>BRKX01000007.1:50705000-55705000 GCA_026008535.1 Perilla frutescens
AAAATCCCGCACAAAATGACAATAAAATCCAGCCAAACCATGAAATGACCGAACATTGGCACAGGTCTTAGGCGTGGGCCACTTCTCAATGGCCTTAACCTTCGATCTGTCAACCTCAACACCTCGACTACTCACAACAAATCCCAGAAAGACAACCTCATCCATGCGAAAAGTACATTTAGACAAATTAGCATACAACTTAGCAGCACGCAATAGCTCAAAAACATGCCTAAGATGTCTAACATGCTCAGAAACACAAGTACTATAGATAAGGATGTCATCAAAGTAAACTACTACATACTTGCCTATCACATTTCTTAAGACATGGTTCATGAGACGCATGAATGTACTAGGGGCGTTGGTAAGCCCAAATGGCATGACAAGCCATTCGTACAATCCCTGCTTCGTCTTAAACGCAATCTTCCATTCATCCCCCTCACTCATTCTTACTTGAAAATATCCAGAATGCAAATCAATTTTCGAAAAGATAGACGCTCCAGACAACTCATCTAACATATCATCCAAATGGGGAATAGGGAAGCGATACTTTACCGTTATCTTATTAATGGCCCGGTAATCTATGTACATGCGACACTCGTTATTCTTCTTGGGGACGAGTATGACGGGCACTGCACATGACATTTTTCTCCAGCAACTCTTTGACTTGATGATCTATCTCTTTTATCTCCTCAGGGCTGGTACGGTAAGTTGGTCGGTTTGGGAGGACTGCTCCCGGCTGAAGGTCGATCTGGTGCTCAATTCCACGAATTGGTGGCAGACCACTCGGTATCTCCTCTAGGAATATATCTTTAAATTCGTCCATCAGAGGCTGCAAAATAGGAGGAACAACAATATCAGAAGTATCATTAGCTTTAAAAGTAAGGAGAACGATATGCATACCAGCTTTAACGGCTTTTTGTACACCTTTTGCACTGATAAACAAGTTCCGGTGCACGGGCTCCGAACTAGTTGTACCGGAGGGAGAAGGGGCTGCACAATGGGCGACCTTAGTAGGATCCTTGGGGGTGGGCGTGGTTCCCTTGGCGTTCTGAGTCGCAGCCGCGAACTGTCCGGGTTGAATAGGCTGCTTGCTCTCGGCCCATTTCGTCTTCTCCTCCTTAAATCTCTGTTGCATCCTCATTTGATCTTCATTGATGTCCTTAGGTTTCAATGGCTATAATTTGGTAGTCCGTCCATCTCGGGTCACCATATAAGTGTTGGTGTATCCGTCGTGGATCGCCTTCCTATCAAACTGCCACGGATGACCAAGCAATATATGCGACGCCTCCATAGGGATGACGTCACAAAGAACAGTATTAGTAAATTGACCAATGGAGAAGGTAACACTTACCTGATATCCAACGTGGATTTCTCCTCGGTCAGTCAGCCACTGCAAACGGTACGGCTTGGGGTGCTTCTGTGGAATCATATTCAACTTCCCCACTGCGTACTGGCTGATCGCGTTCACAATGCTACCACTGTCAATGATGAGCGATCTTGTCTTATCTTGGATCTCACAGCACGCATAGAAGATGTTCTCACGTTGATCATTCTGATCCTCCTCTCGAATCAGGCTCAGTGCTCGGATCGAAATAAGACTAACATGGGCTTGCTTCGGCTTCTCATCTTCAACCTCATCCACAAGGGGACAGTCAAGGGGATGTTTGGGGCCTCCTTCCACTTCTACTTCATCGAGCTCTTCCTCATTTGCTGATTCCAGCTAATTCTGCTCAGCAAGGAAAAGAACTCGGCGGTTCGGACACTGGGTTTGGAAGTCTCCCCATCCTCTGCATTTGTGACATTGAACATCACGTGCTCTCCCTGGAGTATTATTTGAAGACTGACTGGGCTGCACTATTCGATTTGGATTGTCTCTGTTCGGTGCAGGCAAATTGTACTCAGGTCTGCGGCTCGGCTGCGGTGCAGACTACTCAAAATGGGGAACGGACTGGGACTACTGGTCTTGATGACGTGTAGGGGCTGTCCTAGGCGTGGAAGACTCACCTCGACCCCACTGTATCCGTGCTGGCGTCGACTGTGATGGTCTCCTGCTGCCATCTCTAAGCTGCCGCTCTACTATTGAGGCATAATGGACCATGGCCTCAATACTGGTGAAGTCCCTCAACTCAACTTCACAGGTGATGTCTGGATTCATTCCCTCAATGTATCGGTTTGTAACGCCCCAAACTACTCCATTTGGCCACGTCACTTAACATATAATTTACTTACATATTTTGTGTGCTTATATTCAATATGAGCGGAAGCTAAGGTCAAAAGCATGATAATGACATAATAAGGTAAGGCATCATAATTTACAATATGAATTTTTCGCAATTAAAGCATGCAATCTATCATGTCTATTTTACCACACAATATGTTATCAAACGGAAACATTGCATAAGCCCATCCATATCAACCATGCAATCATCTAACCTATCGGGCTCATAGGTCTTACTCAACCCGCCCGTCTACCATCCTAAATTTTAACATACATATAAAGGTTCAACAACATACTTCATACATAATAGGCTCCAAGGTCGAACGACCCGCCTTTAAATTGTTTGGCATAATATCAAGTTATATACATCATAACCTACAAAAGATCGGGCTATTCCCATCCCCAATAATCATTGATCATAAAGCAAAAAGAGTGATCAATGCAATAATAATAATAATAATGTAAGTATTTTCAAAAGAAGAGCATGCAAAAGATAAACACAAGCTTGTGGGGTTCTCTTGTGTTCACAACGCTCCTACCCCGACCTTGACTCCTCAACCTGAAATTCATTGAATGAATGGGGTGAGTATTTAACAACATACTCAGTGGGGAACACTGTAAACAGTTATAGCTAATTGCACAAGTGAAAATATAACATATGGACTTTTCTTTACTTTGTGGAGACTAGTCTCAACCTCGTAGGGTCTAAACATCATGATGCCCCCGTTAATGAACATCTTTGGCCCTGTAGGGATGCCCGCAGACATACTTCCCCCCAGGGAGGACATTAACAGGTCTATATTCGATCCCAAAGGATCTCACCCCGAAGGGTCTCTTTGTCGACCCCGAAGGATCTCTTTCATTCACCGGTCTGAAGACCCTTCATACATATACAATCAAAGCACAACAGTAACTATAACCTTACATGTGTTCACAGTTTAGAGTTACCCCACCTTAAGAGACGCTTTCACAATTTCTCAATCTTTGAAATACTCCTTTGCCGCTAACAAGTTGTCCACCTCGAGCTCCAACACGTCACCTAGCACCTTTTAATCCTCTTTTCATTTTAGATGTCGAGTTATTCAATTAAATCATAATTTACACCAAACTCATATTATACTTTGCTTTAAAGTCTTCAAACATTTCCACATACACAACCATGGATATACAAGCTCATACTATGATTTTGGACTCAAAATACACATTAAAGCTCTTTGAAGCATTTGATCGAACATGTTACGGGCACACATTTAAACCACATGCTCATGACTCATTTTAAATCCTTTAGACCCAACATTTCAAATACAAACACCTTCACCCTAGGGCTCTAACATTCATGAAACTGAACCCCATACAACCCTCATAACATCTCCATACAATTATCAACAAAACAAAGGGAAATTAGGGCAAAAATCCAAACCCTAGCAACAATGAACCATAGGAATTCGATATAACTACACATATAGCCTCAAGGAGGTAAATAAACCATATGTTTGAGATGTCAAAGCAAGAGGATCAATAAAATTGAAAACCCTAATTTTGGATAACAAACCCTAGGTTTGATTCAACAAGAAATGAGTGTTTAAATCACCAAGATGAAGAGGTATGAAGTTACCTTAGTTGATGGAGGATGATGGAAGGATCTACTCTAAAAGTTCAAGAATTTGTAGAGAGAAGAGGGAGAAAAATCACCCAAATAGAAAGAAATGAGGAAGAAATGAACAAGTGTGGTATTTATAGGTAGGAAAGTCCCCGGACCCGCGCGACCGCGCGCCTCCCGCGACCACGCGAGGGGGCTCTCGGCCTAGGCTCCCCGCGAGCGCGCACACCCCACAGGCGTGCAACACTCCCCGGGCGCACGGCCTCCCCGCGGGCGCTCACTACCCCGCGGGCGCGCACCTTACTCGAAACAACCCCCCAACTTAAATCGATTCCCAGACATTTCCAACTCCATTTTAAAACAACTTAGATTTTCCAGCGAGACCCTCGATCAACTCAGCGTTAGGGTGTTCAAGGTTTTGGCAAAGAAAATTCAATGCAATAACATTCATTCATTATCATATAACTCGACACTTTAGTATTAAAAATTCAAACTGTGTTATACACTCAGTATAACATTACTGTGCTATGACGTATCGGCTAGAGTGGAACAACCTAAAATAAAACAACGGCATAACATACAAACATACTCACATGATTAATATTCAAACAATATCAATTCGAAATCATTTTACTAAAATTATGATTTATAATTTAGCAAAAGGATCGGGGTATCACACGGTTGATTGTGGCAACCAACGTCTCTTCTTTCCCAACTCGATTAAGGGCTGTCTCGAGTTCCTTGTGGTACTCCTCTATGGAACGTGTACCCTGTCTGATATGGTTCAGTTTCTTCTTGAGGTCACACTCATAATGTACCGGAGTGAAGCGTCCTCTCATGACGTCCTTCATCTCATTCCATAAATTAATAGGCGGGTGGCGATCTCGGTGTCGCCGGTTCTACTGGAACTCCCACCAGGTGGCTGCATATCCTCTGAACTCTAATGAGGCTTACTGGACCTTCTTCTGCTCAGGAAAATCATAGCAGTCAAAAATCTTGTCAACCTTTCTCTCCCAATCGAGATAAAGGTCTGGATCATGTAATCCCTCAAACTCAGGGATGCTTGTCTTAATGTTATTCAACAAGCTATCAGGATCCGCACGTCGGGCTGCATGTCAGTGGTAAGGCTGACGTGGTCGGTCACATCTTTGAAATGGATCATACTCATCCTTAAATCCCTCTGCAAAATCACCAAAAGCTTATGTAGCATCTCGATCATGTGGATCGTTAAACTGCACCTGAGGCTAGTGATGCTGAGCTTGTAGTGCTCTAGCATTTGCTCTAGCTAGCTCGACTACAACAACTTCTGGCTGATAAGTTGTTGCTAGTTTTCAGTCTGCTCCCTCTGGCTGGATAGGTTGGGCTTGAACTGGTGGTGGTGCAGGAATTCGAGCAGCAATAAGCTCGAGCTATGCCATTACTTTAGCCAATGAACTATCCAGCTTATGCTCCAGTTGTTGATTGTGGTACTGGGCATCCCACGTGATGAGGACATCCATAGCAATGAGAAAGTCAATAAAGAGCTGCAATTCAAAGGACCCGTCACAAGACTATGAGCTAAGAAGTTGCAAGATTATTTGCAAGCCACATTTCGCAAGAAGCTCGAAGAAGAAGACGGCATGCAAGGAAGCTTGAAGATGATGACCTTGTTGACATTGGAAGATGGAGATCAAGACATGGAGAACATTACATGATGAAGTGCACGTGTGCATGAGGACGTGTGCATGTGTGCAAGTGTTGCAAGTCACGGCCAAGGAGAGAAGTGAAGAAATCGGCCCTTAGTTATATTAATTAAGGGGTTATTTTATTTTAGACTATAGTATTTATTTTATTTAATTAGACTATAGTCCAAATCAGTTTATTTAATTGATTTGGATGTAATTTTCGGTCCCTTTAAGTCATAGTTTGACTAGGATTTTATATAAGGCAAGATCTACAAGTTCTACCTTAAATAGAATTCTAGTTTAGGAAATTACCTAGTCTAGTTCTAGTTCGATTTGGGCATGAAATTTTCGACCCCTTTGTCTTTAATTTTCGGTCCACCTATTGTTATAAATAGGGGATCCATGTGACATTCAAACTTTAGACTTTATTTGATTAATTAAGCTTTTGCTTCAATATTGTCTCATCCCCATTAAATCTTTGTGAGTTTAGATATTAAATTCATACTCTTAGAACTAGCAATTCTAGGTTTTACAAAGGGAATTCATCGTCCACGTTCGAGGGATCACCGGAGACTCGCTATCGAAGAACAACTTAAAGAATTTGGCCTTGCGTACGTTCGAGATTCAAGGCAACTTTCGGGTTGTGATTCACTTCTACTCAACATCACCGCCGTCCATCATCACGACGCCACCATCAACCACCGTCGTCCATTCAAAGTCAGCTCCTCCGTGTTCAAGATCATGTTCCTTCTGTTCAAATCGTAAGTCCGTTCCAACTCTATCATAACCCATCTACTCAAGCCCTTCCTCAACCATACCACACGCCCAAAACCCCTTCATCAAGACCGTCCCTAACGCCGTCCAAAACAGCCCCTTGTCCCTTTGGATTTGTGTTATTTTGTGTGTCATATTTTAGGTATTTTATTTAGTTCTAGTCGTCTAGTTTGTCCCATTAAATTCCGCATATTTTCCAATTAGTTGTTTGAGTCATAGGAGACACAAAACCTTACGTGTGTTCGTTCCTTCATCCCAGGTTGTATCACCACGGCTGTGGCATTGATGAAGCTGCATCTGTAGGAGTACTAGGCGATGCGGGTGCCTTATCATTCATATTGTTATATCCATCTCTGGATTCCATTAGTACCTGCAAAACAAGTAAAACAAAGAAAACAAAAGAATAGGACCTCACACATTTTTTTACTCTCGTGTAAGCACTCAAAGTGTATAAACTCTCAATAAAGCTCGAACTCCAGCAACTCACAGTAACTTCGAATTCAAGTAGGAGAATTGCTACTGACTCTCCAGCTCTAGTCAAGAGCTCGAACTTGACTCCCAAAGTACCATCGGGTACACAAAACACCACGAAGTAGGCTATAAAGGGTAAAGGTCGGTTTTAGGGGTGAAAAGGTAGGAAAATTCGAAGAAACGACAAAATCGGAAAATGTTCAACAGGCGATTTCACCCTGAAGATGGCTGAATTTGGCCAACCGTACCTATAAGTCTCAGAGAAATAGTGAGTTTTGTTCAGCACGTCGAGATGCTTCCGGAATGGTATTATGGGCAAAAATCGGAGTTCGGGAGCAAAATCTGCAGAAAACCGATTTTTGGGCTGAAAACGGTGGATAGGAGGTGGAATCGGCTAGAGGCTAGGAACTGGAATATGGTGGGTAATATGGAAGGGAAAATGTGTTGAATCGTGGAACAAGATTGCACCAGGTGTGGTCACGAGTTCAATTAGGAAACAACGACCAATACAAAGTAGGAAAGTAAATCCCAATCCTACTAGCAAACAACTAACCCAACTCCTATAAATACTAGATACAAAATTTTTGACCCTCCCTCTCTTCTTCAGCAATAGGACCGAAAATTATGACTCCCTAACAACACAAGAAACTGTAAAGTGACGTCCCCAATCGCTATACAACGAAGAACGGCAAATGGCGACACGACTCAAAGAAAACAAGACAAATACTACCCAAACTCAACAAGACTAATGAAGAACTACCAAGGACTTCAAGAATGAATCAGGATACTCAAGAAACATGGTGAACACAATAGGGCTCGATCATCTTCTTCTTCTTTTTTTTCTCTTTTTTTTTTCTTTTTTTTATTGAATTTTTTTTTTCTTTTTTTTTTGTACGATTTTTTTTTCAATGGGATCGACTAATTTTGCCCCTACTGTGTCACACACAAATTTGGATTGAACCACGACCAACCGAAGTTGACGTGGCTCTGATACCAATATTTATGATGTAACCAACACGATGCAGAAGCTTAGAATCGAACACACGGAAACTAGAGGAATGATTCAATCTAAATATAACTGAACAATAACAAATTAATAACATCAATATATTGTGCTAAAACAAGGAATTCGAATTCAACAAGAATTAAACACAAAACAACCCAAATAACCCGTAAAATCCTAAATTAAAGACACGGACAGAAACCTATGCAAAAGACCTCGGATTGAGCTTAAATTTTAACAAAAGGCACAATCTGTAGAGATGCAAATCATATCCAAAATTCAGCTAATTTGGCCAAGTGTTATAAGAGATCGAATGGGTTGAAGTTTCTGACCCGATTTAGGGTTTTTAGACCTAAATTGATGTGACCCGGACAATGTATCCAAGACACGAGATTTATGCATGCGGAAGACTCAAGAAACGAACTACGTCAGCTAGATAAATGGATGCAATCCGACTCAAAAATAAAGACATAACTTACTAGGAAATGATGACTCGAACTTGGTCTCGATTGGAACACTTGATACGACTGTGAAGGTGGCTTGGTACGTTGGTAGATGATGGTGTTGGCGGCGTTGGTCATCGTGTAAGATGGTAGTGATGGCGGTGGAAGGTAGAATGGATAGAACAAATCAATGAACCCGTGTTGAATCAACCCGAACGCACTCGTCTAACCTCTCCGGATAGCAATTCTCCCAAGTACTCGATTGTACCCTGAAGAACTTGAATAATACTATTGGATTGCTAATTCAATAGAATTGGTTTGTATATTTTCGATCAACAAAAGATCTTGGAGACAAAAGAGAATTAACTTCTTGTATTCATGCAATTGTCTAACTTATGAATGTAACATAGATGTCCTATTTATAATAGCTAAAATTCGAATCCTAAGGCCTTTAGAACTGATAAAACCAATCCAAAACTAGTCCTAATCTAATAAGGATTGTTACCTTATCCAAAATCTATTTTTAAGGTAAGAATCAAAAGATACCAAAAATAAAATAAGAAAAATCTATCTAGATAAAGATAAATCCCAAATTGATTTTGGGCCCTCTAAAAACTTGCCACTCATGGACTTGGGCTCTCCAGTAACGTGTTGGACTATTATTAGATGAATCCACACGTTATCTTCAACGTCAACTCAGTCAGTATGCCCATACCGACTAACTTCAAGCCTTATTCTTTATCATCAATGGATAGCATGGTGATCCATCTCGGGCTGCTCTTCACTTCATCTTCATGCATTTCGAATTTGCGCCTTATTGAAGCTTGTAGATAAGCTTGTAACTTCTTAGCTCGCAAATGCGTCACAGGACCTTTGAACTACAACCCCGGATCATCTGGATCATTGCTAGGCACGATCTCATCATTCCTCCCCTGCTGAAAAGAATTCATCCTCAAATTATCGGACTCATCTTGTTCGAACTCATCATCTGCAGAAAAGGGAGATAAATCAGCAACATTAAATATAGATGAACACTTATACTCACCGGGTAAATCAATGTGATATGCATTATCATTGACTCGACTCAGCACGGTGAACGGTTCATCTCCTCTTGGCATAAGTTTCGACTTTCTCAGATTAGGAAACCATCCAGAACTCAGATGAATCCAAACGCGATCTCCGGGCTGGAAAATCAACTGTTTGCGTCGTTTGTTCTTTTGAATAGCATTACGTGCGTCAATGGCTTCAATGCGCGCACGCACCTTTTCATGCATCTCCTTAACTTGTTCCGCTTTTCTTGTACCTTTAACACTTGTTAGATGCTCAACAGGTAAAGGCAACAGATCATTAGGCGTTAGCGGATTAAAACCATAAACAACTTCAAACGGAGACATATTGGTAGATGATTGCACAACTCTATTATAGGCGAATTCAGCATGTGGCAAACAATCTTCCCATGATTTCAAGTTGTTTTTAACTAAAGCATGCAGCAAAGTACCTAAAGTGCGATTAACTACTTCAGTTTGTCCATCAGTTTGTGGATGACATGCAGTAGAAAATAACAATTTGGTACCTAGTTTACCCCATAGTACACGCCAGAAATGTGCTAGAAACTTAGAATCCCTATCACTAACAATGGTTCTAGGTATTCCATGCAATCGAACAACATGCACAAAAAACAAGTTGGCGATGTGAACAGCATCAACAGTTTTCCTACAAGCTATGAAATGTACCATCTTGGAAAACCTATCAACAATCACGAAAATACTATCTCGACCAGATCTAGACCGTGGTAATCCCAAAATAAAATCCATAGATAAATCAATCCACGGGGAAGAAGGGGCTGGAAGAGGAGTATATAAACCAAAAGGATGTGAAGTAGACTTAGATTTTCGACAAACAATGCATCTACTACACACATTCTCAACACCATGCCTCATATGCGGCCAATAAAAGTGTTCATGCAGCAAGTCTAATATTTTTGACACACCAAAGTGACCCATCAAACCTCCCACATGCGACTCTAAAATCAACAGCTCACTCATAGAAGACTTAGGAACACACAAACAAGAACCCTTGAACAGAAATCCATCATGCACAAAAAATCCATCTCTAGCCTTAGCAAGTTTTGAACATGCTTCATATATAGGTGCAAAAAATGGATCTAATGCATATAAGCCCTTAATGTGATCAAATCCCAACAGCTTAGCATGCATTAAGTTCAAGAGAACGTACCTTCATGAAAGTGCATCGGCTACCACATTTTCAACGCCTTTCTTGTACTTGATGACGTACGGAAAGGACTCGATGAACTCTACCCAACATGCATGCCGTTTATTGAAATTTTGCTACCCTTTAAATGCTTCAAGCACTCGTGGTCCATATGAATCACGAACTCCTTTGGCCATAGATAGTGCTGCCATGTCTCCAAAGCTCTCTTCAACGCGTACAACTCCTTGTCATAAGTCGAATCACGAAGGGCTGCATCGTGGAGCTTCTCACTGAAGTAGGCGACTGGACGTCATTCCTGCATTAAAATAGCACCAATCCCTTTGCCCGAGGTATCACATTCAATCTCAAAAGTTTTATTGAAGTCCAGTAAAGCAAGAACAGGTGCATTGCATAAACATGTTTTTAAAGTGTTAAACGCATGCTCTTGAATAGGACCCCATTCAAACTTTCAATCTTTCTTACTTAACTCAGTAAGCGGCACGACCATGCTGGAGAAATCGCGCACAAAGCGACGATAAAAGCCAGCAAGGCCGTGGAAAGACCTCACATCACTTGCAGACTTAGGAGTGGGCCATTCCTCAATCGCTTTGATTTTGGAACGGTCTACTTCTATATCACGTAAACTCACAATGAAGCCTAAAAAAATGACTTCATTCATGCAGAAAGAACACTTAGACAGATTACCATATAATTTCACCTCTCTAAGAAGCTCAAAAATGTGTCTAAGGTGCTACATATGTGTATGTGTCGTGTCATTGTAAATCAGAATGTCATCAAAATACACAACTACATACTTTCCAATCACATCACGCAAAACATGATTCATCAAGCGCATAAAAGTGCTCGGTGCATTAGTGAGACCAAAACACATAACAAACCACTTATATAAACCATGCTTTGTCTTAAATGCAGTTTTCCACTCATCACCCTCTTGCATACGAACTTGGAAATAACCAGATCGTAAGTCAATTTTTGAAAATATGCAAGCTCCAGACAATTCATCTAGCATATCATCTAACCTAGGGATGGTAAAACGATACTTTACCGTGATTTTGTTGATTGCACGTCAATCCATGCACATACGCCATTCGTTGTTCTTCTTTAGCACTAAAATGACCGGAACGGCGCAGGGGCTCAAACTCTCACGGATTTGCTTCTTCTGAAACAACTCCTTCACTTGCCTATGTATCTCTTTGGTCTCGTCAGGGGACGTACGATAGGCTGGTCGGTTCAGAAGGACTGCTTTGGGTACGAAATCAATATGGTGCTCGATCCCGCGAACTGGAGGGAGGCCGCCAGGTATCTCCTCGGGGAATACATCTCAAAACTTATCTAATAAGGGCTGCACATGACTAGACAAAGACTCGTTAGTAGCACAGCTCTTATAAGTAAGTAAAACAAGAGGCATATCTGCTTTGACGGCTTTTTGGACTCCTTTTGCTGAAATAAACAAGCTCTGAGTGTAAGGCTTGTTTGTACTCGACTTGGACGACTTTCCTATAGCTTTGGGGTCGTTAATGGGCTGTTTTGGAGGTGAAAGGGTGGTGGCAATGGGCTGAGTACCGGTCAATATGCCCATATCGACTGTCTTGGGCATGCCGTAGATTGGGGTCTTCGGAGCCCGTTTTGCGGCTGCTTGCTTTTTCTTCTCCTCTTTAAACTTCTCTTGCATGCGTTGCTGATCCATATCAATGTCTTTAGGTCATAATCACCTTAAGGTGCTGATTCGGCCATCAATGTCGACGGTGTAAGTGTTCAGACGTCCATCGTAGACAACACATCGATCATACTGCCAAGGTCTGCCTAACAAAATGTGTGCCGCATCCATAGGGATAACGTCACACAAAACAATGTCAGAAAACTTATAGATTGAGAATGAGACACTTACCTGGTGAACCACGCGTATCTCGCCTCTTTCTGTAAGCCACTGCAATCTGTAAGGTTTTGCATGTTGTTGAACGGGTAGAACTAGTTTTTCCACTGCATATTGACTGATGGCATTGATCACACTGCCACTATCAACAATGATAGAACACGTGTGACCTTGAATTACTACACGGGTGTAGAAGATGTTCTCCCATTGGTGTTCTTGTTCCTCTTTTCTAATGATGCTCAAACTCCGGATTGTAACCAAGCTGAGTTGAACTTCCATGTCGACTTGGCTAGGGGGTGCATCATTCTCGACTTCTTTCTCAGTTGTGGCGTTGTCCACTGGCTTTTGTTCATCCTCACTGGCTGATTCGACTTCATTTGAATCCGTTAAGTATAGAACTCGCCGGTTTGGGCATTGAGCTTAGAAATGGCCCCAACCTTGACATTTGTGACATTAAATGTAACGATCTTGATTAGGGGCTGTATTGGGTCGCGTCACACCTTGGGTTGGCCGAGTAGGGGTCGGCCATGGCTGACTTGGTGGTGTAGACTCAGGTCTACGGCTGAACTGTGTTGTAGAATGGTCGAAACGCCGTTCGGGTGGTCCGGGCTGACCTCGGGGTCATGCGGACTCAGAAGAAGGAGTAGAAGATGATGTGGGATGTGTACCTTTGTTCCAAGGAGGCCGTGTAGGGGCTGAATTGTAATGGGATCGACAGCGGCCTTCTTGAAGCTGTCTTTCCACAATTGATGCATAGTGCACCATGTCATCTATACTCGAGAAGTCTCGTAACTCGACTTCATATGCAATGTCGGGGTTCATGCCTTTAATGTACCTGATAATGGTAGAATTTAAGGACTCCTCTTTTTCGACTCGATTTAAGGCGGTCTCTAATTCCTTGTGGTATTCTTCAATGGAGCGAGCGCCTTGTGTGATCTTGTTGAGCTTCTTTTCTAGCTCTCTCTCATAATGTACTGGGATGAATCTTCCTTATATGAAGCCTTTCATTTCTTCCCATGTCTCTACAGGCGGGTATCTCTCTCTTCGGTGTCTTTCTTGTTTCATTTCCCACCATGAGGCTGCGTAGCCTCGAAACTCCAATATGGCTAACTGGACTTTCTTAATTTCTGGAAAGTCATAGCATGCAAAGATCTTGTCGACTTGACGTTCCCAATCTAGGTAGAGATCAGGATCGTGTCTGCCTTCAAATTCTGGAATGCTCGTTTTGATGTTGTTGAGCAATCCATCTCCATCTCGGGGTCTTTCAAAATGGACAACTTGTCTGTAGGGTTGTCTGGGTCGATCACGGCAATCGTCATCTCGAGGAGGATTGAAGTTGGCTTCATATCCAGCTGCTGCATAGAACTCGGGTTCGAATGCATCATTTTGTTGTGGGGCGCCTCTTTGTAGGAGCGGCTGGGCTGCTGGGACTCCTTGAACTACTTGTGATGTAGTCAGCTGAGCTGTGAGTTTCTTGATTTGCTCAGTTAGTTCAGCTAGTTGGTTACTGAACTCATCTCTTATTTGCTGATTCTCACGCCTGAAGTGTTGTGACATTGCATTAAACTGGTATTTCGGATCCCATTTAGGATTGGACGAATAGGATAGGTCTCCAGGAGTAGTGGGTGACTTCGGGTCGTCTGAGGGTAGAGTAGAAGCGGTGGCTTCGTTCTTGCCTTTATCCATGGTACCTACAAAATGAACAAACGTGAAGAAAACAAGGAAAGAACCTCACAATTCCTCACAAACGCTCGTGTATAGCACTCTTGATTTTCCACTTGTGTATGTCTCTTAAATTGATGTGGTGCATGTGTGGAGTGAATTTGGGAGTGGGTGGATCAAAACAGTCTTCTTCTAAACAGTCTTCTTCTTGATTAGCTCCTCTAGGGTCTTCTTCAAGCTCCAACGGATAAAATTAAGCCGGAAGGTTGCAAAGAGTAGAAGTAAGCATGTGGATGAGTATTTTAATGGGTTGGTGTATGTAGACCATAGGTGTACGGGTGTATGGGTGTACGGGTGTAGGACTAGGTGGTGTATAAGGTGAACCGGGTGTATATGGAAGAGATGAAATTTTCGAACCCCTAGAGGTGTAAGGATCGAAATAGGGATGGATAAGAATGAAAGATCTTGATTAGATATGGATGAGGATGGAATCAATCTACATAAGGAAAGAAATCTAATGGATGAGGAAAAAAGGATTTTGGATGTGTTTGACCAATGTGAACACAATCTAAAGATCCCTAAAAATAAGAAAACAAATCTAAACACAAGGAATTAAGATCGAAATCAAATAAATCAAACTAATTTTCATTTTTTTTTAAATAGGCAGCTTTTTTTTATTTTTTTTTGAATGCCGAAGCCTTCTCTCTCTTTTTTTTCAATGAATATTCAGATCACAATAGACTCGAAACAAAAATTAAATGACACGTACGATAGAAAACTGACACGTAGATGACACGTCGGATTGAACCACGACAAGCAGAGTTGACGTGGCTCTGATGCCAAATTTATGATGTGAGTTGGACAATATATCCAAGACACGAGATTTATTCACGTGGAAGACTCAAGAAATGAACTACGTCAGCTAGATAAATGGATGCAATCCGACTCAAAAATAAAGAGAAAACTTACTAGAAAACGACGACTCGAACTTGGACTCGATTAGAACACTTGAGATGGCTATGAAGGTGGCTTGGTACGGCGGCGGATGGTGGTGTTGGCGGCGTTGGTCATCGTGTAAGATGGTAGTGACGGCGGTGGAAGGTAGAATGGATAGAACAGATCGGTGAACTCGTATTGAATCAACCCGAACGCACTCGTCTAACCTCTCCGGATAGTAATTCTCCCAAGTACTCGATTGTACCCTGAAGAACTTGAATAAGACTATTGGATTGCTAAGTCAATAGAATTGGTTTGTATATTTTCGATCAACAAAAGATCTTGGAGACAAAAGAGAATTAACTTCTTGTATTCATGTAATTGTCTAACTTATGAATGTAACATAGATGTCCTATTTATAATAGCTAAAATTTGAATCCTAAGGCCTTTAGAACTGATAAGACCGATCCAAAACTAGTCCTAATCTAATAAGGATTGTTACCTTATCCAAAATCTATTTTTAAGGTAAGAATCAAAAGATACCAAAAATAAAATAAGAAAAATCTATCTAGATAAAGATAAATCCCAAATTGATTTTGGGCCCTCTAAAAACTTGCCACTCATGGACTTGGGCTCTCCAGTAACGTGTTGGACTATTATTAGATGAATCCACACGTTATCTTCAACGTCAACTCAGTCAGTATGCCCATACCGACTAACTTCAAGCCTTATTCTTTATCATCAATGGATAGCATGGTGATCCATCTCGGGCTGCTCTTCACTTCATCTTCATGCATTTTGAATTTGTGCCTTATTGAAGCTTGTAGATAAGCTTGCAACTTTTTAGCTCGCAAACGCGTCACAGGACCTTTGAACTACAACTTCGAATCATCTGGATCATTGCTAGGCACGATCTCATCATAAATCGATGAATCCGGGTTCCGTTCTGAAGTGTGACGATTTTGAGGGTATTGATGATGATATGGGAGTGTTATGGACGTTGGTGGTGGCTGTGGTGATGGTGAAAGGTTCAATGATGAAGAAAAATAAAAATGATAGGTGAAACTTACCCGAAACGAACCCCGAATCGACGAGAACTCGGAACGCGCCTATGGAGCAACCTTCAATGGCTGTCTAACCCGGATACTACAAGATATCATGAACGAGACAATAGATTTCAAGTCTGGAATCACCAGAACCAAACTCTACCAGAAGAACCGATGTTGTGTGAGACAAGAGAATAGCGTAAAAGCGATGTTTTTCATTCAATCAAGTCTGAGAAACATCAAGAATGAAAATCCCCTAAATAATTAACCTATAGAACGAAAATTAAAGTGTCTTGGGCCTAGAATTCGAACTGGGCTAATTAAAACTACTACTGGGTCCGATATCACCTAAACAGGTTGTGATAAATTGGACAGCTAATTAAATAAATCAACAACTAATAATAATAGCCCAAAATAAATAAAATAACTAAAATAAATAGCAAGGAACATCCAATTATTCAATTCAGTCGAGCTCCTCAATGCTCAATACAGTCACCAACTTGGACTGTTTGAAATCAGCTCCAACGTCCTCCAGCTTCTTCCCGACATAACACTGAAGGTATCCTTGCAGCTTCTTGGCTCTAAGTCTCGTCACTGGACCTCTAAGCTGCAACTCGGAATTTGAATCATCAATGCTAGCACCGGGCTCATCATGAAGCATGCAATGTATGTTTATCATTTTATGTGATGATGTTTGCATGTTCTTAATAATGGGATAAAATGAAACCTCAAGCATAAATAACTAAGTGGGATAGATTCATACCAAAGGATGTAGAAATCTCATACAGTCTCCATTAAATCTGATTTAATTGAGAAGTGATGGGCATGCGCGTTGACATCGGTCTTCCTCCATATCAGATGTGTCATATCACAGATTTCTCTAGAAATTAAATCTTCTAAAAGGATAGCTGTAGAACACTATTAGGACTAACTGACTTCTCCATATGGAGCGGTTAAATTCGAATAGTGATCTTGGTGTGAAGATAATGGTGTGCACACTTAGATGTAATTTATTAATAAACGTCGACACGATCGTGGCTTATCAGCTACACGATTACATGACTGTGTTTATTATCCGGCTATTAATTTGCTTGTTATAAGGAAACTCAATTGGAGGCAAATAAAAGGTGTAAAAACCTATTTAAAAATGGATTTTATAAACGTCCACACTATCGTGGCTTATAGAAGACGTTTTTAAAGTGTCGGTGGAAAAGTATATAATTTTTATGAGGCTTTCGATTATATACTGTTTATCCTAAAGTTTGTGACTATACTGAATGTTTTAATTTTAGTTATTTCATATCATCAATAGCACTCTCCAATCTGTCCTCAATCATCAAAGAAAATAAATTCGTTAGTGAAAACTACAATGATTAGTTTCGTAACCTTAACCTCGTTCTAGTTACTGAGGGACACAAGTTCGTACTTGAAGAGGTATGTCCTCAGAAGCCAGATGAGGGTTCCGACGAAGCCCAAAAGGTTGCATATGATAAGTAGGTTAAGTCTGATGAGATAACGCACTGTTACATTCTGGCATCTATGTCGAATGTGTTGCAACATCAGCATCAGCCTATAAAAACCGCTTATGATATCATTTTCAACCTTAAGGAGCTCTTCGGTTATCAGAACCACTTGGCACGCCATTTGGCAATGAAGAAGTTGATTGATGTGAAAATAACTGACTCCACACCTATTAAGGATCATATTCTCACGATGATGGGGTATCTGGCTGAGATCGAGACCTTAGGTGGAGAACTAGATGCCGATTCTCAAATCGACATAGTTCTTCATAGCTTGTCCTCGAAATTTGAGCAGTTCAGGCTGAACTTCAACATGATCAAGAAGGATGTCAGCCTGACTGAATTTCTCATAGATCTTCAGACGGCTGAATTGCTCCAAAAGAGCAATCCTGAGGCCCACATAGCTGAAAAAGGGGCATCTTTTTCTTGTGTGAAAAAGAAGAAGAGATACGCACCTAAGAAGGCTGCAGATGAGGCGCCTAAGGTGAAGAAGCGAAAGGTAAAGATTCCTCCTGAGGAGTTCAAGTTGAAGACTAAGTGCTTCAAGTGCGGCCAACCAGGTCACTGGAAGGCGGTATGCCCTAACAAGAAGAAGAAGAGAGGTATATCTCACACTCTAGTTTTAGAAACATGTTTAGCAACTTGTTCTACCCAGTCATGGGTAGTAGATACTGGAGCTACTGATCATGTTTGCATGTCTTTGCAGGGGTTCCTAGTAAAAAGACAGATGAGTGAGAATGAGATCACCATCTACATGGGCAATACTACAAGAGTGGCGGCTGTTGTAGTGGGAGACGTGTTTTTACCTTTCAGTAGTGATAGAACTTTGGTTTTGAAAGATTGTCTTCATGTGCCTGGTTTTAGGCGAAACTTCATTTCAGTTTCTAAATTGATTATGGATTGATATTCTGTTTCTTTTGATAACAAAGTAGTTATCTTTAGTGGTAAACATTTTATTTGTTTTAGCACATTAGATGGACACTTTGTAACAGCCCGGTCCCGAGATAGGGATTTTCGAGTGGGGACGGGGTGTTATTAAGGGATTAACGAATAAAGATAGGGGATTTATCAAGAAGTTTAAGAATCAAGACGTGCTTTAGAAGTTGAATGGTGATGCTCGGATTTACTTGGATTAAAAGAAAGCATGCTTAAGCGGAATGAAATGGCTAACTAATCAGATACTAACTTGTTAGACCTCTTTGCAGATGAACGGAGGTCATACTCAAAAGCAGAGATAAACATAATATGCATCTTATAAGTATTAGATCGTTCCTGAGGAGATTATTCATAGAGTCTTGCTAAACATAATAGGACTTAAACAGAATTGAAAAGAGTGTATCAGAGTAGCGGATCACAAAGTGGGATTTCATGGAAACATTAGATAATAACAAAATAGTCTTGGCAGCCAACCCACATTCACAGCCACCAGCATCCTCAGCATCTCAACCTGAAAACATTTGAAAAGAGGGGGCATGAGCACTAATGTACTCAGTGGGTCTTAGCGAAAATGCTTTTATAACTTTCAAGATATCCAATGATTAATAGACGGTATACGAAGAGCAAAACGCAAAAGCCCTCTCCGTATCCGTAAAACCTTTTCTTTTCTTTTGGGCCCAACTTGGCTCAAACCTGTCGTCAACTGTACCCTTAGGCATGCCATAGGATAGAAGAGGGGTTACCTCAAATATCTGAACGAGTTTGCGAGGGAAAAACCCCTCAGCGTCTACCTTAATAGTTCTGAGCTCGAGTCCTGCTTAAGTGGATGCTAAGTCCATCTCTTCCTATTCTTGCTAACATTACCATGCTTAGAACAATGTCTAAAGCTAATATCTTATCAATACATGATCTCGGCCTACAAAGGGGGTAAAGCTACCCTAACAAAAAAATCTTTAATCCTTAACTATACGAGCTTTATTAAAGCATAAACATTCAAGTACGAGGAAATGAACGCGGATAAACATCGACTGCAAATAAAGCAATTCTAAACACTTCATGCTAGCATAAATTGTAAATAGACAATTCTAGCATATCTAAACATACTTGAGAGCTCACTTAACTTATACTAGCTTTCTTTACTTTATCTAACCCAAATAATAATTCAGCATAATCATGCATAACTTCATTTATTCCTTTCCTTGTACAGAGATCAAACAGGTTGAGCAAAATACTTTATTGGATATCTCATTTGCCCTAACATGCTTCTAGAGCTTAATAGCTCAAACTTTAGATGAGTATAGATTTACCCACCTTGATTACGGAACGGAAGAGGAGGCAACGAGCTGGTGGTTTTCCTTAGTATTTCTCCGAGGCTCGATTCCTCCTACAAAAGTCGAATCGTCGACTTAGAAGTTTTCTTCAAAGATTTCTAATAACATGATATTAAATAACACCCAACTAATATTCTCTTAGCTAGGACTTAACCTGGATAGCACGACTTTGACTTAATAAGGGGATCGAGAATGGTTTAATTTATTTAAGAAACCTCTGGACTCGATCTCTAAATTTTTGACGGAAAATAACTCAATATCTTATTCAAAATAATTTGAAATTAACTTGAATACCTTACTATAATTTAAACTTGAACATGGCTTAAAAGTATCATAATTTTAAAGACTCGAAAAGATCGGAAAGACGGGGTACGGGAAAAGCCGGAAAGGACGGAAAACAAAACAACACGGAAAGGGAGGGGGGGCGCCGCGGGGCTACCTTGCCCCGGCGGGCCACCCGCCGCCGCGGGGCTCCCAGCCCCGGTGGGCTCCCCTGTCCCGACGGGCCTGCCCCCGCCCCCGGCGGGCTCGGCGCGGCCGTGGGGTTTGTGGCGCGGTGGCGCTCACCCCCTTCCCCCCGCGGGGCTCTCTCTCTCCCTCTTTTCTCTCTCTCATCATCTGGGTTCCTTTTTCAACGTGTTCTTCAACTGTTCTTCGTGTTCGTTGATTTCTTCGACGAACACGAAGAACACGAAGAGCAATTAACCCGGATTTTTATAAAAACAACGTACATGAATTTAACATGCAATAATATGCTTTTAACTTAAAAATAATTTTGGCATTACAACGGTATAAACACGAGAATCCTCCGAAATAAATAAATATGACTTGAACGGAATTTAACGGAATAACGGAGTTAATCTTCTAGAATGATAATAATGAGAATAAGACGAGAAATATAACGTAAGCGTTATTATTTTGGAATTTCAATATGAATCGAAATACTACTTTAGACGAACAATAATGAAGAACGCGAAGAACATAAAGAACGGAAAGTAAGTGCGGAATTTAAAAGACGGAAAAGAAATAGGATCGAGATCGACGAATAAGAATGGATGGGGTTAGGTGCGTCGAAGGAATGTGGCTAGCTCGACGTCTCGTCGAGTCACAACGGCGGCAGAGCCGCCTGCTACGATTTCAACGGTGCCCCTAGCACATTCCCTCACCACATCCCTTCCACGCCACTCCGCTCGTCATCTTGAAGAACACTCACGAAGAACGATTTTTACTTCGACAGAACCTTCTCGGCTTTCAAAGCTTTTCACCCTCTCGATTTAGAAGTAAAGTGGATGTGAAATGAGCAAGAATTACTAAAGGAGTGGTCCTCTATATATAGGAAAAGCTTTGGCTTCCCTTGGAAGCCATTGCTGTGCAGGAATACTGCAAAAGTTACCCCGGGTTCGGTTAAAAGCTGCTTTATTCGATGTCGAAGTCCAAATGACTTCAGACACGAAATCTAAAAATACCGGGAGACTCATTGGCTCGAATACTAGTGAACCAACTTGTTTTGTGAAGAAGACGGGTTCGTCAGAAGGAAGACGAGTAAAGATTCCCTTTTTAGAATTACTGTTACTATTCACTCAGACTGACAGATTTGGCTCCCGAGCGTTCGATTGATCTCAGAATGTCAATCCGTGAACGCCAACGGAATCCTTGAGTCATTTCCCACAAGAGGGGGCTGACAGAACTGGACTTGGATTAACGAGGAGGATTTCGTAAATTTCTCAAAACACGAACGCACGCAAAAGTTACTATTCATTCTTCTTCTAAATGCGTTTTTCATTACCGGGAACTCAAATGACTTCAGAATTAAAATCTGAAAACACCAGTATACTCCTTGAGTTAATACCTTTCTAACGGGACCATGGATGGTCATAAAATAATTAAAATCACATTTCTCAAAAAGTCAATCTGACTCCTAAAGTCGTGATTGACATCGAACCTTAGCTAATCTTAATTGAATTCCTTCCTAAATTAATTAACTTGTCATTAACATTCTTCTAAACCTTATTCAGAAATCTGGGGTATTACACACTTATACTTTCTTAAACCAATTGAAAACAATACACAAAGACAACTATTGAATACATCGATCATAAACCCTACCAAGAGAAAAGAACCTTCAGAACTGAATCAAACCTATCTTTGGCATCTAAGGTTAGGTCATATCAACCTTAAGAGGATACAAAGACTTGTAAATGATGGATGATAAGCCCATTTATTTCATTTTTTTAATGGGCATTTTATCCTCTATAAATGTCTTTTTTAGTATGTTTTGAGTCGAAAAGAACCAGGTTGCAGTCAGAGGGCATTCCAAGAGTCGAGTCTGGCGGAAGGGGCATTTTATGCCCAGTTATTCGCGTTTATCTCACACATATGTTCCTCAGAGTCACATGGGACTTCTTCAGTATCCATCCCACATTCGGTCGGTGAAGTGGGCATATCAGATACGGATGGAGCTAACAGATGATGCCGTACCCACAGTACTCGCACAGACTTGACCACAGGTCAGAATGGGCATTCCCGTGAAACCTAGAAATCAGTTGGAGGAGAGATGGTAGAAGATAGCTACACTTCTAAAGGAGAGTTGGAACTAAGCTGGACTCCTAAAAGGCGCTGCAACCAAAAGATAAGCTCAATCGAAGAGATAAATCGTAATCCCTAAAAAATAGGGATTTGATAAAGCTGAAGCTTATCCAACCCGATCAGAGAGGGCACGCCGTTCCGGAAGTTCAGCAGAAGACCCCCACCTGTGGGGGGGAAACTCCACTCGGAAATGTAACTACTTAAGCAAGTTTGAACACTGGGGAAAACATCTTTAGACACTCTGAAACATTTCTACATTTTATATTTCTGCATATCATTTTCAGTACGCTGCTTAGGCAGCCAAAAACAATCCGAAAGGTCTTAAACCTTCGGGACTTAGGTTATGTTATTGCTTCTCAACGTTGGAGTTGAGTTTTTGGTTAATTAATTCAGTAAGTTCTTGTTTATTTTATGTCATTAATTTCTGCAATTTCAATTATGTCTAGTCTTCTCGGCTAGATCTTTAATTCTGGCATTTGAACAATGAAATTGGTTTGAGCATAAATCTGGACTGGCGAGGCCAAAATGGGCATAATAATGCATGATACATTTTCATTAATTCTTGAGCCTTGTTCCATGTGAGTGTGTGTCTGAAGTGCCCAATGTGGCTGATCACTCATTAGGTAAAGAGGGCACAACACTATTAATTGAATTGGCGAATCGTGAATGTGTGTCGGTTCATATAGTAATAAAGGAATTAATGGGGTGTTGTGGGCACAAGAGGAATCAGTTGAACACAACAGATCTGGATCCGTCTAGGGCACACTGCTACTTGTTTGCTTACATCTCTTAGAGAAATCGGGAGGTAGGTAACTGGTTAGGGGTTTAATAGAAGAGGAATCACTTTTAAACCTAAAATGAAAGGATGGATGAGGAGACATAGAGAGGAATCCGGTCACCATAACTAGATAATCTATCATGTATGAAAATCGGTGTGCCCATGATCGAGTTGTTTTATGTTTAAACCAAATTCTAATTCAAATGCTAGAACCTTTTGTTATTTGATATTTTCTTTAGTTCCTTTTGCAGATTTAAATTCAGTTTAGTGACAACACCAAACCCCCCTTTGTGATTGGTTACTTGAAGATAGAATCGCAATAGCTCTCTGTGGGATCGACCCATACTCATTTGCTAGCTACGCTCGCTATGGGCACAGGAGTTTACAAATATATTTTTGAGCGCGAAATGACCGTGCGTCAAAATTGGCGCCATTGCCGGGGAGCTGGTTTCTAGTGATTTTATCTTCCACAATTGGTGAGCCTAGAAGTTGATACCTAGGGACTCTTCAGAGAAGACTCAATTGTACGATTCGAAGATAGAGAAGACTTCGAGGAAAAACAGGGCAGCAGTAAAGAGGGCACGCCAAGCAGCAAATAGACCTCGTGAGCCCACACCACCACCAGAGGATCAAGAAGATCAACGATCCGAAGGGCACGAGGAGGAAGGATAGTTTGAGAACGGCCACAACATCAACATGGCTGCAAATAGAAATGCCGCGAATGGCAATGCGGATGATAACATGACTTTAAGGCAGTTGGTTTTCCCAACCAATATGAATTTGCGCCCAATGGGCATTACACTCGCAACTGTGACTCAGAACTGGGATATTCATGCAAACTTTATCCAGATCTTGCAGAAGTTCCACGGAATGCCTGGAGAGGATCCACAAAGGCACTTGCAAGATTTTGAGATGGTTTGCCAAACTCAACCATCCGACCATGGACAAGAAGAGTATGTGCGGTTGGTCTCGTTCCCTTTCACTCTTAAAGATGGGGCACGGGACTGGCTGTACACACTACCCACTGGCGCTCTGACCACATGGAGACAACTTCAACAGAAATTGTTGGAGAAATATTTCCCAGCATCCAGAGTGCAAGAAATCAGAAGAAGGATAGGGAGCCTGAAGATGGGAACTAACGAAAGTTTCTATGACTATTGGGGAAGATTCCAAGCGATGCTGGCGAAATGCCCACAGCACCAGATTACTAAACATGATTTGATTCAGTATTTTGTCGGAAGATTGAGACCACATGAGAGGATGATCGTGAATGCCTCATGTAGAGGATCCATTTTGAACAAACAGCCTGTTGAAGCATTCAAAATTCTCACAGAAATGGCTGAAGACAACCGAGACTTCGGTGGAGAGGGCATTCGGGTTGTAAGTGAATCAGAAAGGGCACCGGACCAGGACAGCAGGATTGATAGATTGTGTGACAACATCGAAAAAATCTTGTCCGGTGCAAGCATGACGATGAAGCCCAGGCCTTATGGGGTATGCAAAAGCATATCTCATTTCACTAATGAATGCCCTACTCTACAAGATGAAATGGAAGAAGTGAATGCTATAGGGGGCCAGAATGGGCATTCCAGAAGATATGATCCCCATTCCCAAACTTATAATTCTGGCTGGAGAGACCATGAAAATTTTAGATGGAGAAGGCCAGAGGATGGGCATCCTGCACGTCCATTGCCACCACCAGAGGAGAAAATAAAGCAAAGGCTAGAAGATCTTGTGTTTGCTATGGCTGAGGAGAATGAGAAGTTTAAGCAAGAGACTCGAGCCGGTCTCTCACATATGAGTAAGCAAATCAATCAGCTGGCTCAAGCCATGCACAAGATGGAGGAGAAAAATGGAAAGTTACCCTCTCAGGTCGAGAATCCAAGAGAACAAGTGAATGCAGTAGCATTGAGGAGTGGAAAGGAGCTTCCGGAGATGGTCAGGCCAAGGAAGAGAAGGATGATGTGCCCTTGGAGGAAGAAGTGGAAAAAATTCCCACAGAAGACAAGGCACAAGAAGCTGAGTAGACTAATACTGTTCCCATCCCGGAAGAGAAGCAACCTCCCAAGGTGCCCATTCTAGAGAGACGGAAACCTCTCTTTCCAGAGAGATTGGTACAAAATAGAAAAGAAGAAGAAACTAGGGAGATGTTGAAAGTATTCAGCAAGGTGGAGATCAACATCCCACTGATAGAAGCAATCAAGCAAGTAACACGGTATGCCCGGTTTCTAAAGGAGCTTTGTATAAGAAAGGTGCGATTCAATGACGATGCAAGGTTCCTAGTTGGAGAGAACGTATCGGCTGTGATACAGAAAAAATTACCCAAGAAATGTGACGATCCAGGGATGTTCATGATCCCTTGCATTATTGGAGACAGAAAAGTCAAAAAGGCCATGCTGGATTTGGGAGCATCAATCAATGTAATGCCCCTGTCGGTGTTTAAAGAATTGAAGATTGGACCTCTGAAGGAGACCCGTGTGGTCATTCAGCTAGCTGACCGATCAAATGTGTATCTAGAAGGCCTCATTGAAGATGTATTGGTCAAGGTGGACGAGCTTATTTTCCCAGCAAATTTTAATGTGCTTGATATGGGCACAATGACTTCAAAATCTTCAGTTTTGTTGCTGGGAAGACCTTTCATGAAGACAGCTCGAACCAAGATTGATGTGGACAAGGGCACACTGACGTGTGAGTTTGATGGGGAGAAGGTGACGTTCAACATTTTTGAAGACATGAAGCACCCCCCGGATATAGAAAATTACAATTTTGTGAACACATTTCATTCCCCGAGCCGTTCTACCTTATCCATGATAAGCAACAGAGAACCACTAAAGTGGCCATTGTAGGATGGACTGAATGACCGGGATGCCCTAGACGAGGATGATGACATAAGGGATGGAATTATGATGATGTACTCATTGGAAGAAATGTCATACGGATGTGTGGACTATGGTGTGCCCATTCGGAGAAATGATGATAAGCTGATGCCTTCTATTGTCAAAGCGCCCATGCTGGAGCTGAAGGCATTGCCAAGGCATTTGAAGTATGCCTACTTGGGAGATAATGAGACACTCCCTATAATAATTAGTGCGGGGTTGAATCACGCTCATGAGGACCGCCTTTTGAGATTATTGAGACTGTACAATGAGGCACTCGAATGGACTTTGGCAGATATAAAGGGCATTAGCCCAGCGGTTTGCATGCACAAAATATTGTTGGAAGATGATGCAAAACCCGTTCGTGATCCATAAAGAAAACTAAATCCGATGATGAAGGATATGGTGCTAAAAGAAATAATTAAGCTATTGGACCAGGGAATTATATACCCAATTTCAGACAGCAAGTGGGTCAGTCCAATCCATGTTGTGCCCAAGAAGTCGGGCATTCAAGTTGTAAAAAATGAGAAAGGAGAGCTTGTGCCCACACGACTGCAACTGGCTGGAGAGTTTGCATCGACTACCGAAAGTTGAACACGGTCACGCGGAAGGACTATTTCCCAGTTCCGTTCATTGATCAGATGTTGGAAATACTCGCAGGAAACAAGTTCTTTTATTTCTTGGATGGATACTCAGGATACATGCAGATTGCAGTAAGTCAAGAGGACCAGGAGAAAACAACATTCACGTGCCCATTCGGCACATTTGCCTACCGCAGAATGCCCTTTGGCCTTTGCGATGCTCCGGGCACATTTCAGCGTTGTATAATGAGCATATTCTCCGACCTACTTAAGAACTGCATTGAAGTATTCATGGATGACTTCACAATGTATGGGAGTTGTTTTGATTGATGCTTGGACAATTTGGAGAAGGTGTTGTAGCGTTGTGTGGACAAATGCCTAGTGCTGAACTATGAAAAATGTCATTTCATGGTCAGAGAGGGCATTGTACTGGGACATGTGATTTCTGAGAAGGGCATTGAGGTTGATAAAGCCAAGGTGGATATAATAGAAAAATTGCCATATCCCACTTCTGTGAAGCAAGTGAGAGGATTTCTGGGACACGCTGGATTTTACAGGAGGTTCATTAAGGACTTTGCAAAAATTGCCCAGCCTATTACTCACTTATTGCAGCAAGATGTGCCATTCGATTTTGATGAAGAGTGTAAGAAGGCATTCAATTTTTTGAAGAAGCAACTGGTCACGGCACCAGTCATTAAACCACCAGATTGGGAAATGCTCTTTGAGATTATGTGCGATACCAGTGGCTACGCTGTGGGCGCAGTACTGGGTCAGAAGAGAGAAAAAGAAAGCCATGTAATTTACTATGCCTCCAAGACTCTGAATGGGGCACAGTGTAATTACACCACTATTGAAAAGGAACTATTGGCAGTAGTCTTTGCATTTGAGAAGTTTCGATCTTATCTCTTGGGAGCAAAGAGCATTGTCTATACAGATCATGGTGCCCTGAGGCACTTGATGGCCAAAAAGGAGAAGAAACCAAGACTAATTAGGTGGATCCTGCTTTTACAAGAGTTTGATGTCGAAATAAAAGATAAGAGTGGGGTACAGAACTTGGTGGCTGACCATCTGAGCTGGGTGCTGAATGAGAAAGGCGACGAACTGTCCATTGCCGATCATTTTCTTGATGAGCATTTATATTTAGCAAATGGCACACTAGCACCCTGGTATGCAGATATAGTGAACTACCTCGAGTCTGGGGAAATGCCTATTAGGTACTCAAGGTACCAGAAAAATAAATTGAGGTATGAGAGCAGGTTCTATACATGGGATTGCCCTATTCTATGGAGAAGATGTGCTGATCAAATCATCAGAAGATGTGTTCCTGATGAGGAGATAGATGAAATTCTAAAGTATTGTCACAGTTATGCTTGCGGAGGGCATTTCGGACCAAACCGAACAGTGAGGAGAATTTTAGATTGTGGGTTCTTTTGGCCCACAATATTCAAGGATGCCCACAACGTCTGCAGAAGGTATGATCAGTGCCAGAGGGTAGGGAACATTACAAGAAGAAACAAAATGCCCATGACGCCAATCATGCCAGTGGAGATTTTCGATATTTGGGGAATGGATTTTATGGGACCCTTTCCAAATTCAAGGGGGAACCAATACATTATCCTAGTAGTTGATTGCGTGTCCAAATGGGTAGAAGCAAAAGCCACTCCTAGCAATGATTCAAGGGTGGTAGCCGCATTTTTGAAATCCCACATTTTTAGTCGGTTTGGTGTGCCCAGGTCCATCATCAGTGATCAAGGGACCCATTTTTGTAACCAAACGCTGGAAAGATTGTTGAAGAAATATGGGGTTCACCATAGGGTCACCACACCTTACCATCCCTAAGGAAATGGCCAAGCTGAAATCTCAAATCGAGAAATTAAAGTCATTCTTGGAAAGGTTGTGGCTCCGAACCGAAAAGATTGGAGTGTTTATCTGGAAGATGCCCTGTGGGCATATCGAACTGCATACAAGACTCCAATTGGGATCTCCCCATATAGGATGTTATTTGGAAAGTGTTGCCATCTGCCAGTCGAGTTAGAACACAAAGAACGATGGGCACTTTAGAAACTGAATATGGATCCTGACGCCGCTGGGCATTTTAGGAAATTTTAAATTTAAGAGCTGGAAGAAATGAGAATGGAGGCCTATGATAATTCGGTACTGTATAAGGAAAAGATGAAAAGGCTCCACGATGAAGTAATTCGAAGGAAGAGATTCATCCCAGGACAGAAAATACTTTTGTACCACTCAAGGTTCAAACTTATGGGAGGAGGACTGAGGACCAAGTGGGTAGGTCCATTTGAGGTATACGCAGAATGCCCAAATGGGAAAATTAAGCTGATAAATCCCGATACTAGAGGGCGTTTCAAAGTGAATGGTCACCGTTTGAAAGCTTACCTTAGGCACTCTGATGAAGATGTCACAGTGATCTGGCTCACCGAGCCCACTTACGCCTGATCAGGGGTGATGTCGTGCCCACGACAATAATTGGGGCGCTACTGGGAGGCAGCCCAGGTTTTTATTTGTCTTAATTCATTTTTATTTATTTTAAATAAGTTTTCTAGTCAATTAAACTAGTTTAGGGAGCAATTTTACGCTTGTTTTGAATAAGTATGGTGGTTGCATGTTTAGATAATGAGAGATAAAGATGAAAATAAAATAAATCCCTTGGAAATAGGGATTCTGAAGTGAGGCACTCTGAAGAGATAAAATTTGTTCTGATTTTTCAGGGGATAAGGTTTATCCATTAGCATGGGGCATACTGATCCAGGAGACTCCTAAGGAATCTGAAGAGTCTCAAGTCAAATCATGAATAGTGATTTTTTTTATATAAAAGCCTTACCCCACAAAATCTCGACTATCACTTTCACTCTCCTATTTCAAAAATCAGAACTCTCTCTCTCACGATTTCTCCTGTAACCCTAATCTCTGAAAACCCTCAAGCTCAACAATGGCGAAGACAATAGGGAAGAAGGTTGCACCCAAGGCTGGACCAACACGCCTGGACTTTGAGACTCCTACTGTCTCTGAAGAGACCGCTCCAACCAAGGTCGTAAAGAAACCTTCTGCCAAGCCCAAGGAAAAAGCTGCGTCTGAGGTAGCCACTTCGAGCAAACGTTCCAAGGAGACTCCACCGGAAAAGGAATCTGCACCTGAGGTTGAGGCGATGGAGAAAAGTTCTACAACTCCGACTCAAACGGAGCAGCAAGATGATGAGGCGACTGCAGAGGGCATGCAGGAGGAAGAGGGTACTGAAGAGCCCGAACCAAAGCCTAAAAAGAGGGCTGAGAAGAAGAAGACTAAAAAGCCGACTAGGGTTCTAACCTCTGTGCCATCAGTGGAGGCCGAGGACTTGGAAGATGACGAAGAAGGAGAGGAAGTTGAAGGAAGAAAAGAGGGTGAAGAGGAAGGATACAAAGATACTGATCTGGATAAGTATTTGGACGAAATAGAAGACATTGAGGCTAAGCAACAACCGGAGAAAATACCACTTTTTGAACAGCAAGAAGAGGATGAGGCACCCGCTGACATCAAGAAGCGGGCATTGGAGAAAGAAAAAAGAAAAAGAAAGGTTGGCGAGTCCACTCCAAAGCCAACCGAGCAGCCAGAAGTATCCCAGCAAGGGGATACCGAAGAAGAGCAGGAGCAGCAAGAGACCAGTGCGCCCTCCCAAACTCAGGCAGACACTGAAGAGCCCTCGGAGGACTCCTCACCCAAGCGAAGGGTGGGGAAAGCTGTGAGCATGAAAGCTGGAGCCAAGCTGGCCGGAGATGCCTCTTTGTGGAAAAGAAAGGCTGAAGAGGGCACTTCAGCCCCTGTGCCTAAAAAAGGCAGAGGGGTGGGGAGCCCCACACCAAGTAAGCCCAGTAGTGGCCCGCCACCAGTCAGAGGCATCATAAACTCAAAAGGAGTCCACCGTGAGACGCTCGCCGCTCTTGGTATAGAGCAGGAGGTAAGGGATTTGTTTTCTGCAATCGGTTGGGAATGTTTTCTAGATATGGAGTGTGTGATTTTTGCGTCTTTGTCTCGAGATTTTGTCCAAAATTTGAAAATTAAAACTGTGAACAAGTCTGCTACATTCACTAGGGTCTTGTCTTTTAAACTGATAGGCAGAAGTTATTCTCTGTCGGCTGATGACTTGAACATGTTGTTGGGCATCGTGACATATTTGGACCTCCAAGATGAGGAGTATGTCGATGCCGTGACTGTAGTGCCCGAGTCTGCAGAAGGAGTCGATGCGAAATGGGTTGATATTGAGGATGGATCCATTTTTCAAAGCGGATCCACAAAGGGGTCTTGTCTAAATAATGATGCTTTAAGATTTTACCATATGGTGTTGGCCTATAACTTCTTCGGCCGCAAGGATAGCTCTAATTCAATCACTAATCAAGAGCTATTTATTTTGTGGTGCATGGTGCATAAAATCAAAATTAATTTTCGCTCTGTGGCTATTGCACACTTTAGGGAGATTAAAACACACCCTAGGCATCGTATTTCTTGTGCCCAATTGATCACCCAGATTGCTGTTAGATATAGGCTCCTTGATTTGCATGATACTGATTTAATTCCCCTTCCCTGTGAATATTTTGATCTTAACTGCTTGAGGAGGATGCAAGATGTGGTTGACAATGAGGATGGAAAACCTATTTTCTTTGTACCGGGGGCAGACCCCTCGAGCATGCTTTTAGCAATGGCAGGTACATCGAGGAAACCACCAACAGGGAAGGCACCGCAGAGGGAGCACCCAGTGGCAGTGATCATGAGAAGGCTTGAGTTGATCGAGAATGCCCAGTTCTAGACTAATGAAAAACTATCCCGAATCGAAGCAGCCCTGAAGGCTTATTTCAAACATATTGGGTTCTCTCACCCAATGCCTGCAACTGACTAACCTGGTTCTTTCTGTTCTTGTAGATTAGGTTTTGTTTTATTTATTTTTTTATATTTTCTTTGTTGTTTAAGTTGTTTGAGTCTGTGTCCACACTTTGCAAGTTGCAAAGTGTGTAGGTGGGTAGTTGAGTCAAAGCATGCTATTCTGTGAGTCTATGTGGGCATTTTAATTGATAATTCAACTTTAATTACTTTACAGAAAAATTAGCATGTCCACTTAACATAGGGATGACGAAAGAGTTTAGCATGCCCTGTGAGAATTGATCCTTAATGCTGTATGCCTCATTTTACAGCTTTCTTTCATTCATGAGTGTGAATCATTCTGTGCTTATGAGTTCTAGAATTTGCCTCTGTTCTTCGTTTAACTCGGGGAACTGTTGATGCACATATAGATGAGATAGGCCATGTTTTGATAAGCCACAAAAATAAAATACTCCCACCAACGACACAGCCCTTGCAGCCCTTTGAGCCTATGAAATGCCTTTGTCAATTCGTTGTTTTGGGATGGTTTATATTCAGCCAGGGCATTATAAGACCTGAAAAGAAAAATGGGAAAGCAGAGCTGTTGTTAGGGAAGCATATAAAAGATAGGGTGAAGAAAAATATATATAAAATAAGTGATTAAAAAAAAGTGATTATAAAAGTGACTATAAAAAATCCCCCGAGTCTTAAAGTGTTCAGAATGCCCAAAATAAGAAAAATTCAGTGCCTGAACAGGGCACAGTAGGGAAGTGAATAGAAAGGAGCTGGGGAGGGGTCTGTACAATCAATAAAAACCCCTCCCACTTAAAATGCCCGCTGTAGCCTAAAAAGCCCTATTGATACTGATGCATCATGGTTTCTGGAAAATGAACAGCAGAACTTTGGCAAACTTATGGGACGAATTTGTACAGAATTACAACCGAATTGAGTGTATACACTGCGTGAAGAGAGTCTGTGAGGAACACCAAACTAAAACTCATTTTGACCTATTTTTGGTATGCTGAAACTTTGCAATTTAGTTGGATTATTTCTGATGTGCCCACACTGAGTAACAGTTTGCATGCTTATGTCTTGTGTCTGTTTCTTTTCTCTTTTCTTTTCTTTTGTTTTTCTAGATGCGTTGCACCCCATGCTTGAGGACAATCATGCTTAAAGTGTGTGGGTGTGATAAGTCCATTTATTTCGTGTTTTTATGAGCATTTTATCCTCTATAAATGTCCTTTTTAGTATGTTTTGAGTCGAAAAGAACCAGGTTGCGGTCAGAGGGCATTCCAAGAGTCGAGTCTGGCAGAAGGGGCATTTTATGCCCAGTTATTCACGTTTATCTCACACATATGTTCCTCAGAGGCACAGGGGACTTCTTCAGTATCCATCCCACATTCGGTCGGTGAAGTGGGCATATCAGATATGGATGGAGCTGACAGATGATGTCGTGCCCACAGTACTCGCACAGACTTGACCACAGGTCAGAATGGGCATTCCCGTGAAACCCGGAAATCAGTTAGATAAGGGATGGTAGAAGATAGCTACACTTCCGAAGGAGAGTTGGAACTAAGCTGGACTCCTAAAAGGCGCTGCAACCAAAAGATAAGCTCAATCGAAGAGATAAAGCGCAATCCCTAAAAAATAGGGATTTGATAAAGCTAAAGCTTATCCAACTCGATCAGAGAGGGCACGCCATTCCAGAAGTTCAGCAGAAGACCCCCGCCTGTGGGGGGGGAAACTCCACTCGGAAATGTAACTACTTAAGCAAGTTTGAACACTGGGGAAAACATCTTTAGACACTCTGAAACATTTCTACATTTTATATTTCTGCATATCATTTTCAGTACGCTGTTTAGGCAGCCAAAAACAATCTGAAAGGTCTTAAACCTTCAGGACTTAGGTTATGTTATTGCTTCTCAATGTTGGAGTTGAGTTTTTGGTTAATTAATTCAGTAAGTTCTTGTTTATTTTATGCCGTTAATTTCTGCAATTTCAATTATGTCTAGTCTTCTCAGCTAGATCTTTAATTCTGGCATTTGAACAATGAAATTGGTTTGAGCATAAATCTGGACTCGTAAGTCCAAAATGGGCATAATAATTCATGATACATTTCCGTTAATTCCTGAGCCTTGTTCCACGTGAGTGTGTGTCTGAAGTGCCCAATGTGGCTGATCATTCGTTAGGTAAAGAGGGCACACCACTATTAATTGAATTGGCGAATCGTGACTGTGTGTCGGTTCATATAGTAATAAAGGAATTAATGGGTGATAGAGGCTTAGTTTACCTTTAAACCTACTGTGATTTGTTTCAATATTAATAACTCGTGTCAATGCTTACAAGTGTACAAGCATGTGATTGTAGATATGATGATACGAGGTCGATCCACAGGGAAATGGAATAGAAATTAGATGATGCAATTACCACGACGGAAGAAGAGCGAAATATCTAGGCGAACTATAAGTAGTGGTGTGTTTTAACTATATTAAAATGTCAAACAAGAACCAAAGACATAACATGTAAACACATAATTATCAATATATTTTTCACTCAAGAATCAATACCAAACAAAGGAAGCTTTGAAGATGATAAATAAGGCGAAACTCTAGGACAAGGCTACATAATACTCATATTGACCTACAATGTGGAATTACACATACATTGTTGCAAAGTTCATAGATAGGAAGACCACAATTATAATAAGAGCATCTCTCGAATATCTCTTAAATTGTGAATGCGACAAAGATGACTATCTCTAACGCATTCTAAGGTCGCACCTATAAAAGGATCTAAGGGTCACATTTCCTTCCACATAATGACATTCGACTAAGAAGACAAATATGTAGATTTGAGCTAGGCATGCTTATGATCACGGGATTGACTAGATGCAAGTGAATCATACATGTGATGTTAGTGAGATGGCTAACCAAACAACATCATTCAAGCCCTAGCATAGATCAAAACCTTGACAAAGCAACAACACATATATTCATCCCAAATCAAATATCAATATTCACATTGTTTCACCACATCCTAGAGCCCTAAGGCTCTAGCCAACCATATTCAAAGTAAAATCAAGATTACAAAAAGAAGGACAATAACCCATTCTAAATACAAGTCAAAGAAGAGAGAAGAGGTGATAAAACCCAATGTAGAGTACTCCTTCTTCAATCCTATGGCTTGGATTCTCAAATGGATGGTTGAATCTTCAATCTTCTTCTTGATCTTCAAAAATCCCCTTTCTTGATGTTTCTCTTGTGTATTTTTCGTTCTAGGGTCGATTAAGATTCTTTGAAAATTCCCCCAATGTATACATAAGTAATGGACCAATAATGGAGTACCAAAAGTCAAATTTTGAAATCCGTCAAGGCGAAACGCGACTCCAGTTGATCGCGCTTTGGGGTCGGGTTTGGACTGAAGAAAAATAGCTCTCTGAAGCTTGTACAGAGCGACCGAAGGGGTCGCGCTTTGCCATTGCATTTGTTTCTGCCTTGGAAGCGCGACCTGAAGTAGTCGCGTTTCTGGGTCGTGCTTCCCTTTGTTTTTGAAGCGCGACCCCAGGTGCTCGCATTTTTCCGTCGCGTTCCAGCTGGAGAAAACACCGTCTCTAAAGTTGTCGAAGCGCGACCAAACGGGTCGCGCTTTAGGGTCGCACTGTAGGCCAGCTGTGGCGTGACCTTGAGGTGATCGCGCTTCATGGTCGCACTTTGGCTTTTTCAGGTTTTCTTTATCTTTTCTCATCTTTGTGCACGCGTTGATCGATCAACTCACAACCTGACTCCTTTTGGCATTTGTTTTCCCAAAAACTCCCTAAATTGGTCACATTATACCAAACAAAAGATTTAAACGATATTAACATTATTTACAACATATATACATGATAATTAAGTGCAAATGCACGCAAAATGAGTGCAAATGAGTGCAATTTATGCACTCATTAATGGGGTGTTGTGGGCACAAGAGGAATCAGGTGAACACAACAGATCTGGGTCCGTCTAGGACACACTGCTGCTTGTTTGCTTACATCTCTTAGAGGAATCCGGAGGTGGGTAACTGGTTAGGGGTTTAATAGAAGAGGAATCACTTTTAAACCTAAAATGAAAGGATGGATGAGGAGACACAAAGAGGAATCCGGTTACCATAACTAGATGATCTATCATGTATGAAAATCAGTGTGCCCATGATCGAGTTGTTTTATGTTTACACCAAATTCTAATTCAAATGCAGAACCTTTTGTTATTTGATATTTTCTTTAGTTCCTTTTGCAGATTTAAATTCAGTTTAGTGACAACACCAAACCCCCATTTGTGATTGGTTACTTGAAGATAGAATCGTAACAGCTCTCTGTGGGATCGACCCACACTCATTGGCTTGCTACGCTCGTTGTGGGCACAGGAGTTTACAAATATATTTTTGAGCGCGAAATGATCACGTGTCAATGGACCATTGTCTTCTTTGGTACTGGAATCGTTTCCTTTATATGAATCCTGTTTGGAAGGTAAGATGACCAAGCGTCCTTTCGAGTCAAAAGGAAATAGATCCGAAGAGCTATTAGATTTGATTCACTCTAACCTGTGCGGCCCTATATTAGTTCAAGCTCGAAGAGAGTTTAAGTATTTCATCATTCTCATTGATGATTACTCTAGATACGGATATATCTACCTATTATGTTGCAAGTCTGAATGCTTTGAGAAATTCAAAGAGTTTAAGGCGGAAGTGGAGAAACGAACAGGCAGAAGTATCAAGTCACTGCGTTCTGATCGTGGTGGCGAGTACCTCTCAAGTGAATTTAGGGATTACATAGCAGAGAATGGGATTATATCCTAGTTGACTGTGCCAGGAACGCCACAGCAGAATGACGTGGCGGAAAGAAGGAATAGAACTCTGTTAGAGATGGTCAGATCGATGATGAGTTATTCTGAGTTGCCTATTTCATTCTGGGGATATACCCTAGAAACAACAGGCTATATTCTTAACTTGGTTCCATCAAAATCAGTTCCTTCTATACCCACAGAACTATGGACTGGATGAAAGCCCAGTTTGAACCATATTTGGATTTAGGGTAGCCCAGCACACGTGTTGGATAAGGAAGCTGATAAGCTTGCTCCTCGTACTGATGTAAGGTTGTTCATTGGACATCCGAGGAGAACGAAAGGTGGTTTATTTTATAGTCCTAAGGATCAAAAGATCATTGTTAGCACCAATGCTCGATTCTTAGAAGAAGACTATGTTATAAACCACAAACCAAGGAGTCATATCATCCTTGAAGAGTTAAGAAGGAAATGATCGAATCCTATACCAGTTGTACAAAAAGAGGTACCATCAGACACTGCACAACGTGTCACAGAAGTACAGGAACTGCCTCGTCACAGTGGGAGGGTTGTACACCAACCTGATAGATTTATTGGTCTGGGAGAGGCTTCAGATTTCCCAGAGGAACTAAATGAATTGGATCCCAAGACCTATGATGTGGCAATTCAAGATAAAGAGGCAGATTCTTGGAAAACTGTAATGGAATCTGAGATTGGATCTATGGATCGCAATCAAGTCTGGGAGCTCGCGGAACCACTTGATGGGATAAAATCCATTGGCTGTAAATGGGTCTACAAGCGCAAGAGAGGAGCTAACGGGAAGGTTGAAACCTTCAAGGCTAGATTGGTGGCGAAAGGGTACACTCAGAAAGAAGGGATGGATTATTAGGAAACTTTTTCACCGGTAGCCATGCTTAAGTCAATCCGGATTCTCTTGTCAATCGCCGCTCATTTGGATTATGAGATCTGGCAAATGGATGTCAAGATAACTTTCCTAAATTGAAGTCTTGAAGAAAAGATTCACATGAAGCAACCAAAGGGATCCATTTCTAAGGGCCAAGAGCACTTGGTGTGCAAGCTTAAGAGATCCATTTATGGACTTAAGCATGCATCGAGATCTTGGAACATCTGATTTGACGAGGTTATCCAATTATATGGATTCGTACAAAACCTGAATGAGAGTTGTGTATACAAGAAATGTGATAGAAATGTGGTGGTATTCCTCGTACTTTATGTTGATGACATCTTCCTTATTGGAAACAGTAAGAAGGCGTTGTCGAACATTAGGGTGTGGTTGTCCAAGCAGTTCGATATGAAGGATCTGGGTGAAGTTGAACATGTCCTTGGCATCAAGATCATTTGAGATTGCCAGAAAAGGATGTTATGTCTGTCCCAGGCGACTTATATCGATACAGTGCTAGCTAGATTTGGCATGCAAGATTCCAAGAAAGGTTTTATACCTTACAGACATGGAATTTATCTATCCAAGGAAATGTGTCCCCAAACACAGTCTGAGATAGAAGAGATGAAGAAAGTATCATATGTTTCGGCTGTGGAAAGTTTAATTCATGCCATGCTATGCACTAGGCCTGATATATGTTATGCCGTCAGCATAGTAAGTAGATATCAGTCTAACCTTGGACAAGGTCACTGGACTGCGGTCAAGAACATTCTCAAGTACCTGAAAAGGACTCGAGATTACATGTTGGTATTCCGCTCTGATATTCTAGTAGCTTTGGGTTATACGGACTCAGATTTTCAATCCGACAAAGATCAAAGTAAATCTACCTCGGGATGTGTGTTTACATTACGAGGTGGAGCCATCACATGGAGAAGCATAAAGTAGAAATGCATTGCTGATTCCACTATATAAGCCGAGTATGTAGCTGCCTCTAAGGCTACAAAAGAGATTGTCTGGCTTCGCGAGTTCCCAGTGGGCTTGGGCGTGGTTCTTGAGTTACCTAAGACTATCACGATATACTGTGATAATTCTGGTGCAGTGGCAAACTCAAAGGAGCCCAGAACCCACAAGGTAAGTAAACACATAGAGAGAAAGTACCATCTTATACGAGAAATCGTTAAGAGAGGAGATGTGGCGATGGTCAAGATTACATCGGAGGATAACCTGGCTGATCCATTCACAAAGAGCCTACCGGCTAAGACCTTTGATGGTCACGTGGAGAAAATGGGAGTGAGATGCAGACCTGGTGGCGCAGTTTGAGTTGATAGTTTAGATTGGAGAGTATGACAGTTAGTTTTTATGCTTGAAAGACATGCTTCAAGTATAAGTGGGAGATTGTTAGTTTTGTATACTGGAAAGACATGTCTTTGTATACTTTTCTGATAATATGATGATATGAATTGAAAGTTATTGCAGTCACTATTTGTATTTAGATTATTTTATATAATTATGTTACGCAATGTTCCATATACTTACATTGTAGATAATATGGTGTTTGGAGACACACGGTAAGATCATATCATTAGAACCTTGTATTGTATTAAAGAGCTCACGGCTTAGATGGTCCTGAACATACCATCCGTAAACTGTAGAATAATCTGATAAGTTAGTTTGTCTTGACTGACTGATTATTCTAGTACACTTGTTAGTGTATTGAGGAGGATCACGATAGGATACTATTCTCTACTCTGACCCGAATAGTGAGAGAATAAAGATCCAAAGAGTTCGAGTTCTGAACTCATGTTTGTTGGTAAGCATATGTGTACATTACTTATTGCTTTGACTTATCAATGGGTGAGATTCTTTCATGAATCAATAAACTCGATATCTTGGGTAGTAATAGTGTATACATGATGTGTCGTGCAATATGCATGAGCATGGTGTCCTGATGCACCAGGTTAATGATGTTCTCTTGAGGAAACACAAGTTCATATTGAAACCCTACAGGTGGAATTTATTCCGTACATGAGTAAAGCTTGTGTGGTACTACTCAAGGTTTTAGATGTTAATTAATTATAGCTGTCAGAGGCTGACATAATTAATTAATGAACATTATATCTTAAACACGGGGAATGGCTGAACTAAAGGAGACAACATATTCACAAATATGTATTAAATTGGTAGGTCAGTTTTACTTCTTTAGTGGAATAAAAGTAAAATTTAATTTATTTAATTATATCCTAAGTTTATTGGATATTGGATATTAAATAAATTAGTGGGCCAATTTAATATTCTTTTAGATCCCTGTTGTAGCCAAATATGACTGTTAGTGGACTGGATATTGAACTTGAGAAAGAGGCCCAAACCCAGTAGGGCTGGGAACTGTATTTTCACCCACCTCCCTATATAATAAGAGGAGGGGGGACAAAAATTGAGGATATAATTCAGCCCCTCTTTTGTCTCTCGAGATATCCACAGATTTCACAACTCTATCAGTAGAATACAGCCCCACTCTATATCCGATACTCAGTCTGGGAATACAACAGAAGATCTCGGAGTACAATACTGTGGTGGCCGATCCAGGAGAGAAAAGGGATGTCTGTTTCATCTTCATTCAACACCAAGATTAGATATGTAATCTTGTCTTCAGACTGTATGACAAATGTAAGTAATTCAGATCTACATTTTCCACTTTATTAGATTCGTTTTGCTTTGCATGGTTTTGTGCTAGACGTTGATAAGCATGCATGAACATAAAATTATGATTTGCATGAACATGGGTTAATGAACATCCAAATGATCCTGCGGTTGTTTAATTCGAAAAAACCCCAACAGATCCAGTATGTTGTTTTTGTACATGGTCGACCCCAGGTGAAATGTGATGGGTGACCCAAGCCTTCACATTTTGCTCATGCCCAGGTTGACCGCATTGTGCCCCATTGACCGGGATCTTTTCTTCGATGGGTTTTAAATTTTCGCGAGCTTTGCTATTTTAACCCAGTCTAATAGATCTTAGTTAAGTACTTAATTATGTCCAAGAGCCTAATTGGACCCTCCTTTAACTCTCCAAGTGCACATTTGATAGTTTTGCATCAAATAATCATTAAAATCACCACTATTACTGCAAAACTAGCAAACATATAAAAACTCCAAATGATAACAAATTAAGCACAACAACTATGAAAATCACACAACTTAGTATTCTAAACATCATCAATTCATATTTAAAAGTTGTATAAAATACACAGTTGTCAACATATTAATTGTAGGTTATGATGTGGGGAGCTGGACATAGAATTAAGTTTTGCATGGAGTCATTTGATTGTTTAGTCTTAACTAATTTTATTAGAATGTTATTTGGAAAGTTATTTTGGCATCTATGATGTTTATTAAAGTCATATTTAAGAAAATAATATGAGTTCTGATCTTAAAGATGTTAAGTGCATATTTATGTCTTGAACTTTTATGTCCTAAACTTTTGTTCGCTTCCTAAAATAGTCATGAACTTCAAATTATACGGAAAAAATAATCCCTGACCTTTTAATATTTTTCCAAAAATATCACTGGTGTACTAAAATTTATGTATCAAATTTTTGCATTGATGCGCGGGCTGGAATCCAGCATGTACATGTCATGCTCATTTGATAATGTATTTTCATGTTAATTCTGGCTTGCCAACACACAAATATGATGCCGGAATTTTTTGCTCCAATGACATTTGTGTTAAATAATATCGAAATGTCAGCGTTTTTTTTTATATTATGAAATTCATGATTTTTTACAAAACGGACGAAAGTTGAGTATATAATTAAGTATATAGTATGCATTTGGCATTTTAATTAAAGAACAAAAACTAAAAACTTATAAGATCAACTTTGGTCTTTGCAATAATTAGATTGGATCAAGTTATTGAATTAACAATAGCTCGAAGCTTAATATGGTTAGAATGATGTTGCTAACTTGTAACATTAAGCTAGTTTGAAGGCTAGCTCTAACTAAAACTTGATGAAAGATGGCAAACAAGTGTATCATTGTCATCCAATAAGGGGTGATATTGGCTACGCACCTCTTAATGAAATTCACATTATGCACCCTAAAATGAAAGTCTTGGATTTTCACCATATGAATGTTAGATTTTCAATTTAAGTGCTAAAGGGCTTTTTTGTCCTTTGAATGCATTTTAATTACTAATCCCTCCCTCATTTTCAAAGTAATTATTGTTTTAGAATTGTTTTCATAATTAATATTTAAAAACTTTTAATAAATATACCCCACTCTCTCTGCCCCATATCAAATTATAATTAAGACATATGCATATTTCTCTCTCTTCCTAATAAATACATGGTTAAAATTGAAAAAAAATGTGTGTGAAAATATGATAAACGATAAATATTTTGAAACAAGATAAAAATTGTAAATTGATAATTAATTTGAATGGATGGAGTATATATTATTTTATAATATGTAGTATATATGAATTGATAAGGATAAAATTAAGTATTTATACAGGACCCTAAATACTAAAAAATGTTAACTAACTAAATTATAACTTAACGATTTTCTAAGCATTATGATCGCCCCCCCCCCCCCTCCCCCGCCCAAAGTTTTCTCAGATTATTGGAAGCTAAATCATAATTTTTTTTTATAATTTCTGATAAAAATAATTATATGATATATTAAGTCAATAATTGATTTGAAGTGTACTATATTTACAATAGAGCGATGGAGACCGCATGATAATAAAGTTCCATAACATAAAAGGAGAAAAGAAGTGTACTATATTTGTTTCATAGAAAGTGTCATTTAATTGATCTAGATAAATACATATATATTAATAAAGTAATCAACTTAAATAATACATTCTTATGTGAATGATCATTTTTTCACTTTAGGGGATAGATTAGATAAATTAGATTGATAAAAATATTATAGCAAACCCGACCACCACATACTTTGATATATTGAACAATTTTAAAACTTGAATCCTTCAAATACATAATCTCATACATTGTCATTCTAACCTATCGAATTTATCACCCAAAATAATTGCCCGTGACTAAAAAAATGGTTGTTTGAATGTTTGAATTAAGTAAATGGGGACAGATGTGAGAAACATGTGAATTTTTCACCTCATTTGTGTAGAATGAATGACACCTTTTAAAACAAAATTAAAATATCAGAATGGTACTCGTTGTGAAATGGAGGGGGGTATAATTTTACAAAAAGAAAAATATATTAATCTAAAAAAAATATTGTATATTTCAAGTTTGAACCAACCCCCACCCACCCCCCATTTTTTTATGAATTAACCTCATTTATTAGTTTTTTTTTAGTTCGGAGAGGGAGGATTCACTACAAAAAAATGCCAAACTGGCGACGGGATGTCATTTCTGTTGGCAACTTAACGGGAGATGGAATGGCGACGAAAAACGTCCGTCTCCTGATTCTAGTCGCTAAAAAAGAGGGTGGCAGAAATGGCGATGGAAAATTCCGTCGCCATATTCTGTCGTGTGATATGGTCGCTAAATTGTGAGGACATAATTAGTCTGTCTCCATTTTCCTCGCTATTGTTCGCGGTGGAAATGGAGACGGATGGGTTCCGTCACCAAAAAAATTAAATTTAATTAAAAAGGGGTGAAAATGGCTACGAAAATGTTCTATAGCCCTTTCCGTCGCAATTTTTAATTTTTTTTATTTTTAATTCCTCGTGTTTTTGAATATTTGTAGATACCAAATATAATAAAAGATCATAAAAACTTAAATATATATATATATATATAATTGTACATCATAATATATAATCTAATACAAACATATAATATATACATATATATACTAAAAGTGTAGCATAATAATAGTAATAATGTATCAAATCATAAAAACATAAAACAATCACTCCGACCCAACATCAGGCCCTCTGGATCCGTCGCCAATACTACCCGGTTGCTGATTGAGAAGCCTCTCAAGAAGAGACTCCATGCTGACCTGCTTCTCGAACACCTGCTGCACAGTAGCTTGCTGGGCACTGGGTTTCTCATCCATCTATGTCTGTATCTATGCCTGCATGTCAGTCAGCCTCGCATGGAGTTCTGCTTGGGTGTATAGTGAACTTGATTCTTGGCTCGATGATGAGAATCCTCCAACTCCAGAAGTACGACGAATAACAAGGGGCCATGTTCCCCATCCCGATAGCGCACCCCTTCTTGTCAGCTTTCAGCTCCTGGCAGAAAATCTCGCCCATGTCCACCTCTCTATCCTCAGCTCTCCACTCCTCAACTAAGGTGTCACAAAAAAATGGTCTTTAGTGATAATATTATTAACGACGATAAATACCGTCACTAATACTAGACTTAAGTAATGACATGTTGTCTCTAAAAAATACATGTCATTTCTAATGACATTTTTTATGACGACATTGTTGTCACTTAAAATAATTTTTAATTTATTTGGGATGAAGTTTTAGAGATGCTTTATTTGTGACGACATCATGTCATCGTCGTAAAAAATATTTTTAAGTGACAACAATGTTATCACAATAATATTATTAGAGAGGACATATTGTAATTAGAGGCGACATGTCGTTGTCAAAAGTCTAGTACTTTGTGATGACATTTGTCGTCACTAATAATTTTATCTTTATAGACCATTTTTTTATAGTGAATCCGGTCTCTCACAATTAAGAGGGTGAAAAATACTAAGCTACAAGGACTGATCAAATTAAAATATTAGTTATTCATAATAACAGGGCATTCTTGCAATTATATTATCTCTCCAACTTTACGTGCTACTTTACCCAAGCATAAGGTTTCAATTATGTGGATCATCAAGTTCATCGTATGATATTATTTACAATTTTTGAAACGATATTGATCAGCAAATTGTTCAATATTGTTTTCATTCTTTTGATCATATTTTTGACACAATTATATATGCCACATGTAAACCGATTGAGATATCAATAAGATCCATAACAATATTGATGGTCCCGGACGAATCGTATTCAGTTTAGAGGAGGGGTGAATAAACTGATTTCGAAACTGATAAAATAAATGTGGAATGCTTTGGGGCCCTTGACTCTTTTTACTTAGATAGCTTGTCTATTTTCAGTTTTCTTAGAATAATATTGGTTGTGCATGAACTTGTTTGTAAACTTTTAAAGATAAGCAGGGTATGTAAGCATAAAGTACAACACATAATCAGTTTATAAAGGTTCGAAGCCTTAAAACTTCTACGTCCTCTCTTCCTTCATCAGGAGGGATAAATTCACTATATAACTTGAGTTCATTTTACAAATTATACAATGAAAGTAAGGTTATTTGCACCTGGTAACAATGAATTACTTTATAGAGTTACCTCAGCTGGGTCGACGGCTCACACTTACAGTCTCCAGTAGGTAGCTATTGCGGCGGTAGTTTCTTTAGCGGTGGCTCACACTTAGTCGGAGAGTTAGGTGCTATTAGCGTCTTTGCAATATTTTAGATCTCTTTCGATCTTCAACAGGGTTGGTCTTGAACTTGACTTATCAACAGAATGTGTTCCTTGAACCGAGCTGATGTTGATGTTGATGTGGAACTTTTGAGAAGAAATCTTAACCGGAGCTTGATCGTGAGCTGGATTTGGCTTTGAGGTGTGGCTCTTTTCTTCTCGTGTGGACTTTTCAGATAGCTAGTGATTTTCTCACAATGTTTAGCTATTACAACTTGTAGACTTTTCTTCACTACGAATACATAAATTGAACTACTTTGATCGGTTTGAAGGTTACAATCAAATAATCAAACATGCAAGAGCAGATTGTTAAGTGAAGCTTTTGATAGTGTGTATAGAGAGTCACGTGGAGAAGTCTCTTATTTTTCTCACGCTTGAAAAGTCTTCTCAAAAAGTCTGAAAAATCCTATTTTGAATTTTGATTCATCCACCTTATATAGATAAAATGGATGATGACTATTACTTGAGAGAAGAGTTGCTATCTTGTTGGTGCAGGGAGCCGTTTGAGATATTGGACTTATGCGGTCTCCTTCAGTTGCATCATGCTTGGCTTTGTTCAGTTTGAGAGACTTCAGTTCGGAAGCCTGGATCTTCAGTTCACGACTTTCTTCAATTTGAAAATCTTCAGTTCAGTTCCGGTTCATGACGAACTTGTTTGATGGCCTTCTCTTCAGTTCAGGTCTATTTTGTGGAACTTGTTTGATGGTCTTCTCTTCAGTTCTCGAACTGATCTTTGATACTTCCGCTTCAGTTTTAGTCCACAAACTGAACTTTGTTTTGGCAACTGATTAAGGCTCTTTTCACATTGGGTTTCTTCGGCTAAGTTCCAGGGTAAACTTGACTTAGTTTTTTCTGATTTCATATTTTGATGGTTTTTCAACATCTCATCAAAATCCTTGTTTACATTATTTTTCCTAACAAATATTATATATAGATGATATTTATTAGAGTTTTATTAGTTATCTTTTTTTATTATGAATTGTCAGTTAAGAGTTTTAATGGAATTATGTTATTTTGTTGACTACAAAAAATGGTCTTTAGAAATAATATTATTAGAGATCAACAAATATCGTCACTTAATTATAATAGATTTACTAAGTAATGACATGTCCTCTATAATTACAACATGTCATCTCTAATGACATTTTTGTAACGACTGATTTTTAATTTATTTGGGATGAACTTTTAAAACGCTCTATTTGAGATAACATGATGTCATCACAAAAAATATTTTTAAGTGACATCAATGTCATGACAAAAATATCATTAGACATGACATGTGGTTTAGAGACGACATGCCATTATTTAAGTCTATTACAAGTGACAACATTTGTTTTCTCTAATAGGAATCTTGTCTCTAAAGATCATTTTTTTTTTTTTTTGGATGTCGAGAGTAACCCGCAGCCGCTACCGTGGTGCGCACTGGGTAAACCCTGCCCCTGTGTAATAGCCTGCAAACCTACACAGGGGAGGTAAACCACACTTGGCAAGCCAGGTGTGACAGACTCACACCTAGTGATGTTGGTGGTGGGTCGAACTTGAGACCTTTGGCCTCAAGAAACACCACTCCACCACTAGGCCATCCCCAAAGGGACCTCTTAAGACCATTTTTTTGTAGTGATTTATTGTCTTCCAAGTTATTTGATATAAGAAATTAATAGGTTTAGATAATTATTAAGGGAGTTGAATTATTGAATAAAGTTAGCAATTTTTTTTAACCACGATAGTGTTCGTACTTATACTACATGTCTGAATCATAAACTTTGTGTTCGATCGTTTGAATATTTATGGAATCAATACATTATACACGTTTCAATCTATCTGCATCATAAACTAGTAGTTGAGATATTTAAATTAGTGTAATAACATTTCTCGAATTTGTGAAATCTTGTCAAAGTTGTAATAGAAGAACAAGGCATGACACCCAAAATTTCCGGACCACGCTTTCGATAATGGTAAAATAACTAATATATATCTATCAGTTTTACAAATTTCTCGTTTCCTTTTTCTCTTGCTTTACATTATAGAGATAATGATGTGTTGCTGCATAATGTTGTTTTTATGCTCTTTTCTGATCAAATTCTGCATAAAAAAATCTACCATCATCGTAGATTTCGTGAAAAATTTGTACAACCTAAATAGATTTCTCCATCAGTCTATAAGGACAAGTACTATCCCTATGTAAAAAGATACTACATACTTTGATTTCTACTTTAAATTGTCCTTTTTTTCTTTACACGTAATATATAAGGTAAACTAGACTATATGTCCCAAATTATTGAGGTGTTCATAAAAACATCACGAACTATATAACTAATTACACGATATGTCCCAAATAATTGACAATTTAATAAATTTGTCTCGAGAGGCAAATTTCGATGATCACTAAAGCATGAATCACAACCTCGCATACACCCTCAGATTATCAACCCTAAATTCACACTTCTGAATTATCGACAACTACATCGGTTTTCAATCACCGAAATTTGATTTTAGAATAAATTTATTAAGTTCTCAATATTTTGGGACACAATGTATAATTAATTATTAGCACAGTACTCTTGTGATTAATGGGTTTGGACAGATGTTATATATAATTTACCCTAATATATTTCTTGCATGCACGACCCTAATTGTTGATTTTCATTGGGTGCATGGATATGATATTTGATCAGTGATCACTATTGTAAAAATCGGCTTAGGTGGGCGCCACTAGTCGAATGAAAAAGGGCCCAGTCGGCCACAAAAATCGATGGGCGGTTCTAGGCGCCCAATTATTTAGTTATTTATTTCTTTTATATAAAACTTTTGAAATTTTAAATTTGGAAGTTAAATAATAAAATCATGATATATGATTTAGGTTAAGATTATTAAAAATACAAATTCCATTGTACACTCATCTCATCTCTCATTTCTCCCTCTTATAATCATTGTGGTGTGGGATAATCAAAATATATAAATTTCTCTCCATACTCATCCATTTTCACTCCTCCTTCCTTCTCCAATCAATGTGGAATAATCAAAATATACATATACAAAATAATAAAAATAATGTATAAATAAATAAACAGTCTAGATGCCACCTGGACACCGACTAGGCGGTATAGGCCCTACGCGCAACCCGCTGCCCAACTAGCTAGTGACTAGTGAGTTCTAAAACCTTGCATTTGACACAAATGAAATTTGTGTCATGAAATCCTATATGCTATGATAATTAAGCTTTATAAAGATTAATCAATTAATGATTAGATTTTGCGATTAATATTACACAAGACACTTTTGGAAATATCCCATGATAAACTGTTATGTTAGTAGGAAATACTTGCACGTCTAGCTTGGCTATATTCAACATATAATCAAATAAAGCACTAGATGGATCCTTCACATATCTCACCATTTGTGATTTGTCTCGATCTTATATATTTCGTTATCAATTAATATTACAAGGCAGGCAACATGCACGTGTTCAAAAGTTTCTTTGAAATATGAATATGATCAGTATCATTTTACAATAGAGGATCTCGTATAACTGACTATTGAGACTACGTACGAACGTAGCATAGACGGGTGGGCATCGAGTTGGCCCTAATGTTATGTCTTGCCCTAATAGCTAGATTGAGAAAGCATATATTCTCCTACTCCAATGGCTTTGTCTTCTTCTTAGACACCTTTATGTCCTGCAAACTTTAGACCTCCTTTTAAGGGTTTTGCCAAATTTATGTAACTTTAATCTTCATATATTATAAATTTATAATCAACACCATTTCAAATTTTAATATTGGTTGGGGTACTCAAAAGAGGTGCCTTTTTTTTATCAAAAGCAAAATAATAATAAAAAAAAAATAGAATTCACTTAGTGGGTTGTGTTTCCTTGATTCAATAGACATAGAACAAACATAAATTAGGGATGATGGCTAGAAAATTCTTTTCACCTGAATTTTTCTTATAAAGAGATGCTTTTCACCTAAATGAAAATTAAATAATATTAATTTACATCTCAATTACCAAGTCAACACGCAAATGATGAGTGTAATTAGATGAGGATATAAAATCATTAATGCTAATAACTAGGTATATGATTTTGCTGCATGTCATTGTCATTTGGTTATTATAATTTACTTTAATTATTGTAGGTGTATTTAAAATCTCAACCACAAACTTTAGACCTAATAATCACATTTATTGTACAATCCTATCCTTTTCATTTTCTTTTCGATGATTCATGATACAAACTCTCTAAAAATTAATAATAATGAAAATAAAGAGAGATTAAATTCATCATATATATATATATATAAAATCTATATATATATATATATATATGTGTGTGTGTGTGTGTGTGTGTGTGTGTATAAAAGAAGTGGCTGTGGATTAATCGAATCCATTAAACAAAAAAGGAGAGATCTGTAAAGTGCTTAAGAGACGTGGGGGTTTGACTTTGAAATTGACTGTTTAAATCTTGCTAATAAAAAAGAATGTTTTAATTTAGTGATGTAAATGGTCCCTAAATTCTTTATCATGTCAAATTGTAGGGTTAAGTTTCCTTCTTTTAATTTTTCTAGTTTTTTTTTCTGTTTTTTTTTTCTTAATAAAAAAATCCGTAAGTTCAAAGAATATGCTCTTCTGACAGCTACTTTTAGTTATTTAATAAGAATTTTATTTATAATAAGAAAAATAAGTGGATAAAAATTTCTTCTGTTAAACTGTTTTCCAGGCTAAAGTAGTACCGCCTTTTAGTTATAAAGAATTAATGTCTATATCGGTAATGATAATTGGTTCTTTTTAGGTGAGCAGATATATTTATTCGCGGGTATATAATTCGGTTATGATTAATTACTTTTATAGTGCTACATTGAAAGCAACGCAAAATCCTCTAATTTATTTTAAGAGTTTTATTTATTTTGGGTTCAAAAAATATATTATTTATTAATTTAAAATTTGAAAGATGAAGACTATCAATTCAATATTCAAAAATCATATATTTTAATTTTTTAAAAATTTTAATTATATTTTATGAATTTTCAATGAAAAATCCTTTTATAATTATCTATTAAATTCAATAAATAATTTATTAGAAATAATTGGATTTAAAAAAAATCAAAATACATAATTTCTTGTTAGTCATACATTGGTAGTTTTTCATTTATTATGTTATGGATATATTATTTTTCTTTTTTTCAAGTTCTTAATTGATAGATAATCAATCTTCAGGACACTAATCGATAACTCTTCTTTTATTTAATCAAGATATTATACACGATTTATCATTTTTTTAAGTAACATCATGTATATAAAGTAATACGTAAGCTTAATATAAATATTGTTGATAAAACCAAAATAATTGAGAGTTTACACGATGGCACCAAAATTACACCGCACCAAGTGACAATTAATTAATACATTTGGATGTGTTAATTCCCACACTCGTGTTGGTATATAACTTAATCTTTTTACTACTAACGACTTTTTTTTAGTTCATATATTGCAATCGAGTGTTAAAATCATACGGAAAAATAATGATCAATGAATAGAGCAAGCAATAGCTTCAACTCTAGGGAACTCTAGGTAAAGGTTTTAGATTTTTATGGAAATTTCATCATGAGATAAGCAATAAATGCATTGATTTCCTTGTAATTTTTTTTTTTTTTTTTGAATTGAACTTAAGGAAATATTATTATATCACAGTAAATAATTATTTGCACATGTAGGACAGTATATATGAAGTTTATTGTAGAAACTTCATGATCAATATGCATGGACAAGTAGTAGTAGTAGTAGTAGTAGTAGTAGTAGTAGTAGTAGTAGTAGTAGTAGTAGTAGTAGTAGTAGTAGTAGTAGTAGTAATAATAATAATAATAATAATAATAATAATAATAATAATAATAATAATAATTCGAGATTTGTTGAATTTTTATATGGATCAACGACATACAAAATAATAATAATAAATGAATAAATAAAAATGGAATAACAAAATAAATATGACATTTATGAAGCGGAAACAGGGCTAGCTAAATTAGAGCAGGCAAAGAAGCATGTTAGGGTGTGGTACAAACATTTATTGGTTTCATTCTCAGCGTTGGCCAAATTGATTTCCCCTCCATCTCCATGTGAATGCAAATACTTTTGATTTTTTTTTTTAGTTTTAATTTATTTCTTCATCATTTTGAAGTTTGGTTATGGAATATTGCATAGTTTGATAATCGAGATTCGCGATCGTGCCGAGAATTGAGATTTGATAGGTGATTTGCTTTTTTATTTAAAAAAAAATTATTGATTTAATTTGAAAGAAATATTATCACTTTACCTCAAAAAAAAAAAAAAAAAACAGAGAGAGAAAAAGAAAGAAATATTAATTGGGCGAATATCTGCCAATCTGAAAATCATCATTTTTTTTTTGGGGGGGGGGGGGAGAGAGGGGGAGATCCCATTTAATCAAAGAGTGATTATTATTTAATCAAAATATATAAGCGGGTCATGGATAAAAATAAAATAAAAAATAAACCTATAACAAATGGAGCACATTTAAATTTTTGAGAAGTCATCACAAAAGAAATAATAGTCTCTAATGTGGTCAACCCACATGAGAATTGAAGAGATCAATTAACCTTCAATTCATATAAATATATTTTAATCTATAGTTACACTTAAATAAAAGCATGTTATATTTAGACCTAATACATGAAATGAAAATTCCCCTTTTGTAAAAACAAAACTTATATTACACAATTTATAAAAAATAATTAAAAAAGGATAACTGTTTAATATTTCTTAAGATGTAGAATGATATCAGTTTAGAAGAAACCATAGAATTCAACATTAATATTAACAACTTTGTTCGATCCAAAACCCTAAAGCATAATTCAAAATCAACCTTTTGAGCAATCAATCCAGGCCGAGAGTAACGTGTAAAATTGAGAGAGAAAGATACACATAATATGCCGGAAGGCCGGCGTCGTCTGCCGTCAAACCGTCTTACATACATTATAAGAGTAAAATGCGTCAACCATTCTTGTGTTATCGAAATTTTGAACAAAATTCCTTTATAATTTTTAAATTGCATTAAATCACTTATGTTTTTAAAAAATATGTGCAATTAATTACCGTGGACCAATATATCTCTATTTATTGAACACTTATTTTGGAGAAAAAAATTAGAAAAATAGTAGTTGTGCATTTTTTTTTAATATAGAGGGATTTGGTGTGCAATTTACAAAACATAATTAATTAAGAAGCTTCATAAAAAGTTTAGATACACGATAAGGAGATTTAACGCATGATATTCTTAATATATTTATGTGAAATGTAATTGAATTTGTATAAATATCGTCTGACATATTTTAATCCATCCATGGGACGAAAGCATGTGAAAAAGATTTTTTGTTAGTGAAAAGAGAAAACGTACTTGTATGTAAGGTTAGAACATTAAAAAAATACTAGTAATAATGTGAGGTGTAGAATGTAGAGTGTAGAATGTAGAATGTAGAATGTATATATAAGCATGGCTGGCTGGTCCTCTACTTGAATGGTGAAAAGATTAAAGGGCTAAAAAATAAAGGAAAGGCAATGCAATGCCCATGCTATGCTCTGATCCATTTTCACATTCTCCCATCTCCTCTACTTTTCGTCTGATTTGAAATCTTGTGGGCCTCCTCAATTTTTTAAATCAATTTCTTACTAATTTTATTCTCTTTATATATATATATATATATATATATATATATATATATATATATATATATATTTACTTTACAACAAACGGACAAAATTACACACGAGAAGGGGATTATTTTTGTCGAATTAGAGATCTCTTAGTTTTTTGGAGGAGTTTAATTTATGATGATTTATGCTTAACAATAACTTTCTAAATTATACTTAAGTAGAACTTTCAAAAAGAGGTTAAAGTTATGAGATAGGGATATAGACAGTAATTTTGTGTGTGTGTATATTCAAATTTCGCCCCAGTCATCACTTAAAATAAATATGCGATTAGGTTATGTATACAAGATATATATAATCTAATTTATCACTTTAGACTGTGCGTGTGTGTATATATATTAGTAATCAATGGTTCAATTATAGATGAATAATTATATGCAATTCAATAATTAATTTTCTGTAGAAAAAGAAACACTTTTTGAATACAGGTGTATGTCACAATGTACAGGAAATGGCTGCTTGGGTCTGTGATTACCTTTTCTTGCTTGCCACTATGTAATTATATATACATAGAGATATATATTGGTTGATATGTGTTCTAAATAAATATATTATAATAAAGTATTAATATAGGCTTTCAAGTTTCAGGAAGGGTCATATATAGATCTTGGTGCTATTTTGCACGAGCTCAAATTACTTTAGGGTTTAGGCTAGGGCCGGTTTATCAATAGTGTGACAATTGAGACATTCGCTTCGACAACAAAAAAATGTTAAATGTCGTGTGTGCATGTAGGTTATTATATATACGAGGGTGGAATGTTGTTTTGTAAATCTATCGTGAATATAATTTGATGAATACTTAAAACATTTTCAGTTGGGGGGGGGGGAATTTATATAGACAAAATTATATTAAAATTGGTAAAAAAAAAAAAAAAAAAGATTTAAAAGGTAGTAGTTTTGGAGGCAATCTGTACTTATTTTAATATCAACCCCTATCAATGGCCCACTAAATCATAATTTTGTACTTAATTATGACCAAAAGTAACTGCCAAAAATAGAATATTAATTATATGGGGTTTGAATTGATTTTTACCCCAACCACCCCCCACGTTCTCTCTCTCCTTCTCACTATCTTCTTCATAGTTTTGAATTTTTACCCCAAAACACTTGCAGCCGCCGTCTCTCACCTCCTCACTATCTTCTGGATTATCATCTCTCTCTCTTCGTCGCGGGCAATGGAGCATCGAACGGGAGCACAGCCGGGGGAGTCGTCTTCTTCATCAAATGTAAGTTTGAGTTTTTTCGTTTAAATTTGTAGTTCTCTTGTGCGATTTATGGAAATTATTTATAGCCCTAGGATTAGTTCTAGAAATTGGTTGATTATGTTAAATTTGTTGATTGTGTTAATAATTGTGACCCTGAAACATTAATCGTGGCTTGTTCTAGTTAATTAAAACATTAATCGTGGGTTGTTGAAATCAATCAAGGATAATATTATGTTAATCGTGGCTTTTGAAATTAATCGAGGCTTATATTTTGTTAATTGTGGCTTATTATGTTAATCAAGACTTATATTATGTTAATCGTGGCTTTTGAAATCAATCGAGACTTAAATTATGTTAATCGTGGCTTATTATGTCAATCGAGGCATATATGATGTTAATCGTGGCTTTTGAAATCAATCAAGGCTTACATTTTGTTAATCGTGGCTTATTATGTTAATTGAGGCATAGATTATGTTAATCGTGACTTTTGAAATCAATCGATGCTTAAATTATCTTAATCGTGGATTATGATGTTAATCGAGGCATATATTATGTTAATCGTGGTTTTTGTAATTAATCGGGGCATAATTTATTTTAATCGTGGATTATGATGTTAATTGAGGAATATATTATGTTAATCGTGCTTTTTGTAATTAATCGATGCTTAATTTATTTTAATCATGGGTTATGATGTTAATCGATTCTTCTATTATGCTAATCATGGTTTTTGTAATTAATCGAGGCTTAATTTATTTTAATCGTGGATTATGATGTTAATCGAGGCATATATTATGTTAATCGTGATTTTTGTAATTAATCGAGGTTTAATTTATTTTAATCATGGATTATGATGTTAATCGATGCTTCTATTATGTTAATCGTGGGTTTTTACAATTAATCGAGGCATTTTTTAAATCTCTTAAATTAATAGAGGCAATTTTTAACTTAATCGAGGCTCATTTAAAAATTAATTTAAATGAGTATCGATTAATTTAAAAAAAGCCATGATTATGTTGAAATGAGCCACAATTAAATTTAAATCATCCATGATTAATTTAACTCATTGCCTCAATTAAATTTAAATCATCCACAATTTATTTAACACATTACATTGATTAATTTGAAATGATTCACGATTAATTTGCATCTCCTCGATTAAAACATTGTCAATATTAATTTAAATTTTATAATTTTTCAAATTATATGAAATATTAAAAGTATTTATTTTAATTGTAATTTTGTAAATGTTGTTAGACTGATTGGCTTAGACAGCCGCTACAGCACCTGAGGTCTTCGATCATAGTGTATGTCATACCGGAGGTACTTAATACAATCAGAGCCACACTACATACAATAGGTGGTGATACAGCCCTGCATTCGTTTAGATCCGGATGCTTCGACCATTTTTTGGACTACAGGGCTGGTGACGTCCAGAAGAAGGCGATTCACGCTTTGATGAGTCATGAGGTGCGCGTGTCGAATCGTGCACTGGAGGGATGGGTGGCATGGTTTCAGATTCATCGCTCCCAGATGCACTTTGGTCCGACTTAGTACAACCTAGTGTCAGGTTTACGGTTCAGCAGCTCGAGCTTCGATCCGAATGCCAAGTTGCATATTGGTCCGCAGAGATCCATCTTCCATCACCTATTTCAAGGGCAGCGCACGACTGTGAAGCAGATGGAGGATAGGTTCAAGATGATGACGATGGCCAGAGATGCTCCGGATTATGTGAAGGTTGCGAACATATTATTCGCATACCAGATGATCTTATGAAAGGATTAGAAACGAGTCATGGATCCATGGGTGTGGGCACTGATGGAGGATGCGGAGAGGTGGAATTCATTTCCATGCGGGGCATACTCTTACCAGATGTTGATGCACTTCATCAGCATCCTCCCCTGTAGGTGAGAGGCTATGGGCAGGAAAGGCCAAGGGCAATATCATTTCTATGGGCCAATATGGGCACTCTAGGTATTTAGTTTTAATTTTATTGTTCTAAATTAGTGATGCATAATTAAATCAAGTCAGAATGTAACTAATCAGTTCGTACATTTTATAGAAATGGGCTTGTGAGGTGATACCTGACTTGGCCCATGAGATTGGTGTGTATACTAGATAGCTCACTCTTCCTTGAGCTTTGAGGTGGACATCCAGTCGCCCTACCACTGACCTGAGGACCTTATTGCAGGGATCGGTACGTTTTTTATTTTCTTTCCTAATTTAGAATGTGAAATTTATATTTTTTTTTAATTAATCTTAATGATATTATTAATTTCATGCAGTTACGGGTTGTATCCTTTGTACAATCTCCGGATGAGATGGCGACTCCATATTTCAGGAGCATGCAGCTGGAGACCGGTGTTCAGAGCGTGATATTTATTTCCCCTCGAGCGGGGAACAAGAAGAAGATGCTTGCAAATGCAGCATCTTGCTGTTCCAGTTAAGCAGTGGATGTTGTGGGGCCATCAGACCGAGGCACTAGAGCGGCTCGGACACCATAAAAGGGTTGATGAGTGAGTCGGGCATTGAGGGACAAGTAAGCTAATGAGATACTTGGTCTTCGGCCCCCCTGACGAGGCAACAGAGCACACAGCAGATTCAGATAATAGATTGAGCCCTCCCCGAACATGGGAAACAAAGCGTTCAAGAAGGGATCGATCTCAGAGAGCAGTGGGGAGCACAAGTGGTCTAGACAAGGTGCCCTGGAGCCCTCAGATAGTTTTATGGAGCGCTGGCTCTAGAGGGTTGTGGCAGCTGTGACAGAGGAGATGATGCCCCGTGTGAAGGAGTGCGTGGGCCAGGCTGTTAAGAGGGCTGTAGCCGGCCTGCGGAGTGGCCCTCGGAGGTCATCCACGCCTGATATGGGCCAGCAGAGCCCAGAGCCGAGCGACCGTAGTGCCCCTCGGGCGCCCACCCCTCCTCCCCAGAGTGCTCTATAGCCCACTTTAGTGCAGGATGGTACCAGTACATTGGCTTCACACCCTGCTGGATATAGCTCAACTGTATAGCTCATGAATGCACATGATGATGCCATCCGCACGACGGCCTGCGCACAATTTAGACTCCTAGGTCCCGAAGCGAATATATTTATTTATGTCAATAATTTGAAATTATGACAAGATTGGTTTGACGAGCTTGAGGATCTGAGGAAGGAGCTGCGTGAGATTCACATTAGCTACTTCTTGATTGTGACCAGTCGACGAGTACAGAGAGACACTAGGTGTCCGACAGTGGTGGCTAATACTGGTCTATATGTGATTTCAAATACTTATTTGAACTTTTTTTTTTGCAAAACATTGTTAGTTAGTCTTTGTAATGAACCTGTTGAAATCTGGGATTTTTTTGTATTTGTTTCTGTAATTATAACAGCAAAGTAGATAGAATTTGGGGAATGAGAGAATGGTCGAGAGAGAGAGAGAGAAATGAGAGAGATTTGGATAAACTTTTTCTTCCCTTTCATTTCCTTTCCAACAACCCTAAATACCAAGTTGTGGGGACCAACTTTAATACACAATAACAATAATATGAAATCCTATCTCGTACTACTCTCAGTGAAACCATTCACTTGATTGAAAATACATAAAATTAAAGATAAATACACATAAGTTTAGATCTCTTATCTCTTGACAAATGCATGACTCATATCTCATTTAAGGGCTGCTGGATAGTTGACACTTGGCCTCCACCTTCCACTTTGACTTCCACATCTCCCCAATCTTCAGAACACGTCTTTGTTTCAGCTATAGTTTTCTCAAAGATCTCATTTTTATTCCTAATTTCCAGATTCATGACAATTGCCCCCCCCCCATTTTTTGATCCTTGTCCCCAAGGATCGAACTGCGGAAACTTCCGATGAAGGAATTGCTCTGTTTCCCAGCTTTGTCCTGCTGAACCTTCACTTCCCCAATTTACTAAAAACTCAGTTACAGATTTTCCTCCAATGGCAGTTAGTCTTTGCTCAGACACAGATGTAGGGACAACCAAGAAATCTCCTTCCTTATCCACCGGTGGCAGTTCCAAAGAAGGTATATCTGAAGATTTAATGGCACGCTTAAGCAGTGAGACGTGGAATACGGGATGTATTCGCGCTGCTTCCGGAAGAGCTAATCGGTAAGCTACTTTCCCAATCTTTTCCAATATCGAGTAAGGGCCATAGTATTTGGCTGAAAGCTTTAAATTTTTCCTCAATTATACAGTGTTTTGCCGAAAAGGTTGTAATTTCAGGTAGACCTTGTCGCCTATCTGAAATTCCCTCTCTTACCTTGACAAATTAGCATATTTCTTCATCCGATCTTGTGCTTGTTGCAGGTTCATCTTGAGCTCTTGTCGAAGTTGCTGCCTATGGGTCACCCATGATTTTACCTCAGCCTGAGTAGTGCTAAGGTAAGGGTCTAGAGAGAACTCAGGTGGTAGATAGCCATAGAGAGCTTCAAAAGGTGTCATCTTTAGGCTAGTATGATAATTAGAGTTATACCATTACTCAGCTAGAGGTAGCCACTTGACCCATTGTTTTGGGTGAGAGTGAACCATAGCTCTTAAATATGACTCTAAGCACTGATTAACCCTCTCTGTTTGTCCGTCTGTTTGAGGGTGATAGGCAGACGAATAGTCCAGAGTGGTTCCCAGGAGCTTGAAAAGTTCCTTCCAAAATAAGCTAGTGAAAATGGGATCCCTATCTGTCACAATGCTTAGGGGCTTCCCATGTAGCTTGTAGACCTGGTCTAGGAAAAGTTGAGTGACTGAGATAGCTGTATAAGGATGACTTAGGGCAATAAAATGCCCATATTTGGAATACCTATCCACCACCACCAAGATCACATTTTTTCCTTGTGATTTTGGAAGGCCTCCAATGAAGTCCATTGATATATGGGTCCAAGCCTGCTCCGGAATGGGTTAGGGCTGTAGTAATCCAGGATATCCTCCTTTTTCACTCTTAGTCCTACAGCACACATCACAATTATTAACCCACTGAGTAATGTCCTTCTTCATTTGTGGCCAATAAAAGTGTCTCTTCATCCACATGTAGGTTCCTAGGATGCCAGAATGACCTCCATAAGGAGAGTTATGCATCTCATTGAATAACAACTCTCTGAGGGAGTGGGATGTTCCAACTGAGATTCTCCTCTTATATCTCACTATCCCACTACTCACATCATAGTCTGGAAAAACCGAGAGATCTAAAACCTTTGACTCCAGCACTTGAGTATGAAACTTGTCTGCCTCATAGCTTGATATCACTTGTTTTACCCAGGTTGGCACAACTGCAGATATGGCTTCACATGATTGGTCTTCCAAACCCTTCATGGAAAGAGCATCAACTACTCTATTCTCCATTCCCTTCTTATATTGAATTTCATACTCTAGCCCAAGTAATTTTGGAATCCATTTCTGTTGCAGAGGAGTAGTAATCCTCTGGTCCAGAAGGTGCTTAAGCACTTATTGATCTGTTCTGATCACAAATTTATGCCCCTGTAAATAGCACCTCCACTTTTGAACTGCCAATAAGATAGCTAAGAATTCTTTTTCATACACTGACAGACCTTGATGTTTTGGACATAACATCTTACTGAGATAGGCCAGAGGTCTATTCATTTGCATTAGCACTGCCCCTATTCCCAAACCACTGGCATCAGTTTCTAGGACAAAAGGTTGGGAAAAGTCTGGTAAAGCCAGCACTGGTGCAGTTACCATAGCCATTTTTAACTCATTAAAGACATCTTCTGCCTCCTTACTCCAAATGAACGCCCATTTTCTTTAGCAAGGCAGTTAGAGGTCTACTGATTATTCCATATCCCTTCATAAATTTCCTGTAGTAACCAGTTAATCCCAAAAATCCTCTTAATTTTTTAAGACTTGTAGGGACTGGCCAATCAAGCATTCCTTTGATTTTCTCTGGATCAGTTGACACCCCATCTTGTGAGATGATGTGTCCCAAGTAGGAGATAGTTGTCTGCCCAAAGTGACACTTGCTTCTTTTAGCATAGAGTTTATTAACTCTTAACAGAGTTAAAACATCCCTTAAATGTTTCAAATGTTTCTCCCAACTCTTGCTGTAGACAAGAATATCATCAAAAAATACTAGCACATCCTTCCTCAAATGCTCCCTAAACACCTGGTTCATTAAGGATTGGAAAGTGGCCGGGGCATTATACAAACCGAATGGCATAACCAAGAACTCATAATGTCCATTATGAGTTCTAAAATCCGTCAAGTACCTGTGTTCGGGGGCCATTAAGATCTGAAAGTATCCAGACCTTAAGTCAATCTTAGAAAAGAACCTTGCTCCATGCAATTCATCTAATAACTCATCAATTATAGGAATAGGATAGTCATGCTTAACTGTGAGACTATTCAAATACCTATAGTCAACACACATCCTCCAAGTAGAGTCTTTCTTCTTCATCAATAGCACTGGAGAAGCAAAAGGACTTCTACTAGGTTGTATCTCTCCAGATTCCAGTAGACCTTCCACAATTTTCTCTGTCTCATTCTTTTGGGAGTGAGAAACCCTGTAGGGATACTGATGCTTAGGCACCCCTCCTGGTTATAAATTAATGTAATGCTCAATGCCCCTGTTAAGTGGTAGTCCCACTGGTTCTGTAAACACATCTTCAAACTCTTTCAATAGCTGCTTCATTTTAGTATCAGATTCCTCATAACTCTCCTTGATTTTAACCCAAAACAACTCTTCTACAGTAGCAGGAGAATAATGTATCATCTTGTAGAGGACTAGACCAGAAATAATTTGGCATTGCCCTTCTCCAGTTAGTGCCTGAATCTTAACCCTTTTCCCAGCAACATTAATTGAAATGGTCATCCTGTCATAGTCCAGTTCAACTGGCGTACAAGATTTCAACCAATCTCCTCCTAATATTAAATCATAACCTTCAGTATAGCATCCTTGGAGAGTAATGAAACTGATGGTGTTGTATTGACCACTTAAAATTTGTCACCTTGGTGGAGCTGACCATTTTGTTCCCATTTGCAACTTTAACCAATAAGGGTTTTGTGGGTACCAGCTCACACCCTAAACTTCTGGCTGTAGCGTCATTGAGGAAGCTCAAGGTACTACCTGAGTCTATTAATATGTTGATCTTATGCTGCCCTATCACCCCCATTAGCCTCATGGTAGTTAATCCTTGTTCTCCCATTATGGCACTAAGGGAAATCTGCACCTCTTCCATCTCTGTTTCTTCACAAGGAATATCTTGAATGCTCTGGAGGTACGTCTGCTCTTTTTCTTCTATCATTATTGTATATAAACTCCGGTGTTTATATCTATGCCCCACTGTAAAAAAGATTCATCGCAGTTATAACATAAGCCCTGCTCCCTTCTTTTTGACATTTCTGTTGCTGTGAGCAACTTGAAGGTTGGTTTGGGAAGGGTAGGATTGGCCTTAGAAGAGGGGTCTCTAGTATTTGTATTACTACTGTCTCCTCTCTTATAGCCCGTGACTGGTGAGAACTTGGCAGAACCCTTTAGCCTCCTAGTAAAAGCTTCAGTGGATTGTATCTGATCATACCCCAGCTCAATAGTCTCTTGAAAGGTATTGGGTTTAAACATCCTTATACATGCTTGCAGTTCTTCACTTAAACTACTAACAAAGCTAGCCATGAAATACTCTTTAGAAAACTCTCCCCTGTTCAGAAGTAGCATACAAGATTTAAGCTCTTCAAACTTATCCAAATAATCTGCATAGGAGCCTATGTGTTTCAGTTTGTTGAATTCCATTATTATTTTAGACTCCTTGAGTTCTTCAAACCTAGAGGAAATTAGATCCAGGAACTGTTTCCAACTAAGTTCAGTCTTTTTGCTTGAGAGATTTTGATACTATAGTGCAGCCTTTTCTTCTAGATGCATAGAAGCTAGGGTAATTTTTTGGTGATCTGGGATATTAGGAACAAGATCAAAGTACCCCATGCATTTTAAAATCCAAGACCTTGGTTGAGAACCATTGAATTTGGGAAAATCAATCTTAGGGATAGGAGCAATCATACCAGGCGGCTCTGTAGACATATAATTTTTATAAGTGGGAGGGGTTCTAAGAAAATCACCTTCAGTATCTCTGAATAATGGCCTAGAAGAATTTCCCTCATTCTTCCAAATAGCTGGAGGTTCCCCTAGCATAGATTTGGGAGGTGGTTCGCCTAAAATGGATTTTGGCGCCTCCTCCACCATTTTCCCTTTTTGGTCACTGGAAAGTTGTAGTTGTATGGAAGCTAAAGTTTTTTCCAAATTATCTAGCTTTCCATACAGACCTGCCACTGTTTGGTCCAAGTTCTCGGCCACACTACTGATTTTTTCTTGTAATTTTAGTTCTAGCGCTTCACGATGCATTGCTTCAGCTGCTAAGGTTTGATCAGTCTTTTTCTGTGCTTCTTGTAGGTCTTTGAAACGGGTGACTTCAGCCATCTTACCAAGGATCGAAGGCTATGAAATACAACTTGTAATGAACCTGTTGAAATCTGGGATTGTTTTGTATTTGTTTCTGTAATTATAACAACAAAGTAGATAGAATTTAGGGAATGAGAGAATGATCGAGAGAGAGAGAGAGAGAGGGAGAAATGAGGGAGATTTGGATAAAGTTTTTCTTCCCTTTCATTTCCTTTCCAACAACCCTAAATACCAAGTTGTGGGGACCAACTTTAATACAAAATAACAATAATATGAAATCCTATCTCGTACTACTCTCAGTGAAACCATTCACTTGATTGAAAATACATAAAAATAAAGATAAATACACATAAGTTTAGATCTCTTAATCTCTTGACAAGTGTATGACTCATATCTCATTTAAGGGCTGCTGGATAGTTGACACTTGGCCTCCACCTTCCACTTTGACTTCCACATCTCCCCAATCTTCAGAACACGTCTTTGTTTCAGCTATAGTTTGCTCAAAGATCTTATTTTTATTCCCAATTTCCAGATTCATGACAGTCTTTTTTACACCACGATTAATTATAATTGATTTTTGCAGGAGGTCCTCAGAGAATGGAAGAGACTTCATCCTCTCGACCCTGATTGCTTACAGACATACAAGGATGATGACTACCAATAGTGGATACCTCCAGTAGGATTGATACATCGGATCCATGGTAGTGATGGGCAGTATCAGGTGTCATGGCTGAGGCGTGATTATATAAGTTAACTTCACGAGAAATTAAAATTGTAATATATTATTTGCTAACATTGTTCTTGAACTGAACCCTATGTTATGTTGTAGGCAATCGTGGTATTTAACATTTTGGAGCAGCACTGGGTAGTGGTCCGTATCCGCCTTATAGACTGGGTAGTGGAGTTGTATGACTCCTTTCTATATCACATGGACAATCCGAGTGATTGTGTGCTCTACACGAGGTGACATAGAGAGTTGATGCCTCCTACTTCGTCTACTTCCACATCTACTCGTATGTGCCGGATTTTGGCAAGGTCGTCAAATGCCACCTCGATGTGCTTTTGCGATGACCTTGGATAGGTCTATACCAGATCAGTATATACAGATGGATGGCACCAGCTATGGAGTATATGCACGTATGTACATGGATCGTCTACTGGGTGGAGGCCTCCCTCGTCGAGTGTAAATTAGCCTCGATTAATTTAAAAATGCCTCAATAAATTCTAAAAATGTCTCGATTAATTCTAATAGCCTCGATTAATTTTAAACTATGCCTCAATTAATTGTAATTTAAATTATGTCTCGATTAAATTTAAAATGAGCCTCGATTAAGTTAAAAAAGTTACAATTAATTTTACAAATAGTCACGATTATTTCTAAAATAAGCCTCGATTAATTTAAAAGGAGCATCGATTAATTTAAAATTAGCTTCAATTAATTCTAATAGTCTAGATTAATTTTTAAAATGAGCATCGATTAATTCTAAAAATGCCTCGACTAATTCTAATAGTCTCGATTAATTTTAAACTATGCCTCAATTAATTTAAACTATGTCTCGATTAAATTTAAAATGAGCATCGATTAAGTTAAAAAAAGTCATGATTAATTTTATAAATAGCCACGATTATTTCTAAAACAATCCTCGATTAATTTAAAAGGAGCATCGATTATTTAAAAAATACCTCGATTAATCGAGCATAAGTCTCGATTAAAATTACAAAATTTCTAAACAAGCCCTAGATTAGTTTAAACATACACTCGATTAAACAAAAGGCCATGATTAAAGTCTACGACATGCAAATCATCAATATATAAAGATTAAAGGGTACGACATGCAAATCTCTCTCTCTTACCTATTTTTAAATCTAACAACACATATGCAATATAATCAAAACAAGAAATATTTACATAATAATTTCAAACAAAATGGACAGTACAAAACATACCTTTGAAAATTGATGAAAAATTTCATGCACTACTTTTTTCTTGAGAAAAATCTTTCGCACGCCTTGCTCCAAAATATTTCTCCAACTTTTGCTCTAACTCTTTTTGGTCGATTTTGTAAGCTTGCAAGAGAGTCTAAGGAAGCATCCAGATCTGAACCAACGTGTTTTGATATCGATCAGCTTTTTGGTGAAGACATGGCTCTCAATCAAGTACCCGAGCAAGAACTTCAAATCAGAGAGTTAGGTCGCCACAGAAACAATCGACCGATTTGCATCATGCTTCATACAATTGCAAACAACTCTGAGATACGCCCTATTTTCATTCAAGTTTTGCCTAAGTTCGGCGATTTTCCTGGAGAAAGTGCACATAAGCACTCAGCTGAATTTGATCTAGTTTGCTCTACTCTTCGCCCTCAAGATTTTTCTTCCGATAATTTGAAACTACTAACTTTTTCTCATACTTTGCAAGGCAATGCTAGAGATTGGCTATTTGATCTTCCATCTGGTTCGATTACCACCTGGAATGAGTTAGAAGAACAATTCTTGCGCAAGTTCTTCCCGGAGTCCAGAGCTGTAAATTTGAGAATGGCGATCAGCAGCATCAAGCAGAAGCATAATGAAAGTCTAGCCGACTACTGGGAGAGATTATAATAGTTGTGCCGTAAATGTGCAGACCACGGTTTCTCTGAATATCAGTTGTTCACTAACTATTTTTATCGTGGTATGTCAACTTTTGACAAGAAAATAGTCAACGCTGCTAGTGGAGGATCTCTCACCAACAAGACTCTCTGGCCGAGGTAAAGCAGCTCATCATCGACATGGTTTCTAGAGGTCAGCAGTATGAGAATGAGGACGATGATCGATACCGACATGTGAAGGGAATTGAGCGAGCAGACAGCTCCAGTGTTAATGAGAAGATCGATGCTCTGACTTCTCTTGTTCGAGGTCTAGTTGTAGCACAGACGCAAAACGTCCGTTGTGGAGTATGCTCAGAAAATGGGCACTTTACTGATGCTTGTCCTACATTGCAAGATCCGTCAACTGAACAAACATGCTATGGATCCGGAGATGCACAGCAAGATGCCCTTAGACGAAGGAAGTATGATCCGTACTCAAACACATACAACCCAAGTTGGAGGGATCATCCAAACTTCAGTTGGAAGCAGCCAGATCAGAACATGCCATGAGTTTTGCCTCAGAGGCAGTCGCATGGTAGTCAGTATGCCCATACCGACCATGCTGGACCGAGCATGAATGACATCATGAAGTGTTTGGAGTAGAGCAGTGCACTTGTGAATAGCCTAGCATAAAATGAAAAAGCATTCCAGCAGGAAACACAAGCTGCCTTGGGGAGTATGGGTACTCAAATCACCCAACTCGTCATTCAAGTGAACAAACTTCAGTCAAATTAAGGCAAACTCTCATCCCAAGCTTAAATGAACCCAAAAATGAATGTTAGTGTTGTCACTTTGAGAAGTGGGAAGGAATTAGCCGAGTTGGAGGCTAAGAAGAAACAAAAAGAGCCAGAAGAGCACATTGAGGTGCCGAAAAAACAATCCGGAGAAAAGGAAGAACAATCTGTCGTGCCTTTTCCACCTAAGGTAAGTATTGAATCGAAAATTTCTAACTCTCAATCTCTAGTTGCAGCACCATTCCTGTCAAGGTTGATTCAAAACAAAAAGGAGGATGATGAAAAGGAGATCATCGAGCTGTTCAAGAAGGTAGAAATCAATTTTTCTTTGATTGATGATATTAAGCAAGTTCCCAGGTATGCAAAATTCTTGAAGGAATTGTGTGCTAAGAAGATGAGATATGGGAAAGATGTAAGGATAAAAGTGGGTGAAAATATTTCTGCTGTCATTCAAAGAAAATTACCACAAAAATGTAGGGATCCTGGTATGTTTACTATTCCTTGCATTATTGGCAGTAAGAAAGTTGAGAGAGTCATTTTAGACTTAGGCGCATCCATTAATGTCATGCCCCTTTCCATGTATAAGGAATTGCAGTTAGGTCCTATGAAAGAAACTCGTGTTGTCATTCAATTAGCCGATACGTATAATGCATATCCTCAAGGTATGGTTGAAGATGTTCTAGTTAAAGTTAATGATTTGATTTTTCCTATGTATTTTTACATTGTCGACATGGATGATTCATTTTCAGCACAAAGATCTTTGATTATTTTAGGAAGACCATTCATGAAAACTGCAAGAACAAAAATTGATGTTGATAAGGGCATGCTTAGCTTTGAATTTGATGGTGATATTGTTACATTTAATATTTTTGAAGCTATGAAGCATGTTGAGGACCCTGAAGCTTTGTATATGGTTGATATTGTTGATCATTTGGTTGACGATTTTGTTGAGAGCCATTTTAGGGACGATAAGTTGGAACAGGTACTCTTTAGTACGTTAATTGAAACCGCTGCAATCATAGAAGAAGATATAGAGATTCGAGATGTTATCATGTAGATGTATGCCACCAGTGAGTTTCCCACCCGGTATTTGTCAAGCAATATGCCTATACCGATCAACTCAGAGCCGATTTTTCCATCTGTTGTGAAGGCTCCCGTGCTGGAATTGAAGGTGCTACCTGAGTATCTAAAATACGTCTTTTTAGGAGAAAAAGACACGTTGCCTGTCATCATAAGCAAGGTGCTGAGCCCAGAGCAAGAAGGACGGTTGGTTGAGCTATTGAAAAGAAATAAGGGAGCAATTGGCTGGACCTTAGCCGATATAAAAGGGATCAGTCCTAATATATGCATGCACCAGATTTTTCTTGAGTCGGATTGCAAGCCATCTAGAGATCCACAAAGAAAATTGAACCCTGTCATGAAAGAAGTGGTACTCAAAGAAATCCTCAAGCTACTCCAACTAGGGATTATTTACCCAATCTCCGACAGTGTTTGGGTTAGCCCAATGCACGTGGTACCAAAGAATTTCGATTTCTAGTTGGTCAAGAATGAGAACAATGAGTTGATCCCTATGAGGCTTCAGACTGGTTGGCGCATGTGCATCGATTTTCAGAAGTTGAATGATACTACACGCAAAGATCATTTTCCCTTGCTGTTCATTGACAAGATGCTCGAACGATTGGCTGGAAAATCTTTCTTTTACTTCCTAGATGGTTATTCGAGCTACTTCTAAGATCAAGAAAAGACGACTTTCACATGTCCATTTGGAACATTCACTTGTCGAAAAATGCCATTTGGTTTGTGTAACACTCCCGACACTTTCCAATGATGTATGATGAGTATCTTCTCCGACTTGATTGAAAGCTGTATAAAGATTTTTATGCATGATTTTACAGCACATGGAGACTCCTTCGATCAATGTTTGAATAATTTGGACAAAGTACTAAAGAGGTGCGTGGAGACAGATTTAGTACTTAATTTTGAGAAGTGTCACTTCATGGTGAAGCAAGGCATTATGCTCGGCCACGTTATTTATGAGAAAGGGATCGAAGTAGACAAGGTGAAGGTTGATCTAATTGTAAAGCTACCCTATCTGTCGAATGAGAAGGAAATCCGAGCCTTTCTAGGCCATGCGGGTTTCTACAAATGTTTCATCCAAGATTTCTCAAAGATTGCACAACCTCTGACAAAGTTGCTGCAGAAAGATGCCCCGTTTATCTTCGATAACAAATACAAGGAGGCTTTCAACTTGTTGAAGAGCAAACTCACTTCTACTCCTATCATACAACCACCACAATGGGGGTTACATTTTGAGATCATGTGCGATGCAAGCGACTTTGCTGTTGGACCTGTACTTGGGAAAAAGAGTGGGAAGAATAGCCATGTGATATATTATGCCTCGAAAACTCTTAATCACACTCAATGCAACTACACGACGATGAAGAAGGAGCTACTTGTTTTTGTCTTTGCATGTGAAAAATTCAGATCTTACCTTGTTGGATCAAAGGTTGTGGTGTACTCTGACCATGTTTCTTTGAAGTATCTACTCTCCAAAAAGGAATCTAAGCCTCGTCTCATCCGTTGGGTGCTTCTGCTATAGGAATTCTACTTGGAAATCAAGGATAAAAAGGGGGCTGAGAACAATGTTGCTGATCATTTAAATAGGCTGCTGACAAAGTCAGACGGTATGCCCATACCGGATGATTTTCTTGATGAACTTTTGCTGGCAGTTGCAAGTGTAACTCCTTGGTATGCTAATTTGGTAAATTATTTGACTACTGGGATGTTTCCAAAAGGAACTGAAACTGCAAGGAAGAATAAATTGAAGAGCCAAGCTAAATACTTCATATGGGACGACCCCTACTTATGGAAGACTTGTGCTGATCAAGTGATTAGGAGGTGCATTCCCGATGATGAGATCCAGTTCATCCTGACTTTTTGTCATGCCCATGCGTGTGGAGGCCATTTTGGGCCGAAAAGGACAGCCCGCAAAGTCCTTGATTGTGGTTTTTATTGGGAGATAATTTTGAGGGATGCTTATTACTTCTGCAAGAACTGTGATCGATGCCAACACACTGGTAATATCTCTTCAAAAAATGAGATGCCTCGGGTTCCCATCTTGGTGTGCGAAATTTTTGATGTATGGGGCATGGACTTCATGGGCCCCTTTCCCAGTTCATTCAGCAACTCCTACATTCTTTTGGCCGTTGATTATGTCTCCAAGTGGATCGAGGCCAAGGCCACTCATTCGAATGATTCTAAAGTGGTTTTCAAGTTCCTCAAGACCAATATCTTCCAACAGTTTGGTTTTCCTCATGCCATCATTAGTGATCAAGGTACACACTTTTGCAATCACACCTTAGAGGCTCTTTTCAAGAAATATGAGGTTTATCATCGAGTTGCCACTGCATACCATCCTCAATCCAACGGCCAGGTTGAAGTCTCGAATAGAGAGATCAAGAGCATATTGGAGAAGACAGTGAACCCAAATCGAAAGGATTGGAGCCTGCGTCTTAACGATGCGGTATGGGCATACCGCACAGCTTACAAATCACCTATAGGGATGTCTCCTTATAGATTTTTTTTGGGAAGCAATGCCACCTACATGTGGAACTGGAACACAGAGCTTTCTAGGCTGTTAAACAATGTTATCTTGATCCCGCAATAGCCGGCCATGAACGAAAGTTCCAATTGCAAGAGCTCGAGGAAATTCGATTAGAGGCCTATCACAATATGAGTGTAACACCCTAGATTTTCAGATAAGGTTTAGAGGATTCTTAATGGTAATTAATTGGTTAAGAAAGAAATTTAATTAAGGTCAAATGTCAGTCACGACTTTAAGGGTCAGTTTTCGTGAAATTGTCTTTTCAAAAAATGTGATCTTAATTCTGTTTTGGCCATTTGTGGTCTTATTAAAAAGGTTTTAATTCAAAGAGTGTGCTAATGTTCTCGGAATTTTATTCTGAAGTCATTTGAGTTTCTGGTGATGACGTATTTAAAGAATGAATGAATAGTAACTTTTGCGTGCGTTCGTATTTTGAGAAATTTATGAAATCCTGCTCGTTGATCCGAGTATAGTTCTGTTAGGCCCCTTTTATGGAAACTGACTCAAGGATTCCGTTGGTGTTCACGGATTTCCATTCTGAGGTTAATCGAATGCTCGGGAGCAAAACCTGTCAGTCTGTGTAAATAGTAAACGATAATTGAAGCATTCAAGCACAAATCACCACGATAGTCGCTCAGCCCGACCTGAGGTAAAGGATAATTGAAGCCCAGAGAGGAGACGAGTTTCTCGAAAAGAAAAGACTAGAAGCATGATCGAATAGCTCGCAAGATTTTATAGAAGCCACCGATAACGCGCTCTTATTCAAATGAAGGCTTTGTGTGCCAAGAAAGGAAGAACTAAAGGAGAAAATCATGTGCAAAGTATATGATACTCCATACACAGCACATCCCGGAAGCACCAAGATGTATCAAGACCTCAAGAGGAACTTCTGGTGGAATAACATGAAGAGGGAGATAACCGCCTTCGTACAAAGGTGTTTGAACTGTCAGCAAGTGAAAGCTCTACATCAAAAACCTTCTGAGTTGCTCCAACCCTTAGAAATTCCTGAATGGAAGTGGGATCATATCAATATGGACTTTGTTGTAGGTTTGCCAAAGTCTAAGCGAGGGAATACTGCTATTTGGGTAATCGTTGATCGATTATCGAAATCAGCACATTTTGTTAAAATGACGGATGAGCTAGATCAATTAGCCCAGCTGTATGTTAAGGAAGTTATGCGTTTGCACGGAGTGCCGGTCTCGATTATATCAGATTGTGATATGAGATTTATGTTAAGATTTTGGAGAAGCCTACAAGAAGCAATGGGATCAAAGCTCAATTTCAGTACGGCATTTCATCCTCAAATGGATAGCTAGTCCGAAAGAACTATCCAGATTCTAGAAGACATGCTTAGAGGAGTAGTCATCGATCAAGGAAGCAGTTGGGAGGAATTACTACCATTAGTAGAGTTTGCGTACAACAACAGCTACCAGTCATCGATCGGCATGGCCCCTTATGAAGCCCTGTATGGAAGAAAGTGTAGATCGCCCTTGTTTTGGGATGAAGTTGGAGAGAGAAGGATACTTGGACCTAAAATGGTCCAGGAAGTTGTCCAGAAGATCGAGCTTATACGTCAGCGAATCAAGGAGGCTTAAGATAGACAAAAGGCTTACGTAGACGAAAGAAGAACGGAGCTCAGCTTTGACGTTGGAGATAAAGTGTTCTTGAAGGTGTCTCTGTCAAGAAAAGTAGTTCTTTTTGGCAAACGAAACAAGTGAAGGCCCAGATTTATTAGACCTTTTGAAATTCTAGAGAAGGTGAATGAAGTAGCCTACAGATTGGCCTTACCACCCAACCTGAGTGACGTTCATGACATCTTTCATGTCTCAATGTTGAGGAAGTAAGTGTTTAATCCAAAGCACGTGATTAGCAAGGAAGAGATAGTCCTGAATGAGGACTTAGCCTATAAAGAAAAGCCCCAGGCCATTGTGGATCGAAAGATCCAGAAGTTGAGAAACAAGGAGATCAGTCTTGTAAAAGTAATATGGAACCATCATGGTTCAGAGGAGGCAACCTGGGAGCTTGAATCGGAGCTGCTCAAGAAGTACCCTGATATCGTTTATCATGATTAGTAAATTTCGGGATGAAATTTATTTAAGAGGGGTAGAATGTAACACCCCAGATTTTCAGAAAAGGTTTAGAGGATTCTTAATGGTAATTAATTGGTTAAGAAAGAAATTAAATTAAGGTCAGATGTCAGTCACGACTTTAGGGGTCAGTTTTCGTGAAATTGACTTTTCAAAAAATGTGATCTTAATTCTATTTTGGCCATTTGTGGTCTTGTTAAAAAGGTTTTAATTCAAGGAGTGTGCCGGTATTCTCAGAATTTTATTCTGAAGTCATTTGAGTTTCCGGTGATGAAAAACGTATTTAAAGGATGAATGAATAGTAACTTTTGCATGCGTTCGTGTTTTGAGAAATTTACGAAATCCTCCTTGTTGATCTGAGTATAGTTCTATCAGGCTCCTCTTATGGAAAATGACTCAAGGATTCCGTTGGCGGTCACGGATTTCCATTCTGAGGTCAATCGAGCGCTCGGGAACAAAATCTGTCAATCTGTGTGAATAGTAAAAAGTAATTTCAAAAAGGGAATCTTTGCTCGTCTTTCCTCTGACGACCCCGTCTTCATCACAAATCAAGTTGGTTCACTAGTATTCGAGCCATCGAGTTTCCTGCTATTTTTAGATTCCATGTCTGAGGTCATTTGGACCTCGACATCGAATAAAGCAGCTTTTAACCGAACCCGGGGTAACTTTTGCAGTGTATCCGCATTGGAGTAGCTTCTCAAGGAAGCCAAGCTCCCTTCTATAAATAGAAGGACACCCCTCACCATTCATTTGCTCATTTCATCCATTCTTTTCACTTCCAAGAGAGTGGGAAAGCTCTGAGAGAAAAGTCGAGGTTCTGTCGAAGTAAAAAGCGTTCTTCGTGACTGTTTTGCAAGACGACGAGCGGAGTGACGTGGAAAGGATGCGGTGAGGGAAGGTGCTAGGGGCGCCGTTGGGTCATAGTAGGCGGCTCTGCCATCGTTGCGACTCAACGAGACGCCGAGCTAGCCACCTTCCTTCGACGCACCTAACCCCGTCCATTCTTGTTCGTTGGTCTCGATTTCCATTTCATTTCTGTCTTTTAATTCCGTATTTACTTTCCGTTCTTCGTGTTCTTCATGTTCTTCGTTATTACTCGTTTACTTTCCGCCTAAAGTTATATTTCGATTCTCGTTAAAATTCCAAGTTAATAGCGTTTCCGTTATATTTCTCGTTGTTATACACGTTATTATTCCCGCTGTTATTCTCGTCATCAATTCTCGTAATTAGTTTCATTAAAGTTCCGTTCAAGTTATATTTAAGATTTCATCATTATTTTAAGTGTTTAAGAAGGATTTTCGTGTTTATTCCGTTATAATGCCAATTTCTTTTTAAGATTAGAGCATGTTCGTTCCTACATTTTATTCAAAGTTCTAAGCCTTGTTTCAAGTTTAAAACATCGAGAAAAAGGAGAGGCAACCAAGTAACGCCTCAACTAACACTTCGATCGAAGAAATTTCAGGTCCGTAAGAGGGTACGGATCGTGCCAGGCTGGTACTGCCCGTGCCAAGCTGTGCAAGTGCCCAGAAAAGCCTCGGGACTGATGGCACGGGCTGTGCCAAGCTGGCACTCACCGTGCCAGGGCACGCACGGACCGTGCCAGCTTGGCACGGCCTGTGCCAAGTGACCTGGGCGTGTTTTTCTCATCTTGAGGCCTAGCACGGCCCGTGCCAGGCTACGTCCGCCATGTTTTGTTTCCAAACATGTTCTAAACTCGAGTCTTTCAAACCCTCGTATTTTCTAAAGGTTCTAAAGTCGTGCTATCTATGTTTAAGTCCTCTTTAAGGGTATATAAGTTGGGTATTGTTTAAATTCATGTTAGTAGTTAGAAATCTTCAAAGGAGGCCGCTAAGTCGATGATTCGACTTTTGTAGGAGGAAGTGAGCCTCGTGGAAATTCGGAGAAAGATCATCAACTCGTTGCTTCATCTTCTGCTCAGTAATCGAGGTCAGTAAATCTATACTCATCTAAAGTTTGAGCTAATAAGCTCTAGAAGCATGTTAGGGCAAATGAGATATCCAATAAAGCATTTTTGCTCTGCCTGATTGATCTCTGTACAAGTAAGGAAGGAAAGGAAGATATTATGTTTTAATTGAGCTCTTGAGCATATTTAGAAATGATAGAAATGTTAAAGTATTGTTTATGCCTAGCATGAGATATTTGGAATTGTCTTTAGTTGCAATTCGTATTTATGTACGTTTATCTCCTTGTATTTGAATGTTGATGCTTTGTTAAAGCTAGTATATTTAAAGATTAAGGATTGCCTTATTAGGGTAGTGTTAAATCCCTTATAGGCCGAGATCATGCTATATTAAAGGATTAGCTCCTAGACTTTGCTCTAGGTTTGGTTTTGCTAATAAGGTTAAGGAAGGAAGGAACTTAACATTTTGCTTAAGCAGGATTGATTTCAGAGAACTCGTGATCTTTGATCGTTAAGTGAGTCATTGCTAGGTTTAACCCTCACAAACTCGTAAGGATATTTGAGGAAATCCCTCTTGTGTCTTAAGGCATGCCTAAAGGTGCAGTTGACATCAGGTTTGAGCCAGGATGAGCCCAAAAGAAAAGAAAAGGTTTTACGGATATGGAGAGGGATTTTACGTTTTGCTCTCCATCTACCGTCAATTAATTATTAGATATCTTGAAGTTATTAAAGTGTTTTTGTTAAAACCCACTGAGTACATTAGTGCTCATGCCCGTTCTTTTTCAAATGTTTTCAGGTTGAGAAGCTGAGGATGTTGGTGGTTGTGGATGTGGGTTGGCTGCCAAGATTGTTTTGCTATTATATTAGTTTCTTTTGAAATCCCATTATGTGTTCTGCTACTCTGATACAGTTTTTCTAATTTCGTTCAAATTCTATTATGTTGATCGAGATTCTACGAATATTCCCCAGACATGATTATCTATATATATATAAGTGATGCATATTCAGTTTTATTCTCGCTTCTTGAGTATATTTTCCTTTCGCCTATGAAGAGGCTTGTGCACGTTGACATCCGTTTATTCACTTTGACCTATGAATTGGTCTATGCTTGTTGGTATCAGATTAGTTAGTCATTTTATTCCCCTAAAGCATGTTTCCTTCTTAATCAAGTAATCTCGAGTATCATCATCTATTTTTCAAGGAATATCTTTATTCTTAAACCATCTTCGTTAATCTTCCGACTTTATTCATTAATCCCTTAATAACACCCCTTCCTCATTCGTTAATCCCTATCTCAGGACCGGGCTGCTACAACGAGTTTTTACAAAGAATGCACTAAGCTCTTGCATGATAAGCATATTCGAAGAGAGCACTTTGAGGTTGGACAGAAGTTACTCTTGTTTAATGCTCGTCTCTAGATCATGCTGGGTAAATTGAAGTCCCGTTGGACTGGGCCTTATGAGGTTGTGAATGTTAGTCCGCATGGAGCAGTTGAGATTCAAAGTCTCAGCACACACAAACTTTTGAAGGTTAATGGGCAGTTGCTTAAGCCATATTTTGTTGGAATGGAGGCGTACACTTTCGACGGGGTCGATTTGACGACTCCTGACATTGCTACTTGATTTTGCTCTCCATTCGTCGAGCCTTAGACGTTAAACAAAGGGCGCTTCTCGGGAGGAAACCCATGCTTTCTATCCGTTTTCTTTCGTTTATTTGCGTATTTACTCCTGTTCTTTTATTTTTCTTCTCGTACTTTAGTTTTTCCTTGATTTTTTTCTTTCTCTTTTATTTTTAATTTTATTTTTATTTTATTTCCTACCTTTTAATCTCTCTTAATTTGTTTTTTTTTTCTGTTTCCATTTTTTTTCTTTTGTTTATTTTATCTTTTTATTTTGGATATTTCATTTTTGTTTAGTATAAAAAAAAGGAGATAACAATCGAAGATTCTAGAGGAGAAGGACCCCCTGTGCCCAAATTCTAAGTGTGGGGGGAGCGTTTAATCTGCAAAAGGGAGGGGACTCAATTGCAATTTTCAAATGTTATCAATTTGGGGATTTTCTTCCAAGCCCTAATTTGCTTTCTAAATTAACCCTCTTCTGCCTTACTTATTTTTTTACTTCTCCTAATTCGAATTTCTACTGCTGCTACAGAATTTCATCACCGAATCACTAGACGTCGATCATGGGTAAGAAGAAAGTGAGCAAGACGTCCGCCACCGTACATGCTGCCACCACTGAACCCAGCCCGCACAGAACTCAGCGCCGCTTTGCACAGACTGAGCCCTCTCCCTCTACCGTGGGCAAGCCCCAGAAAACAAAGCCACTGACCAGTGACCCCGACGCCGGTACCTCTGTCTCATCGGTGGCCACCGCCTCTGCCTCACCCTCTCGCGTTTCTGGCTCATTGCCGCCCTCTGATTCGCCATGGGAAGAGGCTCCTACCTCTGCCACTGCCACTACAATCTCTGAGCCGCCGGAAGTCACCTTCCTATCACCGTCGCCGCCATCTCAAGAGGGCCCTACTTCTGAACCACCGCTTCAGGAGTCACCCTCACCACCGAGCCCTGCTGCTAGCAAGTCTCTATCTTCGGCTGATGACATTACCTCAGATAGCTCCACTACCGCCTCACCTCCGGCCACCTCCATAAGCTGTCGCACGCGGTCGCAAACTGCCCAAGTCGGAACTCTGCCGGTTTCCACCCTGATATCTACACCACCATCCTCTTCTCACCGAGCCCAAATGCTAGCGCGTCGCACATATGTCCAGCGGCTGCCATTCCGGCCCGCTTCGCATGTACGTCAACGTGATGAGTGAAATGTTGAGCGCATTTTAATAGGGTCGCACATTTTTTATTGGGAGAATATTGCTATCCTAGGTATCAATGAGTCGATTCATGCACATTTCGCACACATTGGTTGGGCACCTATGCTTGATGTGTCTTTGCCTGTCTTTCGTGAGTTAAGTCTTGAGTTTTTATTGTCATATATGTTTGATGCATTGGGGGACATCGGGGACTCACATGCTATTCTATTTACTTTGGGGGGTCGGGAGTTCAATTTATCTGTGAACACACTCAATGTGTTGCTTGGATTTGAAACTGAAGAGTCATTGCATGAGGTTCCATTTACTTTTGCTGTCTATTTGACTGAGAAGTGGCATGAGTTATCTATAGAATATGCTTTTATGCCCTGTTCCTCTAGGAGTGTTAATATTCGGGATGATGGACTACGATTGTATCATAGATTCTTATCTTTTAATATGTTTGGGTGCTCTGATACGATGAACATTGTTACTGCCCAAGAGCTTTTCATCCTTGATTGTATGAGGCTGCATGAGAAGTTAAATTTTGGTTTTTGGCTTGCCCGTCAGTGGTAATTTAGCGCAAATCACTTTGGTTGCAAGGTGCCTCTAGGGAGTTTTATTACTTTGTTGGCTCATCGATTACGTGTTGATATTCCTGAGCCCATCTCTGTGCATGCTTCTTCTTTTACTCTGAATGACTTTCGTACAATGCACTTACTATTTGTTAATACCGAGGGACAATATCAGTTGTCTAGACCGGGCATCTCTGGCCCGAGTCACTCTACTAGTGCAGGTACTTCTTCTGGCACAACTCCTACCCTTGATGCGATCGAGGAGCTTTTTGAGTGATATACTCACTGGCTTGAGAGCCGCCTTGATGCCCTTGAGGATCGCTTAGCGGCTGTAAAGAAGGCCGTCATCCACTTCTTCCACTCTCCTTGATTGTCATAGTTTGCCCCTTCTACCCTCTATACATAGTTGTTTTTTTTCTATTTTTTTTTCTTTTTATTATGTATTAATCCTCTTTTCTGCACAGTGAAGACACTCTGTTGTCTAAGTGTGGGGGGGGGGGGAGAGTTGTTGATTTTTGGGTTTTTGCAAGTTTTATTATTCTGAAATAAAAATTAAAATAAAAAAAAAAGTAAAAAGTAATAAAAAAAATTTATTGTTTGGTTTTGTCAAGTCATTGGCTGCTTGAGACTGGATTACATGAGAAGGAGGGGTTATAATATGGATTGGTTTGGTTTGACTGGTTGATGCTCTTGTGATTGAAAGTGTGCTATTGCGCGTATTTATTCTGGGATGATGAAATATGCAAAATTGATCAACTCTTTTGAGCTCCTTAAATTGTGAGATTTGAGTCTGTGAGCATGTTATATATATATATATATATATATATATATATATATATATAGAAAGCTCAATTTCATTCTTTTGATGAGTGTGTCGGACTTGTTTGCTGGATTTCTGATTTGACTTGTTGCCAAAGTCATACTACTTGTGGGTTTCCTTTTGCATGAAAATGATAAAGGCATGTAGGATTAACCCTTACTTTGGCCTGAATAAATTATCCATACCCGAAATTACCCCCTAGTGAGCTCATTTGTACCTTAAGCCTCTCTTTCTTGTTAACAGCCACTATATAATTCAGCCCAAGCCCTTTTTGGCCTGCACTTTTCCTGTGGAAACATGTAAGTGATATGGTGTTTGTGTTGAGCTGCGTTCGGATTTACATTGGAGATAGTTGGTGCTGGGAATTGAAAAGAAATGTGTATACTCCTGTCCTATTCCAAATAAATAAAAAAAACAAAAAAAAGATGAAAGAAAAGAAAAGCAAATAAGGAATAGGACATGGAGGCAATAAGGGCTGTATTTAGTTGATGTTAATTTTGCTGCACTGTATTGTTTTTGATGACCAGTACTCAACTTAGAATTCATTGAGCTATTTTGAGAAGTTGCAGCCGAATTTGATAAATGTGTTTTTGATATGCTTACATGTTTTCACTTATTTGAGCTATTTTATCTCATTTATCCTACTTGTGCACCCTAGTCTCGCTACAACCCGTTCAAAAGACCTTTTGATTTGTGCATAGTTCTCACTTGTTTGGTAGTGGTTTTGACATATGGGCAAATCTTTGTTTGAAGGCAACAAGTCACGACTTGTGTGAATTAAAATATGTCCTTACTTTCTTTTAAGAGAAATCGAGTGAATCTTGGTAAGGCAGGATTGAGTTTGCATGTTTTTTGACTTGAATGAAGGGCATATGTACAGTTTCATGAAACAAGAGTAGGTTAGTGGATCGTGGATGGTTGTGTTGTAATCCTAACTTTGAGTGTTTTCACTTTGAGGCGGCCAATGCTTGACTTGTCTTTTTCTGAGTCTCTTTAGAGTTTGTTTTCTGTTTAGATATGCTCGAGAATGAGCATTGTCTAAGTGTGGGGGGGTTTGATTGGGCTATTTTTACATACATATTTTGGGCCATTTTGGGTATTATTTTGGTGTGTTAATTGCTTTACGATCATATTTTATGGAAGAAAGTGTGTTTTGTGAGTGATTGCAGGTGATTAACACAAATGTGAAGGATTTGGTCAAGATTGTGGAGATTTTGCAGCCGAGATAAGTGAAGAAAATCTGAAAGAGTCTGGGAAGCACGCAGTATGGGCATACCGAATAGAAGGGGTGCCGAGATAACAGCTACTGGGCTTATGCGTGCGGAATTGGGCTGGAGCGCGTGGCTTGCTTGAGTTTTTAGGCCTGAACGAGATTGGGTGCTCTTTTATTGCTTTTGGACCGTATATTTATCTATTTCCTAGTTTGATTAGGTTTAGGATTCTATTTCCTTAATTAAAGATTTGTATTTAAGGAAGTTTAGATGGAGTAGGAAACATACCAGACTTCATGCGGGAACCAGAGACGCATTTTTGTGCAGATTTACTCTCGTTCTTTTCCAGTTCATAATATCCATTGTTTACTGCTTAAACAATTATTGAAGTTCAGATTTAATTATGAGATCGAGCTAAACTCATTTTTATTCCGGTGAAGATTAACGAAACCCTGGCATAATTATTCTGTGAGATCTAATCGTTCCTTTTGCTTTAATTAATTGCATGTATCTGTGATTCTCCGTGTTTAAAGTTGTTAATTGTTTCGGCTATGCTAGGTAGTCGTGAATATTTAGTAGTCCGAAATTAATTAGTAGCCAATTAAATCGGCCATCCGTAATTGTGGTTTAGGTTTAATTAGAGTACATCGATTCTTCAGAATCGAGGGAAGAGCAGTCTTAATTCGATAGTCCTGTGTCAGAGTCTGTTGGTTTTGAATCGGGTTTCTCTAGTGTCTAATGTTGTCAGCTCATTAAATCTATAGAGTGTCTCTTACGGTTGTCAGTCGATTAGGAAAATAATTAGTGAAGTGTCTTCCTGATTATCGAGAAACTAAGGAGAAATTAGGCCGCATAAAAAGTGTATTTGGTGGCTATAACTGGTTTTCATGCATTAATTGGAAATATATTTGCATCGAGGATCGGAATAATTAAGCTAGGGTGGAATTAATTAGAAGTCGGAATACCTTTTAATTTGTGAAGAAAACTACCCTCTGGTTTACTGTTTTATTTTCGTTTTTACATTATAACAAAGAAATTCGTGTGGAAAGGTTGGTTACTGCAGGCTGAAGTGTTGGATAATTCTCGCCAGTCCTTTGGGAGACAATCTTGCTCGCCATTGTTCTAGGTAGTGTGGGCATACCGACTGATGGTCGGATTATTTTTAGTGAAAAACGACGCACCAGCTGTTGTGTCTATTTATTCAAAAAATTTACCTACTTCCTTACAAAACATTAAAAACATGTATTAAATTCGGTCACAAATTCCTACCTCCCTTTTTTTTCATTTAATGAAGCCCAATAACTTTTCCTTCTTTTTATTTAATGAAACTCAGTAACTACCTCATTTACACAAGAAATAAATGCATTCATTAAAAAAATCACGATTAATTGTAGGAAACATTGCCGCGATTAATTTTTAATGAAGGCCTCGATTAAATTGCATGATCCACGATTAATTAAACTTAATCGAGGCCTCCATTTCATTTAATCGTGACCATGATTAATCAAAGTTAATCGAGGCCGCGATTAAATGAGATGAAGGCCTCGATTAACTTTGATTAATCGAGGCCTTCATCTCATTTAATCGTGGCCTCGATTAATCAAAGGTAATCGAGGCCTTCATTTCATTTAATCGTGGTCTCGATTAATCAAATTTAATCGAGGCATTTATTTCATTTAATCGTGGCCTCGATTAATCAAAGTTAATCGAGGCCTTCATTTCATTTAATCGTGACTTATTTTATTTAATCGTGGCTTATTTTAATTAATCGAGGATTCTTTTATTTAATCGTGGCTTGAAATTTAAGGTTTTGGGTTTAGGGTTGTGTATTGATTGATAATGCCATGACAAAAGTACAATGAGCCAATGATTGGGTGTAGGGACCAAGTGTGTTATAGTACAAATTGCCTACCAAACTACCTGTTTTTAAAAGTTGTTTTTTTTTCCAATCACTATTTACTTTTGTCTACTTTTATCTATTTCCACTTTCAATAGTTTGTAATTTTTTTAGGATAGTGCAGACTCTGTTCTATACAACAATATAATATGGCAAAAATTGCACTCCATTTTCGGCATTTTTCAGACTTTTAGTGCAATTTGCATTAAATTACTCTATAATCTGCACTCTATCTCCAATAGTAAATTAGTTGTGTATTATTAGAACAAAAAATAAATAAAAGAAAAAGTTACAGGACTGACTAAAAAGTAAAAAAAAAAACACATGGGAATTAGAAACCTAGTCTTAGCACTCAAAAAATAAAGGAAAGCAAAATGAAAAATAGATCCTGAAAATCTTTATCACTAGTTCTAAAATAATTGATTAATAAAAATATAGCACTACTGCCAAGGTTGTAGAATTCGCTAGGTGATAGTCAGGTGACCAGGGGGCGCCTAGCACCTAGATTGCCTAGTCCGTCTAAGCGTTTTTATTTTTATAATATATAATTAAATAATGGTATTTATTTTATAAAAATCGAGTTAAAACATTAATTTAATCTTAGTACAATGGTTAAGTTCTTTGCTAAACATGCTTCAGGTCTCTGTTTTTTTTTATGTCGAGGGTAACCCGCAGCTAGTACCGTGGTGCATGTTTCAGGTCTCTTGTTCCATCGTTCAAGCGTTCATATCCAAATATTACTTTCCCAAATTTGAGAAAAAAAGGCCAAAAATAGCATACTCTACGTGGAATCGAACCCGAGACCTAGCTAGCTATTACAAAAGGCTCTACCAATTGCACTATCAACAATTTCTATATAAAAAGCTCACTGAATCATATATATAACCGCCTGATGCGCCGATTATACCATTTTCGGCTTGGGTAGGGGCCGCCTAGCACGTAGATGGCCTAGGCGGCCGCCAAGACTGAATTTTACAACACTGCTATCCGCAAGAGAACGGGACTATGTAGACAATGGTGATCAAGTATTGTATCCACATAGACTAAATTAGAAATAGTTGTGCGTGTTCCGACATCAGACCTCAATTCTTATCTAGACAACAGAAAAAAAAGGGAAGCTAAATAATCTAAAATATTAAAAGCAATAAATGATGGGAAAAATAAATAGAGAAGGAAGAATGAAGCTATAGTAGAGGTATTCTCGGGTTGAGTTCTTCGGGTACTTATCATGAACTATCCTATCGAAAGTCTATTTGTGGTGTCAAATTTCTTTATGGGAATCTCTAATGCATCCTAATCTCTCTCTCTCTCTCTCTCTCTCTCTCTCTCTCTCTCTCTCTCTCTCTCTCGAGTCACTCAAACTGTAGGATACACGCTAGTTTCACCATTTTCGATCGAAAGCTCATGAGATTTATAATTGTCATACTAAGCCTCAATTCTCTTGAATTTATTTACAAATGTGTCTCGTGCCCAGGGTTTGTCTATTGAGACTCATCTATCGAATTACGAATCAATTTTCATACGTTGCTCATTATTCATCCTAGCTAGGTGGAAACTCTAGCTAGAGTATGGGTTGATGTGTGGCTAGATGCGTGGAAGGAAATGATCTTGTGTTTTGTGGAATTGAGTGTGTGGTGTGGTGTTCTCTAAGGGTTATCTCTTCAAATTTCATCCAGGGAGTTTATATAGGGGTGAATAAATGGAATTTGAAGAAAATAAAAAATTGGTAAAAAAAGATAAAAAAAATCAGAAAAGACATGCAGGGTCGTGCCCAGAAATCTCACCTAGGGTGCATGGGGCTTGACCATGAGCATCTCAGGCTTTGGGGTCGCGCCGAAGATGAATAAAATCAAGTCTTTGAAGGCACAGAGAGAGACCTAGCTCACCTGGGTTTCAGGGTCACCGGTCACGCTTGGGGTGCCCTGGTGTGCAACTGTCCAACACCTTCACCGATTTTACTTCGTTTCAACTTGTTCCTCGTCCGATTGGCCCATGATCTAATTCATGGTCTTTATTCTCTTAAAATTTCATTAATTTTGTATTTTCAATTTTCTACAATCCCATGATCTTTATTTTCTTAAAATTTCATTAATTCCACCCTCCATTTCAAGTAAAACTCAAACAAGAAATAAAATTTTCAAATCAGGAGGTTAATCACTCAAATTGTATTAAACCACACATTTAACTCACCAAATAACATCACTCCAACCTCAATAAATGGAGCAAAAACCCCACTTATCAACTCCTTCAAATGTAGAAGATTGTTTATCCCCAAACAAAAAAGAAAGAAGTAATAACAAGAAAAACGCGATTTAACGATGAACTTAGCGACTGATTATATTTTGTCGCTAGATTATCGATAAATTAATGATGGATTAAGATTGAAACGTTTAACAACAGATTAACGACATATTTTTCTGTCTCTAGCTAACTTAATAACAGAAAAATTCATAGTTAAACGTTTAATTTTTATTTTTATAGATTAACGACGGAATAATGACAGATAATTTCGTTGCTAAGTTAGAGATGGAAAAATCTATCATTAAACGTTAATTTTTTTATTTTTTTATTTCCTTTTACTACTTAATGATAAATTTAGATTTAATTTTTTAATATTTTTCATTTTTAAATTTATTTTATTTTACTGATTTTGTTTTATTTTTAAATTTTTTAATATTTTTTTACTAATTTTTAATATTTTATATTTTTTTATATTTAAATTACTACATAATGATTTTTCTTATAATTTCTATTACTTTAATTTTTGTTTTTATAAATATTATTATTTATAAATATATAATATTTGAGAAAAATAATTAAAATAATCTAATATTAAATAAATGATACAACATTAAAGATTGTATTAGATATTTAAATAATGAAGCAGACAGTTTTAGTGTGTGTGTGTGTGTGTGTTCTATCTTAATACAAACATAAATATTAATTAGTTCACTTAGTTTAGCTACATATGATAAAGCTATGCATTCCCGGGAGGTTAGAGATTTGAATCTTGCAAGCAATAAATTTTGGGATAATATGTGGCGCGTGGTGCTCACGCGCCAGGTGGTCCATGCACGCTATTTTTTATTATTATTTTTAGCAATGGAAAAAAATTGTTAATAAATTTATTTATTTTTTATTTTCTGACAACTAAATTTGGTCATATTTTAGCGATTAAATTTTTCATCGCTACTTTTTTCCATCATTAATTATGTTATTAGAATGGCTAACGACGTGATTTTTTTTTTTGTAGTGAAAGGTTGGAATGATGAAGTTTGTAAAGTCAGCTCATACCTGGGAGATTCAAACATATTCCATTTGATTGTGAGTGATAACTTGTGTGAAGAATCGACCCAATGAAGTGCATGCTCATTATTTCTATATTATGATATGTGTTCGTAAGAATAACCTGATAACAGTTAAGTGATTTTCCACCATTGATAAATAAATAAGGTGAAGTAGTCAATAAATCAATCCTAAAAGTCATTGTGTGAACTCTCCTCTATAATCAATTGTTTTCATTAATAGTTTTAGTTAAGTGTGTTTTTTTTAGAAACAGTTATTTATGTTCTTTGTATATTTGATCTGAGTATCTAGATATTAACGAAGTGTTTATGTTTTAATACTCACATTATTATTTATCATTACAATCCATGTGAATAAGATATCCCTGCTCTCTATTGTCTACAATTACACCTTACTTGCAGATCACTTTTCTTCTAAGAAAATAGTGGTGAGACACAATCAAATCAAATTCTAGAAAATGCAAGTCCACTAGGATGGGTCCACTGGGGTGGGGGGAGGGGGTGCTATTGAGGGGTGGTCTCGCGAAAAATTGAAAAATACAATCCCTTGCCTCATGTTGGTGGCCTGCGGCGAACGGACAAGTGCTTTGACGGTAGCATAGAATTTCTCATAGCCCTTTTATGTAATTGTATGGAGAAATTCAAGTCACCTCAACATTGAGGTGATTCGACCCTATTGGTGCTTGGTGCTTAAAAATTGGTATATGTTAATGTTAAAAGACTTTACTTGTTTTCAAATATGTTGATCTCTTAATCCGAAAGATATGACACTATCTTAATTAACTATATATTTATTTTATTTTGGATTTCACAAAATATGATAAATAAATAAATATATATATAAAATTAATAAAAATATTTTAGATTTTTTCATTATCAACAAACTACACAACGGCTAGAAACTTGTTAATCATATTGAAGTGATACTCAAAGAAAGCTCTAGAGCTATCAAAATAGATTATGCATGTCGGGTCAAGCCATCCTCTCCAAAATAAGGGTGGTTGGGTTAAAATTATTAGGTCTACCATTTGGCGAGTCTAGAGTGAGTAAACCTGAGTGACCATCAGATAAACTGGCTTAGCCCGTAGCGAGGTCGAACATGCCAATACATTTTTTTTATTCAATTTTGATTCGGTAGTTTAATTATTAATTTTTTCGACTATTTTATTTAATTTGTGTATTTACTTTAGTGGATGTTTTCACTTATTATTATTATTATTATTATTATTATTATTATTATTATTATTATTATTATTATTATTATTATTATTATTATTATTATTATTATAAGTTAGAAATCAAGTTTGAAGTAGAAAAATTAAGTTAAATTCAAAATTCAAAATAAAAATTAATAAAAAAAAAGACTTCAAAAGACCATGGACTAGCCCGCCAACTTGCGGGCATTTGCAGGCTAGCTCAGATTGGGGATTTTGAGCCCCCTGCCATTTGGTCTGTTTTGACAAATCTAGAAAATGCCACGGCTTGATGTGTTATAAAAAATACATTTTCTTAACATACACAATAAATGCACCATGCATTCGAATAATACTTAGACATGGTTGGTATGAAGGAATGAAATCATTGTTACCACATTTATTATTAATCCCATGGCTGGTACGTTTTTGTTATAAAAAAATCACCATTATCATTTCTATAAACAGAAGAGCCTAGCCATTAATAGGGGTAATTGAGTCGAGTTGAGTAAGAACATATTCGAGCTTGAGCTAGATAAGAAAACTCAAAGCTCGAGCTCAAGCGGTAGAAACCTCGATAGTTTTAAGTTGGACTTGATTGCTAATTAATATTTAAAAATATTAATTATATTTTTCTTTATTAAAAAAATGAAAAAAAATATTTATGGTATTTGCATAAATAATTAAACTACTAAAGTTTAATTTATAAATAAACTGAACCTCGATTAGGCTCGAGTATAACTCGAAAGTTACTCGATCAATCTCGAGTCGATTTAGACTTTTGCTCCGTAGTTGATCTTGAGTAGTTTACGAGTTGACTCGACTCACTTACGCTCCTATCCATTAACTCCCTCTCCCATAGTATTATGTATTCTCAATTATTAAGAAATAAATACTTTGTTGCTAATGAGCTGAACCAACTTATTTTATGACTTCGTTGTTATTCTGTTTTTATGAGTGTCTCCCACATTCGATCCACAATCGCAATTCGGAAGGTGGGTGTAGTTTTTAATATAATCTTTTTTTTTAAAACATAAAAAGGACTTCAAATGATCGCCAAAACTATAGACTTTTGCCGGCTAGCTCAACTTGGGCTCGGATTTTGATGCCCAACCCGACCGTTGATGGTTTTGACAACTCTAGACGCTCATGTTCGATGTGGTATATATATAAAAGACATTTCTATATTTTATACTCATGCAAGACAACTCATCTAACTCGTTATAAAAACTCTATATTATTATATTAAATAATATTTTATATATTTGACATTAAATAAGTAATTTTATAAAAAGAATCAAAGTATATATTATGTGTTTAAATCATAATAAACACATGCACAATGACTTTTTAGGTGTTCAAATTACTCAGTTTAATTTTTAAAATATTTTAAAAAACTATGCCTTACAAATATTAATACATGAAATTTATTAAAAATAATTTAATGTATAATAGATATAATTACTAATTCAATAATTATAAGTATATATTTATAAAATCCAACACATGATTATCACTTCTATGAAGAAAATGGTATAGATTAGTATATGCTGAAAAAATATTTATAACGACATTAGAAATGCTAGATGTGTTTAAATTGATTTGATTGTTCAAAATTTCTCGTTTAAACTCTAGTCAATTATATGTTTGCTTAAGACTTTATTTCGAAGCTACAGTGAGTCTGTAGCTAGGATATATACATCCTTTCACATAAAGAAAATTAAAGCAAATTAATTAGGGTCTCAAATTGCCGACATAATCACATGCATTTAGCCCTACTAACTAAAATTCGATCTTATAATTAATTAATTAGGAGCAACGTCGTTGTACAAGGAGGTATCTAGTTTATATGCATTGTTAGCTAGGCAGATAGATAATGATGAGAGGTTACAACTTACAACTTTACGAATTAATTTTCGTCAACTTTTGGTCATAACAAATCCTCGTGTGTTTACTATAAATCAATTTAGCAATTTGGATAGAACGGACGGAAAGTGAGATTAAATCTTTTTTTTTTTTAATTTACAATCAATATCATTGTATTTTATATGTTGTAGGCATTTAATTTCTAAAAGAATCTAACTATATAACGATAATGTCATTGCTCTTTTTATGATTTCTATAGCATTATAAATATTATTGTTTATCATTATATTTTATAAAATAATATGGTTGTATATTTACGAAACTAACACCGTATTTTCAGTTCATTTATTTTCAATTCATTATCAATTGATAAAGTTGGATCTTTTTTTTTGGATGACAAGAGTAACTCATAATTACCTAGGTGTGCATGATGTTGGTGAGATTTGAACCTGAGACATCTGACCTGAAATTTAGATTACTCTACAACTAGGTCATTCTCAATGGGACGGTAATTAGATCATTTTATTCAATGATTAAGTTGAGTTTCTAACTAGTTAACATACCAGACCAAGTTCTACTCGAGGAGAGCCTTCAACCATTCCTCGAGATTGCACTCTTAGTAAATCCCGATCATGTGTACTTTAATTTCCCCAAACCTTAATAATTAATATGTATATTTTTTTTTTCCTCATACCTTCGTGGTTTACTACTTGAGCATCCATTGAAAGTTGAAACACCCTAGCTAGCTCTCTCCAATCACTCTTCTTGAGGAGGTATTTCGCAAAGCTTTATTTATGTATTTAAGATACAATCAAATACATGAGATAAATTCCCTCAAAAAAAAAACATGAGATAAAATGCATCTTACTTCCCTATATATAGTATTAATTTAATTCTTATTTCAACAATTCCATAACTTCTTTCGTTTTTCAAGTAGCCCATGAAGTATCGATGTCGAAGAGTCATAGAGTTGTTAGAAATTATATTTAAGGTGCCATAAAATTAAATAGGATTATGAAAATAAATACTCACTTCGTTTCTATATAAATGTCATTCTAGCACTTTCATTTTGTTTCACAAAAAGTGTCATTCTACACATTCGAGGTAAAAATTTCATATTTTTATCATATTTGTCCTCATTTAATTCATTCAAACAACCATATTTAATTCATTTAATGTATTCATATAAGGGTGTATAAGGTAATTTGATTATCTAATTAATATCTTTATTAATATGTGTGCATTAATCTAGAATGACACTTATTTAGAAATGGAGAGAGTATATAACTTAAAAAAACATTTCAACACACAATTCCTTAACAATTCGATCGCACTTGCTAAGGGTATAAAGATGCGGCGTCCCAGTCGTTAAAAACAAACTTGTGATGTGTTTGTAAGTAGTTTAGCAGAATTATTAAAATCTTATAAATAGACATTTTCAAAAGTATTAAAAAAATATAAATCATTTCTAGGCTTAACGACGTCAACTCCAACATATAACTCTATTTTGTAGTACTCTAGTCTACACTTTGAAATACAGATCTATATATTTTATTCTGAAAATATTCTCCTATATATATATTTTATTCATTTTCAATATTAATTAAATATTAGATGACTAATTAAATTAAATATATAGACAATGATTTATCTAATTAATTTAGTTAATAAATTGGAATGCTAATTAATCGAACTAATCGAAAGATGTATCCAATCATCTTGTTAACAAATATTATATTTACTTAAACATCAAATCTTTATTTATTTAATAACAAAACCGTTGCTAAAAATAGTTTTCCCGCCAAAAGTCATTACTAATTTTGGAAACTACTTTTTATTATTAATGTAAATCCACTAAATAATATTTTATTAATAATTGTGAATCACATTAGCAAAATTTTCACGTGTATGCTTTGAAATCGAAAAATAATTTTGCATAGTGTAACAATTAATCATACATTTTCTTCGTAATTTGAATTTCAAAATTAAGTTTAAATAATCATTTTTTCCTTTTTTTTGTTGGACTTAATCTCAATGATCATAATAATAATTGTAAAAATTTATATAATTTACAATACTTGTAAATTAATTTTGTTTGTTATTATAATTTTGTTATTTTTTTCATAATTATAATTTCTAACAAATAAAATTACATATATCTCATTCGTGCATCACATGGAAGATACTCTAGTTAACATTAAATTAAATACATGTGAAGTAATCAATACAACTATAAACAGCACACGACAACAAAGAATGTGAGTTTGTTTTTGTTGTCGAAGGTAACCCGCAGCCGCTACCGAGGTGCGCACTGGGTAAATTCCGCCCCTGTGTAATAGCCTGCAAACCACACAGGGGAGGTAAACCACACTTGGCAAGCCAGGTGTGACAGGCTCACACCTAGTGGTGTTGGTGGGATGGGGAGGTAAACCACACTTGGCAAGCCAGGTGTGACAGACTCACACCTAGTGGTGTTGGTGGGATTCGAACTTGAGACCTTTGGCCTCAAGATATCACCACTCCACCACTAGGCCATCCCCAAGGGGACAGAATGTGAGTTTGTTTGTTTGAGAAGAAATGTGATTATATATATATATATATATATATATATATATATTCATATCAAAATATATAGGGGTCACGTATGTTTCGTTGTATTCACATGATTATATTTCTCGTTTGTAAAAATTAACTAAATAAAGTGGCCAAAAAAAACAAAGACCAGATGATTTTGTAGATTATCATAAATAATCACAATTATTTTCTCTATTAATTTCATAAAAGTAATTATTGCATTTAAAAATGATCAAATATAGAGCATATACTTTTGAGCAATGGTAGAGTATGATGGTTCAGAACTGTATATTGTAACTGCCAAATAGAATGCGATCGGTGAGTTTATCAAACAGAGCTTGATCGATATCCAGCAAAATACACTTATAATTAGTTCCCAATTTATCACCTAGTTTAGTGTCTAATGCCTTTTTTTAAGTAAATATTAAACCATAAAATTTTAATATAAGGCCTATAAAGTATGTATATATTTTGTCACTATTATTTTCCCTTAATAAATAAAGCATCTAACTTTGATGAACTGGACCAGGTTGATAATTGATGATCAAGGGAATATATATAAGGGGTAAATATATAGAATGAAGCCAAGAATTAAATCCAATCTCTCTCGCGCGCATCTATCTATACCTTTAGTGTAAATCATGAACAAAACCCAAACATCTAATGAGATGATCTAATTGAATTACAATTTTGTAGATTATTTTCGAAAATGTAATGCTAAAATTCAACATACGAACACTCAAATCAGCACTTACAATATATGTTTTTACATTCAAAAATTGTAAAATAGAGGTGACAATTTTATAAATTGAAAATAAACAGTGGCAATTTTGTAATATGTTAGAAAATATGGATGCTAAAATTCAACATAGAGATATTAATTAAACTAGCACACACGATGCTAGTTATCTCTTTAAAAAAGAAATATATATTGATGTACATCTAATTAATGTAAACAATCCAAATTGATCCTAATTTACACACTAGAGACCTATTTACAAAATGATCCACTTGTGTGTGTATATATATATATATATATATATATATATATATATATCCCTGTGTGTGTGAGAGAGAGAGAGTAAGTTATAATATGCATTGTCCTTGGTATAAAAATTATACATTATGCTTATTTTTAAAAAAGTTATTATTTATCTTAATGTATTTTAATACTAATTAACACTAAAATATAATAAAATAAGCAATAAAATCAATGTAACTTAAGTATATATTCCACACGTTTACACACAAAACATTACCACACATTTGAATCGAATCTCATTCACATATATATGTGTGTAAGTATAGGAAAATGATGATGTCATGGAAAGGTCAAATTGACATCATTACAATGATCATCTAAATGGGTGTCCTTATATGGCATGGGCAGTCTACCATTTGTCCTTTCGATAAATTCAAACTATAATCATAATGTCTGACTCTGCCCATCGTACAATATTAATGTTTTCTGTAATGTATATCTATGGCTCTATGCTTCTGTGTGTATAAATTTGGAAATGTACATTCACCTTGTTTTCTATTTTTTTTTTTTAGTTTAGCCACTATTTTATTTAAGAAATCGAGAATATATTACTTAATTTATGTAAAAAATTAAATCGTTGTGTGAAATTTCGTGCCTTCATTTATGTTCAAATTAAATTCTTGCAGCTTGTGAATTGAACACAACAACATGCATTACGATACAAAGATTAATTTGAATGCTTCAAAGGATATCTAGGGACCCAACTTAGCGACAAGGACCAAAAATCTTCTCTCTCTCTCTCTCTCTCTCTCTCGCATGTATGTGCATGGCGTTAGTTCGGTGGGTAGTCTATTATATGATATATCACATTCACATATATATACAAATTACATGTATATTTGTTAAATGATTCTAGCTGGTTGTATTTATTATATTTTCTGATGAATAAAATACCTTTGACAGTAATTTCATAAATTTCCACAATGTCAGAAACTCAGGAATTTTCGCACGCTTGGGCTCGATCACTAGCCAACTCATCAAAAGTGATATGGCATCTAAATTATGATCTTCATTCACGCTCCATCACATTTTTGTTCACACACACACACACTAAAAGAACCACTATTTCAGATTTCTTTTAATTTACTTCACTTTATTAATTGGTGATGAATTAAAGAGCTAATTAACTATATATGTTTCTTGTTTAAGTAGTTGTGAAATTGATTAATGTTTGGGCTGACCATGATAAGAGAATTATTCCCTCTACCTAATGAAATTAGTTCGGGATGCTGGTCCTGCCCCTACACACCGGTTAAAATCCGAATCTTAACCGATTTTATGAATTTTGATTCATAATTAAAACAACGTGGCATTAATTTTTTGTCGTAAATCAATGAGTGGATCGAGTTTGGTAAGGCGAAAATTAATGATATATAGAATTGCATGTAAGTAACCTCAGATAGGTGAATCAATACTTCAACTATATCATGAAATTTTCCATAATTTGTATATGTAAAACTCGCCCACTTGCTAACATATTAATTCATCTCTTTATTTTTTCTTGACGCATGCCACCATTTCAAATATATAATACAGGCACGTACACATGCATACACAAGCACAAGGAGTGGATCATTTGTAAATGTTGTCACTGTGTATAATTATGAATAAATATGAATTGTTAAATTAATTAGATGGATGGATAGGATCTTTCATTTTTTTCTAAGAGATAAAGTAGTATTGTATATTGACATTATGTAAATGTTGTATTTTAGCATCTGTATATCGAGTTTTAGCATCTATTATATATATTGAATTTTAGCATTGTATTTTCTAAGATAATAGGATTATTTTACAATATTGTCATTGCCATTTTTAATTTTCGATTAAAGAGTGTCGTATATTTTTCTAGCATTATATATGTTGTATTTTAGCATCTGTACACATGTTAAATTTTTTGCATTGTATTTTCTAAAATAATTTACGAAATTTCCACCTCTATTTCAATCCATTAGATCATAGCTTAGATGGTTAAGATTTGTCCATAATTTACATTTTATTATGTTTACATGCTAGGGATAAATCTCAACCGTCTAATGAGATGATCCAATGGATTGGCAAAGAGATGACAATTTTGTAAATTATTTTTAGAAGTACACTGCTAAAATTCAACATACAAATACTTAAATCAAACATTGCTATTTAATTTCAAAAACTGAAACATGACAACGACAATTTTATAATATATGTTAGAAAATATAATGCTAAAATTCAACATATATATGCTAAAATCGGCATGCACGTCTTTTTTTAAAGATCTCGTCCGTCCATCTAATTAATATAAGCGATTCAAATTGATCCCCAATTTATACACAAGGGTAGTATTTACATTTGCTCTCTTCCACACCCCCCCCCCCCATATATATAGGATTTGGTTCAAATATATATAGGTACTATTATTTCACGCGAGAACAACTAGGAACAATAATGCTTATTTACTATAATTTTATAGCTTAGTTTATTGTATTCAGTGCTAGTGTTAATAAGCACTAAAAGACAATAAGATAAACTATAAAATTATAATAACTAAGCACTGTTCTTAATTCTCACATAAAACACTAGTATTGTTCGTAGTATTAGTATATATAATTAATTGTTATATATTTGAGTATGTGAGGAAAGTTTGGTAGATGCGTGTTGGCGTGGCATTAACATGTAACATGAGCCTAGCTATGTGTAGTTTCCCCTTTTTTAGTGAGGATATATATTGTACTCAGTCTCTTCATATTGTGGAGGCAAATTATACGCTACCTTCCGGGTACTACCCGAAGTGTCATAATAGATCTATTGTGACACTACAAAATACCTATTGTGCCACTTTAGATAGTACCCGGGGGATAGCGTATAATTTGCGGTGATAAAAGTTTGGTGATAAAATATGTCGGCACATTAAATTTTAGGATTTCTTCTATATTGATTTCAAATGGTAGCACCTGCAACTTAATTATTTACCAATTATGTACACAAAAATTAGAAGATTATACTACATTAGAAAGCATTAAAGAACGTGATGCATAGATATCTACAATTAATTAAGATGCGGCGGCGCAACATGTCTAAACAGTATTCTCTCTAAATTAAGGAACAAAATTCGAAATCTTATTGGACTTGTAGAGAAGAGAGTAATTCTAAATAGGATGGTCAATATATTAAAACTTGAAAGATTGGAAATATATCAATTAATGATTTGAATGATGAAAATTATCAATTAAAAATTTGAAAGATGAACAATCGTGAATTTATAGAACCTATAAAATCACGTATTTCAATTTATTTTAAAGTTTTAATAATTTTTAATAATTCCCTTAATAGATTTAATAGATAATTAATAAAAGTAATTTTTATTGAAAATTAATATAAAAATAACTAAAAACAAAAAGAAATCAAAATATATGATTTTTGAGATCTTGGATTGATAATTTTTCATCCTTCAAATCGTGAATTAATAGATTAATTACTTATCTTTTAGGTCTTTAATCAACAATTCTTCCTCTAATAAGTATTATGTTGATTTAAAATTTCAATTCCATAAAATCATGACTAAAATAAAAATCCTCAAATAGAAACTTAATGTATTAAAAATCCATTAATCCAAGTTCAGAAGAATATTCATTAACTGTAGATTTGAAATACCTGCATAAATTAAATTCTTAATGTAGGTTGGATATCGACATGGGTTTAATTGATCGTTCTTTTAAGATCTTCACGTGGATGTTCCCGAGGAGAAACCATTTTGAGTAAACTAGCTAGAGTACCTGCGATTGCTGGTTAAAATTTCATTTAAGCTTAATTCGATAAATATATCGAACAGGTTTTAACATTAAGCATGAGTCGAAGTCGAGGTCGATAAGTAAATAGAGTTAGAGTTTTTTTAAGGACAACAACTTAGGCCGATTTCGAAAAGAGGACAAATTTATTGCAGGTCGAATTTTAAGGACATTAACATTTAAGTATTTCGTCCGTAGGCCAATTTTTAGCCCGAATGGCCTACGGACGCACACTTAAATGTTAATGTCCTTAAATTTCGGCCCGCAATAAATTTGTCCTCTTTTCTAATCGGCCTAAGTTGTTGTCCTTAAAAAAAGGCAGTCTATTGTTTCTCCTTAAAGATCTCTGTTTATATAGGGGATTGTGATATTTTCTTAATTAGGCCGATTTGGAAAAGAGGACAAATTTATTGCGGGCCGAAATTTAAGGACATTAACATTTAAGTGTGCGTCCGTAGGCCAATTTTCAGTCCGAACGGGCTACGGACACAACACTTAAATGTTAATGTCTTTAAATTTCGGCCCGCAATAAATTTGTCCTCTTTTCTAAATCGGCCTAAGTTGTGGTCCTTAAAAAAACTCTAATACTTGTGTTCGGCTTGATTAACACTTGACTCAATAGATAATTAAAGAAGCTCATATATAATTTTTTAATGTAGTAATTGAGTTTATTTATGATTATTATCATATTAATCTGGGTGATGTTCATTATTCTAATAGATGCTAAGGACTTCGTTTTTTTTTTCGGAAACAATTCATTAAGGTAGCTAGTAAGTGAGTTTGTTTTAAATACCTTCTGATCATGAGTTAATTTTTTTTTTGAGACAATTCATAATGTGTGATGCATATATGTTTATATGAAATAATTCAATAAATAAATCGATAAATATTTTCTTAAGAAATATAAATAGGAAATCTTTTTTTAATCTATCCTCTGCCACAAAAAGAATCAATTTGTAAAGATAAATCTTAAGGATGCTATCATACTAATTAGGGGGTGCGTAACCTCATCGACGGGAGATGAAATCACATATTGGACATTTTGTGTTGTATTTCTTATTGCACATTCGATCATTTTATTTTATTTTTTAATTTTTTTGATTTCAATGTATTGTACTTTAATTAAGTTTACAATTGTTAATTAGGGTTCATCCTACCCAAACTTTATATTTTTTTTAGCATTTAATTTTTAGTATTTAGTCATTAATTGATTAATTGAAATAAAACTTGAAAATTTGAAGTACCGAGAAATTTTCCCACTAAATCTATATAAAATTAGTCAACCAATTATAATTAACAATTATTATTTTCGCGTTTATTTATATGCTTCAAATTTTTTAGATTTGGTTGGATCTTTTCCCAAATAATTTTTTTTTTCGTTTTTATTGTTTGGGATGGATGTATAGGAGATCAGGGTTTTGTCCATACACAAGAATCTCTATTGTTTGGGTATACCCGAAAGGACATATATTTATTTTATATTTGGTTATTAACATATTTTTTTTCGGATCATATATTTTTATTTTTATTTTTAGCGTGGAGATGAGGTCAAAGTCATATAAATATATGGTTTTTTTAAAAGACCAAGTCATAAAGATTGGTTTCATTTTATTAGATAGAAAGGGTGTATATGCATGTGATAATTACATGTTGGTGGCTCGTTTTATCACTTTTATGTTGTAACTGATTCATCTGCAAACAATAGCTAGCTTTGTGTTGGTCTAAAATAAATGACCAAAATGAAATAACAAAATTGTTAGTAGCCAATACAAACGTAAATATATATGGATTTTTATATATTTAGGAAAACACATGTGAATTCGATCCTATAAAAAAGGTTTTTAGACAAATTTGATCTCGCTCTACATTTAGGAGGTGATTGGTATGAAAGAATGAAATTAGGTATGAATGGAATGAACTTAGGAATGGAATGAGGGTCTGAATGGAATGACAATTCTTATGATTGGTATATCACCGGAATAAAGATCGGAATGGAATACTATTTTATTTTTTATATTATAAAATGAATATTTTTAATACTTTCAAATTTCTTTATAATTGAACAAAGTGTAGTAACTAATATTATTAACACGTGTTGTAATTTTTTTCTTATATTTCTAAATTGCATTTCTTTTATAGTAAGTGATTTTTTTCTAATTTTTTTAGAAAAAAATAATTTATTAAAAACTTTATTCCAAAGTATTTAATTAATACACATAATAATTTGTATACCTTAATAAAAATATTTTTTACTTCATAGAAAAATAGTTTATCATTTCAATTTTTTATCTGAATATATTAAATTATAAGTAGTTTGTTTTTTATCTGAATATGTTACATTTATTTTGGTACCACTTTCATTTTTCTTCAATACAATTTTAAAAACTATCAAAATTTTATTTTAATATATATATATATATATATATATATTAATTTTTTTAAATATAAATATATAATATAAAAATAATTATGAAATAATAATAATGATAATAATAATAAATTATTTAATATGATTTTTGAATTATTTTTCTAAATATGATCAAATGATATTATAAGACATGACTATGTGTAAATATACAATATATTAATTTTTTGGTTCATTGGAAATAGCTAAACCCATGGGAGGTGAGTGGAATGACTATTCCCTTACTTTTGGGAATAACGATTCCTTCGGGAATGGTGATTCAGATGTTAAGGCATACCAATCACACGAATAGAAATAGACATGGGAATGATCCTTCCATTCCATTATACCAATCAGCTCCTTAGTCCCACACGATCCTTTTTTATATTCCTTTCTCAAGCTTTGTGTGTGTGTGTGTGTGTGTGTGTTTATCTTGAAATGTATCGTTCAAAATTTAATATATATATAGGGAAGGGATCAAATGAGAACCCTTCCCCCATATGAGAACTAGGAACTCATCTAAACCTTCTATTACTTAGATCTTAATGGCCACAATTTAGTCAAAGTTTGGTCAAATGCAAGGTGGCATACTTGTAATTATTTACAACTTTAAGTAAAAGAGGGTATTATGGTAATTCAATAATTTTTATGTTTTGAAACATGATTTTCTCTACTCTTCAATATTCACGATTTTTTTTTCTTTGTGCACTTCTCTCTCTCTCTCTCTCTCTCTCTCTCTCTCTCTCTCTCTCTCTCTCTCTCTTTCTATTTTCCATCTATTTCTTCTCTCCTCTCTTTGTTTGTTTTGTAAACCATTTACTAAATACAAATTGAAACATTATGATAATTTAATAATTTATTAAAATAATAAAATATTATAACTATAAATATATATGTGGTTAAGAGGATTTTTTTTTATGCAAAAACTCAAAATTGATGTTGTCGGTTCAGACACGATTTTGAATTCTTGATATTTTTTTGGACATTCACATGCACATTTTAAATTTTTAGGATTTCTTGATTTGTTTGTAAATGTTATTATTCTTTTTGGATTAAATGCTATTTTTTTTCTAAATTATCCCAATTAAATTTTTACCTTGTTTCATCTTTTTTCATATAACGTTGTTGATTCATGTATTTATCTTTTTTAATTATCTCGTCCAATTATGATTCCTGTATTTATTTTCATTTTTTCGTCAATGATTCTGTTATTATTATAGTTCGTGCTAAAATGACATATACATCATGCTAGAATGACTCATAGTTCATGCTAAAATGACATGACTTATGTTGATATTTATAATATCATTCAAATTTATTTCTGATATGTGATAAATGCTGCTGATGTAAGTTACACGTTGGATAAATTTCACAATAAATTGAAAGTTTCAATTAAACAATAATAACTTCATTCACATATAAACGTAATACTGATATGTAATGTCATGCTAAAATCTCTTATACACTATGCTAATATGAGAGTAATTTAATGCTAAAAATTAATAATCACAATGTTTTTTCATATAATATATCAAATTATAATTTTTTCATACTATTTCATTCAAGATCTCACATGACTTTGTTTATCCGAAGAAATATGAAGAAAAATATAAAATATTCATTTTCTAGGACTTATTTTATTTTATTTTATTTTATTTCAAGAATATATGATTTTTTTTCAAAAATTTTATGACATTCCCTTTGTGGTTATTACATTAATATTAAGGTTTGTCAATCTCAATTACTGTTTAGAATATGATGCTAAAATCAAAGAAGTATAAGGCTAAATATGTTCCCATTATGGTTTATTGCATCCCCCCATTATTGTTTATCAAATCATGTTAAAATTAGAAAACTATCAGGCTAAAATGAGGGATGTAGCATGCTAAACTTGATGTCACATTCTCATTAGGGTTCATTGTTCTCAATTAGGATTTATTCTTCCCAATTAGGATTTATTACATTCGCATTAAGGTTCATGGTTCTCAATTAGGGTTTATTGCATGATCCGTTACTGTTTATAGTATCTTGTTAAAATGGGTGATGTATCAGGTTAAAATGAGGGCAGAATAAGGCTAAATTTGATGTCACGTTACCATTAGGGTTCATTATTCCCAATTAGGGTTTATGACATTCCCAATAGGGTTCATTATTCTCAATTAGGGTTTATAACATTCCCATTAGGGTTCATTATTCACAAATAGGGTTTATTATATTCGCATTACGATTTTCTAGATCCTCCATTGTTGTTTAGTAGATCAGGTTAAAATGAGGTAATTAAGTATCAGCTAAAATGAGGGAAGTAGCATGCTAATTTTTTAATCACATTCCCATTAGGGTTTATTGTGTTCCTATTAGGGTATAGAACATCATGCTAAAATCATGGAAGTATGATGCTAAAATGAAATACTGTATGATGTTAAAATGAAATACTATATGATGCTAATAAAATAACAATATCATGCCCGTATAAAGAAAAATTCACGCTAACAATGACATTTCCAACTATTAATAACAAATGTCTAAAACTAATATTCATTCATCACCTTAAACTAATATTCTTCAACTTGAACTAATATTTATCAACATATATTAATATTCATAAGAAATATGTCTTGAAATTAATAGTACTTGTAGAAATTTTATTAACAGTATAAATCACTTCGACATAACAAATGCTTCAACATTAATTTGACCATCTTCACATGAGAGCCTGTAGTGTAGGATTTCCTCAGCTTTGCTCCTTTCACTTTATATGTTACTCTCTGTACTTAGAATTGTAGCACATATTTTGTTCTCATAAACTTTATCTCGTTTCGAGAAATATTCTCTCATTTTCTTTCTTAGTTGTCAGTCATCTCATTCGTTGCTTCACTTTCTCATTCTTTTTCTTCTTTATCATCAACTCTTGTTTTTCGTTTTATAGTATATGTATAGGTGTAGGTGTTTATATAAAATTGTTAGAAAAATATTTATAATATCACCCGCTAAAATGTATTACACACCATGCTTAAATATATTACACAACATGCTAAAATGTATTACACAATATGCTAAAATGAGAATTTTAATAACGTACCTCCAAATGAGTTCACCCTAATCTAATGAAAATATCTTTATTTTGATATATAATTTGCATAAATTTAATAAAACGAGCAAGTCATGAACAAAATGCTGATATAAGTTACGGATTATGCTCAAATATCCTATATATATCATGTTATTATGTGAGTATTTTCATGCTAAAATGTTATATAGATCGTGTTAAAATATTATATAAGTCGTGCTATTATAAATCTGGGGCTGTTTTGTATGAAAAATATGCCTGAAAATTGATTTTTGTATTTTTCATCTATTTTTTTCAAATAAACATATGCAATATGGATTTTAAATGAAAGAGTATGAAAAGAGCTTTAATTTGATATATGATTTGCGTAAATCCGATTAAAAATGAGCAAGTTATGATTGATTAAAATTTCCACAATATTTGTACAAATATGATGACATTATCATCGTATTTTGACGGAAAGAAATTAACCCCCACTTTTGAAGTTCAATTTATTTAGCAATATGCCACCGCCTTTTTTAAAAAGTTCAATATATTTACAAGTTTGCCACCGATAATTTGTTTTAATCTTAGCCATCCGAATCTATAAATGGGTGGATGAGATGGGTTCCTTGTTCCCACCTGGAGGAGGGTTCCCACCAGATCCCACACACACACACACACACACACACACACACACACACACACACACACACACACACACACACACACACACACACACACACACACACACACACACACACACACACACACACACACACACACACAGATATATTGAGAAACTAAAAACCGGAAAAAAAGGCATTGGAAAATATAAAATAGATAAAATCGTATAAATATGCAAAATTTACGCTAAAAAAAATATCAATTGAGTAAAAATAAATCATCAAAGTTTGAAAAAAGCAATAAATTAATTTTGATAAATAAATAAAATTGTTATATATGAAGTTCACGACAGATATGAATAGTAAAAAATGAATTTATAAGAAAAGAAAAGAATTATGAAAAACATAAAGTTATACTAATAATTTTTTATATTTTAATTTTAGGAGAATTGTTAATTCAAGACTTGAAAGATTGATGAAAACTATATATCGATCTAGGATATGAAAGATGAAAACTATCAATTCAGGATCTGAAAGATGAAAATTGTTAATCTAAGATCTCAAAAATCACATTTTTTATTTATTTTTTACTTTTTAAAATAGTTTTTAATCATTTTCATTACTATATTTAATTAGAAATCAAAATTCATGATTTTTGAGGTTCCAGATTGAGAATTTTCATCGTCCTAAATTAACAATCTCTTTAATTGTATTAATACATACCACGTATATATTATAACAAAGTATTAGATGTGAGCTGAGGTGATGTCGGTATTGCCCTAAAATTTAATTATAACAAAGTAGGTCTAATACATATATATTTCTTCTATTTGCACCTTCAAATTTTATGCTCTAAAAAGTTTATTATCCAAAGCCTCCTTTAATTTGTACACAACAATTTAATTAATGATGCAATTGGACCACAGCAACTGATTGAGGGGAGAATACAGAGACGAGAGTCTCTCTCGGCCGGTTCCACTTGATATGATGGCCCAATACAATATATAAAGACTGCCAACATGTGGGGGAGAGAGAGAGAGAGAGAGAGAGAGAGAGAGAGAGAGAGAGAGAGAGAGAGAGAGAGCGCATGGCAGCTATCATGTCTTTGTACAGACTCTCGTTAAAAACCTTGGGATTGAATTGAAGGAAGGGGAGCTTCATGATGGCATAGTGTAAGCATATATATTATATCATCCTACAATCGTTAGAGAGAGAAAGAGATCGAAAGAGATGATTATAGTAGTATTTGTTTTTACCGTGTAAAGATTGCAGAAAGCTTTGACTGAAAAGAAAAATAAGAAATTAGGAGAGAGAGAGAGAGAGAGGGTGGTGGTTTTTTGAGGTCTCTGATATAAGGGTTTATTCATTCGTTGTTTGATTCATGCTTTCTTTTCAAGGCTGCTTTATGATAAGACATTGAAAGAGTAAAGAGAGGACTATGAAAAAGGTGCTAAAAGCAAAGGGAGAGGTATATGGCTGTCACCTGAGCTAGCTAACTACTGTTTCCTTGAGAGAGAGAGAGAGAGAGAGAGAGAGGGAGAGAGTACTAGTGCTTTGTTAGCTAAAATCTTTTTAAAATTATTAATCTTGGGATTTTCAAGTGTTTTTAAAAAATTATCACCTCATTATGGAGTCTGCAGCAAACAGCCATCATCACCATCATCAGCTCCAAGATCAACTTGTTGGCTCTTCTGCTTCTTCTTTAGCTACTACCCCTTCTTGCTATGGACTAGCTTTCTCTACTACTCATGCTTGGCCTCCTACCAATTCCTTCTTGTGAGTCTCTCTCTCTCTCTCTCTCTCTCTCTCTCTCTCTCTCTCTCTCTCCATTAATCCAGAGTTGCTTTAGATAAAATTATTTTGTGAAGATGCATGATTTGGCTACTTGCAAACTAATTATGACCTACTATATACTTCCTTTATGATTTGATACCTCTTTCCTTTTCTTTTACAAATAATCCTGGGTGATTTGATGTTCGATCTCCAATTATAAGCTACTTCAAATATCTTTCTTTCTGTTGTTATGTTCATGCTTCCAACTAATTTTTTAATTTGTACAATCTCCACCACCATGCCAGTATATATATATGTACTACAGATTCAATTCAAACCTAGGGTTTCAAATCTTCTTCACATACACATGTAATAAACTTCTATATATATACTTTTTATATTTACTTTTTTCGACAGGAACTCTAACTACTTGAGCTCATATCCAAGTGAAACAAAGCAGCAAGAAAATACTACAGTTTGTTCACAGACATACAGCTCATCCATGGCTCCAGACTTAGGCTTCAATTGGTCTAATAATAATAATGCTACAAATAATGATGATTGCGACCAAGATTTGCAACATCAATCTAGGATTAAGGAAGAACTGGCCAACCATTATTATCGTAATTATTCAGAGATACTAAGCAGTAGTCCACAATCCACCACAGATGAATTAAACGAGCAGGCTCATCATGATCTGCAAGCTGCTTCAAACGACGTCGCGACGACAAAGTTCTTGCTCAAGTCCTTCTCCTACGGGAATCTCATGAACAAGATTCAGCTCTCGCCTGCACCTAATGATTTCTACTCTAATACAAGAGGGTTTGGCCAGATTTTCCCCGGTTTGAATCAGACGGCTGTGACGAATCCGGCATCTTTGGATATGAATTTGGAGGCGTTGGATCTTCTTGCTTCGTCAAGATTTAGTGGGAATTTTGTCACCTCTCCTTCGCAGAATCAAATTGGGATCTTCAGAGATGGATTAATTTCTAATTATGGTTTTGATCATATGCAACAATCTCATCAGAATATTAATCCATTTTATGCCTCTAATAAGGTTCGTATTCATTGTTTCATTTATGTATGCATTTTATTTTCAATTTAATGAGATTTAATATAATGTTGGTTGAAATTTCATTTCATTCATTTGTTGCATGTGTTTGTTTTAATTAAACGCACATATATAAAGCTACATATAGTACTTTGTGAGTAAATACTAAATAGACTCAATCATCACTTTAGAAATATCCGAAATAGTACTGTTTAATTTTCTGTGGTAATTAGTTAATTAAAGAAGCACAGCTATAGCTGGATAGCCTTAATTACAAATTGATTAATTTGATGTTATTTTATTTTTAATACATATATAACCTTTTTGAAGGGAGATATAGGAAAGCTAGGAGTCTTTTTTATTCTTTTTTTTAGCTGCTTTGTAATTTTTTTTTTCCTTTATGTGATATTTGTTATCTTTTCCTTTCCTTTATATGAAAGAGGGTCTTCTCTTTTCTCCATTCAAAGGCATACTTCAGCTTTTTGCATTATATATGTGCAACTTTAAATTTTTTCAGAAAAATTGAATCTTTTCTCAGTGATGGATTTTGACAAGAGGGCCATGCATTATCATTATTTTGTTGAACTACTTTACTCTTTTTTGAAATTTGAAAGGTGTCATCAGCCTCAAGCAATGCAGTAGTTGAAGCTAAACGCAACAGCAACAAAATGGAGCCAAAGTCGCCAATTCAAAATGCGCCAAAGAAATCGCGGTTAGAAGCGCGCTCTTCTTGCCCTCCCTTTAAGGTATTGTTGGCCCATTTATCGTGCAGATATTTAATTAGAAAATTATTCGCATTTGTAAAAATTATATACATTTATTGACAAATTCAGGTGAGAAAAGAGAAATTGGGAGATAGAATTGCAGCACTTCAACAGTTAGTAGCACCTTTTGGCAAGGTAAAATATTTGTATAAATTTTTGTTTTCATCTTATTCATGCAGATATATATATATATATATATATATATATATGCCTACAAGAATGGACTAATTAACCCCAATTTGATCTTATTAGCACTAATATTGTTAATGGCCACTATATATAGAATATAACTTTGTACAAAATCAACTTGAGTGATCAATAATTAGGGTTTCTTAGTATGATCATGAAACAAACGTATATATAAACTAATCCTTCTTCATCATTTATCATATATACTATATAATGAAATGCATGTGACATTACACCAATTGATAAGCAATATTTCTGCATAAAGGTTGAAGTGATGTATATATATTAATGGGTTCAAAAAAGTTGTAATACATAATTAAAGGAGAAACACAGTTAAAGAAATGAAGAGCAGTAGTCAAAAGTTTCATGCTTAGAATCTCAATAAAAGAGGACATGTGTGTGTGTGTGTGTGTATTCTCTTCACTGCAGCAGTTAAATTTTATTTAATTTTGTATATATAGACTAGACTATAGTGAAAAAAAAAAGTTAATAATATTTGAATTGTGACATGTGGGGGCTTGGAGAATATTGCAGACAGACACAGCATCGGTACTAATGGAGGCCATTGGATACATCAAATTCTTACAGAGCCAAGTAGAGGTATAGTACTACAGCTGACACATATTCAAACAAACATTCTTCTTGGTACTTGTTCCTTCATCTATTAAATATTTTCCACATATATATATATACATACATACATACATACGTACAAATATATACACACACACATAACTACTATATGTGAGTTGAGACAAATTTCCTTCAAATATCCAGTTTGCTAGAATGAATATGGTGAAAGATTGAGGGTTCAGAATTCTCTAAATTGTGACATCTTTATTGTATCTTAGAATAGTGCAGGTATTGATCACTAGCCTAAGGTCCACCTAGCTAGCAATTTTTTAAGAATTATGTTTTGTTAATTAAGAAATTTGCTAGTTAGGCCTCGCAAACAATTTAAAACTTGTATATCAGTTGGCGTGTATAATTGTTGCACTTTGAAATGCTTCATATATATTATATTAAAAAACTTATTTGTGATTATTTTATGGGTCAAAATCCGAAAAACGGGTCAAGATTCGGATCAAAATCTATATCCATTGGTATATTGTACTTCTATTAATGGTATTGGTGTTTGAGTTTTCCATAAACAATCAAGATTATTTATTACGTGTGCTATATATTATTAAACATTTGCCAGATTATAATGGTCTTTATATCAAGATTAGTGTTCTCTTTTTCTTGTCGGGATGGAAGGGTCAACTGCATTTCTTTTGATTTTTAATTGTGTATTAATGTGTCGATGTTACTTTAAGAGTATATATATAAGTATAGATACATACATATATATATTTAAATGCATTTTGAAAAATACGTTATACTCAGGGAAATATTATATATGCTAATCAACATACATGGTGTTTTCTGAAACATAAGAAATCGGCATTTTTTCGATTTGCTATTCTGCAGTTACACTGTGTTAATGTTTTATTTTACTATTTTCAATTACATATTTATACTTTTTATGACAAACATATGAGTGATGGTGAAATATAAGATTTTGTTTTGAAAAGATATAAATAAAGATCTATCATACAATTATTCTTTATTTTATTTTATTTTATTTTATTTTTCTTCTATGCAGACTTTAAGTGTCCCCTACATGAAGGCGTCACGAAACAAGCCCAATCGAGTAACGAAAGGGGTAAGAACACTATTTTAGTATTTTATAACTTCTTCGTTTTTGAGAAAACTAGTATTTATCATAAAATATATGTATTATACTTGTGGTGGTATCCTCGATCGAGTAAAATTGAGGGATATCATTACAGATGTTAATCCAATCCGAATCGATAGTTTGCCACAAGTAGTCCGGAAAAAAAACAAAAAAGATTAGAGCCAAAAAAAATCTAATACGACGGGAATCCAATTTTAATTGGACCGAACTGAACAGTCCAATGAACTAGCCCGAAATTAAATGGACCGATCTAAATTAAATAGCATGAATTTCTATTCTTTATCGTGATAATTTTATTAAATATTGAAAGTTTTATATTTGATGCAATTTAATTTATGCACTAAAAATGTAATTGTTGGAAATTAAATAATATGCTCAATTAATTGGTGGTAAGCTGTGTTAATTTGTTTAAATGAAAAGTTTAGGCTAGCATCCGTTGAAAAAGTTATACGAATCGAATAGTTTTCAAAAAATTATGGCAAAAACTTTCCAACCAAAAAACTTAAAGTTTGAATTGGCCCGATCGAATAGCACGAGAGCCCAATTGGATTGACCTAAAATTGAGTGGGTAGGTTCAATTGACATCCCGAATACTCTGAATGAAATTAAGCTTATTTTTCGATATGTTTTTCTTTCAACTAAAGTTCTTTTATTCATTATAGGAAATTGCCAACTAATAAGACCTGAAATATTATGCAATGATCTGAATTAATATTACTTCGAGTTTGATATAATAATTTATGATCATCATATATATATACATATTACAGGGTCTAGCTGAGAACGAAAATGAAGAGCAAAAGCGTGACCTGAAAAGCCGAGGGTTGTGTTTGGTTCCATTGTCGTGCTTGTCATACATAACCGACGGTGGCGGCGCAGCCGTTTGGCCGCCGCCTCACTATGGTGGCGCCACCTAGTGCATTGAATGTGTCGAGAACAAGATCCTTGAATTTGTATGATTTTGATGACTAAATTTAACTTAGCTTTGAGAGTGTCTCTATGCTTAATTTAATATATTATAATTAATGGAGCAAGCTTGGTCAGCCTACAAAAGGTGAAAGAAGAAAAGATTTTGGGATGGACCAAGTTTGATCCATTAGTAGTCGAGTGTGATTTAATTTCCTAGTCCAATGTTAATTACATTGTATGTGTAATTAACCAATTCGATGATTATGTTTTAGTATAATTTCATTCATTCCCTGATAAATTGAAAAATGCCATCACTTTTCTTTTCCGAGTTGGAAAAAGGGAAATTGGGGATAGTCGAATCGAATTCCCGTCGTTCACCTTAATTTATAAAGTTTAATTAGGAATATCATTAAACCAATGTTCGTGGTTATTATCACTTGATATTAAATCATATGCTATACAATATTTTGTGTAAAATGAACATGTTTCCTGTTAACTTGTTCAAAATGCACTCATATTTTGAACACGATTCAGGAGAAACACGTTCATTTTGCACACGGTTCATTTTGCACACGGTTATGTGTGCAAAATGAACGTGTTTCTCCTGAATCATGTTCAAGGGAGAAAACGTGTTCATTTAGCACACGTTTCATATGTACCGTGTGCAAAATGCACATGTTTTCTGGTCTCCTTTTAATTTTCAGCATTTTTAGTATGAGTAAAAATTATTTCTACAACTTATTTTGGTTAGAAAAGAATTGATCAATAATCTTGATTAGAAAAGATTTTTTTTTCTTATTTTAGTTACTATAACTTTCCTCCCATTTTTATGTGTGTGTTCTTTTTCTTGATTAGATTAGCTCATCCTATCATCAAATTCTTATAGCTAGAAAATAATAATATTAATAGGAATTTAGTTGTAACGCTTTTTTATATTATTTCAATTTTTTATTTCTTTGATCAGATGGTAACCCATAAATGCTATTCGATAGTGCACACTAGGTAAACTCTTCTCTTGTGCAAATCTCGTAAATCATATAAGTTGAATTTAAATTTTACATATTCAGTCTCAAACTATACTACACCACCATTAGACCATCACCAATTAGACACTTCAATTCTTTTTATTATGATTTCAATACTATAGGAGTAAATACTAATAGATGTTATATATTTAAGTAATATTATATATATGGTAGAGATGGTATTCCCTTTATATTAGCCTAGATTAGAGGTTTCCCTATTGTATATAACGATGTTTTCGAATGTGATTAAGCAAGAGATTATATTCTACTACCACAAAAACGCTCATACTCTACACAATTAAGACTACGGTTCGTCAAAAATACCGTAGTAAGGTACTCAATTACTACGGTTTTTTTTTTATTCCCGTAGAGTATGAGCGCTTTTTTTTTCCACGACTACGGTAATATAGATTTATGTAGAGTATGAGCGTCGATTTTCTCCTTATAACTACGGTGAGATAAAAAGCGTAATCTATTAGCATGTGCGAATTGTTAAGACTACGGGTTTGATATTATCTGTAGAGATTTCAACAGATCTCAATGTCTACGGTCTTAACACATAACTGTAGTAATAATATTTATAAATAAAAAAATAAATCAAATATAAAATTTAAATACAATATCTACGGTTTTATTAAATTCATAGTAATATATATATTTTAAAAATAAAAATAAAATCAAATTAAGACTTAAAAATTTGGGTAAAAACATCAAATCCTTAATTTTGTCAAACTCCCGCGCCATTCTCATTCTCCGCCATTCTGCCTCTCCGCCGCTTTCTCTCTCTATCCTCTCCCAAACCCCGCTCACTCATATCGGTCTAGACCCCTCCGCCAAATTGCTTCCCTCTTCGCCGCCCACTTATTGCCAGAAAAGAAGCCTCTCAAAGTGGCCGTCCTTCTCAGCGGCGGCATAGAGAGCAGCTGGCCATTCTTGCACCGCCTTCTACCTCAAGATTTGGTACCAAGTAAGTATAATCTTCATTTTTCATAGGGAAGAAGCTTCTTTTTATCTAAATTTGGTTTATTTTGTTTCGATTAAATGATTAATCACTTCTGACTTGTAAATACTTGTTTTGTCTATTCTTGCAGCGTCTGAATGGAGCGCTTGCACATGTTAGAATATGTTCCCGATTGGTAGAGCTTCTATCGCGTAAGAAACTTATAATGCAAAATGGGAATTCTCTAGCAGCACACAACCAAAAGGTATTTCTCACGATGCTATTCTTGCTATTTTATTTTGATGAGACCATGACAAGCATCAAATCGGTCCATCCAAAGCTGCCATTAAAGGATCCCTTAACAATTAAAGATTGGAGATCAAGGTTTGAAGAATAATACATGATGATCAAGAGAATCGAAGTCACAAGCATGCACGTTAGAGGCGTTTTGGACGTGCATGGCTTGCATGGAAGTTTTCATCCCCCTTAGTTATTTAATTGCGGGATTGATTTTATTTTATAATATAGTATTAATTATATTATAGTATTTTTGGATCAGATTTTTATTTATTTGTTATGTAATTTTCGTTTATAGTTGAATAGGTTTGACTAGAATTGTATTTAAGGTAATTTCCTACCTTGAATAGAATTCTAGTTTAGGGAATTTTCTAGTATAGTTAGGAGACCTTTTTGGAACGGTTTTTAGGCCTTTTTAGACTTAAATTTCGTTCTCCTTAAGGATTATAAATAGGGGAATCATGTCACATTGTTATTTTAGACATTATTGAATTAAATTTGTCTTTGTATACAATTGCGTCTCAAATATCCAAAATCTTTTGATTGTTTTCACTCAAAAATCATCATTCTTGAAGCCTAGCAATTTCAAGTCTTATTTCAAGGGAACGTTCTAATTCACACGAGGAATTAGGGTGAACTCGCTATCGAAGAACAACTTTGAGATTCATTTTCATCGTACAAGATACGCCGGGGATTAATCGGGTTGCAATTCACTTCATCAACACCAACGCCATTCATCTCGACGTCATCCATCTTCATCAAGTCGTCCGTATCATCTTCAATCATCCAAATTCGTTCGAGCCAAGTTCGAGTTTAATTCAAGTCTATTTCAAGATCAATTCAACAATTTTCATTCAAACCGTAAGTTCATCTAAACCCTAACATATCCTATCTACTCCTAGCCTTCCTTCACCATCACACACGTCCTAAATACCTCCTTTTTGCAGCCATAAATCACGCCCATAACAGCCTTTCATATTTGGATTTTGTGTATCATTTTTGTGTCGTAGTCTAAGTATCGTGATGAGGTCTAGAATTGTTGATTTATTTTGTTTGAGTCAATAGTCATTCAAATCAGATTATTTGACTTAATTTGAGTCATTCGAGTAGGGTTGAATCCTTCCAAGTTGACGTGTTTCGATCTAGAAGTCTTCCGCGCGTCTTTTGTATCATGTACAAATTGTCCGGGTTACATCATAAATTTGGCATCAGAGCCACGTCAGCTCTGTTGGTTGTGGTTCAATCCTACGTGTCAATTATTTTGCTTACGTGTCAGTCGTACGTATCTATCGAGTTGTAATAGTTGTTAGTGTTCATTGAAAAAAAAGGAGTTTCGGTAAAAAAAAAGAAAAAAAAAGAAAGAGAGACCGAATTTAAAAAAAAATGAAAATTCTATTCATAACATTACCTTTTGAGTTCTATTTTATTTTTCGTACTTTCCTTTTAGTATTAGTCCATAGTTGGTAGTTACCTTGTGAGTCTTGTTTTATTTTTTGTACTTTCCTTCTAGTATTAGTCTTTAGTTGGTAATCTCCTTTTGAGTTATAATTTAATTTTGGTTCTTTCTATCTAGAGTCTAGTCTAATTAAGGTATTTAGATTGTGTCACACTAGTGGTACACACATCCAAATCACCTTCCTTCATTCTTAGTTTCCTTTTTCCTTTTCTTTTCTAGTTCTTCCCTTCTTTCCTTAGGATTTATTTTTGGATTATTCCTATTCTATTTGGGAACTTTAAAAATACATCTAATTCTTTCCTTATCTTGATTTCTTCCATTCCAATCCTTTCAAACCTTCCATATACTCCCCCACACCCATAATTTTCGTCCATCACACTTAAAGGGTTCAAAAATCTGCCCTAGTTCACCTACACCACTAGTCTACAACCATATACATCATCCGGACCATACACCTATGCACCCATGCACCATCCGGTTCATACACCATACACCACTCATACTCTGTATACCCGTACACCAAATTCTCACCATCTCTACAACAATAACAAAATGATCATTCCCGAGTTTGAAGGTTATACGATCCCGACGCCTACTTGGATTGGGAGGGCAAAGTAGACAAATTTTTTGAATGCTACGATTTCCCCAAGAAAAAGAAAGTGCAGCTAGTTTCACTGAAGTTTAAAGGCTACGCAACAACGTGGTGGGGATTCCAGTAGAATCGGTGCCACCGAGATCTCCTTCCACCTATCGACACATGGCGTGAGTTGAAAGAATTGATGCAGAAACGCTTTATTCCGGACCACTACCAATGTGAGTTGGAGGAAAAGCTACACAAGCTTAGGCAAAGAGATCAAAGTGTAAATGACTACTACAAAAAAATGATTGAAGCCATGAGACGAGCTGATGTAGAAGAATATCCAAAAGATACCATGGATAGATTTCTAGCTAGTCTATGAAGGGAAATTCGTGAAAAAGTAGCATTGTATCACTTCGATGAGTTGGAGGACATGGTGGAATACGCCATCTGAATAGAAAAGTGGCTAGAGGAACTAGAGACAAGGTCCAAGGAAGTGATTCAAGTTGAGGCTTGCGAAAAGTTGCCAACTGCGTTTGTTACCACCAACAAAGATTCTACTTCCAATGTACAAATTTTAAACATTGTTGAAGCATCTATTAAAGAGTTGCCATCTGTTTCCATGTGCTTAGACGTTGGAAAATTTGAGGTAGTTGAAAAATCTAAGCCGGAAGCAGACATGACCAATGAGGAGATGCCAGTTTTGGAGGAGATAGCTCTAGAAGATTGCAATCAGGAAGTTTCGTCTATAGATATGACAAGTCCTAATGATTGTATAGTGGACAAACTACAAATTGTGCACTTGGAGAACATTGATTGCAGTTGAGAGGATCGAAGAAGATGAAAAGATGATGGAGTTACAACCATGTTCACAAACGGAGGATGACATTATTTTGGAAATAGATGTTGTACAAGTGGAGCCTTTGCAAAAACACATGGCGGATCCATTGATTTCTAACATTTTTTGCCAACCATGTTCTTTTATTGTTTTAATCTTACATGTTGCCAAAGATGTACCACATGATATTGATGTTCCACCAGACATATTCATGGTTCTTATGTCCATACATCTCATAAAGTTGAAGCTTGAGCAAAAGAACTTCGATGATCAGTTCGTGTTAGTCTTCGATCTAGGTGATTCGAATTCGAGGATAAATTCTTTTCAAGAGGAGGGGAATGATGAGACCATGACAAGCATCAAATCGGTCCATCCAAAGCTGCCATTAAAGGATCCCAAAATTGTTACTTTGTTAACAATTAAAGATTGGAGATCAAGGTTTGAAGAACAATACATAATGATCAAGAGAATTGAAGTCACAAGCATGCACGTTAGAGGCGTTTTGGACATGCATGGCTTGCATGGAAGTTTTCGTCCCCCTTAGTTATTTAATTAAGGGATTGATTTTATTTTAGACTATAGTATTAATTAGATTATAGTATTTATAATTTTGGATCATATTTTTATTTATTTTTTATGTAATTTTCGTTCATAGTTGAATAGGTTTGAATAGAATTGTATTTAAGGCAATTTCCTACCTTGAATAGAATTTTAGTTTAGAGAATTTTCTAGTATAGTTAGGAGACCTTTTTGGATCAGTTTGTTAGGCCTTTTTAGACTTAAATTTCATTTTCCTTAAGGGTTATAAATAGGGGAACCATGTCACATTATTATTTTAGACATTATTGAATTAAATTGGCCTTTGCATAATATCGTGTCTTAAATATCCAAAGTCTTTTGATTGTTTTCACTCGAAAATCATCATTCTTGAAGCCTAGCAATTTCAAGTCTTATTTCAAGGGAACGTTCTAATTCACACGAGGAATTAGGGTGAACTCGCTACCGAAGAACAACTTTGAGATTCATTTTCATCGTACAAGATATGACGGGGATTAATCGGGTTGCAATTCACTTCATCAACACCAACGCCATTCAACTCAACGTCATCCATCTTCATCAAGTTGTTCGTATCATCTTCAATCATCCAAATTCATTTGAGCCAAGTTCGAGTTTAATTCAAGTCCAATTCAAGATCGATGCGACAATTTTCATTCAAACCGTAAGTTCATCTAAACTCTAACATATCCTATCTACTCCTAGCCTTCCTTCACCATCACACACGTCCTAAATACCTCCTTTTTCCAGCCATAAATCACGCCCATAAGCATCAAATCGGTCCATCCAAAGCTGCCATTAAAGAATCCCAAAATTATTACTTTGTTAACAATTAAAGATTGGAGATCAAGGTTTGAAGAACAATACATAATGATCAAGAGAATTGAAGTCACAAGCATGGACGTTGGAGGCGTTTTGGACGTGTATGGCTTGCATAGAAGTTTTCGTCCCCCTTAGTTATTTAATTAAGGGATTGATTTTATTTTAGACTATAGTATTAATTAGATTATAATATTTATTATTTTGGATCAGATTTTTATTTATTTTTTATGTAATTTTCGTTCATAGTTGAATAGGTTTGACTAGAATTGTATTTAAGGCAATATCCTACCTTGAATAGAATTCTAGTTTAGGGAATTTCCTAGTATAGTTAGGAGAGCTTTTTGGATCAGTTTTTTAGGCCTTTTAGACTTAAATTTCGTTCCTTTAAGGCTTATAAATAGGGGAACCATGTCACATTGTTATTTTAGACATTATTGAATTAAATTTGTCTTTGCATACAATTGTGTCTCAAATATCCAAAGTCTTTTGATTGTTTTCACTTGAAAATCATCATTATTGAAGTCTAGCAATTTCAAGTCTTATTTCAAGGGAACGTTCTAATTCACACGAGGAATTAGGGTGAACTCGCTACCGAAGAACAACTTTGAGATTCATTTTCATCGTACAAGATACGCCGGGGATTAATCGGGTTGCAATTCATTTCATCAACACCAACGCCATTCATCTCGACGTCATCCATCTTCATCAAGTCGTTCGAGCCAAGTTCGAGTTTAATTCAAGTCCAATTGAAGATCAATTCGACAATTTTCATTCAAACCCTAAGTTCATCTAAACCTTAACATATCCTATCTACTCCTAGCTTTCCTTCACCATCACACACGTCCTAAATACCTCATTTTTCAGCCAGAAATCACTCCCATAACAGCCCTTCATATTTGGATTTTGTGTATCATTTTTGTGTCGTAGTCTAAGTATCGTGATTAGGTCTAGAATTGTTGATTTATTTTGTTTGAGCCAATAGTCATTTAAATCAGATTATTTGACTTAATTTGAGTCATTTGAGTAGGGTTGAATCCTTCCAAGTTGATGTGTTTCGATCTAGAAGTCTTCCGCGCGTCTTTTGTATCATGTACATATTGTCCGGATTACATCATATTTGGGAAGGAATGGAGAGTCATCAATTAAAATTACCATATGAATCGACACAGACCATACGGGATAGACCTGAACTCTAGTTATAGGAATTGGTTTGAAAGTAAAGAATCCTTTAAATTCTGTCAAAATAATTGCATCTGATAATAATGACTACTTTCATTTTAATATTTTCTTCTTCAGCCTTACTTTCATCTTCAACATGCATTTCATTATTGTGCAGGTTCAAAAGCTAAAGCTATTGTCAAAATCGCTAGCAAGCTCTGCATCAAAAGCTGAAAAATGCATTGTAGATAGTAGCTAGTTTCGTATATTTTACTGCCTATATTACTTGGACATTTCCTTCTTGCCAACCCACAAAGACACTATAATGCTCCAGGATCTCAATAAGAAGGATTTGCATAGTTAAAAGATGTATCCAGCTGAGTCATCTTCTTTTCATTTTGCATTAAACTTTTGAACATTTAGCAACATTCATTATGATATACTAATAGAAAGTTTGATGTTTCAGCTAGAGCTGTAAGTATAGCTTGCCTCCACATGTTTGAAACTCTGGAGAAAAGTCATCTTATATGATCGTTTTGTTCATTCTGTTAACAGAATACAAAAAGAAGAAGCTCTTGAATTTCGTGTTACCAAGTCCGATGAAGTTAGACAGGCTGAAAAGGTAAAATGTCTAGCAACAACTGTGTCCGCTAATAGACATAAATAACTTACAAAATATGAAGTGTTCAGCTTGCAATTTTAACTCTTTTTTTCCTTTGTAAATGGATGTGAAGCTTCTTGTGTGGTTATTGCTGCTTATGTGTTTCTTTGCCCCATGCATAATGTTTATGCACATTGTTTGATTTGAATGTAATTGTCCCCCAAAATGTTGTGCTCTTCTGGCATGGACCTGATATTGTTATTTGTTACTTGTATGGATTATTTTCTGTCATGGTATGGTTCCCAAAGCTGTGATTTCTTTAATAGATTTTTCTCTTTCTCGGCCGTCAGTTTATCCAACGTTCTATAATATCTTTTTGTTGTTGCCTGGCAAGAATTTGTGTAGCTAAAACAGAATACATGGAGATAGAAATGTTTCTCTCTCTTTTCTCTATGTTTTTATGTTTATGTAAAAGGTAACTGTTGATTCTTCTTCTCCTCTGCCTAAAATTATGACATCTTCATTCTAAAGATATTATGCATACAAGCTTTGAAATTGTATCCCATTGTACCAAATGTGACATGGTTGACTTAACTTGCCTTTTCCCAGGATTTTAATACTGAAATCAAAGCTCTCCAGAAGAGAAAAGATGAGCTTTAAGAAGAACTGAAACAGGTATTCAAATTCCTCTCTTCTCCTAGATGTTTTAAATTCTATTTTCACATGGATGTCAGTTTCTTCTTCTCGAATCACCCACATATAATAAGTTGTATGGCAATTGGTTTTAATCTGGTCTACTTGACTGGAAATATGCCAAAATTGAATGTTTTTTTAGGGGGAGGGACAACCTGATCTTGCCTTATAAGTCTAAAAAATTGATGTGTAATCCAGTTCTGTCAAAGCTCACCTTTCGGGTTAACATCCTAGAAAAAACTTAACCCCAAACTGCATTGTTTTTGAATTCGTAATGATACTAGGACACAGACTGTGAATAAGTAAGATTCCCCAACTTTCTTGAAGTTTACATATATTTTAATATTAATCTTTGATTTGAATAATCAATTTATTATTTTTTCATATTTGGTTTGAAGGGCAATTGTTATGTACAATGCAAAAATAGGGCGGAGAGGCAAGAAACAACAATACTGGGAAATTGTTATGGTATGTACAATTTGAAATAAATACAACATTGGTAGCATCAGATTATTAATATTAGAACCTGCTCACTTCTTAATTTTTCTGATCAGGGTCCAATTCAACCCGATTCCAAGCAATGCGGGTTTTTTGTGCTGCGTTACATGAAAGAAATCATTGATGAGATTGCAATTAAGGGTTCCATATCTCTGAAATCTCATGTAAGTTTGTTATCTATCTGTATTTATCATTATTATTTTCTACACAAAAGTATAAATAAGTATTGTGATTATTATTGTTATTGTATAGTTTCACAATCGGACATATTCTCAAATAGAGATCGATGAAGTTCATTTTGAGTGGGTGGATTTTGCGTTGGAACAAATATAAGATGTTGACATTTGGAATCAAAGTGAGCAGGTTGCTATCTTTTGTATTTTGAATATTGAATATTTTGGAATTTAGATTAGACATTTTGGATATTGATGATGGATGGATTTTATTGGATATTAATGATGTTCTATTGGATATTATGGATGTTGTATTTGGTATTGGATGTTGTATTGAATATTGAATCTGTATTGGGCTTTGTTCTAAATTTTTAGGAATTTAATTTATTGTAATTTTATTTTATTTTTTGCAAATGTATGAATTACAGATAAATTAACTGTAGAGATAACAAAAAAAACCGTAGACATTACAAAACACAACTGTAGACAGTATAAAACAATCCGTAGACAATACAAAACAAACCGTAGACTTAAAAAAAATCACTACGGTTAATAAACCATAGTATTAAGAAATCAAAAAATACTACGGTGTAAAACACAACCGTAGTCTTAAGGTATCTTTTACTACGGTTTTTAAGTCCAAATGGGGTGATATATCTACGGTCGAAGTGTAATCTGTAGTATTTATTGCCTTTTTAGTCTTAAGACTACGCTGTCATAACCGTAGTCGATTGGCTCTTAAGACTACGGTTAGAAACCGTAGAGTAGGCGGGTACTCTATCTCTATACCACTTTTCTCTACGTTTGTAGATCTCTTAAGACTACGGGTTTTAGCCGTAGAGTATGAGCATTTTTATGGTAGTGTTCTTACATGGTATCAAGAGATTTAGGGTTTTCTTTTTCTCTTCCACTGCGCCCACTTCTCTGATCCCGCATCTCTCCAATGACGACGAATGAATTGTCTTCTTCCTTTGCGAATGGCAGGTCTAGCTTTCATCCAGCCTTAGCAATTTCCAACATCAAGAATCATGTCTCCATCGTTCTTGAGATGAAGAACGTTCAATATGCGACATGGGCGGAGCTCTTCAAGATCCATGCTCGCGCTCATCATGTGCTTCATCATATATTCACTTCCTGACTGATCCTCCGGTTCCAAAGACGGCTAAGGAGAAGGATCTGTGGTCAAATCTTGACGCCATGATTCTTTAATGGATATACACTACCATCTCCACCGATTTGTTGCACATAATTCTCGAACCGGGCTCGACGGCGATGGAGGTGTGGTCATGACTGGAGGACATTTTTTAGGACCACAAAAACTCTATAGTTGTTACTCTTGAGCAGGAGTATTCTCATACTACTATGGAGGATTTCCCTAATGCCCCTGCATATTGTCAACGTCTCAAGGGGCTATCGGATCAACTAAAGAACGTGGGTGCTAAAGTGTCTGACGCTCGCCTCATCCTCAAGCTCGTGGCGGGTTTGATGAATGCCTACAGTGGGGTTAGAACCTTAATTCGTCAGAGTGATCCCCTCCCAGAGTTCTATAAGGTGAGGTTCATGCTCGTCTTGGAGGAAGCGGGTCTCACGAAAAAGATAACCACGGGCACTGCCTTGGGCAGTTCTGTACCGACACCACCGCCACCATTTTCTGAGGTGAATCTGATGAGGACATCCGGGTCGTATCAGAATCCTCGACCGCCATTTGGGAATAGAGAAAAGTACAGAGGTCAGGAAATGGTCAGTTTGCGACTTACGCTCCACCGAACTGCTCTTCATCTCCACCGCCGTGGTCTCTTCAATGGCCGCCAGTGGGGTCCTCGACTTGGTTGTGACAGTGGCATGACAGTGGCAGTGGCCCGTGCCTCTATGCCCATATCCTTCTGTTCTGTAATCGCGTTATCCATCTCCACATCGTCTCTTCCCTGCCCAGCAAGGGATCCTTGGCTCTCGACCACAAGCCTATGCAGCGCAAAGGCCTCTCTCTCCCACGGATATTGAGGGTGCGATGCATACCCTTGGTCTCAGCCCTCAGGATACTAATTGATATATGGACACCGGTGCTACGTCTTATATGATGGCCTCTCAAGGTACGCTCTCGTCTTATATCAATTCTAGCATTAAAGATGGCATTATTGTTGGCAATGGCCACTCCATTCCTATTTCTGGTTATGGTCATGCTAAACTGCCTTTCTCGACCCTCTCTTATCTCTCCGCCATGTTTTCCATGCTCCTGATATTGTGAAAAACTTTGTCTCTGTTAGGAAATTTACTACTGATAATTATATGTCTATAGAGTTTGATCCTTTTAGTTTTTCTGTTAAGGATTACCATATGGGGAAGCATTCGCATGAGATGTGAGAGTAGAAGGCCTTTTTATCCTGTCACACAAGGCAAGTTGTCCCCTCCTCAGTCTGCTTTTCCAGCCATTTCCCCTACCTTGTGGTACGATCGCTTAGGTCATCCGGGTGGTCCAGTGTTTGAGTCTCTTAGACGCAATAAGCTTTTATCCTGTAACAAACAGTGTTCATCTCATGTGTGTTCCTCTTATTCTTCTGGGAAAAATATTAAATTGCCATTTGTGGCATCTAGTTCTTACACTGCTTTGCCTTTTGATATTATTCATTGTGATGTATGGACATCTCTTGTGTTGAGTTCTGCTAGTCATCATTTTTATGTGCTGTTTTTGGATGATTTCTCTACTTTTTTATGGACATTTCCTTTATCTCACAAGTCACAAGTGTTTAATGCTTTTTATCATTTCGTTCATTTGTTCGAACTCAATTTGAGAGAGAAATTAAATCTTTTCAGTGTGATAATGGGAGAGAATTTGATAACAAATCATTTAGGGATTTTGCGTTGGGTCATGGGATGGTATTCCACTTCTCGTGTCCATATACTTCAACTCAAAATGGGAAGGCTGAGAGACAGATTCTTACCATTAATAATATGATTCGTACACTGCTTACTCATGCATTCGTTCCTTCTCATTCTGGCATCTCGCTCTTCACATGTCCACATATCTTTTAAATATTTTTCCGCGTAAACACAAGTCTTACCAAACACTGGTGATAATTCTTTATCGCAAACATCCTTCTTATACTCATCTCCATGTGTTCGGTTGTCTGTGTTACCCACACTTCCCCTCCACAAACATTCATAAGCTGCAACCCTGATCCACCATGTGTGTCTTCCTTGGGTTTCCTACTAATCATCGAGGCTATGTGTGTTACGATATATTTAAGAATAAATTGTTGGTGTCTCAACATGTCATTTTCGATAAGTCCAGATTTCTCTTTGCTGAGTTCCAAATACCGATGTTTCCTTGTTATGACTTCTTAGATGACTCTCCATCTCTCTATATCAAGTACCACTAGAGTCACTCTTCTCCACACATACCTACGCCTCCTCCAACACACTCTCTTTCCCTCCATCCTGACCCTCCTTCTGTGGACCGTCCGGTCACGCATAGTCAGCTCGGTATTATTAAGCCTCGACAGTTATTTAATCTCCATTCTTCTATTGTCCTCTCCCCGTTGCTCTGATCTCCTGTAGCTACCCTACAAGACCCTAACTAGAAATTGGCTATGATAGATGAATTTAATGCTCTTATTGATATTAAGACGTGGGTCTTAGTACCTCGTCCTCATGATGTTAATGTGATTCGCTCTATGTGGGTTTTTACTCATAAAGAACGTGCTGATGGTTCTTTTGAGAGGCATAAATTTCATCTTGTAGGTGATGGACAGACTCAACGAGTTGGAATTGATTGTGATGAGACCTTTAGTCCTGTGGTGAAACATACGACCATTCATATTGTCCTCAGTCTGCCTCTCTCGAAAAAATGGTCAATTCACCAGCTGGACGTCAAAAATGCGTTTCTTCATGGTACTTTGACTGATACAGTTTATATGCATCAATCAGTTAGGTTTCAAGATGCTACTCATCTGAGCCACATTTGCCTATTGAAGAAGTCACTGTATGGGTTGCGACAGGCTCCCCGTGCGTGGAACAGGAGGTTTATTGATTTTGTGCTTACTCTTGGCTTTCATATGAGTCTATCTGATCATTCATTGTTTGTTCTCTGGGACGGTGATGACATGGCATATCTTCTCCTATATGTCGATGATATTGTCTTAACCACGTCTTCCAACTCTTTGCGGTGTCATATCATTGCTCGTTTGAGTTTTGAGTTTGCTATGAAGGATTTGGGGCCTTTGTCTTATTTCTTGGGCATTGCGGTTCGGCCTTATGCCAATCGTTTATTTCTCTCGCAGATGATGTATGCTCGACAGTTAGTTGAGAGAGCAGGCCTTGCTTCCTACAAACCGGTTGCTACCCTGGTGGATACCGAGCTAAAGTTAGCGGCAGCCAATAGTCCTGCAGTGTTCAACCCCACGTTGTACTATAGTCTCACCGGGGCTTTGCAGTACCTTACTTTTACCCGGCCCGATATCTCATATGCCGTCCTGCAGGTTTGCTTGTTTATGCATGATCCAAGGGAAGCTCATATGTTGGCATTGAAGCGAATTCTTAGCTACATTCAGGGCACTCTGAGCCACGGGTTACATTTCTACCCATCTCTGGCTACATCCTTGGTAGCATATACCGATGCTAATTGGGGTGGGTGTCCTGATACTCGCCGTTCCATCTCGGGGTATTGTGTTTTTCTAGGCGACAACTTATCTCTTGGTCTGCCAGGCGACAGTCCATGTTGTTGAGATCAAGTACAGAGGCGGAGTACAGGGGTGTCGCGAATGTGGTCTCCGAATCGTGTTGGCTTCGCAACTTAGTTCTTGAGCTTCATTGTCCGATTGCTATAGTAACCTTGGTTTACTGTGATAATATCAGTGCTATTTATCTCTCGGGTAATCCAGTTCAGCATCAGCGTACCAAGCATATTGAAATGTATATTCATTTTGTTCGGGAGAAGGTTGCTCGAGGACATGTTCGTGTTCACCATGTTCCATCTCGATCTCAGCTGACGGATATCTTCACCAAAGGGATTCCGCTTATCTTGTTTGAGGAGTTCCGTAACAACCTCAACATTCGTCCTTCTCCTGTTGTGATTGAGGAGGTGTAATAGATGTTATATATTTATGTAATATTGTATATATGATAGAGATAGTATTCCCTTTATATTAGCCTATATTAGAGGTTTCCCTATTATATATAACGATGTTTTCGAATGTGATTTAGCAAGAGATTATATTCTTACAAATACCTTTTATTTTCTAAGTTTCTTGTATGGTATTTCGGTCCGAGTCAACTTTTGCTAGCAAAGTATCTTGATACAAAATAACGCAAGAACAAATATTTTACAGAAATGGAGTCAATTTTCTGCACCTTCATGATGTTCCAAAATTTATTAAATAGAAAATATTTCATTTATTCAATAATTGAGTTTAATACAGTGAAAATAATATTAAAATAAAATAATATTTATTTAACTCGACCAACACTTTGTTTCCACGTTATCGCTCGAGTTTCCTCAACATGAAATAATAATTAACTCTAAAGTGCTATTAACTAAGTGGATTAATTAATTTAATTATCAAAATTATACAAATATAATAGTAAGAATATTTCATAATATATCTCATCATAAAGCTCATAGACCAGCATAATATATAACATATAGGTTCATCACAATAGTAGTCCAAAGCCCCATTTGACCCGTAGGCCCACGACATTTGTCTGACGGCCCATATGACTTGTAGGCCCACTTGTACGCCACTTATATAAGCATGATAATGATAAGAGAGTTTCGTATATTCTCTGTGAGAATGCCACCTTAACTTGAACTTGAAAGTGTAATGTTTTAAATATATTCACACGCGCCACCTAGCATAATATTAATAATAAATTAACATCATATATTTATATAACTAAATGTTTCAAAATAGCATAGCTTTGGGAGGGTACATATATACATGTACACCAGAATCGCTTCCCTACCCACCGGGGATATGGATTAATATGTCCACCGCTGATGTGACATCGCCACATGTGCAGAGTAGTCAACTATTAAATCCATCTTATTTGATCTTTTACCGAATCCCTATTTTATGGAACTTTCGTAAAATAATTTTACTATTAAGTGAACTTTAAATTAAATATGGTACAAATTCACGGCTCCTATATCTATTCTTTTGATAAGATTTATTTGGTCCTATAAATGATCTATACAATTCTTTGTTATTTAATTATACAAAACTCAAAATCATCATTACTTATTAATTATTTAATTTTACTCAAACTCAAAAATTGTCAATATAAATTTAACTAGACACGCATTTCTTATCCCAATTCATATCGGTAGTTATTTTTTTAATATATATTGTTTGTATGAAATTATTTGTTAATACATTAGTTTATATGAAATTTAATTTAATTTCTATGCATAAAATATAATTATTATTAAATGTATTGGCTACAAAAACTGATATTTGTTTATATTTAAAATTGAATAAATACATGATTATGCAAAACTCATTTGATACTTTTTCTAAAAAAAATCCTAACAAATATTTGATCTATAATTAAGGACAAAAATAAATAAATTATTTCTTGTTCTAAAAACACCAAAGGATAAATGTACGTCATCCTTATTTTTATATGAACAAATGTATTTATGTGATTTTTTATGTTAATGAAAATCGGATAACAAATGTGTCTAGTTGAAATTTATATTGATAAATAATTAAAAACATGGTTTTTTTTTTTTGTATATATCAATGTGTTTAGTGGTTTTTATATAACAATTTTTAATAATGAACAGTATGGCTATTTTGGATTTTGTAAGGTTAAATAACAAATAATTGTAGATCATATAAGCAAAAACAAAAAAAAAATCTTAAATAATTTAAGGAAGTTTAGGAATTAAATAATAAATCAAATAAGAAAGATTGAATAGTTGACTTTTTTGCAAAGCCACATCAACGGTGGTCGGTGGACACATTAACTCATGTTCGCGGTGGGTAGGGAAACGGTTTTGTATACGTGTGTGACTGTTATCCATAGTATAATAATTTATAAACGATATAGACTTATAGTGCATTAGGCTTAAAAGGGAAATGAATGCATGCCATATATATATATATATATATATATATATATATATAGGGGTGGGGTTATATAAAAATAACCCCTTATGTGAGAAATGAGAACACATCTCACACCACACATCCATCAAAAATCAAAGGTCCAGATTTGATGAAAAAGGCGGTGGCAATTTTGTAATATCTGAAAAGTTTTTCGCGTGAGGGTATTACTGTAATTTGGTAATTCTTATAAAAATCGCAGAGGATTTGATAACAGATCGTTATGCTAACGAAGTATTATCATAATGCTAATGAAGTATTATCATAATGCTAACGAAACATTATAGTTATGCTAATTAAAGTTTTCAAATATTGTTGGCGAAAAAAATATTCTAAAAATTAATTATAAACCTAATTCGATTTAATAAACCCTAATTAAATGGAAAAAATCATAATTGGATGAAATAAACCTAATTAGATGAAATAAATATTGATTGGATGTGGTAAACCCTAAATGAGTTGAAAGAAATCATAATAATAATAATAATAATAATAATAATAATAATAATAATAATAATAATATATTTGTACTACATTAGCATTATAGTTTTGGTTCGTCAGCATTGCGAATACACTATGTTAGCATATGGCAATACTCTATCAACATACGTTATAAATTATAATTGGATAGGATAAACCATAATAATCAAGTAAGAACTATAAACAAAAAATTAAATTTCAAAAGAATAATGATAATTAGATGGAATAAACTATAATCGAGATTAAATAAACCATAATTGAGATTTAATAAACCCTAATAAATTTATACTATGTTAGCATTATGATAATTCTTTGTTAGCACATCGAATATATTATGTTAGCATATGACAAATGCTTCATTAGCATACGTTCATATGTTATCATAATGCTGACGAAGAATTATTATATGCTAACGAAAGCATTTACAACCTGGGCACACGTAAAAAAATTTCTTTTTTATTTTTCGTTCATATTTTTTCATCCAAACATAGCCTTTCGACATATTAAATGAAAGAGCATGAAGAGAGCTTTAATTTGATATATTTTTTGTGTGCATTGGATTAAAAACGAGGAAGTTATGGTCGATTAAAGTTTTTAAGATTTTTTTTTTAATTGCTGACATCATCAATTTTAATGAATTTTGATGAAAATAGCCCTCCTTCCTTATTTTTTGCCCTATTATTTACGAAATTGCCACCTTAAATCTCAACCATTGGATCATTAAATTGGATGGTGTAAGATGTGTTCTCATTTCTCACACCAACAAGGTATTCTCATATGAACCATATCATATATATATATATATATATATATATATATATAGGGGTGGGGTTATATAAAAATAACCCCTTGTGTGAGAAATGAGAACACATCTCACACCACACATCCATCAAAAATCAAAGGTCCAGATTTGATGAAAAAGGCGGTGGCAATTTTGTAATATCTGAAAAGTTTTTCGCGCGGGGGTATTACTGTAATTTGGTAATTCTTATAAAAATCGCGGAGGATTTGATAACAGATCGTTATGCTAACGAAGTATTATCATAATGCTAACGAAGCATTATAGTTATGCTAATTAAAGTTTTCAAATACTGTTGGCAAAAAAAATATTCTAAAAATTAATTATAAACCTAATTCGATTTAATAAACCCTAATTAAATGGAAAAAATCATAATTTGATGAAATAAACCTAATTAGATGAAATAAACATTAATTGGATGTGGTAAACCCTAAATGAGTTCAAAGAAATCATAATAATAATAATAATAATAATAATAATAATATATTTGTACTACGTTAGCATTATAGTTTTGGTTCGTCAGCATTGCGAATACACTATGATAGCATATGACAATACTCTATCAACATACGTTATCAATTATAATTGGATAGGATAAACCATAATAATCAATTAAGAACTATAAACAAAAAATTAAATTTCAAAAGAATAATGATAATTAGATGGAATAAACCATAATCGAGATTAAATAAACCATAATTGAGATTTAATAAACCTTAATAAATTTGTACTATGTTAGCATTATGATAATTCTTTGTTAGCACATTGAATATATTATGTTAGCATATGACAAATGCTTCATTAGCATACGTTCATATGTTATCATAATGCTGACGAAGAATTATTATATGCTCACGAAAGCATTTACAACCTGGGCACGCGTAATTTTTTTTTTTGTTTTCGTTCATATTTTTTCATCCAAACATAGCCTTTCGACATCTTAAATGAAAGAGCATGAAGAGAGCTTTAATTTGATATTTTTTTTGTGTGCATTGAATTAAAAATGAGGAAATTATGGTCGATTAAAGTTTTTAAGATTTTTTTTAATTGCTGACATCATCAATTTTAATGGATTTGGACGAAAATAGCCCTCCTTCCTTATTTTTTGTCCTATTATTTATGAAATTACCACCTTAAATCTCAACCTTTGGATCATTAAATTGGATGGTGTAAGATGTGTCCTCATTTCTCACACCAACAAGGTGTTCTCATATGAACCATATCCTATATATATATATATATATCCAATTTCTTCTCCAACACCCTCACGACCCAAACACCAAACCCAATAACAAGCCCAACACAACAATCAAAATTAGGGGTGAGGAAAAATATCGAAATATCCACTATAAGAAAATAATATTCAGGAGACAGAAAAATCTATCATTTGAATTTGAAATTTCATCGCCAATAACACGGGCGACAGAATGTGTCCGTCACCCGTTTCTAGTTGCTAATAAAACGGGCGACGGATTTTTTCCGTCACGAACTAACGTGACGGAATTGGCGACGGATTTTTCCGTCGCTAAATTATTGCCAAATTCAATCTTCAAAATATAAAGAAATAAAAAAAAATTAGTGACAGAATTAGCTATGGAATATTTCCGTCGCTACAAATAAAAAAAAATATATTCTGAAATCATAAGACCATTTGGCCGGCCCATCCCACAAGGGGCCACAAACACCCTTTGCGATTTAATGGGGAACGAATTTGCTCCAGAGAGGTTTCGAACACTTAAACCGCCAGATCAAAGTCATTACATGTAAAACCCCAGAATTTCGATTAAGGTTTAGAGGATTCTTAATGATAATTAAGAAGTTAAGGAAGAAATTTAATTAAGGTTAATTGAGGTCAGATGTCAGTCACAACTTTAAGGGTCAGTTTTCGTGAAAATCATCTTTTCAGAAAATTTGATCTTAATTCTTTTATGGCCATTCGTGGTCTCGTTAGAAAGGTTTTAACTTAAGGAGTATGCCAGTGTTTTCGGATTTTAATTCTGAAGTCAATTGAGTTCCCGGTGATGAAAAACGTATTTAAAGGATGGATGAATAGTAACTTTTGCGTGCGTTCGTGTTTTGAGAAATTTACGAAATCCTCCTCGTTGATCCGAGTCTAGTTCTGTCAGGCCCCTTTTATGGAAAATGACTCAAGGATTCCGTTAGCGTTCACAGATTTCCATTCTGAGGTCAATTGAGTGCTCGGGAGCAAAATCTGTCAATCTGAGTGAATAGTAAAAAGTAATTCCAAAAAGGGAATCTTTGCTCGTCTTTCTTCTGACGCCGCCGTCTTCTTCACGAATCAAGTTGGTTCACTAGTATTCGAGCCAACGAGTCTCCCGGTATTTTTAGATTTCGTGTTTGAAGTCATTTGGACCTCGACATCGAAAAAAGCAGCTTTTAACCGAACTCGGGGTAACTTTTGCAGTATTTTCGCACTGCAATTGCTTCCAAGGGAAGCCAAAGATTTTCCTATAAATAAAGCCTCACCCCTTCCACTTTTTCCACACCAATTTCACCCATTCCTCATTTCTAGAGAGTGGGAAAGCTTGTGAGAGCCGAGAAAGTTCTGTCGAAGTAAAAAGCGTTCTTCGTGAGTGTTCTGCAAGATGATGAGCGGAGTGGCGTGGAAGGGATGCGGTGAGGGAAGGTGCTAGGGGCACCGTTGGGATGTAGCGGGCGGCTCTGCCGCCGTTGCAACTCGACGAGACGCCGAGCTAGCCACCTTCCTTCGACGCACCTAACCCCGTCCATTCTTGTTCGTCGGTCTTGATCTCCATTTCTTTTTCCGTCTTTAAATTCCGCATTTACTTTCCGTTCTTTACGTTCTTCGTGTTTTTCATTATTGCTTGTTTACCTTCCGTCTAAGTTGTATTTCAGTTTTTATTGAAGTTCCAAGTTAATAACGTTTACGTTATATTTCTCACTTAATTCCTATCGTTATTATTCTTGATATTAGCCTCGTTTATTCCGTTTAAATTCCGTTCGAGCTATATTTAAATATTTCATCATTATTCTAAATATTCAAAGAGGATTATCGTGTTTACATCGTTATAATGCCAAAATTCTTTTTAAGTTAAGGCATGTTGTTGCATTATAAATTCAAGTACGTTGTTTTTAAGAAATTTCGGGTTAAGTGTTCTTCGTGTTCGTCGAAAGAATCAACGAACACGAAGAACCCAGTTGAAGATCGCCCAGAACTGGGCGGAAGAGAGAGAAACCAAGCTCCGCGACCGCGGGTTGTGCACGGCCGCGCAACATCCCCCTCGTCCCAGAATCCTGCGGGCAACGAGGGTGCGCGGGCGCGCGGGGTGCCGCCGGCGCGCGATGCCCCCCCGTGTCATCCGACGCTGATTCTTTCATCTTTTCGAGTTTTTCAAGTCGTGTTATTTCCAAGTTATTTTCAAGTTAAATTTTAGAGAAGCAATCAAGATATTCTCAATTTATTTCGAGTAATCTATTCAAGTTATTCTTTGTCTAAAAATTGGGAAATCAAGTCGAGATGTTCTTTAAATAAATTCTTCTCAAAATTTATAAAGTCGTAAAATCTTGCAAACTATAAATAAATCATAGATTTTAGTCTTCGAGTAAAATGTCATTATTTCTCACTTTAGATAGTCAATTTCTTCAAAGGAAGTCGCTAAGTCGATGATTCGCCTTTTGTAAGAGGAAGTGAGCCTCATAGGAAATCGGAGAAAGATCTTAAGCTCGTTGCTTCATCTTCTATCCAGTAATCGAGGTGGGTAAATCTATACTCATCTAAAGTTTGAGCTAATAAGCTCTAGAAGCATATAGGGCAAATGAAATATCCAATAAAGCATTTTTGCTCTGCCTGATCGATCTCTGTACAAGGAAGGAATGAAAGAAAGATAATATGTTCTAATTAAGCTCTTAAGCATGTTTAGAAATGCTCGAAATATTAAAGTATTGTTATGCTTAGCATGTGATGTTTAGAATAGTCTTTAGTTGAAATTCGTATTCGTTTACGTTCATCTCCTTGTAGTGAATGTTTATAATGTGTTAAGGCTCGTAAGTTAAGAATAAAGGATTGCCTTGTTAGGGTAGCGTTAAATCCATTATAGGCCAAGATTATGCTTTATTAAAGGACTAGCTCTTAGACGTTGCTCTAAGATTGGTTTTGCTAGCAAGATGAAGGAAGAAAGGAACTTAGCATTTCGCTTAAGCAGAAATTGAGCTCACAACTTTTAGAAGGAGTCACTGCTGGGTTAATTCCCTCGCAACCTCGTTTGGATATTTGAGGTAACCCCTCTTCTATTCCATGGCATGCCTAAGGGTACAGTTGACATCAGGTTTGAGCCAAGGTTGGGCCCAAAAGTAAAAGAAAAGGTTTTACGGATATGGAGAGGGCTTTTGCGTTTTGCTCTCCATATACCGCCAGTTCATTGTTGGATATTTATCAAGTTATTAAAGAAGCTTTCATTAAAAACTCACTGAGTACATTAGTGCTCACGCCCTCTTTTTCAAATGTTTTCAGGTTGAGATGCCGAGGATGATGGTGGTTGTGGATGTGGGTTGGCTGCCAAGAATGTTTTGCTATTATATAAGTTTCTTTGAAATCCCATTATGTGTTCTGCTACTCTGATTAACTCTTTCTAAATTCCGTTCAAAGTTCTATTATGATTATTCGAGAATCTAAGAATATTCCCAGACATGATTACACATATATAAGACGCATATTAAGTTTATTTTCGCTTTCCGAGTATGTTTTCTTTCCGCCTGTAAAAGAGCCTATGCTTGTTGGTATCTGATTAGTTAGCCGTTTTATTCCACTAAAGCATGTTTCCTTCTTAATAAAGTAAACCTGAGTATCATCAACTATCTTCAAAGCGTACCTTTATTCTTAAACTTCTTCATTAATCTTCTGACTTTACTCATTAAATCCCTTAATAACACCCCGTCCCCATTCGTTAATCCCTATCTCGGGACCGGGCTGTTACAGATGGTATCAGAGCAGGCTTGCAACTCTGCAGACCTGTCTCTTTGTTTAACTTAAAGCTAAGTGTTTATGTGCATATGAATTGCTTCGCGATAAGTTACAGCAGCAACCCACAGCTCGCCATCACCTTCGTATCTTCAACAAAAATCGAGGTATGATAGTATAGAGATTTTAGATTCTGAATTCATAATTTTTGACTATCGAAAATGAAGAGATTTGAGCAAGCATGCCTCTTTTATGGATAAGGGGAAAACCTTGATAATGAAATTCCAAGTAAAAAAAATATTCGGGTAAAATGATTTCCTGAGGAAAAAGGTTTGTGAAAGAAGTTCTTGATCACAAAGAAAAGTGTTTAAAAACTTATTTTTAAAAGATATGTCTTAACAAAAGATAAAAGTTTCGAAGAAGAGTTCTATATTTAAAAGAAAAGGGTTGATTCATTCTCGAATTTTTGTTTTAAAAAGGAAAAGGTAAAAGTTTATGATCAAAGACTTGAGCACCAAAATATTTTGTAAAAGTCAACTGCAAAAAGGATCTATGCATGCAAGATAAGTAGTCTGAATCTAAACGATAGCATGATCTCAGGAGAACCATAGGTCTCCCTTTTATAATCTAGACTGATTAAGCTTCATATTTCTAGATGGTTAAGCGTTGTTTGATTGCTAGGAATAATGTGCCTCTTTTCCGCCCTGTTCAAGAAATGAACGACTTTGGAGGAACGCCAGGAAAGGTATCTGACTTGGAAACATGCATCCGCATGTGTGAGCAAGCACCGGCTGCCGAGAGGCCAGCAATGTACCGTATTCTACAAAGCACCATCACCCGTGATCCCGAGACGCATATTGTAATCGGGAACCTGACAGAATTCTCTTCAGCCTTGATGGCTCTTTGGGAGTTAAAGTATGGCCACGTGAATGCTGTAGCCGAGCAAAATCCCTCCTCCGTGATGCAACCAGAACTGCTAAGGGTGACTCTGAACATTCCCCCTGAATTTCAAGCACCGTGTCCATGCGCTGAAGGAACCTTAGAAGCAAGACCCTTGATCGTCCAGGACATCGAATCTTTGTCCTCTAGAATGCACCAGTAGGCCCCTGCCTATCAACCAGTTGCCCCTCAGAGTCTGGGATAGCGAATGCCCCATCAGTTCCCTGAAGAAAGCTTAAGGATATTCAAGTTCGAGGTACCAGAGATAGATGAAGATGAGGAAGAAGGGGACCCATCATATAGTTAAGCTTTAGAAGTAGGCAAATGAGGTGTTGTTGTTAGAACACCTTGCTGACCTGTTGTCCGTTTATCTGCTTTAATCCAGATCTTATTCTAAAAATGTATTAACCAACCTTTTAGATTTTGATAGCAGCAGTAATTCTCCAAAAGGTAGCCCTATTTTTGGATGTAACCAAGAACCTCTTTCTTATTTATGCCAAAAGTCCTCTTATGAGGCAATTTTCCCGCTTGCTTGATCTATCCTACGTAATCTAAAGACCTTATCGAAAGGCATTTTATTTTGCTTCGTGCAAATTCGAGCGAGCATCGCTAATATGTAGGATTCTTTAGAATGTCGTCGAGAAGACATAAAGCCGAGAGAACGAGGCCGCAAGCAAGCAAGTCCTAAACCACGACTCAAGAGTCAAGAATGTGTTTCTCAAACACAACCTTTCCGTTCTAATAGTCTAGGAGACCCGATGGGAGTCGAGAAATGGGTTATTCCTTAGAAGTGAATTTTCAATTTTATAGTCTGATCGGAAGATGAGGAATTAGGTTGTGCTCTTTTATGAATACAAACTTCGGGTAGGAATCCGTTTGAAGGATGATAAATTTGAGGCAGTAAGCGTAGTATGATTGAGAAGGTTTCAAGTACGAGTTATATCAGAAGTATATCCCGAATTGTTCATAAGGTAAATGAGGTAGAGATTTGGAGCTAGAAGTGAGGAAAGAAGACGTTGTCAACGTACGATCAAGAGTTCAACCAGTTATCAAGACATACCCTGCATTTGTGGTTTCAGACGAGAAGAAAACGCGTATAGATTAGGTCGCTTTGTTGTATCCCTTCTAATAAGTGAAAGTGATTCCTGTATGTCATCTTTTCCAGCCAAGTATAGCTAATTGAAGGCCGACCGACTTATGCTATTTCATAGCAATCTAGTAAAGAAGAAGATACGTGAAGATCAAGGAAAGAAAGAGAAAGAACCTGAAGAAGATCATTAAGCAGATAGACCTAAAAGTGGTAGATTAAAAGTTTCAGTAAGATAAGAAGTTTTGATAAGTCTATTCATTCATTCTCATATCAATTAAAACAATCCACTTTCAACAGCTTTATATTAATTGAATTTCTTCAATATCGTTTTAGACAAATTATAATCTTTTGATGCTACTTCTTTAATCATCCAGAACCAGTGATAGCATTCCTTTGTTAAAGTTATGCTGACGTCTTTGCAAATATTCAGTACAGTTCTCAGTTGTTAATCATCGATTGTCTCCCATACGTTTGCTACACACAAAAAACCCCTTTTGAGTTTATAAGTCCTCTGAAAAAGCAATGTTTTTAGTATAAGTAACCCAGTGTTATATCTCTTCCAGCTTTTGGAACTTGTTAAAGAATTATTGATAAAGATAAAGTCCTCACTCAGAGACAATCATTTTGTTTTGCTCCCACTCATAGAGCTCGAGTGTGGATCTTTGATTAGAACAGAGAGTATAAAGCAATATTCATTTGGAAGAATAAGAGAGAATAGTCCCAATAGGAAGAAAAATCCAAGTATGATAGTTAGTGCCCTTCTAGTAGGACGCGAATCTCTAAAAGTGATTTTTCAGCTCGTCCAGTATTAAGAGGCAATCTGAGGAATGACGTCAGATAATCTCTGAGCTTACGTTCAAAGTACAGTTATGCGGTCTTTACGCCTACAAGTGAAGGTGATCCCCAGTAGAGACTATAAAGTCAGAATACCATCGAAAAGTGGTTGCGACGAAGGAAGAGGAATGAGAGTTTGCAATAGAAGGCGTTTCAGGCACAAGAAAATTTTGAAGACGTATTTCCAAAAGGAGCTATCAGAACTACCACCATATTGGCAAGTGAAATCCACTACTGGTTTAGAACCAGGAGCTGCACCAGTCGAAAGCCCCTACAGAGTGGCGCCTAAGGAGTCGCAAGAACTCAACATTCAACTGCAAGAGTTATTAGAACTAGGTTTTATCCAACCTAGTGTGTCGCCTTGGAAAGTTCCAATCTTGTTCGTAAAGAAGAAGGATGGCACACTGAGAATGTGCATCGACTATAGAAAGCTTAATAAGCTGACCATCAAGAATCGATACCCTCACCTAAGAATAGATGATCTCTTTGATCAAGCTTAAGGGAACAAGTGTCTTCTCAAGGATAGACTTAAGATCTGGGTATCATCAGCTGAAGATCTGAAAGGAGGATATTTCTAATACTGCTTTTAGGGCTCGCTTTGAGCATTATGAGTTTGTGGTAATGCCATTCGGATTGACCAACACCCTAGCAGTGTTTATGGATTTAACGAACTGGGTTTTTACCCGTATCTAGATAAGTTTGCGCTAGTTATCATAAATGATATCCTCATCTATTCAAAGGATAAAAAAGAGCATCAAGAGCACCTAAGGGTGTTACTGGAGAAGTTAAAGAGGAGAAAAGCTTCACGCTAAGTTTAGTAAGTGTGAGTTTTGGCTTAAAGAAGTTATGTTTCTAGGTCATATGGTTTCAGTAGAAGGAATCAAAGTAGATCCAGCTGAGATTGAAGCTGCAAGCAACTCAAAGTCTCCAAGGAACGTGAATGAGATTGGAAGTTTTCTAGGACTTGCGGGATTCTATCGTAGATTCATCGAAGGATTCTCGTCAATAGCTAAGGCTATGACGCGAGTGTTGAGAAAGGACTTCAAGTTTAGGTAGACACCCGAGTGCAAGGAAAGTTTCAAGAAAGAAGATGTTAACCATAAGCCCGATGATTGGCCATTTCGGAAGAAAATGAAGTTTTCATGGTTTATGCTTATGCGCCGAGAAAAGGATTAGGATGCGTGCTGAAGAATAGATGAAAGGTGATCGCTTATGCTTCGAGGCAGCTTAAGAATCACAGGTAGAACTATCTCACGCATGATTTAGAACCAGCAATGGTTGTTTTTGCGCTAAAGATCTGGAGGCACTATCTCTACGGAGCCAAGTGTAAGACTCTTCTCAAGATCACAAGAGTCTAAAGTATTGCTTCAAGCAAAAGGATCATAGCATAAGACATAGAAGATGGCTAAGAACTTGTAAAGGATTTCGACCGCACGACTCACTACCACCCAGGCAAGGAGAATGTGGTAGCAGATGCCCTAAGTAGGAAAGAGAAGGAAGAGTTAGGATTCATTTTAGTTCAGAAGCAGCTTCGATAAGGAATTCAAGAAGTTAAGGATCGAGGTGCTAGTACTAGTTGCAATCAATTAAAGGAGGAAATCATGTGCAAGGCACATGACACGCCACGTACAGCACATCCCGGAAGCACCAAAATGTATCTAGACCTCAAAAACAACTTCTAGCAGAATAACATAAAAAGAAAAGTAGCCGCCTTCGTAGAAAGGTGTTGATCTATCAACAAGTGGAGCCTTGCATCAAAAACCTTCTGGTTACTCCAACCCAAAGAAATTCCTGAATAGAAGTAGGATCATAGTGGTATAGGCTTTGTGGTAGGATTACCAAAGTCTAAGTGGTGGAATACCGCTAGTTGGGTAATCGTGAATCGATTATCGAAAGCAGCACCTCTCATGCTGTTATCATGACAGATGGGCTAGATAAATTAGCCCAGATGTATGATAGGAAATTTGTGCATATTGCACGATGTGTCGGTCTCGATTATATCGGATCGTGATATGAGATTTACGTCAAGATTTTGGAGGAGTCTACAAGAGGCAATGAGATTAAAGCTCAGTTTCAGCACGGCATTTCATCCTCAGATGAATAGCCAGTCGGAAAGGACCATTCAGATTCTAGAAGACATGCCTAGAGGAGTAGTCATCGATCAAAAAAGCAGCTGGGAGGAGCTACTGCAACTGGTAAAGGTTGCGTACAACAACAGCTACCAGTCATCGATCGACATGGCCCTTATGAAGCCTGAATCAGAAGAAAGTGTAGATCGCCCTTGTATTAAGACGAAGTTAGAGAGAGAAGGATACTTGGACCTGAAATGATCCCGGAAGCGGTCCAGAAGATCGAGCCTGTTCATTAGCAAATCAAGAAGATCAATCTTCTAAAGATGATCTGGAACCTTCATGGTTCAGAGGAAGCAACATGGGAGCTCGAATCCTAGCTACTAAAAAAGTACCCTGATATCGTGTATCATGGTTAATAAATTTTGGGATGAAATTTCTTTAAGGGGGGTAGGATGTAACACCCCAGAATTTCGATTAAGGTGTAGAGGATTCTTAATGATAATTACGAAGTTAAAGAAGAAATTTAATTAAGGTTAACTGAGGTCAGATGTCAGTCACGACTTTAAGGGTCAGTTTTCGTGAAAATCATCTTTTCGGAAAATTTGATCTTAATTCTTTTATGGCCATTCGTGGTCTCATTAGAAAGGTTTTAACTTATGGAGTATGCCGGTGTTTTCGGATTTTAATTCTGAAGTCAATTGAGTTCCCGGTGATGAAAAGCGTATTTAAAGGATGGATGAATAGTAACTTTTACGTGCGTTCGTGTTTTGAGAAATTTATGAAATCCTCCTCGTTGATCCGAGTCTAGTTCTGTGAGGCCCCTCTTATGGGAAATGACTCAAGGATTCCGTTGACGTTCACGGATTTCCATTCTGAGGTCAATTGAGTGCTCGGGAGCAAAATCTGTCAGTCTGAGTGAATAGTAAAAAGTAATTCCAAAAAGGAAATCTTTGCTCGTCTTTCTTTTAACGACCCCGTCTTCTTCATAAATCAAGTTGGTCCACTAGTATTCGATCCAACGAGTCTCCCGGTATTTTTAGATTTCGTGTCTGAAGTCATTTGGACCTCGACATCGAATAAAGCAGCTTTTAACCGAACCCGGGATAACTTTTGCAGTATTTCCGCACTGCAATGGCTTCCAAGGGAAGCCAAAGCTTTTCCTATAAATAAAGCATCACCCCTTTCACTTTTTCCACACCAATTTCATCCATTCCTCATTTCTAGAGAGTGGGAAAGCTTGTGAGAGCCGATAATGTTCTGTCAAAGTAAAAAGCGTTCTTCGTGAGTGTTCTGCAAGACGACGAGCGGAGTGGCGTGGAAGAGATGCAGTGAGGAAAGGTGCTAGGGGCGCTGTTGGGTTGTAGCGGGCGGCTCTGCCGCCGTTGCAACTCGACAAGATGCCGAGCTAGCCACCTTCCTTCGACGCACCTAACCCCGTCCATTCTTGTTCGTCGGTCTCGATCTCCATTTCTTTTTCCGTCTTTAAATTCGGCATTTACTTTCCGTTCTTTGTGTTCTTCGCATTTTTCATTATTGCTCGTTTACCTTCCGTCTAAGTTGTATTTCAGTTTTTATTGAAGTTCCAAGTTAATAACGTTTACGTTATATTTCTCGCTTTATTCCTATCATTATTATTCTTGAGATTAGCCTCATTTATTCCGTTTAAATTCCATTCGAGCTATATTTAAAGATTTCGTCATTATTCTAAATATTTAAAGAGGATTATCGTGTTTACGTCGATATAATGCCAAAATTATTTTGAAGTTAAGGCATGTTGTTGCATGATAAATTCAAGTACGTTGTTTTTATGAAATTTCGGGTTAAGTGTTCTTCGTGTTCTTCGTGTTCGTTGAAAGAATCAACGAACACGAAGAACCCAGTTGAAGATTGCCCAGAACTGGACGGAAGAGAGAGAAACCAGGCTCTGCGACCGCGGGGTGTGCGCGGCCGCGCAACATCCCCCTCGACCCAGAATCCTGCGGGCGCGGAGGGTGCGTAGGCGCGGGGTTGCGCGGGCGTGCGGGGTGCCGCTGGCGCACGATGTCCCCCCGTGTCATCCGACGATGATTCTTCCATCTTTTCGAGTTTTTTAAGTCGTGTTATTTCCAAGTTATTTTCAAGTTAAATTTTAGAAGAGCAATCAAGATATTTTCAATTTATTTCGAGTAATATATTCAAGTTATTCTTTGTCTAAAAATTGAGAAATCAAGTCGAGATGTTCTTTAAATAAATTCTTCTCGAAATTTATAAAATCGTAAAGTCGTGCAATTTGTAAATAAATCTTAGATTTTAATCTTCGAGTAAAATGTCATCAGGAGTCACTGCTGGGTTAATTCCCTCGCAAACTCGTTTGGATATTTGAGGTAACCCCTCTTCTATCCCATGGCATGCCTAAGGGTACAGTTGACATCAGGTTTGAGCCAGAGTTGCACCCAAAAGTGAAAGAAAAGGTTTTGCGGATATGGAGAGGGCTTTTGCGTTTTGCTCTCCATATACCACCAGTTCATTGTTGGATATTTCTCAAGTTATTAAAGAAGCTTTCATTAAAAACCGACTGAGCACATTAGTGCTCACGCCCTCTTTTTCAAATGTTTTCAGGTTGAGATGCCGAGGATGATGGTGGCTGTGGATGTGGGTTGGCTGCCAAGAATGTTTTGCTATTATATAAGTTTCTTTGAAATCCCATTATGTGTTCTGCTACTCTGATTAACTCTTTCTAAATTCCGTTCAAAGTTCTATTATGATTATTCGAGAATCTAAGAATATTCCCAGACATGATTACACATATATAAGATGCATATTAAGTTTATTTCCACTTTCCGAGTATGTGTTCTTTCCACCTGTAAAAGAGCCTATGCTTGTTGGTATCTGATTAGTTAGCCCTTTTATTCCGGTAAAGCATGTTTCCTTCTTAATCAAGTAAACCTGAGTATCATCAACTATCTTCAAAGCGTACCTTTATTCTTAAACTTTTTCATTAATCTTCTGACTTTACTCGTTAAATCCCTTAATAACACCCCGTCCCCATTCATTAATCCCTATCTCGGGACCGGATGTATGTGGGATACTTGGACCTGAAATGATCCCGGAAGCGGTCCAGAAGATCGAGCCTGTTCATTAGCAAATCAAGGAGATCAATCTTCTAAAGATGATCTGGAACCTTCATTGTTCAGAGGAAGCAACATGGGAGCTCGAAACCTAGCTACTAAAAAAGTACCCTGATATCGTGTATCATGGTTAATAAATTTTGGGATGAAATTTCTTTAAGGGGGGTAGGATGTAACACCCCAGAATTTCGATTAAGGTGTAGAGGATTCTTAATGATAATTAAGAAGTTAAGGAAGAAATTTAATTAAGGTTAACTGAGGTCAGATGTTAGTCACGACTTTAAGGGTTAGTTTTCGTGAAAATCATCTTTTTGGAAAATTTGATCTTAATTCTTTTATGGCCATTCGTGGTCTCATTAGAAAGGTTTTAACTTAAGGAGTATGCCAGTGTTTTCGGATTTTAATTCTGAAGTCAATTGAGTTCCCGGTGATGAAAAGCGTATTTAAAGGATGGATGAATAGTAACTTTTGCGTGCGTTCGTGTTTTGAGAAATTTACGAAATCCTCCTCGTTGATCCGAATCTAGTTCTGTCAGGCCCCTCTTATGGGAAATGACTCAAGGATTCCGTTGGCATTCACGGATTTCCATTCTGAGGTCAACTGAGTGCTCGGGAGCAAAATCTGTTAGTCTGAGTGAATAGTAAAAAGTAATTCCAAAAAGGAAATCTTTGCTCGTCTTTCTTCTGACGACCCCGTCTTCTTCACGAATCAAGTTGGTTCACTAGTATTCGAGCCAACGAGTCTCCCAGTATTTTTAGATTTCGTGTCTGAAGTCATTTGGACCTCGACATCGAATAAAGCAGCTTTTAACCGAACCCGGGGTAACTTTTGCAGTATTTCCGAACTGCAATGGCTTCCAAGGGAAGCCAAAGCTTTTCCTATAAATAAAGCATCACCCCTTTCACTTTTTCCACACCAATTTCACCCCATTCCTCATTTCTAGAGAGTGGGAAAGCTTGTGAGAGCCGAGAATATTCTGTCGAAGTAAAAAGCGTTCTTCGTGAGTGTTCTGCAAGACGACGAGCGGAGTGGCGTGGAAGGGATGCAGTGAGGGAAGGTGCTAGGGCCGCCGTTGGGTTGTAGCGGGCGGCTCTGCCGGCGTTGCAACTCGACGAGATGCCGAGCTAGCCATCTTCCTTCGACGCACCTAACCCCGTCCATTCTTGTTCGTCGGTCTCGATCTCCATTTCTTTTTCCGTCTTTAAATTCCACATTTACTTTCCGTTCTTTACGTTCTTCGCATTTTTCATTATTGCTCGTTTACCTTCCGTCTAAGTTGTATTTCAGTTTTTATTGAAGTTCCAAGTTAATAACGTTTACGTTATATTTCTCGCTTTATTTCTATCATTATTATTCTTGAGATTAGCCTCGTTTATTCCGTTTAAATTCCATTCGAGCTATATTTAAAGATTTCATCGTTATTCTAAATATTTAAAGAGGATTATCGTGTTTACGTCGTTATAATGCCAAAATTCTTTTTAAGTTAAGGGATGTTGTTGCATGATAAATTCAAGTACGTTGTTTTTAAGAAATTTCGGGTTAAGTGTTCTTCGTGTTCGTCAAAAGAATCAACGAACACGAAGAACCCAGTTCAAGATCGCCTAGAACTGGGCAGAAGAGAGAGAAACCAGGCTCTGCGACCGCGGGGTGTGCGCGGCCGCGCAACATCCCTCTCGGCCCAGAATCCTGCGGGCGCGGAGGGTGCGCGGGCGAGCGATGCCCCCCTGTGTCATCCGACGCTGATTCTTCCATCTTTTCGAGTTTTTCAAGTCGTGTTATTTTCAAGTTATTTTCAAGTTAAATTTTAGAGAAGCTATCAAGATATTCTCAATTTATTTCGAGTAATCTATTCAAGTTATTCTTTGTCTAAAAATTGGGAAATCAAGTCGAGATGTTCTTTAAATAAATTCTTCTTGAAATTTATAAATTCGTAAAATCGTGCAATCTGTAAATAAATCATAGATTTTAGTCTTCGAGTAAAATGTCATTATTTCTCACTTTAGATAGTCAATTTCTTCAAAGGAGGTCGCTAAGTCGATGATTCGACTTTTGTAGGAGGAAGTGAGCCTCATAGGAAATCAGAGAAGGATCTTCAGCTCGTTGCTTCATCTTCTGTCCAGTAATCGAGGTGGGTAAATCTATACTCATCTAAAGTTTGAGCTAATAAGCTCTAGAAGCATATAGGGTAAATGAAATATCCAATAAAGCATTTTTGCTCTGCCTAATCGATCTCTGTACAAGGAAGGAAGGAAAGAAAGATATTATGTTCTAATTAAGCTCTTGAGCATGTTTAGAAATGCTAGAAATATTAAAGTATTGTTATGCTTAGCATGTGATGTTTAGAATAGTCTTTAGTTGAAATTCATATTCATTTACGTTCATCTCCTTGTAGTGAATGTTTATACTGTGTTAAGGCTCGTAAGTTAAGAATTAAGGATTGCCTTGTTAGGGTAGCGTTAAATCCCTTATAGGCCAAGATTATGCTTTATTAAAGGACTAGCCCTTAGAAGTTGCTTTAAGATTGGTTTTGCTAGCAAGATGAAAGAAGAAAGGAACTTAGCATTTCGCTTAAGCAGAAATTGAGCTCACAACTTTTAGGAGTCACAGCTAGGTTAATTTCCTCGCAAACTCATTTGGATATTTGAGGTAACCCCTCTTCTATCCCATGGCATGCCTAAGGGTACAGTTGACATCAGGTTTGAGCCAAGGTTGGGCCCAAAAGTAAAAGAAAAGGTTTTGCTGATATGGAGAGGGCTTTTGCGTTTTGCTCTCCATATACTGCCAGTTCATTGTTGGATATTTCTCAAGTTATTAAAGAATCTTTCATTAAAAACCCACTGAGTACATTAGTGCTCACGCCCTCTTTTTCAAATGTTTTCAGGTTGAGATGCCGAGGATGATGGTGGCTGTGGATGTGGGTTAGCTGCCAAGAATGTTTTGCTATTATATAAGTTTCTTTGAAATCCCATTATGTGTTCTGCTACTCTGATTAACTCTTTCTAAATTCCATTCAAAGTTCTATTATGATTATTCGAGAATCTAAGAATATTCCCAGACATGATTACACATATATAAGACGCATATTAAGTTTATTTCCGCTTTCCGAGTATGTTTTCTTTCCGCCTGTAAAAGAGCCTATGCTTGTTGGTATCTGATTAGTCAGCCGTTTTATTCTGCTAAAGCATGTTTCCTTCTTAATCAAGTAAACCTGAGTATCATCAACTATCTTCAAAGCGTACCTTTATTCTTAAACTTCTTCATTAATCTTCTGACTTTACTCGTTAAATCCCTTAATAACATCCCGTCCCCATTCGTTAATCCCTATCTCGGGACTGGACTGTTACATTACATGTGAAATGTATAGAATATTATATATTTATAATAATGCATGCCTCTTTGTGAATATTCTTATTTTCAAAATATCATTAATAATAATAATAAATTATATATAAAAATTATAATAATTAAACAAATATAAATATTATTTTCTATCAATTATTTATTTTTTAATTAATCATTATTTAATATTAGATTATTTTAATTAATTTTCTCAAATATTATATATTTATAACATATACAAAAACAAAATTAAAATTATTAAAAAAATGACTTAATATAATTATATTTTAAAATATAATTATAAAATATTATAGTATTATAAAATATTAAAATAATAAATTTAAAAATTAAAAAAAAATATATATATAATGAAAAAATAAAAAAAAAACTAATAAGATAAAATATTAAAATATTAATTTCAAAGTCGTAATAAGTAGTAATTGAAAAATAAAAAAATAAAACTTAAAAAATTAAAAAATAATTTAAAACTAATGTAATATATTAAAAAAATAAAAAAATAAAAAAAATTAATTTAATTTTGGCTAGAGAAATATTCTGTAGCTAAAGTTGTTGTTAAAATAAAATAAAATTATTTAACGATGGATATTTTCATCTTTAACGTAGTGACCAATTCTGTCGTTAATTTTTTTAAAAAATAAAATTCAAAAATTTAATTATGACGGGTTATTCTGTCGTTAAGTTAGTGATGGATGTTCCGTCGTTAATTTGATCTGTCGTCGTTCCATCACCCGTGATGACAAAATGGATTATGTGACTATTTTCGTCGTCCGATTTATGTTTTCTTGTAGTGATCGAAATATCGCACTTATCGTACCGAAAAAAATACTGAAAATGTCAAATTTTCGATATGCCAAAATTTTCGGTATGGTATGATACCGTATCGATATGAAATAGGGGTGAGCAAGGACCCATATAGACCGAAGACCGAACCGGACCGAATACAATTTGGTCTATTCAATTCGGTTTCACCAATTTTTGGTTCGGTCCGATTTTTTTTTTAAAATTATTCGGTTCTTGGTCCCGGACCGACCGAATAGACCGAACAAGAATTAATATGCATAATACATTTTTTAAATATATTTTTTAAATTTCATAATTCATATGTATAATACATTAGATAGTAGATACAGTTAAAGTTATTAAATTAATCAATATTCAATAATAGATAGACTAGGGTTTGACTGTTTGAGACTTTCATTCACGGATTCACCCATTCACAAGCCTGAACCCCGCCGTTCAATTCTCAACTTCTCATTCTGTAACAGCCCAGTCCCGAGATAGGGATCAACGAACGGGGATGGAATGTTATTAAGGGATTAATGAATAAAGACGGAAGATTAACGAAGAAGTTTTAAGAATTAAGATGTACTTTTGAAAGATAGGCGACGATACTCGACTTGATTAAGAAGGAAACATGCTTTAGCGGAATAAAACGGCTAACTTATCAGATATCAACAAGCATAGACCCATTTATAGGTCAAAGCGGATAAACAGATACCAACATGAACAAGCTTCTTCGCAGGTGAAAGGAAAATATACTCGAGAAACATGAATAAAACTTATAATGCATCTTTATATATAGATAACCATGTCTGGGGAAATATTCATAGAATTTCAATATTCATGATAGAACTTGCGTGAAATTTCGAAAGAGTGAATCAGAGTAGTAGAACACATAATGAGATTTCAAAAGAAACTTATATAATAGCAAGACAATCTTGGCATCCAACCCACATCTACAGCCACCATCATCCTCAGCATCTCAACCTGAAAACATTTGAAAAAGAGGGCGTGAGCACTAATGTAATCAGTAGGTTTTAATAAAAGCTTCTTTAATAACTTGAGAAATATCCAAAAATAAATTGGCGGTATATGGAGAGCAAAACGCAAAAGCCCTCTCCATATCCACAAAACCTTTTCCTTACTTTTGGGCCCAACCTTGGCTCAAACCTGATGTCAACTGTACCATTAGGCATGCCATGGGATAGAAGAGGGGTTACCTCAAATATCTAAACGAGTTTGCGAGGGAATTAACCCAGCAGTGACTCCCTTAAATGATCAAAGATCATGAATACTGAGCTCAAACCTGGTTATAAAAGATATACTCTTTCTTTCTTAACTTAGTCTTCCTTTCTCAACCTTAATCCTTAATTTCTTAGCAACCTTACTAGAATTATCAAGCTTAGAGCAATGTCTAAGGCTATTCCTTTACTTAAGCATGATTTCAGCCTATAAGGGATTTAACGCCACCCTAACAAAAATACTGCAAAAGTTACCCCGGATTGGGTTAAAAGTTGCTTTATTCGACGTCGAGGTCCAAATGACCTCAGACACGAAATCTAAAAATACCGGGAGACTCGTTTGCTCGAATACTAATGAACCAACTTGATTTGTGAAGAAGACGGGGTCGTCAGAAGAAGGACGAGCAAATATTCCCTTTTTGGAATTACTTTTTACTATTCACTCAGACTGACAGATTTTGCTCCCGAGCGTTCGATTGACCTCAGAATGGAAATCCGTGAATGCCAACGGAATCCTTGAGTCATTTCCCATAAGAGGGGCCTGATAGAACTAGACTCGGATCAACGAGGAGGATTTCGTAAATTTCTCAAAACACGAACGCACGCAAAAGTTACTATTCATTCATCCTTTAAATACGTTTTTCATCACCGGGAACTCAAACGACTTCAGATTTAAAATCTGAAAACACCGGCATACTCCTTGAGTTAAAACCTTTCTAACGAGACCACAAATGGCCATAACAGAGTTAAGATTACATTTTCTGAAAAGATGATTTTTACGAAAACTGACCCCTAAAGTCGCGACTGACATTTGACCTCAATTAACCTTAATTAAATTTCTTCCTTAACTTCTTAATTATCATTAAGAATCCTTTAAACCTTAATCAAAAATCTGGGGTGTTACACATTCTGCTGCCGACTTCTTCTGCTTCTTCAATCTTCATTCATTCATTCTTCAATTATGCTTTCGACTTCTTAGATCTACTTCTAAGACAGTGAAAATGTGAAATACAAGTGCTCATTCTCATTCTAATTCTAAGGAGTAAGAACTTCTTATCTGGCGACTATCGGCGACACCTGGAGAAGTCATCTCTCTCTCACTGACGCCGGCGTCACGCAGCCGGCAGCCGTTCTAAATCTGCTGACGCCGACGTTCCCAACTCTACGAGGCCCGAGCAGCACGAGCAGCACTGCAACAACACCGCCGTTTCCAATCTCTACAATGTAAGTTTAGCAACAGAATTTTTTCAATCTCTGCAATGCAATGGAATTTCTATTTTGAAATTTGGGATTGAAAATTGGAATTTTTATTTTGAGTATTTGCCTATTTGGTATTCTGAAAATTGGGATTGAAGATTGGAATTTTTAATTTGAGCATTTGGTATTCTGAAAATTAGGACAGAATATGAGAATACTTTGCTGGGATTTTTATTTTGAGTATTTGCCTATTTGGTATTCTGAAAATTGGGATTGAAGATTGGAATTTTTTTTTTTGAGCATTTGCTATTCTGAAAATTAGGACAGATAACTTTGCTTGGGTAATTCAGTGCAGTCAGTGCAGTCAGAATAATTAGTTCCAAATGGTAATTCAGGAATGAAAATTAGGACAGAATAAAGTTGAAATAAAAAAACGTTATTCTCAGTCAAACTGTTGCAGTCAGTGCAGTGGTATCTTAACTAGTTTTTGAAATTATTGCAGATGTCTGAACAAGTTGAAAAAGCAACACCTGATGATGGTACATCTTAGTTACCTCCTTCTAGTCAAACAGATTATGTCCAAGCATCGCAAACAAAAAAACGGAGGACTATGGATCCAAGGTCAGATGTCTGGGACCATTTTACACCTTTTACAAATGATGCTGAAGAAAGGAAATCTAGGTGTAATTATTGTAGGACATAATACTTTGTTGATTTAATAAAAAATGGTACAAGTTCAATGGTGAAACATTTAAAACAGTGCTAAAAAATACCTGTAAGTGAAGAGCATAAGCAAACAATGTTGAATTTGCAATCTGGTACATCTATAGGTGTTTGGAAATTTGACCAAGAAGCAATAAGAAAAGCTTTATGTCATATGGTGATTGTAGATGAGCTACCTTTTAAGTTTGTGGAAAATGAGGGGTTTCAACACTTCATGTCTGTAGCTTGCCCTAGATTCCAAATTCCATCTAGGTGGACTATCTCACGTGATAGTTTTCAATTATACATGGATGGAAAAAATATGCTAAAAGCTTTATTGAAATCCACCAACCAGAGAGTATGTCGTACCACAGATACATGGTCTTCAATTCAAAGATTGAATTATATGTGTCTCACTGCACATTATATTGATAGTGATTGGAAATTGCACAAAAAAATCATCAATTTTTGTACAATTACTAGTCACAGGGGTAAAGACATTGGTTGGGAAATTGAGAAATGTTTGCATAAATGGGGTATTGATAGGGTGTTCACCGTTACTGTTGATAATGCAGCCTCAAATGATACGACAATAGCCTATTTGAAAGATCAAATGTGTGATTCCAGTTCTAGCATTCGTAATTGTGATCATTTACATATGAGGTGTGTTGCACATATAAGCAATCTAGTGGTAGGTGATGGGTTGAAGGTTGTGGGTTCAAAAATGGGAAGAAGAGATATTTGCTTTATATAATGAATACAAGAAACCTACCCAGTCAGAGGATATTGAACAAGATTCAATAGTCATGTCAAATGAGTTGGATATTGATGATCCCACTATGAAGATATTGATAGAGTCTGATAGTGAATATATTCATTTTTTGAATAAAGACTTTGGTGGCCAAAGTAAGACAGAAGTCGATAAATTTTTTAATGAAGAAAATGAGCCAGGTGGGACAAAGTTTGATATTCTAGCATGGTGGAAAGTGAATGAGCCTAGATTTCTAATCTTCTCTTTAATGGCTCGTGATGTTTTAGCAGTTCCTATCTCAACGGTAGTGATACACTATTTTATTAATGCAAAAATCGCAACTACATGAGACAATGCAATAATAGGCAAGTATACCGAATATCATATCCACAGAGATTGCTATAGCGAAAGAACACTAATTACTAACCTAATCAATTCTCTACTAGACAGGTAATGAAATCAAATGATTTTTTAAACTAGACAAATTAAGTAAAACAAGATAAAAAACAATGCAAATAACACAACGATCAATAAGCACAAGGATGAAATCAAATATTTAAAACTATTAATTCTAGGGCAAGAACATTCATAATCAAATATATTCAAGCATGGAAGTCAAATCTCAATTTAATCCAAATTATGTGTGGAGAATCTGAAAACTATCGAACCCTCTCTTACCAGACTCAGGTCGACGTGGATTAGCAATTCATCTATATTGTCAGCGACCTCAAGATTACAATTACTAACTCCTTAAATCATCGGACTAGCCTCCTATCAAGAATTCTATTATCACGTAGACATAGACAAACGCGTATCAAACTACTTGAGTATCCCGCTACGTTAATTTCTCCCTAAGGTCTCAACTTAACATGCTTGCATACAATGATTCGGGCCCTAATCATGCATGAGAAATATCATCTTCAAGTATTTGAACACATAGATGGAGGGGAAATTGATCTAAACATGCATTGAAGATATTTTCATGTAAAGCTCATAAACCCTAGAATTAATAAATGACTACTCACTCATGACGAAAAGTAAATCAAACATAGAGAGATTGAGAAGAGAAAACATAATTGAAATCCAAGAAATTAATGATAAAACCGTATTGAAGACGAAAGGAAAATTGAACTTGTATTGAATCCTTGAATCTCCAAAGTCGAACAATAGTAAAAATGTAAAATAAAAGTGAAATAATGTGTGGGAGCCCCTCGTTTCGTGCCCTATAGTTCTTATTTATAGGTGGGAAAAGTTTTGGGAAAGATTGGGGTACAAACTAGGTAAAAACAAAAATAAAGAAAATTTCCAAAACAAACTCCCGTATGGTAAGCTCGGTCGAGCTTCAGCTCTGTTTCGTCGCCTTTTCTCCCTTCTTCGACCCAATTGATCTCCAATTCACCCAACTCCTCCAAATGCACGTATTAAGCACTGAAATACACTCAAAATAAGACAAACTCGTGAAATCCACACATAGACGAGAAACGAACCGAAACCCCTAAACTAAGCCCGAAAAACTAAGTAAAAATGCATGGAAACAAACTCGAAAATGGTGTAAAAAATGAGTTTATCAACACCCCCAAACATGAACATTTGTTTGTCCTCAAACAAAGAAAAGAAAGATAAACAACAAATAAACTCAAACACCATGGAGGAAAAGATATCAAACATGCCTCAGAGAAAACATAACATTGTAGCTCACAAGATAAACGAGCAAATAAACAAGAGAAAAATTGCACCACACCTACTACCTCGTAAATTACTTTGAATCATTGAACTCATGAAGATAGCACGAAATTCACTTGCCTCTCAAGTGTATAAGCTAGGAAAAATATCACTCAAATCAAAGATGCAACGCAAGGATTAACCATAGGTTTGCTCCAAATCTAATCTCTCCTCCACTACTCATGAATTAAGTTCAAAGATCACAAAGGTCTTTATAATTGGGCTGAAATGTAGGCTCGGGATTAAAGGTAGGGAAGTTTTAGGCTAAGTGACTCAAATCATCATCATGCAATCAAGAACCATCACAACAACCTTAACTCATAATCAACTAAGATCGAACACCAATAAATCCACCACTTCAAATAAATCACCACAATTACTTATAGGGTTTTTTTTTTCTTTTCTAAGAGGACTCCTCTTTCTTTTTTTTTTTAAAAATTTTTGCCCTTCATGTTTCACTTTTCCAACACAAATTTACACCATCTCGAACTTAATCAATTTCATCCCCTTATCTCCACTACATAATTCATCTTTTTCAAGAAATAATCCAACATGAATCACAAGATGATTTTTTTTCTTTTTTTTCAAGATTGAACAATATAGTGGCAAATAAAAAGACAAAAATCTCAAGGGGGCTCAACTAGTGACAATATGTAGAGGGTAAGTATATGAGATTAATAAGCTTAAGAAACATGGCCTAAGATCATTTCGCATCCCTCAATTCAACTTGTAGATTTAAATAGACAAGGAGCAAGTTCTAAACACCTTACAATGCATATGATCACAATTGCACACAAGAATTCAAAGGCTCAAACCTCACCGGGTTGCATGATCAATGATCAAAGCAAACAAGCAATTCGGTGTAGTGCAAATCATCTCAAGTCTAAGAACAAGTATATCAAGGTTTTTTTCTTTTTATATTTTTTTTTTCAAAAAAAAATTCTCAACATCATAGGCACATATCATATTCCCTAAAGATGTGAGCATGTCAAAATGTACAAGGACAAACAAAATATCATCAAATAAAAATAATAAAAACGGGAAATCCTAGACATGCTTCTAAAAGCACCAAAACACACAAAACAAAAATAAAGGCATGCAAAAGCAATATAAAAGAGAAACACTCTTGAATCCCAACTAACATCCCCCAAACTTATTGCCATCCAAAGGAAGGAATAAGTTTGAAAAGAAGGTGGAATTCGAGGTACCTTAATCCTTCCGAGGTGGCGAATAGCGGGGCGGCGGTGGAAAAGGAAAGTTCGGCGGAAAATGAGGCTGGAACAAAGGTATTTGAGGCGGCTGGAGCGGCTGCAATGGTGCATTAGGTGGCAAATACGGAGCCCACCCTCTCATCATTTGAAGAATGGAGGCTATGTCGGCGCTCTTGATTGCTTGTCAGCTATCTTGGGCATCCAAATGGCTCAAAATAGTAGCTTGGGTAGTCTCAATGCACCCCATTTGATCCTTAATATCCAAAGCCATGCTTCGGAGTTCCTCAAATTGCTCAATAGAAGTCGGCTCCCTTCTCCTCACTCGTCCACGCCGAGAGGACTCAGGAACATCCTGCTGCGTCTCGGCAGGCACCTCAACCACAACCGGCTCAACTGATGGCGGCAAAGGATGTGGAGGTGGAGGAAAAATCATCTCAAGGATGGCCCCATAGATAGTCGGGTAGTGCTCCACCATGCGGTGCATCAAACTAGGCTCAGTATAAAACGCCTGCCCTGGATCATAACGCGGCGATGTTCCAATCCTCCAAGAACTATTGGTATGGACACGTGTCCACGAAGCATGCACCGGGCTGTTCATCAACCAATTTCGTTGATCATTGTGGTCCAAGACATAAGTAAGCTCAATACATGGCACTGCGAAATGATCACCATGTTTTTGTCGAATAGAAGCATATCCACTAGTATCCACACCCAAATACTCAAGATCGTGCAAGAACTCATAGGTGATCATCATGTCTTCCGGCACCTCCTCCCAAGAAGAGCTATCAACTTCCAAGTGATCGGCAATAGCGGTGATCATGCCGCCACACAACAATGAACCCTTTTTCTTCTTTGACGCCTGACTCATACATGTCACAATATAAGCACCAATATGCACTCCTTGACCATGCAAAGCTTGGAACAAAATATGGAGCTCGGGGAGTTGAACCACTCCACCATCCGTGTGTGCAGAAGGGCAAAATGCCAATGCCCAGAAAAATAGATGCAATATCAGATTTCGGATCCTTGCCGACTCAGAGTTCCGTGGGTTATATACATTGGTTGTCTTTCCTTGCTCGGGCAAGGTGATCACTCTCCAAAACTCCTCACGCTCAAAATGTGGATGCTCATTGTAATAGTCTCCCTTTCACCCAAAAATGCCATAAAGCTCATCAACGGTGAGTGTGTACTCCTTGTTCTTAAGCCGGAAATGAATCTTCGTCACTCTTGTTGGTATCCCCACCTTATCCACTTTCAAAGTGCTCAAGAACTCAAGCATCATGCGACGGTATGAGGGCCAATTCCTAAATAACAATCTGGACAAACCCGCCAAATCCACTAGTTGCACAAAACAATTAGCAATGCCTATCCTCTCAAGAATTGTCGGATCCATATATCTTGTGGGATCAATATCAAGGGTGGCCAACTTTGCCCAACGCGCCTTCTCCTCTCCATTCCTCAATTTCACACCGAAACTTGAGGGAGTAATCATTATACCTATGCACAAAAATGATCTCATGAGACCCGCAAGGCATAACAAAAGAAATCAAGCTACCAAAATCCGCCAAACTTGGGTAAATATAGAGGCAAGCTCATCAACTTATTCTAACATTTGTAAAAGATATGCTAAAAGCATCTTTAAAACACAATGAAATAAGTCTCAAGTAGTAGCATTGATATCATGCACTATCCCCCATGGTAGGCAATCAAGATGAAATATCAATCATGCAGAGCTCAGAAATATTTCACAACCATAAAAACCTCAAGAGACAACAAAATCTCGAAGTAATCCCCCATCATATCATGCTTAGAAACACAAGATTTATGATCACATATCCATAATAAAATGTGAGAGATATATATGCTATGAAGTCAAGCACTCAAACCCAAGAAATTTGAATAAAATCAAAATAAAACTCATGGATGCATAAATCCTATTCCAATCAACTCCAAAATCCCTAAATTAACCTCCTAAACGTGGGTCTCATCACCCCCAACCAATATCAAGCATAAAAAATCATCAAAAACCTCAAACAAGATCGCATGCTAAGTGTTTGATAAATTACCTAAGACAAATCCAAAAATTGACAATCATAAATCTCCCACAAATCATCATGCCCATGCGAAAAATCCATCATAGAAGTGCTTAGCAATGTCAAAAGACCAAGAAATCATACCTTTTGAGCTTAGAAACAAAAGATTTGGAAATTCCCCCAAATTCGACCCCTAGGTGAATTTTTTCAAATTTGTCTCAAGAACACCTTGGATTCTTCAAAAATATTGTGGAATTGCACTCTAGATGTGTTTAATGTGTTGTGTGCACAAGATATTGGAAGAAATCACACAAGAAAAGTAAGAATTGGAGAAGAAAAAAAATTTGGGAGCAAAAAGGGGTAGGGGCGTGTGGAATGAAAGAGGAGAAGGGGGGAAAAGGGCTGGGTCGAGCCTTAAAGCTCGCCAATTCCGCGCCCAGTCTTGCCCCGGCTCGGTCAAGCCTCGAGTGTGCCCAACTCGAGCTCGGTCGAGCTCTGGCCCTGCCGGATTTTTTTTTTGAAAGTATAAAAACAAAAATAAATAAATATTAACTAGATGAAAAATTAAAGAGACGAAGAATAAAATTAAAGCAATTAAATGATGGGTTACCTCCCATCAAGTGCCTTATTTAACATCTTGGCAAGACGATACCTCTTATGAGCTCATGGATCATCAAGGAGAGTGACACTCCTATCCTTCAAATCTTTGTTCGGCTCGTATTTGAGATAATGCTTAAGATGATGTCCATTCACCGTGAATGTGCTCCCATCTTCATGAAGCAGCTCACACGTGCCATTCCACAAACTCTTGTAGACAATGTATGGACCCGTCCATTTGGATTTGAGCTTTCCGGGAAATAACCGCAAACGAGACTAGAAAACAAGCACCTCATCTCCGGGTCGGAATTCCTTGCCCTTGAGAACTCGATCATAAAATTTTGCCGCTCTCTCCTTGTAAATGTAAGAATTCTGATATGCTTGATTCCTCCATTCTTCTAGCTCCATCAAATCATGTGCTCTCCCAATTCCGGCTTCCTTGAACTGAAAATTGATCTTCCTCACCGCCCAATATGCTTTGTGCTCTAATTCAAAGGGTAAGTGACAAGATTTACCAAAAACAAATTGGTAAGGAGACATACCAATAGAGGTTTTGTACGCCGTGTGATAGGCCCAAAGAGCATCATCAAGATGAGTCGCCCAATCCTTGTGGTGTACCACGGTTTTCTCCAAAATGAGCTTGATCTTACGGTTGGCTAGCTCGGCTTGGCCATTTGCTTGAGGATGATATGGAGATGTCACTTTGTGTGTCACTCCATATTTGGCTAGCAAGGAAGCTAGCCATTTGTTGTTGAAGTGCGATCCCCCATCACTTAGCAAAGCTTTCGAAGCTCCGAACCGAGTCAAGATATTCTTCCTCAAAAACTTCATCACCACCTTTGAATCATTTGTCAAGGTAGGAATGGCTTCCACCTACCTAGAAACATACTCAACGACAAGCAATATATAGAGGAAACAGTTAGATTTAGGGAATGGATCCATGAAGTCAATCCCCCAAACATCGAACATCTCCACCACTATCATTGGCTTTTGTGGCATCTCATCTCTTTTGGTTATGTTTCCTATCCTTTGACACCGATCACATGCGGCAATGAATTCACGACAATCACGGTACATAGTAGGCCAATAAAATCCACTTTGTTGGATCTTCATAGCGATCCGATTTGTGGTGAAATGTCCTCCACTAGGTGCACTATGGCATTGCTCAATGATGGCGGGAACCTCATCTTCCCTCACACATTTTCGAATGATGGCATCCAGACACCTTCTCCATAAGATTGGGTCCTCCCAATAGTAGAATTTTGACTCATGAATGAACTTCTTCTTCTCATAAGAGGTTTGATTGGGAGGGAACACATGGAGCACCAAAAAATTCACCATGTCGGAATACCATGGGGTGAGGGACCGTGGGGGTCGATTCTTCTCCACCGTCTTCCTCACGCTCACCAACAAGACTTGCTCATCGGGAAAACTCTCATTAATACAAAGCTTCGGGTCATCTCCTTCCACCGGGTGCTCAAGACGAGAGAGGTGGTCGGCCACTGCATTCTCACATCCCTTGCGGTCTTTGATCTCCATATCAAACTCTTGGAGCAAAAGAATCCACCGGATCAACCTAGGTTTTGCTTCCTTCTTCGTAAAGAGGAATCTAATAGTTGCATGGTCAGTGTAAACAACAGTATGCATACCAATCAAATAAGAATGAAATTTATCAAAAGTATACACAACAGCTAGAAGTTCCTTCTCGGTGGTGGTATAGTTTTGTTGAGCCGGATCAAGTGTCTTGCTTGCATAGTAAATGACACGAAAGAACTTATCTCTTTTGCCCAAGCACTGCTCCAATGGCAAGATTACTAGCATCACACATCAAGGTGAAAGGCTCGGTCCAAATGGGTTGGACAAGAATAGATGCCGAAATCAGTGCTTTCTTCAAGATCTCAAAGGCCTCCATGCAAGCTTCATCAAAGTCAAACTTCACATCTTTCTTAAGCAAAGAGCACAAAGGCTTGGAAATCTTGGAGAAATCCTCGATGAACCTCCTATAGAATCCAGCATGGCCAAGGAAACTACGCACTGCTTTCACGGAAAGGGGAGGTGGCAACTTCTCGATAGCCACAATCTTGGCTCGATCCACTTGTAAACCCACAGTGGAAACCTTGTGGCCTAGAACCACGCCTTCACGCACCATAAAATGGCACTTCTCCCAATTAAGAACAAGGTTGGTGTCCTCACACCGCTGCAAAACTTTAGACAAATTTTCCAAACAAATATCATATGAACAACCAAAAATGGAGAAGTCATCCATAAATACCTCCATAATATTGTCCACCGAACCATGAAAAATTGCCATCATACATCTTTGAAAGGTGGCGGGAGCATTGCAAAGTCCGAATGTCATGCGGCGAGGGGCGAAAATCCCATAAGGGCAAGTAAATGCCACCTTGTGTTGGTCTTCTGGGGCTATCATGATTTGGTTGTACCCCGAATAACCGTCCAAGAAGCAATAATACTCATATCCTGCAAGACGATCTAGCATTTGATCAATGAAAGGGAGAGGGAAATGATCCTTACGAGTGGCCATGTTCAAGGCTCTATAGTCAATGCACATCCGCCATCTAGTGACAAGACGCGTGGCTATCATTTCATCTCTATCATCCTTCACAACAGTCATGCCCCCTTTCTTTGCAACGCACTGAGTTGGGCTCACCCACTCACTATCAGAAATTGCATAAATCATGCCCGCATCGAGAAGCTTCAACACTTCCTTCCTCACGACCTCTTGCATAGTCGGGTTTAACCTTCTTTGTCCTTGCACTTTTGGCTTTATGTCCTGCTCAAGAAGAATACGGTGCATACAAAAAGAAGGGCTAATCCCCTTAATGTCAGAAATTTTCCAACCTATCGCTGACTTAAACTTTCTTAACACTCTCAACAATTTATCAACCTCAGAAGGAGACAAGGTAGAAGAAATAATTACCGGATAGGTCTCATTCTCACCTAGAAATGCATACCTCAAGTGATCGGGTAGTGGCTTCAAGTTAAGTACGGGCAGTTTTGGCACTGATTTCTCCTCTCGATCGTCCACCTCAGCTTCATGAAGTCCCAAATACGGCACTTGCGCCATGGATGCTTCCTCCTGTGCAGAATCTAATATAGCAATATAATTGAGAATTACATCATCAAACACATCAAAATCAAAAGACAAAGAAGTAACAGAGTTTTGGATACAATTCAACAATGGATCATTACTGGATGTAGCAATCTCGGCCTCCACTGCATCATTCTCCTCAAATTCCACCATGTTACATTCTTCAAAAGCGAGCTCTCTTAGTTTTTTCATAACATCAAAGATAGAGAACGTGATGCTCTTCTCAAACATTCGAAATGTGAGCCTCCCCGCATGCACATCAATTAATGCATGTCCCGTAGCTAGGAAAGGTCTCCCAAGAATCAACAGGATGTTTTTGTCTTCCGGCATATCAAGAACTACAAAGTCAGCCGGAAAGATGAAATCCGCCACCTTGACTAGCACATCTTCCACAATCCCCTTTGGGTGTCTCACCATTTTATCGGCCATTTGCAAGGCAATAGACGTTTCATGAATGGCTCCAATTTCCAAACGCTTAAAGATAGATAATAGCATCAAGTTGATACTAGCCCCGAGATCACAAAGTACTTTCCCAAAGGTTCATCGACCAATAACAACATCAATGGAGAAACTCCCCGAATCCTTTTCCTTTGTTGGTAGCTTTTGTTGGATCACGACACTAACCTCCTCAGATAGACTCACCATTTCATTCTTCCTCATCCTCCTTTTGTTGGATACCGCTTCCTTTAGAAATTTAGCATATCCGGGCATGTCCCTCAATGCATCAAGGAGAGGAATGTGATATTCACCTTGGTGAAAATCTCCATGACCTTGTCCATCTTCGCGTCATGCTTTGGCTTCACTAATCTGGAAGGAAAAGGAGCTCTAAGAACAGTAAAAGGGGTTAAGACTTTACCGGAAGACGGTACAGGGTGTGATGGGGTATTTTCTGATGTCGGATGCCGGCAGAGCTCAGGCTCAGTCGAGCCTGAGGTGTGCATCCCCAAGCTTGACCAAGCTTGTGAAAATATGTCCAGAGGCGTTGGCTCGGTCGAGCCTTAGGTGTCCTGGCCCAAGCTCGGCCGAGCTTGAGCCCTGTGCTCCGGGGTCGCATCCTTTTCACCTTTTTTGGGCTCCAGGTCTTCATAGATGACCTCTACACCCGGATCCTCATCATCATCATCATCAATCAAGTGTTTGTGGTTGGTGTATTGTGTGCCACTCCTCAAATGAATTGCCGATACATTTGCCTTCGGATTAACGATTGTGTTGCTCAGAAATCTCTTCGGAACATGTTTTGCGGCGGATTGATTGGCCATTTGCCCAACTTGGGTTTCTAACATGTTAATTTGTTTTTGCATAGCATTGAAGTTAACCTCCATATGGTTGATCTTTGATGTGGTGTGGGTCATGAAACTCTTTTGTTCCTCGGCCATTTTCTTTTGGCCTTCCGCCATTGATGCTTGGCCCTTCACTAATTGAGCCAACAACTCCTTCATAGACGGCTCCCTTTGCTCTTTCGGTGGATTAAGTGCATTGTTCAGGTTGGCATATGAGAAGTTAGGATGATTTCTATTGCTTGCTGAATAACCCGGATTCCCAGGCCCTCTAGCAAAGTTTCCTCCGTTGAAATTTCGGTTCTGCACAAAGTTCACATCCTCGGTAAACTCCCCATCACTATATTGTTGCACTACATTTACTTCTCTTTGCTTCTGTTCCACGGCTCGTTTCTTTAACAAATCTACCTCCGCTACTAAATCATCAACACGAGTGTCAACTACTGCTGCAGAATGAGAAAGTGCTTGTCTATCGATGTGCCATTGAGAGCTTGTATCAGCCATTTCTTCAAAAATCCTCATTTCCACCGGCGGATGCATCGACCATCCTCTTAGTCCCTTGATGAAGGCCACTATAGAATGTCATCACTTGTTGCTCCAAGCTAAAACCATGTTGTGGACATTTTCTTAATAAGTCTTTGAACCTCTCCCATGCATCTGAAATATTCTCATCCGGAGATTGAGAAAAATGTGTGATCTCTGAAATAATCTTTTGTGCCTTCGAGGGTGGAAAATACTTGGCCAAGAATATGCTGCTCATGCTCTGCCAAGTAGTAATCTTTGAACGGTCCAGCGCCTTATACCAATCTTTAGCTCGGTCCTGGAGTGAAAATCCAAACAAACGGAGCCGAATAACATCGTCACTAAACCCATTCACCTTTATAGTATCACACGTGTCCAAGAACGTTGCTAAGTGAGCATTGGCATCTTCAGCTGCTCTTCCTCCAAATTGTTTCGCTTGCACCAAACTGATGAGGGATGGTTTAAGCTTAAAGTTGTTCGGAGCTATCCGACCTCCCCAAGCACGATCACGGGGATTGGTTACCGGTGGCACATACAACTGATTAATAATGGGACCAGTCTCGTCAGCGTCGGCCATTTTTTTTTGCAAAGCTAGCAATTTAGTAGTCAACTCTTCCACTGTAAGCGCGGGAGGTGGCAGCTCCTCAGCCTACTCATCCGACTCCTCATCAGGAAGAGGCTCGTTATGGGGTGGATGCCGAGCTGCCATTCTCTCTTCTCTTCTCTGTGTACGAGCGAGTCGATCGGGAGAATTAGGAACCGGTTCTAATGGTTGCCCACTAGAACGTAAGTTCATTCACTACGAACCACCTGAAATAGTAAACATGTTGATTATTTCAATATTAGTATCAATCAAACAATCCCCGGCAACGGCGCCAAAAAGTTCATACGCTATTTTATTAATGTAAAAATCGGAACTACACTAGACAATGCAATAATAGGCAAGTATACCGAATATCGTATCCACAGAGATTGCTATAGTGAAAGAACACTAATTACTAACCTAATCATTTCTCTACTAGACAGGTAATGAAATCAAATGATTTTTTAAACTAGACAAATTAAGTAAAACAAGATCAAAAGTAATGTAAATAACACAACGATCAATAAGCACAAGGATGAAATCAAATATTTAAAACTATTAATTCTAGGGCAAGAACATTCACAATCCAATATATTCAAGCATGCAAGTCAAATCCCAATTTAATCCAAATTATGTGTAGAGAATCTGAAAACTATCGAACCCTCTCTTACGAGACTCAAGTCGACATGGATTAGCAATTCATCTATATTGTCGGTGACCTCAAGATTAATTACTAACTCCTTAAATCATCAGACTAGCCTCCTATCATGAATTCTATTATCACGTAGACATAGACAAACGCGTATCAAACTACTTGAGTATATCCCGCTACGTTAATTTCTCCCTAAGGTCTCAACTTAACGTGCTTGCATACAATGATTCGGCCCTAATCATGCATGAGAAATATCAACTTCAAGTATTTGAACACATAGATGGAGGGGAAATTGATCTAAACATGCATTGAAGATATTTTTATGTAAAGCTTATAAACCCTAGAATTAATAAACGACTACTCACTCATGATGAAAAGTAAATCAAACATAGAGAGATTGAGAAGAGAAAACATAATTGAAATCCAAGAAATTAATGATAAAACCGTATTGAAGACGAAAGGAAAATTGAACTTGTATTGAATCCTTGAATCTCCAAAGTCGAACAATAGTAAAAATGTAAAATAAAACTGAAATAATGTGTGGGAGCCCCTCGTTTCATGCCCTATAGTTCTTATTTATAGGTGGGAAAAGTTTTGGAAAAGATTGGGGTGCAAACTAGGTAAAAACAAAAATACAGAAAATTTCCAAAATAGCTCCCGTATGGTAAGCTCGATCGAGCTTCAGCTGGCTTAATCCCAAGCTCGGTCGAGCTTCAACTCTGTTTCGTCACCTTTTCTCTCTTCTTCGACCCGGTTGATCTCCAATTCACCAAACTCCTCCAAATGCACGAATTAAGCACTGAAATACACTCAAAACAAGACAAACTCGTTAAATCCACACATAGACGAGAAACGAACCGAAAGGCCTAAACTAAGGCCGAAAAACTAAGTAAAAACACACGGAAACAAACTCGAAAATGGTGTAAAAAATGAGTTTATCAGGTAGCATCAGAGTCTGTATTTAGTGCTGGAGCACGAGTGCTAGATCCGTTTAGGAGTTCATTAACTCCTAAAGTGGTGCAGTCACTCGTTTGTGGTCAAGATTGGATTCGAAAATCTTTCACTCCAGTTAATATTGAAGAAACTATAGAAGATGTTGACAAACTTGAAGAAGGTAAAGTTTTATATTTTTGCTTAATGTATTTTCAATAAATGCTACTTCATTATTTAACTTTTCTTTTGATTTGTAGGTTTACGGAGTATAGCAATAGAAGCTTCAACTGATTAAGCTTCAACTAATTAACTTCAAGTTTCAAAAATTGTTGTTATGTCGAACCTCATTGGTGATTGGCCATTGCACTCTTTTTCATTTTGTTGGGATTGTATTAATTTGCTAAAGTCATTGTTAGACTTCCTCTGTTGATGGCTACATGCTTGGATTGGATTGTATTATGATGTTTTTATTTGTTGGATGTTTTCATTTGGTTTCATTAGTCATTACTATGATTGACTGATTATTGTGGTGGATTTGTGAATTTTTGTTTATTATTTACTATTTAGGATATTATTTGATAATTGATACAATTTTAAATTTTGTTAGACAGTTAGAGTCGGTCAATAGTTATATATTAGCAGCAATTCAAGTTCAAATTTTCAGGAGAGAAAAAAAAAACTGAAACCGAACCGGAATCGAACCGAAATGTTCGGTTCGTTCCCAGTTCAGTCCCAACTTCATTTCAGTCCGGTCCGGTCCTTGGCACAAAAAAATTTGGTCTATTCGGTTTTGGGGTTTTTGGACCGAAATCGCCCGAATAGACTGAATGCTTACCCCCTAATATGAAATTTGAAAATTCTCGGTATACCGAAAATTTGGTATACTGCGATATTCAGTATATACCGATATTTTGGATACATGCTGGTATTTGGTCTACTGAATTTTCAGTATATACCGATATGTCGGTACATCGGTATATATCGATATTTCAGGATATATCGGTATTTCGGTATATCGGTACACCATACCGATGATTTTTTTTACAACTTATGATTATTATAGTACACTAATTTCATTTGAGTACACATGACTAGCTACAAAATATAATAAGTGACAAATAAATGTCAATAAAAGAAAAAAAAATTAATCAAATGATAATATTTAAATTATGATGATCTACAACGTTGCAACACATATTTACAATTTGATTAATATATCATATAAATCAGGTATAATTTAAAATATTACATAATAAAGTGAACAATTGAAATTTGAAAGTTATATATAATAACTAAAAAATAGTAATCTTATTCCTTTTATTATTAAACACCCAATACTCCTTACCAATATTAAACACTAAAAGTTAAAAAAAAAACAGAGAAATAAAAGAAAATTACTAAATAAGAAGATAAAAAATATTTTAGAGTTCATTAAATTCTAAAAAAAAATATAATATTCAGTAAGTTTAACATAAAAGTTTAGAAAATATATATAATAAAAAATACATGAGTTATGAATTGAAAATGAACAATTTAAAAGTATACATAAGAAATAGCAACCTTATATTCTTCTCCAATATTAAGCACTAAAAGTTAAAAAATAATAAAATAATAACAAGAAACTAGAATATACGTAAATTATGATAATAACACTTTGATGTTTAGATATTGAAGTTGGACATGACTAATAAAAGATAATAAACTAACATTATTATAATTAGGAGTTATGAGTAAAGTAAGTTATAAGAGAAATAATAGAAAATTACTAAATAAGAAGATAAAAAATATTTTAGATTTCATTAAATTCTAAAAAAACATAATATTCAGTAAGTTTAACATAAAAGCTTAGAAAATATATAATAAAAAATACATGAGTTATGAATTGAAAATGAACAATTTAAAAGTATAAATAATAAATAGCAACCTTATATTCTTCTCCAATATTAAGTACTAAAAGTTCAAAAATAATAAAATAATAACAAGAAACTAGAATATACGTAAAATATGATAATAAGACTTTGATGTTTAGATATTGAAGTTGAACATGATTAATAAAAGATAATAAACTAACATGATTACAATTACGACTTATGAATAAAGTAAATTATAAGAGAAATAATTGAAAATTACTAAATAAGAAGATAAAAAATATTTTAGAGTTCAATAAATTCTAAAAAAATATATAATATTCAGTAAGTTTTTTTTTTGAATGAATTGTATAAATACAAGAAAAAAGAGACGGAACCTAGAAGTCCCGGAAATCACACGCTGAAAACTCAGGGGACCGGAGCCTCATTAAAACCCATATGGAAAGCCCGAAAGGGAAAAACCATATGGGAAAAAGAGTACCCCTCTAAACAAACCGAAAAAAACCAGGAAAATGAAAGTCCTGTAAGACAGCATCCGAAATACAAGGGATAATAGAAGGCCAAAAACCAGAAGGGACAACAGAGGAAGCTAAAATATCTGCAACACGATTCCCCTCTCTATATATATGGGAAACACAAAAATGAATATTATCAATGAAATTCATAGCAACACGCCAACGAGCTTTGATAGTCCACGGAACCTGCAAACTTCTATAAGAAAGGAGAGAAACCATGAGCTATGAATTGAAAATGGACAATTTAAAAGTATACATAATTAATAGCAACCTTATATTCTTATCCAATAATAAACATGATCATGCATATGATGGTGATTATAGAATATTCTTTTTGTACTTAGATTTTAAACTAGTTCCGACTTATATAACTTATCAAGATGGGATATTGAATAATTTAACTCCTACGTATAATACGCACTCATAAGATGAAAATGTTAAGTTCCATTGACATTAGCGTGATGACATAAATGTATATACGTGAGTGTTTTGTTAGTGCTAATGCTTGGCACTAAGTGAAGATACACCGCAAAGGGGGAGATTGTTAGTGCCATGATGTGCACTAAGACTTTTTTATCAAGGGCTCTACCTTGCACTAGTAAATAGCGAATTAATGTCATTAATCTTTATGGCATTGGATCATCAATAAGTATTTATTTTTTTCAAGTACAAGTTTGTTGTTCTGCACAACGTTTATAAAGATGTACATGCATGTGATATGAATTTCCTGAAGACAGCTCAAGCATGGAGTTTATATCGAGCTCAAGATGAAGAAGATTGTGCATCATGCTACAACTGAGATTGTTCAACACACTGAGTACTGCCAGCTAGCTTGAGTGATAACCAGAAGTCAGTTTGTGAAGATACAAGACATTCCATTGTGCTACCCGATGAGAAGATTTAGAGATCAACAATGTTTATTGCAATGTTTATGAACATTTGCATGAACATCCTTTGTCCAGATTATTCTTCCAAGATTATTGAAATTGCTTGAAGTTTCCAACTAAGAAGAGATTAAAGATCGATCTAGAAGATGTCTTATTCAGCTTGGAGTACACGAGATTAAACATAAGGGAGAAGTTTAAATATGGAAGAATTCTAACAAGACAGGTCCTCAATTTCTTTGAAGCTATATAAGAAAATTTCCTTATTAGATTTCTGATATGATTAGGATTTCTGATTTCCTTATTAAGGCTATATCCTTGTCTTATAAATAGCCTAAAATTAGAACTCGTTAGACACACACCGAACTATTGAATGCACTGAAAATATACATCTACACAAGAGCGCTAAAGTGTTTAAGAGCCACATAGGTTTCGATTATCATTATTAAGCTAGAGATTAGTGTTCTAGTCAGAGTGTTTTGAAACATCTTTCATACATCGTTAAAGGGTTCTCGGGAGAGAATATATGTGGGAACTAGATAAGTAGAAATCTAGGTTGTGAGGGGAGCTCATAGTTCAATTCCTTGAAAGAGGGTGTTCGGGTAGAATGGGTATTGAGTGATGCGAGGTCAGCTGCATGTAAGATCTCTAGTAAATGATATATCGGAGTAGTGGATTATTTCTCACGGACTTGACAAGTCCCCCTGACGTAGATCAGTTGATCAAACAGGGTTACCAATCTCTTGTGTGCTTTACTTTCTGCTGTTTCATTAAAACTCATTATAATGTTCGTGTACATTATAGTGAACATTACTTATAATGTTATAGAACATCTTCAAGAATGTCTGCAGAACAGATACTTTGTATGAGGTGTGCACTTTCAATTAGCACTAGAGCAAGTCGTTTTGTCTTCAAAATGAAAAGATTACTAGAAGTACATCTCTATGTGAAGTATTTGGTTTTAAAGTCCTGAGTTCCATCAAGGAAGGAGGTTCCACAGCTAGACCACCTCTTCTAGAAGATAACAACTACCCGTATTGGAAGGCAAGAATGCGTGTCTTTCTTAGATCCATTGATGATCGAGCATGGAAAGAGTGTTACTGAAGGATGGATACAACCTATTATTGCTAAAGATGACAAGTATACTCCCATTCCAAAGAAAGACTGGACTGAACCACAAAAGAGGTGGTTCAATGCAAACTCCAAAGCTCTTAATGCTATATTTTCCACTATGGACATAGAGTAATTCAGCCTGATCACGTGTGAGATTGCCAAGGCTGCATGGGATATACTGGAAATAACCTTTGAAGGAACCAACACTGTCAGACTTTCAAGGCTTCAGAATATTACCTCTAAATTTGAAAACTTGAGGATGGAAAACTCTGAAACCATTAGAGAATGCTCTCTTAAGGAGTATATCTAATAAAAGTTTTTCATTAGGTGAAATAATGACAAATGAGAAGCTAGTTAGAAAAGTATTGAAATCTCTACTAAAGAGGTTTGCTTACAAGGTTGCTACCATTGAAGAAGCAAATGACATCAGAAGTATGAGGCTAGATGAGCTAATAGGATCTCTCAGGACTTTTGAGATGAATCATGAAGAAGATAAGTACATAGATAAAGGAAAAAGAATTACCTTAAAAGCTGAAAATTTAGAAAAAGTTCCTAAAAATATTCATAAAGATGTTCCTGATGAAGATATGCTGAATTCTATGGTTTTAATCACCAAAAATTTCAGAAAGATGTTGAAAAGGGCTGGAAACCAACTTGTATCCAAATTCAACAACAGAAAGCAATACTCTTGTAAGTCTTTCAATAGAAACAACTTTGATCAAGAGGAAGATCAAAATAAAAAATAAGGTGCTGAGAATGTGAAGGCTTTAGACACATTCAGAGAGAGTGTGCTAATACTCTAAAAAAGAAGAATAGCTACAATGCCTCTATGAGTAAAGAAGAAACAAGCTCTAGTGATTCAGACTCACAACATGAACCTATAACTTTCATAGCCAGGGAGAAAATGAGTCACATGCTGATCTTTTTGCTATACAATAGGAATCAGATAATGATGAAACCAGTGACCTCGATCTTGAAACCACTTATCAAGAGATGTTCAACAAGTGGCTAGAGGTTGTTGAAATCAACAAACAACTTGTTGTACCGAATCAGAAAATCAACCAAGAGAAGAGTCAATTGATAGACAAGGAAACAGCTATGCAAAAGACCATCTGTGATCAAAAGAAAGAGATTGAGCAAGTTAATGAAGACCTGCAAGTATTTATGAAGAATATTAGAATGCTCAACAATGGTACTAAGAATCTAGATGAGATTCTTAAGTTAAGACAGAGACTGCTAAGGTACGCTATGACCTTGGATACTCAAGATAAAGCTCTGAGAAGATAGAGTTTGTCAAAGCCAAGGAAGAACCTGATTAGAGCAAAGATGTTTAAATGAAAGTTTAGAACATTATCAAGAACATTTTTCCTCAGAATGTGCCTCACAAGAATATCTCATGCAGAAAAAATACCAACGTTGCCTTCTACAGCACATCAAACAGGAGAAAAATCATTTGCTATTATTATGAGATTCTTGGACACATCAGACCTCATTGTAAAAAATATCTCAAAGATTTAAAAAGAATGAGGAGAATATTTATGCCTAAGGAAATCAAAGTTTCAGCTCCACGACATAACTGGAATAAGAAGCAAATCAGACTTGAGAATAAGTGGGTGGTCAAGAAGCAACATGCTGGCATGGTTGTTCACACATCGCTTAAAACTGAGAGTTCAAGCAACTTCTACTTTGACAGTGGATGTTCAAGGCACATGATGGGTGACAAAGCAGTGGTGAAAAATTTGAAGACCTGTTCATCTGACTTTGTAACATTCGAAGATGGAAAGAAGAGTAAAGTCATGGGAAAAAGGAGTTCTAGATATAGAAGGCATGCCAAATCTAAAAAAGGCTATGCTAGTAAATGGACTGAAAGCCAATCTGATCAGCATAAATCAGCTATGTGATAACAATATGACTATGGTTTTTACCAAATATGATTGCAAAGTCTACAAGAAGGACAATGAAGTCTTCATGGAAAGAAAGAAATCTTTTGATAACTATTATCGGTTCAATGTTCATTCAGAACATTCAATAACATGTTAAAAAACATCCTTGGATAAAACTGAATTATGGCATCAGAAGCTTAGCCATACTCACTTCAGGAACCTACAAAAGCTGATCAACAAAGACATGATTAGAGGGATACCAAAGATCAAGGTTAATTGTGACAAAGTATGCAGACCATGTCAATTAGGGAAGCAAATTAGATCACAGCACAAGGATGTTCAACACACCACCTCTAGCAAAGTTCTAGATCTGCTTCACATGGATCTAATGGGACTGATGCGTGGTTGTTTCATGCTCAAAATAAATTTTTATTGCTCTTGTGCCCACAGTGAGCGTAGCTAGCTTGTGAGTACAGGTCGATCCCACAGGGAGCTAATGTGATTCCACCTTCGAGTAACCAATCAAAAAGGGAGTTTTTGTGTTGTCACTGTATTGAAAGTAAATCTGCAAAAGAAAATTAAAGACAATATCAAATAACAAAAGGTTATGGCATTTGAACTAGAATTTGGTTTAAGTATAAAACTACTCGATCATGGGCACACCGATTTTCATACACGAATAAGTCACCCAGTTATGAAGACTGGATTTCTCGCTGCATCTCCTCATTCATCCTTTCATTTTAGATTTAAAAGCAATTCCTCATCGATTAAATCCCTAACCTACCAACCACCTCCCGATTCCCCTAAGAGATGTAAATGATAGAAAGTATTGTGCCTCTAGACGAACTCAGATCTGTTATGTTTACCGATTCCTCGTGTGCCCACAACAACCCATCGATCTCTTATTACTATATGAATCAACACACAGTCACGGTTCATCAATTCAATTAATAGTGGTGTGCCCTCTATGTCTAACGAGTGATTAACCACATTAGGTATTTCAGACACACACTCACGTGGAACAGGTTCAAGAATCGACAGAAACCTATCATGCATTACTATGCCCATTTCAGCATCACGAGTCCAGATTTGTACTTAAACAATTTTCATTGTTCAAACACCAGAAATAAAGATCTAGCAAACAAGGCTAGACATAACTAAAATTGCAGAAATTAAAGACATAAAATAAATGAAAACTTACTGAATGAATTAATTAAAAATCTCAACTCCAACGATGAGAAACATAAACATATCCTAAGTTCCAAAAGCTTAAGGCCTATTGGATTGTTCTTGCTGCCTAAGTACCATATGAAATAAAAGTGCAGAAAATAAATATTGTAGCAGTGTTTCTCACTTCCAAAGCTTGTTTTTCCAGCAATTAGAAATAGTTTAAATAGTTACATTTCCGATTTAGAGTTTCCCCAACAAACAGGGGTCTTCACTGGCTTCTGGATCCGGTGTGCCCCATCCTGATCAAGTTAGTTCACTAGTATTCGAGCCAATGAGTCTTATCTCGATCAAATCAATATTTTTAGGGATTATGCTTATCTCTTAGTTGCCACGCCTCTTAGGAGTCCAGCTTATCACCAACTCTTCTTCGGATATGTAGCTATTCTTCATGCCTCTAGCTTCCAACAGAATCCTGAGTTTTCCACGAATGTCCATTCTGGCCTGTTGTCGAGTCTGTACGAGCAATGTGGGCATGACATCATCTGGTCAGCTTCATCCTTATCTGGTATTGTAACACCCCATATTTTTGGATAAGGTTTAAGATAATTGTTAATATTAATCAATCTGTTAAGGAAGAAATTTAAATAAGTTAATTAAGGTTGGATGTCAGTCACGACTTTAAGAGTCAGTTTTCGTGAAAATCACATTTTCAGAAAATATATTTCTTTTATGACCATTCATGGTCTCATTAGAAAGGTTTTATAACTCAAGGAGTATGCTGGTGTTTTTGGATTTTAAATATGAAGTCATTTGAGTTCTCGGTGATGAAAAACGTATTTAAAAGGCGAATGAATAGTAACTTTTGCGTGCGTTCGTGTTTTAAGAAATTTACGAAATCCTCCTCGTTGATTCGAGTCCAGTTCTGTCAGGCCCTTCTTATGGGAAATGACTCAAGGATTCCGTTGGCATTCACGGATCTCCATTATGAGGTCAATCGAACGCTCGGGAGTAAAATCTGACAGTCTGAATGAATAGTAAAAAGTAATTCCAAAAAGGGAATCTTTGCTCATCTTTCTTCTGACGACCCTGTCTTCTTCACAAATCAAGTTAGTTCACTAGTATTCGAGCCAATGAGTCTCCTGGTATTTTTAGATTTCGTGTCTGAAGTCATTTGGACCTCGATATCGAATAAAACAGCTTTTAACCGAACCCAGGATAACTTTTGCAGTATTTTCGCACTGCAATGGCTTCCAAGGGAAGCCAAAGCTTATCCTATAAATAGAGGGCCACCCCTTTGCATTTCATTGTTCATTATTCATCCATTTCACTTCTAAATCGAGAGGGTGAGCTTTGAAAGCCGAGAAAGTTCTGTGGAAGTAAAATGTGTTCTTCGTGAGTGTTCTGCAAGACGACGAGCGGAGTGGCGTGGAAGGGATGCGGTGAGGGAATGTGATAGGGACGCCGTTGGGTCGTAGCAGGCGGCTCTGCCGCCGTTGTGACTCAACGAGACGCCGAACTAGCCACATTCCTTCAACGCACCTAGCCCCGTCCATTCTTGTTTGTTGGTCTCGACTCCATTTCTTTTCTATCTTTTAAATTCCGCATTTACTTTCCGTTCTTTACGTTCTTCGAGTTCTTCATTATTGCTCGTCTAAGTTGTATTTCGATTGTTATTGAAGTTCCAAGATAATAACGTTTACGTTATATTTTCCCGCTTTATTTCTGTCGTTATTATTCTTAAGATTAGCCCCGTTTATCCCGATAAATTCCGTTCAAACTATATTTAAGAGATTTCATTGTTATTCTAATTATTAAGAAGGATTATCGTGTTTATGCGGTTATAATGCCAAAATTCTTTTCAAGTTAAAACATGTTGTTGCATGTTAATTTCAAGTATGTTGTTTTTAAGAAATTTCGGGTTAAGTGTTCTTCATGTTCGTCGAAAGAATCAAACGAACATGAAGAACCCAGTTGAAGATCGCCCAGAACTGGGTTGAAGAGAGAGAAAGGAGAGAGCCCCGCGGGGGGGGGAGGGGGTGCGCCGCCGCGCCCACCCCGAGGCCTCCAAGCCCGCCGGGGCTAGGGGGCCCCGCCGGCGCACCATGCGCCACGGTGAGGGGCAGCCCGCCGGGGCTAGGGTGCCCCGCCGGCGCACCATGCGCCGCGGCGGGGGGCGGCCCGCAGCGCCCAAGTGCGCCGCGGCACCCCCCATTCTCCGTGTTATTTTTCGTCATTTTCTTTTTTGGATATTTCGTACCCTCTTCCTGAGCATTTCGAGCCTTTCAAATCATGTTATTTCCAAGCTATTTTCAAGTTTAAATTTTAGAGAAGCATTCAAGTTATTCCCGATTTAATTCGAATAAGCTATTCAAAGTTATTTTCCATCTAAAAATTAAGAAATCAAGTCAAGAAGTTCCTTAATTAAAATAAATCCTTCTCGGATCTTTATAAAGTCATAAAGTCGTGCTATCCATGATTAAGTCCTAATTAGAAATATATAAGATGGGTATTATTTAATTCCAAGTTTTTAGCTAGAAATCCTCGTAGTAGGCCGCTAAGTCGATAATTCAACTTTTATAGGAGAAAGTGAGCCTCGTGGGAATTCGAAGAAGGATCATCGAATCATTGCCTCATCTTCTGCTCTGTGATCGAGGTGGGTAATTCTATACTCATCTAAAGTTTGAGCTAATAAGCTCTAGAAGCATATAGGGCAAATGAGATATGCAATAAATCATTTTTGCTCTGCCTGATTGATCTCTGTACAAGGAAGAAAGGAAAAGAAGATATTTTATGTTATAACTGAGTTCTCAAGCATGTTTAGAATGTATAGAAATGCTAGAAATGCTAAAGTTTGTCTATGCTTAGCATGAGATATTTAGAATTGTCGTTAGTTACAATTCACATTTATTTACATTTATCTCTTGTATACGAATGCTTATGCTTGTTAAAGCTCGTATAGTTGAGGATTAAGGATATCTTTTTTAGGTAGTGTAAAATCCCTTATGCGCTGAAATCATGTTATATCAAAGAATTAGTACCTAGACGTGCTCTAAGATTGGTTTTGATAGCAAGGCTAAGGAAGGAAGGAACTTAGCATTTCACTTAGGCAGGATTTAAGTTCAGAACTCTTAAGGGAGTCACTGCTAAGTTTTTTCCCTGCAAACTCGTTCGGATATTCGAGGTAACCCCTCTTCTATCCCATGGCATGCCTAAGGGTGCAGTTGACATCAGGTTTGAGCCACATTGGGCCCAAAAGAAAAGAAAAAGGTTTTACGGATATGGAGAGGGCTTTTGCATTTTTCTCTCCATATACCGTCTGTTAATTATTGGATATCTTGAAGTTATTAAAGTATTTTTGCTAAAACCCACTGAGTACATTAGTGCTCATGCCCCCTCTTTTCAAATGTTTTCAAGTTGAGATGCTAAGGATGTTGGTGGCTATGGATGTGGGTTGGTTGCCAAGATTGTTTTGCTATTATCTAAATTTCTTTTGAAATCCCATGATGTTTCTGCTACTCTGATACACTCTTCTAGTTTCGTTTAAATTCTACTATGATCGTCTAGACTCTAAGAATATCCCAGACATGATTAAATATTTATAAGATACATATTATGTTTATTTCCATTTCTCGAGTATGATTTCCGTTCGCCTGTGAAGAGGCTTAGTCACGTTGATATATGTTGTTCCTTTTGACCTAAGAATGGGTCTATGCTTGTTGGTATCTGATTAGTTAGCCGTTTTATTCCGCTTAAGCATGTTCCCATTTTAACTCAAGTAAACCCGAGCATCACCACCTATCTTCCAAAGCATGTCTTGTTCTTAAACCCCTTTGTTAATCTTCCGACTTTATTCATTAATTCCTAAATAACACCCCATCCCCATTCGTAAATCCCTATCTCGGGACCGGGCTGTTACAGATGGTATCAGAGCAGGTTTGCAACTCTGCAGGCTTGTCTCTCTGTTTAAGTTAAGCTAAAATGTTTATGTGAATATAAGTTGTTCTTTGATAAGTTAAAGTAGCAACCCACAACTCGCCATCACCCTTGTATCCTCAACCAAAAATCAAGGTATGATAGTATAGAAATTTTGGATGTTGGATTCATGATTTTTGGAATACAGGAAAGGAAAAGATTTGAGCAAGCATACCTGTTTTATGGATAAGAGAAAAACTGTGAGAATGAAATTCCAAGTAAAAGGTGTTCGGGTAAAATGATTTCCCAGATGGAAAATTTGTGAAAAGAGTTTTTGATCCCAAAAAAAAAGCTTAAATTCATTTCTCAAAATTTTGACTCAAAGAAAAGGTAAACAATGTATGTTTAAAGACTTTGGGCACCAAATTTTTTATAAAATTGTCAACTGCTTATTAAAAAGGAGCTATGCATGCAAGATTAATCTAGATGTTAGTATAATCTCAAGAGGACCTTAGGTCTCCATTTTATAATCTAGACTGATTAAGTTATTCTCTTCTAGATGGTTAAGCGTCGTTCGACAGATAGGAAGAGCGTGACTCTTTTGCGCCCTGTGCAAGAGAGGGTTGAGAGGTTCAGAGGGAAACCTGGAATGGCAATGAGCAGTTGCTGTCATATATGGAAAGATACCTCGAAAGGTGGGCTTGGACGAACGTCCTCAATTGGGGTCAAAATTGGAGAAAGGAAGAAAATCAAACAAGACTTGACAAGAAAATAAAATAAAATAAAATAAAATAAAGGAAAGAACGTCCTCAATTGGGGTCAAAATTGGAGAAATATTTGAAGTTATCTCCATCCAGTCTGTGCGCCAATGATGAGATTCAACTTACAAAATCTTGTGAAAATTTGGAAGAGATGTTTATTGAAAATAAATAACCAAAATTAAAAAAAATATGCGACTAAAAAAAATGGGTTGCCTCCTAGTAGCGCCGTAATTTATAGTCTTTGGCTAGACATGAAATAGGATCAGAATAATTCTCAAATACGGGGTGGAGTGTCTCCACCATGCCATTTGTTACGCCATTTAAATGATCCATATGGGTATACTGAAAATATATTCACTTGCTTTTGATTGTGACTCATGTCCATATGATCTATAAATCTCTATCTCATGGCCAACTCATCTTTATGTGCCCATTTTGGATTTTCACTTATCATCACAGAGAATGAATTTTGCGAAACGTTTACCTGCAAAAATTCCCTAAAAATTAACATGCTCATAATCATAAGAAAATTTCATATTTTCAAAAATATTAAACGTCGTAATTTCCCCATCAAATTCACATGTTAATATCTCTTTGTCCACATCAATCTTTATCTTTGTTGTTTTCATAAATGACCTCCCTAACAAAACAACATATGAGTTAGAATTCATGACTCCCATGTCCAATATATAAAAATTTACTGGAAATATCAGTTCATCAACTCTTACCAAAACATCCTCAACAATTCCAATAGGATACACATTAGATCGGTCCGCCAATTGAATTTTAATTTGAGTTTGCTTTAAAGGACCCAAATCTAATTTCTCATAAATTGATAAAGGCATAACATTAATTGTTGCACCCAAATCAAGCATAGCTCTTTCAACTTTTTTATCTCCAATTACACATGGAATTGAAAACATACCCGGATCTTTGCATTTCTGGGGTAATTTCTGTTGTATTACGTCTGAGATATTTTCTCTAACTAAGAGTCTTGCATTATCTTCATACTTGATCTTCTTCATACATAGCTCTTTAAGAAGCTTGGCATACTTAGGCACTTGACGGATTGCATCAAGAAGAGAAATGTTGATTTTCACCTTTCTAAATACCTTGAGCATTTCTTAATTTTCATCATCTTTCTTCTCTTTTGCAAATCTGCCAGGAAAATGTGGTTTCAGTACAACTTTAGGTTTACCAGGTTTAGATTTTACCTCAGTTTCTGCACTATCTTTTTCTAAATTTTCTGATGTGGTGGGCATATCCTCCTGCATGGGCATATTGGCTTGATCGGGCACGCTACCAATATTCTTGATTGGATTGGGCAACTCTTTCTCGCTCCTTAATGTGATGGAACTCACATTCTCCTGTGGGTTTATCTCGACCTGTGAACGAAATTTACCTTTGAAAATAGTTGTCTCCAATTTGGAAATCGCTTGACCCATTTGGGTTATTTGCATTCCCATATGATTAAATCCTGCTTGAGTTTCTTGATGAAACTTCAAACTATTTTGTGCTAATTTTGCAACAATTTCTTCCAGAGGTCTTCTTGGTTTCTCCTTCGGTACTTATCTGTGGTATTGCATCCAATATTGCCCACATTGTTGAAAACCTTGTTGTGATATGCCCTGTTGTGCCGACTGCTTGTAACTCAGATTTGGATAATCCCGCCAATGAGAATTATAAGTGTTAGAAAAATGATCATAATATCCTTGCTGTGAATTGTAACCTCCAACGGCATTGACTTGTTTAAGATTATCTTATTGCAAAGTTGGGCACATGTCTATGGGATGCCCATGAACATTGCATATGCCACATGCCTTGACTTATTGTGTTGTGCCCATTCCACTAAGTAATTTGTCTAATTTTTCACATAATGTGTCAAATCGTGTATCTTTAGTGATTTGGACATCAACCAATTTTCTTGATTTGTCTGCTTCAAATTGTTGATTGTTATCTATAATATTTGCCATCAACATCATCACTTCATCTGGAGTCTTATTCATCAATGCTCCACCACTTGCTGCATCCACCATACTCCTATCACCCGGCTGCAAACTTTCATAAAAATATTGAATCAATAATAAACTAGGAATTTGGTGTTGTGGGAATTTAGAATATAATTTTTTAACTCAATCCCAATATCAATTAAAAGACTCTCCAAACTCTTGTTTATTTCCACAAATGGCTTTTCTAATGAAAGCTACTCTAGACGTCGAAAAATATTTTTTCAAGAAATTTTTGTTTCATACTTCTCCAAGTTGTTATAGATCCCAGTGCTAAACTAAACAACTATTCATGTGTATCATCTTGTAAAGAAAATGGAAATTCTACAAGCCTAACATATTTCGAATTATCAATATTTCCCTAATTTTGCATAGTAGAACAAACAAGATGGAAATCCTGTAAATGCTTATGTGGATCATCTCCCGGATAATCATGGAATTTAGGAAGTATATGCATAAAAAAAGATTTTAATTGAAAATTCCCATGAGCTTGAGTAAGTGTTATGCATAGTGGTCCAAAATCTATTTATGGCGGATTAGCCAATTTACGCAAAGTAGTGTGGTTTGCAGCATTGTTTGCATTACTCCATCCATTGTTGGCTGCATTATTTCCTTGGTTATTAGCCATATTGGATTCTGCAGATGATGTTGTATCTTCAAACTCGTGTTCCTCGGTAGATTCTGATATTGGTGTGAGATTTGATGCTGAAGAAGTTGCTTGCTTTGCCTTTTCTGTTTCTTTCCTTCTTTTTCGTGCAGATTTCTTAACTTCAGGATCAAAGATAAGTTCACTTTTACGAGAAGATTAGGGCATAAATGAAAAATAGACAAATTATATAATGAGATGAAAGAAAGATTACTATCACCATTCAACGACACCAATTTTGATGCGATATTGTCACGTGCCTAAAATAAAAGTGTTCTTCCGAATGCCCAAATGGGTGTAGTAGATGGAAAGCACAGGTCAAATCCTCAGGGAACGGTTTAATCCTTCTTTCTTTCTATGGTAACTTTGGGGGGTTTTTAGAGAGAGAGAGTTTAATCTATTACTAAACTGAAATTAAGAAGTAAATATATCAATAATAAAAAAATTTGGATGAAATCATAAAGTCACAATGGTATGCCCACGTCGATCATTGATGCACAAATAATATTCACATAATCAAGTAAACCAATTATGGAATACCGGAACCCGCTGACGCATTCCTCATCTCTCCTTAAGTGTATATAAAATAAAAGAACCCTTATTATTCGACTTCTTATCAATTAATAACCCGCAAGAACCCTTAACTGATTTAATTAATCAATATCTTTAAGAAATAGAGAAACCCAGTTATATTATAGGCATACGGATCCATATACCCACAATACCCCCTTATGCTGTTAGGAAAAACAATCAAAAGAAGCATCCAATAAAGTTTTTGTTGAGTATGACGCGTTCTAGATGATGTTATCACTTCGTTTGATAACATGGCAATCAATGTCGTATCTAATGTTGTTCTATCATTCTTGTCACATCGAGTATAACACTCGGAACATTAACCTTATCATTTCCTAGTATTTTGGATTAATTTATTTTAAATTAATATGAATAAATTGTGATTTTTATCACATATCATTTTCCACATTTTTAGGGATTTATTAGATATTTTATTTTGAATTAAAATGTGGATGATGATTAATTTTGACTTGTTCAAAATCTGTTCCAGATTTCATGGGGACGTGATGTTCCCACTCCTTCTTGGATACTAACTGTTGCAGGAGATCGTGGGTCACTGGAGTAACCGCTACTATTGCACGATGTTGAAGAACGTGTGCCACGCAATGCAGAAGACGGTTATCTCAAGTCCACTTCAGCAATGGGTAGTGGAAGATGGTTGATTCAAGTCCAAGTCTCTTGGGTTCGTGGAGCAACTGCCAATACAAGATAGACGAAGTATTTAAGGTCTCCTTAGACCTTAAAATCATTTATGCAAGCAGGTTATCACCGTGGTTTGTGAGAAGCTCTGAATCTTGCATCTAGTGTCATCTCTGAAATCCAAGACATCTTCCTCGACATCTGCCTAGCGTCCCAATCAGCTGGAGACTTTCATTCCAGTTGTGTGTGTAGGTTAGATAGTCAACTTTGAAAAGTGTACTATTTAGAGTGACTGATTGTAATCTATCTATGTGTTTAGATAGGTTTGTTTTTGGGTGATTATTCGAGTGAGTGAAGCTAGGATAATCCTCTGTATGTTTTATGCTGTGTTGTCAAGGGAATGAACCAAGACAACATCAGCATTGTTTTTGTATTTCACTTGTGATAGTGAATTTCACCTTGAGGCAATCACACACCGTATGGAGTGTGATTTAAAACTTATTTTCTGCAAAGTTCTATTTACGTTTCCGCTGCATGTTGAAGGCAATGTGGTAACACTAGCTTCAACATTACATTTAACTTTGCAATTTACATACGTAATTCACATTGTTTCAGGCAACAAATTCTAACAAGTGGTATCAGAGCTGGTACTTGATACACTAAGTACTCGATCTGGTGTTGCTTGAAATCAGTGATGGATATTCAGATTAATCAATGTCGTCCTCCTGCTCTAGATAGCAATGGTGGTAACTATGTCATGTGGAAATCTCAAATGAAGATTTACATCAAATCTATCGATGAAAGAGCATAGATGGCAGTTATTGAAGAATAGAGCCCTCCTAGGATGGAAGGTCCGAATAGAGATTTTGTGTTAACTCCAGAATCTCAATGGACAAATGATGAGAGAATAATCTCAAATTTTAATGCTCGCGCGCTGAATGCGATTTTTGTTTCAATCGATGTTCCATACTTCAAGATGATTTGCAATTGTGTTACTGCATATCAAGCATGGACCATTCTTCGAGAACATTGTGAAGGGTCTGCCAGTGTAAGGAAGACCAAACTGAGGTTACTCACATCAAAATTTGAAAATTTGCGCATGCTTGAAGATGAAACTATTTCATCTTATGCTGAAAAATTATGTGAGATCTCAAATCAATCGAACGCTCTTGGGAGTCCAATCTCTAATGAGAACATGGTTAGCAAGTTGCTTCGAACTCTCCCAGAAAGATTCAATATAAAAATTTAAGCAATTGAAGAAGCACATGATGTAGGAACCATGAGTATGAGTGAAGCGGTCAGCATCTTGCTAACGTTTGAAATGAACCTGCAAAATCAGAATGCAAACTCAACTTCAAGAGAAATTGCTCTCCAGACAACAACTGTGTCATCTGATGTTCATAATGATGTTGACAGTCTTCAGGAAATCAACGAGGAAGAGAATCTAAGTGTTGCACTCTTGACAAAGAAGTTCAACTCACTGCTCCGTTCCATGAAGAAAAGCCCCCAAATATCAAACCTCGACGGCTGTTTGACTCTCCATCCTCATCAACATCAAATTCTGGAAGATCAAATGTCAAGAAGGAAGTTGCTGACACTAGGAAAGACATTAATTTAGTTCAATGTGGAGCATGCTCTGGGTATGGACATTATTCAAACGAATGTCCAACAGCACGAAGAAGACAAAGAAATAATTTTAATGTTGTTCTCAGTGATGATTCTGATTCTGAAAATGATTCAGATCAGAGAGTGTTGTTCATCAATGTCATGGAAGAATATGATCAGATTATTGATGCTCTGAATGATATTGATGAACTTGATGAACTTGATATTGAAAAATGCGAAGTTGAAGATGAAGTTCTTCCAGATGTTGAAGCAGAAGTTACTGAGATTTCACCCAATACGAAAAATTGGTATGAAATGACTCTTCTGGATGAATGCAATCAGGCTTCTGAAGTCAGAGGACATGATCCACACAAAGAACAACCTACTGCCTCACTTCAAGAACTCAACAAAGTTGTGAATGAAGTCTGCACTTAGTGGAAAACTCAATCAAAAGAGCTGAGATTTCTCATGAAAGAAAATCAGTTTCTAAGAGGAAAGGTTGTAAGTCCGGAAATTAGACTTACCAGGAGTGATGCTAAAATCAGCAAACTAAAGAAGGAAGTGGAGGACACCTCAAGAACATTTCAGAAGTGGAATTAAGGAACGAATGTCCTAAATGAAGCCTTAACATTGGGACAGACAGATAGAGCTGGACTGGGATTCTCTAATAAATCCTCCATGTCTTTCTCAAACAACAATGTTGTTCAGTTTGTGAAAGGTAACAATTCAAGCACAACTACAAGGAACAATGTTTAAGATGATGATCATAAGCAATATAAGGGCTCAGAGGTGCGGAAATATATGTGCCATTACTGTTAGGAGCTTGGACATATCAAACCACATTACTTCAAGTTTCACGATGATGTTGCAACTGGAAGAACAACATCATAGATCACATCTAGCAACAAGAATCTGAAGAAGTCCAAAAAGATGAAGGTTACATGTAATGTTGTGTACACATCACTGAAGGCCAACATTATCGGAACATGGTACTTCGACAATGGATGTTCTCGACACATGATAGGCAATAAGGAGTTTCTTGAAGAATATACCACTACAAACAAAGGCAAAGTCAGTTACGGAGGAGGAGCTCAAGGAAACATTGTTGAAAAAGGTACATTAAATGTCAAACATTTTCCTAAGCTTCAGAATGTCCTACATATTGAAGGATTGACGGCCAATTTGATCAGTATTAGTCAGCTTTGTGATGATGGTATGTATGTCAAGTTTGACAAAAATACTTGTAAAGTGTTTGACAAACACGACAAATGCATAATGTTTGGGAGCCGTGCATCTGACAATTGCTACCCTACTGACAAAGATGAAACCTGCAACATGACTGTAAATGATGAAACAAAGTTGATTCACTAAAAACTCGATCATGTGAGCATGGTAAATTTGAAAAAGCTGATTGTGTCTGATGTTGTTCGTGGCCGACCAAAACTGAATGTTGATCACGATGTTGTATGTGGTGTCTGCCAAAAGGGAAAACAAACCACAATTGCTCACAATAGCCTGGGTGGTTGTCAAACAACAAGATGTTTTCAACTCTTACACATATACATCATGGGACCAGTCGATACAAAGAGTATGAGAGGTAAGAGTTTCATCCTTATCATTGTTGATTATTTCTCAAGGTATACTTGGGTTGAATTTCTGCAGGAAAAATCTGAAACTTTCAAGGTCTTCAAAAGATTCTACCGCACAATATGTCTACAATTTGACACCAACATTGCATGCGTAAGAACAGATCATGGAAGAGAATTTGAGAATGCTGCATTCGATGATTTTTGTGAAAGGAAAGGAATACTCCATGAGTATTCAGCTCCCAAAACTCCACAACAAAACGGAGTAGTGTAAAGAAAGAATCGAACTCTGCAGAAAATGTCATGTGCAATGTTACAGGCCAAAGGACTTTCAAAGAAGCTGTGGGCTGAAGCTGTTAACACAGCGTGTCACATTGGAAACAGAGTCTATCTTCTACCAGGAAGAAAGGAGACTCCGTATGAACTTCTAAGAGAGAGAAAGTCAAATCTCAAATATTTTTATGTGTTTGGATGTGTCTGTTACATCCTGAATGACAGAGATCATCTTAGAAAGTTTGACTCCAAGAGTGACAAAGGACTATTCTAGGGATATGCTCAAAACAGCAGAGCATATCGGGTTCTTAATCTAAGAACTAAGGCCGTACAGAAATATATCAATGTTGTGTTTGATGATCTTATAGGTCTAGCAACAAGAACTGAAGAAGATGATGTGTCATTTCTCTTCCATGAACCAGATGTTTCCGACAAGGAGTCCAGTAACACTGACAAAAGTCCTATGAAAAGTCCTGATGTCAAAACCAATGTTTCTTCTCCGTTAGTGAAGGAATCAACATCACCCCAGACACCAGATTCAGACTCCTCATCTGAAAGCGATGATGAACAACTTCCACTGGCTCAGTATGAACCAAGACGTGATCCTCCAAGGAGAATAAAAAAAGATCACCCAAATTCCCAAATCATCAGTGATGGATCTTATGGAGTCAAAACCAGAACAAAGAGCTCAGCCGATGTTGCTGAATTGGTCAAACAGGTTTGCATGTCATCAGTTATTAACGTTATGTCCATTTCATGCTTTCTATCTAGTGTTGAACCCAAAAATGTCAAAGAAGCATTAAAAGATGAATTCTGGATAGAAGCAATGCATGATGAGCTGATTCAGTTTATTCGAAATAATGTGTGGGAATTGGTTCAAAGGACTGAAAATAAAAATTTAATTGGAACTAAATGGATTTTTAAGAACAAGACTGATGAGTCTAGGAATGTGGTTAGTAACAATGCCAGGCTAGTGGCACAAGGTTATACACAAGTAGAATGAATAGACTATGATGAAGCATTCACTCCTGTTGCTAGGATAGAGTCTATCCGTCTCCTACTTGCCATTGCTTGCCACATTGGATTTACATTGCATCAAATAGATGTCAAAAGCGCCTTTCTGAATGGCATTTTGAATGAGGAAGCCTATGTTGAACAACCAAAAGGCTTTGAATGTCATGAAAAACCAAACCATGTGCTGAAACTACACAAGGCTTTGTATGGGCTTAAACAAGATCCTAGAGCTTGGTATGCTCGCCTTACAGAGTTTTTAATTGACTTTGGCTTTTCAAGATGCGTGGTTGATAAAATATTGTTTATCAAAAGGATTCACAAACACATCACTGTTGCACAAATCTATGTTGATGATATTGTGTTTGGATCCACTTGTTCTAACCTCCTTAGTGAGTTTGTTGATGCAATGTGCAGCACATTTGAGATGAGTATGGTCGGTGAATTGGCCTACTTTCTTGGTCTCCAAATCAAGCAAGATAAAGATGGAATTTTTATATCCCAAAGTAAGTATGCCAAAAATCTGATCAAGCGCTTCGGACTTGAAGCTGCAAAGCCTATGAAGACACCAATGGAATGCTCTGAAAAACTGAGCAAAGACGATGTTGGAGTCAATGTTGACCCAACAATGTATAGAGGAATGATTGGAAGCTTGCTCTACTTGACTGCCAGCAGACCTGATATCATGTTCAGTGTTGGAGTATGTGCTAGATACCAAGCTCAACCCAAGGAGTCTCACCTGAAAGCTGTCAAAAGAATAATTCGATATGTTGCTGGTACAGTCGACTTTGGAATTAGGTATTGTAAAGATACAAACACCAAACTTATTGGATACAGTGATTCAGACTGAGCAGGTGATGTTGATGATAGGAAGAGCACAAGTGGTGGTTGCTTTTTTTTAGGGAGCAATATGGTTTCTTAGTCCAGCAAGAAATAAAATTATATCTCCTTGTCAACAGTTGAATCTGAATATGTTGCAGCTGCTAGTTGTTGTTCTCAGTTGGTGTGGTTGAACTAAATGATGAAGGACTATGGCATGACAAGCTCATCACTTACCTTGCTGTGTGATAATGCCAGTGCTATTGAAATTTCTAAGAATTCTATTCAACATTCACGCACTAAGCACATTGACATTCGCCATCACTTTATCAGAGACTTGGTGGAAAAGGAGATCATAAACATCAAGTATATATCCACTGAAAATCAAACAACAGATATTTTTACCAAGCCCCTTGATTTCGAGAGATTTTCTGCTTTGAGAAAGTCTCTTGGAATGTGCTCTGTTTAATTAGATCTTTCTGTTTATTGATGTTGAACTCGATGTGAGTATGTTTTTATCAACATCAGTTGTCTATCTTATTAGCTTTTATCTTTTTCTTTTTAGTAAAGTTCAAGATTTATTTAATGAAATTATGGTTGATCTGATCGTAATTTAACAAAATCAGGTACTTGAAATTATGTATCTGTGTTTGTGAATGAAATGCCCTTGACCTTAAAAAGGTAAACTATAAAAATTTTGGGTTTATTTCATTCATTGTTCGTAAATGTTGTAGCTGATGTTGTGTGCAAGATTGCAGAGAAACCATATTCTTCAGAAAATATATGGCTAGAATTATTATTTTTGTGTGGTTTCCGTCTTTTTATTCTTTTATATATATAAAAAAAACAGAAACTATTTTGGGGCCCATAAAGATTCACTTTTTGAATTTTTGTGATAAATACACGTTTTGATATGGTGTATCCCTATCCACTAGTTTTGTGTTATTTAAATATTTTCTTTGATAAGGAAAATAGAAAAAGTGGGTGATGTGACAGGAGGCTGTTCCGATTTTTGAGGGTGAGAGAGTATATCAACACTTTTTGGAATTCTTTTGTTTTTTATTACTCTCACTCTCTCTCTCGAGAAGCCTCTTCGTCTCCCTCTCTTGGTTTCTCATTTCTTCAAGCTTTTTGCAGAATATCAATGGCGGAACCCAAGGATCTCTCTGCCATGTTCGAGATGATGAAACAAATGTTCGAGAAGACTATGGGCACTCCGTCCTCGGCCTCTGGTCCTGCTGGAACATCAGCTATCACTCCCTCCGCCACATCCACTCCCACAGTAACTGCAACAGCCAAACTCACTCCAGAAAGACCCAAATCGGAGTCCGATAAACCCTCATCTTCTCTGGTTGAATATGCAGATGCTTCTATGGTGGACAATGCTGCTCCTGACTCCATACTGGTGCTAAACCCGACTCCTCTCCAACACATAAGTCCTGGTGCAGAGGAACACCCTATCGACCCAGATCTGGAGTTACACACTCAAGCTCTTGTCGAGAAAAAGAAGAGTGGCCCTACTCGCAAGTCAAAATGACTTCATCGCCAACAAGGGTCTATCAAGGAAGAGACTGGTGAGGGTTCGAGTAAAAAGGTAAGGAAAACGCTGAAAAAAGGAAGAAAAACCAGCAAGGTCATTGAAAGATGAGTCCGAGGATGAAGAGAATCCCCCTGAAAATTCTCCAGACAAAGCTGTTGATGATGTGGAAGTTAATGTTGAACAACAAGAGGAGCCTCTTTCTGCAATACCAGAGGACGATGTTCCTGCCAAGCCTGCAACTTCAGGACAAACTTTGAAAGAAAAAGGAAAAAAGGGGGCTACATCTGGCCCTAAGAAGAAGGAACCCTTTCCCACCTCTTCACAAGAAATGGTCTCCTCCGGCACAGCCAAGGAGATAGTCTCTCCATCTCACACTCATTCAGCCGATGTCAAAGATGATGCTGATTCTGCTGACTCTGAACCCGTATATCCCTCAGGTTTCCCTCATGATGTCTCCTCCGCATTCAGTAAGACATTCTATTCTCAGCATGCTAAAAATCTTCATAAAAACATCATTCTTCGCCCCATGCGAGTCGAAAAACAAATTAATGTGCTTAGTTTTAAGAAGTATGGAGTGGATGTTTTTTTGAAAGGGAGGGGTCTCTGGAAATCTGTTACTGAATTGTCATCTTTTGAACCTGATGTTGTTGCTGAACTTTATGCGAATGTGTCTCCTGAGATGGGTGATAAGTCTAAGAGAAAATTTGGAGAGGTTTATATGCGCAATAAAATCTATGTTTTTAACCCTATGCTGATCAACAAATTCTTGGGTCTGGGTAATGATTCTGATTTAGTTAGCCTAGATTTAATTGATGATGTTGTTGGGAATGATGATGATGGTGTTGTAAGGGAGAAGGCTGGAAAGTTCGTGGCTAAGGCAAAGGGGAAGAAGAAAATATGATATTTTCTTTATTAAAAACAATTTTATTTCAAATTTATGTATTGTCCTGGACACAATCTTGTTTTGGATGTGTTTACATCCTTGTTTATTTTTGTTTGTGTGTTGGACACATATTTTTTATTTTATGATGTTTTGTTGGGTATCAATGGTTGGATATTCTTGGATATTTTTGTTTTAATGATCAGTATGGTTTGATGATTTTGCTATATAAATTCTGTTCGCATATTCGGTTATGTGATGTTTTTGTTGAGTATGATCTTAACATTGTGATTATTTTTGCATGTTTCAAGATATGTGTTGTTTGCTGTGTTAAGAATGTTCTCAACATTATAATTCTGTATAGGGGATAATTACTCACCTATTTTCTCTATACAGGGGTAAATACCCAATTTGTTGTATATTCATGTATAGGGGATTATACCTACTAACCTTGTATATTATTTAATAGACAATAACTTAAGGGGAAGCAGACCTTAAGGGGGAGTTTTTGAAGCTCCAATATTTTTGATCGTATTCCGCTGCGGCTCTAATCATGTATATATTGAGCTTTATGTTTTATGCAGAAAGAATAAGCTTAAGGGGGAGATTGTTGAGTATGACACGTTCCAGATGATGTTATCACTTCGTTTGATAACATCGCAATCAATGTCATATCTAATGTTGTTCTGTTATTCTCGTCACATCGAGTATAACACTCAGAACATTAACCTTATCCCTTCTTAGTATTTTGGATTAATTTATTTTAAATTGATCTGAATAAATTGTGATTTTTGTCACTTATCATTTTCCACGTTTTTAGGGATTTATTAGATATTTTATTTTGAATCAAAATGTGGATAATGATTGATTTTGACTTGTTCAAAATCTGTTCCAGATTTCATGGGGACGTGATGTTCTCACTCCTTCTTGGACACTAACTGTTGCAGGAGATCGTGGGTCACTGGAGTAACTGCTACTATTACACGATGTTGAAGAACGTGTGCCAGGCAATGCAGAAGATGGTTATCTCAAGTCCACTTCAGCAATGGGTAGTGGAAGACGGTTGATTCAAGTCCAAGTCTCTTGGGTTCGTGGAGCAACTGCCAATACAAGATGGAGGAAGTATTTAAGGTCTCCTTAGACCTTAAAATCATTTATTCAAGCAGGTTATCACCATGGTTTGTGAGAAGCTCTGAATCTTGCATCTAGTGTCATCTCTGAAATCCAAGACATCTTCCTCAAGATGCCTAGCGTCCCAATTAGCTGGAGACTTTCATTCCAGTTGTGTGTGTAGGTTAGATAGTCAACTTTGAAAAGTGTACTATTTAGAGTGACTGATTGTAATCTATCTATGTGTGTTAGATAGGTTTTTTTTGGGTGATTATTCGAGTGAGTGAAGCTAGGATAATCCTTTGTATGTTTTATACTGTGTTGTCAATGGAGTGAACCAAGATAACATCAGCATTGTTTTTGTATTTTACTTGTGATAGTGAATTTCGCCTTGAGGCAATCACACACCGTATGGAGTGTGATTTAAAACTTATTTTCTGCAAAGTTCTGTTTACGTTTTTGCTGCATGTTGAAGGCAATGTGGTAACACTAGCTTCAACATTACATTTAACTGTGCAATTTACATCCGTAATTCACATTGTTTCAGGCAACAAATTCTAACAGTTTTGATGAGATGTCAAAACACTGAAGAAAAATTGAAGGCCAAGTTAACCGAACTGAAGGCTTAGACAATCCAACTGAAGGCTAAGTCAACCGAACTAAGGGCTTATACAATCCAACTGAAGGCTAATTCAACCGAACTGAAGGCTTTAACAACTGAACTGATAACCAAGTCAATCAAAATGAAGTTTAAGACAACTCAATTGATGGCCAACTGAACTTCAAGGCAACCTAACTGATGGTCAAGCTGAAGGTCAAGACAGCTGGACTAATGTCCAAGTCAACCCAATCGATGGCCATGATCAATTGAGCTAAAAAACTGTTCAAGCTACAAGTGACTCTTAGAAGCCAAACTGAAGCATTAACTGAACTAATCAGCAAGGCCCGAATCTAAGGCCACTAACTACACAATCGATGAAGTTAATACATCCCAAAGAGTTAATGGCGGAATAACAGCTACAACAACCATGTCAATGGTTATATGCACCAACGAGCTTTTGATCGACCAACAAATCTCTGATCGCTCAAGAGACCTGCCACAATTAATGGTCATAATTCTCTCCTCTATAAAAGATGAGTGAGACTGAATTTAAAAACAACTTTTGGCTAAAATCTCTACCAAGAAAACTAAGTTCTTTCTACTGAATATCTACTCATCAAAAGCTCAGTTAAAGTGATATATACTGCTGCAAAATTTAACCTGAGAAGAGAAGAAATCAACAAGCTACAAGCATTCTCAGTCCGCTGTTGAAATTTTAGCTAAAGCTCTTCTCATTTAAAGTTCTGAAAAGTATCAACTACAAACGCTCAATTCAAGGAACACAATCAGTTGATAACCCTAGTTCAAGACTAACTATCTTGAATATCGAAAGAGTTCTAAAACCTTGTAAAGAAAACAATAGCACCTAACTCTCCATCTAAGTTTGAGTTGTCACTAAAGTAACTACCGTCGCAATAGCTAACTGTTGGAGACTGTAAGTGTGAGTCGTCAACCCAGCTGAGATAACACTGTTAAGAAACTCATTGTTACTAGGTTCAACTAGTTTCAATTCATTGTATAATTTGTAAAGTTAACTCAGATTATATAGTGGATTTATCCCTTCTGCGGAAGGAAGAGAGGACGTAGAAGTTTTAAGGATTCGAATCTCTATAAAATCGATCGTGTGCTATATTACTTTCATTTTCTTAAACTGCTTATCTCTTGAAATTGCACACAAGATCACACTACTTGCACATATCTCAAACAAACTGAAAATAGACAAGTCACTAAGTTTAAACGAGTTAAAGGGCCCTTAAAGTTTTCTGTATTCATTTAAAAGTTTTTAGAATCAGTTTATTCTCCCCTCTCTCTAAACTGATCATGACTCATCTAGGACCAACAAGTGGTATCAGAGCGGTTGATTCTAAGGATCAGCCGTGTCTGCAGATCAACTAAATCAAATCTACTTATTTGTGCTAACATCTTAAGTTATGGGAAACCATAAGCTACCTCTATTTTCAGTTAAGAACTATGATAATTGGAGCAGAAGGATGAAGGCCCATCTGTGCTCAATTCATGAGAACATGTGGGAAGTCATAGAAGATGGTCCAATCACAATAATGATGGACAATGATGCCCACATAGTTGATGTCAATCAACCAGCACAAATTCAAAAGCGAACTCATCTTCTCACTAGTGAAGAATAGAAATTGAAGAATCTAGAGTTCGTAGCTCAAGCAGCACTCTTCCAAACTCTAGATGAAGATCGAATGAAGGACACCAAGATCTGCAGAACCACCAAGGAAATCTGGGATTTATTGGCAAACCTATGTCAAAAATCTAAAGCCATCAAAGGAAATAAATCCCAACTTGCAGTTGATAAATATGAATCCTTCAAAATGCAACCAGAAGAATCCATTTCAAGCTTTGAAATCAGATTTCTAGGCATAATTAGTGAAATGACCAACTTTGGAAGAAGCTATCCCAACTGCGAGATGAACTCCAAGATATATTAGATAATCTCATAGAAGAATGGGACATGAAGGTAATTGCTACCAAAGAATCAACAAATCTAAATAACATCACTCCCAAAGAACTGTTCGGCTCTCTCAAAGCTCATGAGTATAGCTTAAACTGAAAGAAGGGAGCCTCAACATTATCAATTCAGGATGTAGCCTTTTATAATAAAAGGAACCGATTTCAAGATACGTGTGGAAGAAACAACTTCCGACCAAGAAGTTCACCATTAAGTAAAATCAAGGTGGATCTACAACTGATAGGAGAAGAGACACAACTGAGAGAAAGGAGAATATGACTAATGACATCAATGAGTGAATTCAGTCAGTGAAAAAGTTGCTAGAGAAATTGAAATGAATCAGAGACAAGCAATCAGTTCCACTCCAACTTGAAGATTCTCCAAAAGCCGAGAGAATTCAGCATCAAGCTGAACGATCAAATGAACCGGCCAGAGAAGGCAATTGAAGTTTAGGCGAATGCTTCTGAAGTTATATAAAATGTGCTGACATGTTCAATATCATGTACATGTAAATTATAGTGAACATGCAAGGTCAGAATAGAGAAACTGAAAGCAAGTAAATGGCACGGGGTTGATAACCCTGTTCGATCAACTGATCTACGTCAGGGGAACTTCACAAGTCTGTGAGAAACAATCCACTACTCCATTGCAAGGTTACAAGGGCTATTACACGATGACCTTCCGTCACTCGACCCCTTTCCTACACACTACAACCTCTTTCAATGGACTGAATTGTAAGATCCCCTTACAACCTCAAATCCCTGTAGTTCCCACAGGAAATCTCTCCCAAGATTCCTTTAAAGGTGTTAATAAATAAACTTCAAACACAGACTAGACACATAATAATCACAAGGATCAAACCTAGTCTACCCGAATATTATATGCTTCAAAGATGAAGTCTTTTAGACTCTCTAGGCTTTGTATATTCATAAACTCTCGTCGCTCCTAAACTAGTCTGATTTCCAATCTATTTATAAACACAAGTCATAGCATAAACAAGGTAATCAGATTGTCCTATATTGACTCAAACTCTATAAGGAAACTTTCCTTGTTTAAATCGGACAACTCCTAGTTTAGAATTATTCTTTGAATAGAACTCGCCTCTTTCTTTCTCGATCTTCAACTTCGAACAAGCCAGCTTCTATTCTGAAATGTTCATCTTGAAAAGGCAGCTTCAACTCCTTGTATCTAGCTTGGCACATCTCTTGGAAACCCTCTAGACAACCATGTACATGATCATATTCACGAACATACTCAAGTACATTCTTCGATCTTCAATCAGATTGGCAGTGGAATATTCATATCATAATGTCCAGAACATGGTCTTCAAACTTGAAAAACTAAAATCAATGTGTTCTTTGAATTGCTATAAAGATCATGACAATCTAAACAACACTTATTGCAGATAGCACTAACAATCTCCCCCTTTGTCTTTATCTGTTGGCAAATCAGCTCCATGTTTTTAAAGAACACAACCTTTCATCTGAAGGATCATGTACCTTAAAACATTCTTGAATGTCCTTGTGAACATCATATGATCCTACCATTTTTCACTTTTTTATCAGCTTATATATGCTCTGCTATAATGCATTTTTTATCATATTCTTTTCTCTTCATCAGCATTTTAATTTTTTAGCAGATTAGGATTATAGTAAGATAGGTAAAAACCTCTGTTCATTATATAATATCAAGGAATTGATATTACAGCAAATCAGCACAAAAACATGGATGCAAGATAATGAAAGTTGAACATGAGAATTTTTTTAAAAAATAATCTAGTATTTACTCCCCATATTTGCCACCGAGAAAAGCAAAGGAGTAAAAAGAAATCTACTCAGATTTGTCAGATGCAGTCTCTTCTTCTTCTTCTTCAGATCCTCCTACCTCATCTGCATCATCATCTTCTTCATTTTTAGCAGGGTCAACAACTAAAGGTCTTTTGATAACCTTTTTCTTACCCTTTGCAGCAGCAGCAGTAGCGATGGCCTTCATCTTGATAGTCAGAGGAATATTATCCTCCTCTGAAACACTTTTTTTCTTCAACAATAGGCGGTTTTTTTGCAATCACTTTCTCTAGGACAATTTTGACAGGTGATTTTTCCTTTGCAGAAACATGTTCCTCTTGTCTACCAAAATCATCCTCTTCATGAACTTGTCTGCCAAAATCATCCTCTTCATAAAACTGATCTTGAGGTTTGGAATAAGTCACCTTTCCATACATTATTCTTGGTTTCACAACCTTCTTTGAACGAACAAGTTTTCTTTTCAGTGCCATTGAAAAGAATAGATAATATTTCTTTGAAAGATCAAGGGAATAACAATGGCAGAAAGAAGAGAGAAGTACTCAAGGAAAGAGATATCAGAATGAATGAGAGAAAACTTGCAATTTAGAATTCTGAACAGAATGATGATATCTCAAAATAGCTAAATGTATATAAAAGAGAGAACTCCATTCTATACGTATTCCAGGTATCCGTTAGATAGAGAAGTTAGACGAAAATCCCATAAATCCATAGATGACATTTGTGAGTCAGAACTAGCCATTGACAAGAATATACACAAGATTTTGAAAATTGTTCATGTATATTCTGATGAACATTTATGGAAATGTTCGGTCCCTTTGTACAGGAATGGTTCTTTCCTACTGAGTGTGAAATAAACACACTCATACCCCTTCTCTTGGTTTACTTAACCAAGCATACCCTAAGGGATGCTCTGAGTTTCTCAAATCAAGCAGCATCCAATCCCTTGGTGAATAGATCAGCTAGTTGGTCTTCTGTCTTTACATGTTCAATCTTCAGAACTTCTTCCTCAACTAACTCTCTGATGAAGTGATGTCTGATGTCAATGTGCTTTGTTCTTGAATGCTGAACCGGATTCTTGGATATATTGATAACACTCATTAGAGTTGGCAATTTTGACACAGCCTAACGGGCCAGCCTGGCCCGGCCCGCTTTTCGGGCCGGTTGGGCTATAAAAAATTAGCCCGGAAGAATTTCGGGCTGGTCCGGGTTTAAATAATTTAGGCCTAAAATAATTTCAGGCGGGCCCGGCCCTACCCGAAAATAAGAAAGGCTCGAAGGGGCTGGGCTTTTTGGCCCAAAATGCTAAAAAATACACTAGGCCCACGGGTAGCCCAACCCGGCCCGTCTTTTCTGGCTAGGCTGAGCCTCAGAAAAATTGGCCCGACCCGGCCCGAATTTTATCATAGGCCTGAATTTTCGGGCCGGGCTGGGCCGAGAGACCTGATTTGCTAGCCCTAGCACTCATGTTGTCACAATATAGGATAGGTGTATCATGAGTAACCTCATAGTCCTTCATCATCTGCATCATCCATATGATCTGTGTAGAGCTAATTCCAGCTGTAATGTATTCAGCTTCTGCGGTTGCTAATGAGATGCTATTCTGTTTCTTGCTGAACCAGGAAACAACATTGTTTACTAAAAATAAACAAGCACATGATGTGCTTTTCCTATCATCTGGAAATCCTGCCCAATCAGCATCACAGTAGGCAGTAAGACTTGAATTCTCAAGTATCTTCTCAAGTATCATCCTTACCAATCTTGATAGTGGTGCTGATAGGAATTCATTTATATTTTGAATTCTCTAATTCGAACTTGTTGACTAAGTTTCTTGCATACTTAGACTATGAGATGAAAATTCTTTCTTCTGACTGCTTTACTTGAAGTCCGAGAAAATACTTCAAGTCTCCAACTAGACTCATCTCAAACTCAGTTTCTATGTCACTAATAAAGTCCTTGATCATCTTATCAGACACTGAGCCAAACACTATATCATCTACATATACTTGAACCACAATCACTTGTGATTTGTCCTTTCTGATGAATAGTGTCCTATCTTCTCCTTATCTATTGTATACTTTGCTAACCAGATATGTAGCCAGTCTTTCATACCATGCTCGAGGAGCCTGTTTCAAACCATATAAAGCCTTTTTGAGTTTGAAAACATACTCTGGATGATGTGGATCTTCAAATCCTTAAGGCTGAGCAACGAACACATCCTTCTTCAAAAAACCATTCAAGAATGCACTCTTGACATACATCTGGTATAGCTTAAACTTCATCATGCAGGCCATTGCTAGGAGCAGCCTGACTGATTCTATCCTTGTGACTGGAGCAAAAGTGTCATCAAAATATATTCTTTCAATCTGTGAATATCCTTGAGCAACCAGCCTGGCTTTATTCCTTGTGATATTCTCAGATTCATCAGTCTTATTCTTGAATATCCACTTAGTCCCAACTATATTCACTCCTTCAGGTTTCTGCACAAGATCCCAAATATCATTCTTCTTGAATTGCAGAAGCTCTTCTTGCATAGCTTCAATCTAGTACACATCTTTGAGAGCTTCCTGAACATTTTTGGGCTCCAACTTGGATGTGAAACAGACATTGGATATTTTCTCATGAATTTTCTTTCTCAGTATGCTTTTGGTCATTTTTCCTTTATGGATATCTCCTATAACTTCTGTGGTAGATAGGATGATCCTTAATTATTTATCTTGATAGCTTCCTCTGCTTCAATCCCTGATCTTCAAATTATCTATCTATATCATCATGTACATCAAAATGTCCAAATACATTTAAGTGTACATCTTCTTCTGTGTGATTGATAGTACCATTCTGATCATCAAATCTGACATTGACTGATTCTACAACAGCCTTTGTCTCCTTGTTGTAAATCTTGTATGATTTACTATTTTTGGAGTATCCAACAAATATCTCTTCTACTCCTCTGTTGTTCATCTTGCTAAAATACTCTCTATCATTGAGTAAGTAGCATGTAGTACCAAACACATTGAAGTACTTCACTGTAGGTTTCTATTTATACCAAATCTCATAAGGTGTAGTGAAAGTACCTGGTCTGAGATGAACTCTGTTGATGATATGACATGCAGTATTGATGGCTTCTGACCAGAATATAGCAGCAACTCCTTTAGCAGCAATAATGGTCTAAGCTATCTCTTCTAGAGTTTTGTTCTTCCTTTCAATAATTTCATTCTACTGAGGAGTCTTGGGGGTTGAATACTCATGGCTTATCCCATTCTCATGGAAGAAATTATCAAAGTACTGATTTTCAAACTCCTTGCCATGATCACTTCTGATTCTAATGATATGTCGATCTTTCTCAACTGTGATCTTGTAAGCCAGCTTCTTGAATGCCATGAATGCTTCAATCTTGTCTCTAAGAAAGTCTACCCATGTAAATCTTGAGAATTTATCTATGCAAACAAGAACATATTTCTTTCCTCCGCAGCTCTCCATAACCATTGGCCTCATTAGATCCATATGAATAAGATCTAAAATTCTTTTAGAAGTTTTATCCTAATCTATGCTGAGATCTTGACTACTTCCCAATTTGGCATGGATCATATACTTTATCTCTGTCAATCTTAATCTGACGGAGTCCCCTTACAATCTCCTTGCTAATGATCTTCTGGAGATTCCTGAAGTTGATGTGTCCAAGCTTCTAATGCCAGATCTCTGACTCTTCTATATATGTTCTTTTACATGTTAAAGAATATTGTGCAGGAACATGTAGCTGATAGTAGTTGTCAGTTGATCTTCTTCCTTCCATGAATAAGACATTGTTCTTATTCATTACCCTGCAATTTTCTTTAGTAAAGACAACTGTCATGTCATCATCACACAGTTGACTGATGCTGATAAGATTTGCTTTGAGTCTATCAACTAGCATATCCTTCTTTAGTTTAGGTATTCCTTTAAAAACTAGCTCTCATTTACCCAGGACTTTTCATTTTTTCCATCTCCAAAAGTAACATAGTTAGATGAGCAAGCTTTTAAGTTCTACACAACTGAGTAATCCCCAGTCACGTGTCTTGAACAGCCACTGTTAAAGTACCAGTTGCTCTTGTCTTCAACTCTCAAGGATGTGTGAGCAATCAGACTGGTCTGCTTAACAACCATTCCTTCTTCTATACAGGCTTCTTCTTTTTCTATGTGGCTGGCCTTCTATTTCTGTTGCAGAAATATTGAACCACAAATCTACTTCTCATCCTTTTGAGATCATAAAGATACTTCTCACAATGTGGACGATTATTGTCTTTCTCCTCACAGTAATGGCAGATAATTCATTTTATGTTGCCATTATAAGCAGTCATTTTTTTGTCAATAATGTTCTCATGGATGTTCTGAACATTATCTTGTACATGTACTGGTTGGATTGTACTTTCTTTGACAAACAATATCTTGGACTGTTCACCATTAAATCCAAGACCTGGATGACTCCTTCCTGAATGTCCTTGAGTTGTAAGAATCTTATCAAGATTCTTTGTTCTATTTTTCAGCATGTTGGCATTCCTTTTGATGGATTTGAGCTCTGTAGATAATTCATCAATCTTTTTCTTTTGCTGCTGAATTGTATTATTCTATTCAGCATCATATTTGACCAGCTTCTCGTTGTCATCAAGTAGATCCTTATTATGAGATTGAAGAGTCTTGTTGATCTCCACTACTTCCAGCCATTTCTCATACATCTCCTTGTATGTTTTTACAAATTCTTCTTAGCTGAAGTCTTTGTTGTCTGACTCATCATCTTCTGTAAAGTTGAAAGGATCCTGGAATTCAGAGATTTTTATTGTAAAAGTAATAGTCTCTTATTCTGAATCACTGTTTATTTCTTCAGAATCATTATCACTGAGAGATGCATTGTAATTCTTTTTATTTCTCTTCAGTGTATTTGCACATTCAGCTTGAATGTGCCCAAATCCATCACATTCTCCGCATTGAATTCCTCTTCTAGGATTTGAAGATTGAAACTCCTTCTGATCATTGCTTGGGTTTCTATCTTGCAGAGAATTACCAGTTTGTTGTCTTCGGTTGTTGGATCTTCTTGAATACTACTTATTAGCTCTTTTCAACATTCGACTGAAGTTTTTGGTGATCAAGACCATAGTATTAATTATATCCGAATCAAGTACAATCTTTTGTTTCCGTACATGTTCAGGTACATCTTCTGAAACTTCAGTTTTAAGAGCAACACCTCTCTTCCTTAAGCTGATGTCTTCATCCTCTAGGTTCATCTCGAACGTTTTCAAGGATCCTATCAGTTCATCAAGTCTCATACTCTTGATATACTTGGATTCTTCAGTTGCAGCAACTTTGTATGCAAACTTCTTTGGAAGAGATCTAAGAACTTTTCTCACAAGTTTCTCATTGTTGATAGGCTCACCAAGAACAAAAATCTCATTGGATATGTTTTTTAGTCTAGCATTAAACTCCCTTATGGATTCAGTTTCCTCCATTCTGAGAGATTAAAACTTAGAAGTAAGATTTTGAAGCCTTGATAACCTTACTAAACTAGTCCCTTCAAAGGTAGTTTCCAGAACATCCCATGCAACTTTTGCAGTCTCACACGTTGAGATTAGACTGAAAGTTTCAAGATCAACTACAGAGAATATAGTATTGAGAGTTTTATAGTTGACATTGTACAAGTTCTTTTGCGGCAAAGTCCACTCTCCTTCTTCAATCTCCATATGCTTTCCTTCCTTGGTAACAGTTAGCTTTTTCCATCCTTCTGTGACGTTCTTCCATGCAAGCTCATCTATTGATCTCAGAAAAGCCCTCATCTTTGCTTTCCAGTAAGGATAATTCTTGCCTTCAAGTAAAGGTGGTCTGACCATATATCCTTCTTCTTTGATTGAACTCAAAACTTGAACTTAACCAAAATCTTCACGCAGTTATGTACTTTTCAGGACTCTTTTCACAAAAACCAAAGGCGACCCGATCTGGTACTAATTAAAGTTACATAAACTGTGCTGACATGTTCAACATCATGTACATATACATTATAGTGAACATGCAAGGTCAGAATAGAGAAACTGAAAGCAAGTAAATGGAACGAGGTTGATAACCATGTTCGATCAACTGATCTATGTCAGAGAGACTTCACAAGTCCATGAGAAACAATCTACTACTCTGTTACAAGGTTACAAAGGCTATTACACGATGATCTACCGTCATTCGACTACTTTCCTACACACTAAAACCTCTTTCGATGGACTGAATTGTAAGATCCCATTATAACATAGAATCCCTCTAGTTCCCACAGGAAATCTCTCATAAGACTCCTTTGAAGGTGTAAATGAATAAACTTCAAACACAGACTAGACACACAATGATCACAAGGATCAAACCTAGTCTACCCGAATATTATATACTTCAAAGATGAAGTCTTTTAGACGCTCTACCCTTTGTGTATTTGTAAACTCTCGTCATTCCTAAACTAGTCTGATTCCTAGGCTATTTATAAACACAAGTCATAGCCTAAACAAAGTAATCAGATTGTCCTATATTGACTTAAACTCTACAAGAAAACTTTCTTTATTTTAAATCAGACAACTCCTAGTTTAGAATCATTCCTTGAATATAACTAGCCTCTTTCCTTCTTGATCTTCATCTTCAAACAAGGCAGCTTCTATTTTGAAATGTCCATCTTGAAACGACATCATCAACTCCTTATATCTAGCTTGGAATGTCTATTGGAAACTCTCTTGACAACCATGTACATGATCATGTTCATGAACATGCTCAAGTACATTCTTCGATCTTCAATCAGATTGACAGCGGAATGTTCATATCATAATGTCCAGAACATGGTCTTCAAACTTGAAAAACTAAAATCAATGTGTTCTTTGAATTGCCATAAAGATCATGACAATCTAAACAACACTTAGTGCAGATGGCACTAACAGCTTCCATTGTCATAAACAAGGACACTACAGATATGAGTGTCATGATCTCCTAAAAGACAAAAAGGACAAGGTGAGAAGAAGCTTCTTCAAAAGAAAGGTAATGAGGGCAAACACTGAAAATGCCATACTAGATGACTCGGACTATCCATCTGGAATTGATTTCGACAGCTACAGCTCAGATAATTAAGCTTTATTCTGTCTCATGGCTGACAATGAAGAAGAGGTTAGTACAACTGCATTTGAAACCTCATTTTATCATATTAATGAAGCAACTGTTTCTAGCATGGAACTAGATGAAAAGTCTATATTGTTAGAAAATCAGTTAGCTTCAATATCATGTTTGCATGTTAAACTGAAAGATAAAAATGATGAACTGAGAAATAGAGTCAGAAAGCTGAACATTGATCATGATAGAATGAATTATCTTAAAACTTAGTTAGTAGAATTTGAGAAACTGAAACTGAAAATTGCTGAGTTAGAAACCGAGAATCTAAGGCTTAAATAGGAGATCCTTGATAGAGCACATCAAATAAAATCTGAAAATATAAAGAACATCAAAATAACATTCCAAAATTCTATTTTATACTAGGCGAAAATCTCATGCAAATTAAAATAGAATTTTCGAACAACATATCAAAAATTTATCCAATTTTAATTTCATCATGCTCGAAAATACCATATATTAAATCTAAAAATTTAAGCACATAAATTCATCTATAAATTTAATGAAATTTTCGAGCATAATTATAAAATTAATTCTAGAACATAGTCGATACCTGCTCTGATACCAATTATTGGGGTTTTTTCAAATTATGCCCCACAGGATCTAATCGGATATTCATTAATTCCATTAACATGTATATCATATTTTATGTGTGAGTTTATCATACAGCACATTGAACGAATCATGCAAGAACATCGAATTTAATGCAACGGAAAAATTAAATTGATGAACTGACTTATATGAACTGTAGGGTTGCTCATGAGATTACAGGTCTAATCTCGATGTTGTAGAAGACACGATTGAACACGGCCTATTCCCACTATGTTTGAAACTTCTCCAAGATAGCAATAATACTCCTTGATCTTCTACTATATTCTTGTACCTCGTTTACATGTAGAGTGGGCTACAAACTACTAAACTGTGTGGATAACCTAGCGAATTAAGTGAGCAAGAGAGGGGCTGATTTGTGGCTCATTATTTTCGTCCCCCCTCCTTAATTAATAAGGAGGTGGGCAACACACACACACTCCCAACCCTAATAGGTTGGGCCTCTCCACTTGTTCCATTCCCTCAGTCCACTTAGGTATTATTTGGGCTACAGTAGTGATCTAGAAAAATATTAAATTCGCACACTAATTTATTTAATTTCTAATATCGATTACTAGGATATAATTAAATAAATTAAGTGTTATTTTTATTCCACTACAGAAATAACATTGACTACCAATTTAATACATATTTGTTTATATGCTTTGTTCTTTAGTTCAGCCATTCTCCATGTTTATGATATAATGTCCATTACTTAATTATGTAAGCTCTGATAGCTATAATTAATTAATATCTCCATTTCTAGAGTAGTACCACACAAGCTTTATCATGTACGGAATAAATTCCACCTACAGGGTTTCACATGTACTCGTGTTTACTCAAGGGGACATCATCAACCTGATTCACCAGGACATGGTGACCATATACAATGCACGACCCATCATACATATAAATGTTACTGCCCAAAATATCGAGGTTATTGATTCTATCAAGAATCTCACTCATGGATAAATTAAAGCAGTAGACATAACATGTATATGTCCGTCACTATATATGGGTTAAGAACCCAAACTCTGTAGATCTTTATTCTCTCTCTTTAAGGCCAGAACAGAGAATAGTATCCTATCGTGATCCTCATCAATGCACATGTTAGTGTATCAAAATAATCAGTTAGTCAAGATAAACTAACTATCAGATTATTCTCCGGTGTACAATGGTTGGTTCATGACCATCTAAACCGTGAGCCTTTTAATACTTTGTAAGTAATCCAATGATATGATCTTTACTGTGTGTTCACCCACACCATATCATTTACAGTGCAAGTATATGGAAACATGCATATAGATATATGGCAATAAATAAATGCACAAACAGTGACTGCAATTAATATTTAATCTATATCGTCAAAACATTATGGAGTGTATACAAAGACAAGCTTTTCAGTATACAATCCTAACAGAAACCATACATCATTTCTTGTGAACTGATTCAGTTCTTCTTGCATTGACATGATCCAGTCTCAATCTTCTAGAGCTTCCTTGACATTTGTCGATTCAGTTTTAGAGATGAAGCATGTGAACAGTGCATATTCAGTTGAGCTTCTAGTTTGTACATGAATCTTTAGATCTCCCACGATCTTGTCAGTAGGATGGCTTCAGAGCCATCTGGGTATATTTACTTTAGATGTCTTGTCAGCTAGCTCACCATTGTTGATTTCTTCAACTGTCTGTTTATTAGTCTGGTTAATCTCTTCAACTGTTCTTCCCCCTATTTTAGTTGTGGAGTTGGTGGTCTCAGCACAGTTTGTGTCCTCATTGACCAAATTGGTTTCAGTTAGCCTAGCATCAGTTCCATTACTTTCCTCTAGTGAATTTTCGAACCGTTCTGGAACTACGTGGTCAACATGGTCATGCAAGTTCTCAGTTTCACTGGATTGCACATGAACTAATGTATCAATGATGTCTTTGTTATTGTATTCATTAGCAAATTGATCAAATACCACATGACATGTAATTTCCATAACGAGGGTTTATTTATTAAACACTTTGTAAGCTTGAGAATGAGAAGAATTATATCCAAGAAATATTCCCTCATCAGCCTTGGCACTAAAAGTTTTCAGTTGAGTCTTGCCATTGTTGTGAATGTAACATTTGCAACCAAAGATTTTAAAGTAAGAGATAGAAGGTTTACAACCCTTATATAGTTCATAAGGTGTTTTGTCATGTAGACTTTCAATTGCACTTCGGTTTTGAGTATGGAAAGTTGTGTTGACTGCTTCAGCCCAGTAGTTTCAGCTATATTGGCATCAGCAATCATTACTTGAGCTGCTTCTTTAAGTGTTCAGTTTCTCCTTTCAGCTACACTATTTTGCTGAGGGGTCCTTGTAGCCGAGTGTTCGTGAGTTATCCCAATCTCACTACATAGACTGATCATTTCTTTGTTAACAAATTGGGTTCCATTGTCTGATCTTATCCTCTTTAATAAATGATAGTATATGTAAATCTTTATATATATGGTAGGATATATTTAATACCGTATGTATAGCCTAGATTAGTGGATTCTCTCTTGTATATATGAACTGATCTTGGAATGAGATGGGCAACAAATTATATTCTTACATGGTATCACGAGTTCTAGGGTTTCTCAATCTCTTCTTCCGCTGCGCCCTACGAGTCTCCATTTGTTCGTAATTTTTTTGTTTTTCCTCTTCTCTTCCCAACGATGACGACTGGGAAATCTGATTGCCATCCCGCCATCGCCATTTCCAACATCAAGAATCACAGCTCTATTACTCTTGAGATGGAAAACGTGCAGTACACAACGTGGGCTAAATTATTCAAGAATCATGCCCGTTCTCATCGTGTTCTTCACCATATCTTGCCGATGAAGGCTGCTACTACCTCTGTACTCACGGCCGATGAGAAGGAGTTGTGGCAGACCCTTGATGCCACAGTTTTACAATGGATCTATGCGACGATATCTGCTGACTTGCTGTACACGATCCTGGAACCATACTCCACGGCTGCAGATGCTTGGGAATGGCTGTGGGAGATCTTTCAGGACAATAAGAACTCTCAGGCTGTGACGCTAGAGCAGGAGTTTTCTCACACCAACATGGAGAAATTTCCCAACGCGTCTGCTTACTGTCAACGGCTCAAGCTCTTATTTGATCAACTGAAGAATGTCGGAGCTCCGGTATCTAATGAGCGCCTCGTTCTCCAATTGGTTTCTGGTCTTACTGATGCATACAGAGGGGTGGGTACCCTTATTCGCCAGAGTGATCCCTTACCTAAATTCTATAAGGCACGCTCGATGCTGGTTTTGGAAGAAGCGGGATTCGCGAAGAAAGCTGTATCTAATGCAGCCCTTGTCGCGTCTTCTCCGGCATCGGCTCCGACATTGGCTCCGTCATCGGGTTGGTCCCCTCACCCGTCTTCTGGAGGCAAGTGGCAGAACAAGAAGAAGGGGCCAAAATCCAGCACCGGCCAGAGTTCGAATCAGGGTCAATTCTCCACCCCGAGCTCATCCTCTTCTTGCCCATCGTGGCCTCCACAGTGGCTACCGGCATAGCCGTGGCAATGGTCTGTCCCCCCATGCCCATACCCCACTATCCCGTGGGCTTGGCCTCCACAACAGGCTTATCCTTTAGCTCCGCAATCGGGCCTTCTTGGCCCTCGCCCGTCTGCTCAGGCGTATTCTGCTCATGGCTCTCCGTCGCCAACGGATATTGAAGCTGCCATGTATACTCTGGGCATCTCTCCACCTGATGCTAATTGGTATATGGACACTGGGGTCACATCTCATATGACGTCTTCCCCAGGTACGCTCTCGTCTTATATCGATTCGAGCATTCGAGATGGTATTGTTGTTGGTAATGGTCATTCAATTCCAATTTTCGGTTATGGTCATACTAGATTGCCTTATTCGACCCCTTCCCTTGCCTTGAAACATGTTCTCCATGCCCCTGATATTGTCAAAAATTTGGTGTCGGTTAGAAAATTTACTACCGATAATTATGTGTCTGTGGAATTTGATCCGTTTGGTTTTTCTGTTAAGGATTTTCGGACGGGGATGCTACGCATGAGATGTGATAGTAAGGGCCCTCTTTATCCAGTTTCGCAAACTACGTCAGCCATGTCATCCTCTCAGTCTCCCTTTACCACTGTCTCCCCTTCCTTATGGCACGATCGCTTGGGTCACCCGAGTGTTCCTGTGCTCCAGTCTCTTCGAAGAAATAAATTTCTTTCCTGCACTAAACAAGTGTCCTTTTCTCTTTGTTCTTCCTGTTCTCTGGGAAAACACATTAAATTGCCATTTGTGGCTTCTACTACTAGCACTATTTTGTCTTTTGATTTGATAAATTGTGATGTGTAGACCTCTCCTGTTTTGAGTTCTTTGGGTCATCGGTACTATGTGTTTTTCTTGGATGATTATACCCATTATTTGTGGACGTTTCCTATTTCTCATAAGTCGCAGGTCTTCGCTACATTTGTTGCGTTTCGGTCCTTTGTTCGGACTCAATTTGAGAGGGAAATTAAAGCGTTTTAGTGTGATCATGGGAGGGAATTTGATAATAAATTATTTTGGAAGTTTGCATCTATCCATGGGATGGTTTTTCGTTTCTCGTGTCCATACACTTCCTTCCAAAATGGTAAAGCTGAGTGCCAAATACGCACAATAAATAATATGATCCGTACATTACTTGCTCATGCGTCTGTCCCCCCTTCATTCTGGCATCACGCCCTTCACATGACTACATACCTCCTCAATATTCTTCCAAAGAAAAATATGTCCTACCACCTACCGGTTACACTTCTGTATCACGAACAGCCGTCATATGCTCATCTACGTGTCTTCGGATGCTTGTGCTATCCTCTATTTCCTTCTACTACCATTCACAAACTTCAGCCTCGTTCCACTCCGTGTGTATTTTGGGGGTTTCCGTCCAGTCATCGGGAGTATATCTGTTTTGATGTGTTAAACAATAAACTATTGGAGTGTCGTCACGTGCTTTTTGATGAATCTCGATTTTCTTTTCGTGAGCTCCAGACTCCGTCTCCCACGTCTTATGAGTTGTTCAATGACCCACCATCGCCTTATGTCCGCTATCACCTGTCTAGAACCTCGCTCTCCCCTAACCCTACTCCTCTACCGCCGTCTCCGCCACCCCCTCCATCCCCAGTCGGCGCCTCTCCTCCGCCAGTGTCACACCGTCCGGTTACTCGTAACCAGCGGGGTATTTTTAAACCTAAGAAGCACTTTAATCTTCAATCCTCGATTGTCCGATCTCCTTTGCCTCATAATCCTATCGCTGCCCTTCAGGACCCTAATTGGAAATTGGCTATGATTGACGAATTTAATGCTCTTATCGATAATAAGACGTGGTTGTTGGTCCCTTGTCCTCATAATGTTAATGTTATTCGCTCTATGTGGATTTTTACTCATAAAGAACATGTTGATTCTTCATTTGAAATGCATAAAGCCCGTCTTGTAGGTGATGGGAAAACCCAACAGGTTAGCATTGATTGTGGAGATACCTTCAGTCCGGTGGTCAAACCGGCTACCATTCGGGTTGTTCTTAGCTTGGCTCTCTCCAAGAAGTGGTCTATTCACCAGCTTGACGTCAAAAATGCCTTCCTTCATGGCACTTTGACAGACACTGTGTATATGCATCAACCTCTTGGGTTTCGGGATGCGGCGCGTCCGAATCATGTCTGTCTACTGAAAAAGTCTTTGTATGGTTTCAAGAAAGCTCCTCGGGCTTGGAACCGGAGGTTTACTGATTTCGTGTCCACTCTCGGGTTTCGCCGTAGCACATCTGATCATTCCTTGTTCGTGTTCCGAGATGGTAACCGGATGGCATTTCTTCTCCTCTATGTCGACGACATCATCTTAACCGCCTCCTCGGACTCATTGCGATGTGAGTTCATTTATCGGTTAAGCTCAAAGTTTGCAATGAAGGACTTGGGCCCTTTACATTATTTTTTGGGCATCGCCGTGACTTCTCATGCTGATGGTTTATTTCTGTCGCAATGGAAATACGCCCGAGACATCATTCACCGGGCCGGCTTAGAATCATGCAAACCCGTCGCCACCCCGGTTGACATGAAGCCCAAGCCTGCTGCTGCTGACAGTCCTCCAGTTTCGGACCCCTCTTCCTACCGAAGTTTGGCTGGGGCTCTTCAGTATCTCACCTTTACTCATTCGGATATTGCTTATGCTGTTCAACAGCTTTGCCTATTTATGCATGATCCTCGGGAGGTTCACATGCTTGCATTAAAGCGAGTCTTGAGATATAGTCAGGGCACGTTGGACCTTGGGTTGCACCTGTACCCATCTCTGGCCTCGTCTCTCATGGCGTACACAGATGCGGATTGGGGCGGCTGTCCCGACACTCGTCGTTCCACCTCCGGTTATTGCGTGTATCTTGGGGACAATCTGATTTCGTGGTCAGCCAAAAGACAGGAAATCTTATCTCGATCCAGTGCCAAGGCTGAGTATAGGGGTGTTGCAAATGTGGTCTCGAAGTCGTGTTGGCTTCAGAACCTTTTGCTTGAGCTGCATCATCTCATTCCGACCGCTACTTTGGTTTATTGTGATAATGTCAGTGCCGTCTATCTTTCTGGTAACCCAGTTCAGCATCAGCACACCAAACATATCGAGATGGATATCCATTTCGTCTGGGAGAAAGTCACGCGAGGTCAGGCCCGTGTTCTTTACGTCCCGTCTCGTTCTCAGATTGTGGATGTCTTTACGAAGGGGCTATCTCTGGTGTTGTTTGATGATTTCCGGAACAATCTCAACGTTCGTCTCCCTCCTGTTTCGATTGCAGGGGTGTAATAGATGATAGTATATGTAAATCTTTATATATATGGTAGGATAGATTTAATACCGTATGTATAGCCTAGATTAGTGGATTCTCTCTTGTATATATGAACTGATCTTGGAATGAGATGGGCAACAGATTATATTCTTACACTCTTCACTGAACTTTCATTTTAGTTTGAAGTCTTTTTATGAGTGTTGACAATTTGGTGTAGGTTTCATCTTTACTCCTCAAGAATTCCACTCAAGTGTATCTCGAGAAATCATCAACCACTACTAATGTGAATTTTTTACCTTTTGGACTTTGCGGTTTAACTGGTCCAAACTTGCTTCTCTTTTTTACATAGTCGACAAGTACCGATTTTATTATAGATTTCTTTAGAAAGCCCTTCAACCAGACCTTTCTTGGCTAACTAGTCAATGTGTTTGAAATTGAGATGATTTAGCTGTCAATGCCATAGCTAGCTTGTCTCAGTTGTCCCTTTGGATAGAAAGAATGCTTTTGAATAACCAGTTGACCAGTCAACTATATACATGTTTCTTTTTTCTGACGCCCGTTAGGAAAATTGCTCTGGTTGACTTATCTTTTATGTCACAGGTGCTTGTGTTGAAGTCAACTGGATAATCATTGTCACATAGTTGACTGATGCTTAAAGCTTGTGCTTCAGTCCTTCAACATGTGAGATTCCATTGACTATTACTTTCTCTTTGACCATGAAACTTTCTCCAATGGTTCGACTTTTGGAGATATCTCCAAATGTGACTAGTGGACCTTTGACGTCTTTATAACCTTCTATATCTTTTCTATCACATGTCATGTGTTTGGAATACCCGCTATCTAGATACCAGATATCCTTAGTTTTCCTTCTAGATAGGATGCCCTTTTCCTACAAAAATAATGAATAGTTTTTAGCTACCCATTTCATATCAGGTCCTTGTTAATTGAGTAAGTTCTTTGGAATCCAAATTTGCCAAAATGCTGGCTTTTCAATGTTCAGGGATCCATCAGATTTAGATCGACTGATCATTTTAGTTTTATTTTCTGCTTTCCTTCTCTAAGATGACTCAGTTGAATGGTACATGCGATGAGATTTAGTAGGATAAAATAATTCAACCGATCCTCTTTGGTTTTGAGATTTTTGATCTCTTCGGTCAGGCCAATGCCTTGTGTGTTTCCAATTTGAGGGATTGAACCCTCTTGGATTAATCTTTTGATCATTTCTAGAGTATAAGTAATCATTATATTGATTTCTAGGTTCAAAGGTATTCATCTGATTTCTCCTATAGTTACTTTGATAACCTTTAGAGGCTTGTGGTTTGAACATTTGATTTTGAGTAGAATAGCCTTGAGATCTCTGAGGAAGTTTTTTTTTTAGGTACAAATGATCTCTCAACTTTGTTCAATGGAGGTTTAGGTTAAAAGGAATGACCGGTTTGCTTGGTTTTTCTTTGAGAGGTTTTAAGTAGGCCTTTTCCTTTGGATGCTTCAACTGGTTGAGTTTGAGTTGGCCTTGTAAATCCCTTTAGGATACCTCTTTCATTGCTATGCACAACCGATTTTCCTTTTTCTAAAGCAGTGAGCTTGTTATAGCCTAAACATGTACTACCAGACTCAGTTTTTTGATGACTTAGGATCTCATCTAGAGTTTGTGATCCCTTCTTGAACTTAATGGAAACTTCTTCTTTATCATGGATTTCTTTTTTGAGCTTTTGATTTTCAGTTTCTAAATCAACAACTTTCAGTTTCAGTTTCTCAAGTTCTACTAGTTGCGATTCAAGATAGCTCATTCTTTCATGATCTATGTTCAGTTTTCTAACTTAATTTCTAAGATCATCATTTTCATCTTTCAGTTTAATATACAAACATGATATAGATGTTAATTAATTTTCTAAAAATATAAGTTTTTCATCTAGTTCCATGCTTGATATAGTAGCTGCATTTATATGATAAAATAAGGTTTGAGATTTAGCTATACTAACCTCATCTTCATTGTCGGCCATAAGACAGAATAAAGTTTCATCATCTGAGTTGTAGCCATCGGAATCAATTCCAGATAGATAGTCAGAGTCATCAAGTACGATATTCTCTGAACTTGCCATCATTGCTTTCCTTTTGAAGAAACTTTTTCTTACTTTTGATCTTTTTTCCTCTGAAAGGTCAGGACATGCATATCTATAGTGTCCATGTTTATGATAATGAAAGCACTCACCTAGACTTCAACTGCCTCCTCTAGCGGGTTCAGTTATTCTCTCAGTTTGGCACTGATTTCTATCGAATTTTGGAGACTCTTCAAGTTGGGGTGCAACTAATTACTTGTCTCTGATTGTCATCAGTTTCTCCAGCAGTTTGGTCACCGACTAGATTTATTCATTAATATCGTCAGTCAGGTTTTCCTTCTTGTCAGTTGTGTCTCTTCTTCTGTCAGTTGAGGATCCATCTTAGTTTTCTTTGACTGGTGAGCTTCTCGGTTAGAATTTGTTCCTTCCACATGTGTCTCGAAATCGGTTTCACTCACCATAAAAGGCTGCATCCTGAATTGAAAAAGTTGAAGCTTCCTTCTTTCGGTTGAGGTTGTATTCATAAGCTTTGAGATAACTAAATAACTCGCTGGGAAATATGCTATTTAAATTACCTGATTCTTTTATAGTAATTACTTTCATATCCCATTCTTCTGTGAGATTATCCAAGATCTTGGAATTCATCTCACAGTTGGGATAAATTCTTCCAAAATTGGCCATTTCACTGATTATGCCTAAGAATCTGGCTTCCAGACTTATAATAGATTCTTCTTACTACATTTTGAAATATTCATACTTATCAACCGTAAGTTGAAGTTTATTTCCTTTAATGGCTTCTGACTCTTGATATAGATCTGCCAACAGATCCCAAATCTCCTTGGCGATTTTATAGTTTCTTAGTGTCCTTCATTCGATCTTCATCTAGAGTTTTGAAGAGTGCTGCTTGAGCTACGAACTCTAGATTCTTTAACTTCTTTTCTTCACTGGTAAGAAGATGAGTTGGCTTTGGAATCCTTGCTGGTTGATTGACATCAACAATGTGGGTGTCATTATCCATCATAATTGTGATTGGACCATCTTTTATGACTTTTCACATGTTCTCATGTATTGAGCGCAAATGAGCCTTCATCATTCTGATCCAGTTATCATATTTCTCAACTGAAAATAGAGGTAGCTTATGGTTTCCCATAGCTTAATATTTTAACACGAATAGATCTGACTCAGTTGATCTACAGACATGGCTGATCCTTAGCATCAACCGCTCTGATATCACTTATTGGTTCGGGACGAGTCGTGTTCAGTTTAGAGGAAGAGTGAATATACTAAACTTAAAAACTTTGAAAATGAATGTGGAAAAACTTAAAGGGCCCTTGACTCATTTTAACGACGTTGGTTTGTCTATTTTCAGTTTCACTCAAAACAACATAAGTTGTGTAAGCTTGTATCAAATTTCAGAAGTATCTAGATTAGGAAAATGAAAGCAATATAGCACACAATAGATTTTATAGAGGTTCAAAGCCTTAAAACTTCTACGCCCTCTCTTTCTTCAGTAGAAGGGATAAATCCACTATATAACTTGAGTTCACTTTACAAATTATACAATGAATAGAAATTAGTTGAAACTAGTAACAATAAGTTTCTTTACAGAGTTACCTCAGTAGGTTCAATGGCTCACACTTGCAATCTCTAATAGGTAGCTATTGCGGCGGCAGTTTCTTTAGCGGTGGCTCACACTTAGTTGGAGAGTTAGGTGCTATTGTCGTCTTTACAAGGTTTTATATCTCTTTCGAATAAAATAGAGAAAGGAAACGTGCTCAATGAGCGTATCCGACTTGGAAATGTGCATCCGCATGTGTCAGCATGCGCCACCTACTTGGAGGCCTACAATGTACCATATCCTGCAAAGCATGATCACCCGTGATCCCGAGACGTACGCCGAAATCAGAAATTTGACGGGGTTCTCGTCAGCCTTGATAGCTCGTTGGGTGTCAGAGTATGGCCACGTGCACGTCTTAGCCGAGCAGCAAGCAGACGAGCAAAACCCCTCTCTCGTGGTCGAGTTAGAACTGCAAAGGGCAACTCTCAACAGTCCCTCTTGATTTCAAGCGCCATGCCCTCACGACGAAAGAACCACAGGAGCGGGACCTTCAAATGTCCGGATTGTGAACCACACCGAGTTCCTATTTTCCTGCACTCCTCAAATGAACCAGTGGACCCCTGGGTCCGCTTCTCAGGGTCTAGAACAGTGTATGCCCTATCAGTATCCTGAAGGGAGCATCCGCATGAGAACATTCAAGTTCACCGTCCCAGAAACAGTTGATGTTGGAGACAAGGAAGAAGAAGAGGAGGACCCGGAGGAGGGCGAAGAGGAAGTAGGATCACCATGCAAGGAGAAAGGAAAGGGCCCGGCTTATGATTAAGCGTTATTAAGAAGTGTAGGAGGTGTTTTTGTTAAAACACCTGGTTGTCTGATCTATCTGCTGTTTGTCTGTATTTTTGGTGTCTGTTTAATCCGCTCTAACGAAGACTCTAATATGTAATATATGCTTTAACCTCTATAAACTCAAATAGCAGCAGTGAATTTTCCAGGAGACTGCCCTATTCCATTTGTAACCTATAACTTCCGTTATGTTATCGATGCCAAAGTCCTCATAATGAGGTAATTTTCCCATTATGTTTGAATGACGTTTAAATTTCCACCTTGTTTGATCTGTTTTAAATTAAAGACCTTATCAAAAGGCATTCTTGCTTTGTGCGAATTTAATTAAGTGTCGCTAATATCTAGTTCTTTAGGATGACGTCCCGAAGACGTCAAGCTGAGAACGAAGATGAGAACGAACCCGAGCAAGTCCCAAACCCCGGTCCAAGAGCCAAAAGTGTGTTTCTCAAACACAACCTTCCATCATTTAATGGTTTAGGAGATCCAATGGATGCCGAAAAATGGGAAATTTTCAATTTCATAGCTTGTTTGGAAGAAGAGAAGTTAAGTTGTGCTCTTTTCATTCTGACGGATGATGCGGACTACTGGTGGGAGTCTGTTCGAAGGACCATAACCCCGGAGCAATGGGAGGACTATAGTTGGGAAGATTTCAAGCATGACTTATATCAGAAGTACATCCTGGATTGTTATCGAGAAGCAAAAGAGATGGAGTACTGGAACCTAAAGCAAGGAAACATGACAGTGTCAAAATACGATAGAGAATTCAATCAATTGTCGAGGCATACTCCATATCTAGTAGACACGGACGGGAAGAAAGCACGCAAGTTTAAGAAAAGACTTAGGTCCGAGATTGGTATAGCCCTCGCTGGGCAAAAAGACATGTCTTATGCTCGAACCTTAGCCAAAGCCTTAAGCATAGAAACCATTCTCCCTCGAGAGAAAGTTCAGCCCCCTCAGCCATCTAGAGATCCAAAAGGAAAAAGAAAGTGGGAAGGAGGAAGAAGAGATGACAGAGGAAAGAAACCACACTGGCAAAGCCGAGAATCAGGAGTGCCTCGTAGTCAGCCTGGCAACACCCCTAGCTAAAGGCCGTGTCAAAGGTGCGGAAGGATGCATCCTGGAGTCTGCCGAGCAAATCAAACTGGGTGCTACAACTGTAGCGAAGAGGGGCACTTCAAAAGAGAATGTCCTAAGGGAAACAACAGATGATCTCAAACACCACAACAACCCATGTACCCGCAACCACTTCAGCAACTTCCTGGAAATCAGCCAAGGCTGCAGCAAGAAGGACCTCAAGGTCAAAGGTCGGGGATGAATCCAAGGCCGAACCAAGGACGAGATCAAAGGTCTAACCAAGGACTAAGACTGCCTTAGCCAGCTCGTACTTATGCTCTCAATCAGCAGCAAGCTGCTAAGGCCCCAGGTAATCTAGTAGATATGATTACCCTCCTCGAGACACCAGTTTTAGCTCTCTTCGATACTGGAGCATCTCATTCATTTATAGATGAGTCTGTTTGTAAGAAACTGAAGATAAAACCCGAGAATGCTGAGAATGCTCTTGAGATAAGTATCCCCTCTGGAAAGAGAATGATGTCTAGGAAGGTCTGCTCTAACTTAGAATTGAACATAGAAGGGGAAAACTTTAAGTCAAATCTTTATGTGATAAAGATTCAGGACTTCGATATAATCCTAGGAATGGATTGGTTAGCCTTAGCTTATGCTTCCATAAGCTGCCCTGAGAGGGAGGTAGTGTTTCGACCACCCAGGAAACCCGAGGTGAAAATCTACGGATCAAGGTGTTATGATCTCAGTTAAAGTTGCAATCTTTATGGATTGATGTTAGAAATGAGGGATAATTTAGAAGAAAGAAAGAGCTGTGAGAACGAGAGAAAAGAGAGAAAAGTTGATATATTTCTTCTTGCATTTTTACATAAGGACAAGGGTATTTAAACCATACAAAAAACATAGAGGAACACATTACATAATTAACCCTAATGGACTCAAGTCCTTGATTAAATTAAAAGAGGCCCAACTGCCGAAAAAAGGCCCAGTACTAGATTAATTAATCCCCAGCCCACTTGCAGTTCCTGCTCCAACCTAGTTCTATTACGCATAGCTTCTCTTTCCCAATTTGTTCAATTCGGTCCCCTTTCTGCTCAAGTGCTAAAAATGAGATCTTTGCTAAACCAAACTCCTCCATCTCTAAGACAACCACTGTTTTTCCCTCTTCTTCTATCTGTCTCGCCTTCCCTGGCACTGAGTTCACAACATTACTTCCTCCTTTTTCAGATTCTCGTCCTCAAGAATTAAACGTGGAGAGTTTCTTCTTTACATATTCATCAGCTTTCCCACTAACAAGATTGGAACATGTTATCTCGGAACCCATGACCAGAGCAAGTAATGAGATTGTTTGAAGAACAGTCATCAAGTACAAACAATGTGGGTTGGTTAACATATTCAAGACTTGAGGGACTATATGTTGCATCGCCCATTCGGGACTGAATTCTTCTGCCAAACCCTTTAAATTATTAGCAGTAGGTTCGCTGATAGAATAGACTTTATCTTGCAGCCAATGCATACAAAGGGCGCCCAACTTGTCATTAAAAAATCCAACACCCTGACTAGCCAATAAAGGTAAACATTCTATGAATGAAAGCCTAACTCTCCAATGTCTATCCTCTGTCTGCTCGACAACAGCTGGTAATAAAGATTGAGAGAATAGATCAATTCTAATAAGCTGATTGACTTGTTCCAACTTGCTAATGATATTGAGGATAACATCAAGGAATTCATCATTTAAGAGGGAGATGAATATGGGAAGAAGTTGTTCAATTGTCACATCATTTCCTAATACAAGAGCCATTCCCATAGTCATATATGGCCAAGCAGACCTTACATGTTGTTAAGAATCATACAACAAATGTGTGTCCAAATGCAACCACTGAATTAAACTAGAAAACCTACTCAAGGCCTTCCTCGCATTTTCCAAATGCCACTGTGAAGGTGGTGGTTTAGGCAGAGGTCATGATGTTATAAGGCATGCCCCATATCTTGAGCAGATTCCTAATCCTAGTTGAGACATTTTGTCAAACACGTTGTGTTCGTCAATTACAACTTTGTCTTTTGAAAAATTCATCACCCCAACTTCAACTTTTTCTGATAATACCAGTGAAAACCAAATTGGATAATTCTTAAGGTCAAATTTAGCCCCGGCAGCATTGAGCGCAACCTGGGGAGGGACCCCGAATTCGCCATTCCTTCGTGCCTTCTTTTGACGAACTCTGCGCAACTTAATAGGCCTTTCTAAATCTGGAGGGGTATGGTCCCTGCAATTCTTCTCATCTTGAACTTCTGATTTCTGTATATTTTCTTTACTTTTGCTTTTATTTGGAATCCCCCCATTGTCATGGGAATTTAGAGCTTCTGACTCAGCCACAGATCCTTGGATACTAAACTTTGAAGACTTGCTCCCGTTCACTGTCTTTGGGACCTCCACCAAACAATTCAATGGTTTTCCAAGATCAATCTTCCCTTTGGTCTTCTCAAGTATCTACAGCTGCAGTTGTATTGCAGCTAGCCCATCGAAAATTTGATCAAATTTTTGATCGGATTGAGTGGAAATGCCCTTAATTTGTTCTTGCAATCGAAATTCCCATGCTTCCCTTTTCAAAATTTGTGTTTGCACGTTGTATTCTGATTTCTTCAGTGCTTCCTCTAAATCATCCAAAGTGATATCGTCGGCCATCTTTCCGAGGATCGACTGCTCTGATACCAAATGCCATGATCTTAGTTAAAGTTGCAATCTTTATGGATTGATGTTAGAAATGAGGGATAATTTAGAAGAAAGAAAGAGTTGTGAGAACGAGAGAAAATAGAGAAAAGTTGATATATTTCTTCTTGCATTTTTACATAAAGACAAAGGTATTTAAACCATACAAAAAACATAGAAGAACACATTACATAATTAACCCTAATGGACTCAAGTCCTTGATTAAATTAAGAGAGGCCCAACTACCGACAAAAGGCCTAGTACTAGATTAATTAATCCCCAGCCTACTTGCGGTTCCTGCTCCAACCCAGTTCTATTACGCATAGCTTTTCTTTCCCAATTTGTTCAATTCGGTCCCCTTTCTGCTCAAGTGCTAAAAATGAGATCTTTGCTAAACCAAACTCCTCCATCTCTAAGCCATCCCCTATTTGTCCCTCTTCTTCTATCTCTCTCACCTTCCCTGGCACTGAGTTCACAACACAAGGCTGGGAACCAAAATCTCGGTGATATCCGCCCTGAAGGCTACGAAGATGATAAGGAAGAATAGCTGCCAAGCCTTTTTAGTTAATCTAATAAGAAAGGAGGAAGGAGAGATTTCAATCGAAGACGTTCCAATCGTAAGAGAATACACCGATGTATTCCCAAAGGAGCTGCCAGGACTGCCTCCAGACAGGCAGGTAGAGTTCGCCATCAAATTAGAACCAGGAGCCACCCCAGTTTCGAAAGCCCTCTACAGAATGGCGCCTAAGGAGTTGCAAGAACTCAAAATTCAACTACAAGAGTTATTAGACCTAGGTTTTATCCAACTTAGTGTATCGCCTTGGGGAGCTCCAATTCTGTTCGTAAAGAAGAAGGATGGCATGTTGAGAATGTGCATCGACTACAGAGAACTCAATAAGCTAACCATCAAGAATCGATACCCTCTCCCAAGAATAGACAATCTATTTGATCAGCTCAAGGGAGCAAGTGTCTTCTCCAAGATAGACTTAAGATCTGGGTATCATCAATTGAAGATCCGAAAGGAGAATATTCCTAAGACTACTTTTAGAACTCGCTATGGGCATTACGAGTTTGTGGTAATGCCATTCGGATTGACCAATGCCCCAGCAGTGTTCATGGATTTAATGAACCGAGTTTTTCACCCGTACCTAGATAAGTTTGTTCTAGTTTTTATAGATGATATCCTTATCTATTCCAAGGACGAAGAGGAGCATCAAGAACACCTAAGAGTGGTGTTGGAGACGTTAAGAAGAGAAAGGCTTTATGCTAAGTTCAGCAAGTGTGAGTTTTGGCTCAAGGAAGTTATGTTTTTAGGTCATATAGTTTCGGTAGAAAGAATCAAGGTAGATCCAGCCAAGATTGAAGCCGTAAGCAACTGGAAGTCTCCAAGAAGTGTGAACGAGATAAGAAGTTTTCTAGGACTCACTGGATATTATCGCAGATTCATCGAAGGATTCTCGACTATATCCAAGCCCATGACGCGATTGCTAAAGAAGGACTCCAAGTTCAAATGGACGCCTGAGTGTGAGGAAATTTTCCAAACTTTGAAGAAGATGCTAACCACAGCCCCTGTGTTGGCCATTCCAAAAGGGAATAAAGATTTCATGGTTTACGCAGATGCATCGAAGAAAGGGTTAGGCTGCGTGCTAATGCAGAGAGGAAAGGTGATTGCTTATGCATCGAGGCAGCTTAAGAATCATGAGCAGAACTACCCTACGTATGACCTAGAGCTAGCAGCAGTCGTTCATGCGTTGAAGATCTGGAGGCACTATCTCTACGGAGCTAAGTGTGAGATCTTCTCAGATCATAAGAGTTTGAAGTATTTCTTCGAACAAAAGGATCTTAACATGAGGCAGAGAAGATGGATAGAACTTATGAAAGATTATGACTGCATGATTCACTACCACCCGGGCAAGGCAAATGTGGTAGCAGATGCCCTAAGTAGAAAAGAAAAGACAGAATTAGGACTCATTCTAGTCCGGGAGGATCTTCGCAAGGAATTCGAGAAGTTAAGAATCGAGGTACTAACACCACCCGAGACCATTCAAGCTCAAGTCGCCACGATAGTCGCTCATCCCGACCTAAGGCAAATGATAATTGAAGCCCAGAGAGGAGACGAGTTTCTCAAAAAGAAAAGACTAGAAGAACGATCTGATAACTCGCAAGACTTCACGGAAGCCGCTGATAACGCGTTCTTATTCAAAGGGAGGCTTTGTGTGCCGAGCAAGGAAGAACTAAAGGAGGAAATCATGTGCGAAGCACATGACATGCCTTATACAGCACATCTCGGAAGCACCAAGATGTACCAGGACCTCAAGAAGAACTTCTGGTGGAATAACATGAAAAGAGAAATAGCCGCCTTCGTGGAAAGGTGTTTAAACTGTCAACAAGTGAAAGCTTTGCATCAAAAACCTTCTGGGTTGCTTCAACCCTTAGAAATTCCTGAATGGAAGTGGGATTACATCAATATGGACTTTGTTGTAGGGTTTCCAAAGTCTAAACGGGGGAATACCGCTATTTAGGTAATCGTTGATCGATTATCTAAATCAGCACATTTTGTTGCTGTTAAAATGACGGATGGGCTAGATCAATTAGCCCAGCTGTACGTTAAGGAAGTTGTGCGTTTGCACGGAGTGCCAGTCCGATTACATCGGACCGTGATACAAGATTTACATCAAGATTCTGGAGGAGCCTACAAGATGCAATGGGATCAAAGCTCATTTTTAGCACGGCATTCCATCCCTAAACAGATGGCCAGTCCGAAAGGACTATCCAGATTCTGGAAGACATGCTCAGAGGAGTAGTCATTGATCAGGGAAGGAGTTAGGAGGAATTACTGCCTTTGGTAGAGTTTACGTATAACAACAGCTACCAGTCATCGATAGGCATGGCCCCTTATGAAGCCCTGTATGGAAAGAAGTGTAGATCGCCTCTGTATTGGGATGAAGTTGGAGAGCAAAGGATACTCGGACCTAAAATGGTCCAGGAAGCTGTCCAGAAGATCGAACTTATTCGTCAACGAATCAAGGAGGCTCAAGATAGACAGAAGACTTACGCGGATGAAAGAAGAACGGAGCTCAGTTTCGACGTTGGAGATAAAGTGTTCTTGAAGGTGTCCCCATCAAGAGGAATAGTTCATTTTGGCAAACGAAATAAGTTAAGGCCCAGATTCATTGGACCTTTTGAAATATTAGAGAAGGTGAATGAAGTAGCCTACAGGTTGGCCTTACCACCCAACCTGAGTAACGTTCATGACGTCTTTCATGTCTCAATATTGAGGAAGTATGTGTTTGATCTAAAGCACGTGATTAGCAAAGAAGAAATAGTCCTGAATGAGGACTTAGTCTATGAAGAAAAGCCCCAGGCCATCGTGGATCGAAAGATCCAGAAGCTGAGAAACAAGGAAATCAATCTTGTGAAAGTAATCTGGAATCACCATGGTTCAGAAGAAGCAACCTGGGAGCTTGAATCTGAGCTGCTCAAGAAGTACCCTGATATCATTTACCATGGTTAGTAAATTTCAGGATGAAATTTTCTTTAAGGAGGGTAGGATGTAACACCCCAGATTTTTGGATAAGGTTTAAGATAATTGTTAATGTTAATCAATCGGTTAAGGAAGAAATTTAAATAAGTTAATTAAGGTTGGATGTCAGTAGCGTTCTTCGTGAGTGTTCTGCAAGACGATGAGCGGAGTGGCGTGGAAGGGATGCGGTGAGGGAATGTACTAGGGGCGCCATTGGGTCGTAGCAGGCGGCTTTGCCGCTGTTGCGACTCGACGAGATGCCGAACTAGCCACATTCCTTTAATGCACCTAACCCCATCCATTCTTGTTTGTCGGTCTCGACTCCATTTATTTTCCGTCTTTTAAATTCCGCATTTGCTTTCTGTTCTTTACGTTCTTCGCGTTTTTCATTATTGCTCGTCTAAGTTGTATTTTGATTGTTATTGAAGTTCCAAGATAATAACGTTTACGCTATATTTTCCCGCTTTATTTCTGTCGTTATTATTCTTAAGATTAGCTTCGTTTATTCTGATAAATTCCGTTCAAACTATATTTAAGAGATTTCATCGTTATTCTAATTATTAAGGAGGATTATCGTGTTTATGATGTTATAATGCCAAAATTATTTTCAAGTTAAAACATGTTGTTGCATGTTAATTTCAAGTATTTTGTTTTAAAGAAATTTTAGGTTAAGTGTTCTTCGTGTTCTTCGTGTTCGTCGAAAGAATCAAATGAACACGAAGAACCCAGTTGAAGATCACTCAGAACTGGGTTGAAGAGAGAGAAAGGAAAGAGCCCCGCAGGGGGAAGGGGGGGTGCGCCGCCGCGCCACACCCCCCTCGGCCTCCAAGCCCGTCGGGGCTAGGGCGCACCGCCGGCGCACCATGCGCCACGGCGGGGGGCAGCCCGCCGGGGCTAGGGTGCCCCGCCAGTGCGCCATGCGCCGCGGCGGGGGGCGGTCCGCCGGCGCCCAGGTGCGCTGTGGCACCCCCCCTTCTCCATGTTGTTTTTCGTCGTTTCTTTTCCGACTATTTTGTACCCTCTTCCCGAGTTTTTCGAACTTTTCAAATCATGTTATTTCCAAGCTATTTTCAAGTTTAAATTTTAGAGAAGCATTCAAGTTATTCCCGATTTAATTCGAATAAGCTATTCAAAGTTATTTTCCATCTAAAAATTGAGAAATCAGTCAAGAAGTTCCTTAATTAAAATAAATCCTTCTCGGATCTTTATAAAGTCATAAAGTCGTGCTATCTATGATTAAGTCCTAATTAGAAATATATAAGATGGGTATTATTTAATTCCATGTTTTTAGCTAGAAATCCTCGTAGTAGGCCGCTAAGTCGATAATTCGACTTTTGTAGGAGGAAGTGAGCCTCGTGGGAATTCGAAGGAGGATCATCAACTCATTACCTCATCTTCTGCTCCGTGATTGAGGTGGGTAAATCTATACTCATCTAAAGTTTGAGCTAATAAGCTCTAGAAGCATATAGGGTAAATGAGATATCCAATAAAGCATTTTTGCTCTGGCTGATTGATCTCTGTACAAGGAAGAAAGGAAAAGAAGATATTATGTTATAACTAAGTTCTCAAGCATGTTTAGAATGTATAGAAATGCTAGAAATGCTAAAGTTTGTCTATGCTTAGCATGAGATATTTAGAATTGTCTTTAGTTACAATTCGCATTTATTTACGTTTATCTCTCGTATACGAATGCTTATGCTTGTTAAAGCTCGTATAGTTGAGGATTAAGGATTTCCTTTTTAGGTAGTGTAAAATCCCTTATGGGATGAAATCATGTTATATCAAAGGATTAGTACCTAGACGTGCTCTAGGATTAGTTTTGATAGAAAGGCTAAGGAAGGAAGGAACTTAGTATTTCACTTGGGCAGGATTTAAGTTCAGAACTCTTAAGGGAGTCACTGCTAGGTTTTTCCCTTACAAACTCGTTCGGATATTCGAGATAACCTCTCTTCTATCCCATGGCATGCCTAAGGGTGCAGTTGACATCAGGTTTGAGCCAAGTTGAACCCAAAAGAAAAGAAAAAGGTTTTACAGATATGGAGAGGGCTTTTACGTTTTGCTCTCCATATACCGTCTGTTAATTATTGGATATCTTGAAGCTATTAAAGTATTTTTGCTAAAACCCACTGAGTACATTAGTGCTCATGCCCCTCTTTTCAAATGTTTTCAGGTTGAGATGCTGAGGATGTTGGTGGCTGTGGATGTGGGTTGGCTGCCAAGATTGTTTTGCTATTATCTAAATTTCTTTTGAAATTCCATGATGTTTCTGGTACTCTGATACACTCTTCTAGTTCCGTTTAAATTCTGCTATGATCGTCAAGACTCTAAGAATATCCCCAGACATGATTAAATATTTATAAGATGCATATTATGTTTATTTCCGTTTCTCGAGTATGATTTTCGTTCGCCTGTGAAGAGGCTTAGTCACGTTGATATCTGTTGTTCGTTTTGACCTAAGAATAGGTCTATGCTTGTTGGTATCTGATTAGTTAGCCGTTTTATTCTGCTTAAGCATGTTACCATTTTAACTCAAGTAAACTCGAGCATCACCACCTATCTTCCAAAGCATGTCTTGTTCTTAAACCCCTTTGTTAATCTTCTGACTTTATTCATTAATTCCTTAATAACACCCCGTCCCCATTCGTAAATCCCTATCTCAGAACCGGGCTATTACAGGTATGTCCATCCTGTCTCCCGAATATAGGATGAATGCTGAAGAAGTCCCCAGTGCCTCTGAATACGGTTTATAGCTACGAGATAAACATGAATAGTTAGGCATAAAATGCCCCTTCCGCCAGACTCGACTTTCAAAATGCCCTTTTACCGCAACCTGGTTCTTTTCAACTCAAAATAGACTAAAAAGGACATTTATATCGAATAATATGCCCATAAAAACACAAAATAAATGGACTTATCAGGACCAATGGCTACAGAAACCTATGAAGGAAAGAGGTATGTGTTTGTATGCATTGATGATTTCTCTAGGTACACCTAGGTAGAGTTCTTAAGAGACAAGACAGAAACATTTTCAGCATTCAAGAAATTGGCTAATAAACATTCTATAGAAAAAAGGTGTTCCCATCATGAGAATCAAAAGTGATCATGGAAAAGAGCTTGGGAACAAACAATTTGTTGACTACTGTGAAGAGCTTGGGATAAACCATGAATATTCTGATCTAAAGACTCCACAGCAGAATGGAGTTGTTGAGAGAAAGAATAGAACACTTCAAGAGATGAACCGAGCTATGATTGCTGGAAATAATATTACTACTCACTTCTTGGCTGAAGCTATCAATACTGTCTATTATATCAGCAATAAGATCCATAGCAGACTAGGTACATCAATGACCCTTTATGAATTATGGAATAATAAGAAGACTACTGTGAAGTACTTCCATATATTCAGGCGTACATGTTATATTCTCAATGATAGAAAATATTTGACCAAACTGGAGAATAGAGGAATTGAAGGGATATTCCTTGGATATTCAAGAAATAGCAAGGCTTTCAGAGTATACAACACTGAGACAAAAGTTGTAATTGAATCAGTTAATGTTAAGTTTGATGATACTCAGGACTTTAAGAGTGATGATGAGGAAGACGTTTACCAAGATGTTTTTGAACATTGTGATGAACGTTCTGAAAAATCAAACAGCAATGATGAAGAAACTATTACTACTCCTAGAAGAACATACAAGCATATTGTCAAGAGCCATCCAACTACAACTGTAATTAGAGATGTTAATAATACTTAGACAAGAAGCTGAGCTAAAGTTTAAGAATACATATCCAACTTCTGTTTCACATCTCAAATTGAACCAAAGAATGTAAAAGAAGCTCTGCTAGATCAATTCTGGATCGAAGCTATGCAAGAAGAACTTCTGCAGTTCAGAAAGAATGATGTTTGGGATTTTGTTCCAGCTCCAGAAGATGTCAACATTTTGGATCCCTTCTTCTTTGTCATCCTTCTCTGCTTCAGACTTCTCCTCATTGGCCTTCTCCTTTAAGAACTGGTGGTGGAATGATCTAGCTGATTGGTTTGAGGGTGTCACGTCCCTCAAACTAAACGTCTCTCCCTCTCCCCCTCTCTTCTGAACTAGTGATCAATGAATGAATGATGGATGATGAGAATGATGATTGTATTTGATGCTCCCAACTCTCCAATTGATAACAAGCTTCCTCTCTCCGCATGGAATTGAATTCTCTCTTGGTGAGGTAGTTGGATAGCTTTTAAGAACCAAAAACACAAAAGTGATCCGCCAAATGTCGAAAATAACTTGAAAATGGAACACCCCCGCACCGGCGGAGCACCCCAGCATCGGTGGGGGATAGAACCCAGCGCCGGCGGGGCACTCCGCGCTCGTGGGGGCTTCTTGGCCGAAGACCTACCCCAACACCGACTGGGGTCCCAGTGGTGGCGGGACCTGTTCGTCCCCGGTTCCAGTTTGATGCTTCAGTTCAGTCCCGTCTCCAGATCGTGCTTGGTGTGAGCTCAACTGATCAGTTCCTTGCTCAGTTTGGGAGCCTCAGTTTGAGCTCCAGCTGGACGGTTCAGTTGGGCCTCCGGTTCGGGCCTTTAGTTGGCGAATTCAATTCGGACTCTCCAGTTGGCTCTTCAGTTTGGACTCTCCAGTTCAATTGGAGTCTAAGTTTGGCCATCAGTTTGGAGCTTCATATTGATTCATCAGTTGGAGCTTCAGTTTGCGAGTGTCTCTAGTTTGCTTTCCAGCTGGGCTTCCGATTTTGCATCTTATATGCCATAAAATCACTGCTTTTGGAACAAAAGCAAGAAATTTGTGCAAATCTGGCACAACTCACCAAAATAGCAAAAGTGAAGATAATGACATAAAATCAATATAAAAATAACGGAAACACATGCACTAAAGACACGAAATTCCTATAATAAAACATCACAAATAGACACTAAACAATTTCCCTTCACTAAAAATCTTTAATGAGAGAAATTTGTTGTTTAGTGATAAAATTTCCCATCACTAAAACCAATTTTCTTGTAGTGTTTAAACTTTATCATGTACATTCAAATGAATTTTAATGTCATTTTCTATGCATTTCGATGTTGAAATAAATACTCTCTCCATTTCAGAATAAGTATTATTTTAGATGAATGCACACATATTAATACAATAATCAAATTACTCCGTACATTTAATTTAATTTTATGTATCTCAACAATGAGTTAACAGTTGGATGTTTAAATACAATAAATAATAAATGAGGAAAAAACAGATAAAAAAATGATTTTCCACCTCAAATGTGTAGAACAACATTAATCTTTATGAAGCAAAACTAAAGTGTTAAACTGACATTTATTTTGAAATTGAGAAAATACATTTTAATGTTAAATGTTTGGCACATTTAACAAAGTCAGATATAACATTATATTTTTTTTATACACTTTATGATTATTTAACTATAATTAAATTATTTTATTTTACAAATTATTTATTATCAATTATTCATATATATCTCACCGTGCATCACACGGTATATAATACTTGTATAGTAAATAAGCATAGCACGGCATGCATAGTTCTCACACCAACCACTAGTGCTTATTGAACCAAATCCTAGATACGTGGGGGTGGAGGTGGGTGCAAATGTGATCTTCTATTCTAAATTTGGCGTACCAGTTTGTATTCCACGATCAAATTTATAAATTCTTCTTCTATTTTTTATCAATTTTAATTTATTATATTTTAGTTTAATTTTATGATTATTTTTTAGAGTTCACCCCACCCAATTAGAGTTTATAATTATTTTTTAATATTTAATTTTTAAAGAAACGATATTATGGTTGATTAATTTAAAAATATGATTTATAATTTTTAAAATTTCAATCTTTTGTTGATAAATGTGACCAGGCCGATTAATTATATTATAATTAATTTTTATTTTTGTAATATCTATTATTAAACTTGTAAACTCGATCGTGGAATACAGATTGTAACACCAAATTTAACATAGAGGATCTCACCCAGGATGAAGGGGGTTACCTTATTGATTGAACATGTGTGTGTGTGTTTGGCGAAATCAAAAGTGTGAAACCAAATGAAAGAAAAATATCATATGCAACTACATAAAAGAAAATATTTGTTATTAATTTTACTAGTTTTACCCCCACGCATCGCGTGGTCAAGTATGAGATGTTATTTAGTTAAAAATTGATATCTCACTTTGTGTCTTATTTCATGTCGAAAAGTTTATAATAATAATTATTTCTAAATAAATATTATTTATTTTTATTGTATTACAAAACTTTTCGAACAGATAATGAGAAATGAAGTGGGAACACGAAAATAATATAAAAAATCCATTTTTTCGTGAAATAATAGCAAAATATTCTAATTTCAATGAAAAGACAAACGAATCGAATAATAGATGCATTTTCCGTTTAAAAAAAATATTGTGTTTATTTCTAATATTTTTATTACTATTTTCACGTCGAAAATGAATTCATTCGTAAATGAGTGAGTACCTCATTGCATATTTTTTATATCGATATATTATTACACATTTTAACACAATTAAGCACCATGCATAAGATGAAATAAATTTCCATCAATATAAGAATTTAAAATATATATAATTATGAAACCAAAAAAAATTCTTAGACTGATGAATGATGGTTGAAGTCATATTATAATATTTTATAATAAAATAATATGTTGAAAAATTCACTAGTCAAAAAACACAAACCTCAACTAATTAATTAAGTACATTTTTTTGCTACCAAACGTTAATGGTATAAATCATATTTTTCGTATAAAATTAATAAAAGAAAATCGAAGAATAATTACATACATTAATTCCTCATTAAAAATAACAAAGATGATCATAGATTATTTAAATTTAAATTCATAACCATTGTACAATTTTTTTCTATTATAGTATAGTGCATGTTTTGTATCTAAACATCATCTTTTTTTTCAACTCACAATTGTGGCAAACAAACGCATAACTAAATACTTCATGTTTTCCTGTCAAAGGTTGAAAAATCATACGAGCAATCAAAAAATTAGGATTGATCATGTATATCCAACCTTATCTACCCACATCTGAAATTAAATGAATAAAATTTGAAAAACTCAAGATACAATCTAAAACTTAATCACAATAGCTTAATCAAAATTGAACAACTTAAATATATGAATATAAATTGAGTAAATCCTCACTCTACAAAAAAATAAAAATAAAAAATCCTAACTCTGCAAAATCAAATCTCTGGAAAAATTTGAACAAAACTTTGAGTCAACCACATTTCCTTCTCGACCTTGGGTGCACCTGCTTCTGTATCAATCTTTTGCAGTCTCTTCTTCATACTCCACAACTACTATAGGATTTGTAGGCTTACACTTGTAATATATACAACATAACAATTGAACAAAATCAATAATGAGCAGCACCAGAGCACTCAAAATCATTTGTAAAAATTAAATCAAAATACAAAAAAAAAAAATCACAACCGAGTACGTAATATGAAATGATGTAGATATAAAATATTGCCAATATACTTCCATTCAAGAACATTTTGATTTGTATGCTCTATGATACTACTATTTATAGATTGAGAAATTTTCACATAAATTGATAAAATAGAATAAAATGATTTCATAGCCAATTTTGTGTTAATTTGCTATAATGGTAATTGATTAGTTGTGCTACAATCCCGTAAATTGAATACATTTTGCTATATTAACGAATCATTACAGTTTCAAAATTAAATGAATGATTAGAGCTCATAAATTGTTTTCAGAATTTTATAGTTAATTTTATTTTTATATCGTATGTGTAGGTATATATATATATATGTATATATATATATACTATTCATATTACAATAGGATAATATTATATATACTATAGGTGATATATAATGATGCACATTATATTTTATTTTATATAAATATCGAAAATTAATGTGTGTATATATATATATATATATAATTCCTATTATAATAAGTTAATACTATATGTATTATAAACATGCATATTAATATATATTTAGTGAACTTACTAATTTAAGTAAAGATGTTTAGGCGGGAAAAATAAAGGTTGCTATTTCTAGGAAATTTGTGTTTTTATATATATAAAGATTTTGTTAAAGAGATAACAACTTTATTAAAAATTATAAGGTCCACCGTGTCTTGTTCCAACTTACCAAGAATATTAATCCTCCATATATGTAAGTCATAGGACACATTTGATATATAAATATAATTATCCTTGGTGGTTCGGCATTGAAACGACAATTGGGATGAAGAAAGCCATATTGAAAAGAAAAAATGATGGTAAGGCATCGACTTTCCTCAACACTCTGCAAGAAGAAATATATGAAGTTTATGGTGCAGATGGAGAAGTTACGTAAATAAATGGAAATGCACCTGGAAATCAAAAGAAGAACTACACAATGAAAAATAAAAATTACGCACTTAAAGAATCGAAGAAAGAAAATAAAATTATGATTCATGACTTGAGTACCATAAATGATCCTCATGCTCGTGCATAGGTTGAGGCAAAAAGATGTCGTACGAAAAAGGGTTCAAGAACAAGAATCACAAGATCCTTTTGTAACCACCGGTTCATTGAACCAATATTTCGATAATATTGGAGGGTCTGGTTTCCCACTTAACAAATTATTAAACCAATTTCATAGTTCGTTATGGATATTTCCTGTTTGTTGTGTTTTTTTTTTTTCAGTATTTCAAATGTGTTTTTCTAGTTGATTTTGCAATGTCTCAATTTTTTTTAATGTTGGTTAGGCAATTTCATCGTATGTAATGTATTTCTATTTTTATTATTTGGAATATGTTCTTTATTTTAATGCCATTATTGATTTTTAATTTATGTGTTTATGTTGATAAATTTGTTTTTTATGCTACTTTAATTTTTGCAACTATAATTTTAAATATTCTCTTACTAAACATCATATCCAAAAAATTTAATACATAAAAGTAAAACATATACATAATACAAAATTTTATAAAATACTAAAAATACACTACTATGAGTTTATAAATAAATAAATGACTAAATTGTAATTCTAAAAAAAATTAAAAAGTAGATGAGATTATGAACAGTATAAATAGAAATATACTTTTGCCGGAGAGAGAAAATAATCATAAATTTATTTTCAATATGTAGATGAGTCTCCGTTAGAGGGGATTTTTTACTGCAAAATGAGACATGCATCCAAAGATGAAAATATCGCTATCGCACCATATATTTCAACTTCAATTTTACGGATATATCGCCGGATATATTGATATCGCATATCGATATCACAGAAAATTGAAAAAAATGACAAAAACTATATTAAAATCTTGAAAATTTAGCAAGAAATTTTAGGAACTATTATAACATATTATTATGCACATATTTTACTCAAAATTTTGATAAAAATGTATTTTGAAAGCAAACATATGAATAATACATTATATAAATAATATTTGAGACAATACATTTGACAAAATAATACATAATACAATATAAAACAACTAAATAAACATTATAAATTATAATTAACACCAAAATGAGGATCTATGAGGTTCAAATATAATGGATGTAATGCTATCTTGTTCCAAACAATATTGGTACTAACTCATCACATTAAAGTAATTCTGGATATAATTATGCACATGCGCTTGATATATTTCTTGATTCTTCCAATAGCTTCACCATAGATTGGATAATGTCCATTAACCCAATTATTTTGTTGATGCACATTTAGACCTCCATACATTTCTAACTGTAGGTGATGAATGACCATACATGACCCATCACTCAACTGCCATTACCAAACATCAATAAATATGCATTGCATATTTATTCATTAAAGACATAATTTTGAATTATTTAAACAAGCTCTATTTAAAAATATTCAGTAAAAGACTTACATAGGACCATAGTAGATTGAGAAGCAATTGCAGCACGATCAGCAAATCCTTTTCTCTCGTCACGAAAAAATAAAGCTGGTGCATCTCACTTTTCTTTCTAAGACATCCGTTGGTTTCCCGAACTTCTTTCAAATATATTTTTCTTTGCAGTGTGAGTATTTTTGTAAAACAAAGAAATATATAGTATTAAATAAAAATCAAAATATATAGTATTAAATAAAAATCAAAATATATTATAGAAATATAAAAAAAATCGCGATATATATTGCGATATTTCACTGATACCCGAAAAAAAAAGATTTCCCCCCATATCCATATCGTAATATCAAAATTCGCGATATATCCGCGATATTTCAACCCTTGCATTCACCTCGGTTAGAGACGCTTTTAATGGGCCATTGCAAAGAGGGAATTTCAAATTAGATGGACCAAACTAAAAGCGCAGCAAATTAACTTGCAATTTGTTCTTTTTTTTTTTTCAAAAATAATCTATTATTAACAAAACAATGTTTTATTTTAAAAAAATTACAAATATAATATTTGATGAATTTTGCGTCTTAAAAGTAATACGTAATTAATTATATTTGAAAAATTTTGATTAAATATTATTTTTTATGCCATTGGTGAAATAGTTATATTATAATACAGTACATCAGACACGACTTTCGTACGGAATAGTTGATCAAATATTAGATTTACAGAAAAATTGATACTCCTTATTTTTTAAAAATTGATTAATTTTGAAAAATAATCCACTATTAAAGTGTAATTTTCCATTAAAATAACCAAAATTAAAACTTAACACACACTAACGCACACAGTCGCAGAGTTTTGAGTAATGGCAGAACTGCAAAGAAGACAGGGAAGGCCGATGCCCCCACAGGGGAGGGGACCGCCGCCGCCGCCGCCAGCAAGGCCCGCCGCACCTCGCCCCGAACCTGTCGATCGTGAGAAGGTTATTTCTCTCCCTCCCTCTCCATATGCTTTTAATTTTGATTTAAGCACCTCTGGTGTTCGCTTATGGGTGTGCCTAGGGTTTCTAGGGCGAACAGTTTTAATTATTGCTCATTTCTGTTACTTTGGTAGCGATTATCTTCACGATTTGGTGGCAATTCCTGAATGAGAGCTCACTATCTTGCGCGAGTTAGGGTTTAGGGTTTTGGAAATGTTTGAATTAACTATAAGTGGGATAATGGAAATGTGCATGTGTGCGTGTCTTAGATGTTGGAATGATTGATGTTGCTCAATAGCTAGTCGTTAATTCCTCAGTTGTTATGGTTTCTAAAAACTTATTCCAATTTTAAGAAGCGCTTGGAAGAACTCAGATTATTATTGAGAAGTACGAGGGGAAGTGGAGAGCATCCTTCAATCGTGATTCTTTGGAGTTGGGGATTCGTAGACCTCAGTGTTTTAGTAGGTGTTTGATGATTTTGAGGTGGCGAGAGAACTCCTCATGTTCTTTCATCTCTTTCTTTTTCTTTTGAATCAGTGTTAGGATCATGATTTGCTCGTTGTCTGTATAATATATTTCTTCTTCGTCTTTTTTCAATGTATGTATGTTTTTTCCTTTTCTATTGTATCATGCTAATTTTGAATTTCACCCTGTTTGCTTGCTGATTGTTTCACACAGACTTGTCCATTACTGCTTCGAGTTTTCACTAAGGTATGTTTCCCATTTTTTAAAAACAGTCTCATGCTTTCTATTTACTAGTTTTCCTAACCTTCGCCACCTTCAAAACTTTTGACAGGTTGGAGGCCATCACACTGAAGAAGATTTTGCTGTTAGGGGCAAGGAACCCAAAGATGAGGTCCAAATTTATACATGGCTGGATGCAACCTTGCGTGAATTAACTGATCTGGTATGAGAAGTTGCTCGGGAGTCAGGATACCTTCTTTGTTTCTGTTTGTCAACCTATTATGTCTTTAATTTGCGTGGATGTACCTGCATAGTTTCTCTAACCCTGTTATAGGCTGCACTGCAAGGAAAGAAATGATAGATGAGTAAGCAGAATCAATTTTTTTACATGCTCCTATGTTACATCATAATGATTTATTCTTATTATTAACATGGTTTATATCAATGAGATCTTTACTAAGTTTTGAGACAGTGATTTGGTACACCTTGGTAAAAGTTATGTAGAATATGGGAAACTTCTCATTACCTTGGCATTCACTATTAGGTGTTACTTTTTGAGAGTCATTACTGATAGCAAAAAGTTATTAATCAGTAAGTCTGTTCTTTGTATTCCTTGTACGTTTGTTTGTCATCTTAATGGTGTCATTTATTCTCCTTCAGGTTAAAGAGGTAGCTCCTGAAGCGAGAAGGCGAGATGCTACGCTGTCGTTTTCTTTTGTGTATCCTGATAAACGTGGCCGTTTTATTGTTAAAGAGGTCAGTTCTGTTGCTACATGCCTTTGTGCATCCGCACAGTTCATTTTTGTATTATGGTTACCTACATTGCTTGATGTTTCTTTCTTTTAGATGTGCATTGACTAGGCTAGCAGTGATCAGTTTGAGATCCAAAAATATAAAGCAGCTGTACATATACTTAAAGAAATAGACTAGTCCTTGGAAATGCAAAAGAAAATTATTGATTTTCTGTTTGAGCTGATTCCATTGTCTTGTGAAGGTGGGGAGAACCAATTCTTACCCTAATGCAAGGCGGCCAGATCAAGGAAGCAAGGCCTTGGGTGATCTTAGCTTTCAGGTAACTTCACTTTCCTCTCATCCCTGGGTTGCATAAATGTTCGGCCTATTACACATAATCTGTTGAGATTTGTATGTCTCTTACCAGAAACAGAGAAAAAAAAAATTAAATCATGCAATTTGTAACATAGAAAGATACATCGTGGGCTTGTTTTGTTTTTTTGGTAACCTACAAACTCTTTGAAGTCCTCTAAAAAAGATAAAATCTGAAGGGATGTGTATAATAAAATCGGAATATTATTAAGGAAATGAGATTCTACTTGTTCCTTGCATATGCAGATAGGCGATTACTTGGACGTGGCAATCCTGACCAACCAGTGATCCTTGGTGGTATTTGTTTGCCATTATGAGCTCAACCAGCCACATTTGTCTTTTGTGTGATGTTATTTCTCGACCTGCAAGATCTTGAATAACATTTAGCTCATGTTTGTAATATGATTGTCGTGAGTAGAACTAGGGATGATGTGGATTCTACTTAGACATTGATTAATGAATAGCTCTCCGGATGACGTGGATTCTAGTTTTGAGTAATGCACAACATAGAATCTAAATTGCATCTGTAGTTTCTGTATCATGATTGAGGTTACTGCACTTTCCTTAATATTTGCTCTGTTCAGATTTGATGAAGTAATGTTATATAAGAAATGATACTTCTTCTTCTGGGATATTGATAATGGTCTGATGCTTGAGAGAAACTAGTGATTCACCATAAATAGGGCGAATAGGAACCTCTGCGCGCGCACGTGTGTTTATTTATTTTTTATTTATTTATTTTGTATTTAATGAAAGCTGATGCTAGTATGTTTCAGAAGGATGTGTGATCTTAAACATGTGTGCAACTCATGTTTTTGAAGGGCATGGAGCTAGTTTTATCTTTCATGGATTTTCAAAACTTGCTTTATAATGTTTAGGCTTTTACATTTATTGCGGATAACTTTAATATCCACTATTTAAATTTTGGTTTATGGATGATTGTGACTTATCAGTTGTCACAATATCCATATGCTTTGTTTGCTAGCTAATTATGCTTATACAATGGTACATGACATATGTACTTATTTTATTTTATAGGTTTTTTAATCAATATTGTTTATGATATGTTATTAATTAAGTAGAATGTCTATTTTTTAAAACTAAGTTTTGGTAAAATTAATTCCAAAGTTAAGATTTTGACACAGCCCCAATGAACCCAACCAAACCCAACCCAATCCTTATATTCTTATGAGAAATAGGGTTGAGTTGTGTAATAAAAAAAATATTAGCCTATTTAAATATCCTCAGTCAATTCAACCCATGTGCACTTCTACTTATGTTGTTTTGCTTGATTGACCGTTGTAAATTGATGCTAGAAGTACTTGTCAAAATTTCTATTGCCTTGTAAGAATTATATTAAAGAGATGATTTATATGGAGTGAAATCAGACGAGAATGAAATTCATATAAAAAATTGAATAATGGTGGGAATTAATACTACAAGAATATTTTGAATAAAATTTGTAGTAGTATAGTTCTTTTGCTTTATGAATTTTTAGGAAAAGGTCCAAATATGACTTTTTGTCAGTCTCAAATGGGTACTTACACTATTGCTGGGTTCATTTAGGATATTGGATTTTCTTATCAAATTCAATTAAACAATTGAATGTTCATAATTGGCTCAACTAGACCTAGCTCTCCTATAAACATATGCTAGCTCTCCTACAAATAAACATTCACTTCCGGTTATTACCAAGCCACGTGGACCTTAATTTCAAATAGTCCAAGCCACGTCAACCTTAATTTCAAATAGTCCAAGTTGTGGAAAATCCAAATTGACCATGGGCTTCAAAATCCTAAATTAATTTTCAGATTGGATGTCGAATTGATGACAAAATCTTGACTCAAATTTTGCATATAATATGGGTATGAGGGTATCTTTGGTTTGTGCGAGACTTTTCAGTTATCTATGACTGCAATACCCAATAGTATGGATACCTTTAAAAAAATCTATCCATGTGTTCTCTAATGGCGCTTTGGTTTGTCGATTGAACACCAAATGACAAACGTTAGTAGAAGAGCTAATGAAAGAGTCTAGTTAAATCAATTTTGAAAGTTAAAGAGTGTAATTGGATCTGATAATATTTTAAGTGCCCACTTAAAACTAACAAAATAGGTCATGGTTCTATTTACACCTTTTTTTCTATAGTAATTTATGGTTTCCATTTTTCTCTGAGTATAACACACTAACTAGGTTAGATATCTCATGATCTCATCTTTGTAATTTTTTCTTATATTATTATTTCTAAATATATATGAGAATACATTATCACTAAATATAATTATACATGAACTACTATTTCATAGGTTTAATTTTAGTTGAGCGAGAAGATGGGAAGATGAGAATGACTACTTCACATATTTTGGGAATACGCCGATTTAAATTTTAAAATCTACTCCCTCCATTTCAGAATTGCAATTTCAGAATTGATCATAAAATTAAAATGCAATAATTTTACTGAATATGAAATATCCTCTTTCTCTGCCCTCATAGAAATGAAGATGTTAATTAATTATAGCTGTCAGAGCTTACATAATTAATTAATGGACATTATATCTTAAATATGGGGAATGGTTGAACTAAAGGAGAAAACATATAAGCAAATATGTATTAAATTGGTAGGTCAATATTATTTTTTTAGTTGAATAAAAATAACACTAAATTTATTTAAATATATCCATGTATTGGATATTAGAAATTAAATAAATTAGTAAGTCAATTTAATATTCTTCTAGATCCCTACTGTAACCCAATTAACACCTAAGTGGACTAAGGGAAAGAAACAAGTGGAGAGGCTCAAACCCTTTAGGGTTGGGAGTGTTAATTTTCATCCCCCTCTTTATTAATAAGGGAGGGGGATGAAAATTAGGTACTAGAAATCAACCCCTCTCTTGCTCACTTAATTCCTTAGGTTATCCACACAGTTTAGTAGCTTGCAGCCCACTCTGCATCTAAATAAGGTACGGGAATACAATAGAAGATCAATGAGTGTTATTGCTATCTCAAGGAGGTTCGAACACGGTGTGGGAAAGGCCAAGTTTGACTAGTTCTCCTACAACAACGAGATTAGACCTTCAATCTCGTGTGCAACCCTATTACATCATGTGAGTCGGTTCATCGTTTTATATTTTTCCGCTGCAATATATTCGATGTTCTTACATGATCATTCCACGTGTTAACATGATTAAATTCACACATAAAATATGATATACATGTTGTTAGAATTAATGAATACCCGATTAGATCCTGTGGGGCATAATTCGAAAAAACTCCAACAGAGCTTAGTCGAGAACATAGACTATAGATGCTTGAACTTAGAAGAATTCTAAGTTTTGCCTGTATGATAAAAAAAAGCTTTATGAATTAAGTTCCATAGCTAGAGAGTTCAAGAGGCGTGTGGTTAGGCGAGCTCCTCACACTGCCCGAGAATCATGCTAGAGAAGAGAAGCTTCGTTGTTTGAAGAAAGTCCTACAAACTCATAAAGATTAATCCCTTGAGGCAAGCACATCTGACCAAAATAGTATAGTCATCTCAGGCAAGCTTGTACAATAAAGGAAGCAACCATCAAAGATGCATCATTGCAATTTCAGTTCCTCTGGGCCTATTGACACAATGGGAGTCCTGTGCAACCCAGAAAAAGGAAGAGTTTCACTACAGACAAGCACCTAGAGCTAAAGAAGTTCCAAGTAGTGGAGGATTCTTATTTTAATCGTGAATCATCAAGGATGCGTAATAGAAGTCTACCTGGTCAAGACATCCCAACCAGCCGGTGAATGCTCGACAAAAATCCCAGATCACTTGAGGAAGCATTATAGAAGTTAAATGCCTTTCTAGGTTTTGAACTTATAAATAACATAGACAATAGAAGCTTTTAACTTAGGGTGAACTTTAAGTTATCATTTGTTAAGAATCACTTTGAACATAGAGACTAAATAAGTTATCCCATTTCTTATAGTTGTAAGTTATTCAAGCTGCAACAAAGCATGAACGTGACAAGGTGTCTCATGCGACAGTTAAAGTGAAGATGTGCAAGACAAAACTAGTATGAGAAAAGCTGTGAGCCATCGGTCAATTAAGGCAATGGGCAAAGATCGATCAAGGTGAATAAAGACTCGCACTACAAGAATTTTGCATTTTACCGACGGAATTTCCGACGGACATAATTCGGGTCGTCATTTAGCGACGGAATAACGACGGACCGTCCGTCGTTAACTTTAACGACGGATTTATGATGGAACCTTTGTCGTTATCTGTAACGACGGACATTTTCCGTCGTTATATTTTCGAATTTTTATTTTTTAATATTAATGACGGAAAAATATTCCGACGTTAGTTTTTTTATAATATTTCAGATTTAATTTTTAATATTAACGACGGACTAACGACGGATTTTTTCCGTCGCTAAGTTAGCGACGAAAAAATCCGTCGTTAAAAATTTATTTTTTTATTTTTTATTTTTTTTTTAAATTTTAGTGATGGATTTAGTGACGGAAAATTCCGTCATTAAATTTAATTTTTATTTTTTATTTTTCAATTTTTTAATTTTTTTTAATTTTTAATTTTTTTATTTTCCAATTAAGAAAAACGAATTTAAAATTAATATTTTAAATTTTTTAATTTATTTTATTCTTTTAATTTATTTAATTTTTTATTTTTTTAATATTTTATAATATTTAGATAATATTATGATATTTTTGAAAATATAATTAAATGAAAATATTTATTTAATATTTTTTTTTATTAATTATAAATATATAATATTTGTGAAAATTAATTAAAATAATATAATATTAAATAAATAATTTAATAATAATATATTTTAATTTACAACATTAAAAGATTATAATAGATATTTCAATAAATGAAAATTAACAGTTTCGAAGGAATATATATTTATTATATCTGAATATAAACATAAATATATAATAGCCCACTTGGTTTAGATGCAGAGGATAGATCTCTACCTTTTTGGGAGGTCAAAGGATTCAAATCTCGCGAGCCGCAAATGTTGGAATAATATGTGGCATGTGAGGAGCACGCGCTAATTTTTTTTTTTTAGCTACGGAATTTTTCCGTCGTTAAATCCGTCGTTAATTTTTTTTATTTTTTTTATTTTTTTTCTGGCGACTGAATTTGGAAATTATTTAACGACGGAAACATCCGTCGTTAAATCCGTCGCTAAGTTTTTCCATCGTTAATTTTGTCGTTCATTTTGTTTAACGATTAGGTGTTTAATGACGGACTTGATCCGTCGTTAAAACGGATTAGCGACGAAAAAATCCGTCGCTAAAACTTGATTTTTTTGTAGTGTCGAAACGTATAGTATACGGGTGAAAGATGGTAACATGTACGATTGCAAGTAAAGAAAATCGAGCCAAGATAAAAGATTAACGAAAAGTTCCTCAAGATAGCTTGGCTACCACAAAAAAGCCCGAAAGATCAAATGACTAATTAGCAGTTCCAGACGGGAGACAAGGTCATCTCAAAGGTATCTCCAACTAATGGAAGAGTTTGTTTCGCTAAGAGATTAAAGATAAAGGTTCGATGAACCTATTGGATATCCTTGAAGAGGATAAAGACATAGACCATAAGTTGGCTTTGATGCCAGACCTTATTATTTTGCATGGCGTGTCTCATGTCCTAATGTTATGGAAATATGTGCTTGAGATAAACACATGTTACCAAAGGATAAGAGATAGTTCTTTATGGACTAATCCATAAAGAAAAGCATCGGACTATTCTTGGCCATAAGGTCTAGAGTTGTAAACCTAGTAAAGGTTTTGGACCATTATGGTTCCAGTAATGCTATGGATTCTTGAAAAAGTATCCAGATTTTCTATTGAGGGGAAGTAAATTTCGGGACAATTTTTTTTTAGGTGGTGTAGTCTGTAACACCCAAGAATTTCAGAATATTCTAAAGAGTTTTCTAAATTTATTTAGAAGACTAATGAAAATAATTAGAGCTAAAATAAAGTTACAGATGTAAGTCGCGATTTTTGTGTCTTTTATATGAAAATCGATTTTGAGATTTTGCATTTGTAGCCGGAAGATAGTCAATATTGGTCTTTTCTGAAATATAACGACCTAAAGGAAGCTAATGGTGCTTTCAGAATTTTTATATGAAGTCTATGGGAGTCGCGGTGTTGAAAAATATTAAGAAAAATGCAATGAATAGTATTTTTCCGTAAAGACGTGATTTTTGAAAATTTATGAAATCCTCCTCGATAATTCGAGGATTGCCACGTCAAGCTTATTTTATAGAAATCGACTCAAGGAATTCGTTGGCATTTACGGATTTTCAATATGAGGTCAATTGAATGCCCAGTAGTGTTATCTGTCGACCGGAATGAATAGTAAATCTATTTTTGAAAAGAGAATCTTTCTTTTTTTTTTTCTTCAAACGACCTCCTCACTTTTCAACAATGGGTTGGTTCAATCGTACTCATGCCAAGAAGTCTCCCGGTATTTTCAGATTTCGCATCTACGATCATTTGGATCTCGCCACTAACTAAAGTAACTTTTAATTGAATCCGAAAATTATTTTATCAGTATTTTATCTCCAAAAAAACCTATCCGATATCCTAAATTTTCTCCTATAAATAGCAGCCCCCTCTCGTTGGTTTTCATTCCCAAACCCCCAACATATAATATATATAGAGAGAGATTAGAGAATAGAGTGAGAGAGAAAGAGAGTTAGGCGAGAGAAAGAGCAGCTGCTGCTGCCACCCCACTTGTTGGAGCAGCCATCGCCACCATGCCGCCGCTGGAGATGTCATCGGAGCTGCCGCCGTTTGCCGGAAAAAGGCGCCAATACAGCAGTCAACTTGCGCGGCCTCGTCTCGGTCCATTTTTTGCCTTTTTTAGCTCAAATTTTAATATGTCGTGTATTTAAATGTGTTCTACGTTTCTTATGTTGAACACTTTTTCATCCAGTGGCCGGAATCCGGCCAGATCGCCGGAAAATGTGGGAAATAAAGGGCGCCGATCAGTTCACGTTTTATCCATTTTCACATATTTCGAGTCATCAAATCGAAAAAGTTTGGACTAAAAAGTTGCTCGAAATATTATTTCCTATAGAACTGCCAACTTTCGTAATTTTCCGATATGTTTTGATAAATGTCGATTATTTTAATCAAGTGGTTATTTTTATAACTAAAATATATGATTTCAGAAAATTTCGAAAATTGTATGCTTTAATAGAGATATATGTGGGGTCATGTCTGATTATTTTCACAATTTTTTGACAAGTGAAAAGTGCAATCGAAGTTAGCTGAGAAAAATTGAGTAAAATGGCAAGTTACGGAAAGTAACCTCTGTCAAATCTTTTAGTCCCATTAAATCATAAATAATATTTTTGGATTTATTCCCTTCTGTGTTGAAGTTGTACGAAGTCTCTAGAGTCGCGCATTCCTTAGTCGGAATATAATTAAAGTGAATAAAAGCTACAATTAAATTAAAGTCGAGTTCTGAAAATTAGAGTAGCAGTCCTAAATTAATGTTTGACCTTGTAGAACTTGTTGAGCTAGTCAGAGGAGCTGACGAATGAATATCGAGAAGTTTGATCACCTGAGTTGATCTAATCGAGGTGGGTTTATTTGCAAAACCTATCTATATTTGAGTTATTAACTCTTAAATGTGATAGTCATAGTTAGAATATCCAAGTAAAAATATTTGAGCAATTATTTGCTCAAGTCTCTGCTAGAGTAATAGTATTATACTGATGTATAATTATTGAGAACATAGATTATGCTTTGCCATAAGTATTGAGAACATAGAATATGCTTTATCATAATTATTGAGAATGTAGATTATGATTTATCACAATAAATGAATATAGTTTATGCTTTGACATAATTAAATAGAATAGATTATGCCTGGCCATAATTAAAGTTTGTGGTTTAAAAGTTAAGGTTAGAGTTTAAAGTTCATAGTATATAGGTTAAGGTTAGTGTTTATATGTATAGTCTAAAAGTCACAGTTTAAAGTTATAGTAAATTAAATGTTTATTGTGTATTGATTATATTTGTGTATAATGAGATATAATTTTTAGCTTGTTCTTTTAATATTTAACTCATGTTATAGAATGGTTTCCGTTTAAGGAATACGAAGCATAATTGAACTAAGTTTACTAGAGGAAGTAAATGTTAGCATAGTTGCTATATTAAGAAGATGACTTAGCTTTTATGCTTATGCCATATCATGCGCTTTATAAAGAACATAGAACAAAGGATAGACAGGAACTGTGATTCTTGCAGTTGTGATGTTAATCACTAAAGGTGTAACTGTGAGGTAACCCCTACACATACACGTGATCTGGGCATCACTATAAGGAGTCAATGCTAGGTAACCCCTGATATACTCAGGGTCAATGCTAGGTGATCCCCTGGTACACTCTTCTCGGATTAGCGAGGTAAACCCTCCCTTTTCCTATCAGGGACATGTCATAGAGTGCAGTAGACGACATAAAGAGCTACACGGTACCAAAGAGAAGTAAAGGTTTGCAGAAATAGGAAGGACTTTCGCGTTTTGATTTCCATTATCTGTATTTATATTTTGGATATTCTGTTACAATTTTTATTAAAGATTGAGTTAAAAGTTTAACCCACTGAGTGCTTTAGTACTCACGACCAAAATCTTTTCAAAATGTTTTTCACAGGTTGAGATGCCGGAGGTGATGGCTCGATGTATTGTTGTGGGTTGATATTGCCTTGCTGTCTCGTTCAGACTAAAATATTGCTCATGAGTATGTTGTTATATGATACAATATTACTCCATTATTTTCCACTTAAACTCTGATACAGTTGCCTCATAGTATGATTGCATGTTATGTTTTATTATTGGGCTTATCTGAATTGTATACCTTATTTGAATCATGATAAATAAAAACCTATTACTTTTTCATAAATCCAAGCATGTTTCTTTACAGTTTTCAACCTATGAGTTGGTCATATTTGATTGAGTCTTTGATTTTTGTTTACTTTCAGTTGACCTATGACGGGTCTTAAATTATTTATTTGCTTTTGTCCTATGAATGAGATATAGTATAATTTATTTGTCTCTAACCTATTGATGGGTCTTAGTTGTGGTGACCTATGAAGAGGTCTTGTTTATTTGAGAAGTCAGAATCTTATTTATTAATTATTGAATTATGTTTAAGTTCGATTAGCCTATGAATAGGCATTCTTTTGACTTGATTGAATCATTTGACTTCGTTGATACGTTGAAAGATATGGATTCTTCCAGTTACAGAGGTTATGCTGCCCAAATTTCTGGGAAATATAACATATTCTTGTTTCCAAAGCTATTTTATTAAATCAATAATTATTTCAAATCCTATCCATTTTTAAGTGACACCCGCCGTCATTTAATAATTATTTATTTTGGGACCGGGGTGTTACATATACAATGCTCTAATCATGTATTATTACTGGTATCTCTAGAGACACATCTTTCATTCTGAAGCAGTATTCTTGCTCCTTGCCTATCATGGCATGAGTTTTTGGAGGGGAGAAAAACATTGGTGCTTGACATGGACAAGCGCAACCAGCCCAGAACCACTGACTATTAAGATGATGAAAAAGCAAATATCTATCAAAAGACTCCCGATCCGGCAATAAGGTCCATCCAAGACATTATGAGAGAACTGGCTGAAAGCAGATGAATAAAGCCACCCCTCCTAAGAGACAGGATTCAATAACAGCAATGGCAACAACTGCAGGTGCAACAACAATGGGTATTCCAACAACTGCAGTCGCAGAGGCAACAACAACAGGAACCGGAATAGCAGCAAGTCAGACTGAATCAAGTAACTGAAATCAATGAGTTACGATCAGAAACTGACATAGCATCCTCTTCCAGGCAAGAGATAATAAAAAATTCTGCTAGACAATTATAATTTGAGGGAGTGACACCTCAAATTGAAGTTGAGATTGAAGTGATCCCCGAATCACCAGCCCATCAAGAGGATGAATTAATTTAGATGTTGACTGAGCTAGTCAGTCATGAAGCCACCATGGCAACTAAATCTCCAGCAATCTCTCCAACTGAGCCAGCTACTCAACCTTCAACTGAGAAGGAAGTCAAGGTAATAACACCTCCAGAACCAACAATCTCTCAAGCTCAAAGTCCAGAGAAGACAATCAGTGCAACAAAAAGGAACTGGTGAGCAATCTCACACTGTTCCTTGTGAAGAGCTCATGGAAATCGAGCAAGGGGAAGAAGCTGAATCCCAGGCTGAGCTAAAACAATTAGGAGCCTCAGCCTCTGGCTCACCAACTCAATTTATGACCTTCCATGAAGAGCTCATCTTCAGTTTGTTGGGGTTTTTTCGAATTGTACCCCACAGGATCTTTTTGGATGCCATTAATTCTAAGCTTATATATATCATAATTTTATGTGTGACATTAATTATCCTATGTTGAGTAATCATGAAAGTCCAGAATCGAATCTATTGCAGTGGAAGAAAATAGAATCTATCGAAATAGTACTTACAAACGTTGTCGGGTTGCTCACGGGATTAAAGGTCTAATCCCGTTGTTGATGGAGAACACACGATCTCGGCTAATTATCATGGTGTTTGAAATCTCACAGCTCCAATATTCTACTTCTTGATCTTCTGCTGTATTCCCGGACCTTGTTTAGATGCAGGGTGGGCTGCAGACTACTAAACGGGTGTGGAAACTCTAGGAATCAAGAGAGCACTTAGAGGGGCTGTATTAGGCTTATTTTTTCTTTGAATTTTCGTGGCCTCCCTCCCTTTATATAGAGGAGGGGACGAAAATTAACTCCCCAAACCCTATTGGGCTTGGGCCTCCAACTCTTGTTTAATTCCCAGTCCACTTAGGTCATATTGGGTTACAACATGGATCTAGAAGAATATTAAATTGGCCTACTAATTTATTTAATTTTCAATATCTAATAAACTTAGGATATAATTAAATAAATTAAGTATTATTTTTATTCCACTAAAAAAATAATACTGACCTACCAATTTAATACATATTTACGAATATGATTTCTTCTTTAGTTCAGCCATTCCCCATGTTTAAGATATAATGCCCATTAATTAATTATGTAAGCTTCTGACAGCTATAATTAATTAATATCTTGTCCTTGAGTAGTACCGCACGACTTCCGTTTATCATGATAAAAATAAATTAATATTCTGCTTGCAGGGCTTTCCATGATCCTTGTGCTTCCTCAAGGGGACACCATCAACCTGGCGCACCAGGATACGGTGTCCCTACATATTGCACGACCCATCATATGTGTAAATGTTACAACCCATGATATCGAGATTATTGATTCTATGAAAGAATCTCACCCTTTGATAAATCAAAGCTGCAAACACTACACATATATGTCCGCCAACATATAGGGGTTAAGAACCCGAACTCTGTGGATTCTTATTCTCTCATTTAAGGTCAGAACAGAGAATAGAATCCTAAGTAGATCCTCCTCAATACACTTGCCCGTGTACTAGAATAATCAGTTAGTCAAGATAAACTAACTATCAGATTATTCTACGGTGTACTGATGGTCAGTTTAGGACCATCTAAGCCGTGAACCTTTTAATACAATACAAGGAATCCGATGATATGATCTTTACCGTGTGTTGACCCACACCATATCATCTACAATGCAAGTATATGGAACGTGCAATTAAACATAAGAATAATTAAAAGCACATGGTGACTGCAATTATTATTCAATCCATATTATCTTAAATATTATTGTTTAATGTATACAAAGATAAGCTTTTCAGTATACAAAACCAACAATCTCTCACTTATACTCGAAACATGTCTTTCAAGTATAAACAACATGGGCTAACTCTCCAACATCACATAAACTCAAAACGGCACCCGGGTCTGCATCAACTCCCATTATCTCCACTTGACCATTGAAGGTCTGAGCTTGGAAGGCTCGTGAATGGGACAACCATTTTTGTCTTCCAATGCAATCTAGACCACTGCCACATCTTTCTCTCTTATATCTTGTATAAGGTGGTACTATAAACCTATGTGTTTAATTACCTCATGGAATCTGAATTCTTTTCAAATTTTCCATCGCACTAGAGTTATCACAGTGTGTCATGATACTCCTAAAGCAAATTAAGAATCACGCTCGAGTCCAACAAGAAGCTATGGAGGCGCACAATCTTTCGTAGCCTCAGAGCTAGCCACATACTTGACTTTCATGGTGGAGTGAGCATGCTTTTTGCTTTACTCCTCCATGCCACGACTCCTCTTCCCAATTCAAACACATATGCCAAGAAAGATTTACTCTTATCCTTTTTATCGGTTCTAGAAAAAACCAAGTCTGCATAACCCAAGGGAATTAGACTGACCGAGTGATAAATAAGTAAACAATCTCAAATCCTTTTGAGAATACTCTTTATCATAATCTATTGTCCTTTACTAGGGTTAAGTTGATATCTTTCCATTATGCTTACTGCATAGCAGATATCAAGGCTTTGTGCATAGCGTAGAATACGTGAGACTTCTTTTTGCAAAAGCAAAAGAAAACTTATTTCTCTCATCCATCTCATATGTGTCTGGGGAACACATTTCCATGAGTAGATGTATTCCATTCTCAAAAGGTAAAAACCTTTCTTGGAATCTGTATGTTGAATCTAGCTTGCACATTTTTTATATAGGTAGCCTGGAATGAGTTAATCAGCCCAAATCCTTTGTATCGAAATGCCTGGACAGCCACACCCCTATGTTTAATAACTCCTTCTCATTGTCACTCAATAAGTAAGTTGTTACTTAACATATGTAGTACTAGGATAACCACCACGTTTCTGTCATGACTTTTGTACACACAACCTTCATCCGATTTTCCACGAATCCATATGACTGGACAACTTCATTTAAAATCGAATATTCCAAGATTTTGATACTTACTTAAATCCACGAATGGATTTCCAAGCTAGCACAGTAAGTGCTATTTGGCCTTTATCAATGAACCCATTTGTTTGTCGCATATAGATATTTTCCTCAAGACTTCCATTCAGGAAAACTGCCTTGATATCTATTTGCCAAACAATTAAGTTTAAAATGAGCAGCAATAGACAAGAGTTTCTAGATCTAACAAATGGTTTGATCTCTCTTTCTTTTGTAGATTCACTTTCCAAATAATTTTTACCTTATTTAGTGATTCCACAAGCTCCCACTATTCATGGTGATCCATAGATCCCATTTCGAATTCCATTGCAATTTTCCAAGAAACTGTATCCTTATCTTGAACTACTTTATCGTAGTTCCTGGGATCTAATTCATTTAGTCTTTGCAGAAAAACAAAAGAGTTTTCTAGACTAATGAATCTAATAGGTTGGCACACAACTCTTCCACTGCGATAGAGTATTTTCCGTACCTCCGTGACACGTTGTGCAGTAATAGGTGCTACCTCTTCTTGTACACTTTGGTGTAGGATTCGAATGTCCTTTCTCAATACCTCAAGAAAGATCTTGTTCATAACCTTGTGACTTATCACATAGTCTTCTTCTAAGAATCGAGCATTAGTGCTTATAATGATCTTCTGATTCTTAGAACTATGGAATAAATCACTTTTCATCCATCTTGGATATCTAACGAACAATTGTTGTTTCAAGTTTTGAATCCTTTTAAGAATAACAAGTCCAAGTTTTAGATACCAAAGATAGGTTTGATTCTTTTGCGAAGATTCCTTCTTTTATTGAAGTTAATCGATGTATTCAAAAGTTACTTTGTAGTGTTATGCATACATTTTAGTATGAAAGAATGTCCATCCTATGTGTTAGAATAGATAAATAACGTTTCTCAGCCAGGATAACAATCTTGTTATCAAAAGTAACAATATCCATTCAAAACCAACTTAGAAACAAAAACCAAGTTTCTGAAGTTTAGCACATAAAGACAATCCTTTAAAACTAAAATGTATCACTACTGAAAGGTAAGTATACATCTCCCACTGCAATAGCCGCCACTTACGTAGCATTGCATATGTAGACCATGATCTCATCTTCACTCAAATGAGTGAGAGATACTGTAATATCCCAAAATTTTATTATCCAAATTTAATTAGGAATATACATCTAATAGTTAGACATACAAAACTCTTTGGTATTAAAAATATATATATAGCATATGCTAACCATAAGGATAATCTAGGAAAGAAAATGGACCATTTTAGGTCACATTTTTGGGTGATGTGTGCCCATTGAGTGTGTTAGAAATACCCTTAGAACATTTTTGTATTTAATTCAGAACCCTAGATATGCACTTAATTTTATTAATTAGAATTTATTTACTAGTGTAATAGATTTATTGTGACAAATACATACATACGCATAAAAAAAAGGAATATATATATATATATGTATATATATCTATGTATATCATTTATTTATTTATTTATATATAATAAAAATATATTATTACGTGTATATATACATATATATATATATAAGTATGTGAATAGTAGGATTCATTTGTCATCATTTTTAGCTCTTACACGTGTCATTACCCTACATTAATTAAGTGATGTGGCAATATAGGTAATCACCTAGTGAAGTAATTAGCTAGTGCAGAATACGCACACTTTCAAGGAATTGATTTAGTTGTTGTAATTTATTTTGCATCAAACCTTAAATTAAAAGAGAGAGAGAGAGAGAGAGAGAGAGAGGGGAGAGTTTTCTAATTGAATCGTAAGTGCTTAGCCAAATCAAGCTTGTACTCAAGGTAATCTTCTATAATTTATGAAATCAAGATTATGGAGTATGGATGTAAGATCTCTAGTTCATACTATAATTATAAATTCCTAAAATTTATATATGTATATATATAGCTTTTAATCATCCATTTTTTGCATAAATTTTGTACTAAAATTATTGGTGCTAATTAATCATGAATGATATAATATAATATTTAATGACCATTATTTTTCATTAACTGAAGAAGTTGTATATATTATATAAGTTTGAATTTATTTAAATTTATAATATTTTCTAAATAATATATATTCTCTAGTATATGTAAAAATTACTTTTAGAATTATGTAACTTACAACCCTATTGTGTAAATTTTTAATTACTTTTGTTATGCTTTAATAATTTTAAATTGATCATAGTAAATAATGGTATTAATTGGGAATATTAGTATAGTAATTTTAAGAGTATATTGATATTTTAGGAATAAATGCAAATTTGAAAGATCAAATTAATGTCTTATATAATAATAATAATAATAATAATAATAATAAAAAAGTATAATATAGTAACATAAACTAAACTAAACTAAAAGAAAGCTTAGGGATTGAGCTTTGATAGAGGCCCTTAAGTTAAACTAAACCAAGGTTGGTTGTTGTAGGCTCTAAAGAAGTAGCTGAAAGTGAGTAGAATCAATTCAGAATTTGAAATCTTATCTTCTATCCAGGTGGGCTACTATATATTTGCAAATTGTATCTTTCGAGTTATTAAGCTCTGCTTTGTTAAAATTGCATATGTGACTATCTGTGTTAAATATTTACGTGCTACTGTATGTTGTCGGAGTCTCATATACCAGCGCTGTGTCAATGTGAGTAGCTACAGTATGCATGCTTTATTTGTCCTGCCCTACTCCTTGTCGGTGAGACAAAAATGAAACACTTATGGGTTATACTTATTGGGTATACTTGGCCATACTCAACTTTACGCGTGGTGATGTAGTACGGGTTGCGGGCAGTGACTGGTTACCCTCTTAAGCGCTTCACGATAAAATGTTTTGGTGAACTTAGGTTGCTTTAAATTTTGAAACCTCCTAAGCTTCACTACCTGCATGAACACAGATAGATTACTTTAATAAAATGATTTGCATAACTCGAATTGTAAAAACTTACCCACTGAGTGCACTAGTACTCAGCCCAAATATTTTCAAATATTTTTCAGGTCAGTAGGCTAGCGCGTGGAGGTGACGATGCTGAGAAATGGGATTTTGTTGTTTATGTATTTTCCCATTGTCTCTTTTTGTTAACTATTCTGTTGATAATGAAGTCTCCGCGCTTGTAATATCCTTTTGTTAAACACTAAGAGCTCTGATCTTGGTATTATGATTATGTATATATTATTATACAGCATGTTTGACTATTCTGAGTCTTCTGTTGAGATTTTATTATTCAGGTTACCCCTTTTCTTTCCCGCTTCTTAATTCCAACCCTCGTGGCGTCCATTTCCACGATCTTTCGGGACTGGGGCGCTACAGAGTGGTATCAGAGCAGGTCTTGCAACTCTGCAAACCTGTTGGGTCAACTTATTTTGTTTTTCTTTTTCATTAAATTCCCGTGTGATATTATATAAGCCCTCAGCTCGTCACTCACGCAACAGCCAAAAGGTACGCATGTTTTTATGCCGTTTTTAGATTTTAAAAGTTTACATTAATTGGTAAAATGTTAAGTTTGTTTGGAAATGAAAGATTATGATTTGCTATGTTGGCGGGAATGCCTTGAAAGATTGAGTCTTATACTGATTACTTACTGGTTTTGAGAATGAAATATGACTGTGGGCATACTTATGAATGATTGATATATGTTGATTGCACACATTGATAGTTGATTTGTATTTGATGTTTGTGCTCTAGATAAGTATTTTGACTTGGAGTTTGAGAACTTAAGATGAACTTAGCCTGTAGTTGTTGAACTTAGGCTGGACTTGTAAGAATTTGTGAAAATATTTGAGCGTAGACTGATTGAGAAGTTGTGCTAATTAGATGGCGGGATGGCAGGTGAGACCTCGAAAGAGGTGTCGTACTCGTGTTACGATGGATGAGCGGATAGAGAGGTTCCGTGCATGTATCAGTAGACCAGGGGAGGATGTGCCAGAGTTCACTGCACGTTTTGTGACTTTATGGATGACTGTCTCGGGTATCGGTGGTATTACAGAGGTGGAGGCTACGGCGAGATATATTATTGGACTACCTCAAGCTTGGAGACCATGGGCTGCAAGAGTTGCTGATATTTTCTCAGAGAGATCTCCGCCTACCTTTGCAGAGAAAGTCTATTTCTCGAGATTTTTCACTTATGTGCTACGAATTTGGGCAGATAGACGATGTGTGGCTCCACAATTACCCATAGTGGAGGAGGATATGGATATGTTTAGAGTACCATTTACATCGGTCTTACCAGCGGAGAGGACGATCGAGATGGATCGTTCAGCACCACCTGCACCACAGTCGCCACTTATCACGGTAGCATCACATGATGATGAGGCCGGTCCATCTGGGACCCAGTTAGAGCCTATCGCAGAGGAGGACCCAGAAGAGGACCCGGAGGAGAATCCCGATGAGGAGCCTATGGAAGTAACTGATGGATCTATGACGCTCCGCTTTCGACGGGATTTCGATGCGGAGGGGCGTCCGGGGCACTGGTATATTCCGTCATCTCCATAGATGGATGTATAGTTGTAGTAGTTTGAGTAGTTTAGTATATACTGACGCTGACATTTTGTTGTATCATCAGCTCAGTAGCTTTTGTTAGTCGGAAACGTTGTCATTCCTATAAGACCATTCCGACATGAGGCATTTGGTAGTTAGCCTCGTTTTGACTTAGTGGACTAGACGGTATATTATATTTTTGATGTATAGATAATGTATGGGTAGTACTCCACTCTTTTATATAAAAGTTCCGTTTTAGGATATCTTTTAGATTTATATATGCGTTGTATATATATTCTTGGAAGGCTTTGTATATATATTTCATTTTCTTTGCGAGATATGTGGTTATTATCTTTATTTTTATTTTTATTTTTTTCTTTTCGAATCTTTACGCAAGTGTTGATCGATTGGAGATTTGACTAGTTGCAGAATGCCAAGAGGAAGACCAAGAAATGTGAACTTGGCGGTACCGGAAGTACCGAATATTCCGCAGGGTCGAGGACCACAAATTGAAATGGAGTTCAGACGCCATAACCCCCCAACTTTCAATGGAGAAGGGGATCCACTCACAGCCGAACGTTGGGTTCGAGCACTTGAAAAGATATTTGGGTTTTTGCATTGTAGTGATAAAGAAAGGGTGGCCTGTGCCCTGTATCAACTTGTGGATGATGCTGATTTCTGGTGGGAGTCAGTTCGAAGGACAATATCTGATGCAGACTGGGAAGTGTTCACTTGGGATAACTTTAAGACGATCTTATATCAAAAATACATACCGGCTCATTATCAGCATCAGAAGGCTAATGAATTCTGGAATCTCAAACAGGGGAGCAAATCAGTCGCAGAATATGATTTGCAGTTTAATAGGTTATCTCGATACGCACCACAGACCGTAGACACAGAAGCAAAGAGAATTGAAAAATTTCGCATGGGTTTGAAACCAGAGATAGGCACTGCATTGATTGGAAAGGATGAAGTAAACTATGGTCAAATACTGAGTTGGGCACTTAGTATTGAGGCAATGCAAGGAACATCAAAGGCTTCACCATCTCAACCAGTAGCTGGGGATCAGAAGGGAAAACGGAAGTGGGATGGACCACAACGAGGTTATCAAGGGAAGAATTTTCAGCATAACTATCAAGGAGGAAGGAACTTTGGACCAAGGCCTGCAGGGCAAGTGAATGTTGCACCAAAATCTCAGGGCTATCAAGGAAATTCACCGTTGTGTGCAACTTGTAACAGATATCACTTTGGACCATGTGTCCAATGCTATCGATGTGGTCGACAGGGTCATTATGCTAATAAATGCCAACAGAATTCTGGAGCACAAGAATAGCACCAGAGGCCACAGTTCAGACAAGACATGAGAAATATGAGACCACAAGGTAGAGGAGGTCGAGTGAATAACAACAACAATAGAAGTAATCCCAGACCTCAGCAAAATCAAAATCAAGGTCCTCGTGCACCACAACAAGCCAGAGCGTATGCTCTCAACCAGCAAGAGGCAGCTGGAAATCCTGGAAATTTGGCAGGTATGATTAGTTTGAGCGATATACCTGTGCTTGCTTTATTTGATACTGGAACTTCACATTCCTTTATATCTAGAGATGTATGTAAACGTCTTAATCTAGAGCTAGAATTAGCAGGAGAAGCCCTAGCAGTAAGCATTCCTTCAGGGCAAACACTTTTAGCCAATTGTGTTTGTAAGAACTTAGACTTGGTAGTAGGTGAAAAGAATTTCACAACTGATCTCTATGCTCTTGAGATGCGGGACTTTGACATTATACTTGGGATGGATTGGCTAACAAAGGAGAGTGCAACAATACGCTGCCACGAGAGAGAGATAATATTTCAGAAGCTAGGCGAGGAAGAAGTAAAGTTTTATGGAGCAAAAATGGGAAATATAATTCCCATCATTTCAGCATTAAAGGCTGTAAAATTGTTACAAAAAGGAGACTGTCAGGCGTTTTTAGTAAACCTTGTAAGCAAGAAAGAAGAAGGTTTAACAGTGGGTCAGGTACCAGTGGTACGGGAATATGAAGATGTATTTCCAAACGATTTACCAGGTCTGCCGCCAGACAGACAAGTAGAGTTCACCATAGACCTAGAACTGGGAGCATCACCGGTATCCAAAGCCCCATATCGGTTAGCACCGAATGAGTTACAAGAGTTAAAAGTGCAACTGGAGGGATTATTGGAATTAGGTTTTATAAGACCCAGTGTATCCCCTTGGGGAGCACCGATTCTATTCGTCAAAAAGAAGGATGGTACTATGAGAATGTGCATCGACTATCGGGAGTTGAACAAGTTGACAGTGAAGAACAAGTATCCACTTCCGAGGATAGATGATCTTTTCGATCAATTATCAGGTGCAAAATTTTTTTCCAAAATTGATCTACGATCTGGGTATCATCAAGTTAAGGTAAGGAAAGATGACATACCCAAGACTGCATTCCGAACAAGATATGGCCACTATGAGTTTCTAGTGTTGCCCTTTGGGGTAACCAATGCACCTGCAGTCTTTATGGATTTAATGAATCGGGTTTTCCATGAGTATTTGGATAAATTTGTGTTGGTCTTTATTGACGACATACTGATCTACTCGAGAAATGAAAAAGAACACGAGAAACACTTGAGACTAGTGTTAGAAACACTAAGGAGAGAAAAGTTATATGCCAAATTCAGCAAGTGTGAATTTTGGCTAAATGAAGTAATGTTTCTCGGGCACATTGTGTCAGCAGAAGGCATCAAGGTGGATCCTGCAAAGGTTGAGGCAGTGAAGAATTGGAAATCACCAACCAATATTCATGAGATAAGAAGTTTCCTCAGTTTAGCAGGATATTACCGGAAGTTCATTAAAGATTTTTCAAAGATAGCAAGACCAATGACACAACTTTTGAGGAAGAAGGTCAAGTTTGAGTAGACTGATGCGTGTGAACAGAGTTTTCAGGAACTAAAGACAAGATTAACAACTGCACCAGTCTTAACTTTGCCAGAAGGAGTAGAAAGATTCGTGATATACACTGACGCGTCTAAATTGGGTTTAGGATGCGTGCTGATGCAAAATGGGAAGGTGGTAGCATATGCTTCGCGGAAATTAAGACCTCATGAACTGAACTACCCAACCCACGATTTGGAGCTTGCCGCCATCATACATGCACTCAAGATTTGGAGACATTATCTTTATGGGGTAAAATGCGAGATTTACACTGACCATAAGAGTTTGAAGTATATCTTCGAACAGAAAGAGCTTAATATGAGGCAGAGAAGATGGTTAGAGTTAGTGAAAGATTATGACTGCACAATACACTACCATCCCGGGAAAGCAAATGTAGTAGCCGGCGCATTGAGCAGAAAGAAACAAGGAGTGATGGGATATCTACTCACAAATAAGGAGGAACTTGTGAGAGAAATAGAAAAGATGGAATTAGAGTTGGTGCTTTCACCAAGCTCTACAACAAGTGTGATAGCCGCAGTGGTAGCCAAACCAGAACTACGATCGAGAATCATAGAAGCTCAGCAAAAAGATGAACGATTGGAGAAGATAAGACAAAGAGTCAAAGCGGGCGAACCGAAAGAATTTAGGGAAGATAACGACAGAGCTTTAATGTTCCGTGACAGATTATGCGTTCCCAGTGATGACACATTGAAGTAAGAAATTATGAGAGAGGCTCATAATACTCCCTACATGGCACATCCAGACAGCACAAAGCTATACAAGGACCTGAAACAATATTTCTGGTGGAATAATATGAAAAGGGAGATAGCCACATTTGTGGAAAGATGTTTAACATGCCAGCAAGTGAAAGCGGTGTATCAATGACCTTCGGGGTTATTACAGCCGTTGGAAATTCCAGAGTGGAAATGGGAGCATATAACGATGGATTTTGTAGTAGGCTTACCGCGATCAGCGAAAGGAAACTCATCAATCTGGGTCATTGTAGATCGATTGACCAAATCAGCACATTTCCTGCCAATCAAAACAACAACAGAATTATGCAAGTTGGCGCAAATTTATGTGAAGGAGATTGTTCGACTACATGGAATTCCAGTTTCTATCACGTCAGATCGTGATACTCGCTTCACATCAAGGTTTTGGAAGAGTCTTCAAGAAGCAATGGGAACGAAGCTGAACTTTAGCACTGCTTTTCATCCTCAAACAGATGGTCAATCAGAAAGGACGATACAAATTCTGGAGGATATGCTATGAGGAGTTGTGTTGGACGGAAACACAAGTTGGGAAGACATTTTACCTTTGGTGGAGTTCGCTTATAACAACAACTACCAATCAACTATAAAAATGGTACCATATGAAGCCTTGTATGGTCGCAAATGCAGATCGCCCTTATACTGGGATGAAGTTGGAGAAAGAAAAATTTTAGGTCCAGAGATCGTGCAAACCACTATCAAGATGATCGATCAAATTCGAGCAAGAATGAAAGAAGCACAAGACAGACAGAAGGCTTATGCAGACAAGCGCAGGACAAACCTAGAGTTCCAAGTTGGTGAAAAGGTTTTCTTAAAGGTATCTCCAACACAGGGTGTTGTGAGATTCGGAAAACAAGGCAAATTGAGACCAAGATTTATTGGGCCATTCGAGATTCTAGAAAGAATTGGTGAGGTTGCTTACCGATTAGCTCTACCGCCAGACCTGTCACAAGTTTATGATGTGTATCACGTTTCAATGCTCAGGAAATACGTGTTTGACCCAGAACACGTTGTCAAAGAAAGTGAGTTAGTTCTACGTTCCGATATGACGTACGAGGAAAAACCTCATGAAATTCTTGATAGAAAAATTCAAGTGCTAAGAAACAAGCAAATTCCATTGGTGCTTGTGCAATGGAATCATCACGATCGAACTGAAGCAACGTGGGAACTAGAAAGCAAAATGAGACAACAATATCCTGAGATATTTGAAGGTACGTGAATTTCGGGACGAAATTCTTTTAAGGGGGGAGGAGTGTAATATCCCAAAATTTTATTATCCAAATTTAATTAGGAATATACATCTAATAGTTAGACATACAAAACTCTTTGGTATTAAAAATATATATATAGCATATGCTAACCATAAGGATAATCTAGGAAAGAAAATGGACCCTTTTAGGTCACATTTTTGGGTGATGTGTGCCCATTGAGTGTGTTAGAAATACCCTTAGAACATTTTTGTATTTAATTCAGAACCCTAGATATGCACTTAATTTTATTAATTAGAATTTATTTACTAGTGTAATAGATTTATTGTGACAAATACATACATACGCATAAAAAAAAGGAATATATATATATATATATGTATATATATCTATGTATATCATTTATTTATTTATTTATATATAATAAAAATATATTATTACGTGTATATATACATATATATATATATATAAGTATGTGAATAGTAGGATTCATTTGTCATCATTTTTAGCTCTTACACGTGTCATTACCCTACATTAATTAAGTGATGTGGCAATATAGGTAATCACCTAGTGAAGTAATACGCACACTTTCAAGGAATTGATTTAGTTGTTGTAATTTATTTTCATCAAACCTTAAATTAAGAGAGAGAGAGAGAGAGAGAGAGAGAGAGAGAGAGAGAGAGAGAGAGAGAGAGAGAGAGAGAGAGAGAGAGAGAGAGAGAGAGAGAGAGAGGGGGGGAGAGTTTTCTAATTGAATCGTAAGTGCTTAGCCAAATCAAGCTTGTACTCAAGGTAATCTTCTATAATTTTCTATTAGTTTTATTTTATGAAATCAAGATTATGGAGTATGGATGTAAGATCTCTAGTTCATACTATAATTATAAATTCCTAAAATTTATATATGTATATATATAGCTTTTAATCATCCATTTTTTGCATAAATTTTGTACTAAAATTATTGGTGCTAATTAATCATGAATGATATAATATAATATTTAATGACCATTATTTTTCATTAACTGAAGAAGTTGTATATATTATATAAGTTTGAATTTATTTAAATTTATAATATTTTCTAAATAATATATATTCTCTAGTATATGTAAAAATTACTTTTAGAATTATGTAACTTACAACCCTATTGTGTAAATTTTTAATTACTTTTGTTATGCTTTAATAATTTTAAATTGATCATAGTAAATAATGGTATTAATTGGGAATATTAGTATAGTAATTTTAAGAGTATATTGATATTTTAGGAATAAATGCAAATTTGAAAGATCAAATTAATGTCATATATAATAATAATAATAATAATAATAATAATAATAATAATAATAATAATAATAATAATAATAATAATAATAATAATAATAAAGTATAATATAGTAACATAAACTAAACTAAACTAAAAGAAAGCTTAGGGATTGAGCTTTGATAGAGGCCCTTAAGTTAAACTAAACCAAGGTTGGTTGTTGTAGGCTCTAAAGAAGTAGCTGAAAGCGAGTAGAATCAATCCAGAATTTGAAATCTTATCTTCTATCCAGGTGGGCTACTATATATTTGCAAATTGTATCTTTCGAGTTATTAAGCTCTGCTTTGTTAAAATTGCATATGTGACTATCTGTGTTAAATATTTACGTGCTACTGTATGTTGTCGGAGTCTCATATACCAGCGCTGTGTCAATGTGAGTAGCTACAGTATGCATGCTTTATTTGTCCTGCCCTACTCCTTGTCGGTGAGACAAAAATGAAACACTTATGGGTTATACTTATTGGGTATACTTGGCCATACTCAACTTTACGCGTGGTGATGTAGTACGGGTTGCGGGCAGTGACTGGTTACCCTCTTAAGCGCTTCACGATAAAATGTTTTGGTGAACTTAGGTTGCTTTAAATTTTGAAACCTCCTAAGCTTCACTACCTGCATGAACACAGATAGATTACTTTAATAAAATGATTTGCATAACTCGAATTGTAAAAACTTACCCACTGAGTGCACTAGTACTCAGCCCAAATATTTTCAAATATTTTTCAGGTCAGTAGGCTAGCGCGTGGAGGTGACGATGCTGAGAAATGGGATTTTGTTGTTTATGTATTTTCCCATTGTCTCTTTTTGTTAACTATTCTGTTGATAATGAAGTCTCCGCGCTTGTAATATCCTTTTGTTAAACACTAAGAGCTCTGATCTTGGTATTATGATTATGTATATATTATTATACAGCATGTTTGACTATTCTGAGTCTTCTGTTGAGATTTTATTATTCAGGTTACCCCTTTTCTTTCCCGCTTCTTAATTCCAACCCCCGTGGCGTCCATTTCCACGGTCTTTCGGGACTGGGGCGCTACAGATACCTTCCTTCTGAGAGGACACTCAGACTTACAATGACCTTAGCTGATTATACTTGAAGCACATATAATTTGGACTTAAAGTCCTTTCAAGGTAACTATGTCATTTTCTTCATTGCCTTACACGCTTCCCTTGGTTGAGATGCATTCTTCTTCATACCCGAATATGCATTTCTCTCAGCCATATGTGCCTCTATGATGCCTTTCAGAAGCATATCAGCTGTTTGAAGAGCAAGCATTTCTGATAGATTCTTTATCATGCTAAAGTTCGAAAAGAACTTTTTAAACTTCAGGGACATACTAACAAACACCATGTCGATCTAAGACTCCACGTCTTGTTCACCATCCAGGGTTTCGATCTCCGATAAGTAGCTTATTATCCTAGAATGTGATCCCTTGCAGGAATGGAAATCGACCATCTTGGTGTTTATCAGATTTTCTATGGCAATGATCTTTGTTGTAATTCTGATGTCCGGAGAATTTCTTGAGATTACACCATAAGAGGTTCTCAATTCTTCATCAAATTGACAACCAGTTTCTTATGACATTCCTTATCAAGTACAATTTAAACCTTCAGCTTTTTAGAACAATGTTTAAATTTCGAATCCAATCTTTAGTATTTCACCGATATAAAACTTTTGAGAATAGAAGACAAGTTGGAGAGTGCCAAGATAATATAGAATAGCAGAAAAGTAACAAGCAGTACAGTCACACCATTTAGGATACTAAACATATAATTGAAATCCTCAGAAAGAATTATATGTTTATCCACCGACATTTTAAAAAAGTTTCTTATAAGCCACGTTAGTGTGGACGTTTATAAAATTCATTTTTAAACATGTTATTAACCTTTAATTTACCTCCAGTCAAGTTTCCTTATGACAAGTAAATTAATAGTCGGAAAAAACATTCCCGGTCGTGTAATCTTCTAATTAATAAGCCACGTTAGTGTGGACGTTTATTAATAAATTACACCTAAGTGTGAACACCATCATCTTTACCCCAAGGGCACTAGTTCAAACTCATTGCTCCAGTTGGAGGAGTCAATTTATTCTAACAGTGTCCTACAGTTATCTATTAAGAGGTTTAATTTCTAGAGAATCCAGTGATATGACACATCCGTTAGGGAAGATGACCTATTGTCAACGCGCATGACCATCACTTCTCAATTAAACTAGATTAATGGAGACCGATTGAGATTTCTACATACTTTGGTATAAATCTCTCCCACTTAGTTATTTATAGTTGAGGTTTTCATTTTATCTCATTATCATGCAAGATCATCACATAAAATGATAAACATCCACGACATGCATCCATACAACATTATAAGCATAATAATTTAAACCAACTATCATGGCATATTTCTCATGTTGTATTCATGAGATAATCTTGAAAAGTCAGCTCCGGAAATCCAGACGTCATCCACGCCACCACTAAGCACCTCGCCAAAACCCTATCACCGATTAGAGTTTCAGGACGTGTCCGAGATGTCGTCTTTCCTTGATTGGGGCTGATCCACTTTCCTTCCTTGAGTATAACTCCTATCCTCATCTAATTCTATAAGAATTTCTATTCCAAATTTAAATCTTATCGTATCATATTTGAATAAATCCAAAGATATCAATTACCTTATCTAAATCCACTAGGATAAAGTAATCATTATCTTAAATATTCAATTTCCATATGATAAAGATTTTAATTATGAAAAATCCTAATAAATCTAGAATAATAAAGGAATTAAAATACAACTCAAGACTATGTGATTTTCGAAAATCACATCTATACTCTAACATTTATTTTTCCTATTACATTAAACCAACGTAATAAAATAAATGCTAATTTAATCCATGGATTTTCTCATGGATAAAAAATCTCGTAGCCAAACCGGCATACGACCATCAACAACCACACATTCAACATAATTAAATCATCACATCACAAAATTAAAATGCCATGATAGTCGGTATCACCTGTAAATAAAAACCGTCTACATACAACAACTATCAAAATTAAGTGATAAACATAAAATTGCATATGATATCCATACATGATCATTTTCAAAAATTATCTTCAATTTAAAATTGAAATTTTCGAAAATCACTTTAAGATAAAATTTGAAAATTAATTATAATCTTCCACCAAATTAAATCTTAATACTTCGAAAATTACATAAGGAATAAATCTGGAAATTTTGATATTTATCAAAAATCTTTCCCAAATAAAATCCTTAATTTTCGAAAATCCCTAAATAATTAAATCTGAAAATTTTGATATTAATCAAAAATCTATTCCAAATTAAATACCTAGGTTTCAAAAATTCCAAGAATAATAAATCTGAAAATTTTGATCCACTTCAAATACCTTCCAAATTTAAAATTCTATTTTGAAATCTATTTGGATTATAGTTAGGTAACTTTTGATATTCATCAAAATTACCTTATCCAATTATAATCCCCCATATTTTGAAAATATCTCTAGGATTAGATATGAAAATTTTTGATAACATCAAAAAATCTATTCCAAATCTAATTCCATGTTTTTCTAAAATATGAATCAATTTAGGGAATTATTTTAACATCAAATATTAAAAATTTGATCTCCAAAATTTGAATATCCCTAAATAAAATTAATAATTTGAAAATTTGATATTAATCAAAATCCTCTCCAAATTATGTACTAGGTATCAAAATTCCTAGAATAAAAATATGGTAGTTTGATCCTCTTTAAACACTTACCAAATTTAAATTCTATTTTAAAACCTACTTGAATTAGAATTTGGTAACTTTTGATATACATCAAATATTACCTTCTCCGATTCTAATCCCCATAATTTTCGATCCCCATCATGATTACATTTGAAAATTTTGATAACAATCAAAATTCTATTCCAAATTAAATAACAATGCCGAAAATTACAAAATAATAAATTAGGGAATTCAATCCACAACATCTCGATCAAGGAGACAATTAGGATTTGGAAAATTAATGCAAGACAAATATCATTCCAAATCAATTAACCATGATGATCGAGAAGTTCACTAAAAATTCAAATTAGGATTTTAACAAATCCTTAACAATTTTAATCTGTATCTTTCGAAAATTTACATTAGAATTAAATTTGGAAATTTTGACATTCCTCAAAATCTCTTTCCAAATTCAATACTAAAATTTCGAAAATAATCTTGAATTAAAATATGGAATTTTTGAATTACATCAAAAAATTCCAAACCGATTTTAATCCAAAAAATTCGAATATGATGAACAATTAAACATGAAAATTTAAACACCACAAATTCATCTACAGATTTAAACAAATAATTCGAATTTACCATAGAATTAATTCTAGAGCAGAGCTAAAACCTGCTCTGATACCAGTTGTTGGGGTTTTTCAGAATTGTACCCCACAGGATCTTTTTGGATGCCATTAATTCTAAGCTCATGTATATCATAATTTTATGTGTGACATTAATTATCCTATGTTGAATAATCACGCAAGTCCAGAATCGAATCTATTGCAGCAGAAGAAAATAGAATCTATCGAAATAGTACTTACAAACGTTGTCGGGTTGCTCACGGGATTAAAGGTCTAATCCCATTGTTGATGGAAAACACAAGATCTCGGCTAATCATCATGGTGTTCAAAATCTCACAGCTCCAATATTCTACTTCTTGATCTTCTACTGTATTCCCGGACCTTGTTTAGATGCAGGGTGGGCTGCAGACTACTAAACGGGTATGGAAACTCTAGGAATCAAGAGAGCACTTAGAGGGGCTGTATTAGGCTTATTTTTTCTTTGAATTTTCGTGGCCTCCCTCCCTTTATATAGGGGAGGGGACGAAAATTAACTCCCAAAACCCTATTGGGCTTGGGCCTCCAACTCTTGTTTTATTTCCAGTCCACCTAGGTCATATTGGGCTACAACAGGGATGTAGAAGAATATTAGATTGGCCTACTAATTTATTTAATTTTCAATATCCAGTAAACTTAGGATATAATTAAATAAATTAAGTATTATTTTTATTCCACTAAAGAAATAATACTGACCTACAAATTCAATAAATATTTACGAATATGCTTTCTTCTTTAGTTCAGCCATTCCCCAAGTTTAAGATATGATGTCCATTAATTAATTATGTAAGCTTCTGACAGCTATAATTAATTAATATCTTGTCCTTGAGTAGTACCGCACGACTTCCGTTTATCATGATAAGAATAAATTAATATTCTGCTTGCAGGGCTTTCCATGATCCTTGTGCTTCCTCAAGGGGACACTATCAACCTGGCGCACCAGGACACGGTGCCCCTACATATTGTACGATCCATCATATGTGTAAATGTTACAACCCAAGATATCGAGATTATTGATTCTATGAAAGAATCTCACCCTTTGATAAATTAAAGCTGCAAACACTACACATATATGTCCGCCAACATATAGGGGTTAAGAACCCGAACTCTGTAGATTCTTATTCTCTCATTTAAGGTCAGATAGAGAATAGAATCCTAAGTAGATCCTCCTCAATACACTTGCCCGTGTACTAGAATAATCAGTTAGTCAAGATAAACTAACTATCAGATTATTCTATGGTGTACCGATGGTGGGTTCAGGACCATCTAAGTCGTGAGCCTTTTAATACAATGCAAGGAATCCGATGATATGATCTTTACCGTGTGTTGACCCACACCATATCATCTACAATGCAAGTATATGGAACGTGCAATTAAACATAAGAATAATTAAAAGCACATGGTGACTGCAATTATTATTCAATCCATATTATCTTAAATATTGTTGTTTAATGTATACAAAGACAAGCTTTTCAGTATATAAAACCAACACAGTTTGCACAAGCAATGGCTTAAGATTGAAGAAGCCACCAAACTGAATTCTCAGCTAATCGCTCAACTTCAAAGGAAGAGTGGACTACTTCATGAGGAAACTAACGACTCTGAAGCTGAAGAAGAAGCAAAAGTTATGCCAGCTACCAAAAGAAGAAAAACCGACAAAAAATATGAAGGAGACTAATTGTCTGGGTCCCAGTGCTAGACTGAATAATTTCTTACATGTTTTAATATCTTTTGTAAATCACTTGACTAAGTTTAGTCAAATCATGTGGTAGTTTAAAATGTTATCAAATATATGTCCAGCCAGCACATATTTGAATTATTACCATTGCAAAGTCACGACACGTGTCAATTATACCTCTAATCCAATGGCCCATAACAAAGGATTGAACATAAGACTATTCGAGGCACAACACTCAACCAACATCTTTCTGAGCAACTTTATGCCATCATAAAATCATACTTTCTCACAGCCTCAAATAGAAACTCACATCAACCTCAGAATTCTCTCAAAATCAAGTCCAAAAGTCCCTCAAATGGCAGACTCATCCAAAATTCTGAAACCTTTCAAAAGACGAATGCTGAGAGATAAATTTCTCGGTCGAAATTTTTTTTAATCAATTATGAAAATTTCCAAAAATCTAGTGCTACTTGTGAATCTTCACAAAACAAGAGTTCTGTACTATCTGGAAACTCCTCCAAGGTTCTTTCAATAAGAACTTATCATTGAATTCTTATTACAAGCAAAGGTCACCGCAGATGGAAAGATTATCTCCTTAACCGTTCAGGAAAGACCAATTTAGATCACTGAATGCACTATTAGGTAGATCTTTCGACTTTCCAGAACCGGCTCAAAGATACAAGAATCAAAAGAATCAGCCGAAGTCCACTGGACAGAATAGAAACTTCTCGAGTGCAACAAATAGTTCAGCTTCACCACAGTGAAAAATGATCTGAAGCCAGAGTATAGTGTTCTACTGGATATAACGAACAAAATGATGTTCGGAGCTATTGGAAGCTTGGCTCAACTGACTCAAGACCGCTACAAGGTCATGATTCACATAAAGGAAGGAAGAATTACAAATTGGGCAGATCTTATCTTCACCTAAGTCAAGCATCAAAGTTCTAAAGCCACAAACTCAAAGGAAACTGGGAAATTTGAGTCCAAAGTAGGCCTTGTCCTGAGGATGAGCAAACTACTTGAATAAAGTCTCAATCTTCCAAATGATGATGCACTTCTAGTCCTTATCTCTGACTAGATTCCCAAGAAGGGAGGAGCACACCTTCGATCCCTCAAAAAGAAGAGAGACTCGAAAGTCAAGAATGATGACATCACCTTGATCTAAATACCAACAACTGACTATTTTGTTGAAGAATTCACTCAGTTGCATCTTCCACAAAATTACAGATCAAGCGACCTCAATCCTTGCTCAGATCCAGACGAATTAATTTTCTTTATTGGAATTCCACTCTCCGACTTCGGAGATGACTACTTCAGAAGCACATGCCCTCTACTTCAGCTAACTGAAGATAATGTTTGCACCTTCTACAGTGTCAAACATGTTTTCAAAACCTCACGAAAAGTAGTAACCAATCATCTTCTAACTCACTTTCTATTCATTGCAAAAAGTGATAAGAAGTTGTTCAAACAACTTCATCGCTACTTTTATTGGTTCAATTGGCATCACACGACGTCCATCCAGTCACACTTTCTACTCATCGTATTCCATAGGATGAGTTTTTAGCAACGAGAAGAAACTTGGAGCATCAAATGGATTGGATCATCAAATCCATTTCCTCCGACTATCGCTCAAGTTCAACATATCATGAATCATCGAATGGCCAACAACATTCCTGCCAACACTCTACTGGTAGACTCACGGACCTCAGTCCAATCTCATGAGGAAGTGCATTCTTCTCAACTGATTGACAGTCCATCCCTTCCACCCTAACCTAGAGGTTCCCACTGTCGCCAACTGAATTTTGATGATTCATCAAATCAATCAACCACACCTCAGCAGTCTAGAGAGCTTGGAATTGAGGGTGCAACATTGAATCTAACCTTATTCTCAGTTGTAATGGCACAAGCAACTCACGTAGACTACACCAACAAATCCGGAGAAGAGAAAGATACATCAATCTCCCCCAATCCACTCCTCTCAAAGCAATACCTCACCTCAGTACTCATGTTGAAAGCTTTGCAGAGTCAATTGATTCCTTCTAAAGATCAGGTAGCCCCCACTCAGTTTGAACATACCATTGGGTACATCAGTTGACAATCGTCAGTTCACCAAGTCTCATGCAGAACTTCTCTACCAACTGAGAGACCACTATTGTGCCCTCAATCAAGAACTGATCAACCAATCAGTTGCTCTTCAAAAACTCTAATTGATTATCGGAGAAGCAAGCACTCAGTTGCAGTCTACTACACTAGGCTTAAAGTCCAAGAGAAAATGATCAGACAACTCAAAGGGAAGCGCCGAACTGAGTCCAGTACGACTCTATAAGAAAAGAAAACTGAACAAGGCTGACTGAAGGCAGTCAAGCTCCGCACCAATCAATTCACTCCAAACTGCGCCAACCTCAGTTCAGTTTACCTCGTAATTTCAGTTGGAATGTATCCCAACTGAATTAAGGAGAAGTGGTTATTTAATTTAAATCATATTAATTCTATTTTAATTACACTTATTACTGTTATCTTCATTAATTACTTTCAATGCTATATCTAATGGCTAGGATTAAGCGACGGTTCGGATTCCACAAGCTCAACCCTTCCATCACCGTCCCCTAATATAATTCAGCCAAGTGGCAATCCGTAATGATGATCTTAAGGGAAAGAAAAGTACACACGCCATATCTCCAAAAATATTTTCCTATTTATGGCAACCACCCTAAATTTGAATTAATTAATTTACATCCGTTAGATCAAAATGGACAAATGAACTTGAACAGTGAAGATGAGAAGAGTAAATTCAGCCAACTGGCTTTTTTAAATCACTCAATGGCTGAAAAGCTACGTACTCAAGTACTCTCAATATCCATATATGCTGAACATCTTAAATAAAGCTCACTCAACTGAATTCACACCACTCGCTTTCTGCAAACATATTCATCTTTTCTATTTTTTCTCTATCATCTCCACTCTTGTAGCGACCCGAACCCGAAGGCCCAAGTGCTAACGAAACACACACCAAAATGATAGACCATAAAATTTTTCGCAATTCCAAATAAACATTTTCTTTAGATCTTAAAAATTTGGGCAGCATTCTGTTTAAAATATTTAAATACCCACGCTTACAGGCGTTTACTATTCAAACCTGTATGACCAAGACTAGTCAAAATTCAACTCTCGACATTTAAAATGCGCCCAAAAACCACAACATTCACAAATGTCCATAAAATAGTTAATTGTTCTCAAATCATGAAGCGGAAGCATACAAATTTATATTTATTGACCACAAATATACATAATCGATAATTAAAAATAATAAAATGGTCAACAAAATAAGAAATCCACATTGGTCCACGTCAGCTGTCAGCCGTCATCCAATACCTGAAAATATTATGAAGAATAGATGGGCTGAGTGCCAGAAAACACACTCAGTGGGGTTTTTAATTTCTGAAATATGCTTGATAATTCAATAAATAGTTTGCATATTAACGTATTCACTGTTATGCCCATAAAAAAAATATCTGATCATTAACATACGGAAGATTAATTCAATATGGTTCCCTATCATATAAATTTCACTGAAGTGACATATTTGTACCGTAGTACTATAATTGCACAATTGTGCCATACCACACCGAAGTGCTCATACCGCACCGAAGTGCTATATCATACCGCACCGAAGTGCTACATACTGCACCAAGTGCTCATACCACACCGAAGTGCTCATACCGCACCGGAGTGCTCATATCATACCGCACCGGAGTGCTACATACTACACCAAGTGCTCATACCAGGAACCATAGAGTTTAGCAACTTCTGATAAGTCATAAAAAGAATATTTTAAACTTTGAAGCATGCTTTTATACAAACATATTTTCCTCATAAACATAACGCGATTTTGGAACATAAAACCACGTGTTAATTTGAAATCATTGAGCCATAAGAGTAATCTGAAGCGTACTTTATCATAAATATATATATTATCATAAATAGAATACGTTTTTGAAACACAAGTCACGTTTTGAATAGATATCATTGAGCATAAAAGTATTTTGAGGCATGTCTTATCATAAACATATTTCATCATATGCATAACATAATTTTGAAACATAAGTCGCGTATTAAATAGATATCACCCACTTTATAACCGTAGTAGCTAAAACTTTGATCGTACTATGTTCGTTCTAAGCCTATCGTCTCGAATATGATCTTACAATGCTAGAGTATTGATCATAGGTCATAGCATAAGGGTCAAGTGCCCGATTTCCTAAATTAATAACATGGATGAGAATGCTAGACAATCGAACAATGATTTCATATCATAATATCAATTCATATCCAAAAGTCATTCCGTAGATGATTTCATAGATTAACATTCTATTTGCACATAGAAGAGTATAGAATTACCCACCTCATTTAAAATCCTGGGGTAGAGCAGCGACTTAGGGTTCGTTCCTCTGATTTCTCGAGCTCAAATCGTCCTAGGCTTGTCGTCTTGGTAAAATTCTATACATAAAGGCCATATCTTAGTCATGTGTTTAAACCCTATCCAACCATATACTATAATGTAAGAAATGGTCAAGGGACCATGATCCTAACTTAATAATGTAAAATGATGCCATTTGGCGGTCGAACAATAATCCTAGCTTATACGGAGTCCTTGATCGTGAAAATGAACATATTAATCATAAAGATTAAAATTATAATACTTAATAATATTTACAAGATCATAGGATATTTTAAAAATATTAATTTATCTTATCATAGACTTAATCTTTGAATTAAATAAAATAAATGACAAAATAGAAGAAAACAATAATAAATAATAATGTGACTAAAAGGGGCTTGAACTCATAACCACTAGACCAAGCAATAATTTTTAAAATTTTCATGGTGCCCTTTTTAACTTATGATGTCATTAGGTGAAGCTAAAATAAATTAAAAGCATAAAAACTGAGTTCAAGGGTTTTCAAACCTTAGCCTTATATTGTAAATTTAAATAACAATCCACTAGGCTAAACACAATAGTTGATGTATGTTTAAGCTCATAATTAAATGGTGTTTAAAATTTCTCAAAAATAATAATGGTTTAAGAAAATACTTACGAGGGTTTTCGAAACATACCCTTGAAATTAATAATCTTGGGAGAAAATCATTTCTGAGAAGTAATGTTTGTATTTATTTCACTATTTATTTATTTATTTTGGAAGCTTAAATCAAGATTATTTTGGACATAAAAACAGAAGTAATCAAAATGCAGCTAAGGTTCTCAAAACTTTGGGTCTTAATATCCATAAATCTAAATTAAATCCTTTGGGTGGAACAAGGTTGGATTCGAAAAATGCTCTTTATACATATAACACGACAAAAGTTCTAAAAGAAATTAAAAGACAAACACACAACACACGCACACAACACATCAAAATCCCAACATTTTATCAATTCCATTATGTATCCTACTCCAAGCATCTCCCAACATACAATAGCAACATATATACAAACATCAACACAAATTAAATAAACCACTCACACACGCACACCTTCTCCAATGCCAACTGTCTTCATTCCAACTCAACCAAACCACATTGAAAGCACACAAAGATTCAAGCTTCCAACCTTCTAATATACTAATAACACTTTAGCATCACTAAGGATAGCTCTCGGCTGATTTAAATTAAGAAAATTTCAGCTCCAATGCACCCACATATCTTCAAAACATTCCCCCTATTTTCACCTTTGTACCAGTTTCAGTAAATCAATGATATCTTCTCAACCAAAACTCCGAATCAAGTAATTCCAACTTCTATAGAACCCTAAGACATATATCTAAAAATGTTCCTCAAATACATATTCCCAGATTTTGACCATAAAAGAGCTAAAAAGTCGAAATAAGAAGGGGCATGTAAACTGTCCGGAAAGTGTAACAGCTTCTGTTTTCTGGCGTTTTCGCCGGTTTCCGGCCACCGGATACTAAAGATATTAAAAGATAAAACGTAGAACATATATCAATGTACGACATATCCGAAAATCAAGTCAAACGGAAAAGAAACGGACCCATACGATGATGACGAAGATGGCTGACCGCAGCGAGTTTCATGGTTGCTGCAGTTGCGCTCCGGCGTCTGGCTGCAACTCCGGCGACCTGCTGCTGCCGCTCCGGCGCCGGTGGGAGTCTGGTAACCTCCTGCCAGCTGTTTCCCCCTCCCCTCTCAACCCTCGGCTCTCTCCCTCTTTCATCCTTTCTTCTTCTTTCCTCTTTCTTCTTTTTCTCTCTCTCGATCAGCCTCAATTTCTCTCTTCTCTAAATTTCTGCTCACTCCCTTCTCTCTCTTCTGATCTTCTTTCTTTTCTCTTCATTTTCTTTCTATTCCCCCTCTTTCTTCCCTCTTTCTCTCGATTTCTCTCCCATATGTAAATTGGGAAAGGGGAAATGATACACACACACCTAAATTATATCTATTGGGCCCATTTTTTTTATAAAAATTTATTTGGGCTACAAAAATATGTTTGCATAAATTAAAATATCCAAATAACATATGATGTGAAATACAATCATCATTTCATTCCACACTTTTATACAATATTATGTTTAATTAAAATTCATCTAATAAGTTGTAAATAATTTTAAATTAATATATCTAGAATAGAAATATAAGATCATTACAAAAAAAATAAAATGCCCACTTAAAAAGAAAATATAGAAACTATTTATGCGAAAATGATCATCATACAAAAATAACATAAATTGGGCCAAAATAAATAAATATTCTTATAGGTGAGTTCAAAGTGGGCTCAAAAGCCCATACTTGTCTATTTTTAAAATAAAACAACTTATATAACAATTGGGCCTAAATAAATAAAATTGGGCTTGAATTAAATGTTGGGGCGTTACAACTCTTTCAAAAGCTCACATCTCATATCTCTCCACTTCGTAGACATGACTCGCCCAAGATTTAGCGACCTCAACTTAAGCTTCTCCTCAAAAAACTGAAGAAAGACAAATTCTTGCGCCCTGCTGAAATTTTCATTCGTTCCTCACGAAGATGGTATTTATCTTATGAAAGCACTTGAGGCAATTGGCCTCATTCTCTTCTTTGAAGCACAACCGTGTAAATACTGGTCGGCCCTCATCACTAAGGTCTATGTCAGCGCTGAAAATATTGGAGGCACAATAGTCCCCATAGTTAAAAGCCAACTGGTGATCATCACTCATGAGTTCATCGCTGAACTATTTCAACTGCCGACCGAGGGCCCACTAGTCGAAGCCCTCAACCTGCCTCATTGAGATGTGTTTTGGCTACTATAATGGCAGCTCCCCAATGTTAACAACTTTGACTTTACTCATAAAGTAAAGTAAAATCTTAAAGCTGAGTATGCCCAACTACTCGACATTGTCATCCACATCATGCACGATAATGTCAAACAGACCAGCTATCCCAAGCCAAGGCCCACATCCTAGGAGCTCTCTTCTATGGATGCATGGCTGACTGGGCTTCCTATTTTTTTCAATCAACTACAAAAGTAAGTCATCCGAGCCAGAATTGACCTTAGAACTAATATGTTCACTAAACTAGTTTGCTCATCGAATTAGTCACATACTAGAAGTCCAATTGGGTTTACAACCTCATCTTGGAGAACCAATCTCCAAAAGAGATTGGCTACCTAGAGTCTACAAGCCAGAAGCACAAGCTTCAAGCTCCTCTTCCACTAAGGAACGTCGAACTGAGAAGGCTCGAGAGAAATGACCAATCGGTCAAGCTGACCCTCCCGCTCCTTCAGTCATTCAGCCAGACATTCAACTCAATGCTTGATGTGACTCAATGTAGGGCACAACACACTTAGTTTGTGGATAACCAAGATCAAATGCACGGCGAACTTGTAAGGGTTCTATCTAATTAAACTAGACTCGAAAATATAACAAAAATAGGCGGAATTAAACTATGAAATACTCGACTAACTTATAGATATAGAACTAGACCTAATTAAAGATACCTAGACAATGATACACAATTTAACATAATCAAATCAAAGGAGATAAGGCTGTTTTGGTACGATGGTGTAAGGATGATGTTTAGGGCGTATGGAATGTGAATAAAAGGTGAAGAATAACTTGGTGTAGATAGGGTATGATAGAGTAAAACAGACTTACTTATACGTGTAGAACTCGGCGTGATAAGCAAATATGGACGAACATGGTGGGAACGGCTTGAACACTTGTAGAATGTGGATGGAACTTGTTGTATGATACTCGAACTAACCTTGGGAGAATGTTGGTGTCACGGACATTGGTGATGGATGTTGGTGTCGATGGAAAGGCATTGGTGATGAAGTCGATTGAATCGCAACCCGATACAAACCCCGTAGTTTATGTACTACGAAACCCCGTATGTCTTCATCCTCTTCCAGGGCATCCTGGTCATTTAATCCATCTCATATTGCCCACTCCAGTGGTTTTCTGTTGCTCACCATGGATAAAATAGAATGCCTCGGGAGATAAAATGAATTCATAAAACTGTAATTTTCTATATCTGTGGGGTGCTTCATGGCTTCAAAAATATATTGAATGTCACATTCTCCCCATCGAATTCACATGTCAGTGTGCCCTTGTCCACATCAATCTTGGTTTGAGCTCTCTTCATAAAGGGTCTTCCCAGCAACAAAATTGAAGATTTCGAAGTTGTTGTGCCTATATCAAGCACGTAGAAATCTGTTGGGAAGATAAGCTCATCCACTTTCACCAGCACATCTTCAATTAGGTCTTCTGGATATACATTTGATCGGTTGGCTAACCGAATGACCACACGGGTCTCCTTTAAAGGTCAGATCTTCAATTCTTTAAACACCGACATGGGCAGTATGTTTATTGATGCCCCAAATCCAGCATGGCCTTCTCCACTTTTTTATCTCCTATTATGCAGGTAATCATGAACATCCATGGATCATCACACTTCTTTGGTAGCTTTCTTTGTATCACGGTTGATACATTCTCTCCAACTTTGTATCACAGCTGATTAAACGACCCAGCTACCGGACTGACGGTTGTTCCCATAAAACCAACACGAGTCTTTCCAGCATGTTTTATCCTCACTCATACGCTCCCTGAGAAAACTTTTCAGGGGGTCACCCATCCCACCATTGCCCCAGGTCAAGCACGCTTAACTTTGGAGTTCTGGTGGAACGAGCGCCAGAAAAGAAAATGCACCTTATGGTATGAGTAGCACCAATCAAATCCTTTAAGCTCTCTTCAACTATACAGTCCCATTTCTGTATTGTCTCAGAATCCCCCTCTTTCGGGTGGATTCGGTTCATTCATATGCTCCTTTACTTAGAAGTCTTATAGGAGCCGCTCTTTTGTCCATGCCTTGCACCTCTTTCAGGTGGATTCGGTTCATTCATGTGCCCCTTCATTTGGAAGTCTTATAGGAGCCACTCTTTGTCCATGTCTTGCACCGGTGATCACTTCATGCATCAGCCTCGGGCATCACATACGGCATCTGCTTGATAGCTTCTATCAAGGGAATATTGATCTCCACTTTACTGAAGACCTTCAGCATCTCCCCAATCTCTTCTTCTCTTCTATTATATGCCAATCTCCCTGGAAAGGGAGGTTTCCGCTTCTGTGGAATAGGCACTTTGGTAGGTTGCTTGGTTTCTGGTATGGGCACATGATCGTTCTGTTCAGCTGCTTGTGCCTTATCTGTTAGTTTTGCATTTACTTTTCTAATGATACGATGATATGAATTGAAAGTTATTGCAGTCACTGTTTGCATTTAGATTATTTTATATAATTATTCTATGCAATCTTCCATATACTTACATTGTAGATGATATGGCGTGGGGAGTCACATGGTAAGATCATATCATTAGAACCTTGTATTGTATTAAAGAGCTCACGGCCTAGATAGTCCTAAACACACCATCGGTACACCGTAGAATAATCTGATAAGTTAGTTTATCTTGACTAACTGATTATTCTAGTACACTCATTAATATATTGAGGAGGATCACAATAGGATACTATTCTCTGTCTCTGACCCAGATAAGGAGAGAATAAAGATCCACAGAGTTCGGGTTCTGAACTCATGTTTGTTGGTGAGCATATGTGTGCATTACTTATTGCTTTGACCTATCAATGAGTGAGATCCTTTCGTGGATCAATAAACTCGATATCTTAGGTAATAATAGTGTATACATGATGTGTCATGCAATATGCATGAGCACCGTGTCCTGGTGCGCCAGGTTGATGATGTTCTCTTGAGGAAACAAAAGTTCATGTTGAAATCCTGCAGGTGGAATTTATTCCGTACATGAGTAAAACTTGTGTGGTACTACTCAAGGTTTTAGATGTTAATTAATTATATCTGTTAGAGGCTGACATAATTAATTAATGAACATTATAACTTAAACACGGAGAATGGCTGAACTAAAGGAGAAAGCATATTCGCAAATATGTATTAAATTGGTAGGTCAGTTTTACTTCTTTAGTGGAATAAAAGTAAAACTTAATTTATTTAATTATATCCTAAGTTTATTGGATATTGGATATTAAACAAATTAGTGGGCCAATTTAATATTCTTCTAGATCCCTGTTGTAGCCCAACTTCACTGAAAATGGACTGGATATTGAACTTGAGATAGAGGCTGGTGCGTCGTTTTTCACCAAAAATAAATGTCCCGACTTCCGTCGGTAAGCCCTTACTGCAGAGTACAGTGGCGAGCAAGATCGTCTCCCAAGGGACCGGCGAGAATTATTCTAAATCTTCAATCTGCAGAACCTAACTTTTCCAAACGATTTTTGTGGTTGTAATAAACTGAACGAAAATAATAAATAAATAAAGAAAACGGGTTTAACAGATTATAAAAAGCATTCCGGTTTCCAATTAACTCCACCCTAGCTTAATTATACCGATCCTTAATACAGAGATAATTCCAATTAATTCATGCAAACCAGTTATAGCCACCGAAGACACTTACTGACGCAGCCTAATTTCTCCTTAGTTTCTCGATAATCAGGAAGACACTTCACCAATTATTTCCCTAATCGACTGACAACCGTAAGAGACACTCTATAGATTTAATGAGCCGACAACATTAAGAACTAGAGAAACCCGATTCAAAACCAACAGACTCTGACACAGGACCGTTGAATTAAGACTGTTATTCCCCTGGCTCTGAAGAACCGTTTTACCACTAATTAAACTTAAACCACAATTACGGATGGCCGGTTTAATTGGCTACTAATTAATTCCGAATTACTAAATATGTGCACCTATCTAGCAATATCGAAACAATTAACGACTCGAAATATCGAGAATAACAGATACATGCAATTAATCAAAATAAAAAGAACAATTAGATCTCACAGTATAATTACGCCAGGGCTTCGTTAATCTTCACCGGAATAAAAGAGAGTCTAGCTCGAATTATGAATTCGAACCTTGAAATATTGTAAAAGAAGAACACGAAGAAAAATAATGAAGAAGATGAAAATAATCTGCTATCTCCCGTCTCTGCTACTGCTGCGTTTCTCTCCGCTGCGTTGCGGCGTGTTAAATCTGGAATATATATTTGGAATCAATCCTAATCTATCTTAATATCCTTAATTAAAATAGTATCCAACATGGAAATTAACATCCTAATCTATCTAAACTAGGTAATTGCCAAAACAAAGAATTCTAGAGGCGGTGGGACTCTCAATTCCGCGTCCAGGCCATGGGCTTTAAGTAAAATTCGCGCTCAGGCCCAAATTCTTCGCGCTCAGGCCCAGAATCTGTCATCTCGGTACCTCACTCAGGCAGTATGCCCATACAGTCTAGCTTCCAGGCAGTATGCGCATCGTGCGTACTTTCCAGACTCTCCAAACGATTTTGGCCAATTCCTTCATATATGTGTTAATCACCTGAAATCATTCCCAAAACACATTTTCTTCCACAAAACACGACCGTGAGGCAATTAACATATCAAAACAATACCAAAAATAGCCCAAAATATGTATATAAATATAGCCCAATCAAATCCCCCCACACTTAGACAATGCTCGCCCTCGAGCATATCTAAACAAAGAACAGACTCTAAAATAAAAATAGAAAATGACACGTCAAGTACCCGCTGCCTTGATCCGAAAAGTGTTCGGAGTAGGAACCATGATTAACCTAACCACAACCACCAACCTATTCTTTTCTAACGAATACACCAAAATTTCTCATTTATGTCAAGAAAGTGCTCTTTGATCCAGCCTCACCATGATTCACTCTAAATCTCTCAAAGAAGGGAATAAGGAAATTCACACAAGTCGTGATTTGTCATTCTCAGCATAGCTTTGCCTATATGTCACTGGAATTATCAACAATTAAGATCAAAACATAAATCAAAAGGTCTTTTTCCAAGGGTTGTAACGGGGCTTAGGTTTAGAGGTAAGATTCTTTTGGATTTAGTAGCTCAAAAGGAGAATATGCAAGCATTCCAATACAAAAAATCTCACACCCAGCTGCACACATTTACAATTCAAAGCTGGAGTTCCTCAATTCATATAAACACCAGGATGTTTTTATTCACTTTCTTTCTTTCATCCCTCCTTGCTGTTCCTTTTCTTTTCTTTTCTTACTCTTTTTTTTTTCTTTTTCGAAGCTTTGCTTCTCTTTTTTAAAACAGGCGCATAAAATCTGCCTTCCTCACTTTCCAGCATCTGTTACCATTATTGCAGCTCAATTAGTTAGGACAGAACTTGCATATTCTCACGGTCAAAAGAAGGCTAATCAAGGCTTATGGCTTCATGTATAGTGGCTGTAGTCAAGAATCATGAGGATTATAAGGCTCAACAGGCTCACTAATGGGCAATTGCAGGGCAGAGAAGTTTCTTTTAGGCCAAAGCTTGGTTAATTCCTAATGCCTTTTTTTATGTTTGATACTCAAAAGGGATAAAACAAGGGCAACAAGGCAAAGCAAACATTGAATAAACACAATCCGACACTCTCACAACAGAAATGGGAGCTTCATAAAGATGATTCATGCTCACAGGCTCAAAAACTCACATTTATAGGCTAAAATAACATGATTAAAAGCACGATCCATCGTTCACGAATTCATCAAAGATTGGTGTATCCTTATCACAGAACAACAACCAATCAAACCATTCAAACCAAATCATAGCCCCTCCTCCTCATACGAATCAGCTCAAGGCAACCAATACTCAACAAAAAACAAGTAAAACTAAAAAAAAAAAATTCGAAAAGAACCAAACACAAAAAATAGCAATATCCTCCCCCCACACTTAGACAACACAGTGTCCTCACGGTCCAGGGAAGAGAGCCAAAGAAAAAATAAAATAAAAATGGACACAATCATGAATGAAAGAAAATAAAAACAAGGGAGAGAGAGGGCAAACTCGCAATCAAAGAGGGAGACAATCAGTAAGGCCATACAGACGACGCTCAAGTGCAGCAGCCCAGCTTGGTGTGTAATGGTCAAACAACTCTATGAGCTTGGCAACGGTAGGAGCGGTGCTGAAGAAAAGACCCTGCACTAGAAGGCTGGAATAGATTTTTTTTTTTTTTTTTTTTTTTGCAGAACATGTAAGCAACTAACTGAAATAAGAAAAAAAACGAAATAAAGCAAGCAAAGCTCGGGTTGCCTCCCGAGAAGCGCCCTTATTTAACGTCCGAGGCTCGACACAAGTAGAACTCGATCATGAGACAATTTCAGGGGTAGCAAATCTACCCCTGTCGAAAGGAATCGTCTCCATCCCCGCACCCTTATGTTTCTTCAAAAGCTCGACCAACCTTGCTTTTTGCCCCTTCAGCTCCAGCACTGGGGTCTTCACATGAGATGGTAAAATCGGCTCCGAGTTGGTCAGTAAGGGCATACGGCCCGTCAGATTCCGAGTTGGAAATTCATTGGTGGCATACAGCTGCGTTATGATATCTCAAATCTCCTCATCTTCTTCTGTTATTGCATCGGTTTCAGTCAGCCCACCAAAAGGTACCTTCTTGAATAGCTCGAGGATCTCCTTTTCATCATCCTTCTTCTTCTTTTGAACTAATCTGGAAGGAAAAGGAGCTGCAATCAGAGGGTTAAAAATTTTAGATTCAACACTGACCTTAGGTGGAGTGAGTTCAGCAGTTGGTTCGTCCTCTGCTCTGGGAGGGTTTTCCGGCTCTGCAGTATGCCCATACTGTGGGTTCTTTTCCTTCTTAGCCTCCACGTCATCCAACTCCTCCGCACTTCTCAAAGTGATAGCGCAAACATGCGCTCTTTGATTCATTTCAGTTTGGGAGGGGATTTTGCCTTGATTTGCCTGCATTTTGTTCATTTGAGTGGCAAGCTGAGTGATCTGTGTGCCCATACTACCTAGAGCGGCTTGCGTCTCCTGCTGAAAAGCTTTCTGACTCTGTGCCAAGCTATTTACCAGAGCACTACTTTGCTCAAGACACTTCATAATCTCACTCATACTGGGCGTAGGCTTATCAGTATGCCCATACGGACCACCCTGCGGCTGCATCCAACTGGAATTAGGATGGTCTCTCCAGCCTGGGTTGTACGTATTTGAGTACGGGTCATAATTCCTCCATCTCATGGCATCTTGTTGCGCATCACCGGACCCATAGCATGCTTGCTCGGTTGGAGAATTTTGCAAGGTAGGACAAGCATCAGTGAAATGGCCATTCTCTGAGTAGACTCCACAGCGGATATTTTGAGCTTGCGCCACAGCTAGACCTCGAACCAGAGAAGTCAGAGCATCGATCTTCTCATTGACACCGGAGCTCTCAACTCGCTCAATCCCCTTCACAGGTCTATACCAGTCATCGTTCTCTTCTTCATACTGTTGACCTCCAGATACCATGTCAATTATGAGTTGTTTTGCCTCGGCCAGAGTTTTGTTCGTGAGGGATCCTCCACTAGCAGCATCTACAATTTTCCTGTCAAAAGTAGACATACCACGGTAAAAATAGTTAGTGAACAACTGATATTCGGAGAAACCGTGGTCTGGACATTTACGGCACAACTGTTGGAATCTCTCCCAGTAGTCTGCTAAGCTCTCGTTCTGCTTCTGTTTGATGCTACTAATGGCCATCCTCAGGTTTGCAGCTCGGGACTCCGGGAAGAATTTGCGTAGGAATTATTCCTCCAATTCATCCCAAGTAGTGATTGAGCCCGGTGGAAGATCAAACAGCTAGTCTCTCGCTTTTCCCTGCAATGTATGAGAAAAAGTTAGTAACCTCAGATTATCGGCGGTAAAACCTTGCGGCCTCAGAGTGGAGCAGACTAGATCAAATTCGGCTAAGTGTTTATGCGCACTCTCTCCTGGCAGATCACTGAACTTTGGTAGCACTTGTATGAATCCGGGTCTGATCTCCGAGTTGTTTGCAATGGGGGGTAGTACGATGCAAATGGGCCTATTGTTTCTATGGCGACCAAGCTCTTTTATGAGAGGTTCAGGTTCGGGAGCATTTACAAGAGCTTGATTCCCGTTGTTAGCCATGTTTCCCTCGAACAAAATAAAATAAAGGAAAAAAGAAAAAAAAATACAAACTGAAAATATAAGAATAATTACTGCTTAAAAACCGATCCCCGGCAGCGGCGCCAAAATTTGGTGCGTTGTTTTTCACCAAAAATAAATGTCCCGACTTCCGTCGGTAAGCCCTTACTGCAGAGTATAGCGGCGAGCAAGATCGTCTCCCAAGGGACCGGCGAGAATTATTCTAAATCTTCAATCTGCAGAACTTAACTTTTCCAAACGATTTTTGTGGTTGTAATAAACTGAACGAAAATAATAAATAAATAAATAAAGAAAACGGGTTTAACAGATTATAAAAAGCACTCCGGTTTCCAATTAACTCCACCCTAGCTTAATTATACCGATCCTTGATACAAAGATAATTCCAATTAATTCATGCAAACCAGTTATAGCCACCGAAGACACTTACTGACGCAGCCTAATTTCTCCTTAGTTTCTCGATAATCAGGAAGACACTTCACCAATTATTTCCCTAATCGACTGACAACCGTAAGAGACACTCTATAGATTTAATGAGCCGACAACATTAAGAACTAGAGAAATCCGATTCAAAACCAACAGACTCTGACACAGGACCGTTGAATTAAGACTGTTATTCCCCTGGCTCTGAAGAACCGTTTTACCACTAATTAAACTTAAACCACAATTACGGATGGTCGGTTTAATTGGCTACTAATTAATTCCGAATTACTAAATATGTGCACCTATCTAGCAATATCGAAACAATTAACGACTCGAAATATCGAGAATAACAGATACATGCAATTAATCAAAATAAAAAGAACAATTAGATCTCACAGTATAATTACGCCAGGGCTTCGTTAATCTTCACCGGAATAAAAGAGAGTCTAGCTCGAATTCATAATTGAATTCGAACCTTGAAATATTGTAAAAGAAGAACACGAAGAAAAATAATGAAGAAGATGAAAATAATCTGCTATCTCCCGTCTCTGCTACTGCTGCGTTTCTCTCCGCTGCGTTGCGGCGTGTTAAATCTGGAATATATATTTGGAATCAATCCTAATCTATCTTAATATCCTTAATTAAAATAGTATCCAACATGGAAATTAACATCCTAATCTATCTAAACTAGGTAATTGCCAAAACAAAGAATTCTAGAGGCGGTGGGACTCTCAATTCCGCGTCCAGGCCATGGGCTTTAAGTAAAATTCGCGCTCAGGCCCAAATTCTTCGCGCTCAGGCCCAGAATCTGTCATCTCGGTACCTCACTCAGGCAGTATGCCCATACAGTCTGGCTTCCAGGCAGTATGCCCATCCTGCGTACTTTCCAGACTCTCCAAACGATTTTGGCCAATTCCTTCATATATGTGTTAATCACCTGAAATCATTCCCAAAACACATTTTCTTCCACAAAACACGACCGTGAGGCAATTAACATATCAAAACAATACCAAAAATGGCCCAAAATATGTATATAAATATAGCCCAATCAAAGGCCCAACCCAGTAGGGTTGAGATGATGATTTTCGCCCACCTCCCTATATATTTAGGGGAGGGGGATGAAAATTCTAGTGTTAATAATCAGCCCCTCTTTTGTCTCTCAAGATATCAACAGATTTCACAACCATATCAGTAGTATACAGCCCACTCTGTATATGATATTCAGTCCGGAACTACAACAGAAGATCTCAGAGTAGAATACTTTGGTGGCCGATCCAGTAGAGATAGGGGACGCCAGTTTCACATTCATTCAACAGCAAAATTAGTCCTGTAATCTTGTCCTCAGACCGTCTGACAATGGTAAGTAATTCGAATCTATGTATTCCTCTTTGTTAGATTCGTTCTTGCATGGTTTTGTGCTAGACGTGTATAAATATGCATGAACATAAAAATATGATTTGCATGATCATACGATTAATGAACATCCAATAGATCCTGCGGTGGTTTAATTCGAAAAAACCCCAACAATTGGTATCAGAGTGGGTTTTTGCACTGTTCTAGGATTAATCCAAGCATAATTTCGATATACATGATTAAATTTGATAGTAAATTTATGGTGTTTAAATTTTTAGATTTAATTCTGCATGTTTTTCGATTTTATGGTATTCAAAACTTGGAAGAATTTTTTATGTAAATTCGAAAATTCTAGTTTTGAGTTGTTGTAAATTTTCGGTCACCATGAGATATAGATTTGGAATGATATTTGATGTTCTTCAAATTTCCAGATTTATTTCATACCATGTTCAAAAATTTGGAATCAATTTTTTAAAAAAATTGATGTTTAAAAATTCCCTAATTTGTTGATTAAATTTTCGGCTACTATAATTAAATTTGAATGGATTTTTTATCAACATCAAAATTTTCAGATTTAATTTGGATAGGGTTCGAAAATTTTAGTGATTAGAATTAGGAATTTTTGAATTTAAATAGGTTTGAAATTAGGTTTAAAATTAGAATTATAAATTTGGTAATTTTTGAAGTGGATCATAATTTTCAGATTTATACTACTTGAAAATTTCGAAACTTATAGTATTTTATTTGGAATAGTTTTTTGATTAATGTCAAAATTTCTAAATATGTTATTTTATGTAATTTTTGAAATTATTAAATAAAAGTGGAGAAGATTTTGATGAAGATCAAATTTTCAGATTTATTTAATGATGGTGTTCGAAAATTATGGTCATTGGATTAAGATTTGATATTATTTCATATATATCTTGATTTACCTATTTTTAATCTAGATAGATTTGAAAATAGAATTTTAATTTGGAAGAATTTGAAGTGGATCAAATTTCCAGATTTATTATTTGTGTAATTTTCGAAATCTATAGATTTTAAATTAGATAAGGTAAGTTTGGATATAGATAAATAATTATCAAAATCCAATTGTGATAAGGATTTAAATTAGGATAAGGTTTGGAAGATTTTGAAGTGGATCAAATCTCCAAACCCTATCCTTAAAGATTTCGATCCTTAGGATAATATTTGGATTGAATTTTTTATTTATATCAAGATATCCAAATATTATTTAATTAGGGTGGTTTGAAATATTAAATAAATTTGGTGGATAATTTTAAATAATTTTCAGATTTATTTTGAGATATTTTCAAAAATTACAAAGATTTAAATTGCTGGATAATTATTTTAATTTCTAATTTTTATCTTGTGCATAATATCGAATTAATTAATTTAATTAATTGTAAAATTTGAATATTATTATTCATGCATAGATATCATATGTTATTTTATGTGTATCATATAATATGATTGTTGGATTTGTAGACTGTGTTTGTTTGCAGGTTTACCAACTATCATGGCTCTATTTATTTATGTGATGTATGTTTATGTTGAATGGATGTTTGGCAGTATGCCGGTTTGGCTACGTGATTTTAATCCATGAGAAAATCCATGAATTAGGTCTAAGTTTTATTTTACGTTATTTTAATGTAATAGATATAAAGTTGTTAGATTGAGTTTTTGAGTTGTAATTTTTATTCTAGTAATATTAGATTTTTTCTTTTGGACTAGATAGTCTGTATTGAATAAAGATCGGAGATCAACTCAAAGAAGGAAAGTACTTTAACACCAAGAAGGAAGGTTCACCAGTTCACGTCCCGAAACCCTAATTGGAGCTAGGATTTCGGGGAGGCGCGGTAAGGGGGCCGGCGACCATAGCCCTGTTTCCGGAGCTGACTTTCCTATTTTATCTTATCAATCAACATGATATATAAGCCATGATAGTTGGAATATTACTGTTGCTTATTATGTTGTTGTGAAGCATGCAATGTATGTTTATCATTTTATGTGATGTTTGCATGTTGTGATATCGGATAAAATGAAACCTCAAGCATAAATAACTAAGTGGGAGAGATTCATATCAAAGTATTTAGAAATCTCATACAGTCTTCATTAAAATCTGATTTAATTAAGAAGTGATGGGCATGCGCGTTGACATCGATCTTCCTCCATATCGGATGTGTCATATCACAGATTTCTCTAGAAATTAAATCTCCTAAAAGGATAGCTGTAGAACACTATTAGGACTAACTGACTCCTCTATCTGGAGCAATTAAATTTGAATAGTGATCTTGGTGCGAAGATAATGGTGTGCACACTTAGATGTAATTTATTGATAAACGTCCACACGATCGTGGCTTATCAGTTAGATGATTACATGACCGTGTTTATTATCCGAATATTAATTTACTTGTTGTAAGGAAACTCAACTAGAGGTAAGTTAAAGGTTTAATAACCTATTTAAAAATGAATCTTATAAACGTCCACACTATCGTGGCTTATAAAAGACATTTTTAAAGTGTCGGTGGAAAAGTATATAATTTTTGTGAGGCTTTCGATTATATATTGTTTATCCAAAATTTTGTGACTGTACTGCATGTTTTAATTTTGGTTATTTCATATCATCAATGGCACTCTCCAATCTGTCCTCAATCCTCAAAGAAAACAAACTCGTCGGTGAAAACTATAATGATTGGATTCGTAACCTTAACCTCGTTCTAGTTTTTGAGGGACACAAGTTTTTACTTGAAGCGGTTTGTCCTCAGAAGCCAGATAAGGGTTCTGACGAAGCCCAAAATATTGCATATGATAAGTGGGTTGAGTCTAATGAGATAGTGCGCTGTTACATTCTGGCATCCATGTCGAATGTGTTGCAACATCAGCATGAGACTATGAAAACCGCTTATGATATCATGTTCAACCTTAAGGAGCTCTTTGGTTATCAGAACCGCTCGGCACGCCATTTGGTAATGAAGAAGTTAATGGAAGCGAGAATGACTGACTCCACACCTGTTAGGGATCACATTCTCACGATGATGGGGTATCTGGCTGAGATCGAGACCTTGGGTGGAGAGCTAGACACCAATTCTCAAATCGACATTGTTCTTCGAAGCTTGTCCTCGAAGTTTGACCAGTTTAGGCTGAACTTTAACATGATCAAAGGGGATGTCAGCCTGACTGAACTGCTCATACACCTTCAGGTGACTGAATTGCTCCAAAAGAGCAACTCTCAGGCCCACATAGCTGAGAAAGGGGCGTCTTCTTCTGGTGGAAAAAGAAAGAAGAGATACGCACCTAAAAACGCTAAAGATGCGGCGCCTAAGGTGAATAAGTTAAAGGTGAAGATTCCTCCTGAGGAGTTCAAGTCGAAGACTAAGTGCTTCAAGTGCGGCCAACCAGGTCACTGGAAGGCGGTGTGCCCTAACAAGAAGAAGAAGAGAGGTACATCTTGTTGGGGTTTTTTCGAATTAAACCACCGCAGGATCATTTGATTGTTCATTAATCCGTGTTCATGAAAATCATAATTTTATGTAACATGCATGTTTATCACAGTCTATACAAATGGCATGCAAAGCAGATTCGAATCTAATAAAGCGGAAGACATAGAAACGAATCTACTTACAAATCGATAGACGGTCTGTGGACAAGATTAAAGATCTAATCTTGCTGTTGAATGAACACTATATGGCGCCACCTAACACCTCAAAAAATCGAGCACCACAGATTCTACTCCAAGATCTTCTGTTGTATTCCCGGACTGTATCTAGATTTAGAGTGGGCTGAAATCTACTAGATAGAATTGTGAAATCTGTGGATAACTTTGAGAGACTAAGAGGGGCTGATTTCCTATGAATAATATCATCAAAATTTCGTGCCCCCCTCCCCTTATATATAGGGAGGGGCGAAATTTCATGTTCCAGCCCTATTGGGCTGGGCCTCTATCTCAAGTTCAATATCCAATCCACTTTCAGTCAATTGGGCTACAACAGGGGTCTAGAAGAATATTAAATTGGCCCACTAATTTATTTAATATCCAATATCCAATAAACCTAGGATATAATTAAATAAATTAAGTTTTACTTTTATTCCACTAAAGAAGTAAAACTGACCTACCAATTTAATACATATTTACGAATATGCTTTCTCCTTTAGTCCAGCCATTCCCCGTGTTTAAGATATAATGTTCATTAATTAATTATGTAAGCCTCTGACAGCTATAATTAATTAACATCTAAAACCTTGAGTAGTACCACACAAGCTTTATTCATGTACGGAATAAATTCCACCTGCAGGGTTTCAACATGAACTTGTGCTTCCTCAAGAGAACATCATCAACCTGGCGCACCAGGACACAGTGCTCATGCATACTGCTCGAGACATCATGTATACATTGTTATTACCCAAGATATCGAATTCGATCTACGAAAAGATCTCACCCATTGATAAATTAAAGTAATAAACAACACACACATATGCTCGCCAATATCACATGAGTTCAGAACCCGAACTCTGTGGATCTTTATTCTCTCAGTAACTGGGTCAGAGACAGAGAATAGTATCCTATCGTGATCCTCCTCAATACACTAACCAGTGTACTAGAATAATTAGTTAGCCAAGATAAACTAACTTATCAGATTATTCTACGGTGTACCGATGGTGTGTTCAGGACCATCTAAGCCATGAGCTCTTTAATGCATTACAAGGTTCTAATGATACGATCTTACCGTGTGACTCCCCACACCATATCATCTATAATGTAAGTATATGGAACATTGCATAAAACAATTATAGAACATAATCTAAATGCAAACAGTGACTGCAATAACTTTCATTTCATATCATCATATCATCAGAAAAGTATACAAAGACAAGTCTTCCAGTATACAAAACCAACACATCTCACACTCTGGTTGTAGAAACATGTTTAGCAATTTGTTCTACCCAGTCATGGGTAGTAGATACTAGAGCTATTGATCATGTTTGCATGTCTTTACAGGGGTTCCTGGTAAAAAGACAGCTGAGTGAGAATGAGATCACCGTCTACATGGGTAATGCTACAAGAGTGGCGGCTATTGCAGTGGGAGACGTTGTTTTACCTTTCAGTAGTGATAGAACTTTGGTTTTGAAAGATTGTCTTTATGTGCCTGGTTTTAGGCGAAACTTGATTTCAGTTTCTAAATTGATTATGGATGGATATTCTGTTTCTTTTATAACAAAGTAGTTATCTTCAGTGGTGAACATTTTATCTGTTCTGGCACGTTAGATGGACACTTATACTTTCTTAAACCAATTGAAAACATTACACAAAGACAACTGTTGGATACATCGATCATAAACCCTAACAAGAGAAAAGAACCTTCAGACATAAATCAAACCTATCTTTGGCATCTAAGCTAAAGACTAGGTCATATTAATCTTAAGAGGATACAAAGGCTTGTAAACGATGGACCATTGTCTTCTTTGGTACTGGAATTGTTTCCTTTGTGTGAATCCTGTTTGGAAGGTAAAATGACCAAGCGTCATTTCCAGTCAAAAGGAAATAGATCCGAAGGGCTATTAGATTTGATTCACTCTGACCTGTTCGGCCCTATGTCAGTTTAAGTTCGAGAAGGGTTTGAGTATTTCATCACTCTCATTGATGATTACTCAAGATACAGATATATCTACATGTTGCATCGCAAGTCTGAATGCTTTGAGAAATTCAAAGAGTTTAAAATGGAATCGGAAAAACGAACAGGCAGAAGTATCAAGTCACTACGTTATGATTATGGTGTCGAGTACCTCTCAAGTTAATTTAAAGATTACATGGCAGAGAATGGGATTACCTCCTAGTTGACTGCGTCTGGAAAGCCATAGCAGAATGGCGTGGTGGAAAGAAGGAATCGAACACTGTTAGAGATGGTTAGATCGATGATGAGTTATTCTGAGTTGCTTATTTTGTTCTGGGGATATGCCCTGGAAACAACAACCTATATTCTTAACTTGGTTCCATCAAAATCAGTTCCTTCTATGCCCATAGAACTATGGACTGGACAAAAGCCCAGTTTGAACCATATTCGGATTTGGGGTAGCCCAGCACACGTGTTGGATAAGGAAGCTGATAAGCTGGCTCCTCGTACTGATGTAAGGCTGTTCGTTGGATATCCTAAGGGAACTAAAGGTGGTTTGTTTTATAGTCCTAAGGTTCAGAAGATCATTGTCAGCACCAATGCTCGATTCTTAGAAGAAGACTATGTTATAAACCATAAACCAAGGAGTCAAATCATCCTTGAAGAGTTAAGAGGGGAAGGATCGAATCCTACACCAGTTGTACAAGAAGAAGAACCACCAGACACTGCACAACGTGTCACAGAACTACAGGAACTGCCTCATCACAGTGGGAGGGTTGTACGCCAACCTGATAGATTCATTGGTCTGAGAGGCTTAAGATTTCGCAGAGGGACTAAATGAATTGGATCCCAGGACCTATGACGAGGCAATTCAAGATAAAGATGCAGATTCTTCGAAAACTACAATGGAGTCTGAGATTGCATCTATGGATTGCAATCAAGTCTGGGAGCTCGTAGAACCACTTGATGGGGTAAAACCCATTGGCTGTAAGTGGGTCTATAAGTGCAAGAGAGGAGCTGACGGGAAGGTTGAAACCTTCAAGGCTAGATTGGTGGCAAAAGGGTATACTCAGAAAGAAGGGATCGATTATGAGGAAACCTTTTCACTGGTAGCCATGCTTAAGTCAATCCGGATTCTCTTATCAATTGCCACTCATTTGGATTATGAGATCTGGCAGATGGATGTTAAGACAGCTTTCCTAAATGGAAGTCTTGAAGAAAACATTCACATGAAGCAACCAGAGGGATTCATTGCTAAGGGCCAAGAGCACTTGGTGTGTAAGCTTAAGAAATCCATCTATGGACTTAAGCGGGCATCGAGATCTTGAAACATCCGATTTGGCGAGGTTATCCAATCATATTGATTCATGCAAAGCCAGGATGAGAGCTGTGTGTACAAGAAATGTGACGGAAACATGGTGGTATTCCTCGTACTTTATGTTGATGACGTCTTGCTTATTGAAAACAGTAAGAAGTCATTGTCAAACATTAGGGTGTGGTTGTCCGAGCAGTTCGATATGAAGAATCTGGGTGAAGCCGGACATGTCCTTGGCATCAAGATCATTCGAAATTGCCAGAAAATGATGTTATGTCTGTCCCAGACAACTTATATCGATATAGTGCTAGCTAGGTTTGCCATATATCTTACAGGCATGGAATTCATCTATCCAAGAAAATGTGTCCCCAAACACAGTCTGAGATAGAGGAAATGAAGAAAGTACCATATGCTTCGGTTATGGGAAGTTTAATGCATGTCATGCTATGCACTAGGCCTGATATATGCTATGTTGTTGGCATGGTAAGAAGATATCAGTCTAACCCTGGAGAAGGTCACTGGACTGCGATCAAAAACATTCTCAAGTACATTAAAAGGACTCAAGATTACATGTTAGTACACTACCAAAAAAATGCTCATAGATAACGGATTTTATCCGTTATCTATGTGAAAAAAGCTCTGTTATGTATACTGGTATTATCTATGCTGCGCTCATACATAACGGAATAATATCCGTTATCTATGTTATTAAACATAACGGTTGTAGCAACAAACATGACATCGGATATTATGTTATCTATAACTCCCATACATAACGGTTTCTTACGTTATGAAAGTTTAACTATCTCCGTTATCTATGAACGTTTGCATAACGGTTTTTTTTCATACATAACACTCTTCATTGCGTGATCTATTACTGTTATATATAACGTTTTTACCGTTATGAACATTCATTTTTCTCCATTATGGAATATACCACATCGATTAATACATAACGTTGTTTGTAGTTAAAATAACATTTTTTTACGTTATGTATGTTTTGATACATAACACATTTTTACCGTTATTAAATATTTTTAGTTCTTGTTATCTTTAGGTCTTATACATAACGGTCTTTTAATTAGTTTCACTGCCGTTATGTATGCCTGCTACACATTTTTTTATAGATTTTTAGCAATCAAAATAATTCTAAAATAATAAAAATAACTGAAATTCCCATAAATCATCATATATCTAATTAAAAAAATATTCATACATTCATCCGAATATAGTTAACATTCTAAACATAAAACATGTTTATATCATACTAATGTCCAAAAAAAGATAACATATATATCTAAAAAATCATGATTGCCTGCAACAGTTGCATCCATATATGTATATCTGCATATCCAAAATTTTCTGCCAAATAATTGAGAAACTGCTACCTCAATTGATCGGCATTGCAGAGTCTACTTGTCTACTAAACATATATGCTCTGCATGTTTACAAAACACAGTAAACATCGATTAGTTTGAGCTCAGATCGAATGCATGAAAGCAGTCATAAATATATGTCGAATAACAAGAAATAAAAAAAAATACAATAACAAATTAAAGCAGATCCAATTGAACCATATGATCCATCAGATGTCCCATAATTATTTAATGCAGTTATTAAATAGGCAATTGTGGCAGATAAAATAGTAGCTGAATGGCTGGTCCAAGTCCAACTATGAAGAATCATCACATTCTTCAAATTAATGCTCATAACAACCGCTTTAAAATGACCAAACAAATCAATTGAAGTTACATAAACAGAAATTAAAGTACTCCAAATAGCCCGAGCAATATATTTGATCGATGGCCAACTAAACAGAAACAGATAACAGTGTAGCCTACAGAACATGTGGAAAACTTCATACATGGATATGAATAAAAAATGCATCATGGGTAGTAAACATGCTATACTTTACACAATGATACCAATAAAATAAAAGTCGTCAGCATCAGTTCCCACTACTAAAGAAAAGTTGGGTAGTTTCAAAGTATAATATATGATGCATTTCAAGTATCAATTATATAATTGGTATGATAATGACGGTGCTGATTCTGAAAAAAAGGAAAAAGAAAATAGAAGGGAAAAGATAAAAATAAAAAATAAAAAATTAATATGTGCATCGCTCATTCTTTAAGATGCAATGGTGCATTGGGCATCGAGAGTAAGGAATAAAAAGAAGTGATTACTTCCAGCAATATTCAGTAATGCCTACCTGGCTAATCAGGAATTTCAAGATACCAGCCTTCTCAAGTTCGACCAATGCCATAAGAGTTGAGTTTGGTGTTGCTCGATGGAAAGGTAAAGAAGCTTCTGGTACGACTTTGCCTTGGCATTGCAAACCAGTGTGATAGTAAATCAGGACAAAGAAAAATGGTGGTCTTTTATCAGTTAATCAAGTAGCAAGCAATATATAATAATTTTTATAAACAGATGTACCAACATAAAAGCAACCAAAATATAGTGGCTAAGCTATGGTATGAATAAACTCATGCTGCAGTAACAAGCATGTGCTTCTACGAGAATATGTCACCGTCAAGATCCACCCACCCATCATAATTTCTTTAATAAATCAAAATTGTGGTTCCCTTTCTCCTTCAATGGCCGTATAGCACTAAAGTCTTTAGCCGTAAAGTATTAAATTTCAAAATATGATTTTAATGGAAACCAGATTTTCTATGTCAACTGCCAGGTAATACTTTATTAAAGAATTGCTCTCCTATGAAAACATCAAGAGATGCCAATCTTATAAAATCCCATTACATTATTTTAACATAAAAGTAATCAACTTTTAAACAAGACATCGATTTTATTTAGATAGCACTATTCACAAATTCAAATGAAGAAAACTTTTCTAGGATGAAAAGATTGGTGGTGGCTTCAGTAAAAATCATGTCCAAAACTTCTCAAAGAATGCAATTACACATGGGGTAAAAAATACTCATTACATGAAGGGTCCAGATGCTTTCTGCCCCAGTGAATACCACAAGAAGTGGATATTCCTGCCCCAGTGAGTACCACCAAATGCTTGCTCTGCATGAACAAAAAAGGGTCTTTAGTTTAATTGAGAGAACCGAACTGGATGAATATAAACCATTGTCAGGTCAGACCTTTTGAATCATCATGGCAAGTCGTTCAACCTGCAAATGAGGACATGAATTTCACTGTCATAATATTCATATGAAGCAATCTTCAGACTAATGTGATACCCTAATACTCCTTTTAGCAGAAACTAATAATAACTCCAAAAGGAAAGATGGAAGAGAGAGTACAACCCCAATAATTTAGTCTAGTAGAAATCATCAACTTCAGCAATATTTTCCATGCCTTGGTCTTTTACATTTATATATTTCTTAGACAAAACAAATATAAGCTACTTTGTGATGAGTCAGCTCACAATCAGAAACCTTTCAGGTTCATGTTATAAGTGTGATGTTACTTGATTAAGGCAACACCACTTAAATAATGGACAGAAACCTATGTAAGCAAAAGGACTACTGTGAAACCATTTTCACTTATTATTTTATATACCATGAAATTTCCACAGCTTACCATAGTGATCTCCCAGTTATCTGATAACACCTTCAACTTTAAAATTTTACTATTAACTATGTGAGCAATGTAGAAGCAATTTCCTTCAGTCATTCATATGCTGGTTATCTTATAGTTACCTTCAGCTTTGAATAGACTATACTAGCTCATGGTATTATGGAAGGAGAACATCATAATTGCCATATTTACAGAACAGAAACACGATCCTTTAAGGTTTAACAGGAACTGTTGCCATTCTACAAACCTACTCGTTCCACCTTATATAACCAAATATGATAAGGACAACTGGACAAACCATATGCATATATGTACACTCAAGCTCGGTTAATCCCCAATGCATCTTTACAGAAAGTATATTTTGCGAGATCAACTTAGAGACTGAGATACATTAAGTTGATTCCAACAAAGACATTTAACCATCTAGCATCAAGAGGAGATATCCCTATTTAATTCTACATTCACATTATTCGAGCACTCTCACTATCCAACATCAATCACTTCCTCTCATAAAAAAATCCATCAGCCTATCCTCATTATATATATATATATAGAGAGAGAGAGAGAGCAAGCATTTGCTCCGTGTGCCTCTAGATTTCTTGCATGTCACCAAGAAAAAATGTAGCATAGTTCAGCTGTAAATGTGATATATATATATATAATTATAGAGGAATGAACAATGAACAACACGAAGAGAGAGAGAGAGAGAGAGAGGTAATATATATATATAATTACTTAGACTGATTCAGTCAATGTTGATTTGATTCTGATTCAGTCATTCAGTCAATATCCATGGTCTTCTCATTATCAGCATCTTTACTTGACCATAGCTTGATTTTTTGATCATGTGATGAAACAGTTGCAATGTACTGTCCATCTGCCAAAACATTGTTGTGGAGACAAACCACACATCAGGAATCTAAGGTTTTTAACAAGACGTTCATGTTAAAAGCAGAATAAGAGGAATGTCCACGAACAAGCAGACATCAAAATATCACAGAAAGTGGGTGCTTAGGCATAACAAAACCGAAGTACTTACTACCTAAAAGTAGCAGCTGATACGAGAGAATTGAAAATTTGATAGTCTTGTGATGATTCTACAACTGAAATTGAGCTACTAGAAAGCCGGTCACAACCACAAAGACCCTAAAAACACGTTTAAGTCCAATAAAAAACATGGAAACACACTCATCAGAATCAAATAGTCTTGTGATGTAGGATAAAGCTTGAGAAATTTAAAAGACAGTAACTAAAATAAGCTTTGCATATAAGAGGACTTCCTTATATCAAGCCAACAACCATTTCCGGCTACATGAATCAATCAAAAACTTCATATGACACTAGTGCTAATTCAAGCAGAGCAGACATATAGCACAATAATCAAGCACTCAACCAAAAAACATTAACTAAAAGACTAAGTCAGCATCAGTGCATAAAGCAACTAGTAAGCCTGGAATATATCATTATTCATAACAAAAGATCAAATTTCAATTGAATTATCTATTATCTAGTGACACTAAAATATAACCTTAAATGCTGTCATTTGATTCTTAACAGTGGATTTAGCAAATTTTGCTGCCTTTGCTCTCAATTTTAGTGGTGTCAGCTTCTTTCTAGCATCCTGATACAAAGATTGCAAAATTGAAACAAATCAACAAGATTTGTCATACAACCCACAAAATCTTCACACATGATTAGCATGAATTATATTATCTTAATTCATTTTAAACATAAACAACTCAACACAATCAGGTAGTAGCAGCAACAGATCTAAAGATGGAATTGTTATAAAATAAACAACTCAACCAAAGGATATCAGATGAGCAGTAGATTCAGGAACAAAAATTAAGTAGAAATTCAGGATACAAACACTCACCAGTATCTAACAGATTTGCACTGAGAACATCGAGTAGTCATAGGGCAATAACAAACAGCACAATCAGAAAAGAGGAGAAAAAAGAAATTTGACGAGTGATGACTGAGGGCAGAATTTTTGGGTAGTATTCAAAAAGTAGAAAAATTGAAGATCTAGATGAAGAAGAGAGAAGAATGATTTATTCTTGCATAGGAGAGAAGCTATTATTTGATTTAGGGTTAAAAAATTTGGACTGAGAGAGATGACCGGAGAGGACCGCAGAAGGTGAGCGCCAATGTTTTGAGAATTTTCTAAAATGAGCGGGGAATAGAAATTTAGTATACATCTCTAATATTTTCTCCGTATATAATCTAATTTTGAATTAAAAAAATAATTTTGAATTAAAAAGATAATAATTAACACATATACATAACAGATATTCACAATGATAAATATTACCGTTATATAATGTGTTTAAACATAACACAACGCATAACAGTACCAAATGAGCGTTATAATTGTGAATAATATGTAACACTCACAGATAACGCAAGACTCGAAAACGTTATATATGATCGGAGATAACACTTCTTTCGTAACGGATTTTTGAAATATGCGTTATCTATACCAAAAATGCGCTCATACATAACGGATATTTAAAATATCCGTTATGTATGAAGTGTTATGTATGAGAGTTTTTTTGGTAGTGGTATTCCGCTCTAATAGTCTAGTGCCTTTGGGTTATACGAACTCAAATTTTCGATCCAACAAAGATCAGAGTAAATCTACCTCAGGTTATGTATTTACATTAGGAGGTGGAGCCATCACATGGAGGAACATAAAGCAGAAATACATTGTTGATTCCACCATGGAAGCCGAGTATATGTAGCTGCCTCTGAGGCTGCAAAAGAGGTTGTCTGGCTCCGCGGGTTCCTAGTGGGCTTGGGAGTGGTTCCTGAGTTACCTAAGACTAGCATGATATACTGTGATAATTCTGGTGCAGTGGCGAACTCGAAGGAACCAAGAGCCCACAAGGTAAGTAAGCACATAGAGAGAAAGTACCATCTTATAAGAGAGGAGATGTGGCGGTGGTCAAGATTGCATCGGAGGACAACTTGGCTGATCCATTCACGAAGAGCCTGCCGGCTAAGACCTTTAATGGTCATGTGGAGAAAATGGGAGTGAGATACAGACCTGGTAGAGCAGTTTGAGTTGATAGTTTAGATTGGAGAGTTGGCCAGTTAGTTTTTATGCTTGAAAGACATGGTTCAAGTATAAGTGGGAGATTGTTAGTTTCGTATACTGGAAAGACATGTCTTTGTATACTTTTTGTAACAGCCCGGTCCCCAGGATGGGGACGGGGTTGTTGTGCATAAAATAGCATGAAAAATAAGAAATCCAAGGGGGGTGTTTTTAGAATTAAACTAAGTTAGCGCCTCAAAAACTTAGGCAACTTAACTTTATAAGTTGGAAGAACTAATCGTTCTCAACGAATCAAAGGGGTCAAAGGATTCAATCGAGTCAAAGGAATGCCAAATCATAGGCCAACCAAAATTTAAACAGAATCCAAAGATAAACAGATAGGAATTTAACTCTTCAAATAAACAAGACCTCATCATAGGTCACACCAACTAAGACCCATAAATAGGTCGGAGTCAAATATATGTTATTGTCCTATTCATAGGACGGATCAAGAAAATAACTTAAGGTTAACTGGAAATAAGCAGAATCATGCTTGAAAGAAAAGCCCCTTTATAGGCTAACAACAACAACAAGCATGCAAGACCCATTCATAGGTTGACTGAAACTGAATAGATACCAATATGCTCAACTAGTGTGACTCTTCAATTAACTTAGATTTAATGAAGGAATAACTGGGATGTCAAAAGAGCATGCTTCTAATTCTCAAAACTTTATTGATAACACGAATCAAAGCAATTAAGACATGCTATTATCAAGAATCAAGTTACATTAATCAAGACTAGATACTAATATCAGAGTACTTAGCAGAAACTTAGCGGAACAAAATAATATAACCATATAGAGCAACAAACTTGAAATCTCAAACAACCCCACTAGCAGCACATCACCGGCCTCAACATCTCAACCTGAAAACATTTGAAAAAAAAGGGTGTGAGCACTAATATACTCAGTGGGGTTTTATGAGAAAACTCTTTAATAAACTTTGGAATATCCAATTATAAACTGGCGGCATATGGAGATCAAAACGCAAAAGCCCTCTCCATACCTGCAAACATTTTACTTCCTTTCTTGGCGCCTTCCTGGCTCAAACCTGTTGTCTACTGCACCCTTAGATATGCCTTAGGATAAGAGAGGGGTTACCTCAAGTATCCTCTGAGTATGCGAGGGGATTACCCAGCAGTGACTCCCTTTACTTTCAAATGTTCAACTCGGTGACTCGAAGGTCATGGCATGATAATGCAAATAAACTGTTCTTTGAGCTCGATAACCTACTTACAACAGAAGCTATATCCTTTCTTAACTTACTTCTTTACTTAACCTTAACATTTCTTACTTAACCTTAACATTCCTTACTTACTTGACTTAGCTAGCAATACCAAGCCTAGAGCAATCGTCTAAGGCTAATTCTTTAATTGAGCATGATCTCGGCCTATAAGGGATTTATAACTTACCCTAAAAGGCAATACTTAGCTAAATAAGCTTTAGCAAAATCCAACATTCTAATACGAGGAAATGAACGCGGATAAATATCGATTGCAATTAAAGCAATTCTAATCATCTTATGCTAGCACAAATTGTATATAAACAATTCTAGCATATCTAAATATGCTTGAAAGCTCACTTAACTTATAATAACATACTTTACTTTATCAAAATCAAATAACAATTTAACAATATCATGCATATAACTTCCTTCCTTCCTTTCTTTTCCTTTCCTTTCCTTTCCTTGTACACAAACTAATCAGACAGAGCATAAAATATTTTAATTGGATATCACCTTTCCCTATCATGCTTCTAGAGCTTAATAGCTCAAACCTTATACTTTCTTTAGAACCACCCACCTCGATGACGAGCACCTTGATAACGAGCACGTAGACGAAGCAATGAGCCGAAAATCCTTCATCGGGCCTCCTTGGGGTTCACCTCTTCTTACGAAATTTGATCCATGACTTGAAACCTTATTCGAGCTTCTAATAAGACATTGAAATGATATCTAAACCCTCGACCCATAACTATAACTTAAAACACGAGAATTTAAACGATTAAGACATCCGAAATTACCGCAAAAGGGAACAGAAAATCCGACTAAAAAGATCACGATTCAGGACGATCAGCTACTTCTTCATCGTAGATCTTCGAAAGAGCTTCGATTTGAGTACTCATGGGCCTCGTGGTTCCAACCGAGGTGAAAGTTATGGCCTCCACATGAAAACGTGACGGAGCTGCCTCGACACCATGCGCCGCGGCGAGGGTGTGCGCGCATGCGCCCCTATGCGCCGTGGCGGGGGGTGCGCGCCGGCGGCCCCCTGCGCCGCAGCGGCCCCTTGCACTGCAGGGGCCCCTTGTGCCATGGGGGCTCCTGCGCCGCCGCGCTCCCTACTCCACTCCGCTCTCTCAACTTGGGGGGGTGCACTCACGAAGAGCGCTCCCTCTCTTCTCTCTCTCTCAAGAACTGGGGTGAAGAAATGAAAATGAGCGAGAAATAAGGGAGGGGGAGGAGCTCTATATATAGGGAAATATTTAGCTTCCCCGAGAAGCTTCTGTAGTGCAACAACACTACTTTAAAAATATCGGATTCGATTAAAAGGCGCTTTATTCAATGGCGATGTTCAAATGACCTCATTCATGACATCTGAAAATACCGAGAGGTTCGTTGGCTTGAGTACTATTAAACCAACTTGACTCGGGATAAAGAATGAGTCATCTTGAAGGAAAATGAGAAAAGATTCTCTTTTCAAAAATAAAATTACTATTCCACACAAGGGACAAATAAAATTCCCGAGTATTCAATTGACCTCAGAATGAAAATCCGGAAACGCCAATGGATTCCTTGAGAATTTTTCTATAAGATAGGCTTGAAAAAACAAGGCTCGGGTCAACACACGAGATTTCACAAATTTTTAATGATCACGCTCTTACGGGAAAAACACTATTCATAACTTCTTTAAACACGTTTTAAATCACTGGGAACTCAAACGACTTCAGATTCAAAATCCGAAAGCACCGGCATGCTCCTTGGGTCAACACTTTTCAAACATGACCAAAATCGGCTATAACTGAGCTCGGATAAAAATTCTCAAAAAGACGACTTTACGGAAAATAACTCCCAAAATCGCGGTTTAGAACCGAAACATCCTTATTATGCTCAAAATTCCTCTTAATATTTCCTAATTAAAATTATGAATTACTTAATCATACTCTGAAAATCTGGGCTGTTACACTTTTCTAATGATATGATGATATGAATTGAAAATTATTGCAGTCACTGTTTGCATTTAGATTATTTTATATAATTGTTCTATGCAATGTTCCATATACTTACATTATAGATGATATGGTGTGGGGAGTCACACGGTAAGATCATATCATTAGAACTTTGTATTGTATTAAAGAGCTCACGGCCTATATGGTCCTAAATACACTATCGGTACACCGTAGAATAATCTGATAAGTTAGTTTATCTTGACTAACTGATTATTCTAGTACACTTGTTAGTGTATTGAGGAGGATCATGATAGGATACTATTCTCTGTCTCTGACCCGGATAGTGAGAGAATAAAGATTCACAGAGTTCGGGTTCTGAACTCATGTTTGTTGGCGAGCATATGTGTGCATTACTTATTGCTTTGACTTATCAATGGGTGAGATCCTTTCATGGATCAATAAACTCGATATTTTGGGTAACAATAGTGTATACATGATGTGTCATGCAATATGCATGAGCACCGTGTCCTGGTGCGCCAGGTTGATGATGTTCTCTTGAGGAAACACAAGTTCTTGTTGAAACCCTACAGGTGGAATTTATTCCGTACATGAGTAAAACTTGTGTGGTACTACTTAAGGTTTTAGATGTTAATTAATTATATCTGTCAAAGGCTGACATAATTAATTAATGAATATTATATCTTAAACACGGGGAATGACTGAACTAAAGGAGAAAGCATATTCGCAAATATGTATTAAATTGGTAGGTCAGTTTTACTTCTTTAGTGGAATAAAAGTAAAATTTAATTTATTTAATTATATCCTAAGTTTATTGGATATTGGATATTAAATAAATTAGTGGGCCAATTTAATATTGTTCTAGATCCCTGTTGTAGCCCAACTTGACTGAAAATGGACTGGATATTGAACTTGAGATAGAGGCCCAACCCAGTAGGGTTGAGATGATGATTTTTGCCCACCTCCCTATATATTTAGGGGAGGGGGACGAAAATTCTAGTGTTAATAATCAGCCCCTCTTTTGTCTCTCAAGATATCCACAGATTTCACAACCCTATCAGTAGTATATAGCCCACTCTGTATATGATAATCAGTCCAGGAATACAACAGAAGATCTCGGAGTAGAATACTATGGTGGCCGATCCAGTGGAGATAGGGGACACCAGTTTCTCATTCATTCAACAGCAAGATTAGTCTTGTAATCTTGTCATCGGACCGTCTGACAATTGTAAGTAATTCGAATCTATGTATTCCGCTTTGTTAGATTCATTTTGCATGGTTTTGTGCTACACGTGTATAAACATGCATGAACATAAAAATATGATTTGCATGAACATGGGATTAATGAACATCCAATAGATCATGCGGTGGTTTAATTCGAAAAAACCCTAACATTATCTTCCTCGGGTAATTTTTCCAGCTCTTGATCCAAGGGCACATCATCCTTCTCTTCTACCAGCCTGACCATTTCCAAAAGCTCTATTCTACTCCTTAGAGCCACTACATTCACTTGCTCTCATGGGTTTTCCACCTGGGAAGGAAGTTTCCAATTTTTCTCCTCCATCTTATGCATGGATTGTGCCAATTGAGCAATCTGTTTGCTCAAGTGTGAGAAACCAGCTCGAGTTTTTTACTTAAATTTTTCATTTTCTTTAGCCATGGCATACACAAGATCTTCTAGCCTGGGCCTTTTCTTCTCTTCTGGCGGTGGTGGTGGTCACATTGGTGGTCCGTCCTCTGGCCTCCTCCATCGAAAATTCTCTTGGTCTTTCCAACTAGGGTTGTATGTCTGGGAATGGAGATCATATATCCACATGGTTTGGGCTTCTTCACCATGCTCACAGTAGATAATATCTTATCAATTTTTTCACACAACCTATCAATTCGGTTTTCTTAGTCTGGTGCCCTCTCTGATTCACTTACAACCCGAATACCCTCTCCACCGAAAATCTCAGTTGTCTTCAGCCATCTGCGTGAGAATTCTGAACGCTTTAACAGGCTGCTTGTTCAATATAGATCCTCCATATGAGGCATTCACAATAGTCCTCTCATGTGGTCTCAATCCTCTAATAAAATACTGAATCAAATCGTGTTCAGTAATCTGGCATTATGGGCATTTCGCCAGCATCACCTTGAATCTTTCCTAGTAGTCATAGAAACTCTCATTTGTTTCCATCTTCAGGCTTCCGATCCTTCTTCTCATTTCTTGCACTCTGGATACTTGGAAATATTTTTCCAAAAACTTCTGTTAAAGTTATCTCCATGTGATCACAGCGCGAGTTGGCAATGTGTATAATCAGTCTTGTGCCCATCTTGAAGAGTAAAAAGGAACGAAACCAACCGCATATATTCCTCTCGTCCATGGTCAGATGGTTGTAAGTGTCTTTGTGGATCCTCTCCAGGAATTCCATGGAATTTCGGCAAGATTTGGATAAAGTTTTCATGAATATCCCAGTTCTGAGTCATTGTTGGGAGCGTAATACCCATCGTGCGTAGATTCATGTTAGTCGGGAAAACTAATTGTCTCAGAGTGTGATTGTCTTCTTCATTTGCTGCAGCCATGTTCTCAAACTGTCATTCCTCCTCGTGCCCTGCGTCCTCTTAATCTTCTAGTGGTGGTGTGGGCTCACGAGGTCTATTTGCAACTCGTCGTACCCTTTTCACTGCTGTCCTATTCTTCATTGAAGTCTTCTCTATCTCTGGATCGTACAATAAAGTTTTCCCTAAAGAGCTCTTGGACATCAACTTCCGAGCACATAAGTTTGGAAAGTAAAATCACTGGAAATCAGCTCCCCGACAATGGTGCCAATTTTGACGTGCGGTCGTTTCACGCTCGAAATAATATTTATACTCCTGTGCACACATCGAGCTTAGCTAGTTTATGAGTACGGATCGATCCCATAGAGAGCTTATATGATTCCACCTTCGGGTCACCAATCACTAAAGAGGGTTGGTTTGTGTTGTCACCTTGCTGAAATATAAATCTGCAAAATAAACTTAAAGAGAATATCAAATAACAAAAGGTTCTGACATTTGAACTAGAATCTAATTTAGGTTTAATTCACTTGATCATGAGCACACCGATTTTCCAGCATTACTAAGTCACCCAATTATAGAGACCGGATTTCTTACTACGTCTTCTTATGCCTCCGTTCAGTATAGGTTTAAAAGTGATTCCTCGTCGATTAAACCCCTAACCTATCTCCCACCCCCCGATTCTCCAAAGAGATGTAAATGAATAGGAAGTATTGTGCCCTAGACAAACCCAAGTTTATTGTCTTTACTGATTCATCGTGTGCCCACAACAACCTACCGATTTCCTAATTACTATATAAATTAACACACAATCACAATTCACTCATTCAATTAATCTTGCTATACCCTTTATAACTAAAGAGTGATCAGCCACATTAGTCATTTTAAACACGCACTCACTTTGACTAAGATCAAAAATTGGTAGAAATAATTCATGCAGTAATATGCTCACACGGCCTCACGAGTCCATATTTAACCTAAATCATTATCTATCGTTCAAATACAAGAAATGGAAATCTAGCTACCCATGTTAGATGGAATTTAAATGTGCATAAATTAAAAAACATAGTGAAAGAAAATTACTTACTAAATTAAATTGATAAAAGACTCAACATCAATGTTGAGCATTAAAATAGGTCTTAAGTCTCGAGGGCATAAGGCACCTCAGATTGTTCTTGCTGCCGTGGCAGCTTGAAAGTAAAAACAAACGGAAAGTAAAAGTGCAGAATTTAAAGATTGTATCTGACTCCGACTAACTATTTTTTTCAGAAAAATAACATGTTTAAATAGGTGAATAATCCAAATTCAAATTATCCCCACAGGTGGGGGTCTTCAACTACTTCTGGAACCGGTGTGCCCTCTCTACCATATTGGATAAACCTTATCCAGTGGGTTGCTGACTAAATCCCGAATTTTCAGGGATTTCTTCTTATCATCTTAGCCTTACACCTTCCAACAGTCCAACTTTGCACCAATTCTCTTCGGATTAGCCCCTGTCATCTGTATCAATCTTCACTCAACAGAATTCTGAGAATTCCACATGTGCCCTCTTCAAGCTAGGGTCGAATTTTCTTGAGCAATATGGGCACAACATCATCTAGTCAGCTTCATCCTCTCTGATATGCCCATTCCAGCTCCCGAATGTTGGATGATGCTGAAGAAGTTTCTGAGTGCCTCTAGATGTTGTTTATGGCGTTGAGATATACTTGAATAATTAGGCAAAATGCATATTTCCCAGATTTGACCTGTGAAATGCCCTTGACCGCTTCCCTAGTTCTTTTCGACTCAAAAATGACTAAAAAGGACAATTAGAGCTACTAAAATGCCCAGAAAAATATGAAATAAATGGACTTATCATACTATTCAAGGAACAAGATATTAATTAATTATAAGTGTCAAAAGCTTACATAATAAATTAATGAACATTATATCTTAAACGTGGGAAATGATTGTACTAAAGAAGAAAGCATATTCGCAAATATGTATTAACTTGGTAGGTTAGTAATATTTCTTTAGTGGAATAAAAATAATACTTAATTTATTTAATTATATCCTAAGTTGTGGATATTGAAAATTAAATAAATTATTAGGTCAATTTAATATTCTCCTAGATCTCTGTTATAGCCCAATATGACCTTAGTGTACTGGGGATAGAACAAGAGTGAGAGGCTCAAACCCATTAAGGTTAGGAGAGATATTTTCGTCCCCTTCCTTATTTAATTAAGGAGGGGGGACGAAAATACGCATCATTAATTCGGCCCTTCTTTGTGCTCTCTTGATCCCCATAGTATTCACACCCGCTTAGTAGTATACAACCCACCCTATATCTAGACGCGGTCCGAGAATACAATAGAAGATTGAGAAGTGGAATAACAAGGTTAAAGGGCGCCGATCTACATACATTCAACAACAAGATTAGACCTTTAATCTTGTCCACAATCTGACACGAATTCGTAAGTTGTTTTTCGATTCTATGTTACGCATTTTTGTAGTTTCGAAAATTACAACCTGCTTGATAATTAAACTCAGTTTAATTATTTATATAGCATGCATAAACTTATAATATATATGAACCGGGATTAATGAGCAACCAAATAGATCGTGTGGTGGTTCAATTCGAAAAAACACCAACAACTGATATCAGAGCGGGTTTTCGCACTGCTCTAGATTTAATCCTAGGATGTTTTAAAATTTTTGGTTAAATTTGTGGATGAATTTTGTGTGTTTAAATTTTCAAATTTAATGTCACAAAAATTTCGAGAATTGTGGTTTTAAAAAATTGGATGAATTTTTTTGATTTATTTGAAAATTTTAATTTTAATTCATGTGTAATTTTTTATCTTCATAAAATAATATTTGGAATGGTATTTTGATGTTCATCAAATTTTCAGATTTTATGTTATGATTTTTGAAAATTAAGAACACCAGTTTTCGAAAAATTGGTGTTTTTAAATTCACTAATTTTGATCCACTATTTTCGAAAGTAGACTTTGGCTTTGGAATAGAATTTTGATCCATATCAAAATTTTCTTATCTAAAATCTATGCAATATTTGAAAATTTGGGGGATTGGAATTGGATAAGGTAATTGTTTGGTGCATATCAAAAGTTACCTAATTCTGATCTCATTAGGTTTGAAAATAGAATTTTAAATTTGGAAACTATTTGAAGAGGATCAAAACTTCCATATTTATTATTTGGTAATTTTCAACACCTATGTAAATTAATTGGAATAGATTTTTTATTAATGTAAAAATTTCCAATTTTAATTTAGTTAGGATTTTTGAAAAGTTAAGGGATAAATTTGGTGGATAATTTTAATTAATTTCCAGATTTATTCTTATGGTATTTTTGAGTTTATTAAGATTTAATTTGGTAGATAATTGTAATTAATTTTCAAATTTTATCTTATGGTTAATTTTGAATTTTTTAATTATATTAAATGTAATTTTTGAAATTTATATCATGTGATATTTTATGCTAATCAAGTTATTGTGGTAGTTGTATTTATAGACTGTTTTGTTTGCAAATGGTACCAACTATCATGGCTTCTTATATTATGTGATGTATGTATTTAAATAAATGTTTGAATGTATGTTGGTTGTATGCCGGTTTGACTGCGTGATTTTTAATCCATGACAAAATTCATAGATTAGGTCTATGCATTTCATTTTATTATTTTATTTTAATTTAATAGAAAAAATAAATGTTAGCCATAGTAGTAGTGATTTTTGAAAATCACTAGAGTATTAAGTATTTAAGTTGTATTTTTATTTCCTTGTTATTCTAGATATATAAGGATTTTCTTTTTGGAATAGATATTCTATTTTAAATAAGGATAGGAAATCAACTCAAAGAAAGAAAGAGAAGCAGTCCAGTAAAGGAAGGACATCCCGATCACGTCCCAAAACCCTAATTGGAGCAAGGGTTTCGGCGAGGTGAAGGTGGAATCGGCGGCCAACACATGTCCAGTATTCCGGAGCTGTCTTTCCAAGTTTATCTCATGAAGCAACAAAATATATAAGCCATGATAGTTGGTTTTAATTATTATGTTTATTATGTTGTTTATCATGCAATTAATGTTTATCATTTTATGTGATGTTTGTGTTTAGTGTTTATTTGTGATGTTTTCTCGTAGGAATTGTATGTCTTTAGTGTGTGTGTTTTCATTATTTTTGTGTTGTTTTGGTGTTTTTAGCTTCACATTTGATCTCTCGTTGTGTTATGCCAGATTTGTGTAGACTTCGAGCTTTTACTTCAAAATCAGTGATTTTATGGCATAAAAGATGGAAGGACCGAAAGCCCAACTGAAGCCAAACTGAAGATTGAACCGGAAACTCCAAACTGAAGCCTAACTGAAGACACCCAAAATTAAAGGCTCAAACTGAACACCAGTTGAATTGAGACCAGTTGAACTGAGCAGTAGTTGAACTGAACGCCAATTGAACTGAGACAAGTTGAATTGAATGCCAGTTGAACTGAGCACACTTGAACTGAGTACAAGTTGAGCTAAACTAAGCGCAAGCTGAGCTGAACTGAGTCCACACTGTGCCTGAACTGAAGCATCAAACCAGAGGGAGCACGGACCAGGAACCCCAGCCGCCGCTTGGGCACACCTCTCGTCAAGAAGAGCCCAGCGAGTGCTAAGCCCCCAGCCGGCGTTGAGCTTCCGATTCCTAGCTGGTGTTGGGTGCTCAACCAACACTGACCTTGTGTGTTCTTAGACATTCGGCCGGCGCTGATATCCAACGATCCCTGGGCGGATTTTTTGTCTCATTCGAGAGCATTTTTAGAACGATTATGCGGATTAATTTTGTATGTTGGAAGGCTTTTTTAAAGCCTCTTCTGAAACAATTGCCCACTATCAATCTAATAATCCATCCATTCATTCACTTCACGTGGAGAGAGATAGGGGGAGCTCCTAATCAGTTTGGGAGTTTTGGAGGTTGATACCATCAGTTCATCAGTTTTGAGAAGTTGGAAGATACGGATGGAAATAGGTCAGGCTACTCGACAAGGGCCTACAGCCCGGCCTACATAGGCATGACCTATTTAGTAAACACGCCACAATGAGGCTCTGCTGGAAGCCTCTTCACATAAATAGGCCGGGCTTAGGCTTTTGAAAAAACCCATCAAGCCTAGTAGGCCGGCCTATTTATGAAATTAATAGAAAATAAATATTATTTTATAAAATTTATTGATAGACTTTGTTAGTTAAATATAATAAATATTATATTTATATTTTAAGAAGAAGATACATTTATATTTATAAATCATTAATTTGGTTTATTGTTTGAAAAAAATTATGGAAAAAATAAATTGTATGTGTGTATGTATATTTTTTTATAAAAATATAAAATTTATTTTTAATAGGCTTAAATAGGCTTATAAAAATATAAAATTAAATAGGCTAGGCCTAGGCCTATATAAAAATACTAAATAAATAATAGGCCAGGCCTAGGCCTATTTTTGCTAAAGTAGGTCCAGGCCTTCCAAGCCAAAGCCTGACCTGGCCTGGCCTATTTTCATCCCTATTGGAGGAGAAGTTTGGAGTTGAGAAGGAAGACGGGGAGAAAGGAATTGGAAGCTCAAGTCGGGGCCTCATCAGCTAGGCTTGTAGAGGATTGCAACTTCCCTCTTGTTTCTCCTTTTTAGTTTCAGTTTCATTTGGGGGATTTATCCCAAAACACAGTCGAGACAAACAAGATTTAAGTTTGTATTTTACTTATCTTGTGATATATGAGATGAAGAACTTGTGTGATTCTTGTTGGTTGTTCTACATGATGAAGGGCTAATTCCATACATTATGGATAGATAATCGATTTGGATTCGATCGTTACTTGTGATGGTTGATTTCCCGGCTGATTGAATTGAACTTGTTTATGTTGAGTGTCTGGCCAATATGCGACATTACTAGGTAGTAGATGAGATCAATAGAAGATTCTACTACCTGACTAGGGTTCTTTCAATATTAGGTTGACTGGAAACACATGCCTAATTGTTAATCTTAATCGTATAATTTAGCCTTAGGGGTTTAATAGATTGAAACGAAAGCTATTGAAGTTAATCCTCTTGGTGGAGTCTATTATATATTTAAGATTAACGAAATTAACTTGAATCAAGCTTGGAGAGGAACCAAAGAGAGAATCTATGCCCTAATATATGTTTTACAATTGTTTAATTCATCTTAGTTGTTTGCTTGTTATTTTCTCGTTATTACCTTGTTTGATTAAGTAGGTTTTAGTTTAAACTCTTCAAATTATTGGTTTAAAATGTTTAGGATTGTATTTATATTCACGTGTGTAACACGAGAAGGACAATCACCCTGTTAAGCTTTCCTTGAGAGTACGACTTGGGTTGACTCACCGCCCTACAATCGACCCCGTTCTCTTACGGGTCGGGTTGAGAGTTTTGCGTGTGCATCTCGACCTCGAAACAAATTTTTGGCGTCGTTTCCGAGGAAAGCTTTAGGCATATTTTCTTTTTGTGTTATATTGTTTCCATGTTTATTTTTTATATTCGTGTTTATTTTATTATATTTTGTTTAAGTTTTTCATAATTTCTTCCACAGTTGCTTGTGATCTCCTTTTTGTGTTTGTGTATGTGTATGCTAGGTCGACGAATTCTCAATAGGAGACTAGCACCCGTGTTCAACAACATTCATAGACTAAGGAGGATTAAAGTGCCCAATTGGGAAGAAGAAGGTTCGAGTGAAGCTTACTCTTCGAGTGACGAATCTCGACCCGTAAAAATGGATGCCAACCGCGCTAATAATGTTAACAACGCCAATGTGGCAAGGAACATGAGAGATTTTACCCACCCTGTGATAGCGGCATCGACTTCTTGCATTGTTCTTGGAGAAGCCGCACGCAATTATGAGTTAAAAAACATCCACTTCAACCAACTACCTATTGGGGTTTTTTCGAATTAAACCACCGCATGATCATTTGGATGTTCATTAATCCCATGTTCATGCAAATCATATTTTTATGTTCATGCATGTTAATCAACGTCTAGCACAAAACCATGTAAAGCAAAATGAATCTAATAAAGCGGAAAACATATATCCGAATTACTTACATATGTCAAACGTCTGAGGACAAGATTACAGATCTAATCTTGTTGTTGAATGAAGATGAAACAGACACCCCTTTTTCTTTCCTGGATCGGCCACCACTATATTCTACTTCGATATCTTCTGTTGTATTCCCGGATTATATCTAGATTCAGGGTGGGCTGAAATCTACTAGATCGGTATGGAATTAGTGGAGATAAAGAGAACACAAGAGGGACTGATTTTGCAGTAGTAAATTTCAAACTCCCCACCCTCTTATTTATAAGGGGGTGGTCAAAATTCAATGTCCCAACCCTACTGGGTTTGGGCTTCTATCTCTTTTTCTATCTCCAGTCCATTAAAGTCATATTGGGCTACAACAGGGATCTAGAAGAATATTAAATTAGCCCACTAATTTATTTAATATCCAACATCCAATAAACTTAGGATATAATTAAATAAATTAAGTTTTACTTTTATTCCACTAAAGAAGTAAAACTGACCTACCAATTTAATACATATTTACGAATATGTTGTCTTCTTTAGTTCAGCCATTCCCCGTGTTTAAGAAATAATGTTCATTAATTAATTATGTCAGCCTCTGACAGCTATAATTAATTAACATCTAAAACCTTGAGTAGTACCACACAAGCTTTACTCATGTACGGAATAAATTCCACCTGCAGGGTTTCAACATGAACTTGTGTTTCCTCAAGAGAACATCATCAACTTGGCGCACCAGGACATGGTGCTCATGCATATTACACGACACATCATGCACACACTATTATTACCCAAGATATCGAGTTTATTGATCCACGAAAGGATCTCACCCATTGATAAGTCAAAGCAATAAGTATCCATATGCTCACCTGTTAGTGCCACTGCATGCACTAAGTTTTTGTGTTGTTAAATTGGTGAGATATGTTTGACAATGTGTGCCTGGGTATGTCCCACGAAGTGGTGTCGGAATTGATTGGAGGAAGTCGGGTGGTTTGGCCCTCGGAGCGTGCGTTGTTGGCATCTAATCTGAGTGTGAAGTACTCAATACTTCACAAGGTTGCTGTACGGAATTGGTTGCCCAGTACTCATGACTCTACTGTTGGCAAGTCCATGGCTTTGTTACTGTTCACAGTAGGCACTCGTAGTGAGCTTAATCTTGGCCTGCTGATTTTTGAGAATGTCATTGCTCATGCCGAATCGACTCGTACCCAACAACCTGTTGGCTATCCTGGCCTAATTTTCAGCATCATAATGGCTCAGCATGTTGTTATTTCTGCAAATGATGTGTATGCGTCTGTTGCGCAGCCGCTGTCAATCAGTCATAAGTTGTTTTCATCTCAGCATGCTCCGGATGTTCCTTCCTGCGATGCTGATGAAAGTTCGAGACCTGTGCCACCATTTGTCCTAGACAGATCGGCTGCCTCTTTTGCTGTCACTTCTGTTTTCTTTGACAGGCATATCAAGTCTCTGGAGAGTAAAGTTGTGTTTCTGAGCAAGTCCATTCGGACTTTCAAAACCAGGAAATAAGAGTTGGAGGCCTTGCTGATTGATCTCCGGGCCCGAGCCCTTGGCCTTGCCTCACCGCTTGACATGCCGAGTGCTTCCTCTATTCCTGCTGTTGATAAGCCGGCTGCTGCTGATGCCGATGATGATGATGATGATACTGCTGCCTCCCCGGTCTGAAGTTTGGTGTTTGCCGTTTCTGGCAACAATTAAGGGGGAGAAGAACGTTGGTGCGCAAAGGCCACAGTTGGATGAAGGATGGTCAGTTGCTGATGCTGCTATGAGCATGTGCTCATTTTTTAATGTTTGATGTTTTCTGAACAAACAATTTATTGGGGATGCTGTTTACCCCACTTTAATTTTTGTTGGTCTGTACTTTATTTTTGATCAACTGACAATGCAGTTCTTCACTGCGAAAACAATGCTCTGATCGTGATGAAGGCACTCCCAGTTCAGATTCAGGGGGAGTGAGCTTGTAATTGTCTCTGACAGTTTTTGAATATATCACTCATTTTGATATATTGTTGATCTGCGAAGTTTATTCAAGTGTTGTGCAGATCGTGATGATAATTGCCAACCATAAACACCAAAAGGAGAGATTGTTAGTGCCACTGCATGCACTAAGTTTTTGTGTTGTTAAATTGGCGAGATATATTCGACAATGTGTGCCTGGGTATGTCCCATGAAGATTTGTTTTCCGCTGTGCAAGAAAAGAAAGAACAGTTGGTGAACTGTTCCAGAGTTTGTCCCAGACAGAACTAGGGACACTCTATTTATGGCAGTTTCCTTATTGGAAAGATCTTGCGCCAAACCAGTTTGGAAGCTTAAGATAGATTCGTTTTACTGCCTTGTGATGTAGATCCGGTGCTGAATTAACCCTCCTACATATGGGAAGTATCTACACACATTTGGAAGGCAACAAACGACTTACCTAGTTAGTGGAAAGCAAGAGATTGACGCCAAGCTAAAGAGAAGTCTATATATGAAGACCGATTTGTACAGCAATCGGTACCATTAATATTTTGGTCAGATTCTAGTGTTAGAATCAGTTTGTGGTCATTTTTGTAACTAGTAGTTGTTCATTAAAATGTTCAACGTGATAGACTAGTATTGAGTGTTTACGAGTGAAACACGTGAGGGGATTTTTATTCTGTTTTGTACGCAATCTCGGGAGAGATTGTAAGTTGAAGTCGTGGGTAGCTAGAGGGAGTCTAGTGTCACGGTTGTGAGGGGATCTTACAACTTTCAACTAGCGAAAGAGTTCGTAGAGAAGAACGGGTAGCATAAGGCGGGAGGCTTGTATGTGTAATATCCCTAATACACTCGATGAAGGAGTACTAGTCGAATCTTCAAGTTTGGGAGCAATCTCCCCAGAGTAGGTTGGTTGAACCGAACTGGGTTATCATCTCGTGCATTTTTACTGCTTTATTTATTTATGTTCTTGCATCTGTCCCACACATATCACAGAACAATTTCTAAGCAGTTTACTAAAAACGTTTAAAGCACGGATTTCTGTTTTTCATCACCAATAAACATGAGTTCAGAACCTGAACTCTGTGGATCTTTATTCTCTCACTATCCGGGTCAGAGCAGAGAATAGTATCCTATCGTGATCCTCCTCAATATACTATGTTAGATCCAAATTTGTATTTATAATTTCGGTTTCGACTCAACACAACAATAACTTTGGACCACTCCCGCAATTGGACGGGGTCAATTATAGACGTGATGAGCTAACCCGAGTCGATCTCACAAGGAAGGCTTAGCATGAGGAATTGTCTTTTAGGCTATGCATGCAACATGTTCAAACAATTAAAATAAATCCTAAACATTCTAAACATGGGATTGATGATGATTTAAACTAAGAATTGAAATGAGCAAGTAAGCAAGATAATGCGAATGACAACAATGTAAACAAGACTGAGGAAAATAGAAGGATAAAGGTATTAGGGTATAGATTCTCTCAATGGTTTATCACTATGCTTTGTTCAAGTTGGTAATGTTAATCTTACACATACAATAGACCATCTCAATTGGTTTAACTTCAATTACTGTCACCGTCTATCTATTAAACCTCTTTTAGCTATATCATACGAACAAGATTAACATATTAGGCTTAGGAACCCCATCCACCTAACGTCGAAGGAACCAATTTCGGGATTTAGAATCACAATCAAGCTTCCTCTAAATCCTAGCAATGCTCAAGTAGTGATTAATTACTCTAACATGATAAGGACGATTCCCACAACAACAACCAACAAGAATAAGCATAGATCAAAACCAAATCGATCCTCTACCCCCTAATAGAAAGATTAGCCACTAAACATACTCAAAACAACACAAATATTATAGAAGATCGTCAACTCATAATCAAATGCAAATAACATAAAATTTCTACAATATTCAATATCCTTCAAGAAGTTTGGGACAAATCCCCACAAATCATCCAAGAAATAGATAGAAAATACCCAAAAGTAAACCTCCTAATGAGCTTAGCTTCCGCGGATGGCTTGATGTCGGTTTTCTTCTCGTCTCCTCTTCTTCTTCCTTGGCTTGTTTCCTTTTTCTTCCTTTTCTCCTCTTTCCTTGAGTGGTGGTGAAAAATGGTGAAAGTGAGGAAAGAAAATGGTAGAGATGATGGTGAGAGTGTGTATAGAGGAAAAATGAAGATGGAGTAGTGAAGAAGATGAAGAAGATAAAGTGAGTGGAGTGATGAGAATGATGCTAATAATTTTTCCTTGAAGTCTCCCAAAATCTAAATGAGATATTCCAGAGGGAGAGAGAAAGAGAGAGACGTGAGTGATAGATTAATAGAGAGACAGAGAGAGAGGTATGGGAGTTATGTGAGAGAAAAGGTGATGAGATGGGTGCATTAAATGCAAAGGATTTAGGGAGATTTGGGGAGCCAAAAAGTCCAAACTAGGAATTAGGAGAAATCATAACCTATAATTCCTACAATTAAAAATGGCTCAAAGAGTCCTTGATTGAATTAAATAAAATAGCTAAAGATGAAGAGGAATGGAGTAGAGAGGGGTTACACCGAAAACGGGGAAAAAAAATTGAACCGGAGAGGGGGAGGAGCACCCCGCGCGCCGGCAGGCGCTTGATGAGGGGCGCCACGGCGGTGGTCTGCGCCGGCGGGCACCCCAAGGCCGAGAGGCCTTGGGCGCCGCGGCACCCTCCTGCGCGGCGGCGGCGGTAATGGGCCGCGGGGTGGGTTGGGCAGGTCCGGGTCTTCCGCTCCGTGGTCCACTTCGATTGCGATACAGTGCAATTCCTCCACACATTTTCTTCATAATTTTCAAGCCTCCAATTAGCCAATCGAGCTCAATTTTTCGGTTTTCCACTTGCCACCTAATTGCCGTAAAATACCTACTTTTATAATTGAAATCTCAAGTTCTTACACAACTTGGCAAAATCCACCATTAGAGCAATAAATACAAATGAACGATAAAATCAACACATAACAACATAAAAATGAAGGAACTAAATTACTAAACATAACAAAATAATACAATAAAACAATATATTTAGACACTAAACAACTCCCCCACACTTAGCCTTTTGCTTGTCCTCAAGCAAACAATAAATTAAAAACATGAATCAAGAAGGAAATATTTGCAAAGCAATCTTATAGTTTGAGCGAGTCTCATGGTTCCCACAAAAACATTCATTATCCAAGAAATATGAGCACAAAATCCAATCAAGTGAGATACCTGTCGTTTCAAGATTAAGATAAACACATTAGACTCGATTATTTCCAATCAACTCCCCATGAGTCACTTCCAAATTTATCCACAAGAAATCAAAAAATTTCAACAACACAAGGGATTGCAAACATTGGACAAGATTCATTAGATGTAATCATCGATCTTAATCGAGCTTCCTAATGTGGTTTCCCATACTCATCATGCAAAACCACGAAGAAAATTTGACACACATGAGAGGAATAGAATCCGGAATGCAATCCCAATTATTTAAACAAATTTTTGGGGTGTGGATCAAAATTCACAAGGTGAAATCCATAGGGAGGAGATCCCTAGTTTCCTTGTGTGGTTTCCCATACTCATAGTTGAATAAGTCGACTAGAGGAGTAGAGATCCTTATTGCCCCTTTTCTCTTCTTTTTCTTCGTTTATATATATATATATATATATATATATATATATATACAAGCGGAAAGGGAATTATGGGGGTAATTATTAAGAACGAGGCTAAACATGCTTCCTAATCTTTCAAAGACAAGACCCCTCGACATCAACCATCAATTTGTGATCACAATCAAGGGCAATTCATGTCAAGAGTAAAACCACGATAACACTTCATTTTTCATGAATGATTCGAAAATAATTCCTTGAAGATTCATATTCAAATTTTTCAAATTTGGCAATTGGACACAAACATCATGCTAAGTGAGGGAATCGCAAAATACAAAATGCAAAACATAATAAGAGAAATAAAAGCAAAAACAAATGCAACATAATAAATCACAAACCAACAAGATAAAACATAATCCACAATACAAAATCCAACATCATCAAAACATAACTAAACAAAATAATAACAAGCTCATAACTCCCCCACACTTAAACCATGCATTATCCTCAATGTATGAAAAACAATGCTCGAAAGAAGCAAAAGGGAAGAGAGCACAATACAAGAATGTAGAAGCCCGGCAACGTGCGTCGGTTCCTACAAAACAACATGCGAACACAAAAATGAAAAACGAACAATATAACATAAAAAACAACACACACAAACACGAGATACATAAAACACAAAATATAAAAACTAACTTCACTGCTCCGGTGGTGGATAAGTTGGTGGATTCTATGGCGTGAATGATGAGGCAAGAGTCCATGCATCCCAGCTCGCTTGTAGGGCTTGAATTTGCTCGTCGTGTCTATCTACTCGAGAATAGAGGCCCCTAACATCTTGGTGCACGACACCGAGCTCCTCGTGTATGGATTGGAAGGAGGCATCAATCCGCGCTTGATGCTGCATCATGTTGGCAAGGTACTCTTGCCTATATGCCGACATAGAATCCTGGAATTGATCGCCAAAGGTGCGCATGGTGTCGGTAATTGATTGCTGGAATTAGCCCATTGTAGTGTCCATGTACCCTTGGAATGAGCTCCAGTCATGGCTCGGCATTTGGTACCCAACATTTGGAGGCTGCTGAAATTGATATCCCGGCTGCTGGCCGTCTTCCCTTCCCCTTTCTCGCTCTTCGGCTTCGTCGGCTTCCTCATTGCTCACTCCATCGGGCTCATTGGATGTACCATGGTATGGTGCAGATGAGGGGCCATCTCCTCCTGTAACACCCTAAATTTAATAATTTAAAATGCTACTTTTCCTTTATTATTTAAATGCGGAATAAAATAAAATCAACAATTTTTTTTATAACAAAATACAAACTAATAAAAAAATCTTAACTTGATGATTAAATCCCAAATTATATAATAAATAAATCCATAGAAATATTCCCACTAACGTCTAGCAATAATTAACTCAATCAAAGCGAACAACCAAATGATTTCCATGTCCAGAAGTTTTAATTAAAGCAATAAAGTCTAATTATTAGTTTTTTATAAGTAAAAACATGTAACCACGACCACCCCATTTCCTCCTCGCAGCTCCAAGCTCAATTACCTGAAAAATATTTCAAAAAAAAATATGGGATGAGTACTTATAAATCATACTCAGTGAAGGGGATACATGGGATGTGATTTAAAATTCTCATATTTTTCTTTCTCTTGTCCAACCATAAATTAAATCGCAGAATAGTAGTATAACTCATCCATAATTCCACATCACGAAGCAAGAATTACAGATAATAGCATTCCACATCACTAAGGAAGAATTATTCCACATCACGAAGGAGGAATCTCAATCATATTATTCCACATCACACAGGAAGAATAATAGACTCATACATCGACTGTGCACAGGACATATTCAATCACATAGTTATTCCACCATAGTTCATGAACGACAATTTATGTTGGACAATAAAATATTTCTCAACACATCCAAACATATCTTATAACTTTCAATAATAATCAATGATTTATCTATTTCAAACACAATTTCAAAGCATCAACTTTAAATAAATTTCTAAATCACAAGGATAAAGACTCATATTAAAATGCATTTACCCACTCAAAATGTAACTTTAAATTAATTACCCATATAAATGAATACTTTAAATAGGTTACCCACTTCAACAAGTAGAACGAATAAAATAACCACGGAAGATCACACGTTGGATGAGGATCTAAATTTCGCCACACCTATTTAAAAAATAATTACCGAAGTCTATAAGGGGAAAAAAATTCATTCTAACTAAATAAATCTGAAATTTTAACTTAGATATTAATATAAAAATGTGGAATATTTTAAAAACTCGGAACAAGCAGATTAAAACTAAATTTCATTCCAATTAATGTTTAAAAGTGCATGAGTTTTAACAGATTCTAGTGTAACTTAAATTCTGAAAATAATTTATAAATACACTTACGGGGTCATATGTATTGACTTTAGAAAGAATACTATTTTGGACTATCAAGAAATTTATAAATCAAACAGAATAGACAACCTTTGTATTTCCAAAGGCATTTCCGAAATTTTCAAAAGAAATAAAAATAAAAATAAAATAAACATTTGTCTTTGATAATTACACAAGAATATAATTATCAATCCCTCACCATGCATTCGTATCTACTGCCAGCCCATGATCATTCATCATTAGCTACAAACTCCCATAAATACACTTACGGGGTCATATGTATTGACTTTAGAAAGAATACTATTTTGGACTATCAAGAAATTTATAAATCAAACAGAATAGACAAACTTTGTATTTCCAAAGGCATTTTCGAAATTTTCAAAAGAAATAAAAATAAAAATAAAATAAACATTTGTCTTTGATAATTACACAAGAATATAATTATCAATCCCTCACCATGCATTCGTATCTACTGCCAGCCCATGATCATTCATCATTAGCTACAAACTCCCATATATTTATTCATCTTTCTAGATCATGCAGTCTATTATTTTTCCTATATATATATATATAGAATTATAGATACATATTATGTTCTCTTCTTCTAAGAAAAATTTTGATCTACTGCTATTTAGAGTCATCATTACCCTAGTGTCCACTGTACAAAGATGATGATATAAAAATCTTCTAGTACATATATAGATCTATATATATATATTTATATATTTGTTTTTTTTTGTGCATGCTTATGAGTTTAGAAGAAATTGATTTCTACTACACTGTATTGATTTTTAGTTGATGGACAGAAATATGAATCCGAAACTGGACAGTTACGGCTACAAATAAAAAAAATGAAATTGTATGTGACAACTAGAGATTTTTCTACGAACAACTGTAGGATAATCATCTATCGAAATATCTCGAAGAGTCGTAAACATGTAGTAAAAACTAAAATAAACATTAGGTTGCTCAAAAATTATACCAGATAGGTAGAAAATTGCAGAACTTAACGTTGAAAGACAAAAGTTAAATTCTTGGAGTTCTTCATGGAAATCGCCCGAGCAACCGTTTTGTGATTAGTGTTTTTGTGTAAAAAAAAATGAATTCTGTTTAAGATGAAGTATTTCATTAATATTTTATTTATCTTAGGAAAATATCAATTGAGCTATCTATTCCATAATAAAAATATTAGACGAAGATCATTTCCTAAACTTTATAGGTTGACCTTACCAAAATAAAAAATTCAAAAATCCTTGATTTATATTCTCCCTTTTTCTTTGTATGAAAAAATAGTATGAAGATTGGTATAGGTTTTAACGTGGGAAAAAAAAAAACTCCAATTACCTACATGCATGTATTTGACCTTGATCTTAATCTAGATTCAGTTTCTTTTAACCAAAATCCACTAATAAAATTCCTAAAGCCCACTAAAAATTTATAAATTAGATATTGTACAACTCCTCATAGCCCATCAAGGAATTTCAAAACCAAAAAAAAAAATTAAATCCAAGGCCCAATCTCCACTAAAGAAAATATTAAATAGAGAAATTTAAATTAATTAATTAATTATTTAAAACTATTAAATATAAAGAAAAAAAACAGGATGTTACAACCCTACCAACTTAAAAGAAATTCCGTCCTCGAAATTGATCTTACCGGGTTGTCCTAATGACGGGTACTTTGCTAGGATCTAGGATCTCATCTTCGCGTTCCCAAGTTGCCTCTTCCGTTCCATGCCTACTCTATTGCACTCTAATTGATGTTACTTGACGATTCCTCAACTCATGCATTTTTCAGTCGAGAATGGCAACTGGTTCCTCTTCATAAGTTAGGTCTTTGTTGAGCTGCACCTCTTCATGGTTGATGGTGTGACCTTGCTTATGTAGATACTTTCTTAACATAGAAACGTGGAACACATTGTTAACTAAAGACAAGCCAGGAGGTAAAGCTAGGCGATAAGCCACATCACCAATCCGTTCCAGAATTTCAAATGGCCCGATTAAACGATGTCATAGCTTCCCTTTTTTACCAAAACGCAACACTCCTTTCATAGGAGCAACTTTTAGAAACACTTTATCACCAACAGCAAAATGCAAATCCTTTCTTCTCTTATTAGCATATGATCTTTGTCGGTCTTGAGGAACTTTAATGTTGTTACGGATCTTCTTAACCACCTCCACTGTTTTCTCGATGATCTCAAGGCCCAAAATCTTCCTCTCTCCAAATTCATCCCAATAAGCCGGTGACCTACACTTTCTCCCATAGAGTGCTTCATATGGAGCCATGCCAATACTAGAGTGAAAGTTATTGTTGTAGGCAAACTCAATCAATGGTAAATGGGTCTCCCAACTGCCCCCAATATCCATGACACACGTTCGAAGCATATCTTCTAGAGTTTGTATGGTTCTCTCCGACTGGCCATCCGTTTGTGGGTGATAAGCAGTTGAAAATTTCAACTTGGTCCCCAAGGTTGTATGCAAACTGCTCCAAAATCTAGAAGTGAATCGAGGATCTCTATCTGATATTATAGTTACTGGCACTCCATGCAATCGAACTATCTCTCGGATATAGAGTTGAGCAAACTGATCCATTGTGAATGTCATCTTTATTAGCAAGAAGTGAGACAATTTAGTCAAACGATCAACTATGACCCAAACTGCATCATGATTCTTCACCGTTTTAGGAAGTTTAACCACGATGTCCATTGTGATATGTTCCCATTTCCATTATGGTATCTCTAGAGAGTGCAATAACCCAGATGGTCTTTGATGCTCCGCTTTCACTTGTTGACATGCCAAACATCGAGCAACATAATCCCCAATTGCCTTCTTCATGCCATACAACCAGAAGCTTCTCTTCAAATCTTGATACATCTTTGTTCCTCCAGGGTGAGCTGTGTACAGAGTGCGATGTGCTTCATCTAAGATTTCTTTTCTCAGCTCATTATTTGGAACACAAATTCTTCCTCCAAATAGAAGTATCCCATCTGAGGACACTGTAAAACCCTTTATGTCGTTTGAAACCTCTTTTACTCTCATTCTTTCCAAAAATTCATCATCCTTTTGAGTGTTCCTAATTCGGTCTCGAAGTGTTTCTTTGATAACCAAAGTTGCAATCACCGCATTAGAATCACTAGGCGTTGCCAAAACCTCGAGGCTTAACTTCTCGAAGTCCTTAATTAACTCCTCTTGTTGTGTTAATAACCTTGTCGGGTTTACTTCTCTCTTTCGGCTGAGCGCATCAACGACTACATTAGCTTTTCCGGGATGATACATGATAGCACAATCATAGTCTTTGACCAACTCCAACCATCTCCTTTGACGCATATTCAATTCCTTCTGAGTGAAGAAATATTTTAGGCTCTTGTGATCTGTGTAGATCTCACATTTATCTCCATAAAGGTAATGTCTCCAAATCTTCAACGTATGAACTACTGCAGCCAATTCCAAATCATGAGTAAGATAGTTTAACTCGTGCGGCTTTAATTGTCTAGAGGCATAAACAACCACCTTTCCTTCTTGCATCAATACACAACATATGCCCAGTTTCGATGCATCACTATATATCACATACCCCTTTGATCCATCGGGAATGGTTAACACCGGTGCAGTCGCCAACCTCCATTTGAGCTCTTGGAAACTCTTCTGACATTTCTCGGTCAATTTAAATGGTATTCCTTTTCATGTTAGCTATGTAAGTGGTCTAGCTATTTTGGAAAATCCCTCTATAAATCTTTGATAATACCCCACTAATCCAAGAAAACTTCTTATTTCCCCTGCATTGGTGGGTGGAACCCAATTTCTCACAGCTTCTACTTTCGTCGGATCTACCTCAATACCTTCAGCAGTCACTACATGACCTAGAAAAGCTATACGATCCAACCAAAACTCACATTTCTTAAATTTGGCATACAACTTCTCTTTCCTCAAGGTCTCCAACACCGTCCTTAGATGTGCTTCATGTTCCTCTTTATTCTTCAAGTACACCAAGATGTCATCGATGAACACAATAACAAATTTGTCTAGGTAAGGATGAAAAACACGATTCATCAGATCCATAAATACCGCTGGGGCATTCGACATTCCAAAAGGCATCACCACGAATTCATAGTGGCCATATCTCGTCCTAAAAGCCGTCTTAGGAATATCCTCCTCCTTCACTTTCAATTGGTGATACCCTGACCTCAGATCTATCTTCGAGAACACACTTGCTCCTTTTAACTGGTCGAACAAATCTTCAATCCTTGGTAAAGGATATTTATTCTTTATCGTGAGTTGATTCAAAGTACAATAATCGATGCACATTCTCATGCTGTCATCCTTCTTTTTCACAAACAGTACAGGCACTCCCCATGGTGAGACACTCGAATGAATATAACCTTGATCCAAAAGCTCTTCGAGTTGCATCTTTAATTCTTGTAACTCTGATGGTGCCATCCGGTATGGTGCCTTGGACACTGGGGCTGCCCCAGGCATCAAATCAATCGTGAACTCCACTTGGCGATTGGGTGGTAGTCCAGGTATTTCTTCAGAAAATACATCCACAAACTCCTTGGCTACTGGCACGCTATCCACTGTTGGTATTGCAGGTGTTGTTCCAACAATGTTTACCAAGAATCCTTAACATCCATCTTTTCGTAAAGATTTTACTGCCTTCATTGCTAATATTATCTTGGGTCGTCCACCTAACTTAGCTTCATGAAATGTGAACTCCTCTTCCTCAGGCCTTTGAAATACCACTTCTCGATCATGACAATGTATTGTCGCAAAATTGCTACTTAACCAATCCATTCCCAAGATTAAATCAAAATCTCTCATCTCAAGGGTATAAAGATCGGCAACTAATTTCTTTCCTACCAAATTCATTCTAACATTCTTAGCCATTTTATTAGTCCTTAACGTCTCTCCTGAAGGGATTCTTATATCAAGAGCTAAGTTCGCTACCTCAATATCCATTCCTACTTTAGCACAAAGCTCAGAAGAGATAAAGGAGTGCGATGCTCCGGAGTCAAACAAAGCTAACGCTGGCATTCCAAAAATAGATATCATACCTGACATCGTGCCACTGCCATCTCCCGCATCTTGGTGTGTAAAAGCAAAGAGTCTAGCATTTCCACCTCTTTTCGGTTTCTCACTTCTTTTCTTTGGACAATTTGGTGCGATATGCCCTGGTTCATGACAGTGGTAACAAACACGGTTGCGCCAGAAACATGGTCCCGTGTGTGGCTTCTTACAATCCGGACAGAGTGGATTTCTTGCTGGTGGTCCATTCGGGGGACGGGCATCAGTCCTTTCTCTTTTTGCAAGAAAATTTCCTCGTCCTCTATTCCGGTCATTCCACTTCCTCTTCCCATTGTGATCAGAGTTCCGAGGGGCAACTCTATCACCTTCCAGTCCAGTAGCTAGTTCATGGGCCTGTCTAACTGCTTGGCCATACTCAGTGATCCTTTGTGCAGCCAAGATACCGCGTATCTCCGGTCGAAGGCCTCTCATGAACCATTCAGCCTTTTGCCCTTCAGTCTCTAATAAACGTGCTGCATAACGTGATAACTGGTTAAATCTCCGCTCATATTCCGTAACTGATAGGTATCCTTGCTTGAGTTCTAGGAATTGAGTCTGCTTTTGAATGCGGAAAGAAGTGGAGAAGTACTTTTCCATAACAATTTGTTTGAACTTATCCCAGGTTAATTCTTGCCACTCTTCAGTTGTCATGCCATTCCTATAAGATTTCCACCAATGGCCTGCATCCTCAGTGAACTGAAAAACAGCACATGAAACTTTATGTGCTTCGGCACATTCAATATGTTCAAATATCCGCTTCAGCTCCATGATCCACTCTTCCAAGGCAAGCGGTCCACTCCGACCATTAAATCGAGGTGGAGTGTAGCGGCGAAACTGCTCGATCACTTCATTAGTACTGGGTACAGCGGGTGTAGCATTTCTAGCATTCACTGTAGTTTGTTGTTGAACAAAACTTTGTAGTGCGATGATTAGTTGTGGCACGAACTGTTCAGCCCCCGTGTTTGGTAGTGGAGTGTCCTCCTGATTTTGGTTGTTAGGTTGTCGAGCCATAACCCTATAATTATTACAATGTTTCTTTTTAAATTAATTGGTTGATAAACTAAAGCCGAGTAATAATATGCTCTCTCAAACATTACCCGCAAGAAATCACACTTAGAAAATTACAAATAAAACTTCATTTATTTAGATCAAATATCAAATTATAATGTATTGCAAAAACTACCCCAAAAGTGGGCAAACACAGAAAGAACAATACGCAACCATTAAAGTATTCCTTAAACATGAATTCTAAATGGAAAAAGGGAAACTTCCATCTTATGGGAATGGGATTTTTTTCCTAATCGTCATCGCTACTGACATCAACGACTTCCGGTTCCTCGGGTTCCCACTTGGGGTCCTTCTCGGGATCCTCCTCAGGCTCCTCCTCGGGGTCTTCTTCGGGATCTTCTTCAGGCTCATTTTCTGGCGCTGGATCCTCAACCATTGGCTCTTCTACTGGGGGTGGTGCTTGGTTTTCTTCATCATCTTCAATCACTTAGATCCCTTGAAATATGTCGGCGTATTGTTGGATGAGCTCCGACATGTACACCTCAAAATCTATCATATCCACTTTGAAGGGCACCCGAACCGCTAACTGGTAGTATAAGGTAATTGCGGCATCTTGAACTCCTAATGGTATGCTATAGATGACCCTCCAGCAAGCCTCGAATGGGTCCAAGTGTAGGCCAAAATGACCCATTTCCCTCCACATGGTTCTCCATCTGATCAAATTATCTTGCAAAGGCTCAGCGACGTTCCATGTTCTAGCTCTGAATCGAGCAATGCTCAACGCATGCAGGTGTGGCACTTGTGGTGGTACGGCGGCCATCTACCTCTCGAGAAAATAAGGGGGAAAAAATCTAATAAATTACGATTCTATGTTCTTTCTAATTCCACGATTACCAGTTGTCAACAACAAAAAATATAATTTAAACAAAGATACACAAATACCATCTTTCCTCATGCTCTAAAACAAAAGTAAATACATGAATCAAACAATGTACCTCTGAGTAGGAGCGCGTGGCGGAAATGGGTGGTGTAACACGTTATGAAACATAAATAAATAAATTAAACACTTAACACAATTCGAGTCTACAGGAAAGTAGACCCGCTCTGATATCACTAAATGTAACACCCTATATTTAATAATTTAAAATGCTACTTTTCCTTTATTATTTAAATGCGGAATAAAATAAAATCAACAATTTTTTTTTATAACAAAATACAAACTAATAAAAAAATCTTAACTTGATGATTAAATCCCAAATTATATAATAAATAAATCCATAGAAATATTCCCACTAACGTCTAGCAATAATTAACTCAATCAAAGCGAACAACCAAATGATTTCCATGTCTAGAAGTTTTAATTAAAGCAATAAAGTCTAATTATTAGTTTTTTATAAGTAAAAACATATAACCACGACCACCCCATTTTCTCCTCGCAGCTCCAAGCTCAATTACCTGAAAAGATTTCAAAAAAAATGTGGGATGAGTACTTATAAATCATACTCAGTGAGGGGGATACACGGGATGTGATTTAAAATTCTCATATTTTTCTTTCCCTTGTCCAACCATAAATTAAATCGCAGAATAATGGTATAACTCATCCATAATTCCACATCACGAAGCAAAAATTACAGATAATAGCATTCCACATCACTAAGGAGGAATTATTCCACATCACGAAGGAAGAATCTCAATCATATTATTCCACATCACACAGGAAGAATAATAGACTAATACATCAACTGTGCACAGGACATATTCAATCACATAGTTATTCCACCATAATTCATGAACGACAATTTATGTTGGACAATAAAATATTTCTCAACACATCCAAACATATCTTATAACTTTCAATAATAATCAATGATTCATCTATTTCAAACACAATTTCAAATCATCAACTTTAAATAAATTTCTAAATCACAAGGATAAAGACTCATATTAAAATGCATTTACCCACTCAAAATGTAACTTTAAATTGATTACCCATATAAATGAATACTTTAAATAGGTTACCCACTTCAACAAGTAGAACGAATAAAATAACAACGGAAGATCACACGTTGGACGAGGATCTAAATTTCGCCGCACCTATTTAAAAAATAATTACCGAAGTCTATAAAGGGCAAAACAATTCATTCTAACTAAATAAATCTGAAAATTTAACTTAGATATTAATATAAAAATGTGGAATATTTTAAAAACTCGGAACAAGCAGATTAAAACTAAATTTCATTCCAATTAATGATTTAAAAGTGCATGAGTTTTAACAGATTCTAGTGTAACTTAAATTCTAAAAATAATTTATAAATACACTTATGGGGTTATATGCATTGACTTTAGAAAGAATACTATTTTGGACTATCAAGAAATTTATAAATCAAACAGAATAGACAAACTTTGTATTTCCAAAGGCATTTTCGAAATTTTCAAAAGAAATAAAAATAAAAATAAAATAAACATTTGTCTTTGATAATTACACAAGAATATAATTATCAATCCCTCACCATGCATTCGTATCTACTGCCAGCCCATGATCATTCATCATTAGCTACAAACTCCCATATATTTATTCATCTTTCTAGATCATGCAGTCTATTATTTTTCCTATATATATATATATAATTATAGATACATATTATGTTCTCTTCTTCTAAGAAAAATTTTGATCTACTGTTATTTAGAGTCATCATTACCCTAGTGTCCACTGTACAAAGATGATGATATAAAAATCTTCTAGTATATATATAGATCTATATATATATTTATATATTTGTTTTTTTTTCGTGCATGCTTATGAGTTTAGAAGAAATTGATTTCTACTACACTGTATTGATTTTTAGTTGATGGAGAGAAATATGAATCCGAAACTGGACAGTTACGACTACAAATAAAAAAAAATGAAATTTTATGTGACAACAACTAGAGATTTTTCTACGAACAATTGTAGGATAATCATCTATCGAAATATCTCGAAGAGTCGTAAACATGTAGTAAAAACTAAAATAAACATTAGGTTGCTCAGAAATTATACCAGATAGGTAGAAAATTGCAGAACTTGACGTTGAAAGACAAAATTTAAATTCTTGGAGTTCTTCATAGAAATCGCCCGAGCAACCGTTTTGTGATTAGTTTTTTTGTGTAAAAAAAAAAAGAATTCTGTTCAAGATGAAGTATTTCATTAATATTTTATTTATCTTAGGAAAATATCAATTGAGCTATCTATTCTATAATAAAAATATTAGACGAAGATCATTTCCTAAACTTTATAGGTTGACCTTACCAAAATAACAAATTCAAAAATCCTTGATTTATATTCTCCCTTTTTCTTTGTATGAAAAAATGGTATAAAGATTGGTATAGGTTTTAACGTGGGAAAAAAAAAACTCCAATTACCTACATGCATGTATTTGACCTTGATCTTAATCTAGATTCAGTTTCTTTTAACCAAAATCCATTAATAAAATTCCTAAAGCCCACTAAAAATATATAAATTAGATATTGTACAACTCCTCATAGCCCATCAAGGAATTTCAAAACCAAAAAAAAAAATTAAATCCAAGGCCCAATCTCCACTAAAGAAAATATTAAATAGAGAAATTTAAATTAATTAATTAATTATTTAAAAATATTAAATATAAAGAAAAAAATGGGATGTTACACCTCCAGTGAGCTGCATTGTGCCACGCTGGATTTGCTTCCATTTGGACACACATGTCCGCTTGGCATGGGGCCGCAACTCTCGCTCATTGTAGATGATTTCAGCCTGTATGAGCTCATCTTTGTCGATCGTGTAGGTATCGATCCGTTTGTACCCATTGGGTGCCGGAGCATCCTCAGCAAGTGCCCCTATCTTGACCGAAAGAGAGGAAATGAATGCACAAAAGAAAGTGTGTTGATTTTTTCATTTGCGCACCTCGTTGATCACGGCCCAAAGGAAAGTGGACGGGCAAACCTTCCTATTCTTCTTGGCGCACCAAAGAAAGTAAACCTCCATCGAGTTGACCTTGTTTGCTTGCTCTTTTCTAGACATATTGTATGCCAAGAATTTGTGCACAATGGACAAGGTCAGATCTTGGATTTATTTGCTGGGTATTCCTTTTGAAACCCAATTCTGAAATCCCGAGATTTCATACCATGCATTTTCAATGTTAAAGTCGGATGGCCGTTGTTTGATTCCAGTTGTTGGGAAATCAAAATAATCTCTCATATCAGCAAAAGTGACCTCATATCTCTCTCCAAACATCCGAAAATAACATTTCTTCCCCTCCTCCTCATCATGTTCAAAAGATGTCAAAAACTCAAGCACCACATTATCATAGACATAAAATTGCATTTTAGCAAATGTTTCCAAATTCAACACTTTAAGATAATTCATGATTTGCTCTTCAAGACCCAAAGCCCTCATCAACTTCCAATCAATGTATCTAGGACTAGAAATATCAAGCGCACGAAGAGTGATATAGCGATTACCTTCTTCCGAGTTGGTAATAAGAAATGGAGCTCCAAATTGTTGAGAAAGGTCCGCCACCTCCCTTGTTGAGCTTGTGGGAGCCTTTCCCTTGCCCTTGCCTTTGTCTTGGCTTTTGCCTTCGAGGAATTTGGGAAGTTTGATTTTTGGGGCCATGTCTTGGAGTGGAGAGCAAGGAGTGAAATTTGCAGCAAAAGAATGGAGTGGGGGCTGACTCGGCTGGTGCACGGCGGCTCTTCTGTGGAGAGAGTGGGAGAATTTGATAAGAACTGTGGAATATGGGGATGAATTTGCTGTAAATTTTTGGGAAATGAAGGAGGAGCGGCGCGAGTGGAGAAATTAGAGATTTGGAGGAAAGGTCCCTTTTATAGTGAGATGAAAAAAAATCGGGTTGTTTGGAGGGTGGAGCACCGCGGCGCTAGTGTTGGTGTGAGAGGGGGGCGCCGCAGCGCTAGGGTGCGCGGCGGCGCACGTTGTGGGCGGAGAAGGGGGCGCAGCGGCGCTTGGGTGCGTCGCAGCAGGGGTCTGCTTGGCCACGAGGGGCACCGCGGCGCTAGGGTGCGCGGCGGCGCTAGGGTGCTCTCGGCCTTGTGCTTGCCCGCCCGCGCGGGTTTTTTTTTCACATTTAGGGAATTTTTCTCCAATTCATTCCCAATTACCAGCGTGCTTCCCCTGTTTTCCCCTGCTCTGTAAAACCATTCATCAAGTAAAAATTTTCAAAACTCTAAAAATTTTAATAGAGGACAAAAACACAAAAACTAAACATAGAAAAATAAAATCATGGGTTGCCTCCCATGCAGTGCTCATTTTAAAGTATCGAGCTAGACGAAGTCCTTGGCGAATTTGTAACACCACGAAAAAAAAAAAATATATATATATATATATAGTATTTAAATTTATTTTATAGCAAGAAATTTCACGAAGATAGAACTCAAATTATTTTGGGCTAGTTAAATCATGGGTTTAGTGACGTTAGAATTAACCCAGAAAAGTCTCAACATTAGTTGCACATCTAAGTTAAAATTCGAATTTATATCATAAAAGTTGACGTTATTGAGATTGTTTTGATATCAAGATTATTCCAATCGGACTTCATTTAATCTCCCAATGAAATTTATTTCATCAAACAATTCGAAATCAATTTATTCAATCAAGCCCAGTTCTATAAATTGAAGCCCAATTAATTAATTTATTTTCAGTCCAATTCTATTTTATTTCCGGCCCATTTATTTAGGCCCAATTCCAACCAATTCCTTAATTATTATACATATATCGTTAAGTGGGCCTAGTCATTTAAGTAAATAATTAGAAGAAGGAATTTTGTTTTTTTTTTAATTTGGGATAATTTCTATACAACTTCCAATTAAACATACGTGGGCTTTAAGTGTAGAAATATGTGTGTAAATTTGAAAGGTTTCTTAAGTAGTAGTAATAATAATAGTAATAAAACCAATCAAACTTGGACATTTGGAAGCAATTGAAATAGATTAGTGTTGTGTCTAAAGTACATTTGGATAAATTTAAAATCCCATTCAACCATACACAGATACTCTACCAAGTGGAGGTTGCTTAATAAGGATAAGTGTATATAATAAAAATAGTACACGTATATCATGTGCTAAGTGTGTATATGTACATAGTTGGAACGTTGAGCTTAATGCAATCAAAATAAAAAAAAATTCAGAAAAAGGGAAAATAAGCAAAATCGAGAGAAAAGCAATTGAGGAAGAAAAATTGGAAGAAAAAAAAGGTGAATTTCTTGGCACCAAATCCTTCTTTTAATTTAATTTCCAATCAATCTAATTGTTCAAATTTTATAATTATTATGTTGATGTAAAATTCTCCATCATTTCGAAATTGTTAAACCAATGTTATTTGATTTGTTAGTTTTTAGATTTGGCCATAATATATTAAGGAATCCAACTCCCAAATTCATATTTTTTTTTACTAATTCTAATTTATTACTTGGGAATTAAATTAGGATTTTTAGAAAATGTTATATTTTTCCTAAAGGAAATTCTAAATATTATAATTCACTCCTAAATGTTAAATCAAACTTTTTAGCCATTGAATTCAAATTGATTCATCTTTATCCACTCATATTTGGTCTAGAAAGTTCGATAATTTATCAATCAGGGTCACCAAGTTGATCTATTCCATCAAATGCGCATTATTCGCCCATTTGACTCCATTTTAATTCCAAACGATCCCAAGTTATAGGAAATTATTACTTAAGTAATTTATGACCTAAGTTATTAATTTATTGGCCTATATTAGGATTCTAAGTTAGAAATTTCAATTTTATAGGTCGAGGCGATCGAGAAGCATAGTAGCATCGCATAAATTGTACTGCACTTTGAGATCAACAAGGTGGGTTTTTCTATAACTCACAACTATGTTTTAAATTCGTCCATGAAAAGCATGTTAAATATTTTAATAACATTGTTTATGCAATAATTGGATGTGTTGAGACTTCATGCACAGAGGAATTCCGACTTACAAGCATAGACGGTTTACTTTGTGACTAAATGTCTAGATAAGTAACCGTAAAGTATTCATGTGATCACATTGGGTCTCTCATCCAATGAAGAAGAGTAAACTTTGTTATAAGTATGTTCATGGATTTCCATAATTTATGTAGCATAACAGTTTTAAAGCATGAAAGTATGACTTGGACGAATATTAATACCCACTGAGTATTTTCTGGCACTCAACCCAAATATTTTCAAATGTTTTCAGGTTCTAAAGATCAGGCTAGTTGATGATGAGTTGCTGGATTGGGTTTTGATGGTTGACCCTTATATGGTTTTTGCTTAAAACCATTTTTAAACTCATGTTTGTATGTTAATATTAAATGCTTCTGTAAATACTCTGCAAAAATTTTAAGTTTGAAAGTTATTGACCCGACTGGTCAGTTTTTTATTGTATATACAAATATTTTGAATGTATATAAGGGTTGGCCGTAGAAGTTTTGAATGAGTGACCTGATTGACTATGTATACTTTCTTGTTGACATGTCATAATTTGGTTATGTGTGAGTCAATGATTTTGAAAAAAGGACTTGTTGGAAGTTGACTTTGAAAATGCTTAAGTGCATGGTTTGAATATTTTTAAGTTGTGATGTTGCCCGTTTACAAATTATTTATAAAGTTAAATCCATTTTTTTAAAGTGTTTATTACGTAAGCATGTACGTATGTTTTTTGTGACGTTTTGGTCCTAGTGGGACTGGGGCGTTACAGGTGGTATCAGAGCAGGTCTACGTGATTGTAGGCCTGTGATGTTTTCAAATTGAAATGTTTTGAGTACTGTGTTATTGAAATGGTTATCCATAACCTAGCAGCTATCATCTACGCCATGCTTACTCCGGGAAGGTACTAAAGTTCATGTTTTGAATTTCTTTAGTGCTCTTATGAAAAGTTTATTATATAATTGTGTGTATGATATACAAATGCAAATGATCTCAATGTGTGATTTAAAGCATGGTGAAAAGTATGATTTATAAAGCATTGTGAAAGTTATGTTTTACAAAGCATGAATATCAGTGTTTTCATATCAAATCCATTTGATGCATAAACATCATATGAGCTAGTTTTAGATTGAAACTTAGCTGGATTTGAACATAGATACACTGAACATAAGTACATAGTATGACTTTAGAGCTTCTTTAGCCCACTAAAATTCTATGATTTATACGAATCTAAATATATTACGCCATCACCTTAGACTTATATACATGTATTTGATGACCATAGAATTTGATATATTAAGTACATATATAAGATGCCGTCAAGATATCAAAATAATCAAGCACAAAATTATCCTCAAGAAGATATGACACATGACATTGCTCAGTTCCGAAAGTACCACTCCCCGATTTTTAATGGTTAGGATGAACTGACTGAGGCTGAAGAATGGCTATGAATGATGAAACACACATTCGCGTGCATGGTGTATACCGACTATCAACGCATCGTATGTACAATCTTCCAACTCACTAGTGATGCTGATCATTGGTGGAAAACGCACAGGAGGTCAATGACGCTTAAATAGTTCTCGAATATGTCTTAGAATGATCTTAATTACTGATCGAATATGCAAAAATACAGATTTAAATCTTGGGTATAGATCACTAAGTACAGATTTACATGTTTTAGACTTAAGAGACTTTGATATTATCCTTGGAATGGATTAGCTAGAAGCTAACCATGCCATAATTAAGTGTCTTGAAAAGGAGCTAGTCTTCCAAACACCGGAAGAACCAGAATTCACTTTCCATGGATCAAAGTTAGGAACTAGAATAAGAATTATTTTTGCAATGAAAGCAATGAAGATGCTAAGAAGAGAAGGATGTGAATCGTTCTTAGTAAGTTTGATAATGAACAAGCCAGAGAAGGTGGCAATCTAAGCTTTTTGCATTTAAGATTTGAAAGTAATCCAGCATTTTTGTTTTTCAAATGAGTTGGGTCACCTATGAAATGTAATGAAATGGTGAGAATTAAGGTAGCAACAACATCTTCTAAAGGATTTCCCTTATCATCTTAAATGATTGTACCATCTTCATCTGTTTTGTAAGAATTTAAAATGAGCTCTCTCTCTTTCATTAAGATGGTAATCCCACCAACCTTTCAATTGCCCTGAGAACCCAGCTATAAGAAGCTCAGCAATGGTTTTATCATGTGTTCCTACTTGGGTTTTGTAAGCATTTGGCAGCCATGGTCATTTGTTGGAGGGTATTTAGAATATTGTATTCAGTCAACCGTCAATGTTCCATTCATAAATGGATGAAGCATTATAACGAGATTGGGAAATGGGTTTTGAAATTCCTAAATCTGGAGCAGGAATAATTTGGACAGGAGTTTGATGATTTGGAAACCACTCAATCTTGTTGATTTTGGGTTTAGGACTTTCAGGACATTCAGAGGAATCAGAATTAACCTTAAGCATATTGACCCTAAGTTTTGAATCATAACTATCTAGAGCAATTTGATCAAGATAAGGAATTTTTGAAGAAAGTTTATTAAATTCTTTTTGAAGAATATTAGCAAACTCGGATTTGTTTTCATGTAATTTTTTGACACTTTTCTTGGATATTTGAAATGGTTTAAAGATGGGTTTTGTGACCTTGTTTTCAGGAGATTCCTCTACTCTTGTATTTTTCTCAATTCTATCAAGTTGTTTTGCAATAGTATTCAGGTTTGCATTAGTGAAATTATTTTGAGTGATGATGTTAGTAACATTTCTTTTGTCACTATCTCCAGATTTTTTAAAAGGGATTGCTTCTACAGGACCTTCAGAAGTTGTGAGTTTTATACCTTGAAGAGGAGGATGGTTTGAAACGACGATTGTTTGATCAAAAAGAGTTTCTCATTCAGTTTTTTCCCAATTTGGTTTTTTGTTTCTTGTTGTAATTGGAGAAATATATTTGAAAGGAAAATGTATGGAATTTTGAGCAGCATAAATGATAAACCAATCAAAGAAGAGAATATTAATTTTGTATTCATCTACAAAATCATAAAACTCTTTTTTAATTTGCTTTCTCTCTAACTTCAGAAAATATTTGGAAAACCATTCTCTTTTTTCTTTGTTGTAACCTGAGCAGAAATCTGCATTTAGATATTCTACATCAGCTACAAATTCTCTTGTGATGACATTTAATTCATTTAGAGCAGAGAAAGTTGGACTTGTGGGTTCAGAATTGGTTGCTTCTTTTTGATAAATTGGTCTGGGAATTTTTAATGTATAATCAACAGAATGAAAAGAATTATCTGAAACATCGGATGTAGAGTACCTAGATTTTGAAGGACCTTCATCAAAAGCTTTGTGAGGAATTCGCACTGGAAGAGTATTTTGTTTTGGACGATTTTTTCTATTAAAAGAAAGTCTTGCCCTTCCATCAGGAAATTGAACAATATTACTTATTTCAGAATTTGGCTTTGAATCTATGACAGCTTTTGGAACAACAGCTTCTTCTAGATCCCAATTATCTGGTAGATTAATATTGTTGGTTTTGTATACTAGAAGACTTGTCTTTTGTATACTTTATTGATAATGGCTTTATGATGATATAGAATGAATACAATTGCAGTCACTGTTTGCATTTAAATTGTTATATTTATATGCATGTTCACTATACTTACATTGTAGATGATATGGTGTGGGTAAACACATGGTTAGATCATATCATCGGTTCCTTGTAATGTATTAAAAGGCTCACGGTTTAAATGGTACTGAACCTGCTATCGGTACGCCGTAGAATAATCTGATAGTTAGTTTGTCTTGACTAACTGATTATTCTAATACATGGTCAAGTGTATTGAGGAGGATCTACTTAGGATTCTATTCTCTATTCTGACCTTAAATGAGAGAATAAGAATCCACAGAGTTCGGGTTCTTAACCCCTATGTGTTGGCGGACATATACGTGTAGTGTTTGCAGCTTTGATTTATCAAAGGTGAGATTCTTTCATAAGGATCAATAATCTCGATATCTTGGGTTGTGCCATTTACACTTATGATGGGTCGTGCAATATGTAGGGGCACCGTGTCCTGGTGCGCCAGTTTGATGGTGTCCCCTTGAGGAAATGCAAGTTCATGCTGAAACCCTGCAGGTGGAATTTATTCCGTGCATGAGTAAAGCTTGTGTGGTACTACTCAAGGATAAGATATTAATTAATTATAGCTGTCAGAAGCTTACATAATTAATTAATGGAAATTATATCTTAAACGCGGGGAATGACTGGACTAAAGGAGAAAGCATATTCAGAAATATGTATTAAATTGGTAGGTCAGTATTATTTCTTTAGTGGAATAACAATAATACTTAATTTATTTAATAATATCCTAAGTTTATTGGATATTGGAAATTAAATAAATTAGCAGGCCAATTTAATATTCTTCTAGATCCCTGTTGTAGCCCAATATGACTTTAATGGACTGGAGATAGAAAAAGAGATAGAGGCCCAAACCCAGTAGGGTTGGGACACTGAAATTTCGCCCACCCCCTTATATATAAGAGGGTGGGGGACGAAATTTTTAGTGTTACAGATCAGCTCCTCTTGTGTTCTCTTTATCTCCACAGATTCCATACCGATCTAGTAGATTTTCAGCCCACCCTGAAACTAGATTCAGTCCGGGAATACAACAGAAGATCAAGGAGTGGAATATCACTGTGGGGCACCGTTTTTCATACATACAACAATAAGATTAGACCTTTAATCTTGTCCTCCACCTGTCGTTTGATTTGTAAGTCGTTTTACGATTTCTATGTTTCCGTTTTAGTAGAATCGTTAAAACCAGATTTACATGTTAATTAAACTCGGTTAATTAAAACATATGAGATGCATGAATTTATGATCTACATGACATTAGGATTAATGAACATCCAATTAGATCCTGCGGTGGTTCAATTCGAAAAAATCCCAACAACTGGTATCAGAGCGGGTTTTGGCATTGTTCTAGATTTAATCCTAGGATTAATTCAAAATATATGTATAAATTTGATGAAATATTTATGTTGTTTAAATTTTCAGATTTATATGTTGGTAAATTTCGAATGGTATGTTCAAAACTTGGATGAATTTTTTATGTAATTCGAAAATTCTAGTTTTGAGGTTTTGTGTAATTTTCGAAAATCATAAATTGAATTTGGGATGATATTTGATGTTCTTCAAATTTCCAGATTTATTTTATGGTGGTTGTCGAAAATTTGGAGTTCAAAATTTTCGAATTTTGATGTATTAGTTTCCCTAATTTGTTATTTAAAATTTTCGACACTATGTATTAAATTTGGATGGATTTTTAATCAACATTAAAATTTCCAGATTTAATTCTAGTGTGGTTCGAAAATCATGGTGATTAGAATTGGATTTGGTGATTTTTTATGTATATCAAAGATTGTCTAATTCTAATCTAGATATGTTTGAAATTAGAATTTTAAATTTGGTAATTTTTGAAGTGGATCAAAATTTCCAGATTTATTTTTCTTGTAATTTTCGAAACCTACACTATATTATTTGGAATGAGTTTTTTGATTAATGTCAAAATTTCCAAATGTGAAATATAGGTTAATTTTTTATTTTAATAAATTAATTTGGAATAGATTTAGATGAAAATCAAATTTTCAGATTTATTTATTAGGGTGGATCGAAAATTTGGAAGATGTTGGTGAAGATTTGATATTATTTGATGTATATCTTAATTTGCCTAATTTTAATTTAGATAGATTTGAAAATAGAATATTAAATTTGGAAGAATTTGAAGTGGATCAAATTTCTAAATTTATTATTTGGTAATTTTCAAAATTTATTGATTAAAATTTGGATAAGGTGATTTTGAATATATACAAATAATTATCAAAATCCAATTAGATAAGATTTTAAATTTGGATAAGTTTTGGAAGAGTTTGGATTGGAATCAAATCTCCAAACCTTATCCTTGAAGATTTAGATTCTTATGGATAATATTTGGATTAGATTTTTGATTTATATCAATATATCCAATTATTATTTAATTAGGGTGGCTAGAAAATATTAAATAAATTTGGTGGATAATTTTAAATAATTTCCAAATTTATTTTAGTAATATTTTCAAAAAATACAAGTTATAAATTGGTGGATAATTATTTTAATTTCCAATTTTTATCTTATGGATAATGTCGAATTAATTAATTTTATTAATTGAAAAATTCGAATATTATTTAATATGTCATGTTTGGATATCATATGTTATTTTATGCTAATCATGTAATTGTGATTGTTGGATTTGTAGACTGACTTGTTTGCAGGGTTACCGACTATCATGGCTCCTTAATTATGTGATGTATGTTTTAATTTATGTTGGATGTATGATGGGCCGTATGCCGGTTTGGCTACGTGATTTTAATCCATGAGAAAATCCATGGATTAGGTCTAGGTTTTATTTTATGTTGTTTTAATGTAATAGAAATAAAACTGTTAGACCAAGTTTTTGAGTTGTAATTTTATTCTAGATATATTAGTTTTTTCCTCTAAGGAATAGAAATTCTATATTGAATAAAGTTTGAAGATCAACTCCAAGAAGGAGAGTAGCACAGCTCAAGAAATGAAGTATCACTGATTCACGTCCCGAAATCCTAATTGGAGCTAGGTTTTCGGTGAGGCGCAGTGATAAGGGCGGCGGCCATGCCTGAGGTTCCGGAGCTGACTTTCCAGTTTTATCTCATTCAGCAACATGAGATATAAGCCATGATAGTTGGTTTTTATTATTATTGCTTATTATGTTGTTTGAAGCATGCAATGGTTTTTTATCCTTTTATGTGATGTTTGCATGTTTTACAATGGGATAAAATGAAACCTCAATCTTAAATAACTAAGTGGGAGAGATTCATACCAAAGTATGTAGAAATCTCAAACGGTCTCCATTAATCTAGTTTAATTGAGATGTGATAGACATGCGAGTTGACAATAGGTCTTCCTCCATAACGGATGTGTTATATCACTGTTATCTCTAGAAATTAAACTTCTTTATCAAGATAGTTGTAGAACACTACTAGAACAAACTGACTCCTCCAACTGGAGCAGGGAATTCGAAATAGTGGACTTGGTGCTAAGATGATGGTGTTCACACTTAGGTGTGATTTATTAATAAACGTCCACACTAATGTGGCTTATTAATTTGAAGGTTACACGACCGTGGTTATTTTCGACTATTAATTTACTTGTCATAAGAAAATTTGACTGGAGGTAAATTAAAGGTGGTTTTACCTGTTTAAGGATGAATTTTATAAACATCCACACTAACGTGGCTTATAAGAAACATTTTTAAAATGTCGGTGGATTACATATAATTTTTTGAGGTATATGATTATATGTGAGTATCCTAAAGTTTGTGATTGTACTGCATGTTTACTTTTCAGTTATTTTGTATCATCATGACACTCTCCAACCTGTCCACTATTCTCAAAGAAAACAAGTTAATCGGTGAAAATTACAATGACTGGATTCGAAACCTTAATCTTGTTCTCACTGCAGAAGGACACAAATACGTTCTTGAAGAAGTATGTCCTCAGAAGCCAGATGAGGGTTCTGACGAAGCCCAAAAGGTTGCATATGATAAGTGGGTTAGGTCCAATGAGATAGCGCGCTGTTACATTCTGACATCTATATCGAATGTGTTGCAACATCAGCATGAGCCTATGAAAACCGCTTATGATATCATGTACAACCTTAGGCAGCTCTTCGGTCATCAGAACCGCTCGGCACGCCATTTGGCAATGAAGAAGCTAATGGATGCGAGAATGTCTGACTCCACACCTGTTAGGGATCACGTTCTCACGATGATGAGGTATCTGGCTGAGATCAAGACCTTGGGTGGAGAGCTGGATGGCGATTCTCAAATCGACATTGTTCTTCATAGCCTGTCCTCGAGGTTTGATCAGTTCAGGCTAAACTTTAACATGATTAAAAGGGATGTCAGACTGACTGAACTGCTCATGGATCTTCAGGCGGCTGAGTTACTTCAAAAAGGAAACCCGGAGGCACACCTAGCTGAAAATAGGGCGTCTTCTTCCGGTACTAAAAGGAAGAAGAAGAACGCACCCAAGAAAGCTGCAGAGGGGGCACCTAAGGTGAAGAAGTCTAAGACTAAGATTCCTTCCGAAGAATTTAAGTCAAAGACAAAGTGTGTCAAGTGCGGCTAGCCAGGTCACTGGAAGGCGGATTGTCCTAACAAGAAGAAGAAAAAGGGTACGTCTCAATCTCTCATCGTTGAAACATGTTTAGCTACTTGTTCTACTCAGTCATGGGTAGTAGATACTAGAGCTACTGATCATGTTTGCATGTCTTTACAGGGGTTCCTGGCAAAAAGACAGCTGAGTGATGGAGAGATTTCAGTCTACATGGGCAATGCTACGAAAGTGGCGGCAGTTGCAGTGGGAGACGTAACCTTATCTTTTAGTAGTGATAGGATATTAGTGTTAAAGGATTGTCTTTATGTGCCTGGTTTTAGGCGAAACTTGATTTCAGTTTCTAAACTTTTTATGGATGGATATTCTGTTTCTTTTGATAACAAGGTTGTTATTTTTAGTGATAAACATTTTATCTATTCTGGCACATTGGATGGACATCTTTATTTACTTAATCCTATGCAAAACACTACGTAAATGCATTTACTGAATACATCGGTCATAAACCCTAACAAACGAAAAGTACCTTCGGAAATGAATCAAACCTATCTTTGGCATCTTAGGCTCGGCCATATTAACCTTAAACGGATACAAAGGCTAGTAAACGATGGGCCCTTATCTTCATTGGTCCTAGAATCGTTCCCTTTGTGTGAATCCTGTTTGGAAGGTAAAATGACCAAGCGACCCTTTAAGGATAAAGGGAATAGATCTGAAGAGGTACTAGATTTGATTCACTCTGACTTATGTGGCCCTATGTCAGTTCAAGCTCGAGGAAGGTACGATTATTTCATCACGTTCATTGATGATTACTCAAGGTATGGATACATATACCTATTACGCCGCAAGTCAGAATCCTTTGAGACTTTCAAAGAATTCAGAGCGGAAGTGGAAAAACGTACAGGTAAAAGTATCAAATCACTACGGTCTGATCGTGGTAGTGAGTACCTCTCGAATGAATTTAGGGACTACTTAGCAGAGAATGGGATTACATCTCAGTTGACTGCGCCGGGAACACCACAGCAGAACGGCGTGGCGGAGAGAAGGAACAGAACATTGTTAGAGATGGTTAGATCGATGATGAGCTATTCAAATCTACCTATTTCATTCTGGGGATATGCCCTGGAAACGGCAGCCTATATTCTAAATGTGGTTCCATCAAAATCAGTCCCATCTACGCCCACAGAACTTTGGACTGGACGAAAGCCCAGTCTTGGACATTTTCGGATTTGGAGTGGTCCAGCACATGTGCTGGATAAGGAAGCTGATAAGCTAGCACCACGTACGGATGTTAGACTGTTTGTTGGATATCCCAAAGGAAAGAAAGGTGGTTTATTTTATAGTCCTAAGGATCAGAAGATCATTGTGAGTACCAATGCTCGATTCTTAGAGGAAGACTATGTAATAAATCACAAGCCAAGAAGTGAGATAGTACTCGAGGAACTTCGAGGGGAAAATTCGAATCTGACACCAACAGTACAAGAAGAGGAACCACAATTTACTGCACAACGTGTCACAGAAGTACAGGAACTGCCTCGTCGCAGTGGGAGGGTTGTATGCCAACCTGACAGATTCATTGGTTTGGGAGAATCTTCGGATTTCCCTATAGGACTAAATGAATTGGATCCCAGGACCTACGACGAAGCGATCCAAGATAAAGATACAGACTCTTGGAAAATTGCAATGGAGTCTGAGATTGGATCTATGGATCACAATCAAGTTTGGGAGCTTGTAGAACCACAGGATGGGGTAAAACCCATTGGGTGTAAGTGGGTTTACAAACGCAAGAGAGGAGCTGACGGGAAGGTTGAAACCTTCAAGGCAAGATTGGTGGCGAAAGGGTATACTCAGAAAGAAGGGATCGGTTATGAGGAAACTTTTTCACCGATAGCCATGCTTAAGTCAATCTGGATTCTCTTGTCTATTGCCGCTCATTTGGATTATGAGATTTGGCAGATAGATGTCAAGACAGCTTTCCTGAATGGAAGTCTGGAGGAAAACATCCACATGAAGCAACCAGAGGGTTTCATTGCTAAAGGCCAAGAGCACTTAGTGTGTAAGCTTAAGAGATCCATTTATGGACTTAAGCAGGCGTCAAGGTCTTGGAACATCCGGTTTGACGAGGTTATCCAGTCATATGGATTCGTGCAATGTCCGGATGAGAGCTGTGTGTACAAGAAGAGTGACGGAAACGTGGTGGCTTTCCTCGTGCTATATGTTGATGATATCATACTTATTGGAAACAGTAAGAAAGTATTATCTAACATAAGTGTTCTTTCTACGGTCACGTGGAGAAAATGGGAGTGAGATGCAGACCCGGGGTTGCCGTTTGAGAATTTAGTTAGAGTTGGAGAGTTCGCCAGTTTGTTTTATATTTGAAAGACATGCTTCAAGTATAAGTGGGAGATTGTTGGTTTTGTATACTAGAAGACTTGTCTTTTGTATACTTTATTGATCATGGTTTTATGATGATATAGAATGAATACAATTGCAGTCACTGTTTGCATTTAAATTGTTATATTTATATGTATGTTCACTATACTTATATTGTAGATGATATGGTGTGGGTAAACACATGGTTAGATCATATCATCGGTTCCTTGTAATGTATTAAAAGGCTCACGGTTTAAATGGCACTGAACCTGCTATCGGTACGCCGTAGAATAATCTGATAGTTAGTTTGTCTTGACTAACTGATTATTCTAATACACGGTCAAGTGTATTGAGGAGGATCTACTTAGGATTCTATTCTCTATTCTGACCTTAAATGAGAGAATAAGAATCCACAGAGTTCGGGTTCTTAACCCCTATGTGTTGGCGGACATATACGTGTAGTGTTTGCAGCTTTGATTTATCAAAGGTGAGATTCTTTCATAAGGATCAATAATCTCGATATCTTGGGTTGTCACAGTTACACTTATGATGGGTCGTGCAATATGTAGGGGCACCGTGTCCTGGTGCGCCAGTTTGATGGTGTCCCCTTGAGGAAATGCAAGTTCATGCTGAAACCCTGCAGGTGGAATTTATTCCGTGCATGAGTAAAGCTTGTGTGGTACTACTCAAGGATAAGATATTAATTAATTATGGCTGTCAGAAGCTTACATAATTAATTAATGGACATTATATCTTAAACGCGGGGAATGGCTGGACTAAAGGAGAAAGCATATTCAGAAATATGTATTAAATTGGTAGGTCAGTATTATTTCTTTAGTGGAATAAAAATAATACTTAATTTATTTAATAATATCCTAAGTTTATTGGATATTGGAAATTAAATAAATTAGCAGGTCAATTTAATATTCTTCTAGATCCCTGTTGTAGCCCAATATGACTTTAATGGACTGGAGATAGAAAAAGAGATAGAGGCCCAAACCCAGTAGGGTTGGGACACTGAAATTTCGCCCACCCCCTTATATATAAGAGGGTGGGGGACGGAATTTTTAGTGTTACAGATCACCTCCTCTTGTGTTCTCTTTATCTCCACAGATTCCATACCGATCTAGTAGATTTCAGCCCACCCTGAAACTAGATTCAGTCTGGGAATACAACAGAAGATCAAGGAGTGGAATATCACTGTGGGGAGCCGTTTTTCATACATACAACAACAAGATTAGACCTTTAATCTTGTCCTCCACTCGTCGTTTGATTTGTAAGTCGTTTTACGATTTCTATGTTTCCGCTTTAGTAGAATCGTTTAAACCGGATTTGCATGTTAATTAAACTCGATTAATTAAAACATATGAGATGCATGAATTTATGATCTACATGACATTATGATTAATGAACATCCAATTTGATCCTGCGGTGGTTCAATTCGAAAAAACCCAACAAATATCTTCCCATTTAATAGTTCTAGGAATAGAAGTGTTGGATCTTATGATATCAGTTTGAATAAGGAGTGTTTCTCCTTTTTGAAAACTTGTGATGGATTTAGGAGCAAAAGAGGTTGTCATGGCTTTGTAATAAACTCTAAAAATAATTGATATTGGAAGTGTTCCTTCCTCAAGTTCATAATTATGAGTTTTGATTTGAAGAGTCATTGCTTTTAAAATGTTTTTATCATTTAATGAGACCATGAAATCAGGATAGCAATTAAAAAAGATAGGACCAGTGCAAAGGCTTGACTCAACAGACCCAATAAGAGAATCATCAAAGTTTAAAAACCTTAAATCTCTCAAAACAGCAAGGACGGAAGTGTTAAGACCTTTTCTTGATAGTGGTTTGAAACATACCTGGACAAGTCCTAGCTGAAGATATTTGTAATTTTTGCTTTTGTATTTATCAATGGAGTCTTGAGAAAGCAATTTGATGGTTTCAAAAGGTTTTGTAAGTTGCACATCTCTTTCTTCAGTTTTTATAACATAGTCAAATTTAAATAATCTCCAAGAACTTTTATAAATTTCATCATTTCTGACTCTTGGTATTTTTCATTCATCAATTATCCTTACCAATTCTTCATTACTTATCTCTTCAGTGTTGACAATCTTCCTATTATCCTGAGATGTACTAGCAGCGAAGACAGAAGAAGTAGATCTAGAGAAAACAGATTCCATAAATGTAAGTCGATTGAATAAACTCCTAGGAACTGGTAGCCAATACCAATGGGCAACACAGGATTTATATCCTATCACAGGACTTATAACCTTCAACTCTCTATGGGCAAACACGCAAGCGCCATTTGCCAAGACCTAGGCCGTCAGGACACCTTGTTCTTACAGTTATTAGACTCGATTTTCCCTAAGACACTACCCCCCGTGGCTCTGATACCAGGAACAACCCGAGGATCCCAGGGGGACTGGAGGACACCGAAAGAGGACAAGACAATGGGAGAGATGGGGAAGGAGAAGGTGACAGCAGGAAAGTATCAAGAACACAAATGAGTGAAACAAATAACAATACAAAGAAATTAAATAAACAAGAACATGAAATAAAACTTAAAGAAAAGAAATAAAGGAGTTAGTTGATCGAGACCACAGAGTGGATCCACAGATCATAAGAGTTAGTTGCAGAAATTTAAATAGCAAAAATAAAAAGTACAGAAATAAAAAGAGTTAGTTGATTGTGTGATCTCGAAGAGAGTCCACGAATCATAAGTTAGTTTACTGGAATGTAAAGAACATGAATTAAATGACAAGATTGTGAGACCTCAAATGGAGTCCACAAATCATAAATTAAATAACTGAAAAGTAAAGAGCAAGATTGTGAGACCTCAATTAGAGTCCACAAATCATAAATAAATTACAAGAATTTAAATATGATTGTTGTAGGCGGCAGAGCACGCCATATGCATATGATGATGATGAATGATTTAGGCGGCAGAACCGATCGAATGCAGTTTGATGATGATGATGATAATAAATTCAAATGAAATAATATTTACATATATTTCATAAGAAAGTTTTGAAAATAATACCTTAATATACAAATCTTCAAATCATACGATTCGAAGTTTCTCTAGCTTCTTTGATGATTTCTTGTTGATATTTTTTGACAAAAGGTGCAGTTTTTAAAAGTGATTTTTGAATGTCTTTTGCACCATTTTCCTTCATCTCTTGAAGTTGAGCTTCAATTTCTTTGATTTTTTCATTTGCTTTCGAAAACTCTTTCGAAATGAATTGAAAATTTTTCACAAGATGTCCTTTATTTTGAAAGTTGAAAGCTTGCAATGAATCATCGAGTATCATTTTTTGATTGGTAAAATTTTTCTCTTTTGTTTGAAAATTGTTTTTGTCTTGAGAATATTCTAAAGAAGATATATCCTCATTGTTTGAAATTTATCTGCCTCTTTCTACGGGAGGATTAGACCGTAAATTCCTATTAATAGAATCAGTAAAGAAGGTCATTTGAGGGAGATTTTTGACAGAATGTTTTTCTAGGGAAAGGGATTTTCCCTTTTCTTTTGCTCTCCTTTTGATATCTTGTTTTTTCCTTGATCCTGTTCACACAAATGTTAGAATGTTCTTGTGAATTATATTGATGGATTATTTTGTCAGGAGAACACGATTTTTGAGAAAGACTATTAATAGAACATGCTTTCACAAGATTTAAATCCTCTATTCGAGGTTTTTGGAGAAAATCAAATTTAATAGTTTTTTGTTTGATTGTTGTAGGCGGCAGAGCACGCCATATGCATATGATGATGATGAATGACCGAATGCAGTTTGATGATGGTGATAATAAATTCAAATGAAATAATACTTAGATATATTTCATAAGAAAGTTTTGAAAATAATACCTTAATATACAAATCTTCAAATCGTGAGATTCGAAGTGATGATGATGATGATACAAGCTTGATCTACAAGCTCATATGGGTTTGAAGGGTTTGAACCAAGGTGAAAGGATGTCTATGTGGGCTTTTTGCAATCTTTCTACGAAGATCTACCTCACTACATACGCTCAACACTCAAGGTATGTGAAGGCCGAAGCCTTTGAAGAACTAAGAACTTCAATGTGAATGTGTGTGTTCTTACAAGTGTTTGAAGAGAAATGAAGAGAGGTTTGAGAGGTGAAGGATTCTAAGGGATCTAAAAGATTGTGAGGGATGTAAGGGATGTGTTTTCTATTCTAAGGGATGTGTGTTATGTGTGTTGTGGATGTCCCCTTTTATAGACGTCTGGAGGGTCTTGTTTGCAATTTCTGAACTTTCAGGGACTTCCTTTTAATTCTTGAAAGTTGGTGAGTGGTGTCACGTCTGCTTCCTTTTGTTGTGTCTTGAAGTGGGCTTTCTTGATTCCCGGGTACCTGTTATTTTCTTTTTCTCTTTTCTTCTTCCTTTTTTTTTTTACAAATATGTACAAGACTACATATTACAGATTACTAGTAAACTATCCTTACTAGTAAACTACTTCTAAAGTATTTTACAAACCGAGTACAAATAAATATGTACAAATAATATTAATTATTACATCACGGCTCCATCATATTTTCAAGATTATGAAGTCCTACTTCATCCAATTGATCATACCAAGATGAGCCATCTTTTTCGTCAAGGGCGTCCATGTGTATAATACTTTCATATTCTATTTCTGCCCATTCACTCATGTGGATGTTGAACTCTGGATTTTGAATTTGTTGGAAAAGTTCTCCATACTCATATTCTGGATGATTTTTTATGAATATAGAAAAATTATTCTCATTTTTGTAAAAGTACCAATTTTCAGAAAGATTGTTTGCTTGTCATCTGGTGTTAGCAATAGTCCAGGCTCTGGTTGTTGACAAATATGTGGATGGGTATTTTGGCAATATTTTGCTTATCATGTTTCTTTTTTCTTCCTCATTGAGGGTTGCCATCATGAAGTCGGTGTTTTCTGTATTGAATTGAACTAGATGAATGGAATGTTGATATTCTTGATATGGCCCCCCTTCATGTCTAATCCATTCTGGAGAAATGGATTTGATCTTTACTCGGACCAAGCTTTTGTCTTCAAGAAGATATAGACAAACCTTTTGGAGTGGTTTTGGCATTAGTGCTAGATCTGCTTCACTTTGAACGTCGAACTCAGCCAGTAATCCCCATTCTAGATTAATGCGATCTTCTTTTGTGAATTGTTTGAGAATTTCTCTTCTGACAAGTCTGATATGGGCTTCATGATCTCCTGGGATTACAAAGTAAGGCCCAGGTTGCTCAAGATATTGGAGTACTCTTCTTTTGAATTGTTTAGGTTCTAGATCCAGTTTTTCAAACAAGTGTTTGGGAAAAATATCCCGAGCTCTTTTTGTGATTTCTTGCTGATATTTTTTGATGAAAGGTGCAATTTTTTAGTATGATTTTTTAGTATCTTTCGCTTCATCTTCATTTATTTTTTGGAGTTGAACTTCAAGTTCTTTGATTCTTTTATTTGCTTTTGAAAACTCTTCTGAAATAAGATGAATATTTTTTACAAGTTTTCCTTTGCTTTGAAAATTGAAAGCTTGCAAGGAATCATCAAGTATCATTTTTTGATATGCAAAAAGTTTTCTCTTTGTTTGAAAATTATTTTTGTCTTGAGAATAATCTAAAGGAGATATATCCTCATTGTTTGAAACTTGTCTTCCTCTTTCTACGGGAGGATTAGACCGCGTATTCTTATTAAGGGACTCAGTAAAGAAGGTCATTTGAGAGAGTATTTGTGGGGATGGTTTTTGAGAGAATGAGACAGAGTTTTGGTGATAGGTCTTTCTGTGATTTGTCCTAGAGGAGGAGTCTTCTGATTTTGAAGAGTTTTGGTATAAGGATGCTTTGTCTTTTGAGGAATTTGAGAAGAAGGTTCTTTTGGGGAAAGACTGAGCTTGTTCCTTTCTTTTTTCATCATCCATATTCCTAATGGAACAATATAGAAACATAATAAAAAATATCAGGAATTTGAAATTAATACTTAAAAATATATGCATGCATGATGATGCAATAGAAAATATATGCATATATGAAAAATTATTAAATATGAAAATTTTATCTATGCATAAAGCAAAATTATTAAATATTAAAAATGGATATACATATATATATGGTGATGTGAAATCATTAGATATGGAAAATGTATATGTGCATGAAAAATTATTAAATATATATATACATGATGATGTAAAATTATTTCCTTGCAAATCACAATTCCGCTGAACCATGTGTTTTCCTAAGGAAATTATGTTTTCTTTTTTAGCATTTTGAAAATGGTTGGGCACACTTTCCTTTTCCCTAGTGGAGTGATGAACATGTTGATTTCTTTTTTGAAAATGTGGAGATCTGTTATTTTGGAATGGACAATTTTGTTTGAATGTAGAACCATGAACAATTTTGAAGAAGAGATTTTTTCTTTGAATATTTTTGACATAACTCAAATCTCTTATCACAAAGTATTTTCTTTGTTGGAAATTATCTGGAGAAGCACAATATAACATTTCCATGATTAATATGAAATTTTCTAATTTTGATTCAGAACTATTTGTTTTATTTTTGGTTTGATAATGACTTTGTTTTGGTTTTGAGACTATTTGGACCAAAGTTTGAGAATTAAGAAACAATTCTTTTTTGTTAATGATGAGATCATTTGAGTATCCTAAAGGGTAACTTTCAGATTTACTCTCAGGGACTTTTGGACATGATATATCTGGGGTAATTTGTTTGAGATGAGAATTTTTGGGAGGCAGATTATTTTCTTCACCTTGAAGAAATTTAGTATACTCAATTTGTTCTCTTTTTATGATTTGAAATTTTGAAAGACTGGTTCTTAATTCTGAAAGATCTTTTGAATAGAAATGCATTCTACTCCACACATTTTTATCAGAAGAGGTACCTAAGGTATTAATCCTCCCACCCTTCTTCGGGTTTTGGTTTTGACATAAATTAGATTTGATATCTAATTTTTCTATATGAAAAGATTTTTTGAGAAAGAACATCTTATCTTGATTTTCGACCCATTTGCAACTCAAGGCAATCTTAAGAAACTTACCTTCTGTGAACTTTGGATAATTTTGGACAGATTTGGGCATGAGATCTTGACTTCTGAACATTTGGAAATTTTCCCGAAGATGTTCTAGACTATTAACCTGTTTGAATATTAGCTCAAAGATACCAACAAATTGTTTATGTTTGAAAAGAAGAATTATTAATTTGAAGTGTATCGTAACTTTGCTTTTTAGTTTCCATTTTGATGAAATTTGGATTTCTTTTCCATAAATAATTATTTTAACAAGTAACATTTTTGTTTGAAAATTATTCAACTTGTTTTGATGAATAGGACAAGCTCCTATAAGACTTTGATTTGAGACTTCAAGAATCTTTGTTCTGATTTTGATCTTTTCGGAAAATGATTCATTAAGAACATGTTTGTTTGTTAGAAGCATATGAATTTTTTAGAGGAATGTTTTCTTTGAAGATTGAGGCTCTAGCTTTGGGATTTTTCTTGAATTTTGAGATGGGTTCTTTATTAGTACAAATCTTAACATTCATTTTGACCAGTTAAAAAAGAATCTTACCTCAAATGGAGTCCACAAATCATAAGTTTTTTTTTTAGAAATATTACTCTTGTGAAAATTCAACCCTACGGCATAGCCAACCAATTAATTAGTATACTAGCTTCGTTAATGACGTTTACTTACGAACAGGTTTTTTCTCATTATTTACAAAAATATAAATATTTGAATGCCATTATCATGGTACACGCATTGAGACCATCTCATAATTATATGTCACAAAAGATACAGCATAAAATAATCAGATTCAAATTAATTTGGGATTTGTTTAATAACATTAAATTGGCCTAATCATATGCTATTATTGTCGGTTATAATAAATTAATTAGTATATAGTATATAATCATAATCTATCGCGCACGACGTCGTCCGCTCGCCCCACTAAATAAAAGAAAGTAGAAAATAAACAAACAAATAAATAATAATGGTTTGCCGAAGAGCCGATCCGACCCGACCCGGATATCCAGATAGCTCTTCTAATCATCTCTCTTTCTCTCTCGTCTCTTCTCTCTCTCACACACACGCACAGCAAACGGAAAATCCACGTAGATTCACGCTTTAGTGTGTGTTCGTGAATCCAGATTTATTCATTCACGCGTAATTATGGACTTTACTCAAGCAGCCTGAACGATAATCCGAGATCTCCTTCAATATTTTCTCCGTGCGTCTCCATTCTCTCTCTCTCTCTCTCTCTCTCGTTTTATCGCATCAATGCGTGCGCAATTTCACCATTTGTGAATTCTTTTGAAGGTCTATGATAGGGCATGGCGATTAAGAGGGGATTGCAATCCGGCGGCGGCGGAAAGAGTAAAGGCATTGGATCTCGCTTCTTCACTTCCGTCGTCGTGTTTTTATTCACATTCCTCGCTTTCGCCTTTTTATTCGTCGGCCGCGGCCTTTTTACCGCCGCTTCTTCCGGTTAGCTTACCTGAATTTTTATTTTCTTTATGGATTTTTTTACTGTTTTGGGCGTTTTTTCAGTTGGGAATGAATTGATTATATTGATTGGGGAATCGTGCCATTAGTGAAGTTTGTGGAATGTAACCGTAGAGTTTGGGTTTTTTTTTTTTGGAGTAATTGAAGTGGTTTTATTTAAACTTAAATTTCTAGACCTAGTAGTTGATTATGAACCATAAATTGTGAAAAAAGTATATGTATGAAAACGGCGGCTCCTCTCATTTTCAACGGGTTCTTTTTGTTGGATTTAAAGCAGGGGCGTTAACTGATCTTTATGAGATAATGTATTCTTATTGGATACGAAATTGAAAATTGTTTCTTAGAATATATAGCATCACTAATAACCCACAGGCCGCATCACCGCCAATAGTTGGAAAATGCTCAGATTGTTATCTTGATTGATGCTTAAAAGTTTTGGACTGGCTTGTGAGGAGTAGATTTGCTTCAATTGCCGTAAACTATAGAATTGGGTTCTCTCATACAAAATCAAAGTTTAGATTTTGGATGATTAGTATCATGAAAGATATGAAGGTTTAACAGATGATTTGGATGATTTAAATAGCCATCGTATCAGTTTATTTGTTTTGATCTTACTATGTGATTGCCAAGCCGTGTTTGATTCATTAATATAGAACAAAGCTACCCCATCGAGACTTCTGAGTTTAATTTACATTTTAGGTAGTCTGCCTTTGTTTCTTCTCTATTTACAGTTAGCTATACTATTTGAGATGGTTGTTGGCAAAGAAGAATGGGTATTGCGTGCATATCTGAAAGGTGAATGGAGGTGGTTTTGTTAGCAAAGTTTGCTGAATGATCATAGTTTTGAGAGAATCTAGTGGAGATAATGCAAGAGTGGAGAATGTTGATAGGCATACACAATGGAATATGTGTGTGTCCGTCTCTGATGAAAGCCTGTGATAGATCTAGGGTGCAGTCGTCAAGAGATGTTTGAGACCTCTAGTTCTTTTATTGCCTCATATTTTGTATAATTTGTACTCTCTCTCTCTCTCTCTCTCTCTCTCTCTCTCAAATACACACAAAACTTGCATAGAAGGTGAGGAGGGAATTAGGAAAAAATATTTAGATGGAAGCCGTTCCATTTGAGCTGATTGGATATGTTGACTAACCTTGTTCTTTCTCGAATGAATGATATTTGTCCCATCTGTCCTCTATGGTGATAGTATGCTGTGGATTCTATATTTACTCTTTCAGTTCCTATTCGTGTACATGCACAGTTAAATCTACTTTTACTCTCATGTTATATTTTTTCCTCTACTTGACTAATAGTGTGAACATGTAATTCTGCAGGTTCAAATGAATTATCAATTGTTTCCAGCAAACAGGTATCCTTTTTTGGCACCTTTATGTTGAACATGTTTCTGGATGCAATGTATAGCTTAATAAGCTATTCTTACTTTTTACAGGATTTAAATTGGAGAGAGAGGCTGGCATTGCAACATCTTAATTCTTTATTCTCAAAAGATGTACGTTCTTACATTTTAAATGAACAAGCACATGCTGAGATATCCTGTACTTATGCTTTCTTATGCAGTTTCCACTAATTTAATCATTCTTTTAGGTAATTGATGTTATTAATGCTAGTACAAATGATTTGGGGCCTTTAAATGTTGACTTTTTTCGAAAAGACAAATTATCTGCCTCTTGGAAATTAGCTGGGCACGAAACGTCTGCTGATAATGGCACTTCTTCTGAGGTGAGCATGGACACAATCATGTTACTTAGCTAATGGACAAATGGGATTGGTGCATTAAACATCCTGAATTTTGTTTCCTTCTCTTATAACTTTTAAGGCCACTGGAGCCTTGAAGACCAAGCAAGAAACTTCTAGAGTCAAGGAGGAACATACTTCAAATGGTATTAGTTTTTCCTGGAAACTCTGCGAGTGCAATATTTGATTTTGAACATAAATGTTTGACTAGCCTTTTCCTTGCAGAAGATCGTTCCATGTTTTTTGAGACACCAGCTAAATTGGTCCGAAGGGTAAGTACCTGGACTGGTTCTACTTCTAGTATAGTCTCTCTGATCAATTTTTCTTTAAAATTTGATTTTATGTGATAAGAAACTAGTTCAATCATTTCACTAAAGATGGACTCTAACGCGCTATCGGACTTTTACTCCTAAATTTCATGGTTCTATATGAGCTATATCATAAGTATACAATAACTATGCAGCAACTGAGAGAAAAAAGACGTGAAAAGCGTGCTGCTGACTTGATAAAACAAGATGATGAAGTAGCTGTAAAGCTCGAAAATGCAGCCATTGAACGTTCTAAATCAGTGGACTCTGCAGTTTTGGGGAAGTATAGCATCTGGAGGAAAGAAAATGATAATGAAAACACTGATTCAACTGTACGCTTGATACGTGATCAAATGATAATGGCAAGGGTGTACATAAGTCTTGCAAAGATGAAAAACAAGCTTGATTTGGCCAATGAGTTACAGAATCGGCTCAAAGAAAGCCAGCGTTCTCTAGGAGATGCAACTACTGATTCTGATTTACATCACAGGTAATGAACGTGTACCATTATCTATGTTTACCAGCCCAATGCTGACTTGTTGTATCTGTAAATTGTTTAAACATGAAATATACTTATGCCAGTGCACCTGAAAAAATTAAATTGATGGGCCAAGTGCTGTCTAAAGCTAAGGAGCAATTGTACGACTGCAACCTGGTCACTGCGAAACTAAGAGCCATGCTGCAATCTGCAGATGAGCAAGTCAGGAGTTTGAAAAAGCAGAGCACATTCCTTAGCCAACTAGCTGCAAAGACAATACCAAATGGTCTTCACTGTCTGGCCATGCGCTTGACAATAGATTATTACCTCCTCCCACCAGAGAAAAGAAAGTTCCCTCAGAGTGAGAATCTAGAAAATCCAAATCTTTACCATTATGCCCTCTTTTCGGATAATGTTCTCGCTGCTTCAGTTGTGGTCAACTCGACCATTATGAATGCCAAGGTATGGATTCTATATTTTCTTATACTACAACTAGGTTTATGGATATAGACACAAAACTGTGCCAACTCTTTATTATTAATTGAAAATGCATTGTGAAGTGAAGTTTGTTCTTAGAAATTTATAGGTCCATGCTTTTGGCATGTGGTCGAGAAACATAGGTGCATTTTGGTCTGTTTTTATACATTGCTAGACAACTCATGGTCTCCATTTTTTATGGTATCATGAATGGCATGGCCTAACTTGGATTTTTGCTTGCACAACTCATAGATAACACACATGCATGTGTACAAATTTACTTAAATAAACATGCACCCTCATACGGTCGCACTTGTCCTCTGTATTGATCCATAAAATAATAAGATTGTTGTGCAATGCCTACATATAGTCATGGATGCATGCATATGCACAGAAATTTACATTGGTTTTCTGAATAGCATCTTCTGGTGCACAATATGCATGCTTGAATGCACACAATGTTCATGCTGCCATTGTTCATAAACCTATATATTATTTATATATTTATATGTTCTTCGCATTTTATTAATGGCAGTGATAAGAGGCAGTGTTATTCTTTTTCAGTCTAACCACTTATACCATGCTAATTATTCGTTAAGACATTACTCTTCTTTCTTTTAAAAAGTGATTTTCTGTCTTGTAGGACCCTGGGAAACACGTTTTCCATCTTGTTACTGATAAGTTGAACTTTGGTGCAATGAATATGTGGTTTCTATTGAATCCCCCGGGTAAAGCTACAATCCATGTCGAAAATGTAGATGAATTCAAGTGGCTCAACTCATCCTATTGCCCTGTTCTACGTCAGTTGGAGTCTGCTGCTATGAAAGAGTACTATTTTAAGGCGGCTCATCCTACCACACTTTCTGCCGGTTCTTCTAACCTGAAGTATAGGAACCCAAAGTATCTTTCAATGCTTAACCATCTAAGGTTCTATCTCCCACAGGTTTATCCAAAGTTGGATAAAATTCTTTTCCTTGATGACGACATTGTTGTTCAGAAAGACTTGACTGGGCTGTGGCTAGTAGATCTCCATGGAAAAGTAAATGGTGCAGTTGAAACCTGTGGTGAGAGCTTCCATAGGTTCGACAAATACCTAAACTTCTCCAATCCTCACATTGCTAAGAACTTTGATCCCAATGCTTGTGGGTGGGCGTATGGAATGAACATGTTTGATCTAATGGAGTGGAAGAAACAGGATATAACTGGTATATACCACAAATGGCAGAATATGGTACGTCGTTTTTCTATTATTATTATTATTTTCTGTGTATATGTGTGCATATGTTGATGGGGGGGGGGTGATTTTCTAGTTAACTATGTTGAAATTGAATTCATTATTGAAACGGAAAAAGCTTGGGAAAGATGAAAATCTAGTCATGCCAAGCATAGCAAATGCTACTTCCACATATATATGTTTGACTTGTTCTCCCTTTTATGCCAAACATAGATAAGAACGATGCCTGATCCAAATTTTCTTCGCTTGTTGGTCTTAGAATGAAGACAGGGTGCTCTGGAAGCTTGGAACACTACCTCCAGGTCTGATTACCTTCTACGGGCTGACACATCCACTTGAAAAGTCATGGCACGTACTTGGTTTGGGTTACAATCCGAGCATTGATAAGACAGATATTGAGAATGCAGCCGTTGTTCACTACAATGGGAACATGAAACCATGGTTAGAATTGGCAATGACAAAGTACAAGCCATATTGGACGAAGTACATAAAGTACGACCACCCATATGTACGCAACTGCAAACTGAGTGAATGATGAAGAGCGACCAAGTTAGAACGACGACAGGGGGGCTCACATGTGTCGCTGTTGCACCATCAGAGGGTTAAATCTGGTCTAGGCAAGCTCCTTGTGGCCATTGCTGCATTGTGTATTCGTCATCTCTGCGATTCAATTCAATTCATCTGATCATGTCTTTAAAGAAGCATGGGAAAGAAACTCCCATGCTTGATTAGCAGGCCCTCTTACATTTTACTTATATGGAGATGTGTTTGTTGGTAGATGAGGATTGCTGGAGTTGCTAACTGTATTCTTTGAACAGCCTACTTAATTACTAGATTTCAGATTTAATTGAACTTTGACATTTCCAATTCCTTGTGTAAAGTTGAATTGTGGTTTTGTGTTTGGAATTGAATCAAAGAAAGCTATGAATATATATGGATGAAGTGAGAACAAAACACTTGTAATGTGCCAACCCAGTTCAGACTACATGTGATTTTTTTTATTTTTTTGTAAGATGAATATCTTTACATTAGGTAATTGGGTATTTGAGAATGAGAGAAGGTCAAGGTCTTGTTTTATTTCAAGCTACTAATTTCCTGTTTATCGTAGGTTTAAATTTGCGATTTGGGAATGCTCATTTCCAAGAATTTATAACTAGTCTAGGGTTGTCTCCTATCAACTGTGATAAGTCAGATCTTCATACGGATGCAAACCAAAACCCGAACCGCACCCGGACTGTCACCTAAGGTAAAAATACGGCATCGTGTTTAATAGAACATGATACCGGGTCTCTAAATTACACTATTGTGTTTAACCTTGTGACAGTGACAAGTCCTATCTAACACAAATTTTTTGTGATCTTAGTCCAAGAAACATCTATGCTCAGTTTATCACCCTATAGTTTGGAGGTGAAACTATAGTCTGGGTTTTGTATTCTTTTATAAAACAGACCAAGTCTTAAAATATCTGTCTATGAGCGAATTTGTTATTTTGCCAATTTTGCAAAGCTGTCAATTTGGCAAATACATTTTGCAATTAGCATATTATATAGGCCAAGTTGTGAATTAATTTAACCTAGGTGCCGTGTACGTCATATAATAAGAGGGTTTTTTAGTTATATATAAAGGTTTAGCTGGATGAACTTGAAGCTTAGTCTAATTATTATAGATTAGATGTTATTGAGTCTCAATCGAATCATTTAATGAGAACTAAAAAAATGTTCAAATCATTAACAAATTGCTAAACTCGTGGTTTTAATTTAGAAAATCCTTACGGTGGTTAGCGACAAATTCAAATAAATGGTTTTTGATTTTTTGTAAGTACAAATCCAAAAATGTGGGATTATGTAGTTCTTCTTGGAGACCTAAGCTACCTGCCCTCTACACAATTTTCTTCTTTTATTTTAGGGAAAATATCCAAATAGGACCTTAAATTATTTTGCTAGTCCCATTTCGGTCTTCAATTATTGTTAAGTTTAATTAGATCCTTGGTTTTTCTTGTCAGGTCCAATTAAACTCTCAAACTTTCAAAATAGACTCAACTAGACTCTTTCATTAGCTCTTCCCCTAACAGACATTGATTTCTTCGTCATTTGTGTCCAATTGACAAATTGAAGGTACTGTTGGAAAGCACATGGAGAGAGGTATGCACATTATAGTAAGTATCATAGTTGAAGATGGTTGGAAAGTTTTACAAAAACCGAAGATACACAATGTATATGCAAATTTTAGTGAAATTGGAGTCGAGATTTCGTCAACAATTCGACATCTAAGTCTCAAAAATAGATTTAGGATTCTTTAAGCCCATGAGTTGGACTATTTGAAATTGAAGTCAATGTGATTTTTCGACAACTGAAAGTGGACACCTGTTTCTAGGAGAGCGTTAAGGGTCTAGTTGAATCAATTATAAACGTTCATGCCCGATTGGACCCGACAATAGGTTAAGTGCCCACTTAAGTTTGACGAAATAGTTTAAGGTCTATTTAGACGTTTTTATTTTATTTTATTTTATAATTTTTTAAATGGATAAAAGAAAACAAAACATATTTCTCCTGACTTTAAAATGGAACATATTTCAAGCAAAATCACTGAGTAATATGATCCTAAAGTTTAATTATTATTTTTTTTGGAGGGAAATTCTAACGTTTAAATTTAGTACCTATATTATCTAAAAAAGGTTTTTTTATTGGGGATTTTTTTAGGCCACACGAGTGGGGTTAGAGCGGCGATACCCAATCAAGTTAAGGAATCTTGCATCTTAGAGTAGAAATTTCAATTTTGCAGATGAGGACCTCCAATTCTACTCAATTTGCAAGAGAAGGGCTCCTTGACCTTATCCATATTGTCTTGGTATTTGCTATACACGTGGCGGTGCTTGTTGCTATCAGCTAGCTCTTTATGACATCATCTCCTTCGTGAAAGATGAAATGTCATTTACACCCTTGAGATAAATTATTTGTTTTTGAGCAGCAATGTATGGGCCCACCTCAGACTTTCTGTGGGTTGGCTAATCTGTGGATGGGACCGTGGGATGGAAGGTGAGATATAAACGCACTCCACACATTCATACAAGTATGAATATAAGAAGGGAGTTTAATATTCATTCTATTTCTCTTTATTATTTTGGACTCATGTGTTAAATATTTATATTTGTATGGATGTGTGTAGTATAGTCTTCATAAGAAAATATAATTAATTTTATTTTTAATCTTGTGAGAATATGATAAAAAAAAATTTAATATCATATTGAAATTTTTTTTGGTTCTAATATTTTATTTATTGGTTTTCTTTTATATATTTTTTTTTTCTGACGTTCCTTATCCTAAAACTAACCGCAACTTAACAATCATTTATATGAGGTCAATGAATTTGATTTTGTGCATGTTCACATTGGATTTTGATTTGAGTTTTTGGTTTTCACTTTTGCTTCGTTATTCTTTAATTAAACTACAAAATATATTCACATGCTTTGACTTTATATAAACGAATGTTAAGTGGCTGTTAGTTGTGGGACAAAAAATTGATAAAAAAAATTTAAGACACAAAAAATCAGATAAATAAATATTGAGACCAAAAAACCGTATATGAGATTAAAAATATTTTGGCCTATTTTCATAAATTAAAAGTGAAATCATCCCTCTAAAAAATACATTTTTACTCACCATTTTTAGGTTTATATCTAAGACATTCTTATTTTGACCTTTTCTTTTGTCTTTTCCTCTCTCTCTCTCTGTTATTTCTCATGTCGACCTTTCCATATTTGAATATTTTTTCTTGAAACAGAAATGTATAAAAAGTTAAAAATAATAGGAGTAGTATTTTAGACCTAATAACAAAAATTGGGTGGAAGAGCTCTTTTTATGGAAGTTTCTAAAATATTATTTTCCTTTATTATTTTGGGTACGTTAAATTTTCCTCTTAATTTTGAAGGAAAAAGTAATATATTTTCTAGTAAGTAAATTGAAGAAGGATTTGAGAGTGGGATTCTGAATCTTTTGAAACTGCAAATTAGTCCAACCTCCTACATAGACGTTGCTGTTGAGCACAATGAGGTAATGGATAATGAGATGAGAGAGAATAAACAAATACTCAAGAACTGAAGAAATAATGAATAGGAAAGGGAAAAGGATTCCACGAAATATCTGCGTGAAGATATTTTGCAAATTTTATTTTCAACGAAAATGGCCAAATGCTGAAGGGCACATTCGTCTTTTTGTGCAACATCACATCCGCTTTGAGGAAAATAATGAGAGAGAGAGAGAGAGAGATGATATTGAATATTGATACCCTCATTTGGGATTGAGATCAACGTATTGCGGGAAGTCATAATCTGATGGCGTGATTAATCTGTGAGAACGAAGTAAATCTTTCAGTGAACCCTTATCTTCTACTGCACTCTCTGACACACCGCTTCTTTGTTCGCTTTATCAACTTTTTTATTTGTTCTCATTAAACATCTATATTTAGCATTCCATTCTTGATCCCCCACCCTCTCTCTTTACCACTCTGCCTTCCCTTCTCCTTCTACGCTCCAAATTCATTGTTTTCTTGATTTTGATCAATTATATTTTTGGAAAAAACTTGTTTATCCTGGATTTGATCACTCCTGTTTCTTTTGGAAATTGAGCTGCATAATTTCTGGCAGGGTTCTTATCTTGATTCTGGGAGCTCTTTTGAGGAGGATCAGGGGTTTTTATTCAGGTAAAGCATTACATACAGTGGTGTGTGTGCGAGAGAGGACTTTCTCTATTCTTGTTGTGACTACTGATCTCTTAGAATCTTATTGAATGGTATTTCTTGTTCTATTAGCTAAGAATAAAGAGCCATGTTTGAATATTTTCGGTTGTGAGGAAAAACTAAACTGAAATTGTGTTTGTTGACTTATATGATAGAGAGTCTATCTCTGGTTAGTGGGCTGAATTTGGTTGGTTGTGATGAGATCATCGCTTTACTCATGATCAATAAACTGAAAGATTGAATCTTTTTTTCTCTTGTATACACTGAGAGCTGAATATTCATCACCTCTTATGTATTTGGTGACATAAATCCTGAATTCAGAAGTTTTACACTTTTGCGGAAGTTCAAAAATGTTTTGGCTAATCTAAAATGTTTATTTCATATCATTCTATGGTTCGTGTGATGCTAATAAATAATAATCTTCCTTCAGGATAGCATAATGTGTTTATATTTTTAGTTTAAGTTATACATATTGCAAAGTTCTGTAATCGGTAGATTTTAGGGTCTGTTCTGAATGCTTTATCACAAATTACTTTCAAAATATGGCAGTTTCTTTCACTGAATTCCAAAATATCACCTTTGTTGATGAACTCTCAGGTGCTTTTTGAAAGGATTTGAGATGGCTTCGATACAGGGCCCCGTAGTTTGTCCTGTAGTGCATGCAAAACAAACTGGAGTGTACGCTGTGCCTATTGATTCGCCTCTGCTAAAAGCTAAATTGGTTAGAAGTGGATTCTGGGGGCTGAAAGGGCTTAACAGTGGCACAGCTAATGTCAGCTACCGACAGAACTTAAGGCATTGCAGACCAATTCGGGGTAGTTTCAGTTCGTCTTCAGATGGTAATGGTAGCATGGCTGGAAATTCCAGTGAGCAAAATGCAGATTATGTGAATTCAAGTGTGGTTGAAGCAGGTAACTAGTTTTTTTTTCCTTTTTGCTTGTCGGGGTCTATCAGAACTGTAGCCAATGTGATCTTGTATTAAAAAATTTCCTCTGCTACTATGTGAAGCAATCGTGGTTTTGTATGATTTGATATAGATGAGGAACTACTTTCTTCTACATTTAATCAGATACGAAACAAAAAGCTATCTGAGAAATGCCAATAATGGTGCGTGTTTAATTGTCTCAAATAGTTGAGGTGAGAAGTGGCTCGGATGGTTTCATGATCAAGATGAGAGATGGTAGGCATTTGAAATGTGCTCACAATAACCCTCAGGGAGGCCATCTGCCCGACTATGCTCCACATCCTGCAATTGTCTTGAAGATGGAAGATGGAACTGGGCTTCTGCTCCCAATAATCGTTTGTATGTTTATAAAGCTTATAGTAATTGCAAAGTTAGTCTTTCAGGTCTTTTTATTCATTGCATTTTTGGTTTTTTTTTCAGTGGAGATGCCAAGTGTGCTCCTCATGGCAGCTGTGCGTAATGTCCAAATTGTATGTGCTCACTTTTCCAGCTCTGTTTAAGATACCAGAATTAGTGAAAGAAATAATGATTCTTCAGTTCGGATCTCCTTATCATAGCTAATTCATTGTTCATCATTCAGGCTAGACCAACTATGTATCAAGTCCTGAAGGATATGATTGACAAGATGGGATATACAGTGAGTTGAAGATTTGTACTAGCTTTCACTTTTCTGTGCCGGAACCAGTTTTCTCGAGCTTATAATTTGAATTTCTTTGCGCTTCTTTTTTCCAGGTGAAACTTGTACGTGTCACCAAGAGGGTGCAGGAGGCGTACTTTGCTGAGTTGCATCTTGCAAAGGTAAACTATTTTGTTGAATATAATGAAGAGTTATTGGCAGGTTTCATAATATATTTTACTAATAAGTATTTGTGGTGATTGAAGTTGGATAATGAAGCAGAGACCATATGCTTTGATCTTCGACCCTCGGATGCAATTAACATAGCAGTGAGATGCAAGGTGATTATGCAAAATTACTGTGGGCTGAGTCCCACACATTTATACTCAACTGCTATAGTTTTATGACTACATTACTTTTCCTTTGTGTTAGAGTAGAGCCGAACTGGAAGTTACAATTGTGCTCGAGTGAGTGTTGAAATCTTAAATCATTTTTGAGAAAACTGGTAAAAATCAAGAATTAACTTTGTTACCACAAGGTAAAAGGGTACCGATTTTCATGGAGGCATAACTTGGTGTTTTAACCATCTGCTAGAATGATATCTCGTTGGACTAAGCACTTGGAGTTCACTCTGATAGGATCTTGTTCAATCAGATGCATTGAATCATAAATAATGCAGCATATGGGTTATAGGGTGTCTCGTTGGTGTTAAATTTATTGTAGGCGTCGTGATGAGCTTTGAACCAGCAAATTGGAACTTAGTTTTTGTTTCACTGAATTATATGATTATTGTGCTCATCATGGCTATCAAATTTTCACTTGCAGCATTCTCACATTGATGTCGTAATTTCAGAGTTTGATGAATCTTTTATGGATGATAGTTATCCCCTTTCTTTCTATATTGGCACTGCTGCTCTCTGTTGATGGGTGTTTGATTCATTAACTTGGATTTGGTGGTATTCATGATTTTTTAATAATTTAAATGGACTATCTGGTTCTAATGCTATAGAAAATAACTACCTCGGGTAATGCTGCATTATGTTGCTTCCAGGTGCCAATACAAGTTAACAAGTCGCTGGCATATAGTGATGGCATGAAGGTTGTGGAATCTGAAAAGGTGTCAGCACAGAGTCTCTCATCAGACGGCCCAGTTTTTACTGAACTCGATAGGTAATCGATCTTCCTTGGCTTTGTTATAATTCAAACTTTCAAAGCAAGACTTGCTATATCGTGCTGTGCGAATATATATGTTTTGGGTCCACAGAGAACTGCTTCGAGAGAAAATATTTATTCTCATTATTAGATAATGAACAGAAGAGGGAAGGTTCTGATTCTTTCAAACTAACAAGATCTTGACAATCTGATAATGAGGGAAGTAGACTGTTGTGATTAATGACAGCATGTTGGCAATCACGAAGGGGGAAATGAAAATTGATTTCCAATTCTGCCACGTGATATAATTGGCTACTTTTCTGATAATTCAAAGCACATGAATCAGAATGAATGATCATACTATCTGAGCTCATTATTTGAAGGGAAGGTCCTAACTTCTGTTTCCTTTTTCGATGCAGACCAACTGGGCACCCGTGCATTCAGACTAAAGAATTCAATTTAGTGCGGAACATGCTAATTGCTGCTGTTGAAGAACGTTACAGGGATGCAGGTATTTGTTTTCAAATTCTGGGACATTGATTTAAAATTGAGAGGTATTGTTACCATTCCAAGATTTTTCCTCAAGAGACAAAAAAACTAGGCAAACTAGTACTCGTTCTGAATCACGAGTTCATCATCTAGCACAATTTCACAAGTCGCTAACTTCATATATACTGTCTTCACTCTATGATAATATATTAATCTAATTTCGAGGTTCACCAAAGAAACAGCAAGATGTTGGCATGTTGCTTGAGTATATGTAGCTTTGATGTTCGATTTGTTCCTACAGTTGTATTAACTGCTAGATAAAAACGATAAATTTAGAAATCCGATTTTATTAGCTTAAGACTATACCACCTATAGAACTTCCTTCTTTGAAGTTTGTTAAAACCTGTCTAGTTTGTCTTAAGCCATCAAATTTACTGTCTGTAGCATGAAGATAGTAATTCAAAATGCGGCAGAACTGAAAATGAATATTTTAACAACATTTTGACTGTTCGTTGTAGCTTTGTGGAGAGACAAGCTCACTCAGCTTCGGTCCAAGAGAAACTGGGCGTGATACAGTATGTATGTCGTATTCTCTCCAGATGGAACTTGTAGGTATCACCTGTGTCGCTACAATATTTCTGCTCGTATCGTTGAACAGCCATAATGTTGTAACAATGCATTGCTTGCTGCTTCTGGTCTCAGGTACTGCAGTGGGATAGCTTTTGTATATAGAGATCATTGGTCAGCCAAACATTGAGTAATCAACTGTATTTGGCCCTCCACAAGCTCATAGAAAGCTCGTTTCGTGTATATTATTCGTGTTCGTGTATAGATAAATTTCAATATGTACTGCTAAATTGCATTTGCCAAAACATTTACCTCAGCTGCGCTTGTAGCTGATCTTAATTGTCTGTTTCCATGAAAAGAAAATTGTGTTGCTTCTGCTCAATTTCGTTTAGTTTTCTCAATAGAAGTTGCATGACAACTTGCACTTAATCTGCAGACCACATTATGATTTTCATTTTTTTAAAATTTGTGTTTCGTATCATTTTACTTTTGTTAAATATGTTTTATATAATATTACATGCTAGATGTAGTTATTATATGTATATATTGTAAATTTGTAATATGGATGCAGCAAATGCTCATTTAAATGCAGATTTTTGTCCATTTGTCTCTATATTTGGGGGGGGGGGGGGTGATTTTTTTTAGCATTCAAATGAGAGCTTACGTGTAATTCAAATTAATAGGTGTCGGAGAAGTTACTCTCACTAACGTACTTTGTTTTTAGTTGTTTTGCGTATATTTATGATATTTACTAATGCGATAATAAGATGTATAGTACATATTACATGCATATTAGTAGTGAAATATTATTATTAGTCTAACTGATTAGTCCAAAAAATGAAGGGTTATTTTGATTTAAGGTAATAATTTTCAGTCCGGAGTAAAAAATGAGTGCATGTTCAAATTAAATGCAAGTTGAATTGAATTGAAACTTGAAATGCAATAATAAAGTACTTAAGATCGTAATATGAGATTTATGAAAATTGATGTCTTAACGTAAAGTTCACAATAATTATTAATTATGGATAAAATTGAATGTGTTGAAACGTTAGTGACTAATAATGAAGATGTGAGAAGGTTAAAGAAATTTATATAAATATGGAATCGGAGGTGATTATTGCGAGTATCAAACTTACTGAATCCATAATATAATTTTGCCAAAATTGAATGGTAATTATATCTAATTGGGTTAATTGCCTTAAAATGCATCAATTTTATGTGTTTGGATTTTTTACACGTTTTAAAAAGTGTAGTTTTAATAACATGAATTTAATATTTGTTTGATTTTCACATGATTTTCAAATTTTGAACAATTTTATTTGACGTGGTAGTCGGGGGATGGAATGATTGTCTTCAAGCAAAAGTTCCTCAATCTTCTCAATTCCCTTGCATCTCTCCACGTGATTATTATACAGCAATGGGTGGCCAGTTTATGTCACAACCTTCTCAAGTATTTTCTCATCCACAATCAAATGAATCCAGACGATTGAGTCACGGAGGGTCTGCATCCGACAACGAGCCAACGCCACAATTTGGCTCTCAGTTTCCACTACACTCTACACAAACTGGGCTAGAGCACATCAACCTTGAAGATGAAGATAAAATTGTTGATGACAACAACGAATGCGTTGGTGGATCTTATGGCCAAGTAAAGATGATATGGACAAAAGAGGACGAGATTCGTCTTGCAAATTCTTGGAACACCATCAGCACTTGCTCAAAAGTTCGCAATGCACAAAAGGATAAACAATTCTGGGAAAATACTACTGCATACTTCAACGAGCATCGGCCTATGGGTGCTCCCACTCAAGAATGGAAACCGTTAAAAGCACATTACTATAAGGTAATCCGTGAAGTTAACTTATTTTCTCGATGGTACAATAATTTTTATAGCAATCGAGGTAGTGGTCAAAGTGATGATGATGTGTTGGAAGCTACAATTGCACAATGGCGAGTCACACACCCAAAAAAAGACTTCAGGTATATGCACGTATGGAAGATAATGAAAGAGTTGGAAAAATGGGCTCCTCAACAAATGAGCTCTAACAAGAAGTCCAGAACATCTGACACTGGGGAGAATAGTTTAATAAATCCAGATACAGATTGTGAAGCACATTGATCTCGTCCAATAGGAACACATAGGGCAAAAAAACTTAGCAAAGCTAAAGCCAAAGCAAAAGTTAATGAAGAGGGTGAAAATAATGAAGCATGGGAAAAAATGCAACAACTTCTCAAGCAAAAAATTAAGCTAAAGGATGAAAAGATAAAATAGAGAAATGAAGAGATAAAGCAGAGAAAAATCGAGGCGGAGCTACAACGAATTGAACTAGAGCATAAGGATTTTGAACTCCTCATGATGGATACGAGTGGAATGTCGGAGCCACAATTAGTCATGCATTTAAAGAGAGTTGAACTCATCAAAATTAGGCACGGCTTAATCTAGATTCTGCGTTTCATTTTAAAATGCTGATTTATGTTGTAATTTCTTTCTATTATTGTATTGTTGTAATGTTATATTAATGTGTGCATCATTTATTTTGAATAATACTTTTCAATTGTTATTAAAAATACTATCTTTACTTTTTGTTGTCGGAAAAGAAATAAAATAATACAAAAGTAGTTGTTGCCAACTAGCCGTTAGCTATAATAATATTATCTTTAATTTCTGATGCAGGTAGAGATGTCGGCAGCTTTAGTTTTTGATGTCGGCAGAGATGTTGGCATACAGAAATAGCCGTTGCCAACTAGCCGTTAGCTACAATAATTATTTCATCTATAAATTCAAGTTCATTTTCTATTCTTTTCATTCACAATCAACTCTCCACTCTAGCTAAATTCATTCTACAAAAATTCTCTTTTGTCATCAAAATGTCTTCCAAAAAATAAATAATTCGTGATTTTGTGAGGAATGAGATACTGGAAGAAGGTGATGAGCTCGAATTGATGATGCTTGATCATCTTAAGAAAAAAGAACAGTGACTTCATGGGGCTCAAAGTTCTTCAAAAAGAACTAAAACGTATGTCGATCGAGGCCGTGAAGAAGGTCATGATTGTCTTGTCCGTGATTATTTCTCCGACGATCCAATATATGCTGAGAATATATTTCATCATCGATTTTGAATGCGAAGAGAGTTATTCCTTCGCGTTGTTGATTCCCTGGAAAATCATTTAGATTATTTCAAGTGGAGGGAAGATGGATTGGGCAAGGGTTTATCTCCACTACAAAAGTGTACGGTAGCTATCCGTCAATTAGCATATGGTTCTCCGGCTGACTCTCTCAATGAGTATATATGGATGGGTAAGAGAACTGCCTTGGATTTTCCATCTAACTTTTGTCAAAATATCATCGAAATCTTTAGAGCTTGATACTTGAGAAGCCTAAATGTTGCAGACACACAACGTTTACTTCAAATGCACGAGCAAAGACATGGATTTCCTTGTACGTTGGGGAGCCTTGACTGCATGCATTGGGAATGGAGAAATTGCCCAGTTGCTTGGAAATGCCAATATACTCAAGGTGATCATGGAGTCCCAACAATAGTTCTAGAAGCGGTTGCATTTGCAGATTTGTGGATATGTCATGCTTTTTTTGGTGTAGCTGGATCCTACTGATGTGATTCTGTCATGTTCAAAAACATGAAAGAATATCAGAAGACGTGGACTCAAGAACGGAACACATGACGACTATGTAAGGGTTCTATTTAATACCGGGACGATTGAAAAAGACACGAAACAACGGAAGACTTATGTAGTTATGGCTTGGATAAATGATGATTGATGGTGAAATGAACGACAATGAATCTTGGATGTTGGTGATTGACGGATTAGCGATGATGAAGATAGTAGAATGAATTGCAACCCGATTAATCCCCGACGTATCTTGTACGATGAAAACGAATCTTCAAGTTGTTCTTCGGATAGCGAATTCCCAATAATCCCTCGATGTGGATTAAGAAGTTCCCTTGATATAAGACCTAAAGTTGTTAGCTTTAAGAATGATATTTTTGAACTAAACCAACAAAAGTGTTTGTTTGATCAAACTAAGGATCGTGAGACAATTGAGAAAATAACTCTTTATTTCGTGCAACGTCTCAAATATAATGTTACAACTGATCCCTTATTTATACTATAAGGGAGGGACGAAATTTTAATCCTAAAGAATAATAAAAAAGCTTGTCCAAATTGGACTAGAAGAATTGCCTAAACTAGAATTCTATACAAGGTAGGAAATTACCTTAAGTAAAATTCTAGTCACACCTAATTAAATAAGAATGAAAATTACCTCAATAAAATAATAAAAACTGATCTAAATAAATAAATACTATAGTCTAAAATAATACTATAATCTAATTAAAATCAACCCCTAATTAAAATAATCTGACACGCAGTCGGTATGCCCATACTGCTGGCTCTTCAAACTTCCATCTTCAACTTTTTCAAGTATGATATTCCATGGTGTGATCTTGATCACCATGTATTGTTTTTCAAATCTTGATCTCCAATCTTTAATCTTGAACAACACGAAAATCTTCGAACCTTTCAATGGCATTTTTGGATTTGATTTGTTGATACTTATCGTGCTCGTATCACCTAAAATGATATAAATGTTCTTCATAGTGTTGGTTTTGTATACTAGAAGACTTGTCTTTTGTATACTTTATTGATAATGGTTTTATGATGATATAGAATGAATACAATTGCAGTCACTGTTTGCATTTAAATTGTTATATTTACATGCATGTTCACTATACTTACATTGTAGATGATATGGTGTGGGTAAACACACTGTTAGATCATATCATCAGTTCCTTGTAATGTATTAAAAGGCTCACGGTCTAGATGGCACTGAACCTGCTATCGGTACGCCGTAGAATAATCTGATAGTTAGTTTATCTTGACTAACTGATTATTCTAATACATGGGCAAGTGTATTGAGGTGGATCTACTTAGGATTCTATTCTCTTTTCTGACCTTAAATGAGAGAATAAGAATCCACAGAGTTCGGGTTCTTAACCCCTATATGTTGGCGGACATATACGTGTAGTGATTGCAGCTTTGATTTATCAAAGGGTGAGATTCTTTCATAGGATCAATAATCTCGATATCTTGGGTTGTGACATTTACACTTATAATGGGTCGTGCAATATGTAGGGGCACCGTGTCCTGGTGCGCCAGGTTGATGGTGTCCCCTTGAGGAAATGCAAGTTCATGCTGAAACCCTGCAGGTGAAATTTATTCCGTGCATGAGTAAAGCTTGTGTAGTACTACTCAAGGATAAGATATTAATTAATTATAGATGTCAGAAGCTTACATAATTAATTAATGGGCATTATATCTTAAACACGGGGAATGGCTGGACTAAAGGAGAAAGCATATTCAGAAATATGTATTAAATTGGTAGGTCAGTATTATTTCTTTAGTGGAATAACAATAATACTTAATTTATTTAATAATATCCTAAGTTTATTGGATATTGGAAATTAAATAAATTAGCAGGCCAATTTAATATTCTTCTAGATCCCTGTTGTAGCCCAATATGACTTTAATGGACTGGAGATAGAAAAAGAGATAGAGGCCCAAACCCAGTAGGGTTGGGACACTGAAATTTCGCCCACCCCCTTATATATAAGAGGGTGGAGGATGAAATTTTAAGCATATAGATCAGTTCCTCTTGTGTTCTCTTTATCTCCACAGATTCTATACCGATCTAGTAGATTTCAGCCCACCCCGAAACTAGATTCAGTCCGGGAATACAACAGAAGATCAAGGAGTGGAATATCACTGTGGGGCGCCGTTTTTCATACATACAACAACAAGATTAGACCTTTAATCTTGTCCTCCACCCGTCGTTTGATTTTAAGTCGTTTTTCAATTCTATGTTTCCGCTTTAGTAGAATCGTTTAAACCGGATTTGCATGTTAATTAAACTCGGTTAATTAAAACATATGTGATGCATGAATTTATGATATACATGATATTAGGATTAATGAATATCCAATTAGATCCTGCGGTGGTTCAATTCGAAAAAACCCCAACACATAGATCGTCGTTATTCAACGCTGTCCTACAAGAAAATGTTCCGAAGGTTCATTTCACGGTAAACGGCATATCGTACAATTAAGGATATTTTTTGACAGATGGAATCTATCCGGAATGGTCTTCATTTGTCAAGAGTTTTCCGTGCCCTATAGATGCAAAACGGAAATTATTCAAGGAGAGAAAAGAGGCTGTAAGAAAGGATGTCGAACGAGCATTTGGAGTGCTCCAAGCTCGTTAGGCGATAATTAGAGGTCTTGCACGACCTTACTACATCGATATTTGGCAGAATTTCATATATACGTGCATTATTCTGCACAATATGATTATTGAAGATGAAGGAGATGGAGCAATCATTTGGTCTGATGAAGACACTCTTCCTTCGACAATAATTAACTTAGGTTCTACCCAAGCATTCCATGCCTACCTTCAGAATTTCACAAGGCTATATAGCAATGAAACACACCACCAACTCTGAACCGATTTAGTCGAGCATATTTGGGCACGAGAAGAACGCGATTAGTGATAAAATGTTGTAGTATGTTGTATTGTTTCAATTTTCTAGTATTGTTGTATTATTGTTGTTGTTGTTGTTGTTGTAACACATTTTGAATAATATTTTTCATTTATTAGTTAATGTTATAATTTTTAATTTTTTAATTAAATTTTTTAATATCAAAAAATTAAATTAAATACGCCATTAAATTAAATTAATTAAATAAGTAAATATTGTACATAAAATCAACATATATATATGTATGTATGTATGTATGTATGTATATGATGTGTATAAGTAAGTGGGACCTTCTTAGAAATTACTTTTTGACTTTTACATTGTGGAAAAATTGTATAAGAAGTTGGTGGGGGTTAACTTTTGATGTGGCGCTGACGTGGCAATGAAGAAGTTGAGATTTCTGGGTTCTGGACTACAACCACCCTAAAAGTTATCGAACTAAATACTAGTTAATTAAAATGGTCCAAGATTGGGCGTAATTCCGGATTCAAGTTTCTAGAGTCATTTAAAAAAAAAGTCACGTCTAATAATGATTTTCTTGATGTGCAAATTAAATGTTGGAATATTTAAAATTTGATTCGTTAAAATACAAATTTGCATACTTGGAATTTGGATAAATCAAATTTTATTACTCCATCATTGATGTGACCCGGTGTAGGACACAATAATCTTTGGTTTGTGGATAACCAAGATCGAGTGCACATCGACACATAAGGGTTCTAACAGACTCTATATGACTCGAGATACTCAACAAAATATGCGGAATCAATAAAATAAATAAAAGACATGAATTGGACTCGAATATTAGAACTAGACCTAAATAAAATACCTAGACCATGACACACGAATTAAGACACGAATCCAAACCAAGAGGGCTGTTTAAGGCTCAAATTGGCTAGGGAGGATGTTGGGGGTGTATGGATATGATATGTGGTGAAGAATGGCTAGTGTAGATAGGATATAATAGAGTTTGGACAAACTTACGTTATATGTGCTATTCGCGAGCTAATTAGCACGTATAGGCGAACCTGAACCAAACATCTTCGAACTTGTGCGAAACTCGACGAGGATGCTTGTGGATGTTGTTAGAGGCGTACGAAGGTGATAGGATGGATTTCGTCATTGGTGAACACGAACGTTGGATGAATTGATGTGAATCACAAATTAATCACAAATTTGTGACTGTACTGCATGTTTACTTTTTAGTTATTCTATATCATCATGGTACTCTCCAACCATCATCTATTCAGAAAGAAAACAAGTTAATCGGTGAAAATTACAATGACTGGATTCGAAACCTTAATCTTGTTCTCACTGCAGAAGGACACAAATTCGTACTTGAAGAGGTATGTCCTCAGAAGCCAGATGAGGGTTCTGACGAAGCCTAAAAGGTCGCATATGATAAGTGGGTTAGGTCTAATGAGATAGCGCGCTGTTACATTCTAGCATCCATGTCGAATGTGTTACAACATCAGCATGAACCTATGAAAACCGCTTATGATATCATGTACAACCTTAGGTAGCTCTTCGATCATCAGAACCGCTCGGCACGCCATTTGACAATGAAGAAGTTAATGGATGCGAGAATGGCTGACTCCACACCTGTTAGGGATCACATTCTCACGATGATGGGGTATCTGGCTGAGATCGAGACCTTGGGTGGAGAGCTGGACGCTGATTCTCAAATCAACATTGTTCTTCATAGCTTGTTCTTGAAGTTTGAGCAGTTCAGGCTGAACTTTAACATGATCAAAAGGGATGTCAGCCTGACTAAACTGCTCATGGATCTTCAGACGGCTGAGTTACTTCAAAAAGGAAATCCGGAGGCACAACTAGCTGAAAATAGGGCGTCTTCTTCCGTTATAAAAAGGAAGAAGAGGAACGCGCCTAAGAAAGCTGCAGAGGAGGCGCCTAAGGTGAAGAAGTCCAAGACTAAGATTCCTTTCGAGGAATTTAAGTCAAAGACAAAGTGTTTCAAGTGCGGCCAACTAGGTCACTGGAAGGCGGATTGTCCTAATAAGAATAAGAAGAAGGGTACGTCTCAATCTCTCATTGTTGAAACATGTTTAGCTACTTGTTCTATTCAGTCATGGGTAGTAGATACTGGAGCTACTGATCATGTTTGCATGTCTTTACAGGGGTTCCTGGCAAAAAGACAGCTGAGTGATGGAGAGATTTTAGTCTATATGGGTAATGCTACGAAGATGGCGGTAGTTTTAGTGGGAGACGTTACCTTATCTTTTAGTAGTGATAGGATTTTAGTTTCAAAGGATTGTCTTTATGTGCCTGGTTTTAGGTGAAACTTGATTTCAGTTTCTAAACTTTTTATGATGGATATTCAGTTTCTTTTGATAACAAGGTTGTTATCTTTAGTGGTAAACTTTTTATCAGTTCTGGCACATTGGATGAACATCTTTATTTACTTAATCCTATAGAAAACACTACGCAAATGCATTTACTGAATACATCGGTCATAAACCCTAATAAACGAAAAGAACCTTCGGAAATGAATCAAACCTATGTTTGGCATCTTAGGCTCGACCACATTAACCTCAACGGATACAAAGACTAGTAAATGATGGGCCCTTGTCTTCATTGGTCGTAGAATCATTCCCTTTGTGTGAATCCTGTTTGGAAGGTAAAATGACCAAGTGACCCTTTAAGGATAAAGTGAATAGATCTGAAGAGGTGTTAGATTTGATTCTCTCTGACTTATGTGGCCCTATGTCAGTTCAGGCTCGAGGAGGGTATGAGTATTTCATCACGTTCATTGATAATTACTCAAGGTATGGATACATATATCTGTTACACCGCAAGTCAAAATCCTTTGAGACTTTCAAAGAATTCAGAGCGGAAGTGGAAAAATGTATAGGTAAAAGTATCAAATCACTACGGTTTGATCGTGGTGGTGAGTACCTCTCGAATGAATTTAGGGACTACTTGGCAGAGAATGTGATTACATCCCAGTTGACTACGCCGGGAACGCCACAGCAGAACGGCGTGGCGGAGAGAAAGAACAAAACATTGTTAGAGATGGTTAGATTGATGATGAGCTATTCAGATCTGCCCATTTCATTCTGGGGATATGCCTTGGAAACGACAGCCTATATTCTTAACGAGGTTCCATCAAAATCAGTCCCATCTACACCCACAGAACTTTGGACTGGATGAAAGCCCAGTCTTGGACATTTTCAGATTCGGGGTAGTCCAGCACATGTGCTGGATAAGGAAGCTGATAAGCTGGCACCACGTACGGATGTTAAACTGTTTGTTGGATATCCCAAAGGAACGAAATGTGGTTTATTTTATAGTCTTAATGATCAAAAGATCATTGTGAGTTGGTATGCTCGATTCTTAGAGGAAGACTATGTAATAAATCACAAGCCAAGAAGTGAGATAGTACTCGAGGAACTTCAAGGGGAAAATTCGAATCCGACACCAACAGTACAAGAAGAGGAACAACAAATTACTGCACAACGTGTCACAAAAGTACATGAACTGCTTCGTCGCAGTGGGAGGGATGTACGCCAACCTAACAGATTCATTGGTATGGGTGAATCTTCGGATTTCCCTGAAGGACTAAATGAATTGAATCCCAAGACCTACGACAAAGAGATCCAAGATAAAGATGCAGATTCTTGAAAAATTGTAATGGAGTCTGAGATTGGATCTATGGATCACAATCAAGTCTGGGAGCTTGTAGAACCACAAGATGGGGTAAAACCCATTGGGTGTAAGTGGGTTTACAATCGCAAGAGAGGAGCTAACGGAAAGGTTGAAACCTTCAAGGCAAATTTGGTGGCGAAAGGGTACACTCAGAAAGAAGGGATCGATTATAAGGAAACCTTTTTGCCGGTAGCCATGCTTAAGTCAATCCGGATTCTCTTGTCTATAGCCGCTCATTTGGATTAAGATGGATGTCAAGACAGCTTTCCTGAATGGAAGTCTTGAGGAAAACATCCACATGAAGCAACTAGAGGATTTCATTGCTAAAGGCCAAGAGCAATTAGTGTGCAAGCTTAAGAGATCCATTTATGGACTTAAGCAGGCATAAGGTCTTGGAACATCCGGTTTGACGAGGTTATCCAGTCATATGGATTCGTACAATGTCCGGATGAGAGTTGTGTGTACAAGAAGAGTGACAGAAACGTGGTGACTTTCCTCGTGCTATATGTTGATGATATCTTACTTATTGGAAATAGTAAGAAAGTATTATCTAACATAAGTGTGTGGTTGTCCAAGCAGTTCGATATGAAAGATCTAGGAGAAGCCGGACACGTCCTTGGCATCAAGATAATTTGAGATCGCCAGAAATTGATGTTGTGCTTATCTCAGGCGACATATATCGACACAGTGCTAGCAAGGTTTAACATGCAGGATTCCAAGAAAGGTTTTATACCTTTCAGACATGGAATTCATCTATTCAAGGATATGTGTCCCCACACACAAGCTAAGATAGATGAGATGAAAGGCGTCCCATATGCTTCAGCTGTGGGAAGCCTTATGTATGCTCTGCTATGCACTAGACCTGATATATGCTATGCAGTCGGCATGGTAAGCAGATATCAGTCTAACCCTGGACAAGGTCACTGGACTGTAGTTAAGAATATACTCAAATACCTGAAAAGGACTCGAGATTATATGCTGGTATACCGCTCTAATAGTCTAGTGTCTTTGGGTTACACGAACTCAGATTTTCAATCCGATAAAGATCAGAGTAAATCTACCTCAGGCTATATGTTTACCTTGGGAGACGGAGCCATTGCATGGAAGAACATAAAGCAGAAATGCATTGCGAATTCCACCATGGAGGCCGAATATGTAGCTACCTCTGAGGCTGCAAAAGAGGCCGTTTGGCTCAAGAGCTTCTTGTTGGACTTGAGCGTGGTTCCTGATTTGCCTAAGAGTATCACAGTTTATTGTGATAACTCGGGTGCAATGGAAAATTGGAAGGAACCCAGAGCCCATAAGACAAGTAAACACATAGAGAGAAAGTACCATCTTATACGAGAAATCATTAAGAGAGGAGATGTGGCAGTGGTCAAGATTGCATCTGAGGACAATTTGGCTGATCCATTCACGAAGAGCCTTCCAACTAAGACCTTCTATTGTCACGTGGAGAAAATGGGAGTGAGATGCAGACCCAGGGTTGCCGTTTGAGATTTTAGTTAGAGTTGGAGAGTTAGCCATTTTTTTTATATTTGAAAGACATGCTTCAAGTATAAGTGGGAGATTGTTGGTTTTGTATACTAGAAGACCTGTCTTTTGTATACATTATTGATGATGGTTTTATGATGATATAGAATGAATACAATTGCAGTCATTGTTTGCATTTAAATTGTTATATTTACATACATGTTCACTATACTTGCATTGTAGATGATATGGTATGGGTAAACACACGGTTAGATCATATCATCGGTTCCTTGTAATATATTAAAAGGCTCACGGTCTAGATGGCACTGAACCTACTATCGGTACGCTGTAGAATAATCTGATAGTTAGTTTGTCTTGACTAACTGATTATTCTAATACACGGTCAAATGTATTGAGAAGGATCTACTTAGGATTCTATTCTCTATTCTGACCTTAAATGAGAGAATAAGAATCCACAGAGTTCGGGTTCTTAATCCCTATATGTTGACGGACATATATGTGTAGTATTTGCAGCTTTGATTTATCAAAGGGTGAGATTCTTTCATAAGATCAATAATCTTGATATCTTGGGTTGTAACATTTACACTTATGATGTGTCGTGCAATATGTAGGGGCACGGTGTCCTGGTGCGCCAGGTTGATGGTGTCCTCTTGAGGAAACAAAAGTTCATGTTGAAACCCTGCAGGTGGAATTTGTTCCGTACATGATAAAGTTTGTGTGGTACTACTCACGGTTCTAGATATTAATTAATTATAGCTGTCAGATGCTGACATAATTAATTAATGAACATTATATCTTAAACACGGGGAATTACTGAACTAAATGAGAAAGCATATTCGTAAATATCTATTAAATTGGTAGGTCAGTATTATTTCTATAGTGGAATAAAAATAATACTTAATTTATTTAATAATATCCTAAGTTTATTGGATATTGGAAATTAAATAAATTAGCAGGCCAATTTAATATTCTTCTAGATCCCTGTTGTAGCCCAATATGACTTTAATGGACTGGAGATGAAAAAAGAGATAGAGGCCCAAACCCAGTAGGGTTAGGACACTGAAATTTCACCCACCCCCTTATATATAAGAGGGTGGGGGACGAAATTTTATAGTTAGACATCAGCTCCCTTTGTGTTCTCTTTATCTCCACAGATTCCATACCGATCTAGTAGATTTCAGCCCACCCTGAAACTAGATTCAGTCCGGGAATACAACAGAAGATCAAGGAGTGGAATATCACAGTGGGGCGCCGATTTCATACATACAACAACAAGATTAGATTTTTAATCTTGTCCTCAACCCGTCGTTTAATTTGTAAGTCGTTTTTCGATTTCTATGTTTCCACTTTAGTAGAATCTATTAAATCGGCTATGCATGTTAATTGAACTCGGTTAATTAAAACATATGTGCTGCATAAAATTATGATCTACATGACATTAGGATTAATGAACTTCCAATTAGATCCTGTGGTGGTTCAATTCGAAAAAACCCCAACATTAACATTATTATTCAGCCCCTCTTTGTCTCTCAAGATCTCCACATATTCTACAACCCTATCAGTAGTATACAGCCCACTCTGTATCTGATACTCAGTCCGGGAATACAACAAAAGATCTCGGAGTAGAATATCACAGAGGAGCTACTGATCCAGTGGAGGAAAAAGGGCGCCGTTCTTGTTTCATTCAACAACAAGATTAGATCTTTAATCTTGTCCTCAGACCGTCTCTCAAATTGTAAGTAAATTCGTTTCTATGTATTCCGCTTTATTATATTCGAATTTTCTTTGCATGGTTTTTGTGCTAGGTATGTATTATACATACATATTACATAAAATTATGATTTGCATGAACATGGATTAATAAATATCCAATAGATCCTGCGGTGGTTTAATTCGAAAAAATCCCAACAGAATGTACAAAACTTAATAATCAAATATAGTCTAAAGTATCAATATCACACGGAGCCTCTATTTATAATAGAGGTATGGCCGAAAATATTAAAGCTAGGGGCTGAAAACAATAAGCCCAAAACAGATAAAATCAAACTAGGAAACTTCCTAAGCTAGAATTCTATTCAAGGTAGGAAATTACCTTAAACAAAACCTAGTCAACCTTGACTCAATTATGACTGAAAATTGCATCTAAAATAAATAATAAAATCTGACCTACTATAGAGTCCAATAATAAAATAAATACTATAGTCTAAATAAATAAATCAACCCTTAATTAATTTAATTCAAGGCCGATTAATTAAGCTCCATGCACGCGTGCTCATCTCGGCTTGAATAGCACATATACACATGCATACATACACGGCCTCCCCTCTTCATCATGCATTGCACTCCATGTCTTGATATCCATCTTCAAGTTTCAGCATCATCACCAATCTTGAGTTTTATGGTTCGACCTCTTCCTCAAGCTTCTTGCGAATTTTTGATTGAAAATAATCTTGCAACTTCTTAGCGCGAAGTCGAGTAACTGGACCATTGAATTGCAACTCCGGGTTTAGATCTTCATTGCTTGCATGACTTCATCACTATGCATGGCCCCATCATTCCCCCCCTGCTGAAGAGAATTCGTCCTCGAATTTGGATCATCATCATGGTCGAATTCATCTGCATTAAAATGAGACAAATCAGCAACATTAAAAGTAGATGGACACTTGTACTCACCTAGGAGATCAATGCGGTATGCATTGTCATTGACTCGACTCAGAACGGTGAATGGTCTGTCTCTTCTAGGCGACAACTTCGACTTCCTCAAATTGGAAAATCGGCCAGGACTTAGATGAATCCAAACATGATCACCGAGCTGGAAGACAACTCGCTTGCGCCTTGTGTTGCGTGCGGCGACAATTCTCAAGCCACTGTGCTCAATCTGGGCACAAACTTTTTTAAGCATCTCTTTAATGAAATCAACTCTCTTCAATCCTTTAACACTCGTTAGATGCTCAACGGATAAAGGAAGCAAATCATTAGGTGTTAGTGGATTAAATCCATAAACTACCTCAAATGGAGACATGTTAGTAGAAGAATGAATTACACGATTATAATCAAATTCAGCATAAGGCAACCACTCTTCCCATGACTTCAAATTATTCTTAATTAAAGACCTAAGTATCGTTTCTAATGTACGGTTCATAACCTCAGTTTGACCATCAATTTGTGGATGATATGTAGTAGAAAACAATAACTTAGTCCCCAATTTTCCCCACAAAACACGCCAAAAGTGTCCTAAAAATTTAGAATCCCGATCACTAACAATAGTACGAGGAATTCCATGCAATCTCACTGTATGGACGAAAAACAAGTTGGAAATATTGACTGCATCGTCGGTTTTCCTACATGCGATGAAATGAGCCATTTTTTTGAGAATCAACCGACTACAATAAAGTCCGAATCTTTACCCGACCTAGACCTAAGCAAACCTAAGATGAAATCCATGGAAATATCGATCCAAGGGGCTGTAGGGGCGGGTAATGGCGTGTACAAGCCGAATGGGTGTGATGTAGACTTAGCTTTATGACAAGTAATGCAATGACTACACATATTCTGAACATCCCTACACATCTGCGGCCAAAAGAAGTGTTCATGAAGCAAGTTTAATGTCTTATGCATACCAAAGTGACCCGTCAAACCCCCCGCATGCGATTCTAATACCAAAAGCTCACGCATAGAACAATCTGGGATACACAACTTCGACTCTTTGAACAGAAAACCATTATGCACATAAAAACCATCAATAGACCTAGGCTTAACACTACACAGGCATAAATAGGGCTGAAATACTCATCATGCGTGTATTATGCTTTAAAAGACTCGAAACCTAGAATCTTGGCATGCATTAAGTTCAAAAGAGTGTACTTTCGAGACAGGGCGTCGATGACCACATTGTCTTTGCCTTTCTTTTATTTGATAACATATGGGAAAGACTCGATGAACTCGACCCATCTTGTATGCCTCTTGTTCAGATTGTTTTTCCCTTTTAGGTGCTTCAAGCTTTCATGATCCGTGTGGATGGCGAACTTCTTAGGCCAGAGATAATACTGCCATGTGTCCAACACATGTTTTAAAGCGTAGAGCTCTTTGTCGTACGTGGAATACCTAAGGGCGGCACCATTCAGCTTTTCACTGAAGTATGCAACGGGCCTGCATTCCAACATTAAAACAACACCAATACCTATGCCCGAAGCATCACACTCGATCTTAAAATTCTTAGTAAAATCCGGTAAACAAAGGAACAAGAGTAGAACACAATAAAGACTTCAAAGTATTAAAAACATGCTCTTGTTGTTTACCCTACTCAAATTTTTGATCCTTCTTACTTAGCTCAGTAAGAGGGGTGGCTATACTAGAGGAATCACACACAAAATGGCGGTAAAACCCAGCTAATCTGTGAAAAGAACAGACTTCAGATGCGGTTTTGGGCGTTGACCATTCCTTAATCGCCTTGATTTTGGAACGGTCAACCTCAATACCTCGAGAACTTATGACAAAGCCTAAGAAAACGACTTCATCTAGATAAAAAGAACACTTAGACAAATTTTCATACAATTTTGCATCACGCAATAGTAAAAACACGTGTCTAAGATGCTCAATGTGCGCCTGTGCATTGTGACTATAAATTAATATATCATTAAAATAAACAACTACAAATCTACCAATCACATCACGCAAAACATGGTTCATCAATCTCATGAAAGTGCTCGGTGCATTAGTGAGACCAAACGGCATAACTAACCACTCATAAAGTCCATGCTTTGTCTTAAATGCAGTTTTCCATTCATCCCCTTTATGCATTCTAACTTGAAAATACCCAGACCTTAGATCGATTTTTTAGAAAAATTTCGACCCACTCAACTCATCTAGCATATCATCAAGTCTATGGATAGGAAATCTATACTTAACTATTATTTTGTTGATGGCGCAGCAGTCCATGCACATCCTCCACTCATTGCTCTTCTTCGGCACTAGAATAACTGAAACTGCATAGAGGCTCATCCACTCTCGGATCTGCTTCTTCTCCAATAGTTCTTTCACTTGGCAATCAATCTTCTTTATTTCTACGGGAGATGTGCGGTACGTCGGTCTATTTAGAAGTACGGCGCTGGGCACGAAGTCTATCTGGTGCTCGATCCTACGAACTGGAGGTAATTCACTTGGAATCTCTTCCGGGAACACATCCGCGAACTCCTTCATAAGTGGCTGCACACCACTAGAAAAAGAAACATCATTAGTAGCACTATTCTTATAAGATAAAAATGTTAGTTTTGTATACTGGAAGACTTGTCTTTGTATACTTTTCTAATGATATGATGATATGAAATGAAAGTTATTGCAGTCACTGTTTGCATTTAGATTATGTTCTATAATTGTTCTATGCAATGTTCGATATACTTACATTGTAGATGATATGGTGTGGGGAGTCACACGATAAGATCATATCATTAGAACCTTGTATTGTATTAAAGAGCTCACAGCTTAGATGGTCCTGAACACACCATCGGTACACCGTAGAATAATCTGATAAGTTAGTTTATCTTGACTAACTGATTATTCTAGTACACTTGTTAGTGTATTGAGGAGGATCACAATAAGATACTATTCTCTGCCTCTGACCCAGTTACTGAGAGAATAAAGATCCACAGAGTTCGGGTTCTGAACTCATGTGATATTGGCGAGCATATGTGTGCATTGTTTGTTACATTGATTTATCAATGAGTGAGATCTTTTCATAGATCAAACTTGATATCTTGGGTAATAACAATGTATACATGATGTCTCGAGTAGTATACATGAGCACCGTGTCCTGGTGCGCCAGGTTGATGATGTTCTCTTGAGAAAACACAAGTTCATATTGAAACCCTGCAGGTGGAATTTATTCCTTACATGGTAAAGCTCGTGTGGTACTACTCAAGGTTTTAGATATTAATTAATTATAGCTGTCAAAGGCTGACATAATTAATTAATGAACATTATATCTTAAATACGGGGAATGGCTGGACTAAAGGAGAAAGCATATTCGTAAATATGTATTAAATTAGTAGGTCAGTTTTACTTCTTTAGTGGAATAAAAGTAAAACTTAATTTATTTAATTATATCCTCAGTTTATTGGATATTGGATATTAAATAAATTAGTGGGCCAATTTAATATTCTTCTAGATCCCTGTTGTAGCCCAATTGACTAATAGTGGACTGGATATTGAACTTGAGATAAAAGCCCAAACCCAGTAGGGTTTGGAGAAGTAAATTTTGCCACTTCCCTATATAAATAGGGGAGTGGGGGTGAAATTTTACAGTACTTGAAATCAGCCCCTCTTTGTCTCTCAAAGTTATCCACAGATTTCACAACCTTATCTAGTAGATTTCAGCCCACTCTGAATCTAGATACAGTCCGGAAACATAACAGAAGATCTTGGAGTAGAATACTGTAGTGGCCGATTTTGAGGTGCTAGTTGGTACCAGTATTGCATTCATTCAACAGTAAGATTAGTCCTGTAATCGTGTCCTCAGACCGTCTGACAATTGGAAGTAATTCGGATCTATGTTTTCCGCTTCGTTAGATTCGTTTTGCATGGTTTTGTGCTTGGCGTGATAAACATGCATGTGACATAAAAAATATGATTTGCATGAACCTGGATTAATGAACAACCAAATGATCCTGCGGTGGTTTAATTCAAAAAAATCCCAACAACTGGTATCAGAGCGGGTTTTGGCACTATTCTAGGATTAATCCGAGCATGAAATTTGAATTACATATTAATTTTGATGATGGATTTATGGTGTTTAAATTTTCAGATTTAATTGCCATGTATTTCAATTTTTATGGTATTCAAGACTTGGAAAAATTTTTGGATTGAATTCAAAAATTCTAGTTTTGAGTTGTTGGAATTTTCGATCTTCATGAGATATAGATTTGGGATGATATTTGAGGTCTTCAAATTTCCAGATTTGTATCTCATAATTTTCGAAAATTTGGAGTCAAATTTTTTGAAATTTGATGTTGAAAAATTCCATAATTTTTGTCTTGAATTTTTGGTCACCTTGAATTAAATTTGGATGGATTTTTTGATCAAGATAAAAATTTTCAGATTTCATTTTAGATAGGTTTCGAAAATTTGGTGATTGGAAAAGGATTAGGTAATCTTTGATGTACATCTTAAGTTACCTATTTCTAATCTAGATAGATTTGAAAATAGAATTTTAAATCTTTGAATAATTTGAAGTGGATCAAATTTCCAGATTTATTTTTCTTAGAGTTTTCGAAATCTATATTTATTATTTGGAATAGTTTTTTGATTGAGCAGTGCTATATGGCCACAATGTGGCCAAGCCACAATTAAGTGAATCGGGTTTCACTAATCCGGTTTCACTATAAACCAGTTTTTTAAAAAACAAATTTCCAGACTACCTAAAATACCCTTTGCCTCCAAAATCATTCTCCCTCCCACCCATCAATAAATTCTCTCTTCTCTTCCCTCCCAATCCTACTCGATTTCCCTCCCATCTTAAATAATATTTACCAAAACATTATTAGTACTAATAAATTAATGATGAAAAATTATATTAATAATACATTGACTAAAAAAAATATATTGAATTACGAAAAAAATATATTTTTAATATATTGAGGTATGAAAAAATATTAAATAATAAAAATAATATATTTAGTCACGAAATCAGTATTACTAGTATAGTATTAATAATATGTTGACGTAAAAAATATGAACAAAAAATATGGACGTAAAAAAATATATTGAGTAAGAAAAATTTTAACGATAAAATATTAATAATATAATGACGATATAATATGAATAAAATATTTGTAAATGATGATAAAAGGGAATTATATCCTTTAAAATCTTTAGAAAATATTTGTTGCATTCATCTAATATTTAGAATCAATTATTTTAATTTTTATTTTGAGTCAGAATCAAATAATATGTAGTACAAAACAAAAAAACACCAAACAAATATTTTTATTAACCAGTCTCTTTAAATTATTTAAAAAAAATCATTGCAATAATAAATTACGAAAAAAAAATACTATTCATTAAAATATTAAATAATAAAAATTAATTTATTTAGTGTGTTAATTAAACTCTCTCGATCCAGTTTTCAAATCAAAGTCTTGAGATAATCGTTTAAATATTGAGTTCAAATTAAACTCTTAACAATACCGTTAGGTTCCATTAATTTTCAGCATGCTTCAATAATTGTTACCGTTGGTAGTGTAATGAGTACTGATCTATAAGATTATTCTTCTCGATAGAAGCTAGCCATAAACCCTAATCTTTCCCAAAAAAAACTCAAACGCCATGGATATCGATACTAACATTCATGTTCATGATACGATTGTAGATTTGTTTGGAGATAATTCTGGTACAGATGCAAGTCTATCAAATTCACAAAATTCAGAAACTGAATCTGAAGAAGATGTAGAAGTAGACATGGAGGAGACCGAAGAAGAAGTAGAAGAACAAGTTGTGGATGAAGAATTTTTAAATGAAGGGCCGAAAAAAAATATGCAGTTTTGGAGTAAGGAGAACCTCTTTTCAGCGTATCAATCTCACGCCAAGCATAAGGGTTTTTCCATTACCATTCGAAGAACATGTGGTAAGTATATTATGATTTCGTGTCATAGAGGTAGAAATCCTGAAGCCTTGAAATCTTCGAAAAGGATTAATTGTCCAGCGAGACTGAATGCTATACAGAATGTTAATGGTAGTTGGAGCATTTCTAGTGTTAATCATGTCCACAACCATGAGCTTGACCATGTGAATTCGGTTTTTATGGTTGCTCATAGAACTTTGACCGTGAACATGAAGAGGCATCTAGAAAATAATGATATTGCAGGGTTACACACTTCTAAAAGCATATGTCTTTTGCAAGTGCAAGCCGGTGGACCTCAGAATTTAGGAGTGGATAAAAAAGATTGTAGAAATTTTATTGAACAACGAAGAAGATTGAGACTAGGTGTGTAATACCCCAGAATTCTGAATAAGGTTTAGAGGATTATTAATAATAAGTTAATTAATTAAAAAAAAAAGAATTTAATTAAGATTAACTAAGGTTGGATGTCAGTCACGACTTTAGGAGTCAGATCGCCTTTTGAGAAATGTGATTTTAACTATTTTATGACCGTCTGTGGTCTCGTTAGAAAGGTTTTAACTCAAGGAGTATGCCGGTGTTTTCAGATTTTAATTCTGAAGTCATTAAGTGTTCCCGGTGATGAAAAACGCATTTAAAAGAAGAATGAATAGTAACTTTTGCGTGCGTTCGTGTTTTGAGAAATTTATGAAATCCTCCTCATTTATTCAAGTCCAGTTCTGTCAGGCCCCTCTTATGGGAAATGACTCAAGGATTCCGTTAGCGTTCACGGATTGACATTCTGAGGTCAATCGAACGCTCGAGAGCCAAATCTGTCAGTCTGAGTGAATAGTAAAAGTAATTCCAAAAAGAGAATCTTTGCTCGTCTTCCTTCTGACGAACCCGTCTTCTTCACGAAACAAGTTGGTTCCCTAGTATTCGATCCAACGAGTCTTCCGGTATTTTTAGATTTCGTGTCTGAAGTCATTTGGACCTCGACATCGAATAAAGCAGCTTTTAACCGAGCCCGGGGTAACTTTTGCAGTATTCCCGCACAGCAATGGCTTCCAAGGGAAGCCAAAGCTTTTCCTATATATAGGGGACCACCCCTTTAGCTTTTCTTGCTCACTTTACTCTTCCATTCACTACTAAAAATCGAGAGGTGAAAAGCTTTGAAAGCCGAGAAGGTTCTGTCAAAATAAAAAGCGTTCTTCGTGAGTGTTCTTCGAGACGACGAGCGGAGTGGCGTGGAAGGGATGCGGTGAGGGAATGTGCTAGGAGGCGCCGTTGAAATCGTAGCAGGCGGCTCTGCCGCCGTTGCGATTCGACGAGACGCCAAGCTAACCACATTCCCTCGACGCACCTGATCCCGTCCATTTTAGTTCGTCGGTCTCAATTCCATTTCTTTTTCGTCTTTAAATTTCCGCATTTACTTTCCGTTCTTTACGTTCTTCGCGTTCTTCATTATTTCTCGTCTAAAGTTACATTTCGATTTTTGTTGGAATTCCAAGATTATGACTTATGCGTTATATTTCTCATTTTAAATTCCGTTATTATTATTCTAAGAAGATTAACCTCGTTATTCCATAAAAAAAATCCGTCAAGCCATATTTAGTTATTTCCGGAGGATTATCGTGTTTTTGTCGTTATAATGCCGAAATTATTTTAAGTTAATGTATGTTGTTGCTTGATAAATTCGAGTACGTTGTTTTGGAAAAATTTCGGGTTTTTGCGTTCTTCGCGTTCGTCGAGAATCGACGAACACGAAGAACCCAGTTGAAGATCGCCCAGGAGAGAGAGAAAAAGGGTCCCGCGACCGCGGGGGGTGCGCGGCCGCGCGACACCTCCCTCGGCCCAGGACCCCGCGGGCGCGGAGGTTGCACGGGCGCGGGGCTGCGCGGGCGCGGGAGGTGCCGCCGGCGCGCGACGCTCCCTTCCCGTGTTGCCCGACGCTCGTCCTTCTGACTTTTCGAGTTCCTCTTCAAGTCATGTTTTTCTGAGTAATTCTCAAGTTTAAACTAAGAATATTTTTCGAGATGTCTCCGATTTATTTCGAGAAAATATTTAAAGATCTTTTCCGTCTAAAAATTTTAGAAAATCAAGTCGAGAAATTCCTTTAATAAATCCTGTTCGGACCCTCATTAGGTCAAAGTCGTGCTATCCATATTAAGTCCTAGCTAAGGGGTTACTAGTTGAGTGTTATTTAATATCATGTTATCAGAAATCTTCAAAGAAGGCTTCTAAGTCGATGATTCGACTTTTGTAGGAGGAATCGAGCCTCGGAGAAATACTAAGGAAAACCACCAGCTCGTTGCCTCGTCCTCCATTCCGTAATCAAGGTGGGTAAACCTATACTCATCTAAAGTTTGAGCTAATAAGCTCTAGAAGCATGTTAGGGCAAATGAGATATCCAATAAAGTATTTTTGCTCAGCCTGTTTGATCTCTGTACAAGGAAAGGAATAAATGTAGTTGTATGCGTGATTATGCTGAACTATTATTTGGGTTAGATAAGTAAAGAAAGTTAGTATAAGTTAAGTGAGCTCTCAAGTATGTTTAGATATGCTAGAATTGTTTATTTACAATTTATGCTAGCATGAAGTGTTTAGAATTGCTTTAATTGCAATAGATGTTATCCGCGTTCATTTCCTTGTACTTGAATGTTTATGCTTAAATAAAGCTCGTACAGTCAAGATTCAAGGATTGCCTTGTTAGGGTAGCTTTACCCCCTCTGTAGGCCGAGATCATGTAGTGATAAGATATTAGCCTTAGACATTGTTCTAAGCTTGGTAATGTTAGCAAGATTAGGAAGAGATGGACTTAGCATCCACTTAAGCAGAACTCGAGCTCAGAACTATTAAGATAGTCGCTGAGGGGTTTCTCCCTCGCAAACTCGTTCGGATATTGAGGTAACCCCTCTTCTATCCTATGGCATGCCTAAGGGTACAGTTGACGACAGGTTTGAGCCAAGTTGGGCCCAAAAGAAAAGAAAAGGTTTTACGAATACGGAGAGGGCTTTTGCGTTTTGCTCTCCGTATACCGTCTATTAATCATTGGATATCTTGAAAGTTATAAAAGCATTTTTGCTAAAACCCACTGAGTACATTAGTGCTCATGCCCCCTCTTTTCAAATGTTTTCAGGTTGAGATGCTGAGGATGCTGGTGGCTGTGAATGTGGGTTGGCTGCCAAGACTATTTTGCTATTATCTAATGTTCTAATAAACCCCACTTTGATCCGCTACTCTGATACACTCTTTTTCAATTCTGTTTAAGTCCTATTATGGTTAGCAAGACTCTATGAATAATCTCCCCAGAAATGATTGAATACATATAAGATGCATATTATGTATCTCTGTTTTTAAATATGATCTCCGTTCACCTGCAAGGAGATCTAACAAGTTGGTATCTGATTAATTAGTCGTTCTTTCCGCTTAAGCATGTTTTCTTTTAATCCAAGTAAACCCGAGCATCACCATATAACTTCTAAAGCACGTCTTGATTCTTAAACTGCTTGGTAAATTCCCCATCTTTATTCGTTAATCTCTTAATAACACCCTGTCCCCACTCGTAAATCCCTATCTCGGGACCGGGCTGTTACAGTTGGTATCAGAGCAGGTTTGCAACTCTGCAGACCTGTCTCTTTGTTTGAAATGAGTCTATGTGAATATAAGTTGTTCTCTGATAAGTTAAAGCAGCAACCCACAGCTCGCCATCACCCTCGCACTCTTAACCAAAAATCAAGGTATGATAGCATAGAAATTTTGGATTTTGGATTCATGATTTTGGAATACAGGAAGGGAAAAGATTTGAGCAAGCATACCTGTTTTATGGACAAGAGAAAAACCGTGAGAATGAAATTCCAAGTAAAAGGTGTTCGGGTAAGATGATTTTCCAGATGGAAAGTTTGTGAAAAGATTTCTCGATTCCAAAATGACTTAAAAATCATCTCTCGAAATTTTGTTTCAAAAGAAAAGGTAAACAATGTATGTTTAAAGAACCTTGGGCACCAAAATTTTTATAAAAGTTGTCAACTGCTTCATAAAATGGAATTGAGCATGCAAGATTAATCCAGACATTAGGAGGACCTTAGGTCTCCCTTTTTGAATCTAGACTGATTAAGTTATTCTCTTCTAGATGGTTAAGCGTCGTTCGACAGCTAGGAAGAGCGTGCCTCTTTTCCGCCCTGTGCAAGAAAGAGTTGAGAGGTTCAGAAGAGAAACTTGGAATGGTAACGAACAGTTGCTGTCCTACATGGCAAGATACCTCGAAAGGTGGGCTTGGGCAAATGGCTACGGAGGAGAGCCCGGGAGCGTGTCCGACTTGGAAACGTGCATCCGCATGTGCGAACATGCGCCACCTGCTTGGAGGCCTACAATGTACCGTATCCTGCAAAGCACGATCACCCGCGATCCCGAGACGTACGCTGAGATCGGAAACCTGACGGAATTCTCGTCAGCCTTAATGGCTCGTTGGGTATCGGAGTATGGCCATGTGCACGCCTTAGCCGAGCAGCAAGAAGATGAGCAAAATCCCTCTCTCGTGGTAGAGCTAGAATTGCAAAGGGCGACTCTCAACAGTCCCCCTGGATTTCAAGTGCCACGTCCTCACGACGAAGGAACCACAGGAGCAGGACCTTCGAATACCCGAATCGTGAACCACACCGAATCCCTATTCTCCTGCACTCCTCAAGTGAACCAGTGGACCCCTGTGACCGCTTCTCAAGGTCTGGGACAGTGTATGCCCCATCAGTATCCTGAAGGGAGCGTTCGCATGAGGACATTCAAGTTTACCGTCCCGGAAATGGTTGATATTGGAGACAAAGAAGAAGAAGACGAGGACCCAGAAGAAGGCGAAGAGGAAGTAGGATCGCCATGCAAGGAAAAGGGTAAAGGCCCGGCTCATGATTAAGCATAGAAAGGAGGTGTAGAAGGTGTTGCTGTTAGAACACCTAGATGTTTAATCCATCTGTTTGCCTGTAATCTAATATCCGCTCTCACCAAGACTTTAATATGTAATAGATGCTTTAAGAATTCTAAACCCAATAGTGGCAGTGAATTTTCCAAAGAGACTGCCCTATCCCGGTTGTAACCCATAATTTTATATATCGATGTCAAAGTCCTCTAAATGAGGCAATTTTCCCACCATGTTTGAATGACGCCTAAATTTCATTTTGTTTGATCTATCTTGTGCAATTAAAAGACCTTATCAAAAGGCATTCTTGTCTTGTGTGAATTTTTTCAAACCTCGCTAATATTTAGTTCTTTAGAATGCCGCCTCGAAGAAGTTAAGCCGAGAATGAGGATGAGAATGAACCTGAGCAAGCTCCAAACCTCAGTCCAAAAGCCGAAAGTGTGTTTCTCAAATACAACCCCCCATCGTTTAATGGGTTAGGAGATCCAATGGATGCCGAAAAATGGCTTCGCTCCTTAGAACGGATCTTCGATTTCATAGCTTGCACTGAAGGAGAAAAACTAAGTTGCGCTCTTTTCATGTTAACGGAGGATGCGGACTACTGGTGGGAGTCCGTGCGAAGGACCATAACCCCGGTTCAATGGGAAGACTATAGTTGGGAAGATTTCAAGCATGATCTGTATCAGAAGTATATCCCGGATTATTACCGAGAGGCAAAGGAGATGGAGTTCTGGAATCTAAAGCAAGGGAATAAGACAGTGTCAGAATACGATAGAGAATTCAACCAGTTGTCAAGGCATGCTCCACATCTAGTGGACACAGACGGGAAGAAAGCACGCAAGTTCAAAAAAGGACTTAGATCCGAGATTGGCATAGCCCTCGCTGGGCAAGAAGACATGTCTTATGCCCGAACCTTAGCCAAAGCATTGAGCATAGAAGCCATCCTTCCTCAGAAGATTCAACCCTCTCAGTCGTCTAATGATCCGAAGGGGAAAAGGAAGTGGGAAGGAGGGAGAAGGGATGACAGAAGAAAGAAACCCCACTGGCAAAACCGAGAGTCGGGGGTGCCTCGAAATCAACTTAGCAACGCCCCTAGTTTTAGGCCGTGTCAAAAGTGCGGAAGAATGCATCCTGGAGTTTGTCGAGCAAATCTATCTGGGTGCTACAACTGTGGTGAGGAGGGGCACTTCAAAAGAGAGTGTCCTAAAGGAAACAACCAACGATCCCAAACACCACAGCAAACCCATGTACCCGCAACCACTTCAGCAACTTCCTGGAAACCAACCAAGACTGCAGCAAGGAGGACCTCAGGGTCAAAGGCCGAGACTGAACCCGAGACCGAACCAAGGGCGAGACCAAAGGTTCAATCAAGGACAAAGGCCGCCCCAGCCAGCTCGTACTTATGCTCTCAATCAGCAGCAAGCCGCTAAGGCCCCAGGTAATCTAGCAGGTATGATTACCCTCCTCGAGACGCCAGTTTTAGCTCTCTTTGACACAGGAGCATCGCATTCGTTTATAGCTGAGTCTGTTTGTAAGAAACTAAAGATTGAACCTGAGGATGCTGAGAATGCTCTTGAAATAAGTATTCCCTCTGGAAAGAAAATAATGTCTAGGAAGGTCTGCTCTAACCTAGAATTGAACATAGAAGGGGAAAACTTTAAGTCAAATCTTTATGTGATAAAGATTCAGGACTTCGACATAATCCTAGGAATGGATTGGTTAGCCTCAGCTAATGCTTCCATAAGCTGTCCCGAGAGGGAGGTAATGTTTCGACCACCCGGGAAACCCGAGGTGACAATCTACGGATCAAGGTTAGGAACTAAAATCCCAGTGATATCCGCCTTAAAGGCCACCAAGATGATAAGGAAGAGCGACTGCCAAGCATTTCTTGTTAACCTAATAAGGAAAGATGGAGGAGAACTTTCCATCGAAGACGTTCCAGTCGTAAGAGAGTATCCCGACGTATTCCCAAAGGAGCTGCCAGGACTACCTCCAGACCGGCAAGTGGAGTTCGCTATCAAGTTGGAACCAGGAGCCGCCCCAGTCTCAAAAGCCCCCTACAGAATGGCGCCTAAGGAGTTGCAAGAACTCAAGGTCCAACTGCAAGAGTTACTAGACCTAGGTTTTATCCAACCTAGTGTTTCGCCTTGGGGAGCTCCAATCTTGTTCGTAAAGAAAAAGAATGGCACGTTGAGAATGTGCATCGACTATAGGGAGCTTAATAAGCTAACCATCAAGAATCGATACCCTCTCCCAAGAATAGACGATCTCTTCGATCAACTCAAGGGAGCAAGTGTCTTCTCCAAGATAGACTTAAGATCGGGGTACCATCAACTGAAGATCCGAAAGGAGGATATCCCTAAGACCGCTTTCAGAACTCGCTATGGGCACTACGAGTTTGTGGTAATGCCATTCGGATTAACCAACGCCCCAGCAGTGTTCATGGATTTAATGAACCGGGTTTTTCACCCGTACCTTGACAAGTTTGTCCTAGTTTTCATAGATGATATTCTCATCTATTCCAAGGATGAGGAAGAACATCAGAAACACCTAAGGGTGGTACCAGAAACCTTAAGAAGAGAAAAGCTTTATGCTAAGTTCAGCAAATGTGAGTTTTGGCTCAAAGAAGTAACGTTTCTAGGTCATATAGTCTCGGTAGAAGGAATCAAGGTGGATCCGGCTAAGATTGAAGCTGTAAGCAACTGAAAGTCTCCAAGAAGTGTGAACGAGATAAGGAGTTTCCTAGGACTCGCTAGATACTATCGCAGATTCATTGAAGGATTCTCGACTATATCCAAGCCTATGACACGACTGCTACAGAAGGATTCCAAGTTCAAGTGGACGCCTGAATGTGAGGGAAGTTTTCAAACCTTGAAGAAGGTGCTAACCACAGCCCCTGTTCTAGCCATTCCAGAAGGGAATGAAGATTTCGTGGTTTACGCAGACGCATCGAGTAAGGGATTAGGATGCGTACTAATGCAGAAAGGAAAGGTGATTGCTTATGCTTCTAGACAGCTTAAGAATCACGAACAAAACTACCCGACTCATGACTTGGAGCTAGCAGCGGTCGTTCATGCGCTAAAGATCTGGAGGCACTATCTCTACGGAGCCAAGTGTGAGATCTTCTCAGACCACAAGAGCTTGAAGTATTTCTTCGAGCAAAAAGATCTTAACATGAGACAAAGAAGATGGCTAGAACTCGTAAAAGACTATGACTGTACGATTCACTACCACCCAGGGAAAGCAAATGTAGTAGCAGATGCCCTAAGTAGAAAGGAGAAGGCGGAGTTAGGATTCGTTTCAGCTCAGGAAGATCTTCGCAATGAATTCGAGAAGTTAAAGATCGAGGTGCTAACACCACCCGAGACCATCCAAGCTCAAATTGCCGTGATAGTCGCTCAGCCCGACCTAAGGTAAAGGATAATTGAAGCTCAGAGAGAAGATGAATTTCTCGAAAAGAAAAGGCTGGAAGCACGAACTGATGACTCTCAAGAATTCGCGGAAGCCGCCGACAACGCACTCTTATTCAAAGGAAGGCTTTGTGTGCCTAGCAAAGGAGAACTAAAGGAGGAAATCATGTGCGAAGCACATGACACGCCATATACAGCACATCCCGGAAGCACCAAGATGTACCAAGACCTCAAGAAGAATTTCTGGTGGAACAACATGAAAAGAGAAATAGCTTCCTTCATGGAAAGGTGCCTGAGTTGTCAACAAGTGAAAGCTTTGCATCAAAAACCTTCTGGTTTGCTTCAACCCCTAGAAATCCCAGAATGGAAGTGGGATCACATCAACATGGACTTCGTCGTAGGATTGCCAAGGTCCAAACGGAGAAATACCGCCATTTGGGTAATAGTTGACCGATTGTCTAAATCGGCACACTTTGTTGCTGTTAAGATGACGGACGGACTAGATCAACTAGCCTAGTTGTATGTTAAGGAAATTGTGCGTTTGCATGGAGTGCCGGTCTCGATTACATCGGACCGTGATTCAAGATTTACATCAAGATTTTGGAGGAGCCTACAAGATGCAATGGGATCAAAGCTCAACTTTAGCACAGCATTCCATCCTCAGACGGATGGCCAATCCGAAAGGACCATCTAGATTCTAGAAGACATGCTTAGAGGAGTCGTCATCGATCAAGGAGGCAATTGGGAAGAGTTACTGCCTTTGGTAGAATTTGCCTATAACAACAGCTACCAGACATCGATCGGCATGGCCCCTTATGAAGCCCTTTATGGAAAGAAGTGTAGATCGCCCCTATATTGGGACGAGGTCGGAGAGAAAAGGATACTTGGACCCGAGATGGTCCAGGTGGCCGTCCAGAAAATCGAGCTCATTCGTCAACGCATCAAGGAAGCTCAGGATAGACAAAAGGCTTATGCAGATGAGAGAAGAATGAATCTCAGCTTCGACGTTGGAGATAAAGTGTTTTTGAAGGTGTCTCCATCAAAAGGAATAATTCGTTTTGGCAAACGAAGCAAATTAAGGCCCAGATTTATCGGACCTTTTGAGATTTTAGAAAAGGTGAATGAAGTAGCCTACAGGTTGGCCTTACCACCCAACTTGAGTAACGTACATAATGTCTTTCATGTCTCAATGTTACGAAAGTACGTGTTTGACCCAAAACACGTGATTAACAAAGAAGATATAGTCCTGAATGAGGACTTAGCCTATGAAGAAAAGCCTCAAACCATCGTTGATCGAAAAATTCAGAAGCTGAGAAATAAGGAGATCGACCTGGTGAAAGTAATCTAGAACCACCATGGCTCAGAGGAAGCAACTTGGGAGCTTGAATCCGAGCTGCTCAAGAAGTACCCTGATATCGCTTATCATGGTTAGTAAATTTCGGGACGAAATTTTATTTAAGGGAGGTAGGATGTAATACCCCAGAATTCTGAATAAGGTTTAGAGGATTATTAATAATAAGTTAATTAATTAAAAAAAAATAATTTAATTAAGATTAACTAAGGTTGGATGTCAGTCACGACTTTAGGAGTCAGATCGCCTTTTGAGAAATGTGATTTTAACTATTTTATGACCGTCTGTGGTCTCGTTAGAAAGGTTTTAACTCAAGGAGTATGCCGGTGTTTTCAGATTTTAATTCTGAAGTCATTAAGTGTTCCCGGTGATGAAAAACGCATTTAAAAGAAGAATGAATAGTAACTTTTGCGTGCGTTCGTGTTTTGAGAAATTTACGAAATTCTCCTCATTTATTCAAGTCCAGTTCTGTCAGGCCCCTCTTATGGGAAATGACTCAAGGATTCCGTTAGCGTTCACGGATTGACATTCTGAGGTCAATCGAACGCTCGGGAGCCAAATCTGTCAGTCTGAGTGAATAGTAAAAGTAATTCCAAAAAGAGAATCTTTGCTCGTCTTCCTTCTGACGAACCCGTCTTCTTCACGAAACAAGTTGGTTCCCTAGTATTCGATCCAACGAGTCTTCCTGTATTTTTAGATTTCGTGTCTGAAGTCATTTGGACCTCGACATCGAATAAATCAGCTTTTAACCGAGCCCGGGGTAACTTTTGCAGTATTCCCGCACAGCAATGGCTTCCAAGGGAAGCCAAAGCTTTTCCTATATATAGGGGACCACCCCTTTAGCTTTTCTTGCTCACTTTACTCTTCCATTCACTTCTAAAAATCGAGAGGTGAAAAGCTTTGAAAGCCGAGAAGGTTCTGTCAAAATAAAAAGTGTTCTTCATGAGTGTTCTTCGAGACGACGAGTGGAGTGGCGTGGAAGGGATGCGGTGAGGGAATGTGCTAGGAGGCGCCGTTGAAATCGTAGCAGGCGGCTCTGCCGCCGTTGCGATTCGACGAGACGCCAAGCTAACCACATTCCCTCGACGCACCTGACCCCGTCCATTTTAGTTCGTCGGTCTCAATTCCATTTCTTTTTCATCTTTAAATTTCCGCATTTACTTTCCGTTCTTTACGTTCTTCGCGTTCTTCATTATTTCTCGTCTAAAGTTACATTTCAATTTTTGTTGGAATTCCAAGATTATGACTTATGCGTTATATTTCTCATTTTAAATTCCGTTATTATTATTCTAAGAAGATTAACCTCGTTATTCCATAAAAAAAATCCGTCAAGCCATATTTAGTTATTTCCGGAGGATTATCGTGTTTTTGTCGTTATAATGCTGAAATTATTTTAAGTTAATGTATGTTGTTGCTTGATAAATTCGAGTACATTGTTTTGGAAAAATTTCGGGTTTTTGCGTTCTTCACGTTCTTCGCGTTCGTCGAGAATCGACGAACACGAAGAACCCAGTTGAAGATCGCCCAGGAGAGAGAGAAAAAGGGTCCCGCGACCGCGGGGGGTGCGCGGCCGCGCGACACCTCCCTCGGCCCAGGACCCCGCGGGCGCGGGGCTGCGCGGGCGCGGGAGGTGCCGCCGGCGCGCGACGCTCCTTTCCGGTGTTGCCCGACGCTTGTCCTTCTGACTTTTCGAGTTCCTCTTCAAGTCATGTTTTTCCGAGTAATTCTCAAGTTTAAACTAAGAATATTTTTCGAGATGTCTCCGATTTATTTCGAGAAAATATTTAAAGATCTTTTCCGTCTAAAAATTTTAGAAAATCAAGTCGAGAAATTCCTTTAATAAATCCTGTTCGGACCCTCATTAGGTCAAAGTCGTGCTATCCATATTAAGTCCTAGCTAAGGGGTTACTAGTTGAGTGTTATTTAATATTATGTTATCAGAAATCTTCAAAGAAGGCTTCTAAGTCGATGATTCGACTTTTGTAGGAGGAATCGAGCCTCGGAGAAATACTAAGGAAAACCACCAGCTCGTTGCCTCGTCCTCCATTCCGTAATCAAGGTGGGTAAACCTATACTCATCTAAAGTTTGAGCTAATAAGCTCTAGAAGCATGTTAGGGCAAATGAGATATCCAATAAAGTATTTTTGCTCAGCCTGTTTGATCTCTGTACAAGGAAAGGAATAAATGTAGTTGTATGTGTGATTATGCTGAACTATTATTTGGGTTAGATAAGTAAAGAAAGTTAGTATAAGTTAAGTGAGCTCTCAAGTATGTTTAGATATGCTAGAATTGTTTATTTACAATTTATGCTAGCATGAAGTGTTTAGAATTGCTTTAATTGCAATAGATGTTATCCGCGTTCATTTCCTTGTACTTGAATGTTTATGCTTAAATAAAGCTCGTACAGTCAAGATTCAAGGATTGCCTTGTTAGGGTAGCTTTACCCCCTCTGTAGGCCGAGATCATGTAGTGATAAGATATTAGCCTTAGACATTGTTCTAAGCTTGGTAATGTTAGCAAGATTAGGAAGAGATGGACTTAGCATCCACTTAAGCAGAACTCGAGCTCAGAACTATTAAGGTAGTCGCTGAGGGGTTTCTCCCTCGCAAACTCATTCGGATATTGAGGTAACCCCTCTTCTATCCTATGGCATGCCTAAGGGTACAGTTGATGACAGGTTTGAGCCAAGTTGGGCCCAAAAGAAAAGAAAAGGTTTTACGAATACGGAGAGGGCTTTTGCGTTTTGCTCTCCGTATACCGTCTATTAATCATTGGATATCTTGAAAGTTATAAAAGCATTTTTGCTAAAACCCACTGAGTACATTAGTGCTCATGCCCCCTCTTTTCAAATGTTTTCAGGTTGAGATGCTGAGGATGCTGGTGGCTGTGAATGTGGGTTGGCTGCCAAGACTATTTTGCTATTATCTAATGTTCTAATAAACCCCACTTTGATCCGCTACTCTGATACACTCTTTTTCAATTCTGTTTAAGTCCTATTATGGTTAGCAAGACTCTATGAATAATCTCCCCAGAAATGATTGAATACATATAAGATGCATATTATGTATCTCTGTTTTTAAATATGATCTCCGTTCACCTGCAAGGAGATCTAACAAGTTGGTATCTGATTAATTAGTCGTTCTTTCCGCTTAAGCATGTTTTCTTTTAATCCAAGTAAACTCGAGCATCACCATATAATTTCTAAAGCACGTCTTGATTCTTAAACTGCTTGGTAAATTCCCCATCTTTATTCGTTAATCTCTTAATAACACCCTGTCCCCACTCGTAAATCCCTATCTCGGGACCGGGCTGTTACAAGGTGCAGGGGACGCCGAAGTCATTCACAATTCATTCTTGAGGCTTCAAAAGACCGATCGTAATTTTTTCCATTTGATGGATATCGACGATAAGGGAAGGCTTAGAAATGTTATGTGGATACATCCTCGTAGCGTGGCTGCATACGAAGAATTTAACGAGGTTGTAAGTTTCGACACAACATACCTCGTCAACAAATACGATATGCCATTTGCAACTGTGGTGGGGATCAATCATCATAACCAATCCATTCTTCTAGGTTGTGCGTTGTTGTCGAAGGAAAACAGTGAGTCCTTCAAATGGTTTTGGAGTAATTGGTTGGAAGTTATGGGGAATATAGTGCCTACGGCTATTTTGACGGATCAATGTGATGGTATTAAGAATGCTTTGAAAGAGGTAATGCCCGACACTATTCACCGTCTTTGCATTTGGCATATTCTTTCGAAGGTCCCAACCAAATTCAAGGCCGTGTGTGATCCTAAAGAAGCCGAGAGAGAATTCACCGAGTTGATATACGAAAGCATTACTATCTCTGAATTGGAGTCGATGTGGAATGAATTTATTGAGAAGCACAACCTACATGAAAATAGGTGGCTTTCAGATTTGTGGGAAGTAAGGGAAAGTTGGATCCCCATCTCCTTGAACCATATTTTTTGGGCCGATTGTAAATCTACCCAAAGGAGCGAGTCGATGCATTCCTTCTTCGATAACTACATTCATTCAAGAAGCTCATTGAAACAATTCGTTGAGCAATACGAAATTGCGGTTTGTGATAAAGTGTATATCGAGATGCGAGCTGACTATGATTCCAAAACAAGGGTGATTAAGTGTTTTTCCATTTTTAAATGGGAAGAACAATTTCAAAAGGCCTATACCAACAACATATTTCAGCTTGTTCAAGATGAAATAAAGGGGATGTGGGTTTGTGACATTACTAACGTGCCTATTATTGGGGAAGATGTTGAAATATTTGAAGTGGTGGATAGTGGTATGATGAGCAAATATCACAAGCAATATACATTCAAGGTGGAGTATAGACCTAAAGGAGAATATCTAGATTGTGATTGTAAGAAGTTTAATTCGAAGGGTATTCTTTGTCGCCATATATATAAGGTGTTGGTGAAAAAGAATATTGATTCGGTTAATGAGAGATATATAATGAGAAGATGGAGGAAGGATGTGTATAGGCGACACTCAAGTATTTGTTTTGCAGGTGGTTATCCTCACATGACCAAGGAATATTCAAGGTATCAAGACGTGGAGAAGGTGTTTCAAGAATGCACGGATAAGTCTTATCAAGATGAATCTAAAATGAAGTTCATCAAGGAAACCCTTAAAGAGTGTAGTGCTAAACTAGATAAGATGATTAGTACTAGTGTTGCTATGCAAGGAGAAGGAGAAGAAGCTAGCCATAATCTTGTCTTGGATCCGGAGCAAATTAATCGTATAGGAAGGCCAAAAAAGAACCGGGTTAAATCGATCAATGAAGTCATCAAGGAAAGACAAAAGAGCAAGGCGACGAACGAAACGAAGAAGAAGAAGAAGAAGAAGAAGAAGAAGAGGAAGAAGAAGAGTGGTTGATCGTTGTACTTGTGTTTCAATTCGGTCATATTGTATTGTATTTATGACTTTGTGTTTCGGTTTAATTTTAGTTGATTTATAAGTTAAATTACTAATTTCCCATATCAATACTAATATAAGTTAAAGTTTAAGGAGTATTTGATTCAAAGGAGCTCGATTAATAGTCTTAAGGAGTATAAAAGAAATAAAATTACAGTTTCGGTGAATATAATCAGTGTAATTTTATGATAAATTTAATTTTATTATATTGTGTAGGAGATATAAATTTTGTCCCAAAGTTAATTATATACTAAAAAATATTGAAAATTTAATAGTTTAATAAATGATTGAAAAAAAAACAATTTTTGGGCCTGATTTATTAATTATAGTCAGGCCCATAGTAGTGAGTTAGAAGACCCAAATATGAGGGCCCAAATATCAGGATTTATGCATTGATGTTAGTGGGATCCGACCCCAAACGTGGACAACAAGTGCTGCATGTCCTATTATTATATACAAGCTTCTTTCCTTTCATCTTTTCGATGTGGGATGAAAAAAAATTATGCTTTTATTATTAATTTCTGTATTAAATAAGTAGTATAAAAAAACACTTTTTGGGCCTGCTTTAATATTTATAGTGAGGCCCATAGTAGTCAGTTCAAAGGCCTAAATAAGCAGGCCCAAAGCTCAGGATGTATGCATTGATGTTAGTGGGATCCGACCCCTAACAAGGGCAACCGGTCCTGCATGTCCTGTTATTATATACAAGCTTCTTTCCTTTCATTTTTTCGATGTGGGATGAAAAATTATCCTCAGAATGTATTTTTGAAGTAGTTTCTCGTACAATTTGATTTAATCCTTTTAACTTTGTTAGCCATTATATATGTAACGAAGATGTGTTGATCTTTTTCCATTTATATAATGCTCAAATTACGTGAATATAGAAAACTTATGCCAACATATTTATTCTTCTCTTCCATGCCCAGAAAAATAATCTTTGGCCGAATTTAAGCATTTTTTTTTCCCATAATTTAAGCATTTTAATTTGTCCAGAATTATTTTTCCCTTAATTAAATTTGTACAATCGATTTAATCAATGAAAACATATATATGTCAAGAATAATAGTAAATGACAAACATACAAAAAATATATAGCAAATTATATATTCATAATTTATGAAACATAATATATTGTCCATAGCTACATTCTGAATATTAAAATTTAAAATTTACATAAACACATAAAATTAATCTTTTTGGTTCAAGCGAGCACGGAGAACCGCCAACCTAGCCTGGATACACGCTAACTCGGATTTTCTCCACTCAATTTCTTGCTTGATTCGTAGTTTTCTCTTCTCTTCCAGCATGTCTTTGTGAAATTGATCATTTTCACGCTAATATATGACAATTATAATTGGACTAATTGGCACAATAAGATAGTATTTTATTATTAATTTATGTATAAGATTAGTATTATATATATAGTTACGAAATTATTGTAATTAGGCCAAAAATTACTACATAAATTTGTACTATATTCATATCATTGAAAAAACATTAGATTAGTTGTAATTGGACTAATTAGATAGAATTTTTATTATTATATCAAATTATATCAAAAAAGTATAATTAGTTGGTTTAGGGTTTTGGAGCATTAATAAGAAAGAATGATGATTGTGTGTAAGATGCAACAAAAAAATATGTCAAATCACACTTTAAAGCAATTATAATAGTTTATATAAATTACAATATTTGTACGATTTCATTTAATTCACACTTTAACTTTTCTATACTATATCACACAATAGTAAAAAGAAAAAAATTACAAACAAATTGGATAGTTGGTTTATGGTCTTGTAGTATTAATGACTATGAATGATGGTTGTGTGTAAGATTAAACAAAGACTCGTGATGAATGAGTTGTGATGATTACATTCAATAAATATTGTGTACACGTTACTTGAGAAATTGTAGTTGGAAGGCTTTGTGTCTTTTCAATTAAATCCAAATAAAATTAATATTTTATTTTCAATTTTATTATTCTTAAGAAGAATAAATAAATTTCTATTAATATTTTATTTGCATTTTTTTCAATTTTAAAAGTTATAAGTAATTTTAAACAATATTATTTTATTTTTTATAAATGTTTTCACAATATTTTATACACAATATGAAATAATATTTAAAATAAAAAACAAATAAAATTTGAATTTTTCGGTTTAGGGTTTTGTAGTATAAAAATATACTATATTCATACTTAATTAATCTACAATCAGAATATACAATATTAAAAATTAAATAAAACATAAAATTAATCCATCAGGAACGAACGAGCTCGAAGGACCTTTAGCCTTGCCTCGATACACTCTAGCTCGGCTATTTGCTTCTCATATGCGTGCTTGATCCGTTGTTCTAGCATCAGTTCACGCATTTCTTGCTGGAATTGAGCCTTCTCACGCTACAAAGATTTAACAAAACAAATTCATAATTAATCAACAAATAAAAATAACACGAATCTAATGTAACAAATTTTCTAACAAAAAAGTTGATACCTGTTGCGCCTCCACACATCGATGCAAATTTGCATCGGCCTTTGCTTTGGCTTCAACAATTTTGGCAAGCCTCTCCGATTCCCTCATAAACTACAAACAAAAAAACCATTCAAAAAAAAAAAAAATTCAATGCTAAAATCATACATGAAAAAAAAAATAATAATAAATAAATAAATAAAACCAACAGAACCTCTTCAAGTTCCGTTTCCGTGCTCAACCTAATCCGCTTTCAGGACGAGTTGCCCTCCTCTTCGTTTGGCCTTCTTGATGAAGAAGCCATATCCAGAATTTTCAAAGTTTTTTGAGAGTATTGGCAGTAGATAGAGATAAATGAGGAGACGTGACTTTTGAGATTATCCCTAAAAAATTGTGATGATTTCATTCATTAAGTAGAGTGTATAAATAACTTGAGTAGTTGGAGTTGTCAATCCATCGTGTCTATTCATATTCACTCCAATTTAATACATTACTAATAAGATAGTATTTTATTATTAATTTCTGTATTAAATAAGTAGTATATTTATAGGTACGAAATTAGTACATGTTAGCTTAAAAATTATACTTTGGTAACTATACTAAGAAAATTGTTACTTTAGTCATATCATTGATAAAATGAATGTGTAATTTGCATTACAATTATTAAAAAAAATTGATTTAGGGTTTTGGAGCATTACTAAGTCAAATTCATTAAAAATGACGATTATAAAAAATATGTCAACACACACTTCTCAATAAACCCTACTCAATAGCAATCATCATCTTATACCCTAATATTGATATCACATGACTAATTGGAATTCAAATTACAAATTTACTACTAGTATAGTCACAAATTTGATCTAAGATCACTGATTGGAATTCCAATTGCAAAATTACTACTAGTATAGTCTAAAATGACTACTAGTATAGTCCCAAAATTGATATCACATGACAAAATGGATTTTCAATTGCATAATTACTACTACTATAGTACCAAAATTGATATCACATGACTAATTGAAATTCAAATTACAAATTTACTAAGAAAATTGGTACTATAGTCATATCATTGATAGAATGAATGTGTAATTGGCATTACAATTATATAAATTTATTGATTTAGGGTTTTGGAGCATTAATGAGAAAGAAAATGGTTGTGTGTAAGATGAAATTAATTATGCTAATTTTACTACTTTGGAAATATATTGACCAATTCTAATTAAATTATAGCCAATTTACGTCCCAGAATTGTAGTCCGAATTTAAACTATAGTCACAACAATTAATGAGTTGTGATGATTAAATTCAATAAATATTGTGTATACATTACTTGAGAAATTGTAGTTGGAAGGCTTTATGTCTTTTCAATTAAATCCAAATAAAATTAATATTTTATTTTCAATTTTATTATTTTTAAAAAGATTAAATAAATTCGTATTAATATTTTGTTTGCAATTTTTTTAATTTTAAAAGTTATAAGTATGTTTAAACAATATTATTTTATTTTTTATAAATTTTTTGACGATATTTTATATACTATATCAAATAATAGTTAAAATAAACAATATTATTTTTTTTTTAAAAAATGTTTTGACGCTATTTTATATACTATATCAAACAATAGTTAAAATAAAAATAAAATAAAATTTGAATTTGTTGGTTTAGGGTTTTGTAGCATTAATGAGAATCAATGATGGTTGTGTGTAAAATGGAACAATTAAAGAGTAGTTTTCACACTTCTCAATAAACCATACTCAATAGTGTGATTTTACTTTCAAATTTTTAATCGTTTTAAAAAGGATAAATAAATCTGTAATTGTGTTATTTATTATAATTTTTCTTATTTTTAAGAGTAATAAGTAAATTTAAACAATACTAAGTTAGATTTTATACTATACCAAACAATAGTAAAAACAAAAAAATTAAAATTTGAATTTTTGGGATTAGGGTTTTGTAGCATTAATGAGATTAATTAATGATGGTTGTGTGTAAAATGGAACAAAGAGTATTCACCTCACACTTCTCAATAAACCTTGCTCAATAGTAATCATTCATCTTATTCCCTACATTCACTATATAATATTCAGTCATTTTTTTTTATTTTACGTAAATATTTTTTTCGAATAATATTTTGGAATTATCCATGCTGCAACATGCTGAGGTGTTTTGGTTACTAGTCTTTTCATGCCTTTAATGAAGAACTCTATTTTCTTTTATATAAGTAGGTAGTTGTAATTGTAATTTCATAATCTAAAAAAAAAAATCGCCAAAAATCATGTCTTGGTCCAAATCTGATGAGGCCGTGTTTGTTAGTTTCTTACGTCTAAGGATTGGGTTCGTCGATCTTTCTCACGCACCGGGTACTGCATTGACCCTGGACTTACTCACGAAGTTGATGTCTGGTGCTCGGTATCATCATTTTCGGACCATCGAACTGGTCCATAAATTGAAAGAATTGAAGGAGCTATTTTATTCATTCAAAAAATTTAAAATGCTTCCGGGGATCACCTACGATGAAGATAACAACTGTGTCAAAACCACTGATGACTATTTCAGTCTTTTCAGTGATATTCGAGCTGTAAGTGAACATTACCATTTCGTTATTTTAATTTTTTTAATGACATTGCTTTGCATTTACATTTCACTACAGGAATGTGAGATGCATAGAGACTTTCGACTGAATGGAATGCCGGAGTATCGTGGAATTCGTGACATTATTCAACTTGGAGGCGTTGTCAATACTGATTTTGAGAGTTTAGTGAATAGGTTTGCTTGAAGAGTTTAACCTTGTCGTTATGGGGTGTACTTAAATTATCTTTTATTATATCTATAAAAATTATCTTTTATTATCATTGTTTTTATTGTAGTCTACATAAATAAGATTAATTAGATCAATCCAAATATTTTTTTCATTACAAATAACACTTTTTTATTCAGATTAATACTAATCCATTAATCAAACCATAATTCATCCAGATCTTATTTTCACTTAAATTTCGAACAAAATGTAAAAGACTGAAATTAATAATAGTGCGCACAATATTATATTTTCGATAATTGGTACACGATTAAGTGAACAGAAAATGTATGCAACAAGTGCAATTTTTTAAAATAAATATAAAACCCTACATATAGTGCATCCCTAAAATCTGTCAAGCCACAAAGGAAGCCAACCAGCCGAAATCCACACCGCCGAAACCACCGGGGCCGTCCATGATCTCACGAAGTTCTCCAAAGTAGGGCATTCCATGAAGCCTAAATTCCCTCCACCGCGGACTCTCCTACATCATAAAAAAGATAGAATTTTTTTTTTGTTTTAGGTTAGTAAAATTAAAAGCAAAAATAAATTATACTTACATTCTGTCCTACTCGGTCGAAATACTCGTCTCCCGCAGTGACTAGGTTTAGGTTTTCATCGTAATGGATTCCCATATGTCGTAGGAAACGCTCGAAACTCCATGTCTTATCCCTTAACTCGTTCAATTTCAGCACGAGTTGTATCAATGGAACTCTCCGATTAAGAACCGTCGTCATCGTCATTGAAATATCCTCCAGAGCATCTGCAACCTCGTAGTTGTCAGATACATCCACAGTCCCAACTTGACAATGCAAAAGATCGATAAAAAATTCCTCGTTGGAACGTGACCAATTCATATTGTTTTTTGGAAAGTTTTTTTTTCTTTTGGAGATAAATGAGAGAAGTTGAATGAGGAGGTGCCTTTATGGTTGGATTACCCTCTTAAATTTGAGTGAGTAAGTAAAAATATTTCTTTGCCATATGGCGATTTGTTTATGGTCAAAAATATTTTAATTGAATAAAATTGTTTATTATAACAACTTTCTAAAAAAGTCGAAATTACAGAGTGAAAAAAATATAAAATTATTATTTTGGTTAAAATAATAGGTCTAATTTTATAATAAGTGTAATTTACTTTTCATGTATAGGAGTTCTACTTTGAAAAAAATAATTCTACACGAAAAATTAAATTAATTTATAAATTTAAAAAAAAAAACTATTTTGTGGGCCTGAATTGTATTTCATAGTCAGGCCCATGTGCATAGCAGACAACATGCCCATTTCGTATAATGCATGCATTGATGTTGGTGGGATCCGACCCCAAACGTGGACAACCAGCGCTCCTAGGCTCTCTAATACATACGCGTCTTTTTTCTTTAAGACATTCGATGTGGGATGAAGTTGAAGGCAATACTACACTATCACTTACTACAATTTCAAGGGAAAACTCCAATTTCCCTTATTTCCCCTGTATCTTTTACCCCTGTATTATTCAAACTCTAAAGCAAATATTTTTACCCCGCCTTATTCAATCTCAAAATTTTAAAAATTTTAAAGGGACGAAACCTCAAAAAATTAAATATTCTATTTTCCAAAATAAATAGTATAGTAGTAAAATTTGACCATAATTTTCTTTTTTTGCACAGACGAAACCTCATGACTTTCGATTGTACCAAAACTTTACTAAAATTAATCGATATTACCATAATTAATTGATTCTAACAAAATTTTACTAAAATAATTCGATTTTACCAAAGTTAATCTATTGTACCAATATTTTACTAAAATTAATCGATTTCAACATAATTAATCGAATCTACCATACTTTTACTAAGATTAATTAAATTTTTTAAATCAATCCATTGTACATTAATTAAATCGGAATTCCAATTGCAACATTACTACTACTATAGTCTCAAAATTGATCTAACATCACTAATTGGAATTCCAATTACTAAATTGATCCTACTATAGTCCTAAAATTGATATCACATGACTAATTGGAATTCCAATTACTAAATTGATCCTACTATAGTCCTAAAATTGATATCACATGACTAATTGGAATTTCAATTGCAACATTACTACTACTATAGTCTCAAAATTGATCTATCATCACTAATTGGAATTCCAATTGCAACATAACTACTACTATAGTCTCAAAATTGATCTAATATCACTAATTGGAATTTCAATTGCAACATTACTACTACTATAGTCTCAAAATTGATCTAACATCACTAATTGAAATTCCACTTACTAAATTTATCCTACTATAGTCCCAAAATTGATATCACATGACTAATTGGAATTCCAATTGCAACATTACTACTACTATAGTCTCAAAATTGATCTAACATGACTAGTTGGAATTCCAATTGCACAATTACTACTACTATAGTCCAAAAAAAATCTAACATCACAAATTGGAATTCCATTTACTAAATTGATCCTACTATAGTCCAAAAAATGATCTAACATTTGCAATTGGAATTCCAATTGCAACATGACTAATTGGAATTCCAATTGCAACATTACTACTAGTATAGTCACAAATTTGATCTAACATGGCTAATTGGAATTCCAATTCCCAAATTGGATCTAACATGACTAATTAGAATTCCAATTGCATACTTACTACTAGTATAGTCATAAATTTGATCTAACATCACTAGTTGAAATTTCAATTCCCAAATTGGATCTAGCTTGACTAATTGGAATTCCAATTACATACTTACTACTAGTATAGTCACAAATTTGATCTAACATCACTAATTGGAATACCAATTCCCAAATTGGATCTAACATGACTAATTGGAATTCCAATTGCATACTTACTACTAGTATAGTCACAAATTTGATCTAACATCACTAATTGGAATACCAATTCCCAAATTGGATCTAACATGACTAATTGGAATTCCAATTGCATACTTACTACTAGTATAGTCACAGATTTGATCTAACATCACTAATTGGAATTCCAATTGCATAGTTACTACTAGTATAGTCTAACATGACTAATTGGAATTCCAATTGCAAAATTACTACTAGTATAGTCACAAATCGGATCTAACATCACTCATTGAAATTCCAATTGCAACATTACTACTAGTATAATCACAAATTTGATCTAACATGACGAATTGAAATTTCAATTCCCAAATTGGATCTAACATGACTAATAGGAATTCCAATTGTATACTTACTACTTGTATAGTCACAAATTTGATCTAAAATGACTAATTGGAATTCCAATTCCCAAATTGGATCTAGCATCACTCATTGGAATTCCAATTGCATACTTACTACTAGTATAGTCACAAATTTGATCTAACATCACTAATTGGAATTCCAATTCCCAATTCGGATCTAACATGACTAATTGGACTTCCAATTGCAACATTACTACTATTATAGTCACAAATTGGATCTAACATCACTAATTGGAATTCCAATTCCAAAATTGGATCTAACATCACTAATTGGAATTCCAATTGCAACATTACTACTAATATAGTCACTAATTGGATCTAACATCACTAATTGGAATTCCAATAGCATACTTATTACTAGTATAGGCACAAAATTGATCTAACATCACTAATTGGAATTTCAATTCTAAAATTGGATCTAACATGACTAATTCTAATTCCAATTGCAACATTACTACTACTATATTCACAAATTTGATCTAACATCACTAATTGGAATTCCAATTGCATACTTACTACTAGTATAATCACAAATTTGATCTAACATCACTAATTGAAATTTCAATTCCCAAATTGGATCTAACATGACTAATTGGACTTCCAATTACAACATTACTACTACTATAGTCACAAATTGGATCTAACATCACTAATTGGAATTCTAATTCCAAAATTGGATCTAACATCACTAATTGGAATTTTAATTGCAACATTACTACTAATTTAGTCACAAATTGGATCTAACATCACTAATTGAAATTCCAATTGCATACTTACTACTAGTATAGTCACAAATTTGATCTAACATCACTAATTGGAATTTCAATTCCAAAATTGGATCTAACATGACTAATTGTAATTCCAATTGCAACATTACTACTACTATAGTCACAAATTTGATCTAACATCACTAATTGGAATTCCAATTGCATACTTACTACTAGTATAGTCACAAATTTGATCTAACATCACTAATTGGAATTTCAATTCTAAATTTGGATCTAACATGACTAATTGTAATTCCAATTGCAACATTACTACTACTATAGTCACAAATTTGATCTAACATCACTAATTGGAATTCCAATTGCATACTTGCTACTAGTATAGTCATAAATTTGATCTAACATCACTAATTGGAATTCCAATTTCAAAATTGGATCTAACATCACTAATTGTAATTCCAATTGCAACATTACTACTACTACAGTCCCAAATTGGATCTAACATGACTAATTGGAATTCCAATTGCATACTTACTACTAGTATAGACACAAATTTGATCTAACATCACTAATTGGAATTTCAATTCCCAAATTGGATCTAACATCACTAATTGGAGTTCCAATTGCAACATTACTACTAGTATAGTCACAAATTGGATCTAACATCACTAATTGGAATACCAATTGCAACATTACTACTAGTATAGTCACAAATTGTATCTAACATCACTAATTGGAATTCCAATGTTACAAGTTGGATCTAACATGACTAATTGGAATTCCAATTGCAAATTTACTACTAGTATAGTCCCAAATTGGATCTAACATGACTAATTGAAATTTCAATTGCAAAATTACTACTAGTATAGTACTATAGTCATGAGATTTAGCATTATACGACTACATTACTTATTTTTTAAAAAATTACTACTATAGTCAAATAATTACTATAATATTAAATTTATTCCCTATATATATATTATTAACATTTATATCCGAATTATTTCTTAATTTTTTTAACATATACACTGTAGTAATAGTATATGATTATTTTTCTCGAATCATATTTTGTTCCAAATATTTTGTTCAAATATTTTGCTCATATTAAAACGGTTGACTTTGCATGATTTATGATGAATAAGGAAAGTCTCGATATTAATTGAATGTTCCTTTTCAATAAAAAAACATAATCGTTAAAATTGCTAGAATATCAAGGCAAAATGTAATGAAAATCTTCTTTACCATAAATGTATTGTGCTTCTGTGATACCCCGATCCTTTTGCTACATTATGAATTATAATTTTAGTAAATGATTTTGAATTAATATTGTTGAATATTAATCATGTGAGTATGTTTGTATGTTATGCCGTTATTTTATTGCAGGTTGTCTCACTCGAGCCGATACGTCATAACACAGTGATGTTATACTGAGTGTATAACACAATTTAAATTTTAATACTAAAGTGTCGAGTTATATGATAATGAATGAATGTTATTGCATTTAATTTTGTTTGCCAAAACCTTGAACACCCTAATGCTGAGTTGATCGGGGGTCTCGCTGGGGGCGAAGCACCCCGATGGGGGATAGGGGGCAACGCCCCCTGCTTTTTCGGTATGTATTAAAAGTGCTTTGAAAATTTAAAGGAAAATGGAGTGGTTTAAGTCCGGGAGTCGTTTAAAATAAGGGGGATGATTTTGGCATGTCGCGCGCTCGCGGGGAGGTGCGCGCCCGCGGGGCCGTGCGCGGTCGCGGGAGACTGCGCACCCGCAGGGCTGGCGAGAGACGCGCACCCGCGGGGGCTGCGCGCTCGCGGGGTGCATGGGCCGAGAACATGGTCGCGCGGTCGCGGGGGGCTGCGCGGTCGCGCGGGTCCGGCGATTTTCTACCTATAAATACAACACTTATTCATTTCCTCCTCATTTTCTTTCCATATGGGCGATTTTTCCTCTCCATTTCTCTCTACAAATCCTTCATCTTTTGAAGTAGATTCTTCCATCATCATCCATCAACAAAGGTAACCTCTACACCTCTCCTTCTTGGGGATTAAACACCCATTTCTTGTTGTTTTGGAAACTAGGGTTTGTTATCCAAATTTGAGGATTTTCGATTTTGTTGATTTTCTTGCTTTGATATCTCAAACATATGGTTTATTTACCTCCTTGAAGCTATATGTGAAGTTATATTGAATTCCTATGGTTCGTTGTTGCTAGGGTTTGAACTTTTGCCCTTATTTTCCCTTGTTTTGTTGATAATTGTATAAAGATGTTATGAGGGTTGTTTGGGGTTGAGTTTCATGTATGTTAGAGCCCTAGGGTGAAGGTGTTTGTATTTGAAATGTTGGGTCTAAAGGATTTAAAATGAGTCATGAGAATGTGGTTTAAATGTGTGCCCGAAATGTGTTCGATCAAATGCTTCAAAGAGCTTTAATGTGTATTTTGAGTCCAAAATCATAGTATGAGCTTGTATATCCATGGTTGTGTATGTGAAAATGTTTGAAGACTTTAAAGCAAAGTATAGTATGAGTTTGGTCTAAATTATGATTTAATTGAATAACTCGACGTCTAAAATGAAAAGAGAATTGAAAGGTGCTAGGTGACGTGTTGGGGCTCGAGGAGGACAACTTGTGCACGGCAAAGGAGTATTTCAAGGTTAAAAGGATTCAAAAGCGTCTCTTAAGGTGGGGTAACTCTAAACTGTGAACACGTGTAAGGTTATAGTTACTGTTGTGCTTTGATTGTATATATATGAAGGGTCTTCGGACCAGTGAATGAAAGAGATCCTACGGGGTCGACAAAGAGACCCTTCGGGGCAGAGATCCTTTGGGATCGAATATAGACCTGTTAATGTCCTCCTCCCTGGGGGGTAGTATGTCTGCGGGCATCCCTACGGGGCCAAAGATGTTCATTAACGGGGGCATCATGATGTTTAGACCCTATGGGGTTGAGGCTAGTCTCCACAAAGTAAAGAAAAGTCCATATGTTATATTTTCACTTGTGCAATTAGCTATAACTGTTTACAGTGTTCCCCACTGAGTATGTTGTTAAATACTCACCCCATTCATTCAATGAATTTCAGGTTGAGGAGTTAAGGCCGGGGTAGGAGCGTTGTGAACACAAGAGAACCCCACAAGCTTGTGTTTATCTTTTGCATGCTCTTCTTTTGATAACACGCATATTATTATTGTTATTATTACATTGATCACTCTTTTTACCTTATGATCGATGATTATTGGGGATGGGAATAGCCCGATCTTTTGTAGGCCATGATGTATATAACTTGATATTATGTAGAACAACTTAAAGGCGGGTCGTTTGACCTTGGAGCCTTCTATGTGCGAATTATGTTGATGAACCCCTATATTATGTTTGTTAATTTAGGGTGCTAGACGGGCGGGTTGTGTAAGCCTATGAGCCCGATAGGTTAGATGAATGCATGCTTAATAGGCTAAAATTTATATTGAAAATTACGATGCCTTACCTCATCATGCTATGTATATTACCATATTTTGACCTAAGCTTCCGCTCATATTAAAATAAGCACACAAAATATGTAAGTAAATTGTATGTTAAGTGACGTGGCCAAACGGAGTAGTTTGGGGTGTTACAGCTTCTCAAAAAAATACTAGCCGAAAAAATTTGAAAGGTTTATACACCAAAATTTTGAATTTTTTTGCAAAAATATTCGTGCATGTTTTGCACCTTTATATATGGATGAATCTTCTCCATATTACACCATCACCTTAAACTTCAAACAAACAAGAATTCAAAAAAATGAAATCTGTGATAAAGGCCTCTAACTCTGGCAAGAAATGGGGCAAACACTCGCTCCACAAAGTCTCGGTAAGCATTCCTAAAAGAAGAACCACTCCAAGAAAGAAGATGAGAAGCCCAACCAAGACGCCGACGAACACTCCAACGAAGATGCCGACTACCACTCTTCCATTGGCATCACCAACTACGACGCCAACAAAACAATATTTCTCTCCAATTCGACGTATGCAGTTAACGTCCGAATGGAGCGTGCCACCCTCCCCCAAAAGTCTAAATATATTGTATCAAAACTTGAGGGAGGAGCACAACAATTTCAAGGGGGAGGTGGATCACCTCTTGCGTCGCATGGTGGCTGCTTTAAATGAAGACATGGTGAGGGAACTGATTCTGGAGATTCACCCTCTAACTAAGCTGTATGAAATTTTTCTACAGCTTAAGAATCATGGTGGAGAAGACCCTTCCAAGCTTGGAGGCGAAAATGGTACTTCTAACCAGGTCCCCATCGTCATTGAAGACTCCGAAAGCAACACCAAGATTTGATCATCTTCCTTGATGTTGTTTTTATCATGCTTTCTTTTCAAGAATTTCTGTTATTTTTTCCTTTTTTTTTCTTTTTTTTATGTATTGCCGGCAATAGCCGGCGTTTAGGTTTACAAAACCCTAAACATTATCAATATATCTATGAATTTTCTTTTTCATTTGTTGCGTCTTTGTCTATACCCTAAGCTTACTCTTAAATAAGCCATTAAGAATAATTAAATAATTAAATAAATGCTGATAAATTATATTATTTAATCTTATATTGCAATTTAATCATATTGTGTAATTTACACGTGGTGTAGTACCCGCCTCAACTAATTATATGATGAAAATATGTGATTTAATCAAATATTTTATATAAGAATATTTTTTTCCAAGTGTAGTTGTACCCGCCTCAACTTATAAGTGTGTCTTTATTTTAATGTTTAGGGGATTTATTTTGGTCAAAAACAATTCTACACTAATAAAAAAATTAAAAATGAATTAATAATATAATTAGAGTATAAAATAAATAAAATTAGAGTTTCGGTGAATATAATCAGTATAATTTTATAATAAAGTTAACTTTATATTTTATTGTGTAGGATATTTAATTTTTGTAAAAAATAATTATACACTAAAAAAAAATTAATAGTTTAAAAAATTATTTAAAAAAAAAAACAGTTTTTGGGCCTGATTTATTATTTATAATCAGGCCCATGTAGTAGTCAGTTCGAAGGCCCAAATATGCAGGCCCAAAGCTCAGGATGTATGGATTGATATTAGTGGGATCCGACCCCTAATAAGGAAAACCGGTCCTGCAAGATTATTCAATATATATTGCCTTTGTTTCACCTATATTTTCAATGTGGGATAAACAAGTATGCCCAAATGCTATTTCTCAAGCACTTTCTCCTCTGCAGTTTGATTTAATCTTTTCATTCACTAATTGAAATATTTTATGACGTACAAAAATATCTTCCCTCTTTGTTAGCCGCCTCAACTAAATAATTGAAATATCTTAAGAATCAAAATTGACATTAATTCTCAATCAAATTAATCTCTCGATTATTAAATATTCATACTTAATTAATCTAATGAAACCAGTAACCCTAAACACTACAAAATAAAATTTCATGGAATCAAAAATTCTTTTCGAATTATGCGATAAACTAACAAGGTCATAATCAAATAGATTCAATATCATAATTTAGCGTTATACATCAAGAACAAAAATATTATATATGAAGAACATATGAATAAAATGCGATGAACGAAATGGTCTTGGAATTGATCAAGATTCAAATTTGACTATATTAAGCCAATGAAACAGTAAATTATGAACACTCCAACTTAATGGCCTCTCTAGTCCAATGAAACCCGAAACCCTAAAAATCAATCTTCAACAATTCAACAATTCTTTTGGAATAATGTCATAAAACATCAAGGTGATATTCAAATACATTCAATATGCTAATTTAGCTATACAAATCGAGAAAAAAAATTCTAATAACGAAATATATTACACTCTATTTCTCCTTTAAATCTTGTATCTTGTCTCTTGTCTCCTTCAAATCTCGATTGTTTGATTCAACATATTTACCTCCTTCAAATCTTGTATCTTGTCTCCTGTCTCCTTCAAGAACTAATGGCATTCCAGTTTCTACAACTTCGAAGACAACAAAAAAAATTCCTTTGCTCGATCTATTTTGCTTTATTTTCATGTCGATTGGTGATGGTGGTGGGGAAAAATTGAATGGAGATGGTGGTGGGGAAAAATTTGGAATGGAGATGAACGCAAATGACGATGAATATAAACCCTAAGAAAATATAAAATGGCGAAGAAAACTTAAAATGACGAGGCTAATGAATGAATGGATTAAGTAATAATAAACTAATTAATTAATATTAGTTGAGAGGATGAGAGAGAAAAAAATTTGAATTTCAAACTCAAAATAACATTCTCTCACTACATTAGGAGGGAAAGGGTATTAGGGTAAAACAAAATATAGGCTTAATTAAGTAAATGATTAAAGAATATAATTAATGAATGAAATACCCCTTTTACCCTTTGTAGCTTGGCCACATTGTGTCCGCATAGATTTACTGTTTTTGATTAATGTCAAAATTTCCAAATATGTTATTATATGTTGTTTTTCGATTTTAATGAATAAAATTGGAGAAGATTTTGATGAAAAATAAATTTCCAGATTTGTTTATTGATGAGGATCGAAAATCATGGTTGTTGGATTAAGATTTGATATTATTTGATGTATATCTTAATTTACCTAATTTTAATATAGATAGATTTGAAAATAGATTTTTAAATTTGGAAAGAATTTGAAGTGGATCAAATTTTCAGATTTATTAATCTAGTAATTTTCAAAAATCTATGCACATTAGAATTGGATAAGGTGATTTTGGATATATATGAATAATTATCAAAATCCAATTGTGATAAGAATTTAATTTTGGATAGGTTTTGGAAGATTTTGAAGTGGATCAAATCTTCAAACCTTATTCTTAAAGATTTAGATTCTTATGGATAATATTTGGATTAGATTTTTGATTTATATTAAGATATCCAAATATTTTTTTAATTAGGGTGGCTTGAAAATATTAAATAAATTTGATGGATAATTTTAAATAATTTCCAGATTTATTTAAGAGATATTTTCAAAAATTACAAGTTAAAATTGGTGGATAATTATTTGAATTTCCAATTTTATCTTGTGGATAATATCGAATTAATTAATTTAATTAATTGTAAAATTCGATATTTAATATTCATGCATAGATATCATATGTTATTTTATGTGGATCATATTATATATGATTGTTGGATTTGTAGACTGTGTTTGTTTGTAGGTTTACCAACTATCATGGCTCCTTTATTTTATGTGATGTATGTTTATGTTGAATGAATGTTTGGCCGTATGCCGGTTTGGCTACGTGATTTTTATCCATGAGAAAATCCATGGATTAGGTCTAGGTTTTATTTTATGTTGTTTTAATGTAATAGATATAAAGCTGTTAGACCGAGTTTTTTAATTGTATTTTTTATTCTAGCAATATTAGATTTTTCCTTTTGGAATAGATAGTCTGTATTGAATAAAGATCGGAGATCAACTCAAAGAAGGAAAGTGGTTCAGCACCAAGAAGGAAGGTTCACCGGTTCACGTCCCGAACCTAAATGGAGCTAAGATTTTCGGCGAGGCGCGGTGAAAGGGGCGGCGGCCATAGCCCTCTTTCCGGAGCTGACTTTCCATTTTTATCTCATCAATCAACATGAGATATAAGCCATGATAGTTGGAACAATACTGTTGCTTATTATGTTGAAACATGCAATGGATGTTTATTATTTTATGTGATGTTTGCATGTTAGGTAATGGGATAAAATGAAATCTCAAACATAAATAACTAAGTAGGAGAGAATCATACCAAAGTATGTAGAAATCTCATACGATCTCCATTAAATCTGATTTAATTGAGAAGTAATGGGCATGCGCGTTGACATCGGTCTTCCTCCATATCGGATGTGTCATATCACAGATTTCTCTAGAAATTAAATATTCTAAATGGATAGCTGTAGAACACTATTAGAACTAACTGACTCCTCCATCTGGAGCGGTTAAATTCGAATGGTGCTCTTGGTGTGAAGATAATGGTGTGCACACTTAGATGTAATTTATTGATAAATGTCCACACGATTGTGGCTTATCAGTTAGACGATTACATGACCGCGTTTATTATCCGGCTATTAATTTACTTGTTGTAAGAAAACTCAACTGGAGGCAAATTAAAGGTTTAACCTATTTAAAAATGGATTTTATAAACGTCCACACTCTCGTGGCTTATAAAAGACGTTTTTAAAGTGTCGGTGGAAAATTATATAATTTTTGTGAGGTTTTCAATTATATATTGTTTATCCTAAATGAGTTTTGTGACTGTACTGCATGTTTTATTTAAGTTATTTCATATCATCAATGGCACTCTCCAATCTGTCCTCAATCCTCAAAGAAAACAAACTTGTCAGTGAAAACTACAATGATTGGCTTCGTAACCTTAACTTAGTTCTTGTTGCTGAGAGACACAAGTTTGTACTTGATGAGTTTTGTCCTCCATAGCCAGATGAGGGTTCTGACGAAGTCCAAAAGGTTGTATATGATAAGTGGGTTAGGTCTAATTAGATAGCGCGCTATTACATCTTGGCATCTATGTCAAGTGTGTTGCAACATCAGCATGAGCCTATGAAAACCGCTTATGATATCATGTATAACCTTAGGCAGCTATTCGGTCATTAGAACCGCTTGGCATGCCATTTGGTAATGAAGAAACTAATGGATGCGAGAATGTCTAACTCCACACCTGTTAGGGATCATGTTCTCATGATGATAGGGTATTTATCTGAGATCGAGACCTTGGGTGGAGAGCTAGATGGCGATTCTCAAATCGACATTGTTCTTTATAGCTTGTCCTCGAAATTTGAGCAGTTCAGGCTGAATTTTAACATGATTAAAAGGGATGTCAGCCTGACTGAACTGCTCATAGATCTTCAGGAGGCTTAATTTCTCCAAAAGAGTGATCCTCAGACCCACATAGCTGAAAAAGGGGCGTCTTCTTCTGGTGGAAAAAGGAAAAAGAGAAACACACCTAAGAAGGTTGCAGATGAGGCACCTAAGGTATAAAAGATTGTCTTTATGTGCCTAGTTTTAGGCGAAACTTGGTTTCAGTTTCTAAATTGATTATGGATGGATATTCTATTTTTTTTTATAACAAAGTAGTTATCTTTAGTGGTAAACATTTTATCTATTCTGGCACATTGGATGGACACTTATACTTTCTTAAACCAATTGAAAACACTACCCAAAGACAACTGTTGAATACATCGATCATAAACCCTAACAAGAGAAAAGAACCTTCGGAACTGAATCAAATATATCTTTGGCATCTAAGGCTAGGTCATATTAACCTTAAGAGGATACAAAGGCTTGTAAACAATGGACCATTGTCTTCTTTGGTACTGGAATCGTTTTCTTTGTGTGAATCCTATTTGGAAGGTAAAATGACCAAGCGTCCTTTCCAGTCAAAAGGAAATAGATCCGAAGGGTTATTAGATTTGATTCACTCTGACCTATGCGGCCCTATGTCAGTTCAAGCTCGAGGAGGGTTCGAGTATTTCATCACTCTCATTGATGATTACTCTAGATACGGTTATATCTATCTGTTGCGTCGCAAGTCTGAATGCTTTGAGAAATTCAAAGAGTTTAAGGCGGAAGTGGAGAAACGAACAGGAAAAAGTATAAAGTCACTACATTCTGATCGTGGTGGTGAGTACCTCTCAAGCAAATATAGGGATTACATGGCAGAGAATGGGATTACATCCCAGTTGACTGCGCCTGGAATGCCACAGCAGAATGGCGTGGCTGAAAGAAGAAATCGTACACTGTTAGAGATGGTTAGATCGATGATGAGTTATTCTGAGTTGCCCATTTCATTATGGAGATATGCCCTCGAAACGGAAGCATATATTCTCAACTTGGTTCCATCGAAATCAGTTCCTGCTACAGCCACAAAACTATGGACTGGACGAAAGCCCAGTTTGAACCATATTCAGATTTGGGGTAGCCTAGCACACGTGTTGGACAAAGAAGCTGATAAGTTGGCTCCTCGTACTAATGTAAGGCTGTTTGTTGGATATCCTAGAGGAACAAAAGGTGGTTTGTTTTATAGTCCTAAAGATCAGAAGATCATTGTTAGCACCAATACTCGATTCTTAGAGGAAGACTATGTCATAAACCACAAAACAGTGAGTCAAATCATCCTTGAGGAGTTAAGGGGAGGATCGAATCCTACACCGGTTGTACAAGAAAAAAAACTACCAAATACTGCACAACGTGTCACAGAAGTACAAGAATTGCCTCGTCGCAGTGGGAGGGTTGTACGTCAACCTGATAGATTCATTGGTCTGGGAAAAGCTTCAGATTTCCCTGAGGGTCTCAATGAATTGGATCCCAGGACCTATGACGAGGCAATCTGAGATAAAGATGCGGATTCTTGGAAAACTGCAATGGAGTCTGAGATTGGATCTATGGATCGTAATCAACTCTGAGAACTTGTAGAACCACAAGATGGGGTAGAATCTATTGGCTGTAAGTGGGTCTACAAGTGCAAGAGAGGATCTGAAGGGAAGGTTGAAATCTTTAAGGTAAGATTAGTGGCAAAAGGGTATACTCAGAAAGAAGGGATCGATTATGAGGAAACCTTTTCACCGGTAGCCATTCTTAAGTCGATCCGGATTCTCTTGTCTATTGCCGCTCATTTGGATCATGAGATTTTGTAGATGGATGTCAATACAGCTTTCCTAAACGGAAGTCCTAAGGAAAACATTCACATGAAGCAACCAGAGGGATTCATTGCTAAGGACCAAGAGCAGTTGGTGTGTAAGCTTAAGAGATCCATTTATGGACTTAAGCAGGCATCGAGATCTTGGAACATCCGATTTGATGAGGTTATCCAGTCATATGGATTCATGCAAAGTCCGGATGAGAGTTGTGTGTACAAGAAATGTGACGGAAATGTGGTGGCATTCCTCATACTTTATGTTGATGATATCTTGCTTATTGGAAACAGTAAGAAGACGTTGTCGAACATTAGGGTGTGGCTGTCCGAGTAGTTCGGTATGAAGGATTTAGGTGAAGCCGGACATGTCCTTGGCATCAAGATCATTCGAGATCACTAGAAAAGGATGTTATGTCTGTCCCAGATGACTTATATCGATACAGTGCTAGCTAGGTTTGGCATGCAAGATTCCAAGAAATGTTTTATACCTTACAGGCATGGAATTCATCTATCCAAGAAAATGTGTCCCCAAACACAGTCTGAGATAGAGGAAATGAAGAAAGTACCATATGCTTCGGCTATGGGAAGTTTAATGTATGCTATGCTATGCACTAGGCCTGATGTATGCTATGTCATTGGCATGGTAAGAAGATATCAGTCTAACCATAGAAAAGGTCATTGGACTGCGGTTAAAAACATTCTCAAGTACCTTAAAAGGACTCGAGATTACATGTTGGTTTTCCGCTCTAATAGTCTAGTGCCTTTGGGTTACATAGACTCAGATTTTCAATCTGACAAAGATCAGAGTAAGTCTACCTCAGGCTATGTGTTTACATTAGGAGGTGGAGCCATCGCATGGAGGAGCATTAAGCAGAAATGCATTGCGGATTCCACCATGAAAGTCGAGTATGTAGCTGCCGCTGAGGGAGCAAAAGAGGCTGTCTGGCTCTGCAGGTTTCTAGTGGGTTTGGGCATGGTTCCTGATTTGCCTAAGACTATCACGATATACTGTGATAACTTTGGTGCAGTGGAAAATTCAAAGGAACCCAGAGCCCACAAGGCAAGTAAACACATAGAGAAAAAGTACCATCATATACGAGAAATCGTTAAGAGAGGAGACGTGGCGGTGGTCAAGATTGCATCAGAGGACAAACTGGCTGATCCATTCATGAAGAGCTTTCCGGCTAAGACCTTTGATGGTCACATGGAGAAAATGGGAGTGAGATGTAGACCTGGTGGCGCAGTTTGAGTTGATAGTTTTGATTGGAGAGTTAGCCAGTTAGTTTTTAAGCTTGAAAGACATACTTCAAGTATAAGTGGGAGATTGTTAGTTTTGTATACTGGAAGACTTGTCTTTGTATACTTTTCTAATGATATGATGATATGAAATGAAAGTTATTGTAGTCACTGTTTGCATTTAGATTATGTTCTATAATTGTTCTATGTAATGTTCCATATACTTACATTGCAGATGATATGGTGTGGAGAGTCACACGGTAAGATCATATCATTAGAACCTTGTATTGTATTAAAGAGCTCACGGCTTAGATGGTCCTGAACACACCATCGGTACACCGTAGAATAATATGATAAGTTAGTTTATCTTGACTAACTGATTATTCTAGTACACTTGTTAGTGTATTGAGGAGGATCACGATAGGATATTATTCTCTATCTCTGACCCAGTTACTGAGAGAATAAAGATCCACAGAGTTCGAGTTCTGAACTCACGTGATATTGGCGAGCATATGTGTGCATTGTTTTTTACTTTGATTTGTCAATGAGTGAGATCTTTTCATAGATCAAACTCGATATCTTGGGTAATAACAATGTATACATGATGTCTCGAGCAGTATGCATGAGCACCGTGTCCTGGTGTGCCAGGTTGATGATTTTCTCTTGAGAAAACACAAGTTCATGTTGAAACCCTGCAGGTGGAATTTATTCCTTACATGGTAAAGCTCGTGTGTTACTACTCAAGGTTTTAGATATTAATTGATTATAACTGTCAAAGGCTGACATAATTAATTAATGCACATTATATCTTAAATACGGGGAATGGTTGGACTAAAGGAGAAAGCATATTCGTAAATATGTATTAAACGGGTAGGTTAGTTTTACTTCTTTAGTGGAATAAAAGTAAAACTTAATTTATTTAATTATATCCTCAGTTTATTGGATATTAGATATTAAATAAATTAGTGGGCCAATTTAATATTCTTCTAGATCCCTGTTGTAGCCCAATTGACTGATAGTCGACTGGATATTGAACTTGAGATAAAGGCCCAAACCCAGTAGGGTTTGGAGAAGTAAATTGCGCCACTTCCCTATATAAATAGGTGAGGGCGGGTCCAAATTTTACAGTACTTGAAATCAGCCCCTCTTTGTCTCTCAAAGTTATCCACATATTTCGCAAGCCTATCTAGTAGATTTCATTCAACTCTGAATCTAGATACAGTCCGGGAATACAACAGAAGATCTTGGAGTAGAATACTATGGTGGCCGATTTTGAGGTGCTAGGTGGCGCCAGTATTGCATTTATTTAATAGCAAGATTAGTCATGTAATCTTGTCCTCATACTGTCTGACAACTATAAGTAATTCGGATCTATGTTTTCCGGTTCGTTAGATTCATTTTGCATGGTTTTGTGCTTGGCGTGATAAACATGCATGCGACAAAAAATATGATTTGCATGAACATGAATTAATGAACAACCAAATGATCCTGCGGTGGTTTAAATCGAAAAAACCCCAACAAAAAGAACAAAAGATAAACCTGCTTTCAGTGCTTTTTCTACGGCTTTAACAGAGATAAACAGTGACCGATTTTTCTCTTTGATGGGGGCTAATCCAGATGCTTTCCCATGAACTAAGGAATCGTTGAAAGGCAATTTGGGGGCTGTATTGGCTGCATGAATGACGGCACTGGGTGGTGAAATCTCAGCCAAAACATGGGTGTTCATAGTGACGGACCAAGCAGCGGCGGCGGCTGCTTCTGCCCGCTCTTCTTTAAACTTCTCTTGCATCCTCTCTTGGTTATCTGCAACAGCTTTCGGGGATAGTGGTTTTAGCACTGTAGTTCGACCATCTCGGGTGATCGAATAGGTGTTCGGGAACCCATCATGAATATCTTCTCTATCAAATTGCCACGGTCTTCCTAATAGTACATGCATTGTATCCATAGGAATAACATCGCATAATACTGTGTCAGAAAAATGACCAACATAGAAAGAGACGTGTACTTGACCTGTCATGCAAATCGTGCCTCTGTCAATAAGCCACGTCAATTTGTAGGGCTTCGGATGCTTCTGATGAAGCCATGGTTAGCAATGATGATTTAAACCCGGAGTTACAAATTAGAGGTCTAGTTACAAGGTTACGAGCTAAGCTTCTACAAAGCTACTTACAAGCTTATGTTCGAAAGAAGCTAGAGGACGAGTTGGACATGCATTGCAGCTCCAAGTTAATTACATTGTTAACTTGTGAAGATGATGATCAAGAGTTGAAGAATAATACATGAGATGAAGAAGATAAAGAGTGCACTTGTGCATGTGCATAGGTGTTCAACTTGCCGAGTTGTGCATATGTGCGTGTGGAAGTAATTTTCGGCTCTTAGTTGATTTAATTAGGGGTTGAATTTTATTTGGACTATAGTATTTATTTAATTAATTTAGGCTATAGTTTAGATCAGATTTTATTTAATTTATTTAGTTAATTTTTGGTCCTATTCAGATAGGTTTGACTAGAATTTTAATTAAGGCAATTTCCTACCTTAAATAGAATTCTAGTTTAGACAATTTCCTAATTCAATTAGGAGTCTACTTGGACAAGATTTTCGGTCCCTTTTCTTCATTATTTTCGGCCCTCTATGTCCTATAAATAGGAGTCTTATGTTATGTTGTTACTTTAAACACTATTGAATTAAATTTGCCTTTGCATACAATTGTGTCTCAACCTTTAAAGCTTTTGATTATTTTCTTGAAAATATTCATTCTTGAAGCCTAGAAACTTTGAGTCTTACATCAAGGGAACGTTCTAATTCACATGAGGAATTAGGGTGAACTCACTACTGAGGAGTAACTTGAAGATTCATTTTCATCATACAAGATACGCTGGGGATTAATCGGGTTGCAAATCACAACACTACCACCTTCAACCATCATCAATCGACATCTACCATCAACCATCAACGTCCGTATCATCCTCACGACACCAAAACCTAATCGTGTGTCGATCACAAGGGTTCGAATTCCATACAAGCTCAAATCAATATGTTCTTCACCTATACCGTAAGTACTTCATAGCATTATTATATCCTATCTACTCCTAGCCCTTCTTCACCATAATTTACGTCCTAAACACCTCATCTTTCCAGCCATAATCATCATCCCAAATCATCCTTTGTTTAATTGGATTTGTGTTCTATTTTGTGTTATTATCTAAGTGTCGTAATTAGGTCTAGTTCTTCGTGTTATTATTTTCGTGTCATTATTCTTGATATTTCAGTTCGTTTAATTCTTTGAGTCGTTAGAATAGGATTGAATCCTTCCAAAGTTGATGTGTTTGATCTAGAAGTCTTCCATGCGTCTTTTGTATCCTGTACAAATTGTCCGGGTTACATCAGCTTCATTGTGGTGAGGGCTAACATATCGACAACATACTGACTGATTGCGTTGATCACACTGCCACTATCTATGATCATCGCGCATGTCTTGTCTTGGATAGCAACCCGTGTGTAAGAGATGTTCTCACACTGGGATTGCTCTTCATCTTCTCGATTTATACTTAGACTGCGAATGGAAACAAGACTGACATGACGTAACTCAGATTTCTCATCCTCTTGTTCAACTTCAGGGATGTCGACTACAGCTAGGGCGTCGTCTTGGGGCTGTTCTTCATCTTCACTGGCTAACTCAAGTCCATTCTACTCATTGAGGAACAAAACACGCCGGTTCGGACACTAGTTTTGAAAGTGGCCCCAACCTTGGTATTTATGACACTAGATGTCACCGGCTCGACTGGGCACTGCATTGAGCATTGCACTGGACTGATTAGGCCATTGGAATGGTGGCCTTGTAGGTGGCGCAGGTGTAGACTTGGGTCTGCGGCTGGACTGCGGTGTAGAACAGTTGAAATGCCATTCGGGTAGTCCGGACTAACCTCGGGGTTGCGTGGACTCAATAGAAGGGGTAGAAGGTGATGTGGAATACATATCTTTATTCCAAGAAGGCCGTGTAGGGGTTGAACTGTTGTGTGAATGACGGCGACTCTCTCTAAGCTGCTTCTCCACAATCGATACGTAGTGCACTATCTCTTCTACGCTGGTGCAGTCCTTGAGCTTTACTTCACAAGCAATGTCGAGATTTATACCTTCAATGTACCGAATGATGGTAGCATTCAAGGATTCTTCTTTCCCAACTTGGTTCAAGGCGGTCTCGAGCTCCTTGTGGTATTCTTCAATAGAACCTGCGCCTTGCTTGATCCGGGTAAGCTTATTTTCGAACTCTCTCATAATGCACAGGAATGAACCAGCCTGCATCAAATCCTTCATCTCCTCCCATGTGTCAACGGACGGATATCACTCACGGCAGCATCGCTTCTGCTACATTTCCCACCATTAGGCCGCATAGCCTCTGAACTCCAGGGATGCTAACTGAACTTTCTTGATCTCCGGAAAGTTGTAGCATGTGAAAATTTTGTCTACTTTGAGCTCCCAATCCAAGTATAGATCAGGATCATGTAGATCTTCGAACTCTGAAATGCTCGTTTTGATGTTATTGAGCAGTCCATCTCCTTCACTATATCAGGGCAGCTCGGTACAGGCTGCATGCCATTGAGGTCCTCATGGACGGCCACGACCTCTTTGTGGGGGCTCATACTTAGCTTCTGTGCTCTTCTCTACATAGGACTCTTCTTCGAGCTTTTCTTGACGTTCAACCTGTCGAGCTGGACCTCGAAGAGGTTGCATGATAGTTGGGCGTGCATTGGTGTGCTCAAGCTGATGCACCAAGCTGTCCAACTTGTCAGATAGGGTCTGATGCTGCTTCTGGAAGTGCTTTGAAAGTGCTTCGTATTGATACTTTGCATCCCATTATGGGGGTGAACTAGATGACTTCACATCGTCTGTAGGAGTACTAGGTGAAGAAATGACTTCATTCTTACCTTTATCCATGGTACCTGTAAATAATGAACAAGCATAAAGAAATCAAGGTGTAACCTCACAATCTCACGTTCACTTGTTTGTTTTCACTCTTGATTTTTCCACTCATGTATCACTCAATTTATGGGTGCATAGTGTGTGAAAATTGTGTAGATGATGCTGCTCGAACACTAGGTGAGAATCAGCTCTTAGTAGTCTTCTTCATGGAAACGACTTAATTGCACAGGGTATGGAATGAGTGTGCTAACTTGGAACAAGTATGAAGATAGTATCGGGTGTATCGGATGAGTATGGGTGATGTAGTAGTGGGTATCGGGTGGTGGTCGAGTATTAGGAAAGATAAGGAAGGAAATAGATATATTAATGAAGTCCCAAATAGATTAGGAGACCTAAAAATAAATCTAGGGGAGAGAAGGTAGGAATCAAAAAATAAGAAGAAAAAATAAAAAGGAAGGAAAGAATTAGGGTGATTTGGATGTGTATCAATTAATGTGACACAATCTAAATACCTTAGTTAGACTAGACTCTAAAAAGAAGGAACCAAAAATAAAATACAACTCTATAGGAAACTACCAACTATAAACTAGCACTAGAAGGAAAGTACCAAAAATAAAACAAGGCTCAAAAGGTAACAACCAACTATGGACTAGTATTAAAAGGAAAGTACCAAAAACAAAATAGACACCAAAAGGAAACAATGAATAATATGCTTTGATTTTTTTTAACTTTCGGATTCTCTTTTTTTTTATCCGAACTTTTTTTTTTACTTCGGTCCTTTTTTTTACCGTAAATTTTTTTTGTACTGTTTTTTTTAATAACTAGTCTATGAAAACTCAATAGACTCAAAAATGAAAAAAAAAAGACTCAAACGGATACGAACCACGAACCAAAGCCGATGTGGCTTTGATACCACTTTTATGATGTGACCCGGTGTAGGACACAACAATCTTTGGTTTGCGGATAACCAAGATTGAACGCACGTCGACATGTAAGGGTTCTAAAGGACTCTATATGACTCGAGATACTCAACAAAATATGCAGAATCAATAAAATAAATAAAAGACACGAATTGGACTCAAATATTAGAACTAGACCTAAATAAAATACCTAAACCATGACACACGAATTAAGACACAAATCCAAACCAAGAGGGCTGTTTAAGGCTCGAATTAGCTAGGGATGATGTTGGGGTGTATGGATATGATATGTGGTGAATAATGACTAGGGTAGATAGGATATAATAGAGTTTGGACAAACTTACGTTATATGTGTTATTCGTGAGCTAATTAGCACGTATAGGAGAACCTGAACCAAACATCTTCGAACTTGTGTAAAACTCGACGGAGATGCTTGTGGATGTTGTTAGAGGCGTACGAAGGTGATATGATGCATGTCGTCATTGGTGAACATGGACGGTGGATAAATTGATGTGAATCACAACCCGATAGTTGCCTTGCGATCTCAAACGTACCACGAGGCCAAAACCTTTAAGTTGATCTTCATTAGCGAGTTCCCAATAATCACTCGAGTGAATTAAGAGTTTCCCTTAAAATAAGACTTAGAGATGCTAATTCTAAGAATAATGATTTTCAAAATAAACCAACAAAAATATAACTGGGGTGAGACGATATTGAATGCACAAAGCTTAATAATCAAATATAGTCTAAAGCAACAATGTCACATAGAGCCTCTATTTATAATAGAGGTATGGCCGAAAATATTAAAGCTAGGGTCCGAAAACAATAAGCCCAAAACAAATAAAATCAGACTAGGAAACTTCCTAATCTAGAGTTCTATTCAAGGTAGGAAATTATCTTAAACAAAACCTAGTCAACCTTGACTCTATAATGACCAAAAATTACACTTAATTAAATAATAAAATCTAATCTAACTATAGTCTAAATTAAATAAAATAAATACTATAGTCTAGATAAAATCAACCCTTAATTAATTTAATTAAATGCTGATTATTTCAGCTCCCATGCACGCGTGCTCATCTCAGCTTGAATAACACATATACACATACACATGTACATGACCTCTCCTCTTCATCATGCATTGCACTCCATGTCTTGATCTCCATCTTCAAGTGTCATAATCATCACCAACCTCGAGCTGCATGGTTCGACCTCTTCCTCAAGCTTCTTGTGAATTATTACTTGAAAATAATCCTGCAATTTCTTAGCGCGAAGTCGAGTAACTAGACCTCTGAATTGTAACTCCGGATTTAGATCTTCATTGTTATGTATGGCCGTGTCAAAATTGCAAGGGGAAGACGAAAGCTTAAAACAATTAAAGGTTGTGGTGTCTTAACTCTTAAATAAGTCTATGAACCAATGAAACTGTTTCAAAAATTGAAGGTTGTGGCCCAATTTGAGCATACCTAGACTGGCTCTAGGGCTGGATCAAGCGTACCCGCTCCTTTCTCTGTAGGACTATAGGACTGTCCTCGGGGTTCGGTTTGAGCATATACCTGGACTGGCTCCAGGGCCCGATCGTGCGTACCCAGACATTACATTCTTCCGGTTGGTGGCGTAACGTCTTCGTCGTACTCCTTCCTCTGTAGGACCATTCCCAAGGTCCAGTTTGAGCACACGGCTCCAGGGCCCGATCGAGCACATCCAGACATTATATTCTTTCCTCATCCAGACATTACATTCTTCTCCTATTGGACACACGACGTCCTCATCGTGCTCCTTCCTCTGTAGAATCATCCCCAAGATCCGATTTGAGCACACCTGGACTGGCTCCAGGGCCCTCCTCGTGCTCTTTTCTCTGTAGGACCATCCCCGGGGTCCAATCAAGTGCACCTGGGGTTGTCTCTAATACCATTTATAACTTCCCAGGCCCACGAAGGTGGGGCCCAATAATTAAACGACGGCATAATGGGCTCTGCTAGTAACTACTTGGCATCAATCCTCGCATTACCAAAATAGTTAACCTAAGTTGCTAAAGAGTTCATCCCACTTATATACTCATCATATTTTCATTTTTCCACCAATGTGGGACATTAGATTCTCCCCCCATCATATTTTCATTCTCCCACCGATGTGGGACATTTCAATATTTTATTTTAATATGCTAAAATTATGAAACAAGATGATTGTATTGGCTAAATGGATAGAATAGAGTAGTGATTATTGATTTTGTTAAAAGCTAAAATAATCTTCACAATCTTTTCTTGTTCATAGAGTTGATGATACTATTGTATTCTTGAAACAGTTTTTTTTTTCTAAATTTTAATAATGTAAATTAATATGTAAAATTCATGAATCATAACTTAAACTGAAAGCTTGATCCTATTTTTCCAATTCCATTTTAATAACTCCAATTAATTGAGATGTCTCCGTGCATCAGAGATCAGACATGACACAGAATGAGCTCAGTGGTGTATTTCAAACTGAACATCTCCAATAACTACCTAAGTGGAGATATTAATCTATGTGTTAGAATAATAATAAGTAATATTTCAGTGTTGTAGGGTGGCAGCTCCACTTCCTCTGAGCATCAAGCTCCTGTATTTACCAGTGATTGTAGCCATTGATGAGTGAAACATATGGCTCAGGCACTCCTACTAATTTAATCAGGCTCTAGTCACAGAGACACACAAATAACCTTGCAAATCGGAGATCTAACCAGAGACCACAGCCTCAGAACCATACAACCTCCTCAGACCTAATCGAACCCTAACTGACTCAATCTCACCCAGAGAAAGACAACTTATTCCACACAGAGAGTGGAATATGCTCTAAAACCAGAAGATGAACAAGAAGAAGAAGATCTCATGGACAAGACAAACAAGAAGAAGGAAAACACTCAATTTATCTCTCAAGCCTTGGAGATCTCTCTCTCTCTCTAGAACTCTCTGGAGTAACACATAGTAGAAACATGAAGAATGAAAAATAGTTCCGCAGCCAAGACTTAAATAGGTCGGTGCTGGATTAGGGTTAGGGTTAGAAATGGTTACAGCAATTGGGCCGAGCTGCTTAAGTGGTAATGGGCTGGTCAACAAGTACTCTGAGCTTCAATAATGGCCACATAATAACAAACTCAACCTTGGCCTATTTGAAAGCACCTACACTGGAGCCAACACTACAGGGTTCATCATTGCCATATGTCCCACCTATAGAGATCACACAACATAACTATATGTGAGATACTTTCAAACACAAAGTCTGAATCAGATCACAAAGACCTTAAGGGAAACCAAGTAATCACCAAGGGACAAACCTATTAAGAAACTACCAAGCTGCAGCCATTTGAGAACAAAATCAACATATAAAATCAATCTCAAAGGCTTAAAATAGATAACAGCTGAAGCTTAACCTCGATCAAAATTTAAAATCTTCATGCAATTAGCATGTTTTTCAAGAGGTAAAGATTTTGTACCCATATCAGCAGGGTTAACTTCAGAAGGAATCTTTTCAAGTAAAACAATTTTACTTTCAACAACATCCTTAATAAAATGGAACCTAACATCTATATGTTTAGTTCTATCATGAAAAATAGGGTTTTTACACAATTGAATGATAGACTGACTATCTGAAAATACAACAACAGTCTCCTTTAGAAAACCAATTTTAGATAAAACACCTTTCAACCGCAAGGCTTCCTTGAAGGCTTCAGTAATAGCAACATACTCTGCCTCAGTAGTTGAAAGTGAAACAATATATTGCAGCTGGGATTTCCAACTTATGCATGACCCACACAAAGTGAACACATATAAGGTAGTAGACCTTCGATTATCTTTGTCATTATCATAATTGGAATCCACATACCTACACAATTGAACACCCTTGACACACTTAGAAAAATTTAACCCTACATGTAAAGAGGATTTAAGGTATCTTAATAGCCACTTCAAGACTTCCCAGTGTCTAACACCAGGGTTTGACATGTACCTGCTCAAGCAGGTCACAAAATAGGCAATATCAGGTCTAGTGCTTACCATAAGATACATTACAGAGCCAATTGCATTGCAGTAGGGCACCTTTTTCATGTCATTCATCTCAGAGACAGTCTTAGGAGACTGTTCTTTACTTAATACAAAGTGAGCAGCTAAAGGCACATTCACAGTTTTAGGATTAAACATAAAGAATTTACTCAAAATCTTTTCAACATATGAAGAATGATTTAACATAACAGTATCATTCTTTCTGTCCCTTATTATATTCATGCCAAGAATTTTCTCAGCATGACCCAAGTCTTTCACTTCAAAATTTTCACTTAGATAAGTTTGAACATGCTTTAAAGACTTTAGGCAAGGACTGATTAATAACATGTCATCTACATAGAGCAGAAGGAACATAGGAGCAGTAGAAGTTTCTTTAAAGTACAAAAAATGATCAAATTTGCTTGTGTTGAACTTCAAAGACCTCATACACTTGTCAAATTTTAAGTTCCACTACCTAGGGGACTGTTTTAAACCATACAAGGATTTTCTAAGTAAGCACACATGATCAGGTTTATCACAGTCAATAAAACCCTCAGGCTGATGCATGTAGATAGGAACATCAAGATCACCATGTAATAAAGCAGTAGTTACATCTATTTATTTTAATTCCCCGTTAAATTGAGCAACTAAAGCCAACATAATACTAACAATAGTGAACTTGACCACATGAGCAAAAACTTCAGTATAATCTATCCCTTACTTTTGAGTAAAGCCTTTAACAACTAGTCTCGTCTTAAATCTGACATTGTTAAATTCACTTTTGATTTTAAACAACCATTTACAATCCACAACAGAGCCATGAGTAGGTTTAGGAACCAACTACCATGTTTTATTAACATGCAATGATGTCATCTTAGTTTGCATAGCAATTAACCACTTATTAGCATCTTTAGACTTTAGAGCTTCTTTAAAAGTTTTAGGTTCATTGCTATCTAGAGACTCAAACACATTAAAAGCTAAATCAAGCAAATTGCACTCAGTATCAGCATATCTCACAGGCCTATTAATGGTTCTTCTCACCCTGTCTCTAGCCAAAAGATAATCATTTAGATTTGCAGACTCACTGTTGTGATTATCATGTTCATCAGATTTAATTTCAGTGTCAGATTCATGCTCAGAGTTATTATTATTATTATTATTATTATTATTATTATTATTATTATTATTATTATTATTATTATCATTTTGCACACAATCATGCTGAATAGGTTCAGAAACACTTAAAGGCTTTACCTCAAAAGGATCAGTGGGGACAAGATCATTCACACTGGTAGTAGGCTGAGTGTCAGACGGACAAGGGAATCATGTTTTATTAAACACAACATCTCTACTCACAGCAGTTTTAAACCCAGGCACATCTTAACCCACATCCTATAACCTTTTACTCCTTCAAGGTACCCTAAGAAGATACATTTCTTAGATCTTGGTTCAAACTTATCAATTTTTACATGCATATAAGCAGCACAACCAAAAACCCTCAGATTAGACAAAGCAATAGGATTTTCAGTAAACACATTTTCCGGACACTTACCCTTCAAGGGCACAGAAGGAGACCTATTAATCAAATAAGTGGCAGTACACATTGCCTCACCCCAGAACTTTTCAGACATACTAGAGAGGACACACATGTTCCTCACCCTATCTAAAATAGTCCTATTCACCCTTTCAGCTACCCCATTTTGCTGGGGGTTATAAGGAACAGTTTTGTGTCTTTTAATTCCATATTTAACACATAAATCATCAACTTGAGCATTACAGAATTCCAAGCAATTATCAGCTCTAAGGGTCTTTATTTTCTTGCCAGTTAGGTTTTCAATCTGAGTTTTCCAAGCATTGAACTTATCAATCACTTCAGATTTATTCTTCATTAAGAACACCCACACTTTTCTAGAATAATCATCAATTATAGACAAGAAAAACCTGTTACCACCATGTGTGGGAACAGTTGCAGGATCCCAAACATCATCATGCAAGTAATCAAAGATTTCAGTGTATTTAGTTGAGTTAGGAGATACATTAACAAGAAACTGAACTCTATGTTATTTACCTAAAATGCAAGCATCACAGAAGGGCATGATAGTAATCACATCAAACCCAAACACACCATCTTTCTTCAAGATTTTCAGACCTCTATTACTCATATGACCAAGCCTATTATGCCATAAAACAGTTTTGTCATTCTGAAGAGCATTCACAGAGCATGCAGTAGGCACAGGGGATAGAGTTTTGCAAACATACAGATTGTTTTTCTTTTCAGCTTTGAAAATTACCAAGAAACCTTTCAAAATTTTCATTTGACCATTTTCCCACCTCCCATCTAGCCCACTTTCTTCTAAGGCAGCACATGAGAACAAGTTATAACATAAATCAGGCACATATCTCACATTTCTTAGAGTAATAGCAGATCCATTTTCAAATTTTAGGCAAACATCTCCCATCCCAACAACTTTTCATTTCTTTTCATTAGCCATAGACATAAAACTATTTTCAACTTGTTTAAAAGAAGAAAATAAATTTTTAAATGGGGTAATATGGTAAGTACAACTAGAATCAAGAAGCCATTCAGATTCACTCATAGAATCAGACACAGAGTTGGCAGAGTTAATAGACATAGAATCAAAATCAGCAACCATGTAACAATCACCAAGTTTGTCACCTGTGGCTAGCCATATATGACTCATTACTATTATTATTCTCGTTATTTCTCTTTGGCTTAGGACATTCTTTTGTATAATGACCAAACTTATGACAATTATAACATTTTCTGGAGCCTTTTCTAGATTTTGACCTACTTTTACCCTTATTTTTCTTACCACCATTTTTAGAGGACCTATTCTTTGTCCTCCTCCTCACATTCATTGTGTTTTCCTGAGAATTACTACCTCAATTTTCTAGTAAATCTAATTCTTTAGATTTTAAGGCACTTACAATCACATCCACAGAGGCACTGTCTCTGCCATACTTAATGGCAGATTTTACATCAGAGTAAGAGTCAGGAATAGCATTCATCAAGGCAATACTAGTGTAATTATCAATTGTAGTGTAACCAACCCTTTTAATATCTTGAACAAGCTTAGTAAAACCATCAATATTGTCATCAATATCTTTTGACAGATCCAGTTTATACTTAAAAAGCTTTTCCAACAGATACATACGGCTAGTAAAAGAGGTTTCAGTGTATAATTCCTCAAGTTTATCCCACAGATCTTTAGCATGCTCAATATCACCAACTTTTCTAATAACAGAGTCAGACAAGCTTAACACAATACTAGAACATACAATTTTATCCATTTCAGCCCATTTTTCAGCAGTTTCAGTAGTAGTATAAGACTGATCAATAGCTTTAGCAACCTTTTGGTGAACTAACACACATTTCATATTTTGTTTCCAAATGCTAAAGTCATTCTTACCATTAAAAGGAACAATACCAAACGAATTAGTAGCCATTATTCCAGCAGAGTACCAAAGCAACCACAGAGGCAAGAACATGCATAGAAAAAGACCAGAGGGAAAACACAAGACCAAAATACACACAGAAATGCACACACATACACACAGACTGCGACACGCCAGATCCTTCACAGGGAGAGGATTACCTAGTTTGCAACACTCACTTAGCGGAGGGCACAGGGATTTGCTCAAACACCAGATCTTGCGTATCAGGAATTTTTCAAATTCCTTAAGTTCTTACTCAGAACTTGACCAAGGATCTTTCAGATCCTTCAAAAATTAAGGACAAGCACACAGATCAGCACAAGATCGCAGCAAGATAAAGAAATAACAACGGAAATGAAATCACCAAGAATAAGAAATAAAACCCTAACTGCAATCTAAGAAAACAGATCAAGAACACAAATAGAGCAAGGATCAAGTAAAACACGTAGCAAGTACCAGATACCAAGCCTATAGCCCCTTACGACACTAAGAAAGAAAATACAGAGAGGTTACAGCCGCTTTACCAGAGCGGAACCCTAGGAGAGGGTACTCTGACTTACCACTCGTGTTTTAACGTGAAGACGAGCTTTCACCGGTAGAGGACGTCAGAGGAAGTGGTTAGTGTCTCTGATACCACTGTTGGGTACCAGCTCCACTTCCTCCAAGCTGCTCCTGTATTTACCGGCTGTTGCAGCCATTGACGAGTGAAACATATGGCTCAGACACTCCTACCAATTTAACTGGGCTAGCTCCAGTCACAAAGACACACAAATAAGCCTTGCAGATCGGAGATCTAACCAAAGACCACAGCCTCAGAACCACACAGCCTCCTCAGATCCAATCGAACCCTAACCGACTCAATCTCATCTAGAGAAAGACACCTTATTCCACACAGAGAGTGGAATATGCTCTAAAACCAGAAGATGAACAAGAAGAAGAAGATCTCATGGAGAAGACGAATAAGAAGAAGGAAAACACTCTGTTTACCTTTTAAGCCTTGGATCTCTCTCTCTAGAACTCTCTGGAGTAACACACAGTAGAAGCGTGAAGAATGAGAAACAGTTCCGCAGCCAAGACTTAAATAGGTTGGCGCTGGATTAGGGTTAAAAACGGTTACAGCAACTGGGCCGAGCTGCTTAAGTGGTAATGGGCCGGTCCACAAATATTCTGAGCTTCAATAATGGGCCACATAATAAAAAGTGCATATACTAGAAATAGTGCTATAATTCACATCTAACTTTTCAATATAATTTGTTTTTCTAAAAAAATAAAAACAAAAGAGAGAACAAGTTATCAAGTGATATGTTTGATGTTAATTAATGTGAATATTCAATTTTTTTATCAAAAAAATTAATTTTACTTTTACCAAATATATTAATTTAAAATGAATAAAAACTATAAATTCGTGCATTGGCATGAGAAAAATACTAGCATATTATAATTATTCATTGGCAATCAGAGTAGGCATTTACGTGCAAACAAAAACAAAAGCACCAATATTCGGTTTCCACTGGAGCATATTCCCGCCAAAAGCCGAACCCCCACCACCAGCATCGCACCACATGGCGTGCGGGACCCACCGGAGACCCCCTGCCACCACCTTAATCTTACATTTGCAATTTTTCATTCCATCAAACTTTGCCACTTCATCAATCTAAAATGTAAAAACTCCCCTTCAACTTTCTTCAATTTTTCTTTATTTCTTTTGCTTTTCTCCCTTTTTTGGTTGATCGGAATCGATTTTTTCTGGCTCAATCCTTAACTGTTTGTGTTTGTTTTAGTGTTTGGTGTTCGTGTATAATTTTTGTCAGTGTATATTTCAATTTTTCTCAGTTTTCCATCATTAAATTTATTTGTGTACATAATTTATCAACATTATATATATAATCTGCATTTGTTTTTTTTTTTCTTCCAAGATTGAAAGAAATATTCATCACAATGGAGGAGCCAAAAATTCTTGCTGACATGCTTGATTGGAAGAAAAACTTCGCCACCACCGCCGTCGTGAAGGTCACTTTACACACACACACACATATATATGTGTATGTATGTATATAACTCTGCTGCACATTTGATTAATTGATTTGTTAGAGTTATATAGGCAACTGAGATTTAAATAAATATATTATGTGGTATATATTCGCAAACATACAAAAAGGGTAATTGTTTGTTGAATTGAATCAACCCTTTGACGGTTTTGAAAAGATCAAAACATTAATGTTGGAGAATTTAGCTAATTATTTGATATATATCATACATATGTTTCTGAAATCTTGTTTTGATTTGATTATTTTCAGGACTTTGATTATAAGGAGTTATACGAAGTTCAGAAATACTACCCTCACGGGTATCACGGTGTAGACAGGTCGGGAAGACCCGTCTACATCGAGAGATTGGGGAAGCTGGACGTCGAGCATCTGATGAAAGTGACAACATTGGATCGTTACATTAAGTACCAGATACAGCAGTATGAGAAGACTCTTACAATCAGGTTCCCTGCTTGCTCTGCTGCCTCAAACAAACAAATTAATAGAAGTTTAGCAATTCTTGATGTTGAAGGTGTGGTGAGTACTACATTCTAGCTAATTAATTTCTTCATTTCATCTCCAAGAATCCATGAATCATTAAATGTATATGTATACATAAATTTCTTGGTTTGTTGATCAGGGCTTGAAGAGTTTCAACAGCCCTGTTCAAAAGGTTATTCTGCAGCTACGCAAGATTTACAACGACAATTATCCTGAAGTAGGTGGACTTAGCTGATATCCAGCTATGACGGATCTTGACTCGTCAGACGGTCTGATACAAGATTTTTGTGTTTAATTCTTACAGACGCTCTCCCAAATGGTTATCGTGAATGCTAGTCCGGGATTTAGGTTGCTTTGGAATGTTGTGAAGTGTTTCCTGGACCCTGATACAGTGGCCAAGGTCCAGGTATGCTGCATTAGGCACTTGCACGTATGTTTCTATATATGAGTGAAGGATCGTTAAGTTCAATTCATGTTGAATTGTTAGGTTATTGGGAGCAAGTATCAAAGTAAATTGGTGGAAATGGTTGATCAAAGGTAAGTAGAGGAATGAGATTATGGTTGTTTTGTAGAAGTTGAATTAGTCCAGTTTTAATGATTTTGTCTCGTACTACTACTATTAACATTGTTGGTTTTAGTGAGCTGCCGGATTTTCTTGGGGGGAGGTGTTGCTGTAAGAGTGAAGGAGGCTGTCTGAAGTCAGATAGAGGCCCATGGAATTAGAAAGAAACATCTGTGGCTGAATCAAGAGCTTTAACTGGAGAAAATAATCTCTGACTCTATCTGTGGTTGGATTATTATTATTATTATTATTATTATTATTATTATTATTATATATATATATATATAGACATATAGATATTCATCTCTAGTGATTAGTGTACATGTTAATTCAATGACCTTTCTTTATATTATTGAAGATTGGTTCATTGATTGCTTGTAATTGTATCATTAATCAATATGTCCCATTTGATTTGAGGATTCAATTTCAGAAAATTAAATGTATAGTGATTTATTTAAAATCTTTGCATCAGAAATTCACAATCGAAACGCAACCGCCAGGTTACGTTGCATGCATGCTTTGCTTGGACAAAATTCGAACACAATCTCATTTGTTTCTTATTTTTATGGATTAGGCAAATCATCATTAATTTATTTAACGAGATGCATAATTACAATATTTCGGAGAAAAGATTTTACGGATCAAAATTATGCCCATCTATACGGTATTATTTATATTTGAATTTCCCAATCTATATACATACATACATTGGGAGTGGTTCTAGTAAGAACTAGGTCACATATGAGAACTAAGAACCAATAATCACCATCTAATTCAATCAAGATCTACGACCTAGATTAAAATTATCATACGGTGGCATTTTCGTAATATTATGAAAGTCTACTGCCCGCGGATCTCAGTAAGGGCAAAATCGAAAATTTTTGAAAACAATCAAACAATCAGACTTTTGTAGTATTAACATTATCGTTTATAAGTTTTAGCACTATCATAGCTTATTTTAGCATTATCATAACTCTTGTTAGCATTATCATGAAAACTTACCATGAACATTATAAATCAATAATCAACAACACTGTTAGAATTTTGTTGAATTAACAACATCATTCACTCATGTTAGCATTGTTTCATGATGATTTAGCAATTTGATTTTGTTTTGTTAGCATCGAAAAACTTGTAGGAACATGTAAAATCTAACACTGTTGACACTGTAGTTGTACATTTTGGTGTACGTATTAGCATTATCGTTCACATGTTTTTGTTGGGGTTTTTTCGAATTAAACCACCGCAGGACCATTTGGTTGTTCATTAATCCGTATTCATGCAAATCATAATTTTATATAACATGCATGTTTATCACAGTCTAATCAAAAAGCATGCAAAGCAGATTCGATTCAAATAAAGCGGAAGACTTAGAAAACGAAACTACTTACAAATAGATAGACGGTCTGTGGACAAGATTAAAGATCTAATCTTGCTGTTGAATGAATACAGTAAAGGCGCCACCTATGTCACACACGACCACTGCACAATTCCACTCCAAGATCTTCTGTTGTATTCCCGGACTGTATCTAGATTCAGAGTGGGCTGAAATCTACTAGATAGAGTTGTAAAATCTGTGGATAACTTTGAGAGACTAAGAGGGGCTGATTTCCAATGAATTTCATCATCAAAATTTTGTGCCCCCCTCCCCTTATATATAGGGAGGGGCGAAATTTCATGTTCCAGCCCTACTAGGCTTGGGCCTCTATCTCAAGTTCAATATCCAGTCCACTATCAGTCAATTGGGCTACAACAGGGATCTAGAAGAATATTAAATTGGCCCACTAATTTATTTAATATCCAATATCCAATAAACTTAGGATATAATTAAATAAATTAAGTTTTACTTTTATTTCACTAAAGAAGTAAAACTGGCCTACCAATTTAATACATATTTACGAATATGCTTTCTCCTTTAGTCCAGCCATTCCCCGTGTTTAAGATATAATGTTCATTAATTAATTATCTAAGCCTTTGACAGGTATAATTAATTAACATCTAAAACCTTGAGTAGTACCACACAAGCTTTATCATGTAAGGAATAAATTCCACTTGCAGGGTTTCAACATGAACTTGCGTTTCCTCAAGAGAACATCATCAAGCTGGCGCACCAGGACACGGTGCTCATGCATACTGCTCGAGACATCATGTATACATTGTTATTACCCAAGATATCGAATTCTATCTACGAAAAGATCTCATTCATTGATAAATCAAAGTAACAAACAACGCACACATATGCTCGCCAATATCACATGAGTTCAGAACCCGAACTCTGTGGATCTTTATTCTCTCAATAATTTGGTCAGAGACAGAGAATAGTATCCTATCGTGATCCTCTTCAATACACTAACTAGTGTACTAGAATAATCAGTTAGTCAAGATAAACTAACTTATCAGATTATTCTACGGTGTACCCATGGTGTGTTCAGGACCATCTAAGCCGTGAGCTCTTTAATACATTACAAGGTTCTAATGATATGATCTTACCGTGTGACTCCCCATACCATATCATCTACATTGTAAGTATATGGAACATTGCATAAAACAATTATAGAACATAATCTAAATGCAAACAGTGACTGCAATAACTTTCATTTCATATCATCATATCATCAGAAAAGTATACAAAGACAAGTCTTCCAGTATACAAAACTAACAATCTCCCACTTATACTTGAATCATGTCTTTCAAGCATAATAACTAACTGGCTAACTCTCCAATCTAAAACCATCAACTCAAAATGCGCTACCGGGTCTGCATCTCACTCCCATTTTCTCCACGTGACCATCAAAGGTCTTAGCCGCCAGGCTCTTCGTGAATGGATCAGCCAGGTTGTCCTCAGATGCAATCTTGACCACCGCCATATCTCCTCTCTTAACGATTTCTCGTATAAGATGGTACTTTCTCTCTATGTGTTTACTTGCCTTGTGGGCTCTTGGTTCCTTCGAATTTGCCACTACACCAGAGTTATCACAGTATATCGTGATAGTCTTAGGCAAATCAGAAACCACGCCCAAGCCCACTAGGAACCCGCGGAGCCAGACAGCCTCTTTTGCAGCCTCAGAAGCAGCTACATACTCAGCTTCCATGGTGGAATCCGCAATGCATTTCTGCTTAATGCTCCTCCATGCGATGGCTCCACCTCCTAATGTAAACACATAGCCCGAGATAGACTTACTCTGATCTTTGTCGGATTGAAAATCTGAGTCCGTGTAACCCAAAGGTACTAGACTATCAGAGCGGAAAACCAACATGTAGTCTCGAGTCCGTTTAAGGTACTTGAGAATGTTTTTGACCGCAGTCCAGTGACCTTATCCAGGGTTAGACTGATATCTGCTTACCATGCCAACGGCATAGCATATATCAGGCCTGGTGCATAGCATAGCATACATCAAACTTCCCACAGCCGAAGCATATGGTACTTTCTTCATTTCCTCTATCTCAGACTGTGTTTGGGGACACATTTCATTGGATAGATGAATTCCATGCCTGTAAGTTATAAAACCTTTCTTGGAATCTTACATGCCAAATCTAGCTAGCACTGTATCGATATAAGTCACCTAGGACAGACATAATATCCTTTTCTGGCGATCTCGAATGATCTTGATGCCAAGGACATGTCCGGCTTCACCCAGATTCTTCATATTGAACTGCTCGGACAGCCACACCCTAATATTCGACAACGCCTTCTTACTATTTCCAATAAGCAAGATGTCATCAACATAAAGTACGAGGAATGCCACCACGTTTCTGTCACATTTCTTGTACACACAGATCTCATCCGGACTTTGCACGAATCCATATGACTGGATAACCTCATCAAATCGGATGTTCCAAGACCTCGATGCCTGCTTAAGTCCATAAATGGATATCTTAAGCTTACACACCAAGTGCTCTTGGCCCTTAGCAATGAATCCCTCTGATTGTTTCATGTGAATGTTTTCCTCAAGACTTCCATTTAGGAAAGCCGTCTTGACATCCATCTGCCAAATTTCATAATCCAAATGAGCGGCAATAGACAAGAGAATCCAGATTGACTTAAGCATGGCTACCGGTGAAAAGGTTTCCTCATAATCGATCCCTTCTTTCTGAGTATACCCTTTTGCCACCAATCTAACTTTGAAGGTTTCAACCTTCCCATCAGATCCTTTCTTGCACTTGTAGACCCACTTACAGCCAATGGGTTTTACCCCATCTAGTGGTTATACAAGTTTCCAGACTTGATTGTGATCTATAGATCCAATCTCAGACTCCATTGCAGTTTTCCAAGAATCTGCATCTTTATCTCGAATTGCCTCGTCATAGGTCCTGGGATCCAATTCATTGAGACCCTCTGGGAAATCTGAAGCCTCTCCTAGACCAATGAATCTATCAGGTTGGCGTACAACCCTCCCACTACGACGAGGTAGTTCCTGTACTTCTGTGACACGTTGTGCAGTGTTTGGTGGTTCCTCTTCTTGTACAACCGGTGTAGGATTCGATCCACCCCTTAACTCCTCAAGGATGATATGACTCCTTGGTTTGTGGTTTATGACATAGTCTTCCTCTAAGAATCGAGCATTGGTGCTAACAATGATCTTCTGATCCTTAGGACTATAAAACAAACCACCTTTCATTCCTCTAGGATATCCAACGAACAGCCTTACATCAGTACGAGGGGCCAGCTTATCAGCTTCCTTGTCCAACACGTGTGCTGGGCTACCCCAAATCTGAATATGGTTCAAACTGGGCTTTCGTCCAGTCCATAGTTCTGTAGGTGTAGCAAGAACTGATTTCGATGGAACCAAGTTAAGAATATAGGCTGCTGTTTCCAGGGCATATCCCCAGAACGAAATAGGCAACTCAGAATAACTCATCATCGATCTAACCATCTCTAATAATGTACGATTCCTTCTTTCCGCCACGCCATTCTGCTGTGGCGTTCCAGGTGCAGTCAACTGGGATGTAATCCCACTCTCTGCCATGTAATCCCTAAATTCACTTGAGAGGTACTTGCCACCACGATCAGAACGTAGTGACTTGATACTTCTGCCTGTTCGTTTCTCTGCTTCCGCCTTAAACTCTTTGAATTTCTCAAAGCATTCAGACTTACGACGTAACAGGTAGATATAACCGTATCTAGAGTAATCATCAATGAGAGTGATGAAATACTCGAACCCTCCTCGAGCTTGAACTGACATAGGGCCGCATAGGTCAGAGTGAATCAAATCTAATAGCCTTTCGGATCTATTTCCTTTTGACTGGAAAGGACGCTTGGTCATTTTACCTTCCGAACAGGATTCACACAAAGGAAACGATTCCAGTACCAAAGAAGACAATGGTCCATCATTTACAAGCCTTTGTATCCTCTTAAGATTAATATGACCTAACCTTAGATGCCAAAGATAGGTTTGATTCAATCCCGAAGGTTCTTTTCTCTTGTTAGGGTTTATGATCGATGTATTCAACAGTTGTCTATGCGTAGTGTTTTCAGTTGGTTTAAGAAAGTATAAGTGTCCATCCAATGTGTCAGAACAGATAAAATGTTTACCACTAAAGATAACTACTTTGTTATCAAAAGAAACAGAATATCCATCCATAATCAATTTAGAAACTGAAACCAAGTTTCGCCTAAAACCAGGCACATAAAGACAATCTTTTAAAATCAAAGTTCTATCACTACTGAAAGGTAAAACAACGTCTCCCACTGAAACAGCCGCCAATGTCGTAGCATTGCCCATGTAGACGGTGATCTCATCCTCACTAGGTTGTATTTTTACTAGGAACCCCTGTAAAGACATGCAAACATGATCAGTAGCTCCAGTATCTACTACCCATGACTGGGTAGAACAAGTTGCTAAACATGTTTCCACAACCAGAGTGTGAGATGTACCTCTCTTCTTCTTCTTGTTAGTACACGCCGCCTTCCAGTGACCTGGTTGGCCGCACTTGAAGCACTTAGTCTTCGACTTGAACTCCTCAGGAGGAATCTTTGCCTTTGGCTTCTTCACCTTAGACGCCTCATCTGCAGCCTTCTTAGGTGCGTTTCTCTTCTTCCTTTTTCCACCAGAAGAAGACGCTCCTTTTTCAGCTATGTGGGCCTCAGGATTGCTCTTTTGGAGCAATTCAGTTGCCTGAAGATCTATGAGCAGTTCAGTCAGGCTGACATCCCTTTTAATCATGTTAAAATTCAGCCTGAACTGCTCAAACTTCGAGGACAAGCTATGAAGAACAATGTCGATTTGAGAATCGCCATCTAGCTCTCCACCCAAGGTCTCGATCTCAGATAAATACCCCATCATCATGAGAACGTGATCCCTAACAGGTGTGGAGTCAGACATTCTCGCATCCATTAGTTTCTTCATTGCCAAATGGCGTGCCGAGCGGTTCTGATGACCGAATAGCTGCCTAAGGTTGTACATGATATCATAAGCGGTTTTCATAGGCTCATGCTGATGTTGCAACACACTTGACATAGATGCCAAGATGTAACAGCGCGCTATCTCATTAGACCTAACCCACTTATCATATGCAACCTTTTGGGCTTCGTCAGAATCCTCATCTAGCGTCTGAGGATGAACCTCTTCAAGTACAAACTTGTGTCCCTCAGCAACAAGAACTAAGTTAAGGTTACGAATCCAGTCATTGTAGTTTTCACCGATAAGTTTGTTTTCTTTGAGGATTGAGGACAGATTGGAGAGTGCCATTGATGATATAAAAAAACTGAAATTAAACATGCAGTACAGTCACAAAACACGTTTAGGAAAAACAGTATATAATCGAAAGCCTCATAAAAATTATATACTTTTCATAAGCCACGATAGTGTGGACGTTTATAAAAAACATCTTTAAATAGGTTAAACCTTTAATTTGCCTCCAGTTGAGTTTCCTTACAACAAGTAAATTAATAGCCGGATAATTAACATGGTCATGTAATCGTCTAACTGATAAGCCACGATCGTGTGGACGTTTATCGATAAATTACATCTAAGTGTGCACACCATTATCTTCGCACCAAGATCACTACTCGAATTTAACCGCTCCAGATGGAGGAGTCAGTTAGTCCTAATAGTGTTCTACAGCTATCCTTTTAGGAGATTTAATTTCTAGAGAAATCTGTGATATGACACATCCGATATGGAGGAAGATCGATGTCAACGCGCATGCCCATCACTTCTCAATTAAACCAGATTTTAATGGAGACCGTATGAGATTTCTACATACTTTGGTATGAATCTCTCCCACTTAGTTATTTATGTTTGAGGTTTCATTTTATCCCATTATCGAACATGCAAACATCACATAAAATGATAAACATCCATTGCATGCTTCAACATAATAAGCAACAGTAATATTCCAACTATCATGGCTTATATCTCATGTTGATTGATGAGATAAAACTGGAAAGTCAGCTCCGGAACAGGCTAGGAACCGCCGCCCCCTTCACCGCGCCTCGCCGAAAATCCTAGCTCCATTTTGGGTTTCGGGACGTGAACCGGTGAACCTTCCTTTTTGGTGCTGAACCACTTTCCTTCTTTGAGTTGATCTCCGATCTTTATTCAATATAGACTATCCATTCCAAAAGGAAAAATCTAATATTGCTAGAATAAAAATTACAACTCAAAAACTCGGCCTAACAGCTTTATATCTATTACATTAAAACAGCGTAAAATAAAACCTAGACCTAATCCATGGATTTTCTCATGGATTAAAATCACGTAGCCAAACCGGCATACGGTCCAACATCCATTCAACATAAACATACATCACATAAAATAAAGGAGCCATGATAGTTGGTAAACCTGCAAACAAACACAGTCTACAAAACCAACAATCATGTATTATATGATCCACATAAAATAACATATGATATCTATGCATGAATATTAAATAATAATCGAATTTTACAATTAATTAAATTAATTAATTCGATATTATCCACAAGATAAAAATTAGAAATTAAAATAATTATCCACCAATTTAAATCTTGTATATTTCGAAAATATCATCAAAATAAATCTGGAAATTATTAATAATTATCCACCAAATTTATTTAATATTTTCTAACCACCCTAATTAAATAATAATTGGATATATTGATATAAATCAAAAATCTAATCCAAATATTATCCATAAGAATCTAAATCTTTAAGGATAAAGTTTGGAGATTTGATTCCAATCCAAAATCTTCCAAAACCTATCCAAAATTAAATTCTTATCACAATTGGATTTTAATAATTATTTGTATATATCCAAAATCACCTTATCCAATATTTAATCCCATAGATTTCGAAATTATCCAAATAATAAATTGGAGATTTGATCCAATCCAAAATCTTCCAAATTTACAATTCTATTTTCAAATCTATCTAGATTAAAATTAGGCAAATTAAGATATACATCAAATAATATCAAATCTTAATCCAATACACATTATTTTCGACCTACATTATTAAATAAATCTGAAAATTTAATTTTCATTAAAATCTTCTCCAAATTTATTTAATAAAATCGAAAACAACATAGAATTAACATATTTGGAAATTTTGACATTAATCAAAAAACTATTCCAAATAAAATACATAGGTTTCGAAAATTGCTAGAAAAATAAATCTGGAAATTTTGATCCACTTCAAAAATTACCAAATTTAAAATTCTAATTTCAAACCTATCTTGATTAGAATTTTGTAACTTTTGATATACATCAAAAATCACCAAAACCTATTCTAATCATACTAAATTTTCGATCCTACTCCAAATTAAAGTTGGAAATTTGATCTTGATCAAAACATCATCCATTCTTTAATTAATATGACCGAAAATTAAAAGAACAAATTAGGGAATTTTATACACATCAAAAATCGAAATTTTTAACATCCAAATTTTCGAACCATGTGAAATAAAATCTGGAAATATGAAGATCATCAAATATCATCCCAAATCTTTATTCCACAGTGGCCGAAAATTCATATACCTCAAAACTAGAATTTTCAATTTTTACATCTCAAATTCTTCCAAGTTTTGAATACCATAAAATCGAAACACATGCCAATTAAATCTGAAAATTTAAACACCATAAATTTATCATCAAATTTAATATGTAGTTCGAAATTTATGTAAGAATTAATTCTAAAACAGTGCCAAAACCCGCTCTGATACCAGTTGTTGGGGTTTTTTCGAATTAAAGCACCGCAGGACCATTTGGTTGTTCATTAATCCGTGTTCATTCAAATCATAATTTTATGTAACATGCATGTTTATCACAGTCTAATCAAAAAGCATGCAAAGCAGATTCGATTATAATAAAGCGGAAGACTTAGAAAATGAAACTACTTACAAATCGATAGACGGTCTGTGGACAAGATTAAAGATCTAATCTTGCTGTTGAATGAATACAGTAAAGGCGCCACCTATGTCACACACGGCCACTGCACAATTCCACTCCAAGATCTTCTGTTGTATTCCCGGACTGTATCTAGATTCAGAGTAGGCTGAAATCTACTAGATAGACTTGTGAAATCTGTGGATAACTTTGAGAGACTAAGAGGGGCTGATTTCCAATGAATTTCATCATCAAAATTTTGTGCCCCCCCTCCCCTTATATATAGGGAGGGGCGAAATTTCATGTTCCAGCCCTACTGGGCTTGGGCCTCTATCTCAAGTTCAATATTCAGTCCACTATCACTCAAGTTAATTAATTATGTAAGCCTCTGACAGCTATAATTAATTAACATCTAAAACCTTTAGTAGTACCACACAAGCTTTATCATATAAGGAATAAATTCCACCTGCAGGGTTTCAACATGAACTTGTGTTTCCTCAAGAGAACATCATCAAGCTGGTGCACCAGGACACGGTGCTCATGCATACTGCTCGAGACATCATGTATATATTGTTATTACCCAAGATATCGAATTCGATCTACGAAAAGATCTCATTCATTGATAAATCAAAGTAACAAACAACGCACACATATGCTCGCCAATATCACATGAGTTCAGAACCCGAACTCTGTGGATCTTTATTCTCTCAATAATTGGGTCAGAGACAGAGAATAGTATCCTATCGTGATCCTCCTCAATACACTAACTAGTGTACTAGAATAATCAGTTAGTCAAGATAAACTAACTTATAGGATTATTCTACGGTGTACCGATGGTGTGTTCAGGACCATCTAAGCCGTGAGCTCTTTAATACATTACAAGGTTCTAATGATATGATCTTACCGTGTGACTCCTCACACCATATCATCTACAATGTAAGTATATGGAACATTGCATAAAACAATTATAGAACATAATCTAAATGCAAACAGTGACTACAATAACTTTCATTTCATATCATCATATCATCAGAAAAGTATACAAAGACAAGTCTTCCAGTATACAAAACTAACAGATTTAGCATTGTCATTGCTCATTTTAGCATTATCATAACCTTTTTTTACCATTAACATGAAAATGTTGTTATGAACATTATAAATCAATCATGAACAACATTGTCAGAATTTTGTTGAATTATCATCATCGTTCACTCATGTTAGCATTTTTTTTACTATGGTATGTATGTCATTATTAGCAGTACAAAAAACTATATTATGATTAGTCTAAAATCTACTTCTTCCCATAGTTCCTGGAATCGTAACTATATTTCTAGTTGTACTTTCTGTAGGTCCTTAAATGATTCTTCTTGCATTTAGAAATCCTCTCTCTTTTTTATTTTAGACGAGTTCCACTACATTTAGTCTTCACAACATCAGGTGGAACCACCTCAACTTCACATAATTTTCCTTTCCAATAAAAAGTGCAAAAATCATTAAATACCTATCATTATAAGAAAAGTATATATCTCTGTTATTAAAATATTTTTATCATAACTAAGCATGATAGTAATCATAATAAAACACAACTACAATGCTAAATATGAATGTAAGAAATGCTAAAAATAATATTTAGCACAACTGAATAGATAACGAATGGTAACATTATCACCTACTAAATATTCAAAAATCAATGCTAAAAAAGTAAATGACAGTGCTAAAACTTCAACTAACAGTGCTAAAACTTTAGTATGAAGTTACTAAAAACAAAGAATGGCACACCTAAATAATAAATAGACTAACATGTTAGTTCTATAAGTTGCATCAAATGACACAACATCCTCAAATAGTGAAAAGTTTTGTCTTGATATAGGATCAACTTAAAACAGACATTTCAACTGATCATTCTTGTTAATTTCGTAATCAAAGATCAAAGATTAAATAAGAAACAACTAATCACGTTAATGCTAAAACTAATATCTTCTTCGATCATGCTAAAACTAGTTACAGTAATACTAAAATTAATTACAGAAATGCTAAAACCTATAATTGTAGTGCCAATACTCTGTTAATAAGATTTTTTATAATACTCATTTGTTTTTACAATATTATTAACTAGTTTCGTAGTGCTAATAATAACGTCTGTAGTGCTAATAAGACATGTTGTAATGCTAACAATTCTGACAAAATAAACACTCGTACATTGTAATAAAAAAAACACAATCTGCAAAAATCAATAGACTAATACACCATCAAACAAATAGAAAAGAACGGGAAACATCTATTGATCATAAAAATAGAAAAGTTCAACTTAATCAACTTCGAAAAATATATTACATTACACGAACGAACACATATAATCATTTTAATAGGGAAAAAAATATATCAAATTATTAACAATATCGAACAAATCTAAAACACATCAAACTCAAGAAAATATATAACAATCAGATTTTTACCCGATATCTTCATCCAAGAACAACGAACAAAAAAAAACTTCAGAAAAATTTATAACAATTGCGTGAACAACAATTGCGGAGAATTGAAATCCGATTACATAAAAAAACCATAGATATCAGAAATCAAAGAAGCGAATTTATCTACTGCGTGTTGAAATCAAAGAAGTTGTTGAAGAAACGATGGAGAGAGAGAGAGAGAGAGAGAGAGACCTAGTATTTTAATCATATTTATCAAATTAAAATAAGGAGCACACTTCTGTGAGACCGTCTAATGGGTCTCTTACGTTAGACGGATCTCAACCCGGATCCAAATTGAATAAAATATATAATTAAAAAATAAAATGACTCGGGTATCATTAGGTATAAAGTAAATATCACTATTTGTGAAGTATTACTAACTGCGAAGTGAAGTATCATATTATACTCCACTTCTAAGTTAATGATACTTCTTCTCATAATTAATGATACTTCACATGACAGTTAATGATACTTCACCAGGTATATATCTAATGATACTTCACTTAATAGTTAATGATATTTTGCCAAATTTATATCTAATGATAATTCAGTTCATAGTTAATGATATTTCATTTCATAGCTAATGATACTTCACATCAGAGTTAATGATACTTCACCAGATATATATCTAATGATACTTCACTTAATAGTGAATGATATTTCGCCAAATTTATATCTAATGATACTTCACTTCAGAGTTAATGATACTTCACCATAATGATACTTCACAATATTTCGCCAAATTTATATCTAATGATACTTCACTTCAGAGTTATTGACACTTCACCAGATATATATCTAATGATACTTCACTTAATAATTAATGATATTTCGCCAATTTTATATCTAATGATACTTCACTTCACAGTTAATGATACTTCACTTCACAATTAGTGATACTTCACACATAGTGATACTTTACTTTATACTTAGTGATACCCGAGTGGCCGCGCATGGACGGGCGCGTGGCGTGGAGTCCACGCGCTTGACTGTTTTTGCGGGTTTGGAAGGATTTTTTTTTAGGGGGGGGGTTCCTATTTGACCCTTCTAACGCAAAAGACCCATTAGACGGTCTCATATAAGTTTTTATCTTAAAATAATCCTTAAATTATTAAAATGTCACCTTGTGTTGCTTTTTGATCTAGACCACACATTTTTTATGAATGGATGTGGAGATTAGTTCTTTATTTTCATACGGGGCTTTGATTCTCATTTAATCCATTCTCTAAATATATTTGTGTGTGTGTGTGTGTACGTGCAACTTGCAATTTTATTATATTTCTCATTTTGTCTGTAGAACAAGCATAAAGTATATTCGGAGTCCGACAAATTGAAGGAACTTGAATTTACACGCACATATTAATGCTGACATATATAGAATATATACGTGACATTGAATTCTAAGCTAATTCAAATAAATACCAATTAAATAATTAAAAGTTTGAACCGTGTATTTCCAGAAAAGAAAATGAATTATTTAAAATTTTGTTGTCTTTAATTTTTATGTAATGTTTTCTTATTATTGCCCTGGGATGTTTATGAGCCAAGTTGATCTCGACTCGACAAAAGCTCGTTTGAGCTAGTTTAGTAAAGCTCGTTAGCTAAACGAGTCAAAATTTGTGCTTGACACAACTCAACTCGTTAGCTCGTCAGCAAGCTCGTTAAGTGAGCTAATTTAAAAATATAATATTATCAACTTGATAAAAACTTACAATTTTATTTTTTGAGATAAATAAAAAAACTTAAAATGAGTTAATTTAAAAATATAATATTATCAACTTGATAAAAACTTACAATTTTATTTTTTAGATAAATAAAAAAACTTAAATTTTTTATATTTGAATGAGTAATAAACATACTAAGTGTCCGTCCCCGTGGAGATGACCTAGTGGTTGAGTGAGGTTGCATGCAGACCAAAGGTCACGGGTTCGAATCTCCTCAATACCACATGTTGGGTGTGTAAGTAAAAAAAACATATTAAATGTCCAATTAACTATATTTATTATAAGAAAAGAATGAATTTTAATAAATATTGTATTTTGTGAACAAAATAATGAATATTTAAATTTGAATATAAATTTAGAAAGATAGCACTACAAAAAATTCGTTGATTTGCGACGGAATATTCCGTCGGTATACCCATATTTTTCGTCGTTAATTTTAACTACCGACGGAATAACGACGGATTGTGGCCGTCGTTCACTCTTTAGTCCGCAAACAAACCTAACGACGGAAAATGTCAGTCGTTGATCGTAACGACGGCCATACCGACGGAATGTGTCCGTCATTAAGTGTTGTGTCGTCTACAGTCATTTTTTATTGCGACGGCCATACCGACGAAAATAGTCCGTTGTTAATAATTAAAAATAAATAAAAAATAAAAAACGGAATAATTTAACAACGAAAATAGTCCATCGTTAATAATTAAAAATAAATAAAAAATAAAATACGAAATAATTTAACTACGTCCGTCGTTAATAATTAAAAATAAATAAAAAATTAAATACGGAAAAATTTAACGACGGAATATGTCCGTCGTTAAGGATGAAAAATAAATAAAAAATAAAAATCGAATAATTTAACAATGGCATAAGTCCGTCATTAAGTTTTTTTTTTATTTTTTTTATTTATTTATTTGTATTTTTTTTTTTGTAATTTTGATTATTGTTTGTAAATAAATTATGGAAGAACTTTAATAAACACGTAAAATAATATATATAAATCTCCAATAAAATACATAAAATGTCATAAAATATAATAAAGAGTGTATAAAATACAAATAATAATAGTAATGTCAAGATGGAGGAGAGCCCCTAAACTGCGCCCGCATCAGCTCGAACATCTCGGCCTGCTGGCGTAGCATCTCCTGCTGCTGATTGATCTTCTCCTGCTGGGCTTGGAGAAGCGCTGCCTGTGCATCCATCTTCTCCTAGAGAGCCGTCTGCTGGGCGTCCATCTTCTCCTGGAGAGCCCTGATGGCAGCCTGAGTGTCGGGCTGTGGAGGAGCTACAGATGAGACGCTAGGAGTTGAATAACTCCGTGATCGACTGCCGAGCCTAAACACTCGATTCTTCTTCGAGTGTCGGAGGGCAGCGTCAACATATACGGCGCTCATGTCCACTGGTGGTGGCGCCTCATCTGTGCCAAGAGTCGGCTGGCTCAACTCCTCAACTGGAGCCAATACATCAGCCTATTCACAATATCAAATAAGAATGATTAAATATTTAATTTTTATGTTATTAATAAATTTATAAATATTGATAAATTAACTTACAGCTATACGAGCAGACTTCAAAAAATCATAATAATAACGACGGAAATGTGCCGTCGTTATGGTTAACGACTGCTCGTCCGTCTGTATTCCGTCGTTAATATTAGCGACGGACAAGGCTGTCGCAAGTCCGTCGGTAAATACACCCGAAATTTTTCCGTCAGTAAGTCCGTTGCTAAAATGAAGAATTCTTGTAGTGTAGTCTATGCTCGATTAAGATCAAATTAATTAAATAAACTCGTGAATCTCGAAGTATTCAATATATAAATAAAAATTAACGAAGCTTGGCTCGAAAATAAATGAATCAAGCTAGAGCTTAGAAATATTCAACCCGAGAGTACTCGATTCAATTACCCCTACTTATTGTATATATATCAGGTGTCACTTTATTAGCGTATTACTTGTACATCGATGAGTTCAGGACCCAATAGTTTACTAGTGTATGCTACACGTAATGTATAAGAATATACACTGAAACATTAATAGATGTAATACAGAAATCTCATTACCAAGGATCGATTCAAAATAGAAAGTTCAAACCTTAGACAAATTTTAAGAACTATTGTCCCCGTATGCATTCCAATTTCCCTTGTATATATATATATATATATATATACACTCAATATTTAGAATTTATGAAATAATTAAGGGTAAAAGATAGCTAGGACATTCCATCCCTAATTCTCCCTCCCAAAAGAAAATGATGACTTATAGAGAGCGTTCTTTTTTTTTTTTTTTTTTTTCTGAACTTCTCTATGAGACTAGAGGGTTTGATGATAAATATAATGTTTTTCTAATTTCTAAACGGTCGTTCTTGTGATTGATTTAACTAAGCCTTGTTTGTAATTCTAGAGTGTGGAGACCTAATTATACTTAGGGTGCATGCACATGAGTCGACTATGGAATATTGACAAATTCATGATTAAATTGATTTGCTATTAAGTTAGAGTATTAAAAGATTAACTCATGAACTTAAACGATCCTATTCGAACTTTATCAAGTCTAAGAGCAGATACCTAATAAATATACACACATCATAAATGATTACTCAATGGGAGTATTTATAAAAATATATAATATGCTTGGTTAATTAAAATTTTTATAAATTGACCTTTTTTATGTATGAATATATAGAATTTGAATTATCAAACATAAAATTAATATTTTTATGAAGATAAATGAGACAAATTGGTCTATGCTTAAAACTTGTTTACAGGTACACTTGCAATAGGTTTTTCTTGTTTCAATAAATTTGATTTTTTTCAATATAATATGATACATATATCGCAATACAATGGGGCTTCCACCGATGTTTACTAGGAACACGAGGGTGCAATTGGTTTTCTTCAAGATAGAGTTCAGAGAAGGGTGAGTTGGAAAGACAAGCTACTATCAGTAGATGGGAATGTAAAATCATTCTAGTTTTCTACAATATTTTACATGAGACATAAATAATCTTATAATGAAGTCTTTATAAAATTTGTGGTTCAGGCGATACCAACGTATACTATGACGTGCTTTCCTGTGCCGGAATCAATTTGTAGAGATATTGACAAAGATTGTGCTCAATTTTGATGGGGCGATACTGCTAACAAGGCTAAGCTACATTAGAGTAAATGAACGCTTTGTGTAGGCCAAAAGAGAGAATTTATGATGAATGACAGAGAGTGGAATGAGGAGAAGTTACGGGAGGTGTTTATAGCTTGCGAATAACAGACATGATTCTACGTACTCCCATTATACCGGATGGAGATGATAGATGCTACTGGAAGGATGATGCAAATGGGTGTTACTCTGTCAAGCAGGGTTATTTAGCCGAGATTGGATATTTTGATGTCCATTCTTACACGTCGGGAAGCTCCAATGAAGATTGGAATCAGCTGATATAGAAGTTGGATGTTCATCCAAAGATTAAGGTTTTTATTTGGTGGGTTCATATGACTTTTATTGCAGTTTAGAGGATTCTTAATGGCAATTAATTAGTTAAGGAAGAAGTTTAGTTAAGGTTTAAGTGAAGTCAGATGTCAGTCACGACTTAAGGGGTCAATTTTCGTAAAATCGTCTTTTTGGAAATTTTGATCTTAACTCTGTTATGGCCAATTTTGGTCTTGTTAGAAAGATTTTAACTCAAGGAGTATGCCGGTGTTTTCGGATTTTAAATTAGATGTCATTTGAGGTCCCGGTGATGAAAAACGTATTTAAAGGATGTATGAATAGTAACTTTTGCGTGCGTTCGTGTTTTGAGAAATTTACGAAATCCTCCTTATTGATCCGAGTCTAGTTCTGTTAGGCCCTTCTTATGGGAAATGACTCAAGGATTCCATTGGCATTCATGGATTTCCATTCTGAGGTCAATCGAACGCTTGAGAGCAAAATCTATCAGTCTGGGTGAATAGTAAAAAGTAATTCCAAAAAGGATTCTTTGCTCGTCTTTCTTCTGATGACCCCATCTTCATGATGAGTCAGGTTGGTTCACTAGTATTCGAGCCAATGAGTCTTCCAGTATTTTTGGATTTTGTGTCTGAGGTCATTTGGACCTCGACATCGAATAAAGTAGCTTTTAACCGAACCCAAAGTAACTTTTGCAGTGTTTCTGCACTGCAATGGCTTCCAAGGGAAGCCAAAGCTCCCCGTATAAATATAGCATCACTCCTCACTCTTTTCCTACACAATAATCACTCATTCTTCATTTCTAGAGAGTGGGAAAGCTTGTGAGAGCCGAGAGAGTTCTGTCAAAGCAAAAGGCGTTCTTCGTGAGTGTTCTGCAAGACGACGAGCGGAGTGGCGTGGAAGGGATGTGGTGAGGGAAGGTGCTAGGGGCACCGTTGGGTTGTAGCAAGCGGCTCTGCCACCGTTGCAACTCAACGAGACACCGAGCTAGCCACCTTCCTCGACGCACCTAACCCCATCCAATCTTGTTCGTCGGTCTCGATTTCTATTTCTTTTCCGTCTTTTAAATTCTACATTTACTTTCTATTCTTCGTGATCTTCATGTTCTTCATTATTACTCGCTTAATTTCCATCTAAAGTTATATTTCGATTCTTGTTGAAGTTCCAAGTTAATAGCATTTCCGTTATACTGCTCGTTTTATTCTCATTGTTATGATTCTCGTCATTATTTCTTGTAATTAGTCTCGTTTATTTCGTTGAAGTTCCGTTCAAGTTTATATTTAAGATTTCGTCATTATTCTAAGTGTTTAAAAAGGATTATCATGTAAATTCCGTTAATGCCGATTTCTTTTAAAGTTTAAAATATGTTCGTTTCTATATTTTAGTCAAAGTTCTAAGCCTTGTTTCAAGTTTAAAACGTCGAAGAAAGGGAGAGGCAAATGAGTAACGCCTCAACCAACACTGTAATTAAAAGTTTTAGAATTTCATGAAGGAGCACGGACCGTGCAAGGGTTGCACGGCCCATGCAAAGCCATCCAGAACTCACGGCATGAGTCTGGGAAGCTAGCACGGACCGTGCTAGGGCTTGCATGGACCGTGCTATCTTTGCACGGCCCGTGTCGGAAAGTCTGGGCATTTTATTTCTCACCCATTAATTAGCACTGCCCGTGCTATGCTTGCACGGCCTGTGCAATGCCTCTGCCACCCCCATTTTGTCTCCAATCATGTTCTAAACTCGAGTCTTTCAAGCCCTCATGTTTTCTAAAGGCTCTAAAGTCGTGCTATCTATGTTTAAGTCCTAGTTAAGGGTGGATAAGCTAGATATTGTTTACTTTCTTGAATATATATTATAATCTTCGAGGGAGGTCGCTAAGTCGATGATTCAACTTTTGTAGGAGGTAGTGAGCCCCGTGGAAATTCGGAGAAGGATTATCAACTCCTTGCTTCATCTTCTGTCCAGTAGTCCAGGTGGCTAAATCTATACTCATCTAAAGTTTGAGCTAATAAGCTCTAGAAGCATGATATGACAAATGAGATATCCAATAAAATATTTTTGCTCTGCGTGATTGATCTCTGTACAAAGGAAGGAAGGAAATGAAGTTATTATATGTTAAGTGAGCTCTCAAGCATGTTTAGATATGCTAGAAATTATTAAGTATTATGCTAGCATGAGATAATTAGAATTGTTTTAATTGCAATTTATGTTTATGCACGTTCATTTCCTCGTATCTGAATGTTGGATTTTGCTAAAATTTATTTAGCTAAGCATTGCCTTTTAGGGTAGCGATAAATCCTCTTATAGGCTGAAATCTTGCTTAAATAAAGGATTAGCCTTAGACGATTGCTCTAGGCTCAATGATTCTAGCTAGGTTAAGGAAATGAAGTTAAGTTAGGAAATGAGGAAGTTAAGGAAGGAATGAAGGTTAAGGAAGTTAAAGTAACTTAAGGTAGGAAGTTAAGAAAGGAAGAACATAGCTTTTATAGCCAAGATCGAGCTCAGAATTTCTGATCTTTGATCATTAAGTGAGTCAATGCTGAGTTATTTCTCTCGCAAACTCGTTTAGATATTTCAGGTAACCCCTCTTTTATCCTACGACATGCTTAAGGGTGCAGTTGACATCAGGTTTGAGCCAAGGTTGGGCCCAAAAGTAAAGAAAAGGTTTTGCGGATATGGAGAAGGCTTTTGCATTTTGCTCTCTATATACCACCGTTGATTATTGGATATTTCTCAAGTTATTTAAGAAGCTTTTATTAAAATCCACTGAGTACATTAGTGCTCATGCCCTCGTTTTCAAATATTTTCAGGTTGAGATGCTGAGGATGATGGTGGCTGTGGATGTGGGTTGGCTGCCAAGATTGTTTTATCATAGTATAAGTTTCTTTTGAAATCCCATGATGTTTCTGCTACTCTGATACACTCTTTATAATTCCTAAAGTGCTATTATGTTTATCCAGATTCTATGAATATTCCCCAGACATGATTATATATATAAGTGATGCATAGTAAGTTTTATTTCTGCTTCTCGAGTATATTTTCCTTTCACCTATAAAGAGGCTTGTGCACGTTGATATCTATTTATTCGCTTTGACCTATGAATGGATCTATGCTTGGTGGTATCTGATTAGTTAGCCGTTTTATTCCGCTAAAGCATGTTTCCTTCATAATCAAGTAAATCCGAGTATCATCGCCTATCTTTCAAAAGTATATATTTATTCTTAAACCTTCTTTGTTAATCTTCCGTCTTTATTCGATAATCCCTTAATAACACCCCGTCCCCATTCGTTAATCCCTATCTCGGGACCGGGCTGTTACAAATAGTATCAGAGCAGGCTTGCAACTCTGCAGACCTGTCTCTTTGTTTAAGTTAAGCTAAGTATTTATATACATGTGAATTGCTTCGTGATAAGTTACAGCAGTAACCCACAGCTCGCCATCACCCTCGTATCCTCAACCAAAAATCAAGGTATGATAGTATAGAGATTTTAGATTTTAGATTCATGAATTTTGGAATTCAGGAAAGGAAAAGATTTTAGCAAGCATACCTCTTTTATGGATAAAAGGAAAACCTTGGAAATAAAATTCTAAGTGAAAAGTATTCGGGTAAAATGATTTTCTGAAAAGGAAAGTATGTGAAAGATGTTCTTGATCACAAAGAAAAGTGTTTAAAAATTTATTTTAAACCTATGTCTTAAAGAAAAGATAAAAATTTATGATTAAAGACTTTGAGCACCAAATTTTTATAAAAGTCAACTGCTTAAAAGGATCTATGCATGCAAGATAAATAGTCTGAATCTAGATGATAGCATGATCTCAAGAGAACCTTAGGTCTCCCTTTTATGAGCTAGACTGATTAAGCTTCATGTTTCTAGATGGTTAAGCGTCGTTCGACTGTTAGGAAAATGTGCCTCTTTTCCGCCCTGTACAAAAAAGGAACGACTTTGGAGGAACACCAGGAAATATATTCGACTTAGAAACATGCATCCGCATGTGTGAGCAAGCACTGCCCACTGAGAGGCCAGCAATGTATCGCATCCTGCAGAGCACAATCACCCGTGATCCCGAGACGTATGCTGTAATCGAGAATCTGATGGAATACTCCTCAGCCTTGATGGCTCTTTGGGAGTCAAAGTATGGCCATATGAATGCTCTAGCTGAGCAAAATCCCTCCCTCGTGGTGGAACCAGAACTGTTAAGGGCGACTCTCAACGAGTTATATCAGAAGTATATCCCGGATTGCTATCGTAAGGAAAAGGAGATGGAGATCTGGAACTAGATGTAAGGAAAGAGGATGTTGTCAAAGTACAATCAAGAGTTCAACCAGTTATCAAGGCATGCGCCACATTTGTGATTTCAGACGAGAAGAAAACACGTATAGATCAGGTCACTTTGTCGTATCCCTTCCAATAGGTGAAAGTGATCCCCGGATGTTGCTTTGCCAGCCAAGTGTAGCTAATTGAAGACCAGCCAACTCATGCTAATTCATAGCAACCTAGTAAAGGAGATGATACATAATGCTCAAAGAAAGAAAGAGAGGGAACCCAAAGAAGATCGTTAAACAGATAGACCTAGAATTGGTAGATTAAAAGTTTCAGTAAGATAGGAAGTTTTGATGAGTCTATTTATTCATTCTCATGAAAATTGAATCAATCATCTTTCAACAGCTTCATATCATTTGAAATTCTTCAATTATATCCTCTTGGATAAATTATAATCTTTTGATGATACTTCTTTGATCATCAAGAATCAGTAATAGCATTTCCTTGTTAGGATATGCTGATGCCTTTGCAAAATATTCAGTACGGTTCTCAGTTGCTAATCGTTGACTATCTTCCATACCCTTGTTGCATGCAAGAACCCCTTTCGAGCTATAAGTCATCTGAAAAAGCAACGTTTTTAGTATAGATAACCCAGTGTTATATCTCTTCCAGCTTTTGGAACTTGTTAAAGAATTATTGATCAAGATAAAGTCCTCACTCAGAGGCATTCGTTTATTTTGCTCCTACTCATAGAGCTCGAGTGTTGACCCTTGAATAGAGCAGAGAGTATAAAGCAAATATTCCTTTTAGTCATTATTGGAAGAATAAGAGGAAGTAGTCCCAATAGGAAGTAGAATCCAAGTAATGCTAGATAGTGCCCTCCTAGCAGGACGCGCATCTCTAAAGTAATTTCTCGTTATGTTTAAGAGGCAATCTAAGGAATGATGTTAGACAAGTTCTGAGCTTACGTTCAAAGTTCAGACATGTGATCTTTATGCCTGCAAGCGATGATGATCTCCAGCAGAAGCTATAATGTCAGAATACCGCCTTAGGAAAAAAAGACAGTTGCGATGAAGAAAGGGGAAAAAGAGTTTCAATAGAAGGCATTTCGGTCATAAGAAAAATTTCCAAGATGAATCTCCGAAGGAGCTGCCAAGATTACCCCCACGTAAGCAAGTGGAATCCGCTATCGATTTGGAACCAGGAGCTGCACCAGTTTCGAAATCCCCTTACAGAATGGCACCTAAGAAGTTGCAAGAACTCAGGATTCAACTGCAAGAGTTATTAGACCTAGGTTTTATCCAACCTAGTGTGTCTCCTTGGGGAGCTCCAATCTTGTTCGTGAAGAAGAAGAATGGCACATTGAGAATGTGAATCGACTATATAGAGCTGAATAAGTTGACCATCAAGAATCAATACCCTCTCCCAAGAATAAATGATCTCTTTGTGATGAGGCCATCCATAGCAATGAGGATCTAAACCCGGAGCTGCAATTCAAAGGCCCCGTCACTCGACTAAGAGCTAAGAAGTTGCAAGAATATTTGCAAGCTACAATTCGCAAAAAGCTCGAAGAAGAAGATGGCGTGTTCGAGAGCTCAAGGTTGGTGAACTTGTTGATATTGGAAGATGGAGATCAAGACATGGAGTGAAATGCATGATGAAGAGGACGTGTACGTGTGAATGGTGATGCATGAAGATCAACGTGTGCATGTGTGTGTACCCGTCAGTATACCCATACCGAGTAGTTTCGGCCCTTGATAATTTAATTAAGGGTATTGATTTATTAGACTATAGTATTTATTTTATTTAATTTAGATTATAGTAGATCAAATTTTATTATTTAAAGTGATGTAATTTTCATGCCTTTTAGAGTCAAGGTTGACTAGGTTTTGTTTAAGGTAATTTCCTACCTTGAATAGAACTCTAGTTTAGGAAGTTTCCTAGTCTAGTTTTATCTGTTTTTGGCCTAGTAATTTTCGGCCCTTATCTCTTATATTTTTGGCCACCCTCTATTATAAATAGAGGTTTCTTGTGACATTGATACTTTAGACTATATTTGAATTATTAAGCTTTTGCCTTCAATATTGTCTCACCCACTTTTACATCTTTGTGAGTTTTGATCGAAAATCCATACTCTTAGAATTAGCATATCTAAGTTTTATTCCAATGGAACTCCGTAATTCACATTGAGAGATTATTGGGAACTCGCTACTTGAAGAACAACTTAAAGAATTTGGCCTTATGTACGTTCGAGATTCAAGGTAACTTTCGGGTTGTGATTCGCATCTACCAGCCACCGACCGTCCATCCATCAACGACGACATCAGTCCAGCCCTTCGTATGTCTCAACATCAATCATCAAATCCACCGATCGAGTATCAAGCCCATTCGAAGCCATCCGGATCAGATTTGCCTATACGTGCTATTCGCGACGAGTTGAGCACATATATCGTAAGTTTATCCAAACTCTATCATATCCTATCTACCTCAGCCATTCTTCACCCTATACCTTATACACATATCCCTATCAACTACCCTAGCCAATTCGAGCCTTAAAACAACCCTTTTGGTTTGGGTTTTGTGTTTTTAATTCGTGTGTCGTAGTCTAGATATTTTAGTTAGTATTAGTCGTCTAAATTTCGAGTCCTTGTTCTTTTATTTTATTAGTTATTTTCCACAATGTTCTCCTAGAGTTTTGAGTTGCTAGAGTCCTTAGAACCCTTATGTGTCGACGTGCGTTCGATCCTTATCCCAGGTCACATCATAAAAGTGGTATCAAAGCCACATCGGCTTTGGTTCGTGGTTTGTGTCTTTAGTTTGTTGTTAGGTTTGTTCGAGTTGTAATTTTACTTTCTCTTATAGTTTATAGTATAAAAAAAAAGTGATCGTTCAAAAAAAAACGATCGTTCAAAAAAAAAGTGATCGGATAAAAAAAAAGAGAGGTATATTCATTATTTCCTTTTTGTGTCTTTTTATTTTTAGTACTTTCCTTCTAGTTCTAGTTTATAGAAGTCAACTTCCTTTAGAGTCATATTTTATTTTTTGAATTTTCCTTCCAAGTTTTATTTTATTTTGGTAATATCCTTTAGAGTTGTAATTTATTTTTGGTTCCTTCCTTTTAGAGTCTAGTCTAATTAAGGCATTTAGATTGTGTCATATAGATTGATACACATCCAAATCACCCTAATTCCTTCCTTGTTCCTTCTTTCCTTATCTTTTCGATTTCTTCCTTCTTTCCACCTAGATTTATTTTTGGATCTCCTAATCTATTTGGGACTTCATTAATTAATCTATTTCTTTCCTTTTCACCCATAGAACTCGACCACCACCCCTACACCACCTATACTCGACCAATACAGCTTACCAACACCACCATACTTGTTCAAAACACATCACCACATTCCTCCTTGTTCCAAAGTAGCATACTCATTCCATACCTTGTGTAATTAAGCTGTTTCCGCGAATACAAATTTTGAGAGTCGATTCTCTTAAGAATTTTGATCAGCCTATATACACCATTCACACACACCGTGCACCCATATATTTGAGTGATACACGAGAGGTAAAATCAAGAGTGAAAATAAAAGAGTGAACTTGAGACTGTGAGGATCCTTCCTTGTTTTCTTTTACGTTTGTTCATTTTGTAGGTACCATGGACAAAGGCAAGAACGAAGCCACTACTTTGACCCCTCCCATAGACGACCCAAAGTCGCCTATCACACCAGATGTTCCATCCTACATATCCAAAACTGATTGGGACCCGAAGTACCAGTTTGAAGCTATGGCACAATACTTCAGGCGCCAAAATCAGCTAATGAAGGATGAGTTCGGTAATCAAGTAGCCAAGCTAACTGAGCAAATCAAGAAACTCACAGCTCAGTCCGCTACACCACAGACAGCCCAACGTCCACAGTAAAGAAGCATACCGAGACATCCCATTTTTCAAGAAGACATTGGACACGGAGCATTCGGACCCGAGTTTGATGTAGCAAGTGGATATGAATCCGATTTCATACCACCAAGGCAGGAAGATCACCGTGATCGACCTAGAGCACCTTTCAGACAAGCAGTCCATTTTGAGAGGCCAAGATTTGGAGATGGAGACGGTTTGCTCAACAACATCAAAATGAGCATTCCAGAATTTGAAGGTCTACATGATCCTGATCTTTACTTGGATTGGGAACGCAAGGTAGACAAGATTTTCACATACTACGACTTTCCAGAAATCAAGAAGGTCCAGTTAGCATCGTTGGAGTTTAGAGGCTATGCAGCCTCATGGTGAGAAATGCAGTAGGAACGACGCCGCCGTGAGAGATATCAACCCATTGATTCATGGGAGGAAATGAAAGGCTTCATATGAGGATGATTCATTCTTGTGCATTATGAGAGAGAGCTCGAAAAGAAGCTCACCCGGATCAAGTAGGGCACGTGTTCTATTGAAGAGTATCACAAAGAGTTGGAGACCGCCTTGAACCGAGTCAGAAAGTAAGAGTCCTTAAATGCTACCATCATCAGGCACATTGAAAACATGAATCCTGATATTACATGTGAAGTCGAGCTCAAAGACTTCACGAGTATAGAAGACATCGTGCACTACGCATCGATAGTGGAAAAATAGCTGAGGGAAGGCCGCTGTCATTCTCACCATAGTGCAGTCCCCACACGGCCTTTTTTGAATAAAGATACGTATTCCATATTACCTTATACCCCTTCTAATGAGTCCACACGACCCCGAGGTCAGCCCTGACCACCCGAACGACGTTTCAACCGTTCTACACCACAGCCCAACCGTAGACCCGAGTCCATACAGGCGCCACCTACAAGGCCACCCTTCCAACAGCCTAAATAGCCCAGTGTGATGCCCAATGCAGCACCCAGTCGAGCCCGGGACATTCAGTGTCACAAATGTCAAGGTTGGGGTCACTTTCAGAATCAGTGTCCAAATCGGCGTGTTCTGTTTCTCAATGAACAGACTGGACTTGAGTCAGCCAGTGAAGATGAAGAACAGCCCCAGACCGACCCTCCAGCTGCAGTAGACGTCTCTAAAGTTGAGCAAGAAGATGAGGAACCTGAGTTACCTCATGTTAGTCTTGTTTCCATCCGCAGTCTGAACATCAATCACGAAGACGAAGAGCAATCCCAGCGTGAGAATATCTTTTACGCACGGGTTACTATCTAAGATCAGACATGTGCGATGATCATAGACAGTGGCAGTGTGATTAATGCAATCAGTTAGTATGTTGTCGAGAAGTTAGCCCTCACCACAACAAAGCATCCAAAGCCCTACAAATTGCAATGGCTTACAGATAGAGGATCGATTCACGTGACAGGTCAGGTACACATCTCTTTCTCTATTAGTCCTTTTTCTAACACTGTGTTGTGTGATGTTATTTCCATGGAAGCAGCGCACATACTCTTAGGAAGACTGTGGCAGTTTGACAGACGAGCTATTCATGACAGACTCGCGAACACCTACTCGATCACCCAAGATGGTCGAACCACAGTGTTGAAGCCACTGACCCCAAAAGCTATTGCAGAGGATCAAGAAAGGATGCAAGAGAGGTTTAAGCAAGAAAGGGCGAAAGTAGCTGCAGCCGCCGCCCGAACCGCCGCCGTGAACGGTGCCCCTTCGGCCGAGACTTCACCGCAGACTGCCGCCGCCCCTTCAGCCAGTATAGCCCATAAAGTGCCTTCCAACGAATCCCTGGTTCATGGGAAAGTATCTGGATTAGCCCCTAACAAAGAGAAAAATTGATCTCTGTTTATCTCTGTTAAAGGCGTAGAAAAAGCACTGAAAGCAGGTTTACCTATCATTCTTTTATCTTATAAAGACAGTGCTACTAATGATATTTTTTTGCCTAGTGATGTGCAGCCACTCATGGAGGAGTATGCGGACGTGTTTTCGGACGAGATTCCAAGTCGATTACCTCCAGTTCGTGGGATCAAGCACCAGATTGACTTCGTGCCCGGCGCTGTCCTTCCAAACAGACCGGCAAACCGTACCTCACCTGAAGAAATGAAGGAGATCGACCATCAAGTTAGAGAACTATTGGAGAATAAGCAGATCTGGGAGTCGATGAGCCCTTGTGCAGTTCCAGTCATCTTAGTACCAAAGAAGAACAACGAATGGAGGATGTGCATGGACTGTCGCGCCATCAACAAAATCACGGTGAAGTACAGATTTCCCATCCCTAGACTTGATGATATGCTAGATGAGTTGAGTGGTTCAAATTTATTCTCTAAAATTGATTTGAGGTCTGGCTATTTTCAAGTTAGAATGCAAGAAGGGGATGAGTGGAAAACTGCGTTTAAAACAAAATATGGTCTTTATAAGTGGTTAGTTATGCCGTTTGGTCTCACTAATGTACCAAGCACTTTCATGAGATTGATGAACCATGTTTTGCATGACGTGATTGGTAAATTTGCGGTTGTCTATTTTGATGATATATTGATTTACAGTCACGATGCACAGGTGCACTTAGAACATCTTAGGCTTGTGTTTACTCTATTACGTGATGCAAAATTGTATGGAAATTTGTCTAATTGTTCATTTTGTCTCAATGAGGTCATTTTTCTAGGCTTTGCCATTAATTCTTGAGGTATTGAGGTTGACCGTTCCAAAATCAAGGTGATTGAGGAATGGCCAATGCCCAAGACCGCCTCTGAAGTCCGTTCCTTTCACGACTTAGCTAGATTTTACCATCGATTTGTGTGATATTTCTCCAGTATAGCCACCCCTTTTACTGAGCTAAGTAAGAAGGACCGAAATTTTGAGTGGGGTAAACAACAAGAGCATGCTTTCAATACTTTGAAATCTTTATTATGTTATGCTCCTGTTCTTTGTTTACCAGATTTTACTAAGACTTTTGAGATCAAGTGTGATGCTTCGGGTATAGGTATTGGTGCAATTTTGATACAGGATCATAGACCCGTCGCATACTTCAGTGAGAAGCTGAATGGTTCCTCTCTTAGGTATTCCACGTATGACAAAGAGCTCTACGCTTTGAAGCATGCGTTGGACACATGGTAGCACTATCTCTGGCCTAAGGAGTTCGTCATCCACACGGATCATGAAAGATTGAAGCACCTGAAAGGGCAAAACAACCTGAACAAGAGACATGCGAGATGGGTCGAGTTCATCGAGTCCTTCCCATATGTTATCAAGTATAAGAAAGGCAAAGATAATGTGGTCGCCGACGCCCTGTCGTGAAGGTACGCTCTTTTAAACTTAATGCATGCCAAGATGCTAGGTTTTGAGTCTATTAAGTCTTTATACACGTATGATGAGTATTTCAGCCCTATATATGCATCGTGTAGTGCTAAGCCTAGGTCTCTTGATAGTTTTTATGTGCATGATGGTTTTCTGTTCAAAGAGTCGAAGTTGTGCATCCCAGATTGTTCTATGCGTAAGCTATTAGTGATGGAATCGCATGCGGGGGGTTTGATGGGTCACTTTGGTGTGCATAAGACATTGAACTTGCTGCATGAACACTTCTTTTGGCCGCATATGCATAGGGATGTAGAGAATGTGTGTAGTCGTTGCATTACTTGTCACCAAGCCAAATCCACTTCACACCCATTCGGCCTTTACACGCCATTACCCGCCCCTACAGCCCCTTAGATTGATATTTCGATGGATTTCATCTTAGGTTTGCCTAGGTCTAGGTCGGGTAAAGATTTTGTCTTTGTTGTAGTCGATCAGTTTTCAAAAATGGCTCATTTCATTGCATGTAGAAAAACCGATGATGCAGTTTAAATTGCCGATTTGTTCTTTATTCATGTTGTTAGATTACATGGAATTCCTCGTACTATTGTTAGTGATAGGGAATCTAAGTTTTTAGGATATTTTTGGTGTGTTTTGTTGGGAAAATTAGGGACGAAGTTATTGTTTTCTACTGCATGTCATCCACAAACCGATGGTCAAACTGAGGTTGTGAATCATACATTAGGCGCATTACTTAGGTCTTTAATTAAGAACAATTTGATGTCATGGGAAGAGTGTCTACCATATGCTGAATTTACTTATAATCGTGTAATTCATTCTTCTACTAACATGTCTCCATTTGAGGTAGTTTATGGATTTAATCCACTGACACCTATTGATCTGCTTCCTTTACCCATTGAGCATCTAATGAGTGTTAAGGTATGAAGAGAGATGATTTCATTCAAGAGATGCATGAGAAAGTTTGTGCCCGGATTGAGCACAATGGCTCGAGAATTGCCGCCGCATGCAATACAAGGCACAAGAAAGTTATCTTCCAGCCTGGTGATCGTGTTTGGATTCATCTGAGTCCTGGCCGATTTCCCAATCTGAGAAAGTCCAAATTGTCAACTAGAGGAGATGGCCCCTCCACCGTTCTGAGCCGAGTCAATGACAACGCATACCGCATTGATCTCCCAGGTGAGTACAAGTGTTCATCCACTTTTAATGTTGCTCATTTGTCTCCCTTTATTGCATATGAATTCGACCATGATGAGGATCCAAATTTGAGGACGAATTCTCTTTAGTAGGGCGAGAATGATGAGGCCATCCATAGCAATGAGGATCTAAACCTAGAGCTGCAATTCAAAGGCCCCGTCACTCGACTAAGAGCTAAGAAGTTGCAAGAATATTTGCAAGCTATGATTCGCAAGAAGCTAGAAGAAGATGGCATGTTTGAGAGCTCGAGCTTGGTGAACTTGTAGATATTGGAAGATGGAGATCAAGACATGGAGTGCAATGCATGATAAAGAGGACGTGTACGTGTACATGGTGATACATGAAGATCAACGTGTGCATGTGTGCGTATACCCCTTGGTATGCCCATACCGAGTAGTTTCGGCCTTGATAATTTAATTAAGGGGATTGATTTATTAGACTATAGTATTTATTTTATTTAATTTAGACTATAGTAGATCAGATTTTATTATTTAATTTGATGTAATTTTCATCCCTTTTAGAGTCAAGGTTGACTAGGTTTTGTTTAAGGTAATTTCCTACCTTGAATAGAACTCTAGTTTAGGAAGTTTCCTAGTCTAGCTTTATCTATTTTTAGCCTAGTAATTTTCGGCCCTTATCTCTTAGATTTTCGGCCACCCTCTATTATAAATAGAGGTTTCTTGTGACATTGATACTTTACACTATATTTGAATTATTAAGCTTTTGCCTTCAATACTGTCTTACCCCCTTTTACATATTTGTGAGTTTTGATCGAAAATCTATACTCTTAGAATTAGCATCTCTAAGTTTTATTTCAAGGGAACTCCATAATTCATATTGAGGGATTATTAGGAACTCGCTACTTGAAGAACAACTTAAAGAATTTGGCCTTGTGTACGTTCGAGATTCAAGGTAACTTTCAGTTTGTGATTTGCATCTACCAGCCACCGACCATACATCCATAAACGAAGACATCCATCCAGCCCTTCATACATCTCAACATCAATGCTCAAATCCATCGATCGAGTATCATGCCCGTTCGAAGCCATCCGGATCAGATTTGCCTATATATGTTATTCGCGACGAGTTGAGCACATATATCGTAAGTTTATCCAAACTCTATCATATCCTATCTACCTCAGCCATTCTTCGCCCTATACCTTATACACATATCCCTATCAACTACCCTAGCCAATTCGAGCCTTAAAACAACCCTTTTGGTTTGGTTTTGTGTTTTTAATTCCTGTGTCGTAGTCTAGATATTTTAGTTAGTATTAGTCGTCTAAATTTCGAGTCCTTGTTCTTTTATTTTGTTAGTTATTTTCCACAAAGTTCTCCTAGAGTTTTAAGTTGCTAGAGTCCTTAGAACCCTTACGTTTCAATGTGCGTTCGATCCTTATTCTAGGTCACATCACTTTGATCAAGTTTAAGGGAGCAATTGTATTCTCAAAGATAAACTTAAGATCTGGGTATCATCAATTGAAGATCCGAAAGGAAGATATTCCTAATACTGCTTTTAGAACTCGCTATGGACATTACGAGTTTGTAGCAATGCTATTTGGATTGACCAATTCCCCAGCAGTGTTCATGGATTTAATAAACCCGGTTTTTCATCCGTATCTAGATAAGTTTGTGCTAGTTTTCATAGATGATATCCTCATCTATTCGAAGGATGAAGAGGAGCATCAAGAGCACCTAAGAGTGGTGCGGGAGACGTTAAGAAGAGAAAGGCTTTACACTAAGTTTAGTAAGTATGAGTTTTGGCTCTAGGAAGTCATGTTATATAGTGTCAGCAGAAGGAATCAAGGTGGATCTGGCTAAGATTGAAGCGGTTAGCAATTGGAAGTCTCCAAAGAGCATGAATGAGATAAGAAGTTTTCTAGGACTCGCAGGATACTATCGTAGATTCATCGAAGGATTCTTGTCAATATCTAAGGCTATGACGCGATTGTTGAAGAAGGACTTCAAGTTTAGGTGGACGCCCGAGTGCGAGGAAAAGTTTCCAAACCTTAAAGAAGATGTAACCACAACCCCGGTGTGGGCTATTCTGGGATAAAATGAAGATTTCGTAGTTTATGTTGATGCATCGAGAAAAGGATTAGGATGTGTGCTGATGTAGAGAGGAAAGGTGATTGCTTATGCTTTGAGGCAGCTTAAGAATCATAAGCAGAACTATCCCATGCATGATTTAGAGCTAGCAGCGGTTGTTCATGTGCTAAAGATCTGGAGGCACTATCTCTACGGAGCTAAGTGTGAGATTTTCTCAGATCACAAGAGCCTGAAGTATTTCTTCGAGTAAAAAGATCCTATCATGAGGTAGAGAAGATGGTTAGAACTCGTAAAGGATTGCGACTACACCATTCACTACCACCCGGGCAAGGTGAATATGGTAGTTGATGCCCTATTTAGGAAAGAAAAAGGCAGAGTTAGAACTCGTTCAAGTTAAGAAGGAGCTTCGAAAGAAATTCAAGAAGTTAAGAATCGAGGTGCTAATACCATCTAAGACCATTCGAGCCCAAATCGCCGCGATAGTCGCTCAGCCCGACCTAAGGTAAATGATAGTTGAAGCCCAGAGAGGAGACAACTTACTCGAAAAGAAAAGACTAGAAGCACGATCTAATAGCTCGCAAGATTTTGTGGAGACCGCCCATAATGCGCTCTTATTCAAAGGAAGGCTTTGTGTGCCAAGCAAAGAGGAACTAAATAAGGAAATCATATGCGAAGCACATGACACGCCATATACAGCACGTCTCAGAAGCACCAAGATGTATCAAGACCTTAAGAGGAACTTCTAGTAGAATATCATGAAGAGAGAGATAGCCGCCTTCATGGAAAGGTGTTTAAACTATCAGCAGGTGAAAGCCTTCAATCAAAAACCTTCTGGTTTGCTCCAACCCATAGAAATTTCTATATGGAAGTAGGACCATAGTAGTATGGACTTGTGGTAGGTTTACCAAAGTCTAAGCGGTGGAATACCACTATTTGGGTAATCGTGAATCGATTATCAAAAGCAGCACATTTCATTGTTGTTATTATGACAAATGGGCTAGATCAACTAGCCCGGATGTATGTTAGAGAATTTGTGCGATTGCATGAAGTGCCGGTCTCGATTATATCAGATCGTGATATGAGATTTACGTCAAAATCTGGAGGAGCCTACAAGAAGCCATGGGATCAAAGCTCAATTTCAGCACGGCCTTTCATCCTCAAATGGATGGCCAGCCCGAAAGGACTATCCAGATTCTAGAAGATATGCTTAGAGGAGTAGTCATCGATCAAGGAAGCAGTTGGGAGGAATTACTGCCATTGGTAGAGTTTGTGCACAACAACAGCTATTAATCATTGATCGGCATGGCCCCTTATGAAGCCCTGTATGGAAAGTCAGAAAGAAGTGTAGATCGCCCTTGTATTGGGATGAAGTTGGAGAGAAAATGATACTTGGACCTGAAATGGTCTAGGAAGCAATCCAGAAGATCGAGCTTATTCGTCAGAAAATCGAGGAGGCTCAAGATAGGCAGAAGGCTTACACAAACAAAAGAAGAATGGAACTCAGTTTCGACGTTGGAGATAAAGTGTTCTTGAAGGTGTCTCCGTCAAGAGGAGTGGTTCGTTTTGGCAAACGAAAGAAGTTAAGGCCCAGATTTATTGGACCTTTTGAAATTCAAGAGAAGGTGAATGAAGTAGCCTACATGTTGGCCTTACCACCCAACATGAGTGACATTCATGATGTCTTTCATGTCTTAATATTGAGAAAGTACGTGTTTGATCCAGAACACGTGATTAATAAGGAAGAGATAGTTCTGAATGAAGACTTAGCATACGAAGAGAAGCCCCGGGCCATTATGGATTGAAAGATCCAGAAGTTGAGGAACAAGGAGATCAATCTTGTAAAAGTAATCTGGAACCATCATAATCCGGAGGAGGTAACATGGTAGCTTAAATCCGAGATACTCAAAAAGTACCCTGATATCGTTTATCATGGTTAGTAAATTTCGGGATGAAATTTCTTTAAGGGGGGTAGGATATAACACTCCAGATTTTCAGATAAGGTGTAGAGGATTCTTAATGGTAATTAATTAGTTAAGGAAGAAGTTTAGTTAAGGTTTAAGTGAAGTCAGATGTCAGTAACGACTTAAGGGGTCAATTTTCGTAAAATCGTCTTTTCAGAAATTTTGATCTTAACTCTGTTATGATCAATTTTGGTCTTGTTAGAAAGGTTTTAACTCAAGGACCATGCCGGTGTTTTCAGATTTTAAATCTGATGTCATTTGAGGTCCCGGTGATGAAAAACGTATTTAAAGGATGTATGAATAGTAACTTTTGCATGCGTTCGTGTTTTGAGAAATTTACGAAATCCTCCTTATTGATTCGAGTCTAGTTCTGTCAGGCCCCTCTTATAGGAAATGACTCAAGGATTCTGTTGGCGTTCACGGATTTCCATTCTGAGGTCAATCGAACGTCCGAGAGCAAAATCTGTCAGTCTGGGTGAATAGTAAAAAATAATTACAAAAAAGGAATCTTTGCTCGTCTTTCTTCTGACCACCCCGTCTTCATCACGAGTCAGGTTGGTTCACTAGTATTTGAGCCAACGAGTCTCACAGTATTTTTAGATTTCGTGTCTGAGGTCATTTAGATCTCAATATCGAATAAAACAGCTTTTAACTGAACCCGGAGTAACTTTTGCAGTGTTTCTGCACTGCAATGGCTTCCAAGGGAAGCCAAAGCGCTCCCCTTATAAATAAAGCATCAGCGCTCACTCTTTTCCCACACCATAATCACTCATTCTTCATTTCTAGAGAGTGGGAAAGCTTGTGAGAGCCGAGAGAGTTCTGTCGAAGCAAAAAGCGTTCTTCGTGACTGTTTTGCAAGATGACGAGTGGAGTGGCGTGGAAGGGACGCAGTGAGGGAAGGTGCTAGGGCCATCGTTGGGTTGTAGCAGGCGGCTCTGCCACTGTTGCAACTCGATGAGATGCCGAGCTAGCCACCTTCCTTTGACGCACCTAACCCCGTTCATTTTTGTTCGTCTGTCTCAATTTCCATTTCTTTTCCGTCTTTTAAATTCTGCATTTACTTTCCATTCTTCGTGTTCTTCATTTTTTCGTTATTACTCATTTACTTTCTATCTAAAGTTATATTTCGATTCTTGTTGAAGTTCCAAGTTAATAGCATTTCTGTTATACCGCTTGTTTCATTCTCATTGCTATGATTCTCGTCCTTATTTCTCGTAATTAGTCTCGTTTATTTCATTGAAGTTCCGTTCAAGTTTATATTTAAGATTTCATCATTATTCTAAGTGTTTAAAAAGGATTATCGTGTTTATTCCGTTAATGTTGATTTCTTTTAAAGTTTAAAGTATGTTCGTTTCTATATTTTATTCAAAGTTCTAAGCCTTATGTCAAGTTTAAAACGTCGAGGAAAGGGAGAGGCGAACGAGTAATGCCTCGACCAACACTTCGATTGAAAGTTTCGGAAGTTCGTGAAGGAGCACAGACCGTGCTAGCATTGCACGGCCCGTGCAAAGCCATCCAGAACTCACGACATGAGTCTGGAAAGCTAGCATGGACCATGCTAGGGCTTGCACAGACTGTGTTATGCTTGCACGGCCTGTGTCGAAAAGTCTGGGCATTTTATTTCTCGTCCATTAATTAGCACGGCCCGTGCTATGCTTGCAGGGCCCGTGTAATGCCTCTGCCACCCCGTTTTGTCTCCAATCATGTTCTAAACTCGAGTCTTTCAAGCCCTCATATTTTCTAAAGGTTCTAAAGTTGTGCTATCTATGTTTAAGTCCTAGTTAAGGGTGGATAAGCTAGATATTGTTTAATTTCTTGAATAGATATTATAATATTCAGAGGAGGCCGCTAAGTTGATGATTCAACTTTTGTAGGAGGTAGTGAGCCCCGTGGAAATTTGAAGAAGGATCATCAACTCGTTACTTCATCTTCTGTCCAGTAGTCGAGGTGGGTAAATCTATACCCATCTAAAGTTTGAGCTAATAAGCTCTAACAGCATGATAGGGCAAATGAGATATCCAATAAAACATTTTTGCTCTGCCTGGTTGATCTCTATACAAAGGAAGGAAGGAAAGGAAGTTATTATATGTTAAGTGAGCTCTCAAGCATGTTTAGATATGCTAGAAATGATTAAGTATTATGCTAGCATGAGATAATTAGAATTGTTTTAATTGCAATTTATGTTTATGCACGTTCATTTTCTCGTATCTGAATGTTGGATTTTGCTAAAATTTATTTAGCTCAGCATTGCCTTTTAGGGTAGCGATAAATCCTCTTATAGGCTGAAATCTTGCTTAAATAAAGGATTAGCCTTAGACGATTGCTCTAGGCTCAATGATTCTAGCTAGGTTAAGGAAATGAAGCTAAGTTAGGAAAGGCAGGCAGTTAAGGAAGGAAGGAAGGTTAAGGAAGTTAAAGTAAGTTAAGAAAGGAAGAACATAGCTTTTATAGCCAGGATCGAGCTCAGGATTTATGATGTTTGATCATTAAGTGAGTCACTACTGGGTTAATTCCTTCTCAAACTCGTTTGGATATTTGAGATAACCCCTCTTCTATCCTACGGCATGCCTAAGGGTGCAGTTGACATCAGGTTTGAGCCAAGGTTGGGCCCAAAAGTAAAGAAAAGGTTTTGCGGATATGGAGAGGGCTTTTGCGTTTTACTCTCCATATACCGCCAGTTGATTATTGGATATTTCTCAAGTTATTAAAGAAGCTTTTATTAAAACCCACTGAGTACATTAGTGCTCATGCACTCTTTTTCAAATCTTTTCAGGTTGAGATGCTGAGGATGATGGTGGTTGTGGATGTGGGTTGGCTGCCAAGATTGTTTTGCCATAGTATAAGTTTCTTTTGAAATCCCATGATGTGTCTACTACTCTGATACACTCTTTATAATTCCTAAAGTGCTATTATGTTTATCGAGATTCTATGAATATTCCCCAGACATGATTATTTATATAAGTGATGCATATTAAGTTTTATTCCTTCTTCTCGAGTATATTTTTCTTTCCCTTATAAAGAGGCTTGTGCGCGTTGATATCTATTTATTCATTTTGACCTATGAATGGGTATATGCTTGTTGGTATCTGATTAGTTAGTCGTTTTATTCCGCTAAAGCATGTTTTCTTCTTAATCAAGTAAACCCGAGTATCATCACCTATCTTTCAAAAGTATATATTTATTCTTAAACCTTCTGTGTTAATCTTCCATCTTTATTCAATAATCCCTTAATAACACCCTGTCCCCATTCGTTAATCCCTATCTCGGGACCGGGTTATTACAAATGATGATAGAATAATTTCTAACTTCAATTCTAGAGCGTTGAACGCCAATTTTATTTCAGTGGATGTTCCATGTTTTAAAATGGTGTGCAACTGCACATCTACGTACCAAGCATAGAATATCTTGCAGGAACATTGTGAAGGCTCAACAAGTGTATGACAAATAAAGCTAAGGATGCTTACTTCCAAGTTTGAAACATTGCGAATGATGAAAGATGAGACCATATCTTTGTACACTGAAAGGTTGTGTGAGATTTCAAATGAGTCTACTACACTTGGATGTCCTATCTCAAATGAGAATATAGTGAGAAAACTTCTTCGTTCTCTTCCCGAAAGGTTCAACATGAAGATCTCCGCTATTGAAGATGCTCATAATGTGTCTAACATGAGCCTGAGTGAAGCTGTAAGTATTTTGCTCACTTTTGAGATGAATCTTGAGAACCAAAAGTCTAACAATTCTTCTAAAGAAATTGCACTTCAATCTACTATGATGGTTCCTAATGTTCAAGATAATGTTGAAAACATTCTGGAAATCAAAGAAGATGAAAATTTGAGTGTTTCACTCCTCACTAAGAAGTTTAACTCTCTTGTATGTTCTATTAAGAAAGGATCACCAAACTTCAAACCACGGAGGTTGTTTGATTCTCCCTCTTCTACATCATCTGGGTCATCAAAATCGTCTAAGTCTACTGACAATTCTGGAAGGAACATTGATTCAGTTCAGTACAAAAGATGTTCAGGCTTTGGACACTATAGAAATGAGTGTCCTACTATACAAAGAAAGAAAAGAAGGAACTATAGTGCAGTCGTGTTGAGTGATGAATACAAAGATGAGGAAGCAGATAAACAAATGGTATTATTTATAAAAGTCAATGAAGATCTTGATGAGATGATTAAAGCCTTAACTTACATTGATGAAGTTGATTTTAACTATAATCTTGGTCTTGATAATGAAACTTTAGATGTTCCAAGCAATGTCATAGATGATGTTTCACAAGAAATTGCCAACATCTCACCAAACACCACAAATTGGTATGAGATGACATTACTGGATGAATTTTGCAGCAATCCTAAGTTGGCTCAGGTTAAAGAAGAGCAAACTGACATCAATCACAAGGAAGCTTTGCGTCAACTACACATTATAGTAGATGAAGTTTGTGCCCAATGGGTTGAACAGTCTAAAGAATTTGGAATTCTCATGGAAGAAAACCAAATTCTAAGATGAAGAGTGATGGATCTGGAGATTCGTCTTACTAGAAGTGATGTTGAGATGAACAAGCTAAAGAAAGAAGTTGATGATGCATCAAAAACTTTTTGATAACTTAATCAGGGAACATCAACTCTAACTGAAGTTTTGACATTGGGACAAACCACCCGAGAAGGTTTGGGTTATTCTTCTTGTTCATCTATGTCAGTTTCTAATAACAACTTTGTCAAATTTGTTAAAGGTGAAAGCTCGAAGGGTGTTCCAGACAATGTAAACAATGATGTCAAGAAGAGTGTTCTAGACAATGTGAATGATGATGTCTAGCAGGGTGTTGATGACAAAATAAAAACAAAAAATACATCTGTCATTATTGTCAAGAACCTGGACACATCAAGCCCTATTGCTACAAGTTTCATGACGATGTAGCTGCAGGCAAGGTCACTGTGAAACTTCTTCCAATCCCAGCAAAAAGAAGAAGAGATCCAAAAAGGCCAAAGTTTCATGCAATGTCATTTACACCTCTTTGAAAGCTAACATTGCAGGTACCTGGTATTTTGATAGTGGTTGCTCACGTCACATAATAGGCAATCCTAAGTTTCTTGATGAGTATTTTTCTTCAAGTAAAGAAAAAGTTAGCTATGATGAAAAAGCACAAGGCAATATTGTTGGTAAGGGAACATTGAATGTGAAAAACTTCCCTAAATTGTGTAATGTGCTTCATGTTGAAGGACTAACATCAAATTTGATAAGCATTAGTCAACTAAATGATGACGGAATGCATGTCAGATTCAACAAAAATACATGTGAAGTTTTTTACACTTATGATAAATGCATCATGTTTGGTAGTCGTGCATTGGATAATTGTTATCATACAGATAAGAATGAGAAGTACAATGTGTATGTCAATGTTGACACACAACTTGTACATCAAAAGCTTGGACATGTGAGCTTTCGAAGTCTGAAGAAATTGATTGAAGCTGATGTTATTAGAGGAATTCCGCCAGTAAAGATTGATCTTAATGTTGTTTGTGTTGCATGTCAAAAGGGCAAACAAGTAAGATCTCCTCATAAAAGTCTTACTGAATGTCAAACCACTAAATGTTTTGATTTGATTCACATGGACATAATGGGTCCTGTTGATAAAAAAAGCATGAGTGGGAAAAGATGTATTTTTGTTATTGTGGATGATTATTCACGATTCACATGGGTTGAATTTCTGCAAGAAAAATCTGAAGCTTTCAGGATGTTTAAGAAGTTTTGCAGATCGGTATCTCGTTAATACGAGACTAACATCAAATGCTTAAGGACAGACCATGGGCTTGAATTTGAGAACTCGATGTTCGATGATTTTTGTGAAAATAAAAGCATTATCCATGAGTATTCCGCACCAAAAACTCCTCAACAAAATGGTGTGGTTGAAAGAAAGAATCGTACTCTTTAGGATATGTCAAGAGAAATGTTACAGGCTCAATGATTATCCAAGAAACTTTGGGCTGAAGCAGTTAACACTGCCTGTCATATTGGAAATCGAGTGATTCTTCGCCCTGGTAGAAAAGAAACTCCATATGAACTTCTGAAGAATAAAAAGCCAAATCTAAAATATTTTCATGTTTTTGGATGTATTTGTTACATTTTGAATGACATGGATCACTTAGGAAAATTTGATGCGAAGAGTGACAATGGAGTATTTTTAGAATATGCTTCAAATAGTCGAGCATTCCATGTGCTGAATCTGAGGACTAAAACTGTCCAAGAATCGATTAATGTTGTTTTTTATGATCACACAGGAATTCCTTTGAAATCAGAAGAAGATAAAGTCATGTATCTTCTTGAAGCTGGAGAAATGTCAAGTGATCGCTCTGAACATGATGTCAAAAACAAGTCATGAGATGATGTTGAAGTCAATGTTTCATCGAATGACGAAGTTCCCATTAAGTCACCAACTTCAACTTGCACATCAGATAGTGAAGATGACCAACTTATCACTACTGAAAACAAACCAAGGAGAGATCCACCAAGTAGAATCAGGAAGAACCATCCAAATTCTCAAATTATTAGTGAACGATCTGCAGGAGTTCAAGCTGGGAAGAAGAATTCTGTGGATTACAAAGAAATGGTAAAACTGGTATGTATGTCTTTCTTAAGTAACGCATTGTCAAACACATGTTTTCTGTCTAACATTAAACCCCAAGAACATTAAGGATGCCCTTAAAGATGATTTATGGGTTAATGCTATGCATGAGGAATTGAATTAATTTGTTAGAAATAATGTGTGGGAACTGGTTCCTCATCCAAAAGATAAGAATATCATAGGAACAAAATTGATTTTTAAAAATAAAACTGACGAATCAGGCAATGTTGTTAGAAACAAAGCTCGTCTTGTTGCCCAAGGATATACTCAGGTTGAAGGAGTTGATTTTGATGAAACCTTTGCTCCTATTATAAGGATTGAATCAATTCATCTTTTGTGTGTTATTGCATGCTATGTAGGATTCACTTTGCATCAAATAGATGTTAAAAGTGTTTTCTTGAACAGATATCTTAATGAAGAAGTTTATGTTTAACAACCTAAGAGGTTTGAATTTCATGAGAAACCATTGCATGTGTTTAAGCTAAGAAAGGCATTGTACGGTCTTAAACAAGCTCCAAGAGCTTGGTATGCTAGACTAACTGAATTTTTGCTTAAAATTAGTTTTTCAAGGGGACAGGTAGATAAAACTATTTTCATAAGAAAGAATCAAAAATGTATAACTGTTGCTCAAGTCTATGTTGACGATATTATTTTTTGTTCCACTTGTACTAATCTGCTCAAGGAATTTGTAGGCTCAATGTGTAGTACATTCAAAATGAGCATGGTTGGAGGGCTCAACTACTTCCTTGGTCTACAAATTAAACAAGACAATGATGGGATCTTCATTTCACAAAGCAAGTATACTAGAGGATTGGTTGAACACTTTGGGCTAGAGGATGCTAAACCAATGAAGACCCCTATGAGATCCTCAGATAAGTTGAGCAGAAATGATGTTGGTGTTGATGTTAACTCCACCATGTATCGAGGATTGATTGGAATTTTATTGTATTTAACAGTTAGTAGACCTAACATTATGTTCAGTGTTGGTGTATGTGCTAGATATCAATCTCAGCCTAAGGAAACACATCTCAAAGCTGTTAAAAGAATTATTCGTTATATTTCAGGCACTGTTGGTTTTGGTATAAGATATTGCAAAGACACTAACATTCATCTTGTAGGTTTTAGTGATTCTGACTGAGCAGGTGATGTCGATGACAGAAAGAGCACCAACAGTGGATGTTTTTACTTTGGCAACAATCTGGTTTCATGGTTGAGTAGAAAACAAAATTACATTTCTCTTTCGATGGCCAAATCAGAATATGTTGTTGTGATCAACTCTTATGGTTGAATCAAATGGTGTTGGATTATGAGATCTTGTGGAAAGAGAAATCATTAAGCTGGAGTATATATCTACAGAGAATCAAATTGCTGACATTTTTACTAAACCATTGGATTTCAAAAGATTTTCTTCCTTAAGAAAATCTCTTGGAATGTGTGTTGTCTAGATGATGTTTGAGTCCCTGATGTTGAAGTGTATGTTAATTATATCAATATCAGGTTTACTCATTTTTTTTGTAATTTCTCATTCGAGTCTATCAAACATTTGTTTGACTGTTATGTTTATATCATGTGAATAAATTTATATAAATTTATTCAAGTTCTTTAGTTAACAGTATTATTGATACTCGATTGAATGAAATAAATAATAAAAAAATTATTATTTTAAAATTTTAAAATTTTCTTTTCTGATGTGATAAGCAAATCTCCATATCAAAATATTTTGGATATGATAAGTGGGTCCGTCCAATATTACTTTATCATATTTCTTTTCAACTTTTTGGCTTTATTTTTTTTCTCTTTTTTTTCTCTAGCAGTTCATCTTCTCCGTTTTTCTTCTCTGCAAAATTTATTTTCTCTGAATCTTTGCATCCATGGCTGACCCAAATCCATATCAAGCCATGATGATGGTGCTGCAAAAAATGATGGAGATGTCTCAAGGCACGCTATCCTCTGCCTCCACACTAGCCCAAATAGTAAACCCTTCTCCCCCGGTGACATCAACTTCTATCCCTATTGCTACTTTTTCCGCTGCTTCGACAGCCCCCACTCATGGTGATACCTCCATTCCACCTTCTCCGTTAATTAAACCCTCTTCTCCAACAGAGAAGCCAGCCGCTGAGGATATTTATCCTGATCTCGTTGTTCATCCTGTAACCGATATACTAAACCCTAAGCCACTTAAAATTTATGTGCTTGGAGACCCAGAGAATCACATTAATCCAGATCTACCTACACATTCTCGGTCTCTCTCCCAAACTGCTAGCAAGCTCTCTCTGATTAGGAAGTCTAAAAGACTTCATGGTGACTCCTCTGTCAAAACTGAAGAGGCACCTCCCAAGAAGGTCAAGCGCCAGTCTACTCCAACTGTCTCGCGTTCTCTAAAAGATGAATCTGATTCATCTCAAGAACACCCCCTTGTCTCCCAAGAAAGCTCAGCCAATGTCTCACGATGTTGAGGCCAATGTTGCCTCAACCAAAGTGATTCACAACAAAGACATTCAGACATCCTCAGCCACTCAATCAGGTTCTCCCCTAGATGTTTCTTTTGCGTTAAGTAAAATCTTTTATTCTGAAGATACGAAACAATCTTATAAACTAATTACTCAAATGGATTTTAAGATTGAGAAAATGATTGATGTTTTGAGCTTTAAAAAATATGGGATGGATGTGTTCTTGAAAGAACGAGGGCTTTGGAAATCTGTGACTAAGTTGTTGTCATTCGACCTTGCTGTTATGTATGAGTTTTACTCAAATATCTCTGTTGATATGGGGGGATCCTCACAAACTGAGCTATGGTACTATGTATGTTAAGGATAAGATTTACAATTTTAGTCCTAACTTGATTAATTGGCTTGTAATTGGCTTCCAATTTTAGTGCTCCATAATCTCATTGTTTGTAATTGGCTTCCCACCTCAAATGCCTCTGTCCTCACGGTAGATCAATCTATTTTACTCTACAAAATTGGAACTCATCTTTCTTTTAACCTTGGTGCTTTTGTGTTTGAGTGTGTTATTAGGGCTGCCTCTAAAACAAGCTCCTCCAATCACTTGTTGTTTCCTTATCTCATTCATGCCTTGCTCAAAAGTCAAGGCCTCAAGGAAAGCACAAAACAGCTTGTTGTTGAGCAATCGACAATTTCCATTGTCAAGCCCAAAGCAGGTGATGGAAGGATCATTGATCACATTACTCGGATGTTGTCCCTGAACCTCATGTTGCTGGTTCTCCTAGCATTCCTATTGTAATGCTTCCACTGGAGACACTCATGCCCAGCTTGATCACATAACTTCGGTCGTGCATCATCTCTCTCAAGTTCGTGAGGTCTTCACCAGCATGCTTTCTACACAAAAATGGGGGAGTAGATGTTGAAGAAGAGGTTAATGTTGAAGAGGTTTCTGATGAGGTAGACGTCGATATTAAGAAGAAAAAGAAGAGTGTGGCCAAGGGGAAGAGGAAGCTGATCTGAAGCTTCTTGAATTTCTTTTTATAAATAATGTTAAATTTGGTTTTTATGTGTTGGACACATTTACTTTTTGAGATGCTATGTTGCATCTTTGGTTGTTTATGGTTGTTTTGTTGGAGACAAATTTTTGTTTTTAGATGCTCAGTATATCTCTTATGATTTGTTGTGTGCTGGACACAACCTAACTTTAGATGCTCTTTAATTTGATATTTTGCCGAGATGCCTAAAGTGTTTGGGTATTAATGCATAATTGCTATATGTTAATGAGAATTATTTTTTTTTGGTATCGTGAATGATTTATTAAATTAGTCACTCGATTTACCTTAAGTATTGTGTGTTGAGATTTTATCAACATTGTATTTTGCATAGGGGATAATTACCCACACTTTTGGAAATGACTTAAGGGCGAGCAAATCTTAAGGGGGAGATTGTGATCTCCATTTTTTTTGTGTTTTGATTTCCGTTGCGTCTCAAATTGTATATATTGAGTTATGTGTTTTGTGCTGGAAGACTAAGATTAAGGGGGAGATTGTGAAGAGGTGTATGACACCGCGCACAATGTCGAAGCGGATGTCATACAGAACTCTTGTAACATTCTCCGAGACATTCAAAAATCATAATCTTATCCTTTCCTTGTTTCTAGGATAAATTCTTTTTAATTTGTTCTAATTATTTTGTATATCTTAAAACATATATATCCACGAAATTTATATTTCAAATAATGGATATATGTGATTAAGAGATTCAATTTTTAAATAAAATTGATTTAGTCAAATCTATTTCCTATTTTTTAGGAATCATGTTATCTTCTATTTAACCGTTTCTTTTCAGTAATTAACTTGCAAAAATAAAGAAAAATGGTATAGGACGTGGGCTCTTCTCTCAGCCACAACAAGAGACGTTTTTCTCCAAACCAAAGAAGTGGTGACAGTTACTTTCAACCCACGATCAAGAAGATGACATGGCCTTGAACCGATTCAAGTGAAGATAGTTTTTAAGAAGCAGACTTCATAGTTGAAGAGGTTATTCGAGTAGAGAAGATATCACCACTGTGTGTGAGAAGATTAAGAACTCGAATCAAGAAATTTAGAAACTAGATTTCTAGCTATTGTATATTTATCTTTTTATGTTTTCTATTGTTCAGCCGATTCATGGGAAAAGGTTGTTCAAGTTTGATTAGATGCGAGATATTGGAGCATAGAAATTGTTGTTGAATTGTAATCAAACTGCTTGGTAGGTTAGTTTGAATTTTTTGAATTATGTTTAGTTGTAAACTAGATTAGGGTTCATATACTTTTATTGATAAGTCGTGAACATTGGTTATGACATTATCAACTGCATTTTTGTTTTTACTTGTGAAAGTATAATTTCGCCCTGTGGCAATCATATACCAAAGGTGTGTGATTTAAAATTTATTCTTGTTTTGCATAACTTGTCTTTTCTTTTGTTGAATGTTGTTTAGATAGTGTATGAACTATCTAAAATATTGAGTTTGACATTACGAGTTATTTGTATTTTTCAGTGTTTTGGACAACAAATTTTAACAATATATATATATGTATATATATACAATTATGTTAGTAATCAATTATAATTAAACATATACAACTTTTCTAACCTAATTTCGACTGAATCAAACAATAATACCATGCAATGCGGGTATTGTTGTTAGCTTTCTGATACTATCCTCAATTTATCGGTTGAGTATTGGACGATGAAGTAATTGGACATAAATATATTTGCGGTTAGGGTTTCTATGCATGATTTAGATTGAAAATTATGGTATTGATTCAACACCAAATATTGAAATTGAAGGAGATGTTTGAAACTTGAATGTGTGGGTTGTATGTTTCAAATATGTTTGATTGACAATGAGATGGGATATAATTGAACCTCAAATCACACTACTAAATTTTGATTTGTGAAATTGAGAATTATTATTATTATTATTATTATTATTATTATTATTATTATTATTATTATTATTATTATTATTGTTAAAATTAGTTGTCATAAACACTGAAAATAGACACAGAAACGTAATGTCAAACTCAATGTTACTGATAGTTGAAACACTATCTTTAACATAAAATGTTGGAAATAAACAACACAATATAACATGAAGATAAATTTTAAATCACACACAACATGTATGTAATTAACACAGGGCGAAATTAAGCTTCCACGAGCAAACACAAAATATCAATTGATAATGTCAGACGCTGTGCTCTTGACACATCAACAAAGATACATGAATTCTATTCTAGTCTATCGCTAAATCGAATTCAAAAAATACAAATCAACCTACCAGTTAATTTGTATACAAACTTGCAATGATTCCAAAAACCTTCTATCTATCCTAACTTGCACAACCTATTCTCATGAATCGGTTGTACAATAAAAACTCAAGGAGAAAAGAAGAAGAAAAATAGCGAAATCTATTTGCTAAGTTTGTGACTCGAGCTTTTCAATCTTCACACATAGCGGTAAGAAATCTTCTGCTCGAATAGTTTCTTCAAGTGTAGACCATCCTTCTTAAATATGTTCTTCACTTGAATCAACTTGTAGTCCACGTCATCTTCTAGATCGTGTGTTTGCAATAACCACAGTTCACTTCATGTCTTTGAGAGAAATCGTCTCGTCTTGTGAATGGAGAGAGTAACCCATGATCTAAACCATTTCTCTTACTTATTCCTGCACGTTGAACTTCAAAAGAGGTGGTTAAAAAGAAGATAACAAAAGTCCTATAAAATAGGAGATAAAGTTTGACTTAATCAAACTCTATTTAAATATTAATAAAACAATCATATATATCTATTTATTTGAAATATAAATTTCGTGAATATATTTGATTTAAAAATATACAAACTAAAATATAGTTTATTAAATAATAATAAAACCTAGAATCTAGGAAAGGATAAGATTAAACACGACGACTGTCACAGACAATGTCGTAGGGAGTCTGTCTGATTTTAAGTTCAACATAGAATGTCAATGTCAGACATCACTCAACAATTATTATTATTATTATTATTATTATTATTATCATTATTATTATTTAGTTTTACCTTGAAAAAAAATAAGAATACATGAGTCATTTAGAAAGTATTGAGGATCACATGCACGGCAAATAATTGAATATGATACAATAAGTGCCCCACACAATAATTAATGGAGTTTCTAAATGGGGCTGAATGAAGTGTTTATTTGGCCCTTTGCTCATAGGAAAACTCTTCATTTTGCCCCACTTTAGTGTCCTATAGACTATAGTTAGCAAACAATGGTTTTGTTAGAATGGTATAAGGGTGCTTGTAACAATAAACAAAAAAAAAAAATCAACACTATCATGCTAACTTCATATCAAAAGTTAAAACACAAACTTTTATAAACTTATCGCCATCTATATATTATATAAAAATAGAATAGTAGGGACAATATTGACAAATCACATTTAATTGTAATTTCTGAAAAAAAAATAATAATTATTATTCAAGTGGAGGTTTGAAGCGGCGCTTCTCTCAGCAAATTGGATGAGATTGATTGGTGAATGGGTGTATCACTTCACATTCAATTAAATGTGAAATAGTTTTATTCGTTTTAGAAATTTATTTCGATGCTTCGTAACCTTGCAATTTATCTTTTCAATCATATTAATTTAGTTTTCCATATCTCTTCTAAACAATCTGATAATTTAGTTTATGTTTCGAGAGTTCTGCCTCAAATTAAGTTGCACGTTCTCTTCATCCTCCCAATAACATGAGTCAAATCAACGACTTAATTTGTCATCTGCTATCACGCTTATAGCAGGTAATCGATGAATCCCATATGTTGTCTCTAATTATGCATCATTCATTTCCATTCGATTGTCTTAGTGACATGGTTCGTGCTGAATTTGTTGAAGGTTCTCGAGAAGCATCATACATATCTAGGAGGCAAGAGTAGATATTAATGACGAGAACAGAGGAGCAAAAACATGGGATAGAAAACCACCACAAAATTACTAGAGGGTCATTCAATTCATTGGCGGTTGCTGTAATAAAGGGAGAAGAGGGGTTGTCATATTATCTTGCTAGCCGCTGCTATAGAAATTTGATATGCGGAGAGGAAAATTTGCAAAAGAACGCTCCTTACTTGAGAGAAGAAGATAATTAAACTAAAACCAAATTACATTTCATAAAAATTGTGTTTACTAATACGAATTTATTCTTACGGGAATAATACAAACCTCTATCTATTTGGTTGATCTTTATTTCATTTGTTTGATTTCCCTAGCCTTTTTCTTTCTCTTTTTATTTATTTTGTGCATATCTCATCCTAGATATAAGATATCCCACTTTTAATAATAGTTCAATCTTTAATAGTTCTGAATGTGTATGCATGTATCTTCACTACTTTCTTAACACTAGATATACGTATTGGTATATATAATTCTATTTGTATAAACACATACCACCATTAAAGGCTATTAATGAATTTGTAAAGTATTACACTTTATTTATCAAGGTTTAAAGTTGTTTTCTCTAAATTTTTATTCTTTTTTGTTTGAAATTTTGTATTTGGGGTACTCTTAGTTTATGCATGAGAGTACAATGGAGATGAGGTTTGTAAATAGTATTTTCTGTCCCAATAGCTCTTCTGAATTTTGTTGTGTGTTTTTTTAGTATTGTGTAGGTAGATCTAGAGAAGATGATTCACCTACAACAATATTATATATAGATAGTGGCCTTCTCCATACTCTGTCGGAAAGAAATCATATTAAAAAAATCATATTTATGTGATATTTTTTTTAAAATAAAATACATATTTCATTTTATCAACATTTTTCCTAACAATGTTTGTTTGTGTTGAAGTTTTGTATCTGCATGTGTTCGAATATTGTTATAAGCAAAAAAAAAAAAAGATGATTTATCCCCTCATATCTCATTTTCTTATATCATGTTACTTGCTTTACCATAAACTTAATATAAAGAGATTTTAAAATGTTATTTTGTTTGATCCGATATTTTATATTAAGACAATGACGATTATGGCAGAAAGTTGTAGCATTATTTCCCTTGATACATGATCGATGAGTTTTATTTTCAATCCCTTGATTTATATTTTTATATTTTGAGACGGTAATTAAATCTGATGGTATTCACCTTTCAAGATTTGTTGTGTTCCCTCATTATGTTCATTTTTTTTTATCCTCTTTGGTGAATTACTACACATATATCTAGAGTTATTTGGAAAGTAGAAATAGTATTCAATTTTTTAAAAAAAAATGTTCATTTTAAAAAAAATTGTATTGTCTTTGGTGAGATATCACATATATCTAGATCGAGTTGTTTGGAAACTATAAATAATATCTAAAAAGTTTTAACTTTTGTATATATGCAGTCATGTGGATCTATGGATATTAATGTATAGTATACTTATTCTTCTTGGACACCCATAACATTGAATAAATTAGGTGTAGGAAATTGAGAAAAATGATATTGTAAGTTGATATACAGGTACGAAGATTGACACTTCTATACAACAGATCTAGAGTGTGAGGGCACAAAATGTCCACATGACTATATGTGGTGTAACAACATATCAAATATGTATAGTTAAAGTACCTATAATAATTCATATATATAATAATCTAAATTTGTGATAAAGATGATGATACAAAATTCGCTACAAATATTGTGTACAAATGAATATTTCAAATTTGCAGAAGTGTGTGTATTATATTTAAAACATATTTTTTGTCTATAATATTTACAAATAATATTTAATTGTAAAGTAATGGACGTTGTGCATAGTACTAATAAATCCAGAAAAAAAAACATCAACATGAGTCCCATATTTCTTTTCGGGAGAAAAATATAGATAAGCAATTTAAAAAAAAAATTGGGGTAGTTAGGCAAGATTTAAAAGTAGGGAGTTATTTGGGCAAATCTGTACTTATGTAATAAATCCCATAAAATCTAGCTTTATTCTAAAAAACTTACACTTGTTGTACTTTCAAATGACAAAGGTTGCAAGGAGAATAAATATGATAACTTTTGAATTTAACACCCCCCCCCACCAACACATGTCTTTCTCTCTATATCCCTTGAATATCACCATTTAGAAAACCAAAAATCCACCATTTACAAACCCAGAAACAACCGTTACTCTCACACTCTCGTCGATCTAAAACAGAATTAGGTTTATAAGGTTTATAAGGTTTAATATCATCGTCGCACGAGAACAAGGAAAACAGGTTGAAAAATCTCTCTCTCTCTCTCTCTCTCTCTCGCACAATTTACTCATGGCAGTTCATCGCCGCTGACGATGGAGCAACGACCGCCGGAGACATCTTCGTCTTCCCAAGTAGGTTTTGAATTTTTTTTAATTCGTATATAGCTTGTTTAATTTTGCAATAGTTTATTTTGTTTAATATTAAAAAGTTTAGTTGGTTTTTATATAATTGTAGCCCCAACATAATAACAGTAGCCCTAAGATAAGTTGTACATAATTATCTTTAGAAATTAATCGTAGTGAAGAGAATATTAATCGAGGCTCATTTAATTAATTGTGGCTCTAATCGTGGCTAATTTAATTAATCATATCTCTAATCAAGGCTCATTAAATTAATCATGGCAATGTTTTACATTAATCGTGGCTTGTTGAAATTAATCATGACAATATTTTTATTAATTACGGCTTTTTGAAATTAATTGAGGCTAATTATATTAACCGTGGCTTGTTGAAATTAATCATGATTTTTTAAAATTAATCAAGGTTTATTATATTAATTGTGATATTATTTTACATTAATCATGACTTTTTAAAATTAATCGAGGCTTATTATATTAATCGTGGCTAATTAAATTAATCTTGGCCTCTACAGCATTTTTTAAATTAAATGACCTCTACAACATTTTTAATGCTCTGATACAGATCTGATACGATGAGAAGGTCATCTATATCACCCAGAGCCATGTGCACTCGGCCCAAGAAGCATGTCCAATATTCGTCGCTCTCTATCGATTCGAGCCCAACTACAACATGTAAGATTTGTTCATTGTCGTCCTTTGTCACAGCAATAAACATAACCCCCTTGTTCTTTCCCTTAAGGTGTAGTGTCCCATCAATCACAAGTGTTGGACGCGCATAATGGAGAAATGCCCTAATACACGGTCCGAGAGCAAGAAACAAATGCTTGAACCTATCCTCACTCGTGATCTACATGTCAATCAAAGTCCCTGGATTCAGCAATTGTAAAGTGTGCAGAAATGTGGGCAGCTGCTCGTAGGACTTGTCACAGTCTCCATATACCATCTCAATAGCTATGTTCCTCGCGCGCAGATTGAAGTTGTAATCGATATGGATGCCGAACTCACAGACAAGCTCTGCCATCATCTCTTTCATCTTTAGAACAACCCTCTCATTCACCAATTTATGCGCAAAATATTTCGCAAGCACTAGAGCAGAAACCTGGCGCGGAGAAATTCGACTCATATCAAGATGGCATGTGTGAGTGTCGTTGAACTTGTAGATTTTCCACATATGTCCATCAACAAAGGTAAAGCACTTGAACGGGCAATCGCCGCCATACTTGCAGATATAGTCCAATCGTATCTTGTTTGATTGATACGCGACATACTCAACTTGATTCTGCATGTGATAGATCCCAACGGCCAGAGCCAGATCATCCTTCATACAGAAAATAGCTCCCTCATGCAGTGTATCTGTCTGTGCTGTTGGTCACTCATCCCAAGACAGTGGGCCTACAATGTCTAAATCAGCAATGGAAACCACCTAATTACTCGAAGCCTCGTCAGCTCTATATGGAAGACCAATAGTAGATGATCAATCCCAACAATCTGTCTGTGCGGTCAGAAGAACGAATCCATTCACAGAATTCTGTCAACAATGATTCCATCAAGCTCATTCTAGCATTCTCCTCTTCTTGTTCTTCTTGTTCTTTTTCCTCCCCTTCTCCTTCTTCTCTGTTAGCAGCATGTGTCTCTGCTTGTTCTTCTTCATCAACAGGTGTCTCTTCTGCTTCTTCGTGCTGGAAGTAACCGCCATCAACAGGATTACCCGATCCCTCATAGTACTATGGGAAGTAGGGAACATATTCATCTCTACACGGATTTCTATATTCCGTGCTAATAGATGGCTCGACTCCGGAACTGCTTAGATGTCTCAAAATCACGTACACAACTATCTTGGCAATCTGTTCATGAAGCAGATCAAGCAAATCTCCATCATCTTGCAAAGAAGCTTTGATCCGTTTGCCAGTATTGGTGCTCGTCATGTAAAATAATTGATATTCCACCGTGCTCGGGTTAGTCTGTAATAACTTGTGAACCTCTCTCACCAGTGAGCTAAAACACAGCTTATCGGATGACATCACCACAAGTTGCTCATCCCCATCTACATATTTTGATCTCTCCCATCTTCCATTATGTCATACAATAGTGTGACATCTTAACCATCTGCAATTTATAAACAATGCTACGATTCATTATATGAGGCCACGATTTAACCCTAAATCCTAAAAGCCATGATTAATAAAAAAAACCACGATTATTTTTTTTTAAAAAAAACCATGATTAATTTAAACAAAAAGCCCCTTTTAATAAAATAGGCCACGATTAATTTTTTAAAACAACCATGATTAATTTTTTTTTAAAAGTCATGATTAATAAACAAAGCCACAATTAATTTAAACAAAAAACCACGATTAATAAAAAAGGCCACAATTAATTTTTTAAAACAGCCACGATTAGTAAAAAAAAGGCCATGATTAATTAAAATAAAACCATGATTAATAAAAAAAGTCACGATTAATTATTTAAAAAACCCACGATTAATAAAAAAACCATGATTATATTAAAAAAATAGTCACGATTATATTTTCATAAGATAAGATTAACTAAAACTAGGCTATGGTTAGATTTTAAAGTCTAAGATTATTGTAATTAAGGCTACAATTAACTAAACATTGTTAAAATCAATATATTAAAGGCTACCATTATGAACCAATGCTATGATTTCTTAGTGTATGCCTAGGATTAAACATTTTCAATAGACTACAATTCATTAAAAAAATGCTACAATTAAATATATAAAAGGTTACGACATGCAAATCTATCTCTCTCGCCTATTTTCAAATCGTAATAGCACATATGCTATTAATCTAAATTAGAAATATTTACAAAATAATTTCACAAAAATGGACATTACAAAACGTACCTTTCAAAAATGGAAAATTTTGTGCACTACTTTCTTCTTGATGAAAAATATCTTGCACACGCCTTGCTCAAAAAATTTCTTGTCGAACTTTTGCTCTTAACTTTTTTGCTCAGATTATTGTAGTGTAGTGTGAATAAGCTCGGGTGTTCATGTCTATTTATTCAAAAAACTTACATATCTCCTTACACAATAATAAAAATATGCATTAAATTCGGTCAACAAATTCCTACATTCCCCTTCTTTTTATTTAATGAAGCTCAATAACTACCTCATTTATACAAAAAATAAATGCATTCAATCGAATGTATTCAAGTAATCGTAGAATATGATTATTTGTATATAATAATCATAGTATTTATTACAAAACTAATCATGGCATTTTCACAAAATTAATCGTGGCATTTTAGATAATAGTCGTGGCTCATTCAAAAATTAATCTTGGCTCATAAGTAATCATGGCTCAAAAACTAATCGTGGCTCAAAAACTAATTGTGGCTCATTCAAAAATTAATCGTGGCTCATTGAAAATTAATCTTGGCTCATAAAAATCATCTTGACTCATAACAAATAATTGTGGCTCATTCAAAATTAATTGTGGCTCATTTAAATCAATCGATGCAATGTACACAATTAATCGTTGCATTTTTAAATAATCGTAGATAATTAATCTTAATTGGCTCATAAAAATAATCTTGGCTCATAAAAAATAATCATGGCTCATTTAAATTAATCGTGGCAATGTAGACAATTTATCGTTGCATTTTTAAATAGTTGTAAATATCAACTCTTGCCTTTCAAATATATATATTTATATATAGTTGTTATGTATTGATAATAAATGTTAAAAGTATACTGAACCAATGATTGGGTGTGGGGACTAAGTGTGTCATAGGACAAATTGCCCACAAAACTCCCTATTATTTAAAACCAACACAACATCATTAATAAAAATAAGTTAATAAAGCCCCCTTTTCCAAAGTACCCAACCCAACTCCCAACAACTAAACCCCCTTCATTGATAATGGGTTCATTGAACACGCTCAGTCTATCACGAGTTCACGACCAGTTGCTGGCTTGCCGCGAGTCTTCAATAGAGAGACTGATTTTTTTATTTTTTTCTTTTTTCTTTTTTCAGGCAAACATATTTTAACTTTTGATTCGTTTGTGAATGTGGGAATTATATTATATTATACTCCTTCCGTTAAGTGAATAAATACATACAGATTAATAAATTAATTGAGTTACTTAATACACATTTGTGTGAATACATTAAATGAGTTAAATATAGATGTATAAATGAATTAAATAAGAATAAATGTGTAAAAAATATGATTTTTTTGTCTCGAATTTATAGAATGACTTCTTTTGAATTAAAATTAAAAAATTAGAATAACACTTAATGAGAAATGAGAAACTAGTATATTATTATTACTAGATTTACCTACGCGCGTTGCGCGATTATATATGAGGTAATATATGTTATTTGATCAATATTTCTCTTTTGATTTATTAAAAGTAATTAATATTATAAATACATTTGTACACACACGTTAAGTATTTATACTAACATATTATATTTTATATTTAAAAAATAATTGTCATTTATATGTGATGTAAATCCAATATATAAATTTAATATTTTTATATTAAAATGTCAACAATATATGATTTCAAATATTAATTATTTAAGAATTTAAATGATTAATTATTAAAACTAATTAGCTAATGAATTTAAGAATTTTAGTCAATTCTTGTAAGAACTTATAAAATATTTCATAACTAAATTTGGAATTAATAATACAATATTCTGCTTTGATTAAATTCAAAAAGTAGCATGTTATTTGAATTTATGTTATATGTCTATGTTTTGTTAATATTTATTTTATAATGTATAGTTGTATACAAATATATTTCACACATTCATTTCCAAATTTGTTTAAGAAAATCATAGGTTATATAAGAATTTTTTGTTTAGGAGTTAAAAAATGCATAAGTGAATTTAGTTATGAATCGGTTATATTGAAATTGAATACACGATTATATTTATTATTTAGGAATTGTAAGACAACCCACAATAATTCACATTTTTGGACTTTTTTATGTAATACTACTATTACTGATTTGACCCTTTTTTTGGTTTCTGGAGGGAATTTTTTTTTTTTTTTTTTTTACTATTATTACTACGTTACTTTTATATCTATAATATAATAGATTAGTCGGTAATTATTCCGTACAAACAAAGGCAGCAGAAACAGCTTGTAAAATCCGTATACTATATTACTATGGCATATTCCCGCCAAATGACACAGCACCAAACGCACTCGCTCACGACACGTGGCTGGGCCCCGCCGCCACACTGATCATTTCACCACCGCCTCTCAACGCCATCTATCTTCGATACCTACTCAATTCCCCTTTCTAGGTTTTCACTACTTCGCTATGTCCAACAATGTCGATCGAATTTCCACCACCTGCAGTATGTCAATATGCTCTTTTTCCCCCACAATTTCGTTTCATTCTGTAAAGTAAATTACTCTGTTTGTGGCTTTTGTGCAGTGGTAAATCTTAGTTTCACATTTCAGCTCTGTTTTTTGTTCGGGTTAAGGATTTGAAAATTGGAGTTTGAATTTTGGTGTGCAGTGGTGGAGGAAATGTAGTTTAAATTTGACAAGCACTGAATGTTCTGTTTCTTGCATTTGATTTCTATTTGAATATAATATCTAGATTACTTCGAGATCAGGTCTAACTAGATTCTTAATTTCTTAGTTTCTGAGTGTATATAAGTAATCTACTGTCAATTGGGCAGATCTTTGTTTACTTGCTATATATTATAATTGTAAGAAACCTTGAGATGAAAATGAGGCGAAAAGAAGAGGATGTAAGTGTCTTTTAGCCACTGTTTGAGAATGTTTGAAATATATTTTGGCTTCAGTTTGAATACTACAATTCAGAGGTATTTTTTTACTGAAATATAGGGGAGGAATGAAGATTATAATGGCAGTACGCTGATTTTTCTTGTTTATGCGATTTTCAGATCTCTAAAATAAAAATCTAGCATGTCCCTCCACTGTCCCTATCGAATTTCATAATCTTATAATCTGCATATTATTTGATGCTTTTCTAGAATTTCAGAAGAAAATCATCATGCATTTTGCTGTGGATTTAACTGGCTCAGATACTACTTCATTGTGAATTAGTCATACAATTCTTTTATGCTGGGTGCAATGGATGTTTCTATGGAGATTGTCTGAAGATATTCTAGATTCAGATCATCGCAGTGATTTTAACCACAAATTATTAGTAATCAAGATAGTTTGTTGGACATGATTTGGGCCTAATATGGTTTTGGTTGTTCAAGTGTAATTTAGCTTTTCAGAATTCAGATCACCCACTATTAGGTAAAGGTGATACTTTGATGCATCTAAATAGCATAGTCTCTCCTCCCTCCCGTCCTCCCTTCCTTTCCCTTCTCTCTCTCTCCCTCTCTCACCTTCAAGTGTGACTCCAACTCCTTTTGTATTCTGCAATGATGTCAAATGAATTAGGTACGTTTTCATTGATGTCATAGAAATCATGTACATTTTCCATTCATTTCACACAATAATGTATTTTCTTAATTTTAAGATTTAGAAGATTGACAGTGGATGTGAAATGTTTGGTTTTAGAAGATTTGGGTGGTTTCACTTTTTTAGGTGGCACTTCATTCATGCTTATGAATTCGATCATTTAGTCCATCTGGTTGAGATGGAAGTTTTTTCTCCTCACTGCTCGTTCACCTTAATATTTTTTCTTTTCATATAATGGTCTTTATCAGATTGATTGGCCTTTTACTGCTTTCAGTTTGTACCATGGCAGTTCTTGTGGCAGCACAAGGATATGTTCAAGAGTCAGTTTGAGAGCTTCGAATTTCAACATTTGAAATGGAAAACCTCATTTTGTATGGCCAGGTTGTTGTAAGAATGATGAACACAAACACAAATCAGATGCTGGAAACTCAGAGGAAAATACGAAATCTGGAATTTTGAGAAAAGCAAAAAATGTATCAAGTAAATTCAAGAGTTCTCTAAGAAACAAGATCAAAAGGAGAAATGATACTGAAGTTTGTAGCATTGAAGATATTCATGAAATCCAGGATCAAAAGGCTGTCGATGCTTTTCGACAAGCACTGGTCATGGATAATTTACTTCCTGCAAGATTTGATGATTCCCACATTATGTTGAGGTACCTTTTTCTTTCCTTGTGCTTATATTTCTCTCTTTATCATGAATAAGTATGTGACCAGGAGTAAATTAAAATGAATACTCTGTCAAAAACTTCTTTAGCTATTAACTTCACACCCTAACAGGATCCAATAATCTATGGTCTTTTCTGAATGCATTTCTGTTTGATGTACCATCCATGCTGGTGCGAGGGATGTAACGAATGAGCAGGCGATGACTTTGAGCTTGCACAGATTTCTATCCTTTTCTATATTCGTTTCCAGATTTGTGTAGAAAATGTAAATTACATGAACTAGTCAATAATCTTTAATATCAGTGTATAGTATAAGTAAAAGATTCTTTAGTATTAATATAATTATTTTATATTGAGCAGCAACTCAGTAAACTCTTGGGTCAAGGCCTAGTTGAAATTTTATTGCATCTGATTATCTCACAAATCTTATGATATAGTTAAGATATGCCTTCATTTTCCTATAGAACATGAGAAAATGATTGCCACATTCAAAAGTATCCTTTCTTCCTAAGTCTAGATTTGTTGGTTTGTTAGTCTCAACACACATTTAATTAGGTGAATGTGTGATATCTCTTGTATCAAGCATGAGATTGCTGTTGCATTTTTTTCATCTGTTTTTCAAAACATTTCTGATCATGAAATACAGACCCCCCCTGATCTATCAATAATGAACAGATTTCTGAAAGCAAGGAAGTTCAACATCAATAAGGCAAAAATCATGTGGGCAAACATGCTTGAATGGAGAAAGAGTTTTGGCACTGATACAGTCATGGAGGTAATTTTCAATTCATTTGGTATTTATTATTATATTAAACCATTTGATTACATGTAGGATTTACCCCGAGTCTTTAGTGTTTCCAGTTTGTTGAGAATAAGAATGTGTCTGTACAGACAGTTGGGTTTTTGTAGCCTCTCACTTCGCCGATTGGATATTTCGGACTTCAGAAGATGAATTTATTACAATGCATCCGATTACATGAATTTGAAATGCTGTTATTTCTTGTATCCAATAAAAAAGAAAAGTCACAATCTATATGTAGCAGGGGCCAAATTAAGTACTTTTTAAAACTTGGGCATGGATTCTTATTAACTTGTTCTCAGGTTCTTGAGCTATAGTTTTTTTTTTTTTTTCCCTCAAATGCCATCTAAGTTTTCGGCCTTCCTCTAAATTTATTCTGAATCTGTTTATTAATTTTCACGAAATGGAAGAAATTGGGTCTGTTTACTTCCACATTTTTTCTATGATTCCCATAATTTATTATTATGTACTAGTGTCTTATTGTTTTATTAGATCTTAACTTCTTATGCACTTCTTTGCACTCAGGACTTTAACTTCAAAGAGTTGAATGAGGTTCAACTATATTATCCTCATGGTTACCATGGTGTTGACAAGGATGGACGTCCTGTATACATAGAGAGATTGGGGATGATAGATGTTGATATGCTACTGCAGGTTACGAATGTTGACAGATTTGTGAAATACCAAGTCCAGGAGTTCGAGAAAAGTATTGCCATAAGATTTCCTGCATGTTCAGTTGCGGCAAACAAGCACATAGATTCAAGCACCACAATTTTGGACGTTCAAGGATTGGTACTTGTTTGTTATTGGTTCACTTTGAAGGAGCATACTGATTTTCCATTTCTCAAAAGAGATTCTACGTTGTGTTCATTTGATTTCTTTGTTCCTGTTCAGGGCTTAATGAGTCTGACTGGCCCTGTTATAGAATTTATTAAAGTGGTTCAGAAGGTTGATACCGACAATTATCCTGAAGTATGTACCTCGTACTAGTCCAGTGATTGCTTTCTAATTCTTTGGACTACAGTCCATATAAGATTTCAGAATTAGATGCTATGCATATCCTTTAGTTGAAGCAGATCTTTTATGAATATATTACAGACACTTCGCCGAATGTTTATTATCAATGCTGGTCCTGGATTTAGGATGATCTGGAATGTGGTCAAACCTTTACTTGATCCTGAAACAACTTCAAAAATACAGGTATCCTCGACCTACATGTAAATTCGGGTGTGGTCGCTGTTAATACATGAAATAATGCCGTTTGGATTTCTCAGGTGCTTGGCAGCAATTACCAGAGCAAGTTGCTTGAAGTAATTGATGAGAGGTGATTATCTATAAACTTTGCCGAGTCATCGTTATAATCTTTAAACTCATAGAATCCTTCATTTGGTAGTGAGCTACCCGATTTCCTTGGTGGCGGCTGTACCTGTGCAATTGAAGGGGGCTGTTTGAGGTCGGATAAAGGACCTTGGAAAGACCAACATTTATTGAAGAAGGTCAAAAAATGGCATAGTTGTTCTAACTTTTAGATGTAGTCGTCATGCTACTTAGTGATTTTTGATAATTGAGATCTTCCATGTGTAGATGACTCAAGATACAGAAGTGCATCTTGTGCAGAGAGCATCAATCTCAGATAATGATGGAAGTTAGTTATCAAGGTAAAGCATCATATTACATGTTTCATACACTTGGGCAATACTTCTTTTGTTTTTCTTAATTAGTTTCCAATTCACGAGTTAGATTATTGAAATTGTTTTACATGCCAAGGTTGATGTTTCGTTGTATCCGATGCACAGTCCGGGGAAATCAATAGTGAGGAACAACATGATGGACTACGCTGGAATATCTAAGGGGCTTTGTGATCTCTTCAATGCAAGTTGATTATTGATAATAAATAGTAAGAACACACCGATACCACTACCAGAGGTAATAGCCAGGAAACTTTCCCTGAATTGTTAAAAATGAGGGAACCTGTCATACCATTGTTGCAATGGATTCATATATAATATATATATTTTTTGTGTAACTAGTGTTTGTGCTATCATTATGATTTAAATTGTATGATTGAATGAGGCTGCACAATTTTATTTTTATATGCGGTATTCATGTTCCTCTATATCTTTCTTATAGTGCCTATCTTTCCGTTGCATTCATGTGAAGTTGAACTAAATTGAAAAATTCACATGAATTGTGTTGTTTTGTATCATGAATATCTAAAATGATAGCTGCTCGCCTCCTTACATGCTCATAAGCTTGTTTCTCCATAAAATAAATTAACTAAAAACAGCATAAATCTAGAGCCGAAAACCACAGAAAATGATCTTATACCAAAATGAACAATAAATCATTGATTCAATCTCTAGCAGTTAATACTGAGCCCTGATCTCCTTGCCCTTGAGGAAATCAATTAGACTCGGTAGGGAAATAACAGCATCCTCACTCTTCATGAGCTCTCCAGCAACTTCAGCCGGCGTCGCCTGAACTTTCTCGAGCAGCTCTCCGATCACTGGAAAGAGCCAGTGGTCCTCTATCCTCAGATAGGTGGAAGCAAGTATCTTGAAGCCACTGAATGTGCAATAAGACATCTCCAGCTGCAAGTCCATCCGACCCGGTCGGAGCAGTGCCGGATCCAACCGGTTCTTGTGATTGGTGGTGAACACTATGATCCTTTCATCCCCACAGCTGGACCACAGCCCATCAATGAAGTTCAGTAGCCCAGATAACGTTATCTGTGAACCATTGTTAGTTTCGCATTTAGTATAGTTTGTGAGAGATGAAGAGAGAGAAGTGAGAGAAACCTTACCTTGTCATCCTCAGGTGTTACACCCTCTGTACTCTCCCTGTTCTGCAATCCCACATTGCAATCAATATCCTCGATCACAAGTATGGATCGATTGGCAGAGCCAATCAACAGCCTCCTCAAATCTGAATTGCATTGAACCTCCCTCAAATCCAAATCATAAAGATCAAACTTGAGGTAATTAGCCATGGCTGCAACCAAACTTGACTTCCCCGTCCCCGGTGGCCCGTAGAACAAGTATCCTCGTTTCCAAGCCTTCCCAACCCTCCTGTAGTAATCCTTCCTAGTCACAAACCTATCTAGATCCTCCATCAGCTCCCTCTTCGTGTCGGGATCCATCGCCATCGTCTGAAATGTGGCCGGATGGTTCAGAACCACCGAGCTCCAGTAATCAGTTCCACTATAGTCAACTGTATGCAGCCTAACAGTCCTCATCTCTTCCTTCATCTCCTTCGCTTTCGCCAGAATGTAGGGCAAGTAAACTCTCAGCACATAATCTTTGTGTTTCCGGTTGAAACTCAGTTCGAGATATCGCAGCTCGGATCGGGAATTCTCATTTTTGGACTTCTGTTTGACGGCAGCGGACTGCGAAGTCCATTTGAACTGGATGCCGCCGTGGACGTCGACGATTTCTTGATTTTTGTCGACAGTGACGGCGAAGTCTTGCTCTTTGGGAGGTTTGGTCACTTTGATCCTCTGCGTTGCAGGGGAAATTCTGGTGGCGAGGTAGACGTTGGCGGCGTCGAACATTTGGTTGGAGGTGAGGCCGTCGAATTCGTCGACGACGACCGTGAGTTGCGACGAGAGTTTGCCGGAGAGCTTTGCCAGGGACGAGCAGAAGTATGTTTGTATCTGTTCGGGAATGAGGTCGCTAGCAATGGATTTGAGGAGGATGGCGGAGGCGGCCACGGAGGCTGCCGCCGTCAGAAGTTTATCGGAAGGCGGCAGTGATTCGTAGTAAAATCTCATGACTGTGGACTTGTGGAGGTTTCATGCCGGAGGGGAAACGGAGGTAATGTGGTAGAATGTTCGGATTTGATGAGGTCGCTGAGTTTTGGCGGCGCTTGTATGTGATATAATAGTTAGAAATAAGATTTTTTTTTAAATTATATTCCGTTGGTGTCATTATAACATTTTAATTTCGGCAGGTTTAGCGTGCACTGTGTGCAAATTAGAAGGTCAACGAGTTGATCGGGTTAGTAAAAAATATTCCGTAACATCAAAAAGTATCACTTAAAAGCTAAAAAAGTATAACTTTGTATCATTAAAAACTATCATCCAAAAAAATAAATAAATAAATAAAAAATGTCAAAATCAGTATCAATCGTAACACTAAAAAGTATCATTTGTATACCTAAAAAATATCATTTGTTTTGATGATTTTTTGGTCAACAAGTTGTTCGTTTAATATACATCTTAGTGGGAATATATGGAACTAGCCGGTCAAACTTTTAAAATATTTATTTTAGCCAGTAACTTTTAAATATATTTTATTTGGCCAGAATTACTATATTACCCCTATATTTATTTTTAACCTATTTCATTTCCCCCAACCATTCAACCGCGTCGATTCACATTTCGCAGTTTGAAATCTGATTTTGGAAAAAAATTTCTCTCTCTCTCTTCTACATCTCATCTTCTTCAAAACTAATGGAATCTACAACACTGAAAATTCAAGCGAAGATTTCTCCAGATTCAAGCCATCAACCTCCGAAAATTCGTGTGAAGATCTCTCTCTCCAGATTTCTCCACCACCGAGTCGTCGACTTTGAAAATTCAAGCAAAAAAATAGAAAATCCTTCCCCAACATGTATATGTTTCAGATCTAATTATTAATAATATTGTTAGATTGTTAGGTGTTTTTCTTTTAAGTTTGATTTTGGGAAAAATTTGATTCGAAGAATATTGTTAGATGTTGTTTGTTTTTGAAGTTTGAAGTTTATTTTCTACACATAATAGACATGCTTTGATAATAAAAGTGCCACTAATATAGTTGATATTTGAAAATCTGGAAAAAATGAAGTATTTCTGTAACTTTCGAAAAATCTGAAAAAATGGTGTTCTTAACTGCGTGCGAGCCCTGCGTGCATGCTCGTGCGCGCATGCTTGTGAACGCAGTTAAGAAGAAAATCGCGCGCACCTGAGGCCAAATTATCAACAGTTGTTCTGCCGATGCACATAAATTATCAATCGATGTCATGCCGATAGTCTGCCGATGTGTTCTGCCGATACCTGCGCGCGCGTGCTTACTTTGTGCGCGCGCGCGCTTACTTTGTGCGAACATGCCTTATGCACGCATGCTTGTGGGCGCCCACAAGAAGAAATCACGCACACTTGAGGTCAAATTATCAACAGTTGTTCTGCCGATGTATAAAAATCAACAACCGATGTCATGCCGATAGTCTGCCGATGTCTGCGTGCGCACATGCCTTGTGCGTGCCGAGTTTTGCGCGCACTTAAGAACAATCTAGCGCGCAGTTAAGAACAAAATCATTTTTTTTTTGTAAAAGTCGAACTTAAGTGCTCACTGCACTAACTCGACATGGACGAAGTATGACGAGAACTATGGTCCAAGAAATGAAGATCAACGATGAAGATTGACAATGAAGATGAAGATCAACGATGAAGATTGACAATGAAGATGAAGATGAAAAGCAAATCTGAAGATAAAGATCGACGATGAAGATGAAGATCGACGATGAAGATGAAAAGCAAATCTGAAAATGAAGATAAAGATCGACGATATTTTAATTCTCTTTCTGAAGATGAAAAACAAATCTAAAGATGAAGATGAAGATAAAAGCATATTTGATATTTTTTATTTTTTTTTATGTCTAAAGGGCATTTTGGTCCAAAGTGGCTAAAAAAATATGTTTAAAACTTACTGGCTAAAATAACTTTTTTAAAAGTTTAAATGGCTAAAATAGTTTTTGCCTCTACATCTTATGTACGGGAGAATTTGCATTTTAATTTTGTTTCATAAAAAAGATCATTCTATACAATGAAAGTAAAAAAAATTCAAATTTATTTCACATTTGCCCTCATTTAAAAGTATATTCCCCATGTTTGTGTCATTTTAACATCTTAATTTTGTTTCATAAAAAAAGGTCGTTGCACACATTCGAAGTGAAAAATTCAAATTTTTTTTTCACATTCGTCCTCATTTAATATATTCAAGCATCCATATTTAATTCATTTAATGTATTAACATTAGGGTATTTAAGGTAATTTTATTATTTTATTAATATGTATGTATTTGACCCAAATGACACTTATTAAAAACCGAGCGAGTATTTGATGGAGATGAAAGGTTAAAATGGTCATTTTATATAGTAAAAATGGTTTTAAAAATTGGGTAAATTGCAGTTTGATACCTACATATTGGGTTCATAAAAATATCATACTTTTTCAAAATTTATAAAATAGTACTCATATTTTAAAAAAAAAAATTATAAATTTAACATTTGATCAATTTTACAGTCTAGAAATCGTACGTAATTTATTGTATTATAATATTTCTATTTCCCAGCCACGTAAAAATAAATTTATCAATCAATAAATCTAAAAATATAATCAATTACGTACAATTTTCGGATAATAAAATTAATTGAATGTTAGATTTGCAATTTTTTTGAAAAAGTGGCACTGTTTTGTTAATATTGAAAAAGTGAGTTACTTTTAAAAAGGGACAAAAATGTAGGTATCAGAGTGTAATTTACCCTTAAAAATTCCTAAAAAATATATTTTGATAGCGATATATAAATTTGATAAGACGTGTTATGACACGCATCCAAACACAATAAATTTACAACCGTGTCCTTAAATATGAGTTTGAATCCGAATTTTCACTCGCCTTATAGATTTTGATCTGTAAGACTATTTCACACTAGCTTCCTTTTAATAGATATATATATATAATGTAACCATATAATTTCAGTAATATTTTGTAATATTTAAATATTTGAATAAATTAGTAATTTTTAAGATGAATTTCTTATGAAAAATTAGCATTCTAGTATATATTGAGGTCTTTCTTAACATTCAAACATTTTAATGTAGGAACAAATTATTTATTCAAAATAAAAATTCAAGAGATAATAGTATTAGTTTCAATTATGATGGGCTATTTGCCGAAACAAAAATAAAACCCACAAAATTAAGTGGGCTCTTTGAAAATAAATTTATTATGGCAAATTCTTGTACAGTACGTGTACAACGGTTGTATACCGCACAGACCACACCCAAACTAAATTAGAAAATTTTTAATAGCAAGACAAAGAGAACATGTAAATATAAAGGGTGATTCTATTCACGATCCCTATTTTTCTCTTCAGACCCCCTAAACTTATTTAAAATATAAATAATGTTTTATCAGACTTTCTTATCCTTATTATAACCCCACCACTAAAAATCATAATAAAGCAAAATAAAACCCCCAAAGTATGGCCTCCATCCTTCTTTATAATTTTTTATATATAAAAAAAACTTATAATAAAAGCATGTGACTGAATTATAACTCAATTCTTGATATATATATATATATATATATATATATATATATTTTCAGATGGTGAAAGCACTGTGTTTTATACACATCAAAGGCATCGTAGATAGTTAATTAGGGATGCTTGATGCCTAAACTAGTCTTTGAATTAGGATTGTTCGAATCACCGACTGCGTTAATAACATATTTTTGCTCAATTTACATGTGATTCTAAGATTTTTTAGAGATGATTTATTGATATTCAATTAATATTTGAGCAGTACGTGTGTTCATTGGAAAAATTGTATTGAAGTATACGAGTAAATTGAATATTGCTTAGGTTTCATTTTGGACCAAATTTAAATAAAATTGATGCATTTTCTTACGGTTTTGGTGCTTGGGCGGCGGCATATCTATAAAATAAAATGGAATGAAAATGGATGAATTGAATAACGGATTGAAGAATATATATGTGAAATGCCAATTCAAATCATATTAATGGAGAATTCTTGTGAGTTAATCACTGTGGAATACATTTACAATTTTTTTTTTCGCATTTCCTCGTCTGCTGCTAGCCAACAGTCGTGCATGATTACCAATCTTTGAATTGAAGTGTAATCTTTTAATTACTTTCATTTTTTTATTTTAATTGTGAAAAATAACGGAGACTATACTTTGGGTGTTTTCATTTTGTTTTGTTAGGTTTTAATTAGTGGAGCTACAAGTAGTGGCGGATTCAGAATTTTAAAATTAGGGGTACGATATACAAAAATGTACAAATAAAAATTCTTCAAAGTTTAAAATGTCTAATTCAAATTATTATTCTTAATTTTAAATTTCTAAGTCCAAATCTTAATTCAAAATCAAATTTCTTTCATGCTTGTAAAATTCAAACCACATGTTAATAAACTCAAATTTTTAATTCAAAAACAAACCCCCTAGTTTAATTAAAATTATAATTAGGCAAAAAAAAATATGTAAGCAACATTAAACACAAATAAGAAATCTAATTAATAATATACATAGAAAAATCAAGAATGAAAGAAAAAATAACATCAACCAATTGAGAGTGTTGTTTGTGCACTTCTCAATTTAAAGTTTTTGATGTATTTTGAAATTGTTACAAGTTGTATTTTGAAGACTGAATAATTGTACATGTCTTGTTCCTATATTTTTATACATGTGTGAGATTTAAAGAGGAGTAAGATGGAGAGTGATGAATAAATAGATGATTGGCTATTATTAATATTATTAAGGGTATGATTCACCATCTTTTTTTTTTTTTTTTTTTTGCAATAACATTATTCACCGTATGTCAACTAAAGTACTCAACCACTACTTTATTTTTTTTCATCTTTATGACTTTAGTTAATATTCTCCAATAACAAAATAAATAATTATATATACATACTAAAAAAAATTTAAAAAATTTGGGGGTACAAGTGTACCCCCCTTGTTTAGAGTTCATCCTACCCAGTTAAAGTGTATCACAAGTTTTTAGTATTTAATTTTCAGGTTTTAGTTATTAATTGATTATTTGAAAAAATAAATACTAAAAAATTATATAATAAACTCTAATATTGGGTAGGCTGAACCCTAAATAATAAGTGTAAAATTAAACTAAAGCACAAAAATAAAATCGAAAAAAAATTAAGTGTACAATAGAAAATGCAACACAAAAAAAGTAATAAACGGTTGAGCGGGGGAAGGATATTCGGGTTTATGATCAGATCATCATCCTTTGCTGCATTGGAGGTGTCATTCCAAGTTGCTGCAGCCTCATCTGCTGCTGCTTCGCCACATTTCCCGCATGTCCTTAATTATATCAAAAAATCATATTTCCCATTGTCAGCATTTTTCTTTGTTTCCCTATTTACATATGATGTACATGCATGTATCCCCATGTTCAAAAACCAATGAATTACAATATTACATGAACTATCAAATATTTATTATATTCAATAATGAAGTGATCTCCCCTTCAATAATAATAATAATAATAATAATAATAATAATAATAATAATAATAATAATAATGAATTAACGATTTTCTGCATTACATTGGACGTGCATAATACTTTATATCAGATAAAAAAAAAAATATCACCTAAAAAGATTCCCAAGACTCGCCAATCAAATCAAACGGGTATGTATATAAATATATAATTTTAAATTATGTACGTGCTCCATCAGGTGCATAATAAATAAATTTATGGTAAAAGAAGAAAAGAAACTGGTTGTGTTATTTCAGAAAATGTAGAATCGGAAAAACTTGCAAATTTTATTGGTCAGAGTTGGGACTGAATTAACATCACAATTCGTTTTTCCATTAGTATTTTATGGTAAATGGTATTTAAATGTTTTTAGAAATTAAAGTTATATATACATCCATAATGATTTGGACGAAATTTTAAAACTTTAAAAAGCCAAACAAAGAGCCAAAACATTAGTTAATATTATTTGAAAGTACTTAAATTATTGTACTGTATGACACATTGTATGAATTAAATGAAAACATCTAAACTTAATTGGGTAATTTTATTCTCTTATTTCATTCTTTATTTATTATTTTGACCGCAGAAGTTAGATATTAATGCCATTATTTTCTGTCTTTTTACTATATAATATATTCAATCATATATCTTAATTATCATGTTTAATATATATACCAACCTTGCAGAAGTCACTAGACACTAGTCAAGCGGAATCGGGGCCACCAAAGTATTTATTTTTATAAATTCATAAATTATAGCATTCCAAACAAAAAGTATTTTACACACACACACACATCATTAATATAAAATATAAATATATAGGGCGATGTTTAGGTGAAAACACCTCTTAGTATGAGAATTAGGAACCCAACTTATATCATACAATCAACAAAAATCAAATATTCAGATTTGCTTAAGAAGATGGTCTCAATTCTTTAATATTTCCAATGAAAGTTTCTCATGTTAGCAAAAATGAATTCAAAAATATTATAAACCCTAATTAGATTCAATAAACCGGAATGTGATAAATCACAATAATAAATTATTAACTAAATTACATTCTAAAAAATAATTATACATAAATCATAATTGGATGGAATAAACCATAATGAAATGGAATAAGCCCTTATAGGAATATAAATATACTACGTTACCATTGTGATATTGCTTCATCAACACTACGCACACTATGTTAGTATATTTGAATGTTTTGTTAGCATACATTATTAATCTTATTGGATGTAATAAACCTTAATAATCAATTAGTAACCAAAAAATGAAAATTAAACTCTAATAAACAATTAAGAACTCTAATAATAATGTAAATGTACATGTTAGCATTATGATAAATTCTTCGTTAGCACAATAAGTATATTGTGCTGGTATAAATTATCGTAAGGTTGATGAAGCATTATTATAATTAATCTAGTGAAAAGCATTTGCAACCTGGATAAGCGTAAAAATGAATCTTTTTATTTATTTATTATTAGTCCAAAAATGTTAGGATAAACACAAACAAATGAGACTTAAATGAAAATGTATGAAAATAGCTCTAATTTAATATATGATTTGTGTAAATTGAATTCAAAATGAGCAAAGTTGATTTATGGAGGTTTAAAGCGTAAAAATAATGATGCCAAAATTCTTTGGATGATGTAGAATCGGTTCTCCCTTGTTCTAACGTACTAGAAAATAGTCTCATTTGATCCATTCCTTTTTTATATATACATAATATAGTAGTAATATATTATCATATAGAAGTTATCTATATTAAGAAGATCACATTAAAACACAATTTGATATATGGTATGGTGGCTAATTAAGAACTTGTTTAAATAGCGATGGAGTCATGGAGGTCCTTGAAAAGGCAAAGGGAGAGGGTAACTCTAATATATCAAAACAATTTTCACAAAGAACTCCTAAAAAAATTTGTGTATTTTTTAATATTAGATGTCGAATTTTTGTAATTAGCAGTGGGAACCCCAAAATATTTAAGACGGTAGTGGAACTCTATCATGTTGATGTAATGTAATAGATAGACGGAAATGGAAATGAAGAAGATGTGAATTTATATATAGGTAAAAATGAAAGTAAAAGTATGGAAAAAGAGGTACCAATAGCAGGGTCGAAGCCTCTGAGTTGAAGCTCTCTGTATTCTTGACAGAGAGCACAGCACTCACAGAAGCAATGAATAAGGCAATCTGGGGCTGGAGACTCAACCAACCCAAACTTTGCTCGCAACTTGCTCCGATATCCACATGACATTAGGCACGGCATTCCTATGCAACATGCGATCAACGAGTACAGTATTCCACTCGTCGCGCACGCTACACAATTCTCATTTCAATCCAAAATAAATAAATTCATTCAAATTAGGACACAGGCCACCCATCTGATCTGAAGGGAGTGTTTGGCTTAGTGATTATATATATAAGAGATGGGTAGACTTCTTACATGTGCCTCCGTTGTCCAAAACTTCAGCGATCTGCCCGAACGTCACACACGGGAAGCACAGGGTCACGATAGCTGCATACATAATTTCAAAAATATAAATTAACAAGCATAATCAATCTTAACGACATTCACGAATACCTAACTAAAAACAATATATATATACACACATGGATGAAATTCTTTGTTACACTTTGTGCAGCACCATTAAAATTATTAATTTTTATTCTTTTTCTTCTTCAATTTATTTATTTTGTGCTTACAGTTATTAATTACACTTGATTATACCCAATTAAGATATATAATTCTTTTTTATATTTAATTTTCAGTTCTTAGTTAATAGCTGATTATTTATTAAAAACTAATTGTGTGTCATAATTGATTAAAATTAACTCTAATTATTAATAATAAAATTATAATTTAACTATAAGAAATTGAAATTGAAGAAAAAATTAATAATTTTAATTGTGTAGCACCAAATATTGCATAAAGTGCACGTGGAGATTTGATCTCGTATGTATGTATGTATGTATGTATGTATGATTACGCACCATTTTGTGGATTTGCCATGCAATCGAAGAGATGAGTCTCCCAAGGCTGATTTAGCTGGAGCATATTTTGCTTAACGATAAGCGGAGGAGCTGGAGGAGGATTAAACGGCGGCGGTGAAAAATATTGATTTTGATGGAGATGATTAAACTGAGTTGGAGAAAAAGGTTGTGCAGTCTGTTCTTGAGGAGGAGGGAAGGCTTGCGCGGTCGTTTTGGGCGGCATAACATCATCCTCGTGTGGAGGAGGGAATGCATGCACAGCCTGCGGAGGTTGGTAATCGGGAGGTGGTTCGTAAAGATCTTCATCCGGCGGTGGAGGGGCGTCGCCGGCGGCAGGGTTTTGCTGGACTTCTTGAAACTCTAGGCCTTGCTGGTGTTGACTTGCTGCATCGATGCGACCCATTCTTAATCTCAATTAATTCCTCGACTAGTTAATTTGAATATTGGATCGATCACTCTGTCTACCTCTTCTTAAATAAGTGATGATCGACAAATTGAATGTAAATTTATGTTTATTCTTTCAATAACAACTGTGATGTTAATTGACAGATTGGCATTGACTTTCATTTGCATTATATATCCATGGCCAAAGAGAGCCAACATGGGGTTGACATTGACTACAAGTTGATCATATCTGCGTGCATGCATGATCTGTTAATTAAGTTATTTAATGCTATAGTATTTATTTCATCTACATTCTACACTGGTAGAAGCTAGGGAGCTAAAAGAAAATGCTAAACCATCACTCTTAATTAATTAAATATATTTCAAGAGAATATTGAAATAGTAAACTATTAAGAGGGGAGAACTGGAGCTTATCAGACATCCCCACCTCAATACTACACATTACTCTTCTCATCTCACCCACATATGAGTTATGACATAATATGAGACAGTTTTTTGTTTAATTAATTTATGAAAATGTTTTGAATTGGAGTGGGAATTGACATGTTAATTGGTACACCAGATCACCTGTTGCATTTTCTATTACATTTCCTGTTTCAAGCCTTCATTTTTTTTAAAAAAAATATTATTTTTTTTAATTTTTAATTTATTATAATTTTATTTAATTTAAATTTTTTATTTAGGGTTCATCCATCCCCAATTAGGGTATATTAATATTTTTTTAAAAAAAATTAAAAATAAAATCTAATTATGCAACACCAAATGTAATAGGAATTGCAACAAAGGATTTGATCCGGTTAATTAGAGCCTTATGTGGGGCCCTATTTTTTAGATCTTGTTTTGGTTGATGGAATAATAAGATAGATTTAGTAGAGTAAAATTACAGTACTGTTCATGAATTAAAATTCATGTATTTAGATTGCTTAATTAAGATTTTATAAATTATGATAAATTAATAGTATTTTATTAGATTAAGGGATTGAGATTAAAATGTAGTTATATGCCCGAATTGCATTCACACTACAAGAAAACATGTTTTGGGCGATGGAATTGGTGACGGAACGCATTCCATCAACACGGGCAACGGAATATCCGTCACTAACTTAACAACAGAATAATCCGTCGTTACACGTCATAATTTAATTTTAGAATTTTATTTTTTAAATTTAACGACGGAAATAGCGACGAAAATAGCGACAGAAAAAGTAACGACGGATTTTTTTATTTTAGCAAGGGAATTTTCCGTAACTAAAATTAAATTTGATTTTTTTTATTTTTTTTATATTTTTATATTTTTTTATTTTTTTATTATTCAATTACTAATAATAAGAATTTGAAATTAATGTTTTTAATATTTTAATTTATTATATTATTTCTATTTTTTAATATTTTATATTATTTTTAAATTAATTTTTAAATTTTTAACTTTTATTTTTTTATTTTTCAATTACTATTAATTACGAATTTGAAATTAATATTTTTAACATTTTATTTTATATTTTTAGATTTTTTTTATTTTTTAATATTTTATATTTTTTTATTTTAATTTTTTATTTTAATATTTTATAATATTAAAATATTTTAAAATATAATTATATTACGTCATTTATTTAATACTTTTAATTTTATTTTTGTATATGTTATAAGTATATAATATTTGATAAAATTAATTAAAATAATCTAATATTAAATAGTGATTAATCATCAAATAAATAATAGATAGAAAATAATATTTATAATCATTTAATTATTATTATTTTTATATATAGAAAATAACATTATTTTATAATAATTTATATTTTTTTTTATTTTTCAGAATTTGAAATTAATCTTTTCAATATATTACTTTTTTTATTTATTTTACATTTTCAATTTTTTAATATTTTTTATTATTTTTAATATATTTTTATTTTCAATTACTAATTAATTACGAATTTAAAATTGATTTTTTAATATTTTATTTATTTTACTTTTTCTGATTTCTTTTATTTTATAATTATATTTTATAATAAACATATAATATTAAAAATTATAATAGATATTTAAATAAATAAAGAATATTATAATTATTTAATTTAGAAATTAAAATTCAATCAAAATAGATTTCGTGTGTGTGTGTGTGTGTATTATTTCTAAATTATAACACAAACACTCACTAGCTCACATGGTTTCAGGTGCAAAGCTTTCTGGAGGCTCTGGTTCGAATATTGATGAAGTCGGATTTCACTGAAATTCAGCGTGCCCACCAGGCTCTGGCTCGATCCTGACCGCACCCTAGGTCTAGGCCTTGACATTTTCTTGTAGTGTCACCTAATTATTTTCATTAATTCTAAAATCATATTATTAAATCTTTAACATCTTTATTAATAATTTTAATAAAGTTACAATTAATTTTACAAAAATAATTATTAAATCAATTCCTACCGAGTATGGTTCTTGAGCCTTCATTGTTTTTCTCCTCCAAAGATACAATAAATAGAAAACCTCAAGTGTTCGAAATTTTGTCTCAAATATATAGAATTTTATAAAATTATGCCAATGATTTTTCATATTTCATCATGCTTTTCACAACACAAATAATATCCAACATGTAACAATTAGAACATGCTTTAACACACACAATTCATATCCAACGCGTAACACATTAAACTCAAGGCTAGCGACTTTAAACTTTGCAGAATCGGTTATGAACCTGTTGGTCCCGGTGTAAGTCTATGTCAGTTTAGAGGGGGAGGTTGAATAAACTGACTTCAAAAACTTAAACTGATTGTGGAATGTTTAGGGCCCTGACTCACTTTCAATATTTTTGTCTGTGCACTATTCAGTTGAGAGGGAGAGCTTGACCTAGAGCTTTGCTGGTGAGCTGATCAGTTACGACTGATTGCTTAAGAAGTCAGCTTAGCTTGTCCGTGCAGCTTGTGTGCTAGAGTGTACGGTTCAAGAACATGCAAAGCTTAAAGCAGTAAGTACAACACACACAAGACTTATAGAGGTTCGAAGCTTCCTGCTTCTACGTCCTATCTTCCTTCCGCAGAAGGACAATCCACTATGCAAGAGTAAAGTTTCTTTATTACAAATACACAGTGAAGAAATTATGTTGGGCCTGAAAACGGCACCCTTCAAACCGAGTGCGGCCTCCTTTCCAACTGTTGTTGTCCCGGAAGAACGGACCCGTCGGTACACGCTCCTCCTCAGCCGGTTTCTGGGTCGACAACTCACACTTATCGGTCTCAACTGCTCACTGAGACTTTAGGTGCTATTGTTCGTCTTTTCACGATTTTAGATCTCGCTCGATCTTCAAGAATGCAGTCTTAAACCTGTTATCAACCTGGAGTGCTCTTTTAATCTTGAGCTGAGTGGTTGATCTTTGAAGGACTGAACTGAGAAGCTTTGCTCTGGCTGGAATTCTTCGTCAGCTAGCTGCTTACTTGAGACTTGAAGTACGTCTTCTCAGTTGGGACTTTTCGCACTTAAGAGGTTTAAGCTTTGAGCTGTGGGGAGGGAGAAAGAAGAGCTCAATATCTGCAAGATAGCAAAAGTTAGATTGGTGAAAGTCTTGATCAAAATTGTGTTCACTCTCTTTTTATAGATGAGTGATATTTTGACCGTTGTGATTGGTGAATCTGTTGAATTCACCGGCAGTAGTTTAATGCCTGTAGCTGTTTGAAGCTTTAAATGAACTAGCCGTTTGACTTTAATGACTTCTACTCAAAGATTATCAGGATCTTTTCAAGATTTTCTGTCAAAATCTTCATTGACTGTTTGTCAAAGAGAGTAGGTATTTCGGCTATCAGTTTTGGACATTCAGCTGATGGGCTTTCAGCTATCTCGGCTTTCAGCTCTGAGATTGTCCAGTAGGCAGTTCCTCAGCTGCCTTAAGCTTCAGTTCTGGATCAGTCCAGTAAAGCTGCCTTGGCAACTTAGCTTTAAAAAGCTTTCAGTTCTGGACTGTCAGTCGACTGATCGTTTAAGCTTTTCTTTCATTGAACTGATCGTAGGTCAATTCAGTATTGGCTCAAAGATCTTTGAGCTTTCTCCCAACAAACTGATCTTTGATCAGTTTTAGGATTGACTGACTGATTTTTGATCAGTTCAGCTTCAGCTTTTCAAGCTGGCTCTGCTCTCATCGGTCTTTCTTGGCTTTCAGCTAGACTGATGGTTACTCATCTGTGGATGCCTCCCAGTCTCCAAAGTTCTCTTCCCCCTCTAGCTTTTTAAGCTTTGAAGAGTTGACTCTGACTGGTCTGACCAAGGCAACTTTTAAGCTGGTTGACCATGCTTCGGGACAGCTGACTCTCGGTTCAGCTAGACTTTATCTAAAGTCTTACTTGATCATTGCCCCTGATTTCCAGCTTCAAATAACCTGCAGTTTCTCAATAAGATCATCAAATATGTTTTGACATTTCATCAAAACCATCAGTTGGGTTTTTCTAATAATTTTTCCAACAATTTCCAACAATATGTTTTGACATTTCATCAAAATCAGGAAGACATGGTGTAGATAGTTCATCCAACTCTGACTCCATTATCCCTACTCTATCCAATATGAATAGCCTCATTTGTCCGCCATGTGCAACATGGTGGCATCATCCACTTGGAATCTCCATAAGTGATACTGGAGATATCTTCGAAGATGCTCGAAGAGAAAGGGACTGAGATCCCTAATTTGACCAAAACAGTTCTACAGCTGATGGTCAAGGCTTTCATTGAAGCCTTCTTCCAGAAGTTCTGGGGCAGCGATATAGGGAGGCTCGCTAGTTACATGTGCAGTTAACTCATCACTGGTAGAAGTGAAAGAGTCACTGTCAGTCGTAGACTGATCTGCATCAGCTGGAGGTTCAGCATCAAGGAGCGGCTGCTTTCTTTTTGCTGAGCTAGGGTCCTCCGTCAGCTGAAGTCTCGACTTCCTAGGGCAGCCAGTTATTCCATGATTGTAGTGCCCCGAACCTTTTGTATATAATTAATTGTAATTATAGACTATGGGAGTCGCGTCATTTTAAAATTTTCGTAATTCGGTGGCTTAACCGAACTTGCGATGTGTTGTATCGATGAAAATCAAAATATATTTTAAATATGTTTATTAATCGATTTATTGATTTGTGTCACTTGGCGTATTTAAAATATTTCAAAAAAAATATATTTAATTTATGGTTTTAAAATCAATGAATTATTTCATCCGTTTCGGTCCAATTTGGGATTTTTCCGGAGACGGAAAATATCACGATAATCGAACAACCGGTATTTAAACCCGGTATTTTACCTAGTCAACTCCCAAGTCATGGGAGGCCATACCTCCCATCACTTTTTCCCTCACCTCCCCATGCTTCCCGTCTCTTTTTGTCCCCCAAATCAACCAAATTGTATTTATGAAATTAGCATAGCCATTTTCACCATTTCAACTTCTTTGTTGCAACATTTTCGAGAGAGAGAGAAGGAAGAAACAGCTCCATCTTCTTCATTTCTTCTTCTTCTTCATTCCTTTCTTCTTCTTCTTCTTCTTCTTCTTCTTCTTCTTCTTCTCCATTCATCTTCTTCATGTGTGAGCTTTGGAGAGAAGAAAGAAATAGTGAGAGCAACAAACACCATCTTCTTTTATTCCTTCTTCTTTGAGAGAGAAAGAGAGGGTGAGAGAAGCAAGGAGTTGCAATCATTCGTGGAGAGGAACTCCAGCTCGTTTCCAGCCATCTTCACCACTTTTCAAGCTTTCCGAGTAATTTTCGAAAGGTATTTTCGAAATCGTGCTATGTGTTTTATTTTTGGTTTGAAGCATGTTAGATGGTAGAGATAAAGTTTGATTTGATTCAAAGCATGTTAGTTGAAGTTTGGTTGAGTTCTAGATGTGTTTAGATGATTTGAATGCTTGTATATCGAGTATCATAGCGTCTGTCATCGTTTTCACGACTCTCGGCCTCAGTTCCGCGCGATCGCGAGGACGCGCGCGAGCGCGCATAGGCCGCGCGCCCGCGCAAGGTCGCGCGCCCGCGCTTGTCTCTCGGCAGACTTGCTACCTCTCGGTAAAACGAGCATAACTCCCTCGTTAGACGTCCGATTGAGACACCGTAAATTTTTCCGGAAACTAGACTTCCGTGTCTTTCCAACGGTATATTTCTCAATCTCTAATTCGTTCTGAGTAAATTATGAAAAATCTTCAAAGTTGGTCATGTTTCGGTTTTCGGAAATTCGTGGCAGATTTGCTACCTTCTAGTAAAACGGTCATAACTTTTTCGTTAGTTATCGTATGGAGTCACCGAAAAGTGTTCCGGAAACTAGACTTAAGTGTCTTTCTAATGGTATAGGGCCCAGCCCCTAATTCCTTCTGGATAAATTTTGATAAATCATCAAAGCCGTTGTTGTGCAGATTGCTCAACAAATTTTCAATTTTCAAATCGCCCTTATTCGAATTCAATTAAGGGATCTTTTAACTCCTTCAATGATGCTAAGGAGTGTCCTTATCAGTTAGTAGCTAGGGTTGTGAGGACCCTTGAGCTAAGATCGGTTTTAACGTGGATTTAAATTGTGTCATTTAAAATCGCACGCCAAGTGTTTGATTTATGCTCGAATGAGATAATGTGTTTTAAAAAGAGTCTTTTTATTTTAATAAACTCCCATAGGACTATGATGTGATTGATTCTCATTTATGTGAAACTATGTAATTGCGAGAGTCTTGGCCTCGTGGAGGTTCTAAGACGAATTTTGATACTTGTAGATCATTTGCCGTAAGACGTAATCATTGTGGTGTTGCTCGATTCCGTAGGAACTGAAAAGCTTCAACTATTATAGTCAAAAGGTGGGCGTATACTATCTTTCTCAAAATGCTATGTTTGAGTTATTAAGCTCGTTTTGAAACAAATGTGCATATATGATTATCTGTGCAAAATGATTCGTTCTGCTTGCTGTGGTTGTCGGAGTCTCATATACCAGCGCTGTGTCAATGTGAGTAGCTACAGTCTTGCTTGGTTTGAGTCGCACCCAATCCCTGGCTGTTCTCAGCTAAAAGAACTTTTAATTACCTTGAGAGTTTACTCGGTAATTGCGCATGATGATGTAGTGGTGGTTGCGGGTGTCGTACTTAGCTCACTTCAGGGTTTACTGGTGAGTGGGTCCATTTCAGGGTTTACTGATGGATCAAGGTTCACTTCAGGGTTTACTGGTGAACACATTCATGTTAAATATTTTGATGAACTTAGATGCATTTCCCTTTACAAAACCTTCTAAGATTCATCTGCATACTCACAGATAATTATTTTATCAAATGCTTTTGATAACCCGGTTTTTCTCAGAAAACCCACTGAGTACATTAGTACTCAGCCCAAATATTTTCTCAAATGTTTTCAGGACAATGAGCTGGAGCGTACAGACGATGAGCTGTGATGGGGCTTATATGTGTACTTTTGTAGCTAACCCGTTGTCTTAGCTCATCTTAATCTCTGATCATCGTATTATTTCTTTTGATGTATCATAGCTTCCGCAAGACCAAAAACTCATGTTTTGGATATATATATATATATATATATATATATATATATATATATAACTCTGAATTTGTTACGATGATCGTGCTCTTTTATTGAACTAATTTGGAATCGTTCATTGATAATCATCCTTGAAATCCCCTTTCTTTCCCCTCTTCTTAAACCCCACCCCCGTGGCGCTCATTTCCAAGGTCTCTCGGGACCGGGGCGTTACAATGATGCATTATGTGGATATAAATTGTAGAAAGGAGATCTCTTCTGGTGAGATTGAATCCACCAGGAACTGCTCCAAGTTGCTCCTCAAGGATGTGACTGAGTCGATTGGCAAATCCTAACTTGGCTTTAAAGGTGCCAGAGGTTAGATCAACCTTAGCACGCCTCACATGCATGCGAAGCTGAGCCAATATAAAGGATGCCCAATCAGCTTTGCATCCATAATATATAGCGGCCATGAGATGAGCGGTGTTGTCGTTGAACTGCACGTTTGTGATGCTGCTGAGGAAAGTATGCATCACAATGTCCATGATCTGGACTATTGTTGGAGGGAGACTATCTTTCAAATTATTTAAAAAGTCTCTGTGATTTACATGTGGAAGCTTCCAACCATTCCACAGTTCCAACTCAGAGAGGAGCGTGAGTTCATACACCTGCTGGCCTTCATCAGGGAGCTGGAACAGATCGGCTAACACATCTTTATCGATGGTGATAACCTTATTGTAGACAACAGAGATTATGTTGTCTCCCTTGATCTCCGCATTGTAGTAGAACTCAGCTACAAGTGAGAGATGCTTTCTCTTAGGCTTAGTTGTCATGAACGACAAGATCCCGCATGTCTTTAACAAGTGAAAGATCATGCTAGTCTTCTTTGGACCTATTTGAGCTTGAAGATACTCTTGGTCCAGAAACTTATCCTTTCTGAGCTTCTGTATGAGAATCTTGATATTCATCGAGTGAAATGGAAGAACCATTTTTTTTCGATGACAGAAGATATGGGCTAGAGGATAGCTTTGGATAAGTAAGAGACAAGGAGAAGGAATGTGTTGATAGTTCTATATTTCATTTCAAGTTCTCCACTACTTATAAAGCAGTAATTTTGCATGCATTAACCATGGCAATCGAGTGCTTTGATAGAAAGTTAGCTGAGTTAATGATGCATGTATCTCAGCCGTCCACTTGGACTATTACTTTTTGATCAAGCGGCTGAGATCTGAGGGTTTTGAAAATCTGGATAGTTGCCATAAATAGCAAAATATTTTGCCAGAAGATTTGCTATTTATATCCCTCAGAAAATTCATCTCTTTATACTTTAATGCTCAGTATATAGACTTTAATGGAAACTCAGATGAATAGTAAGCTTATTTTGAAGTTGTAACGGTAACTATTCAAAAGTAAGCTTTGAGGAATAGAGAGTAGATAAGCTTATCAAGGAGGATTAATCATGTAACTGATGAGAGGTGGGGGGCTTGCTTGAGGCGTCAGTTTCCTGCTGAACTGATGATACGCCTTTTGAACTAACTTGATCAGTTTTGTTGATCAGTTGCTGATTGACTTTTCGTCAGTTTCCTCTTCTTGAGTGGTCGGATGGGGCTAGCTTCTCTGCATTCTCTGGAGTTGTTTGACCTTTTCCTTTTGGAAGCTGAACTGAGGATGCCCTTAAAAGGATTAGTTCTGGCTGCAGTCTCAACTTGCTGAAGTTGCTTAAGAGCAACTGCTGAAGTGGTCAGCTTCAAGGTGGTCAGCTCTTTAATTCCTCTGCAGGATGAGCTGGACTGATTTTTCATCAGTTTTGCAGCTCTTGAGCAAAACTTGATAAGTGGAGTAACATAGTCTCGGGACAGGAGATCTGGTGACGTGGCAGTATCTTCATCGTCATTGGCTCATTTTTGTCCACGGTGTTGACAACTTGGGGTCGCCATGATTTCAGTGTGAGATAAAGCTTGATCTATCTTTTTTGTGGCACCCACAGCTTGTAGTGATGTCTCTTCCGACTGAATTGGATCAAAATTCAGTTTTAGGCAACATTAATCGACTGAATGGTTGACAAACTACTCTTCAGTTGCAACTTCTTGCGATCTCAAGCTGGCTTGAACATCAGCTAACATTGCCTTAGCTGGAATGTTATTATCAAGTCGATGCTTCATGATCCGCTGGACTTGCACAATAGTTGGAGGAAATGGATTTGAAGCCCCAATCCATTTAATGCTCCAAGTCTTTTCACATTGGTAAAAGCTCATACCATGAAAGGCAGTTAGCAAGAAGTGTGACTGGATTGACATAGAATGTCTCCAGTTATACCAGTAGAAGTACCGGTGCAGTTGTTTGAACAACTGATTGTCTTGCTTGGCAACATAGGTGAAATGAGTGAGAAGGAGATTTGTAACATCCTTTTCTGCACTCTTTACTATGTATTTACCATTGTAAAAAGTGCGAATATTGTTTCAGTCAGCTGAAGAGGATGGCAAGTTCTCTTGAAATAGTCAGCTCCATAATTTGAATGAGGAATTCCGATAAATGGAATGAGCTCATCTGGATCAGTCCAGGGCTTGAAGTCAACTGGTGATCCATTCTTGGAGTGTGGAGAAGGAACTTCATTGGCAGTTGAGCTGCTTGAAGTTGTGTTTCCAGCTTTGACTTTAGATCTCCTCTTCTTCTTGAGTGACTGAAGATGTGCTTTCCCTTTCTTGGGAATCCAGTCGGAGATGAGGATTGGCAGTGTGTCATCATTTGGAATATTCAGCATATCTTCCAGGAGCTTGCTCATTCGTAGAACAAGTCCTACATTGGACTCAAATTTCCCAGTCTTCTTTGAGTCAACAACTTTGATGACTTGATGCTTGAATTGGGAGAATACAAATTCTGCCCAGTTTGCTTCCAATCCTTCAACAAGGTGTATCATTACCTTGTATCTCTCTTGAGTTAATTAACTTAAGCTTCAAATGGCACCGAACATCATTTTGTTCGTGACATCGAGTATAACTCTATACTCGGGCTTCAGATCAGTCTTAGCTGTGGTAAAACTGAATTGTTTGGTGCAAGTTGAAGCACACCATTCTTTCCAGTATGGTTTAGTTGAATCTTTCAGATCTTGAACCCTGGAACCCTTTCTGGGAAGTTGAAAGATTTCTGCAATCTTTCTTTCAGTGATATGGAGTGTGTTTCCTTGAATCACTGAGTGCATAACCTTCCCATCTGCAGATACCTTTGCTTGAAGCAAGAACTCACTAACCAAGTCTTGTCTGAAGAATCTTGGAGGAGTTTCAAGGTAGTGCAGAATTCTAGTCTTATGGAGATTGACCAGAAGAAATGGGTTGTTTGATTCTTTAAGAATCAATTGAAATTTCTGTCTTTCGAGAAATTTATCTCTCATAATTTGCTCTTTAAAGGAAGTAATAGCTTTGAATGATTCAGCCATTTTTGAAAATTGTTTTTGGCTAGTTTTGAATTGAATCCTTTTAGAGAGAGAGAGAGAGAGAGTACTCCTTTTTGGAAGATGGTTTTTAAAAGAGTATATGAATTGTGCTTCTGTATTCTCTCAAAATTTTGAGCAAGGAGATTTATGAGTGAGAGGAATGACTCATAAATTTGTTAGTTGAAAGAATTAAATAGCCCCTTGTCATTTTTGAATCGTTGAGTTTTTATGACTATGAAAAGTGTCATTATTTTATCAACGGTCAAAAATTCAAAATAAATGCTGACTTGTCATTTATTTTGGAAAGATATATTTTTTATTTCATAAAAGAGAATTTTTGGATACACTGAATCACAAGTTAGTAACTAAAGAGTCTTGACTCAGCTTCGCTTAATCAGACTCTTAGTCTTCCTTGTGTTCAGTTCTTCTTCTCTTGGCGGCAGGCACAATGGGGCTACTTCCCCCTTCATCAGAGCTAGAGGACTCACCGTCAGTTAATTGGAGTCTAGTGTGGGCTTGAAGCTTCCTAATCAGCTTCTCATGCCGCTTCAACTGTTGTTGAAGGCTCTGAAGTAGCTCTCCTTGTTGAGCTATTAGTTGGCCTAGTAATCTTCTGGACTGATCGTTAGCTTGGATTGTCCCTGAGGGACTTGACTGATTAGTTGTAATGGTCAGCTGCAGATCATCTCCTCTAGATGATGCTTCATCTCCTTCTTCAGTGGCTTCAAGTTCCTCACAAGGAACTGTCTTGGACTGATCTACAGTTTGCTCAGCTCATTTGGCCACTAACTGATCTGCATCTCCCAGATCAATAGTATCACTGTGGCTTGATGATTCAGGAGGAGTCTCAGGGTCAGCTTGAGCCTGATCTTGGAATGCGATTTGAACAGGATTAGCAAAGATTATTATGTCCCGCACTTCTGCATGAGCTTCCAGCTAAGTTGCCTGATCAGCTGGGTCTTCAGCAGGGATTTGATCATCAGCTAGTGGAAGAGATGGCTCTGTTGGGGCAACAAGAGTTTCTTCACGAATGGCTAAGGGTTCAACTGGTTCCTCAGCTGGTTGGGATATAGCTGGATGTTGATCAGTTTCTGTTGGGAGATTTATTTCCATCTCAGTAGCTGGTGGTGGCTCATCGAATACCAGTTGTCTTGCCACATGGTGAATTGCAGCTTGCCTTGATGTGGATGTTCGGGTTTTTTCGAATTGAACCACCGCATGATCTAATTAGATGTTCATTAATCCTAATGTCATATATATCATAATTTTATGTATCTCACATGTTTTAATTAACTGAGTTAAAACAACATGCATAACCGATTTTCAATTCTACTAAAGCGGAAACATAGAATACCGAAAAATGACTTACAAATTAAACGATGGGTTGTAGACAAGATTAAAGGTCTAATCGTGTTGTTGTATGAATGATAATAGGCGCCCCTTGATGCTATTCCACTCCTTGATCTTCTGTTGTATTCCCGGACTAAATCTAGTTTCAGGGTGGGCTGAAATCTACTAGATCGGTATGCAATCTGTGGAGATCAAGAGAACACGAGAGGGCTAATATTTTATGATGTAAATTTCGTGCCTCCACCCTCTTATTTATAAGGGCGTGGACGAAATTTAGTGTCCCAGTTGGACTAGACTTCTATCTCTATCTCTTGTTCTATCTCCAATCCAATTCAGTCTCTTTTTGGGCTACAACAGGGATCTAGAAGAATATTAAATTGGCCCATTAATTTATTTAATATCAAATATCCAATAAAATTAAGATATAATTAAATAAATTAAGTATTATTTTTATTCCACTAAAGAAATAATATTGACCTACCAATTTAATACATATTTCTAAATATGCTTTCTCCTTTAGTCCAGCCATTCCCCATGTTTAAGATATAATGCCCATTAATTAATTATGTAAGCTTCTGACAGCTATAATTAATTAATATCTTTTCCTTGAGTAGTACCACACAAGCTTTACTCATGCACGTAATAAATTCCACCTGCAGGGTTTCAGCATGAACTTGCATTTCCTCAAGGGGACACCATCAACTTGGTGCACCAGGACAAGGTGCCCCTACATATTGCATGACCCATCATAAGTGTAAATATCACAACCCAAGATATCGAGATTATTGATCCTATGAAAGAATCTCACCCTTTGATAAATCAAAGCTGCAAACACTACATGTATATGTCCGCCAACATATAGGGGTTAAGAACCCGAACTCTGTGGATTCTTATTCTCTCATTTTAAGGTCAGAATAGAGAATAGAATCCTAAATAGATCCTCCTCAATACACTTACCCGTGTATTAGAATAATCAGTTAGTCAAGACAAACTAACTATCAGATTATTCTACGGCATACCGATAGCAAGTTCAGTGTCATCTAGACCGTGAGCCTTTTAATACATTACAAGGAACCGATGATATGATCTAACGATGTGTTTACCCACACCATATCATCTACAATGTAATTATAGTGAACATGCATGTAAATATAACAATTTAAATGCAAACAGTGACTGCAATTGTATTCATTCTATATCATCATAAACCATCATCAATAATGTATACAAAAGACAGGTCTTCTAGTATACAAAACCAACAATCTCCCACTTATACTTGAAGCATGTCTTTCAAATATAAAACAAACTGGCTAACTCTCCAACTCTAACTAAAATCTCAAACGGCAACCCCGGGTCTACATCTCACTCCCATTTTCTCCACGTGACCATAGAAGGTCTTAGCTGGAAGGCTCTTCGTGAATGGATCAACCAAATTGTCCTAGGATTCAATCTTGACCACTGCCACATCTCCTCTCTTAATGATTTCTCATATAAGATGGTACTTTCTCTCTATGTGTTTACTTACCTAATGGGCTCTGGGTTCCTTCAAATTTGCCACTACACCCGAGTTATCACAATATACCATGATACTCTTAGGCAAATCAGAAACCACGCTCAAGTCCACCAAGAAGCTCTTGAGCCAGACGGCCTCTTTTGCAGCCTCAGAGACAACTACATATTCGGCCTCCATGCAATGGCTCCGCCTCCCAAGGTAAACAAATAGCCTGAGGTAGATTTACTCTGATCTTTATCGGATTGAAAATCTGAGTCTGTGTAACCCAAAGGCACTAGACTATCAGAGCAGTATACCAGCATATAATCTCGAGTCCTTTTCAGGTACTTGAGTATATTCTTAACCGCAGTCCAGTGACCTTGTCCAGGGTTAGACTGATATCTGCTTACCATGCCGATTGCATAGCATATATCAGGTCTAGTGCATTGCATAGCATATATAAGGCTTCCCACAGCCGAAGCATATGGAACGTCCTTCATCTCATCTATCTCAGCCTGTGTGTGGGGACACATATCCATGGATAGATGAATTCCATGCCTGAAAGGTATAAAACTTTTCTTGGAATCCTGCATGTTAAACCTAGCTAGCACTGTGTCGATATATGTCGCTTGGGATAAGCACAACATCCTTTTCTGGTGATCTCAAATTATCTTGATGCCAAGGACGTGTCCGACTTCTCCTAGATCTTTCATATCGAACTTGTAGCACCCTAAACTACTGCGTTTGGCCACATCACTTAACATACAATTTACTTACTCATTCTGGTGTGCTTATTTAAATTAAGCGGAAGCTAAGGTCAAGTTTCATTATGAGGAATGAAATCATAATTCCCAATATAAAATTTTCACAATTATAACATACAAGCTAACGGATCTAATTTGTCACACAACATGGTATCTAATGGAAGCAATGCATAGGCCCATCCATACTAATCATACGATCATCTAACCTATCGGGCTTATAGGTTTGACACAACCCGCCCGTCTATCACCCTAAATTAACATACATAATGTAGGGTCATCAACATGCTTCACACATAGAAGACTCCAAGGTCGAACGACCCGCCTTTAGAATCTTTTGCATAATGTCAAGTTAAATACATCATAAATACAAAATAGGGCTAGTCTCATCCCCAATAATAATTGATCATAAAGCAAAAAGAATGATCAATGTAATAATAATATCATGAGTATTTCCAAAGCACAAAAGGAAAACACAAGCTTGTGGGGGTTCTCTTGTGTTCACAACGCTCTTACCTGAGCCTCGAATCCTCAACCTGAAATTCATTAAATGAATGGGTGAGTATTTAACAACATACTCAGTGGGGAATCACTGCAAACAGCTATTGCTAATTGCACAAATGAAAATATAACGTATGTATTTTTCTTTACTTTGTGGAGACTAGTTTCAACCCCGCAGGGTCCAAACATCATGATGCCCCTGTTAATGAACATCTTACCCCTGTAGGGATGCCCGCAGACATACTACCCCTCAGGGAGGACATTAACAAGTCTATATCGATCCCGAAGGACCTCTGTATGCCCTAAGGGTCTCATTCTTTTCACTTGGTCCGAAGACCCTTCATACTCATACAATCAAAGCACAACAATAACTATAACTTTACACGTGTTCACAGTTTAGAGTAACCCCACCTTACGAGACGCTTTCTCAATTTCTCAACCTTTGAAATACTTCTTGGCTATGCACAAGTCGTCCACCTCGAACCCCAATACGTCACCTAGCACCTTTTAATCCTCTTTTCATTTTAGACGTCGAGTTATATAATTAAATCATATTTTGACCAAACACATGCTATACTTTGCTTTAAGGATTTCATACATCTTTATATACATAATCATGGATATACCAACTCATAATATAATTTTGGACTCAAAATACACATTAAAACTCTTTGAAGCATTTAATCGAGCACGTTACGTGCACCCATTTAAACCACATGCTCATGACTCAATTTAAATCCTTTAAACCCAATATTTCAAATACCAATACCTCCATCCTAGGGCTCTAACATACATGAAAATCAATCCCAAACAACCATCACAACACCTCCAACCAACAATCAACATATCAAGGGAAATTAGGGCAAAAATCCAATCTTTAGCAACAATGAACCCTAGGGATTTCAATTTAACAACACATATAGCTTCAATGGAGTAAATAAACCATATTTTTGAGATATCAAAGCATGAGGATAATTAGAATTGAAAAAACCCTAATTTTTTGGGATTTAGACCCTAAACACAAATCAACAAGAATGGATCTTAATCATCAGGAGGGAAGTGGTATTTGTGATACCCCGACCCTTTTTGCTAAATTATAAATTATAATTTTAGTAAATTATTTCGAATTAATATTGTTGAATATTAATCATGTGAGTATGTTTGTATGTTATGCCGTTGTTTTATTGCAGGTTGTCTCACTCGAGCCGATACGTCATAGCACATTGATGTTATACTGAGTGTATAACACAGTTTGAATTTTTATACTAAAGTGTCGAGTTATATGATAATGAATGAATGTTATTGCATTCAATTTTGTTTGCCAAAATCTTAAACACCCTAACGCTGAGTTGATCGGGGGCGAAACGCCCCGATAGGGGCTAGGGGGCAACGCCCCTTGCTTTTTCGGTGTGTATTAAAAGTGTTTCGAAAATCTAAGTCGTTTTAAAATGGAGTTGGAAATGTCTGGGAGTCGATTTAAGTTGGGGGTTGTTTCGAGTAAGTGCGCGCCCGCAGGGCAGTGAGCGCCCGCGGGGAGGCCGCGCGCTCGCGGGGTATTGCGTGCCCACGGGGCGTGGGCGAGGCTTGCGCCCGCGGGGTGTGCGCGCTCGCGGGGAGCTTGGGCCGAGAGCCCCCTCGCGCGGTCGCAGGAGGCGCGCGGTCGCGCGGGTCCGGGGACTTTCCTACCTATAAATACCACACTTGTTCATTTCTTCCTCATTTTTTTCTATTTGGGCGATTTTCCTCCCCCATCTCTCTACAAATTCTTAAACTTTTGGAGTGGATCCTTCCATCATCCTCCATCAACTAAGGTAACTTCATACCTCTTCATCTTGGCGATTTAAACACTCATTTCTTGTTGAATCAAACCTAGGGTTTGTTATCCAAAATTAGGGTTTTCACTTTTATTGATCCTCTTGCCTTGATATCTTGAACATATGGTTTATTTACCTCTTTGAGGCTATATGTGAAGTTATATCGAATTCCTATGGTTCATTGTTACTAGGGTTTGGAATTCTTCCCTAATTTCCTTTTGTTGTGTTGATAATTGTATGGAGATGTTATGAGGGTTGTATGGGGTTGAGTTTCATGTATATTAGAGCCCTAGGGTGAAGGTGTTTGTATTTGAAATGTTGTGTCTAAAGGATTTAAAATGAGTTATGAGCATGTGGGTTAAATGTGTGCCCATAACGTGTTCGATCAAATGCTTCAAGGAGCTTTAATGTGTATTTTGAGTCCAAAATCATATTATGAGTTGGTATATCCAAAGTTATGTATATGGATATGTATGAAGTCTTTAAAGTAAAGTATAGCATGAGTTGGGTTAAAGTTATGATTTAATTGTATGACTCGACATCTAAAATGAAAAGAGGATTAAAAGGTACTAGGTGACGTGTTGCGGCTCGAGATGGACAACTTGTGGGCGGCAAAGAAGTAGTTCAAAGGTTGAGAAATTGTGAAAGCGTCTCTTAAGGTGGGGTAACTCTAAACTGTGAACACGTGTAAGGTTATAGTTACTGTTGTGCTTTGATTGTATATTTATGAAGGGTCTTCGAACCGGTGAATGAAAGTGATCCTTCGGGGCAGAGATCCTTTGGGATCGAATATAGACCTGTTAATGTCCTCCCTGGGGGGTAGTATGTCTGCGGGCATCTCTACAGGGCCAAAGATGTTCATTAACGGGGGGCATCATGATGTTTAGACCCTACGGGGTTGAGACTAGTCTCCACAAAGTAAAGAAAAGTCCATATGTTATATTTTCACTTGTGCAATTTGCTATAACTGTTTACAGTGTTCTCCACTGAGTATGTTGTTAAATACTCACCCCATTCATTCAATGAATTTCAGGTTGAGGAGTCAAGGCCGGGGTAGGAGCGTTGTGAACACAGGAGAACCCCACAAGCTTGTGTTTATCTTTTGCATGCTCTTCTTTTGAAAATACTTACATTATTATCATTATTACATTGATCACTCTTTTTGCTTTATGATCAATGATTATTGGGGATGGGAATAGCCCGATCTTTTGTAGGTTATAATGTGTATAACTTGATATTATGCAAAACAATTTAAAGGCGGGGTGTTTGACCTTGGAGCCTTTTAGGTATGAAGTATGTATGTTGAAATGGTGGATGGTAGACGGACGGGTTAAGTAAGACCTACGAGCCTGATAGGTTAGATGCTTTTACTTAAATCCATGTTGTGTGATAAAATAGATATGATAGATTGCATGTTATAAATGTGGTTGTGAAAAATTTATATTGAAAATTATAATGCCTTGCCTCATCATGCTATTATCATGTTTTGACCTTAACTTCCGCTCATATTGAATATAAGCACACAAAATATGTAAGTAAATTATATGTTAAGTGACGTGGCCAAACGGAGTAGTTTGGGGCGTTACAAATTGGTATCAGAGCAGGTCTACGCTCCTGTAGACTTGTTCTGTATGTGTTTGATTTATGTGTGAGAAATGTGGGTGGTTGTTCACAACGGCTACTCGGCTTGACTCCGATCCTAAGGTATGTACTCTTAAAGATTTTCAAGTATGAGTTTTAAGTAATGGGGGTTTGTATATAGAGTGTGTCGGGAAAGAAGTTAAAGAAGTTAAAGAGTTGAATAATTGTGATAGCATGAAAAAGAAAAGAAAGAATGGTCCGAAGTTGGACAATAAAGATGAATGAATTGTATCTGTTGTCACAATCAACTATGATGTTTTAAATTCCCGATGCATGCTTTAAAGAAATGAAATCTTGGAAGTTGTGTGCTTTCTTGATTATGAAATGATGAAAAATGCTTTTGTAGTCCTCGAATTAACTTTAAGAATGACATTAATCTAACAAGCAAGTGTGCCTAAAGGCTTTAGGATGCCTCCGTGTCATGCTCCTGCTCCGCAAGAAGCAGAAGAATCAAGTAATGAAGGGGGTGGTCTTCATGATCCTCCACCACGAGAGAACGGGCCCGATTTTGCCCGAGGTTTCCTAGAGACGCTCCAGGGTCTCATTGCCCAACAAATGGGGCGAGGAGGAGTGAATGAAGGAGAAAGGCTCCAAAGAGAGGCGTTCGACATAGTCGAGCAGTTTAGAAGAATGGGGCCATCTAGGCTCAAAGGAAATGAAGGTCCTAAAGCGACAGAGGAGTGGATCCGAGAAATGGAACGGATCTTCGAGCATATTCAATGCACCGAGGTGTAGAAAGCCTCAGGTGCTATCTTCCAGTTTGCTGAAGATGTGAGCTTTTGGTGGGAAACCCATTCCTGAACTATGACACCCGAGCAACGCCAAGCTTTGGTGTGGACCGACTTGAAAGAGTTGATCCTCACTCGATACTTCCCCGAGTCTTTCAAGACTAAGATGGAGACCGAATTCCTCAACTTAAGGCAAGGAGGAATGACTGTGATTGAATATGAAAGACGATTCAATCGTCTCTCCCACTATGCTCCATACATTGTGGATACGGATGAAAAAAAAGCTCGACGTTTTGAGCGTGGTTTGCGTCCCGAAATTGCGGGAATCCTGTTAGGCCAAAGGTTGAGGACCTATGGTGAAGTGATTGAGAGAGCCCAAGCCATCTCTCACGGGCTCCAGCTGGACTTGAAGGACCAAAGGCAGCGTGAGGCCTTTGGCAAGAGGAAATGGGAGCTGCAGGACAAAGGAAAAGAAAAAGCTCCTATGCAAAACAAGCCATGGCAGCAGAGGCCTGTCCCACAGAGAGAAAACAACGATAGGGCTCCTTGTCCTAAATGCCAAAAGTTCCATCCAGGAGAGTGCTGTGCGGGACAGAGGATTTGCTTTACATGTGGGAACCCGAGCCACCTGTCCTATGATTGCCCGAAGAAGAAGAAGAAGGAGCAAGAAAGAAAGGTGAAGCCTCGATTGTTTGACTTGGAGGGTGAGGAAAAAAACCCTAAGTCAGATGAGGATACTATGTCAGGTATTCTTTGAGTATCAGATGTTCCAGCTTTAGTATTATTCGATTCCGGTGCATCTCATTCCTTTATATCTGCAAGTTTCTGTTCCAAGCTTGGTGTTATATACAAGGATAGTGGTGAATTGTTAGAGATCAGTATTCCTTCGGGAAAGAGAGCTTCCTCTAGCAAGATGGTGTATAGCCTGAAGCTAGAAATCAATGATAGAGTGCTGAGAGCAGATCTCCATGTCTTGAAGATGCGTGATTTCGACGTAATCCTAGGTATGGATTGGTTGAGTGGAAATCATGCCATGATTCGATGTCGTGATCGTGAGGTTGAATTTAATTTTCCATGTGAGCCTAAGCTCATCTTCTATGGTGCAAGAACGAGGTCAACTAAGAGGATCATTACAGCAATGAAGGCAATGAAGTTGTTAAAGAAAAGAGGGTGTCAGGGATTTCTCGTTAGCATTGTGGAGTCAACGTCCACTAAAGTCCAAGTGTTAGATGTGCCAGTGGTGAACGAATTTCCCGACGTATTTCCAGACGAGTTGCCAGGGATTCCTCCTGACCGTCAGATCGAGTTCACCATCAACCTAGTGCCGGGTGCGGCACCAATATCTAAAGCTCCATATGGAATGGCGCCAAAGGAGTTGCAAGAGCTCAAAGTTCAACTTCAGGAGTTGCTTGACAACAAGCTAATCCGACCAAGTGTTTCACCATGGGGAGCACATGTGCTATTCATGAAGAAAAAGGATGGATCGATGCGGATATGCATTGATTATAGAGAGTTGAACCGGTTAATGATCAAGAACAAGTATCCGCTGCCGAGAATTGAAGATTTGTTTGATCAACTGAGGGGAGCTGGTGTGTTTTCAAAGATTGACTTGAAGTCTGGCTATCATCAATTGAAGATCAAGGAGAGTGACATCCCAAAGACGGTATTTAGAACGCGGTATGGTCACTATGAGTTCACGGTAGTACCTTTTGGATTGACCAATGCGCCTGGAGTCTTCATGGACTTGATGAATCGAGTGTTCCATCCGTACCTCGACCAGTTTGTAATAGTCTTCATCGATGATATCTTGATTTATTCAAGAAGCAAGGAGCAACACGCTGAGCATCTCAGAATCGTATTGGAGACGCTAAGGAAAGAAGAGTTGTATGCGAAATTTTCAAAATGCGAGTTTTGGTTAGAACGGGTGGCATTCCTTGGCCACATAGTGACATCAAATGGAATCGAAGTAGACCCGTCGAAGGTGGAAGCTGTTAGCAATTGGAAGACGCCATCGAATGTTAATGGAGTCCGAAGCTTCTTAGGACTAGCGGGTTACTATAGAAGATTTATCGAGGGGTTTTCCAAGATATCGAGTCCTTTGACGAGATTAACAAGGAAGGATGAGAAGTTCCAATGGAGTGAAGAGTGTGAGCAGAGTTTTCAAGAATTGAAGCGACATCTCGTGTCAGCCCCAGTGTTGACCATTCCTGATGGGGCGGAAGGCTTTGTCATCTACAGTGACGCCTCAAAGCAAGGACTTGGTTGTGTTTTGATGCAACATGGAAAGGTAGTAGCGTATGCATCGAGACGGTTGAAGGTGCACGAGCATAATTATCCTACACATGATCTTGAATTAGCAGTCGTGGTTTATGCATTGAAGATTTGGAGGCATTACCTCTATGGAAGCAAGTGCGAGATCTACACCGACCACAAAAGCTTGAAGTACTTCTTCACCCAGAAGGATTTGAATTTACGTCAAAGGAGATGGTTAGAATTGGTTAAGGATTACGACTGTACGATCTTATATCATCCTGGAAAGGCGAATGTCGTAGCTGATGCCTTAAGCCGAAAGATCTATCTTCCAACCAAGCAAGAGCAGTTGATGAAGGAGTTTGAGAAGATGAACTTAGAGGTGGTGGATCCTTCCAACACCACTCAAGGGATTTTAGCAGCCTTAGTGGTTCGACCACTAATTCGTGATCGAGTTCGTGAAGCACAAGTCGACGATCCTTTCTTATGCAAAATGAAGAAAAGAGCATTGGAGGGTTCTATTCAGGGATTTTCCATTGCAAGTGATGGCACGTTACTCTTCGAGGGAAGGTTGTGTGTGCCGAAGAACGAAGAGCTCAGAAAGGAGATTCTTGAAGAAGCCCATAATACACCGTATTCTGTGCACCCAGGAGGCACGAAGATGTTCAAAGACTTGAAGATGGTTTTCTGGTGGAGAAATATGAAGAGGTCAATTGGCCAATTCGTATCGAAGTGTATCACTTGTCAATAAGTGAAAGTCGAGCATCAACGCCCTTCTGGATTATTGAACCCACTCGAAATTCCCGAGTGGAAGTGGGAACACATTGCAATGGACTTCGTGGTAGGATTACCTCCGTCAGTCAAAGGTCATCATGCAATCTAGGTTGTTGTTGATAGGTTGACCAAGTCTGCTCATTTTCTTCCAGTGAAAATGAGTTTTAGCATGGATCGATTAGCTCAGATATATATCGATGAGATAGTACATCTTCACGGCATTCCTGTGTCGATAGTGTCAGATCGTGACACAAGGTTTACGTCCAAATTTTGGCGCAGTCTGCAAGAAGCTATGGGAACACAGTTGAGGTTTAGCACTGCGTACCATCCTTAATCCGATGGTCAATCTCAGCGGACCATCCAGATGTTGGAGGACATGATTCGTGCATGTGTTCTTGATTTTGGTGGAAGTTGGGAGAGCCACTTGCCACTTGTGGAGTTTGCTTATAATAATAGTTTCCAAGCGTCGATTGGAATGGCCTCGTACGAGGCTTTGTATGGGAGAAAGTGCAGATCTCCTATTCATTAGGATGAAGTGGGAGAGCGTCGACTCATACGCCCCGAGATCGTTGAGAAGACGGTGAAAGTAATTGAGAAGGTAAGAAGAAGAATCAAAGTAGCTCAAGATCGTCAGAAATCCTATGCCGACGTAAAGAGAAAGGATGTGAGCTTTGAGATTGGTGACAAGTTATTCTTGAAGATTGCACCAATGAGAGGAGTGGTTAGATTTGGGAAGAAGGGTAAGTTGCAGCCACGTTATGTGGGACCGTTCGAGATTCTAGAGAAAATAGGTGATGTTGCTTATCGCCTAGCACTACCTCCGGATTTGGTGGGTGTGCATGATGTTTTCCATGTGTCGTTGCTAAGACGATATGTGTCTGACCCTAGTCATGTCATTTCATATGACACGGTGCAAGTTTCTAAGGACTTGACGTATGAAGAAGTCCAGTTGTTGTGTTAGATAGAAGAGTTCATACTCTTCGAACCCGTGAGGTTCCTTTAATAAAAGTGCAGTGGAGTCGGCACGGACCTGAAGAGACCACTTGGGAGAAAGAAGTTGATATCTTGGCTCGATATCCAAATATAACAGAAATGTTAGGATAATTTCGAGGACGAAATTTTTAAAAGTTGGGGAGATTGTGATACCCCTACCCTTTTTGCTAAATTATAAATTATAATTTTAGTAAATGATTTCGAATTAATATTGTTGAATATTAATCATGTGAGTATGTTTGTATGTTATGCCGTTCTTTTATTGCAGGTTGTCTCACTCGAGCCGATACGTCATAGCATAGTGATGTTATACTGAGTGTATAACACAGTTTGAATTTTAATACTAAAGTGTCGAGTTATATGATAATGAATGAATGTTATTGCATTGATTTTTTTTTTGCCAAAACCTTGAACACCCTAACGCTGAGTTGATCGGGGGTTCAGGGGGCGAAGCGCCCTGATGGGGACTAGGGGGTTCGGTGTGTATTAACAGTGTTTCGAAAATCTAAGTCATTTTAAAATGGAGTTGGAAATGTCCGGGAGTCGATTTAAGTTAGGGGTTGTTTCGAGTAAGGTACGCGCCCGCGGGGCGGTGAGCACCCGTGGGGAGGCCGCGCGCCTGCGGTGTGTTAGGTGAGGCGCGCCCACGGGGTGTGCGCGCTCGCGGGGAGCTTGGGCCGAGAGCCCCCTTGCGCGGTCGCGGGAGAAGCGCGGTCGCGCGGGTCCGAGGACTTTCCTACCTATAAATACCACACTTGTTCATTTCTTCCTCATTTCTTTCTATTTGGGCAATTTTCCTCCCCCTTCTCTCTACAAATTCTTGAACTTTTGGAGTGGATCCTTCCATCATCCTCCATCAACTAAGGTAACTCCATACCTCTTCATCTTGGTGATTTAAACACTCATTTCTTGTTGAATCAAACCTAGGGTTTGTTATCCAAAATTAGGGTTTTCACTTTTATTGATCCTCTTGCCTTGATATCTTGAACATATGGTTTATTTACCTCCTTGAGGCTATATGTGAAGTTATATCGAATTCCTATGGTTCATTGTTGCTAGGGTTTGGAATTCTTCCCTAATTTCCCTTTGTTTTGTTGATAATTGTATGGAGATGTTATGAGGGTTGTATGGGGTTGAGTTTCATGTATGTTAGAGCCCTATGGTGAAGGTGTTTGTATTTGAAATGTTGGGTCTAAAGGATTTAAAATGAGTTATGAGTATGTGGTTTAAATGTGTGCCCGTAACGTTTTCGATCAAATGCTTCAAGGAGCTTTAATGTGTATTTTGAGTCCAAAATCATATTATGAGTTGGTATATCCAAATTTATGTATATGGATATGTATGAAGTCTTTAAAGTAAAGTATAGCATGAGTTGGGTTAAAGTTATGATTTAATTGTATGACTGGACATCTAAAATGAAAAGAGGATTAAAAGGTGCTAGGTGACGTGTTGGGGCTCGAGGTGGACAACTTGTGGGCGGCAAAGGAGTATTTCAAAGGTTGAGAAATTGTGAAAGCGTCTCTTAAGGTGGGGTAACTCTAAACTGTGAACACGTGTAAGGTTATAGTTACTGTTGTGCTATGATTGTATATGTATGAAGGGTCTTCGGACCGGTGAATGAAAGAGATCCTTCGGGGTCGACAAAGAGACCCTTCGGGACAGAGATCCTTTAAGATCGAATATAGACCTGTTAATGTCCTTTCTGGGGTTAGTATGTTTGCGGGCATCCCTACAGGGCCAACGATGTTCATTAACGGGGGCATCATGATGTTTAGACCCTACGGGGTTGAGACTAGTCTCCACAAAGTAAAGAAAAGTCCATATGTTATATTTTCACTTGTACAATTAGCTATAACTGTTTACAGTGTTCTCCACTGAGTATGTTGTTAAATACTCACCCCATTCATTCAATAAATTTCAGGTTGAGGAGTCAAGGCCGGGGTAGGAGCGTTGTGAACACAAGAGAACCCCACAAGCTTGTGTTTATCTTTTACATGCTCTTCTTTTGAAAATACTTACATTATTATCATTATTACATTGATCACTCTTTTTGCTTTATGATCAATGATTATTGGGGATGGGAATAGCCCGATCTTTTGTAGGTTATGATGTGTATAACTTGATATTATGCAAAATAATTTAAAGGCGGGTCGTTCGACCTTGGAGCCTTTTAGGTATGAAGTATGTATGTTGAAATCGTGGATGGTAGACAGGCGGGTTGAGTAAGACCTACGAGCCCGATAGATTAGATGCTTTTACTTAAATCTATGTTGTGTGACAAAATAGATATGATAGATTGCATGTTATAAATGTGGTTGTGAAAAATTTATATTGAAAATTATAATGTCTTACCTTATCATGCTATTATCATGTTTTGACCTTAGCTTCCGCTCATATTGAATATAAGCACACAAAATATGTAAGTAAATTGTATGTTAAGTGTGTTGGGGTTTTTTCGAATTGAACCACCGCAGTATCTAATTGGATGTTCATTAATCCTAATGTCATGTAGATCATAAATTCATGCATCTCATATGTTTTAATTAACTGAGTTTAATTAACATGCAAATCCGGTTTAAACGATTCTACTAAAGCGGAAACATAGAATCGAAAAAACGACTTACAAATCAAACGACGGGTGGAGGACAAGATTAAAGGTCTAATCTTGTTGTTGTGTATGATGATGATCGGCGCCCACTGCGATATTCCACTCCTTGATCTTCTGTTGTATTCCCGGACTGAATCTAGTTTCAGGGTGGGCTGAAATCTACTAGATCGGTATGGAATCTGTGGAGATAAAGAGAACACAAGAGGAGCTGATCTATATGCTTAAAATTTCATCCCCCACCCTCTTATATATAAGGGGGTGGGCGAAATTTCAGTGTCCCAACCCTACTGGGTTTGGGCCTCTATCTCTTTTTCTATCTCCAGTCCATTAAAGTCATATTGGTCTACAACAGGAATCTAGAAGAATATTAAATTGGCCTACTAATTTATTTAATTTCCAATATCCAATAAACTTAGGATATTATTAAATAAATTAAGTATTATTTTTATTCCACTAAAGAAATAATACTGACCTACTAATTTAATACATATTTCTGAATATGCTTTCTCATTTAGTCCAGCCATTCCCCGCGTTTAAGATATAATGTCCATTAATTAATTATGTAAGCTTCTGACAGTTATAATTAATTAATATCTTATCCTTGAGTAGTACCACACAAGCTTTACTCATGCACGGAATAAATTCCACCTGCAGGGTTTCAGCATGAACTTGCATTTCCTCAAGGGGACACCATCAAACTGGCGCACCAGGACACGGTGCCCCTACATATTGCACGACCCATCATAAGTGTAAATGTCACAACCCAAGATATCGAGATTATTGATTCTTATGAAAGAATCTCACCCTTTGATAAATCAAAGCTGCAAACACTACACGTATATGTCCGCCAACACATAGGGGTTAAGAACCCGAACTATGTGGATTCTTATTCTCTCATTTAAGGTCAGAATAGAGAATAGAATCCTAAGTAGATCCTCCTCAATACACTTGACCGTGTATTAGAATAATCAGTTAGTCAAGACAAACTAACTATCAGATTATTCTACAGCGTACCGATAGCAGGTTCAGTGCCATCTAAACCGTGAGCCTTTTAATACATTACAAGGAACTGATGATATGATCTAACCGTGTGTTTGCCCACACCATATCATCTACAATGTAAGTATAGTGAACATGCATGTAAATATAACAATGTAAATGCAAACAGTGACTGCAATAGTATTCATTCTATATCATCATAAAACCATTATTAATAATGTATACAAAAGACAGGTCTTCTAGTATACAAAACCAACAATCTCCCACTTATACTTGAAGCATGACTTTCAAATATAAAATAAACTGGCAAACTCTCCAACTCTAACTAAAATCTCAAATGGCAACCCCGGGTCTGCATCTCACTCCCATTTTCTCCACGTGACTGTAGAAGGTCTTAGCCGGAAGGCTCTTCGTGAATGGATCAGCTAAATTGTCCACCGATGCAATCTTGACCACTGCTACATCTCCTCTCTTAACGATTTATCGTATAAGATGGTACTTTCTCTCTATGTGTTTACTTGCCTTATGGGCTCTGGGTTCCTTTGAATTTGCCACTGCACCCGAGTTATCACAATATACCGTGATACTCTTACGTAAATCAGGAACCACGCTCAAGTCCAACAAGAAGCTCTTGAGCCAGACGGCCTCTTTTGCAGCCTCAGAGGCAGCTACATATTCGACCTCCATGGTGGAATCCGCAATGCATTTCTGCTTTATTCTCCTCCATGCAATGGCTCCGCCTCCCAAGGTAAACACATAGCCTGAGGTAGATTTACTCTGATTTTTATTGGATTGAAAATCTGAGTCCGTGTAACCCAAAGGCACTAGACTATCAGAGCGGTATACCAGCATATAATCTCGAGTCCTTTTCAGGTACTTGAGTATATTCTTAACCGCAGTCCAGTGATCTTGTCCAGGGTTAGACTGATATCTGCTTACCATGCCGACTGCATAGTATATATCAGGTCTAGTGCATAGCATAGCATACATAAGGCTTCCCACAGCTGAAGCATATGGAATGCCCTTCATCTCATCTATCTCAGCCTGTATGTGGGGACACATATCCTTGGATAGATGAATTCCATGCCTAAAAGGTATAAAACCTTTCTTGGAATCCTGCATGTTAAACATAGCTAGCACTGTGTCGATATATGTCGCCAGGGATAAGCACAACATCCTTTTCTGGCGATCTCGAATTATCTTTATGCCAAGGACGTGTCCGGCTTCTCCCAGATCTTTCATATCGAACGGCTTGGACAACCACACCCTTATGTTAGATAATACTTTCTTACTATTTCCAATAAGTAAGATATCATCAACATACAGCACGAGGAAAGCCACCACGTTTCCGTCACTCTTCTTGTACACACAGCTCTCATCCGGATATTGCACGAATCCATATGACTGGATAACCTCGTCAAACCGGATGTTCCAAGACCTTGACGGCTGCTTAAGTCCATAAATGGATCTCTTAAGCTTGCACACTAAGTGCTCTTGGCCCTTAGCAATGAAACCCTCTGGTTGCTTCATGTGGATGTTTTCCTCAAGACTTCCATTCAGGAAAGCTGTCTTGACATCCATCTGCCAAATCTCATAATCCAAATGAGCGGCAATAGACAAGAGAATCCGGATTGACTTAAGCATGGCTACCGGTGAAAAAGTTTCTTCATAATCGATCCCTTCTTTCTGAGTATATCCTTTCGCCACCAATCTTGCCTTGAAGGTTCAGCTCCTCTCTTGCGTTTGTAAACCCACTTACACCTAATGGGTTTTACCCCATCCTGTGGTTCTACAAGCTCCCAGACTTATGAAATAAAATAAATGATATTGAAAACATAATAAGTTCTCAAAGATTTCAAATCAAAAATTAAGAAATCAAATGTTCAAGAGTAACAATATTCTTATTTATTTGCAGTTAGCACTAATGTTGTTTAGTTACTCTTAAACTCTTAGTTATATATACTATTGGTGTTATAGTGTATAGTTTATACAACTATAATTTATATTAGTTAATAGCGGGAATGCATGGAAGTAGCCAGTCAAACTTTAAAAAGATTTATTCTAGCCAGTAACTTTTAAACATATTTTATTTGGCCAGATTTACCAGATTACCCCTTTCATCTATTAACAATGAATTAAAAAAAAAGCCAAAAAGAAAAAATCGAATCACATCTCCCTCCCTCCTAAATTTCAGAAAGCAATTCCAGCCGGAATCTTCCCTCCCAAAATCGGTGCACTTCCATTCGATTCTGCTCATCGCTCCTACACTCCACAGTGATCTGCGGCTCCCATTATTTCCAGCGACTGGTACTTTAGTGTCGACCCAAGGTGAGAAATGTGTGGGAAGCTCAGTATCGTAGGGTTTGTGTGTTTGAGTGGACTTGGCAATTGCGCACCGCAAGGTTTTTAGGTTTTTGGGTAGGCCTTCCTATTGCTTTAAATCGGGGATTTCTAATAGACACATATCCATGTGATTTTTCTGTCTTGAAGGTCGAATTCTCGAAAAATGTCAAACACAGAAGAACGAAATGAAGAGGCTCCTTCGCGCAAGAGAAGACGTGCGCCTACGTTAGAGGTATCTGCATATACTAATTAAAGTGGGTCTTTCAAATAACAGACTATTTTGCGATATTTTTGATGTAGACAGTATTCTGCAAATTTTGATGTTCTTAGCTGCGCGACCAATTTATGCGTGCAATCGGTTTGCGCGCACGTTGGTTGCAGAGCAGCAGCGGCTGTACGGACATGGGTATTGCGTCCTGCAACCCTTGTAGGCGCATGGCTCCTGAAGTCTTAAGTTGTGGTTGCAGACACGCAGGGACATGGCGCGTAGCACTTATGCGCGCATGGTCCCTTCGCGCAGCAGCAGCTGTGGGCGCAGGGCTCGAGCCACAACTGTGGCACGAGTTGTGCGCACCAGGATCATGCGCGCATCAGTACCGGGCAATCTACTCAGGGCCAACCCACGCGGCATTGGTGCGCGTAAGGATTATCGCGCAGTAATGGTTAGCATTGGCTCTTGCGTTTGATTGTCGACAGATACTCGCCCAGCATTCCATTGCAACGCGACAAAGTTATCCATACTCGCACACACACAAATGCACTATTAGTCAGGAATCCATAGATCCAATCTCAGACTCCATTGCAATTTTCCAAGAGTCTGCATCTTTGTCTTGGATTGCTTCGTCGTAGGTCCTGGGATCCAATTCATTTAGTCCTTTAGGGAAATCCGAAGATTTACCCAAACCAATGAATCTGTCAGGTTGGCGTACAACCGTCCCACTGCGACGAGGCAGTTCCTGTACTTCTGTGACACGTTGTGCAGTAAATTATGGTTCCTCTTCTTGTACTGTTGGTGTCAGATTCAAATTTTCCCCTTGAAGTTCCTCGAGTACTATCTCACTTCTTGGCTTGTGATTTATTACATAGTCTTCTTCTAAGAATCGAGCATTGGTACTCACAATGATCTTCTAATCCTTACGACTATAAAATAAACCACCTTTCGTTCCTTTGGGATATCCAACAAATAGTCCAACATCCGTACGTGGTGCCAGCTTATCAGCATCCTTATCCAGCACATGTGCTGGACTACCCCAAATCCGAAAATGTCCAAGACTGGGCTTTCATCCAGTCAAAAGTTTTGTGGGCGTAGATGAGACTGATTTTGATGGAACCACATTTAGAATATAGGATGCCGTTTCCAGGGCATATCCCCAGAACGAAATAGGCAGATCTGAATAGCTCATCATCGATCTAACCATCTCTAACAATGTTCTGTTCCTTCTCTCCGCCACGCCGTTCTGCTGTGGTGTTCCCGGCGCAGTCAACTGGGATGTAATCTCATTCTCTGCTAAGTAGTCCCTAAATTCATTCGAGAGGTACTCACCACCACGATCAGACCATAGTGATTTGATACTTTTACATGTACGTTTTTCCACTTCCGCTCTGAATTCTTTGAAAGTTTCAAAGGATTCTGACTTGCGGCGTAACAGGTATATGTATCCATACCTTGAGTAATCATCAATGAACGTGATGAAATCTCGTACCCTCCTCGAGCCTGAACTGACATAGGGCCACATAAGTCAGAGTGAATCAAATCTAGTACCTCTTCAGATCTATTCCCTTTTATCCTTAAAGGGTCACTTGGTTATTTTACCTTCCAAACAGGATTCACACAAAGGGAACGATTCTAGGACCAATGAAGACAAGGGCCCATCGTTTACTAGTCTTTGTATCCGTTTAAGGTTAATATGGCCGAGCCTAAGATGCCAAAGATAGGTTTGATTCATTTCCGAAGGTTCTTTTCGTTTGTTAGGGTTTATGACCAATGTATTCAGTAAATGCATTTGATTAGTGTTTTGCATAGGATTAAGTAAATAAAGATGCCCATCCAATGTGCCAGAACAGACAAAACGTTTATCACTAAAGATAACAACCTTGTTATCGAAAGAAACAAAATATCCATCCATAAAAAGTTTAGAAACTGAAATCAAGTTTCGCCAAAAACCAGACACATAAAGACAATCCTTTAAAACTAAAATCCTATCACTACTAAAAGATAAGGTTACGTCTCCCACTACAACTGCCGCCACTTTCGTAGCATTGCCCATGTAGACTGAAATCTCTCCATCACTCAGTTGTCCTTTTACCAGGAATCCCTGTAAAGACATGCAAACATGATCAGTAGCTCCAGTATCTACTACCCATGACTGAGTAGAACAAGTAGCTAAACATGTTTCAACGATGAGAGATTGAGACGTACCCTTCTTCTTTTTCTTGTTAGGACAATCCGCCTTCCAGTGACCTGGCTGGCCGCACTTGAAACACTTTGTCTTTGACTTAAATTCCTCGGGAAGAATCTTAGTCTTAGACTTCTTCAACTTAGGTGCCCCCTCTGCAGCTTTCTTGGGTGCGTTCTTCTTCTTCCTTTTAGTACCGGAAGAAGACGCCCTATTTTCAGCTAGGTGTGCCTCTGGATTTCCTTTTTGAAGTAACTCAGCCGCCTGAAGATCCATGAGCAGTTCAGTCAGGCTGAAATCCCTTTTAATCATGTTAAAGTTCAGCCTGAACTGCTCAAAACTTGAGGACAGGCTATGAAGAACAATGTCGATTTGAGAATCACCATCCAGCTCTCCACCCAAGGTCTCGATCTCAGCCAGATACCCCATCATCGTGAGAACATGATCCCTAACAGGTGTGGAGTCAGACATTCTCGCATCCATTAGCTTCTTCATTGCCAAATGGCGTATCGAGCGGTTCTGATGACCGAAGAGCTGCCTAAGGTTGTACATGATATCATAAGCGGTTTTTATAGGTTCATGCTGATGTTGCAACACATTCGACATGGATGCCAGAATGTAACAGCGCGCTATCTCATTGGACCTAACCCACTTATCATATGCAACCTTTTGTGCTTCGTCAGAACCCTCATCTGGCTTCTGAGGACATACTTCTTCAAGTACGAATTTGTGTCCTTCCGCAGTGAGAACAAGATTAAGGTTTCGAATCCAATCATTGTAATTTTCACCGATTAACTTGTTTTCTTTGAGAATAGTGGACAGGTTGGAGAGTGCCATGATGATATAGAATAACTGAAAAGTAAACATGCAGTACAGTCACAAACTTTAGGATACTCATATATAATCATATACCTCAAAAAATTATATGTAATCCACCGACATTTTAAAAATGTTTCTTATAAGCCACGTTAGTGTGGACGTTTATAAAATTCATCCTTAAACAGGTAAAACCACCTTTAATTTACCTCTAGTCAAATTTCCTTATGACAAGTAAATTAATAGTCGGAAATAACCACGGTCGTGTAACCTTCCAATTAATAAGCCACTTAGTGTGGACGTTTATTAATAAATTACACCTAAGTGTGAACACCATCGTCTTAGCACCAAGTCCACTATTTCGAACTCCCTGCTCCAGTTGGAGAAGTCAGTTTATTCTAGTAGTGTTCTACAGCTATCTTGATAAAGAAATTTAATTTCTAGAGATAACAGTGATATAACACATCCGTTATGGAGGAAGACCTATTGTCAACTCGCATGTCAATCACATCTCAATTAAACCAGATTAATGGAGACCGTTTGAGATTTCTACATACTTTGGTATGAATCTCTCCCACTTAGTTATTTAAGATTGAGGTTTCATTTTATCCCATTGTAAAACATGCAAACATCACATAAAATGATAAAACACCATTGCATGCTTCAAACAACATAATAAGCAATAATAATAAAAACCAACTATCATGGCTTATATCTCATTTGCTGAATGAGATAAAACTGGAAAGTCAGCTCCGGAACCTCGGGCATAGCCGCCGCCCTTATCACTGCGCCTCGCCGAAATTCTAGCTCCAATTAGGATTTCGGGACGTGAATCAGTGATACTTCCTTTCTTGAGCTGTACTACTCTCCTTCTTTGAGTTGATCTTCAAACTTTATTCAATATAGAATATCTATTCCTTAGAGGAAAAAACTAATATATCTAGAATAAAATTACAACTCAATAACTTGGTCTAACAGTTTTATTTCTATTACATTAAAACAACATAAAATAAAACCTAGACCTAATCCATGGATTTTCTCATGGATTAAAAAAACGTAGCCAAACCGGCATACGGCCCATCATACATCCAACATAAATTAAAACATACATCACATAATTAAGGAGCCATGATAGTCGGTAACTCTGCAAACAAGTCAGTCTACAAAACCAACAATCACAATTACATGATTAGCATAAAATAACATATGATATCCAAACTTGACATATTAAATAATAATCGAATTTTTCAATTAATAAAATTAATTAATTCGATATTATCCACAAGATAAAAATTGGAAATTAAAATAATTATCCACCAATTTATAACTTGTATTTTTCGAAAATATTACTAAAATAAATCTGGAAATTATTTAAAATTATCCACCAAATTTATTTAATATTTTCTAACCACCCTAATTAAATAATAATTGGATATATTAATATAAATCAAAAATCTAATCCAAATATTATCCATAAGAATCTAAATCTTCAAGGATAAGGTTTGGAGATTTGATTCCAATCCAAAATCTTCCAAAACTTATCCAAATTTAAAATCTTATCACAATTGAATTTTGATAATTATTTGTATATATCCAAAATCACCTTATCCACTTTTAATCAAGAGATTTTCAAAAATATCTAAAATCATAAATCTGGAAATTTGATCCATTTCAAATTCTTCCAAATTTAAAATTCTATTTTCAAATCTATCTAGATTAAAATTAGGTAAATTAAGATATACATCAAATAATATCAAATCTTAACCCAATCTTCCAATTTTCGACCAACCTTAATAATTAAATCTGGAAATTTGATTTTCTATCAAAAACTTCTCCAAATTAAATTATTAAAATCGAAAATTACCACATTTATCACATTTAGAAATTTTGACATTAATCAAAAAACTATTCCAAATTAAATATACCATAGATTTCGAATATACTAAGAAAAATAAATCTGAAAATTTGATCCACTTCAAATTCTTCCAAATTTAAAATTCTATTTTCAAATCTATGTAGATTAGAAATAGGTAACTTAAGATATACATCAAAGATTACCTAATCTTTTTCTAATCACCAAATTTTCGAACCCTATCCTAATTGAATCTGGAAATTTTGATGTTGATCAAAAATCTATCCAAAATCAATAATAGTGGCTGAAAATTTAAGACAAAATTAGGGATTTTTAAACACCAAATTTTCGAAAAATTTGATGATCAAATTTTCGAACACTTACCTCATTAAATCTAGAAATTTTGATACATCAAAATTCTATTCCAAATCTAATAATATCATGACCGAAAATTACATAGATTTCCACAAATTCGAATTTTCAATATACATCAAAATTACATCCGAATTTGAATCTATTAAACGTGAAACTCATGATCAAATAAATCTGAAAATTTTAAACACATAAAATTCATCTACAAATTTATACATGAATTTCGAAAAAAGCCTAGGATTAAATCTAGAACAGTGCCAAAACCCGCTCTGATACCAGTTGTTGGGGTTTTTTCGAATTGAACCACCGCAGGATCTAATTGGATGTTCATTAATCCTAATGTCATGTAGATCATAAATTCATGCATCTCATATGTTTTAATTAACTGAGTTTAATTAACATGCAAATCCGGTTTAAACGATTCTACTAAAGCGGAAACATAGAATCGAAAAAACGACTTACAAATCAAACGACGGGTGGAGGACAAGATTAAAGGTCTAATCTTGTTGTTGTGTATGATGATGATCGGCGCCCACTGTGATATTCCACTCCTTGATCTTCTGTTGTATTTTCGGACTGAATCTAGTTTCAGGGTGGGCTGAAATCTACTAGATCGGTATGGAATCTGTGGAGATAAAGAGAACACAAGAGGAGCTGATCTATATGCTTAAAATTTCTTCCCCCACCCTCTTATATATAAGAGGGTGGGCGAAATTTCAGTGTCCCAACCCTACTGGGTTTGGGCCTCTATCTCTTTTTCTATCTCCAGTCCATTAAAGTCATATTGGGCTACAACAGGGATCTAGAAGAATATTAAGTTGGCCTGCTAATTTATTTAATTTTCAATATCCAATAAACTTAGGATATTATTAAATAAATTAAGTATTATTTTTATTCGACTAAAGAAATAATACTGACCTACCAATTTAATACATATTTCTGAATATGCTTTCTCATTTAGTCCAGCCATTCCCCGCGTTTAAGATATAATGTCCATTAATTAATTATGTAAGCTTCTGATAGCTATAATTAATTAATATCTTATCCTTGAGTAGTACCACACAAGTTTTACTCATGCACGGAATAAATTCCACCTGCAGGGTTTCAGCATGAACTTGCATTTCCTCAAGGGGACACCATCAAACTGGCGCACCAGGACACGGTGCCCCTACATATTGCACGACCCATCATAAGTGTAAATGTCACAATCCAAGATATCGAGATTATTGATTCTTATGAAAGAATCTCACCCTTTGATAAATCAAAGCTGCAAACACTACACGTATATGTCCGCCAACACATAGGGGTTAAGAACCCGAACTATGTGGATTCTTATTCTCTCATTTAAGGTCAGAATAGAGAATAGAATCCTAAGTAGATCCTCCTCAATACACTTGACCGTGTATTAGAATAATCAGTTAGTCAAGACAAACTAACTATCAGATTATTCTACGGCGTACCGATAGCAGGTTCAGTGCCATCTAAACCGTGAGCTTTTTAATACATTACAAGGAACTGATGATATGATCTAACCATGTGTTTGCCCACACCATATCATCTACAATGTAAGTATAGTGAACATGCATGTAAATATAACAATTTAAATGCAAACAGTGACTGCAATAGTATTCATTATATATCATCATAAAACCATTATTAATAATGTATACAAAAGACAGGTCTTCTAGTATACAAAACCAACAAAGTGACGTGGCCAAACGGAGTAGTTTGGGGCATTACAGTATTAGATTACCTTAGATGATCGATGATGATAAGAGAATCCTCTCCCAAAGCTTGAAGAACTCCTTGAGAGAATTTGGGAAAAAATCGTCCAAGTGATGAAGAAAATGAAGGAAAATAAGTGAAGAATGGTATTTACAGGTTGGAATTCCGAAGCAGGGCGCGACCTAGAGGGGTCGCGCTTAGAGGTCATGCTTGAAAAACACTGTGAGGCGCGACCCAAGGTGGTCGCGTTTTGGGTGAAGAAAAATGGCTCTCTGAAGCTGCTAACACGTGACCGGAGGTGTCACGTTTTAAGGTCGCGCTGTAGACCTCTCAGAACGTGACTCGAAGGGGGGTGCGCTTCCCGGTTGCGCCCAGATTGTAGATTTTTGAAAGAGCTTCTATTTGAGTACTTATGGGCCTCGTGGTTCCAACCGAGTCAATAGTTATGACCTCCAGACGAAACCCTACCGAAACTCAGCGAGACCCTCGATTTATGCTATTTTTGAAAACTCATACAATACACAACTTAAATTTTCAAAACATAATCACTATTCATTTAATGCACACACCGAAATTACATAAAATTAAGGTATGGAAACTATAAAATTAAACGCCATTACGATCAGTCTTTAACACATAACTCGACATTTTTGTATATTAAAATTCGACTTGTACTATACAATCAGTATAATATCACTGTGTGCTATGACGTATTGGTTCGAGTGGAACAACCTGTAACAAAACAATGGCATAACAAACATACTCACATGATTAATATTCAAACAATATTAATTCAAAACCATTTACTAAAATTATTACTTATAATTTAGCAAAAAGGGTCGGGGTATCACAATCTCCCCAACTTTTAAAAATTTCATCCTCGAAATTAGCCTAACATTTCTGTTACATTTGGATATCAAGCTATAATATCTACTTCTTTCTCCCAAGTGGCCTCTTCGGGCCCGTGCCTACTCTATTGAACTTTTATTAAAGGAACCTCACGGGTTCGAAGTGTTGGTTTTGTATACTAGAAAACTTGTCTTTTGTATACTTTATTGATAATGGTTTTATGATGATATAGAATGAATACTATTGCAGTCACTGTTTGCATTTAAATTGTTATATTTACATGCATGTTCACTATACTTACATTGTAGATGATATGATGTGGGCAAACACACGGTTAGATCATATCATCAGTTTCTTGTAATGTATTAAAAGGCTCACGGTTTAGATGGCACTGAACCTGCTATCGGTATGTCGTAGAATAATCTGATAGTTAGTTTGTCTTGACTAACTGATTATTCTAATACACGGTCAAGTGTATTGAGGAGGATCTACTTAGGATTCTATTCTCTATTCTGACCTTAAATGAGAGAATAAGAATCCACAGAGTTCGGGTTCTTAACCCCTATGTGTTGGCGGACATATACGTGTAGTGTTTGCAGCTTTGATTTATCAAAGGGTGAGATTCTTTCATAAGGATCAATAATCTCGATATCTTGGGTTGTGACATTTACACTTATGATGGGTAATGCAATATGTAGGGGCACCGTGTCCTGGTGCGCCAGTTTGATGGTGTCCCCTTGAGGAAATGCAAGTTCATGCTGAAACCCTGCAGGTGGAATTTATTCTGTGCATGAGTAAAGCTTGTGTGGTACTACTCAAGGATAAGATATTAATTAATTATAGCTGTTAGAAGCTTACATAATTAATTAATGGGCATTATATCTTAAACGCGGGGAATGGCTGGACTAAAGGAGAAAGCATATTCAGAAATATGTATTAAATTTGTAGGTCAGTATTATTTCTTTAGTGGAATAAAAATAATACTTAATTTATTTAATAATATCCTAAGTTTATTGGATATTGGAAATTAAATAAATTAGCAGGTCAATTTAATATTCTTCTAGATCCCTGTTGTAGCCCAATATGACTTTAATGGACTGGAGATTGGAAAAGAGATAGAGGCCCAAGCCCAGTATATTTAGGGCTTGATAATTTCGACCATCTCCCCTATAAATAGGGAGGTGGGGGATGAAATTTTGGGGTTACAATTCAGCTCCTCTTGTGTTCTCTTTATCTCCACAGATTCCATACTGATCTACTAGATTTCAGCCCACCCTGAAACTAGATTCAGTCCGGGAATACAACAGAAGATCAAGGAGTGAATATCACTGTGGGGCGCCGTTTTATACACATACAACAACAAGATTAGATCTTTAATCTTGTCCTCCACCCATTGTTTGATTTGTAAGTCGTTTTTCGATTCTATGTTTCCGCTTTAGTAGAATCGTTTAAATCGGATTTGCATGTTAATTAAACTCGGTTAATTAAAAAATATGAGATGCATGAATTTATGATCTATATGACATTAGGATTAATGAACATCCAATTAGATCCTGTGGTGGTTCAATTCGAAAAAACCCCAACACGAAGAGTGTGAACTCTTCTATCTAACACAGCAACTGGGACTTCTTCATACGTCATGTCCTTTGAGACTTGCACTGTGTCATATGAAATGACATGACTAGGGTCAGACACATATCGTCTAAGCAACGACACATGGAAAACATCGTGCACACTCGCCAAATCCGGAGGTAATGCTAGGCGATATGCAACATCACCTATTTTCTCTAGAATCTCGAACGGTCCCACATAACGTGGCTGCAACTTACCCTTCTTTCCAAATCTAACCACTCCACTCATTGGTGTAATCTTCAAGAATACCTTGTCATCAATCTCAAAGCTCACATCCTTCCTCTTTACGTCGGCATAGGATTTCTGACGATCTTGAGCTATCTTGATTCTTCCTCTTATCTTCTCAATTACTTCCACCGTCTTCTCAACGATCTCGGGGCCTAAGAATCGACGCTCTCCCACTTCATCCCAATGAATAGGAGATCTGCACTTCCTCCCGTACAATGCCTCATACGGGGCCATTCCAATCGACGTTTGGAAACTATTATTATAAGCAAACTCCACAAGTGGCAAGTGGCTCTCCCAACTTCCACCAAAATCAAGAACACATACACGAAGCATGTCCTCCAACATCTGGATGGTCCGCTAAGATTGACCATCGGATTAAGGATGGTACGCAGTGCTAAACCTCAACTGTGTTCCCATAGCTTCTTGCAGACTTCGCCAAAATTTGGACGTAAACCTTGTGTCACGATCTGACACTATCGACACAGGAATGCCGTGAAGATATACTATCTCATCGATATAAATCTGAGCTAATCGATCCATGTTAAACGTCATTTTCACTGGAAGAAAATGAGCATACTTGGTCAATCTATCGACAACAACCCAGATTGCATGATGACCTCTAACTGATCGAGGCAATCCTACCACGAAATCCATTGCAACATGCTCCCACTTCCACTTGGGAATCTCAAGTGGATTTAACAATCCAGAAGGGCGTTGATGCTCGGCTTTCACTTGTCGACAAGTGATACACTTCGATACGAATTGGCCAATTGACCTCTTCATATTTCTCCACCAGAAAACTATCTTCAAGTCCTTGAACATCTTCGTGCCTCCTGGGTGCACTGAATACGGGGTATTATGTGCTTCTTCAAGAATCTCCCATCTGAGCTCTTCATTCTTTAGCACACACAATCTTCCCTCGAAAAATAGTGTGCCATCATTCGCAATGGAAAACCCTTGAATAGAACCCTCTAATGCTCTCTTTTTCATTTTGCATAAGAAAGGATCGTCGACTTGTGCTTCACGAACTCGATCACGAATTAGTGGTCGAACCACTAAGGCTGCTAAAATCCCTTGGGTGGTGTTGGAAGGATCCACCACCTCTAAGTTCATCTTCTCAAACTTCTTGATCAACTGCTCTTGCTTGGTTGGAAGATAGATCTTCCGACTTAATGCATCAGCTACAACATTTGCCTTTCCAGGATGATATAAGATCGTACAGTCGTAATCCTTCACCAACTCTAACCATATTCTTTGACGCAAATTCAACTCCTTCTGGGTGAAGAAGTACTTCAAGCTCTTGTGGTTGGTGTAAATCTCGCACTTGCTCCCATAAAGATAATGCCTCCAAATCTTCAATGCATAAACTACGACAGCTAGTTCGAGATCATGCGTCGGATAATTATGCTCATGCATCTTCAACTGTCTTGATGTGTACGCCACTACCCTTCCATGCTGCATCAAAACACAACCAAGTCCTTGTTTCGAGGCGTCGCTATAGATGACAAAGCCTTCAGTCCCATCAGGGATAGTCAACACTGGGGCTGACACGAGACGTCGCTTTAATTCTTGAAAACTCTGCTCACACTTCTCGCTCCATTAGAACTTCTCATTCTTCCTCGTCAATCTCGTCAAAGGACCCTATATCTTGGAAAACCCCTCGATAAATCTTCTATAGTAGCCCATCAGTCCTAGGAAACTTCGGACTTCATTAACATTCGATGGCGTCTTTCAATTGCTAATAGCTTCCACCTTTGACGGATCTACCTCGATTCCATTTGATGTCACCACATGGCCAAGAAATGCCACTCGCTCCAACCAGAACTCGCATTTTGAAAATTTTGCATACAATTCTTCTTTCCTTAGCGTCTCCAATATGATTCTGAGATGCTCAGCGTGTTTCTCCTTGCTTCTTGAATAAATCAAGATGTCGTCGATGAAGACGATCACGAACTGATCGAGGTACGGATTAAACATTTGATTCATTAAGTCCATGAAGACTCCCGGTGTATTGGACAATCCAAAAGGCACCACCGTGAACTCATAATGCCCATAACGCGTTCTAAATGATGTCTTTGGGATGTCACTCTCCTTGATCTTCAATTGATGATAGTCGGATCTCAAATCGATCTTCGAAAACACACCGGCTCTCTTCAGTTGATCGAATAAATCTTCAATTCTTGGCAGCGGATACTTGTTCTTGATCGTTAACCAGTTCAACTCCCTATAATCAATACGCATTCGCATTGATCCATCCTTCTTCTTCACGAATAACACCAGTGCTCCCCATGGTGAAACACTTGGTCGGATTAATTTGTTGTCAAGCAACTCTTGAAGTTGAACTTTGAGCTCTTGCAACTCCTTTGGCGCCATTCTATATGGAGCTTTAGATATTGGTGTCGTACCTGGCACTAGGTCGATGGTGAACTCGATCTGACGGTCAGGAGGAATCCCTGGCAACTCGTCTGGAAACACATCGGGAAACTCGTTCACCACTGGCACATCTGACACTTGGACTTTAGTAGACTTTGACTCCATGATACTAACGAGAAATCCCTGACACCCTTTCTTCTTCAACAACTGCATTGCCTTCATCGCTGTAATGATTCTCTGAGTTGATCTCGTTCTTGCACCATAGAAGATTAGCTTATGCTCGCTCGGAAAATTAAATTCGACCTCACGATCACGATATCGAATCATGGCATGATTTCCACTCAACCAATCCATACCCAGGATTACGTCAAAATCACGCATCTCCAAGACATGGAGATCTGCTCTCAGCACTCTATCATTGATTTCTAGCTTCAGGCCATACGCCATCTTACTAGAAAAAACTTTCTTTCCCGAAGGAATACTGATCTCTAACAATTCACTACTATCTTTGCATAAAACACCAAGCTTGGAACAGAAACTTGCAGATATAAAGGAATGCGATGCACCAGAATCGAACAATACTAAAGCTGGAATGTCTGATACACGAAGAATACCTGACATAGTATCCTCACCTTCCTTAGGGTTCTTTTCCACGCCCTCCAACGCTAACAGTCGGGGCTCCACTTTTCTTTTTTGTTCCTTTTTTCCCTTTAGGCAATCATAGGACATGTGGCTTGGGTCCCCAAATGTAAAGTAAACCCTCTGTCCCGCACGACACTCTCCTGGATGGAACCTTTGGCATTTAGGGCAAGGAGCCCTATCGTTGTTTCCCCTATGTGGGGCAGGCCTCTGCTGCCACGGCTTGTTCTGCATAGGAGCCTTCCCCTTCCCTTTATCCTGTGGCTCCCATTTCCTCTTACCAAAGGCCTCACGCTGCCTTTGGTCCTTCAGATCCAACTGGAGCCCATGAGAGATAGCCTGGGCCCTCTCAATCACCTCTCCATAGGTCCTCAACCTTTGTTCCAATAGAATTCTCACAATTTCGGGACGTAAACCACGCTCAGCGTCGACCTTTCTTTTCATCCGTATCCACAATGTACGGAGCATAGCGGGAGAGACGGTTGAACCGCCTTTCATATTCGATCACAGTCATTCCTCCTTGCCTTAGATTGAGGAATTCGGTCTCCATCTTAGTCTTGAAAGACTCAGGAAAGTATCGGGTGAGGATCAACTCTTTTAAGTCGGTCTACACCAGAGCTTGGCGTTGCTCGGGCGTCAGAGTTCGGGAATGGGTTTCCCACCAGAAGCTCACCTCTTCTGCAAACTGGAAGATAGCGCAAGAGGCTTTCTGCACCTCTGTGCACTGAATATGCTCGAAGATCCGTTCCATTTCCCGGATCCATTCATCTGTTACTTCTGGACCTTCATTTCCTTTGAGCCTAGACGGCCCCATTCTTCTGAACTGTTCGACTACATTGAACGTCTTTTTTTGGAGCCTAGCTCCTTCAGCTATTCCTCCCCGCCCCAACTGTTGGGCCATGAGACCCTGGAGCGTCTCAAGGAAACATCGGGCAAAGTCGGGCTCGTTCTCTCATGGTGGGGGATCATGGAGACAATCCCCTTCATTACTTGATTCCTCCGCCTCTAGTGGAGCAGGAGCACGACGCGGTGGCATCCTAAAGCTTTTTAGGCAGACAAGCTCGTTAGTTTAATATCATCTTAAGGCTAATTCGAGGACTACTAAAGCACTTTTCATCATTTCATAATCAAGAAAGCACACAACTTCCAAGATTTCATTTCTTTAAAGCGTGTATCGGGAATTTAAAACATCATAGTTGATCGTGACAACAGATACATTTCATTCATCTATATTGTCCAACTTCGGACCATTCTTTTCTTCTTTATCATGCTATCACGATTTAATCAACTCTTAAACTTCTTTAACTCCTTTCCCGACACACTCTATACATACACCCCCATTTCATATTACTCATACTTGAAAACCTTTAAAGAAAAGGTACATACCTTGAGATCGGAGTCAAGCCGAGTAGCCATCGTGAACAACCACCCACATTTCTCATTCATAAATCAAACACATACAGAAACGAGTCTACAGGAGCGTAGAATGGAAGCAATGCATAGGCCCATCCATACTAATCATACGATCATCTAACCTATCGGGATTATAGGTTTGACTCAACCCTCCCGTCTATCACCCTAAATTAACATACATAATATAGGGTCATCAACATGCTTCACACATAGAAGGCTCCAAGGTCGAACGACCCGTCTTTAGAATGTTTTGCATAATGTCAAGTTAAATACATCATAACTACAAAATAGGGCTAGTCCCATCCCAATAATCATTGATCATAAAGAAAAAATAATGATCAATGTAATAATAATATCATGAGTATTTCAAAAGCACAAAAGGAAAACACAAGCTTGTGGGGGTTCTCTTGTGTTCACAACGCTCCTACCCGAGCCTTGACTCCTCAACCTGAAATTCATTAAACGAATGGGGTGAGTATTTAACAACATACTCAGTGGGAAATCACTGCAAACAGTTATAGTTAATTGCACAAATGAAAATATAACGTATGTACTTTTCTTTACTTTATGGAGACTAGTCTCAACCCCGCAGGGTCCAAACATCATGATGCCCCTGTTAATGAACATTTTACCCCTGTAGAGATGCCCGCAGACATACTACCCCCCATGGAGGACATTAACAAGTCTATATCGATCCTGAAGGACTTATGTATGCCCCGAAGGGTCTCATTCTTTTCACTTGGTCCGAAGACCCTTCATACTCATACAATCAAAGCACAACAATAACTATAACTTTACACGTGTTCACAGTTTAGAGTAACCCCACCTTATGAGATGCTTTCTCAATTTCTCAACCTTTGAAATACTTCTTGGCCGTGCACAAGTCGTCCACCTCGAACCCCAATACGTCACCTAGCACCTTTTAATCCTCTTTTCATTTTAGACGTCGAGTTATACAATTAAATCATATTTTGACCAAACACATGCTATACTTTTCTTTAAGGATTTCATACATCTTCATATACATAATCATGGATATACCAACTCATAATATGATTTTGGACTCAAAATACACATTAAAACTCTTTGAAGCATTTAATCGAGCATGTTACGTGCACCCATTTAAACCACATGCTCATGACTCAATTTAAATCCTTTAAATCCAATATTTCAAATAACAATACCTTTATCCTATGGCTCTAACATACATGAAAATCAACCTCAAACAACCATCACAACACCTCCAACCAACAATCAACATATCAAGGGAAATTAGGGCAAAAATCCAATCTTTAGCAACAATGAACCCTAGGGATTTTAATTTAACAACACATATAGCTTCAATGGAGTAAATAAACCATATGTTTGAGATATCAAAGCATGAGGATCATTAGAATTGAAAAACCTTAATTTTTTAGGATTTACACCCTAAACTCAAATCAACAAGAATGGAGCTTAATCATCAAGAGGAAAGTGTTATTAGATTACCTTAGATGATGGATGATGATAAGAGAATCCTCTCCCAAAGCTTGAAGAACTCCTTGAGAGAATTTGGGAAGAAATCGTCCAAATGATGAAGAAAATGAAGGGAAATAAGTGAAGTGTGGTATTTAAAGGTTGGAATTCCCAAGGTGGTCGCGTTTTGGGGTCGCGTTTTAGCTGAAGAAAAATGGCTCTCTGAAGCTGCTAACACGCGACCGGAGGTGTCGCGTTTCAAGGTCGCTCTGTAGACCTCTCAGAACGCGACTCGAAGGGGGTCGCGCTTCCCGGTCGTGCCCAGACTGTAGATTTTTGAAAGATCTTCGATTTGAGTACTTATGGACCTCGTGGTTCCAACCGAGTCAAAAGTTATGATCTCCGGACGAAACCCTACCAAAACTCAGTGAGACCCTCGATTTATGCTATTTTCGAAAACACATACAATACACAACTTAAATTTTCAAAACATAATCACTACTCATTTAATGCACACACTGAAATTACATAAAATTAAGGTATGGCAACCATAAAATTAAACGCAATTACAATTATTCTTTAACACATAACTCGACATTTTTGTATATTAAAATTCGACATGTATTATACACTCAGTATAATATCACTGTGTACTATGACGTATTGGTTCGAGTGGAACAACCTGTAACAAAACAACGGCATAACAAGCATACTCACATGATTAATATTCAAACAATATTAATTCAAAACCATTTACTAAAATTATTACTTATAATTTAGCAAAAAGGGTCGGGGTATCACAGAACTGCTTGGACAACCACACCCTTACGTTAGATAATACTTTCTTACTATTTCCAATAAGTAAGATATCATCAACATATAGCACGAGGAAAGCCACCACGTTTCCGTCACTCTTCTTGTACACACAGCTCTCATCCGGACATTGCACGAATCCATATGACTGGATAACCTCATCAAACCGGATGTTCCAAGACCTTGACGCCTGCTTAAGTCCATAAATGAATCTCTTAAGCTTGAACACTAAGTGCTCTTGGCCTTTAGCAATGAAACCCTCTGGTTGCTTCATGTGGATGTTTTCTTCAAGACTTCCATTCAGGAAAGTTGTCTTGACATCCATCTGCCAAAGTTCTCATATGTGGATGCCTACCAGTCTCCAAAGTTCTCTTCCCCCTCTAGCTTTTTAAACTTTGAAGAGTTGACTCTAACTAGTCTGACCAAGGCAACCTTTAAGCTGGTTGACCATGCTTCAGGACAGCTAACTCTCGTTTCAGCTAGACTTTGTCTGAAGTCTTACTTGATCATTGCCCTTGATTTTCAGCTTCAAATAACCTGTAGTTTCTCAATAAGATCATCAAATATGTTTTGACATTTCATCAAAACCATCAGTTGCGTTTTTCCCGTAATTTTCCCAACAGAACCACACACTCTACATCAAATGAACAAATAGCTGCATCATATTATCTTCTAATTCTATTTTCTTTTGTTAGGAATTTTAGTTCTGTTTTTTCAAACACTTCATAAGGTACTCAACCAACAAGCTTCATTGGCTAATTGGCCAATCGAGATATCAACGAGATCGATATTAATACTATAGAGTTAATTTCACTTTTGGTCTCATTAGAATATGGTCAAAACACTTTTAATCTCAATTGCTACTTTTTTGGTCCCAAGAGAATTTTTCCCAACATTTTCGGTTCCAAATGATATGTTTCTATATTTTTGGTCCCAAAACTAACCGGATACTTAACGGCTGTTAAATTTTGGAACTAAAACCATCAAAACATATTATTTGGGATCAGAAACGTCAGAAAGATTTAAATTCGGGACCAAAAATGTTAGGAACGAGACAAAAAATGTACATATCAATTCTTTTAGTTTATTTTTCATTTTTTCTTTGATTTCAATTTCTTATACTTTAATTTAATTTTATGGTAAGTTACAGTTTGACACCCGACCTTGTAAACTTTTGTCAAATCTATCACATGATCAACTATCTAGTATCCTATAATATATGTGTACAATAAGAAATCTTATGCGGATTTTTATAATGCCACATCATACCTAAAAAAATAAATATTAAAAATTTTATTTATTTCGATGTAAGTTTAATAAATTATAAAATGAGAAAATTATTCGGGGTTTGTGTAATTTGAAATATAACACATTCATTAAATATGTTAATGTTATTTTTTTATATAATTATTTTTTATGAATATTCATACATGATTTAATAATTAACTATTCACATAATATATAGAAGATTTAAATAAATATTTTTTTTCAAAGCTACGAGTTACAACCTTTGACAAATGGATAATTATATGTATTCTCATCGAATTTCAAGTATGACTTCCTCAATAAATGATGGTAATATATAAATAAACACTTTAATTGACATTAGATCAATATAAAAAAAAATGAAATGATTTAAGGCATTTTTATATAAATTATATACATTCACAAGATATAAACTGACATAACTTTGGCTTCGAGTTACATAAACCACAGTTTAAAAGTGAAAGGGTAATTTATTTAACTTATATGAAAATTTAAGTTTCTAATATTCTTTTTAGGTATGATGTGCCATTATAAAAATCCACATAAGAATTTTAGTAGTCCACATATGCTATAAGGTACAAGATAGTTGACTATGGGATATACTTGTTTCCACTTCTCTACACTTCAGTTATGCTATAGCGAGAAGCTATATCTTATTTTGGTCAATGGAATAAATAAAATAGATTTAATAGAGTAAAATTACTTTTTTCATGAATTAAAATCATGTGTTTAGATCGCTTAATTGAGAGTTTATAAAAATTAGTATTTTATTAGATTGAGGGATTGAGATCAAAATGTACCAAATTGCATCCACCTAATTATTTTTATTAATTCTAAAATCATATTATTAAATCTTTAACATATTTATTAATAATTTTGATAAATTTATAATTAATTTTACAAAAATAATTTTTAAATCAATTCCTAATAAAATTTACCAAATAATAAGATTTTGAATTTTTAGGTAACTGGGCAGAGGTTCTTTCACCAAAATTTCTCGAGATTTTTTCATAAACAAAAAATATCCAATCAAAATCATCATAATGACAGACATTTATGTAAACCACTGTTTTCTTAATCTTGACACTTGCACTTGCTGCAACAAAGTCAATTTGCGAGTTTGAATTCATGGACATGTCTAACTGAAAAAGAGTAAATAAAATTGCAAATGGAAATTGGGTAGAAATCTTACCTTCACGTCGATGAAGAAAGGGATTCATGCTCAAAGTGTGGGTATTTGTCAAGGTTGCAGAACTCGCTAAACGCTAGTCGGGTGGCTGGATGGGCGATATCTCTAGACGGAACCTGAACCTTTTTTATATAATTTATTTATTTATTTTTGACCTAACAATTTTAAAATATTTATTTATTACAACATAAATAATAACAATCCAACAATATATTTAAAACATCAAAACATAGAAATATTCAAAGTTCAAATAATTATAAATTTGAAACTGATCGATATCCAAAGTACAAAGCATTCTAAATTCGAAACAAAAATAAATCCAAACTTTAACTTCATTCTAAATAATTTTTTCATCCTCAAACTCAAAATCCTCATCATAAAGTTCTTCGATACTTCGGAGTTAGAGACTTATGTCCTCTCACATGACCCACATCATCATCGACATCATCATCATCATCAATAGCATTAACAATAGACTCTTGTGCACAAGTTGCATCACGGGAAAGTACTTGTCAGTTAAATTTCTCATAGTCAATCTTTGCTAAGTTAGGAATTATTACACCAAAAATAGACCACCAATTTAATACATATAAAAATCAAAGAATAAATAATATTTTCCAAAACATAAAGTACAAAAAAATATTGTGGAAATAACAAAATAAATTTATTTAATTGATCTGGAACAAAGCTAATATCATTCAAAGAGCATGCATTAATTACAACATGTTTAAAGTCAATTTCTTTTCCAAGTACTTGGGAAGTTCTACACTTAGGATTTTACGAGAAATTCTTGCCTACCCCATGGGGTAGTGCACCATCTGCCAATAATAGACCTAATATCATCTGCCACTAGATGTGGCAAAATGAAGGCCCAACCCAGCCCAACCTAAACGCAATGGGTCACAAACCACAATCTGACCCAGCCCAACCTAACCCAACCCAACCCAAAAATGAATGGGCTGAATTTCTAGCCCATGAAGTCAGTCGGCCTAAAGTCCAGATCCTCTAATTTAAAAGTCCAAAGTCCAGTTTAATTTTATAAAATTTCTTGTATCTGAGTAATCGTAATGTAATTGCATCAAATTGACTTCTAATAATTACAGGAAAACAGACGAGTTAGAAAACTTAAAAATTCTAACATTTTTCTTAACTAATTAACCAACTAAATAAAAATCATACACAATTTTTTAAATGCTTAAATGTCTGTAAATTCAATATGCAAATTTATAAAGTCCTACTAGAAATAAATTCAAAACACAGATAAACAACTCATCATTCTTCAATGTCTTAGTCAACTTATATTTTATTTTTGCCCAATAATGTAGGAATGATTTAAAAATATCTAGCCTAATTCAAACATCCAAAATAGGTTGTAACAGTTGGTAACTAATATTTAAAAACATTATTATTTTTCTCGTCTTTGATAAATGTCAGCATTTATTTTATTATTTTTCTAATTTTTAAATACAAAACTTCCATATATTTTTTTAAAAACATAACTTGAATATAGGTTTTGATAATATGTAGATTTAATTGAGCTAGTTAGGCCAGAAGCCCAAATGGCCCACAACCCACTAGGCCAACCCATTTTTTGCCCAATTTTTCTGGCCTTTCATTTTTAAGCCCAATCCAGCCCAACATGCGGATGGGTTGGGCTGGGTCAATTTTGACAGCCTTATTTACCACAATAGACCTAAAGACATTAGGTCATGATCAGTTTATAGTTTCTTGGAAGATTGTTTTGAGCAATTTTGATCTCTTCATCTGCGTGGATAAGCTCTCCATATACATATCTCATTAACGGTTTTATATCACCATCAACAATCCGAAGTACCTTAATAAAAGGTGACAAAACCTGCAAGCATCTTTCAACACTACTCGAGAAAGTACGGCTCATCTTTCAACACTACTCTAAGAAATGTTCTGTTCTTTTATCTCATATTTCTCTCATAATTTCATTTGTGTAGAATAGTAATAGATAAAAAAAAACAGTGCCTAAATCAGCATGACTTTCTCAAGTAGTGTTGAAAGATGCTTGCAGGTTTTGTCACATTTTATTAAGGTACTTCGGATTGTTGATGGTGATATAGAATCATCAATGAGATTTGTATATGGAGAGCTTGTCCACGCAAATGAAGAGATCAAAATTGCTCAAAACAATCTTCCAAGAAACTATGAACTGATCATTGAAATAATTAATGCACGGATTGAAGATAGGCTTGATAGCCCATTACATTTGATCGCTTATTTGTTAAATCATTTTTATCACTACAAGAATATGCTTCCTCATTTACACCAAAATGTCTCTTGGTATGATGGAGTGTTTAGATGTCCTATTTCTGAAAGACTTTTCTTTACAAGGTAAAATCATAAATGAAGAATTTTCCAAGTGCTTGGAAAGGGAATTAACTTTTGGGAAACAAGTTGCAATTAATGCATGCTCTTTGAATGATGCTAGATTTGATCCAGATAAATTGAATAAATTTATTTTCTTATTTCCATAACATTTTTATTTTGCACTTTATGCTTAGGAAAATATTATTATACTTTATTTTTTTGTAGTAAGTTGATGGTCAATTTTTGGTAAAATAACTCCTAACTTGCAAAGATTGGCTATGAGAATCACTTCATTGACAAGTAATCCATTCGATTGTGAAAAAAATTGGAGCTCATTTGAAGGGATTAGTGTAGTTATCTTTTAAGCTATTATTGTATTCTTTTAGCTAATTTTATCTATTTAATATTTTCAATTTTGTTAATTAATATTTTGTAGGTACATACAAAAAAGAGAAATAGACTAAGCACAAAACTACTTAACAATCTTGTGTTTGTCCAATTTAATATAAGATTGTTGAATAATAAAAAGAGAGAAGATAAAAATGGTGTGGATGTGCTACTTTCATATAATACAACTTGTACATAACAGTGGATTGTTGATGGTTTGAATGTTGTTTTATATCGAATTTAGAATGTTTTGAACTTTGAATATTGCTCTATTTCAAATTTAGAATTATTTGAACTTCAAATATTGCTATGTTTTGATGTTTGGATGATTATATATATATATATATATATATATATATAGTTTTAAATGTTATTATTTATGCACTTATAAATGAATATTTCAAAATTGTTAGGTTATAAATAAATAAATTATCTAAAAAACACCTAAATTCCCCCTCCCCAAGACCCCACCCTCGGCCGCTCGATTAACGTCTAGCAAGTTCTGCAACCTTGATTAATACTGAGCTCCAATCCATTGAACCAAATGTGTGATTGGGTCAAACAGACCCATTTTTCTATTTACAACCCCCAATTGTTTTATAAAATATAAATATTAATATGATGAAAAAAAATCTCTTAGCCCTCAACACTTAAAATCATATCATAGCCCTTACACACTATACCCCACCCATTTTTCTATAACTAAAACAAAGGAAACAACAAGACATAAATCATAGCTCCCGCATGCTCCGTAAGTGAAAAAAGAGATTTATGAACAAAGCAGAAGAATCAACGATTTAGCAGCAATAATTGTGGTCAGACATTATTCCCAAGGATTGAAATATCGCGAAATATCGCGGATATATCGCGGAAATTGACATTGTGATACGGATATTAGGGAGAATATCTTTTTTCCCGAGTATCGGTGAAATATCGTAATATATCGCAATATATCGCGATATTTTTTATATTTCTATAATATATTTTAATTTTTATTTAACACTATATATTTTTGTGGTCTTTTTTAGGTTTTCAATGTAATTATTTGAGTTGCAATATTCTTTGTTTTATAAAGACACTCACTTTGTAAAAAATTATAAGAGAAAAAAGATCGAGAAATCAACGGATGTCTTAAATTGAAAAGTGAGATGCACCGGCTTTATTTTTTTCATTTTTTCAGTTAGGGGACATGATAGACAAATCACTAAAGTTTTTCTCCCCATATACCATACGAAATTGAAATCTAAGAAATCAAGAAGCATATCAAGCGCATGTGCATAATTATATCCATAATTACTCTAATGTGATGAATTGGTACCGATATTGTTTAGAACAAGATGACATTCCATCTACTATATTTGAACCTCATAGATCCTCATTTTGGTATTAATTGTACTTTATAATATTTATTTAGTTAATTTATGTTGCATTATGTATTATTTTGTCAAATGTATTGTCTCAGACAGTATTTATATAATGTATTATTCATATGCTTGATTTCAAAATACAATTCTATCAAAAAAATTTGTGGAATATGTGCATAATAATATGTTATAATAATTCCTAAAATTTCTTGCTAAATTTCCAAGATTTTAATATGATTTCTGTCATTTTTTTCAATTTTATGCGATATCGATATGCGATATCGATATATCCGGCGATATATCCGTAAAATTGAAGTTGCGATATATGTTGCGATAGACATATTTTCATCCTTGATTATTCCCAAGCACATGATTCTTGCTTAATCAGTATTCCATTTCACAACAAAAGATGCTACAGCTACCAAAACCGTTTGCAAAGACAAGCACATATTATCGTTTTTGCTTTTGATTACCTTGAGATGAGCAAAGTTTCAGAACCTTGAAAGTATAAAATAAAAAATAGTATCAATTCATTAGACAGAGAACCATCAGATTTCGAGGTGCTAGTATCAAACATCCTATCTCGACTAGTACCTTCTCTTCATCAAAGAAATAAAGGATTTTCGCAAAATTTTATTGGATGCTAGCAGAGAGAATCCATGTATACTTAACAAGCATCTTCCCAAGATCATTATCCTTTGCACCAATCTACAAGAATATATATCAATAATGGCCAAGTGTGAGCATACAAAATAGACAAAATTACACCAGCAATAAAACATCAAACATAAGAGGGGAATAACTAAAGTTTCATAAAGGTTCAAAGTGTCTACATCCACAGTTCACAAGTCTTAGAACATTGCAAATCACTTTAAACGGAACCTAAGGGGAATAAAACTAATCACTCCTAATCAAGGAAACTAAACGCCCCCTTAATGGAAACTTTCTTAATATGATAAGATAATTGACTAAACAGAGGTCTTTATGAATAGAACTGTAACATCTGAAATGATGTGAACATTCATTAAGTATATTTTCACCCAAGGACTGACATCACTCTGACAGAGGAACTTTCAGTAAGAAAATTATCAAGATAGTGTTTTTCCCTGAGTAGATCATATAGCCTTTAGTTCAGTAAAGGTATATAAACAAACTAAAAATGTTATACACACACAGAGACACAGAGAGAGAGACCTTTTGGAGCATAATGAAATAGGCAGTCTGGCCATTCAATTTGGCATGCTGTAACCTTGTTACAGGGACTACATTTTGATAACTGTTCAGAGCCAGGCCCTTGATGTGCAGTATCAGATCACATGGCAATGGATAAAACCTCACCTTTCATCAGCTTTAAAGTGGCAGTAGTCACAAGTTGATCCAAGCATTCCAAGAGGGCTGCCAAAGAAATCCTGAAAAGAGAATGTTTTCGAACAACCAACCAAGCACCCAAAGAAAACATAAGAAAACAAATTGCAGCGCGCCTCATGAAAATTCCGAGGAGATGAACAGCAACTAATGGTGACATTGAAAGGGTCGCCAGAGGATTGATTAGCATGAATATGAAATGTCCCTAAGAAGAATCTATATGAACTTTATAGCAAGTTGATTGGATGTTTTGTGTCAAAAGCAATTTCTGTTTTCAGGTGTCTACAAATGAAAAAGGAAGACTTTTCAAGCAAAAGGTACATTATAAAGTCAGTTTGTTAGATTATGTATCATGTCAATCGAGTTCCACCAGCTCCCTGAGCACTAAATGTACAAAGAAGATTCCATAAACACAAATTTAATAGCACTTGAATGGTTAGTTGATGGTTGACTGTTTACACAATCTCAGTTAGGCATGAAGACTTGAAGTATAGCTTAGAACAGAATTACAACAACAAACATTTGTACAACTTATTGAGAATCTGAGGTTTTCATAAAGTGTTACAAGATACAGATAGAATTACATTCTGGAGTCAGATGGTAGTAACTGATTGAGTTAACTGGTGGTCTAGAGCACGTGTAAGAGATGATCATCTTCTAGAGAGCCATATTTCCATTAATTACTCAGTCCAAATCGAGCTGCACAAATTAATTGCTGATGTGGACTCGAAGGGATACACTGAGGTAGTCGACACATCCCTTTCTTCATAGAAAAGAAAGCTGATCTATATCTTTCTTCTAAGCTCCTCAATCAATTTCCCATTTCTGCAGAAGCATGATAGACCGCAAATTTACATGCATGCCCCCAGAGATAAGAAAGAGAAAAAGCAACTTACAGATATGTAAAGAGAAAGCAGAAGTGTGAGATGGCCCTAGATACATTTGATACCGTGATTATTGGACTCAACCATATACATGATACATCATCACAATTTTCAAAGTGAAGCATATAATAAAAGCTTGAGAAACCTAAATACAGTGTACTAGTCAAACTGTAGCAACCTTTCACTTTGGTCATGTGATATTTGGTATAATCTCAAATATGAATAGTGAGAGGAAACTATAGACACTATTTCATGTAAATGGTGAACCTGACTGATAGAGGACATTGATCATTTCCCTTAATGCATTGATGAAGGAGAATGATTGTTTCCTTAACCATACAGAAGATTGATCATTTCCTTTTAGTTGTGCACAGACAGAGAAGATCGAGCATCATATTTAGTTAATTATGGTATTGTTATTTAGATAAATTAGGGAATAGTCATAATAGATAGGCAGACATGAATGTCTACAGTATTCGGCTCGTAGCTGGGATTTCCCTATAGTTTCTATATCTTTTTAGTCATCTTGTTCTAAGCTTTAAGTCATTTTGTTTCTAATCTTTTTAGTCATTAATAAAATTTCGGAAAATTCTCTAACCCATTCTATTTCTCTTTTCTCTAAAAACTGCTCCAACCTGCTGGCCTTTTAATGCAGACCAATAAAGGAGAAGAATCTCAAGGCAATAGAGAAGAGTATTGGTGCTTTGCAGAAAAATATGAAAAGCAAAAGGAGAAGATATTTGATATGATCTTGGAATAATAAATGAACTGGATCACTTGGAGGAATTACATTAATCAAAATATGAGATGATATACTGGAGGATGAAATAACATCAGAATGGTATTGTTAATTCAATAAGTGATAGAAATGTCTGCATACATGCTATGAGCAATAAGGCAACAATTTCCAACTCATGAGAGATATTGATATCGTATTAGAACACAATTAAAAAAACTGAATGTTTTTTTACAAGGACACAATCATTGTTGAGAAACTAAATTTAAATGGAGCTCTGTAACTGGAAATACTGAGCACAAGAGACACAAACTGTCTTAAATGTGGTGATTCTACAAGCAATTTTGTGTGAACATAGCTGAATGTAAATATGTATGTCAAGAGACAGAAAAGGAAACAAAAAGAAGGAAAGTCCGTAAACAAATATCCCAGTGGAGTATAAAAGATGCGAGACTAACAGATACATATGTCAAAATGGTAGCATTTGCAATCTTTGAGGCGCAGAGATTTGGAAATGAAAATGATATGTTTAAATATGTTGAAACTGATTCTGTTGGAGACTTCTATTAATGGAGTCAGGACCACATCCTCACTGAGATTCTCAAATGGTGGAGGATTTTGTAGCCTAACAAATCCAGATACTAACATAAATTTGAACAAATTTGAAGCTTTTTGTTCAAAGTTGCAGAGCGCCAAGCAAGGAGCAAATATGGGTCAGAATTCACCTTCTTTTTCTTTTTCTTTTTCTTTTTCTTTTTTTGGTGCACTGTATTTAATCCAAGATACCAAATCAATATCCAGAAGTTAAAATCAAGCTCACACTCGTGCATGCATAAACACACCACAGGCGCACACATGTATATGGGTGGGGTGGGTGGATGTCTGGAGAGAGAGATGCATAAACATGTTCAGCAACAGGTACATTAAGCAACAATATAAAAGTTCCAAGTATTGGAGTTCATAATATATAGCTTGAGTTATGCAATTAATGAAGGCAAAGAACCTACCACCAAGTTTTACACTGGTACACCAGACTTCAAAGACTCCTGAGTGCTCTCACCACAATCAAGCACATCCTTATCTTTTACCATCTTGATATAGTAGCTGACTATTTGTTTATCCAACTCATAGTAGTACTCCATTTTCTTCAATGGTTTCATGTCCAGGTCAATGAAAGATGCCTGCAAGATTGTAATGGACTATGATCAGATAAGAACAAGAACATGCAGAGCAAATATATCATTTATCAGAACTAAATCCTGAGGATAACATTTATTCCTCCTAGAAATTTGAACATGATCAACGGAAGTTCTAAACAAGGCGGCAGAAAATGGAACTTATTGATAAGTGAACACTACAATGGACAGAGATATGCTGAAATGTTACGCTACAAGCATCTATTACTAACTTCACAAAATGCAAGAGAGAAACAAATAACTAGAACTTTCTACATAAAGCTAGAACTGATAATTAGGCTGATGTAGCATGAAAACATAAAAATGTGAATAATTTTGGTGCCAGAATTTTACAGACATTTTTTAAGGAAAAGCAAGTCCATGCTTCTAAATCTACTGTCCAAATCCTTCCTGATCATCAATAATCCATACTGCAAACATATTAATGATGCCTGAAAAGAAAGATTAATGATGCCTAAATGCTAATCATAAATGTGCAGAAGAATTGATTAGGTGTCCACCTTGTAACAAAAAGTTTGCTTGCACGATTCCAGAAAGACAGCACAATATGGAGACTCCTGGCTCATATTTCCTCTGGGCCTAAAACTTATCATCATGCTTAGGTCCTTTGCAGTGGCAGATATCAAGTAATCCCTCACAATTTTTATTTTTTCTTCCCTTTGCAATGAATGAATAGATGAATATCTAGCTGATAATTTGATTCCACCTATTCTGCGACAGACTACACAAGGCTGAGAAATGATATCATAGTAGGCATGAATTGCACCTTCTATATCAATGGCATCAAGCTTCTGTACTTCAAGAAGCCGATTCAACAAGTCAGACTTAAAAATAGCTTCAGAGAGCAGATCCACAAAACACTTGATATGCATCCCATCGTTTGTTGAAATTACACGTTTAAGCCCGTCATGGAATGGTTGACCAACTGCAGAACTAGTGCTGTCCGCAGCACAACCCATGCCTCCAAAAATAAGCGAACCATTTAAGAAAACCCGAAAATTGTTCTGAGGAGTGAGAAAGAGGGTCTTAATTGCTCTTTGTATTCTATCCTTGGAACCAGAAAACAAATCCAGAGGATCATATTTACTTATTTGAGATATCTGCATTTAAAGGATCGCCATCAGTTATCTTCAAAGAAATACTTCTAGAAGTACAAATATACCTTATAATCTAAGAAATAAAAAAGAACATTCACTTCATTGCTAGAGTTGAAATGGCGCAACAAGGCATCAATAATAAAAAATTATTTCCAGGAGATGAATCAGATCAGATGTTCAGGTACTACCTTCCCTTGATGCAATTTCAGAGCTTGGTGCATCTTAAAGCGAGTAATTCTCTTTTTTACTGCATTTTCGTCAGCTATGAATTCTGATGTAGGAAGAAATCCACCTTTGGGCTGCTTTTGCAGAAGAAGAGAATAAGTGGAAAAAGTTACAAACTCCTACAACATTGTTAAGGAAGTGTGCACCTCTAGCAGAGATACAATGACCATATATATGAAGAAAAGCACAAGGGAAGCACCTTTATCTCAACAGACACACAGAAATCCTCTTTGAGAGAACCTGAGACTGAAAGAAAGGTCATGATTAGCATGTTGTGGGTCCACCAATTAGGAACCCATTCTCACACATCATCATTAAATCTCAAATGTTATTTACAGTTATTATATTACTAAATTAATGAATAATGGTCTTTGATGGAGAATCTATGATGGCTACAAAGATAAAATTCAGATAAATTACATAGATATAACTAGTATGTAATTTAAAAAATTTGTATTCCAAGCATATATCCACATCTACTAAAATTTGACCCACTACACACTGCCATTAGAAATTCATAACTCAACACCCAGAGAACAATTCTCCATGAGGAAACATTAGATCATATGACATAATACAGAGCAGATATGCACAGAACTGACGGGAAAATAAAAAAGTTCCTGAAGCGGTTCAAGCAAGCATAAAAACGGAATTACAGATCAGATAAATTATCTTTAAACACAAGCAGGAGCTTTATCAATCCAAACAATCTTGGGATGCATCTCATACCATGAGGAAACACTGAATGATCAGTAATGAGAAGAACTGAGTCGCAAAGTGGATTGACTCTTGCAGCATCAACACGCCATGGCGGGCGCTGACAAAGAACCTTGTTGTCAACTGCCTCCAAAAATTCTCTTGACACAAGAACATGGATCTGTAGCACGTTGCATATAAATTCCAACGTTTCAGTTAAGCTAGCCAAAATGAGTCATAAAAACTAGGAAGTAAGATCTGAGTCTTTAAAATGAAAAGAAAATCCCACACTTATCCATGTTAAGCCAACTCATTATTCTTTGATTGCATGCTTTGTTTGGTGAAATAAGTAGATATTGCATTTAATAGTGTCTATCTCATTATAGACCATATAATATGTTCAATTAAAAGAGGCAAGAACACATCAACTAATCCTTAACTTTTTGTTACAAGAGAAAAGGAGAAAAACCAGAATCATATGCTCAGATACATATATCGACAAACAAGTGTTGGACACAAAAAGCTAGCAAGCATAAGAAGCACGGAGATGTCACTATTGAACATTATTAAGATTATTGATCAAGCATTCCGATATTATAAATGGAAGGGGAAAAGGATAATACTGGCTTCAAAACTTTTCTAGAATAACAACTTACCCCTGCATCAACATGTTCAGATCCCAACAGTGGGCACATTACTCTCTGCACATACAGCTGCTCCGCAATTTCCTTTGTAGGTGCTGAAACGATGCCTTCAAATTTTCCCCACAAGAGGCCTTCATGGTTAACTAGAACTGAATGACCATTCTCACATTTAGGTCGATCATTTGGAACTTTTTGTATCCTTAAAACCTTTCCAACCTAGATGTAAGAAAGAAAAATAAATGCATTAAGGCATTTGTATAGATCATAGTATCTACTTGTACCATCAATGGATGCATTCAAAGTCTTAAGTGACAGGATTGAGTATTTTCTTGGTGTGATCATTCTTCTTATGGACTTCTTAGTGAGTATTTTTTTAATTCTTAATAACATCATATTCCCTCTTTCATGTATGAAAGTTCAATATAAGTAGATTAATCACCAAAAACACGAGTTCTTTTAAATTAAGTTGTTCCATCCAAGACAAGGAATGATGCACCATGGTTTTTTATAAAGGGAACTTCTAGCCAGCCTAAGCTGAGGACCAACTTTCAAGAAATGTAGAAGGTTGAAAAGCATTTATAGTGACTACTGACTTCATCAATTTTCTTTCTAACTACTTAGCAAAGAATGCACACCAAATAGATCTTAATTCTTTAGCCAAAATCCACTACAAGGGTGCAAGATAGAGCATATATCCACCCCCCCAGCTAGATGTAAAAAGGAAATAAAAACTAACCAATGTATAACCCACAGATGAACTTCAACACCATTGAATCTTAGCAAAACAAACCTCTAGGCTTCGTGTGATAAATAAATCAGGAAATACAAACAAAAATGTCCACATATTGTTTACTTACAATTTGTATGGTTGTGAAAAAGAAATACATCAACTCAAAAATCGACAAGATCTAGCAGTTGTATAAAGAAAATAAAAGAAACAGAGTTTTACAAAATGAGGAGAGTTTCCACAGTAAGCAAGAACTAGGTTCACAGCTCCTTCTCCTCTGTAAATCCATTCCTCCGCATCTTTGGCTTGTAAAACTGCTGCCATCCACTTCAGAGAAATAAAAATCACTTCTTTCCTGTTCCATTTTAGACACACAAAGGGTATTTGTAGAGTTGGGATGCTTGGAAATGGAAATAATTCGAATAAAAAATATATCAACATGCCATCTCCACATAAAACAGAACTTAGGAACACCTTCATGAACTCTAACAATGATATCATCAGATCATTCAAACAGCATTTCAAGTATCAACATCTATTACACTAAATAAACAACAAAAAAAGTGCTGAAGAAACAACAAAAACAGAAAGGCCGGATAAACGATCTGATCATTCACCACAACCAAAAAAAATAACAATTATATACAAAAAAAAGGAGAAGTTCAAAAATTCAAGAAGGAAAGCTGGAAGGACTCTGACAAAGAAGCAATCCACCGCATATCAAAGCAGAATAAGAGTAAAAGGAATTACGTTTCCAGAAGTAATACTTCAAAAATGCAATATTTCCGGAGCTAGCCGCTTCCAACTTCCAAGTCTACCACTAATGGTAGAAGAGTGTCGTCGCGACTATCAAATTTAAAGAATTTTCACTTTCGGATTGCAATCTCGTACAGAAATCCATTCAGCTGATGAAACTAGTCCTGAATTACTAACCTTTAACAGAGAAAGCAATACAATGCTGATAAATTGCCGGAATGTAGCTTTGAGTGTGGGGATTTAGGGTTTAGAGAGGGAAAAAGGAAGGAGGGAGTGTGTGTGTGCGAGAGAGAGAGAGAGAGAGAGCTGCCTATTTGACTAATGAAATGTCTCAATCGAGCTGTGAGCCCATGTAGACATTCGTCGACCATGCAAGTTTATACTAAAGCGCTCGGAATGTGCAATTTTATACTTTGTAGACGCCCACTTTTTTATTCCAATGATTCGTCAAAATTGGAATATTGGTTTGAACGATGGTATTAAACAAAATATTTCATTTTAATGTTATAAAAAAATATGAATAGTAAATTTCTATAAATTTTATCAATCCATCGATATTAATGAGATAATAAGATATTATATTGCATCTTTTAATTAGCTATTAGTATAGTATTATAATATCTATTGGCCAATATTATTTCACGTATGTAGTATTATTTATTTGACGCGTGCAATTATATTATACTTTTATAAATATATTAAAAATGCACTGTTAAGTTCAATTAAAAAAAATTCAATCAAGAAATATGAGTTTAACATGGCTTTCTTATTTTACTATTTGACTATGATTGGTTTGGTGATTTAGGGGTGATAAAATTTGATCGATAATTTTATCACCATTCATCTAACATTTGGTTTGAGTGTATTGTAGTTTGGGATTAATAAGTTAAATGATAATTTATCATCACAAATACGGATAAATATTAAATCTGAGGTCGCAACTAATATAAAAGAACGCAAAGACTCATGTACATAAGATGTACATCAGACGGTCAACGCGTTGATCGGGTCAACGCGCGTTGACTCGGTTAAAGCGTTGATAAAAAAAATCGTGAAAACGGGTGATACTTTTTATAGATACAATCATACAACTGATATTTTTTTTAATTTTGAATGATATTTTTTAGTGTTTCGATTGATACTAATCTTAACAGTTTTTTTCTTTATTTTTTTCCTAGCCAATACTTTTTATTGATACAAATGATATTTTTGGGCCTTTGAAATGATACTTTTTAGTATTATGAATGATACTAATTTTGACGGTTTTTTTGGTCAAAGCATTGACCGGGTCAACACCTGTTGACCCGGTCAACGTGTTGACCGTCTGATGTGCATCTTGTGTACAGGAGACTTGCCTATAAAACAAATATTTTATTTTAAAATTATAAGAAATAAGAAGTTTTTGTAATATAATATATACAAAATCAATAATTTAAATATTGATAATAACCCTTAATAAATGACATTCATGAATATTTATGAGATAATATTTTATAGTGTGCCCATTAATGAGCTATTAATATTTATATTAGTATTCTGATATTTCACTCGACAGTATTATTTCATAATGTGATGTGGCTTCTATGTATTTAATATTAGTACTATATTTAACACGTGCGATATATTTTACTTTTATAAATATATCATATACTAACAACTATTGGTATATACGGTTGATATTATAAAATGGAATGGTAATGAAATCACGATTTTCACATTCATTCTCAATGCTATGACTGGTATGATTTTTCAGTTGGGAATGATTATTTCTGAAGAAATTATCATTACTATGAATATGAGATTAACCTTTACTCCCCATCCACATGGAATTATGCATTATGATTATCAAAATAAATTTGATTTTTTGTTTTGTAAAACTAGGCTTTATTTTTTGTATCGACAAATGAAATGTCATGTCCCTATAAAATATTTTATTAAAAATAAAAGTATAATAAATTTAATATTTTTTCTAGAAAATTTAAAATAAATTAAATTGTAAAAATAAAGAAAATTATATTAAAATTCAAAAGGCGTCAATTATTTTTAAAAATTATTACGAAACAATTTAAAAAACTTCAAAATTATTTGATGATAAATAATATAAAATATTTCAATTTGAGAAATTTATGAAATTTTTAAAAACTCGTTAATAATTTATTAATGGTTCATAAAATTTTGTAATATTTAACAAAAGTACTAATGATATTTAGGAAAAATTACATTGCATAAAATATACAAACACATTAATCATTAGTGAAATACTCACTAGAAGGATATTCAATTTTTTCACAAATATTAATAAAGTAAAAATTGTATAATATTCAATAATATATTTTTAAAATATAATAGTATATCTCGAAGGAAGAGTAATTTGTTATTTAGAAATAAATAAGTAAATTCGTGTATTTTATTTACTAATTACATATTGTTATAATAAAATCAATTCATAAATGTAAGTTTCATTCCTATCTTATTATTTGTGATATCAACTAAAGAAATGATAATAGTCATTATATTCCATTTACATCATCATTCGATTACTGAGTTCATTTCATTCCCACTTGGTTCTATTCCAGCATACCAGTCATCCTCTAAGAGTGCAATTGTCAAATTATATTAGAAAATTCCAATCGGGAAATACGTACCTCAAAGAGTGGCTATACAATTGTACTTATAAACATATGGGGTAAAGGGCAAAAAAAACACCCGAACTATACGTCTAATTCCACCTAGACGTAAGAACTATTTTTTAGCTTAAATACACACCTAAACTATTTAAAAAGTACAATTGGCCCACTAAACTATTCAAAAAAAGAACAAACTAACACTTGATATTAACACCGTTAGTTTTTCCCATTAATTAAAATGCGTCAAGATCTATTTTATTACCTATGAATGCTAATCGGACAAATTGAAACAATGGTCAAATAGCCCACACTAAGGAATTTAAAAAAATCCAACATTGAATTGGTATCGAGATTTAAAATTTAATTCGTAACACGAACCCTCATCATTGATAATTCTCATGTAATTATTCTATCATTTAACACCCGATTGACAAATTGAGAGTGTAATTAGAAAGCCTATGATAAGGGCTTTCTAACCATACCACATTACATGGTATTATTGTCCGAATCTATCATAATTAGGTAGAAGAATTTACGTGCATTTTATTTAATGGAAAAAACTAATTAATGGCAAGAAGAATTATGGATTGTGGTTTTTTTTTCTCACGATTTTTAAGGATGCCCACAACATTTGCAAAAGATGTGATTAGTGTCAGGAGTTTTGAACATCACAAAAAAAAATGAAATGTCCATGACACCTATTATGCCAGTGGAGATTTTCGATGTATGAAGAATGGATTTTATGGGTTCCCTTGCAAACTATGAGGGGAATCATTACATCATTCTGGCAGTAGACTATGTGTCTATTGGTAGAAGCCAAGGCTATTCCTACCAATGATGCTCGAGTAGTCACTGCATTTTTGAAGTCCAACATCTTCAGTCAGTTTGGTGTGCCGAAGTCTATAGTCAGTGATCAAAGAACACATTTTTGCAACCAAACTCTAGAGAAGTTGCTAAAGAAATATGGGGTGAATCACCTTGTGACAACAGCCTATCACCTACAGGTAAATGGCCAAGCTGAAGTCTCAAATTGAGAAATCAAAGCCATCCTTAGCAAGGTAGTGAATCCGAATCGAAAGGATTGGAGTCAACATTTAGATGATGCCTTGTGGGCATACCGAACTGCTTTCAAAACTCCGATCAGGATGTCCCCATATAGGATGTTTTTTGGGAAGTGTTGTCATCTTCCAGTGGAAATGGAGTACAAAGCAAATGAGCATTACAAAAGCTAAATATGGATAGGAGCAGGGCATACCAGGAAGTTTCAGATTCAAGAACTGAAAGAGATGACGATGGAAGACAATGATAATGCTGTTCTTTACAAAGAAAAAATGAAAAGGGCTTTATGATCAAGTGATAAGAAAGAAGAGGTTCTCTCCGAGACAGCAAATTCTTTTATACCATTCTCGGTTCAAACTTATGAGAGTGAATCTGAAAACTAAGTGGGTTGGTCCTTCAGAAGTATATGTGGAATGCCCAAATGGAGCAGTCGAATTAAAAAATCCAGATACAAGAGGGTGTTTCAAAGTTAATGGCCACAGACTGAAACATTGCATGGGGCATTCGGGCCAGGATGTTAGAGTGGTCTAGCTCGTAGAGCTAATTTATATCTGAGGAAGGATGGTGTCGTGCCCATGACAGTAACTAGGGCGCTACTGGGAGGCAACCTAATTTTTTAATTATTTAATTTATTTTATTTAATAAATATTTTTTCTATTTTATTTTCACTAGAATATGGAATATTTTATGTGTGTTTTGGAGATAATACCATTTTGCAAGAAAAGATAAAGCCAAAGTAGCAAGAGATAAGGATATCCCTTGAAAATAGGGATTCCAAAAGAGGGCATTAGAAGAAGATAGAGTTTGTTCCGAATTTTTAGACCTTCATGTATATCCAGTGTTGTGGCCATGCGGAGGCTACTTAAGAAATCCTAGAACTGAAGAGTCGCGGTCATATCAGCTACATGAACAACTTTTTATAAAATGGAGCCCATTAAATCTCTAACTATCCATTTCACTATTCATTCCATCTCTCTCAAAATACACTAAGCAGAGAAATATTTTCTAGAAGCTCTCTACAGAGGCCATTTTTTCTTCTTTCTCTCAAAAACTTTTGTGATCGAAAATGGTAGCTACTTAAGGAAAGAAGAAAACACCCAAGTCAAGTGCTAAAGCTCGTCTGGAGTTTGAGCTGTCTGCTTCAACCAAAGAGCGCCTTAGAGTGAACTTGTACGGAAGAAAGCCTATAAGCCCAAAGACAAGAGTGAAGGAAAAATCAGTGCTTCGAGTAAGATGATTAAAAAGACAATTTCAGAGAAGGTGGTTATGTCTGAGATGGAGAAGAACAATCTATTGAGCCCATACAACAAGAAGAAAAGGTTGTAGAGCCCGAGACGGAGCCAACACAACCCCCTGGAAAAAAGTTGTGCAACTTGCTGCGATGAAGGGAAAAAAATGGGCTAGGGTTCTTACTCCCTAACCTTCTGGAGAGCATGATGAAGGCCTAGATGAGTTTTTGGAAGAGTTGGAAGAAATGTAACTGACTGAGATAAAAAATAAAGTGATTGCTAAGCTGAAGAGAAAAATAGGTGGTTGAAGTGCCCACACCGATGAGATCTGAGCAGGAAGAAGTTTTTGAGCAAGAAGAGGAGACTGAGGAGTAAGTTGAAGGACAACAGGAGCAGAGCGAGCCATCTCAGGCTCGAACTCTGGTGAATGAGCCTTTTGAGGACTCACCGGCGAAGCAGAGAGTGGGGAAGGTTGTTGCAGTAAAGGTAGGGGAAAGGCTTGCTAGAGAGCCCTTTGTAAGAAAGAGGAAGGCTGAAGAGGGCATACAAAAGCTTGATCCCAAGAAAGGCAAGACTGTTGTGAGCCCACCATCCAAAAAAGTGAGTGTGCAGGGGAATGGCCCACCACCTATTCGCGGCATTATAAGAAGCAAGGTTGTGCATGCTGAGTCCTTGGCTGCTCTGGGGATAGAGCAAGAGGTACGCGAATTCTTTGTTGCTATTAGGTGGTCCTTCTTTGTTGATATAGAATGTGTGATTTTTCTTTTTTGGTGCAAGAATTTTCCCCAGATTCTAGGAGGTGGATCGCTAATTAAAGAGGATTGAATGCCAGCAATCTAGGATGCGATGAGTACAGAATCCGCGAGATAAATCTTCTAAATAAGGGAAGAATCTGCCAAATATGAAAAGTTTTGGGCATAGCGACTACGAATTGCGCTGAAGATCCCCGGCCTGTGGGAGAAATTACCTAGTGTTTTTTGTACTCCTATTTAAGTAGTTTAATGGCAGAGGCCGAAAACACACGCCATATACATTCTCATTTTACTTTTTCTTACATTTTTAATTTCTATTGAACAATCTCAGGCCTTATGCCCGCAGGCTGCTAAGATTTCAGTTTTATGCACTTAAATCCAACGTTGGTGTTGGATCATTTTGCTATTTAATCAAGTAAGTTTTCATTTAATTTATGTCTTCTTTTAATAATTATTGTTGTTCTAAGTCTAGCATGAGCACCTAGACTCGTTATGCCGGATTGAACAAAGATAAAAACTTAATGAATACGTAAGAACCGTGAGGCTTATGGACATAAGTTGTGTGAATTTAGTTCCGTCGTGTAATCATTTTCTTTGTTGTATTAAAGTGGGCTAAGTTAGTTAATCGTGGCTGATCACTCGTTAATTAGAATTGTGTTCACTACCTCTATAAATGGTCAATGAATCGTAGCTGTGTGTTAGTCATAAAGGAATGGGGTGCATCACAGGTACTGTGGGCAACTTGAGAGATCAGTGCCGCAGTAAATCTAGGTTTGTCTAGGGCATAAAGCTACTTTGTTGTTTACAATCATATGAGAGATCGAGGTTGGGCAAGAAGTTAGGGATTAGGGGACGAGATATCACCTCTAGTCTATACAAAAGGATAGATTGGGCACGACGAGAGAGATCTGGTGCCTTTAACTAGATAATTAGATTCACATAAGTAATCAGCGTGCCCATGATCGGTCAAGTGTTTGTTAAGTTCGAATCGACGTTCTAATCCGGATTACTTTACTATTAATATTTTCTTTTCTTTTCTTTTCTTTTGTTTTGTTATTTTACTTTACAATATTTACGTAAGAAGTACAGAGACCACAACAACCCTCAAAACATTAGAATTGTTGACATTGGAAGATAGAGTTCGCAGCTCCCCGTAGGATCGACCATTACTCACGTTTGCTGGCTACGCCTGTAGTGAGCATAAGGATAAGTCTCTCTTGAGATTTATTCTTACCGCGAAATGACCGCGCGTCACAGGCTGGATCAGTTTCGCATTAGTGGGCTTAAGTATTTCTATTTCAATCAAAAAGCCCACATGTTTGGCTTACTAGATTATTTCATATTATGTGTATCGTAAGGTTCGTGCTAGAGTTACAGTTGTGGTCCCTAGACTATATATATGTTTTTGATTATGAAATGAAGTCAAGAAAGTATTAATCTATGATCTATCTGCCTCATCCTTATTTCTCTATTATTTTACCCTTTTCTTATATACTTTCCTCCACTTCTTCTAACCAAGATCACATACACACACACACACACATACACACACACACACACACACACACATATATATATATATATATTGTCACTGTTACACAACAAGCTTTAAGATAGGAAAAAGGAAAAATAAAAAATAAAGAGAAATTACAAATTCCATAACAAAATCGTTATATAGAAAAATCCAACCACTGCGCACTTTAAAATGACAAAGAGAACACTTTGGTATCTCAAAGGTAAGATCAATTATGACTTATTATATTCAAGTATTAATAATTATAAACATGTCGTTTATATTGACAAAGATTGGGATGGAGATAATGATGATCGAAAAATCACTATTGAGTTCAAATTTTTCATGGGAAACACCTCTTTCACCTGGATGTCGAAGAAGCAACTCATAGTCACACTTTCAACCTGTGAAGCTACCACATCCGGTGTTTATCATTTTGTCTAGCTCAGAAATTTGTTGAAGGAGTTTCAATGGCCACTAGAAGAACTTGTAAGAATTTGTGTTGACAATAAGTCGGCATCGCACTAGCATTAAATCCCGTGTTCCACAATCGAAATAAGCATATAGAATTTCACTTCCATTACATCAAAGAATGCATTGAAGAGAAATAATTTCTAGCGAAGTATGTGCAATCACAAGATCAAGTCACCGACATCTTCACCAAACCACTAAGAATGAAGACTTAATAAAGTTCCAAAGTTTGCTGGAATTGACAAATCAAGTTTACGGGGGAGTGTTGGAAATTAACTTGATTTGTAGATTAGAAGTATGTATTTTGTATAAATAAATAGTAGAAAGAAAAATACGAATCTAGAATCATATGATGAATTAAAACACTAATCTGAATAAAGAGAAATCTAGAAAAAATGGAGATTATGTGCACAAGTGCAATTGTTAGAGAAAATCAAGACTAATTTCGAATATTTTGTATCAGTGATGACTTGGACAATATTAAATAGTGGTGCATCAGTGCATGTAATTCATTCTCTATTGAAATAAAATTATTAGCTCCCAACATTGTTAACTCAAGTCCACTACTTAGATATAAATTTTACACAAATTAATATCATCCTCCAAATTATATATAGTCTAAATTCCAAACCTATGAATTATAGCAACATGATTCATGTGATTTTAGCATGAACTATAACTAATAATAACATCATCGACCAAAAACAAGATGAATACCCAACTCATAATTGAATATAATGTATGAGATAATTGGAAAAGATATATAGGTGATCATCAGGAAAATTTGAAGAAGATGAAATAAGGTGAAAATTTAATGATGATAATTTACACAAGAAAATAACTTTAAACTCCAGAAGAATTATATTGTCTACAAATGAATAAGCAAATTAGGAATCCTAAAAATTCCAAATCCACGTGTGAATGTAAAATATTTAAAAGAAAAATCCTTAAGAATAAAAATCATATCTGAAGTCTGAACTAGCAGTAACGATTCATATTTTGCTCATAGAAAAACCTTCTAACTTTAAACACCAGAAGAATAATATTATCCACAAACAATAAGCAAATAAGGAATCCTAAAAATTCCAAATCCATGCGTGAACGTAAAAAAAAAAAAAAAACCTTAAGAATCAAAAATTATATCTGAAGTTTGACCCAACAGTAACGATTCCGATTTTGCTCACAAAAAACCTTCTAACTTATATATATATATATATATATACATAACACTTTATTATTGTTATGAATTATTAACAATTATCACAATTTTTTCAAGGGACCAACTATTTGCATTACTAATTTTACTCTTTGCACCATAAAATAAATAAAGAAAAAATAAAATAATTGTGAAGTTACTTCAATACCCTTTTATTACTTGTTCATATCACTAAAATTACTCAATGCACCACAATTCAAAAGTAAAAAAATAAAATAAAATAGAAAACAAATTAATCAAAGTATTCATCAATTTTTAATAGTTTATTAGAAGTATTAGATGCTAGCATGAGTGTATTGATCGAAAAATAATCGAGTTTAGAATGTGTTGTGGATGTTTTTTTGTCCAGATCGCAATTCATTCGAGCGGGAAATTTTGAATATTTTGAAGTGGTTCGAACTCCATTTTTCGATCAACATTTGGAGGAAAAATGGAGTTTAGGGCGTTCGAATTTAAGTTTTTGAACATATTGGGGTGGTTCGAACTTCAATTTTCGAATATAGTTCGTTCGGAAAATATTTTCTAGCACCCTTGCACCTTGAAATTTTCTAAGTGTCGTTCAAACTTTAGTTTTCGAACAAATGAGGGCTGTTCAAACTTTAGTTTTCGAACCAACTTTTTTTTCTAAGTATTGGAGTCGTTCGAATTAATATTCTCAAACAAGGCGAACGTATTTGAAATAATATTTCCAAACACTTTTTCTTTCCAAGTAAAACAAATATTTTTGGAGTGATTGAAAGATATTAATGTAATAGTGTGTGGTGTAAAAAGTAAAATCTATAGTGCATTGAGTAACCGAAGTACAAAAAGTAAAATTAACAGTAAAAAAAATAGAAATTCCCTTTTTCAATTTGGAAATTTATTGAATGATTAAAAAAAAAGTGAAAGAGTACTCAGTGTTTGATGCACATCTTTGTTGCTCCTTAGCCTTAGGTCCCGGCTAGTAACTCTATCTTTGTAGCACCATAGGTACCCCGGGTTTGACGTACAATTGTCTTTCAAAGATGAACTACAATCTATATATATATATTAAGGCAAAATCGCAGGGGTAAAATGGTGAATAAAAAATATAAGCAAAAAAATGTTATAAAAATAATATTGACGCCAAAATTTGTTAAATTATTCAGCATGGCGCAGTTGGCAGTTACCTTTCGGAAAGGTATGCTTGCTTAAATTATTCAGCATGGCACAGTTGGCAGTTACCTTTCGGAAAGGTATGCTTGCTTCAATGTTTCGTGTCCGATACTTCGGAATAGCGGTAGCATTAGTTGTTTTTTTTTTTTTGCCAATAGCTTTTTTTTCCCACTTATCATCATATTTCGCTTTTTTAATTAGTTTTTTCTCCTATTTTATCATCATTTTTCTTTCCATGGCTTCTCATTATACTTCATTATATTTCTTTCCAAAACAACATGCTCTTTGAATTAATCTATAGTTAAAGAAATTAGAAATTATGTTAAAAATGATAGTAATATATTATACAAATGATTTTTTGGCTCCATTATTAATTCTTTAAATAATTGTATCAACTCTCAAGCAACATTGTGAATCGATCTCCTCTCCACAACATTAAAAAATAGATTTTGTGTATATTTGTGTATAATGACAATTAAATTAATTTTTTCGGTGCAAATTTTAATTATACTACAAACCATATATGCTCAATTATTATTTGTTTACGCCTTATACACAAATATCCACAAAATACATTTTTTATGAAAAATAAAATTTAGTTTTTTAATCTATTTAAAATAAAATAATACCGAGCATCGCGTAGGAGACATACTAGTTCCTTTTAAATTTGAAACGGCCATGAGACTAATGCAATCATTTCATATCTCTCTTCTAGCATTGTGCAATATGCTCGACAACTGGGAAACATACTATGAGACTAACTTACGCAGTATACTTCTGAGTGCGCGCATGTGGACTCGAAACTCACGTACTTGTTTTGTTTGTTTATTTTAATTTTATTTTATTTTTATAAACTCACGTACTTGTTTACATTAAGATATTTAATTTAAGTGATTAAACACTTAAATATAAGTTTTAATTAACTTAAGACTTAAATGTGGAGTTTCATAAATATGAATACCACATAAATGTGTAATTTTTATTTTTAATAATTACTATTTCTCATGTATTTCACCATTGTATAATATTGACCACGTCTAATAACGCATTAATTAGCATTTGAGATCATTTAGTTCCAATTTGTGTGCGTCAATCGTGTACCAAATCTCAAAATTATTATTTTTTCTTCAATTTTAATTTCTTTTGGTTTATTTAGTATAATTTTACATTATTATTTAGGGTTTATTCCATCCAATTAGGGTTTATAATTAATTTTTAATATTTACTTTTCATTTTTTTAGTTAATGTAATTGATTTTTGAGGTTGATTATTCCAAACTTAGGGTATATAATTTTTTTAAAATTCTAATTTTTAATAATAAATATTAATTATGATTAGTTTATAATATGATAAATTTTATTTTTATTAAAAATATTATTAACAATATATAATTTGAATGTCAGCATGACACACACAAGTTAGGATCAGAGGATCTATACTCGTTAATTGGATGCCTATATTTTTGTCATATGTTATGTCGAGGTCAAAATGGCAACTAATACATTGATAGCCAAGCACCATGCCAATATTACATTTTCTGTTAGAATCAAAGGATATGTTCATGCCATAAATGGTTAACAACTTTCTTATCAATAACTAGATCCCTATTACTCTATATATGCATATAAATAGACCACGTACAAAAAATATATATACACACCAAATATTAATATAAAGTTGTGAGATTTTTTTTTTGGGGTTGGGGGGTGAGAGGATTTGGGTTCATAGGTCTCTTATATTTACAAAAGAGAAGAAATACCAATTAAGTTAAATGTTAGTGGCAAAATTGTGAGATTATATATGAGCATGCAATTGAACGAATGAGATGCATATATGTCATTATTATTAATCTATATTCAGGAAATAGATTTTTTCTGAGTTAATTACTAGATAAGAAATTAAATCACACTACAAAATAAGATATAAACATGCATAAATGAATCGAAAGCCCAACATAATTAGAAAAAGTAAACAGGAAAAAAAAAAGACGAAAAAGAATATAGTTGTAAGGATTGTGCCGACACTTGGATGATTAATAGATACACCAAGAATATACGTATAATACTAAAAAGCAAATATACTATTTTATGGGCCTTCCCTTATCTTTACTAGATTCCAATAATTTTTCCTACATTACACTCACTAAAGAAATATTTCTTTGTTTTTTTTTTTTTTTGAAATCTTCACTAAGGAAATCTTTATGGGCTATTCTATTCACATCTTTATAATTAAGTAAAATATATTTTTTACTTTATTGAACACTTTTGTCCTTAATTATATAGTCACCACCATTCATTAATATATATATATATATATATATATATATATATAGTCCCCACCACCTAAAAAGTCTGGCAGAATAAAATAATTCCCGATCATCCTTCGCAACCAATAAAAAAAAAGTGTTCCAAAATCTAACCTATCGCAGTGCTGGTGAAGCAAAAGATGGCAACATATATCATAAAAAAAAAGGGATAAGGTCTAAATTGGCCACTAAATTTATTTGGGGCTCAATTGGATCACTACAACTTTTTTGGGCTCAATTAGGTCACCGCAGTGTTAAAATTGGCTCAATTGGGTCACCGTGTGACGGAGCCTGTTAGAGCTCCGTTAAGTGTTGCAAAACGATGTCGTTTTGATCTTTTTTTACCCGACCCAATACCCCGACCCACTCTCAATCCAAAAACCCGACCTAAGCTTCAAAAATCAATTTCCTTTCCATTTCAAAAATCAATTTCCTAATCAAGCTTCAAAAAACGACGTCCATGGAGGAGGGATGAAAGAGAGAGTGATCGAAATCGGAATCCCTAGAAAAGAAGTCATTGTCGAGGGTTCCAACGCGCGAGAGGTGGAGGAAGGCGCGGCGGCGGCGGAAGGTCGGGTGGCGGTGAGCGTGGCGGTGGGAGGAGGCGGAGAAATCGAGGCAGGAGAGGTCCGCCGGAGGATTTGTGAGGTCGTGGTGTGGCGGAGGTGGCGGATTGCGGTGGTGGTCCATGGCAGAGGGTTTGAATGATTTGGGGATTGGATTTGGGGGTTTGTGGAATTTTTGGATCTTGGAGTTTTTACAAATTGTTGTCCAGATTTGAAGGCAATTTTTGGCCAATTTCTTCTGGGATTTTTTTGAAGGCAATTTTGGCCAATTTCTTCTGGGATTTTTTTCTTGCTGTTTTTGACGCCCCATAACAAAAGATTTTTGGAATCAGACCCAAAACATGGCTGGAGGCTGGATTTTGGACAAAGAATAGAAAATAAAAGAAAAGAAAAAATTAAAGGAAAAAACAGAAAATTAAAAGAAAATGGAAAGAAAATTGATTTTTGAAGCTTGGTTTGGGTTTTGGATTGAGAGTGGGTCGGGGTATTGAGTCGGGTAAAAAAAGATCAAAATGACATCGTTTTTGCAACACTTAACGGAGCCCTAACGGGCTCCGTCACGCGGTGGCCCAATTGAGTCAATTTTAACACTGTAGTAGCCCAATTGAGCCTAAAAAAGTTGTAGTGACCCAATTGAGCCCCCAAATAAGTTTACTGGCCAATTTGGACCTTATCCCAAAAAAATATCGTCTATTGCATTAGTGATGTGATATTTTCGTGTGATACTATTAAATTTATAATTTTATAATATTTTTAAAAAAAATAAAAAGTAATTATAACATAATGAACCATAACCAATATTTATTAAAAAAATTGAATTGAAAATTTATAATTCTAATTATGAAAAAAAATCATAATAATGAATTTTTAATTTAAAAATGATAATAGAATACTAAAAAATAATTATATACCTTAATTAAGAAGGATAAACCCTAATTAAAAATTATAGATATAAATATTTTTTAGTTTTACAAAAACTATTATTTTAATAATGCAATAGGGAGTTATCACACTAGTGTAACAAATAATTTCATGTGAAACCTTTCATACATGGATCAGATGCCATTTTTGGTTTCGACTAAATCTTTAGCGCAATTGTCATGTACATTGAATGTACACAAACTTTATATTAGATGGGTGGGCTCCGCTCTAGATCCGAAGAAAAATATCACATTTATTTTTCTAAAAATGCTATTATAACAATTTTTATTTTTATTTTTAAAAGGCCGTGGACATTTTTGGTATTATTATTATAATTTTTGAATTGAAAAAAAAATATATCATTTATAATACTAGAAAATATAATTCTATAATACTGAAAAAATATCATATGCTCAACATTAATACATCACGCGCTCAGTGTACATTGGGCTTCCATTATCTAGGCAGAATTTTATTTTTCAAGCGGTGTTTTTTTTTTTGGCAAATCTATTTTAAAAAAGGTGAATTTCATATCACTCCCCCGTGAAATATCATAAAACCCCTCACATTTAATAAATAGTCTAACCCCCCTCCTTTGTCATGGTAGAATTCATCAAAAAAATCCATTTTAGAGGGAGTGAAGTACACTTACTAGTAAAAGCAAAGGCACAACAAAGGCTCCTCAATAATTTGGGAGATGAATTTGCAAAGGTTCGTCGTTCTCTATTTTTAATCACAAACTCGCTCACTCTGTATGTGTAACGCTCCAGTCCCACTAGGACCAAGACGTCACCAAAAACATACGTACATGCTTACGTGATAAATAATTTTCAAAAATAATAATTTAATTTTATAAATAATTTGTAAATAGGCAGCACCTCAATTTAAAAATGTTCAAACCATGCACTTAGGCGTTCTCAAAGTCAACTTTCAACAAGGCTTTTCGAAATCACTAACCCACACATAACCAAATTATGACCTGTCAATAAACAATATACATAGCCAATCAGGCCACACATTTAAAAACACCACGGCCAACCCTTATATACATTCAAAATATTTGTATATACAATCAAAAATTGACCATTAGGGTCAACAACTTTCAAACTTAAAAGGTTTGCAGAGTACCAACGAAAACATTTAATATGTAACATATAAACATAAGTTTAAAGATGGTTTTAAGCAATAACCACATAAGGGTCAATCATCAAAACCCAAACCAGTAGATCGTCATCAACCAGCTTGATCTCCAGGACCTGAAAATATTTGAAAACATTTGGGTTGAGTGCCAGAAAACACTCAGTGGGCATTATTATTCGTCCAAGATATACTTTCATGCTTTAAAATCAATCATAAACATACTTTATAACATAGTTTACTCTTCTTCATTGGATGAGAGACCCAATGTGATCACATGATACTTTACGGTTACTTATCTAGACATTTAGTCACAAAGTAAACCGTCTTACTTATAAGTCGGAATTCCTCTATGCATGAAGTCTCAACACATCCAATCATTGCGTAAACAATGTTATTAAAACATTTAACATACTTTTCATGGACGAATTTAAAACATAGTTGTGAGTTATAGAAAAACTCACCTTGATGATCTCAATATGCAGTGCAGTTTATATGTGAAATGCTACTATACTCTCCGATCGTCTCAACCTACAAAATTGGAATTCTAATTTAGAATCCTCAAATATGTCATAGAGGTAATAATTTAGATCCTAAATAACTTAAATAATCATTTCCTATAACTTGGGATCGTTTGGAATTGAAATAGGGTCAAATGGGCGAATAATGCGCATTTAACGGATTGAATCAAGTTAGTGATCTATTTGAGAATTTATCAAACTTTGCGGATAGAATTGAATAGGTAAAAAGATGAATTGAACTGAATTTAATGACTAAGAAGGTTAATTTAACATTTAGAAGTGAATTATAATATTTAGAATTTCCTTTAGGGAAAATATAACATTTGGAAATTATAGGCCTAAATAACATTTTCTAAAAATGCTAATTTAATTGTCAAGTATTAAATTAGAACTGGAAAAATATAAATTACTACAATTAATTTGACTGAAATTTAAAATTTAGTACTAAAAACTCAACCCTTTCTTCTTCCTTTTATTTTTGATCTTTTTCCTATCCCCCCTCCTTTTTTTTACTTGATCGTTTTTTTTTAAACTAACTAAAGCCAAAACCTCCTATATTATGTATATATAGTCTACAGTTTTTTTTTCCATCTTTGAAATAATGAAAAAGGATAGCAAAATAAAGTTGCGAAAAGATAGGTTACTTACCTCTCAAGTTTCTTTTTTTTTTTCCCACTTTTGAGCTATTACTCTTCTGCAAATAAATCTCTCCTTAGTGATATACACATATTTATATATTTCATCTATACAAGCCCCCACACCCGCACGTCTATATCTATACACTTATACTAATCCCTTCCCATGACCTCCCAAATGGTCAAAAGTGATTGGTAATTGTTTTAGTAATTATCCCAAATGGACAAACAAATTTTCGTCCTCAATCTATATATATACTTAAATGACTAGGCCCACTTGAATATAATATATAATAATTAAAGAATTAGTTTGAAGTGGGCCCTAATAATTGGGCCGGAAATTGACCTCTAATTGAATATGATTGTTAGACTTGCTTAGAATTTATTTATTTATTTATTTTATTTTTTGTTCAAAATGTCAAGAATAAATTCTATGGAAAGATCAAATGAAGTCTGATTTGAATGATCTCAATTTCAAACGATCCCATTAACGTCTAATTTTATAATATAAATTTTAATTTTAACTTAGATGCTCAACTAAGGTCGAAACTTTTCTCCGTCTTATAGTGCCTCTAAGACCATAATTTAACTAACCAAAATAGTTTGGGTTCTAATTTCATGAAATTTTTAGCTATAAAATAAATTTAAATCCTATATTTTTTTTTTGGGTGTTACATCCTCCCCTCCTTAAAAGAAATTTCGTCCCCGAAATTGAATATACCTGTCATGATGAGGTTTGGATACTTTGTCAAGATCTGATCTTCAAGTTCCCATGTCGCTTCCTCTTGTCCGTGTTTGCTCCATTGAACTTTCACAATCATTAGCTCTTTATTCCGCAGCTTTTGGACTTTTCTGTCGAGAATAGCTATAGGAAACTCGTCGTATGTCAGATCTAGATTTACTGCATACATTTTCTGTCGATCTTGGGCCTCTTTCATTCTTTGTCTTACTTTTTCAATAACCTCAACAGTTTTCTGTATAATTTCTGGGCCCAAAATTTTTCTTTCACCAACTTCATCCCAGTAAAGTGGTGATCTGCACTTTCGACCATATAGAGCCTCATAAGGCGCCATTCCAATGGTCGCTTGGAAACTGTTATTGTAAGCAAATTCAATTAAAGGTAAATATTCCTCCCAGCTTCCTCCTTGATCCATGACTATAGCCCTGAGCATATCTTCTAGGGTCTGAATTGTTCTTTCAGACAGTCCATCAATCTGTGGGTGAAAAGCTGTACTGAAATTTAATTTTGTGCCCATTGCATTTTGTAAGCTTTGCCAAAATTTAGACGTGAACCGCGTATCGCGATCTGATGTCACTGACACAGGTGCACCATGAAGTCTTACAATTTCTCTTACATAAATTTGTGCTAGTTTATCCAATCCTAAAGTCATCTTGACTGGTAAGAAGTGCGCTGACTTAGTCAAACGGTCAACGATAACCCATATGGCATGATTTCCACGTAATGACTTTGGTAGACCAACGACAAAGTCCATTGTGATATGCTCCCACTTCCATTCAGGAATTTCTAGGGGTTTGAGCAATCCAGATGGCCTTTGATGTTCTGCCTTGACTTGTTGACAAGTCATACATCTTTCAACATACGCTGCAATGTCCCTCTTCATATTTCACCACCAGAACGTCATCATCAAATCTGTATACATTTTAGTACTCCCTGGATGAGCAGTGTAAAGCGTGCAATGAGCTTCATCTAAAATTTTTCTTATCAATTCTTCATTTCGTGGCACACAAATTCTATTCCCATACATCAATGCATTATCATCTGCAACCATGAATTCACCAGGGGCTCCTTGACATATTCTTCTTTTTATCTTCTCAAGATAGTCATCTTTTTGTTGAGCTTCAACGATTCGGCCTCGCAAGTTAGGCTTCATTACCATCATTGCTATATGCGCACTTATGCTATCTGGAGGAGTTATAATTTCAATGCTAAGTTTAGCAAAGTCCCTGGTGATTTGTTCTTGTTGAGTTATCAGGTAACTCAATTCTACTCGATTCTTCCTGCTTAGGGCATCAGCAACAATGTATGCCTTTCCCGGATGATATTGGATGGAACAGTCATAATCTTTGACTAGCTCTAACCATCTTCTTTGCCTCATGTTAAGCTCTTTCTGCTCAAATAGATATTTTAAACTTTTGTGATCCGAGTTAATCACACTCTTTCCACCATAAAAATAATGTCTCCAAATTTTTAATGCATGCACCACGGCAGCCAATTCCAAATCATGTGTTGGGTAGTTATTCTCATGTGGTTTCAACTGACGTGATGCATATGCAATCACCTTTCCATTTTGCATTAGAACACAACCTAAACCCTGCTTTAATGCGTCCGTGAAAACCACGAACCCTTCAGATTCTTCTGGTATAGCTAGTACTGGTACAGTAACTAACCTCTTTTTCAATTCTTGGAAGCTTCTTTCACAATCATCAGTCCATTTGAATTTGTTCTCCTTTTTCAATAGTTGGGTCATAGACCTTGCTATCCTGGAAAATCCTTCAATGAATCTTCTATAGTACCCAGCTAGACCTAAGAAGCTACGTATCTCATGTACGCTTGTCAGGGTTTTCCATTCACTAACTGCATTTACCTTGGCATGGTCCACTTTAATGCCCTGATTTGAGACAATGTGTCCCAAAAACACTACTTCCTTTAACCAAAATTCACATTTGCTGAATTTGGCATAAAGTTTTTCCCTTCGTAGTATGTCTAGCACAATTTTCAAATGCTCAATGTGTTGTTCTTCATTTTTAGAATATATCAATATATCATCGATGAAGACGATTACAAATCTGTCCAAATATGGATGGAAAACTCGGTTCATTAAACCCATAAAAACTGCAGGTGCGTTGCTAAGACCAAAAGACATCACTATAAACTCATAGTGACCATAGCGTGTATGAAATGCAGTCTTGGGTATATCTTCCTTTCGAATCTTAAGTTGATGATACCCAGACCTTAAATCAATCTTGGAGAATACACCTGCTCTCTTCAATTGGTCGAATAAATCATCAATTCTGGGAAGTGGATACTTGTTTTTGATAGTTAACTTATTCTACTCTCTGTAGTTTATACACATTCGGAGTGTTCTATCTTTCTTCTTAACGAACAACACAGGTGCTCCCCACGGTGAGACGCTGGGTTGAATATAACTCTTATCTAAGAGTTCTTGTAGTTGAACCTTTAGCTCCTCTAACTCCTTTGGTGCCATGCGATATGGCGCTCTTGATACTGGAGCAGCTCCTGGAAGTAAGTCTATCGTAAACTCAACCTGTCTGTCTGGAGGTAAACCTGGCAGGTCCTCTGGAAACACGTCTTTATAGTCCTGCACCACAGATACATTATCAATTGTCACCTTCTCTTACTTGTTCATTATCAAACTTACTAAGAACGATTCACATCCTTCTCTTCTAAGCATCTTCATTGCTTTCATTGCAGAAATAACTCTTACTCTAGCTCCCAACTTTGATCCATGAAAAGTGAATTTCGGCTCTTCCGGTCTTTTGAAGGTTAGCTCCTTTTAAAGACACTTAATTGTGCCATGGTTAACTTCTAGCCAATCCATTCCAAGGATAATATCAAAGTCTCTTAAGTCTAAAACATGTAGATCTGCACTTAGTGATCTATACCCAAGGTTCAAATCTATGTTTTTGCATATTTGACTAGCAATTAAGATTCTCCCCGAAGGTATACTTACTTCTAAGGCCTCACTAAGTTTTTCCTTAGTCAGTTTTAGCTTAGAGCATAGTGTGGCAGATATAAATGAATGCAAAGCTCCAGTGTCAAATAATGCAAGTACAGGCATATTTGATATACTAATCATACCTGCCATATTTCCAGGCTCCCGTGCAGCATCTTGCCGATTAAGAGCAAATGCTCGAGCATTTATTGCCAGAGGTTGACCTGGCCTAGCCATTTCTTTTCCCCTATTCATTGGACAATTATATGCCATATGTCCTGGTTGCCAGCACCTATAACAGACATTTTTTCCCTTCATACATTCACCATTATGTTTCTTTCCACAAGTTCGACATAATGGTTTTTCTTGTTGTGCTTTAGAATTTGATCCTCCTCCCATCCTAGCATTTTTATCGAAACCGCAACCCTTATTCTTGTTCTCATCCCACTTTCTTTTTCCCCTGAACTCATCAACCTTGTTCTCATGCTTGTGAAGTGAGGATTCTACATCATGAGCTCGTTCGAGAGTTTTAGCATACGTGGTCATACCGCGCCCAGCTATGATACTGCTAATCTCAGTTCGTAAGCCTCTTTTGAATCTTTGAGCTTTCTTCTCATCAGTGTCTGTCAGGTGTGGAGCATACCTAGATAGCTGATTAAACTTTCATTCATAATCATTCACGGTCATATTTTCCCGAGTTAATTGTAAGTACTCAGTTTCTTTCTAATCCCGATAACACATGGGAACAAACTTCCGCATAACAGCTTGCTTGAAATCCTCCGAGGTCATATTTGCAAATTGTTCAGGTGTCATCGACCTCCTGTGCGTTTTCCACCAATGATCAGCGTCACCAGTGAGCAGGAAGATTGTACATGTGATGCGCTGAGAGTCGGTACACACCATGTAGGCAAATGTATGTTCCATCATTCGTAGCCATTCTTCAGCCTCAGTTGGTTTACCCTGACCGTTAAAGGTCGGAGGTTGATATGTTCGAAACTGAGTGATAACATGTGCCGTATCTTCTTGTGGAGGATTTTGAGCCTGATTATTTTGACGTCTTGGCGGCATACTATACATGTATTTCATTCTTCAGATTCTTTGATAGATGAAACTCTTACAAGATTCTAAAGTAACGATAGAAGTGGATCATAAAATTCCAGTGAGCTAAAGAAGCTCTCAAGTCATATTATGTACTTATGTTCAGTGCATCTATGTTCAAATCCCAGCTAAGTTCTGATCTAAAACTAGCTCAATGATGTTTATGCATCAAATGAATTTAACATGAAAACACTGATAACCATGCTTTGTAAAACATAACTTTCACAATGCTATAAAATCATACTTTTCACCATACTTGAAATTACACATTGAGATCACTTGCATTTATATATCTTGCATACAATTATATACATATACTTTTCATAAGGCACTAAAGAAATTTAAAACATGAACTTTAGTACCTTCCCGGAGTAAGCTTGGCGTAGACGATAGCTGTTGGGTTATGGGTAACCATTTCAATAACACAGTACTCAAAATATTTCAATTTTGAAAACATCACAGGCCTACAATCACGTAGACCTGCTCTGATACCACCTGTAATGCCCCAGTCCCACTAGGACCAAGACGTCACCAAAAACATACGTACATGCTCACGTGATAAATAATTTTCAAAAATAATAATTTAATTTTATAAATAATTTGTAAATAGGCAGCACCTCAATTTAAAAATGTTCAAACCACACACTTAGGCGTTCTCAAAGTCAACTTTCAACAAGGCTTTTCGAAATCACTAACCCACACATAATCAAATTATAACCTGTCAATAAACAATATACATAGCCAATCAGGCCACACATTTAAAAACACCACGGCCAACCCTTATATACATTCAAAATATTTGTATATACAATCAAAAATTGACCATTAGGGTCAACAACTTTCAAACTTAAAAGGTTTGCAGAGTACCAACGGAAACATTTAATATTTAACATATAAACATAAGTTTAAAGATGGTTTTAAGCAATAACCACATAAGGGTCAACCATCAAAACCCAAACCAGTAGATCGTCATCAACCAGCTTGATCTCCAGGACCTGAAAATATTTGAAAACATTTGGGTTAAGTGCCAAAAAACACTCAGTGGGCATTATTATTCGTCCAAGATATACTTTCATGCTTTAAAATCAATCATAAACATACTTTATAACATAGTTTACTCTTCTTCATTGGATGAGAGACCCAATGTGATCACATGATACTTTACGGTTACTTATCTAGACATTTAGTCACAAAGTAAACCGTCTTGCTTATAAGTCGGAATTCCTCTATGCATGAAGTCTCAACACATCCAATCATTGTGTAAACAATGTTATTAAAACATTTAACATACTTTTCATGGACGAATTTAAAACATAGTTGTGAGTTATAGAAAAACCCACCTTGATGATCTCAATATGCAGTGCAGTTTATGTGTGAAATGCTACTATACTTTCCGATCGTCTCGACCTACAAAATTAGAATTCTAATTTAGAATCCTCAAATAGGTCATAGAGGTAATAATTTAGATCCTAAATAACTTAAATAATCATTTCCTATAACTTGGGATCGTTTGGAATTGAAATAGGGTCAAATGGGCGAATAATGCGCATTTAACGGATTGAATCAAGTTAGTGATCTATTTGAGAATTTATCAAACTTTGCGGATAGAATTGAATAGGTAAAAAGATGAATTGAACTGAATTTAATGACTAAGAAGGTTAATTTAACATTTAGAAGTGAATTATAATATTTAGAATTTCCTTTAGGAAAAATATAACATATGGAAATTATAGGCCTAAATAACATTTTCTAAAAATGCTAATTTAATTGTCAAGTATTAAATTAGAACTGGAAGAATATAACTTAGTACAATTAATTTGACTGAAATTTAAAATTTAGTACTAAAAACTCAACCCTTTCTTCTTTTTTTTTTATTTTTGATCTTTTTTCTATTCCCCCTCCCCCCCTTTTTTTAATTGATCGTTTGTTTTAAACTAACTACAGTTTTTTTTCCATCTTTGAAATAATGAATAAGGATAGCAAAATAAAGTTGCGAAGAGATAGGTTACTTACCTCTCAAGTTTCTTTTTTTTTTTTCCACTTTTGAGCTATTACTCTTCTGCATATAAATCTCTCCTTAGTGATATACACATATTTATATATTTCATCTATACAAGCCCCCATACCCACACGTCTATATCTACACTTACACTAATCCCTTCTCATGACCTCCCAAATGGTCAAAAGTGATTGGTAATTGTTTTAGTAATTATCCCAAATGGACAAACAAATTTTCGACCTCAATCTATACACTTAAATGACTAGGCCCACTTGAATATAATATATAATAATTAAAGAATTAGTTTGAAGTGGGCCTTAATAATTGGGCCGGAAATTGACCTCTAATTGAATATGATTGTTAGACTTGCTTAGAATTTATTTATTTATTTATTTTATTTTTTGTTCAAAATGTCAAGAATAAATTCTATGGAAAGATCAAATGAAGTCTGATTTGAATGATCTCGATTTCAAACGATCCCATTAACGTCTAATTTTATAATATAAATTTTAATTTTAACTTAGATACTCAACTAAGGTCGAAACTTTTCTCCGTCTTATAGTGCCTCTAAGACCATAATTTAACTAATCAAAATAGTTTGGGTTCTAATTTCATGAAATTTCTAGCTATAAAATAAATTTAAATACTATATATATATATATTTGGGTGTTACAGTATGTCTGTGCACGACCAAATTAAATACGCTCGAACAATGTGCATCATCTACCGCTTGGGGATTTCCACAATGTGGATCAATTTAGGGAGAAATTGAGTGAATATAGCATAGATAAGTTTGAGAGGTTGAAGCCCAAAATGATACAATATTTTGATGAAAGGCTTGCTTATGATATCCCTCACCTTCTGAAGGATTTCCGTAATCCTTATGATTAGACATGTCAATCTTACAACATTACGTGTTTGGTCTCATGTTTTATTATTTTATCACGTTCATATAAAATGACATCAATTATTTACACGTGCAGCATTATACAAATTTCGAAATAGGAAACCGAATATATGGATGATGTAATAGTTTTAACATATTAATGTATTAAGTATTCTCATTTTCCACCTTAGTTCTAGTGGAAAACGGGTAATTAGGTGGAGTAGTATAACTTGTGTACATTGTCACATGTATTATTTATATTGAACTTCATTTGTTTATATATGCATGAATATTGGTCCATTGGACGAGATCTATTTTTCTACATCCCATTTTTCATATATATCATTTTCTATGATATATTTCCTTATAGTATGATCTATTTTCTTATTTCTTACTTTGATCGATTTTGATTGACCCTTGATAGAAAACCTTCAAAACTGAAAGAGATACTTGATGAGTTATGTGTAACGTCCCAAAAATTATACTCATAATTTCAAGAAAACGTTACTAAACTTCATTTATTATTCCCATAAAATCGAGATCCCAATAGAGTCATCGAAATAAATAAAACATCAGAGTTTTAATCATAAGAGCGGAAACATAAATAAACAAAAAAAGTAATAATGTCTCAAAATTATTCTCGAATTTATTATTTAAAAGACTAAGTGACCACCGCCACCGCATCTTGCCCGTCACACATCGCCCGAGCCATTTCCTGAAAGGGAGTAAAAGATTGGGGTGAGTTCTTTTAACTCAGTGGGGAAATGACCGTTATCCAGACTATAAATTTAAAAGTAAATATGTGAAGCGATAAAAGTCTTTGGTTCGTAAACCAAAATCTGTGATCTGCATATTTGATTCAGCCCTTAGGCTCGGTACTTTATAGTCCCAAGGACTCCGTACTTTATAGTCTCGAAGACTCGGTACTTTATAGTCCGGAGGACTCTATATTTCACATAATACATCTATAAATATATAGAGAGGATAACATCATAATCTTCAACATAAACCCCACCTTAACCTTGACTTGCAAAAAGAATTATTTAATTCCACGCGCGCCGCCTAGCATATTAGTAATTTAATAATTAATAATGATACATAAACAACTTAATGCTTAAAATATCATAGCATTAAATAAAATTTCTTACACGAAAATGCACTTAATATATATATATATATACTACTGATATCTATGAAACCATACTTACATTATATATATAGGTATGACGTGTGCGTGTGTAAAATATGCAACATATTCATATATATATATATATATATAGACTAGAGTTCAAATAGGAACACAAACCCCATGTAGGAAATAGGAGTTAATATCAGCCATAGGATCAAATTATTTCTATGGCCAGGATCTGTCTATGAAGGAGGGATTAGTTTGCAATTACTCAATAATTAAATTAAGCCAGGGTTATATTTGTAATTCATATATGATACTGTAAAATCAAATCCCACGTTTCAAGGAAGTTTTCAATCTCCATGCAATATTGGATTCTATTTCCATTTATTTTTTAAAATATTTATTGTCACGTTTTTTTTTTCTCAATTGAAACGATAACGGTTATTGTATTTTCGGTATCAACACGGAATACTCCTCCAGAAACCATTCATTGGAGGTTGAAAAAACACATTCAGTCCTGCAATATTTGCTCAATTTTTATCTTCTTTTTTAAAGAATTTTTACAGTATAGTGTTTGGTAATCGTGCGCTATATACACAAGATCGCAACATCGATGGGAATTCCAGGTATTCAACATATCATTATCGCCTTCAAAATAATTTTATAGTTGATGTACGTTTATGTTTATTTAATTTCTATGGTTTTATATATGATGGAATTTTAGGATAGTGCAGTATATTAATCGATTGATGAATCTATAAACATAAAGAATATATTAAAGAGATTGTGTCAAAACGTTGTAGGCGAAGTTGCAGAGTATTCATGTATGCTATATTATGCATTCATGACAAAATATACGCCAGTTGATATTTTTGATCTTATATGTAGGGTTTTAGAGTTGTGTTTGTGTTTCTGTTAACTATCAGAATGTTGCTATCTACGATATACGATTTGCTAACTAGTTTATCAATGTTTGCTAATTCAGAACCTTCATGTAGCTGATGTACGTTAAAGGTTATTAATTTGTATGTTTTATATAAGCTGAGGTTTTAGGATACTTTAGTATATTAATTGATTGAGGAATGTGTAACATAAATAATACATTAAAAAGATTGTGTTAAAACGTTGTAGGCGAAGTTGCTAGACTTAGTCTAAATAAATGACAAACCATACGTTATGTGATATTTTTGATCTTTTATGTGGGTTTTTAAAGTTGTGTTTGTGTTTCTGTTAACTTTCAGAATGTTGTTATATGCGACATATGATTTGCTAACTAATTTAGCATTGTTTGTTAATTCAGAACCTTAATATATCTCGACATGTTTATGTTGTTTGTGTGAGTTAATTATCTCGACATGTTTGCTAGTATAAATATTTGATTTTATTATCTCGACACATTTGCTATTATAAATAACAATTTACGAGTCTGTATTTAAATCAAAATATACTTGATGTAAGTTTTAATCTTATATGTTTATTATGTGTTTAACATTGTATTGTAGACATCAAAAGCTATTGATAATGTTTATGAGATTGTGCATGACTAACATATTTTATCTTATTCTCCAAATTATATTGCTCCTGCGGCCCTTCATGTTTCTCATCAATAGGACACTCCAAATTTCGAAGAAGTGGATAATGATTTTGTTGATAAAGCTCCTAATTCCTTTGAAACCCCTACACCTGCTATTGAAGTTATTGATTATCTTACTTCTTTAATGGACTTTTCCTAAGAAGAAATTTTATAATAAAAGGAAGCCAGTTCTTCTCAAAGAGTGCCGCCAGTTCTTCCCGAAGAGTGCTAAAGATCAGACCGAATTAGATTAACTGGATTCAAGTTAGCAAATGCTAACAATATCATTAGCATTTAAAATATATATTGCTAGCAAAAGATTTGTACTTTGTTAGTCAATTTTTGGATGGATGATAACAATTATGATTATAAACTAAATAGCATAGATTATCATCCTTGTTAGCAAATCTGTTAGCATATTGTATGTTGGTGCTTAAATTAACAAATAATAATATTCTTTTTAGCATATATCGTGAACGATTTTAGTATAGAATATTACGTTGCAATTGATTTATTTTGGAAGGCTACATATGATGTATGTTTTAATCTTATATATTTGTTGGCATACTATTGATTTTTTTTTCTAAATTAGCAAATGTTAATTATGTCATTAGCATTCAAAGTATGGATCGTTAGCAAATGGGGAATGATTATAATTTTGTTTAGATGTGTTCTGTTTCGGTTAGGTCTTAATTTTAAAGTTAGCAAATGCTAACGACATCATTATCATGTAAAATATGAACTGTTAGCAAATGATTTGTTAGCATATTTTTATGTTAAACATACTCATAGAATTATTGTTATAAACATAAGCATAATTTGCTATAAACAAATGCATGAGTTGCTAAAGATATTATCAATATGAAACTAAGAAGTGCCACGAAGAAGCAAATCTGTGATTCAATTTTTTAAATTAAAGACTACCATTGCAGACCACTGTCTACAATAAATGGCCAACATCTCGAAATCATTCAATAATCAGTCGAACAACAAAAGAAGCACAATTCACAAAAAAAAAAGAATAAATTTGCTATTAACAGATACATAATTTGCTATAACATAAGCACATGTTTACAACCCACGGCACAATATGGGCTCATCAATGGGGCTCTGTAGTTAATGGAAGCTTGAGGAGCAGACATTTGAACCAGCTATGGGAAGACAGAGTCGTATTAGACAAATGGAGGTTGAAAACTTTGCAAATTAAAAGGCGCCATCCTGAAACTCCGAGTGCTTGGGACATTCTTAGCATATCTGCACCATACCAGGAAAGGAAAATAATTTCTAAAATCGGTTCCTGTACCAATTTCAAGAACATAAACATGAGATTAATTGCAACTAAGAATCTAATATTTTACTAAACCGTGAGAATTAAAAAACAGAACATCCAACAAAATACACAAATGATAAAGTTCATATTTCAAACAGACCAAAAATAATCAATAGCCAAAATTTAATAACATCAATTTGATGTACTTTCCCCTCGCATTTCATGATTTAAATTCAAATATTAAACACGAATTTGCTAAAAACAGATCACAGATAATTGCTAACAGACACATACATATTTGCTAATAATGTCCACATGATTTGTTATCCATATGTATATGAAAATAATTGCAACTAGGAATCTAATATTTTGTTAAAATGTGAGAATCAAAAATAGAAAACCCAATAAAATACACAAATGAGCAATTTCATATCTGAAACAGACCACAAACAATCAATAGCCAAGTTAATAAATTAATACATTCTTCTTCACTTTGCTGCAATTGCTATCAGACTACCTCATATTTGCTAATAATGTCCACATGATTTTCTATCCGTATTCAGATGAAAATTATTGCAACTATGAACCCAACATTTTCCTAACATGTGAGAATCAAAAATGGAAAACCCAAGAAATTAAAATACACAACTCATCAATTTCATATTTGAACAAATATTGAATGGTTCCATATTCATATTCATATATAAATGATTTCATATTCATGTTAATTTGTAAAGCTACTCACTTAATCGTATATGTTAAATTGAATAATAATTTCAAAAAATCATTAAATACCTTTGACATCTTTCCATTGTTTGCTCTTTGCCGCACTTTCCCCCCTGCATTTCGTGATTCAAATTAAAATATTAAACACAAATTTGCTAAAAATAGACAATAGAGAATTGCTAACAGACTCCTAAATATTTACTAATAATGTCCACATGATTTGCTATCCATATGCATATGAAAAATAATTGCAACTAGGAATCTAATATTTTACTAAAACGTTAGAATAAAAAATAATACACCCAAGAAAATACACAAATGATGGATTTCATATTTCAAACAGACCAAAAATAATCAATAGCCAAATTTAATTAACATTATTTTCCTGTACTTTATCACCCTGCATTTTGTGATTTAAATTCATATATTAAACACAAATTTGCTAAAAATAAATAACATAAAATTGCTAATAGAATCCTACATATTTGCTACTAATGTATAAATGATTTGCTATCCGTATGTATATGAAAATAATTACAGCTAGGAATCTAATATTTTGCTAAACCGTGATAATAAAAAAAACAGAATACCCAAGAAAATACTTAAATGATGAAGTTCATATTTCAAACAGACAAAAAATAATCAATAACCAAAATTTAATTAATTTTATTAACATTACTTTACTGCACTTTCTCCCCTTTAATTTTGTGTTTCAAATACAAATATTAAACACAATCTGCTAAAAATAAATAACAAAGAATTACTATCAGATTTTTCATATTTGCTAATATCATACACATGATTTGTTATCCGACTTTAGATTCAAACAATTGCAACTACTCACATAGTGTTTTCCTAATACGTGAGAATCAAAAACAAAAAACTCAATAAAATACACAAATGAGCAATTTCATATTTGAAAAGGTACAAAAAAAATCAATAGCCAAAAAATTTTCGCCCTAGATTTTTTGTCTTTCAAATTCAACTAGTAAACTCAAATTTGCTAAAATCAAATAACAAGTAATTTCTATCAGAATCCTTCATATTTGCTAAAAATATACACATGATTTGCTATCAGTGTTTAGTCAAAATTTGCTAAAAATATATACATGATTTGCTAAAAATATACACATGATTTGCTAACACGTGCAAATCTAAAAAACACCATTTTACAGATTAATCTGTATAATGACATCTGTAAAAAAAAATCAAAACATAAACCCTAGTACGCACACACATATTAAACTATATAAGAACACTATTTTACAGATTAATCTGTACAATAGCATCTGTAAAAAAACAGAACATTAAAAAAAATTGATTAAAAACAGTAAAAAAAAAGTAGAATAAAAAAAATTGCAAGTTTCATCAAAGAAACCAAGTAAAAGTGATAAAAACAAAATCGTTGAAACAATACCTGGGCTACTTCTTTGTTGAACATTTTTCAGTCATTTGCTTCTGTACTCGAACTTTCAATTTATAGTATAATTAAGTCTCGCCACCGGTGAAGCAACGAGACGGGATTCCGGATTCTAAATTTTGGCTGGGAGAAAATTGGTCTATGGGTGTTATTCACCTGATTAGATTTTGCTATAACCAACCCTAGATTTCATTTGGGAAAGTAAATCCATTTGAAATCTAATTAACAGGGGGCGTGATTTTTGGGATTTTTACCCCAACCCATTTTTACCCTTTCACATATAATATTGTATAATAATATTAAATATATTGCTATTTAGTCCCTAGAAATGAAATTGAATCTGGACCATTTATTTAGACTAGATCTATGGTTTAAGTTTGTTCCTATTTCCTACATAGGGGGTGGTATCCATTTTAACCCACCCCTATATATATATATATATATCAAGAATCATACATATACTTATATATATATATATATAAATATAGTGATGTGATGCAAATGTGTGTGCTAACACCAAAAAAAGTGTACACATATACATATATATATACACGCTTATATATACATATATATAGACAAGAGTGATGGTGAGAGAAAGCTATTATATATATGTGTGTGTATATATAGAGAGAGAAAAGCATGTGAAATCCTACAACTTAGTTCGAAACTATACAGAAGCAAGGTTTCAAACAAAACTTGAGAAGATCTCATACCTTACAAAAATCAGTAGCTCGAGGAAAGAAAATTTTCTTCTCTATTATTTTTCTTTGTTTTGGTGTGAGAAAAAATAATGAATGATAGCACCTATTTATACTAGAAATTGGGGACTAATCATGGAAAGGTTGCAATTTGATTGATTTTCTTTCCAAAATTTGATATACTTGGATAAGGAAATTAGGTTTAGGGTTTGGTGTAACGGGCTCAACTAAAGAGCTTACAAATTGGGCTTAGAAAAATAAAATAATTATCATGACATTGGCCCAAAATAAAATGTACATAAAATATTACTTTAATTATTAAAATGCAATAATTGTAATGCATTTATGAACATGCTCCACATATCTTAAAATTTACTCTAGGCGCAACTTATAGGACTTAAACAATTAATAGCATGCTTTAAATAATATTTTTTTAAAAATGACATAAATAAATAAATAAAATTACGGGGCGCTACATTATGTGATTGAATTCTACATATATATCACTAACCAATAGTCCATACCAAATAACAAATCCCAACCATCTTGGATGGCCTATTGGCTACTAGTGTGGAAAGGGGCAGAACCAAAAAATTTTGACCGGGAGGACCGAATTGCTCTTCATTAATAATTCGATCTATATATAATTTTTTTTCCTTGACCGGGGGGCAAGGCACCCCTTGGCTTACCCCCAGTTCCGTCCCCTAATGTGGAGTATTAGTCGTGCTTGTGGAGGTCCTTTGTGGGCTATTATATGTATAGACATCATATAGTTTTCCTCTAGTGTGATTATTTACATTAGTTTGCAGTCTTACACATGACTAGTATCTAACAAATTTAATTTGTTGCTTGTATAATACATGAGACCATTGCAATTGTGTAATTAAAGCTTGAGTCCAGTAATTCCTGTATCTATCCAGGTGCTGCTTGTAGAATATTCTCTTCTTTCTTTCTTTTGTCCTTTTTCAGAAAGCTTGTAGAACATTCTTCCTTCTTTTCCAATGTTATTCTGTCAAAGACTCTTGACTTTTCAAAGATAAATATAAACTTTGGTTGATATTATTCAATCTCAGTAAAATCAAGCTTGCAGACCCCCAATATTAATTAAAATACAAATATTAATTTTTAGACAAATTTGCCATTGTAACACCCAACTACATAAAAACTATAATAACAAATTAAAATACAATTCCCAATATAAAATTACTACTACTTAAAATCAATAGTAAAATTAAAATACAACCCTTATTGTAACCCCCCCGGTTACTTAGAACTCTACCAAAATAAAATACAATCCAAATATACAACTCCCACTACTCTAAAACTTATAAACTAAAGGGAGGAAATCAAAAGTAGCCAATTTTAGAATACCAACTTCTTTTCTAACAAAGAATTCTAAAATCTTCTTTTCTAACCAAACATAAGGCTAAATGACTAGTATGCCTTAAATGATTCTCTTTACTATTCATCCTAATATGCCACTATTATTATTAAATGGAAATAGTCCATAACGACCATATCAGACCCATCATGCTTCCGTAAATCAAATACATTAAATTAAAACCAAATTCATACCTTTTTGACTGGAATGTTGTCGGGTAATCCGTCAGATTTTTACAGGCTTCGCCAAACCACACGATCGCAACCTATGGTTTCCAGACATGAACTCCTTCAGCAACACACAGCACAATCCTCGTTCGTTTCCTACACGGGGTGTAGAGTACTCCTTTGGTTTATAGAAAATATATATGGTAAACACAAGAGATGAGCAAAAGGCCTTAATTTTTATTTAGGAATAATAAAACATTTATTATAATAAGTAAATCTCCTTTTGGGAGGAGACAAACTCGTTCAGCTACTCATAGTAGCTGGGCTCGCAACTCTCATACAGAACTAAAACTATTTTCACTATTACAATTTATTGGAAGAAAGCTAAGAAAAATGATTGATACTCTTTGCTTCCTTCTTGCCTCGTTTTATAGAGGGGAGTCCCTCTATGATTACCCACTCCATTATTCTTCATCTATTTTCACATGGATGTACCCTTTAACTGACGCTCATTATTAAAGGTGGACGGTCCCGGTTCCTTTATCTTCACATGGAGGTGATTGTGGGTGGAGGTTCCCACAATAAGTGGCACCACGTGCCTTCTCTATTGGACCACTCAACTTTTATTTTTTAGCTCTAGTGGCCATCATTTTCCCTTGAGTCACATGATTGCTTTTGCAATCACATGTCTTTCTTTTCCCTTGTCGGGAATCTAATTTTTTGGTGGGACTCTTGGCATCCTTGCTTTTGGTATCCGATGCTCATTTTCCCCAGCTCTCTTTCATTCCATCTTGGGACGGAATCCCTTGCCAAACTCTGGCTCCTTTTGGTTCTGGCAGTCTAAGCATATTCTATTGTCCCACTGCCCAAAATGAGCCATGTTGCAATACTTATGATGAGTCTCTTTGCTCATAGCAAGCTTTCTTTCCCATATTAAGGACCTCTTCTTCTCGAATAGATCCTCTGCAAATCTTGTAGTTTTTCTGTCATGGTATTCAACAGGAATAACCCGTTCGTTGAATTATGGAAAAACTTGAACGGGAACTTGACTTTGTCCATCTCTGTAAGACAGACCCACAATCCCCATGCTCTTCTGGTGGTGATTTGATCCTCAGTTATCGAGGCGATCAATAGGATGTCCTCTGGTGAGGCTTTAATACTGCCCCATGCTCTGGAATTTAGCGTTTGAAGTCTGATGTAGTGGAAGGCCTCATGATTCCCTTTTCCTACTGGTTCTGGTGTTGCACTGATAAAATGTAGCTCCAGAACATCTCCTCGGCTAAGCCTATCATTGTTAGCCCAGGATTCCTGCACGACTTTCTATATCCACTTAGGTAGACACTTGATTTCTGGGAACGTCGGTGACATGGTTTGAATTGAAGCTAAGGCCCCAAAATCATACCATTTCTTGACCTCGTGTGGATTGGTTCCTGGTAACATCCACACTCTTGGGTACTTTTCAGAGACATCAATCTTGGTTTTGGATGGATTGATTCCCTGTCTAGTATAAAGCTTCTCCCAATTAGCCTGATAAACCTACCAAGAAGAAACTTCTAACTTGTTAATATTAACCTTAGAGGTATCAGTCATTGGCTTAAGGTTAATCTCTCCCTCTTTTACCCTAGAGGTGCTGGGTTGACTTGATGATTCAGAGTGTAATTCCCGACCCTTAATTTTCTCTTGGGCCTGTGTTTTCGTAGAAAGCACCGGCTTAGAGCTCGTGCTAGGGGTATTTGAATCCCCTGCTTCCGTTTTATAAGCCGGTACTGCAATCTCTCCTTTCATCAATGGTGAATTGATAGCCTGGATGAGTGGCTCGTACATAGCTGACCAGAGTTATCCTTTGGTCTTTATACACGCTCGTAATCTCTCATCGACCTTATTTTGGTCAGCTCGTTGTATTCTCTCTGCTTGTTCAGCATGAAGAATAAGCTCATCCTACTCACGCTGAAGCAACTCCATATTTTCACTGAAGTGCCTCTGCACAGTCATGATGACATCAACCTCAATCGCTTCCATCTCTCGTTAGAAAATCTGCAAGAATATTTTCATGAGATTTTATCACAATAATGTCAAATAAATAATATTGACATTCAGCTTGCCATCTTATTAGTTTAGCTTTCTCAGGTTTAGATTCAATTTTATTTTTCAAGAAAGCTTTAACTTGTGTGTGATCAACTTTTAGAGTGAACTTCTTTGCTAAGATGAACAAATGCCATTTTTTAAATGCCTTCCGAACTGCAAAGAATTCCTTTTCATTGATATGCCATCGAATGGCCTCGCTATCTGAAAGAGACCACTGCAATATCTACAGGGCTTCTCTCCGTTGGGTGTGATCTTTGTAAGCACGGCTACCCACCAATGATCAATTGCATCTGTATAGAGGATTAATTCATCCTCATCTTGTGGTATAGCCAGTTTTAGGAGATTTTTGCATATCTCCTTTAGCTGTCTGATTCCTTGTTGATGTTCGTTTGTCCACACAAACGGGGTATCCTTCTTTAGAAGGTTACTGAAACCTTTCTGTGTTTTGCAAGATTTTTTATAAAGATTCCTGCAAAATTGACAACTCCCAAAAAACTCTGTAGTTGCTTCTTTTCTTTAACTTTTGCACCTTTTCTACAATATGATTTTGCAGAATAATTCCTGATTCATCCACCTCGATTCCCAGAAACTCCATCTTCCGGGTGGCTATTACTGCCTTCTTTTCTGACAGCACAATGCCCTCTTTATAACAAACATCTGCAAAGATCTCCAGATGTTTGAGATGTTCATCTATACTCTTTGATGCAATTAAAATGTCATCAATATAGACAAACATAAAAGAGAAATAATCTTTAAAAAGATTATCCATCTTCCAATGAAATATTTGGGGTGCGTTGGCTAACTCCATCGATATTGCATTCCAAACGTAATGCCCTTGTGGTGTTGAAAAGGCCGTAAACCATTTGCTTTCCTCATCCATACGAATCTGGTAGAAACCTGACTTGCAATCAAACTTAGAGATTATCCTAGCATTCTGTATGCAGTTGATAAGATGTTCTCTACTTGGGATAAAATATATGTTAAACTCAAGAATGTCATTAATCCCTTTGTAATTAATGACTAGCCTTGGTTTACCTCTTTTAATCTCACCATGATTCCTTACTAAGAATCCGGGGCTGCTGTATGGCGAATTTCCTGGTTCAATCAACTTGAGATCAAGGTATTCCTTGATGATTGCTCGCATATCCTTATGATCTTTGATGTTCATCAGGATAGGTTTGTATCTAACGAACTCAAACTCCTTTCCAGTCTTAACCTTCAAGGTTTCTTTGAGTTGGTTCTTTCCCCACCAAGCCAGCGGATTTTCATTATAGTTTCTAGCTACCTTCCGATTGACGTCTTCGAGGGATATCTTTGCGTCTTCCTTAATATCTTGATGTAATATTAAAGAAGCCTTAAGGATTTGGATCTCTCATTCTTCAAGATCCTTTTCCTTATGAAAACTCAGAACTACTTCTCTGAATTTTCTTTTGTCCTACATTTTTGGGTGTTGAAGATATCCTTCATCACCACGCTTGCTGCGAAATTGTAGAGGCCCCTCTCAACCGCTGGACAATGATCTTGTGATCACAAACTATTGTAAAAACCAGTCTCCGGTGTGTGTTGTCCTGCGTATACTTCTTTAACATTTGTAGGAAATTGCTTCCTAACAAGATGTCCGTCCATGTATCATGGAAATAGATTGGTGGAGTTTTTACCTTTTACCTTATACCATGGTGTTTTCCCTGCTCCTTCAATCAAGATTTCCTACAGCTTTACTCCTTTAGATAACAGCAAAACTCTTTTCGAGAAATCTCTTCCAGCAATTGGATTTAAATCTTCTTCCAATTCTTCTGGAAAGATTTATCTTTTTACAGTACAAATTCTTGAACCTGAGTCGATATAGGCTGCAAAGTATTCGACCTTATATTTCTCGTATAACATCCATACTGAGATGTATATGGAGAATGGGTTGGTCATACAATCACCAGTTGTTTTCTATTAAAGGTGATCATCATCCCATCTTCCTTCAGTTCCCATGGCTTGAACCTTTCTAAGAAGTCAAGTCCTAAGATTAAGACTCCTGATTCTCTTCCGGATCTTCCTCATACCTCCATTGTCATAGCCTCTATATCGAGAGTTCCCTTATAGTGGCCGACTTCTGGTTGTTGTGAACCATACAGGATGTCGCAAGGGAAATTATTTTCCCATCTTGTACTGTCGAATCTTGTGTCGATCTCTCTCCAACCTTCTGGGCATTTGAATTTTATTTTAACTTGCCTTGGTCGTCTGAGATCTCCTTGGAAGCTTCCTCTTAAGGATTGAGTCCATGGCTCTGTCACAATCATATTTCCTTGGAATGACAGTCTTTTACCTTCCAACTTGAGACTCTCATTGTATTTCAACAATGGTTTGTCTCCCACTCGAATGTTTATCTCTCTTGGTAGCGGCATTTCTGATCTATCTGGATGGATTGCCTATGCCACCTTTGAGAACACGTTCGGTATCTCGATGAACTACTTTCCCAGAAATAAATATGTGTGGTGTGAATTGGAAAGCGCATAAGACACCTGATATGTTAAAGAAAACAGTCGATTTCCCTCGTAGCTGATATCCTTTCTTTTGAAGTCTTGGTACATCGTCAGGGCTCGACTGAAATCTCTATCTTTCAGATTATAGGATATTTTTGGATAGATTACCCCTATAATCTGCTTGGCACAGAGATTTCCCGAAATAGTTTCTAACAAGAAATCTCTGTGATTTCTGATACGCTTATCGCATATTGCAATATCAATGGGCGTATCAACACCTGCGGATAGTGTGAATTTGAGCACTATCTGGACAGCCCCGATGTGGATCCAGGATATGGTATCCTTTACCTCTGGCCTCATCGTTCCCAGCTCTTCTTGAACTTCACTGTATGGAATCAGTTGTAGCTCAACTTGATTCTCTGTAAGCTCTATACGAAGCGACATCTCTCTTCTGATAATCTTATAGATTACATTGTGCTTCCTGCTTTTCAGACTGAAATTGCGGAGCAATTGATCAATCTGTCCGGCCGAAAAGCCTTGATATATTTGGATATTAAGGCTCTTGTTCATGATTTTGTCAATCATGCTCTGTGAGATAGTGGTTTGACTGGAATATCCAGTTTCATCCACTTGTTCTTGATGGAAAACCTCAGCTCCAGTCTGATTCAGAGTATGATCTTCCATCCACACTTTCGTCACTAAAGACTTCTTCTTCTTCGTATATACTCTCATCTGAGGGTATATCCTCGAATTGGTAGACTTGTACCAAGTTTTGGTAGTAAACTGCTTCCTCGATGTCTGGTGCACCTTCAAAGCTTTTGACTCCTCTCTTTTGTGGACAATCTATCGAGATGTCCTCTCGCACCGCAAGTCCAGCAATTGCAATCTTTAAAACTTTCATTTGCCCTTGTATGGGCTCTTCTGAAAGTTTTTCTCGCGGGAGTTCGACTTGATGAACTCTGTGGTGTCCTGTCTCTGGAGGGACCCCTTCTTTGTCCAGATTTGTAAAATCTGGCCTTTTTCCTGGTCCATCTACTCCTTGGTTTCCAGGTCCTTTTTCTTGAGAATTCTTCTTTGGCATAAGGATAAACCCTGTGTTTCTTGTTCTTCCATAGCCTTTGAGATTCTCCTCCAATGATGGTTGGCAGATCATTAGCTGTGCAGTCAAGAGGGAAATATTTATTCATCCTCTTTAACCTCTTGTAATTCTTTTGCAGAATGGCCTGTCCGCACCATTCAGCTAGCTTTTGTTTGACAAAGACATCCTCCTCCCAACATTGTCAGGATCTCCTGGAACGTATTCTTTAATGAACATTTCCTTCCCTCGGGAACTTCGGGAAGAAAATCTCTACACAAACATTTTCATCCACATCTGAATTCCATTGATAGATGTGGTATAACTTGAAGAATTGGTCAATTGACTCCTTCTCCATGTTGTTCAGTCTCATGTTTAAAATAGCCTAAGAATAATTCTTCATCTTTTTGGAATCTGCACTTCCAAAATTGTCTGCTCCTAAAAAGGTGAGGTTAAACCAGAAAGCCATTCTATCCACGATCTCCGTATATGAGGCTGGCTCCAAGGTTTCTTCTTTGACTGCTGGTGCAACTCTTGACCATAATGTTTTGGCTACACCCAACAAACTCATCTCTAGCAGCTTGATGAATCCCTCCTTTTCTAGATCCAACATCCCTGCTGCTATTCTCATCGATGATGACCAATCATCAATAATTATATCGATGTCCTTGAAGTTAATATCGTCAATATTGAGCATGAGTCCATACGGATGTATAGGATCAAGGCTCGTTCTCCCGAGAGGTGTATCTCGGAACTTAAGGATCTGTTTCCTCACCCTAGTTTCCGTAAGATTGTTCATATTGGGCCTCTCTCTCTCTCTCCTGTGTTGATCTCCAACATGAAAGTCCTCGCGGGCTCTCATGAGAACGTCTTATGCTGGGCCTCCTTCTTGTTGCTGTTGGGCTGGTGGCACCTGCGACACTTGTTGTTCTGGGGTACCTGCTGGTATCCACGAGGGATTAAAGCCCCATCTCCTGTATTCATTTTCAGATCTACCATCTTCATATTGGCAAATGACTCTGCCAATTCTTGTAGATCTTCCAATCCTATCATTTCGAGGGACGTCATTCTTTGATTTGTCTTAACAATTGGCAAATCCTTTCGTCCTTCGATTTCTTGGGTTCTTCTCTGGCCTTTGGTGTAAAATTCACTTTGCCAAAGTTGATGGGTTTCCTTTTACTAGAACATATCTGATTTAATTCTAGTGTCTGGATCTTCTTTTGAATTTCTGACAAGATGGTTATAATTTCATCTTATTTTATAGAAATTCGCCTTACTTCTTGTGGTACTCTATACGTGTGACTTCCGTAATTTTGTACCATCTTCTTGATCTCTCGTAAATCCTCCGAGATTTTAGACGTGTCTGACACGATCTCTTTGAATCTGGGAGTTATCTCGTAGTTTCTTTGTTCCATCAACCGTGGTTTTGGTGTGCCCTTTGTTGATGGTACATTAAGTCGCATTGTAGCAGATTATTCACCGTTAACAAGTTCATTTGAGCTTGTCTTTGGGAAATACATTGCTCTATTTCCTCCAGGCTTGACTCCGATAGAAATCGTTCTTCGTATTGGGCTTCCCAGTAGGATAGCTTCTCCTGGTGACTTTCCTCCAATTCCTTCAAAATTTGAAGGTACCTTTTGAAATAAAAACATCTCGAACAATTGTTCGGATCCATATTTTCTGGGTGTCTCCTCCGTTAGGATATTACTTTTAATAATAAATAAAATATTATTCCCAAATAAAATTACCTAGGCTCTGATATCATTTTCATACACAAGCGGCAAACTTAGGATAAATCAATGAATTAATAAACAAAGGCAAATAGGACACCTTTACAAATGCCCTATTAGATTCAAAATCAATCAAGGCAAATAGGACACCTTCACAAGTGCCCTATTAGCTTCAAAGTCAATCAAGGACAAAATGGTCATAAAAGTTTATTTTGATTAGAAAAGAATATTCTACAATGTTTGATTAGAAAAGAATTTTGTAAGTTAAAATTGGCTAGAAACATACATTAACACTAAACTAAAATACCATTATACAACCCCTCATGAATATTAAACCAACTTTGGTATTCATATCCCAGTTGTACGTAAGTAATGTCCCTAGAAATAAAAAACGTAGTTTTCCTAATGCTTATGTTTAATTTTTTAGTTTTATTTATTTTCTTTTACATCTTTTAGTTTTTATTTATGATTACAAACATTAAGACATCAATTAAACATTAATAACTAAAATATATATTAAAACACTAAAAGTACAAAGAAAACTATACAAAAAAAATTACAAATTATAATTATGGAATAATTAATCATTATGATTATTATTATTATTATTATTAACTAAAAATCTGATTTTTTTTTTAAATTTAAGAAAATTTAGAAAAAAAAAGAATAAGGAGAGGTTGAAAACTGATGTCCTCATCACCAGAAACGTAAACGAAACAAATTAAATAGTTCTCCAAATATGGTTGGCAAAAATTGGCGACGTCATCACAAATAAACTCCGACCATTTATTTATATATGCAGTCCAAAGTGACATGTCATGTCTCATGATCATGGTGTTTAATTTAGTTTGCTCCATTATTTTTTTTTTTTGGGGGGGGGGTTGGGGTGTGTTTAGAAAAATGGGGGTTGTGAATAAAATCATCGAAAAATGTTTATTTGTCCCGGTGGGATGATCTAGTGGTGGAGTGAGATTGCTTGGAGACCAAAGGTCACAGGTTCGAATCTCCTCAATACCACAGGTCGGGTGTGTGAGTAAAAAAAAAATGTTTATTTTGTAGCGGAGAATATTGGCATACGCAGAAAGGAATTGATTGAGTTTTTTTGGCAGAGTAGAACAATAGAATTGATGATTATTTTTAGATGCCTAAAGGGATTTGATGATTAAATTTTTTTCATATATATGATTGTGTCAACAAGTGGTTCATTATTTATCTCAATTTGTAACTTCAGTTTCCCAACAAATAAAGTGGTTGTGGGAGTTCCATTTGTCGGCCCAAGATATCAGCTGAAATAATCTATTACCTAGTTTGGTGTTGTATTTTTTATTGCACATTCCATTATTTTATTTTTTTATTTTTTTTCAAGTTTTTTCTTCGATTTTGATTTTAATTTCGTATGCTTTAGTTTCATTTTACTCTTATTATTTAGGATTCATCATACTCAATTAGAATTCATTATTTTTTTGTTTAATTTTTAATTATTAATTGATTATTAAAAAATTAAAGACTAAAAATTATATTAAACTCTAATCGGGTAAGATGAACCCTAAATAACAAGTGTAAAATTAAACTAAAACATAATAAATTGAAATCAAAGAAAAAAATTGAAAAAAAAAATCGAGTGTGTAATAGAAAATGCAATACCAAATGTGCAATAGACGGTTTTGTATGCCAAGATATTGTATCCATGGAAATTTTCATTTAGTTCTACATATATCAATTTGGTGTTTATTTTTCAAAAATAAAATAAAAAATTAGGCCGACAAACTAAAAAAGATGAATTTGAACAAATAAATGGGTTAATTGCCTTAAAAATCATGAATTTTGAGCTTAGTTGCAAATTTAACATAAACTTTAAAAGTATGCAATTAAAACACGAACTTTGAATTTGTTTGTTATTCAACATCCCCAAGATAGGTGAGAGAAAGTGAGTAACCCAATACACACATATTAAGCGCATAAATCGTCAAAGCTATATATATGCACCAGCCGGGAATCGAACCCGGGTCTGTACCGTGGCAGGGTACTATTCTACCACTAGACCACTGGTGCTTGTTGGATTACTTTCCTTAAAAAATTTTATTCTATCATTAAGTAAAGATACAAAAACGTTTCTCCCTTCGCACTTCGTTTAGCAAAATAATCCAAAAAATATAATATACGGTAGTAGTTGCTAGTTTCATAGGCCATGTTTATAAAATAAAATACATTTATACTCCCTCCGTCTCGTTTGCAAGGTCCACTTTCTATTAAAATAAAGAGAGTAAATAATAAAAATGTGGACCTTACTATTGAGACGGAGGGAGTATTATTTTTATTAGATTACTTTATAGAAGCGTGTATGATCTGTTTTGTGATTCTCATTATTTCAACACCAACAGGCAAAAAAAGCGGTGCATGATTGGCCGATAAAATTGCCGCAATGGCCAATTGAGGCGAGGACTCTGCCTCCCTAATTTTACACCCGACTTCGGTGTTTCCGACATGGTCAGGGGTCGCCTAGCCCAATTTCTCCAACCTTGAAAAATACACAAGTAATTTATATTTCATATATTCATATACTCCCTCAATTTCATAATAATTGATATTTTAGGTTTTATAATAAAAATTAAGAAATAAAAAAAGAGACAAATACACCCTCTTTTCTCTTCACCTCTATCAAATTTTATGGAAGAAATTTCATTTATCAAATATAAATTAATATATAAGAGATTTTATAGCGTTTTAATGGGGGTAAAATTGGGAGAAATAATGTGAAAATATCTAAAATGTTGAATAATTTGAAACAAAATTGAACAACTAAAACATCAATTATTGTGAAACGGGAGTACTAAGTTCATGATTGAATATAACTTTACTATTTTACATAAATATTTTTTAATAACATTCACTATGTATCACACAAATGATATACTAGTTATATATAATTTCACTCATTTCATTTGCTGAATTTTTCTAAAAGTAATTTTTCCTTTTCTTTTTTAATTACCGAAAACGTACGAAGACCAACACTTTTGTCTAGTGAAAGGTAAATATATACAACTTTATTTTTTTCACATTTTCAATATTTTCTTCTCTGAACTCTGCATCCTTCACATTTTCAGCATTTTCTTCTTCCAACTGTTTGCTTCACTGTGATGTTAATTATTTTTGTTGCACTTTTATTTGATAAAATATAAATAATATTAATAGAATGATTCTATATCTTGAATCGACATGATTTGTTTTATAATAATGAATGAAATAGTTTTGTTAACTTTAATAATTTTTTTTTCTGGATAGGGGAGATAGAGAAAGTAAAAAATTCTCTAGTCCATATTTCCTAACTTATTATTGTATCCCACTATCAAATTTAATATTTTTAAAATTTTTATTACAAAAATAAAATTTATTATATATAGTATAACTGATCTTAATTAATATTTATTGCTAAAAATTAAAATTTTAAAAAATTATATACCCTAATTTTGGAATAATTAATGTTTTCATTTTTTTGGAATAATCAACCCTATTAATCAATTATATTAATTAAAAAATAAAAAATAATTATTAAAAATAATTATAAATCATAATTGAGTGAAATAAACATTAAATAATAATTATAAAATTAAATTAAACCAAAACAAATTGAAGAAAAAATGGATTAAAATCTAATAAAAATCAAAATGGAACATCAAGTGAAATATATGATTTCATTTGGATAGAGAGACCTCATACACAATTTCCTAATTTATATAAAGGCTTTAATACCAAGGCGGTGGTTTATATTTGCTCAATTTTTTTTAATAAAATATAAAAAATGCACACATAAAATTTTAAGATTAGTAAGCACAGTCAATAGTTAAGTTTTTATCAAGTTTTTTTTTAATAGAGGAAAATTACAAATTCAACCTGACACAACAAAAACAACATTAAAGGTTAGGTATTTTAGATTCTAATTCTTATTCGCTTGGTAATAGTTGTTGGAAATGGTAGTAAATTTGTGGTTTTTGTCATTGGGCTTTTCAGAGTGAACCCACACACTTGTTGTCATCTGGCCCGCTTTGTGGGTTGCATTTTGTTAACTTTACTTAATACTCTTTATGTTTCTATATAAATGTCATTTTAGCATTTTCATTTTGTTCCAAAAAAAGTGTCGTCTACAAATTCGAGACATAAAATTCTCATTTTTCACATATTTGCCCTCATTTAATGCATTCATACATTTATATTTAACTCATTTAATGTAATCACACAATGATGTATTAGGTAACTCAATTAATTTATTAATTTGTGTGCATTCATCCAAAACGACATTTAATCAGAAACGAAGGGAGTAGATGATTACGTCGAATTGTAGCCGTTTTGTTTAGCTCTCTTGACCAAGTCATAGGTTAATGGAGAAATTCGATTCTACTGCAAGCCTGGATGGGGTTTTGATTTTTTTTTAAACTGTGCAGACTAACCCAGACCTGCTAGTGTACATGCGTCAAGGTGAATCTTGTTGGTATTACCTGGAGGATTTATTTGTGGAAGTCATTGAACTCTCGGATACCACTGGTTAGGCTACAGGTCACGGCGGGAACAACGTTCAAGCCAGGTCTAGATCGGGCTCGCAGCATTCAACTGGACGATGCAATCACCAACGTCGTGAAGTGATTCAAATTTCAAACTCCAACTCTGAGGACAACATGGAGTTTCCTCATGCACTTTTTGATAGTTTGGACTCAACTAGCAACGCGCATCATCAAAGCAGTGAGAGCCGATGTCAGAGTGGAGTTGTTAATCAATCCAGTTACAGCCTTGGTAGCCCGACCACCCGTGGGTTTCCTAATCCGTCCGCCGGTTCCGATTCATTTTAAGACAAGTCTGGATGATGAGTATGTACTAATGCAGTTATTATTTGTTTATGTGTGTTGGGCTGACCTTTCCCATTTGTGGGCCAATTTTTTAGCTGGGCCTGTACCAGGCTTAGGCTGGCTTTGAAGCCCAAATCTGTAATAATTAGGTCAATGTCAATTATCATCTTTGTTTTGTTTTCATGTGGGATGAATTTTTATGTTTTTGTCGTTGCTTGCTTGTAAGGTTCCTAGTTATCGAATCGATTCCTCTATTTAAATAGCCCAAATGCATCGTGTTTAAAAACAAAAAACACATCTTAGAGTAAAAAAAACACTTAGATAAGAACCATGTCACATGCTTCAATCCTCTACGATGAGATCTGGACGCCAGAAATGGAGGCACAATTCATCGAAGAAGCCCTTCAAGAACAGGCAGCCGGAAGATGGATGAGGAAACTCTTTGTTGGAGACTATGTCGGATTTTTCATCCAGCACGTTTCAAGTGTACTGAATCAGGAATTTGCATGGCAATTGTCGATTGATTACTATGACAACAGACTGTCATTCCTGTTTACACGTTTCAACAACTTCATGTTCATCATTGGCCATGATGAGGTGAAATGGGACAGACAATCGAATGCTATCACGATGTGCGAATGTGTGTATAATTGGTTACTTGAAGTAAGTTACTACCTATTTCTCTATTAGACATCAAAGTAGTAAATTTGTTAAATAATCATTATCCTTAAATTTCAAATGATGCCATTAGCTGCGGCATACAAGACCAAATGGGAGCCTCATTACAGCTCCCTGGAGAAGCTGTTCGATCTGAATCCCGCAGATGACGCCGACCTCCATGAAATGCCGATTAAGGTTAATTCGGATTCTGAGTCCAGCGATTGAATGAGAATGTGAGAACTGAGAAGCCTACTTTGTACTAAAAGATATTTGGATTTATGTAATACCACTGCAAAAGACTTACTTAACTTATTTTAATTGCAACCCCAATGTGACATATGAGCCAGAAAAAAAAATCAATAACAACAACCGCAATCTTCGTACCGTTCTCCGCATTGCTATTATAGTTTCTCTATCGGCAACGACTCTGGTCTCGTCATACGCATCTCTATCTGGATTCCCAGTCTCCTCAACCTCCATTCGCATCTCCTCAGTCAACAAATTAACAACCATTGTTTTGTATTTTAGCTGTTCATCAAAACTTCGATTCATTCTCATCATGTTTCTAACACACTCCTTCTGAAATGGGGGGAGGTCGTTGTCAATCTACTCATAGAAGTTGCAATCGTTCTACACACAAAATCACAAAATAATAGTCTATAATTAAAGGCGAAACCCTCTAAGTTCTTACTATATTTCAATTTAAAACATTGAAATATAACACAAAAAAAATCGAAGAATACCTTTGTCACAGGACATTTCTGAAACCTTCGAAACGGATTTCGCTCCATATTAGAAGTGAGCAATCGTGCTCGAACTCCATGGTAACAATTGTGCTCGAACTCCATGGTAACAATCCTTCAACAGAAATTCAACGGACCCCGCTGACGAATTTTGCGACGACCCGCTATTTCCAGACCCAGCTGACGAGCCCTCCATCGAGTACCCTACCTTCGTAAATGACTGAATTAACAAAAAAAACCACAAAATAATAGTCTATAATTAAAGGCGAAACCCTCTAAGTTCTTACTATATTTCAATTTAAAACATTGAAATATAGCACAAAAAAAATCGAAGAATACCTTTGTCACATGACATTTCTGAAACCTTCGAAACGGATTTCGCTCCATATTAGAAGTGAGCAATCGTGCTCGAACTCCATGGTAGCAATCGTGCTCGAACTCCATGGTAATAATCCTTCAACAGAAATTCAACAACTCCATGGGGAGAGGTCGTTGTCAATCTACTCATAGAAGCTGCAATCGTTCTACACACAAAACCACAAAATAATAGTCTATAATTAAAGGCGAAACCCTCTAAGTTCTTACTATATTTCAATTTAAAACATTGAAATATAGCACAAAAAAAATCGAAGAATACCTTTGTCATAGGACATTTCTGAAACCTTCGAAACGGATTTCGCTCCATATTAGAAGTGAGCAATCGTGCTCGAACTCCATGGTAACAATCCTTCAACAGAAATTCAATGGACCCCGCTGACGAATTTTGCGACGACCCGCTATTCCCAGACCCAGCTGACGAGCCCTCCATCGAGTACCCTACCTTCGTAAATGACTGAATTAACAAATAAAAATGATGTTAGAGAACGTTGAAGAATGGTATTAGCGAAGAAAAATTATATTCGATGAATTTGGGAACCTTCAATTCATCGGAGCAGAGAGGAGTAGGGTTTCATATTGGAGATGGAGATCCTCTTCGAATAATTATTAAAACTCCAATACTGCACTGTAGACGGCTAGCTTCTTGAAGACGCCTCTTCAAAAAAAAATTGAAAGGCTCGCCCCCAAATAATTTGCCCCCCCCCCCACTCCTCCAAATTTGGCCCGTCCAAAAATGGTAACAAATTTTTTACTAATGTATTAATTAATTAAGTAATTAATTAATTATGAAAGCAGCTGATATTTGGTTTTAACCAATCATAAAAACACAATACACACATGACATGACAAAATGAAATAATAGAGCTAGTTTATTTTATTTAAATATGCTTACTGCATAAAACCCCATATTTAATAATATATTATTTACTGCATAAAAAACCAGGTATATAATATATATAATAGTTATTTTTTATTGTTAAAAATAAAATTGATTAAATAAACATCTAATCATTAGACGAGTAATATTATTCATCAAGTTACATATTAATTTAATTAAACATATAAAAAAGAATTTTGTTTCAAATTTGAAAATGGACGTTCAACAGTACAATTATTCCTAGAACTACATGCAGTAAATGTTATCTCACTTCATTGATATTCACCATTCTCTCTCTTTAATCAACTTCATCGCTTTCTTCACACATTTCTCTCTCTCTATCCTTGGCCAACCGTTTAGTGAGAGTATTGTAGTAGATAGTTATGGATTGTAATTGACATTTTCCCATGCAATATACAATAAACGATATATAGACGTGCCCCCATAACACAAAATGCACTACTTTAGACGGGAAATTCATAATATGATTTATAGTCTAACAAGGTTTGTTTGATAGACTTAGAATAGGCTTACATATACAACTTGAATTATCATTTTACATCTGAACACTTTGATATTTTTTTTTTTAACACACCATTATAAATTTTTATTTTATTTTATGTTATAGTGTATAATTCTAGATCTTCGGCAATTCTTGCCACTGCAAATTGTGTCGATGATAAAAATTGTTCATCGGAGCGGTGGGTTCAGTTTCAACCCAACAATTAACCACAAAGTGTACAGGTAACTGACCAGTGAAGAAAAATCTTAATTCTCAATATTTGTTGATAACGATGATAAAAAATATATATCTCGCATGTGGTAAAGATCGAGAAGAAATAATGAAGACAGGAGATGAAATAAATATTTTATGCATGATTATATTTGGATGAATTTATGCATTAAGTTACTGATCATTTTCGTTCAATGATTATATTTGGATGAATTTATATATTAATTAATGGTATTAGGTTTTCATTTAATTATTTGGATGAATTTATGTATTTGGATGAAGGAGATATTTTACGCAAATTTAGATTTCATTTTATTGATTTTCGTTTAATTAAAAAAAAACTTTTTTAAAAAAATACTCAATCAAAATTTTAAAACTATATAATATAATAAACTATCAAATGTCAACCCTGATAGAAGAGATCATCCGAAAATAATAAACCCCGATCTTGAATGATTACCTTATAATAACTATAAACTAAATTTCTAAATCTTAATTTAGAAATCCAATCCCATTTTATGTTCTCAAATTGAAAGATAACTATAATATCCAATTTAACCCCTAACCCCTTAACCCCTTAAACCCATAAATCCCCTAACCCCTAAACCCTTAACCCCCTTAACCCCATAAACCCCCTAAACCCTTAACACCCTAAACCCTAAACCCCATAAACCCCCTAACCCCTAAACCCTTAACCCTTAACCCCTCTAACCCAATAAACCCCTTAACCCTCTAAACCCTAACCCCTTGAAATATTATTTTTAAAAATACAATACATTTTTAAAAAATTGATATAGGACTTTTCCAGTAATGATGTAGGACATTTTAAAAGTACAATACATTTTAAAAAATTGATGTAGGACATTTTAATCCTATAATATGATTAGTAGTTTTGTGAAATGACACAAAATTTTTTTAATCATTAATAAATTATTAATGAGTATTTAAAAAAATTCATCAATTTCAAATATTTTATAATATTTACCGTCAAATAATTTTGAAGTTTTTCAAACTTTTCAATTTTTAAAAATGATTAACTCCTTTTAAGTTTTTATATAATTCTCTCTAGTTTTTTTTACAATTTAATTTTTATTAAATTTGTCTAGAATAATTATTATATTTATTATAATTTCATTTTTCATAGAATATTTTATAAGAATATAAGATTTCATTTGTCAATACAAAAAATAAAGTATAGTTTTGTAAATTAAAACAATAACATTTATCTTCATAATTAGGATTGCATAAATTTTGGTGCCCCTAAAATTCGGGAGGCCCCGTGCGGCGCATCTCGAGCACGCTCACAGGGCCTCCCTAAACCCATAAACCCCCTAACCCCTAAATCCTAAACTATAGGGGTAATGTCAAAATTAGCATAGTAATAATAATAATAATAATAATAATAATAATAATAATAATAATATATACCCTAAACAAAGTCGTGAGCTACTCTTCCCAGGTAAAAACCCGCTCAAAAAGCCTGCTTAAAAAGCCATGCACATGCAAGATGCATTAGCTCAAAAAGCCCGTCTAAAATAATGTGTTAAAGAATTGGTCACGTCTAATGTTTATATACATGTATACAGTATATATCTACAGCTATAGCTATCAAATTGCCGCAGGTTTTCTCATGCCCCCTTGCTGATATGTTAATAATAATAATAATAATAATAATAATAATAATAATAATAATAATAATAATAATAATCCATGGGCTAAACTGCAATTTAAACTGTGCCGATAATCGTCCATGGGTCGATAACGGTCCATGGGCTAAACTTCAAATAAAACTGGGCCTCCACAAAAAATAAAATATTTATAAGTGTCTCATTCTCCCAACTGGGCCAGCAAGAAATTATATTAGGCCCAACACTAGAGTACTCTATTTTCTCAAAAATGGGCCGCAACACATTGTTAATAATTAATTTTTTATAAAATACAATACAATTTTATTGGCATTGTTGGTTTTATCACCATGATTTTTAATCATATTATTTTTAAAAATACAATACATTTTAAAAAATTCTCCACAAAGTCATAGCAAACGATGAACGGGAACTTATATAAAAATTTAACGATAACTATAACAATACTTAACATTAACGATAAATACTTAACATCTAATAATAATAATAATAATAATAATAATAATAATAATAATAATAATAATAATAATAATAATAATAATAATAATGCATCAGTTTTCCGAAGACAGTAAACCTCCTAATCATAATCCTAATAATAATTACAATAGTACTAATAATACATCAGTTTAAATTCCGAATACAGTAATCCTAAATACATATAACAATAATATAATTCATTGTTCACCAAATCAAACATTGTTCACGCACGCATGCATACATACAAAAGCTAAAATCACTCAATCTCCTCGACGTCGGCACCTCGGCAAGCTAACAAACTACTCGGCCGAAAATTGAAGCCCAAAATAATACAATTGCGAGCAGTAGGCTTTTCTGAAAATACCGCAGCGGTCGGGGTGAATCACGAAAACGTCATGGCCGAAGATGAGAAACTCCATGAATTTCAACGACATAATTCCGCAATTGGACCCGTTCGCCTGTTGAGGCGCCTTGTCAGAGAGCTCGACATCCCACACATCCTTCAAAATGGAAGTCATTTTCTTTTGAGTCCAAAGATCGGCATGTCGGCACACCCAGTGGACAGCCTTTGCCATATTCAGCATCGTTTCATCGACCTTCTTCATCCGCCCCCTTCGCTTGCACATCGAGTCGTAGACCATGATCTTTTATGCTTCGAAGGATATCTAGTAGCATACCCAATGGTTGGCTCTTACGTTCGCTATCCCAATGACCCAGCTCGCCCGGACCCATGACATGTCCCCTTGTCTCGGGTAGCTCCCCCTCACATAGCCCATCACCGGGTCGAGAACTTGGCGGAAGTTCGGCTGCTGCAAAATGCTCTGCCCAAGAATAATGTAAATTAGATGATCATTTTAAGAACAAACAATCAGCCTTAGACCATTATATATCCTATAAAAAGGGATAAACTTCACTGAAACAAACAAATAATGTTACTGTGGGCAGAATTTTCATTGCCGTCCACCCCCCGACGAAACGATCAATGTCACGGTTCGATTTGAAGATGAAGAGATTAATTAATGCATCAACATTCTGTATGAAACAACAAAAGTACTATCAATCCTAACCATTGCTACAACATCAATTCAGTTAAATAAGGTAAAAATACATACGTCATCCGTCAGCCACCTTCCCGATCTAAAATGTGGTCAAAAACCACTTTATCAGTGCCGAAGTCCTGTTCTGGGTGGGAAGGGGTGTTTCCGCATCCCTGCAAGGTAAAGAAATAATGAAAATATGCATTCAAATAAGTGAGTTACCATATCCACCCCAAATACAATAAAGAGTGAAAATATTAAAAAAAGTAAGCAATGCAAGTTACCATAATTGTACAATTTTGTTTATTTAAAATGAATTGGAGTATTCACTCAAGTCCCTTCGCCGTCTAATGCCACTCAAGAAAGGCCTTGACGTCCGTGTTCTGGAATTCCGCCTCAGTTGGGTCATGTATTTGTGTAGCCGCCGTCGCAAACAGCTTCCGGCGCGCAATAGACCTCGGATCCATGGTTGCAGGGGCATTTAGATCAGCAAAGAAGCGAGTATTGCCATGAATGCCACTGGGGACCGCCTCATCCTCATACAACCCTCCCTTCTCAATGCCGGAGGCATTTCCACTGCCTTTCCACAGGCGTCACCACCCACCTCCAAGCCCCTCTTATGATCTATTTCGGTCACATTTAACAAGTCTGATTTCAGTTTATTTATAGAACAGAAATATAGTCTTAACATGATAATCAGAAGTCCTAATCCAACTAGAAATCTGTTTCTTATTGAAAACTAAAAACCAAGGACTTGACATGTTAGAACTCTTTCATCTTCTGCCTTATCTTTAATCTTGTGCTCTCCAAGCTGATTAAGGCATCTTTTAGAATGATCTTGAATCTATTCTTGGTTGGTTAACTTCGAACAACCTCAATCATTTTGGAAGATCAATCTGGACAAAAGATGTTCATGCAAACATTCATGAACTTTGCAATGAACATTGTTGATCTTGAATCTTCACATCAGGTAGCACTTGGGGTGGAGAAATATACCGAAATACCGCACTTATCATATCAAAAAAATACCGAAAATACTAAATTTTGGTATATTGAGATTTTCAGTACGATGTGATACCGTACTGTGAATTTTCAGTACGGTAACGATATGAACTTTTAAAAAAGGTATACCACGGTATACCGAGATTTCGGTATACCGTGGACTTTCGGTATATACCGAAATACCGGTATATACTGAAATACCGGTATATACTGAAACTCCACGGTATACCGGTATGCAGACGGTATATTGATGTCTCAGTATGGTACGGTATATCGATATACCGATACTGACATATCGTCTTTTTAAAAAAAAAAACTCACATCTATAATTCAATGTTGTAATTATAATATTGCAATATATATTTAAAATTTAGATTTATAAATATGAGGAAGAAAAAAAAAAGAAATACAATGCAATAAAATAATATTTAGTAAGTTGTTTATAAAAGTTAAGCAAAAATGCAATATTTGAAAATTAATAAATATATATAAGTTATACATAAATTATGAGATATAAGAAAAACACTTCACTATCTGTATATTGATTTTTGAATATGACTCATATTGAAAAATAATAAACTAATATGAATGAACTACTTAACAAATGTGGATTATAATTATGAGTAAAATAATTAATAAGAAAAATAGAATTAAATTAAATAAAAGAAAATAAGAAATAGTTAATCATATAATTATATTTGAATTCATTTGATTCTACAATATTGTAACATTTATTTAAAATTTGGATTCATAATTATAACTCAAATATTTAATCAAATATATCAAAGATTCAAAATGTGAAAGAATAATATAATGCAATAATATAACACTTAACAATTTTATCATACAAAAAAAAAATTAATATTTATATATTGAGTTTTGAACATGACTAACTAAAGATAATAAAATAATATGAGAAATTATATAATTATCTAGCAAGATTACAATTATGAGTATAATTAAAAATAAAATGAATAAATAGAAAATGAATATACGAATATGAACATGACTAATGTATGTATATATGAATGATAAATAATTTATATATATGTTGTGATGATGATGATGAAAATACAAAAACTCAAGTATTTAATCAAATATATATAAATTAGAAATTGAAATACAATGCAATAATATAAGATGTTTCATTGAAAAGTTGAATCAAAACTTATTAATCTAAAATTAAGCTAAGCTTAGATAAATGACACTTTCCGTTGAAAAGTTAAATGTTAATCTCGATTATATTTGATTAATCTTCTATACTATAATATACAAATATTAAGTATATCTAAAAATTACCAAGATCTATGTATATGAATGATGAAATAAAATTTTATTTTTCCATTAATTAGTTATGCACTATATTGCATAAAAAATTATAAACTATATAAACTTATATTTATATCTCTATCTAAAAAATTAATCATCATGTAATAATAATTAAATCTTTAGTAAATAAATTTAATACAAATTAGTGAATATTTAATTTAATAAATCATAATCAAGAATCGCTTATATAAAAAATCTCATTATATAAGTTTCATCTAAAGTGAATAACTATTAAACTTGTTTGGTGTTGGTATTTTGATTGTTGAGACATGAATTTTTATGTTGTTATTTATAGAATTCGAATCGGTACGATATGTAAAATTCGGTATTTTCGGTATACCTTAAAATTTCGGTATTTTCGATATACTGTGAAAGTTCGGTATACCTTAGAAGTTCGGTGTGTTCGGTATACCGTATAATATCAGTATGGTACGGTATACCGAAAATATCGGTACGATATCAATATCTGTCACGGCGTATACCGAAACTTCGGTATACCGAAAGTTTTGGTACGAGAACATTATGAAATTTTTCGATATTGAAATTTTGGTACGGTATACGGTACGGCGTGAAATTTTCAGTATAACGTACCGACCCACCCCTAGGTAGCACAGTGAAATGTCTTGTATATTCACAAACTAACTTCTGGCTATCACTCAAGCTAGCTGGCAGTACTCAGCGTGTTGAAAAATCTCAGTTGTATCTCGATGCACAACAATCTTCATCTTCAGCTCAATTCTTTCTTCATGCTCGAGCTGTCTTCATGAAATTCAGATCATGTTCATGAACATCCTTTAGAACGTTGTCCAGAACAGTGTGTACTTGAAAAACCAAATACTTAGCGAAGATTCTATATCATAAAGATCAATGATAACTAGTCACTATTGCAAGTGCAATGTATAGCACTTGATAAAAAAAAAAAGAACAAAAACAAAAACAAACTTAGTGCAAAGCATAACACTAACAAAACTAAAATAGTACATGAATTTGGTTAAAATCTCCTTTCCGTTTTTCCTTTCTATGGAATTGGAATAGTCAATTAACAACATAAATGTGATCAATGAGTATACCAAACAATAAATACTTGAAAAAACTCGTGATTTTACATTTTTTGACAACAGAAAAAGATATGTGTGACATTTCCAAGAAACGTGTGACATGTTTCACCAAAATATGAAAACGTGTGACACGTTTCTTGTGTTTTTTTAATTTTTTTCTTATTTTTATCTTATTATTTGTTTTCCAGAAAAAAAAAAAAGACAAAAAATCATCTCTTAATTGTTAAAAAAATTCATGAAGAAGCGTGTGACAAGAAAGTGTCCACACATATCTTTACGATTGTAAAAAAAATGTTGAGCAAATATGTGATGTTATCATTTTTTTTTTATTTTTTTTTTACACTCACACACCCGACCTGTGGTATTGAGGAGATTCGAACCCGTGACCTTTGATCTCCAACCAATCTCACTCCACCACTAGGCCATCCCCACCGGGACATTATCATAATTTTTCTTAAACATGTTACTTCGAAAAAGTAAAAAAACCCACGTGACACGTTTTTATTCATTTAATGAAATGATTTTATTTGTTCTCACATTAACTTTTTTAAACTTTGAGTAAGGGTAAATGTGACTTTTGCACCCTTTATTTGATTTGAAAAGAATTGACCTAAATTCTTGGTTAGAAAAGAATATTTTAAATTTTTTTTGGCTATTTTAATTTTCCTCCCCTATAACGATTAAGCAATTATATTTTATAATATTTTAATTTTCAAAAAAAAAACAAAAATTTGTCAAAATACAGTAAAATGAAAGTAAATACTCGTTAAATTAATAAAATCTTTAAGATAATATTTTTCTCCGGTCCTGCCTTGAGCACGTTGAAAAAATCATAAATATCTATAAGATAATAAGATAATATAATTTTAGGACGTCCTTATATAAATATATGCCCCCTTCCATATCATAAATTAATAATTCCTTAAAGGGAAAATGTCCAATTTGGTCCTACCCGAAATCTTAATTTGTCCCCGAAATAAAATTTTGACCTAAATCGATCTCTCAACTTTTTAAAAGGTATCACGTTAATTCCTCGATTAGTCTTTAGACTAATTTCCGTTAACGTCCATCACCAACGAAGGTAATTTGAGGGAAAATGTTCAATTTAATTCTACAATTATACCTGAAATCTCAGTTTGGTCCTGTAATATATTTTATGATGGATTGTGAAATTAAACACTATATATGGGCTTGTTTAATTTGGTGGTTGTTATATATACATGTGTTGATGTTAGATAATTATTTGATTGATGTTATATATACATGTGTTGGTTGTTATATATACATGTGTTGATAATTATTTGGTAAGTGAGTTTGAGTAAAATTCGTTCATTTTCATTCTGGCCATTTTATTATGTATGTAGTTCAACAAATTAAATATTAAACCCTAGCTTGATTGATAGTCATAAAATGAAACATTTTCCTTTTGACGAACCCATATGTATACTTACTTATTATAATATGAATCCAATTTTCTTAGAAGCATTAAATTAATTACCTGTTATTTATTTATTAACTATTTTTATTTTTGTCATCAATTTTCTAAAACTCGTTTTAGATTTTTTTTTTAGGGAAACTCTGCTTAGATTTTTGAAATTATTGGAATTTAGTCGGTGGCCAATGATTTTTTCTAGAAAGAAAGGAAAAAAAGTAATTTTTAATTAAACTTACATAAAATGTTCCTTTTTATGATTTTTTATGATTATTATTGGTAAAACAAGGCCGTTGGTTTAAATAATCTTAAAATTGCCTTTAATTTCACATATATAGGAGAAGTCAGACCTATAATTAATTAATTAATTAATTTTTTTTTTATCTTTCCCAATTATAAATTTCTTAACATTTTGACTCTATGTACAACAGAGATTTCAAGTATAGTTATAGGATCAAATTTGACATTTTCTTTTAAATTAATGTCGTTAGTGACAAATATTAACGAAAATTAGTTTAGGGACTAACGGAGAGATTAACGTGATACATTTTAAAAAGTTGAGGAATCGATTTGAGCTGAAATTTTATTTCGGGACTGAACGGAGATTTCGAGGATAGTTGTAGGACCAATTTGGACCTTTACTTTTTCTTAAAACTACAAATATAATTAAGTCACTTTTTAGTTAAATATGATTCTAGTGTTTTTTTTCTCAAAACTTAAATCTAGTTGGAATTCATCTCTAACTTTTCTTACTGTATCTGAAAGTTCTGGTGTTGTGTTATCAAACTGCAACAAAAAAGAGTAAGAGCTCTAGACTTGATAAGTGTTTCCATATGCGTAATTGATTCCACATGTACTAACTTTCTAATGAAAATTTTCATCAAGCCACAACTGTAAATCTTTTTGAGTACATGTATGATGCAATATTTATTATGCAATTAACTGCAACTAACAAAGGTCACTATAATATAGGTAGTAAATCAGATATCATATCCATATGGACTGAAATAAAGATTAATACGAAGTACTAAACTAACACGTCTCTATTATTCAGACTAACTAAATGAGAAATTACTAATCCTAGGCAAATAAATTAAAATCAACTAAATAAATCAAAGATGCAATTAAAAATAAAATTAAACAAGAATAAAATTATCAAATTATCAAATTATAAAATGAATTAATCCTAGGGAGTGCGTACACATGTATCAATTATATATTTAATCCAATTCATTCAATTTCCAGTTTAATCCAATTAAAGGTAAAGGATCACAAATCTAGCTAACTATCTCTGCCATGTCTCAAGATAACTGTAGATTAATAAATTATCTATCTCTGTCAGGTCTCAAGATAAAATATTAACTCCCAACAGAAACTCAGATTTAAAACCTTCTACAGATATAAACACGTGTATCATATAATCTAATTGATCCCATTAATTAATTATCTCCGCAAGGACTCAAATTAATTAATTTGCATGCAATAACTATGGCAATAATTATGCATGAGAAATCAAAACCTAGATTTATGAACACAATACTTGGGAGGAAAATTAAATTGGAATTGAATCAACACATAATCTCTACATGCTTGCAAACCCTAAAATTAGTTACAAACTTAGCTACAAATACTGAAAACTAAAAAGAAAGAAAGAATAAAGAAACATAATTGAATAACAAAGGTTAGAAAAATCGTGGAGAAATTCAATGCATAAAACTTCAATCTTCAAAGTTGTGGAGGAAACATCCGTCGCGCCGCTTTGAAATCTAAAATAAAACTGAAAAATAATGAATGTAGAGCTTATAATTTAGTTCCTAACTATCCCTATATATACTAAGTACTAAAAACCCGGGCCAAAGGTAAGTTCACGGGCCAAAAATATGCAAAACACAACTTTCTGAAAAACTCAGTGACCAGCGTTGAAGAACTCGGCGATCGACGGCCAAAATCCGGGGATCGGCGGTTTTTACCGATCTCTTTCACAGTCGCCAATCCACTGTGAAGAAACCGTTGATCGGCGGTTTTATCCGGAGATCAACGGGTGTCTCGGCGGTTTCTGGCTTGCACACTCCACTGTTTTGCTCCGTTCTCGCTCGTTTCTCATCGGATTGACCCAATTCAAGTTGAAAAATGACCTCTATCTTTCTAGCTTATTTCCCATAGAATTGGATCTCAAACAGTGGCGGAGCCATTTGGTAACAAGGGGGTACAATTGTACCAAAAAAAAAAAATTAGTAGTTCTATATATATATATATAAATAGTAGATACATGTATACATTTAAATAAAATTGTACCCCCAAATTGTATTGTAATATTTTTAGTAGATATAAATATATTTTAAAAACCTATATAACTATCTATTTTGTTATTGGAGAAGTTCTAAAGTCATGAAAAAAGAGAATAAAGTGGTGACTTTCCATCTTACTCCTCAATAATATTAACCAATAATCAATCAAATATTAATTTGTGACTCTTCATCTTACTCCTCTTTAAGTCTCCTACATCTATAAATATATGAACAATACATGTACATTTTACTACTATTCAAGTCTTCAAAATACTCTCATAACAAATCTAAAAAGTACATCAATATTTTAAATTGAGAAGTGTCCAAGCACCACCATTATCAATCGAGTTATTGATGTTATTTTTTCTTTTCATTCTTGTTTTTTGTATATTATTAATTAGATTTATTATTTATGTTTAGTGTTGTTTAGTATTGTATATTAAAAGTTAAAATGTAGGACTTTAGGATTGGTAAGTTAAAACTGAAAATGTAAGATTGCTATTAGTATTGTTATAGAATTACTACTTTTTTTTAATACACTATGTTTCAACTTCAACCTTTTCATGTCAATACCGTGAAGTTTATATGAGAAAAGTTGTTGTTTTATTTGTATTTTATGCTGGTACTTATGAAGCAAATGATATAAAATATTGATCGGATTTCTAATGAGCCACTTGTAATAAATTACCTTCCTTTTTTTCCTGTTGTTGCATATTGGCACTCTTTCTAGAGATAATTATAACTTTGGCAAAAAAAAAAATTTCCTTAATACAACTCTGCATTAGCTGCACAAAAAAAAAACTTTCTTAATTTCGTATTTTTATTGTTGAATTTTAAACAATGAAGAATATTTATTTATGCATATTTTATAATTATATATTGTAACCCCAATTTTGAAATTCTGGATCCGCCACTGATCTCAAAAGTATCCCATTTTTTTTTTATCTCAAACTTCAACAAAAGAGCAAAACATAAGATTGCACAAGAAAAAGTGGAAATATGATCAAACACCAAACTGTGCATGCATTAACAATTAAATACCATCCAAATAAACACATAAATGCATACAAAAGCCATGTTTATCGATGTAGAATGATCTCTTTTGTGCTCACATAATGCTTTACGTATTTCATTTGTTATTATTAATTTTGAGACACCTTTTAGATGCGAAGTCATGTCATTGTTGGATATAATTTTAGAGAATTTTTTATGTGTTTATATAGTGTAATCTCTCACTATTACACAATGAATATATATATATATATATATATATATATATATATATAGAAAACACAATGAATGTTTTTAGTAAAAATATAACTAATAATATTAAATTATTAAGAAACAATGAACATTATTTATTAATTTTCATTAATATAATATGAAATAAATTTATTTTAATATTAATTTAAAAAATATAATACATTAATTAGTAAAATGTAATAATTTTTTATGTAATCAAAATTCTTCATCGAATCATGAAAACGCTCTTTATTTTAAAGTCCCCTCTCTCCACAGCACAGGATCCGGTCCAAATAACTGAGGGTAAAGTATGTACAACGGCCTCGTTTAATGTAAGGTAGGAATTAATTAGGGTGTTATTACCAAACCTAAGGTGGGAATTAATTAGGGTGTTATTACCAAACCTAAATCTGAATTAACTATAATTAATAAACTAATTAAAGTATTTGACCAAAATACCCTTTTGGACATTTAGAATATGGCCGCATATATTGATTGTCTTTTATAATGACATTGTACTGGAAAAAATAACAACAAAATACAGTAGCAACTAAAACATCAAAAGCATGTTTTGCAACTCATATTTTAAAGCAACTTAAACATGTCGATTTAGCTTTGGGATCCCCTATTACACATTTTGCATTGCACTTCTTATTTCAATATGAGATTGTGAGTTTTTTTTTTTCCTTCAATTCGATTTTCAATTTCTTATTATTTAATTTAATTTAATTTAATTTAATCTAATTTCAAATAATTATTTAGAGTAACTATGATCAATTAGGTTGTACAATTATTTTTTAGAATTTAATTTTCAATTTTCAATCAATGATTGGTTATTATATTTCATAATTAGAATTTATTTATTTTTTAATTCAACTTTTTGGGATAAATGTTGACTAGGGTTGATTATATTAAAATTATTTTTTATTTTTATAGTAATTATTATTAAACTTATAATTTAATATATAGTATAAAACAGAATGATGTAACAGCGAATTCGAGCTGCCCAATTTAGTACTTTATGGCTGCAGTCTGAATCCTTATGCTGCATTTTTTTTAATCTGCTTTTGTGTGTCATTTCACTGAATTTCTATAAAATGAATGTATAATAATATTTGCAAGTATATGTGTATACATTGATTAAAAAAAAACACATTATTATATGTATATCCAATCTCTTAGTCTATGATCTATATTCATCTAGCTAGTGTTCCATTTCACAAAATGTCATGCACCGACATACTTGTATAACTATACTATCACCCAATGAGAATTAAGCGTAGCACAAAACAAAATAATATTTCAAAATAAAATACCCCAACATTAAATAATTCAGACCATATATGTGGTAGACAATTTGTCAATAAGTTTATTGAACATGCCTCTCAACTGCACGAAGAAAAAGAGAAAACCATCACGTTGAAAACCCCTCATGAAATTAAAGAACGAGGCTAGTTTAGCGACCACGTTTTTTTTAGTAATATGGCTTAGGTTCTACATTTTTACAATCTAGTTCTACCAGAATTATAAATATGGCTTGGAAAATGTCACATAAAATATAAGCGAAAATTGTATTTTAGTACTCTATTGACCTCATATTGATTTTGGTGTTGGCGTTGAAATCTCAATTCTTGAAATTCATGTTAAAAATTGAGAACATATATAGGTCGCTTCCAACCGAAAATTCTCTAGTTGATTTCTCTGTCGTCCAATGTCCGATTAACAAATTGGAGATATTGCTGGAAATCCCCCTATGACGAGAGGTTTTTAATGATACTCATCTTATGTTGTTCACTCGAACAATAAAATAAAAATGATACCTGTATTGTTGTATCATCACTAGAAATGACACCGAAATTTTGCAATAAAATACGGATTCAAAAATAAGTTTGGATCCCGTAAATTTTATAAAATTGTAGGAACCCCCCAAGAGGACCGGAAGTGAAATAATATTATTAGGATACTATTTCAATAGATGCAGACACAATACGTAAAGTAAATTAATAAAATGTCAAATACACTATACTAAAAAATCGTTTTTCCTTAATAAATAAATAACAAGTGACAAATCACAAAATTATCTTGCGGTCTAGCGGTACCCAATTTATAGATCCAGATAGACAGATAGTGCAGGGCTAATAAGAGCAAATTAAAATATTATAATTAATTTTAATGTTCGCATGTAATTTTGAATTTAATTAATATATAGTGTTCATCTTATTATATATCACCAAATTAATGTTGTGTAAATGTGTAATTAATTCATATATAATTGTCGTATGTTCTATGCAGCTACAAAAAAGGGTGTCAACCGAAAGGGAAATGCAACACGAGTAACATATATAGGAAAAAAATGAACAATACTTTGTTATATATATGTTATTGTTTTGTAAGATTTATATTACTACTTTTGTAGAAATCCACAATGTTTTATAATGCATAAATCATATTTTTGGAATTGCTAAATTGTCTTTAAGGAAATAAAATAATAATTATTGCTTCCTAGTATATAAGTTATTAATTACTTTGGACGACATATATTAATGTTTGAAATACATAGTCATTGTGTTTTCGTTATGATTTTTATTATGACCAGTACAAGTGAAGAATTATATACCTCAAGAATAATAATTATTAAGAATGTTGTCATCCATAAATCATTACATAATATATAAAATGTAACTTATATGACATTGGTCTGGACGGCATGCATAAATATTATAGTTCAGAAAATTGCATTTGCGCCACAAAAAGTTCAACTGAGTTGATTTAGACAAAACATGCTTGACTAGGAATCTGTGGTTCATTTGTTTGTGGGCCATGTAATGAAATTAAAAATGCATTTGTGCCACAAAAAGTTAAACTAAATTGATTTAGACAAAACACTATTGACTAGGAATTTGTGGTTCATTTGTTTGCGGGTCATGTAATGAAATTTGCATGCTTTACATATTTTAAAGATGTAAGATAATTCAACCAAATATTTTCAAGATCAATGTCGCTATATAAAAATTACATGATAATACTTATACGGAGTTTTTCTCTTATGTACTATATCACTCTTATTTGTGAAAGGAGACCAACATAACTTATTTTAAGGCAGGATTAAGTTTAAAGAAAAGTTCAAAGAATGTTAATTCATTGACCGCGTCGCAATTGTATCATGGTTCGACATAAACGTCCCACCTCGAGTTTCACGAGTTCCATTTTGATATTTTCGGGTTTACAAAAACTTGCGTCAAGTAATCTTACGAGAGTTAAGATTCTGATCCAAACTTATATTCAATAATCTATTTGTATTCAACCCGCCACTTGCTCCATAAAAAAAGAAAAAAAAATCACTTATAACGCCAAAAATTGTTACTCGTAACCTGAAAGGATCAGTCTGCTACTTGACTTATATATGTTTATTGTATCCCAATTATGGTTTATTAATCACAATTAACATTTATTAATCTCAAGTAGTATTTATAAATCATAAATAAATTTTATTACATCTCAATTAGGATTTATAATCACAATTAGAGTTTATAATTATTTTTAAGAATTTAATTCAATTTAGAACTTGTTTGTGCATGAAAAATGTGTATTTTGTATTTTCATTCTTATGTCTTCTTCTAGACATGATCATGTGAGATGTTAAATGAAAGATCATGAAAAGATCTTTAATTTGATTATTATTAATTTTTGGCGTAAACTCAATTACAAATGAGAAAATTATGATTGCTTAAAGTTTAGTGGGAGTTCGATGATATTAGCATTAACGTCATTTCTTTTAACAAGGGTTTGGGTCGGTCGCACATAATGCTATGTGCGAAGGCCGCATGAGAGATGTTCTCTTTGTATTTTATTGGTGTTTAACTGTATTTAAAGAAATTTTGACTTGTCTAATCGATTTTAACTTGTAAAACGGTTTCACACAATACTCTATCTACGTCAACAATATATATAATATCATCATAACTTTTAGACATATTATGTTATATGTAAAACACATAAAAATTGAAAATTAATAGTTTCCAAAGTTCCCAACCAACGATCTATCTAGTTTTCATATAATTCTCGTTGTTGACGAGATTCTCCAATAAGCAAAAGAAGAGATAATCTTGCCAAAAATAATTTCGCTCGTCAAGCAAATCATTCTAATGAAATTCTTGGTTCGCAAAAATTGTTACATCATCTCTTATCTTATTGAATTTATTAATTTTTTTCATATATTCTTATATTTCAATGTATATATATATATATATTGATCTTAGTTTAATTTCATACTTATTAATTATGATTGATTTAATTATTCCTAATTAGGATATGTAATTATTTTTATTATTTAATATTCAAATTTTAGTTAATAATGATTATTATGATTGATCATTTCATTATAAATTATAATTTTTAATTTAATTTATTAATAGTTGTAAAAATAAATTAAAACACAATAAATTAAAATGACACAAATAGAATAAAAATAAATAAATTTGATAATGGAATAGAGGATAAAACACTGTTTGAGAATCGATAATTCCACCAGCAATCGTTATTTGTTGGAGCAGTGATACATGATTATACAGGAAGAAGCCGATCGAGCGACCTTAGCTAAATCAATACAAAGGCCGACTTCAGTCCTTAATGCTAAACTCAACGCGATTTTGTAAGGGGTTGGTTTATATATACATGCAAGAAGTACTATAGTTGGTGCCTTGTATCGTGTAATCAGACTCTCTCTATTGGCACATGGTGAGGAGGGAGATACTTAATCCAAGCCTTCTTAGTTAACTTATGATGAAGCCACGAAAAGCCTTGAAGAACTTAATCCGGAGTTGCAAATACGTGGTCCAATTACACGATTTCGAGCAATACAATTGCAAGGATTTTTCCAAGCATTTGTATGTAAGAAATTCGAAGATGACAAAGATGTTGAGAGCAACTCCAAAATTGTTACTTTGCTAGTAATTAAAGATTGGAGATCAAGGTTTGAAGAAGAGAACATGAAGAACTCGTCGAGTTGTGCATGCGTGCACGGGATCAGATTTTCGGCCCTTTAATTAATTTAATTAGGGGTTGAATTTTATTCAGACTACAGTATTTATTTAATTATGTTAGACTATGGTTTAATTCAGATTTTTATTTAATTTTGATGTAATTTTCGTCCATTAATTACATAGGTTTGACTAGAATTGTATTTAAGGCAATTTCCTACCTTGAATAGAATTCTAGTTTAGAGAACTTCCTAGTATAGTTAGAGATCCCTTTTGGATCAATTTTTAAGCCTTTTTTGATGATTAATTTCGTTCCCCATAGGCTTATAAATAGGGGAACCATGTCACATTGATACTTTAGACTATATTTGATTAATTAAGTTTTGCTTTCAATATTGTCTCAACCCCGTTTAAATCTTTGTGAGTTTTGATTGAAAATTCATATTCTTGGAGCTAGCAACTTTAAGTCTTATTCAAGGGTATTGCTTAATCCACTTGAGGGATTAACCGGTATTCGCTATCCGAAGATCAACTTAGAGATTTCATCCTTGGAAACGTTTGAGATTCAAGGAGGCTGTCGAGTTGTGATTCACATCAACGAATCATCATCCATCTACACCAAACGACGACTCCCATCAAGCCATCCACGTCCGTATCCGTCCAGCCACCAATCGATTGAGTCTCTTCCACAAGACGAGTTCGAGTTCTACCCCATCTACACGTAAGTTCGATTCATCTCTAACATATCCTATCTACCCAAACCTTTCTTCACCATCAAACACACGTTCCATACACCAAATTACAGTCATAATCTCGTCCCTATACAACCCTCTATTCCTTTGTTTTGTGTTACATAATTCGTGTCATTTTTCTAGGTATTTTAGTTGTCTAGATTGTCTATTTTTCCATTGTTTATCGAGTCGGATTGAAGCCCTTCATTCGCTGACGTATTTCGTATCCAGAAGTCTTCCGCTACGTTCTCAAGATTCGTCCTAGCATAGTCCGGGTCGTATCAACTTTTTTCAAATTTTTAATTCATAATCATTATTCATCTTGTGTACATTCTATTTTACCAAGTTATATACATGGACGTACGTGTTATAATTATGAGTACTGTACTTGTTGTGAGAACTTAGGCATTGTATTTATTTATTATATTTTATTGCTCATCTTTGTGTATTTGAGTGTTAATTAACACTACATACAATTAGCAGTAAAACACAACGACAAGCAATAAAAATAAAAATAAAAAGTAGCACTATAACACAACATAAGCAATAAAATTATAGTAAATAAGCATAGTGATCGCGTTCTCACACCAAGAAGAGTGTTCATTTGAACCAAATCCTATACATACATACACACACACACACACACACACACACACACACACACACACACACACACAGACATACATACATACATACATACATACATACATACGTACATACACACATACACATATGACATAGTTCAAATGGGTATAAGTTCTTAATGTGAGAATTATGAACGGTGCTTATTTACTATGATTTTATAGCTTATCTTATTGTATTTTAGTGCTAATTTTTTTAAGAAAATTATAGGTCATCTTGTTATATTTTAGCATGCGAGTGCTAATAAGCACTAAAATACAAGATAATCGATAAAATCGTAGTAAATAAGCACTGTTACTAATTCTCACACCAAGAACTAGTACTCATTATGTAACGCCCCAGTCCCAGAAGAATAGTGACAAGGGATCGGTGCGCTACTGGGGAAAAGGGGAAGGGGTTGTTACATAAAGATAATTATAGAAATAGGGTTAGTGCCCCAAACAGTTGGGCATCATAACCTTTTTAACTAGAATAGGACCACGCACTAAGGCATTAGAAGGAACTTGAATCAATTACCAATAAATAAGGGAAACTTATCCCACCAATCAATTGTAAAGGCACATTCAAACATAATGCAGAAATAATAACATGCTTCAAACAATTGAAGACAAGCTATATCAGAGTAAATGGAACAAGCGGATAGCATCTTTATTCAACTCAAATAAATTATTTCAAGTACTTAGTTGTTTTAGAGTATCTAGGATCTCTAAACAACAGAAAAAGAGCAAGCATATAACTACAAGTAAGCCATCGCCTCAGCTCCGTCATCTTTCAGCCCGCCTCTCAACCTGAAAATATTTAGAAAAGATTTAGGTTGAGTACTAGTGTACCCAGTGGGCAAATTTTGATAAACAGTTCACAATCATTTTATAAATATGAATATCGTATCCACACAAGTATAACAATGGAAAGGTTTTAAATCTTAAAAGCATTCCATGTATACAAAACTTCTTTTAACCTTACTTGCACGCTCTATCTCAACTGTCCCTTCCTATAGAGTCTTAACTTATATACACGTCCTCTAGCCCAACTGTCTAATAAAGGATAGTGTATACGGTCCCAAAGCTTTAAGGATCCGAACTCGAGTCTAGTTAAGCATTCAATGTTTTCGTAGGATACTGACGAACGCAAACAGTGAGCTAAACCATTTTGATACAGATATTCATGTTGCACAATTGATAAACAATTGAGCTTATTAGCTGAACATAATTTAAGAAAGATATATAGCCCACCTTAAATCGGTCTTGATACCTCTTAGTCGACCAATTGCGCAGAAAATCTCTAAACTGCTCAGGCTGTTGTTTAGCCTACAAGTTAACAAAATTCCAACCTCAAGAACTTGTCCTACCATTAACTAATAGCTAAAGCTATAAATAGATTAATAAACTTATTTATAAGTGTTGGAATCAATCGAGCACTAATTTTAATATATTAGATAGACGTAAACTGAACTATTGTTAGTACAAATTTTATAATTATTGAGTTTTTTTATTAATAATGGAACGGTTCTTGAAACTCAATCAAAGAAGGATTGATTGAAAATTAAAACAATTTGTATAAAATAATATATATTTTTGAAAAAAAATTGAGGATTAAATCATATACATGCTATCTTTAAATCTATATCCTTATCAAATGGTGGAATGACCTTCAGCTAGCTTTCTTCTCATTAATTATGAAGCATTCTCCTATCCTTCAATTAAATATGCAAACTTAGTTAAAAGCTCACGGCCAACTCAACACATACAACATTTCATTTTCTAAGTTTATGCCCCAACTACCTTAATTACAATACTTTAGTATCATTAACTTTTACAAAAGTTTATCAAAACTTGAAAGATTTCACATGAACCCTCTTTGCTTCAAGTGTTCGGTCATCATACAGAGACACCTCTAATACTTAGGCTAACTCCTATACTCCTTCCTCTCATCCCAACAATATTTAGATTACATACTTATACATTTATTCTCTGTATATAGTGGCTCTAGATCATAGTCGACATAATTAACAAGATTTATGTTTACATAACATTTGGGTTCTAAACTTGATTTATCCACAACTTTCAATAGCAAAAACGATGGATCAAATAACATCCTAACTAAAATATGAAACCATAGATGCGTAGCTCGTAAGAGGAGATTTCTAACCATGAATTATATGTAGAGTTTCAGCTGGAGAAAGGTTGGAATCAAGCTGTCAATGCAACAACGACAACAACTGCAGTCATCGATCGACGTCTGACAAGGTCAAAATTAGACTACGGTACTATAAACGTAAGGATTTTATGGAGAGGTTCTAACCATGTAAAACATTATGGCTTTTTCCCCCAGAAAAGGTTGAGAACGCGCAGCCAAGATAACAGCAGCAACTGAGTCCCGTGCGGCAGCAGTTTTGTGTCGTCTTTCAACATAAAAACAGAGGCCTAAAAGAAGTTTGATCTACAATTGGAGCCTTGATACATGTAGCCTGTAAGTATAGGTTCGAAACGGTATACAGTTTAGGCAAATCGGACGGTTAAATCGGTTGACAATCGCACCGCAAGTTGGCTGCGGCACATAGTGGCGGGACAACAGGTCTCGACTGTTTTTGCTTTTGTTTCTAGCTTCCCGGACCCCTATTCGAATGAATTCTTTTGCAGCTGCAATCTATTCAACGAGAGGAAGATCATGGTATAAATTTCATTCTTTTTGGCTATGGTTAGGTGATAGAAAATAGGCGATAAACCCGTGGCTGCCGGCGGTAGTTTAAAATGAAGAAGTTGATGTTCTTTTTATTTTTTCTTTCTCGTTTTCTTCTGTTTTTATTTCTTTCTATTCTCATTTCTGATACTTGTTACTTTGGTGATGCAAGATCGACAGGGAAATCACCAGTGGAACATGTCAGTTTCTTGGAAGCAAACTGATATTCTTGTTTAACAAGAAGCAGCACTCAGTTGCCGCGTCAACAACTTAAGTTGAGTATGTAGCTGCAGGAAGCTGTTGTGCTCAAATACTCTGGATGAAGCAACAACTAAAAGATTACAAAGTTGAAACTAAAGAAGTGCCTATATTCTGCGACAACAATAGTGCTATTGTAATCTCTCAAAATCTAGTATTGCATTCGAGAACTAAGTACATTGATATAAGACATCACTTCATCAGAGATCATATAGAGAAAGACATATGCATTAAATATGTCAACATGGAAAAGCAGATAGCTAACATCTTCACAAAACCACTGCCTGAAACAAAATTTGTGAAGCTATGCATCCAATTGGGATTGCTTGAACTAGCCTCAAAGGATGAAGATGATCAATTGGATGAGTGAGTGTAGAAGATCACTCCAGCTAAAGAAATGAACTTAGGAGAAAAGAAGAACCGAACCAAAGATACATCAGTTCAACCAGTCAAGGGATCCAAACTGATAAGTCAATCAGTTCAGAGAAGTGGCAAAATGCAGAACTTGCAAACATAATCTATAATGACTCGTATGTGTGTGTGTGTGTGTGTGTGTGTGTGTATATATATATATATAATACACACAAAACTTACTTAAGTTAATTTGATGGGTAATTGAAGTTTTAGTCAAAATGGGTAGAAATTAATCGGAATTGAATTATAACATTGGGCTTCACTTTATAATAAATTGAGTTTATTTTTCTTAATAAAGTAACTCATTGGAGATCTATGAATTTTTAATTTAGATGATCTTCCTCAAAGTAATACTCTTGATGTCTTCTTCCATTTTACTGTCAAAATTTCAATATTTATTATTTAAATAAAATACTTAAATAAATTGCAAACTAAATTCCAACCTATAATTTTCGGGGTGTTACACATTATGACTCACCCCTATATATATGTACATATATATAGGGGTGAGTTAGCATGTGAACACATGCCTTGTATGTAAATTGTGGATGAATCATATCCATTAATTTGTAAGATCAATGGTAATTATTAGCTTGGAGAGAATTAAGAAAATTTTTATTATTTTCATTGTAGATGTATTTAAGGTCAAATATATGAAATCACCATTTTTGTTTTATATGAGCATCTTCTATGTGGAAAAAAGCATTAAGAAATCACAAATTAAACATTTTGAATTATAAAAATAGCATAACAATATATTAAGTCATTCTTTTATCCAAATTAAATTACAAGTATCATATATGTAAAAAAACGTTACAAAATAACAACTTAAACATTCTAAAATGTAAAATTAACATTAATAAAATAACTATAAAGGAGAAATTAAAATAAAATTGATCTTAATCATCCATTTAACAAATTTAATGGATATGATTTATCCACAAATTACACAGTAGGTTGTTGTTCACAAATGAATGATTCCATATATATATATAGAGAGAGAATGGATCAAATGAGAACCAGAGTCCCATGTGAGAACTAAGAACCAATTAGAGATCTTCAATTTTTGGATGATGAAGATCTGTACCCCGAGTTTGAGTTATGCGGTGGTATTTTTGTAATATTAGGATTATTTTAATGAAGTGAGGGTATTTTCGTAATTTAGAAATTCTATTCTATTTAGGCTGAATCCTTTTATCATTACGATGATAGGTTTTAGCATTGTTGTAATTAGTTTTAGCATTCATGTGACTAGTTTTAATATTATCGAAGAAGATATAAATTTTAGCATTAATGTGATTAGTTGTGTCTTATTTAATCTGCATATTGTGTTGACACCACTTTGGAGATTTCTCCTGGGTTGTCTAAATTTTATATACCCAATTGATGGGCACGCGGTTATCTGCAATGATGGATATTTGTAAAATATCTCATTGCTTCTATCATTTTGATGACTGAGGGCAGTTTTAGCTTTTGTTCTCCCAAAGTATTTTAAATGACAGTTAATTTTCTATGTTAGTTTGGGACTAAAATTGTTAGAAAAATATCTTATGGGACTAAAATTGTCGAAAAAAATCTTATGGGATTAAAATTGTCGAAAAATATCATTTGAGACCAAAAAAATAACTTTTGGATTAAAAATATTTTAACCCTATTCTAATTAATGGGACCAAAAGTGAAATTTACTATTATTATTATTATTATTATTATTATTATTATTATTATTATTATTATTATTATTATATAATGTAAATACATCCAAAATTAATGGATGAAATGATCTGCTACATTTTATACAACATTTCCTACTACACACTTAAAATTATTAATTTTTATTTTGTTTTTTCTTAAATTTTAATTTCTTATGATTAAGTTTAATTTCACAATAGTGTTGATTATACTTAAATAGGTTATATAATTATTTTTTTAGTATTTAATATTCAAATTTTAGTTAATAATATTCATTTTCTAAAAAATAATCATATACCATAATTGGGTAGAACGAACCTTAATTATAAGTGTAAAATTAAATCAAAACATAATAAATTGAAACAAAAAATAAAGAAAAACTAATAAATTTGACCATGTTGCAGATGATAGAGGACAAAGTGTAGCGGATGATTTCATCCGCAAAACTAATGCATATGACAATGACAAGGACTTGACATGATGTATATAAGGAGTGTATATACATTACATAGGTGGCATTCACACAACGATAAAAAAGACTACATTAACATGATGTCATCAAAATTGCAAAAAAAATAAAATAAAATGACCATAACTTTCTCATTTTAATTGAATTTATGCAAAAAAAAAAACCCCCCCAAATTAACTAAAGGTCTCTCATGGCCTTTCATTTAAGATCCCGCATGAGCATTTTTGGACGAAAAAAATGAACAAAAAATACAAAACATTCATTTTCTATTTTTATACAAACTCTAAATAAATTTTAATTCTAAAAAATAATTATATGCCCGAATTGAAATGTAATAATCCCTAATTGTGATTCATAAATATTAATTGAGATGTAATAACTCCTAATAACCTAAACCCTCAAATGCAATTGAATCCTGAAATTAAAGTAAATTAATTTAAGTTTTCTCATATGGCGACTCGCGCAGTGACTCGCCTGCCGCTAATGCGTGGGTTCGTGCATGCGTTCGAAAATTAATTATTTTTTTTGACAAAAACATATACCATAATGGAGTTAGTGAAACCTAAATTAAAATAAAAGTGAATTAATATATATTTTTTTCCTAGCGACTCGCGCAATGCACTTACCTGAAGCTAACATGTGGGCTAGTGCACTGTGCTCGATAATTAATTTTTTCAAATCGAATATAAACCTTAATTGAGATTAATAAACTTTAACTGGGATGAAATAACACTTATATAAGCCAAGCTAAGTATGAGATTGAAACTTTTCAGATTACGGGTGATACTTTTTAGCAAGGCCGGCCCTGAGCGGTGGCCCCCTGAGGGTGGGCAAGGTGGGCCACCGCTCAGGGCCCCCCACTTTTATGGGCTCCACATTTTTTAAATATATACATACATATATATAATTAGATAATTTAAAAGAAATTATAAAGTTAAAATGGTTGTCTTTTTAAAATTTTACTCTGCCGACTTTGAAATCTCATAGGACTTCAGTGATTAGATTCATCATTTATTTATTTTTATTTAAATTTAGTGTGATAAAATATTTATTGAGATTTTGTATCTCAATTTTGTAATTGAATTATTAATCAACTATCTATACTCTATACAAAGATCCTATACAAGAAATGCACCTTTAAAGACTCCATTTTGAAATATTATTAAAACTGTTTAAAGGAAAAAAAAATTCGATTGTTATATTTAGGGGTTTTATTCCTCAATTTTGAGTTCACTAAAATCTCAACTTTAGGATTTTTAACATAAAATATTACAATAAAAAAATTGCATTGATTCCATTTTGAATTATTTTCCTTAATATTATCAATATCTTTTTTCACGATTATTTAATTAATGAAAGTATTTTTTTTACTTACAGAATTCACGAATGAGATTTTGTAAATGTTGATTGTACTTTTTCAAGATTTAAGGTGATTGGAATAAAATGGAAAAAAACTTTAAGATGCTCGTGAAAAAAAAAATCAGGACCCCTTTTTTTTTATTTCACTCAGGGCCTCCAAATTGTGAAGGCTGCTTTTTAGTATAATGAATGATGTTTTTTTGGGGCTTTTTTTTTTGGCGGGGCAGGTTGACCAATCTTATAATATGTACACCACATGTACATAAGTGTTTGCCAATGTGTATATATGATATGTAGCACGTTGAATTAAAAAAACAAAAGGACGAGAACAAACTCTTTCTAGGGTTCCACCATCTGGTTTCACATCGCATTCCGTGAGTTTCTCTCCTTAGGCATTTATAGGAAGAGTTGAGTTAATTAACCTAACTTCCCTATATATATGTGTGATCACAAATTCGCTAATGCAACAATTTCATAACTCCAGATAAGCATATACACATATATACATATAGCTATTAATTACTTACTTTTCCTATCCCTCGAAAAACAAAAACAAATGGAAGGAATGCAAGTTCTTCACATGAACAAAGGAGAAAGAGAAGCCAGCTACGCCACGAATTGCACTGTCCAGGTAGGGAAATCTTTTCTTTCTTATCAGTCTCGTGTTGGAATATATATATACATATATATACATATATTGATGAAGCAAACACAAAACGAAGTCGTTTAAATTGTGGTTTTGCAGAGGCAGATCATATCATTCGGCAACACAATCTTGGAGGAAGCAGTGGCGGAGTCATTGCAAAACACTCTCCCAAAGAGCATGGGAGTAGCTGATCTAGGGTGCTCCTCAGGGCCCAACACTTTGATGGTCATCTCAGAGATAATAAACCACGTTTACCACACCAGTTTCGAGATGGGCCTCCCATTGCCGGAGCTCAGGGTGTCGCTCAACGATCTTCCGGGCAACGACTTCAACCACGTGTTCGAGTCGTTGCCCGACTTCTACAACAAGATTAAAAAGGACAAAGGCATCGGATCTGATCGCTGCTTCATATCGGCCATGGCTGGCTCCTTCTACGGCAGGCTGTTTCCCACCAACAGCTTGCATTTCGTACACTCTTCCTCCAGTCTTCATTGGCTCTCTCAGGTACACCCCTAAATACATGCATTTTTAACACTAATTAATTAAAAAAATTGTTCCAGACCAATCAAATCTTCTCACGCTATAAAGTGTGTGACGGCAAACCCTAATTTTTTTTTTTTTTGTGAATTTTAATTAATGATGGTAACATATAGTCGATCTAATAATAATCTAGTAGCTAGAGTACTAGATAACATATACAAATTAAATATAACCGTTGGTTGTATCAATATATTTAATTATATCGTGCTAGTATGAAGAAGTGGGGCTGGTTTGACACGGACCGTCCTATAATATAATGTTGACTTGTGAGTCATGAAATATGTAATATTGCTCCAGGTACCGTTGGGTCTGGACAATCATAATATTGTTAACAAAGGGAAGATTTACATATCCAAGACCAGCGAGGAATGCGTGGTGAAAGCGTACCTCTCGCAGTTTGAGAGAGATTTCGCGGTGTTTCTGAGGTCGCGGGCGGCAGAGATGGTGGCCGGAGGGAAGATGGTGCTGTCATTTATGGGCCGCGCCTCGCCGGATGCGGCGGCGGAAGTGGGCAGCCACCAGTGGGAGCTGCTAGCTCAGGCGCTCATGGCCATGGCCAAAGAGGTATAGGTGTTTTTCTATTTTTGTGTAGAGAAAAAAATTAAATACTCTACAGGACTATAAATTAATTAATTGTGGTCATCCGCGTTTGATATGTGTGTTCATTGTCGCATTTAATTTGGCAGTAACTAAATAACATGATCGTACATTGTTGTAACTCGTATATAACCTAGCCATTTGCGTAGGAAAAACTAAAATTTTCAACCACCAAATTAAAAAAAAAAAAAAAAACCTTTGATGCAGTTATTTAATGGAATGTACTTGTGTAAAATCAAATAATTTATTTCTTACGTGAACGACCGGGGGGGGGGGACCAACTTTTTTGGATGCTATATGAATATGAGGTGGTACAAAAAATTAAGAAGAGTAAAAATATAATATGCTTCAATACAAAATCTTTTTGGCTAGAAAGAAAATGAAACATAAACTAGAATTGAAGTATTTTTTTCCATTCAAAAGCATCCAATTTTGGTCCTTGTTTTCCCTCAAAAAATAAATAAATTAAATAAATTAATTAAATAAAATTGGTCCTCGCTTGTTGGATAATTTAAACGGACACCTCCGGAATGTCCCAAATTAAAAGATTTCCAATGATATTTGGACTAATTAATATTATAATCGGTTCAAATTTCATATTGCACTTTACTGATTTTACTATTAAATTTATGATTGTAGTGATGTTTATTATAAAATAAATATTAATTATGACATGAATAATCATATTCTAATGAAAAAAAAAATATAAATTCTAATTATGAAACAATTAGCCACATATAATAATGAATATTTATTAATTGAAAACTAAAAATTATATATTAAAATATAATTATAAATTCTTATTGAATGGGATGAATTACAATTAATAATTGTAAAATTAAACGAAAGAACATAAAATTGAAATTGATGAAAAAATAACACGAAAAATTCATATACTGAGAGTGAAATGCAGAGAATGTGCCATGAAATGTCACGCCAAGCACAGTTAAAATTAGGTATTTTTGAGAGTTAATAGTACATACGTAATACAAAAATATAAAGGAAGCAAATTAAGTGCTTGATGTAAATGGTTGTGAGATTGAGAAAATAAAAATGTAGATGAGATGTCCGTCTAACCCTTGAGATTTGATTTGTGGTTCAAAATAATCATTTAAAGATAAGAAGATATGTGCATGTATAGAGTCTTGTTAGTCTATACATCTTAAATAAATGTTCGTTGTGGGCAATGTCTATATAGCAGTCATTTCATCAATTTTTATTATAATATAGTCAATCATATTTAATATTTATTACTAAAAATTCAAACTAAAAAAATATATACCCTAATTATGGAATAATCAATTATTAACTAAAATATGAAAATTAAAATTTAAAAACATAATCATAAAATTAAACTATTTTTTTAAACTTAATTTTCAATTTTTAAGGTAATAATAAATTTTTAGGGTTAATTAATCTATAGTTAGGGTATATATAATTTTTAAAAATTTCAATTTTTTGGCAAAATTTGTATTTTCATAATAAAATTTGGTGCGATGGCTGCCTCGTAAATGGTGCCAACAAGGGTGTATAGACAAAAATGTATGTTAGATTGTGTAAATTAATAAGACTGCGCGAATATATATACATTAGTTCTTGCTAACATGAAGAAATCTCTAGAAAATCTATGTGAACGTGGACAGAATAAATTAATTGCTAATCATGTAAAATGGTAATTAATAATTTGTCGATGATCCATTATTCCTTCTTGGCATATTAACATTGTTGAATTCGGATGCCATAAGTTGACATTGGATAGGTTCGAAATGTGAATGATTTGAGTTGAGACTATAGTCAAGTCACTTTAAGACAAAGTAATGCATTTCTTATATTTATCAGTGTGTTGAATTTTAATATTGCATTTCTCAAGATTTTAAATTTTGTCTTCATAATTTTTATTTATTATAGTTATTATTAGATAAAAAAAAGTAGAAAACTTAAGTTTCTTTGATTATATATGTTCATAAATATATAAAAATATTTTATATATAGGGGAGGGTTAGAGTACATACATACCCTAGTGGGTAAATTAGGGATAAATCTCAACTAACTAATAAGATAATCCAACTGATTGAAAAACAAATGAAAATTTCATACGTTATTTTTGAAAAATGCAATATTAAAATTCAACACAGATAATTAAACACAACGTACATATGCTTAAATAAACATCCACGATGCTATTTAATTTTGAAAATTGAAAATTGATGGTGGCAATTTCGTAAGTTGAAAAATGATGGTGATAATTTTGTAATATATTTTAAAATAATAGAATGTTAAAATCCAATAAACAGATGCTCAAATTCAATATACAGGTACTCAAATTCACCGTACAGAGATGATGAAACCAAAATCCATCTCTCTTAGAAAAGATCTTGTATGTCCAACTAATTAATTTAAACAGTTCCGATTATTCCCCAATTTATATACTAAAGTAGTATTTATAATTGATCTTTTTTTCTATATATATAAATGTACGTGTAGAGCTGTATAGGTGATTTTGGATCAGCTCAACTGATTTTTTTTTTATTTTATTTTTTTTTAATTTTTTTTTTATGGGGCCTAGTATAGGAAGTGCATGCCCGTGCCAGGTTGGTCGGCTCTAGTCACACGTAGGGGTGTGTAAAATCGAATCAGATCAAGCTATTTAGTTCGGTTGATTTGGTCATTTTTTTTTTAATTTTGTTTTGATTTAGAATATTAAAACCAAAATATAGTTTGATTTGGTTTCAGTTTAAATAAATTTTTTTTTGGTTACAACGAAACCAACCAAGACACACACACTATATTTATAATTATTTATTTATAATTCTAATATTAATTATACCTAAATAATATTATTAATTCTAATATTTAGTTTCAATTTTTTAGTTTTAGAAATTTTCAAATATTTACTTATTCAATATATTGTTTGTTATCTATTGAGTGCATGTTATTTTCTTTAAATATAATTATTTTGAAAAAATAAAAATAATCATTGAAAATTCGGTAAACCGAAAATCAAACCAAACTAATCAAAGAATTAAGGTTTGGATTGGTTCAGTTATATAAATTATTTTGGTTGGTTCGGTTTGAATATTTTTTTAGGAATTTTTTATTTAATTTTGTTAGTTTAGCCCAGTTTTACACTGAACTAACCATTTGCATACCCCTAATTATACGGGTTGTTTCATGATTTCGGGTCGAGTCTATATGTCAGCGGAACCTTTTTTTGGGTGGGGGAGACCAAAATTGACAGTTATAATTAAGCGTGTGTAGTATGTGCAATGTTTGTGTATGCGTATAAGGTTAGTATGTGTAGTACGTGTACTTTAATGTTAATATGATAATATCATATTAATAAATAAAGGCGGAAAAATAAATTTTGTGAAATTGAATTTATATATATACACACATATATTAATCGAATGTAAAAAATATTTTGTTAGCAAAATACATTCTTGGTCCCTGTACTCTTATGTTTTGTTTCAAAAAGTCATTGTACAATTTTTTAAATTTAGTAGACACTTCTACTTTGGTAATGCATTTTATCAAGTCCTTATATGTACTTTTTTATTTTGTTTTGAAATGTCATTATACAAATTTATTATTTTAATAGGTCTTTCTACTTCTAGATTTGATTTCATTACATTCTTATTTAATTAATGAACTAATGAATATTTTTTAAATCCGTTTCATTTAAGCTAACTAATTAATTAAGGTTTATTATTGAAATTACTTTGATCAAGAAATTTTTGAAAATTAATTAAAACGTAAAAGAGAGTAACACATGATCATCTAAAAAAACACGTGATCAAAATATTTTATGATGGGAAAAAAGAGTGAAAACTAAATATATTTTAATTAGCTTGTAATGTGTATACTGCAGGGTCTTGTACAGGAAGAGAAAATCGACTCCTTCAACGCTCCATACTATGCTCCATCACCTCAAGAAGTGAGAAATGTAATAGACGAACAAGGTTCATTCGTCGTGAATCACCTAGAGCCGTTTGAAATCGGTTGGGATGGGGGTTGCGTGGACGAAAACGGGTTCGAGAAACACAATTTCGAGCTCGAAGAGACGGGCAAGGGCAACGCCAAGGGCAAGGCCCAACAAGTGGCCAAGACAATTAGAGCAGTGGTGGAACCCATGCTGGAGGTGCAATTTGGGACACAAATTATGGATGACTTATTTCGTAGATATGGTCAACTTCTTCAAGATTATTTCTCCAAAACTGTTGCTAAACACATTAATATCGTGATTTCTGTCACGCGGAAGTTTTAACGAAATATATAGATAGAAAATAATATCATTATTGTTTTTCTTAACATTTTCTATATATATATATATATATATATATATATATATATATATATATATATATATATATTCCCTCAAGCACACTCAAACAATAAAGGTCATGTATGTAAAAGAGGGACGTCTCCTCTTCGAGATCTACAACTCATTTCTTTCGCAACTGAAAATATATTATACATTATATAAATACTGTCTGAGACAATATATTTGATAAAATAATACATAACAGAATATAAAATAACTAAATAAATATTAAAAAGTACAATTAATACCAAAATGAGGATATATGAGGTTCAAATATAGTAGATGGAATGTCATCTTGTTCCAAACAATATTGGTACCAACTCATCACATTAATTAGAGTAATTCTGGATATAATTATGGACATGAGCTTGATATGTTTCTTGATTTCTTCCAACAGCTTTATCATGGATTGGATAATGCCCACTGACCCAATTATTTTGTTGATGTACATTTTGACCTCCATACACATTTTGAGTAGTCCAATCAAATTGTGAACTTCTCATATGTGTAAGAAGCATATATATGAATATTAGGACATATCATTGTGATCGGTGCCACTCATATTCATAAAATCAAGATTGGTTGAAAGTGATTCAATATCAGTACTTGAACTTTCTTCTTGAATCCATGCACATCTTCTTATGTATTCCTTTCTTATTACACCTATTCCAAGACCTCCAACTCTACTTCCGCGGTCCATATCTTGTGTTGCATGAGTAAAGTTGGCCTCACAACTGAATGGACTCAATAACGTATGACTTAAACAGTTGAACCATAGTCGTATTAATTGTTCCCACCATTTCCACCACTTCCACTATTTCCTCCATTACTATTTCCCCATTCTCTGTTGAGCTATCTGTTTCTGAATCATAAGAAGTATTACCTACTTCTTGCTGTAATACTTAATTCACATCAATGCCTTAATGCCATAATCATAAGCCATAGTAGCTATTTTTGGATCAGGATTTCCTTTATTACCAACCATGGACAAGTCACTGAAAAAATGTAAAAAAAAAACCGGTGCATCTCACTTTTCTTTCTAAGACATCCGTTGGTTTCCCGAACTTCTTTCTCTTATAATTTTTAACAGCGTGAGTGTCTTTGTAAAACAAAGAATATTGCAACTCAAATAATTACGTTAAAGACTTAAAAAAAAGTATTAAAAGATATGTTCGGCACATAAAATGTTATAGTGAATGGTATAGGAATCTCATGTGTGATTGAACACACCCCAAATAGATACTATAATATGGCAAAATATGAAATATTTACTATTTTTTAAAGCTTGCGTATTCATATAAAGATTGTTGATAAATATATTTTTTATTGAGTTAATTATAATTTAATTTATAATGTTTGAACATAAATGAGCCAACATTTTAATAATTAGAATAAGGAAAATTACATTCTACAAACTTATGCACTATAAAGTATAAACCCTATATATATAGGGGTGGGTTCAAATAGGAACCAATCTTCCTGTGAAAACCTAGGAACCAATCAAATTTAAGGATTTTGATGACATGGCGGATAAAAAGGCGGTGACATAATTGTAAATATGTAAAATTCGAAATATAAGGGGTAATTCCATATTTTTTTTATAAAGTGATGTCATCATCTTTTAAAAATTTCTTAAAAACTTTAAATAATCATAACTTACTCATTTTTTATTCAATTTACGCAAAAAATATATCAAATTAAAGATTTTTTCATGCTCTTTCATTTAAGATCCATAGTGCATATGTTTATTTGAGCAAAATTGATGAAAATACATAAAACTTTTTTTTTTCACATATATTCAACTCGTAACTGTCAGATATTGCTAATATGATATCACAATATTGCTCATATCTTGTGTTTATGTTGCTAACATGAAATTTTTTATACACGACTTTGAATCTTAAGTTGCTTTCGTGAGAAAATAGTTAAAGTATGAGCTATATATAGTTAAGTTCATAAACAATTATAACTTTATCAATACTTAATATTATTTTGAAAACTTGTAATATTTGAGAATTTAAGTCATATTAGCATATCATTATTCACATATTAGCAACATGTTACTAACATATTAGCAAATTATTAGTCACATATTGGCCGTGTGTATATTTCTAACATATTAGTCACATGAATGATGTTACACATGTTACACAATATTATTTTAAATGTGGTCCAATGTTATATGTGTGGTGTTTAATACGTGTCAATTTAATATAATGATCTCGTCAAGTTAGCAATATGAGTCTACCTCATGTTAGCAACATAATCTCTTGATGTTAGCAATATAAATATCTCATGTTAGCATATTAATACAACGTCAGAAAAGACAACGGTTTTAAAGTGTTGTCTATTTAATTCCGAGAATTGGGCCCAAAATCCGAAAAAATATAACCTAGTTTCTAAATTATGAAAATAACCCTACCTTCATTAAGTTCTCAAATATTACAAGTTTGCCACCTTACTTTGACTAAATTATGGTCATTAGATCTAATCAAATCTAAGGTTATGATTGGTTCCTAGGTTCTCACGGGGGATTGAGTTCCTATTTGAACCTTCCCTATATATATATATATATATATATATATATATATATATATAGGGATGGGATCTGGTGAGAACCAGTTCCTAGGTGGGAACTGGGAACCAATCCCATCCATCCATTCGAAAATATGAATGGTCCAGATTAAACAAATAAAGTGGAGGGGGGCGGTGGCAATTTTGTAATTAAAATGAAAACTTTAAATTCACGTGTTTCATTAAGGGTAAAATTGGAAGAAAAAAAGTGACATCATCATGTTTTGAAAAAATTCTTAAAAACTTTAAATGATCATAATCTATTCATTTTAATCGGATTTACGCAAATCTTATATCAAATTAAAGCTCTTTTCATACTCTTTCATTTAAGATCCATATTGCATATGTTTATTTGAAAAAAATAGGTGAAAAATATAAAAAATCATTTTTAGGCATAATTTTCGCATAGAGCAACCCCAGATTTATATTAGCATGTTGTATACAACATTTTAGTATGAACTATATAAAATTTTAGCATATTGTGTAATACATTTTAGCGGGTGATATTATGAATATATTTCTAACAGTTTTATATAAACACCTACACCTATATAGATACTACAAAATGAAAAATACGAGTTGATGATAAAAAAGAAAAAAGAATGAGAAAGTGAAGCAACGAAGGAGATGACTGAAAACTAAGAAAGAAAATGCGTAAATATTTCCCGAAACGAGATAAAGTTTATGAGAGCAAAATATGTGCTGCAATTCTAAGTGCAGACAGTAACATACAAATTTAGCCTCCTACTTCGCTCATTTTAGCCTCATTCATTTATCATTTTAGCATGTGTTGATAAACAAAATATGGAACGGTGATTTCGTTGGAATGAAACACAATACACCCAATTTGGGGACAGTGAACCCTAATGAGAATCTCATAATTACTAATTGGGATCAGATGAGCCATAATTGGAACGTAATAAACCTTAATTGGGAACGGTGAACCCTAGTGGAAAATGTCACATCAAATTTAGCCTCCCACTTCGCTCATTTTAGCCTCATTCATTTCTCATTTTAACATGTTCTGATAAATAAAATATGGAACGGTGATTTCATTAGAATGAAACGCAATACACCCCATTTGGGGACAGTGAACCCTAATGGGAATCTGATAATTACTAATTGGGATCAGATGAGTCCTAATTGAAACGTAATAAACCCTAATTAGGAACGGTGAACCATAGTGGAAAATGTCACATCAAATTTAGCATCCTACTTCGCTCATTTTAGCCTCATTCATTTCTCATTTTAGCATGTTCTGATAAACAAATATTGAACGGTGATTTCATTGGAATGAAACGCAATACACCCTATTTGAGGACAGTGAACCCTAATGAGAATCTGATAATTACTAATTGGAACGTAATAAACCCTAATTGGGAATAGTGAACCCTAGTGGAAAATGTCACACCAAATTTAGCCTCCTACTTCACTCATTTTAGCCTCATTCATTTCTCATTTTAGCATGTTCTGATAAACAAAATATGTAATGAGAATCTGACAACGTATATAACCTCATGCTTCTGTTATTTTAGTATTATATTTTAAACAGTATTATGATTAATAAAACTTAATAGTAATATAATTACCGCAAAGGAAATGTCATAAACACTTTTATTAAAAATCATATATATTCTTAAAAATGAATGTGTTGAAAATAATTCACAAGCATGGTAAAACATGATATTAAACTATGTCCAATCGCTATAATAACATCAAGCTGGACAATTCCTAGTATCATAATCTGACAACTTGTAGCAATTGCTGCACATTCTGAGTGGTTTGTTCTCCTTTCTCTTCCTTACCTCCTTCTTAGATACCAAACGACTGTCGTTACCTTTTATTTTAACTGGAATAGGTGGATGAACAACAACTTCAGAAGGGGCACGTAAACCGTAGAATTACTCAAACATCATTATCTTGTTATGTGAAGTAGAACCCTCCATATCACCATGTGACTAATCTTACTACGGTCACTTGAAACAGAAGAAGCTGACACATTAAAATCAAACAATTATAAACCGGACAAGGTAAAATATAATAATACAATCACATCAAGAGATGTTCAGACACATAAATTGATTTTTAGCATTAGGTATGTACCATTCTAGCATCATGCAACATACATTTTAGCACCAAAGTATTCGAATGTTTACATGGTGTCTGTAACATTGTGTAGCCGAGCACACACACACAAGAAAAAAATAAAAAAAAAGCAAAGCATGGTTTGTATGACATGTTTCACAGAATGCAGTAGAAATAACATTAAACTAGCATGTTACGATGCTAAAACATATGTGACGACGGGCTAAAATGAATACATTAACATGCTAAAACATATGTGACGACAGGCTAAAATGAATACATTAACATGCTAAAATAAAAAAAACAGATCAAATTAATGCATAGTCTGTATATTCTCGTACTAAACCCTAGGATTCCTAACAATTAAAAAATAACTGATACATCACAAAACTGAACGAAACAGATCAAATTAGTCAAACATAAAAACGTAAATACAAAACCGTAATGAACTCCAATAGAACGAACTGTAAAATCAATGCAGATACAACGAATTGCGAAATTAATCAACATTAAAATTTCAAAACTAAATCAAACAATGCAAAATTAAAACCATACCTGGAGTCTCCATCGAATCACATATATAGAAACTTCACGACAAATAGATAATTACATAAATAAAAGGATGTTGAGAAATAAGAAACGCGATCCAAACGCAGATTAGGAACGATGAAGAAGTAGAAGACGAACTAAATGAGAGAGAGAGAGAGAGAGAGAGAGAGAGAGAGGAGAAGAGAAGAGAATGATAATTAAATACGGGAAAAAAAATCTGAAGATGGAAAGTTTAATTACTGAATTACTATATTACCCTCCCCTCCAACAAGTTGTCGAAAATTACTGAAATGCCACTGCACATCCACTTAAATTTGATTTAATCTAGGCCGTCCAGATTGAGTCAAACAAGGGCTAGGATTGGTTCCTAGTTCCTACCTGGGGGAAGGGTTCTCATTTGATCCTTTCCCTATATATATATATATATGGAATGGTTCAAATAGGAACTCAATCCCCCCGTGAGAACCTAGGAACCAATCAAATTCAAGAATTTTGATGACATGGCGGATAAAAAGGCGGTGGCATAGTTGTAAATATGTAAAATTCGAAATATAAGGCGTAATTCTAGATTTTTCTTATAAAGTGATGTCATCATCTTTTAAAAAATTCTTAAAAACTTTAAATAATCATAACTTATTCGTTTTTTATCCAATTTACGCAAAAAATATATCAAATTAAAGATTTTTTTTTCATACTCTTTCATTTAAGATTCATAGTGCATATGTTTATTTGAGCAAAAATTAATAAAAAATATATTAAAAAAAATTCACGTATATTCAACTCGTAACTCTCAGACATTTGCTAATATGATATCACAATATTGCTCATATCTTGTGTTTATGTTGGTAACATGAAATTTTTTATGCACGACTTTGAATTTTAAGTTGCTTTCATGAGAAAATAGTTAAAGTATGAGCTATATATAGTTAAGTTCATAAACAATTATAATTTTATCAATGCTTAATATTATTTTGAAAACTTGTAATATTTGAGAATTTAAGTCATACTAGCATATCATTATTCACATATTAGCAACATGTTACTAACATATTATCAAATTATTAGTCGCATATTAGCAGTGTGTATATTCTCTAACATATTAACAATATGTTGTATGTATGAATGATGTTACACATGTTACACAATATTATTTTAAATGTGGTCCAATGTTATATGTGTAACACAAATTTCGTGTATTTATATTAATAAACACCGAAAAAGCGTACAAAGAAATATTTTTGGATTGAAATTACAATTTGTGGTTCGATTCTCTATTTGATCTTCTGATTCTTCTCTTCAAAAATTTGATCTTTGTGTTCTTCAAGATCTTCAGGGTGGATTTGCCTCTTTGATCTTCACGAAATCGATATTTTGGAGTTTATAACGTTGATTCGGATGGTTGAGACTTTGATTCCGGATCAAACGATGATTTTTGAACTATCTTGATGAAGAACGTCTTGAGTTTTTAAGAACAACTTGAAGATTTGAAGCTCCGGATCAAACTTCAAGCTTGGGATGGTTTTGACGAGGAACGCGAAGAACGTCTTGAATCTTCAACTCGAATGCCTTGAAGATTAGATAGAGTTTTCTCTAAGGAATCCTTCTCCAAACTTGAGCTCTTGAACTTGTGTTTTTTCCTTTGGCCAAAGCCCTCTATTTATAGGCAAATGGAGAGAGTGTGAGGTGAATTAGGGCTTATGTGACATGATTTCATTGGCCACTTGTATTTGCAATCACCTACATTAGTGTGTTGATTTTTTGTGTGAGCTCGTCATTTGTCGAATTCTCATTGGTTGAAAGCTTTAACATATTAAATATCAAATTATCATTTATTTTATTTAGGAATTTTCTTTAATCGAATTCCTAAAATATAAATAAATAATATAATTTGGTATTTAATCATTTTAATTTACATGTGGCATCATTTGATTGGTAATTAATTTTTGATTGCTTACAAATGTCCCCATCAGACTTATTCATGAATGAGACTTGTCTTGGAGATGAATGAGTCTCATATTTGGAAATTAATTAGATAGTTTTAACTCGTATCAAGAAGTCTTCCATTTGATTTGATTTGTAAACATTTTACACTCGTGTTAAGGAGTTTCTTGATCTTGACTAAACTTCCTACATAAATTTTGTCAAGCTTTCATAGTAAAGCCTTTCTCACTAAAATCAGCTTATCCTGTAAGATTTATTGTTTGTGAATAATAAAACCGTCTATTTTTAACGAGAAATAATGAATAGGGAATTTCTATTTGTACTATTGATTTTACTCTTTGTATTTGAGTTACTTAATTCACTATTGATTTTACTCTTTGCACTACTACGCACATTTACATTAATATCATTTAGTCTAAAAATATTTATTTTACTTAAAATAAATAAATAAAATATGTTCGGAAACACATTTTCGAACAAGTTCATTTTGTTCGAGAATATTAATTCGAATGATTGCAATGCTTAAAAAATCATAGTTGGTTCGAAAACTAAAGTTTGAACAATCCTCATATGTTCAAAAAAGATTTTCAGAACGACACTCAGAAAATTTTAGGGTGCAGGGTATTCAAAGTTGATTTTTTGAACAACTGTCATTTGTTCAAAAAATATTTTCTGAATGAACTGTGTTCGAAAATTGGAGTTCGAACCATTCCAATATGTTCGAAAACTAAAATTCGAACGCCCTGAACTCCGTGTTTTCCCTAAATGTTGTTTGTAAAAGGGAGTTTGAACCATTCCAAAATGTTCGAAATTTCCAGTTTAAACGGATCGCGATCTGGATAAAAAAAAATCTCCACAACACGTTCTAAACTCAATTATTTTTCGATCGATACACCCATACTAGCATCTAATACTTCTAATAAACTATTTGAATTTGATGAATAATTATTTTTAATATGAATAATAAATTATTTTTAATTTGTTTTCTTTTTTATTTTCTTTAGTTTTAAATTTGTGGTCGTATAAATAAGTAATAAAACAGTCTTGAAGTAACTTCATAATTATTTTATTTTTTTTTGAATTCTTTTATGATGTAAATAGTAAAATTAATAGTACAAATAGTCACTCCCTAATGAATATTTAAATTTAAATATAAATTTAAAATGTCCATTTATACTCAATGAAACCTGTGTCTGGAAATATTCAATAAATAAAATTTAAAATTTCCTCAACAGTAGCAAGTCAAACTTTAACGTGACAATATTCTATTCAACTCAATTCGATTACACTCCTGGACGTAGATCGTGATCAAGTTGTGATAACATCCGAGTTTATTTGCTGGAAAAAATAAAAATCCTTGTTTATTTTGGTCTTGCAGTCTTGCAGAGGGATTGATGAAAAACCTTGTGGTTGGTCTTGTAATAGGATAGAGATAAACCTTTTTTCTTCGTTAAACCTCTCTCTCTCTCTCTCTCTCTCTCTCTCTCTCTCCACCATGTCTACATTCGCAATTCCTCTATCTAAGAATTGTTATTTTCTCTCTCATCTATCTAACTATTCTCCTCCCCCTGCTGCTGTCGCTCTCTCCGCCGCCCGCCACCGCCAACGAAGGCCTTTTTTTACTCCCTTGTCTGCTACCAATTTACCATCAGCAGATATCAATGAAGAGACTAAGCTGCATACTGACCTTCATGGAGAAGAAACGTTATCGGAGGAGGAGGAGGAGGAGGAGGAGGCGGAGGATTTCGACGCTCAAGAACTTGAGCTCGAGGCTAGACAGGCCGTGAAGGAGTTCTCCGATTCCTTGTCTCGACAACTCAAAATTGGTTCTTTTGTTCAACTCGCACTTCTTCATTTTTTATAATGTGCATTTTCAACAATGGCTGAAAATTGACGATGAAATTGGGGGAACACACTTTTCTTGAATCATTTGCTTGCACCATATTTGTCTCTTTATCTCCCCCTAGGATTATAAACTGTATTAGAAAACGGTATCAATAATAGTGATTGCAAATAGAAGGAATAGGACTGGTTGGTTGCTAATGTTGTAAGGCTTGAGGACTACGTTTGAAATTTTATCTTGAATTTTCTGAAAGACTTGCCATGTTTACCAAACTGAGATTTTGCCTGAAATGAACCTTGGAAAATTACTTGAAATAGTGCTTTTGGAGATTCTTTTGTGCATATGGAATTGTTGACATCCCATACTTGGATGTTTTCAGAGGATGGAGTTTCCAATCAAAAGGGAACTCGAGGAAAGCAGAAGAGGCGCACAAATTCAACTAGCAATGTCAGTGAAACTCTTTGTGTCTTCTCTATCTCTAGTGTTCTTTTAGTTAATTGTAATTTTAAGGAAAGAGTACAGATGAATACAGTGGAGTTTTCATTATAATGCTCATGCATTAGAAATTTGTTCAAGTCACAGTAAATATTGCTGTTTATGCGATTTTGTGAATTCTCATGAGATTTTGAGCCAAAAATTAACTCGCGCCTCGGTGCCTGCATATAACATATTTCCTGCACTCGGTACTTGGTTCACTAAAATATGCTATCTTGGCTGGCATATCACATGATTATTACGATAAACCATAAGCTACTGTTTCTCTACCTCTGAACATAGTAAATACTGCATACAATCATCTATCTGATTTTCTTCATATTGAAACAAAATGTGGCCATAGAATTTTGTTATCTGTTGATTTCATGCCAAATAGTTTTTTCTGCAGATTCCTGATCATCTTCTTCCAAAGGTTGCAATAGTTGGAAGGCCAAATGTTGGTAAATCGGCATTATTTAATCGCTTGGTTGGGGTATGTACAGTTAGCTGTGGTTGAAATTGGAATATGTTGAGGCCTGGATTGTAAAGTTTTAAAAAGTATTTGGTTCTGATTGACTTCTAATTTAGCAGCCAAGCTTCATTTGTTGGAGTTGCATATTTGCAGGGAAACAGAGCAATTGTGGTTGATGAACCTGGTGTTACCAGGGACCGTTTGTATGGTAGATCTTATTGGGGTGATTATGAATTTATGATAGTGGACACTGGAGGTGTACTTACACTTTCAAAGTATCAGGAAGATGTTAAGGAAGAACTAGCAATATTAACAACAATTGGCATGGAGGGGATACCTCTTGCCTCCAGGGAAGCTGCTGTTGCTAGGATGCCGTCTATGGTTGAGAGACAAGCTTCTATTGCTGTGGAAGAGTCTTCTGTCATCATATTTGTTGTTGATGGTCAGGTATGGTTTTTCACTGCATTGCTAGTACTTTGAGAAGCTCTACCTATTCATTTCATTAATCTTGTGTGGTCAATCTAGTGCATAATTCTTCCTATACATGCCTTTTTGGGTTTGGTGGGGGAAGGCGAAAACTGGGATATGATTAAACTGTTTATCCTGTGTTAGAGATATTATTCTATGATGTAGATATATATGGATATTATTCTAGGGTTGTAGATATATATGGTAGTTATTTATTGTGGATTATTTAGTTACCTAGAATAGACCCGTTACTCTTGTATATATATTGATGTAATCTCTTAGTATTGAAATACAATAATATGATTCTCTCATTCAGATAACATGGTATCACAGCCAGGTTTCTAAGGTTCAATTCCAGATTTTCTAGGGTTCCAACTTTCAGATTTCAGTTTTTTTTTTTTTCACGAGGTTTGCCATCCAGATTCTGACCAGACTCAGTCCTCCTCAACGAGGCTCGCCGTTCAGCTTCCGACCACCTCCAGCCGTCCGGTCGCCGGAATCCGCGCGTCACTGTTCCGGCGCCGAGAAAAAAAAAAAAAAAAAAAAAAAAAAAAAAAAAAAAAACAAAACTTCCCGTTCAGCGTCTTGACTTCCGTCCTTCGTTGTATTTGCTTTGTCTTTGTGGTATGGCTACCGACCCTCCAAAGAAGGCTATGGAGGTTGTTCCCGTGATGCCTCGGATCACAGATCACAAACTGACGGCGTCCAATTATTTGGATTGGCGCAATACCATCGACTTATACCTGTTGAGTGTCTCTATGGATCCACATATGACTGATGATCCGCCTGCTGGTGATTCGGAACTCCCTTGGTTGAGGGACGATGCCCGTCTCCTTCTCCAGATTCGGAATTCTATAGATTCTGGTGTTATTGGGATGGTGTCTCACTGTCGTACTGTTAAAGCTCTTCTTGCCTATCTCGATTTCCTGTATTCTGGGAAGGAGAACATCTCTCGTATGTATACCGTCTGTCAGGCTTTTTATAAGCCGGAGAAGGGTGACCAGTCCCTTACCGACTACTTTATGGCCTTCACCAAGACCTATGAGGAGCTGAATACGCTTCTCCCTTTCAGTCCAGACATTAAGGTTCAACAAGCCCAGCGTGAGAAACTGGCGCTTATGAGTTTTTTGGCTGGGTTGCCTTCTGAATTTGAGACTGCTCGATCTCAAATCCTTTCGGATTCTAAGATTGCCTCGCTGGAGGAAGCCTTTCGTCGAGTTCTTCAAACTGAGCCACCTGCCTCGTCTTTGCCTGTTCCGTCTGCTTTTGTTGGTCGCCGCCCTCCATCTGAGTCTCGGCCTCCTTTCAAAGGTTCTGGTAGTACTTCGGCGAACCGTTTTGATTGGATTGCTTCTGCTGAATGTCGTTACTGTCATGAGATTGGTCATCTCAAAAACACTTGTCCTAAGAAGAAACGACATCCGTCAGCTCATGTTGCCTCGTCTGTCACTTCGCCAGTTGTTGACCGTGCTCCTCTGCCGCCTGTGCCTGGCCATTCTCCTACTGCTGCCATTGCTGAATCAGGTAAATCAAACACCTGCCTTGTTTCCACGTCCTCTGAATGGGTCATTGATTCCGGTGCCACAGATCACATGTCAGGTAATCCCACCATTTTCTCTTCATTTACGCCTCACAATTCCAGTCCTCCTGTTTCTTTGGCTGATGGTTCGTACTCTCCTGTTGTTGGCTCTGGCACTGTTAATCCCACTCCGTCTTTATCTCTATCATCTGTCCTCAGCCTCCCTCAATTATCATTTAATTTGATTTCAGTTAGCCGTCTCACTCGCTCCCTAAACTGTTGTGTTATTTTTTTTCCTGATCATTGTGTTTTTCAGGATTTGTCGACGAAGAGGATTATTGGTAAGGGGCGTAGGTCGGCTGACCTCTATCTTCTGGATACACAGTTACCGAAGCCTGTTGCCTGCACAAGCTCTGTCACCCCTTTTGACGTCCATTGTCGGTTGGGTCATCCATCTTTGTCAGTGTTGAGGAAGCTCTGTCCTCAATTTTCCAGTCTGTCATCTTTAGATTGTGAGTCGTGTCAGTTTGCTAAGCATCATCGTCTTAGCTTTAGTCCTAGAGTCAATAAACGAGCTAGTGCTCCTTTTGAGTTAGTTCATTCTGATGTTTGGGGTCCTTGTCCTGTTACTTCTATTCCGGGATTTCGGTATTTTGTTACATTTGTTGATGATTTTTCCCGTATGACATGGTTATATTTAATGAAAAATCGTTCTGAGTTGTTTACCCATTTCTCGTCCTTCTGTGCTGAAATACAAACTCAATTTGGGGTTCCTGTACAAACTTTACGCAGTGATAATGCCAAGGAATATTTGTCTGCTCAATTTCGTGACTTTATGCTCAACAAGGGCATTCTCCATCAAACTTCTTGTGTTGATACTCCATCTCAAAATGGTGTTGCCGAAAGAAAAAATAGGCACCTTCTTGAAACCGCTAGAGCCCTGTTGTTTGAGATGCGGGTTCCAAAGAAATTTTGGGTGGATGCTGTGTCTACAGCTTGTTTTCTCATAAATCGGATGTCTTCCACTGTTCTCTCGGGTACGGCGCCTTATAATGTTTTATTTCCTTCCAAGCCTCTATTTCCTATTGCTCCTAAGATCTTTGGGTGTACATGTTTTGTCCGGGATGTTCGTCCTCACCTCACCAAACTTGATCCCAAATCTCTCAAATGTATATTCCTGGGTTATTCTCGTATACAGAAAGGGTATCGGTGTTACAGTCCTGATTTGCAAAAGTATGTTGTGTCGGCTGATGTTGTCTTTTCTGAGCGTATTCCATTTACATCTCTTGTTCCCCCTCCTCGTCAGGGGGAGCTTGATGATGATTTCCTTGTCTATGTGTACCCGTCCAACCCTACTCCTCCCGTCCCTGTCGTCTCTCCTGTCCGCCCTCCAATCACTCATACCTATACTCGTCGGCAACAATTGGCGGTACCTGTGCTTCCAGATGTGTCGCCTCCTACCTCCGATGAGCCCATATCTTCGTCTTCAGATCCACCTTTGAGTGATGATCGTCCCATTGCTCTTCGTAAAGGTAAACGTTCATGTACTTATCCTATTTCCTCTTATGTGTCTTATGATCATCTATCACCGTCGTCTCGTTCTCTTGTGGCTTCTCTTGCTTCTGTTCCTAACTCTGTGTCTGAAGCTTTGGCCCATTCTGGTTGGCGTGATGCAATGGTTGAGGAAATGAATGCCTTGGATGCTAATGGGACATGGGAATTGGTTGATCTCCCTTCTGGCAAACGCCCTATTGGGTGTAAATGGGTGTTTACAGTTAAAGTCAATCCTGATGGTTCTGTTGCTCGTCTTAAAGCTCGTCTAGTCGCAAAAGGGTATGTCAGACCTATGGCATTGATTATTTTGATACATTCTCTCCTGTTGCCAAATTGACCTCTATCAGGCTGTTGATTTCTCTGGCGGCTTCACATCACTGGCCCCTTCATCAATTGGACATCAAGAATGCATTTCTTCATGGCGATCTCCGAGAACCTATTTTTATGGAGCAACCACCGGGTTTTGTTGCTCAGGGGGAGAATGAAAAGGTTTGTTATCTACACAAGTCTTTGTATGGTTTGAAGCAAAGTCCTCGTGCATGGTTTAATACCTTCACTGCAGCAGTTGAGAAATTTGGTATGCAGAAGAGTAAGTCAGATCACTCGGTTTTCTATAAACGATCTGAAGGTGGTCTCATTCTGTTAGTGGTGTATGTGGATGATATAGTGATTACAGGCAGTGACTCTGGAGGTATTGACTCATTGAAGATTTTTCTTCACACTCAGTTTAATACAAAAGATTTGGGAAGACTAAGGTATTTCTTAGGAGTTGAAGTCACCAGGAGTAAGAAAGGCATTTTCTTATCCCAAAGAAAGTACATTCTTGACTTACTCTCTGAAACAGGTAAGTTGGGAGCCAAGCCGTGCAACACTCCAATGGTTCCAAACTTGCAGTTAAAGAAAGAGGGAGAGTTATTTGGTGATCCCGAGCGGTATAGGAGGCTGGTTGGAAAGCTAAATTATCTTCGGATGACTCGTCCTGATATTGCTTATTCTGTTAGTGTAGTCAGTCAGTACATGTCATTCCCGACTGTTGATCATTGGAAAGCAGTTGAGCAAATTTTGTGTTACTTGAAAGGTTCACCTGGCCGCGGAATAGTGTATGATGATCATGGACATGAAAATATCGAGTGTTTCTCGGATGCTGATTGGGCAGGATCCAAGGAAGATCGGAGGTCTACATCTGGTTATGGAATTATGTTTGGAGGAAACTTGATCTCATGGCAAAGCAAGAAGCAAAAGGTTGTTTCTCGTTCGAGTGCGGAGTCAGAGTATAGAGCTATGGCCACATCCACTTGTGAGATAGTCTGGGTACATCAATTTCTGACTGAGATAGGCTTGAAAGTCTCAGTTCCAGCCAAGTTATGGTGTGACAATCAGGCTGCGCTACACATCTCGTCTAATCCTGTCTTTCATGAGCGGACTAAGCATATTGAGATTGATTGTCACTTCGTTCGTGAGAAGATTCAGCTAGGATTGATTGCTACTGGATATATGAGGACTGAAGATCAGTTGGGAGATCTTTTCACAAAGGCCCTTAGCGGAACTCGAGTAGATTATCTCTGTGGCAAGTTGGGCATGATTAATATCTATGCTCCAGCTTGAGGGGGAGTGTTAGAGATATTATTCTATGATGTAGATATATATGGATATTATTCTAGGGTTGTAGATATATATGGTAGTTATTTATTGTGGATTATTTAGTTACCTAGAATAGACCCGTTACTCTTGTATATATATTGATGTAATCTCTTAGTATTGAAATACAATAATATGATTCTCTCATTCAGATAACATCCTGAAAGTGATTTTTTATTCAGAAAAAAAGTTTTTATTTATTGCTGTGTGCAAATTCTAGGTTTCATTCTCTTTGACAAATTTTGAAAGAAACTGAAACTACAGTACACTTCCTTGTGTTGAGAAATTAATGGAAATTTCTATCCTTATCACTGAATTGGTATGTTAGAGCACAAGTCTTATTCATTATGGGCAGTCTATAATGAACTATTAACAGGCAGGTCTGACTGCAGCAGATGTTGAAATAGGGGATTGGCTGCGCAAGAACTATTCACACAAATATATTGTTCTTGCTGTAAACAAATGTGAATCTCCTCGGAAAGGTATCTTGCAAGCATCAGAGTTCTGGGCTTTAGGGTAAGGGCTCTTTTCTTTTATTATGTCAATTGTAAGCAAGGGATTCACAAAACTTTTTTTTTTCTTTAAAGCAAACACTAGAAAGAGAGAAAGAGGGAGGGATGGAGAGGTAAGGAGGATGTGCGACATCAATGACTACAACCTGCCACTTTCAGTCTTTTGCATCCATTACCGAATTTGCTGCATATGTTTGTACCCATAAGGCCATAATCTTACACATCTCCTCTGGTCTCCTTGATTTACCTAATTCGCTGCTTATATTCGTAATTATCTGCTCTGTTACCCTCCTTTCCTTCGCCAAGTAGGAATTAGAGAATATGTAGGTGACTCGGAGAACTAATCCATATAGTGTACTGTATTATTTATTCAATATTATGTTATGACTGTGTTCTCTACATCAGTATCTATATGTGCAGCAGATGCTGCAATTGATAATAGATCGATATTTTGGTAAAAGTTAGCAGACAAAATTGGTTGAATTGCATTGACCATATAATATGTGAGCACTTGGACTAGGCATCTGCATCAACAACTTATTTTATTTCTTTGATCTACTAGGTTATCTCCGCTTCCAATATCGGCTGTATCTGGGAGCGGAACAGGGGACCTTCTTGATTCTGTCTGTTCTCAATTGAAAAAGATTGAGGTCAGTTTCTTGCACCAAGCATTGAGATGCATCATCTTCTACATTATTTGATCACTGGCATTTCTCATGGTTATATCTGGCTGAGCAATGTGCTTTATTGAACACCTTTTATCATACTTTGGTTAACAAGGAGTATTCTATGTTAGCTGGGAAGTTTTCTAAGCCAGCCTTATTGCTTGTGAATTTGAATGATTTACTAGATGAAGTTCTTCTTTAATTATTGTGCACAGGGTCTGAGCTGAACCTAAATGCTAAAGATTGCACTATGAATATGTCCTGAGTTGGATCTAATCACCCAGCTGTTTATTACACCCTTTGAGGCTCTGTAGTCATGTCTACATTATGTTCGCGAAATCAAAAGTTTTTGCTAAAGAGGTGCTCGTGATAGATCCTTTGCATAACTCACACAGAAGCTAGAGATTGCATCATTCGGTAACCCTAAAACATTTAAGTCTTGTATGGGTTTTCAGCTTCTGCAGTAGTTTCTAGTGTAAGCAGACCTAGCAAAGCTCTATCCAGCTTTCTTTTCCCTCATTCCAGGTCTTCAAGTCTGCTTAGCTGGTTTACATAGAAGGCAAACCTTATAGTAAAACATATTGCAAATCAACATTTCCCTTGAACTGTTCATGTGTTTTATTTATTAACCTTGGGGCATTAACAGAGTTTTTATTCAATCTGTTGAAATAAAAATTGTTATTGTAAATGAATGAGAGACATCATGATTCTTTGCAGGCTATAGAGGACACTGCTGCAGAAGAATATGTTCCTTCTATTGCCATAGTTGGCCGACCAAATGTGGGTAAAAGTAGTATTGTGAATACTTTGGTTGGGGAGGATAGAACGATTGTCAGTCCAATCAGCGGAACCACCCGAGATGCCATAGATACTGAATTTACTGGGTCAGATGGCCAGGTTGGTAATGGATAGCGGTTAATAATGTCTTGTTCTATCCTCAATGTCTTTGTACAGCCAGCACACTCATGCTTCATAAACCAAATATAAATATCTCACTCTGTTTAACTTTTGACTGTTCCTAAATTCTCCATTCAGTTCTAGATTTATAATTGAAAAGAAGTTGCAAATTATTTGCCATATTTTTCAGAAATGGCATCTTATAGATACAGCTGGTATCAGAAGGAAAGCAGCTGTAGCTTCATCAGGTAGCACCACCGAGGCTCTGTCTGTCAATCGAGCATTTCGTGCCGTTCGTCGTTCTGATGTTGTAGCCCTGGTAATTGAAGCTATGGCCTGCATCACAGAACAGGTAATTGGTGCATGATTTTGTAGTTTGATTAATTTTTATTTATGCACTTATCATTGATTTCAGCTAGAGATGCTTGCATTTGTCATTGAGCAAAAAACTGGATTAAATTAAGAATGTAATCCCAATTAATGACATCTTAAATGAGATATTTTGGGACTCAGATGGCATGTATGTTAGTTTGGTTTCTGAGCGCTCTTCTAAACATTTGAAGTTCCTACGTGTTCTTGGGAAGTGAAAAAAGTTTGTACTATCTAAATTACAAGCACTCCTTATATTTTTCATGTTGGAGCTGTTGGAAGAATAATTCATCACTTGAAATTCCTCTATAGTTGGCTGATGCATGTGTTTTATCTTTCTTTTCCCTTTTTCCTTTTATATTTATGTTCCTTGTGTTCTTTTGAGGTTGATCTTTTTAGTAACTCTAACATCGTGGCTTTGACTTTCTAGGATTTCAAGATTGCTGAACAGATAGAGAGTGAAGGGAAAGGTTGCCTAATTGTTGTGAACAAATGGGACACAATACCCAATAAAAACCAGCAAACTGCTACATACTATGAGGAAGATCTGAGAGGGAAGCTCCGTATTCTTAGCTGGGCACCCATTGTGTACTCAACAGCAATACAAGGGAATAGTGTTGAGAAGTATGTTTCTAATTAGGGATCGAGATGCAAATCCAAGATCATTATGCTCATTCACATATTTATTTGGGTTATAATCTTCTCTGTGAAAAATTTACAACCATCTTCTGATGATTCATATATATGATTTCTGTACTTGGATCCTTACGAAATTTGTCCTAAATTTACTGAAAAGCGAATGCTGGTGGGGAAAAAATATTACTTAGAAATTCTCAACCTTTTCTATGATACCCCGAAAAATAACTGAATTCTACTTTTCCATCGGACATTTTAAGAACTATTTGTTTGCCTGCTATGCCGATCACAGTCTTTCACTTAGCGTCCAGTTTTGTTGCACTGGCTAGCAACTTAGAATGCATGACCATCTTAATCTTCTCGAGGGATATTGTGGATGCAAATATTTTGTAGTAGAGATATTCACTTCCCTTCATATTTAGAGGCGATGAGCCTTTATTTCGTGTGCTTTTTCTCGATTTTAAATTTTCTTTTATTTCACAGGATCACTGTGGCTGCTGGTACGGTTCAGAAAGAGAGATCGAGGAGATTATCAACAGCAACATTGAATCAAGTGGTCAGTGAAGCTTTTGCATTTAAACCACCTCCAAGAACTAGAGGAGGAAAAAGAGGCCGTATTTATTATTGCACTCAGGTAGGTACTTATTGAGTTCTTTTATGTCACTACTGAATAATTACTCTCCGAGTTCTCTTCTGTACGTGATATGTTATCTTACGTGAACTCCCAAAATTTTAACTTGCAGTTTTCACTTATTGAAATGTGAAAACGAATAGTTCATAAATATCATGCATACTGGGATCTTTGACCATTTCTTTCACATACTCCATCGTATAGTCTAGCAATTTGATTGCATAAAGATATATCAAATGCTCGTCCTGCTACCGTACCTAGAAAGGTTCAGACACAGCTATTGTACCTAATGAACAAAAGTCTTTTGCAGGCAGCTATTAGGCCACCTACCTTTGTGTTCTTTGTAAATGATTCTAAGCTTTTTTCTGAAACATACCAACGATATATGGAGAAGCAACTCCGGTCGAGCGCAGGGTTCATAGGCACTCCAATTCGGCTACTATGGCGTAGTAGAAGAAAATCGGACAAAAATGGTTAGTTGAAAAGAGTAGTTTGCTATATCCTTGAGCTCTTAAACTTGGAAACATTTTTTTTTTTTTTGCATTGCCTCCTATTTTTGTTAGTGTCCTAATTATATATTTTCAGGAAAAGAAGCTTCTGTTAGGACACAAGTGAACTGATCACCAATTGACAGAGAGTTGGTGGCAGCAACATGAGCAAATATTTGTCTACACTAGAGGCTCTCCATAATTGGAACCCGATAACGATCAGCCATTGTGGGTTTACCATCGGCGGCACGTGCAAAGATTGCACCGTGAATGGTTTCAGTTATTTGGATTAGTTGGAGTCTTGGTTGTAGCAGTTAGTAGTTTGATAGATAAGAATTAAGGAGAATTTGAGTAAATAGAAAGAGACAGAGTTTCTTTTCTTTCCATCCTATCCGGAGTGACGAGTGAGTGAGTTCTGAAGTTTGTTTATTCTAGCATTAGTATGATTTAAGTTGAACAATTTAGAAAAAATTGCCTCCATTTAATAATACGATTTTCTGGATTCAAGTTTAAAATTTTAATCTAAAACCGTTTAGGCCGTCAAGTTCGTTTCAATTTTTATTTTTTATTTTTTTGTGTATTTATTTAAATACACCACTGGATAAAAAATTCAAAAGTAATTATTTATAAAATTATTCTTTTTACAGTTCTGTGGAGGAGGGCTGGCCTGCTGGTCGACGTCGGAGGAGGCTTTACAAATCGTCTTTTCTTTATTCTTTTATTATTATTATTATTATTATTATTATTATTATTATTATTATTATTATTATTATTATTATTATTATTATTATTATACCACCCGTGCGTTGCACGAAAAGAAATTTACATAACATATAATATAAAATTAGTTAAATTTAATATTATATTATCTTTTAATGTAATTTTATTAGTATTACAATTTAAATTGGTCTAAATTTATAAAATATTAGCATAATTTATAATTTTATGCACATAATGTATAGAGACAAATTTTATATGACATATATAAAAAAATTAACTTAAATAAGTTTACAAATTTTGAAATACTTCTCTATGCACAACATTTGTAGTGGTATTTGTATCATTATCATCAAGTAAGATCTTTAATCTACCACGACTTGTAATCCTTGAAATAGCAACGTACAATTGGTCATGAGTGAAACCTGGCTTCGGTAACAACAAACCAACGTGAGAAAGTGATTGTCCTGAACTCTTGTTTATTGTCATTGCATATGAGGTCATAAGTGGAAATTGTCTTCGCTGAAACTTAAAAGGCAATCTTGGATCAACAGGAGTAAGAGACATTCTTGGAATTAGTACCATTTGCTGTGCATTTTGACTTGTTAGCTAGAATTTTTGCTTCCACAACATGATTGTCAAGTCTTGTCACCATTAATCGAGTCGCATTACATAAATCATTTGCATGATCTATGTTTCTCAACAATATAACAGGAGTACCAATTTTAAAAAAATAATCCATGATTCGGAACGCCTGAGCATTTGATACTATTTAAGAATTCTGGAGTATGAACATCTTGCAACAAACACATGTTGGTATCTGATTTGCATGTCGAATTAGAACTTAAATACAATTGGCCCTCACATTTGTTCAAAGAAATTATGTATTGATTTACAGATTCAACCGCATTTAAAGTTGGAACAAGTATTGTTCGTTCTTGTAGATAAGTTGTATCTGCAATATCAGTACTATATGATGGAAAAGTAATTTGAACATTTGCTGAAATTGGATCTTTTGACAATTTCAATACAATGTCATCCAGTATATCAATATTGATATGTCCATCATTTGGGGCACCAATTGTACCGTCACCAATACTAGCAATCCAATTTGCAAATTGTTCTAACTCATTAGTTTAGGACCCAAATTTGACAGTCTCATATTTTTTGTCAATCTCAATACCTTGCAATGTTTCCACAGATAAGAAGAATTTATTGTGGCATGTACAATATCCTGTCTGCTTCCTTTTGGAATAACTGGTAAAATCTGTCGAAAATCTCCTCCAAAAATTCTATGTGCACTTGATGAATCAGAAACACGCATTATATCTTGAAGTATTCGATCCAAAGCTTCAAAGTAATACTTGTGCATCATAGGTGCATCATCCCAAATTATAAGTTTACATCTCACAATCAATTCTGCTAGTGGACTTCCTTAGCTAATGTTGCAAGTGGAATTCTCATTTGGATTTAATGGTATTTTAAACTGTGATTGCGCTCTCCGTCCCCCTGGTAATAATATAGAAACAATACCACTTGATGCAACATTTAACACAATTTCTCATTTTGATCTCAATACTGCTGATAATGTTTTCCATATAAATGTCTTTCCAGTACCTCTATATCCATATACAAAAAACATCCCTCCTGAATTTGATGATATAACATCCAAAACAATTTGATACACATTGTGTTGTTCACCTGTAAGCTTGCTAACAAACACTTTGTGATAATTTTTCCAATTTTTTTTTATCATATCTCATTTCATCATTTATCAATCTATTTTCTTCCGATTGAAAAAATTCAGAACTTGGAAATGTCATACCTTCAAATTCTTGTAAACTCCTTCCAAAACTCTTGATCAACTTTTCAATTTCCACCAGACAATAACTTTTAATTTGTTCATAAGTCAAGTGCAATTCTGTAAATTTATAAGAATATAAAAAAATGAGAGGAAAATTAAAATACCCAAACTTATAGTACAAAAATCTCTTTTACCCACCTTATGAATACCATTCAATAAATACTCAGTTTTACTTATATAACCTTGCTTTTTCATTTTCCAATGTAAAAGGACATGAGCCCCATATATGTAAGAATTTTAGAAGGCTTTTTGCAGGGTTTGAAGGGAGTTAGAAGCATTTAATTTCAAAAGTAATATCCCAACAACCCCTGCACATGTGCAATAAATTAGATCGTGATTTTGTAAATTCCCGATCGGGATTTCTATCGGGATAATTCGATCGTGATTCCGGAGATGCCTATCGTAATTTTGATCGTGTTGTGATCATGAATTCAATCAGGATATGAATATCGGGTTTCCTAGAAGCCTATCGTAATTAAGATAGATCGTGATTAGATCATGATTTTCAAAAATCCCGATCAGGTTTTCTAAAGTACCGATCGTGATTCGATCGTGACCTGATCGATTTCTATCGGGATTTATACTGTATCAATATCTATTAGCGATTTATTCGATAGACATTAGCGTGAGAATTTGAAAAGACCAGTTACTTTTTCAACTTCCAAGACCACGTTCATATGGCGTGTTTGACCCATTTTCAAATTGAATAACGTTTTTTTTGCACAATAGTTACTCTCTCACCAACCCCTCAATACGTCCGTAAATTTCATTGCTATAAAAAAGTTACTGCAAAAGTGAAGAAAGAACAACTATCGTAATAACAATCAACGAACCTACGTTTCCAACTTGTTGTGAAGATTATCATCGTGATAACGATCGTAAGTCGTTAGGATTTCGATCTAAAGCTCAACAGCCCATGAAGAATCGACAACAACGCTCAATATCCCAACAATGGATGATAGTAGTGAAGAGGTTAGAAATCAATCTGATTTTTACATTTTTTGCTTTCTATTGTTTTATTATTCTAGAAAATAAGTTGCGATGGCTTGCTGGTGGGCGTGATCGCTAATCTTTAGAAAACCCTATTTTTATGGACGATTTATGTTTCATGTAAATCCCTAGATTATGTTTTATGTTATTTTGAATTTTGGCTAATTTATGTAAATGACGACAATAGTAAAAAATATGCTAATTGTATGTAAATGCCGATAGTATAATGATCAAATCCTGATCAGAATAGTGATCGAATCCCGATATAATGAATCCCAATTGTATAACGATCTAATCCCGATAGGATGAATCCCGATTGGATAACGATTGAATCCCGATAGGATGAATCCCGATTGTATAACGATCGAATCCCAATCATAGTCTAGATTAATTCTTATGTAATTTTTGAATTTTTTTGGTTAATTATTAGAAAATCAATGAATCTCGATAAGTCGGAATCCCGATTGTATAACGATCCAATCCCAATTGGAATCTAGATTAATTCTTATATCTAGTTAGTAATTAATCCCGATAGTGTCGTGATCTAAATCCCGATGGGTAATTAGTATAATCACGATGGTGTCCCGATCTCAATTACAAATATTCTTTAAAATTTTGAAATTTTCTGAAATTCTTTCTTCTTCTTTTTCGTGCAGCGTGGTTATGATTGGATTAGGGAAGAGCTACAGACCATACTACTGACGATTAGTGTTTACTACAAGGTGAAAAATATACAGGAGATGATGTGATCTTAGTAGAAGATCAACACAGACAGAGAAACGCATGGAAGTCTTAGGAATAAACACGACAACGGTAGAAGGATTCATTCCAAAATTTAAGTGATATGGATGATGATATAGGCTTAGAATGGCTAGGTGTAGATAGGGTATGATAGAGATTCGATGAACTTATGGTATATGTGACGAACACGGCGTGAACAACATGAATGATTGAAGAACGGCTAGAATGAACTCGGACATTTGAGGATGGTACTCAATTTGATCTTGGAGTGTTGATGATGTATTACGGACGTTTGATGATTGATGAAGGACGTCGAAGGTGATCGGCGATTGATGAAGTCGAATGAGTTGATTACACGAAAGCAAACCTCGTAGACACTTGACCCACGAAACGTACTTCACTTGGAAATATCCTCGATAGCAATCCAACCCTAACTCTACTAGAGAATTAGAATGAGATTTATGAATGAAACTTAAAAGTTGCTAGGCTTTCAAGAGTGATAATTTTCGAATGAAAACTAAAAGATATCAAGGGTTGATCAACAAAAGATCGTGAGACGATTGAGAATTAATCTTTAAATTCATGCAACGTCTAAGTAATAATGTCACATGGAAGTCCTATTTATAGGACAAGAAATTCGAATCCTATGACTAATCAAACTAGGAAAAGAATACTACCTAAACTAGGAATCTAATTAAGGTAAATCCAAAAAGATCAAAAATAAAATAATAAAAATCTAAACTAGGATAAAATAAACCTAACATGTTTGGGCCTTCAATCTTGGACTTCTAATGATCGAATATGGCCTTCCAAATTAATCAACATGGGCTGCCAATTAATTTCATGCACGCCGAGCCAATTAACAACTTAGGCGTGATCACGCCTAACTCGAAATTTGCTTCTGTTCCAACATCCAAAACTTGATATTTTATTGTGACAATATGGACGAATGGAATACCATCTTTAACTTGTTCTTCATTACCTTGCATGGCTTCATCAGGAGATCAGAATATGATTGTTGGCAATAGATCAACTCGCGCTACTGGATAGGTTTGAGGCGGGGTGTTTTGGGCAATTTTTGAGATGGAGGGATGCACGGAATTCTGAAAAAGCACTCCATGCATTGATGGCTCATGAGATCAGTTTGCGAGATGCTCTGAACCATGAGATTCGGTTTAATATTGGCGGAAAGAATATTCATTTTTCATATCCCGAGTATGCTCTAGTAACGGGATTACAATTCAGGTATTCAGATTTTGATCTAAATGCGGAGTGTGATGCGAGTGGCGTTGGGGTATTTTTACAATTTTTTTGTGGCAACAAGATATGGATAAAGGATTTGATGAAGACGTTCAAGTCTGCAGTTCTGCCTCATGCTGATCATGATGATTATTTGAAGGTGGCTAATTTATTAGACCTTTATTACTTTGCACTTGGATACGACGATCACAGATTTGTAGAGTCATCTGCATAGGTATTAGTGGATGATTTGGAGGAGTGGAACATATTTCCTTAAGGGTCCTACACCTACTCAGAACTTAGGAACTACGCTTCAATTCTACCGACTACAAGGAGGCAATGCAAAGGGAGTTATCATTTTTACGGCCCCGTGTGGGCTATACAGGTATAACCCTCATTTTTTTATATTTACATTGACTGAGGTTCTAAATTTTTCACTAGACTTAACTGCATTGTCATCTTTACTACAGATTTGGGCGTTCGAAGCCATACCGAATCTAGCGAGAAACGTTGCTATGAAGGTTATTCTGAATGCATTACCTCGACTGGCGTGGTGATTCATGATCACGGCAAAGATGGATGATTTCCACGCATTTTTAGATGCGGAGGTAAATGACTAAACCTCATTTTATTCTTCAAAATTAGTTTTGGGCTTCACACAATTTTAAATGAATTACAATACGAGTGTCAAGAAATGTTAGCATTGGAGTATGATGAAGATGAAAGTGATTTTTGGATTAGAGTTCAAGGCTCTAACCCCCTTGGGGTTATTTTCCCTACCCCATTTAACCTGAAGAAATCACTGACGGGTGATGTACCCACACGTCGCTCGGAAGCTCGAAAGAACAAGAAGCAAGCTCGTGATCCTGAAGAGCACGAGCATGTGGATGCTAGAGAGATAAGGCGGAATAAGGGAAAGCGCATTCAAGAGACTTGATCATCCTCTTTGAGTGGTAGAAGTGATCACACTCGGAGCAGGTGTGATCGTGACCGAGATCTAGTGGCCAAGATTAAAGATGCCTTGCTTCCCGATATATTTACCACGATCAAATGGGAGGTGGTCCATGCTGTGAGAATGCGTTGCTGCCTGAGTTGAAGGAGTACATTAAATCCCTCTGGTGTGGTTCGAGACGATCACATTCACAGTGATCTAGATCCCATCATGGTCCATTGCCTATGCATGATCAGGATGAATGCTCTCAGCCCGCTCGGAGGTCTGTGCATGTAGAAGGCAGTCACAGCTCTCATCGAGAGAGAGACCCCCCTAGAAGGTCTCTACAGATTGAGGGTAGTCGAGGGTCTCGATAGAGAGATGCACCTCGAATGTCTGCAGAGATTGAGGGTAGTCGAGGGCCAGTTTTCGAGCATTTAGGAATCCCACATGAGCAGACTAGTCGAGGGCCAGATTTCGAACATTTAGGAATCCCGCATGAGTAGACTAGTCGAGGGCCAGTTTTTGAGCATTTAGGAATCCCGCATGAGCAGACTGCAGAACCTGAGCAGATATTTTACATAAATATTTAATTAACTATTTTTAATTCGCATTATTTTGATAAGTTCAAAATAACAATCGTGATCACGTTTTGAATCCTGACACAAATCACGATCATGATCAAATTCATAATAGTGATCACGATCTGAATCCCATCATGATTAACAATCATGATCAAATTCATAATCATGATCATGGTCTGAATCCCAACACAAATCACGATCTTGATCCCGATAATTATCGCGATATCGGTTTACGATCATAATCACGATCTAAATCCCGATCATTATCGCGATATCGATTCACAATCTAAATCTCGATCTTACTCACTATTGGGATCCCAATAAAATTTGCACATGGTGTATGTTTTGGCCCTGGAGTGGTTGATGAAGAGGAAGAAGATAGTCTACTTGTACTCATGTTCACCTGCAATTTGAAAGGAAAGCAAGTCACAGAGAGTTCTGCATATGTAAGATCCCGATCGAAGGAATCAACTCTCGCTGAGTACAAGGAATGACGTAAAGGTCCCAAAGATTCCCAGCTCTTCCATCTCAAGAGTGGCTTCCCAATAGCACAAAAGTTTTTCGACCGCATTGAACACATGAAGAGTGATATGTCTGCCCAAGTAATTAAATTTTGATTATTTACAATCTTTTTTATTTTTTATTAATTAAAAGTTTTAAATACATGGGATTGATATGTTCTTGGATTCTATGAGAAACCAATTGAAACAAGGAGATTCATTACTCCATGGAGTCACTGCAAAGAACACATGCATTATGGATACTGGATTCTTTGTAAGTCTATTGCAATTTGTTAACTTTTATTTTTTTATTGAAATATTATTCCCACATTTAGTATAATCAACTCTAACTCTTTATTTATATTGTATTGAATAGATTTCTCTCGATAAAGAATGACATTCAGATGCTTTTGATCTTCCAGATTCTCCAAGGCGCCACAGTGGACAGGACGATTATTACTGGTGGGAACCTCCAGTTGGTTTACTTCAGACGGTGGTAGGAAAAGATCGAGAGGGGCCTCAACCCTGGTGGAAAGCCAGAAATGTAAGAATTTAATTTTAAAATGAAAAATTAATTATTTTAAAATATTCTAATCGATCGTGAACTTATTGTTCAATGTAGCTCATATTTGTTTGCAATATCAATGCACATTGGGTGACGGTACATGTCCGTGCAACCAGATGGCAGTTTAATGTGTACGACTCAATGTTACACAAACTAAGCAAGGAAGAGAGAACCCTAAGGGAAATTCAACTCAGACCATTGCTTAAGCTGCTGTCCCGAGTGCTTCTCGTGGGTCAGTATTGGGAGCGAAATGTTTATAATGTTCGAGTTATCACTAGCATACCTTCTATTGAATGAAGCAATAATGCATCCAATGTTAATGCATAGCGATGTCAGATAGCAGTTAGAGCATTTGACTTATGTTATGAGTAGACATAATTTAATACAATTTATTGATTTTGTACTGAATTCACACATTTGAATTTTTTATGCTATTAATATTTTTAAATTTTTATGTTGTTAATTTTTGTTTTAATTTTTTTATGTTGTTATTTTTGTTTTAATTTTTTTAGGTCAATTTTTTTATTTTTTTAATGTTGTTTTGAAATCCCGACCACAATAATCACGACACAAATCCCGATTGGGATTTCAAATCCTGATACATCATGATCGATATCCCGATCATCTTTATGAGAGATCACAATCCCGACCGATAATCACGATGCAAATTCCAATTGGGATTTTTAATCCTGATAGCTTCACGATCTACATCTTGATCCATTATTGAATCCTGATGCATAATGCGGTTGAAATCCCGACATTACTCAGGATGGGCAAACCGTTCGCAATTGCAAAAGCATAAAGCATAACAATATAAAAATAATTAATATAGCCTTACAAAACAATAATTTAAATTTAATCATCAATCTTAACCATTGGAGTTACACGAACAATGAAGACATCTTCACTACGTGTAATTCTATGGTATTTTTTTGAATCTGAGAACATCCCCGCGCTTTATTTCTAGAAACTCAACAATATTGCTCCACCCGTTATTAAGTCGAATTATGGTATTTGATACCTCTTTTTTCTTTGAGTGAATCAGCCGGTGTTCATAATCAACATCCCATTCTTGGAAGCCCTTCCAAGTTCTCATTTTAATCATTCTCGACTCCAATCCAAATACCTCTCTAGCGTTCGTGGGTAAATACTACAAAGATAACCAATATAGTTAAAAAATAATTAGCAAATATTACTAATTTTCAACCTAATGCAAATATTATTAATTTACCACTCGCGTATGATATTCACTTGAGTGGCATTTTACATTAACATGACGACTCAAATAGTGACCTGGAAATTTGAAAAAAGAAGTAAGCTTCTTGGAAAATGATTTGCAATACACAATATGAAATTTCATACCTTCAGGATCAAATCGAACCCCTCTATATGAAGTTGGATCATTCATATTTTAGATGAATAAATAAAATAAATAAAGGCTGTGATGGGAGGAAATATTTGAAGTGAAATAAGTGAGCTAGTTACTGAAAATGAGGCACTTATATAGACGAATAAATACACACACAGAAAACCTAATGCGAATCCCGATGATATCGTGTTATATCACGATCCTATCCCGATCACGTTCTTAATCTCGATAGATTCACATTCGTAATCCCGATATATTCACGATCATAATCCCGATAACATCACGATCGGAATCCCGATTGCTTTGTCTCTAGTAATCAGATGTGGGCCTCCTCGAGCAAGCTTTTTGTATTACCAAGAATTTTGGACTTATTGAATCAAACACAGGCTTGCGAAGAATCAGATGTGGGTCCCTTCTTATCAACTTTTTATATTTCTAACGAGTAGGGCCCGTGTATCAGTGGGATTCTAATTAAGTTTTTACAAATTCCACACCAACCACGCACATGAGCATTCATTCGTCAATCCTTTTCAAATAAGATTTGTTTTGTTTTTTGGTTTTCTTTCATCCCGGCCGATCGTGATCTATATGAAGAGTTCGATAATTATGGCATCAACAAGTCGACGACAACAAAACGAAGAGGTTAGCCCATGATTCTTTAACAAATTGCATGTAGTTGCATGGAACCCTATTTTTTTAAATTACATTGTCTCTCTTGCACATAATCGCACTTACAATCGATAATTTCACAATCTTAATTACGATTGGCTATTACGATTGATAATTACTCAATCTTAATCTTTGGGTTTTGAATTTTATTATGTGGTGGTTGTTTGTAGTTAAATTTTTGGTAAGGGATCCCGATTAAATTAGTGATTTGAAATAATAACAGTTTTTTGGTTTTATATTTCTATCGGGATCTAAGTAGATATCACGATCACATCATGATCAAATCACGATAGTATCATGATATAATCATGATAGTTCTCTGAGTTTATAATTTACATTATCTTTTTTGTTAATTTTGTTCTGCAGCCATCATGGGCGTGGAAAAGGTTCGAAGTGCAGGGGACGAAATCCACCATCAATCTTTACTAAAATCACAGTATGTGGACGACAATACGAATGAGGTTACTTAGCTTTGGTAACCTAGAATTGCTAAATAGGTTTGAAGTCGGCTACTTTGGACACTTTTTGAGATGGAGAGAAAGTCCTAGTTATGGCAGAGCATTGCACGCATTGCTCGCTCGTGAGATCAACATTCCTGGTGCTCCATCACATGAAGTATGGTTTCATATTGGTGGGAATCATATTAGGTTCTCATTTCCAGAATATGCCCTTGTCACTGGATTACAGTTTGGGCCTTCCACATTTGATCCGAATTTAGAGTACGACTTGTCCAATATTGGTGTGTTTCGGAGATTCTGTAGAGGCAACCCATTGCTATAAAGGAATTGTTGCAAATATTCAAAGAAGGACATATAAATGGTGTTAATGATGATTATTACTTGAAGGTGGCAAATATTTTAGCATTGTATTCTTTCGGATTAGAATATGATCACTTGAGAAGGGTTGAGAGCTTTGCTTGGGCTTTGGTGGATGATTTGGATATGTGGAATAACTTTTTGTGGGGTGCATACACCTTCATATCATTGCTACACTATATTTCACTATTACCAAAGACACGAAAGGGATGTGGGACTAAATATCATTTTTATGGTCTAGCATGGGCTTTGTAGGTATATTCTGTTAAGTACTGTCTGACATTGATGATTCAATGTTGAACGCAATGTCATACAGACTCCTTACGACATTGTCTGTGACATAGTCGTGATTAATCTTATCCTTTCCTAGTTTTATTTATTTTATTTTCTTTAATAAAAAATATTTTGTATATCTTAGATTATGCATATATCCATGAAATTTATATTTTAAATAAATGGATATATACATATTACATATATTATAAATTAAATAGAGTTTGAACTAGTCAAAATCTATCTCCTATTTTTTAGGTTTATAGTTATCTTCTTTTTTAACCACTTCTTTTGAAGTTCAACGTGCAGAAGAAAAAGAGAAGAATTGGTTTAGATCGTGGGTTGGTCTCTCTTGCCACAATATGGAACGGTTTTCTCCAAGGCATGAAGTGGACGGCGGTTATGGAACTCTCACACACGATCTAGAAGATGAACACGGATCTTGTTCAACTCAAGTGATGAGAAGCTTATTAAAGGAGCAAGGACAACACTTGAGAAATTTATTCAAGCACAAATTATCTTTCCGCTGCGTGTGAAGATTGAAGGGCTTGAGTCACAAAATTAGCTTTAGATTTCATTCTTCATTCCTTTTTCTTCCTTTGTTGTTGTTCAATCACTTCATGAGAATAGATTATACAAGTTAGGATAGATAGTAAGGTTGTGAAATCACGGCTAGTTTGTCTACAAATTAACGGTAGGTTAATTTGTATTTTGAATTCATTTTTGGTTGTAAACTAAAATAGGGTTCATGTATTTTGTTTGATGTGTCGAGAGCTCAGCGTCTGACATCATGAACTTAACAACTGTGTTGGCTCTTGGTAGCATAATTTCACCCTGTGGCAATCACATACATGTTGTGTGTGATTTAAAACTAATTCTCGTGTTATTGCGTTTATATTTCCAGGATATTTATGTTTAGATAGTTATGTTAACTATCTGTGACATTAAGTGTGAGATTACGATTCTATGTCTAATTTCAGTGTTTTTCGGCAATGAATTACAACAAGTGGTATCAGAGAGCCGGTACTTAACACACTAAGTATTCGATCCTTAGATTGCTGACTCACTGAAAATGGATATTCAAATTAACCAGTGCTGTCCTCCGGCATTGGATAGTAATGGCAAGAATTATGCTATGTGGAGATCGCGCATGAAGATGTATATCAAGTCCATCGATGAGAGGGCTTGGTTGGCTGTGATTGAAGAGTGGTCTCCTCCAAGGATGGAGGGACCTAATGGAGTGATCATTCTTACTCCAGAGACCCAATGGACTAATGATGATTGAATTATCTCCAACTTCAATTCGAGGGCACTCAATGCTATTTTTGTTTCGGTAGATGTTCCGTGCTTCAAAATGATGTGCAATTGCACCACGGCGTATCAAGCATGGAACATACTACATGAACATTGTGAAGGGTCGACCAGTGTACGGCAAACAAAGCTCAGGCTACTCACTTCCAAGTTCGAAACTCTGTGAATGTTAGAAGATGAGACTATTTCAATGTACACTGAACGACTGTGTGAAGTGTCAAATGAGTCTACAGCTCTCCGATGTCCGATCTCGAACGAGAACATGGTAAGCAAACTTCTTCGCACGCTTCCGGAGAGATTCAACATGAAAATCTCAACTATTGAAGAAGCTCACAATGTATCAAACATGAGTTTGAGTGAGATAGTGAACATTCTACTCACGTTTGAGATGAATCTTGAAAATCAAAAATCAAACATCTCTTCTAAAGGAATTACACTTCAGTCAGTGACATCAAGTTCGAATGTTCAACTTGATGTTGAAAACATTCAGGAGATAAATGAAGATGAGCCCCTGAGTGTTGCACTACTCACTAAGAAGTTCAATACCCTTGTTCGATCTATGAAGAAAGGTTCGTCAACCTTCAAACCACGAAGACTTTTTGAGTATCCCTCATCAACATCGTCTGGGTCGACAAAATCATCGAAGTCTCTAGATGATACAGTGAAGGACATTGACTCAATTCAATATAGAGGATGTTCTGGCTTTGGATACTATGCTAATGAGTGTCCTACTGTTCAAATTACAGTGCTGCTGTGTTAAGTGATGAATCCGGTGATGAAGAAGCTGAAAAACAAACCGTGTTGTTTGTGAAATTCGATGATGACTTAGATGGAATGATTGACGCTTTAACCGACATGGATAATGGTGATTTTGACTATGATGTTAGTCTTGATCTTGTGAACTCAGATGTTCCAAACAATGTTATGGAGAATGTTACACTAGAAATCTCTGACATTCCTCTAAACACCACTAATTGGTATGAAATGACCTTGCTGGATCAATTTTGCAACACTGCTGAAGTGTCTTAGGTGGATGAAGACCAGTCCGAGGTTAGCCACCAGGAAGCTTTACAACAATTACACAAGGTTGTAGATGAAGTATGTGTCCAATGGACTGAACAATCGAAGGAATTTGGGATTCTCGTGGAAGAAAACCAGACTCTAAAGCAAAGGGTATTGGACCTTGAAATTCGACTCACTAGAAGTGATCTTGAGCTGAATAACTTGAAAAAGGAAGTAGAAGCTGCTTCAAAAACCTTTCGACAACTCAACCAAGGAACATCTACTTTAAACGAGGTCCTGACATTGGGACAAACCACTAAAGCAGACATGGGATATACATCAAGTTCATCAATGGCTATCTCTAATCCTATCAAGTTTGTCAAAGTAGAAAGCTCTAAGGATGTTCCAGTCAATATTGACGGAAATGTCAAACCTGATGCCAATGACAAGTCCAAAGAGAAGAAATATGTGTGTCATTATTGCCAAGAGCCTGGACACATCAAACCATATTGCTTCAAATATCATGATGATATAGCAACGGGAAAGATTGTCATAGAAAATTCTTCTAAAACTTCTAAGAAGAAGAAAGATTCGAAGAAGACAAAGATTTCATGCAATGTTGTATACACCTCGCTGAAAGCTAACATTGCTGGTACATAGTACTTTGACAGTGGGTGCTCACGACATATGACAGATAATTCAAAATTTCTTGATGACTATTCCTCAACAAGCAAAGGCAAAGTGAGCTATGGTGGAAGAGCACAAGGTAATATTGTGGAAAAGGAAACCTTGAATGTCAAGAACTTTCTCAAGTTACGTAATGTGCTTCATGTCGAAGGTTTAACAGCAAATCTGATCAGCATAAGTCAGCTGTGTGATGACGGTATGCATGTCAGATTTAATAAAAATACCTGTGAAGTTTTTGATAGCGAGAATAAGTTCATTATGTTCGGAAGTCGGGCATTGGATAATTGCTACCATGCGGACAAGAACGAGAAATGCAATGTTTCTGTCAATGATGACACTCAGCTTGTACATCAAAAACTCAGTTATATCAGCTTTCGAAGTTTGAAGAAGTTAATTGAAGCTGATGCTGTTAGAGGTATTCCACCAGTAAAGATTAATCTCGATGTTGTTTGCAGTGCATATCAGAAAGGCAAACAGGTGAGATCTTCCCATAAAAGTTCCTCAACTTGTCAAACCCCAAAGTGCTTCAATCTGATTCACATACACATCATGGGTCCAGTTGACACCAAAAGCATGACTGGAAAAAGGTTTATTCTGGTCGTAGTGGATGATTTTTCGAGATTCACATGGGTTGAATTTCTGCAAGAAAAATCTGAAGCATTCAGAATATTTAAGAAGTTCTGCAGGATGGTGTCAAGACAGCATGAGTCCAACATCAAGCGCATTGGAACGGATCATGGGCTCGAATTTGAAAACTCAATGTTTGAAGAGTTCTGTCGAAAAAGAGGCATCATTCATGAGTTATCTGCACCAAAGACACCTCAACAAAATGGGGTGGTCGAAAGAAAAAACTGAACTCTTCAGGAGATGTCAAGAGTGATGTTACAAGCTCAATGGCTGTCTAAGAAGCTTTGGGTTGAAGCAGCAAACACTGCTTGTCACATCGGGAACATAGTGATTTTTCACCTTGGCAGAACAGAGACACTGTATGAACTTCTGAAGGGCAAAAATCCCAATTTGAAGTATTTTCATGTCTTTGGATGTGTATGTTACATCCTGAATGACAGAGATCATTTGGGGAAATTTGATTCCAAAAGCGATAAAGGGATTTTCTTGGGATATGCTTCTGACAGTCGGGCATACCATGTGTTTAATCTCAGAACAAAAACAGTCCAAGAATCAATTAACATTGTTTTTGATGATCACACAGGTATCGCTTCAAAATCTGAAGAGGATGAGGTGATTGATCTTACTGACACAAGTGAAATGTCAAGTGATCAGACTGGAAGTGATGTTGAGAACAAGACATCCAAGGGGAATGTCAAAGTCAATGTTCCTCAGAATGATGAAGTTCTAGTCAAAACACCAACATTAACGTACACTTCAGACAATGAAGATGACCAATTTATGAATGCCGAAGATGAACTAAGAAGAGATCCTCCAAGCCGAATTAGAAAATATTATCCAGATTCACAAATCATTGGTGACCAATCCAAAGGAGTTCAAACTAGGAGCAAGAACTCAGATGAATACAAAGAAACGTTGAAACTGGTATGCATCTCTTCTTTAAGTGTTTGTATGTTAAACACCTATTTTTTTATCTAATATTGAACAAAAAAATATTAAGGATGCCCTTAATGATAATTTTTGGATCAATGCTATGCATGAGGAACTAAACCAGTTTGTAAGAAACAATGTTTGGGAACTAGTTCCACGCCCCAGAGATAAAAATGTAATTTGGACAAAATGGATTTTCAAAAATAAAACGGACGAGTCTAGCAATGTTGTCAGAAACAAAGCTCGTCTAATTGCTCAAGGTTATACCCAAGTTGAAGGGGTAGACTTTGATGAAACCTTTGCCCCTGTTGCAAGAATTGAATCAATTCATCTTCTATGTGCATTTGCATGTTATTTGAGTTTTACTTTACATCAAATGGATGTTAAAAATGCATTTTTAAACGGTTATCTCAATGAAGAGGCATATGTCGAACAACCTAAGGGGCTCGAATGTCATGAGAAACCTTCGTACGTGTTTAAGCTCAAGAATACTTTGTATGGTCTCAAACAAGTCCCTAGAGCATGGTATGCTAGACTGACCGAATTCTTACTACAAATTGGTATTGTAAGAGGTCAAGTTGATAAAACACTGTTTATCAAGAAAAATCAAAAACATATTACTGTAGCTCAAATCTATGTTGATGACATTATTTTTAGTTTAACTTGTACTAATCTGCTCAGAGATTTTGTAGACTCAATGTGCAACACATTTGAAATGAGCATGGTTGAAGAGCTAAATTATTTCCTTGGTCTACAAATCAAGCAAGATAAAGATGGGATCTTCATCTCTCAAAGCAAATATGCTAAAGGATTGGTCAAGCACTTTAGACTAGAAGATGCTAAACATGATAGGGAGTTTATTGTACTTAACAGCCAGTCATCCTGACATTATGTTTAGTGTTGGCGTTTGTGCGAGATATCAATCTCAACCTAAAGAATCTCATCTTAAAGCTGTTAAGAGGATTATTCGCTATGTTTCTGGCACAATCGGGTTTGGTATTAAATATTGTAAGAGTTCTAACATTCATCTTGTAGGTTTTAGTGATTTCGATTGGGTAGGTGATGTTGATGACTGAAAGAGCACTAGCGGAGGATGTTTCTATTTTGGTAACAACCTAGTTTCTTGGTCGAGTAAGAAATAAAATTGTATCTCACTCTCCACGGCCGAATCAGAGTATGTTGCTGCCACTAGTTGTTGCTCTGAACTGTTGTGGTTAAATCAAATGGTGCTTGATTATGGCTTGGCTAGTCCTTCGATGACATTGTTATGTGACAATGTCAGTGCAATTGAAATTTCGAAGAACCCAGTCCAACATTCTCACACCAAACACATTGACATCAAACATCACTTTATCTAAGATCTTATGGAACGAGATATCATCAAATTGGAATATATTTCTATAGAGAATCAAATTTCCGATATCTTTACTAAGCCTTTGGATTTTGAGAGATTTTCTTCTCTAAGGAAATCTCTTGGAATGTGTGTTTTTTAGTCAATGTTTGATACCCTGATGTTAAAGTGAATGTTATGGTCTTTAACATCAGGACACACACTTTCATTCTGATTACATAAAACTATGGTACGATGCTATGTTTTTTTTGTGAATTAATTCATGAGAATTCATTCAATCATAACTCATCCTCATTTTGTTATTATTTCAGAATGTGTTTTTTTAAAAAAAATTTAATAATAAATTGTTTTTGATAAGCGGATATACTTATCCGCATATCTTATGATATGATAAGAGAGATAGTGAGAGATATCATTTTCATTAGTTAAAAGAAGAAATTTTTTGTCTTTCTCTCACTTCATATCCGATTTCTCTCTCTAGCGGTTCATCTTCTCCGCTTCTCCAAAAGTTTTTTTTCTTTCTCTTTCTCATATTTGCAATCTTCATCTATGGTGGATCAGAACCCATACCAAGCAATGATGATGATGCTTCAATAGATGATGGAGCTATCAAAAGGATCCCCATCCTCAGCGTCGACACCGGCAGTTACTTTGCAACCGCCGCTCTCTGCAACTTCAACTCAAACCCCTGACATCACTCCACCAGCCACTCATACTGAAACAGCGACAATAGGTACTTCTGACCCGTCAACTCCAAAGAAGACACCAACTGAGGCTGAAGTCCATCCTGATCTCGTAATTCCTTCTAGAACTGAGATCCTAAACCCTAAGCCGCTCAGACTTAATGTTTTTAGAGAGCAGGAGAATCCAATCGATCCAGATCTGAAGTCGCACTCACGGTTCTTGTCATAGACTTCGACCAAGCCATCTTCAACAAGAAAATCAAAATGGCTCCATGGAGAGTCTACTATCAAAATTGAAGAAGCATCGTCCAAGAAACCCAAACGACAGATAAGTCGGGCTGAATCCTACTCCCTCAACAATGAGTCAAGCTCTTCTCAGGACCTGTCTCTCTCTCCATCAAAAGCTGAGCCCAAGTCTGATGATGCTGAAGTCGGTGCTGCTCCAGTCCATACTGTACCTCAATCAGGTTCTCTACTTGACGTTACTTCCGCATTTAGTAAAGTGTTTTACTCGGAAGAAGCTAAAGTGTCTTATAAGTCTGTCTCTCAGAGGACTTTTAAAATTGAATGAATGATTGATGCGTTGAGTTTTAAGAAATATGGAATGAATGTCTTTTTGAAGCAAAAGGGATTGTAGAAGTTTGTTACGGAATTGGCTACATTTGATCCTAATGTGGTATTTGAGTTCTACTCAAACATCACATTTGACATGGGGGATCCAAATAAACTGAGTTATGGCACTGTGTATGTTAGGGATAGAGTTTGTGATTTTAGCCCTACTGTGATAAATGATTTTCTTGGATTGGGAAATGATGACACCGTGATTTCTCTTGATCTTCTTGATGATGTGGTAAATGTTATCACCGGTGGTCTCATTTCTAAATGGATGAACAAAGTTTTATCTTCCAAGTTAACTTTCTTTTACACAGTGTTGTTTAAGCTCACTATTTGCAACTGGCTTTCCACTTCCAATGCTTCTGTTTTAACGGTGGATCAAGCAATTTTATTGTACAAAATTGGATCTCACCTTCCTTTTAACCTTGGTGCTGCTATGTTTGAGTCTGTGCTTAAGGCAGCTACAAAATCAAGCTCCTCCAATCACTTGCCTTTTCCATGTCTCATTCATGCCATTCTGAAAAATCAAGACATGACAGAGAGCAAGAAGAAGCTTGTAGTTGAGCAGCCAACAATATCGATTGTCAAGCCTAAAACGGGAGATGGACGGATAATGGATCTGCCCTATGGCTTGGATGCTGCTGGTCTCAAACATTCTTCCTCTGATGTGGCTATAGGCTCACCTCAGTCAACGAAGGTTCCTGAACCTGTTGCTGCTGACTCTCCTTGCATTCCCATTGTCATGATGTCAATGGATACTCTTTTAACGCAGTTGACCACATTTATACCGCTGTCCAGCATCTCTCTCAAGTGCGTTATGAATTTCTGCATATCCTTTCAGCATAAAAAGTGGGAGAAGAAGATGAAGATGTAGGTGATGGTGATAAAGATGTTGGTATAGAAGAATCTGCGGATGCTGAAGCTGATGTCAAAGAGAAAAAGAAGAAAGTAGCCAAGGGGAAGAGGAAGATGATTTGAAGCTGCATTTGTTACAGCTTCTGATTTTACAAACACTGTTTTATTTTTCCAAATAATGTTTATTATGTTTTGTTATGTGCTGGACACATTAAAGATGCTTGATGCATCTTTATTTTTGTTTTGATGTGTGTGTGCTAGACACACTTCTAATTTTGACATGCTTTTATATGCATTTCTGTTTTTAGGATGTAAATTAATTTTTGTGTTCATGATTTATATGCATGCCTTGTTGACGAATTCGATCTTGATCTTGTGGCTTGATGGGAGGTGTGCGTATGATGCTGAATGGAGGACGTCGATTATGGTGTTGAATGGTTGATGATGTTTGGTGTAGGATTGGCTAGGATCGGCGAACCCATGTTGTAAAACCCGAACACGCACGTCTAACTTCTCCGGATAGCAATTCTCCCAAGTACTCATTGTACCCTGAAGAACTTGAATAAGACTATGGATTTGCTAGAACAATAGAATATGATAGATGGGTGATCAACTAAAAGATCGTGAGACAATTAAGAAATTAATCTTTTATTTCATGCAACGTCTAAATAATAATGTCACATGGATATCCTATTTATAATGTTAGGATCTACTAAACTAGGTAGAAAAACTATCCTAAATAGACTAGAAAATCTGCTTTAATTAAACTAGGAATCCTATCTAAACTAGAATTCTATTTAAAGAAGAAAACTGCCTTAAATAGAACTTTATCTACCTAATTAAATAAAAAAAATGAAAATTAATAAAATAAATACCAAAAATCAAATAATAAAATCTAACTATGGATAAAATAAATCCCAATGGACTTAGGCCTTCTAATTGGCACCTTGGGCTCTTCAAAGGGCTGATCCAACATGCCATCTTCATCTAGTCAGTATGCCCATACTGACTACCTTCTAGACTCTCATCATGCCTTAATCTTCTTCATCTTCAATAGACAATCTTCTTCATCTTCTAGACTCTCATCATGCCTTAATCTTCTTCTTTCATTGGCATGATCTTATTCTCATCATTCCCCTCCTCTTGAAAAGAATTCGTCCTCGAATTCGAACCTCCTAGATCAAAAACTAAGACAAAACGACCATCGAACTCCTTTTGCACAAGCTGCATAACACACAACTTCAAAATCATGAACTTCCACTTGATGACAAGTGGTCAAAACTTCAGCTCCTTAGAACGCGTGGCATGTGCGAACAAATTTGGAGGTACACTAATATCCAATGGAACATTTTCAACAACCTGTATAATATAGACATCACAAGAAAATGATGAACAAATAATGTTAGAACTCGGCAACTTCTCTAAGCTCGCTGGTTCGAACTCCTTGTGATCTTCAACCATTGCTCCACTAATGTCAATTTCCTTTTTAGAACATGGTTGTAATTCCTCCAACTTTTCATTTACTTGAACTTCCTCAACTGCAACATTGATTTCCATTTTTTCTATAGGTGCATCAACTGAAATTGTTACCTCAAAAGTAGAATCTTCTTTTATGGGAACGATCTCAGATGGTAACTCAACGTGGATCTCCTCTTGAATGTTGCTGGCTTGGCTTGGCACATCCATGACCAGTTGAACTGGTGATGCAGGCTGTGTAGGTGGTACATAGGTATGTAGAAACTCCTCGAATGACTCAGGTTCGCTCCAACGAAACGCGGCTGTTTGGCGATGAGCTCTAGGTGACAACTCTACATTTGACTCTACTTGAACCACTTCATTTTGCCTCATCTCTAGACTCTCCAACCACTTCTCTATCTCGATGGCATATTGCACCATATCTTTTAACTTGTCGAAGTGATACAATGCTACCTTTTCTCGGATTGCCCTTCGTAGACCAGATAAGAATCTATCCATTGTATCTTCTATCCATTTCTTCTTCTTTTGTTGGCATGATCTTATTCTCATCAATATGGAATGGTTTTCTCCAAGGCATGAAGTGGACGGCAGTTATGGAACTCTCACACATGATCTAGAAGATGAACGTGGATCTTGTTCAACTCAAGTGATGAGAAGCTTATTAAAGGAGCAAGGACAACACTTGAGAAATTTATTCAAGCACAATTATCTTTCCGCTGTGTGTGACGATTGAAGGTCTTGAGTCACAAACTTAGCTTTAGATTTCATTCTTCGTTCCTTCTTCTTCCTTTGTTGTTGTTCAATCACTTCATGAGAATGGATTGTACAAGTTAGGATAGATAGTAAGGTTGTGAAATCACGACTAGTTTGTATGCAAATTAACGGTAGGTTAATTTGTATTTTGAATTCATTTTTGGTTATAAACTAGAATAGGGTTCATGTATTTTGTTTGATGTGTCGAGAGCTCAGTGTCTGACATCATCAACTTAACAACTATTTTGGCTTGTGGTAGCATAATTTCGCCCTGTGGCAATCACATACATGTTATGTGTGATTTAAAATTAATTCTCGTGTTATTACGTTTATATTTCCAGCATATTTATGTTTAGATAGTTGTGTTAACTATCTGTGACATTGAGTGTGACATTATGATTCTGTGTCTAATTTCAGTATTTTTGGGCAACGAATTACATCATATTCTTTACTAATTTTACGAAATCCATTATTTTTTTACATTATAATGTTGATTATTATATCTAGAGTTGGGCATATGAGGCTATCCCAGAGTTCGCACGAAATGTTGCTAAAAAGGACAAGCCAGACCGATTGCCTCATTATTTGAGATGGTTCTTTATGAGGTCTAGAGCAATTGATTTCCATGGATTTCTCAGTATGGAGATATATAATTTAATTTATATTTTTACTATGTCTGAGCCAGATCGGGATATGCATCGGGATATATATCAGGATCATGTAGATCAGATCCCAATGGTAATTCCTGATCACATCATGATTGTTATTCGAAATGGGATTTGGCTCGATCATGAATCCCGACCATCGTATCTCGATGACATAACGATCATTATTCCAATCGGGATTTGGACCATAATGAATTCTGGTACTTTTATCCCAATTACGATCAGGATTCCGATTAGGCACTCATGGTTGAGATCCTGATCGTGTTCAAAATCATGATCCTGATAGAGATCCTGATCTATCCCGATGTATTTTATTTCAACTTATTAATTGATGAACATTGCAGATTTACTGTCATGAGACGTTGAATGTAGAGGAGGCTGAACAGGAGCGTCCGTATTGGAATAGCATTCATTATGCTGAACCAATTGGGGCTCTTTTTCCTATACCTTCAAATCCAGTTGCGAGTCATCAGGATCCTAATCAGAAGTTGAGTAAGCATAAGAGAGCTCATGAGACACGATCATCCTCTTCAAATAATGATGATTATGATAGACGTGACAGTTCTCTTGCTGGAAAGATTAAGGAAGCATTGATGCCCATTAATTACTTGAAGCATGATTTGATTGGCAACGTGAAAAATGCACTCCTACCAGACTTGAAGGAGTTTATTCAAACACTCAAGTGTGGTTCTAGATGACCAACCTCCCATCACAACCCTCACCGCAGATCACATATCCAAGATCGTGGTAGTGCTGAGAGTCATCATTGTAAACCATGTATTCGGCTATCACCTAATCCAGCCCGTGCGTCATTCCCTATACAGGATGTCGATCATGATCAGGGCAGTCATCATATTTATCACCCTGAGATGCCTAGGAGATCTCTGCAAGTAGATGATGCCGTTACTCATAGACCCCGAGCAAGGGATATTCCGAGAAGATCTCTACAGCTTGACAGTCGCAGGAAGCCTCGACAGAGAAATCATGATCGAGGTTCTCTACAAGTAGAGAATTTTTGGAGGACTGATGTAGCCTTACCAACCCGTGAAAGAAGTGTTAATCAAGCTGATCAGCAGGCCGAACCTAGTGCACCAAATTAAGATGAAAAACAGCCTCAGAGGATGAAGAAGACTTCAGCGTACCTGTCTTCACCTTTTCTCAGCCAGGCACCTCTCCCTCTTAGTTTAAGATTGAAAACAAACTACATTGAGTTTCGAAAACTCGGACCAAGAATTAGCGTTCAATTTGCAAATGGGCTTCCACTCCAGATGGCGTTCTTTGCGAAGCTTAAAGATTACAACACTGATATGCGACAAGAGGTATGTTATAACTTAACTTATTTTATGCAAGCTACCGAATTATTTCTACCTTTATCTTTAATCCTGAAAATATCCCGATCATAATCCCGATTGTGATCCCGACAATGAGCCTGATCAGGAGGTACATCGGGATCCATACCGGGATGATGTTATGAGATCCCGATGGTTATATCTCGATAGAATCATGATCTTTATCCTTATCGGGATTATGATCGGGATCCACATCACGATCCCTATCGGGATCGGGATTGAGATCCTAATCATTTTCAAAATCATAATCCTGATGGGGATCACAATCGTATCCCGATACAACATGTTCCAAATTAATTAATTAATTTTATCTTTTAGGTGATTGAAATCTACACGGCAGTGATGCAAAGTAAATTGTTGAGGGACCAGCACATACTGCCTCACGTCACCACCAACAATACACGCATAGTATCACTGAATTTTTTTGTAAGTCAATTATTATAATATTTGTAATACATTACTTTAATAATAATATTATATCAGATAATAGACTTTGTTTATGTTTAATTTGGTTGCATGTCACAGACTATCTTGAATGTGGAATGGGATAGAATTTTTGACCCAAAGACGAGGAAATACAATGTTGCATATTAGCAACCTCTAGGAGGATTAATGTAGGAGATCATAGGGGACGAGCAAGATCAATCAAGATCTTGGTGGAATGCAACACATGTAAGATTTTAATTATTTATTTAACAAGTTTGTTAATAAAAAAAATATATGTCAACTTTTTTAACAACTTTTTTATTTAAATTAAATCATCACCATATGCCTAATCAATGGGCATTGGGTCACGATGCGAATTAGTTTGAGTGAGTGGCGGGTTGTGCTATATGTCTCCTTGGCATACAACTTGGATGACTCAAGTTGTAATTCAGAAAGACCTAATTGATGCCATTGATTCGATTGTTTGATTGACTCCTTACTCTTTGTTGATATTGGGAGAGAAACGAGTTCGGATTGCAGTGTCGTAAGGGCAATGGACGATACCTCAAGTTGGAATTTACAGATCTATCGGAGCAGTACATCCAGATAGATAATTTCAGTTGTGGCCCCTGATGCAGGGTCGTTTCGTGTAACACCCCAGGTTTTCAGAACCTATTTAGAAAATTAAAGAAATTAATTAGAGCCTAGATAAGGATGTTTCGGTTCTAAACTGCGATTTTAGGAGTTATTTTTTATGAAATCGTCTTTTTAAGAATTTTGATTTCAGCTCAGTCATGGCTGATATTGGTCACGTTTGGAAGGTGTCGACCCAAGGAGCGTGCTGGTATTTTCGGATTTTCAATCTGAGACCGTTTGAAGTCCTGACGATGAAAATCATATTAAGTAAGAGCGGGAATAGTGTTTTTTCGTAGGAGCGCGATCGTTAGAAATTTGTGAAATCTCGTGTGTTGACCCGAGCCTTGTTTCTTCAAGCCTACCCTATAGAAAATTTCTCAAGGAATCCGTTGGCGTTTCCGGATTTTCATTCTGAGGTCAATTGAACGCTCATGAATTTTATTTGCCCCTTGTGTGGAATAGTAACTTTATTTTTGAAAAGAGAATCTTTTCTCATTTTCCTTTAAGACGACTCGTTCTTTATTCCGAAGTCAAGTTGGTCCAATAGTACTCGAGCCAACGAATCTCTCGGTATTTTCAGATTTTATGAATGAGGTCATTTGGACCTCGCCATCAAATAAAACGCCTTTTAACCGAACAAGATATTTTTAAAGCAGTATCGTTGCACTGCAGAAGCTTCTCGGGGAAGCCATAATTTTTGGCTATAAATAACAGCTCTCCTCTTCATTATTTTTCATCCCCTCATTTCATTTCAGATATATTTTAGAGTGAGAGAGTAGAGTCGAGAGTGGAGAGAGGGTGGAGGAGAAGCAGTCGCCGCTGCGGAGCAGCAGAAGCGCCGACGCCGCGAGTGGCACTCGCGCGGAGGCCCCGTCGGCCCAGTAGGGCATGCGGGCGCGCAGAGGGCGTGGGCGCGGGGTTTTCCCAGGCCAAGTAAAGGTGCGGGTCGCGCAGGGCCAAGGCAGCTTCGGCACATTTTTATCCGCATGCCATAACTTTTGACTGGGTTTGAACCACGAGGCCCATGAGTACTCAAATCGAAGTTCTTCTGAAGATCTACGTCATTGCATTGGCAATCATCCGAAATTTTGATTGATCCAGTCGGAAATTCCGTCCCCATTTTCAGTAATTTTGAGCGTTTAAATCGTTTAAATTCTCGTGTTTTAAAGTTATAGCTAAGGGTCGAGGGTTTAGATATCATTTCGATGTCTTATTAGGATCTCGAATGAGGTTTCAAGTCGTTGATCGACTTTTCTAAGAGAAGATGTACCCCGAGGAGGCCCGAGGAATGATTTTTCGACTCGTTGCTTCATCCACGTGCTCATTATCAAGGTGCTCATCATCGAGGTGGGTAATTCTAAACCAAATATATGGTTTGAGCTAGTAAGCTCTAGAAGCATGTTAAGACAAAGGAAATGTCCAATAAAAGTATTTTATGCTCTGCTTGGTTCGTCTCTATGCAAAGTTAAGAAAATAAAGTAAAGGAAGTTATATGCATGATATTCTTAAATTGTTATTTGAGTTTGATAAAGTAAAGGAAGTTATTATAAGTTAAGTGAGCTCTCAAGCATGTTTAGATATGCTAGAATTGTTTAAATACAATTTATGCTAGCATGAGATATTTAGAATTGCTTTTAGTTGCAATCTATGTTTATGCACGTTCATTTCTTCGAATTTGAATGTTGGATCTCGCTAAAGATTATTTAGCTAAGTATTGCCTTTTAGGGTAAGTTATGAATCCCTTATAGGCCGAGATCATGCTCAATTAAAGAATTAGCCTTAGACGATTGTTCTAGGCTTGGTATTGCTAGCTAAGTCAAGTAAGTAAGGAAGGTTAAGGTTAACTAAGGAAGGAAGTTAAGGAAGGATATAGCTTCTGTTGTAAGCAGGTTATCAAGCTCAAAGAATAGTTTATTTGTATTATCATGCCGTGACCATCGAGTCACGGAGTTAAACATTGGAAAGTAAAGGGAGTCACTGCTGGGTAACCCCCTCGCATACTCGAGTCACTGCTAGGTAATCCCCTCGTATACTCAGAAGGATACTTGAGGTAACCCCTCTCTTATCCAAGACATGCCTCAAGGTGCAGTAGACAACAGGTTTGAGCCAAGGAAGGTGCCGTTAAAGAAAGAAAAAGGTTTTGCGGATATGGAGAGGGCTTTCGCGTTTTGCTCTCCATATACCGCCAGTTATTAATTGGATATTTCTAAAGTTTATCAAGAGTTTTCTCATAAAACCCTACTGAGTACATGTAACACCCCAGATTTTCGGATAAAGTTTAGAGAATTGTTAATGTTAATTAATTAGTTAAAGAAGAAATTTAAATAAGGTTAATTGAGGTCGGATGTCAGTCACGACTTTAAGGGTCAATTTTGTGAAAATCGTCTTTTTGGAAAATGTGATCTTAATTCTTTTATGGCCATTGTGGTCACGTTAGAAAGGTTTTAACTCAAGGAGTATGCCGATGTTTTTGGATTTTAATTCTGAAGTCATTTGAGTTCCCGGTGATGAAAAACGTATTTGAGAGGTGAATGAATAGTAACTTTTGCGTGCGTTCGTGTTTTGAGATCATTATAGCTTTAATTTTCGGTTCTCCTATTGTTATAAATAAGGGATCCATGTGACATTCATACTTTAGACTATATTTGATTAATTAAGCTTTGCTTTCAATATCGTCTCAACCCTGTTAAATCTTTGTGAGTTTTGATTTAAAATTCATACTCTTAGAACTAGCAATTCTAGGTTTTATTCAAAGGGAATTCGCCTATCCACATTGAGAGATTGTCGGAGACTTGCTACTTGAAGATCAACTTAAAGAATTTGGCCTTGCGTACGTTCGAGATTCAAGGCAACTTTCGGGTTGTGATTCGCATCAACATCATCACCGCCGTCCATCATCTACGACGACATCCATCATCACCAACGTCTGTTTTACCTCAAGCCATCAAGTTCCTGTGTTGGAGCTCAAGTCCTACACCGTATCATTCAAACCGTAAGTCCATTACAACTCTAACATATCCTATCTACCCAAAACCATTCTTCACAAACTCACACACGATAACCATCCTTACTACCATTCCATATTGCCGATCCAAACAGCCCCATCATCTTGGAATTGTGTTTCAACTCGTGTGTCACAGTCTAGGTATTTTCGTTAGTTTAGTCATCTAGTTTCGTTCCAATTATTTCCGCATATATTTCGAGTTGTTAGAAAGTCATAGAACCCTTACTTGTCGATGTGCGTTCGATCCTAATCTCGGGTCACATCATAAAAGTGGTATCAAAGCCACGTCGGCTTTGGTTCGTGGTTTGTGTCTTTATTTTCCGTTGAGTATTGTTCGAGTTGTAATTTAATTTCCGTATTATTTATTTCAAAAAAAAGGCACGATAAAAAAAAGAGCCGATCGTTTCAAACAAAAAAAAATAAAATCGGATAAAGAAAGAGAGAAGAAAATCTGAAATAAAAAAAAAAGAAGAAGAATATTCATTGTTTCCTTTTGAGTTCAATTTTATTTTTAGTACTTTCCTTTTGGTACTCGTTCATAGTTGGTAATTACCTAGTGAGTCTTTTCTTATTTTTGGTAGTTTCCTTCTAGTTTTATTTTATTTTTGGAACTTTCCATACAAGTTCTATTTTCTTTTTGGTAACTTCCTTAAGAGTCATATCTTATTTTTGGTTCTTTCTTCTAGAGTTTAAGGTATTTAGATTGTGTCACATAAGTTGATACACATCCAAATCACCCTCTTGCCTTACTTGTTTCTTCTTTCCTTATCCCTTCCTATTCTTTCCTTCCTTCTACCTAGATTTATTTTTGGATTTCCTAATCTAATTGGAACTTCATTAATTAATCTAATTCTTTCCTTTCCTACCATATTCTACTCGATCACCATCCTCATCCACTCCAAAACTTTCGATCACCACCCATACACACACATACTCGATCGTACCCCTCCATATACACACCAAATTCATCCTTGTTCCAAAAGTAGCATACCTCCCATTCCCAAAGTGTGACAAGCTATTCCCCGAGATAACTACCCACAAGAGCCGTCTCTTTTAGCTAGTTCGAACCCCATATACACGATTTATCACACACTGTGTACCCATACATTGAGTGATACACGAGTGGTAAAATCAAGAGTGAAAACAAAAGAGTGAACGTGAGATTGTGAGGTTCCACCTTGTTTTTATTTACGTTTGTTCGTTTTGTAGGTATCATGAAGAAAGGAAACTGTCCCGAGTCATCCTTGCCACCTCCAATCAACCCACACTCGACTATACCACATTTGGACCCGCCCAAAGATCCGTCCAAAGCACCCATGGAGTCTTCTTCGGATCCAACACCACTGTGGGATCCTAAGTACCACTTTGAAGCGCTTTCAAAGCACTTCGAGAGACAGCACCAAGCTCTATCTGACAAGATTGATGATTTAGTGCATGCCTTTGAACACACTAAAACTACTCAAACCATCACACAAGCTGTTCGAGGACACGCTCGACGCAATGAGCATCAAGACGAGCCAGAAGAGAAGTACTTTGATGAGAATACATATGCCGAATATGATACACCAGATCGAGGACGCCGTCAAAGGTGTGGGAATTACAATGATGACTATGGAGAAGATCGAATGCTTAACAACATCAAAACAAGCATTACAGAGTTTGAAGGCCTTCACGATCCCGATGTCTACCTAGACTGGGAACGTAAGGTAGAGACGATTTTCACATGCTATGACTTTACAGAAGCCAAAAAGGTGCAGTTAGCATGTTGGAGTTCAGAGGCTACGCAGCCACTTGGTGGGAGATGCAGCAAGAAAGAAGGCGCAGAAATTGAAATCCACCAATTGACAATTGGGAAGAGATGAAAGGATTCTTGTGTGGGTGTTTTATCCCAGTCCACTATGAGAGAGAGCTTGAGAAGAAGCTCAAGTGGATCAAACAAGGTACTCGTTCGATTGAAAAGTACCATAAAGAGCTAGAAACTGCCTTGAACTGAGTCGGGAAGGAGGAGACCTTAAATGCTACCATTATTAGGTACATTGAAGGCATGAATCCCGATATTGCATGTGAAGTCGAACTCAAAGACTTCACCAGCATAGAGAAGATGGTGCAGTACGCATTGATTGTGGAAAAACAGCTTCGAGAGGGCCGCCGTCGATCTCATCAGACTTCAGCCCCTGTTCGACCCCCTTGGAACAAAGGTATGCATTCCACATCACCTTCTACCCCTTCTTCTGAGTCCACACGACCCCGAGGTCAGTCCGGACCCCCGGAACGACATTTCGACCGTTCTACACCGTAATCCAGCCGTAGACTCGAGTCTACACCGGCGCCGCCTACAAGGCCTCCATTCCAATGGCCCAATCAGCCCAACACAATGCCGAATTCAGCCCCTAGTCGAGCCCGTGACATCCAGTGTCACAAATGCCAAGGTTGGGGTCATTTTCAGAACCAGTGTCCAAACCGGCGTGTTCTGTTCCTCAATGAACGGAATGGACTTGAATCAGCCAGTGAAGATGAGAAGGAGCCCCAGGCCACCGCCCCTAAAGCAGTCAACGTCCCTGAAGTCAAGCCAGATGATGAGGAAACCGAGTTACCTCATGTCAGTCTAGTTTTAATCCGCAGTCTGAACATCAATCGTGAAGACGAAGAGCAATCGCAGCGAGAGAACATCTTTTACACTCGAGTTGCCATCAAGGATTAGACGTGTACGATGATTATAGACAGTGGGAGCATGATCAATGCAATCAGTCAGTACGCTGTTGATAAGCTAGCTCTCACCACAACAAAGCATCCGAAGCCCTACAAGTTGCAGTGGCTCACAGATCGCGGCTCCATTCCTGTAACAGGTCAGGTACACATGTCTTTTACTAAAGATCATTATTCTGACATTGTTTTGTGTGATGTTATTCCCATGGAGGCAGTCTACATACTTTTAGGAAGACCGTGGCAGTTCGATAGACAAGCAGTTCATGATAGATTGGCGAACACCTACTCGATCACTTGAGATGGTTGAACCACTGTGTTGAAGCCACTAACTCCTAAAGCTGTTGCAGAGGATCAAGAAAGGATGAAAGAGAGATTTAAACAAGAACGGGCAAAGATAGCCGCATCCGCCGTCCGAACCAATTCGGCCGCCACCTCAACGCCAAGTCCTACAACTTCTTCGACCATTCCAGCCCCTAAGAAGCCTTCCAATGATTCCTTGATTCATGAAAAGGCATCCGGATCAGCCCCAAGCAAAGAGAAGAATCGGTCCCTATTCATCTCAGTTAAAGGCGTAGAAAAAACACTAAAATCAGGTTTACCTTTTGTACTTTTATCTTATAAGGATAGTGCTACTAATGGTGTTTCTTTACCTTGTGATGTGCAACCACTTATAGAGGAGTTCGCGGACGTATTCCCGGAAGAGATTCCAAGTGGATTACCTCCAGTTCATGGGATCGAGCACCAGATCGACTTCGTTCCAGGCGCCGTTTTACCTAACAGGCCGGCGTACCGCACCTCACCCGAGGAGACAAAGGAGATCGACCATCAAGTGAAGGAGTTGCTGGAGAAGAAGAAAATCCGAGAGTCGATGAGCCCTTGGGCAGTTCCAGTCATCCTAGTGCCAAAGAAGAACAATGAATGGAGGATGTGCATGGATTACCGCGCTATCAACAAAATCACGGTTAAGTACAGATTTTCTATCCCTAGACTTGATGATATGCTAGATAAGTTAAGTGGTTCTAATGTGTTTTCTAAGATGGATTTAAGATCTGGTTATTTTCAAGTTAGAATGCATGAAAGGGATGAATGGAAAACCGCATTTAAAACAAAGCATGGTTTATATGAGTGGTTAGTTATGCCTTTTGGTCTCACTAATGCACCGAGCACTTTTATGAGATTGATGAATCATATTTTGCGTGATGTAATTGGAAAATTCGCGGTTGTATATTTTGATGATATTCTGATTTACAGTCACAGTGCACAGGCGCACATAGAACATCTTAGGCGTGTTTTTTGCTTATTACGTGATGTTAAGTTGTATGGAAACTTGTCTAAGTGTTCATTTTGCATGGATGAAGTCGTATTTCTAGGCTTTGTCATTAGTTCACGAGGTATCGAGGTTGACCATTCCAAAATCACGGCGATTGAGGAATGGCCAACACCAAAGAACGCCTCTGAGGTTCGATCCTTTCATGCATTGGCTGGGTTTTACCATCATTTTGTACGGGATTTCTCCAGTATAGCCACCCCTCTTACTGAGCTAAGTAAGAAGGAATGGAAATTTGAGTGGGGTAAGCAACAAGAGCATGCTTTTAATACTTTGAAATCATTGTTGTGTTCTGCTCCTGTTCTTTGTTTACCTGACTTTACTAAGACTTTTGAGATCGAATGTGATGCTTCGGGCATAGGTATTGGTGCAGTTTTGATGCAGGAACGCCGACCCGTTCCATACTTCAGTGAGAAGCTGAATGGCGCCTCCCTTAGGTATTCCACGTACGATAAAGAGCTCTACACTTTGAAGCGTGCGTTGGACACATGGTAGCACTATCTCTGGCCTAAGGAGTTCGTCATCCACACGGATCATGAAAGTTTGAAGCACTTGAAAGGACAAAACAATCTGAACAAGAGACATGTGAGATGGGTCGAGTTCATCGAGTCTTTCCTGTATGTTATCAAGTACAAGAAAGGCGAGGACAATGTGGTCGCCGATGCCCTATCAAGAAGGTATGCTCTTTTAAACTTAATGCATGCTAAGATGCTAGGTTTTGAGTCCATTAAATCATTGTACATGCATGATGCTTACTTCAGCCCCATATTTGCATCGTATAACACCAAACCTAGGTCTTTAGATGGTTTTTATGTGCATGATGGTTTTCTGTTCAAAGAGTCGAAGTTATGCATTCCTGATTGTTCTATGCGTGAGCTATTAGTGTTATAATCGCATGCGGGGGGTTTGATGGGTCACTTTAGTGTGCATAAAACATTAAACTTGCTGCATAAACACTTCTTTTGGTCGCATATGCGTAAGGATGTAGAGAATGTGTGTAGTCGTTGCATTACTTGTCGTCATGCCAAATCCACTTCACACCTTTTTGGATTGTACACGCCTCTACCCGCCCCTACAGCCCCTTGGATTGATATTTTGATGGATTTCATCTTAGGATTTCCTAGGTCTAGGTCGGGTAAGGATTCAGTCTTTTTTGTTGTTGATCGGTTCTTCAAAATGGCTCATTTCATTGCATGTAGGAAAATCGATGATGCTGTTTATATTGCCAACTTGTTCTTTATTCATGTTGTTCATTTGCATGGAATTCCTTGTACTATTGTTAGTGATAGGGATTCTAAGTTTTTAGGACATTTCTGGCGTGTTTTATGGGGAACATTAGGTACTAAGTTATTGTTTTCTACTGCATGTCATCCACAAACCGATGGTCAAACTGAGGCAGTAAATCGTACGTTAGGAGCTTTACTTAGGTCTCTAATTAAGAACAATTTGAAGTCATGGGAAGAGTGTTTACCATATGCTGAATTTGCTTATAATCGTGTAGTGCATTCTTCTACTAACATGTCTCCTTTTGAGGTAGTTTATGAATTTAATCCGTTAACTCCTACTAATTTGCTTCCTTTACCTGTTGAGCATCTAACGAGTGTTAAAAGTATGAAGAGAGCTGATTTTATTCGAGAGATGCATGAGAAGGTACATGCCCGGATTGAGCACCAAGACTCATGAATAGCTGTAGCACGCAACACGAGGCGCAAACGTGTTATCTTTTAGCCCGGAGATCGTGTTTGGGTTCACTTGAGTCCTGGCCATTTTCTAAACTTGAGGAAATTGAAGTTGTCGCCCCGTGGAGATGGTCCCTTCATGGTTTTAAGCCGTGTTAATGACAATGCATACCGCATTGATCTTCCAGGTGAGTACAAGTGTTCTTCCACCTTTAATGTTGCTGATTTATCTCTTTTTCTTGCAGATGAATTCGACCATGATGAGGATCCAAATTCGAGGACGAATTCTTTTCAGTAGGGGGGAATGATGAGGACATCCATAGCAATGAGGATCTAAACCCGGAGATACAATTCAAAGGTCCCGTCACTCGACTAAGAGCTAAGAAGTTACAAGATTATTTACAAGCAACCATTCGCAAGAAGCTCGAAGAATAAGTCGGCGCACAAGGTAGCTCAAAGTTGATGATATTGTTGACGTTGGAAGATGGAGATCAAGACATGGAGTACAAGACATGAAGATGTGCACGTGTGCATGTGGACGTGTGCATGTGTGCGTGTGTCACAAGTCTCGGCCGAAGTGAAGAGAAGGCCAAAGTTTCGGCCTTGATGTTTTTAATCAAGTAGTTATTTTATTTTAGACTATAGTATTTATTTTATTTAATTAGACTATAGTCAAAATCAGATTTATTTGATTTATTTAGAGTAATTTTCGGTCATTATGTTGAATAGTCATAGGTTTGACTAGAATTTTAATTAAGGGAAGAAACTACCTTAAATAGAATTCTAGTTTAGGAATTTTCCTATTCCAATTGGAGATCTATTTGGACTCCAATTTTTTGGTCATTATAACTTTAATTTTCGGTCTTCCTATTGTTATAAATAGGGGATCCATGTGACATTCATACTTTAGACTATATTTGATTAATTAAGCTTTGCTTTCAATATCGTCTCAACCCCGTTAAATCTTTGTGTGTTTTGATTTGAAATTCATACTCTTAGAACTAGAAATTCAAGGTTTTATTCAAAGGGAATTCACCTATCTACATTGAGGGATTGTCGGAGACTCACTACTTGAAGATCAACTTAAAGAATCTGGCCTTGCGTACGTTCGAGATTCAAGGCAACTTTCGGGTTGTGATTCGCATCAACATCATCACCGCCGTCCATCATCCACAAGACGACAAGCGGAGTGGCGTGGAAGGGATGTGGTGAGGAAATGTGCTAGGGTCGTCGTAGGGTTGTAGCACGCAGCTCTGTCACCATTGCGACTCGACAAGACGCCGAGCTAGCCACTTTTCTTCGACACACCTAACCCCGTCCATTCTTGTTTGTCGGTTTCGATTCAATTTCTTTTTCCATCTTTTAATTTCGAATTTACTTTTTGTTCTTCATGTTCTTCGTGTTCTTCATTATTGCTCGTTTACCTTCTGTCTAAGTTGTATTTCGATTCTTATTAAAGTTCCAAGTTAATAACATTTACGTTATATTGCTCGTTATTATTCCGTTACTATTCTTGTCATTAATTCTCGTAATTAATCACATTATTCCGTTTAATTCCATTCAAGTTATATTTAAGATTTTGTCATTATTCTAAATATTAAGGAGGATTATCGTGTTTATGCTGTTTTAATGCCAAATTTCTTTTTAAGTTAAAGCATACCATTTCATGTTAATTTAAAATTGTCGAAGCATGTTTTTTTTAAAAAATTTATAAAGTGTTCTTCATGTTCGTTGAAGGAATCAACGAACACTGAAGAACCCAGATGAAGGTTGCCCAGAAACTGGACTGAAGAGAGAGAAAAAGAGAGAGCCCCGCCACGCCACACCCCCCTCGGCCCAGCAAGCGCCCGCCGGTGCTAAGTGGCGCCGCGGCGGGAGGGAGCCCGCCGGCGCACCCCTGCGCTGTGGCGGGGGGTTGCCCACCGACGCCGATCGGCGCCATGGCACCCCCCTCTCCTGTGTTGTTTAGACCAATTTTTCTGGCTATCTGTCGTACTCTCTTTTCGAGTTTTTGAGTTTTTCGAGTTGTGTTATTTCCGAGTTATTTCAAAGTTTAATTTTACAAAAAGCATCCGAGTTATTTCCAATTTATTTCGAGTAAACTTTTCAAGTTGTCTTCCGTCTAGAACTTAAGAAATCAAGATGTGATGTTCTTTAAGTAAATCATTCTCGAAACCTTATAAGGTCGTAAAGTTGTGCTATCCATGTTTAAGTCCTAATTAAGGGTATTTAAGTTGGGTATTATTTAATTTCATGTTGTTAGTTAGCAATCTTCGAAGGAGGCCGCTAAGTCGATAATTCGACTTTTGTAGGAGGAAGTGAGCCTCGTGGGAATTCGAAGAAGGATCATCAACTCATTGCCTCATCTTCTACTCCGTGATCGAGGTGGGTAAATCTATACTCATCTAAAGTTTGAGCTAATAAGCTCTAGAAGCATATAGGGCAAATGAGATATCCAATAAAGCATTTTTACTCTGGCTGATTGATATCTGTACAAGGAAGGAAGGAAATGAAGATATTATGTTATAATCAAGCTCTCAAGCATGTTTAGAATGTTTAGAAATGCTAGAAATGTTAAAGTATTTTTTATGCTTAGCATGAGATATTTAGAATTGTCTTTAGTTACAATTCGTATTTTTATTTACGTTTATCTTTTTGTATTTGAATGTTTATGCTTTGTTAAAAGCTCCTATAGTTAAGGATTAAGGATTGCCTTGTTAGGGTAGTGTTAAATCCCTTTTAGGCCGAGATCATGCTATATTAAAGGATTAGCCCTTAGACGTTTCTCTAAGATTGGTTTTGCTAGCAAGATCAAGGAAGGAAGGAAATTAGCATTTTGCTTAAGTAGGATTTGAGTTCAGAACTTTTAATGGAGTCACTGCTGGGTTGATTCCATCGCAAACTCATTTGGATATTTGAAGTAACCCTTCTTCTATTCTATGGCATGCCTAAGGTGCAATTGACATCAGGTTTGAGCCAGGATGGGCCCAAAAGAAAAGAAAAAGTTTTTACGGATATGGAGAGGGCTTTTATGTTTTGCTCTCCATATACCGTCAGTTAATTATTGGATATCTTGAAGTTATTAAAGTGTTTTCGTTAAAACCCACTGAGTACATTAGTGCTCATGCCCCCTCGTTTTCAAATGTTTTTCAGGTTGAGATGCTGAGGATGTTGGTGGTTGTTGATGTGGGTTGGCTGCCAAGATTGTTTTGCTATTATCTAAGTTCTTTTGAAATCCCATTATGTGTTATGCTACTCTGATACACTCTTTCTATTCCGTTTAAGTTCTATTATGATTATCAACACTCTATGAATATTCCCCAGACATGATTATATATATAAGATGCATATTAAGTTTTATTTCCGCTTCTCGAGTATATTTTCCTTTCGCCTATGAAGAGGCTTATTCACGTTGATATCTATTTATTCACTTTGACCTATGAATGGGTCTATGCTTTTTGGTATCTGATTAGTTAGCCGTTTTATTTCGCTGAAGCATGTTTCCTTCTTAATCGAGTAATCTCGAGTATCATCGTCTATCTTTCAAAGTATATCTTTATTCGTAAACCATCTTCGATAATCTTCCAATGTTATTCATAAATCCCTTAATAACACCATGTCACCATTCGTTAATCCCTATCTCGGGACCGGGCTGTTACAGATGGTATCAGAGCCAGGTTTGCAACTCTGCATACCTGTGTCTTTGTTTAAATTAAGTTAAGCTAAGTGTTTATGTGCATGGACGTGGCCTTGATGGCTCGTGCATGCCTTAGCCGAGCAGCAAGCAGACGAGCAACTCTGCAGACCTGTCTCTTTGCTGCTCGGCTAAGGCATGCACGTGGCCTTGATGGCTCATTAGGTGTCGGAGTATGGTCATGTGCATGCCTTAGCCGAGCAGCAAGCAGACGAGCAAAACCCCTCCATCGTGGTAGAATTAGAACTGCAAAGGGCGACTCTCAATAGTCCCCCTGGATTTCAAGCGCCACGCCCTCACGATGAAGGAACCTCAGGATCGGGACCCTCAAATGTTCGGATCGTGAATCACATCGAGTCCCTATTTTCCTGCACTCTTCAAGTGAACCAGTAGACTCCTGTATCCGCTTCTCAAGGTCTGGGATAGTGTATGCCCCATCAGTATCCCAAAGGGAGCATCCGCATAAGGACGTTCAAGTTCAGCGTCCCAAAGAAAGTTGAAATTAAAGATGAGGAAGAAGAAGAAGAGGACCCGGAGGAGGGCAAAAAGGAAGTGGGGTCACCATGCAAGGAGAAGGGGAAGGGCCCGGCTTATGATTAAGTGTTAGTATAGAGAGTAGGAGGTGTTGCTGTTAGAACACCTAGTTGTCTGATCCGTCTGTCTGATCTATCTGTTTATCTGATGTCCGTTTAATCCGCTTTAACCAAGATCCTAATATGTAATATATTCGTTAATTTTCTAGACTCTATTAGTGGCGGTGAATTTTCCAAAAGACTGCCCTATTTCGTTTGTAACCCGTCATTTATTCTATGATATCGATGCCAAAGTCCTCTTAATGAGGCAATTTTCCCCATCATGCTTGAATGACGTTTAAATTTCCGCATTGTTTGATTTATCTTGTGTAAATTAAAGACCTTATCGAAAGGCATCCTTGCTTTGTGCAAATTCAATCAAGCGTCGCTAATAATCTAGTTCTTTAGGATGCCGCCTCGAAGACGTCAAGCTGAGAACGAAGATGAGAACGAACCCGAGCAAGTCTCAAACCCCGGTCCAAGAGCTGAAAGTGTGTTTCTCAAACACAACCCTCCATCATTTAATGGTTTAGGAGACCCAATGGATGCCGAGAAACGGGTTCGCTCCTTAGGACGTATTTTCGATTTCATAGCTTGTTCAGAGGAAGAGAAGTTAAGTTACGCTCTTTTTATGCTGGCGGATGATGCGGACTACTGGTGGGAGTCCGTTCGAAGGACCATAACCCCAGAGCAATGGGAGGACTATAGTTGAGAAGATTTCAAGCACGACTTATATCAGAAGTACATCCCAGATTATTATCGAGAGGCAAAGGAGATGGAATTCTGGAACCTAAAGCAAGGAAATAAGACAGTGTCAGAATACGACCGAGAGTTTAATCAATTATCAAGGCATGCCCCACATCTAGTGGACACAGACGGAAAGAAAGCATGCAAGTTCAAGAAAGGACTTAGATCCGAGATTGGCATAGCCCTCGCTGGGCAAAGAAGACATGTCTTATGCTCGAACCTTAGCCAAAAACTTAAGCATAGAAGCCAGTCTCCCTCGAGAGAAAGTTCAACCCCCTCAGTCAGCTAATGATCTAAATGGAAAGAGAAAGTTGGAAGGAGGAAGAAGAGATAACAGAGGAAAGAAACCCCACTGGCAAAGCTGAGAATCAGGAGTGCCCCGCAGTCATCCTGACAACACCCCTAGTCTTAGGCCGTGTCAAAAGTGCGAAAGGATGCATCTTGGAGCCTGCCGAGTAAATCAAACTGGGTGCTACAACTGTGGTGAGGAGGGGCACTTCAAGAGGGAGTGTCCGAAAGGAAACAACAGACGATCCCAAACACCACAACAACCCAGGTACCCGCAACCGCTTTAGCAATTTCCTGGAAATCAGCCAAGGCTGCAGCAAGGAGGACCTCAGGGTTAAAGGCCGGGAATGAATCCAAGACAGAACCAAGGACGAGATCAAAGGTCTAATCCAGGACAAAGGCCTCCTCAGCCAGCTCGTACTTATGCTCTCAATCAGCAGCAAGCTGCTAAGGCCCCAGGTAATCTGGCAGGTATGATTACCCTCCTCGAGACGCCAGTTTTAGCTCTCTTCGATACTGGAGCATCGCATTCGTTTATAGCTGAGTCTGTTTGTAAGAAACTGAGGATAAAACCCAAGAATTCTGAGAATGCTCTTGAGATATGTATTCCCTCTGGAAAAAGAATGATGTCTAGGAAGGTCTACTCTAACTTAGAATTGAACATAGAAGGGGAAACCTTTAAGTCAAATCTTTATGTAATAAAGATTCAGGACTTCGATATAATCCTAGAAATGGATTGGTTAGCCTCAGCTTATGTAATACCCTGAAATATTTTAGAAGGTTTTATTCGACTTATGTTACCCTCTACTAAGTTAGAAAATAAGTTGGGTCCTTAAAGGATTCAAATAAAGGAAATTCACAGCCAGAAAAATCTGTTAAAATTTAATTTGGTCAAAAATTGCTTTAAAAATATGTTGTGATATTTTTCTCAGGTTGATAGAAAAAGTTTCAAGCATCATGCCAAACATTGAATTTTCCAATTCCGAGTTCAAATGAACTCTGGGCATAACTTTAAATAAAAAGGGCACATCCGTCATTATCCAATTTCTTTTTCGAAATATTATCCTATTTGTAATTATCCTATTCTTTTTCCATCATTATCCTCTTTCTTTTATTCGTTATTATCCTATTTATTTTTCCTCTATAAATAGGAGTTTAAGGTTTTATTTTTCATTCATTTCAAAATCGAAATGCCGAGCAACTTCTAGAGAAGGTACATCTCTAGTTTCCTATTTCAATTCTTAAATAGTTATTTTGAAGGTGTCAACGCATAGATCACGAATACGTGATTGAAACGATGACACGACGGACGATCATGATGGAAAACCGTCGTGAGTGCCGCCAAAAGTCACCACCACCCTCCCAATTAGATGACTCTTTCGGGTCGCCGGATCAAAAAGTGTCTTTAGGGTTTCATGTTCTATGTATATTTATATACATTTTCCATGTTGTCACTTTTTAATTTCGGGTATATTTTGGGTATCCGTTTATTAAATTATAGTCTTTTTCAGATCTATCATTCATGGATAGCCCCATTATGTTTTTAAGCTCAAAAGTTGTTCCATGTCAAAATATAGTATTTTTTCATATTTTTCCAATAGGTGGATCTTGCGGTATGAATTTAGTTGTATCGAATTAATTTTAGGATACGGGTTTGACCATCTCGTATGCCAAAACTTCCAAAACGGTTTTTCTTTATAAAAATGCCCCGAGTAAAGTTCCCTTAAGAGTCAAAATATTTTGATGATCCGGGTGCTGTGTATTAAGATAGTAGATATTATAATATTTACTTCATAGCTAAGAAATGTTAGATTTTGACCTAATGATAGTCTTTTATTGAAATTAAGTTGCCGAATAATCTTGTAGTCTTAGAAGAAGGAGACTTCTAGTTGACACCAGAACCGGAATCTAGACCTAACTATTCCAGATCTGATTTCCAGGTGGGTTTTTATTATATAAAAATGTATTTCGGGTTATTAAGTCATGATATTTATAAAATGAATGTGATTGAATATCCAACTCATGACTGTATTTGATGTGCTCTCCTAACTCATGTAAGTCTTACTACTGTTTTTTGTGATGAAACTACAATGGTTCACGATATCGAGCCCCAAGCAAACAGGGCAGTGTCCAACCTTAAGCATTCGGGTTGTGTACACGAACCGACTCACCATAAGCGTTCTAGGGGAGAGTGGCGCGCAACGATGGAACTAAAATGATTTTGTATAGATGGAATTCAAAAATTTTCTGTTTTGAAAGCTTTCCATGATATGCTTAAAATATGATTGGATATTCTGTTTTATAAAATGATTGTGAAGGTTTTTCTCAAAAGTACCCACTGAGTGCATTAGTACTCATGCCCAAAAATCTTTTCAAATATTTTCAAGATGAGCTGCGGCATGGCGGACGATTGTGCTAAGGTTGAAGGGCTATTGTTTGATGTATATGTTTCCTTTTCCGATATGGAGTCTAACTGAGAACATGCTTCCTTTTGAGTCTGAATAAATGTACTACGTTCTTTTCCGCTTACTCTGATTACTGTTATGGAGTGTTCGGTTCTCCGAATCCCATTTTCTTTACTGTTATGGAGTGTTCAGTTCTCCAAATCCCATTTTCTTTATTGTTACGGAGTGTTCGGTTCTTCGAATCCCGTTTACTTTCTATTCCTGACAGGCAAAAGCCTGGCATTTATTTACTTTCCTTATTCAGACAACAAGCCTGACTTTACATTTCTTTCCATGTCAAGGCAAAAGCCTGACTCTTTATTGCTTTCACGACAGGCGAGAGCTTGGCATCTCTTTACTTTATGTATTTGAACAGACATCAGTCTGGCCTTTTTAATGCCTAACCTATTAACAGTTAACCTTTGAACTGTTATTATTTACATTGAAGTTTGCCTTCATTATCCTTTATTGGGTTCATCCTAAGAGTCATGGTATCTGGTTTGAGTCATTTCATACGCTTTAAAAGCGTGGATTGATCCATTTATAGAGGTTATGCTGCCCAAATTTTTAGGGCACTAACATTATTTCTATGATTGCTTCTATTCAACAAACCCTTCCCCCTTCCCCCAAGTAGCGCACCGGTCCCCTGCCCTTCTCCCAGGACCGGGGCGCTACAGCTTATGCCTCCATAAGCTGCCCTGAAAGGGAAGTAGTATTTCGACCACCCGGGAAACCCAAGGTGAAGATCTACGGATCAAGACTGGGAACCAAAGTCCCAGTGATATCCGCCCTGAAGGCCACCAAGATGATAAGGAAGAATAGCTGCCAAGCATTTCTAGTTAACCTGATAAGGAAAGAGGAAGGAGAGCTTTCAATTGAAGATGTTCCAATCGTAAGAGAATACCCCGATGTATTCCTAAAAGAGCTGCCAGGACTGCCTCTAGACAGGCAGGTAGAGTTTACCATCAAGTTGGAAGCAGGAGCCACCCCAGTTTCGAAAGCCCCCTACAGAATGACGCCAAAAGAGTTGCAAGAACTCAAGGTTCAACTGCAAGAGTTATTAGACCTAGGTTTTATCCAACCTAGTGTGTCGCCTTGGGGAGCTCCAATCTTGTTCGTAAAGAAGAAGGATGGTACATTGAGAATGTGCATCGACTATAGTGTTGGGGTTTTTTTGAATTGAACCACCACAGGGTCTAATTGGATGTTCATTAATCCTAATGTCATGTAGATCATAAATTCATGCGTCTCAGATGTTTTAATTAACCGAGTTTAATTAACATGCAAATTCGGTTTTCGATTCTACTAAAGCTGAAACATAGAATACCGAAAAATGGCTTACAAATTAAACGACGGGTTGAGGACAAGATTAAAGGTCTAATCTTGCTATTGTATGAATGATAATAGGCGTCCCTTGATGCTATTCCACTCCTTGATCTTCTGTTGTATTCCCGGACTGAATCTAGTTTCAGGGTGGGCTGAAATCTACTAGATCGGCATGGAATCTGTGGAGATGAAGAGAACACGAGAGGGTTGATATATATGACATAAATTTCGTGCCTCCACCCTCTTATTTATAAGGGGGTGGACGAAATTGGTGTCCCAGTTGGACTGGAATTCTATCTCTATCTCTTGTTCTATCTCCAATTCAATCTAGTCTCTTTTTGGGCTACAACAAGGATCTAGAAGAATATTAAATTGGCCCATTAATTTATTTAATATCCAATATCCAATAAACTTAGGATATAATTAAATAAATTAAGTATTATTTTTATTCCACTAAAGAAATAATACTGACCTACCAATTTAATATATATTTCTGAATATGCTTTCTCCTTTAGTCCAGCCATTCCCCATATTTAAGATATAATGCCTATTAATTAATTATGTAAGCTTCTGAAAACTAATTAATTAATATCTTTTCCTTAAGTAGTACCACACAAGCTTTACTCATGCACAAAATAAATTCCACCTGCAGGGTTTCAGCATGAACTTGCATTTCTTCAAGGGGACACCATCAACCTGGCGTACCAGGACACAGTGCCCCTGCATATTGCACGACCCATCATAAGTGTAAATGTCACAACCCAAGATATCTAGATTATTGATCCTATGAAAGAATCTCACCCTTTGATAAATCAAAGCTGCAAACACTACACGTATATGTCCGCCAATATATAGGGGTTAAGAACCTGAACTCTGTCGATTCTTATTCTCTCATTTAAGGTCAGAATAGAGAATAGAATCCTAAGTAGATCCTCCTCAATACACTCGTCAGTGTATTAGAATAATCAGTGAGTCAAGACAAACTAACTATCCGATTATTCTACGGTGTACCGATAGCGGGTTCAGTGCCATCTAGACCATGAGCCTTTTAATACATTATAAGGAACTGATGATATGATCTAACCGTGTATTTACCCACACCATGTCATCTACAATGTAAGTATAGTGAACATGCATGTAAATATAACAATTTAAATGTAAACAGTGACTGCAATTGTATTCATTCTATATCATCATAAAACTATCATTAATAATGTATACAAAAGACAGGTCTTCTAGTATACAAAACCAACATATAGAGAGCTTAATAAGCTAACCATCAAGAATCGATACCCTCTTTCAAGAATAGACGATCTCTTCGATCAGCTTAAGGGAGCAAATATCTTCTCCAAGATATAGACTTAAAATCTGGGTATCATCAGTTGAAGATCCGAAAGGAGGATATCCCTAAGACTGCTTTTAGAACACGCTATGGAAATTACGAGTTTGTGGTAATGCCATTCGGATTAACCAACGCCCCAGCAGTATTCATGGCTTTAATGAACCGAGTTTTTCACCCATATCTAGATAAGTTTGTTCTAGTTTTTATAGATAATATTCTTATCTATTCCAAGGATGAAGAGAAGCATCAAGATCACCTCAGAGTGGTGCTGGAAACGTTAAGAAGAGAAAGGCTTTATGCTAAGTTTAGTAAATGTGAGTTTTGGCTCAAGGAAGTTATGTTTTTAGGTCATACAGTTTCAGAAGAAGGAATCAAGGTGGATCCAGCCAAGATTGAAGCTGTAAGCAACTGGAAGTCTTCAAGGAATGTAAATGAGATAAGAAGTTTCCTAGGACTCGCTGGATATTATCGACGATTCATCGAAGGATTCTCGACTATATCTAAGCCCATGACGCGATTGCTAAAAAAGGACTCCAAGTTCAAGTGGACGCCTGAGTGCGAGGAAAGTTTCCAAACTTTGAAGAAGATGCTAACCATGGCCCTAGTGTTAGCCATTCTAGAAGGGAATGAAGATTTCGTGGTTTACGCAGATGCGTCGAAGAAAGGATTAGGATGCGTACTGATGCAGAGAGGAAAGGTGATTGCTTATGCTTCGAGGCAGCTGAAGAATCACGAGCAGAACTACCCTACGCATGACTTAGAGCTAGCAGCAATCGTTCATGCACTGAAGATCTGGAGGCACTATCTCTACGGGGCTAAGTGTGAGATCTTCTCAGATCACAAGAGCATGAAGTATTTCTTCGAGCAAAAGGATCTTAACATGAGGCAGAGAAGATGGCTAGAACTTGTAAAGGATTATGACTGCACGATTCACTACCACCTAGGTAAGGCAAATGTGGTAGCAGATGCCCTAAGTAGGAAAGAGAAAGCAGAGTTAGGACTCGTTTTAGTCCAGGAGAGTCTTCGCAAGGAGTTCGAGAAGTTAAGGATCAAGGTGCTAACACCACCCGAGACCATTCAAGCTCAAGTTGCCATGATAATCGCTCAGCCTGACCTAAGGCAAAGGATAATTGAAGCCCAGAGAGGAGATGCGTTTCTCAAAAAGAAAAGGTTAGAAGCACGATCAGATAGCTCGTAAGATTTTGCAGAAGCCGCCGATAACGTGCTTTTATTCAAAGGAAAGCTTTGTGTGTCAGGCAAAGAAGAACTAAAGGAGGAAATCATGTGCGAAGCACATGACACGCCATATACAGCACATTTCGGAAGCACCAAGATGTATCAAGACCTCAAGAGGAACTTCTGGTGGAATAACATGAAGAGAGAGATAGCCACCTTCGTGGAAAGATGTTTGAACTGTCAGCAAGTGAAAGCTTTGTATCAAAAACCTTCTGGGTTGCTCCAACCCTTAGAAATCCCTGAATGGAAGTGGGATCATATTAATATGGACTTTGTAGTAGGTTTGCCAAAGTATAAGCGGGGGAATACCGCTATCTGGATAATCATTGATCGATTATTTAAATCAGCACATTTTGTTGCTGTTAAAATGACGGATGGGCTAGATAAATTACCCAGCTGTATGTTAAGGAAGTTGTGCATTTGCACGGAGTGCCGGTCTCGATTATATCGGATGGTGATACGAGATTTACATCAAGATTCTGGAGGAGCCTACAAGAAGCAATGAGATCAAAAATCAATTTCAGCACGACATTTTATCCTCAAACAGATGGCCAGTCCGAAAGGACTATCCAGATTCTAGAAGACATGCTTAGAGGAGTAGTCATCGATCAAGGAAGCAGTTGGGATGAATTACTATCTTTGGTAGAGTTTGCATATAACAACAGCTACCAGTCATCGATCGGCATGACCCCTTATGAAGCAATGGAAGGAAGTATAGATCGCCCTTGTATTGGGATGAAGTTGGAGAGAGAAGGATACTTGGGCCTGAAATGGTCCAGGAAGCTGTCTAGAAGATCGAGCTTATTCGTCAATGAATCAAGGAGGCCCAAGATAGACAGAAGGCTTATGAGGACGAGAGAAGAATGGAGCTCAGTTTCAACATTGGGGATAAAGTGTTCTTGAAGGTGTCTCCATCAAGAGTAGTAGTTCATTTTGGTAAACGAAGCAAGTTAAGGCCCAGATTTATTGGACCTTTTGAGATTTTAGAGAAGGTGAATGAAGTAGCCTACAAGTTGGCCTTACCATCCAACCTGAGTGACGTTCATGACGTCTTTCATGTCTCAATGTTGAGAAAATACGTGTGTGATCCAAAGCATGTGATTAATAAAGAAGAAATAGTCCTGAATGAGGACTTTGCCTATGAAGAAAAGCCCCAGGACATTGTGGATCGAAAGATCCAGAAGTTAAGGAACAAGGAAATCAATCTCGTGAAAGTTATCTGGAACCATCATGGTTCAGAGGAGGCAATCTGGGAGCTTGAATCCGAGCTGCTCAAGAAGTACCCTGATATCGCTTATCATGGTTAGTAAATTTCGGGACAAAATTTCTTTAAGGGGGTAGGATGTAACACCCTAGATTTTTGGATAAAGTTTAGAGAATTGTTAATGTTAATTAATTAGTTAAGGAAGAAATTTAAATAAGGTTAATTGAGGTCGGATGTCAGTCACGACTTTAAGGGTCAATTTTGTGAAAATCGTCTTTTCAGAAAATGTGATCTTAATTCTTTTATGGCCATTCGTGGTCTCGTTAGAAAGGTTTTAACTCAAGGAGTATGCCGATATTTTCAGATTTTAATTCTGAAGTCATTTGAGTTCCCGGTGATGAAAAACGTATTTGAGAGGTGAATGAATAGTAACTTTTGCGTGCATTTGTGTTTCGATGTCTTATTAGGATCTCGCATAAGGTTTCAAGTCATTGATCGACTTTTCTAAGAGGAGATGAACCCCAAAGAGGTCCGAGGAAGGATTTTTCGGCTCGTTGCTTCATCCACGTGCTCATTATCAAGGTGCTCGTCATCGAGGTGGGTAATTCTAAACCAAATATATGGTTTGAGCTAGTAAGCTCTAGAAACATGTTAAGACAAGAGAAATATCCAATAAAAGTATTTTATGCTCTGCCTAGTTCGTCTCTGTGCAAAGTTAAGAAAAGAAAGTAAAGGAAGTTATATGCATGATATTGTTAAATTGTTATTTGAGTTTGATAAAGTAAAGGAAGTTATTATAAGTTAATTGAGCTCTCAAGCATGTTTAGTTAGATATGCCAGAATTGTTTAAATACAATTTATGCTAGCATGAGATACTTAGAATTGCTTTTAGTTGCAATCTATGTTTATGCACGTTCATTTCTTCGAATTTGAATGTTGGATCTCGCTAAAGATTATTTAGCTAAGTATTGCCTTTTAGGGTAAGTTATAAATCCCTTATAGGCCGAGATCATGCTCAATTAAAGAATTAGCCTTAGACGATTGTTCTAGGCTTGGTATTGCTAGCTAAGTCAAGTAAGTAAGGAAGGTTAAGGTTAAGTAAGGAAGGAAGTTAAGGAAGGATATAGCTTATGTTGTAAGCAGGTTATCAAGCTCAAAGAATAGTTTATTTGTATTATCATGCCGTGACCTTCGAGTCACCGAGTTGAACATTGGAAAGTAAAGGGAGTCACTGCTGGATAACCCCCTCGCATACTCGAGTCACTGCTAGGTAATCCCCTCGTATACTCAGAAGGATACTTGAGGTAACCCCTCTCTTATCCCAAGGCATGCCTCAAGGTACAGTAGACTAAAGGCGCCGATAAAGAAAGAAAAAGATTTTGCGGATATGGAGAGGGCTTTCGCGTTTTGCTCTCCATATACCGCCAGTTATTAATTGGATATTTCTAAAGTTTATCAAGAGTTTTCTCATAAAACCCCACTGAGTACATGTAGCACCCCAGATGTTCAAATAAAGTTTAGAGAATTGTTAATGTTAATTAATTAGTTAAGGAAGAAATTTAAATAAGGTTAATTGAGGTCGGATGTCAGTCACGACTTTAAGGGTCAGTTTTGTGAAAATCATCTTTTCGGAAAATGTGATCTTAATTCTTTTATGGCCATTCGTGGTCTCGTTAGAAAGGTTTTAACTCAAGGAGTATGCCGATGTTTTCAGATTTTAATTCTGAAGTCATTTGAGTTTCCGGTGATGAAAAACGTATTTGAGAGGTGAATGAATAGTAACTTTTGCGTGCATTCGTGTTTTGAGAAATTTATGAAATCCTCCTCGTTGATCCGAGTCTAGTTCTATTAGGCCTCTCTTATGGGAAATGGCTCAAAGATTCCGTTGGCGTTCACGGATTTCCATTCGGAGGTCAATCGAACGCTCGACAGCAAAACTTGTCAGTCTGAGTGAATAGTAAAAAGTAATTCCAAAAAGGGAATCTTTGCTCGTCTTTCTTCAAATGACCCCGTCTTCTTCACGAATCAAGTTGGTTCACTAGTATTCGAGCCAACGAGTCTTCCGGTATTTTTAGATTTCATGTCTGAGGTCATTTGGACCTCGACAACGAATAAAGCAACTTTTAACCGAGCCTGGGTTAACTTTTGCAGTGTTCCCGCACTGGAATGGCTTCTCAAGGAAGCCAAACTCCCTCCTATAAATAGGGGACCACCCCTTTTGCTTCCACTTGCTCATTTACCATCCATTCACTTCCAAGTCGAGAGAGTGAGAAAGCTTTGAGAGCCGAGAAAGTTCTGTAGAAGTAAAAAGCGTTCTTCGTGAGTATTCCGCAAGACAACGAGCGGAGTGGCGTGGAAGGGATGCGGTGAGGAAATGTGCTAGGGACGCCGTGGGGTCGTAGCAGGTGGCTCTACCGCCGTTGCGACTCGATGAGATGCCGAGCTAGCCACCTTCCTTCGACGCACCTAACCCCGTCCATTCTTGTTTGTCGGTTTTGATTCCATTCCTTTTTCGTCTTTTAATTCCGCATTTACTTTTCGTTCTTCATGTTGTTTGTGTTCTTCATTATTGCTCATTTACCTTCCGTCTAAGTTGTATTTCGATTCTTATTAAAGTTCCAAGTTAATAACATTTACGTAATATTGCTCGTTATTATTCTGTTACTATTCTTGTCATTAATTCTCGTAATTAATCTTGTTATTCCGTTTAATTCCATTCAAGTTATATTTAAGATCTCATCGTTATTCTAAATATTAAGGAGGATTATCGTGTTTAAGCTGTTTTAATGTGAATTTCTTTTTAAGTTAAAGCATGCCGTTTCATGTTAATTTAAAATTGTCGAAGCATGTTTTTTTTTAAAAATTTTATAAAGTGTTCTTTGTGTTCATTGAAGGAATCAACGAACACTTAAGAACCCAGATGAAGGTTGCCCAGAAACTGGGCAAAAGAGAGAAAAAAAGAGAGAGTCCCGCCGTGGGGTGGCTGCGTCGCCGCGCCACACCCTCCTCGGCCCAGCAAGCGCTTGCCGGTGTTGAGGGCGCCGCGGTGGGAGGGAGCCCACCGGCATACCCCTATACCGTGGCGGGGTCTACCCTCCGGTGCCGATGTGGGCCACGGCGCCCCCTTTCCTCCCCCGTGTTGTTTACGCCGATTTTTCCGGCTATCTGTCCTACCCTCTTTTCAAATTTTTGAGTTTTTCGAGTCGTGTTATTTCTGAGTTATTTCCAAGTTTAATTTTAGAAAAAGCATCCGTGGTATTTCCAATTTATTTCGAGTAAACTTTTCAAGTTGTCTTCTGTCTAGAACTTGAGAAATCAAGATGTGATGTTCTTCAAATAAATCCTTCTCGAAACCTTATAAGGTCGTAAAGTCGTGCTATCCATGTTTTAAGTCCTAATTAAGGGTATTTAAGTTGGGTATTATTTAATTTCATGTTGTTAGTTAGAAATCTTCGAAGGAGGCCGCTAAGTCGATAATTCGACTTTTGTAGGAGGAAGTGAGCCTCGTGGGAATTCGAGGAAGGATCATCAACTCGTTGCCTCATCTTCTGCTCCGTGATCGAGGTGGGTAAATCTATACTCATCTAAATTTTGATGTAATAAGCTCTAAAAGCATATAGGGCAAATGAGATATCCAATAAAGCATTTTTGCTCTGCCTGATTGATCTCTGTACAAGGAAGGAAAGAAAGGAAGATATTATGTTATAATAGAGATCTCAAGCATGTTTAGAATATTTAGAAATGCTAGAAATGTTAAAGTATTGTTTATGCTTAGCATGAGATATTTAGAATTGTCTTTAGTTATAATTCGTATTTATTTACGTTCATCTTTTTGTATTTGAATATTTATGCTTTGTTAAAAGCTCGTATAGTTAAGGATTAAGGATTGCCTTGTTAGGGTAGCGTTAAATCCCTTTTAGGCCGAGATCATGCTATACTAAATGATTAGCCCTTAGACGTTGCTCTAAGATTGGTTTTCTAGCAAGATCAAGGAAGGAAGGAAATTAGCATTTTGCTTAAGTAGGATTTGAGCTCAGAACTTTTAAGGGAGTCACTGCTGGGTTGATTCCCTCGCAAACTCGTTTGTATATTTGAGGTAACCCCTCTTCTATCCTATGGCATGCCTAAGGGTGCAGTTGACATCAGGTTTGAGCCAGGATGGGCCTAAAAGAAATGAAAAAGGTTTTACGGATATGGAGAGGGCTTTTGCGTTTTGTTCTCCATATACCGTCAGTTAATTGTTTGATATCTTGAAGTTATTAAAGTGTTTTCATTAAAATCCACTGAGTACATTAGTGCTCATGCCCCCTCTTTTTCAAATGTTTTGAAGTTGAGATGCTGAGGATATTGGTGGTTGTTGATGTGGGTTGGCTGCCAAGATTGTTTTGCTATTATCTAAGTTCTTTTGAAATCTCATTATGTGTTATGCTACTCTGATACACTCTTTCTATTCCGTTTAAGTTCTATTATGATTATCAAGACTCTATGAATATTCCCCAGACATGATTATATATATAAGATGCATATTAAGTTTTATTTCCGCTTCTCGAGTATATTTTCCTTTCGCCTATGAAGAGGCTTATTCATGTTGATATCTATTTATTCGCTTTGACCTATGAATGGGTCTATGCTTGTTGGTATCTAATTAATCTAGCCGTTTTATTCGCTGAAGCATGTTTCTTTCTTAATCGAGTATTCTCGAGTATCGTCGTCTATCTTTCAAAGTATATCTTTATTCATAAACCATCTTCGATAATCTTCCAACATTATTCATAAATCCCTTAATAACACCTTGTCCCCATTCGTTAATCCCTATCTTGGGACCGGGCTGTTACAGTACATTAGTGCTCACACCCTCTTTTTCAAATATTTTTAGGTTAAGATACTGAGGCCGGTGATGTGCTACTGGTGGAGTTGTCTGAGTTGGTTGAGTTTCCAAGTTTGTTGCTCTGTATAGTTACAGAATTTTCTTCCGCTATGTTTCTACTAAGTACTCTGATGTTAGTGTTTAGTCTTGATATATGTAACTTGATTCTTGATATTAGCATGTCTTAAATGCTACGATTCATAAAAATCAATAAAGTTGTGAGAGTTAGAAGCATGTTCTTTTGATATTCCAGTTATTCTTTTATGAATTCCGAGTTAATTCAAAAGTCTTACTTTTTGAGCATATTGGTATCTATCCAGTTTCAGTCTACCTATGAATGGGTCTTGCATGCTTGTTGTTGTTGTTCACCTATGAAGGGGCTTTTCTTTCCAAGCATGATTCTACTCATTTACAGTTAGTCTTAAGTTGTTTTCTTACTTCTTCCTATGAATGGGACAATATGAATTACTTAATTCCGACCTATTGATGAGTCTTAGCTGTTGTGGCCTATGTAGAGGTCTTGTTTATTTCAAGAGTCAAATTCCTATCTGTTTGTCATTGCATTCTGTTTAAATTTCAGTTGGCCTATGATTTGGGGTTCCTTTGACTCGATTGAATCCTTTGACCCCTTTGACTCGTTTGAACCCTTTGACCCTTATTGATTCGTTAAAAATAATAGTTCTTCGAAGTCATAAAGTTAAGTTACCTAAGTTCTTGAGGCGCTAACTTAGTTTAATTCTAAAAAAAAACCCCTGGATTTCCAATATTCGTGCTATTTTTACGCACAACAACCCCGTCCCCATCCTTGGGACTGGGCTGTTACATTTCGTGCTCAAAAATAATTTATAACTCCTGTGCCCACAGCGAGCGTAGCCAGCTAATGAGTACGGGTCGATCCCACAGAGAGCTGTTATGATTCTACCTTCAAGTAACTAATCATAAAAAGGGGTTTTGATTTTGTAGTCACTACTGGAAATTATATTTGCAAAAGAAAGTACGGAAGATATCAAATAACAAAGGTTCTCGCATTTGAACTTGAATATAGTTTAAATATATATAAACTCGATCATGGGCACACCGATTTTCATACATGATAAATCACCCAGTTATGGGGACGGGATTCCTCTCTATGTCTCAATATTCATCCTTTCATTTTAGACTTAAAAGCAATTCCTCGTCAATTAAATCCTTAATCAGTCACCCACCCCCCGGTTCCCCAAAAAGTTGTAAGTGAACACCCAGCAATGTGCCCTAGATGAACCCAGATCTGTTATGTTTATCGATTTCTCGTGTGCCCACAACAACCCATTGACTCGCTTATTACTATATGAACCAACACACAGTCACGATTTTCCAATTCAATTAATAGTGGTGTGTCCTTTTTACCTAACGGCTGATTAGCCACATTGGGTATTTCAAACACACACTCACGTAGAACAAGGCACAAAAATCAACAAAAACCGTTCATGCATTACTATGCCCATTTTGGCCTCACGAGTCCATATTTATATTCAAACCATTTTTGGTGTTCAAACACCAGAAATAAAGATCTAGCTAAGCAGGCTAGACATAACTAAAATTACAGAAGTTAAAGACATAAAATAAATAAAAACTTATTGAATTAATTAGCAAAAATACTCAACATAAACGTTGAGTTTAGAAGCATAATCCTAAATCCCAAAGGCTTAAGGCCGATGGATTGTTTCTTGCTGCAAAGCAGGGTACGAAATGTAAATGCAGGGAATTAGAAATTGTAGCAATTGTTTCTGACTATCCAACCTCCCGTTTCCAGAAAATAAAGTAGCTTAAATAGTTACATTTCCAAATTAGAGTTTTCCCAACAAACTGGGGTCTTTATTGGATTCCTGGAACCAGCGTGCCCTCTCTGCTCTGTCTGGATAAGCTTAAGTTTACCAAATTTCTATTTTTTAGGGATTGAGCTTATCTCTTCGTTGCAGCGCCTCCAAGAGTCCAGTTTATCACCAACTCTTCTTCGGATAATGCATCTATTCTTCTCGTTTCTCTCATCCAACTAAATACTGGGTTTTTCGTGAATGCCCATTCTAGCCTTCTATCGAGTCTGCACGAGCAAAGTGGGCACGATATCATACAGTCAACTTCATCCATCTCTGATATGCCTATTCCGCTACTCGAATGTAGGATGAATGGTGAAAGAAGTCTCATGTGTCTCTAAATGAATATTAAGCTTGGATTTCACTTGAATAACCGAGCATAAAATGCCCCTTTCGCCAGACTCGACTCCTGAAATGCCCTATGACCTCATCCTAGTTCTTTTTGACTCAAAACATAATAAAAAGGACATTTATAACGAACAAAATGCCCATAAAAATACGAAATAAATGGACTTATCACACCCACACACTTTAGACATGATTGTCCTCAAGCATGGGATGCAACGCGTCCATAAAAACAAAAGAAAAGAAAGGGAAAAAGAAACTGACTCAAAACAAAAGCATGCAAACTGTTAATCAGTGTGAGCACATCACATTCAACATTCCAACAAAATGCAAAGTTTCAGCATACCAAAAAATAGGTAAAAAATGAGTCTAGCTTGGTAATCCTCACAAACTCTCTTCACTCAGTGTTTAGGCTTAGTGTATACACTCAAATCAATGCAATTCTGTACTTAGTCATCCCATAAGCTTGCTAAAGTTCTACCACCAATCTCTAGAAACCATATATGCATAAGTATCAATAGGGCTTTTTAGGCTATAGTGGGTATTTCATGTAAGGTGGGGCTTTATTTCTGTACAGGCCCTCCATTTTTTCTAAATTCATTACCCTGTTGTGCCCTGTTTAGACAACAAATATTTCTTTACTTTGGGCATTCTGAACACTTAAGACTAGAGGAATTTATTTCTCTTTTTTTTTATCATTTTTTTCTTTTTTTTATTATTTTTCTTTTATTTATTCCCCTATCTTTCCTGGCCTTTTCACAATCTCCCCCAACAATTCTGCCTTCCCCATTTTTTCTTTTTCAAGCTCTTATAATGCCCTGGCTATATATTTTACCATCCCAAACAAAAAACTGTCAGGGCATTTCATAGGCTCAAGGGGCTGCAAAGGCTGTGTGTCATTGTTGGGTAAATTTTTATCTTGGTGGCTCAGCAAAAGATGGCCTATATCATCTATTTATGCATTAACAATTTCCAGGCTTCAAACAGAACAATAGCAAGTTCTAGAATTTCTAAGCACACAATTGTTCACACATGAAGTAAAGAAAGCTGTGAAATGGCATACAGCAAATAGACTCAAGTCTCACAGGGCATGCTAAACTCATTCGTCATTCTTATCTTATGCGGACATGCTGATGTTGTTATGAAGCAGTTTTATGTTGAAAATATCAAATGCAATGACCACATAGACTTCACACATTAGCATGCATGACTCAACTAACCACCTACACACTTTGTATTTTGCAAAGTGTTAGAAACAGACTCAACAAAAGACACGAAAAACATAAACTGGAATGCCCCCACCCACACACTTTGCACTAGGCAAAGTAGGTGAACAAGGGCGACAAACAAACAACAAATAACAAAAACAAAAATGACAAACTAAACCTAATCTAAGGAAACAAAGAACCAGGAATCAATCGGATGAGGGCGTTGGGTAAGAGAACCAATGTGTCTGAAATAGGCCTTTAGGACGGCCTCCATGCGGGTCAGTTTTTCATTGGCTTGGACTTGGGCATTCTCCATTACTTCTAACCTTCTCATCATCATCGTGATCGGGTGATCTCCCTGATGTGCCCTCCCCACTGGTGACTTCTTCGATGTACCTATAGTGATAAGAAATACGCTCGAGGGGTCCACCCTCGGCACAAAGAAAATAGGCTTGCCATCCTCATCGTCAACCACATCTTGCATCCTCCTCAAACAACTTAAATCAAAATATTCACGAGAGAGGGGGATCATAGTAGAATCATTCACATCAAACAACCTGTCCCTAACGGAAATCTAGGTGATCAATTAGGCACAAGAGATACGATGCCTAGAGTATGTTTTAATTTCTTTGAAATGTGCAATGGCCACAGAGCCGAAATTGATTTTTATTTTCTTTACCTTGCACCACAAAATGAACAGCTCCTGATTTGTTATTGAATTCGAGCTATCCTTCCTACCAAAGAAACTATATGCCAGCACCCTATGGCAAAACCTTAGAGCATCATTGTTCAAACAATATTCCTTTGTGGCTCCACTCTGATAAGTGGATCCGTCCCCAATATCCGCCTATTTTGCCTCAACTCCCTCAGCGGAGTCGGGCACAACAGTCACGTCATCTACATACTCCTCTTCCTAGAGGCCCAAGTATGATACGATGCCCAACATCATGTTCAAGTCATCAGCAGACATAGTGAAATTTTTACCCAGAATTTTAAAATTCATCACCCTAGTAGATGTAGCAGGCCTATTTACACCTTTAATTTTCAGATTATTAACAAATTCTCATGAGAGAGCAGAAAAAATTAAACACTCCATATCCAAGAAAAATTCCCAACCTATTGCAGCAAAGAAATCCCTTACCTCTTGCTCTATCCCAAGAGCTGCAAGTGACTCAGCATGGACTTCCTTGGAGTTTATAATGCCCGAACTGGTGGCGGGCCACTTCCTGGCTTCCTGAATGGGGGGCTCCCCATTTCTCTGCCCCTCTTGGGTTCAGGGTGTGGCGTGCCTACTTCAGCCTGAATGGGGGGCTCCCCATTTCTCTGCCCCTTTCTTGGCCCCTGCCTTCATGACCGCTGCCTTTCCCACCCCCTGCTTGGGTGGTGAGTCCTCTGAGGGTTCATCCTCTAGTGTTTGCACCTGGGACGGCTCGCTCTATTGCTGCTGCTACTCTGGTTGCTCTAAAACCTCCTTCTCGGTTTCATCTTATTGAAACTCGGCTTTCTGCTCAGATTGTTGTTCCAGAATGGGCTCTTCGACCTTTCTTTTTTCTTTTACCTTCTCCAATGCCCATTTCTTGATCTCCAGCGGTTCTTCTTCTTGAACTTGCTTCCCTGCAGGTTGTTCTTCATCCTCTTCAAGCTCATTTAGATAATCATCTAGGGCTTCATCATCTTCTTCCATATTTTTCTCCTCTGCGACGACCTCTTCAGATGGCGCAGGCGTTGGAACCCGAGTAGATTTTGTAGCCTTCTTCGGAGCTTCTTTCTCAGGTTCTTACGTGGGCTCCGTAGCCACTTCATCTTCTTGTGTTCCTCCAGCAGTAGTGTCCTCCTCACATTGCTCGTCTTGAGATGGCGTAGTAGAGTTTGCTTCAGCTACGGGTTCTTTTTCCGGCGGGGTTTCCTTTGCCGGTCTACACGAGGTGGCCGCTACAAGTGCAATCTTCTCTTTAGACTTAACAACTTTCTTCTTTACCACCATAGCTGGGGTGGGCTCTGTAGAGGTGACAGGAGTATCGAACTCCAACCTAGCTTTAGGCCCAGCCTTTGGAGCAATATTTTTCCCGCATGTGTTCACCATTGTTGAAGCTTTAAATTTAGCAGATGTTGGTTTTGTATACTAGAAGACTTGTCTTTTGTATACTTTATTGATAATGGTTTTATGATGATATAGAATGAATACAATTATAGTCACTGTTTGCATTTAAATTGTTATATTTATATGCATGTTCACTATACTTACATTGTAGATAATATGGTGTGGGTAAACACATGGTTAGATCATATCATCGGTTCCTTATAATGTATTAAAAGGCTCACGGTTTAAATGGCACTGAACCTGCTATCGGTACGCCGTAGAATAATCTGATAGTTAGTTTGTCTTGACTAACTGATTATTCTAATACACGGTCAAGTGTATTGAGGAGAATCTACTTAGGATTCTATTCTCTATTCTGACCTTAAATGAGAGAATAAGAATCCACAGAGTTCGGGTTCTTAACCCCTATGTGTTGGCGGACATATATGTGTAGTGTTTGCAGGTTTGATTTATCAAAGGGTGAGATTCTTTCATAAGGATCAATAATCTCAATATCTTGGGTTGTGACATTTACACTTATGATGGGTCGTGCAATATGTAGGGGCACCGTGTCCTGGTGCGCCAGTTTGATGGTGTCCCCTTGAGGAAATGCAAGTTCATGCTGAAACCCTGCAGGTGGAATTTATTCCGTGCATCAGTAAAGCTTGTGTGGTACTACTCAAGGATAAGATATTAATTAATTATAGCTGTCAGAAGCTTACATAATTAATTAATGGACATTATATCTTAAACGCGGGGAATGGCTGGACTAAAGGAGAAAGCATATTCAGAAATATGTATTAAATTGGTAGGTCAGTATTATTTCATTAGTGGAATAAAAATAATACTTAATTTATTTAATAATATCCTAAGTTTATTGGATATTGGAAATTAAATAAATAAGCAGGCCAATTTAATATTCTTCTAGATCCCTGTTGTAGCTCAATATGACTTTAATGGACTGGAGATAGAAAAAGAGATAGAGGCCCAAACCCAGTAGGGTTGGGACATTGAAATTTCACCCATCCCCTTATATATAAGAGGGTGGGGGATGAAATTTTTAGTGTTACAGATCAGCTCCTCTTGTGTTCTCTTTATCTCCACAGATTCCATACCGATCTAGTAGATTTCAGCCCACCCTGAAACTAGATTCAGTACGGGAATACAACAGAAGATCAAAGAGTGGAATATTACTGTGGGGCGCCATTTTTCATACATACAACAACAAGATTAGACTTTTAATCTTGTCCTCCACCCGTCGTTTGATTTGTAAGTCGTTTTACGATTTCTATGTTTCCGCTTTAGTAGAATCGTTTAAACCGAATTTGCATGTTAATTAAACTCGGTTAATGAAAACATATGAGATGCATGAATTTATGATCTACATGACATTAGGATTAATGAACATCCAATTAGATCCTGCGGTGGTTCAATTCGAAAAATCCCCAACAACTGGTATCAGAGTGGGTTTTGACACTGTTCTAGATTTAATCCTAGGATTAATTCGAAATATATGTATAAATTTGATGAAATATTTATGTTGTTTAAATTTTCAGATTTATATGTTAGTAAATTTCGAATGGTATGTTCAAAACTTGGATGAATTTTTGATGTAATTCGAAAATTCTAGTTTTGAGGTTGTGTAATTTTCGAAAATCATAAATTGAATTTGGGATGATATTTGATGTTCTTCAAATTTCCAGATTTATTTTATGGTGGTTGTCGAAAATTTGGAGTTCAAAATTTTCGAATTTTGATGTATTAGTTTCCCTAATTTGTTATTTAAAATTTTCGACACTATGTATTAAATTTGGATGGATTTTTAATCAACATTAAAATTTCCAGATTTAATTCTAGTGTGGTTTGAAAATCATGGTGATTAGAATTGGATTTGGTGATTTTTGATGTATATCAAAGATTGTCTAATTCTAATCTAGATATGTTTGAAATTAGAATTTTAAATTTGGTAATTTTTGAAGTGGATCAAAATTTCTAGATTTATTTTTCTTGTAATTTTCGAAACCTACACTATATTATTTGGAATAAGTTTTTTGATTAATGTCAAAATTTCCAAATGTGAAATATAGGTTAATTTTCGGTTTTAATAAATTAATTTGGAATAGATTTTGATGAAAATCAAATTTTCAGATTTATTTATTAGGGTGGATCGAAAATTTGGAAGATGTTGGTGAAGATTTGATATTATTTGATGTATATCTTAATTTGCCTAATTTTAATCTAGATAGATTTGAAAATAGAATATTAAATTTGGAAGAATTTGAAGTGGATCAAATTTCCAAATTTATTATTTGGTAATTTTCAAAATTTATTGATTAAAATTTGGATAAGGTGATTTTGGATATATACAAATAATTATCAAAATCCAATTGGATAAGATTTTAAATTTGGATAAGTTTTAGAAGATTTTGGATTGGAATCAAATCTCCAAACCTTATCCTTGAAGATTTAGATTCTTATGGATAATATTTGGCTTAGATTTTTGATTTATATCAATATATCCAATTATTATTTAATTTGGGTGGCTAGAAAATATTAAATAAAATTGGTGGATAATTTTAAATAATTACTAGATTTATTTTAGTAATATTTTCGAAAAATACAAGTTATAAATTGGTGGATAATTATTTTAATTTCCAATTTTTATCTTGTGGATAATATCGAATTAATTAATTTTATTAATTGAAAAATTCGAATATTATTTAATATGTCATGTTTGGATATCATATGTTATTTTATGCTAATCATGTAATTGTGATTGTTGGATTTGTAGACTGACTTGTTTGCAGGGTTACCGACTATCATGGCTCCTTAATTATGTGATGTATGTTTTAATTTATGTTGGATGTATGATGGACCATATGCTGGTTTGGCTACGTGATTTTAATCCATGAGAAAATCCATGGATTAGGTCTAGGTTTTATTTTATGTTGTTTTAATGTAATAGAAATAAAACTGTTAGACCAAGTTTTTGAGTTGTAATTTTATTCTAGATATATCAGTTTTTTCCTCTAAGGAATAGAAATTCTATATTTAATAAAGTTTGAAGATCAACTCAAAGAAGGAGAGTGGCACAGCTCAAGAAAGGAAGTATCACTAATTCACGTTCCGAAATCCTAATTGGAGCTAGGTTTTCGGCGAGGCGCAGTGATAAGGGCGGCGACCATGCCCGAGGTTCCGGAGCTGACTTTCCAGTTTTATCTCATTAAGCAACATGAAATATAAGTCATGATAGTTGGTTTTTATTATTATTGCTTATTATGTTGTTTGAAGCATGCAATGGTTTTTTATCCTTTTATGTGATGTTTGCATGTTTTACAATGGGATAAAATGAAACCTCAATCTTAAATAACTAAGTAGCAGAGATTCATACCAAAGCATAGAAATCTCAAACGGTCTCCATTAATCTGGTTTAATTGAGATGTGATAGACATGCGAGTTGACAATAGGTCTTCCTCCATAACGGATATGTTATATCACTGTTATCTCTAGAAATTAAACTTCTTCATCAAGATAGCTGTAGAACACTACTAGAACAAACTGACTCCTCCAACTGGAGCAGGGAGTTCAAAATAGTGGACTTGGTGCTAAGATGATGGTGTTCACACTTAGGTGTAATTTATTAATAAACGTCCACACTAACGTGGCTTATTAATTTGAATGTTACACGACCGTGGTTATTTCCGACTATTAATTTACTTGTCATAAGGAAATTTGACTGCAGGTAAATTAAAGGTGGTTTTACCTGTTTAAGGATGAATTTTATAAACGTCCACACTAACGTGGCTTATAAGAAACATTTTTAAAATATCGGTGGATTACATATAATTTTTTGAGGTATACGATTATATGTGAGTATCCTAAAGTTTGTGACTGTACTGCATGTTTACTTTTCAGTTATTCTATATCATCATGGCACTCTCCAACCTGTCCACTATTCTCAAAGAAAACAAGTTAATCGGTGAAAATTACAATGACTGGATTCGAAACCTTAATCTTGTTGTCACTGCGGAAGGACACAAATACGTACTTGAAGAAGTATGTCCTCAGAAGCCAGATGAGGGTTCTGACGAAGCCCAAAAGGTTACATATGATAAGTGGATTAGGTCCAATGAGATAACGCGCTGTTACATTCTGGCATCTATGTCGAATGTGTTGCAACATCAGCATGAACCTATGAAAACCGCTTATGATATCATGTACAATCTTAGGCAGCTCTTCGGTCATCAGAACCGCTCGGCACGCCATTTGGCAATGAAGAAGCTAATGGATACGAGAATGTCTGACTCCACACCTGTTAGGGATCACGTTCTCACGATGATGGGGTATATGGCTGAGATCGAGACCTTGGGTGGAGAGCTGGATGGCGATTCTCAAATCGACATTGTTCTTCATAGCCTGTCCTCGAGGTTTGAGAAGTTCAGGCTGAACTTTAACATGATTAAAAGGGATGTCAGCCTGACTGAACTACCCATGGATCTTCAGGCGGCTGAGTTACTTCAAAAAGGAAATCCGGAGGCATACCTAGCTGAAAATAAGGCGTCTTCTTCCGGTACTAAAAGGAAGAAGAAGAACGCACCCAAGAAAGCTGCAGAGGGGGCGCCTAAGGTAAAGAAGTCTAAGACTAAGATTCCTCCCGAGGAATTTAAGTCAAAGACAAAGTGTTTCAAGTACGGCTAACCAGGTCACTGGAAGGCGGATTGTCCTAACAAGAAGAAGAAAAAGGGTACGTCTCAATCTCTCTTCGTTGAAACATGTTTAGCTACTTGTTCTACTCAGTCATGGGTAGTAGATACTGGAGTTACTGATCATGTTTGCATGTCTTTATAGAGGTTCTTGGAAAAAAGACAGCTGAGTGATGGAGAGATTTCAGTCTACATGGGCAATGCTACGAAAGTGGCGGCAGTTCCAGTGGGAGACGTAACCTTATCTTTTAGTAGTGATAGGATATTATTTTTAAAGGATTGTCTTTATGTGCCTGGTTTTAGGCGAAACTTGATTTCAGTTTCTAAACTTTTTATGGATGGATATTCTGTTTCTTTTGATAACAAGGTTGTTGTCTTTAGTGATAAAAGTTTTATCTGTTCTGGCACATTGGATGGACATCTTTATTTACTTAATCCTATGCAAAACACTACGCAAATGCATTTACTGAATACATCGGTCATAAATCCTAACAAATGAAAAGAACCTTCAGAAATGAATCAAACCTATCTTTGGCATCTTAGGCTCAGCCATATTAACCATAAACGGATACAAAGACTAGTAAATGATGGGCCCTTGTCTTCATTGGTCCTAGAATCGTTCCCTTTGTGTGAATCCTGTTTGGAAGGTAAAATGACCAAGCGACCCTTTAAGGATAAAGGGAATAGATCTGAAGAGGTACTAGATTTGATTCACTCTTACTTATGTGACCCTATGTCAGTTCAAGCTCGAGGAAGGTACGAGTATTTCATCACGTTCATTGATGATTACTCAAGGTATGGATACATATACCTGTTAAGCCGCAAGTCAGAATCCTTTGAGACTTTTCAAAGAATTCAGAGCGGAAGTGGAAAAATGTACAGGTAAAAGTATCAAATCACTACGGTCTGATCGTGGTGGTGAGTACCTCTCGAATAAATTTAGGGACTACTTAGCAGAGAATAGGATTATATCCCAATTGACTGCGCCGGAAACACCACAGCAGAACGGCGTGGCGGAGAGAAGGAACAGAACATTGTTAGAGATGGTTAGATCGATGATGAGCTATTCAGATCTGCCTATTTTGTTCTGGGGATATGCCCTGGAAACGGCAGCCTATATTCTAAATGTGGTTCCATCAAAATTAGTCCCATCTACGCCCACAGAACTTTGGACTGGATGAAAGCCCAGTCTTGGACATTTTCAGATTTGGGGTAGTCCAGCACATGTGTTGGATAAGGAAGCTGATAAGCTAGCACCACGTACGGATGTTAGATTTTTTGTTGGATATCCCAAAGGAACGAAATGTGGTTTATTTTATAGTCCTAAGGATCAGAAGATCATTGTCAGTACCAATGCTCGATTCTTAGAGGAAGACTATATAATAAATCACAAGCCAAGAAGTGAGATAGTACTTGAGGAACTTTGAGGGGAAAATTCGAATCTGACACCAACAGTACAAGAAGAGGAACCACAATTTACTGCACAACGTGTCACAGAAGTACATGAACTGCCTCGTCGCAGTGGGAGGGTTGTACGCCAACCTGACAGATTCATTGGTTTGGGAGAATCTTCGGATTTCCCTGTAGGACTAAATGAATTGGATCCTAGGACCTACGACGAAGCGATCCAAGACAAAGATGCAGACTCTTGGAAAATTGCAATGGAGTCTGAGATTGGATCTATGGATCACAATCAAGTTTGGGAGCTTGTAGAACCACAGGATGGAGTAAAACCCATTGGGTGTAAGTGGGTTTACAAACACAAGAGAGGAGCTTACGGGAAGGTTGAAACCTTCAAGGCAAGATTGGTGGCGAAAGGGTATACTCAGAAAGAAGGGATCGATTATGAGGAAACTTTTTCACCGGTAGCCATGTTTAAGTCAATCCGGATTCTCTTGTCTATTGCCGCTCATTTGGATTATGAGATTTGGTAGATGGATGTCAAGACAGCTTTCCTGAATGGAAGTCTTGAGGAAAACATCCACATGAAGCAACCAGAGGGTTTCATTGCTAAAGGCCAAGAGCACTTAGTGTGTAAGCTTAAGAGATCCATTTATGGACTTAAGCAGGTGTCAAGGTCTTGGAACATCCGGTTTGACGAGGTTATCCAGTCATATGGATTCGTGCAATGTCTGAATGAGATCTGTGTGTACAAGAAGAGTGACGAAAACGTGGTGGCTTTCCTCGTGCTATATGTTGATGATATCTTACTTATTGGAAACAGTAAGAAAGTATTATCTAACATAAGGGTGTGGTTGTCCAAGCAGTTCGATATGAAAGATCTAGGAGAAGCCGGACACGTCCTTGGCATCAAGATAATTCGAGATCACCAGAAAATGATGTTGTGCTTATCCCAGACGACATATATCGACACAGTGCTAGCTAGGTTTAACATGCAGGATTCCAAGAAAGGTTTTATACCTTTCAGGCATGGAATTCATCTATCCAAGGATATGTGTCCCCACACACAGACTGAGATAGATGAGATGAAGGGCGTTCCATATACTTCGGCTGTGGGAAGCCTTATGTATGCTATGCTATGCACTAGACCTGATATATGCTATGCAGTCGGCATGGTAAGCAGATATCAGTCTAACCCTAGACAAGGTCACTGGACTGCGGTTAAGAATATACTCAAGTACCTAAAAAGGACTCGAGCTTATATGTTGGTGTACCGGTCTGATAGTCTAATGCCTTTGGGTTACACGGACTCAGATTTTCAATCCGATAAAGATCAGAGTAAATCTACCTCAGGCTATGTGTTTACCTTGGGAGGCGGAGCTATTGCATGGAGGAGCATAAAGCAGAAATGCATTGCGGATTCCACCATGGAGGCTGAATATGTAGCTGCCTCTGAGGCTACAAAAGAGGCCGTCTGGCTCAAGAGCTTCTTGTTGGACTTGAGCGTGGTTCCTGATTTGCCTAAGAGTATCACGGTATATTGTGATAACTCGGGTGCAGTGGCAAATTCGAAGGAACCCAGAGCCCATAAGGTAAGTAAACACATAGAGAGAAAGTACCATCTTATACGAGAAATCGTTAAGAGAGGAGATGTGGTAGTGGTCAAGATTGCATCGGTGGACAATTTAGCTGATCCATTCACGAAGAGCCTTCCGAATAAGACCTTCTACGGTCACGTGGAGAAAATGGGAGTGAGATGCAGACCCGGGGTTGCCGTTTGAGAACTTAGTTAGAGTTGGAGAGTTAGCCAGTTTGTTTTATATTTGAAAGACATGCTTCAAGTATAAGTGGGAGATTGTTGGTTTTGTATACTAGAAGACTTGTCTTTTGTATACTTTATTGATAATGGTTTTATGATGATATAGAATGAATACAATTGCAGTCACTGTTTGCATTTAAATTGTTATATTTATATGCATGTTCACTATACTTACATTGTAGATGATATGGTGTGGGTAAACACATGGTTAGATCATATCATCGGTTCCTTGTAATGTATTAAAAGGCTCACGGTTTAAATGGCACTGAACCTGCTATCGGTACGCCGTAGAATAATCTGATAGTTAATTTGTCTTGACTAACTGATTATTCTAATACACGGTCAAGTGTATTGAGGAGGATCTACTTAGGATTCTATTCTCTATTCTGACCTTAAATAAGAGAATAAGAATCCACAGAGTTCGGGTTCTTAACCGTTATGTGTTGGCGGACATATACGTGTAGTGTTTTTGCAGCTTTGATTTATCAAAGGGTGAGATTCTTTCATAAGGATCAATAATCTCGATATCTTGAGTTGTGACATTTACACTTATGATGGGTCATGCAATATGTAGGGGCACCGTGTCCTGGTGCGCCAGTTTGATGGTGTCCCCTTGAGGAAATGCAAGTTCATGCTGAAACCCTGCAGGTGGAATTTATTCCGTGCATGAGTAAAGCTTGTGTGATACTAATAAAGGATAAGATATTAATTAATTATAGCTGTCAGAAGCTTACATAATTAATTAATGAACTTTATATCTTAAACGCGGGGAATGGCTGGACTATAAAGGAGAAAGCATATTCAGAAATATGTATTAAATTGGTAGGTCAGTATTATTTCTTTAGTGGAATAAAAATAATACTTAATTTATTTAATAATATCCTAAGTTTATTGGATATTGGAAATTAAATAAATTAGCAGGCCAATTTAATATTCTTCTAGATCCCTGTTGTAGCCCAATATGACTTTAATGGACTGGAGATAGAAAAAGAGATAGAGGCCCAAAACCAGTAGGGTTGGGACACTGAAATTTCGCCCACCCCCTTATATATAAGAGGGTGGGGGACGAAATTTTTAGTGTTACAGATCAGCTCCTCTTGTGTTCTCTTTATCTCCACAGATTCCATACCGATCTAGTAGATTTCAGCCCACCCTGAAACTAGATTCAGTCCGGGAATACAACAGAAGATCAAGGAGTGGAATATCACTGTGGGGCACCATTTTTCATGCATACAACAACAAGATTAGACCTTTAATCTTGTCCTCCACCCGTCGTTTGATTTGTAAGTCGTTTTACGATTTCTATGTTTCCGCTTTAGTAGAATCGTTTAAACCGGATTTGCATGTTAATTAAACTCGGTTAATTAAAACATATGAGATGCATGAATTTATGATCTACATGACATTAAGATTAATGAACATCCAATTAGATCCTGCGGTGGTTCAATTCGAAAAAACCCCAACAGCAGAGAGATGCTGTAGGGTTTTTGTGATGGAGAAGAAAGACGCTTCGATCTTTTTTTTCTGAAAAGAATGAAAGTGGGAGTTAAGATTTTGTGGGGTTGGCTTTATATTAAAGTGTTGCTATTCCTGATGTGACTGTGACTCTTCGAATTCCAAAGGATTTATTCAAATCAGCGTGCCCCCATCAACGGATAAGCCTTATCCCCTGAAAAATCAGAACGAACATTATCTCTTCATAATGCCCTACTTCAGAATCCCTATTTTTCCGGGATTTATCTTTATCTCTTATTTCTCTCTCTTTATCCTAACCTGTAGATCACATACTTATAAAAAAAAGCGTAAAATTGCCCCTAACTAATTTGATTAACTGGAAACTTAATTTAAATAAAAAAAATGGATTAAAATAATTAAAAACCTGGGTTGCTTCCCAGTAGAGCCCCATTTATTATCGTGGGCACGACACCATCCCTGTTCAGGTGTAAATGGGCTCCCCAAGCCAGACCATTCTAGTATCCATATCAGAATGCCCTAGGTAAGGTTTGAGACGATGGCCATTTACTTTGAATTGCCCTCCAGTTTCGGGATTTGTAAGCTCAACTGCCCCATTGGGGCATTATGTATAGACTTCAAATAGACCAACCCTCTTGGTCCTCAGACTTCCTCTCATCAATTTGAACCTAAAATGGTACAAAAGCACTTGTTGCCCTGGGAAGAATCTCTTTCTTCTAATCACTTGATCACGAAACCTCTTCATCTTTTCCTTGTAAAGCACAACATTATCATAGGCTTCCATTCTCATTTCTTCCAACTCTTGAATCTGAAATTTTCTAAAATGCCCGGTTGCATCTTTATCCATGTTCAGCTTCTGAAGTGCCCATCGTGCCTTGTGCTCAAGTTCTACTAGCAGATGGCAACACTTCCCAAATAACATCCGATATGGGGTCATTCCAATTAGGCTCTTGAATGCAGTCTGGTATGCCAACAAAGCATCATCCGGATGGGCACTCCAGTCCTTTTGACTTGGATTCACTACCTTCCCAAGGATGGCTTTAATTTCTCGATTTGAGACTTCAGCTTGGCCATTTTCTTGTGGATGATAGGTTGTTGTGACTCTATGGTTCACCCCATACTTCTTTAATAGCCTCTCCATTATTTGGTTGCAAAAATGAGTCCCTTGATCACTGATGATGGACCTGGGCACACCAAACCGGCTAAAAATATGGGATTTCAAAAAGGTGGCTACTACTCTTGCATCATTTGTAGGAGTAGCCTTAGCTTCAACCCATTTGGACACATAATCAACTGCCAGGATAATGTAATGGTTCTCCTTAGAATTTGCAAGGGGTCCCATTAAATCCATTCCCCAAACATCGAAAATTTCCATTGTTATGATGGGTATCATGGGCATTTTATTTCTTCTTGTGATGTTCCCAACTCTCTAGCATTGATCACATCTTTTGCAAACATCGTGGGCATCCTTGAAAATTGTGGGCCAAAAGAACCCATAGTCTAGAACTCTCCTTATTGTTCGGTTTGGTCCGAAGTGCCCTCCACAAGCATAATTGTGAAAATGCTTCAAAATCTCCTCAATTTCATAGTCTGGCATACATATTCTTATGATTTGATCAGCACATCTCCTCCATAGAATAGGGCTATCCCAGGCATAGAACTTGCTCTCATGCCTCAATTTATTCTTTTGGTACCTTGAGTACCCAATTGGCAGCTCTCTTGACTCCAAAAAGTTTACTACATCTGCATACCAGGGCTTCAGTGTGCCCCGTGCTGAGTACAAATGCTCATCAGGAAAATGATCCGTAATGGGCATTTCATTGCCTTTTTCATTCAGCACCGGGCTCAGATGATCAGCTACCAAGTTTTATGCCCCACTCTTATCCCAACATCAAACTCCTGCAAGAGCAGGATCCATCTAATTAGTCTCGGCTTTGTCTCCTTCTTGGCCATCAAGTGCCTCAGGGCATCGCGATCTGTGTAAACAATGCTTTTTGCTCCCAAGAGATAAGACCGAAACTTCTCGAATGCAAACACTACTGCCAATAGCTTTTTTTCAGTAGTAGTGTAATTATACTGTGCCCCATTCAGAGTTTTGGAGGCATAGTAAATTACATGGCTTTCTTTTCCTCTCTTCTGACCTAGTACAACGCCCACAACGTAGCCACTGGCGTCACACATAATCTCAAAGGGAATTCCCCAATCTGGCGATTGGATAACCGGTGCTATAACTAGTTACTTTTTTAGAAAGTTGAATGTCTTCTTACACTCTTCATCAAATTTGAAGGGAACATCTTGTTGCAATAAATGAGTAATTGGCTGCGCATTTTTTGCAAAATCTTTTATAAACCTTCTGTAAAATCCAGCGTGCCCCAAGAATCCTCTCACTTGTTTCACCGAAGTGGGATATGACAATTTTTCAATTATGTCCACTTTGTCTTTACCGACCTCAATGCCCCTCTCAGAAATCACATGGCCTAGTACAATGCCTTCTCTGACCATAAAATTGAATTTTTCATAGTTTAGCACCAGGCATTTATCCACACAACATTGCAACACCTTCTCTAGATTGTCCAAGCATCGATCAAAGCAGCTCTTATACACTGTGAAGTCATCCATGAATACCTCAATGCAGTTCTCGAGCAAATAAAAAAATATGCTCATCATATATCGTTGGAACGTGCTAGGAGCATTACAGAGGCCAAAGGGCATTCTGTGATAGGTAAATGTGCTGAATGGGCATGTGAATATTGTTTTCTCCTAGTCCTCTTGACTTATTGCAATCTGCATGTATCCTGAGTAGCCATCCAAGAAACAAAAGAATTTGTTTCCTGCAAGTCTCTCCAGCATCTGGTCAATGAATGGAAGTGGAAAATGATCATTCCGTGTGACCGTGTTCAGCTTCTGGTAGTCAATGTAAACTCTCCAGCCAGTTTGCAGTCGTGTGGGCACAAGCTCTCCTTTTTCATTTTTCACAACTTGAATGCCCGACTTCTTGGGCACAACATGGATTGGACTGACCCACTTGCTATCTGAAATAGGGTATATAATGCCCTGGTCTAGTAGCTTAATTATCTCTTTTAGCACCACATCCTTCATCACCGGGTTAAGCTTTCTTTGTGGATCTCGAATAGGTTTTGCATCATCCTCCAGCAAAATCTTGTGCATGCATACCACTAGGCTAATGACCTTTATATCTACCAATATTTATCCGAGTGCCTCCTTGTACAGTCTTAACAATCTCAAAAGGCGGTCCTCATCAGCTTGATTTAAATCCGCACTTATGATTACAGGGAGAGTCTCATGATCTCCCAAATAGGCATACTTCAAATGCCTCGATAATACCTTTAGTTCCAGCATGGGCGCTTTGACAATGGAAGGCATCATCTTGTCATCATTCATCCGAATGGGCACACCATAATCTACACAGCCGTATGGCATCTCTTCTAGTGAATATAGCATCATGATTCCTTCCTCAATGTCATCGTATTTCTCCAAGGCATCCTGATCGGTCAGTCCATCCCATGATGCCCATTCCAATGGCTCTTTATTGCTCACTATGGATAGGGTAGATCGGCTTGGTGGATGGAAGAAATTCACAAAACTACAATTCTCTGTATCTGGGGGGTGCTTTAATGCTTCAAATATGTTGAATGTCACATTCTCCCCATCAAACTCACTCGTCAGTGTGCCCTTATCTACATCAATCTTGGTCCGAGCTGTTTTCATGAAAGGTCTTCCCAGCAACAACACCGAAGAATTTGAAGTCGATGTGCCCATATCAAGCACATAAAATTCTGCCGGGAATATTAGCTCGTCCACTTTTACCAACACATCTTCAATGAGGCCTTCTGGATATACATTCGATCAGTCAGCAAGTTGAATAACCACACCGATCTCTTTCAAAGGTCCAATCTTTAGTTTTTTGAACTTACAGGGGCATTACGTTGATCGATGCCCCTAAATCCAGCATGGCCTTCTCCACGTTCTTGTCTCCTATGATGCAAGGTATTATGTACATCTCTGGATCATCACACTTTTTGGGTAGCTTCTTTTGTAACACAGCCTATACATTCTCCCCAACTAAAAATATTACATCATCATTGAAACGCACCTTTCTGGTGCAAAGCTCCTCTAAAAATCGGGCATACAGCGGCACCTGTTTGATTTCTCGATTAGTGGAATATTGATCTCCACTTTACTAAATAGTTTTAACATCTCCCTAGTTTCATCTTCTCTTCTATTATATGCCGATCTCTCTGGAAAAGGAGGCTCATTTCCCTGGAATGGGCACATTGGCAAGCTTCTTGACTTCCGAAATGGGCACAGTATCATTATGTTCGGCTTCTTGTGCCTCGTCCTCTATGGGAATTTTTTCCACTTCTTCTTCCAAGGGCACTTCAACCTTCTCTTCCACTGGCCTGACCATCTCTGGAAGCTTTTTTCCACTCCTTAGAGCCACTGTATTCACCTGCTCTCTCAGGTTTTCAACCTGGAAATGTAGCTTCCCATTTTTCTCCTCCATCTTATGCATGGTTTGAGCCAATTGGTTGATTTGCTTGCTTATGTGTGAGAGACCAGCTCGGGTCTCTTGCTTGAACTTTTCATTCTCCTCAGCCATAGTAAACACAAGATCCTCCAGCCTGTGTTTTCTCTTCTCTTCTGGTGGCGGTAATGGGTGTGCGGGATGCCTATCCTCTAGCCTTCTCCATTTGAAGTTTTCATGGTCTCTCCAGCCAGGGTTATAAGTCTGGGAATGGGGATCATATCTTCTGGAATGCCCATTCTGGCCACCTGCAGCATTCACTTCCTCTATTTCGTCCTGTAGAGTAGGGCACTCATCAGTAAAATGAGATATGCTTTTGCATACTCCACAGGGTCTGGGCTTCTTCGTCATGTTTACACCAGATAAATTTTTTTCAATTTTGTCACACAATCCATCGATTCTGATGTCCTGGTCTGGTGCCCTTTCCGATTTGCTTACAACCCGAATGCCCTCTCCACCGAAGTCGCGGTTGTCTTTAGCCATTGCAGTGAGAATTTTGAATGGTTCAATAGGTTGTTTGTTCATAATAGACCCTCCACATGAGGCATTCACAATTGTCCTCTCATACGATCTCAATCCTCCAACAAAATACTGAATCAAATCATGTTCAGTAATCTGGTGCTGTGGGCATTTCGCCAGCATCGTCTGAAATCTTTCCCAGTAGTCATAGAAACTCTCGTTAGTTCCTTTCTTCAGGCTCCCTATCCTTCTTCTCATTTCTTGCACTTTGGATGCTGGGAAATATTTCTCCAAAAACTTTTGTTGAAGTTCTCTCTATGTGGTCACAACGCCACTTGGCAATGTGTACAGTCAGTCTCGTACTCCATCTTGAAGGGTGAAAGGGAACGAGACCAACTACACATGCTTCTCTCGTCCATCGTCGGATGGTTGAGTTTGGCAAACCATCTCAAAATCTTACAAGTGTCTTTGTGAATCCTCTCCGGGCATTCCGTAGAACTTCAGCAAGATTTGGATAAAGTTTGTATGAATATCCCAGTCCTGAGTCACAGTTGAGAGTGTAATGCCCATAGGGCGCAGATTCTTGTTGGTCGGAAAAACCAACTGCCTTAAAGTCCTGTTATCATCCGCATTACCATTTACGGAATATTCATTTGCTGCAGCCATGTTGATGTTATGGCCGTTCTCAAACTGTTCTTCCTCCTCTTGCCCTTCATCTTCTTGATCTTCTGGTGGTAGTATGGGCTCACAACGTCTGCGTGCGGCTTGGAGTGCCCTCTTCGCTGCTGCCTTGTTTTTTCTCGAAGACTTCTCTATCTCCAGATCATATAATAGAGTCTCCTCTGAAGAGCCCCTGGGCATCAACTTCCAGGCTCACCAGTGTGGAAAGTAAAATCACTAGAAACCAGCACTCCGGCAACGGCGCCAATTTTGATGCGCGGTCATTTTGCGCTCAAAAATAATTTATAACTCCTGTGCCCACAGCGAGCGTAGCCAGCGAATGAGTACGGGTCGATCCCACAGAGAGCTGTTGTGATTCTACCTTCAAGTAACTAATCATAAAAAGGGGTTTTGGTTTTGTTGTCACTACTGGAAATTAAATCTTCAAAAGAAAGTACGGAAGATATCAAATAACAAAGATTCTGGCATTTGAACTTGAATATGGTTTAAATATATATCAACTCGATCATAGACACACCGATTTTTATACATGATAAATTACCCAGTTATGGGGACCGGATTCCTCTCTGTGTCTCCTCATTCATCCTTTCATTTTAGACTTAAAAGCGATTCCTCGTTAATTAAATCCCTAATCAGTCACCCACCCCCCGGTTCTCCAAAGAGATGTAAGTGAACAGACAATAATGTGCCCTAGATAAATCTAGATCTATTGTGTTTACCGATTCCTCGTGTGCCCACAACAACCCATTGACTCCCTTATTACTATATGAACCAACACATAGTCACAATTCACCAATTCAATTAATAGTGGTGTGCCCTTTTTACCTAACGAATGATTAGCCACATTGGGTATTTCAAACATACTCATGTGGAACAAGGCACAAGAATCAACATAAACCTATCATGCATTACTATGCCCATTTTGGTCTCACGAGTCCAGATTTATATTCAAACCATTTTCATTGTTCAAACACCAGAAATACAGATCTAGCTAAGCAGGCTAGACATAACTAAAATTACAGAAGTTAAAGATATAAAATAAATAAAAATTTACAGAATTAATTAGCAAAAATACTCAACATAAACGTTGAGTTTAGAAGCATAATCCTAAATCCCAAAGGCTTAAGGTCAATGGATTGTTTATTGCTGCAAAGCAGCGTACGAAAAGTAAATGCAGGGAATTAGAAATTGTAGCAATTGTTTCCGACTATCCAACCTCTCATTTCTAGAAAATAAAGTAGCTTAAATAGTTACATTTCTAAATTAGAGTTCTCCCAACAAACTGGGGTCTTCAATGGATTTCCAAAACCGACATGCCCTCCCTGATCTGTCTGGATAAGTTTAAGTTGACCAAATCCCTATTTTTTAGGGATTGGGATTATCTATTCGTTGCAGTGCCTCCAAAAGTCCAGTTTATCACCAACTCTTCTTCGGATAATGCAGTTATCCTTCTCGTATCTCTCATCCAACTAAATTTCGGGTTTTTCACAAATGCCCATTCCGGCCTGCTGTCGAGTCTGCATGAGCAAAGTGGGCACGACATTATACAGTCAGTTTCATCCATCTCTGATATGCCCATTCCGCTACCCGAATGTAGGATGAATGCTGAAAGAAGTCCCCTCACTACCAAAAAACACGCTCATACATAACGGATAAAATCCGTTATCTATGTTATTATATGAGTGTTACGTATACTGGTGTTATGTATGATTGCGCTCATACATAACGGAATAATATCCGTTATCTATGTTATTATACATAACAGTTATAGCAACAAACATGACATCGGATATTACGTTATCTATAACTCTCATACATAACGTTTTCTTCCGTTATAAAAAATTAACTTCCTCCGTTATCTATGAACTTTTACATAACGGATTTTTTTCATACATAACACTCTTCATTGCGTGATCTATTACTGTTATATATAACGATTTATACCGTTATGAAAATTCATTTTTCTCCGTTATGAAATATACCACATGAATTAATACATAACGTTGTTTGTAGTTTAGATAACGCTTTTTTACGTTATGTATGTCATGATACATAACAGATTTTTACCGTTATTAAATATTTTTAGTTTTCGTTATCTTTAGGTCTTATACATAACGGTCTTATAGATTTTCAGCAATTAAAATAATTTCAAAATAATAAAAATAACTGAAATTCTCATAAATCATCATATATCTAATTCAAAAAATATTCATACATTCATCCAAATATAATCAACATTCTACACATGTTTATATTGTACTAATGTCAAAACAAAGATAACATATATATTGCAACTAGCTAGCTAGCCATTTTGATCGGAACAACTTTTTCGGTGATTGAGAGGCGCTCATTCAACTCAATTGCTCAACTATAAACCTGCCACAGTTACAGAAGTAAGTGATAACAATTAATCAACCCAATACTCAACAATAACCCAATCTCAACTAAGATGACATAAAATATATTCCTCCTCAAGAAATTATTGTGGGTACTTAAGAAGTTCCTTTGCACTGGCCCTCTAAGGTTAAAAATTGAGAGAAAAACGGAAGTATAAGAGTAGGCAAGGTTTCTCACCTTCAGAAAAAACAACCATACAAATTACAAAGTGAAGATACAATCACCAATCTAGAATGAAGAAAAATAACTTCAAAAGAATTACACCAATCTAGTTTTATCAAGAAGGCAGCAAAATAACATTCCAATCACCACACCAATAATAATTCAAACATTTAGTTAACTTAGATATGCTGTTTCATCATAATATAACAGATTGTATGGATAACCATGGATTATAAAAACTGAAGCAAGGTGCAAGATTAGAAACTGAAATGATTAACATGCAGAAAGGATCAAAATGTGAATTTCTATTATTCTATATACAAGTGGGAAATGCATTAACATTATTTCATTATAATATTCTGTATGTATTATTCATAGTCTATATGTAAAGTTTGTATCTGAACAATAATTTCCTAAGATGACACCCTATTAGCAATTATAGCACCATCTTGGATTAAAGTTAACCGTGCTACTCCTTTTATTTAGTCTTTAGAGTAAAAAAAAAGGTTATATCTCATTATCTCAATCAGGGAAACAGCGCGAGTATGGTCACTAAAACTCGATTCAGAAACACACACACACTTAAGAAGTTAAACCTTTTCCATATCTTTATTTGAAACATAAGCATACTAAAGGCTTAACACCATTGGGAGTCATTGAGTGAATAAGGAAGAGGACATTGTCGTTCATATATACACATTTTTTGGTTATATCTATGAAGAAAATAGACCAGCAAGCTATTTACCATACAAAAAAGTTTCCAGATCAAGAAAATAGTTTGATAAAAAAAATATTCTTGATGATGTGCACTGTGTACTAGTATATGCACAATCCCTTGTCCTATTTTCTAGTCAACGTCTAACAAATGGGCGGACTTTTTATCATGTCATCTATTCTGCAACCCCAACATACGACCGTTACTTGGATTGCAATTCTTTACCTTTTATATTATCAAACTAATAAAAAAGAAAACCTTAGTGAGTTATGAAGAAGCCAGAAAGAAAAGATTTTGCACCACGGTTCAGAATATATCAGTATGCACGAGCTTAACAACAAGTTCCAGGCTTCTCTGAGCTCATTTATTTGGGGAGAAACAGCGTGTACCTTTTTATACTTATCCACGCGAATTTTAGCTTTTTCTGCAGCACAAATCTAGAATGGCAGCACAATGTTGTGTCGAAGAGAGATAACCGAATCAATATTTGACTATAAAATCACTTGGAATTCATACCATATCGACAAGTCCAAGTAGCTCCTCCGCTGACGGAAGAGAAAAACTTAACTCCAACCTGTCCAAACTTTTTGGGAGGGCAGGATTGTCACTTAAGAATTAATAACAAAAGTTAGTTGGCTAGTAGGAAGAAAGATGCAACGTACTGATATGAATTCTTACTATTTCTTGTCAATATCATTGGCCTTTTTGCAATCTCTGCAAGTTGCTGTATAGTAGTTAAAACCATGATCTTCGAAAAGTGTAGCATCCACATCTTTAAAAATAATCAAGGTTTTAACCCCATTCTGACAGTTAACAATTCTCTTATATGCAGAGACTGATTTCTTAGGAGATGAACATGCATCTCTTGAATCCTCCTCATCTGGTAAGTGTATCAGTTCAATTACTGTATCATCAGAGCATTGTGTATCCGCATTTACAGCCTTGAAGAACTTTGAAAGGGACTTGTTATCTGTATTTGTTCCATTTTCTACTGTGTTGAAACAAAATAAGCATTTAACACATATTAGTAAAGTCACAAAAACTAAAGAACTGTCTATAAGCTCCAAAGCTTCGATTATATTAAGCAATTCTTGTCTACATAATATAAATAGTCAACTGCCATTCCAGATATTAAACAAGAGACATTCGAGTATAGTCAAAGTTTATGTTATACACAACATAATTTATGGATAACTAGTCAATATTTGATGTTCGACGCTTCATACCTTTCTATTACGTATCTTATCATATCCCAGCGGATCATTCCCAGTAACATGTTGACATTGAATAGTTGAAAGCCCTGGGTGTCCTCCACTGCAAAGGTAGCCTCCGACTTTACTTTTTGTTGTTGAATTTATAGATTAATTACAATTTGAAAACATGCATTCACACCAAATCAAAGCTATATCAGTGTTATTTCAAGAAGTTAATGTGCTGTCTCCATTTTGAAATCTACAAAACCCAAAACACTAATTGATTTCATTCACTCACCTTTCTTTTGGTGCCTGCTACATGAATAACCTTTAGTTGTTTTATTGGCTCCTCTAGTTCCAGCATCTACATTCCTCCAAACAGAGAAGGAGATTAGGAACTACCCACAAGAATCGAGAATTATATCTAACAAGTACACTAAGAGAACAGATATACCTTAATATAATCAAACAATATATCAAATCGATCGCCCATGTTGCTCTTATCTGCACGGCTGCGCTTTGTTATCAGTGAAGACAAAGCCTAAGGTTCAGCAACAATATATACATTTCTCTCTCTCTCTCTCATCATAGTCAATTTGAGTCTCCAAACTGTCAACATTAACTTGCTAGCCCAAGAAAATTAATACAACTCCAAACCATTTCACCACTCAATCACTAAAATCATTTTAATAAAAAAACAACTAGATTCAAAGTAATCATCATAAAAATAAACAGATAAAAAGAAAACACACACAGAGAACGCAGAATCTTGATAGCATTCACTCATAAACCTCTCATTTGCTCACTTTTCTTTACCAAAAAAATCACCACCGAGTGGGGGAGCAGACAAGAAAATTCATTTGAGAAATGGGGGTTTGAGTGAAAATAGAGTAAGAAACATGACAAAGGGTTTCGAGCAGAGATTTTGGCGTCTGCAATTTGGGTGGGCTATCAACAACAAACTGGTTATTTCTGTGTGCTCCATAAATACTCATCGACAGCAGCGCCATAAATATATAGACAGACAGAGAGAGAAAGAAAGAGAGAATTTATCAATTTATAAGGAGAAAGAAAGGGAAATATTCATTTAGTGTTTGAGTTTGAGCAGGAATCTGAATTATGAGACTAGTGTGTGCAGCATTTTTACTTTCTCTTTGTTCTTTTCGTTGAAAGATTCTAGCGCTTCTTTGTACTCTCTCTCCTGCAATAACAGATTGCTCATCAGTCCCACAATCCAAATGTTTAGAGACTCATTTATCCAATCCCCATAAATAAGTATTGTTTATCGATCCATTTCTATAGCATTTTCACAACGAAAGAGGGATAACAATAGCATCATCACCTTCTTCTGGCAAGTCTGCCCTAACGGCTTTAACTCCTTGTTAACGGAGTCAATTTTCTTGCGAACAACAGAGGCTTCCTTCTTCATTGGATCCGCCAAGGCATCTAATTCCTGATATATTCATTTGCAGCAGCGTTATGGCGAGTTCATATATATAAAATATAATTAATTCAACTTTTCAAACCACATATATCTTAAGCTAGATAATTCACTCTTTCTTTCCATATAATTAACTCTTTTTCGAAACCACCCAAATATCACAACTCCACTAAACACAACATATAATTTGCATATATATTAGAACTGCTAATAGACAAATAAAAACCTCAAACACATCAACATTTAGCTAATCTCACAAAAAGTAACTAGAATGGAATTTGATCACTAGCTATGAAAATAGAAATAAAACGTACAGAATTTTAGAAATTTATAAATTGGGAATCTAAAATCTGACTTGAACTAAAATTAAAATTAGGGCTCACAAGAATCTAGCAAAATTGAAATTTTGAGAGAGGAGAGAGTACAGACGTGAGAGAAAGAAAGTGAATTGAAGAAATAAATCATTACCGATCAATTTCTTATTGCAATTGGGTTTGGTGAAATTCGTTCCGATCTCACATTCATCTCTCCAAGAACTCAGGACTTCGGCGAAGCCCGTATCGTCGAAGCTCGGGCTTTCAGGCCATATGTCGGTGTCAAGAACTCTGATGATGACTTCACTGGCCGAGTTAGATTCCGGGAACAGGCGGCATTCTACTCCAGACCCAGGAAGGTAGGGGTCCGGAGGAATTGAGGATTTCAATTTTGGAAATTTTAGCGAGAGGAAGAGCAGCGGGAAAAAGATATATACTTAGAAAATTTTAGATTTATATAATTTAATTTTAAATTAAAATAATAATAATTAACACATATACATAACGGATATTTATAACGGTAAATTTTACCATTATATAATGTGTTTAAACATAACACAACGCATAACGGTACCAAATGAGCGTTATAAATGTGAACGATATGTAACACTCACAGATAACGCTAGACTCGAAAACGTTATATATTATCGAAGATAACACTTCTCTCGTAACGGATTTTTGAAATATGCGTTATCTATACAAAAAAGGCGCTCATACATAACGGATATTTGAAATGTCCGTTATGTATGAGAGTTTTTTTGGTAGTGCCCGTGTCTCTAAATGAATATTAAGCTTGGATTTTGCTTGAATAACCGAGCATAAAATGCCCCTTTCGCTAGACTCGACTCCTGAAATGCCATATGACCTCATCCTGGTTCTTTTTTACTCAAAACACAATAAAAAAAAAGACATTTATAACCAACAAAATGCCCATGAAAATACAAAATAAATGGACTTATCGCCCCTTTGCATGTATGTATATGGAGCACCTCATAAGTGGTATGTCTGCTATAGCTTGGGGAAATAAGGAGGGTGGTGTCATGCGATATCGCACATACATGGCTCATCTGATATATGATATGTGTGACCCTAAGTAAATCCATTTTGATATGACAACTCAGGATCTATCTATATATTTTGTATCTAATTTTAGATAATGACTTTTTATTATTGAATTTGTGACCCTAAAGTACACTGACTTTTTTTATGTTTCTAAGTATTATTATATTTGTACTTTATAATTGTTAGATTCAGAAGGTACAATGCCCTTTTTATGTAATGAAATGACGTAGGCCACTTTTTATATTACCAAAGTGTCCTTGCTAGATTTATTTGAGACTAGTTCGATTTTGGACTTATTCAAACCGGAAGTGCAATTAATTCCAAAAGTAAATTCCTCACCAACCAGTCACTTGATTCCATTTGAACTCTACATTTGATCTCGATTGAACGATAACGATTGATATCACAATCGGTGTCCCGATATAATTGATAATCGATATCACGAGTGAATCCCAATAATGTCACGATAGTGATCACGATCGAATTCCAATCGTGATCAGATCACATTGACCATCCCGATCAAATTCACAATTGTGATCCTTATCATATTCAAGCAATTCCTTTTATTAAATGTAATGAATCTCTAACACAATCCAAATTTTTTATCTAGCTACCTCTCCGAGGGCAAGCCCTTTTACAGTGTCCGATTTCACTACATATGCTACACTTCTTTGGTCCGCGACGTATACTACTAGATCCATTTATCCCAGATGGACACCGACTTCCTTTACTTGGACGACCAGCTTGGTGATTCATGATAATTGGTAACACATTTATGTCTGTGATATGTTGCGGTACCACCCACTTATCTCGATGAGGGAGAGGATTGACTGATCATGTATATGTCTCTCGCCAATCAACCGTCTTGTAGTATGAATAGACGTAATCATGTATAGATTCACCATTTTTCCTATGAATAGATCAAATAATTGAAAATCAATTAGAGTTGAAAGATAAATTCATGATAAATAAATAGATAAATACGTACATAATGTCAGCAGCTGCATGCGCACAAGGCATCAAATCCAACTGAAACTGCCGACATGTGTATGTCCTCCTATGGAGATCAACATTGAATGTTCTTTTCCGAGTATTCACTTTGAATGTAGAGTTTTTGGTCGACACAACTCCATATGAGCGAGATTTCTCCACTGATTTAGTGAGCTTACTTACAGTCTCTTCAGTCAATGCATTATCATGTGCATTTGCATGTGATCATCGAACGTCGAACCATTGTTCAATAACATGTCTGATAGCCTCTATTAATGAACATATGGGAAGATGTCTAGCAAATATTAATCTTGCATTAAATGATTCAGCTGAATTTGATGTTAGGAAACTGTAGCGCCGAACAGGGAATTTTGAAGGAGCCCATTTCTCAGGTCCATTATTAACCAGCTTACGGTAAGCTCCATCTGGGCTTATTTTTCTAATACTTTCCATTGCTTTATTGTAAACTGAACCTCGATAAGTATATGCTTCTCTCTGGAACATTTTCGTGACATCGATGCCCCAATGCGTGAGCCTAATCAACAAATGAAAGTAGGAAAGGTTGTGGGGTGTACTCGGGAAAACTTCATTGATAGCATTAGATATGCTGATGTATTGATTTGAGACAATCAATGTTTCTGGATTGCATCCGAATGCATTCCAACACCAATAACTAGCGGGAAGCACTGCTCATTGCCATCTTTAGTCACTGCTAGAAATAAGATGCCCTTGTTATTCCCCTTTAGATGTGTACTGTCCACAACAATCATCGGTCTCAGAAACATAGCATATGATGCAATACAAGCTCCCAAAGCAACAAACAAATATTGGAATTCTCCGTCAGGACCAACCTCTAAATCAGTCACTATACCAAGATTGCTCTCACGTAGCAAGTATAGATAGCTAGGAAGCATCTTAAATGAATCTCCATGTCCACCATAGATCATCTCGATCACAGTATTCCGTGCTCGCAATGCAACACTATAACTTATTCTAATTCCAAATTCTTGTTGCATTTTCGCTCTCATTTGATTTTGTTTCATGATCGTTCCGAGAGTATGTATTTTTTTTGCAAAATAAGCAGTAATCACCTTTTCATAGATGTTTCTCAATGTGACACGTCCCAAGTCGAGGAGACATGAATGTTGGGCTACGAACTTATGCACAATCCAAAACTTATCTCTGTGGGATGCGTGCATCTCAAAAGGACAACAATCATCATGCTTACATACGATGACCAAACGATCTGTATCTGAACGAGACACCTTGTATTCAGCACGATGCTCAATATTCCATAGTCCGACAGCAATCGACAAAGCATCTTTATCCTAAAATATAGCTCCTAGAAAGATTTTTCTATCTCGTATCCTCTTCAACTCAGTAACCATAAGAAAATCAGACACATCAAGAGGAATCATTGGTATTAACCAATTATTCATGTGTGTAGTCAGAATTTTATCTTCTTCAGATATTGGCATAGAATTGTCAGACTGTAGCATGGATAAAAGTTTGTTCACACCATCCTCTCTATGTATCCATGAAGTAAACTCTGCAAATGTAGAACGTGCAAAGGTATTACCGAAACCGCTATGTTCATCTTCCTCCTCAGACTCATCATCCTCATCAGCATCCTCTTCTTCATCCTCGTTCTCCACATAATCTTTATCTTCATCTCCATCTCCATCTCCATCCCCATCCCCATCTCCATTCCCATCCCCAGACCCATCTCCATCTCCGTCTTCAGCATCATCATTAGCATCATTATCTTGACCCTCACTCGTATACTGATATGAGCCTGTTGGATCATTATTTATGCCATCGGTGGGTAGACTTCCACTAACACAAGAATACAGATTTCTAAACTGGTCTGATGAAATGAACCGCTCAATATCTATAAATAAAGCATCGAACATCGATTGTTATGTCTTAGGGAGGACAGCAGAGAAAGTATCGGAGTAATCAAATGATGGTACATATGGTTCTTGCTAACAAAATGTCCCGACAGTATTCTGTGTGTGAACAATGTACACGGTTGGCTCTCCTTCTCGAACACACAACCCATGAAGATCTTGATCAGTGCTTAGGAGAGACTTCAACATTTTTCCAGTGCGAGTATGCGATAAATAATATAAGACGTAGTCTACACCCAAAGAATTCACGGACATGATGTAATTGATACTCTGGATTAATGATGCCAACGATATTGATTGAGTCGGAATGTGTGCAAGGTGCTTATCCCCACCTACATATTCCGAATTAATCCATTACCCACCATATCTTATAATTATACTTTGTCAATCCATCTGTACGTAAAAATAAAAATAAACTATTAACAAAGTGATGAAAATATCATAACGCAAATTAAATAATTTCAGAAAATTAGAATCCCGATGCATCATGATCATATCCCGATTGTATCCCGATAAGAAACCCAGTATTATCCTGATCATATCATGATCGAATCACGATACGGTTCTCCATCAAAAATGATAGAATGTCGATGATGTCGCGATGGAAATAAATCAAATTAGAGCTATATTTACTTGTGCTATTATTTCAATTAAAAAATTAAATAATGGAATGTTGAGTGAGAAAATATTTCAAACATACCTCTATATCGTCACAATGCTTTAGTCTAGCGTGCACAAATCAATCCAGTATCTATAGATTTCTGTTTGTTTTCATTGTTTGAAATGTATGTGTGTGTTTATAAATATAAATAGAAGACCACTTTCACGTGACTTGAGAGGCCTTACATCCCACCTACCTCACTTACATAATGTACATGTGAACTTAAAGATAAATGGACAAAATGTCATTCAATAGTACTTTTTTGTTTGTTTCCATTGATTCATGAGTCATGATGTTCAGTAGTAATAGTAAATGTGTAAATCCTAACGCACGTTCCGATGTAATCCCGATCTTATCCCGATCGTGATATTGCAATTTTCCCTGCTATTGTTTAATGACTCACGATTGTATTTTCTACTATTTTTATCAATCACGTTATTCTACTTTTTTAACGTAAGGAGACAAAAATTACGAATATATCGGGATCTATAATTAAAGATAATTTAATGAATTAAAATTGAAACCATAAAATTTAAGATCATTTCATAAATTATAATTATAATTGAGTCCATAAAATTACGAACAAAATAAAATAATTTAAAACATTACATAGATAACTAATTAAAAATCCTAAAACATGGAAAATAAAATAAAACAAACCCTAATTAAACCCTAACTACTCTACTCGTCATCTTCATCAGAATCAACTGCGGGTAGCCCGATATCAGCATCATTATCCAAGACTTCTTGATCACCGACATTAAAGAGTCTTTTCAGATATTCCCATTCTTCCTCCGCTTGATTCATGTAAACCAGTACTTCGTTCTGACACTGAATAATAAAAAAAATTTAGTTTGGCGAATAATAAAAAAATATATGTTGGTTGTTCAAAATAAATTCGACGAATAACCTGTGCAATTTCAGTCCACTGGGCAACATCCGCATCGATGAGTTTGGTGTACAAATCAAGACACTCGGCCCCTACATAATTGATTAACCAAGAGAACATCTGGTACCTATGACGCCAATGATCAACGCATCTGACAAACTCTGGCATCGGTATATCTACTCTGAAACGCAACTGGACCAACTCTTTAATACAAGGAAGACAGTTGAGATTTTGTTGATCTTGATCGGGAACCCATATTTTCCGGACTAAATAGTAGAGCAGATGATCAAGACACATGCGATCGATTTCACGAGTCCAAGGTGCAGCGTAGAAAACCAAATCTTGTGAAATAGGCTCTGGTAAAGCGATTCTTTTTTTAGGGACGTTTTTTTCTACAATGATGGAGGATGATTTTTTTTGAATGGACGCTAGTAGTGTGGAAGACCTCTTTTTTTTAATATTTATAAACTCAAAATTCAAACCTTAATACACACAACACGAATCCCGAGAACAAATTTCGGATAATATCCCTATTCTGATCCCTATCGGGATAAAATAAAATACCGATTGAGTCACGATCTAATCCCAACATACTGACAATCCCGATAACATCACGATCTAATCCTGATATACTTTTGAAATTAACATCATGATCTAATCCCTATCGGGATAAGAGTAACATCGCGATCTAATCAAGATCTAATCCTTATCGGGATAAAAGTAACATCACGATCTAATCCCTATCGGGATAAACATGAATCCCGTTATTATCCTGATAATATCATGATCGAATCCCGAAATACTTAGAATATGATAATTTTAGATCACGATCGTATTCAGTGAAATTCCGATCGTAATTTGAATTCGTTTCACTTCCTCGTAATTTGTCAGTCGTACCAGCACTCTTACTTTAATCACATGGAATTTAATGTAAGGGACAAAAAAATGTCCCATTGATAGTACAGTTACATGTTTATTTGTGTGTTCCAAAGTACAATTATGTAAGAAATGTGTAAGACACCCACATGTGAACATTTTTTGAGGATATTCTAGACAACGTGGGTATTTATTGGATGGTTATGTTATACCAGGTAAAAGAGATTTTTTGAATAAGGAAATGGGTATTTTTATCCATTTACACTCAAAAAATAAACACAATATTTAATAATGTAAATTAAAACAATACAATAAAATTAAATAAATATTAAATTAGTATATTCTTAAATACCTGTATGTTATAGTAATGGTCGTTGATTATATAATATATCATTGATAAATATATTCAACAATTCCACACAATTTCAGGACATCCCATTAAATCAGAGACTAACAATGTAACAAACAACTTTCTCAAAGATTCAGATAAACAATAACTTGCTTTAAGAATTCCATCAATATATTCCTTATCATCGTTTAATAGTTCTAATGCATAACATGCATCTCTGAATGAAGTATACTGCACACCATTAATTTTTCTGATGTCTTCATAACATATAGGACCTCGTACTATATTAAGTAAACATATCAAATAATACATTTCTCCACTGCCCAGAGGAATAAAAAAAATTCTTCCAATTCAGAAATATTTTTTTCTCGGTACCCATTCTTTTGTAGCTTTTTTTCAAATAATTTTTGTTGGGAATTCAACGTAGATAAGTTTCCGTACTTCTGGATACTTCTTATTTTCTTCAAACCAAGCTAAAAATATACTTTCATGAATAGTTGGTCTATTAAGGACATCATTAATTAAATCGAAATCTTGAAAGAAAACTATATGTTCATTTTCAAGATGAAAACTTAATATCTCAACAGGAGGATATTTGTATTGAATTTCAAATCCAAATATTCTCCAAGTAGTCTCACAGGGGGAAATATATTTGCAATCATATTACATACTCATTTCATCAATATTTTTCCTATTTTTCTCATTTAGAGTGCTTTGATAAAAGCTTGCAGTAACATGATCGTGACCTTTATTAACATATTTGAACAAATGTTTTATTGATCGTGACTGATTGCACCATTCAACATTTATATGGGCAGCATACTTCATTAGAATGAATCGATTGTGAGGAACCACGTACTATTATCCATCTGCATTCCATTCTTCAAAATTATTCTTCTATTGTCTCTACGTCTATATATCGGATAACCATCTTCATTTGTGGTTGTCGTCTCAGTAAAAATATTTGGAAAATATTTACTGCAATGACTATCCACATGAAATCAGGTTTGCCCACACATGTAAATATGGCTAAAAATATGCTAAATGTGTGAGTATAACGTTTTACCCACACATAATATAAATGTCAACATGTGTGGTTATATTTCTGTAGGTAAAAAGTATTACCCACACATAAATTTATGTGTAGACAAATCTATATGCATTACCTACACATACATATGTCACTAAATGTGTAAATTTTGTGTCTAAATATATTCCAGCATTACAATAATGCTGACATATAATCTGATGTGGTGCCCTATGTGTAATTGACACGTGGCAATTTTATTTGTAGGTATAAATAATAATTTATGTGTGGTTAATTCTTTTTCAATAATTTAATATTAAATTAATAATTAATATCATTAGTTGATAAGTGTGAGTAAAAATTATTATGTGTAGGTAATAATTTTTTTCTTTAAATTGCAATATCATATGCAAAAAATATAAATATACAAAAAGTAAAAAATTTATATCATATTAGAGTCACGTTTTATAATCATACAATAACTAAAGATACAACAATGCTATAATATTTATCTATAACTTTCTAACACATTCTAAATCTACTTAATAAAAAATACAATTTTTTGATATGAATTAACATCCATGGTATCCATTTGCTTGCTAATAGCTTCAATTTCTTGATTAAAGCTGAACTCCTTTAAATTTCTTTAGTCGTACATGTAAAACCACTCCTAATAATTCTTTGGAAGCAATCAGCATCAAGATTTACAAAAGAAACATTAAATGAAAACTATTCTAGAATTAAGCTGGTATGTAGATTATATAGAATTTGGGCTAAATAGAAGATAAAAATCAGAAACTATCACTAGTAAGAAGTGGCCAATTACCTCATTCCTTGAGATGAGAAGTTCTTATAGAAACAGGCTCTTCTTGTCGGAATCTAGGACATGGAAAGAAAAAAGAAAGAAATCAAACAGATCCCTATGAAATAAAATTCATGTTAAGCCGACAAACAATTAAACAATGGACATTATTCAAAGCAAACAAATCGATAATTAAATACATAAAATAAATAACAAATCAACACAACCCAATAATCATGAAATAAATTGGGAATAGAAGCAAAACATAGAAATCATTTTTGGGGCTTTTTTTAAGGTCACATCATCTCTCTTTCTGATTATCGTCATCAGGTGGGGGGAGGAAATTAGATATGTTAAGAATTATCTTCATGTGAAGAGAATGAGAAAAATTTCAGTTCATGTGTGTTGTTTCGTCGTCAGGTGGTAGGAACTAGGAAGAGCAGTTTGAAACTTTAAATTTCTGTCTTCTTTTTTCGCCTTTTCATTTTTATTTTGAAAATTTTCAATATGAAAAATTGAATAATTTGGCAGGAAATTTTGGAGCCTAAAATTTTTACAACTATAACAAAAGCGATATATTTTTTCAATCAAATCTAAAAATCATAAATTCTATTATATTTATCATATAATTAATTACAATCACTAATTTTACATGACTATTAAATTATTAATTATCAAATTATCTGAACATTGTTTAGAATGTAAAAATGAAATATATAAAGAATTATGATTTATTAATTAACATAATAATAAATAATTAATAATATATCAATATTAATCCAAAAAAATTCATGATAATAATAATAAAAAAAAACTCATATATAATTAAATGGTGTTGATAAAATAATATTTCAAACACTTAACAAAAGTAATCATATTAAGTAAATAAAAATGTAATTTATTAATTGATTTAAATATAAAGTTGATAATAAATTTATAACTACAAATTTATACATTTAATATTGTGTGCGACTCATTTTAATCACATAATGAAAGATATCATGAAATTATTTATTTGTTTCCACATGCTAACAATACTCATGGGTATCATGATTAGAGATCGTCATGACTAGTATGAAAGTCTCGCACAAACACGCGCACATAAATTTGTAAAATGATGACTTACACATACATATTTTCAATGACAATTCAACATCAATCTTAAAATTGATTGAGAATTTGATTTTCTGATAATCAGCAGTAGACGTATGTCTGACATACATCATGTATATTAAGTCAATTTTGAAAGTTCGACATCCAATCTGAACTTCCATTTGGTGCCCACTTGGGGTCCACAAAATAATATAATGTTCTAAATCATCTATAATATAATGCATAATAATTTTAAAAACATACAAATAAATAAAACGCACATGAAGAAAATATGTTTTAAAAAACGGTTTTAAATGAACTTGGTACAAACGGATGAAAGAAAAAAACCAAGCATAAAATATTCAAGAAAATGAAAATGTTGATAAGAAAATAAGAATGTACTTATTTAAAGCATTTAAAATTTGATCATCAAATGAGATCAACATGAAGATCATTAATATTAAAAATTAGTTCAAAATAAAATCATGGACCAATTAGAATAATTGTCAAATCCTTATGAAAACTAATTTGAAAATAAATATAAAGATGAGATGAAAATTATGATTTATTCTTTTGGATATTTTCCTGATTCCATTTAAACATCTGCTTATTTAAAAAAATTGATTTATCATATATATATATATATATATATATATATATATATAGTAATATGATTTATCATTTAAAAAAATCACATAAAATATTTAAGTAAATGAAAATGTTGACAAGAAAATTATAATATACTTACTTAAAACATTTAAGATTTGATCATTAAATGAGATCAATATGAAGATCATTAATATTAAAAATTAGTTAAAAATAAATAAGATTATGGACCAATTACCATAACTATAAAATAAACTTAGGAAAACTAATTTGAAAACAAATATAAAGATGAGATGAAGATTATGATTTATCCTTTTGGATATTTTCCCAATTTATTTAGATAGCTAATTGTTTAAAAAATATATGATTTATCATTTAAAAAGATCACACTTAAATATTTAAGAAAATGAAAATGTTGATATGAAAATTAGAATAACTTATTTAAAACATTTAAAAGTTGATCATCAAATGAGATAAACATGAAGATCATTAATTAATATTAAAAAATAGTTAAAAATAAATAAAATTATAAACTAATTACCATAACTATAAAATAAACTAATGAAATTAATTTGAAAGTAAATATAAAGATGAGATGAAGATTATGATTTTTCTTTTTGGATATTTTCCTGATTTCATTTAGGAAAATGCTTGTTTAGAAATTAAAACAATATGATTTATCATATATAGATAAAATAATATGATTTATTATTTAAAAGACACACATAAAATATTTAAGAAAATGAAAATATTGATAAGAAAATTATAATATACTTATTTAAAATCTTTAAAATTTGATCATCAAATGAGATCATCATGAAGATCATTAATATTAAAAATTAGTTAAAATAACTAAAATTATGGACCAATTACCATAACTATAAAATAAATTTAGGAAAAGTAATTTGAAAATAAATATAAAGATGAGATGAAGATTATGATTTATCTTTTTGGATACTTTCTCAATTTCATTTAGACAGCTGCTTTTTTAAAAAAAAAAAAAAAATATGATTATAATATATAGATAAAATAATATGATTTATTAAACATTTAGTTATATGTCTGTTTTGTGTTTCAATTTTTTTTTTATTCGCCAGTAATTTATGTATCAATAGAACCAAACAATATTTGGAACCCTTGGACAAAAATGTAAATGAAAAATTACGAATCATTTAGACGATTTTTATTTTATTTTTAAATTCGTCCCATGTCATCTATACATTTGGAAATATAAATTTTGCATTAATGTTTTCTTCGCTAATTTTTGAATTAAAATGTTACTTAAAATGAAAAAGAACCATGTCCCAAAATCTGTGTTTTTACCACATATACATAACGACTAATTATGCCTAGTTAACTATTTATTTTAAAATTTGAAAAAAAAATATTTTAAAATGTCATACAGATATAAAATAATTTAAAAGGAATTTGGAAGTTTTGTTTGATTTTTCTTTTAAAAATTACATAAAAAAATATTAATTTGAAAATGCCACATAGATATAAATAATTTAAAGGAATCTCGAACATGCCACCAAAAAATTTATTTTGCCTTTTACCCACTCATATCCATGGCTATTAATTATGTGCAGTTGACTACTTATTTTCAAAATTTTAACTAAAGAATTAAAAATAAAATAAAATGTCACATAAGCATAAATAAATTAAAAGATATTTGAAATTCATTCCACTAAAATGAAAATGTGATTAAAATATTTTAATCACACATATTAAATGTAAAAAGGCAAATAAAAGTATCAAATCCATTCACCCATACATTTTATAATTATGTGTGGTTAAAACTTCAATTTCTTACAGTCATTGTTGGTCCCGGGGCGAGTCAAAATCAATTTAGAGGGGGGTAAATAAACTGATCCAAAAACGTAACAATAATTGCGGAATAGTTAGGGCCCGTTTGACTCGCAAAGTTATCCGTGCTGTTGGTGATCATTTGAGATGATCGCTAGCTCGGCGTGCTGTGTGTGCTTGAAGTGTGCAGTTTAGAACATGCAACTGAAAACTGAAAAAGATAGAGCAGAGCACACAACAGTTTTATAGAGGTTCGAAGCTCAACTTCTACTTTTTTTCTTCCTTCCGCAGAAGGGCAATTCACTATGCAAGTGTAAAGTTTCTTTATTACAGTTACACAGTGAAGACAGGTGTTGGACCTAGCTATCAGTACTTTGCGAGTCACGGATTCCTTTCCAACTGTTGCTGTCCTGGAAGCGACAAACCAACACAAGTAGCCTCCTCAGCCGGTTTCTGGTCGACAGCTCACACTTACCGGTCTCAAATGCTCGCTGAGACTTTAGGTGCTATTGCAGTCTTTACAAGATTTTAGATCTCTTTCGATCTTCAAGAAAGCAGTCTTGAAACTGTTATCAACTGATGTGCTCCTTTGCGCGTCTTCCGCTTAAGCTGGGTAGTTGATCTTTGTAGAATAGAACTAAGAGAATGGCTCTGGATGGAATTCTTCAATAGCTAGCTTGATGAGCGGTCTGGATCCTTCTCTTCAGTTGGACTTTTGGTTTTGTTGTGTTTAATTGTGAGGCTTTAGAACTTTGGCAAACGTCTTCGCTGAAAGTCTATGTAGAAAAGTCTGTGCAAAAGTTCTCTTCAAGAGTCAAAAGTCACGGTCATCTTCTAGGTTGCTCATCTTTTATAGATTAGATGAGTGGCTGGTGGTTGTTGATGATCACTGTTGTGATCATAAATGATAAGCCGTTGAGGGCTTTTCATTTAAAGAGTCGTTAAGTAGCCTTTGTTCTTCTGACATGCTTTTGTTCCAAGATCTCGGTTGCATTAACTTCAAGATCTTCTTGTTGGCTATTCTGAAATTTGAATTTCAGTTGCAGCTTCTGTCTTGATCTTCAGTTTTGGGCTTCTACTGTTAGTTGGAATCTTCAGTTATTCAACTGTTAGTTCTGCGCGTCTTTGGCAGTTTTGTAAGCTCCAGTTTAGATCGTCTTCAGCTGGCAGTTCTGGACTCTGCCTTGATGCTTTCTGAGCTCCAGTTTGATTTGCTTCAGCTGGCAGTTTTGAACCAGTGTTCTTCAGCTAGCATTTTGGATGAATGTCCCTTCAGCTAGAACTTTTGGTCTTCAGTTCGGGTGCCGGTGCTTCTTCAGTTGGACTTCTGAACTAATGCGTCTTCTACTGGTATCCTTCGAACTGGTACATCTTCAGCTAGAACTTTATTCTTTAGCTGGAACTTCTTGAGCTGGCATATCCTTCAGCTCGGACTGATGTGGTCTTCAGCTGGTATTCTTCTTCAGCTGGAACTATCCTCTTTTCGGCTGGTGGTCTTCTTCAGCTGGAACTTTTTCTTCAGCCAGGATTTGGCACTTCTGGGTTGGTGCCTTGAACTGTTAACTTCAGTTGGTATTCTTCTTCAGTTGGAAATGGGCACTTCTGGATTGGTGCCTTCTTCATTTCATAACTGTAGACTGATGGCATCTAGTACTTCGATTGATGGTACCTACTTCTTTCAGTTTATCTTGCTAACTGATCTAGCAAGCTACCGTTTTTCAAACAGCTCTTGTGGCTAGATTTTTTTCATTTCTCTCTGTTCTTTTCTCTCTCTTTTCTTTTCTCAGCTCTTGGCTGGTTTCTCTCCTTTCTTTTCTCTTTTCTCTCTTTTCCTTTCTCTTTTCTTTTTCTTTTCTCACATTGATTGATCATTTTCAGGCTTTGATAGCTCAATTTTTTTATATGATCATCCTTGGTTTTCCGCTTGATTCATTTTCAGTTTTTCAAAGCTCTTTTGCATATTTTGACATATTTTGACATCTCATTAAAACCTCAGTCAGGAAAACCCTTGATAGTTTTTCCTAACAGTCATGCATGGAGAATTTTTTTTCGCAGCACCACATGGACCATAAATCATGAAATCTTGTACGATTGTGTAATATTGTGGATCTGACTCTTTGTCAGGTATTTCAGCTAATATAATTTTGTTAATCACTTCCGATCCCGAATTTTTATCTTCTTTCGATATAAAAAACAAGGTATGTGCATGTGAAAGACCTCGCTTTTGAAATTCAATAATGTATATTACTATAATTAAATTGAAAATATAATTAATTTAAAAGGCATAGAAAGTTAGATAGAAAAAATAAAAATAAATTAAATACGTATTTGCTTTAACGTTTCCAAAAATATTTTTTTTCCATAGATCATGAATCAAATTGTCTTCATTTTGAATACTCGACAAACAATATTTGGACAATCTTTAGGTTTTAATCCTTTTTTCTGCACATATCTTACAATTTCTGGCCATCTTGGATTGCATGTAAATGTGATGAATAGGTTAGGATATCCAGCCCATTGACAAATAGTCATAGCATCTTGATAATTTTGAATCATGTATCGATCTCCACCAGTGAATGTAGAAGGCAAGATAACTCGTCTTCCTTGGGTTGCGGGATTTGTTTCACCTTTTATTAGAACCTCTTTTAAACCTCTGTACATATGATATCTCAATGTTTGTTGGTGTCAGAGCCGTTCCTTGCATGAGGCAAGTGAGTCAGTCATCTCAGTCCCTGAAAAATACGAAAAAATTAGGGGTCCCAAATTTTTTGATGATATTATATATATAAGAGTAGTAGTAGTAGTAAGTATTTATTACAAATGAATTTGGCCTGGTGGTAATGCTCTGTGAAATATATGGTGAGGGTGAGTGTTCGAACCTCATAACTTCAACTTATCGCAACTTTTAAGAAAAACTTTTCCATTTTTCTTAATTAAAAACGTACAACTGCTAAACTCTTGCAACTTTTCCCTTTTTCTTAATTAAAAAGTTCTACCCTTTTTCTTAATTAAAAACTTTTCTGCCCTTTTTCTTAATTAAAACAGCCACTAGTTTTCTCTTTGTCAAACATAGCCGTAAGCCATTTTTTTCTTTTTTCTTATAAACAACCGCAATCTACACATACTAAAGCCAAGTCAACCAAAGGTGAATATTGCAGGATTTTGGAGGTTGCTGCCAACAATAGCTAGTTTATTTTATTATTTGTATATTGTTTTGTTTACTATTTTGTGATGGAGAATTTTAATTTTGTTTATTTGATTTGATTAATAATCTCATATATTTCATATATTTTTTTTAGAATCATGAATCGCAAGCATAAGTCTGGATATCAGAAAAGAAAACAAAAATTAGAAGAAGAAGAAGAATTGATCAAGAGTCAAGAAAGTGACATAAATAAATACTTTAGTTCTGACAAAAAAAAGGAATAGACAGTGCAAACAAAGTTGAAAATTTGATTGGTGAAGATTCGAATATTGGTGGAGTAATGCTTGAACCCGTAATCGATGTCAATGATGATGAATTGAGTAATGATGAGGAAGATGATGTGTTTGTTCAACAAGAAAGATTAGATTGTTTTGATGATCCGGAAAAGTGGAACAATATTGATCAGAAAAAAAAAAGAGATTTTCTGGTGGAAAGAGGTCCGAAGAGACATGTCGATTATTTATTTCCTAAAGATAGCAGCAAAAGACATTTCGATGGATCTCACTACAAAAGGATCCTACCAAATGGCGATGAAATTGACAGAAGATGGTTATCATATTCAGTCTCCTTAAATAAGATCTTTTATTTTTGTTGCAAGTTGTTCAAAAAAAAATGTCAAATTCAGTCAGCTTGTTGGTGAAGGATATAATGATTGGCATAATTTGGGTCGTTGTCTAACAACTCACGAGGCAAGTAATGACCATATGCAGTGTATAACTGGTTGGCTTGAGTTGGAACAGAGATTAACAATGAAAAAAATAATTGATGTTGTTGCACAAAAATAACTCCTCAAAGTAAGAGAACATTGGAAACAAGTGTTACAGAGAATAATTGTTATTGTTCAAAGTTTAGCAAAAAATAATTTGGCTTTTCGAGGAAGTTGTTAGAAGCTTTATGCAGAAAATAATGGTATTTTTTTGAAAATGATTGAAATGATTGCTAAGTTTGATCCAGTAATGAAAGAGCATTTGCGGCGTATCAAGCAACATGAAACTCATGTTATATATCTTGGTAGTAGAATCCAGAATGAACTGATACAAATGCTGGCAAATGAGGTAAGAAAAAAAATACTCACAAAGGTTAAACGTGCAAAATATTCTTTAGTTATTCTAGATTGTACTCCTGATGTTAGTCACAAGGAGCAAATGTCTCTTATAATACGGTGCTTGGATGATTCAGAAAACTCTGTGAAAGTGGAAGAATATTGGGAGCAATTTTAGAAGTAGATGACACTTGAGGACTTGGACTTTTTAGTCATCTTCAAAATGCTTTGATCGATCTTGAGCTTGAAATTGATGATATACAAGGTCATGGATATGATAATGGATCTAATATGAGCGGAAAGCATAGAGGTGTACATACAAGATTACTTGAGGTAAATCCGAGAGTTTTTTATACTCTTTGTGGTTGTCATAGTCTAAATTTGACATTGTGTGATATGGTGAACTCGTGTCCCAAAGCTATGTCTTTTTTGGATTAATTCAACGTATTTATACATTGTTCTCATCTTCTACCAAATGGTGGAATATCTTTAAAGAACATGTGAAGGGTTTAACAGTTAAGCTATTGGCACAAACATGTTAGGAGAGTCATGTTGAAAGTATGAGAGCTTGAAAGGAGCAAATTGTGCAAATAAAAGATGTTTTGCTTGACTTGTCAGAAGATACAAATGATCTTAAGATAATGAGTGAAGTGGAATCCTTAGCATTATATGAATTTGGGAATTTCGAGTTCGTGCTTGGTGTGGTGATTTGGTACAAGTTTTTGCATGTGATCAACACATTGAGTAAATTTCTTCAATCTGAAAACATGGATATTGATGCTACTATCAAACTTTTTGAGGGAATAACTTTATTCCTTGAAGAATTTAGAAATTTTGGTTTTGACAAAGCTATGAGTGAAGCTAAAGAAATGGCAAGTGAGATCAAACTAGTATTTCAAGAAAAGCGTATTATTCGAAGAAAGAATAATTTTGATGAAAGTAAAAGTGAAGAAGTGATACAATCAGCTGAAGAATCTTTTAAATTTAAATATTTTCTTTATATAGTTGATAAAGTCCGTTCTTCAATAGATTCCATATTTACACAGTTGAAGAGGTACGAAGAAACTATTGGTTTTTTGTTCAGCTTGGAGAGGTTACAACGTGCCGATGATGAAAGATTACGGAGATCTTGCATAAACCTCTAAAATTCTTTGACAAACAATCATTGTTCCGATATCGATGCGGATGATTTGTTTACGGAGTTTGCATTTTTAAATTATTATTTGCCAAAAGAAACAAAGTCTGTAATTGATGTGGTAGATTATTTGAAGAATATGGATGGTTGCTTCCCAAATGCTTACATTGCTTACAAAATTTTATTGATATTACCATTACAGTAGAAAGTCCAAAAAGAAGTTTCTCAAAGTTGAAGATCATAAAAACTTTTCTCCGATCAACCATGTCACAAGAAAGATTGAGTAGACTAGCTATGTTGTTAATTGAGAAAGAAATTATTGAAGAACTTGATTGTACAAATTTAATTCACACTTTTACTTCTAAAACTATTAGGCGAGTTGTATTTAAATCACGATATAAATATTTTGTATATAGTGTATGTTGTTCAATTTATTTATCAAATTATAAAAAGCGAAATAGGGGACTCATTTTTCATCCCGACTCAGGCCACCAAATTACTAGGATCAGCCCTGATTGGTGTGTACATATGTATAACAGTCTAGCTGATTCAATCATTGTGTAGGCATCAATAATAAATTATTCAAGTAATCTTCTTGAGCATAGAATGCGTAAAATCTCAATCCGTGCAAAGTGTGTTTTAAGTGTACTGCATACAAGTGTTCTTCTATATGTGGAGAACAGATGTAAGAATAATAAATAAAAAGTAGTAAAAGAATACACGAGATTGGTAACCCAGTTCGGTTAATCAACCTACTTTAGGGGAAACTTCGCCCAAACTTGAAGATTCATTCACTACTCCTTCATGAAGTGTATTTAGGAACGTACACATAGAGGACTCATTCATTATGTCGCCCGTTCTTCTTCACGAACTCTTACACTGAACGAAAGCTGTGAGATCCCCTCACAACTGTGACACAAGAATCCCTCTAGCTACCCACGACTTCAATTTACAATCTGTCCCGAGATTGCGTACAAAAGGATTAAACACACCCCACGTGTTTCACTCAAAAATACTAAATGCTAGACTATCACGTTGAACAGTTTAGGGAACAATTCTAGCTATTACATAAATCACAACCCAAATGACTCTCAAATAATATGCTAAGAGAATCTAATTAATTACCCACCGATTGCTATAAGGAATCAGTCTTCTTATAGCTTCACTCCTTAGTTGGCGTCGATCTTCAATCAGCAACAATATGGAAGGTGAATAAAGGTTTGTAATCTTCCCAAACATGTGCAGATACTTTTCTTTATGTATGAGGGTTATTTTCAGCACGGCATCTACTCCACAATGCAGTCAAATGAACGAATCTTGACCTCCCAAACACAATCGGCGCAAGATCTTCTAAACATGGAAACTTCCATAATTAACCTTTCTGGGTATGTCAAGAACATTAGAGGGAACAGTTCACCGACTATTCTTCATGTACAGTGGAATCATCGATTAACTTCAGGAACATACCCTCGAATATATTGTCGAGCATATCTCACCAAAACAAACTTAGTGCATAGAGATGACACTATATATCTCCCTCTTTGGCATTTATGGAAGACGATAACTATCAGTCTGCACATCTCATGAACAAAACTTCACAGATGTAACAAAATATATAAAAAATTATATATACTAGGAAACTGTTTGGCACAGTTCCAAGCACTTCTCCTGAAGCACTACTGGGAGTTTCTCCAAAAATTCGAACATTGTTTTGTAGACAAGGCTACGCAGATAGGTTGATCAAAAATTTATACAGACCAACAAAAATTAAAAGTGGGACAAAACAACGGTCCCCAAGATAAATTGTTCAAAGACATAAAAAAAACTTCAAAAGAGCACACGGCTCGCAGCTTTCAATTTTTCCAGCTGTTTTTTTTCAGCACCTCCAGCCACCTATTCTCCCTCGTAGTGTCTGCCATAAATGGCTAAGCTTCAAGCATCAGCCGTAGTGGGAGCAGTCGGAATAGAGTCAGGCAAAGCAGCAGAGGACAAGGGACCAGCAGCATCAGTAGCAGTAGGACTCGGTGGAATAGCATCACAGGTACCTGCAAAAATATTCCCAACACCAAAAGGGCTCAGTTGATCCAGAGGGAAGACGAAGCCATATGCGCACGCCTTGAGATCAAGCATCAAGGCCTCGAGTTCCTACTTTCTGGAATGAGCAATCTGGATGGTCTTGTCTAAGAATTATACCTCATGCTCCAAAGACTGAATGTGCAGTTCAAAAAACACGTCATTGGTGGAGGATCAAGGACCCGATCTGTCAGCAGCAGATGGCGGAGCAGAAGTAGGGACACTGGCTGGTTCAGCACTTGGGATATCGCATGTATGTTGGGCAGAGAAGAGCTTATAGTTGATCACGAGCAAAGGCTCCTCAGGCTCGTACACATCATTAGCAGTCAGGACATCATGTTGAGACATGATGATACTAAAGATCATTCCTAGATACCCAAGGAACTGCTGGCTCCTTGTTGATTCAGTGTGGGCACACACATGATCAAAAATGATCTGCTCTAGGTTGAACACCGCCTGTGTTCCAACCTTGTACAACAGTATTCCTAATTGCTTGCCTACAGTGGATCTATGCTTGCTGGGTAGCCAGTTTTTCACCGCAATCTTGTGAAGTATGGAATACTTCACGCTGAGATCCGAGGCCAACAAAGATCTTCCCTTTGGCCACACTAGGCGGCTACCACCCGTTAATTCCACAGCAACCTCATTAAGGTCAGGCACAGTTGTTAGTTTTGTATACTGGAAGACTTGTCTTTGTATTCTTTTCTGATGATATGATGATATGAAATGAAAGTTATTGTAGTCACTGTTTGCATTTAGATTATGTTATATAATTATTCTATGCAATGTTCCATATACTTACATTGTAGATGATATGGTGTGGAGAGTCACACGGTAAGATCATATCATTAGAACCTTATATTGTATTAAAGAGCTCACGGCTTAGATGGTCCTGAACACACCATCGGTACACCATAGAATGATCTGATAAGTTAGTTTAATTAGGGTGGTTCGAAAATATTAAATAAATTTGGTGGATAATTTTAAATAATTTCCAGATTTATTTTGATATTTTCGAAAATCATGAGATTTTAAATTGGTGGATAATTATTTTAATTTTCAATTTTTATCTTGTGGATAATATCGAATTAATTAATTTAATTAATTGTAAAATTTGAATATTATTATTCATGCGTAGATATCATATGTTATTTTATGTGTTTCATATAAATATGTGTTTCATATAAATATGATTGTTGGATTTATAGACTGTGTTTCTTTGTAGGTTTACCAACTATCATTACTCCTTTATTTTATGAGATGTATGTTTATGTTGAATGGATTTTAGTTGTATGCCGGTTTGGCTACGTGATTTTAATCCATGAGAAAATCCATGGATTAGGTCTAGGTTTTATTTTACGTTGTTTTAATGTAATAGATATAAAGTTGTTAGACCGAGTTTTTGAGTTGTATTTTTTATTCTAGCAATATTAGATTTTTCCTTTTGGAATAGATAGTCTGTATTGAATAAAGATCAGAGATCAACTCAAACAAGGAAAGTAGTTCAGCACCAAGAAGGAAGGTTCACCGGTTCACGTCCTGAAACCCTAATTAGAGCTAGGTTTTCGGTGAGGCACGGTGAAGGGGACGGCGGCTATAGCCCTATTTCCAAAGCTGACTTTCCTGTTTTATCTCATCAATCAACATGAGATATAAGCCATGATAGTTGGAATATTACTGTTGCTTTTTATATTATTGTGAAGCATGCAATGGATGTTTATCATTTTATGTGATGTTTGCATGTTCGATAATGGGATAAAATGAAACCTCAAGCATATATAACTAAGTGAGAGAGATTCATACCAAAGTATGTAGAAATCTCATACGATCTCCATTAAATCTGATTTAATTGAGAAGTGATGGGCATGCGCCTTGACATCGATCTTCCTCCATATCGGATGTGTCATATCACAGATTTCTCTAGAAATTAAATCTCCTAAATGGATAGCTGTAGAACACTATTAGAACTAACTAACTCCTCCATCTGGAGCGGTTAAATTCAAATAGTGATCTTGGTGCGAAGATAATGGTGTGCATACTTAGATGTAATTTATTGATAAACGTCTACATAATTGTGGCTTATCAGTTAGACGAATACATGACCGTGTTCATTATCCAGCTATTAATTTGCTTGTTGTAAGGAAACTCAACTAGAGGCAAGTTAAAGGTTTATAACCTATTTAAAAATGGATTTTATAAATGTTCACACTATTGTGGCTTATAGAAGATGTTTTTAAAGTGTCGGTGGAAAAGTATATAATTTTTGTGAGGCTTTCGATTATATACTGTTTATCCTAAAGTTTGTGATGTACTACATGTTTTAATTTCAGTCATTTCATATCATCAATGGCACTCTCTAATCTGTCATCAATCTTCAAAGAAAACAAACTCGTCGGTGAAAACTACAATGATTGGATTCGTAACCTTAACCTCGTTCTAGTTGCTGAGGGACATAAGTTTGTACTTGAAGAGGTTTGTCCTCAGAAGCCAGATGAGGGTTTGGACGAAGTCCAAAAGGCTGCATATGATAAGTGGGTTAGGTCTAATGAGATAGCGCGCTGTTACATTCTAACATCTATGTCTAATGTGTTGCAACATCAGCATTAGCCTACGAAAACTGCTTATGATATCATGTATAACCTTAGCCAGCTCTTAGGTCATCAGAACCACTCGGCACGCTATTTGCCAATGAAGAAGCTAATGGATGCGAGAATGGCTGACTCCACACCAGTTAAGGATCACGTTCTCATGATGATGGGGTATTTTTCTGAGATCGAGACCTTGGGTGGAGAGCTGGACGCCGATTCTCCAATCGATATTGTTCTTCATAGCTTGTCCTCGAAGTTTGAGCAGTTCAGGCTGAACTTTAACATGATCAAAAAGGATGTCAGCCTGATTAAACTGCTAATAGATCTTTAGACGGTTGAATTAATCCAAAAGAGCGATCCTCAGGCCCACATAGCCGAGAAAGGAGCGTCTTCTTCTGGTGGAAAAATGAAGAAGAGAAACGCACCTAAAAAGGCTGAAGATGCGGCGCCTAAGGCAAAGATTCCTCCTGAGGAGTTCAAGTCGAAGACTAAGTGCTTCAAGTGCGGCCAACCAGGTCACTGGAAGGCGGTGTGGCCTAACAAAAATAAGAAGAGAGGTACATCTCACACTCTGGTTGTAGAAACATGTTTAACAACTTGTTCTACCCAATCATGGATAGTAGATACTGGAGCTACTGATCATGTTTGTATGTCTTTACAGGGGTTTCTGGTAAAAAGACAGTTGAGTGAGAATGAGATCACCATCTACATGGGCAATGCTACGAGAGCGGCGGTTGTTGCAGTGGGAGACATTGTTTTACCTTTCAGTAGTGATAGAACTTTGGTTTTGAAAGATTGTCTTTATGTGCCTGGTTTTAGGCGAAACTTGATTTCAGTTTCTAAATTGATTATGGATGGATATTCTGTTTCTTTTGATAACAAAGTAGTTATCTTCAGTGGTAAATATTTTATCTGTTCTGGCACATTGGATGGACAATTATACTTTCTTAAACCAATTGAAAACACTATATAAAGACAACTGTTGAATACATCGATCATAAACCCTAACAAGAGAAAAGAACCTTCAGACCTGAATCAAACCTATCTTTGGCATCTAAGGCTAAGTCATATTAACCTTAAGAGGATACAAAGGCTTGGAAATGATGGACCATTGTCTTCTTTGGTACTGGAATCGTTTCCTTTGTGTGAATCCTGTTTGGAAGGTAAAATGACCAAGCGTGCTTTCCTGTCAAAAGGAAATAGATCTGAAGGGCTATTAGATTTGATTCACTCTGACCTGTGTGGTCCTATGTCAGTTCAAGCTCGAGGAGGGTTCGAGTATTTCATCACTCTCATTGATGATTACTCTAAATACGGATATATCTACCTGTTGCATCGCAAGTCTGAATGCTTTGAGAAATTCAAAGAGTTTAAGGTTGAAGCGGAGAAATGAACAGGCTGAAGTATCAAGTCACTACATTCTGATCATGGTGATGAGTACCTCTCAATCGAATTTAGGGATTACATGGCAGAGAATGGGATTACTGCCCAGTTGACTGCGCCTGGAACGCCACAGCAGAATGGCATGGTGGAAAGAAGGAATTAAACTTTGTTAGAGATGGTTAGATCGATGATGAGTTATTCTGAGTTGCCTATTTCATTATGGGGATATGTCCTGGAAATGGAAGCCTATATTCTTAACTTGGTTCCATCAAAATCAGTTCCTTCTACGCCCATAGAACTATGGACTGGACAAAAGCCCAGTTTAAACTATATTCGGATTTGGGGTAGCCCAAAACCACGTTTTGGTCAAGGAAGCTGATAAGTTGGCTCCTCGTACTGATTTAAGGCTATTCGTTGGATATCCTAGTGTTAGTTTTGTATACTGGAAGACTTGTCTTTGTATACTTTTCTGATGATATGATGATATGAAATGAAAGTTATTGCAGTCACTGTTTGCATTTAGATTATGTTCTATAATTATTTTATGCAATGTTCCATATACTTACATTGTAGATGATATGGTGTGGGGGGTCATACGGTAAGATCGTATCATTAGAACCTTGTAATGTATTAAAGAGCTCACGGCTTAGATGGTCCTGAACACACCATCGGTACACCGTAGAATAATCTGATAAGTTAGTTTATATTGGCTAACTGATTATTCTAGTACACTGGTTAGTGTATTGAGGAGGATCATGATAGGATACTATTCTCTGTCTCTGACCCAGTTATTGAGAGAATAAAGATCCATAGAGTTCGGGTTCTGAACTCATGTGATATTGGTGAGCATATGTGTGTGTTGTTTATTACTTTGATTTATCAATGGGTGAGATCTTTTTGTAGATCGAATTCGATATCTTAGGTAATAACAATGTATGCATGATGTCTCGAGCCGTATGCATGAGCACTGTGTCCTGGTGCGCCAGGTTGATGATGTTCTCTTGAGGAAGCACAAGTTCATGTTGAAACCCTGCAGGTGGAATTTATTCCGTACATGAATAAAGCTTGTGTGGTACTACTCAAGGTTTTAGATGTTAATTAATTATAGCTGTCAGAGGCTTACATAATTAATTAATGAATATTATATCTTAAACACGGGGAATGGCTGGACTAAAGGAGAAAGCATATTCGTAAATATGTATTAAATTGGTAGGTCAGTTTTACTTCTTTAGTGGAATAAAAGTAAAACTTAATTTATTTAATTATATCCTAGGTTTATTGAATATTGGATATTAAATAAATTAGTGGGCCAATTTAATATTCTTCTAGATCCCTGTTGTAGCCCAATTGACTAATAGTGGACTGGATATTGAACTTGAGATAGAGGCCCAATCCCAGTAGGGTTTGGAGATCTAATTTTCGCCCCCCTCCCTATAAATAGGGGAAGGGGGGGCGAAATTTACAGCATAATAAATCAGCCCCTCTTTGTCTCTCAAAGTTATCCACAGATTTCACAACTCTATCTAGTAGATTTCAGCCCACTCTGAATCTAGATACAGTCCGGGAATACAATAGAAGATCTTGGAGTAGAATTTGTGGTGGTCGAATTTTGAGCTAGGTGGCGCCATCCCTGTATTCATTCAACAGCAAGATTAGATCTTTAATCTTGTCCACAGACCGTCTATCGATTTGTAAGTAGATTCGTTTCTATGTCTTCCGCTTTATTAGATTCGAATCTGCTTTGCATGCTTTTTGATTAGACTGTGATAAACATGCATGTTACATAAAATTATGATTTGCATGAACATGGATTAATGAACAACCAAATGATCCTGCGGTGGTTTAATTTGAAAAAACCCCAACAACTGGTATCAAAGCGGATTTTGGCACTGTTCTAGGATTAATCCGAGCATAGATTCGAATTGCATAATTAAATTTGATGATGAATTTATGGTGTTTAAATTTTCAGATTTAATTGGCTATGTATTTCGATTTTATGGTATTCAAAACTTGGAAGAATTTTTGATGTAGAATTCAAAAATTCTAGTTTTGAGTGGTTAAAAATTTTCGATGATTATGGATATAGATTTGGAATGATATTTGATGTTCTTCAAATTTTCAGATTTATTTTTCATAATTTTCGAAAATTTAGTTGTCAAAATTTTCGAATTTTGATGTTCTAAAATTCCCTAATTTTTTGTCTAAATTTTCGGTCACTATAATTAAAATTTGGATGATGTTTTGATCAAGATCAAATTTCCAGATTTAATTGGGATGTGGTTCAAAAATTTAGAGTGATTAGAATTGGATTTGGTGATTTTTGATGTATATCAAAAGTTGCCTAATTAAAATCAAGATAGGTTTGAAATTAGAATTTTAAATTTGGTAATTTTTGAAGTGGATCAAAATTTCCAGATTTTAATTCTTGTAATTTTCGAAACCTATAGCTATATAATTTGGAATAGTTTTTTGATTAATGTCAAAATTTCCAAATGTGAAATATAGTGTAATTTTTTATTTTTAATAAATTAATTTGGAGAAGATTTTGATGAAAATCAAATTTCCAGATTTATTTATTTATTAATGTTGATCGAAAATTTGGTGCTTGGATTAAGGTTTGATGTTATTTGATGTATATCTTAATTTACCTAATTTTAATCTAGATAGATTTGAAAATAGAATTTTAAATTTGGAAGAATTTGAAGTAGATCAAATTTTCAGATTTATTATTTGGTAATTTTCGAAAATCTATATGATTTAAATTGGATAAGGTAATTTTGGATATAGTTGAATAATTATCAAAATCCAATTGTGATAAGATTTTAAATTTGGATAAGTTTTGGAAGATTTTGGATTGGAATCAAATCTCTAAACTTTATCCTTAAAGATTTAGATTCTTATGGATAATATTTGGATTAAATTTTTGATTTATATCAATATATCCAATTATTATTTAATTAGGGTGGTTAGAAAATATTAAATAAATTTGGTGGATAATTATTAATAATTTCCAGATTTATTTTGATGATATTTTCGAAATATGCAAGATTTAAATTGGTGGATAATTATTTTAATTTCCAATTTTTATCTTGTGGATAATATCGAATTAATTAATTTAATTAATTGCAAAATTCGATTATTATTTAATATTCATGCATAGATATCATATGTTATTTTATGTCGATCATATAATACATGATTGTTGGTTTTGTAGACTGTGTTTGTTTGCAGGTTTACCAACTATCATGACTCCTTTATTTTATGTGATGTATTTTTATGTTGAATGAATGTTTGGCCGTATGCCGGTTTGGCTACGTGATTTTAATCCATGAGAAAATCCATGGATTAGGTCTAGGTTTTATTTTACGTTGTTTTAATGTAATAGATATAAAGCTGTTAGACCGAGTTTTTTAGTTGTAATTTTTATTCTAGCAATATTAGATTTTTCCTTTCGGAATAGATAGTCTGTATTGAATAAAGATCGGAGATCAACTCAAAAGAAGGAAAGTGGTTCAGCACCAAAAAGGAAGGTTCACCGGTTCACGTCCCGAAACCCTAAATGGAGCTAGGATTTTCGGCGAGGCGCGGTGAAGGGGCGGCGGTTTCAAAGCCTGTTTCCGGAGCTGACTTTCCAGTTTTATCTCATCAATCAACATGAGATATAAGCCATGATAGTTGGAATATTACTGTTGCTTATTATGTTGAAGCATGCAATGGATGTTTATCATTTTATGTGATGTTTTGCATGTTCGATATTGGGATAAAATGAAACCTCAAACATAAATAACTAAGTGGGAGAGATTCATACCAAAGTATGTAGAAATCTAATTCGGTCTCCATTAAAATCTGGTTTATTTGAGAAGTGATGGGCATGCGCGTTGACATCGGTCTTCCTCCATATCGGATGTGTCATATCACAGATTTCTCTAGAAATTAAATCTCCTAAATGGATAGCTGTAGAACACTATTAGGACTAACTGACTCCTTCATCTGGAGCAGTTAAATTCGAATAGTGCTCTTGGTGCGAAGATAATGGTGTGCACACTTAGATGTAATTTATTGATAAACGTCCACACGGTCGTGGCTTATCAGTTAGACGATTACATGACCGTGTTAATTATCCGGCTATTAATTTCCTTGTTGTAAGGAAACTCAACTGGAGGCAAATTAAAGGTTTAACCTATTTAAAGATGTTTTTTTATAAACGTCCACACTATCGTGGCTTATGAAAGACATTTTTAAATTGTCGGTGGAAAAGTATATAATTTTTATGAGGCTTTCGATTATATACTGTTTATCCTAAACGTGTTTTTGTGACTGTACTGCATGTTTAATTTCAGTTATTTCATATCATCAATGGCACTCTCCAATCTGTCCTCAATCCTCAAAGAAAACAAACTTATCGGTGAAAACTACAATGACTGGATTCGTAACCTTAACTTGGTTCTTGTTGCTGAGGGACACAAGTTTGTACTTGAAGAGGTTTGTCCTCAGACCCCAGATGAGGGTTCTGACGAAGCCCAAAATGTTGCAAATGATAAGTGGGTTAGGTCTAATGAGATAGCACGCTGTTACATCTTGGCATCTATGTCAAGTGTGTTGCAACATCAGCATGAGCCTATGAAAACCGCTTATGATATCATGTACAACCTTAGGTAGCTATTCGGTCATCAGAACCGCTCGGCACGCCATTTGGCTATGAAGAAGCTAATGGATGCGAGAATGTCTGACTCCACACCTGTTAGGGATCACGTTCTCATGATGATGGGGTATTTATCTGAGATCGAGACCTTGGGTGGAGAGCTAGATGGCGATTCTCAAATCGACATTGTTCTTCATAGCTTATCCTCAAAGTTTGAGCAGTTCAGGCTGAATTTTAACATGATTAAAAGGGATGTCAGCCTGACTGAACTGCTCATAGACCTTCAGGCGGCTGAATTGCTCCAAAAGAGCAATCCTGAGGCCCACATATCTGAAAAAGGAGCGTCTTCTTCTGGTGGAAAAAGGAAGAAGAGAAACGCACCTAAGAAGGCTGCAGATGAGGCGCCTAAGGTGAAGAAGCCAAAGGCAAAGATTCCTCCCGAGGAATTCAAGTCAAAGACTAAGTGCTTCAAGTGCGGCCAACCAGGTCACTGGATGGCGGCGTGTCCTAACAAGAAGAAGAAGAGAGGTACATCTCACACTCTGGTTGTGGAAACATGTTTAGCAACTTGTTCTACCCAGTCATGGGTAGTAGATACTGGAGCTACTGATCATGTTTGCATATCTTTACAGGGGTTCCTGGTAAAAAGACAGCTGAGTGAGGACGAGATCACCGTCTACATGGGCAATGCTACGAGAGTGGCAGCTGTTGTAGTGGGAGACGTTGTTTTATCTTTCAGTAGTAATAGAACATTGGTTTTGAAAGATTGTCTTTATGTGCCTGGTTTTAAGCGAAACTTGATTTCAGTTTCTAAATTGATTATGGATGGATATTCTGTTTCTTTTGATAACAAAGTAGTTATCTTTAGTAGTAAACATTTTATCTATTCTGGCACATTGGATGGACACTTATACTTTCTTAAACCAACTGAAAACACTACGCAAAGACAACTGTTGAATACATCGATCATAAACCCTAACAAGAGAAAAGAACCTTCGGAATTGAATCAAACCTATCTTTGGCATCTAAGGCTAGGTCATATTAACCTTAAGAGGATACAAAGGCTTGTAAACGATGGACCATTGTCTTCTTTGGAACTAGAATCGTTTCCTTTGTGTGAATCCTGTTTGGAAGGTAAAATGACCAAGCATCCTTTCCAGTCAAAAGGAAATAGATCTGAAGGGCTATTGGATTTGATTCACTCTGACCTATACGGCCCTATGTCAGTTCAAGCTCGAGGAGGGTTCGAGTATTTCATCACTCTCATTGATGATTACTCTAGATACGGTTATATCTACCTGTTACGTCGCAAGTCTGAGTGCTTTGAGAAATTCAAAGAGTTTAAGGCGGAAGTGAAGAAACGAATAGGCAGAAGTATCAAGTCACTACGTTCTGATCGTGGTGGCGAGTACCTCTCAAGCGAATTTAGGGATTACATGGCAGAGAGTGGGATTACATCCCAGTTGACGGCGCCTGGAACACCACAGCAGAATGGCCTGGCAAAAAGAAGGAATCGTACATTATTAGAGATGGTTAGATTGATGATGAGTTATTCTGAGTTGCCCATTTTGTTCTGGGGATATGCCCTGGAAACGGCAGCCTATATTCTTAACTTGGTTCCATCGAAATCAGTTCCTGCTACACCGACAGAACTATGGACTGGACGAAAGCCCAGTTTGAACCATATTCAGATTTGGGGTAGCCCAGCACACGTGTTGGACAAGGAAGCTGATAAGCTGGCTCCTCGTACTGATGTAAGGCTGTTCGTTGGATATCCTAGAGGAATGAAAGGTGGTTTATTTTATAGTCCTAAGAATCAGAAGATCATTGTTAGCACCAATGCTCGATTCTTAGAGGAAGACTATGTCATAAACCATAAACCAAGGAGTCATATTATCCTTAAGGAGTTAAGGGAAGGATCGAATCCTACACCGGTTGTACAAGAAGAGGAACTACCAAACACTGCACAACGTGTCACAAAAGTACAGAAACTGCCTCCTCGCAGTGGGAGGGTTGTACGCCAACCTGATAGATTCATTGGTCTGGGAGAGGCTTCAGATTTCCCAGAGGGTCTTAATGAATTGGATCCCAGGACCTATGACGAGGCAATTCGAGATAAAGATGCAGATTCTTGGAAAACTGCAATGGAGTCTGAGATTGGATCTATGGATCACAATCAAGTCTGGGAACTTGTAGAACCACTAGATGGGGTAAAACCCATTGGCTATAAGTGGGTCTACAAGCGCAAGAGAGGATCTGATGGGAAGGTTGAAACCTTCAAAGCTATATTGGTGGCAAAAGGGTATACTCAGAAAGAAGGGATCGATTATGAGGAAACCTTTTCACCGGTAGCCATGCTTAAGTCAATCCAAATTCTCTTGTCTATTGCCGCTTATTTGGATTATGAGATCTGGCAGATGGATGTCAAGACGGCTTTCCTAAACGGAAGTCTTGAAGAAAACATTCACATGAAACAACCAGAGGGATTCATTGCTAAGGGCCAAGAGCACTTGGTGTGTAAGCTTAAGAGATCCATTTATGGACTTAAGCAGGCATCGAGGTCTTGGAACATCCGATTTGACGAGGTTATCCAGTCATATGGATTCGTGCAAAGTCCGGATGAGAGCTGTGTGTACAAGAAATGTGACGGAAACGTGGTGGCATTCCTCGTACTTTATGTTGATGACATCTTTCTTATTGGAAACAGTAAGAAGGCGTTATCGAACATTAGGGTGTGGCTGTCCAAGCAGTTCGATATGAAGGATCTGGGAGAAGCCGGACATGTCCTTGGCATCAAGATCATTCTTGATCGTCAGAAAAGGATGTTATGTCTGTCCCAGGTGACTTATATCGATACAGTGCTAGCTAGATTTGGCATGCAAGATTCCAAGAAAGGTTTTATAACTTACAGGCATGGAATTCATCTATCCAAGGAAGTGTGTCCCCAAACACAGTCTGAGATAGAGGAAATGAAGAAAGTACCATATGCTTCGGCTGTGGGAAGTTTGATGTATGCTATGCTATGCACTAGGCCTGATATATGCTATGCCGTTGGCATGGTAAGCAGATATCAGTCTAACCCTGGACAAGGTCACTGGACTGCGGTCAAAAACATTCTCAAGTACCTTAAAAGGACTCGAGATTATATGTTGGTTTTTCACTCTGATAGTCTAGTACCTTTGGGTTACACGGACTCAGATTTTCAATCCGATAAAGATCAGAGTAAGTCTACCTCGGGCTATGTGTTTACATTAGGAGGTGGAGCCATCGCATGGAGGAGCATTAAGCAGAAATGCATTGCGGATTCCACCATGGAAGCTGAGTATGTAGCTGCCTCTGAGGTTGCAAAAGAGGTTGTCTGGCTCCGCGGGTTCCTAGTGGGCTTGGGCGTGGTTCCTGATTTGCCTAAGACTATCACGATATACTGTGATAAATCTGGTGCAGTGGCAAATTCGAAGGAACCCAGAGCTCACAAAGCAAGTAAACACATAGAGAGAAAGTACCATCTTATACGAGAAATAGTTAAGAGAGGAGACGTGGCGGTGGTCAAGATTGCATCTGAGGACAACCTGGCTGATCCATTCATGAAGAGCCTGGCGGCTAAGACCTTTGATGGTCACGTGGAGAAAATGGGAGTGAGATGCAGACCCGGTAGTGCAGTTTGAGTTGATAGTTTTAGATTTAAGAGTTTGCTAGTTAGTTATTATGCTTGAAAGACATGCTTCAAGTATAAGTGGGAGACTGTTAGTTTTGTATACTGGAAGACTTGTCTTTGTATACTTTTCTGATGATATGATGATATGAAATGAAAGTTATTGCAGTCACTGTTGGGCAATGCTACGAGAGCGGCGGCTGTTGCAGTGGGAGACATTGTTTTACCTTTCAGTAGTGATAGAACTTTGGTTTTGAAAGATTGTCTTTATGTGCCTGGTTTTAGGCGAAACTTGATTTCAGTTTCTAAATTGGTTATGGATGGATATTCTGTTTCTTTTGATAACAAAGTAGTTATCTTCAGTGGTAAATATTTTATCTGTTCTGGCACATTGGATGGACAATTATACTTTCTTAAACCAATTGAAAACACTACATAAAGACAACTTTTGAATACATCGATCATAAACCCTAACAAGAGAAAAGAACCTTCAGACCTGAATCAAACCTATCTTTGGCATCTAAGGCTAAGTCATATTAACCTTAAGAGGATACAAAGGCTTGGCTAACTGATTATTCTAGTACACTGGTTAGTGTATTGAGGAGGATCACGATAGGATACTATTCTCTGTCTCTAACCCAGTTACTGAGAGAATAAAGATCCACAGAGTTCGGGTTCTGAACTCATGTGATATTGGTGAGCATATGTGTGTGTTGTTTATTACTTTGATGTGGTACTGCTCAAGGTTTTAGATGTTAATTAATTATAGCTGTTAGAGGCTTACATAATTAATTAATGAACATTATATCTTAAACACGGAGAATGGCTGGACTAAAGGAGAAAGCATATTCGTAAATATGTATTAAATTGGTAGGTCAGTTTTACTTCTTTAGTGGAATAAAAGTAAAACTTAACTTATTTAATTATATCCTAGGTTTATTGGATATTGGATATTCAATAAATTAGTGGGCCAATTTAATATTCTTCTAGATCCCTATTGTAGCCCAATTGACTAATAGTGGACTGGATATTGAACTTGAGATAGAGGCCCAAACCCAGTAGGGTTTGGAGATCTAATTTTCGCCCCCCTCCCTATAAATAGGGGAAGGGGGGGCGAAATTTACAGCATAATAAATCAGCCCCTCTTTGTCTCTCAAAGTTATCCACAGATTTCACAACTCTATCTAGTAGATTTCAGCCCACTCTGAATCTAGATACAGTCCGGGAATACAACAGAAGATCTTGGAGTAGAATTTGTGGTGGTCGAATTTTGAGCTAGGTGGCGCCATCCCTGTATTCATTCAACAGCAAGATTAGATCTTTAATCTTGTCCACAGACCGTCTATCGATTTGTAAGTAGATTCGTTTCTATGTCTTCCGCTTTATTAGATTCGAATCTGATTTGCATGCTTTTTGATTAGACTGTGATAAACATGCATGTTACATAAAATTATGATTTGCATGAACATGGATTAATGAACAACCAAATGATCCTGCGGTGGTTTAATTCGTAAAAACCCCAACACCTAGGGGAATGAAAGGTGGTTTGTTTTATAGTCCTACGGATCAAAAGATCATTGTCAGCACCAATGCTCGATTCTTAGAAAAAGACTATGTTATAAACCACAAACTAACGAGTCAACTCATCGTTGAGGATTTAAGAGGATGATCGAATCCTACACCAGTTGTACAAGAAGAGGTACCACCAAATACTGCACAACGTGTCACAAAAGTACAGAAACTGCCTCGTCGCAGTGGGAGGGTTGTACGCCAACCTGATAGATTCATTGGTCTGGGAGTGGCCTCAGATTTCTCAGAGGGACTAAATGAATTAGATCACAGGACCTATGACGAGGCAATTTAAGATAAAGATGCGGATTATTGAAAAACTGCAATGGAGTCTGAGATTGGATCTATGGATCGCAATCAAGTCTGAGAACTCGTAGAACCACTTGATGGGGTAAAACCTATTGGATGTAAGTGGGTCTACAAACACAAGAGAGGATCTGATGGGAAGGTTGAAACCTTCAAGGCAATATTGGCGGTAAAAGGGTATACTCAGAAAGAAGGGATCGATTATGAGGAAACCTTTTCATCGATAGCCATGCTTAAGTTAATCCGGATTCTCTTGTCAATTTCCTCTCATTTGGATTATGAGATCTGGCAGATGGATCTCAAGACAGCTTTCCTAAATAAAAGTCTTGAAGAAAACATTCACATGAAACAACCAGAGGGATTCATTGCTAAGGGCCAAGAGCACTTGATGTGTAAGCTTAAGAGATCCATTTATGGACTTAAGCAGGTATCGAGATCTTGAAACATCCGATTTGACGAGGTTATGCAATCATATGGATTCGTGTAAAGTCCGGATGAGAGCTGTTTGTACAAGAAATGTGACGTAAACGTGGTGGCATTTCTCGTACTTTATGTTGATGACATCTTGCTTATTGGAAATAGTAAGAAGGCGTTGTCAAACATTAGGGTGTGGTTGTCCGAGCAAATCGATATGAAGGATCTGGGTGAAGCCGGAGATGTCCTTGGCATCAAGATCATTCGTGATCACCAGAAAATGATGTTATGTATGTCCTAGGCCACTTATATCGATACAATGCTAGCTAGGTTTAGCATGCAAGATTCCAAGAAAGGTTTTATACCTTACAGGCATGGAATTCATCTTTCCAAGAAAATGTGTCCCCAAACATAGTCTGAGATAGAAGAGATGAAGAAAGTACCATATGCTTCGGCTGTGGGAAGTTTGATATATGATATGCTATGCACTAGGCTTGATATATGCTATGCCATCGGCATGGTAAGCAGATATCGGTCTAACCCTGGACAAGGTCACTGGACTACGGTCAAAAACATTCTCAAGTACCTTAAAAGGATTCGAGACTACATGTTGGTATTCCACTCTGATAGTCTAATGCCTTTGGGTTACACGGACTCAGATTTTCAATCCGACAAAGATCAAAGTAAGTTTACCTCGGGCTATGTGTTTACAGTAGGAAGTAGAGCCATCGCATGGAGGAGGATAAAGCAGAAATACATTGCTGGTTCCACCATGGAAGCTAAGTATGTAGCTACCTCTGAGGCTGCAAAAGAGGCTGTCTGGCTCCGCGGGTTTCTAGTAGGCTTGGGCGTGGTTCCTGATTTTTCTAAGACTATCATGATATACTGTGATAACTCTGGTGCAGTGGCAAATTCGAAGGAACCTAGAACCCACAAGGGAAGTAGACACATAGAGAGAAAGTACCATCTTATATGAGAAATTGTTAAGAGAAGAGACATGGCGGTGGTCAAGATTGCATCGGAGGATAACCTGGCTGATTCATTCACGAAGAGCCTGCCGGCTACGACCTTTGGTGGTCACGTGGAGAAAATGGGAGTGAGATGCAGACCTGGTAGCACAGTTTGAGTTGATAGTTTTGATTGGAGAGTTAGCCAGTTAGTTTTTATGCTTGAAAGACATGCTTCAAGTATAAGTGGGAGATTGTTAGTTTTGTATACTAGAAGACTTGTCTTCTTATACTTTTCTAATGATATGATGATATGAAATGAAAGTTATTGCAGTCACTGTTTGCATTTAGATTATGTTATATAATTGTTCTATGCAATATTCCATATACTTACATTGTAGATGATATGGTGTGGGGAGTCACATGGTAAGATCATATCATTAGAACTTTGTATTGTATTAAAGAGCTCACGACTTAGATGTTCCTGAACACACCATCGGTACACCGTAGAAAAATCTGATAAGTTAGTTTATCTTGACTAACTGATTATTCTAGTACACTTGTTAGTGTATTGAGGAGGATCATGATAGGATACTATTCTCTATCTCTGACCCAGTTAGTGAGAGAATAAAGATCCACAGAGTTCGGGTTCTGAACTTATGTGATATTGGCGAGCATATGTGTGCGTTGTTTATTACTTTGATTTATCAATGGGCGAGATCTTTTCGTAGATCAATAAACTCGATATCTTGGGTAATAACAGTGTATGCATGAGCACCATGTCCTTGTGTGCCAGGTTTATGATGTTCTCTTGAGAAAACACAAGTTCATGTTGAAACCCTGCATGTGGAATTTATTTCGTACATGAGTAAAGCTTGTGTGGTACTACTCAAGATTTTATATGTTAATTAATTATAGTTGTCAGAGGCTGACATAATTAATTAATGAACATTATATCTTAAACACGGGGAATGACTGAACTAAAGGAGAAAGCATATTCACAAATATGTATTAAATTGGTAGGTCAGTTTTACTTCTTTAGTAGAATAAAAGTAAAACTTAATTTATTTAATTATATCCTAAGTTTATTGGATATTAAATAAATTAGTGGGACAATTTAATATTCTTCTAGATCCTTGTTGTAGCCCAATTGACTGTTAGTGGACTGGATATAGAACTTGAGATAGAGGCCCAAACCCAGTAGGGTTTGGGAACTGTATTTTCGCCCATCTCCCTATATAATAAGGGAAAGGGGGATGAAAATTGTGAGTAATAATTCAGCCCCTCTTTTGTCTCTCAAGATATCCACAGTTTTCACAAACCTATCTAGTAGATTTCAGCCCACCCTGAATCTAGATACAATCCAGGAATACAACAGAATATCTTGGAGTAGAATCTATGGTGGCCGATTTTTGTGAAGAAAAAGGGGCGTCTGTTTCAATTCATTCAACAACAAGATTAGTCGTGTAATCTTGTCCTCAGACCGTCTAACAATTGTAAGTAATTTGAATCTATGTATTCCACTTTGTTAGATTCGTTTTGCATGGTTTTGTGCTTGACGTGATAAACATGCATGTGACATAAAAATATGATTTGCATGAACATGTGATTAATGAACATCCAATAGATCATGTGGTGGTTTAATTCGAAAAAACCTAAACAACAGTCTCATGAGCAATAGAGTGAGCTCGGCCTAAAAAAGAATTTATTACAGAAGGAGAAAAATTGATCTAATGGCCACAGATAAATACCGAAAATGCATGATCAAATGTCACCTCGCAGATGGATTTAGACAGATTCGCATAAAACTCATGTACAACAGATTTAACAATGGCATGGACATTACAAACATATTTATCCAATCGCATATCATGCAACAATTCCACCACACCAGTACCCAACACATCAGAGCCAACCAAGCTATGTTCAGACACCAATGATCTCCCAATAATTAACTTAAAAATGCTTTGGTGAAAAGAAAATAGAAACTTATGAGAGTTAATCACCTGATTCTGATGCAGCACTGTCAAAGAAATCTTCTGGCACAGCTTCAGCCTCCTCATCAGATGGAGAAGGGGCCCGAGCATTTTTCATTAGAGGCCGACGGGAAGACAAGGCTAGACCCAGCATCCTTTCAGACAGACTGCGAGTGACACGCCTAGCGAAAACAGAGGCAGAGGCGCCTTTAGCAGATGCTTTCATGGCAGATGCCTTCTTAGCAGAGGCCTTCTTAGCATGGGCCTTCTTAGGTTTGGAGGCCTTGGATGACTTCTTCTTCTTTTGAGAAATTTTTGCCAAGACTTGAGACTTATGATTAGCAATTTAAGTCTCATTATCGTCAGTGGGATGGCTAGACTGCACCGGAGAGACACCGGGAGGAGGGATCACCTTGTCCTGTCTAAGGCAGAACAGATTCAGCATCAGGTGAGGGAGTCTCATCATCGACCATCGCTATTTCAACGTCCTCCTCGATCTTATCCTCTTCAGGTGGGACATGAGTGTCAGTGACAGCCGCTGGAGAAGCTTCTCCCAATGGAACCTGAATTATGACTACCGGCGAGTCATGTTGGAGAGGAATGAAGGCTAATGGGACAGGGACAGCTACAACCTTCATGGTGTTAATGGATGCTGCAATTTCATCAATTGATGATGAATCTAGGGTTGATACAGCAATAATTTCAGCTTCAACTGACTCAGGCATCTCCGGCGGAGGTGACACAGGTTCAATGGAAATCCTAGAAGAGGAGATGGGTTCCAGAACTATCATCGAGTATGTCCCAGGGAGAGGAGCACTGGGCAGAGGCGTCAAGGAGTAGACAGAAGCAGGAACACTCGGGAGCGGTACTTCTGTGTTGCTTGGGACAGCAGCAGTTGGAGCAGACTGCGTGAACAAGAGGGATTTGGAAAATTCCCCTAGAGCACGCCATAGATCAGCGGTGTTGATTTTGGGTTTCTTGAATATGGAGGGCTTTGAAGATGATCCTTGTTTGTCCGCCATTGATTCTGGGAGAGAAATTTCGAACAGAGACTTTGCAACAGAGAGAAGAAAATTAACTGAGAGCTTTGAGGATGAATAGTTGAATTAAATCTGTCCGCACACCTTAATTAGGAAATGAAATGGTGACAAATGTCTATGTGCTTTGTCCGAGAGTGCTGAACATGATTCTTAGAAATATTTCTGACGCTCATGTTGTCACAAAAGATGGCAAGAACGATTGTGGCACACCATAGCCAAGCAGCATTTGCTTCATCCACAAAAGTTGAGTGCAACAACTTCCAGCTGCAATATATTTTGTTTCAGCTGTAGATAGAGAAATAGAATTTTGTTTCTTGCTGAACCACGAAACCATGTTGTTTCCAAGGAAGAAACATCCCCCTGAAGTACTCTTTCAATCTTCAGCACAAGCAGCCCAATCAGCATCACAAAACCCCACCAAGCTAGGGTTTGTATCATAGGAAAACCATAGTCCTAACTCTGCAGCACCTTTTATGTACTTAATTATGTTCTTAACAGCCTTCAGATGGCTTTCTTTAGGATTGGATTGGTATCGAGCACACACTCCAACACTATAGCAAATATCCAACCGACTTGTAGTCAAGTAGAGCAGGCTACCTATCATACTTCGGTACAGGGTTTGCTCGATTGACACACCTACTCCATATTTTGACATCTTCAAATGTGTTCTCATGGGTGTTCTCTTCGTACTACAACTTTCCATTCCAAACTTACTGATCAAGTTTCTTGTGTACTTTGTTTGAGACACAAAGATTCCATCATCTTTTTGCTTTACTTGAAGCCCTAACGAAGTAAGTTAGTTCTCCTACCAGACTTATTTCGAATTCCGATGTCATGTATTTGACAAACACATCCACCATTCTATTTGAAACAAATCCAAAGACAATATCATCGATATAGATCTGAACAATGATCACATCAATTTTTTCTCTTTTAACAAAGAGTGTTCTATCAGCTTCACCACAAACATAGCATTTCTCAAGAAGGAACTTGGTTAGCCGTTCATACCAAGCTCATGGTGCTTGTTTAAGACCGTATAGTTCTTTTTTTAGTTTGTATACAAATTTAGGATGGTGAGGGTCATCAAAGCCTTTGGGTTGGCTAAAAAAATATCTCCTGATAGGTACCCATTTAGGAAGGCACTTTTTACGTCCATTTGGTATAATTTAAACTTCATGCAAGCTGCCATGGCGATGAGCAACCGGACTGACTTAAGACGAGTAACGGGGGCAAATATCTCGTCAAAATCAATTCCCTCAACTTGGGAATATCCTTGGAAAACTAGTCTAGCCTTGTTCTTGGTTATGTTCCCCTCCTCAGTAGTCTTGTTTTTGAAGATCCACTTTGTGCCTATCACATTAGAATCTTTGGGCCGTGGAACAAGATCCTACACTTCATTTCTTTCAAATTGCAAGAGTTCTTCTTGCATAGCATTTATCCATCGATCATCCTTCAAGGCTTCATTTACATTTTTGGGCTCAACAGTGGATGTGTAGCACACATTTGCAATTAGATCCCAATAGTTCTTACGAACTCCTCTCGTTCGGATCCCTTCACTTATTTCTCCAATGATGTTGGCTGCAGAATGATTCTTCTGAACTACTTTCAATGGTTTGTAGACATCATGGTTTTTAGGTCTTACTTCATTAACATCACTGTGTTGGCTTCTGTCTGGCCCAGCTGTAGGGACATCGATTACAACATCGAGACTGTCATAATCAATCTGAGTAGCAGATTCTTCCATATCATCAATAACAACATTTATTGATTCCATGACAGTCTTGGTCCTTTTGTTTAATACACGGTAGGCATAGCTATATCTTGAATAACTAAGAAAGATGGATTCATCTCCTTTAGCATCAAATTTAGTGAGATAATCTCTATCTCTCAACATGTAGCTAGTGCTTCCAAAAATATGAAAGTACTTTACATTTGGCTTCTTCCCTTTCCACAGCTCATAGAGAGTAATTCTTGTATTGGGTCTGAAATAAACCCGATTGATAACATGGCAAGTAGTGTTGACAGCTTCAGCCCAAAGATTGTCAGGAACAGATTTTGCCTACATCATAACACAGCTCATTTCTTAAAGAGTTCGATTTTTCCTTTCAACAACACTATTTTGTTGAGGTGTTTTGGGAGTAGAGAACTCTTGACCGATGCCTTTTTCTTCACAGAAAAATTTGAAGAACACATTCTCAAACTCACGACCATGGTCACTTCTTATCCTTATCATGTTAGTTCCTTTTTCAACTTCAAGCTTGAGACACAGTTTTTTAAACATCTCAAATGTTTCTCCTTTATCTCTAAGGAACTCTACTGATCGGGCTAATTCTACTTGCTATTTTGGGGGCAATTTGATGTGGTTTAACTGTGTTGATTGCTATATAATGATGCCATTTTGGAAGAATGTTGTACCTTAAGAGTTTTGCAGGTCATTAATGCAAAAATGGAGAAAATGGCATATTTTTGGTAGGAGAATGAGCTGCGCAAAGGAAGTTGAAACTTGAAGCCACACCGTATGGGCATACGACTGGATGATATAGGTGAATAACTTAAAGATTGGGCCTGAGCATGCGATTTTGGGCTGTTATGCGGGATCCATAATTCCCACCGCCTCAAGAGTCCACTTTTTGCTAATTACCTATTTGGATTAAATTAGAATGTTAATTTCCATGTTGGATTATTTTTAATTAAGGATATTATATATAGATTAGGACTTATCTTTATTAAGGGGGATTCCAGATTTTATTATTCACGCATGAACAAGAACCAAAGAACGATTTCTCGCTGGAGCAGAATTTTTCATTTTTTTCGGTTGTTTCATGGTATTTGTCACATTAATATTTTTCTTGCGATTCAATCTTAATATCAGTTTTAACTAATTTCGTTTTATTCTGGTGACCACTAACGAAGCCCTGGCCTAGCTAATTTGTGAGATCTAATTGTTCTGTTATCGTTTAGTTAATTACATGCATTTGTTATTCTTTGCTTTTTGAGTCGCTAGTTGTTTCGATATTGCTAGATAGTTGCAAATATTTAGTGAGTCAAAATTGATTAGTAGTCAATTAAATCGGCCATCCGTAATTGTGGTTTAAGTTTAATTAGTGGCGAAACGGTTCTTCAGAACCAGGGAGAATAGCAATCTTAATCTAACGGTCCTGCATTAGAGTCTGTTAATTATGAATCGGGTTCATCTAGAATTTAAGGTTGTCGGCTCATTAAATCTATAGAGCGTCTCTTACGGTTGTCAGTCGATTAGGGAAATAATTGGTGAAGCGTCTTTCTGATTATCGAGAAACTATGGAGGAATTAGGCTGCATTAGTAAGCGTCTTCGGTAGCTATAACTGATTTGTATGTGTTAATTGAATTAATCTTGCATCAAGGATCAGTTTAGGTAAGTTAGGGTGGAGTTGATTGGAATCCTGAATACTTCTTCTCATATTTTAAGTCTGTTCACTTTATTCACCCGTGTGTTTATTTTATATTTAATTGTTGATTTCGTTTGTTTTATTATAATTACAAAAATCCTTTTGGAAGTTTGGTTATACAGATTGGGAGTATAAGATAATTCTCACCGATCCTTTGGGAGATGATCTCGCTCATCGCTGTACACGTGCAGTAAGGGCATACCGACTGCTGTCGGGAAATTTATTTTTGGTGTAAAACGACCCACGAAATTTTGGCGCCGTTGTCGGGTATCGGTTCTAACGCAGTAATTACTCTAGTATTTTCAGTTTGTTATTTTTCTTATCTTTAATTTCTTGTTTTCCAGTGCATGACCTGTTCCTCGCAAAAGGAGGAGCTGTTGTTCAATCCAGAGCCAGAAAGAACTCTACATCAGTTGAGGAGAGCTGCTAAGGAAGCTAAGGGAAGTTCCACATCTGAGATAAGAACTTTTGATATTCATCAATTGTTCGATGAGGGCATGGCTAATAACAACAACAACAAGAATCGAGCCCTTGTCAATCCTACTGAACCTGTTCCGTTGATTCGAGAGTTGTGTCGCCACTGGAACAACCGGGCTATCTGCATTGTGTTAGCTACAATTGCAAATAATGCAGAGATACGGCCTGGATTCATCCAAGTTCTTCCAAAGTTTAGTGACTCGCCGGGAGAGAGAGCACACACGCATCTAGCGGAATTCAATCTAGTCTGCTCTACTTTGCGCCCACAAGGATTTTCTGCTAACAACTTTCGCCTACTAATATTTTCACATACGCTGCAAAGCAGGGGGCAACGCCCCCTGAACCCCCGACTCGCTGACCGGGCAGTGAGACCCCCGATCAACTCAGCGTTAGGGTGTTCAAGGTTTGACAAAATATTACTTTAAATATAAACACACTTGTTTATCATCACATAACTCGACAAATTTTAACATTAAATATTAACATGTATTATGCACTTAGTATAATACCACCGTACTATGACGTATTGGCTCGAGTAAGACAACCTGCAATAAAACAACGGCATAACATGCAAACATACTCACATGATCAATATTCAACGATATTAATTCGAAATCATTTACTAAAATTATAATTTATAATTTAGCAAAAAGGGTCAGGGTATCACAACCGTCTGGCTCAATCACTTCATGAAAAGAGCTAGAAGAGTAGTTTTTGCGCAAATTCTTTTCGAAATCTCGAGCTGCCAATTTGAGGATGGCCATTAGCAGTATCAAGCAGAAGTAAAATGAAAGCTTGGTTGACGACTGGGCAAGATTCCAGCAACTTGCCGCAAATGCCCGGACCATGGATTCTCTGATTATCAGTTGTTCACAAATTATTTTTACCGTGGCATGTCTTCTTTTGACACGAAAATTGTGGACGCGGCCAGTGGAGGATCTCTCATTAATAAAACTTTGGATGAGGCAAACCAACTCATAATCGATATGGTATCTAGAGGCCAACAATATGAAGACGGGGATGATGATCGCTACAGGCCAGTAAAAAGGATTGATCGAGCTGAGAACTCTAGGGTGAATGACAAGATTGATGCACTTACTTCTCTAGTTCGAGGATTGGCTGTGGCGCATACACAGAATGTTCGTTGTGGAGTGTGCTCGGAGAATGGACATTTCACAAACGCCTGTCCTACCTTGCACGAACTTACAGTTGAGCAAGCATGTTATGGATCGGGCGATGCACAACAAAATGCCCTCAGGGGCATACACTATGATGCTCCACAAGGAGATGGTTTCAGAAGGAAACGGACTTACGATCCCTATTTCAAAACTTACAACCCAAGCTGGAGAAACCATCCGAATTTCCGTTGGAAATAGTCGGACGATCAAAGACCACCGGGGGATTTACCTTCAAAGCTGTCACAAGACGGGTCGTATGCCCATACGGACAAACCTGCACCACGTATGAGTGAGATCATGAAGTGTCTAGAACAAAGTAATGCTCTGGTGAACAGTTTGGCACAAAATCAGAAGGCATTCCAGCAAGAAACACAAGCTGCCCTTGGCAGTATGGGCACACAGATCACCCAGCTTGCCACTCAAATGAACAAGATGCAAGGGCATACAGGAAAGCTGCCCTCACAAGCTCAGCAAAACCCCAGGGGCAATGTTAGTGTTGTGACCCTTAGAAGTGGGAAGGAACTGGTTGAAGTGGAGAGAAAGGCAGAGAAGAATGCGCCGTATGGGCATACTGCACAGACTGAAGACGAATCCAGTCCGAAAAAAGAACAACCTTTTGCATCTACCAAGCCTACCCCTCTTGAGGTACAAGTTAAATCTAAAAATTCTAACTCTGTAGTTGTAGCTCCTTTTCATTCCAAGTTGGCTCGAAACAAGAAAGAAGATGATGAGAAGGCGATCTTAGAGTTATTCAAGAAGGTTGAAATCAATTTACCTCTGATTGATGCCATCAAGAAAGTTCCCAGATATGTGAAATTCCTGAAGGAATTATGTGCCAAGAAGATCAGATACGGGAAGGATGCCAGAATTAAGGTTGGTGAAAATGTCTCCGCGGTAATTCAGCAGAAATTGCCACAGAAATGCAGGGATCCAGGTATGTTCACTATCCCTTGCATTATTGAGAGTAAGAAGGTTGAGAAAGTCATGCTAGATTTAGGCGCATCCATAAATGTCATGCCTTTATCTATGTACAAAGACTTGCAATTAGGTCCTATGAAAGATACTCGAGTTATCATTCAGTTAGCCGATAGGTCTAATGCATACCCTCAGGGTGTAGTCGAGGATGTTTTGGTCAAAGTGAATGAATTGATTTTTTCTGTGGATTTTTACATTATTGATATGGATGATTCCTTTTCTGCACATAGATCACTGATTTTGTTAGGACGTCCTTTCATGAAAACCGCAAGAACCAAGATTGATGTTGATAAAGGCATGCTTAGTTTTGAATTTGATGGTGACATTGTTACATTCAATATATTTGAAGCTATGAAGAATGTTGAGGATCCTGAGGCTCTTTACATGGTTGATATTGTTGATACACTGGTTGACGAGTTTGTTGAGCATAATTTCATGGATGATCGATTAGAACAGGTCCTTTTCGGTGGAGTGACTGGACCAGCCGCCAACTCAGATGAAGAAGCCGCAATTAGAGAGATTATACAGCAGCTTTATGCCACCGGTGAGTTTCCAACTCGGAATCTAACGGGCCATATGCCCTTACCGACGGACACTGAACCAATTCTACCGTCTCATGTGAAAGCTCCTGTTCTGGAACTGAAAGTCCTCCCTGAATATCTCAAATATGCCTACCTGGGGGATCAAGATACGCTGCTCATCATCATTAGCAAAGATCTCTCTCCAGACCAGGAGGGCCGACTGATAGCATTTTTGAAGAGACACAAATGCGCTATAGGGTGGACCTTAGCCGATATCAAAGAAATCAGTCCAGATATCTGCATGCATCGAATTTTTTTGGAGCCAGATTGCAAGCCATCCAGAGATCCACAGAGGAAATTGAACCCGGTGATGAAAGAGGTGGTTCTCAAAGAAATCCTCAAGCTACTCCAGCTAGGGATTATTTACCCAATCTCCGACAGTGAATGGGTCAGTCCAGTGCACGTGGTTCCTAAGAAATCCAGTTTCCAGCTTATGAAGAATGAGAATAATGAGTTGATTCCAATGCGGTTGCAGACAGGTTGGCGCATGTACATCAATTTTCGGAAACTAAATGATGCGACACGCAAAGACCATTTCCCTTTGCCGTTCATTGATGAGATGCTCGAATGCTTGGCAGAAAAATATTTCTTTTGCTTCCTCGATGGATATTCGGGCAACTTTCAGATTTTTGTTGCCCAAGAGGACCAAGAAAAGACGACCTTCACCTGTCCATTTGGAACGTTTGTCTGCCAAAAAATTCCATTTGGGTTGTGCAACGCATCTGGCACCTTCCAACGGTGTATGATGAGTATCTTCTCCGACTTGATTGAGAGCTGCATCAAGATTTTTATGGATGATTTTACAGTGCATGGGGACTCGTTTGAACAATGCATAGAGCACCTGGATAAGGTTCTTAAAAGATGTGTCGAGACTGACTTGGTGTTGAATTTCAAAAAGTGTCACTTTATGGTGCAGCAAGGCATCGTGCTCGGCCATGTCATCTCTGCCAAAGGGATCGAAATTGATCGAGCAAAGGTTGATTTGATCACGAAGCTACCTTACCCTTCTAATGAGAAAGAAATTCGTGCCTTCTTAGGTCACGCAGGCTTTTACCGGCGCTTCATTCAAGATTTTTCCAAGATCGCACAACCAATGACCAAGTTGCTGCAAAAGGACGCTCCTTTCGACTTTGACGATAAGTGTAAGGAAGCTTTTGATATTTTGAAAGAAAAACTCACTTTTGCGCCCATTATTCAGCCACCCCAATGGGGCCTCCCTTTTGAGCTCATGTGCAACGCCAGTGATTTCGCGGTTAGAGCGGTACTTGGACAAAAGAGTGGGAAACAGAGCCATTTCATCTATTATGCTTCCAAGACTCTTAACCCAGCCCAATGTGATTACACGATGACAGAGAAAGAGATCTTGGCTGTAGTCTTCGCATGTGAAAAGTTTAGATCCTATCTTGTTGGATCGAAGGTGGTGGTATACACAGACCATGCTGCTCTAAAATACTTGCTCTCCAAGAAAGAATCCAAACCTCGCCTCATTCGCTGGGTCCTTCTACTGCAAGAATTTGACTTGGAGATTAAAGATAAAAAGGGAACTGAAAATAATGTTGCCGATCACTTGAGCAGGCTATTGACAGAGTCCGATGGTATACCCATGCTGGATGATTTTCCGGATGAACTTTTACTTGCAGCTGTGGATACAGCTCCTTGGTATGCGGATTTGGTGAATTTTATCACCACAGGAATGTTCCCAAAAGGTTCCGAAACTGAAAAGAAGAACAAGTTAAGAAGCCAGGCCAAATACTTCATCTGGGATGATCCGTATTTATGGAAAACTTGTGCCGACCAAGTGATTCGACGATGTATCCCTGATGATGAAATTCAGTCCATTCTGACTTTTTGCCATGCCCATGCCTGCGGCGGGCATTTTGGGCCAAGGAGAACAGCCCGGAAGATCCTCGATTGTGGTTTTTATTGGGACACAATTTTCTGAGACGCTTATCACTTTTGCAAGGATTGTGATCGATGCCAACTCCTGGGCAACATTTCTTCCAAGAATGAGATGCCTCAAGTGCCTATTCTGGTGTGCGAAATATTTGATGTATGGGGCATGGACTTCATGGGCCCCTTTCCAAGCTCGTTCGGTAATTCCTACATCTTGTTAGCCATCGACTACGTTTCCAAGTGGGTCAAGGTTAAGGCCACTCCGAATAATGATTCAAAGGTGGTTGGTAAGTTTCTCAAGACTCAGATTTTCCAGCCCTTTGGTGTACCTCGAGCTATCATTAGCGACCAAGGCACATATTTTTGCAATCGCACGTTAGAAGCCTTGTTCAAGAAATATGGAGTTCACCATCGCCTCACCACCGCCTATCATCCACAATCCAATGGACAAGCCGAGGTATCAAATCGGGAAATCAAGAATATTCTGGAGAAGACCGTATGCCCAAACCACAAGGATTGGAGTCTGCGCCTCGACGATGCCGTATAGGCATACCGCACAGCATTCAAAACACCTATCGGGATGTCCCTTTATAGGTTGATATTTGCAAAGCAATGCCACTTGCCGGTCGAGTTAGAGCATCGAGCCTTTTGGACTGTCAAGCAATGTAATTTCGACCCTCAACTAGCTGGTCATGAGAGGCGTTATTAGTTACAAGAGCTGGAGGAAATTCGGTTGGAAGCTTATGACAGCGCCAGTGCATACAAGGACCGAACCAAGTTTTTACACGACAAATATATTCGGCGAAAGACTTTTGAAGTTGGCCAAAAGGTGTTGCTTTTTAATGCCCGCCTCCGGCTCATGCCAGGTAAATTGAAGTCTCGTTGGCTCGGACCATTTGAGGTTGTCAATGTCAGTCCACATGGCGCTGTGGAAATTCGCAGTCTCACTACTCAGAAGCTGTTGCATGTCAATGGCCAATTGCTCAAGCCTTATTGTGCCGTGACTGACTGGTCCAGTTTTGATGGGGTCGATTTGGCGACCCCGGTGCCCACAGCTTAATCCTGCTTCCTTCGTTGAGCCTCCGACGTTAAATAAGGGCGCTTATCGAGAGGCAACCTGATTTCTTTTCCTCTTATTTTTTCTGTTTTTGCTTTGCTTTCCCTTTATATATTTATGTTGTTTTATTTCCCGTACCAAAATAAAAAAATAAAAAAAAATGAAAAAAAAATGAAAAAAAAAACAAAAATTTAGCCCTAATTACTGGGTCCCATTCTAAGTGTGAGGGGGGGGGAATTTCATACATTCTGCGATGCTCAAGGTCTATTCTGCAATTATGCTTAGTTTAATTTTGGGGATTTTCCTTACGCCCTAATTTCATGCCCAATTTAAACCCCCTCCCCCTTAGTCAAATTTTTTTCACTGCTCCTTCTTACTCTCTCGTGTGACTTTTTAGATTTTTACTGTCTCTCTACCTCCCGCGCTTTCATCACTCTTCGACCACCGCTACAATCCGTGGCACCACTATGGGCAAGAAACGTAGTGCTAAGAAGAAAGCCGTCCGAGCAGCCGCCACATCTGTTGACCGCTCCCTACCACCAGCCGTTTCTTCCCCACCGCACACTTCACCGGTGGCCGTCTCTCCGCATTCCACGGTCGATTTTCTGGTGCCTATCCCAGCTCCTTCACCTTCATCGGAGCCCTCACCGCCACCGTCAACTCCTGCCACCATCCCTGAATTAAATCAACCGCCGCCGTTCTTGCGCCACTCCCGGCGCCATTCTGAGAGCATGAACACTACCTCCCCATCCGTCAGTAAAAGACGCCGGACCAGGCCACCACTTTTCGTCAATCTCGCCACCGGCAACACAAGCGCCGCCTCCCCGATGATGTCCCCTTCAACCCCAGTTTCCGCCGCTCCGTCTTCTACCTCGACTGAGCCGGCGCCTGTCTCCACCACACCTTCAGCGGCGGTCATCCCCACTCCACCAGGATCTCCATCGCAAGGGGCGCCTTCACCCACCCCCCCTCTATCACCCATGTGAATCTGGTATAGTCATCTACACAAACAAAGATGAATTTCTTACGTCCAATACTTTCAGTTTGAACAGGCCCCATCAAATCTATGTATAATAATTCCAAGGCATTTGAAGCAATGATCTTTTTTACAGATTTATGAGAAGTATGAATCTATTTTCCAACTTGGCATGGGGCACACACCTTTCCATAATCAATATTCATACTAGGAACACCAGTTAAAGCTTCAGTTTTCACAAGTCTCTGAAGATTTCGATAACTGATATGGCTAATCTTTTCATGCCATAGATTTGCTTCACTTAGCTGAGATCTAAAGCATGTTCTCTTCATGTTGAGAAAATAACAATTGTCTCACGATCTGTCCGTGTCCATCAACAAAACACTTTCTTTATCCTTGACCAGACACTTATCTCTTATAAAGTGAACAAAGAGACCTTGATCGCACAACTTACTAATGTTAATTAGATTAGCCTTTAGTCCCTCCGCAAGCAACACATCTTCCAAATTAGGCATTCCAAGAACATTCAACTGACCACGTCCAAACATTCTTCCTTTGACACCGTCTCCAAAGATAACAGATTGATATGAATAATCTTTTTGAATATTATTCAACATACTTCCTTCTCCAGTCATATATCATGAGCATCTGCTGTCGAAATACCAACTGCTCTTGGTATGTATATTGAGAGCGGTATGAACCACATAGTTTTTGTGGTTGTTCCTTGATCTATTCATGCTGCTGTTTCTTTTGGGGAACTGATCTGGTTGAGACAGACCTCTTTTTCCCATCCTTCTAAGATCATTGATGTAATTTCTGCAATGCGGCTGAATGTGACTTGGTTTTTTACAATAACGACACACAACACGTGTCCTTCGAGGTGACTCTTTTTTATGGGATTGCTAACTATTCTTTGATTCAGCTTTTGATTCTGGAACTGTCGAATCTTTTATTCCAGAAGTCTGTCCGTGACAGAACCTCTCATAGGTCTGACCGCCATTATACCAAAGCCCATTATGATCCTGAGGGCTCTTTCTTTTGGAGAGAATTTCATCCAATTGAGATGATCCAGAGTTCATCATTTTTAACAAGCTTTTTCAAGTGCTGAAATTCACAATTCTGTGCTTGAGTATTGTTTCTGGATTGTGACAGTTCATCTTATAGCTCCTTAAGTCTAATGGATAGATTATCTCTCTCTTTAGTGAGGTCGGAGTTCTCTTTAAGTAGGTCTTCATTGACTTTAACCATCATGATCCAACTGGAATGTAGCTTTTTATACGCCTACATAGTTGATTCTTTAGTGAATTCTGCATCATCATTGCATTTTGATGTTTTCTCGATCTCATTGTTAGGAACAAATGCAGACACAAATTCCTTGACAAAATGTGTCATGAAGGTAATATGATTGCTTACAGATTCTTCATCACTTCCAATTTCATCAAGATCATCGCTCTTACTTAAGGTAGAACTGTAAGACTTGTTCTTCCTTTTAAGGGTGTTAGCACACTCAGCTTGGTAATGACCAAAGCCATCGCATTCTCTACACGTTACTTCTTTAAGTTTTTCTTCATTAGAATCATCATCCTTTATTCTTCGAGGTTTAAAGAATCTGTTCTTGGCAGGATTATTTTGAGAGGACTTCTCAAACCGTCTTGCAAACTTGGTAAAGTTTTTAGATAGCATAGCAATTGAATCTGCTAGGTTAGTTTTGTCAGGAACATCACTGGGAACATTAGTACTGAAACCCGCTTGAAAAGCAATGTTTTTCTTTTGCACAGTTTCTTCTTCTATCAAGTCCATTTCAAAGGTTCGCAAGGACCCCATCAGTTCTTGCAGCTTCATCTTGCTCACATCTTTGGCTTCTTCAATGGCCGTGACTTTGTAGGTAAATCTTTTGGGCAGGAAACGAAGAACTTTTCAAACAAGTTTTTTCTTCAGAAATGGCATCTCCTAGAGCAAAGCTTTCATTTGAAATGTCACAAATTTTGGCATTGAACTCTGCAAGTTTTTCTGCCTCATCCATCCGTAGATTCTCAAATTTGGTGGTAAGTAACTGCATTCATGAGGCACTAACACTACTTGTTCCTTCATAAGTGGTCTGCAGAATGTCCCACGCATCCTTAGCTTTGTCACACGTGGAGATAAGTTTGAAGACATTCATGTCAACCACCAAAAAAATGGCATTCATGGATTTTGCATTCAATCCCATAATTTGGTAGTCATCATTGTCACATTCTTCTTCCAGCTTCATAACAATTTTTCATTTCTTATCCTTCTTAGTGGGAGGATTCCAGCCATCAGTCACCATCTTCCAGGCCCATTCATCTATGGAGCAAATGAACGCAGTCAGCCTGGCCTTCCAGTAGGCATAATTATTGTCATCAAGGAGCGGGGGTCGCACTATATATCGATGATCCTTCTTTCATCGTGTCCATCTCGGAAAAATAAATACAAAACACGGATTAGTAAATACAATATCACACTTGTATAACAGGTGACCCGCTCTGGTGCCAATTGTAAAATCTCAATCCGTGCAAAGTGTGTTTTATGTGTACTGCATACAAGTGTTCTTCGATATGTGAGGAACAGACGTAAGAACAATAAATAAAAAGTAGTAAAAGAATGCACAAGATTGGTAACCTAGTTTGTTTAATCAACCTACTCTGGGGGGACTTTGCCCAAACTTGAAGATTCGTTCACTACTTCATGAAGTGTATTTAGGAACTTACACATACAGGACTCCCCCCTTATGTCGTCTGTTCTGCTTCACGAACTCTTTCACTGAATGAAAGTTGTGTGATCTCCTCATAACCGTGACACTAGACTCCCTCTAGCTACCCACGACTTCAACTTAAAATCTCTCCTGATATTGCGTATAAAAGGATTAAACAAACCCCTCACGTGTTTCACTCAAAAACACTAAATGCTAGACTATCACATTGAACAGCTTAGGGAACAACTTCTAGCTATTACATAAATCACAACCCAAATGACTCTTAAATAATATGCTAAGAGAATCTAATTAATTACCCACCGATTGCTACAAGGAATCGGTCTTCTTATAGCTTCACTCCTTAGTTGGCGTCGATCTTCAATCGATGGCAATATGGAAGGTGAATAAGGGTTTGTGGTCTTCCTGAATGTGTGTATATGCTTTCCTTGTATATGAGGGTTATTTTCAGCACGATATCTACTCCACAAAGCAGTCAAACGAACGGATCTTGACCTCCCAAACACAATCGGCGTAAGATCTTCTAAACATGGAAACTGCCATAATTAACCTGTTCTGAGGTATGTCAGGAACATCAGAGGGAACAGCTCACCAACTGTTCTTCATGCACAACGGAATCATTGATTAACTTCAGGAACATACCCTCGAACATATCTCGCCAAAATAAATTTAATTCATAGAGATGGCACTAAGAGAATGGTTGTTGCTTCACAATCTCTTTCATGCAACTGATAAGCAAAATATTCTCTGATAATGGCCGTATTTCGAGCATAACTTGATGACAGCTTCAAATTTGAAAAAGGTATATCTTCTCTATAACTATCTTCACTATATGGAAACAGAAGATGATATTGTAAACCCAAATATGATGTACTTAACTCATTAATGCATTTCAATTCTCCAGATTGAGTTTCCAATATTATGTCTCTATCTCCAAAAGACTGATCAAAATCACCAACAACTAATGCTGCCACTTCAGACACAGTTGGAAGATTATAGTATCTCATCCCCGTCTACTAATAAGTTTTCAACTCAACATTAGATTGTCCAAGATCAACAATGTTCTCTTTTGCCATCCTAAATGACTTCACACAAATATTATATTGTCATCCAACATGTTTTTAAGTTCAGAAACAATCTTTGCATGAAGTTTATTAATGCATTTTCTCTTCCTACATAAATATAAAATTTAAATATAAATTAATAAAATATTACATGATATTTAGAGTAAAGTAAAAAAAATTACCTCATAGACATCATTTTGTTTGCAACTTCATTTTCAGTATCATAAATATATAATTGAGCAAACTTTGGTGTAGAACCTTGAGATGGCATTAGACTACTAATCATATGATAATTCTGACCGTGTAGTCGGAATGTCGGTGGAGAATTACCATTATTTAAACTCAAATCTATGTTGTCTCCCATTGATATAAAAAGAAAACATAATATTGTATGAACGGATACTATCAAAGAAATGTTTACTCTTGTGGTAATTTCCATAGAGCATGTTTTCCAAAACTTTAGGAGGACTTTGAACTTATGGCAATTTAATTTTTCCTTTGAGACAACATGAGGAGTATTTTGTAGTGCATGATTTGGTACTTTTTCACAATCTTTCATCATATCAAAAACATGCTCCATAAAATTTACACTTAAAAATTGGATCACCAAGATCTGAATAATGTGAAAAATGATTAAATATTAAATTTTAAATGAAGATTCAATATCATTCATAAAAATAATTAAAATGGTAATAAAATATATTTTATTAGTAGAAAAGTATTTAGATAACTCAATAAAAAAATACAAATATATTAAATTTACCGGTAAAAGTGTGAATCGCAATGAAATAATTTTCTGCTTCAGTTGCCAAAAATATATAAAAATTTAACAAATTAAATATAAAATAATTTAAAAATAATATTATATAAATGTTAACACTCTTCTATAGTAAAAGCTAAGATTCAATCTTAGACATTCATCTATTTGCTTTTCATGGTACAGAATAATCTAAAATTAATGGGGTCAAAGATACAATTAATTTAGTGATTTATAAATTGAGGATGTGGAATATCAGATCTCGGATTTTATGACATATATATCTTCATATTATACATTTAATTATTTACTTTCTTATAATATAAAAAAATTATGTCTTTACATCTATAAAAAATGTAGATGATTAGCTAATTGAATCAATTGGGTTAATAAATTTTGTAAGTAAATTAATTTAAATTTCTGACATAATTCGTATTTACATAATAGAAAAATTTATATGATTTGATAGTATTTGAATTATTTCATATTAGCAATATTTTATCTCCGTATTAGTTTTGCAAAATTGATTATATCTACTTGGTTCATATTCATATTTTATAACTAGTTTATAGTAGAAAAAAATTAATTGTATGCTAGAAACTAAATTTGATCAAATTAGCAAGTATTTTTACATTATTAATTATCATTATTATTACTACTATAACTAAATTATTATTATTTTTAAATCATACGGATTGTTTGTTTCACACTAATAATAATGTTGTGCTAATATGATAATAACATGAAATTATGTGTGGAAAATATTGGTCAAATAAAAACATGTGCTAACATTGAAGCTTATATTATAATAATGATGTGCTAGTATGATATATAAATATTACTAATAACATAAAATTGTGTGTGGAAAAGGTTGGTCAAATAAAAATTTGTGCTAATATTGCAACTAATATTATAATAATGATGTGATAATATGATACATAAATATTGTTAATATGTACCTGATACTAATATATACAAACTCTTTCCTTTTCTTTATTAAAAAATTGAAATATATTAAATTATTAGTAGATAATAAATTAAAAAATGAAATTAATGATTTTCTTGCAAAGATCGAGGAAATTTTTACTTAAGCAGAAAGATAAAATCATAATATATTGCATCAAGATAGAAAATTCTATAAAATATGGAATTTGATATTCTAGAGACTTTTATCCCATATATTTGAGATCAATCTTGAGCGTAGAGATTAAATGATTGGGTAATTCAGATTAGTTCATAGTTTCTACGTGGGGATGAGTTTTCATTTTAACCACCTCTAGGCACATGTATATGCATATATTTACAAAAGTTCATACTATTTTTATTTGATTTAAGCATTAACAAAATTAATAAAAAAAAAGTTATACAAAACGCACTTTAGGCCCAACACAATGCCCACCTCAGGCCATATCCATGGGTTGGGCTGAGCTCATATATATTTTAAAAAATCCAATCTAGCACAATCCGTTCCACTAATATTGAGCAGTTTTATTATATCCGCTATTTGATGGGAATAGTGGGCTTATGGGGAATAACAGCCCATTACCGTAAAACTGGGTCCACTTCCTGATATAAAAGGTATTCTCTTAAAACCCTAGCCATCACGTACGATAGAGAATAGAAAGATAATCAAGGAGGTGAAACACCGGTTTACCGCTCTTCTCAAGAAATTCATCGGTGCAGTTATAAATCTAATCATGGAGAAAGGTACGCCATATTCTATCAATTATGTGATTATGTGAGAATCATTGATTTCAAGATTCTGTAGTTTTCTCGTAAAGAATTGTGGAAAACTAGAATGATTTTACATGTGGTATCAGAGACATGTGTTCTGAAATTATATGATTCTTCATGAATGATATTTTTCCCAATTTGCACGAACCCTAATTGTAAATTAGGAATTATAATTGTTTTCCGCTGCAATTTTGAATATATATATATATATATATATATATATTTCAAATTGGCGAAATCATTTCTATGAATCGAGAAAGTTCATAATTAATGGTTGTGCATTAGTCACCGCATGAGGCTTTAATTAGCAGGATGGATAAAATATCTTTTAATATGATTGGAAATATTAAAGAAAGGGTAATGATTGATAATTACGTAATGAATTGTTATCATGAGTTTTATATAATGTTTCGTCAATTTCGAGCATTGGTTGTATGATGATCAGAATGGCTATTATATCAACTGATCGAATGTTTCATGTTTAGAAATTTGGAATTTTAATGTTTATTTGTTTCATAATGCTTTGGACGAATATTTATTATATTCTGATGGAGAAAGAGTGATTGTATTATGCTTAAAATTCCAGATTTATTATCGGTATCTACTGAGAAGGTTTATTAATTAGTAGATGATGAATGTTTAAATTATGCTATTGTATGTGAAATTTTGGAATTAAATATAAAGAAAAATTTGTTAATCATCAAAGTGGTCAGACTTGTATGTTTATTTGATTCCAAATCAATGTTGATTTATTCAATTACCCATAAAATAATGGATGCTAAATATTATGCTTGATGATTTATGGGTACATTAAAATTCATTATTATAAGGGATTTATGGATCACCCAAAGGTTGATTATTTGTCTTTATAATTAATGAATATAATTGTGGGTAATAAATATGTACTGTTAGTTTATTTATATACCCAAAGGTAGTAAATAATTCTAATTGGTGCATGTTTTATTACAAAAGAATGTTACAAATTTTATTAGCATCATTTTGTTTGTATGTTGTGTGTTGATGTATCACCCAAAAGAGATCATCAATATACTTTAATTGTTGTTTATATGTGTAACATATGTTTTATGTCTCAAAACACTTATGTGAAAATTTTATTATGCAGTGCCTATTCCCAATTCTTTGAATTCTCATGTATCGTCTGTGCCAATATTTAATGGACTTAACTTCTCTGACTGGAATAAGCAAGTTCAATTCCATCTTGGTGTTTTGGATCTTGATCTTGCTATTATGGAAGAGAAGTCTGCTGCTATTACTGATATTAGCAGTGATGAACAGAAAGCCTATTATAAAAATTGGGAATGATCTAACAGACTGGGCCTAATGTTCATGAGAATGACCATCACAGACAGTATTAAGACAGCTCTCCCCAAAACCGAAAATGCTAAAGAATTTATGGGGTTAGGGGGAGAGCGCTCCCAAACAGCCGATAAGTCTATTGCTGGGACATTAATGAGTAAGCTAACCACCATGAAGTTTGATGGTTCTCGTACTATGCATGAGCATGTCATTGAGATGACAAATATTGCAGCAAGACTTAAGTCCTTGGGAATGGCTGTGAATGAGAACTTCCTTGTACAATTTATTCTTAACTCATTACCGATTGAGTATGGTCTGTTTCAAATGAGCTATAACACCATGAAAGATAAATAGAATGGGCATGAGTTACACAGTATGTTGGTTCAGGAGGAAATGAGGCTTGAAAATTAAGGAAGTCACTCAGTTCATTATGTAAGCCACCGAGGAAATCAAGGAGTTGGAAAGAAGTTTAAGAAGAAACATGATAAAGGCAAAGGGCCATTGAAGATTAATGAGGCTTCTATGCAAATCCAGAAGAAATCACCAAACAATAATTGTCGTTTCTGTGGGAAACCTGGACATTTCCAAAAGGATTGTCAGAAACGTAAGCTTTGGTTCGAAAAGAAAGGTAAGCTTAATGCTTATGTATGTTTCGAATCAAACTTAACCGAAGTTCCCCATAATTAATGGTGGATTGATTCTGGGTGTACAACTCATGTTTCTAACATGATGCAGGGATTCCTTACAATCCAAACCATAAGCCCTAATGAGAAGTTCGTCTTCATGGGAAATAGAATGAAACCTCAAGTGGAAGCAGTTGAGACTTATCGTTTAATTCTTGACACTGGACATCATTTAGATATATTGGAAACTCTTTATGTTCCTAGTTTATCTAGGAATTTAGTTTCATTATCTAAATTTGATGATACTGGATTTTCTTTCAATTGTGGTAATGGATGTTTCAGTTCATTTAAGCATAATCATCTCATTGGTACTGGTGTTCTTTGTGATGGTTTATATAAATTGAATTTAGAAGATTTGTATTCTGAAAGTCTTTTAACTCTGCATCATAATGTTGGCACTAAACGTAGTTTAGTGAATGTACGTTCTGCTCTCTTGTGGCATCAACGTTTGGGTCATATTTCTAGAGAAAGAATGGAAGGACTCATAAAGAATGAAATCCTTCCAGATCTAGATTTCATGGATCTAAATATTTGTGTGGATTGTATTAAAGGAAAACAAACAAAGCACACAAAGAAAGGAGCCACAAGAAACACCCAACTTCTTGAAATTGTGCATACTGATATATGTGGGCCTTTTGATATTGATACTTTCGGAAAGGAAAAAATTTTCATCACCTTTATTGATGACTGTTGGTGCGTCATTTTACACCAAAAATAAATTTCCCGACGGCATTCGGTATGCCCTTACTACACAGTACATCGATGAGCGAGGTCGTCTCCCAAAGGACCGGTGAGAATTACTCTAAACTTCCAATCTGTAGAACCAAACTTTCAAGGGAATTTTTGTGATTATAATAAAACAAACGAAATTAACAAATAAATAGAGAAATACTCAATTGAACAGAATGAACGGATTTAAAATATTAGAAGAAATATCTGGACTCCAATTAACTCCACCCTAGCTTACCTAAACCGATCCTCGACGCAAAGATTAATTCAATTAATACATACAAATCAGTTATAGCTACTGAAGACGCTTACTAACGCAGCCTAATTCCTCCGTAGTTTCTCGATAATCAGGAAGACGCTTCACCAATTATTTTCCCTAATCGACTGACAACCGTAAGAGATGCTCTATAGGTTTAATGAGCCGACAACCTTAAAGTCTAGAGGAACCCGATTCATAATTAATAGACTCTGATGCAGGACCGTTAAATTAAGATTGTTATTCCCCTGGTTCTGAAGAACCGTTTCGCCACTAATTAAACTTAAACCACAATTACGGATGGCTGGTTTAATTGACTACTAATTAATTACGACTCACTAAATATTTACAACTATCTAGCAATATCGAAACAATTAACGACTCGAAATACAGAGAATAACAAATGCATGTAAATTAATTGAATGAGAAAAGAACAATTAGATCTCACAGTTTAGCTAGGCCAGGGCTTCATTAGTTGTTACCGGAATAAGAAGAATTTAGCTTGAATTCATATTAGAATTGAATTGCACAAATCTTGAATAAACGAACACCATGAAGTAACGAGAAGATGAATATAAAATCTGCTCCAAAGAAAACGTCTCTCTGGTTCTTGTTCTTACGTGAATCTTGAATTATCAAAAGTTTACTCTTAAGGGTAAGTCCTAATCTATATATAATATCCCTAATTAAAATAGTATCCAACATGGAAATAAGATCCTAATCTATCTCAACTAGGTAATTAACAAAATATGGACTCTTGAGGCGATGGGAACTCTGAATCCCGCGCGTAAGCCATGGGCTTTAGTAAATCCCGCGTGTAAGCCCAAAACACACGCTCAGGTCCAGCTTCCAGATTCTCAGCCCAATTGTTCTGCAGTATGCCCATACGGCATGTTCCTCCTGAGTTTCCAACTTCAGCTTCACTTTCACTTAGCTGCATTTCACCAATAATAGGCCAATTCTTCCAAACTTATGTCCATTACCTGCAACACTTACAAAACACACTTTTCTTCCACAAAACACTATTACACGGCAATTAACTCAATCAATTCATATCAAAATAGCCCAAAAATGCTAAGTAGAAATAGCCCGATCAAATCCCCGTACACTTAGATAATGCTCGCCCTCGAGCATTTATAATCACAACACAGACTTCAAACGAAAAAAACTCCAACAAGTATAAACTGCCACAAACCTGAAAGTACTCGGAGTAGGGATTATAACTCATCAAACCACAAACCACCAACCAGTAGTGTTTCAAGAAACATATCAATGCTTTTCATTCAAGTCCAAATTGTGCACATTGATCCAGCCTCACCAGGCTTCACTCTAAATCTATCAAAAAGTAGAGATATATGGAATTTTACATAGATCGTGATTCGTTACTCTCAGCATAGACTTGCCCATATGTTAATATAATCACCATCAATCAAGATCAAACATGAATCAAAAGGTCTTTCTCAAAGGTTGTAACGGGGCTCGGGTTTAGAGGTAGGATATGTTTGGATGAAGTGGCTTAATAGAAGGAAAACATGCAAGTATACCATCGTACAACCATCACAAACAGCTGCAAAAACCTCAACAAACTCAAGGCAATACCAATATTCAAATCAACCCAGGGTATAGATTTTCATTAAGTACAGCTTCCTTTACACCTTCCAGGTCCTACTCTCATTCTTCATTTGATCTCTTGCCTTTCTTTCTTTCTCATTTTTTTTTCTGAAGCTTTGCTTCTTTTCTTTTTTTTTTCTTTTTTTCTTTTTTTTTCGAAGAATGGGATAGCAACACTCTAGCTTCTTTCAGTTCCCAATTCCCATTTTCTTAATCGTGCAGCTCAATTGTCTATATGAAGGTACTTGCATGTTTTCAGGGACAAAAGTAGGCCAAAAAAAGGATATGGCTTCAAGTATAGTGGATGTAATCAATAAGAGTTAGGATTTAAGGCTCAAACAGGCTCACTAATTGGCAGTTGAAGGACAGAAAATTTTCTTTTAGGCCAAAACTCGATTAATTCCTAAATACCTAAATTATTTTCATGCTTGAAACTCAAAAGAAGTGAAATAGTGGCAACAACGCAAAGCAAGCATTAAGCAAACATAACCTGACACTCTTACAACAGAAAATGGAGCTTTCTATAGATCATTCATGCTCATAGGCTCAAAAACTCACTTTTATAGGCTAAAAGAACATGATCAGAAACACAATTCATCGTTCAAGAAGTCATCAAAGAATGGTATATCCCAATCACAGAACAACAACCAACAATCCAGTCAAAACCAAGTTACAACCCTTCCTCCTCATATTCATCAAATCTTGGCAGTCAAAACTTGTCCCAAAAGGCAAACAAAACCCAAAAGAAGCAGAATTTTTTTTTTATCAAATATAAATGACTCCAAACACTAACAAACTCCCCCCACACTTAAACACCATAGTGTCCACACTGTGTAAGGGAAAGATGACTCAACATAAAACATAAACTCAAACAACTCACTAAATAACACGAAAATAAAATAAAAATAAAAACAACAATAAGGAGGAGAAGAGGGCAAACTCTCAATCAGCGAGATGGCGAAGGGCCTGCCCCATGGCGGTGAAGCGCTCCTTAATGGAATCCAACCTATGTCCAAGGCGATCCTCCAAGGCCCGTGTAGCTTCAGTGAAAAGTGCTTCGATCTCAGAGAGGAGAGAAGTGTGGATAGCAGGGGCAGCAGACGAAGAAGAGGGACCTGCACTAGGAAGACGACTCGGGCCTTGTACGCCCGGTCGGGTGAGCTGGTATTGCCCTTGGGCATCAACATAAATAAGCCTCATGGCTGCAAAATCAACCACAGTAAACAAAGTAGCAGGCAACGGATCCGGATCATCAAGAGCAATGTGTAAATGCTGAGCAAGTAAAGTCACAAAATAGCCCAAAGGAGCTCGACACAGAAAATGGTTAGCACTGTATTGCCACTGTCGGGCTAACCAAAAGCCAAAGTTCAATTTGTCACCAAAAATCATGCAATCAAGGATAAAGAGCTCCTACGACGTGACTACATTCATCATATCAATTTGACCAAACAAGTTAGCCACTAAAAACCTATGGCAGAGACGTAAGGCATCATCATAAATATGGGCACTCCGAGATAAACGAGCAGCAAAATTAGACTCAATAGACAACAAAGCCTAACGCTCAGAGGCATGAGCAGAGAATGACTCAGGGACATCACAGTGAGCAGACGCGTACGACTCATCATAAAGGGACTCATCAGTCTCAAAACCCAACACCACATTCAATGCATTAATCAACATATGAAAATTCTGACCCCGTAAAGAAAAAAAGACATCATGCATATCTTCGAGCCCCCTCGATGTATCGAACACATAAGAAGAAAAAAACTCGAGATAAAGAGCATGATGAACAGGCATATCTATCTCTAACAGATGAGACCAACCAACACGATCAAAATGCGCACGAATGCCCTCATTTACTCCTAAAATCAAAATGTCATTCCAATCAAAAACATGCGCACCGAGCAGAGCACGATTGGCATTTCTCTCGGTGCATTGTTGTACCTTCTCGGGAAGTCAGAATGGCAGCCGTGGGAGAGAACTGTAACGGCGAGTGAAGGTGACCGGGGCTTGTGACGGTGGCGAAGGCGGCGGTGAAGATAGTCCGACTGTGGTTGATTGGGGGTGGTTCCGGCATCAGAGTCTGGGCGGTGTGCTAGTAATGGCCGGGACAGTGGCCGGAGATAAAGGGGGTGTGGTTGTCGGTGCTCATTGCGGTGGTGAAGGCGGAGTGGTGGTCAGCGGAGACAGCGGGGATCCTGGTGGTGTGGCAATGTCCTCCGCCGAAGTGGTGGCGGAGGCGTGCTCAGTGTGATGGGGCGGCGACGGCAGGGGAGGAGTCGCGGTGGTGAGAGGAATGGTTTCCGATAGAGAGGCGCCGGCGGCAAGGTTGACGAAAAGAGAGGGCTTGGTCCGGCACCGCTTACGGACGGAGGGGTCGGCAGTTTCTAGAGTAGAATGGCACCATGAACGGAGCAGGAACGGCGGGGGTGTGTTTAATTCTGGGATAGGGGCAGTAAGAGATGGTGGTGGAGAGAGTGTCGTCGTCTCTGAAGTATGCACCGGTGAGATCGCCAGTGAAGATGGAGCAGCGGCCACTGGAGAAGACGGAGGTGATGGTGCCGCTGGCGGTGGTGACTGCTCGGCAGACGGGGAGTTCGAAGTAGCCTTAGTGGAGGTGGTCGCAGCCGATTTCTTCGACGCCCGTTTCTTTCCTATGGTGATGGTCGATGGTCATTGATCGGTCGGAGGAGGTGAGTCACGGTGGTTGCGCGGGAAACGAGGGAACGGTGAAAATCTGAAAAGTAAAAAGGAGAGAGTAAGAAAATATGGTGGAAAAGATGAAGGCAGAGGGGGGTTAAATTAGGGGGGAAAATTAGGGCTTGAATTGGGAAAAATCCCCAAATGGAACAAGCCAAATTGCAATTGAGTCCCTGGCTTCTCAAAATGACGAATTGCCCCCCCCTCCCACACTTAGAATGTGAGATAGGTGAACTCCACGTTCACCTCTTTTGTTTTTTTTCTTTTTTTTTGTAAAAAAATAAAAACAGATATATGAAGGAAAGGAAAAACGAAAACACGAAAAAAAAAAAAAAGAGATCGGGTTGCCTCCCCATAAGCGCTCTTAGTTAACGTCGGAAGCTCGACGAAGACTGTAGGTTTAAGCTGGGAGAGCCGGGGCCGCCAAATCGACCCCATCAAAACTGGACCAGTCTATCTCAGCACAATAGGGCTTCAGCAATTGGCCATTCACTTCTAACAGCTTCTGAGTGGTGAGACTGCGAATTTCCACAGCTCCGTGTGGACTGACATGTACAACCTCATATGGTCCTATCTAGCGAGACTTTAATTTACCCGGCATGAGTCGGAGACGGGCATTGAAAAGTAACACTTTCTGGCTAACTTCAAAAGTTTTTCTCCAGATGTATTTGTCGTGTAAAAACTTTGTGCGGTCTTTGTATGCACTTGCACTATCATAGGCCTCCAACTGAATTTCCTTAAGCTCTTGTAATTGATATCACCTTTCAGTACCAGCTAGCTGAGGGTCTAAATTGCATTACTTCACAGCCGAAAAAGCTCGATATTCCAGCTCGATCGGCAAGTGGCATTGTTTCCCAAAGATCGACCAAAAAGGTGACATCCCGATGGGTGTTTTGAATGCTGTGCGGTATGCCCATACGGCGTCGTCCAGACGCAGACTCCAATCCTTACGGTTTAGGCATATGGTCTTCTCCAGAATGTTCTTGATCTCCCGATTTGAGACTTCAGCCTGCCCATTAGATTGCGGGTGATTGGCAGTGGCGATTCGATGGTGAACTCCATATTTCGTGAACAAGGCTTCCAATATGCGGTTGCAAAAGTGTGTGCATTGGTCGCTAATCATAGCTCGAGGAACACCAAATCTCTGGAAAATCTGAGTCTTGAGAAACTTACCCACCACCTTGGAATCATTGGTCGGAGTGGCTTTAACCTCTACCCACTTGGAAATGTAGTCGATGGCTAATAAGATGTAGGAATTTCCGAATGAGCTCGGAAAGGGGCCCATGAAGTCCATGCCCCACACATCAAATATTTCGCACACCAGAATAGGCACTTAAGGTATCTCATTTCTTGAAGAAATGTTACCAAGTCGTTGGCAGCAATCACAATTCTTGTAAAAGTAGTAAGCATCCTTGAAGATCCTTTCCCAATAAAAACCACAATCGAGGACCTTACGGGCTGTTCTCTGCGGCCCAAAGTGGCCTCCACATGCATGAGCATGGCAAAAATTCAGAATGGACTGAATTTTATCATCAGGGATACAACATCGAATCACTTGGTCGGCACAAGTCTTCCACAAATAAGGATAGTCCCATATGAAGTACTTGGCTTGACTCATCAACTTGTTCTTCTTGGCAGTTTCTGTACCTTTTAGGAACATTCCATTGGTGAGAAAATTCACCAAATCCGCATACCAAGGGGCCGTACCCGCAGGTGCAAGTAAAAGTTCATCTGAGAAATCATCCGGTATGGGCATACCGTCGGACTTCGTCAACAGTCTGCTCAAGTGATCAGCGACATTATTTTCAGCACCCTTTTTGTCTTTAATATCCAAGTCGAATTCCTACAGTAAAAGAACCCAGCGAATGAGGTGAGGTTTGGATTCCTTCTTGGAGAGTAAGTATTTCAGAGTGGCGTGGTCTGTGTACACCACCACCTTCGAGCCAACAAGATAGGATCTAAACTTCTCACATGCGAAAACCACAGCCAAAAGCTCTTTCTCCGTTGTTGTGTAGTTGCATTGAGCTGGGTTAAGGGTCTTGGAAGCATAATAGATAACGTGGCTTTGCTTCTCACTCTTTTGTCCAAGTACCGCTCCAACCGCAAAGTCACTGGCGTCGCACATGAGCTCGAAAGGAAGGCCCCATTGTGGCGGCTGAATAATGGGTGCAGAAGTGAGTTTTTCCTTCAAGATATCAAATGCTTCCTTACACTTATCATGAAAATCGAAAGGAGCATCTTTTTGCAGCAATTTGGTCAAGGGTTGAGCGATCTTGGAGAAATCTTGAATGAATCACAGGTAGAAACCGGCGTGACCTAGAAAAGTTTGAATTTCCTTCTCGTTTGAAGGATAAGGCAGCTTCACGATCAAATCCACCTTTGCTCTATCAACTTCGATCCCTTTTGCAGAGATGACGTACCCGAGCACAATGCCTTGCTGCACCATAAAGTGACACTTCTCAAAATTCAACACCAAGTCGGTCTCAACACACCGTTGAAGTACCTTGTCCAGATGCTCCATGCATTGTTCAAACGAGTCCCCATGCACTGTAAAATCATCCATAAAAATCTTAATGCAGCTCTAAATCAAGTCGGAAAAGATACTCATCATACACCGTTGGAAGGTGCCAGGTGCGTTGCACAATCCAAATGGCATTTTTCAACAGGCAAATGTTCCAAACGGACATGTGAAAGTCGTCTTTTCTTGGTCTTCCTGGGCTACATAAATCTGAAAATAGTCTGAGTATCCATCAAGGAAGCAGAAGAAAGATTTTTCCACCAAGCGTTCGAGCATCTCATCAATGAACGGCAAAGGAAAGTGGTCTTTGCATGTGGCATCATTAAGTTTCTGGAAATCAATGCACATGCGCCAACCTGTCTGCAACCGCATCGGAATCAACTCGTTATTCTCATTCTTGACAAGCTAGAAACTAGATTTCTTTGGAACTACGTGCACTAGACTGACCCAAACACTGTCGGAGATAGGATAAATGATTCTTAGTTGGAGCAGCTTGAGGATCTCCTTGAGAACCACTTCTTTCATTACTGGGTTCAGTTTTCTCTGTGGATCTCGAGAGGGCTTGCAATCTGGCTCAAGAAAAATCCAATGCATGCATATATCTGGGTTGATTTCTTTGATATCAGCTAAGGTCCAACCTATAGCTCCCTTGTGTTTCTTCAAAACTTCGATCAATCTGCCTTCCTGGTCCAAAGAGAGATCTTTGCTAATGATGACGGGTAGCGTATCGTGCTCTCCCAGGTAGGCGTACTTTAGATGTTCAGGGAGGACCTTCAATTCCAGAATGGGGGCCTTCACATGAGATGGTAGAATCGACTCCGTGTTCGTCGATATGGGTATACGGCCTGTCAGATTCTGAGCCGAAAACTCACTGGCGGCATATAGCTGCTGTATAATCTCCTTTATTGCGGCTTCTTCTTCTGAATGTGCGACTGTTTTAGTCACCCCACCAAAGAGTACCTGCTCTAACTTATCATCCCTGAAATTATGCTCAACAAACTCGTCAACTAGAGAATCAACAATATCAACCATATAAAGAGCCTCAGGATCCTCAACATGCTTCATAGCTTCAAATATATTAAATGTAACAATGTCACCATCAAATTCAAAGCTAAGCATGCCTTTATCAACATCAATCTTGGTTCTTGCAGTTTTCATGAATGGTCGTCCTAACAGAATCAGTGATCTATGTGCAGAAAAGGAATCATCTATATCAATAATGTAAAAATCCACAGGAAAAATTAATTCATTAACCTTGACAAGAACATCTTCGACTACACCCTGAGGATATGCATTAGACCTATCAGCTAACTGAATAATGACTCGAGTATCTTCCATAGGACCTAATTGCAAATCTTTGTACATAGATAAAGGCATGACATTTATGGATGCGCCTAAATCTAGCATGACTTTCTCAACCTTTTTACTCCCAATGATGCAAGGAATAGCGAACATACCTGGATCCCTGCATTTCTGTGGCAATTTCCGCTGAATTACCGCAGAGACATTTTCACCAACCTTGATTCTGGCATCCTTCTCGTATCTGATCTTTTTGGCGCACAATTCCTTTAAGAATTTCGCATATTGGGGAACTTGCTTGATGGCATCAATCAGAGGTAAATTGATCTCAACCTTTTTTAACAACTCAAAGATCTCCTTCTCGTCATCTTTTTTCTTGTTTCGAATCAATCTGGAAGGAAAATGAGCTGCAACGACAGAGTTAGAAATATTCGAATCAACCTGTACCTCAGTAGGGGCAGACTTGGCAGGTTCAGTCGGATGGTCTTATTTTGTGCCGGGTTCATCTTCAGTCTGTGCAGTATACCCATACTGCGCATGCTTCTCTTTCTTAGCCTCCACTTCAACAAGCTCCTTTCCACTTCTAAGAGTCACAGCACTAACATTCCCCCTGGGATTTTGCTCAGCTTGGGAGGACAGCTTCTCTGTATGCCCTTGCATCTTGTTCATTTGAGTGGCAAGCTGAGTTATCTGTGTGTCCATACTGCCTAGAGATGCTTGCATCTCTTGCTGGAATGCTTTCTGATTATGGGCCAAACTGTTCACCAGAGCATTGCTTTGTTCCAAACACTTCATAATCTCACTCATGCTTATTACTAGTTTATCCATATGGGCATATGGACCGTCTTGCGATGGCCTCGGAGGTAACTCTCCAGGCGGTCTCTGATCGTCCGGCTGTTTCCAATGGAAATTTGGATGGTTCCGCCAACCTGGATTGTAAGTATTGGAATAAGGATCATAATTTCGATTCCTTCTAAAAGCATCTCCTTGTGGGGCATCATAGTGTATTCCTCTGAAGGCATCTTGATGTGCATCGCCTGATCCATAACAAGCCTGCTCAGATGGAGGCTTGTGCAAAGTGGGGAAAGCATCTGTGAAATGCCCATTCTCCGAGCATACTCCGCAATGAACATTTTGTGTATGCGCCACAGCCAATTCTCGAACTAGAGAAGTAAGCGCATCAATCTTGTCATTCACCCCAGAGTTCTCAGCCCGATCAATCCCTTTTACTGGCCTGTAGCGATCATCATCCTCGTCTTCATATTGTTGTCCTCCAGAGACCATGTCAATTATGAGTTGTTTTGCCTCATCTAAAGTTTTATTGATGAGGGATCCTCCACTGGCCGCGTCTACAATTTTCCTATCAAAGCAAGACATGTCACGGTAAAAGTAATTTGTGAACAATTGATAATCAGAGAATCCGTGGTTCGGGCATGTACGCACAGTTGCTGGAATCTCGCCCAGTATTCGGCCAAGCTTTCGTTTTGCTTCTGCTTGATACTGCTAATGGCCATCCTCAGATTCGCAACTCGGGATTCGGGAAAGAACTTGCACAGGAACTGCTCTTCCAATTCTTCTCATGAGGTGATCGATCCATATGGTAAATCAAAGAGCCACTCCCTGGTTCGGCCTTGCAGCGTATGTGAAAATGTCAGTAATCGCAAGTTGCTAGCAGAAAATCCTTACGGACGCAAGGTGGAGCAGACTAAATCAAATACGGCCAGATGTGTGTGTGCACTCTCTCCAGGCAAATCATTGAACTTTGGCAGAACCTGTATGAACCCGGGCCGTATCTCTACATTATTTGCAATGGTAGGTAACACGATGCAGATGGGCCTGTTGTTCCGATGGCGACCCAGCTCTCGAATCAGAGGAGCAGGTTCAGCGGGGTTGGCAAGGGCTTAATTTTCGTTATTATTGTCATTAGCCATACCCTCGTTGAACAATTGATGAAGATCAAAAGTTCTTATTTCAGATGTGGAACTTCCCTTGAATTCCTTAGCAGCCCTCCTTAACTGATGTAGAGTTCTTTCTGGCTCTGGATCGAACAACAACTCTTCCTTTTGCAAGGAACGGGTCATACACTAGAAAGAAAAAAACCAAAAATAAGAAAGATAACAAACTGAAAATATGAGAGTAATTACTGCTTTAGAACTGATCCCCGGCAACGGCGCCAAAATTTGGTGCATTGATTTACACCAAAAATAAATTTCCCGACGGCAGTAGGTATGCCCTTACTGCACAGTACAGTGATGAGCGAGATCGTTTCCCAAAGGACCGGTGAGAATTACTCTAAACTTCCAATCTGTAGAACCAAAATTTCAAGGAAATTTTTGTGATTATAATAAAACAAATGAAATTAACAAATAAATAGAGAAATACTTAATTAAATAGAATGAACGGATTTAAAATATTAGAAGAAATATTCCAGACTCCAATTAACTCCACCCTAGCTTACCTAAACTGATCCTCGACGCAAAGATTAATTCAATTAACACATACAAATTAGTTATAGCTACTGAAGACGCTTACTGACGCAGCCTAATTTCTCCGTAATTTCTCGATAATCAGGAAGACGCTTCACCAATTATTTTCCTAATCGACTGACAACCGTAAGAGACGCTCTATAGGTTTAATGAGCCGACAGCCTTAAAGTCTAGAGGAACCCGATTCATAATTAACAGACTCTGACACAGGACCGTTAAATTAAGATTGTTATTCCCCTGGTTCTGAAGAACCGTTTCGCCACTAATTTAACTTAAACGACAATTACGGATGGCCGGTTTAATTGACTACTAATTAATTCCGACTCACTAAATATGTGCAACTATCTAGCAATATCGAAACAATTAACGACTCGAAATACAGAGAATAACAAATGCATGTAAATTAATTGAATGAGAAAAGAACAATTAGATCTCACAGTTTAGCTAGGATAGGGCTTCGTTAGTTGTTACCGGAATAAGAAGAACTTAGCTTTAATGCATATTAGAATTGAATTGCACAAATCTTGAATAAACGAACACCATGAAGTAACGAGAAGATGAATATAAAATCTGCTCCAAAGAAAACATCTCTCTAGTTCTTGTTCTTGCGTGAATCTTAAATTATCAAAAGTCTACTCTTAAGGGTAAGTCCTAATCTATATATAATATCCCTAATTAAAATAGTATCCAACATGGAAATAAGATCCTAATCTATCTCAACTAGGTAATTAACAAAATATGGACTCTTGAGGCGGTGGGAACTCTGAATCCCACGCGTAAGCCATGGGCTTTAGTAAATCCCGCATGTAAGCCCAAAACACATGCTCAGGTCCAGCTTCAAGATTCTATGCCCAATTGTTCTGTAGTATGCCCATACGGCATGTTTCTTCCTGAGTTTCCAACTTCAGCTTCACTTTCACTTTGCTGCATTTCACCAATAATTGGCCAATTCTTCCAAACTTATGTCCATCACCTACAACACTTACAAAACACACTTTTCTTCCACAAAACACTATTACACGGCAATTAACTCAATCAATTCATATCAAAATAGCCCAAAAATGCTAAGTAGAAATAGCCTGATCAACTGTTCACATTATGGTTATGTCTATCTACTGCATGAGAAATCTCATGCAGTAGATGCCTTGGAAATCTACTTGAATGAAGTAGAAAGGCAATTAGACAGAAAGGTGAAAGTTGTAAGATCCGATAGAGGTGGTAAGTATTACGGAAGATATAACGAGACTGGGCAACACCCAGGTCCATTTGCTTTACTTCTTCAGAAACGTGGAATTTGTGCTCAATACACAATGCCAGATACACCACAACAAAATGGTGTATCAGAAAGGCCTAATAGAACATTAATGAATATGGTTAGGAGTGTGTTAAGCAATTCATCTCTACCCTTATTTTTGTGGATGTATGCTTTGAAAACTACCATGTATCTGTTAAATAGGGTTCCTAGTAAAGCAGTTCCAAAGACTCCTTTTGAACGGTGGACGACTAGGACACCTAGTTTAAGGCACATGCATGTTTGGGGTTGCCAGGCAGAAGTAAGAATTTATAATCCACAAGAAAAGAAACTGGATGCAAGAACAATAAGTGGATATTTTATTGGTTATCCAGAAAAATCAAAGGGGTATAGATTTTATTGTCCTAATCATAAAATTGAGAATTGTTGAGACTGGAAATGTGAGGTTCATTGAAAGTGGTGAAATCAGTGGGAGTACAGTTCCACGACACGTGGAAATTAAAGAAGTTAGAGTACAAGTTCCTTTAACTTGTAGCTCTAGCAGTAAAGTAAGTGTTCCTCAATTTGTTATTCCAAACAACAATGAAGACGAGCAACACAATAATGAATCTCTGATTCAAAATGAACCTGTTGTAGAAGAACCTCAAGAAATAGCATTAAGAAGATCTCAAAGAGAACGAAGACCAGTTATTTCGAATGACTATGAGGTATATTTACATGAGTCAGAAACTGACTTGAGCATTAATGACAATGATCCAGTCTCATTTTCACAAGCCGTAAGTTGTGATAATTCTGAAAAATGGTTAGATGCCATGAAAGAAGAGCTAAAATCTTTGGAACATAATGGTGTTTGGGACCTTGTAGAATTACCAGAAGGTTGCAAAAGAGTTGGTTGTGAGTGGGTCTTTAAGACTAAACGTGACTCTCTTGGCAATCTAGAACGCTATAAAGCTAGACTTGTTGCCAAAGGTTTTACTCAAAAATATTGAATTGATTATAAAGAGACTTTTTCACCAGTCTCACGAAAGGATTCTTTCAGAATTATCATGGCACTTGTAGCTCATTATGACTTGGAGTTACATCAGATGGATGTGAAAACCGTCTTTCTTAATGGAGATTTAGAGGAGAATGTTTACATGGATCAACCAGTTGGTTTCTCAATTGAAAGAAAGGAACATGTGGTATATAAATTAAAGAAATCAATATACGGGCTGAAACAAGCTTCCCACCAATGGTATTTGAAGTTTAATGATACCATTATTTTCTTTGGATTTAAGGAGAACACTATTGATCGGTGTATATATCTAAAGGTCAGTGGGAGTAAGATCATATTTTTAATCGTGTATGTTGAGAGAAAAATTCATTTGTGGTCCCACTGGACACGATTGAATCCAAAAATGGTACCAATTTTTTCAAAAATGGTCCTGGGACATCAAAATTGGTCCTTCCGTCATGTTTACCGTTAACTTTTACTCTCATATTTGGTCCCAAACGTTAAAAGTAGCAACTGATCAATATTTTATTTTTCTTCTCTTTTCCCGTGAGGGCTCTTGTGCAAGACTACATAAAAAATATCCATTACGACATGACCCGTAAATATGAAATCGATGAATGTGAATAATGGCTCTCATCAACCATATCTTTGAATTATATGCATTCTAAGTTTGCACCATTGATTTCAAGAAGGAATTTACAGAAATGGGGGTATTGGATGTCTTGATATGGAAAGTTCTGAGAAGAGTTCATTTAATCGGGGCAACAATTGTGTACACTAGGAGAAAAGTAACTATAATAATTGCTCCAACTAGAGTGAACCTTGGGCTCGTCCATAACATAAGATTAGATCTCTCTGTTCTTTTGATGGGGTCGACCTCCTCCGACAGTGGGAACTCTAATCGCCTTGGATTCCAACTCACATACTTGTTGGGCGAGAAATCTGAGAACAACGTCTTCTTTCCTTTCTTTTTGAAGCTGGACCATGCCTTGTCCCAATCTGTTGAGAATTTATCACCTACAAATGAGAGAACAATGTAGGTATTTACTCACCAGTCTCTCCTATTCAGGCTAGTTGAGAATTGAGATACATGATTAATGGCTCAAAACATGATGAAGTAGCAATGTTATGGTCGATTAGGGTGGTGTTTTGAAGCTTTTAGAAGCAGCCTACTGCCTAGATATCAAAAACACCATTTTTTTGCTGATAATAGAGACTTATGCTAGGTTATCATAGTATGTAAACAACAGTCGAAACATCTATATGTCTCTGTTTTGCTTCTTAAGTGGCCTCTTTCTAAGAAATCTCGACATTTATGGTCTATTATCCTTATATTCTACTCACGTGATATGATCATTTTATATAGCTCAGGCCAAAGTACGAATATATCAACATGAATTTAATTTCACATAGCTCCTACTTAAAGGTACAAAAGGTGACAATAAGCAGAGTAAGAATGTAAGATCTCAATCTCAGTGCAAGTTAACATGTAAGACATCAAGAGAAATCGAACACCAACACATTAGGCTCCATGAAATACCATTACTGAGAAAATTATAAACATTAAGCATTTCTTTGCAACATGTTATCGATTAAGGGGCTGAGACCTAACAAGGCAACCTGTTGATCAAGTCTCACTCTGTAGATTACTGGACTAGCAACGTTGCATATATTGAAAGAAATAGAACACTATGATCTAGCCATAACTTTTCACTTAACACTTAACAGTGAGAGAAACATTTGTCCTCGTCTCTACATTGAAAATTTTATATTATAGGACTGATTCGATAGGGCTTAAGGTCTTGGAAATGTTTCAAGCTCAGCTGGAAACAGACTGCAGTAAGTACAAAAATAATCAATGATTCGTTCATCGCATACGCTCAATCGAAACCGGTAAAACCTATCAATCGATCAAAACCATCACACAACGCGATTCTTCGCGCAAAAACTAGCCCAAAAAATTCCTCGGAACCCAAAAATATCAACAAAATCATTTTCTCAGTTTTCACCAACAATCAACAAAATCCTAGCCACCATGATCTAGAATTCAATTTCCACATGCATGCTCGAGAATATATACATCTATACCTCAAATGTGTGTGTAGACATTTTGCCATTTTCAGCCGCAAATAGTTTCAATGGATTCTGTAATTTTCAGCCGCAAATATTTTTATTTTTTATTTTTGCCATTTTTGTGAATGTGAGAAAAATTAATGGAATTTGTGAGTGAATTTTGGGGATTAAATCTAGAGAGATTAGGGATTTGAGCGAGTGGATTTGGGGAGAGAATGAAATTAGGGTAAAATACAGAATTAGGGATGAATTTTCGCGCCTTAAGAATCACGTGCAACTCACGTGGAGGGCTCCCGTCTATATTTGACGGACCCGTTAAATAATTAGGACCACAAATAAAAATTTTAATCGACTGGGACCATGTTTGATGTGAAAATTTTTATAAGGACCATTTTTAAAAAAATTGGGACCATTTTCGGATTCGATCGTATCCAGTGGGACCACAAATGAATTTTTCTCTATATGTTGATGATATCTTACTTGCAACTAATGATTTTGGTCTGCTTCATAAGACTAAGAGTTTTCTCTCTAGCAACTTTGAAATGAAAGATATGCGTGAGACAAGCTATGTGATTGGAATAGAAATATTCTGAAATAGATCACAAGGATTGTTAGATTTGTCTCAGAAAGCATATATCAATAAAGTGCTAGAGAGATTCAAGATGGAAAAGTGTTCAGCATCACCAGTTCTAATTCAGAAAGGAGACAAGTTTAGTCTCGCTCAATGTCCTAAAAATGAATTAGAACGAAAACAGATTGAAGCAATTCCATATGCATCTGCTGTTGGGAGTATTATGTATGCTCAGATCTGTACTCGACCAGACATAAGCTTTGCAGCTGGAATGTTGGGAAGATATCAAAGTAATCCAGGAATGGAACACTGAAAAGCTGCAAAGAAGGTTTTGAGATACTTATAGGGAACAAAAGATCACATGCTTACATATAGGAGGTCTGATCGCCTTGAAGTGATTGGGTATGCCGACTCAGACTTTGCTGGATGTTTGGATACTAGAAAGTCTACTCTTGGCTATGTATTTCTTTTAGCCGGAGGAGCGGTATCGTGGAAGAGTGCAAAGCAGTCTGTTGTTGCTGCCTCCACCATGGAAGTTGAATTCGTAGCATGTTTTGAGGCTACAATTCATGTTAATTGGCTGTGGAATTTTATTTTAGGGTTTGGAATTATCGACAGTATTGCTAAGCCGCTGAAATTGTACTGTGATAACTCCGCAGCAGTATTTTTCTCTAAAAACGACAAGTACTCTAAAGGGACAAAGCATATGGAGTTAAAGTACTTTGTCGTGAAGGAAGAAGTTCAGAAATAAAGAGTGTTAATAGAACATATTAGCACAAATCTTATGATAGTTGACCCTTTAACAATGGGATTACCACCCGAGACATTTATTGATCATGTTTAAAGTATGGACATTATTATTAACAATGATTATTGAGTATGATGTTTATTTTGTAATTAACACTCTGAGCTCAATTATGAAATGTTTCTGATTACATGTCTCTATTTTGCATGCATATTTGAATTAGAGTAATGCAAACAGGTATAGTCTTGTATAAAGACATTATGACGGACCAATTATGTGCTCCTAATTAATGATCATATTAAGGAGAAGATTAGTTCGTAGTACATGGAAGGGACTATGTCAATTGTGTGATGTACAACCGCCATGACTCGAATTAGTTCATATTCTTAATTATGAAATTATGATGAACCCAAAGAAGTATAATGTTTAGTCATTCAAATGCGCATTATGTTAGTTTGATTAATTTATTTATTTGTCCATGATGTTAAGTAACGTCACATGAGACAAGTGGGAGAATGTAAGATTATTTATGTCTCATGTAAAGTTATGTGGCTTACTAAGGATTAATAAATAAATAATCAATTAATTATGGACTAAATTATATTCGGGTTAATGTGGAGCAGTTTTATTATATCCGCTATTTGATGGGAATAGTGGGCTTATGGGGAATAACAGCCCATTACCGTAAAACTGGGTCTACTTCCTGATATAAAAGGTATTCTCTTAAAATCCTAGCCATCACGTACGATAGAGAATAGAAAGATAATCAAGGAGGTGAAACACTGATTTACCGCTCTTCTCAAGAAATTCATCGGTGCAATTATAAATCTAATCATGGAGAAATGTACGCAATATTCTATCAATTATGTGATTATGTGAGAATCATTGATTTCAAGATCCTGTAGTTTTCTCTAAAGAATTATAGAAAATTAGAATGATTTTACAATATGTGGAGGTAAAAATATATACAACAAATGAAATTTTATTAAATTGATAGATGCGAATGGTTACATCTCCACAGCAAATTATGAGAACAAGAAGTTCAGCTTTGGCCAATTCTTGAAGACAAGGACAAGGGCCATATGGGACATTTTCTTTTTACCTTATGTAGAATTCAAGATAAATACTTTCGTGATAAAGAAGTTGATGATAGTTTTGACTGAGAACTTTTATTTGTCTTTTAAAGAAAACAAAAAACACCCGGTCCATATTTTTCTTGGACTTGTACATCAAATCAAGGCCAAAAGTCGTGTAAGGGAGAGTTTAATTGATACGAACTGTATAAAAAAACGGAAAACAAAATTTAAGTTCTTTGATCATAGATCAAATAATATAACAGGATTTGGTAGCAGATGAAGAATATGATGAGTCTAAATATGAAGCATGTGGGGAATTATTACATAAATACAAAACTTATTTGAGATGGTTTTACGGATCAAAATTTAATTTATAAGACGAGTTGTGATTTGTATTCAAATTCATATTCAATGGTATATTTATATTTATATACTTTTAATTTATTTATGTTTAAATGTGTTTAAATTAAAATCTTACCTCATTTTATGAATTTTGACGATAAAAGTGTTCTAGGAATGAATGATTAGTGCCCAACAACAAATCAATTTTGTCTGGATGTTTTGAGGCAAAAGAGATGGACGAGGTCATGCATATTGTTTAATATCCACTTCTATTTTTCATTCTTTAATTTATTATTACTCGTAGTCTATATTTTTTTAGTTTAATTGATCATCGTGCGTATTGTTTAATATCCACTTCCATTTTTAATGTTTTTATTTTGTTTTTCATATTTTTTATGTTCTGTTTTGAAGCCGTATACATTTATATCAACCATCAATACGACCTTTCGCTTAATAATTGGTATTGTTATTTTAATTTTATTTTTTTTGTTAATTTTGACTCCTACCAGTGAAATTGTTGACTTTTTCTGCTCAATGATTTATTTTGATGCCTTTTGCTTTCATGATCAGTTATTTTTTATACTTTTCCGCCGACTATCTGCCTTTTGTAAATAAAATAAAATAAAATATTACTATGAAATTGTTTGGAGAATAGAGAAAAAGTGACTCCAGGAGATTTATGAGGAATTAAACTTTATTAATCAAAAAATAGATTATTGATGAACAATGAATAGTACTACTAAACTTCCTTATTAATACACACACAGACATATATATCCATCAAAAAAGTATTTAAAATATATCAGTTGGGATTTCATGATATTAATTTTCATTTATATTATAAGGACTAAATCGATGTTATTGGTTGGGTAAAATGTAATATGTTAAGAATATCTTCCTAAAAAAAAGAGTTAAGAACATCTATGGCCAACAGCTACAATTATGACTGATTAGTTTTGAGCAATTTGTTATAATATAATAAGTGAAAAATATTATGAAAGTAGACAGAGTAGATACACATCCGTGGGAGTCGCGCCTAATTAATTTCATAATTTTTATGCCTCATCTTTATGACTGGATTCTATATATCTAGGCCTCATTCACCGCTAGCCTTTTCAATTCACCATTTTATAAAATAATATTTCGTCTATCACTTTATTATATTAACAAATATTATATTGATATTTTATATATATGCATACACCCATGTATTCATTTACTTCATGAAATATAAAATGAGATGTATTTCATATCACTTAAGTAATAGGAAATCTAGATTACAAGTTCAAAGTTTAATTGGACATTCTAAGAATAAGTAATATGGAATATATAATTGCATCTAATTAATATCATGAACTTTCTATCAAATTTGACTTTTCACTTGATTTAAAAATTTGGCTGCAGCTATCATGAAATCAACAATTCTTATAATTATAACGTTAATAAAGCTTTAGATATATTGAAAATTATCTTTTAAGTACAACATTGATGAGCTTTCATCCTTACAACTTAATCTATGATTTTTTTTTCACCACAAATGTGTATGCGATTTTATTTTCAGCTAGCTAGACCAATCATTCATCGCAAAAATTATTGAGTTCGTGATAATTTCGACTAAAATTTTAAATATGTATGCCAATCAAAATTGGTACGAAGGTCATAATATTAGAAGAAATTATTTCTAAATATAATAGACCATGTTGAACTAAACGGAATTTCAACAATAATCTAATGGTTACGTTATACCAAATTAAAGGAAATATATGGAACTCCTTTATTAAAAATACGAGTGTTCTTTATTTGAACTACCAAGTACAATCAAGGACCCCATCCATTTAAAAATAAAAAATAAAATGAAGAAAAAGAGAACATGACTAACCACCACAACTATGGTTGAAAATCAAATCAAATCAAATAAATCTATGCTCGATTCATGTTCGTTTGATAAAAATTTATTTGAGCTCAATTCGATAAACATATCAAGCAAACTTGAATATAATTTTGTATTTTATAAGATTTAAAGTTTGGCTCAAATTCGAGCTCGATAAGTAAAAATATAGCAAATATGTATAAAAATATCAAACTATTTGAGTCTCACTCGTATTCAACCCGATTAAAGTTCATTTGATCTCGATTAGATAGGTAATCAAACAGGCTCAAACATAAAATTTAAAGCTCGATATCATTTCAAACAAGTTTGATCTAATTGTATACGTTTGGGCTCGACTCGACTCACATTTACAGCCCTGCGACTAAGTTGAAATGATATATAATTCATGGACAGAGGAAAAAAAAAAACATAAGTTATTAAATACATTAATTTTCGATGGATAAATAATTTAAGATGTTACTTATTTTGTAAAGAAAAATAAATAGTGTAACGTACCAAAAACAACGGTGAAGACAAATCCATAATGTCCAATCAAAAAGCTAATAATTTTGATGGGCCAATTATTTAAAAGGGTAGGAAATAGATACTAGATAATTATGGAGATATTAAAAGGCCATGTAACGGATTATCAATCATTTCAAACAAACGCACGAACTGTCTTGATAATCATAATTAAAACTCTTTCACCCAAAAAAAAAAAGAAAAAGAAAAGAATGTTCGAAAAAAGACCCACTAATCCACTATATCCCACCCTTTAAGACTAGGTAATTATGACTTAACAGTTGAATTTTGCAACCCATTGTCACTAATTTCAAGAAGAAGAAAAAGAAAGTAGCTTTTCCATTAGAGAAATAAATAAATAAAGTGGTTTTTATTGAAGGATAATTGCTTCATAATATGGGCAAAAAGAAAAATTTGTGTTGTTGAAAGCCACTAATCCCGGATTCCCCATGGCCATGGGCCATCAATCATTTAATCATCCATATATATATATATATATATATATATATATATATATGATCACGGTAAAACATCATCATCCCCATTCTTATATATATTCGTGTTAATTAATTTGTTAGTATTTCAGTACGTGATTCCTTTGGATTTTGATATTGTAGTCTCCTCTCCCTTTTCTTTAATAATATGATCTTATTTGGTTTAAAAACATCATGATATCGTGTCTAATTAAGGTATTATAGCTTAATCAATCTAGTAAAGATACTAATTAAGATATGGATAAGTAAGTTCTTAATGATTTATTTTTTGTCCATTTCTTAACCAAAAAGTCTAAAAGGATAAGGCTAGCGTAAAATAATGGAGGTTATAATTCAATTAGAACATTGGACAAGAAACCACGAAAATTTAAGTGTTGATCCATCGTTAATTAAACTACACCTGGACTGGGTTAAGAAACTGATCGTAATTAATAATAACTAACTATAACAAATATACGGCCACTATATATATAGTTTTCATTTATTATTCATAAAGTACATAATTTTACTGTTTTATCACTCTTTAATTACATCATATGATTTTTATATTAAAGCGATCGAGTCAAGCCGGACTAACCTAATCATTAAATTGGTCTCTTTCTTTTCTTTTCTTCTTTTCTTTTTTTCTTTTTTTCTTTTTTTCTTTTTGTTATAAGTCTATTGAACCATTCTTAACCCGTCGATTTTGAATCACTAGTTTCAAATTAAAAAAAGCAATTATTATTTTTTTCTGTCATGAAATTGGGCAATATTAATATATTTGGAATCGGAAGATTTCAAAACCTTGGAATCTTGATAAAAATTTAAAGGGTTTGTATTTGTTTTATTTTTATCTAGTGGTATTTGTTTATGGTATGTGATCTTAACAATTCTTTTAGATCCCTTAAAAAACACTTGTTTTAGTTCACGATAATCACAATTTATTAGTGTGCTCTTGATAGGTAGATGCAAAATAAATTAATAAAATTTAATTTCATTGTTTTTCAATCACGAGGTCACGTAATCCACCAAATAGATTTAACAATTTTAATTAACATCTTGTTTTCACTCGATTACTAATCTCTTTAGTTGATTCCTCACGACCCAACCAAATTTAAACACAACATCCAATAGCGGCCGACTTGTTGGATGAGAGAGAGAACGGAAACTGTGAAACAAAGTTTAATATGAGATGGGTTCTGTAAAGCTAAAATTGTGTCGAATATTGGCCATTCTTTTTTCTTTCGTTTTATTAATACCACATATATATATATATATATAATATGTATGTATTGGTAAAGTGGGAAAATGTAGGTTGGTGGCAGCGGACTGTTTTTATTTACCCCTTTTGGTCCCAATCCAAGAGTTGTTAACTGTTGGTTTAAGTTATAGTCATCCCAGTTCTTTTTTTTTTTTTTATACTGTTTTTATATCACCGCATTTTAATTTGGTTCCAGTCCAAGAGTTGTTAATTCTTGGTTGAAGTTATAGTCATCCGAATTTTATTTTATTTTTTTAAAAAAAATCTGGTATTAGCAGAGATTTACCTTATTAAAAAGATTAATTGGAACAACTCCCTGGCTTTGGTATATAAGAAAACGGATAATTACTAGTAGTTTTTTTTTCTTCTTTTTATTATATGATTGGCAACATATATCAATCAAATGCAATAAATCATACATTGAATAACTATCAATTAGATACAGAATAGGAAGAAAGAGATGCATCGAATGTTGTCACTACCCTGACCTACAATTCTAGAGAATGACACGTTTGATAATTAGATATGTTATATAATTAGGATTTAGTTCGAACGAGGACTAGTGCTTGGTGTGTAAATATAAAAATTAATTTTTTTTATTGTATATTTATTGTTTCCCTTATTGTAGTTTGATCCTATTTTTTAATGTTTTTCTTATTGTATTTTTCGTTATATGGGAACCAACCTATTATGTTGTTATTTCTTACACCACATTCATCATTTGAGATCCCCTATTACATTTTATGTGCCACTCTTAATATTTTTTTAAAAAATCCCCATTTTCTTATTTTAATTTGTTGTAATTTAGTTTAATTTTATACTTGTTAATTAAGGTATATTATAATCTTTTAGTATTTAATTTTTCATATAATCTTTCAATAACTAAAAAACTATTTTTATGCCCTAATTAGATAGAATGAATACTAATTAAAAAAAATAAACTAAAATATAATAAATTAAAATTATAAAAATATAGAAAAAATTAAAAATATTAATGATGGTATATGAAAGATAACACAAAATGTAACAGCGATCTCATCTCCACATTCAGTCCTCAAAACAAGCAAAATATGCATTACCCCAAGGCCCAGGCCCCAACAGTAGACCGACTAAATTTGTAGTTTGAATTAAATTTATTAATTCAAATATCACCAATACATTATAATTCGAGGCTTTCAAAATAAAATATATACTTTATGGAATCTAAATACTATTCTATTACACGCATACCTGGATTTATGTGTGTGTGTGTGTGTGTGTGTGTGTGTGTGTGATGGTTGATGGTTAATAAATATATAAATAGTAAAACATAGAAAATACCAATAATTCAAAATGCGAACTTAAAAGTAAAATCAAATAAAACCTCAATTCTCAAATTCCTAAATTAATTAGCTTGTTTTGTACTAAAGTAAATTTTTCATTATTATTGAACTAATCTCAAATTCTTAAATGATTAGCTAAATTAATTAGCTTGTTTTGTACTAAAGTAAATTTTTCATGATTATTCAACTAATCTTAAATGATTAGCTAAATAAAGAGATATTTAACAAAGATAGAAATAGCAAATATGTATAAACAGATGAAATTGAACCTGCTACATAAAAACAGAGCATGGATTAGACGTACAATTGGATCCGCGTAGTTTAGGAAATATTCAGACAATCCAAAGTCAAATCGGATATAGTTCGAATTTGAGCAATTATTACGCCAATTTCATCAACTGATAATTCTCGTAATCATCAAACTCAATCTGTTTTGTCTTCTTCCTGCACCAGTGTTTATTGATGAATTCATCAACAGTCCGCCGGAATTCGTCACTGCTAAGCCTCTCAATTTCCGCCGCCTCCAGCCGCTCGCCACAACTCACTGAGTTCCGCCGATTCTGACTTTCCGACCTCCGTAGCGCCGGCCTAATCTCTCGCTTCAGCCTCTCCGACTGCGTCCTCTGAAACCGTTTTATCTGCCTCGTCGCCTTCTCTATCGCCACCGCAACGTCGTCGCATTGTGGAATCGCAGCCGTCATGATCATTTTCTCTTCCGCGCCGCACACCACAATCTGTTTATGTTTCTGCTTCTCATTCTCCTCTTCGCCGTCGGTCGGAGGGAGATCGACAGAATCGCGGAGATGAACCGCCGCCGCAGTTGCCGCCTCGCTGTGCATGACGTAGTCGTTGTACAGATCGTCGCCGGAGGCGGAGGAAGGAGCCGCGGCATCGTTGCTGTGGCGGCAGAGCAGGAACAGCGAGGCAATGATGGTGTTTCCGATCAGGAAAACGACGTGGTGGTTGAGGAGGTAGGTGGAGAAGTCGAGTGCGCAGGCGGACGCCGCCCTGCGAAGTGGCGGTGACGACCACCAAATCAGCCCCAAAATGAAGAAAACTTCGAAGAATTGGCGGAGCTTGGTGATTCTGTTGAACCTGGCGATAGCCTGTTCCTTCTCGAGCCTAACGTTATCAAACATTTGCGATTCCGTGTGGAATTTCAATATTCTGAAGGAGGAGGAGGTTGTAAGAAGGGGAAGAGAGCGTTAGACGAGAAAGAAATTCGAGAAGGAGAATGGAAGTAGAGAGAGAAAGTTGAAGAGGGAATACATGTATGCAGAGATATCATATGTTTCGCGGGTTTATTCTGTGTGTGTTCGTCTGCGGTGCTGTGCTATATGTGCTGTGTGCTACGGTGCCGTTTAAATAGATTGCTTGCAGGAGGGGAGGGGGGTGGGGATCCATGAATTAATCATTGTCTTTTCTTTTCTTTTTATTAAATAATTTTATTTGACAAATGAATACACTAATCTCCTCGACTACCCTTTGGCTAGTTTCTTGACTTTCTTTGTTTTATAATCAAAAATAAATATGTAGGGCTAATATGATATTGGATATATTTTCTATTTATTTAATTGGACCTCTTTTGGTAATCTAGGATTTGAAATCTATAAAGGCTTTTTTGAGTAAAGAAATAAGATTTTACATTTTACTCTACAAGCAAAACAGAATTATTTGGAAATATATTCTTGCAAAATCATCACAAAATCCTAATCCTACAACGATTTCTCATCTTTTAGATCACCTATATATAAATACTAGAGACTAGGTTGAAAATTGAAATGAAGGCATTCAATTCATGCATCGTTTATTTATTTCTTTTATTTTTGCATATTTAGTTTTGGGTAAATAACAGTTTCATGCATGATATCTGATATTATTTTTATAAATATAATAACATTCAATTATTTACAGTTTGATATTTTACTTTGTAATGTTTTATTAAATTTATCTCATGATCAATCAATTATCCGGTGTGTGCGTGTGTGTGTGTATCCGGTACCTATAGCATGCGTGACGATCGAAAAGTTGACATGGAATTTATAATGCCACGTTAGATAGAAAAATGCACTTTATTTAATAAAAAATATAATAAATTAATTCATTCCTACTATCATATTGTAAAATATGTTATAAATTATATGGAGAGCTTAATTCAACCAAATTCCCTCTCTTTTTTTTTTTTTTTTTTTGAGGTAACCAAATTTCCTCTTAATTAGTGTAATAATTTGAACAGCATTGTAATCTCAAACAAGTACATATTGGCTATTGCATATACGAAAAAAGATGGCGTCTTTAATTTAAATTCTGTAATAAATGTGAAAATGCAAATTGTGGAAAATCTTGATCTCAGTTAAATTGTTATATATACATACACGTATATGTGTATATGTATGTTATATATGCCTAATTAAATATATTATATTTATAGTTGTTGCAAAACGAACAAAATCTTATCATAGCACTCGTTCGATGCTTATTGAATATTATTAAAAAAATATTATGTATAATAATAAAATTATATTTAATTATAAATTTTTAATATATAAATTATATTGACTGAATTACGAAATATTTATGTATTTTTCAGGGTTGGAAAATCGAGGACAACGTAGCTAATTGTTCCAAAAATACCCAAGTCATGTGTAAAATTGGGGAGGCCGAGTCCTCGTCGCTCAAGTGGCCTCATCTCTAATTAATCTTCTTCATTATTTTTTAACTTTTTGGTTCAAAATATGACTAAATAAAAAAATTGAGGTTTACAACAACCTACATTTCAATTTTTCAATCTCCAATCAATGCGGGGTGTAGGAAAATTAGAAAAAAATTGAACTATTTGAATTTTTCATTTAAGGTTTCCATGTATAAAAATTATATTTTTATTTATAGAAAGTGCATTTAGCGAAAAACTTAACGTTTCTATTTATCATACGTGATTATCTTACTTTTAAATATAGTGTAGATATTATTCAGTGTCTCTTATTATAATTATATGATTATTGCACATGTATTTTGAAAACTCCATAATCGTCCATTTGCAATACTAGCAAAATTGAAGGATACTTAAGATACAAAGGTCAACCACTATTTTATAGTAGTAATAATTAGTTATTAAAATATTGCACGAGAAATTTTGGTTTAATTTTTATTTTATTTATAGGTTTGATCACGTGGTATTATAAAAATCCACATTAGATTTTCAACTGTCCACTTATGCTATAGAACATCAAATAGTTGACCATAGTAAAATTTTGATAACAATTAGAGTAATTAAGAAGATCGATTATCAAGATATAAATATTTAAAAATTGGGACATTTTTGTTAGAAAATTCATAAGTCAAGTATTAAACTGTCATTTACGCTGTAGTTTTTAGTAATTTGTCGGGCGTTCTGCACTTCTGCGCACTATTATTCATCTATATATGGCTCTTTTTTTCATTGAGTTTTAATATAATATCTTTTATTTGTTATGCCTTGTTTATTTGATATCACGTGTTCTAGCTAACTTTCTACTCTTGAATATTGTATATAGTAAGTATATAAGAAGCACTTGAAATCTACAGTCGTGAGGCATGAGTGTGGGTGAGTTTGTATCTCATGATTTCTATTTATTCTCATCGAGATATAAAGTGTTTAGTATGTGCTAGGTTGATAAAATGTATAGTATCATCTTTATTTTATATATAATTTTAATATTGTTATTTATATAAATTAAAAACAGAGATATGATGTTATAGGGCGCACAACATAGCATTTTTTTTATAACGATTGTAATCTAAAACCGCTACCTAAAAATACAGAATGTGTAAACATGGTTCAAGTCTAGCGGGTAAAATTTAATACCCGACACCGAACTATATATTCCACACCAGGCGGCCATCATCCCAAGGGACACATAGCATTTGGTCCTTAGTTATGTATGAATACATTATACATTGACTACTAAATCACGGACCAAACTTTAACGTTTGTGAAACTGTTAGGACTTCATGTTTACTAACCAGGGTACAACAAACTAATTAACTGGTGCATGTAAGATTGCAGGACCTCATATTCTTATTAAAAAAATATGATAACTCAATAATAATAATAATAATAATAATTGTGCTGACCCTAGTTTTTTCCCTTAAAATTAAAAGTATTTATTACACTTGGTAATTATTTTGGAAAGGAAGCTTAGTAACCTTGTAATTACTTGCATCCATTATGCATGCATATGTTATATGTATATGTATGTATGTATATAAACAAGTGTCGAAGAATGTAACAAAAATTAGATATTTAGAATTAATTAGTCTATAGATGATAGATTATAGGGAAATTTTATGATGCATGTTCACTTAGTGCGTCATATGTCACAATAAACTTAATGTGACACTCTCATGTGTCATAATATTATGAGACATGAGAGTGTCACATTAGGTCTATTGTGACAAAAGACACACTACGTGCTACAACATCATAGAATTTTCCTAGATTATATATATGCACTTTAGATCTCTAGTCCCAATTTGTGTGTATCAACATGTGTCAAATCTCAAAATTATTACTTTTTCTTTCATTTTTTTTCTTCAATTTTAATTCCTTTAAGTTTGGTATAATTTTACATTATCATTTAGGGTTTATTCCACCCAATTATAGTTTATATTCATTTTTTAATATTTAATTTTTATTTTTTAATTAATATAATTAATTTTTGAGGTTGATTATTCCAAATTTAGAGTATATAATTTTTAAACATTCTGATTTTTAGAAATAAATATTAACTATGATTAGTTATAATATAATAAATTTTATTTTTATAAAAAAATATTATCAAAAACATACAATTTTAATATAGTTACATAGTTGGCACACACAAATTGGTATTAGAGGATCTCTACTCATATACAGATATGCAATCAAAGAGACTTTATTGATTGTGTTGGCTTAACCAGATTAATGTGGTCCTGAGGTTTAATTAATTATGCTTACTTTAGATAAAATAATTGCAGCCTTTCAAATTTTGTCAAGGTTCAAAGTTTAACTTATTTGCAGTTGTAATGTTTCTTGAAAACATTAATTCCTTAATTAGTAGCCAAATATTGATGTTTACCACGTGTTTGTCACGACGTGAGAAATTGAACGTCAAATATTGCAAGATTATGCTCATTAGATTTGTGTTTCAATTCCTCAAAATCATGAACCAAAAACCTCTGATCGATCATATACTTTTTACTTTTCCTCGTTCGCAAAACTCGTGTGAGACCGTATCCAAAATCAGAATCTAAATCTATATTTAACAGCACAATATTTGTATAATTTTAGTAGTGTTTAATTTGGATCTTGATTTTAACTTGTCTTATGGATTTTAACCCATAAAATGATCTCACACAAAACTCACTCTTCCTTGTTTAATTACAAGAATTAGACAAATATTTATGTGAGGTCGTCTTATAGGTCAAAATTCATACAAATGGTCAAATAAAATTCGAATCCAAACTCACATTCAATATCCTATTTGTGATTTTGGTATTGTTTAATTTTTGTTTGGATCATCATCTTACTCGTTTTACAAGTTTTGATTCATAAAACACAAGTCTCCGTCCAATGTAACATTGGCTCGTGGCTAAATACTCCAATATAATATGGATCATAAATTACCAATAATACACATGGGCGTATGTATTAATTAATGTGTTAAACATTTTTCTAAGAATATATATAGTGTAACTATTATGAGATTAATTGATGTATATTTTAGTTAGTTACACACACACATTTTAGCTTTAGTTCCGGCAAGCCACGTCGGATTTAGGATGTCAACAAATTACACACATCCTATATTGTTAGTGACCCCAAATATTAGGTACTAAAGTATAATTAACTATATAGTTTTCAATAGACCCAACCAACACAAACATGGAATAAAATTGAAGTTGTTAAAAAAAATTGAAATTAATTAAGCATGACTAAGACGGAAAGGGAACATATACTATATTGATTATAATGAATATTACATATCATTATCGATACATGCTTTGCATCAAATTGTCGAGTTTAACCATAACATAAGTTTTAAATATGAAATAAATACTTAAAACAAATGTAGAATTTTCATCTTTATATCTTTCCAACTCAATCATCAATGTGGAGGCTAACTTAATCCATCGGAATTTGAACATACTGCATGCCGAATTTAATTTAGTGATCGATATAATTAAGAACCGTGATGAAATAAACACTTTAAAATTAAGGGAATTTATGAGATGTCATGTTACATATTTGTTAGTTATTCTCATGTTTCACTATTATAAACATATATCAGGTGCATTTATTTTTAAACTCATATTGTATTTGATAATGTGTCATATTTATGTTAATTAATGGAATCTAAAATTAAGAGACCATTATATTTAAGAGTAGTGATTTTCAGCCAGATTCTGGCTAGCCAGAATCTTTTATTATTTTTAATAATTAATTAATTTAATTAATAAAACACTAATTATTTAATAAATTTACATTGATGCCCTCCATAATAATTAGGGCAACTCTATATGCGTTTCAATTCAAAAAAAAATCGAAGATCGAAAAAAAATAAAGAAGTGAAGAAAAGAAAGAAGATGAAGTTGCGCCCTTTTCTTCCGATCCGCTTCTAGAATGATTTTAATAATTAATTATAAATCATTAATTTCATGACAGAAGGATAATATAGTAAAAACATAACATTTAATAATTAACATAATTAATTTATTAATAATACAATTCTATTAATCATCAAAAAATTAGATTCTGGCTAGCCAGAATCTGGCTGACTAGCATTATTCTATATTTAATTAGTTAACGTGACACTACATTTTATTATTTCAGTATATTATATGTTCACTAATTAAAAAAATATGTAACAAAATGTAATTCCAGGTAAATATTCAAACCCCAAATTAATAACTAATGGATCAACTATATATATATATATATATATATATATATATATATGATGGTGAGTTGATTTATACCCTTGAATGAATTTCTTCGCCCAAGTTAATCGAGCAAATGGATAATCAAACATCAAATCATCAGAATCTTATTCAATAAAGACACCATTGTCCTTGTTCGATCAACTTGAACTTGGAGAGAGAGAGAGAGAGAGAACACTTATATGTATAATGTATGGTCTAATTATAAGTATTGAAATACACGTATATGTATGGTCTAATTATAAGTCATGAGTTCGATGTCAGCTAACATATTTGAGATCGAATACAATTTGATCTTTTATATATATATATATATATATATATATATATAGGGAAAAGATCAAATGAGAACTCTTCCCCCAGGTGGGAACTATGAACTAATCCTAGCCATTGTTTGACTCAATCTGAACGGTCCAGATTAAATCAGATTTAAGTGGATGGGCGGTGGCATTCCTGTAATTTTCGGCAACTTTCTGGACGGATGGGTAATATAATAATTTAATAATTCTTCCCTTTTGTTCTGAGGCTAAAATGAGAATCTCATGAGGCTAAAATGAGAATCGCATAATGCTAAAATTATCGAAGTAGGAGGCTAAAATTGATGTGACATTTTCCACTAGAGTTCACCGTTCCCAATTAGGGTTTATTAAGTTCCTGATCCCAACTAGTAATTATGAGATTCCCATTAGGGTTCACTGTCCCCAAATAGGGTATATTGCATTTCATTCCAATAAAATCACCGTTCTATTTTTGTTTATCAACACATGCTAAAATGAGAAATACATGAGGCTAAAATGTGTGGAGTCGGATGCTAAAATTGAATCTGGGCAATTTTTGAGTTCAGTTCCGATTTTACCCTTAATGAGACGCGCGAATTGAAGATTTTCGCGATAATTACAAAAATGCCACCGAAAATCTGGATAGATCTGAGGCGTCGATTTTGCAGGATTGACGGATGAGATCGGTTCCCGATTCTCACCAGATCCCATCCCTATATGTATATATAATTGTACAAAAATAAGTAGGATTTTGCTGATAACGCTCTCACAAGAATTAGTATGGTTGCAGATTTTTGCTCATCGCCTAAAAAAAGGGAATCTTATACATGTACCCATGAATTTGGCCTAATTGATGGAGAAGTGAATAACCTAGCTATTGTCGGTTTCATCATGATCATGAAAAATGAAATGAAAATAACTTGTATACACCTTCATTAATTTCATTTTTCAAAACCTAGGTGTCAACTGTCAAACAAACACCTCCATTAATTTTACAAGAAAGACGAGAAAGAAATTAATTAAAGGTAGAATTTGTCATGCATTTGTACCAAAACACCTAGATCACTTTCTGGTGTCTTGCCCGTCGTGAACGTCAAGAATTGGAGTCCTCAATTATTTGCAATGGAAATTTCATATTTATTTATTTTTTGTGATTGAGAAGGAGTAATACTTAAATATTTGACCTAAATATAACTAAAAAGGGTGTAATTTTTTTTTAAATCCAAGACCGTGAAGTCGTGCATGTGGCTGACCCACATTTCTCTTGCTCATCAACAACCTAATTAATTATGTCACCTTCAAATTTAACAAAAAATTAAAAAAAAAAAAAAGAAAGAAATAAAAGAGTCACTTTCAACTTGTTTTTTCTATTACCCCGTCAAGGGGGGTAACCTTCGTCGCATACTCGCATGCCACGGTCCCTTCTCTGTACTGATCTAAATAAACAAATACTCTATATAATAAAATAATACTTAATAAATAATATAATTTATTTTACATTCATAAGTATAATTTGAACATGTCTTTCGGTTAATGAATGTTGATTCGTAAAACAGTCTAACGAAGTGGCCTGTCTATTTGAAATCAATTCAAACAGTGACATTGGCCCTACTATAATAACCATAATAATTAATGTCAAATTCTTGTAGAAACTTGAAAAGAAATTAAGAAAGAAAAATTTATTCATAACATCTCTTCAATTGATAATATAAGATTGAAAGCTGCAACAGACTTATATGATACGATACGGACTTTCGTGAGACCACCTGTTTAAAATTTGCAAAAGAACTAAGATTCGGATTCGAACACATACTCAGTGCAACATTTGTAATTTTGATAATGTGTAATTATATTTTGATTCTGATTTTAACCTCATCTTACAAATTTTGATCCAGAAAACAATCTCACACGAGACTTTATCATATGATATAGAGTCACGGTGTTCGATGCGCGCACATCAATTGCGAATAATTGTGAGTTCATTCATATTATTTTGTTAATTTTTCAGCGACAAAATTATGCTCGAATATAAAGCTTAATTAGGGTGAGGATGGGAAAAAGAATTTAGCAAACCATTTAATTTGCACACGCGTTGAACTTTAAAATAAAATAAATAAAAAGTTCTTCAAATGGATCACGAAGGGAATTTCCTTTTTGGTCCCTTGAGCTAATTAAAGCTTTTCGGCAATTTCAAGACTTTATTTGCAAATTTAATTTATTCGGTGTTCTAAACATAAAATTAAATTTACATCTCAAACTATTAAAGTTGTAATAAAAATATCATAAACTATGACTAATCACATCATATGTCCCTTTTTTATTATCATACTAATTAAAAATTTCCCGATAGTCCAATTCTGATCACTATGAAAAATTGATGTGGCTCGCTTTTAATTGACATGTTGGAGAGTTTATCATATAGTCATTAAAGATTTATGTTAAAAGTATTTAACGTTCCAATTAGAAGTGTGTCACATTTGTTTTCGGTTATCAGAATTTGGCTCTCAGAACATATTTGTTAATATGTCAATAGTTTAGTACATATGTAATTAATCATAATTTAAGATATTTTATGTTGTAATCTTATTGGTTTTGGACATTATGAACGATTTTATCATTTTTAAAAAGAAAATGAAATTTTGTTTTTGAAATTGGCTTTTAGGGGAAGGAACGTCAGTCAATGTTCACATGTAGTGTAAATAAGACTTTCGAACAAAGCTGAAATTTCGCCCAAATTCATTGGAATATACGTGAATTTTTTAGCATGATGATTGAGAAATAAATATTGTTTTTGTATATTTTTTTCTAATATGATTTAAATCTCATATATAGTGGTATTGATGCAGTTTGAATATGTTAGCGCTAGTAAATTTAGATTTAGCAGGATTAATCATGTCTTTTGATAAAAGAAACACTTAAAATTTATTTTACTACAAATATACTTGATCTGCCTAATTATGTAACTTAAGTTGTTAAGTAATGTTATGATGAAGTTTGAATTTTTAACTAAAAATAATTAAGTAATTAGGTACATATATAAGTCTTGAGGTGGTCAGTGGTCTAACTAATGGAGTAACAATCTTATAATAAAAATGTCATGAATTCGAATTCTATCAAAATAATTTAAATTAGGTCTAAATTACTAGTGAGGAACAACAAGTCAGGGCCGTCTTAAATATTTAATGAACCCCGTGTTAATTATAAAATTTCAGGCCTTAATATTAAAAAAAATTAATTATAATTAAATACTCAAACTTTGACACAATTTACAATTTAAACATAAATTTTAAAAGTTTGAAGCTAAAACACAAACTTGCATTTTTTACCTAAAAAAAATTAAATGTAAAAAAATAAAAAAAAATTGTATATTATTCATTTATTTCTTCATTTAGACATAAATGGCATCATTTTTGATGAGGTGGAAAATATTTTCCATATCATTATGAAAAGACATGATTTTTCTAGTACATCATTTTGCGTTGGGAAAAAAATTGAGGATGTCTATTTTGTAAAAAAAAATGCAAGGTTATGTTTTGATTACAAATTTTTATAGTATGTATCTAAATTGCAGATCATGTCAAAGTTTGTATATTTAATTATAATATATTAACCCTAAACAACACTCTTTCAGTTTTAGTAATAAATTTCATAACATTACAATTGTATTGTGACAAAAAAAAAAAACACAAAAATTCAAATTACTTAATAAACTAATATGAGAGAGAAGATGGTTATATATATATTTTTATTAATTATTAAAAACATAGGTGGACTTAAAATAAAAATTAGACCCTCTAAATTTAAGGCACTTTGCAAGAGCCCACCTTGCATACCCTATTCACTAGCTGCGCAACGAGTTAATTGTCATTAATGATAAAATATGAGTTAATACTCTCTCTCTCTCTCTCTCTCATAAATATAGACTTATCTTCTAGTTTTTAATTACTGTTTCAAGTAATAACTAGTTTTCTATATATTTTTATTCATTTTACTAAAGTGTATTTTTTGATAAATATCAATTTCAAGAATAACTTAGCTCTTACCATGTATTATAAGTAGAAAATACAACTTCATTTAATAATACACACACACATACATTTGTAAGAGCGTGTGTGGGCAGAGTTCAATATTCCGGCCGAACGAGTATTATTCGAGTTTTAAAAAAATACGTACAATATAATATTTTTAAGTGATATAATTTCATGTACAGTATAATCAATCTGAAGAATTAAAAATTTATTTATGAATGGACTTTTTTTTTGGCATAGTACTCATTACTTAATACTTGTAAAATTAAATTGGTGAGTTTGAACGTTAAATTCAACGCAATTGCGCGACAAGTTATCATTATTTACCAAACAATATCGATCGGGTCTCATATAATGTAGACCACTCATTGAAAGCAGTACATTTGTATATGATCAATTCTCTACATTCTCATGTTTGAGGATTTTGGGATATTTCAAGCCTTTAATTATATTTCTAGATTTTTTATTTTTTGTAGGAATTTTATCGATTTTCTACCCGAAAAATATTAATCAATTCAGGACCCAGCAAAAAGAAGAAACTATCAATATAAAACTCCAAAAATCATGTATTTAGATTTATTTATTTTTAATTAATTTTCAAAATAATATTCATTACTTATCCATTAAATTTAATTTGAAAGATAATTAAAATAATTAAAATGAGCCAAAATATATGATTTTGGAATCTTATGTCAGGTTTCAATTATACAATGTCTTAAATTGATAGTTTAATTTTCATTTTTTAGGTCTTAATGATTATATTTCGGATCTTGAATCAATAAAATTTCTTTTTATATTGGTGATAAGTATATCTATATAAGTACAATAAAAGAAAATCGAAATTGGCTATGATGAATAAAGGAAACAATTGGAAATGATGTTTCTGTAAAATAAATTAACTTGGAATGAAGCTAGGCATGCAAAAAAAAAAAAATTAATTCAAATTCTTTGGAAGTTACATGAAAAACTGTCTCCCCATCAGTTCGAGTCAATATTTAGATCGAGATCATAATTATTGAAAAAGTTAAAGATTTATATATTTTACTGTTCCTAATATTATCTTGATATAATCATTGTAATGTAAAGAAGAATTTTCTAAGACGAGGATTGCAATTTGGGTTTTTATAAGTGTGTATTAGAGTGATCTAAAATAATTATATATTTGTATCTAATAATGATTAGTCTATAACTAGTTACGGATATAATTATAGGATCCACAACTTTGAGGAACAGTCGAGATTATTATTGAAGGATAATAATTTACTATCAAAGTAAAGTTTTGAATATCAGTGAATTTACTTATAAAATTTATAATGATAGAAAATACTCATAATATGAATTATCAGTACAAAGAATTTTCATTCCCCCCCTAAATATTCCCTGAAGGTTGATTTCACTTGAAAAAAATAAAATATAAATATTCTAAATGCATGCAATATGTCGTGATCACTTCAGTGGGGTGGTAATGCCCTTATATGTATTATACAATTTTCCATAATATGATTGTGTAAATAAATGGTGAATATTGCACACATTTCAATGTAGATTACAACAGAATAATAAAATTAATATCAAAAGAAAGGTAAATATATTAAGGGAAAAAGTCCATTCTTTCGGCCTTAATGATGGAGTAATTGAGATTAGGTGTACAGATAGATTGGCTGTGTGTGTGATTATGTGAATAAAGAAAAAAAGTTGATTGTAATATCTCTAGGTTTTATTTAACCACAAAATTCAGACCAATTTATTACCCTTTTCAACGTGCACATAATGGTGTGTTTGGTTCTAATAGTGCCTTCTTTAAATCATTTTGCTGCCCACTTAATTAACCCTTTTTATTTATTTATTTATTTCAAGCCCTTTGGGCCACAATCTCCTTAAAATTCGGCATAAATTATATGCACTACGTGTACATAGTTAATTATCATAGAGTTTTATTTTATTTTATTGTTATTTTAGAATATTATATTTCATCTTTTATTAAGACAAGCACAATTTCACTTGAGTGATAATATTGTTAATTACTTATATCATACGATTTCAGCCTTAATTGTCTTTGTTTGTTTTTCACATATTTTCGAATTCAATTTAATTGAATTTAATACGACAGTCGGAGAGGCTGCTACGTATACTTCTATGTGGAGATTGATTTTATTTTTTCAAGTAGTCGGAATTTCAAAATCATGTGAAAAAACAAACAAGGGTTAAGTTTATGTTATTAAAACGTGTGAAAAACTAAAAACACCCCAAAATTTGTAGATTTTAAGGCAATTAACCCATAATCAAATCGCACCACTTGATGACTTTTATGAATTTATCATGTATGTGCTATACAAAGAAAATGTGAATTTTGAAATAGATGTTAAAGATGTTACGCATAAATTGAATATGTATCTCAATGACTCAATCGACCTTGGCAATCTTCATGTTGAGAAAACAAAATTAATTATATAGATGAATTGTTGTAGAAACTTAAATGAAATTCTAACATGTAAAATAGTCCTCAAATAATACCATGATGTCCTCATACGTATCGTGTAATGCTCCTCTAATTAAATGCACTGAATATAATTTAATCACCATAAGAAAAATAAAATGTTCATGCAAAGAAAAGCCCAACAAACATGGGTGAAATAAAAAAAAAAAGTAAAAAAACCACAAACTAACTATGACAAAAAAAAAAAAAAAAATCTTTGTGGGACAATCTGAAGTAGCTTCTACCAAAGAAATCCAATTCTACCAACGCACCAATCTCTGAAATAGAATGCTGCCACCAACCCATCGGCCCTGAAGAATCTACAAGCCGATCTGTCACTTAATTTCCTTCTCTATGTATATGCGAGACTTTAAAACGAATGCCTGTCGGATGTGCAAAAAGTCGTAGCAACCGAGCCTTGACTCTCCACGGTATCTGTTGGAAACTCCGGTCCAAAATGTCAACCACAATAAAAGGCTAAAAGATACTCCTTCCGTCCCATTTATATAGTCCTATTACTATTTTGAGATGTCCCAAATATATAATCTCATAATTATAAATAGTGTTAATTTTCATAGTAATATACAAATATACTTTTGTTAGGCCTTGAAAATTAAAAATCAACCACTTAAATTCTTTAAAGTCATAAATTTTAAATAAGGACAATATTGAAAGTTAAACGTTAATATCTTGTTATCATAAATACTAGCATATCACCCGTGCGATGCACGGTTATTAAATATTGTATTCTATTATCATAATGTATATATATAATATAAGATATTTATCATAAATACAAAAATAATTATATCAATTAAAAATTTAAAATTATAGAAGTTATATTTTGATTCCAAATTGTATATAGATAAATAAATATATTTGCTACTAATAAAATAAATGGAAATAATTTCTTATACACGTAGTGGTATATGAATTGTTATTATATTCATCACACATTCAAATTTTTAAACGACTACAACTTTTGACCTGGAAATAACAACATAAAGTTAACTATGATTGAAAATAGATTTCTTCATTAAAAGTCCCATGTGAGACGTGGTACTAATTAATAAATAGACATATTGGATAGCTGATATTCCAACAATTTAGAAAAAATATATTCAAAGAAAATTAAAGATGTACATTAATAAATCATTTATAAGAAGAAAAAAATCTAAAATTAATGAGTAAAAAATCCGAACATCTTCCATACATTTCCAATTATGTGGATCATTCGGTAGTAATCTCGCATCATAGTGCATGAGAAAACTACAATCATGGAGGGGCGTTTACCCTTGCATTTGTAAAAATATGACAGACAATATTGAAAATTCTATATAAATATCAAGTAATAGACAAAGAATAAATTTCAAAACATCCACAACTTATTTAAAAGTAAAAAAAAAAGTGTTCGTGTTGCAAATTTTAACCAACAAATAAGAATCTCAATCACTTGTCTTAGTAAGAAACAATTTTTTACAAAAAATAAATAAATTAAATAAAATGAATAACCACATTCCCTCCAATAACCATAATAAATGAATTGAATTAATTGCAAATTAAACACGAACCAAATCAATTTACATTAAATATTTATTTCCTTTCACCTAGAATTCTTCATATGAGCAATTATTCTTAGTGATTCAGCACGCTCGTCGTTGGTGCACATACCGATTAAAAAATATTTAACCTTGGAAAATTAGTGATCGACCGATATATATTACACCATTGGAATGGATTAATTTTTAAGGTCGTGACTTGTCCACGGTGCAACAATGTTTTTCATTCTTATTTCATTTCTATATCTTATTCATATTTTAACCAATAATAAGATCCAATCGTATATATTATTGATGAGAAAAATCACATTTCATAGCATAAATAATATTTCACAATTTTACCAAATATTAATAAAAATTCACAGAGAGCTAAAAATTATTAATCCAAATAACATGAAGTCCCACCAAAATATAAATCATGAAACTGAGAAAAGTCTAGCATTTGCAAATAGCTTCCCCCAACAATTAATCAATTAGTCTTTTTTTTTTTTGCTAAACAATTTTTTGATAATTAACTAATCAAATACCCACACACACTTTCCCTAATCTATTAAGGACATTCAAACATTTGAAACTCTTATGTAAAATTTTCAGAATTCATTTAACATGACTATATAGTATCCAAATTTAACTTGTAATATAAGTAAATCTTGGATTGGGAGTATATGTAATAATTGGACTGACCAATTTGTAATATTGAACTTGTAGGGGTAGTTAAAATTAAAGTGAGAGAAAATGTTATAATAAGATTAACATAATTCAATTTATATATAATTTTAAAAAATAAAGAAATGAAATCCAAAATAAAAATATTTAGCTTGAAAAATAAATTAATATAATGTAGTTTTTTAATTGGTTATCATAACTTGCAACAAAAGCAATCACCTTCTTAAAAATAATTTTTCCCCTTAATTTCAATGAAAAATATATAATTGTAAGCAAAAAAATAAAATGAAATTTATGTTGGGGTTAACATAATTATATAGAAAATAAATATATTCTTATGATCGAGTTTATTTGGTTTTACGAATATTAAATATAATTTTTTTAAAATATTGGTACATGTTGCATGCATCTGTAAGACATGATCGGGAAAAATTAATTTTACTATTAGATATATTATAATAATGAAACATTGTTTTCTGTATTGTTTTAGCTTACAATCCATCCAATTAGTCTTAATACATCTATATGGTGAATCTATATATTATACAAATTTATTTGTTGGGGTAATCCATTTTAAATGTACGACTTAATATTACAATTATGATAAATTTATAGTATAATATATCAATGTAATCTCTCCATGTGTGTTTAACCATAAATTTTAGTGTCATTATTTAAGGGATTTTTATTTTTTGCAACTGAGCTTATAAATATATTGAAATCAATTATAGAATATTTAAGAAATATTTATCTAGAATTAAGAATAATTTTACATACACATAATTAGGGTATTATAAAATATTCTAAGGAAAATTGCAACTTACCTTATACAGTATATAATGAAATCAATTATCGAGTATTTAAGAAATATTTATCCGCAATTAAAAATAATTATATATACACATAATTAGATAATCATAAAATAGTCTAAAGAAAATTTTAGTTGGGTTTTATAGTATTGATTTTATGTAAATTATAACAACTACTAAATTAAATGAATAATTTATTATAAAATTAAATAATGAGATCTTTTAATACTATATAATTAATTTTTAAAACAGAAAAATCAAATAGATGGGAAGAGACGTACTTTTATGTTTGATGTATGAAACATTGCATTACTTAATATATATTATAAAGATAAAGATTACAATACACAATTATATAGAATATATTTAGTTTCAAATTAAGATTATGTTTTAATTCATTATTAATTAACTAAATTCTACCTAATACTATATATGTTTGTATAGATGTTAAATTAAAATGATGCGTATTATATGTGTTATTATATATTTTATGGAATCAACAACATATTTTGTTATTGTTTCTATGATTAATTGATTTTTTATGGATTTAGGAAAACAATTATTCCCATTTGATTGCATGTTATTTATGGAAATTATTAGATATATTTTTGAAAAATTGTTTACTAATAACTTATTTTGATTTCATATTAAATATTTATATATTTAGAAATATATTTTGAGCGGAAAAATTTATGATTTCTATTTTAAGCGACTATCTTACTTTTAGATAATATATAGATTTTTAATATGCGTGTGAGGATAAAATGAACTATATAATTGGGACATAAGGAGTATGTAATTTTTCCATTTTAACACACACACACACGTACACACACACCATGTAATTTTTCCATTTTAACACACACACACACACACCCCATATAATATATATGATTTGGTTCATATGAGAAATATTTATTGGGTTGCGAAATAAGAATGATACTTATCTTGATATAATTTACTGCTTATTTGCTATGATTTCATTGCATAATTAATTGTCTCACATATGCAATGAAATTATACTAATTAAATAAAGAAATTGTAGTAATTAATATGTAAAATAGAATAAGATAAGTGATTGTAGTAATAAATAATAGATTGAGTGTTGATTGAGATGGCATCATTATAGCCTACAAGGAAGAATGTTGAACATCTACCATTCGGGAATGAGAGTGGGTTTTTGGTGGGGTGAAGTGCTTTGTCGATAAAATGTTTTAAAATCTCACTGAAGTCTGTAAATTTATCTGGTCATACAGGAAAAATTAATAACATTTAACATCCAAAATAAAATTTATCCAAAGGTGCACGCAAACCCTGTCTCATCCAAGACAACCATATCCTTACAAACTTTATATGCCACACACTAACCAAAAAGGTATAAAGCATCTCTTTTTTTAGTGAGTCACGCTCAAAGTAACAAAAAATTTAATGAAAAAAAGTTTCCCCTCTTATTTATTTCAAACTTCAATTATGCTGCATTTTGGATACGGGATTACCTTATTTCCCTAAATAATTTCATTCTTCAATATGTATATATATTTTCATCATTATTGTACCTTCAATATATTTCATGGATCAATGATTAATTAAAAGCAAACCATTATTATTATTTATTTTATTAGACATTTTCGTTCATTGTGAGGTACGTGTTTTAAGTTGCCATCAAATTTATTATTTAAGTAAAATATATTCATATATAACTCTCAAATTACTGTTTTGAAAAGAATAAAAAAAGTTATTTAATAATTAATAGTCTAAAAATTATTTCTTAATTATGATAAAATTGTGTCGACTTTAACATAATTTTTCTTGGGATCGATGAACCTCCCGGCCCCTTTATTAACTTATAATAGCATATATATTATGAACATATATAGTAGTAGTAATACATGTTAGATAATTAAACCACATAGGACATGCAACAATCCAGATTCATACCCTAAATCAATTAACTCTATGATGATTAACCGAGATATAATTATTAGCGGAAGCGTACCTGAATCCATAGTTCTTGAATCTCGAATTCTTGATGTGGTATGGATCTTCCAAACGATCGGCACCTTAGGTTTGCTGTAGAGAATTCTGTAGAAGGAATACAGATTCCATTTTTCTGTCTGCCGTCGTTTGGGGACCATAACCCTAACTTATAATAATAAGTTATCTGGGATTTGCAATTCGGTCCCTCAACAAATTGCAAATCTATTTATGGTATCTACACAATTAAATTCCATGACAATATTAATATCCTTTAATTCATAATTATAATCTTATTAGATCACTTTAATTGGATCACTTTAAGACAGCCATACACATTTAATTAACATATATTAGTCCACATAAAAATTATTCCAACAATACAATCATAGACTAGCAATAAACGCAATCAAAATATCAATAATTTCAACAATTAATTCATTCCCCGTGAATGCTTTCAAATGCATTCTAACTTCATCCTAACAATGAAAGGCAAAAACATCTAATTAGGTCATGGTGTAAGAATATGCATCACTCCTTTTTTGACTTGGAAACCTTTTGTTAGATATATTATTACAAGATATTTGTGCTTTTGTGCACAAAGATAAACTCTTGCACATTGATTTTTTTTTTTTTATCAAATATATGACAAATGTAAAATTTACAGAAAAAAAAATAGTAGTGATTGCGATTTGGGAAGGGCACTTGGCAAAATATTATGGAAGTAGCTGCTTCACAAGAAAACTTTGTCAATAAGAAACTTAAATATCGCCCCATTTTTTCCTTTGATTGTGGAGTTGTTTTTGTTCACCACCTTTTGTTTTGTTTTTCCCTCTGCTTGAAAGGCGCAGAAAAATATTCCTCCTTTTTTTAGGTATTCAATAACCCTTTTTCCCTATTATTCATTTTTTCTTTTTTGGATGAACCTCGTCCAAGAATTTTCTACAGTCCCATCCCTAGAACTTAGTATAAATGTAAATCGTGGAATATGCTTCATGGAATAGATATTAAGAACTTGCATATACACTATGTCAAATTAAATCTAAACTGTTCATTTTTTTTTTTTTTTTTCTGATTTGGATTTCTAAGATTGGAAGGTCTCTATCTATTGAACCCTACTTTGTCACGCCTTATGGTTCTTTTTGGATAATCTCCACCAAAATTAGTGATTTATTTGAGCAGGGAAATCCGGGCCTTGGCTTGGGCCCATGCATAATTAAATCCTAATACATAGCGTAAAGAGTATTTCTCTATATGATATTTGGGCCCAAATTAAGATGTTCAACAACAACAGCAGTAACGATGATGATAACAACAACAGCAACAATAATAATAATAATAATAATAATAATAATAATAATAATAATAATAATAATAAATAATATTCCAGTCATCAGAACGTTGTGATATGTACATTTTAGCAGGGGCAGACGGAAGGGGGGGTCTAGGGGGGCACTTGCCCCCTCCAACCCCCCCCCCCCCCCCCCTTTTTAAATATGGTTATTTAGTCAAATTTTAATATTGTCTCCCTAATTTTTTTTTATTTAAATTTTTTGTTGTTAGACTTGATAAATTTTAAGAAAAATATATGATATTAGTTTATATATAATTGAATTTGGAAAATTGGGCCTCACTCAAATATATAAATAAATATTGGAACAAAATTAAATACACACAAATAAAAATAAATTAAACAAATTCTCCCCAATCAAATTAAATTAAGCAAATTATGGTTGAATTAGCAATTCGCCTTTTATGAATTAGATTACATACTTATTAAATTAATATCAACTTAAATTTAATAATGAATCATGATATTGAATTGCATTTTTTTTCCTAATAAAAAGAATTGTATTATTTATTTGAAATTATTGATCTATGTTATTCACTTAATTTATTTTATAAATTATATATTATGAAATTATCATTTTATTAATTCACCACTTGAATTATAATTTTTATTTCAAATGATTAGTATAATGAATTATTATTCCAAATTTATTGTTGGCCATAACCAATTAAATTTCAATTAACGAATTAGTTTATATTAGAAAAAAATTCAATTCAAATTTTATTTATTCATGTTATTATTTTCAGTTATTTATTTTAATAAAAAAGACATTCTTTTCTATTTAATTTGGGGAAGGGAAAGAAAAATGAAGGTGTAAACTAATCTTAAAATGACATCGTATAGTAAAAATAATGAACAAATGAAAATGACGTTATTTTACAAACACACCTATGACAAAAAGTAATTAAATGCATAATTTTTCACACTCGACTCATTTTTTAATGTTCGTTCTTAACGTCATGAATAAATGGAAAGTATAAACAGTTGCGTTTCGTCCCCTCGAAGAAAATTTTCTGGATCCGCCACTGCATTTTAGATATGGGTAAATTATAAAATATACATACATGTAATCTAATGATAAAATGAAACACAATTTTTGAGCATTTGAAGTAAAAACCAGATAGATTTGAAATAGTTTTGACAAAATATTGAGGCTAGCTAAGGAGTAAAAACATTTCTGACATTTAGGTTTAGGAGTCGGTTACCTGTAACGTTCTTTTTTATTTTTCTTTTATTTTTTCTTCTTGAGAAAAATACACTAAAAAATATGTATGATTTGTGTGCAGATATCCCCCCTTGAACTAATACGTTTACAGTTTGGAGTTATTTGCACCTTGACCAAAATGCCAAAAGTATTTTGCACATGAGCCCTTTTATTTATTACAACAAAAAAAATCTTCTATATTTTTCCAATTTTTCATTAATAATTCCATTACATATCGTAAAAGATCTATTGAACAACATAATGACTTTTAAAAAATACTATGACCCTAAATATTTGAAATCTTTTATTTTTTCATATGATATATATATATATATATATATTAAATTTCAAACGATTTCTTTTGGGCGAAACTTAATTTTCGAAGATTTTATGACTTAATTGCATTTTCTAAAAACCTCAATTAACCCAACTGGGGGAAAAGTTGATTTGAAAATTGAGCCCATTTAAAAGCTTATGGGCCAAATCTAAAAAAATCATAAGTTAAATAATTAAGCCCAATACAACTTTAATTACTTCAAATTCAACTGAAATACCAACTTGTGGTTGCCATTGTTGTTTCTTCATCGGAAAAATGTAGTCGACGGCAGCCACCCCCGCACACACATAACAATGACGCCATGGATGCACATGAGCAAGCAAATGGACAAGTAAAGAACAGTGTAACTATCCATACAAAGGAATCGTGGTCATCCAGAGGAAGTTCTCCAAAATAAGACCCAGGGAATTCTCGCGTGCTAAGCCCACATGAAAACATTAGACCAAACAGTGCCAAGTCTCTTATGAGGGGTTTGAAATGGTATAATTTCATTTTTAAGTATTGACTCGAATCAAAGTGGGTTAGCCCGCGAATTTGGTTGACCCGCTTTATTAAAGGATATTTATTTAATAGAAAAATGCACCTTATTCATGCTTTCATTCATAAAATACTTTTTAAAGAAAGCAGAAACTTCGCGTTGTCAATTGACATTTTTTTTAACAAAAAAAGAAGTAAATAAATAAATATATCTCCTTTAATCATGCTTGACTACTTGACCACCATCATCACATCTTGTTTGCTACATATCACTGGAGACAACACCTGAAAAGATAAGTAGTTTTGGGGTGAATATTATTGACTCAGGATAAGTAATTTTTGGAGTGAGTACTTGTAACACCCAATTACAGGAGAACAAGGATTAAGATATCAGCGCTTTACCGGGGGAAAGGGGGGAAGAGGTTATTACTACTAAACTTCGGATCAAATCCTATGGTTCCCACTTGGTGTTGCATAACTAAATTTTATTTTTAATTTCTTTTAAAAAAATATTTATATACCTTAATTGGGGATGAATGAACTCTAAATAAAAAAAAATTAAATTAAATAAATCATAATAAATTTAAAAAAAATATTTTTTTTAAAAAAAAAGCTTATGAACAGGAAATGTAACATGAAATGCAATAGGTGATCTAGTGTGACTAAGCTTGCGGAATAAGAGATCTTAATTAGATATATAAGAATAATATGTTATGCTTTTCAGAAATTTAGGCAGCATGACCTCTGTAACTGGAGCGAATCCACATTTTTAAACGTATTATAAAAAAGTGTTTGGCTCAAAATCCAACAAGGGTAAATAAGATCCAAACAAATATCAAGATCAGTGCATATGATTGCAAACAAGCATTTATTTCAAGTATGAACAATAGGGCTTTATTTCTCGCAAAAGGTACGAGTTTATTGTTCAAAGCCCAACAAAAATCATAACATGTAATATGCTATATGGATGGATATTCAGAATTAGTACGAAAACACAGTATACTGTTGGAATATTAAAACAAAAGTGTCGTACGCATAGAACATCATCACAGATATACAAAGAAAACCCAACAAACCCACTGCAACCACTTGCACCACCACTACCAACATCTTCAACCTGATGACATCAATTTGAAAAGATTTGTGTGTGAGCACTAATGTACTTAGTGGGTTAAGAATTTTACAAAGCATTTGATAAATCATTTGATAAGATACATCCATTCAACTGTAAACAGAACATAACAGAATGTTTAAAAGATAAAACCGATTTGCATGTGCCAAAGTTTCTTTTCTTCTTGAGCAATCTTTGGCTACTTCTGTCATCGCCTACAGTGAACTGGCATTATACAGTACCCAGAGATTCATCAGATAGGTACGCAACCCTTGGCTGCTCGAGGCATCAAATATTCAAATAGTGACAGTCACCTTTTCTTTGGTAGGTATATACAACCTCTAAACAGAAGAGCTAAAATATTTTCTTGATATGGATATCACTTTAACTTTGAATAATCAGAGCTTACATAACTCAAACATAAAGTTTTATAATAAGAAAACAAACCCACCTTGCTCGAGTATTTGGGAAATGCTACAACAACGGCCGATCTTGATTCTCTCTCTCTAGCTTAACATGTCCTACACAACATAAGCTTCGACTTAGGACTGTTACATAATTTTTCTAAGTAAAATTAAAAATAATATGAATATTCTAGTATCTTCGGAGTACAATTCACAACATTAGGGTTTCATTCTCAACTAATACTCTAGGAAATTAAATTCAGCGAATATTTTCAAATAAAGTTGACCAAAAATATTTGAAAAAGATGGAGGTCGACCACTTGCCATTTTACCCGATTTTGATTAAATTTAATCTACAAATAGTTCCGACTTTCAGAAAATTACCAAATTTATTTGACATCATGCTTCACATAAACTAATGCAAGTGTGAAAGTTTCATAGTTTTCAGACAACACATGAACATGATACAAATTTAAATAATTGGGTAAACCTAAAAATCCATTTAGATGAAAAACGGGATCGGTAGTTAAGTAGAGAATCCACCATGGGGAATAAATGCACAAGGATCATTTTAGGTCGGGTGGCCTGAAGGGGCCATCTCTTGAAGCGGCGCATGACGACAGCAGCAGAAGCTAACAACTACGGCTTGCCGACCATTTGGCCAGAATATGACCTTTAGTTTTTGTCAAGCCCTTCGGGAATTAGGTTTTATACATTTACATATATAACATACTCGAAATTGAAAGAAATAAAAAATATTTCACTGGGGAGAAGCAGCGGTCGGTGGCCCTGCGACCTTGACTACAACGACTCTCATCTCTTTCGTCCCGGCTAGGCTTGACTCTCGCATGCACGGTTTTCTCATTTTGAAAGTACAATGAAAATGAAAATTTGAAGCCCTATTTATAGTTTTTCAAAGCTTGGAGCAGATATAAAATAACGTGCTTTTTTATCTACAAAATGCTTTTGACATCCGATTAAATCCTTTTTGAAACGCAACTTTTGACCTATTGGATTCGTAAAAACTTCAACATAAAATCCAAAAATACCGAAATAATCCTTGAAACATTTGCATGTCAATATACTAGCCGAACGATACTTTTGAAAGATGTTGATATGAAAAAGGAATTTAAATGTACAAATTGGTCAATTAAAGTTGCGTTTTACATTTATTTTAACTTTTAAGAAGCCCTAGTCTCTACAATTAAACTCCTAATAGTAATTAACCTCACTAAATAAAATATTCTGAAGATATGGACGTTACAGTACTACTGACTCAATGGAGAATATCAGACATTTTTATCTACAAAATGCTTTTGACACCGGATTAAATCCTTTTTGAAATGCAACTTTTGACCTATTAGATTCGTGAAAACTCCAACACAAAATCCAAAAATACCGAAATGATCCTTGAAATATTTGCATGTCAATATACTAGCTGAATGATACCTTTGAAAGATGTTGATATTAAAAAAGAATTTAAATGTACAAGTTGGTCAATTAAAGTTGCGTTTTAGATCTTTTTTAACTTTTAAGAAGCCCTAGTCTCTACAATTAAACTCCTAATAACAATTAAGCGCTAAATAAAATACTCTGAAGATATGGGATGTTACAATACTATTGACTCAGTGGAGAGTGTCCAATTATCCAAACTATATATACTACAGAACAATACATGAAGTAAAGATGTTCAATTCATAGACCAAATCATGTAGCCTGAAGGCTCTGCTATGTTGGGACATTACATACATTCAGTAAAACATATAGAAATGATAACACATATTATTTCAATGTAAAACCCCATATTGAATTTGACCTTGACCTTAATATTAACCTATTAAATCATGTGCGTCTTGTTGTAGTGAGAACTACACCTTTGTATAATATTTCTTTGTTGTAATTACTATAGATATTGTAATTAATAAAAATGAGAGAAATATGAGGAGAGAGAGAGAGAGAGAGAGATTGCAGACAATGAGGCAAGAGAGAGTTGAGATGAAAGTTTTCTTCATACTCATAATACGGCAACAGATGGGCATAAATATACCTCAACCTAGCCCCACAACAAAACCCTAATACAACCATATTCTAAAGATAGCATAATATAACACATAACATAAAATAGTTAATATAGTCCAGCTCCCAAATTCAATTTAGCCACTACTCTCGGCCCAATTGTTCTAGTGGCCCAACTGGCTCTAGCCCGCTTCATCCACCGACCCGCTTGCTTTACCTTCCTTGGAGTATCCGACCCGTTGAGTATCACCCGGATCCCATTTTGACTCAATCAAGAACCCTAATTGAGTAAAGATCGGATTTTTATCTCCTCCTTCCCAACATGTCTCTTTTCTTTCCTAGTACCAATTCCTCCATAGTAGATGCTAGATCCATGACAATACCCCCCGGTTGAGAAGATTCTCATCCCCGAGAATAGAAAGATCGGAATTTGCGGTGAAGGAAAGAGTCATCTTCCCAGGTACCACGATTTGCATCGAAATTTTACCAGAAAATGAAGGTTTAGGTAACCGTGATAACCTTCCAACACAGAATTCTGTGTGACAAAGCTTGTAGTGGAACAACAGGGAGATTACCATCTTCAGTGGCGACGGGTAAGTCCCTGGAAGGTATGTGTTTCTTTCTTATGAATTTTTTAAGCAATGAAACGTGAAACACTGGATGGTCTTCACCGTAGACGGAAGATCCAATTTGTAAGCCACTAGACCCACTTTCTCTAGGATAGCGAAAGGCCCATAGAACTTAGAAGATAGTTTAAGGTTTCTTCTGAAGGCCACTGAGGTTTGACGGGAGGGCTACAACTTGAGATAAACTTGCTCCCCTATCTCAAAGCTTCTCTCTCTTCGTTTCCTGTCTGCGAACCACTTCATTCGGCTTTGAACCTATTTGAGGTTCTCTCGCAGAGACTGCAACATTTGTTATCTCTGTTGCAGAAAATCTGTCACACCCTGGTTAGGAGAGTCAACATAAGCAGATATTGATAGCATGGGGGGTTGAATGCCGTATAAGGCTTGGTAGAGTGTGCATTTGAGGCTGGTATGGTGATTTGTGTTATACTAGTACTCAGCTAGAGATAGCCAGTGCAGCTAGTGTCTAGGGCTGGAACTAGTCATGCACCTTAGGTACCCTTCCAGACATTGGTTTAACCTCTCTGTCTGACCATTTGATTGAGGGTGGTAAGCAGATGACATATCAAGCTTGACCCTAATTAACCTGAATAGCGTCTTCCAAAAAGAGCTAGTGAAGATAGGATGCCTGTCTGTAACTATGCTTACAAGAGGGCCATGTAGCTTATATATATTGTCTAGAAATAGTTTTGCCACTGATTCAACTGAGTAGGGATGGGATAAGGGTAGGAAGTGGCCAAATTTAGTGAGTCTGTCTACAACAACTAGTATAACATTTTTACAATTTGATTTAGGTAAGCCTTCCACAAAATCCATTGAAATATGTGTCCAAGATTGCTGAGGTATAGGTAGTGGTTGAAGTAAGCCTGGATACATTCCTTGATCATTTTTGTGCCTCTGGCACACATCACACTTTTACACCTACTTTGCCACATCAGCCTTCATACTAAGCCAATAGAAAACCCCTTTAAGTCTCATATAGGTCCTATTAGTTCCAGAATGCCTCCCATAGGCTGAATTGTGCATGGTAACCATAATTTGAGTTCTAGAGTCTCCCACACTACCAATCTCCAATCTGCCCTTGTATCTGACCAAGCCTTCTGTAACTTGGAAGTCTGTGTAGGGGTCTGCCTCAAGGAGTTTAGCATTCAGTATTTTAGAGAAGAAGGGATCTCCTTGATAGCTGGAAGTAACCTTCTGTATCCAAGTGAGAACAGCAGTGGTTAGGGCAACACATTTTGTTTCAGTTGTTTCCCTTCTAGAGAGAGCATCAGCCACTTTGCTTTCACTCCCCTTTTTATATTGTATATCATAAGTGAACCCCAGTAGCTTGGTCAACCTCCTTTGTTGTAGGGGGTTCATAACCTTTTGGTCCAACAAATACTTTAATGATTGTTGATCTGTCTTTATAATGAATTTATTCCCCACTAAATATACCCTCCACTTCTGCACAGCCATGAGAACAGTTAAAAATTCCTTTTCATAAATAAATAAGGCTTGGTTCCTAGGACACAAAGCCTTGCTCATATAAGCTATGGGCCTTCCTTCTTGCATTAGAACAGCCTCAATACTAGTACCACTTCCATCAGTCTCAATGGTGAATGGCTTGATGAAATCAGGCAATGCAAGCACTGGTGCAGTGGACATAGCAACCTTAAGAGTTTGAAAAGACTTGGCTACCTTAGGATTCCAGTGGAAGCTGTCCTTCTTCAGAAGGTCAGTGAGGGGCTTGCTGATAAGCCCATATCCTCTGATAAATTTCTTGTAATAGCCTGTAAGACCAATGAAGCCTTTAAGTTGTTTGAGTGTTTTAAGGACTGGCCATTGAACCATGCACTCAACTTTCTGGGGGTCAGTGGCAACCCCTTGTTGAGTAATAATATGGCCTAGATTGATATGACCCGAGCTAAGGAGATGTCTGATCCAATCAAGGTGCCAGAAGGACCGGTGACGCGGGCAAGAGCTAAGAGGTTCAAGGAGAGCCTCAATAGATTCATGCGAGAGGTCTGGAACCAAGAGTTGCATAAGCGACCCATGGAAGGAGAAGAACCCAAACCAAGTGGAAGATAGTGATCTCGAACTGCGGAACAGACTGGCATGAACTACAGCATGAGCCAGGATACGAGCAACCGCTCGCACCGTTTGACGTGAGCTACAGCGCGGGAGAACGCGCGAGTGAATCCGGCCGCGCCACTGATGCTACGGGCAACGAGACTGGCGCGACCTACAGTATGACCTGAGACGCGAGTGAAGCCGGTCGCACCACAGACGCTACACAGAATGAGACTGGCGCGACCTACAGCGCGATTTGGAGCGTGACTGATCCCGTGTCGTGCCCATCTGGAGCGTGTCCGGAATTGCGCGATTCTTATGTTTTATTTCCTAGTTGTGTAGGATTTTATTTTAGGGCTTAGTTTGTTTTGGACCAACTATATAAGACCCTGTTCTCTCATTATTTTGGATACAACTTTGATATTAATTTTAAAACGTGAGTTTTCACTTTTCTCTCTGAGAGAATTATCCGAGTTTCACAATACAACGTGAGATTCAAACGACTTATCAAACGGATTCACATCCCCGTTTGTGGCGTCATCCATACAATCCGAGTTCGTGTTTTCAATTGATCGAGGGTCGCGGATTCAATCAAATTTGTGGTTCAATTTCATTGTGAGGCTAGGGTTTGGATCTTTCATCCCCAATTGTTTGTGTAACCTGATACTCCTGGGAAAACAACGCAATCGTCATCATCGTACCGGAAAAGATCGCATCAAGTGGTATTAAAGCTTCGGCTTTGTATCAGGTTCCAATTTATCCCTTTAATTTTTGTATTTTTATTTTTCGCTTATTGTTATAAAAAAAAGTCGAATTCAGCAAAAAAAAAAGACGCTGAAAATTAAAAAAAAAGTAAAAATGCAGGAAAATTTTGGTGTTTTCGTTACATTTGATTGTGATATTTGGGTTGTTGGATACGCATATATTACCTAGGGAGGAGTCGAAATTTTTTTCGAAAAGTTTCAAATTTTCAAAAATTTTCCGGCACATATTTTAGTGAATTGTGATTGGTCTCTTGAGGTTTCATTGTTGTGTTTGTGTTCTAGTTTAAATTTTCTTTGGAGAGGAAAATGAGTGGTAAAAGGCAAGAGTGTGTGAGATTATTAGAGTGAAAAGAGCCGACTGTGTGATACACGAGAGTATACACGTGAGATTGAGAGCTAGGCTTTTAGTAGGATTTCTTTGATTTGTTGTCTATTTTATAGTTTGTTTCTTTGTCCCGTTGTAATATTTTGTTTTGTTCTTTGAGTTAAAAAAAAGGACGAAAAAAAAACAATCGTTCAAAAAAAAAGAGAAGAAAAAAAGTCGATAAAAAAAAGCTGACATGTCTAACAAAGGTGCAGGTACCAAAGATAAAGCAGCAGGAACGAATGATGAGACACTCACTACATTTAATCCAAAGAATACAGTGGATGCCATTCAACAACATCTAACGAAGCTGTTCAAGACTGAGATGGCAACGTTGAATGAGAGACTCAACAAAGTGGAAAATTCATTACAGGAGCAATCCCAACAAGCTCCACAAGAGAACCGTGGTGGTAAAGGTGGAAGAGGCAGATGAGGAACCCGGATAGAGGCTCGACGCTACCCCCACGTGGTGAGACAAAGGGCGGAATACTACGACACTGAGGTGGGAGATTCAGAGGAGGAGGATAGATACTCAACTGCTGGAGGAAGGGAACATGAAAAAGCAAAGAATCGAGAAGATGACAACCTCGGCAACATCAAAATGAATGTGCCTTCGTTCCAAGGTAAAATGACCCAGCTTTGTACCTTGAATGGGAGCGCAAGATAGAGATGATGTTCGACTGTCACAACTATTCCGAGCTCAAGAAGGTGAAGTTGGCAGCTGTAGAGTTCTCAGACTATGCCATAGTATGGTGGGATCAGTTGATATCCAACAGACGACGTAATTTGGAACAACCAATAGAGACATGGGGAGAGATGAAGGCGGTGATGAGGAAGAGATTCGTGCCAAGCTATTACTACCGGAAGCTATACAACAAGTTACAAAACTTGAGACAAGGTACGAATAGTGTAGATGAATACTTCAAGGAGATGAATATTTCAATGATCCGAGCAAATATGGAGGAAGATAGGGAGGCCACAATGGCTCGATTTCTAGCCGGTCTACATAGAGAGATCTGAGAAGTAGTAGAGTTGCAGCACTATGTGAAGATGGAAGACATGGTGCAAATGGCTATAAAGGTAGAGAACCAAATCAAGAGGAGGGGTAACAACAATCAAGCGAGCTCTTCTACATGGAAGTCGAACTCCAATTCCAATGCAACCCCATGGAAGGCTTCAAATCAGGAAAAGAAGGATTAAAAGCAACCGTTCACCAAGCCGAAGACTGAGGTGCCGATAGTGACGGGATCGAGTAATCAAGACTCATCGGGTAACCAAAATTGAGAAATTAAGTGTTTGAAATGTCAAGGTAGAGGTCACATAGCCATCCAATGCCCAAACCGGCGTGTAATGATTTTGAAGGACAATGGAGAGATTGTGACGGATGAAGAAGAAGTTGATCCGGAAATGCCGGGATTGTCCGAGTCAAGTGAGGACGAGGAGTATGCAGCGCCCAATGCCCTCATTTTGGTTGCACGCAAGTCTCTAAGCTTGCACACCAAGAGCGTCGATGAGGAACAAAGGGAGAACATATTCTATACCCGATGCCACATCAAGGATAAGGTATGTAGTATGATTATTGATGGTGGTAGTTGTACTAATGTTGCAAGTGTTGTGATGGTGATAAAATTAGGATTGCCGGTTCTCAAGGTGCCATTTCGGATTGGCAAGTATGAGGATAAAGTGTTGTGCGATGTTGTGCCTATGCAAGCGGGACATATTTTGCTAGGACGTCCATGGCAATTCGATAAGAGGGTGAAGCATGATGGCTTCACAAATAAGTACTCATTTGTACTTAACAAGAAGACAGTGACACTAGTTCCTCTAACACCATCCCAAGTGTATGAGGACCAAGTGAAGCTACAAGAGGAGGTTGAAACCATGAAGAAGAAAAGAAAAGAGGTCAATGTTGGAAAAGAGATGATCTAACACGCTTGTTTTGCCACAGCTAGCGATGCCACATGGGCTGTGAAAAATGAGAAGCCAATGTACTTGATGATCCGTAGAGATGTCTTAATGAGTACTAACCAATTTGACCCATCTTTGCCTAGTTCTATTGTGTCTCTTTTGCAGGAATTCAAGGATGTGTTTCCCAAAGAGATGCCACCGGGTTTGCCACCAATTAGAGGAATCGAGCACCAAATTGACTTCGTGCCCGACGCCATATTGCCAAACCGACCGGCCTATCGGAGCAACCCCGAGGAGACAAAAGAGCTAGAACGTCAAATACAAGAGCTGTTGGAGAAATGACAAGTGAGGGAGAGTTTGAGTCCATGTGCGAGTCCAGTTTTGCTCGTGCCAAAGAAGGATTCATCTCTACGGATGTGTGTCGACTGCCAAGCCGTCAACAACATTACAATAAATATCGACATCCCATTCTCCATTTAGATGACATGTTAGACGAATTACATGGTTCACGCATATTTTCTAAGATAGACTTAAGAAGTGGGTACCATTAAATTCGCATCAAGGAAGGGGATGAGTGGAAAACGACATTCATTACAAAATTAGGATTGTATAAATGGTTAGTTATGCCGTTTGGTTTGACAAATGCTCCTAGTACATTTATGCGTCTTATGAACCATGTTTTGCGTGCTTTTATAGGTAGATTTGTTGTGGTTTATTTTGATGACATATTGATTTATAGTAAGAGTGAAGAGGACCATGTAGAGCATTTGAAATTTATTTTACAATCTTTGAGGAAAGAACAATTGTATGCTAACCTAAAGAAATGCACCTTTTGTACGGATAAGGTTGTGTTTCTTGGTTTTGTTGTTAGTGCAGATGGAGTACAAGTGGACGAAGAGAAGGTTCGTCTCATCCAAGAATGGCCGACGCCAATAAGTGTGTGGGAGAGGTTTGAAGTTTTCATGGGCTTGAGAGCTTCTATCGATATTTTGTTCCACACTTCAGTAGTATTGCAGCACCCATGACTGAAGTGATCAAGAAGAATGTGGAATTCCAGTGGGGAGAAGAGCAAGAAAAATCATTTCAGACGCTCAAGGAGAAATTGACACATCCACCGGTACTATCTCTTCCAAACTTTTCTAAAACTTTTGAGATAGAATGTGATACTTCTGGTGTTGGAATTGGTGCAGTGTTGATACAAGAGATCCGACCCATCGCCTACTTCAGTGAGAAGCTTGGCGGCGCCACTGCAAACTACCCAACATATGACAAGGAGTTGTATGCACTAGTGCGGGCGTTGCAAACGTGGCAACACTATTTGTGGCCTAAAGAGTTCGTGATCCACACCAACCATGAATCATTGAAGCATTTGAAGGGGCAACACAAGTTGAACAAAATACATGCCCGTTGGATGGAGTTTGTTGAGACATTTCTATACGTCATCAAGTATAAGCAAGGGAAGGAGAATGTAGTAGCTGACGCACTATCGAGGAGGTACGCTTTACTATCCACTTTAGATGCAAAGTTGCTTGGTTTTGAGTGGATTAAGAACATGTACATTGATGATGAAGATTTTAAGGATGTATATGTTGCATGTGAAGAATCTGGAGATGGGAAATTTTATAGGCATGATGGATATTTGTTTAGAGAAAATAGGTTATGTGTGCCTAATTGTTCCATGCGTGAGCTTTTATTGTTGGAGTCACATAGTGGTGGTTTAATGGGGCATTTTGGGATAACTAAGACTTTAGCTATTTTGAATGAGCATTTCTTCTAGCCTCATATGAAACGTGACGTGGAACGTATGTGTACTAAGTGTGTTACATGTAGACAAGCCAAGTCTAGAGTCCAACCACATGGTTTATACATGCCTTTGCCTATTCCTACATCACCTTGGATAGATATATCTATGGATTTTATGTTAGGATTACCTAGGATTAAACGTGGATAGATTTTCTAAGATGGGACATTTTATAGCATGTTCTAAAACAAATGATGCTTCCTATAATGCTGATTTATTCTTTAAGGAAGTTGTGCGTCTACATGGTATGCCTAAGACTATTATTTCTGATAGGGATGCTAAGTTCTTGAGTTATTTCTGGAAGACTTTGTGGTGTAAGTTAAGAACTAAACTTTTATTTTTCACTACTTGTCACCCACAAACTGATGGTCAAACGAAAGTAGTAAATAGGACTTTATCCATTTTGTTAAGGGCTCTAATTAAAAAAAACATCAAAACTTGGGAAGAATGTTTGCCACATGTTGAATTTGCATATAATAGGTCTGTGCATTCTGTATCTCAGTTTTCACCATTTGAAGTTGCGTATGGATTTAATCCTTTAACTTCGTTGGATTTGATTCCTTTGCCTGTTCATGAACATACTAACCTTGAAGGGAAAAAGAGAACTGATTTTGTTAAACAGATCCATGAGAAAGCTAGAGCAAACATAGAGAGACGAACCGAGCAGTATGCCAATAAAGCCAATATTTGATGGAAGGTGGTGTTTGAGCCCGGTGAATGGGTTTGGCTACATATGCGTAAAGAACGGTTTCCAGTTCAAAGGCGTTCTAAGTTATTTCCTAGAGGAGATGGACCATTCCAAGTTGTGGAGCGCATCAGTGATAATGCATACAAGTTGGACTTGCCAGGTGAGTACAAAGTGAGTTCCTCATTTAATGTTGCTGATTTAAGTCCTTTTGATGTAGGTAACGAGCTGGATTTGAGGACAAATCATTTTCAAGAGGAGGGGGATGATACGACCCGAGCTGAGGAGGTGTCCGATCCAATCAAGGTGCCAGAAGGACCGGTGACGTGGGCAAGAGAGAGAGCCTCAATGGATTCATGCGAGAGATCTGGAACCAAGAGTCGCATAAGCGACCCGTGGAAGGAGAAGAACTCGAGCCCAAGTGGAAGACAATGATCTCGAGCTGCGGAATAGATTGGCATGAACTACAGTACGAGCCAGGATGCGAGTAACTGCTCGCGCCATTTGATGCGAGCTACAACGCGGGAGAACGCGCGAGTGAATCCGGCCGCGCCACTGATGCTACGGGCAACGAGACTGGCGCGACCTACAGCACAACCTGAGGCGCGAGTGAAGCCGGTCTCGCCACAGACGCTACACAGAATGAGACTGGCACGACCTACAGCGCGACTGATCCCATGTCGCGCCCATCTGGAGCGTGTCCGGAATTGCGCGATTCTTATGTTTTATTTCCTAGTTGTGTAGGATTTTATTTTAGGGCTTAGTTTGTTTTGGACCAACTATATAAGACCCTGTTCTCTCATTATTTTGGATACAACTTTGATATTAATTTTAAAACGTGAGTTTTCACTTTTCTCTCTAAGAGAATTATCCGAGTTTCACAACACAACGTGAGATTCAAATGACTTATTAAATGGATTCACATCCTCGTTTGTGGCGTCATCCATACAATCTGAGTTCGTGTTTCCAATTGATCGAGGGTCGCGGATTTAATCAAATTCATGGTTCAATTTCATTGTGAGGCTAGGGTTTGGATCTTTCATCCCCAATTGTTCGTGTAACCTGATACTCCTGGAAAAACAACGCAATCGTCGTCGTTGTACCGGCGAAGATCGCATCACAGATACTCAACTTTAGTAATTCCAAAGCTACACTTGCTCCTCTTAGCATATAGTTTGTTGTCTCTTACGAACTGTAGGACCACCCTTAGGTGCTGTAGATGATCTGCCCAAGTTGTGTTGTAGACTAAGATGTCATAAAAAAAGACCAATACACACTTCCTTAGTTGATCCCTGAATGTTTGATTTATTAGGGCTTGAAAAGTGGCCGGGGCATTACATAGGCCAAAGGGCATAACTACAAATTCATAGTGGCCATGGTGAGTGCTGAAAGCAGTCATAAACCTGTCTTGGGGCCTGACTTGAATTTGGAAGTACCCTGATCTTAGGTCAATCTTAGAAAAATACTTAGCCCCATGGAGCTCATCTAGTAATTCATCTATCACAGGTATAGGGAACTCATACTTCATAGTAAGATAATTGAGGTACCTGGTGAAGCAAATGAACTTCTGCTGGGTTGAACAAGCCCTGAATCCAACAACTCCTTCACAATTCTTTCTATCTCATCCTTATGGCTGTGAGAGGTCCTATAAGGATGTTGGTGTCTGGGTAGGCTATTAGGCTTTAGAGAGATGTGATGCTCAACCCCTCTCAAGGATGGTAACACAGTGGGCTCCTCAAAAACATCTCTGAACTCTTTTAGCAGGCCCTGCAAGTCACCTCTCTCTTCTTGACCCCTTATCTGTAGTTTGACCATAAACACCTCTTCAATTTCATTTATGTTCTGAGAATGAGTCATCTTGTATAAGCTGTGTCCAGAGATTAATTGACAGTCAACCTGTGAGGTGTTGGCTTGTATCTTAATCTTCTCCTCACCTTGTGTGACTGTGAAGGTCATGTGTTTGTAATCAAGTTCAATAGGAGTACAAGTTTTTAACAATCCCCCCCTAAGATTAGATCATATCCTTCAGTTTGCAATAACCTAGGGGAATAGATAAAATCATGTCCCTGGACATTCCACTTAAAACCAGTATCCTGTGAGTAACTAACTAGCTTTTGTCCATTTGCCACCCTAGCCAGGATAGGGTTAGCCTTCTCAACCAGACACCCAAACCTTTTAGCTGTAGCTTCTTGAATAAAACTTAGGGTGCTACCAGTATCAATGAGGATGTGGAGCTCATGCTCATTCCTCTTTCCTTTTACCTTTAATGTGGTGATGCCATCTGTTCCAGAGACTGCATTCAAAGAGATTTGTATCTCTTCCATTACTGGCTCTTCATAGTCAATTGGTGAGTAATTTTCAACATCAGTCAGGCTGGTATGTAGGTAAGCCAACTCTTATTGCTCAGTCATGATCATATAATTAATCCTATTCTTGCATCTATGGCCAATAACATAGGGCTCATCACAGTTGTAACAGAACCCCTTCTCCCTTCTGGCTGCCATCTCAGCAGAAGATAAGAGCTTAGTAGGTGGCTTCATAGGTAGGGTGTTGGGTTTAAATATGTTCCCTGGTGTGTTGTCAGCCTTTCTGAAACCAGGAGAATGATTGAAACATGGCTTTCCAGGCCCTTTAATCTTCCTGGAAATATCATCAATTGTATGCAGCTGACTTCTTCCTAACTCCATGACCTGGTGAAGGTTGGTGGGATTGAACATGGTAATGGCAGCTTGTAAGTCCTCACTTAGCCCACTAAAAAAACTAGCCATGAAATAGCCCTCAGAATATTCCATGTGATTAAATAGCATCAAACAGGCCCTCAATTCTTCAAACCTCTCCACACAATCATCATAGGAGCCCTGTTGTTTGAGCTTGTTGAATTCCATGATAATTTTAGTCTCTCTTAGCTCTTCAAATCTAGCAGAGACTACTTCCAGAAACTGGTCCCAAGTTAAACCCTTGAACCTGGTATTATAGTTTTGAAACCACTGCTCTGCCTTCCCTTCAAAATGTAGGGAGGCTAAAACCATTTTATGAGAATCAGGAACACTGGGTACCAATTGAAAATACTGGTTGCACTTCAAAATCCAAGAACGGGGTTGGTTTCCATCAAATTTTGAGAAATCAACCTTAGGGATATGATGTTTTACCTGCATAGGTGTTGGTTCCTATTGAGATTTGTATCCAAAATAAGTCTGGGACTGAACAGGGGTACCACTGTCAGCTGCCATTCGAGTGGGAGGGGGTCTCAGAATTGATTGTTCCTCCATGGGCCCTTTTCCTTTGGCAAGATTAGATAGCTGTAACTGAATAATGGAAATGGTGTGGTTAAGAATGTCATATTTTGGATTTACCCCCTTGAGTTGATCTTGCACTTCAGTAGTAATAATTTCTATTTTTTCTTGCATTTTAATTTCAGCCGCCTCTCTTTTCACAGATTCAGCTGCCAAAACTTGATCAAGTCGTTTCTGCGCTTTTTGGAGATCCTTCAAGCATGTTCCATCAGCCATTTTTCAGGATCGAGGCTTTAGATACCAATTGTAGTGAGAACTACACCTTTGTATAATATTTCTTTGTTGCAATTACTATAGATATTGTAATTAATAGAAATGGGAGAAATATGAGGAGAGAGAGAGAGAGAGAGAGAGAGAGAGAGAGATTGCAGAGAATGAGGCAAGAGAGAGTTGAGATTAAAGTTTTCTTCATACTCATAATACGACAACAGATGGGTATAAATATACCTCAACCTGGCCCCACAACAAAACCTTAATACAACCATATTATAAAGATAGCACAACATAAAACATAACATAAAATAGTTAATATAGTCCAGCTCCCAAATTCGATTTAGCCACTACTCTCGGCCCAATTATTCTCGTGGCCCAACTGGCTCTGGCCCGCTTCATCCACCGACCTGCTTGTTTTACCTTTCTTAGAGTATCTGACCCGCTGAGTATCACCCGAATCCCCTTTTGACTCAATCAAGAACCCTAATTGAGTAAAGATCGGATTTTTATCTCCTCCTTCCCAACCTGTCTCTTCCCTCTTCTTTCCTAGTACCAATTCCTCCACAGTAGATGCTAGATCCATGACACTTGCCTATAAATTAATTATCTTGAATTAATATAAATGTGTGTATATGCGACAATGCTTTAGATGAAAGCGTAAGCATTTTAATATGAAAAACATAATGATCTCTTAATCTAAATGTTATGATAGGTAAATAATACACATATCCATTAACAATAAGTATATAAATCATGATGTAAGTTTAATCATATTTCAATCAATAAAACATAATGCCAAGCTAACCTACGAAATTATGAACAATAATATAAGTAATGCATGACCCAAACCACTCATCAACTTCATTTCTACTTGTCGGCCCATTATCAATTAAAAACTTATAGCCTATCTCTACAAAACAACACACTCTCATTATTAATAAAAAAATACACCTACACTACACTCTCTCTCTTCATTGTTTACGAGAACTAGCAAAAATAAGAAATCATCTTCCCTTTCTCTTTATTCTTCATGAAAACAGACCCTACAAAACAAAACATTAACATAAAACAAGAAATTTACCCTAAACAAGAAATCATCTTCCCTCTCTCCTTCTTTACGAAAACAGACCCTGCAAAACAAAGCATTGACATAGAACAAGATATTTAACTTTCTCTTGCTTCATTCCTTCACGTGAACAATAATAGAAAAAAATAATACAACACTATTACACAACATCTTCTTTATCGGAACAACATGTATCTTACCAACGACTGCTGCCTACTACCCCAAAACCTCCACAAAGAGCAGTGGTTGATGGAGAACCTAGTTGGAATAGCTACAAAATCAGTTGCTCTCGCTGAAATGCCACCATGCTTTTGTTGGGTATTTGTTGGCCCATTTGATATGGCCCAATACTGTTGGCCCATCTCCCTTATTAATTGCAGCCCTTGAACCGCCACCCATCTCTGTTGATTCCCTTGCACCCTTTCCGCTACCCTTGCTTCTTTTAATGAAGCCCAGGGCTTCACTGTTCACTCATCTCACAATCTATCTGTCTATCTATCTCTCTCTCTCTCTCTCTCTCTCTTTCTCTGAGTGTTTCTTCTCTGCTTCTTGCGTTCCCTTGAATCACGCCATTGCTTAAGAGCTCTATGATCCTACTGATCCTTGCTTATGGTCCCAGTTCGTCTAAATTTCTACGTGGTCTCATTGTGCGAGTAGCCTGGGATAGGTAGGGTTCAGTCTTTAGCTCGCCGAAAGTTTGAGGCTATGAGTGGTTGTGTGCTCTGCCGTTCTTTACCTTTCTGGTCTCAGTGTGTGCTTTGGTTGTTGTTTGGAAGAGCTTTGGTCTCAGGTTACCCTGAGTCTTGTCATTGCTTCTCCTGCTGTTTCTCTGTCCATTGAGGGACAAATGGACTGTCTGCTGGTGACGAAAAATAAGTGGTGTAACCTCCAGGAACCTTGATATCCTACAGTGGTATCAGAGCCACGGGAAAGCTCACCGAGGCACCCTCCATTTCCCTAGGGGTTACCGTCCGACCGCCTGTATGTAAAATCAGCTGGTAAGCCGAGAATCCCAACTGCGGGGATTCTCACTCTACTATTGTACTCTAAACCCTAGATCTGTTAGGGTTTCGGTGCTATCTACCTGGATTTGTGTGATTCTTTATTTTTATTTGAGATCTGTGTGATTCTCGGCTGATTCTCTGTGATTCTCGCATTTGCCCTAATTTCTCTATATCTCAAGTGTTTCTATTGAAATTTTGGGCTCGAATCTGTGTGATTCTTGGGTATCTTGTTCCTAGCTCTGTGCTAGGCTCATTCTGCTTCCGCTCCTTTCTCTCTTGGCTCTGGTTTTTGGTGTGTGTGTCGTGTGATGCACTTTTCACACACAAAGGACCCAAGTGATCCTTGTACGGCTGGTTAACCAGCTTATAATCTGGGTGCTCCTTGGCATTTCTCACTTTCTGTGAGAGTGTTTGGTTTTATCTTCTCCCTTCTATTCCATTTCTTGGTTATCTTTGTTTGTCTGTGCCTATCTGTGTGATTGACATGGGTTCTGCATATCATACTGCTCCTTTTGATGGCAAATGTGATTTTCAAATCTGGAAAACTAAAATGGAATGCATTCTTATCAAAGAGAAAGTGTATAATGTTGTTCTGCTTGGTTGTGATAAAACTGAAATTGATGAAAAAAGGCTTGAAATGAATGCTAGTGCAAGGTCTTCAATTTTGTTAAGTCTGCATGATTCTGTGATGAGGCAGGTTGTTGGTATTACTTGTGCTAAAGAATTATGGGCAAAACTGAATGAATTGTACACTCAAACATCTTTTCGATCTCTATCCTTCCTTCAAGAAAAGTTTTTCAAATTTAGGCTTGATATGTCTAAGGATATTGATGCTAATCTGGATGATTTTAATAAATTAATCCAGGCTATGAAATTAGGAGGGGATGATACCATTGAGAAATATTCTGCTACTGTGCTTTTGAATGCTATACCTGATAAATTTAATGATGTCAAATCTGCCATTAGATATGGCAGAGATGTTGTTACTTATGATATTGTGGCTAACGGCCTTAAATCTAAAGAGTTTGACATGAAACATGGGTCTAGCAGCAGTAGCAAGAATTCTGGTGAAATTATGCATGTTAGGGAAAGAACAACTGAAATATCTAAGCTTAACTATGCTTCTGATAAGAAAAAGCCTAGATCAAAATCTAGGAATGGTAATAGAAAGTGCTATAATTGCAATGAACCTGGTCACTATGCAAACAAATGTGATAAACCTAAAAAACTCAAGAAAATAATGAAAATTCCAGTGATAACCATGCTAATGTTGCTGTTGATTCTGAGAATTATGGTGATGTTCTTATGGTCTCTGATATGTTCTCTGAGCCCTTTGTGAACTCTGTGTCTAATTCTCTTTCTGAATCAGAATGGCTAATTGATTATGAATGCACTTTTCATATGTCACCTTGTAAAAAAGCATGTTTTCAAATCTGGAACCTATTGAGAATGGATCTGTGTCCATGGAAAATGAAAAGAAAAGCCATGTGGTTGGCATAGGTGAAATTTGTTTAAAATTTAACTCTGGTTCAATTCTTACCTTGAAAAATGTGAGATATGTGCCTGATCTAAGATATAACTTGATATCTGTTGCATGCTTAACTGATGATGGTTTGTTTGCTAAAATTGAAGTGGATGACATTAAATTTCTGAAAGGGGCTATGGTGGTGTTTAGGGCACCTAGGCAACACAATCTGTATGTGTGCAATGCTAGTCCTTTGAATTTGGTCTCTTCAATTGCTAACTTTGTGCAAAGTGATAAAAGTATGTTATGGCATGCAAGCTAGGGCATATGAGTCATAAAGAATTAAAAATGCTGCATAAATCTAGTGTTTTTGGTTCTGATCACATTTCTGATATGCCTTTTTATGAAAACTGTGTGATGGGGAAACAACATAGGGTTCAATTCCTATTTCTAGCTCTCATAAATCACATGCTAGTACTAATATTCTTGAATATTTGCATACTGATGTATGTGGTCTTGCTAAAGTTGATTCACATGGTGGAAATTGGTATTTTTTTTTATCAATTATTGATGATTTTTCTAGAAAAGTGTGGGGTTTCTTAATGAAAAACAAATCTGATGTTTATAATAAATTATCTGCATGAAAACTTCAGATTGAGAACGAAATTGAAAAAAAAGATTAAAACCTTGAGAATTGATAATGGCCTTGAGTTTTGCAATACTCTGATTGACGATCTTTGTGTGGAATTTGGGATTATGAGACATAAAACTGTCCCCTATACCCCTCAGCAAAATGGCATTGCTGAGAGGATGAACAGAACTCTTCTTGAAAGAGTTAGAAGCATGCTTGCTTCCTTTGCTGCCTATTTGATAAAGAGGTCCCCTTTTGTGCCTTTGCTTGGAAAAATTCTTGAATCTGTGTTTGCAAATAAAGATGTTGATTTCTCAAATCTGAAAATATTTGGTTGTTCTGCTTATGTTCACCAAAAGCGTGATAAGCTAGATCCTAGGTCTAGGAAATGTGTTTTTTTGGGCTATCCAGAAGGGGTAAAAGGTTATAGACTCTGAGACAAGAGTGTTCCTGGGTTTAAAGCCATAATAAGCAGGGATGTTATCTTTAATGAAAATGAATTTCCTTGTTTATCTTCTCCCACTCCTATATCTGTGACATCTCCAAGTAAGGTGGAGCATCTACATGTGCTAAGTGAACTTGATAATCATGTTGATGTGCCTTTACCTGACAATGTGCATGAGAATGATAATGAGGATCATCCTGAAGATGGCAGGGATCTCAATGATCTCCAGGATAATCCTACTGAGAACATGGACAATTCTGAAGAAGGGAGAGATCCCAGTGTTCTTCCGAATTATCAACTCAGTAGGGACAGAGTAAGAAGGACTGTTAGGCAACCCCATAGGTTTATTAGGCTTGCTGACAGTCATCTGTCCATGCTTGCCTTTACTGTGTTCAATAATCTTGATGCATGTGAACCAATTTCTTATAAAGCTGCCTTAAACTCTAAAGATTCTGAAAAATTGATTGATGCTATGAAAAAAGAAATGAAGTCTTTGCATGATAACAAAACTTGGATCCTTGTTCCTAAACCTGCCAAGTGCTCTATTGTTCAATGCAAATGGCTTTATAAAATTAAGCATGAGTCTGATTCTGTGAGATATAAGGCTAGATTGGTTGCTAAGGGATTTACTCAAAATGAGGGGATTGATTACAATGAAATCTTTGCTCCTGTTGTGAAATTTACTACAGTCAGAATCATGTTATCTCTTGTTGCTCACTTTGACTGAGAATTGAAACAAATGGATGTTACAACTGCTTTCTTGCATGGTGCCCTTGAAAATGATATCTTTATGAACAACCTGAGGGCTTCTTTGATAAAAATAAACCTGATCATGTATGTTTGTTAAAGAAATCATTGTATGGCCTTAAGCAGTCTCTTAGAGAATAGAATAAGAAGTTTGATGCTTGCATGCAATCTTTGAAATTTAAAAAGAGCAACTTTGATCACTGTCTGTATTTCAAAAATGATTCAACTGCTGTGTTCTTTCTGTTCTATGTGGATGATATGCTCCTTATTAGTCCTTGTTTTAAAACTATAAAGCATGTTCAAAAGTGTCTATATGAGAATTTTGACATGAAGGACTTGGGTGATGCTAAGAAAATACTTGGTATGCATATTCACAGAGACAGAAAAAAAATTCTCACTTGTTCTGAATCAAAACTCATATGTTGAAAAGGTTTTGAGTAAATTCTCTATGCAAAAGGCTAAGCTTGTTAGTATGCCCCTAGCTACTCATTTTCTGCTAAGTAAGGACCAGTCTCCTAAGACTGATTCTGAAATCCATGATATGTCTAATGTACCTTATTCAAATGCCATTGATTTTGTGATGTACCTCATGATCAGTACCAGACCAGATATTGCCTATTTTGTTTCTTGTTAAGTAGATACATGTCAAACCCTAGAATGCCACATTGGGAAGCTTTGAAATGACTTCTCAAATATTTGAAATCTACTTCAAATTATGGCTTAACTTTCTCTAAGTCATCTGATGGGGTGAAATTGGTGGGATATGTTGACTCCAACTATGCAAATGATAGAGACAATAGAAAGTCTACCACTTTATATGTATTCACTTTGTGTGGATCTTGCATTAGTTGAAAATCCCAGCTACAAACATTGTGGCCCTCTGTACCACAAAGGCTGAATATGTTGGTGCTACTGAGGCTGTGAAAGAAGCCATTTGGCTAAATGGTTTACTGTCTGAAATTGGTTTTGCTAACTTCTCTCCTACTTTATTTTTAGATAGCCAGCCAGCAATCCAATTGTGCAAAAACCCAGTATTCCATGACAAAACAAAACACATAGATGTGAGGCTCTATTTCATTAGAAATGTGGTGGAAAAAGGGAAAATTCAATTGGAGAAAATCCCTACTGAATTCAATCCAGCTGACATGGGAACTAAGTGCCTATATGTTGATAAACTTGCCGCATGCTAGAGAATCCTAAACTATGATCTTGGTTAACTCTTTCCATCTCTACTCTGCTCTTTGTGAAATTGTTTGATTCTCTGTACATTCTATTTTTTTTTTCATTCTTTGGTTATCTGTTAACCTACCCTAATTTTGTGTTATGTTTCTCTCTTGTCTTTGTTACCTTGCAGGGAGAAACAAAAGGCAATAATGAGTCCTGCAAAGCTCCTTTTGAAGATCAAGTACATACCAAAGGCCCAAAGGTGGAGAATGTTGGGTATTTGTTGGCCCATTTGTTGTGGCCCAATACTGTTGGCCCATCTCCCTTATTAATTGCAGCCCTTGACCCGCCGCCCATCACTGTTGATTCTCTTACACCCTTTCGGCTACTCTTGCTTCTTTTAATAAAGCTCGGGGCTTCACTGTTCACTCATCTCACAATCTATCTCTCTATCTCTGAGTGTTTCTTCTCTGCTTCTTGTTATCCCTTGAATTAAGCCATTGCTTGAGAGCTCTGTGCTCCTACTGACCCTTGCTTATGGTCCCACTTCATCTGGATTCCTATGTGGTCTTCTCATGCGAGTAGCCTGGGATAGCTAGGGTTCAGTCTTGGGCTCACCAGAAGTTTGAGGCTATGAGTGGTTGTGTGGTCTGTCGTTCTTTGTCTTTTCAGTCTCGGTGTGTGCTTTGGTCGTTGTTTGGAAGAGCTTTGGTCTCAGGTTACCCTGAGCCTTGTCACTGCTCCTCCGGCTATTTCTCTGTCTCTTGAGGGATGAATGGACCGTCTGCCGATGATGGAAAATAAGTGGTGTAACCTCTGAGAGCCTTGATACCCTATATTTTGCTAGGTGCCGACGCAACCACGTTGATGCCGGAAGTCATCATCATTGATAGTTGTTGCTCCAGAAACTACCAGCCCTCACTCACCCTCCCACACCCACGTGCCCAATGCTAGACTATGCAGATGCTATGCAATGCATGAGTGAAACAACAAAAGTGAAACTTAAAGGAAATTATACCTTCAAAACCTTAGATCTTGAAGAAAGAAATAAGATCATTGTTTTTGCTTTGGATTTGTTTCTTTGGTGTGATCAATAATAGTGTGGCTAGAGTCCTCTATATATATTGGTAGGGTTAGGTTTCATAGAAGTAATTTGGTGTTGATGAGGTTAACAAAAGATTAAGAAAAAGATAAGCACTGAGAGTTGGTAAAAATCTGAAATTATTTGAGCTAATCTTTCGAGAAGAGAAGAGAGAAGTAAACTCTTGGATCAAATTTGGGCTCCTTTTTCTTGGACTTTGAATTAAGGTATTTGGGTTCCTAGAATAAAAAAGTCAATGGGCTCCATGCATGCAAAAGATTATAATTTAAATAAAATAATATTGTGCATGCTAATGACATGATTAATCATACTATATAATTAATACATTCTTTGCCTCTAGCTAAATGCTTAATTATTTATTAAACTTACTTAGATACAACTTATTAAATTTAAACAATTAATATCACATATAAAAATATATATTTTTTTAGGAAAGAATGTATAGCAATTTAAATAATTAGAAAAATCGGGTCGCTAGGTGTAAGTGTTTGTGAAAATTAATTATCTTTTTAACTGAGTAGATCAAACCATTTGATACATTCCATTTCGATTTAGCCGTATCGTTAATTTATTAAAGACAAAAACTTTTATGAGACCGTCTAACAGGTCTCTTACGTTAGACGGATCTCCCCGACCCGACCCGCCTCCGACATCACCCAGTACTATATATATTTAAAAAAATTGAATCCCTCATCTCTCCCACGATTTTCCTCTCTCTCTCTCTCTCTCTCTCTCTCTCTCTCTCCCATGATTCTCTCCGCCCGCGTCTCCTCTCTCACCATCTCTTACCATCGGTGATTCTTTGCGCCGTTGCTTCTTCCCACAACCGCACCTCCATGATATTCCCCCACAACCACTGCTTAACTATACATATCATCTTCCCAGCGCACCGTCAACTATCGTGACCACTGTTGTAGGAATTTATGCCACCACCATCACCTACTGTCGCGACCACCGGTGCCGAACTCCTATCTAAAATCGGCGCTGTCTTCAACATCTCCGCCACATCGTTGAATTTCTTATTGTAAGTTTATTCTAGGGCTTTTAAATTAGGGCATTTTAATTTAGTACATTTTAATTTAAGGATTTCAATTTAGGATAGTACAACATCCTAATTTCAGTTGATTGAAGTCCTGTTGGTTCTATTTATGTATTATTACTGTATGTTTTATTGGTTCTGTTTAGGTGCTAGTAGTTTTGTGTTTTGTTGGTCAGATTAGTTTTGTAAATTTTGAAATGTTGGAAGACACTATAGTGTGGCTATGATTTTTTTTTGGTTCTGGTTATGTTTTATTGATAGTGATACTTCATTGTATTGGTAGTGATTCTTAGGTGAATTATTAGTGATACATGACAACACTGTTTATAGTAGTTGATTAAAAATTAAAAATACTACTGGTGCAAACGATTTGTGTAATTGTGTCATTAAAACATGTTGCAATTTGTTATTAAAATTCAAATATGCTCTACCAATTTTTGTTCATGATTAGTGATACTCCATTGTATTTGTAATGTTGCTTACTTTCATTATTAATGATACTCTATTGCATTTTTAAGAAATTTTATATTTTGTTTATAAGTTATGTCCCATGGGATTTTATAATATTTCAGATGCTAGTATTGATTGATTAAATACTGTTTCTGATTATAAATTTTGTAGTTGGATTTTTGAACTTTTTTATAAATGATGAAAAGAATTAAAAAGATGCTGCAACAACCTATTGAGGAGAGGAGAGATGATGAGACCAGATATGAATTTTTGCTAAATTATGTTATTAGTATTTTATTTCATGACACAGTGTTAATTTTACTAAATTATGTCATTTCTATTAAAGTGAACATACAAAAATAGATGATGATGTTAAATGTACATATAAGAGAAGAAAACCATTTGCTAAGGAAAATAAGGATAAAGAGGTGGTTGTCAGGTACTATATATTTGGGTAATGTGCTGTATCTATGCCATGTTTCCTATTTATTGTATTTGGTTTAGCAAATATTATCTTGCAAGTCTTATTCATATTAGTGATACTTCGTTGTATTGATAATGATGCTTAAATGAATTATTAGTGATACTTTATTGCATTGTTAAGGAAGTTGATTAAAATTTAAGAGTCTGACATGCAAGTCTTGTTTAGTAGTACCGATACCTCATTGTTTTGTTAGTGATGCTTCACTGAATGATCAGTGATACTTTATTGCATTGTTATTGATGTTAAAGATGTTATCATTATGAAATAACTGATACTGTTCAATTAAGTGAATATATTTCATTAAATTACTATTTTAATTTAATTTTATATTGCAGCGATCATGATGCTAAGGAAGATGATGAATGTGATGCTAAGGAGGATGAATTTGCTGATGAGAGGTAATTCTTGTTTATTAATAGTGCTACTTCATTGCTTTGATAGTGATTTTTAACCGAATTATTAGTGATACATGACTGCATTGTTTATAGTAGTCGATCAAAAATTATTACTGCAAACCAGTTGTGTGATTAAAATATGTTAAAATGGCATGAGTTTGTGTAAACCTTTAATTTGCTTAATGTGCTGTATCTATGCCATGTTCCCTGTTTATTATATTTGGTTTAACAAATGTGATGTGTTGTGTGCTATTCTTACTGTTGCGCTTTGTTTCTTAAAATTCAAATATGCTCTTGCAAGTCTTGTTCATTATTAGTGATATTTTATTGTATTGTTTCTGATGTTAAGGAAGTTATTAATGTTTTTTAATTTTCATTATGTTTTTAACATGATAGACAGGCAGCTGCTCGCAAGGGGGTGTAAACGCAGAAGTTGGTGGAATATGAGAGTTGTGGTTGTGTGAATGTAGAAGATTATGTGCAGAAATTGGTGGGATATTTTTTAATTTCTTTTTTTTTTGTAATGAATGATGGTTGGAAACATTGAAATGATAGAAGGTTTACTCGTTTGGAAACAATGTTTTTTTTTTTTTGTAATGGATGATGATTGGAAACAATGTGTCTTGTGTAGCTATGATGGGAAGATGGTTTGGAAATATTATTTTTTTGTAATGTTTCCAGAAGGTATTTGTTGGAGTTATAAATTTTGGGATATGCAAGCCAGATATTTTTTGTAATGAATTGTGTTTTTGTTGTAGTTATGAACAAGTTTAGAACTCTTGAACATATATTTTGTTGATGCTGCTGATAATATGTATCACTATTTATGAGAAAAGTATCACTATATGTGTAGTGAAGTAACACTATTTATTTTGTGTATTATCAATAATAAAAAATAAAGAGAGACACACACACGAATCATAAAAAAATATCAGCAACAGTAATGATGTTGTCAATATATCAATAATATCCTTGATTCTTAGTAATCGTCTAGTATCATAACTTATAAACTACATTATCAATACTAATGAACGAAGTATCACTATCTGTGTAGTGAAGTAACACTATTTAGAAAGAAAAGTATCAGTTTAAACATAATCTCAAATTGAGAATCGGGTCTATGAATACAATAAAAACTCATTCTTGAGTAAAAAATATTTATTTCATTATCATAGAGAAAAATATCATTGATTACAAAATAAAGTATCATTAATTACAAAAGAAAGTAATACTAATTACAAATAAAAGTATCATTAAAAATCTTCAACAAGATCTCTATCTTCCACCTTGCAAGACTTACAATGACATCCTCCAATGCACCAGTGACAACAGATCAGAAGGGGATTCGAAAACTAAAAAAATCAGTTCTAACTATCACATTGAATTAAAATATTAAGTTAGATACAGAGAGGTATCACTAACTGTGACCTAAAGATCACTAACTACATGGTGATCACTGACTGAAACAATAACATTGAAGTAAAACAATATAAGTCGATCAGTTGTTTGATTTATTATTTTTCAAAAATATCATTATACCTGAAATACATAACCATTAAATATAATGTGAATTATATTTAGAACAAACAATAACATTGAATTGTATATTCAGAAACAGAGAAGTGTCACTAACTGTGCGTGAAAGATCAGTAGGTACTAGGTGAAGTATCACTATTATTTTAACTACATACAATTGGCGAATTACAACAAACACAAAAGAGAAGTAAAGTATGACTTACTTCCGGATTGCAACTGAACATATTCATGTTTATTGAGATATGTAGTTTCTACATCTTCAGCATTTGATTCATCATCAAGTAGAACAATATTTGAGAATTATAAAATTGAAATTTAAATTAGTACTCCCTCCGTCCCAATAGCAATGTCCACCTTTTTATTATTTACTCTCTCTATTTTAATAGAAAGTGGACTTTGCTATTGGGACGGAGGAAGTACTAAAAATATTATCACAACAACAAATAGCCTATGAAAATAGAAATTTGAATGAATTCCTTCAGAGGCAAATTATCGAACACATGGTATGCATAATTTCGTAAACCTAATTATTGATAAATAATCACAAAGTCACAAATCTCATAAACAAAAGAAACATCACCGTTCATTGTAGACGTCTCTTCAACAGAATCGCATGGAGAGAAGAGAAATTTATCCATTAAATCGATGATGGGAACAAGAACAAAATCGCGTGAATAGAAGAGAAATTTATTTGGAATCACGTGGAAAGGAGAAAAACCGCATGTAGCGAGTGAGGGTTCAATCGGGAGAAGGATCGCATCGTGCTTGGGGCTGGGGGAAAATCGCGAGGACTGATTTGGAGGAAATCGCGAGGTTGAGCGGCGACGAGTTGGAAGAGAAATAAATTGATAATTTCTTTTTTTAATATATATATATATATATATATATATATTGGATATTAAACCGGTCCGAAATGATTTCGGGTCGAATAAAATCCGTCTTTTCGATCAAATTGAACTGGAGCGGAAGCGGTATAAATCAGATAATAGATCATGATATAAAATTATAATATCCATGCGAATTTAATTTATTTAATGCTAAAGGAGAGATAAAGAAAATACCTTTTTCTTAAAACTCCTTCGTCTTCTTCGATCAACCTTTGAATCTTGAAGCTCGTAAACACCACGATCTTCCGATTCGATTCTTCCTTTGAACGGTAGTGAGTGGGCACCGGAATAAATCTATTAAGTTCCTAACTTAATTTTTCTACGATAATTTCAACACAAGAAATCGCAAAATTGGGCTGTAGTATTCGGAGGATATTTAATCTGAATAAATATATAAACATAAGAAGAAAACAGAAAACGAAACCAAACTATTTGATTTGGTGACTTGGGGTTGCGTGAATTAATTCTTTTCCAAGAATCAATTCTCTGATTTTTGATTTCTAACTAATTCACGTCTTAGTGAATCTCCAAAAATCGGCATCTCCAATTCTTCTCTTTAATGTTATATTTATAATTAAGATTAGGTCAAATCCCAACACATATCAGTTTCCTATCTTAAACAGATTCAGAATCATGTAGATAAGGAAACAAATTAATAATTATCTCATATAATTATTAATTATCACTAATATGTAAATAATATAAATATCTTATATTTATTTAATTCCTAGCACAGTCAAACTGTGGAATATCATATATTCCCGGAATTAACTAATATTTACATAGAAGCCCAAACTTTATGAAAACTTATTTTTCATAATACTTTAGGAACTTAAATATTATTATCAACCCGTCAATAAAGATGGAAGACGAATCGGGGACCATGGACCTATAATCAAGAACTCCAATAAATTGAATAAATAATTAAACTCTTTAATTAATTTATTCAACTTATTAATTCCGATATTATTCCACTAAAAATTCAGAATTGCACTCTCTTTAATTATAGAACATATTTACTCTACGAATTTGAGCAGTTCATTGATTTAATCATTTCATATGAATTAATCCTCCATAGATAATTCATAATTGAAAACAGGTAATATCCGTTAACCTCTTCAATTATTTCTTTTCCTCATTTACCATTAATTCACCAGTGAACGATTAATTTATAAACAATTTATAAATTAGAGATCTCAAATCACTCAGTTCCAAAATTAACAAATGAGAGAATTATCTTTCTACTTCTCAAAAGAAGGAATGGATTCCATATCTATAAATTACATTCCCAGCTATTTAATTCAAATGTGAATCTAAAATGCAAGTTTAGAGAATATTGGCAAACAAACTTTAACGAGCAAATCAAGAATCACATTGAAATAAACAGGAGTCTATAATCACTCAGGATTAAGATTATTCATATATAATCATCTTGTGATTTAATTTAATATTCCTTTTCTTTAACGGAATTTGAAGGAATAATTAAATTAAATCGGTCCAAGTCCTATATGATCATATCATATATAAATGCACCCAATTGGATGTTTCCACATCAACGGTTTGGATAAAACGGTCACATTCATAATGTCATTGGGCTGCATTAGTAACATTTTAATTAAAGATCCCATACTTTAATTAAATTCGTCACGGACTTCATTTTTTGTTTATTTTCCATAATCTTAATCCTCTTGTATATAACACTTATATACTAAGATTATGGTAACATTAAATAAACTAGGAATTTTCTGTGATGTAAAATAAATGCATACTAGAAGAATATTAGTTCGAAAATAAATGTCGCTTTTATAAATAAGATAAAAATAATTTACAATTGCTTTAAGGGCACAATCCCCAACAATCTCCCACTTGTCCTAAAGCATATGGGACATGTCTCTAAGTCCAAAATTATGAATATGCCTCTCAAACACTTTTGCAGGCAGAGTGTTGGTGAAAGGATTAGCAAGGTTGTCAGCATACGCAATCTTGAGAATTGCCGCATCTCCTCTTTGTACTATCTCTCGGATCAGATGATACTTCCTCACTATATGCTTTGACCTCTTGTGACTTCGAGGTTCCTTTGAATTGGCCACTGCACTACTATTGTCACCATATAAGGTGATTGGTCTATCCAAATTTGGAACAACTTCCAAATCAATAAGGAACTTCTTTAGCCATACTGCTTCTTTAGCTGCTTCAGAAGCTGCTATATATTCAGCCTCCATAGTGGAGTCTGCAGTACTGGATTGCTTAATACTTCTCCAGACTATGGCACCACCACCAAGAGTAAACACTGACCCAGATATCGACTTTTGATTATCCTTGTCTGATTGAAAATCAGAATCAGTGTATCCATCTATTTGAAGGTCATCACCCGAATAGATAAGCATATAGTTTCTCGTTCTCCGAAGATACTTGAGAATATTCTTCACTGCTATCCAATGATCAATTCCTGGATTTGATTGAAAACGACTGACTATACCCACCGCATAACAAATGTCGGGCCTAGTATACAACATGCCATACATTAGGGTGCCTACTGCAGAGGCATAGGGTATGTGTCTCATTTTCTCTTCCTCTTTAGGTGTCTTAAGACACTGTTCCTTATAGAGAATGACTCCATGTCGAGTTACTAGGTAACGCTTTTTGGAATCTTGCATTCTATAACGCAACATCATCTTATCAATATAAGATGCTTGAGACAGTGCCAATAATTTACTCTTGCGATCTTGAACAATTCAAATTCCAAGAATATAATTTGCTTCTCCCAAATCTTTCATTTGGAATTGCTTGGCCAGCCAACCTTTAATTGCAGATAATGTTTCCACATCATTCCCAATGAGTAGAATATCATCCACATAAAGCACTAAAAATGCCACTTTACCATTCTTGATTCTCTTGTAGACACAAGGTTCATCAATGTTTTGGTCAAAACCATATGATTTAACGGTCTCATCAAATCTATGGTTCCAAGACCGAGAGGCTTGCTTTAGTCCATAAATGGATCTAAGCAATTTGCAGACTTTCTGCTCTTGCCCTTCAACTACAAAACTCTCTGGTTGCTGCATGTAGATATCTTCATCTAGATAGCCATTCAAAAAGGCCGTCTTGACATCCATCTGCCATATCTCATAGTCAAGACATGCAGCGATTGAAAGAAGTATACGAATGGATTTAAGCATGGCTATAGGAGAGAAAGTTTCCTCATAGTCAACTCCTTCCTTTTGGGTATAACCCTTAGCCACAAGCCTTGCTTTGAAAGTCTCTACTTTCCCATCCACACCTCTCTTTCTCTTATACATCCATTTGCACCCTATTAGTCTGACACCTTCAGGTAGATCTACAAGAGCCCAGACAGAATTGTAATACATAGACTCCATTTCTTGATTCATAGCCTCAAGTCATCTCTCTTTATCAGAATCTTCCATCGCATATCTAAATGTCAATGGATCATCATCGACTCCATCAGAAATGGCAACATTTGCCTCTTCATCTTGACGATAGCGAATTGGTGGAACAATCACCCTCCCACTACGTCTAGGTGCCATGATATTTTGATTTGGTTCAGTGGTATCATTAGTGGTTTCTCCAACAACTTTTGTGGGCTGTGGTTTGATCTTATCATTAAGTAACTCCTCGAGTACAACTTTACTACGAGGTCGAAAGTTTTGCATATAATCATTTTCAAGAAAGATAGCATTAGTCGAAACTATTACTTTCTTTTCCTATGGATCATAAAACAAACCTCCTCTTGTTCCCGTGGGATATCCTATCAACAGACACACTTCTGATCGTGGATGCAATTTTCCAGTCTTTCCTTTAAGCATATGTGCTGGACACCCCCATATGCGAAAAGGGAATAAACTAGGTTTACTTCCTTTCCACAACTCTAGAGGTGTCTTTAGGATTGACTTAGACGGAACTATATTCAAAATGTATACCGCTGTTTGCAACGCATATCCCCAGAACATATCGGGCAGTGTAGAGTAGCTCATCATGGATCTAACCATATCAAGCAAAGTCCGGTTTCTCCTTTCAGCAATACCATTTTGCTGAGAGGTGCCAGGTGTTGTGAGTTGGTGTAAAATACCATGCTCTATCAAATAATTTTTGAACTCGGTATCAATATACTCACCTCCTCGATCAGATCAAAGACACTTCAAAGATTAACCTAGCTGCTTTTCAGCTTCTGCATGGAATTCCTTAAACTTGTCAAAAGTTTCGGATTTCCTATGCATAAGATAAAGATATCGATATCTAGAGTAATCATCAATAAAAGTGACGAAGTATTGAAAACCACCTCTAGCTTGTGTGGATAAAGGACCACAAACATCACTATGTACAAGCTCAAATGGTTCTTTGGCTCTAGATCCCTTTGCCGTGAAAGCTCTCTTAGTCATTTTTCCTTCTAGACATGATTCACAAATAGGGAGAGTGCTAACATTTAGCTCTCTTAAAGGACCATCATTTACTAGCCTATTTATCCTATCTAATGAAATATGACATAATCTTAGATGCCAAAGATATGTATCATTATCATGAAAAACCTTTTGCCTTTTAGGATGTTCTACTCTAAATATTTCGGCATTTAGCAGTGGTTGTTCGTTTGGCTTTATTAAATAGAGTCTGTTTTCAACTTTTGCATTACAAATATTACGCCCATTCTTGGAAATAATAATCTCATTATTATTGAAAGAAAGGGAAAACAATTGTTCATGCAACTTTGAAACAGAAATTAAATTTCTACGAAAACTAGGAATGTAATAAACATTGTTCAAAACCAAATTCCTATCTACGAAATTAAGTTTAACGACTCCCACTGCTCTTGCCGAAACGACTGCACCATTGCCTACTCGCATAGTGAAAGAACCATCTGCTAGCTCTTCATAAGAGTTATGCATCTGCAAAGAAGAACAAACGTGATTAGTAGCGCCTGAGTCAACTACCCAAGTAGAAGAATCTTTAGCCACTAAATAAGATTCAAGAACAAGTAAATCAAATTTATCTTTTTTTTTCTCCTTTAAATGAGCAAGGTATTTGGGACAATTTCTTTTCCAATGTCTATCCTCACTGCAATGGAAACATTTTCCCTTTGGTTTCTTTGAAGAATTGTTCTTCTTTTCATAAGAAACTTTTCTTTTCTTTTGTTTTGATTGTCTACCTTGACCCTTGCCTTTTCTCTTCTTAGAAGAAGATTGTTTATTCTCGGCAACATTTGCCTCCCCTTCTTTGACCTTTCCAATTGAAATGGCTTCAAAAGTTTGCAATTCATTCAGCAACTGAGTTAATGTATAACTCAACTTATTCATCACCTAGTTGCTTTTGAATTGTAGGAAAGCAGGTGAGAGTGATTCCAAAATCATACTCACTTGGGTGCCATCATTAATAGTTGCACCATGAGTTTCGGCTTCAGTGAAGTAGTTGATCATGTTCAAAACATGTTCTCCCACTGACTGTCCCTTCTTCATCTTAACATTCATGGCCATCTTAATAGCCTCATGCTTTGATTGAGTAGAAGGTTGACCAAACATCTCATTCAGAGACTCCATCATACCACAGGCAGTCTCTGTATTCTCATGTTTTAGTTTAAGCACATCATTCATACTGGCAAGCATATAGGCACGAGCCTTATTGTTTGCCATAACCCATCTTTCATAATTATCTCGTACATTACGAGCAGCGTTTGCAGAGGGTTCAGGCGGAACGTTCTCAGTCAAAACAAATTTCAGGTTCTTACATGCGAGTGCAATATTAATGTTACTTTTCCACTTGATAAAGTTGCCACCAGATAATTTTTCATGAAGCAGTGCAAGCATTGGACTAGACATATTGCTGAAAAATAAATAAAGTGACATAAATTTAAGAACAAACATCACATAACATGTACTTTAGGAATCATAAATGTGATGCATGATGCAATAACAATTTATCCTACCAATTCCAAGGTAATTTAATCTCACAATTGATATGCCGCCGTAGGGTAGGTCAAATCAAAAGATAATTAAATAGAGACAATCTCCATTAATAAAATAAATAATCAAGACATATCATATCTTCATTTATTTTATTAATCACCTTTTATTTCAGTCAAAAATATTAACAAACAATTAATTAATATTTTTATGAGTGTGACCCACTATTTCAGTCTTTTAAAACTAATTCATAATCGCCGCCGTAGGGTAGGAAGATTAAGAATTAAATTTAAAAAACTTATCCTTTCGGAGACAAAGCCTTGATTATTGATTTTTAGTGAAAGCCTTCCGTAGGGGGACGAAAGCTAGCCGTCGCGAGGCGTCATTAAAATCTCACCTTGCTTTTATCAATAGTGGAGACTGTAGGTATTATTGTCATAAAAGCTTTTCCCACTCATTATTTTATAATAAAAGTTTCAAAAACTTTTAAGTTATAAAACATCAAATGTTTTAACAAAATACAATCTTATTGGTTTACTTGATTAAAAATAATTATATTTCAATCCAAAGTTTCATAAACTTTTAAGTTATAAAACATCAAATATTTTAACAAAAATCAATCTCATTGATTATTTGATTAAAATTAATTTTTAACAATCTAACTTTTAGATTAAAAAAATTAAATTTTTAATCAAATCCTTAAATTATCAAAATAATTAAGGAATTAGGATGATCCAAAAAGAACAAAAATAAACACAAGAAAAATACAGAATTAGTCGATCTTAAAATTCGAACAATTCGATTGCTGCCACCGATGGACCATACCAGTATTTTTATTTTATTTTCATTTTTTTTTCTGTGAAAATCTATAAAAAACAGATTTAAATCATCCGTCACAAAAAAATAAAATAATAATCTATCTCATAGATTATATCTATCTTATAGATCAATCATAATATTAAACTCTTTAAAATTATGAACATGCTCGGAGTGGGTTTCATAAATGACATAATAATGCATGACACATATATCTCATATACATAAAATAATTTGCAAGAAATTATAAACGATGAATTGGATCGATGCCTTAAATTACACCCCTAAATCTAAACAGGAAAAAGTAAATTACATAGCGGGGGTAATCGGGGAGGGAAAACCAAACTATATAAAATTACAACTTCTATACCCTTTAAACTTAGGGTGTACATCATGATCCTATGAAAAACAATTTAAGGCATCAATCCAAAAACATCCATGCATCCATTCATCCATTCATCACAAAAATAAGATCAAATCCTATAGCTCAGTCCTAAATAAATTTAATTACATGGAATCATATTCTTATATCAAAACAACCATATGCTCTGATACCATTTGTTGGATATTAAACCGGTCCGAAACGATTTCGGGTCGAATAAAATCCGTATTTTCGATCAAATCGAACTGGAGCGGAAGCGGTATAAATCAGACAATAGATCATGATATAAAATTATAATATCCATGCGAATTAAATTTATTTAATGCTAAAGGAGAGATAAAGAAAATACCTTTTTCTTAAAACTCCTTCGTCTTCTTCGATCAACCTTTGAATCTTGAAGCTCGTAAACACCACGATCTTCCGATTCGATCCTTCCTTTGAACGGTAGTGAGTGGGCATCAGAATAAATCTATTAAGTTCCTAACTTAATTTTTCTACGATAATTTCAACACATGAAATCGTAGAATTGGATTGTAGTATTGGGAGGATATTTAATCTGAATAAATATATAAACATAAGAAGAAAAGAGAAAATGAAACCGAACTATTTGATTTGGTGACTTGGGGTTGCGTGAATTAATTCTTTTCCAAGAATCAATTCTCTGATTTTTTATTTCTAACTAATTCACGTCTGAGTGAATCTCCAAAAATCGGCATCTCCAATTCTTCTCTTTAATGTTATATTTATAATTAGGATTAGGTCAAATCCCAACACATATCAGTTTCCTATTTTAAACAGATTCATAATCATGTAGATTAGGAAACAAATTAATAATTATCTCATATAATTATTAATTATCACTAATATGTAAATAATATAAATATCTTATATTTATTTAATTCCTAGCACAGTCAAACTGTGGAATATCATATATTCCCGGAATTAACTAATATTTACATATAAGCCCAAATTTTATGAAAACTTATTTTTCATAATACTTTAGGAACTTAAATATTATTATCAACCCGTCAATAAAATGGAAGGCGAATCGGGGACCATGAACCTATAATCAAGAGCTCCAATAAATTGAATAAATAATTAAACTCTTTAATTAATTTATTCAACTTATTAATTCCGATATTATTCCACTAAAAATTCAGAATTGCACTCTCTTTAATTATAGAACATATTTACTCTGCGAATTTGAGCAGTCCATTGATTTAATCATTTCATATAAATTAATCTTCCATAGATAATTCATAATTGAAGACAGGTAATATCCGTTAACCTCTTCAATTATTTCTTTTCCTCATTTACCATTAATTCACCAATGAGCGATTAATTTATAAACAATTTATAAATTAGAGATCTCAAATCACTCAGTTCCAGAATTAACAAATGAGAGAATTATCTTTCTACTTCTCAAAAGAAGGAATGAATTCTATATCTATAAATTACATTCCCAGCTATTTAATTCAAATGTGAATCTAAAATGCAAGTTTAGAGAATATTGGCAAACAAACTTTAACGAGCAAATCAAGAATCACATTGAAATAAACAGGTGTCTATAATCACTCAGGATTAAGATTATTCATATATGATTATCTTGTGATTTAATTTAATATTCCTTTTCTTTAACGGAATTTGAAGGAATAATTAAATTAAATCGGTCCAAGTCCTATATGATCATATCATATATAAAATCACCCAACTAAATGTCTCCACATCAACGGTTTGGATAAAACGGTCACATTCATAATGTCATTGGGTTGCATTAGTGACATTTTAATTAAAGATCCCATACTTTAATTAAATTCGTCACGGACTTCATTTTTAGTTTATTTTCCATAATCTTAATCCTCTTGTATATAACACTTATATACTAAGATTATGGTAACATTAAATAAACTAGGGATTTTCTGTTATGTAAAATAAATGCATACTAGAAGCATATTAGTTCGAAAATAAATGTCGCTTTTATAAATAAGATAAAAACAATTCAAAATTGTTTTAAGGGCACAATCCCCAATATTATATATATATATATATATAGGATATGGTTCAAATAAGGACTAAGTGTTGGTGTGATAAATATGAACAAATCGTGGTCATTAGATTAATCTAAATTAACGGTTTTGATTAAAAAATGATCAAATATTCAATTGCCTTATTTTTGGGAGGTTTTGATCGTGTTCAAGGGGTGAGGGGTTGGGATGACATTTTGCAAAATAAATCCCACTATTTATGCATTTCCATATTTTGTATAGGTTTTATCTTCCGGATATTGCATTTTTTTAAGGTAATTATTCAACTACTCACATAATTCTCATATTCTCACATTTATTGTGCCATTTTTTTATTCTCGTACCCGTCATCTTCTTAAACGACGTATCTAGGAATGATATTTATTTTACCAGAGACCACGCAATTTTAGTCTTCCATCAAATATTTCTTGTAAGTATCCCACTACTCACGTAATCTGATTCACACGGAATTATTCTTTTTTTTCATCGATATTTTCTTCGTTGGTGTTTCTGCATTTCAATTTTTTTCTGAAATTTTTCACAAAGCGACATCTTTTCCATCGACTTTTATCTGAAAGCATCTCATTTTTTTAATCTCAATTTGTTTACCCATCGATTTAGAACATAAATATGAAATTTGTTAATTCAAAATTGTTTGTTTCCATCATGATTTATTGATCGATCTAACCCAAAAACATCTACTTCCAATCGATATTGTTTGAAATTTTCCACAAAGCGGCATCTTCTCCATCGACTTTTATCTGAAAATATCTCTTTTTTTTTAGTCCCAATTCGTCTTATATCATTTACCCATTGACATGTTGATCTTTGTAAAATATTCATATTTTTTTATATGATTTGGTGTATTTGTGTGAATCTCATGTTTTTCACTAAAAGCGAACTGATCATTTTGGTTGAAATTGAAAACATTATATTTACTATATAAGCATTGAAATCATTATATTTAAGTAACGTGGTCCTCTTTTTCCATGTGATTTTTTTTGTGATTAAAACTGTGATTTTCAATTGTTAAATTAAAAATGTTGGTATTAGGATATTGAACCAATCAAATGCAATCACTATATTCTATATAAGTATTGATATATTATATGTAAGCAATGTGGTATCCTTTTATGCAATGATTGCATTTTTTTATCTTTGCAGGTAGCAGTAATACAAGTGATTATGGTGTATGTCTTCTGAAGCAATGATATATGCATTACAAAGCATTGTTCTTTATATGTTGCATTGATTTAATATGTCCTATTGTTGTAAAAGGTTGCCGACTTTGTATATTTTGTACCGAGTCAACATTATTACAATGTTAATATATTTATGTTTATCAAAGCAATACCGTAAATAGCACAAAACATTGACATTATGCGGATAGTTCTAATATTGATCAATACTTATGTCTTTACAAAGCAATAAGTTATGCCTTACTAAGAAATTATTGTGCAAGAAGCCATTGTAAACACTTTTTCGAAACCAATTGTAACGCCCTGGTCTCGGGAGAAGGGCATGGGATCGGTGCGCTACTTGGGGGAAGGGGGAAGGGGTTGTTGAACAGAAGTAATCAAAGAACTAGGGTTAGTGCCCTAAAAAATTGGGCATCATAACCTCTATAAATGGATCAATCCACGCTTTTAAAGAGTCTAAAATGACTCTAATGATACGAACCCGAAAAGCATAAAAGAATCAAATCCAAGAAAGTCATTGAGAGCTTCAAAGATAATCATGTTCTTCAAGATTAAAGATTGGAGATCAAGATTTGAAGAAGATCAAAGCATGAATAATACAAGTGTTTTGAAGAAACGAGTAACGAGCAGCCTAGGCATCAAAGATGGATCAAGTTTACGACCATTAATGATGAGGAAGCTTGTTCAAGAGCTTAGGAAGAAGTTCGAGTCAATTTGGACGTGCATGGAAATTTGCATGGGAAATAGTGGATCTTGAATTTTCATGCATGGAGTTAATTTTATTCGAGAATGGGCCACACGAATTTGAGAATTGATTCAGCCCATGATCGAAAATATTGAAGTCCAAGTTGAAGATTGAAGGCCCAAATCCAATTGGGATTTATGTTTATCTAGTTTAGATTTTTACTATTTTATTTTTGGTCTTTTTGATTTTTACCTTAAATAGAGTTCTAATTAAGGTAGGAATCCTTGATAGATTAGGAAACCTTTTTATTTTCAATTTCTTAGTATTTTAGGACTCTAATTTCGTCCACCCCCTTCACCTATATAAGGGGATCAGTTGTGAACTTTATTTTTCAGACGTTGCATGAAATAAAGAGTTAATTTCTCAATTGTCTCACCGATCCTTTGGTTGATCACCCATTTATCAAGTTCTTTTGATCTAGCAAATCATAAGTCCTATTACAAGCTCTTTTCTATTCCATCGAGTCTAGGGGGAGTACTATCAAACTTGGAGTTTACGAGAAATCGCGTTTCGTCTTCACCGCAAGACGGGGTTCGAGTAAGTATTCTTCTTCTACTTTTTCAATTCATCTCCATCGATCACCATCCTTCATCTACCACCTACGTACGTTTCATCATCAGCCATCATCCATAATCCATAAATCGTCCATCACCTATAAGTGTCCAATTCACCTTAATTAACACGTACAACAAATCTGACCCAAATCGCCTATCTATCTATTTATTTGTGTGTGTTTTATTTAGTTGAGTCATATTTCTAAGTATCTTAGGTTTCTAGTATTTAATCGAGTCTTATTTCCCTTATTAGTTGTGTCTTGTTATCTGTCGGATTGAATCCTTCGTTTGCCTGATGTGTTTCGATCTAAAAGTCTTCCGCGTGCATAAATCTCGTGTCTTGGATACATTGTCTGGGTCACATCATAAATTTGGCATCAGAGCCACGTCATCTCTGCTGGTCGTGGTTCAATCTGACGTGTCATCTATGTGTCATTTATTTTTCATACGTGTCTTTTAAATTTTCGTATCGTGTCTTTGTAATCTGAATATTCATTGAAAAAAAAGAGAAAAATGAGCAAAGGGTCGAAGCCCTACAGCAAAAAAAAAATATCCCGAAAAAAAAAATCCGAAAAAAAAATCGTATTTGATTTCGAAATTTATTGTCTTTTTCTAGTTGTTTTAGACTCCTACTGTAACACCCGCCCAGATAAAATAAATGTAAAATATAAAGTAATGTGAAAATGTGGGTGAGTTGTCCTATTTTAAAATATAAGCGTGAATTATCTATTAAAAAGCGTTAAGATTGTAAATTTAGGTTAACATGTGGTGCATGTACAGTAATCAGTAATTATAAATTATAATTTACTAAAGAGTATGAAGAAATTATTGCTTTTTTGGTAGAAAATATTATAAGAATATCCATATAAATTTGAATTCAAATCTATGACATCTAAGTAGCAAAATATAATAAAATAAGTCATTGCCCTCCTCATAGGTCGTCATCCATGTATACACTTCTCACCACAAATGTGGGATGCTCATGTATAAAATCCTTTCATGCCATCTTAAAAGTATTTTTAACGTTTAGGAACTTGGCTCCCTTCACCAGACACCAACATGAGTCATGAGCTCATAATATAATCAATATCACTTGGCCAAATTGTGATTAGTGCACTCATGTGGCTCATCCTTCCTGGACCCCAAGGGACACGCCCCCTGTCTGTTCCCTTTGATCCCACATGAAAGTCATCCCACATCAGCCACTCATCACCTCAAACGTGCAGTCGAAGTGGACCATCCTCCCTGGACCCCAAGGGACACGCCCCTTGCCTGTTCCCTTTGATCCCGCATGGAAGTCATCCCACTCGAGGCACAAATATAAACACATCACAACACGGGCTGGTGGTGACCAATCCCAAACAAAACATTTTCTCTCTCTCAAAACCATTTCATGCATGCAACTCGACAATATCTACATGACGTGCATGCATATGCTCGTGCTCATCTACAAGATATTTAATGCAAAGAGGTAGAATTCCACAAGAATATTACACCACATATTTATTAGAAAATGAATTATAACACAATAACAAATAATAATCACATATAATCAAATAATAATATATATTCATGCATCGTAGTTGCAAATTGATTTCTATTTACCTGGAGTCCAATGCTAAAAGTATTCGAAATCCTAAATTGTGTGCTTTCAAGAGAATGTAATTAACATAGATCATAAGTTAATACTCAAATTATCAATCAATTTGCACTAATGAAATGGAACCAAACTATGTTCTTCCTTTGTTTATATATTGTTATTGACAATATACTAATATCTCTATCATGACCAATGAGCTATAATCTTGATTCATTTTTCCCTAACCGACATTAAGGAATATAAAACTTAACAAAATATTCCAAATTCAATTCACTAAAGATTTCCAAAACCTTAATTAACCGTAACTAGGAACTATGATGAGTACTTCTCTTATTTAAAAGTTTCAGCAATTATAACATTTATTCCTACCTAGATAAGAATTTTTTATAAATTCATTTATCACCATGTGTTCTAATTAATCCAAAATCATTTATATCTACACAATTTAACATAGTTAAACAAATAACTAATAATTAGCTTTGAATACAATACCTTGACACATGCTTCAGTAATAAATTTTTACAATAATTATAATATTGTTTATGCATTTATATATTTATTCTATATTACACCAATGTAATTTGCATTCATTAATTTAAATTCCTACTCTTACTAATGAAGCATAAAAGTATAAAAATTCCAAGATAGTAGATTATATTGTTCAAGATTTTCAAAACTTAAATATTATAAACATTAGTCTCAATCAACACCTATAATTACCATAAAATTAGTTCTATTATTATTATTATTATTATTATTATTATTATTATTATTATTATTATCATTATTATTATTATTATTATTATTATTATTATTTTAACGTGAATCAAAATATAAAATCGAACATTATTGTTTGTATATTGAAATTCTTCTGCGTGTTTTAATATATTATCTATGTAAATAATTAAATTCAATTGTACACTAAATAAATCCAATAAGATTTGAGACAATCTTACCTCAATTGGCCGAAGATTTTGATTCTTATTTCTTCCATCTATTCCACAATATTTTTACAATAGATGATATATTATGTTTAGTTAATTAAATTATATTCCAATGCAAACCTATTTACACGTATATGCTTACCTTTCTATACACATAATTATAAGTCCTACACCTATCAACATTAAAGATACGTGTAAGCTCAAAGAAGCTCCATGTGTTCTTTTATTTGTTTTATTTATTTATTTCCACTTGCCAATACTTTATATCTATTATCATGTACTATATCCTTTTAAAAAAATTGGTATTTTATAATAATATTATTATCTACACTTGGATATATATATATATACATATACATACATATATATTTTACTTATCATTTGCTCAAGTATACATATTTGTATATATACATATTTATTCAGTTTATTATACAAAATGGAAATAATTAACATATATCAAATAAATAATTATAAACGTAACAATTTTAATACATATACTCATGTTAGTATAATTGGATGCATGAAAATAAGCACATAATATTTATATAGAACATATATTAAGATAATTATTAAATAGTGAGAGGCCCGGGTATTACACCTACCATCTATATTAGGTAACTTAGACTATTTAGATTGTGTCCATCTAAGGTGAAACACATCCAAATAGATACTACCTTATCTATATCTTTTCTTTCCTTATCTAGTTTTCTTTCATCCTAATCTTTCTCCACCATCCTTATCCTTCCCCATAGCATTAATTTTCTTTCGTCCATATCACTACTTGTGGATCGAAAATTACTCCCTACACCACTGTGTGCACCCTACACCATCCATACACCATCCGGACTATACATCCATACACCACACGGTCCCTACACCCGTACACCATACACCATACACCTGTACACCATACACCATACACCCATGTACTACATAATTCCATACACCCTACACCATTAAGATGAATCCAGTTTGAGTCCGCCCAAATTGATTCAGAGATGCCAATGGTCTACACCGCAACAAGATAACCATCCCAGAGTTTAAGGGTCTATACGATCTAGAAGCGTACCTAGATTGGGAACACAGAGTTGATAAGATTTTTAAGAACTACTACTTTCCCGAGCCAAAGAAGGTGCAATTAGCCACGTTGGAGTTTAAAGACTACGCAGCAATATGGTGAGAATTCCAGCAAAATCGATGCCACCGAGACCACCTTCCACCTATCGATACATGGCGTGAGTTGAAAGATTTGATACGGAAACGCTTTTGTTGAAACCGTGTGTTTTGTTAAATATTTTGGATATAGATTTTGTTTTGTCTTTCTTTATTTACTTGTGCAGGAAGATAGTTGGTTAAGATATTCTAGGGAATCTGTTGTGGTTGACCAATTCAAAGAGTTGATCAAGTCAAGATAAGGTTGTTGCTGAAGTTGAGGGAGTAAAGCCGAAAATCTAGGAGTGGAGATCATGGATAGTTAAAGCGGTTATTTGGAGTAGATATCAAGTAATTAGTTTGTATAAATAGGAGTCATTTGTATAGAGTAAATACAAATTCTTAGAGAGATATATTCAGATCTATAATAAGATTCTAGATTTCTACAAGTGTTAGTTAAGACAACTTTAGTCACAACCTTCTGCGAAGGAAGAGATAAAGTGTCTTAAGTTTAGTAAGAGTTTACTTGTAGTATTTTTGTAATTCACAAATTCATATAGTGAATATTTCTCCCTGAGGCACTTCGCGAGATTATAGAAATATAATCTCGTGAAATTTTCCAATCCATTGTGTGTTTCTAAATTCCGCTGCATATACAAAGTTGTCTCAACTTTAGATACAACTTTGATCACAACTCTGTCAGAACCGAGAGTTCGGTTTCTTCAATTGGCATCAAGAGCGAACACTTGACACACTAAGTGGTGATCCTGTTTTCGTGAGTACAATGGATTGTACAAACCCATTGTTCAACAAACCTCCTGTTCTCGATGGCATGAACTATTCTTTTTGGAAAGTTCGAATGAGAGCATGCATCAAATCCATTGATGCAAGAGCATGGAATGCTGTTCAAAAGGCATGGACACATCCCAAGACCGTTGATGCTGAAGGAGATACAATTCGTACCCCTCCAGAAGATTGGACCAGGTCACAAAACGAAGATGCTACCTTCAATGACAAGACACTCAATGCAATTCAGTCTTCCTTGGACATTCAAATATTCAAACTCATAAGAAATTGTGAGTCGGCCAAAGAAGCATGGGATATCCTTCAACAACATTGCGAAGGCGATATTGGAATTAAAGAATCACGCCATCGCATTCTCACCACAAAATTTGAGAACATGAAGATGGTGGAAGATGAAACAGTTGGAGAATATTGCAACAAATTGCTTGAGATTGCAAATGAATGTACTGATCTTGGTGATCCAATCACCAACAAAAGGTTAGTTTCTAAGGCCTTGTGAACTCTAACACCTCGTTTTGATATGAAGGTTGTTGGTATTGACACGACAACAACCACTGGATGTTTGGACTTCACAAAGCTGATGAATGACCTGAAGACCTACGAAATGGAAATGAATGAGAAGGGTGGGTCAATGAAAAAGGGAATTGCCCTGACAGCTGGATCAACTTCAAAATCAACTTCACTCTATGACGAAGATGATGCTGAAGATCTTGAAGAAATCAGTGAAATGAATCCAGACTATGCTCTTCTCACCAAAAGGCTCAACACTCTCATCCGAGTAAATAAAAGAAAATAACAGAAGGGAAGTTATGAACAACGTAAGCCTCGTCATGACTCGTCCAGACCTTTGGTGATTTATGAAAAGATGAACTCACCTGGAACAGAACCCAAGATTATAAAGCGTGCTGCATTAGATCACTTTAGACCAAAGGAAGTGAAAGATTTCTCCAAAGTCCAATGCTATGAGTGCAAAGGCTATGGGCACCTTGCAAATGAATGTGCAAACACCTTTAGAAAGCTTGGAAAACCTGTCACTTTCCTATCCTTCAGTGATAGTGAGCTAGACACCTCGGGGATCTCAGTGGAAGAAATCTCAAATGATGCAAACTACGAGCACGCAGCCTTAACTGCAGTATGCTCTGAAGTGATCAACTCAAAGCTCACAGAAGTTGCGATAACTTCTGACAGGTATGATGAGTCCTATTATGAAACTCGTTTATGTTTCAATACTGTAATAACCACTGCAGATGAGCAAGAAGAAGTTACTGAGGAAGAAACTCTGGAGTTGCTAATAAAGTTGCAGTAACTCTACAAGGAGCTGTATGCTAAGTGGATCAAACAGTGTAAGGAAATTGAGTCACTCAATGAGGAATCCACTAGTCAGAAGGCGTCCCTTGCAAAATTGGAAGTAATGTTGATAAAGAAAGATGCAAAGATTGATGATATGAGGATTCAACTCAATCTTGCAAATGAAACATTCAAAAAGTTCAACGCAGGTACTTCTAAACTTGATGAAGTTCTTGCACACACTCAGGTAACTTCTCATGGCATAGGTTATGATAAAACTGTAAAAACTGCCTTTACTCAAATTCTGTCCACAAGTGGAAAACCCTTTGTGAAAGCTCAAGAAGGTCACTCCACTTCATCAGTAAGTAAGAAGCGTAGGAGATTTGTTTGTCACTATTGTTTTCTCCCTGGACACATCAAACCTTTCTGTCATAAGTTTTTGCAAGAACATAAAAAAGAGATTCATTTGAGAACACAAGCCTCAAAATTAGGTTTTTCAGTCAAAGGTGACAAAACAAAGAACTTTGTCTCAAAACCTAAAGTCACCTCCAAAGACACCTGTAAAGTTGTTTTCACTGCATCAGTATCTGATAATTCAACAACTTGGTACTTTGATAGCGGGTGTTCTCGCCACATGACTGGATCTCAATGTTATCTGACCAACTACCAAAAAATCAATGGTAGCGAAGTCACATTCGGGGGAGGAACAAACGGCAAGATTGTAGGACATGGTACCTTGAACAATCCTGGTCTTCCAAAGCTGGCCAATGTATCACACGTCCAAGGTCTTACAGCAAACCTCATCAGTATCAGCAAGCTCTGTGATGACAACTTCACTGTCGTCTTTGATAAGCAAAGCTATACTGTGGTTGACACTGATGGTAACCATATAATCTATGGGGTAAAAACGTCTAATAACATTTATGAAACTAAAAGAAAAAGTTGTTTGAGTGCGCAGGTTAATGACGTACAACTTTGGCATCAAAAATTGGGGCATACCAATTTTCGCAACATGGAGAATCTTCAGAGACTCAATGCTGTTCTTGGAGTGCCAAAGCTGAACGTCTCAAACCCAAATCTGTGTGGAGATTGTCAAAAAGGAAAACAAGTAAAAGTCTCACACCCAGTTGTGACAACTTCAGAGAGACCTTTTGCTACTCAAGGCTGCTTTGAATTGCTTCATATGGATCTTATGGGGCCAGCTGAAGTAGAAAGCCTTGGAGGTAAACGGTATTCCTTTGTGATTGTCGATGACCTGTCCAGGTACACTTGGGTAAAATTTCTAAGTGACGAGGGTGAAACCTATGATGCTTTCATAGAATTATATGCTAAGGTTAGAAACTTCTACCATTCTTGCGTTAAAAGAATTAGATCTGACCATGGTAGGGAGTTTGAAAATCTTCAACTTCTAAACTTTTGTATAAAAGAAGGCATTCATCATGAATATTCTGCTCCTAAAACACCCCAGCAAAATGGTGTAGCTGAAAGAAAGAATAGGACCTTGCAAGAGATGGCCACTGTCATGTTACACTCTAAGAAGTTGTCCAAACGTTTTTGGGCTGAAGCTTTAAACACTGCATGCTATATAAGTAATCGTGTAAACTTAAGAACCGGAACCACCATGACGTCATATGAAATTCTAAATGAAAAAAAACCCAACCTTAAATACCTACATGTTTTCGGTTGTGTTTGTTACATTTTGAATGATAGGGATTATTTGTTCAAATTTTATCCCAAAAGTGATAAAGGTGTGTTCATTGGTTATTCTCTTAATAGTCATGCTTACCGTGTCTATAATCTCAGAACAAAAACTGTTATGGAGAGTGTTAATGTAAGATTTGATGATTTTGGCAGCCTATACACTCCTGAAGAAGATACTAATGATCTGATTAAGATACAGGGAAGGACAGAAAAGATCACTGAGATAGAAGGAAGAGTTAACACTGAAGTTGAGCCCACTTCAGAGACAGATGAGGATACAACTACAGAAGGATCTGGATCAATTTCCCACTTAAACGAGTCAGAATTTTCAGAAGTAGTTCAGGGAAACACTAGGAGAGACCCACCAAGGAAGATTCGCAAAGATCATCCAATTGATCAAATCATTGGAGATGTACACGAAGGGGTCAGAACTAGAGGTAAAATTCCTGCTAACTACAAGGAAATGGTAAGGATGGTATGCATGTCTTGTGTATTCAATGAAGTTGGTGCTGTTGTCTTCTTATCTTTGGTTGAACCCAAAAATATAAATGAAGCATTAAAAGATGAGTTCTGGATTAGTGCCATGCAAGCCGAGCTACTTGAGTTTGTTAGAAACAAAGTCTGGATACTTGTGCCTAGACCTTCAGGGATAAATGTGATAGCAACTAAGTGGATATTTAAAAATAAAACTGATGAATTTGAAAATGTCATTAGAAATAAAGCCCGCTTAGTTGCCCAAGGTTACACTCAAGTAGAGGGCATTGACTACGATGAGACTTTTACTCCAGTTGCACGAATTGAGTCCATTAGGTTATTGTTTGCCATTGCATGTTATCTTAACATTACTCTTCATCAAATGGATGTTAAGGCAACGTTTCTTAATGGAGTACTAGAAGAGGAAGCATACGTAGAGCAACCCAAAGGCTTTGAAGACCCAACCAATCCAAATCATGTGTATAAATTACATAAAGCGTTGTACGGACTAAAACAAGCTCCAAGAGCTTGGTATAGTCGGTTAATCGAATTTTTGCTTGAGTTTGGATTTTTCAGGGGTCATGCTGATAGAACTTTATTCCTCAAGAAAGAAAAAGATTTACTCACGATCGCTCAAATCTATGTCGACGATATAGTGTTTGGATCGACAAGTGAGAAAGCTTTGAAGGAATTTGTTGAAGCAATGTCCACATCATTTGAAATGAGTATGGTCGGTGAACTTAGCAACTTTCTTGGACTTCAAGTCAAACAAAAGGAAAATGGTGTATTCGTCTCACAGACAAAATATGCCAAAAATCTTGTAAAGAAGTTCGGTTTGGAGAATGCAAAGCACATGAGGACTCTCATGAGTACGACTGAAAAGCTGTCAAAGGACGCAGTTGGACCTGAAGTTGATTCAACTTTATACAGATCAATGATCGGAAGCCTCCTTTATCTGACCGCTAGTCGACCAGATATCATGTACAGTGTGTGTGCATGTGCTCGATTTCAGTCCTGTCCCAAGGAGGAACACCTTAAGGCGGTAAAGAGGATTATTCGGTATGTGGCCGACATATGTGAATTGGGACTATGGTTCACAAAGGACACAACTACAGATCTAGTTGGGTACAGTGATGCCGACTGGGCTGGAGAAATTGATGACAAACGAAGCACAAGTGGAGGATGTTGTTACCTTGGTAACAACCTCATCTCCTGGCACAGCAAAAAGCAAAACTGCATTTCATTATCCACAACTGAGTCCGAATATGTTGCAGCTGGAAGTTATGCAACACAGTTGATATGGTTGAAGTCGATGTTGGATGATTATGGCCTGGAAAGCAATCCCTTGGTAATGCTCTGTGATAATACAAGTGCCATCAATCTTGCAAGAACCCTATTCATCACTCCAAATCCAAACATATCCATTTGAGGTATCATTTTATTAGAGATTTAGTTGAAAAGAAAATATTAAAGTTAGAGTATATTAGTACAGATAATCAACTGACAGATTTATTTACAAAAGCTTTAAGCTATGAGAGATTCTCAATTTTGAGGAAATCTCTTGGCTTGTGTTCTATATGAAAAGTACAGTTGACCCAATTGTTGTCACACTTTTGGTATATCATAGTTAACTATGAAGTTGAACAGATTCGAGGATGAAAAAGCCTATATCAAGGTGAAACCATAATCGTTCTTATAAAATCATATAACTAGATCAAAGATCTGAGATAAATATGTTTGATAAGATTCTCTTGGTTATTCATCTATTCATCATCTGTTTCTCTTCTTTAAAAGTTTTCTATGATCCATCAAAAGTATTCTGATAATAAAATTTTCTTGACAATAGTTGGTTATAAAAAAAAAACCGGGAAAATTTTGAAAGTCAGTTGAATGTATCAGGAAGTGTATCTTACTCTATCTTTAATATCTGGTTTGACTATATCTTTAATGTATTTGATTCCTATTTTGAAGGAGGCGGGTACCTATCTATCCTATATATTCACTCTTTTTTTTTTGGCAAATCATACATCTTTTAATATAAAAGAGTCTCTCTCTCTCTCTCTCTCTCTCTCTCTCTCTCTCTCTCTCTCTCTCCAGTCACTTTCTCCCAGATTCTTTCTATTTTGTTGTTCTCGATTCACTATTCCAAGAACCTTTCCAAACATTTTCATCTCCCAAATCTTTCCGTCTTCTTTCGCCATGGATTCTGAGAAACTGAAGCAGATTCAAGAATTGTTGAGCGATCTCGAAGCCTCAGCATACCTTCACCATCTCTCAAAATTTCTCCCGCAACCTTCGTTTCTCTCTCCACCGTAACCTATCATTTCCAACCCTTTTCATCTTCTGTGTCCAGAGTCCTCTCCTATTCGTCCTAGGGTTCCCCTATTCCCTTCAAGAGGTAATGCACCTATGGAGATTTTTCCCGAATTAAGAAGTTGTTCCGAAGTTCAGTCGAAACCCCTATCTCTACCGGCGCCCTCTCCGGTCCAACCTTTTCCGATCTCTCCATCTTCAGAGCGAGCCATTATTCTCGCTCCTGACGGGGTAGTCATGTCGACCTTTGGTACTCCAGTCCTCGATACTCCTATTCTCACCGAAGAACAAATTGACCCATTTTCTCCTTCCGTCGAAGGAACTACATACAATGACGGTCCAATTGAAGTGTCATTTTCTAAAATTGAAGAAGATGCTAAGGAGGAGGTACCTAAGAAATCTACTCTGAAACCGCCTACGTAGAAATCGACCAAGTCGAAGAAGGTCCCTCCGACTAGATGGTCCAAGCGTCTTGATGTGACCGGTGATTCCTTGAGAACTTCGGTGGAACCAATAGAGATTATCAGTGAAACCGAAAAGGGGGAGGAGTGTGAAGAAGAGATGTCAGATGATGATGTGGGTGAATAGACTCTTTCCGATTCTGAGGCTGATGATGAAGTTGAAGTCACTGTTGCTTCAAAGAAGGGCAAGAGAAAGATCTCCTTCTCTTCTCCCTCGAAAGGTCGTGGAAAAGTTGGGAAGAAAGCTAAGCGGGTTGTTGCTCAAACCGAGGAGGATGCTGACTCTGATTCGGATTTAGAGGTATCAAAGGCTAACTCAATTTTATTTTATTCCGATCTTGCTAAGCGTAATTGGGAATTCTTTAAGAATAGGGAAATCTTGAATGATCGAGCAGTAGATTTAAAAGATTTTTCTGTATATAATTTGGTTGAATTTTTGAAGAAAAGAAAAGTGTTGGGGAGTGTAACTTTTGCTAAACCTTATGTTGTTGAAGTAGTTAGATATTTCTATGCAAATTTGACACATGATTTTGGGAATCCATCTTCTAAACAATATGGTAAAGTCTTTGTGCGTGGAAAGGTATTCATAGTTACTCTTGCTAGGATTAACAAATTTTTGGGAATACCTAATGCTATTGAAGCTGATGAGGGGGTTGATGAGGAGTTGGAGGCTAAGATGGCTGATGTGTTAACTGGTGGCCAAACTAAGATGTGGGTGGCTAACAAGAAGCCAAATAGATTTGCTTCGGTTCTTACATCACTGTTCTCAACACTTCACAAAATCTTTGTGTCAAACTGGATTCCTACTTCTAATACAACGATGGTGCCGTTCGAGCATGTTTGTCTTTTGTATAAGGTGTATATGGGAGAAAAGGTGAATCTAGGGCAACATATTTTCAATTCAATTGCTGAGATTCCCATGACAAAGTCCAACAAGAAGTTGGTAGTTCCCTCTCTCATTTACAACATGCTCATGGACCAAGGTTTTAAACCCACAAAGAAGGATATTCTCACGGTCAGACTTCCTCTTCAGACTGTTCAAAAGGCCTTTCTTGCTGAGTCCAGAACTCGTGATCTTCCATGGAGTGATGCTGCTGAGACTGCTCCTCCATCTTCAGATCATCTTTGTTCTATCCCTATATTTGTGTTGCAGGAACAGACTGACCTCTATACTGCCCAGGTAGAGATCTTTGCCAAGTAAAGAAAAGTATTCCATCGTCTTCTTTCTTCCCAAAAAGGGGGAGAGTTTGGTGGTGGAGAAGGCAGTAGCAGAGGCAGAGGAAGGGCAAGGGCAGCAGCAAGTGAAGAGGAAGGAACTGATGAGCAAGATGAGGAGGAGGAGTAGATGAAAAGAAGAATGAAGAAGGAAGAAGAGCTGCAGTCTGTTGCAGTTTTTTGGTTGATGTTTCTCAAATAATTTCTCTCTAACAATTTCCATTATGTTTTAAACAACTATATGTTTGCTGAAGGTCTATGATCGGGCCAATTATACTTGATATTTTGGGGCGATTTTATGTGGTTTGATTGTGTTAATTGTTATATAATGATGCTAGTTTGGAAGAAGTTGTACTTTGAGGGTTTTTGCAGGGCATTGACACAAAGATGAAGAAAATGGTGTGTTTTTGGTGAAGAAATGAAGCTTTGCGCAAGAAGTTGAAATTGAAGGAAGTAAATCCATGCCGTATGGGCATACGGTAGGACGAATGGGCGGATAACTAAAGAAACTGGGCCTGAACGTGCGTTTATGGGCTAGAACACGGAAATTACTTAAGCCCAAGGCCTGGACGCGAGCTAGAAGAGTTCCCACCGCCTTAAGAGTCCCGTTTTTTTTAACTTCCTTGTTGGAATAGATTAGGATGGCTATTTCCTTGTTGATATTATCTTATTTTAGGAATTTGATATATAGATTAGGACTTATCATATTTTGAATATTCATACTTCAATTCTGAACGCAAGAACATGAACAAGCGACGTTTTCTCTCTGGAGCAGAATAGTTCATCTTCTTTGTTTTATTTTCATGGTATTCGTTATTTTAATATTTTTGCAATTCAATCTTAATATGAGTTCTAGCTAAATTCTTCTTATTCTGGAAACAACTAACAAAACCCTGGCTTAAATAAGCTGTGAGATCTAATCGTGTTCATTGTTCAATTATTTGCATGCATTTGTTATTCTTTGTATTTCGAGTAGTTAATTGTTTCAATATTGCTAGATAGTTGCAAATACTTGGTGAATTGGAATTAATTAGTAGTCAATTAAACCGGCCATCCGTAATTGTGGTTTAAGTTTAATTAGTGGCGAAACGGTTCTTCAGAACCAGGGAGAATAACAATCTTAGTTTAACAATCCTACGTCAGAGTTTGTTAATTATGAATCGGGTTCCTCTAGATTTTAAGGTTGTCGACTCATTAAACCTATAAAGCGTCTCTTACGGTTGTCAGTCGATTAGGGAAATAATTGGTGAAGCATTTTCCTGATTATCGAGAAATTACGGAGGAATTAGGCTGCGTCAGTAAGCGTCTTCGGTAGCTATAACTGATTTGTATGTGTTAATTGAATTAATCATTGCATCAAGGATCGGTTTAGGTAAGCTAGGGTGGAGTTAATTGGATTCCAGAATACTTCTTCTCATACTTTAAGTTCGTTCGATTTAATTACGGGTGCATTTATTTTATATTTAATTGTTAATTTCGTTTATTTAATTATAATTACAAAAACCCCTTTTGAAGTTTGGTTATACAGATTGAGAGTATAGGGTAATTCTCGCCGGTCCTTTGGGAGACGATCTCGCTCATCGCTATACTCGTGCAGTAAGGGCATACCGACTGTTGTCGGGAATTTTATTTTTGGTGTAAAACGACGCATCAAATTTTGGCGCCGTTGCCGGGGATCGGTTCTAAAGTAGTAATTACTCTCATATTTTCAGTTTGTTATTTTTCTTATCTTTAATTTCTTGTTTTCCAGTGCATGACCCGTTCCTCGCAAAAAGAGAAGTTGTTGTTCGATCCAGAGCCAGAAAGAACTCTGCACCAGTTGAGGAGAGCTGCTAAGACAGCTAAGGAAGTCTCCGTCCCAAAATTAGAGACTTTTGATCTGCATCAATTGTTCGACGCGGGTATGGCTAATAACGAGAATCGAGCCCTTGTCCATCCCGCTGAACCTGCTCCGCTGATTCGAGAGCTGGGGCGCCATCGTAACAACAAGCCTATCTGCATCGTCCTACCTACCATTTCAAATAATGCAGAGATACGGCCAGGGTTCATACAAGTTCTGCCAAAGTTCAGTGATCTACCTGGAGAGAGTGCGCACACACACCTGGCTGAATTCGATCTAGTCTGCTCCACGTTACGTCCTCAAGGATTTTCTGCTAATAATCTGCGGCTATTGACTTTTTCGCACACCTTGCATGGACGAGCCAGGGAGTGGCTCTTTGATTTACCATCTGGTTCGATCACTTCGTGGGAGGAGCTGGAAGAGCAATTCTTGCGTAAATTCTTCCCAGAATCAAGAGCTGCAAATTTGAGGATGGCCATTAGCAGTATCAAGCAGAAGCAACATGAAAGTTTGGCCGAGTACTGGGCACGATTCCAGCAGCTGTGCCGCAAATGCCCGGATCACGGATTCTCTGATTATCAGTTGTTCACAAATTATTTTTACCGAGGCATGTCTTCTTTTGACAGAAAAATTGTGGACGCGGCCAGTGGAGGATCCCTCATTAACAAAACTCTGGATGAGGCAAAATAGCTCATAATTGATATGGTATTTGGAGGTCAACAATATGAAGACGAGGACGAAGATCGCTACAGGCCAGTAAAAGGGATTGATCGAGTTGAGAACTGTGGAGTGAATGAAAAGATTGATGCACTAACCTCTTTAGTCAGAGGCCTAGCGGTTGCCCAAACAAAGCATTCCCGATGTGGTGTATGCACAGAGAGTGGACACTTTACCGATGAGTGCCCAACATTGCAGGACCCTTCCACCGAGCAAGCTTGTTATGGCTCGGGCGACGCACAACAAGATGCCCTCACAGGAATCCATTACGATTCCCCACAAGGAGATGCTTACCGAAGGAAGAGAAATAATGACCCTTATTCCAACACCTACAATCCAGGTTGGAGGAATCATCCGAACTTCCGTTGGAAACAACCGGGCGATCAAAGACCACCTGGAGATTTGCCTTCAAGACCGCCGCAAGATGGGCCGTATGCCCATATGGACAAACCTGCACCAAGTATGAGTGAAATTATGAAGTGTCTAGAACAAAGTAATGCTCTGGTAAACAGTTTGGCACAAAATCAGAAGGCATTCCAGCAAGAAACACAAGCTGCCCTTGGCAGTATGGGCACACAGATCACTCAGCTAGCCATGCAGATGAACAAGTTGCAAGGGCATACAGGAAAGCTACCCTCACAAGCTGAATAAAACCCCAGAGGCAACGTGAGTGCCGTGACCCTCCGAAGTACGAAAGAATTGGTTGAAGTGGAGAAAAAGGCCGAGAAGAGCATGTCGTATGGGCATACTGCACAGACTGAAGATGAATCTAATTCAAAGAAAGAACAGCCTTCTGCAGCTACCGAGCCCACCCCTGTTGAGGTACAAGCTGACTCTAAAAATTCTAATTCTGTAGTTGCAGCTCCTTTTCCTTCCAGGTTGATTCGCAACAAGAAAGAAAATGATGAAAAGACAATTCTGGAGCTGTTGAAGAAGGTGGAAATCAATCTCCCTCTAATTGATGCCATCAAGCAAGTACCCAGATATGAAAAATTCTTGAAGGAATTATATGCCAAGAAGATTCAGTACGGAAAGGATGCTCGAATTCAAGTTGGTGAAAATGTCTCAGCAGTGATCCAACGGAAATTACCACAGAAATGCAGGGATCCAGGTATGTTCACTATCCCTTGCATCATTGGAAGTAAAAAGGTTGAGAAAGTCATGCTAGATTTAGGCGCATCCATAAATGTTATGTCTTTATCTATGTACAAAGACTTGCAATTAGGTCCTATAAAAGATACTCGAGTCATCATACAGTTAGCTGATAGGTCTAATGCATATCCTCAGGGTGTAGTCGAAGATGTTTTGGTCAAAGTGAATGAATTGATTTGCCCTGTGGATTTTTACATTGTTGATATGGATGATTCTCTTTCTTCCCATAGATCACTGATTCTGTTAGGACGTCCCTTCATGAAAACCGCAAGAACCAAGATTGATGTTGATACTGGCATGCTTAGTTTTGAATTTGATGGTGACATTGTTACATTTAATATATTTGAAGCCATGAAGCATGTTGAGGATCCTGAGGCTCTTTATATGGTTGATATTGTTGATACATTAGTTGACGAGCTTGTTGAGCATAATTTCAGGGATGACCATTTAGAACAGGTTCTTTTCGGTGGAGTGACTGAAACAGCCGCTAACTCAGATAAAGAAGCCACAATCAGAGAGATTATTCAGCAACTCTATGCCACCAGTGAATTTCCAGCTCGAAATCTCGCAGGCCGTATGCCCATACCGACGGACACTGCACCGATTCTGCCCTCTCATGTGAAAGCTCCCATTCTGGAACTGAAAGTCCTCCCTGAGCATCTAAAATATGCCTACCTAGGGGAGCAAGATACGCTGCCCGTCATCATTAGCACAGATCTCTCCCCCGACTAGGAAGGCCGACTTTTAACGATTTTGAAGCTACACAAAGGAGCTATCGGGTGGACCTTGGCAGACATCAAAGGCATCAGTCTAGATATCTGCATGCATCGCATTTTTCTGGAGCTAGATAACAAACCGTCCAGAGATCCACAGAGAAAATTGAACCCGGTGATGAAAGAGGTGGTTCTCAAGGAAATCCTCAAGCTACTCTAGCTAGGGATTATTTACCCTATCTCCGACAGTGAATGGGTCAGTCCAGTACACGTCGTCCCTAAGAAATCCGGTTTCCAGCTTGTGAAGAATGAGAACAATGAGTTGATTCCAATGCGGTTGCAAACTGGTTGGCGCATGTGCATAGATTTTCGAAAATTGAATGATGCAACCCGCAAAGACCATTTTCCCTTACCATTCATTGACGAGATGCTTGAACGGTTGGCTGGGAAATCCTTCTTCTATTTCCTCGATGGATATTCGGGCTACTTTCAGATTTTTGTCGCCCAAAAGGACCAAGAAAAGACGACTTTTACATGCCCGTTTGGAACGTTTGCCTGCCGAAAGATGCCATTTGGATTGTGTAACGCTCCTGGCACCTTCCAACGGTGTATGATGAGTATCTTCTCCGACTTGATTGAGAGCTGCATCGAAATCTTTATGGATGATTTTACCGTGCATGGAGATTCCTTTGAGCAATGTTTGGAGCATTTGGATAAGGTACTCCAAAGATGTGTTGAGACCGACTTGGTGTTGAATTTCGAGAAGTGTCATTTTATGGTGCAACAAGGTATCGTGCTTGGCCATGTCATCTCTGTAAAAGGGATCGAAGTTGATCGGGCGAAGGTTGATTTGATTGTGAAGCTGCCTTATCCTTCTAATGAGAAGGAGATCCGTGCCTTCTTAGGTCACGCAGGCTTTTACCGGCGCTTTATTCAAGATTTCTCCAAGATCGCCCAACCAATGACCAAGTTGCTACAAAAAGATGCTCCTTTCAATTTTGATGATAAATGTAAGGAATCCTTTGATATTTTGAAAGAAAAGCTCACTTCTGCGCCCATCATTCAGCCACCACAATGGGGCCTCCCTTTTGAGCTCATGTGCGACGCCAGTGATTTTGCGGTTGGAGCAGTACTCGGACAAAAGAGTTGGAAGCAAAGTCATGTCATATATTATGCTTCCAAGACCCTTAATCCAGCCCAATGTAATTACACGACAACATAGAAAGAGCTCTTGGCCGTAGTTTTCGCATGTGAGAAGTTTAGATCCTATCTTGTTGGATCGAAAGTGGTGGTGTATACAGACCATGCCGCTCTAAAATACTTGCTCTCCAAGAAAAAATCAAAGTCGCGCCTCATTCACTGGGTTTTGCTTCTGCAAGAGTTCGATTTGGAGATTAAAGACAAAAAGGGAGCTGAAAACAATGTTGCTGATCAGTTGAGCAGACTGTAGACAGAGCCCGACGGTATGCCCATACCGGATGATTTTCCAGATAAACTCTTACTCGCTGCTGCGGATACAGCCCCTTGGTACGCGGATTTGGTGAATTTTCTAACCTCTGGAATTTTCCCTAAGGGTACCGAAACTGCAAAGAAGAACAAGTTACGAAGCCAGGCCAAATACTTCATCTGGGATGATCCGTATTTGTGGAAAACATGTGCCGACCAAGTGATTCGTCGATGTATCCCTGATAATGAGATCCCATCCATTCTTACTTTCTGCCATGCCCATGCCTGCGGCGGCCATTTTGGACCGCGACGAACAGCCCGAAAAGTCCTTGATTGCGGATTTTATTGGGAGACGATTTTCCGGGACGCTTATCACTTTTGCAAGGGTTGTGATCGATGCCAACGCCTGGGTAACATTTCTTCCAAAAATGAGATACCCCAAGTACCTATTCTGGTGTGCGAAATCTTTGATGTATGGGGCATGGACTTCATGGGCCCCTTTCCGAGCTCGTTTGGTCAGTCCTACATCTTGCTAGCCGTCGACTACGTTTCCAAGTGGGTCAAGGTTAAGGCTACACCAACAAACGATTCCAAGGTGGTTAGTACATTTCTCAAAACTCAAATTTTTCAGCATTTTGGCATCCCTCGGGCTATCATTAGCGACCAAGGCACCCATTTTTGCAATCGCACCTTGGAAACCTTGTTCAAGAAATATGGTGTTCACCACCGCATCGCCACTGCCTATTATCCCCAGTCCAATGGGCAAGCCGAGGTCTCGAATCGCGAGATCAAGAATATTCTGGAGAAGACCGTATGCCCACACCACAAGGATTGGAGCCTGCGCCTGGATGACGCCGTATGGGCATACCGCACAGCATTCAAAACCCCTATCGGGATGTCCCCCTATCGGTTGATCTTTGGGAAGCAATGCCATTTACCGGTTAAGATCGAGCATCGAGCTTTTTGGGCAGTCAAGCAATGTAATTTCGACCCTCATCTCGCCAGTACTGAGAGGCGTTATCAATTACAAGAGCTGGAGGAAATTCGATTGGCAGCTTATGACAGTGCCCGTGCTTACAAAGATCGAACTAAGTTTCTCCATGATAAATACATCTGGCGCAAGACTTTTGAAGTAGGCCAGAAGGTACTTCTTTTCAATGCCCGCCTCCGACTCATGCCGGGTAAATTGAAATCTCGTTGGATCGGACCATTTGAGGTTGTTCATGTCAGTGCCCATGGAGCCGTGGAAATTCGTAGTGTGGCTACTCAGAAGCTGTTGCACGTTAACGGTCAGCTGCTCAAGCCTTATTGTGCCACGACTGACGGATCTAGTTTTGATGGGGTCGATTTGGCAACCCCGGTACCCACAGACTGATCCTGCTCACTCCGTCGAGCCTCCGATGTTAAAACAGGGCGCTATTCGGGAGGCAACCCGATCTCTTTTTCTTTTTACTTTTATTTCTTTTCCTTTCCTCTCGTTTTTTTTATATCTAGTTTTTTTTTATTAAACACAAAAAAAGTATATATAAAAAAAAACAAAGAGAAAACAAGAATCGTACGGGCCACTAGGTATTGTTTTAAGTATGGGGGGGGCCTTTTTCGCATTTTTCAGCTATTCAAGGATCATCTTGCAATTAAGCTTAGTTTGATTTGGGGAATTTCCTTCTTGCCCTAATCTCTCCCCAATTTAATCTCCCCTTAGTCAAAACTTTTTACCACCCCTCTTACTGCCTTGTGCAATTTTTTTTCAGATTTTCACCGCCTCTTCAACTTCCCGCGCTTTCGTCCACATCTCCACCGATCTCTCTCCGAACACCGCTGATCACCGCCACTACCAACATGGGCAAGAAACGAAGTGCCAAGAAGCGAACCATCGCCCCCTCCGATATTCCATCCCCTATCGCCGCCAATCCTGAAGCATCACCCGCTCCTTCTAGATCATCCTCCGCCACCCTTTCCGAGGCACGAATTCCTATTCCAGCCGGCTCTCCTCCGCCAGGCACGCCCTCTCCACCACCGTCCCCTGTCACCGTTCCCTCTACCGCTGTTACACCACCATCGACTCACCGCTGTGTTCGGTCGAAATCTACTGCCCCCGAACCCTCTACACCGCCACCTCTTCTCCCACGGCCACCGTTCCGGCAGCCGGATCATGTACGCTCTCATGCCGAAAGGAACGCCAAGCGCGGTCTGATCGGCGCTCGTGTTTTTGATTGGGATGATATTGCCATTCTAGGGGTTAATGACCAGATTAGATCACACTTTGCTCATATCGGTTGGTCCCCGTTTTTAGATGTTTCTGCCCCGGTTCATAGGGAGCTGTACTTAGAATTCCTTTCTTCATATGTGTTTGATTCCTCACGAGCTCTTGATGATACGCATGCCGTCGTGTTTTCTTTACGAGGTTGAAATTTCCACATGTCTATTAATGCTTTGAATGTGGTTTTGGGATTCGAGTCTGATGAGTCTATTCGTGATGATTTGTATGAGTCTGCCTTGTGTGATGTGTCTGAGTCCTTTTCCGCTCTTTCCTCTGAGCGTTGGCATGTGTTAAGCATTGACTCTGATTTTGCTACTCGTTCCTCTCGTAGTGCCAATATTCGTGATGATGCTCTCCGCCTTTGTCATAGGTTTTTGGTTGCCAACTTGTTTGGCCATATTGATATGATGAATGTAGTCACCTTGCAGGAGCTTTTCATTCTTGATTGCATGATTTCCCACACACCATTGAATTTTGCATTTTGGCTAGCACGTCAGTGGCAGTATAGTGCCAACCATTTCCTTTGTCGAGCCCCATTAGGATATTTTGTGACTCTGCTTGCACACCATTTGCATATTCCTCTTGATGATCCTGAACCTCTACCTGCCACGCTTTTTACTATTGCTGATTTCGCTGCCATGCGTCTGATATGTGTTGATGCCCAAGGGCAGTACAAACTCACCCGACCGGGCGTACAAGGCCCAAGTCGTTTTCCAAGTACAGGTCCTTCTTCTTCTTCCACCGCCCCTGCTGCCAATGCCTCTCTCCTGCCTGAGATTGAGGCCCTTATACTTGCAGCCACCTGAGGCTTGGAGGATCGACTTGGCCAGCGTTTAGATGCAATTGATGATCGCCTCACTGTCTTCGAGCAGGTCCTGTGTCATCTCTCGGATTGAAGAGTTTGCCCCTCTTTTCCCCCTGTGTTTTGTGTAGTTTGGTTACTTTTTCTTGCTTATGTTTTGCTTTGTTTTCCTTTGTTGCTTTCTGTTCTTCTTCTGTTGCCTCCTCTTCTCCTACACAGTGAGGACCCTGTGGTCTTTAAGTATGGGGGGGAGAGTGACCCTGCTGCATCATGTGTCTAAAAACAGAAAAAAAAAAGCATGGTTTTTCTACTTCTTTTCAGTGTTTTGGTTGTTTGTTTATTTTGTTAAGTATTGGTTGCCTTGAGCTAGTTCGTATGAGGAAGAGGGACTATGATTGGGTTTGAATGGTTTATTGGTTGTTGTCCTGTGATACGGATACACCAATCTTTGATGAATTTGTGAATGATGGATCGTTTTTTTTATCATATTATTTTAGCCTATAAACGTGAGTTCTTGAGCCTGTGAGCATGAACCATCTATATGAAGCTCTCATTTATGTTGTGAGAGTGTCGGATTGTGTTTATTCAATGCTTGCTTTGCCTTGTTGCCCCTGTTTTATCCCTTTTGAGTTTCAAACATGGAAATGATAAAGTCACCTAGGAATTAACCAAGCTTTGGCCTAAAAATTCCCTGCCCTTCAAATTGCCAATTAGTGAGCCTGTTGAGCTTTATTTGCCTTATGATTTTTGTACATCCACTATACATGAAGCCAAAGCCTTGTTTTAGCCTACTTTTGACCCTGAAAATATGCAAGTTATTCCTTAAGTTGCTAAGCTGCAATAATACAAAGAGTGATGCTGAAAAGTGGAAGGGCAATCTTATGCTTTCGTTTGGAAAAAAAAAGAAAAAAAAAAGAGAGAGATGAGAAAAGATTGAAAGCATACCTTGTGTTTATATGAATTATGAAAGCCAGCTTGATGTTGAATTTGCTAAATAACTGCAGCTACGATTTGGATCCACATTTTGGATGACTTGCATGTTTTCTTGTTATTAAGCCACTTCACCTAAAAGAATCCTACCTCTAATCCCGAGCCCCGTTACAACCCTTGTAAAAGACCTTTTGATTTATGTTTTTATCTTAATAGTTGATAATTCCAGTGACATATAGGCAAAGCTATGCTGAGAATGGCAAATCACGACCTGTGTGAATTTTTTTATCCCCTTCTTTGAGAGATTTGGAGTGAACCATGGCGAGGCTGGATCAATGAGCACTGTCTTGACATAAATGAGAAGTCTTGGTGTATTCGTTAGAATAGAACAGGTTGGTGGTTGTGGTTAGGTTAATCATGGTTCCTATTCCGAGCACTTTTCGGATCAAGGCAGCTGGTACCTTTTGTTCTTTATTTGTTTTTGTCGGAGTTTGTGTTTCTTTTGTGTGCTTGGATATGTTCTAGGACGAGCGTTATCTAAGTATGGGGGGAGTTGATCGGGCCAATTATACTTGATATTTTGGGGCGATTTTATGTGGTTTGATTGTGTTAATTGTTATATAATGATGCTAGTTTGGAAGAAGTTGTACTTTGAGGGTTTTTGCAGGGCATTGATACAAAGATGAAGAAAAGGGTGTGTTTTTGATGGAGAAATGAAGCTTTGCGCAAGAAGTTGAAATTGAAGGAAGTAAAGCCATGCCGTATGGGCATACGGTAGGACGAATGGGCGGATAACTAAAGAAACTGGGCCTGAACGTGCGTTTATGGGCTGGAACACGGAAATTACTTAAGCCCAAGGCCTGGACGCGAGCTAGAAGAGTTCCCACCGCCTTAAGAGTCCCGTTTTTTTTAACTTCCTTGTTGGAATAGATTAGGATGGCTATTTCCTTGTTGATATTATCTTATTTTAGGAATTTGATATATAGATTAGGACTTATCATATTTTGAATATTCATACTTCAATTCTGAACGCAAGAACAGGAACAAGCGACGTTTTCTCTCTGGAGCAGAATAGTTCATCTTCTTCGTTTTATTTTCATGGTATTCGTTATTTTAATATTTTTACAATTCAATCTTAATATGAGTTCTAGCTAAATTCTTCTTATTCTGGAAACAACTAACGAAACCCTGGCTTAAATAAGCTGTGAGATCTAATCGTGTTCATCGTTCAATTATTTGCATGCATTTGTTATTCTTTGTATTTCGAGTAGTTAATTGTTTCAATATTGCTAGGTAGTTGCAAATACTTGGTGAATTGGAATTAATTAGTAGTCAATTAAACCGGCCATCCGTAATTGTGGTTTAAGTTTAATTAGTGGCGAAACGGTTCTTCAGAACCAGGGAGAATAACAATCTTAGTTTAACAATCCTGCATCAGAGTTTGTTAATTATGAATCGGGTTCCTCTAGATTTTAAGGTTGTCGACTCATTAAACCTATAGAGCGTCTCTTACGGTTGTCAGTCGATTAGGGAAATAATTGGTGAAGCGTCTTCCTGATTATCGAGAAATTACAGAGGAATTAGGCTGTGTCAGTAAGCGTCTTCGGTAGCTATAACTGATTTGTATGTGTTAATTGAATTAATCATTGCATCAAGGATCGGTTTAGGTAAGCTAGGGTGGAGTTAATTGGATTCCAGAATACTTCTTCTCATACTTTAAGTTCGTTCGATTTAATTACGGGTGCATTTATTTTATATTTAATTGTTAATTTCGTTTATTTAATTATAATTACAAAAACGCCTTTTCAAGTTTGGTTATACAGATTGAGAGTATAGGGTAATTCTCGCCGGTCCTTTGGGAGACGATCTCGCTCATCGCTGTACTCGTGCAGTAAGGGTATACCGACTATTGTTGGAAATTTTATTTTTGGTGTAAAACGACGCATCAGTCTGATAAGATCTTTCTTTTGTTGATGTTTTGTTGCTAACATTTAGTTGTTTTTGATGATATAATATGGTTATCTAAGTATGTTTTGAATATGTGTATGATATCTTTTGGAAGTATGCATGACAGGGGGAGTGAAGTGTGCATGACAGGGGGAGTAACTGTGTTTGTTTTAGTTATGACTTCTTCTTGTCTTTCAAGTACATGTTTAGGGGAAGTTATGTTATGATTTGATTGTGTTGCATGCTTGAAGTTGTTTTGGGAAGAAAGACAAAAATGGGGAGATTGTTGAAACCGTGTGTTTTGTTAAATATTTTGGATATAGATTTTGTTTTGTCTTTCTTTATTTACTTGTGCAGGAAGATAGTTGGTTAAGATATTCTAGGGAATCTGTTGTGGTTGACCAATTCAAAGAGTTGATCAAGTCAAGATAAGGTTGTTGTTGAAGTTGAGGGAGTAAAGCTGAAAATCTAGGAGTGGAGATCATGGATAGTTAAAGCGGTTATTTGGAGTAGAGATCAAGTAATTAGTTTGTATAAATAGGAGTCATTTGTATAGAGTAAATACGAATTCTTAGAGAGATATATTCAGATCTGTAATAGGATTCTAGATTTCTACAAGTGTTAGTTAAGATAACTTTAGTCACAACATTCTGCGAAGGAAGAGATAAAGTGTCTTAAGTTTAGTAAGAGTTTACTTGTAGTATTTTTGTAATTCACAAATTCATATAGTGAATATTTCGCCCTGAGGCACTTCGCGAGATTATAGAAATATAATCTCGTGAAATTTTCCAATCCATTGTGTGTTTCTAAATTCCACTGCATATACAAAGTTGTCTCAACTTTAGATACAACTTTGATCACAACTCTGTCAGAACCGAGAGTTCGGTTATTTGTGTGTGTTTTATTTAGTTGAGTCATATTTCTAAGTATCTTAGGTGTCTAGTATTTAATCGAGTCTTATTTCCCTTATTAGTCGTTTATTTGTGTCTTGTTATCTGTCAGATTGAATCCTTCATTCGCCTGACGTGTTTCGATCTAAAAGTCTTCCGCGTGCATAAATCTCGTTTCTTGGATACATTGTCCGGGTCATATCAGATTCCAACCATATACCATGACTCTTAGGATGAACCCAAGAAAAGAATAATGAAGGCAAACTTCAATATAAATAATAACAGTTCAAAGGTTAACTGTTAATAGGTTAGGCATGAAAAAGGCCAAACAGATGTCTATCCAAATACATGAAGTAAAGAGATGCCAGACTTTCATCTGTCGTGAATGCAATATAAAGCCAGGCTTTTGCCTTGACATGGAAAGTAATGTAAAGCCAGACTTATGCCTGTCTAAATAAGGAAAGTAAATAAATGTCAGGCTTTTGACTGTCATGAACGGAAAGTAAACGGGATTCGGAGAACCGAACACTCCGTAACAATAAAGAAAATGGGATTCGAGAACCGAACATTCCATAACAATAAAGAAAACGGGATTCGGAGAATCGAACACTCCTCAGCAGTAAAGAAAATAGGATTCGGAGAACTGAATACTCCATAACAATAATCAGAGTAAGCGGACAAGAACGCAGTGCATTTATTCAGACACAAAAGGTAACCATGTTCTCAGTTGGACTCCACACATAAAAGAAACATATACATCAAAAGATAGCCCTTCAGCCTTAGCACAACCATCCACCATCCTGCAGCTCATCCTGAAAATATTTGAAAAGATTTTGGACGTGAGTACTAATGCACTCAGTGGGTACTTTTGAGAAAAACCTTCACAATCATTTTATAAAACAGAATATCCGATCATATTTTAAGCATATCATGGAAAGCTTTTAAAATAAAAAATTTGTGAATTCCATGTATACTAAATCATTTTAGTTCCATCATTGTGCGCCACTCTCCCCTAGAACGCTTACGATGAGTCGGTTCGTATACACAACCCGGCTGTTTAAGGATGGACACTGCCTTGTTTGCTTGGAGCTCGATATCGTGAACCATTGTAGTTTCTTCACCAAAACAGTAGTAAGACTTACATGAGTCAGGAGAGCACATTAAATACAGTCATGAGTTGGATATTCAATCATGTTCATTTTATAAATATCAGGGCTTAATAACCCGAAATACATTTTTATACAATAAAAACCCACCTACTAATCTGATCTGGATAGCTAGATCTAGATATTCTAATTCTGGTCTCAACTAGAAGTCTCCTTCTTCTGTACCTAAAGATTATCCGGCAACTTAGTTTCGATGAAAGACTACCATTAGTTCAAAATCTAACATTTCTTAGCTATGAAGTAAATATTATCTACTATCTTAATACGCAGCACCCGGGTCATCAAAATATTTTAACTCTTAAGGAAACTTTACTCGGGGCATTTTTATAAAGAAAAACCCTTTAGGAAGTTTTGGCATACGGAGTGGTCAAACCCGTATCCTAAAATTAATTCGGTACAAATAAATTCATACCGCAAGATCTGCCCACTGGAAAAATATGAAACTTTAAATAAAAATACTATATTTTGAGACGGAACAACTTTTGAGACTAAAAATACGATAGGACTATCCACGAAGGATATATCTGAAAAAGACTACAATTTAAAATTCGGATGCCCAAAATATACCCGAAATTAAAAAGTGACAACATGGAAAATGCATACAAATATGCATAGAACATAAAACCCTAAAGGCACATTTTGATCCGGCGACCCAAAAGAGATCACCGTTTTTAGGCGGTGGTGGAGTGATTGATTAATTTGGGAGGGGAGGGGGCGGTGGTGGTAAACGTTGTAAGGGGCTTGGCGTGATTGATTAACGTGGGGGGTTGATGATTATGGTGGATGATGGTGATGGTGGTGGTGGCGTGAGGTGGAGGTCGTTGGCAATGGTGGTGACTTTTGGCAGCGGTCACGATGATTTTTCGTCATGATCGTCTGTCAAATCATCTTTTCAATTACGTATTCGTGATCTACGCATTGACACCTTCAAAATGACTTTTTCGAAATTGAAATAGGAAACTAGAGACGTACATTCTCTAGAAGCTGCTCGGCGTTTCGATTTTGAAAATGAATGAAAAATGAAACCTTAAGCTCCTATTTATAGAGGAAAAATAAATAGGATAATAACGAATAAAAGAAAGGATAATGATGGAAAAAGAATAGGATAATTACGAATAGGATAATATTTTGAAAAAGAAATTGGATAATGACGAATGTGCCTTATGTTATGCAAATCTATTACCTTTTAACTTAAAATTGTGTAAAGTGTTCATTTGAACTCGAAATTGAAAAATTCAAAGTTTGGCATGATGCTTGAAAATTCTTCTATCAACCTGAGAAAAATATCAGAATATATTTTTAAAGGAATTTTTGACCAAATTAAATTTTAACAGATTTCCTTGGCTGCGTTTTTCCTTTATTTAAATCCTTTAAGGACCCAACTTATTTTCTAACTTACCAAAGGGTAATATAAGTTGAATAAAACCCTCTAAAATATTTCAGGGTATTACATTCTACCCTCCTTAATAAAAATTTCATCACGAAATTTGCGTACCTCTATTGGGTAAATCAGGGTACAACTCCTTGATTCTGCTTTCAAGCTCCCAGGTAGCTTCCTCTCTCCCATGGTTATTCCATAGGACTTTCACCAGTGATATCTGTTTGTTCCGTAATTTTTGGACCTTTTGGTCAAGAATAGCCTCTGGTCTTTCTTCATTTGATAAATTCATATTCAGAACTATCTCTTCATTCTTTATAACGTATTTAGTATCAAACACGTACTTTCTCAATATTGAGACATGAAAAACATTATGAACCTCAGCTAGACTTGGCGGTAAGGCTAGTTTATAAGCTACCTCTCCAACTCGTTCACGAATTTCAAATGGTCCAATATACCGTGGTCTCAATTTTCCTCTTTTGCCAAAACGTATCATTCCTTTAGTAGGAGATATTTTGAGAAAAACCTTATCACCAACATTAAAATACAAATCCTTTCGACGTTTATCTGCATAGGCTTTTTGTCTATCTTGGGCTTCCTTCATTCTCATCCTTATCTTATCAATTATTTCGATTGTTGTCTGAACAATCTCAGGGCCCAATATCTTTTTTTCACCTACTTCATCCCAGTAAAGTAGTGATCTATATCTTCGACCATACAAAGCCTCATATGGTGCCATTCCAATAGTTTTCTGATAACTGTTGTTATAGGTGAACTCCACTAAGGGTAAAACATTTTCCCAACTTCCACCTCTATCAGTTACAACTCCTCTGAGCATGTCTTCTAGTATTTGTATTGTCCTTTCTGATTGTCCATCAGTTTGAGGATGGAAAGCTATACTGAAATTTAGTTGTGTTCCCATGGCATCTTGTAGACTTATCCAGAATCTAGAAGTAAATCTAGTATCCCAATCAAAGGTGATCGAGACGGGTACTCCGTGTAGCCATACAATCTCTTTCACATAGAGTTGAGCCAACTTATCTAGTCCAAGTGTCATCTTGATTGGCACAAAGTGCGCCGATTTGGTCAGTCGATCAACAACAACCCATATCGCAGTGTTTTCTTACACTGACTTTGGTAGTCCTACTACAAAATCCATGTTGATATGCTCCCATTTCCACTCTGGAATTTCAAGTGGTTGTAATAATCCTGATGGTCATTGATGTACCGCCTTTACTTGTTGACAAGTTAAGCATCGTTCAACAAATGAGGCCACTTCTCTCTTCATATTTCACCACCAGAAGTTTCTCTTCAAATCTCTATACATCTTTGTACTTCCAGGGTGAGCGGTATATGGAGTATCATGAGCTTCCATCATGATTTCATTCTTTAACTCTTCATTATGGGGCACACATATTCTTCTCTCGTACATGAGAGCATTGTCATTTGCTTCAGCAAATCCTTTTGAATCCTCAGTTCCTACTTTCAATCGCATCTTCTCTAAACACTCATCCCCTCCTTGTGCCTCCACAATTTGGTTTCTTAAATCAGGTTTAGTTATTAAAGAAGCTATAAGTCCTTTGGTAGATTTTGGTAGTCGAACCAACTACAGCTCTAGTCTTTGAAATTCTTCAATTAACCTTTCTTCTTGCGTTAGGAAACAACCTAACTCTGCTCTGGTTTTTCGGCTAAGGGCGTCTGCCACAACATTTGCTTTACCGGGATGGTAGAGAATGGTACAATCATAATCCTTAACTAATTCCAGACATCTTCTCTGCCTCATGTTTAAGTCCTTCTGTTCAAAGAAGTACTTAAGACTTTTATGATCAGTGTAGATTTCACATCTGACACCGTATAGATAATGATTCCAAATTTTCAAGGCATGTACAACAGCTGCGAGCTCTAGGTCATGGGTGGGATAATTCAACTCATGTGGCCTGAGCTGGCGAGATGCATAAGCAACGACTCTCATGTCTTGCATTAGAACACACCCTAACCCTAGCTTAGATGCATCTGTAAAGATAACAAATCCTTCATTCCCTTTTGGTATAACCAATACTGGAGCTGTGGTCAGTCTTTTCTTAAGTTCTTAGAAATTCTTCTCACATTTCTCAGTCCAAATAAACTTAGCCTTCATTTTCAACAATTGTGTCATTGGCCTTGCCAATTTAGAAAATCCTTCAATAAATCGTCTGTAGTAGCCTGCCAACCCTAGGAAACTTCTTATCTCATGTGCACTGGAAGGTGACTTCCAGTTACTTACTGCTTCAACCTTAGCAGGATCTACTTTGATTCCTTCTGATGACACAATATGGCCAAGGAATATTACCTCACTGAGCCAAAATTCACACTTGCTAAATTTGGTATATAATTTCTCCCTCCTCAGTGTTCCTAGAATTATATGTAGATGTTCTTGGTGTTGTTCCTCACTTTTGGAATAGATAAGAATATCATCTATAAACACAAGAACAAAACTATCTAGATATTGATGAAAGACTCTGTTCATCATATCCATGAACACTGCAGGTGCATTAGTCAACCTAAATGGCATCACTAAGAATTCGTAGTGGCCGTAACATGTTCGAAATGCTATCTTAGGCACATCTTCTTTTCTTATCTTCAATTGGTGATAACCTGAACGTAAATCAATTTTTGAAAATACATTAGCTCCTCTTAGTTGGTCAAACAAGTCATCTATCCTTAGCAAGGGATACTTATACTTAACTGTCACCTTATTCAACTCCCTATAGTCAATGCACATTCGCAATGTACCATCCTTCTTTTTAACAAAGAGAATAGGCGCTCCCCATGGTGAGACACTAGGTTGTATGAAACCTAAATCCAACAACTCTTGTAGTTGTACCTTCAATTCTTGCAGTTCGTTAGGGGCCATTCTATATGGTGCCTTAGATATCGGAGCTGCTCCTGGTTCCAAGTCAATGGTGAATTCAGTTTGCCTATCCGGAGGTAACCCTGGTAGGTCTTGTGGGAAAACATCCTTGTATTCACGAACGATAGGGACTTGATCTATCGCTACTCCTTCTTTCTCGTTTCCTACTAGGTTAACCAGAAAAGCATGGCAACCTTCTTTTCTCATTAGTTTTATAGCTTTGAGGGCTGAAATAACTGGTATCTTCAAACCCATTCTTGCTCCAAAGAAAATTACATTTGGTTCTCTTGGCTTCTGGAATATGACTTGTCTCTCATGACAATGTATAGTCGCATACGTTGCAGTTAGCCAATCCATTCCCAAGATTATATCAAAATCCTTCATGTCGATTACGTATAAATCCGTGATGAAAATCTTTTTGTTAATCTCGAATTCCAAATTCAGGCACATTCTTTTAGCTAAAACAGTTTTTCCAGAAGGGATGCTAACTTCTAAGGTATTAGTAGCATCTACCTGTCTAAGTTTTAATCTTTCACTAGCCTTTTCTGAAATGAAATAGTGTGTAGCTCCAGTATAAAAAAAAGGGAGCACAGGTATATTAAACATGTTAATCATACCTGCCAAATTTTCTGGAGCTTGCTCTGCCTGCTATTGCTAAAGTGCATAAGTCCTAGTTGGCTGTGAGGCACGTTGTCCTTAGTCTGGCTTAAAATTTCTTCTCTGATTTTGCCTTAAGTTTCCACCCTGATTAGGCCTAGACTTGTTCCCTTGATTATGCCTCTGATTTATATTCCCACCTTGTGCTGGTCTAGGAGGAAAACCTGTATTTCCTTTACTCCTAGGATAATCTCGAGCAAAATATCCCGGTTGATGACATAAGAAACATCCATCTGTATTCCTCATACACTTCCCTGAATGAAACTTCCGGCAGATAGGGTAGGGAGTCCTATTTTCTTGTTGATTCTATTGCCCATAATTAGTATTTCCCTTGGCTTACTGTTTCTTATTTCCTACTGCATTTCTATCTTTCTATTTCCGCTTTCTCTTCAGATCTTGGGAAGATTGTTGTGGCTGGGTTTTCTCAGCTGGCATAATAGACTCTATCTTCAAAGCCCGACGCAATGTTTGAGCATACAACATCTTATCATGCCCCATAAGAGTCATGCTGATTTCTGGCTTAAGGCCCTTCCTAAACTTCTTAGCCTTCTTGCAGTCCGAGTCCATGAGATGTGGAGCATAATGAGAGAGTTGATTAAAGGCGCGGTCATACTCAGTAACAGTAAAGCTTCCCTGTCGGAGGTTCCAAAATTCTGACTCTTTCTTTTCTCGATAGCAATCAAGAATGTATTTCTGATAAACTTCTTCCTTAAAGTCTTCCCAAGTAAATTCCTGCCATTACTAATAAGTCATAGTTCTTTTTACAGACTCCTACTAATAGTTTGCATCATCAGTCAGTTGAAATTGAGCACATGTAGGCTTTTCCTCATTCGTGCAAGACATGTAATCAAATATTCGGTCCAGAGATCGAATCCTTTTTTCTGCATTTATTGGGTCACCTAGCCCGTTGAAAGTAGGTGGGTGATGTTTACGAAAAGCTCCTTCTGCTCTTGATGCAAATATAGGGATTGGAATTGGTGCAGTTTGTCCATGGTTTTCTTGGTTCTGTGTTCTTTTCTTAGGCGGCATTCTGAAAAATTTTAGGCTTAAAAAATGACTATCATAAAATCCACTTCGTGCTAAATTAATACGAATGTGAGATATCTCCTAAACTAAATGCTCAACAACATTTCTCACGCAATTCTAATCAGTCTACTTATTTGAAAGTGAAGCACTTAGTCAGTCTACGTTCCACATGAATCTTAAGAGAGGTACTTAAAATCCAATCTATGTGTATAAGTCATAATTAGCTATGTTCATCTACATTCTCAATCAAATCATTCTATGTTCACATTCTATCTCCATAAGCATTCTGGGTTTCCCATCAATTTATCATCATCACATTTCTGAACTCTTCCACATTATCACATTCTCAATCACTTACATTATAACATTTCTAATCATAAGGCATTGATTGCTCTCATCACACTTTCTTTTGAAAAATATCATGGACATATAGTCCTATTTAAAACATGACATTTCATTTCAAACATAATAGACATATAGTCACATTCAAAATAATCATTCAATACTATCTCGACATAAAGTCCCACAATTTTACCATCATGGACAAGAGTCCCTTTCATTCATAACCATCATCATATGGACACATAGTCCCAAAATGATACCATTATCCTTTCAAAATCGTCATTGGTGCGAATTTTCATAAATACCATCAATGTGGAAAATGGTCCTTATCCATATTTTCTTTTTGAAATCAATAAACATAATTGAATCTCAAAAACATTTTAACTCACGTACCTTTCTTTTTGAAGCAGATGAGTGCAGTGCAGGTGACATGCTAGGGCTATTAGATAATCAATAAAGAGACTACACAGAGAACTAGACTCAATCAACAATATGACAGGCCTGCAGAGTTGCAGCCTGCTCTGATACCACTTTGTAATGCCCCTGTCCCAGGATAAGGGCAGGGGACCGGTGCGCTACTTGGGGGAAGGGGTTGTTGAATAGAAGTAATCAAAGAACTAGGGTTAGTGCCCCAAAAATTTGGTCAAAATCTAAGCTTTTAAAGCGTCTAAAATGACTCCAACCAGATACCATGACTCTTAGGATGAACCCAAGAAAAGAATAATGAAGGCAAACGTCAATGTAAATAATAACAGTTCAAAGGTTAACTGTTAATAGGTTAGGCATGAAAAAGGCCAGACGGATGTCTGTCCAAATACATGAAGTAAAGAGATGCCAGACTTTCGTCTGTCGTGAAAGCAATATAAAGCCAGGATTTTGCCTTGATATGGAAAGTAATGTAAAGCCAGGCTTGTGCCTGTCTGAATAAGGAAAGTAAATAAATGTCAGGCTTTTGCCTGTCGGAACGGAAAGTAAACGGGATTCGGAGAACTGAACACTCCGTAACAATAAAGAAAATGGGATTCGAGAACCGAACACTCCATAACAGTAAAGAAAACAGGATTTGAAGAACCGAACACTCCGTAGAAATAAAGAAAATGGGATTCGGAGAACCGAACACTCCATAACAATAATCAGAGTAAGCGGACAAGAACGCAGTGCATTTATTGAGACACAAAAGGTAACAATGCTCTCAATTAGACTCCACACATAAAAGAAACATATACATCAAAAGATAGCCCTTCAGCCTTAGTACAACTGTCCACCATCCCGCAGCTCATCTTGAAAATATTTGAAAAGATTTTGGGCGTGAGTACTAATGCACTCAGTGGGTACTTTTGAGAAAAACCTTCACAATCATTTTATAAAACAGAATATCCAATCATATTTTAAGCATATCATGGAAAGTTTTTAAAATATAAAATTTGTGAATTTCATGTATACTAAATCATTTTAGTTCCATCATTGCACGCCACTCTCCCCTAGAACGCTTACGGTGAGTCGGTTCATGTACATAACTCGGCTGCTTAAGGTTGGACACTGCCCTATTTTCTTGGGGCTCGATATCGTGAACCATTATAGTTTCATCACCAAAACAGTAGTAAGACTTACATGAGTCAGGAGAGCACATTAAATACAGTCATGAGTTAGATATTCAATCATGTTCATTTTATAAATATCAGGGCTTAATAACCCGAAATACATTTTATATAATAAAAACCCACCTAGTAATCTGATCTGGATAGCTAGATCTAGATTCTAATTCTAGTCTCAACTAGAAGTCTCCTTCTTCTGTACCTAAAGATTATCCGGCAACTTAGTTTCGATGAAAGACTATCATTAGGTCAAAATCTAACCTTTCTTAGCTATGAAGTAAATATTATAATATCTACTATCTTAATACGCAGCACCCGGGTCATCAAAATATTTTGACTCTTAAGGGAACTTTACGCAGGGCATTTTTATAAAGAAAAACCCTTTAGGAAGTTTTGGCATACGGGGTGGTCAAACCCGTATCCTAAAATTAATTCGGTACAAATAAATTCATACCACAAGATCTGCCCACTGAAAAAATATGAAACTTTAAATAAAAATATTATATTTTGAGACGGAACAACTTTTGAGACTAAAAATACGATAGGGCTATCCACGAAGGATAGATCTGAAAAAGACTACAATTTAAAATTCGGATGTCCAAAATATACCCGAAATTAAAAAGTGACAACATAGAAAATGCATACAAATATACATAGAACATAAAACCCTAAATGCACATTTTGATCCGGCGACCCAAAAGAGATCACCGTTTTTAGGCGGTGGTTGAGTGATTGATTAATTTGGGGGGGCGGTGGTGGTTAACGTTGGGGAAAGGGCTTGGCGTGATTGATTAACGTGGGGGGTTGATGATTATGATGGATGATGGTGGTGGTGGCATGGGGTGGAGGCGGTTGGCGGTGGTGGTGACTTTTGGCAGCGGTCATGACGATTTTTCGTCGTGATCGTCTGTTAAATCATCTTTTCAATTATGTATTCGTGATCTACGCATTGACACCTTTAAAATGACTATTTCGAAATTAAAATAGGAAACTAGAGACTTACCTTCTCTAGAAGCTGCTCGGCATTTCAATTTTGAAAATGAATGAAAAATGAAACCTTAAACTCCTATTTATAGAGGAAAATAAATAGGATAATTATGTATAAAAGAAAGGATAATGATGGAAAAAGAATAGGATAATATTTTGAAAAAGAAGTTGGATAATGACGGATGTGCCTTATGTTATGCAAATCCATTAGATTTTACCTTAAAATTGTGCAAAGTTTTCATTTGGACTCGAAATTGAAAAATTCAAAGTTTGGCATGACGCTTGAAAATTTTTCTATCAACCCGAGAAAAATATCAAAACATATTTTTAAAGCAATTTTTGACCAAATTAAATTTTAACAGATTTCCCTAGCTGCGTTTTTCCTTTATTTGAATCCTTTAAGGACTCAACTTATTTTCTAACTTACCAAAGGGTAACATAAGTTGAATAAAACCCTCTAAAATATTTCATGGTATTACACCAATACTTGAAAATCAATTACAATGTCGTGTGAAGCCATGATTTATGCATACCACAACAAAATCATATATATTATGGGTTTTAAACATTTTTATGCATCATTGGTTTAATGTGTCTTAATATCCTCAGTCGAAGCATTATGACATGCCTTCTAAAACAATAACACATATATTACGAAGCATTTATTCTTTTTGTGCAGTACTGATTTAATGTGTCTTATTGTTGTATAAGGTGGCCGAATTTGTAGATTCTTAATTTGTATCGAATCAACTGTGTTATGGCCAATTAGTAACCCTTACGAACCCATAGTATAAGCATATCAAAGCATCGAAACAAAACATTATACGGACTGAAACATAACTTACTAAGCAATGAAACAAAATAAGCACCAAAATTATTACATACCAAGCTATTAATGTACACTAACAAAGGATCAAAATCAATCATAATAAGCATTTTTCAAAAGTTCTACTTTTTTAAATAAACAATGATTAATTATATATAATAATACAAAATACCAAAATCTATCATGTTTTTTGTACTTGGATGAGGTTATGATTTTCAATTTTGTTTTAGCAAATCAATTAAACATGCAATGCACTAACATAAAATATTGAAAATAATAAAACACAACTTACAAAGCATTGAAACAAATAAGCACCAAAATCATTATTGATATAAGCTATAAATGTCAACTACAGAAGCACAAAAAATAATCATAATAAGCATTTTTCAAACTAATACGTTTTATAATTTATGAATATCTACTAAACAAGCACAAAAATCAATGATAATAAGCTATGCATTGATATTAAACAAGCACTAAAATCAGCCATAATAATTTATAAATTTCTATCAAACAATTACAGAAATAAATCATAATTGAGCTATGAATTTCTACTAAACAAGCACTGAAATATATAATAATAAGCATTTGTATTTTTTGTACCTAGATGAGGTTGCGATATTCAGTATTATTGAGCCGTAGCAAATAAATAGAACATAAAAGTACTAAAATGAAACATTGAAAGTAATGAAACACAACTTACAATAAAATAAGCAATTAATTTGAATCTGTATACAACCAATTCGAAAATTCCAACAAATAACACACGAAAGGACTGGTTTATGTCTTCACTTGAAAACACCCAACACTTACTCGACAACATCATGTCGCAGTCTCCGGGGAAGTTGTTGTTGAATAGTGTAATCATCGAACTTTCTTCTATAGTAGCACCGACCTCAATCTATTGGGAGTGAAATCATTGGGCTTTCTTCGATTTTGAATGGTGATGTTGTAGAACATCAAAATTAGTCTTCACACTTGTCGGAAATCACAACCTAGTCATCGTTCATCTTCTTCTACATTAGTAGTCGTCGGCGTTCTTTGGGAGAGAAAATCGATCGCTTTTTTCTGCTTTAGATTGGTGCCATGGTAGAATTTGAGAAGATACTTTCTATTGATTTCAAATATGGATAAATACAATTAATTTTCATATATATCCGAATCTTCTACCAATTTTATTAAAAGCTTCCATATCAAATTATTTATTAAAATGACGTTTTCACCCCTACACGAATTGTCAATTAGATTGTATTAGATATATCCTATTTTCCAGTAATTAATCTCACCATTCATTCTCATTATTTGTAACACCCTGAATTTTTGGATAAGGTTTAGACGATTGTTAATGTTAATTAATTAGTTAAGGAAGAAATTTAAATAAGGTTAATTGAGGTCGGATGTCAGTCACGACTTTAAGGGTCAGTTTTTCGTAAAAATCGTCTTTTCAGGAAATATGATCTTAATTCTTTTATGGCCATTTGTGATCTCATTAGAAAGGTTTTAACTCAAGGAGTATGCCGATGTTTTTGGATTTTAATTCTGAAGTCATTTGAGTTCTCAGTGATGAAAAACGTATTTAAGGAGTGAATGAATAGTAACTTTTGCGTGCGTTCGTGTTTTGAGAAATTTATGAAATCCTCCTCGTTGATCCGAGTCTAGTTCTGTCAAGCCTTTCTTATGGGAAATGACTCAAGGATTCCGTTGGCGTTCATGGATTTCCATTCTGAGGTCAATCGAACGCTCGACAGCAAAATCTGTCAGTCTGAGTGAATAGTAAAAAGTAATTCCAAAAAGGGAATCTTTGCTCGTCTTTCTTCTGACGACCCCGTCTTCTTCACGATCAAGTTGGTTCACTAGTATTCGAGCGAATGAGTCTTCCGGTATTTTTAGATTTCGTGTCTGAGGTCATTTGGACCTCGATATCGAATAAAGCAGCTTTTAACCGAACCCGGGGTAACTTTTACAGTGTTCCCGCACTGGAATGGCTTCTCAAGGAAGCCAAACTCCCTCCTATAAATAGGGGACCACCCCTTTACCTTTCATTTGCTCATTTACCATCCATTTCACTTCTTAGAGAGTGGGAAAGCTTGAGAGAAAAGCTGAGAAAGTTCTGTCGAAGTAAAAAGCGTTCTTCATGAGTATTCCGCAAGACAATGAGCGGAGTGGCGCGGAAGGGATGCTGTGAGGGAATGTGCTAGGGGCGCCGTTGGGTCGTAGCAGGCGGCTCTGCCGCCATTGCGACTCGACGAGACGCCGAGCTAGCCACCTTCCTTCGACGCACCTAATCCCGTCCATTTTTGTTCGTCGGTCTCGATTCCATTCCTTTTCTGTCTTTCAATTTCGTATTTACTTTCTGCTCTTCGTATTCTTCGTATACTTCATTATTACTCATTTACCTTCCGTTAAAGTCATATTTCGATTCTTATTAAAGTTCCAAGTTAATAACATTTACATTATATTGCTCGTTATTATTCCGTTACTATTCTTGTCATTAATTCTCGTAATTAATCTCGTTATTCCGTTTAATTCTATTCAAGTTATATTTAAGATTTCGTCGTTATTCTAAATATTTAAAGAGGATTATCGTGTTTATGTTGTTATAATGCCAAATTTCCTTTAAGGTTAACATATGCCGTTTTATGTAAAGATAAATTAATGGAGCATGTTTTAAAAATTTTGGTAAAGTGTTCTTCGTGTTCTTCGTGTTCGTCGAAGGAATCAACGAACATGAAGAACCCAGAAGTAAGGTTGGGCCCAAAAGTAAAGAAAAGATTTTGCGGATATGGAGAGGGCTTTTGCATTTTGCTCTCCATATACCGCCAGTTTATTATTGAAAATTTCTCGAGTTATTAAAGAAGCTTTTATTAAAACCCACTGAGTACATTAGTGCTCATGCCCCCTCTTTTTCAAATGTTTTCAGGTTGAGATGCTGAGGATGTTGGTGGCTGTGGATGTGGGTTGGCTGCCAATATTGTTTTGCTGTTATCTAAGTTCTTTTAAAATCCCATTATGTGTTCTGCTACTCTGATACACTCTTTCTAATTCCGTTTAAGTTCTATTATGATTATCAAGACTCTATGAATATTCTCCAGATAGGATTATATATATAAGACGCATATTAAGTTTTATTTCCGCTTCTCGAGTATATTTTCCTTTCGCCTATGAAGAGGCTTATTCACGTTGATATCTGTTTATTCACTTTGACCTATGAATGGGTCTATGCTTATTGGTATCTGATTAGTTAGCCATTTTATTCCGCTAAAGCATGTTTCCTTCTTAATCGAGTAATCTCGAGTATCGTCGTCTATCTTTCGAAGTATATCTTTATTCTTAAATCTTCTTTGTTAATCTTCCGACTTCATTCATATATCCCTTAATAACATCATGTCCTCATTCGTTAATCCCTATCTCGGGATCGGGCTGTTACAGATGGTATCAGAGCTAGGTTTGCAACTCTGCAGACCTGTTTCTTTGTTTAAGTTAAGCTAAGTGTTTATGTGCATATGAATTGCTTCGTGATAAGTTAAAGCAGCAACCCACAGCTCGCCATCAACCTCATATTCTCAACTAAAAATCAAGGTATGATAGTATAGAGATTTTGGATGTTGGATTCATGATTTTTGGAATACAAGAAAGGAAAATATTTGAGCAAGCATACCTGTTTTATGGATAAGAGAAAAACCGTGAGAGTGAAATTCCAAGTAAGAGGTGTTCGGGTAAGATGATTTCCAAGATGGAAAGTTTGTGAAAAGATTTTTTGATCCCAAAAAGGCTTAAATTCATTTCTCAAAATTTTTGACTCAAGGAAAAGGTAAATATGTATGTTTAAAGACTTTGGGCACCAAAATTTTTATAAAAACTGTCAACTGCTTTAAAAGGAGCTATGCATGCAAGATAAAATCTAGACATAGTATGATTTCAGGAGGACCTTAGGTCTCCCTTTTATAATCTAGACTGATTAAGTTATTCTTTTCTAATGGTTAAGTGTCGTTCGACAACTAGGAAAAGCGTGTCTCTTTTTTGCCCTGTGCAAGAAAGGGTCGAGAGGTTCAGAAGGGAGACCTGGAATGGCAACGAGCAGTTGCTGCCCTATATGGAGAGGTACCTTGAAAGGTGGGCTTGGGCGAATGGCTACAGAGGAGAGCTCGGAAGCGTATCAACCTTGGAAACATGCATCCGCATGTGTGAGCACGCATCACCTGCTTGGAGGCCTACGATGTACCGTATCCTACAAAGCACGATCACTTGTGATCCTGAGACGTATGCCGAGATCGAAAATCTGACGGAGTTCTCATCAGCCTTGATGGCTCGTTGGGTGTCGGAGTATGGCCACGTGCACGCCTTAGCCGAGCAGCAAGCAGACGAGCAAAACCCCTCCCTCGTGGTGGAGTTAGAACTGCAAAGGGCGACTCTCAACAGTCCCCCTGGATTTCAAGCGCCACACCCTCATGACGAAGGAACCTCAGGAGCAAGACCCTCAAATGTCCGGATTGTGAATCACACCGAGTCCCTATTTTTCTGCACTCCTAAAGTGAACCAGTGGACCCCTGCGTCCGCTTCTCAGGGTCTGGGACAGTGTATGCCCCATCAGTATCCCGAAGGGAGCATCCACATGAGGACGTTCAAGTTCAGCGTCCCAGAGACATTTGAAGTTGAAGATGAGGAAGAAGAAGAAGAAGAGGACCCGGAGGAGGGTGAAAATGAAGTGGGGTCGCCATGCAAGGAGAAGGGGAAGGGCCCGGCTTATGATTAAGTGTTAGTAGGAGGTGTAGGAGGTGTTGCTATTAGCACACCTAGTTGTTTGATCTATCTGTTGTCTGTCTGTTTTTCTGATGTCCGTTTAATCCGCTTTAACCAAGATCCTAATATGTAATATATGCTTTAACCTTTCTAGACTCTAATAGTGACAGTGAATTTTCCAAAAGATCGCCCTATTCCGTTTGTAACCTGTGACTTCATTTTATATCGATGCCAAAGTCCTCATAATGAGGCAATTTTCCCATTATGATTGATGCCATTTAATACCCGTTTTGCTTGATTTATCTTGCTTTAATTAAAGACCTTATCGAAAGGCATCCTTGCTTTGTGCAAATTTAATCAAGCGTCGCTAGTATCTAGTTCTTAAGGATGCTGCCCGAAGATGTCTAGCCGAGAATGAGGATGAGAACGAACCCAAGCAAGTCCCAAACCCCGGTCCAAGAGCCGAAAGTATGTTTCTCAAGCATAACCCTCCATCGTTTAATGGTTTTGGAGATCCAATGGATGCTGAAAAATGGGTCCGCTCCTTAAAATGAATTTTCAATTTCATAGTTTGTTCAGAAGAAGAGAAGTTAAGTTGCGCTCTTTTTATGCTGACGGACGATGTGGACTACTGGTGGGAGTCTGTTCGAAGGACCATAACCCAGAGCAATGGGAGGACTATAGTTTGGAAGATTTCAAGCACGACTTATATCAGAAGTACATCCCGGATTATTATCGAGAGGCAAAAGAGATGGAGTTCTGGAACCTAAAGCGAGGAAATAAGATAGTGTCGGAATACGACAGGGAGTTCAATCAATTGTCAAGGCATGCTCCACATCTAGTGGACACGGACGGGAAGAAAGCACGCAAGTTCAAGAAAGGACTTAGATCCAAGATTGACATAGCCCTTGCTAGGCAAGAAGATATGTCTTATGCTCGAACCTTAGCCAAAACCTTAAGCATAGAAGCCATTCTCCCTCAAGAGAAAGTTCAACCCCCTCAGTCAGCTAATGATCCAAAGGGAAAGAGAAAGTGGGAAGGAGGAAGAAGAGATGATAGAGGAAAGAAATCCCACTGGCAAAGCCGAGAATCAGGAGTGCCCTGCAGTCAGCCTGACAACATCCCTAGCCTTAGGCCGTGTCAAAAGTGCGGAAGGACGTATCTTGGAGTCTGCCGAGCAAATCAAACCGGGTGCTACAACTGTGGTGAAGAGGGGCACTTCAAGAAGGAGTGTCCGAAAGAAAACAACAGATGATCCAAAACACCACAACAACCCCGGTATCCGCAGCCACTTCAGCAATTTTCTGGAAATCAGCCAAGGCTGCAGCAAGGAGGACCTCAGGGTCAAAGGCCGGGAATGAATCCAAGACAGAACCAAGGACGAGATCAAAGGTCTAATCAAGGACAAAGGCCGCCTCAGCCAGCTCGCACTTATGCTCTCAATCAGCAGCAAGCTGCTAAGGCCCCAGGTAATCTGGCAGGTATGATTACCCTCTTCAAGATGCCATTTTTAGCTCTCTTCGATACTGGAGCATCGCATTCGTTTATAGCTGAGTCTTTTTGTAAGAAACTGAAGATAAAACTTAAGAACGCTGAGAATGCTCTTGAGATAAGTATTCCCTCTGGAAAAAGAATGATGTCTAGGAAGGTCTGCTCTAACCTAGAATTGAACATAGAAGGGAAAACCTTTGAGTCAAATCTTTATTTGATAAGGATTCAGGACTTCGATATAATCCTAGGAATGGATTGGTTAGCCTCAGCTTATGCCTCCATAAGCTGCTCTGAAAGGGAAGTAGTGATTCGACCACCCGGAAAACCCGAGGTGAAGATCTATGGATCAAGGCTGGAAACCAAAGTCCCAGTGATATCTGCTCTGAAGGCCACCAAGATGATAAGGAAGAATAGCTGCCAAGTATTTTTAGTTAACCTGATAAGGAAAGAGGAAGGAGAGCTTTCAATTGAAGACATTTCAGTCATAAGAGAATACCCCGATGTATTCCCAAAAGAGCTATCAGGACTACCTCTAGACAGGCAGGTGGAGTTAACCATCAAGTTGGAACCAGGAGCTACCCCAGTTTCGAAAGCCCCCTACAGAATGACGCCAAAGGAGTTGCAAGAATTCAAGGTTCAACTGCAAGAGTTATTAGACCTAGGTTTTATCCAACCTAGTATGTCGCCTTGGGGAGCTCCAATCTTGTTCGTAAAAAAGAAGGATGGCACATTAAGAATGTGCATTGACTATAGAGAGCTTAATAAGCTAACCATCAAGAATTGATACCCTCTCCCAAGAATAGATGATCTCTTTGATCAGCTTAAGGGAGCAAGTGTCTTCTCTAAAATAGACTTAAGATCTAGGTATCATCAGTTGATGATCCGAAAGGAGGATATTCCTAAGACTGCTTTTAGGACTTGCTATGGACATTATGAGTTTGTGGTAATGCCATTCGGATTAACCAACGCCCCAGCAGTGTTCATGGATTTAATGAACCGGGTTTTCACCCTTATCTAGATAAATTTGTTCTAGTTTTTATAGATGATATCCTCATCTATTCCAAGGACAAAGATGAGCATCAAGAGCACCTCAGAGTGGTGCTGGAGACGTTAAGAAGAGAAAGGCTTTACGCTAAGTTTAGTAAATGTGAGTTTTGGCTCAAGGAAGTTATGGTTTTAGGTCATATAGTTTCAGAAGAAGGAATCAAGGTGGATCCAGCCAAGATTGAAGCTGTAAGCAACTAGAAGTCTCCAAGGAACGTAAACGAGATAAGAAGTTTCCTAGGACTCGCTGGATATTATCGACGATTCATCGAAGGATTCTCAACTATATCTAAGCCCATGACGCGATTGCTAAAGAAGGACTCCAAGTTCAAGTGGACGCCTGAGTGCAAGAAAAGTTTCCAAACTTTGAAGAAGATGCTAACCACGGCCCCAATGTTAGCCATTCTAAAAGGGAATGAAGATTTTGTGGTTTACGCAGATGCGTCTATGAAAGGATTAGGATGCGTACTCATGCAGAGAGGAAAGGTGATTGCTTATGCTTCGAGACAGCTTAAGAATCACGAGCAGAACTACCCTATGCATGACTTAGAGCTAGCAGCAGTCGTTCATGCGCTGAAGATTTGGAAGCACTATCTCTACGAAGTTAAGTGTGAGATCTTCTCAGATCACAAGAGCCTGAAGTATTTCTTCGAGCAAAAGGATCTTAGCATGAGGCAGAGAAGATGGCTACAACTTGTAAAGGATTATGACTGTATGATTCACTACCACCCAGGCAAGGCGAATGTGGTAGCAGATGCCCTAAGTAGGAAAGAGAAGGCAGAGTTAGGACTCATTTCAGTCTAGGAAAATCTTCGTAAGGAGTTCGAGAAGTTAAGGATCGAGGTGCTAACACCATCCGAGACTATTCAAGCTCAAGTTGCCACTATAGTCGCTCAGCCTGACCTAACGGAAAGGATAATTGAAGCCCAGAGGGGAGACGAGTTTCTTGAAAAGAAAAGATTAGAAGCACGATCAGATAGCTCGCAAGATTTTGTGGAAGCTGCCGATAACGCGCTCTTATTCAAAGGAAGGCTTTGTGTGCCAGGCAAGGAAGAACTAAAGGAGGAAATCATGTACGAAGCATATGACACGCCATATACAGCACATCCCGGAAGCACCAATATGTATCAAGACCTCAAGAGGAACTTCTAGTGGAATAATATGAAGAGAGAGATAACCGCCTTCGTGGAAAGGTGTTTAAACTGTCAGCAAGTGAAAGCTTTACATCAAAAACCTTCTAGGTTGCTCCAACCCTTAGAAATCTCTGAATGGAAGTGGGATCATATCAATATAGACTTTGTCGTAGGTTTGCCAAAGTCTAAGCGGGGGAATACCGCTATTTGGGTAATCGTTGATCGATTATCTAAATCAGCACATTTTGTTGTTGTTAAAATGACGGATGGGCTAGATCAATTAGCCCAGCTGTATGTTAAGGAAGTTGTGCGTTTGCATGGAGTACCGGTCTCGATTACATCGGATCGTGATACAAGATTTACGTTAGGATTCTGAAGGATCCTACAAGAAGCAATGGGATCAAAGCTCAATTTCAGCACGGCATTTCATCCTCAAATGGATGGCCAGTCTGAAAGGACTATCAAGATTCTAGAAGACATGCTAAGATGAGTAGTTATTGATCAAGGAAACAATTGGGAGGAATTACTACCATTGGTAGAGTTTGCGTACAACAACAGCTATCAGTCATCAATTGGCATGGCCCCTTATGAAGCCCTGTATGGAAGAAAGTGTAGATCGCCCTTATATTGGGACGAAGTTGGAGAGAGAAGGATACTTGGGCCTGAAATGGTCCAGGAAGCTGTCCAGAAGATCAAGCTTATTCGTTAATGAATTAAAGAGGCTCAAGATAGATAGAAGGCTTATGCGGACGAGAGAAGAACGGAGCTCAGTTTCAACGTTGGAGATAAAGTGTTCTTGAAGGTGTCTCCATCAAGAGGAGTAGTTCATTTTGGCAAAGGAAGCAAGTTAAGGCCCAGATTTATTGGACCTTTCGAGATTCTAGAGAAGGTGAATTAAGTAGCCTACAGGTTGGCCTTACCACCCAACCTGAGTGACGTTCATGACGTCTTTCATGTCTCAATGTTGAGAAGAGAAGTCCCAGGCCATTATGGATAGAAAGATCCAGAAGTTGAGGAAAAAGGAGATCAGTCTTGTGAAAGTAATTTGGAACCATCATGGTTCGGAGGAGGCAACCTGGGAGCTTGAATCCGAGTTGCTCAAGAAGTACCCTGATATCGTCTATCATGGTTAGTAAATTTCGAGACAAAATTTCTTTAAGAAGGGTAGGATGTAACACCCCAGATTTTCAGATAAGGTTTAGAGGATTGTTAATGTTAATTAATTAGTTAAGGAAGAAATTTAATTAAGGCTAATTGAGGTCGAATGTCAATCACGACTTTAAGGGCTAGTTTTTCGTAAAAATCGTCTTTTCGGGAAATGTGATCTTAATTCTTTTATGGCCATTCGTGGTCTCGTTAGAAAGGTTTTAACTCAAGGAGTATGCCGATATTTTCGGATTTTAATTCTGAAGTCATTTGAGTTCCCGGTGATGAAAAACGTATTTAATGAGTGAATGAATAGTAAATTTTGCGTCCGTTCGTGTTTTGAGAAATTTACGAAATCCTCCTCATTGATCCAAGTCTAGTTCTGTCATGCACCTCCTATGGGAAATGACTCAAGAATTCCGTTGGCGTTCACGGATTTCCATTCTGAGGTCAATCGAACGCTTAATAGCAAAATCTGTCAGTCTGAGTGAATAGTAAAAAGTAATTCCAAAAAGGGAATCTTTGCTCGTCTTTCTTCTAATGACCCCGTCTTCTTCACGAATCAAGTTGGTTCACTAGTATTCAAGCTAATGAGTCTCTCGGTATTTTTTGATTTCGTGTCTGAGGTCATTTGGACCTCAACATCAAATAAAGCAGCTTTTAACCGAACCCGGGGTAACTTTTGCAGCGTTCCCGCACTGGAATGGCTTCTCAAGGAAGCCAAACTCCCTCCTATAAATAGGGGACCACCCCTTTACCTTTCATTTGCTCATTTACCATCCATTTCACTTCTTAGAGAGTGGGAAAGCTTGAGAGAAAAGTTGAGAAAGTTCTGTCGAAGTAAAAAGCATTCTTCGTGAGTATTCCGCAAGACGATGAGCGGAGTGGCGTGGAAGGGATGCAGTGAGGGAATGTGATAGGGGCGACGTTGGGTCGTAGCAGGTGGCTATGCCGCCGTTGCGACCCAACGAGACGCCGAGCTAGCCATCTTCCTTCGACACACCTAACCCCGTCCATTCTTGTTCATCAGTCTCGATTCCATTTATTTTCTGTCTTTCAATTCCGCATTTACTTTCCACTCTTCGTATTCTTCGTATACTTCATTATTACTCATTTACCTTCCGTTAAATTCGTATTTCGATTCTTATTAAAGTTCTAAGTTAATAACGTTTACGTTATATTGCTCGTTATTATTCCGTTACTATTCTTGTCATTAATTCTCGTAATTAATCTCGTTATTCCGTTTGATTCCATTCAAGTTATATTTAAGATTTCGTCATTATTCTAAATATTTAAAGAGGATTATCGTGTTTATGTTGTTATAATGCCAAATTTCCTTTAAGGTTAATATATGTCGTTTCATGTAAAGATAAATTAATGGAGCATGTTTTAAGAATTTTGGTAAAGTGTTCTTCGTGTTCGTTGAAGGAATCAACGAACACGAAGAACCCAGATAAAGATTGCCCAGAAATTGGGCGTAGAAAGAGGGCACCGAGGGGGGGGGTGCGCCGCGGTGCAACACCCCCCACGGCCAAAGGGCCCCCGCCGGCGCAAGGGTGCACCGCGGCGAGGGGGTGCCCGCCGGCACATAAGGGCGCCGCGGCGTAGTCCCTTCCCCCGTGTTGTTCCACATCGATTCTCCAGCTATTTTCGTACCCTCTTTTCGAGCTTTTCGAGTCATGTTATTTTCGAGTTATTTCCAAGTTTAAATTTAAAAGACTTCCAAGTTATTTCCGATTTATTTCGAGTAAACTTTTCAAGTTGTTTTCCGTCTAGAACTTGAGAAATCAAGATGTGATGTTCTTCAAATAAATCCTTCTTGAAACCTTATAAAGTCGTAAAGTCGTGCTATCCATGTTAAGTCCTAGCTAAGGGTATTTAAGTTGGGTATTATTTAATTTCTTGTTGTTAGTTAGAAATGTTCGAAGAAGGCCGCTAAGTCAATGATTCAACTTTTGTAGGGGGAAGTGAGCCTCGTGGGAATTCAAAGAAGGATCATCAACTCGTTGCCTCATCTTCTGCTCCGTAATCGAGGTGGGTAAATCTATACTCATCTAAAGTTTGAGCTAATAAGCTCTAGAAGCATATAGGGCAAATAAGATATCCAAGAAAGCATTTTTGCTCTGCCTGATTGATCTCTGTACAAGGAAGGAAGGAAAGGAAGATATTATGTTATAATTGAGCTCTCAAGGATGTTTAGAATGTTTAAAAATGCTAGAAATGTTAAAGTATTGTTTATGCTTTACATGAGATATTTAGAATTGTCTTTAGTTACAATTCGTATTTATTTACGTTCATCTCCTTGTATTTGAATGTTTATGCTATGTTAAAAGCTCGTATAGTTAAGGATCAAGGATTGCCTTGTTAGGGTAGCGTTAAATTCCTTATAGGCCGAGATCATGCTATATTAAAGGATTAGCCCTTAGACGTTGCTCTAAGATTAGTTTTGCTAGCAAGATTAAGGAATGAATGAATTTAGCATTTTGCTTAAGCAGGATTTGAGCTCAGAACTTTTAAGGGAGTCACTGCTGGGTTAATTCCCTCGCAAACTCGTTTGGATATTTGAGGTACCCCCTCTTCTATCCTATGGCATGCCTAAGGGTGCAGTTGACATCAGGTTTGAGCCAAGATGGGCCCAAAAAGAAAAGAAAAAGGTTTTACGGATATGGAGAGGGCTTTTGCGTTTTGCTCTCCATATACCGTCAGTTAATTGTTGGATATCTTAAAGTTATTAAAGTGTTTTTGTTAAAACCCACTGAGTACATTAGTGCTCATGCCCCCTCTTTTTCAAATGTTTTCAGGTTGAGATGTTGAGGATGTCGGTGGCTGTGGATGTGGGTTGGCTGCCAAGATTGTTTTGCTATTATCTAAGTTCTTTTGAAATCCCATTATGTGTTCTGCTACTCTGATACACTCTTTTTAATTCCGTTTAAGTTCTATTATGATTATCAAGACTCTATGAATATTCCCCAGACAGGATTATATATATAAGATGCATATTAAGTTTTATTTCCGCTTCTCGAGTATATTTTCCTTTCGCCTATGAAGAGGCTTATTCACGTTGATATCTGTTTATTCGCTTTGACCTATGAATGGGTCTATGGTTGTTGGTATCTGATTAGTTAGCCGTTTTATTCTGCTAAAGCATGTTTCTTTCTTATTCGAGTAATCTCGAGTATCGTCGTCTATCTTTCGAAGTATATCTTTATTCGTAAACCTTCTTCGTTAATCTTCCGACTTTATTCACAAATTCCTTAATAACACCATGTCCCCATTCGTTAATCCCTATCTCGGGACCGGGCTGTTACATTATTTGTAAGGTTCAGATTTATTCTTATTTCTCACATAGGGAGTAGTCCCTATTATAACCAACTCCTATATATATATATATATGGCCGGGTCGGGTCATTCTGAATCGGGTCGAGTGAAGATCCGTCTAACGTAAGAGATCCATTAGATGATCTCATACAAGTGCGTCCCTTTATTAAATAATTGGCAAAATCTAATCAATAGTAAAAATCATCAAACATGAGATTAAAAAATTGTGATAGTCTTTAAATATAAATTTATAATATAATAATAAAAAAACACCCTTCAAGTACAATCTTGGACCTCCGAGTCGGTCATGCCTACTAATATTAGTTTATTACCGGAATAAAATGTTATGACATGATAAAGGGATGCTATACAAAAATAAGAAATTTAAGCTCGACTTTTTAAGGTTGGGACCATTTTATTTATTTATTCATTTTTATTTTCAAGATTGAGCTGAATGTCCACTTTCTTTAGTAACATATTGACTAGTGTATAAATGTCACAATCATGTAGGCATACGTATGCAAATTGCAATGTACATGGCACAATTTCATGTGGCAACATGAACTTTCTCCCTATATAGTATTGGATTATTTGCATTAAAATTATAATCATTGTTTTGGTAATTACAAGACGATCTTATAATTATTATAAACTAGTATATCTCCCGCGCGATGCTCGGAACTATTTTATTTTATATAAATTAAAAAATTAAAAACAAAACTCAATCATTATTAGATATATATAGAATACACACACATGTGTATAAGTGTAAATATGAAAATATTAAACTAGACTCAAAAACCAAACTATATTTTCACACACACGCACACACACATATATATATGATTATCATAATTATTTGAATGCATGAATAATTTCATACCATCTTGGAATAAATAATAATTCCAACATACTATAAAAAATATCACAAATAATTAATTTGTTTGAGTTATGTATGTTGTGATCATTTTTTTAATTGTGAAAAATATACACATTTAATTAGACAATAAGAAGACATATTTTTCGTCGATAGAAAAATGAAATAAATAAAAAAACCATACTAATACACTATAAAGATTTCGACTATTTCAATCTTGATCAACACGCATAACATAAGACACATACTAACTCCAAATAATATACTCCACTCAATCTGATCTTTCTTGTTTGATTGACACTTTGGTCTTCTTATGTTTCACCGAGCAACTTCATCATATGAATTATGATGCATCCTAATAAGTGAAGTAACAAAACAGTAAAAAAATATTCAAATAGAAATTAAATGAATTAATGTTTCATATGAGAACAATTTTCATTTTCACAATTGGCATGGTTTTTTTTTTTTTTTTTTTACTCACACACCCGACCTGTGGTATTGAGGAGGTTCGAACCCGTGACCTTTGTCCTCCGAGCAACCTCACTCCACCACTAGGAGATCCCCACCGGGACAATTGGCATGGTTTCCCCAAACTAATAATAGAATACCAAGTTTTCATCCACAAACTCAGATTTGGCCATAATGGAAAATAGACAGATTTTGTCTATATTCCAATAAAAAAGAAAATATGAATGTATTAACTATACTGCAAAGAAACCATTTAAATTTTATAGGAAAATAGCTCATCCTCATCCAATTCGGTTGACCCGTTAAAAGCACGTATATGATGGAAGTGCATTGCAATTATTTGACAATCTCAGTTATAACTATGGAATCTGTAATTGGTTGTATTGTAATTATACAAATAATAAATATAAAAATATTTGAATTGTTAAATTTATTTCTTATCAAGTAGCTAATGGTGTTCAATATGCAAGTACATACCAAAAAAAGATGCATTCATCAAAATTGAATTGGTGAGTTTACTTTAATTTCTGTATACAAGTAAACCATAAAAGGTTGATCCCATGTCTTAACAAGCTAAAGAATGGAGTCACAACATTGTGTTTATATTTGAAGTATTTCAGGAAAATATTTACAAAGACATTCATTAGTGATAAACAAATAATTACACACAAATACTCAAATGGGTAGATACAAATGAGAACCTACATAATTTATTATTTTTTCGGAAGAAGCTGAGTGACGAAAGTCGATAATGTCCTATTTATATATAGCATGCTACAATATTTAAAAAAAATCCTTTTTTTAGGTACTTAATTAAGTATATGAATGATGCCTAACATTATATATATATATATATATATATATATATATATATTTGAATTTAGAATTTGAATGGTTTTCATGACAAAACTACATGTATGAATTATTTACATCTCATTCTTAAAAAAAAAACTAAAATCAATGAGAAAATTTAGTTTAGATGAGAGATTTGAAGAGTTTTTTTTTCCATCAATTATGAATAATGAATAGTCCAATTACCCATGTTAAAATATTAAATACATTGTGGAATGCAGAAGTGCATTTAATTAATTTAGGTTGTGAAATAAAATAATGGATGGAATTAATGATGTGAATTAGGAACTATTAATATGATGTGAATTAGAAACTACAATTTATTATAATTAATTTAGGTAGCAAATTAAGTTAGACAACAAAAAATATATATATATGAAATTAATCATGTGAATTGGGAAATTTGCTATTTTCGAAATCTTACAAAATTTGCTTCCTTTTAAAAAAGTAAAAAATGTATGTGCAGAGTAAAGTAAATGTTGCAGGCAAAATGTTTCAAACATAAGACCTTTAGAAGATGAGAGACAGTGCCAACTGAGCTATTTGAGATTGTTGTGAGAAATTTCACAAGTAATTTATTTACTCTATTTTATTCAATTATTTTTAATTATAATTTTGCCCTTCATGATTTTGCCTTAATATATATATAGATAAAAAAATACAACGTTTAGTAATTTTTTTAATTAGATTAAATCAATTTTTTTGATTAGGAAAGTCTAATGTGTCCAATCAAATTTATTTGTACACTCTAACTGTATAATCATGTGTCCATGTTAAAAAAAAAAAGAACAAACTCCATATATATTTGGATGGAGATATTGAATTGAAAGATAAATTTAGATGAGTTATAATTAAAGATTGTGTTTTATTTATAATAATTATAATTATAATGCTGTAATAATTATAAAATGACCTAAATATTTTGTTTTTAATGCAAATAATTTTATAAGAACTTCATATTGAGTGTTTCTATTTGCACCACTATTTTTTCAATAGACACCACTTTTATCCATTTTACTCTTTAGTTTAATAATCAACTTAATTTTTTTTTAAATAAAAAGGAAAAGAAGGTACGAGTGCTGACATCTCTCTCTTCTCTTTCATTTCTTCTTCTGCACCTTTTTCACTTTGCATCTTCTTCACATTTGTTCAATCCGTATGTCTTCTCATTCAATATGATCCTGGGGATAGAACAATAAAATCCCTGACTCAATGCTTGAATTTCTAAATATTTCAAACAATTGCAAACACTCAAGTCTGAAAAAAATCTTTAAAATTATCTCTGATTTTCAAAAATAATTTTTTGAACATGATGATGTGGGAGTTTGAAAAGAATTTTGGATGATTTTCAAACTTTATAAAGTAGTTCAAAAAATTATTTTTGAATAGTTTATTGAAGTTTGAAAAACGATTTTTGAACTCCATATTTGTTAGAATTACAGAATTTCCAACATGATCTAGAGCTCGTTCGAAGGCTATACATTCATGGCACCAATATCGGTGATCTTTCGGATGTGTACCAATAGTTGTGCCGTCCATATTATTTCACTGCTCCAATTTCTAGCAACATTTTTTTTGTGTTTTATTTATTTTTTGATTTTTTTAATTCAATAAGGGTATGTAAGTAATTACATAAATAGATATTTTTAAATTAATTTATTATGTGGTGTATTTGGAAATTTTGGTGTGTATATAAAAACATCCTTTCATAATTAGCAATTTAGCCTGTTATCTGGCGCACGGAATAAAAGAAAAAAAAATGTGATCTTGCGCACTCAATTTGCCTTTTAATAAAATGACAACTTTTCAAAACATATATCATGCAATCAAACACATTCATAAAGTGATATATGCATTAAAAATCACAATTTTTAGGGTATGTTGTAATTATAACATAATTTTGTAGTTGTTGTTGATAAAACATTATTTTCAATGAATTTAACAATTAAAACATGTTCAATTTTTTTTTTTAAACAATTCAATACCCAAAATTAAATTTATATGGGGTATGTGTGTGAATTGATCGAAACTTATTGTCATTGCCAAAATAACTAAAAATCATATTTTATTTGTAATAATTACAAGATCATGTTGTAAAAGTAAAATAGTTTTAAAATTGTTATTTTTAATACAAAAAAAACCCTAAAATATAATAATAAAAACAAAATAAAACAAAAACATTTTGAAGTAAGATAATGATGAGGCAAGTGTAGGCGTGGCAGTGCGGTCAAATGCATAATATTATAAAATATTGTTGCTAATATATAATATTAAGAGAGAGAAGTGATGAATCTCTGAAATCTTAAATTCCCAAGCAAATCTGGGTAGTCTGAAATATAATTATATAATAACTTGCAGAATTGAGTAAGGACAGATATTTAGTTATTCAATTATTAAAATATAGAATCATAGTTTTCGCGGCGTAGAAGTCGACAACCACACTAATCTCGGCAAATTCTTGTTAGGACTAATTAAACTGAACTAATTCACCTTTACTCCACTAACACCCACCATCAAAAATTATTTGTTTCCTTTTCTTCATCTTCACGTGCATTATAAACTTTACTACAGATTTACAGTCTTCGTGTGAGTCTTGATTGTTGAATATTTGCCTTTTTTTTTTCTTTCTTTCCAAAGAGTTGGTGATAGTGATCTCTCTCTTTTTTCTTATGTTTGTTGTCGATTCTTGTTACGATTGGTGTTTTTAATGTTTCGGGAGTGAATCTTGTGTTGGGGGGCGAAAGGTAATAACTTTTTCCTCTCTTTTTCTTCAAGATTTTGGAATATGGGATCTTTTAGAAAAAAGTGGTATTGCTTTTGATATGTATATATATTTTTTTATTCAGTTAAGATCCTCTAATCATTGGTTTCTCCGATCCTTTTTGTAGATCATTTGGTGAATCATTTATACGAAAAATGGATTCCTGTTGTGTCGCCATTAAAGCTAACGTTGTGCCAGCGACTCAGCGAGAAAATGGGTTTTTTGGAGAGAGAATTAGGAGTTCGAAAGAGAATGTTTTTGGATCACGATTTTGGAGGAATTTGCGTGAAAAAAAACGGACTAAAAAATTGAAGCCCGGAGTTGCATACTCTGTTATAACACGTGATATCAACAAAGAAATGGCTGTGAGTTTGATGAATTTGATTTTAGGAATGTTATTGTTTTGGCTGAATTGATATGAGTTTTGATTGGAGTGATGAGTTTCAGGCACTTGAATCTAAACCATTTCCTGAGGAGCGTTCAAATGCAAACCCAGCAGCAGTTGCATCGATAATCTTGGGCGGAGGCGCCGGCACTCGCCTCTTCCCTCTCACGAGCCGAAGAGCTAAACCGGCGGTGAGACAAGATTGGTGTTGGGTTTAACTTGTTGCGGATTCTTTTGTTGTTTCATTCTTGCTGTTTGAGATGAAAAAAAGTGGTTTTTTGTTTCAGCTGTCATGTTTTTAACTGAGAAACTAAAAGATACAGTAGGATTTCTCTATTGCAAATGTGTTCTGTTTCTTGTTCCAACATTATCAACGTATACAAAGTGTGTGTTTATAAAATCAACAAATGCACGTGGTGTGTGCGGGTGATATGGGAGTAGAACACAGTTTTAGATAGAGGATCCTGTGTGTAGAAGACATAGGTTGCTATGGATGTTTGATGATTTATGTTTGCACGTCTGCAGGTCCCGATTGGTGGTTGTTATAGGCTGATTGATATCCCCATGAGCAACTGCATCAACAGTGGAATAAGAAAGATATTCATTTTGACTCAGTTCAATTCTTTCTCCCTCAATCGACACCTTGCTAGGACCTATAACTTTGGAAATGGTGTGAATTTTGGAGATGGTTTTGTGGAGGTGAGATTCTTAGTGACCCAGAGCTGAGATTTGCATTGGCTATAATTTATAGCGTTTGATTTGATATGATATTGTGAATTTCTTTGAGGTTTCCGATTTCTATCAGTGAATAATTGTGATCATATACATACAAGCTTTAGCTCTTGCTTTTGCTTTCGTTTTATATCTGTCCTCCACAACTTCTCGTTACTGCTCAAAAAGCTTATATATATGGATATAGGTACTAGCTGCCACACAGACGTCAGGAGAAACCGGAATGAGATGGTTCCAAGGAACAGCAGATGCAGTTCGGCAATTCATTTGGGTTTTTGAAGTGAGTGGTTGAAATATACTTTTGGAATAATTTTTGGAGGTCTAATTTGGTTGATTCTCTCTGTGTTTATATAGGCTGCCAAAAATAAAAACGTTGAGCACATAGTAATTTTGTCTGGTGACCATCTTTACAGAATGGACTATATGGACTTTGTTCAGGTAATCTGACAGCATATTGCCCATATGTCAAATAATATGTCCTTATAGTTCTTAATACTTGGGTTAGTGACGGGCAACATGCTTGCAGAAACATATAGATACAAATGCAGACATTACAGTTTCGTGTGTACCCATGGATGATAGGTATGTCTTTGATTCGTCTATTCGTCTTTAATCAAGTTCAAGGAACTAATCATGCTTAAGACAGGGGCCATTGGTGTCATGTACTCATATTGCACTTAACATGATCAGCGGTGTTTCACAGTGATCTTTACTATTAAGAATTAACGTACAACACTTAAGACTGTGTTCAAGATACTAATCATGGACTATGTATTTCTCTTGTGTCTCTATCTGGAGTCTGAGGTAGTTGAAATTTGCTAATTGCTATTCCCACCTTTGCTGTTATTCGAGCCTTATGCTATATTGGATGAATTTTTTTGAAAAGGCATAAAAGTGGACATAGCTAACTAACTCTTTGTTATACGAGCAGTTGTCTTTTTTTCAGTTTTTCAGTTTTCTTGAATGTGACAAGTTATTGTTGGTGATCAATTGTATGGCTATATGTTCTGCCCTTTAGCTAAAGATATTGCGTAGGTAGTCTATGTAGAATGAAATGATTGCTTTATTCCCTATATAAAACTCATAGCGTTTGCACTAAAACATCTTCTGCATCGTGCTCCAGTCGATAGTGTTGTTAGATAACATCGAATGGAGCTCATACATGTAGAACTTTAGCAGCATAAAGTGTCTTTTAATATTTATGATGGATTAATAAGCTTCTTTGGTTCTTTCCCATGTAACTCAGCCGAGCCTCAGATTTTGGATTGATGAAAATTGATCAAATGGGCCGGATCATTCAGTTTGCAGAGAAGCCAAAGGGCTCTGATCTAAAAGCAATGGTAACCAGTCTCCTCTGGCAAGCCAAATATTCTTGGCTTTCTGTACAATATGACAATTGTGGCATTGGCTTTAGAAGATTCAGTATTCATGCTTACCTTTCTTATTGTCAATTTGACATTTTTTATTTAACTTTTTCTTCCCTTTGATCTTTTGTACTATCTGATGATGTCCTGCAGCAAGTTGACACCTCTGTTCTGGGACTTTCTCATCAAGAGGCTAAAAAATTTCTCTACATTGCATCAATGGGAGTTTACGTGTTCAGGACTGATGTCCTACTAAAGCTTCTGAAATCAACATATCCATCATGCAATGACTTTGGCTCTGAGATCATTCCTGGAGCCGTGAAGGATCACAATGTGCAGGTTAGATTTGCATTAGAGAATTCTGTTGTGAGATTTCAATATTTGTCCTCTATACTGAGATTATCGATGCGTTCTCATATTAGGCATACTTGTTCCGTGACTACTGGGAGGACATTGGAACCATAAGATCTTTATTTGATGCCAACTTGGCCCTCACTGAGCAGGTTGGTTCTCTATTGTACATTATTCTCAGAACCATTTTACAGCTAAGCATTTGAATAAAAAATACAATTTTCAATTTTATTTGCACCTGGGATTTATGAGACAGTTTTCATTCTTGCCACCTGCCAAAAGTAATCATACTCTTATTTTGGAGATGCTCGGATGGAAATGAGGGGAGATTTTTCTTGGAAAGATCGCATAGTTGCCAGTTCCATGAATGCACTAGAAATACCATGAAATGTGAAATTGTGAATGCTTCCAATATAGTGTTACTATTTTAACCTTTCGAAATGTAATTCTGAAATCTTCTAGCTAGCCTTCCTAGAACTGCAAGCTGAATTTGGCTCATGATCTCTTTTCAGCCTCCAAAGTTTGATTTTAATGATCCAAAGACCCCTTTCTACACATCTCCAAGATTCTTGCCGCCTTCAAAAGTTGAAAAATGCAGGGTATGCTGGTAATATTCAATCAAAGTTTACATCTCGTTCCGACATTTCTCATGAATATGGTTCTTTCAGATTGTGGATGCAATAATTTCTCATGGTTGCTTCTTGGGGGAATGTAGTATCGAGCACTCTATTGTTGGTGTCAGATCACGCCTAGACAATGGAGTTGAACTCAAGGTGAAGTGTGTGTGTGTGTGTGTGTGTGTGTGTGTGTGTGTGTGTGTGTATAATACCAGTGCTAAATTAGATTCATTAGTTTGTCCGAGTAAATCATCCTTATGTGCTTGTTGATCTAAAATATATGATCTAAAAGAATGAAATATGTCTTTCAGGATACCATGATGATGGGCGCGGACTATTATCAAACAGAATCTGAAATTGCATCTGCTCTGGCGCAAGGAAAGGTTCCAGTCGGTGTTGGACATAATACCAAAATCAGGTATGATAGAATTGGAGTGTGTGTGTGTGTTTACTCCGAGTGTTACTTTACAGTCCCTGAAATGAAACCACCTCGTCATTTCAAAATGCACAATAAAATCAAAATGTTTTTAGAAAGTCTTCTTGAAATGAAGTCCCCACCCATGGTTTGCACTGTAAGGCTTGATTCTGATCTGACACATAATAGAGTTTCTTAGTTTGATGAAAACCTCCTTTTCTTTACATGTGGTCTTACTCATTGTTGTGTTGTGCTCTGCATTGAAGTAACTGCATAATCGACAAGAATGCCAAGATCGGAAATGATGTGATCATCGCGAATAAAGATGTAAGTTTCCTTGTTATACTCATCCACAACATGTTCGTAACTCATAGCAGGAACGAGTAAATTGAGGAACTCGCTGATATTTCAGGGTGTCGAAGAAGCAGACAGGCCGGATGATGGATTCTACATAAGATCTGGGATCACAGTAGTATTGAAGAATGCCACCATCAAAGATGGAACAGTGATATGAAAGCAACTCTTGAAGATCTGCTGTAGGAATCTAATAATGTTGCTTTTTCTGTTTCTATAATTCGTAGACACCAGTCATTTGTGTGTAAATCAGAAATCTACCTTGTTTGTAACCATATAGAATCATTAACTATTATCTATCTAGGTAGATTGAAATACTACTAAAATAAAATTGTTTCCGATAGTTTTGGACAGAAGGTTAATTCCTAAACTATTTTCTATCCAGTATCAATTCTGAGTTTTATATATTACACTTCCTCATTTAAATTGTAGTAAATTCGTAAGGGATATAATTTTTTTGTTCAGTTGGGGCAGGTTAAGATATACTTTTAAATACAATTTTCAAAATTGCTACCACAATATATATAGCTATTTGTTATTTAGTAATATTTATGGTGATTACATTTTACATCCTAACTGTACACAAATTTGTCAAAACAAGAAATTCTATCTAATTCATGCATGATCGTACCCAAAACGTACGCCCGTTGATGTGGCACAATTTTTCAATATATATATAATAACATAGTGCACAATTTTTTTAATTCTATTTTGGGTCACATTATATTTCATATATATTCTTTGTAGTGTTAATAGGAGAAAATAGTCATTATTACTTAGTGAATAATGTAAATAGTCACTTTTTAAAAATATAATGTTTCTAGCCTTTTAGGATGAGAATATACGTTAATACCCTTAGTAATAATATAAATAATTTTTAACATTAATTATTTTCTAACATAAAAACACCCTAATATATTAACAAAAAAAAAATATGGACGATGATTTCAAAATCTATTTTTCGCACCCTAAAAAAATATATCTTTCGCTGTTGTTCTATGTCAAGTCTCAGAAGTCATACTGCTAGGTTTTTGTTGCCATCTTCTGTTGTTGTAGTTGTCGTCTTGCTGTTGTTGCCGTTTTCTATTACTGATGTTGGTGGAGACGAAAATTATAAGATTCAACTACCGTCTCTGCAAGGTTGAAACGCCTTCATTGCTGAACAATTATGGATGATGATTTCGAACAATTTCATTCTTATAATGAATACACGAGTGCAACAACACGAGTAGTCCAAATCGTGTTCTCGTGCATTAGTTCAATAATAATTTAATACACGAGTATACAATTAGTTCAATATGACAGTTCAAAAATAACTCATACACGAAAACACGATTATGATCATTCGTGTACACGTGCAACAGTTGATCATTAAACTGATACACAACTGCATGAGTATGCCTATTCGTGTACTCATGCACTCGTGTACTAGTTAAAAAATACATAGATACACGAGTGTATAAATTTGTTAATTCGTGCCCTCGTGCAATAATTAAAAATGAGATATTGTATGAGTTCACAGACAAATTATTGTACGAATAAACATCAATACTCGTGTACCAAAAGAAATTGATTCGTGCACCAAAGAACATTCAATTTTTTTTCCACTCATTCTAAAGAAACATTCAAAAAACTTAAATATCTAGATCGATAAAAAGAGTGCAGATTCATAAATATCATATACATTATTGCCGCAAAAAACAACACGCATAATGTCAATAAAACTTTACATACAAAAATTCCAAATTCGCAAAGAATCTCTAATTTTCGATATTGCAACAAATAATTTATTGTTGAAACGGAGATTAAAGAGATGAAGAATCATGATAATCTTAAAAAATCATAGCTTGATCATCTTTACCAATGGTAGTTTTGTTTCAATTAATAAAACAGATATTGATAAATGAGAGAGACAAGAGAACGGCGTTTGCAGAGGGAAGAGAAAGAAAATCAGATTTTTTTCCTAATTAATAGTATTGATATATGGATATATAGATATACACAAATTATTATTATTAATAATAAATATGGAATTAAGGGTATTATAGTACTTTTTTTTATGATAATGACTACAAACATTAATTTTTTTAAAAAGTGACTGTTTACATTATTTACTAAGTAATAATGACTATTTAAAAATTTTCCTTATTCTTGTAGCAGGAGTAGGAGTGCTGCAATTTAATTGGAGTAATTAAGGCAAATCGATGGTGTATAGTAAAGGCTCCTTGATTTGGATTTGTATGGGCAAGCTTTGGTTGAAAACTGTTATTAGATCTCTGCCCATGGCATTGACTTCCAAAGAGAGCTTCCATTTGAATCGAGTGACCAAGTAATGAATCATCGTCAATGTTTCAATTCTTCTCACTACAAAAAAATCAAGTTTTAGCGACGGATTTTTCCGTCGCTAAATCTCGAAAATCCATCGCTAATCCGTTTTAACGACGGATCAAGTCCGTCGTTAAACACCTAGTCATTAAACAAAATTAACGACGGAAAAATTTAGCGACGGATGTTTCCGTCGTTAAATAATTTCCAAATTCAGTCGCCAGAAAAAAAAATAAAAAAATATTAACGACGGAAAAATTCTGTCGCTAAAAAAAAAATAAAAAATTAGGGCGTGCTTCCCACGCGCCACATATTATTCCAACATTTGCGGCTCGCGAGATTTGAACCCTTACCCTCCCGTAAAGGCAAAGATCTATCCTCTGCATCTCAACCAAGTGGGCTATTATATACTTATGTTTATATTCAGATATAATAAATATATATTATAATCTTTTAAGGTTGTAAATTAAAATATATTATTATTAAATTATTTATTTAATATTATATTATTTTAATTAATTTTCTCAAATATTATATATTTATAATTAATAAAAAAATAAAAAAATATTAAATAAATATTTTCATTTAATTATATTTTCAAAAATATCATAATATTATCTAAATATTATAAAATATTAAAAAAATAAAAAATTAAATAAACTAAAAGAATAAAATAAATTAAAAAATTTAAAATATTAATTTTAAATTCGTTTTTCTTAATTGGGAAATAAAAAAAATTAAAAAAATTTAAAAAATTAAAAATTAAAAAAAATTAAAAAATTGAAAAATAAAAAATGAAAATTAAATTTAACGACGGAATATTTCCGTCGTTAAATCCATCGTTAATATTAAAAATTAAATCTGAAATATTATAAAAAAAATAACGACGGAAATATTCCGTCGTTAATATAAAAAAATAATAAAAAAATAAAATATAACGACGGAAATGGTCCGTCGTTAATATTAAAAATTAAATCTGAAATATTATAAAAAAACTAACGACGGAAATATTCCGTCGTTAATATTAAAAAATAAAAAAAGAAAATATAACGACGGAAATGGTCCGTCGTTAATATTAAAAAATAAATAAAAAATAAAAATCCGAAAATATAACGACAGAAAATGTCCGTCGTTACAGATAACGACTAAGGTTCCGTCGTAAATCCGTCGTTAAAGTTAACGACGGACGGCCCGTCGTTATTCCGTCGCTAAATGACGACCCGAATTATGTCCGTCGGAAATTCCGTCGATAAAATGCAAAATTCTTGTAGTGTGTGAACTCATACCCTGGGCACATTCTTGGCCCTCCTCCGAATGGTATCATGGTATGTGGTGGAATTGCTGATGGGTTTTCGTAGCACCACGGGTTGAACTTATACGGATCTGGATATATGGATTCATCTAACTGTGTCATGCATCCCGACCAACACACCTGCGTGCCTCTCCATACACACCCATTTTAGCTCTACAAAAAAGAGTTTTAACGAACCAGTTTAGATAATTACCTGCCATCCTTTTGGGATTACATAATCTCCCATTTGAATATCTTGGACGACCTGCCTAAATGTGAGCAATATCGGTGGATAAATCCTCAATGCTTCTGTTGCCACTCTCCATGAGTACTTCATCTTAGCGAGATCCTCCCACGTCAGAGGATCGTCGGATGTCTTCTTCCCCCGCGCAATCTCTTCTTGTTCTGCATCCAAACAAATATATACATATACATATACTAATTGTATGAAAATTAATTAAGATATATATATATATATATGTGTGTGTGTGTGTGTGTGTGTGTGTTATATACCATTGAAGACAGCTTGATGAACATGTGGATTCTCAGCTAAGACTTTAATGATGAAAGTAAGAAGGGCGGAGGTTGTGTCATGGCCGGCGATCATGGCAACCGCACAGTTGTCCTCAATCTCTTTGTCGGACAAGAGAGGCCAACCAGCCTCATCGCGAATGCTTAGCAAGGTAGTGATCAGATCATTTGAAGCTTCATTCTTTTCCAGTTTCTCTCTCTTCTCGCGTATAAGATCCATCACAATGCTCCTTGCTTTTGACCTCGCATTTAGGCCTCTGTAGAAGCGCGTAAAATGCAAGTTTATAGGGAATGCCATCATTCCTTCCGTCACTTGTTCAAAACAGTTTCACTAGCCTCTCTCTTCTCTCTCCTCTTTCGATTCCGAATATGACTGTGCAAATCACACTGAACGTCAACTTCTTCATAAGCGGCATCACCTTCAAATCCCATATATACATCTTATGTATAACAGACCACTTCAAAAAATAATATAATTAATTTAGTGTACATACCAATATCTGGTGATTGTGATGCCAATGTTGGTTGAAGTGCAATCTGATCTCTTGGTCGATCTTCTGAACATACTGCTTGAGGGCTTCGGGCTTCAAGAATGTCAAGAGTGCTCCCCTCAATCGCTTGTGATCTTCGCCGCTCATCTCCAATATATTACTGGAGCCGAGGAGCCTGCTAAACGATTCGGGCTGCTTATTCGAAAGCATCTGCTCATTGCAGGTGTATATGAATTTGTTGTGGGCCTGGCCAACCAGGAATACCGTTTTCTTTCCAAAAATGTTGAGCTTCGAAATCGGGCCGTATTTTCGGGCTCTTTCTTGCAGCCACTCTTCACCTCTGTCGGCTCTAAAGGCCTTGAAAAGCTCAATGTTTTGGCCAATTATCGGCAGCCCTAACGAACCTGGTGGAACCCTTTTGTAGCTTTTAGATCTGTTCTTGTAGCGCCCCGGTCCAGAAAGACCATGGAAATGGACGCCACGGGGGTAAGACTCAGAATAGTCAAACATGCTGTATAATAATATATACATATTCATAACACCAAGATAAAAGTTCTTAGTGTTTAACAAAAGGATATTACAAGCGCGGAGACTTCATTATCAACAGAATACTTAACAAAAAGAGATAATCGGAAAATACATAAACAACAAAAGCCCATTTCTCAGCATCGTCACCTCCACGCGTCAGCCTACTGACCTGAAAAATATTTGAAAATATTTGGGCTGAGTACTAGTGCACTCAGTGGGCAAATTTTTACAATTCATGTTATGCAAATCATTTTGTTAAAGTAATTTATCTGTGTTCATGCAGGTAGTAAAGCTTAGGTGGTTTCAAAATTTAAAGCAACCTAAGTTCACCAAAACGTTTTATCGTGAAGCGCTTAAAAGTGTAACCAGTCATTGCCCGCAACCCATACTACATCACCACGCGTAAAGTTGAGTATGGCCAAGTATACCCAATGGGTGTAACCCATATGTGTTTCATTTTAGTATCACCGACAAGGAGTAGGGCATGACAAATAATGCATGCATACTGTAGCTACTCACATTGACACAGCGCTGGTTTATGAGACTCTGACAACATACAGTAGCACGTAAATATTTAACACAGATAGTCACATATGCAATTTTAACAAAGCAGAGCTTAATAGCTCGAAAGATACAATTTGCAAAAATATATTAGCCCACCTGGATAGAAGATAATCTTTCAAATTCTGAGTTGGTTTTGCTCAGGTTCTGCTAGCTCTTCTAGGCCTACAATAATCAATCTTTGTTTAGTTTAACTAAATGACCCATCTCAAAGACTTAATCCCTAATATTCCTTTTATTATATATTTTATCAACTCTATTATTTTATTAGACATTTAAAATAATAGTTATTTCACAAATAGAAATTTTAATTCACTAATTACTATTGATACCTAATTACATCAATTGCCTTAACCTATAGAAAATATAACATATGCACATTACCAGAATCTTATAATTTTAAAATATTGAACTACTTTGAACATTAATTAATTTACAGAACAACTAGATGCATATTTTTAATCAATGAAAGGAAATAGATTTAACATACATTATAGACTAATTCAATTCGACAATGATGAATAGATGATAAGATACATATATACATATTTATGTATATATAATTCGGTTATTATAATACAAAAATATATATAAAGAAATAAAATAACTTCCTATATATATTAGTTCTTGTTCAAAAATTAACTTATGAATATGAGTAATCAAAGTGCTTTAATTTAAATAAATTGCCGGAAAAAAAAATTACCTTCAAATGAGATGAGAATTACTTATTTCTAATGTAAATAGATTGGATTTATTTTCTTTGCGACTACGCTAACAATTAAGTAAAACAATTGCAAATTTGTTTGTATGTTTAATAATTTATTTAATACATGACTCATCACTTGATAGATTATATACAAGACACATCATCATACCTATTTTATATAATGACACGTGTAGGAGTTAATAGATTACAATAAATCTAATCCTTATAAATAGACTTATGTGTATATTATTATTTTTTCCATTATATACGTATATATATATCAACTTTTTACATGCATTATATAAATAGTGTATATATATACATATAATGTTTAAGATTCTATTATGAGTATATCCAAGAATATATATATATATAATAACAGTTTCTTTTATGTTTATTTTATTATATTTTTTTTATTGTTATATTAATAAATAAATTCTAATTAATCAATTTAAGTTTATATCTAGGGTTCTAAATTAAATACGAGAATGTTCTAAGAATATTTCTAACACACTCAATGGGCGCGTGTCACCTAAAAATGTGACCTAGAAGGATCGGTTTTCTTCCCTAAATTATCCTTATGGTTAGCATATGATATATATATATATATATTTAATACCAAAAAGTTTTGGCTATTTAACTATTAGATATATATTCCTAATTAAATTTAGAAAATAAAATTTTGGGGTATTACAGTTCTTGATCACGAAAAATACAAGAGTGAGAAATGCAAAAAGTGTGAAGCAAATTGCTGAATCCATGTCTAGACCTATGTGAGAGAGAGAGAGAGAGAGAGAGATGAAGCCATGCCTAGCATTGATGAGGAGAATCCCGAGCTGCAGTTGCAAGGGCCGATTACACGCCTACGAGCAAAGAAGTTACAAGGCTATTTCCAAGCCATTGTAAGAAAGAAGTTTGAAGAAGAAATCGAGTCATTCAGCCCAAAATGGATCACCATGTTGTCCCTTGATGAAGAAGAAGGAAGGTATGAAGACAGTCGGTATGGCATACTGATCAGATTGCATGAAGACAGTCGGTATGGGCATACTGACTGGGTTGACGTTGAAGATAACGTGTGGATTCATCAAATAATAGTCCAATACGTTAATTATGAGGCCCAAGTCCAAGATAGGCGAGATTTTCAAGCTCAAAGTCAATTTGGGATTTAACTTTATCTAGAAAGATTTTTCTTTTTTTATTTTTGGTATCTTTTGATTTTTTCCTTAAAAACAAATTTTGGATAAGGAAACAATCCTAGTTATGATAGGAAACTCTTTTTCTAATTCTTTTAGGATTTTATCTTAGGAATTCCGTACATCCCTCTTCTATATAAAGGGGATCATTGTTACTTTGATATTTAGACCATATTTGATTAAGAAGAATTTACCTTTTAATATTGTCTCACCCAAGATCCTCTTTTTGTTTATTTTCAGCCAAAAATACACACTCTTAGAAGCTTGCAACTTTTAAGTTTTATCTTTAAATCTTGTTCTAATTCTCTTGTGGAGTTAGGGTCGGATTTGCAACTGAAGAGAAATCAAGTAGTGAATTTTTTTGTGTATCTTTTTACACTTGGAGTTTTGCCCCGATTTCAATTCAACCTATCTAGCCATCGTCGCTTACCATCACCCACGACTTCCATACATCATCCAACGTCCATATCAACCACATCCATCAAGTTCAAGTCAAGTTGTACAAGTTTCCAAGTTGCTCGAGTTCAATTCAAGTATACGTGCTATTTGCGCCGAGTTGAGCATCTATATCGTAAGTTTTCTATTTCCTTGTCATAATCTATCTACACCAACCCTTCTTCACCCCACATCACTATCATTCATGTCCCTAGCCATTCCTATCAAATTCGAACCCAAAACAGCCCCTCTTTCGTTCATTCCATTGTGTTTTATTTAGTTGTCGTGTCACAAGTCTAGGTATTTAATCGAGTCTTTGAGTCTAGCTATCTAGCCATAATTCGAGTCTCATAACCCTTACAATTGAGTCGACGTGTGTTCGATCCTATTTCAGTCCGGATCACATCAGAGAGAAAGAGAGAGACTTATTTTGTTGCTCGATGTGAGTTTATGTTGCATATTATATAAAACATAGTGTAGCATATTGTTAGGAGGATATACTATACTATCGTAAATCGTTTTTCATCTACACTATTGTAGTGACGCATGAATATCATGTGTTAAAATTGAGATTTTTGTACCTAACGGAGTTAAATATGTATGCGGATGAAATGCTCATTTAATTTTATTTTCTAATTAATAATTAATTATTTAGTAAAATAATAATAATTATATACCCTAATTGTGTAGAATGAACCCTAATTAATAAATGTAAAATTAAATTAAAGCACGATAATTTAATTTTTTTTATATCACCTTAAGGAAAAAAGTGTATTAATTTTCTTTTAATTTTTTGAAAAGTATAATTTACCAATTTTGATGAAAGTAAACACGGATGAGATCCTCTAGTTTAAAGTGTGTCCGATCCTTGTGACAACATTAAAATTGTGTGGTTTTAATAATGGTTATCATAAAAATAAAATTTATTATATTATAACTAATCATAATTAATATTTATTACTAAGAACTGAAATTTTAAAAAATTATATATACCCTAACTTTGGAATAATCGAACCTAAAAATCAATTAATTTAACTAAAAAATGAAAATTAAATACTAAAAATTAATCATAAACCCTAAATAATAATATAAAATTATATAAAACAAAATAAATTAAAATTGACGAAAATAATAGAAGAAAAACTAATAATTTTGATGTTTGGGACATGGTTGACACATAAATTTGGACTAGAGGATTTCATGTGAGGTAAATAATGGTAAGACAAAAAAAAAATCTATTCATAATTTTGAGAATTAAGAAATCATCACGACAGCTGCTGTATATATGAAATCTTCTTCATGATAGTTCCAAAATAACCAATTCAAATACTTTTTTTTTTAATAAACATATTCGTATATTACAAATTAACCTTTTTAGCTTAGCTTAATTTTATAACGTTTCTTGAACTCCTATGAGAGCTGACTGATCATACGAATTGACGGGTGCTAATCAAGTAGATTTTTATTATTTTTATTTTTATTTTATTTTAATTTTATCGCTTATTCAATAATGGTTTTAAGAATATTATAAAGCGTATAGCTTTCAAGTTGAAGAACAATACTTGACGATTTGTTAAAGTGAGATTTTTTTATTGTCATTCAAATTTGTGAGTTCCTTTGATAATTTTACATAAGGAAAATCATCTCCAATCATTTATTCATGCGAATTTGTGGAAAACCAAATAAAATTAAAGCGAAAAATGGACTCTTCTTTATTAACGTGACGAAACGAAAATCGTCAAAATATGTTTTGAGTCAAATTCGATTGCATTGCGTTAAAATTTAGTGTGATATATATGTAAGATTTTATCATCGATTATTATTTTTTATTTTAGTACCATTCTCTGCGGTCATAAATATTCGTAGATTTTAGGTTTCCTTAATTATATTGATGGAAGTACCTTGAGAATTTTGTATATTTTACGCTTGATATTTATCAGATGATGAAATAGAATTTTGCAATCGGGTATTAGTTTCCTTTAATGTGTATTCTGAAATTCATGTGATATATAATATAATTGTGATGTATAGTTTGTTGATGATTTAATTAGCTTTGACCAATTAAGAACGAGTTTCATGAATGCACATTTTAATTCCTACAACCTGTAGCGTTGGCATCTCCTAGAAAATTGTCATTAATTAACCATTACTTTTATGGGCGAGAAGTTCCTTCTCCTAGATAATCTATGTCTCTCTATATCTATACAACCATAAAATAAATATATCTTTTTAAACAATTATATCTTACATAATATATATACATTTTTTTTTCAAAATAACTAACAATTAGTATAAATAGAGATGTAAATGAACCAAATCGAGTTTAATATCTTCAAGTTCGAATTTGAGTTCGTTTAGCTATTCTTGAGTTCTATTCAAGTTTCGGCTTCAAGTTCGGCTCGGCTAAAATGATTTGTGATCGAATTCGTTTCCAGCTTGACTCGATAATGAATTCGATTAAAGTTCAATAAAGAGTTCGATAAAAGCTTCACAAAAGTTCGGTAAAAGCTCGATATAGTTCAATAAAAGCTCTACAAAAGTTCGATATAGTACGATACATACGCAGCTCGATAAAAGCTCGATAAAAGTTCGATTAAAACTCATTAAATGTATATATAAGTGTATAAGTATACACTTTACTATTTGAAGATCGAAAAATATTATTACATATAACTTATAAAGGTACACGTAGGTTGGGTAGGTACACTTAACTCGAAATTAGAACAACATACACAACAAGACAATGAATTCAAGCATAAAGAAACCGAACAATGATAGCAAGCTAAAATCATCATTATTTTATTTTTCCTCTGTTTTCTCCAAACAGAAATATATGAACCATTGTTTGTAAATCATTCAAAATTTCATTCAAAATTCATAAATCATAACATTCAAAACAAAACATTTAAAATTCAATAGTTCATATCATCTAAAATTCCAAACAAAACAACATTCTTCAATTCAAATCATTCAAAATTCCAAACAAACAAACTACCATTCAAAGATCAAAATATCCAAAAGTCGAAACAAAACAATACTACAAGTTTAAAATATCCAAAATTCAAAAAAGTTTCAACATTCAAATTTCAAACATCTTCCAAGAAAGGATCTACATCAAATCCATCTCCATTTCCATTCTCATTGATTTCCTCATCATCGGACTCAAAATCCTCATCATATAATTCTCTCATTGTTCGATATTTTGGAGTTCGAGAACTAGGCCCTCCCACACCACCCACATCATCATCATCATTATCATCATCATCACCACCACCACCTTCAAGAAACTCATCAACAATCCACTCTTGTGCACATGTTGAATCATTGGAAAGTAGAGGATCCGCGTCATTTCTCTCTTTTATTCTCTTTTGTTTGCTCAACAATCTTGCATTGAATTGGATAAATATAAGATTGTTAAGTAGCTTTGTACCCAATCTATTTCTCCTTTTTGTATGTACCTACAAAAAAATTACAACATTGAAAATATTAAATCAAATTAGCTAAAAAAAATACAATAACAATTTAAAAGATATAAGTAAACTAACCCCTTCAAATGCACTCCAATTCCTTTCACAACCGGATGAACTTACTGTCAATGAAAGAATTTTTATAGCCAATTTTTGCAAGTTGAGAGTTATTCCCATGATGAGAATGAGACCGTGCTAACCAATGAAGAAGAAGGAATGCACCATGGCAGCCCCAAATGGATTGCTATGTTATCCATTGAAGATGAAGAAGATCAAGACATGAAGAATTCAAGAGCTTAGGAAGAAGAATGAGAAGATTTGGATGTGTGCATGGAAATTTGCATGGGAAATAGTGGATCTCGAATTTTCATGCATGGATTTATTCAGCCCAATGATCGATTATTTTGAAGTCCAGATTGGAGTTTTGAAGACCCAAATTAATTGGAATTTATTTTTATCTAGAATAGATTTTATTTATTTAATTTTTGATCTTTTCTAGAATTACCTTGTTTAGAATTTTATACAAGGTAGAACTCTTTTAATTAGCCTATAATTTTCATCTATATCTAGTATAAATAGGAGAACATTATGTTATTTTTAATTTAGACGTTGATTAATATTTGAAGTTTATTTTCAATTGTCTCACGATCCTTTGATTGATCACTTTTATACTTTAATTGTTTTTGGTTCAAAAGCAATACTCTTTAGATCCAGCAAGTCTAAGTTTTTATTCAAGGTTCTTTCGAGTTCTTCAAGATCACGGGGGAATCGCTACCAATCAAGGAGTATCCATCATCGCGTTCGTGGATTCCAATTTACCGGTTCGAATTGATACAAATCACGTCACAAGACTGCTGCACCTTCATCAACGTTCACTTCATCATCATCCTCATGTGAATCACCCCCATAATTCATCTAGTAAGTCTGATCCATATTTCGTCCATAAACCCTAGCCATAATAGCCCTAAATTCGCCTAACCATAAATCTGCCTCACCATGCCTTTAGCCTATTTATTTGGATTTTGTGTGTTTTGCTTATTTGAGTCATTATCTAGGTATCCTAGGAGTCTATTTATCGAGTCGAAATTCCAGTCATATAATCGAGTCTTTGTTCTTGATTTAGTCGAGTTTTTAGTCTAGACAGTCGGATTGAATCCTTCTTAATTCTGACATGTTTCGATCTTAAGTCTTCCGTTACGTTTCCTCTAGATTTAACCTAGATTCATTATATGGGTTACATCATAAATTTGGCATCAGAGCCATGTCAGCTCTGCTGGACGTGGTTCAATCCTACGTGTCTTTTATTTTCTTACGTGTCATTCGTACGTGTCAATCGAGTTGTAATAGTATAGTTGTTTATTGAAAAAAAATCGGATAAAAAAAGAGCTTCGGTAAAAAAGAAAGAAAGACCAATTACCATAAAAAATAAAGAGAAAGAAAATCCGAAAAAAAGAAAGAAATATCCAATTTGATTTTTGATTTACCTTTCGAGTTCTATTATATTTTTGGTACCTCCTTTTTTGGTACTAGTTCCTAGTTAGTAATTGCCTTGTGAGTCTTGTTTCTTTTGAAAACTTTCCTTATAGTATAGTTCTTTAGTTAGTAATTTCCAATTGAGTTGCATTTTAATTTGGTATCTTCCATCTAGAGTCTAGTCTAATTAAGATATTTAGATTGTGTCACACTAGTGGTACACACATCCAAACCCTTTTCTTTCCTTTTTCTTTACCTTTTCCCCTAAAACACCCGGTTTTCCGATTTTTCATTTTCTCCCTACTATTCTTGCTCTTGAGCTCCGATTTTTCTCCATAATATCATTCCAGAAGTGAAACGATGAGATGAACAAAACTCATAGTGATGCTGTGAGATAAGTGCTTTTTTGGCCAAAATCCATCATCTTCAAGGTGAAATTGCCCAGAAATCTGAGAAAAGCCGATCTTAAGCAACGGAAGATTCAACCATCACCACCATATACACATCTATCATACGAGCACCACTACATACTTGAGGGACATACACGAGTGGTAAAATTCAGAGAGAAAACACGAGTGATCGTGAGGTTGTGAGGTCTGTTTCTTGTTTTCTTTTGTTGTTTTGTTTTGCAGGTTACTATGAACTCAAGCATGGGAGCTCGTACACAGTCAATATTTGATAAGCTGGATTTAATGTCCAAGTTAGTAGATCAGATTGCGCAACACTATATGCAAAACCTCCCCCAGTCCAGCTATAGGCCACCCGTTGCAAAACCCGTATATGCACCGCCACCACCGATAATCCGGTCGCCTATTGCCACACTGACACCACCTGCACAGTCTACTTCACCCGTTCAGTTGACCATCATTACACAGTCTACACCACTACCAGTTCAGCCTTTCATTGTCGCACTGAGTCAAACTCATGAAGACGAGTTAGAACAGCCCTTAACCGATACCACATCTGAGGAGTTAGTTGCTAAGAAAAAGTGGAGATCAATGTCAAGGTACCCATTGCAGTTGAAGCATTTGTTGAAGAATTGATCGATGTTCGTACTTGTGAAATCATTGTAGAAGAAGAGACGGTTGATAAAGAGCTCAATCTAGAGAATTCAGTTCATGAAGAATCTACATTAGAAGCGGATCAATCTTTGAGTGAAGAAGAAAAAGGGGTGCAGAATGAGATCAACTTGGAAGTGATTGAAGATCATAAGGAGTTCGATCATCTAAGCATGGAGAAGTTGCTGATTTCTAACAGTTTTTATCAACCATGTACTTTTAATGTTTTAATCTTACAGGTTGCCAAAGATGTGCCACATGATATTGATGTGCCACCAGACTTGTTCGTGGTTCCCATGTCCATGCATTCTATGCAGTTGAAGTTGCAGCCGTTTGACACAAGATGGATGCAAATCACTACACAACTGTTGAAGTTTGCCCCAGAAGAGATTGATGATCAGTTCGTGTTCATTTTCGATCTAGGCCGTTCGAATTCGAGGACGAATTCTTTTCAAGAGGAGGGGAATGATACGAGCACGATAAGCATCAACAAATTAAATCCAAGAATGCCATTGAAAGGCTCAAGGATTCTCGTGTTGTTCAAGATTAAAGATTGGAGATCAAGATTTGATGATCAAGATCACACAGCCAGCAGTATGGGCATACCGACTGTGTGTCGAATTATTTTAATTATGAGCTGATTTTATTAGACTATAGTATTATTTTAGACTATAGTATTTATTTATTTAGATCTGTTTTATTATTTCATTTGATGTAATTTTTGTTATTATTAAATTAAGTGCGACTAGAATTTTATTTAAGCCTTAACATACTCTATCTACTCAAGCCATTCTAAACCTTCATTACTCATCCAAAACATCCCATAAGTACCCTTCAAACCATCGAGCCAATTACAACCCTCTTTTGTCCGGATTTGTGTTCTATTTTTGTGTCATAAGTTTAAGTATCGTAATTAGGTCTAGATTATTTTATTTATCCGTTTGAGTTGTTATTTTGTTTAATTCAGTTTATTTGTGTTAATTTGAGTCATTAGGGTAGGGTTGAATCCTTCCAAAGTTGACGTGTTCTTTCCTAGAAGTCTTCCGCGCGTTCTCGTATCCAGTATAAATTGTCCGGGGCTACATCATTCCACCATAATTCGACCACCAAGATACTACATAAAAAAAATCAAAGAATAAATAATATATTTAAAAAAAATAATAAAGTGTACAAATAATAAAATGAAGCTATTTTATTTACTTGGATCAAAATTAGCATCATTCGAGGAGCATCTTTTCACTGCAACTACTTCCCCAAAAGTGAACTCTTTCGTTCTATACTTTGGAAATTCTTCATTCATGATTTTAGCTTGTAAATCAATGTCTCCCGCAAAGTGAGAAATGCCGAAGCAAATCGTGTCACCCTCAGTCTCACAATATCATTGGTTGTATACGATCTCATCATCGCCAAGACCTGGTGGTGTGCATAAAGAAAGACGGTCAATTCCTTTGCTTGATCAATGACCTTCGTGAATTTTGGTTGTTTCGCAATACTTTCAATCATAAGATCTATGCTATGAGCAGCACATGAAGTCTAAAAAATTTTGGCCTCTTCTCTTTCAACAATTTTGCAGCCCCCATATTGTTGGATGCATTGTCAGTTACAATTTGAACCACGTTCTCTTGGCCAATTTCTTCAATGCATTGATCAAAATACTCAAATATCACCTTGCTTGTGTGTGCAATGTCAGAAAATTCCTTTGAAGAAAGGAAAGCAGTTCCCAAACGAGAATTGACACACAAGTTCATTATGCCCATTCTCTTTCTATCCATCCAAGCATCTGTCATTATTGAGCATCCATTTATTTTCCACTCTTCATATGTCTGCAACAAAGTTTTAGTTCTATCAAGATCCTTCTTCAAAAATGGCTCTGTCATCTCATATCTTGTGGGAGGTACAAGTCCTGGTCCAAATTGACCAATTGTCTCCACCATCAACTTGAAGCTATCTAACTCTATCGAGTTAAATGAAACGCCCACTTCATAAACCCATCTACAAATGTACTCTTTTTCAGCCTCGGTTCTTTGTTTGAAAAATACATCATTAATAGATAAGTATCTCTCTTCTAATGACCCAGAAAAAAGATGAGTATCATTCTGTTTATTAATGTTTAATTTGAAAATTTTCAAAAATAATCTACCATTTAATTCAACGGAAATGACATTAACGAAAGTTTCACTTTACTTGAGTTTTTAAACATAATTTTTCAAAAAAATTTTACAGTAGCTTATGGATTTTTTCTGATTTTTATGCAGATATATCATACAGAATTACCAACAACACGTAACTCCAATATAAATAGCCGCTGGAAAAGGTAATAATTCTTCCAATTTTTTAGAAGAGCATGTCTGTATGTTTAGAATATTATTCTGTTCTGTTGATCATGCCAAATATTTTACAATAATGCTGAATTGAATGAGAATATAGATATATGATAATCATACCTGCAAATGAATCTGACATGCATATTCTTTTTATCAGTGCATCTGTTTCATCAGAAAATGCTTTATCCTTCACTATGTTTTTCATTTTCTCAGTCTGTAAATTGTTGTTGTGATCTGGAATTTGAATTTTTAAATTTGTAGTGACAGTTTAAAAATTATTTCAACTGCCCACTAACATGTATCACTTTTGTATATTTTAATTTAGGTTAGTATTCTTTTTTTTTTCATTTTTTAAATTATCTTTTTAACAGCCCATTAATACGGAGTTATGTATATTTTATGTCTATTTTATTTAATTATTTTTTAAAAGGGTTAAGGTTGCTGGATCGCCTATTTTTTATGGCGTTATTATTTTAAATTTTATCTTGCTATATTTAGATTATTATATTAATTTATTAGTTATTTATTATATGTATATATATGTGCTATCAAAATTTTGAAAATGTATTTTTTAATAATTATCTATGTTTTAATAAGTCTCTATTTATTTTTTATGTTTTACCTTTGCTGGGAATTTTTTTTTATTAATTTACTGTTGATATATTCACATCTGCATATTTATGTATTGGATATGTATATATATGTGTATATATATGCTATCTTAATATATATATATATACACACATATCTATATACAAATTTATTAGTTATTTACTATTTTAACACTCTTTTCTGTTACTATTTTAAGTTATTACAATTCACTGTTACTGTATTTACATAAGTATATATATTTACTGTTACTGTATTTACAGAAATATATTACTTAATTTTTTTTATTTACTGCTGCTGCATCTAGATTATTATATTAAATTATTAATTATTTTACTAATAATTCGACCTGTTTCTAAATTATGCTTGAATTTTTTTTCTGTTATTTAATAATCTTTTCTGTTATATGTATGCTTGAATATTATAGGTAAAAATCTGTTCCCCTCTTCTAGGCCGCCAATCTGGTATTATTTCTCTTCTCTTTGTCTGCGGAGTCGTCTTTTCCTTTAGATGTGTTGTCTCTGGCTGAAATCTAGGGTTGTATATTTTAAGATCTTGGGCTTATTTTTGCTGTTCTGCTACGCTCTATGCTTTCGTGTGACAGATCTGTGTGATTTGTGACTGTTCTCTTTGAGAACGGTCTCTGCGAAATCTCTTAGTCAGAGGTTTTGGTCTGAGTCATAGTATTTAACCCGATTGGACCTTGGACTTTGTGTGACCCCCTGCGCCCCCATTCAAACGGGTGATTGTGAACTGGGCAATCCACTTACTCCTAAAGGGTTCTTGAATGGTTAATGATCTGTCATCCAGATCTTTCGCAGTTCTTGAGTTTCCTGTTTGCAGCATTGCTTGAATCTGATCTGATTTTTTTTTTAATTATTCATGTATTTTATTAAAGTCTGGCATATTTAAATTGCATGGTACAATCTTTTTTGTTAATTATGGTTTATTTAAGACTTTTTTATGTTATATGTATGCTTGAATGTTTGTTTTTAAAATATTTGTGTTGCACCATTAGTTAATTATGTTCTGAATTTAGTTTTTAATTATTCCTTTTTTTATACAGTCTGGCATATTTATTCGAAGTTATATAGTCTGACATATTTTTGATCATGAATTTCTGCTGTTTATTTTTATTGGTTGCTCTAATCCTGCTGCATGAAGTGATCAAACTGACATATTAGTTTATTATTATTCGAATTGTTTTTAAAATATTTGTGTTGACTGTTTGTAAAATATGGTTTATTTCATTCGAATTGTTTGTAAATTATGGTTTATGTTGAATTATTTTTTAGTTATATTAAAACTGCAATCTAACATTAAATAAATCATCCAAAAATCTAAGTAAGTTTTGAATATAAAAGGAAACATCAATAAATGATGTAAAATATCCCAAAATGTCTGAAAATATGTATGTAAAAAAATAAATTGTCTGCATATAGAAAAAGCATAAAAAAATTTAATTGAATCCTCTCTAATTGATCTATTTGTGGACCTTCGGCATGCTTTTTCCTTCTGCTCACTATTTTTCCTTCTTCACCAATCTTTTGTTTCACTTTTGAGTAGTTGATGAAAACTTGTCAATCAGTTTTACATGATCATCGTCCATAAGATTGACTGCATTACTTGTGTTGGAGTTCATCTTTCTTGGTGTCAGTAATGCGTCACTTATCCTATTAACCTGAAATAGTTAAAAAAAGAAAATGAATGAAATTAACTTTATAGTATGCTTGTTATAAACATAAAATCTGATCTGGATAAACATAGTATAAACATAAAATGTCATTCTTATGTGGAAAATAATATACTTGATCTGCATTTTCATCAATCTGCTCTTTCCCTTTCTTTGATTTGGATGATGTTTCCTACAAAATAAATAGAATTTTAAGTAATGATTTTATATTTCGTCTTTATTTTTTTTATTAGTAAAATTTCCACCTGATTTACTGAACTTGCTCTCACTATTTTGTCCTCACATGTAACCTTAACAACTTTAAAAGGTCCCTTATAATTATTGACCTGCTCAAGCAGGACAATTATATTAAAGAGACCTTTCTTATTTGATATGCCTCCAATTTCAGCTGGAAGTACATCAAATATCTCATCCTATAAAAAAAACAGTAAATTAATTTATGTTTCCAAAAATTTGTATATTTTTGAAAATCTGGGTGACATACCTCTGTTGATTTTTGTCCAATTAAATCAATGCATTGCATATCTCACATAAGAAATATTGTTGCTGCAGTACAGTCACTCACTTCCACAGTCAATTTGTATCTATATTTTATTAAAAAAATATGATTTAATTTTTTAAGATAAAAAATAAATTAAATACTAAAAATATAAATTAATCAATAGCCTTGTTTTTCCGCATATATCAAATGATTGACATTTTTGGCAATAGAATTTGAGTTGATCATGTGGCTCTAGTTCCTCCCGACATACTTTGCATGCAAGATATGACATGATGCCATTAATGTCTTTAATGCAGTTTAAAGTGACAAACATTGTGAATTCCCCACTCTGAATTTTATCATAATTTTGTTATGTTGATGGAATATAAAATTATTTATTTTCAAGGAAAAAAATATTATAATAATTTTTATTTTTACCTGCCCATCTTCTATTATTTGCTGAATTGTTTTGTTGATAACATCACAACTTCTTGATTCAACAACTGATTTTGAAGATGATGAACCAACCTATAATTAAAATAATTATTATCTTATAATTATTATTTGCTCTGCAAGAAATATTAGAAAAAAAGTTCAAATGAACCTACCATCTCTTCAATCATTTTTGCTCCATTTATTGAAATGGATGCTTCCTCCTATACAATAAAAATGATTTGTCATTATATATATAAAGATATTCATGTAATAAAAAATATAGTATGTGTTATTTTTTTTTGTACCTCAATAGAAACATTTTCTCCACATATTTTCTGGATAATTTCTCTGTCAGTAGAAATCCTTACTACACTGAAAGATCCAGTGTAATTTCTTGTTTGCCAAGGCTGAACAGTAACATTGAACAGAGCTTTTTTGTTAGCTAATTGTTCAATGTCGGCTGGAATTCCCTCAATACTTCGACCCTATAAAAAAATATAATTAGCATTTATCTTGTTTAATTTTAGGAATTTTAAAACTTATTGTTTACCACACTCAATTCTGAAGCTGTTTTTTCGATAAATGCTACGCTTTCCTTATCCCACAGTAGGAAGGTAGTGGTTCCAGTGTGTCACGCCCCAATTTTCGTAAAATATAATAATAAAAATATTAAAGAAGGGACGTCACTTTTATTAAAATATAAAATATTTAACTTTAATACAGCGGAAGCTTAAATAATAAAAGCTCTTTGGAAATCCATCATCACACGTCACCACGCACATCGCCCAAGTAAATCATCAAGCTGATATAAATAATAGCTTTGGGGTGAGTGCTATTGACTCAGTGGTGAACGCATTTATCCAAGCTATACAATTATAATAAATTATACTATGGGTAGCCTGCGGCTAATAATATATCGGGACATATGCAGCTCATTAGCCAATAATAATTCTTGTAACCCGTAGGTTAATAATAGTGAACCTGCATAAGAGCATAATAAGAATAAATAATAATGAGCGTCACATCGTATTCCCCACCTTAACCTTGACTTCACTTTTAAAACTCGACTTGACTGAAAAGGAACTTAGTTAGATCCATGCGCTGCCTACTAATAAATTAAATATATGAACATTAACAGAAAAGATAATAAATTAATATATAATTAGATAAATATAAATAAATACTTATAATAAGTTTACAATAACTTTCATGAATGATATGATTTAATAAAATAATATAATTTTAACATTTAAAATAATAATGCATGAATTTATGCCCAACTAATGTCCTCTAAGCCCTCACTATAAATCCCTCTCGATCATCTAAAATATTTATAAAAATTACACCCAAACCCATTAGGATAAATAAAGAAGAAATAAAACTCTTCACTTTCATTCAACCCTCTTTTATGAAAATAAACTTGTAGCGCCCCGATCCCGAAAGACCGTGGAAATGGACGCCATGGGGGTTGGAATTAAGAAGCGGAAAAGAAAGGGAGAATTTAAGTAACAAAATCTCAACAGAAGACTCAAAATATCCAAATATACTTTTTAATACATGTACTGATCCAAAAGACCAAGATTGATATTCTTAGTGTTTTAACAAAAAGAATATAACAAGTACGGAAGCTCCATTATTAACAGAATACTTAACAAAAAGGGACAATAGAAAATATGTAAATAACATAAGCCCATCTCTCAACATCGTCACATCCACGTGCCAGCCTACTGACCTGAAAGATATTTGAAAATATTTGGGCTGAGTACTAGTGCACTTAGTGGGCAAGTTTTTACAATTCAAGTTATGCAAATCATTTTGTAAAGTAATCTATATGTGTTCATGCATGTAGTGAAGCTTAGGAGGTTTTAAAATTTAAAGCAACCTAAGTTCACCAAAATATTCTATCGTGAAGCGCTTTAGAGTATACCCAGTCATCGTCCGCCGTACTACATCATCAACGCGTAAAGTTGAGTATGGCCATAGTATACCCAATGAGTATAACCAATAAGTGTTTCATTTTAGTCTCACCGACAAGGAGTAGGGCATGACAAATAATGCATGCATACTGTAGCTACTCACATTGACACAGCGCTGGTTTATGAGACTCCAACAACATACAGTAGCACATAAATATTTAACACAGATAATCACATATGCAATTTTAACAAAGTAGAACTTAATAACTCGAAAGATACAATTTGCAAAGATATAGTATAACCCACCTAGATGATGAGCACATGGCAGCACAATAACTTCCAAAATGATTTCATTAATCCTAGCAGGCTCCGCAGGTCCTATAAGGGTCGATCTTCGACTCAGAATAATCGCTATATTTTTAGGAATTAATCTACTATAATCCGAGCTATTATTTAATTCTATTCTCTTCAGAAATAGATTGCACGACTCTAGAAACCTCAAATAATTCCGATAAACAAGGAAATAAATTCCAAAATAATATTCTTGATTTACTAGGACCAACCGATTTGATAGAGGTCTCTTTCTAAAACTTGTCATTTGTCCAAATTTTACCAAATATACGCCACAACACTTTTTAACCGCTCGAAAGTTACGAAAATATTCAGGGATGATACTATACATGCCAAGACTAAAGAATAAGAATTTTAGAATCTTTCAATAACACATGCTCCCCGTATAAAAATAACTGATTTAGTTAAATAATTGAGATTATTCAAAATTCGTTTGAAAATTACGAAATTCAATGGGCACATAGGAAATATTATTTGGAACAACTTTGTAGTTCAAATTTTTTCGATTTGAGGACCTGAAAAGACCGAAAACTGAAGGAAACAGTGGCAGATCGGCGCCCCTATATATGCACGTTTTGCCACTATTTCGCCGGTTTCTGGCCGTCGTACAGGAACGAGTTCAACATACGAAATGTAGCACACATTTAAATACGCGGCATATTAAAATTTGGACTAAAAAGAACGAGAAATGGACCAATATAACGACGACGAAAATATGCAGCTGTGCGGGGTGGCATCGAGACGTTTCAGCGGCTGCAGCTGCTCGTCGGAGCTCCAGCAACCTGCTCCCTCTCCGGCACCACGCCGGTCCGGCGACCTCCTGGCCGGTAGCTGCTCAGGCAGCCCTCCTCTCACGCCCTCAATCTCTCTGTCCCTCATCTCTCTCGTTCAACTCTCTCTTTCGGCTCTCATCTCTATCTCTCCTCTATTTTTCTTTCTTTCTTTTTGTTTGCTTAATCAATCTCCCTCACTCCTATATTAGGAATGGGTGGGTCAACGTCTAACTTTTAATTGTTTTATTTTTATTAGCATTATCACCATTATTATTAATGATTTATTCATTAAACTCTTAGGTCTAGTGTTACTTCGCAGAAATTGAAATTATCAAAATAGGCCAAGTGTTTTCCCTAGCTACGTGGAGCTGTCATACATTCTTCAACATTTTTTTTTATTATCATGAACTAATCTTTCCAAATACTATATAATATAATATACATACAGGTATATAAATTTTATTGATTTCTAAATAAAAATTCATAATATAAATTAAGATAATTTTTTTTAGGATTAGTATAAATTATATCCAAGAAAATATCTTTTAACACCGGAAGTAGTAATAACAAACACTTTTTAAGTCATTTTTTTTAAAAAAATGACATCGAGATTCGTAATAAAAACACAATAATGTATCAAAGAATCTAACCTACTCAACAAGCAGACTTTACCTAAAAAAAGTATAAAATTTATAAGGGTCCATGTTCCTCCCTAACTTAACCCTTAAGTTAATTAACCATAGGTTATTGTTTTAATACTTAAAAAGTTTTTGGATATTACACTTACTCTAACTATTATATTTATATTTCTAATTAAATTTAGATAATAAAATTTTGGGGTATTACACTCCTTCCCCCTTAGAAAAATTTTGTCCTGAAATTCACATTCCTTCAAATATCTCGGGATATTATCCTCTCATCTTGCTTTCTAGTTCTCACGTTGCTTCTGTTCGATCATGATGATTTAATTTGATAAGCACCAATGTGATTTGTTTGTTTCTTAGGACTTCAAATGTTCTATCTAAAATCTCATGGGATTTTCCTTCGTACGTCATATCAAAACGTAGAACTAACTCACTTTCTTTGATAACGTGTTTTGAGTCAAACACATATTTCCCGAGCATTAAAATGTGATATACATCATGAACTTGTGATAGGTCCGGTGGTAGAGCTAATTGGTAAGCAACTTCACCAATTTTTTTCTAGTATCTCGAATAGTCTAATAAATCTTGGTCTTAACTTGCCTTATTTTCCGAATCTAACAACATCTCGTGTTGGAGATACTTTTAAGAAGACTTTTTCACCAACTTGAAATTGTAGATATGTTATGTACTAATCTGCATAAGCCTTTTGTCTATTTTGCGCTTCTTTCATTCTCACTCGAATTTAGTCAATTATCTCGATAGTGGTTTGTACAATATCTGGATCCAAAATTTTTCTTTCTCCAACTTCATCCCAGTATAGGGGCGATCTGCATTTGCGACCATACAAGGCTTTATATGGTGCTATTTTTATAGTTGATTGGTAGCTGTTGTTACAAGCAAACTCCACCAACGGTAAAACATCTCCCCAACTGGTATTTTCGTCCAACACAACTCCACGAAGCATATCTTCCAAAATTTGTATCGTTCTCTCTGACTGGCCATCTGTTTGGAAATAGAGAGTGGTACTGAAGCTTAGATTTGTTCTATTTGCTTCCTGGAAACTTCTCTAAAACCTTGATATCAGACGAGTATCATGATCCGACGTGATAGTAATTGGAATTCCATGCAAATGAACAATTTCTTTTACATAAATATGTGTTAATTTGCTTAACTTTTTTTTTTATTGGCACGTAGTGTGCTGATTTGGTCAATCAATCTATAATGACCCAAACTGTTGAGTTTCTTTTCATTGATCGCGGTACACCTACCATAAAATCCATCGTTATATGCTCTCATTTCCACTCTGTAATTTCCAACGACTGCAATAAACCTGAAGGTTGTTGATGTATGACTTTCACTTGATGACATGCCACACATCTCTATACAAATGGTACTATCTCTCTTTTCATATTATTCTACTAGAAATATATTTTCAAGTCCTACAAGGATCAATCCTTGATTTAGGATCGATATAACCACTTTTGGAATTAATCTAATATTTACTTTAATTTAATGGGAGCTTAATTCATTTTATTTTGACTAGAAATGCACAATACTCATGTTTAAAACCCTACATGACTCGATAGTAGGTTCTTAATATACTTTTCAATTAACTTGAAATAATTTTGACGAATTAAATGGAACAACTTAAACCATGACAGTAACTTCAAAAAAAATCATAGAAAATTCAATTCAAATCTGATAAAGACACAACTAGCAGCCACACATTTGTCAAAAAGAAGCATACAATTGGTCAGAAGGAGTCGAAGAAAGATTCTGATTACCCTAGCCTAAAATTGGCTGGAAAGGCAACTGTTGCTATTTATCGAACATATTGATCAACAAGAAGTTTGGGGCTCGATCAAACTCGATACTCAATGGATTTTCAATCAAAAGTAGAATTTTTCATAGTATGGAAGATAAGGAATTTAATGAAACAAATAGTCAATAATAAAATGGCTACAATGATTGAAAATAAGCAAGGAATATAACATCTTCAACATAGATAGAATCTGCTAGAAAAGAGTGTGGTTTTCGAGAAAAACTACAGATTGAATACAGATGATCAAATGATATCTGATCTTAGATTGGACATAAGAGATTGAAAGATTACAAGGAGGAGTTGTTGTAGACTAAAAATCAAGTTCATACATTGGAGGAAATGACGGAAAACAACCTCTGAAGTTGCACTCGCAACACAAGGATTTTTGTGGTAGATTTTGACGAGTCAATTTGTGATGTGTCTTTGATAGACCAAATGATATCAAATTGATGATTTGAGACTTGTTATGAAAACCTTGAAGTGCTAGGTTTACAATGACGTAAACCTTAAGGAAAGAAAATGGATGGATCAATAGAAAAAGATCTCGCAATGGGACTGCGACACAACTTAGCAACTGGAAACACCACTAAGGTTCTAGGCCCATTTTCTCAACTTTTCGGGCATGGTTGGAAATGACATCAAAATGAATTTTGTTCTACTATGATAAAGAAATGTGTGTATAAAGTTTCAGAATTTTTCTTAATGGATTCATTCCTAAAATGAAAGAAAGTTGGCTGTTTGGGGAGGAGATGGTTGAGATGATAGAGAGAAAGAAAAAAAAAATGAGTCATGTTTCATTATGCTTGCTCATTGTTTTCATGGTTGGGAATGTTCAGCTGCCCACCCTTGACAAGTGTGGTGACACAAGAAACAAGATAAGCTTGAGTTGTGACAATCAATTTATGATTTATTTTAATATACGATATTGGGTTGAGATAGAGAATGAATAAAATTCTGTTAAAAGGTCAAGCAAACTTCGTTTTTAATGAAATTAGTGACCACACAATTATGAAAAGATTTGTGACTCCTAGTCAGAAATGAAATAAACTTCAAAGTTTAGAATAAAATGGTAGAATTTTAAGAATGAAAAGATGGTCTTTCAATAATTAGGACGCACAAGATTCAATAAACGTCCAAATGATGAATGGAAAAGATTTATAGAAATGTCTACTCACGAAAAACAAGATAGGTGATCGAGAGAGATTTAGAAGACGACATTATTTTAAGAGTAGAATTGAGTTATGGGGAGTCATTGTCAACTTCTTCTTACACTCTTCAAATCTTTGTTTACTAGCTTATGTACACTTAAAGACTACGTTTTCCTAAATAGTGTATCATAGGAGAGTCTATCTTTGAGAATTCTTCAACAAATCTATGATAGTCTCCTGTAAGATCGAGAAAACTATGTACTTCTAAAGGATTTGTTGGTTCAGACCAATTATTAATGGCTTCGACTTTGCTTGGTGTAATGACCTGATCCGGAAAAATAGGCAATAAATGAGGGATAAGGTGTTAAGTAAAAAGAAAAATGAATTCGGGGACATAAATCAATAGAAATGCATCAAGAATAGTATGATAGAAAGTCTATAGATCTAAGAGTAGGTTATGCCTTTCGAAAAATTATGAAGCATAAATTATGTAGCTAGAGAAAATCTCATTCTAATAACAGCTTATAAGAAGGAAAGTGAACCTAGAATAAATCAAGATACTCATCTATAGATGAAAAAAACAATAAACAGACACCGACAAGTAGATAGACCTCTTCATAGTTCAAAAGAAAATAAAAAAAGTCCTCTTTATAGGACGGAACAAACATATGACAACTAGACCTCTTCATAGGTCAATTGAAAGTAAATAGAAATGAACAAATAAACAAATAAGACCCATCCATAGATCGAGACTTAAGGTAATGGAGAATATCTCAAAAGAAGCAGGGATTCATACCCTTAACTATCAAAGAAATAAAGCTCAATCAAAGTGTGCAGAGATACACAAAATCTAGGTAAACAAGTAAAAATAATACACTTAGAGCACCTATCAGAATGACTTATATCGTGAAAGTCTTATGTCAACCCATAATATCAAGACATCATCACACCTTGTTTCCAAGTTCCTATATTGCTTGATCTTGACGGTTCTATCTAGCGAGGCTCCTATCGTATGTTATATGTACACACAAGATCAACTCGCCATTCTTGAGTATATGGTCCGGGACAAACACATACTTCATTAAGATCGATACATTTAACAGATCATGTATCCCTTATTTTCACTGCACTTTTCTCATTGTCTATAGATAATTGTAGAACATTTTCCAGCTTGTGTTCTCATCTAAGATGACTCCTTGAAGCCTATATCTCTTATTTTGTATTGCTCGCTCGATTTAGCCATTTGTTTACATGTGAAGCTCAATTTCGTATCCATAGTTTTTCTAATTGAACGTTGATATGAATTAGGTTTCTCGATCCATCGTGACCGAGATAAGTATTCCACATAGATGCACGTAACTCGTATGTATAGCTAAGCTAGCTTGTTTGACTCCATCTCTATCTTGATTGGTATGATATATCAGTCGACAAAAATCTCTTGTTCCACTATAAAAATATTCGAGTATTTCTTACCATTTTTCTACTCATAGCACCTATTATCTCGTTAGCTCCCTAGGATGGTAGATTTTGATATTTTCTTGCATGTGACATTGTGATAGACTTATCAAAAGAAGACAACATTGCAGATCTACAAAAGGTGCCAAATTGATCTAACAACAAATTGCCAAGCTTGACCCAACAACATCGCACAATCGTCTATAGCCATCGTACATTTAGCCATCAAAATGAAAGGTTTTCTCAGTCAAACTATATTCTTAACAATCTCATAAGTGTTTACAATTCCAGCCTAAGTTCAGCAACTAGGCTAATAATCTTACGTTATGAAGCTTCCAAGTTCTCGTTCTCATTCTAGAGTATATATAACAAACACTTTTCGTCTATCACAGCTCAATAGTATGTATTTTGCACATTCCCAACATCACAAGTATGTACAAGGCATAGATAAACAAGTTTATACGTATATGTAATCAACATAGTTCTTAGACAGAAACCAGTATGCTCATAGGCATAATTGAAAATCAGTATGCTATCAACATAGCAAGAAAAAGTACGCAACCCGCGTAGTTAATCAGAGTATGCAATCAGCATAAAAATCAATCTTTCGAGGAATTCCCGTCAACACGGCGAATCCTAATCTTTCGTTTTTCAGACAAACTTAATACATCAACAATTAATGTTAATTTTTAAGAACTAAAATCCACATAAAAACATGCGTACCTTTTAGGTTGTTGTGTGAGTGACGAGCTGAAGGCTTATATAATATCACACAAGAATTTACGACTTACAAATGAAAGATAACCCAGCAGGTCTGTAGAGTTGCAAACCTCGCTCTGATACCACTTTGTAGCGCCCCAGTCCCGAAAGACCGTGGAAATGGACGCCACGAGGGTTGGAATTAAGAAGCGGGAAAAAAGGGGTAATTTAAGTAACAAAATCTCAACAGAAGACTCAAAATATCAAAATATACTTTTTAATACATATACTGATCCAAAACACCAAGATTGAGATTCTTAGTGTTTTAACAAAAAGAATATAACAAGTGTGGAAGCTCCATTATTAACAGAATACTTAACAAAAAGGGACAATAGAAAATATGTAAATAACTGTAATACCCCAAAATTTTATTACATAAATTTAATTAGAAATATAAATTTAATAGTTAGAACAAGGGTAATATCCAAAAATATTTTAGTATTAAAATAATAGCCTATAATTGCCTTAAGGGTAAGTTAGGGAAGGAAATAGACCTTTAAATTTTTATTTTTTTTAGGTAAGTGTGTTGTTGAGTAGATTAAAGATAGTTTGATATGTTCTTATATTTTTATTACGAACCCCGATTTCATATATATTTTTTTAAAGGTGTATCTTATTATTACATCCAGGGTTAAAAGATATTTTTTTGGGTATAAATTATCCTAATTTAAATAATTATTATAATATATATATATATATATATATATATATATCATGTAGAAACCGATAAAATGTATATACCTATATATGTCTAAATACATAAGAGTCAAGATTAAATATTTGATAACTATATTATATAGTATGTGTAGAGATTAGTTCAAGAAAAAAAAATATTAAAAAAATATGAAATACATGCATAGATCCACGTAGGCCTATATTGATAATCTCAAAATTTGCAAAAGTAAGGCTAGGATTAATATTTTAATGAATAAATCATTAATAATAATAGTGATAATGCTAAAAAAAAAACAATTAAAAGAAGTAGATGGTGACTCATCCATTCATTAGCTATAAATTACCTAAGGTAGTTCATTAGTAAAGAAAAGAAAAGACGAAGGTGAGTTCAAGGAAAAGAAAACAATACAAGGTTAGTTTCTAATTTTTAAAAAGAAACATGTTCTTATAATTATAGGTAGATTTTGATATTCTTGATAATGCAATTTATGTAATATTTTTATCACAAATTCCATTTTATTATTTAATTTTACACAAGTATCATAAATATAATATATTATCCAATGTTTGAGATTGTCATATTTTTCTAATACGAAATTACTAGAACTATTAGTTAATTTAATTTCATTCATGCTATCTTTCTTATGTGTTACGAAAAAAAAAATTAGGACAAGGATTAATTTAAAATAAAATGTTTCAAGGTGAGATTTAATATATGTGTTCGATTATTAATCAGATCAAAAATACTAAGTAGTCTTAAATCAGGGAATTAGTGATTGAAGCATAACTCTTGATTATTTTATTTTAGGACAGAATGTTACATTTGTTTATATAATAATAATAATAATAATAATAATAATAATAATAATAATAATAATAATAATAATAATAATAATAATAATATAAAGTATTAATTAGGGATGAATATGCTATATGATTTGCAATTTTGGGGTTTATGGATATGGTTCAGATAATATGTTTTATAATATTTGGTGAAAATCATAATAATAAATTTATTTATGCAGAGCACTAATTGTATAACTCTACTAGGCTATGAATACAAAGTAAAAAAAATAATAATAAGGTTGGAGAAATTATAATTACACAAAACAAAGTACAAAAGTTTAATTAATAGAAAACTAAATTAGAAGGAAGCTTAGGGATTGAGTTTTAATTAGGGTCGTTTAACAAAGCTAAGTCAAGGCTGGTTGTTGTAGGGGCAGAAGAAGCAATAGAATTTGAGGAAAACCAATCAAGGATTTGAAAGCTTATTTAGTATCCAGGTGGGCTATTATATCTTTACAAATTGTATCTTTCGAGTTATTAAGCTCTGCTTTGTTAAAATTTGCATATGTGACTATTTGTGTTAAATATTTACGTGCTACTGTATGTTGTCGGAGTCTCATATACCAGCGCTGTGTCAATGTGAGTAGCTACAGTATGCATGCATTGTTTGTCCTGCCCTACTCCTTGTCGGTGAGACTAAAATGAAACACTTATTGGTTATACTCATTGGGTATACTATGGCCATACACAACTTTATGCGCTGGTGATGTAGTTCGGGTTGCGGGCAGTGACGGGTTATACTCTTAAGCGCTTCATGATAAAATGTTTTGGTGAACTTAGGTTGCTTCCAACTTTTAAAACCTCCTAAGCTTCACCACCTGCATGAACACAGATAGATTACTTTAACAAAATGATTTGCATAACTTAAAATTGTAAAAACTTGCCCACTTAGTGCACTAGTACTCAGCCCAAATATTTTCAAATATTTTTCAGGTAAGTAGGCTGGCGCGTGGAGGTGACGATGCTGAGAGATGGGCTTTTGTTGTTTACGTATTTTCTCTTTTTTTTGTAAAGTATTCTGTTGATAATGAAGTCTCCACACTTATAATATCCTTTTGTTAAACACTAAGAGCTCTGATCTTGGTGTTATGAATAAGTATATATTATTATACAACATGTTTGATTATTCTGAGTCTTTTGTTGAGGTTTAGTTAATTAAATTACCCCATTTCTTTCCCGCTTCTTAATTCCCATCCCCGTGGCGTCCATTTCCACGGTCTTGAATGTTATGTTTCTTTGGAAATGAAAGATTAGAATTCTCCATGTTGATGGGAATTCCTCAGAAGATTGATTTTTATGCTGATCGCATACTCTTATTAACTATGCTGGTTGCGTACTCTGTTGCTATGTTGATAGCATACTGGTTTTGAAATATGCATGTGAGCATACCGGTTATCTATGCCTTGTGCATACTTGTGACATTTGGAATATACAGAATGCATACTATTAAACTGTGATAGATGAAAAGTGTTTGTTGTATATACTCTAGAATGAGAACGAGAACTTGGAAGCTTGATAACGTAAGATTATTAGCTTAGTTGCTGAACTTAGGCTGGACTTGTAAACACTTATGAGATTGTTAAGAACATAGTTTGACTGAGGAAACTTTTCATTTTGATGACTGAACGTACGATGGCCATAGACGATTATGCGATGCAATTGGGTCAAGTTTGGCAATTTGTTATAAGATCAACTTGTCACCTTTTGTAGATGTGGAATGTTGTCTTCTCTTGATATGTTTATCCCAATGTCATGTGCAAGAAGAGATTGGAATCTACCACCCTGGGGAGCTAAGGAGATAGCATGTGCTATGAATAGAAAAAAGGCAAGAAATACTCGAATATTTTTATAGTGGAACAAGAGATTTTTATCGACTGATATATTATACAAATCAAGATAGAGATAGAGTAAAACAAGCTAGCTTATCTATACATATGAGGTATGGTGAATCTATGTAGAATACTTATCTCGGTCACGACGGATCGAGAAACCTGATTCACATCAACATTCAGTCAGAAAACTATGGATACGAAATTGAGCTTCACACGTAAACAAATAGCTAAATCGAATGAGCGATAGAAAATAAGAGATACAGACTTCAAGAAGTCATCTTAGATGAGAACACAAGTTGGAAAATGTTCTACAATTATCTATAGACAATGAGAAAAGCGCAGTGAAAATAAAGGATGCATGATGTGTTAAATGTATCGATCCTAATGAAGTATGTGTTTGTCCCGGACCATATGCTCAAGAATGGCGAGTTGATCTTGTGTGTACTTATAACAGACGATAGGAGCCTCGCTAGATAGAACCGTCAAGATCAAGCAACATAGGAACTTGGAAACAAGGTGTGATGATGTCTTGATGTTATGGGCTAACATAAGACTTTCATGATATAAGTTATTCTGATAGGTGCTCTAAGTGTATTATTTTTACTTGTTTACCTAGCTTCTGTGCATCCCTGCACACTTGATCGAGTATTTTGATTGAGCTTTGTTTCTTTGATAGTTAAGGGGATGAATCCCTGCTTCTTTTGAGCTATTTCTCATTACCTTAAGTCTCGATCTATGGATGTGTCCTATTTGTTTATCTGTTCATTTTGATTTACTTTCAATCAACCTATAAAGAGGTCTAGTTGTTATTTGTTTGTTCCGTCCTATGAAGAGGACTTAGATGGTTTTCTTTTGGCCTATGAAAATGTCCATTTTCTTGCTGATATTAGTTTACTTCTTTCTTTGTCTATGAATGAGAATCTTGATTCATTCTAGGTTCCATTTCCTTCTTATAAGCCATTATTAGATGGAGATTTGCTCTAGCTACAGAATTTATGCTGCTTGATTTTCCGAAAGGCATAACCTACTCTTGGATCTATAGACTTTCTATCATACTATTCTTGATGGCTTTCCATTAATTTATGTCCCCGAATTTATTTTTCTTTTTAGTTAACATCCTATCCCTCGTTTATTGCCTACTTTTCAGGATCAGGTCATTACACCAAGCAAAGTCAAAGCCATTAATAAATAATCTGAACAAACAAATCCTTTAGAAGTACATAGTTTTCTTGACCTTACAGGAGACTATCGTAGATTTGTTGAAGAATTCTGAAAGATAGCCTCTCCTATGATACACTATTTAGGAAGACGTAGTCTTTAAGTGTACATAAGCTAGTAAACAGAGTTTTCAAGAGTGTAAGAAGAAGTTGGCAATGACTCCCGATTTAGACTCAATTCTACTCTTAAAATCATGTCATCTTCTAAATCTCTCTCGATCACCTATCTTGTTTCTCATGACTAGAAATTTCTATGAATCTTTTCTATTCATCATTTGGACGTTTATTGAATCTTGTGCGTCCTAGTTATTGAAAGACCATCTATTCATCCTTAAAAATTCCACCATTTTATTTTAAACTCTGAAGTTGATTTTATCTTTGATTAGCAACCTCAAATTTTTTCATTATCATGCAGTCATTGATTTCATTAAAAATGGAGTTTGCTTGACCTTCCAACGGAATTTTATACATTCTCTATTTCAACCTAATACCATATATTAAAATATATCACAAGTTGATTGCTACCACTCAATCTTATCTTGCTCTATGTGTCACCACACATGTTAAGGGTGGGGGCAGCTGAACATCCTCAACCATGAAAATAATGAGCAAACATAATGAAGCATCACTCATTTATCTTCTCTCTTTATCATCTCGGCCCTCTCCTCCCCAAATATCCATCTTTCTTTCAATCTTTTAGGAATGAAATCCGTTAAGAAAATTCTGAAACTTTATACACACATTTCTTTGTCATAATAAGAACAAAATTCATTTTGATGTTGTTTCCATCTGGTGCCCTAAAAGATGGGGAAATGGGCCTAGAACCTCAGTGGTGTTGTGTTGCAGCCCTATTGCAACATCTTTTCCTATTGATCCAGCTATTTTCTTTCCCTAAGGTTTACGTCATTGTAAACCTAGCATTTCAAGATTTTCATAACAAGTCTCGGATCCTCAATATGATATCATTTGGTCTATCAAGGCACGTCACAAATCGACGCGTCAAATCTACCACATAAATCATTATGTTGTAAGTGCAACTTCAGAGGTTGATTTTTTTTTCATTTCTTCCATGGTATGGACTTGATTTTTGGCCTATATCAACTCAACCTTGCAGACTTCCAATCCCTTATGTTCGATCTAAGATCATATATCATTTGATCCTCTAAGTTTGAACTGTAATTTTTCTCGAAAACCACATTTTTTTTTTCTGGTAGATTCCATATATGTTGAAGATGTTATATTCCTTGCTCATTTTCAGTTATTGTAGCCATTTTATTATTGACCCATTTATTTTATTAAATCCCTTATCTTCCATACTATGAAAATTGTACTTTTGATCGAAAATCCGTTGAGTATCGAGCTTCATCAAGACCCAAACTTTTTGTTGATTAATCTGTTTGGGTGAACAGTTACAGTTGCCTTTTCGGCCGATTTATAGGCCAGGGTGATCGGAATTTGTCTCCGACTCCTTCTGAATGATTGTGGCTCTTCTTAGGGAGAACACATGGCCACTGACCATGTATCAATCAGATTTAAATTGAATTTTTTATGATTTTCTATAGTTACTACCATGTTTTAAAGTTGTTCCATTTTAATTATTTCGAGTTAATTGAAAAGTTTTGTAAGAACCTATTATTAAGTCATGATGGGTTTAAAACCCGAGTATTATGTTTTCCTAGTCGAAGTAAAATAAATTAAGCTCCCGCTAAATTAAAGTAAATATTAGATTAATTCTGAAAGTTATTTTATTGGTCCTTGTAGGACTTGAAAACATATTTCTGGTAGAATAATATGAAAAGAGCGATAGTAGCATTGTATAGAGATGTGTAGCATGTCATCAAGTGAAAGTCGTACATCAACGACCTTCAGATTTATTGCAGCCATTGGAAATTCCAGAGTGGTAATGGGAGCATATAATAATGGATTTTGTGGTAGGCATAACAAGATCAGTGAAAGGGAACTCAATAGTGTGGGTCGTCGTGAATCGATTAAAGAAAGCAGCACATTTTGTGCCGATCAAAACAACATCGGAGTTAAGCAAATTAGCACAAATTTATGTAAAAGAAATTATTCGTTTCCATGGAATTCCAATTTCTATCACATTGTATTGTGATACTCGTTTTACATTAAAGATCTAGAAGAGTTTCTAGGAAACAAATAGAACGAATCTAAGCTTCAGTACCACTTTCCATTTTCAAACAGATGGCAAGTCAGAGAGAACTATACAAATTTTGAAAGATATGTTCGTAGAGTTGTGTTGGATGAAAATACTAGTTGAGAAGACATTTTACCCTTGGTAAAGTCTGCATATAACAACAGTTATCAATCAACTATAAAGATGAAACCATATGAAGCATTGTATGGTCACAAATGCAGATGATTCATATATTAGGACAAGGTTGGAGAAAGGAAAATATTAGGTCTAGAGATTGTGCAGACCACTGTTGAGATAATCAACGTAATTCGAGCGAGAATGAAAGAAGCACAAGAGAGGCAGAACGCTTATGTAGACAAGCGCAGGACAAACCTATAGTTCCAAGTTGGTGAAAAGGTTTTCTTAAAGGTATCTCCAACACAAGTTGTTGTGAGATTCGGAACTGAAATCAAGATTTATTAGGCCATTCGAGATACTAGAAAGAATTGGCGAGGTTACTTACCAATTAGCTCTACCACTTGACATGCCACAGGTTCACGATGTATATCACGTTTCAATGCTCAGGAAATACGTGTTTGACCCAGAACACGTTATCAAAGAAAGGTGAGTTAGATCTACGTTCTGATATGACGTACGAAGGAAAATCCCATGAGATTTTAGATAGAAAAGTTGAAGTCCTAAGAAATAAGCAAATTCCATTGGTGCTTGTGCAATGGAATCATCATGATTGAACTAAAGCAGATATTCGAAAGTACGTGAATTTCGGGACGAAATTCTTTTAAGGGGGGAGGAGTGTAATACCCCAAAATTTTATTACATAAATTTAATTAGAAATATAAATTTAATAGTTAGAACAAGGGTAATATCCAAAAATATTTTAGTATTAAAATAATAGCCTATAATTGCCTTAAGGGTAAGTTAGGGAAGGAAATAGACCTTTAAATTTTTATTTTTTTTAGGTAAGTGTGTTGTTGAGTAGATTAAAGATAGTTTGATATGTTCTTATATTTTTATTACGAACCCCGATTTCATATATTTTTTTTTTAAAGGTGTATCTTATTATTACATCCAGGATTAAAAGATATTTTTTTGGGTATAAATTATCCTAATTTAAATAATTATTATAATATATATATATATATATATATATATATCATGTAGAAACCGATAAAATGTATATACCTATATATGTCTAAATACATAAGAGTCAAGATTAAATATTTGATAACTATATTATATAGTATGTGTAGAGATTAGTTCAAGAAAAAAAAATATTAAAAAAATATGGAATACATGCATAGATCCACGTAGGCCTATATTGATAATCTCAAAATTTGCAAAAGTAAGGCTAGGATTAATATTTTAATGAATAAATCATTAATAATAATAGTGATAATGCTAAAAAAAAAAACAATTAAAAGAAGTAGATGGTGACTCATCCATTCATTAGCTATAAATTACCTAAGGTAGTTCATTAGTAAAGAAAAGAAAAGACGAAGGTGAGTTCAAGGAAAAGAAAACAATACAAGGTTAGTTTCTAATTTTTAAAAAGAAACATGTTCTTATAATTATAGGTAGATTTTGATATTCTTGATAATGCAATTTATGTAATATTTTTATCACAAATTCCATTTTATTATTTAATTTTACACAAGTATCATAAATATAATATATTATCCAATGTTTGAGATTGTCATATTTTTCTAATACGAAATTACTAGAACTATTAGTTAATTTAATTTCATTCATGCTATCTTTCTTATGTGTTACGAAAAAAAAAATTAGGACAAGGATTAATTTAAAACAAAATGTTTCAAGGTGAGATTTAATATATGTGTTCGATTATTAATCAGATCAAAAATACTAAGTAGTCTTAAATCAGGGAATTAGTGATTGAAGCATAACTCTTGATTATTTTATTTTAGGACAGAATGTTACATTTGTTTATATAATAATAATAATAATAATAATAATAATAATATAAAGTATTAATTAGGGATGAATATGCTATATGATTTGCAATTTTGGGGTTTATGGATATGGTTCAGATAATATGTTTTATAATATTTGGTGAAAATCATAATAATAAATTTATTTATGCAGAGCACTAATTGTATAACTCTACTAGGCTATGAATACAAAGTAAAAAAAATAATAATAAGGTTGGAGAAATTATAATTACACAAAACAAAGTACAAAAGTTTAATTAATAGAAAATTAAATTAGAAGGAAGCTTAGGGATTGAGTTTTAATTAGGGTCGTTTAACAAAGCTAAGTCAAGGCTGGTTGTTGTAGGGGCAGAAGAAGCAATAGAATTTGAGGAAAACCAATCAAGGATTTGAAAGCTTATTTAGTATCCAGGTGGGCTATTATATCTTTACAAATTGTATCTTTCGAGTTATTAAGCTCTGCTTTGTTAAAATTTGCATATGTGACTATCTGTGTTAAATATTTACGTGCTACTGTATGTTGTCGGAGTCTCATATACCAGCGCTGTGTCAATGTGAGTAGCTACAGTATACATGCATTGTTTGTCCTGCCCTACTCCTTGTCGGTGAGACTAAAATGAAACACTTATTGGTTATACTCATTGGGTATACTATGGCCATACACAACTTTATGCGCTGGTGATGTAGTTCGGGTTGCGGGCAGTGACGTGTTATACTCTTAAGCGCTTCACGATAAAATGTTTTGGTGAACTTAGGTTGCTTCCAACTTTTAAAACCTCCTAAGCTTCACCACCTGCATGAACACAGATAGATTACTTTAACAAAATGATTTGCATAACTTGAATTGTAAAAACTTGCCCACTGAGTGCACTAGTACTCAGCCCAAATATTTTCAAATATTTTTCAGGTAAGTAGGCTGGCGCGTGGAGGTGACGATGCTGAGAGATGGGCTTTTGTTGTTTACGTATTTTCCCTTTTTTTTGTAAAGTATTCTGTTGATAATGAAGTCTCCACACTTATAATATCCTTTTGTTAAACACTAAGAGCTCTGATCTTGGTGTTATGAATAAGTATATATTATTATACAACATGTTTGATTATTCTGAGTCTTTTGTTGAGGTTTAGTTAATTAAATTACCCCATTTCTTTCCCGCTTCTTAATTCCCACCCCCGTGGCGTCCATTTCCACGGTCTTTCGGGATCGGGGCGCTACAATAACATAAGCCCATCTCTGAGCATCGTCACATCCACGCGCCAGCCTACTGACCTGAAAAATATTTGAAAATATTTGGGTTGAATACTAGTGCACTTAGTGGGCAAGTTTTTACAATTCAAGTTATGCAAATCATTTTGTAAAGTAATCTACCTATGTTCATGCAGGTAGTGAAGCTTAGGAGGTTTTAAAATTTAAAGCAACTTAAGCTCACCAAAACATTTTATCGTGAAGAGTTTTAGAGTATACCCAGTCATCGCCCGCAACCCGTACTACATCACCAATGCGTAAAGTTGAGTATGGTCATAGTATACCCAATGAGTATAACCAATAAGTGTTTCATTTTAGTCTCACCGACAAGGAGTAGGGCATGACAAATAATGCATGCATACTGTAGCTACTCACATTGACACAACGCTGGTTTATGAGACTCCGACAACATACAGTAGCACGTAAATATTTAACACAGATAATCACATATGCAATTTTAGCAAAGCAAAGCTTAATAACTCGAAAGATACAATTTGCAAAGGTATAGTATAGCCCACCTGGATGACGAACACATGGCGGCACAATAACTTCCAAAATGATTTCATTAATTCTAGCAGGCTCTGCTGGTCCTACAAGGGTCGATCTTCGACTCAGAATAATCGCTATATCTTTAGTAATTAATCTACTATAATCCGAGCTATTATTTAATTCTATTCTCTTCAGAAATAGATTGCGCGACTCTAGAAACCTCAAATAATTCCGATAAAGAAGGAAATAAATTCCAAAATAATATTCTTGATTTAATAGGACCAACCGATTTGATAGAGGTCTTTTTCTAAAACTTGCCATATGTCCAAATTTTACCAAATATATGCCACGACACTTTTTAACCGCTCGAAAGTTATGAAAATATTCAGGGATGATACTATACATGCCAAGACTAAAGAATAAGAATTTTAGAATCTTTTGATAACACATGCTCCCGGTATAAAAATAATTGATTTAGTTAAATAATTGAGATTATTCAAAATTCGTCCGAAAATTACGAAATTCGACGGGCGCATAGGAAATATTATTTGGAACAACTTTGTAGTTCAAACTTTTTCGATTTGAGGACCCGAAAAGACTGAAAATTGAAGGAAACAATGGCAGATCGGCGCCTCTATATATACACGTTTTCCCGCTATTTCGCCGGTTTCCGGCCGTCGGACGGGAACGAGTTCAACATACGAAATGTAGTACACATTTAAATACGCGGCATATTAAAATTTGGACTAAAAAGAATGAAAAATGGACCAATACGACGACGACGAAAATAAGCGGCTGTGTGGGGTGGCATCGAGACGTTGCAGCGGCTGCAGCTGCTCGTCGGAGCTCCAGCAACCTGCTGCCTCTCCGGCACCACGCCGGTCCGGTGACCTCCTGGCCAGCAGCTGCTCAGGCAGCCCTCCTCTCATGTCCTCAATCTCTCTGTCCCTCATCTCTCTAGCTCAACTCTCTCTTTCGGCTCTCATCTCTATCTCTCCTCTATCTTTTTTTCTTTCTTTTTCTTTGCTTAATCAATCTCTCTCACTCCTATATTAGGAATGGGTGAGTCAACGTCTAACTTTTAATTGTTTTATTTTTATTAGCATTATCACTATTATTATTAATGATTTATTCATTAAATTCTTAGGTCAAAATAGTACTCTGCAGAAATTGAAATTATCAAAATAGGCCAAGTGTTTTCCCTAGCTACGTGGAGCTATCATGCATTCTTCAACATTTTTTTTTTTTATTATCATGAACTAATCTTTCCAAATACTATATAATATAATATATATACAGGCATATAAATTTTATTGATTTCTAAATAAAAATTCATAATATATATTAAGATAATTTTTTTTAGGATTAGTATAAATTATATCCGAGAAAATATCTTTTAACACCGGAAGTAATAATAACAAACATTTTTTAAGTCATTTTTTTTAAAAAAAAATGACATCGAGATTCGTAATAAAAACACAATAATGTATCAAAGAATCTCTAACCTACTCAACAAGCAGACTTTACCTAAAAAAATATAAAATTTATAAGGGTCCATGTTGCTCCCTAACTTACCCTTAAGGTAATTAACCATAGGTTATTGTTTTAATACTTAAAAAGTTTTTGGAATTACACTTATTCTAACTATTATATTTATATTTTTAATTAAATTTAGATAATAAAATTTTGGGGTATTACAAAACTAAAATAAATATTTTAATATCTCCTCCTCACTCGTCAACGACGAATAACCTAGAAACATTCTAAAAACTCACTACCTTCTTCCTCTCCCTCAATCTCACACCTCTCTCTCTCTCTCAACCATACAAGCTCCCATAAAGAAACAAAATACTTTCACCCTCTTCTAACTTCCTCATGCACAACACCACTCTCTCTCTCCCCAATGCAAATGCTAAGCAAAAGAAAACATATATATATATGTATAGATATATACCTCAAAGAAGGAATGCTAATGCTTTCAAAGATGATTGTTTTTTATATGTTTAAAATGATAAAGTTGATGCTCCTTTTATAGATGAAAATTAGAGTTGAAAGGTCTCATCTTTAATTGCTAAAATAAATTTTGGAGTGGAAAGGTTTGATGTTTAATGATCGAGATTAATATGGGAAAATGAAAAGATTAATTATTTAAATATTTATTCAAAATAAAATAATTACTTGAGATAACTAAAAGATAATGCATTAATTAAATAATGAACACATTTAAAATATTTAAAATCTCATTATTTTCTTTACAAAATAAAATAGCTACATAATCATGCACACTTCCAAATAATTATTCGACGAAATAATATTTTATAATAACTTGAAAATGGATCAACTTAAATAAAAAGTTTTAACTTTAAAAGATATAAAAGTTTCACTAAGCATAAATGATAATAATAATAATAATAATAATAATAATAATAATAATAATAACTAATGGAAAAATAATATTGTAAGCGCGACTTATAGGAACGTAACAAAATATTTTAAATTAACATGCAATAATAAATAATACTTTCGAACCACATTTTATAATAAAGGTAATGACCAATTTTAAAAATATTCGGATCATTACACAGTGTCATCTACAATCCCCACAATTAGCTTGTACCTATAATTTAAAAATTAAAAATATTATAATTTTTCTAAAAAATGTAAAATTAAATTTAAATATGAAGTATCTCAGTTTTCCTACAATGTCAAATGACTGACATTTTTCGCAAAAAAATTAATTCCTACTTGCTTTAATTTTCTTCTGACATCGTTTGCAAGCTAAGTAGGACCAATCTCCAATGGTCTCTACACTTAGTATAGTTGCAAATATCCAGAAATTGCTCGCCTAATAGAAATCGAATTACTTAAATATATTTAAAATATAGATATATTTTGAATGCTAGTAAAAAAATTTAAAATACCTTTCCCTCTGTCAGAATTTGAGATATGGTTTTCAGTTCAAAATCACCGTCTCTAATTTTGTCATTTAATGTTCTTGCTGATGATGATGTGAGAGTAGAGATAGTTGTTGATCTCACTTTTCCATTAGTGAGATACCTACAAAAAAATATATAATAAATAAATATTAATAAAATTATGTATATTGAATAAAGAAATCAAAATAACAACCAAAATGATGATGTAATATATTCTAAATGCTCCAATAAGTTATCTAACTAAATCAGAAATGCTACATAATGTTACTGTACGGTAAAAAACCTAAACAATGCATAATACAATAAATTAAATTAATTTACCTATTACTGAAATCTGATATCTCTGAAATCTTCTGTTCCGTCACAATCTTTGTAACATTAAACAAAGATGAAATTCTGGCCTCACCTATTGGAATATTTAATTAATCAGAATCATGCACATAATTCAAAGTTATAGGGAAAAAAAATCTTACCCTTGTATATGTTAGGTCTGCAAAACTGTAGAATTATAATCACAGGTGCTTCCGGCCCAGAATTCAAAAAATTGATCATGTCATCTACATAGTTTTCCCACAGTGTGGTAGTAATCGTATTTCCACTACAAATATTCATAAAGAAATATTATTTATGATATATCCATATTTTAGTAAATACATAATTACAGAACAAATAAAAACTTTAAATTTTTCAACTTCGAAAAATCTATTCACTATTTTAAAAAATTAAATTGTTCATAAATCTACTTATAAACCCGGAAATATGTAGTTTAAAATTAAAAATAACTTACTCCAAATCTTCCAACATCAAATCGATCAACTTCGTCAGCTTCCCATTTATTTCTCTTGTAAGGGGTAATAGTGTGAAATTATAGTTCCCATTACATCTGGCAAAACAAATAAAAAAATTTATTAGATGATTATGTCATTTACATAATTTTGTATGTATGCAAAAATCTTACCAAACATTGCTGCATCTCCTATGTTTTCCATACTTGCAATATCGATGAACGTCTTTATCTCATATAAATGATGCGGAAAATCTTCGTCGAATACTTCAAAAATTCACTAGTGTTTAAAGATGATTATCTTATGAACACACATTGTTGTCTTGCATTTCATGATATTTAATCCGATAACAAAATCGATTACAGTATAAACACTGCCTTCAATTAGGCGATCTTTAAACTTTTCGATGTTTGCTTTCGGAATAGTCACATATATCCGTATACCCTGCAGAAAAAAATCATATAAGTCATGATTTGTTAAATGAAAAAAAACGAAAATTTAAGCAACTCACCATACCTCTCGATCATGGAAAATGCATTCTATGCTATATGAATTTGTGTTTTCATAGCATCGAATAAGCCGCAATTCTATACCAAACATGCTTCTTCCAGGTTTCAACATCAGTACTGTTCCAAAAATTGGAGCCATTTTTGGAGAAATATTGACACGGCAGAATAAAAAAATGCAGAGAGTTTTTGATGATTTGAGAGGAAATGAACAGAAGTAGACGTGTGAGTGAGTGAATTACGTAGTTTCTAAGATGTAAATTTTATTATTTATGGATCAGTTTTTTGTTAAAAGTAGTGGGTGGTAGAAAGTGGAGCATAAGTCGTGTGTAGTGGCGTGTAGCAGTTTTATTTTTTTTCTGATTTGTGTATTTTTTTTTTTATTTCCGTGCATTGGCGCTGAATCAAATTAAATTACTCCCACTATAAATTTGAATTATAAATATTTATATATTAAATAACTATTCTGAATGGCAAAATTATCTAATTGAAAAACACTAAACGTTTTTTTATTTGAATAAATATATTATTAATTTTAATAGTAGTATTACATCAATAGGCATTAGAAGACATATTTTTAATTCAATTATAAAAATTAAGATCATAGAACATGAATTTTGAATTATGACATTTTAAAATCTGTCAACACCCATCACGAATTTTTATATTAATTTAATTTTAAAAAAATTTAATTACAAATGGATATTAGTTAAAGTGAAATCACTTAATTTAAACCCACTACACACGTTCTGTATAATTATTATTAATTTAATTTTAAAAAATCTTAATAAGAATCGGATTATTTAATAGCCTCAATTCTCTTTCTATTTACAAAATTGCCATCAATTTTGCCTCCAAAATTTGATTGTTTCTGTTTTTATATATAGTATAGGTTTTATAAAAGCAATTCCAGTGAATTGCGAAATTCACAGGAGACTTCAAGAAATGATGAGGACATCCATAGCAATGAGGAAATCAATGAAGGGCTGCAATTCAAAGGACCCATCACGAGACTACGAGCTAAGAAGTTGCAAGATTATTTACAAGCTACAATTCGCAAGAAGCTCGAAGAAGAAGACGGCGTGCAAGGAAGCTTGAAGATGATGACCTTGTTGACGTTGGAAGATGGAGATCAAGACATGGAGAACACAACATGAAAATGTGCACGTGTGCATGTGGACGTGTGCATGAGCTCGAATTGAAGAAGAATCGGCCGAAAGTGAAGAAGGCCAATTTTCGGTCTTATTGATTTTATTCTAGTAGTTATTTTATTTTAGACTATAGTATTTATTTTATTTAATTAGACTATAGTCCAAATCAGTTTATTTAATTAATTTGGATGTAATTTTCGGTCCCTTTAAGTCATAGGTTGACTAGGATTTTAGATAAGGCAAGATCTACAAGTTCTACTTTAAATAGAATTCTAGTTTAGGAAATTTCCAAGTCCAATCCTAGTTTGATTTGGGCTCTAATTTTCGGTCAAAAAGCTTGATATTTTCGGTCCTCCTATTGTTATAAATAGGGGATCCATGTTACATTGATACTTTAGACTATATTTGATTAATTAAGCTTTGCTTTCAATATTGTCTCAACCCCGTTTTAAATTTTGTGAGTTTTGATTGAAAATTCATATTCTTGGAGCTAGCAACTTTAAGTCTTATTCAAGGGTATTGCTTAATCCACTTGAGGGATTAACCGGTATTCGCTATCCGAAGATCAACTTAGAGATTTCATCCTTGGAAACGTTCGAGATTCAATGAGGCTATCGGGTTGTGATTCACATCAACGAATCATCATCCATCAACCATCATCGACGTCTTCCATCCACATCGACGCACGCCTCAAAGTCAGCCCCAAGTTCGAGCAATCAACCACCGTTCGTTTTACCCGTAAGTTCGTTGCATCCCTATCATATCCTACCTTTTTCAAGCCATTCTTCACAAGCCGTCACACACGATTTTTCCTACAAATTCAGCCCTCAAATCCGTCCCTATTCAGCCCTTTAACCTTTGGTATTGTGTTACATAGTTTGTGTCATTTTTCTAGGTATTTTAGTTGTCTAGAGTATCTATTTTCCGTTGTTTATCAAGTCGGATTGAAGCCCTTCATTCGCTGACGTGTTTCGTATCCAGAAGTCTTCCGCTACGTTCTCAAGATTCGTCCTAGCATAGTCCGGGTCGTATCAAGAAATCAGGTACACCCATTAAACATTTGAGGGCTTGTGTGTTTGTTTGAATTGTGCTGTCTTGAGTTTCTCAGAGTTGAGAAGATATTGGATTCCTCATCTCCTAATGAGCTTAATGTATGTTCTAAGAGATCTGTTACATTGCTCGTGCTTCTTGTATCTCAAATGCTTATTTTATTTTATTATTTTTATGAAACTTAGGGTTATAGAACTATTTACTCTGGCTCTGGCTCATATTAAAACCAAACTGAAGTCAAAGTAGCAGAAGGTCTGTTGATATTTTGCGGCCTGCTGTTGATGAAATATTATTTCGATTGCAGAATGGTGAATCTCTCATTAAAACAGATGTCTAAGTGGTCAACAATTTCAGATCATAGGATGTTTTTTAGCATTTAAAAATAATAATAGATTGTGTATCCAAAGGTTTTTTTCTCTTGAGAATAATGCTTGTGGATCCAGTGTAAAGCTGACCAATCTCAGTCATTCAAAGAGCAAACAGCTGGAAACTAGATTTCAAGTTGCGTTTTCTGGGACTTAACTAGCTTGATAAGTTGTAGACGTTTTGGGGAAATCCTATACTAAATTAGACCTAAGTTACCTAAATGCGTGTATGCTTAATGATCATGATGCTACGACCTGCATTAGCAGGCCTGATCAATTGCAAGACGTGTTCAATGTATCAGGGTAACTTGATCTAGTTTTCAGTCTTCTTGGACCAATCGATGCTGCCTCTGGTGTATCTATCTTGAAGCTTAAAAAGTTTATAGTTGTTGCTTAAAAAGGATGGAGCTTTTTACCTGCCCATTGCACTGGGTATCAGCTATTAGGAGCTCACTAAAATAATAGTGGAATAAATATTACGCCATTGATTAGCATTTTTTTTACCTGTTAATGTAGGTTGATAGGGCCTAGAGTAGCCAGGGAAGGGAATGGCAGATAAATTGAAAGTTAGGATCTACATTTATGTCAAAAAAAAAAAAAAAAAACCATTCAGTAACAAGAATTATTTTCATTTGTCATGTCACGGGATAACATTTTTTGAATATTTAGGAATGATTAGCTGAACTGCGTGATTTTGGACATACCAGAACTCACTAGGACTACCTAGGATCATTCACTTCTTATCTTGCGTCACATATTAACCATCAATGTGGCATGTCATTATGTGGACTCTAAGTACTGCACCTGGCTTTGTCAATAAGGAAACCTGCTAATTTCTGATCAGGCCAAGTAAAATATCAATGATTAAGATTCGGGAGGTGTATCTTTTTTGGCTGACAAGAATTAGTTTATCAGCAAATAGATTTCTTATAAGACTTAAACAACCTCTAGGAAAGAACTAAAATTCTTTTTGACGACTTTGTTGGTTTCACTGTAAAATGGTTTTCTGTTGGCTTTAAACTCTTATATATCATTCTACCATTTTGATGGAGTTCTCAGAGATAGGTTACACACAATCAACAATCACAAATCTCTACCCAACTAATTGACTGTTGAACTAGACATCCACTTTCTAGAATTCCAGGCTTCACCCGGCTGTTGGAATTAATTGCCTCTTCTGAACATGAAAATTAATTGCAACTCTAAGACTAAGTATGTACTATGTACAACCCATTTTCTAATTAAGTACATTAGGGCCCGGCCTACAATATGTGTAGTCCACCAAAATTCTTTCGTGGAAATTACTGTAACTACAACTCTCTAGGACATAGTAGGTATTTGGGAAGCACGTGTCAGTTTCTTTTGAATTTCTAGTCTTCATGTATTCCTATATGTCTTACAAAAAAAGGAAGAGTTTCTTGGAATACATAAAAGATTCAAAGCAGAAGTTGAGCAGCACCTTCAGAATTGTGGCTGGCCTGGCGGCCTAATTGAAGAATGAAGATCTAGAAGAGCATAAGATTGAGCTCAAAAGATATGTAGAAGAGCTAAGTATGAATATTCTAACTCTTAGGAAATATCTATTCTAATTTTATATACTTTTCCAAGCAAGTCATGCGATACGTTTGAAGTTTGATATGCTGGTTAATTTGTTTGTTCTTTATTGTTGAAGACTTGAAGCTTATTCCTCGGCTTTTTTTTTTAGTTTATAGTAGTGTGCAATCTTTTCGGTTTTGTACCATGTACAATGGTGTTGAAATACTATTAAGATATGATGGCGTACCATTTGTGAACTATTTTATTACTTACTGATTGAACAAGTAAAACAAAATCTTGAACTTTCTGGTTGAACTAAAGTTTGAGGGGAAAGATTGTTTGCCTTATGGAGTGTTTTCCTTTGTAAAAGAGGAATTTGACTAAGGTAGAAGAGCTATAAAAACTTTAGGTCATTGCCAATTAGATTAATCTGGAAAGAATGCAGTGTTCACTTTACACTAATGACGGATTATCTTCATAATAATCTGCTAGTGCAAGTAAATTTTTCCTTCCATTTGTTTGCTATTTTAGTGCAGACTGGTTTAGTTTTTGTGATAGAGGGTGTAAACCTCTTTCCTTTAAGCACAGACCTTGCAAAGGAAAGCATATTAGGCTGATTGATTAATTTATTTAATTAGCTTGATTGAAGGGGGGGGGGGGTGTTGATTGCTTAATTAAGTGATTTACTTTTATGGTCGACTTGATTTATGGGTCTTGATTATTAATTAGTATATGTAAAATAAGAGTGTTGGGAATTAAAGTTAGGCGTTCGAGAATGGTTTTTGCTACATACAGGCTTATGCTGGGCAGTTCAGTCAGGTTTTTTTTTTTTTTTCAAACTGACAATAATTATCCTGGCATCTATTCTTTCATTTACTCCTGCAATAATAAAAGAAACTATATCCTCCTTTATCCCTTCTATTTACTGATCAAGTTATCTTTATTGTTCTTTCTCCATCCTTAAACCCCAAATTAAACCCTGGAAGATCCAAGTGTGCAAATCGCTGCCGCCAGCTATGGAGATTGAAAACAAAGCTTCTCACTCCAGAAACACCATGACCCAACAAACTTTCAGTCCTGGTCAAGAAATCATCATCGAAGAAATACTATCAAGACTTCCGGTGAAATCACTCTTGAGATTCAAATGCGTTTCAAAATCATGGCGCCATTTGATTAGCAGCAAACGTTTTGTCAAAAACACCTGAAAATTTCAACAAGAAACACGAGTTTGGCCAAGTACAGAGTCTTGTTGGCCTCTGATGGTGCAACGCTGTCACAATGTTCTCTGCTTTCCTTATTCAACAAGCCAGATATTAAAGCTTTAGAATTCAACTTTAAAACCGAGTTCGATCATATAAATTCAATATCTCTCGTGGGTTGCTGCAATGGACTGGTTTGCATTTTATTGAATCGTGAAGATTTTATATTGTGGAATCCATCTACCAGAATCTCCAAGAAATTGCCTCGTGCGGATGATAAAATGTTGTTCAGTGACACCGCTTGCTATGGAATCGGCCACGATGAGTCGAGTGGGGATTACAAGATTTTCTGGTCAGCTAGTTTTGATTACGAAAGTGTTTGTAAGCTTTATAGCTTGAAGAGCAATTCATGGAAGAAAACAAACGTTCTGGATCTTTCCCTCTGTTGTGAACGGGGGAAGTTAGCAAGTGGAAAGCTTCATTGGGAGATGATTGATCATTGTGATACGGACAACAACGAGAGCAGTGATACCGAAGAAGTAGAGAACAGCAGATGGGAGATTATTGCTTTCGACTTGAGTAGAGAGGTGTATGAAACGGTTGGGCAACCTCGTTGTTATTCAGAGTGGAGATTCTGTCCATATCTGGGAAAGCTCGAAGAATGTGTTTCAGTGCTTTGTCACTACGGTTATTTCATTGATGTTTGGGAGATGAAGGAATATGGGGTGAAGGAGTCTTGGCAGAAAGTGATGGTTGTTGATGTAGCTTATGTTGCAGGGAAGCCTCCTTCTTTGACTCCTCTTTGCATTGGCTTAGAAGGAGAGATCTTGTTAATGGAGAGGGGGAGTTTCTTGATTTACTATAAAGATAAGTGGAATAAGAGGGTGGGAAAACATAATGATACATCGTTTGAAGCAGATATCTATGTTGAAACTTTAGTTCAACTCTCTCTTAATCATGAAATAGAGGATGGAGTTTAATTATTTGGAGTTGTGGCATCGCCAGACTTGAGAATTCAGGACCATGCCGTTTATTGTGTTGCATTTTCTATTGCATATTTATTTTTTTAGTTTTTTATAATTTTTTAACTGATTTCTTAATTTTTACAAAAATAATAATATTACACTTAAACTAATATTTTGTCTATAATAATTCCTTTCAAGCAAAAGCAACCAATCACTCTTGAGACGACTATTCAAATAACTAATCAAAAGAAATTTTAAACCACAGTTAGTCAATATTGAAAGTCTATTATTTCAATTAAGTCTAAAATAATGGTGGGATACACAAGGTTTCAATATACTTGAATAGAATTCATAACATTCAACACAAGCATAACACAATAAAATATTGACCTTTATCAATATTTGACATTCAAAATATAAATTTTTGATACAGTAAAAAATAATACAAAACACGTGCCCATGTCAATTGCCTCTATCACTTCGAACCTGAAATGATAAACAGTTTTAAAACGTGTTATCATGTTCATCCAAGCACATACAAATATTTTGCATTTCATATGGCCAAATAATTCAATATTTAAAATAATTCAATATTTATTTCAATATAAATGCACTCAAATAACCATGTGTGGAGACAGACCCTATGCGATCAATAACTATATTTCAATATAATTGATAATGCTAGAATTCTTCATACTACATAACTATATTTCAATATAATTGATAATGTTCGAATTCTTCATACTATCAAGTCATCCACGTAGAGCGAAAATATCTTATTCATGCTAAACAAAAATCTCAAACCATTTAAGCATGGACAAAAGCATATAAAATTAATATAATTTTCAATTTTTAGTTATTAAATTATTATTTAAAAAATTAAATACTAAAAAATTATAAACTATAGGTAGGTTGTGCCCTAAGCCCCGTTTGGTTGGGTTGATGAGATAGACAAGATTGATATGATAAAGTAGAATTGTTCTGTTTGGATAAAAATAATCTTGTGATTGGATTGTATGATTGTAATTTTAATAATTTAGAATAGATTGTCAATATTTTATTTGGATTGAATGATTATGATTAAAATATTGGAGAGAGAAATGGTATTAACTATTAATATTGTCCCTCTCTTCGAAATTTTTTTTATTTTTTTATTCATTTTTCATGTTATTTTTTGTTTAGTATTTTTTTGATTATGTGTGCGTTATTTGTTATTTATTTTATATTTTGAAGAATGTGTTGTAAATTAATATTAACATTTATTATATATGATAAATTTAATTAAAAGCAAATGTTGAAAGATAAAATTAAATTAGATAAAAATTAGACCAATAATAAAAACTACATAATAAATACTAAAATAGATAAAATTACATTAATAATAAAACTACATAAAAATATTAAAATAGATAAAAGTACATGAAAAAAAAATATAAAAATATGCATAAAATAATAAAAAAACGATACAAATATTTTTTTAATAATATGAAAGGTCACTTCTCGCTTCAAAATGTATTAATTGATCATTTGTGGGAGGACTAATTCAGAGAATTAGAATATAATATTATGTTAATTTTGTAATATTTTAATGAATTGTATTTTTATTTTATATTAATTTAAATATATTTATTTCTAAAAAATATTTGAATAATTATTATGAAATGTTGAATTTAATTATAGATATTCATTAAATAAAATTGCATATAGCATTATATATTAGCAGTTGGTAAACCTCAAACCCTCAAAGATCGAAGTCAGCAAAATCACCGCTGCTATGGAGATTAAAAACGCTCAACAAAGTTTCACTCTTCCTGTAGAAATGATGGAAGAAATATTGTCAAGATTTCCGGTGAAATCGTTGTTGAGATTGAGGTGCGTTTCGAAATCATGGCCGTCTTTGGTCGACAGCAAACGTCATCAAAAAACATCTCGAAAACTCAACAAACAACACGAGTTTGAGCCACCGCTGGGTGGTGTTGGCTTCTGATTGTGGAACGCTGTCACAATGTTCTCTGCTTTCCTTATTCAACAAACCAGATGTCATCGGTGCTTCAGAATCTGACTTTCTAATCAAGCCTTATTATAATGAAATATATCTATCGTGGGTTGCTGTAATGGGCTGGTTTGCCTTTTAGTGGATACAAATCATTTTATATTGTGGAATCCATCCACTAGAATCTCCAAGAAATTGCCTCCTACAGACTTTAAACAGTGGTTCAGTGAGATTATGGGCTATGGGTTCGGTCACGATGAGTCGAGTGATGATTACAAGGTTTTCTGGACTCTTAGTTGCTTAAGTTTATGTGAAGTATATAGCTTGAAGAGTAATTCATGGAAGGAAACGAAAGGTTGTGATGTTTCTCTTCGCTGTAATGGACAGAGGAAGTTTGCAAGTGGAAAGCTTCATTGGCTGTGTACTAATAATTATTATCAAGCAGTAGAGACCACAGCAATGGTGGTAGTGACATTTATGTAAGGGAGATTGTTGCTTTCGACATGAGTAGAGATGTGTGTGAAACTGTGGAGCAACCCCCTTATTCAGAGGGGGAAGCCCGGCCATTTCTGGGAAAGATCGGAGAATCTCTTTCAGTGCTTTGTTCTTACAAAACTGGCACTGATGTTTGGGTGATGAAGGAGTCATGTTGGCAGAAATTGATGATTCTTGATGATGTTGTTTTTTATCCGCGTGATTTTCCATCATTGATTCCTTTGTGCATTAGTCCAGAAGGAGAGATCTTGTTAATGGGGGAATGGATTTTCTTGATTTACGATAAAGATAACTGGTATAGGAAGCTGGGAAAATATCATGCATTGTATGAAGCAGATATCTACGTTGAAAGTTTAGTTCAACTGGAGTTGGATACTCATGTTGCAGATGAAGTTAAGCAAGGGAAAGAAGAGGAATTGATACAATTGATGATCATAGAGGAGTAGTTGTAGTTCTCATCTCTCCATTTGCATTTTATTTCTTATTCATTTGCTTTCCTTTAATTTTATCGTTCCTGCATATTTGCTTTCACGTGAGATCCTTTATTTCCAACCGTATTTCATTTTCTATATCACAATTGAGAACATGAGGATGCAGTCTTGTACTAGCTTAGGATGCAGGAAAGTGATTTAGAAGTCATTCTGTAGTTAATGTGCTAATGTTTTAATTAATATGTTAGATATATTTAATATGTATTAGTTATAAATGAAACTTCCCTTGGAAGAATGTAATAGTACCCTAGTCTAACCTAGTCTAGGAGTATAAGGTGTGTTGGAGAAGCCAAGTTGTATCTACCACAAAAAAATATTTTGTAGAACTCCTCTCCAAGAAGTGAATTACCGTTCCTCTATCTCTAAAAATATCATCTCCAAATCTAAAAATTTACACACTCAAATCATACAAATATATTGGAGATTTTTGGTATTTCGATCCTCAAAACTTACATTTGGCATCAAGAGCTTGGTTTTAAATACCAAAAATTTCTCCATCAACAAGGTGAGCAAGAGCAGAGCACCCCGCAAGAAGGAAGATTTCTCCGCCGTCGATCGTCAATAGTGGTTTTTCACGTAAGGATGGAAAATACACAACAAGTTTCTCTACCAATCTTTGCCGGAGAGAACTACGAGTTTTGGTGCAAGAAGATGAAAACCTTACTAGCATCATTGGATTTATGGGAACTCGTAGATGAAGGCTTCGACGACGAGGAAGAAGATCTCACCATGGCTCAACTAAAGGAGTTGAAGAAATTAAAACAGAGAGATGTCGCAGCCTTGTCGAAGATACAACAAGCTGTAGCAGATTCGATTTTCCCCCGAATAATGGGTGCCGAAAAATCGAAGGAAGCTTGGGAGATCCTACAAAAAGAATTTGGAGGAGATGAGAAGGTAAGATCTATAAAACTTCAAACTCTTAGAAGAGATTTTGAGAACATGAGAATGAAGGATAAAGAGAGTTTAAGTGAGTTCCATTCAAGATATATTGAACTCACAAATCAAATGAAAACTTACGGTGAAGTGATTTCGGATCAAAGAATGATAGAAAAAATTTTGATATGTCTTCCCGAAAGATTTAATGCTATTGTGGCTGTTATTGAGCAAACTAAAGATATCTCTCAAATGAGTATTCATGAGTTGATGGGTTCTTTGAAATCATATGAGGAAAGGTTGGCTAGACAATCGGAGAAGCCGATTGAAAGTGTTTTTCAATCAAAGTTAAATGTGAATAACAAAAATGTTGGTGAATCGTCGTCTAGTGGAGGACAACAATCACGTGGTGGTGGTAACTTTGGTCGTGGTAGAGGCCGTGGAAGAAATGGTTGTGGTAGAGGAAGAGGAAGAGGTTTCCAAGAGAGAAACCAAGATAACAAATCTGAAAATGAAAGGAGTTGCAAGCATTGTGGTCGAAATAACCACGAGTATAAAGATTGTTGGTACAAGGACAAGCCGAAATGTCACAAATGTGGTCGGTTTGGTCATATTCAAAAGGATTGCTACTCAAAAGAGCAACCACAAAATCGACAACAAGCAAGTTATGTCGAAGAAGAGCAAAGCGAAGGATGCACATTCTATGGCTCAGAAAATGCAAGTGAGTCAAAGAGTGATGTTTGGTACATTGATAGTGGTTGTAGTAACCACATGACGGGTGATAAATCGATCTTTGTGAGCCTTGATACCGTTGTCCATTCACAAGTGAAGATGGGCAATGGAGCACTTGTGAAAGCTCACGGAAAAGGAACAATAAGAGTCAACACGAAGAAGGGCATCAAACGCATACATGATGTGCTACTTGTGCTGGATTTGCCAGTGGTATGAAAGATAAAGAGTATTGAGCACCACATTATTATTTTGAACTCTGCTCCAACCCTACCCTATCAATATTATGGAGGTCGAAATGGAGAATTCTACTTATACTGTGCTGGTTTGTTCTGTGAAATGGAGTTGTACATTGAAAGTTGAGATTCCCTTGTTTCTGATGTCAATGTTTGTTTTGTTGTGAGTTTCTTTTGTGGTTATCATAAAAGCTATCCTCATCTAATTTGTTGTTTGGCTTCATGCTTGTTTGTTTTGTTTGTTGCCGTGAGTTGGACATAACTATATGAGCTATTATTGTTCATCAAGAATGGCATAAAACTCTTTTGTATTCATCACTCTCGGCCAAAATCTTCATTATTGGGATTCCATTTGTACCTTTTCTTTCTCAATTTATATGCATTGTCTGTTTGATCCCCAACTTTGGTAGATCATAGCCTCGTAAATTCAAGTAATTTGGTGGTGACCGAGAAATCAATGATCAAATCTATATTTAATCTAATATAATAAAAATGAATTTTCTCCAAAATATTTTTCCCCTAAAAAACATCATCTCATCAATAGTTATTATAACTAAAAATATAATTTTTTTTTCATTTTTTATTCTCTTTTTCTTCTACTATCTCTCTCTCTCTCTCTCTCTCTCTCTCTCTCTCTCTCTCTCTCTCTCACACACACACACACACACAAATCACATATTTTTAATTATAGAATTCATTTACTATATTATATCTTATGACATATTTCATTATGTACATGACATTCAAATTTATTTGTACAGATTAATAAATATGTGAATTTTCACATATTAAGAAATAATAGATAACATTTGATAGATTTTAGTATGTGAAATAATCACCAACACATATTAATTAATTAAATAAAATAATCAAGTAAATTATTTGATAAAACATCTCATAGTCGGTAGCATGCTTTGCATACTTTATACATAGATATAACATTTATATTATTTTTTAATTAGAATGAATATGACATAGTTAATAATTTAACATTCTAATTAATTGTATAATTAAATCAAATAGGGATTGATATTTATAAATTCAACAAATGCAACTATAAACGTTGCATACAAACAAGTGTTGCATAATTTATAATATAATATTTTGATTGTAATAACTATTAATTATTTATGAAATTATTTGAAATATTATATATATATACGTATATAAATATTCTTAATTTGAAATATATTAATTATAATATAACATGTACGTGTATATACAATGTGTGTGTGTGTGTGTGTGTATTCAAGTAATTAATTTTTTTTTATTGATTATGTTGTCAACTTAACTCCTTTTGAATTCACAATAATAATTGTCTGACATAAAAAAATAATCAAACAAATAAAAAAATATGTTAACTTATTAACCAAAATATTATCTATAAAACGCCAAGATGTAACACTTACGTTAAAATACAATAATTAAGTTTAAATGATCACGAATAATATTATCTATAAATGTGTTTATATATATATATATATAAATGTGTTTGTGTGTGTCTATATATATATATATATATATATATATAGATATATATAGGATTGGGTTCCAGAAGGAACCATACCCCATATGAGAACTGAGAACCAATCTCAGCCACAGATTGATCCGATTTGGACGGCCAAGATCAGATCAAAATTAAAAAAAAAAAGCGGTGGCATTATTGTAATAAATCAGAACTTCGGTGCCCCTGAAACTCAGCGAGGGTAAAATCGTAAATTTGAACGTATTCAAATTCTAAAGCCATTTTTCAGAGAAAATCTTTTTCATTCCTGCTATAGCACGAACTCGCGCAAAATCAGAACACTAAAGATTTGAAGATAAACTGAAAACAAATCGAAATCAACCGTCAAATACTCCCAAACAATCAATAAAATCTTCAGAAAAACATGAACACTCAAGGTAATATGTATTTCTTTTTTATTTTTAAGAAATTTCGTTTGTTTTTTTAGCGATTATACTATGTTGATTTATCAGTTTACGTTTGCTATAAACATCCATTTAGCGTTATATTATGATAATTTAACAAGATTTTTCGTATTTTTCTAAGCACAACATGTACAAAAACCTAATCTTGAAGAAACTGTATTTATTTTTATTGCATGAAGTTTTATCAGTTTCATTTTCATTCTCCTCATGACGAAAAATGTATATAAAAGTGTTAACCCTACCCAGTGTTGACAATTTATGTGTATATTTTTCAATTTGGTATTTTAGCATTATCATTTTCTATTTTAGCACTCTCATGTATTACTTTAGCACTATCATGGATTATTTTAGCATCGCACTTCTTTGGCATTAGCATGAAAAATGCCTTCGGCATTTCAATAAACCAATGAATAAACAGTGTTACAAGTTAAAAAATTGTCATTTCCTATTTTTTAACTTGTGATTTTTTTATTTTATCACCCTCATGGCTTATTTTAGCACTATCATGACTTATTTTAGCACTCTTGTAACTTATTTTAGCACTCTTGTAATTCCTTTCTCTTATTAATTCTATGTTGAAATTCGTGTGGGATGCATGTTTTTGAAATATGCGTCGAGATAAAAGATTAAAAGTAGATTTTTTTTTCTGTTTAATTATCCTTCCTCTTTAGTTCATGTCGATTATTGTGTTTGATAACTTTGTCAATGATTTGAACTATGACACTATGTCAAGATGTATTGGAATTGGATCTAAAAACAAGCGTGGAATTTGTTTTAATGGGGGGTGAGAAGTGACAAGTGTTGTTCGTAGGTCGCAATTTTGATGGATGTTTGGGATTGATTGTGGCAGTCCAAAGATGAAGGATATGGTGTGACTGTGGGTGGTATCAAATTCAAAACTAATCTAATACAACATTTGTAGGGATTCTTTATTGGATGGAGTTGGAGTTGGAGTTGGAGTTGAAATCTTAGATTATTGTTCAATTAGTTATGGCTATCTTCTAGCAAAAGCAAAGAGATCTGTAATTTGCAGAGTTCCATTCTCTAATTTCTTCTCCCCCTAAACATTGATTCAGCTACTTGCTTCCCTTATACATTTCCATTGAAATTTCAAAACACATTGCATTTTAACGATTGCCACTTACATTTAGACCTTGAGGTGTTGTGTTTTACTCCGAATTTGGGCTACATAAATTACTCTAGATCTGTCTCTAGGTGTTTCTTTAGGGATATTGGAAATGTACAATGTCTTGTCGAAATGTTGCTTGCTATCTTACTCAATTATGGTTTGAACTTTCAGAGCCAACTTGCGAATCAGAATCAGCTTGTTGATCACTATGGCTCCAAGCACCCGAAAGAAAAGCCTCCAAGCAACTCGGGATGACAACTTTTGACCTCTAAAATTTCAGATTTCTTCAGCTCTTGTGCCCTCAGAAACATGTATTTTAACTCTCAAATATTTGTGTCCCCTGTTCTGTTTATAAGAGTGTAATTTTCTAATTGTGAATGGAAGGGAATGATTTCTACAGATGAATAGATTTTACCTGATCTCATTCTGTGTTTGTTGTGATTTCTTGAAGTTGTGATGTTGGTGATTTCAATTTTATTTGCATGTTGAAGGGTGCAGATAGTATCTGGACTTCTGCTCCGAATATATACCTATTTTAAGGAACCACAGATTCAGCAATTATACATAACTCGATCTCATTAACTGCACGAGAAAATGCAGTTAAATGGAACTTGCTCATAATAGCTCACGGACACAATAAAAGAATCATTAATCCACCTAACATGGAAGTTAAAATCCTGAAAAATGTTGTGCTCATAATATTCAAAATCCTGGATATTTTATCAATTCACAAACTAAAATCACATTAATGCATAAAAAACATATTCTAAGATCATGTAAAAACAATTTCACAGCAGTGCTAAACTAGGTTACAATAGTGCTAAAATAGTTCACAGAAATACTAAACTAGTTTACAATAGTGCTAAAATACTTCACAGTAGTGCTAAAGTACACACACACACACACACACAAACATATGCATATATAAAGTTTGCTGAATGATTTCTTAAATTGAATCTGGATATTTTATCAATTCACAAACTAAAATCACATTAATGCATAAAAACATATTCTAAGATCATGTAAAAATAATTTCACAGCAGTGCTAAACTAGGTTACAATAGTGCTAAAATAGTTCACAGAAATGCTAAACTAGTTTACAATAGTGCTAAAATACTTCACAGTAGTGCTAAAGTACACACACACAAACATATGCATATATAAAGTTTGTTGAATGATTTCTTAAATTGAATCTGGATATTTTATCAATTCACAAACTAAAATCACATTAATGCATAAAAAACATATTCTAAGATCATGTAAAAACAATTTCACAGCAGTGCTAAACTAGGTTACAATAGTGCTAAAATAGTTCACAGAAATGCTAAACTAGTTTACAATAGTGCTAAAATACTTCACAGTAGTGCTAAAGTACACACACACAAACATATGCATATATAAAGTTTGCTAAATGATTTCTTAACTGAATCTGGATATTTTATCAAATTATGAAGTGCAAGGATGAAACTCTGATATCAAGCAACTGCTACTTCAAGAAATGCACAACTCTCCTTATGGAGGGCATTTAGGCATCTATGGGACTTATGTCGGGTTAAAGAGGCTCTTCTACTGCCCACACTTGAAGGATAATGTGACTATATCACACCTTTACAAAAGAAGGATACAATTTTAGTGGTGGTTGATAGGCTCACAAAGTATGGGCATTTTATCCCTATATCACACCCTTACACAGCTCAAAACTGTTGCTAAGGTGTTCCTATGCATGGTTAGCCCCTAAGCCCTAAGCATTGTGACAGACATCGATAAAGTTTTTACAATAGTTTACAATACTGCTAAAATAGTTCATAGTAGTGTTAAACTAGTTTACAATAGTGCTAAAATACTTCAAAGTAGTACTAAAGTACACACACACAAACATATGCATATATAAAGTTTGCTTAATGATTTCTTAAATTGAATCTGGATATTTTATCAAACTATGAAGTACAATGCTTTATTTGAACTGAGAGGTTTTTTGTCATAAGATTTATTACAGAAGCATAAAAATGTTATAGTAGATTTTGTAATGATAACAATAGTGCTAAATATAGTTCACAGGAGTGCTAAAAATACTTCACACCAAAGAACAGATTATCAGCTTCACATAATTCACATAAGTGCTAAAGTAGATTACATAAGTGTTAAAATAGATTAAAGAAGTGCTAAAATAGTTCACGTAGTGCTAAAGAACATGTTAACAAAATGATTTTCATAATACTCGTTTCTTATTACAATGCTGCATTCATCGTGAAAAATACTCTATTAACGAGACATTATTATGATACTCAATCTGTTAACTAAATTCACAATGCTAATAATTCATATTGTGATGCTAATAAGATCTACATATATACAGAAAACCAAAAACACACAATATGAAAATCAACTCCTCGCTTACGTGTTGGAACTATCCGTATTAATCAACAGAAATTGACATTTTTGGTGATGTATTTTAGAATAGGTGATGATTCATAATTTTCATTAAGAAATTAATTAACCACTAGTTAACATTTTCCTACTAACATGTACACATACATAAATACATATTAATATTTATTTATGCGTAAGAAATTCAAATAAGTTTTAAGATCATCAAGCACGTGTTCGTAAATTTATACTAAGAACCGCCTAACATAAAATTGTAGTTCCAACAGAACAACGGCCACGACAACTACTGCTAATTCCAATAATCATGCAGCTGCTGCAGATTATGTTTTCTAATAAAGTTTCAACTGCTGCTAAAATAGTTCATAGTAGTGCTAAAATAGGTTACAACATTGCTAAAATAGATTATAGTAGTGCTAAAGTACATGGCAGTGCTAAAACAGTTCACAGTAGTGCTAAAATAAGTTACAACAGTGCTAACATAGATCACAGTAGTGCTAAAATACATGATAACTGAGCATGAATCACACAATCATGGTTGGAAAATAACACCGGCAGGGCCTCACTTTGTACTAGCGTCGGCACTATGTATCCAACTTCCTCGACCCTACAACTTGAAAATAATAAATTTGAACAATTCATCACAAAAAGTAACAAAAATTTATAAAAATTTATGCCAAAACACGAAGCTAAAGCAAGTCTACACAACCTGAGAGCAACAAGTTAACCCATTGGAGGCATCTTCTTCGGATGTCACACAAACCACACCCATCACCATGGTCTCCAAAGACGATCCCACGACGGCTCCCATTGCATCCGATGAAATAAATAGTTCAATCCATCAATTTTACTGCCACGGCTCAGAAAACATATCAAATTTCATCTTGCAGGTATATTAATTTATATATACTTCAAAAACAATTATTAATTAATTAATTAATTGTTATTATTAGAAAAAATTTGAATTATATATTATTATATATATAGATGATAGAGAGAGAGATAGATAGATGGTCCCAGGAATGATCCCTTTGACTTTGATAGATCTCTTTTGATTTAAAAGTCGAGACCAATGAACTCAACATCTTTCTCGAAAGCAGGCCTGTAAAATATCTACGGAGACGACTGATCATGATGAATGAATCCAATGACTTTTCTCACCATTTCCCATAAATTCTTAGTCTACAGATTTCCTTAAAAATAAGCTTTTAAGAGAGAGAGATGCTGAGGAAGAAGACGAATTGCAGATGGAAGGGATTCATTCCAAATATAACATAATTCCTAAATTACTAAAATACCCTTGCTTCATTAAAAAGTCTAAAAAATTACAATAATGCCACCGTTTTTTTTAAATTTTGATCTGAACTTGGCCATCCAAATCAGATCAATCTATGACTGAGATTGGTTCTCGGTTTTCACATGCGGGTGTGGTTCTCACATGACTGAGATTGTTGCAATTACTATTTAGTATAGTAATTTCTAGTCAAATTAGGGTCGAACGTATCCGTTAGGTTCCATGGAATTCAAGATCAATTAATTCCCATAGGTGAATTAATTATTTCAGTTAGGGTTTAATCCTCTTTTTAGTTATGGAAAGCCAGAATCAGAATTTAAGATAAATTCGATTCCATTATTGCGGTGTGTGTTTATCATGAATCAGATATTCCGATAAATATTTTCTGGACTGGGAGAATCAGATATTCTCCGGTCATGCAAGTATTAAATTCAGATAATTAAAGCAGAGCATTTCAAATAGAGTGAATTAGATATCCCCTAGTGCCGATATTTTAGCAACTAGTTTTTTTCCAAGTTGGGAAGACTTTTCATCACTTCCTTGCCAATCTACCAAAGCTCTTGTGGCATTTATTGGTCTAATGGGAAAAAGGGGAAATCTGCAGCCTAGTCTACTCTCATTTAATGGTAAAACCTTACCCAAACATTTCTGTAGAGGTTGAGAGAGAGAAAAGGGCAAGGCATCCAACTTATTTCTTCATTCCATTTCACTTCTTCATTTGCCATAAAATTCTCAAGAAAGAGGGAGAGGAAACACAGCAGCTCCTCATTTCTTCTTCTCCATTTCATCCCCATTTTCTGCACAAACTTTAGAGAGAGAGAGAGAGTGGTAGAAGCAAGAAATTGTAGCCTTGTCGAGGAGAGCTCAAGCTATCCTTCATCCGCTCTTCACCGTTGGGTTTCAGGCGTCATCGTTGGAAGCTTTGTTTCAGTCATTTCATTTCCTTCAAGCTTCTTCCAACTCTTCTCCTTTGTTATTTTGAAAAGGAATTTTCGAAAACCATGAGCTTTTTAGTCACATATTTTCAAATCTAAGCTTAAGAAGTATATGTGTAGATTTTTGGTTTTTTAAATAACGTTAATGTTTAAAAAATTAGTTGGTTATGTGCAAGCATGTGTAGTCCAGTTTGAGATGTTTTGAGGTGATGAAAGCTTGGTGTTTTGACTGAAATAAATCAGTCCTAGCTTGGGCTAATCAGTTCCGGACTGAAGCTCATCAGTTAACTGATGAAGTGAATCAGTTGAACTGAAATAAATCAGTCCTAGCTTAGGCTAATCAGTTCCGGACTGAAGCTCATCAGTTAACTGATGATGTGAATCAGTTGAACTGAAATAAATCAGTCCTAGCTTAGGCTAATCAGTTCCGGACTGAAGCTCATCAGTTGACTGATGAAGTGAATCAGTTGAAGAATCAGTTTTGGGAGAAAAACTAATATGTGTGACTGATCAGTTTTGTGATCAGTTCTGGGAACCAACTGACTGATCAGTTTTGGTAACCAGCTGACTGATCAGTTCTGGAAATCAACTGACTGATCAGTTCTGGTAACCAGCTGACTGATCAGTTCTGGTAACCAGCTGACTGATCAGTTCTGGTAACCAGCTGACTGATCAGTTCTGGGAATCAGTTGACTGATCAGTTCTGGAAATCAGCTGACTGATTCGGAGTTTGTTTGGAGTTCGCGCAGACGGCGCGCTGTGCAGCTTGGTTCGGCAGTTTCGTCACCCTTCAGTAAAATGAGCATAACTCCCTTGTTAGATATTGTATTGAGTCACCGTAAATTTTGCCGAAAACTAGACTTCCGTGGCTTTCCAATGCTATATGTTTTATTTTCTAATTCGTTCTGAGTAAATTATGAAAAATTGTCAAAGTCAAGGCATGGGTTTTCTTTTAGAAATTCTGGCAGTTCTGCCACCTTCTAGTCAATTGGTCATAACTTTTTCGTTAGTTATCATCTGGAGTCACCGTTAATTTTTCCGAAAACTAGACTTCCGTGGCTTTCTAATGTTGTATGGCTTGTCCCCTGCACCTTAGTGAGTCAAAACAAAATTTTTTTCAAAGATAGACGTTGTGCAAAACGTCGTTTAGTCTATGAACTTATTGATGACTTTGTTCCTAGAATCTAGTTGTGATGATATTAAGGTATTTTTGATATCTTAAATGATGTCAATGAATGTCTTTATATGGTTTGGAACTAGGGTCGAGATTAACCCTTAAGCTAAGAAAAATCTAGAATGGATACTAGACCCTAATAGGCCTTCGTGTGGTGTTGAGTCCTGTCAGTTTTAGGATCAACATACTAAGTATATTTTTATATATTGAAGGCTAGCAGATCCGCAAGGGATAAGACCTGTGAAGAATTAGCAGCTGCCGTTTAAAACATCGGTGAAAGGTGGGCCTTCTTTTCAACGGACTCTTAGTCCAAATAATGATTTGAGTTTTCACTCACCCGCAGTTAATTCTTCTGATGCAAATAAATTATTTTCATGCATAAAATGTTTTGTTTTGTATGATATCCTTATCCGTATTTAGTTAGCTCGCAAGGGGCTTTCTAACTCTTAAATCGATCAGACCTCGTGCTAACTTAGCGTGTTAACCGAGATTAGTGTACACTTGGGTCAGTGATATTAGGAAGAGGGAAAGGCTGAGCGGAGCTATTCTTGACTAAGACATCGACGATGCTAAATGTTCGTGGAAAAGGCTGAGCGGAGCTATTCTTCGACATTTAGCTATGTTAAGCATTTGAGGGAAAAGGCTGAGCGGAGCTATTCCCCGACGTTCATGGATAAGGCTGAGCGGAGCTATTCCTCGACTTTCAGTGGGATATGGATGATCATACAACCGAAAAGAGCGCTCAAAAACAGAAAGTGATTTAGTAAAACATAGGGCCTTTTTAGATAAAATCCCTGTGTGTTTACTCAGATGCATGACAAGAAAATCAGTGTTCAATTCAGTAAATATTTTTGGCAATGTGTTTACTGAGTACCCTTGTACTCAGCCCTGCATGTTTATTTTTAGATGTGCAAGTTGAGCTGGTGTGGAACGGAGAAGTGCTGAGAGTGGAGTTCTTTTTGGTACAAGGCTCAAATGACCTTGTATTATTATTTTTATCATTATTATTATTGTCTTTCTTTTGCTTCCGCAACTCAGCTATATAACAAGTCTAATATTTCAGCTTTTGATTTTGGACGAGTCTAATACCTTGATAATCAATTAAGTACTACTATTATTCTGTCCCTTGTGAGTACTTGAAATTAGTCCAGAATTTGAGTTCACAGCAAATATCGTTCCTGGAATATAGTAGTTCATTCCTTTATTTAATTATTTTCGGTTCGCGTCTTGATCCATCCTTCATTGGGATCGAGTCGTGCCAGTCATACTTTGTATTAATCAGATATTAATTTGGGGTCGTGACATGATCCCATCTATATATGTATATATATATATATATATATTAAAGTGAAATAGCAATAGTAAAAAAAAAATTCCCTCTAAAAACTAAAAAATGAGTCAAATCAGCAATAGTAGTACTTCTTCCATCCCAAATAATAGTACTCCCTACATCCCCAAGATATAGTCTCTCTTCCCTTTTTTACACATTAAAAAAATCAATTAATATTCTTGGAAAAGTAAAATTGAATAAAATTTTTCTAATGTACTTTTATTTATTGATTCAAAAGAGAATGAATGTTAATTTTAAAGAACATTAAATAGGAATGTATTAAAAAATAAAAATTTAATGAACATATATAAGTGGAGTGGACTATAATTTTGAAACGGATAAAAAAATGATAGTAAGAAAAATATTTTCCTCCAAAAACCAAAAAAAGAGTCAAATCAACAATAGCAATATTCCCCTCCATCCAAAAAATGTAGCCCCCCCTCTCTTTTTTATACATATTATGAAAAATCAATTAATATTCCTAGAAAAGTAGAATTGAATAAAATTTTCCTACTATACCCTTATTTATTGATTGAAAAGAGAATGAATGTTAATTTTAAATAACATTAAATAGGAGTATATCAATAAAAATGAAAAATGAATGTACAAACATAAGGAGAGTGGACTATATAATTTTGGGACGGATAAAAAAAGGAATAAGAAACTACAATTATAGAATGGATGGAATATTTGATAAAAAAAAAAAGCCCAAAAAATTTAATTATTGTGGGTTGTGTCTTACAATTCCTAAATGATAAATATAATTATGTATTTCAATTTCAATCTAACCAATCACAATTAAATTCACTTATGCATTTTTTAACTCCCAAACACACATTTTTTTATATAACCTCTATTTTTTTTTTAAATATATTTAGAAATGAATGTGTGAAATATATTTGTATACAATCATTATATCATATAAAATAAATATTAATAAAACATAGACGTATAACATAAAATCAAGTAATATACTACTTTCTGAATTTAATCAAAGCATAATATTATATAACTAATTCCGAATTTGGTTATGAAACATTTTATAATTTTTTACAATAATTGACTGAAATTCTTAAATTTATTAACTAATTAATTTTAATAATTAATCACTTAAAATATTGGATAATTAATTTTTTAAATCATGTAACATTGGTATTTTAATATAAAAAATATTTAATATATATATTGGTTGAATGTACATCACATAAATAATATTTTTTTTTCAAATATTAAATACAACGTATTAATACTTAATGTGTGCGCAAAAATATTTATGACATATTATTAATTACTTTCATAAATCAAAAGAAAAATAATGACCAAATAATATCACTTCATATATAATCGTAAATATAGTTAAGTATTAAAACAAGTCATTTGATCTTTTAAAAAATAAAATAAAATAAAAATAAGTGATTTTAATTTATACCCTAAATCAAGTCTAGATGTCTAGTCAAACATAACTCTGGTTACTCTCCAACATATTAAAGGACTTCTAACATCATTTGTTTAACTCACACACCATAGAAATTCAAACTCGTGATCTTTGGTCTTCAAATAATCTCACTCTACCACTAAATTATAAGACTTGAACATCATTTTAAAGGATAAAATAGTTAATATTAAGAGTGTACTTCACCCGAGTCGAACAACGTAGTGACAATAATTTAATAGTTCCTAGTTGCCCACATCAAGCAAAACCTTTTCCATTCGAAAAATATTGGAGCATGTGCTTTGATTAAGGGTGAAGAATATTTTCTTTATCTTGTATCAATGTATTTTTAGTATATGTATCATAGATTAGATGGAAATATGCTAGTCTAGAATAATGATTCCTTGATTGGTGGATCTTGGAGTTGTATATATTGGAGCATTTTCTCTTCTTTTTTATATACACAGAAATTATTATTCTCTTCAATTTTGGCATGGCATCAGAGCGGAACAAGATCTTGACTCACTAAAGCTAAGCTTCCACATTCTTTTTGAGCTAGAGACCTATCCTATCAAATGGCGAAGGCCGGTGGCAACAATAAAACTATAACCACCGCTATCGATGTGATGTCTCCATACTATATTGGTTCATCCGAAAATCCAAGTCACATTTTTGTTACCGATCTCCTTAGTGATGAAAACTATGGAGATTCGCTTGAGGAGATAAGCAATTGTCTCTTTGCTAAAAATAAGTTTGGCTTCATCGACGGATCCATACCAATGCCGAATGAAGGTTCCTCCGAACTGCCCTTATGGAGGCGTTATAATGCTATGGTCAAGGGATGGCTGATGGTGGTAATGGACAAGGAAATTCGAAATAGTGTAAAGCACACCAAGATGGCGAGTGAGATATGGAGCGATCTTGGAGAAAGATTTAGGAAGGAGAGTGCTCCAAAAGCGTATGAACTTAAGCGGAGTCTCACACTTACACGCCAGGACAAAACATCTGTATCGGCATATTACACCAAATTAAAGGGAATTTGGGATAAAATTGACTCATTCTCGGCAATTCAAAGTGCACTTGTGGCGATTGTACATGCGATGTGTCTAAACTTTTCATTGAAAAGCTTGAAAAGGAACGAGTTTATGAGTTTCTTATGGGCCTAGATGACGTTTTCAACACGATCAAGACCCAAATCCTAAGCATCAAACCAATGCCCACTCTTGGAGTAGCGTACCACTTAGTTGTGGAGGATGAACAACAAAGGTTAATATCGAGCTCGAGGAAACCCACCATTGATGGTGCTGCATTTCAAGTACAGCAACAAGGGAACCAAGAACGTCGAGATTCCAATCGAGATAATGGCAAAAGCCCTCCACGATGTGAAAATTGTGGAAAGCTTTGGCATACTATTGAAAATTGTTATGAAATCATTGGGTATCCAGAATCGAGGAGAGGAAATAAAATAGGGAAATCCAAAGAGAGACAGCAGCTCCCTAAGGTGGTGCATATGGACACAAATTTTGTAAGCGAATCAAGTCTCCTACCAGGTTTTACAGCTGAACAAGTGGCTTAATTGAGAGATATTCTCAATAGCAACAACAACACCACTAACACTTCTCCAACTCCTTTGATAAACATGGCTAGGAAAGTTGATTTCAACACACCGTGGATAATAGATTCTGGAGCTACAGAACATATTTGATAAGTTCTGTTTATTTGAGACTTATCGTGTTAATTTGTGTCTGTTATAGCAATAATGTGGAGATGAGGATGTGGAGAAAATGAATGGAAGAAATCATGCAAATATGGAAAGAATTAATGAAAGAAGAAAATCTGTGATTTGCGTAGCTGAATTATCGATCTGCACTTATTAAAATGGATGAAACGGCTTATTAGATCGGCTTATATAAATCTTGCCATATTATTCTAAGAGGGCATTCTGGATTGATCGTAGTAGTTTTTTTTCTAATAAACTAGATTTTTTGTTTTTATTTTGAGTTGAATTATTATTTTCGATTTGCAAGAATATTGGAGAATTCATTCGTAAGTTTATTTCAATTCAATGGTTGCTTATGTTGTGATTATCGGTTGGTTTAATCTTAATATGAGTAGCTAAGTTTATTTTCCGGAATGAGGTTGTGATAATTGTTGATATGCCCATATCTTGAGGTCAAATTAGTTTTTATATGATTCGTATTCTTATACTCCGTTATGTTCTGCGATAACACGTTTATTTCTTAATTAATTAAATATATAGTGGTCAATATATAGTTTGTTAATTAATATCTAAATCTAATAGAATGGTAAGATCTGTAATTGTCGATTCAATTCTATATGTGGTAAAATTGACTCTCTTTGTCAGTGGGCATACGGGGATGTTAAGGGTACGGGTTGGCATGCTTATAACATAACTGGGTTTCTCTAATTCTTAACGCTATTAATTAATTAAATCTGTTAAGGGTTCTTGCGGATTTTTAATTAATAAGAATTGGATAACAAGGGTTCTTTTGTTCAATTATTCGTAAGGAAGAATGAGAAGTATGTTAAGGGTTCCGGTATTCTATAACTGATTTATAAGAATTGTGAATTAAAATCAATGCATCGATAAACGATATGATCATATCACTTTTATTTACAATCTCATCCGGTTTTTATCATATTGATTCTTTTCTCTTCTGTTTTGTTTCATTAGTTAATTAAACTCTCTCAAAACCACAAAAGTTACTTTTGAAAGAAGAATACACCGTTCCCTGTGGAATCGACCTGTATTTTCCACCAACTACACCCTTGTTGGGCATTTGAAAGAGCAGTTATTTTGAGCGCGTGACGACCACGTATCAACTTGGCGCCGTTGCCGGGGAACGACAATAGTAATCTTTCTTTCATTTTATTGTTTAATTGTCTATTTTTTGTTTATGCACCGATCTTCTCGTACAAGTGAACTCATTTTTAATCCTGAAATTGAGAAATTTGCACGAAAAAGAAGGAAAGAAACAGAAAAGGCAAAGCAAGCTACTTCTTCAGCATTAAATCTCACGCCCATATCTGAATCTGTCGAGGAACACGAATTTGAAGATACAACATCATCTGCAGAATCAAATATGGCTAATAATCAAGGGAATAATGCAGCCAATAATGGAGGAAACGCTGCCAACAATGCTACTTTGCGTGAATTGGCTAATCCTTCAGAAATGGATTTTGGACCACTTTGCATAACACTTCCCCAAGCTCATGGGAATTTTCAATTAAAATCTAGTTTTATGCATATATTTCCTAAATTCCATGATTATCCTGATGATGATCCACATAAGCATTTGCAAGATTTCCAACTTGCTTGTTCTACCGTGCAAAGTCAAGGAAATGTTGATAATTTAGAATATGTTAGACTTGTAGCAGTTCCATTCTCTTTACAAGATGATGCACGTGAATGGTTGTTTAGTTTAGCACCGAGATCTTTAACAACTTGGAGAATTATGAAACAAAAATTCCTTGAAAAATATTTTCCGGTATCTAGAGTAGCTTCAATTAGAAAGGCAATATGTGGAATTAAACAGGAGGTTGGAGAGTCTTTTGATAGATATTGGGATCGTTTTCAGAAATTATGTTCTAAATGTCCACAACATCAAATTCTTACTCTTTTATTAATTCAATATTTTTATGAAGGTTTGCAACCGGGAGCTAGGAGTATGGTGGATGCGGCAAGTGGTGGAGCATTGATGAATAAAACTCCAGACAAAGCTATGACACTAATAGCTAATATTGCAGATAACAACCAACAATTTGGAGCAGACGGATCCAGAAAAGTGGTGGAGATTCAACTAGTCAAGGATCTGAGATATGATGCTTTGTGCGAAAAGCTTGATAAGTTATTTGCAGGTATTAGAACAGTGAAGCAAGTCAAAGCATGTGGCATATGCACCGAAGTTGGGCATCCCACCGATACGTGCCCAACGTTGCAAGAAGAGAATGCTGAACAACTCAATGTCGTTGGAGGTTACAATTCTCAACAGAGGCGTTATGATCTATTTTCCAATTCTTATAACCCTGGTTGGCGAGATCATCCCAAATCTAAGTTATAAGCCCCCGCCACAACAAGGCATGCCACCTCCAGGTTTTCAACAACAAGGACAATATCGAGGGCCACAGCAACCAAGACGACTTTTGGAAGAAATTGTTACTGAGCTAGCAAATAATAGTCTTGCATTTCAACAAGAGACTCGAGCATTTCAACAGGAAACTCAAGTGGGTTTTAACACTATGAGTGCACAAATAACATAGATGGGTCAAGCTATTTCTAAGTTGGAGGCTGCCGTGGGATCCGGAAAACTTCCGTCGCAAGTTGAACTAAATCCACGAGAAAATGTTAATGCTATTACATTACGTAGTGGAAAAGAATTGCCTGATATTGACAAGAAGATGGTTGGTTTAGCTAAACCAATTGAAGCTCCAAAAATAGCTACTGGTGATATGCCCATACCGATGGAAAATGAGCTTGAGAAATCTGAGGTAAAATCTGATCATGTTAAACCTAAAATTGTACTAAAACTACCTTTTCCTGGCAAGTTGGCAAAGGATAAGAAGGATGATGAAAATCAAGATTTACTCTAGATATTTCAAAAAGTCGAACTCAATATTCCCCTTCTTGATGCAATCCGCCGTATTCCCAAGTATGCTAAATTTCTTAAGGAATTATGCACAAAGAAGATCAAGTATTATGATAATGCAAAGCTTGTGGTGGGAGAAAATGTGTTAGCGGTGATACAACGGAAATTACCAGAGAAATGCAAGGATCCTGGAATGTTCTCAATACCTTGTATAATTGGTAATAAAAAAGTTGAGAAATCCATGCTTGATTAGGGCGCTTCAATCAATGTGATGCCTTTATCAATTTTAAGAATTCAAATTTCGGACCTTTAAAAGAAACCCGAGTTATAATTCAATTGGCAGATCGATCCCACGTTTATCTGGTTATAGAGGATGTGTTAGTAAAAGTGAATGAGTTGTTATTTCCAGTTGATTTTTACATTTTGGATATGGGAATTTCAAATTCTAACTCATCTGTTATTTTTCTAGGCCGACCATTTATGAAAACTGAGAAGACCAAGATTGATGTTGATAAAGGGCAATTGACTTGTGAATTTGATGGAGAAATCGTGACCTTTAATATTTTTGAAGCAATGAAATTTCCAGATAATAATGAACATGTTAATCATATTGATATTGTTACTATTTTGGTTGATGAATTTGTGCAGGAAAACTTTGTGCATGATCCATTGGAGAAAGTGTTGATTCATAGTAAAACAGACGTCGATGCACAAAGTGAAGAGAATGAGAATTTGAGAGAAGCCATTATGAATTTATATTCTTTGGAAGAAATTCCTAATAATGTTGTGAGTACTTGTTTACCTATAGTACAAACTAATAAACTCATTCCATCTATTGTGCAGGCTCTTAAATTGGAATTGAAGAATCTTGCAAAAAACTTGAAGTATGTCTACCTTGGTGAAGGAGATACCCTTCCTGTAATTATCAGTACATAATTGACGTTGTCCTAAGAGGATAGGCTTATACGAGTTCTACGAGAACATAAGCTAGCCATTGGATGGACATTGGCTGATATCAGAGGGATAAGTCCATCAGTTTGTATGCATCATATTTTACTTGAGAAAGATATCAAGTCAGTTTGAGATGCCCAACGTAAGCTAAATCCACAAATGAAAGAGGTAGTAAAGCAAGAAATTTTGAAATTGCTAGAATTAGTATTATATATCCAATTTCTGATAGTGAGTGGGTAAGTCCAGTGCATGTGGTACCGAAAAAATCTAGGATACAAGTAGTGAAAAATGAGAATAATGAACTTGTACCAATGCGTTTGCAAACTGGTTGGCACGTATGTATTGACTATAGAAAATTAAATGTTTCCACACGAAAAGATCATTTTCCATTACCTTTTATTGATCAAGTTTTGGAACGATTAGCTGGAAAATCATTTTTTTGTTTTCTTGATGGTTACTCAGGTTATTTTCAGATTTTTATGGCACAAGAGGATCAAGATAAGAGTACTTTTACATGTCCATTTGGCACATTTGCCTATCGCTTTATGCTTTTTGGATTGTGCAATGCCCCAAGAACATTTCAAAGATGCATGATGAGCATATTTTCTGACTTGATTGAAAAATGCATTGAAGTTTTCATGGATGACTTTATTGTTTATGGATATACTTTTGATGAATGTCTGCTTCATTTGGATTTGGTTTTGCAACGTTGCATTGAACATAATCTTGTCCTTAATTATGAAAAATGTCATTTTATGGTTAGGGAGGGGATAGTTCTTGGGCATATTGTTTCTGAAAAGGGCATAGCAGTTGATAAGGTAAATTGCAAAACTTCCTTATCCTTCTAATGTAAAACAAGTGCGTGGCTTTTTGGGTCATGCAGGATTTTACAGGCGATTTATTAAGGATTTTGCGAAAATTGCACAACCCTTAACACGGTTACTCCAGCAAGACGTTGCATTTCATTTTGGAGAGGATTGTAAGGAGGCATTTGACAATCTTAAAATGAGATTGGTGTCTGCTCCAATCATGAAGCCGCCAAATTGGAGCCTTCCTTTTGAACTCATGTGCGATGCAAGTGATTATGCCGTGGGAGCAGTGTTGGGACAAAAAGATGGCAAGCAGAGCTATGTTATTCACTATGCCTCCAAGACTTCGAACGAGGCACAGTGGAATTACACAACTACTGAGAAAGAACTTTTAGCAATTGTTTTTGCTTTTTAAAAATTATGCTCGTATTTACTTGGATCTAAAATAACAGTTTTATCTGATCATGCAGCCTTGCGATATTTGCTGGCTAAGAAGGAATCCAAGCCTCGTCTCATTAGATGGATTTTGTTATTGCAGGAATTTGACTGGGAACTAAAAGATAAAAAAGGGGCTGAAAATTTGTAGCTGATCACCTTAGTCGATTGATTCATGTGGAGGATGACGGCGTGCCCATATCGGAGACTTTTCCTGAAGAAAAATTGTTTGCAATCATTAATGAAAAGGTCAAGGAGCCTTGGTATGCCGATATGGTAAATTTTCTTACAATGGGAATTTTTCCGAAAGGTTTGACTCATCATCAAAGAAATAAAATAAAACACGATTGTAAATATTTAATTTGGGATGAGCCATACCTTTGGAAAATTTATTCTGATCAAGTTATACGAAAGTGTGTACCAGAGAAAGAAATTCAGAGTATTTTAACTTATTGCCATTCATATGCTTGTGGTGGTCATTTTGGATCGCAACGAACAGCACGTAAGGTACTCGATTGTGGATTTTATTGGCCTACTTTGTTTAAAGATTCATTTTGGTTTTGTAAACATCGTGCAAAATGCCAGAGTTCGGGAAATCTCTCTACCAAACAAGAAATGCCCCAAATGCCCATTTTATTTTGTGAGATTTTTGATGTATGGGGTATTGATTTCATAAGACCATTCCCTAGTTTTTTTAATAATGTTTACATATTGCTTGCAGTGGATTATGTTTCAAAGTGGGTGGAAGCAAAAGCCACTCGAACTAACGATGCTCGTGTTGTTGTAGGATTTTTAAAAACCAATATTTTTTGTAGGTTTGGGACACCTCGTGCCATAATAAGTGACCAAGGTACTCATTTTTGCAATAAGATCATTGGTTCGTTGTTGAAAAAATATGGGGTACAACATCGTGTGGCCACTGTCTATCATCCACAAACAAATGGGCATACCGCACAGCCTATAAGACGTCCATAGGGATGTCACCTTACCGGCTAATTTTTGGAAAAACATGTCATTTGCCGGTAGAGCTTGAACATAAGGCATACTGGGCGGTCAAGAGTTGCAATATGAACAAAGATGCAGTTGGTGTGCACCGGAAATTGCAACTACAAGAATTGAAAGAAATCCGCCGAGATGCTTATGATAATTCGGCCATTTACAAAGAGCGAACAAAAATCATTCATGATCGAATGATTCATCGTAAGATTTTCTCAATTGAAGGTGTTGCTTTTTAACTTACGACTTAAAATTTGTGCAGGCAAGTTGCGATCTAAGTGGATAGGACCGTTTAAAGTTACACAAATTTTTCCCAATGGTGTCATTGAGATCATGAATATTCAGACGGGAAAATTTCTACGAGTAAATGGGCATCGATTAAAGCCATTTCTTGAATTGCCAAAAGACGATATAGTCGAGTCCATATCTCTGATTACTCCGGTTTATCTCTAAAGTCTCCATTATGTCTAGCCATAGACATTAAATCGCGGCGCTACTGGGAGGCAACCCAGCTTTTAATTTTTTTTTATTTTTTTTATTTTAATTTTATTTTGCAAATTTTAATTTATGTTAGTTTTATTTTTATTTTAAACAAAAAAACCATTTTTTTATTTTTATTTTATTTTATTATTCAAATTTTAATTTATATTAATTTTATACCAAAAAAAGGAGAACAATTTTGAGAATACGAAAATATGCAAGGAAAGGAAACCAATTAGGCTAAATTTTGCTTAGAACTTTGGAATATTTATTTTTGGCCTAATATAATTAGTGTGTGACCCACTTACCTATAATTAAGGGATCAAGTTTGATTGTTCAAATCCCTCACGATTTTCCCCTTATTTCTTATAGATGGTTGTTCTGATTCTTGGGCATACGAATTTTTACGTTCTACAAATTTTTTTTTCTCCTCACAGAGATGGTGCGAATGCAAGTTGCTAGTAATGCGGTTAATCCATTCAAGAGACACCACCGTGATGAAGACTGGCTGCCATCTACGCCACCTGCGCGACGGACTCGTGCGGCTACTGCTGTGGCGGATTCCAAAAAGAAAAAGAACCAACTTGCAGTGATGTCTAATGTCAATGAAATTCAGCCTATGCTCGATGCGCCAGCAGATTCTTTATCGATGTCTGCTAGTCAGAGATTGAAGATTGCAGAAATCCGCGACAATTCGCAATTTTCATCTGAGGATTCAGAGGACCAATCTGATCAGCGTTCGATACCTTCGCACATATCTGATGATGACTTTGAGATTTTTCCCCCATCTCACACTCTTGCCAGTGGCCGTTCAACCGAGCCCAACTCTGTCTCATTGAAGTCATCAAGTTCAATCATCTATCAAGGCAATGCCATAATTCATCCACCGAATTTTACAGACCCACACCATAAGGCGCGATATGAGGCACTACTCCTCCATAAGGTTAGTTCTAGCAAATTTTTTGATTTTGAATTGTTGCATGTTTTAAAAGTTGACGAGACAGTGATGGAATGTTTTGCTAATATTCGATGGAGTAATCTGTTAAGTTTGCCTCATGAATGCTATCTCGATCTATGCTTGGAATTTTTTGCTTCTTTTACTTTCACAATTCCTTCAAATTATACTTTGGCTACGCCGGGGCTGATTTGTTTTCAATTAATAGGTGAAGCTTTTGAGTTGTCTATCAATGAATTCAATTATTATTTAAGAATGGTTCAACCTGATAATTGGAGGAATGATGAACATAAAAGAGCAGATTGTGTAGTTCCTGTTAACTTTAAGGATTCTATGGATGCAAAGTGTTGTGATTTGTCTGATGTTCAGAATTTTAATCCTGGTGTTAGTAAGTCTTGGGAAATTAAGGATCATGCTCTGCAACTTTGTCATCGTTTCATTGCATATATAATTTTTTCTAGAAAAGATGGAACTAATGTGGTGTCTACTCTTGAGTTATTCATTTTATGCTCCATGCGTCAAAAACGTCGACTCAATTTTGGGTTCATGCTTGCTGCTAACATTAGGCATATTGTTTCTTATAAAACTAGAGCACTTGCATTCGGCCCTTTTGTTACTTTGTTGGCATCTACTTTGAAGTCATTTAAGTCTAATGAGTGTGTGTCTGATTCTTTGTTCAAAGCAAGATATTTCAACACCAGTTGTTTGCAAACTATGAAAATTCTTGAACTTGACAGTGAAGGCAATCCATATTTTTGCACGCCGGGAGTCAAAACCTCGAGCGAAATTCTATCTCTTTCCACAGGTGCTCCTGTTTCTTCCCAAGATAACACTGTTTCTCCACAAGATCCTAATGATGTGGCTAAGCGTCTGGACCGAATAGAGGCTGCATTAAAGGCTTATTTTGATCACATCGGATTCAAATATCAATTCCCCAATTAAAGGACGGTTCTTTCTTTTTCTTTCTATTTTATCTCTTTATTTTGTTTTGTTAATTTTTTGTTTCATTTTTTTTCTGTTTTGTTATTTGAGTCTTGTCTGATATTTTTTTCTTTTCTCTTTCTTATGTGAACATGAGGGACCATGTTATATTTTCTCTTTTCTCTTGTCTGATATTTTTTTTCTTTTCTCTTTCTTATGTAAATTTAATTGCCAATTGTGAAATTATGATTTTAATTGAATTAAGGTTAGAGTCGGGTATTGATTGAATGGTTGAAAATAATTATTTTCTCCACATGATAATTGGCATGATGAACTTGCAAATAGCTAAAAACTGGTGAGATTTTGAGCTTAAAGAGATGGATTATTTAAAATCTCAATTCTTCTCAAGTGTGTTTTTCTTCCCAAGTTTGTTTTTCTCTAGAATTTGCTTGTGTTCTTGTTCAAGACCACATCGACATGGTGCATGCATTCATATGATAAAGGCACGTTTTTTTTTAAAAGTCACATAAAGTCTAAAAAGCCTACCCAATTATACTTTATCCTTTTGTGACCTTTCTTTGAGCCTTAAGCCTATTTGTTCATGATACCTATATGTAAACTCACAGCTCTCAACCATTATGTGAATTAACTTGTCCTAATCATAGAAATGGGAAGAGAAATTGTTAAAGGAATAAGGCAGTTGAAAAGGGGTAATTGGATGTATGGATTGTTTGTTTATGATTAAAAAAAGAAAAAAAAAAGAAAAAAAAGTAAAAGAAGAAGTAGTCTGTGAGTCTGTCGTGATTCAATAATATTCAAGAGTTATTTATGCAGACTAGAAAGTGGTTTTGGGAAGTCATATTTTTGGGTATATGGAAAACGCATATGGACTGATGGTGGGCATACAAACTTTGCTACTAGGGTTTGATATATGAACTAAATTCTTTCTCATTTCTATGATTCTAGCTCCGTTTCAAAAAAAAAAATCTTACCATTAACCCAGCCTCATTACAACCAAAAATAAGTCCTTTTGATGATTGCATGTCATATGTTTACAGTGGTGGCGGAAATAGAATGTTTGCAAACTTATGATTGATAACAACTTGTGGAATGATTTTATTGAGAGCAAACACTTCCTGCTATTAAACACTTGAGAGTTGTGAGATTTGTGTGATTCTTATTGCTATTTGTTTGTTTTGACTGATTGGATGGAGAATACATTAATTTTTGATTGAGGATTGATGGATGATAACTTTAAATCTTTGATTTAATTGATTCACAAGTTTCTGATTGGAAATTGAATTAGCGTCCTTTTATTTTTCGTTATTTCTCTTTTCTGTCTTTCTTTCGTTTCTTCCTTTCTTTCTTTTTCTTTGCATTTTTCATACTTGGGGCAAGCATGAGTGTGTGGGGAGATGATAAGTGTCAAATATTGTATATTTATTATCTATATATTTTGTATATTTGAGACTTATCGTGTTAATTTGTGTCTGTTACAGCAATAATGTGGAGATGAGGGTGTGGAGAAAATGAATGGAAGAAATCATGCAAATATGGAAAGAATTAATGAAAGAAGAAAAACTGCGATTTGCATAGCTGAATTATCGATCTGCACTTATTAAAATGGATGAAACGGCTCATTGGATCGGCTTATATAACTCTTGCCATATTATTCTAAGAGGGCATTTTGGATTGATCATAGTAGTTTTTTTCTAATAAACTAGATTTCTCATTTTTATTTTGAGTTGAATTATTATTTTTGATTTGCAAGAATATTGGAGAATTCATTCGTAAGTTTATTTCAATTCAATGGTTGCTTATGTTATGATTATCGGTTGGTTTAATCTTAATATGAGTAGCTAAGTTTATTTTCCGGAATGAGGTTGTGATAATTGTTGATATGCCCATATCGTGAGGTCAAATTAGTTTTTATATGATTCGTACTCTTATACTCCGTTATGTTCTACGATAACACGTTTAGTTCTTAATTAATTAATTATATAGTGGCCAATATATAGTTTGTTAATTAATATCTAAAGCCAATAGAATTGTAAGATCTGTAATTGTCGATTCAATTCTATATGTGGTAAAACTGACTCTCTTTGCCAGTGGACATACGGGGATGTTAAGGGCATGCGGGTTGGAATGCTTATAACATAACTGGGTTTCTCTAATTCCTAATGCTATTAATTAATTAAATCTATTAAGGGTTCTTGCGGATTGTTAATTAATAAGAGTTGGATAATAAGGATTCTTTTGTTCAATTATTCGTAAAGAGGAATAAAGAGTATGTCAGAAGTTCCGGTATTCTATAACTGGTTTATAAGAATTGTGAATTAAAATCAATGCATCGATGAACGATATGATCATATCACTTTTATTTACAATCTCATTTGGTTTTTATCATATTGATTCTTTTCTCTTTTGTTTTGTTTCATTAGTTAATTAAACTCTCTCAAAACCACAAAAGTTACTTTTAAAAGAAGAATACACCGTTCCCTGTGGATTCGACCTGTATTTTCCACCGAGTACACCCTTGTTGGGCATTTGGAAGAGCAGTTATTTTGAGCGCGTGACGACCACGTATCAAAATTACCAATGAAGAGAAAACTATTAAATCTTTTACCAACACAAATACCAGAATACCCGTTAAAATTCCTAATGGAGATAGAGTGCCAGTTCAGTGTGTTGGCACTATTGATCTGTCTAATGGGCTGACTATTGAGCCTGGTTTACATGTGCCAGATTTCCAATGCAATTTATTATCTGTTAACCGTCTTACCAAGGACTACAATTGTTGCTTAACTCTTTTCCCGAATTTCTGATTGGAGGAACCTGATTGGAGTGGCTAAATAGCATGATGGTCTATATCTCTAGAGCCAGTTGCTGATCGGAAAGTTTTTTCAGTATCCTTTAATCCCGAAGTTTGGCATAGAAGATTGGGACATGCTTCTAGAGTTAAACTCCAGAGTATTTGTTCTTTTAATAAAGCTATGGATATTTTTTTGTGAACCTTGCATGAGAGCAAAACAGACTAGAACCTCTTTTCCTTCAAGTTCGATTAAATCTATTGCGTGTATTTGGGGTGGATATAAAACTCCTTCATTTACAGGAGCCTACTATTTCCTTACTATTGTTGATGATTACAGTCGGGGAGTCTAGGTTTATCTAATGAAATTTAAGTTAGAAACATGCAGATATTTGCAATTATTCTGTAATATGGTGAAAACCCAATTTGGGAAAGTTGTGAAATGAATTAGAACTGATAACGGAGGAGAGTTTCAATCAAATGAAATGATGAATTATTATATGCAGTCAGGTATTATGTTAGAAACTTCGTGTGTTCACACACCGCAACTGATATCATTTTAGGGACCGATATATTTTGGAGATAGCCAGGGCATTGCATTTTCAAGCAGAACTACCAATATCATTTTAGGGAGAATGCGTGTTAACAACGGTTTATATTATCAATAGACTTCCTTCTAAAGTTCTTCAAAACCGTAATCTATATGAGATTTTATTGAACAAAAAAACCTCACTATGATCACTTAAGGGTTTTTGGCTGCCTTGTTTACGCCAAAGATACAAGAAAAGAAGTAGATAAGTTTGACGAAAGGGGGAGGTCATGTGTTTATGTAGGATATCTACATGGGAAAAAGGGTTATAAAGTGTATGATATAAAGAGTCAAAAGATATACACCTCGAGAGATGTAAAATTTCTGGAAAATTCTTTCCTTATGTCTCTCATGTGGATGCGATTCGAGATAAAAGGAATAAAGCATGAGAAACTCTAGTTGATTGTGATAATCAACTTCACAGTGGTCACATGAATGATAAAACATCAGAGGTCACCAATCAAGAAACTGTTGTAGACCATGTTGCTGATAATAACAATAATGGTCAGAACACATGACGAAGTAGTCGAGAAAGACATCCACTGACGCATCTCTGAGATTACGAGGTTGATTTTCCAAGATCGATAGACCACATACAGCCCAACTCCAACTCGGGATCCTCGATAGGAGTATATCCTCTTGTTAATTATGTCTCTTATGATAAGTTTTCTCATGCTCACAAATAATTCTTGACGGCCATCAACAAATATGATGGGCCAAAATTCTTCTCTCAAGCAGTCAAGTTACCTCAATGGCAGATAGTGATGCGAGATTTACTCTCTTGCTTATTTTACTATTTATGCTCGTGTCATGCCTACAAGTGTATAGGCATATATATGTAGATAGAATGATACGAGGTCGATTCACATGGAATGAGAAATTAAATACGACAATGCAAGTACCACAATTGTAGATGCAAGGATTATCTAGACAAAGAGTGACTAAGGGTTGGTTTTCATTCACAATACCAAAACATAAACTTAAGAGATCAAACACCAAACAACAATAAAACCAATACTTAAGGAAAATGCAAGAAATCAAGATCAACAAGGAAATGGTTTAAGATAACAAATAAAGGTAAGACTCTAAGACATGGATACACAATGTTCCTCTTGAACATACAACAAGAGTTATATCAACAAACATGCTTCGTTCAACGGTAGGAAGACCACGATTATAGAAAGAGCATCTCTCGAATATCTCTTTAATTGCGAATGTGACAAAGATGACTATCACTAATACATTCCAAGGTCACACCTACCAAAGGCTCAAAGGGGTCACATTTCCTTTCACATATTCGACAAATAAAGGGCTCAAGTACATGAATTCAATCCATACATGCTTATGATCACGGGATGGGCAAGATGCAAGTGAATCATACATTTGATGTTAAATGAATGCCACTCAAACAACACCATTCAAGAACTAGCATGGATTAAAACCTTGACAAAGCATAACCATTGATAAAACCCTTATCAAGAACAAGATTCACATTGTTTCACCATATCCTAAAGCCCTAAGGGCTCTAGCCTACCATATTTACAATAACATCAAGAACAAAGAGGAAAAAACCAAAATCCATTCTAAAAACAAGAGTAGAGAATGAAAGTGAAGATAAAACCCAATGTAGAACCCCCTTCTTCAATCCCTTAGCTTGATCGTCAAGATGGATGGATGATTCTTCTTCCTCTTCTTGATCTTCTTGTTCTCCAAAAATCCCCAAATGTGATGTGTTTCTAGAGTGAAATTGAGTGGGCTATGAATGGTTTGAACTCCCCAAGTGTTATATGATATAGTGGACCAATAATGGGATGCTAAAAATCAAAAAACGGATTCGTCGGTCCTGAATGCGACACCGTCAGACTCGTGCCTAGAGGTCGAGTTTGGAACAAAGGAAAACACGTCTCTGAAGTGGCTAGAACTCGGGCTATGGGTCGCGCCTGGAGGCCGTGTTGCAGAGGCCCTGGGGCGTGACCTCCCCTGTGGTCGCGCCTGGAGGCCATGCCTGGAGGGCTCTGCAACGCACCCCCAGGCCTGGTCACGCTCCTGCCTGTGCCTGGTCCTCATGTTTTTCAGCTCTTGAAGTGCTCTGCACCGCGACCTTTTGATCGAGTTCAGAGATCGTGTCTGCATGCATTGTGATGCCTAGCCAAGGAAACTCGCGTTTCTTGGTCGAGTTTGAGTCCAACACTTGATTTTCTTTATCTTTTCAAGTCTCGTGCAACCTTTGTTGATCAAAATCCCATTTCGACATTAATTTGCACTGTATTAACCCAAAATATCCTGTATTGGCCACTTATAACAAAATTAAAGATTAAAGACAATATTTACATTATTAACACAAAATATACATTATAACCAAGTGCAAATGCACTCAAAATTGAGTGCAATTTATGCACTCATCAACTTCCCCAAACTTAAATATGTGTTTTTCCTCAAACAAAAACAAGAGTAACAAGGTAAGGATTTTGATTTAAGTAGAATCAAGATGACAATTTGCTTCAAAATCAAAAGACGAGCATTGCATAGATGATATTGGCAATCAACATAAACAAGTACAATAAAATCATCATCATGATACAATTATCAAAGTACAAGCTCTCATAAGGATCAACGAACGCTCACTCTCGAGTGTATGGGCTAAATGTGTATCCGCTCAAGGTCAAAAGTGCACTAGATTTCTACCATAAGCTTGCAAGGTGACTAACATCTTCACTACTTCACGTGTGTTCTTAATCAAGAATCATTAAGGGCTTTCGGGTTGTAGTGAAGGTTTTTCGGAAAGAGAGGTACATATTTGGCTAAGTGACTTCCCAAAAATACTAAATTCATTTCATTACCAACCAAGAAGAACTAAACAAGTTCTCTTCTACCCTTATTATTGCACAACCCAATCTCTTTGAGATTTTTCCAAATTTTTTATCAACATTTCATATTCTTTTTGTTAGTGAACATAATGTGACAATATCTCTTTTCTCCTATTCTTAAGAATTTGCAATTCTAATCTAGATGTTCCACTTCTTTTTGTTCTTTTTTCTTCAAGAGTAATTTCAACATGATTACCCTTTTCCACTTACAAGATTTTCAAAAGTTTCAATTGAAAGAATTAACATAAATCTTTGCAATTTATCTCTTTCCCAACCCAACAAAATCAAGAAAACATTTCAAAGCTCAAAATGGGCTTGCGAGGGATTCAATTTGTATTGGAAGACGCAAATTTGGACAAAAATGAGTTTAAACAAAGAATGACCTTGAATCATTTTCAAGAAATCAAACACACAATTGTAGCCTCAATTAAGTCACAAAGCTAGTTTTAGAGAAAGACTAGTGCACCAAGAGGACCATCAGTCACTCATCAAAGAAAAGATTATACATTGTGTAATCTTTGGATCAAAATCTTCCCAAGGCAAGTTTTTCCTTCAGTAATTGTACTTTTGAGACATAACAAGAATCTTGTTTACATTATCATGCTATAAAATCTTACCTTTTATCAACATTTTTCAAAAAATTTCAACATAATCTCATCATCATCAAAGATTCAAACTCAATCAAAAACATGATCATGACTCCTATCATGTTACAAGAGCATACACCTATTTAAGTTAAAACAACCCCAATCCACATATCATAAGGCAATTGAATAAAAACATAGATAAAGCATCACATGTTCATGAAACAAAACGACATGCAACTAAATATCCATCAATGCCTCCATCCGAACAATCCAAAATAAAACAAACTCATGAAGCCATGCAAGGTATTGAAGGCCTTGAACTCGAGCTACAATTCAAAGGTCCAATGACACGGCTTCGAGCGAAGAAATTGCAAGGTTATCTACAAGTGTTGATTCGCAAGAAGTTCGAAGATTTGGAAGATACAAAGGGCAGCCAGGTATTAGTTAATTTATTAACTAATGAAGATCAAGATCACACCATAGAGAATATAACTTGAAGAGTTGAAGAAGAGAGCAAGAAGAAGTGCACGTGTGCATGAAGATGTCGACGTGTATGGAGCTGATTTTCGCCCTTTAATTTATTTAATTAAGGGTTGATTTTTTATCTAGACTATAGTACTTATTTAATTAATTTAGACTATAGTTTAGATCATTTTTTAATTAATTTTACATGTAATTTTCATTCCCTATTGTTTAGGTTTGACTAGAATTGTATTTAAGGTAATTTTCACCTTGAATATAATTCTAGTTTAGGTATTTTTCTAGTATAGTTAGAGATCCTATTTAGATCAGATTTTTAGGCCTTTTTCTTGATTATTTTCATGCATAATAGGCCCTATAAATAGGGGAACCATGTTTCATTGATACTTTAGACATTATTGATTAAATTTGTCTTTGCATTCAATTTGTGTCTCAAATATTCAAAGCTTTTGATTGTTTTCCTCAAAAATTATCATTCTTGAAGCCTAGCAAACTTTGAGTCTTAATTCCAAGGGAACGTTCTAATTTACATGAAGAATTAGGGTGAACTCGCTATGAAGAGCAACTTAGAGGTTCGTTTTCATCGTACAAGATACTCTGGGGATTAATCGGGTTGTAATTCAACACACAACCATCAACGCCATCATCTTCGATGTCTTCCAACCCTTCATCAACGTATGTAACCGTCCCAAGTCGCCAAGTTCAGTTCGTGTGTCGATCAACCATCGTTCGAGTCCAATTCGAGATCCGTTCGTCATAAACCGTAAGTCCTTCGCATCGTTATCATATCCTACCTACTCCTAGCCCTTCTTCACCATATAATACAACCAAAACATCCTTCTTTCCTAGCCATAATAATCGTTCCAAAACAGCCCCTTTGTGTTGGATTTTGTGTGTTACTTTTGTGTCATCGTCTAGGTATTGTATTTAGGTCTAGATTCGTTTGATCTTTGTTTTCGAGTTTCTGTTCATTTAAATCAGATTATTTTTGATATATTTGAGTCTTAGAGTAGGATTGAGTCCTTTCATAGTTGACATGTTCTTTCCTAGAAGTCTTTCGCGCGTTCTCGTATCCTGTACAAATTGTCCGGGTTATATCACAAACTTAGAAATCCTAACAATTCAAAGCATAAATAAAATAAGCATGCACGCATGCTCAACTATCCAATTAAATAAACTAACTAGACAATTGTTTAAAATAAAGCGATAAAATGAGCGGAAAAGATCCTTGCCACCATACTCTCTCCTCTCCCCCAAACTTATTTTGATCCATGAGAGGAAATAAGTTTGGAGGTAAAAAGGTGGTGGCAAGGCTCACTAACAGCTGCTCAGTGTGGTGGATGGCGAGGAGACTAGTGCGAAAACTGCTGTGAAGAGGAGAATGGTATGAACTATGAGGGCTGGAACTGCTGGTACTGCTGGGTGGAGGAGGTCGCCATGAATTGGCCCGTCGGCATATGCTGGAAGTGCTGTGAAGAGGATGATGAGGGCATGTATTGTCCAGTCAGGAACTGCTGCATCGACTGGAATGGTTGATGCTGCTACTGATAGGGCTGGTAGGAATGAAAAGGAGTGAGCTACTTCTGGTGCTGGGATGGCATGTACATCTGCTGTTGTGACCTTGATCCGGTATTCATCCCTCGGAAAAGGCCAGTGAGGTCCTGCAACTCTGATCTAATTGAGCCCATGTCTCCTGCAGGCTCCTAATATCACCCCTGAGGCCCGTAAACCTCTGATCAATGTCAGTCCGTATTTCATTGAATCTATTATCAACACTGGACTGTATCTCACATACATATCCTGCCTTAATGTCCCGAATTGGCCTTGCACATCATTCCTCCAGTCATGCATTGATTCATCAATGGAGGTCATCCACCCATCCAATGTGTCAAAGCGGCCAGCAATTTGTTCTTCTGTGTAGTGTCGTCCTCGTCTGAAATTAGCATTGGATGGTCCCTCTTCAGCATCAAGTCCTCCTCCTTCTGGTTGTTCATCAATAGCATCTATGATGCCCCTAGAAAGTCCCACAGCTCGTATAGCCTCACGATGAGCCGATGTATCCATCATCCAGTTTTCTCATTCTTAGAAGTTGGATACATGAGTAAGAGCCGGATTTGGCAGTAGAAAGTTCCCCCTTCCTCTCATGGACAGTAGATATGTGGTTGTGTCCGAGGTGAGCATCTTTATGTTTCTTAAGTAGAGGATGCTCAAGAGTCTCGATCCAGGACTCTTTTGGTACTCATCCAAGTCAATGTTGAAGTGCTTGGCTATCAGGGTGATCAATCCTCCAATGCAAATCCAGCCCCTATCGTTGTGGGACTGCCTCTGAAGCTACTCTAGAAAGTATGCACCAAAGTTCAAATGGACGGCATTCAACATGGCCCACAACGCGAACAGTTCTGTAGTCCTTAACCCACTATTCTCTCTTCTTGAAAACATCGAAGATGCCAGAATACAGTGTAGATATCTAAACACGGGATTAGGCATGGCAGATGCCTTGACACTGCTGGAGTCATACTTCTTAGTGTCAGTCTCGGTAAGGCGGATAAGTCGGTAGATGAAATCCTTGTCGTATCTGTGCGGAGGATGGTAGATATCGTCCTTAAGAGCACAAAAGATTTGGTTGATTTGGTCAACCGTGAGAGCTCTATCCTCATTACCCATCCTGAAAGTGCATCTTACGGGCCCTCTCTTGGCCGTCCTCTTGACATCCAGTGTACTCAACACCTCTTTCACCAAAAAGGGATAGGTCTTCCATTCTCTCTCCAGATCCTGTAGCCAACCAATCCTGTCCAGAAGGGTCCAAACGTCGTCCCTGATCCCAAGAACTTCTGTGGCGTTGGGACACATAAATCTTGTAGTGGCCACGCTCAATGGAAATAGTCTATCCTAGTTTGACCTGTGCTCCGCCTCTGTAAAGTGAATTCCATATCTCATGGGATCATCTATCCCCAGGTCTTCTTCGTCTGCCTCCTCTTCTTGTTCTATCTCAGGGTCGGATTCGGGTTCTTGTCTCCTTGTAGTCCTCCTTCCCCTTCTTGGTGCCATTTTTGTTTGTTTGGGATATGGTACCTGAGAAAAGGAAAAATCCATAAGATATAGGGGCAAAACCAACTTAAGATCCTAAACAAAGAAATTGAGGTTTCGAATTATATGACAAAATCCAACATACTTCCTCAATTAACTTTGGTGAATCAAAGTTTAAAATCTATTTACAACTTCATGCCTCTTTGCAAATAATAAACATGCTTCACTTTTCAAAGTACCAACACCAAAATATAACATGAGGCGAACATAGTTCAAGAACCCATGTATTAGTGCCGGATGAATGCACTGTATGAGATGCCGGATAAAAAAAGTATATTAATTAAAAAAATTAAAAATATATTTGTAAAAAAAAGAAATTATAAATTGGAAAAGAAAAAACTAAAAAGAAAAGGGAAAAAAGTAAACCATTGAAAGATAAAAAAAAATTGAAAAGAAAAAAAAAAGTGGGCACAGCTAGGTCAAATATAAAATGTAAGATTATTTATGTCTCATGTAAAGTTATGTGACTTACCAAGGACTAATAAATAAATAATCAATTAATTATGGACTAAATTATATCTGAATTAATATGGAGCAGTTTTATTATATTCGCTATTTGATGGAAATAGTGGGCTTATGGGGAATAACATTTCACTACTGTAAAACTGGGTCCACTTCCTGATATAAAGAGTGTGGCACCCTCAATAAGGATGTAGAAGAAAAGACCAACAATGCGAGTGTGCATTGTTTTTTTTTTCGAAATAGAATAGAAAACTATTGGATCACTCGAGAAAGGATAAGATTTATTTTCATACATAATTTACATAAATATATTAAGGGAAAAAACAGTACTCCGAAGTCAAAAGAGTACAACAGGGAAGATAAAAGTTTATATACAATCAAAACAGTGAACTTCGAAGAAGTTTCACGCTTGAACAAAAAAAAACAGAGTCAAAAGGTGGTGCAAAAAGCTCATAAACAAAAGCCCATCAGGTCGTCATCCATATACATAGACCCACATGAACTCTTGGAAACTCCACGTCCCGCACCAAGCACTTTCATACTTCATCAGAATCACCTACAATGTATGAACTATATGAGCTAAAGCTCAGTAAGCAGAAATCATGCATGCGACCTCATACACGACACATAAAGAAGACACCACACCTTGGCTAATGCTTGTGATATAAAATATTTTCATCTCAAAAGTATTTTCATTGTTTAGGAACTTGGCTCTCTTCACCAGACACCAACATGAGTCATGAGCTCATAATATATTCAATATCACTTGGCCAGAATGTGATTAGTGCACTCTTGTGGCTCATCCTTCCTGGACCCCAAGGGACACGCCCCCTGCCTATTCCCTTTGATCCCACATGAAAGTCATCTCACATCAGCCACTCATCACCTCAAAGGTGCAGTCGAAGTGGACCATCCTCCCTGGACCCCAAGGGACACGCCCCCTGCCTGTTCCCTTTGATCCCGCATAGAAGTCATCCCACTCGAGGCACAAATATCAACACAGCACAACACGGGCTGGTGGTGACCAATCCCAAACAAAACATTTTCTCTCTCTCAAAACCATTTCATGCATGCAACTCGACAATATCTACATGACGTGCATGCATATGCTCGTGATCATGTACAAGATATTCAATGCAAATAGATAGAACGCCACAAGCATATTACACCACACATTTATGAGGTAATAAATTATAACAACACAATAGCAAATAATAATCACATATAATCAAATAATAATATATTCATGCATTGTAGTTGCAAATGGATTTCTACTTACCTCAATCGAGTCCAAAGTTTATGCTAACTGGAATTCTAGATCACACACTTTCTCAAGGAAGTCTATTCAAAACATATTACCGAGTTTAATATATAATCTAATAAAAGAGTGATAACTATTTTTATACAATTACTCTTTCTAATTAAATGGATTTATTCACCACTCCATTCATTTCTTTAAAATTAAAATCTCAACATTATTATTTTAGTCACTCTATCTTAATTACTCAAATAACTTTGATGTGTTAATGAAAGATAATAGTATATTAATACCAATATAAAGTATTGTTATCCTTTAACCAAAATACTATTAAATATAAAAGACGATAAATCCATAAAATTTATCACTAATCATACCCGTAATAGTTTTATAACAATTAGTAATAATTATTCCTAGACACAAAGCAATTATAAATCTTCATGAGATATAGTCAAATTAACAAAAATAAAGCCTATTTTAAATTCAACTAATAATAATAATATATGTTACTATTTTCAATTCAATTATAAAAATATCATTCAATTAACCATGCTTTTGTCGTGAATTTCATTTGATCTAATTTCATCCATTTTGATAACATATTAATGATTACAAGGAATTCCATTTAATATTCATTTATACTATTTTATACTCTACCCATTCATACTTTATGGGCAATTTTAATTATTTAATTAAACAATAAATTTATAGGAAACAAAGAGATTAAAAATAAAATACTAACCTTCGGTTGCAAGCTTTCCTCAAGTTATGCATATTAATTCTTTTTTTTTGTGTAATATATATATATATATATATATATATATATCTTGTTCATTATGAATAATATAGGAAATGGTAAAGCAAATAATATAAATCCTCTAAAGCTAGTTATTATTTTAATTTACAAGAGGACACATATACTTACTATGTGGATGTATATATATCCAACACCTTCCACCTCTTAATTCCCTATAGCTACGTGTCATGAAGATAATATAAGAAAATATTATATTTATTTTTCATTTTCACTAGTCTAATGCTTACAAGTGTAAGCAAACATATCACTATTTAATTTCTCTATTTATAATAGGATATCAATTAGCTAGCCTAATACGCACCCATACATTCACTTTATCAAATGCATATATCCTTTTTGTGCTAATAAAATTTTAAAATTAGAATATAAAAATAATTAATATAATAGACATGTCAAATAAACAAATAAATATACTCACATTGACACATATATTTATGTGAATGCAATTGCATGAAAATAAGCACATATGATTTATATAGAACTTATATAAATTAAGATAAGCATTGAGTAGTGAGAGGCACGGATACTACAAAAAGTATTCTCTAAAACCCTAGCCATCACGGATGATACAGAATAGAAAGACAAATCAAGGAAGTGAAATACCGGTTTATTGTTCTTCTCAAGAAATTCATCGGTGCACTTACAAATTTGATCATGGAGAAAGGTACGCAATATTCTACCAATTATGTGATTATGTGAGAATCATTAATTTCAAGATCCTGTAGTTTTCTCGTAAATAATTGTAAAAAACTAGAATGATTTTATATAAAATTCGTGTAATGATTTGTGATTCATCAGACCGTCTGGCATGAGAGTGCCTCTTCTTTTTTTAAGATAAAGTTAAATTAATTTCTTTTTGTTTTTTATTTTTTATTTGGTAAGAATTTTTAAGTAAATTTATAATTAATAAAAAAGAAAAAATAATTTATGATACAAAAAATATAATGCAAATAGCACCTTTCCTTGGTGAATTCAATATGCGAAACACTCCCTGTTGTAACATTCACACTCCAATCTCTCTTCAGTCATGTTTATATTCCCAATTTCTCTTACATATATGTTTTTATTTTTTTTGGATGTTGCTATACATATTATATTATTTTTGTTTAAATTTTTATCTAGTTAAAATAATTAATTACATACTATATTATTTTTGTTTATTATTGTTTGAATTGTATTTTTTTACCATCGATTTGAGTTATTTTTTAATTCCACATTATGTATTATTATAAAGTCTCATATGTTATAAAAATAAAATATATAAAGAGTACAGTATGGTATATATAAAATATATTAATTAAATTATTATAAATTATATTTTAAAATAAATAAGATATAGCGGATATTGATATGGTAATGAGACCATGAATAGTTAATTTTGAGGGAGTACTAGCAATTCTCCCGTGTGATGCACGGGTGACGGGTAATTTATTATTTTATAATATTGAATAATTCAATATAGAATACAAAAATAGTGATTGTACAATAAGTAAATATATAATTACTAAAATATGTTAAGACATAACATTATGATAAATAAATGTAAGTATGAAATTAATGTGTAATTTACAAACTGCATGTGTAATATAAAATATGAAACGATAATTAATTTGATAGGGTTTAGTGTATAATAGAATAGCTAAACAAAAATAAAATATTTATTTAATTGTAGAAACGTTCATTAATTAATAGCATAGCAATGGCACTTAATAAGTGTATAATCATCCATATTACGAAAATAAATATTAATTATTGATTTGCAATAAATTAATATTGAGGATTTTGCATGATAAAAATCTTTAAGCAATGTATATTACTCCCTCCGTTTCTAAATAAGTGTCACTTTAGCATTTTAATTTTGTTTCAAAAAAGTGACATTCTACAAATTCGAGATAGAAAATTCACATTTTTCACTTATGTACCCATTCAATGTATTCAAACATTTATATTTAACTCATTTAATGTATTCACACAAGGGTATATTAGGTAATTTAATCAATTTATTAATTTGTGTGCATTCATCTAAAATGACATTTATATAGAAACGGATAAGTATTATATTTTCATCTATGAAATGATGAAATGTGCGGAAAATCTACGCCCATTATAACAATATAGCATTATACATACATATATATATATACATAGACACACATATTCTAAATTTTGAAAATTTTACTTATTTACAATTAACATTAAATATTGAAATACTACAAATATAAACATTATTGTTGATTGATTAATTACCACAAACACCATTAATATTGCATAATTTCTGCATATTATAATTAATCTTTAACTCGACTTCTACTTCTTGAACCGCAAAATGAACTACAATGATTGAAATTTTGTTTTCTTAGAAACAAACCCAGCATAAGATATATTTGATATTGGTCAAAAGTTATGATTTATTGATAGAACAATATATTTTTACTTATCTTTTGCAATAATAAACAACATATTCACATATTTGATTTTAATTTTATTTAGTTATTACTTTAAGTACGTTGTGTAAAAATGTAAACCCATTTTATAATAAAATATAATTGACGACTGATGATATATGTACAAAATCAAATGTGCAAAAACTTAAACTTAAACATGAGCTAAAATAAAAAAATTATCAAAAAGGGCCGAAAGTAACATTTTGTGGGTAATCATTCGGGGTTGGATTTGAACCCGTATTTCATAATCTCTCTCTTTTTTAATTTTCAGATGGTCTACTTCTATCAACACTAAAAATATATTTTTTTCTGGAAAATTTATTTTGTTCATCAAAACATGCAATTTCCAAATTGCAAGAGAAGAGTAAGAATTGTTGCATTGATTTGGCGCTGGACATCGACGGATTGAAGCACTTTCAGAACCGTTTCCAAATATACACAACGTTAAAAATAATATACAATGGTAAACATTTTTACACTAACACACAATCAATATTGAATAAGTGTCTGTTGTTTAATTCTTATATATTATAATGCTTTTTTAAATAATATATTAATTAAAATTATATATGGTAATTAACATAATATGCTAGATCGATTATAATCTACTAATTATGGTAATTAGTAGTTTCCATTCCATATGCAATATGTATATGTTCATCAGCATGTTACACGTAATTTTCAATATATATATTTAAGATTATGGTAATTAATCATAAACAGGACTTGACTTTTGTAATTATATATCAGTATACCACAACAAATTAAATTCAGTTGTTCATATAAATTATAAAATGTAATAAATTATTTGATTTTTCTAAATATAATTAATGCTTTAATAATAGAAGTATATATTAATTTATTTATGATAATATGATCTATTGCGTAATGCAAGTAGAATGAAAAAAACCAAAAATATTATTCAATTTTTTCTTCTCCTTTTTTAATTTTATTCAGAATATGAACAATTTATTCACTTTTATATTATATATTATTAGTCGCAGAGAGTATATGAAATCTTTATTGTCTATAGATTTTATGGTATGTGTTCGAATAGTATTTAATATATTGTATGGATCATAATTATAGTGTTAATTTGCTCAAAAAAATTGTATTGTTAATGTATAAATAATTATATAGTAGTATTTTCAGGTAGTACAAAATATTCTTCCATATATAAAACATTAATACAATATGTATATATATGATGTAAATTATCGTAATCATAAGATTTCATTGTAAGATACAATATATTGATTGAAACTATATTAATTATCAAAATACGTAATTGAGTTTATAATAATTAAATATGTAATTGAGATCCCACGATTAAATTAGCAGATACAATTAAAACATCTTATAAATTATTAATAACATACATTGACTATAATGACCCTATCAATGGACGGGAAAATATATGTTGGAGAAGTGTGTTATAATATATATATATATATATATATATATATAGATCGGTAAATTACATAGTAAATCACATGGAATGCATCCTTATCATGAATGTATGATAAATCTATATGGACCCATCATATTTGGTTATTCGTACTCTAATTTTTATTTTTGCCCAAAATAAAAATTTCGGTCAAAAATTTAGGCATTGACTAAAAATGTCAACATAATTTATCTTAGACAAAAACTTCCATGCAATGGTCTTAAATAGTGCTATTTAAGACGGTCGGGTCAAACCCGCGCTTTGACCCGGGTCAACCCACAAAAAAATAGAAAAAAACGGTAAAATCAGTACCAACAGTCTCACTAAAACGTATCACCAAAAATTCGAAAAGTATCAACTGTATCATTAAAAAGTAAGGGGTCTGCTAGTTATTTTATACTAGTTTATTTAGTTCAAATTGTGATTTTTTTCCATTCGAATTAATATTTAGAGCTTAATAGTTTAGGATTTTTTAGGGTTCATGATTTTTTAAAGGGTTCATGTTTTTTAGGGGTTTTTTTCATGGTTCATGGTTTTTTAGGGGGGTTAGTTGTTTTAGGGGGTTTTTTTATGGTATATTTTATGTTTTTTAAAGTTTGGGGGGGGTGTTTTTAGGGGTTTATTTTGTGTTTTTTAGGGTTTTTTTTTGGGGTGTTTTTAGAGATTTATTTTGTATTTTTTGGGGGTGTTTTAGGTGTTTATTTTGTGTTTTTTAGAGTTTATTAATTCTATTTTAGGATATAAATTCATACTCATTTTAAATAAATTAAATCAATTTATTTTAATTTTAGGTTCACTAATGTTATTTTAAGGTATATATTTTTGGGGAACAAAATAAAGGGAACAAAGAAAATTAAAAAAAAAAACAGAAAAAAAGTAAAAAATCTACCAGAAAAAAAAAAAAAAGACGGGCGCGTGAGCGCCCACGCGCCTGCCTTAAATAGCCTTATTTAAGACGGTTGCACAGAATACCATCTCTTTATCTTTAATATTACACACTTGATAAATATTAAAAGTTACGGATGCTAACTTTTTTTTTTTTATGAATTAACCGATAAAAATTGAAAATAGCAAAAAGGAGTTGCATATAGAAAATTTGATATAATATACTCACCATACTATAGAATTTACCGTATTATGATAGTGACATGAGGCACACATTCTTGAAAGTATGAGCAGAGAAGAGAGAAGTAATACTGTCTCCAGCGGAGACTGCATACGCCTTTTTGTCGTCCAATTATCCCTCCAGCGGAAGTGGCGAGGGCGACTAGAAAATGGGGGAGAGGAGAGAGACACTTCTAGAAGGTATGATTTTTTTTTATTTTTTTTTTTTCAGTTTCTTTATGTTGTTTTGTATTAGTATTTTGTTTTTCATTTTGTGAATGTTGTTTGCAATTTATTTTTGATTAAGGGCCACATAGCCCCTTCAACTATTCTACATACTACAAGGGTCACATTGCCTCCTCTTTGACTATTTGGTCCATCTAGCTCCCTCAACTCTATAAAATGGCTCAAATTGCCCCTTCTATGGATGGAAAAGTTAACACCATTAACAAACACACACTAACACACATTTTTTTCACACACTAAAATTTTTCACATTTTTTACTTATAATTTTACAATTAACCAAAACTGCTACAAATTAATAAATTATGATTAATAGTTAATAAAATAATAAATATTCTGAATTTTATTAATAAATTAATTAACACTTAATAATAATAATAATAATAATAATAATATTATAAATAATGAATTTTTCATATTATTATTATTATTATTAAGTGTTAATTAATTTATTAATAAAATTCAGAATATTTATTATTTTATTAACTATTAATCATAATTTATTAATTTGTAGCAGTTTTGGTTAATTGTAAGATAAGTAAAAAATATATGAAAAATCTTAGTGTGTGAAAAAAATGTATGTTAGTGTGTGTTTGTTAATCGCGTTAACTTTTCCATCCATAGAAGAAACAATGTGTTGTCAATATTAAAGTTGAGCAAACTTGATAGAGAAGAAACATTATCGGAGGCGGAGAATTTCGACGCTCATGAATTTGAGCTAGAGACTAGACTTGACGTGATGGAGTTCTCAAAATTGGTTCGTTTATTCGAACCCTTAATTATTTGCTTGCACCATAATGTCTCTTTATCTCTCCCTGCGATTATAAACTGTATTAGAAAACGGTATCAAAAGTATTGAATGCATAAAAAAGATTATAGCAACTCCAATGCTAAGCACCAAATAGGTATCAAAATTGGTTCGTTTATTCGAACCCTTAATTATTTCAGCACCGAATTTTTTTGCAGTTCCAATGCCCAGCACCAAATTTTACACCAAATAAGAATATTATCTTAAAGATTCTATTTTATTTTATAATTGAAATATGAATATGTTTAATGATTTATTATTTTTTTTAAATGATTAATTGTCCAAAACTAATAACTTTTAATTATATACTTTAAAAAAAATATGCTATTAAAAAATTATGTACTATTAAAAAAATATAATATATAATGTGCTTGGAATAATAAAAGTACTTTAAATGATCATCAAACGCTTACAATTAGTGAAAATATTGCAAGAATACACACTTATGAAAATACATATATTTTGACCTCAATATTCAGAATTAATATATTTTTCCCACATATGTTTCACTAATGCATTTCGAAGCGCAATATGAGCATCTTTGTTCTTGATTTTCTCTATATCAAGCAAAAAATTCATTGAACCGAATATTATCATTTGCTGACTCCTCAACAATTGGAGTCGATATTTCATCTCGATCCTCAAATGGAGCACTTATATCATGCTCATCTTCAATGATCATGTTGTGCATAATAATGCATGCTAACATTATATCATGTAATATGTCTTTATCTAAGAGGATCTAGAAATGATTTGTAATGTCTTTTTTCAAGTAGTTTTAGTTAATTATAATGTGTTTTTAAGTTAATTTTTAGTAATTTGTAATATGTGGGACTTCATTCTATCCATTATGTTTAATTAATTGTGCTTTTATTGAAATTATTTATTTATTTAGATAATTTATAATTTAAATTAAATGAATATATAATTTATAAATTATATTTATTAAATAATCTATTTAATAATGAATATTAAATAATCTATTTAAGTGGATATATAATTTATAAATTAAATTAAATTTATTACATAATCTATTTAATAATGATTTTAAATAATAAAATAATACATTAAATGTTGTGGGACCCATCAACAGCAATTTAGTGCAGGATTTGGTGCAGCATTGGGTTTCAGCACCAAATTGGTGATTTGGTATTAGCATTGGAGTTGTTCTTATCATTGGAGTTGCTCTTAGAGATTGACGTACGGGTTGTGATCATGTTTGTTCAATAATTACTATGTTTACCAATAAATGAGTTTTTGCCAGAAATAAACCATGAAAAATTATATGAAATAGTGTTTTTGGAGTTTAAACTAACATATGGAATTGTTCACATCTCATACTTAATGTTTTCGGAGGACGAAGTTTTCAATCAAATTGGTATGTTTGAGCACAAGTCTTATTCATTATGGACAGTCTTACGATATCCCACATCGATTTCATATGAAAGTATGGAAGATATATAACTGGGGCTCAGCCCTTTACCTTTGATCATAATTTTGGGTTAAGTTAGGGCTCCTTATCTTATATACCTAATAATTTGGTTCGACCTGCTGGATATGGACGGGCTGCGGAAAGGGGCTACCCGATGGTGCGCCCAGGGGTTGCCACTTGAATGTGGGCCCAAAGGAGGTTGTCACCCGGAAGTGGGCCTTGGTGAGGGTTGCCACCCAGAGTGTGCTGTCCAAAAGGGGTTGCCATCCGGAAGTGGGCCTATGGTGGGCCCAGAGGTTGCCACCTGGATGTCGGCCCAAAGGGTGGGCCCAGGGGTTGCCACTTGGATGTAAGCCCAAAAGGGGTTACCACCCGGAAGTGGGCCTTGGTGTGGGTTGCCACCCGGAGTGTTCCGTCCGTGGACGTCCAGTTTAAAAGGGGATGGATTGTTACGATATCCCACATCGATTCCACGTGAAAGTGTGGAAAGGTATATAAGTGTGGGTCGACCCTTTACCTTTAACTATGATTTTGGGTTAGGTTAGGCTCCGTATATTATATGCCTAACAAACAGTATATAATGAACTATTAATATGCAGATGTTGAAATAGGGGATTGGCTGTTCAAGAACTATTCACACAAATACATTGTTCTTGCTTTAAACAAATGTGAATCTTCTCACAAAGGTATCTTACAAGCATCAGAGTTCTGGCCTTTAAGGGTAAGGGCTATTTTCTTTTATTATGTCAATTGTAAGTAAGAGGGTTTCACAAAACTTATTTTTCCTTCAAGCAAACACTAGAAAGAGAAAAGGAGGGATGGAGGGAGAGGTAAGGAGGATGTGAGATATCAGTGACTACAATCAACCACTTTCAAGCTTCTTGACTCTGACTGTTCTCAATTGAAAAAGATTGAGGCCAGGCAGTGAGATGCTTCATCTTGTACAATATTTGATCTCTGGTATTTCTCATGGTTATAGCTAGCTGAACAATGTGCTTTATTGGACACCTTTTATCGCCAAGCAGTATTCTATGTTATTTGGGAAGTTGCTTGCGAGTTTGAATACTTTGCGAGAGCCTTTGAGAATCTTTATTAATGTTTACATTGTGTTTGCAAAATCAAAAGCATTTGCTTAAGAGATGCTTGTGATAGATCTATTACATACCTCACACAAACATTTAAGCCTTGTATGGGTTTTTTTGCTTCTGCAGTCCTTTCTACTGAAAGCATACCTATCAAAGCTCAATTCAGCTTTCTTTTCACTCATTCCGAGTTTTTAACTCTGCTTAGCTAGTTTACATTAGAAGGCAGACCTTATAATAAAATATATTGCAAATCAACATTTACCTTGAATTGTTCATGTTTTGCTATATTAAGTATTAGCCTTGGGGCATTTACAAGGTTATATTCAATCTGCATGTTGAAATAAAAATTGTTATTGCTATCCTCCTTTATGCATTAACATGAACATTATGCAAGTTCTCTGTACAGCCTACTCACTCACATTTTATCAACCAAATATAAATATTTCACTCTGTTTGACTTTTGTATGTTTCTAAGTTCTCTGTTCAGCTAATTTAGCATGTCTAAATTGTTCTCTCTAAGTCAACATTATATGTAAATGTCTAAACGATGTTATTTGTTTCGTAGTTTGGAACATTCTAAGTAAGAATAATGCAGTGGAACTTAAAAACATTGAACTTTAGTTCATGTTTTTATGGTTTTCAAATCCATTATAATACCTCATCATTTCAAATCCGTCCCGTCTCATTGCACCCACATTACTCACTATATGATGATAGAGTCAAGGGTTATAAAAACAATTAGTTATAAAAAAATTATGAGTAAGTTTGAGCATTTGATCACTCTGTCATCCAAATTTTTGTTTGTTGCAATTTGTCATGAAAACTAATGATTTAGTAACAACCATAATTTTGAAGATAGGAATAAGATAGTTTAAATATCTGCACAAAGCTCATTAGCAATAACGTGAGCTTTGGACTTAGTTAGGCTAAGTAAAGAAGAAAACTAACTAAGTAGAGAAGAAAAAGCAGAAGCTCTAGTGCTTTTGCTTTTCTTGCTAAATTCCTAGATTATCTATCTACTTAATCGTGGTGAATCGCAGCTCTTTACTGAAAAATAGAGTACGGTTGGAGATGCTTGAATAATATCATCCGTTGCTAAAAATGTGGTTCTTGTACATCACTCGAACCTGGTTGAGCTTCTTCGACTGTTCTTCAATGAGGCTTGTTGTTGAAGGGCTTTCATTGAACACAATCTCGTATCCATCACGAAGATTGTCCATGCCTTCACTCAGAAGTTGCCAGAACAATCCTCCTGCAGCTACTCCTCCCCTTCTTGCAGACGAATAGATTGCTGAGTAAACTGCATCCAGCAGCTCGTCTCTCTTCTTCGTGTTGTATCCAGGATCCTTCGACGACTTCCCAAACTCTGCAAACAGCAGTGGCTTCTGTATTATAGTCTGTGCATCTTTGATGTGGCTATTGAGCCATTCATCCAAGAATAGAAGCTGGTCGTCATCGCTCTGGCTAGTCAACCTGTTCATGCATGCAACACTGTCAAACTATGCATAAAAACTCGACAGTACGCATATCCGGTTGTATATTTGTAATTCTGCACTGTCTGACAGATCTTGACTCGTCAAAAGACTAATGGTTGGTTACCATTGGTCGGGATATGAGTGGACGGTGGCAAAATCTATCTCCGGAATCTGATTGTTCCTCAGAAAATCAGTTCCAACTTGGAAATTTGGATTGTTTCTCTGCTTATGACGGTCGGATTCGCCATAGAAGCCTTCAAGCCCTGCCTCGAGCAAGTGGTTATGGTCTATGGATTTCAAGTAGGCAGCCATATCCGCTATCCATGCCTGAGGAGATAGATCAACTCATTACTGTTAATTAGTTAGTACACCACCCCGATTCTGTAATGATGTTTCATCTCGTGTTTCAAGTAGTGTCATATTCATTAGGCTCGTAAAATTAAATGACATCATCAGTATACACGTGAAAACCTGAACAGTATTCCCAGATGGATCAGAGGTGCATCTGGGCTCATTCATAAGCTCCCATGCCATTATAGTAGGGTCATCTTTGTAAGCAATCCCCGTGATGCTGTTTTGTCTTGTTAGAACAGCCTAGTACATAAATCAGCATTTTTCTTTTTATTTCAATATTTGTAATAACAAAGTAATGAACAAGGACAGAAAACCCAATGGACTAAAATAAAAATACAATCTTACTTTAATGTGGTTTTTGTAGTATTCTTTTGCTAGTGAGTTTGTGAAGAAATCATCATCAGAAAATATATTCTGGCCTTGATTTCTTGCCCAGCTCACATACTGCCTCTTCCCTCCAGAATCATTGTAGTTGTTCACCAAACTCAGAATTAACTTAATACCATGTTTTTGAGCTTCGGTAATCACATAATCCAACCCCTGTGCATATATACAATTTGATTGTATAAATCGATTACCAATAAAACAAGAAATACGAAAACCAAGAAGATTTAACACGAAAAACTCAAGACGGGAAAAAAACCACGGGTAGAGGAGAAAACGAAAACTTCACACTGTTGAAAAATAAGTTGCAAAACTCTAGAAATCAAACACTCTTATCTCTCTCTAGATTGACCTGAAACATTTTTTCATTGTAAGAGCCAGGAGAATGCTGGAGAGGGGAGTATCCACCATCACTGAAAGCCCAAGTTCTTGCAATAATGAGGCTATGATTAGCAGCTTCTTGAAATGCAGATGCGATTATGTTCCTCTGAGATGGATCAGATGCAACATACATCAACCAATATGCATTGAATCCATTTGCATAAAATGGGCTCCCATTTAGCATGAAATGCTCTCTTTCAACCCTCATAAATCCATCTTCTGCTGTCACCTGAAAATGTAAATTATTTTCACTGATCAACAAAATAATCAAGAATATCATACAGATGTTCTTCATTCCTTTTGTTTTTGGATTGTGACGAATTTGTTTTTTGGAGTTCCTATGTTTATGGTGAAGGGTGTTTCATCTTCAATTTTTTTATTGGCATTTGTGTTTTTTTTTTGTTCGTGATTGTGAACTGTGAAACTGTCAAAAAGGTGTCACGGTTTGTGGTTTCTCTTGGTTCAAGAATATTCAAGAATTTAGCATTTTTTTTTCTTCTCATTTTTTTTTAACTGTAATGATTTCTTTTTTTGTTTTTTTCCTGTAATGATTTCCTATTGACTTAGGTGCCGTTTGGTTCGGATGATGGGATGGATAAGATTGATAGGATAAAGTAGGATTGTACTGTTTAGATAAAAATAATTTTGTGTTTGGATTACTTGATTATAATTTTACTGATGTAGGATACATTGTCAATATTTTGTTTGGATTGAATGATTAGGATTAAAATGTTAGGAAATACCTGAATTGCCCTTCATATAATATATTCCCCTTCATATAATATGTTTATTTATAATTATTAGAGTTGTATTTTTCTATTAAAAATGCTTGAAATCATAAAATTGAAAATAATTGATGGACAAAAATAATTTACTACACATTAGGAAATAATGACAAAAATAATTAATGAAAATAGTTTCTTCGTCACAAGTCCTCTTTTAATTAAAATATTTATTACTAATTTTAATAGAATTGAATGAGTCAACAAGTATGTATTTTAAAAAAATTATATTCTAATAAAAAAGAAAATAGTAACTAAGAAAATGAACATAAATAATCAAATGTGTTCAAGGTTATTCAAGTAATTTTCTTTTTGGTTGAAGGATGGATTATTTCTATCCACCCAAAAATGGGTGGATGATTTATCATTCAAATGAAGGATAAAGACAACTCAAGTCATGGGCTTCTTATCAATCCCGGGTTTTCATCCATCAAACCAAACATGTGATTAGATGTGATTTTCATCAATCCTACCTTATCAAGAAAACCAAGCATGCCCTTAGTGGTTTTGTGTCCCTATTTTACTCCTTTTTATTTGCCTTATTATTAATTCTTAATCATTAAGAAATGACTAATTTAAAACGAATGAAGTATGAAACTAGGAAATTCTAAGCTAGTTGCGGTACTATCATGATTCATGAACCACGTAAATCTCAACATATAGCAGTTCATGATATACATATTCTCTTCAATTCCATAATAAAAAAATTTTATAATAAAATTATCTTCACAATTATCAAGTGTCGTAGTTTACCTGATTCAGAATAATAGCCAAAACAACCAAAGAATCCAAATATTATTATCAATCCGACTCCTGCCGGCATTGTTGGATTTATGTTATACTGGATATGGGGTATCTGCAGTCTGCACAATGGTTGATGCTTTAATTAAAACTCATGGCAATAATAAATAAATAATAAAAATAGGCAAAAACTTGCATGCATCATGATGCAAATAACACTATATGAGACGGGTCAGTCAAACTCGCTTTTGACCCGGTCAACGCGGGTCAACCCGCTTTGACTGGGTCAACCCATAAAAAAAAACCTCTCCAGAATGAGTATCAACCTTCGTATTAAAAAGTATCACAAAAAACATTTGAAAAATATCATCTGTATCATTAAAAAGTAAGGGGTTTACTAGTTATTTTATACTAGTTTATTTAGTTCAAATTCTGATTTTTTTTTTCAGTTTTTATATTGTATGTGTTGAGATTAATCTAAAACAATCATTATTCCAAGAATTTACAAAAGAAAGCAAAACACGAGTTCGGTAAAATAAAAAGTACCATGTGGTAAGAAGAAAAGTATCAAGTACGATAAAGACAGGTATCAACCTGAGACGGGTGCGTGGGCCTCACGCGCCGCGCGTGGGGCCACGCGCCGGCCTGAAATAGCTCGAAATAACAGCTGTTGCATGCAAGTGCACCTCGTAAAAATATTTTATGAGAGTGGGATTGTTGCTACATATAAATGTATTTTGGGCGAAATTTAATTAAATGTAGTAAGTTTGTAGACCGTACTGGAAATATTTTTCTAGTTACAAGTTTTGCTCATTCCAGCAACTTAAATTACCTAAAAGTATGGCAATCAATTTTTATCATTTATTTAGGGAAATATTATCATTATTGTCATTATTAATTGTAGAGTCCAATTATCATTTTCAGTAGGCCAGAATCATGGCATTTGATTTGTTGCTATTAATAATTGAGCGTTAGGCAGAATTCAATGAAATTAATCGATCAGAAATTAAAAGCAAATCTACCTGTTGCTATATGTGTAGATTTTGACCTTTTTTTCCAAAATAAAATAAAAATAAAAATTGTATGTTGATTTTAAAAGATGTGGTGAAGAGATGAGACTATCATAGGCCACCCATTTTTACCTCATATATTAGGTAAACTATAATAGATTAGGCCTTTTTTATTATATAAACCTTCATAGCAAACCAATAATTCGTAATTAAACAAACAAATAATTATTAACATATCCCTTATTTGTTTCCTTCTAAACAAATAGTGAACCAAAAAATAATAAAAAAACTTTTAGCATGTCCGCAATAATTTATGCTGAACTTTATAAACAGAAAGAATGTGATATCTGAAAAAACTAACATATCCATTTAGAAAATATTAGACTAAATTATAGGAGCCTGAGGTATTCTACGCCCAATGAATGGGCTCGCATGATATAAATATTGATAATCTAGATTAACATGCTAATCATATATGTTGAACCTGACTCTATGAAAGTTGCTTATCACCGTCTTCGTCACTAGCGGATGTACGTCCGACAATAATTTTTTTAATATGTACTTTGAATTTTTTTCTAAAATTAAAATTAATTTTGCCCAGCCCCATTTTTATTTATTTATTGTTGGGCCTGCATTAAAATTTGAAAGGAATTATTTTTTTTAATCGGCTTTTAATAACACAATTAGAATTGACCTATTGAACTAAATCAACTAATCACAACCAAATGCTAAAAACTACAGGCGCCTACACACAGCAGACTATCCGACGAAGCAGCAGCTTCTCCATCCTCATTTCTCGCCCGGTCGCCGGTCGGCCACTCGCCACTCTCGAGACTCAAAATAGGTAAGTATATTTTTTTTCAATTTCTTATATAACTATACAATTTAGACTATTAATATATTGTATTATTGTTTAGACTATTATTTTATCTTTGAGAATTGAGATAGTTTAACTTAGGGTTGGAAATTTAAATGTTGTAGTATTGGATTAAAATTTTGAAATAGAATCTTTAAGAGTTATGATTTGAATTCGACTATATGAGTTTAAAGGTTATGACTATCTTTATAGTATGAAATTGATATTGTGAATTGTGATTAAATGTCATTATTTTTTTTATCAATTTTTTTTTTAATGTAGAATATGGAGAGATTTTTTTCAAAAATTAGTGGGGTGCTTCCTCCTCTGCTTCTCATTTACCTAGACCTATCTTGAAAACGAGCCGATCTTATAACGTCTTCAATCAATGGAAACACGTATAGTTCAATTGTCGGCACTCTCACAAACAAACACAACTACAACCTCATCAAGTGTTAATTTTTAGGGTATTTTTAATGTACAAAATATTTATACAATTTCATCTTACTTAAATTTGTGATTTTTTTATTTTCTTCATATATATTTATTTGATTGCGTAGATTTTTTTATTGTAGACTATAATATCGCCCCCAAATATTTATTTCTCGATCCGCCACTTGTAACACCCCAGAAGAATATAGTATTTAAAATTTATTTTATAGCTAGAAATTTCCTAAAATTAGAATCCAAATTATTTTTGGGTTAGTTAAATTATGGTCTTAGAGACACTATAAGACGAAGAAAAGTTTCGACCTTAGTTATACATCTAAGTTAAAATTATAATTTATATTATAAAAGTAGAAATTAATGGGATCATTTTGGTACCAAGATCATCCAATTCAGACTTCATTTGACCTTCCAATGGAATTTATTCTATTAAATACTTTGAAATTAATTTATTCCTTCAAACCCAACTTTATAAATTCAAGCTCAATTAATTACTCACTTTTTGACCCATCCAATTTTGTCAATTCCAACCATTTAGCATATATATATATATATATATATATATATATATATATATATATATATATCAACTGTTGGGCCAAGCCATTAGGAGAATCCATGAGACAGTAATTATAAATTTATATCATTAATTGTGCATGTTATTCATTTGAATAAATCTAAAATTCCACCTATCATAATTTTCCATCTAGAAGATGCTTAATAAAGATTAGTGTTAAGATTAAAACACACATGTAGATATATGTGTATTACCTATCTATATTATATATAAGTATGTATATAGTATATGTAGCGCCCCGAACCCGGAGGCCCAGTGCGCTAACGGGAACACACGCAATAAAAGAAAATCACAATAAAATTTTCACAAACTAATATAAAATATTTTCTCGAATTATAAAAATGCGGACATAACTTCATTTAGAATCATAATAAATTCCACGCTCATAGGCGTTTACCATTCAACAACCAATCACACAAGATAAGACTTTTTAACCAACCTATCGTTTCAAAATCACACCTTTCGAACCACCGATTAAAACATGTTCAATCTTGACTAGTCGAAAATCTAATATTCAACATTCAATTTATGCCAGCAAAGCCATGACGATCACACGCGTCCATAAAATATTTAAATAATTCATAAACATACAGCGGAAGCATAATTAATCATATTTATTGACCAAAACTAAATAGAGTCAATATTTCAAAAATAGAATATGGTCAACCATACAAAATGTCCACATTAGTCCACGTCCGCCACCTGCCGTCATCAATTACCTGAAAATATTTTTAAATAGTGGGGCTGAGTGCCAGAAAACACTCCATGGGAATACTCATACATTCGTCCAATAATTTGCAATAAGAATATCCATAAATCCATATTTGACATGTCATAAATCATACGCTCAATAGACATAGTGGAGACCGACCCTAATGTGATCACATATAAACTATAACATATTTTAAACATATTCATAAGTAATTGCACCGGAGTGCCATATTCGGAATTCCTCATATGAGTCGTGTCAATCCACATTGAGCAACATAAGCATAAATCATTTTTCATAGCGGACGAAAGTTTAAATATATTTTCGAAAGCATTTTAGTAAGTAAACCCACCTTATAGCTAAATTAGCTGAAGCTTTATTCACGATTTCTCGTCCTAAGCCAGCTGTCGCGGATTAGAACCTTATGCTTAAAAATATATGAATCGCCTTAATCGTCGTCCTAAACGAGTCTCGGGTTAGGACCTATACATAAGAACTATGTCTTAATAACGTATTAATCTTCTAAATATATACCATAATGTAAATAAGGATCTAGGGAACGAGTCCCTAAAGTAAGAGCGTACCGTGACGTCGCTTAAAAGTCGAACGGGATCCTAACTTAAAATATATCAGAGTCCTCGATCATACAAATAGATGGCTTAAATTCATAGGGGGAAATTATAACACTTAATTTAAGATTTAAATGATCATAGAATACTAATATGGAAATATTGATTTATTATATCATACACTTAATTTTGAATTTAACCTAAATTAAGCAAAATAAACTTAAAATATAACATAATTTTGTAGTCAAGAGGACTTGAACACTTGACCAAAAATATAAGTGAAATAATAAGTACTTAACCACTAGGCTAGAAAGATTTATGCAACATTAATTAAACTGCTTTAATTAAGTACACTCATAAATGTTTGAGTAAAAAGAGGATTATAAAATGCATCAAAGTGGATTGAACCTTAGACCTCTAGCATAAAATTTAAACTCTCACCATTAGACTAAACACCATTTTCGAAAATTGTTTAGTGGTTTTAATTAAATAAAGTTCATAATTATCTTGGAATAAAAATAAATAAAATGCATTCTAAAGGTTTTGAACCTTTGACCTATTATAATAAAATGCAGAACACAACCATTGGGCCAGAGGCCATTTTCAAAAATCATAGCATGGTTTTTAGTTAAATAAATACATTAATACCTGCATTAATTAAAGTAAAATAAAATTCAACTGTTTTTAAGAAGGATTGAACTATAGACCTCAAATATTAATATCATACCTTAACCATTGGGCTAAAGATTATTTTCAAAATTAATTAGCCATAATTAATTATACATATAGTCCAGAAAGCTTTTATGATAAAAAAATTTAAAAACAGAATAAAATTAATTCAACACGATTCGAACCATGGACCTCTCATGCATTAATCTGAACAATAACCATTAAACTATATGCTATTTTCGAGAACTAAAAAGTGTCATTAATTATATAAGGTTTAAAATCATCTTAAATAAAAATAATTAAAATGGAATAAAACTTGCACTAGAAAAGCTTGAACCCTTACCCTTTTAATTGATAATTCTGAACCTATCCATTAAGCTAGGTACAATTTTCAAAATATATCACTTGTTTTTAATTAATTAGATTTTCAATAGAGGACATTAATTACAATAAAAGAGATTTTAAAATGCATGCAAGAAGATTTGAACTTGAGACCTTAGGGTATTAAATTAAACATCAACCATTAGACTATACAAACCTTATGAAAATATTATCATATGCTCTTTATTAAATAGTTTCATAGATCTTAAAAAAATAAAAAAAAATAAAAATAAATGAAATAAAAATAAAAATGCAATAAAAATAAAAGAAAGGAACACACACAAACACAACTCACGACACACACATATAACATATTCAAATTTTTATTTTTATTTTTCCTTTCTTGTTTATTTCATTAATCCACCATTTAGCCTCTAAAGTATTCAAGAACACCAAGAACATCATAAATAAAATTTAAAAATATATTTTAAAATAAATAATTCAAAACAGCCTATAAATCCATAATTTTAACCATAATAATCGAAGTAGAAATCGAAGAAATAAAGAAAGGATTGAGGTTTTAAAAGGCTAGGGTTTAACCCATTCTTAGATCCGAAAATCGGATGCCTAAACCTCAAAATCTTTCAAAAACAATCAGAGAAATGAAAAGAGGAGAATAAGGAGAATCAAAAAGTGGTGTATTGCATGTTAAAAATCCCACCGGAAAATTTTTCCAGTGGTGGTGGCGATCGGCGGTGTTGGTGGTCGGCGGCAGAGGCGGTGGAGTAGAGGGGAGGGTCGAGAGAGAGAGAGAGAGGGGAGAGAGGGGTGGGGGTTGCTCCAATTTGAAAGATGTGAAATGAACTAAGGAGGCTTAAGTGGTAATGATGGGGTATTTATATCACTCCATAACTTAACTCTAAAATCCAATTAAATCATAACTTGATCAATTGAAGTCTAACAAAGATGAAATCAAGTTCTATGGATTCATCTCGACGAGCACTATCGTCTAATATATTCATTCATCTCGTTTCGATAATAATTGGACCGTAAATAATTAAAACCATAATTGGGCTAGAAAGCCCATCATTTGGGCCTTTTATTAAAAATGGAATACAACTTAAGTATTTGGGCCCTATAAAATTCATTGGGCCTCTATTATGGGATTTGAGGTGTTACAGTATATAAATGGAAGAATTAATTTGTCAATTTGGATAGCCATGAAATTCACCAATCAATTATTTCAATTTAAAAATAAATTGGTAAATCTTAAGGTACACGTGTGAATGTGTGTGTAATAAGGGATTGCTTAAGCAAGAAAAAAAAAAGAATAATAATGATAATAATAATAAAATAAAATAAAATAAAATTTTAAACCAATGGAAATTGGCTATTTAGCAAACTATTAAAATTGATTAGTGTACATATAATACACATGTAATGTTGAGTATGTTTATATGTATAATTGGGGGTTTCGGCTGTGATCATCAAAATCAAAAACAAGAAAAGAGTAAAAAAATAAACGAAGAAGAAAAGAAAAACGGAAGAAAGAAAATTGGAGGAAAAAGAAAGAAAAATAAAGGTGAGTTTTTACTCTCCGATGTTTCTTTAATTTTTAATTCAATGTTATTTGATCTATTTAATTTCGAATTTGGTCATAAAATATTAAATGTTAAATTCATATTCTTTCAATTCTAGTTCAGTACTTGGGAATTAAATTAGGATTTTTTTAATCCTAAGTAAGATATTTCATATTTCTCAAATAAATTCTAAAAACTAAAATTTACTTCTATATGTTAAATCAAGCTTCATAATTATTGATTTGAGTTTGATACATATTTATCCATTCATGTCTGTTCGCGAAGTCCGATAAATTCTCAATCAGGATCACTAACTTGATTCAACCCATCAAATGCGCATTATTCACTCGTTTGACTCTATTTCAATCGATCCCAAAGTATAGGAAATCTCTAATTAAGTTATTTAGGACCTAGGTTATTACCTTAATGACCTAATTGAGGTTTTTAAGCTAGAATTTCAATTTTATAGGTCAAGACAAACGAGAAGCATAATAGCATCGCATAAAAATTACACTGCACTTTGAGATCATCTAGGTGGATTTTTCTATAACTCACAACTATGTTTTAAATTCGTCCATGAAAAGCATGTTAAATATTTTAATAGCATTGTTTACGTAATGATTGGATATTTTGAGACTTCATGCACAGAGAAATTCTGACTTACAAGTATAGATGGTTTACTTTGTGACTAAATGTCTAGATAAGTAACCGTAAAGTATTCATGCGATCACATTGTGTCTCTCATCCAATAAAGAAGAGTAAACATTGTTATAAAGTATGTTCATGGTTGATTTCCATGATTTATGCAATATTAATGCCAACTGAGTGTTTTATGACATTCAACCCAAATATTTTCAAATTTTTTCAGGTCCTGGAGATCGAGCTGGTTGATGACGAGGTGTTGTAGTGGGTTTGATGGTTGATCCTTGTGTGGTTTTGCTAAAACCATCTTTAAAGTTGTAGCGCCTCGATCCCGAAAGATCGTGGAAATGAACGCCACGGGGGTTGGAATTAAGAAGCGGGAAAGAAATGAGGTAATTAAATTAATGACGGGGTGTTAATCCAAAAGGATTAATGTTTGGAATAAAATTTAACAACTGAGTATGCCAAAGATAGGTTATGCCTTCCGAAAAATTAGACAGCATAACCTCTGTAACTAGAGCGAATCCCCGTTTATAACGGCTTATAAGAGAAGAATGGAAGCTGTAACAATTCAATAAGCCCTTTCATAGGCCAAACGGAAACAAATAACCAGATACCAACAATTAATAGACCCATTCATAGGTCGACAAAAGAAACAAACACCAATATGCTGAACAAATGAAGCCCTTCCATAGGCCAAAATGAATGATCAAATAGACATAATGAAAGACGGACTTCCTCCTCTTGGAATAATTATGTAGCTAAGCATATGATACATGTTAACTAGGAAGTCAGCAAATGTTCAGAATCAAAGAAGCAGAATCATATCAACAAAATACCAAGATCAGAGTTCTTAGCATTTAGCAAAAGAATACCATAAGTGCGAAAGCTCAATTCTTAACAGAATACTAACAAAAAGGGACAATGGAAAAATATGCAAATCATAATAGCCCATATCTCAGCCTCGTCACCTCCACGCTCCAGCCTACTTACCTGAAAATATTTGAAAAGACTTGGGCTAAGTACTAATGCACTCAGTGGGCAAGTTTTACAATTCAAGTTATGCAAATCATTTTATTAAAGTATTCTATCTGTGTTCATGCAGGTAGTGAAACTTAGGAGGTTTAAAAGTTGGAAGCAACCTAAGTTCACTAAAATATTTTATCGTGAAGCGCTTAAGAGTATAACCCGTCACTGCCCGCAACCCAAACTACATCACCAACGCATAATGTTGAGTATGACCATAGTATACCCAAAGAGTATAACCAATAAGTGTTTCATTTTAGTTTTCACCGACAAGGAGTAGGGCAGGACAAACAATGCATGCATACTGTAGTTACTCACATTGACACAACGCTGGTTTATGAGACTCCGACAACATACAGTAGCATGTAAATATTTAACACAGATAGTCACATATGCAATTTTGACAAAAGTACAACTTAATAACTCGAAAGATACAATTTGCAAAGATATAGTATAGTATAACTCACCTGGTTAGCTAATAGTAGCTGAAGCTTTACTCGTGTCTTGCGAATCCTAATTAAGTATGGGTCTCGGGTTCGGACCTACAAAGGAGAAACTACCTATTAGCATCATGCTAGGCCTTGAAACTATAACATAAGGTAAGCTTCAACTTAGGATTGATACATAATTTTTTTCTAAGCTAAACTAAATGTAATACGAATATTCTAAACTAATAAAACGGCTTCGGACTACAATGCGCAACATTAGAATTTCATTGTCAACTCAACACTTTAGGGAATTAAATTCAGTGAATATTTCTGAGTAAATTTGTCCAAAAACATTTGGAAAAGGTGGAGGTCGATCACTTGTCATTTTACTCGATTCTGATCAAATTTAATATGCAAGCCTTTCCGGCTTTCAGAAAATTACCAAATTTAATTGACAACATACTTCACGTATAACAATGCAAGTGTAAAAATTTCATGATTTTCAGACGACACAGGAAAAAGATACGAATTTAAATACACGATTTGATTAATTGGGTAAACTTAAAAATCCGCCTGGACAAAAATGGAATCTGTAGCTAAGTAGAGAATCCACCATAGGGAATAAATGCTGAAGGAACCTTTTTGATAGGACGGATCAAACAAAAATTTTGAAGCAATTCCAATTAAAATGCAATTTTTAAAAATCAGACATTAACTTCGAAAAATCACATTAAATTCATTTCAACACGAAATGGAGCACCGTCTGCGGCCACGTGTCAACCTCGACGAGTACCACAATCTGTCAGAAGGGATCAAAGGCTAATTCCGGCCACACCGGTCGAAAATCGGCCGAAAAGCTGGCTGGCGGAAATTCTCGTCACAGATTTTAGCTGAAAATGTATTGAGCTCGATCGGGCTCGATACTCGTTGGATTTTCGCTCAAAAGTACAATTTTTGATAGTGCAGAAAATAAGGAATTTAATGGTGTAATCAGATCAAAGATCGGACGGCTAGAACATAAATTCGAACTGGACAGATATATAATATAATATTCGGATCCGGATTTCAAACGACGAGAAATTAAAAATCTATTCCGGTTAACTACATGATCCAAATGATCAAAGACTATTTATAAAAAGAAGATTTCTAATTCGACTATCCAGGAAGAGTAGATCTGAGATATACATAAAATGAAAACGGGGAAAAATACCGAAAACTCACAACATCAAAAATCGGAATCGGTAGAATTAAAAATAATCGAAATATAAGCATATTTAGAACTTGAAATTTCTAAATTCATCGGTCCGAATGACCAGAATCGGAGAAAGTACCTTCTCCGAGGAATTGGTGGCGGTCACGATGATTTTCCATCGTGATCATCCTTCGTGTCATCATTTCAATCATGTATTCGTGATCTACGCGTTGACACCTTCAAAATGACTATTTCAGAATTGAAATAGGAAACTAGAGTCGTACATTCTCTGAAAGTTGCTCGGCGTTTCGATTTTGAAAATGAATGAAAAATGAAACCTTAAGCTCCTATTTATAGAGGAAAAATAAATAGGATAATAACGAATAAAAGAAAGAGGATAACGATGGAAAAAGAATAGGATAATTAAGAATAAGATAATCTTTTGAAAAAGAAATTGGATAATGACGGATGTGCCTTTTTCTATTAAATTTATTATTTTCCAACTTAAAGTTGTGCCAAGAGTTCATTTGAACTCGAAATTTGAAATTTCAAAGGTTGGCACGATTCTTGAAATATTTTCTATCAACCCGAGAAAAATATCATAACATATTTTTAAGGAAATTTTTGACCAAATTAGATTTAACAGATTTCCCTGGCTGCGATTTTTCTTTATTTGAGTCATTTAAGGACCCAACTTATTTTCTAACTTACCAGAGGGTAACATAAATTGAATAAAATCTTCTAAAATATTTCGGGGTATTGCAAAAGTCTACCAAATTTATGATGTGACCCGGACAATGAATCCAAGACACGAATGAAACGCAGGCGGAAAACTTTAAGGAATCGAACTACGTTAGCTAAAGAAGGGTAGAATCCAACACAAATTAAATGATGAAACTTACTAGAAAACTCGAATACTCAATGTAGACACTTGAAAATGTCGAAGGTGGCTTGGAGCGGCAGCGGACGGCGGTGGAAGAGGTGGTGTTGGTGGCGGTGAAGGTAGAATGGATAGGACAGATCGGTGAACCCGTGTTGAATCAACCCGAACGCACTCGTCTAACTTCTCCAGATAGCAATTCTCCCAAGTACTCAATTGTACCCTGAAGAACTTGAATAAGACTATTGGATTGCTAATTCAATAGAATTGGTTTGTATATTTTGGATCAACAAAAGATCTTGGAGACAAAAGAGAATTAACTTCTTGTATTCATGCAATTGTCTAACTTTTAAAGTGTCACATGGTACTCCTATTTATAGGAGAGCTTATGGACGAAAATTAAACCTAAAATCTAGTAGAAATCGAAAATCTAAGAGTTCTAGTCAAACTAGAATAAAATCAAAAGTTACCAAAAATAAGATAAGAAAAATCTATCTAAATCTAACTAGATAAGGATAAATCCCAAATTGATTTTGGGTCTTCAAATTTCACCACTTATGGACTTGGGCTCCATAATTAACGTGTTGGACTATTATTGGATGAATCCACACGTTATCTTTAACGTCAACTCAGTCAGTATGCCCATACCGACTGTCTTCATGCAATCTGGTCAGTATGCCCATACCGACTAACTTCAAGCCTTATTCTTTATCATCAATGGATAGCATGGTGATCCATCTCGGGCTTCTCTTTACTTCAACTTCATGCATTTCGAATTTGCGCCTTAATGAAGCTTGTAGATAAGCTTGCAACTTCTTAGCTCGCAAACGCGTCATAGGACCTTTGAACTGCAACTCCGGATCATCTGGATCATTGCTAGGCACGATCTCATCAAGTCAGTATTTAAATATTAAATGCTTCTGTCAATACTCTGCAAAACTTTTAAGTTTGAAAGTTATTGACCTCAGTGGTCAATTTTTGATTGTATATACAAATATTTGAATGTATAGAAGGGCTGATCGTGAACTTTTAAACATGTGACCTGATTGGCTATGTATGTTGCTAGGTCATAATTTGGTTATGTGTGTGTTATTGATTTTAAAAACCTTGTTGAAAGTTGACTTTGTGAAGGCCTGAGAGCGTGGTTTGAACATTTTTAAGTTGAGGTGCTGCCCATTTATAAATTATTTATAAAGTTAAATCTTATTTTTAAAAAGTATTTATCACGTAAGCATGTACGTATGTTTTGGTCCTAGTGGGACTGGGGCGTTACAGGTGGTATTAGAGTAGGTCTATGTGATTGTAGGCCTATTATATTTTCAAAATTAAAATGTTTTGAGTACCGTGTTATTAAAATGGTTACCCATAACTCAGCAGTTATCGTCTAAGCCGAGCCTGCTCCGGGAAGATACTAAAGTTCATGTTTGAAATTCTTTAGTGCTCTTATGAAAAGTATATGTATATAATTGTATGCATGATATACAAATACAAGTGATCTCAGTGTGTGATTTAAAGCATGGTGAAAAGTATGATTTATAAAGCATTGTGAAAGTTATGTTTTACAAAGCATGGATATCAGTGTTTTCATGTCAAATCTATTTGATGCATAAACATCATCTGAGCTAGTTTTAGATCAGAACTTATAGCTGGATTTGAACATAGATGCACTGAACATAAGTAAAAAGTATGACATTAGAGCTTCTTTAGCTCACTGAAATTCTATGATCTATACGAATCTAAGTACATTGTATAGACATCTATAAGTATATTTGCCGATCATAGAATTTAATATATGAAGTACATATATAAGATGCCGCTAAGACGTCAAGAGAGTCAAGCACAAAATCCACCATAAGAAGATATGTCAAGTGTCATTGCTCAATTTCGAATGTACAATCCTCCGACCTTTAATAGCCATGGTGAACCGACTGAGGCTAAAGAGTGGTCCCGAATGATGGAAGTATGGAATGAACATTCACCTATATGCTGTGTACTGACTCTCAACACATTGCATGTAAAATCTTCTAACTCGTTGGTAATGTTGATCATTGATGAAAAACACATAGAAGGTCGATGAAGCTTGATCAGTGCGTGACTTGGGAGGATCTTAATTACTGTTCGAGTATATAAAAATGTAGATTTGAACCTTGGGTATAGATTTCTAAGTGCGAAATTACATGTTTTAGACTTGAGAGACTTTGATATTATTTTCAAGATGGTTTAGGTAGAAGCTAACCATGTCATAATTAAGTGTCTTGAAAAAGAGTTAATCTTCCAAAGATCGGAGGAAGCGGAATTTACTTTTCATGGATCAAACTTGGGAACTAGAGTACGAGTTATTCCTGCAATGAAAGCAATGAAGATGCTTAGAAGAGAATGATGTTAATCGTTCTTAGTAAGTTTGATAATGAACAAGTCCGAGAAGGTGACAATTGATGATGTACCTGTGGTGCGGGATTATAGACGTGTTTCCAGAGGACTTGCCAGGTCTGCCTCCAGACAAACAGGTTGAGTTTATGATAGACTTGCTTCCAGGAGCTGTTCCAGTATCAATAGCGTCGTATTGCATGGCACCAAAGGAGTTAGAGGAGCTAAAGGTTCAACTACAGAAACTCTTAGATAAGGGTTATATTCAACCTAGCGTCTCACCGTGGGGAGCACCTGATACAATCCTAGATGGGCTGCCTGAAGGACCCGTGACGCGATCGCGAGCTAAGAGGTTCAAGGAGAGCCTCAACGGGTTCATACGAGAGGTTTGGAAACAAGAGGCGTCAAGGAAACCCATTGAAGGAGCAAAGGAGAGGGAACCAAGCTGGAAGGTGTTGATATCGACACAAGGTTATCAAAGATTGGAGTTAGAGTGCATTGCATGGAAATGGAAAACAGTCGTTATGCCCATACCGCGCGTCAGTATCGACCCTTAATATTTTAATTAAGGGGATTGATTTATTAGACAATAGTATTTATTTTATTTAATTTAGACTATAGTTCAAGTTAGATTTTTATTTATTTTATTTCTTATTTTTCGATCATTAAGAGTCATAGTTTGACTAGGATTTATTTAAGGCAGATTCCTACCTTGAATAGGATTCTAGTTTAGGCAGTTTCCTAGTCTAGTGAGGATTTCTTTTTGGATCAGATTTTTGTTTCATTTTCTTTCATAATTTCGTCCATCCCTACATTATAAATAGGGATCCTTTGTAAATATTATTTATTAGACCATTATTGAATTCAATTATAAACTTGTGATTTTATTTTCTCTCTGGAGAACTTTTATCCGAATTTCATAATATTTGTGAGATTCTATTTCGACTTATCAAATGAATTCATCATCCCCGCTTGTGGCGTCTACATCAAAATCCAAGTTCATGTTTCCAATTGATCGTGGGTTACGAATTCTACTAGTTCGTGGTTCAACATCGTTGTGAAGCTGAGGTTTGGATCCACCGATCCAATTCGGCGAAACTGATAAAAGTCCTGAGAAGTTCTACAGATTTCTTTGTCGTGTGCCGGCGAGGATCGCATCAAGTGGTATCAAAGCTTCGACTTTGTATCAGGTTCCATCTATCCTTTAAATTTTGTCCTTAATTTTCATTCATTATATATATAAAAAAAGCCGTTCACTAAAAAAAAGAGGTGTGAACAGTACACGTGAATAGTAAAAAAAAACTCTGGAAATTGTGTTGTTCGATCGTAGTCTTTCGTTCTTGTTGGATTTTTGGAGATGCGTTCAGTGATTTGGTTGTTAAACCATAGATAGGTCGTTTGAATCGATTTGGGTATTTTTGATTTTTGGATTTAATTTCTTTGGAGAGGAAATTGAGAGTTTAGACATCCGTAGGAACTGAGTGCATAGATAATTATAGGAGTTTTATTACGTAGAATTCTGGTAGGAATTAATTTGTTCAGCTTTTTATTTAATTTCCATTGTAATATGTTCTTAGTCCTATCTTTTGAGTTCATTGTGATATGAAAAAAAGTGGACGAAAAAAAAAGTCCAAAGATACAGGTACTTGTGACAAATTAGAATTTGACGCCATGTTGGAATCTTTTCAACATGACATGAGTCGAACAATAAAGATGGAGATGGGGATATTACTTGAGTGAGTGGATACTATCTCACATTCCTGAGTTCATAGGGGTTGTGGAGATGGCCGAGGAAACAGTAAGCGATTTCTATCCAATTCTCACTACCGGGAGTTGTATAGGGAATTGCAAGGCTTGAAGTAAGGAGATAGCAGTGTAAGAGGTTATTAAACGAATATGAATAAGTACATATTTCGAGCTGATGTACAAGAAGATCAAGAAGCTACAATGACTTGATTTTTAGTAGGTCTAAATAAGAAGATCCGAGATATTGTAGAGTTACAGCACTATGAAGAGCTTGAAGACATGGTACAAAAGGCTATACAAGTGGAGAATCGGCTTCAAAGGAAGAACATAAAAGTCCTGTCAGATTCCTATTCATGGAAGTCAGATTGGAGTACCTTGGAAAGTCTTTTGACGTTGTTCGTGGGGATGAAGGAAGTAGAGCACCGGAGTTCGACTGAAGTTGGAAAGATAGAGGCCGTTGAGGAAGTTCTTTCCAAGGTTCCAATTCCAGTGGTCGTTGAAGCATCCATTGATGAGATACCAATTGTTTCTATATGTCAAGGTGTTGATGAAATCAAGAAAGTAGTTGGAGAGTCTAGACCGGACATGGATAAGCTAGAAACAATCGAGTTAGAGATGCCAGTCTTGGAGGAGTCCAATCTTGAAAAGCCAGATTTAAGAGACTGCAAGATGGAGTTTCCAGCTGAAGAATCTATGATGGATGAACAACTGTATGCAAACTTAGAGATGCCAGATTTGGGAGACGATAAGGGAAAGATTCTACAGTCATATGCAGCGGCGAATCAAATGGAGCTTATACAAGTGAATTTGGTAGATGGACCGAGTTCTAATAGTCTTTATCAACCGTTTCTTTGTAATGTTGTTATTTTATAGGCTTATGAAGATGTCCCATTAGATGTTGAAGTACCACTAGATTTATTAGCGTGTCAGATGTTGGAGCATCGTGTGGTGAATGAGGGGGAGTTGTTTGACACAAGTTGGGTGACTTTGAAGATGTATCTTGTGCAGCTCGTGGTGGAAGAGTTTGAAGAATGGATCATGTTCGTCTTTGATCCAGGCGGAGGTTCGGATTTGAGGATAAATCATTTTCAAGAGAAGGGGAATGGTACGATCTTAGATGAGCTGCCTGAAGGACCCGTGATGTGATTGCGAGCTAAGAGGTTCAAGAAGAGCCTCAACGGGTTCATACGAGAGGTTTGGGAACAAGAGGCGTCAAGGAAACCCATGGAAGGAGATAAGGAGGGGGAACCAAGCTGGAAGGTGTTGATATCGGCACAAGGTTATCAAGGGGTTGGAGTTAGAGTGCATTGCATGAAGATGGAAAACAGTCGGTATGCCCATACCGCGCGTCAGTATCGACCCTTAATATTTTAATTAAGGGGATTGATTTATTAGACTATAGTATTTGTTTTATTTAATTTAGACTATAGTTCAAGTCAGAATTTTATTTATTTTATTTCTTAATTTTCAGTCATTAAGAGTCATAGTTTGACTAGGATTTATTTAAGGTAGATTCCTACCTTGAATAGGATTCTAGTTTAGGCAGTTTCCTAGTCTAGTGAGGATTTCTTGTTTGATCAGATTTTTGTTTCCTTTTCCTTCATAATTTCGTCCATCCCTACATTATAAATAGGGATCCTTTGTAAACATTATTTATTAGACCATTATTGAATTCAATTATAAACTTGTGAGTTTATTTTCTCTCTGGAGAAATTTTATCTGAATTTCATAATATTTGTGAGATTCAATTTTGACTTATCAAACAGGTTCATCATCCCCGCTTGTGGCGTCTACATCAAAATCCAAGTTCGTGTTTCCAATTGATCGCGGGTTACGAATTCTACTAGTTCGTGGTTTAACATCATTGTGAGGCTAGGGTTTGGATCTACCCATCCAATTCGGCGAAACTGATACAAGTCCTGGGATGTTCTACAGCTTTCTTTGTCGTGTGCCGGTGAGGATCACATCAGCACATGTGTTGTTCGTTAAGAAGAAAGATGGAACACTCCGAATGTGTATAGACTACTGAGACTTGAATAAGTTAACTATCAAGAACAAGTATCCACTTCCCAGAATTAATGACTTATTCAACCAATTGAAGAGAGCAGGTGTATTCTCTAAGATTGATTTAAGGTCTGGGTATCAGCAGCTCAAAATTCGAAAAGAAGATATACCCAAGACTGTATTTCGTACACATTATGGTCACTATGAGTTTATAGTGATGTTGTTTGGTCTTAACAACGCACCTGCAGTTTTTATAGGTTTAATGAATCGAGTTTTCCACTCATATTTGGATAGATGTGCAATCGTCTTTATCGATGATATATTGATATATTTCAAAACTGAAGAAAAACACAATGATCATTTGAAAATTGTGCTAGACACGAGAAAAATTCAATTTTGGTCCCACAGGACATGTCCTAGTCCGATTTTGGTCCCACCCCTACCACTTTTGGTCCTATTTCAGAAATTGATATCAAATTTGGTCCCATAGGACACGAACTATCGATTTTGGTCCCATGATTTAGACGGAAATTCAACAGGTTAACGAAGAAGCAGCTGCAGTGACTCACGTGTTCAATTTATCCCCTAATTGAACCAAAATTCACAAATCAAAAGAAAAAATCCTAATTCCTCGATTGCAAACCCCCCCAAACCATTCTCTCCTCAATTTTCTACCGATCACAAAGAACACCCAACAAGAATTGTTGAAGAAGGAGATTATGCAAGCATTGATTGAGGCAAGCCATTTGAGCGGCTTCAGATTGGAGGCGTATGGGTTGGTCGGGGTTGTCGATGAGGTTAGCGAGGGCGATGAGTTGTGGTAGAGTGGCGAAGATGTCGGTTCAGGGTCGATAAGTCATGGGGTCGAACCACATCTATATTAGCTTCTTATTGAAATGAGTTTGGATACCTCATCGGATGGCATGTTTTGCCTTGTGGTTGTTTCTGATTATTCGTTGTTGTTTTATGTTTTGATCTCCACGTTTCTTTTGCATCAAATATGTTGTTTCTGGGTTTAGTTATTGGATGAAAGCTTTGTTTTTGCTTGTGCAATTATATGCTAGTTTTAGAGTTTAGGTTGATCATACATGTAATTAGTAGGGGATTGATGCTCTTTATTATAGTTGAATTGTTCTTTTTGATGAAAAAGCTGATTACATGATTATAAATGGAGAAATATTAATCCTCGAGAGATGTACAACCTTATAGGTTTTATAGGATTTGTACAGTTTCTGCAACCCACCAATTAGCAGCAGGCAGCAGCAAGTTTCTATTCGTATGTTTGGAATTTCAGGAAACACTTAGGTAATATTTAGTTCTGGTTCTTTCTACATTCTCCATCCTAGATAAGATATACATCAGGATGTGAATACTTTCTGGAAATTAAGCTTGCCACCTAATTAATGTTATTGCAGAACTAAAAATCCCAAATTGCATGTTGTGGATCTCTATATGATCAGAGCAAATGATTCCTTTGAATTGAAAGTCTATTATCTTCCTGCCCTACAGGCAGTGGCTTACCTCATTTATGCTCTTCTTGTACATAAGTTTAGATTGCATCCGTTGCTTCTAGTCATTTTCCTTTATATTCAATATAAAATATTCAGTTAGTCGGTGTACAGGTATGAAGTGTTATTGATACGCCCCGTGCTAAGGAGGTGTCAGACCCAATCAAGGTGCCTGAAGGAACCATGACGCGATCGCCAGCTAAGAGGTTCAAGGAAAGCCTCAACGGGTTCATACGAGAGGTTTGGGAACAAGAGGCGTCAAGGAAACCCATGGAAGGAGCCAAGGAGGGGGAACCAAGCTGGAAGGTGTTGATAACGGCACAAGGTTATCAAGGGTTGGAGTTAGAGTGCATTGCATGAAGATGGAAATCAGTCGGTATGCCCATACTGACTAGGAGTAATATCGGTCCTTAATATTTTAGTTAAGGGGATTGATTTATGAGACTATAATATTTATTTAGTCATATTTTTATTTTATTTCTTAATTTTCGTTCATTAAGAGTTATAGTTTGACTAGGATTTATTTAAGGCAGATTCCTACCTTGAATATGATTCTAGTTAGGCAGTTTCCTAGTCTAGATAGAATTCTTTTTGGAGCAGATTTTTAAGTCCTTTTAGCATTAGATTTCGTCCATCCCTACACTATAAATAGGGATCCATTGTGAACATTATTCAACACACCATTATTGAATTCAGTTATAAACTTGTGAGTTTATTTTCTCTCTAGAGAACTTTTATCCGAATTTCATAATACTTGTGAGATTCACTTTCGACTTATCAAACGGGTTCATCATCCCTACTTGTGGCGTCTACATCAAATCCAAGTTTGTGTTTCCAATTGATGACGGGTTATGAATTCTACTAATTCGTGGTTCAACATCGTTGTGAGGCTAGGGTTTGGATCCATCCATCCAAATCGGCGAAACTGATACAAGTCCTGGGAAGTTCTACAGCTTTCTTTGTCGTGTGCTGGCGAGGATCGCATCAAGTGGTATCAAAGCTTCGGCTTTGTATCAGGTTCCATCTATCCTTTAAATTTTGTCCTTAAATTTTCGTTCCTTATATAAAAAAAAGCCATTCACTAAAAAAAAGAGGCGTGAAAAGTACACATGAACAGTAAAAAAAATTGGAAATTGTGTTGTTCGATCTTAGTTTTTCGTTCTTGTTAGATTTTGGAGACGCATTCCGTTATTTGGTTGTTAAACCTTAGATAGGTTGTTTGAATCGATTTGGATATTTTTGATTTTTGGATTTGATTTCTTTGGAGAGGAAATTGAGAGTTTAGACATCCGTAGGAACTGAGTGCGTAGATAATTGTAGGAGTTTTATTGCATAGAAACCTGATAGGAATTAATTTGTTTAGCTTTTCATTTAAATTTTCGTTGTAATATATGTTTGAGTTCATTGTGATATTAAGAAAAAAAGAGAGACAAAGAGGACGAAAAAAAAGAGAAAAAAAAATGAAAAAAAAATGAAAAAAAAGAGTCCAAAGATATAGGTACTTGTAAAAAATTAGAATTCGATGCCATGTGGGAATCTTTTCAACATGACATGAGTCGAATAATAAAGATGGAGATGGGGATGTTACTTGAGCGAGTGGATGCTATCTCACATTCCCAAGTTCATGGGGATTGTAGAGATGGCCGAGGAAACAGTAAGCGATTTCTATCCAATTCTCACTACCGAGAGTTATATAGGGAATTGCAAGGTTTGAAGCAAGGAGATAGCAGTGTAAGAGGTTATTACACGAATATGAATAAGTACATGTTTCGAGCTGACGTACGAGAAGATCAAGAAACTACAATGACTCAATTTTTAGTAGGGCTAAACAAGGAGATCCGGGATATTGTAGAGTTACAGCACTATGAGGAGCTTGAAGACATGGTATAAAAGGCTATACAAGTGGAGAATCGGTTTCGAAGGAAGAACATGAAAGTCCCGTCAGATTTCTATTCATGGAAGTCAGATTGGAGTACTTTGGAAAGTATTTTGACGTCGTTCTTGGAGGTAAAGGAAGTAGAGCACCGGAGTGCGACTGAAGCTAGAAAGATGGAGGCCGTTGAGGAAGTTGTTTCCGAGATTCCAATTCCAGTGGCCGATGAAGCATCCATTGATGAGATACCAATTGTTTCTATATGCCAAGGTGTTGAAGAAATCAAGGAAGTAGTTGGAGAGTCTAGACCAGACATGGATGAGCTAGAAACAATCGAGTTATAGATGCCAGTCTTGAAGGAACCCAATCTTGAAGAGCCAGATTTAAGAGACTGCAAGATGGAGTTTCCAGCTGTAGAAGAATCAACTCTTGAAGAATCTATGGTGGATGAACAACTGTTTGCAAACTTGGAGATACCGGATTTAGGAGACGACAAGGGAAAGATTCTACAGTCATATGCGACAACGGATGTTGAGACGAAGAAGAAAGCTAGAAGATCTTGTTTTACCATGGCAAGTGACATTAAGTGGGCCGTGCAAACTGAAAAGCCCATGTATTTGGTGGTCCGCTGAGATTTGCTACAAACTCACAAACTTGACAAGTTTTTACCAAGTCCTATTTTATCTCTCTTGCAGGAATTTGATGATATGTTTCCCAAGGAGATGCCACCCAGTTTACCACTAATAAGGGGAATCGAGCACCAAATTGATTTTGTGCCCGGTGCCACTTTACCCAACCGGCTGGCGTACCGAAGCAACCCCGAGGAAATAGAGGAGCTCGAAAGACAAATCCATGAGCTGTTGGAGAAAGGCCAAGGGAAGGAGAGTTTGAGTCCATGTGCGAGCCCGGACTTGCTCGTGCCTAAGAAGGACTCGTTCCTTCGTATGTGTGTCGACTGCAGAGCCGTCAACAACATCACGGTAAAGTATCGACATCCTATACCCCGTCTTGATGACATGCTTGATGAGTTGCATGGTGCTTGTGTATTTTCTAAGATTAATTTACGTAGTGGGTACCATCAAATTAGAATTAAAGAGGGGGATGAATGGAAAACGGTATTTATTACTAAACTTGGATTATATGAATGGTTAGTTATGCCGTTTGGTTTAACAAATGCTCCTAGCACTTTTATGCGTCTTATGAACCATGTTCTATGTGCTTTCATAGGTAGATTTGTTGTGGTTTATTTTGATAACATATTGATCTATAGTAAAATTGTGGATGAGCATGAAGATCATTTGAGGAATGTTTTACAAGCTTTAAGGAAAGAACAATTGTATGCTAACCTTAAAAAGTGCACCTTTTGCACCGATAAGGTTGTTTTCCTTGGCTTTGTTGTGAGTGCAGATGGAGTACATGTGGATGAAGAGAAGGTGCGAGCCATCCAAGAATGGCCGACGCCTACCAATATTGGAGAGGTTCGGAGTTTTCATGCATTGGCGAGTTTCTACCGCCGTTTTGTGCCACACTTCAGTAGCATTGCAGCCCCAATGACTGAGGTGATAAAAAAGAACGTGGAGTTCAAATGGGAAAAAGCTCAAGAATGATCTTTTCAAACGCTCAAGGAAAAATTGACACACCTACCCGTACTATCTCTTCCTGACTTTTCTAAAACTTTTGAGGTTGAGTGTGATGCTTCCGGTGTTGGTATTGGTGCAGTGTTGATGCAAATGGTTCGACCAATTGCATACTTCAGCGAGAAGCTGGGAGGCGCCACCGTAAATTACCCAACGTATGATAAGGAGTTGTATGCATTAGTATGGGCATTGCAGACGTGGCAACACTACTTGTGGCCTAAGAAATTCGTGATCCATACCGACCACGAGTCGTTGAAGCATTTGAGGAAGCAACACAAGTTGAACAAAAGACATGCAAGATGGATGGAATTTATCGAGACATTTACGTCATCAAATACAAGCAAGGTAAAGAAAATGCAGTAGCCGATGCATTGTCTAGAAGGTACGCGTTGCTTTCTACTTTGGATGCTAGATTACTAGGTTATGAGTGCATTAAAGCATTATATATTGATGATGATGATTTTAAGGATATTTATATTGCATGTGAGAAATCTGGATATGGGAAGTTTTATAGGCAAGATGGTTATTTGTTTAGGGAGAATAAATTATGTGTGCCTAACTGTTCCATGCGTGGGTTATTATTGTTGGAAGCACATGGTGGGGGTCTTATGGGGCATTTTGGAGTAGCTAAGACTTTATCTGTTTTGTAAGAACATTTCTTTTGGCCTCATATGAAGCATGATGTGGAAAAATTGTGTGCTAAATATGTTACATGTCGACAAGCTAAGTATAGAGTCCAACCACATGGTTTATACAGGCCTTTGCCTATTCCTACATCGCCTTGGATTAACATATCTATGGATTTTGTGTTAGGATTGCCTAGGAGTAAATGTGGTCATGATTCTATTTTTGTGGTTGTTGATAGATTTTCTAAAATGGCGCATTTTATTACATGTTCTAAGTCTAATGATACGTCGCATATAGCTGATTTGTTCTTTAGGGAAGTTATGCGTTTGCATGGTATGCCTAAAACAATTGTATCTGATCGTGATGCTAAGTTCTTGAGTTATTTTTGGAAGACTTTGTGGTGTAAGTTAGGTACTAAACTGTTATTTTCTACTACTTGTCATCCACAAACTGATGGTCAAACGGAAGTAGTAAATAGGACTTTATCTACTTTGTTGCGGGCATTGATTAAAAGGAACATAAAAACTTGGGAAGAATGTTTGCCGCATGTGGAATTCGCATATAATAGGTCTATTCATTCTGCATCTCAGTTTTCACCATTTGAAATTGCATATGGTTTTAATCCTTTAACTCCTTTGGATTTAATTCATTTGCCTGTGCAAGAGTTCACTAATTTGGATGGGAAAAAGAAAGCTGAATTTGTTAAATAGATTCATGAGAAGGCTAGAGCAAACATCGAAAGGAGAACCGAGCAGTACGCCGAGAAAGCCAACAAAGGGTGGCGGAAGGTCGTGTTCGAACCTGGTGAAAGGGTTTGTGATGAAGCCACGAAAAGCCTTGAAGAACTTAATCCAGAGCTGCAAATACGTGGTCCATTTACACGACTTCGAGCAATACAATTGCAAGGATTTTTCCAAGCATTTGTATGTAAGAAGTTCGAAGATGACAAAGGAATTGAGAGCATCCCAAAGATTGCTACTTTGTTAATAATCAAAGATTGAAGATCAAGATTTGAAGAACGCATGAAGATAGAACTCATCAAGTTGTGCATGCTTGGCAGATTCACATTGCATAAACAAGTTGCATGGAGTTTTCGTCCCCCTTAGTTATTTAATTAAGGGATTGATTTATTTAGACTATAGTATTTAATTAGACTATGTTATTTAATTAATTAGATCAGATTTTTATTTATTTATTAGTGTAATTTTCGTCCATATTATAGTCAAGGTTGACTAGAATTGTATTTAAGGCAATTTCCTATTGTAGTTTAGGGAACTTCCTGGTATAGTTAGAGATCCCTTTTGGATCAATTTTTAAGCCTTTTTTGATGATTAATTTCGTTCCCCATAGGCTTATAAATAGGGGAACCATGTCACATTGATACTTCAGACTTTATTTTAATTATTAAGCTTTGCTTTCAATATTGTCTCAACCCTCTTTTAAATCCTTATGAGTTTTGATTTAAAATTCATATTCTTGGAGCTAGCAAATTTAAGTCTTATTCAAGGATATTGCTTAATCCACTTGAGGGATTAACCGGTATTCGCTATCCGAAGATCAACTTGGAGATTTCATTCTTGGGTACGTTCGAGATTCAAGGAGGCTATCGGGTTGTGATTCACATCAACGAATCATCATCCATCAACCATAATTGACGCCATCTATACTCCATCAACGCACGCCTCAATTCAGCCCACAAGTTCGAGTTCAAGTTCTACGCCGTTCCGTTTCATCCGTAAGTTCGTTTCATCCCTAACATATCCTATCTACCCAAACCATTCTTCACAAGCCTTCACACACGATTTACTCCCATAATTTCCAGCCCATATCCGTCCCTTTTCAGCCCCTCTTTCCTTGGTATTGTGTTACATAGTTTGTGTCATCGTCTACGTATTTGATTTGTCTAGATTTTTTTTGTTTTATTCGTCTAGTTGAGTCGGATTGAAACCCTTCATTCGCTGACGTGTTTCGTATCCAGAAGTCTTCCGCTACGACTCTAGATTCGTCCTAGATTATTGGTTCGGGTCGTATCAGTTTGGTTGCACATGAGGAAGGAAAGGTTTCCTGCGCAACGGAGATCCAAGCTGTTACCTAGAGGCGATGGACCATTTCAAGTCCTTGAGCGCATTAGTGACAATGCTTACAAATTGGACTTGCCCGGTGAGTACAAGGTTAGTTCTACATTTAATGTTGCTGATTTAAGTCCTTTTGATGTAGGTGATGAGCTGGATTTGAGGATAAATCCTTTTCAAGAGGAGGGAAATGATACGTCCTGTGCTAAGGAGGTGTCAGACCTAATCAAGGTGCCTGAAGGAACCGTGACGCAATCGCGAGCTAAGGGATCCAAGGAAAGCCTCAACGGGTTCATACGAGAGGTTTGGGAACAAGAGGCGTTAAGGAAACCCATGGAACGAGCTAAGGAGGGGGAACCAAGCTGGAAGGTGTTAATAGCGGCACAAGGTTATCAAGGGTTGGAGTTAGAGTGCATTGCATGAAGATGGAAATCAGTCGGTATGCCCATACCGTGCGACAATCAGTATGCCCATACTGACTAGGAGTAATATCGGTCCTTAATATTTTAGTTAAGGGGATTGATTTATTAGACTATAATATTTATTTAGTTATATTTTTATTTTATTTCTTAATTTTCGTTCATTAAGAGTTATAGTTTGACTAGGATTTATTTAAGGCAGATTCCTACCTTGAATAGGATTCTAGTTAGACAGTTTCCTAGTCTAGATAGAATTCTTTTTGGAGCAGATTTTTAAGTCCTTTTAGCATTAGATTTCGTCCATCCCTACACTATAAATAGGGATCCATTGTGAACATTATTCAACACTGATGAGAACGTGCATAGCATTGATGGTTCAAACCCGGAGTTGCAAATTAGAGGTCCAATTACAAGGTTACGAGCTAAGCAACTTCAAGGTTACTTTCAAGGATATGTGTGAAAGAAGCTCGAGGAAGAGATGATTGTTCAAAGAAACCCCAAGGTGATTACAATTCTCTCAATTGAAGATGAAGACCAAGCCTTGGAGGATTGAAGCTTACTTGGTCGAAAATTGGAAGATTTAAATTTGATGCCAATCCAGGAGATTATGGCGAATAAGGCGTGACCATGTCTTATCTACCAGAGGCGCCAGTTCGAAAATTAATTAACAAGACTATAGTATTATTTTTATTTAATTTTGGACTATAATAGATCATATTTTATTTAATTATATTGGTGTAATTTTCGGTCATTAAGAGTCTAAGTCATAGGTTTGACTAGAATTTTAATTAAGGGAAGAAACTACCTTAAATAGAATTCTAGCTTAGGCAATTTCCTAGTCCAATTGGATATCAATTTGGACTCCTTATTTTCGTCCCCTTTAGCTTATATTTTCGGTCCTCTAAACATTATAAATAGGGGATCATTGTCTTATTGATACTTTAGACATTGTTGAATTAAATTGCTTTGCATACAATTGTGTCTCAAATCTATTACGTCTTTTGGATACTTTTCACACGAAAATATTCATTTTTGGAGCTAGCAATTCTAAGTCTTACTAAAGGGTATTGCTTAATCCACTTGAGGGATTAACCGGTATTCGCTATCGAGGAGCAACTTAGAGAATTCAACCTTGGATACGTTCGAGATTCAAGGAGGCTTTCGGGTTGTGATTCACAACACCAAAACATCAACCATTCCATGCCGTCGACGACTTCTACAAGCCATCAACGTCCGCCACCTTGCAAGCTACGAGTTCGAGTTCAATTCCATTCCGTTCGATTTATCCGTAAGTTCATTCCATCCCTATCATAACCTATCTACTCCAAACCCTTCTACACCAAGCCTCACACACGATTTCCTCCCATATTCCAGCCCTCATACTCGTCCTTTTTCAGCCCCCCATCCATTGTTTTTGTGTTACATAGTTCGTGTCATAATTCTAGGTATTTTAGTTGTCTAGATTAGCCGTATTTCGTGTCGGATTGTTCCCTTCATTAGTTGACGTGTTTTGATTCATAGAAGTCTTCCACTACGTATTCTTTAGATTCGTCCTAGCATAGTTGGGTCGTATCATAAATTTGGCATCAGAGCCACGTCAGCTCTGCTGGTCGTGGTTCAATCCGACGTGTCATTTTTATCCTACGTGTCTTCTTTAATTTTTATTTTTATCGAGTTGTAATAGCATAGTTGTTCATTGAATTAAAAAAAAAAGTCGATAAAAAAAATAAATCGGCAAAAAAAAAGAGAAAAGAGCTGAAATAAAAAAAAAGAAAGAAAGAAATCGACAAAAAAAAGAGGTATATTCATTATGTTACCATTTGAGTCTTGATCTATTTTGGTACTTTCCTTTTAGTCAAGTTCTATCTTTGGAACTTACCTTGTGAGTTAATTTTAATTTTGGTAGTTTCCTTCTAGGATAATTCCTTAGTTGGTAACTTCCTTTAGAGTCTTATTTTATTTTTGGAACTTTCCTTCCAAGTTCTATTTTATTTTGGTAGTTTCCTTTTTGAGTTGTAATTCAATTTGGTTCATTCCTTTTAGAGTCTAGTTCAATTAGGATATTTAGATTGTGTCACAATTGTGTAACACTTTCCAAACTTCCTAATAATTCTTTCCTTTTCCTTCCTACTTCTTTCCTTCTACCTTTGGGGATCCATCTAACCCTAATACACCTACCCTACTCAACACCCCCTACCCCACGCCACCTAGACCCACGACCCCACTCCCTTTGCCACCTCATATACCCATACGCCACCTACACAAACATACTCCACATCATCCATTGATCCTAGATAGCAATCCTCGTCAATTCTTCGTACAATTAAGTTGTACCCTCGAAATTCGACAAAGAGTGCTACCTCTCACCCTTCCATATACACGACACACACACTTCACCATACACATTGAGTGGAAACAAGAGCGGTAAAATCAAGACTGAAAACAAACGAGAGAAAGTGAGATTGTGAGGATCCATCCTTGTTTTCTTTTACGTTTATTTATTTTGTAGGTACCATGGACAAAGGAAAGCATGAAGAAACCGCTTCAAACCCTCCCATAGACGACCCGAAGTCGCCTATAACACCAGAAGATATGTCCCCCACATCTAGAACCAATTGGGACCCGAAGTATCAGTTTGACTCCATAGCTCAGTACTTTCTGCGCCAAAACCAGCTGATGAAGGATGAATTCGGCAACCAAGTAGCCGAATTAGCTAAGCAAATCAAGAAACTCACAGCTCAGTCCGTTACAATATAAGCAGCCCAGCAACCACATCAAAGAGCCGCACCGAGGCAGCCCGCTTTTCAAGAGGATCGCAGACAAGATGCATTCGAACCCGAGTTCGATGCAGTAGATGGCTATGAAGCCGTTTTTATACCACCATGACAAGATGATCACCGTGATCATCCTAGACCACCTGCCAGACAAGCTGTTCGTTATGAGAGGCTCAGATATGGAGATGGAGACAGTTTGCTCAACAACATCAAAATGAGCATTCCGGAATTTGAAGGCTTACACGATCCAGATCTTTACCTAGATTGGGAGCGTAAAGTCGACAAGATTTTCACTTGTTATGATTTTTCAGAGATCAAGAAGGTCCAGCTAGCAGCGTTGGAATTTAGAGGCTATGCAGCCTCATGGTGGGAAATGTAGCAAGTGAGACGACGCAGAGAGAGATATCCGCCTGTTGAAACATGGGAAGAGATGAAAGGCTTCCTGCGAGGCCATTTCATACCAGTCCACTATGAGAGAGAGCTTGAGAAGAAGCTCAACCGGATCAAGCAAGGCACCCGTTCGATTGAAGAGTACCATAAAGAGTTGGAGACCACCTTGAATCGAGTCAGAAAGAGAGAATCCTTAAATGCTACCATCACCAGGTACATTGAAGGCATGAATCCCGACATTGCATGTGAAGTCAAGCTCAGAGACTTCACGAGTGTAGATGACATGGTGCACTACGCATCCATTATGGAAAGGCAGCTCTGAGAAGGCCGACGTCGATCTCATCACAATACAGCCCCTGTTCGACCATCTTGGAACAAAGGTACGCCGTCCGCATCATCTTCTACTCCTTCTATGGACTCCACTCAACCCCGAGGACAATCCGGAGCATCTGAATGACGTTTTGATCGTTCTACACCACCACCGAGCCGTAGGACCGATCCTACACCTGCAGCTCCAGTTTGGCCGAATTACACACAGCCAAATCAGCCCCATGTGGTGCCAACTTCAGCCCCTAGTTGAGCCAGAGATGTTCAATGCCATAAATGCCAAGGTTGGGGCCATTTTCAGAATCAGTGCCCGAACCGACGAGTTCTAATCATCACGGATCAGAATGAGCTCGAATCAGCCAGTGAAGATGACAAGCCGTCCAAGGCCGACCCCTCACCTGAAGAAGATGCCCAGAATGAGTTTGAAGAAGAGGAACCTGAGATTCCTTATGTCAGTTTGGTTTTCATTTGCAGTCTGAACATAAACCGAGAAGAAGAGTAACAATCACAGCGAGAAAACATCTTCTACACAAGAGTTGCTATTCAAGGCAAGACTTGTGCGATGATCATTGATAGTGGTAATGTAATCAATGCAGTGAGCCAGTATGCAGTCGACAAGCTTGGATTCACCACAGTGAAGCATCCAAATCCATACCGTTTGCAATGGTTTACAGATCGAGGCACAGTTCACGTAACCTGTCAGGTACATGTATCCTTTTCCATTGGTTGTTATTCTGACACTGTATTGTGCGATGTTATTCCTATGGATGCAGCTCACATACTCTTAGGAAGACCATGGCAATTCGATAGACAAGATGTACACGACGGGCTCGCGAACACTTACACAGTCAAAAGAGACGGCCGAACCACCATCCTAAAGCCGTTGACACCCAAGGCCGTTCAAGAAAAGCAAGAAATAATGCGAGCAAGGTTCAAAGAAGAGCGAGAGAAGACCGCAGCCGCAGCCGTCCGAGCCGCCACCGCCAACAGCCTTTCCACGGTCGAGACCTCTCCACCACCGCCCACTCCCTCTTCCACAACCATTGCAGCCCCTACCTCATCTCATTCCAGCCCCATTGCACATGGAAAAGGCATGAGTACAGCCCCTATGTCACAAGAGAAGAATCGAGCCTTGTTTTGCACAATTAAAGGCATTGAAAAAGCTATTAAAGCAGGTTTGCCTTTAGTTCTTTTAACTTATAAGAGCAATGCTACTAATGATGTTTCTTTGCCTAGTGATGTGCAGCCCCTTATGAAGGAGTTCGAGGACATTTTTCCGGAAGAGATTCCAATTGGATTACCTCCAGTTCATGGGATCGAGCACCATATCGATTTCGTGCCCGGAGCCGTCTTGCCGAACCATCCAACATACCACATGTCCCCTAAAGAAACAAAGGAGATAGACCGCCAAGTTAAGGAGCTTTTGGAGAAGAAGCAAATTAGAGAGTCGATGAGCCCATGCGCAGTTTCAGTGATTCTAGTGCTAAAGAAGAACAACAAATGGAGAATGTGCATGGATTGCAGAGCTATCAACAAAATAACAGTTAAGTATCGTTTTTCTATTCCTAGACTTGATAATATGCTAGATGAATTAAGTGGATCGAAAATCTTTTCTAAAATTGATTTAAGATCTGGTTATTTTCAAGTTCGCATGCATGAAGGAGATGAATGGAAAATAGCTTTTAAGACTAAGCATGGTTTATATGAATGGTTGGTTATGCCCTTTGGTCGCACAAATGCACCGAGCACATTTATGAGATTGATGAACCATGTTTTACGTAATGTTATTGGGAAATACGTAGTTGTTTACTTTGATGATATCCTGATATACAGTCATAGTGCATAGGCGCACCTAGATCACCTTAGGCGCGTATTTATGCTTTTAAGAGATGCTCGTTTGTATGGCAACATGTCTAAGTGTTCTTTTTGCTTGAATGAAGTAGTATGCTTAGGCTTTGTTGTGAGTTGTAGAGGTATTGAGGTTGATCGTTCCAAAATCAAGGCGATTGAGGAATGGCCAACACCCAAAAATGCCTCTGAAGTTCAATCCTTTCATGGATTGGCTGGGTTTTACTGTCGTTTTGTACGGGATTTCTCCAGTATATCCGCCCCTCTTACTGAGCTAAGTAAGAAGGAGCGCAAGTTTGAATGGGGTAAACAACAAGATCATGCATTTAATACTTTGAAGTCTTTGTTATGTTCTGCTTCTGTTTTATGTTTACCTGATTTTTCCAAAACTTTTGAGATCGAGTGTGATGCCTCCAAGATAGGTATTGGTGCTGTTTTGATGCAGGAAAAACGGCCCTTGGCATACTTCAGTGAAAAGATCAATGGCGCCGCCTTGAGGTATTCAACGTACGATAAAGAGCTCTATACTTTGAAGTGTGCATTGGATACATGGCAGCACTATTTGTGGCCCAAAGAGTTCATCATTCACACGGATCATGAGAGCTTGAAGCACTTGAAAGGTCAAAGCAACTTGAACAAGCATCATGCGAGATGGGTCGAGTTTATCGAGTTGTTTCCATATGTCATCAAGTACAAGAAAGAAGAAGACAACGTCGTTGCAGATGCCCTCTCTAGAAGGTACACGTTGCTTAACCTAATGCATGCAAAGATGCTTGGATTTGAATCATTGAAAGCCTTATATTGAAAGCCTTGTATGAAGTGTTCGACTTTATCTAAGTCTTTTGATGGTTTCTATGTGCATGATGGATTCTTGTTTAGAGAGTCTAAGTTATGCATTCCTACTTGTTCTATGCGTGAGCTACTTGTTTTAGAATCACATGCGTGAGGATTAATGGGACATTTGGGTGTGCATAAGACATTATCCTTGTTGCATGAGCATTTCTTTCGGCCGCATATGAAACGTGATGTTGAATGCATGTGTAGTAGATGTGTTACTTGTCATAAGTCTAAGTCTACTTCACACCCTTTTGGATTGTACACACCTTTACCTGCTCCATCTAGCCCTTGGATAGATTTATCTATGGATTTTATTTTGGGATTGCCTAGGTCTAAATCGGGTAAAGATTCTGTGTTTGTGGTAGTTGATAGGTTTTCCAAAATGGTGAATTTCATTGCATGTAGGAAAACTAATGATGCTGTTCACATAGCCAATTTGTTCTTCATACATGTTGTTAGATTGCATGGCATTCCTAGAACTATTGCTAGTGATAGGGATTCCAAGTTTTTAGGACACTTTTAGCGAGTTTTATGGGGAAATCTAGGTACTAAGTTGTTGTTTTCTACTGCATGTCATCCACAAACCGATGGTCAAACTGAGGTTGTGAATCGTACTTTAGGAACTCTGCTTAGATCGTTGATTAAGAATAATGTGAAGTCATGGGAAGAATGTTTACCTTATGCTGAGTTTGCTTATAACCGTGTTATTCATTCTTCTACTAACATGTCTCCATTTGAGGTTGTATATGGTTTTAATCCACTTACACCTAGTGATTTGATTCCTTTACCCGTTGAGCATCTAACGAGTGTTAAAGGATTGAAAAAAGCTGATCTTATCAAGGAGATGCATGAGAAAGTTCGAGCCCGGATCGAGCAAAAGGGTTCACAAGTTGCCGCCCATCGCAACACACAGTGAAAGAGAGTTGTCTTCCGACCCGGTGATCGTGTTTGGATTCACTTGAGTCCCGACCGATTTTCTAACTTGAGGAAGTTGAAACTTTCACCTAGAGGAGATGGTCTATTCACCGTCCTAAGCTGTGTCAATGACAATGCGTATCGCATTGATCTTCCAGGTGAGTATAAGTGTTCTTCCACGTTTAACGTTGCTGATTTATCTCCCTTTGATGCAGATGAATTCGACCAAGATGATGAGTCAAATTCGAGGGCGAATTCTTTTCAGCAGGGGGGGAATGATGAGAATGTGCATAGCATTGATGGTTCAAACCTGGAGTTGCAAATTAGAGATCCAATTACAAGGTTACGAGCTAAGCAACTTCAAGGTTACTTTCAAGGATATGTGCGAAAGAAGCTCGAGGAAGAGATGATTGTTCAAAGCAACCCCAAGGTGATTACAATTCTCTTAATTGAAGATGAAGACCAAGTCTTGGAGGATTGAAGCTTACTTGGTCGAAAATTGGAAGATTTAAATTTGATGCCAATCCAGGAGGTTATGGCGAATAAGGCGTGACCATATCTTATCTACCAGAGGCGCCTGTTCGAGAATTAATTAACAAGACTATAGTATTATTTTTATTTAATTTTGGACTATAGTAGATCATGTTTTATTTAATTATATTGGTGTAATTTTCGGTCATTAAGAGTCCAAGTCATAGGTTTGACTAGAATTTTAATTAAGGGAAGAAACTACCTTAAATAGAATTCTAGTTTAGGCAATTTCCTAGTCCAATTGGATATCAATTTGGACTCCTTATTTTCGTCCCCTTTAGCTTATATTTTCGGTCCTCTAAACATTATAAATAGGGGATCATTGTCTTATTGATACTTTAGACATTGTTGAATTAAATTGCTTTTTGCATACAATTGTGTCTCAAATCTATTACATCTTTTGGATACTTTTATTCATTCTTGGAGCTATCAATTCTAAGTCTTACTAAAGGGTATTGCTTAATCCACTTGAGGGATTAACCGGTATTCGCTATCGAGGAGCAACTTAGAGAATTCAACCTTGGATACGTTCGAGATTCAAGGAGGCTTTCAGGTTGTGATTCACAACACCACAACATCAACCATTCCACGCCGTCGACGACTTCCACAAGCCATCAACGTCTACCACCTTGCAAGCCACGAGTTCGAGTTCAATTTCATTCCGTTCGATTTATCCGTAAGTTCATTCCATCCCTATCATAACCGATACTCCAAACCCTTCTTCTCCAAGCCTCACACACGATTTCCTCCCATATTTCAGCCCTCATACTCGTCCTTTTTCAGCCCCCCATCCATTGTTTTTGTGTTACATTGTTCGTGTCATAATTCTAGGTATTTTAGTTGTCTAGATTAGCCGTATTTCATGTCGGATTGTTCACTTCATTAGTTGACGTGTTTCGATTCATAAAAGTCTTCTGCTACGTATTCTTTAGATTCGTCCTAGCATAGTTGGGTCGTGTCAAACACACTATTATTGAATTCAGTTATAAACTTGTGATTTTATTTTCTCTCTAGAGAACTTTTATCCGAATTTCATAATACTTGTGAGATTCACTTTCGACTTATCAAACGGGTTCATCATCCCCGCTTATGGCGTCTACATCAAATCCAAGTTTCTGTTTCCAATTGATTGCGGGTTACGAATTCTACTAATTCGTGGTTCAACATCGTTGTGAGGCTAGGGTTTGGATCCATCCATCCAAATCGGCGAAACTGATACAAGTTCTGGGAAGTTCTACAATTTTCTTTGTCGTGTGCCGGCGAGGATTGCATCAGTTATGATTTCTGGAAAAGATGGTGTTGTTCTTAGATGGGCTGAAACATTTGCTTTCTGCTATTATAAGTTGTTGTGACTCTGAGATATACAAGCAACCAAGGGGCCTGGATAGTCCTGAAGCTCTAACAAGGGAGACAGTGTGTATGTCATCTTAATCTTTGCTTATTCTCAGTTTTATCTTGCAGATGGGGTCAACATTTTCATTTTTTATTTTGCAGTATGGAGTCATATTGATGGCAGCAGAATTTCAAATATTAAGTTCTTGTTTTGTCTATTTTTCACGCCAGGGGTTGGTGATTGCAGTTCATATGTGGTTGTTATGCTGGAGCTTGCTCGAGGTGTTTCTCAGTGGGTTAAGGGATTTAAGCATGCTGTTATATTTTTATTTAATACCGGAAAAGAGGAAGGTTTAAATGTTGCTCACAGCTTTATTACCCAGGTTTGTAGATAAGAGAAAGAATGTCCTCTGATATTTACATTGTTATTCTCTATAATCTACAAAACAATTGTGTAACAGCCTAACATGTTTTCACTATAGTACTGTTTTATTACCATGATAATACATCTTTTTCAATTCTGCTCCTTCTTCATATATCCAGTGAGCTTATCTCTTCCTAAAAAATAAGCTAATTAAATCAACTCTCAATCAGATTGAGAGTTGATTTAACTAGCTTATTTTTTAGGAAGAGATAAGCTCACTGGATATATGAAGAAGAAAGTGGTGTTTTTGGGACACATTGTCTCAGATCAGGGCATTAAAGTGGACCCTACCAAGGTGAATGTAGTTAATGAATAGAAAATCCCGACAAGTGTACATGAGATATGTAGCGCCCCGATCCCAAAAGATCGTGAAAATGGACGCCACGGGGGTGGGAATTAAGAAGCGGGAAAGAAATGGGGTAATTAAATTAATGATGGGGTGTTCATCGAGAAGGATTAATGTTTGGAATAAAATTTAACAACCGAGTATGCCAAAGATAGGTTATGCCTTCCGGAAAATTAGACAGCATAACCTCTGTAACTAGAGTGAATCCCCGTTTATAACGGCTTATAAGAGAAGAATGGAAGCCGTAACAATTCAATAAGCCCTTTCATAGGCCAAACGGAAATAAATAATCAGATACCAACAATCAATAGACCCATTCATAGGTCGACAAAAGAAACAGACACCAATATGCTAAACAAATGAAGCCCTTCCATAGGCCAAAATGAATGATCAAATAGACATAACGAAAGACGGGCTTCCTCCCCTTGGAATAATTATGTAGCTAAGCATATGATACATGTTAACTAGGAAGTCAACAAATGTTCAGAATCAGAGAAGCAGGATCATATCAACAAAATACCATGATCAGAATTCTTAGCATTTAGCAAAAGAATACCATAAGTGCGAAAGCTCAATTCTTAACAGAATACTAACAAAAAGGGACAACGGAAAAATATGTAAATCATAATAGCCCATATCTCAGCCTTGTCACCTCCACGCTCTAGCCTACTGATCTGAAAATGTTTGAAAGAGATTTGGGCTGAGTACTAATGCACTCAGTGGGCAAGTTCTCACAATTTACGTTATGCAAATCATTTTGTAAAAGTAATCTATCTGTGTCCATGCAGGTAGTGAAGCTTAGGAGGTTTAAAAGTTGGAAGCAACCTAAGTTCACCAAAATATTTTTCTTAAGAGTATAACCCGTCACTGCCCTCAACCCAAACTACATCACCAGCGCAAAACATTGAGTATGGCCATAGTATACCCAAAAAGTATAACCAATAAGTGTTTCATTTTAGTCTCACCGACAAGGAGTAGGGCAGGACAAATAATGCATGCATATTGTAGCTACTCACATTGACACAGCGCTGGTTTATGAGACTCCGACAACATATAGTAGCATGTAAATATTTAACACAGATAGTCACATATGCAATTTTAGCAAAGCAGAGCTTAATAACTGGAAAGATACAATTTGCAAAGATAGTATAGTATAACCTACCTTTCTCGAGATTCTGAAAAGCTAACTCCTGAAGAATCAACCCTGATACTCTTTCTCTAGCTCAGCTGGTACTACAGAAGGTAAACTTTAACTTAGAATAAACGCTATATTTCCGGAAATTAATCTACTATTAGCGGAGCTATAATTAATTCTATTCTATTCTAAAATATATTGCGCGACTCTAGAGACCTCGAATAATTTCGACGAAGAAGGAAATAAATTCCAAAATGTTATTCTTGCTTTACTGGGATCAACTGATTTGACAGAGGTCTCTTTCCAAAACTTGTCATTTATCCAAAGTTTACCAGATCTACGCCACGACACTTTTTAATCGCTCGGAAATTACGAAAATATTCAGGGATGATACTATACATGCCAAGAGTAAAGAATGAGAATTTTAGAATTTTCGATAACACATGCTCTCGGAAATAAAATAACTACTTAAATTAAATAATCGATATTATTCAAAACTCATCCAAAAATTACGAAATTCGACGGGAGCATAGGAAATATTATTTCGAGCAACTTTCGAGAAGAAACTTTTTCGATTTGACGATCCAAAATAGGTGAAACGGGACAAAAACCAAAACTGATCGGTAACAATATTCACAGATTTTAGTTGAAAATGTATCGGTTTCGATCGAGCTCGATACTCGTTGGATTTTCGCTCAAAAGTATAATTTTTGATAGTGCAGAAAATAAGGAATTTAATGGTGTAATCAGATCAAAGATCGGACGGCTAGAACATAAATTAGAACTGGGCAGATTTATAATATAATATTCAGATCCGGATTTCAAACGACGAGAAATCAAAAATCTATTCCGGTTAACTACAAGATCCAAATGATCAAAGACTATTTATAAAATGAAGATTTCTAATACGACTATCCAGGAAGAGTAGATCTGAGATTTACATAAAATGAAAACGGGGAAAAATACCGAAAACTCACAACATCAAAAATCGAAATCGGTAGAATTAAAGATAATCGAAATATAAGCATATTTAGAACTTGAAATTTCTAAATTCATCGGTCCGAATGACCAGAATCGGAGAAAGTACCTTCTCCGAGGAATTGGCGGCGGTCACGATGATTTTCCATCGTGATCATCATTCGTGTCATCATTTCAATAATGTATTCGTGATCTACTCGTTGACACCTTCAAAATGACTATTTCAGAATTGAAATAGGAAACTAGAGTCGTACATTCTCTGGAAGTTGCTCGGCGTTTCGATTTTGAAAATGAATGAAAAATGAAACCTTAAGCTCCTATTTATAGAGGAAAAATAAATAGGATAATAATGAATAAAAGAAAGAGGATAATGATGGAAAAAGAATATGATAATTACGAATAAGATAATCTTTTGAAAAAGAAATTGGATAATGACGGATGTGCATTTTTTTATTAAATTTATTATTTTCCAACTTAAAGTTGTGCCAAGAGTTCATTTGAACTCGAAATTAGAAAATTCAAAGTTTGGCACGATGCTCGAAATTTTTTTCTATCAATCCGAGAAAAATATTAGAACATATTTTTAAAGCAATTTTTGATCAAAACAAAATGTAACAGATTTTTCTGCCTGTGATTTTCTTTTATTTGAATGATTTAAGGACCCAACTTATTTTCTAAATTACCAGAGGGTAACATAAGTTGAATTAAACCTTCTAAAATATTTCGGGGTATTACATTCTACCCCCTTAAATAAATTTCGTCCCGAAATTTCCATATCTTGAAAAGAAGTATCAAAGTACATTCTCAGGGTTCAAAACCTCAATTTTTGTACTTGCTTCCTAGAACTAATAAGGGTCTCCTATTCTTTAGGTTGATTCTCAACTTTTAGTCCTCTTTCCGCTTTCTTCTTGGTTAAATACTTCTTTGAAGAGTCTATACTCGCTCTTCTTTTCTACGCTGATTTATCTTTCAGAAAGCCTAAACGTTCACCACCTTTCTCTATCCTTCATGAGAGCTATCACAATACAACGACTTCAAATAATCTCCCCATGATTCGAATGAGCACGCCCTTGGACGGTTGAATTACAAATTCTATCAGGTTCGAAGTGTGTTTTATCTCATTCCTTAAAATCTTGAGATTCGACGTTTACGTCTTCTTGAAGCGTGCTTGAATCGTATTTCCGATGCAACTTAGTCTTATTTTCGTCATTATACTCTTCTCTTTTCTTTAAAGTGGTAGTCCGACTGTCTGGCTCCCGCTTGTGACCACCTTCGCGTGCATGCATAATAAGAAACACACGTATAGATTTTAACTATAAGCTCGAAACTTGCTTGTTGACATCCATTGATCATCTTTAATCGTTACGAACTGGGAAATTACTTTAGAAATGTACTTTTGACTTTGGAAAACACTAACTGGTACTGCTTTGATTCCATTCATCATTATGGAATACTATCATTCGCTCTCCTAACAATATACTTAAATGAATACTTCTATAAGCTCTCTCTTCTATTTGAGGTTCCACACTCGAGTTCTATAAGTGGAAGTTAAAAGAAACAAACGCCTCAGAGTGAGGACTTTATCTGATCAATAATCTTTAACAAGTTCAAAAGCTGAAAGAGATATAACACTAGATTATTTATTCCAAAAATATTTCTTTTTTAGAGGATTTATAACTTGAAAGGTTCTCGCATTTTACAAAGATATATGGGAATAACAAAAGAAAATCAACACTTAAGATCTGAAAACCGTGTTTGAATTTTATTTTATTTTCCATAAAAGTGTCAGCATAGCCTATCAAGGAAGTGCTATTACTGATTTCTTGATGATCAAAGGAGCATCATCAAAAGATTATAAGTTATCCAAGAGGATTTGATCGAGAAGTTTTAAATAAAATGAGATTATTGAAGGGTGATCGATGGGAATGAACAAATAGATTTGTCAAACCTTCCTATCATACTGACGCTCTCGATCTACCAACCACTAGATCTATCATCTTGATGATCTTCCTCGGGTTCCTTTTCTTTCTGGAGCATCTCGCACTTTCCTCTTTAAGAGGTTTCTATGAAATAACGTGAGTCGTCTGGACTTTAAATGGTTACGCCTGGCTGAAAAAGCGACATCTGGGGATCACTTCCTACCTATCGGAAGGATATGAGAAAACGATTTGATCTATGATACCTCCTAGATTCAAAATAGTTTGACTTTAACTTCTCCTGGAAGCTGAGTAGAACACCGATAAACATATCTTTAAATTAATTTGGCAGCAATCATGACGACCATCTTTACCCTCATTCTAAAAATTGATCTAAAACAAGCTACAAATCTTGGGAATGAAACACACCAGGGCCTCGATTAGCCATCCACTGAGGTGAAGGGCTTTCTCTTAGAGGAACGAATCTTTATTCCCTGTAATCGCAACAAGATCGTTAAACATGACTCCTCAGTTGAAAGATTGCGTATGGATTTCTTGAACGTGTAATAGATATATAATCTGATAACTGGCCTATAAATTGATTACTCATTTCTTTGCTTCTAGTTCGAAGTTAAAGCTTTATAACCTCATCTCCACATGGATGTATAAAAGGCGGTGATTGGTCTACCTCAATATTTCACTCAGGTGACAATTCTGATGTTGAACCTTGTTTGTAGTAGCCATCATCGTCTAACATATCTGATACGACCCGAGTTGAGGAGATATCCGATCCAATCAAGGTACCAGAAGGACCGGTAACGCGGGTAAGAGCTAAGAGGTTCAAGGAGAGCCTCAATGGATTCATGTGAGAGGTCTGGAACCAAGAGTCGCATAAGTGACCCGTGGAAGGAGAAGAACTCGAGCCCAAGTGGAAGACAGTGATCTCGAGCTGTGGAACAGACTGACATGAGCTACAGTATGAGCCAGGACACGAACACCCGCTCACGCTGTTTGACGCGAGCTACAGCGCGAGAGGACGCGCGAGTGAACCCGGCGGCGCCACCGATGCTACGAGTAACGAGACTGGCGGGACCTATAGTACAACCTGAGGTGTGAGTGAAGCCGGTCATGCCACAGATGCTACACAGAATGAGACTGGCGCGACCTACAGTGCGATCTGGAGCGCGACTGACCCCGTGTCGCGCCCAACTGGAGCATGTCCAGAATTGCGCGATTATTATGTTTTATTTCCTAGTTTGTGTAGGATTTTATTTTAGGGCTTAGTTTGTTTTGGACCAACTATATAAGACCCTGTTCTCTCATTATTTTGGAGACAACTTTGATATTAAAATTAAACGTGAGTTTTCACTTTTCTCTCTCGGAGAGAATTATCCGAGTTTCACAACACAACGTGAGATTCAAACGACTTATCAAACGGATTCACATCCCTGTTTGTGGCGTCATCCATACAATCTGAGTTTGTGTTTCCAATTGATCGAGAGTCACGGATTCAATCAAATTCGTGGTTCAATTTCATTGTGAGGTTAGGATTTGGATTTTCATCACCAATTGTTCATGTAACCTGATACTCCTGGGAAAACAACACAATCATCGTCGTCTTGCCAATGAGGATCGCATCAAGTGGTATCAGAGCTTCGGCTTTGTATCAGGTTCCAATTTATCCCTTTAATTTTTGTATTTTAATTTCTCACCTATTGTTATAAAAAAAAAGTCAACTCAGCAAAAAAAAAACAAAAAGACGCTGAGATTTAAAAAAAAAATAAGTAAAAAGGCGGAAAATTGATCTTGATATTTGGATTGTTGGAGACACGTATATTGCTTGGGGAGAAGTCGAGAAATTTTTCGGTAAATTTCCAAATTTTCAAAAATTTTCTGGCACACATTTTAGTGAATAGTGATTGGTCTTTTGAGGTTTCATTGTTGTGTTTGTGTTCTAGTTTAATTTTCTTTGAAGAAGAAAACGAGTGGTAAAAGGCAAAAGTGTGTGAGATTATTAGAGTGAAAAGAGCCAACTGTGTGATACACGTAGGGTTGTGCAAGGACCAACCGGACAGAAAAGACCGACCCGGACCGACCGAAAATTGGATCATTCGGTCGGTCTGGATATACTAGTCGGTGGGGTCGGTCCAAAAATTAGTGGACCGATTTTGTAGTCGGTCGGTTCGGTCCTAGAGAAAAATACAAATGGACAGACCGACCGACTAAAAATATTATATTATTAATAATTTAATATATATATATATATATGATATTAGATAATAGATAATATATTATATATATAACTATATCAGTATATCATATAATATTTGATATATATCAACTTAAATTTATTGATTATATAATATATATTATTAAAAAGAGTGAATAGGTTGGAATTAGATTTTGAAGCCCGACTCTCTCTTGAGTCTCGACTAGTCGACTGCCACTCTCAAATCTCTATCGAGTTGCCGATCTACCATCCACCGACGGCCGACCCACCCTCCGACCACAACTCTGCTGACCCATTCTCAGCCTCCCACCATCTCACAGTCGCCATCTCCGTCGAGCTTCATCACTGGTGATGAACGGTCGAACCCCATCTCCGACGAGCTTCATCGACGTCATCAAGCCTTCACCCGACTCCTCCATTCATCACCGCAGTTGCCGAGAATCTGGTATTGAAATTGAATTTTTGATTTTATAAACTTATTTACATCTTACATATCAATACATAAAAAAGAGGGCTTTTGAAGGGGATTCGAAGTTTAATGGCTGATGCTATGAAATGTAGCATCAATTTTTATCGAAAAGCACAAATATATGAAATGTAGGAAATTACAGCATAGTAGAACTGCTTACATAGTCATAGCAGAGAAAAAAATTATCATAATTATTATGCAATTATTTAAGCTAAATAAATTTACAGCACAGAAAAAAATTGTCATAATTATTATGTAATTATTTAAGCTAAATAAATTTACAGTTCTGCACATCTTAATATCTTATAATTATTTAAGCTAAATAATAGTGCAATTATTTCTGATTTTGAGATTTTGAGATTATGCAATTGCTTCTAAATAGTTTAATTTGTAAATACAATTCGTGATTTTGAAATTTTTACTTTGTTATTTATTGTAGGAATTCTGTTATTAGAATAGAATGTCTCAAATGCAAGAAAATCAAGATATGGATTTTGATGATGAAATGAGTGAAGACAAAGCGCCAACAACTGAGAATGATATCCCGATGCCGACACTAACGGGGGATGAATCCATTTCCAATGTGAAAGGAAAGCGGAAAAAGAAGGCTAAAGCAAAATCGAGGGCAAGAAAGACATGGTCTGATGCGTGGCATCACTTCACTAGAATCACCGTTGATGGCCAAGAAAAAGGCAAGTGCAACTATTGTCCTAAGAGTTATTTTTGTGATTCAGCTAAGAATGGGACGGGTAGTTTGAAGCGTCACATGAAAGATTGCAAGTTTAATCCACATAATAAGAGCTCTAAGCAATATCACTTATCATTGCAGCCTATATGTGAGGGGGGGAGTGAAAACATGGGTAACCTTACTACTTGGAATTTTGATCAAGATGCATGTAGAAAGAAATTGATTGAAATGATTATTAGGGATGAACTTCCATTTAGACTTGTGCACGGGGAAGAATTTATTAACTTTGTGATGACTTTACAGCCTCATTTTAAAATGCCATCACGGTGGTCTGTATCTAGGGATTGTTATCAACTATACCTAGATGAAAAAGTAAAGTTGCGTCTAGGCAAACTGTTTGCATTACTACTGATACGTGGACATCCATTCAGAATCTTAGCTATATGTGCATCACTGCCCATTATATTGATCAAGATTGGATAATGAATAAAAAGATTATTAATTTTTGCACTGTTGATAGTCATAAGGGCGAGGAAATGGGTAGAGCAATTGAGAATTGCTTGCGTGAATGGGGGATTGCAAGGGTGTTTACAATCACTGTAGATAATGCAAAATCAAATGATACTTGTCTTAACTATTTGAAGGGGAGATTGACTTCTTGAGGTTGAACTTTTGTGAAAGGGAAACATCTTCATATGAGGCGCATTGCTCATGTTGTGAATTTAATTGTGGGTAATGGTTTGAAAGAAATAAATTCATCAATCAAGAAAGTGTGTGATGTTGTTAGGTATATGAGGCACTCTCCACAAAGAATGGCTAGATTAAAACTGTGTTGTGAAGAGGAAAGTATTGAATGCAATAGTATGTTGTGTCTTGATGTGTGTACTAGGTGGAACTCTACATATTTAATGTTGAGTGTTGCACTTAAGTTTGAAAAAGCATTTGAGCTATATGATATTAAAGATCCTCATTTTAAGAATGATCTAGCTGATGGGGTGCCTACATTTGTGGATTGGGAGATTGTTAAGAAGATGTCTGAGATTTTAGCGGTATTTCATCATCTCACACTTAGAGTTTCTGCATCTCTACATGTCACGTCTAATGTGTTTCTTCATGAGATTAGCATAGTGAGATTGTTGTTGGATGAATGGATTCGTAGTGATGACATTTCTGTGAAATCAATGGGGCAAAAGATGAGGTTGAAATATGATAAGTATTGGGGGAGATTTTAAAGAGATGAACACGCTCATTTTTGTGGCAGTTGTTCTTGATCCTAGATATAAGCTTGGCTTTGTTGAGTTTGTTTTGCATAATGAGTATGGAGTTGAAGAGGGTAAGAAGCTAGCAAGTGAGTTGAGGCTTGATATGGATGCATTATTTGATGATTATAAATCAATACATCAACCTGAAACTCAAAGTGGAGGGCCAGGTAGTAGTGGTGGCAGCAACACGTATAATGAACCATCAAGCCAAGTTCAATCTTCTGGGACCTTTATACAGTGTAACCACCATGGGAGACATGTACAAGAGAATGAGGCATGGAAATGAAGATATAAGAAAAAATGAGATTGATGTCTACCTCAAAGAAGACCCTCTTGATGGAGAGAAAGATGATTTCGACATATTGAAGTGGTGGAAGCTTAACCACATGAGGTTTCCCATTCTTTCACTTATTGTTCGAGATATTTTGGCAATGCCTATCTCTACTGTTGCATCGGAATCTGCATTTAGTGCTGGAAATAGGGTTCTCGATCCTTTTAGGAGTTCTTTAACTCCTAAAATTGTATAAGGTCTTTTATGTGCCCAAGATTGGTTGAGAGGCTCAAACCAACCTAAGTCAATTGAAGAATATTTAGAGAGTATTCTCCAACATGAAGAAAGTTTTTATTTTATTTAATTTTACTATTTTAGCATCTTAATTAATTGTCTAATGATGATTTTTATGTGTTTTTATGTAGGTATCAACAGTATTGAAGCAAGCCTTGTCAATGAATCCAGTCAAACCACATTACAACAATCTTGATTGTTTAATGTGGAATTTTCTATGTACTTCTACTTCTAAGTTCTAAGTTTCTACTTTCTAGACTTTAGACTTTAGTAGTTGATGATTATATTTGTTTTGTTTTATTTTGGATGGAAAATATGATCAGTTGACTGACTGTCCTCTAGCTTTGGACTTGTGTATGGATATTTTAGTTTTCTAGCTTTGGATTAATGGACTTTTTATGTGGGGAATATGGATTTTTTAAGTTTTCACTTTCTAGATTTTAAACTCGGTCGGACCAACCGGACCAACCGAAATATTCGGTCGGTTTTCGGTCCAGTCCTAAATTTTAATTTGGTCGGTCCGGTCTAAAAGAAATAAACTATCAGTCCAGTCGGTCCTCTCTTGTCGATCCGGTCTTGGACCGGACCGACTGAATGCACAACCCTAGATACACGAGAGTATACACGTGAGGTTGAGAGCTAGACTTTTAATAGTGATGAGGACATCCATAGCAATGAGGAAATCAATGAAGAGCTACAATTCAAAGGACCCGTCACAAGACTACGAGCTAAGAAGTTACAAGATTATTTGCAAGCCACAATTCGCAAGAAGCTCGAAGAAGAAGACGGCGTGCAAGGAAGATTGAAGATGATGACCTTGTTGACATTGGAAGATAGAGATCAAGATATGGAGAACACAACATGAAGATGTGCATGTGTGCATATGGACGTGTGCATGTGCATGAGTTCAAGAGAAGTCACGGCCGAGTGAAGAGGAGACCAATTTTCGGTCTTGATGTTTTTATTCTAGTAGTTATTTTATTTTAGACTATATTATTTAATTTATTTAATTAGACTATAGTCTAGATCAGATTTATTTAATTTATTTGGTATTAATAAGTCATAGGTTTGACTAGGATTTTAGATAAGGCAAGATCTACAAGTTCTACCTTAAATAGAATTCTAGTTTAGGAAATTACCTAGTCTAGTTCTAGTTTGATTTGGGCTTGCAATTTTCGGCCCCTATCCCTTATATTTTCGGTCCTCCTATTGTTATAAATAAGGGATCCATGCTTCATTGTTACTTTAGACTATATTTGATTAATTAAGCTTTGCTTCAATATTGTCTCATCCCCATTAAATCTTTGTGAGTTTAGATATTAAATTCCTACTCTTAGAACTAGCAATTCTAGGTTTTACAAAGGGAATTCATCGTCCACGTTCGAGGGATCGCCGGAGACTCGCTATTGAAGAACAACTTAAAGGATTTGGCCTTGCGTACGTTCAAGATTCAAGGCAACTTTGGATTTGTGTTACTTTGTGTGTCATAAGTCTAGGTATTTTGTTTAGTTCTAGTCGTCTAGTTTGTCCCGTTATTTTAGTTTTGTTATTCCGCATATTCCCATTAGATATTTGAGTCATAGAAGTCACAAAACCTTACGTGTGTCGACTTGTGTTCGTTCCTAAATCCCGGGTCACATCATAAAAGTGGTATCAAAGCCACGTCGGCTTTGGTTCGTGTTTTGTGTCTTTATTTTATTTTACGTTTGATCGAGTTGTAATTTAATTTCCGTATTGTTCATTGTTTAAAAAAAAAGAGGCACGATCGTTATTGAAAAAAAAAAAGAGCTGATCGTTCATTCAAAAAAAAAAATCGGATAAAAAAAAGAGATCCGAAAAAAAAAAAGAATATTCATTGTTACCTTTTGAGTTCAATTCTATTTTGGTACTTTCCTTTTGGTACTAGATCATAGTTGGTAATTACCTAGTGAGTCTCATCTTATTTTTGGTAGTTTCCTTCTAGTTTGATTTTATTTTTGGAACTTTCCATACAAGTTCTATTTTCTTTTTGGTAACTTCCATAAGAGTCTTATTTTTATTTTGGTTCATTCCTTTTAGAGTCTAGGCTAATTAAGGTATTTAGATTGTGTCACATAGATTGATACATATCCAAATCACCCAATTACCTTATCTCTTTATTTTTTCCTTAACCCTTCTACTTCTTTCCTTCCTACCCTATTCGGCCATCACTCCCATACACACCAATACATTCGGCCATCACCATCCCTAAACCCTACAACATTCGGCCACTACCACACACACATACCCAATCCGTATCTCGTCTATACAATCCAAATTCATCATTGTTCCTAGAGTAGTGACTCCGTTCCATTCCCAAAACCGTGACACCCATTCCCCGAGTTCAAGAACTGAATCTTTTTGCTAGTTCCTACACTTCATATACACAATACACACACATCACCATACACTTTGAGTCAAACACGAGTGGTAAAATCAAGAGTGAAAACAAAAGAGTGAACGTGAGATTGTGAGGTCCTACCTTGTTTTCTTTACGTTTGTTCATTTTGTAGGTATCATGAAGAAAGGAACCCGCTCCGAGTCATCCTCTACACCTCCAGTCGACCCCCAGTCGACCTTGCCACCTTTGGACCCGTCCAAAGATCCATCCAAAGCACCCATGGAGTCTTTCTCAGATCCACCCGCACCGTGGGATCGTAAGTATCACTTTGAAGCGCTGTCCAAACATGTTCAAAGACAACACTAAGCTCTATCTGACAAGATTGATGATTTAGTGCATGCCCTTGAACGCAATAAAATGACGCCAGTCTTTCCTCAAGCCATTCGAGGACCCAATCGGCGCCTAGAGCGTCAAAATGAGCCGGAAGAGGAGTACTTTGATGAGAATACAGATGCCGGAGATGATACTCCAGATCGTGGGCGCCGCTAGAGGCGTGGAAACCACAATGATGATTATGGAGAAGACCAAATGCTCAACAACATCAAAACGAGCATTTCGGAGTTTGAAGGCCTTCACGATCCCGATGTCTACCTAGATTGGGAACGTAAGGTGGAGAAGATTTTCGCATGCTATGATTTCTCAGAAGCTAAAAAGGTGCAACTAGCATGTTTGGAGTTCAGAGGCTACGCAGCCACTTGGTGGGAGATGCAGCAAGAAAGAAGATGAAGAAATCGAAATCCACCCATCAACAATTGGGAAGAGATGAAAGGATTCATGCATGGACGCTTCATTCCAGTTCACTATGAAAGAGAGCTTGAGAAGAAGCTTAACCGGATCAAACAAGGCACCCATTCGATTGAAGAGTACCACAAAGAGCTCGAGACTGTCTTGAACCGAGTCGGGAAGGAGGAGACCTTAAATGCTACCATCATTCGGTACATTGAAGGTATGAATCCCGATATCACATGTGAAGTAGAACTCAAAGAATTCACCAGCATAGAGAGGATGGTGCAGTACGCATCAATTGTGGAAAAGCAGCTGCGAGAAGGCCGCCGTCGATCCAGTCAGACTTCAGCCCCTACTCGCCATTCTTGGAGTAAAGGTACGCCTTCCACATCACCTTCTACCCCTTCTACTGAGTCTACACAACCCCGAGGTCAATCCGGACCTCCGGAACGGCGTTTCGACCGTTTTACACCGCAAGCAAGACGTAGACCCGAGTCTACACCAAGGCCACTATTCCAACGGCCCAATCAGTCCAATCCAACGCTAAATTTAGCCTCTAGTCAAGCCCGTGACATCCAGTGTCACAAATGTCAAGGTTGGGGTCATTTTCAGTGTCCAAACCGGCGTGTTCTGTTCCTCAATGAACAGAATGGACTTGAATCAGCTAGTGAAGATGAAGAGGAGCCTCAGGCCGCCGCCCTTGAAGCAATCGACGTCCCTGAAGTCGAGCTAGATGATGAGGAATCCAAGTTACCTCATGTCAGTCTAGTTTCAATCCGTAGTCTGAACATCAATCGTGAAGACGAAGAACAATCGCAGCGAGAGAACATCTTCTACACTCGAGTTGCCATTAAAGATCAGACATGCGCGATGATTATAGACAGTGGGAGCGTGATCAATGCAATCAGTCAGTATGCCGTTGACAAGCTCGCCCTCACCACAATAAAGCATCCGAAGCCCTACAAGCTGCAGTGGCTCACAGATCGCAGATCAATTCGAGTGATAGGTCAGGTACATGTTTCTTTTACTAAAGGTCATTATTCTGACACTATTTTGTGTGATGTTATCCCCATGGAAGCAGCCCAACTACTTTTAGGAAGACTGTGACAATTCGACAGAAAAGCGGTTCACGATGGTTTAGCCAACACGTACTCGATCACAAGAGATGACCGAACCACTGTGCTTAAGCCACTCACTCCTAAAGTTGTTGCAGAGGATAAAGAAAGGATGCAAGAGAGATTCAAACAAGAATGAGTAAAGCAAGCTGCAGTCGCCGTCCGGACCGCCACCGTGAACGACCGAGACTCGGCCGAGAGTTTCAAACCGGAGCCTTCTTCAAAGTCGACCAATGCAGCCCCTTTAAAGGCCTCTAATGAAGCCTTAGTTCGAGGCAAATCATCCGGATCAGCCCCTACAGTTGAACAAAATCAGTCCTTGTTCATCTCAGTTAAAGGCGTAGAGAAATCACTAAAAGCAGGTTTACCTTTCGTACTTTTATCTTATAAGGATAATGCTACTAATGGTGTTTCTTTGCCTTGTGATATGCAACCACTTATGGAGGAGTTCGCGGACGTGTTCCCGGAAGAGATTCCAAGTGGATTACCTCCAGTTCGTGGGATTGAGCACCAGATTGACTTCGTACCCGACGCCGTCTTGCCCAACCGACCAGCGTACCGCACCTCGCCCGAGGAGACAAAGAAGATCGACCATCAAGTGAAGGAGTTGCTAGAGAAGAAGCAAATCCGAGAGTCGATGAGCCCTTGTACAGTTCCAGTCATCCTAGTGCCAAAGAAGAACAATGAATGGAGGATGTGCATGGATTGTCGCGTCATCAACAAGATAACAGTTAAGTACAGATTTCCTATCCCTAGACTTGATGATATGCTAGATGAGTTAAGTGGTTCTAATGTGTTTTCTAAGATAGATTTGAGATCTGGTTATTTTTTATACGCTCCGAGCTAAGGAGGTGTCGGATCCAATCAAGGTGCCTGAAGGACCCGTGACGCGATCGCGAGCTAAGAGGTTCAAGGAAAACCTCAACGGGTTCATACGAGAGGTTTGGGAACAAGAGGCGTCAAGGAAACCCATAGAAGGAGCCAATGAGGGGGAACCAAGCTGGAAGGTGTTGATAGCGGCACAAGGTTATCAAAGGTTGGAGTTAGAGTGCATTGCATGAAGATGGAAATCAGTCGGTATGCCCATACCGCGCAACAGTCAGTATGCCCATACTGACTAGGAGTAATATCGATCCTTAATATTTTAATTAAGGGGATTGGTTTATTAGACTATAGTATTTATTTAGTCAGATTTTTATTTATTTTATTTCTTAATTTTCGATTTTTAAGAGTCATAGTTTGACTAGGATTTATTTAAGGTAGTTTCTTACTTTGGATAGGATTCTAGTTAGGCAGTTTCCTAGTCTAGATAGAATTCTTTTTGGAGCAGATTTTTAAGTCCTTTTAGCATTAGATTTCGTCCATCCCTACACTATAAATAGGGATCCATTGTGAACATTATTCAACACACCATTATTGAATTCAATTATAAACTTGTGAGTTTATTTTCTCTCTAGAGAACTTTTATCCGAATTTCATAATATTTGTGAGATTCAAATTCGACTTATCAAACGGGTTCATCATCCCCGCTTGTGGCGTCTACATCAAATCCAAGTTCGTGTTTCCAATTGATCACGGGTTACGAATTCTACTAATTCGTGGTTCAACATCGTTGTGAGGCTAGGGTTTGGATCCATCCTTCCAAATCGGTGAAACTGATACAAGTCCTGGGAAGTTCTATAGCTTTCTTTGACGTGTGCCGACGAAGATCGCATCAAGTGGTATCAAAGCTTCGGCTTTGTATCAGGTTCCATCTATCCTTTAAATTTTGTCTTTAAATTTTCGTTCTTTATAAAAAAAAGCCGTTCACAAAAAAAAAAGAGGCGTGAACATTACCGTGAACAGTAAAAAAAAAATTTGTTGTTCGATCTTAGTTTTTCGCTCTTGTTGGATTTTGGAGACGCATTCCGTTATTTGGTTGTTGAACCTTAGATAGGTCGTTCGAATTGATTCGGGTATTTTTGATTTTTGGATTTGATTTCTTTGGAGAGGAAATTGAGAGTTTAGACATCCGTAGGAACTGAGTGCATAAATAATTGTAGGTGTTTTATTGCTTAGAAATCTTGGTAGGATTTAATTGTTCCGTTTTCAGTCAATTTCCCGTTGTAAATTTTATTTCTGTTCCGAATTGATTTTATAGTTAAAAAAAAAGAGAAAAAAAACGAATGAAAAAAAAATCATGAAAACAAAAAAAAAAGAGGAGAAGATGATTGGTTCTGCTGGATATGGAGGGAGGAAATACCACAGAGATGGATGGGAGGAGTACCGGGAGATAAATGTCCCATTCTTCCGAGGTACGAGTGATCCCGAGTTGTACCTAGAGTGGGAAAAGAAGATTGAACTGTTGTTTGGTTGTCATGATTATCCTGAGCGGAGGAAGGTCAAGATCACTGCTAGTGGGTTCTGTAAAGATGCTGCCACCTGGTGGGAACAATTCACGTACAATAGACGTTATCGAAGTCCACCAATAGACACGTGGAGAGAGATGAAGATGGTGTTGCGAGCCCGATATGTGCCTTATCGCTACCATTGACGGCTAGAAAGGAAGCTAGAGAACCTGAGGCAAGGAAGCAAGGAAGTAGAAGAGTACTTCCAGGAATTGATGGATGCCATGCGTCGAGCTGACATAGAGGAATCCCCAGAGGATACCATGATTAGATTTGTTACAGGTTTGCGCATGGAGATTAGAGAGAGAGTGGCTTTGCGGCACTATGCGGAGTTGGCGGACATGGTGCAAAATGCAATCAATGTGGAGAATCGACTTAAGAAGTGGAGTGATACTACACTGACAAACTCCTCTACTCGAGAATTTGATTGGAGTGGTATCACATGTATGCTGAAGTCAGGTTTGGAAATGGCGACATCATACAATTCGGACGTTTGCAAGGGAGGAGATGAGATTGTTGAAGATGTTTCTGATCCAGAGTGGCTTGTTGAGGAGGATTCGCATATGGGAGATACAACAAAAGAGAAATCAGTTTCTAAACATTTTGGGGCCGAAACAACTCCAGAAGAGTCGGTTCCAGTTATTGTGGATGAACCTGTTTTGGAGATGGCTATTCTAGAAGTTTCCAATTTGAAGTTAACAGCTGTAGATTACTTAGTTCGTGCCGACACTACTTTGGAAGGTAGTCAACTTTGCAGTTCTCCATTGAAGCATGAAGAAGAGGCAGTACATGAACAAGTTGTTGATGAGCCATTAGAAAAGGCATTTGAAGGAAATAAGCTGATAGTACAGCCATGTTTTAAAAAGGAGAATGTTAGTTGTTGGGAAGCAGTTGTGGGTCAAGTGGATTATGTGCAAGCAAACATGGAGGATCTTCTAAATTCTGACAACATTGATCAATTTCTTTCTTTTAGTGTTTTTGTTCTGCAGGTGGACGAAGAGAAGGTGCGAGCCATCCAAGAATGGCCGACGCCCACCTCTGTTGGAGAGATAGGGAGTTTTCATAGATTGACGAGTTTCTACCGCCGTTTTGTACCACACTTCAGTAGCATTGCAGTCCCAATGACTGAGGTGATAAAAAAAAACGTGGAGTTCAAATGGGGGGAAGCTCAAGAACGAGCTTTTCAAACACTCAAGGAAAAATTGACACACCCACCGGTACTATCTCTTCCTGACTTTTCTAAAACTTTTGAGGTTGAGTGTGATGCTTCCGGTGTTGGTATTGGTGCAGTTTTGATGCAAATGGTTCGACCAATTGCATACTTCAGTGAGAAGTTAGGAGGTGCCACTGCAAATTACCCGACGTATGACAAGGAATTGTATGCACTAGTGCGGGCATTGCAGACGTGGCAACATTACTTATGGCCCAAGGAGTTCGTGATCCATACTGACCATGAGTCGTTGAAGCATTTGAGGGGGCAACATAAGTTGAACAAAAGACATGCAAGATGGATGAAATTCATCGAGACATTTCCATATGTCATCAAATACAAGCAAGGTAAAGAAAATGTAGTAGCCGATACGTTGTCTAGAAGGTACGCGTTGCTTTCTACTTTGGATGCTAGATTACTAGGTTTTGAGTGCATTAAATCATTATATGTTGATGATGATGATTTTAAGGATATTTATATTGCATGTGAGAAATATGGATATGGAAAGTTTTATAGGCAAGATGGTTATTTGTTTAGGGAGAATAAATTATGTGTGCCTAACTGTTCCATGCATGAGTTATTATTGTTGGAATGACATGGTGGGGGTCTTATGGGGCATTTTGGAGTAGCTAAGACTTTATCTGTTTTGCAAGAACATTTCTTTTGGCCTCATATGAAGCATGATGTGGAAAAACTGTGTGCTAAATGTGTTACATGTCGACAAGGTAAGTCTAGAGTCCAACCACATGGTTTATACATGCCTTTGCCTATTCCTACATTGCCTTGGATTGACATATCTATGGATTTTGTGTTAGGATTGCCTAGGAGTAAATGTGGTCATGATTCTATTTTTGTGGTTGTTGATAGATTTTCTAAAATGGCGCATTTTATTACATGTTCTAAGTCTAATGATGCGTCGCATATAGCTGATTTGTTCTTTAGGGAAGTTGTGCGTTTGCATGGTATGCCTAAAACAATTGTGTCTGATCGTGATGCTAAGTTCTTGAGTTATTTTTGGAAGACTTTGTGGTGTAAGTTAGGGACTAAATTGTTGTTTTCTACTACTTGTCATCCACAAACTGATGGTCAAACAGAAGTAGTAAATAGGACTTTATCTACGTTGTTGTGGGCATTGATTAAAAAGAACATAAAAAATTGGGAAGAATGTTTGCCGCATGTGGAATTTGCATATAATAGGTCTGTTCATTCTGCATCTCAGTTTTCACCATTTGAAATTACATATGGTTTTAATCATTTAACTCCCTTGGATTTAATTCCTTTGCCTGTGCAAGAATTCACTAATTTGGATGGGAAAAAGAAAGCTGAATTTGTTAAACAGATCCATGAGTAGGCTAGAGCAAACATCGAAAGGAGAACCGAGCAGTACGCTGAGAAAGCCAACAAAGGGCGGCGGAAGGTCGTGTTCGAACCCAGCGAGTGGGTTTGGTTGCACATGAGGAAGGAAAGGTTTCTGGCTCAACGGAGATCCAAGCTGTTACGTAGAGGCGATGGACCATTTCATGTCCTTAAGAGAATTAGTGACAATGCTTACAAATTGGACTTGCCCGGTGAGTACAAGGTTAGTTCTACATTTAATGTTGCTGACTTAAGTCCTTTTCATCTAGGGGATGAGCTGGATTTGAGGACAAATCCTTTTCAAGAGGAGGGGAATGATACGCTCCGAGCTAAGGAGGTGTCGGATCCAATCAAGGTGCCTGAAGGACCCATGACGCGATCGCGAGCTAAGAGGTTCAAGGAAATCCTCAACGGGTTCATACGAGAGGTTTGGGAACAAGAGGCGTCAAGAAAACCCATGGAAGGAGCCAATGAGGGGGAACCAAGCTGGAAGGTGTTGATAGCGGCACAAGGTTATCAAGGGTTGGAGTTAGAGTGCATTGCATGAAGATGGAAATCAGTCGGTATGCCCATACCGCGCGACAGTCAGTATGCCCATACTGACTAGGAGTAATATCGATCCTTAATATTTTAATTAAGGGGATTGGTTTATTAGACTATAGTATTTATTTAGTCAGATTTTTATTTATTTTATTTCTTAATTTTCGATTTTTAAGAGTCATAGTTTGATTAGGATTTATTTAAGGTAGTTTCTTACTTTGGATAGGATTCTAGTTAGGCAGTTTCCTAGTCTAGATAGAATTCTTTTTGTAGCATATTTTTAAGTCCTTTTAGCATTAGATTTCGTCCATCCCTACACTATAAATAGGGATCCATTGTGAACATTATTCAACACACCATTATTGAATTCAATTATAAACTTGTGAGTTTATTTTCTCTCTGGAGAACTTTTATCCGAATTTCATAATATTTGTGAGATTCAAATTCGACTTATCAAACGGGTTCATCATCCCCGCTTGTGGCGTCTACATCAAATCCAAGTTCGTGTTTCCAATTAATCGCGGGTTACGAATTCTACTAATTCGTTGTTCAACATCGTTGTGATGCTAGGGTTTGGATCCATCCTTCCAAATCGGCGAAACTGATACAAGTCCTGGGAAGTTCTATAGCTTTCTTTGATGTGTGCCGACGAAGATCGCATCAATTTTCAAGTTAGAATGTATGAATGGGATGAATGGAAAATTGCATTTAAAACAAAGCATGGTTTATATGAGTGGTTAGTTATGCCTTTTGGTCTCACTAATGCACCGAGCACGTTTATGAGGTTGATGAACCATGTTTTGTGTGATGTGATTGGTAAATTCGTGGTTGTATACTTTGATGATATTTTGATTTACAGTCATAGTGCACAGGCGCACATAGAACACCTTAGACGTGTATTTTTCTTATTGCGTGATGCTAAGTTGTATGGAAACTTGTCTAAGTGTTCGTTTTGCATGGATGAAGTTGTATTTCTAGGCTTTGTCATCAGTTCACGAGGTATTGAAGTAGACCGTTCCAAAATCAAAGCGATTGAGGAATGGCCAACCCTGAAAAACGCCTCTGAGGTTCGATCATTCCATGGTCTAGCTGGGTTTTACCGTCATTTTGTATGGGATTTCTCCCGTATAGCCACCCCTCTTACTGAGCTAAGTAAGAAGGACCGGAAATTTGAGTGGGGTAAACAACAAGAGTATGCTTTTACTACTTTGAAGTCTTTGTTATGTTCAACTCCTGTTCTTTGTTTACCTGATTTTACTAAGACTTTTGAGATCGAGTGTGATGTTTCGGGCATAGGTATTGGTGCTGTTTTGATGCAGGGAAAATGACCCGTTGCATACTTCAGTGAGAAGTTAAATGGCGCCTCCCTTAGGTATTCCACGTACGATAAAGAGCTCTATGCTTTGAAGCGTGCGTTGGACACATGGCAGCACTATCTCTGGCCTAAGGAGTTCGTCATCCACACAGATCACGAAAGCTTGAAGCACTTGAAAGGGTAAAACAATCTAAACAAGAGACATGCGAGATGGGTCGAGTTCATCGAGTCTTTTCCGTATGTTATCAAGTACAAGAAAGGCGAAGACAATGTGGTCGCCGATGCCCTATCAAGAAGGTACGCTCTTTTGAACTTAATGCATGCTAAGATGCTTGGTTTCGAGTCCATTAAACCATTGTATGTTGAGGATGCCTATTTCAGCCCCATCTATGCTTCATGTATCTCGAAACCTAGGTCTTTAGATGGTTATTATTTGCATAATGGTTTTCTGTTCAAAGAGTCGAAGTTATGCATTCCTGATTATTCTATGCGTGAGCTATTAGTGTTAGAATCGCATGCGGGGGGTTTAATGGGTCACTTTGGTGTGCATAAGACATTGAACTTGCTGCATGAACACTTCATTTGGCCGCATATGCGTAAGGATGTAGAGAATGTATGTAGTCGTTGCATTACTTGCCGTCAAGCCAAATACACTTCACACCCATTCGGATTGTGCACACCTCTGCCCGCCCCTTCAGCTCCTTAGATCGATATTTCTATGGATTTCATCTTAGGATTGCCTAGATCTAGGTCGGGTAAGGATTCTGTGTTTGTTGTAGTTGATAGGTTTTCCAAAATGGCTCATTTCATTGCATGTAGGAAAACTGATGATGCTGTTTACATTGCCAACTTGTTCTTTGTTCATGTTGTTCGTTTGCATGGAATTCCTCGTACTATTGTTAGTGATAGGGATTCTAAGTTTTTAGGACATTTCTGGCGTGTTTTGTAGGGAAACTTAGGTACTAAGTTATTGTTTTCTACTGCATGTCATCCACAAACCGATGCTCAAACTCAGGTTGTGAATCGTACATTAGGAGCTTTACTTAGGTCTCTAATTAAGAATAACTTGAAGTCATGGGAAGAATATTTACCATATGCCGAGTTTGCTTATAATCGTGTTGTGCATTCTTCTACTAACATGTCTCCTTTTGAAGTAGTTTATGGATTTAATCTGTTAACTCCTACTGATTTACTTCCTTTACCCGTTAAGCATCTAACGAGTGTTAAAGGTATGAAGAGAGATGATTTTATTCGAGAGATGCATGAGAAGGTACGTGCCCGGATTGAACACCAAGGCTCGAGAATAGCCACCGCACGCAACACGAGGTGCAAACGTGTGATATTCCAGCCCGGTGATCGTGTTTGGGTTCATTTGAGTCCTGGCCGATTCCCGAACTTGAGGAAGTCGAAGTTGTTGACCCGTGGAGATGGTCCCTTCACTGTTTTGAGCCGTGTTAATGACAATGCATACCGCATTGATCTACCTAGTGAGTATAGGTGTTCTTCTACGTTTAATATAGCTGATTTATCTCATTTTCTTGCAGATGAGTTCGACCATGACGAGGATCCAAATTCGAGGATGAATTCTTTTCAGCAGGGGGGGAATGATGAGGACATCTATAGCAATGAGGAAATCAATGAAGAGCTACACTTCAAAGGACCCGTCACAAGACTACGAGCTAAGAAGTTGCAAGATTATTTGCAAGCCACAATTCGTAAGAAGCTCGAAGAAGAAGACGGCGTGCAAGGAAGTTTGAAGATGATGACCTTGTTGACATTGGAAGATGGAGATCAAGATATGGAGAACACAACATGAAGATGTGCATGTGTGCATATGGACGTGTGCATGTGCATGAGTTGAAGAGAAGTCACGGCCGAGTGAAGAGGAGACCAATTTTCGGTCTTGATGTTTTTATTCTAGTTGTTATTTTATTTTAGACTATAGTATTTAATTTATTTAATTAGACTATAGTCTAGATCAGATTTATTTAATTTATTTGGTGTAATTTTCGGTATTAATAAGTCATAGGTTTGACTAGGATTTTAGATAAGGCAAGATCTACAAGTTCTACCTTAAATAGAGAGTTTAGGAAATTACCTAGTCTAGTTCTAGTTTGATTTGGGCTTGCAATTTTCGGCCCCTATCCCTTATATTTTCGGTCCTCCTATTGTTATAAATAGGGGATCCATGCTTCATTGTTACTTTAGACTTTATTTATTAATTAAGCTTTGCTTCAATATTGTCTCATCCCCATTAAATCTTTGTGAGTTTAGATATTAAATTCATACTCTTAGAACTAGCAATTCTAGGTTTTACAAAGGAAATTCGTCATCCATGTTCGAGGGATCGCCGGAGACTCACTATCGAAGAACAACTTAAAGGATTTGGCCTTGCGTACGTTCGAGATTCAAGGCAACTTTCAGGTTGTGATTCACCACTACCTTTCCACCGCCACCATCCACTCTCGACGTCAAACATAGCCGCCGCCATCCACCTCAAGTCCTCCACAAGATCGAGTTCAAGCCATTCATCATATAGTCCAAACCGTAAGTTCGTTACAACTCTATCATACCCTATCTACTCTAGCCCTTCTTCACCCAAACTTCACGTCCAAAATACCTTCCTCATCCTCGTCCATACCATCGTTCAAAACAGCCCCATATCCTTTGGATTTGTATTACTTTGTGTGTCATAAGTCTAGGTATTTTATTTAGTTCTAGTCGTCTAGTTTGTCTCGTTATTTTAGTTTTGTTATTCCGCATATTCCCATTAGATATTTGAGTCATAGAAGTCACAAAACCTTACGTTTGTCGACGTGTGTTCGTTCCTAAATCCCGGGTCACATCAAATAGGATTTCTTTGTTTTGTCGTTCATTTTATAGTTCGTTTCATTGTTCCGTTGTAATATTTTGTTTTGTTCATTGAGTTTAAAAAAACGGACGAAAAAAAAATCATTAAAAAAAAGGAGTCGATCAAAAAAAAAAAGTCGACATGTCTAACAAAGGTGCAGGTACCAAAGATAAAGCAGCAGGATCGAGTGATGAGACACTCACTACATTTGATCCAAAGAATACAGTGGAGGCCATTCAACAACATCTAACGAAGTTGTTCAAGACTGAGATGGCAACGTTGAATGAGAGACTCAACAAAGTGGAGAATTCATTACAGGAGCAATCCCAACAAGCTCCACAAGAGAACCGTGGTGGTAAAGGTGGAAGAGGCAGATGAGGAACCCGGATAGAGGCTCGATGCTACCCCTACGTAGAGAGACAAAGGGCGGATTACTACGACACTGAGGTGGGAGATTCAGAGGAGGAGGATAGATACTCAAATGCTGGAGGAAGAAAACATGGAAAAGTAAAGAATCGAGAAGATGACAACCTCGGCAACATCAAAATGAATGTGCCTTTGTTCCAAGGTAAAAATGATCCAGCTTTGTACCTTGAATGAGAGCACAAGATAGAGATGATGTTCGACTGTCATAACTATTCCGAGCTCAAGAAGGTGAAGTTGGCAGCTGTAGAGTTCTCAGACTATGCCATAGTATAGTGGGATCAGTTGATATCCAACAAACGGCGTAATTTGGAACAACCAATAGAGACATGGGGAGAGATGAAGGCGGTGATGAGGAAGAGATTCGTGCCAAGCTATTACTACCGGGAGCTATACAACAAGTTACAAAACTTGAGACAAGGTACGAATAGTATAGATGAATACTTCAAGGAGATGGAGGTTTCAATGATCCCAGCAAATGTGGAGGAAGATAGGGAGGCCACAATGACTCGCTTTCTAGCCGGTCTACATAGAGAGATCCAAGAAGTAGTAGAGTTGCAGCACTATGTGGAGATGGAAGACATGGTGCAAATGGCTATAAAGATAGAGAACCAAATCAAGAGGAGGGGTAACAATAATCGAGCGAGTTCTTCTATATGGAAATCGAACTCAAATCCCAATGCAACCCCATGGAAGGCTTCAAATCAGGGGAAGAAGGATGAGAAGCAACCGTTCACCAAGCCGAAGACTGAGGCCCCAACAGTGACGGGATCGAGTAATCAAGACTCGTCGGATAACCGAAACCGAGACATTAAGTGGTTTAAATGTCAAGGTAGAGGTCGCATAGTCCACCAATGCCCAAACCGGCGTGTGATGATTTTGAAAGACAATGGTGAGATTGTGACGGATGAAGAAGAAGTTGATCCGAAGATGCCGGGATTGTCCGAGTCAAGTGAGGACGAGCAGTACGCAGCACCCAATGCCCTCATTTTGGTTGCACGCAAGTTTCTAAGCTTGCACACCAAGAGTGTCGACGAAGAACAAAGGGAGAACATATTTCATACCTGATGCCACATCAAGGATAAGGTATGTAGTATGATTATTGATGGTGGTAGTTGTACTAATGTTGCAAGTGTTGTGATGGTAACAAAATTAGGATTGCCGGTTCTCAAGTATCCTAAGTCGTACAAGCTGCAATGGTTGAACAACAGTGGAGAAACCAAGGTGAACAAGCAAGTTTGAGTGCCATTTCGGATTGGCAAGTATGAGGATGAAGTGTTGTGCGACGTTGTGCCTAGGCAAGCAGGACACATTTTGCTAGGACGTCCATGGCAATTCGATAGGAGGGTGAAGCATGATGGCTTCACAAATAAGTACTCTTTCATACTAAACAAGAAGATGGTGACACTAGCTTCTCTAACACCATCCCAAGTGTATGAGGACCAAGTGAAGCTACAAGAGGAGGCCGATACCATGAGGAAGAAAGGCAAGGAGGCCAACATTGGAAAGGAGGTGATCCAACACGCTTGTTTTGCCACAGCTAGCGATATCAAATGGGCTGTCCAAAATGAGAAGCCAATGTACTTGATGATCCGCAGAGATGTCTTAGTGAGTACTAACCAATTTGACCCATCTTTGCCTAGTTCTATTGTATCTCTTTTGCAGGAATTCAAGGATGTGTTTCCCGAAGAGATGCCACCGGGTTTACCACCAATTAGAGGAATCGAGCACCAAATTAACTTCATGTCAGGCGCTACATTGCCAAACCGACCGGCCTATCGGAGCAACCCCGAGGAGACAAAAGAGCTAGAATGTCAAATACAAGAGCTGTTGGAGAAAGGACAAGTGAGGGAGAGTTTGAGTCCATATGTGAGTCCAGTTTTGATCGTGCCGAAGAAGGATTCATCCCTACGGATGTGTGTCGACTGCCGAGCCGTCAACAACATTACGGTAAACTATCGACATCCCATTCCCTGTTTAGATGACATGTTAGACGAATTACATGGTGCACGCATATTTTCTAAGATAGACTTAAGAAGTGGGTACCATCAAATTCGCATCAAGGAAGGGGATGAGTGGAAAACGGCATTCATTACAAAATTAGGATTGTATGAATGGTTAGTTATGCCGTTTGGTTTGACAAATGCTCCTAGTACATTTATGCGTCTTATGAACCATGTTTTGCGTGCTTTTATAGGTAGATTTGTTGTGGTTTATTTTTTTGTGGAAAACGGCATTCATTACAAAATTAGGATTGTATGAATGGTTAGTTATGCCGTTTGATTTGACAAATGCTCCTAGTACATTTATGCGTCCTATGAACCATGTTTTGTGTGCTTTTATAGGTAGATTTGTTATGGTTTATTTTGATGACATATTGATTTATAGTAAGAATGAAGAGGACCATGTAGAGTATTTGAAATTTGTTTTGCAATCTTTGAGGAAAGAACAATTGTATGCTAACCTAAAGAAATGCAACTTTTGTACGGATAAGGTTGTGTTTCTTAGTTTTTTTGTTAGTGCAGATAGAGTACAGGTGGACGAAGAGAAGGTTCCTGCCATCCAAGAATGGCCGACGCCAACAAGTGTGGGAGAGGCTTGAAGTTTTCATGGACTTGCGAGATTCTATCGGCGTTTTGTTCCACACTTCAGTAGTATTGCAGCACCCATGACAGAAGTGATCAAGAAGAATGTGGAATTCCAGTGGGGAGAAGCGCAAGAAAAAGTATTTCAGACGCTTAGGAGAAATTGACACATCCACCAGTACTATCTCTTCCAAACATTTTTAAAACTTTTGAGATAGAATGTGATGCTTCTGGTGTTGGAATTAGTGCAGTGTTGATGCAAGAGATCTGACCCATCACCTACTTCAGTGAGAAGCTTGGCGGCGCCACTGCAAACTACTCGACATATGACAAGGAGTTGTATGCACTAGTTCGGGCATTGCAAACATGGCAACACTATTTGTGGCCCAAAGAGTTCATGATCCACACCGATCATGAATCATTGAAGCATTTGAAGGGGTAACACAAGTTGAACAAAAGACATGCCCGTTGGATGGAGATAGTTGAGATGTTTGCATACGTCATCAAGTATAAGTAAGGAAAGGAGAATGTAGTAGCTGACGCACTATCGAGGAGGTACGCTTTACTATCTACTTTAGATGCTAAGTTGCTTGGTTTTGAGTGCATTAAGAACATGTACATTGATGATGATGATTTTAAGGATGTATATGTTGCATTTGAAGGATCTGGAGATGGGAAATTTTATAGGCATGATGGATATTTGTTTAGAGAAAATAGGTTATGTGTGCCTAATTGTTCCATGCATGAGCTTTTATTGTTGGAGTCACATAGTAGTGGTTTAATGGGGCATTTTGGGATAGCTAAGACTTTAGCTGTTTTGAATGAGCATTTCTTCTGGCCTCATATGAAACGTGACGTGGAACGTATGTGTGCTAAGTGTGTTACATGTAGACAAGCCAAGTCTAGAGTCCAACCACATGGTTTGTACATGCCTTTGCCTATTCCTACATCACCTTAGATAGATATATCTATGGATTTTGTGTTAGGATTGCCTAGGAGTAAACGTGGTCATGATTCTATTTTTGTGGTTGTAGATAGATTTTCCAAGATGACACATTTTATAGCATGTTCTAAAACAAATGATGCTTCCTACATTGCTGATTTATTTTTTAAGGAAGTTGTGCGTCTACATGGTATGCCTAAGACTATTATTTATAATAGGGATGCTAAGTTCTTGAGTTTTTTCTGGAAGACTTTGTGGTGTAAGTTAGGAACTAAACTTTTGTTTTCTACTACTTGTCACTCACAAACTGATGGTCAAACGGAACTAGTAAATAGGACTTTATCCACTTTGTTAATGGCTCTAATTAAAAAGAACATCAAAACTTGAGAAGAATGTTTGCCACATGTTGAATTTGCATATAATAGGTCTGTGTATTCTGCATCTCAGTTTTCACCATTTGAAGTTGCATATGGATTTAATCCTTTAACTCCGTTGGATTTGATTCATTTACATGTTCATGAACATACTAACCTTGAAGGGAAAAAGAGAGCTGATTTTGTTAAACAGATCCATGAGAAGGCTAGAGCGAACATAGAGAGGTGAACCGAGCAGTATGCCAATAAAGCCAACAAGGGGCGACGGAAAGTGGTGTTTGAGCCCGAAGAATAGGTTTGGCTACATATGCGTAAAGAACGGTTTCCAGTTCAAAGGCGTTCTAAGTTACTTCCTAGAGGCGATGGACCATTCCAAGTTGTGGAGCGCATCAGTGATAATGCATACAAGTTGGACTTGCCAGGTGAGTACAAAGTGAGTTCCTCATTTAATGTTGCTGATTTAAGTCCTTTTGATGTAGGTGACGAGCTGGATTTGAGGACAAATCATTTTCAAGAGGAGGGGGATGATACGACCCGAGCTGAGGAGATGTCCGATCCAATCAAGGTACCAGAAGGACCGGTAACGTGGGCAAGAGCTAAGAGGTTCAAGGAGAGCCTCAATGGATTCATGCGAGAGGTCTGGAACCAAGAGTCGCATAAGCGACCCGTGGAAGGAGAAGAACCCGAGCCCAAGTGGAAGATAGTGATCTTGAGCTGCGGAACAGATTGGCACGAGCTACAACATGAGCTAGAACGCTCACACCCGCTCGCACTATTTGACGTGAGCTACAACGTGTGAGGACGCGCTAGTGAACCCGGCCGTGCTACCGATGCTACGGGCAACGAGACTGGCGTGACCTACAGCACGACCTGAGGCGTGAGTGAAGCCAGTCGCGCCACAGACGCTACACAGAATGAGACTGGCGCAACCTACAGCGCGATCTGGAGCGCGACTGACCCCGTGTCGCGCCCAACTGGAGCGTGTCCGGAATTGCGCAATTATTATGTTTTATTTCCTATTTTGTGTAGGATTTTATTTTAGGGCTTAGTTTGTTTTGGACCAACTATATAAGACCCTGTTCTCTCATTATTTTGGAGACAACTTTGATATTAAAATTAAACGTGAGTTTTCACTTTTCTCTCTCGAAGAGAATTATTCGAGTTTCACATCACAACGTGAGATTCAAACGACTTATCAAACGGATTCACATCCCCGTTTGTGGCGTCATCCATACAATCCGAGTTCGTGTTTCCAATTGATCGAGGGTCGCGGATTCAATCAAATTCGTGGTTCGATTTCATTGTGAGGCTATGGGTTTGGATTTTCATCACCAATTGTTCGTGTAACCTGATACTCCTGGGAAAACAATGCAATCGTTGTCATCTTGCCGGCGAGGATCGCATCAATATCTACCCACAAAAATTCACAGTCTCCACATAGATCGTTGACTTATGTTTTTGTTTTCAAAATATTTTATTCCTTAATGTGTCTATCTTCCTAGTAACAACGTAAATTCTTGGTTAACTTTAACACAGCTCAATCTGAAAGACTTCTTCTAACCGGATGTTGACCCCCATAGAGTAGGTTATTTCCCTAACGAACTCAAACACCGAATGGATCTCTTTCTTGGTATACGTATAAAATCTCATAATCAGCTCATCGTGATATACATGTGGCAGTTATTTTGAGCCGTAAGTTTATGTTCAGTCATCAAAATGAAACGTTTCCTCAGTCAAACTATGCTCTCAACAATCTCATTAGTGTTTACAAATTCAGCCTAAGTTCAGCAACTATAGGCTAAGTTAATCTTACATTCTCTCACTTTCAAAATAAACACATTTCGGTTATCAAGGTTTACAGTATGCATTCCGCACGTTCCCAACATCACAAGTATGCACAAGACATATATAAACAAGTTCATACATATATGTAATCAACATAGTTTTTTAACAGAAACTAGTATGCTCACAGACATATTTCAAAACCAGTATGCTATCACCATAGCAACAGAGTATGCAATCAGCGCAGTTAATCAGAGTATGCTATCCGCATAATAATCAATCTTTCGAGGATTTTCGTCAACACGACGAATCCTAATCTTTCATTTTTAGACAGACTTAACATTTCAACAAATAATGTAAACTTTTAAAAACTAAAATTCGCATAAAAACATGCGTATCTTTTAAGTTGTTGCGTGAGTGACGAGCTGATGGCTTATATAATATCACACGGAATTTCAATGAAAGACGAAATAAGACCCAGCAGGTCTGCAGAATTGCAAAACTGCTCTGATACCACTTTGTAGCGCCCCGATCCTGAAAGATCGTGAAAATGGACGCCGCGAGGGTGGGAATTAAGAAGCGGGAAAGAAATGGGATAATTAAATTAATGACGGGTGTTAATCTAAAAAGACTAATGTTTGGAATAAAATTTAACAACCGAGTATGCCAAAGATAGGTTATGCCTTCCAGAAAATTAGACAACATAACCTCTGTAACTAGAGTGAATCCCCGATTATAATGGCTTATAAGAGAAGAATGGAAGTTGTAACAATTCAATAAGCCCTTTCATAGGCCAAACGGAAACAAATAATTAGATACCAACAATCAATAGACCCATTCATAGGTCGACAAAAGAAACAGACACCAATATGCTGAACAAATGAAGCCCTTCCATAAGCCAAAATGAATGATCAAATAGACATAACGAAAGACGGGCTTCCTCCCATTGGAATAATTATGTAGCTAAGCATATGATACATGTTAACTAGGAAGTCAACAAATGTTCAGAATCAGAGAAGCAGAATCATATCAACAAAATACCAAGATCAGAGTTCTTAGCATTTAGCAAGAGAATACAATAAGTGCGAAAGCTCAATTCTTAACAGAATACTAACAAAAAGGGACAACGGAAAAATATGTAAATCATAATAGCCTATATCTCAGCCTCGTCACCTCCACGCTCCAGCCTACTGACCTGAAAATGTTTAAAAAGATTTGGGCTGAGTACTAATGCACTAAGTGGGCAAGTTCTCACAATTTAAGTTATGCAAATCATTTTGTAAAAGTAATCTATATGTGTCCATGGAGGTAGTGAAGCTTAGGAGGTTTAAAAGTTGGAAACAACCTAATTTTACCAAAATATTTTATCGTGAAGTGGTTAAGAGTATAACCTGTCACTGCCCGCAACCCAAACTACATCACCAGCGCATAACATTGAGTATGGCCATAGTATACCCAAAGAGTATAACCAATAAGTGTTTCATTTTAGTCTCACTGACAAGGAGTAGGGCAGGACAAATAATGCATGCATACTGTAGCTACTCACATTGATACAACGCTGGTTTATGAGACTCCGACAACATACTATAGCATGTAAATATTTAACACAGATAGTCACATATGCAATTTTAGCAAAGCAGAGCTTAATAACTCGAAAGATACAATTTGCAAAGATAGTATAATATAACCCACCTTTCTCGAGATTTTGAAAAGCTAACTCCTGAAGAATCAACCCTGATACTTTTTCTCTAGCTCAGCTCGTACTACAAAAGGTAAACTTTAACTTAGGATAAACGCTATATTTTCAGAAATTGATCTACTATAAGCGGAGCTATAATTAATTCTATTCTATTCTAAAATAGATTGCGCGACTCTAGAGACCTCAAATAATTTCGACAAAGAAGGAAATAAATTCCAAAACATTATTCTTGTTTTACTGGGATCAACTGATTTGACAGAGGTCTCTTTCCAAAACTTGTCATTTATCCAAAGTTTACCAGATCTACACCACGACACTTTTTAATCGCTCGGAAATTACGAAAATATTCAGGGATGATACTATACATGCCAAAAGTAAAGAATGAGAATTTTAGAATTTTTCGATAACACATGTTCTCGGAAATAAAATAACTGCTTAAATTAAATAATCGATATTATTCAAAACTTATCCGAAAATTACGAAATTCGATGGGAGCATAGGAAATATTATTTCGAGCAACTTTCGAGAAGAAACTTTTTCAATTTGACGACCCAAAATGGGTGAAACGGGACAAAAATCAAAACTGATCGATAACAATATTCACAGATTTTAGTTGAAAATGTATCGGTCTCGATCGAGCTCGATACTCGTTGGATTTTCGCTCAAATGTATAATTTTTGATATTGCATAAAATAAGGAATTTAATGGTGTAATCAGATCAAAGATCGGACGGCTAGAACATAAATTCGAACTGGGCAGATTTATAATATAATATTCAGATCCAGATTTCAAACGACGAGAAATCAAAAATCTATTCCAGTTAACTACAAGATCCAAATGATCAAAGACTATTTATAAAAAGAAAATTTCTAATACGACTATCCAGGAAGAGTAGATCTGAGATTTACATAAAATGAAAACGGGGAAAAATACCAAAAACTCACAACATCAAAAATCGAAATCGGTAGAATTAAAGATAATCGAAATATAAGCATATTTAGAACTTGAAATTTCTAAATTCATCGGTCCGAATGACCAGAATCTGAGAAAGTACCTTCTCCGAGGAATTGGCGGCGGTCACGATGATTTTCCATCGTGATCATCCTTTGTGTCATCATTTTAATCATGTATTCGTGATCTACGCGTTGACAACTTCAAAATGATTATTTCAGAATTGAAATAGGAAACTAGAGTCGTACATTCTCTGGTAGTTGCTCGGCGTTTCGATTTTGAAAATGAATGAAAAATGAAACCTTAAGCTTCTATTTATAGAGGAAAAATAAATAGGATAATAATGAATAAAAGAAAGGGGATAATGATGGAAAAAGAATAGGATAATTACGAATAAGATAATCTTTTGAAAAAGAAATTGGATAATGACGGATGGCCTTTTTCTATTAAATTTATTATTTTCCAACTTAAAGTTGTGCCAAGAGTTTATTTGAACTCGAAATTAGAAAATTCAAAGTTTGGCACGATACTCGAAATTTTTTTCTATCAACTCGAGAAATATTAGAACATATTTTTAAAGCAACTTTTGATCAAAACAAAATGTTAACAGATTTTTCTGCCTGCAATTTTCCTTTATTTGAATCATTTAAGGACCCAACTTATTTTCTAAATTGCGAGAGGGTAAATAAGTTGAATTAAACCTTCTAAAATATTTCGGGGTATTACAAGATACGTAGTTTCTTAGGTCTAATTGGGTATTATAGAAGATTTATTGAAGGATTTTCCAAGATAGCAAAGCCTATGACCCAGTTATTGAAAAAGGAGAACAAATTCAAATGGAGTAATGATTGTGAGGAAAACTTCCAAGAATTGAAAAAGAGGTTAGTCACTGCACCAGTACTAGCTATACCAGAAGAATCTGAAGGGTTCGTGGTTTTCACAAACGCATCAAAGCAGGGTTTAGGTTGTGTTCCGATGCAAAATGGAAAGGTGATTGCATATGTGTCACGTCAATTGAAACCACATGAGAATAACTACCCAACACATGATTTGGAATCAGCCACCGTAGTGCATGCATTGAAAATTTGGAGACACTATTTATATGGTGGAAAGAGTGTATTTTACTCGGATCATAAAAGCTTAAAATATCAGTTTGAGCAGAAAGAGCTCAACATGAAGCAAAGAAGATGGTTAGAGTTAGTCAAAGATTATGACTGTTCCATATAATACCATCCAGGAAAGGTAAACATTGTTACTGATGCCCTAAGCAGGAAGAATCAAGTAGAATTGAGTTACCTGATAACTCAACAAGAACATATCACCAGGGACTTTGGCAAACTTAGCATTGAAATTGTAATTCAACCAGATAGCATAAGTGCGCATATAACAACGATGATAATGAAGCCTAACTTGCAAGGCATAATCATTGGAGCTCAACAAAAGGATGTTTATCTTGAGAAGATAAAAAGAAGAATAGGTCAAGGAGCCCCAGGAGAATTCGTAGTTGCAGATGCTAAAACATTGATGTACAAGAATAGAATTTGTCTGCCACGGAATGAAGAATTGATAAGAGAAATTTTAGATGAAGCTCATTGCACACCTTACACTGCTCATCCAGGGAGTACTAAAATGTATAGATATTTAAGATTAACATTCTGGTGGCAAAATATGAAGAGAGATATAGCAGCATATGTGGAGAGTTGCATGACTTGTCAACAAATCAAGGCAGAACATCAAAGGCCATCTGGATTGCTCAAACCACTAGAAATTCCTGAATGGAAGTGGGAGCATATCAAAATGGACTTTGTGGCTGGTTTACCAAAGTCATTATATGGAAATCATGCCATATTAGTTATCGTTGACCGTTTGACCAAATCAACACACTTCTTACCGGTCAAGATGACTTTAGGATTGAATAAACTGGTACAAATTTATGTAAGAGAAATTGTAAGACTTCATGGTGCATCTGTGTTAGTGACATCAGATCGCGATATGCGGTTTACGTCTAAATTTTGGCAAAGCTTACAAAATGCAATGGGCACAGAATTGAATTTCAGCACAGCTTTTCACCCACAGACTAATGGACAGTCAGAAAGAATAATTCAAACCCTAGAGGATATGTTCAGGGCTGTGGTCATGGATCAAGGAAGAAGCTGGGAGGAACATTTGCCTTTAGTTGAATTTTCTTACAACAACAGTTTCCAAGCGACCATTGGGCACATAAATTATACAGAAAACTATTGAGGTTATTGAAAAAATAAGACAAATAATGAAAGAGGCCCAAGATCGACAGAAAATGTATGCAGATAAAAAAAGAAAAGATTTACAATTTCAAGTAGGAGATAAGGTGTTCCTAAAAATATCTTCTACAAGAGGCATTGTGCGATTCGGAAAGAAAGGAAAGTTGCGGCCTAGATATATTGGACCGTATGAATATATTGGACCGTATGAAATTCTCGAACGACGGAGAAGTTGCCTACAAGTTGGCGTTATCACCAAAGTTAGGAGTAATTTATGACGTGTTTCATGTTCCAATGCTTCGAAAATATATTTTTGACCCAAGTCACGTCGTAAATCAGGAAGAAATAGAAGTAAATCTAGATCTGACATACAGCGAGTTTCTAATAGCTATTCTCGATAGAAAAGTCCAGATGCTTCAAAATAAAGAGCTAATGCTTGTAAAAGTTTAATGGTGATGCAGCCCGTGGTCCGATCCAAGTTCCTGTTGGGCCAATCATGAGGGCGCGAGCAAAGAAGTTCAAGGAAGTGCTAAACGGATTGATTCAAGAAGTTTGGGCTCAAGAGTTCTCAAAGAAGCCCATTGGAGAAGTTGGAGAAGAAAGCCCAAAATGTGTTAATTTAATATCTTATGTGTGGGCTGATATATGAAGACTCTTAGATTATTTATTTAATCGTTTTTAGTATTTAATTTAGTTATTTTCGTGGGTCTATTTAGGGAGGCCGAATTTTGGCCTTAATTGAGTCAGTTTTGACTTTTATCTTTTGTTTTGGCTAAGGATTTGTTTCCTTATTAGTTTAGGATTTATTTCCTATGTTTAGTTTCCTAGTTGCATTAGGTTTTCACCCTTATATATAAAGGGGGTTGTTATGGACGAAAATCAGTTTTGGATTTATAATATTTTCGTGAGTTTTTACATTCTCTCTAGAGTGTTATCGAATTCATCTTGATTATTCCAAGATGAATTCACCATCCACGAATCGGCGAGTCCACCATCCCTCATTCGTGTGTCATTCATCGTCCCCGAGTTACTGCGTCAACAACACGTTGGAGTTTAGGGTTTCTGTCTTAAATCATTTCGTGGGTTAGATTCAGAGGTTTTGGGATCGTCCATCCATCGGTTCGTTCAAGCCTTCCGTCTGCGTTCGAGGTTCATATCAAATGGAGCAGACATGGACAAGAGGAAGCTACATGGGAACTGGAAGATCAGATCTTAGCAAAGTATCCAACCCTCCTCATAGCAGGTAAATTCAATTTCGGCGACAAAATTTTTTTTAAGAAGGGGAGGATGTAACACACCAGAAAAATATAGTATTTAAAATTTATTTTATAGCTAGAAATTTCCTGAAATTATAATCCAAATTATTTTTGGGTTAGTTAAATTATGGTCTTAGAGGCACTATAAGAAGAAGAAAAGTTTCAACCTTAGTTGTACATCTAAGTTAAAATTATAATTTATATTATAAAAGTATAAATTATTGGGATCGTTTTGGTACCAAGATCATCCAGGTTTCGTTTATCTTTCTTCGTGTCAAGGGTGGAGTTTTTAGGGTTGATAATTTCTGCTTCCGTTGCGTCTCGTATCTCTGTGGTTTAGGTGTCAGTTTTCTTCATCGTTCGTCTTTCTTTTTGCATTTTGATTAAAAAAAAATATTACCTACGAGATTACCGTCCGACTGCTAAGTATCCTCATAGAACATCCCTAAGAGATCATAATACATCTCTTGCACGCCCATACAGAACCAAACGCCAGTCTCGATTCGAACTGATCGCCAAACCCACATACTTCATATTTTCGTTTCGTTCTTGACTTTATTGGATTATTGAGGTTCTGAAGGTACCAAAAAAAAATCCATATTCGAGTGATACACGAGTGTTCAGTGAATTCCTTTTGAGTGATACACGAGAACTTGTGAGGCAGTGAGGTTTTGTTTACTAACCGTTTATTTTGTTTTCTGTGTCATTATGTCTAGTGGATGTGAACAGGTGTCAGATACGGAGGATCAACCTACTGTTGATCTTAAGACGAAATTTCTGATGGAGGCACTTAAATCCGAATTGGGAAAGATGATGAAATCAGAGATGGAGATGGTGTATGAACGAATCTACCTGATTGAGCAGTCTCAGCCTCGAGAGACCAATTCCACTCGAGGCCGTGGTGGTAGAGGTCGTGGTGGTAGAGGTCGAGGTGGTAGAGGAGGTTGTGGTGATTATGATGAGTATGTAGAGGATACAGGGTATGAAGAAGAGGATGTAGGAAGCTGGCATAGAGGTGGAGCACAAGATAACAATCTAGGGAACATTAAGATGAATATTTCCTCCTTCCATGGGAAAAATGATCCAGAGTTGTATCTTGAATGGGAGAGAAAGGTGGAGCTTGTGTTCGACTATCAAAATTATTCAGAGTTCAAGAAGGTGAAGTTGGTTGCGGTAGAGTTCTCAGATTATGCACTGGTTTGGTGGGATCAGATGATGACAAGTCAAAGAAGAAATGACGAGCCACCTATTCAGACTTGGCGTGAGATGAAGGCTGTGATGAGGATGTGATTTCTGCCTAATCATTACTACCGAGAGCTTTACAATAAGTTGCAGAGTTTGAAGCAAAGAAATCGGACTATAGACGAGTACTTTAAGGAAATAGAGATAGCCATGATTCGAGCTAATATTGTGGAGGATCGAGAGGCTACTATGGCGCGATTCCTAGCTGGGTTGCATTGGGACATTCGAGATAAGGTGGAGTTGCAGCATTACGTTGAGTTGGAGGATATGGTTCACATGGTCGTGAAGATAGAGAATCAACTCAAGAGAAGGGGCAATAATAGCAGCAACCAGAGACAGAATCAGACCAATTGGAGGCAATCCCAGCCGATTGCTAGTGGTTCCTCGTCAAAAGAGAATCCATGGAGGAAAGAGGGACCGCCGAGAGATGAGAAGAAGCCGTTCTTTAAGTCCCGGACTGAGACTTCGAGTACAGCATATCAGGGCAGTCCAGCAGTTCCTAATGGGCACAATCGAGATAAGAAGTGTTTCAAGTGTCAGGGATTCGGGCATATTATGAGTGAGTGCCCGAACAGATGAATTATGATCATGCGAGATGACGGTAAAGTTGTGACTGATGATGAGGGGCGAGATCCGGAGATGCCAGCCTTAGAGGATCCTGACGAAGAAGATGAGGCTAAGGAGATTTCAGTACCTGAGGCACAGCTGTTTGTAGCTCGGCGAGTTTTGAGTGCCCAAGTTCAGCCTGATGAGAGAGAGCAGCGGGAAAATCTCTTTCACACGAGATGTCATGTCCAAGACAAGGTGTGCAGTATTATCATTGATGGAGGGAGTTGCACGAACGTGGCTAGTGCAGCCATGGTTCAGAGATTGGGGCTGCCTGTGGTGAAGCATCCCAAGCCGTATCGTTTGCAGTGGCTGAATGAGACCGGTGTAATCAAAGTAACGAAACAAGTGAAGGTTCCTTTTCACATTGGAAAGTATGAGGATGAGGTGTTGTGTGACGTAATTCCAATACAAGCGAGTCACATCTTGTTGGGACGACCTTGGCAGTTTGATAGGCCAGTTACCCATGACAGTTTTACCAACAAGTATTCCTTCGAATATAAGCAGAAGAAGGTATCACTTGTACCTCTTACCCCTAATCACGTTTATGAGGATCAAATGCAGATGTAAAAGGAGGCGGAGAAGGTGAAATCCAAAGAACAGCCCAAGGAGCAGATTGTTCCTAAACGGGAGAATGGGTTGCTTCAGAAGTCCTTTCTTGCGAGGCCTAGTGATTTGAAGAGGGCCGTGCAGGAGGCGAGGCCGATCATTGTGTTGCTGTACAATGAAAATTTGATTATTGATACTGATCTCTCTTCTCTACCCCTTTCTATTCGATCTGTTTTGCAGGAATTTGATGATGTTTTCCCCGAGGATACACCCGCTAGTTTACCACCCATTCGAGGGATTGAGTATCAGATTGACTTTGTGCCCGACGCTACTCTTCCAAACCGACCAGCTTACCGAACCAATCCGGAGGAGACAAAGGAGTTGGAGAGACAAATTGGCTACTTGCTGGCCAAAGGGCACGTGAGGGAGAGTTTGAGTTCTTGTACAGTACCCGTTCTACTCGTGCCCAAGAAGGATAAAACTATGCAGATGTGTTGTGATTGTCGAGCCATTAATAATATGACGGTAAAGTATCACCATCCTATACCTCGTCTAGATGATATGCTTGATGAGTTGCATGGTTCTTGCGTGTTTTCCAAGATTGATTTGCGTAGTGGATACCATCAGATTAGGATTAAGGAAGGAGATGAATGGAAAACTGCCTTTAAGACAAAAATTAGGTTGTATGAGTGGTTAGTTATGCCTTCTAGATTAACTAATGCCCCTAGTACGTTCATGCGTCTTATGAATCATGTTTTGCGTGCTTTCATTGGTAGGTTTGTTGTTGTTTATTTTGATGACATCCTTGTGTATAGTAAGAATCATGAAGAGCATGTTGTTCATTTGAGGGTTGTTTTAGTTACACTTAGGAAAGAAAGATTGTTCGCTAACCATAAGAAGTGTGTCTTTAGTACGGATAGAATTGTGTTTCTTGGTTTTGTTGTTAGTGCACAGGGTGTACAGGTTGATGAGGAGAAGATACGAGCTATTCAAGAGTGGCCGACTCCGAAGAGCATTAGAGAAGTCAGGAGTTTCCATGGCCTTGGTAGTTTTTATAGGCGATTCGTGCCTAACTTTAGCAGTATTGCCGCACCGTTAACTGAAGCCATCAAGAAGAATGTGGAGTTTACGTAGGAGAAGGCGCAAGAAGAGGCGTTTCAGCATTTGAAGCACAAACTGACACACGCCCCGGTATTATCTCTTTCTAACTTTTCTAAGTCTTTTGAGATTGAATGTGATGTTTCTGTTGTTGGTATTGGTGCAGTTTTAATGCAAGAGCGAAGGCATGTGGCGTATTTCAGCGAGAAGCTAAATGGAGCGACGTTGAGCTATCTCACATATGATAAGGAGCTGTACGCCTTGGTGAGAGCCCTCAAAATGTGGCAGCATTATTTGTGGACTCGGGAGTTCGTTATTCACACCGATCATGAGTCTTTGAAGCACTTAAAGGGGCAGCATAAGTTAAATAAGAGGCATGCGAGATGGATGGAGTTTATCGAGATGTTTTCCTACGTCATCAAATACAAGCAAGGTAAAGAGAATGTGGTGGCTGATGCACTTTCTCGGAGGTATGCTTTGATCTCTACTTTAGATGCTAAGTTGCTTGGTTTTGAAGTTATTAAGAGTTTATATGAGCATGATACTGATTTTGGTGAGATTTATCGTGCATGTGAGTGTGCTACTAGTGGGGATTATTTTAGGCATGATGACTATCTCTTTAGGAAGAATAAGTTGTGTGTTCCTAAATGTTCTTTACGTGATTTGTTGTTGCTTGAATCTTATGGTGGGGGTTTGATGGGACACTTTGGCATTGCTAAGACTCTAGTTGTTCTGCATGAGCATTTCTTTTGGCCTCATATGAAACAAGATGTTGAGAGAATTTGTGGGCATTGTGTTACATGTAAGCAAGCGAAGTCTAGGACGAGTTCCCATGGGTTGTATACACCTTTGCCTATTCCTACAGCTCCTTGGATTGATATTTCTATGGACTTTGTGTTAGGCTTGCCTAGGACTAAGCGTGGTAGGGATTCAATCTTTATTGTTGTTGATAGATTTTCTAAAATGGCGCATTTTATTCCATGTCATAAATCTAATGATGCATCTCACGTTACTGAATTGTTCTTTAGGGAGATTGTTAGATTGCATGGCATGCCTAGGACTATTGTTTCTGATAGAGATGCTAAGTTTTTGAGCTACTTTTGGAAGACTTTGTGGTGCAAGTTGGGTACTAAATTGCTGTTTTCCACTACTTGTCATCCGCAAACTGATGATCAAACTGAAGTAGTAAATAGAACTTTGTCTACTTTATTGCGAGCAATCATTAAGAAGAACATTAAGTCTTGGGAAGAATGTTTGCCATATGTTGAGTTTGCTTATAATCGTTCTGTTCATTCTGCTACTTTGTTTTCACCTTTTGAGATTGTTTATGGATTTAATCCTATGACCCCATTGGATCTGGTTCCTTTGCCTGAGCATGAACATATTAATCTTGAGGGCTCGAAATGAGCTGACTTTGTTAAGCAGATTCATGAGAAAGCAAGGTTGAACATTGAGAGGCGAACACAGCAGTATGCCAAACATGTCAACAAAGGACGGCGACAGGTTGTTTTTGAACCTGGTGATTGGGTGTGGTTGCATATGCGCAAGGAGAGGTTCCCATTGCAAAGGCGCTCCAAGGTACTTCCACGTGGTGATGGACCTTTTCAAGTGTTGGAACGAATCAATGATAACGCCTACAAGTTGGACTTGCCCGGTGAGTATAATGTAAGTGCATCTTTTAATGCTACTGATTTAAGTCCGTTTGATGTAGGTGACGCTTGGGATTTGAGGCCAAATCCTCTTCAAGAGGAGGGGAATGATGCAGCCCGTGGTCCGATCCAAGTTTCTGTTAGGCAAATCACGAGGGCGTGAGCAAAGAAGTTCAAGGAAGTGCTAAACGGATTGATTCAAGAAGTTTGGGCTCAAGAGTTCTCAAAGAAGCCTATTGGAGAAGTTGGAGAAGAAAGCCCAAAATGTGTTAATTTAATATCTTATGTGTGGGCTGATATATGAAGACTCTTAGATTATTTATTTAGTCGTTTTTAGAATTTAATTTAGTTATTTTCGTGGGTCTATTTAGGGAGGCCGAATTTAGGCCTTAATTGAGTCAGTTTTGACTTTTATCTTTTGTTTTGGCTAAGGATTTGTTTCCTTATTAGTTTAGGAGTTATTTCCTATGTTTAGTTTCCTAGTTGCATTAGGTTTTCACCCTTATATATAAAGGGGGTTGTTATGGATGAAAATCAGTTTTGGATTTATAATATTTTCATGAGTTTTTACATTCTCTCTAGAGTGTTATCGAATTCATCTTGATTATTCCAAGATGAATTCACCATCGACGAATCGGCGAGTCCATCATCCCTCGTTCGTGTGTCATTCATTGTCCCCGAGTTGCTGCGTCAACAACACGTTGGGGTTTAGGGTTTCCGTCCTAAATCATTTCGTGGGTTAGATTCAGAGGTTTTGGGATCGTCCATCCATCAGTTCGTTCAAGCCTTCCGTCTGCGTTTGAGGTTTATATAACACCGACAGTGACGAGATCGAGTAATCAAGACTCGTCGGGTAACCGAAATCAAGATATTAAGTGTTTTAAATGTCAGGGTAGAGGTCACATAGCCATCTAATGCCCAAACCGGCGTGTAATGATTTTGAAGGACAGTGGAGAGATTGTGACGGATGAAGAAGAAGTTGATCCGGAGATGCCGGGATTGTCTGAGTCAAGTGAGGACGAGGAGTACGCAGTGCCCAATGCCCTCATTTTGGTTGCACGCAAGTCTCTAAGCTTGCACACCAAGAGCGTCGATGAGGAACAAATGGAGAACATATTCCATACCCGATGCCATATCAAGGATAAGGTATGTAGTATGATTATTGATGGTGGTAGTTGTACTAATGTTGCAAGTGTTGTGATGGTGACAAAATTAGGATTTCCGGTTCTCAAGCATCCTAAGCCATACAAGCTACAATGGTTGAACGACAGTGGAGAAACCAAGGTGAACAAGCAAGTTCGAGTGCCATTTCAGATTGGCAAGTATGAGGATGAAGTGTTGTGCGATGTTGTGCCTATGCAAGCGGGACATATTTTGCTAGGACGTCCATGGCAATTCGATAGGAGGGTGAAGCATGATGGCTTCACAAATAAATACTCATTTGTACTTAACAAGAAGACGGTGACACTAGCTCCTCTAACACCATCCCAAGTGTATGAGGACCAAGTGAAGCTATGATACGACCCGGATACTAGGAACGAACACATGTCGACACACGTAAGTTTTGTGTCTTCTATGACTCAACAACTTAATAGAAAATATGCGGAAGACAACGGAATAAACTAGACGACTAGAACCAGATAAAATACCTAAACTATGACACACATAATAAGACAAATCCAAAGAGACAAAGGGGATGTTATGGATGGTATTTGGAACGGTATTAAGGGTGGAAATTGGATGATGATGGTTGGGTTTAGAAGGGCTAGAGTAGATAGGATATGATAGAGTTGTATTGGACTTACAGATGGAACGAACGATGTTGAATCTTGGCACGGTGGTGGCTGGACTTGGGACGGACGAACGGTGGTGATGAATGACGTCGAACGGCGTTGATGAAGGTGATAAGTCGATGTGAATTAAAACCCGAAAGTTGCCTTGGATCTCGAACGTATACAAGGCCAAATTCTTTAAGTTGTTCTTCTATAGTGAGTTTCCGGCGATCCCTCGAATGTGGACGACAATTTCCCTTTGTAAAACTTAGAGGTGCTAAATCTAAGAGTATGAATTTAATTATCTAAACTCACAAAAGATTAAAGGGGAGAGACGATATTGAAAGCAAAGGCTTAATAATCAAATATAGTCTAAAGTATGAATGTCACATGATACCTCTATTTATAACAATAGAGGGGCCGAAAATACTATGCTAAAGGCCGAAAAATAGGAGTCCAAATTGATCTAGAATTGGACTTGGAAGTTTCCTAAACTAGAATTCTATTTAAGGTAGAACTTGTAGATCTTGCCTTATCTAAAATCCTAGTCAAACTATGACTCAAAGGAGCCGAAAATTACATTAAATAAATACCAAAAATCTGACTTAATACTATAGTCCAGATTAATTAAATAAAATACTATAGTCTAATAAATCAATCCCCTTAATTGGATCATCAAGGGCCGATTATTTTGGGCTACACCATCTTGGCCGTGGACTTCAATCACACGCACATATGCACACTCACATGCACACGTACACGTCCTCATGCATTGCACTCCAAGTCTTGATCTCCATCTTCCAATGACAACAAGTTCATCATCTTCAAGCTTCCTTGCACGCCGTCTTCTTCTTCGAGCTTCTTGCCAATTGTAGCTTGCAAATAATCTTACAACTTCTTAGCTTGTAGTCTTGTGACGGGTCCTTTGAATTGAAGCTCTTCATTGAGTTCCTCATTGCTATGGATGTCCTCATCATTCCCCCCTGCTGAAAAGAATTCATCCTCGAATTTGGATCCTCATCATGGTCGAATTCATCTGCAAGAAAAGGAGACAAATCAGCAACATTAAACGTAGAAGAACACTTATACTCACCAGGTAGATCAATGCGGTATGCATTATCATTAACTTGGATTTCCTCAGGTTGGGAAATCGGACAGGGCTTAAATGAACCTAAACACGATCACCGGGCTAGAATATCATGCGCTTGCGCCTCGTGTTGCGTGCGGCGGCAATTCGTGAGCCTTGGTGCTCAATCCGGGCACGTACCTTCTCATGCATCTCTTGAATGAAATCAGCTCTCTTCATACCTTTAACTCTCGTTAGATGCTCAACGGGTAAAGGTAACAAATCAGTAGGAGTTAGTGGATTAAATCCATAAACTACCTCAAAAGGAGACATGTTAGTAGAAGAATGCACAACACGATTATAAGCAAATTCAGCATATGGTAGACATTCTTCCCATGACTTCAAGTTATTCTTAATTAGAGACCTGAGTAAAGCTCCTAAAGTGCGATTCACAACCTCAGTTTGACCATCGGTTTGTGGATGACATGCAGTAGAAAACAATAACTTAGTACCTAATTTTCCCCACAAAACACGCCAAAAATGTCCTAAAAAGTTAGAATCCCAATCACTAACAATAGTACGAGGAATTCCATGCAATCTAACAACATGCACAAAGAACAAGTTGGCAACATGTATAGCATCATCAGTTTTCCTACATGCAATGAAATGAGCCATTTTGGAAAACCTATCAACTACAAAAAACACAGAATCCTTACCCGATCTAGATCTAGGCAATCCTAAGATAAAATCCATAGAAATATCAATCCAAGGAGCTGAAGAAACGGGTAGGGGCGTGTACAATCCGAATGGGTGTGACGTGGATTTGGCTTGACGATAAGTAATGCAACGACTACACACATTCTCTACATCCTTATGCATATGCGGCCAAAAGAAGTGTTCATGCAGCAAGTTCAATGTCTTATGCACACCAAAGTGACCCATTAAACCCCCCGCATGCGATTCTAACACTAATAGCTCATGCATAGAACAAACAGGGATGCATAACTTCGACTCTTTGAACAGAAAACCATCATGCACATAATAACCATCAAAAAACCTAGGTTTCGAACTACATGAGGCGTAAATGGGGCTGAAGTAGGCGTCCTCAACATATAAAGACTTAATGGACTCGAAACCAAGCATCTTAGCATGCATTAAGTTCAAAAGAGCGTACCTTCTTGATCGAGCATCGGCGATAACATTATCCTCGCCTTTCTTGTACTTGATAACATACGGGAAAGACTCGATGAACTCGACCCATCTCGCATGTCTCTTGTTCAGATTGTTTTGTCCTTTCAAGTGTTTCAAGCTTTCGTGATCCATGTGGATGACGAACTCTTTGGGCCATAAGTAATGCTGCCATGTATCCAATGCACGCTTCAAAGCGTATAGCTCTTTATCGTACGTCGAATAACGCAAACTGGCGCCATTGAGCTTCTCACTGAAGTAAGCTACGGGACATTTTTCCTGCATCAAAACAGCACCAATACCTATGCCCGAAGCATCACACTCGATCTCAAAAGTTTTAGAAAAATCAAGTAAACACAAAACAGGAGCAGAACATAACAAAGATTTCAAAGTATTAAAAGCATGCTCTTGTTGTTTACCCCACTCAAATTTCCGGTCCTTCTTACTTAGCTCAGTAAGAGGGGCGGTTATACTGGAGAAATCCTGTACAAAACGACAGTAAAACCCAGCCAATCCATGAAAGGATCAAACCTCAGAGGCGTTTTTCAGGGTTGGCCATTCCTCAATCGCTTTGATTTTGGAACGGTCTACCTCTATACCTCGTGCACTAATGACAAAGCCTAAAAACATGACTTCATCTATACAAAACGAACACTTAGACAAGTTTCCATACAACTTAGCATCACGCAATACGCAAAATACATGCCTAAGGTGTTCTAGGTGCGTCTGTGCACTGTGACTGTAAATCAAAATATCATCAAAGTATACAACCACAAATTTACCAATCACATCACGCAAAACATGATTCATTAACCTCATAAACGTGCTCGGTGCATTAGTGAAACCAAAAGGCATAACTAACCACTCATATAAACCATGCTTTGTTTTAAACGCAGTTTTCTATTCATCCCCTTCATGCATTCTAACTTGAAAATATCCAGATCTCAAATCTATCTTAGAAAACATGTTAGAACCACTTAACTCATCTAGCATATCATCAAGTCTAGGGATAGGAAATCTGTACTTAACTGTTATCTTGTTGATGGCACGGCAATCCATGCACATCCTCCATTCGTTGTTCTTCTTTGGCACTAGGATGACTGGAACTGCACAAGGGCTCATCGAATTTTGGATTTGCTTCTTCTCTAGCAACTCCTTCACTTGGCAGTCGATCTCCTTCATCTCTTTAGGTGAAGTACGGTATGCCGGTCTGTTGGGCAAGACGGCGCCGGGTACGAAGTCGATCTGGTGCTCGATCCCACGAACTGGAGGTAATCCACTTGGAATCTCTTCCGGGAACACATCCGTGAACTCCTCCATAAGTGGCTGCACATCACAAGGCAAAGAAACACCATTAGTAGCATTGTCCTTATAAGATAAAAGAACAAAAGGTAAACCTGCTTTTAGTGCTTTATCTACGCCTTTAACTGAGATGAACAGGGATCGATTCTTCTCTTTGTTTGGGGCCGATCCGGATGCCTTTCCATGAGCTAAGGACTCGTTGGGAGGCGTCTTAGGAGCTGCATTAGTCGAACTTGGTGTGGAACTCGGCTGAGAAGTGGCGGCCGAATTGGTTCGGGCTGCGGCTGCGGCTTGTTTTGCCCGTTCTTGTTTGAATCTCTCTTGCATCCTTTCTTGATCCTCTGCAACGGCTTTAGGAGTGAGTGGCTTTAATACTGTGGTGCAGCCATCCCTAGTAATCGAATAGGTGTTGGCTAGACCATCGTGAACCGCTTTTCTATCAAACTGCCACGGTCTTCCTAAAAGTATATGGGCTGCTTCCATAGGAATAACATCACAAAGAACAGTGTCAGAATAATGACCTTTAGTAAAAAAAATGTGTACCTGACCTGTCACTCGAATGGAACATCTATCAGTAAGCCACTACACCATCTTGGCCGTGGACTTCAATCACACGCACACATGCACACTCATATGCACACGTACACGTCCTCATGCATTGCACTCCAAGTCTTGATCTCCATCTTCCAATGACAACAAGTTCATCATCTTCAAGCTTCCTTGCACGCCGTCTTCTTCTTCGAGCTTCTTGCGAATTGTAGCTTGCAAATAATCTTGCAACTTCTTAGCTCGTAGTCTTGTGATGGGTCCTTTGAATTGAAGCTCTTCATTGAGTTCCTCATTGCTATGGATGTCCTCATCAAGCTACATGAGGAGGCCGAAACCATGAAGAAGAAAAGAAAGGAGGTCAATGTTGGAAAGGAAGTGATCCAACACGCTTGTTTTGCCACAGCTAGCGATGTCAAATGGGTTGTGCAAAATGAGAAGCCAATGTACTTAATGATTCGCAGATATGTCTTAATGAATACTAACCAATTTGACCCATCTTTGACTAGTTTTATTGTGTCTCTTTTGCAGGAATTCAAGGATGTGTTTCCCGAAGAGATGTCACCGAGTTTGCCACCAATTAAAGGAATCGAGCACCAAATTGACTTCGTACCCGGCACCATATTGCCAAACCGACCGGCCTATCGGAGCAACCCCGAGGAGACAAAAGAGCTAGAACATCAAATACAAGAGCTCTTGGAGAAAGGACAAGTGAGGGAGAGTTTGAGTCCATGTGCGAGTCCAGTTTTGCTCGTGCCAAAGAAGGATTCATCCCTACGGATGTGTGTCGACTATCGAGCCGTCAACAACATTACGGTAAAGTATCGACATCCCATTCCCCGTTTAGATGACATATTAGACGAATTACATGGTGTACGCATATTTTCTAAAATAAACTTAAGAAGTGGGTACCATCAAATTCTCATCAAGGAAGGGGATGAGTGGAAAACAGCATTCATTACAAAATTAGGATTGTATGAATGGTTAGTTATGCCATTTGGTTTGACAAATGATCCTAGTACATTTATGCGTCTTATGAACCATGTTTTGCATGCTTTTATAGGTAGATTTGTTGTGGTTTATTTTGATGACATGTTGATTTATAGTAAGAGTGAAGAGGACCATGTAGAGCATTTGAAATTTGTTTTGCAATCTTTGAGGAAAGAACAATTGTATGCTAACCTAAAGAAATGCACCTTTTGTACGGATAAGGTTGTGTTTCTTGGTTTTGTTGTTAGTGCAGATGGAGTACAGGTGGACGAAGAGAAGGTTCGTGCCATCCAAGAATGGCCGATGCCAACAAGTGTGGGAGAGGTTCGAAGTTTTCATGGGATTGCGAGCTTCTATTGGCGTTTTGTTCCACACTTCAGTAGTATTGCAGCACCCATGACTGAAATGATCAAGAAGAATGTGCAATTTTAGTAGGGAGAAGCGCAAGAAAAAGCATTTCAGACGCTCAAGGAGAAATTGACACATCTACCGGTACTATCTCTTCCAAACTTTTCTAAAACTTTTGAGATAGAATGTGATGCTTCTGGTGTTGGAATTGGTGCAGTGTTGATGCAAGAGATCTGACCCATCGCCTATTTCAGTGAGAAGCTTGGCGGCACCACTGCAAACTACTCGACATATGACAAGGAGTTGTATGCACTAGTGCGGGCGTTGCAAATGTGGCAACACTATTTGTGGGCCAAAGAGTTCGTGATCTACACCGACCATGAATCATTGAAGCATTTGAAGGGGTAACACAAGTTGAACAAAAGACATGCCCGTTGGATGGAGTTTGCAAGGGAAGGAAAATGTAGTAGCTGACGCACTATCGAGGAGGTACGCTTTACTATCCACTTTAGATGCTAAGTTGCTTGGTTTTGAGTGCATTAAGAACATGTACATTGATGATGAAGATTTTAAGGATGTATATGTTGCATTTGAAGGATCTGGAGATGGGAAATTTTATAGGCATGATGGATATTTGTTTAGAGAAAATAGGTTATGTGTGCCTAATTGTTCCATGCGTGAGCTTTTATTGTTGGAGTCACATAGTGGTGGTTTAATGGGGCATTTTGGGATAGCTAAGACTTTAGCTGTTTTGAATGAACATTTCTTCTGGCCTCATATGAAACGTGACGTGGAACGTATGTGTGCTAAGTGTGTTACATGTAGACAAGCCAAGTCTAGAGTCCAACCACATGGTTTATACATGCCTTTGACTATTCCTACATTACCTTGGATAGATATATCTATGGATTTTGTGTTAGGATTGCCTAGGAGTAAACGTGGTCATGATTCTATTTTTGTGGTTGTAGATAGATTTTCTAAGATGGCACATTTTATAGCATGTTCTAAAACAAATGATGCTTCCTACATTGCTGATTTATTCTTTAAGGAAGTTGTGCGTCTACATGGTATGCCTAAGACTATTATTTCTGATAGGGATGCTAAGTTCTTGAGTTATTTCTGGAAGACTTTGTGGTGTAAGTTAGGAACTAAACTTTTGTTTTCCACTACTTGTCACCCACAAACTGATGGTCAAACGGAAGTAGTAAATAGGACTTTATCCACTTTGTTAAGGGCTCTAATTAAAAAGAACATCAAAACTTGGGAAGAATGTTTGCCACATGTTGAATTTGCATATAATAGGTCTGCGTATTCTGCATCTCAGTTTTCACCATTTGAAGTTGCGTATGGATTTAATCCTTTAACTCCGTTGGATTTGATTCCTTTGCCTATTCATGAACATACTAATCTTGAAGGGAAAAAGAGAGCTGATTTTGTTAAACAGATCCATGAGAAGGCTAGAGCAAACATAGAGAGGCGAACCGAGCAATATGCCACTAAAGCCAACAAGGGGTGACGGAAGGTGGTGTTTGAGCCCCGTGAATGGGTTTGGCTACATATGCGTAAAGAACGGTTTCCAGTTCAAAGGCGTTCTAAGTTACTTCCTAGAGGAGATGGACCATTCCAAGTTGTGGAGCGCATCAGTGATAATGCATACAAGTTGGACTTGCCAGGTGAGTACAAAGTGAGTTCCTCATTTAATGTTGCTGATTTAAGTCCTTTTGATATAGGTGACGAGCTGGATTTGAGGAAAAATCCTTTTCAAGAGAAGAGGGATGATACGACCCGAGCTAAGGAGATGTCCGATCCAATCAAGGTGCCAGAAGGACCGGTGACGCGGGCAAGAGCTAAGAGGTTCAAGGAGAGCCTCAATGGATTCATACGAGAGGTCTGGAACCAAGAGTCGCATAAGCGACCCGTGGAAGGAGAAGAACCAGAGCCCAACTAGAAGACAGTGATCACGAGCTGCGGAACAGACTGGCACGAACTACAGCATGAGCCAGGATGCGAGCAACCGCTCACGCCGTTTGACACGAGCTACAGCGCGGGAGAACGCACGAGTGAATCTGGCCGCACCACTGATGCTACGGGCAATGAGACTGGCGCGACCTACAGCACGACCTAAGGCGCGAGTGAAGCCGGTCGTGCCATAGACGCTACACAGAATGAGACTGCTGCGACCTACAGTGCGATCTGGAGCGCGACTGACCCCGTGTCGCACCCATCTGGAGTGTGTCTGGAATTGCGCGATTCTTATGTTTTATTTTCTAGTTGTGTAGGATTTTATTTTCGGGCTTAGTTTGTTTTGGACCAACTATATAAGACCATGTTCTCTCATTATTTTGGATACAACTTTGATATTAATTTTAAAACGTGAGTTTTCACTTTTCTCTCTGAGAGAATTATCCGAGTTTCACAACATAACGTGAGATTCAAACGACTTATCAAACGGATTCACATCCCCGTTTGTGGCGTCATCCATACAATCCAAGTTCGTGTTTCCAATTGATCGAGGGTCACGGATTCAATTAAATTTGTGGTTCAATTTCATTGTGAGGCTAGGGTTTGGATCTTTCATCCCCAATTGTTCTTGTAACCTGATACTCCTGGGAAAACAACGTAATCGTCATCATTGTACCGGCGAAGATCGCATCAATTCCTTTATACTGAAAATGTTTGGATATTACACGTATTCTAACTATTATTTTTATATTCCTACTTAAATTTAGATAATAAATTTTTGGGGTATTACACTCCTCCCTCCTTAAAAGAATTTCGTCCCGAAATTCACTTATCTTAGAACATTTCAGGATATTGTTGTCTCATCTTTCTTTCAAGTTCCCACGTTGTTTCTGTCCGATCATGATGATTCCATTGCATAAGCACCAATGGAATTTGCTTGTTTCTTTAGACTTGAACTTTTGTATCAAGAATCTTGTTGGGTTTTTCCTCATACGTCATATCAGAACGTAGAACTAGCTCACTTTCTTTGATAACATGCTCCGGGTTAAATACATATTTCCTGAGCATTGACACGTGTTATAGATCATGAACTTGTAATAGGTTTAGCGGTAGGGCTAATCGATATGCAACATCACCAATTCTTTTGAGGATTTTAAACGGTCCAGTACATCTTGGTTTCAATTTTCCTCTCTGGCCAAATCTCACAACACCCCATGTTGGAAATACCTTTAAGAAGATCTTTTCACTAACTTGGAATTGTGGGTCTGTTCTACGCTTATCTGCATATGCCTTCTGTCTGTCTTGTGCTTCTTTCATTCTTGCTCGAATTTGGTCGATCATCTTGACAGTGGTTTGCATGATTTCTGGACCCAAAATCTCTCTTTCCCCAACTTCATCCCAGTACAGGGGTGATCTGCATAGCGACTATGTAAGGCTTCATATAGTGTAATTTTTGATCGGTAGCTATTGTTATATGCAAACTCCACCAAAGTAAAACATTTTCCCAGCTTGTGTTTCCATCCAACACAACTCGAAAATAGGTTCTTACGATACTCTTCAATTAACTTAAAAAAAATATGACAAAAAAAATGGTTCAACTTAAAACAGAGCAGGAACTTCATAAAATCATAGAAAATTCAATTCAAATTTGATCGAGACATGGTTAGTGGCCACGAGTTCACCACAATGGGACCTATAATCGATCAGGAGTCATAGACAAATTTCGATCATCCTGGCCTGAAATCGGCCAGAAAAACAACTATTACTGTACATGGAACAGATTGATCACCAAGAAGTTTGGGGCTCGATCGTGGTTGTACTTAATGGATTTAAAGTACAATTTTTCATAGTATGGAAAACAAAAATTTTAATGAAACAGACCGTTCAAGAATATAATGGTTATATAAACTGGAAATTATCAATAAATATAGCATATTCAACCTAGATAAATTATGCCAGAAAAGAGTGTGGTTTTGGGAAAAATTACAGATCGGATTCAGAGGATCAAACGATATCTGATCTTACATTGGACATAAAGGATTGGAAGACTGCAATGAGGAGTTGCTATAGACCAAAAATCAAGTCTATACAATGGAGTAAACGACGGAAAACAACTTCTAAAGTTGCATTCGCAACACAATGATTTATGCGGCAGATTTGAAGCATCAATTTGTGACGTGTCTTTGATAGATCAAATGATATCATATTGATGATCCGAAACTTGTTATGAAAAGCTTGAAGTGCTAGGTTTACAATGACGTAAACTTCGGAGGAAAAAAAATGGATGAATCAACGGGGAAAGACGTCGCAATGGGACTGCGACATAACTCGATGACCGACAACATCACTAAGGTTCTAGGCCCATTTTCTCAACTTTTCGGGCACCGGATGAAAACGACATCAAAATGAATTTTGTTCTACTATAACAAAGAAATGTGGGTATAAAGTTTCAGAATTTTTCTCAACATATTTCATTCCCAAAAGATTGAAAGAGAGATGGCTGCTTTGGAAGAATATGGCCAAGATGATAGAGAGAGAAAAGATAAATGAGTGATGCTTCATTATGCTTGATTATTATTTTCATGGTTGAGGATGTTCAGCTGCCCCTACCCTGGACATGTATGGAACACATGGATCAAGATAAGGTTGAGTGGTGACAATCAATGTGTGATATATTTTAATATATGGTATTGGATTGAAATAGAGAACAAATAAAATTCCGTTGGAAGATCAAGCGAACTCCATTTTTAATGAAATCAGTGACCACATGATATGAAAAGATTTGTGACTCCTAGTCAAAAATGAAATTAATTTTGGAGTTAAACATAATGCGGTAGAATTTTTAAGGATGAAAAGACGGTCTTTCCATAATTAGGATACACAAGATTCAATAAACGTCCGAATGACAAATGAAAAAAAAAACTCATAGAAATGTCTCATCATGAGAAAGAAGATATGTGATCGGGAAAGGTTTAGAGGACAACATAATTTTATGAGTAGAATTGAGTTAAATTTGGAAATCGTTGGAATTTTCAAAAATCATTTCAAAGCTTCATATAAACAACACATGTTTCATATACAGTTGGGGTGATTCACAATTTTATTTTGGGATGAGGTGTTACATTCCACCCTTCCACTAAAGAAAATTTTATCCTCAAAATTTTCACGTATTCGAAACCACTATAAAATATTCGAGTATTTCTTTTCTTTTCTTTTTCGTAGCACCTGCTATTTCGTTAGCTCCCTAAGGTGGTAGATTCCGATCTCTTCCTGCACGTGACATTAGAATAGACCTATCAAAGGAAGACAACATTCTAAATCTACAAAAATGTAAAACTTGAGCCAACAACATCACACAATCATCTATGGCCATCGTACATTCAACATCGTCCATCTGCTCGTTGCCCTGCGGCTTCCAATGATAAAGTTTGAATGCAATGCATGAAAAATGTATCAACAACAATTTCAAATGATGGCACCCAAATTGTCCATGAACTCGTTATCGCTTATTGAGCAAACTTTATAATCTCATCTCTATAGGTAGGTATAAACGGTGGTGATCGATCTATTTCAATATTTTGCTCAGGTGACAATTCTGATGTTGAACCGCGCTTGTAGCAGCCATCATCGTCCAGCATATATACCCATAAAAATTCCCAGTCTCCACATAGATCGTTAACTTACGATTTTGCTTTTAAAAATATTTTATTGCTTAATATGTCTATCTTCCTAGCAACAACGCAAATTCTTGGTCAATATTAACACATCCTCAATATGAAAGACTTATTCTAACTAGGTGTTGACCCCTATAGAGTAAGTTATTTCCCCAACGAACTCGAACACCGAATCAATCTCTGTCTTGGTACACGTACGAAATCTCATAATTTGCTTGTCGTTCGATATACATGTGGTAGTTCTTCTAAGTCATAAGTTTATGTTCAGTCATCAAAGTGAAACATTTCATCAGTCAAACTATGTTCTCAGCAATCTCATAAGTGTTTACAAGTTCAATCTAAGTTTAGCAACTATAAGCTAAGTTATTATCAAGATTTCAAGTTCTCATACACATTCTAGAGTATATATAACAAACACTTTCTGGATATCAAAGTTTACTGTATGCATTCTGCACGTCCCCAACATCACAAGTATGCACAAGGCATAGATAAACAAGTTCATACATATATGTAATCAACATAATTTTTCGACAGAAAATAATATGCTCACAGACATATTTCAAAACCAGTATGCTATCACCATAGCAACAGAGTACGCAATCAATGCAGTTAATCAGAGTATGTAATCAACATAAAAATCAATCTTTCGAGGAATTCCCGTCAATACGGCGAATCCTAATCTTTCATTTTTAGACAGACTTAATATTTCAACAAATAATGTAAACTTTTAAAAACTAAAATATGCATAAAATTGTTGCGTGAGTGACAAGCTGAGGGCTTATAATATTACATGAAAATTTTAGGAAACATGAATTAAATTGACCCAGCAGGTCTGCAGAGTTGCAAACCTGCTTTGATACCACTTTGTAGTACCCCGGTCCCGAAAGACCGTGGAAATGAACACCACAGGGGTTGGAATTAAGAAGCGGGAAAGAAAGGGGTAACCTTAACAGAAAATTTAGAAACCAAACATGCATTATAATTATAAAATCCTAGTTCAACAATAATACGAAGATCAGAGTTATAGAATAATTTAACGACAATAACAACGAAAGTGCGGAAGCAAGACTTTGAACAAAAGAGAAGTCAACGGGAAAAACACATAATTAACAAAAGCCCGTTCCTCAGCATCGTCACTTCCACGCGCCAGTCTACTGACCTAAAAAATTTTTGAAAGATTTGGGCTGAGTACTAATGCACTCAGTGGGCAAGTTTTCACAATGACATTTATGTAATTCATTTCCTAAAAGTGATATATCTGTACTTATGCATGTAGTGAAGCTTAGGAGGTTTTAGAATATAAAGTAACCTAAGTGCACCAAAATATTTTATCATGAAGCACTTAGTGTATAACCAGTCACTGCCCGCAACCTCTACTACATCATCAACGTGTAAGTTTTAAGAGTATCACCAATGCGTATAACCGTTCATTTTAGTCTTCACGATAAGGAATAAGGCATGACAAATAAAGCATGCATACTGTAGCTACCGAGCAAAGACTCATACTCAACTGAACAGAGAAAGACTCCTACACCAAACCCAAACCTCTATATTTCTATTTATTTATACTTCTTTCCCTTTTTCTAATTTTGGTAAGTTTATTAGCTATTTCTAAGTTTTGATGTTTATAAAGTAAATAAAAAAGAATAGAGGAATCTCATGTGTTCTATGGGTTTGAAATAGAGATTGGTTAATACTAGCAGAGGTCAGAGTGGTTATATTTTGAAATTATGAATTTGGAGAAAATTATTAGTTGTGTTATGTAGAAACGTGAATTCTCCAGTCATGTGTTAGACTGTTGGTGATGTGCTGTGATATGAAATGGAGATAAAATGGGTATTTGTGTTTGCAAATACATTTATAGAAAGTGGAGAAATAAACTGTTGAGGTTATATTCATCACAAATAGGAGCTAGTACATATTGAAGTTTCTGTTTCAGTAAGTGATATTGTTGTTTGTGCTAAGATGCTAATCATGGATGATGGTGTAAAATTTACAATAGTCACAAAAGGTTGAACTGGAAAGCTTACCGAAAGAAGTTCGATCTTGATGCAGTTCTTTAGTTTGAAAAGTTTATGCAATCTTTGTAAATATTTGGTGGATTTGCTTTGAATTCTAGTCGATACACTTAGCTTAGTAAGTGGGTTAGATATCTCTTTTTCTATTGTTAAAATATAGAAATACAGAGATTGTGATTTGGTTAGCAAAGTGAAGGACAAGTGTGTGTTTCTTTTTGCTGAATGGGTTGTTATACATATACGTGTACAACTATTGAAGGAAGAAGGAAAACTAATCATTATAATTTACACATGTAACTATATGGATAGAGATTTGTGCATGTTTGCCATGTTATTTCTTCCACTACTATCACTAACTTTTTATTTATTATTATATTTATTATTAATCATTACTATTATGACAACTAAACACGTATATTAATCTACAATACACACACACACACACACACACAATTCATGATTGCAAAAATAATTTAACAACTAAGGTTATAAGTAAGTATAAATATATATCATTTCTTTACTTTTTTTTTCATAATTAAATTATATGTATATATAATGTATGTGTATTTATATATAAAAATCGTACTAAATCAATTTGCACTTAATAAATAAATTCCTAATTAATCTAATTGAGTTTGAATCTAGGGTTCCGAATAAGAATATGAGAATATATCGGGTATCTCTAATCCACTAATCGACACACTTCACTTAGAAAGGGATCTATACGGTCCATTTTCTTTCCTAACTTACCCTTAAGATTAGCATAGACTATTCATTTATACTGAAAATGTTTGGATATTACACTTATTCTAACTATTATTTTTATATTCCTACTTAAATTTAGATAATAAATTTTTGGGGTATTACAAATATGCTACTTTGAGTGTTTGTATAGTTTTGAAATTAGAAAACAGGGTACACAGAGAAAACAAGCTCAAAGTATCAAAACACGGAGTCTCTGGCGCGATCCACAGCGCGGCTAAAGGCGCGATCACCGGTCACGCCAAAGAGCGCGAGCTTCAGCGCGACTGAGCACGCCCGCGCCCAAACACGCATTAAAACCCTTCTCTGGCGCGACAGACAGTGCGAGCAAGGGCGCGACTGACCCCGCTCGCGCTGACCTAGCAGACTTCAGAACGGGTTTTTAATCTCCCTCTTTCATTTTTCACTCCATTCTCACACAATGCACACTCAAAAACACACGCACACACACGAAATTCTCCACTCCAAGCAAGAATACAAGTTAAATCTTCCCCCATCCTCTACATTTTCAGTTTACCCATGATCGTTTCTATCATTTGTGTGAAATTTTGGTTATTTATGGTAGAAATTGTAAAAATCTTAAAACTAGGTTTCAATTTGGGGAAATTCATTTGAAACGATGTGTAGATGGATATGTTGCTTCTACTTTGTCTCTTGAGGATGATTCTACTACATTGTGGTTGAATTTGTTCAAATTCCAAATTAGGGCTAAACATTTGGGAAAAATTGCTTGGATAGAAAATTTGATTAATTTTGTTGCTTCAAATTTCCCCCATGAGAAAGATGGACCATTATCTAGTAGAAGTAAAGTTAGTTGGGAGATGCTTGTACATGCATTATTGTAAATTTAGAACAAGGGCTTAAATATTTGAGATTGTGAATTTGTAGTCTTGTTCTTGGCTTTTTATAAGTCTATGCATGCTTTTTGTGAACTTTACAAGTGTTGGGGGATTGATGTTGTTGGAAGTGGTTGTTCATTAATTCTTGTGATTGAAAACTAGAGCTTAGTAATTGTTGGGATATTTCTTTCCATTTCTTTGCTCTGCTCTTTCTTTCCTTGCATACAAAAGTTTATTGACACATGTTGGTGAAATATGCAAGTAATAAGAAGGGCGACAATGTCGATGTGTTGGTTTTGTGTGTGGATGAAAGATGAAGTTTGGAGTTAATTGGAGGTGTTTGGGTGAAATGTTGAATAATGGTGAAGTGTTTTTAAATGGGATGTTGCTCGATGTTGTTTTTACCTACCTCCATGATGCAAAATGTTGTTGAATTTTGTTGTGAATTAGGGGGTAGTATATGTGCAACTCCGATCCTATTTGTTTAATTCTTTTTGAAAATTGTAGTGCCTAGAATGGATATGCTTTTTGTTTTTGTTGCAAATTATGCTAAGGCCTGCAAGTGTGAATAGTTTTGTTATATTTTGCTATAAAGGGGCTATATTTCTATTTTGTTGGTTTGGTTTATTACTTACAATTGGGCCCTTACTTTTTGTTTGTCTTTATTCTTTGCAAGGTTTTGTTCTTTTGCAATAAATTGTATACTAAGAATGGTAAGACCAAGCAGAGGACAAACTTCTAGGAGATACGTGGATGAAGAATCTGAGGAAGAAGAATCCAGTGTCGATCTCTCCGAAGAAGAAGAAGAAGAAGAAGAGGAACAAGAGGAAGAAGACCAAGGGGAAGAGGAAAAAAATGAGTTTGTGCAACCCGAGCTTTTGCCAGACTATCCCGATAGTGGACCAAATGACCCTGCAAGAGTGGGTCTTTTCTTCTGTACACAAGAGGAACGGGACTGTTAGGAGAAGTTGACAGCATCTTTCAACATATTGCCCATCAAGTATTCGTGTGACTCATGCACTCAAGCTATGGGAATACACGATGATGTTTGGAGAATGTTCACAAGAATTGGGTGGGCACATGCAGTGCAAGGAAGGTGGCTTACCTATCCTGTCTTGGTCAAGGAGTTTCTATCCTCGCTTAAAGTTCAAAAACTCCCTAGCAGAGGGCCGATTGGGTGCACTTTTCGATTGGAAAATCACGATCACGAGCTCACAATGGCCCAACTTAACCAAATTTTTCAAACCCCGACAGATGGATACTTTCACTACCACATAAATTTCAATGCTGAGGTGTTTTGGAGATTGATCCTAGACCCGGATGAGAGGATGTTCCAGTACGACTCAGGATTGGCAAAAGCTTCGCAAATCCAAAATCCAGTTTTCAGATACATCCACAGAATCCTTTCCTCCACTGTCCTTGCTCAACACGAGAATAGTGGACTTCGTAAGGATGAGCTTTACATCTTGTGGAGTATGCTCCAAGCAATATACGTGGATTTTGGAGCATTGCTTTTGGATCAGTTTAAAAGACAAGTGCAGCCAAGCAAAGGCACGGTGAGTATAGGAGGCATGATCACTCCTATTGCCATGGCCTTGGACATCAATCTAGCTGCCTATCAGCCACTCCCGGGACCTCAAGCTCTCAACCTTGCACATCTTCGGAATGTCCGCATGATCAGCCCCAATGCCGCTCCCATTGAGCTCATAATGAAAGATGGAAGAAAGTTTCCACTACCAAACCTGATGCGATCCTCACCGGCAAGACGATGACGATAGCGTTGTTTTCCCAGAAATATCAGGTTACACGAACAATTGGGGATGAAAATCCAAACCCTAGTCTCTCAATGAATTTAAACCACGAATTGATTGAATCCGCGACCATTGATCAATTGGAAACATGAACTCGGATTGTATGGAAGACGCCACAAATGGGGATGTGAATCCGTTTGATAAGTCATTTGAATCTCACGTTGTGTTGTGAAACTCAGATAATTCTCTCAGAGAGAAAAAGTGAAAACTCATGTTTAAATTTAATATCAAAGTTGTGTTAATGAAATATAATGCAAGCCCTTATATAGGTGGGCAAAATAAAGAAAACCCTAATTAAGTTCTAAACTGAATGGGAAATAAAACAGAGTCCAAAAACAGATAAAATCCGAAACCATACAGACATGGATGCGACACGGTCGCGCTTTAGACCCATTCGGGTCGCGCCTCACGGCGCGAATGAGTTGGTCGCGCTGCCTGGACCCACTGGGGTCTGGCTGTCTGTGTGATTCGAGCCTCCTCTGCGCGATGCGATAGGACTTGTGAACTCGTTCATCGGCACCCCCTTTGATATCGTATCAAAACCCAGCACTCACCTCTGTGACCAATTTCGAGGATCAACGAAATTGGTTGATGAACACTGTGGAGCATAATGCCTTGATGATTGCTCCGGAACCCATGGGAGTGCATCTTCAAAGAGAAAATGCGCAGCCAAGAGCACCCCGTGGGCAGAGAAGGAACAGAGGGGACGTGGCGGATGAACGGCTAGAATCTATTGAAGGTATGATGACAACCATGAATCAAAATTTTACTAACTTTGATGTGACCCAGACAATGTATCCAAGACACGAGATTTAAGCACGCGAAAGACTCAAGAAATGAACTACGTCAGCTAGATAAATGGATGCAATCCGACTAAAAAATAAAGACAAAACTTACTAAGAAACGACGACTCGAACTTGGACTCGATTAGAACACTTGATACGGCTGTGAAGGTGGCTTGGTACGGTGGCGAACAGTAGTGTTGGTGGTGATGGTTGTCGTGTAAGATGGTAGTGGTGGTGGAAGGTAGAATGGATAGGACGGATCGGTGAACCCGTGTTGAATCAACCCGAACGCACTCATCTAACTTCTCCGGATAGAAATTCTCCCAAGTACTCGATTGTACCCTGAAGAACTTGAATAAGACTATTGAATTGCTAGATCAATAGAATTGTATTTGATCAACCAAAGGATCGATAAATGTGATCAACCAAAGGATCGGTGAGACAATTGAGAAATTAACCCTTTATTTCATGCAATGTCTGAATAATAATGTTACAAGGTACACCTATTTATAGGAGTGACATATGGACAAAAATTAAACCCTAAATCTAGGTGAAATCGAAAATCTAAAGGTGTTCTAGTCAAACTAGGATAAAATCAAAAGTTACCAAAAATAAGATAAGAAAAATCTATCTAAATCTAACTAGATAAAGATAAATCCTAAAGTGGATTTGGGCTTGTAAATCTCGCCAATCTTAGACTTGGGCTCCATAATTAACATGTTGGACTATTATTAGGTGAATCCACACGTTATCTTTAACGTCAACTCGGTCAGTATGCCCATACCGACTGTCTTCATGCAATCTGGTCAGTATGCCCATACCGACTAACTTCAAGCCTTATTCTTTACCATCAATGGTTAGCATGGTGATCCATCTCAGGCTGCTCTTTACTTCATCTTCATGTATTTCGAATTTGCGCCTTAATGAAGCTTGTAGATAAGCTTGCAACTTCTTAGTTCGCAAATGCGTCACAGGACCTTTGAACTGCAGCTCCGGATCATCTTCTTCATTGCCTTGCACGATCTCATCATTCCCCCTGCTGAAAAGAATTCGTCCTCAAATTCTCAGACTCATCTTGTTCGAACTCATCATCTGCAGAAAAGGGAGATAAATCAACAACATTAAATGTAGACGAACACTTATACTCACCGGGTAAATCAATGCGATATGCATTATCATTGACTCAACTCATCACGGTGAACGGTCCATCTCCTCTTAGCATAAGTTTCAAATTCCTTAGATTAGGAAACCGTCCAGGACTCAGATGAATCCAAACACGATCTCCGGGCTGGAAAATCAACTGTTTGCACCGTTTGTTCTTTTGGACAGCATTACGTGCGCCAACGGCTTCAATGCACGCACGCACCTTCTCATGCATCTCCTTAACTTGTTCTGCTTTTTTTGTACCTTTAACACTTGTTAGATGCTCAACAGATAAAGGCAACAGATCATTAGGCATTAGTGGATTAAACCCATAAACAATCTCGAATGGTGACATGTTAGTAGAAGAATGAATTACACGATTATAAGCAAATTCAGCATGTGGTAAACAATCTTCCCATGACTTCAAGTTGTTTTTAACTAAAGAACGCAGCAAAGTACCTAAGGTGCGATTAACTACCTTAGTTTGACCATCCGTTTTGGGATGACATGCAGTAGAGAATAACAACTTGGTACCTAGTTTTCCCCATAAAACTCGCCAGAAATGTGCAAGAAACTTAGAATCCCTATCACTAACAATGGTTCTAAGCATTCCATGCAAACGAACAATATGCACAAAAAAAAGTTGGCGATATGAACAGCATCATCGGTTTTCCTACAAGCTATGAAATGTGCCATCTTGGAAAACCTATCAACAACCACAAAAATACTATCTCGACCAGATCTAGACCGTGGCAATCCCAAAATAAAATCCATAGATAAATCAATCCATGGGGAAGAAATGGCTGGAAGAGGAGTATATAAACCAAAAGGGTGTGAAGTAGACTTAGATTTTCGACAAACAATGCATCTACTACACACATTCTCAATATCATGTCTCATATGTGGCCAATAAAAGTGTTCATGCAGCAAGTATAATGTTTTTGACACACCAAAGTGACCCATCAAACCTCCCGCATGCGACTCTAAAATCAACAGCTCACGCATAGAAGACTTAGGAACACACAAACAAGAACCCTTGAACAGAAACCCATCATGCATGAAAAATCCATCTCTAGCCTTAGCAAGTTTCGAACATGCTTCATATATAGGTGCAAAAAATGGATCTAATACATATAAGCCCTTAATGTGATCAAATCCCAACAGCTTAGCATGCATTAAGTTCAAGAGAACGTACCTTCATGAAAGTGCATCGGCTACCACATTTTCAGCGCCTTTCTTGTACTTGATGACGTATGGAAAGGACTCGATGAACTCTACCCAATGTGCATGCCGTTTATTCAGATTTTGCTGGCCCTTTAAATGCTTCAAGCTCTCGTGGTCCGTGTGAATCACGAACTCCTTTGGCCATAGATAGTGCTGCCATGTCTCTAAAGCTCTCTTCAATGCGTATAACTCCTTGTCATAAGTCGAATAACGAAGGGCTGCATCGTGGAGCTTCTCACTGAAGTAGGCAACTGGACGCCGTTCCTGCATTAAAACAGCACCAATCCCGTTGCTCGAGGCATCACATTCAATCTCAAAAGTTTTATTGAAGTCTGGTAAAGCAAGAACAGGTGCATTGCATAAACATGTTTTTAAAGTGTTAAACGCATGCTCTTGAACAAGACCCCATTCAAACTTTCGATCTTTCTTGCTTAACTCAGTAAGCGGTACGGCTATGCTGGAGAAATCGTGCACAAAGCGACGATAAAAACCAGCAAGGCCGTGGAAAGACCTCACTTCACTCGCAGACTTAGGAGTGGGCCATTCCTCAATCGCTTTGATTTTGGAACGGTCTACTTCTATACCACATAAACTCACAACGAAGCCTAGAAAAATGACTTCATTCATGCAGAAAGAACACTTAGACAGATTACCATATAATTTCGCCTCTCTAAGAAGCTCAAAAGCGTGCCTAAGGTGCTGCATATGTGTATGTGTCGTGTCACTGTAAATCAGAATGTCATCAAAATATACAACTACATACTTTCCAATCACATTACGCAAAACATGATTCATCAAGAGCATCAAAGTGCTCAGTGCATTAGTGAGACCAAAAGGCATAACAAGCCACTCATATAAACCATGCTTTGTCTTAAATGCAGTTTTCCACTCATCACCCTCTTGCATACGAACTTGGAAATAACCAGATCGTAAGTCAATTTTCAAAAATATGCAAGCTCCAGACAATTCATCTAGCATATCATCTAACCTAGGGATGGGAAAACGATACTTTACCGTGATTTTGTTGATTGTTCGGCAATCCATGCACATACGCCATTCGTTGTTCTTCTTTGGCACTAAAATGACCGGAACGGCGCAGGGGCTCAAACTCTCACGGATTTGCTTCTTCTCCAACAGCTCCTTCACTTGCCTATCTATCTCTTTGGTCTCGTCAGGAGACGTGCGATAGGCTGGTCGGTTCGGAAGGACTGCTCCGGGTATGAAATCGATCCGGTGCTCGATCCCGCGAACTGGAGGGAGGCCGCCAGGTATCTCCTCGGGAAATACATCTCGAAACTCATCTAATAAGGGCTGCACATCACTAGAAAATGACTCGTTAGTAGCACTGCTTTTATAAGTAAGTAAAACAAGAGGCATACCTGCTTTGACGGCTTTTTGGACTCCTTTTGCTGAAATAAACAAGCTCTGAGTGTAAGGCTTGTTGGTACTCGACTTGGACGACTTTCCTACAAATTTGGGGTCGTCAATGGGCTGTTTTGGAGGTGAAGGGGTGGCGGAAATGGGCTGAGTACCGGTCGGTATGCCCATACCGACTGTTTTGGGCATGCCGTCGATTGAGGTCTTCGGAGCCCGTTTTGCGGCTACTTGCTTCTCCTTCTCCTCTTTAAACTTCTCTTGCATACGTTGCTGATCCGTAGCAACGTCCTTTGGTAATAATGGCCTTAAGCTGCTGATTCGGCCATTAATGTCGACGGTGTAAGTGTTCAGACGTCCATCGTGGACTACACATCGATCATACTGCCAAGGTCTGCCTAACAACAAGTGTGCCGCATCCATAGGGATAATGTCGCACAAAACAGTGTCAGAAAACTTATGGATTGAGAATGAGACACTTACCTGGTGAACCACGCATATCTCGCCTCTTTCTGTAAGCCACTGCAATCTGTAAGGCTTTGCATGTTGTTGAACGGGTAGACCAAGCTTTTCCACTGCATATTGACTGATGGCATTGATCACACTACCACTGTCAATGATCATAGAACATGTGTGACCTTGAATCACTGCACGGGTGTAGAAGATGTTCTCCCGTTGGTGTTCTTGTTCCTCTTCTCGAATGATGCTCAAACTCCAGATTGTGACCAAACTAAGTTAAACTTCTGGATCGACCACTACATTGGGTGCATCATTCTCGATCTCTCCTTCAATGGTGGCGTCACCTATGGGCTCTTTTTCATCTTCACTGGCTGATTCGACTTCATTTGATTCCGTTAAGTATAGAATCCTCCGGTTTGGACATTGAGCTTGGAAATGGCCCCAACCTTGACACTGATGACATTGGATGTCACGAGCACGATTAGGGGCTGCATTAGGGGCTGTTTCACCTTGATTTGGCCGAGTAGGGGTCGGCCGTGGCTGGTTGGGCGGTGTAGACTCGGGTCTACGGCTTGTTTGTGGTGTAGAACGGTCGAAACGCCGTTCGGGTGGTCCAGATGGACCTCTTGGTCGAGTGGAGTCAGTAGAAGGGGTAGAAAGTGATGTGGAAGGTGTACCTTTACTCCAGGATGAACGTGTAGGGACTGCACTGTAGTGGGATCGATGGCGGCCCTCTCTTAGCTGCCTTTCCACAATCGATGCATACTGCACCATCCTTTCTACACTGGTGAAGTCTCTGAGCTCGACTTCATACGCAATATCAGGATTCATACCTTCAATGTACCGAATAATGGTAGCATTTAGGGTCTCCTGTTTTCCAACTCGGTTCAATAGCGTCTCCAACTCCTTGTGGTACTCTTCGATTGATAATGTGCACGCCTATAGGGACCTCGGGGTCAGCCATGGCGTCCTCATTGCCCTTGTGGTGTATGATCAGCTTCATAATCACTGGCTGCATAGGACTCATATCCATAATCATAGTTCTCTTCAAAGACGATATCTCGGGGTGGCCTTTGATCAACTTGCTGAACAGGAGGCGGCTGTGGGATGTTCCTCAGGGGTTGGTGTCAGCCTTGGGCTCCTGTTTGAGGCTCATGTCACCTCTCTGTGTTGTCTTGAGGCTCAGAATGCCTCGTATCTTCATCTTGAGGCTCGAGTGGCCTCTTCTCAGGATCTCCTTAGACCGTTTGGGATGTGGTCGTTTGAGATCTAAGCTTTGTAAGCTCCTCTTGCAATTCAGCTACTTGGTTGCCAAGTTCTTCTTTCAGTAGACGATTCTGTCGCTCAAAATGCTTGACTAGAGCTTCATATTGGTACTTGGCATCCCACTGTGGTTCAGACGAGTAGGACTGCTCGCCTGGGGTGTTGGGTGAACTAGGCTCCTTAAAGGGTAGAGTAGATGCCTCTTTGTTATTTTCTTTCTTCATTGTACCTGCAAAATGAACAAACATGAAGAAAAAGCAAAGTAGAACCTCACAATTCCTCACAAACGCTCGTGTATGTCACTCTTGATTTTTTCACTCGTGCTTAACTCTCAAAGATGTGGTGCACGTGTGTGGGTGATTTTGGGGTGGGTGGATCGAAAACAAGCTTCTTCTTGATCAGATCCTTTGGGTCTTCTTCAAGCTCCAACGGATAGAATCAAGCCGGAAGGTTGCTAAGAGTAGAAGTAGGCGTGTGGAATGAGTATTCAATGGGTTGGTGTATGTGGACCATGGGTGTATGGGTGTACGGGTATATGGGTGTATGGGTGTATGGACTATGTGGTGTATAAGGTGAACCGGGTGTATATGGAAAAGATGATAAATTTCAAACCCTAGATAGTGTGTAGGATCGAGATTTATGCAGATGAGGATGGGAGATTTGATTAGATATGGATGAGGATAGAAAAGATCTTGAATAGATGTAGATTAGGATGAAATCTATCTAAACAAGGTAAGAAATCTAATGGATAAGGGAATAAGGATTTTGGATGTGTGAACACAATCTAAGAATCCCTAAATATATGGAACAAATCTAAAAAACAAGGAATTAAGATCCAAAACACAATAAACAAACTGAATTTTCGTTTTTTTTTTTACGATTTTTTTTTGTGCTACAGGGATTTTCGATCCCCTTGATCTTTTACTCTTTTTTTTCAATGAATAACAATATTACAACTCGAAAAACAAATGAAAATTAAAAGACACGTGTATGACACGTAGGATAGAAAATCTGACACGTCGGATTGAACCACGACCAGCAGAGCTGACGTGGCTCTGATGCCAAATTTATGATGTGACCCGGACAATGTATCCAAGACACGAGATTTAAGCACGCGGAAGAATCAAGAAACAAAATACGTCAGCTAGATAAATGGATGCAATCCGACTCAAAAATAAAGATAAAACTTACTAGGAAACGACGACTCGAACTTGGACTCGATTGGAACACTTGATACGGCTGTGAAGGTGGCTTGGTACGGCGGTGGACGGCGGTGTTGGCGGCGATGGTTGTCGTGTAAGATGGTAGTGGCGGCGGTGGAAGGTAGAATGGATAGGATAGATCGGTGAACCCGTGTTGAATCAACCCGAATGCACTCGTCTAACTTCTCCGGATAGCAATTCTCCCAAGTACTCGATTGTACCCTAAAGAACTTGAATAAGACTATTGAATTGCTAGATCAATAGAATTGTATTTGATCAACCAAAGGATCGATAAATGTGATCAACCAAAGGATCGGTGAGACAATTGAGAAATTAACTCTTTATTTCATGCAACGTCTGAATAATAATGTTACAAGGTACTCCTATTTATAGGAGTGACATATGGACAAAAATTAAACCCTAAATCTAGGTGAAATCGAAAATCTAAAGGTGTTCTAGTCAAACTAGGATAAAATTAAAAGTTACCAAAAATAAGATAAGAAAAATCTATCTAAATCTAACTAGATAAGGATAAATCCCAAAGTGGATTTGGGCTTGTAAATCTCGCCTATCTTTGACTTGGGCTCCATAATTAACATGTTGGACTATTATTAGATGAATCCACACATTATCTTTAACGTCAACTCGGTCAGTATGCCCATACCGATTGTCTTCATGCAATCTGGTCAGTATGCCCATATCGACTAACTTCAAGTCTTATTCTTTACCATCAATGGATAGCATGGTGATCCATCTCGGGCTGCTCTTTACTTCATCTTCATGCATTTCAAATTTGCGCCTTAATGAAGCTTGTAGATAAGCTTGCAACTTCTTAGCTCGCAAATGCGTCACAGGACCTTTAAACTGCAGCTCCGAATCATCTTCTTCATTGCCTTGCACTATCTCATCAAACTTTCAAGGAAATGTGTTTACTCAGTTCACGGACATGCGGACGGATTTTGATGCACGACTCATGGACATGAGGGAGAATGTGGATAATCGATTCACGGACATGCAGGCGGACCTTGACGCAAGATTCACGAGCCTGCAAACTCATTTGGATGGACGGTTCTCCAGCATGAGGACGGAGTTTCAGGGGATGCAGAGCAACTATTCGAATCTGCATGGGGATTTCTCTCATTTGAGGTCGGATGTCTCAGAAATTGCCACCATGATGAGGCAATGGGGTGGCATTGGATCTTCATCACATAATCCATCACAGACCTTCACTCCTCCATTCCCGCCATTCCAGCAGTACCCCTATCCATATTCAGGGTCATTTAAGTTCCCGCAGAATCCCCACCCACGCTCGCCCCCAGATGCTGATGCCTAAGGCTGTGTTAGTCAATCAACAATACCACTAACCTGCCCCTTACACTTATTCTTACTTCGGTCTTGAATAAGTTTGGGGTGAGGGGTGAACATGTGTATGTATCGTTGATCTCTTTTGACTCTATCTTTTCAGAACGCTTTTTATTTTAGAATTATTAAAACTCTTTTCGTATGGATGCTCTTATTTATTTATGTATTGTTGGGATTCACTACTTGAAGTTCGGATAATTATTGATTGCATAGGTTTTGTGATATTTTATAGCTTTGTATTTATTTTTGTTAATACGTATGATTGGTTTAAAGATAAGGTAATAGCCTTGATGTCAAGCAGGTTTAGCCTTGATCCCGTGTTTCAACTCCTTCATTATGTTATGGACTTAATGTTGGTCTTGTTCACTTTTTGGGAAATCTTGATTTGCCTATAATGTTGTTTTTTGTAAAAATAAATGCATGGATAAGGAGAGGAGTTGATATACACTTGATTTGGATTGTGAAAATATTGGTTTAGCTTGTAACCATCTCGTGAGAATTGAGCTTTGATCTTATGTTTCATGTGTGAATCATCAATAATATTGGTATCTCTAGAACTTGCCTTTTGAACTCTCTTGATTTTACAAGTTGTGCTTAGAACATGGAGATGACCTAAGGCTTTCTTTGTCAAGTTGTGCCTAAATTTTTTTCCTACAAATACAACCTTGCTATCCCCTTTGTGCTTTTTATTGATTTTATTTAAAACCAAGGGGTAGAAGGAATTTGGGAATCAAGTAAGCTCGAAATATAATAATAAAAAGAAAAAATGGGAGTTAATGGTGGATTGAACACAAATTTATTTTGTTGAATAGCCTTTTTGACCAAACACATATTGCATGCCTCGCAAGTTAAAAGAATAATAAATTGTAATTGTCAAAGAAAAATCTTGAAAATCAAAATAAATAGAGGAGCATTAATGTTTTGTTGGCTATAGAGTCTTAGATCCAATTAAATTTCCAAAGCAATGTGTGGGGTAGATGAAAACTCAAAATATTTTTGCTTGTCTTGAAATACAAAATAGGTTACGGGGATTGATTTTGAAGTCACTTTTAACCTATATTTTTCCTACCTCGTCCAAAGAGCCTAATGTTGCAACCCTTAAGACCTATGGGATCCTTATTTTGAGCACACTTGTGGAAAGAAATGAGTTATTTTGCAAGCTTATGGTGGTATACTAGCATTATTTGATGTCGAGCATATACACGTCCCTTTTCTCCTTGAGAGGTTAAGTTGAGTGTTGATATTACTTAAAGCAAGGGAAAGCCGTGTTTTTACATGTTCATTTCTTGTGTATCGAAACTTCATATCCCTATGTATGATCGCATGCTTTTTGTTCTTCTTCTGAGGCGCTTGATCTTGATTTCCCGTGTTCTCTTGTCATTGCAATCTTGTTTGAGGACAACAAGAACTTAAGTTTAGGGGAGTTGATAATCGGGATTTTTGTGCTTCTTTTTACTGCAACTTAGGGCTAATTCAATATCATTTTATAAACCAATTGTATATTTTTGATGTCCAAACCCATATTTTATCCAGGTACAAATTCTAAGTGTGATATAGAAGAAAACCAAGAGTTCGAAGAACTGGCGCAATCTGCAGCCCGATCATCAGCGCGACCCGAGTGCTCTGGCCCAATACCATGTAAAATCAGCCTCTGGCGTGATCCACAGCACGACATATGGTGCGACAGAGCTCGTGCCAATTGGCGCGACCCGAGGCACGATCAATAGCGTAATTAGGCCCGCTCGCGTTAAAGCATGTCGTCGCGCCCTTCTCTGGCGCGACCCACAACGCGGGTGGTGCCATGACTGAGGCCGCCCGTGCTCATACACTCATTCCACATCTCTCTGGCGCGATCCACAATGCGGGTAGGGGCACGACTGGACCGCTCGCGCCGAGACACCCTTTCAACTCTTCTCTGGCGCAACCCACAGCGCGACCCGAGCGCGACTGAGCCCGTGTTGCGCCAAAATACCCTGTTTTGCGTGCCTTATCTATTCTCCATCACTAAACAAAGGGGAATGATTTTTGAAAAAAAAAAGGAGGGCATCACTTTGAAAAAGAACACTTAGCCATAGAGAAGGAAAAACCATTCCATTCCTTTCACCCTTTTTCTTTCCAAAAATTGTAAAAAAGGGTGAATAACAATAGAACTAGGGGAAGTGAGGGCTTGGGCTTGGAAGAGGAGTTCTTGATCTTGAAGAGTTGAAGTGGAAGGATCTTGTGGATATTTTTGTACACTCTATTGGTTTAATCTAATCTCTATCTATGTTTTATTTACAAGTTTGTTATTTTGATCTCAAAAGCATGAGAAGCTAATCTCTTAAGGTTGTGGGGGTGTTGGATCACTTGATGATGGGTGTTTGAGATAATGTATGATGAATGTACCTTTCCCTTTGTAAATATTATGGATCAATGTGTTGATTGTTGAATGTATGTGGGTGGCCTCCATTTATATTCATGTGTCACTTAATGTGTGATTAGATTTGCTCATTATGTATGTGTATTTGATCCATGAGACCTTTTACTTGTATTTTGAGATAGATATGAGTATTAAGCTTGTTAATGATGATTTAGGGATCTTGGAAGGCATGAGTGATTTATTTACTAGAGATAGTGATGGTTTACACTTGTTTGTAGGTCAGGTGTTTGAGAAAATGCCTAGATGATCCTTGCACAAATCATGATTGAAGAGAGGAGAGTTATGTGATTCATATGGTTTTAGAATACCTTGATCAATGATCTAGCACCCTAGAACCCCTTCCTTTTATTTCTCTTTAAATCTTTCATTTGAAGTATTTACATGTTCTACATTAAAGAGGAAAATTTGGTATTTGTTGTTGGTTTGGAACAAAACATTTTACTAAGAAATGATGTTTGTCTAAATAGTGAATGCAACTTGAGTCAACATTACTTGCATTATTAAGATCATAACGTATATTCCTTGTGGTTCGACTCATATCATTGCTTGCTACATCCGTGTACACTTGCACATGACACGATCTATAATTTGAGGTATAAAATATGTCATCAAGTTCGAAATTTACTTTGAGATCAGTTTATTTGGGTTATTTATTTGTTAGTGTTCAGTTTGTTGTTGGGTTGAATCACTTCTTTAGTTGGCGTTGTTCTTTCCCTGGCTTCCGCGTACGTATTGGTCTCATCATACTTTTTGGTATCAGAGCCACGTCAACTTCGGTTGGTCGTGGTTTAATCCAAATTGGTGTGTGATACAGTAGGGGCAAGAGTATCGATCATTTAAAAAAAAGAGCAGAAAATTTGAAAAAAATAAAAGAAAAGAGCAGAAAATTCAAAAAAAAGAGAGAATTTGATCGAGCCCTATTGTGTTACCGTGATATTGTTTAAGTTTCGTGAGTTTGCTTATTCTTGTTGATCTTTGTTGGTTTTGGGTAGCTAGTAATTTTGTTACTTCGTGTCGTGTAGCATTTTGCCGTTCTTCGTCGTATAGCGATTGGGGACGCCATCTTGCATTGTTAGGTGTCCATATTTTCGTCCATAGTAGGAATTATATAAAGGGGGGAGTCGTTTTTGGTGTTTCCTAGTTGGTTTGAGTTTGTTTGGTAGTTTCCTAGTTTGTGTGGTTTCTGTTTCCTTGTTGGATTATTGCTCTTGTTTTGGAACAATAATTATCCAAAAGTCATCCAACTTCCATTCTACAATTTCCAGCACCCTTTTTACACGCCACCAACCCTCTATCCGACCCACACATACACGTCCCTATCCTCTAGCCGACTCCATACACTATCCGTCGGTTTTCTGCAGATTTTACTTCCGAACTCCGATTTTCGTCCATAATACCATTCCGGACACGGAACGATGAGCCGAATCAAAATCACAGATTTGCGATGACATATGTGTACTTTTGGCCAAATTCGGACATCTTCAAAGTGAAATTGTCCGGTGAATATTTTTCAATTTTGTCGTTTCTTCCAATTTTCTGTCCTTTCCACCCCTATAGCCAAGACAACCACTTTCCAGCCATATTCCCACACCCTAGTCGTGGTTTACCTAAATTTGCAGCAACTTTGTGGCATTTTCTCTACTCGAGCATTCTTGGAGTCAAGTTCGAGCTCTTGACTAGAGTTGGAGGAGCTAACCGCAGCTCTATCGGAACATCAGAGACAATAGGAATTCCAACATCTATGGTGTATAGAAAATTGAGTGATAAACACGAGAGAAAAAAAAAAGTGAGGTCCTATTTACCTTTTTGCTTTCTTCTGGTTTTGTTTTGTTTTGCAGGTCTACACGATAATGCCTGGAGACAGAAATAATAAGAAGACTGATAAGTCATCGGCTGCACTGAACACTCCTTCAGATGTATCCTCATCGGATCAATGGGATGCCCAGTTCCATTACAAAGCCATGTCTCAGTATTTTGAGAGACGCAGTCAGTTATTGGAGGACAAGCTAGAAGATTTGTTAACCAAGGTATTGGCGCAGCTTGAGCTTATCAATGCTCGACCTCCCTTACCACCAGCAGTGCAAGGCCAGCTAGTCCAGAACGAGGCAGCACCTCATCATGTGGAGGTCCCGACAGATGAGACCTATGTGTATGCAGAGCCTGCTCGAGCAAAGGCCCGAGCCAATGCTAGGGTGCAGCAACCTGTGCAATGTCGCCAACCGCCGGTACAGGAGGGCTATCACGATTATTGTGATGCAAAAGATGACTATGGTGACTTTGCAGTGGAGTTAGAGGCCGGGTTCGAGCCTTATCAGAGGCATGATCGACCCCGATAGCCTTATAGGTGTGCAGCCCGCGCTTATCCACCTTTCCAGCCTAGACGTGCCGATCCTGACAGTTTGTTAAACAACATCAAAACAAGCGTACCGGCATTTGAGAGACTACATGATCCCGACCTATACCTCAACTGGGAGAGGAAGGTCAATAAGATTTTTGAGTGCTATGACTTTCCAGAGGTGAAGAAAGTGCAACTGGCTTCGATGGAGTTCACGGGGTATGTAGCTAGTTGGTGGGAGAACATCCAGAACTACCGCCGTCGAGACAGATACCCACCTGTCGACTCATGGCAGGAAATAAAAGATGTGATGAGGGGCTCCTTTATTCTTGTTAACTATGAACGGGAATTGGAGCGCCGACTTAGCCAGATTCGCCAAGGTACTCGCACAATTGAGGAGTACTATAAGGAGTTAGAGACTGCAATGAACTGAGTTAGCAAAGAAGAGACACTTGTAGCTACAATCAACCGGTACATCGAAGGCATGCACCCAGACATTGCCTGTGAAGTCGAGCTCAAGGACTTCACCAGTATTGAGGCCATGATTCACTATGCCTCGATAGTCGAGCATAGCTTAAAGAGGGACGCCGACGTTCCTCTCATTCTGTACCAGTGAGGACACCATGGGTTCAAGCTGAGTCTTCTATGCCTAGGACAGCCCCTACACATCCTCAAGGCCAGACATCACAGCCCGCTCGCTGCTATGAGCAGACAGCTCCACAGCCTACCCGCAGACCTGAGCACAGTTCATCTGCATCAAACTGGAACAATCAGAGCCACCTGGTACAGCCGAATCAGCCACAGGATAGCACACTAGGAAGGGCACGTGACGTGCAATGTCACAAGTGCCGAAGATGGGGACACTTTCAAGCTCAGTGTCCGAATAGGTGAGTTCTTTTCCTTTCTGAGCAGAATGAGCTGGAATCAGCAAGTGAGGAGGAACTCGATGAAGTTAAGATAGTAGGGGATGATCCACAGTCCCGAGATGGTCCATCAGTGGATGAAATTGATGATGAGAAGCCGGATCCAGCCCATGTCAGCTTTGTTTTGATTCGAGCACTAAGCCTGATTCGGAGGAGGATCATAATGACCAGCGCGAGAACATCTTCTACACGCGTTGCTCGATCCGAGACAACATATGCTCACTCATCATCGATAGTGGCAGTGTTGTGAATGCGATCAGCCAGTATGCAGTGGGAAAACTGAACCTGGTTCCACAGAAGCACCCCAAGTCATACCGCTTGCAGTGGCTGACTGACCGAGGAGAAATCCGTGTAGGATATCAGGTAAGTGTTACTTTCTCTATTGGTCATTTTGTTGATACCGTGCTTTGTGATGTCATCCCTACGGAGGCATCACATATTCTGCTTGGTTGTCCGTGGCAATTTAACAGGAAAGCTATTCATGACAAATTTGCCAACACGTACACAGTGACCCAAGATGGACGGACCACCCAATTATGGCCATTGACACCCAAGGATGTCAATGAAGATCAAAGGAGAATGCAGGAGAAGTTTAAGGAGGAGAAGGAGAAGGAGAAACGGATCGAGAGCAAGTTTCCAGTTCCAGCTAGCCAATCAACGGCTGACCCCAAGACCTCTAAGGGGACGGCGTCAGCTTCCAAGTGGGCCACCAAGGCTACCCATTTGGCCACCTCGTCGCTATCTAGTGCTGACAATTCCGATCCTGTACACCGGAATTTATTTATTAGTGGAAAGGGGGTTCAAAAAACAATCAAAGCTGGTAAGCCTATCGTTCTAGTTAATTTTAAGGCTTTTGATACTCCTGATGTTGTTGTTCCTTCTATTTTGCAGCCGTTGATGGAGGAGTTCTAGGATGTGTTTTCTGAGGAGATTCCGAGTGGTCTCCTGCCAATTCGAGGAATTGAGCACCAGATCGACTTCCAGCCGGGATCAGTCCTACCAAACAGGCCAGCATACCGTACTAGTCCCAAGGAGACTAAGGAGATTGACCGTCAGGTCAAGGATTTGCTGGAGAAGAAGCAGATCAGAGAGAGCCTGTCGCTCTGTGTTGTGCCTGTGATACTCGTACCCAAGAAGAACAACGAGTGGCGTATGTGCATGGACTGTCGGGCCATAAACAAAATAATGATAAAGTATCGCTTCCCTATTCCCCATTTGGATGATATGTTGGATGAGTTGTCTGGAGCATCTATTTTCTCTAAAATTGATTTACATTCTGGATATTTTCAAGTCCGTATGAGTGAGGGGGATGCATGAAAGACTGCGTTCAAGACGAAGCATGGATTGTACGAATGGCTTGTCATGCCATTTGGGCTTACCAATGCCCCTAGTACGTTCATGTGTCTCATGAACCACGTCTTGAGGGATGTGATTGGGAAGTATGTGGTTGTATATTTTGATGACATCCTCATTTACAGTATTTGCATTTCTGAGCATGTTAGACATCTTAGGCGAGTTTTTAAATTGCTGCGTGATGCGAAGTTGTATGCCAATTTGTCTAAATGTACTTTTTGCATGAATGAGATCATCTTTCTTGGTTTTGTGGTGAGTAGTAGAGGAGTTGAGGTAGACAGATCGAAGGTTAAGGCCATCGAGGAGTGGTCCACGTCTAAGACCTGTGCAGAGGTTCGGTCCTTTCATGGGTTGGCTGGATTTTATCACCGTTTTGTACGGGATTTTTCCACTATAGCCGCCCCTTTGACCGAACTGAGCAAGAAAGATAGAAAGTTTGAGTGAGGCAAAGCCCAAGAGCATGCTTTTACATTGTTGAAGTCTAAATTATGTAATGCTCCTGTTTTGGTTTTGCCTGACTTTAACAAGATGTTTGAGATTGAGTGCGATACCTCTGGCATAGGCATTAGCGCTGTGTTGATAAAGGAAAGGAAGCCAGTCGCGTTTTTCAGTGAGAAGCTCAATGGTGCAGCTTTGAGATATTCTACCTATGACAAGGAGCTGTATGCATTGAAGAGGTCTTTGGAGACTTGGCAACATTACCTGCGACCGAAAGAGTTCGTGATTCACACTGATCATGAGTCCCTGAAACACCTGAAGGGACAGCAAAGTTTGAATGTGCATCATGCCAGATGGGTGGAGTTCATCGAATCCTTCCCATATGTGATCAAGTACAAGAAGGGAGAAGGGAATGTGGTTGCCGATGCACTTTCCCCAAGGTACGCGCTTGTTTCTGTTTTACACACACAATGTTTGGGTTTTGAGCACATTAAGAGTTTTTATGCATCTGATCCTTTCTTTGGTCCCATATTCGAGTCTTGTGTTGGAAAGTCTAGGGCCATTGATCCGTTCTACATTGCTGATGGATTTTTGTTTAAAGATGCTAAACTGTGTGTACCTGATTGTTCTATGCGGGAGTCGTTCATATTAGAGTCGCATGCAGGGGGTCTCATGGGTCATTTTGGTGTTAACAAAACATCGAGTCTCTTGCATGAGCATTTCTATTGGCCTCGCATGAAATGTGATGTAGAGAGAGTATGTGCTAGGTGCATAACTTGTAGAAAGGCTAAATCCACATCGAGTCCGTTTGGTTTATACACGCCATTGTCGGTGCCTACTTCATCTTGGGTCGACATTTTCATGGACTTTATTTTGGGTTTGCCTAGGTCTAAAACTGGTAAAGACTCTATTTTTGTAGTTGTAGTTTTTTTTTCTAAAATGTCTCATTTTATTACCTGCAAAAAGACTGATGATGATGTAAACATTGCTAATCTTTTCTTTCGTGAGGTCGTCCGTTTGCATGGTCTCCCTAGAACCATTGTGTCTGATAGGGATTCAAAGTTTTTGGGGCATTTTTGGAGAGTCTTGTGGGGAAAGTTGGGTACGAAGATTCTGTTTTCTACTGCATGTCATCTGCAGACGGATGGTTAAACTGAGATAGTCAATAGGACGCTTGGTACTTTACTTCATGCATTAGTTAAGAATAATTTGAAATCGTGGGAAGAATGTTTGCCTTTTGCTGAGTTTGCTTATAATAGAGTTGTGCATTCTTCTATGAATATGTCGCCTTTTGAGGTTGTGTATGGTTTTAATCCGTTGACTCCAACGGATCTGTTACCTTTGCCTATTGACCATTTCTCGAGTGTGCAAGGTGTTCGAAGAGCTGAATAGGTACGAGAGATGCATGAGAAGGTGAAGGTGAGGATTGAGCTCCAAGGCGTGCGGAACGCTAACAAGGCGAACTCGCATCGCAAGCAAGTGCTTTTCAAGCCCGGTGATAAAGTTTGGGTCCATTTCAACCCGGGGCGTTTTCCTAACCTGAGGAAATCAAAGCTCATGCCCCATGGTGACGGTCCATTTACTGTGGTCACCAAAGTCAATGACGATGCTTACCGACTCAACTTACCTGGTGAGTATAAATGTTCTCCTACGTTTAATGTTTCTGATCTCTCTCATTTTCCTGTAGATACTTTTGATGAAGAGGACCCGAATTCGAGGTTGAATTCTTTTGAGGAAGGGGGAATGATGAGTCCGAACTGAGCCTTGACGAACTAAATCCGGAATTGCAGTTGCGTGGTCCAGTGACGCGACTTAGAGCCAAGAAGCTGCAAGGTTGTCTTCAGTGTTTTGTTGGAAAGAAGCTCGAGGAAGAGGTAATTGCTCGAAGTAGCCCCAAGCTGATTACTATGCTTGCAATACAAGATGAAGCCTTGGAGGATTGAATCATATCTTAATCATATTTTATTTTTAACGGATTTTTAGTCATTTTTATTTAATTAGACTATTTTTCCAGCTAAGCCCAATTTTACTGTTAGGCGAATTGGGCCTTTAGTTATTTATTTTTATTTTATATTCGAAGTTATTAAGCTCATTTACTTAATAATCCGTTTTCCCTTACGTTAGTATTTATGAATCTTTCAAACGCTGTATTAGGGCAGACTGGAATTGATTTTGAATACAGCTTTACGCTTCTTCCTGTCTCAACAAACAACGTAGTTCTTGGTAGGGTTTGTGAATTGGCGCCTACAAACTCGAAATCAAAAGATTCGTTCATGCATCCAGTAGTGTACGGGTTAATCTGCCACGAAGGTCTACTCCATATTCGCGTTTCGGATTCTCCTAGATCTGGGGTTCGATTCGGGTAAGCTTCTTCTATCTTTTCTTGTTTTCGTCGTTTCCACCACCACCACCACGCATCCATAACACCTACACCATCACCAAAATTGTACTCATCATCATCCATATCAAGAATCGAAAGTTTCCATCATTCCGAGCCTTAAAACGATCAAAACTTACCACCGATCCATCTCCCAGAATACATGTTCGAATTGACTGATTTTTGGATATGTTGTTTCTGCTATATATTTATGCATTTTCCTAAAATTTTAGCATAATCCGACTTCGTTTGCTAGGTCAATTAATTAGATCAAAAATTAGGGTTCTTCGGGTCGAAATTGGGGATTTTGTGATATCTTGGTGTTTAGTTCGAAATTTACTTTGAGATCAGTTTATTTGGGTTATTTATTTGTTAGTGTTCAGTTTGTTGTTGTGTTGAATCACTTCTTTAGTTGGCGTTGTTCTTTCCCTGGCTTCCGCGTACGTATTGGTCACATCACATCATGAGGTGTCCCAGTTATATAGTCTCATTATTATAAGTATTATTAATTTTCTTAGTAATGTACAAATAAACCCTTGTTGAATCTTGAAAATTAAAAAAAATAACAACTTAAAAGTTGAAAGTCATAAATATTCAATGAGGATATTATTGGAAGTTTAGTTTTAATATCTTATTTTCATAAATATTTTTAATCTACGCGCGAGGAGAAATGTGACTATATAATTGGGACGGAGTGAGTATATAATTATATCTTTATATTTTAATACCCAACTGATCAAAGGGCATAATTGTGATTTACAGTAATTTGAAATTTATATTGTATTTATCAAATATGTACTTGTTCAGTCATAATCTTTTTTATATTGAATAATTTTATAAATTTTGATTGATAAATTTATGCCTACAAAATTATTACAATTAGAAGCATTTACAAAAAAAAATTAGAATGTTGAAAATATCATGAAAATTAGTGAACGCGTATATTTTTATTTGTTGGATACATTTTTTCAAAATCAACTATGTTTATGTAGACAATAATGGAAAAAATTTCAAAATACTGGTGAAAAAAATTAGACAATTATGCGGCTGCTTTTGGTGGGAAGGCGTTTTATCTTTTCAACACCTTCGTCTTTGTGTGTGTGTTTTTATTGATTTTTTCTTTTATGACGTCATATATATGCAATAAGCTTGAAGCGACATATTAATTTCGACATTCATGGCCGGATTAGGAAGTGTGATACTTGCGAAAGAGAAAAAATAGTATTAGCAACTATAATTTTTCTTTTTATATTTAACTCGATAAAGATGTAGAAATGAAAAAACTCTTAAATTGATTGCAAATAATAAGATAATACCGAAATGACCTGTTAGAGGAAACCATTTGTTTTCAAACAATGCCTGCAGTAGTCCAATATGATTTTGAAATTCAAATTTTGAGCTACTGAAAATTTAACATTTCAGAAAATGAATAAAAGTTTTTTCAAAATTGTTCTTTAGTTTTAGAAGTGGCACAACACTTCTGAAAAGTTTGCCAGGTGCCGAAATTCCTTTATCGAAACCACAAGACATTATTTCATTTATTTATTTATGCTTGTGCGTGCATGTGTCTGCATGAAATTGGTAATTTTGGGCAGGATAATTTGGTTTTGGGCGGGAATTAAACAGTGGCAGACTTTGTTACTTTAGTATAATAGATAGATTTTACTTTTAATGCGGCAATGATATAACAACAAAATACCTAAAAATGAAGAAGTATGATTAGAGATGCTATAAAGAAAAAAAAAAACTAACAAAAAAAGGCATGATTAAAGTACACTGATGCAGTTAGGTTACTGCTCAAGAAGGTTTATTTTGAATTTTGATTATGATGATGATCTTGTTCAAGAAAGGGGGTGTGAGATTGTAATGATAAAATTCTAGATTATGTTGATGATTTAGATGGGATTTCGGTTCTTGCAGTTGATTGACTCTTCCATTACTGTGGCCGCTGTGGAGAAGGCATCATCGTTGACGGCGTCTTTACATGAATTTAAAATCGCATGCATCGTACTAATTTCGCCCGAAAATCTTGAGGTTACTATAATTGCATAAAAAGTAATAAGTTGTGATTTAATTGTTAACTTTTAAATGTTAAGTTGAGAGCTGACTAGGCCTGCCAGATGATGATGGTGTGTAGAATTTTTTTAAAATAAAAAATACTCAAATTATCCATGGTTTAACGATGTCGGTTTACTCTTCAATCATTTTATTGAATAATAATAATAATAATAATAATAATAATAATAATAATAATAATAATAATAATAATAATAATAATAATAATAATAATAATAACTAATTCTACGTTCTCTTCTTTTGCAGTGCCAAAAAAGAGGATTCTTTGGACCTCAATAAATTCATTTTTTTCTGCAAATTACTTGTTCAAAGTAATGAAATTATAGCTATCTAATTAGGGTCACCAATTCATATAATTGTAGTTCTCCAACGCTATCCAGTTGGGACAGCATGAAATTACACCCCTCCCAAGGAAAAAATAAGAAATAGTCACCTCTCGTCGGAGTTAAACCTGTTCCATGCAGCCTGAGTAGACAGAGCAACGGCATAGGTTAGATGTAACGAGCAAGACTAGACGAAGAGTGGAAAAAGTAGACATGAATTAGTTTCATGTGTAATCGATCACTGTGGATCATCTCATAACTTGAGCAGCTAAAGATATTATTATGTGGAGACCCCTATGTAAACTAGAAACGGTTCGTATTAGTAGCCGACATGCATTTTTCAGTCTTTATATAGTGTGTGCACGAGCAAAAAAATTTCATTACTCAGCAGATGATATTCTTCATGACGCCAGCAAGAATTATGTTCTCAAAAGCATAAACAGCAAGAAACGATTCTAATTTCAAGGGAAATGAACAAACATACCTTGAGAAGATCAAAAACCTTTTCGCATATGTATTTTTGCTGAACATTAGCTCCTCTTTGTTGCACCTTGTCAGGGTGTACACAAAGAGTTGCCTTTCTGTAAGCCTTCTTTACAGCCACAGTTGTAATGATCTCTGTCAAGGAAATAGGCTGCCAACCACTGTCTGGCCCAAGTATCTGTACAAGACAATGAATCGAGAGAGAGAGAGAGAGAGAACCCTAGTTAATATGCTAACTAAAAACCTAAAGCATAGATAATCATCGAAAAAGTAAATCAGTGGTGTACTTGGAGCCAATACATACATATTGCAAAGTTGAGAGAAGAGCACGCAAGTTTCCCTCCTTTCCTGAAGCCCACCTTTTAATATCAGCATCAAGAGATTCAGCAAATCTCTGCAATAAGACAATATCCTTGTCAACAACACAAATTTAGAAATTAGAACATACACAAGTCTATTCTGCAGGCAATCATTATGGATCCAAACTTGTGGTAATAGATGTTACATTTCTCTCAGCCTGCTCCTTCTGCGCAAGATGATCCCGCATATTCTTCTCTGCAAGTGCTTTTGCCTGATAAGACCAGTTGGATGGGAAAAAGGTTAGAAAATGTCTCTAGCTATAGCTGTCAATTAAAAAAAATGGAGAAGGGATTACTGCTCGCTCCATTATCCTCTGATGCCTCTCTAGTCTTGCTTTACGCCTTTGTGCTGATTCGCTATTCATTCCAGTCTCCAGTTCCTGCAAGAGAGTTTCACATCAATTTCAGGAACACAAGTAAACATTACCTTCAGGGAAGAAAACAAAAGGACAATTGATACTCACAGAGGAAGAGAAGCTGTGCTTCAGTACATTATTTCTCGAAGAACTAGAAAATCTTTCAGTAGAGTTTCTGTCAGCTGGTGTTCTCAACTCTTCAGAAGTTTTCATAGACATTGCTTTCTCTAGAGCACGCTCACGAGCCTCTGATGTGGCTCTTTCGACTGCTGCTCGTTCAGCCCTAAGCTTGGCTTCTGTAGAGGCCTTATCAACTGGTTTCTTCACCACAGAAACCTTTTCAACCTTCTCCCGAGCTTCTGACACAGCCCTTTGTCGAACTTCACTAGCTGCTCTCTCCACAGCAGCTCTTTCTGCCCTTTCTCGAACTTCAGCAAATGCTCTCTCACGGGCTTCACGAATTGCCCTTTCCACAGCTATCCTGTCCTTTTCCCGCTCTCTTCCCCTCTTTATGGCTTCTATTCGTTTCTGTTGATCATTGCTCTCAAAGTTGTGCACACCTTCTTTGGCATCTCTCTCTTCCATAGGTGACATTCCAGGAAGTTTCTCCTTAGCCTTTTCCATGTTCACATCTGTATCTGCAGCTTCAGTTTTGAAGGGGTTATCCATTTCTTTGGGCTCATCATGTAACTGAGTGTATAATCCTTCACTTAGTTCCTCAGCACATTTTCTTTCATCAGAAATCATTTCACCTCTTAGTTCTTCCTTATCAGAGGCTGTGTCCCTCACATTTTCTACACATTCTTCAGATTCCTGAGCAGACAACTCATCTGTATTCTCAAAGCTAGAAGTTGATAAAGACCCTTCATCACTCTCCATAGTTTGTTCCAACACTCGTTCTACATCAGGGGTAACCAATTCTATTATTCTAATATGAGACCCAAGGACCTCATGTATATCTTGACTACTGATTTCAGCAGCATGTTCTTGAGCAGTAGCATGAATATCAGTTGTATTAGATACATCCTCATCTTGTGACAGATTTTCTTCAGGATCTGCATCCATGACATCAGAAGCTTCGGCTCTGCTATCAGAAACACCTTCATAAGCATCATGCAGTTTGTTTTCCACAAAAATCTCTTCAGAGGCACTTCGATGCAAATAGTCAGTTCTAAGCATTTCATCATCCTGCAGATTGAACAATTGTTCTGCCATCTTGTCATTATCAATTGCAGAAACTGCTTCATTAGATTCGGGCACATTCTCTTCAGGATTTTTGACAGATTTATGATGTTCTTCCGCTTTTCTGATTGAATCTACATTACAGGGTTCTTGAGTCTCAGCAATAATATTGCTAGTCGCATTAGTATGAGCCACATCAAAGATGATGCTAGCCTCACTAGAACTCAAATTAACAGCTTCATCAATATCATCTTCATAAGCAGCCTCCTGAAACTGGCATTTATTATGATGATCTTCATATCTGTCTGCATCCCTAAGAGTGTTGTCTGTTTTCTCAGCTTCGCTAAAAGTTTCTCTCTTCTGAACATAGGCGGAATGGTTTGCCTCCAAGATTAAGGTCCTTGAGGCTTCATACTTAGAAGTCCTAACATGTTCCTCTTCAACTTGATTCTGTACAAATTCTTCAGGTAATTCTGGCTCATCTTTATTAATAGCACAATTTTGTTTGTCATCATTAATTTGTGGTTCATGAGCCTCATCGACTTTATCTGTAAACTCTCCTACAGGGAAAACATAAGGCTTCCCGTCATTCATTACTTCCAGCAAGACTTCCTTCATCTGCTCTTCATTTCCAAACCATAGGTGGCCCTCTGTCTGCCCTGTCCCACTAATTTCTTCATCATAAATTGTTGCAAGTCTCTTGCCATCCCCCCCTTCCCATTTGGAGACACTTTCAATTTCCTTCTCTATCTCTTCTTGCTCCAGACTTTCATTCCCAGCCCTATTACACAATTCATTCAGCATGTCATTGAATTCTGACCTTGCATTAACCATTCCGTCACACTCCTCTAGTTTCTTCTCATGATGTTCCTTATCAATGCTACCATTTTCTCTCTGCTCGTTCACTCGATCCTCCTGCCAGATCCTTAAAATTTCACTAGCTTCATCCACAGCCTTGCCATGCTCAGGAATTCTTTGAGAACTATTAAGAACTCGTCCCTCATTATTTTCAGGTCCTTCTGCACAATCAAATGTGACCTGACATTTTTCGTCATCTTTCACACTCTTCTCCATCCCCTGTGCCCTTTGAGATGTACTGAGAGCCCCTTGCACGAGTTCAGGAACAACTTCAGATCCTTTTGTATGATCAGCCGTAACATTTCTGCATTGTATGGTTTCCTTGCCCGTTTCCAACATTCCAAGGTTAGATGCAAGTTCACTCGCGGAGGGCGTTAAGCCATTAATGTTGCCTACTTTAGCAAGCTCCAAATCAGCAGCTCCACATCCAGGAAAATCTTTTGCCCCTGTTTGCACTTCTGCTGCTTCATTTTTTTCAAGCTTTTCTACTACATTTTCGTCAACATGAATTGCCTCACTCTGAATGTGATTTGAAGCAAATAACTTACTCCTGCCTGCAAATGCCTCTTCATGTTCTCTATCTATTTCAACATTCTCCCACACCCTTTTGCCCTCAGAATTTTCAGCATGAATACGTGCACCGCTGTGACTCAGAGACGGAGTTAATTTTCCATTAATCCCAGCAGGCACAGGGAATGTAGGATTTAATTCTTCATACTTTTTCCTAGTACTGTTGTCTTTTGAGCCTAAAGCCTCATGATCAATTTTAGTTTTCCTATCCATGGCTTTCAGGCAACTTATAGGTCTAGGCTTCGATCCGTCTTGATAACCATCTTTTTTCCTTTCCATGATCATTTTGGCTATTCTTATACTTTCTTGGGCCTGTTCTATGGCCTTCTTCAAGGTAGCAGCAGAGACAGCGTCAACAGAGTTGTCGTCAAATTCCTCAGAAGATTCACCAGCAATCTTCTGAGAAACATCTCCTTTAGAAGCAAAAAATGATGCCCTCAATTGTCTGGGTTCCTTGTTATCACTTTGATTTGATGGATAACCTGAAGGTGTTGGACCATTTGATAATTTTGATTGGAGATTAACATCATTCACATTGTGCGACTTATTAAGTCGCGATTTCTCAAAGCTTGATCCACCTTTAGTGTTAATAGGTTCAACTTCAGCACTGAAACTCCAGTTCCGACTAACTTCACGTTTGAGTAAGGGTGTACTGTCATTCTTTCCCTTGTGTGGCTGACATCCATCAACAAAATGAGCAAATCCAGGAACAGTATGGAGCTTTGCTATGTGTGTTTTCGCATCCGACGCATCACTATTTCTTTGGTTGGTCATATTGAAGGACATATTAAATTGCTGCTCAACTCCATCAACAGACTGATCAGATGGCACACCAGAGGGCCTCTCCATGTTTCTTGAAGGATTTAGAGAACCTGATTCTTGCAACATCACTCCAACGGACTGATCAGATGCCACACCAGAGGGCCTCTCCATCTTTCTTGAAGGATGTAGAGAAACTGATTCTTGCAGCTTCACTCCATCAACAGACTGATCAGATGCCACAACAGAGGGCTTTTCCGTTGTTCTTGAAGGATGTAGAGAACCTGATTCTTGTATCTTCACTCCATCAAGAGACTGATCAGATGCCACACCAGAGGGCCTTTCCGTTTTTCTTGAGGGATGTAGAGAACCTGATTCTTGCAGCTTCACTCCATCAACAGACTGATCAGATGCCACACCAGAGGGCCTTTCCGTCTTTCTTGAAGGATGTAGAGAACCTGATTCTTGCAGCTTCACTCCATCAATAGACTGATCAGACGCCACACCAGAGGACCTTCCAGTCTTTCTTGAAGAATGTCGAGAATCTGATTCTTGCAGCTTAACTCCATTAGCAGACTGATCAGATGCCACACCAGGGGGCCTTCCTGTCTTTCTTGAAGAATGCCGAGAACCTGATTCTTGCGGATAAGGCTGCCCCTCCACTGGAATCCTACAAAGGCATACAACTCTTTCCATCAACCTATTTTCTGATGAATGAGATGTGCAGTAGAAGCACAAAATGTAACTATGCATTTCAATGGGTTCCCGATATAAGAAGGTACAGCATGCAAATTTGGATGCCAAATATTACAAGAATCTACACGAAGACATCATTTTCTAAAACCTTGGAAGAATGAAGTCAACCACATCTCATTCCCACCTGCCCATCCTAACACCTTGGCCCCAAGCCCTCAAATCAAAATAAAGGGGGTTTGGGAAAAGCCCTTAATCATCATTTCCAACATATAAACAGAAACAAATAGGAGCTACAGATGAAATACAGAAATATGACTAATCCTCTCCATGTAAAGAATGTCCAACTTTTTTCTTTTAATAAATAATTTGTTTTGTAGTAAATTATGCCAAATAAAATGGTTTTCCTTTCATCTTTCGTCAATTTTCTGGCTGACTTATAGAAGTAAATTTTTCATGCGTGGATGTCAGACGTTCTTATGATATTCTTTTTGAGCTATTATATCAAAATCAAATCAAGGTAAACCTTGCTTGCTTATATGGAAAAGAAAAGACTTTTCAGTTAACTTTCTATGATTGAGAAGCCTCAGATTTCACGAACTCCTTCTCTGCCTTCTCCTCTTCAAAGGACAAGGAGAGAGTGCATTTTTTTCCCTTCAATATTTCTTTTGGTTTCCTCAGCAGCAGGGACCAGATGTTAAATTGGTGTCCATGAGATTTTAGCATATACGAATTAGAACTTGAGTGTAATAAATCAAATAATATGTACATGGATTCCTTATGACATCAAGGCGGATAACTTGACACGTTATCCACTTTCGACATTTTGGTAACATACTTAATAGCTAAAGCCAAAAAAAAACAACGAACTTATAGCATTGAAGGAAAACTGGAAAATTAATTAATGCTCAGAAAGTACGGGAATACCGGCCACAAGGAGGAATACTAGGAATCGGCAAGCATGATTATTAATTTATTATTGTTGCTGTTATCGGCTTTCCATTTACAAGGAATAAAAATAGATGATCATATCATAAAAAGGGACTAGCTGCAATCAAGTAAAAGAAATCAAGCATGTGCCACGTGGCGAAATGTGAACCAATACATTCTTGAGTTTCTTAAGAAGTCAGCTCTGCACAGGAACACTTCGTATGTTCAAATTACATGCGAATCAACATCAAACTAACAAACTATATAAAATATTCATATCATACTGAAGGCAAATTAGATGCTGCCATAGAGTGTACCAGTTACCACTGCCAGAAGAAGCACTTAGAAACAGATACTTCTATATTGGATTTCAACAACTATTCACTACGACATTTAACACTAGCCAGTGAAAGAGCTTTCATGGAAATTCAAATGTAGAACTGTCCATCAAATGGATTTTTCGACACTCTCATTTATTATTATTTGACATTTAGCATCGCCACCTACAACTTAAAAACATATATTGATTATTAAGCCCATTACTAGTTAGCATTTAAAAAAGAAAAAAGAAAAAAAGAATCGCATATAGTCGAGCAGATATTGGTTTTCCATTTAACATACAATCAACCAAACAATAATGATTTCCTTCCTACAAAGAAATTATGACAGAGATTCATTAAAATCTGTGATCGAAATACCACAAATGCTAATAACAATCAATCCAAACCCCAATTAACACAGCATTCACGTACCAACAAGTGCAAGACGACATTGACATTTGATGCAAAATTCACAATTCTCTTGCGAAATGAAAGCAGAGAAAACTCACCGCGGTTTAGCTTTCTTAGCAGAACCATTAAGCACCTCCTCGTACGGCACGAAAACATCGTCATGCGTCAAGCCGCCAAAAATGTTGGTGTAATCGAGCTTGGAGCTCCGGAAATCCCCCGACCCGACCCGCTCGTCGAGGCACGAAAGATCAAGCACCGGAATGGAAGAAGAGCCTGCAAAAATCTCGGAGTACTCATGAACTTGCAGCGAGTTTCTCTCACCTCCGTTTGACAGCAAAACGTCGCCGTAGGGGTTCTTGAAGGAGAAAGACGACGAGAAGACATTCGCCGCGGTGGTGGAGTGCTTTCTTCTGTGCGAAGATCTGGGGAGAGATTCCATGAAAATGGAGACAGAGATAGGATTTTGTGGTCGTGTCGCTAGGGTTTTTTGCTTATTTTTCCTGATGTTTTTGGGGCTTTTGCTTCACCTCTCTTCTTGTTCGGTGACGCAGCTTTAGTGTTGTCTGCTGAGAGAGAAGAAAAATCTGCAGAGTCAGACAAAACGAAGGAGGAGGAGGAGAGAGAACGATTGATGTGAGAGAAAATTTTCTTTTTATAGCAAAGAAATGTTGTATTATAAGGAAGAGTGGGTCCTCTTGGGGTTTTATTTCATGTGTGCAACATCTCGGTACTCCCACTTCACTGTATAGGAATAGTAGTATGGTATAGCGCCTTTTTTGCTTTCTTTTTAGTTTTATTTTTACAATAAAGTAAATTCAATAGCACCAGAAACATTAATAGTGAGATCACAAGAAATTAAGTGAGGATATAAGCAGATTTTTAGTATCATTCTATCACATGAAATATATTGTCATTATTAAGAACTTCCTTAGCCTGTCCTCCAACTACATATCATAATTTTAAATGTTCTTTCAAATTTGATTGTAAAATGTAATTGGGAATCCGTCGTACTCTATCCTAACCGTTTTATCTTTCTATTAAGGGTTAATGTTCAATTTGTCCCTATATACTATATCCGGACACTTGAATTAATTCTCACTCAAGTTTTAGAATCTGTGCACGAGCTAGTTAGAAATTTAGAATGCTCAGCAGGTTTATTTTTTGACGATCTTAGCTGATGGCAAAATGCGTAGTTGGTTCTTAAAATCAATTGTTTGTTGGTTGCCCCCTCCGGCGTAGCTTGATCGATCTACTAAGTAAATTCCTACTTGATCTATATATTCTAACTATTACTACAAATTATACTAGTTCCACTCGCATCCATCTGAACAGTCTAGAATTGAGTACTATTGTTCCAATTATCTTTGTCAAATAACGTAACTGATTTACAAAATCTTATGAATTTTCCGAATATGATTGATATTTACCTTTTAATTAATTGGTTAATAATCATTGATATGTTAATTATAGACTCATAATCATTGATGTTTATTTGACTAAATATACAGATTGCAAATCATTGACGATATTCACCTTAATTAATTGCTTTGTTACAGTTCTATATATATATATATAAATGTATTCGTTGATAACATATAGGTATTTACATTAAATTACGCGATCTATCCAAAATTTGTAATTAATATCTCGTTCACTTAGAAGGGGTATTGATTAGTTTTATTGTTAATTTGTATAATTTTCTCTCATTTAGAATGGGTATTAATTAGTTTTTTCTAATACCTTATCCATTATCTTAATATACGATATGATAAAAATCATACGGTTATCGTATCTTACTTTCGGTATACTTTAAGTTTGGCATACCTTCATTCAGTATTCCTTAAATTCGGTATGACACATAATACATACTCTTATCATGCATTTTTTTTTTTTCAATTATCACTAGTATACCACCTGTGCCATGCACAGGGGATGTTATTAAAAAAATATTTATGTACAATAATAAATTACATTCAATCATAAATTTCGCATATAAATATATGAATTATAAATTACTTGTATATTTTTCATTATTGGAGAAATCAGCCTTGGCGGCTCTAGCCGTGCTAAAAACACCCAAGTTGGTTGTAAAATCGAGAAGGCAGAGTCCTGGCTGCCAGTTGGTCTCGACATCAATTAATCGACCAATTAGGCACGAACAATTTTTTTTTCAATTTTTTAAAATATTTTTGTTCAAAATATGATTAAATAAAATTTTTGAGGTTTTCCATCTTTTTATAAAACAACCTACATCCCAATGTTTCAATCTACAATCAATGTGGGACGTAGGAAAATTAGAAAAAGTTGTGGAACTAATTTGAGGATTCGATTTAAGATTACCCACTCTTTTATAGAACCTACATCCCAATATTTCAATTTACAACCGATGTGAGATGTAGGGTAAGTGAAATTTAATATGTAAATAGTGTTATGCAATAATATATTATAAAAAAATAAAAATGCTTAGGCGAAGACAATCTAAATGGATTTTATATGTTATTATATTTAACTTTATGAACTCAATTGTGGAGAAACAAAATATCATAATCCCGATAATTGATATGTAACTTTAGAACTTCACAAATCTATACACACGAACACACACATGAATGAGGAATGATAGAAAAAAATATATTTTTAATTGAAAAAATCAAATACATTATCTTTAAAGATTTTAACTTGTTAAAAAAATTTGACCGTGGATGTTGAATTTTTTTTAATATATTTAATTAACTTAAAAAATTAAAAATACTTTAAATTAATATAGTTAAAATATTTTATTATATTTGTTTAATATATTTAATTCAATTTTAATTCAAAAATATTTAATTTCTAAAAATTTAAAATGTATCATATTAATTTGATAAAATCAAATATCAAATATTATACTTGATCTCAATTTGCAGAGATCATTATTGGGTCTCACAATTCATAGTTTGTTCATATACAATATTATTTCTTTGTTCTTCAATGTGGGATAAATTTTGATTTAAAATTAAAATATATAAGTTTTAACTATTTAAAACATCTTTAAAGTTGAAAACTTAAATATGATAATTTGAAAATATTAAAATTATCTAACATTAAAATGATAAGATCAATTAATACATTTCAAGTTTCGACCTTTCAAAATTTAAATATATTTAATTTAAAATTTTGTATGTAGGTCTTGATTTTTTAGAATATATTTAATCAATGAGAATTTTTAAATACGCCACTAAATTTTCTTTATCCACCACTATTAAATTTAATTAAAAAATAAATAATTATTAATTTACATAAATATCATTTTTACTTTTAAAAATTACTTAAAATAAATAAAATAAAAATAAAAAATCCCCTCCTTCCCACCCCAATGACCGCACCCACCACATTGCTCCCACAATTGCTCTCTCATTTCCCTCCATTTATGTTAATCTTCATTTCTCTCCTCTTCACTCATTTATTTTCTATGTAAGAATTGCCTATGAAATCAAATGTGTGTATTAGTGTCATATATTTTTGGGGCTAAGAAATTAATTTTGTTAACTTCTCCAATCATAGGATTTGTCGCATTAATGTTTGGAGAAATACATATATCTGATAGAGGGGTTGAAATTTGGAACATAATGTTGATGATATTACTTTAAAATCTGGTGACATTGAAGGATTTGTCAGAATATTTTATAAATCTGAAAAAGGATTTTGTCAGACTTGGAACACAGTGTTGACTGCAACTACGTTCTTCGCTATTTTATTTTGAAAAAAAAATTAATGGGGAAGAAAAACGAAGACAACAGGTCAGGAAGAAATGTGATGGTGACGGAGGGCGGTAGATATGTAGTATGGAGGGGAGAGAGTGAGAGTGGAGAATAATTTTTTTTAATTTCTTTTGATTCTTTTTTAATTTTTTTTTATAGTGAAATGATAGAGATGACTTTTACTGTGGTGTGTAGAGAAAAAATGTGAAAATATGAAAAAAATGTGTAGCGTATGAAATAAATGTGGTATATAAAGAAAAATGGTGGTATATTTAGAAACACCCTTAATCAATTAAAGAGTAGAAAATTTAAATCAATATTTTAAAAATATTTCATTTGAACTAATTAATATATATAATTCAATTCAAATTTATAAATTTAAAATACATTTAATATTCAATATTAAAATGATAATATCAAATATCTAAATATTAGACTTGATCTCAACTTAGAGATCAACAAATATGGAAATATCATTGTTGGGACTCGCAATTTATAATTTATCCATGCATAACAATATTTGTAAGTTTTTTGATGTGTGATGCTTTTTGTTTGAAAAACTAAAACTATAAGATTTAACTATTTAATTTATATATATAATTCATTAAATAAATATATTTAACAATAAATTGCCAAGTTCTATTAATACATTTAATTCAAAATTTTAAGTAGATTTAATTTAAAATTCTCATTGTGTATCTTGATTAATACATTTATTTTGAAAATTTATATATATTTAATTAAAATTTTACGTGGATTTGGAATTATATTTAATATATTTAATCAACTTAAAATTTTAAAATATTTTTAATTAATATATTAGAACATTCACTCATAACACTTAAAAGAAAGATAATTAATATAAACTTATGGTCCATCATAAAGAAAAAATAGATGCTTAGAAAATTCACATATAAATCAACAATTTAAAGGTCACATAATTTTTTTCATTGAATGAACGAAATAATTTTTGATAAAAAATAGTATTTTTGCAAAATAAAAAAATTATAATTTTGAAATTATTGTATTGAATGACTATATAACATAAAGATTAAGTAATTAATAAATAGTATACTTTTATTTATAGAAAGTGCATTTAGGCGGGAAAACTTATTATTACTATTTATAGAGACTATCTTACTTTTAGATATAATATAGATTTAGGTAATAAAGTAAAGTAACTATACATTTTATGATACATTTCTGAATGTTATATTGTTATATTGCATTATTTTAATATCTCATAATTTAAGTATACCTCATTTTCTTTTAGTTTTATTGATTATTCATCTTACCTTTTAGTTTTAAAGGTTGGAGGAAATAAAAAATTATTATTTATTACATTTACTTTTATTTGTTAGGTATCATTTAGGTAATAAATTTTATTAAATATCATATTTTTGTTTAACTTTTGTATCTAAGTTATAAAATATTATTATTTAATACATTTACTTTCAATAGCAATTTACTAAATAAGTTATTTAATTTAATTGGAATAATTTTATATCTCATAATTCAAGCATATCTCATTTTATTTTATTTTTTCTCGATTATTCATCTTAACTTTTATTTTATTGTTTGAAAATGAAAATAAAATTATAATTTATTACATTTAATTTCAAATTGTCCATTTTTAATTATAACTTAGGTATTAAATTAGATTAAATGACAAACTTTTGCTAAATTTTTATGATAAACTAGGTGTTCACAGTGAATAAACAAGGACCTGAACATATGACCAAAGCAAAAATATTATACATGATTTCATTCATATAAGTCCAAATATTACAATCTCACTCTATCTGAACAATAAAAAAAATAAAAATAATACTCCAATTACAAAACCAATAATCAAACATTTACAATCACAGAATAAAGATTGAACCGTATTTTCTTGAATTATTACTTCCTCTTCGAAAAACTAGTGGATCTTGCTTTGTCTAATTCTAGAACTAATGTCACAGTTACTTGATTCAGTGGCCAAATCGAATCCGTGGCAGTTCCAACAATATTCGGTAATGTTTTTTGATTAAAAATATTTTTCATATAGACCTCTACTGCTTCATCTTTTGTTGGGAAATATCACATAAAACTCTTCTCTTTTACCCATCATCTAGATTTAATCTCCATTATTTATTTTTATGTTAGTCTACAGATTGACCAGAGAATTGGTTTTTAATTTTACATTGGACAAGGATAAAGACTTCGAAATGAAAAGGGCAAAAGGATTAATTCGATTTTTTTTAATTATAAATTGTAAATAATTTCATTCAAAAGTGTCCATGGAAATAATTTAAATTATAAATTTATCCCTAAATTAGTTGACTAAATAATCTTTTTAATTGGAAATTGCAATCCATAATTATTGCTGAGAGATATTTTTTTTTTCAAAATTCAAAATATGAAAATTTTAACGCTAATCATTCTCAAAAATAGGCTGGAATGGTAGATATATAAAAGATTTACCGATCGAATCTGATTAATTGATTATATATATTGAACGATCACTATTATTTAGACTAATACTATATGGGTAGCTATTAATTAGAATAATATTCCTAAAAAATACAGTATATTGCTCTTAATTAGAGTAATTCCCAAAGTAAGTGAGGGTCCACGAATTCAATCGAACTCTATATATAAAAACCAAAAGCATAGGGTTTGGATTGAAGAATAATTGTCTGTGAATCTCGATGGAGTCTGAGCGTCGATATCTTGAGTTACCAAAATATGCCAATGCCGACCCTCAATTCTTAAGGGAATGTACAAACTTCGTAAACGAAGTTTTTAAGGAAGGCGGCATCGGCGAAAGACTATGTAATTCACCTAATTTTCTATACATTTTTTTTTTTAAATAACTAATAATTTTAAAATTAGAAAACAAGCTACCGATGTTTGTTTGTGAATCACAGGTTATGAAGAGGGCCGTTTTTTCCTCGTTAAAGCACCGCCTGGTGAGAAGTTGATGTGACCTGGACAATGTATCCAAGACATGAGATTTATGCACGCGGAAGACTTCAAGAACGAACAACGTCAGCTAGAAAACAATGGAATCAATCCGACTCAAAACACGATAAAACTTACTAGAATTACGTAGACACGAACTAGGACTCGATTGGAATACGTAGGATGGCTCGAGGGTGGCTGGAATACGGCGGTGTGGATGGCGGATGGCGGCGGTGGTGATGGTATTGGCGGCGGCGATGATGTGTTGTGGATTGGATAGATTCGGCGAACCCGTGTTGAAAACCCGAACGCGCAAGTCTCACTTCTCCGGATAGCAATTCTCCCAAGTACTTAATTATACCCTGAAAAACTTAAATAAGACTATTGATTTGCTAGAACAATAGAATGGTTTGTAGATAGGTGATCAACCAAAGGATCGGAGACAAAAGGGAGGAATAAATCTCAAACTCATGCAATTGTCTACTTATGAATGTCACAAGGTACTCCTATTTATAGGAGCATATATGGACGAAAATTAAGGGGGTGTATTGGTTGTGGATTTTGATGGATTTCATTGGACTTTTAAAATCCGGGTGTATTCAATCCAGACTTTTAAAAGTCCAATGAAATTCTGGTGTATTCAATCCCGACTTTTAAAAGTCCAATGAAATCCTGGTGTATTCAATCCAGACTTTTAAAAGTCCTTTAAAATTCTGAGGTATTCAACATTCCACGGACTTTAAAAAGTCATTGACTTCGTTGGATTTCGGCTGGATTTCACGTGAAAATTATAAAGGATGAAATCCGACCTCCAGACACAAGATTTCGATGGATTTGGAAAACCCGGGGAGCGTTGTGTCCCAGCGACAACTGGGTAGATGAAATTGGCACCCCAGCGGCCGCTGGGTGCCAGCCGTGGCTCGGTTCAAGGCTAGCCTCTCAGCGGCCGCTGGATTCCAGCGGTCGCTGGGTTCTCTCGACTCCACTTCCCAACGGCCGCTCAATTCAAGCGGTCGCTGGGTTCAATTTTTTTCCGTCTCCACCGATCGTTGTGTTCCATCGAGCGCTGGTAAGAAGGATTTGAAATCCGTTGAAATCATTCAAAATCGGTCAGACGAACACTTATACTCACCGGGTAAATCAATGCGATATGCATTTTCATTGACTCAACTCAGCACGGTGAACGGTCCATCTCCTCTTAGCATCAATTTCAACTTTCTCAAGTTAGGAAACCGTCCAGGACTCAGATGAATCCAAACGCGATCTCCAGGCTGGAAAATCACTTGCTTGCGCCGTTTGTTCTTCTGAACAACATTACATGCGCCAACGGCTTCAATACGTGCACGTACTTTCTCATGCATCTCCTTAACTTGTTCTACTTTCCTTGTACCTTTAACACTTGTTAGATGCCCAACAGGTAAAGGCAACATATCATTAGGCGTTAGTGGATTAAAACCATAAACAACTTCAAATGGAGACATATTGGTAGATGAATGCACAACGCGATTATAAGCAAATTCAGCATATGGCAAACAATCTTCCCATGATTTCAAGTTGTTTTTCACTAAAGAACGCAGCAAAGTACCTAAAGTGCGATTAACTACTTCAGTTTGTGGATGACATGCAGTAGAAAATAACAGTTTGGTACCTAACTTACCCCATAGTACACGCTAAAAATGTGCAAGAAACTTAGAATCCCTATCACTAACAATAGTTCTTGGTATTCCATGTAAACGCACAACATGTATAAAGAACAGATTGGCTATGTGTACTGCATCATCGGTTTTCCTACATGCAATGAAATGAGACATCTTGGAAAACCTATCAACTATAACAAAGATTGAATCTCGACCAGACCTAGACCGTGGTAATCCTAATATGAAATCCATAGATAAATCAATCCACGGGGAAGATGGGGCTGGTAGAGGAGTGTATAAACCAAACGGGTGTGATGTAGATTTCGACCTTCTACAAGTTATACATCTACTGCACACATTCTCAACATCATGCTTCATACGCGGCCAATAAAAGTGTTCATGCAGCAAGTCTAATGTTTTTGACACACCAAAGTGACCCATTAAACCTCCCGTATGCGATTCAAGAACTAACAATTCGCGCATAGAAGACTTAGGAACACACAAACAAGAACCCTTGAACAGAAACCCATCATGCACGAAAAATCCATCTCTAGCCTTAGCAAGTTTCGAACATGTTTCATATATAGGTGCAAAAAATAGATCTAATGCATATAAGCCCTTAATATGATCAAATCCCAATAGCTTAGCATGCATTAAGTTCAAGAGAACGTACCTTCGTGAAAGTGTATCGGCTACCACATTTTCAGCGCCTTTCTTGTACTTGATGACGTACGGAAAGGACTCGATGAACTCTACCCAACGTGCATGCCATTTATTCAGATTTTGCTAGCCTTTCAAATGCTTCAAACTCTCGTGATCCGTGTGAATCACGAACTCCTTGGGCCATAAATAGTGCTGCCATGTTTCTAAAGCTCTCTTGAGTGCGTACAACTCCTTGTCATAGGTCGAATAACGAAGGGCTACATCGTGGAGCTTCTCACTAAAATAGGCGACTGGACGCCGTTCCTGCATCAAAACAGTACCAATCCCTTTGCCCGAGGCATCACATTCAATCTCAAAAGTTTTATTAAAGTCCGGAAGAGCAAGAACAGGCGCATTACATAAACAAGACTTTAAAGTGTTAAACGCATGCTCTTGAAGAGGACCCCATTCAAACTTTCGATCTTTCTTGCTTAACTCAGTAAGCGGTGCAGCTATGCTGGAAAAATCGCGCACAAAGTGACGATAAAAGCCAGCAAGGCCGTGGAAAGATCTAACATCACTCGCAGACTTAGGAGTGGGCCATTCCTCAATCACTTTGATTTTGGAACGGTCTACTTCTATACCACGTAAACTCACAATGAAGCCTAGAAAAATGACTTCATTCATGCAGAAAGAACACTTAGACAGATTACCATATAATTTCACCTCTCTAAGAAGCTCAAAAACGTGTCTAAGGTGCTGCATATGTGTATGTGTCGTGTCACTGTAAATCAGAATGTTATCAAAATACACAACTACATACTTTCCAATCACATTACGTAAAACATGATTCATCAAGCGCATAAAAGTGCTCGGTGCATTAGTGAGACCAAAAGGCATAACAAGCCACTCATATAAACCATGTTTTGTTTTAAATGCAGTTTTCCATTCATCACCTTCTTGCATTCGTACTTGAAAATAACCAGAACGCAAATCAATCTTAGAAAAGACACGCGAACCAGATAACTCATCAAGCATATCATCTAATCTAGGGATGGAAAAATGATACTTTACCGTGATCTTGTTGATTGCACGCTAATCCATGCACATACGCCATTCGTTGTTCTTCTTTGGCACTAGAATCACTGGAACGGTGCACGGGCTCAAGCTCTCTCGAATTTGCTTCTTCTCCAACAGCTCTTTAACTTGCCTATCTATCTCCTTAGTCTCGTCGGGAGACGTCCTATAGGCTGGTCGGTTGGGAAGCACGGCTCCGGGGATGAAATCGACCTGGTGCTCGATTCCTCACACTGGTGGAAGTCCTCCGGGTAACTCCTCAGGAAAAACATCCTTGAACTCATCAAGTAAGGGCTGCACATCACTAGGCAAACAATCATTAGTAGCACTGCTCTTAAATGTGAGTAGAACAAGGGGCATACCTGCTTTAATGGCTTTCTGAACTCCTTTTGCTGAAATAAACAAGCTCTTCACATGAGGCTTGTTTGAACTTGACTCCGACTTCTTTTCCACAACTAGGGAGCTCGGATGAGGTGGTTTAGGAGGGTTAGGGGCGACGGCAAGTGCCTGCCCGGGGGCTGAGGTCTCGGCCGTGGCCTTCGGGGCCCGTTTTGCGGCTGCTTGCTTCGTCTTTTCCTCTTTGAACCTCTCTTGCATGCGTTGCTGATCCGTAGCAATGTCTTTAGGTGATAATGGCCTTAGGGTGCTGATTCGGCCATCAATGTTGACGGTGTAAGTGTTCAGAGGTCCATCGTGGACAACACGTCGATCATACTGCTAAGGTCTGCCTAGCAACAAGTGTGCCGCATCCATAGGGATAACGTCGCACAAAATAGTGTCAGAAAACTTATGGATTGAGAATGAGACACTTACCTAGTGAACCACGCGTATCTCGCCTCTTTCTGTAAGCCACTGCAATCTGTATGGTTTTGCATGTTGTTGAACAGGTAGACCAAGCTTTTCAACTGCGTACTGACTAATGGCATTGATCACACTGCCACTATCAATTATCATGGAACACGTGTGACCTTGAATCACTGCACGGGTGTAGAAGATGTTCTCTCGTTGGTGTTCTTGTTCCTCTTCTCGAATGATGCTCAAACTCTGGATTGTGACCAAACTAAGCTGAACTTCCGGATCGACTGGGTTAGGGGCTGCATCATTCTCGATCTCTTCTTCAATGGTGGCATCGCCCACGGGCTCTGTTTCATCCTCACTGGCTGATTCGACTTCATTCGATTCTGTTAAGTATAGAATTCGCCGGTTTGGACATTGAGCTTGGAAATGGCCCCAACCTTGACACTTATGACATTGGATGTCATGAGCACGATTAGGGGCTGCATTAGGGGCTGTAACACCTTGATTTAGCCGAGTAGGGGTCGGCCTTGACTGGTTGAGCGGCGTAGACTCGGGTCTACGGCTTGTCTGCGGTGTAGAATGGTCGAAACGCCGTTCGGGTGGTCCAGATGGACCTCTGGGACGTGTAGAATTAGTAGAAGGAGTAGGAAGTGATGTGGAAGGTGTACCGTTACTCCAAGTAGTGCGTGTAGGGGCTGCACTATGATGGGATCGACGGCGGCCCTCTCTTAGCTGCCTTTCCACAATCGTTGCGTACTGCACCATTCTTTCTATACTGGTGAAGTCTCTGAGCTCGACTTCACACACAATATCAGGATTCATACCTTCAATGTACCGAATGATGGTAGCATTTAGGGTCTCCTGCTTTCCAACTCTATTTAAGAACGTCTCCAACTCCTTGATTAGCTCCTCTGGGGGTGGGTAGATCGAAAACTTCAGCAGTTTTTCTTGATTAGCTCCTCTGGGTCTTCTTCAAGCTCCAACGGATAAAATCAAGCCGGAAGGTTTCTAAGAGTAGAAGTAGGCGTGTGGAATGAGTATTCAATGGGTTGGTGTATGTAGACCACGGGTGTATGGGTGTGTGGGTGTATGGACTATGTGGTGTATAAGGTGAACCGGGTGAAAGGACGTAAAGGGTGAAAATTTCGAATCCTACAAGGTGTATGGATCGAAATTGGAGTGGATTAGGATGAAAGATATTGCTTAGATATGGATGAGGATGGAAAGATCTTGAATAGATGTAGATTAGGATGAAATCTATCTAAACAAGGTAAGAAATCTAATGGATAAGGGAATAAGGATTTTGTGTGTGTGAACACAATCTAAAAATCCCTAAAAAGATGGAAACAAATCTAAAAACAAGGAATTGAGATCAAAAACACAATAAATAAACTGAAATTTTCATTTTTTTTTTACGATTTTTTTTTTACTGTAGGGATTTCGATCCCTTTGCTCTTTTACTTTTTTTTTTCAATGAATAACAATATTACAACTTGACAAATAAACGAAAATTAAAAGACACGTGCATGACACGTAGGATAGAAAATCTGACACGTCGGATTGAACCACGACCAGCAGAGCTAACGTGGCTCTGATGCCAAATTTATGATGTAACCCAGACAATGTATCTAAGACACGAGATTTATGCACGCGGAAGACTTCAAGAACGAACTACGTCAGCTAGAAAATAATGGAATCAATCCGACTCAAAACAGGATAAAACTTACTAGAATTAAACGACACGAACTATGACTTGATGAACACACTTGATACGTCGAAGGGAGGCTGGAATCTGATGGTGAACGGCGGTGGAGTGTTGGTGATGGCGGCGGTGGTTTGGTAGAAGGATAGGACAGATCGGTGAACCCGTGTTGAATCAACCCAAACGCACTCGTCTAGCTTCTCCGGATAGCAATTCTCCCAAGTACTTGAACGCACCCTGAAGAATTTGAATAGGACTATTGATTTGCTAAAACAATAGAACTTTGAAGATAAAATTTCGATCAACCTTAGGATCTAGGAGGCAAGAGTGAAATACTTCTTGAATTCATGCAATTGTCTAACTTTTAATGTAACAAATGGATCCCCTATTTATAGATAACATAGGGCACGAAAATTAGACCTAATTAAGTGATAAAAATCAGTCCAAAACTAATCCTAATCAATCTAGGATAAAATCAAAAGATACAAAAAATAAGATAACAAAAATCTATCTAAATCTAACTAGATAAGGATAAATCCCAAACTGATTTTGGGCCTTCAAAATTCTTGCCTATTGGACTCCTAATTAACACAATATGGGCTGCAATTTATCATAATAATTCGTGGCCCATGTATGCATTAATCTTGCCACCTTTGCATGAAAAACAGCAACTTGTCGGATTCCCATGCAAACGCGTATAACTCTTCATGCACACGTCCAAATGGCGTCATTCTTCTTCTGGCGTCTTCATGCTTCCTTCTTCATCATCAATGGATAGCATGGTGATCAACCTTGAGCTTCCCTTGACTTCATCTTCATGCATTTCGAATTTGCGACGAATAGAAGCTTATAAATAAGCTTGCAACTTCTTAGCTCGCAAACGCGTCATTGGACCTTTAAACTGCAGCTCCGGATCATCTTCTTCTTTGCCTTGCACAACCTCATCATCAATGGATAGCATGGTGATCAATCTCGAGCTGTCCTTGACTTCATCTTCATGCATTTCGAATTTGCGACGAATAGAAGATTGTAAATAAGCTTGCAACTTCTTAGCTCGCAAACGCGTCATTGGACCTTTAAACTGTAGCTCCGGATCATTTTCTTCATTGCCTTGCACGTCCTCATCATTCCCCCCTACTGAAAAGAATTCGTCCTCGAATTCAAGGGCTCATCATCTTCGAACTCATCATCTACAGAAAAGAGAGATAAGTCAGCAACATTAAATGTAGATGAACACTTATACTCACCGGGTAAATCAATGCGATATGCATTGACATTGACTCGACTCAACACGGTGAACGTTCCATCTCCTCGGGGCATCAGTTTCGATTTTCTCAAGTTAGAAAACCGTCCAGGACTCAGATGGATCCAAACACGATCTCCAGGCTGGAAAATCATCGGCTTGCGCCGTTTATTCTTTTGGACGGCATTACATATGCCAACTGACTCAATGCGTGCACCCACCCTCTCATGCATCTCCTTAACTTGTTCCGTTTTTCTTGTACCTTTAACACTTGTTAGATGCTTAACAGGTAAAGGCAACAGATCATTAGGCATTAGCAGATTAAAACCATAAACAACTTCAAACAGAGACATATTGGTAGATGAATGCACAACGTGATTATAAGCAAATTCAGCATATGGCAAACAATCTTCCCATGATTTCAAGTTGTTTTTCACTAAAGAACACAACAAAGTACCTAAAGTGCGATTAACTACTTCAGTTTTTCCATCAGTTTGTGGATGACATGCAGTAGAAAATAACAGTTTGGTACCTAACTTACCCCATAGTACACGCCAAAAATGTGCAAGAAACTTAGAATCCCTATCACTAATAATAGTTCTAGGTATTCCATGTAAACGCACAACATGTATAAAGAACAGATTGACAATGTGTACAGCATCATCGATTTCCTACATGCAATGAAATGAGATATCTTGGAAAACCTATCAACTACTACAAATATAGAATCTCGACCAGACCTAGACCGTGGTAATCATAATATGAAATCCATAGATAAATCAATCCACGGGGAAGACGAGGCTGGTAGAGGAGTGTATAAACCAAAAGGATGTGAAATAGATTTCGACTTCTTGCATGTAATACATCTACTACACACATTCGCAACATCATGCTTCATACGTGGCTAAAAGAAATGCTCATGCAGCAAGTTTAACGTTTTAGACATACCAAAGTGACCCATTAAACCTCCCGCATGCGATTTAAGAACTAATAACTCACGCATAGAAGACTTAGGAATACACAACTGCGAACCCTTGAACAAGAACCCCTCATGCATGAAATATCCATCAAAAGCACGAGATTTTGAGCAACAATCAGCATATATGGGTGCGAAAAATTCATCACATGTATATAACTCCTTAATTGCATCAAATCCCAACATCTTAGCATGCATAAGGTTTAAGAGAACGTACCTTCTCGACAATGCATTAGCTACCACGTTTTCAGCACCCTTTTTGTACTTGATGACGTATGGAAAGGACTCGATAAACTCTACCCATCGTACATGTCGCTTGTTCAGATTTTGTTGGCCTTTCAAATGCTTCAAACGCTCGTGATCCGTGTGAATCACGAACTCCTTAGGCCACAAATAGTGCTGCCACGTTTCTAAAGCTATCTTAAGTGCGTACAACTCCTTGTCATAGGTGGAATAACAAAGGGCTGCATCATGGAGCTTCTCACTGAAATAGGCGACTGGACGCCGTTTCTGTATCAAAACAGCACCAATCCCTTTGCCCGAGGCATCACATTCAATCTCAAAAGTTTTATTAAAGTCCAGAAGAGCAAGAACAGGCACATTATATAAACAAGACTTTAAAGTGTTAAACGTATGCTCTTGAACAGGACCTCATTCAAACTTTCGATCTTTCTTTGCTTAACTCAGTAAGAAGCGCGGCTATGCTGGAGAAATCACGCACAAAGCGACGATAAAAGCCAGCAAGGCCGTGGAAAGACCTCACATCACTTGCAGACTTTGGAATGGGCCATTCCTCAATCGCTTTGATTTTGGAACGGTCTATTTCTATACCACGTAAACTCACAATGAAGCCTAGAAAAGAGAATTCATTCATGCAGAAGGAACACTTAGACAGATTACCGTATAATTTTAACTCCCTAAGTAACTCAAAAACGTGTATAAGGTGTTGCATATGTGTATGTGTCGTGTCACTGTAAATCAAAATGTCATCAAAATACATAACTACATATTTTCCAATCACTTCACGTAAACATGATTCATCAAATGCATAAATGTGATTGGTACATTAGTGAGACCAAAAGGCATAACAAGCCATTCATACAAATCATGTTTTGTTTTAAATGCAGTTTTCCATTCATCACCTTCTTGCATACGTACTTGAAAATAACCAGAACACAAATTAATTTTAGAAAAGACACGCAAACCAGATAACTCATCAAGCATATCATCTAATCTAGGGATGGGAAAATGATACTTTACCGTGATTTTGTTGATTGCACGGCAACTCATGCACATACGCCATTCGTTGTTCTTCTTTGGCACTAGAATCACTGGAACGGCGCACGGGCTCAAGCTTTCTCGAATTTTCTTCTTCTCCAACAGCTCTTTGACTTGTCTATCTATCTCTTTAGTCTCGTCAGGGGGCGTCCTATAGGCTGGTTGGTTGGGAAGCATGGCTCCGGGGATGAAGTCGATCTGATGCTCGATTCCTCGCACTGGTGGAAGTCCTCCGGGTATCTCCTCAGGGAAAACGTCCTTGAACTCGTCAAGTAAGGGCTGCACATCACTAGGTAAACAATCATTAGTAGCACTGCTCTTAAATGTGAGTAGGACAAGGGGCATACCTACTTTAACGGCTTTCTGAACTCCTTTCACTGAAATAAACAAGCTCTTCATGTGAGGCTTGTTTGAACTCGATTCTTTTTTCTTTTCCACAGCTAAGGGCTCTGAATAAGATTGCTTAGAAGGGATAGGGGTGGTGACTAGGGGCTGTCCAGGGGTTGTGGTTTTGGCCGTGGCCTTCAGGGCCCGTTTTGCGGCTGCTTGCTTCGCCTTTTCCTCTTTGAACCTCTCTTGCATGCGTTGCTGATCCAAAGCAACGTCTTTAGGTGATAATGGCCTTAGGGTGCTGATTCGGCCATCTATGTCGACAGTGTAAGTGTTCAAACGTCCGTTGTGGACAACACGTCGATCAAACTGCCAAGGTCTTCCTAACAACAACTGTGCCGCATCCATAGGGATAACGTCGCAAAAAACAGTGTCAGAAAACTTATGGATTGAGAATGAGACACTTACCTGGTGAACCACGCGTATCTCGCCTCTATCTGTAAGCCACTGCAATCTGTAAGGCTTTGCATGTTGTTGAACGGGTAGACCAAGCTTTTCAACTGCGTATTGACTAATGGCATTAATCACACTGCCATTGTCAATAATCATAGAACACGTGTGACCTTGTATCACTACATGGGTGTAGAAGATGTTCTCCCGTTGGTGCTCTTGTTCCTCTTCTCGAATGATGCTCAAACTCCGGATTGTGACCAAACTGACTTGTTGAGCCTCCGGATCGACTTGATCATGGGCTGCATCATTCTCGACTTCTTTATCATGTGTGGCATCGTCCATTGGCTCTGTTTTATCCTCACTGGCTGATTCGACTTCATTTGTTTCGGTTAAGTACAGAACTCGCCGGTTTGGACATTGAGCTTGAAAGTGGCCCCAACCTTGACATTTGTGACACTAAATGTCACGAGCTTGATTAGGGGCTGCATTGGGTGGCATCACACCTTGGGTTGGCTGAGTAGGGTTCGGCCGAGGCTGAGTGGGTGGCGTAGACTCGGGTCTACGGCTGAACTGCGATGTAGAACGGTCGAAACGCCATTCGGGTGGTTCGGATCGACCTCTTGATCGTGTAGCATCAGTAGAAGGGGTGGAAAGTGATGTGGAAGGTGTATCTTTACTCCATGAAGGGCGTGTAGGGGCTGAATTGAAGTGGGATCGACGACGACCCTCTCTTAGCTGCCTTTCCACAATCGATGCGTACTGCACCATTCTTTCTACATTGGTGAAGTCTCTGAGCTCGACTTCACATGCAATGTCAGGATTCATACCTTCAATATACCGAATGATGGTAGCATTTAAGGTCTTCTGCTTTCCAACGCTGTTTAGAAGCGTCTCCAGCTCCTTGTGGTACTCTTCAATCATTCTAGTACCTTGCTTGACACGATTGAGCTTCTTTTCAAGCTCTCTTTCATAGTGCATTGGGATGAAACGACCGCACATGAATCATTTCATTTCTTCCCAATTGTCGATTGATGGATTGTGATTTCTGCGTCTTCTTTCTTGTTGCATTTTCCACCATGAAGCTGCGTAGCCTCTAAACTCTAAGCATGCGAGTTGCACCTTCTTGTTCTCTGAAAAGTTGTAGCATGCAAAGATCTTCTCTACCTTACGTTTCCAATCTAAGTAAACATCGGGATCGTGAAGGCCTTCAAACTCAGGTATGCTCGTCTTGATGTTGTTGAGCCTACTATCATCATTATCATGATAGTTCACATGCCTATGGGGACCTCGGGGTCGGCCATGGCGTTCTCTTCGCCCTTGTGGTACGTAATCATCTTCATAACCACTGGTTGTGTAGGAATCGTATCCGTAATCAAAGTCTTCTTCAAAGGTGGGCTCACAGAGCGGCCTTTGAACATTTTGTTGTACAGGCGGCGGCCTGTTGACATTCCTCTGCTGCTGGCGTCAGCCATGTACTTCATTCTGGGGATCGGGACGCCTCTCTGTGTTGTCTTGAGGCTCGGATTGCCTCTCGGCATTAGTTTGAGGATCAGATTATCTCATCTCTTCGTCTTGAGGCTCGAGTGGCCTCTTCTCAGGATCTCCTTAGACCGTTTGGGATGGGGTCGACTGGGATCTTAGTTTTGCAAGCTCCTCTTACAATTCAGCTACTTGGTTACCAAGTTCATCTTTTAGTAGACGAGTCTGTCGCTCAAAGTGCTTAGCTAGGGCTTCATATTGGTACTTGGCATCCCACTGTGGTTTGGACGAGTAGGACTGCTCGCCTGGGGTGTTGGGCTATCTCGGCTCCTTAAAGGGTGGAGTAGACGCCTCTTTGTTATTTGTGAATGTTGTTAGATTGCATGGGATTCCTCGTACTATTGTTAGTGATAGGGATTCTAAATTTTTGGGACATTTTTGGCGCGTTCTTTGGGGAAAGCTAGGTACTAAGTTATTGTTTTCTACTACATGTCATCCACAAATCGATGGTCAAACTGAGGTTGTGAATCGTACTTTAGGAACATTGCTTAGATCATTGGTTAAGAATAATGTGAAGTCATGGGAAGAATGTTTACCTTATGCTGAGTTTGCTTACAATCGTGTTATTCATTCTTCTACTAACATGTCTCCATTTGAGGTTGTTTATGGTTTTAATCCGCTAACGCCTAATGATTTGATTCCTTTACCTGTTGAGCATCTAACAAGTGTTAAAGGATTGAAGAGAGCTGATCTTATCAAGGAGATGCATGAAAAAATTAGAGCCCGGATCGAGCACAAAGGCACCCAAACCGCCGCCGCCCGTAACACACGTCGCAAACGTGTTGTATTTCAGCCCGGTGATCGTGTTTGGATTCATTTGAGCCCCAAACGGTTTCCTAATCTAAGGAAATTGAAGTTGTCACCAAGAGAAGATGGGTCATTTCACCGTCTTAAGCCGTGTCAATGACAATGCATATCGCATTGATCTACCTGGTGAGTATAAATAAATGTTCTTCAATGTTTAATGTTGCTGATTTATCTCCCTTTGATGCAGATGAATTCGATCAAGATGATGATCCAAATTCGAGGACGAATTCTTTTCAACAGGGGGGGAATGATGAAGCCATGCACAACAAAGATGATGAAGAACCGAAGTTGCAATTTAGAGGACCAATCACAAGATCAAGAGCTAAGAAGTTACAAGCTTACATGCAAGTGCTGATTCGAAGAAAGCTTGAGATTGGAGATGAAGTAGTCCAGAGAAGCAATTCCAAAATAGTTAATTTGTTAACTATTGAAGATCAAGAACACACCATGGAGAATTACACTTGAAGAGTTGAAGATATGGAGTGCACGTGTGCATGAAGTTGCATGGAAGATGATTGACGTGCATGTGTGCAAGTTCGGCCCTATAGTTGTTTAATTGTGGGGTTGATTTTATCTAGACTATAGTATTTAATTTATTTAATTATAGACTATAGTAGATCAGATTTTATTTAATTAATTAGGTGTAATTTTCGGTTATAATAGTCCAAGTCATAGGTTTGACTAGAATTTTAATTAAGGGAAGAAACTACCTTAAATAGAATTCTAGTTTAGGGAATTTTCTAGTCTAGTTGGATCACTTTTGGATCCACTAATTTTCGGTCCTTTTAAGCTTAATTTTCGGTCCCTTATAGTCTTATAAATAGGGGATCCTTGTTACATTGATACTTTAGACATTGTTGAATTAAATTGCTTTTGCATTCAATTTGTGTCTCAAATCTATTTGTCTTTTGAATACTTTTCACACGAAAATATTCATTCTTGGAGCTAGCAACTACAAGTCTTACTCAAGGGTATTGCTCAATTCACTTGAGGGATTGACCGGTATTCGCTATCGAGGAGCAACTTGGAGATTTCAACCTTGAAGACGTTCGAGATTCAAGGAGGCTATCGGGTTGTGAATCACCATAACAACATCACACGTCCAACACACCTTCAACGACATCCATCCACCATCGACGCCCATCCTCACGGCAGCCTCTACTAGTCCGAGTTCTACATCCGTTCGTTATATCCGTAAGTCCGTTCAAACACTATCATATCCTACCTTCTCCAAGCCATTCTTCACCAAGCCTCACACACGAATTCCTCCCTTATTTCAGCCCTCATATTCGTTCCTATTCAACCCTATAAGCCTTGGATTTGTGTTATTTAATTTGTGTCATAGTTCTAGGTATTTTAGTTGTCTAGATTAGCCGTATTCTGTGTCGGATTGTTCCCTTCAATAGTTGACGTGTTTCGATTCATAGAAGTCTTCCGCTACATCGTTATTATCATCCTAGTTCGTGTCTGGGTTGTATCATAAATTTGGCATCAGAGCCACGTCAGCTCTGCTGGTCGTGGTTCAATCCGACGTGTCAATTTTATCCTACGTGTCGTCTTACGTGTCTTGTTATTTTAATTTTATTTTATGGAGTTGTAATAGCATAGTTGCTCATTGAAGAAAAAAAAAGCAAACGGTAAAAAAAAAAGACCGAAAAAAAAAGAAATTCGGATAAAAGAAAAAGAAAAATCCGAAAATTTACACAAAAAAAAGAGGTATATTCATTGTGTTACCAATTGAGTCTTGATTTATTTTGGTAATTTCCTTTTAGTATTTCATCTTATTTGGTAGTTACCTTGTGAGTCTATTTTATTTTTGGAACTTTCCTTCTAAGTTCTACTTTAATTTTGGTTGTTTCCTTCTAGGATAATTCCTTAGTTGGTAACTTCCTTTAGAGTCTTATTTTTATTTTTGGAACTTTCCTTCCAAGTTTTATTTCTTTTTGGTAGTTTCCTTTTGAATTGTAGTTTAATTTTGGTTCATTTCTTTTAGAGTCTAGTTCAATTAGGATATTTAGAATTGTGTCACAATTGTGTAACACTTTCCAAATAACCTACTCCTTCTTTCCTTTTCCTTCCTACATCTCTCCTTCTACACTTGGGGATCCATCTAACACTAAAATACCTACCCTACTCGACACACCCTACCCCACACCACCTAGACCTACACGTCCCACACCCCTTGCCACATAGCCACACGCCTCCTCCACATACTCCATACCATACATTGATCCTAGATAGTGTTACTCGCCTACACCTTCGTGCAATTCATCCGTACCCTCGACATTCGACAAGAGTTCTACTCCTCACCATCCATTATATACGGCACACACACATCACTAAACACTTTGAGTGCAAACACGAGAGGAAAAATCAAGAGTGAAAACAAATGAGAGAACGTGAGATTGTGAGCTTCTACCTTGTTTTCCTTTACGTTTGTTCATCTTGTAGGTATCATGAAGAAAGGAACACGTTCCGAGTCATCCCAGACTCCCCCAATCGACACCCCACCTGTGGAACCACCCCGAGATCCATCCAAAGCTCCCATGGAGTCTTCCTCAGATCCAACCGCACCGTGGGATGCAAGATTCCATTTTGAAGCACTGTCCAAGCACTTCCAAAGACAGCAACAAGCTCTTTCCGACAAGCTTGATGACTTAGTACAAGCCTTTGAACGCACTAAAACTACTCCAACAATTACACAAGCTGTTCGAGGACCCGCTAGACGCAATGAGCGTCAAAACGAGCCAGAAGAGGAGTACTTTAATGAGAATACAGATGCCGGATATGACACTCCAGATCGTGGGCGCCGCCAACGGCGTGGAAACCACAATGATGACTATGGAGAAGACCGAATGCTCAACAACATCAAAACGAGCATTCCGGAGTTTGAAGGCCTTCACGATCCCGATGTCTACCTAGATTGGGAACGTAAGGTAGAGAAGATTTTCGCATGCTATGACTTTTCAGAAGCCAAAAAGGTGCAATTAGCATGTTTGGAGTTCAGAGGCTACGCGGCAACTTGGTGGGAGATGCAGCAAGAAAGAAGATGAAGAAATCGAAATCCACCCATCAAAAATTGGGAAGAGATGAAAGGATTCATGCGTGGACGCTTCATCCTAGTCCACTATGAAAGAGAGCTTGAGAAGAAGCTCAACCGGATCAAGCAAGGGACCCGTTCGATTGAAGAGTACCATAAAGAGCTCGAGACTGCCTTAAACCGAGTCGGGAAGGAAGAGACCCTAAATGCTACCATCATTCGGTACATTGAAGGTATGAATCCCGATATTGCATGTGAAGTAGACTTAGACTTATGACAAGTAATACATCTACTACACATGCGTTCAACATCACGTTTCATATGCGGCCAAAAGAAATGTTCATGCAACAAGGATAATGTTTTATGCACACAAAAATGTCCCATTAATCCTCCCGCATGCGATTCTAAAACAAGTAGCTCACGCATAGAACAAGTAGGAATGCAAAACTTAGATTCTCTAAATCGAGTACCATAAAGAGCTCGAGACTGCCTTAAACCGAGTCGGGAAGGAAGAGACCCTAAATGCTACCATCATTCGGTACATTGAAGGAATGAATCCCGCTATTGCATGTGAAGTAGAGCTCAAAGAATTCACAAGCATAGAGAGAATGGTGCAGTACGCATCAATTGTGGAAAAGCAGCTGCGAGAAGGCCGCCGTCGATCCAGTCAGGCTTCAGCCCCTACTCTGTAACACCCGCCCCAATAAAATAAATGTAAAATATAAAGTAATGTAAAAATTAGGGTGAGGTGTCTCTTCTAAAAATATAAATATGTATTTTCATATAAAAAGTGTTAAACTTAAAAATTTAGGTTAACATGTGGTGCATTTAAAGTTATAAATAATTATAAAAATATAATTTACTAAAGAATGTAAAGAAATCATTGCTCACTTTGTAGAAACAATTCCAAGAATATACAAATAAATTTGAGTTCAAACCTACGATATCTAAGCAGCAAATTAAAATATAATAATATAAGCCCTTGCCCTCCTCACAGGTCGTCATCCATGTATACACCTCTCAGGACTTATCAGAGCTTTAAATATTCATGCATCGAGGCACCACACGTTATCATTTTCACCTACAATGCATGAACTACATGAGCTAAAGCTCAGTAAGCAGAAATCATGCACATGCATGTTCACTAGCATCACAACACGTGCAAGACACAACACACCACAAATGTGAAATATTCGTGTATAAAATTCGTTCATGCCATCTCAAAAGTATTTTCAACATTTAGGAACTTGGCTCCCTTCACCAGACACCAACATGAGTCATGAGCTCATAATATAATCAATATTACTTGGCCAGAATGTGATTAGTGCACTCATGTGGCTCATCCTTCCTGGATCCCAAGGGACACGCCCCTTGCCTGTTCCCTTTGATCCCACATGAAAGTCATCCCACATCAGTCACTCATCACCTCAAAGGTGCAGTCGAAGTGGACCATCCTCCCTGGACCCCAAGGGACAGGCCCCCTGCCTGTTCCCTTTGATCCCACATGGAAGTCATCCCACTCGAGGTACAAATATCAACACAGCACAACACGGGCTGGTGGTGACCAATCCCAAACAAAACATTTTCTCTCTATCAAAACCATTTCATGCATGCAACCTCGACAATATCTACATGACGTGCATGCATTTGCTCGTGCTCATGTACAAGATATTTAATGCAAAGAAATACAATACACAAGCATATTACATCACACAATTATACAATAACACAATAATAAATAATAAACATGTATTATCAAATAATACTATGTTCATGCATTGTAGTTGAGGATGGATTTCTACTTACCTCGAATTGAACTCTTCTAACATTTGAGATAATATATAGACCACACGTCTTCTGAATTGAATCTAAACAACAACTAGCCACATTAAATATACATGTTTAAATATACTTGATTATTGCTAATGGAATAAGAATTATGTCTCTAACTCCATTGACTAAACTATCTTCATTTATAAAAGCTATTAAAATATAATGAAGTTATACACTTTAATAACTATAAGCCTAATATTTTCCTATTAACTGAGAATTATTTCTAAATAGAAAACTGATCATTTATAATCCACTTATATACTATTATTATTTCACAAGAAAGAGAGAGAGTAATATAATTACTTGGGACATTACCATCTTACCGATAAATTATTCCACTCCAAGATTTAATCTATTTTATTTATTATTAATCAAACCACTTAATTGGGATCACTTAATTCCTTTGATATAGCATTTCAATTAGTTGATCACATTTCTTTATTTGGAGAACTACTATAAAATTACACCACAAAATGATGATAAATTTACTCTCATTATATTTATCCAATAAATTCACTATATGATGAATAGAACTAATATATAGTTAATTATAAACGAAACGTGTTTAATTTTTAGACAAACATCGTTTCAAAATTAGGTTAGTCTTATCATATACTATTAAATCAATTACTCAACATTGCATATTAAATAAATAATCTGTACAACTAATAAAACGTACAGAACATGAATCAATTTATTATTGGGCCAATTAATCACATATTTGTATATCAAAGTATAATTATTAAATTTAAATATCAATTCTAAAACTAATCATTCTTAATGTTTCTACCATCTTACGAAAATTAATATATAAACTATAAATAATCTGTAGCCAACTATTTATATCACAACCAAATGAATTTGTATACAAAATTAAGTATTAATTAAAAGAGATAAAGAAACTTCTTACCTTCCCGATTTCACTTATGCCCTTTAATTAAATTATATAAATATACGAATATATATATATATATATATACATTTCTTACCTTGTAATTGGACACTCCAAGCATACAAACCTACTCCACGTGTAAACATATAAGCATATCTTTGTGTATGAGTGCCACGTTGTATCTTTAATTCTTATCCATTATTATTTTTATTTATTTATTTATTTATTTTACTTATTTCACTTTTCTTTTATTATATTATATTTCATAAAAGTATGCTCACCAATGTATATGATTATATAGACATAAATTAATAATCAAATACCAACAATTCTAAATCTATAACATGCTTTATTTAATCTAACAATATAACTCGTAAAATTACATAATCCATAGGTAATCATATATTGCACAGTCAACAAAGATTTAAGACAAATTATATATATAGTTTGTATTATATTTATTTACACATTAATTTTCTAATTAACATTGGGGAGTATAGCAACCATCTTTGCACGAATACTTTTTATAATAAAAGCATTTCTAATAAATAAAAATGATAAAATCGTATATATTAGTAACCCTAATTTATATGATATCACATGATCCTAGAAATATTAATTCTGTATAAATAACTTAAAAATTATTAATTTTAGCTACCCACAAATTGTATAAAACCCAGGTATTACATACTCGCCAATCTTGGAGTAAAGGTACGCCTCCCACATCACCTTCTACTCCTTCTGTTGAGTCTACACGACCCCGTGGTCAATCCGGACCTCCGGAATGACGTTTCGATCGTTCTACACCGCAAGCAAGCCACAGACCCGAGTCTACACCAAGGCCACCATTCCAATGACCAAATCAGCCCAATCCGGTGCCAACTTCAGCCCCTAGTCGAGCCCGAGATGTTCAATGCCATAAATGCCAAGGTTGGGGCCATTTTCAGAACCAGTGCCCGAACCGACGAGTTCTAATCATCACGGACCAGAATGAGCTCGAATCAGCCAGTGAAGATGACGAACCATCCAAGGCCGACCCTTCACCTGAAGAAGACGCCCAACTTGAGATCAAAAAAGAAGAGGAACCTGAGATTCCTCATGTTAGCCTGGTTTCAATCCGCAGTCTGAACATAAATCGAGAAGCTGAGCAACAATCACAACGAGAGAACATATTCTACACCAGAGTTGCTATTCAAGACAAGACTTGCGCATTGATCATAGATAGTGGAAGTGTTATTAATGCAGTAAGCCAGTACACGGTCGACAAGCTTGGATTATCCACTGTGAAGCATCCAAATCCATACCGTTTGCAATGGCTTACAGAAAGAGGCACAGTTCGCGTAACCGGTCAAGTACATGTATCCTTTTCCATTGGTCGATATTCTGACACTGTATTATGTGATGTTATTCTTATGGATGTAGCACATATACTTTTAGGAAGGCCATGGCAATTCGATAGACAAGCTGTACACGACGGACTCACGAACACCTATACAGTGAAGAAAGACGGCCGAACCACCATCTTGAAGTCGTTAACACCTAAAGCCGTTCAAGAGGAACAAAAAATAATATGAGCAAGGTTCAAAGAAGAGTGAGAAAAGACCGCAGCCGCAGCCGTTCGAGCCGCCGCCACCAACGGCCGAACCCTCTTCACCGCCGCCCTCTCCTTCTTCCACAACCATTGCAGCCCCTTCCACACCTCATTCCAGCTCCATTACACATGGAAAAGGCATGAGTTCAGCTCCCAAGTCACAAGAGAAGAATCGAGCCCTGTTTTGCACAATTAAAGGCGTTGAAAAAGCTATAAAAGCAGGTTTACCTTTAGTTCTTTTAACTTGTAAGAACAGTGCTACTAACGATGTTTCTTTGCCTAGTGATGTGTAGCCCCTTATGGAGGAGTTCGAAGATGTATTTCCGGATGAGATTCCAAGTGGATTACCTCCAGTTCGTGGGATCGAGCACCAGATTGATTTCGTGCCCGGAGCCGTCTTGCCGAATCGTCCAGCATACCACACGTCGCCTAAAGAAACCAAGAAGATAGACCGTCAAGTTAAAGAGCTGTTGGAGAAGAAGCAAATCAGAGAGTCGATGAGCCCATGTGCAGTTCCAGTGATTCTAGTGCCAAAGAAGAACAATGAATGGAGAATGTGCATGGATTGCAGAGCCATCAACAAGATAACAGTTAAGTATTGTTTTCCCATTCCTAGACTTGATGATATGCTAGTTGAACTTAGTGGATCTAAGATTTTTTCTAAGATTGATTTAAGGTCTGGTTATTTTCAAGTTCGCATGCATGAGGGTGATGAATGGAAAACAACTTTTAAGACTAAGCATGGTTTATATGAATGGTTAGTTATGCTTTTTGGTCTCACTAATGCACCGAGCACATTTATGAGATTGATGAACCATGTTTTACATGATGTTATTGGGAAATATGCAGTTGTGCATTCCTACTTGTTCTATGCGTGAGCTACTTGTTTTAGAATCGCATGCGAGAGGATTAATGGGACATTTTGGTGTGCATAAAACATTATCCTTGTTGCATGCACATTTCTTTTGGCCACATATGAAACGTGATGTTGAACGCATGTGTAGTAGATGTATTACTTGTCATAAGTCTAAGTCTACTTCGCATCCTTTTGGTTTGTACACGCCTTTACCTGCTCCATCTAGTCCTTGGATTGATTTATCTATGGATTTTATTTTGGGATTGTCTAGATCTAGATCGGGTAAAGATTCTGTGTTTGTTGTAGTTGATAGGTTTTCCAAGATGGCACATTTCATTGCATGTAAGAAAACTGATGATGTTGTTCTTTGTGAATGTTGTTAGATTGCATGGGATACCTCGTACTATTGTTAGTGATAGGGATTCTAAATTTTTGGGACATTTTTGGCGCGTTCTTTGGGGAAAGCTAGGTACTAAGTTATTGTTTTCTACTACATGTCATCCACAAACCGATGGTCAAACTGAGGTTGTGAATCGTACTTTAGGAACATTGCTTAGATCATTGGTTAAGAATAATGTGAAGTCATGGGAAGAATGTTTACCTTATGCTGAGTTTGCTTACAATCGTGTTATTCATTCTTCTACTAACATGTCTCCATTTGAGGTTGTTTATGGTTTTAATCCGCTAACGCCTAATGATTTGATTCCTTTACCTGTTGAGCATCTAACAAGTGTTAAAGGATTGAAGAGAGCTGATCTTATCAAGGAGATGCATGAAAAAGTTAGAGCCCGGATCTAGCACAAAGGCACCCAAACCGTCGCCACCCGTAACACACATTGCAAACGTGTTGTATTTAAGCCCGGTGATCGTGTTTGGATTCATTTGAGCCCCGAACGGTTTCCTAATCTAAGGAAATCGAAGTTGTCACCAAGAGGAGATGGTCCTTTCACCGTCTTAAGCCGTGTCAATGACAATGCATATCGCATTGATCTACCTGGTGAGTATAAATGTTCTTCAATGTTTAATGTTGCTGATTTATCTCCCTTTGATGCAGATGAATTCGATCAAGATGATGATCCAAATTCGAAGATGAATTCTTTTCAGCAGGGGGGGAATGATGAAGCCATGGACAACAAATATGATGAAGAACCGGAGTTGCAATTTAGAGGACCAATCACAAGATCAAGAGCTAAGAAGTTGCAAGCTTACATGCAAGTGCTGATTCGAAGAAAGCTTGAGATTGGAGATGAAGTAGTCAAGAGAAGCAATTCCAAAATAGTTAATTTGTTAACTATTGAAGATCAAGAACACACCATGGAGAATTACACTTGAAGAGTTGAAGATATGGAATGCACGTGTGCATGAAGTTGCATGGAAGATGATCGACGTGCATGTGTGCAAGTTCGGCCCTATAGTTGTTTAATTGTGGGGTTGATTTTATCTAGACTATAGTATTTAATTTATTTAATTATAGACTATAGTAGATCAGATTTTATTTAATTAATTAGGTGTAATTTTCGGTTATAATAGTCCAAGTCATAGGTTTGACTAGAATTTTAATTAAGGGAAAAAACTACCTTAAATAGAATTCTAGTTTAGGGAATTTCCTATTCTAGTTGGATCACTTTTGGATCCACTAATTTTCGGTCTTTTTAAGCTTAATTTTCGGTCCCTTATAGTCTTATAAATAGGGGATCCTTGTTACATTGATACTTTAGACATTGTTGAATTAAATTGCTTTTGCATTCAATTTGTGTCTCAAATCTATTTGTCTTTTGAATACTTTTCACACGAAAATATTCATTCTTGGAGCTAGCAACTACAAGTCTTATTCAAGGGTATTGCTCAATTCACTTGAGGGATTGACCGGTATTCACTATCGATGAGCAACTTGGAGATTTCAACCTTGAAGACGTTCGAGATTCAAGGAGGCTATCGGGTTGTGAATCACCACAACAACATCACACGTCCAACACACCTTCGACGACATCCATCCACCATCGACGCCCATCCTCACGGCAGCCCCTACTAGTCCGAGTTCTACATCCGTTCGTTATATCCGTAAGTTCGTTCAAACACTATCATATCCTACCTTCTCCAAGCCATTCTTCACCAAGCCTCACACACGAATTCCTTCCTTATTTCAGCCCTCATATTCGTTCCTATTCAGCCCTATAAGCCTTGGATTTGTGTTATTTAATTTGTGTCATAGTTCTAGGTATTTTAGTTGTCTAGATTAGCCGTATTCTGTGTCGGATTGTTCCCTTCAATAGTTGACGTGTTTCGATTCATAGAAGTCTTCCGCTACGTCGTTATTATCATCTTAGTTCGTGTCTGGGTCGTATCAATGGGTGTATGGACTATGTGGTGTATAAGGTGAACCGGGTGTATAGATAGGAGAGATGAAAATTTCGACCACTATAAGGGGTAGGGATCGAAAATATTGTGGATGAGGATGGAAGATTATGATTAGATATGGATGAGGATGGAAAGATCTTGATAGATATAGATTAGGATGGAAGGTATCTAAACAAGGTAGGAAATCTAATGGATAAGGAATAAGGATTTTGGATGTGTTTAACCAATGTGAACACAATCTAAAGATCCCTAAAAATAAGGAAACAAATCTAAACACAAGGTAAAATCGAATCCAATAAGAATTTAAATCTGATTTTCATTTTTTTTTCGGCGATTTTTTTTTTCATTTTTTTTTCCGAATACTCTTCTCTTTCTTTTTTTTGAATAATAATTCAGATTACAACTCGAAACAAACAAAAATTAAAAGACATGTATGATAGAAAACTGACACGTAAATGACACGTCGGATTGAACCATGACCAGCAGAGCTGACGTGGCTTTGATGCCAAATTTATGATGTGACCCGGACAATGAATCCAAGACACGAGTTTTATGCATGCGGAAGACTTCAAGAACGAACAACGTCAGCTAGAAAATAATGGAATCAATCCGACTCAAAATAAGATAAAACTTACTAGAAACATGTAGACACGAACTAAGACTTAATTGAAACACTTGGAACACTTGGATGGTGGCTGGAACTCGGTGGTGGTGATGGTCACGGCGGCGGATGGCGGCGGTATTGTTGGTGTTGGCGGCGGTGAAGGATAGAAGTGGATTGGCTTGGCGGCGAACCCGTGTTGAATCAACCCGAACGCACTCGTCTAGCTTCTCCGGATAGCAATTCTCTCAAGTACTCGATTGTACCCTGAAGAACTTGATTAAGACTATTGAGTTGCTAAAATAATAGAATTTTAAAGGTAAAATTTCGATCAACAAAAGATCTGGAGACAGATTGAGAATAACTTGTTTATTTCTTGCAATTGTCTAACTTTTAAAGTGTCACATGGTGCTCCTATTTATAGGAGAGGTTATGGACAAAATTCTAAGCCTAAACAACTAGAAAAATCGATCCAACTAAGAGTTCTAGTCAAACTAGGACAAAATCAAAACATACCAAAAATAAGATAAGAAAAATCTATCTAAATCTAACTAGATAAGGATAAATCCCACAATGGATTTGGGCTTGTATTTCCACGCCTATTTGGACCCAAAATAAACGTCCATAGGCTGAATTAAGTGAATTAATTTCGTGTCCCATGTTGAGTAATTCTTGCCACCTTTGCATGAAAAACAGCATCTCCCGATTTCCCATGCAAACGCGCATAACTTTTCATGCACACGTCCAAATGGCGTCATTCTTCTTCTCACGTCTTCATGCTTCCTTCTTCATTATCAATGGATAGCATGGTGATCAATCTCGAGCTGCCCTTGACTTCATCTTCATGCATTTCGAATTTGTGACGAATTGAAGCTTGTAAATAAGCTTGCAACTTCTTAGTTCGCAAACGCGTCATTGGACCTTTAAACTGCAGCTCCGGATCATCTTCTTCATTGCCTTGCACGTCCTCATCATGTAGGTAGTTCTCATGATTTAGTTTTGATTTCTACCTCCATAGATCGTGGTATGTGCAGGGCTTGTGGTACGTCACTGTAGCACCCCGGTCCCGAAAGGCCGTGGAAATGGACGCTACGAGGGTTGGAATTAAGAAGCAGGAAAGAAAGAGGAATGATCTGATTAACAAAACCTCAACAGAAGACTCAGAATAACCAAACATACTTTTTAATACATATACTTATCCTAAACACCAAGATCAGGGTTCTTAATGTTTAACAAAAGAGTAGCATAAGTGCGGAAGCTTAATTCCCAACCGAATATTAACAAAAAGAGATAATGGGAAATAAGTAAATAACAAAGCCCATCTCTCAGCATCGTCATGTCCACGTACCAGCTTACTGACCTAAAATTATTTGAAAAGATTTGGGCTGAGTACTAATGTACTCAGTGGGCAAGTTTTCACAATTTAAGTTATGCAAATCATTTTCTAAAAGTAATCTATTTGTATCCATGCAAGTAGTGAAGCTTAGGAGGTTTTAAAGTTGAAAGCAACCTAAGTTCACCAAAATATTTTAGCGCTTAAGAGTATAACCAGTCACTACCCGCAACCCCTCTACATCACCAATGCGTAAAGTTGAGTATAGCCAATGAGTATACCCAATGAGTGTAACCAATGAGTGAAACTGTTCATTTTTATCTCTTCGATAAGGAATAAGGAATGACAAATAATGCATACGTACTATAGCTACTCACATTGACACAGTGCTGGTTTATGAGACTCCGACAACATACAGTAGCACGTAAATATTTAACATAGATAGTCACATATGCAATTTTAACACATTAGAGCTTAATAACTTGAAAGATACAATTTGTAAAGATAGTATAGCCCACCTTGATAGCTATTAGAGCTGAAGCTTTAGCGATTCTTCTAGAAGTGCCCTAAGTCTGATGTTCCAGATTTTGTCCTACATATAAAGACTAAGACTTAGAAGCTTATTGAGGTCATTAATCTATTTTATAATGTAAATACGGGTATAAGGGTATAAAGGTAATTATATAGAATAAGGTCGTGAAAAGACGACGCTTAAAGATCAAACGGGTAATCCTAGCTTTAAGAAGCTATACCCGAGTACTTGATCGAGAAAACTATATTGTAATCATGTAGATTGAAATCATATGATTAAATGAATGGTTTAAAAGATAATAATATCCCAATAAAGTAAAGTGTCACTTATCATATACTTAATTTTAAATTAAATTCTAAACTTAAACAAAATAGAAAAAGAAATAAATTAAATAAATAAATACATAAATAAATAAAATTGTAGTAAAAAAGATTTGAACTCATGACTTAATTATAAAATAATGAGGCCTTAACCATTATACTAAATGATTTCATATGACATAAAATAAACTGCTTGAATTAAGTGGTTTCATAAATGCTTTGAATTAAATACTAATAAGAATTAAAACTATATCAAGAGGTTTTGAACTCTAGACCACTCAATCACAATTAAAACACTAACCACTGAGCTAAGCCTCATTTTCGAAAATTATAACTTATCATTAATAATTTATATAGTCCAGAAAGGTCTAAAAAGATTAAAAGCATAAATAATACTTCAATGAGATTCGAACCATAAGCTCTCAACTAATAACTTAGACACCAACCATTAAAATATATGCTATTTTCAAAAATTACAAGAAGATAAGAATTATATAAGGTCCAAATTAATCTTAGATTAAAACGAATTAAAACTGCATTAATGGGATTTGAACCCCTTAACCTTTCAGTTAATAAATCTAAAACATATCCATTAGGCTAGATGCTATTTTCGAAATCTATAACATGATTTTAATTAATTATAGTTGCAACAGAAGATATTAATTACAATAAAAGAGATCTAAAAATGTATGCAATAGGATTTGAACCTTAAACCTCTTTGATATAAACATTAACCCCCAACCATTAAACTAAATTCAATTTTCAAAAATAAATCCATAATTTTAATTAAATATAGTCATAAAATACATCCATTAATTAAAATAATAATATGCTCCCAAATAAATTTGAACCCTAGACCTTTGAGTATAAAAACTAAAGATTAACCATTGAGCTAAATATTTAATTTTAAATTATAAGCTAAACTTTTTAATTAAATAACTTAATCATATCTTATTTTTAAAAAAATAAATAACTCACACCCACAAACACACGCCACAAACACACATATCAATTTATACACTCACACACTCACGGTATTAACATACATACATAATTTCATTCTTTTTTTTTCCTTTTCTTTTTATTTTAACAATCCACCATTTAACCTTTAATTAAAGTATTCAAGAGTACCAAGAACACTATAAATAAAATTAAGAAAATATTTTAAAAGAATAATTCAAAACGGCCCGGAAATCACACAATACAAACTAAAATCGAAAACAAAGTTGATAAATAAAGAATGAAATGAAGTATTGATAGGCTAGGGTTTAACCCAATCTTAGATCCGAAAATTGGAAGCCTAAACCTCAAAATCTCTTAAAATAAATCAAAGAAAAAGAAAGAGGGGGAAGAAGGGGAGTCCGAAAATGTAAATGCATGTTAAAAATAAAGTTGCCGGAAAAATTCCGGCTTGTGGTGAAGGCGGCGCTGCCGCCGCCGCCGTCGGAGGAGAGGGGGAGGTGAGAGGGAGAGAGAAGAGGGGAGGGAGGGGCTGACCTAGAAATGAATCCCCAAAAATGAGCTAGAAAGGGGATAAAGGGGTATTTATACCACTCCCTAAAATAAACCATAAACTCTAATTAAATCAAGAATTAATTCATAACTTGGTCAAATGAAGTCCATCTAAGATAAAATCAAGCTCTATGGTGTCGTATCGACGAGCACTATCATCTACTGTGTTCGTTCGTCTCGTTCAAATAACTATAGGTCTCGAAAAAAATTAAAATGTGAATGGGCTAAAAAGCCTATAAATTGGGTCTCAACATTAAAAGCTTAAACTTAGGGTGCCTGCAATGGGATAAAAATTTATAGCTTTAAAAATTAAACCAATTGGGACTTTCATTGTGGAGAGGGTGACGTGGAATTTTTTAAAATTGGGCTTTGACTGTCCCAAGTTGGCTTTGATCAGAAAAAGGTGAACTCTGGTCCCACCAATTTGAATTTTGCACGCCACTCTCTCTTCACTCCCTCATTTTTTTATTTTTTTTATAAATATGGTAGTTGTGTGTATGTATATATATAGTGCAAACAGTCATGTATATATTTATATATATAGGTTATCGTTGCTATATATATATATATATATATATATTTCGAAATATAACCGTTGAAATTAACGGTTATAAATTGATAGTGATAATTTTTGTTTTTGTATGTTAACGGTAAAAAATAAAGTTCTCTATAAATAAATCATTTCATTTCAATAATTCATCACTCTTTCAATCAAATTTTAGTATCATGTTTTATTTATTTTTTCAATTAACATTCTAATAAATTTCGTATAATATTATTGAAATGTCTCGTGATCCCATTCTTGAATTATGGTTGAATGAATTATGGGAAGATGCAGAAGATGATGCCGATCGAATGATGATTGAGCTACTCGACCAAGATGAACAGAGACGTGATGCAGTTGGAAGCTCTGCAAGAAGAACAAGTCGCAGAAGATATGTGGATCGAGGGCGTGAAGATGGGCATAATCGCCTTGTTCGTAACTACTTCGCCAATGATCCAACATTTAATGGTGATATATTTCATCGTCGATTTCGAATGCGAAGAGAATTATTTATTAGTATTGTCGATGCTCTGGAAAATTATTCGGTTTATTTCACGTTAAGGCAAGATGCAACTGGAAAAAAAGGTCTATCACCACTTTAAAAGTGTACCACAGCTATTCGTCAATTAGCGTATGCTTCTCCCGCAGACTCACTAGATGAGTACATTCGGATGGGTTAGAGAACTGCATTGGATTGTCTATCCAACTTTTGTCGATGTGTTGTCAAAGTATTCAGACCTCGATACTTGCAAAGCCTAAATGATGCATACACACAACGTTTGCTTCAATTGCACGAGCATCGACACGGATTTTCTGGAATGTTGGGGAGCCTTGACTGCATGCACTGGGAATGGAGGAATTGTCCTGTTGCTTGGAAAGGGCAATATACTCAGGGAGATTACGGAGTCCCGATAATAATTCTTAAAGCAGCCGCGTCTGCAGACTTGTGGATATGGCATGCATTTTTTGGTGTCGCAGGATCGTCGAATGATATAAATGTTCTTCACGGATCGCCATTATTCAATGCTGCCCTACAAGGAAATGCGCCGGAAGTTAATTTCACGGCAAATGGCACATCATATTCCTAAAGATATTATTTGATGGATGGAATCTATTCAGAATGGGCTTCATTCATTAAAAGCTTTCTTTGCCCGATGGATGCCAAGAGGAAGAAATTCAAAGAGAGACAAGAGGTTGCGAGAAAAGATATTGAACGGGCATTTGGAGTACTTCAATCTCGTTGGGCAATAGTAAGAGGTCCTGGACGATCTTATTATGTGAACGACTTACGAAATATTATGTATACATGCATTATTTTGCACAACATGATTATTGAGGATGAAGGAGATGCAGCGGTCGTTTGGTCGGATGAAGACTCTGCTTCTCCGGCAAAAACCATCATGGGCTCTACCCAAGAATTTCAGACCTTTCTTCAGAATTATAAAGAGCTACATGATAGGGAAACACATCACCAATTTCGAGCTGATTTGGTTGAACATATTTGGGCTCGGTACGGAATCAATTAGTGAAGAATTAATTATTGTAATGTTGTATTAATTTGTAGTATCATTTATTATTATTATTTCATAATTATTTCTTATTTTTGTGATGTTGTATTATTATTATTGTAATGTATGTTGAATTATATTTTTATATTATTATTAAAAAATTCGTAATTTATTCATAAATTTAATAGCATATAAATGTATATTTATTAAATTAAATATATAAGTGAATAATATAAATAAACAAGCATATTATAGTATATGACATATGTTTATATATATGATGTGTAGTAGCGGGACCACGATAGAGTTGCTTTTTGAGTTTATGATTGTAGGAATTGGTTTAAAAAAGTTGGTGGGTTTAAACTTTTGATGTGGCGTTGATGTGGCAGTATTAGAGTTGCTTTTCTGGGTACATGATTGCAACCATCCTTAGGTATTTTGGGCCAAATGCAAAATAAATAAAATAGAATAGTGTTTGGGCTCATTCTAACTATTATATTTATATTTCTAATTAAATTTAGATAATAAAAAGTTGGGGTGTTACAGTCACATGACACATCTCTGTGGTATGCGGTCATGGTATGTCAACATTTTTGAGTTCTACATCACTACACATCTCTGTGGTATGCAATCATGGTGTGTCAATATTTTTAGGTTCTACATGTAAAATTGAAGAGATTGTAGTACATCAGTATTTTTGAGTTCTACATGCACATGACACTGTATCTAGATTTGCATTATTATGCGGCTAGTACCCTCGCGGGTAAAGTAGAATTTCTCTTGTACTACACAATTGGAGTTTAAAAGGGACTGATGAGTGGTGTTTTTGCACAATATTTTGGGATTTAAATGAAGTGATTTGAAGAGTTTTGCAACTGCTTTAATTTGAGCTTAATTTTAATCTCCTGATTTTAAAGTTTTGTTTCTTGTTTGAGTTGTATAGAAAGTGGATGATTAATTAGTGCAAATTTGAGAGATTCAAGATCATGGGATGATAGGAAATCGAATAATGAGCACGCTACAAGTTGAATTGGGTCAATCATACAAAAAACGAGCAAAACGAAGCAAAATTGTGGAAGCTGCCGTAGACGCGCTCAAAGCGCAACCCGTAAACGCGACCTCCTCGGGATCGCATTTTGGGCCTCTTCCAGGCGCGAACCGAAAGCGTGATCTCCTACGGGTCATGTCTCATAGTACCGAAAAGCGCGACCAATTTTCCACATTTTAGAACTTTCTGAACCTCGATTTCTTCGTCTGGAACGCGACCCCAAAGCCCAAGTTGCTTCAGGTCACGCCCCAAGTCCCCAAAAATGCGATCAAGAAGCACAAGCAACCCCACTCACGCCCCGTGCATTGATTTTTCAATTTTTAGTCATTTTTCTCCCATTTTTTATTTTTCTTTTAATCTTTTTATTCCTCTACTATATAAACACACCCATTTCAAATTTAGGGCAAGCCTCCATTTCCATATCCTTATTTAGAAAGTAGAGAGTGAAAAAAGAAGAAAAGTCCAAGGGTTGAAGGAAGAGAGCAAGAAGAAGAAGAGTTGAAGCAAGATTGAAGACTAAATTCTCCTTTTAGGTTTATTTGTACTTTACACTTTTGTTAAAACCGTGATTATTTTTTGGATGATTTTGTTTATTCATCTTAACATGAGTACCTAATCTATTTTGTACATGAGGATTTGAAAGTACTTGGGTTAATGCATGTTTAGTATTCCTAATGGAGTATTTTGATTTTAATTCTCTCTTTATATTCTTGTTTTGTGTGGGTGTTGATCGTTTGACAACTAATTAGAATGATTAAGTATATTGATCCATAATTCGAGATATGAGTTTCAATAGAGGAATTTGAGCATATAAAGCATGATAATCAAGAATTTAGAGAGAGAGAGAGAGAGAGAGAGAGAGAGGGAGAGTAGAGGTTATTATGAGAGTTTGAAATATTGGGAGCTTTTGATAACTACATCCTAGAAAACTATATGAGACGGTGATCTTAGGGGTAGCTCACGGTCTTTATATGTCGATAGATGATTTAGGCTAATTAAGTGATTTCATCGGAGAATTAAAAACTTCAACAAGGCACTCAAATATGATAGATAACATGTCACTATCCCAAGAAAATTGAAGACCTCGTGTACCTCTTTCTCTATCAATCCAATCTTGAAATTATAGTTGTAATTTATTTTGATAGTGTTTTCTTATTTACTTTTGTTGATTGCTAAATTGAACTCAATCTCAAATCCATCGTCTAGATAACAAATAGGAATCGAAGTCATAATACGTGCATGCTTAAATCTACTTTTTCATGTAAACTCGACCTCATTTAATTCTTTAATACAATTTATTTATCCACTTATGAGCATGATTCGAGTGTAAATAAAATTTCACATCAAGACCCATAGTCATGAACCATTTTTATTTACTTGTTTCAGCAGCATTGGTTGGTTGAGTTTATTTTCTTAGTTAACACAAGGTACGAATATCTAGAACTAGATCTTTTTCATAACAACCGAAATTTTATTGTATTTTTTATTTATTTTTATTAATATTACGTTGTCGTGTTATGTTAGGCGCAAAACATAAAAACTTATATAAGACTATTTTATGGATAAAATATTATAAGATATATTAAAATTTAAATTTAAATTCATATTTAATGACACATGTATATTAATTGTGGATCTAGATTAGAATTAGAATTTTCTTTTGAAATTTGAAGAATAAGATCATTATTTGTTTTAGTATTTCCATTTCTTCTCTATTTTAGCAATTAAGTGATTTTTCTATCGATATACTCCATCCGTTTCGTTTTGATTGTTGTTTTAATTTTTTTTTTTGTCAAAATATTTGTTATTTTATATATTTTCACACCCTCTCTCCCAATTTTAATCATATCCCAAACACTATTTTAGGAAAATATAAGTGAATAAAATTTTATGTCATATATGAGAGATGTGTATATTAATCCATAAAATTAATTATTAATTGTAGAAAAAACTAAAACAACAATCAAAATGAAACGGAGTGAGTATAACATTATGATTTATAAAAGTGAATTCCGTAGACGAAATAAATAGTTAGTATTCATTAAGTTAAACAAACAACAGTATCTTATGTATTTAATATAAAGTTTGACTACATGGACTACCCGTGCTAAACACAAACAAAAGAACAAAATAAAGAAGTGGTGGAAAGCCTCTTTTCCTTTATAAAAAATAAAGGAAAAAGAAAAAGAATAATAATAAAACACAAAATAAAGTATCTTTTAATTTTGATCCATTATAGGCATATCAATGCTCGAAAAAGAGTGGACTGAATGGTATTGGTGACCATGCCATTACACCACAGCAACTTTTCTTTTCATTTGTACATTCATTGTTATATCCAATTCAAGTTGTGTTGTCATCGTTAAATTATTATGCATGAAATACAGGGATTCATATAATTTGTTTGTTTTAATTACATCATTTGTCATTGATAATGAAAACTATATGCATGTGTTTTCGTGTCAAACCCATAATGAAAATAAGTAGAGCAATCAAAACAGCTAGCTTCGGCTAATAAGAGAGTTGAGAGAAAATAAAATTATAACCAAGAAATAAAGGTATAAATCCTCCATAGAAGGAAAAAAAATCCCCACAAAACTAAGAAAAAATATGCGGATGATTAAGCGTAGCAAATGTTGTCAACTTGACTACTTGAGCATAATAAAAGGTCGTGCAAAGAATTTTTTTTATCACTTTCTTTTTACATACCACATATCATTTTTCTATGAATAAACTTCATTTATTAAATTGACAATCAGATTAAGTTTAAATTAGTTTTCAAATTATTTAAGATCCATTTGGTGTTTGCATATATTGATTGTTTTGTTGCCTTTGTTTCAATGTACTCGCGTTGATTAGCTTTCATGTATTCGATCGTGAGTCTTAATTATCTGTATAATTTTAATTCTTCATTAGGTCTTTTATCTTTATTGAATGCATAATGCTCATTATTAAAGTTCAAAATACCAACACTACTGAAATTGCAAGATTAATAATTCATTCATTGTGTTTGGCAGGCATAACTCATTAAGATTTCATTTTCCTAAAAATTATATACTCTAAAATAAAATTAATGAACCCTCAAATTAAAGTGAATTAATTTAATTTGTTTGAAAATACTTATAAATATATATCCTGAAATGGAATTAATGAACTCTAAAATTAAAGCGAATTAATTTAATTTTTTTAAAATTCGGAGACTCGCGCAATGCCATCGCCAGGCGCTAACGCGCGGGCTTGTGTATTGCTCTTAACAATTAATATTTTCGAAACAAATATAAACGCTAATTGAAAATGAGAAACCTAATTTTGAAATAAATATATACCATAAAATGGAACTAGCTAGTGAATCCTAAAATAAAAGTAAATTAATTAATTTTTTTTTTAAATCCAGCAACTCGAACAATACATTCACCCGACGTTAACGCGTGAACTCGTGCATTGTGCTCGACAATCAATATTTTCAACTTAAATGTAACTCCTAATTGAGATTAATAAACCTTAAAAAATATAAACCCTAAAAAACATAAAATAAACTCTAAATAATTCTAAAAACACTAAAAACCACTAAAAAATCATGAACCCTAAAATAACCTTAAACTCCTAAACACTATATATTAATTGGAATGGAAAAAATCACAATTTGAACTAAATAAACTCGTCAAAGATAACTAGTAGACCCGATACTTTTTAAGGATAAATGTGATACTTTGTAATTTTGAGTGATAATTTTTAGTGCTATGGTTGATATTGATTTTGACTTTTTTTTTCGCGGGTTAACTCGTGAATTTGACATGCTCGACTGAAATAAACCTTATTTACATCTAGTGCATGGAAGTTTTTGTTTTTTTAACGGGATATTATGCTTTTGACATTTTGTTGGATTTTTTTTTCAGGAATCAAATCTTTTGTGGCATTTGATTATTTGATGCATAGCTTATGTTTGCTATTCAGTCATTGAAAGGAATTTTGGATTGATTATATTAATTTTTGGGGCAAATTTCATATTACTCTCTCGTGTTTTGCCGAAGAATAAAAAAAATATCTTGTGTTTAATAAATAGTCTAAAAACCTCACCTGTTATGTATAATCCGTCAAAAAATCTCTTTTGGAGAAAGTGAATTACACTTTTTAAGAAAGATAATATGGTTTATTTTTTTTACACTTTTTTGTTATAGACAAATATATTTTATATCAATTTAAAAATTATAGTATTTGATTATACTACCACTTTTTAGCTATTTTGATAATTTTCTAAGTTTTGTATTTTTTTACATATCAATATATTTTATATTATTTAAAAATTATAGTATTTGGTCAAACTACTATTTTAAAAAAATTGATTATATTTAAAAAATAATACAAAAATTATAAAAATAAGATCCATACACTTTTTTTTAGCAAGTGTAATCACTCTCTACAAAATGGACTGTTTTGATTAATTATACATAACAGAGGGGAATTTTAGACTATTTATTTAACACAGAGAGTTTCTTGATTTTTCAGAATAACACATGGGAATTTTTTCAGAATAACACATGGGAATAACATGAAATTTGCCCTAATTTTTAAGTAACAAATTAATTACCTATTGCACTTCAATTCATTAAATATTATTGTTATTTTATTGCTATGCATTTAAAAAGTTGATAATGATCGGTAAATCAAAACATCAACATCCCAAATTTATATATTACCTATTTTTTGGTTTGAGAGGGAAATTTATTATCCTAATGTATATTTTTTAATTAACAGGAAATTTTAATTTGAATTGCAGGAGATTGTTTTTTGGTTATTAACAGAAAATTTTCACAGCTGCCTGCAGACGGACTGCACCCAAAATTGTTACGAGTTCTATCTTCGAAAATGCATTCAAATATCAGCTCAAACTTAATTAACAAACATCTACGAAGTGGTTGTCCGATTCTGCAAATGTTACATATGTTTTCTCTTTATTCATCATTACTCTAGATTGATTAAATCTTGTCTAAGATTAATCAAGAGTTTGTTGTTGTACCAAATTCCAGGAGTATTACATCATCCACTATGGTGAGGTATTTTAAGTACAAATGAAATGGTATTTAAAAATTAATGTACACCATAGTGGGGGTAAAAAAATAATACAAATTAGGTAATGGTACAACTGCATGTATCAAGTATTTTGAGGGAAAAAGGTGTGATGTGGGGCTCATTTCTCTTTTTTATTCTCTCCACTTTTCCCCTTCTTTTTCTTCTCTTTCTCTCTCCTCCTTTGAGTAGTATACATAGTAAAAATGATAGTAATGACTTTGAATACGATAGTAATTAGGAATGATAGTAATGACTTGAGTACGATAATATACATAGTACAAATGATAGTAATGACTTTGAGTACGATAGTATACTTTGGATGTACGTGTACCATAGTATACTTGTGAGATTGAGAATTTGTAGATAAAATGATAAAATATTTATCATTTTATTTTTTTAATAACATATTATTAATAATAATTTTTCAATATTTAAAGGGAATGAGTATTTAAAAAAGTAGGTATATATATATATATATGAATATGTATATATTTTATTAAATGAGTGATATAATATGGTGGGATCCCAAAAAGTTATGTATATACCATATGTTATAGTAGGTGATTTGAAGGAAATGTGTATTTAAAAAAATAGGTATATAACTTTTGATGTGGTGGTGACGTGGCAGAGTTATGTACCAAAATTTGGGTACAGTATAGGAGATGCTCTTTGACAGAAAATGTACGCTAAAAGGTAGAAATCATGATTACGTGTTTTGTCAGTTGTGATGAGAAAATAATTCGACACAAGAGAGGAGAGGGAGAGAAACAAACATCAACAAAAATGAATTATGTAGCTTCACACGGGAATGGGAGATTGAAGAATTTAATAAAATTATTTTTTGATTAATTTAATTTAGGATAAAAATAATGTGTCAACATGAGATGGATATTTAACGGTCACATCAATTTTCGCTGGATGGAGATTTAACTCCATCAAATCTACAAGTCTTAAATCGATGGTTTTTATATCTTCAAGTCTTGAACAGATAGAATCTATCTTTCGGGATCTATATCGATAGATAAATTCACTTGAGATTTCCTATTACACGTTTTGTGTTACACTCAATGTTACACTTTCAAATTATGAGTTTTTTATGTAATTTTTTCTTTCAATTATATTTTTAAATTTTAAGATTGTTTTTAGGGTTCACTACACCCAATTAGGATTTATAATTATTTTTTAGTATTTAATTTTCAAGTTTCAATTTAATTTATTCAAAATTAAATTTTATAACTTTTTTAATTCATTTTATTGTTGATAAATATTGCTTATGATTATTTATGTTAGAATTAATTTTTATTTTATAATAAATATTATTAAAATCAAAATTTTGATAGTAAAACACGGAGTGAAACACAGATAAGTGTAACAGGATATTTGAACCAAATCAATTATCTTTTTGACCTTAGATTGATAATTCTTCAAAAATAAAACTAACCAAAAAACCAAAAAATGTTTCTCGGCTGAATTGAACATATATATTGCCCAAAATGGAATAAAACTAATAAAGAAAAAAACTGAAAAGTAAAGAAAATTAAAAAAGAAAAAATCTTAAAAGTGAAAGAAATTTTTTAAAAAAATCTAGAATGGGTAAGGTAGTAGCTTTCGATCATTTGAGTTCATATCTACACGGTAACACAAATGCATGTCTATATGTTTGGAAGGTGTTGACAGAAATATCATTTTTAAGTAATATTTTGCTTATATTTTTTATGACAAAAACTTGTATGAGACCGTCTAAGGGGTCTCTTGCGTTAGACGAGTTAAATAGGATCCAAACTCCCTTCCCCCAAAAATTCTTCCAAACTCGTCCATACTCGCAAAAACACTCAAGCGTGTGGGCTCCACGCACCCGCCCACACGCGACCACTCGCGTATCACTAGGTATAAAGTAAAGTATCACTATAAGTGAAGTATCATTAGATATAAATTTGGCGAAATATCATTAACTATTAAGTGAAGTATTATTAGATATATATCTGGTAAAGTATCATTAACTCTGAAGTGGAGTATCATTAGATATAAATTTGGCAAAATACCATTCACTATTAAGTGAAGTATCATTAGATATATCTGATAAAGTATCATTAACTCTGAAGTGAAGTAGCATTAGATATAAATTTGGTGAAATATCATTCACTATTAAGTGAAGTATCATTAAATATACATCTGGTGAAGTATCATTAACTCTGATGTGAAGTATCATTAGCTATGAAGTGAATTATCATTAGATATAAATTTGACAAATTATCATTAACTATTAAGTGAAGTATCATTAAATATATATCTGGTGAAGTATCATTAACTGTCATGTGAAGTATCTGAGATGAAGTATCATAAACTCGGAAGTGGGGTATAATATGATACTTCATTTCGCAGTTAGTGATACTTTACATATAGTGATACTTTACTTTATACCTAGTGATACCCGAGTCATTTTATTTTTTTAATTATATATTTTATTCAACTCGGATTCGGATTGAGATCCGTCTAACGTAAGAGACCCGTTAGATGGTCTCACACAAGTGTGCTCCATTTTTTATTTATAATTTTACTCTTTCATGATTCTAGCTTAATATATGTATAGATAGATTAATTGAGGACTTTAATTATTTAAAATTATCAGTGATATATCTTCATTGATACATTAAGATTGTTGAAATTTGTAAAAATGAGAGAATTTGTATATTTGAAAACTGTAGATTTTATTTATGAATAACTTGACTTATCTACTGCAAGATCTGGTATTTATAGATACAAGAGAGAGCTGAAAAGAGAATCTAACTAACTAACTAATCTTGCTAATAAGCTATCTAACTGTCTGTAACTAACTGCTAGTTTGCTTAACTGATTGCTAACTGCTGCATGCATGCAAATTAATACACCCACATAGAGGCTAGGCTGGTTCAAGAAGATGAAGCTTTTATCTTAAATTAAGAAAGCGATTTCCGGGCAGTGGCTTAGTAAATATATATGCGATTTGATCAAGAGATGGAACATGCCCAACTTCGATAGTCTTGCCTACAATTTTCTCTCTGATGTAATGAATATCCACCTCTATGTGTTTTGATCGTGCATGAAAGACAAGATTAGAAGCTAGTGCAATAGCACTAGTGTTGTCACTCCAAAGTTTGGATGGAAACTGTAAGCTCACACCAAGTTCTTTACACATGCTGTGAAGCCATACAATATCAGTAGTAGCATTTGCTATAGCTCGATACCCTGATTTTGTGCTGCTGTGAGGCACTACGCCGTCCTATTTTTTGGAATTCCAGACAATTAAATTGGGACTAAGGAAAATACAGTGCCCTCATGTAGACCTGCGATCGTCTACACAACTTGCCCAATCTGCATCAGTAAAACTTTTAAATATTAAAGAAGTTTTTATGAAGGTAAGAGCAAGATGCCTTGTACCATTTAGATAGCGAGGGAGGTGTTTGAAGGAGGCCGGTGTTTTCAGGCATACCAAGGAACATCACTTGGGTTCTGAAGGAATTGGCTCAACTTGTTAACAATAAGGCTATGTCCGGTCGACTAAGAGTGAGATACTGCAGTGAACCGATGATACTTCTGTATAATGAAGGATTGTCAAAGGAATTACCATCATGCTTAGAGAGCTTTTTGGAGGGCAACATAGGAGTGACAGCAGGCTTGCAGTCAAGAAGATTAGTTTTTTCAAGTAAATCCAAAATATATTGAGATTGATTGAACCAGAGGCAATATGAGCAATCTCTATGCCAAGAAAATAGCTGACATTTCTAAGACCTTTGAGAGTAAAATCATCATTTAAATTTTGAATAAGAGAGGTAATAGCAGCAGGATGATCACTAGTAACAAGAATATCATCAACATAGATTAGAATAAGGAGGATTTTGTTAGCATATGTTTGATGAAATAGAGAGAATCTGAACTGGATCTTGTGAAACCCAAAGAGATAAGAAAGGTTTTGAGCTTATCATACCAAGCCCTAGGTGTCTGCTTCAGCCCATAAAGATATTTTTGAAGTTTGCAGACATAATGAGGATGTGTAGTATCCTCAAATCCCTTTGGTTGAAGCATGTATATAGTTTCATTCAGATCACCATTTAAGAAAGCATTGTTAACATTTATTTGTTGAATAGACCAATGTCTTGTAGCTGCCAAAGTGAAAACCAAGCGAATAGTAGAAAATTTAATCACAGGGCTAAAGGTTTCAAGAAAATCAATACCAACAAGTTGCTCAAAACCTCTAGCAACCAGCCTGGCTTTTAGCTTGTCAAGAGAACCATCTGATTTTGTTTTAACTCTGAAAACCCATTTACATGAAATGGGATGAATATCAGGATTTTGGAGGAATAAGAGACCATGTATTTGTGGAAGTCAAGGCCTAAAACTCAGCTTCCATAGCTTGAAACCAATGTGGATCAGAGAGAGCCATCTTGACTGAATAAGGAACGGTAGGAAGCACAAAAGCATGAAAAGCTTTAGGTTTGAAAATGCCATTTTTAGCTCTGGTAGTATGTGCTTGAGCTAGGAGAGTGAGATTGGTATCAAGAATATATTGATGCTTCCTCTCAGCTTTGCCATTTTGAGGATGAATATGAGGGGGGCAAAGGTGTTGGAGCTGAATTCCCAGATTAGAAAAGTAAGGTGCAAGAGGTCTGAATTCTTTCCCCTAATCAAATTAAAATTTTACCACATATGTTTTAAACTGTAGTTGGATCAGGGATAAGAATCTTTTTACTATGGAAAAGGTGTCCGATTTGGTATGCATGGGATATACCCAGGTAAATCGACTATAGTTAGGGATGGCAATTATACCTACAGTTTCGGGTACCCGCCCCTAATAGGGTGAATGCGGTTTCAAAATTCGGGTATAGGATCGAGACGGGTATAATTTTTTCATACCCGGGTTGGGGTTGGGGTGGGGGTGAGGGAATATATACCCAACCCGAATTCGTCCCGATATACTATAATTTTTAATTATATATTTAATAAATATATACTTTAAAAATATAATTAATGTTTAAAGATTTTTTATTAATTATACTAATAAGATTTTTCAGTTTTCAAAACTCTTTAATTTAAAAATATACATTTATTGATCTGAGACTCTTCAAATTCACCAGTATCTGATATACACCTATTGGTTCTTATATACGGTATATTCATTTGAGTCAGAGTGATATTCTTATTCACAAGAAAAAAAAAACGTTCACCATTTTATCTCTCTCTTCACTCCATAAAGAAGGCAAACCAGCGACGCCAACAAGCTTCACAATTTTTCCGATTTTGATTCAGGTATTTATATTAAACTCTTTTCATAGAACTTGATTTAAATATGTGTTTATTTATTAGTTTTATTTCAATTTATAGGGTTTAGAAACAAAGAATGGCAGAAAAAAATGGCTCTATAGAAAGTCTTCATATAGAAATTCCTTCTAATGAATGACAGATTGAAGTCCATAATTGCTCGACTCCATCTTTGAAGACTTGTGAATCAACTCCACCAACAATTGATGATTTGGAGAGTGAAGTTAGAAAAAGAAAATTAACTTCTGTTGTTTGGCATCATTTTAAAAAAATAAAAAATCAATGGAGAAGATAAGGCAGTGTGCAATTACTGTGAAAAAAAAATTGGTGGGTTTAAGTAAAATGGAACGAAGCATTTGCATGAACATTTCAAGATATGCCCTCTCAGAAAACATAGAGATATAAAGCAGTCAATCTTGAATCCTAGCAAGAAGAAAGATGGAAGTACTTTACTTGGAACATATACATTTGATCAAGAGAATTCAAGGCAGCAACTTGCTAAGATGATTATTCTGCATGAATATCCTCTTAATATGGTTGATCATGAAGGATTTAGAAGTTTTGTGAACTCGATTCAACCACTGTTCAATCATGTGTCTAGAAACTCTATCAAGAAAGATATCTTCAAGATATATGAGGTTGAAAAGAAGAAAACAATGAATTGTTTGAGTGTCAACAGTGGTAGAGTTGCAATTGCTACATATATATGGACATCAAATAATCAAAAAAGAGGATAAATGGTGGTGACTGCCCACTATCTTGATGACTCTTGGACTTTACATAATTGAATTATCAGGTAATTTATATATATATTTTTTTAATTTGAGTTCTCTTTTTATATTGAAATATTTACTTAGTAATTTTTATCTATATATTTTTATTGTAGGTTTGTGTATGTGTCTTCTCCTCATACGGCTGAAGCATTATCAAAAGTGTTGATGCAATGTTTGGTTGTATAGAGTATCGATCATAAGTTGTCTACTTAAACTCTGGATAATTGTTCTACGAATGATGCCATGGTGAATTTTATGCTGGAGAAATTGTCCTCTTCCCATTTGATGTTGGGTGGGAAGCTTGTTCATATGCGTTGTTGTGCGCATATTTTGAACTTGATAGTTAAGGAGAGATTGGATGTAATTAAAAATGGTATTGAAAATATACGTGAGAGTGTAGTTTATTGGACATCAACTCCTAAAAGAGTTGAAAAGTTTGAGAAAACAGCAAGACAAATCAAAATTCTATGCACTAGAAAATTGGTTCTTGATTGTAAGACTAGGTGGAATTCTACTTACTTGATGATTACTAGTGCCCTAATCTATAAGGATGTTTTTAGTTGCCTAACAATCAGTGAGAAAAAATATAAACACTTACCTAATGAATGTGATTTGTTCTTAGCAACAGTGATGTGTGATAAACTGAAGTTGTTTTACAATATTACTGAAATGTTTTCTGGCTCCCAATATCCTACTACCAACCTTTTTTTCCCTAAGATATGTAAGATTAGATTGGTGCTTAATGAATGTCTTGAATCAGAATATCCTGAAATAATGTGCATGGCAGTAAACATGATTGACAAATTTGAGAATTATTGGTCTGTGATACATGAGATATTGGCTATGGCAACAATTTTAGATCCAAGATTTAAGATGAAACTGATTGAATTCTATTTCCCTTGAATTTATGGTCAGAAGTCTTCAATTGAAATTGAAAGAGTTCGACAATTGTGTCTTGATTTGGTAAAAGAGTACAATTCCAATCAAGATAAGGGAAGTACTAATGTTGGTCATTCCTTGAGTTTCTCTGAGCGAGTTTCGAATGTTGATGAATCTGTGGATGATTTGGATGACTACGATTTGTTCGTTACTAGCACAATCAATATGAATACTTTCAAGTCAGAGATAGAGTATTACTTGGAAGAGGTTGTTTTGCCTAGAACTTCTGAAGATATTTTAGCATGGTGGAAGAACAATGGGTTGAAATATCCCACTTTACAAAGTATTGCTAAAGATATTTTGGCTATACCAGTGACTACAGTTGCTTCTGAGTCAGCTTTTAGCACTAGTGGGAGACATGTGACTCCTCATCGTAATAGGCTACATCCCAACACTTTGGAAGCTTTAGTGTGTGCACAATATTGGTTATGGACTGAGAGACTAGGTATGATATTTCTTAATATATATATATTTCTCTTATTTGAATTATTTATAATAATTTTTATGTTTGTTTCTTATTCTTAGACTCATTTGCAAAAGTTCCTTTGTATTCAACCGTAAATGATAGTATAAAAGACCATGAAGAGGTAAATATAATTTAATTATTATGTTATTTACCTTAAGTATTCAATATTGTTAATTATGATTTTTGACATATTTTTCTCGTGTTTTATTATAGGGACCAAGTTATGTGGATTTTGAAACTTGACAATGAAGCATTTTTGTTGATAAAAATTTGATGGAGCTTCTCAACTGTGAAGATGATGACTGTAGTAGAAGATATATTTGAAGAATTTTGGGCTATTATTTATTTGAATTTTTTGTTTTTTGTGAATTGTACCAGCTGTTGTTTGTTTTCTTACATGGTTGCAGGAACATAATTTAAACTTTATTATTTTTGTCCAATGGTTTATTTATGCTAGTATTAGTCTTTCTTAAATCATCTTTAAATATTGCTTAAATATCTTTTTTTGAGGAACATAATTGAGGCTTGCATTTTCAATATTTAAAAAAAAATAACTGTATGATGGGTACCCGATAGATACCCTTTCCCGCCAGGTAATCTCCGCCCCGCACCCGTCTCTATTTAAACGGGGATGGAGGCGGGGATTGAGGTCCGTTTAGGACGCGGATATGGGGGTGGGGGTGCAATACCCGACCCCGCCCCACCCCGTTTACATCCCTAACTGTAGTCATCAATGAAGTTAATATAATATTTGAAACCATCAGTACTAGGAATAGATGAAGGTCTCCAAAGATCAGAGTGAATCAGTTGAAAAGGGGCAGAAGTGTGAAGAGCTTGAGAAGTGTGAGGTTTTTGATGAATTTTACCAGTACTGCAAGCATCACAGAAAAGAAGAGCTTTTTGATTAAAGAGAATATGTAGACTTTTACATACTTGAGCTAGTAATCAGAGTTGGGATGTCCTAGATTTTTATGCTAAAGATTTATATCAGAATTACAATTTGTCATATACATGGAATTTTGGAAAGTATGACTTGTGGAACATTTTCTCACAGTCTTATTGGCAAACTTATTTGATGGTAGAACTTCAGAGATACATTAAGCCGTCTGCAATGAAGAAACAAATAAGCTCTTCTTCTATCTTTGAGTTTGAACAACTGCCACATCAAAGTTAATACAGGCCCTAGGATAGAGCTCCCTTCATCAACATATGTGGGATGTGATGTCCTTAACACAACAAAAAAGTAGAATGAAATTCCACAAAGACATTGTTGTCCTTAGTAAATTTTGATATACTGGTGAGATTCTTGGTAATACCAGGCATATAAGAATGTCATGAAGGAGAAGAGATTTGACGATATCATTTGACTGAATAAAAGAATCACCAACATGAGTAATGAGAAGAGAGTTACCATTTCCAACTTGGAGCTACTCAGAGCCAGAGTAGGAATTGTGAAGCTGCAAATTAGCCAGATCATTGGTGACATAAGTTATGGCTCCACTATCAGCATACCATGCTGGATCAGATGAGTGTGCATAATGGACTTCCTCTGGAGCTGCATCATAAGAAAGATTAGAATAGTATGCTTGCAGTTGAATAGGGCCAGTAAAGTGTACATCAAACTGCTTGAAACACTTTAATGCAACATGTCCAGTTCTACCGCACAATTGACACACAATTTTAGTGTCTCTGTGGAAACCGCGACCACCACGAGCTCTGGCAGCAAAGGAACGAGATTGTGAGGACTCAATTGATCTCCCACGACCAAAGGGAAAGTCTGCAACACCGTTTTCCACCATGTGTAGCAATATTTACAGTAAGAGCAAAGAGAGAGAATTGATTTTGCAGTCAGATTTCATGTGCTTGAAGAGCAAACTGAACTTCCTGCAAGGTTAAGGAATCAGAACAATTGGTGAGGTTAATAATGACATCATCATATTCAGATCTAAAACTTCTTAGAATGTGAAGAATAAGATCTTCATCAGCAATAAGTTTTCTGATTGCAGCAAGGCTGTCTGCAAAGCCTCGTATTTTCAGAAAGTATTCATCGATAGATAAGTCACCTTTCTTTTGTGTTTGGAGCTGCAACTTAAGCTGCATGATGCGAGCTTTGGACTGTGATTTAGAATATTTTGATAACCACAAACTCATAATTGAACAGAGCTCCAAAGATTTAATGAAAATTACGTTTTGGTACTTTAATTTTTTATTTTTTTAATAAAAATATCACGACCTTTAACTTTATATAATTTGATACCCAAAAATTTCAAAATTTTAATAACCCTAATTCAAAGTTCGATTTTGAACATCTAAAATTTGACTTGGACAACCGGAGGTGAGATGAGAAGAAATGTTGTTTGAGTTTTGGGAATGAATATAATGCCACGATACCGTTTCACGCGTGGTTATATGATTTTGGATTTTTATTTTTATTTTTCGAATTAAAATTTTTATTTTTTGAAATAAAAAATAACATTCATTTTGACTGGGTAAAAAAAATTTTCAACGTCAAACTCCATTTATCCAAATCAGATTTCAGGTGCCTGAAATCAAACTCTTGAATACTCCATCTGTCCCGATTATATAGTCTCTATTACTATTTTGGGGTGTCCCACTTATATAGTCTCATTACTAAATGTAACATTAATTTACATAGTAATGTACAAATACACCCTTATTAATTCTTGAAAATTAAAATATTAACCACTTAAATTTTGAAAATCATAAATATTAAATAAGGTTATCATTGGAAGTGTGGCTTTAATCTCTTATTTTCATACTCCCTCCGTCCCACTTATATAGTCCCTATTACTATTTTAAGGTGTCCCAATTATATAGTCCCATAACTATAAATAGTATTAATTATCATGATAATATACAAATATACCCTTGCTATGTATTGGAAATTAAAACTCAACCACTTAAATTTTTTAGAGTCATTAATTTTAAGTAAGGGTAATAATGGAAGTTAAGCTTTAATATCTTATTTTCATAAATATTTTTAATTTACGTGCGAGGATAAATTAGACTATATAAATGGGACGGAGGGAGTAATTTTTTTTTAATTTACATGCGACTAGAAAATGAATTATATAATTAGGACGAGGGGAGTATAATTGTTAAAATCGTAAAAGTTGGGTTTACTAAAAAATGACTAAATTATAGTAATATAAAGCTCAGTATAGAAAAACGGCCCAATATAATATTTAGGCTTTAAAATAGAAGCCCATCAATCGGTTTCAATTGGGCTCCAAATTTACCAATTTTTCTTCATTTGCCTTGAAGAGAAAGAAAAGCTCTCTCTCTCCCCCACCCTCTGCTACTAATTTAGAGCGAGAAAACAACAGAAGAGGCACAAACCATTTGAATCTGCATTCTTCAAATTCGTAGAAACAAAAAGTTCGTTGTGCATTCAAAATGTTCAGGAACCAGTACGATACCGACGTGACGACGTGGTCGCCGGCGGGGCGGCTGTTTCAAGTCGAGTACGCGATGGAGGCGGTGAAGCAGGGCTCTGCGGCGATAGGGTTACGATCGAAGACTCATGTCGTGCTCGCCTGCGTCAACAAGGCCAGCTCCGAGCTCTCCTCGCACCAGAAGAAGATCTTCAAGGTCGACGACCACATCGGCGTCGCCATCGCCGGACTCACTGCCGACGGCCGGGTCCTCTCCCGTTACATGCGCAACGAATGCATTAATTACTCCTATACGTACGAGTCCCCGCTCCCCGTCGGCCGCCTTGTTGTTCAGTTAGCCGACAAGGCTCAGGTTTGATTTAATATTCTGCTTAAACCCTAAGCTGTTTCATTTTTCGATTGATGGTTTTCTGTTTCAGCATTGCGTGATTGAGAGTTAGGTTTTGAGATTGAGGTCTAGTTGAGTGGGATTTCTCGAAAGGATCCGACGGCAAAACCTAGTTAGACATCATCAATTGCATACACGCTTCTCATGTTTGGTGGAACTTTTAACTCTCCCTACCATTTTCTTTATTTTTGGCAATTCCCAACGGTTGATTGTTTTGTGAAATGTGGAATTTTGTGTAATTGAAAAGTTAGATTGTTTGGTTAAGGCGGCGATAGTTTATGAAAACTGTATATCAACAGGCATTGCACATTTTGGCTTAAGGAGATTTGGTGTAGGGTTTTATAGAATCGAAATGATATCTTTACATAGTTTTCCTAAGGGAGTACACGACTGTGTGATTGAAGCTTACTATAGCGGAGAAATTGAAAAAGGAAATTGACATACATATCCAGTTTGAAGTGAACGAGCATACATATATTTTATCTCGAACTGTATGTCAAGAGCGGGGTTACACATTGAGGAGCTCTGTTGTAGGCTTTTTTTTTTAGGGAGTGAAAAGTATGACTTTGGATGTTTTTCCTAGTAGAGTGCAGGACTGTGTTATTGGAACTAACTATGATGTGAAAAGAGAAACACATACATGTCAGTTTGGAGAGGAAAACATAATAAAACAAAGCAGCACTTGAGGATTGGTTCTTAACATTATTAATTTCTCCATTTTTTAGAAGAAAGGAAACTGGCAATGTTGTGCTACATGACATGTGAATTTGAAGCTGTGTTCGGTTCAAGGGTAATATTTTATATTCTATGATAATATTTTACTCCTTACAAAGCTTCGTATGTTATAAACCATCCTCATGTAACACTCTGATATATATCTTGTCAACTCTCAACTTTCTTTTGAAATTGGAGCGTCATTATGTTATTTGGCTTTAAGTGTATTTGCAGAGTCAGCTATAGTAAATGATAAGAATCTTTACTGTGAAACTAGGGAAGTCCAGAAGAAGTGTCCTTTGTGCTTGGCATTTGAAGTCATCTAGCTTATGCATGCAATTATAGATATGGCTTTAGCCCACTAAGTTCCTTGCTATAGGGCCCCTAGCAGTGTGCATTTTGAACTACAGTGTAGTGGCCTTGTACGGTTTTCTGCATTGTGGCCAAAATCTTAAATTTCAACTGCTTCCAAGTAATCTCTTAAGTCTTAATATCATTCTTAAGTTTTCTTGACAATCTAGCCTGTAAAATTTTATAAGCATAAATGCATAATGCTTGTTGGCATTTGGAACAACCTGATCATGTTTCTTGACCTGAACTTGTATGATATATAATTTCTATGCAATGGAAGTAGTCAAAAAAGGTTTGGTCCTTTAGTTGTTGTATTCATTTGATTAGTTCACACCAAGGGCATATGGGAATCTTTCTATGTTCTAAATGGCATAAGGTACTAGCTAGGTAGAAGATTGGGCCTCACACCTAATTAGGACTCAGGCTGTGGGTTTATGCAGGGCCTTGGTTGGATTAGGTGTAGTCGATTTGCAAAAGCTAGCCGGACTGTTTAGTGCCCAGGAAAGGTTCTACAACTTTGGGATCTTTAAAGGTGGATAGGAAATTATTATGGGGAATCCATACCCACATTGATTATTGCCATAGAGCTATCTTGAAAGGAAAAGAAAGGCTATTGAATTTTAGTTGCAACTTGTTGCTATTGAAAAGTGTAGTTCAGATGCTGATGTTGGTGGTCATATATATTACTGAATGCACGTTGGTGAAAATCTACTTGTGAAACTAGACATTCACAAAAAGTACATGTAAGTGAACTCTTTAATTTTAGTTTTTGCAGCAACCCTGTCAACAATTAGTTCTCAGTTATCTCTAGTTGTCAGCTTCAGAAAATTTTGATGCTGGGATATTTTAATTTCTTAAAGGACTTTAGATAGTATCATCAAATTTTTCTGTACGCAGGATATGAGGGCCTCAAACTGCAATAAATTTTTTTATGTTTTTCTGTGGAGCTTATGTTATTATCCTCATTCCTCAAGTTTCTGGGATTGCCTAGGTTACTGAATATTGTGTGCACCTTTCATATCTTTTACTTTGTGAGAGGAAAAGACTGCTCAAGTCTTATTTCCTGGATGAGGTTTTCATTTCAAATAGTACTTCAATACTTCTGAAGGTGGAATAATAATGTTCATTAACTGAGTTACTTCCTCTGAAAATCTTCCATCTGTGGTGACCTTGCATCTGACATTAAATAATTGTAGCGGCTACACCTCTATTAGGCCTAGGGCTGCCATGTAGGTAGAACTTTTTCTTATGTTCCTTATATTTGGTCATCAAGGTTGCATATCAACTGTTGATGCGGATGAATGTCAGCCATAAATTAGCTTCTGCTTTCTTGCTGAGTTGCTGCCATGCATTGTATTTGTATGTATGATGTTACAGTTGAAGCTGTCCCATAAAAAGACTTCTCTGTTTTAGTAAATGACTGCCACATATTGCAGAAGAGTTTGTAGATTCAATGTTTCCATAACAAGTTTTTCCGTGCTTTAATATCTGGCCTCAGGCTATTATGTTTTTTTATTAAAAAAATTACAACTTGCGTACTTGTCATTATTCTAATTGTTCTATATTGTATCTTGTTCTTTTACCCTCTTCATCTAATTTTGGCTGACTGGGATTTCTTTTTCTTGTGAATATCACAAATAAGGATGTAAATGTGAGTAGTTTGTATGCTGATTGCAGAAGCTTGATTTATTTTATCTGCACAATATGCAGGTCTGCACCCAGCGCTCATGGAAGCGACCATATGGTGTTGGCCTTCTGGTTGGCGGTCTCGATGAATCTGGAGCCCACCTATATTACAACTGTCCAAGTGGAAATTACTTCGAGTATCAAGCATTTGCAATTGGATCTCGGTCACAGGCTGCCAAGACATACCTAGAACGGAAGTTTGAGAGCTTTGTGGACTCATCACGAGAGAATCTGATCAAGGATGCACTTTTCGCATTGAGGGAGACCTTACAAGGAGAAAAAATGACTAGCTCAATCTGCACAATTGCTGTACTGGGAGTTGGGGAGGCTTTCCACGTATTGGATCAAGAAACGGTGCAAAAGCTGATCAATGAATTCGAGGTAGTTGGCGAAGAACCCCCTGCAGACGAGGCTGCTGCTCCAGATGCTGAACCTGCTGCTGCTGCCGCTCCAGATGCTGCTGAGGGAACTCCTGCTGACGAAGGTGCTGCTCCAATGGATATCTGATAATCCCCATCTACTCCGGCCACATTTCTCGATGTAGGAAACGTGTATCTTGTCGTGTTGCTGAAACTTGCACTTCCCGCACAGAAGTTGCTGGCTGGAATCTATACTCTGTTATTTTGTTTGCAAGCAGTCACTGTGATTCTTCAGTGCGACAATTAAGTTTATCCTATCGTGCCTTGCTTTATATTTGTATTTCTGATGGCGTGGCGAACTTTGTTGATGTTGGGAAGCCATTGTTATGTTTTTCATGTTAGCATCATTAAGATATAGGGATGAATTTGAGCGCATAAGTGTGATGTTGGCTTGATAGAATTCTCTTTTAAAAAATTGGAATTAGTTGGATCTAGATGAAATCCCTTTCCTAGGTTGTCTAGTAGAACTGGAGATCGTTTTGAAAGGAAGATTCCATTAAAATAAAACAGAATGAAGAGAGGCACTACAGTTGAGCCAATCCACAAGGCAACATTATTTGCTAATTCATTAGCCGGTCTAGTAGCAGACCTATAAGCATCTCTGTTCCAACAACTGTTGCACGCCAAAGTGATGGGTAGGGCAATGACTTTGCCACAACAATGGATTTGATAAAATATTAGATTATGTCCCAATGTCTCGAGTTGCTACCTAACATTTCAATATTCTAATGAAAAAATCTTTCAAGGTGATACTTTCCTACAACAAAACTTCCACATGCCATAACATATTTGTTAAAATGTTGGGCATAACATCATGACATAATTATCCGATAGTATGGCCAAAAATGTATAATCAACGCATGCATAGCACCATTCTAATTTACCCCACATATTGAGTTTGCATTATCTCACAATTGCAGGAGATTGATTGGGGAGTGAAGCCCAAATTAGTGGTGAAATCTAAATGAGAAAACTTAATTGAATAATTGAAATGAGTTCCTGACAGACATTGTTTGCGAAATGAACATAAAGCAGCAGCATTTGGCAGGCTAATAAAAAAGCAGCAGTGCCATAGGGAATAATGAGAGGTCATGAGTTGTGGTAAACAAAATTGTTGGGGTCAGGGATGGGAAGCCCCTTCGTCTGCATTTGTTTATACATCCACTGCCAGTTCTCCCGAGTTACCTCCCCCCCGAGTGAACGGATAACCGACCCACCGCTGCATGACCCGACCTTGCAGCACTCCTCCAGTGTTAGTCCCTTCACCAGTCCGTACAGAAACCCGCTAGCAAAGAGGTCTCCCGCACCAGTTGCATCAACTGCCTTCGACTCCCCAATTGCCGGGATTCGCACAACCTAGAATCAAACAAACTTTGTCATACTGCATGACTCTGAATAGGATAGCAGCATAAGTAATCTTTCTTGATCACATAGATTTGAGTTGATAATCTAAGCTATGCACTATATGAAATGGTCTCCCCCATGGAGTGTCAAAGATGAAACAATTTATGCAACATTTCAATCCTTTTCTTTTGGTGAGTAGGGGCAGAACTAAAATGTCAAGAACAGACCTCTTTCCCATGCTTTGCAATGCACCCTTTTGCACCTAGAGTCACAACAGCCCATCGACAGTGTTCTGCCAGGAATTCAAGAGCTGATTCGGGATCTGCTTTGTCGCCTTCATCACTGCAATTTAAATGGAAGGATCGAAAGAGATGAGCAACACTGACTGTTGCAACATAATCCAGAATTAAACTGAAATATCTAGCAGAATATTCTTTTTCTCTACTGCACTGTTGCACAAGATTAATGTGAAAAGAAATGGGCTTCACCTCAAAAGTTCAGCAGCCTCATCCTCATTCGCAAAGCAAAGATCTATGCTCCCTGATTCGAGCAGCTGCAGAAGTGGCAATCTGAACTTCCTTACCATCTGCAAAAGTAAGATTATTATACCACAATAAAATAGATTCCAAGAATGCCTGAAATGTAGCAGTCCACATGTTTCTCGAACTACGCACATCCAAGAGACTATTAGAACTATTCGATATCAAGTTTACGTTTTTTTCAACAATTGAAAAACTTTATACTGCCCGAGTTATTACCTCAAAACTGGCCAGGTCTAGGGAAACAGAAACACCTTCTTGCTTGGCAATCTTAATGGCTGCCTGAATAACTTCTATATTAAATATTCCATATCTCATCACTAGCCACTGTACCATGGAAACCGAGTTAGAATCACGACGTCAACAAATTGAAAAGGAAAAACAAGCTACTAACTAGATGCAACCAATAATCATAAGAGAATATTTCATGATTAGAGGATGAAACAACGCATAGCTTCACAATTATATATGTCGCCGTTGATATGCAGGAGTAATGATTCTGAAATATGCGAGGAATTCTCAATAGAAGACAGTTTTACAACAAAATCAAACACGGGGGAGAGATATATAATGTGAATGCGTAGTATTTTTAGAGTCCGTAATGCTTTACCTTGGAACCTCTCAGATCCGACGTAGTCAAATCATCTGCCTGGTAAAAGCATAAGATTATGATGTTCATTTGCAAGTTCAGACTAACAATGTCATTAAATTCTTGAGAATTATAACACTGTATACACCTGAACTTTCACTGCACTTGAGAGGCATGGCCGCATAGTACGATTGCCCATTTCATCAACCAAGCAAACACACTGCATCATGAATTTCAAACTGTCTCAGAAATGCTTAGCCACTACTTCAAAAGTTTCCAAACATACAAGAAACCTACAATGTCATATACATAAAACTCACCTGGGCGGTATGCCCGATTTTATGCCTCAATCTTGAGAGATCAATTTTGTAGAAGCTCATGTTGTCTACAAACAAGCTCCCTTCATCATCATCCCCACAAGCCCCAATTATCCCACAAGTAATCCCAAAACCAGCAGCCAGACCTCGAATTGTGTTAGCAACGCTGCCCCCAGCTATGGTCTTCAATGAAGATCCATTTTCTAGTGAAGCAACAAAATAGTCATTAACCTCGCTCAAAATGAACTTCAGCTCTTCAGCCGCAACCTACAAGAGCCGAAAATATAATCAATACACATGTAGAATCATCACACTCCTATGAGATACAACTTAACTGATGCATTCTCCACTATAAAACTAAGATCATGCAATCCAAATTCATAAAAGTCTAGCACACATTCATGAGATATTACATTAAATAGAATACGATTGCAGCAAAAACTGTAGCCAGCAATCCGCAGGCAAGAATCGAATTTGTTCCTCACACACCACAACACATAATCATCCCCGCATATAACTGCAAATTCTCTTGATTCCAAGCAAATCAGAAAAAGATTCCAACTTTCCATTAGTTTTCAAAAGCAACGAACAACATAAATCCAAACCAAGAGAAAATAAACTAAAACATCAATCCCACGTTCACGTAACAATGATTTACTTCCAAAGATCAAACGGGCATCCCAAAAGCCCCATCAAAACCCACAATTCAGAGAGAGAGAGAGAGAGAGAGAGAGAGAGAGAGAGAGAGAGAGAGAGGTTTTACAGGGAAGGAGCCACCGGACTCTCCAGGGATCCGGGAGAGGAGGGGCCAATCAACTCTGGCCACGTGGTCAACCAGAGCTGAAGGCTGTAGCCCCAGTATCAACGGCGTGGCAGCGGCAGCCACCCCAGCATCAATAGTGGCGTCGTTGATTTTGGTGTGAATTTCAACACCCATAATTAGAATTATAAATTAGAGTATATAAATGAATGAATGGGGGAAGAAAAGAAAAGAGGATTTTCCCTCCTAGTGCTGCTGGCTGGCTGCTGCTGCCCCTTTTCCACTCTCCCCCTCCATTCCTTCCCTTCACCATCTATTTATAACCAGCAAACCCACCCCAACCCACCCCCCAAGTTTCAATATTTCTATATAGGATTGTAGGATTATTTTTTGGTAACATTTCTATAAATTATACACTTCTAATTTTTAAAGGCTAAATATATTTGCACACTCCAAATTTCATACTATAGGATTTTGTTTAAAAAAATATTTCATACTATCAATAATCTTCTGGAGGGTAGGTCTTGTGTACACTAGATGCACATTAAACCGTCAACGCACGTTGACCCGGTTAATGCATTGACTAAAAAATCCGTCAAAATCAGTATCATTCGTAATATTAAAAAGTACGACTCAAAAGCCAAAAAATATCACTTGTATTACTAAAAAGTATCAGCCACAAAAAATAAAGGGTTAATTGCTAAAAAATTCACGACCTTTGAACAAATTTACAATTTAAACATCACTTTTAAAACGTTGTAATAATAACCTAATCTTTTGATTTGTAGCAAAATAGACATATAAAAAAATTCAATGACTAGAAAATTGACGTTATACAATAAGAACTCTCTTATTTAACACTCCAAACCTGAATTAATATGAATATGTTGAAAAATATTGTTACATCCCAAATCTGATCATCGGAAAAAAATTGAGGGTGTTGAATTTGCTACAAATCAAAATGTTAGATTATTATTGCAACATTTTAAAAGTGCTATTTAAATTGCAAATTCATTCAAAGGTGGTGATTTTTTTGGCTATTAACCCAAAAATAAATAAAGAAAAAATATTAAAATCAGTATCAATAGTAACCTTAAAAATATCATTCAAAATTAAAAAAAAAAAAAGTATCGCGTGTATTCCTAAAAAGTATCACATGTTTTGATGATTTTTTGATCAACACATTAATCAAATCAACGTGCGTTGACTGTCTAATATACATCTTATGTATAGGAGAATTTGTGCAGTATTTGACCTACGAATTTGTCTATGTAAAAATGTATTCCGACAATTAATCTTTCAAATATATATTGAAGAGGCACATGGTTGGTGACATAAAAATACAAGAATTAAATCGAAAATTAGTCGATATTTAAATAAAATGCTAAACATATTGTTTTATCCCAAACTATTGCTAATTTTTTAGAAAATATATCTTGTACTAACGATAATTGCATGCGAAAAAATACCTAAACTTTTGTTATACAAATTTAACCCGTCTAAATTTTCGTCAGTAAACTTGACGAACTATGAGGTGGAATCCACATGGGCAAATGAATAATTTTTCTTTTTCTTCACTATTCATCTTCTCCCTTAACTCTTTAGCCTATATTTACTATTGGTCTAAAATGGATAAAAGTAGACAAAAGTAAATAGTAATTGGAAAAAAACAACAATTTTTAAAAATAGGTAGTTTGTTAGGCAATTTGTACTATAATAGACTTGGTCCCCACACCCAATGATTGACACATTGTACTTTTGTCAGGCATTAAATGCACTCTAACAGCTCGAAACCCTAATTCTAAAAACGAAACCCTAACAATTCTAACTGCCTCGATTATTTTGTAGCCGTGATTATTTATGTCTAAATGGATAAAAGTAGACAAAAGTAAATAGTAATTGGGAAAAAACAACAATTTTTACAAATAGGTAGTTTGTTAGACAATTTGTACTATAATAGACTTGATCCCCACACCCAATGATTGACACATTGTACTTTTGTCAGACATTAAATGCACTCTAACAGCTCGAAACCCTAATTCTAAAAACGAAACCCTAATTCTAAAAACGAAACCCTAACAATTCTAACTGCCTCGATTATTTATAGTAAGCCTCGATTATTTTGTAGCCGTGATTATTTATTGTAAATTGCCTCGATTAAAATTACAAGACTCGATTAATTTTATAAGTTGAGCCTCGATTATATATTAAAAAATAGTTTACAAAAGTGGTCTCGAATATTTCATAAGAAGCCTCAATTAAAAGTAAGCTCCTCGATTATGATGGTTTAAGAAGATTTGTTTTTTTTTAGATTTAATCGATTATTTAACTTGACTCGATTATTTAACTTTAATCGATTATTTAACTTGACCCAATTAACTAGAAGCCTCGATTATTTTAGACTTCATCGATTATTAGTGCACAATCATCGATTACTTGAGATAAAACTAATCGACGCTTATAACAAGCCTCCATTATTTAAGAAGATTCGAACCCTTAAAATGAAGTCTCGATTATTAATTTAAATTGTCTCGATTATTTTTTTTAAAAAGCATCGATTATTTTTTTTAAATTGACTCGATTGTTTTTTAATGGGCCTCGATTATTTATTAAAAAATATATAGATTAATTTTAAGAGATTCTCGATTAATATCTTAACTAGCCACGAGTAATGAATGCATTTATTTCTTTTTTGTGTAACTAGTTTCAATAAATAAAAAGAAGGAAGGTAAATGACTTCATTAAATGAAAAGAAAGCAAGGTAGGAGGGCGAATTTAATACATGTACATGTTAGTAATGAAAAGAGGGGGAAGGTTGGACCCAATTAATGAAAAGAAGGGAAGGTAGGACCGAATTTAATACAATTTAATGTGTTGTGACGAGGTAGGTTAAATTTTTGAATAAGTAGACGAATTCACTATTCACAATACAATACAAATCTCCACTACAGTACAAACTTTTATTCACACTACACAACAAAGCGACGAAGAAGAGCAAAAGTTTGAGAAATTTTTCAGAGCAAGGGGGCGAAAGACGAGATTTTTCTGAAGAAAAAAGTAGTGCACGAGCAACTTTCAAAGGTACGTTTTGTACTCTCTATTTTTTTCCACTTATTTTGCAAATATTTATTGTTTTGATTATATATTGCATGTGTTGTTAGATTTAATTTAAAAATAGGCGACGTAGAGATTTGCATGTCATACCCTTTAATCTTTTATATTTTGAAGAGTTGTATGCGGTAGACTATAAATCTTGGCTATTAGAATTATTCGAGGCTATTTTAGAATTCATGGAGGTTTTATTTAGAATTAATCGAGGCTCGTAGAATTAATCGAGGCTATTTCAAATTTAATCGGGGCAATTTTTATAATTAACTGAGGCTAATTTTTAAATAATCGAGTAACACTTAAATATAATCGAGGGCTTTGTAAAAACACTTAAATGGGATCGTGGGTTAAAATATAATCGAGGGACACTTCAATATTTTTTATAACTTAATCGAGGAATACATAAATATAATCGAGGAACACATAAATATAATCAATGAACACTTCAATATTTTTTATAACTTAATCGAGGAATACATAAATATAATCGAGGAACACATAAATATAATCGATGAACACTTCAATATTTTTTATAACTTAATCGAGGAATACATAAATATAATCGAGCAACACATGAATATAATCGAGGCCTTCCTCGATAATTATAATAATAATCGAGGCCTTCCTCGATTAAGATACAAAAACGAAAACCAATCGAGGCCTTCCTCGATTAATTTGAAAAATAAAAACTAATCGATTAGTTAAAAAAATTAATCGAGTTACTAATCGATTAATTTTAGAAACAAAAACTAAATCGAGTCACTAATCGATAAATTAAAAAAAAATAATCGAGGCACTAATTTATTAATTAAAAAAATTAATAGTTTTAAAAAAAACTAATCGATTAGTTTTTTATTAAACTACTAATCGATTAGTACTTTAATTAAAAATAAACTAATCGATTAATAATTTAAAAAAAAAACTAATCGATGAATAATTTGAAAAAAAACTAATCGATTAATAGTTTAATTAAAACTAATCGATTAATAATTAAAAAAAAACTAATCGATTAATATTAAAAAAATTAATCGAGTTACTAATCGATTAATTTTAGAAACTAAATCGAGTCACTAATCGATAAATTAAAAAAAATTAATCAAGGCACTAATTTATTAATTAAGAAAAATTAATAGTTTTAAAAAAAACTAATCGATTAGTACTTTAATTAAAAACAAACTAATCGATTAATAATTTTAAAAAAAAAACTAACCGATTAATAGTTTAATTAAAACTAATCGATTAATAATTTAATTAAAACTAATCGATTAATAATTAATCGATTAGTTTTTAGAATTAATCGAGGAGATTTTATTAATTGAGGTTAATTTAAAGTTAATAGAGGCTTGGGTTTTATAGGGTTTTAGGGTTTACGGCTTTAGGGTTTAGTGTTTTATAGGGTTTAGGGTTTAATAGGGTTTAGGGTTAAATTGTGATCTCATGTAGCATTATTTATAAATTGCAGATGGTTAGACGTCGCATTATTGTACGACACAGTGGACGATAGAAGAGATCAGAATATGTAGATGGGGACGAGCAACTCGTGACGATGTCATCCGATAAGCTGTGTTTTAGCTCACTAGTGATGGAGGTTCACAAGTTGTTGCGGACTGACCCGGACAGGATCGAGTATGAATTATTTTACCTCACCAGCACCATTACTGGCAGACGGATCAGAGCATCTTTGCAAGATGATAAGATTTGCTCGATTTGCTTCACGAGCAGACTACTGAGATGGTCGTGTACGTGATTTCAAGACAGTTGGAAGGTTCTGGAGCCGGACCATCTATGAGGGACGACTATGTTCCCTACTTTTCACATGCAGAGACGCATAGTCCTACTGCAGAAGAAGAGGGAGAAGGAGAAGAAGAGGGAGAAGAAGAAGAACAAGAACAAGAAGAGATGAATGATAGAACGAGGTTGGTGGAGTCACTGTTGACAGAATTCAGTGGCTGGCTTCGTTCTTCTGCTGATCGTACAAACAGATTGCTGTGCTTGACGGGAGTCGTCCCACCATCTACCACTGGTGTTCCGTTTAGATCTGACGGGCCTTCGAGCAATTGGGTGGTTCCCCTTGCTGACTGGGACATTGCGGGCCCACTATCTTGGGATGAGGGACCAGCACCAGACTCAGATACACTGCACCAGGGAGCTATTTTTCGGATGAAGGAGGATCTCGCCCTGGCGGTCGGTATCTATCACATGCAGAATCGAGTGGAGTATGTCGTGTATCACTCGAATAGGTCACGATTGGGCTATGTTTGCAAGCATGGCGGTAATTGCCCGTTCAAGTGCTTTGCGGTTGCTGATGGGCATATGTGAAGAATATACAAGTTCAACGGCACTCACACATGCCACCTTGATATGGGTCGAATTGCTCCGCGACAGGTACCTGCACGAGTGCTCGGAAAATACTTTGCTCGTAGATTGGTGGACGAACGGGTTGTTCTGAAGCCGAAGGAGATGATGGCGGAGCTTGTGCGTGAGTTTGACATCCATATCGACTACAGCTTCGCTCTGCGCACGAGGAACATTGCCATTCAGATGGTATATGGAGACTTTGACAAGTCTTACGCACAGTTGCCCGCTTTCCTTCACACTCTGCAATTGATGAATTCGGGGACTGTAGTAGACATGGAGATCACGAGTGATGGTCGGTTCAAGCATTCATTCCTTGCTCTCGGTGCGTGTGTCAATGCATTTATCCAGTATGCTCGTCCAGTGCTTGTGATCGATGGGACCCACCTGAAGGGAAAGAACAAGGGTGTTCTCTTTGTCGCTGTGACGAAGGACGACAACGAACAGATCTTACCTGTTGCAGTTGGGCTCGGACCGATAGAGAACGATGAATCTTGGATATGGTTCCTGGCCCACTTGCACATGGCTCTGGGTGACATAGATGATCTTCTCATCGTTTCGGATCAACATCAGAGCATTAAAAATGTTGTGGAGGCCGTTTTCCCGAGAGCGACGCACGGACTGTGCTACTACCATTTGAAGAATAAGATGACAAAGAGAGGAAAACACATGACGACGCTATTTCAGGAGGCTGCCTACGCATATCGGAGAGACACCTTCTAGGAGAGTATGTCGATGTTGGAGCAGGTCTGTCCAAATGCATATCAGAAGCTGTGTAATATTAGCCCAGTGCATTGGGCTCGTTCACACTGTCCTGCGGCGCTACGGGTTCATGACATCTAATGCCGCGGAGAGTCTCAATGCTCATCTATTGTGGGCGAGGAGGTTACTTGTTTGCTCGCTGCTGGAGATGTTTAGATCAATTGTTGAGCAGTGGTTCGTCGAGCGACGTGCGGCAGCACAGAGCTCAAATTATGTGTTGACTGATGGCATCGCGCTGAAGCTTTCGGGGAACGTCGATAAGGGACGCTGCTATGCCGTGCGACCCACTACATTAGCAACTTTATGGAAAGTCGAGGTTGGGAGGGAGGTCTACATGGTCAATCTTCAGAACCGGACCTGTGACTGCCATGAGTTCGAGCTAGACTTGATCCCCTGTTCTCACTCGGCAGCGGTCATCTGGTATGATATTTAAATGTCTATTTGTTCTTATTTTCTTACATGTAGCTAATCGAGTGTGTTGAACTTTATTTTCCCTTTCGCAGTTGTACTGGGGCGGCTATATATGATTATGTTGACAGGTGTTACAAGGCGGAGAGCTTGGTAGGCATGTATAATTCGGTCATCAGGGGTCTGCCTCATCCAGAACAATGGATTATGCCCGATGCATTTGGAGCACGAGTGGTCTTGGCGCCAGAGATCAGACGACGTGCTGGGCGTCCGTCTACATCCAGAGCTCGAGCCCCGTTTGAGGCCTCGTCCAGTGCACGGAGGCAGTTTTGCACTAGATGCCATGGACAGGGGCATAACAGGCGCGTATACACATCCCATTTGCCTATTGGCGGTGTTGATCTGAATTCACCGCCCGAAGATGTTCCGTGGAGAAGGGCGCCGAAGAAGTGTAGCATTTGCGGTAGTACGGAGCATACACGTCCTACATGTCCTATTCGATTGTCGGCCGACGAGCATTAGTCAATTAAATGAAGTTGTTGTGTTTTTACAAAACAACTTATTTTGTCATGAATCAGATTATTTTGTCACTAAGAAACTTGTTTTGTCACGAGAAGTAGGCTTTCACAAAAACATTAATCAAGTTCATGTACATAATGAACAAAAACACCACATAAGTCATAGTCTACTCATACGAACATCTTAATGTCAAGGTGTTAATGCAAGCATCTACACGGGGGGCCTCTGGATATAAGTCAATGAATATATCCGAGCCCCTACAACCTTCCGATATTCATGTACTGTCTGCTCCGATATATCGGGTGGAGGTCCTGCACCCAATAGCCACTCCACGTACATGCAGGCATATACCCCACAGCTCGTTGCGTCCGTCTGCACGTACTGATCCGGTATAGACTTGTCCAGGGTCATCGCAAAAGCACATCGGGGCGGCATTGGACGACCCTCCTAAAAACCGGCACATATGAGTAGGCGTGGAAGTAGGCGGAGTAGGGGCATCAACTCTCTATCTCGCCTCTCGTACTCTTCGCGGTCGCTCGGATCGTCCATCTGAAATAGTAGTGAGTCGTACAACTCTACTACCCAATCAGAAAAGCAGATACGAACCACTACCCAGTGCTCACCTGAGACGTCACATACCACGATAGCCTACAACATAAAACCGGGATCATATCAAGATTAATGTCAGCAAATAATATATGAAAATATATTATTTGCTTGTGAAGCTCACTTACATAATCACGCCCCTTCCATGCCACTTGATACCGCCTATCACTGCCCTGGATCCGATGTACCAGGCCCTCTGTAGATCTCCACCGCCGGTAGTCATTGTCCCCGTATATCGCTCTGCACAGGGGGTCAATAGGATGAAGGATCTTCCATGCTCCGACGAGGGCCTCCTGCAAAAATTGAATCACGATTATGACTGGAGTAAAAAAATACTAACTAACAATGTTTTGCAAAAAACATTCAACAAGTACTTGAACTCACATATAGACCGGTATTAGCCACCACTGTCGGACAACCAGGGTCCCTCTTTACTCGTCGAGCAATCGCGCTCAGAAAGTAGCTCATGTGCACATCCTTCAACTCATTCCTCGGATCCTCAAGCTCGTCAAACCAGGGCTGCCGCAGGCGATCGCTGTTGAAGTAGAGCTGAACAACTGCCTCCGGACCCTGAAGTCTGAATCGTGAGTAGGAGACCTGGAGGCTGCTATTATCAATGCCATTCATGAGCTGATAGGTCGCGCTAAAACCACCATGGTGTGGAGCCGAAGTGCTAAGACCCTCTTGGACTACGGTGGGCTGTGAAGCCCTCACGCCAGGTGGGCTGGGCGGCCGATGAGCTGTACTACGGTGGCTCGGCTCCGGGCTGTGGCGGGCTCTAACGTCAGATGTGGATGACCTCTGGGCATGGCTAGTCCTCCCACCTAATGCCCGATCAATAGCCTGGTCCACGTACTCCTGGACACGGGACGCAATAGTCGTGTCAATAAGCTCCTGGACACGGAGCATCACTCGATCCACAACCCTCTGAATGAAACTCTCTGAGGGCTCTCCGCTGCTCGGCGTGCGATCCCTCCTCGAACGCTTCATTCCCCAAGCTCGAGGAGGGCTCTCTGGATCAATCGAATCTGCTGTGTGCACTGGTGCATCCTCAGTGGGGGGCGGGGCTCCAGTCTCAGTATGATCTGGCTCATCCCTCAATGCCCGGCTATTCGAGGGTCGACTGGTCTCCTGACGGCCCGTCTGTGGTGTCCGAGCAGCTCTGGTGCCTCGTGCTGATGGGGGGACAACCTCCTCTGCCGAAGTGGAACAACAAGATGCCACATTTGCAAGCATCTTCTTCTTGTTCCCGGATCGAGCGGGAACAAATCTCACGCTCTGAGCTCCAGGCTCCAACTGCATGCTCATGTAATATGAAGTTGCCGTCTCCTCAGGAGATGGCTCCAACATAACCACACGTGACTACATGGAAATAATAATAATATCATTAAGATGAATTAACAAATATAGATCGAAGATTCTAAATATATCAAGAAACATCAAAACGTACCACTTGCTGTAATAAGGTGGCTGGGTCGGTGGCAGGGAGACTGAATGTCCACCTCAAACATCGAGGCATAGTGAGCTGTCCACTATGCACACCAGCCTCACTAGCCAACTCCGGTATCACCTCACAAGCCCATACCTGTAAAGTGGATTAATGGATTAGTTACGTATTTACTTGATTTCAACTAATTTAGAACAATTAAATTTAAACTAATTACCTGGAGTGCCCAGATCGGCCCGTAAAAATGATACTGTCCCGATCCTTTCCCGCCCATAGCCTCTCGTGTCCTGGGGACGAGGCCAATGTAGTGCATCAACGACTGGTAAGAATATGCACCCCATGGAAACGAGTTCCATCGCTCCACATCCTCCGCTAGCGCCCACACCCATGGATCCACCGTCCGATACTGATCTAGGCACAGAATCATCCGGTATACGAACAATATGTTCGCAACCTTCACGTAATCCGCAGCGTCTCTGGCCATCCCCAGGTCTTTGAACCTGTCCTCCATCTGTTTGATTGTCGTACGCTTCCCTTCGAATAAACGGTGGTACACAGATCTCGACAGAACAACATGATCGCCATGAGGATCGAATGTCGAGCTGCCGAATCGTAAACCTGACACCAACGCATACTCACTCGGACCGAACCGCAGCTGGGAGTGATGAATGTGAAACCATGCCTCCCGCCCCACACGTGCACGATCCGGCGCGTGCACCTCAAATGTCATCAGCGCGTGTATGACCCTCTTCTGGACGTCACCACCTCTGTAGTCCAGAAAATATCCGAAACAGTCCGATCTGAATAGTCGGACGGCGTCACCACCAATCGCGAGCAGTGTGTCTCTAATCTTGTCAATAACACCTGGGATGGCGTACACGACGACCGAGGTCTTCCGACTCCGTAACGACAGTCTAACCCAATCAATCTAACAACATTTTCAAAATTAAAACTATTAAAGTAAATTCTTTTAATATTTCATATAAATTGGAATTTTTTAAAATTTAAATTTAAGCTATTAATAGAGGTAATCAATGCTATTTGAACTATTAATCGTGCAATCTTTTTAAATTTAATCGCTTATATTTGAACTTTATTATTTTATCCATTTTTCCAGTTCAATTTTACTTAATTCCTTTAGTTAGTATTAATGGTCACATCTTTAAGGATTTAATATGTTTTAGGGTTTGAATGGTGGCTTTCTAGAGAAAAGGTTTTAGGGTTTGAATCGTGGCTTTCTAGGTTTTAGGGTTTTTAGGGTTTTAGGGTTTCTAGGGTTTAAAATTATTAATCGATTAGTTTGTTTTTAATTAAAGTACTAATCGATTAGTTTTTTCTAAAATTATTAATCGATTAGTTTGTTTTTAATTAAACTATTAATGGATTAGTTTTTTTTAAAACTATTAATCGATTAGTTTTTTTTAAATTATTAATCAATTAGTTTGTTTTTAATTAAAGTACTAATCGATTAGTTTTTTTTAAAACTATTAATCGATTAGTTTGTTTTTAATTAAAGTACTAATCGATTAGTTTTTTTTTTAAAATTATTAATCAATTAGTTTGTTTTTAATTAAAGTACTAATCGATTAGTTTGTTTTTAAACTATTAATCGATTAGTTTGTTTTTAATTAAAGTACTAATCGATTAGTTTTTTTTTAATTAATCGATTTACATTAAATATTTAATCGATTAGTCTTAAATTAATAGATTGGATTTCTTTAAATTAATCGATTTCTTTTTATAGATTAAAAATTCATCGATTATTTAAATATTCATCTATTAGTTTTTTTTACATTAAATTAATCGAGGAAGGCCTCGATTTTTTTTTAAAATTAATCGAGGAAGGCCTCGTTTAGTTTTTATTTTTTTAAATTAATCGAGGAAGGCCTTGATTAGTTTTTTTTTTAAATTAATCGATTAGTCTTATATAGTTCCTCGATTGTTTTGAGATGTTCCTCAATTAAATTCAAGCTCAACAATTACTATAATTCAGTCCTCGATTAATTAACCTAGACTAATTAAGATTTATTGATTAGTCTAATATAGTTCCTCGATTGTTTTGAGATGTTCCTCGATTAAATTCAAGCGCAACAATTACTATAATTCAGTCCTCGATTAATTAACCTAGACTAATTAAGATTTATCGATTAGTCTAATATAGTTCCTCGATTAAATTCAAGCGCAACAATTACTATAATTCAGTCCTCGATTAATTAACCTAGACTAATTAAGATTTATTGATTAGTCTAATATAGTTCCTCGATTGTTTTGAGATGTTCCTCGATTAAATTCAAGCGCAACAATTACTATAATTCAGTCCTCGATTAATTAACCTATACTAATTAAGATTTATCGATTAGTCTAATATAGTTCCTCGATTGTTTTGATATATTCCTCGAATAAATTCAAACGCAAAAGTTAATATAATTCAGTCCTCGGTTAGCATAATAATTCACAAATACCATATAAATCTACATTTAACAATACCATCATCAACCACAATTAACAAAGTAAACATCGATTATTTTTAGGGAAAAACATTAATCAACCGATTCAAAAATAAATTTAAAGCAGAAATGATGGAGACGTCTCTAACTAGCCACAATTGACAAATTTAAATTAATCATGCCCAACAAATTAAAAAAATCAAACATAACCGACGATTTGTAATCGAAGAAGATATTTACAGTTTTTTTTTTAAAAGGAAGCCTACTTGATGAGAAGATGATGTCTCTGGTTGTGTTGCGGGTCCTCGATCCATGTCCGCCGGACGACCGAGAGATTTTTTTTTAGGGTTGGGGTTTCCAGTTAAAAGTGAGATAAAATCAGTTGAGAGAGAGAGAGAGAGTGATGGCGAGAGAGATAATGACAGATTTTTTTTAATCCTAATCTTGAACCGATATTTTTTTCAACTTGGGAGAGAAAGAGTGATAATGGCGGTTGGGAGAGGGAGAGAGAGTCCAACGTTTTTTTTTAAATCTTCAAGAAGAGAGGTAGTTGTGTGTTTTAAAGTCCAAACCCTAATAATAAATATTGCATTTGCATGACCAAATTCAACTTGTCAGGAATAAGTGCACATTTGGAAGAAGTTGTAAGCTTTTTCAGATATTGTGGGCTCATTGAGATAGGTTGAATTAAAAATAAATACAGATTGCCTATATAACACCCTAATTTTAAATATTGTTGTTTTTTCCCAAATCTTATTTACTTTTGTCTAAATAAACATTTCCCCCCTTTACTATTGACAAGGAATGGTCACGTCTTTGATGACATCTTCCAACCATCATTTCCGTCAATTCTTGTTAATTTTTGGTCAATTTTACGCAAATGGACACGGATCTCAATTCAGCTCGAAATTGATGAGCAGACCCGAATAATATGAGAAAAAAAAGGTTATGGCCATAAAATTCGAGCCCAAAATAAATTTAGTTCGAAGTGGACTGAACCGAATTGCTCGAAAGCTCGATAAGGCTAGCCCAAAATTAAGTAGGTTGCCCGAATGACCCTAATTTTTATTGTTTATCTTTATATTTTGATTAAATATTGAAAATTTTAAGTATGATGTAATTTAATTTAAGGACTAAAAATACGATTGGTGAAACTTAAATGATTTATTAAATTAACTAGTATTTCTCCTGTGCGATGCACAAATAATTATTTTTGTCAATTTGTAATTATGATTATTTTGAATTCTATATGTTATGTTCAATTTTTAAAAATTATTAAAATGATTTGCACGTGCATTAATTAATTTGATAAGAAGATAAATTTTGTGCAGTTATGACAAACAAAAAGAAAATTAAATTTTAGGAACTAAATAAAAATCCATATTAGAATTTAGAAAGATCAATTTGGAATATTCCTAACAATGCGATTTTATAAATACCAATGCATAATTGTCCACAATTAAATAAAATTTGATTTCTTTGAATATATGACAGGTATAAAAATTATAATTATTTATTTTAAATGATAAAATTAAAATAGAAAAATAATAAATTATTGCGAAATTAAGTTATACTTATAAATTACTATTATTATAATATCGCATAAATGGAGATTATTTTTCGGCGACAAATGTAGTGTACTATAAATTCTCCATTCATGCATACAAATTAAAATATAAAATGTTACAAATCTCACATTTTTGAGCAAAAAAAAAAAAATAACAAATATGATTGTAAGAATTTGTTAAAAGACAATGGTTGTAATCTAAATCGTCATGAAAAATGTAAAAGATATATAATTTTTTCAACTATTAGTGTCACTACCATCGTCTATTAAATCAAAAATTTTAATGTCTATGATGCAAAAAATATTGTCTAAAATATAATTATTAAATTATGAGATATACAGGTGATTTATATCAGAACAATTGAATTTTATTTTTGAAAAAATAGTTAGAAAAAGGAAAAACTAAAAAAGAAAAAAAAAAGAAATAAAAAGAGGTGAGAAAAGTGAAGCCCACAAGTTTCGAACCCAAGCAAATAAAAATTTAGGCCAACCATTCACCACTACACCAAACCCAACATTCTTTCATTGTTCAACAGAAATAGTTCTTAAATAAAACTTTTCATTGACTTTGTTTTGGACAATTTTGCCCCTGCGATTTTGTCTTAATATATGTATAGATTAGTGATAAATTGTATTATATTTAATGTTAATTTACTAAAATTAGAAGTTTAAACTACATCAATTGTCAAATTTATAAGTATTAAATATTTTTTCGTAAATTTTGTGGCCCAATGGACTAGCCCGAAAATCAAAGAGTTAGAGTTATGACCAATAATTTCTAACCTGAATAAAATCCAACCTGATATGGCCCAAATCGAATAGCCTGGCAGCCTGAACGATTGACCGACTGACATCCTTATAAATGCACTAACCAATAAATAAATTATGGGCAAATAAAACATTGTCAACAAGTCCTACACGACACAAGCTTCGACTTAGGACTGCTATAAGATTTTTCTAAGTCAAACTAAATATAATACGAATATTCTAGTCTAATAAAATGGCTTCAAACTACAATGAGCAATATTGGGCTTTCATTCTCAATTTAACATTTTAGGAAAATAAACTCAAAGGGTATTTTCGAGTAACGTCGGCCAAAAATATTTGGAAAAGGTGGAGGTCAACTGCTTGCCATTTTAGCCAATCTTTACCAAATTTGGTCCACGAGCATTTCTGGCTTTCGAAAAATTACCAAATTAAATTGAAAGCATGCTTCATGTATAACAATGCATGTATAACACCCCAGATTTTTGAATAACGTTTAGAGGATTCTAATGGTAATTAATTAGTTAAGAAGAAATTTAAATAAGGTTTAAGTGAAGTCAGATGTCAGTCACGAATTTAGGGGTCAGTTTTCATGAAATCGTCTTTTCGGAAAATGATGAGATCGAGCATAGCAAGGAACAAGATGATCCGGAGCTGCAGTTCAAAGGTCCTATGACGCGTTTGCCAGCTAAAAAGTTGCAAGCTTATCTACAAGCTTCAATAAGGCGCAAATTCGAATTGCATGAAGATGAAGTGAAGGGCAGCTCGAGATTGATCACCATGCTATCCATTGATGATGAAGAATGAAGCATGAAGACGTGAGAAGAAGAACGACGCCATTTGGACGTGTGCATGAAAAGTTATACGCGTTTGCATGGAAAATCGGGAGATGCTGTTTTTCATGCAAAGGTGGCAAGGACATGGGCCACGAATTAATCTACTTAATTGCAGCCCATTGTCGTGTGGATTAAGTCCAAGATGGCGAGATTACAAGCCCAAATCCACTTTGAGATTTATCTTTATCTAGATAGATTTTTCTTATTTTATTTTTGGTATCTTTTGATTTTTTCCTTAAAAACAGATTTTGGATAAGGAAACAATCCTAGTTAGATTAGAACTAGTATAGGATCGGCCTTATCACATCTAAATGCCCTAGGTTTCGATTTCTAGCTATTATAAATAGGAGTATCATGTGACATTCAAAAGTTAAACAATTGCAAGAATTCAAGAAGTTATTTTTCCTTTGTCTCCTAGATCCTTAGGTTGATCGAATTTTATACAAACATTCTATTGATTTAGCAATTCAATAGTCTTATTCAAGTTCTTTAGGGTACAATCATGTACTTGGGAGAATTGCTATCCGGAGAAGTTAGACGTGTGCGTTCGAGTTGCTACAACACGGGTTCGCCGCCATAGCCGATCCTTCTACCTCTTTCACCGCCGCCAACTCCACCTTTTACGATGACCACCGCCGCCAACACCATCGTCCGCTGATGTGTCCAGCCCCATCGAAGTCATACCAAGTGTCTACATAGAGTCCTAGTTCGTGTCAACGTATTCTAGTAAGTTTTATCGTTTAATTCGAGTCAGATTGTATCCTTCTTTAGCTGACGTAGTTCGAGTCCTCAAAGTCTTCCGCCTGCGTACTCACCGTGTCTTGGACTGGTCCAGGTCACATCATAAATTTGGCATCAGAGCCACGTCAGCTCTGTTGGTCGTGGTTTAATCTGACGTGTCAGTTTTTTCTATCCTACGTATCATACACGTATCATTTAACTTTTGTTTTGTGTTCTCGAATTGTAATATCTGATATTCATTGCAAAAAAAAAAGAAAAGGCTTCGGCATTTAAAAAAAAATAAAAAAAAGCCGCCGATTATAAAAAAAAATCAGATTGTTTCTTTAATTTTTGAATTTGGATTTGCTTCTTCTCCAACAACTCTTTAACTTGCCTATCTATCTCCTTAGTCTCGTCAGGAGACGTCCTATAGGCTGGTCGGTTGGGTAGCACAACTCCGGGGATGAAATCGATCTGATGCTCGATTCCTCGCACTGGTGGAAGTCCTTCGGGTATCTCATCAGGAAAAACGTCCTTGAACTCATCAAGTAAGGGTTGCACATCACTAGGCAAACAATCTTTAGTAGCACTGCTCTTAAATGTGAGTAGGACAAGAGGCATACCTACTTTAACGGCTTTCTAAACTCCTTTCACTGAAATAAACAAGCTCTTCATGTGGGGCTTGTTAGAACTCGATTCTTCCTTCTTTTCCACAGTTAAAGAGTCCGAATGAGGTGGTTTGGAAGGGGAGGTGGTGATGGCAAGGGGCTGTTCGACCTTAGGGGTGGTGGTCGTGGCCTTCGGCGCCCGTTTTGCGGCTACTTGCTTCGCATTTTCCTCTTTGAACCTCTCTTTGAATATCAATCGTGAAGATGAAGAGCAATCGCAACGAGAGAACATATTCTATACTCGAGTTGCAATCAAAGACCAGACTTGTGCGATGATTATAGACAGTGAGAGTGTAATCAACGCAATCAGCCAGTATGCCGTTGATAAACTCGCCCTTACCACAACAAAGCATCCAAAACCATACAAGTTGCAGTGGCTTACCGATCGAGGTTCCATTCGAGTGACAGGTCAGGTACATGTTACTTTTACTAAAGGTCGTTATTCTGACACTATTCTTTGTGATGTTATTCCTATGGAAGCAGCCCACATACTTTTAGGAAGACCGTGTCAATTCGACAGAAAAGCGATTCATGATGGTTTGGCCAACACCTATTCGATCACTAGGGATGGCCGCACCACAGTATTAAAGCCACTCACTCCTAAAGCCGTTGCAGAGGATCAAGAAATGATGCAAGAGAGATTCAAATAAGAACGGGCAAAGCAAGCCGCAGCCGCCGCCTGGACCGCCGCCGTGAACGGCTGAGATTCAGCCGAGAGTTCCAAGCCGGAGACTTCTTCAAAGTCGACCAATGCAACCCCTAAGATGCCTTCCAGTGATGCCTTAGCTCGCGGGAAAGCATCCAGATCAACCCCTACAGTTGAACAAAATCGGTCCTTGTTCATCTCAGTTAAAGGTGTAGAGTAAACACTAAAAGCAGGTTTATCTTTCGTTCTTTTATCTTATAAGGACAGTGCTACTAATGGTGTTTCTTTGCCTTGTGATGTGCAGCCACTTATGGAGGAGTTCGCGGACGTGATCCTGGAAGAGATTCCAAGTGGATTACCTCCAGTTCGTGGGATCGAGCACCAGATCGACTTCATCCCCGACACCGTCTTGCCCAACAGACCGTCGTACCGCACGTCCCCTGAAGAGACGAAGGAGATCGACTGCCAAGTGAAGGAGTTGCTGGAGAAGAAGTAAATTCGAGAGTCGATGAGCCCTTGTGCAGTTCCAGTCATCCTAGTGCCAAAGAAGAACAACGAATGGAGGATGTGCATGGATTGCCGCGCCATCAACAAGATAACAGTTAAGTATAGATTTCCTATCCCTAGACTTGATGATATGCTAGATGAGTTAAGTGGTTCTAATGTGTTTTCTAAGATAGATTTGAGATCTGGTTATTTTCAAGTTAGAATGCATGAAGGGGATGAGTGGAAAACTGCGTTTAAAACAAAGCATAGTTTATATGAGTGGCTAGTTATGCCTTTTGGTCTCACTAATGCACCGAGCATGTTTATGAGGTTAATGAATCATGTTTTGCGTGATGTGATTGGTAAATTCGTGGTTGTATACTTTGATGATATTTTGATTTACAGTCACAGTGCACAGGCGCACCTAGAACACCTTAGGTGTGTATTTTGCTTATTGCGTGATGCTAAATTGTATGGAAACTTGTCTAAGTGTTCATTTTGTTTGGATGAAGTCGTGTTTCTAGGCTTTGTCGTTAGTTCACGAGGTATTGAGGTAGACCGTTCTAAAATCAAAGCGATTGAGGAATGGCCAACCCCGAAAAACGCCTCTGAGGTTCGATCATTCCATGGTCTAGCTGGGTTTTACCGTCGTTTTGTACGGGATTTCTCCAGTATAGCCGCCCCTCTTACTGAGCTAAGTAAGAAGGACCGGAAATTTGAGTGGGGTAAACAACAAGAGCATGCTTTTACTACTTTGAAGTCTTTGTTATGTTCAGCTCCTGTTCTTTGTTTACCTGATTTTACTAAGACTTTTGAGATCAAGTGTGATGCTTCGGGCATAGGTATTGGTGCTATTTTGATGCAGGAAAAACGACCCGTTGCATACTTCAGTGAGAAGTTAAATAGCGCCTCCCTTAGGTATTCCACGTACGATAAAGAGCTCTACGCTTTGAAGCGTGCGTTGGACACATGTCAGCATTATCTCTGGCCTAAGGAGTTCATCATCCACACGGATCATGAAAGCTTGAAGCACTTGAAAGGGCAAAACAATCTGAACAAGAGACATGCGAGATGGGTCGAGTTCATCGAGTCTTTCCCGTATGTTATCAAGTACAAGAAAGGCGAAGACAATGTGGTCGCCGATGCTCTATCAAGAAGTGTTAAAGGTATGAAGAGAGCTGATTTTATCCAAGAGATGCATGAGAAGGTACGTGCCCGGATTGAGCACCAAGGCTCACGAATTGCCACCGCACGCAACACGAGGTGCAAGCGTGTGATATTCCAGCCCGGTGATCGTGTTTGGGTTCATTTGAGTCCTGGCCGATTCCTGAACTTGAGGAAGTCGAAGTTGTCGCCCCATAGAGATGGTCCCTTCACTGTTCTAAGCCGTGTTAATGACAATGCATACCGCATTGATTTACCTGGTGAGTATAAGTGTTCTTCTACGTTTAATGTAGCTGATTTATCTCCTTTTCTTGCAGATGAATTCGACTATGATGAGGATCCAAATTCGAGGATGAATTCTTTTCAGCAGGGGGGGAATGATGAGGACATCCATAGCAATGAGGAAATCAATGAAGAGCTGCAATTCAAAGGACCCGTCACAAGACTACGAGCTAAGAAGTTGCAAGATTATTTGCAAGCTACAATTCGCAAGAAGCTCGAAGAAGAAGACGGCGTGCAAGGAAGCTTGAAGATGATGACCTTGTTGACGTTGGAAGATGGAGATCTAGACATGGAGAACATTACATGATGAAGTGCACATGTGCATGAGGATGTGTGCATGTGTGCAAGTGTTGCAAGTCACGGCCAAGAAGAGAAGTGAAGAAATCGGCCCTTAGTTATTTTAATTAAGGGGTTATTTTATTTTAGACTATAGTATTTATTTTATTTAATTAGACTATAGTATGGATCAGATTTATTTAATTAATTTGGTTGATATTTTCGGTCATATTAGTCATAGGTTTGACTAGGATTTTAGATAAGGCAAGATCTACGAGTTCTATCTTAAATAGAATTCTAGTTTAGGAAATTTTCTAGTCCAATCCTAGTTTGTTTTGGACTCCAATTTTCGGTCAAATAGCCTTAGATTTTCGGTCCTCCTAATGTTATAAATAGGGGATCCATGTTACATTGATACTTGAGACTTTATTTGATTAATTAGCTTTTGCTTCAATATTGTCTCATCCCCATTAAATCTTTGTGAGTTTAGATATTAAATTCATACTCTTAGAACTAGCAATTCTAGGTTTTACAAAGAGAATTCGTCGTCCACGTTCGAGGGATCACCGGAGACTCGCTAATCGACGAGCAACTTAAAGAATTTGGCCTTGTATACGTTCGAGATCCAAGGAAACTTTCGGGTTGTGATTCACATCTACAATACACCATCCACCGCCGCCAACCGACGTCAATCTCCACCAACACCGCCGTCCAAGTCCAGCCACCGTTCGTGTCCAACTCATCATCCATCCCATTCAATCCGTAAGTCCGTCACAACTCTTTCATATCCTATATACTCAAGCCCTTCTTCACCCATACCTCACGTTCAAAATACCATCCTCCTAACCATCCATCTTGCCATCCCAAACAGCCCCTTCATCGTTGGATTTGTGTTATTTTGTGTGTCATAAGTCTAGGTATTTTTATTAGTTCTAGTCGTCTAATTTATTCCGTTATCTTCCGCATATTTTCCATTAGTTGTTTGAGTCGTAGAAGACACAAAACCTTACGTGTGTCGACGTGTGTTCGTTCCTAGAGTCCGGTTCGTATCAAGATGCAACCCATAATTAACATAATTGTGCATTTAAATCCATTTTGCATAAAAGCATCTTTCAAAGGTAAGATTCGACTAATAGTTTTTCTTGCAAATGTTCTAATATCATCCCGATATTTTTAGATTTCATGTAGAAGTTTTAATGAATCTAATGGGTAAAATGATGCGTTTCAAAAGATTTAATTGAGTGTCAAAAGTAGTTTTTTAAATAAAAATGCCCGATATTTTATCTGTCCCCAAACTATGAAAAATTATAAATAGGGCGAATTTCATTTTCATCGTATTTCAAAATGAGAAAAACTGAGCGGTGAGAGTCGAGCCCCGAGCTAAGATGAGAGAGGACGAGGAGGAGGAGCCTGCAGCCCGAGGGTCCTCTAGCTGCCACCACCGGCGCCGCCTGCCGTCCCCAGTGAAATGTTTTCTGATTTCCTTCATTTTCGAGTATGTTATTGATGCAATTATTTAGGATCTAGTTCCCGAATGACTCGACAAAAACTAGCGGTCGGATTCCGAACAAACGGCCGGCGAACCACTGCCGTCAGTCACCATCGCCACCGCTGTGCACCGGCTCAAGTGGTGGCCCGAATCCAAAATATTCCTTATGCATTTATTACATATGATAAATTCTCTACTTAACTGCCGATCTCGTTTTCAACTAGGCAGATTTTCAATGTTACCTAATTAGTTAAATCGTGTATTAAATTTATATCTTTTCTGTGTGTCGTCTGAAAATTATGAAACTTTCATTCATGCTATAACAGCCCGATCCCGAGATAGGGATTAGCAAATGGGGACGGGGTGTTATTAAGGGATTATCGAACAAAGACAGAAGATTAACAAAGAAGGATTTAGAATAAAGATATACTTTTGAAGATAGGTGATGATACTCGGGATTACTTGATTAAGAAGAAAACATGCTTTAACGGAATAAAATGGCTAACTAATCAGATACCAACAAGCATAGACCCATTCATAGGTCAAAGCGAATAAACAGATATCAACGTGCACAAGCCTCTTCATAGGCGAAAGGAAAATATACTCAAGAAGTGAGAATAAAACTGAATACGCATCACTTATATATATATATATATATATATATATATAGATAATCATGTCTGGGGAATATTCTTAGAATCTTGATAACATAATAGAACTTGAACGGAATTAGAAAGAGTATATCAGAGTAGCAGAACACATAATGGGATTTCAAAAGAAACTTATATTATAACAAAACAATCTTGGCAGCCAACCCACATCCACAGCCACCAACATCCTCAGCATCTCAACCTGAAAATATTTGAAAAAGAGGGGGCATGAGCACTAATGTACTCAGTGGGTTTTAACAAAAACACTTTAATAATTTCAAGATATCTAATAATTAACTGACGGTATATGGAGAGCAAAACGCAAAAGCCCTCTCCATATCTGTAAAATCTTTTCTTTTACTTTGGGCCCATCCTGGCACAAACTTGATGTCAACTGCACCCTTAGGCATGCCTTAGGACACAAGAGGGGTTATCTTGAATATCCTCAAGAGTTTGCGAGGGATAAACCCAACAGTGACTCACCTAATGATCAAAGATCACGAATTCTCTGAGCTCAATTACTGCTTAAGCAAAATGCTAACTTCCTTTCTTCCTTAACCTTGCTAGCAAAACCAAACCTAGAGCAACGTCTAGGGGCTAATCTTTTAATGAAGCATGATCTCGACCTATAAGGGATTTATCACTACCCTAGAAGGCAATCCTCTATCTTTAACTATAAGAGCTTTAACAAAGTATCAACATTCAAATACGAGGAAATGAACGTACATAAATACGAATTGCAACTAAAGACAATTCTAAAATATCTCATGCTAAGCATAAACAACACTTAAACAATTCTAGCATTTCTAAACATGCTCGAGAGCTCAATTGAAATATAACATCTTCCTTCCCTTCCTTCCTTGTACAGAGATCAATCAGGCAGAGCAAAATATTTTATTGGATATCTCATTTCCCCTATATGCTTCTAGAGCTTATTAGCTCAAACTTTAGATGAGTATAGATTTACCCACCTCGACTACTGGAAAAAAGATGAAGCAACGAGTTAATGATCTTTCTCCGAGTTCCCACGAAGTTCACTTCCTCCTACAAAAGTCGAATCATCGACTTAGTGGCCTTCTTAGAAGATTTCTAACTACTAACATGCAATTAAACAATACCCAACTTATAAACCCTTAACTAGGACTTAAATATAGATAGCATGACTTTAGAACCTTTAGAAAATATGAGGGTTTGAAAGACTCGAGTTTAGAACACAATTGAGGTCAAAACAGAGCGGCAGAAGCATTGCACGAGCCGTGCAAGGATAGTACATGCCGTGCTAATTAATGGGACCAGAACCAAATGCCCAGACTTTCCGACACGGGCCGTGCAAGCATAGCACGGTCCTTGCTAACCTAGCACGGTCCGTGCTAGCTTTCCAGACTCATGCCGTGAGTTCTGGACGGCTTTGCACGGGCCGTGCAACCCTTGCACGGTCCGTGCTCCTTCACAAACTTTCAAAACCTTCGATCGAAGTGTTGGTCGAGGCGTTACTCGTTTGCCTCTCCCTTTTCTCGACATTTTAAACTTGAAATAAGGCTTAGAACTTTGAATAAAATATGGAAACAAACATGCTTTAAACTTAAAAAGAAATCGACATTATAACGGCATAAACACGATAATCCTTCTTGAATACTTAAAATAATGACGAAATCTTAAATATAACTTGAACGGAACTTCAACAGAGTAAACGAGACTAATTACGAGAAATAATGATGAGAATCATAACAACGAGAATAAAAATGAGCGGTATAACGGAAATGCTATTAACTTGGAACTTCAACAAGAATCGAAATATAACTTTAGACGGAAATTGAACGAGTAATATCGAAGAACATGAAGAACATAAGGTAAATGCAGAATTAAAAGATGGAAAAGAAATGGAAATCGAGACCGACGAACAAAAATGGACGGGGTTAGGTGCGTCGAAGGAAGGTTGCTAGCTCGACGTCTCGTCGAGTTGCAACGGTGGTAGAGCCGCCTGCTACAACCCAACAGTGCCCCTAGCACATTCCCTCACCGCATCCCTTCCATGCCACTCCGCTCGTCATCTTGCAGAACACTCACGAAGAACGCTTTTTACTTCGACAGAACTCTCTCGGCTCTCAAAGCTTTCCCACTCTCTTGGAAGTGAAATGAATTGATGGAAATGACCAAATGAAAGTGAAGGGGAGGCCTTCTATTTATAGATGGAGCCTTGGCTTCCTTGAGAAGCCACTCTAGTGCGGAAACACTGCAAAAGTTATCCCGGGTTCGGTTAAAAGCTACTTTATTCGATGTCGAGGTCCAAATGACCTTAGACATGAAATCTAAAAATATCGAGAGACTCATTAGCTCAAATACTAGTGAACCAACTTGACTCGTGATGAAGACGGGGTCGTTAGAAGAAAGACGAGCAAAGATTCTCTTTTTGGAATTACTTTTTACTATTCACTGAGACTGACAGATTTTGCTCCCGAGTGTTCGATTGACCTCAGAATGGAAATTCATGAATGCCAACGGAATCCTTGAGTCATTTCCCATAAGAGGGGCCTAACAAAACCAGACTCAGATCAATGAGGAGGATTTCATAAATTTCTAAAAACACGAACGCACGCAAAAGTTACTATTCATTCACCCTTTAAATACGTTTTTCACCACTGGGAACTTAAATGACTTCAGAATAAAATTTCAGGAACACCGAAACACTCCTTGAGTTAAAACCTTTCTAACGAGACCACAAATGGCTAAAATAGAATTAAGATCACTTTTTTCGAAAAGACGATTTCACGAAAACTGACCCCTAAAGTCGTGACTGACATCTGACTTCACTTAAACCTTATTTAAATTTCTTCTTAAATAATTAAATATCATTAGAATCCTCTAAATCTTATTCAAAAATCTGGGGTGTTACATCCTACCCCTCTTAAAAAAATTTCGTTCCAATATTTGCTAACCATGATAAACGATATCAGGGTACTTCTTGAGCAGCTTGGATTCAAGCTCCCAGGTTGCCTCCTCTTAACCATGATGGTTCCAGATTACTTTCACAAGACTGATCTCCTTGTTTCTTAACTTCTGAATCTTTCGATCCACAATGGCCTGACGCTTTTCTTCATAGGCTAAGTCCTCATTCAGGATTATCTCTTCCTTGCTAATCACGTGCTTTAGATCAAACACGTACTTTCTCAATATCAAAACATGAAAGACATCATGGACCTCACTCAGGTTGGGGGGTAAGGCCAACCTGTAGGCTACTTCATTCACCTTCTCTAGGATTTTGAAAGGTCCAATAAATCTGGGCCTTAACTTGTTTCGTTTGCCAAAACGAACCACTCCTCTTGACGGAGACACCTTCAATGATGAAGACATGGACAACAAAGATGATGAAGAACCGGAGTTGCAATTTAGAGGACCAATCACAAGATCAAGAGCTAAGAAGTTGCAAGCGTATATGCAAGTGTTGATTCGAAGAAAGCTTGAGATTGGAGATAAAGAAGTCAAGAGAAGCAATTCCAAGATAGTTAATTTATTAACTATTGAAGATAAAAAACGCACCATGGAGAATTAATCTTGAAAAGATGAAGATGAAGAGCTCAAGTGCATGTGTGCATGTGCATGAAATTGTCGTGCATGTGTGTGCGGTTTTTAGTGAAGAAATCGGTCCTATAGTTATTTAATTATGGGGTTGATTTTATCTAGACTATAGTATTTAATTTATTTAATTATAGACTATAGTAGATCAGATTTATTTAATTATTTTGGTAGCAATTTTCGGTCACAATGTTGAATAGTCATAGGTTTGACTAGAATTTTAATTAAGGGAAGAAACTACCTTAAATAAAATTCTAGTTTAGGGAATTTCCTAGTCTAGTTGGATCACTTTTGGATCCAATTATTTTCATCCCCTTTAAGCTTAATTTTCGGTCCCTTATAGTCTTATAAATAGGGGATCATTGTTACATTGTTACTTTAGACATTGTTGAATTAAATTGCTTTTGCATTCAATTTGTGTCTCAAATCTATTTGTCTTTTGAATACTTTTCACACGAAAATATTCATTCTTGGAGCTAGCAACTACAAGTCTTATTCAAGGGTATTGCTCAATTCACTTGAGGGATTGACCGGTATTCGCTAACGAGGAACAACTTGGAGATTTCAACCTTGAAGACGTTCGAGATTCAAGGAGGCTATCGGGTTGTGAATCACCACAACATCACCACACGTCCAATACCATCATCGACGACATCCATCCTTCCACCGTCGTCCATACTCACAGCAGCCACCAAGTCCAAATCTACATCCGTTCGTTATATCCGTAAGTTCATTCAAACACTATCATATCCTACCTTCTCCAAGCCCTTCTTCACCAACCTTCACACACGATTCCTACCTAATTTCCAGCCCTATAAAACCGTCCAATTCAGCCCCTTGAACCTTTGGTTTGTGTTATATAGTTTGTGTCATTTTTCTAGGTATTTTAGTTGTCTAGATTGTCTATTTTCCATTGTTTATCGAGTCGGATTGAAGCCTATATTTCGTCCCTATACAGCCCCTATCCTTCGGTTCTTGTGTTACATAGTTCGTGTCATAGTTTAGGTATTTTATTTGTCTAGATTGTCTAATTTCCGTTGTTTATCGAGTCGGATTGAAGCCCTTCATTCGCTGACGTGTTTCGTATCCAGAAGTCTTCCGCTACGTTCTCAAGATTCATCCCAGCATAGTCCGGGTCGTATCATAAATTTGGCATCAGAGCCACGTCAGCTCTGCTGGTCGTGGTTCAATTCGACGTGTCATTTTTATCCTACGTGTCGTCTTACGTGTCGTGTTATTTTAATTTTTATTTTATCGAGTTGTAATAGCATAGCTATCAATTAAAAAAAAACAAACGGTTAAAAAAAAAGAGAAAAGACCGAAAATAAAAAAAAATCGGCAAAAAAAAAGAAAGAGCCGAAATTTAAAAAAAAAAAGAGGTATATTCATTGTGTTACCATTTGAGTCTTGATCTATTTTGGTAGTTTCCTTCTAGGATAATTCCTTAGTTGGTAACTTCCTTTAGAGTCTTATTTTATTTTTGGAACTTTCTTTCCAAGTTTTATTTCTTTTTGGTAGTTTCCTTTTGAGTTGTAATTTAATTTTGGTTCATTCCTTTTAGAGTCTAGTTCAATTAGGATATTTAGAATTGTGTTACAATTGTGTAACACTTTCCAAATAACCTACTCTTTCTTTCATTTTCCTTCCTACATCTTTCCTTCTACACTTGGGGATCCATCTAACCCTAAAGCTACCCTACCCTACTCGACTCCACCTACCCCACACGCCACCTAGACCCACGGCCCCACACCCCTTGCCTCCTAAGCCACGCCACCTACACATCATACTTCATACCATACATTGATCCTAGATAGTGATACTCGTCTACACTTTCGTGCAATTCATCCGTACCCTCGACATTCGACAAGAGATCTGCTCCTCATCATTCATTATACACGACACACACACTTCACCATACACTTTGAGTGCAAACACGAGTGGTAAAACCAAGAGTGAAAACAAACGAGTGAACGTGAGGTTGTGAGGTTCTACCTTGTTTTCCTTTACGTTTGTTCATCTTGTAGGTATCATGAAGAAAGGAACACGTTCCGAGTCATCCCATGCCCCTCCAGTCGACACTCCACCTGTAGACCCACCCCGAGATCCATCCAAAGCTCCCATGGAGTCTTCCTCAGATCCAACTGCACCGTGGGATGCAAGATACCATTTTGAAGCACTTTCCAAGCACTTCCAAAGACAACAACAAGCTCTTTCCGACAAGCTTGATGATTTAGTGCAAGCCCTTGAATGCACTAAGACTACTCCAACCATTACACAAGCTGTTCGAGGACCCGCTAGATGCAATGAGCGTCAAAACGAGCCTGAAGAGGAATACTTTGATTAGAATACTGAAGAATTCGACCAAGGCCGTCGTCAGAGGCGTGGAAATAGTCATGATGACTATAATGAAGACCGAATGCTCAACAACATCAAAACGAGCATTCCGGAGTTTGAAAGCCTCCACGATCCCGATGTCTACCTAGATTGGGAACGTAAGGTAGAGAAGATTTTCGCATGCTATGACTTTTCAGAAGCTAAAAAGGTGCAACTAGCATGTTTGGAGTTCAGAGGCTACGCAGCCACTTGGTGGGAGATGCAGCAAGAAAGAAGAAGAAGAAATCGCAATCCACCCATCAAAAATTGGGAAAAAATGAAAGGATTCATGCGTGGACGCTTCATTCCAGTCCACTATGAAAGGGAGCTTGAGAAGAAGCTCAACCGGATCAAGCAAGGAACCCGTTCGATTGAAGAGTACCGTAAAGAGCTCGAGACTACCTTGAACCGAGTTGGGAAAGAAGATACCTTAAATGCTACCATCATTCGGTACATTGAAGGTATGAATCCCGATATTGCATGTGAAGTGGAGCTCAAAGAATTCACAAGCATAGAGAGAATGGTGCAGTACGCATCAATTGTGGAAAAGCAGTTACGAGAAGGCCGCCGTCGATCCAGTCAAGGTTCAGCCCCTACTCGCCAATCATGGAGTAAAGGTACACCTTCCACACCACCTTCTACTCCTTCTGTTGATGCTACTCGACCTCGTGGTCAATCCGGACCTCCAGAACGCCGTTTCGACCGTTCTACTCCGCAATCAAGCCGTAGACCCGAGTCTATACCAAGGCCACCATTCCAATGGCCCAATCAGCCTAGCCCGGCGCCAACTTCAGCCCCTAGTCGAGCCCGAGATGTTCAATTCCATAAATGCCAAGGTTGGGGCCATTTTCAGAATCAGTGCCCAAACCGATGAGTTCTATTCATCACGGATCAAAATGAGCTCGAATCAGCCAGTGAAGATGACGAACTGCTCAAGGCCGACCCTTCACCTGAAGAAGACGCCCAAGATGAGTTTGAAGAAGAAGAATCCGAGAATCTTCATGTCAGTTTGGTTTCTATCCGTAGTCTGAACATAAATCGAGAAGAAGAGCAGCAATCGCAGCAAGAGAACATCTTCTACACGAAAGTTGTTGTTCAAGGCAAGACTTGCGCGATGATCGTTGATAGTGGGAGTGTTATCAATGCAGTAAGCTTGTACGCAGTCGACAAGCTTGGACTTTCCACTGTGAAGCACCCAAATCCATACCGTTTGCAATGGCTTACAGAAAGAGGCACACAAGCAGTTTTTATAGAAGTTCGAAGCTCAACTTCTACGTCCTCTCTTCCTTCCGCATAAGGGCAATTCACTATGCAAGTGTAAAGTTCCTTTATTATAGTTACACAGTGAAGACAGGTGTTGGACCTGGCTATCGATGACTTTACGAGTCACGGACTCCTTTCCAACTATTGTTGTCCCGGAAGCGAAAAACCAACGCAAGTAGCCTCCTCAGCCGGTTTCTGGATCGATAGCTCACACTTACTGATCTCAACTGCTCGCTGAGACTTTAGGTGCTATTGCCTATCATTACAAGGTTTTAGATCTTTTTCGATCTTCAAGAAAACAGTCTTGAAACTGGTATCAACTGATGTGCTCCTTTGCGCGTCTGCGGCTGGAGCTTGGTAGTTGATCTTTGTAGAGCTTGAACTGAGAGAGTTGCTCTGGCTGGAAATCTTCAACAGCTAGCTTGATGAGCGATCTGGCTCCTTCTCTTCAGTTGGACTTTTTTTTCTTCTGAGTTTTGAGCGTGAGGCTTTAGTGCTTTGGCGAATGTCTTCGCTGAAATTCTTAGCTAAAGTTCTCTCAGGAGTTTGGTGTCAAAAGTCAAAGGTCACCTTCTAGGTTGCTCACCTTTTATAGATGAGTGTCTAGTGACCGTTGACGATCACTGTGTGATCATAAATGATAAAGTCGTTGAGGGGCTTTCATTTAAAGATAGCCGTTGAGTAGCCTTTGCTCTTCTGACGAGCTTTTGTTCCAAGATCTCGGTTTCATTAACTTCAAGATCTTCTTTGGCTTATCTAAAATTTGAATTTTAGTTATGGCTTCTATCTTGATCTTCAGTTCTGAGCTTCGTCTGGCAGTTGGAATCTTCAGTTCCTCGTCTGTCAGTTCTTGAATTTCAGTTATGGTTTCTATCTTGATCTTCAGTTCTGAGCTTCGTCTGGCAGTTGGAATGTTCAGTTCCTCGTCTGTTAGTTCTGCGCTTCTCTTGGCAGTTTGGAAAGCTTCAGTTAAGATCATCTTCAGATGGCAGTTCTGCACTTAGGCTTGATGCATCTGAGCTCCAGTTTGATTTGTTTCAGCTGGTAGTTTGAACCAGTGTTCTTCAGCTGACATTCTGGACTTGTGTCCCTTCAGCTGGAACTTCTTTGGACTAGTCTTCAGTTCGGTTGCTGGCGCTTCATCAGTTGGACTTTAAAACTGATGCGTCTTCAGCTGGTATCCGTCGAACTAGTGCTTCTTCAGCTGGGACTTCAATCTTCAGCTGGGACTTCTTGAGCTGGTATTTCCTTCAACTCAAACTGATGTGGTCTTTAGCTGGTATTGTCCTCTCTTCAGCTGGTGGACTTCTTCAGTTGGTATCATCTTGAACTGGCATGTTCATCAGTTCAAACTGATGTGTTCTTCAGCTGGTATTTCTTCAGCCAGGAATGGTCTTGAACTGGCATATCCTTCAGTTCTGACTTGATCTTTTCTTCAGCTAGAACTTTTCTTCAGCTGGTATTGGGCATTTCTGAGCTGGTGCCTTGAACTGGTAGCTTCAACTGGTATTTTTCTTCAGCTAGAAATGGGCACTTCTGAACTGGTGCCTTCTTCAGTTCATAACTGTAGATTGATGGCATTTGGTACTCCTCTTGATGGTACCTGCAACTTTCAGTTTTACCTTTCTAACTGATCTAGCAAGCTACAGTTTCTTTTTCATAGCCCTTTGTGGCTGGATATTTTCTTTTTCTCTTTGTTCTTTTCTCAGCTCTTGGCTGGTTTCTTTCTTTTCTCTTTTTTTTTTCTTTTCTCTCTTTTCTTTTCTTTTTCTCACTTGGATTGATCATTTCTTTTGGCTTTGATAGCTCAATTTTTTTATATGATCATCCTTAGTTTTCTGCTTGATTTCCTTTCAGTTTTTCAAAGCTCTTTGCATATTTTGACATATTTTGACATCTCATCAAAACCCCTTGTCAGAAAAACCCTTAATAGTTTTTCCTAACACTTTATTTTGTATGCTCATTAATAATCACATGGAAAATTTTCTATAGATTCTGCAACAAGTAATTAAAAAAAAAATAAAACTTACTAATCCACTTAAAAATTATTCATTATATCACTTTTTTTTAAATTTCCCTACTATGATGTATTTGTTGCCTAATTTTGGACCTGGAAATTATTGAATAAGGTAATATATATATATATATATATATATATGATGTCGAGGGTAACCTGCAGCTGGTCAGCCGCTACCGAGGTGCGCACTGGATAAATCTCACCTCTGTGTAATAGCCTGTAAATCACACAGAGAGGTAAACCACTTGATAAATCTCACATCTGTGTAATAGCCTGCAAACCACACAAGGAGGTACACACTTGGTAGGCTAGGTGTGATAGACTCACACCTAGTGGTGTTGGTGGTGAGATTCGAACTTGAGACTTTTGGCCTCAAGATAACATCACTCCACCACTAGGCCATCCCCAAGGGGACATGTAAAATTTATATTTATTCATGAAAAGAGATGTTCCTTTAGAAACAAGAACGAATTTTCTTTGTTGGGAATGATATTACAACAGATGTTATAACTTCATTTGACGACATCGCAGTCGATGTTACACTTGATGTATATCATCATTCCCGTAACATTGATCGTCTCACTCAAAGATTTACGTTATCTTTTCCTAGATTTTATGGTCAATTTATTCAAATTGATTTGAGTATTTTATTGATATTTATCACTTAAGTATATGCATTTAATTATGTTTAATTTAGTGGATATGAGTGATTAAAATTTTGGATTAACTTGATTTTGAATCAGTCAAAATTAGTTCTTATTTTTAATTGCCAGAATCATGATGTCTATCTCCTACTTTGTCTAACTAATGTAGAAAGTGGACGTAGGTTACTGGAGTGGATGTGTGAAGTTGGAGATTTTGTGAACAAAGGTACTGATCTGGAAACAGTTAGTGGCCCACTTCCCATAACAAATCATGGAAATTGCTAGAATTTGAAGAGGAACATAAATATCAGTTTCCATCCCTGAAGAACTGAGAACACCTGAAGCTTGCTTCTCGTGTCCTCTTGACAATCTGCAACATTCTCCTCAACATCCCATCTATTGTCTCGATCAACTGAAGTATGGTAGTATTAGTTGAGTGTGTAGGTTAGATAGTTGAATTGAGGGTGTTGAGATTTAGAGTTGACGCGTTGTATCTATCCAAATGTTAGATAGTGATTTTTAGTTAGAAATTATTTGAGGGAAAGAAGTTAGAATAGTTTCATTGTAATTTTCATGTAGTGTTGTTAACGAAGTGAACTGAGATAATATATATGTGTGGTGTTTATCACTTGTGTTAGTGAATTTCGCCCTAAGGTAATCACATACATTAAGGTTTGTGATTTAAAATTATTTATCTGCAAAGTTATTTCTATTTCCTTTGCGTCGTGAAGGCACAATGATATCACTAGGTTCAACTCTGTGTTTAACATTTTCACACTATCCATCTTTACAGTAATTCAAGCAACGAACTCTAACATTCTTTGATACCTAATATAATACATGGAAGACTCCTCGATCAACCATAGGTTCGCCCGAAAATCCTTAACAAAGACGATGACAACATGTTCTATTTTTATATAGAAATGGATTCGGTCAAAAAGAACTCCAGAAGATGTTCATTATAAATGAAAAGATTGGCGATGCAGAAAGACGAAAATAGATTTATATTCATGTATAGGAAAATTAAACAAGAAAATAAAAGATTCGAGACATTATTAGGTTGGATGAATTATCCAAAGAGGGTTGTTTAAAACTCACAAAATATTTAATATTTGTAATATTATTAAATGTTAATAATAAATCTGGTCTCTCGGGGATGCCCAAATGGTAGAGTCATCTGTTTAAAAATGAAACTCACACAGTTCCCCTTCTTTCCAACTCTAATAATAATAATAATAATAATAATAATAATAATAATAATAATAATAATAATAATAATAATAATATTTCCAAGTAGGCAACGATAGTATCATATATAGTGGACCAAATATGAAATCATTATATAGCTATTTCATAGATCAAATTTGTAATTTTTTATTTTTTTTATTGACCTAACATTTGTGTTATCCTCATTTAGTACGTAATAGGTCTACTACATTTATTATTCAATATTTCATTTGACGTATAACGATATATGGATACCGATTCATTTGAAATATAGACATTCATTATACTTTTTGGAAGATAAATACAACACAAACCACAAGTATCGTTTATAGTTAAATATGTTGGTTATTTTTTAAAAATTTTCTACACTTTTAATTAATCAAATACAAAATAATTTAGAAATTGCTCAATATTTAATATAAGTAATTGTTGAAAATAATTAACATTTTGATAAAAAGAAAATGAAATGTAAAATACACCCATTAAGATTTATTTGTTAAAACGTCAACATTTCTTCACACTTATGAGTATCTTATTTCGATTGTTATAATTTTAAAAATAAATTACACTCTTTGAGATCATTAAATCAAGATCATCGCACAATCATTTCTTTTTAATTTAGATCAATTTAATATTTTTGCTTTTGTTATGTAGATTTAAATTCTATTTCCCATATGATGAATTAATTTTTAGATCAAATAATTTATTTTAAGTTTTTAATTAATATCTTATAATTATATACAATATGCCTAATAACTTTTAATCACATATTATAATAATTTTTTTAGTAAAATAATATAAATTACGTGAAATGCATGTGATCTTTGCTAGTATTTATAAAAGAGAGAAGACCCAAATAATACTTTGATTAAAAATAATACTTTTTTTCCCAAAAATAATATAGTTGAATATATAAAGGTGCGTGCAAGGATGAAAATATGCTATCGCACTATATATCGCTACTTCAATTTTACGGATATATCGCATATCGATATCGTAGAAAATTGAAAAAAATGACGGAAACTATATTAAAATCTTGAAAATTTAGCAAGAAATTTTAGGAACTATTATAACATATTATTATGCATATGTTCTACTCAAAATTTTGATAAAACTATATTTTGAAAGCAAACATATGAATAATACATTATATAAAAACTGTCTGAGACAATACATTTGACAAAATAATACATAATACAATATAAAATAACTAAATAAACATTATAAAGTACAATTAATACCAAAATGGGGACCTATGAGGTCAAATATAGTAGGTGGAATGACATCTTGTTCCAAACAATATTGGTACTAACTTATCACATTAGAGTAATCCTGAATAAAATATTTTGATTTATTCCAATAGCTTTACCATGGATTGGATAATGTCCATTGACTTATTTTGTTGATGCACATTTTGACCTCCAAACACATTTTGATAATATTTGCACAGCCAAATCTCTTACTGTAGGTGATGAATGACCATACATAACTTAGCACTCAACTGCCATTACCAAACACTAATAAATATACAATGCATATTTATTCATTGAAGACATGATTTTAAATTATTTAAACAAGTTATATTTAAAAATATTAAGTAAAAGACTTTATATGGGACCATAGTAGATTGTGAAGCAATTGCAGGACGATCAACAAATCCTTTTCTCTCGTCACGAAAAAATAAAGCTGTTGCATCTCACTTTTCTTTCTAAGACATCTGTTGGTTTCTCAGGCTTCTTTCTTTTATAGTTTGTTTGAAGTGTGAGTATTTTTGTAAAACAAAGAATATTGCAACTCAAATAATTATGTTTAAGACCTAAAAAAAACCACAAAAATATATAGTATTAAATAAAAATCAAAATATGTTATAGAAATATAAAAAAATCGCGATATGTTGCGATTTTTTGCTATATATTGTGATTTATAGCGATATAATGCGATATTTCGCCGATACCCGGGAAAAAAAAAATTCTCCCCCATATCCGTATCGCAAAGTCAAAATTCATGATATATCTGTGATATATCTGCGATATTTCGCGATATTTCAATCCTTGGGTGCGTGAGACCGTTAAACGGATATATTACGTTAGACGGATCTCTATTTGACCTATATGGTAGTTCTACTATCTTTTTTTTTATTTTAATGGTCCCTCTTCCCCTCTCCTTCCCCCATTTCCTTTTCTTTTTATTTTTTTTTTCACTTTTTAATTTTTTTAAATATATATTTAATTTTTTAAAATAAATATATACCCTAAAATGGAATTAGTAAATCCTAAAATTGAGTTGAATTAATTTAATTTTTTTATCTGACATCTTGCCCAATGCATTTGTCCGATGCTAATGTGTGGGCTCATGCACTCGACTTGATATAAAATGAAGATTTAAAAAAATTGGAAAAATAAAAAATCAAAAAGAAAAAGGAAATAGGGACTGTCAGGCACTTCATAGGTATTAATACTTCGCTTTCTTTGTTAGTGAAACTTCACTTGATATGTAATGACAGTTATATATTATTAGTTGTTGATCGATTTTTTATTTCTAAGAAAACTAAGAGCTCATGATTTTTGTTTTAAAAAATGTCTTTTAAAGAGCAAGTTTGGTAGAGATACCAATGAAAGTATATTTCTCATGATCTAAAAAATAAATAGCAAAAAAAAAAAAACATTGCATACGTGATGATACTTCAATTCATATTAAGTGATACTTTAACATATAATTAGAGATATATTTTACTTCATACTCAGTGATACGTGATGTCTGGAGAATCAAAACCCCAAATTATGATTTATGTAAAAAATAATTCATTTATTTCATTTTTAGGATGTGAAAATACTCGATAGTTGATGATACTTCAATTCATATTAAGTAATATTTTGATGTATAATTAGTGATATTTTACTTCATACATAGTGATACTTTACTTTATACATAGTGATACGCGTGTGGGCGTACTGTTCATGTGGGAATGCGCGTGGATCTGACTGCTTTTGCGGGTTTGGATATAATTTTTTCGACGGATTTATGTCCTATTATATTTGACTAGTCTAAAACTCAAAAGATCCGTTAGACGGTCTCATTAAGTTTTTGTCCCTTACAAATGATATTACTTTTGTATTAAAAACTCAAAAGTATTACTTCAATTTTTTTGTCCGATGTCATATATAGATTTTGATCCATGAAATGATTTTATAATAGATGGACTCACGTTGTAATGCTGTACACTTGTTCGATCTCTATTTATATTTTATATACATGCTCCCATTTCCCCAACAAATTAAGTTATATGTCTAACATTTTCAAATGCGTGTAAACGTGGGCACGAGAGAAAGCGTTATTCTAATTTCTAATGGCAAAATATTTGAAAGTCCAATGTGCTTAGGCGATTCTATCAATTAATTATCAGTTTCTAAAAGTCATAATGTTGAATAATCTATTTAAAAATTCATGCGAATAGCTTTGTAAATGCTGATGAGAGAAGCTGCAATTCATGAGCAATTTACGCTGTTATTATTATATAATTACATCGTTGTAATTGATTGTTTATCGCCGTTATTTTTCGGTTCGTCGAAGCTTCCCCGCCCGGGGATTCTCTCTCTTAAAAAAAATTAAATATGATGAAGTATTCAATTAAATATTAGGGGATTCTTGTTTAGATAATAGTAGAAGTGCAATTAAGTCGAGTTTAATTGTGTGCTACTCGGGATCAATTTGAAGTAAGTGAGAGCTACTCAAGTGGCTACCGATCGAGTTCGAGTTAGAGTTCAACAATACTAGGCTCAATATCTTTAAGGATTTAAATATATATTATCTTTAAGATTATATATGTTAACACTCTTGAATTCAAATTTAATTTTTTTTATATCATAATTTATAACAAAATTATTTAATAATTTAGTCCATCTGCTATATATAAGACTGGATTACACTTGTTAAGAAAGAGAGTATTATTTATTTTTTTTTTCCTTACAATTTTTGTTACAGATACATATATTTTCTATCATTTGAAAATTATAGTATTTGGTTATACTACTAATTTTTTGCTATTTTGATAATTTCCTAAGTTTTGTATTATCTTTTAAATATAAATATATTTTACATTGTTTAAAAATTATAGTATTTGATCAAATTAACTACTATTTTTAAATTAAATATTTATTATATTTTAAAAAAATACAAAACATGTAAAAAAAAACAACGAATCATACACTTTTGCTTAGAAAGTGTACTTCACTCTCTCCAAAACATACATTTTTGATGGATTATACATAACAGAGGAGGGTTAAGACTATTTATTAAATACATGGATTTTTTTATATTTTTCGGAAAAACACATAGGAGTAATATGAAATTTAACAAATAATTCAATTTTACTTGATAAAGTTTTAATTATTTTGTTTGGTTTGATTTGATTTTGATATAATATTACTACATGAGTTATATATTAGCTATTTGCACATTCAAAATTATTTTCTAAATGGTGCCAATTCTATGCGTTTAATGCAAAGTGTAATAATTCATTTATAACTAGTATTTCTCATGTGTGATACACAAATAATTATTATTTTTAAATTTGATATGTTATGATCAATTTTTTAAAAATAATAATAAAATGAAATGCATATGCGTTAATTAATTAGATTATAAGAAGTTTAATTTTGTGTAGTTATGACAAATAGAAAGAAAATTAAAATTTAGGAACTAAATAAAAATCTATGTTAGAAAGTGTGAATTAGAATAGTTCAAATGACACGATTTTATAATAGCAATGTATAAGTATCCATAATTTCTTTGAATATATGACATGTATAAAAAATAAAATTATTTAATTATTTTAAATGATGAAATTGAAATAGAAAAATAATAAATTATTGCAAATAATGTTATCATCATTATAGTGCAACACAAATGAAAACTATTTTTTTAGGCTACAAATGTAAAGTACTATAATCCTCCACCTATTCATAAAAATAATAAAATAAAAAATGTTACACATCTCAAATTTTCAAGTAAAAGAATATTAAATAAGCTTACAAAGATTTGTTAAAATACAATGGTTGCAAATTTAAACTGTAGTGGAAAATGCCAAAAAAAGAAGGAGAAGAAGAGAATTTACAATAATAAATGTTATTATTGTTATCTATTAACTCAAAATCGTTATCTATTACACAAATACTGTTGTTTAAAATAAAATTATAAAAAATCGTACCATTATCTATCACACAATTTTATGTATAGATAGATAGATACCCACTCTCCACTGTTGTCATCAATCGATATATTGAAAATCGAAATGCGTCCAATATGATACACGCGTGCGTTTATATATATAAATTAATTATCATCATTAATACTGTTACAAATAGTATTGTTGTTTTGCTTATGCATTGTGGGGCTATTGAAATTTCTGTCATCTGTTGTGCAGTTCACGAGGTGAAATACTATTACGAATAAAGTTTGAAGATATCTTAGATACGGTTTGAAGATTTGAAACAATACTGAATCTTTTATGAAATATAGGGTTTTTTTTTTCTTTTTTTCTTTTTAAGTTGAAGATGCTTTACACCAAAATATCAAATTTTGTATAGTAGGGCATATATGATCTATTAATAGATGGAATTCTTGTGATCCAACGTCACACTCTCTCATATGAGACTCATAACTCAAATTCATGTATATTTCCAAAAAATAAAAAATATAAGTATTTTTTAAAAAAATATTACTATTATTTTTTTCAACTATTATACCTATAAAATACACACAAAACAAATTACAATATTGCATATTATAAATATTAAATGAGCTAAGTAATATAGGAGTATTTATGGAAATGAAAATTATTACTTATATCATGCCCAGTTATATATACGAAATAAATTTAGAATAAGTTAGACTTATACCTATTCTATTGCCATCCTTAATATAAAATATGCCATAGAATGAATCTTTTAAGAATATGGCCGGTGAATACCACATTTTAGTACGATCTTTGAAGTGATTAACAAAAATATTGATGTGGACTGAGTCATTTTCCAGTTCATTATCTTATTTTTTGCTAATTTTCTGTGTATAATACCAGCAAGCTAGCCACATCACATTTCAAACATTGAAAATTTATTCCACTACAAGATTTGTAAATTAAAATATTAAAAGATTAATTGAGAGATTTTTATTAATGACTTCAATTAAAGTGAGCAAAAATAAAAATATGGTATTTAATAGCTAGGGATAGAAAAATAAAAATTATAAATAGTTAAGTTGTAAAAGGGCAACATTTAGATATGATGATGAGTTGTTAGAATGCAAACATGTAATCGAGTGAGGCTCTGAAAATGAAGGAAGTTTCTGAAAAAATCCAAATGAGAAAAAGACATATATATTCATGAATCATGATCTCACACTGCACACTCTCCTTCTTAGCGACCAATAAGATTTAGATACGAAGCCTACCTTTCTGCACTCCTCCCCACCTCCAATTTGTTTCTTTCTCACTTGGAAATTTCTTCATTTTCCAAGAAACCCTAGCTACATTTTCTTTACATAAAATTTTATATATCTTTATCTTTATTGATTTTAGCTTAATAATTGTTGAACGTAGTTTTTGGTAATTCAGGTATGGACCCTTATAACTACTTTTCATAATTATAAATTGTAATATAATTTTTCTGTATAAAATTTCCATCAAATTATAAAGTTTTTTCGTCTTGAATTTTTACACGTGAAAGTTTGAAGTTCGTGCATTATGCAACTATATTCAGGAAAATATTTTATTTATGTATAGAAAGTAGAAACACTTGTGACGGGCTATTCAGATAATTAATAAGAAGATTATTTCCGCTTTATAATATTTTTGCCTCAGTTTTTTTGTTTGTTTGGAAATTGGAATTATACATTTTTTGAATCCTATGTTATTAAGTGATGTGGAACTCTTATTCATGATGCATGTATATATTGTAATAATCTAGCAACATTAATTTTAACATGATTTTCTCGTTATACCATTTTCATATTTAAAAAAATACTACATAAATTTAAAGAATCCACACAATAATTTGACCAAACATTATCATGCTTTTGCGAATAATATAAAATATATTTATATTTAATGAAATGTTAAAATTATATTTTTGTAGTAAAAAAGGGTGGTCAAAAAATATAATCAGTCACTTTAACAGTAACTGTGTGATTCACACATAGTTACATGTCACGGAAATATTTTAATTTTTTTTAATGAATTTTACATTAGTTGAAGGGGATTTTCTACTATTTAAGTTTTATACATAGTTTTTTTTTCCTCCAAAAAACCCCAAGGGAATTTATATGCATTTTTTCAGCTTATTTTATAATTATTTTAGGGCGTATAATATTTCATATTAATGTCAATAAATTAGCAAGACTTTAAAACATACCATTTCCGTGTCACAATAAGATAGGTTGATTGAAATTTTCACAAGGGTTAATAAAAATATTGGAAAAAATAATTAATTAATCAAAAAATTCATAATATACCCTATTTATTTCATTAACAGTGAATAAATATTTTAATGTAAATATATTAAATAAGAATACATATATATTAATAAATTAACTATATATATAGAAACACACTTTATATCAGGACCTTTCAAAAAAGCAAATAAATCTATTTTATTGGGACAGATGTAGTATTATATAATAGAAGCTTCTGTTACGAAATTTTGAGAGGTAGAGGTAGCTTTCGATGACCATCAGCATAGCTAGTAACTGAATCGGAAGGCAAAGCGCTCGGAACTTTTCAACTTTAAAAAAAAAAAAGGGGAGAAATTGGTAAGTTGTCAAAATGAAAACTTCAATTCTGCACCAATTAATTAATTAATTAATTAATTTGTCATCCGTTTAGATATGAAAGTAGGTAAGGTTTTAATTTTGTGGGAATATATGGAACTAGCCGGTCAAACTTTTAAAAGATTTATTTTAGTCAGTAACTTTTAAACATATTTTATTTGGTCAAAATTACTATATTACCCCTATATTTATTTTTAACCTATTTCATTTCCCCCCACCATTCAACCGCGCCGATTCACATTTCACAGTTTGAAATCTGATTTTGGAAAAATTTCTCTCTCTCTCTCTCTCTCTCTCTCTCTCTCTCTTCTACATCTCATCTTCTTCAACACTAATGAAATCTGCAACACTGAAAATTCAAGCGAAGATTTCTCCAGATTCAAGCCATCAACCTCCGAAAATTCGTGTGAAGATCTCTCTCTTCAGATTTCTCCAACAAGTCGTCGACTTTGAAAATTCAAGCAAAAAAATAGAAAATCCTTCCCCAACATGTGTATGTTTCAGATCTAATTATTAATAATATTGTTAGATTGTTAGGTGTTTTTCTTTTAAGTTTGATTTTGGGAAAAATTTGATTCGAAGAATATTGTTAGATGTTGTTTGTTTTTGAAGTTTAAAGTTTATTTTCTACACATAATAGACATGCTTTGACAATAAAAGTGCCACTAATATAGTTGATATTTGAAAATCTGGAAAAAATGAAGTATTTCTGCAACTTTCGAAAAATCTGGAAAAATGATGTTCTTAACTGCGTGCGAGCCCTACGTGCATGCTCGTGCGCGCACGTCTTGTGCGCGCATGCTTGTGAATGCAGTTAAGAAGAAATCGCGCGCACCTGAGGCCAAATTATCAACAGTTGTTCTGCCGATGCACATAAATTATCAATCGATGTCATGCCGATAGTCTGCCGATGTGTTCTGCCGATACCTGCGCGCGCATGCTTACTTTGTGCGCGCGCGCGCTTACTTTGTGCAAACATACCTTATGCACGCATGCTTGTGGGCGCCCACAAGAAGAAATCACGCACATCTGAGGTTAAATTATCAACAGTTGTTCTGCCGATGCACATAAATTATCAACCGATGTCATGCCGATAGTCCGTCGATGTCTGCACGCTCACTTACTTTGTGCGCACATGCCTTGTGCGCATGCTTGTGGGCGTAGTTAAGAAGAAAATCACGCACACTTGAGGTCAAATTATCAACAGTTGTTCTGCCGATGTATAAAAATCATCAACCGATGTCATCCTGATAGTCCACCGATAGTCTGCCGATGTCTGCGTGCGCGCATGCCTTGTGCGCGCCGAGTTTTGCGCGCACTTAAGAACAATCCAGCGCGCAGTTAAGAACAAAATCATTTTTTTTTTGTAAAAATCGAACTTAAGTGCTCACTGCACTAGCTCGACATGGACGAAGTATGATGAGAACTATGGTCCAAGAAATGAAGATCAACGATGAAGATGAAGATTGACAATGAAGATGAAGATGAAAAGCAAATTTGAAGATAAAGATCGACGATGAAGATGAAGATCGACGATGAAGATGAAAAGCAAATCTGAAAATGAAAATGAAGATCGACAATATTTTAATTCTCTTTCTGAAGATGAAAAACAGATCTAAAAATGAAGATGGAGATAAAAGCATATTTGATATTTTTTATTTTTTTTTATGTCTAAAGGGCATTTTGGTCCAAAGTGGCTGAAAAAAATATGTTTAAAATTTACTTGCTAAAATAACTTTTTTAAAAGTTTAAATGGATAAAATAGTTTTTGCCTCTTTAATTTTTAACATTTTGGGAATATGGTACTGTTTGTAAAACTGGTTGACCTACTTAATTACGAAGTTCAAATCTAACAAAACTGATTAATTATAATATCTAATGGTTATCAACATGTTCTTGGGACAAAAGGAAACTGTAATTTATTGGTAATTACAATTTAGCACCTAAAGTTTGCCATTTTTTGCTTTTGTCCTAAAGTTTCAAAGGTTTTTTTTCACTAAAGTTTCAAAAGTTGCATATTAATACTCAATGTTTGACAAACTAACATATATAGCATTAGAGTAATTTTCCGATGAACCAAATGTTGACATGGACTGTCAGAATTCTGGCAGGAATTTGGTATTAATACTTTCCATGTCCTTTTATATAATTGGACAAAAATCCAAGCAAGATTTCCTGCAATTCATGTCAATATTTGGTATGTTGGAAAATTATTCTAATAGTATTAAAAGTGTTAATTTGTCAAATATTGAGTATTAAAAAATATTTTTTGAAACTTTAGGATAAAAGTGAAAAATGGGTCAATCGTTAGGTAATGACGTGTAATTAATCATAATTTTTAATTGAAGTTATAAACAAAACTTAGGCATTGTTCATTTAATCTTATATAAAAAATAATGTTCATTATAGTCAAAAGTTGGTCAAATTAAAGATCAATTTGCGCTTTCCCTGTACACAAATTTTAAATATAAGTAGTGCATGTGTGAAAACTAAAGAAGATAGGAAGAGGGACACTTTTCAAGCAAGTTGATCATAATATTCCAATTTCATTAACCAACAAAGAATATTTTAGGCACAAAAAATAACCCTCCTTGGGGTAGTTGAGTAGAAAGTCATGAGTTCGATTTGCACTAATGTGTTTTATGTCGAATATGTCTTACATGATTTGTTAACTCTCTTATGTAGTTTTGTTACATAAGGCCAGGGCATGAACCAGAGTAAGTAATGACCACATTCTTTCGTGGGCATAGTTGTAGGGGATATCATTCAGTTCTCGAAGGATTTTCAAGCGATATCCTTTTATTGGATTAGGCGTTCATGTAACTCTCTTGCCCATGAGATTGCTAGCCTTGCACGAAATCTAAAATTTGTTGTTGACTCTGTAATCTCAAGTCATGTAACGCTGCAGCGTATTGCAACCATTGATGTTGCTTTTGTTGATTAATATATGATATCATAAAAAAAAACTCTCTCATGTAGTTTAACGATCTATTAGCAAATACTCCTAATCGCCGAAAACTAATAAATATTTAGAAAGAATATGTCCCAAGGAACTCAAGGTGGAGCATTTTGTGAACTCCTTAAAGAAATCTTGATAAATTTACCTCATCCAGTGTATAGAGTTTTGAAATGAAACATTTTGAATCATTTTAACATAGCATCCTAGTTTTCATTCTCCATCATTGTTATAATATGTTGGAATTTGGAGATCATCTACGTATGAATTGAACATCTACTAATAAGAATGGTAGTGAAAACTTGTAATTTGCTCAAACTTTTATTTTTTGGAGTTGTTCATCATTGTTGGTTCAGAAGTAGTTATAGGTGTCAAAAGAAATCTTCCATCTCATTTTAATTAGATAGCTAAAATAATATTTCCCTCTCACTATTATCACCACTATTGCCACTCTTGCCACTAACCCACCATTTACACACTATATCACATTAAATCTATTAACTCGCTCCCACTATCTCTCCATTTATCATATCGAACAACATCATCATATACTACATGCTTATTTTTCGCAAGTATACAAAATTGAGTAAAATCCCTCAAATTTGTTACAACTTTAATGTAGTCAAGCAAATATTGCAGCATTTTTTTTTCCATCAAGATTCTTCCCTTGAACTTGCATCACCAACTTGACTGCCTCTTCGGCTATGACGGTTTTGTGTTAGCTTCAATCACTTCTTCTTTTTCATTAATGAAAAATGGACTATAATTATTGATTTTTTTTTAACATATATATATTCCACTCCTAGCTAGGCACTTTCTTCACCGAACTTGACATTACTCACAATAAGGGGGTGTATTCAATCCGGATTTTGATGGATTTTTGATGTAACCCGGACAACTAATCCAAGACACGAACAAAACGTATGCGGAAGACTTTAAGGACTCGAACACGTCAGCTAAAACAATGGATGCAATCCGACTCAATTTAACGATAAAACTTACTAGAAATACGAAGATACGAATTAGGACTCGTAGGACAGCTTGTCGAGGATAGGAACACGGCGGTGGAGGCTGATGTGGCGGCGGTGGTCGTCGGACTTGATGGCAACGGCGGCGGCGAAGGGTAGTTGTGGATTGGATAGATCGGTGAACCCGTGTTGTGAAAATCCGAATGCACTCGTCTAACTTCTCCGGATAGCAATTCTCTCAAGTAATTGATAAATACCCTGAAGAACCTAAATAAGACTATTGATTTGCTAGAACAATAGAATTGTTTGTATATAAAAGATCAACCAAAGAATCGGAGACAAAAGGGAGGAATAAATCTCAAACTCATGCAATTGTCTAACTTTTAAAGTGTCACATGGTAGCCCTATTTATAGTGTCATAGGAGACTAAAATCAGCCCTAAAGAAGGGATAAAAATCGATCCAAAACTAATCCTAATCAAACTAGGATAAAATCAAAAGTTACCAAAAATAAGATAAGAAAAATCTATCTAAATCTAACTAGATAAGGATAAATCTCAAAGTGGATTTGGGCTTGTAATCTCGCCATTTTGGACTTAAAATACTCGACCATGGGCTGTAATTAATTAGATTAATTCGTGGCCCATGTCCTTGCCACCTTTGCATGAAAAACAGCATCTCCCGATTTTCCATGCAAACACGTATAACTTTTCATGCACACGTCCAAATGGTGTCGTTCTTCTTCTCACGTCTTCATGCTTCCTTCTTTATCATCAATGGATAGCATGTTGACTAAAATTGAGCTGCCCTTCACTTCATCTTCATGCAATTCGAATTTATGCCTTAACGAAGCTTGTAAATAAGCTTACAACTTCTTCACTCGTAAACGCGTCATAGGACCTTTAAAATGCAGCTCCGGATCATCTTGTTCCTTGCTATGCTCGATCTCATCATTTCCTCCTGCTGAAAAGAATTCGTCCTCGAATTCTCGGACTCTTCATCATCGAACTCATCATCTGCAGAAAAGGGAGATAAGTCAGCAACATTAAATGTAGATGAACACTTATACTCACCGGGTAAATCAATGCGATATGCATTGTCATTGACTCGACTCAACACGGTGAATGGTCCATCTCCTCTTAGCATCAATTTCGATTTCCTCAGATTAAGAAATCGTCTAGGACTCAGATGAATCCAAACGCGATCTCCGGGCTGGAAAATCATTTGTTTGCGCCGTTTGTTCTTTTGAACAGCAGTGCGTGCGCCAACGGCTTCAATACGCACACGTACTTTCTCATGCATCTCCTTCACGTGATCCGCTTTTCTTGTTCCTTTAACACTTGTTAGATGCACAACAGATAAAGGTAAAAGATCAGTAGGCGTTGGCGGATTAAAACCATAAACAACCTCGAATGGGGACATATTAGTAGATGAATGCACAACTCGATTGTAAGCAAATTCAGCATATGGCAAACAATCTTCCCATGATTTCAAGTTGTTTTTAACTAAAGAATGCAGCAAAGTACCTAAAGTTCTATTCACGACTTCAGTTTGACCATCCGTTTGAGGATGACATGCAGTAGAGAAAATCAACTTGGTACCTAGCTTACCCCAAAGTACACGTCAGAAATGTGCCAAAAACTTAGAATCCCTATCACTAGGTATTCCATGTAAATGCACAACATGAATAAAGAACAGATTGGCAATGTGTACAACATCATCGGTTTTTCTACATGCAATGAAATGAGACATCTTGGAAAACCTATCAACTACAACAAATATAGAATCTCGACCAGACCTAGACCATGGTAATCCTAGTATGAAATCCATAGATAAATGAATCCATGAGGAAGATGGGACTGGTAGAGGAGTGTATAAACCGAATGTGTGTGATGTAGATTTCGACTTTCTACATGTAATGCATCTACTACACACATTCTCAACATCATGCTTCATACGTGGCCAAAAGAAATGTTCATGCAGCAAGTTTAACGTCTTAGACACACCAAAGTGACCCATTAAACCTCCCGCATGCGACTCTAGAACTAACAACTCACGCATAGAAGACTTAGGAATACACAACTGCGAACCCTTGAATAAGAAACCCTCATGCACAAAATAACCATCATAGGAATGAGATTTTGAGCAACAGTCAGCATATATAGGTGCGAAAAATTCATCACATGCATATAACTCCTTAATTGCATCAAATCCCAACATCTTAACATGCATAAGGTTCAAGAGAACGTATCTTCTCGACAATGCATCAGCTACCACGTTTTCAGTGCCCTTTTTGTACTTGATGACATACGGAAAGGACTCGATAAACTCTACCCATCGTGCATGTCGTTTGTTCAGATTTTGTTGGCCTTTCAAATGCTTCAAACTTTCATGATTCGTGTGAATCACGAACTCCTTATGCCATAGTAGTGCTGCCACGTCTCTAAAGATCTCTTGAGTGCGTACAAATCCTTGTCATAGGTGGAATAACGAAGGGCTGTATCATGGAGCTTTTCACTGAAATAGGCGACTGGACGTCGTTCCTGCATCAAAATAGCACCAATCCCTTTGCCCGAGGCATCACATTCAATCTCAAAAGTTTTATTAAAGTCCGGAAGAGCAAGAACAGACGCATTACATAAACATGTTTTCAAAGTGTTAAACGCATGCTCTTGAACAGGACCTCATTCAAACTTTCGATCTTTCTTGTTTAACTCAGTAAGCGGCGCAGCTATGCTGGAAAAATCGCGCACAAAGCGACGATAAAAGCCAGCAAGGCCATGGAAAGATCACACATCACTTGTGGATTTAGGAGTTGGCCATTCCTCAATCGCCTTGATTTTGGAACGGTCTACTTCTATACCACGTTCACTTACAACGAAGCCTAGAAAAACGACTTCACTCATGCAAAAAAAACACTTAGACAGGTTTCTATATAGCTTCGAATCTCTAAGTAATTCGAACACATACCTAAGGTGCTGCATATGTGTGTGTATTGTGTCACTATAGATAAGAATGTCATCAAAATACACAACAATATATTTACCAATTACTTCACGCAAAACATGATTTATGAGATGCATAAATGTGCTTGGTGCGTTTGTGAAACCAAAAGGCATAACAAGCCATTCATACAAACCATGCTTTATTTTAAATGTAGTTTTCCATTCATCACCTTCGTGCATACGTACTTGAAAGTAACCAGAACGCAAATCAATTTTAGAAAAGACACGCGAACCAGACAACTCATCAAGCATATCATCTAACCTAGGGATGGGAAAATGATACTTTACCGTGATTTTGTTGATTGATCTACAATCCATGCACATACACCATTCATTGTTCTTCTTTGGCACTAGAATCACTGGAACGGCACACGGACTGAGGCTTTCACGGAGTTGCTTCTTCTCCAACTGCTCTTTGACTTGCCCATCAATCTCCTTAGTCTCATCGGGAGATGTCCTATAGGCTGGTCGGTTGGGTAGCACAGCTCCGGGGATGAAATTGATCTGATGTTCGATTCCTCACACTGGTGGAAGTTCGCCAGGTATTTTTCCGGGAAAAACGTCCTTAAACTCATCATGTAAGGGCTTCACATCACTAGGAAAACAATCATTAGTAGCATTGCTCTTAAATGTGAGTAGGACAAGAGGCATACCTGCTTTGACGGCTTTCTGAACTCCTTTCACTGAAATAAACAAGCTCTTCATGTGAGGCTTGTTAGAACTCGACTCCATCTTCTTTTCCACAACTAGGGAGTTCGAATGAGGTGGTTTGGAAGGGGTAGGGGCGATGGCAAGGGGCTGTTCAGCCTTAGGGACCGCAGCCGTGGCCTTCGGGGTCCGTTTTACAGCTGCTTGCTTCACCTTTTCCTCTTTGAACCTCTCTTACATGCGTTGCTGATCCATAGCAACGGCTTTAGGTGATAATGGCCTTAAAGTGCTGGTTCGGCCATCAATGTCGACGGTATAGGTGTTCAAACATCCGTCATGGACAACACGTCGATTATACTGCCAAGGTCTGCCTAACAACAAGTGTGCCGCATCTATAGGGATAACGTCACACAGAACAGTGTCAGAAAAATTATTGATTGAGAATGAGACACTTACCTGGTGAACCACGCGTATCTCGCCTCTATCTGTAAGCCACTGCAATCTGTAAGACTTTGCATGTTGTTGAACGGGTAGACCAAGCTTTTTCACTACATACTGACTGATGGCATTTATCACGCTGCCACTGTCAATAATCATAGAACACGTGTGATCCTTGATCATTGTGTGGGTGTAGAAGATGTTCTCCTGTTGGTGTTCTTGTTCCTCTTCTCGAATGATGCTTAAACTCCGGATTGTGACCAAACTGACTTGCTGAACCTTCGGATCGACATCTTCATGTGATGCATCATTCTTGACTTCTTTCTCAAGTGTGGCATCGCCCACGAGCTCCTTTTCATCCTCACTGGATGATTCGACTTCATTTGACTCCATTAAATATAGAACTCACCGGTTTGGACATTGAGCTTGGAAATGGCCCCAACCTTGACACTTATGACACTGAATGTCATGAGCTCGATTTGGGGCTACATTAGGGGGTGTCACACCTTGTGTTGGCTATGTAGGGTTCGGCCGTGGCTGATTCGGTGGTGTAGACTCGGGTCTACCGCTGGACTGCGGTATAGAACGGTCGAAACGCCATTCGGGTGGTCCGGATTGACCGCTTGGTCGTGTGGAACTAGTAGAAGGGGTAGAAAGTGATGTGGAATGTGTACTTCTATTCCAAGAAGGCCGTGTAGGGGCTGCATTGTGGTGTGAACGATGGCGGCCCTCTCTCAGCTGCTTTTCCACGATCGATGCGTATTGCACCATTCTTTCTACACTGGTGAAGTCTCTGAGTTCGACTTCACAAGCAATGTCAGGATTCATACCTTCGATGTACCGAATGATGCGTATTGCACCATTTAAGGTCTCCTGCTTCCCAACTCTGTTCAAAACCGTCTCCAACTTTTTATGGTACTCTTCAATCGATTTGGTACCTTGTTTGATGCGGTTGAGCTTCTTCTCAAGCTATCTCTCATAATGAATTGGAATAAAGCGGCCTCGCATCAATTCCTTCATTTCTTCCCAAGTGTCAATTGGTGGATTGTGGTTTCTGCGCCTTCTTTCTTGTTGCATTTCCCACCATGAGGCTGCGTAGCCTCTAAATTCTAAGCATGTGAGCTGCACCTTCTTGAACTCTGAGAAGTCATAGCATGCAAAGATCTTTTCTACCTTACGTTCCCAGTCTAAGTAGATATCGGGATAGTGAAGGCCTTCAAACTCGGGTATGCTCGTCTTGATGTTTTTGAGCCTACCATCTTCATAATTATCATGGTGTGCACGCCTATGAGGACCTCGGGGTCAATCTTGGTGGTTTCTTCACCCTTGTGGTGTGTAATCAGCTTCATAACCACTGGCTGCATAGGAATCGTACCCCGTAATCATAGTCTTCTTCAAAGGCTGGCTCAAGGGACGGCCTTTGAACATTCCGCTACTCAGAGGGCGGCCTCTGGATGTTCCTCTACTGCTGGTGTCGGCCATATGCCACTATTTGAGGCTCGGGTCGCCTCTCTGTATCATTTTGAGGCTCAGGTTGCCTCGCTGCATTGATTTGAGGCTCAGGTTGCCTTGTTGCATCATCTTGAGGCTCGGGTTGCCTCTCAGGTTCTCCTTGGACCGTTTAAGATGTGGTCGACTGAGTTCTGAGCCTTGCAAGCTCCTCTTGCAATTCAGCTACTTGGTTGCCAAGCTCGTCTCTCAGTAGACGATTCTGTCGCTCAAAGTGTTTAACTAGAGCTTCATATTGGTACTTGGCATCCCACGGTGCTTCAGATGAGTAGGACTGATCGCCAGGTGTATTAGGCGACCGGGGCTCCTTGGGAGGTGGAGTAGACGCCTCCTTGTTGTTATCTTTCTTCATTATACCTGCAAAACGAACAAACGTGAAGAAAAAGTGGAATAGGACCTCACAATTTTTCACAAACGCTCGTGTATGTCACTCTTGATTTTTCCACTCGTGTATGTCTCTCAAAAGTGTGGTGCACGTGTGGAGTGAATATGGGGGTGGGTTGATCGAAACAATATTCTCTTGACTAGCTCATATGGGTCTTCTTCAAGCTCCAACGGATAGAATCAAACTGGAAGGTTGCTAAGAGTAGAAGTAGGCGTGTGGAATGAGTATTTCAGGTAGATGGTGTATATGGACCATGGGTGTATGGTGTACGGGTATATGGGTGTACGGGTGTATTGACTATATGGTGTATAAGGTGAACCGGGGTGTATGTAGGAAAGGAATGAAAATTTCGAACACTATAGTGTATAGGATTCGAAAATATGGTGGATAAGTGTAGAGGATCTTGAATAGATCTGGATGAGGATGGAAGAAATCTAAACAAGGTAGAAAATCTAATGGATAAGGTATGAGACTTTTGGATGTGTTTGACCAATGTGAACACAATCTAAAAATCCCTAAGTGTATGGAAACAAATCTAAAACAATACTTAAAATCGAAATCAACAAGAATCAAATCTGATTTTTTTTTTATCGGCGGCTTTTTTTTATTTATTTTTTTGAATTGCCGAAGCCTCTTTCTTTTTTTTGTCAATGAATATCAAATATTACAACTCGAGACACAAACGAAAATAAATGACACGTAGGATAGAAAATCTGACACATCGGATTAAACCACGACCAGCAGAGCTGACGTGGCTCTGATGCCAAATTTATGATGTGACCCGGACAACTAATCCAAGACACGAACAAAACGCATGCGGAAGACTTTAAGGACTCGAACACGTCAGCTAAAACAATGGATGCAATCTGACTCAATTTAACGATAAAACTTACTAGAAATACGAAGACACGAACTAGGACTCGTAGGAAAGCTTGTGGAGGATAGGAACACGGTAGTGGAGGCTGATGTGGGGGCGGTGGTCGTCGGACTTGATGGCAACGGCGGCGGCGAAGGGTAGTTGTGGATTCGATAGATCGGTGAACCCGTGTTGTGAAAATCCGAACGCACTCGTCTAACTTCTTCGGGTCGCAATTCTCCCAAATACTTGATAAATACCCTGAAGAACCTAAATAAGACTATTGATTTGCTAGAACAATAGAATTGTTTGTATATAAAAGATCAACCAAAGGATCTGAGACAAAAGGGAGGAATAAATCTCAAACTCATACAATTGTCTAACTTTTAAAGTGTCACATGGTAGCCATATTTATAGTGTCATAGGGGACGAAAATCAGCCCTAAAGAAGGGATAAAAATCGATCCAAAACTAATCCTAATCAAACTAGGATAAAATCAAAAGTTACCAAAAATAAGATAAGAAAAATCTATCTAAATCTAACTAGATAAGGATAAATCCCAAAGTGGACTTGGGCTTGTAATCTCGCCATCTTGGACTTAAAATACTCAACCATGGGTTGTAATTAATTAGATTAATTCATGGCCCATGTATTCGTGGCCCATGTCCTTGCCACCTTTTCATGAAAAACAACATCTCCCGATTTCCCATGCAAACGCGTATAACTTTTCATGCACACGTCCAAATGGCGTCGTTCTTCTTCTCACGTCTTCATGCTTCCTTCTTCATCATCAATGGATAGCATATTGACTAAACTCGAGCTTCCCTTCACTTCATCTTCATGCAATTCGAATTTACGCCTTAACGAAGCTTGTAAATAAGCTTGCAACTTCTTCGCTTGTAAACGCGTCATAGGACCTTTGAACTGCAGCTCCGGATCATCTTGTTCCTTGCTATCTATGCTCGATCTCATCAATTCTATGGATTTTATAAATCCATAGACTCCACATGGAGTCTCCCAATTCCACGCAGAGTCTTCCGGATTTTGTATATAGATTTCGGACTGATTTCGCACGATTTTAATGGATTTGAAATCTTTGTTTTCAGCGCTCGATGGAACACAACGATCGCTCAAACTAGGAAAAAATAGAACCCAGGGACCGCTAGAAGCCAGCGGCCGCTGGGAATTAGTATTTTTTTTTCCGCTTATTCTTTTTTAACTCATGTGCGATCTCGCTTAACTTATGTCTGAACCGTTTAATCAGCCGTAATAATATCTGATTTATCCCTTTTACAAATATTTATTATTTATGATTCTGATCCTTTTTTCCATTTGTGATTGCTGAAGTTCTTTTGCAAAAAATATATATATTTTTGAATTATTGTAGAAGACGGGCATTGTATATAAGTTATAGTCCTCGATTAACTTCAGAACCTGAAAAAGACCTGATTTTGCTTACTTTATTTGGTTAATCTTTACATGTTTTTCTTGTTTATGTATGGTTGATGGTTAATTATATTGACAATGTTATTAAGAGTCTTGAATCAATTCTATGAATCTGTTATTTAATGATGAAACTGTCTTCTGATAAACTGGAGCACTTTTCTGAATCACTTGTGTATTATGGAATTTGTTTCCACATAGACTGGAGCACTAGTCTGAATCGGTTGCAAAAGATTGATGCACATCAAATATCACCAGTATAAAGTTAATTTATGGAAACAAAAATTAGCAGTAATTCATCATTCTGACATAACAAATTTACGCCAAAAAACTAACATTTTCAGGCTCGCATAGCAACTTTTCACTGTCATATTCTACAAGACCTCTGGAAAAAGAAACAAATTTTAACGAGTAAACATAACAAAATTTTTGGGCTGTTATTTATATCGACATCATCCCTAAGAGTCTCAAGTAGAACAACAACCTCTCTTCGCATTCCCTGAAGAATCAGCGACATTGATGGTCATACCCTGACCAGGAATTGCAGTCGAAGCAGCAGCTTCTTGTGCTGCCAATGCCTTCTTGCTAATAATGTGGTATATTTCTGTCAAAAAAGTCTGGAATGGCTTCTCAATGTTAAGTGCCTCTAGAGCTGATGTCTCGAGGAACGAGAGTCCTTCCTTCTCTGCCAAAGTTTGGCCATCCTGCTCTGCAACAACTCTGAGATGGTTTAGAACAAATTTGTTTCCTCCAGCGGTCGCTGGAGTGCCCGAGTTCAACTCTTCAGCGGCCGCTGCACTGCAGCGCACGCCGGGTTTTTTAAATCCATCAAAATCTCGTGTCCAGAGGTCGGATTTCATCCTTTGTATTTTTAACGTGATTTTGAGGTGAAATTCAATGAAATCCATGACTTTTTAAAGTCCATGGATTTTTGAATACACCCGGATTTTAAAATATTTTTAAAAGTCTGGATTGAATACACCAGAATTTTAAAGGACTTTTAAAAGTCTAGATTGAATACACCAGGATTTTAAAAGACTTTTAAAAATCTGGATTGAATACACCAGGATTTTAAAAGTCCTTTAAAATCCAATGAAATTTGGATCGAATACAACCCCCCTAACTCTTTTGTTGCTCTTTGGATTGTGCCACACACACACTTCTGAATTTTGATCATACAACTAATGAAAATATGCCTCGCATTTTGCCATCATCAAAATTTTTAACAGATATCATTGATACAACAAGAATGCCAATCAGTGCATATATAGAAGAAGAATTTTGAATGTTTTATTAAAATTTCAACGACAAAATAGACAACTTTTACAATTAAATATGCCTCATGTATATATATACAAAAGAATCACGTATCTCTACTAGGAAACATCTAAATCGAAACAATAACATTGAATAAAAACAACTAAATTTAAGCAAACATAATACAAATAAAGTGTATAAACAAATTAAAGATAACGACATCAACTGTTCGGTTGAAGTAAACGACATCAACTAGATCAAACACCTCTGGAGCTTGACAAAAAAATAAATCAACAAGTTTTTGAGTGCTTGGTAATTTGTTTTGGATGGACTTTTTGGGTAAGTCACTTCTAAAAAAGAACAAACACCATTAATTATTAAACTCCATTTGTTTGCATTGATCTAAAATTTAATAGAAAATCATTAGTTATTTTTCAATTTTGTTTCTCCCATTCTATTTTAATCGTAGAAGTACTCATGGAAACAAAGTTTCCCAATTGTCAAGAGATGAGATCCTCTTATTTAATTAATAATTCAAAATATAAGGATTGTTAAAAGGGCCCTCTTATTATCAATTCTTATATATAAATATTTATCATTAAATAAGAGGACGCTCTTATATAAATTCACTATTTTAAAAATATTTGTTATGAAATAAAAATGATTACAATATAATCAATCGTGATTAATAATATTTATAGACAAAAATTATAATTTTAAAAATTATACACCCTAATTATGGAATATTAATCAACACTAATAATTAATTATTAATTAGAAAAATAAAAATTAAATATTAAAAATAAAATAATATTAAATCTTGATTAGGTGGAATAAAATCAACTTAACAATTGTTAAATTAAATTGAACCACCCAAAATTGAAATTGAAGAAAATAAATAAAAAAACTAATAAATTAACAAGTGGTTATAAAAAGTGAACTAAATGATTTCAAGTGAATTGTCATACAGTCTCACAGCACATATCGAATTGTGCATGGAAAATTCTATGACGCGTGTGCATGTAGTGTGTTCCTCTCATACGTAATTAAAAAAAAAAAAGTGGCTTTCCATTATTTAAAATTTATTATTTTATGTGAAAAGGGCCCATTGCATGTGTACGCATCATAGAATTTTCCCAATTGTACATAATACTTTTCTTGACAAAAGCAATTTTTTTTATTATCTTAAATTCAATTTTTAGTTAAATTACAAATATGTCATCATTTCATTTTTTGGTGTTTTGGACTTGGGTCTTGAACGGATGAAATGTTCTACTATATTATGTGCAACACTTTATGCTACACAATTAAAATTATTAATTTTTATTTCATTTTTTTCTTCGATTTCAATTGATCATGCTTTAGCTAATTTTACACTCATTAATTAGGGTTCACTTTTCCCAATTAGAGAATATGCTTATTTTTCAATATTTAATATTTTTTTTAATTAATAACTGATTATTTCTGATAAAAAATATTATATACTCTAATTGTGAAAAAAATGAACACTAATTAACAAGTGTAAAATTAAACTAAAGAACAATCAATTGAAATCGAAGAAAAACAGAATAAAAATTAATAATTTTAATTGTGTAGTATAGAATGTTGCACAAAATGTAGTAAAGAATTTCACCAAAGATCCATCTATGGGTACTGTCTAACACCTGATATTTTTTTGATCTACTTCAAATTCAATTGTTAGTAAATATATTACAGGTATTTCACTGATTATTTATATTTAAACTTGAACTAGTATACCACATGTGCAATGCACAGGGGGTGTTATTAAAAAAAATATTTATATACAATAATAAAATTATATTCAATCATGAATTTCGCATATAAATATATGAATTATATCATTTGAATTATAAATTAGGGAAATTTACACTTTGATACCTACATTTTGAACACTTTTTCAAAAATGACCCACTTTATTACTATTAGCAAAACAGTACCCACTTTTTCAAAATTTTTACAAATCTGACCTCGATCAAATTTCCAGCCTAGAATATGTATGTGGCACGCCAGAATTCTTGCGTGGCTTTTTTGCTCCAATAAAAAATATTACCTGGATATTTCATGTCAATTATGAACTAAAAATAAAATAAATTTATTGGGCATACCACATGGATATTCTAGGCTGAAAATTTGATCGAGGTCAGATTTGCAAAAAATTTGAAAAAGTGGTACTGTTTTGTTAATAGTAATAAAGTTGGTCATTTTTGAAATAGTGTCCAAAATGTAGGTATCAAAGTGTAAATTTCCCTATAAATTACTTATGTATTTTTCATCATTGGAGAAATCAGCTTTGGCGACTCTAGCTGTATTAGAATCACCCAAGTTGGTTGTAAAATTGAGAAGGTAGGGTCCTGACTGCCCAATTGGTCTCGACATCGATTAATCGGCAAATTAGGCAATAATTTTTTTTAATTTTTTTAAATATTTTTGTTCAAAATATGATTAAATAAAAATTTGAGGTTTTCCACCCTTTTTATATACAACAACCTACATCCCAATGTTTCAATCTATAAGCAATGTGGGATGTAGGAAATTTGTAAAAAATTGCGGAACTAATTTGAGGTTTCGATTTAAGATTACCCACTCTTTTATACAACCCATATCCCAATATTTCAATCTACAACCGATGTGAGATGTAGGGTAAGTGAAAATTTAATATGTAATAATATATTATAGAAAAATAAAAATGCTCAGGCGAAGACAATCTAAATGGAATTTTATATGTTATTATATGTAACTTTATGAACTCACTTGTGGAGAAACAAAACATCATAGTCCCGATGATTGATATGTAACTTTAGAACTTCACAAATCTACACACACGCACACACACGAATGAGGAATGATAGAAAAAAAATATTCTTTATTGAAAAAATCAAATACATTATCTTTAAAGATTTTAACTCATTAAAAGAGTTTGGATGTGGATGTTGAATTTTTTAATATATTTAATTAACTAAAAAATTAAAAATATTTTAAATTAATATATTAAAACATCTTATTATATTTTTTAATATATTTAATTCAATTTTAATTAAAAATATTTAATTTCTAAACATTTAAAATGTATCGTATTAAATTGATAAAACCAAATATCAAATATTATACTTGATCTCAATTTGCAGAGATCATTGTTGGGCCTCACAATTCATAATTTGTTCATATACAATATTATTTATTTGTTATTCAATGTGGGATAAATTTTGGCTTAAAATTAAAATATATAAGTTTTAACTATGTAAAACATCTTTAAAGTTAAAAACTTAAATATGATAACTTGAAAATCTTAAAATTATCTAACATTAAAATGATAAGATCAATTAATGCATTTCGAGTTTCGACCATTCAAAATTTAAATATATTTAATTTAAAATTTTATATGCAGATCTTGATTTTTTAAAATATATTTAATCAATGGACATTTTTAAATACACCATTAAATTTTCTTTATGTACCACTATTAAATTTAATTCAGAAATAAATAATTATTAATTTACATAAATATCATTTTTAGTTTTAAAAATTACTTAAAAAGAAATAAAATAAAAATAAAAAATCCCCTCCTTCCCACCTCAATGAACGCACCCGCTACATTGCCCCACAATTGTTCTCTCATTGTCCTCCATTTATGCAAATCTTCATTTCTCATATCTTCCTTCATTTATTTTCTTTGTAAGAATTGCCTATGAAATCAAATGTGTGTATTGATGTCATATACTTTTGTGACTAAAAAATTGATTTCGTTATCTTCTCCAATCATAAGAGTTGTCGCATGAATGTTTGGAGAAATACATGTATCTGATTTAGGAGTTGACATTTGGAACATGGTGTTGATGATATTACTTTAAAATCTGGTGACATTGAAGGATTTGTCGGAATATTTTATAAATATGAAAAAGGGTTTTGTCTGAGTTGGAACACAGTATTGATGGCAACTATGTCCTTCTCTATTTTATTTTGAAAAAAATTAATTAATTACTAGGGAAGAAAAGCGAAGACGGCAGGTGAGGAAGAAAGGTGACGGCGACAGAGGGCAATAGATATGTAGTATGGATGGGAGAAAGAGTGAGAGTGGAGAATATTTTTTTTAATTTTTTTTGATTTTTTTTTAATTTATTTTTCATAATGAAATGATAGAAATGACTTTTAAATGTGAAAATATGAAAAAGTTGTGTGGCGTATGAAATAAATATAGTATATAAAGAAAAAAAAATGATGGTTTACTTAGAAACACCATTAATCAATTAAAAAGTAGAAAATTTAAATCAATATTTTTAAAATATTTCATTTGAACTATTTAATATATATAATTCAATTCAAATCTATAATATCAAATATCTAAATATTACACTTGATCTCAACCTATAAATCAACAAATGTGGAAATATCATTTTTGGGACTCACAATTTATAATTTGTTCATTTATAACAATATTTGTAAGTGTTTTTATGTGTGATGATTTTTGTTTGAAAAAACTAAAACTATAAGCTCTAACTATTTAATTTATATATAAAAATCATGACATAAATATATTTAACAATTAATTGCCAAGTTCTATCAATACATTTAATTCAAAATTTTAAGTAGATTTAATTTAAAATTCTCGATGTGTATCTTGATTAATACATTTAATTTAAAATTTTAAATATATTTAATTGAAATTTTGATATGGATCTGGAATTATTTTAATATATTTAATCAACTTAAAAATTTAAAATATTTTAAATTAATATATTAGAACATTCACTCATAACACTTAAAAGAATAATAATTAATATAAATTTATGATCCACCGTAAAGAAAAAAAAATATGTGTTTAAAAAATTCACATATAAATCAATAATTTAAAGGCCACATAATTTTTTCATTGAATGAACAAAATAGTTTTTGATAAAAAATAGTATTTTTGTGAAATAAAAAAATAATTTATAATGTTGAAATTCTAGTATTGAATGACTATATAATATAAATATTAGCTAATTAATAAATATTATACTCTTATTTATAGAAAGTGTATTTAGGAGGGAAAACCTATTATTACTATTTATAGTGACTATCTTACTTTTAGATATAACTAGTATACCACCAGTGCGATGCACAGGAGATGTTATTAAAAAAATATTTATGTACAATAATAAAATTATATTCAGTCATGAATTTCACATATAAATATATGAATTATATCGTTTGAATTATAAATTGCTTATGTATTTTTTCATCATTGGAGAAATCAATCTTGGTGGCTCTAGCTGTGTCGGAAACACCCAAATTGGTTGTAAAATAGATAAGGCAGAGTCTTCGCTGCCCATATGGTCTCGACAATGATTAATTGGCCAATTGGGCACGAATAAGTTTTTTCAATTTTTTAAAATATTTTTGTTCAAAATATGATTAAATAAAAATTTTGAGGTTTTCCACCCTTTTTATACAACAACCCACATCCCAATATTTCAATCTACAACCGATGAGAGACGTAGGGTAAGTGAAAATTTAATATGTAAATAGCAATATGTAATAATATATTATAAAAAAAAACTTAGGTGAAGACAATCTAAATGGAATTTTATATGTTATTATATGTAATTTTATGAACCCACTTCACAGATCTACACACGCGCGCGCGCACACACGAATGAGTAATGATAGAAAAAAAAATATATTTTTTATTGAAAAAAATCAAATACATTATCTTTAAAGATTTTAACTCGTTAAAAGATTTTGGATGTGGATATTGAATTTTTAATATATTTAAAAATATTTTATTATATTTTTTTAATATATTTAATTCAATTTTAATTCAAAAATATTTAATTTCTAAAAATTTAAAATGTATCATATTAAATTGATAAAATCAAATATCAAATATTATACTTGATCTCAATTTGCAGAGATCATTGTTGGGCCTCACAATTCATAGTTTGTTCATATACAATATTATTTCTTTGTTCTTCAATGTGGGATAGATTTTGGTTTAAAATTAAAATATATAAGTTTTAACTATTTAAAACATCTTTAAAGTTGAAAACTTTAATATGATAACTTGAAAATCTTAAAATTATCAAACATTAAATGATAAGATCAATTAATACATTTCGAGTTTCGACCATTCAAAATTTAAATATATTTAATTTAAAAATTTGTATACGGATCTTGATTTTTTTAAAAATATATTTAATTAATGGGTGTTTTAAATACACTACTAAATTTTCTTTATACACCACTATTAAATTTAATTCAAAAATAAATAATTATTAATTATATAAATATCATTTTTAATTTTAAAAATTACTTAAAAAAGAAATAAAATAAAAATAAATAACCCCGTTCTTCTCACCCCAGTGACCTTGCTCGCCGCATTGCCCTCACAATTGCTCTCTCTTTTCCCTCCATTTATGCTAATCTCTATTTCTTTCATCTTCTTCCATTTATTTTCTCTGTAATAATTGTCTATGAAATCAAATGTGTGTATTGATGCCGTATATTTTTTGGGCTAAAAATTGATTTTGGTAACTTCTCCAATCATAGGATTTGTCGCATAAATGTTTGGAGAAATACATATATCTGATTGAGTGGTTGAAATTTGGAACATGGTGTTGATGATAATACTTTAAAATCTGGTGACATTGAATGATTTGTCATAATATTTTATAAATCTGAAAAAGAGTTTTGTCAGAGTTGGAACACAGTGTTGACGGCAACTACGTCATTCTCTATTTTATTTTGGAAAAAAAATAATTATTGGGGAAGAAATGTGAAGGTGTCAGGTCAGGATGAAAGGTGACGGCGATGGAGGGCAACGGGTATGTAGTATGGAGGGAAGAGAGTGAGGGTGGAGAATAATTTTTTTTTAATTTCTTTTGAATTTTTTTTTAAACTTATTTTCATACTGAAATGATATAAATGACTTTTATCGTGATTTGTAAAGATAAAATATGAAAATATGAAAAAAAATATGATGTATAAAATAAATGTGGTGTATAAAGAAAAAAAGAGTGGTGTATATAGAAACACCCTTAATCAATTAAAGAGTAGAAAATTTAAATCAATATTTTAAAAATATTTCATTTGAACTATTTTAATATATATAATTTAATTCAAATCTATAAATTTAAAGTATATTTAATATTTAATATTAAAATGATAATATCAAATATCTAAATATTATACTTGATCTCAATTTAGAGATCAACAATGTGGAAATATCATTGTTGGGACTCATAATTTATAATTTGTTCATGCATAACAATATTCGTAAGTTTTTTATATGAGATGATTTTTGTTTGAAAAACTAAAAGTATAAGCTTTAACTATTTAAATATATATATATATATATATGTATATATATATAATTCATGACATAAATATATTTAACAATTACTTGCTAAGTTCAATTATTACATTTACTTCAAAAATTTAAGTAGATCTAATTTAAAATTCTCGATGTGTATCTTGATTAATACCTTCAATTTGAAAATTTAAATATATTCAATTGAAATTTTGATGTGGATCTGGAATTATTTTAATATATTTAATCAACTTAAAAATTTAAAATAATTTTAAATTATTATATTAGAACATTCACTCATTATACTTAAAAGAATGATAATTAACATAAAATTATGGTACATCGTAGAGAAAAAAAATAGATGTTTAGAAAATTCACATATACATCAACAATTTAAGGCCACATAATTTATTTCATCGTATGAACAAAATAATTTTTAATAAAAATATAGTATTTTTGCAAAATAAAAAAATAATTTATAATATTGAATTCTAGTATTGAATGAGTATATAATATAAATATTAATTAATTAATAAATATTTTATTTTTATTTATAGAAAGTGTATTTAAGCGGGAAAACTAATTATTACTATTTATAGTGACTATCTTACTTTTAGATATAATATAGATATAGATTCGGATGCAAGTCCCTTGTAACAATATCCGTCGAGTGATACGACATACTATGTTTACTGATATATAAATGGAGACTTCAAAAGAACTCAATAAAAATTAGGTTCATTTTCAAATGGGCTTATATTTAAAAAATGTTACAACCCATGCAAATAAAAATACAAGTATGAGCTTATGTATCGAAACATATTAGTTTTTGGGTGTTACTATTTGTACTACTATAGTTTTAATATACACCACATTTATTACTTACACTATTTTTTTTAATTTTTTCTTTACACACCACAGTTTTTCTCTTTTTAACCTTTAGTTTAAAAACCAATTTAAATCAATTTGTTAAACAAAAAGAAAAGAAAATTATGAATTGAGAAATAGTTCTTGTTCGTCAAAGCAGAGGGAGAGAGGTAGAATTTCTTTTGCGAAATTGAGAGGAGGGAGGCGAAAAATCAAAGAGAAAGATGATCTTCCAAGAAGAGTGTTCTTCTACCCAACATAATTCCACCAATTCGAATTTCATCGAATCCATTCATAAGTTTTTAGGATGTAAGTATTTCACTGGGGATAAATTATATCTATCTTGATTTACAGTTTTTTACAGACTATGATGAGTACAATCTATTTTCCCCATCCAATATACTTTGTTTGCGTTAAAATCTAACATATTTTATATCAATGAATTTAATAAAAAAAATGAACCAAAAACTTGATATTAAACTCAACCAGAATCAATGAAAACATTGTTCAACAACCATTCTTGATAATATCGTTTCTAGATAATTTTGCAAGACAAATTCACAGCGTATTGCACAAGATGGTGAACCGCCACAATGATACTTCGATAAGCATTAGAGAGGCCCAAAACAAAGCCTTGGTTAGTGACAGATCATCAGGCATCACTTCCGGTCCTTTCCTTATGCTTGAAAGCACTCTTGGTGTAATAAGAGAATCTGTGAAAATAATAATAGGAATGATATGCTCTTCCATACACAATATTTGTTATAATGAAAATTAAATTATAGTGTTTTAATACAATAATGAAATCAGAGTTTAAATACAATTTCTTCTTCAATTTCTGCAAATATATATATATATATATATATATATATATATATATATATAGGGGTGGAGTTATATAAAAATAACCCATTGTGTGAGAAATGAGAACACATCTCACACCACACATCCATCAAAAATCAAAGGTCCAGATTTGATGAAAAAGACGGTGGCAATTTTGTAATATTTGAAAAGTTTTTCGCGCGGGGGTATTACTGTAATTTGGTAATGCTTATAAAAATCGCGGAGGATTTGATAACAGATCGTTATGCTAACGAAGTATTATCATAATGCTAACAAAGCATTATAGTTATGCTAATTAAAGTTTTCAAATATTGTTGGCGAAAAAAATATTCTAAAAATTAATTATAAACCTAATTCGATTTAATAGACCCTAATTAAATGGAAAAAATCATAATTGGATGAAATAAACCTAATTAGATGAAATAAACATTGATTGGATGTGGTAAACCCTAAATGAGTTGAAAGAAATCATAATAATAATAATATATTTGTACTACGTTAGCATTATAGTTTTGGTTCGTCAGCATTGCGAATACACTATGTTAGCATATGGCAATACTCTATCAACATACGTTATAAATTATAATTGGATAGGATAAACCATAATAATCAATTAAGAACTATAAACAAAAAATTAAATTTCAAAAGAATAATGATAATTAGATGGAATAAACCATAATCGAGATTAAATAAACTATAATTGAGATTTAATAAACCCTAATAAATTTATACTATGTTAGCATTATGATAATTCTTTGTTAGCACATCGAATATATTATGTTAGCATATGACAAATGCTTCATTAGCATACGTTCATATGTTATCATAATGCTGACGAAGAATTATTATATGCTAACGAAAGCATTTACAACATGGGCACGCGTAAAAAAAATTCTTTTTTATTTTTCGTTCATATTTTTTCATCCAAACATAGCCTTTCGACATCTTAAATGAAAGAGCATGAAGAGAGCTTTAATTTGATATATTTTTTGTGTGCATTGGATTAAAAACGAGGAAGTTATGGTCGATTAAAGTTTTTAAGATTTTTTTTAATTGCTGACATCATCAATTTTAATGGATTTGGACGAAAATAGCCCTCCTTCCTTATTTTTTGCCCTATTATTTATGAAATTGCCACCTTAAATCTCAACAATTGGATCATTAAATTGGATGGTGTAAGATGTGTTCTCATTTCTCACACCAACAAGGTGTTCTCATATGAACCATATCCTATATATATATATATATATATATATATATATATATATATATATTTAGTCAAGAAAAAATTGAAAAATGATCCGATTTTTTATGTTTTTTTTAAACCCAAAAGGACAGGGTTATGAAAAAAAAGAAGAAAAACGAGGGTGGGGTATGAAGAAGTGATAATTTTTTAGGAGTTTTTAAGTATTGAGAGTTGTGGAGGTAAATTTGGTGTAATCCGGACAATTTGTACAGGATACGAGAACGCGCGGAAGACTTATAGAATCGAACACCCCAACTAAGGAAGGATTCAACCCTACTATAAGACTCAAATAACTTGAAATAATCTGAATTAAACGAAATAATAACTCAAAACAATATTAAAGACGAACTAGACCTAATTACGACACTTAAACTATGACACAAAAAGGACACACAAATCCAAAGGTAAGGGGGCTGTTTTGGACGATTATTATGGCTGGAAAAAGGATATTATGGGCTGAAAATATGGTGAAGAAAGGCTAAAGTAGATAGGGTATGTTAAGGCTATGAAGTACTTACGGTATTGATGACAAACACGACGAATTGGGCACGAACGGAACCGAACCCTTGTTAATCGACACATGATCAGGTCTTGATGGCTTGGGAGTGTCACGGACGTTGATGGAAGGTGTAGGAAGTCGAAGATGGTGGCTGGACGATGGAGGTGTTGTGATTTGCAAACCGATTAATCCCCAGCGTATCTTATACGATGAAAACGAATCTCAAAGTTACTCGGTAGCGAGTTCACCCTAATTCTTCATGTGAATTAGAATGTTCCCTTGATGTAAGACTCAAAGTTTTCTAGGCTTCAAGAATGAGTATTTTCGACAGAAAACAATCAAAAGCTTTGAACGGTTGAGACACAAATTGAATGCAAACGCAATTTTAATCAATATTGTCTAAAATATAAAAGTAACATGGTTCCCCTATTTATAGGGCCTAACATGCACGAAATTAAACTCTAAAAAAGGCCTAAAAATCTGATCCAAAAAGGATCTCTAACTATATTATAAAAATACCTAAACTAGAATTATATTCAAGGTTGGAAATTGCCTTAAATACAATTCTAGTCAAACCTATACTAAAAGGAATGAATATTACACTTAAAAATTAATTAAAAACCGATCTAAACTATAGTCTAAATTAATTAAATAAATACTATAGTCTAGATAAAAATCAACCCCTTAATTAAATTAAATCAAGGGCGAAAACAGCTCCATGCACACGTGCACTTCTTCTTGCTCTCTTCTTCAACTCTTCAAGTTATATTCTCCATGGTATGATCTTGATCTTCATTAGTTAATAAATTAACTAAAGTATGGCTGCACTTTGCATCTTCTAATTCCTCGAACTTCTTGCGAATCAACACTTGGAAATAACCTTGTAATTTCTTCGCTCGGAGTCGCATCATTGGACCTTTGAATTGCAGCTCGGGTTCAAGGCCTTCAATGCCTTGCATGGCTTCATCATTCCCCTTCTGCTGAAGAGAATTCATCCTCAAATTTGGATCTTCGTCTTGGTCGAACTCATCTGCAACAAACGGAGATAAATCAGCAACATTGAAAGTTGAAGAACATTTATACTCACCGGGAAGATCAATGCGGTAAGAATTGTTGTTTACATGACTCAGAATTGTGAAAGGACCATCTCCACATGGTGACAACTTGGACTTTCTCAGATTTGGAAACCGTCCGGGACTCAGATGAATCCAAATGCGATCTCCGGGCTGAAATATCACTTGCTTGCGTCGCACATTTCTGGAGTCAGCCGTGTGCTTCCCTTTGTGCTCAATGTGAGCACGCACTCTCTCATGCATCTCCTTAACTTGCTCAGCTCTTCTCAAACCTTCAACACTTGTTAGATGCTCAACAAGTAAATGTAACAAATCAGTAGGCGTTCACGAATTAAATTCATAAACAACCTCAAAAGAAGACATATTAGTAGAAGAATGTACCACACGATTATATGCAAATTCAGCGTAAGGTAAACACTCTTCCCAAGACTTCAGATTATTTTTAATTAAAGACCTAAGTAGTGTGTCTAAAGTACGATTCACAACCTCAGTTTGACCATCGGTTTGTGGATGACATGCAGTAGAAAACAATAGCTTAGTCCCTAATTTTCCCCCACAAAACTCGCTAAAAGTGTGCTAAAAACATAGAATCCCTATCACTAACAATAGTTTTAGGATTACCATGCAATCTAACTACATCCACAAAGAACAGGTTTGCTATATGCACATCATCATTAGTTTTTCTACATGCAATGAAATGCGCCATTTTAGAAAAACGATCAACAACCACAAAAACATAATCCTTACCCGATCTAGACCTAGGTAAACCCAAGATAAAATCCATAGACAAATCAATCCAAGGTGAACTAGGGGTGGGTAGGGGCGTGTATAAACCAAACGGATGTGAAGTAGACTTAAACTTGTGGCAAGTAACATATCTACTACACACATGTTCAACATCTCTTCTCATATACGGCCAATAAAAATGCTCATGCAGCATGCTTAATGTTTTATTCACACCAAAGTGACCCATTAAACCTCCCGCATGCGATTCTAACATAAGTAGCTCATGCACAGAACAACTAGGAATGCATAACTTAGAACCACGAAATAAAAATCCATCATGCACGAAAAACCCATCAAAAGACTCAGACTTTTTTGAACACTCATCAAAAATCGAAGCAAAGAAGGGATCACATGCATACAAATTCTTAATCGACTCAAAACCAAGCATTCTAGCATGCATCAAATTCAGCAACGTGTACCGTCTAGATAGGCATCGGCTACGACGTTTTCTTCTCCTTTCCTGTATTTGATGACGTAGGGGAATGACTCGATGAACTCGACCCATCTCGCATGCCTCTTATTCAGATTTTGCTGCCCTTTCAAATGATTTAAGCTCTCATGGTCCGTGTGAATCACGAACTCCTTTGGCCACAGATAATCCTGCCACGTCTCCAATGATCTTTTCAATGCGTACAACTCTTTGTCATAGGTAGAATAACGCAGAACTGCACCATTTAATTTCTCACTAAAGTAGGCAACTGGATGCCATTCCTGCATTAAAACAGCACCAATACCTATCCCGGAGGCATCACATTCAATCTCAAAAACCTTATCAAAATCAGATAAACACAAAACAGGTGCATGACATAAAATATGCTTTAAACGTGTAAATGCTTCATGCTGTGCTTTACCCCACTCAAACTTACGATCCTTCTTACTTAGCTCACTAAGAGGTGCAGTAATGCTAGAGAAATCACATACAAAGCGATGATAAAATCCGGCAAGGCCGTGAAAGGATCGAACCTCTGTGGCTGACTTGGGCATTGGCCATTCTTCAATCGCTTTAATTTTAGAACGGTCAACCTCAATACCAGGTACACTCACAACAAAACCAAGAAATACAACCTCATCTAAAAAAAGAGCATTTAGACAGATTTCCATACAACTTGGCTAATCTCAGAATATCAAAAACACGCTTAAGATGTGCTAGGTGCGCCTGTGCATTGTGACTGTAAATCAGGATATCATCAAAGTACACAACTACATATTTCCTAATCACCTCACGCAAAATATGGTTCATTAATCTCATAAAAGTGCTCGGTGCATTAGTGAGACCAAAAGGCATTACTAACCACTTATATAAACCATGCTTAGTCTTAAAAGCTGTTTTCCACTCATCCCCTTCATGCATTCTAACTTGAAAATAACCAGAACGCAAATCAATTTTGGAAAAGACTTTAGAACCGGATAATTCATTAAGCATATCATCTAATCTAGGGATAGGGAATCGATACTTCACTATTATTTTGTTGATGGCGCGACAGTCCATGCACATTCTCCACTCGTTGTTCTTCTTCGGCACTAGAATGACTGGAACTGCACAGGGGCTCATCGACTCTCGAATCTGCTTCTTCTCAAGTAACTCTTTCACTTGTCTATCGATTTCCTTAGTCTCTTTAAGGGACATTCGGTATGCTGGTCGATTTGGCAAGACGACGCCGGGCTGGAAATCGATTTGGTGCTCGATCCCAAGAACTGGAGGTAATCCACTTGGAATCTCTTCCGGGAACACATCCGCAAACTCCTCCATAAGTGGCTGCACAACACTAGGCAAAGAAATATCATTAATAGCACTACTCTTATAAGATAGAAGAACAAAAGGTAAACCTGCTTTTAATGCTTTTTCTACACCTTTCACTGAAATAAACAGGCTGCGGTTTTGATCTTTCTTTGCAGCTGATCCAGACGAATTCCCATGCACAAGGGAATCATTGGAGGACAATTTAGGGGTTGAAAAAGTAGGAGTGGTGGCCTTCTTGGGGGTCTCAGTCGATTGGGTGTCGTTGGCGGTAGTCCGGGCTGCGGCGGCGGCCTCTTTTGCTCTCTCCGCTCTAAACCTCTCTTGCATAATTCTCTGATCCTCTGCAATAGCTTTAGGGGAAAGCGGCCTGAGTGTAGTAGTCCGTCAATCTCTCTTCACGATGTACATGTTTGCAAAGCCATCATGAACCGTCTGTCTGTCAAACTGCCATGGTCTACCTAACAATATGTGTGCTGCATCCATATGAATAACATCGCAAACAATAGAGTCAGAAAATTGACCAATAGAGAATGAGACACTTACCTGAGCCGTTACTTTGATCTCTCCTCGATCCGTAAGCCACTGCAACTTGTATGGCTTCGGATGCTTGAAGGTGGTCAGTGCCAATTTGTCAACTGCATACTGGCTCATGGCGTTGATCACACTCCCACTGTCTATTATCATCGAGCAGGTCTGGTCTTTGATAGTAACACGTGTGAAAAAAATGTTCTCACGTTGATCCGGCTGCTCTTCTTCACGATTGATGCTCAGACTGCGTATAATGTAATACCCTAAAATTTTATTATCTAAATTTAATTAGGAATATACATCTAATAGTTAGAATAATTGAAATATCCAGAAACTTTTTAGTATTAAAATAATAACTTATGTTTACCTTAAGGGTAAGTTAGAGGAGAAAATTTACCTTTAAATTTTTTTTTTATTTTTTTTTAGGTAAGTATGTTGTTGAGAGGGTTAGAGATACCCCGAGACCTTCTCATAACTGTTATTAATGAATAAAATTTTAAAGCCAAATATATTTATATAGGTTTATGCATTTGAACTTGACTATGCCTTTTTATTTCTTTGGTAAAAAAGTTAAAATTTATATATTTAATATTTTATTGATAATGGATTATATATATATATATTAAATAGAATAGATATACGTATATGTTTAGGGATATTCTACTTTAATTCATATATAGTACAAAAGGATCTATTTCTAAATAGATATAGTATATTATAATAGATAACAAGCTTTGTGTTTCCCTTGTGCAGACACGTAGCTTTATAGGAAAATTATAGGTGTATTTTTTTTTTAATTCATGTTAGGTGATTAGTGGTATACGTGTGCATGAGTTGTGGGGAAGCAATATCTATTCAATTAAAGTATATGATGAGGACATCCATAGCAATGAGAAAATCAATGAAGAACTGCAATTCAAAGGACCCGTCACAAGACTACGAGCTAAGAAGTTGCAAGATTATTTGCAAGCTACAATTCGCAAGAAGCTCGAAGAAGAAGACGGCGTGCAAGGAAGCTTGAAGATGATGACCTTGTTGACGTTGAAAGATGGAGATCAAGACATGGAGAACACAACATGAAGATGTGGACGTGTGCATGAGCTTAAATGGAAGAAGTTTCGGCCGTGAATGAAGAAGACCAATTTTCGGTCTTGTTGATTTTATTCTAATAGTTATTTTATTTTAGACTATAGTATTTATTTTATTTAATTAGACTATAGTATGAATCAGATTTATTTAATTAATTTGGATGTAATTTTCAGTCACTTTAAGTCATAGGTTGACTAGGATTTTAGATAAGGCAAGATCTACAACTTCTACCTTAAATAGAATTCTAGTTTAGGAAATTACCTAGTCTAGTTCTAGTTTGATTTGGGCAAGTAATTTTCGGCCCTTATCACCTTATTTTCGGCCCTCCCTATACTTATAAATAGGGGATCCATGTTACATTGATACTTTAGACTTTATTTGATTAATTAGCTTTTGCTTCAATATTGTCTCATCCCCATTTAATCTTTGTGAGTTTAGATATTAAATTCATACTCTTAGAACTAGCAATTCTAGGTTTTCCAAAGGGAATTCATCGTCTACGTTCGAGGGATCGCCGGAGACTCGTTAATCGAAGAACAACTTAAAGAATTTGGCCTTGTGTACGTTTGAGATTCAAAGCAACTTTTGGGTTGTGATTCACTTCTACCCAACATCACCGCCGTCCATCACCACGACGCCACCATCAACCACCGTCGTCCATCCCAAGTCAGCCCCATCGTGTTCAAGATCGTGTTTCTCCCGTCCAAACCATAAGTCCGTTACAACTCTATCATATCCTATTGATGAGGACATCCATAGCAATGAGGAAATCAATGAAGAGCTGCAATTCAAAGGACCCGTCACGAGACTACGAGCTAAGAAGTTGCAAGATTATTTGCAAGCTACAATTAGCAAGAAGCTCGAAGAAGAAGACGGCGTGCAAGGAAGCTTGAAGATGATGACCTTGTTGACGTTGGAAGATGGAGATCAAGACATGGAGAACACAACATGAAGATGTGCACGTGTGCATGTGGACGTGTGCATGAGCTCGAATTGAAGAAGAATCGGCCGAAAGTGAAGAAGGCCAATTTTCGGTCTTATTGATTTTATTCTAGTAGTTATTTTATTTTAGACTATAGTATTTATTTTATTTAATTAGACTATAGTCCAAATCAGTTTATTTAATTAATTTGGTTGTAATTTTCGGTCCCTTTAAGTCATAGGTTGACTAGGATTTTAGATAAGGCAAGATCTACAAGTTCTACCTTAAATAGAATTCTAGTTTAGAAAATTTCCAAGTCCAATCCTAGTTTGATTTGGGCTCTAATTTTCGGTCAAATAGCTTGATATTTTCGGTCCTCCTATTGTTATAAATAGGGGATCCATGTTACATTGATACTTTAGACTTTATTTGATTAATTAGCTTTTGCTTCAATATTGTCTCATCTCCATTTAATCTTTGTGAGTTTAGATATTAAATTCATACTCTTAGAACTAGCAATTCTAGGTTTTACAAAGGGAATTCGTCGTCCACGTTTAAGGGATCGCCGGAGACTCGCTATCGAAGAGCAACTTAAAGAATTTGGCCTTGTGTACGTTCGAGATTCAAGGCAACTTTCGGGTTGTAATTCACAACACTTACACCACCGCCGTCCATCATCCACGACGCCACCATCAACCACCGTCGTCCATCCCAAGTCAGCCCCATCGTGTTCAAGATCGTGTTCCTTCCGTCCAAACCGTAAGTCCGATACAACCCTATCATAACCTATCTACTCAAGCCCTTCTTCACCCATATCTCACGACCAAAATACCTTCATCATCCTCGCCCATATCATCGTCCAAAACAGCCCTTGTTCCTTTGGATTTGTGTTATTTTGTGTGTCATAGTTTAGGTATTTTATTAGTTCTAGTCGTCTAGTTTGTTCCGTTATCTTCCGCATATTTTCCATTAGTTGTTTGAGTCGTAGAAGACATAAAACCTTACGTGTGTCGACGTGTGTTCGTTCCTAGAGTCCGGGTCGTATCATAAAAGTGGTATCAAAGCCACGTCGACTTTGGTTCGTTTTTGTGTCTTTATTTTATTTTACGTTTGATCGAGTTGTAATTTAATTTCTGTAGTGTTCATTGTTAAAAAAAAAAAGAAAAGGCACGATCAAAAGTTAAAAAAAAAAGAAAAGAGCCAATCGAGATTAAAAAAAAAAATTGGATAAAAAAAAATCCGAAATTTAAAAAAAAAAGAATATTCATTGTTTCCTTTTAGTACAATTTTTATTTTGGTACTTTCCTTTTGGAATTAGATCATAGTTGGTAATTACCTAGTGAGTCTCATCTTATTTTTGGTAGTTTCCTTCTAGTTTGATTTTATTTTTGGAACTTTCCATTCAAGTTCTATTTTCTTTTTGGTAACTTCCATAAGAGTCTTATCTTATTTTTGGTTCATTCCTTATAGAGTCTAGGTGATACGACCCGGACTATGCTAGGACAAATCTTGAGAACGTAGCGGAAGACTTCTGGATATGAAACACGTCAGCGAATGAAGGGTTTCAATCCGACTCGATAAACAACGAAAAACAAACAAATCTAGACAAATAAAATACGTAGACTACGACACGAATTATATAACACAATACCAAAGGTTAAAGGGCTGAATAGGGACGGATTTGAGGGCTGAATTTGTAGGGAAAATCGTGTGTGACGGCTTGTGAAGAATGGTTTGGGTAGATAGGATATGTTAAGGATGAAACGAACTTACGGATGAAACGGAACGGCATAGAACTTGAACTCGAACTTGTGGGCTGAATTGAGGCGTGCATTGATGGAGTATGGATGGCGTCGATTATGGTTGATGGATGATGATTCGTTGATGTGAATCACAACCTGATAGCCTCCTTGAATCTCGAACGTACCCAAGGATGAAATCTCTAAGTTGATCTTCGATAGCGAATACCGGTTAATCCCTCAAGTGGATTAAGCAATATCCTTGAATAAGACTTAAAGTTTCTAGCTCCAAGAATATGAATTTTAAATCAAAACTCACAAAGATTTAAAAAAGGGTTGAGACAATATTGAAAGAAAAGCTTAATAATTCAAATAAAGTCTAAAGTATCAATGTAACAATGATCCCCTATTTATAATACTATGGGGGACGAAATTTAGCATCAAGAAGGCTTAAAAATTGATCCAAAAGGGATCTCTAACTATACTAGGAAGTTCCCTAAGCTAGAATTCTATTCAAGTTAGGAAATTGCCTTAAATACAATTCTAGTCAAACCTATGCTTATTATGGACGAAAATTACTCCCAAATAATTAAATAAATATGATTTGACTATAGTATTAATTAAATAAAATAAATACTATAGTCTAAATAAAATCAACCCTATAATTAAATTAATTAAAGGGCCAAAAATCTGATCTCGTGCACGCATGCTCAACTCGACGAGTTCTTCATGTTCTCTTCTTCAAACCTTGATCTCCAATCTTTAATTACTAGCAAAGTAACAATTTTGGAGTTGCTCTCAACATCTTTGTCATCTTCGAATTTCTTACATACAAATGCTTGGAAAAATCCTTGCAATTGTATTGCTCGAAATCGTGTAATTGGACCACGTATTTGCAGCTCCGGATTAAGTTCTTCAAGGCTTTTCGTGGCTTCATCATTCCCCTCCTCTTGAAAAGAATTCGTCCTCGAATTCAAAGCTCCGGGATCAAAGACGAACACGAACTGGCCATCAAATTCTTTTTGCACAAGCTGCATAAAACACATCTTCATGAACATGAACGAGAACATTCCACTTGTGTTAATCATCCGAAACTCTAGCTCCATAGATTGCCTTGACATGGTATTCATGATCAAATCTGGTGGTACATCAACTTCCAATGGAATTTCTTTAACAACCTGTAAAATAAAGACATCACAAGAAAACGGTTGACAAAAAATGTTAGAACTCAGCGGCTTCTCCATGTTTTCTTGTACGAACTCCTTATGATCTTCAACCATTGCCTCACGGATGCCATTCTCCTTTTTAAAATAAGGTTGTATCTCCAACAACTCTTCAACTTCTTCGGCTTCCTCAACTGCTTCATGGATCTCCAAATTCACAATTTGTAGTTTATCCTCCATACAATCTTTAGGACTTGTCATCTCCATGGACAAAACATCCAAACTACAATCTTCTATACTTGTATTCTCCGGATTAGTAATTTCGAGAATGGGCACCTCTTCATCAACATGAATGGAAACCGACTCCTCTTGATTACATTCGTCTTGAACTAACTCATCCAAAACTGGCATATTCTCATTGGTTGTTTCTATCATGTCCAACTCTGGCTTAGATTCTTCAACTATCTCATCTTCTAAGCACATAGAAACAGATGGTAATGAGATAAAAGGTACTTCAATGAAGTCTAGAATTGGTACCTTGGAAGTGGAAGCATCATGGGTGGCAATGCTCGACTCTACTCGAACCTCCTCTTTTGACTTCATCTATAGTTCCTCTAGCCACTTTTCTATCCGAATGACGTATTCCACCATGTCCTCCAACTCGTCGAAGCGGTACAATGCTACTCTTTCACGGATTGCCCTTCGTAGACCAGCTAGAAATCTATCCATGGTGTCTTCTGGATATTCTTCTACATCAGCTCATCTCATGGCTTCAATCATTGTGTTGTAGTAGTCATTTATACTTCGATCTCTTTGTCTAAGCTTGTATAGCTTTTCCTCCAATTCCCATTGGTAGTGGTCTGGAATGAAGCGTTTCCGCATCAAATCTTTCAACTCACGCCATATGTCGATAGGTGGAAGGTGATCTCTATGGCACCGGTTCTGCTGGAATTCCCACCATGTTGTTGCGTAGCCTTTAAACTTTGATGAAACTAGTTGCACTTTCTTTTTCTCGGGGAAGTCATAGCACTCAAAAAGTTTTTCTACTTTGCATTCCCAATCCAAATAGATGTCGGGATAGTATAGACCTTCAAACTCAAGTATGATCATGTTGTTGTTGCGGTAGAGATGGTGAGAATTTGGTGTATATGGTGTACGGGCCATGGGGAGCATGTTGCATAGGTGTATGTGACTAAGGCTGAAATTTTCGAACTCTATAGGGTATAGGGGACGAAAATTAATGGTATGAGGGAGTATATGGAAGGTTTGAAAGGATTGGAATGGAAGAAATCAAGATAAGGAAAGAATTAGATGTATTTTTGAAGTCCTAAATAGTGTAGGAATCCAAAAATAAATCCTAAAGGTAGAAGGAAAGAAATATGAAGGAAAAGGAAAGAAAGATTAGGTAATTTGGAAAGTGTTACACAATTGTGACACAATCTAAATATCCTAGTTGAACTAGACTCGAAAAGGAAAGAACTAAAAATAAATTAAAACTCAAAAGGAAACTACCAAAATAAAATAAAACTTGGAAGGAAAGTTCGAAAAATAAAATAAGACTCTAAAGGAAATTACCAACTAAAGAATTATCCTAGAAGAAAACTACCAAAATTAAAATAAGACTCACAAGGTAGATACCAACTATAAAGTAGCAAAATTAAAGAAACACAAAAGGAAAGTACCAAAATTAAAGAAACACAAAAGGAAAGTACCAAAATTCGGATTTTTTATTTTTTTATATCCGAATTTTTTTTCTTTTTTTTTTTCGACGGCTTTTTTCTCTTTTTTTTGTCGATGCTCTTTTTTTTCAATTGATAGCTATGCTATTACAACTCGATAAAATAAAAAATAAAGAAGACACGTAGGATAAAAATGACATGTCAGATTGAACCACGACCAGCAGAGCTGACGTGGCTCTGATGCCAAATTTATGATACGACCCGGACTATGCTAGGACGAATCTTGAGAACGTAGCGGAAGACTTCTGGATACGTAACACGTCAGCGAATGAAGGGTTTCAATCCGAATCGATAAACAACGAAAAACAAACAAATCTAGACAAATAAAATATGTAGACTACGACACGAATTATATAACACAATACCAAAGGTTAAAGGGCTGAATAGGGACGGATTTGAGGGCTGAATTTGTAGGGAAAATCGTGTGTGACGGCTTGTGAAGAATGGTTTGGGTAGATAGGATATGTTAAGGATGAAACAAACTTACGGATGAAACGGAACGGCGTAGAACTTGAACTCGAACTTGTGGGCTGAATTGAGGCGTGCGTTGATGGAGTATGGATGGCGTCGATTATGGTTGATGGATGATGATTCGTTGATGTGAATCACAACCTGATAGCCTCCTTGAATCTCGAACGTACCCAAGGATGAAATCTCTAAGTTGATCTTCGATAGCGAATACCGGTTAATCCCTCAAGTGGATTAAGCAATATCCTTGAATAAGACTTAAAGTTGCTAGCTCCAAGAATATGAATTTTAAATCAAAACTCACAAAGATTTAAAAGGGGGTTGAGACAATATTGAAAGAAAAGCTTAATAATTCAAATAAAGTCTAAAGTATCAATGTAACAATGATCCCCTATTTATAATACTATGGAAGACGAAATTTAGCATCAAGAAGGCTAAAAAATTGATCCAAAAGGGATCTCTAACTATACTAGGAAGTTCCCTAAGCTAGAATTCTATTCAAGGTAGGAAATTACCTTAAATATAATTCTAGTCAAACCTATGCTTATTATGGACGAAAATTACTCCCAAATAATTAAATAAATATGATTTGACTATAGTCTTAATTAAATAAAATAAATACTATAGTCTAAATAAAATCAACCCTATAATTAAATTAATTAAAGGGCCAAAAATCTGATCTCGTGCACGCATGCTCAACTCGACGAGTTCTTCATGTTCTCTTCTTCAAACCTTGATCTCCAATCTTTAATTACTAGCAAAGTAACAATTTTGGAGTTGCTCTCAACATCTTTGTCATCTTCGAATTTCTTACATACAAATGCTTGGAAAAATCCTTGCAATTGTATTGCTCGAAATCGTGTAATTGGACCACGTATTTGCAGCTCCGGATTAAGTTCTTCAAGGCTTTTCGTGGCTTCATCACTAGGCTAATTAAGATATTTAGATTGTGTCACATAGATTGATACATATCCAAATCACCCAATTACCTTATCTCTTTCTTATTTCCTTATCTCTTCTACTTCTTTCTTTCCTACCCTATTCGACCACCATCCCTAAATACTTCAAACAATCGGCCACCCCCACACACACTCATACTCGACTACCACCCTATACACACACCAAATTCACCCTTGTTCCTAGAGCAGTGACTCCATTTATTTCCCAAAATCGTGACACTCATTCCCCTAGTTCATGAACCGATTCCTTAGCTAGTTCCTCCACTTCAAATACACATTACACACACATCACTATACACTTTGAGTGCAAACACGAGTGGAAAAATCAAGAGTGAAAACAAAAGAGTGAACGTGAGATTGTGAGGTCCTACCTTGTTTTCTTTTACGTTTGTTCATTTTGTAGGTATCATGAAGAAAGGAACCCGTCCCAAATCATCCTCTACTCCTCTAGTCGACCCCCAGTCGACCTTGCCACCTTTGGACCCGTCCAAAGATCCATCCAAAGCACCCATGGAGTCTTCCTCGGATCCACCCGCACCGTGGGATCCTAAGTATCACTTTGAAGCGCTGTCCAAACACGTTCAAAGACAACACCAAGCTCTATCCGACAAGATTGATGATTTAGTGCATGCTCTTGAACCTACTAAAATAACGCACGTTTTCCCTCAAGCCATTCGAGGAAATAGCCGCCTAGAGCGTCAAAACGAGCCAGAAGAGGAGTACTTTGATGAGAATACAGATGCCGGAGATGATACTCCAGATCGTGGAACCACAATGATGACTATGGAGAAGACTGAATGCTCAATAACATCAAAACGAGCATTCCGGAGTTTGAAGGCCTTCACGATCCCGATGTCTACCTAGATTGGGAACGTAATGTGGAGAAGATTTTCGCATGCTATGATTTTTCAGAAGCTAAAAAGGTGCAGCTAACATGTTTGGAGTTTCGAGGCTACGCAGCCACTTGGTGGGAAATGCAGCAAGAAAGGAGACGAAGGAGATCGACCGTCAAGTGAAGGAGTTGCTAGAGAAGAAGCAAATCCGAGAGTCGATGAGCCCTTGTGCAGTTCCAGTCATCCTAGTGCCAAAGAAGAACAACGAATGGAGGATGTGCATGGATTGCCGCGCCATCAACAAGATAACAGTTAAGTATAGATTTCCTATCCCTAGACTTGATGATATGCTAGTTGAATTAAGTGGTTCTAATGTGTTTTCTAAGATAGATTTGAGATTTGGTTATTATCAAGTTAGAATGCATGAAGGGGATGAATGGAAAACTGCGTTTAAAACAAAGCATGGTTTATATGAGTGGTTAGTTATGCCTTTTGGTCTCACTAATGCACCGAGCACGTTTATGAGATTGATGAATCATGTTTTGCATGATGTGATTGGAAAATTCGTGGTTATATACTTTGATGATATTCTGATTTACAGTCACAGTGCACAGGCGCACCTAGAACACCTTAGGCGTGTATTTTGCTTATTGCGTGATGCTAAGTTGTATGGAAACTTGTCTAAGTGTTTGTTTTGCACGGATAAAGTCGTGTTTTTAGGCTTTGTCATTAGTTCACGAGGTATTGAGGTAGACCGTTCCAAAATCAAAGCGATTGAGGAATGGCCAACCCCGAAAAATGCCTCTGAGGTTCGATCCTTTCATGGATTGGCTGGGTTTTATCGCCGATTTGTATGGGATTTCTCCAGTATAGCCGCCCCTCTTACTGAGCTAAGTAAGAAGGACCGGAAATTTGAGTGGGGTAAACAACAAGAGCATACTTTTACTACTTTGAAGTCTTTGTTATGTTCAGTTCCTATTCTTTGTTTACCTGATTTTGTGTTTGTTGTAGTTGATAGGTTTTCCAAAATGGCTCATTTCATTGCATGTAGGAAAACTGGTGATGCTATACATGTTGCCAACTTTTTCTTTGTACATGTTGTTAGATTGCATAGAATTCCTCGTACTATTGTTAGTGATAGGGGTTCTAAGTGTTTAGGACATTTTTGGCATATTTTGTGGGGAAAATTAGGTACCAAGTTATTGTTTTCTACTGCATGTCATCCACAAACCGATGGTCAAACTGAGGTTGTGAATCGTACATTAGGAGCTTTACATAGGTCTCTAATTAAGAATAATTTGAAGTCATGGGAAGAATGTCTACCATATGCTGAATTTGCTTATAATCGTGTTGTGCATTCTTCTACTAACATGTCTCCTTTTGAGGTTGTTTATGGATTTAATCCACTAACTCCTACTGATTTGCTTTCTATACCCGTTGAGCATCTAACAAGTGTTAAAGGTATGAAGAGAGCTGACTTTATTTAAGAGATGCATGAAAAGGTACATGCCCGAATTGAGCACCAAGGCTCGAGAATCACCGCCGCACGCAACACGAGGCGCAAGCGTGTTATCTTTCAGCCCCGAGATCGTGTTTGGGTTCACTTGAGTCCTGGACGATTTCCCAACCTGAGGAAATCCAAGTTGTCGCCCCGTGGAGATGGTCCCTTCACTATTCTAAGCCGTGTTAATGATAATGCCTACCGCATTGACCTACCTGGTGAGTATAAGTGTTCTTCTACGTTTAATGTAGCTGATTTATCTCCTTTTCTTGTAGATGAATTCGACCATGATGAGGATCCAAATTCGAGGACAAATTCTTTTCAGCAGGGGAGGAATGATGAGGACATCCATAGCAATGAGGAAAACAATGAAGAGCTGCAATTCAAAGGACTCGTCACGAGACTACGAGCTAAGAAGTTGCAAGATTATTTGCAAGCTACAATTCGCAAGAAGCTCGAAGAAGAAGACGACGTGCAAGGAAGCTTGAAGATGATGACCTTGTTGACGTTGGAAGATGGAGATCAAGACATGGAGAACACAACATGAAGATGTGCACGTGTGCATGTGGACGTGTGCATGAGCTCGAATTGAAGAAGAATCGGCCGAAAGTGAAAAAGGCCAATTTTCAGTCTTATTGATTTTATTCTAGTAGTTATTTTATTTTAGACTATAGTATTTATTTTATTTAATTAGACTATAGTCCAAAACAGTTTATTTAATTAATTTGGATGTAATTTTCGGTCCCTTTAAGTCATAGGTTGACTAGGATTTTAGATAAGACAAGATCTACAAGTTCTACCTTAAATAGAATTCTAGTTTAGGAAATTTCCAAGTCCAATCCTAGTTTGATTTGGGTTCCAATTTTCGGTCAAATAGCTTGATATTTTCGGTCCTCCTATTGTTATAAATAGGGGATCCATGTTACATTGATACTTTAGACTTTATTTGATTAATTAGCTTTTGCTTCAATATTGTCTCATCCCCATTTAATCTTTGTGAGTTTAGATATTAAATTCATACTCTTAGAACTAGCAATTCTAGGTTTTACAAAGGGAATTCGTCGTCCACGTTCGAGGGATCGCCGGAGACTCGCTATCGAAGAGCAACTTAAAGAATTTGGCCTTGTGTACGTTCGAGATTCAAGGCAACTTTCGGGTTGTAATTCACAACACTTACACCACCACCGTCCATCATCCACGATGCCACCATCAACCACTGTCGTCCATCCCAAGTCAGCCCCATCGTGTTCAAGATCGTGTTCCTTCCGTCCAAACCGTAAGTCCGTTACAACTCTATCATAACCTATCTACTCAAGCCCTTCTTCACCCATATCTCACGACCAAAATACCTTCATCATCCTCGCCCATATCATCGTCCAAAACAGCCCTTGTTCCTTTGGATTTGTGTTATTTTGTGTGTCATAGTTTAGGTATTTTATTAGTTCTAGTCGTCTAGTTTGTTCCGTTATCTTCCGCATATTTTCCATTAGTTGTTTGAGTCGTAGAAGACATAAAACCTTACGTGTGTCGACGTGTGTTCGTTCATAGAGTCCGGGTCGTATCACCTATCTACTCAAGCCCTTCTTCACCCATATCTCACGACCAAAATACCTTCATCATCCTCACCATATCATCGTCCAAAACAGTCCTTGTTCCTTTGGATTTGTGTTATTTTGTGTGTCATAAGTCTAGGTATTTTATTAGTTCTAGTCGTCTAGTGTGTTCCGTTATCTTCCGCATATTTCCGTTAATTGTTTGAGTCATAGAAGACACAAAACCTTACGTGTGTCGACGTGTGTTCGTTCCTTCATCCCAGGTCGTATCATAAAAGTGGTATCAAAGCCATGTCGGCTTTGATTCGAGTTTTGCATCTTTATTTTATTTTACATTTGATCGAGTTGTAATTTAATTCCGTATTGTTCATTACAAAAAAAAAGCTACGATAAAAAAAAAAGAAGCGATCGTTGTTAAAAAAAAAGAAGAAAAAATCGATTAAAAAAAAAAGAGATCCGATAAAAAAAAAAGAATAATTCATTGTTTCCTTTTAGTTCAATTTTTATTTTGGTACTTTCCTTTTGGAATTAGATTATAGTTGGTAATTACCTAGTGAGTCTCATCTTATTTTTGGTAGTTTCCTTCTAATTTGATTTTATTTTTCGAACTTTCCATACAAGTTCTATTTTCTTTTTGGTAACTTCCTTAAGAGTCCTATCTTATTTTTGGTTCATTCCTTTTAGAGTCTAGGCTAATTAAGGTATTTAGATTGTGTCACATAGATTGATACATATCCAAATCACCCAATTACCTTATCTCTTTCTTCTTTCCTTATCCCTTCTATTTCTTTCCTTTCGTACACTATACCTATTCGGCCATTACCCTAAATCAACTACAATAATCGGCCACCTCCATACACACATACCCAACCCGTATCTCATCCATACATACCAAATTCAACCTTGTTCCTAGAGTAGTGACTCCATTCCTTTCCCAAAAACCGTGACACCTATTCCCCGAGTTCAAGAACCGAATCTTTTGCTAGTTCCTCCACTTTATATACACATTACACACACATCACCATACACTATGAGTGCAAACATGAGTGGTAAAATCAAGAGTGAAAACAAAAAAATGAACGTGAGATTGTGAGGTCCTACCTTGTTTTCTTTTACGTTTGTTCGTTTTGTAGGTACCATGAAGAAAGGAACCCGTTCCGAATCATCTTATTAGTTCTAGTTGTCTAGTGTGTTCCGTTATCTTCCACATATTTCTGTTAATTGTTTGAGTCATAGAAGACAAAAAACCTTACGTGTGTCGACACCGACCATGAATCATTGAAGCATTTCAAGGGGCAACACAAGTTGAACAAAAGACATGCCCGTTGGATAGAGTTTGTTGAGACGTTTCCATACGTCATCAAGTATAAGCAAGTTAAGGAAAATGTAGTAGCCGACGCACTATCGAGGAGGTACGCTTTACTATCCACTTTAGATGCTAAGTTGCTTGGTTTTGAGTGCATTAAGAACATGTACATTGATGATGATGATTTTAAGGATGTATATGTTGCATGTGAAGAATCTGGAGATGGGAAGTTTTATAGGCATGATGGATTTTTTTTTAGAGAAAATAGGTTATGTATGCCTAATTGTTCCATGCGTGAGCTTTTATTGTTGGAGTCACATAGTGGTGGTTTAATGGGGCATTTTGGGGTAGCTAAGACATTAGCTGTTTTGAATGAGCATTTCTTCTGGCCTCATATGAAACGTGACGTGGAACGTATGTATGCTAAGTGTGTTACATGTAGACAAGCCAAGTCTAGAGTCCAACCACATGGTTTATATATGCCTTTGCCTATTCGTACATCACCTTGGATAGATATATTTATGGATTTTGTGTTAAGATTGCCTAGGAGTAAACGTGGTCAAGATTCTATTTTTGTGGTTGTAGATAGATTTTCTAAGATGGCACATTTTATTGCATGTTCTAAAACAAATGATGCTTCTTACATTGCTGATTTATTCTTTAGGGAAGTTGTGCGTCTACATGGTATGCCTAAGACAATTATTTCTGATAGAGATGCTAAGTTCTTGAGTTATTTCTGAAAGACATTGTGGTGTAAGTTAGGAACTAAGTTATTATTTTCTACTACTTGTCACCCACAAACAGATGGTCAAACAGAAGTAGTAAATAGGACTTTATGTACTTTGTTAAGGGCTTTAATTAAAAAGAACATAAAAACTTGGGAGGAATGTTTGCCGCATGTTCACCATTTGAAGTTGCATATGGGTTTAATCCTTTGACTCCATTAGATTTAATTCATTTGCCTGTGCATGAATATACTAATCTTGATGGGAAAAAGAAAGCTGATTTTGTGAGATAGATTCATGAAAGAGCTAGAGCAAACATTGAGAGACGGACTGAGCAGTATGCCGAGAAAGCCAACAAGGGATGAAAGAGAGTAGTGTTCGAACCCGGTGAATGGGTTTGGTTACACATGAGAAAAGAGAGATTTCCGGCTTAAATGCGTTCTAAGTTACTTCCTAGAGGGGACGGGCCATTCCAAGTTGTAGAACGCATCAGTGATAATGCATACAAGTTGGACTTACCAGGTGAGTATAAAATAAGTTCATCATTTAATGTTACTGATTTAAGTCCTTTTGATGTAGGTGACGAGCTGGATTTGAGGACAAATCCTTTTCAAGAGGAGGAGAATGATACGACCCAAGCCAAGGAGATGTCCGATCCAATCAAGGTACCGGAGGGGCCAGTTACACGATCAAGAACTAAGAGATTCAAGGAGAGTCTCAGTAGATTTATACAAGGAGTCTGGACCCAAGAGGCGTCAAAGAGACCCGTCGAAGGAGTTGAAGCCGAGCATCGTTGGAGGACGAAGATCACATGTGAGTGTGAAACGGAGGGGCGGCGTGACCCGAGTACAGAGGAGGCACGACCCAGGCGCGACCCGGGGACAGACACGGCACGACCGAGCGTTGATGCAGAGGGGTGAAAAGTACCCAGGGAGGCGCGGCCCGGTGACAGACGCGGCGCGGCCTCACTCGTGCCCACCGAGGCGCGACCCGACCGAAGGCGGCGCGACCGAGCCCATGTCGCGCCTGTACGGGCGGTTCCGAATTTTGGCTTATTTTGTTTCCTAGTTTGTGTAGGATTTTATTTTGGGCTTGATGTTTTGGACCAACTATATAAGACCTTGTCTCTCATTATTTTCATTAGACAACTTTGATATTAAATTTAAAACGTGAGTTTTCACTTTTTCTCTCTGAGATAATTATCCGAGTTTCACAACACAACGTGAGATTCAAACGACTTATCAAACAGATTCACATCTCCGTTTGTGGCGTTTTCCATACAATTCGAGTTCGTGTTTCCAATTGATCGAGGGTCGCGGATTCAATCAATTCGTGGTTCAATTTCATTGTGAGGCTAGGGTTTGGATTTTCATCCCCAATTGTTCGTGTAACCTGATACTCATGGGAAAACAACGCTATCGTCGTTGTCTTACCGGCAAGGATCGCATCACTATGCCTTTTTATTTCTTTGGTATAAAAGTTTAAATTTATATATTTAATATTTTATTGATAATGGATTATATATATTAAATAGAATAGATATACGTATATGTTTAGGGATATTCTACTTTAATTCATATATAGTACAAAAGGATCTATTTCTAAATAGATATAGTATATTATAATAGATAACAAGCTTTGTGTTTCCCTTGTGCAGACACGTAGCTTTATAGGAAAATTATAGGTATAATTTTTTTTAATTCATGTTAGGTGATTAGTGGTATACGTGTGCATGAGTTGTGGGGAAGCAATATCTATTCAATTAAAGTATACGTCTATAGCTAATTACCGTGAAATTAAGAAAATAGGGACTGGAAAGCCGAAAGCTTGCTTCTGCGAACTAAGGTTATTTTAATTCAAATTAATATGCAAAATTTATTAATTATTCATGTTTGAACTTGTGATTAATTTTTCTCAATTATACAAAAGGGGGGGGGTTACGGTTGAGATTGTTTCAAGTTATATTAGATTTATTTAGTGATATAATTATTTAGATTTTGATCACTTAAAAGCTTAGGAATCTATATATGCCCGCATATATAATTTAAATAAATTATATAGTTAGCTCAGTTTATATCATATTGCAATATTTATAGTTAACTTAGCAAATTTCTAATAAATCAAGGATTAGATAATATTATTTGAACTTTACTATATGCAAGATATTTTTTTTTCTTTTCTTTTCCCTATCTGAACATGTATTGAGTGAACATTATTTCATTAATTAAAATAGTTTAATATAGAGGTAATTAGTAATATCTATATGGTATTATAGTTAGAAGATGTTAAGTTGTTATAATCACTTTGTGTAAATATCATCTTTTGGAATGAATAATATATTCTAAAGGGTCAAGTTGAATTTAAAATCAGGACACTACTAATCAAAATATAATAGTAGAAACTTTAATTAAAGGAAAGCTTAGGGATTGAGTTTTGATAGGAGTTCTTTAGTTAAACTAAGCCAATATTGATTATTGTAGGCTCAGAAGAAGTAGCAGGAATCAAGTAGAATCAATCCAGAATTTGAGAGTTTATGTTCTATCCTGGTGGGCTACTATATCTTTGCAAATTGTATCTTTCGAGTTATTAAGCTCTGCTTTGTTAAAATTGCATATGTGACTATCTGTGTTAAATATTTACGTGCTACTGTATGTTGTCGAAGTCTCATATACCGGTGATGTGTCAATGTGAGTAGCTACAGTATGCATGCATTATTTGTCCTGCCCTACTCCTTGTCGGTGAGACTAAAATGAAACACTAATGGGTTATACTCATTGGGTATACTTGGACATACTCAACTTTACGAGTGGTGATGTAGTACGGGTTGCGGGCAGTGACTGGTTATACTCTTAAGCGCTTCACGATAAAATGTTTTGGTGAACTTAGGTTGCTTTCAATTTTAAAATCTCCTAAGCTTCACTACCTGCATGAACACAGATAGATTACTTTAACAAAATGATTTACATAACTTGAATTGTTAAAACTTGCCCACTGAGTGCACTAGTACTCAGCCCAAATATTTTCAAATATTTTTCAGGTCAGTAGGCTGGCGCGTGGAGGTGACGATGCTGAAAGATGGGCTTTTATTGTTTACGTATTTTCCCATTGTCTTTTTTTGTTAAGTATTCTGTTGATAATGAAGTCTCCGCACTTGTAATATCCTTTTGTTAAACACTAAGAGCTCTGATCTTGGTATTATGAATAGGTATATATTATTATACAGCATGTTTGATTATTCTGAGTCTTCTGTTGAGATTTTATTAATCAGGTTACCCCCTTTCTTTCCCGCTTCTTAATTCCAACCCCTGTGGCATCCATTTTCACGGTCTTTCGGGACCGGGGCGCTACATATAGACACAAGACTAACATGAGGAAGCTCAGGTTCCTCTTCATCCGAGTCGACTGGAGGTGTCTCTGGCTCCTTCTTGGCGTCAACTGCGGGCTGGTCCTCATCCTCATTGGCTGACTCGATCTCATTCTATTCGGTAATGAACAGAACACGCCGGTTCGGACACTGGTTCTGAAAGTGGCCCCAACCTTGGCACTTATGGCACTGGATGTCTCCAGCTCGATTCTGGTTGGCACTAGGTGCTGGGCTGGGTGGATTGGGCCGTGTATAGGCTGGCCTGGACGGTGGTGCTGGTGTAGACTCAAGTCTATGACTGGGTTGCGGTATAAAATGGTTGAAACGCCGCTCGGGCGGTCCGGACTGACCTCGGGGTCGAGTAGGCTCAGTAGAAGGGGTAGAAGATGATGTGGAATTCGTACCTTTGTTCCATGGGGGTCGGACAGGGGCTGAACTATGGTGTGATCTCCGTCGGCCCTCTCTGAGCTGTCTCTCCACAATTGATGCGTAATGCACCATCTCTTCTATACTTGTGAAGTTCTTGAGTTCAACTTCACATGCGATATCGGGATTCATGCCTTCAATGTACCGGATGATGGTAGCATTCAAGGTCTCTTCTCTGCACGTCGGGGTGCTTCTCTGTAGGGCAGATGCGGCCGGTCACGTCTCTGATATAGATCATACTCGGCCTCTAATTCCTCTGCATAGTAACCATAGTCTTCTTTAGCATCACAATCATAGTGATCATTAAATTGCACTTGAGGTTGGCGACGCTGAGCTTATGGTGCTCTAGCATTCGCTCTGGCTGGCTCGGCTACTTGAACTTCTAGTTGACGAGCTGCTTCAGGCTGATGAACTTCTTCTGGCTGTTGAGCTACTTCAGGTTGACGAGCTGCTTCTTCTGGCTGGACAGGTTGACCTTGAACTGGTGGTGGTTCAGGAATTCGAGCAGCAATAAGCTCGAGTTATGCCATCATCTTGGCCAATGAACTATCTAGCTTATGCTCCAGTTCTTGATGGTGGTACTGGGTATCCCATGGTTGTGGCATCGATGAAGCCGCGTCTGTATGAGAACTAGATGAAGCGGGTGCCTTATCATGTGTTTTGTTATACCCGTCTCTGGATTCCATGTGTACTTGCAAAAAATGAACAAACGTGAAAGGAAAACAGGGTGTAGGACCTCACAATTCCTCACAATCACTTGTGTTTTCTCTCTGTATTCTTACCCCTCGTGTATGCTCTCAAGTATGTAGTAGTGCTCCTATGATAGGTGTATATATGGTGGTGTTAATAGACTCTTCCGTTGCTTGAGATCGGCTTCTCTCGAACTTCTGGGGGCGATTTCACCTTGAAGTTGATGGAATTTGGCCAAAAAACCCTTATGTCACCACATGGAGGTGAGTTTGGTTCATCTCATCGAGATATTTCCGAAATGTTATGGTGGAAAAAAATCGGAGCTCGGGAGCAGAAATAGTAGGGAGAAGATGAAAAACTGAAAAACCGGGTGTGTTAGGGTAAAAGGAAGGAAAGGAAGGAAAGAAATGAAGAAAGAAGGAAAGAAAAAGATTTGGATATGTGTACCACTAGTGTGACACAATCTAAATACCTTAATTAGACTAGACTCTAAATGGAAGCTACCAAATTAAAATGCAACTCAAATGGAAATTACCAACTAAAGAACTATACTATAAGGAAAGTTTCCAAAACTATAATAAAGCTCACAAGGGAGTTACCAACTATGACTAGAACTAAAAGGAAAGAACTAGAAATAAAATCGAACTCAAAAGGTAATTCAAAAGTCAAATTGGATTTTCCTCTTTTTTTTCGGATTTTCTCTTCTTTTTTTTTTTATCCGACTTTTTTTTTGTATTCGGTCTCTCTCTCTTTTTTTGACCGTAACCCTTTTTTTTTTTACTTTCGATTTTTTTTAACCGATCTTTTTTTTTGTTTTTTTTTTCAATGAACACTAACTATTACAACTCGATAGACACGTCAACTGACACGTAAGCAATAAATTGACACGTAGGATTGAACCACGACCAGCAGAGCTAACGTGGCTTTGATGCCAAATTTATGGTGTAACCCGGATAATTTGTACAGGATACGAGAACGCGCGGAAGACTTATAGAATCGAAGATGCCAACTAAGGAAGGATTCAACCCTACTCTAACACTCAAATAACTCGAAATAATCTGAATTAAATGAAATAATAACTCAAAACAATATTAAAGACGAACTAGACCTAATTACGACACTTAAACTATGACACAAAAAGGACACACAAATCCAAAGGTAAGGGGGCTGTTTTGGATGATTATTATGGCTGGAAAAAGGATATTATAGGCTGGAAATATGGTGAAGAAAGGCTAAAGTAGATAGGGTATGTTAAGGCTATGAAATACTTATGGTATTGATGACGAACACGACGAATTGGGCGCGAACGGAACCGAACCCTTGTTGATCGATACACGATTAGGTCTTGATGGCTTGTGAGTGTCACGAACATTGATGGAAGGTGTAGGAAGTCGAAGATGGTGGCTGGACGATGGAGGTGTTGTGATTTGCAACCCGATTAATCCCCGGCGTATCTTATACGATGAAAACGAATCTCAAAGTTACTCCTCGGTAGCGAGTTCACCCTAATTCTTCGTGTGAATTAGAACATTCCCTTGATGTAAGACTCAAAGTTTGCTAGGCTTCAAGAATGAGTATTTTCGACAGAAAACAATCAAAAGCTTTGAACGGTTGAGACACAAATTGAATGCAAAAGCAATTTTAATCAATATTGTCTAAAATATCAAAGTAACATGGTTCCCCTATTTATAGGGCCTAACATGCACGAAATTAAACTCTAAAAGGGCCTAAAAATCTGATCCAAAAAGGATCTCTAACTATATTATAAAAATACCTAAACTAGAATTCTATTCAAGGTTGGAAATTGCCTTAAATACAATTCTAGTCAAACCTATACTAAAAGGAAAGAAAATTACACTTAAAAATTAATTAAAAACTGATCTAAACTATATTCTAAATTAATTAAATAAACACTATAGTCTAGATAAAAATCAACCCCTTAATTAAATTAAATCAAGGGCGAAAACAGCTCCATGCACACGTGCACTTCTTCTTGATCTCTTCTTCAACTCTTCAAGTTATATTCTCCATGGTATGATCTTGATCTTCATTAGTTAATAAATTAACTAAAGTATGGCTGCACTTTGCATCTTCTAATTCCTCGAACTTCTTGCGAATCAACACTTGGAAATAACCTTGTAATTTCTTCACTCGGAGTCGCGTCATTGGACCTTTGAATTGCAGCTCGGGTTCAAGGCCTTCAATGCCTTGCATGGCTTCATCAAAATTAGTCTGTTAAAAAATTATTTATATTTATATTAATTTTGGGGGTTTTGAATAAGTATTAATATATATTTTTTTTCATATCCGAATCCAAAGCCAAAACACAGCAATGGAATTTTATAATTGACACATAAATTGCATTTGATTCAATAAAAAAATTATTTTTTCGTATAGAAAGTAATAATAATTAATTTTTCGTATAGAAAGTAATAATATATATATATATATAGGGTTGGGTTCCATAAGGAACCACACCCTAGGTGAGAACCGAGAACCAATCTGAGCTATAAATCCGTTATATTTGGACAACCAAGATATGCTCCAGATTTTAAAAAACGCGGTGGCAATCTCGTAATAACGCCCAACTTCGCTGCCCCTGAATCTTAGTAAGGGTAAAATCGGAAATTTTGAAAATATATGAATACTCAGAATTTACGTGTATATTTTTCAATTTAAGATTTTAGCACTATCATTTCCTATTTTAGTACTGTCATGGTCTTCTTTTAGTATTGTCATAACTTATTTTAGCATGACTCTTTTTTAGCATTAGCATAAAAAAATGTCATCGACATTGTAAAAAACCATGAACAAACACTGTTACATGTTGAATTATCAATATATGAATACTCAGAATTTATGTGTATATATATTTTTCAATTTAGGGTTTTAGCATTGTCATTTGCTATTTTAGCATTGTCATGACTTATTTTAGCACTATCATGACTTATTTTAGCACTAACATGATCATTTTTTAGCATGACAATTGTTTAGCATTACAATAAAAAAATATCATCGGCATTGTAAAAAAAACAATGAACAAACATTGTTACCTGCTGTTGAATTATGAATATAGTGCAAACACTATTACAATTGCAAACTCTCATTTTTAGCATTAATATTACCCTATATTAGCATTGTGATTAAAAACTTGTCATGATCATTACAAACCAACAAATGTGATTTGTGGTGCTAGCATCATTGTTAACTGTATTTGTATCATAATATCTCATTTTAGCATTATCATTAAATTATAAAACACAATCATGAACATAAATGCGATTACAGTTTTTACAATGTCATAAATCGAACCTTACCATTATTTCATAATGATTTAGTAGTTTCATTTTTGTTTTTTTTTTGTAAACCTAACATTTTTGTCAATTTGTAATTTATCTGCACATTTTCTTAATTTTAGCACTATAGTTTAGAGTTTTAGCACTGTCATCTCATATTTTAGCATTCGGATTATGTTTTTTAGCATTGTTATTTTCGTTTACTTAACAGTATTATATAAAAAATTATAGGTGCTAAAAGGACTGCAGAAGATGAAAGTAGAAGAAACAAAAGAGCTAAAATTGTCCCAAATAATTAAGATATATAATAGAAGCAGTGATGTATATTACAAATATCCATTCTTAGAAGTAACAATATGCCCATCAACTCTCTTAGAGGCTGTAAGGGAAATGAATAAAGCACAATGGGAAATAGCCCCAAAAGGTCACAAGCTTCCCATGATTGTCCTTTCAAATGAAGGGTGCAAAAATCATTGAATACCTGCAACCATGTAAAAATTCACAAATCTCTGTGATAAGATTCCCGGTATGATGATCAACACCGAGAGAAAAACACGCGGAAGACTCTAGAATCGAACACGTTAGCTAATGAAGGATTCAATCCGACTAAACTAGACAAATAAGACTCGATTTTTATGGTGAATTAGACTCGATGAATTAAACAACCTAAGACACTTAAAATTATGACTCAGCGAAGACAAAACACAAACCAAAGAAATAAAATAGATAAAAGGGCGAATTGGTTGGTGATGCGATCCTCACCGGCAAGACGACGATGATAGCGTTGTTTTTCCAGGAGTATCAGGTTACACGAATAATTGGGGATAGAAATCCAAACCCTAGCCTCATAATGAAATTGAACCATGAACTAATTAAATTCGCGACCCTCGATCAATTGGAAATATGAACTCGGAATGTATGGATGACGCCACAAACGGGGATGTGAATCTGTTTGATAAGTCATTTGAATCTCACGTTGTGTTGTGAAACTCGGATAATTCTCTCAGAGAGAAAAAGTGAAAACTCACGTTTAAAATTTAATATCAAAATTGTCTAATGAAAATAATGAGAGACAATGTCTTATATAGTTGGTCCAAAACATCAAGTCCCAAAATAAAACCCTACAAAAACTAGGAAACAAAATAAGCCAAAATTCAGAACCGCCCGTACAGGCGCGACACGGGCTCGGTCGCGCCGCCTTCGGTCGGGTCGTGCCTCGGTGGGCGCGAGTGAGGTCACGCCACGTCTGTTCCCGGGCCGTGCCTCCCTGGGTACTTTTCAACCCTCTGCATCAACGCTCGGTCGCGCCGTGCCTGTACTCGGGTGGCGCCTGGGTCGCGCCTCCTCTTTGCTCAGGCCGCGTCTTTCCGTCGTCCCGCACTCGCATGTGATCTTCGTCTTCCAACGATGCTCGGCTACAACTCCTTCGACGGGTCTCTTTGACGCCTCTTGGGTTTAGACTCCTCGTATAAATCCACTGAGACTCTCCTTGAAGCTCTTAGCTCTTGATCGTGTAACTGGCCCTTCCGGTACTTTGATTGGATCGGACATCTCCTTGGCTTGGGTCGTATCAGTTGGAATGGAATTGGAATGAATATGGCTCGGCTATGGATTGCTGAATGGATGAAAAATCGTGTAACTTACTTGGAAGGCTTGAGGCATGCGAATGATGTATTGTGAGTGTTGGTCAAGGCGTCTTGTGTAGATGATAGGTAGAATGGGTTAGAACTTCAACTGAACGCCGGCTTCAAGAGACGAAACGCAGCTACTTCGATCTTCTCCAATTTGTTAGCAATTCTCCCAACTACTTGTTGTACCCTAAAGAACTTGAATAAGACTATTGAATTGCTAGATCAATAGAATTGTGTTTGATCAACCAAAGGATCGGTGAGACAATTGAAAATAAACTTCAAAATATTATTCAACGTGTAACTTTTAAAGTGTCACATGGTACTCCTATTTATAGGAGTGAGATATGGACAAAAATTAGAGTCCTAAAAGCTAAAGAAATCGAAAATATACTAATCCTAATCAAACTAGGATAAAATCAAAAGATACCAAAAATAAGATAACAAAAATCTATCTAAATCTAACTAGATAAGGATGAATCCCAATGGACTTGGGCTTCATTATTCTCGCATATTTGGACTTAATTAATCATAACAATGGGCTGAATTAAGTGATTAAATTCGTGGCACATGTCATAATTAATCTTGCCACCTTTGCATGAAAACAGCATCTCCCGATTTCCCATGCAAACGCGTATAACTTTTAATGCACATGTCCAAATGACTTCGTTCTTCTTCTCACGTCTTCATGTTTCCTTCTTCATCATCAAATGATAGCATGTTGACCAATCTCAGGCTGAATATTTGATCTTCATGGGCTGCCCAAAATATCTAATATTTTCATGCACTTGTGTTCTTCAAATCTTGATCTCCAATCTTTAATCTTGAACAACATGATTATCTTTGAAGCTCTCAATGGCATTCTTGGATTTGATTCTTTTATACTTTTCGGGTTCGTATCATTCCCCTCCTCTTGAAAAGAATTCATCCTCGAATTCAAATCTTCGGGGTCAAGGACTACCATGAATGGATCATCAAACTCCTTTGTGTGCAAAACTAAATCATATGGAACATTCTCAACAACCTGTAAAATAAAGACATCAAAAGTATAAGGTTGATCAAAAATGTTAGAACTCGGTTGCTCCTCCATGACTGCTTCTTCGAGTTCTTTGTGCTCCACAGTCTTTACTCCATTAATGTCAATCTCCTCTTGAAAACATGGCTGCATTTCCAACAGCTCTTCAACTATTTCGAACTCCTCAGCTTCGAACAACTCTTTAATGATTCCGATCTCCTCTATGGTGGTAACAACCTTCATTTCTTCTCTCTTGACTTTTCCAACGTCTTCACAAGTAGCAACATTTATCAATTCATCAATAGGTGCATCAACTGAAATTGTTACCTCAAAAGTAGAATCTTCTTTGATGGCAACGATCGCAGATGGTAACTCAACGTGGATCTCCTCTTGAATGTTGCTGGCTTGGCTTGGTACATCCATGACCAGCTGAATTGGTGATGCAGGCCGTATAGGTGGTACATAGGTACGTAAAAACTCCTCAAATGACTCAGGTTTGCTCCAACGAAATGGGGCTGTTTGGCGATGAGCTCTAGGTGACAACTCTACATTTGACTCTACTTGAACCACTTCATTTTGCCTCATCTCTAGACTCTCCAACCACTTCTCTATCTCAATGGCGTATTGCACCATGTCTTTCAACTTGTCGAAGTGATACAATGCTACCTTTTCTCGGATTTCCCTTTGTAGACCAGCTAGGAATCTATCCATGGTATCTTCTAGATACTCCTCTATATCAGCTCGTCTCATGGCTTCAAACATTTTGTTGTAGTAGGCATTTACACTTCGATCTCTTTACCTAAGCTTGTATAGCTTTTCCTCCAACTCCCATTGGTAGTGGTCTGGAATGAAGCGTTTCCGCATCAAATCTTTCAACTCACGCCATGTGTCAATAGGTGAAAGGTGATCTCGGTGGCATCGATCTTGCTGGAATTCCCACCATGTTGCTGCATAGTCTTTAAACTCTAATGTGGCTAATTGCACATTCTTTGGCTCGGGGAAGTAGTAATACTTAAAAATCTTGTCAACTCTGCATTCCCAATCTAGGTACGCTTCTGGATCGTATAGACCCTCAAACTCTGGGATGGTTATCTTGTTGCGGTGTAGACCATCGACATCTCTGAATCGATTTCGGTGGACTCGGACTGGATCCATCTAATGGTGTAGGTGAACCTGCTGATTGGTGTATGTGGACCACGGGTGTATAGGTGTATGGGTGTATGGACTATGTGGTGTATAAGGTGAACCGGGTGTATATGGATGGGATGAAGAATTTCGAATCCTAGAGGTGTAAGGATCGAAAGCTATGATGGATAAGGATGGATGATCTTGATTAGATATGGATTAGGATGGAAGATATCTAAACAAGGTAGGAAATCTAGTGGATAAGGTAGAATATTTTTGGATAAGTTTGACCAAGTGTGAACACAATCTAACAAATCCTAAATATCTATCTAGTATGGTAATAAATCTAAAAACAAGGTATGAAATTCGAAAATTTAAATAACAATCTGATTTTCATTTTTTTTTTGTTTTTTATTCGGCGATTTTTTTTTCATTTTTTTTTGCCGAATACTCTTTTCTGGTTTTTTTTTCAATGAATATCAATCAGATTATAATAGACTCGAAATAATACGAAAATTAAATGACACGTATGACAGATAAATAACAAGTATTTGACACGTCGAATTGAACCACGACCAGCAGAGCTAACTTGGCTCTGATACCAAATGATAAGATTCCCGGTATGATGATCAACACCGAGAGAAAAATGCGCAGAAGACTCTAGAATCGAACACGTTAGCTAATGAAGGATTCAATCCGACTAAACTAGACAAATAAGACTCGATTTTTATGGTGAATTAAACAACCTAAGACACTTAGAATTATGACTCAGCAAAGACAAAACACAAACCAACCAAATAAAATAGATAAAAAGGGCGAATTGGTTGGAATGGATTTGGAATGAATATGGCTCGGCTATGGATTGCTGAATGGATGAAAAATCGTGTAACTTACTTGGAAGGCTTAAGGCGTGCGAATGATGTATTGTGAGTGTTGGTGAAGGCGTCTTGTATAGATGATAGGTAGAATGGATTAGAACTTCAACTGAACCCCGGCTTCAAGAGACGAAACGCAGCTACTTCGATCTTCTCCGATTTGTTAGCAATTCTCCCAAGTACTCGTTGTACCCTAAAGAACTTGAATAAGACTATTGAATTGCTAGATCAATAGAATTGTGTTTGATCAACCAAAGGATCGATAAATGTGATCAACGAAAGGATCGGTGAGACAATTGAAAATAAACTTCAAAATATTATTCAACGTCTAACTTTTAAAGTGTCACATGGTACTCCTATTTATAGGAGTGACATATGGACAAAAATTAGAGTCTAAAAGCTAAAGAAATCGAAAATATACTAATCCTAATCAAACTAGGATAAAATCAAAAGATACCAAAAATAAGATAACAAAAATCTATCTAAATCTAACTAGATAAGGATAAATCCCAATGGACTTGGGCTTCATTATTCTCGCATATTTGGACTTAATTAATCATAACAATGGGCTGAATTAAGTGATTAAATTCGTGGCCCATGTCATAATTAATCTTGCCACCTTTGCATGAAAAACAACATCTCCCGATTTCCCATGCAAACGCGTATAACTTTTAATGCACACGTCCAAATGACTTCGTTCTTCTTCTCACGTCTTCATGCTTCCTTCTTCATCATCAAATGATAGCATGTTGACCAATCTCGGGCTGAATATTTGATCTTCATGGGCTGCCCAAAATATCTGAATATTTTCATGCACTTGTGTTCTTCAAATCTTGATCTCCAATCTTTAATCTTGAACAACATGATTATCTTTGAAACTCTTAATGACATTCTTGGATTTGATTCTTTTATGCTTTTCGGGTTTGTATCACTCTGTTATTATTATGTATTTCTCATCGTAAATAAAAGACTACAAATGCTAACACTATCACCTACCAAAATATTCAAACATTAACTAACAGTGCTAAAAAAGAAAATGAAAGTGCTAAAATATAAACTACCAGTGCTAAAATAGCAGAATGCAAATGCTAAAACTAATCAAACGTCAAGTCTAAATAATAAACAGACTAACCTGTTAGTCCTATATGTTAACAGCATCAAACGAGTATCAAATCCACATGATGAGGCATACACCTTGTAAAAGGTTATACCATCATCTAAAGTAGGGAAAATCTTGCCCAATGTAGGCTTCAAAGATGATTCACATTCAGGTGTGTAAAATTCAGAAAACGCCGGTGAAATCTCCAAATTGGAAGAAATGCAATCTGCACATTTATCAATACACAACTAATCACATTAATGCGTAAAAAAATATCATGCTAAAACTGTTCACAATAATGCTAAAATAAGGTTACAACATTGCTAAAATATGTCATACTTGTGCTAAAGTATCTGTTCACAACATGTTTTTATAAATACTCATTTGTTTTTACAATGCTAATAACTAGTTTTGTAATGCTAAAAATAACGTCTCTAATGCTAATAAGACATGTTTTAATGCTAGCAAATATACAGAGATCCACGTACATAGTAATTACACCAGTGCTAAAACTAATTACACCAGTACTAAAACCAGTAATAGTATTGTTAATGTTGAGTTCGTCATGCAAAACATAATCTGCAGAACTAAAAATACATGCTGATTGTCAAAAATTAAAAGTTCAACTTAATAGGCTTCGTCAACCTTATCGAACAAATTTAAAATAAAGCCGATAAAAAATCGCAGCAAAACAACAACAAAAATATTTTTACCCATCATCTTCATCCAAGAACAATGAACAACAAAAACTCCAGGAAAAATCACGTGAACAACGATTAAGATGAATAGATTTCGAAGAGAATCGACCGGAATCTGGGATTATATAAACACAGAAAAAATCGCAGGAAAACTACAACAAAAAACTTTTTTACCTGACCTCTTCATCAAATAACAGCGAACAACACAAACTCCTGGCAAAAAATCGTATGAACACCAATTGAGATGAATAAAATTCGAAGAGAATCGACTGAAATTTCAATTACATAAACCCATACGAAATCGATATGTAGAAAGAAAGATATTTCGAATGCAAAATGGAAGAGATTTCATTCCAGAAATAATAGAATCCCTAAATTACAAAAATACATTTGCTTCATTAAAAAGTCAGTAATATTACAACTATGCCACCGCGTTTTTTAAATCTTGGAGTGTATCTTGGCCGTCCAAATTAGCGAGATCTGTGGCTGAGATTGGTTATCAGTTCTCACAGGGGGGTGTGGTTCTCACATGATCCAATATATATATATATATATATATAAATATATATATATATATATATATATATATATATGGGTGCATTAGTATATGAACACACCCCTTAGAAGTAATTTGTGGATGGATTATAACCATTAATCTTTGTAGATCAACCGCTGTTATTAGTTTGGGATAAAAGTAATACAACTGCTATTTTACAAATGTGAAATGCATTGAGGGTAAAATCGTACATCAATGTTTTTAAGAATTTGGAAGGTGCAATTTTTATGGGATTTGTAAAGGTAAAAAATATCATTTCCCTAATCACACGGTTGCCTAGCTATATTGATTTGCATGTATTTTAAAATTATGAAAAGATGTGAATATTTAGGATTAGGATTCTTAACTACCAATTTGCAGCTAAATCGCTATAATGAGCGCGATTTTATTTAACTATTATTAAAGATTTGTGGGTACATAAATATTTTAGTTTCGAAAATCATGAATTCAATTAGGAGCAAGGTCTTTCAAAGCATCAGTGGAAGAAAGCATTAGATTAACATAAAAAAGCACCTTCAACTTGTATAAAAACATCCAAAAATAAATTTAATAAAATTGGTATAGTGGTCAAATGTAAATAGCAATTTATTCTAAATTTTTCTTTTGAAATATATAAACTTATCATTTTTCCGACCATACATAAAAAAAGCACTTTCAAGTAGAATTTTTTTTTTTTGTATCGATCAATGCAAAAAAAACATTATATTAACATAAAAAAGCACCTCAAATGATTCTCTTTTTTCCCTACCCGAATAATACACCAAACTTAATCAACATAACAAAATTAGGACCCAACTAAATCAAAGCAATACGAAGTAGTGAAAATAAATAAATGCATAATATGAACATTAAAATATAAACTTATTTAATGGATCTTCATGATTCTCAATCAGTATATATAAATCGTTTAAAGAGGGTTAATAATTGTATATTTATGAACTCTTACAATAAACATTTAAAATTACACTACAAAAGGTCAAAAAAGCACCGTGCAACATAAAAAAAAAAACACACACACACACACACACAAACATCCTCCTTAAATTTTATTTTCGTTATCAACACCGTGTTTGTACACAAAAACAATAGAATAGGCATATACAACATTTATCCAAACTAGTTAGCTTTGATACATATATGCATTTTAAACTGAAAAAAATTACAGCATCATATTAAAAAAAACCAACTACTACAAAAAACAAAAAAAAAAGCATAAAATCACCTACCACAATCGGGTTAAATACATGCGAATTTACAATTAAGAAAATTTACTAAAAAATTATATTGTAACATATAAAAAAAAAAGCAACAATAACTCATGAATGGGTAGATTATTAAGTACTTCTTTCTACTTCCACGCCTCCTCTTGTTGTTGGTTTTGCCATTGACAAAGGTCAGCGGGAGGAAGGGGCTTCAGGTGGACCGATTTGTTTGGAAGCAGTTCAACTGGTAATTCCGAGACCGGCGGGGGAGATGTACCAACAATTAAAAATCCTTTTTTTGATATATGTAATGCTTTTTTTTTGCACTGATGGATGCAAACATTTTTTAAATGTTATTGATGGATGTTTTTTCTTCTTGTTCTTGTTTTCGTCATTGACAAAGGTTAGCAAAGATGCACCAACAATGAAAAACCCCTTTTATGCAAAAAAAGCATTAAAAAAAAGAGAAAGAGCCATTTGAGGTGCTTTTTTATGTTAATATAATGCTTTTTTTGCACTGATGGATGCAAATAGAGATGCCCATATTAAACTGGACTGGCGGTTACAAACCGCTGGTTCCACGGTTTTGGCCGGTTTCAGTTTTGTACGGACGGTTACGGGTTACGGTTTACAAACCGTAACCGTCAATCGTAATAGGGCGGTCCGATTCAGGTTTGGCCGACGAATTAATACAAACCACCGGTTTCGGCGGTTAACCGGCAGTTTGTATATTTTTTTTTTAACGGCCGAGATCCCGATCTGTGTGATCTTGATCAACGGCTAGGAACGCACGGAGGCGGATCAGTGATGTGGAACCGCCGGTTTTGGAGCCCAAACTGGGGGTTTGGCCGAAAACCGCCGGTTTGGGCTCCAAAACCAGCGGTTCGGCCGTTATTTTTTTCAAAAAATTTCAAATTCAAATTTTAAATTTTTCCCCCACTCCCCAATTTTCAGTTATAAATACCCCATCACCTCCACCATTTTCACTCACACCAAACTCTCAATCTCTCTCTCTATGCTCAAATTCTCTCTATTCTAGCAATATCATTTTCTTGTTCAAGTTTTCTTACAAGTTACAATCTTACGAAGTTACTCTCTCCACTCTCAATATCTCGATTTCTTCATTTCTACTCATTTTCTATCATCCCTAATCATCATGTCTAGCCGAGGTAGCCGAGCCGATAAGGGTAAAGGCAAAGCTATTGCTGATAGTTCTGAAGCTCCACGTCGTCGTCGTCGTCGTACTCATTCTAGAGTACATATTTCTGATGATGCTGATACGACATCACCTCAATTTCAACAACAACAACCTGAAGAATATGTGAATCTCTATGGTAGAGCCGATGGCGGTTTCTACAATGATCCAAGTGGTGGCGGTTTCTACCATGATCCAACTGGTGGCGGTTTTTACAACAATCCTACTTCTCAAATGGAAGTTGATGAAGAAGTGGCAAGATGGATCTAGTTTGAAAAATTACAACGATCTCAAGAATCTCGTGCTTTAAGCAGAAATCCATCCATTGATCTGGACACGGAGGAGGCGGAGGAAGAGGCAGAGGCCGTTCCAACAAGAAATACGGCACTAAAATTTGTTCTCTTCACTATTCATTTCCGAAAGGTGCCAAGGAAGAATGAACCGGGTGTGTTTGATTTGTATTGCAACTATTGTCCGAAGCAATACAAATTTCGCACTGGAGGAGGCTATGGGACGTACTGGTCACACATCACCAACAATCATCAAGTCGAACTTGGGCGTGCTCAAGCTCAATCGCAACTCAACTTCCAATCGGTAAGCAGTCAAAATATCGAAAGACAAGGTGAAGGTACGCCGTACTCATCTCGACTCTTTAGGTTTGACCTTCTAGTTGCTAGGGAACAAATGTGTTATTTTATTTGTGAAGAATCTTTAGCACTTCAATTTGCCGATAGCATGAATTTTGAACGCCGTATGAAAGCTGCTTATAATCCTGGTGCTCAAAGAATACCTAGAATGACTATGACTAGGACCCTTGAAAGATTGCATATAAGATATAAGTCAAAATTGAAAAGCGTTGTTAGTAAAATTCCTTATAGGATTGCCATTTGTTCTGATATTTGGTCTGATAAATTTATCCGTCATCATTATATTGCTGTTACATTGCATTGGATTGATTATTCATGGAATTTAAATAAACGTTTAATTGCTTTTCGTAGATTTAACTGTCAACATAGTGCTACTAATATTGCTAAGGCTATTATTAAAATTTGCAATCAATTTAAAATGCTTTATAAAAATTTTTCTATTGGTTTTGATAATGCGAGTGCTAATACGGCTAGTATTAGAGAATTAATTCAAGCATGTAATCCAACCTTGCATGGTAAATATTTTCATACTCGATGTATTGCTCATATTTTTAATTTATGTGTGCAAGATGGACTTAGAATATTAAATAACTCAATTCAACCTATTCGTGATGCTGTTGATTATATTCATGGCAAAGTTAGAGTTAGACGTAGGTGGAAAAAATTCTGTAGGGAAGGTGGTGTGCATCCTAAAATTTTTAACTTAGATGTGCCTAATAGATGGAACTCTACTTATGAAATGTTTTCTGCAACTTTGGAATATCGTGAATTATTATGTTCTTTTTTTGCTACGCATATTGAATCGTTTATTTTATTATCTTCGTATTGGGATGATTGTATTGAATTAATGGAGCTTTTACAAGTTTTTCAATATGCAACAAAAGATTTATCCGGTGTGTATTACCCTACTGTTTGCAAATTTATGTATCATTGTTGTTTAATTGCCTCAAAATTTAATGCTTGTAGTCATAAACCCGATTTGCAAGAGATGATTCTAGCCATGGTAAAAAAATGGCTTAAATATTTTGATCATGTGCCTAATATTTTTTTGGTTGCAAAAATATTAGATCCTACTTTTAAACTTAGTGCTACTAACGATATGATTGACATGTATTACAAGTTTTTGTCTACTATGAGTTTTACAGGTTCCGATCCCGATGTATATGTGCCACCTGCTGAAAAAATTAAAACAGAAATTTATGAGTCTATATATTCATTTTATAGAGAATATGAATTAAAATATGGTGATAGTATAACTCGTCCAACGAGTCGTTCTCCAGGTTCTAGCAGTTCTTTTTTGTTAGGATTAAATACTTCATCTTCATGTGGTAGTGCTTTACAAGAATTCCAAAATTTTTTCCAAAGTAGAGGAAATACTAGGCGTAGTCAAAATGAATTAGATATGTATTTGCAAGACCCTAATGTGCCCCCCGATGATGAAAATACAGGTCCCAACAATTTTGATGTTCTCAAGTGGTGGTCCCGAAATCAAGAGCGGTATCCTTTGCTTGCAATTATGGCAAGGGAGATTTTTGGAGTCCCGGTATCAACGGTTGCGGTCGAGCAAGCTTTCAGTGAATCCGGTTACATGTTGGACGAACGAAGATCAAATTTGACACCGGATCACCTCGAAGCTCAAATGATGTTGAAGGACGAGTCCAAAGCTGACCTAAGAGAGCAAGAGAACTACTGGGATGACTTGATGGATGGCCCGCTCATTGAAGTTGGCTCGGAGAGTGAAGCCGAATGAGGGAGCCAAACCGGAGATGATTGGGACGACGACTTCGAATTCTAGACTCGCCAAGGAAAAAAGGTAAAATGAGCTACGAGGGCTTTAATTCCAAGGTAAGGGATACGTAGGTAGCTTCATATGAAGTGCAAGCCCAAATTTCAATTATTTCTTTTTCCCCCCTAATTCATAAATTCTAAATTAGCTCAAATTGTAACTTGTAACTTGTAAATTGTAAATTGTAAATTTGTAAATTGTAATTTTATATTTTCATAGTTTGATTAATTTACAATTTGTATTTTGTAACTTGTTATTTGTAAATTATAATTTGTAAATTTGTAAATTGTAATTTCATATTTTCATAGTTTGATTAATTTACAATTTGTATTTTGTAACTTGTTATTTGTAATTTGTAAATTTGTAAATTATAATTTCATATTTTCCTAGTTTGATTAATTTACAATTTGTATTTTGTAACTTGTAATTTGATAAATTAAATTGTATTCTCAATATTCTTGTAACTTGTAAGTTATAACTTATTAACTTGTAAATTGTAAGATATAAATTATATAATAATATCAAAATTCAAATAAACTTGTGTTTTGTCATACTTCTTAGTTTTTAACTTGTAAATTAGTAATTTTATCGATTTAGTACTTAGTAGTAGTTCGTCCAATCGTCAATTCGAGTTCAGAGAGAGAGAAAGAAAAAAAAACTAGAAAACCGGCGGTTAACCTGATAACCACCGGTAACCGGCAAAAACCGGTTGTGCTCAAAACCGGCGGTTCCGGTTGAAAAACCGGAACCGTCAACTGTCAGAGCACGGTGCGGTTCCGGTTTCGGCGTTCCGAAACCGCCTAACCGGCGGTTTCTAACCGGAACCGGCTGGAACTGGAACCGTGGGCATCTCTAGATGCAAACCTTCTTTTAAATATTAATGATGATTTTTTTTTCTAGTTGAAGGTGCTTTTTTATTTGTGGTTGGAAAAATGGATAAGTCATTGAAGTGAGTTTCGACATTAATGAACACAGTGTTCTAAATTATATATATAAAAAAATATGAATCAATGTTGATGGAGGGAAAAGGTAAAATATCATGAAAAAAAAAGTTTTAGACCATACTTGATGAAGAAACTGCCATTTGTAAATAGAATTAACATGAATTAAGGGAGGATTTAATGATATCTTAATATTTTTCATTCTTTTTATTTGACAATAATGACCTTTTGCAAATGTAACCGATGGAATGAGCCAAATCATGTGCAAATAGATCTTAACCCTTCATCTTAACTATTTGAATGGGTATAATTTGTCCACAAATCTAGTGTTCACAAATGATTACTACTATATATATATATATATATATATATATATATATATATATATATATATATATATATAGGGAATGGATCAAGTGAGAACCAAAGCCCCATGTGAGAATAAAGAACCAATCTCATCCATCATTTCTCTTCATTTGGACGGTGCAGATCAGTTGTTTCTCTTAAGTAATGCGGTGGCAATTTTGATATTTACGGTAACTTTAAGTACTGCGGGGGTATACCAGTAATTTAATAATTTTTCTATTTCCTTATAAGATCTGCGATAGGGTTCTTTATTAGATTTTCAACATCCGATTCTCACAATTTCTTTCTCTCATATACGATATCATACAAATCATTCGTGCTCATCGCTAGGGCATCGATTTTCTCATAATCAGATCAAGTTTTTTTTCAGTCTATTGTTTTTTCAATTTCGGTGTAGCTCAAATTCTCAGATTCGTTTAGTTTTGAAATCATTATTTTTTGAATATCGTTGGAGATCATATCAGAGGTTCATTCGATTAGTTTTTTAGTTCGTTGCTTTCTAAATACCGGTGGAGATTCAGAGTTCGATTTAATTCTTTATGGATACACTAGGTATTAGCATAAAGGTTCATTCAATTTAATTTTTTTTTATATTTTTTCCATATTTAAATGATAGACGTGTTCGTTCATGTAATGTACTATATTTTTGGAAGTTGATTAATTCTTCTTAACAGAGTATGTGTACGATGAACGCAGTATTAGCACTGCTATTACAAGTTTTAGCACTGCTATAGATTAGTTTTAGCACTACTGTGACCATTTTTAGCATGATCAAAGAATATTTTTTTAGCATTAACGTGATTAGTTGTATATTTTTAAATGTGCAAATTGTGTTGGCTCCACCTTGGAGTTTTATCTTGGATTTTGTTGTACTGCTCCTACGATATTTTTTATCCGTTTTTTTCTAGATTTGTTCGATAATGTCGATGAAGCTGATTTAGTTAAACTTTTGAATTTTCATGATTAGCATGTGTTTTCAGTTCTGCAGATTATGGTTTCTTATTAATATGTACTTGTAAGTCTGTAGATTTGTTAGCATCACAGCATGACTTATTTTTTAATAGTATTAGCACTACTATTACAGATTTTAGCACTGTTGTAAATTAGTTTTAGCACTACTGTGATCATTTTTAGCATGATCGAAAAATATATTTTTTTTAGCATTAACGTGATTAGTTTTATATTTTTTAATGTGCAAATTGAGTTGGCTCCACTTTGGAGTTTTCTCCTGGGACGTTTATTAATGCTACTAATATTATTTTCTGTAATGTTATACATAGTTGATATTCTATTTTGCATTCCTAATAAAGAGTTTGATAATGCTAATAAGAGATTACAATGCTAATAGTGGTTGCACTATATTGATAATTCAACAACATGTAACAATGTTTGTTCATGGTTTTTTTACAATATCGATGACATTTTTTTATGTTAATGGTAAAAAAGAGTCATGATAAAATAAGTCATGGCAATGCTAAAAAAAGCCATGATAGTGCTAAACTAGAAAATGATAATGCTAAAACCCTAAATTGAAAAATATACACGTAAATTCTGAGTATTCAAATATTTTTAAAATTTCCGATTTTACCCTTACTAAGATTCAGGAGCACCGAATTTCGACTTTATTACAATTATGTCACCATCTCAATTTTTAAATCTGAGCCATTGATGTAGAGATTATTGAATAATAGAGATTGGTTCTCGATTCTCACACAAGGTATGATTACTTCTGGAACCACTCCCTATATATACACCAGGTGGGAACCGGGAACCGATCCCATCCGTCCATCCTGCAAAATCGACGCCCCATATCAATTCAAAATTTCGGTGGCAGCTTTGTAATTAAAATGAAAATCTTCGATTCGCGCGTCTCATTAAGGGTAAAATCGGAAAAAAAAAACAATTATGTTAACAACAGCATCGTTTCACGAAGAACTGAACTCAAAAACTGCGAGATTCAATTTTCAAGCTTCAAAACTGAAATCACCAATGAAAAAACACGATTCAAACTGAAGAAATCGAAATAAGACGACGCTTTGTATCAAAATCAAACTGAACGAAGCAATAATGGCGGAAAATAAGATCGATTCAAGTTCAAAACTGGAAAAAGGTAAAAAAACAACCCTAGCTTTTTTGATTTCATTACTCTTGAATTGCACAGTAAGAAAAAGTTGTAAAAACAAATTTTTCCATGACTGATTCGTTGATTTCCATAAAAATACAAGATATAAGATGAATATGTGTAGTAGTTAGATTCAGTGAAGTGATTTCGAAGCATTTATGTTGTTTAAATTGTATAAGAATCGTGATTTTAGCATACAAAGGAGCACGAATTTTCCTGTATTTGATTTCGAAACGTGTTTCCAAAATCCTCATTTTAGCCTTTTGTGTAATACATTTTAGCCTTTTGTGTAACAAATTTTAGCCTTTTGTGTAATACATTTTATTTTTTTGTGTAATACATTTTAGTATTCTGTGTAATACATTTTAGCGTTGTTTAAATTGAGTGGAATGGTCTTCAGCATTGTTTTGAGGAATCTGTTGCCAAAATTGTATTTTAGCATTCCCTGCAATACATTTTAGCATTTCATGTAATACATTTTAGCATTCTGTGTAATACACTTTTGCATTGTTTTAATTGAGTGGGATTGATGTGACCCGGACAATGTATCCAAGACACGAGATTTATGCACGCGGAAGACTCAAGAAACGAACTACGTCAGCTAGAAAAGAAAGGAATCAATCCGACTCAAAACAGGATAAAACTTACTAGAATTAAACGACACGAACTATGACTCGATGAACACACTTGATATGTCGAAGGGAGGCTGGAATCTGATGGTGAACGGCGGCGGACGGCGGTGGAGTGTTGGTGATAGCGGCGGTGGTTTGGTAGAAGGATAGGACAGATCGGTGAACCCGTGTTGAATCAACCCGAACGCACTCGTCTAGCTTCTCCGGATAGCAATTCTCCCAAGTACTCGATTGTACCCTGAAGAACTTGATTAAGACTATTGAAGTGCTAAAACAATAGAATTGTTGGTAAAAACTCGATCAACAAAAGATCTAGGAGACAGATTGAGAATAACTCTTTATTTCTTGCAATTGTCTAACTTTTAATGTAACAAATGGATCCCCTATTTATAGGTAACATAGGGCACGAAAATTAGACCTAATTAAGTGATAAAAATTAGTCCAAAACTAATCCTAATCAATCTAGGATAAAATCAAAAGATACCAAAAATAAGATAACAAAAATCTATCTAAATCTAACTAGATAAGGATAAATCTCAAACTGATTTTGGGCCTTCAAAATTCTCGCCTATTGGACTTCTAATTAACACAATATGGGCTGCAATTTATTTATCATAATAATTCGTGGCCCATGTATGCATTAATCTTGCCACCTTTGCATGAAAAACAGCAACTTGTCGGATTCCCATGCAAACGTGTATAACTCTTCATGCACACGTCCAAATGGCGTCATTCTTCTTCTCACGTCTTCATGCTTCCTTCTTCATCATCTATGGATAGCATGGTGATCAATCTTGAGCTGCCCTTGACTTCATCTTCATGCATTTCGAATTTACGACGAATAGAAGCTTGTAAATAAGCTTGCAACTTCTTAGCTCGCAAACGCGTCATTGGACCTTTAAACTGCAGCTCCGGATCATTTACTTCATTGCCTTGGACGACCTCATCAGGGATGGTGTTGAGCATTGTTTTGAGGACTATGTTGCTAAAATCGTAATAAATTTTAGCATTCTGTGTAATACTTCTTAGCATGTCATATTATGCAGATAGAAGAAAAAGAAAAGCGCAAGTTGTTGATGAAGATCAAGAAAGCATAACAAATGCAAGGAATGAGCAAGATATTAAAAAAGAAACACCTATATGTGAACACGACTACAGGCTTGTTAAAGATGACTACCCACTTCTGACAAGCAGTGCAATCCCATCTGCACTGACTAACGCAATCAAAAATTTGAATGAGGCACAAAGAGAAGCAGTAATGAATATGGGTTTTGGTGAAATCCTAAACGTACGAGTTAAAGAGTTACCACACAAGCTGACATGCTGGCTTTTAAACAACTTCAATCTCAGAAGGTGTGAAATAGAACTTGCTGACAATGGAGAGAGACTGCACTTAGATGAAGATGATGTCCTATTGGTTCTTGGATTGCCGAAGGGCAGAACCCTGATAAACAAAAAGACTAGAAACAGAACATGTGAACTGACTGAAACTTGGAGGAAAAGATTTAATAAGCACAAATATAGGATTGTGCCATCAAATGTTGTGAAGGATATGCTTGAAGATGTTGAAGGAGGAGAATGGTTCAAAAGACAATTCAGTATGCTTCTGACATGTTTCTTGATTGAAAATGGCGACAATGGATGCATATATCCTAACATAATGCACCATTTAGAAGATATTGACAACGTGTTAGAACTAAATTGGTGTGAGTTTGTAATCCGATGTCTGGTGGAAACTTCGCTACGGTGGCAAATAAACAAAGCAAGGGAATTCAGAGGACCAATACTATTCCTCACAGTAAAAATCCTCACAACTATTGTCATGTTATCATTTTAGCATATATTTACAATCATTTTAGCATATTTATATACCGATTTTAACTTCTTCTTTGTGCATTGTTTCATATTACTGAAATTCAAATTCTAACAATAATTGGAAATGCAACAACTTTTATATGTTGATAGGGTGGTTTTGTACAACCGATATGTGCCAAGATCAGTGTCAATTATTAGAGAATGGTATACCAACTTGTTTGAGAGACAAGTTTTGGAAATTGATGCAGGAGGATTTGGTTTGGGTTTTATAGAGGATGTATTCATGGACCTCAATGATGATGCTGGACGGGGGGATCAAGGAGCTGATGTTGGTATTGCAGCAATTGAATATGCAGAGCCAAGCAATGCTGAGAGACTGCCAAGATGTTAATCACCAACTGTAAAAGATAAGCAATCAGTAGCTGAAATGATCTTCCAACATTCAAAGATAATAATCACATTAATGCAGGCAATACTTGATCTAGTTAATGATGTTCCTAATGAGATGTTGAATGATAGTGTCTTCAAGAGGATGGTTGATGCTGCACTTATGGTCACGAAAGCTAATCCATCAACTTCTCCACCACACAATACACAGAAAACATCTTCTCAAACGGATGATGAATTATGGGCATGCCCTGAACACATCAATGCAATAATTGAAATGGAAGAAGCTGCACTGAGGAGAGATGCTTTTAAGAAAATGATGGATGATGCCCCAAGCTTTAGCATAGGACTCACGCAAGAAGAACAGAACCAAAAGTGGAATGAGATGTTGAGAGTGTCGGGACTCTATGAAGTATTGTATGCTACTGAAAACATTGATGATGGAATAAATGAAGAAATGACTGAAGGTGAAGATACTGAAAGAGAAAATGAAAAGGTACGTTCAATTTTAGCATCACATATATCCGATTCTAGTACAGTTCAAATCACACCTAGACATGACATGGCATCTGATAATAATGTGAATCACATTACACAACAGATTCAACGGACAATGTGTAAGCTTACAAGAAATGAGAAGGAGTTATACTACTGGTTGATGGATAATGATGAATCAAATTTGTAAGTTCTTTCTGATAATGTTTGATTATGTTTGCTATCTCACAAGTGAAATGACTAAAAAAAGAACACATTGATTTTACAGATCTCAATTTGTATACTCCAATGGTCATGTGAGTATTACAATGCAGGACATGGGGACGTTGACTGCAGAATCCTATATTTATTCATCTGTCATTGATGTCTGGAGTACAATATTGAACCACAATGAAGGAGTAAGAGGTCCATCATGTTGCAGAAAATTCTTTGCCACAACGGTTCCCACTGTAAGTGAAAATACATATCTGCATTCCTATTATTTCATTATAAATATAAATTATAACTTTTTAAACTTTGTACGAACAGTGCTTCTCCATTTCACAGCCACCAAAACACTTTGATGTAAAGAGAAGAATGATACAATTCTCAGAATTGCTTCTTATGGAGATAAAGAGCTTCAAACACATGAACATAAATGATATAGATCTGGTAAAATTATACTCATTCTAGCATGAAGAAATTCCAAGTTGATCATACCATCTGACATTTTAGCATCTTATCTAATTCATTTTAGCATCTTATGTAATATATTTTATCATCTTATCTAATACATTATAACATGTTCTTTTGCAGTACCTATTCCCAATATACTACTCACAACATTTCTTCATGATAGCCATTGACATTGACAAACAAAAAGCAGAAATAATTGACAATTCTTCAGCTATGCATGCTGATGAGAATGAAGTGAAATATGGTGACACATAATTACAACATGTGTATAATACAAACCACATAAAACTAATATGAAGAAATCAAATACAGGTTGAATTTTTAATTGATTTCCTCTACAACAACGGCCAGAAGAGAAGAGCAACAAAAATGTCAAAGAAGATGATGCCTGCTGAAAGACTGAAGATGCCATGGAGGGATGATACAAACAAATCTGACTGTGGGGTATATCTGATGAGATATATGGAGATGTACAATGGGAATAGGTGGCAGAATTGGAATTGTGGCCTGACTGCAAACAATTTAAAGCAGTTGAAATACATGAGAGCCAAGTACTGCGCCGCAATACTTAGTGCAGACAGTAACATTGAAAAGGAACGAATCAGAGCTGAGGCAAAAATCCACTACAATCCTTCAGTTGACATTGACTCCATTATTCTGAACAAGAAAAATTAGCTTGTAATAATATTATTCTGAAGTGTATTATGTATTTTTGTATGAATATGTTTTAGCAGCACAATCTTTGTTTGGATTTTGGTGTTTGATTCTAGCATGCTATCTTATACTATATTGTACAAGTTGAGCAGTCTCAATTAATTTTAGCATGATACTCCTTTAATTTTAGCATCAATATAAAATGATTGACATATAAAAAATCATAAAACAATGTCATCCTGAGCAGTCCCATCTAATTTTAGCATCATAGTCCTTTAATTTTAGCATGATAGTAGTTCCATTTTAGCATCACTAAAAATCGATTGGGATATAAGAAATCATGAACGAGAATGTCATGTTGAGCAGTCTCAACTAGTTTTAGCATCATCGTCCTTCAAGTTTAGCATGTTAGAAATGCTAGTTAACCTGTAATAAACTATGAACTGTAATAATGTAATAAACACTAGTATTAGAAGGTTCAGATTATGCTAATATTAAAAATAAAAATTCCTAAAAATATTAATACGTGACGGAGAAATTAATCTGAAGAAATAAAAAATACTTATGAATTATCCAATGAAATAATAGATAATATTCCAGAAATAAATAGGTAATAATATTCTATCCCGCGAAAAATACTTAAGGACAAAAATGTAATTTTAATTAAATATAATAAACAGTTAGATATATTCAATTCAAATTAAATAAAACTTGTGTCTGATCAGAAACCTTCAACTGCAACACGCATATATTCATTCTTTTGAAATCCCCCTTTTCACAAAAACGAAAAATCTAAAACAAAAAAAAAAACGCAAACACAGAAATGAAAAATATAAAACAAAAAAAAACCGCAACCTCTAATCACAACAATGGCGGACAAGAAGAAAGTTGCAGCCTCTACCAATAAAAAAGGTACACTTTCATTTCTGTAAAAAGAACATACATATAATCTGAACATATATGTACTTACTGTGTTGTCAGAGATGAAGTTAGGGTTCAATCATATTTTATATTTGTTGAATTTTTTTTTTCAGTAGGAAAACGAGCATAAAATTTGTTGATAATTTTAGCATGATGCTCGTAATATAATACCATATGTACCGATTTTTTAGTATGATACTCGTAAGACAGTAAAATTGAAAAAAAAACTTTTCTATTATTTATTTTCATAATATGGCAAAATAATGACAATGCCATGTTTAAAATTGCATAGCGAATCCACAATTTTAGCATTTTCTAAAACCTAGTTTTAACATCGTGTAAAATGCAGTTGAGATATATTTAAAATCATTATTTTAGCAAAGTGTATAATGTTGTTTAAACATGTTCTAAAACCTAGTTTTAGCATCATATAAAATACACTTTAGAGATATATTTAAAATCATTGATTTAGCATAGTCTATAATGTTGTTTTAGCATGACTAAACTCCAGTTTTAGCATCTGTTTGTGAATGTTTTATATTGACCATGTTGATTGAGCGGCTGTTATGTAAATGTATGCAGATAATTTAAAGCGTAAAAATCCAGAAAAAGATTCATCTGGAGAAAGTGAAGGAACAAAATATGAGAGAAGAATGAAAGCGAGAAATGACAAAGAGAGGCAAAAACAAATTAAAGCTGAATTTCTCGCTCGCATTCTTGGAGAACATCTTGATTCTGAGAAAGAAAGTGCTCAGTCTTCATCATCTAAAGTTGAGGTTGTGATGGAGGTAAAGACGAAGAAGCCAGATGATTGGCCAACACTGAAAGGAAGAGCAATCCCAGCACCTCTGTCAAAAGCAATTAAAGATCTCAACTGTAAGCAGAGGCAAGTTGTCATTAGTATGGGATTTGGACATATCCTACACTTGAAAGTGTTGGAATTGCCTCAAAAGTTGACCTATTGGGTTTTAGATAATTTTAATCCAGGACTGTACCGGTGATACAAGAATGGAATACAATTCTGTTAATTGATAGAGAAGAGTATGAAATGAGTGCAAGTGGATTTGGGTTAGGGTCAGTGTATGGACCCTATGAAGGTAAGGAGGATGAGACAAAAGAAGAAACTATGAGCAAGAAAGTTGATTCAGAAGAACGTGAAGGGAAATACGATGTAAGTAACATTTTAATATGGCTTGTAATTGATTTTGTCATGAATCTCTTGCTTAGATTATTGTGATCTTAATATCAAAAGAAAAAAAGATTGACAACATACTCCAAACTTACAGGATGTTGATGAGGAGGATGAGAGAGAAGAAGAAACCATGAGTGAGGAAGATGATTCAGAGGAAGGTGAAGCGGAACACGATGTAAGTAACATTTTACTATGACCTGTAACTGATTTTGGCATGAAGCTCTTGCTCAGATTATTGTGATCTTAATATCAAAAGCAAAAGATTAACAAAATACTCCAAACTTACAGGGTGTTAACAATATATTTAGATGGTATTGAAACTATTTTCAGATGCTTTAACAAAAGAAAAACATGAGAACACAATATGGCATCCCTAATGAATTTCTTACAGCTACATACAACAGTATCATCTTCTTTGTTGTACGCCACCGTGTAAGTAATCTTACTGCCATCGTCAACATCATACAGTAGCCCAAAATCACAGTGATTAATTCCTGCAACACTACATTTAAAACACGAAGCCACAATTTCTTCTTGCACCTTCTTAAACATTTCAGAAGTCTAAATACTAGTTGTATGTTTTTCAATTTCCAATGGAGTCTTTGTTATTGGAATGGTTGATTCATCAAGACTCTCTTATAGATCATATGCATGTCTCTGTGCATCAATAACACTATCAAAATGCATAAAAAATTCAACTAAATTTGATCTGAAATTGATGTAGCGGTTGAATAGGCTGTTAGAACTCTCTGAAATTGAAGTTATTCTACAGAGACCACTCATTGGTAGTGATGCGATTCTGGAACCCCAGGACTTGTATCAGATTGCTGGAGACGGAATCCTCGACCCGAACTTCACAACACGATGAACTGTAGGTATATGAAACCTATAACCCAACGATGATTGAAAATAAGAACCTCAGATAAAATATAAAGACGCCACAAACAATTGTGATCTATTGCTTGATAAGTCAGATGAACACGACACACGGTTCAATAAAAATCTCCAGAGAGAATAAATAGGAAAATAAAACAATCCTAAAAGTCAAAACCTAATCTAAAAAGGAAATAAATAAATAGAAATCGGATAAATCCGCAACAGTCTAAATAGGCACGACTCGGGCCCACTCGCGCCCCTGGTCGCGCTGTAGCTCGCGCCAGACTCAGTGCAGGACACGTCGAGGGCGCGACCTGCTCGCCCGCGCCACCACTCGCGCTGTGACTCGCGCTCAGCCCCAAGCCAAACACGTCTCTGGCGCGACTAGTTCACTCATGCCAGGTCTCACACTGCCACTCACGCCATCCTCCCCGAACGCTCGAACTCGATCATCGGCACCCCATCCAGGATCGTATCAGGTAGTTTCCTAAAATAGGCAGGAATCCAATATTCTCGAATGCTGAAAATAGAATTGAACCAACTATCATTAGTCAAACAATAGTCCACCATGATATTATTCCATTTCAAATCAAAATCTGAAGGTTCATTGTAATCTGACCAAACAACATCACTTAATCTCTTCATGAACGATTCATCTTTCCTCAACGTACGAGGAGCCTTTTCAGGAACCTTCATCATGATATGCCACATACAGAGCCTATGCCTAGAATCAGGAAAAGATTGTTCTACTACAATCTTCAATGTAGGGTCTTGATCAGTGATTATCATACCAGGAGAATTCCCCATACATTTCAGAAACTTCTCAAATACCCAAGAATACGACTCATTATCTTCACTTAACAGCAAACTAGCACCAAAACATACACATTTACCATGGTTGTCCTTCCCAGTAAAAGGAGAAAATATCATGTTATACCTATCATTAAAACAAAAGAGAAAACACTAAGTACTACTGGAAGAAATAAAATACATCATGGAATCAATGGTAATGTATATGCAACAGAATGCTAAAATGTTATATGTATCATGCTAAAACTTTATACCCAAGATGCTAAAACTATGTTATATATCAATTTATACATATAATTTTAAAATTACAAAACATCACATACATGTTCAAACTATATGTTGAATCGAACGAAACAACATCACCGAAAGCAGCATAATTTCTCCTTGACAGATCATCGGCCCAAAAAATGCGTGTCAGTCTTTCCTCTTTGCCAACACAATACTCAAAAAAGAACCCAGCATGTGACTGTTGCTTTAAATGAAACTTATCCAATACCATTTGAGCTTCAGCCCCATGAATGTATGCTCTCAAGTCACGGGCATAATTCTTGAAATCAGCTCCAGTGCAACCTACATCAGAATAGCTCCCAACACCTTCCTTAAAAAGCCTATAACATCTCATTGGACCTATGTTTGCTCTAGCACAATTCAAAACAAAATTCCTGTTCACCTTGAGAAATCTTTTGAAATCATCTGAAACTAATGGGTGAGAATGACGTTCTTCAAACAATTTGACAATGTATCCTTTCTCAGAAGAAAACCTGAACACAATACGAGCCCTACAATTAGATCTCTTAGAGACTTTACGCTTCTTTGTTTTAACTACATCGCTTGAATCACCAACCTCAACTAATGCATTCTTCTCACCCTCTCGACTACAGTAAACATATTTCCACATAATTATACCATCTTTAGATTTCTTCTTTGATCCAAGACGAATGTCAAAACCAGATGATTCTGCATAGATCCTATAAAATTTCACACCCTCATCCAGAGTTTTAAAACTTTGTTCAAGAGTTGGCTTCAATTCACAATGTGGTATATAGTATTCTGTCATGCCAGGAGATATCTCTACAGTCATATTACTACAGTCACTTGAAACAGAAGAAGCTGACACATTAAAATAAAAAAATTATAAACTGAACAAGGTAAAATAATAATATAATCACATTAAGATATGTTCAGACATACAATCAACACATAAATTGATTTTTAGCATGAGATATGTACAATTATAGCATCATGCAACACACATTTTAGCACCACAATATTCTAACGTTTGGATGGTGTGTGTAACATTGTGTAGCCGACTCACAAAAACACACACATAAAGCATGGTCTGTATGACATGTTTCACAGAGTGCAGTAGAAATAACTTAAAACCAGCATATTATCATACGAAAACATATGTCACGAGATGCTAAAATGAATACGTTAACATGCTAAAACATCTTATATGACGTACTCAAATAAACAGATCAAAATAATGCATATTCTGTATATTATCGTACTAAACCCTATGATTCGTAACAATTAAAAAACAACTGATACAACACAGAACTGAACGAAATAGATCAAATCCATCAAACATAAAAACATAAATACTGAATCAATGCAGATACAACGAACTCCAATAGAACGAACTGTAAAATCAATGCAGATACAACGAATTGCGAAATTAATCGACATTAAAATTTCAAAACTAAATCAAATAATGCAAAATAAAAACCATACCTGGAGTCGCCATGGAATCACAAATGTATAGACTTCACGAAAAATTAGGAACGATGAAATAGATAACTACAGAAATAAAAAAAAATGTTGAAAAATCAAAAAACGCGATCCAAATGAAAATTAGCTACGATGAAGACCGAACGCGATCGAAGATGAGATTTAAGGAAAATTTATCGCGAGCGAGATGGGCGGAAGGATGAAGATGGAAACAAAAACAGAACAAAAGGAAACAATTATTGAATTACTATATTACCCCCCCTCCAAAAAAGTTTTCGAAAATTACAGTAATGCCACTGCCCATCCACTTAAATCTGATTTAATCTGGGCCGTCCAAATTGAATGAAACAAGGGCTAGGATCGGTTCCTGGTTCTCACCTGGGGAAAGGGTTCTCATTTGAACCCTTCCCTATATATATATAGGGTGGGGTTATTATGCATACATAGCCCTAGTGTGTAATTTAGGGATTAATCCTATCCACTAATTTTATGATCTAAATGGTCTAGATTAGTTTGAAAATTTATTGAAAACCTACATATTTTAATTCAATTCATAGGGCACAAGGGTAATGATGGATTTTAACATATTTGATTTTTAAGTTTCCATATTATGCGCCTATATTAAATCAGAAAATTAAATTTTCCATAACCCCCTCCCCTCCCCCCCCCCCCTCAAACTCACAGAAATAATGAGCAAGGAAAATATATTAATCATTGATTATTCAATGCAAATTAACTTTGATTTTTTTAAGAGTTCTTCCAAACAAATATATTAAGCATCTAATTCATTTAAGGTGCATCTATAAACGTTTTTTTAGGTGGATCAATTCATATTTATTAGGTTTAATTTTGAATTTTTAAGGTATGAAACAATGCTAATTTTACATTATATGATGCTTTAATTGTGTCTAATAATGCTAGTTTTGTGTGATTGTGAATTTGACAGTTTTAATATTTATTGGAATTTATATTGATGCAATTCATATTCAGTAATATTATAACTTATTTATCTATGCTACATTGACATTACGTGATGCTTTAATTGATATTTGATAATGTTTATTTAATTAATTTTGAATTTGCTACCAATTCATATCTACCAAATCAGTAAAAAAAACATTACCAACCACAAAATAAGCATTCATTAACTAAAAACAAGCATTATTATTCAACAAACAAATTTATAATAACCTAGTCTGGTCAATTTATAAAGCATCAAAACAAATAAAACTAAGCATCTCTATGGAAAAAAGAAAACAATAATATTATGATCAAATTTAATACTGAATTTAATTTATTGAAAAAAAAATTTACTAAACTAAATTACTCAATTAAAATTGCGAACAAATTATGCTTTCAAATACAAAAACAAAAAATTCAAACTAAAATTCAACAATGCATTACTAATGACAAAAAAACATTAACACAATGAAAAAATCATTAATATTCAAAAAAATAACTAAGTTTTCTTAATTCATATTGAAGTCATGAAAATCCCAAATCAGTGACTTTATATTCAAAATAATATGGATGTTAGTTTTATATTACATAATGTTTTATTTAAGATTATATATATATATATATATAGATATAATGTTTTATTTAAATTTTTATTATTTGAAAAAAAATCATTGTACATATATTATTGGATGCTTTAATTGATAGTTGATAATGTTATTTTTGTGTTGTATTAATGCTTTAATTAGTAGTTCATAATATATTTTATTTAGCATTAAAACTACTAATAAAAGCATTAGAAATAAAGTAATTAGCAAAGAACTCACACATTATTTTGAAGAAACTGAAATTAAAATGCTAATATTTCTCATTTATAATATTATGTTATCAAGTTATTCCAAATATAATTGATATATTATAAACAAAAATTCAATAATACACATACAAAAAAAATACAATCATTACAGTAAATTTTAAAAATCCATTACGTAAAATCATTATATTAAATGATATTAAATGATTTTTTTTATAAAGAGAATCAAAGTGAACTTTTGTTAAAAAAAAGGCAATATTACTTTACAAAAACTAGCATCAGCAATAACCTATTGAAGAATCAATAAATACAATAATAGCATATTTACATTAAAAATCATTCACACCACAAGAAACAAAATCAAAACATATGATAAACAAAAGATACACAATCAATTAATTGTTATTATAAATATGTTACGCTTTACTAAAATGATTTTGCATTCAAAATAATTATTAAAATCTAAATTAAATAAAAACTAGATAAAAAATAATTACTGACAATTAAATCTTATGAAAAATGAATCATAGAAAAAAATGAAAAAAATAAGATAATCACTAGAATAATATAAATGAAAAATTAAATAAAAATTTAATGAAAAATAAAAAATTAATATAGTCATTATGTATATTAATTAATTAATGAATTAATCATTTATACTTTACTAATTAAATTAACAAATGTTTGATAATGTTAATATATATTTACAATGGACGTTTTCAAAAAAAAAATATTTACACTGGATGATTGCACAAATGGAAAATGTGTAAATTAAGGGAGGATATTTATTAAGATATTAATTAATTTTGTATGACAATAATGACATTTTCTACAAAATAAATGTAAAGTGAAAAATAAATAAAAAGTAATTCTAACCATACATGGTAACAAGATCTAATGGATATGATTGATCCCTAAATTACACATTAGGACAATGTTTACATTTGATCTCTCCTATATATATATATATATATATATATATATATATATATATATATATATATATATATAGACCCAAACCCAAAATACAAATTAGAAGTTACATATTTGTAATTTATTCAAAATTAAATTTTTGGAGTTATGTTGTATCCAAGTATGATAGCTGTTTCACCCTCAGTCAGACAATTCACATGACAAATGCCCCTACTTCCAAAATAAGATATTCCATCAGTTTCACACATTGATATTTTACGTTTTACAATGAAAATGAAAATTAAAAATTAAAAATTAAAAAATATGATAAATATACTCCATATCCTTATTAAGTTAATTTTACTGATATATATATATATATATATATATATATATATCTTAATTTCTCTCAAAATTGTAACATGTGTGCATCTAAATCTTTCTTTAATTTCCTAACATATTTATGAATGATATTTTATAAGAGTAAAATTGAGAAGAAGAGTGTTAAAAAGAGTAAAAATATGAAATAATTTGTAACAAAATTAAGAGGTTAAAACACCAATGTTTTTGAAACTGGGGGAGCATTAAGTTGTTATTTTTTCATATGAAATTTCTAAGTTATTTATAAAATTATTTACATTTTAAATCTCTTTGATATCTCAACTAAGAATTTTCGTTACGATCAAAAGCTTCATGTCCAAACACTTTAAAGGCTCAATGCAGCACGAATAAGGTTCAAAGTGTTCGGCAAAGTAGAATAAAAATTTGGAGAGCCAATACTTATATTTTTTTCCATCTTATATAACACTTATATATAACTTATGTACATGAGATTAGCACATGAAAAATATACGTACATACACGAAAGAGTCGATGCTACCCGTTCACTTGTAAGTCGTAAGTGCACTTTTGAGGATATGAGTATCATCAAATCAATATAGTTGTGTGTGTGTTTATATATATATATATATATATATAGAGAGAGAGAGAGAGAGATGGGATCATGTGAGAACTACACCCCCTTGTGAGAACTGAGAACCGATTTCAGCCACAGATCTCGCCTATTTGGACGGCCAAGATGCACTCCAAGATTAAAAAATGCGGTGGCATTACTGTAATTATAGTGACTTTTTAATGAACTGAGGGTATTTTCGTAATTTATGAAATCTATTATTTTTTAATACAAATCAGATATGAGGAGAAAGTGAAGGATCTCTATATGAGATGGGCTAAGGATCCCGAGTTTCTTCAGTTTGACGCCATCCCAACTAATCACTTTATCCTCATAAATTCGCCGGACTCCACCGCGTGATCGTGGTGCTGCGGCGGCGGCAGGCAGAGACTCATCCGCTGGGGCACGACGAAGTTGGCGGTGCTGTTCTGGGTGCAGAAGTAGGAGGAGGATGCCCACGGAGACGTCGATGCCGTAGCCGAAGTCGCCGATGTTTTGGGAACCGAGGAAGCCGCCGGAGTCGGTGGTAGAGTTCATGATAGGGGCGGAGGGGGCTTAAGGTGGCCAGCGTCCATGGATATGGGGATTAATGAGGGGTTTGTAGTTGTAGTTGAATATTGTTGAAGCTGCTATGGGGTTGAAAGTCAACGGTAGTGGAAGATTGATTGCGAATTACAAATTGGTGGAGATTTTTATTTAGAGAATATGCATTTGAATTTAGATAATTTACAATTAATTGTTGTAGAGTGGTGAAAATAAAAATGCTAAAAACATAATCGGAATGCTAAAATAAGTCATAATAGTGCTAAAACCCTAAAAGAGCAATGCTAAAATAAGTCATGACAGTGCTAAAACCCTAAAAAAGACATGCTAAAATAAGTCATGACAATGCTAAAATAGAAAATGACAGTGCTAAAACCTATAAGAGCCATGCTAAAAAAAGGCCATGACAGTGCTAAAATAGAAATGACAGTGCTAAAAAATGATTTTTAAGTGCTAAAAAAGGAATGTCATAGCTGATATTTCATTTTTTGCATTGCGAATAAGGGTTTTAATATTTCTAGCAGATGTCTAACAACAGTGCTAAATAAGGAAACATACGTGCTAAAGTAGAAACTACAAGTGCTAAAATACTTTATAAAAGTGGTAAAATGTCAGAATTCAAATACCAGTGCTAAAAAAAGAATGACAAGTGCTAAAACCTCAATTACCAGTGCTAAATGTCGCATAAAACTGCTGAAAACTCAGAATTGTGAATCTTAATATTAACTAGACAAATCTGGTAGTCTTATATGATAGTAGAGGTGCTAAAAGGGATTTGTAAGGGCTAAAAGTTAAAATGTCAGTGCTAAAATTTCAGAATTCAAATACTAGTGCTAAAAAAGAAATGACATAGCTGATATTTCATTTTTTGCATTGCTAATTAGGGTTTTATTATTTCTAGCAGGTGTGTAACAGCAGTGCTAAACAAGAAAACGTAATTGCTAAAGTAGAAATTACAAGTGCTAAAATACTTTATAAAAGTGCTCAAACTTTAGAATTCAAATATCAGTGCTAAAAAAGGAATGGCAAGTGCTAAACCCTCAATTACCAGTGCTAAGACCTTAGAATTATGCACTATCTTGATTAATATAATTCATTAAGTTCTTTCAATTCAAAATCTAATTCCTCATCTTTACAACAACTCATAGAAGCAGCTCGATTTTCAGCTCTTCCTAGCACTGAGACACAACAAAGTAATGCAAAGGACATCTGTAACTACATCTCAAGGCCATTACCAAATCAAATCTTATATAATCGAGCAATTGATTAGATCAATAAACTTCGACCTAATATTCAAAAATATCTTCACCAGTTCCAAAAAAAAAAACATCCATAAAACCACATGTGGTCACAATCTACCAAGAAAATTGTTTCAGAGCAATTACAACAACCACATTAATTTATCACCTCATAACAATCACATTTATCTCAAAACACCAATACCTATAAAGAGACATAAAATGGCCATTTATGAACAAAATTACAGCGATTGAAAACAACAATTTGGTAATTGCTACTTTTATTCAAGAATATTATGTGAAATCTTGTTTTATTAGTTTTATATATGCATGATCGATCGATTTTCTGCAGGTGATAAGGCAAGAGAAGGAAAAAAAAATTAGATTAAGTAGAGTTAGTCATACTAAACAAGGGTTATGCTGGTGCTAAAATAAGTCATGAAAGTGCTAAAATAGGAAATGACAATGCTAAAACCCTAAATTGAAAAATATACGTGTGAATCACATATACATTGAAATTTCCGATTTTACCCTTACTAAGATTCAGGGGCAGCGAAGTTGGACGTTATTACAATTATGCCACCGCATTTTTTTTAATTTTGGAACAGATCTTGATCGTTCAAATAGACGAAATATGTGGCTGAGATTGGTTCTCGGTTCTCACATGGGGTATGGTTCCTTCTGGAACCCAACCCTATATATATATATATATATATATATATATATAGGGGTGGGGTTATAATTTCGCTGGATGCTAGAGCGTAATTTTTAATCTAATAAATGAAATTACATGGTAATAATTAATCACACGCCAGACCAAAGCGACATTATTTTTATTTGATTTAATTTTTATTTTCAGATCAAAACGACGTTATTTTGGATCGAGATGCTATTATTTATTTCTATCTAATTTTGTTTATTGAATTGAAAAGTCCAGATAGGCATCCAACATGTCACGTGGAATTTCTGTTGCCAAAAAAATCGATCGCACAATATATTTGCAACGGGTGATTCTATTTACACCACCAATTTTTCTTTTCACACCACAATTACTTAACACACCACAAAAATTTTATTTTATTTTTTTATTTTTTCTTTACACACCACATTAAAAGACTATTTTAACCTTAACAATAAAATTAATTAAAAATAATAATAAGTAAAAAAAAAAAAAGCGTGAGAGATGCAAGGCGGAACAGCAGAACGACATTGTCTTCTTCCCTCAATCACCGGCGCCACCCGCCGCCACCACCTTCATTCAGAAAAAATTGCAGAAAACCACCCCCTCCTCCACCTGAGCAACCCTCCTCCTCCACTGCCAATGGCCAATCCTCTTCTTCTCTCCTCCACAGTCACGTCTCTTCCCTCTATTCGACTGCAAATTAGGAGTTTGAAAAATCATTTCTCGAATATCACATTGAGGAATCGAAATATGATTTTCGATCCTATCGATGGACGTCTGGAAATAAATTTTCGAACTACTTTTTGAAAACAAATCTTCGACCCATGTATTGTCCATTCAAAAAATAATTTTCGAATCTACGTGATGGAGTTCAAACTGAATTTTTCGAACTCAGTTTCCGGCGATGTGGTTTCGGAGAAGATACAAAGTCAAGGCATCGTTCATATCATCCTTTGTGGGTAGGGGCTGACGGGAATTTGGGGAAGAAGTGTTTCTAAAGGATGAATTTGGGGAAGAAGGGAGTGGCATATTTTTTGTGGGAAAGAGCTGTTGTACAGCCGGAGAAGAAGCGGAAGAAGCGGGTGGCAATCTGAATTTGGAGAAGGGGGAGGCGACGGCTGTTGTTCAGCCGGAGAAGATCATTTTTTTTTTTTTGTTATTTATCTTTATATTATATTATATTAAATGATGAAAATTAAAAAAGGGGTATTTGAGTAATCTCAAAAATAATTACTTTTACATTTATTTATTTGTGTGGTGTGAAACGAAAAAACAGTGGTGTAAATAGAATCACCCATTTGCAACAAGTTTGAAAAAATAAGTTTTATTTGTCATTTAAAAAACGCAATAACAAAATATAGGGCTTAAAATGCAATTTGTCTATATATATATTTTTTAATTAAAAAGATAACAGCTGAGAGCTGAAATCACGGGAGCGGCCAATCTATGGCTTTTCAATTTCCAAGTAGCCAAGCCAATCATGTCTGCAAATATTGCTTTTAGAGATTCCCCACTAACACAATAATGCAACTCTGCTATAATAATCATTCATATAAAACATCAAAGTAATGGCTAATACCTATACCTATAAATATATATAATCGAATATTGTAATTTAATATGAATGTTGAAGAATCTTGATTCATCTTCACCATTATTATTATTATTATTATTATTATTATTATTATTATTATTATTATTATTATTCACATGCATCACAATATCACTTGCACTCTATGAGATTCGAATTTGGAGTTTCTTTGTTTAAGTATATTGTGCAGATCTGGTTTTCCCATGAAACTGTCCAAAAATGAGGTTTCAAAAGAAATAATAAACTCCAACACTTTATCTTATCATGTAACTCATCCAAATTCATTCACTGCAAACAGGTATTTCAAATACAAGCATCTCACTATCATGCACTTTTGCTTTTACAGCAACAAGGGTGAAATCGAGCGACCCAACTAGACGTATCGTGTAGCATGGTCGAATAAATCCACCCCGAAATAAGTTGAGTTTTTATTTGTCAGAAACAATGAACGGAAAGTGTTTATTGGAGTCTGCACGGGGCCGCAGATATTCGATCAGATTGAAAGAGCAAAATTTCCTCTGAAAGATCTCATTGAACAGCCTTCTGGGCTTTTTCGGGTAGGATGTTGTCGGGGAGAACAAGTTCTGGGGGAGTTTCACGGACTACACCGATCATTGAGTCGTATTCCTCATCACGGCGGGCAAACTTCTTGCGCAGCATCTTTTCAAACTCGATCTCATCAAAGGATTTGGTGTTTTCAGCAGCATGGACCTTTGCTAGGTTGACATAGTTGGTTGCTGATTGGAGGATGAATGCAATCTCTTCTTCAGAAAGCTTCCTGAGGAACTTGGCTGGATTACCAGCCCAGACCTGTAAATACACGAGTTCCGAATTATGTGATCAAATAATTACTGTGAAGACAGATCCAATATATACAAAGAAAAAAGGGAAAATGAGAGAAGAAAAAAAAAAAGTTGAAAGAGAAAGGGCCGGACACTGAAGAGGCGAACCAATGTTTTGCTCCTCATGCTTTAAAAATAAAATGTATACACTTATCATCTGAGGATTCATAGTTTTCTGTTTAAAAAATCGGAACCGAACCCAAACCAAAAGTATCTAACAACTCGCGCTCCCACCACCCTCTCCGTTCATCCACTTGCTCTCATTCTACTTCTAAACAGAAGCATGAGTGGATAGTCAGACGGTATATAAGGTTTCAGAAAAACATGAAGCAGTTCAGTGGGTTACCGGGGGCATGGCCTCAGGAAAGGGAGTGTTTGCTTTAGAACATTACTCAAAAATATTGTATAGAAACTAAAATCTAAAAAGCAAAGAAAAAACTATTAAATGAATAGGGGGCAAGAGCAACCCCTATTTGAAGGTAGTATCATGCCTGGGCGCCCAAGGTGCTAGATGCCCTTCGACTACTTGACCGGCATCTAGCGAATTCTAACACATGGTGAAGAAGACCATTATTTATCTTTAAACTTTTCTTCTCATTGTACTTCTTGTGCAGAAAATAAATATTAAAAAAAGTATCTTTTTCTTTTTTTCCCCTTTTTATTTATGGTCAAATATTATCAGTAGCCCCTCAGTCTGAATTTTCATATCAAATGCTTCATTCAGTCCCTCACTTCTATTATTTATGTTTCAATTGCTGATCACATGATTCGTTAGCTTTGGCTGAGTTTTAACTCAAATTGGAGGGAATATTCTATTTTAAAGTACTTTGTCAAATTAAAACACACAAATTTACCAGGTTTCAGAATTGAACAACACACGACAAAGTTACTAACCTAAGAAAACAACACTTAGTTATCTGTATGGAGTGAATTATACGTCCAAAATTTAAAATACGAAGATTCTTCACTCAAAATGGATCTAACCATCTTATACCAAGCGAAGTTAAGAAAAAAAGAAAAAAAAAACGTAAGTCTTATGGATACCAAATCATCCAATTTACATAATCATATGGTATTTCATATTTTATGAACTGCATACTAAACGATATTTTTATTATTTTATATGGATGTCAAGAGTCTTAGACCTCACAATTTAGAAATGCATTGAGGGGAAATTAACATTCTTTTCAATAGAGGAATTATCATTATTTCTTTACATTAGAATCTTGATTATGTGTAATTAAATTTATCATAATTTATATTTAAAAAAATAGCAAAAAAGTAAGACATTCCTTTGAAATTGAAAAATATTCTATGAAAAATATGAAACCTTGTTTAGGCTAATAAAAGGGATTGTAGGGAGGAAGAGAGTAATTAAGGCATTTGAGAGATGGCAGGTAAAATTGCAAGTGAATGCAGGGATGAACTGTTCATTATTCTTGTGCCTTAATTTATAATTCTAGGGTTGAAATTTTCGATTGGAGGATTTGATTTGAGGATAGGAGTGGATTTCTCCAAAAATGGCAGTGATGAATAGAAAATTCATCTTCGAACGAACCCTTTCTAAATGACCCGAACTTCAAAATATGCCAAAAAAAAAAAACCTATTTTTACAAAAATGTCATATGATCCAATTTCTGATCGCATTGCTGACAAGGCATGTCAGTTTACTGACATGTAAAATGATGTGGAAAATCATTTTTAATATCAACGTGCAATATGATTTTCTACATCATTGAATCTAACACTGAAAATTGAATTCGAGGACATTTTTGCAAAAAAATGGAAAGATTAGGTAATTTTTTGGGCATATTTTGAAGTTCATGACATTTTTGTAGAATGGACTAAAGATCAAGACGCAAGTACATATTTGGCCAAAAAAATCCCAAACTTTTAGTGACTTTCACAAAAATAACATGATCTTTCAAAAATTTAAACATAAATTCCCAACATTTGCATTTTCTAGACAAATTGTGACCTGGCTGAAATTCCAACAACTGGTTGTAGACTTGTAATGTCTGAGTTTAACATGGAGCAAGAAACTCCAGGAAGTCAATAAACTGTAGTGGAGGTGTTGGGAATGGCGGGAATGGCAGTGTTTCTGAAGAGTGAGCACTGGAATGGGGATCTGGAGATGTGTGGAGAAGCCATGGGTGGTGCAATGTACCATTGGGTTGCTCTGGGTTTTGTGATTTTGTAGTGGATCCAGATTGGAGTGTACTTGGAGCAGTAATAGTTGTACCTAGGTTAGGCCTATTTTGTTAAAAAAATTGCAAATGTCGGGAACTATTGAAAGGTCGAGTTATATTTTGTGAAAATCATTGGGGTTAGTTTTTGCCATTGTGCCTAGTTTTAACTTTTACCTATATAAATATCAAATTTATTTAACAATGTATTGACCCTTGAGAATCAGAAAGCTTTCAGTTAGCTTCCAAATACCCCCAATGGAAAATTTAACTTCCCTATGCATTATCGACATAAATGATGGGCTGGTTGTGGAAGACAAACCTCGAAGGATACTTGTTATTTTTTAAATTAATTGAAATTATGGTTCTTGAGCTGAAATCCAATCCTAACAAGAATTAGCTGGCATAGAAACTGAAGAACACCAGTCAACAAATATCTTAGTTTAAAAAAGCGCAAGGCGCACCGAGGTGCAAATTGCCCTGGAGCCTAGGCGCAGAGCCTGAGGCGCGGGTGCGCGCTTTTTTAAACTAAGCCAAATATTACTCAACCAAGCTTAACCAATCTGAAACAGTAAAGTGCCAATCAAGAACATCAAGTCAGATGACACTCCCCATGTTTCAATCAACTTGTAAGGAATTTGACAAGCAAAAAGAAACTCCCATTCATTAAACAAATGCAAGTCAGATAGCATTACTGCCATTATCCCAATACCAACCAACTTGCAGGAATTTCAGTAAGTACTAGAAAACTTACATAGATCAAACATCAGAGTAATCCGATTAAAAAATTTCAAAGGTTACAAAATTACTAGATAAATTTGACATATCATAAACATTCCTTGTCTGTGAACTTTTTCAGGAGGGAAAATAAAGAATTCTAGGTCACCTTCTCTGAATATTATCTTTTAAATATGAGATTCGCACTCAATTGAACTCCAACCAAGTGACTACTTCTATAGGTATTCAAAAGCTGCTACTTCGAACATGTAACAGGGGACAATAAAATCACACACTACATAGGAAATTGCAATTCAACACTTTAATTGAGACAGAGAGAGAGAGAGAGTAGTATAATGAAGTAGGCACGTGATACTCTTTCAATGACTGATAAGCATAACATTCCATTGCAAGACAGATAATGGAATTTAAGATAAGTGCATATGGCAATTAAAAAGCATACCTCTCCAGAAGGGATTCTGGTGTCCTGTCTCACAAGGGATCCTGCAGCAACCATGGCATGTTTTTCCACAACCACACCATCAAGAAGGGTTGCTCCCATTCCAACAAAAGCCTCATCCTCAATTATACATCCATGTACAACCGCACCATGACCTATTTGTTCCAATATAAGTTAACAAAAATGGAATTATATAATGATGTACTGATATGCTAATTATGGAACTATTTCTACTTTATATCCGAAAAAGTACACATAAAACCAGAACAAAATCATCTATGATTTATGTCAAAGGGAGACATTCAAGACTACTTACCAATTGTGACATTGTTTCCAATAATAGTTGGCAGTACTTTCCCACTTAAATTAGATTTTGCCACATGCACCAGGGAATTGTCCTGTATATTAGTTCCAGACCCTACACTGATGGAGTTCACATCACCTGTGTCCAGGAAAGAGGCTCATTAATCAAATTGTGTCACAGAGTGAACAATTGCATTCTGTTTTACAATTTAACTATGTTATCTTTCCCAAAACATCAATTTAGCAGAAGCATACCAGAATTACCCAATTTACTAGTACTTGAAAATCTGTAAAACAGATCAAAGAAGACCAGAGCAAACTAAAATTATAGATCCTTAAGGAACTATATGAAAATCAACATCATCTAGAGCAGACATCTGAAAATTGGGTGAAGTGATTGACCTCTCCAGCATACGAAGAGCAATCTAGGATGAGAACTAAGAGACAATAGATGTTCTTTATCTTAATTGTGCTGATGTGATTACAGAAACTTAGCTCGAGCATCGCAAGCAAAATCGAGAAATGGGAGGAAACTTCACTCAGCCCAAGAAATGGAGAATCTGGAGGAAGTCTAACAATTAGATCATTTTGCCATCGTGCACCGCAACTTCAAACCATGAGGGTGCTTTTCGAGTTTTCAGGGGATATCTACTTTAAATCTTCAAGTAAATTACTAAATTCTATTATTTGTGATTTCATCTCCAGTATAGCTCATCCACATATTGATTAACCTAACTGCACTTGTTTTTCACCCCTCATTACTTTTTATAATTGGCATTAATCAGGTATATCTCATCATATTGAAAGTCACTTTATTAAATTGAAATTCTCCGTCTATTATACACCAATTAAGCACAGGACTAAGGATCATCTCTTTATTTAAATTCAGATCTCATTGAAAGTAAATGACCACCTTGAATGTAAGGGCTGCTATATACACAATAAAGTTGCACAAATCTTCAGAAGCATGTAGATTCTCGATGACCATTAACCAAGTGGACAACAGTACATTTTCTAGCAAACCACAAGAGATCTTCACTATTTAGTAGATTAAAACATTTTACTTCTATAAATAGTTCAATAAACATTTTAACTCTAAGGCACAAGACATGAGCTACATAATTGATCAAATTTTGATAATGAAGACTTGTACTAACAGTGGCCTTTTAGTGACACACTTCTCTAGATCAATCCTGACTAAATATTTTTTATACAAAAAAAATACAAATTAACAACAAAGAAAGAGGTGCAACTTGTCCATTTCCTTTGCAACAACACCCGATTAAAAATTCTATAATAGAAAAATATAGACACAACAGAAACATAAGAAACAGATATTGTAATTCCTGGATATTTCAAAAGTAGGGAACTTATAAAACAGGGACTATGTTTCACTCTCAGCAGCAAGATTGAAAGAATAATCTTATAGTCTATTCGGTATGGCTTTTAAGGCACGTACCTCGAAGGACGGATCCATACCATATTGATGATCCTTGTCCCACCTGAACGTCCCCAATGACGGAGGCACTTGGAGCAATAAATGCATCCCTATCCACCGCAGGAGATTTATCATAGAGGTTCATCAGAGTCCGGTGCCTAGAAACTGAAAATAAACACTTATAAGATCAGAGGCATGTATAGAAACATAATTTAGAGAGAGAGAGAGAGAGAGAGAGAATAGAATATTGAAGCTGTGTTAAAAGAAAGTGCATCCTGATTCCTGAACTAAATAAAAATAAACACAAAAGCGATTAGCTGAAACTATGCTGCAATGTGAGGCCAGACATACTATTTCAAGAGGCTGATTGTTAAAAGTGCCAAATATATGGAAAAAAAAATGATGCATACGAAATATTGAAATTCTCAATATGAAAGAATATTAACTGTGAATTTTATGGTTACCATGCATCAGAAAGTGACATTTGAATAAATCATATCATGTTGTTCTTATATTTTTTAAGAAAAGCAAAAATATAAAAGAAGAATAAGATCTCCATGCAGACTCACCCATCCAGATTTCCCATTTTAAACATTTAGGAAAGGAAGCCAAGCCATGCAGACTCTAGGCTAGTGTTTTTTTAAACTCATTTTTACACCTAAAACAGTGAAGTTTTAGCCAGGACTTGCTTTATTAAAAAATACCAGCCCCAATTCTCATTTTATATTCTCAAGTCCCAACCTAAGAAAATGCAAGATTTACGCAACTTTACCAGATAGAAAAATGAGTATAAACATAGACAAGTTATTAAGAAACATACAAGAGCTGAAATATCTAAGCTCATGTACGCGTCTACATGTGTGTCCCAGAACTTAACTCTAATATCTGAGTGATCTGGCCTGATATTAATCATGAATTTCACTTAACATGCATCAATATTATTCGTGAACTTTCTCCCCGTGCCTATCTATTCTTGAATTGCATCTATATAACATCAATGCATGCTTGTCCAATTATCCTCTCTTTCCTGAAGTACTTTTCACTAGTAAAACTTGAATCCTTATTATCAGAATACTGCAGCAGTGATTTCTGCTCAAATGCCTAACCATAAAGAATTCCCTTGAAGAATGCTATCTGGATAGATCATTAACTTTGTCTGTATTAACTAGGACTATATACACAAGAAACTGTGGTCCATGCTATAGGCGTATAACTATTACTGTGGCATATAAAGTAGCTTCATTGTACAAGACAAATTGCATATTTTAACAGAAACCAAAATATGGAAGTGCTGACATTCCCCATGATATTCAGAACTGCTGTAAGTCAAAAGTGTCAAACTAAATTTATATTTTCCCAAACACCACATCATTAGACATGGTTTAAAAAGGCTGTTTTGAGGCACGCCTCGGTGAGGCGCCTAGAAAAAGCCTCAGAGGCGCCGCCTCGCCATCTGCTGTTGAGGCTTAAGCCTCGGTAGGTCTGAGGCGGTCGAGGCGGTTCTGAGGCTTAAGCCTCAATTGCTGGTTTTTTTTTTGGACATTTTTTAGGGTTTTTATGTGGGCTTTTGAGTGGGCTTTTGTTGGGCTTTGTTTAATTAATGAAATAGATAGAAATAACATCTAAAATAAAGTAATAAACATAAAAATAAATAGATTCAGATGCCCTAATTCAACAGCCACTCTATGTTATTTTAGGACTTCATTATTGAATATTTGAATTGTGTGTTGATTGATGTGAATTTGATTAGTTAAATTGATATATATATATATATATATATATATATATATATAATATATATATATATTTTTTCCTTGTATTGAGGCTTACACCTCGGTCCGCCTCGAGGCTTACGCCTCGTGAGGCTACGGGTAAACGCCTCGAGGCTTGAAACCGCCTTTTAAAACCTTGTTATTAGATGTATATGACAGTAAAACAAAAGAAAACCTTTAACTAGCATATGTGACTGCTTCATATAAAAGTTTTCCATGGTGGCTCAGTTAAACATTATCTTGTTCTTTTAACATATTTTATTACTAAAGAAAACAAAGTACAAGAGATGAGTTGTAAAAAATAGACAGGTTCCTATCCGGACAATACAACTCTAGTCTGTATTTACATTTGATACAGAATAGGCTTTAAACTCATTATGATTTGATACCTAGCAAGATATTCTAAACTTAATCCAATTCTACACCTACTCTAGATGTTCCTTTTCATCCTTGAGAATCCTTGATTCCTTACAAGTCAAAGAGACAGTATAATGCTGAAATGATTACCCCAATAAAAGTTTACTCTTTATGCTAATTACACTTCCAAGATTAAATACAAAAAAAAAAAAAAAAAAAATGAATAGAAAAAAGAAAATTAGATAAAGTGAAGGATACAAATCTGTGAGAGAATTATTTCCCACTCAAACATTATCACCACCCTTAACAAGAACCTTATTCATTGACAAATATATGGAGGTATTCTAAAAATACATTTCCACGGGCTTCTAAATGTGGATCTAATAGTTCTCATGGATCCCATATTTCCTTCTTATAACCCTACACCACAAAGATTCCTTTTTTACCAGAAGAAAATGCTACCACCATTCCCCCATTAATGCTTAGTTTGAAGACATGTTCCAATACAAAGACACCCGCCACCCCCAACCCCAGAATTGTTCTCTAGGCCTCATTGACACTTTCCAAGAGACAACATAAGCATGTCAATCCCTATTGGAGCGATCCCATAAAAAAATCCTGCATCTTCTTATCCAGAATGAAATTCCTACTAGTACTTGAAATAATAAAAAGATAATGGTAATAAGCATAAAATTAATTGAATCGACCTCAACACTTTTCTTTCCTCCAACAATCTCATAATAGACTTCAATGTCATGTGAAATTAACACTGACAAACAGCATGTACAATCTCTCCCACATCATTATTCATCAATACAAGCTATTCAACATGTGTTCCCCTATTAATGATCCCTTCCTCACTCCACGCAGACCTTTAGAATGATCTATAATGAAACAACAGTTTTAAGCTTCTACGTACAGAAACAATTCTATGGATACTATTAGCGTGTGGAGCACAAAGATTGAAACTTCGAATTAGTCAGCATTTTCACAAGACCAAAAAGAAGATCAAGACCGCCCCCCATATCCCTGTCTTCTCTCCAACATTTCCCATTTCTACGGAAATTCATTCATTTACATCTGAAAATACACAGTCGAGAAAGATTAAAAGTCCCAACTTCCTCCACCGGCAAACCAGTCATGGTATATTACTAAAGGAAGCAAAAATCGTTGACATTCCCCATTTCACCTACAAAACAGAGGATCAAAAAAATGGAAAATGAAATCACATTTGCAAGGAAAGAAGAAATGGGTTACCGTGTTCCTGGATAAAGTAGCCTCCTTGGAAGGTGGAACCGAGTCGATCCATGGCTTGACCCGTTTGCCGAATCCAATTCCCCAACGTGTACACCGCTCTTCCTAAGGTCCCCATTTCGATTGAATTTCGATTGTGTGGTGAATGATCCAAGAATCAGTTGAGATTGAAAGGGGCTCTGCTCAAAATTTAATGGGATTTCCAGCTGCTCTTCAGATGGGAGTGAGGAGTGTGGAGGGCAAATTGAATAGGGCAAAACGAAACCCACGAGACAGGAAGTAATTACCTCGGACTTTCGGGGTAAATTGGGGACTCGGTCTACATATAATTCCTGTAGCATTCTCCATGACATTTCTCGTGCTAAAACTATCTATTATTTTGTTCTCAAGAAAAAAAAAACTATCTATTATTTTAATTTTTTTTATTTTCATTTTATTATGATTTAATTTAATATATTTATTTAGGTTAATCTTTTCTCAAAATATATTAAAAAATGTATAATTACGACACATAAGAAGTCACACTATTCGAAGTAGGGTATCTAATCTGATATAATACGGGGATAAGATCAATTTGGCTCCTTTTACCATTTGCGAGAAACATTTTAATCTATGTTTACCTTTTTTTATTCTAATTGATCATGCAATTATTTTAAAAATATCAAATTGATCATTTCGGTGTTTCCTTAAGAAACGGATGTTAACGTTCATCAAGCTTTTCAGGACCAAAACAATATTGTTATATTAACGCACTAGATTTTTTTCTTATTATTTCCCGGAGTTATTGTCGTCATTCCACTTCTTCTCTTGTTTTCTTTCTGCTAATTTTTAATCATATAAACATTCATAAACTTATATATTAATTATAAAATATTTTACTAGCATTTTAATAGTAATGAATCATAACTTAAAATTCAAAACTCCAAATTTTCCACTTTAATTATAATCCATAAAATCCATAATCTAATATTTAACAAACAATCTTAAATAACAATCTAAGAATATTAAGCAAATAACACAAATATTGAGCAAAATATAAATAGAGATTTAGTTGTTTTTTTTTTATTTAATTTAAAAAAATTATATTATCAAAAGATATGGAAAAATTAATTTTGGCAATGTAGCGCCCTACTATTTTATTTAATTGTGACAATTTAAACGTTTATTTGAAATATGATATTGTAACAGCCAGATCCCTTAGGCGGTCATTTTGATGGGGACGGAGTGTTAGGCGTAAAAGCCGAAGAAAATAGGTAGATTAATTGGAAATCTAGGGGGTGTTTTTAAAATTAAACTAAGTTAGCGCCTCAAAAACTTAGGCAACTTAACTTTATGATTTGGAAGAACTTATCATTTTCAACGAATCAAAGGGGTCAAAGGATTCAATCGAGTCAAAGAAATGCCAAAACATAGGCCAACCGAAATTTAAACAGAATCCAAAGACAAATCGATAGGAGTTTGACTCTATAACTAAGCAAGCCTTCTTCAAAAGCTACAATGGCTAAGACCCATAAAAAGGTCGGAGTCAAATAAATCATATTGTCCCATTCATAGGACCAAATAAGAAACTAACTCAAGCTTAACTTGAACGAACAGTTGCATGCTTAAATGAAAAACCCCTTCATAGGCGAACAACAACAACAAGCATACAAGTCTCAATCACAAGTCAACTAAAGATGAATAGATACCAGAATGCTCAACAGGTATGACTATTCAAATAACTTGGAGTTAATGAAGAAATAACTGGGATGTTAAAAGAACATGCTTCTAATTCTCAAAACTTTATTGATAACACAAATCATAGCAATTGAGACATGCTATTATCAAGAATCAAGTTACATTAATCAAGACTAGATACTAATATCAGAGTACTTAGCAGAAACTTAGCGGAACAAAATAATGTAACCATATGGAGCAACAAAACTTGAAACCTCAGACAACCCCACCAGCAGCACATCACCAGTCTCAGCATCTCAACCTGAAAACATTTAAAAAAGAGGGTGTGAGCACTAATATACTCAGTGGGGTTTTACGAGAAAACTCTTTAATAAACTTTGGAATATCCAATTATAAACTGGCGGCATATGGAGAGCAAAACGCAAAAGCCCTCTCCATACCCGCAAAACCTTTTACTTCCTTTCTTGGCGCCTTTCCTGGCTCAAACTTGTTATCTACTGCACCCTTATGCCTTAGGATGAGAGAGGGGTTACCTCAAGTATCCTCTGAGTATGCGAGGGGGTTACCCAGCAGTGACTCCCTTTACTTTCAAATGTTCAATATTAGTGACACGAAGGTCACGGCATGATAATGCAAATAAACTGTTCTTTGAGCTCGATAACCTGCTTATAACAAAAGTTATATCCTTCCTTAACTTCCTTCCTTACTTAACCTTAACCTTCCTTACTTACTTGACTTAGCTAACAATACCAAGCTTAGAGCAATCGTCTAAGGCTAATCCTTTAATTGAGCATGATCTCGGCCTATAAAGGATTTATAACTCACCCTAAAAGGCAATACTTAGCTACATAAGCTTTAGCAAAATCCAACATTCTAATACGAGGAAATGAACTCGGATAAATATCGATTGCAAGCAATTCTAAACATCTCATGCTAGCATAAATTGTATATAAACAATTCTAGCATATCCTTAGCTAATTAAGCTTAGCAAAACCTAATAACCAAATACTAGGAAATGAATAGGCGTAAGTATAGATTGCAACTAAAAGCAATTCTAGCACATCTAAACATACTTGATGATGCAATCCTCGCCGGCAAGACGACGACGATAGCGTTATTTTCCCAAGAGTATCAGGTTACACGAACAATTGGGGATGAAAATCCAAACCCTAGCCTCTCAATGAATTTGAACCACGAATTGATTGAATCCGCGACCCTCGATCAATTGGAAACACGAACTCGGATTGTATGGAAGACGCCAAAAATGGGGATGTGAATCCATTTGATAAGTCGTTTGAATCTCACGTTGTGTTGTGAAACTCGGATAATTCTCTCAGAGAGAAAAAGTGAAAACTCACGTTTTAAATTTAATATCAAAGTTGTTAAAAGTTCCCTAATGAAATATAATGCAAGCCCTTATATAGGTGGGCAAAATAAAGAAAACCCTAATCAAGTTCTAAACTGAATGGGAAATAAAACAGAGTCCAAAAACAGATAAAATCTGAAATTGTACGGACATGGACGCGACACGGTCGCGTCTTAGACCCACTCGGCTCGCGCCTCCCGGTGCGGGCGAGTTGGTCGCGCCATCTTAGACCCACTCGGGTCGCGTCCTCCTGGCGCGGGCGAGCTGGTCGCGCCGCTTAGACCCACTCGGGTCGCGCCGCCTGGACCCACTTGGGTCTGGTCGCCTGTGAGTTCGAGCTCCTCTGTGCGAACCTCTCGGACTTGTGAACTTGATCATCGGCACCCCCTTTGATATCGTATCAGTAGAGGTGCTCGAACGCACAGACGGTCAGACCCGAGTGGGTCTAAGATGGCGCGACCAACTCGTCCGCGTCGTGAGACACGACCCGAGTGGGTCTAAGGTGCGACCGTGTCGCGTCCATGTCCGTACAGTTTCGGATTTTATCTGTTTTTGGACTCTGTTTTATTTCTCATTTAGTTTAGAACTTAATTAGGGTTTTCTTTATTTTGCCTACCTATATAAGGGCTTGTATTATATTTCATTAGACAACTTATGAGACAACTTTGATACTAAATTTTAAACGTGAGTTTTCACTTTTTCTCTCTGAGAGAATTATCCGAGTTTCACAACATAACGTGAGATTCAAACAACTTATCAAATGGATTCACATCCCCATTTGTGGCGTCATCCATACAATCCGAGTTCGTGTTTCCAATTGATCGAGGGTCGCAGATTCAATCAAATTCGTGGTTCAATTTCATTGTGATGCTAGGGTTTGGATTTTCATCCCCAATTGTTCGTGTAACCTGATACTCCTAGGAAAACAACGCCATTGTCGTCGTCGTGCCGGCAAGGATTGAATCATTGAATGCAATAGCAATTTAATTCAACAATGTCTAAAGTATCAATGTAACAAAGGTCCCCTATTTATAATAACTAAATGGCCGAAAATTAGAGCTATAAGTGGCCGAAAATATGTGGATCCAAAAGTGATCCAACTAGACTAGGAAATTCCCTAAACTAGAATTCTATTTAAGCTAGTTTCTTCCTGATGTGATTCCGTCATGCACGAATACATGAAGGAATAACAAAAGACGCAAACAACAGAAACAAAACACACGACGACTATGTAAGGGTTCAAAATAATACCGGGACTCAAAATAAAACACGAAATAGCGGAAGACTTGAACTGAAAATACTCGAAATATGGCTGGAATTAAGGTATATGGACGTGAATTTGATGGTGAAGAAGGGCTTGGATAGATAGGATATGATAGAGATGTAACGAACTTACGGATAAAACGAACGGTAGAAGATTGCTCGAACTTGTGGCTGATTTGGAGGCGTGCGTTGATGGTGTTTGAAGGACGTCAATGATGGATGATGGTTGGTGATTGTTGAGGTGAATCACAACCCGATAGCCTCCTTGAATCTCGAACGTATCCAAGGTTGAAATCTCCAAGCTGCTCTTCGATATTAGCGAGTACCCGTTAATCCCTCGAGTGAATTAAGGAATACCCTTGAATAAGACTTAAAGATGCTATCCTCTAAGAATGATGATTTATGACTAAATCAACAAAAGTGTTGTTTGATCAACCTAAGGATCGTGAGACAATTGAGAAAATAACTCTTTATTTCATGCAACGTCTAAAATAATAATGTACAATGGTTCCCCTATTTATAATACTATAGGGAACGAAATTAACATAAAAAAAGGCTAAAAAATTGATCCAAAAGGGATCTCTAACTATATTAGGAAGATACCTAAGCTAGAATTCTATTCAAGGTAGGAAATTGTCTTAAATACAATTCTAGTCAACTATGACTATATTATGGACGAAAATTACATAATAAATAATTAAAAATCTGATCCAACTATAGTCTTAATTAAATAAAATAAATACTATAGTCTAAATAAAATCAACCCATAATTAAATTAATTAAGGGACGAAAATTCCATGCAACGCGAATCTGCCATGTATGCACAATTTGATGAGTTCTATCTTCATTCATGCATTGCTCTTCAAATCTTGATCTCCAATCTTTAATCTTGAACAACACGATACTCTTCGAATCCTTTAATGGCCACTTTGGAAGGAACGATTTGATGCTTGTCATGGTCATATCATTCCCTTCCTCTTGAAAAGAATTCGTCCTCGAATTCGAATGGTCTAGATCGAAAACGAACACGAACTGATCATCAATCTCTTTTGGTGACTCAACAAGGTCATGTGTCATATCTGTGGCAACCTGTAAAATAATGACATTAAAAGTACATGGTTGACAAAAAATGTTAGAAATCAGCGGCTTCTCCATGTTTGCTTGTACGAACTCCTCTTTATCTTCAACCACTTCCAATTTGATCTCGCTCTCCATCTCTTTTTCTTCTTCTCCAACGCTTTCACAAATAACAACACCCACCAAATCTTTAAAATGATGTGATCCTCGCCGGCAAGACGACGACAATAGCGTTGTTTTCCCAGGAGTATCAGGTTACACGAACAATTGGGGATGAAAATCCAAACCCTAGCCTCACAATGAATTTGAACCACGAATTTGATTGAATCCGCGACCTTCGATCAACTGGAAACACGAACTCGGATTGTATGGATGACACCACAAACGGGGATGTGAATCCGTTTGATAAGTCGTTTGAATCTCACGTTGTGTTGTGAAACTCGGATAATTCTCTCAGAGAGAAAAAGTGAAAACTCACGTTTAAAATTTAATATCAAAGTTGTCTAATGAAAATAATGAGAGACCAGGCCTTATATAGTTGGTCCAAAACATCAAGCCCTAGAATAAAATCCTACACAAACTAGGAAACAAAATAAGCTAAAATTCGGAATCGCCCGTACAGGCGCGACACGGGCTCAGTCGCGCCACCTTCGGTCGGGTCGCGCCTCGGTAGGCGTGAGTGAGGTCGTGCCATCTCTGTGCTCGGGCCGCGCCTCCCTAGGTACTTTTCACCCCTCTGCATCGACGCTCGATCGCGCCGTGTCTGTCCCCGGGTCGCGCCTCCTCTGTACTCGGGTCGCGCCGCCCCTCCGTTTCACACTCACATGTGATCTTCGTCCTCCAACGACGCTCAGCTTCAACCCCTTCGACAGGTCTTCTTAACGCCTCTTGGGTCCAGACTCCTCGTATAAATCCACTGAGACTCTCTTTGAATCGCTTAGCTCTTGATCGTGTAACTGGCCCTTCCGGTACTTTGATTGGATCGGACATCTCCTTGGCTTGGGTCGTATCATTCCCCTCCTCTTGAAAAGGATTTGTCCTCAAATCCAACTCGTCACCTACATCAAAAGGACTTAAATCAGCAACATTAAATGATGAACTTACTTTATACTCACCGGGTAAGTCCAACTTGTATGCATTATCATTGATGCGTTCTACAACTTGGAATGGTCCGTCCCCTCTAGGAAGTAACTTAGAATGCCTTTGAGCCGGAAATCTCTCTTTTCTCATGTGTAACCAAACCCATTCACCAGGTTCAAACACTACTATCTTTCATCCCTTGTTGGCTTTCTCGGCATACTGCTCAGTCCGTCTCTCAATGTTTGCTCTAGCTCTTTCATGAATCTGTCTCACAAAATCAGCTTTCTTTTTCCCATCAAGATTAGTATATTCATGCACAGGCAAAGGAATTAAATCCAATGGAGTTAAAGGATTAAACCCATATGCAAATTCAAATGGTGAAAACTGAGATGCAGAATGCACAGACCTATTATATGCAAATTCAACATGCGGCAAACATTCCTCCCAAGTTTTTATGTTCTTTTTAATTAGAGCCCTTAACAAAGTAGATAAAGTCCTATTTACTACTTCTGTTTGACCATCTGTTTGTGGGTGACAAGTAGTAGAAAATAATAACTTAGTTCCTAACTTACACCACAATGTCTTCCAGAAATAACTCAAGAACTTAGCATCTCTATCAGAAATAATTGTCTTAGGCATACCATGTAGACGCACAACTTCCCTAAAGAATAAATCAGCAATGTAGGAAGCATCATTTGTCTTAGAACATGCTATAAAATGTGCCATCTTAGAAAATCTATCCACAACCACAAAAATAGAGTCATGACCACGTTTACTCCTAGGCAATCCTAACACAAAATCCATAGATATATCTATCCAAGGCGATGTAGGAATAGGCAAAGGCATGTATAAACCATGTGGTTGGACTCTAGACTTAGCTTGTCTACATGTAACACACTTAGCACATAAACGTTCTACATCACGTTTCATATGAGGCCAGAAGAAATGCTCATTATAGACAGCTAAAGTTTTAGCTACCCCCAAAATGCCCCATTAAACCACCACTATGTGACTCCAACAATAAAAGCTCACGCATGGAACAATTAGGCACACATAACTTATTTTCTCTAAACAAAAATCCATCATGCCTATAAAACTTCCCATCTCCAGATTCTTCACATGCAACATATACATCCTTAAAATCATCATCATCAATGTACATGCTCTTAATGCACTCAAAACCAAGCAACTTAGCATCTAAAGTGGATAGTAAAGCGTACCTCCTCGATAGTGCGTCGGCTACTACATTTTCCTTCCCCTTTGTAACGTCCCAAACTACTCCGTTTGGCCACGTCACTTAACATACAATTTACTTACATATTTTGTGTCCTTATTTTAATATGAGCGAAAGCTTAGGTTAAAATATGGTAATATACATAGCATGATGAGGTATGACATCATAGTTTTCAATATAAATTTTGTCCTATTAAGCATGCAATCATCTAACCTATCGGGCTCATAGGTTTACACAACCCGCCCGTCTAGCACCCTAAATTAACAACATAATATAGGGGTTCATCGACATAATTCGCACATAGAAGGCTCTAAGGTCAAACGACCCGCCTTTAAGTTGTTCTACATAATATCAAGTTATATACATCATGGCCTACAAAAGATCGGGCTATTCCCATCCCCAATAATCATCAATCATAAGGCAAAAAGAGTGATCAATGTAATAATAACAATAATAATGTGAGTGTTATCAAAAGAAGAGCATGCAAAAGATAAACACAAGCTTGTGGGGTTCTCTTATGTTCACAACGCTTCTACCCCGGCCTTGACTCCTCAACCTGAAATTCATTGAATGAATGGGGTGAGTATTTAACAACATACTCAGTGGGGAACACTGTAAACAGTTATAGCTAATTGCACAAGTGAAAATATAACATATGGACTTTTCTTTACTTTGTGGAGACTAGTCTCAACCCCGTAGGGTCTAAACATCATGATGCCCCCGTTAATGAACATCTTTATCCCTGTAGGGATGCCCGCAGACATCCTACCCCCCAGGGAGGACATTAACAGGTCTATGTTCAATCTCAAAGGATCTCTGCCCTGAAGGGTCTCTTTGTCAACCCCGAAGGATCTCTTTCATTCACCGGTCCGAAGACCCTTCATACATATACAATCAAAGCACAACAGTAACTATAACCTTACACGTGTTCACAGTTTAGAGTTACCCCACCTTAAGAGACGCTTTTGAATACTTTAAACCTTGAAATACTCCTTTGCCGTGCACAAGTTGTCCTCCTCGAGCCACAACACGTCACCTAGCACCTTTCAATTCTCTTTTCATTTTAGACTTCGAGTTATTCAATTAAATCATAATTTAGACCAAACTCATACTATACTTTTCTTTAAAGTCTTCAAACATTTTCACATACACAACCATGGATATACAAGCTCATACTATGATTTTGGACTTAAAATACACATTAAAGCTCTTTGAAGCATTTGATCGAACACATTACGGGCACACATTTAAACCACATGCTCATGACTCATTTTAAATCCTTTAGTTCCAACATTTCAAATACAAACACCTTCACCCTAGGGCTCTAAGATACATGAAACTCAACCCCATAAAACCCTCATAACATCTCCAAATAATTATCAACAAAACAATAGGAAATAAGGGCAAAAATCCAAACCCTAGCAACAACAAACCATAGGAATTCAATATAACTTCACATATAGCTTCAAGGAGGTAAATAAACCATATGTTTGAGATATCAAAGTAAGAAGATCAAAAAAATCGAAAATCCTCAAATTTGGGTAACAAAACCCTAGTTTTCAAAGCAACAAGAAATGGGTGTTTAATCCCCAAGAAGGAGAGGTGTAGAGGTTACCTTTGTTGATGGATGATGATGGAAGAATCTACTTCAAAAGATGAAGGATTTGTAGAGAGAAATGGAGAGGAAAAATCGCCCGTATGGAAAGAAAATGAGGAGAAAATGAATAAGTGTTGTATTTATAGGTAGAAAATCCCCGGACCCGCGCGACCGCGCGACCATGTTCTCGGCCCATGTTCCCCGCGAGCGCGCAGCCCCCGCGGGTGCGCGTCCCTCGCCAGCCCCGTGGGCGCGCAGTCTCCCGCGACCGCGCACGGCCCCGCAGGCGCACACCACCCCGCGGGTGCGCGACATGCCAAAATCATCCCCCTTATTTTAAACGACTCCCGGACTTAAACCACTCCATTTTCCTTTAAATTTTCAAAGCACTTTTAATACACAGCGAGACCCCCGATCAACTCAGCGTTAGGGTGTTCAAGGTTTTGGCAAATAAAATTCAATGCAATAACATTCATTCATTATCATATAACTCGACACTTTAGTATTAAAATTTAAATTGTATTATACACCCAGTATAACATCACTGTGCTATGACGTATCGGCTCGAGTGAGACAACCTACAATAAAATAACAGCATAACATACAAACATACTCACATGATTAATATTCAACAATATTAATTCGAAATCATTTACTAAAATTCTAATTTATAATTTAGCAAAAGGGTCGGGGTATCACAATCTCCCCAACTTTTAAAAATTTCGTCCTCGAAATTAGCCTAACATTTCTGTTATATTTGGATATCGAGCTAAGATATCAACTTCTTTCTCCCGAGTGGCCTCTTCAGGTCCGTGCCGACTCCACTGCACTTTTATTAAAGGAACCTCACGGGTTCGAAGAGTATGAACTCTTCTATCTAACACAGCAACTGAGACTTCTTCATACGCCAAGTCCTTAGAAACTTGCACCGTGCCATATGAAATGACATGACTAGGGTCAGACACATATCGTCTTAGCAACGACACATGGAAAACATCGTGCACACCCGCCAAATCTGGAGGTAGTGCTAGGCGATAAGCAACATCGCCTACTTTTTCTAGAATCTCGAACGGTCCCACATAACGTGGCTGCAACTTACCTTTCTTCCCAAATCTAACCACTCCTCTCATGGGTGCAATCTTCAAGAACACTTTATCACCAATCTCAAAGCTCACATCTTTTCTCTTTGCGTCGGCATAGGATTTCTGACGATCTTGAGCTACCTTGATCCTTCTTCTTATCTTCTCAATTACTTCCACCGTCTTCTCAATGATCTCGGGGCCTAAGAGTCGACGTTCTCCCACTTCATCCCAATGAATAGGAGATCTGCACTTTCTCCCATACAAAGCCTCGTACGGTGCCATTCCAATAGACGCTTGGAAACTATTATTATAAGCAAACTCCACGAGTGGCAAGTGGCTCTCCCAACTTTCACCAAAATCGAGAACACATGCACGAAGCATGTCCTCCAACGTCTGAATGGTCCGCTCAGACTGACCATCGGATTGAGGATGATACGCTGTGCTAAACTTCAACTGAGTTCCCATAGCTTCCTGCAAGCTCCGCCAAAATTTAGACATAAACCTTGTTTCATGATCTGACACTATCGACACAGGAATTCCGTGAAGACGTACTATCTCATCGATATAAATCTGAGCTAATCGATCAATGCTAAACGTCATTTTCACCGGAAGAAAATGAGCAGACTTGGTCAACCTATCGACAACAACCCAGATTGCATGATGACCTTTGACTGACGGAGGTAATCCTACCACAAAGTCCATTGCAATGTGTTCCCACTTCCACTCGGGAATCTCGAGTGGGTTCAACAATCCAGAAGGGCGTTGATGCTCGGCTTTCACTTGTTGACAAGTGATACACTTCGATACGAATTGGCCAATTGACCTCTTCATATTTCTCCACCAGAATACCATCTTCAAGTCCTTGAACATCTTCGTACCTCCTGGGTGCACAAAATATGGAGTATTATGTGCTTCTTCAAGAATCTCCTTTCTGAGCTCCTCGTTCTTCGGCACACACAACCTTCCCTCTAAGAGTAGCGTGCCATCACTTGCAATGGCAAATCCCTGAATAGAACCCTCCAATGCTCTTTTCTTCATTTTGTATAAGAAAGGATCGTCGACTTGTGCTTCACGAACTCGATCACGAATTAGTGGTCGAACCACTACGGTTGCTAAAATCCCTTGAGTGGTGTTGGAAGGATCCACCACCTCTAAGTTCATCTTCTCAAACTCCTTGATCAACTGCTCTTGCCTGGTTGGAAGATAGATCTTTCGGCTTAAGGCATCAGCTACGATATTCGCCTTTCCAGGATGATATAAGATCGTACAGTTGTAATCCTTCACCAACTCTAACCATCTCCTTTGACGTAAATTCAAATCCTTCTGGGTGAAGAAGTACTTCAAGCTTTTGTGGTCGGTGTAGATCTCGCACTTGATTCCATAGAGGTAATGCCTCCAAATCTTCAATGCATAAACCACGGCTGCTAATTCAAGATCATGCGTTGGATAATTATGCTCATGCACCTTCAACTGTCTCGATGCATACGCTACTACCTTTCCATGCTGCATCAAAACACAACCAAGTCCTTGCTTCGAGGCGTCACTGTAGATGACAAAGCCTCCTGTCTCATCAGGAATAGTCAACACTGGGGCTGACACGAGACGTCGCTTCAATTCTTGAAAACTCTGCTCACACTTTTCACTCCATTGGAACTTCTCATCCTTCCTTGTTAATCTTGTCAAAGGACTCGCTATCTTGGAAAACCCCTCGATAAATCTTCTATAGTAACTCACTAGTCCTAAGAAGCTTCGGACTTCGTTAACATTCGATGGCGTCTTCCAATTGCTAACAGCTTCCACCTTCGACGGATCTACTTCGATTCCATTTGATGTTACCACGTGGCCAAGAAATGCCACTCGTTCCAACCAAAACTCGCATTTTGAAAATTTTGCATACAACTCTTCTTTCCTTAGCGTCTCCAATACGATTCTGAGATGCTCAGCGTGTTGCTCCTTGTTTCTTGAATAAATTAAGATATCATCGATGAAGACTATTACGAACTGATCGAGGTACGGATGGAACACTCGATTCATCAAGTCCATGAAGACTCCAGGCGCATTGGTCAATCCAAAAGGTACCACCGTGAACTCATAGTGACCATACCGCGTTCTAAATACCGTCTTTGGGATGTCACTCTCCTTGATCTTCAATTGATGATAGCCGGACTTCAAGTCGATCTTTGAAAACACACCGGCTCCCCTCAGTTGATTAAACAAATCTTCAATTCTCGGCAGCGGATACTTGTTCTTGATCGTTAACCGGTTCAACTCTCTATAATCAATGCACATCCACATCGATCCATCCTTTTTCTTCATGAATAGCACAGATGCTCCCCATGGTGAAACACTTGGTCGGATTAGCTTGTTGTCAAGTAACTCCTGAAGTTGAACTTTGAGCTCTTGCAATTCCTTTGGCGTCATTCTATACGGAGCTTTAGATATTGGTGCCGCCCCTGGCACTAGGTCGATGGTGAACTCGATCTGACGGTCAGGAGGAATCCCTGGCAACTCGTCTGGAAATACGTCGGGAAATTCATTCACCACTGGCACATCTGACACTTGGACTTTAGTGGACGTTGACTCCACAATGCTAACGAGAAATCCCTGACACCCTCTTTTCTTTAACAGCTTCATTGCCTTTATTGTTGTTATGATCCTCTTAGTTGACCTCGTTCTTGCACCATAGAAGATGAGCTTAGGCTCACAAGGAAAATTAAATTCGACCTCACGATCACGACATCGAATCGTGGCATGATTTCCACTCAACCAATCCATACCTAGGATTACGTCGAAATCACGCATCTCCAAGACATGTTGATCTGCTCTCAGCACCCTATCATTGATTTCTAGTTTCAGGCCATACGTCATCTTACTAGACAAAACTCTCTTTCCCGAAGGAATACTGATCTCTAACAATTCACCACTATCCTTGCATATAACACCAAGCTTGGAACAGAAACTTGCAGATATAAAGAAATGAGATGCACCGGAATCGAATAATACTAGAGCTGGAACATCTGATACTCGAAGAATACCTGACATAGTATCCTCACCTGACTTAGGGTCCTTTTCCTCACCCTCCAATGCAAACAGTCGTGGCTTTACCTTTCTTTCTTGCTCATTCTTCTTCTTCGGGCAATCATAGGACAGGTGGCTCGGGTCCCCACATGTAAAGCAAACCCTCTGTCCCGCACGGCACTCCCCTAGATGGAACTTTTGGCATTTAGGACAAGGAGCCCTATCGTTGTTTCCTCTCTGTGGGACAAGCCTCTGCTGCCATGGCTTGTTTTGCATAGGAGCTTTTCATTTTCCTTTGTCCTGCGGCTCCCATTTCCTCTTACCAAAGGCCTCACGCTGCCTTTGGTCCTTCAGGTCCAACTGGAGCCCATGAGAGATGGCTTGGGCTCTCTCAATCGCTTCACCATAGGTTCTCAACCTTTGGCCTAACAGGATCCCTGCAATTTCGGGACGCAGACCACGCTCAAAACGTCGAGCTTTCTTTTCATCCGTATCCACAACGTATGGAGCATAGCGGGAGAGACGATTGAATCGTCTTTCATATTCGATCACAGTCATTCCTCCTTGCCTTAGATTGAGGAATTCAGTCTCCATCTTAGTCTTGAAAGACTCGGGGAAGTATCGAGTGAGAATCAACTCTTTCAAGTCGGTCCACACCAAAGCTTGGCGTTGCTCGGGTGTCATAGTTCGGGAATGAGTTTCCCACCAAAAGCTCGCATCTTCTGCAAACTGGAAGATAGCACATGAGGCTTTCTGCACCTCGGTGCACTGAATATGCTCGAAGATCCGCTCCATTTCCCGGATCCACTCCTCTGTCGCTTCAGGACCTTCACTTCCTTTGAGCCTAAACGACCCCATTCTTCTAAACTGCTCGACTACGTCGAACGCCTCTCTTTGGAGCCTTTCTCCTTCATTCACTTCTCCTCGCCCCATTTGTTGGGCCATGAGACCCTGGAGCGTCTCTAGGAAACCTCGGGCAAAATCGGGCCCGTTCTCTCGTGGTGGAGGATCATGAAGACCACCCCCTTCATTACTTGATTCTTCTGCTTCTTGTGGAGCAGGAGCACGACGCGGAGGCATCCTAAAGCCTTTAGGCACACTTGCTTGTTAGGTTAATGTCATTCTTAAAGCTAATTCGAGGACTACTTAAACACTTTTCATCATTTCATAATCAAGAAAGCACACAACTTCCAAGATTTCATTTCTTTAAAGCATGCATCGGGAATTTAAAACATCATAGTTGATCGTGACAACAGATACAATTAATTCATCTTTATTGTCCAACTTCGGACCATTCTTTCCTTTCTTTTGTCCAACTTCGGACCATTCATTCTTTTCTTTTATCATGCTATCACGATTATTCAACTCTTTAACTTCTTTAACTTCTTTCCCGACACACTCTATATACACACCTCCATTCCATAAAACTCATACTTGAAAATCTTTGAAGGTACATACCTTAGGATCGGAGTCAAGCCGAGTAGCCGTTGTGAACAACCACCCACATTTCTCACACATAAAGCAAACACATACAGAACAAGTCTACAAGAGCGTAGACCTGCTCTGATACCAATTTTTAATGCCCCAAACTACTCCGTTTGGCCACATCACTTAACATACAATTTACTTACATATTTTGTGTGCTTATTTTAATATGAGCGGAAGCTTAGGTTAAAATATGGTAATATACATAGCATGATGAGGTATGGCATCATAGTTTTCAATATAAATTTTGTCCTATTAAGCATGCAATCATCTAACCTATCGGGCTCATAGGTTTACACAACCCGCCCGTCTAGAACCCTAAATTAACAACATAATATAGGGGTTCATCGACATAATTCGCACATAGAAGGCTCCAAGGTCAAACGACCCGTCTTTAAGTTGTTCTACATAATATCAAGTTATATACATCATGGCATACAAAAGATCGGGCTATTCCCATCCCCAATAACCATTGATCATAAGGCAAAACGAGTGATCAATGTAATAATAACAATAATAATGTGAGTGTTATCAAAAGAAGAGCATGCAAAAGATAAACACAAGCTTGTGGGGTTCTCTTGTGTTCACAACGCTCCTACCCCGGCCTTGACTCCTCAACCTGAAATTCATTGAATGAATGGGGTGAGTATTTAACAACATACTCAGTGGGAACCACTGTAAACAGTTATAGCTAATTGCACAAGTGAAAATATAACATATGGACTTTTCTTTACTTTGTGGAGACTAGTCTCAACCCCGTAGGGTCTAAACATCATGATGTCTCCGTTAATGAACATCTTTATCCCTGTAGGGATGCCCGCAGACATCCTACCCCTAGGGAGGACATTAACAGGTCTATGTTTGATCCCAAAGGATCTCTGCCCCGAAGGGTCTCTTTGTTGACCCCGAAGGATCTCTTTCATTCACCGGTCCGAAGACCCTTCATACATATACAATCAAAGCACAACAGTAACTATAACCTTACACGTGTTCACAGTTTAGAGTTACCCTACCTTAAGAGACACTTTTGAATCCTTTAAACCTTGAAATACTCATTTTCCGTGCACAAGTTGTCCTCCTCGAGCCACAACACATCACCTAGCACCTTTCAATTCTCTTTTCATTTTAGACGTCGAGTTATTCAATTAAATCATAATTTAGACCAAACTCATACTATACTTTGCTTTAAAGTCTTCAAACATTTTCACATACACAACCATGGATATACAAGCTCATACTATGATTTTGGACTCAAAATACACATTAAAGCTCTTTGAAGCATTTGATCAAACACATTACGGGCACACATTTAAACCACATGCTCATGACTCATTTTAAATCCTTTAGACCCAACATTTCAAATACAAACACCTTCACCCTAGGGCTCTAACATATATGAAACTTAACCCCATACAACCCTCATAACATCTCCAAACAATTATCAACAAAACAAGGGGAAATAAGGGCAAAAATCCAAACCCTAGCAACAACGAACCATAGGAATTCAATATAACTTCACATATAGCTTCAAGGAGGTAAATAAACCATATGTTTGAGATATCAAAGTAAGAAGATCAACAAAATTGAAAATCCTCGAATTTGGGTAACAAAACCCTAGTTTTCAAAGCAACAAGAAATGGGTGTTTAATCCCCAAGAAGGAGAGGTGTAGAGGTTACCTTTGTTGATGGATGATGATGGAAGAATCTACTTCAAAAGATGAAGGATTTGTAGAGAGAAACGGAGAGGAAAAATCGCCCATATGGAAAAAAATGAGGAGAAAATGAATAAGTGTTGTATTTATAGGTAGAAAATCCCCGGACCCGCGCGACCGCGCAACCCCTGCGACCGCGTGACCATGTTCTCGGCCCATGCTCCCCGCGAGCGCGCAGCCCCCGCGGGCGCGCGTCCTTCGCCAGCCCTGCGGGCGCGCAGTCTCCCGCGACCGCGCACGGCCCCGCGGGCGCGCACCACCCCGCGAGCGCGCGACATGCCAAAATCATCCCCTTTATTTTAAACGACTCCCGGACTTAAACCACTCCATTTTCCTTTAAATTTTCAAAGCACTTTTAATACACAGCGAGACCCCCAATCAACTCAGCGTTAGGGTGTTCAAGGTTTTGGCAAACAAAATTCAATGCAATAACATTCATTCATTATCATATAACTCGACACTTTAGTATTAAAATTTAAATTGTGTTATACACCCAGTATAACATCACTGTGCTATGACGTATCGGCTCGAGTGAGACAACCTACAATAAAATAACAGCATAACATACAAACATACTCACATGATTAATATTCAACAATATTAATTCGAAATCATTTACTAAAATTCTAATTTATAATTTAGCAAAAGGGTTGGGGTATCACAATGAGGAACTCAATGAAGAGCTTCAATTCAAAGGACCCATCACAAGACTACGAGCTAAGAAGTTGTAAGATTATTTGCAAGCTACAATTCGCAAGAAGCTCGAAGAAGAAGACGGCGTGCAAGGAAGCTTGAAGATAATGACCTTGTTGACGTTGGAAGATGGAGATCAAGACATGAAGAACACTACATGATGATGTGCACGTGTGCATGTGTGTATGGTGAAGAGCCGCGGCCAAGCAAGTGAAGAGAAGACCGATTTTTGGTCCTTATCTATTTTATTTTAGTAGTTATTTTATTTTAGACTATAATATTTATTTTATTTAATTAGACTATAGTCTAGATCAGTTTATTTAATTTATTTGATGTAATTTTCGGTTATTTAGAGTCAAAGTTTGACTAGGATTTTAGATAAGGCAAGATCTACAAGTTCTACCTTAAATAGAATTCTAGTTTAGGAAACTTCCTAGTCTAGTTCTAGTTTGATTTGGGCATGAAATTTTCGGCCCTTATAGCTTTATTTTCGATCCACCTATACTTATAAATAGGGGATCCATGTTACATTGTTACTTTAGACTATATTTGATTATTAAGCCTTTGCTTTCAATATCGTCTCTCCCCTTTTAATCTTTTGTGAGTTTAGATAATTAAATTCATACTCTTAGATTTAGCACCTCTAAGTTTTACAAAGGGAATTCGTCGTCCACGTTCGAGGGATCGCCGGAGACTCACTATCCGAAGAGAAACTTAAAGAATTTGGCCTTGTATACGTTCGAGATCCAAGGCAACTTTCGGGTTGTAATTCACAACACCTCCACCGCCGCCGTCCATCATCCACGACGCCACCATCACCGCCGTCGTCCATCACACCATCATCCACAAGATCGTGTTCCAATCGTCCTTCATCTCGTTCAAAACGTAAGTTCATTCAATCCCTAACATATCCTACCTACTCTAGCCCTTCTAAACCCAACCTTCATCATCGAAATACCCTCCTCTATACCATCCATCTTGCCGTCCAAATCAGCCCATAATTCATTGGATTTGTGTTGATTTTGTGTGTCATAGTTTAGGTATTTTATTTAGTTCTAGTCGTCTAGTTTGTCTCGTTAATCTTCCGCATATTTTCCTTTGATCATTTGAGTCAAAGGAGACACAAAACTTACGTATGTCGATGTGTGTTCGTTCCTAGAGTCCGGGTCGTATAAAAAAGAAATGCTCATGCAACAAGGATAATGTTTTATGCACACCAAAATGTCCCATTAATCCTCCCGTATGCAATTCTAAAACAAGTAGCTCACGCATAGAACAAGTAGGAATGCACAACTTAGATTCTCTAAACAAAAACCCATCATGCACATAAAATCCATCAAAAGACTTGGTAGAATTCGAACACTTAGCATATATGGGGCTGAAATAATCGTCCACTTCATACAATGATTTAATGGACTCAAAACCAAGCATCTTAGCATGCATTAAGTTAAGCAACGTGTACCTTCGAGAGAGGGCATCGGTGACGACATTGTCTTCTCCTTTCTTGTACTTGATGACGTATGGAAACGACTCGATGAATTCAACCCATCTCGCATGACGCTTGTTCAAGTTGATTTGACCTTTCAAGTACTTCAAGCTCTCATGATCCATGTGAATGACGAACTCCTTGGGCCACAAGTAGCGCTGCCATGTATCCAATGCACGCTTCAAAGCGTATAGCTCTTTATCGTACGTCAAATAACGCAAACTGGCGCCATTGAGTTTCTCACTGAAGTAAGCTACGGGACGTTTTTCCTGCATCAAAACAGCATCAATACCTATCCCGGAGGTATCACACTCGATCTCAAAAGTTTTGGAAAAATCAGGTAAACACAAAACAGGAGCAGAACATAACAAAGATTTCAAAGTATTAAACGCATGCTCTTGTTACTTACCCCATTCAAACTTGCGATCCTTCTTACTTAGCTTAGTAAGAGGCACGGCAATGCTAGAGAAATCGCGCACAAAGCGACGATAAAATCCAGCAAGGCCGTGAAAGGATCGAACTTCAGACGCGGTTTTGGGCGTTGGCCATTCCTCAATCGCTTTGATTTTGGAACGATCAACCTCAATACCTCTACAACTCACAAAAAAGCCTAAGAATACTACTTCATTCAAACAAAAAGAACACTTAGACATGTTTCCATACAATCGAGCTTCTCTCAAAAGTAAAAATACGCGCCTAAGGTGATCTAGGTGCGCCTGTGCACTGTGACTGTATATCAGGATATCATCAAAGTAAACAACAACATATTTCTCAATAACATCACGCAAAACATGGTTGATCAATCTCATAAATGTGCTCGGTGCATTTGTGAGACCAAAAGGCATAACCAACCATTCATATAAACCATGCTTAGACTTAAAAGCTGTTTTCCATTCATCTCCTTCATGCATGCGAACTTGAAAATAACCAGACCTTAAATCAATTTTAGAAAAGATTTTTGATCCACTTAATTCATCTAGCATATCATCAAGTCTAGGAATAGGAAAACGATACTTAAATGTTATTTTGTTGATGGCTCTGTAATCCATGCACATTCTCCATTCATTGTTCTTCTTGGGCACTAGAATCACTGGAACTGCACATGGGCTCATCGACTCTCTGATTTGTTTCTTCTCCAACAGCTCCTTAACTTGACGGTCTATATCCTTGGTTTCTTCAGACGACGTGCGGTAGGCTGGGCGATTCGGCAAGATGGCTCCGGGCACAAAATCAATCTGGTGCTCGATCTCACGAACTGGAGGTAATCCACTTGGAATCTCATCCGGAAATACGTCCTCAAACTCCTTCATAAGTGGCTGCACATCACTAGGCAAAGAAACATCGTTAGTAGCACTATTCTTACAAGTTAAAAGAACTAAAGGCAAACCTGCTTTAATAGCTTTCTCAACGCCTTTAATTGTGCAAAACAGGGCTCGATTCTTCTCTTGTGACTTAGGGGCTGAACTCACACCTTTTCCATGTGTATTGGAGCTGGAATGAGGTGTGGAAGGGGCTGCAATGGTTGTGGAAGAAGGAAGGGGCGGCGGTGAAGGTGTTTTGGCCGTGAGGGGGCTATCCGCGGTGGTGGCTCGGACGGCGGCTGCGGCGGTCTTCTCACGCTCCTCTTTGAACCTTGCTCGCATTATTTCTTGCTCCTCTTGAACGGCTTTGGGTGTCAACAGCTTTAGGATTGTGGTTTGGCCGTCTTTCTTTACTGTGTAGGTGTTCGTGAGTCCGTCGTGTACAGCTTATCTATCAAATTGCCATGGTCTCCCTAAAAGTATATGTGCTGCATCCATAGAAATAACATCGCATAATACAGTATCAGAATAACGACCAATGGAAAAGGATACATGTACCTGACCGATTACACGAATTGTGCCTCTTTCGGTAAGCCATTGTGTAACACCTGGAAAAAAAATAAAAATAAAAAAATAAAATAAAAATAAAATAGAATTAATTTATTTAGGAACTCAAAATATGTAAATCATAAGGATTTATTTTTAAAAAGTAATTAATCGCTATCAAGGTTTAAGCTATATATCTACATATATAAATACATATATATACATGTATTTCTATAGTGCTAAGGAGACTTGTTAGAAATTTAAAAAAAATGGATCAACCCAAAGCTGGATTCTCCTATTATCGGGTCGGAGTCTACTCAAGGTAGGCTTAATAGCTTTTCTACCTGGCAATTAAGTTGCTAATGACTCATGTGAGGAAAGCTTTTACGTGGATTTTTCGTAAATAACTTTTGGTTGCTTTTCATATAAATATCCATGCATTACAATAAGAAAGTTTATATGGCTGGTTTAAATTTGAAGAACACGAATCTGTTGGGAGGCTCAAGTCAAGGTAATCTCTTCTTCTAGGAAATATTAGCTGTCATAATTCTGAGAAAAAAAAAACTTCAACATAGTTAGCACTTTCGCCATCATTTTGATATGCCGAATCACGTCCGGACATCTTGAGACTTTTCAGAGCTGTTTCTCTTAGTGTTTAGATTAAGCATATGTTAACGTATAGTTATATAGAAGCTCAGACCGGGCAGAATGAAGCCATGAAAGGGCTGCTACCAGCAGCCCATCGATGTGCGTCATTGCAATTTCGACAAGGCTTTCTGAAAGATTTAACCGTTGGATCTATGAGATTTTGATACTGTTAGAAACCTCTAATATCAGGCTAGTTGCATGAGTTTTCATATCCTCAATCAGATATCTTTTGGTTTTTCATTTTTATGTTGCAAGATCATGGAAAAAAAATATGCTAAAAATTGGAAAAATCTGCATTTTAGAATTTATAGCTTCTATCACTCAAATGGAATTTCTGGTGCTATTATGGTTAATCTGCATGGCAGTTAGGGGATTGTGGACTGCGTACAAGTATATCAATTGATAGTAATATAGAAGTACATGTTGTAAGTCTAAAAGAAAAACAAATGTTCAATACTCCAGGTAGAGCTTTGAAAGAATATAGTAACTAGAAGTAAAATCTGATGAGTTTAAATGACATATGAATGTTTAATTTAGTACGGACTAATGCTATCGGAGGATTTACGAGAGAGATATGTGTATATAAAAATATTCATTTATTCCGTATACATAGTATATGATTAATGATGATATAATTGTTAAGTTATTTGAGAGTTGCATTATATTGTAGAACTGATATGATATTAGGAGGATTTGATTAATAGGTGTTCTTAGAGTAATAAAATAATAGATAAGTTCCACTAGTGATAAAGATTAAGCATAGTCAATGAGTTATTTATTATTTAAAATTCATTAGTTAAATTTGGTCGAATTCTACATAGCTAATTAAGAAGTCATTATTATTATTATTATTATTATTATTATTATTATTATTATTATTATTATTATTAACTAACATAAATTGAATGGCAATTATGACCAATGTGCAGAACCTTAGGAAACCTTAATATTATTTATTATTTATTTATTTATTTATTTATTTATTTATTTATTTTAAATATTAAATATATAGTGTTAGATTTGATGTCAATAAGATTTATTCATGTATATTGTAGGCTCTGGAGAAAAAGTCGGAACTTAAAAGAATTCCACGTTTGTGTTGCACTAAAGGTGCTTGTTTGTAAGGTGGGTAACATATCAAAACTTTCTTCTCTGTTTATTACTGTCTCTGTTAAATTATATTATGTGATTGTTATATGAACTCAAGTGCTTTATGTGTAAGTAAATTGTATGTACTTGCTTATAGTTTACGGCTAATATCCGAGGCCGAAAGGGCTAAGATATGAACCGTACCGATGGTGTGGTTTATTCCACTGTGGTTTAATACCACCCTATTGTTATGTGGCCATATCCTACGCAGACCCACGTGTTCTATGTTTCAAGTACATACAAGATGTTATGTTCACTGTATGATTTGATATAGCTGGGACAATGTGTGTTTGCACTGAGTGTTCAAACACTCACCCCATGTTAATATTGTTTCTGCAGATAAGGAAGCTGGGCAGGACGTGGCGACATGGTATCTGTTGGCCATCATGTCCTTTTTGTAAATATTATCTACTACTATTTTGAACTGAAAAACTGTTTTTACTTATAAAATCTTCCGCTTGTAGGATTAAAATAAAACTTTGGTATGAATGTAAATATACGCTTTCGAGTTTTTATGTGAATAGAAATCTGAAATTTTGAAAGTGCATTTGTGAATGCTTGATAGTATTGTTAACATTTTATTGATTATTTAATTAATCTTATTTATTTATTTATTTATTTTTAAGATATTATTTTATAGCACTCAGTTCTCATAATGAGATTCAGGGTGTTATAGAGTGGTATCAGAGCAGGTCTACATTTCTGTAGACTTATTTTTTATGTTATATTTTCACTAAGTTGGAAAAAAAATGGTCTAACAGTCCATTGTCTCTGCGCCTACCCAATTCCAATCAGGTATTGAAAAGTTTAAATTGATATATATATATATATACAATGTAATGTTTAGTATACTACGTGAGGTAAATACCTGATTCTTCAAAATTATATTATGATGTATGTTATTGATGAAATTATGATATTTTGATTGTTATTAGTTTATGGGAACTGGGATTCTAGGTGGACTCCATTAAGACTATAGATCATGTTTGAACTATAGATTGTTATGATAATTATATATTTATTTTCTATGTTCGAAAGACAGATGGCAGGACAGATTCGAGCACCTAGAAAAAGTGTAAGAATTCCCCAGTATGAGTGAAAGTTAGCAGCCTATAGAATGTATCAACGGAATTCTGATGATGATGTGGGAGTACATGCAACACGAATGTTAAGTATGTGGAGAGAAGTAAAAGATGTACCAGGAGGACCCTCCGAACATGAAGCTACTCGTCGACTGATCGACACACTTCCTGACTTCTTCCAACCCCAAGCAGAGGAACTTTATAAAGAACGCATGTGGTTTGAACCAGGCATGCGTTCACTCAACATCAACTACAGAAAATTTACAACCACAATAGTTTCATTTTGGATAGGACACGACCAACCCCCACTGAGAAGAGATGTACTATCCCATAGGAATCAAGAAAATAACGGACCCAGGGACTAGATAGAGGATGGAGGACCCCTATACAATGAATTTGGAGATATAGATGAAAGTCCTATCCAAACTCCAATCAGAGTAAATCAGGAAAATAATCATGAAAATGAAGATCCCGAAGATGAAGAGGATCCAGAAGAAGACCCAGAAGAGGATTCAGAAGATGAGGATCCAGAGGAGGAAGATCCAGAGGAAGAGCCTGTGGAGGATGACTCTAACCCTGAATAGGATACTGCTCTTTGGTGAACAAATGTTGTTGTTAGTCCTTACTTTTGGCCAACCCTAGTGTACAAAAATATGTAAATTATGTATATATATATGGGTATGACGTAGGCTGCACCTTTTGTATGTAGATACAGAGTGTAGATGATGTATTCCACTTGTGTAGTATTAAGTGAACAATTTTGGGATGGCCTTATATATATAAATAGTTTGTGTTATGTGAGCTATTAATTACTAATTTGTATAGTTATAAAAATAGTTTTATAATATATGTATATGGGAGAAATCATAAATCTCTTATGCTATGAATAGAAAATGCCTAGAGGACGTCGATCTGGTAGGGAACAAGAACTTGGCTATCCACTGCGGGTGGAGGAAGTAACGGAAGAAGATCCCATGGCAAACTTATATAATCTATTTCGAGGTATGGCACAACAATTCGCTGCAGCTCAAAATACTCAAGTTCAAACAGAGCCGGATGATAACACTAGTCGAGTTATAGAGCAATTTCGGAAGTATCAACCACCAACATTTGATGGAAGAGGTGAACCAACAGCCGCAGAAGGGTGGCTTCGTGCCTTATAACGTATTTTCAACCATATCATGTGTACTGATATACAACGAGTCTCTTGTGCTGTTTTCCAATTGGTCGAGGATGCTGATCACTGGTGGGAGTCACACAGCAAGACGATGACCCAAGAAGAACAACTTGGTTTAACATGGGAAAAATTTCAGCAAGCTGTTATACAAAAGTATATTCCTTCATCATATAGGGATCTAAAAGAAGCTGAGTTTCTTCAGTTGAGGCAAGGAAATATGACTGTGACAGAATATGATAGAAAGTTCAGTCAATTATCTCGATACGCTAGTCATCTAGTCGACACGGAGTGCAAGAAGGCTCAACATTTTGAAAAAGGATTACGACCTAAAATCAGTTATATTTTAGCGGGATTAAAGTTAGTTTCATACGCAGAAGTTTTGGATCGAGCTCTAAAGATCGAATTTCGAGCTCCACCTACTATTAATCGGAGGCCTATGGATCAAGCTATTATAGGGGAAAAAAATGGGTAGAGGAAAAACCTAAATATTACAATAGCTACCCATCAATGAAAATAGAAGAGGGATCCAACTCGAATAATCATGTGAACAAAGCAGTATGCCCAACCTGTGGGAAAAATCATAGTGGAGAATGTTTGTTGTATAAAGGAGTATGTTTTCGTTGTAGGCAACCTGGTCATAATGCAATGAACTGTCCACGGTTTGCGGGCCCAGGACCTAACCAACGTCAGCCACCACCGCCTCCACAATATCGACCACCACCTCCACAACGCCAACCACCACCACCACAACGTCGACAACCACAAAATTCACAACGTCGACCGCCACCACCTAAAGGGAGAGCATATGTTATGACACAACAAGAGGCAGCTCAGGATCCAGGAACTATGGCAGGTATGTTGAGTATTCTAAATGTACCAGTATTAGCCTTGTTCGATACGGGAGCCACACATTCATTTATATCCACTAATCTAAGTAAGAGGTTGAGTTTAGAAGAGAATATGGTCGAAACTACCTTAGAAATTTCTATTCCATCGGGAAAAACCGTTGAGTCAAATAGAATTTGCAAAGGTTTAGAGATGAAATTCGATCATAAGAAGATGCATGCTGATTTGTATATGTTAAATATGAAGGATTTTGATATAATTTTGGGAATGGATTGGTTAAGAGCTAACCATGCGATCATTAAGTGTCACGAGAAAGAAATAGTTTTTCAAGTACCAGGAGAAGAAGAATTTATTTTCCACGGAGCTAGAATGGGGATTGTACCGCGAGTTGTGACTGCTATAAGAACCTTAAAGATGTTGAAGAAAGGAAATTGTCAAGCTTTCTTAGTAAGTCTAGTAAAAGATCAGTCGCTAGTAGAGAATATTGAAGAGGTGCCGATCGTTAGAGAATATCAAGATGTGTTCACTAAAGATTTACCAGGTCTACCTCCAGATAGGCAAGTAGAATTTAACATGGAATTAGTGCCAGGAGCAGCCCCAGTATCAAAATCACCATATCGAATGGCAGCAAAGGAGTTGCAGGAATTGAAGGTACAACTACAAGAATTATTAGATAAAGGATTCATACAACCAAGTGTTTCCCCATGGGGAGCACCAGTGTTATTTGTTAAGAAAAAAGATGGATCATTAAGGATGTGCATTGATTATAGGGAATTGAATAAGCTTACCATCAAAAACAAATATCCATTGTCAAGAATCAATGATTTGTTTGATCAGCTTAGAGGTACCTGTATATTTTCGAAGATTGACTTAAGATCTGGGTACCATCAATTAAAAATTCGAAAGGAGGATGTGCCAAAGACAGCATTTAGAACCCGTTATGGCCATTATGAATTTGTTGTGATGCCATTTGGCCTAAGTAATGCACCAGCATTTTTCATGGACATGATGAATCAGGTATTTCACCCGTACTTAGATCAGTTCGTGATTGTATTTATCGACGATATACTAGTGTACTCAAGAGGTAGAAAGCAACATGAGGAACACTTAAGAATTGTACTGGATACACTTAGGCGTGAAAAGTTATATGCTAAGTTTAGCAAGTGTGAATTTTGGTTGAATAAAGTGGTATTTTTAGGGCACGTCGTATCATCACAAGGAATCATGGTTGATCCAACTAAAGTGGAAGCTGTTAGTGAATGGAGAACACCTACGAATGCAAGCGAAATACGTAGCTTCCTAGGTTTAGCCGGATATTATCGAAGATTTATAGAGGGATTTTCAAAGATTGCTCGTCCCTTGACCCAGCTAACAAGAAAAGGAGTAAAGTATCAATGGACAAAAGATTGTGAGAAGAATTTCTTGGAGTTAAAACAAAAGTTAGTTACGGCTCCAGTGCTAACTATTCCAGAGGGGTCAGAGGGATTTGTAGTTTTTAGTGATGCGTCAAAACAAGGACTAGGATGTGTCTTGATGCAACATGGGAAGGTAGTTGCATATGCCTCCAGACAGTTGAGGCCACATGAGTTAAACTATCCTACTCATGATCTAGAGCTTGCGGCAGTAGTACATGCCTTAAAAATTTGGAGACACTACCTATATGGAGGAAAGTGTGAGATATACACTGACCATAAGAGCTTGAAGTACTTATTTGAGCAAAAAGAGCTTAACATGAGGCAAAGAAGATGGCTGGAATTGGTAAAGGATTATGATTGTACTATTTTGTATCATCCTGGAAAGGCAAATGTGGTTGTAGATGCCTTGAGTAGGAAAAGCCGGGAAGAACAAAATTGTTTCTTAACCAGTCAAGCACAACTTTTAAATGATTTTGCAAATATGAAGATTGAAGTAGTATTACCACCAGAAAATATTGAGGCCAAGATTACGGCACTAATAACAAAACCTACTCTGTGTAGCAGAGTTATCGAAGCTCAAGGCAAAGATGACTATTTACGGAAAACAAAAATGGAAGTGGAAAAGGGAAATCTTGCAGATTTTGCCTTGAGAGATGATCAAGCTTTGACCTTCCAAGGAAGGATATGCGTGCCTCAGGATGTGGAGTTAAAACGAGAAATTCTAGACGAAGCTCATTGTACGCCTTATACAGCAGATCCTGGTAGTACGAAAATGTATCAGGATTTGAGAGGTTTATTTTGGTGGAAAAATATGAAGAATGATATTGGGTCATATGTACAGAAATGTATAGTGTGCCAACAAGTAAAGGCCGAGCATCAACGTCCAACCGGATTGTTAAGGCCACTTGAGATCCCCGAGTGGAAATGGGAACACATTTCAATGGATTTTGTTGTTGGATTACCAAAATCAACCCGAGGAAATGAAGCTATTTGGGTGATTGTTGATCGGCTTACCAAGTCGGCCCATTTTCTTCCAATCAAGATGACATTTGGATTAGATAAACTGGCACAAGTTTACCTCCAAGAAATAGTAAGACTACATGGAGTTCCCGTGACCATAGTGTCTGATCGAGATACCCGTTTCACATCAAAATTTTGGCAAAGTCTCCAGCGTGCTATGGGAACTATATTAAACTTTAGTACAGCCTTTCACCCTCAGACTGATGGACAGACTGAGAGAACAATACAAACTATGGAAGATATGTTAAGGGTAATTGTATTGGATCTTGGGGGAAGCTGGGAGAATTATATACCTTTGGTTGAGTTTGCATATAATAATAGCTATCAAGAAACAATTGGAATAGCGCCGTACAAAGCTTTATATGGGCGAAAGTGTAGATCGCCGCTGTACTGGGATGAGGTTGAAGAAAGAAAAATTTTAGGTCCTGAACTTGTAGAAAAGACTGTTGCAATTATTAGCAAGATTTGGGAAAGAATAAAAATGGCGCAAGATAGACAAAAATCATATGCAGATCAACGACGAAAGGATTTGGAGTTTGAAGCTGGTGATAAAGTTTTCCTGAAGGTATCTCCTACTCGGGGTATTGTTCGTTTCGGCAAGCGGGGAAAATTGAAACCACGATACATTGGACCTTATGAGATCCTAGAAAGAGTAAGAGAGGTGGCGTATAGATTGGCTCTACCGCCAGAATTGTCTGAAATACATAATGTGTTCCACGTGTCGATGCTGCGTAAATATATTTTCGACCCAACCCATGTTATCAATCGAGAGGCTATAAAGATAAATCAAGATCTTACATATGAAGAGATTCCTATAGCCAGTTTAGACAACAAAGTGCAACAACTAAGAAACAAGGAAATTGAGTTAGTAAAAGTCCAATGGAGCAAACATGGAACACAAGAAGCTACGTGGGAGCGTGAAGATGAAATTTTGGCAAAATATCCAAACATCTTGAGAATTGGTAAGTGTTAATTTCGAGGACGAAATTATTTCTTAGAGGAAGAGGATGTAACACCCGGAAAAAAAATAAAAATAAAAAAATAAAATAAAAATAAAATAGAATTAATTTATTTAGGAACTCAAAATATGTAAATCATAAGGATTTATTTTTAAAAAGTAATTAATCTCTATCAAGGTTTAAGCTATATATCTACATATATAAATACATATATATACATGTATTTCTATAGTGCTAAGGGGACTTGTTAGAAATTTAAAAAAAATGGATCAACCCAAAGCCGGATTCTCCTATTATCGGGTCGGAGTCTACTCAAGGTAGGCTTAATAGCTTTTCTACCTGGCAATTAAGTTGCTAATGACTCATGTGAGGAAAGCTTTTACGTGGATTTTTCGTAAATAACTTTTGGTTGCTTTTCATATAAATATCCATGCATTACAATAAGAAAGTTTATATGGCTGGTTTAAATTTGAAGAACACGAATCTGTTGGGAGGCTCAAGTCAAGGTAATCTCTTCTTCTAGGAAATATTAGCTGTCATAATTCTGAGAAAAAAAAAACTTCAACATAGTTAGCACTTTCGCCATCATTTTGATATGCCGAATCACGTCCAGACATCTTGAGACTTTTCAGAGCTGTTTCTCTTAGTGTTTAGATTAAGCATATGTTAACGTATAGTTATATAGAAGCTCAGACCGGGCAGAATGAAGCCATGAAAGGGCTTCTACCAGCAGCCCATCGATGTGCGTCGTTGCAATTTCGACAAGGCTTTCTGAAAGATTTAACCGTTGGATCTATGAGATTTTGATACTGTTAGAAACCTCTAATATCAGGCTAGTTGCATGAGTTTTCATATCCTCAATCAGATATCTTTTGGTTTTTCATTTTTATGTTGCAAGATCATGGAAAAAAAATCTGTTAAAAATTGGAAAAATCTGCATTTTAGAATTTATAGCTTCTATCACTCAAATGGAATTTCTGGTGCTATTATGGTTAATCTGCATGGCAGTTAGGGGATTGTGGACTGCGTACAAGTATATCAATTGATAGTAATATAGAAGTACATGTTGTAAGTCTAAAAGAAAAACAAATGTTCAATACTCCAGGTAGAGCTTTGAAAGAATATAGTAACTAGAAGTAAAATCTGATGAGTTTAAATGACATATGAATGTTTAATTTAGTACGGACTAATGCTATCGGAGGATTTACGAGAGAGATATGTGTATATAAAAATATTCGTTTATTCCGTATACATAGTATATGATTAATGATAATATAATTGTTAAGTTATTTGAGAGTTGCATTATATTGTAGAACTGATATGATATTAGGAGGATTTGATTAATAGGTGTTCTTAGAGTAATAAAATAATAGATAAGTTCCACTAGTGATAAAGATTAAGCATAGTCAATGAGTTATTTATTATTTAAAATTCATTAGTTAAATTTGGTCGAATTCTACATAGCTAATTAAGAAGTCATTATTATTATTATTATTATTATTATTATTATTATTATTATTATTAACTAACATAAATTGAATGGCAATTATGACCAATGTGCAGAACCTTAGGAAACCTTAATATTATTATTTATTATTTATTTATTTATTTATTTTAAATATTAAATATATAGTGTTAGATTTGATGTCAATAAGATTTATTCATGTATATTGTAGGCTCTGGAGAAAAAGTCGGAACTTAAAAGAATTCCACGTTTGTGTTGCACTAAAGGTGCTTGTTTGTAAGGTGGGTAACATATCAAAACTTTCTTCTCTGTTTATTACTGTCTCTGTTAAATTATATTATGTGATTGTTATATGAACTCAAGTGCTTTATGTGTAAGTAAATTGTATGTATTTGCCTATAGTTTACGGCTAATATCCGAGGCCGAAAGGGCTAAGATATGAACCGTACCGATGGTGTGGTTTATTCCACTGTGGTTTAATACCACCCTATTGTTATGTGGCCACATCCTACGCAGACCCACGTGTTCTATGTTTCAAGTACATACAAGATGTTATGTTCACTGTATGATTTGATATAGCTGGGACAATGTGTGTTTGCACTGAGTGTTCAAACACTCACCCCATGTTAATATTGTTTCTGCAGATAAGGAAGCTGGGCAGGACGTGGCGACATGGTATCTGTTGGCCATCATGTCCTTTTTGTAAATATTATCTACTACTATTTTGAACTGAAAAACTGTTTTTACTTATAAAATCTTCCGCTTGTAGGATTAAAATAAAACTTTGGTATGAATGTAAATATACGCTTTCGAGTTTTTATGTGAATAGAAATCTGAAATTTTGAAAGTGCATTTGTGAATGCTTGATAGTATTGTTAACATTTTATTGATTATTTAATTAATCTTATTTATTTATTTATTTATTTTTAAGATATTATTTTATAGCACTCAGTTCTCATAATGAGATTCAGGGTGTTACACATTGCAAACGGTATGGATTTGGATGCTTCACGGTGGAAAGTTCAAGCTTGTCGACTGCGTACTGGCTTACTGCATTGATAACACTACCGCTATCAACTATCATCGCGCAAGTGTTGCCTTGAACATCAACTTTCGTGTAGAAGATGTTCTCTCGCTGCGATTGTTGCTCTTCTTCTCGATTTATGTTCAGACTGTGGATAGAAACCAAACTGACATGAAGATTCTCGGGTTCTTCTTCTTCAAACTCATCTTGGGCGTCTTCTTCAGGTGAAGGGTCGGCCTTGGGCGGTTCATCATCTTCACTGGCTGATTCGAGCTCATTCTGATCCGTGATAAATAAAACTCGTCGGTTTGGGGGCACTGATTCTGAAAATGGCCCCAACCTTGGCATTTATGGCATTGAACATCTCGAGCTTGACTAGGGGCTGAAGTTGGCACCGGACTGGGCTGATTGGGTTATTGGAATGGTGGCCTTGGTGTAGACTCGGGTCTACGGCTTGATTGCGGAGTAGAACGGTCGAAACGGCGTTCCGGAGGTCCGGATTGACCACGGGGTCGAGTAGAATCAACAGAAGGAGTAGAAGGTGATGTGGAAGGTGTACCTTTACTCCAAGATTGGTGAGTAGGGGCTGAACCTTGACTGGATCGACGACGGCCTTCTCACAACTGCTTTTCCACAATTGATGCGTACTGCACCATTCTCTCTATGCTTGTGAATTCTTTGAGCTCCACTTCACATGCAATATCGGGATTCATACCTTCAATGTACTGAATGATGGTAGCATTTAAGGTCTCTTCTTTCCCAACTCGATTCAAGGCAGTTTCGAGCTCCTTATGGTACTCTTCAATCAAACGGGTGCCTTGTTTGATCCGGTTGAGCTTCTTCTCAAGCTCTCTTTCATAGTGGACTGGAATGAAGTGTCCACGGATGAATCCTTTCATCTCTTCCCAATTGTCGATGGGTGGATTGTGATTTCTGCGCCTTCTTTCTTGCTGCATCTCCCACCAAGTGGCTGCATAGCCTCTGAACTCCAAACATGCTAATTGCACCTTTTTGGCTTCTGAAAAGTCATAGCATGTGAAAATCTTCTCTATCTTACGTTCCCAATCTAGGTAGACATCGGAATCGTGAAGGCCTTCAAACTCCGGAATGCTCGTTTTGATGTTGTTGAGCATTCGATCTTCACTATAGTCATCACGACTATTTCCACATCTCTGGTGACGGCCTCGGTCGAATTCTTCAGTATTCTCATCAAAGTACTCATCTTCAGGCTCGTCTTGACGCTCATTGTGTCTATTGTTTCCTCGAACAGCTTGTGTAATGGTTGGAGTAGTCTTAGTGCGTTCAAGGGCTTGCACTAAGTCATCAAGCTTGTCGGAAAGAACTTGTTGCTGTCTTTGGAAGTGCTTGGAAAGCGCTTCAAAATGATATTTGGCATCCCACGATGCGGTTGGATCTGAGAAAGACTCCATGGGAGCTTTGGATGGATCCCGGGGTGGATCTACAGGTGGAGTGTCGACTGGAGGGGCATGGGATGACTCGGAACGTGTACTTTTCTTCATGATACCTACAAGATGAACAAACGTAAAGGAAAACAAGGTAGAACCTCACAACCTCACGTTCACTCATTTGTTTTCACTCTTGATTTTACCACTCGTGTTTGCACTCAAGTGTATAGTGAAGTGTGTGTGTCGTGTATAATGGAATGATGGGGAGTAGAACTCTTGTCGAATGTCGAGGGTATGGATGAATTGCACGAAGGTGTAGACGAGTATCACTATCTAGGATCAATGGATGAGATGGTATGATGATGTGTAGGAGGCGTGTGGCTTATGTGGCAAAGGGGTGGGGACGTGTGGAGTCTAGGTGGCGTGGGGTAGGTGGAGTCGAGTAGGGTAGGGTAGCTTAGGGTTAGATGGATCCCCAAGTATAGAAGGGAAGATGTAGGAAGGAAAAAGAAAGAAAGAATAGGTTATTTGAAAAGTGTTACACAATTGTGACACAATTCTAAATATCCTAATTGGACTAGACTATAAAAGGAATGAACCAAAATTAAAATACAACTTAAAAGGAAACTACCAAAAAGAATTAAAACTTGGAAGGAAAGTTCCAAAAATAAAACAAGACTCTAAAGAAAGTTACCAACTAAGGAATTATCCTAGAAGGAAACTACCAAAATTAAAATAGAACTTAGAAAGAAAGTTCCAAAAATAAAATAGACTCACAAGGTAACTACCAAATAAGATGTATTACTAAAAGGAAATTACCAAAATAAATCAAGACTCAAATGGTAACACAATGAATATACCTCTTTTTTTTTCGGCTTTCTCTTCTTTTTTTTTGTTCGACTTTTGCTCCTTTTTCTTCTTCTTTTTTTGAATTCAATGAATAACTATGCTATTACAACTCGATAAAATAAAAATTAAAATAACAAGACATGTAGGATAAAATTGACACGTCGGATTGAACCACGACTAGTAGAGCTGACATGGCTCTGATGCCAAATTTATGATACGACCTAGATATGAACTAGGATGATAATAACGACGTAGCGGAAGACTTTAGGATGCAAAACACGTTAACTTAATGAAGGGAACAATCCGACATAAAATACAGCTAATCTAGACAATTAGAACACCTAGAACTATGACACAACTAAATAACACAAACCAAAGGATCAAGGGCTGAAAAGGGGCGACTATGAGGGCTGGAATAAGGTAGGAATTCGTGTGTGAAGGTTGGTGAAGAAGGGCTTGGAGAAGATAGGATATGTTAGTGTTTGAACGGACTTACGGATAAAATGAACGGGTGTTGGACTTGGACGTGTAGGGGCTGCCGAAAGGTGGATGTTGGTGGCTGTTTGGAAGTCGTCGAAGATGGATGATGGACGTGTGATATTGTTGTGGTGATTCACAACCTGATAGCCTCCTTGAATCTCGAACTTCTTCAAGGTTGAAATCTCCAAGTTGTTCCTCGTTAGCGAATACCAGTCAATCCCTCAAGTGAATTGAGCAATACCCTTGAATAAGACTTGTAGTTGCTAGCTCCAAGAATGAATATTTTCGTGTGAAAAGTATTCAAAGATAAATAGATTTGAGACACAAATTGAATGCAAAAGCAATTTAATTCAACAATGTCTAAAGTAATAACATAACACATGACCCCTATTTATACTACTATAAGGGCCGAAAATTAGTGTTGTTATGGCCGAAAATATTAGGATCCAAAAGTGATCCAACTAGACTAGGAAATTCCCTAAACTAGAATTCTATTTAAGGTAGTTTCTTCCCTTAATTAAAATTCTAGTCAAACCTATGACTCATCATCATAATGACCGAAAATTACACTCAAATAATTAAATAAAATCTGATCTACTATAGTCTATAATTAAATAAATTAAATACTATAGTCTAGATAAAATCAACCCCATAATTAAATAACTATAGGGCCGAAACTTCAACACACATGCACACACATGCACGATCATCTCATGCACATGCACACGATTAATACTCCATGGTGTGTTCTTGATCTTCAATAGTTAATAAATTAACTATCTTGGAATTGCTTCTCTTGACTTCTTGATCTCCAATCTCAAGCTTTCTTCGAATCAACACTTGTAAGTAAGCTTGCAACTTCTTAGCTCTTGATCTTGTGATTGGTCCTCTAAATTACAACTCCGGTTCTTCATCATCTTTGCTATCCATGGCTTCATCACTAGTCGAGCTCGAGATGTTCAATGCCATAAATGCCAAGGTTGGGGCCATTTTCAGAATCAGTGCCCAAACCGACGAGTTCTATTCATCACGGACCAGAATAAACTCGAATCAGCCAGTAAAGATGACGAACCACCCAAGGCTGACCCTTCACCTGAAGAAGACGCCCAAGATGAGTTTGAAGAAGAAGAACCTGAAAATCTTCATGTCAGTTTGGTTTCTATCCGCAGTCTGAACATAAACCGAGAAGAAGAGCAACAATCGCAGCAAGAGAACATCTTCTACACGAAAGTTGCTGTTCAAGGCAAGACTTGCGCAATGATCGTTGATAGTGGGAGTGTTATCAATGCAGTAAGCCAGTACGCAGTCGACAAGCTTGGACTTTCCACTGTGAAGCACCCAAATCCATACCGTTTGTAATGGCTTACAGAAAGAGGCACAGTTCGTGTAACCGGTCAGGTACATGTATACTTTTCCATTGGTCGTTATTCTGACACTGTATTATGTGATGTTATTCCTATGGATGCAACACATATACTTTTAGGGAGACCATGGCAATTCGATAGACAAGTTGTACACGACGGACTCACAAACACCTACACAGTGAAGAAAGACGGCCGAACCACCATCCTAAAGCCGTTAACACCCAAACCCATTCAAGAGGAGCAAGAAATAATGCGAGCAAGGTTCAAAGAGGAGCATGAGACGATCGCCGCAGCCGCTGTCCGAGCCACCGCCGCGGACAGCCCCCTCACGGCCGAGACCTCTTCATCGCCGCTCCATCCTTCTTCCACAACCATTGCAGCCCCTTCCACACCTTATTCCAGCTCCATTACACATGGAAAGGGCGTGAGTTCAGCCCCTATGTCACAAGAGAAGAATCGAGCCCTGTTTTGCACAATTAAAGGCGTAGAGAAAGCTATTAAAGCAGGTTTACCTTTAGTTCTTTTAACTTGTAAGAACAGTGCTACTAATGATGTTTCTTTACCTAGTGATGTGCAGCCACTTATGAAGGAGTTCGAGGACGTATTTCCAGATGAGATTCCAAGTGGATTACCTCCAGTTCGTGGGATCGAGCACCAGATTGATTTCGTGCCCGGAGCCGTCTTGCCGAATCGCCTAGCTTACTGTACGTCACCTGAAGAGACCAAGAAGATAGACCGTCAAGTTAAAGAGCTGTTGGAGAAGAAGCAAATCAGAGAGTCGATGAGCCCATGTGCAGTTCCAGTGATTCTAGTGCCAAAGAAGAACAATGAATGGAGAATGTGCATGGATTGCAGAGCCATCAACAAGATAACAGTTAAGTATCGTTTTCCTATTCCTAGACTTGATGATATGCTAGATGAATTAAGTGGATCAAAAATCTTTTCTAAAATTGATTTAAGGTCTGGTTATTTTCAAGTTCGCATGCATGAAGGAGATGAATGGAAAACAGCTTTTAAGACTAAGCATGGTTTATATGAATGGTTGGTTATGCCTTTTGGTCTCACAAATGCACCGAGCACATTTATGAGATTGATCAACCATGTTTTACGTGATGTTATTGGGAAATATGTTGTTGTTTACTTTGATGATATCCTGATATACAGTCACAGTGCACAGGCACACCTAGATCACCTTAGGCGCGTATTTTTGCTTTTGAGAGATGCTTGATTGTATAGCAACATGTCTAAGTGTTCTTTTTGCTTGACTGAAGTAGTATTCTTAGGCTTTGTTGTGAGTTGTAGAGGTATTGAGGTTGATCGTTCCAAAATCAAGGCGATTGAGGAATGGCCAACGCCCAAAACCGCGTCTGAAGTCCGATCCTTTCACGGCCTTGCCGGATTTTATCGTCGCTTTGTGCGCGATTTCTCTAGCATTGCCGCGCCTCTTACTAAGCTAAGTAAGAAGGATCGCAAGTTTGAATGGGGTAAGCAACAAGAGCATGCGTTTAATACTTTGAAGTCTTTATTGTGTTCTGCTCCTGTTTTATGTTTACCGGATTTTTCTAAAACCTTTGAGAACGAGTGTAATGCCTCCGGGATAGGTATTGGTGTTGTTTTGATGTAGGAAAAATGGCCCATGGCGTACTTCAGTGAAAAGCTCAATGGCGCCGCCTTACGCTATTCGACGTACGATAAAGAGCTATACGCTTTGAAGCGTGCATTGGATACGTGGCAGCACTACTTGTGGCCCAAGGAGTTCGTCATTCACACGGATCATGAGAGCTTGAAGCACTTGAAAGGTCAAAGCAACTTGAACAAGCGTCATGCGAGATGGGTCGAATTCATCGAGTCGTTTGCATACGTCATCAAGTACAAGAAAGGAGAAGACAACGTCGTCGCCGACGCCCTCTCTCGAAGGTACTCATTGCTTAACTTAATGCATGCTAAGATGCTTGGTTTTGAGTCCATTAAATCCTTGTATGAAGTGGACGATTATTTCAGCCCCATTTATGCTAAGTGTTCGAATTCTACCAAGTCTTTTGATGGATTTTATGTGCATGATGGGTTTTTGTTTAGAGAATCTAAGTTGTGCATTCCTACTTATTCTATGCGTGAGCTACTTGTTTTAGAATCACATGCGGAAGGATTAATGGGACATTTTGGTGTGCATAAGACATTATCCTTGTTGCATGAGCATTTCTTTTGGCCGCATATGAAACGTGATGTTGAACGCATGTGTAGTTGATGTGTTACTTGTCATAAGTCTAAGTCTACTTCGCATCCATTTGGTTTGTACACGCCCTTACCTGCTCCATCTAGTCCTTGGATTGATTTATCTATGGATTTCATTTTGGGATTGCCTAGGTCTAGATCGGGTAAAGATTCTGTGTTTGTTGTAGTTGATAGGTTTTCCAAGATGGCGCATTTCATTGCATGTAGGAAAACTGATGATGCTGTTCAAATAGCCAATTTGTTCTTTGTGCATGTTGTTAGATTGCATGGAATTCCTCGTACTATTGTTAGTGATAGGGATTCTAAATTTTTGGGACATTTTTGGCGCGTTCTTTGGGGAAAGCTAGGTACTAAGTTATTGTTTTCTACTGCATGTCATCCACAAACCAATGGTCAAACTGAGGTTGTGAATCGTACTTTGGGAACATTGCTTAGGTCATTGATTAAGAATAATGTGAAGTCATGGGAAGAATATTTACCTTATGCTGAGTTTGCTTACGATTGTGTTATTCATTCTTCTACTAACATGTCTCCATTTGAGGTTGTTTATGGTTTTAATCCACTAACGCCTAATGATTTGATTCCTTTACCTGTTGAGCATCTAACAAGTGTTAAAGGATTGAAGAGAGCTGATCTTATCAAGGAGATGCATGAGAAAGTTAGAGCCCGGATCGAGCACAAGGGCACTCAAACCGTCGCCGTCCGTAACACACGCCGCAAACGTGTTGTATTTCAGCCCAGTGATCGTGTTTGGATTTATTTGAGCCCCGGAAGATTTCCTAATCTAAGGAAATCAAAGTTGTCACCAAGAGGAGATGGTCCTTTCACCGTCTTAAGCCGTGTCAATGACAATGCATACCGCATTGATCTACCTGGTGAGTATAAATGTTCTTCAACGTTTAATGTTGCTGATTTATCTCCCTTTGATGCAGATGAATTCGATCAAGATGAAGATCCAAATTCGAGGACGAATTCTTTTCAGCAGGGGGGGAATGATGAAGCCATGGACAACAAAGATGATGAAGAACCGGAGTTGCAATTTAGAGGACCAATCACAAGATCAAGAGCTAAGAAGTTGCAAGCTTACATGCAAATGTTGATTCGAAGAAAGCTTGAGATTGGAGATAAAGAAGTCAAGAGAAGCAATTCCAAGATAGTTAATTTATTAACTATTGAAGATCAAGAACACACCATGGAGAATTAATCTTGAAGAGATGAAGATGAAGAGCTAAAGTGCATGTGCATGAAATTGTCGTGCATGTGTGTGCGGTTTTTAGTGAAGAAATCGGTCATATAGTTATTTAATTATGGGGTTGATTTTATCTAGACTATAGTATTTAATTTATTTAATTATAGACTATAGTAGATCAGATTTATTTAATTATTTTGGTAGTAATTTTCGGTCACAATGTTGAATAGTCATAGGTTTGACTAGAATTTTAATTAAGGGAAGAAACTACCTTAAATAGAATTCTAGTTTAGGGAATTTCCTAGTCTAGTTGGATCACTTTTGGATCCATTAATTTTAGGCCTTTATAGTTCTTATAAATAGAGGATCATTGTTACATTGATACTTTAGACATTCTTGAATTAAAATTGCTTTTGCATTCAATTTGTGTCTCAAATCTATTTGTCTTTTGAATACTTTTCACACGAAAATATTCATTCTTGGAGCTAGCAACTACAAGTCTTATTCAAGGGTATTGCTCAATTCACTTGAGGGATTGACCGGTATTCGCTACGAGGAACAACTTGGAGATTTCAACCTTGAAGACGTTCGAGATTCAAGGAGGCTATCGGGTTATGAATCACCACAACATCACCACACGTCCAACACCATCATCGACGACATCCATCCTTCCACCGTCGTCCATACTCACGACAGCCACCAAGTCCAATTCTACATCTGTTCGTTATATCCGTAAGTTCGTTCAATCACTAACATATCCTACCTTCTCCAAGCCCTTCTTCACCAACCTTCACACACGAATTCCTACCTTATTTCAGTCCTTATAAAACCGTCCAATTCAGCCCCTTGAACCTTTGGTTTGTGTTATTTAGTTGTGTCAAAGTTCTAGGTATTTTATTCGTCTAGATTAGTCGTATTTTGTGTCGGATTGTTCCCTTCATTTAAGTTGACGTATTTCGATTCTAAAGTCTTCCGCTACGTCGTTATTATCGTCCTAGTTCGTGTCTGGGTCGTATCAGATAAGTAAAAATTTAATATGTAAATAGCAATATGTAATAATCTATTATAAAAAAAATACTTAGGCCAAGACAATCTGATACGACCTGGAAAAATAATCTAGGACGAATCTAGAGACGTAGCGGAAGACTTCTGGATACGAAAAACGTCAGCGAATGAAGGGCTTCAATCCGACTCGATAAACAACAGAAATTAGACAATCTAGACAACTAAAATACCTAAACTATGACACGAACTATGTAACACAAGAACCGAAGGATAGGGGCTGTATAGGGACGAAATATAGGCTGGAAATTGGGTGGAAATTCGTGTGTGATAGCTTGGTGAAGAAAGGTTTGGGCAGATAAGATATGTTAGGGATGAAATGAACTTACGGATGAAACGGAATGGCGTAGAACTTGAACTCGAACACGGGGCTGAATTGAGACGTGCGTTGATGGAGTATGGATGGCGTCGATTATGGTTGATGGATGATGATTCGTTGATGTGAATCACAACCCGATAGCCTCCTTGAATCTCGAACGTACCCAAGGATGAAATCTCTAAGTTGCTCTTCGATAGCGAATACCGGTTAATCCCTCAAGTGGATTAAGCAATATCCTTGAATAAGACTTAAAGTTGCTAGCTCCAAGAATATGAATTTTAAATCAAAACTCACAAAGATTTAAACAGGGTTGAGACAATATTGAAAGCAAAGCTTAATTAATCAAATATAGTCTAAAGTATCAATGTCACAATGATCCCCTATTTATAAGACCATAGGGAACGAAATTAAACATCAAAAAGGGCTAAAAAATTGATCCAAAAAGAATCTCTAACTATACTAGGAAGTTCCCTAAACTAGAATTCTATTCAAGGTAGGAAATTGCCTTAAATGCAATTCTAGTCAAACCTATTTAAATTATGGACGAAAATTACATAATAAATAATTAAAAATCTGATCCAACTATAGTCTTAATTAAATAAAATAAATACTATAGTCTAAATAAAATCAACCCCATAATTAAATTAATTAAGGGCCAAAACTACTCGGTATGGACATATCGACGGGTACACGCACTTCAACTCTTTATGCACATGCACACGTGCACTTCTTCACTTCATCTTCATGTATTATTCTTCAAACCTTGATCTCCAATCTTTGATTGTTAACAAGGTAACAATCTTGGGGCTGCATTTAACTTCTTCTAAATCTTCAAACTTCTTGCGAATAATTGCTTGGAAACAACCTTGCAATTTCTTGGTTCGAAATCGTGTAATTGAACCTCTAAATGGCAGCTCCAGATTTAGTTCTTCAAGGCCTTGCATGGCTTCATCACAATCTAGATGGAATATTATATATTATTATATGTAGCTTTATGAACCCATTTGTGGAGAAACAAAATATTATAGTCCCGATGATTGATATGTAATTTTAGAACTTTATAGATCTACACACGCGCGCACACACACGTATGAGGAATGATAGAAAAAAAATATTTTTTATTGAAAAAATCAAATACATTACCTTTAAAGATTTTAGCTCATCAAAATATTTTGGACGTGGATGTTGAATTTATAATATATTTAATTAACTTAAAAAATTAAAAATATTTTAAATTAATATATTTAAAATATTTTATTATATTTGTTTAATATATTTAATTCAATTTTAATTAAAAATATTTAATTTCTAAAATTTTAAAATGTATCCTATTCAATTGATAAAATCAAATATCAAATATTATACTTGATCACAATTTTCAGAGATCATTATTGGGCCTCACAATTCATATATAGTTTGTTCATATACAATATAAATTTTGTTCTTCAATGTGGGATAAATTTTGGTTTGAAATTAAAATATATAAGTTTTAACTATTTAAGACATCTTTAAAGTTGAAAACTTAAAAATGATAACTTGAAAATCATAAAATTATCTAACATTAAAATGATAAGATCAATTAATACATTTCGAGTTTCGACCATTCAAAATTTAAATATATTTAATTTAAAAATTTATATGCGGATCATGATTTTTTAAATATATATTTAATTAATGGGTGTTTCTAAATACACCACTAAATTTTCTTTATACACCACTATTAGATTTAATTCAAAAATAAATAATTATTAATTTATATAAATATATTTTTAATTTTAAAAATTACTTAAAAAAATATAATAAAAATAAATAACCCTGTTCTTCTCACCCTAGTGGCCTCTCCCGCCGCATTGCCCCCACAATTGTTCTCTCTTTCCCTCCATTTATGCTAATTTCCATTTCTCTCATCTTCCTCCATTTATTTTCTTTATAAGAATTGCCTATAAAATCAAATATATGTATTGATGTCGTATATTTTTGCGGCTAAAAAATTAATTTCATTAACTTCTCCAATCATATGATTTGTCACATAAATATTTGGAGAAATACATATATTTGAATGAAAAATTGAAATTTGGAACACGGTGTTGACAATAATACTTTAGAATCTAGTGACATTGAATGATTTGTCAAAATATTTTATATATCTAAAATAAGGATTTTTCAGAGTTGGAACATAGTGTTGACGGCAACTACGTCCTTCTCTATTTTATTTTGGAAAAAAAATTAATTATTGGGGAAGAAAAGCGAAGGTGGTGGGTCAGGAAGAAAAGTGACGGCGACGGACAACGGCGGGTCTGTAGTATGGAGGGGAGAGAGTGAGGGTGGAGAATACTTTTTTTTAATTTCTTTTGAATTATTTTTTTGTTAATTTATTTTCATAGTGAAAAGATAGAAATGACTTTTATCGTTGTGTGTTAAGATAAAATGTGAAAATATGAAAAAGATGTGTGATGTATAAAATAAATGTGGTGTATAAAGAAAAAATGGCGGTGTATATAGAAACACCCTTAATCAATTAAAGAGTAGAAAATTTAAATCAATATTTTAAAAAAAATTCATTTGAACTATTTAATATATATAATTTAAATCAAATCTATAAATTTAAAATATATTTAATATTTAATATTAAAATGATAATATCAAATATCTAAATATTACACTTGATCTCAACTTAGAGATCAACAAATGTGGAAGTATCATTGTTGGGACTCATAATTTACAATTTGTTCATGCATAACAATATTTGTAAGTTTTTTTTATCTGAGATGATTTTTGTTTGAAAAACTAAAATTATAAGCTTTAACTATTTAATATATATATATATATATAATTCATGACATAATTATATTTAAAATTAATTGCTAACTAATTTAACACATTGAATTCAAAAATTTAAGTAGATTTAATTTAAAATTCTGGACTTGTATCTTGATTAATATATTTAATTTGAAAATTTAAATGCATTCAATTGAAATTTTGATGTGGATATGTAATTATTTTAATATATTTAATCAACTTAAAAATTTAAAATATTTTTAAATTATTATATTAAAACATTCACTCATAATACTTAAAAGAATGATAATTAACATAAAATTCTGATCCATCGTAAAGAAAAAAATAGATGTTTAGAAAATTCACATATAAATAAATAAAGGCCACATAATTTATTTCATCTTATGAAGAAAATAATGTTTGATAAAAATATAGTATTTTTGGGAAAATTAAAAAAATATATATAATATTGAAATTATACTATTGAATGACTATATAATATAGATAATAATTAATTAATAAATATTTTATTTTTATTTATAGAAAGTGTATTTAGGCGGGAAAATTAATTATTACTATTTATAGTGACTATCTTACTTTTAGATATAATATAGATATAGATTGCATTAATTTATTTCCTTAACATATAATTAATTAATTAATTTGTCGCCCTTAATTCTCAATGATCCCCTTGCAAACAAATTGGACATCACTATTTTATTACATAATTGTATTGATTTATTTCCTTAATATATAACTAATTAATTACTTAATTTGTCCCTTCTCAATGATCCCCTTGCAAACAGAAGAATATATTAGCTATTATACGTAAAGATGACTAGTATACCAACAATGAAATTAAGAACTTGGGATAAACCACAATCTAATTTCAATCCCACCTTATTTCTCAGAACTTTTTTTTTTTTTTTTGTGAATAGTAATTTAATAAATTCTTGCAAAAATTAAACAACTGATCCTATAACACCTTCCACAAATCAAACCTTCTATATATGAATATGAATATGTATTATTTACAATCAGCAGGTGGATGCATCTGCTCACCTGCGAATCAAAGTCACAAATTGAAACACAAATTTTCTCCCTAACAAATCATTCTCCTGCCTCAGCTACTCCGATCAAAAAGGCTCCTCAGCTCATCAGAAAACACATCTTCGCCGCCTTTCACCGCCGCTGGCGCTGCCGCCGGTGCTGTTACTGAGACTATTGATTCAGCAAGTGCCTTTCTCGGGAACAATAACTTCACCCCTTCCTTGCCTTCACCTACAGATATGTATACGTATCACATATATATTAATTCATATCTAAGAGTAGAGAGAGAGAGACTCCATACATACCATCTAATCTGGAGTAGAGATTAGCAGAAGCAGCTAGTCGAACGAGCGTGGGAGTGACAACGGTGAGAAGAGCCCAGAAAAACAAGATGACAATGTAGGTTCGAACACTCATTGCTGACAAAAGAATTTGGCAGCCATTGAAAAACCTAAGAGAGAGGATTTTTATATGTTCATTTTCAACTGCAATGGAAGTTGGAGAGGTCCTATTGTTTCTTAGCTGGCCATGTTTTGGGTACCAATCACATTATTTTCTTTAGTTTTCTTTAACCAAAATATATATATATATATATATATATATATATATATATATATGAAATCAGAGTGCTCGACCATTTGGGAAGTAGCTGAATATAAATTAATCATGTTTCCACCTTAAGCACGTCAAATATATTTGACAATATATAAGTTGTGATTTTTTTGGGGTTTTTATTTGGTTGTTGGAAGTTGCTGCACCAAATGTATGTGTATATTATTTGGAATCCTTCTGGCATGTGCTTTGGCTAAGTCAAGGTCTAAAGCATTTGTGTTAATTTAATTTTCTCATAAGGGATAAGATACAAAGTATGCGTTTAAGTATATGTTCAATCTCACTTAAACGTTTGATTTTTTTTATTCGATTAGACACTTAAACTATTTAAGAAAGAACATTTTTCCCTGGACTATTCAAAAATTATCAAATTGACGTTTCACCCGTTCTCTTAATTTTTCACGTTAGTTAAATGTTCAGATTTATTTTGGCCTAATTATGAGTGATTCGCCTAAACAAATAACTTATTAAAAATAATAGATTAAGGAGTCCAAAAAATTAGACATCATAATCTCTGTAATTGAAGTAAATCCACATTTTTGAGCGTCTCAAATGAAGTTCAAATTCTAACAACTCAATCACAGAAATCAATTGAATCAACCCAAGGATTACTAATGATCAACATAATCAAGAAGAATAATTTATCAAAAGCTCATCAGCCAATCAACGAAATCCCACAAAACTCAAAAGTAACGAAGACATGAGTCAGTGATAATCATATTAACTATATGTACGAGGATTAACCCTCCAAAAGATCAATATCCAAAGCTCAATAAAAATCATAGCATGCATCATGCTATCTGAGCAATATCATCAGAGTTTATATTGAAAAATATAAACAAAAGAACTAATAGCATAGATCATAAGCAAGAAGATTAACAAGAGGCTGAGCCAACCCACATGCGAACTGAATCATCGTACCACCAGTCCACCACCAACATCTCAAGCTGAAAACATTTGAAAAAGATTTGGACGTGAGTACAATTGCATTCAGTGGGCACAATTTTAATCGGTTTTATATAGACATAATTTGAAAACAGAATATCCAATCGTAAACAGATAGTTAATGGAAGCTAGCTAGCTACTGCGATCGAAACCCACAATGATCTGGCTTGCATGTGTACACAGCCCAAAGCCTTGCTATGGACCTGATCATTCCTTAAGATTATGTCTTAGATGGAGGAATGTTAAACAGAACATAGCTAAATGATAGCAGTGATTTTTACACATATTTTGGGATTAAAGTGATAAAAGTTTCAATTCTAACACAAGCAATATCTTCACTTCTTTCTGTGTTTTCTAGTTTCATTAGCTTCTTAAAGGATGTCAGGCTGGCAGGAGCCACGCTGATTGCTCCTGTTGTGAATTACACCACGCTCCATGGCTCGTTTACTGGTGGAACATTCAGAAATGGTTTCCTCCCTTCTCCTAGAACTAGAAACTGAGGATAACAGCATTTAGTTTTGCATTTCAGTCTCACTTTCATTTCTCTAGTTTTAGACCTTATGATGACTTCCCGTTTAATGCTTTCTTGTTGACAGGAATATCCAACACGACATGGCTTTTATCGACAGATAAGGGTCTGTATACATATGGCAAGGGGACGAAGATGGCTTGGTGCGGGTCACTCCGCAGCGCCACATTGCTAAGAAGCTTCCATGGATACAATACCATGAAATACCAATTGCTAAGTAGGGTGGCTATTTTTCCCGTGAAAACCAGAGTTTTTCCCATTAGAAAGAGATGTCAAACTCAATTTCTTTGTCATTCTGGAAATATGTTTACACAATAATTTGGTAAAACTCCTTGCACAAAATAATGTAAAGGCTAAACAGGTCGATTCTTCTGAGTAAGAACACGAACACGATGTTTAAAACCTAACTATTCACTTGGGCAGCCCAGTTTCAGGGTTGATAAGAGACTTGCTTTCATCAGTTAGCACTATGGGGCCTCTCCCAGGTCTTGTGCAGATAAAGTAGCTCACATCTCCCCTAAATCTCTGGGATGAAGCATTCTCCTTAATTTCAGGAGGCGGGACCAGAGCTTCGATATCCTTCATGTCCTGAATGCCAGCATCTTTCAATATCGTCTTGTCACCAATAACATAACTGTGGAAACGGGGGACATTATAGAGAAGTACATAAGTTGTCGTGCGTCAAGGTTAGATGCAAGAAAAACAAGATCGATCACTCATAAATTTTCGGAACTCAAAAAACTACCTGTCCAGATCAGCATCCGATTGAGGAGGGAAGTGAAAGAGCAGCCTCTGAAGCAGAAGGGTTGCAGCCTTTCTGTTCTGTGAGATTAGTACAGCATTTGGCCCGGCATCAAAGGTATAAGCCACCTGTGAATTATGCTGTTAGTAACCTTCTATCTAAAGTCAATCCGCAAATAACTGGTGCATGCATATTGAGTGACTAGAAATTAAGAGGAAGTTGGCACTCAAAACAATCCAGTCGGGGACAGGAAGGAAGTGCATTTTGACTATCTCGATTTCGTAAAAACTTGTGAAGATGAAAGAAAAATGCCCACATCCAAATTTAAGTCAGGTTTATGGTAATGCGTGTCCACAGAGAGAAAAGAGTGAAAGAAAGAAAGCAGTAGAAATTGTCAATTCATTCAAAGGTGAACAATACTTATCCTATTCATTTAAGTCTTTGTTTGAGGTAGAAGACATAATTCAGTAGTGTTTTTGGACGAGTAAAAGTTGCAAAGAGAGAGATGAACCTGAGGTGTTCCTTCATGACGATTCCATTTCTCAACACAGCTGATGATCCTGAAATATTATTAATGAATCGGTGAGATTCAAATTGATGATTTATATATAGATGCTCAAATATTTGAAAAGATAAAATGAAGGGTGACAAAATATGATACAGTGAAATAATTACTAGAATTAAAATAGGGTGCTTGCCTGTGAGATGTGTCATTCATGTAGAATATGGGGGGCAGGGTGTCCAAGCAAACTGCATGAAACTGATTACTATCCGCACATGCCAGACGAGAAAAGGCTGGAAAATCACGTTTTGCTATAGCTTCTTCCATCTTTACTATACGCTTTGGTACTACTTCCTGTGAAATTTCAGCATGCAGTTAAGACATTGGATTCTTTTTTCATCTATAAAATTGATGCCTTTTATCCAACATTAAAAAAAGGGACGGGAAATAGAGCTGTGAGGGTTGATAACAATTTCAAACATCAACTGAGAAGTGAAATATTGACAAAGTTCATACAGTACCAGGAAAAATATCTAACATACCTTTGCTCTATGTTTTATAAGAGCACTGGTTTCAACTGTGTCACGCATTCCAGAGGTACTGCTAGTTTCCTTCTGCCTTGAACTTACCTGAAATTCAGACAAAAACCACTTATAGCAAATAATATGATCGGCTCAGAAGAATCACGGGAATAGACGGAGAGGATGATTGATATTTTGTATGCCAATGTAGTAACAAGAAAAAGTGACTGTTCATTGTTCCTTCCGCCTTTCTGGAGAGAGAGAAATAAAAGAACCTAACCTAATCTCAACATTATGCAAACACAGATAAGCCGGTCACTGAGTGTCATGTAAAGAGAAATACAGATACGCACCACTGCAATAATAATAACTAGGTCATCCCAGTGCTTCTCATCAGCAAGCTGCACAGCAATACTATCACTGCCATTTTCCTCCTTCAGTCATCCAGGAAAATCAAATTAGATGAGTAACAATGATGACCAACGAATATTTTCCAATTAATCTATTTATAATAAAATTACTTTTCCCATGATCCACTTGACAAATCCACCATACAAACTGCGGCAAGCACTTCCTGAGCCTTGTCTGATATGGATACAGAAAAAGATCATTACTTTTGCACTAAATTCTATTCAGATTTATATAGAAAAAAGATCAGACTTCATAACCAAATCCTTCAGAAAATATTGAAGGCATATCTGACACCAATGAAATCAAGAAATCTATATTACCTAGCAATAGCAGACAGTTTGCTGTGATCTTCTTTCACGTTCATTAGCTTTGCCAGGGAAAAAACTGAAAATACAAATGGTCGCCTCAGGTATGCAAAAAAAGAATGTAGAACTGAAATATTTCAGTCGCTTTACTATAATTAACAGACACGTACAACATCATCAAATTAGCTCACATAGTCCAATGTTTCTTATTGAACAAGTCAAATCAGCATGAAATCAGCTAGCTCCAATGATAAGGATGTAAAACAACTATTCAAAGTCAGGTAATCAGAAGGTTTATTTACACAACTCCAAGTCTAGAAGTGCTTCAATGGGTGAAGGCATTACGAGATAATCATGCAATGTCGAAAGCAAAGGGTAGGATCTGTTGAATTTTGTAAGCAAGTGGTGAAGGAATTTCAAATTACCCAGGCATGCCAAGCCAGCAGCTGATGACGCTAAACCAGCAGCAGTAGGGAAATTGTTATAAGAAACAATGTGCACACGCAGATTCTCCCAGTCCTTTTTGGTGATCTTGATGCCCTTCTTCTCATCCTCATAATTAGTAGCATGCGAGCGAAGTTCTCTCAAGCAATTTTGGTATCTGCCTCCAGAAAGAGATACCTCCTACACAAGCAAGAAAAACATAGATACAAAGAAGTCAGAATTGTATAATTTATAATGTTTCAACAATTTCACTCCCAGAACTTTAATGAAGCAGGGCCAAACATAACAAGCCAGGAGCCAATGAGACGTGAATTTCACTTTTACGTTTTGGTGAAGGTCAGTCTAACAATAACAATATCCAAAAAATAGTAAATTAACATTGCAAATCTTGCACTCTTAAAATCCTAGTTAGTGCAGGGCTAATTGAACGGATAAATCGGACATCTTTCTGAACCTTTTCCAAATAGTGTTGAACACTAACCAAGCCTAATTATTCTTGTTCAATAGCTCAGTGATTCTACTATCTCCCACATTTCTTAGCAGAAACAAGCCCATCTTGAGTTTCATATTCACTTTTGTAACAAGCCCAAACCAAAAATCACAAAACTTTTCGATCATATTCATAAATCTCTTCAAAATTTTAACTCAAACACACACACACACACACGTACGAGCTTATAACTGAAACAATCAAACAAAATCAGCAAGAAAGGGTCGATCGATTATACCTTTCCGTTGAGCCAGATACGATCATGAGTGAAGGCGGGGCTAACAGCGACGGAGGTGGTGGTGCAGAGGTGGCCGGGGTCAAGCGTGACGCTAATGCTGTCGTTGATCGGAAGAATTAGGTCTTCGTCTCTCTTCCCCCAGTACTTAATCACCGCGATGTTCGTCGGCGTCTGAGCCGTAACAGACAGAACCCATTTATCGCCACTCTCCGCCGCCATTGAAACTCTTAGATTGGAAGAATGAATTAATGACTATACTCTGGGTGGATCTCTGATCTCACAAGTATTTATGCAGGCGCTCAGTGGGAGTGTATAGATTCAGTTGGTTGTACGTATATGCTCATGCGCAGTGTGTGTACGACTATTGGTCAGAGGAGAGAGAGGAACGCCATTGTTGAATGAATGAGCTTAAAAAACAGTTGGATTTCGTTACAAACTAGGACAGAGAGTGGAACATCATTTATAGAAGTATTTTCTAGTAAAATAAACGATCTCCGTGTTGTAACATAAATATGATACGTCCTTAATATTAGGGAAATTATTTTTTTTCTTTTCTTTTTTCTGATTTGTATTGCTATGTACTCCCTTCATCCTAACTGTATAATTTCTGTTACTATTTTGATATTTCAATTATATAGTCTTATTATTATAATTAATATTTATTAGCTTTTTTGGAAATTTAAAATTAATCACTAATTTTTATGAATCTTATAAATCTTAAATAGGGGCAATCTTGGAAGTTTAGCTTTTGTATCTCGTTTTCATAAATACTTTTAATCTAGGGAGAAATTTTTATCTAGACAATAAAATGTTAAAATTGGTATAGTTGGACAAGTTTTAAGGGGGTAGGAGTTTTATGGGCAATTTGTACTACATTGACTTTAAAAAAACTGAATATTCTTACATTTTCTGAAAAGTACTTACACTTTTGTACTTTCCATGCATAAAGTGTTTTGGAATAAAATTTTCATGCATGGAATAAAATCTTGGCATAACACGTCTCTTTTGGATCAAAATTTATCTAAACTCAATTTAAATTTGGAAAAAAAAAATCGATGGCTTGTGAATCAATTCATATTTAATACCCTAATAAATTTTGGTAACCACCCTCATCAACACTCTCTCTCTCTCTTCCCCAAAAAAAATTTAATTTATCAATAACAAAATGAAAGTTAATTTTAAAGATAACGACCATTAAATTCATGCATCACGAAAAATAAATTCCAACATAACGAAAATAAAAATTTAACACATAACGAAAATTTAATTTCATTAATAACGAAAGTTTTAACTATAACGATATTTAAATTTAGCTATAACGAAAATCTAATTTTATGTATAACGAAAACCTAATTTATCTATAACGAAAGCGAAAATCTAATTTTATCAAAATTTTAATTTAACAATAATGATAATTTCATTATAACGAAAATCTAATTTTATCAAAATTTAAATTTAACAATTATGATAATTTCATTTTAACTATAATGATATTTAAATTTAGCTATATTTAAATGCTTTGACCGATAACTATTCTGAAAAGTGATGTGTAAATTTCTACTTTTCCATGCAAAAAGAATAAAATATGTCTTTTGGAATAAAATCTCTTGGATATCATGACAAGTATATCTTTAGAATAAAATCTATTCGAACTCAATTTAAGTTTGAAAAAATGAATCCGCTTGTGAATCTTTGCATTTAATATTGTATTAAATTTCTATAACTACCCTCGATCTCTAATCTCTCTCCACACAGCTTTTTTCAATTTTTCCTCTCTTCTTATCGGCTGTATTACTCTCGCCGCTGAAACCCTTTGAAAAAAAAACACGATTCAATCTCCGGACTCGGGTTGGAATCACCAGATGGAAGAAGGATGTGAAGATTCAGACCGACCATCGGGAGAGGTTAGACTTGCTATTTGTTTTAGTTATATGTATCGTTGTGTAACGATAGAGTAGGAGTTGCATAACTATAGGTTAGTTGTAGATCTTTACGTGTGTTGATTCATATATAACGATAGTTGAAAGATAGGCCTGATCTTCCATAACGATATAGCCATAACGATTGTTGTTTTATCCATAACGATTATTGTTTTATCCATAACGATTGTTCATATTTAATGAAAATAGTTGATTTATCCATAACGATAGTTTTCTTCTCCATAACAATAGTTTATTTAGAAGTTTCGTTATGATTTATTTGAATGGTTGATCAATCGTTATGCTTCTTAGAAGTTTCGTTATGCCTTTTTTAATAGTTTCGTTATTGTTTATTGGAATAATTGATCAATCGTGATGCTTTTTTAGTAGTTTTCGTTATGCTAAACTTTCGCTAATGGTAAAATTATATTTTCGTTAATGGTAAATTTTTATTCTCGTTATGCTAAATTTTAAACTTTCGTTAAGGTTATCGTTATGTGAAATTTAAATTTTGTTAGTGTTAAAATCTAATTATCGTTATGCTAAATTTAAATTTTGATATGTTAAAGCTAAAACTTTCGTTATTGGTTAAAATATACTTTCGTTAATGCTAAATTTCTATTTTCGTTATGCTAAATTTTAAACTTAACGTTCGTTAAGGTTATCGTTATGTGAAATTTAAATTTTGTTAGTGTTGAAATCTAATTATCGTTATGCTAAATTTAAATTTTGATATGTTAAAGTTAAAACTTTCGTTATTGGTTAAAATATACTTTCGTTAATGCTAAATTTATATTTTCGTTATGCTAAATTTTAAACTTTCGTTAAGGTTATCGTTATGTGAAATTTAAATTTTGTTAGTGTTAAAATCTAATTATCGTTATGCTAAATTTAAATTTTGATATGTTAAAGTTAAAACTTTCGTTATTGGTTAAAATATACTTTCGTTAATGCTAAATTTCTATTTTCGTTATGCTAAATTTTAAACTTTCGTTAAGGTTATCGTTATGTGAAATTTAAATTTTGTTAGTGTTAAAATCTAATTATCGTTATGCTAAATTTAAATTTTGATATGTTAATTTTAAAACTTTCGTTATTGGTTAAAATATACTTTCGTTAATGCTAAATTTCTATTTTCGTTATGCTAAAATTGAAACTTTTGTTAATGTTATCGTTATGTGCAATTTAAATTTCTTTATTGTTGAAATCTAACTATCGTTATTGCTAAATTTAAATTTTGATATGATAAAGTTGAAACTTTCGTTATTGGTAAAATTAGATTTTCGTTAATGTTAAATTTTTATTTTCATTATGTTGAAACTTTAATTTTCGTTAATTTTATGGTTATGTTAAATTTAAATTTTCGTTATAGTTAAATGTAAATGTTCGTTATCTTTAAAATTAACTTTCGCTATGTTAAATAGGAATATTAGTCTAATTAATACTATTAGTGAAAAATAAAAATAACAAAAACATCTAATATAAACAATAATACTTTTTTTAATAATAATAATAATAGTAATAATATTAATAATAATAATATTTGTGTAAGTAATCATAATAGTAAAAAATAAAAATATAAAAAACAATTAATATAAATAATTATAATTTTTTAATTTAAAAATAATAATAATAATAATAATAATAATAATAATAATAATAATCGTTATACATAATAATAATAATAACAACAACAACAACAACAATCACTAATCTAATAATAACAATAATATTTGCTAATTAATAATATTACTAAAAAAATAAAAATAGCAAAAATAATTAATATAATTAATAATTTAATAACAGTATAATTTTCTATTGTGAAATTTAGATCGAGTGGATTAGACGCCCCCTCCAGAGGTTCAAGCCGACTGTGAATATGTACGTGAAGATGGAGTTAGCAGAGAAGATTAGGGAGGTGTTACAGCATTTCGGCGGTGAGGATACGATCCAGACATTCAGATCTGGATGCTTGGGACACTTCGTGGACTTTAGGGGGGGTAACATAGCCCGGAAGGCGCTGCATGCATTGATTTGTCGCGAAGTGCGTGTCCAAGATCCTGCACGCGAGGGTAGAGAGTGTCGGTTCCATGTGAGTGGCACGACACTACACTTTGGGCCCTCAGAGTTCGCACTGGTGTCGGGCTTGCGGTTCGGACCGTCCAGTTTCGATCCGAATGCGGCTCATGTAAAATACTTTGCAACCACCCGTGCAGGCACCTGTCGTGGGGCAACTCGACTCATATCCATGTGGCAAGTGTGAGTGTCGTCGAACTTGTAGATTCTCCAAACAACTCCATCCACAACGGCACACAGCTTGAACGGGCACTCCCTGCCATGCTTGCACATGTAGACCAGCCGTGTCTTGTTCGATCGATACACGGCATACTCCACTCTATTCTGCATGTGATACAGTCCCACAGCCAGGGCCAAATCATCCTTGGTGCGGAAAATCGCACCCTTCTGAAGTTCATCCGTATTGGCTGCTGAAGGCTCGTCCCAACTTAGTGGGCCTGCAATGTCAATATTCGCAAGTGGAACAAGCCAATTGCTCCCACCCCTCTCAGATACATCCTCAGCCCTAGTGTTCGACGATGATGCTCCTCCGGTCATGCCTATCAATCGTCCCGTACCCCCTGTAGAACGAATCCATCCCGTGAACTCTGTGAACACTGATTCGAGCAAGTCCGTTCTCACATTCTCCTCCGCTTCTTCATCTGTAGTAGGAATTTCTTCTTCTTCTTCTTCTTCTTCTTCTTCTTCTTCTTCTTCTTCTTCTTCTTCTTCTTCTTCTTCTTCTTCTTCTTCTCCTCCTTCATGCGGGAATGCATCGTCGTCAAAATCGTGCTCTGGAGCCTCATAGTGTTGCGTATCATCACGAACCTCCTCTCTGACCGGTTCTCTGTACTCAGGCTCGGTGTCAGTGATGACCCTTGAGCTGCTGCTGCCTCTCTGAACAACATACACAACCATCTCTTGACTCTGCTCATGGAGCAAGTCTAGCAAACCAGCATCATCTTTCAGTCTTGTCTTGATCTGTCTACCACTATTGGTGCTCGACATCCATGATAACTGGTACTCGACACATGTGGGATCGGTCTCCAATAACTCATGTACCTCTCTGATCAGTGACCTAAAACATAAATCATCCGATGACATGATGATCAACTCCTCCACACCATCTACGTACTGAGCTCTATCCCATCGGCCACTATGTCGTACAATAATACGACGTCTAACCATCTGCCCTAAAACAAATTTAAAAATAAACATAACAATACAGAACAAAAATTAATTTTATACCTAACGAAATATAAATTTAGCCATAACTAACATTGAATTTATACAATAACGAAAATTAAAACTATCATTATAACGAAATTTTTATTTAACAATAACGAAAGTTAATTTCTAAACATAAAGAAACTTTAAATTTAACAATAACGAAAATTAAATTTCAATAATAACGAAACTTTAAATTAAACAATAACGAAAGTTTAGTTTTAAAAATAACGAAAATTTAAATTAATAATATCTTCACAAAATTTAAATACAACAATTAACCATAATGAAATTTTTTTTAACATAAGGAATACTCAAATTAAAGAATAACGAAAGTTTAGTTTTAACAATAACGAAAATTTAAATTACAAAATAACGAAAATGACATTTTAAGAATAACGAAAATTTAAATTTAACCATTAACGAAAATGACATTAATAAGAATAACGAAAGTTTAGTTGTAAAAATAACGAAACTTTAAATTAATAATATCTTCACAAAATTTAAATACAACAATTAACCATAATGAAAATTTTTTTAACATAAGGAATACTCAAATTAAACAATAACGAAAGTTTAGTTTTAACAATAACGAAAATTTAAATTCCACCTTAACGAAAATAAAAATTTTAAGAATAACGAAACTTAAATTTAAAACATAACGAAAATTTAAACGAAACTTAAATTTAAAACATAACGAAACTTAAAATTTAAAGAATAACGAAACTTAAATTTAATTAAAGAATAACGAAAATGACATAACGAAAATGACATTTTTAAGAATAACGAAACTTAAATTTAAACATAACGAAAATGACATTTTTAAGAATAACGAAAGTTTAGTTTTAAAAATAACGAAACTTTAAATTAATAATATCTTCACAAAATTTAAATACAACAATTAACCATAATGAAATTTTTTTAAACATAAGGAATACTCAAATTAAACAATAACGAAAATATAAATTCCACCTTAACGAAAATAAAAATTTTAAGAATAACGAAACTTAAATTTAAACATAAAAAAAATTTAAATTTAACCATAACGATAATTCTACTAAACCATTACCTAATCCTTATGATATTTCTATTTAACCATAAAGATAATTAAATTTAACCATTAACTAACCCTAACGATAACCATTAGCACAAATTAAATTTCAACATTAACTAACCATAACGAAAAAATTTATTTAACCATAACGACAATTCAATTGGACAATAACGAAAATTAAATTAAAACTAGGGTTATACTTTAACAATAATTGAAACTAACCATAACGACAAGAAAATTAAAACTATCATTATACTTTATCGTTATGCCTTTGTTATAGCCTAATTGCAGGAATATAATTTTGGCTAAATAAAACCTAAAACAATTTTCTAAGTAAGGAACGTAACAAGACTTGAAACGTACCTTTCAATTTTGGAGAATTTTTCCGCGAAATTTCACCGATGATGATGTTTTGTTGATGACGATGATCTTCCGCTTGCACGATCAAACATTCATTTTTTATGTGAATTCAGAGATTTTCTTCACCAAACTCTTCGAGCTATTTCTTCTATTTGGGTGTGGGTTGAGTTGATGCATTGGTGTAGTGTAAATATAGGAGAATGACAACAACCTCTCTTACACAAAATTAAATGCATTAAATTTCATTTAATTTGGGCCAACTAATACCTACCTATGCAAATACAAATATTTATGCATTTTACCTACCTATGCAAATACAAATATTTATGCATTTTACCTACCTATGCAAATACAAATATTTATGCATTTTACCTACCTCATGTTGACCACACAGAAATGACAGAATAATGCATTGATGCATAACGTTATAAATGTTTCGTCATAATTTTTCGTTATATATTGATAAATTTTCGTTATATGTTTTCGTTATATATCGATAAGTTTTCGTTATATATTGATAAATTTTCGTAATTCTTTTCGTTATTGCTTATTATCATTATTTCGTTATTCTTATTATTATTACTTTCGTTATTATCAATATATATATTTCGTTATTCTTATTATTATACTTTCGTTATTATCGATATATATATTTCGTTATTCTTATTATTATACTTTCGTTATTATCGATATATAATGATATATTACTTTCGTTATTTCGTTATTCTTATCGTTATTACTTTCGTTATCCTTATTATCATTATTTCGTTATTCTTATTATTGTTACTTTCGTTATTATCAATATATATATTTCGATATTCTTATTATTATTACTTTCGTTATTCTTATCATTACTATTAATTTCTATCGTTATTCTTATTATTATTATTTTCGTTATTATTATTATTATTATTATTATTATTATTATTATTATTATTATTATTTTCGTTATTCTTATTATTATTACTTTCGTTATTCTTATTATTATTATCATTACTATTAATTTCGTTATCCTTATCGTTATTCATTATTATTAATTTTAAAAATAAATTGTCTACAAAAAACTGGTAGGGATCGATCTATGTTAGGGTTTTTAAATTTTAGGGTTTTAGGGTGCATTTAATGTTTTGTTTTGAAAAAAACATAAAAAGTACATTTCCCCAATCATTGGGTGTGGGGCCAAGTGTGTCATAACTCCAAATTGCCCATGAAACTACTGCACCCTTATATGTTGCCTTTTTTTCCCTTTTTTACTTTTTTTTTATCTATATTTATAGATTTACACTTTAATCTACGTGCGAGTAGAAAATTGACTATATAATTGGGACGGGAGGAATATATTTGGGTTTTTTTTTTTCAAAAATAACCAATTTTTTCAAAATTTACAAAACAGAACTAATTTTTTCAAAAGTTTTACAAAACTAACATTTGACTAATTCTATAACCCAAAAATTGTACTTAATTGAATGTATTTTAAGATATCTTGATTGCAGGTACGCAACTAAGGAAATAGAAATATGAAAATACAATCAATATACTCAGGATTTTCGTGCCAAAAAATTGATCAAATGTTAAATTTGATTTTTTTTATTTAAAAAAATTGGGAATTCTTTATTGTTAATTGTGAAAAAATAGATTATTTTTGAAAAGGAACTGAAAATGTAAGTATCAAAATTGCTAAAGCTTATATAAAATTGGTTGATGGAAGACCATTTTTTTCATTTGACATTTGATTTCTGATGGAGCGTTTAAGGTTTCAAATTTCAATTTATTTTATTAGTTGGGTTCTTTTTAATTATAATTTGATGGAATTCATTCAAAAATTTACTAAATTTTGAAGTCTTGATTTATAAACCAATATATGTCTATATCCCTACATGTGATTTTTTTAATTGAATAGTATATAATTAAATATTAAATATTCAAAGCTATATTATTAGGTAGTAATATTTAAATTTTTTTGGAGGAAATATTAGGTAGTTATAATGCTGCTAAATTAATAGAGCATAAGTGGGAGTGTGTGACCTACTACTTTGACTTATTAATGAGCTCCAACAAAGGTAGGAAAATACTCTCCATTTCTCTTTCTTTTCCTTATTCTGTTATATTACTAGTATACCTGTGCGATGCACAAGGGATGCTAGTAAAAAAATATTTATGTACAATAATAAAATTGTATTTAGTCATAATTTTCGCATATAAATATATGAATTATAAATTACTTATGTATTTTTTATCATTTAAGAAATCAACCTTGGCGGCTCTAGCCGTGCCGAAAACACTCAAGTTGGTTGTAAAATTGAGAAGGCAGAGTCCTCACCACCCAGATATTCTCGACATCGATTAATCGGCCAATTAGGCACGAATAAATTTTTTTTTAATTTTTTAAAATATTTTTGTTTAAAATATGATTAAATAAAAATTTTGAGGTTTTCCTCCATTTTTATACAACCTACATCCCAATGTTTCAATCTACAACCTGTGGGATGTAGCAAAATTAGAAAAAGTTCCAGAACTAATTTGAGGTTTCGATTTAAAATTACCCACTCTTTTATACAACCCACATCCCAATATTCAATCTACAACCGATGAGAGACGTATGATAAGTGAAAATTTAATATGTAAATAGCAATATGTAATAATCTATTATAAAAAAAAAATACTTAGGCGAAGACAATCTAGATGGAATATTATATATTATTATATGTAGCTTTATGAACCCATTTGTGGAGAAACAAAATATTATAGTCCCGATGATTGATATATAATTTTAGAACTTTATAGATCTACACACGCGCGCGCACAAACGTATGAGGAATGATAGAAAAAAAATATTTTTTATTGAAAAAATCAAATACATTACCTTTAAAGATTTTAGCTCATCAAAATATTTTGGATGTGGATGTTGAATTTATAATATATTTAATTAACTTAAAAAATTAAAAATATTTTAAATTAATATATTTAAAATATTTTATTATATTTGTTTAATATATTTAATTCAATTTTAATTAAAAATATTTAATTTCTAAAAATTTAAAATGTATCGTATTCAATTGATAAAATCAAATATCAAATATTATACTTGATCACAATTTTCAGAGATCATTATTGGGCCTCACAATTCATATATAGTTTGTTCATATACAATATAAATTTTTGTTCTTCAATGTGGGATAAATTTTGGTTTGAAATTAAAATATATAAGTTTTAACTATTTAAGACATCTTTAAAGTTGAAAACTTAAAAATGATAACTTGAAAATCATAAAATTATCTAACATTAAAATGATAAGATCAATTAATACATTTCGAGTTTCGACCATTCAAAATTTAAATATATTTAATTTAAAAATTTATATGTGGATCATGATTTTTTAAATATATATTTAATTAATGGGTGTTTCTAAATACACCACTAAATTTTCTTTATACACCACTATTAGATTTAATTCAAAAATAAATAATTATTAATTTATATAAATATATTTTTAATTTTAAAAATTACTTAAAAAACTATAATAAAAATAAATAACCCTGTTCTTCTCACCCTAGTGGCCCCTCCCGTCGCATTGCGCCCACAATTGTTCTCTCTTTCCCTCCATTTATGCTAATTTCCATTTCTCTCATTTTCCTCCATTTATTTTCTTTATAAGAATTGCCTATAAAATCAAATGTATGTATTGATGTCGTATATTTTTGGGGCTAAAAAATTAATTTCATTAACTTCTCCAATCATATGATTTGTCACATAAATATTTGGAGAAATACATATATCTGAATGAAAGATTGAAATTTGGAACATGGTGTTGACAATAATACTTTAGAATCTGGTGACATTGAATGATTTGTCAAAATATTTTATAAATCTAAAATAAGGATTTTTTCAGAGTTGGAACATAGTGTTGACGGCAACTACGTCCTTCTCTATTTTATTTTGGAAAAAAAAAATTAATTATTGGGGAAGAAAAGCGAAGGTGGTGGGTCAGGAAGAAAAGTGACGGCGACGGACAACGGCGGGTCTGTAGTATGGAGGGGAGAGAGTGAGGGTGGAGAATACTTTTTTTTAATTTCTTTTGAATTAATTTTTTGTTAATTTATTTTCATAGTGAAAAGATAGAAATGACTTTTATCGTTGTGTGTTAAGATAAAATGTGAAAATATGAAAAAGATGTGTGATGTATAAAATAAATGTGGTGTATAAAGAAAAAATGGCGGTGTATATAGAAACACCCTTAATCAATTAAAGAGTAGAAAATTTAAATCAATATTTTAAAAAAAATTCATTTGAACTATTTAATATATATAATTTAAATCAAATATATAAATTTAAAATATATTTAATATTTAATATTAAAATGATAATATCAAATATCTAAATATTACACTTGATCTCAACTTAGAGATCAACAAATGTGGAAATATCATTGTTGGGACTCATAATTTACAATTTGTTCATGCATAACAATATTTGTAAGTTTTTTTTATGTGAGATGATTTTTGTTTGAAAAACTAAAATTATAAGCTTTAACTATTTAATATATATATATATATATATATATAATTCATGACATAATTATATTTAAAATTAATTGCTAACTAATTTAACACATTGAATTCAAAAATTTAAGTAGATTTAATTTAAAATTCTGGACTTGTATCTTGATTAATATATTTAATTTGAAAATTTAAATGCATTCAATTGAAATTTTGATGCGGATATGTAATTATTTTAATATATTTAATCAACTTAAAAATTTAAAATATTTTTAAATTATTATATTAAAACATTCACTCATAATACTTAAAAGAATGATAATTAACATAAAATTCTGATCCATCGTAAAGAAAAAAATAGATGTTTAGAAAATTCACATATAAATAAATAAAGGCCACATAATTTATTTCATCTTATGAAGAAAATAATGTTTGATAAAAATATAGTATTTCTGCGAAAATTAAAAAAAAATATATAATATTGAAATTATACTATTGAATGACTATATAATATAGATAATAATTAATTAATAAATATTTTATTTTTATTTATAGAAAGTGTATTTAGGCGGGAAAAGTAATTATTACTATTTATAGTGACTATCTTACTTTTAAATATAATAATATAGATATAGATGTTATTATTATAATTGTATTTATTCATGCTTTTTCTTATGGGAGATAAATGCAGTTCTATATTATTCTGAAATAGTATAGAGATTGTCTATATTTAAAATAATAGGTTATGAATAATTTTTTTTTAAAACTTACTCTAGAGATAAGATAATTCAAATTTCATTTAGAATTAAATGCAATTAAAATATGACGAACATAGTTGGTAGTTTTTACTTTTTAGTAAAATTTATCTTTTCATAATAATAAGTTGATTGTGATTTTATATAATGTAAATATATACAGCCCAGCAATAGCATATACCTTTTTCCACGTTTTTTTATTTAGTTTTATAACATATAATTAAAAATTTACAATTTGAAATAAATATCATAAAATGAAATTGAATTGACTATTGGCTGGTGGGGTGCTAGCTAAGGTGGGAATGCTGCTGGCAAATCGACAATGAATTTCTTATTGGTAATTCTCCATTTTTAAATTATATTTCCCCAATATGTCATGTGTGACTTCTTTCACAATTCCGAGTCCAAAATAGACAGCTAAGCTTTGAATATTACTCCTCCACTTATAAATTAATTGTTACTTTTAAAAATTTTCAGATAATTAAAATATAATATTTTTGACATATATATCATTTTTCTCCCGACCTCATATAAAGTTATAGTAATTATTTTCCTAATAAATAATGACCCCCCGATACGACCCAACTATGCTAGGACGAATCTAAAGAATACGTAGCAGAAGACTTTAAAGAATCGAAACACGTCAACTAATTGAAGGGCTTCAATCCGACTCGATAAACAATAGAAAATAGACGAACTAGACAATTAAAATACCTAGAATTATGACACGAACTATGTAACACAATACCAATGAAGATAAGGGCTGAATTGGGCGTATGGGGGCTGGAATAAGATAGGTATCGTGTGTGATGGCTTGTGAAGAACGGCTTGGGAAGATATGATATGTTAGTAATTGAACGAACTTACAGATGGGATGGAAGGACGTAGAACACGAACTCGAGCTTGTGGAATGGGAGGGAACATGTGTCTTGGGGGGTGAATGGATGTCGTCGATTGATGATGGGCGAGTGGTGATTGTTGTTGTGAATCACAACCCGATAGCCTCCTTGAATCTCGAACGTATCCAAGGTTGAAATCTCTAAGTTGATCTACGGATAGCGAATACCGGTTAATCCCTCAAGTGGATTAAGCAATACCCTTGAATAAGACTTAAAGTTGCTAGCTCCAAGAATATGAATTTTAATTCAAAACTCACAAAGATTAAAAGGGATTGAGACAATATTGAAAGCAAAGCTTGATAATTCAAATAAAGTCTAAAGTATCAATGTGACATGAAGCACCTATTTATAAGACTAATAGGGCCGAAAATCTAATGCTATATGGCCGAAAAATTGATGCTCCAAAAACAAGTCTAATTGGACTAGGAAATTTCCTAAACTAGAATTCTATTTAAGGTAGTTTCTTCCCTTAATTAAAATTTGATACGACCTGGACTCTAGGAACGAACACACGTCGACACACGTAAGGTTTTGTGTCTTCTACGACTCAAACAACTAATGGAAAATATGCGGAAGATAACGGAACAAACTAGACGACTAGAACTAATAAAATACCTAAACTATGACACACAAAATAACACAAATCCAAAGGAACAAGGGCTGTTTTGGACGATGATATGGGCGAGGATGATGAAGGTATTTTGGTTGTGAGATATGGGTGAAGAAGGGTTGGAGTAGATAGGTTATGATACAGTTGTAGCGGACTTACGGTTTGGACGGAAGGAACACGATGGGGCTGACTTGGGATGGACGACGGTGGTTGATGGTGGCGTCGTGGATGATGGACGGCAGTGGTGTAAGTGTTGTGAATTACAACCCGAAAGTTACCTTGAATCTCGAACGTACACAAGGCCAAATTCTTTAAGTTGCTATTTGATAGTGAGTCTCCGGCGATCCCTCGAACGTGGACGACGAATTCCCTTTGTAAAACCTAGAATTGCTAGTTCTAAGAGTATGAATTTAATATCTAAACTCACAAAGATTAAATGGGGATGAGACAATATTGAAGCAAAAGCTAATTAATCAAATAAAGTCTAAAGTATCAATGTAACATGGATCCCCTATTTATAACAATAGGAGGACCGAAAATATCAAGCTATTTGACCGAAAATTAGAGCCTAAATCAAACTAGGATTGGACTTGGAAATTTCCTAAACTAGAATTCTATTTAAGGTAGAACTTGTAGATCTTGCCTTATCTAAAATCCTAGTCAACCTATGACTTAAAGGGACCGAAAATTACATCCAAATTAATTAAATAAACTGATTTGGACTATAGTCTAATTAAATAAAATAAATACTATAGTCTAAAATAAAATAACTACTAGAATAAAATCAATAAGACCGAAAATTGGCCTTCTTCACTTTCGGCCGATTCTTCTTCAATTCGAGCTCATGCACACATCCACATGCACACGTGCACATCTTCATGTATTGCTATGGATGTCCTCATCATTCCCCCCCTGCTGAAAAGAATTCGTCCTCGAATTTGGATCCTCATCATGGTCGAATTCATCTGCAAGAAAAGGAGATAAATCAGCTACATTAAACGTAGAAGAACACTTATACTCACCAGGTAGATCAATGCGGTAGGCATTATCATTAACACGGCTGAGAACAGTGAAGGGACCATCTCTACGGGGCGACAACTTCGACTTCCTCAGGTTGGGAAATCGGCCAGGACTCAAGTGAACCCAAACACGATCTCCGGGCTGAAAGATAACATGCTTGCGCCTCGTGTTGCGTGCGGCGGCGAACCTATCAACTACAACAAAGAAATGAGCCATTTTGGAAAACCTATCAACTACAACAGACACAGAATCCTTACCCGTCCTAGATCTAGGCAATCCTAAGATGAAATCCATAGAAATATCGATCCAAGGAGCTGAAGGGGCGGGTAGGGGCATGTACAATCCGAATGGGTGTGAAGTGGATTTGGCTTGACGACAAGTAATGCATCGACTACACACGTTCTCTACATCCTTACGCATATGCGGCCAAAAGAAGTGTTCATGCAGCAAGTTCAAGGTTTTATGCACACCAAAGTGACCCATTAAACCCCCCGCATGCGATTCTAACACTAATAGCTCACGCATAGAACAAACAGGAATGTATAACTTCGACTTTTTGAACAGAAAACCATCATACACATAATAACCATCAAAAGACCTAGGTTTCGAATTACATGAGGCATAAATGGGGCTGAAGTAGGCGTCCTCAACATATAATGGCTTAATGGACTTGAAACCAAGCATCTTAGCATGCATTAAGTTCAAAAGAGCATACCTTCTTGATAGAGCATCGGCGACCACATTGTCTTCGCCTTTCTTGTACTTGATAACATACGGGAAAGACTCGATGAACTCGACCCATCTCGCATGTCTCTTGTTCAGATTGTTTTGGCCTTTCAAGTGCTTCAAGCTTTCATGATCCGTGTGGATGACGAACTCCTTAGGCCAGAGATAATGCTGCCATGTGTCCAACGCACGCTTCAAAGGGTAGAGCTCTTTATCGTACGTGGAATACCTAAGGGAGTCACCATTTAACTTCTCACTGAAGTATTCAACGGGTCGTTTTTCCTGCATCAAAACAGCACCAATACCTATGCCCGAAGCATCATACTCGATCTCAAAAGTCTTAGAAAAATCAGGTAAACAAAGAACAGGAGCTGAACATAACAAAGACTTCAAAGTAGTAAAAGCATACTTTGTTGTTTATCCCACTCAAATTTCCGGTCCTTCTTACTTAGCTCAGTAAGAGGGGCGGCTATACTGGAGAAATCCCGTACAACTCGATGGTAAAACCCTGATGGAACCTCGATCGGTAAGCCATTGCAACTTGTATGGCTTTGGATGCTTTGTTGTGTGGTAAGGGCGAGTTTATCAACGGCATACTGGCTGATTGCGTTGATTACACTCCCACTGTCGATGATTATCACACAAGTCTGATCCTTTATTGCAACTCGAGTGTAGAAGATGTTCTCTTGCTGCGATTGCTCTTCGTCTTCACGATTGATGTTCAGACTGCGAATAGACACTAAGCTGACATGAGGTTGCTGGACTTCCTCATCTTCTGGCTCGACTTCAGGGGCTTCAACGGCTTCAGGGGCGGCGGCCTGAGGCTCTTCTTCATCTTCACTGGCTGATTCAAGTCCATTCTGTTCATTGAGGAACAGAACACGCCGGTTTGGACACTGGTTCTGAAAATGACCCCAACCTTGGCATTTATGACACTGGATGTCACGGGCTCGACTAGGGACTGAATTCGGCGTTGGAGTAGGCTGATTGGGCCGTTGGAATGGTGGCCTGGGTGTAGACTCGGGTCCACGGCTTGCTTGCGGTGTAGAACGGTCGAAACGGTGTTCCGGAGGACCGGATTGACCACGGGGTCGAGTGGAATCAACAGAAGGAGTAGAAGGTGATGTGGAAGGTGTACCTTTACTCCAAGTTTGTCGAGTAGGGGCTGAACCATGACTGGATCGACGGCGGCCTTTTCTCAACTGCTTTTCCACAATCGATGCGTACTGCACCATTCTCTCTATGCTGGTGAACTCCTTGAGTTCTACTTCACAGGCAATGTCAGGATTCATACCTTCAATGTACCGAATGATGGTAGCATTTAAGGTCTCCTCTTTTCCGACTCGATTCAGGGCGGTTTCGAGCTCTTTGTGGTACTCTTCAATCGAACGGGTGCCTTGCTTGATCCGATTGAGCTTCTTCTCAAGCTCTCTTTCATAGTGGACTGGAATGAAGCGTCCACGCATGAATCCTTTCATCTCTTCCCAATTTTCGATGGGTGGATTGCGGTTTCTTCGTCTGCTTTCTTGCTGCATCTCCCACCAAGTGGCTGCGTAGCCTCGAAACTCCAAACATGCTAACTGCACCTTTTTAGCCTCTGAAAAATCATAGCATGTGAAAATCTTCTGCACCTTACGTTCCCAATCTAGGTAGACATCGGGATCGTGAAGGCCTTCAAACTCTGGAATACTCGTCTTGATGTTGTTGAGCATTCGGTCTTCTCCATAGTCATCATTGTGGTTCCCACGCCGTTGGCGGCGCCCACGATCTGGAGTGTTATCTCCGGCATCTGTATTCTCATCAAAGTACTCATCTTCTGGCTCGTTTTGACGCTCTAGGTGCCTATTTCCTCGAATGGGTGGAGGGAAAATGGACGTTGTTTTAGTGTGTTCAAGGGTGTGCACTAAATCATCTATCTTGTCGGATAGAGCTTGGTGTTGTCTTTGAACGTGTTTGGACAGCGCTTCAAAGTGGTACTTAGGATCCCACGATACGGGTGGATCCGAGGAAGACCCCATAGGTGCTTTGGATGGGTCTTTGGACGGGTCCAAAGGAGGTAGGGTCGACTGGGGGTCGACTGGTGGTGTAGAGGATGATTCGGAGCGGGTTCCTTTCTTCATGATACCTACAAAACGAACAAACGTAAAAGAAAACAAGGTAGGACCTCACAATCTCACGTTCACTCTTTTGTTTTCACTCTTGATTTTTACCACTCATGTTTTCACTCAAAGTGTATGGTGATGTGTGTGTAATGTGTATTTGAAGTGGTGGAACTAGCTAAGGATCGGTTCTTGAACTTGGGGAATGAGTGTCACGATTTTGGGAATGGAACGGAGTCACTATTCTAGGAACAAAGATGAATTTGATATGTATAGATGAGATACGGGTTGAGTATGTGTAGGTATGGAGTGGCCGAATGTAGTAGGAGTGGGTATGGGGTGGCCGATTGTTTGAAGTGTGTGGGTGTGTTGGTCGAGTATGGTGGTGGTAGGAAATGGAAGAAGTAGAAGAGATAAGGAAAGAAGAAAGAGATAAGGTAAGTAGGGGATTTGGATATATATCAATCTATGTGACACAATCTAAATACCTTAATTAGACTAGACTCTAGAAGGAATGAACCAAAAATAAAACAAGACTCTTATGGAAGTTACCAAAAAGAAAATAGAACTTGTATGGAAAGTTCCAAAAATAAAACAATGTCAAGATTCATACCTTCAATGTAACGAATGATGGTAGCATTTAAGGCCTCCTCATTCCAGACTCGATTCACGGCGGTTTCGAGCTCTTTGTGGTACTCTTTGATCGAACGGGTGCCTTGCTTGATCCGGTTGAGCTTCTTCTCAAGCTCTCTTTCATAGTGGACTGGAATGAAGCGTCCACGCAAGAATCCTTTCATCTCCTCCCAATTGTCGATGGGCGGATTTCTGTTCCTTCGTCTTTTTTCTTGCTGCATCTCCCACCAAGTGGCAGCGTAGCCTTTAAACTCCAAACATGCTAATTGCACATTTTTGGCTTCTGTGAAATCGTAGCATGCGAAAATCTTCTCTACCTTACGTTCCCAATCAAGATAGATATCAGGATTGTGAAGGCCTTCAAACTCCGGAATGCTCGTTTTGATGTTGTTGAGCATTCGGTCTTCTCCATAGTCATCATTGTGGTTCCCACGCCGTTGGCGGCGCCCACAATCTGGAGTGTCATCTCCGGCATCTGTATTCTCATCAAAGTACTCCTCTGCTAGCTCGTTGTGACGCTCAAGGCGCTGATTTCCTCGAATGGGTGGAGGAAAAAGGGCGTCGTTTTAGTGCGTTCAAGGGCGTGCACTAAATCATCTATCTTATCAGATAGAGCTTGGTGTTGTCTTTGAAAGTGTTTGGACAGCGCTTCAAAGTGATACTTGGGATCCCACGGTGCGGGTGGATCCGAGGAAGACTTCATGGGTGCTTTGGAAGGGTCCTTGGATGGGTCCAAAGGAGACAAGGTCGACTGGGGGTCGACTGGTGGTGTAGAGGATGATTCGGTGCGGGTTCCTTTCTTCATGGTACCTACAAAACGAACAAACATAAAAGAAAACAAGGAAGATCCTCACAATCTCATGTTCACTCTTTTGTTTTCACTCTTCATTTTACCACTCGTGTATCACTCAATATATGGGTGCACAGTGTGTGAAAATCGTGTATATGGGAGTAGGAACTCGTGTAGTTTGTTCAGAGGAAGGACGGGATTGCTATTCTTGGAACACGGAGGAATTTGGTTTGTATAGATGAGATACGGATTGAGTATGTGTGTGTGGTAATGGACGATTGTTGTAGTGTGTAGGAAAGGTATGGCCGAATGGGTTGTAGGGTAGTATGGGTGGTGGTGGTCGAATAGGGTAGGAAGGAAGGAAGTAGAAGAGATAAGGAAAGAAGAAAGAGATAAGGTAAGTAGGGGATTTGGATATGTATCAATTTATGTGACACAATCTAAATACCTTAATTAGCTTAGACTCTAGAAGGAATAAACCAAAAATAAAACAAGACTCTTATGGAAGTTACCAAAAAGAAAATAGAACTTGTAAGGAAATTTCCAAAAATAAAAACAACTTAGAAGGAAACTACCAAAATAAGTTGAGACTCACTAGGTAATTACCAACTATGATCTAATTCCAAAAGGAAAGTACCAAAATAAAAATTGAACTAAAAGAAAACAATGATTTTTTTTTTTTTTTTAATTTCGGATCTTTTTTTTTTGTTCGATTTTTTTTTAAACGACGATCGCTTTTTTTTTTGATCGTTAGCTTTTTTTTTATAACAATGAACAATACGGAAAATAAATTACAACTCGATCAAACATAGAATAAAATGACGACACACAAACGAACCAAAGCCGACGTGGCTTTGATACCACTTTTATGATACGACCCGGACTCTAGGAACGAACACACGTCGACACACGTAAGTTTTGTGCCTTCGATGATTCAAAGAAATGTGCGGAAGACAACGGAAAAACTAGACGACTAAACTAAATAAAATACATAGACTTATGACACACAAAATTAACACAAATCCAACAAAAGGAAGGTTGTTTGGGGCGGCAATTTGAAGGGTAAGGGTGACGGGCTTCGTGTGTGTGGATTAGGTGAAGAATGGTTTTGGGTAGATAGGATATGTTAGAGTTGTAATGAACTTACGAATTGAACGGAAGTGAAACACGATCTTGAACTCGAATGGTGGTTGAAGTTGAGGTGGACGACAGCGGTTGATGGAGGCGTCGTGGATGGATGAACGGCGGTGATGATAGTATTGAATTACAACCCGAAAGTTGCCTTGGATCTCGAACGTATACAAGGCCAAATTCTTTAAGTTGCTGTTTAGATAGCGAGTCTCCGGCGATCCCTCGAACGTGGACGACGAATTCCCTTTGTAAAACTTAGAGGTGCTAAATCTAAGAGTATGAATTTAATTATCTAAACTCACAAAAGATTAAAAGGGGAGAGACGATATTGAAAGCAAAGGTTTAATAATCAAATATAGTCTAAAGTATCAAAGTAACATGGATCCCCTATTTATAAGCATAGGAGGACCGAAAATTAAAGCTATAAGGGCCGAAAATCTCATGCCCAAATCAAACTAGAACTAGACTAGGAAGTTTCCTAAACTAGAATTCTATTTAAGGTAGAACTTGTAGATCTTGCCTTATCTAAAATCCTAGTCAAACTTTGACTCTAAATAACCGAAAATTGCACCTATTTAATTAAATAAAAACTGATCTAGACTATAGTATAATTAAATAAAATAAATACTATAGTCTAAAATAAAATAACTACTAAAATAAAATAGATAAGGATCGAAAATTGGTCTTCTTCACACACGGCCAATTCTTCTTCAATGCAAGCTCATGCACACGTCCTCATGCACACGTGCACATCTTCATGTTGTATTCTCCATGTCTTGATCTCCATCCTCCAACGTCAACAAGGTCATCATCTTCAAGCTTCCTTGCACGCCGTCTTCTTCTTCGAGCTTCTTGCGCATTGTAGCTTGCAAATAATCTTGCAACTTCTTAGCTCGTAGCCTTGTGATGGGTCCTTTGAATTGAAGCTCTTCATTGAGTTCCTCATTGCTATGGATGTCCTCATCATTCTTCCAGTAGTTGAATATCTATCCTCCTCCTCTGAATCTCCCACTTCAGTGTCATAGTAATCCGCTCTTTGTCTCTCCACGTGGGGGTAGCGTTGAGCCTCTATCCAGGTTCCTCATCCGCCTCTTCCTCCTTTACCACCACGGTTCTCTTGTGGAGCTTATTGGGATTGCTCCTGTAATGAACTCTCCACTTTGTTGAGTCTCTCATTCAATGTTGCCATCTCAGTCTTGAACAGCTTCGTTAGATGTTGTTGAATGGCCTCCACTGTATTCTTTGGATCAAATGTAGTGGGTGTCTCATCACTCGTTCCTGCTGCTTTATCTTTCGTACCTGCACCTTTGTTAGACATGTCGACTTTTTTTTTGTTCGACTCGCTTTTTTTTAACGATTTTTTTTTCTTCTTTTTTTTATATACTGATGTGACCCGGACAACTAATCCAAGACACGAGTTGAACGCATGCGGAAGACTTGAGGACTTGAACAATGTCAGTGAATGAAAGGATACAATCCGACTCAAATAACACGATAAAACTTACTAGAATATGAACAACGGACGAGGGACTCGATGATAACACTTGGAACACTCGAGGATGGCTAGAACTTCGGCGGTGATGAGGTTGATGGCGGCGGACGGCGGTGGATGTGATGGTGTTGGTGGCGGTGAAGGATAGTTGTGGATTGGATAGATTCGGCGAACCCGTGTTGAATAACCCAAACGCGCACGTCTAGCTTCTCCGGATAGCAATTCTCCCAAGTACTTAATTATACCCTGAAGAACTTGATTAAGACTATTGAAGTGCTAAACAATAGAATTGTTGGTAAAGAACTCGATCAACAAAAGATCTGGAGACAGATGAGGTCGTGCAAGGCAATGAAGAAAATGATCCGGAGCTGCAGTTTAAAGGTCCAATGACGCGTTTGCGAGCTAAGAAGTTGCAAGCTTATTTACAAGCTTCTATTCGTCGCAAATTCGAAATGCATGAATGATACTACCCAGACATGAACTAGGACGATAATAACGACATAGCGGAAGACTTTTATGAATCGAAACACGTCAACTATTGAAGGCAACAATCCGACACAGAATATGGCTAATCTAGACAACTAAAATACCTAGAACTATGACACAAATTAAATAACACAAATCCAAGGCTTATAGGGCTGAATAGGAATGAATATGAGGGCTGAAATAAGGGAAGAATTCATGTGTGAGGCTTGGTGAAGAATGGCTTGGAGAAGGTAGGATATGATAGTGTTTGAACGGACTTACGGATATAACGAACGGATGTAGAACTCGGACTAGTAGGGGCTGCCGTGAGGATGGGCGTCAATGGTGGATGGATGTCGTCGAAGGTGTGTTGGACGTGTGATGTTGTTGTGGTGATTCACAACCCGATAGCCTCCTTGAATCTCGAACGCCTTCAAGGTTGAAATCTCCAAGTTGCTCCTCGATAGCGAATACCGGTCAATACCTCAAGTGAATTGAGCAATACCCTTGAATAAGACTTGTAGTTGCTAGCTCCAAGAATGAATATTTTCGTGTGAAAAGTATTCAAAAGACAAATAGATTTGAGACACAAATTGAATGCAAAAATAATTTAATTCAACAATGTCTAAAGTATCAATGTAACAAGGATCCCCTATTTATAAGACTATAAGGGACCGAAAATTAAGCTTAAAAGGACCGAAAATTAGTGGATCCAAAAGTGATCCAACTAGACTAGGAAATTTCCTAAACTAGAATTCTATTTAAGGTAGTTTCTTCCCTTAATTAAAATTCTAGTCAAACCTATGACTTGGACTATTATAACTGAAAATTACACCTAATTAATTAAATAAAATCTGATCTACTATAGTCTATAATTAAATAAATTAAATACTATAGTCTAGATAAAATCAACCCCACAATTAAACAACTATAGGGACGATGATACGACCCGGACTCTAGGAACGAACACACGTCGACACACGTAAGTTTTGTGTCTTCTACGACTCAAACAAATAATGGAAATTAATCGGAAGATAACAGAACAAACTAGGTGACTAGAACTAAATAAAAATACCTAAACTATGACACACAAAATAATACAATATCCAAAGGGTGAGGGCTGTTTTGGACGATGGATTGGACAAGAATTATGAAGGTGATTTGGACGTGAGGTATAGTTGAAGAAGGGCTAGGGTAGATAGGATATGATAGAGTTGTATCGAACTTACGGATTGAATGGGAGGTACACGATCTTGATCATGGTGGGCTGACTTGAGATGGATGAACGGTGGTGATGGTGGCGTTGTGAATGAAGGACAGCGGTGGTGATAGTGTTGTGAATTACAACCCGAAAGTTGCCTTGGATCTCGAACGTATACAAGGCCAAATTCTTTAAGTTGCTCTTCGATAGCGAGTCTCCGGCGATCCCTCGAACGTGGATGACGAATTCCCTTTGTAAAACCTAGAATTGCTAGTTCTAATAATATGAATTTAATATCTAAACTCACAAAAGATTTAATGGGGATGAGACAATATTGAAGCAAAAGCTAATTAATCAAATAAAGTCTAAAGTATCAATGTAACATGGATCCCCTATTTATAACAATAGAGGGGCCGAAAATATCATCCAAAATAATTAAATAAATCTGATCCATACTATAGTCTAATTAAATAAAATAAATACTATAGTCTAAAATAAAATAACCCCTTAATTAATATACTAAGGGCCGAAACTTTTGGCTTCTCTTCACTCTCGGCCGTGAGCTCTTAAACACGCACACTTGCACACGTGCACAACCTCATGTAGTGTTCTCCATGTCTTGATCTCCATCTTCCAATGTGAACAAGGTCATCATCTTCAAGGTTCCTTGCATGCCGTCTTCTTCTTCGAGCTTCTTGCGAATTGTAGCTTGCAAATAATCTTGCAACTTCTTAGCTCGTAGTCTTATGACGGGTCCTTTGAATTGCAGCTCTTCATTGATTTCCTCATTGCTATGGATGTCCTCATCATTCCCCCTTGCTGAAAAGAATTCGTCCTCGAATTTGGATCCTCATCATGGTCGAATTCATCTGCAAGAAAAGGAGACAAATCAACAACATTAAACGTAGAAGAACACTTATACTTACCAGGTAGATCAATGCGGTATGCATTATCATTAACACGGCTTAGAATAGTGAAGGGACCATCTCCACGGGGTGACAACTTGGATTTCCTTAGGTTGGGAAATTGACCAGGACTCAAGTGAACCCAAACACGATCTCCGGGCTGAAAGATAACACGCTTGCGCCTCGTGTTGCATGCGGCGACAATTCTTGAGCCTTAGTGCTCAATCCGGGCACGTACCTTCTCATGCATCTCTTGAATAAAATCAGCTCTCTTCATACCTTTAACACTCGTTAGATGCTCAACGAGTAAATGAAGCAAATCAGTAGGAGTTAGTGGATTAAATCCATAAACTACCTCAAAATGAGACATGTTAGTAGAAGAATGCACAACACGATTATAAGCAAATTCAGCATATGGCAGACATTCTTCCCATGACTTCAAATTATTCTTAATTAGAGACCTAAGTAAAGCTCCTAAAGTGCGATTCACAACCTCAGTTTGACCATCGGTTTGTGGATGACATGCAGTAGAAAACAATAACTTGGTACCTAATTTTCCCCACAAAATACGCCAAAAATGTCCTAAACACTTAGAATCCCTATCACTAACAATAGTACGAGGAATTCCATGCAATCTAACAACATGCACAAAGAACAAGTTGGCAACATGTATAGCATCATCAGTTTTCCTACATGCAATGAAATGAGCCATTTTGGAAAACCTATCAACTACAACAAACACAGAATCCTGACCCGACCTAGATCTAGGTAATCCGAAGATGAAATCCATAGAAATATCAATCCAAGGAGCTGAAGGAACGGGTAGGGGCGTGTACAATCCGAATGGGTGTGAAGTGGATTTTGCTTGACGACAAGTAATGTATCGACTACACACATTCTCTACATCCTTACGCATATGCGGCCAAAAGAAGTGTTCATGCAGCAAGTTCAATGTCTTATGCACACCAAAGTGACCCATTAAACCCCCCGCATGCGATTCTAACACTAATAGCTCACGCATAGAACAAACAGGAATGCATAACTTTGACTCTTTGAACAGAAAACCATTATGCACATAATATCTATCAAAAGACCTAGGTTTCGAACTACAAGAAGCATAGATGGGGCTGAAGTAGGCGTCCTCAACATATAAAGACTTAATGGACTCGAAACCAAGCATCTTAGCATACATTAAGTTCAAAAGAGCATACCTTCTTGATAGAGCATCGACGGCCACATTGTCTTCGCCTTTCTTGTACTTGATAACATACGGGAATGACTCGATGAACTCGACCCATCTCGCATGTCTCTTGTTCAGATTGTTTTGCCCTTTCAAGTACTTCAAGCTTTCATGATCCGTATGGATGATGAACTCTTTGGGCCACAAGTAATGCTGCCATGTATCCAATGCACGCTTCAAAGCGTATAGCTCTTTATCGTACGTCGAATAACGCAAACTGGCGCTATTGAGTTTCTCACTGAAGTAAGCTACGGGACGTTTTTCCTGCATCAAAACAGCACCAATACCTATGCCTGAAACATCACACTTGATCTCAAAAGTCTTAGAAAAATCAGGTAAACAAAGAACAGGAGCTGAACATAACAAAGACTTCAAAGTAGTAAAAGCATGCTCTTGTTGTTTACCCCACTCAAATTTTCGGTCCTTCTTACTTAGCTCAATAAGAGGGGCGGCTATACTGGAGAAATCCCGTACAAAACAATGGTAAAACCCAGCTAGACCATGGAATGATCGAACCTTAGAGGTATTTTTCGGGGTTGGCCATTCCTCAATCGCTTTGATTTTGGAACGGTCTACCTCAATACCTCGTGAACTAATGACAAAGCCTAAAAACACGACTTCATCCATGCAAAATGAACACTTAGACAAGTTTCCATACAACTTAGCATCATGCAATAAGCAAAATACACGCCTAAGGTGTTCTAGGTGCGTCTGTGCACTGTGACTGTAAATCAGGATATCATCAAAGTATACAACCACGAATTTACCAATCACATCACGCAAAACATGATTCATTAGCCTCATAAACGTGCTCGGTGCATTAGTGAGACCAAAAGGCATAACTAACCACTCATATAAACCATGCTTTGTTTTAAATGCAGTTTTCCATTCATCCTCTTCATGCATTCTAACTTGAAAATAACCAGATCTCAAATCTATCTTAGAAAACAAATTAGAACCACTTAATTCATCTAGCATACCATCAAGTCTAGGGATAGGAAATCTGTACTTAACTGTTATCTTGTTGATGGCGCGGCAATCCATGCACATCCTCCATTCGTTGTTCTTCTTTGGCACTAGGATGACTGGAATTGCACAAGGGCTCATTGACTCTCGGATTTGCTTCTTCTCCAGCAACTCCTTCACTTGATGGTCGATCTCCTTCGTCTCTTTAGGGAAGTGTGGGACGCCGGTCAGTTGGGCAAGACGGCGCCGGGTACGAAGTCGATCTGGTGCTCGATCCCACGAACTGGAGGTAATCCACTTGGAATCTCTTCCGGGAACACGTCTGTGAACTCCTCCATAAGTGGCTGCACATCACAAGGCAAAGAAACACCATTAGTAGCACTGTCCTTATAAGATAAAAGAACGAAAGGTAAACCTGCTTTTAGTGCTTTCTCTACACCTTTAACTGAGATGAACAAGGATTGATTTTGTTCAACTGTAGAGGCTGATCCGGATGCTTTCCCATGAGCTAAGGCATCATTGGAAGGCATCTTAGGGGCTGCATTGGTCGAACATGGTGTGGAATTCGGCTGAGAAGTGGCGGCCGAATTGGTTCGGGCGGCGGCTGCGACTTGTTTTGCCCGTTCTTGTTTGAATCTCTCTTGCATCCTTTCTTGATCCTCTGCAACGGCTTTAGGAGTGAGTGACTTTAACACTATGGTGCGACCATCCCTAGTGATCGAATAGGTGTTGGCCAAACCATCATGAACCGCTTTTCTGTCGAATTGCCACGGTCTTCCTAAAAGTATGTGGGCTGCTTCCATAGGAATAACATCACAAAGAACAGTCTCAGAATAACGACCTTTAGTGAAAGAAATGTGTACCTGACCTGTAACTCTGATGGAACCTCGATCGGTAAGCCACTGCAATTTGTATGGATTTGGATGCTTTTTTGTGTGGTAAGGACGAGTTTATCAACGGCATACTGGCTGATTGTGTTGATTACACTCCCACTGTCGATGATCATCGCACAAGTCTGATCCTTTATTGCAACTTGAGTGTAGAAGATTTTCTCTCGCTGCGATTGCTCTTCGTCTTCACGATTAATGTTCAGACTGCGAATAGATACTAAGCTGACATGAGGTAGCTCGACTTCCTCATCTTCTGGCTCGACTTTAGAGGCTTCAATAGCTTCAGGGGTGGCGGCCTGAGGCTCTTCTTCATCTTCACTAGCTGATTCAAGTCCATTCTGTTCATTGAGGAACAGAACACGCCGGTTTGGACACTTGTTCTGAAAATGACCCCAACCTTGGCATTTATGACACTGGATGTCACGGGCTTGACTAGGGGCTGAATTTGGCATTCGAGTGGGCTGATTGGGCCGTTGGAATGGTGGCCTGGGTGTAGACTCGGGTCTACGACTTGCTTGCGGTGTAGAATGGTCGAAACGGCGTTCCGGAGGACCGGATTGACCACGGGGTCGAGTGGAATCAACAAAAGGAGTATAAGGTGATGTGGAAGGTGTACCTTTACTCCAAGGTTGTCGAGTAGGGGCTGAACTATGACTGGATCGACGACAGCCTTCTCGCAACTGCTTTTCCACAATCGATGCGTACTGCACCATTCTCTCTATGCTGGTGAACTCCTTGAGTTCTACTTCACAGGTAATGTCAGGATTCATACCTTCAATGTACCGTATAATGGTAGCATTTAAGGTCTCCTCTTTTCTGACTCGATTCAGGGCGGTTTCAAGCTCTTTGTGGTACTCTTCAATCGAACGGGTGCCTTGCTTGATCCGATTGAGCTTCTTCTCAAGCTCTCTTTCATAGTGGACTGGAATGAAGCGTCCACGCATGAATCCTTTCATCTCTTCCCAATTGTCGATGGGTGGATTGCGGTTTCTTCGTCTGCTTTCTTGCTGCATCTCCCACCAAGTGGTTGTGTAGCCTCGGAACTCTAAACATGCTAACTGCACCTTTTTAGCCTCTGAAAAATCATAGCATGCGAAAATCTTCTCCACCTTACGTTCCCAATCTAGGTAGACATCAGGATCGTGAAGGCCTTCAAACTCTGGAATACTCGTCTTGATGTTGTTGAGCATTCGGTCTTCTCCATAGTCATCATTGTGGTTCCCACGCCGTTGGCGGCGCCCACGATCTGGAGTGTCATCTCCGGCATCTGTATTCTCATCAAAGTACTCCTCTTCTGGCTTGTTTTGACGCTCTAGGCGCCTATTTTCTCGAATGGGTGGAGGGAAAACGGGCGTTGTTTTAGTGCGTTCAAGGACGTGCACTAAATCATCTATCTTATCGGATAAAGCTTGGTGTTGTCTTTGAACGTGTTTGGACAGCGCTTCAAAGTGGTAATTAGGATCCCACGGTGCAGGTAGATCTGAGGAAGACTCCATGGGTGCTTTGGATGGGTCTTTGGACGGGTCCAAAGGAGGTAGGGTCGACTGGTGGTGTGGAGGATGATTCGGAGTGGGTTCCTTTCTTCAGGATACCTACAAAACGAACAAACGTAAACGAAAACAAGGTAAGACCTCACAATCTCACGTTCACTCTTTTGTTTTCACTTTTGATTTTTACCACTCTTGTTTTCACTCAAAGTGTATGGTGATGTGTGTGTAATGTGTATTTGAAGTGGTGGAACTAGCTAAGGATCGGTTCTTGAACTTGGGGAATGAGTGTCACGATTTTGGGAATGGAACGGAGTCACTATTCTAGGAACAAGGATGAATTTGATATGTATAGATGAGATACGGGTTGAGTATGTGTAGGTATGGAGTGGCCGAATGTAGTAGGAGTGGGTATGGGGTGGCCGATTGTTTGAAGTGTGTGGGTGTGTTGGTCGAGTATGGTGGTGGTAGAAAATGGAAGAAGTAGAAGAGATAAGGAAAGAAGAAAGAGATAAGGTAAGTAGGGGATTTGGATATGTATCAATCTATGTGACACAATCTAAATACCTTAATTAGACTAGACTCTAGAAGGAATGAACCAAAAATAAAACAAGACTCTTATGGAAGTTACCAAAAAGAAAATAGAACTTGTATGGAAAGTTCCAAAATTAAAATCAATCTAGAAGGAAACTACCAAAAATAAGAAAGACTCACTAGGTAATTACCAACTATGATCTAGTACCAAAAGGGAAGTACCAAAATAAAGATTGAACTAAAAGGAAACAATGAATTATTCTTTTTTTTTTAAATTCGGATTTTTTTTTATATCCGATTTTTTTTTTGAATTCGATCGGCTTTTTCTTTTTTTTTTTATCAACTGATCGTGCCTCTTTTTTTTTTTGAACAATGAACAACGGAAATTAAATTACAACTCGATCAGACGTAAAATAAAATAAAGACACAAAAACGAACCAAAGCCGACGTGGCTTTGATACCACTTTTATGATACGAACCGGACTCTAGGAACGAACACACATCGACACACGTAAGTTTTGTGTCTTCTACGACTCAAACAAATAATGGAAATTAAGCGGAAGATAACGGAACAAACTAGGCGACTAGAACTAAATAAAAATACCTAAACTATGACACACAAAATAACACAATATCCAAAGGGTGAGGGCTGTTTTGGACGATGGATTGGACGAGAATTATGAAGGTGATTTGGACGTGAGGTATAGTTGAAGAAGGGCTAGGGTAGATAGGATATGATAGAGTTGTATCGAACTTACGGATTGAACGGGAGGTACACGATCTTGATCACGGTGGGCTGACTTGAGATGGACGAACAGTGGTGATGGTGGCGTCGTGAATGAAGGACGACGGTGGTGATAGTGTTGTGAATTACAACCCGAAAGTTGCCTTGGATCTCGAACGTATACAAGGCCAAATTCTTTAAGTTGCTCTTCGATAGCGAGTCTTCGGCGATCCCTCGAACGTGGATGACGAATTCCCTTTGTAAAACCTAGAATTGCTAGTTCTAAGAGTATGAATTTAATATCTAAACTCACAAAAGATTTAATGGAGATGAGACAATATTGAAGCAAAAGCTAATTAATCAAATAAAGTCTAAAATATTAATGTAACATGGATTCCCTATTTATAACAATATAGGGGCCGAAAATATCATCCAAAATAATTAAATAAATCTGATCCATACTATAGTCTAATTAAATAAAATAAATACTATAGTCTAAAATAAAATAACCCCTTAATTAATATACTAAGGGCCGAAACTTTTGGCTTCTCTTCACTCTCGGCCGTGAGCTCTTGAACACGCACACTTGCACACGTGCACAACATCATGTAGTGTTTTCCATGTCTTGATCTCTATCTTCCAACGTCAACAAGGTCATCATCTTCAAGGTTCCTTGCATGCCGTCTTCTTCTTCGAGCTTCTTGCGAATTGTAGCTTGCAAATAATCTTGCAACTTCTTAGCTCGTAGTCTTGTGATGGGTCCTTTGAATTGCAGCTCTTAATTGATTTCCTCATTACTATGGATGTCCTCATCAGCCAAACTTGTACACATGCACGTCGATCATCTTCCATGCAACTTCATGCACACGTGCACTCCATATATTCAACTCTTCAAGTGTAATTCTCCATGGTGTGTTCTTGATCTTCAATAGTTAACAAATTAACTATTTTGGAATTGTTTCTCTTGACTACTTCATCTCCAATCTCAAGCTTTGTTCGAATCAACACTTGCATGTAAGCTTGCAACTTCTTAGTTCTTGATCTTGTGATTGGTCCTCTAAATTGCAACTCCGGTTCTTCATCATCTTTGTTGTCCATGGCTTTATCAATGAAGATGAAGTCAAGGGCAGCTCGAGATTGATCACCATGCTATCCATTAATGATGAAGAAGTTAGCATGAAGATGTGAGAAGAAGAATGATGCCATTTGGACGTGTGCATGAAGAGTTCTACGTGTTTGCATGGGAAATCGGGAGATGCTGTTTTTCATGCAAAGGTGGCAAGAATTATCCACACATGGGCCACGAAATTAATATCATTAATTCAGCCCATGGTCATGTGTTTGGGTCCAAATAGGCGTGATCTACAAGCCCAAATCCATTGTGGGATTTATCTTTATCTAGATAGATTTTTCTTATTTTATTTTTGGTATCTTTTGATTCTTTCCTCAAAATCTAAGGAAACAATCCTAATTAGATTAGGATATCTTTATTTTTTGATTTCTCTTAGGATTTTTGATGAGATCGTGCCTAGCAATGATCCAGATGATCCGAAGTTGCAGTTCAAAGGTCCTGTGACGCGTTTGCGAGCTAAGAAGTTGCAAGCTTATCTACAAGCTTCAATAAGGCGCAAATTCGAAATGCATGAAGATGAAGTGAAGAGCAGCCCGAGATGGATCACTATGCTAACCATTGATGATAAAGAATAAGGCTTGAAGTTATTCGGTATGGGCATACTGACCAGATTGCATGAAGACAGTCGGTATGGGCATACTGACTAGGTTGACGTTGAAGATAATGTGTGGATTCATCTAATAATAGTCCAACACGTTATCGAAGAGCCCAAGTCCATAAGTGGCGACAATTTGAAGGCCCAAAATCAATTTGGGATTTATCTTTATCTAGATAGATTTTTATTATTTTATTTTTGGTATCTTTTGATTCTTACCTTAAAAACAGATTTTGGATAAGGTAACAATCCTAGTTAGATTAGCATTAATATTTTCATTCCTATCTAGTTATTTAGGTCATAATTTTCATCCTCTATGATATTATAAATAGGGATATCATGTGATACTTTGAAGGTTAGACAATTGCATGAATTCAAGAAGTATTTCACTCTTGTCTCCAAGATCCTAAGGTTGATCGAAAATATCCAACAATTCTATTGAATTAGAAATCTAATAGTCTTAATCAAGTTCTTCAGGGTACATTCGAGTACTTGGGAGAATTTCTATCCGGAGAAGCTAGACGAGTGCGTTCAGGTTGATTCAACACGGGTTCACCGATCTGTCCTATCCTTCTACCTACACCGCCACTGCCACACCACCTCTTCCACCGCCGTCCACCGCCGTTCCAAGCCACCTTCGTCGTGTTCAAGTGTCTACATCGAGTATTCGAGTTTTCTAGTAAGTTTCTATCGTTTAATTTGTGTCGGATTGCATCCTTCTTTAGCTGACGTAGTTCGAGTCCTTCAAAAGTCTTCCGCCTGCATTTCATTCGTATCTTGGATACATTGTCTGGGTCACATCATAAATTTGGCATCAAAGCTACGTCAGCTTTGCTGGTCGTGGTTCAATCCGACGTGTCAGATTTTCTATTCTACGTGTCATACACGTGTCTTTTAATTTTCGTTTATTTGTCAAGTTGTAATTTTGTTATTTATTGAAAAAAAAGTAAAAGAGCAAAGGGATCGAAATCCCTACAGCAAAAAAAAAAATCGTAAAAAAAAAAACGAAAATCTGATTTAATTCTTGTTATTTTCGAATTTTAATCCTTGTTTTTAGAGTTGTTTCCATCTTTTTAGGGATTCTTAGATTGTGTTCACACATCCAAAATCCTTATTCCCTTATCCACTAGATTTCTTACCTTGTTTAGATAGATTTCATCCTAATCTACATCTATTCAAGATCTTTCCATCCTCATCCATATCAAATCATAATCTTCCATCCTCATCCACCAAATTTTCGATCCTACACATCTCTAGGGTTCGAAATTCTCATCCCAAATATCCATACACCGGGTTCACCTTATACACCACATAGTCCATACACCCGTACACCCATACACCCGTACACCTATACACCCGTGGTCCACATACACCAACCCATTGAATACTCATTCCACACGCCTACTTCTACTCTTAGCAACCTTCCGACTTGATTCTATCCGTTGGAGCTTGAAGAAGACCCAGAGGAGCTAATCAAGAGAAGCTGCTGAAGTTTTCGATCCACCCACCTCCATATTTCACTCCACACGTGCACCACACATACTTGAGAGTTAAACACGAGTGGAAATATCAAGAGTGACATACACGAGCGTCTGTGAGGAATTGTGAGGTTCTACTTGCTTTTTCTTCACGTTTGTTCGTTTTGCAGGTACAATGAAGAAAGGAAATAACAAAGAGGCGTCTACTCCACCCTTTAAGGAGCCGAGATCGCCCAACACCCCAGGTGAGCAGTCCTACTTGTCCGAACCACAGTGGGATGCCAAGTACCAATATGAAGCTCTAGCAAAGCATTTTGAGCGACAGACTCGTCTACTGAAAGACGAACTTGGCAACCAAGTAGCTGAATTGCAAGAGGAGCTTGCAAAGCTTAGATCTCAAATGGCCGCATCCTAAACGGTCTAAGGAGATCCTGAGAAGAGGCCACTCGAGCCTCAAGATGACGAAACGAGGCAATCTGAGCCTCAAATCAATGCAGCGAGGCAACTTGAGCCTCAAAGTGATGCAGAAAGGCGTCCCGAGCCTCAATTGGGGCCTACTGACCGACGCCAGCAGCAGAGGAACATTGACAGGCCGCCGCCTGTACAACACAATGATCAAAGGCCGCCCCGATAGCCCGCCTTTGAAGATGACTATGATTAAGGATACGATTCCTATGCAGCCAGTGGATATGAAGCTGATTACCCACCACAAGGGCACAGAGGACACCATGGCCGACCCCGAGGTCCCCATAGGTGTGCAAATCATGATGATGATGATGATGATGGTAGGCTCAACAACATCAAGACGAGCATACCCGAATTTGAAGGCCTTCACGATCCCGATGTTTACTTAGATTGGGAATGTAAGGTAGAGAAGATCTTTGCATACTACAACTTTTCAGAGCAAAAGAAGGTACAACTCGTATGCTTAGAGTTTAGAGGCTATGCAGCCTCATGGTGGGAAATGCAACAAGAAAGAAGGCGCAGAAACCACAATCATCCAATCGACAACGGGGAGGAGATGAAAGGATTCATGCGTGGGCGATTTATACCTATGCATTATGAAAGAGAGCTTGAGAAGAAGCTCAATCGGGTCAAGCAAGGTACGAGATCAATCGAAGAGTACCACAAGGAGTTGGAGACGCTATTGAACTGAGTTGGAAAATAAGAGACCCTAAATGCTACCATCATTCGGTACATTGAAGGTATGAACCCTGATATTGCGTGTGAAGTCGAGCTCAGAGACTTTACCAGTGTAGAAAGAATGGTGCAGTACGCATCGATTGTGGAAAGGCAGCTAAGAGAGGGGCGCCGTCGATCCCACTATAGTGCAGCCCCTACTCGATCATCTTGGAGTAAAGGTACACCTTCCACATCACTTTCTACACCTCCTACTGATTCTACACGACCCAGAGGTCCATCTGGACCACCCGAACGGCGTTTTGACCGTTCTACACCGCAGTCAAGTCGTAGACCCGAGTCTACGCCGCCCAACCCGCCAAAGTTGTCCCTTACTCGGCCAAATCAAGGTGTTACAGCCCCTAATGCAGTCCCTAATCATGCTCGTGATATCCAATGTCATAAGTGTCAAAGTTGGGGCCATTTCCAAGCTCAATGTCCAAACCGGCGGATTCTATACTTAACGGAATCAAATGAAGTCGAATCAGCCAGTGAGGATGAAACAGAGCTCGTGGATGATGCCACACTTGAAGAAGAAGTCGAGAATGATATGGCCCCTAACCCAGTCGATCAGGAAATTCAGCTCAGTTTGGTTACAATCCGGAGTTTGAGCATCATTCGAGAAGAGGAACAAGAACACCAACGGGAAAACATCTTCTACACCCGTGCAGTGATTCAAGGTCACACATGTTCTATGATTATTGTCAGTGGCAGTGTGATCAATGCCATCAGTCAATATGCAGTGGAAAAACTTGGTCTACCCGTTCAACAACATGCAAAGCCTTACAGACTGCAGTGGCTTACAAAAAGAGGCGAGATACGCGTGGTTCACCAGGTATGTGTCTCATTCTCAATCCATAAGTTTTCTGACACTGTTTTGTGCGACGTTATCCCTATGGATGCGGCACACTTGTTGTTAGGTAGACCTTGGCAGTATGATCGACGTGTTGTCCACGACGGATGTCTAAACACTTACACGGTCGACATAGATGGCCGAATCAGTACCTTAAGGCCATTATCACCAAAGGACGTTGCTACGGATCAGCAACGCATGCAAGAGAGGTTTAAAGAGGAGAAGAAAAAGCAAGCAGCAGCAAAACGGACTCCGAAGACCCCAATCGATGGAATGCCCAAAACAGTCGGTATGGGCATACCGACCGGTACTCAGCCCAAAGTAGTCGGTATGGGTATACCGAATGGTAATCAGCTGATGAGGTCGTGCAAGGTAATGAAGAAGATGATCCGGAGCTGCAGTTTAAAGGTCCAATGACGCGTTTGCGAGCTAAAAAGTTACAAGCTTATTTACAAGCTTCTATTCGTCGCAAATTCGAAATGTATGAAGATGAAGTCAAGGGCAGCTCGAGATTGATCACCATGCTATCCATTGATGATGAAGAAGGAAGCATGAAGTTGTGAGAAGAAGAATGACGCCATTTGGACGTGTACATGGAAAGTTATACGCGTTTGCATGGAAAATCAGGAGATGCTGTTTTTCATGCAAAGGTGGCAAGATTAATTATAATATGGGCCACGAATTTAATCAATTAATTCAGCCCATTGTTGTGATTAATTAAGTCTAAATAGGCGAGAATTTTGAAGGCCCAAAATCAGTTTGGGATTTATCCTTATCTAGTTAGATTTAGATAGATTTTTGTTATCTTATTTTTGGTATCTTTTGATTTTATCCTAGATTGATTAGGATTAGTTTTGGACTGATTTTTATCACTTAATTAGGTCTAATTTTCATGCCCTATGTTACCTATAAATAGGAGCACTATGTTTCATTCAAAAGCAGACAATTGCAAGAAATAAAGAGTTATTCTTAATCTGTCTCACGATCCTTCGGTTGATCAAACTTTTATCTACAATTCTATTGTTCTAGCAAATCAATAGTCTTATTTTAAGTTCTTCAGGGTATAATTGAGTACTTGGGAGAATTGCTATCCGGAGAAGCTAGACGTGCGCATTCGGGTTATTCAACACGGGTTCGCCGAATCTATCCAATCCACAACACTACCATCACCGCCGCCAAGTCCATCTACACGAAAGCCTTCTGCCGCCACCATCACCATAATTCCAGCCATCTTCAAGTGTTCCAAGTGTCCTCATCGTCATTCTTTTCATTGTTCGAATTTCTAGTAAGTTTTACCGTTTAATTTGTGTCGGGTTGAGTCCTTCTTTAGCTGATGTAGTTCGAGTCCTTAAAGTCTTCCACCTGCGTATTCTTCATGTCTTGGATTTATTATCCGGGTCACATCATAAATTTGGCATCAGAGCCACATCAGCTCTGCTGGTCGTGGTTCAATCCGACGTGTCAAATACGTGTCAGTTTTCTATCATACATGTCTTTTAATTTCCGTTTGATTCGAGTTGTAATCTGATTCATATTCATTGAAAAAAAAGAGAGTAAAAGAGCAAAGGGATCGAAATCCCTACAGCAAAAAAAAAATCGTAAAAAAAAAACAAAAATTTCAGTTTATTTATTGTGTTTTTGATCTCAATTCCTTGTTTTTAGATTTGTTTCCATCTTTTTAGGGATTCTTAGATTGTGTTCACACATCCAAAATCCTTATTTCCTTATCCATTAGATTTCTTACCTTGTTTAGATAGATTTCATCCTAATCTACATCTATTCAAGATGTTTCCATCCTCATCCATATCTAATCAAGATCTTCCATTATTATCCACCTATAATTTTCAAATTCTATACCCTATAGTGTTCTAATCTCCCATCTCTTTTCCATATACACGCAGTTCACCTTATACACCACATAGTCCATACACCCATATACCCATACACCCGTGGTCCACCTACACCAACCCATTGAATACTCATTCCACATGCCTACTTCTACTCTTAGCAACCTTCCGGCTTGATTCTATCCGTTGGGGCTTGAAGAAGACCCAGAGGAGCTAGTCCAGAGAAGCTGCTGAAGTTTTCGATCCACCCACCCCCAAAATCACTCCACACATACACCACATCTTTGAGAGTTAAACACGAGTGAAAAAAAATCAAGAGTGACATACACGAGCGTTTGTGAGGAATTGTGAGGTTCTACTTTACTTTTTCTTCACGTTTGTTTATTTTGCAGGATAAATGGACCAACGGGAAGATATTTTCTACACCCGTTGCTCCATCCAAGACAAAATTTGTTCCATGATTATTGACAGTGGTAGTGTATTTAATGCCATTAGTCAATATGCAGTGGACAAGCTCGGCCTAGTACCACAGAAGCATCCTAAGCCCTATAAGTTGCAGCGGCTTACAATCACAAGTCAGGTAAGTGTCGCATTTACTATTGGTCGATATACTGACACTGTTTTATGTGATGTCATTCCTATGGAGGCAACACACATTCTTCTAGGTCAAACATGGCAATTCGATCGAGGAGCAGTGCACGATTGTCACGCCAACACTTATTCCTTTGCTTGGAATGGACAAACCATCAGAATGAGGCCTTTGGCGCCTGAGGAAGTCATTGAGGATCAGAAGTGGATGCAAGAAAAGTTTAAAGCCGAAAGGGAAAGGAAGGCCGCAACTATCGAGAGCGAATCAATCGCCACCGTCCCTAGCCCTACTACGACACCGTTGGAGTCTTGTTCACATCAAGACAAGTCGTCTAGTTCATCCAACGCAGATCACCAGTTAAATTCAGACATGATAAGTGAAGCTACAATTCCGTCCTAACCCATATGCATTGATCCAACACTTGATTCGGGTAAGTCGGATAATCTGTTAATTTCTCAGAACAGTGCTACTAATGATAGTTTTTCTAGTGATGTGTAGATCGAGAAGAGAGAGTTCGAGATTGAGCAGCCTGGAATAGCTACATCCAACCCTGATGGCAGCTCGAAAGAAGTTTCCAACTCTCAAGAGGAGATCAACGAAGAGCTGAAGTTGGAGCATGATAATGTTCGACTTAGAGATCAGCTTGTTCTAGATAAGTCATCCAATACCCATGTTGTTTATCTTAAGGACGTGTTACTTGAAATTGAGAGAGGTAAGTACCGTCTATACTATTCTAGTATTGATAGGTATTTGATGTGTATAGTTGAATCCATGTTTCTTTTTAGAATCAATTTAACATTTGGATTTGACCTGAATTGCATGAAAAGGTTGAAAAGTAGAAAGCCATTGTTTGTTCCAACCAAGTGCAAGATGCAAGCATGGTATTTGAATTCGATTAGTTTGTGTTTCTCCATTGCTCATTTGAAAGCTATTCATAGTGTTGAACATGCTGGAAATTGCATAATTATTTGTTATGCCATGTTCAATCCATTATATGTTACATGTTGGATAGTTGATTGTTTTGTTGAGTGTTATGCTGCATGTTTTGTGCATGAGGGTTTCTTGTTCAAGGGTTCACAGTTATGCGTTCTTAAGTCTTCTATGCGTGAATTGTTAGTTCTTGAATCGCATGCGGGAGGTTTAATGGGTCACTTTGGTGTGTCAAAAACATTAGACTTGCTGCATGAACACTTTTATTGGCCGCATATGAGACATGATGTTGAGAATGTGTGTAGTAGATGTATAACTTGTAGGAGGTCGAAATCTACATCACACCCGTTTGGTTTATACACTCCTCTACCAGCCCCGTCTTCCCCGTGGATTGATTTATCTATGGATTTCATATTAGGATTACCACGGTCTAGGTCTGGTCGAGATTCAATCTTTGTTGTAGTTGATAGGTTTTCCAAGATGTCTCATTTCATTGCATGTAGAAAAATCGATGATGCAGTACACATAGCCAATCTGTTCTTTATACATGTTGTGCGTTTACATGGAATACCTAGAACTATTGTTAGTGATAGGGATTCTAAGTGATAGGGATTCTAAGTTTCTAGCACATTTTTGGCGTGTACTATGAGGACAATTAGGTACCAAGTTGTTGTTTTCTACTGCATGTCATCCACAAACTGATGGTCAAACTGAAGTAGTTAATCGCACCTTAGGTACTTTGCTGCGTTCTTTGGTTAAAAACAACTTGAAATCATGGCAAGATTGTTTGCCATATGCTGAATTTGCTTATAATCGCGTTGTGCATTCATCTACCAATATGTCTCCGTTTGAAGTTGTTTATGGTTTTAATCCGCTAACGCCTAATGATCTGTTGCCTTTACCTATTGAGCATCTAACAAGTGTTAAAGTTACAAGAAAAGTGGAACAAGTTAAGGAGATGCATGAGAAAGTACGTGCGCGTATTGAAGCCGTTGGCACACGTAATGTTGTTCAAAAGAACAAACGGCGCAAGCAAGTGATTTTCCAGACTGGAGATCGCGTTTGGATTCATCTGAGTCCTGGACGGTTTTCTAACTTGAGAAAGTCAAAATTGATGCCAAGAGGAGATGGACCATTCACCGTGTTGAGTCTAGTCAATGACAATGCATATCACATTGATTTACCCGGTGAGTACAAGTGTTTGTCTACATTCAATGTTGCTGACTTATCTCCCTTTTCTGCAGATGATGAGTTCGAGTGCAATGATGACGAGTCCTTGAATTCGAGGACGAATTCTTTTCAACAGGGGGGGAATGATGAGGTCGTGCAAGGCAATGAAGAAGATGATCCGGAGCTGCAGTTTAAAGGTCCAATGACGCGTTTGCGAGCTAAAAAGTTACAAGCTTATTTACAAGCTTCTATTTGTCGCAAATTCGAAATGCATGAAGATAAAGTCAAGGCAAGCTCGAGATTGATCACCATGCTATCCATTGATGATGATGAAGGAAGCATGAAGACGTGAGAAGAAGAATGACGCCATTTGGACGTGTACATGGAAAGTTATACGCGTTTGCATGGGAAATTAGGAGATGCTGTTTTTCATGCAAAGGTGGCAAGATTAATTATAACATGGGCCACGAATTTAATCAATTAATTCAGGCCATTGTTGTGATTAATTAAGTCCAAATAGGCGAGAATTTTGAAGGCCCAAAATCAGTTTGGGATTTATCCTTATCTAGTTAGATTTAGATAGATTTTTGTTATCTTATTTTTGGTATCTTTTGATTTTATCCTAGATTGATTAGGATTAGTTTTGGACTGATTTTTATCACTTAATTAGGTCTAATTTTCGTGCCCTATGTTACCTATAAATAGGAGCACTATGTTTCATTCAAAAGCAGACAATTGCAAGAAATAAAGAGTTATTCTCAATCTGTCTCACGATCCTTCGGTTGATCAAAATTTTATCTACAATTCTATTGTTCTAGCAAATCAATAGTCTTATTTAAGTTCTTCTGAGTATAATTAAGTATTTGGGAGAATTTCTATCCGGAAAAGCTAGACGTGCGCGTTCGGGTTATTCAACACGGGTTCGCCGAATCTATCCAATCCACAACACTACCATCGCCGCCGCCAAGTCCATCTACACCAAAGCCTTCCGCCGCCACCATCACCATAATTCCAGCCATCTTCAAGTGTTCCAAGTGTCCTCATCGTCGTTCTTTTCATTGTTCGAATTTCTAGTAAGTTTTACCATTTAATTTGTGTCGGGTTGAGTCCTTCTTTAGCTGACGTAGTTCGAGTCCTTAAAGTCTTCCGCCTGCGTATTCTTCGTGTCTTGGATTCATTATCCGGGTCACATCATCAACCTATTGCCGCCACCCCTTTACCTCCAAAACAGCCCATTGACGACCCCAAAGCTGTAGGAAAGTCGTCCAAGTCAAGTACAAACAAGCCATACACTCAGAGCTTGTTTATTTCAGCAAAAGGAGTCCAAAAAGCCGTCAAAGCAGGTATGCCTCTTGTTTTACTTACTTATAAGAGCAGTGCTACTAACGAGTCGTTGTCTAGTGATGTGCAACCCTTATTAGATGAGTTTCAAGATGTGTTTCCCGAGGAGATACCTGGTGGCCTCCCTCCAGTTCGCGGGATCGAGCACCAGATGAATTTCGTACCCGGAGCAGTCCTTCCGAACCAACCAGCCTATCGCATGTCCCCTGACGAGACCAAAGAGATAGATAGGCAAGTGAAGGAGCTGTTGTAGAAGAATCAAATCCGTGAGAGTTTGAGCCCCTGCGCCGTTCCGGTCACTTTAGTGCCAAAGAAGAACAACAAATGGCGTATGTGCATGGATTGCCGAGCAATCAACAAAATCACGGTAAAGTATCGTTTTCCCATCCCTAGGTTAGATGATATGCTAGATGAATTGTCTGGAGCTTGCATATTTTCGAAAATTGATTTGTGTTCTGGATATTTTCAAGTACGTATGCAAGAAGGGGATGAGTGGAAAACTGCATTTAAGACAAAGCATGGTTTATATGAGTGGCTTGTTATGCCTTTTGGTCTCACTAATGCACCAAGCACATTCATGCGTTTGATGAATCATGTTTTGCGTAATATGATTGGAAAGTATGTAGTTGTTTATTTTGATGACATTCTGATTTATAGTGACACGACACATACACATATTGATGAAGCCACGAAAAGCCTTGAAGTACTTAATCCGGAGCTGCAAATACATGGTCCAGTTACACGATTTCGAGCAATACAATTGCAAGGATTTTTCCAAGCATTTGTATGTAAGAAATTCGAAGATGACAAAGATGTTGAGAGCAACTCGAAAATTGTTACTTTGCTAGTAATTAAAGATTGGAGATCAAGGTTTGAAGAAGAGAACATGAAGAACTCGTCGAGTTGTGCATGCGTGCACGAGATCAGATTTTTGGCCCTTTAATTAATTTAATTATGGGGTTGATTTTATTTAGACTATAGTATTTATTTTATTTAATTAAGACTATAGTCAAATCAGATTTATTTAATTATTTGGGAGTAATTTTCATCCATAATAAGCATAGGTTTGACTAGAATTGTATTTAAGGCAATTTCCTACCTTGAATAGAATTCTAGCTTAGGGAACTTCCTAGTATAGTTAGAGATCCCTTTTGGATCAATTTTTTAAGCCTTTTTGATGATTAATTTCGTTCCCAATAGGCTTATAAATAGGGAAACCATGTCACATTGTTATTTTAGACTTTATTTGAATTATTAAGCTTTGCTTTCAATATTGTCTCAACCCCCTTTTAAATCTTTGTGAGTTTTGATTTAAAATTCATATTCTTGGAGCTAGCAACTTTAAGTCTTATTCAAGGGTATTTCTTAATCCACTTGAGGGATTAACCGGTATTCGCTATCCGAAGATCAACTTAGAGATTTCATCCTTGGGTACGTTCGAGATTCAAGGAGGCTATCGGGTTGTGATTCACATCAATGAATAATCATCCATCAACACCATTCGACGCCATCCATACTCCATCGACGCACGCCTCAATTTCAGCCCCCGTGTTCGAGTTCAAGTCCTACGCCGTTTCGTTTATACCGTAGGTTCGTTTCATCTCTATCATATCCTATCTAGTCCAAGCCATTATTCACCCTAAACACACGATTCAATCACCCTCATTACAGCCATAAAACCGTCCCTATACAGCCCCTAATTCCTTGGATTTATGTTACGTATTTTGTGTCATAGTTTACGTATTTTAGTTGTCTAGATTGTCATTTCTCCGTTGTTTGTTGAGTCGGATTGAATCCTTCTTAATTCTGACGTGTTTCGATTCTTAAGTCTTCCGCTACGTTTCTCTAGATTCGTCCTAGCATAGCCGGGTTGTATCACATATGCAACACCTTAGACACATTTTTGAGCTTTTTAGGGAGTCGAAATTATATGGTAATCTGTCTAAGTGTTCTTTCTGCATGAATGAAGTCATTTTTCTAGGCTTCGTTGTGAGTTTACGTGGTATAGAAGTAGACCGTTCCAAAATCAAAGTGATTGAGGAATGGCCCACTCCTAAGTCTGCGAGTGATGTGAGGTCTTTCCACGGCCTTGCTGGCTTTTATCGTCGCTTTGTACACGATTTTTCTAGCATAGCTGCGCCGCTTACTGAGTTAAGCAAGAAACATCAAAAGTTTGAATGGGGTCCTGTTCAAGAGCATGCGTTTAACACTTTGAAATCATGTTTATGTAATGCGCCTGTTCTTGCTCTTCCGGACTTCAATAAAACGTTTGAAATAGAGTGTGATGCCTCAGGCAAAGGGATTGATGCTGTTTTAATGCAGGAACGGCGTCTAGTCGCCTACTTTAGTGAGAAGCTCCACGATGCAGCCCTTCATTATTCAACTTATGACAAAGAGTTGTACGCACTGAAGAGAGGTTTAGAGACATGGCAGCACTATCTATGGCCAAAGGAGTTCGTGATTCACACGGACCACGAGAGCTTGAAGCATTTAAAGGGCCAACAAAATCTGAATAAACGGCATGCACATTGGGTAGAGTTCATCGAGTCCTTTCCGTACGTCATCAACTACAAGAAAGGCACTGAAAACGTGGTAGCCGATGCACTTTCATGAAGGTACGTTCTCTTGAACTTAATGCATGTTAAGCTATTGGGATTTGATCACATTAAGGGCTTATATGCATTAGATCCATTTTTTGCACCTATATATGAAGCATGTTCAAAACTTGCTAAGGCTAGAGATGGATTTTTCATGCATGATGGGTTTCTGTTCAAGGGTTCTTGTTTGTGTGTTCCTAAGTCTTCTATGTGTGAGCTGTTGATTTTAGAGTCGCATGCGGGAGGTTCAATGGGTCACTTTGGTGTGTCAAAAACATTAGACTTGCTGCATGAACACTTTTATTGGCCGCATATGAGACATGATGTTGAGAATGTGTGTAGTAGATGTATAACTTGTAAGAGGTCGAAATCTACATCACACCTGTTTGGTTTATACACTCCTCTACCAGCCCCGTCTTCCCCGTGGATTGATTTATCCATGGATTTCATATTAGGATTACCACGGTCTAGGTCTGGACGAGATTCAATCTTTGTTGTAGTCGATAGGTTTTCCAAGATGTCTCATTTCATTGCATGTAGGAAAATCGATGATGCAGTACACATAGCCAATCTTTTTTTTATACATGTTGTGCGTTTACATGGAATACCTAGAACTATTGTTAGTGATAGGGATTCTAAGTTTCTTTCATATTTTTGGTGTGTACTATGGGGTAAGTTAGGTACCAAACTGTTATTTTCTACTGCATGTCATCCACAAACTGATGGACAAACTGAAGTAGTTAATCGCACTCTAGGTACTTTGCTGCGTGCTTTAGTTAAAAACAACTTGAAATTATGGGAATATTTTTTGCCATATGCTAAATTTTCTTATAATCGCGTTGTGCATTCATCTACCAATATGTCTCCGTTTGAAGTTGTTTATGGTTTTAATCCGCTAACGCCTAAAGATCTGTTGTCTTTACCTGTTGAGCATCTAACAATTGTTAAAGGTACAAGAAAAACGGAACAAGTTAAGGAGATGCATGAGAAAGTACGTGCGCACAGCGCACGTAATGCTGTTCAAAAGAATAAACGGCGCAAGCAAGTGATTTTCCAGCCTGGAGATCGCGTTTGGATTCATCTGAGTCCTGGCCAGTTTCCCAACTTGAGAAAATGGAAACTTATGCCAAGAGGAGATGGACCGTTCACCTTGCTGAGTCGAGTCAATGATAATGCATATCGCATTGATTTACCCTGTGAGTATAAGTGTTCATCTACATTTAATGTTGCTGACTTATCTCCCTTTTCTACAGATGATGAGTTCGAACAAGATGAGTCCGAGAATTCGAGGATGAATTCTTTTCAGCAGGGGGGGAATGATGAGATCGTGCCTAGCAATGATCCAGATGATCCGGAGTTGCAGTTCAAAGGTCCTGTGACGCGTTTGCGAGCTAAGAAGTTGCAAGCTTATCTTCAAGCTTCAATAAGGCGCAAATTCGAAATGCATGAAGATGAAGTGAAGAGCAGCCCGAGATGGATCACTATGCTAACCATTGATGATAAAGAATAAGGCTTGAAGTTAGTCGGTATGGACATACTGACCAGATTGCATGAAGACAGTCGGTATGGGCATACTGACTAGGTTGACGTTGAAGATAATGTGTGGATTCATCTAATAATAGTCCAACACGTTATCGAAGAGCCCAAGCCCATAAGTGGCGACAATTTGAAGGCCCAAAATCAATTTGGGATTTATCTTTATCTAGATAGATTTTTATTATTTTATTTTTGGTATCTTTTGATTCTTACCTTAAAAACAGATTTTGGATAAGGTAACAATCCTAGTTAGATTAGCATTAATATTTTCATTCCTATCTAGTTATTTAGGTCATAATTTTCATCCCCTATGATATTATAAATAGGGATATCATGTGATACTTTGAAGGTTAGACAATTGCATGAATTCAAGAAGTATTTCACTATTGTCTCCAAGATCCTAAGGTTGATCGAAAATATCCAACAATTCTATTGAATTAGCAATCCAATAGTCTTAATCAAGTTCTTCAGGGTACATTCGAGTACTTGGGAGAATTGCTATCCGGAGAAGCTAGACGAGTGCGTTCGGGTTGATTCAACACGGGTTCACCGATCTATCCTATCCTTCTACCTACACCGCCGCTACCACACCACCTCTTCCACCGCCATCCACCACCGTTCCAAGCCACCTTTGTCGTGTTCAAGTGTCTACATCGAGTATTCGAGTTTTCTAGTAAGTTTCTATCGTTTAATTTATGTCGGATTGCATCCTTCTTTAGCTGATGTAGTTCGAGTCCTTCAAAAGTCTTCCGCCTGCGTTTCATTCGTGTCTTGGATACATTGTCTGGGTCACATCAATTTTACTTAGAATTTTCGTTCATAATCCCTACACTATATAAAGGGATCAGTTGTGAACTTTATTTTTTCAGACGTTGCATGAAATAAAGAGTTAATTTCTCAATTGTCTCACCGATCCTTTGGTTGATCACATTTATCGATCCTTTGGTTGATCATACACAATTCTATTGATCTAGCAATTCAATAGTCTTATTCAAGTTCTTCAGGGTACAACAAGTACTTGGGAGAATTGCTAACAAATCGGAGAAGATCGAAGCAGCTGCGTTTCATCTCTTGAAGCCGGGATTTAGCTGAAGTTCCAATCTATTCTACCTATCATCTACATCTCGACGCCACTACCTTCATCCACAATACACTATTCATCCGCCTACTATCTTCCACAAACTATCCTAGTAAGTTCTATCTCAATTCGAGTCCAAAATTTCTATCTTTTTGAGTCGGATTGTTCATTCCTTTCTCGCTGATGTCTTTTGATCTATAAGTCTTCCGCGTGTGTATATCTTGTGTCTTGGATTCATTGTCTGGGTCACATCATATACTCAGTGAACAAAACAAGAAATTAAATTAAACAATGAAGCGAATTAAATAAAATGAGCAACAAAAACAAGAATCCCTATAAAGTCTAGCTCTCAACTCACGTGTTTACTCTCGTGTATCACACAATCTGATACGACCCAAACAAGTAATCTAGGATGATAATAACGACGTAGCGAAAGACTTTAGGATACAAAACACGTCAACTAATTGAAGGAAACAATCTGACACAAAATACGGCTAAATAACACAAACCAAAGGATCAAGGGCTGAAAAGGGGCGATTATGAGGGCTGGAATAAGGTAGGAATTCATGTGTGAAGGTTGGTGAAGAAGGGCTAGGAGAAGATAAGATATGTTAGTGTTTGATAAGACTTAAGGATAAAACGAATAAGTGTTGTTCTTGGACGTGTAGGGGCTGCCGAAAGGTGGATGTTGGTGGCTGATTGGAAGACGTCGAAGATAGATGATGGACGTGTGATATTGTTGTGGTGATTCACAATCCGATAGCCTCCTTGAATCTCGAACGTCTTCAAGGTTGAAATCTCCAAGTTGTTCCTTGATAGTGAATACCGGTCAATCCCTCAAGTGAATTGAGCAATACCCTTGAATAAGACTTGTGGTTGCTAGCTCCAAGAATGAATATTTTCATGTGAAAGGTATTCAAAAGACAAATAGATTTGAGACACAAATTGAATGCAAAAGTAATTTAATTCAACAATGTCTAAAGTAATAACATAACACATGACCCCTATTTATACTACTTAATGGTCGAAAATTGATGTCTAAACGGGCCGAAAATCTGATCTAAAAGCAAGTGCAATTGGACTAGGAAATTCTCTAAACTAGAATTCTATTTAAGGTAGTTTCTTCCCTTAATTAAAATTCTAGTCAAACCTATGACCATGTGACATAATGACCGAAAATTACACTTAATTAATTAAATAAAATCTGATCTACTATAGTCTATAATTAAATAAATTAAATACTATAGTCTAGATAAAATCAACCCCATAATTAAATACGATGGAACCGATTTCTTCACTAAAACCGCACACACATGCACACGGCAAATACATGCACATGCACACATGCACTTGAACTCTTCATCTTCATCTCTTCAAGATTAATACTCCATGGTGTGTTCTTGATCTTCAATAGTTAATAAATTAACTATCTTGGAATTGCTTCTCTTGACTTCTTCATCTCCAATCTCGAGCTTTCTTCGAATCAACACTTGCAAGTAAGCTTGCAACTTCTTAGCTCTTGATCTTGTGATTCGTCCTTTAAATTGCAACTCCGGTTCTTCATCATCTTTGCTATCCATGTTTCATCACAATCGGCTCTTTTCACTCTAATAATCTCACACACTCTTGCCTTTTACCACTCATTTTCCTCTCCAAAGAAAATTACAAGGACACAAACACAACAATGAAACCTCAAAAGACCAATCACAATTCACTAAAATATAGGCTGGAAAATTTTTGAAAAAAAATTTCGACTTCTCCCCAGGCAATATAAGCGTCTCCAACAACCCAAATATCACAATCAAATGTAACGAAAGCACCAAAAATTTTCCCGCCTTTTTACTTATATATATTTTTTTTAAAAATTTCAGCGTCTTTTTTATTTTGCAGAATTCGACTCTTTTTTTTAACAAGAGGCGAGAAATTAAAATACAAAAATTAAAGAGATAAATTGGAACCTGATACAAAGCCGAAGCTCTGATACCACTTGATGTGATTCTCACCGGCACGACGATGACGATGGCGTTGTTTTCCCAAGAGTATCAGGTTACACGAACAATTGGGGATGAAAATCCAAACTCTAGCCTCACAATGAAATTGAACCACGAATTTGATTGAATCTGCGACCCTCGATCAGTTGGAAACACGAACTCGGATTATATGGATGACGCCACAAACGGGGATGTGAATCCCTTTGATAAGTCGTTTGAATCTCATGTTGTGTTGTGAAACTCGGATAATTCTCTCAGAGAGAAAAAGTGAAAACTCACGTTTAAATTTAATATCAAAAAGTTGTTATTAAAATAATGAGAGAACAGGTGATACGATATCAAAGGGGGTGCTGATGATCGAGTTCACAAGTTCGAGAGGTTCGCGCAGAGGAGCTCGAACGCACATGCGGCCAGACCCAAGTGGGTCCAAGCGGCACGGCCCGAGTGGGTCTAAGCGGCGCGACCAGCTCGCTGCGCCAGGGGCGCGACCCGAGTGGGTCTAAGATGGCACGACCAACTCGTCTACGCCGTGAGGTGCGACCCGAGTGGGTCTAAGGCGCGACCGTGTTGCGTCCATGTCCGTACAGTTTCGGATTTTATCTATTTTTGGACTCTGTTTTATTTCCCATTTAGTTTAGAACTTAATTAGGGTTTTCTTTATTTTTCCCACCTATATAAGGGCTTGCATTATATTTCATTAGACAACTTATGAGAAAACTTTGATACTAAATTTTAAACTTGAGTTTTCACTTTTTCTCTCTAAGAGAATTATCCGAGTTTCACAACACAACATGAGATTCAAACGACTTATCAAACAGATTCACATCCCCTTTTGTGGCGTCATCCATACAATCCGAGTTCGTGTTTCCAATTTTCGAGGGTCACGGATTCAATCAAATTCGTGGTTCAATTTCATTGTGAGGCTACGGTTTGGATTTTCATCCCCAATTGTTCGTATAACCTGATACTCCTTGGAAAACAACACCATCGTCATCGTCATGCCGGCGAGGATCGCATCAAGCCCCAAGTGGGTCCAGGCGGCGCAACCCAAGTGGGTCTAAGGTGCGACCGTGTCGCGTCCATATCTGTTCAGTTTCGGATTTTATCTGTTTTTGGACTCTGTTTTATTTCCCATTCAGTTTAGAACTTAATTAGGGTTTTCTTTATTTTGCCCACCTATATAAGGGCTTGTAATTATTTCATTAGATAACTTATGAGAGAACTTTGATACTAAATTTTAAACGTGAGTTTTCACTTTTTCTCTCTGAGAAAATTATCCGAGTTTCACAACACAACGTGAGATTCAAACGACTTATCAAACGGATTCACATCCCCGTTTGTGGCGTCATCCATACAATTTGAGTTCGTGTTTCCAATTGATCGAGGGTCGTGGATTCAATCAAATTCGTGGTTCAATTTCATTGTGAGGCTAGGGTTTGGATTTTCATCCCCAATTGTTCGTGTAACCTGATACTTCTAGGAAAACAACGCCATCGTCGTTGTCGTGCCGGCGAGGATCGCATTAAGTTGGTAACGCCATCTTAGACCCACTCGGGTCGCGCCCCTGGCGCAGCGAGCTGGTCGCGCCGCCTGGACCCACTTGGGTCTGGCCGCCTGTGCGTTCGAGCTCCTCTCCGCGAACCTCTCGGACTTGTGAACTCGATCATCAGCACCCCCTTTGATATCGTATCATTCCCTTTCTTTTGAAAAGGATTTTTCCTCGAATCGGTACCTCCTCCTGGATCAAAAACGAACACGAACCAATCATCAAAATTTCCACCACAGGCTGTATAAGAGACATCTTCAAGATCATCCAGTCTGTGCCAAACGGACGCCACTTCAACACCATAGAATGCATTTTCATAGGATTGTATGCTTGGCGGTACGTCTGCATCAACCTGTAAGATAAAAACATCATAAAAAACTCGTGGATGACAATTGTTAGAATTTATTTCTTCCACTTCTGGCTGACCTCCATTATCTAGCTCTAGTTTTGGTTCGTCAACTTCAATCGAAATTAACTGTTCTGGAGTTGCTTCTTCAACCTCACAAGCTTTAGAAACTGAATCATCTATGGTTGTCTCCCCCACATTTGAATCCTTCTCAACGAGCCCCTCCGGACCATCAACATCTTCAACAATCGCGTTTCCTCCATTGCAAATGTCTGAATTGTAGGAGATCGCCATCTCTAAACTCGACTCTGGCATGCTTGTGATAAAACTCCAATCAAAATTCCATGCAGAGGATTTTGTAGGTGTAGTATTATCATCCCTCCATCTAAGCTGTTTCTCCACTTTGATTGCTCCTTGCACCATATCCTCTAGCTCCCGTTGAGAAGAGTAAGGCACATGACGCCTTCTCAGCACCCTCTTCATCACCTGCCACGTATCAATTGGCTCTCCATTACGTCGCCTCATGGAATAAAACTGATTCTACCAGGTAAGCACTTCATCACAGAATCCACTAACAGAGATCTTAACCTTCCTCCGCTCAGGATAATCGTGATAGTCAAACAACAGTTCTATCTTCCTTTCCCACTCTAGGTACGACTCAGGATCTCTCGTACCTCGAAACAGTGGAACGCCTGTTTCCCAATACTCCTCATATTCATCTCCATGATATTTTCTACCACCATAACCAGCAGAACCAATCATCTCTTCTCTCTTTTTTTTCACGATCTTTTTTTTTGTTTTTTTTTGTTTTATTTTTTCAACACCAACAATAATCTTCCTCAATACACTCCAATGACCAAAACAGCACTCCCCAGCAAGATATATTACCACCACAAAACTCAACGAAATTTCCAGTGAGAAATTCAAAACAAAACTCAACGATTTTTTTTTCAGATCAACTTCGTGTTTTTTTTTTTCGCTGATTTTTTACTTTTGCTGTTTTCTTTTCTTTTTTTATCAGCGTCTCCTTTCTTTTTTTTTCAATCAAGAACAAAAAATTAAATACAGAAATTAAAGGATTAATGGAACCTGATACAAAACCGAAGCTCTGATACCACTTGATGCGATCCTCGCCGGCACGACGATGACGATGGCGTTATTTTCCCAGGAGTATCAGGTTACACGAACAATTGGGGATGAAAATCCAAACTCTAGCCTCACAATGAAATTGAACCACGAATTTGATTGAATCTGCGAACCTCAATCAGTTGGAAACACGAACTCGGATTGTATGGATGACGCCACAAACGGGGATGTGAATCCGTTTGATAAGTCGTTTGAAACTCATGTTGTGTTGTGAAACTCGGATAATTCTCTCAGAGAGGAAAAGTGAAAACTCACGTTTAAATTTAATATCAAAAAGTTAATATTAAAATAATGAGAGAACAGGTGATACAATATCAAAGGGGGTGCTGATGATCGAGTTCACAAGTTCGAGAGGTTCGCGCAGAGGAGCTCGAACGCACAGGCGGCCAGACCCAAGTGGGTCCAGGCGGCGCGACCCGAGTGGGTCTAAGCGGCGCGACGAGCTTGCTGCGCCAGGGGCGCGACCCGAGTGGGTCTAAGATGGCGCGACCAACTCGTCCGAACTGTGAGGTGCGATCTGAGTGGGTCTAAGGTGCGACCATGTTGCGTCCATGTCCGTACAGTTTCGGATTTTATCTGTTATTGGACTCTGTTTTATTTCCCATTTAGTTTAGAACTTAATTAAGGTTTTCTTTATTTTGCCCACCTATATAAGGGCTTGCATTATATTTCATTAGACAACTTATGAGACAACTTTGATACTAAATTTTAAACGTGAGTTTTATCTTTTTCTCTCTGAGAGAATTATCCGAGTTTCACAACACAACGTGAGATTCAAACGACTTATCAAATGGATTCACATCCCCGTTTGTGGCGTCTTCCATACAATCCGAGTTCATGTTTCAAATTTTCGAGGGTTGTGGATTCAATCAAATTCGTGGTTCAATTTCATTGTGATTCTAGGGTTTGGATTTTCATCCCCAATTGTTCGTATAACCTGATACTCTTGGGCAAACAACACCATTGTCATCGTCATGCCGGCGAGGATCGCATCAAGCCCCAAGTGGGTCCAGACGGCGCGACCCAAGTGGGTCTAAGGCGCGACCGTGTCGCGTCCATATCCATACAGTTTCAGATTTTATCTATTTTTGGACTCTGTTTTATTTTCCATTCAGTTTAGAACTTAATTAGGGTTTTCTTTATTTTTCCCACCTATATAAGGGCTTGTAATTATTTCATTAGACAACTTATGAGACAACTTTGATACTAAATTTTAAACGTGAGTTTTCACTTTTTCTTTCTGAGAAAATTATCCGAGTTTCACAACACAACGTGAGATTCAAACGACTTATCAAACGGATTCACATCCCCGTTTGTGGCGTCATCCATATAATTCGAGTCCGTGTTTCCAATTGATCGAGGGTCGCGGATTCAATCAAATTCGTGGTTCAATTTCATTGTGAGGCTAGGGTTTGGATTTTCATCCCCAATTGTTCGTGTAACCTGATACTTCTAGGAAAACAACGCCATCGTCGTTGTCGTGCCGGTGAGTATCGCATTAAGTTGGTCACGCCATCTTAGACCCACTCGGGTCGCGCCTCTGGCGCAGCGAGCTGGTTGCACCGCCTGGACCCACTTGGGTCTGGCCGTCTGTGCGTTCGAGCTCCTCTGCGCGAACCTCTCGGACTTGTGAACTCGAGCATCAGCACCCCCTTTGATATTGTATCATTCCCTTTCTCTTGAAAGGGATTTTTCCTCGAATCCGTACCTCCTCTTGGATCAAAAACGAACACGAACCAATCATCAAAATTTCCACCACAGGCTCTATAAGAGACATCTTCAAGATCATCCAGTCTGTGCCAAACGGACGCCACTTCAACACCATAGAATGCATTTTCATAGGATTGTATGCTTGGCGGTACGTCTGTATCAACCTGTAAGATAAAAACATCACAAAAAACTCGTGGATGACAATTGTTAGAATTTATTTCTTCCACTTCTGGCTGCCCTCCATTAACTAGCTCTAGTTTTGGCTCGTCAACTTCAATCGAAATTAACTGTTCTGGAGTTGCTTCTTCAACCTCACAAGCTTTAGAAACTAAATCATCTATGGTTGTTGTCCCCCACATTTGAATCCTCCTCAACGAGCCCTTCCGGACTATCAACATCTTCAACAATCGCGTTTCCTCCATTTCAAATGTCTGAATTGTAGGAGGTCGCCCTCTCTAAACTCGACTCTGGCACGCTTGTGATAGAACTCCAATCAAAATTCCATGTAGAGGATTTTGTAGGTGTAGTATTATCATCCCTCCACCTAAGCTATTTGCCCACTTTGATTGCTCCTTGCACCATATCCTCTAGCTCCCGTTGAGAAGAGTAAGGCACATGACGCCTTCTCAGCACCCTCTTCATCACCTGCCATGTATCAATTGGCTCTCCATTATATCGCCTCATGGAATAAAACTGATTCTACCAGGTAAGCACTTCATCACAGAATCCACTAACAGAGATCTTAACCTTCCTCCGCTCAGGATAATCGTGATAGTCAAACAACAGTTCTATCTTCCTTTCCCACTCTAAGTACGACTCAGGATCTCTCGTACCTCGAAACAGTGGAACGCCTGTTTCCCAATACTCCTCACATTCATCTCCATGATATTTTCTACCACCATAACCAGCAGAACCAATCATCTCTTCTCTCTTTTTTTTCACGATCTTTTTTTTTGTTTTTTTTTTGTTTTATTTTTTCAACACCAACAATAATCTTCCTCAATACACTCCAATCACCAAAACAACACTCCCCAGCAAGATATATCACCACCACAAAACTCAATGAAATTTCCAGCGAGAAATTCAAAATAAAACTCAATGATTTTTTTTTTCAGACCAGCTTCGTGTTTTTTTTTGCTGATTTTTTACTTTTGCTGTTTCTTTTCTTTTTTTATCAGCGTCTCCTTTCTTTTTTTTTTTAAATCAAGAATAAAAAATTAAATACAAAAATTAAAGGATTAATGGAACCTGATACAAAGCCGAAGCTCTGATACCACTTGATGCGATCCTCGCCGGCACGACGATGACGATGGCGTTATTTTCCCGGGAGTATTAGGTTACACGAACAATTGGGGATGAAAATCCAAACTCTAGCCTCACAATGAAATTGAACCACGAATTTGATTGAATCTGCGACCCTCGATCAGTTGGAAAAATGAACTCGGATTGTATGGATGACGCCACCAACGGGGATGTGAATCCGTTTGAATCTCATGTTGTGTTGTGAAACTCGGATAATTCTCTCAGAGAGAAGAAGTGAAACTCACGTTTAAATTTAATATCAAAAAGTTGTTATTAAAATAATGAGAGAACAGATGATACAATATCAAAGGGGGTGCTGATGATCGAGTTCACAAGTTCGAGAGGTTCGCACAGAGGAGCTCGAACGCACAGGCGGCCAGACCCAAGTGGGTCCAGGCGGCGCGACCAGCTCGCTGCGCCAGGGGCGTGACCCGAGTGGGTCTAAGATGGCGCGACCAACTCGTCCGCACCGTGAGGTGCGACCTGAGTGGGTCTAAGGCGCGACCGTGTTGCGTCCATGTCCGTACAGTTTCGGATTTTATCTGTTTTTGGACTCTGTTTTATTTCCCATTTAGTTTAGAACTTAGTTAGGGTTTTCTTTATTTTGCCCACCTATATAAGGGCTTGCATTATATTTCATTAGAAAACTTATGAGACAACTTTGATACTAAATTTTAAACGTGAGTTTTCAGTTTTTCTCTCTGAGAGAATTATCCGAGTTTCACAACACAACGTGAGATTCAAACGACTTATCAAATGGATTCACATCCCCGTTTGTGGCGTTTTCCATATAATCCGAGTTCATGTTTCCAATTTTCGAGGGTTGCGGATTCAATCAAATTCGTGGTTCAATTTCATTGTGAGGCTAGGGTTTGGATTTTCATCCCTAATTGTTCGTATAACCTGATACTCCTAGGAAAACAACACCATTGTCATCATCATGCCGGCGAGGATCGCATCAAGCCCCAAGTGGGTTTAGGCGGCGCGACCCAAGTGGGTCTAAGGCGCGACCGTGTTGCGTCCATATCCGTACAGTTTCGGATTTTATCTGTTTTTGGACTCTGTTTTATTTCCCATTCAGTTTAGAACTTAATTAGGGTTTTCTTTATTTTGCCCACCTATATAAGGGCTATTAATTATTTCATTAGACAACTTATGAGACAACTTTGATACTAAATTTTAAACGTGAGCTTTCACCTTTTCTCTCTGAGAAAATTATCCGAGTTTCACAACACAACATAAGATTCAAACGACTTATCAAACGGATTCACATCCCTGTTTGTGGCGTCATCCATACAATTTGAGTTCGTGTTTCCAATTGATCGAGGGTCGCGGATTCAATGAAATTCGTGGTTCAATTTCATTGTGAGGCTAGGGTTTGGATTTTCATCCCCAATTGTTCGTGTAACCTGATACTTCTAGGAAAACAACGCCATCGTAGTTGTCGTTCCGGCGAGGATCGCATTAAGTTGGTCACGCCATCTTAGACCCACTCGGGTCGCGCTCCTGGCGCAGCGAGCTGGTCGCGCCGCCTGGACCCACTTGGTTCTGGCCGCCTGTACATTCGAGCTCCTCTGCGCGAACCTCTCGGACTTGTGAACTCGATCATCAGCACCCCCTTTCCTCGAATCCGTACTTCCTCCTGGATAAAAAACGAACACGAACCAATCATCAAAATTTCCACCACAGGCTGTATAAGAGACATCTTCAAGATCATCCAGTCTGTGCTAAACAGACGCCACTTCAACACCATAGAATGCATTTTCATAGGATTCTATGCTTGGCGGTACGTCTCCATCAACCTGTAAGATAAAAACATGATGAGGACATCCATAGCAATGAGGAACTCAATGAAGAGCTTCAATTCAAAGGACCCGTCACAAGACTACGAGCTAAGAAGTTGCAAGATTATTTGCAAACTACAATTCGCAAGAAGCTCGAAGAAGAAGACGGCGTGCAAGGAAGCTTGAAGATGATGACCTTGTTGACGTTGGAAGATGGAGATCAAGACATAGACAACACAACATGAAGATGTGCACGTGAGCATGAGGACGTGTGCATGAGCTTGAATTAAAGAAGAACCGGCCGTGTGTGAAGAAGACCAATTTTCGGTCTTATCTATTTTATTTAGTAGTTATTTTATTTTAGACTATAGTATTTATTTTATTTAATTAGACTACAGTCTAGATCAGTTTATTTAATTAATTTGGTAGTAATTTTCGGTTATTATAAGTCATAGTTTGACTAGGATTTTAGATAAGGTAAGATCTACAAGTTCTACCTTAAATAGAATTCTAGTTTAGGAAACTTCCAAGTCCAATTCTAGATCAATTTGGACTCCTATTTTTCAGCCTTTAGCATAGTATTTTCGGCCCCTCTATTGTTATAAACAGAGGTATCATGTGACATTCATACTTTAGACTATATTTGATTATTAAGCCTTTGCTTTCAATATCGTCTCTCCCCTTTTAATCTTTTGTGAGTTTAGATAATTAAATTCATACTCTTAGATTTAGCACCTCTAAGTTTTACAAAGGGAATTCATCGTCCACGTTTGAGGGATCGCCGGAGACTCGCTATCGAAGAACAACTTAAAGAATTTGGCCTTGTATACGTTCGAGATCAAAGGCAACTTTTAGGTTGTAATTCACAACACCTTCAACACCACCGTCCAGCCACCTTCGACGCCACCCATCGCCGCCGTCGTCCATCACACCAACCTCCACAAGTTCGTGCTCCAATCGTTCATCATCCTGTAAGTCCGTTACAACTCTATCATACCCTATCTACTCAAACCCTTCTTCACCCATACCACACGCCCAAAACCCCTTCATCCTACTCGTCCATATCACGTCCAAAACAGCCCTTGTTTCCTTTGGATTTGTGTTATTTTGTGTGTCATACGTCTAGGTATTTTATTTAGTTCTAGTCGTCTAGTTTCTTCCGCATATTTCCCTTTGATCATTTGAGTCGTAGGAGACACAAAACTTACGTGTGTCGACGTGTGTTCGTTCCTAGAATCCGGGTCATATCATAAAAGTGGTATCAAAGCCACGTCCGCTTTGGTTCGTTTTTGTGACTTTATTTTATTTTACGTTTGATCGAGTTGTAATTTAAATTCCGTATTGTTCATTGATATAAAAAAAAGGCACGATCATATAACAAAAAAAAAAGAGTCGATCGTTCAAAAAAAAAAATCGGACAAAAAAAAGAGATCCGAAATTAAAAAAAAATAAAAATAATATCCATTGTTTCCTTTTAGTTCAATTTTTAATTTTGGTACTTTCCTTTTGGAATTAGATCATAGTTGGTAATTACCTAGTAAGTCTTTCTTATTTTTGATCATAGTTGGTAATTACCTAGTAAGTTCTAAACTGAATGGGAAATAAAACAGAGTCCAAAAACAGATAAAATCCGAAACTGAACAGATATGGACGCGACACGGTCGCGCCTTAGACCCACTTGGGTCGCGCCGCCTGGACCCACTTGGGGCTTGATGCGATCCTCGCCAGCACGACGACGACGATGGCGTTGTTTTCCCAGGAGTATCAGGTTACACGAATAATTGGGGATGAAAATCCAAACTCTAGCCTTACAATGAAATTGAACCACGAATTTGATTGAATCTGCGACCCTCGATCAGTTGGAAACACGAACTCAGATTGTATGGATGACGCCACAAATGGAGATGTGAATCCGTTTGATAAGTTGTTTGAATCTCACGTTGTGTTGTGAAACTCGGATAATTCTCTCAGAGAGAAAAAGTGAAAACTCACGTTTAAAATTTAGTATCAAAGTTGTGTCATAAGTTGTCTAATGAAATATAATGCAAGCACTTATATAGGTGGGCAAAATAAAGAAAACCCTAATTAAGTTCTAAACTGAATGGGAAATAAAACAGAGTCCAAAAATAGATAAAATCCGAAACTGTACGGACATGGACGCGACACGGTCGCGCCTCAGACCCACTCGGGTCATGCCTCACGGCGTGATATGACCCGGACAAATAATCTAGGACGAATCTAGAGACGTAGCGGAAGACTTCTGGATACGAAACACGTCAACGAATGATGGGCTTCAATCCGACTCGATAAACAACGAAAATACGGAAAATCTAGACAACTACAATACCTAGAAAAATGACACAAACTATGTAACACAATACCAAGGAAAAATGTTCCAATCTATCCTACCTATCATCTACATCTCGATGCCACTACTTTCATCCACAAGACACCATTCGTCCGCTTCCTATCTTCCACAAACTATCCTAGTAAGTTCTATCTCAATTCGAGTCCAAAATTCCTATCTTTTTTAGTCGGATTGTTCCTTCCTTTCTCACTGACGTTGTTCGATTCTTAAGTCTTTCTCCTGCGTATTCTTCGTGTCTTAGATTCATTGTCCGGGTCACATCACGATGTAGCTGGATGGGTGGCGTCGTTGATGAGGATGGACGGTGGATGATGTTGTTGATGGATGATGATTCGTTAATGTGAATCACAACCCGATAGCCCCCTTGAATCTCGAACGTATCCAAGGATGAAATCTCCAAGTTGATCTTTGGATAGCGAATACCGGTTAATCCCTCAAGTGGATTAAGCAATACCCTTGAATAAGACTTAAAGTTGCTAGCTCCAAGAATATGAATTTTAAATCAAAACTCACAAAGATTTAAAAGGGGGTTGAGACAATATTGAAATCAAAGCTTAATAATTCAAATAAAGTCTAAAGTATCAATGTAACAATGATCCCCTATTTATAAGACTATAGGGAACGAAATTAATCATCAAAAAAAGGCTAAAAAATTGATCCAAAAGGGATCTCTAACTATACTAGGAAGTTCCCTAAACTAGAATTCTATTCAAGGTAGGAAATTGCCTTAAATACAATTCTAGTCAACCTTGACTATAATATGGACGAAAATTACATTAAATTAAATAAAAATCTGAACTAAACTATAGACTAACATAATTAAATAAATACTATAGTGTAAATAAAATTCAACCCCTTAATTAAATAACTAAGGGACGAAAATCTGATCCACATGCACACACGATCACGTCGACTTCTTCAACACATGCACATGTGCACTTCTTCACTTCATCTTCATGTATTATTCTTCAAACCTTGATCTCCAATCTTTGATTGTTAACAAGGTAACAATCTTGGGGCTGCATTTAACTTTTTCTAATTTCTCAAACTTCTTGCGAATAATTGCTTGGAAACAACCTTGCAATTTCTTGGCTCGAAATCATGTAATTGAACCTCTAAATGGCAGCTCCAGATTTAGTTCATCAAGGCCTTGCGAGGCTTCATCATTCCCCTACTCTTGAAAAGAATTTATCCTGGAATTCAAGTCTCCGGGATCAAAGACGAACACGAACTGATCATCGAACTCCTTTTGCACAAGCTGCATAAAATACATCTTCATGAACATGAACGAGAACATTCCACTTGTGTTAATCATCCGAAACTCTAGTTCCATAGTTTGCCTTGTCATGGCATTCACGATCAAATCTGGTGGTACATCAACTTCTAATGGAATTTCTTCAACAACCTGTAAAACAAATGCATAACAAGGAAACGGTTGACAAAAAATGTTAGAACTCGGCAGCTCCTCCATGCTAGCTTGTTCGAGCTCTTCAAGATCTTCAACCATTGTCTCACGGATATCATTCTCCTTTTTATAACAAGGTTGTATCTCCAACAATTCTTCAACTGCAGCAATGATCTCTATTTCTTCTTCTTCTTCACTCAAAGGTTGATCCGACTCTTCTAGATCAAGCTCTTCAACAACCTTCTTGATATGACCCAGACAATGAATCCAAGACACAAGAGAAAACGTAGCGGAAGACTTTTAGATCGAAACATTTCAGGTGAATGAAGGATTCAATCCGACAGATAATAAGACACAAATAAATGATGAACAAGGAAAATAAGACTCGATTATACGCTAGACACCTAAGATACTTAGAAATATGACTCAACTAAGACAAAACACAATCAAATAAACAATGGATCGGGCAAATTTGGACAGATTGGTTATACGTGTTAATTAGAACGAATTAAGCATGTATAACTTAGAACTGATTTATGGACGAATTGTAGGGTGAACTATGGAAGAAATTATGATTGTTGGATGATGGTGATACGTGCGTAATGTAGGGATGAATTTAGATGAATGATGGAGATGTAATTGAAAGGTAGAAGAAGATTACTAACTCGAACCCCGTCTTGCGGTGAAGACGAAATGCGATTTCTCATAAACTCCAAGTTGGATAGCACTCCCCCCTAAACTCGATGGAATAGAAAAGAGCTTGAAATAGGACTTTAGATTTGCTAGGTCTAAAGAACTTGATAAATGGGTGATCAACCAAAGGATCGTGAGACAATTGAGAAATTAATCTTTTATTTCATGCAACGTCTGAATTATGAATGTCACATGGTGCTCCTATTTATAGGAGTGTATATGGACGAAAATTAGAGTCCTAATACTAGAAGAATTCGAAATAAACTAGTTCTAATCTATCTAGGATTGTTACCTTATCCAAAATCTGGTTTTAAGGTAAGAATCAAAAGTTACCAAAAATAAAGATAACAAAAATCTAACTAGATAAAGATAAATCCTAACTAACTTTGGGCTTGAACAACTCGCTAATTTTTGGACTTGGGCCTCAAATTAATGTGTTGGACTATTATTGGATGAATCCACACGTTATCTTCAACGTCAACCTAGTCAGTATGCCCATACCGACTGTCTTCATGCAATCTGGTCAGTATGCCCATACCGACTGTCTTCATGCCTTCATTATTCAACTCTTCAAGTATGATATCCCATGGTGTGATTTTGATCATCATGTATTGTTCTTCAAATCTTGATTTCCAATCTTTGATGGCCCTCATTCTAACAATCTTCGGACTTTTGAATGATAGCTTCGGATTTAATTCTTCAAGGCTTTTCAGGATCATATCATTCCCCAACTCTTGAAAAGAATTCGTCCTCGAATTCAAATCTTCGGGGTCAAGGACTACCATGAATGGATCATCAAACTCCTTTGTGTGCACAACTAAATCATATGGAACATTCTCAACAACCTGTAAAATAAAAACATCAAAAGTACAGGGTTGATCAAAAATGTTAGAACTCGGTAGCTCCTCCATGACTGCTTCTTTGAGTTCTTTGTGCTCCATAGTCTTTACTCCATTAATGTTAATCTCCTCTTGAAAACATGGCTACATTTCCAATAGCTCTTCAACTGTTTTGAACTCCTTAGCTTCGAACAGCTCTTTAATGATTCCGACCTCGTCTACGGCGGTAACAACCTTCATTTCTTCTTTCTCAACTTCTCCAACGTCTTCACAAGTAGCAACATTTATCAATTCATCAAGAAATGATTCAACTGAAATTGTTACCTCGAAAGTAGAATCTTATTTGATGGCAACGATCTCAGATGGTAACTCAACGTGGATCTCATCTTAAATGTCGTTGGCTTGGTTCGACATATCCATGACCAGCTGGACTGGTGATGCAGGCCGTGTAGGTGGTACATAGGTATGTAGAAATTCCTCGAATGACTCAGGTTCACTCCAACAAAATGGGGCTGATTGGCGATGAGCTGTAGGTGACAACTCTACATTTGACTCTACTTGAACGACTTCATTTTGCAGACTCTCCAACCACTTCTCTATCTCAATGGCATATTGCACCATGTCTTTCAACTTGTCGAAGTGATACAATGCTATCTTTTCTCGAATTTCCCTTCGTAGACCAGCTAGGAATCTATCCATGGTATCTTCTAGATACTCCTCTATATCAGCTCGTCTCATGGCTTCAATCATTTTGTTGTAGTAGGCATTTACACTTCGATCTCTTTGCCTAAGCTTGTATAGCTTCTCCTCCAAATCCCATTGGTAGTGGTCTAGAATGAAGCGTTTCCGCATCAAATCTTTCAACTCACGCCATGTGTCGATAGGTGGAAGGTGATCTCAGTGGCATTGATCTTGCTGGAATTCCCACCATGTTGCTGGTACACTTCTGGATCATATAGACCCTCAAACTCTGGGATGGTTATCTTGTTACGGTGTAGACCATCGGCATCTCTAAATCGATTCGGGCGGACTTGGACTGGATTCATCTTAATGGTGTAGGTAAACCTCCTGACTGGTGTATGTGCATGGGTGTATGGACTATGTTGTGTATAAGGTGAACCGGGTGTATATGGGTGTGATGAAGAATTTCGAATCCTAAAGTGTGTATGGATCAAAAATTTGGTAGATGAGGATGGAAGATTATGATTAGATATGGATGAGGATGGAAAGATCTTGATTAGATGTGGATTAGGATGGAAGAAATCTAAACAAGATAGGAAAGATCTAACAGATAAGATTGAATGATTTTGGATAAGTGATGAGGACATCCATAGCAATGAGGAACTCAATGAAGAGCTTCAATTCAAAGGACCCGTCACAAGGCTACGAGCTAAGAAGTTGCAAGATTATTTGGAAGCTACAATGCGCAAGAAGCTCGAAGAAGAAGACGGTGTGCAAGGAAGCTTGAAGATGATGACCTTGTTGACATTGGAAGATGGAGATCAAGACATGGAGAACACAACATGAAGATGTGCACGTGTTCATATGGACGTGTGCATGAGCTCAAGATGAAGAAGAATCGGCCGTGTGTGAAGAAGACCAATTTTCGGTCCTTTTGATTTTATCTAGTAGTTATTTTATTCTAGACTATAGTATTTATTTTATTTAATTAGACTATAGTCTAGATCAGTTTTTATTTAATTAAATAGGTGCAATTTTCGGTTATTTAGAGTCAAAGTTTGACTAGGATTTTAGATAAGGCAAGATCTACAAGTTCTACCTTAAATATAATTCTAGTTTAGGAAACTTCCTAGTCTAGTTCTAGTTTGATTTGGGCATGAGATTTTCGGCCCTTATAGCTTTAATTTTCGGTCCTCCTATGCTTATAAATAGGGGATCCATGTTACTTTGATACTTTAGACTATATTTGATTATTAAGCCTTTGCTTTCAATATCGTCTCTCCCCTTTTAATCTTTTGTGAGTTTAGATAATTAAATTCATACTCTTAGATTTAGCACCTCTAAGTTTTACAGAGGGAATTCGTCGTCCACGTTTGAGGGATCACTGGAGACTCGCTATCCGAAGAGCAACTTAAAGAATTTGGCCTTGTGTACGTTCGAGATTCAAGGTAACTTTCGCGTTGTGATTCACAACTACAATACACCATCTGTGGCAGCCAACCGACGTCAACCACCTCCAACACCGCCGTCCAAGTTCAGCTACCGATCGTGTCCAATTCATCATCATCCCGTTCAATCCGTAAGTCCAACACAACTCTATCATATCCTATCTACTCAAGCCCTTCGTCAACCATATCTCACGTCCAAATCACCTTCATAATTCTCGTCCAATCCATCGTCCAAAACAACCCTCATCCTTTGGATATTGTGTTATTTTGTGTGTCATAAGTCTAGGTATTTTATTTAGTTTTAGTCGTCTAGTTTCTTCCGCATATTTTCCTTTGATTATTTGAGTCGTAGAAGACACAAAACTTACGTGTGTCGATGTGTGTTCGTTCCTAGAGTCCGGGTCATATCATAAAAGTGGTATCAAAGCCACGTCGGCTTTGGTTCGTTTTTTGTGTCTTTATTTTATTTTATGTTTGATCGAGTTGTAATTTATTTCCGTATTGTTCATTGTTATAAAAAAAAACCTAACGATAAAAAAAAAAAGCGATTGTTGTTTAAAAAAAAAAAGAATCGGACAAAAAAAAAAGATCCGAAATTAAAAAAAAAAGAAAAAAGAAAATTTATTGTTTCCTTTTAGTTCAATTCATTGTTTTGGTAGTTTCCTTCTAGATTGATTTTATTTTTGGAACTTTCCATACAAGTTCTATTTTCTTTTTGGTAACTTCCTTAAGAGTCCTATTTTATTTTTGGTTCATTCCTTCTAGAGTCTAGGCTAATTAAGGTATTTAGATTGTGTCACATAGATTGATACATATCCAAATCCCCTACTTACCTTATCTCTTTCTTCTTTCTTTATCTCTTCTACTTCTTTCCTTACTACCCTACCATTCGGCCACCCCATCCCTATACCCAACTACAATCGGCCACCCCCATACCTACACATACTTAATCTGTATCTCATCTACACATACCAAATTCATCCTTGTTCCTAGCATAGTGATTTCATTCCTTTCCCAAAACCATGACACTTATTCTCCTAGTTCAAGAACCGATTCTTAGCTAGTTCCATCACTTCAAATACACATTCCACACACATCACCATACACTTTGAGTGCAAACACGAGTAGAAAAATCAAGAGTGAAAACAAAAGAGTGAACGTGAGATTGTGAGGTCCTACCTTGTTTTCTTTTACGTTTGTTCGTTTTGTAGGTACCATGAAGAAAAGAAACTGCACCGAGTCATCCTCTATACCTCCAGTCGACCCCCAGTCGACCCTACCTCCTTTAGACCCGTCCAAGGACCCTTCCAAAGCACCCATGGAGTCTTCCTCGGATCCACCCGCACCGTGGGATCCCAAGTATCACTTTGAAGCGCTGTCCAAACACGTTCCAAGACAACACCAAGCTCTATCCGACAAGATAGACGATTTAGTGCACGCTCTTGAACGCACTAAAATAACGCCCATTTTTTCTCCACCCATTCGAGGAAATCAGCGCCTTGAGCGTCACAACGAGCCAGAAGAGGAGTACTTTGATGAGAATACAGATGCCAGAGATGATACTCCAGATCGTGGGCGCCGCCAATGGCGTAGGAACCACAATGATGACCATGGAGAAGACCGAATGCTCAACAACATCAAAATGAGCATCCCGGAGTTTGAAGGCCTTCCCGATACCGATATCTATCTTGATTGGGAACGTAAGGTAAAGAAGATTTTTGCATGCTATGATTTCACAGAAGCCAAAAAGGTGCAATTAGCATGTTTGGAGTTTAAAGGCTACGCAGCCAATTGGTGGGAGATGCAGCAAGAAAGAAGACGAAGGAACAGAAATCCGCCCATCGACAATTGAAAGGAGATGAAAGGTTGCGTGGACGCTTCATTCCAGTCCACTATGAAAGAGAGCTTGAGAAGAAGCTCAACCGGATCAAGCAAGGCACCCGTTCGATTGAAGAATATCACAAGGAGCTTGAAACCGCCCTAAATCGAGTCGGAAAAGAGGAGACCTTAAATGCTACCATCATTCGGTACATTGAAGGTATGAATCCTGACATTGCCTGTGAAGTAGAACTCAAGGAGTTCACCAGCATAGAGAGAATGGTGCAGTATGCATCGATCGTGGAAAAGCAGTTGCGAGAAGGCCGCCGTCAATCCAGTCAGACTTCAGCCCCTACTGGACAACCTTGGAGTAAAGGTACACCTTCCACATCACCTTCTACTCCTTCTTTTGATTCCACACGACCCCGAGGTCAATCCGGTCCTCCGGAACGCCGTTTCCACCGTTCTACACCGCAAGCAAGTCGTAGACCTGAGTCTACGCCCAGGCCGCCATTCCAACGGCCCAATCAGCCTAATCCAGCGCCAAATTCAGCCCCAAGTCGAGCCCGTGACATCCAGTGTCATAAATGCCAAGGTTGGGGCCATTTTCAGAACCAGTGTCCAAACCGGCGTGTTCTGTTCCTCAACGAACAGAATGGACTTGAATCAACCAGTGAAGACGAAGAAAATCCTTAGGCCGCCGCCCCTGAAGCCGTTGAAGTCCCTAAAGTCGACGAGAAAGATTAGGAAGTTGAGCTACCTCATGTCAGCTTAGTGTCTATTCGCAGTCTGAACATCAGTCGCGAAGAAGAAGAACAATCGCAACGAGAGAACATCTTCTACACTCGAGTTGCCATCAAAGATCAGACTTGTGCGATGATCATTGACAGTGGGAGTGTAATCAACGCAATCAGCCATTATGCCGTTGATAAACTCGCCCTTACCACAGCAAAGCATCTGAAGCCATACAAGTTGCAGTGGCTTACCGATCGAGGTTCCATTCGAGTGACAGGTTAGGTACACATTTCTTTTACTAAAGGTCGATATTCTGATATTGTTCTTTGTGATGTTATTCCTATGGAAGCAGTCCACATACTTTTAGGAAGACCGTGGCAGTTTAACAGAAAAGTGGTTCACGATGGTCTAGCCGACACCTATTCGATTACTAGGGATGGCCGAACCACTATGCTCAAGCCACTCACTCCTAAAGCCGTTGCAGAGGATCAAGAAAGGATGCAAGAGAGATTTAAGCAAGAACGGGCAAAACAGGCCACAGCCGCAGCCTGAATCGATTCGGTCGCCACTTCTCAGCCGAGTTCTATACCAAGTTCGACCAATGCAGCCCCTAAGGTGCCTCCCAATGAGTCCTTAGCTCATGGAAAGGCATCCGGATCATCCCCAAACAAAGAGAAGAATCGATCCCTGTTCATCTCAGTTAAAGGCGTAGAGAAAGCACTAAAAGCAGGTTTACCTTTCGTTCTTTTATCTTATAAGGACAGTGCTACTAATGGTGTTTCTTTGCCTTGTGATGTGCAGCCCCTGATGGAGGAGTTCACAGACGTGTTCCCGGAAGAGATTCTAAGTGGATTATCACCAGTTCGTGGGATCGAGCACCAGATCGACTTCGTACCCGGCGCGGTCTTGCCTAATAGACCGGCGTACCGCACTTCACCTGAAGAGACGAAAGAGATCGACCGCTAAGTGAAGGAATTGCTAGAGAAGAAGCAAATCCTAGAGTCGATGAGCCCTTGTGCAGTCCTAGTCATCCTAGTGCCAAAGAAGAACAACGAATGGAGGATGTCCATGGATTGCCGCGCCATCAACAAAATAACAGTTAAGTACAGATTTCCTATCCCTAGACTTGATGATATGCTAGATGAAATAAGTGGTTCTAATTTGTTTTCTAAGATAGATTTGAGATCTGGTTATTTTCAAGTTAGAATACATGAAGGGGATGAATGGAAAACTGCGTTTAAAACAAAGTATGGTTTATATGAGTGGTTAGTTATGCCTTTTGGTCTCACTAATGCACCGAGCACATTTATGAGGTTAGTGAATCATGTTTTGCGTGATGTGATTGGTAAATTTGTGGTTGTATACTTTGATGATATCCTGATTTACAGTCACAGTGCACAGGCGCACCTAGAACACCTTAGGCGTGTATTTTGCTTATTGTGTGATGCTAAGTTGTATGGAAACTTGTCTAAGTGTTTGTTTTGCATGGATGAAGTCATGTTTTTAGGCTTTGTCGTTAGTTCACGAGGTATTGAGGTAGACTGTTCCAAAATCAAAGAGATTGAGGAATGGCCAACCCCGAAAAATGCCTCTGAGGTTCGATCATTCCATGGTCTAGCTGGGTTTTACCATCATTTTGTACGGGATTTCTCCAGTATAGCCGCCCTTCTTACTGAGTTAAGTAAGAAGGATCCGAAATTTGTGTGGGGTAAACAACAAGAGCATGCTTTTAATACTTTGAAATCTTTGTTATGTTCTACTCCTGTTTTATGTTTACCTGATTTTTCTAAGACTTTTGAGATCGAGTGTGATGCCTCCGGGATAGGTATTGGCGTTGTTTTGATGCAGGAAAAACGTCCCGTAGCTTACTTTAGTGAGAAACTCAATGGCGTCAGTTTGCGTTATTCGACGTACGATAAAGAGCTATACGCTTTGAAGCGTGCATTGGATACATGGCAGCATTACTTGTGGCCCAAAGAGTTCATCATCCACACGGATCATGAAAGCTTGAAGCACTTGAAAGGGAAAAACAATCTGAACAAGAGACATGCGAGATGGGTCGAGTTCATCGAGTCTTTCCCGTATGTTATCAAGTACAAAAAAGGCGAGGATAATGTTGTCGCCGATGCTCTATCAAGAAGGTACACTCTTTTGAACTTAATGCATGCTAAGATGCTTAGTTTCGAGTCCATTAAGTCTTTATATGTTGAGGACGTCTACTTCAGCCCCATTTATGCTTCTTGTAGTTCGAAACCTAGGTCTTTTTGATGGATATTATGTGCATGATGGTTTTCTGTTCAAAGAGTCGAAGTTATGCATCACTACTTGTTCTATGCGTGAGCTATTAGTGTTAGAATCACATGCGGGGGGTTTAATGGGTCACTTTTATGCATAAGACATTGAACTTGCTGCATGAACACTTCTTTTGGCCGCATATGCGTAAGGATGTAGAGAATGTGTGTACTAAGTTATTGTTTTCTACTGCATGTCATCCACAAACCGATGGTCAAACTGAGGTTGCGAATCGCACTTTAGGAGCTTTACTTAGGTCTCTAGTTAAGAATAACTTGAAGTCATGGGAAGAATGTCTACCATATGCTGAATTTGCTTATAATCGTGTTGTGCATTCTTCTACTAACATGTCTCCTTTTGAGGTAGTTTATGGATTTAATCTACTAACTCCTACTAATTTGTTACCTTTACCCGTTGAGCATCTAACGAGTGTTAAATGTATGAAGAGAGCTGATTTCATTCAAGAGATGCATGAGAAGATACATGCCCAGATTGAGCACCAAGGATCACCAATTGCCGCCGCACGCAACACGAGGCGCAAGCGTGTGATATTCCAGCCCGGTGATCGTGTTTGGGTTCATTTAAGTCCTGGCCGATTCCCGAACTTGAGGAAGTCGAAGTTGTCACCTTGTGGAGATGATCCCTTCACTGTTCTAAGCCGTGTTAATGACAATGCATACCGCATTGATCTACCTGGTGAGTATAAGTGTTCTTCTACGTTTAGTGTTGCTGATTTGTCTCATTTTCTTGCAGATGAATTCGACCATGATGAGGATCCAAATTCGAGGATGAATTCATTTCAGCAGGGGGGGAATGATGAGGACATACATAGCAATGAGGAACTCAATGAAGAGCTTCAATTCAAAGGACCCGTCACAAGGCTACGAGCTAAGAAGTTGCAAGATTATTTGCAAGCTACAATGCGCAAGAAGCTCGAAGAAGAAGACGGTGTGCAAGGAAGCTTGAAGATGATGACCTTGTTGACATTGGAAGATGAAGATCAATACATGGAAAACACAACATGAAGATGTGCACGTGTGCATATGGACGTGTGCATGAGCTCGAGATGAAGAAGAATCGGCCATGTGTGAAGAAGACTAATTTTCGGTCCTTTTGATTTTATCTAGTAGTTATTTTATTTTAGACTATAGTATTTATTTTATTTAATTAGACTATAGTCTAGATCAGTTTTTATTTAATTAAATAGGTGCAATTTTCGGTTATTTAGAGTCAAAGTTTGACTAGGATTTTAGATAAGACAAGATCTACAAGTTCTACCTTAAATAGAATTCTAGTTTATGAAACTTCCTAGTCTAGTTCTAGTTTGATTTGGGCATGAGATTTTCGGCCCTTATAGCTTTAATTTTCGGTCCTCCTATGCTTATAAATAGGGGATCCATGTTACTTTGATACTTTAGACTATATTTGATTATTAAGCCTTTGCTTTCAATATCGTCTCTCCCCTTTTAATCTTTTGTGAGTTTAGATAATTAAATTCATACTCTTAGATTTAGCACCTCTAAGTTTTACAGAGGGAATTCGTCATCCACGTTCGAGGGATCGCCGGAGACTCGCTATCCGAAGAGCAACTTAAAGAATTTGGCCTTGTGTACGTTCGAGATTCAAGGTAACTTTCGGGTTGTATTAATACACCATCCGCCGCCGCCAACCGACGTCAACCACCTCCAACACCGCCGTCCAAGTTCAGCCACCGATTGTGTCCAATTCATCATCATCCCGTTCAATCCGTAAGTCCAATACAACTCTATCATATCCTATCTACTCAAGCCCTTCGTCAACAATATCTCACGTCCAAATCACCTTCATAATTCTCGTCCAATCCATCATCCAAAACAGCCCTCATCCTTTGGATATTGTGTTATTTTGTGTGTCATAAGTCTAGGTATTTTATTTAGTTTTAGTCGTCTAGTTTCTTCCGCATATTTTCCTTTGATTGTTTGAGTCGTAGAAGACACAAAACTTACGTGTGTCGACGTGTGTTCCTTCCTAGAGTCCGGGTCATATCAATAAGTTTGACCAATGTGAACACAATCTAAGAATCCCTAAAAAGATGGAAACAAATCTAAAAACAAGGAATTAAAATTGAAAACAAGTAGAACAATCTGATTTTCATTTTTTTGATTTTATTTTTTTTTCATTTTTTTTTTGCCGAATACTCTTTCTTCTTGTTTTTTTTTCAATGAATAGAAATCAGATTACAAGACTCGAAACAAAATGAAAATTAAATGACACGTATTTGACACGTAGATGACACGTCAGATTGAACCACGACCAGCAAAGCTGACGTGGCTCTGATGCCAAATTTATGATGTGACTCGGACAATGAATCCAAGACACGAGAGAAAACGTAGCAGAAGACTTTTAGATCCAAACACGTCAGGCGAATGAAGGATTCAATCCGACAGATAACAAGACACAAATAAACGATAAACAAGGAAAATAAGACTCGATTATACACTAGACACCTAAGATACTTAGAAACATAACTCAACTAAGACAAAACACAATGAAATAAATAATGGATTGGGCAAATTTGGACAGATTGGTTATACGTGTAAATTAGGACTAATTAAGCATGTATAACTTAGAACTGATTTATGGACAAATTGTAGGGTGAACTATGGATGAAATTATGATTGTTGGATAATGGTGATACATGCGTAATGTAGGGATGAAGGTAGATGAATGATGGAGATGTAATTGAAAGGTAGAAGAAGATTACTTACTCGAACCCCGTCTTGCGGTGAAGACGAAACGCGATTTCTCATAAACTCCAAGTTGGATAGCACTCGATGGAATAGAAAATAGCTTGAAATAGGACTTTAGATTTGCTAGGTCTAAAGAACTTGATAAATGGGTGATCAACCAAAAGATCCTGAGACAATTGAGAAATTAATCTTTTATTTCATGCAACGTCTGAATTATGAATGTCACATGGTGCTCCTATTTATAGGAGTGTATATGGATGAAAATTAGAGTCCTAATACTAGAAGAATTCGAAATAAACTAGTTCTAATCTATCTAGGATTGTTACCTTATCCAAAATCTGGTTTTAAGGTAAGAATCAAAAGATACAAAAAATAAAGAACAATACATGAAGATCAAAATCACACCATGGGATATCATACTTGAAGAGTTGAAGAATGAAGGCATGAAGACAGTCGGTATGGGCATACTGACCAGATTGCATGAAGACAGTCGGTATGGGCATACTGACTAGGTTGACGTTGAAGATAACGTGTGGATTCATCCAATAATACTCCAACACATTAATTATGAGGCCCAAGTCCATGAGTGGTGAGTTTTAGAAGGCCCAAAGTCAATTTTGGATTTATCTTTATCTAGTTAGATTTTTGTTATCTTTATTTTTGGTATCTTTTTATTCTTACCTTAAAACCAGATTTTGGATAAGGTAACAATCCTAGATAGATTAGAACTAGTTTATTTCGAATTCTTCTAGTATTAGGACTCTAATTTTCGTCCATATACACTCCTATAAATAGGAGCACCATGTGACATTCATAATTCAGACAATTGCAAGAAATAAAGAGTTATTCTCAATCTGTCTCACGATCCTTCGGTTGATCAAACTTTTATCTACAATTCTATTGTTTCAGCAAACCAATAGTCTTATTCAAGTTCTTCAGGGTACATCGAGTACTTGGGAGAATTGCTATCCGGAGAAGTTAGACGTGCGCGTTCGGGTTATCAACACGGGTTCGCCGAATCTATCGTATCCTTCTACCAACAACACCGCCGCCGTTCACCACCAAGTTCCAGCCATCATCAACGAGTTCCAAGTGTTCATCGAGTCCTTCATCGTATTCGAGTTTCTAGTAAGTTTTGTCATTTAATTTGAGTCGGATTGTATCCCTTTATTCGCTGACGTTGTTCGAGTCCTTAAAGTCTTCCGCCTGCGTATTCTTCGTGTCTTGGATACATTGTTCGGGTCACATCAAACCATGAATGCTACCATCATTCGGTACATTGAAGGTATGAATCCTGATATTGCATGTGAAGTGGAGTTCAAAGAATTCACAAGCATAGAGAGAATGGTGCAGTACGCATCAATTGTGGAAAAGTAGTTACGAGAAGGGCACCGTCGATCCAGTCAAGGTTCAGCCCCTACTCACCAATCTTGGAGTAAAGGTACGCCTTCCACATCACCTTCTACTCCTTCTGTTGAGTCTACACGACCCCGTCGTCAATCCGGACCTCCGGAATGCCGTTTCGACCGTTCTACACCGCAATCAAGCCGTAGACCCGAGTCTACACCAAGGCCACCATTCCAACGGCCCAATCAGCCCAGTCCGGCGCCAACTTCAGCCCCTAGTCGAGCCCGAGATGTTTAATGCCATAAATGCCAAGGTTGGGGCCATTTTCAGAATCAGTGCCCAAACCGACGAGTTCTATTCATCACGGACCAGAATGAGCTCGAATCAGCCAGTGAAGATAACGAACCTCCCAAGGCCGACCCTTCACCTGAAGAAGACACCCAAGATGAGTTTGAAGAAGAAGAACCCGAGAATCTTCATGTCAGCTTGGTTTCTATCCGCAGTCTGAACATAAACCAAGAAGAAGAGCAGCAATCGCAGCGAGAGAACATCTTCTACACAAAAGTTGTTGTTTAAGGCAAGACTTGTGCGATGATCGTAGATAGTGGGAGTGTTATTAATGTAGTAAGTCAGTACGCGGTTGACAAGCTTGGATTTTACACTGTGAAGCATCCAAATCCGTACCGTTTGCAATGGCTTACAGAAAGAGGCACAGTTCGAGTAACCGGTCAGGTACATGTATCCTTTTCCATTGGTTGATTTTCTGACATTGTATTATGCGATCTTATTCCTATAGATGCAGCACATATACTCTTAGGGAGACCATGGCAATTCGATAGATAAGCTGTACACGACGGACTCACGAACACCTATACCGTGAAGAAAGACGGCCGAACCACCATCCTAAAGCCGTTAACACCCAAAGCCGTTCAAGAAGAGCAAGAAATAATGCGAGCAAGGTTCAAAGAGGAGCGTGAGAAGACCGCCGCAGCCGCCGTCCGAGCCACCGCCGCGGACAGCCCCCTCACGGCCGAGACCTCTTCACCACCGCCCCCTACTTCTTCCACTACCATTGCAGCCCCTTCCACACCTCATTCCAGCTCCATTACACATGGAAAAGACGTGAGTTCAGCCCCTAAGTCATAAGAGAAGAATCGAGCCCTGTTTTGCACAATTAAAGGCATAGAGAAAGCTATTAAAGCAGGTTTACCTTTAGTTCTTTTAACTTGTAAGAACAGTGCTACTAATGATGTTTCTTTGCCTAGTGATGTGCAGCCACTTATAAAGGAGTTCGAGGACGTATTTCCGGATGAGATTCCAAGTGGATTACCTCCAGTTCGTGGGATCGAACACCAGATTAATTTCGTGCCCGGAGCCGTCTTGTCGAATCGCCCAGCTTACCGCACGTCGCCTGAAGTGACCAAGGAGATAGACTGTCAAGTTAAAGATCTGTTGGAGAAGAAGCAAATCAGAGAGTCGATGAACCCATGTGCAGTTCCAGTGATTCTAGTGCCAAAGAAGAACAATGAATGGAGAATGTGCATGGATTGCAGAACCATCAACAAGATAACAGTTAAGTATCGTTTTCCTATTCCTAGACTTGATGATATGCTAGATGAATTAAGTGGATAAAAAATCTTTTCTAAAATTGATTTAAGGTCTGGTTATTTTCAAGTTCGCATGCATGAAGGAGATGTGATACCCCGACCCTTTTTGCTAAATTATAAATTATAATTTTAGTAAATAATCTCGAATTAATATTGTTGAATATTAATCATGTGAGTATGTTTGTATGTCATGCCGTTGTTCTATTGCAGGTTGTCTTACTCGAGCCAATACGTCATAGTACGGTGGTATTCTACTAAGTGTATAATACATGTTAATATTTAATGTTAAAAGTGTCGAGTTATATGATTATGAATGAATGTTATTGCATTTAATTTTGTTTGCCAAAACCTTGAACACCCTAACGCTGAGTTGATGGGAGCTAGGGGGCAACGCCCCCTGCTTTTTCGGTATGTATTAAAAGTGCTTTGAAAATTTAAAGGAAAATGGAGTGGTTTAAAATAAGGGGGATGATTTTTGGCATGTCGCGCGCTCGCGGGGAGGTGCGCGCCCGCGGGGCCGTGCGCGGTCATGGGAGACTGCGCGCCTGCGGGGCTGGCGAGAGACACGCGCCCGCGGGGGCTGCGCGCTCGCGGGGAGCGTGGGTTGAGAGAGGGGTTCCGCGGTCACGGGGGCTGCGCGGTCGCGCGGGTCCGGGGATTTTCTACCTATAAATACAACACTTATTCATTTCCTACTCATTTTCTTTCCATATGGGCGATTTTCTTCCCCCTTCTCTCTACAAATCTTTCATCTTTTGAAGTAGATTCTTTCATCATCATCTATCAACAAAGGTAACCTCTACACCTCTCCTTCTTGGGGATTAAATACCCATTTCTTGTTGTTTTGGAAACTAGGGTTTGTTATCCAAATTTGAGGAATTTGGCTTTTTGTTGATCTTCTTGCTTTGATATCTCAAACATATGGTTTATTTACCTCCTTGGAGCTATATGTGAAGTTATATCGAATTCCTATGGTTCATTGTTACTAGGGTTTGGATTTTTGCCCTAATTTCCTTTGTTTTATTGATAATTGTTTGGAGATGTTATGAGGGTTACTTGGGATTGATTTTCATGTATGTTAGAGCCCTAGGATGAAGGTGTTTGTATTTGGAATATTGGGTCTAAAGGATTTAAAATGAGTCATGAGCATGTGGTTTATCTTTTGCATGCTCTTCTTTTGATAACACTCACATTATTATTGTTATTATTACATTGATCACTCTTTTTTCCTTATGATTGATGATTATTGGGGATGGGAATAGCCCGATCTTTTGTAGGCCATGATGTATATAACTTGATATTATGTAGAACAACTTAAAGGCGGGTCGTTTGACCTTGGAGCCTTCTATGTGCGAATTGTGTCGATGAACCCCTATATTATGTTTGTTAATTTAGGGTGCTAGACGGGCGGGTTGCGTAAACCTATGAGCCCGATAGGTTAGGTGATTGCATGCTTAATAGGACAAAATTTATATTGAAAATTATGATGCCTTACCTCATCATGCTTTGTATATTATCATATTTTGACCTAAGCTTCCGCTCATATTAAAATAAGCACACAAAATATGTATGTAAATTGTATGTTAAGTGACGTGGCCAAACAGAGTAGTTTGGGGCGTTATAGGAGATGAATGGAAAATAGCTTTTAAGATTAAGCATGGTTTATATGAATGGTTGGTTATGCCTTTTGGTCTCACAAATGCACCGAGCACATTTATGAGATTGATGAACCATGTTTTACGTGATGTTATTGGGAAATATGTTGTTGTTTACTTTGATGATATCCTGATATACAGTCACAGTGCACAGGCGCACCTAGATCACCTTAGGCGCGTATTTTTGCTTTTAAGAGATGCTCAATTGTATGGCAACATGTCTAAGTGTTCTTTTTGCTTGAATGAAGTAGTATTCTTAGGCTTTGTTGTGAGTTGTAGAGGTATTGAGGTTGATCGTTCCAAAATCAAGGCGATTGAGGAATGGCCAACGCCCAAAACCGCGTCTGAAGTCCGATCCTTTCACGGCCTTGCCGGATTTTATCGTCGCTTTGTGCGCGATGTCTCTAGCATTTCCGCACCTCTTACTGAGCTAAGTAAGAAGGATCGCAAGTTTGAATGGGGTAAGCAACAAGAGCAAGCGTTTAATACTTTGAAATCTTTATTATGTTCTGCTCCTGTTTTGTGTTTACCTGATTTTTCCAAAACTTTTGAGATCAAGTGTGATGCCTCCGGGATAGATATTGGTGTTGTTTTGATGCAGGAAAAACGGTCCGTGGCGTACTTCAGTGAAAAGCTCAATGGCGCCGCCTTGAAGCGTGCATTGGATACATGACAGCACTACTTGTGGCCCAAGGAGTTCGTCATTCACACGGATCATGAGAGCTTGAAGCATTTAAAGGGTCAAAGCAACTTGAACAAGCGTCATGTGAGATGGGTCGAATTCATCGAATCGTTTCCATATGTCATCAAGTACAAGAAAGGAGAAGACAACGTCGTCGCCGATGCCCTCTCTCAAAGGTACACATTGCTTAACTTAATGTATGCTAAGATGCTTGGCTTTGAGTCCATTAAATCATTGTTTCAGCCCCATTTATGCTAAGTGTTCGAATTCTACCAAGTCTTTTGATGGATTTTATGTGCAAGATGGGTTTTTGTTTAGAGAATCTAAGTTGTGCATTCCTACTTGTTCTATGCGTTAGCTACTTGTTTTAGAATCGCATGCGGGAGGATTAATGGGACAGTTTGGTGTGCATAAGACATTATCCTTGTTGCATGAGCATTTCTTTTGGCCGCATATGAAACGTGATGTTGAACGCATGTGTAGTAGATGTATTACTTGTCATAAGTTTAAATCTACTTCGCATCATTTTGGTTTGTACACGCCTTTACCTACTCCATCTAGTCCTTGGATTGATTTATCTATGGATTTTATTTTGGGATTGCCTAGGTCTAGATCGGGTAAAGATTCTGTATTTGTTGTAGTTGATAGGTTTTCCAAAATGGCGCATTTCATTGCATGTAGGAAAACTGATGATGTTGTTCAAATAGTCAATTTGTTCTTTGTGCATGTTGTTAGATTGCATGGAATTCCTCGTACTATTGTTAGTGATAGGGATTCTAAATTTTTGGGACATTTTTGGCGCGTTCTTTGGAGAAAGCTAGGCACTAAGCTGTTGTTTTCTACTGCATGTCATCCACAAACCGATGGTCAAACTGAGGTTGTGAATTGTAGTTTAGGAAAATTGCTTAGGTCATTGATTAAGAATAATGTGAAGTCATGGGAAGAATGTTTACCTTATGCTGAGTTTGCTTACAATCGTGTTATTTATTCTTCTACTAACATGTCTCCATTTGAAGTTGTTTATGGTTTTAATCTACTAACGCCTAATGATTTGATTCCTTTACCTGTTGAGCATCTAACAAGTGTTAAAGGATTGAAGAGAGCTGATCTTATCAAGGAGATGCATGAGAAAGTTAGAGCCCAGATCGAGCATAAAGGAACCCAAGCTGCCGCCGTCCGTAATACACGTCGCAAACGTGTTGTATTTCAGCCCGGTGATCGTGTTTGGATTCATTTGAGCCCCGAAAGATTTCATAATCTAAGAAAATCAAAGTTTTCACCAAGAGGAGATGGTTCTTTCACCGTCTTAAGCCGTGTCAATGATCTATCTGGTGAGTATAAATGTTCTTCAACGTTTAGTGTTGCTAATTTAACTCCCTTTGATGCAGATGAAGTCGATCAAGATGATGATCCAAATTCTAGGATGAATTCTTTTCAGTAGGGGGGGAATGATGAAGCCATGGACAACAAAGATGTTGAAGAACCGTAGTTTCAATTTAGAAGACCAATCACAAGATTAAGAGCTAAGAAGTTGCAAGCTTACTTGCAAGTGTTGATTCGAAGAAAGCTTGAGATTGGAGATCAAGAAGTCAAGAGAAGCAATTCCAAGATAGTTAATTTGTTAACTATTGAAGATCAAGAACACACCATGGAGAATTACACTTGAAGAGTTGAAGATATGGAGTGCACATGTGCATGAAATTGCATGGATGAAGATCGACGTGCAAGTGTGCAAATTGAAGCAAGTTTCGGCCCTATAGTATTTAATTATGGGGTTTATTTTATCTAGACTATAGTATTTAATTTATTTAATTATAGACTATAGTAATTCAGATTTTATTTAATTATTTAAGTGTAATTTTCGGTCCTCATGTTGAATAGTCATAGGTTTGACTTGAATTTTAATTAAGGGAAGAAACTACCATAAATAGAATTCTAGTTTAGGGAATTTCTTAGTCTAGTTGGATCACTTTTGGATCCAATTATTTTCGCCCTTATAGCATAGTTTTCGGCCCTATTAAACACTTATAAATAGGTGCCTCATGTCATATTGTTACTTTAGGCATTGTTGAATTAAATTGCTTTTGCATTCAATTTGTATCTCAAATCTATTTGTCTTTTGTATACTTTTCACACGAAAATATTCATTCTTGGAGCTAGCAACTACAAGTCTATTCAAGGGTATTGCTCAATTCACTTGAGGGATTGACCGGTATTCGCTAACGAGGAACAACTTGGATATTTCAACCTTGAAGACGTTCGAGATTCAAGGAGGCTATCGGGTTGTGAATCACCACAACAAACACCACTCGTCCAACACCATCATCAACGACCTCCAACCACCCATCAATGTCCATCCTCACTGCTGCCACCAAGATCCAATTCTACCCCCGTTCGTTATATCCGTAAGTTCGTTCAAACACTATCATATCCTACCTTATCCAAGCCCTTCTTCACCAACCTTCACACACGAAATTCTTCCAATTTCCAGCCCTATAAAACCGTCCAATTCAGCCCCTTGAACCTTTGGTTTGTGTTATTTAGTTGTGTCAAAGTTCTAGGTATTTTAGTTGTCTAGATTAGTCGTAATTTTGTGTCGGATTGTTCCCTTCATTTAGTTGACGTGTTTCGTATCCTAAAGTCTTCCGCTACGTCGTTATTATCGTCCTAGTTTGTGTCTGGGTCATATCATAAATTTGGCATCAGAGCCACGTCAGCTCTTAATGTGACCCGGACAATGAATCCAAGACATGAAGAATACGCAGGCGGAAGACTTTAAGGACTCGAACAACGTCAGCGAATGAAGGGCAGAATCCGACGCAAATTTAAAGACAAAATTTACTAGACACACGTAGACACAAACTAGGACTTGACTTGCACACTTGAAACACTTGTGGATAGCTGGAAACACGGTGGTGATGGCGGCGGACGGCGGCGGATGAGGTGGTGAAGGCGGCGGCGGTGTGGTAGAAGGATAGGTCAAAGCGGTGAACCCGTGTTGAATCAACCCGAACGCACTCGTCTAACTTCTCCGGATAGCAATTCTCCCAAGTACTCGATTGTACCCTGAAGAACTTAAATAAGACTATTGATTTGCTAGAACAATAGAATTGTTTGTAGATAGGTGATCAACCAAAGGATCGGAGACAAAAGGAGGAATAAATCTCAAACTCATGCAATTGTCTGAATTATGAATGTCACAGGGTGCTCCTATTTATAAGAGAGCATATGGACGAAAATTAAACCCTAATTAACTAGATAAACATTGAAAAATACTAATCCTAATCAATCTAGGATAAAATCAAAAGATACCAAAAATAAGATAACAAAAATCTATCTAAATCTAACTAGATAAGGATAAATCCCAATGGACTTGGGCTTGCAAATCCACGCCTATTTGGACCCAAAATAAACGTCCATGGGCTGAATTAATTTAATTAATTTCGTGGCCCATGCTACAATTAATCTTGCCACCTTTGCATGAAAAACAGCATCTCCCGATTTCCCATGCAAACGCGTATAACTTTTCATGCACACGTCCAAATGACGTCATTCTTCTTCTCACGTCTTCATGCTTCCTTCTTCATCATCAATGGATAGCATGGTGATCCATCTCATGCTTCCCTTAACTTCATCTTCACCAAGTTCGAATTTGCGACGAATAGAAGCTTGTAAATAAGCTTGCAACTTCTTAGCTCGCAAACGCATCATTGGACCTTTAAACTGCAGCTCTGGATCATCTACTTCTTTGCCTTGCACAACCTCATCATTCTCCCCCTGCTGAAAAGAATTCATCCTCGAATTCAGGGACTCATCATCATCGAACTCATCATCTGCAGAAAAGGGAGATAAGTCAGCAACATTAAATGTAGACGAACACTTATACTCACCGGGTAAATCAATGCGATATGCATTGTCATTGACTTGACTCAGCACGATGAACGGTCCATCTCCTCTTGGCATCAATTTTGACTTTCTCAAGTTAGGAAACTGTCCAGGACTCAGATGAATCCAAACGCGATCTCCAGGCTGGAAAATCACTTGCTTGCGCCGTTTGTTCTTTTGAACAGCATTACGTGTGCCAACGGCTTCAATATGCGCACGTACTTTCTCATGCATCTCCTTAACTTGTTCCGCTTTTCTTGTACCTTTAACACTTGTTAGATGCTCAACAGGTAAAGGCAACAGATCATTAGGTGTGAGCGGATTAAAACCATAAACAACTTCAAACGGAGACATATTGGTAGATGAATGCATAACGCGATTATAAGCAAATTCAGCATATGGCAAATAATCTTCCCATGATTTCAAGTTGTTTTTAACCAAAGAACGCAGCAAAGTACCTAAGGTGCGATTAACTACTTCAGTTTGACCATCAGTTTGTGGATGACATGTAGTAGAAAACAACAACTTGGTACCTAATTTTCCCCATAGTACACGCCAAAAGTGTGCAAGAAACTTAGAATCCCTATCACTAACAATAGTTCTAGGTATTCCATGTAAATGCACAACATGTATAAAGAACAGATTGGCTATGTGTACTGCATCATCGGTTTTCCTACATGCAATGAAATGAGACATCTTGGAAAACCTATCAACTATAACAAAGATTGAATCTCGACCAGACCTAGACCATGGTAATCCTAATATGAAATCCATAGATAAATCAATCCACGGGGAAGACGGGGCTGGTAGAGGAGTGTATAAACCAAATGGGTGTGATGTAGATTTCGACCTCCTACAGGTTATACATCTACTACACACATTCTCAACATCATGTCTCATATGCGGCCAATAAAAGTGTTCATGCAGCAAGTCTAATGTTTTTGACACACCAAAGTGACCCATTAAACCTCCCGCATGCGATTCAAGAACTAACAGTTCACGCATAGAAGACTTAGGAACACACAAACAAGAACCCTTGAACAGAAACCCATTATGCACGAAAAATCCATCTCTAGCCTTAGCAAGTTTCGAACATGCTTCATATATAGGTGCAAAAAATGGATCTAATGCATATAAGCCCTTAATGTGATCAAAGCCCAACAACTTAGCATGCATTAAGTTCAAGAGAACGTACCTTCATGAAAGTGCCTCGGCTACCACGTTTTCAGCGCCTTTCTTGTACTTGATGACATACGGAAAGGACTCGATGAACTCTACCCAACGTGCATGCCGTTTATTCAGATTTTGCTAGCCCTTTAAATGTTTCAAGCTCTCGTGGTCCGTGTGAATCACGAACTCCTTTGGCTATAGATAGTGCTGCCATGTCTCCAAAGCTCTCTTCAGTGCGTACAACTCCTTGTCATAAGTCGAATAACGAAGGGCTGCATCATGGAGCTTCTCACTAAAGTAGGCGACTGGACGCCGTTCCTGCATTAAAACAGCACCAATCCCTTTGCCCGAGGCATTCACATTCTATTTCAAACGTTTTATTGAAGTCCGGAAAAGCAAGAACATGCGCATTACATAAACAAGACTTTAAAGTGTTAAACGCATGCTCTTGAACAGGACCCCATTCAAACTTTCGATTTTTTTTGCTTAACTCAGTAAGTGGCGCGGCTATGATGGAGAAATTGCGCACAAAGCTACGATAAAAGCCAGCAAGGCCATGGAAAGATCTCACATCACTTGCAGACTTAGGAGTGGGCCATTCCTCAATCACTTTGATTTTGGAACGGTCTACTTCTATACCACGTAAACTCACAACGAAGCCTAGAAAAATGACTTCACTCATGCAAAAAGAACACTTAGACAGATTACCATATAATTTTGACTCTCTAAGAAGCTCAAAAACGTGTCTAAGGTGCTGCATATGTGTATGTGTCGTGTCACTGTAAATCAAAATGTCATCAAAATACACAACAACATACTTTCCAATCACTTCACGCAAAACATGATTCATCAAACGCATAAATATGCTTGGTGCATTAGTGAGACCAAAAGGTATAACAAGCCATTCATACAAACCATGCTTAGTTTTAAATGTAGTTTTCCATTCATCACCTTCTTGCATACGTACTTGAAAATAACCAGAACGCAAATCAATCTTAGAAAAGACACGCGAACCAGATAACTCATCAAGCATATCATCTAATCTAGGGATAGGAAAATGATACTTTACCGTGATCTTGTTGATTGCACGGCAATCCATGCACATACGCCATTCGTTGTTCTTCTTTGGCACTAGAATCACTGAAACGGCGCACGGGCTCAAACTCTCTCGAATTTGCTTCTTCTCCAATAGCTCCTTGACTTGCCTATCTATCTCCTTAGTCTCGTCGGGAGACGTCATATAGGCTGGTCGGTTGGGAAGCACGGCTCCGGGGATGAAATCGATCTGATGCTCGATTCCTCGCACTGGTGGCAGTCCTCTGGGTATCTCCTCAGGAAAAACATCCTTGAACTCATCAAGTAAGGGCTGCACATCACTAGGCAAATAATCATTAGTAGCACTACTCTTAAATGTGAGTAGAACAAGGGGCATACCTGCTTTAACGGCTTTCTGAACTCCTTTTGCTGAAATAAACAAGCTCTTCACATGAGGCTTGTTTGAACTCGACTCCAACTTTTTTTCCATAGCTAGAGAGCTTGGATGAGGTGGTTTAGGAGGGTTAAGGACGACGGCAAGGGGCTGCTCAGGGGCTGAGGTCTCGGCCGTGGCCTTCGGGGCCTGTTTTGCGGCTGCTTGCTTCGCCTTTTCCTCTTTGAACCTCTCTTGCATGCATTGCTGATTCGTACCAATGTCTTTAGGTGATAATGGCATTAGGGTACTGATTTGGCCATCAATGTCGACGGTGTAAGTGTTCAGACGTCCATCGTGGACAACACGTCGATCATACTGCCATGGTCTGCCTAACAACAAGTGTGCCGCATCCATAGGGATAACGTCGCATAAAACAGTGTTAGAAAACTTATGGATTGAGAATGAGACACTTACCTAGTGAACCACGCGTATCTCGCCTCTTTCTGTAAGCCACTGCAATCTGTAAGGTTTTGCATGTTGTTGAACAGGTAGACCAAGCTTTTCAACTGCGTACTGACTAATGGCATTGATCACACTGCCACTATCAATTATCATGGAACACTTGTGACCTTGAATCACTGCACAGGTGTAGAAGATGTTCTCCCGTTGGTGTTCTTGTTCCTCTTCTCGAATGATGCTCAAACTCCGGATTGTGACCAAACTGAGCTAAACTTCCGGATCGACTGGGTTAGGGGCTGCATCATTCTCGACTTCTTCTTCAATGGTGGCATTGCCTATGGGCTCTTTTTCATCCTCACTGGTTGATTCGACTTCATTTGATTCCGTTAAGTATAGAATTCGCCGGTTTGGACATTGAGCATGGAAATGGCCCTAACCTTGACACTTATGACATTTGATGTCACAAGCACGATTATGGGCTGCATTAGGGGCTGTAACACCTTGATTTAGCCGAGTAGGGGTCGACTGTGGCTGGTTGGACGGCGTAGACTCGGGTCTACGGCTTGTCTGTGGTGTAGAACGGTCCAAACGTTGTTCGGGTGGTCCGGATGGACCTCTTGATCATGTGGAATCATTAGGAGGAGTAGAAATTGATGTGGAAGGTGTACCTTTATTCCAGGAGGGGCGTGTAGGGGCTGAATTGAAGTGGGATCGATGGCGACCCTCTCTTAGCTGCCTTTCCAAAATTGATGTGTACTGCACCATTCTTTCTACACTGGTGAAGTCTCTGAGCTCGACTTCACATGCAATGTCGGGGTTCATGCCTTTAATGTACCGGATGATGGTAGCATTTAAAGTCTCTTGCTTCCCGACTCGGTTCAAAAGGGTCTCCAATTCCTTGTGGTACTCTTCAATCGACCTTGTACCTTGTTTGACCCGATTGAGCTTCTTCTCAAGATCTCTTTCATAATGCATGGGTATGAATCGCCCACGCATGAATCCTTTCATCTCCTCCCAGTTGTCGATTGGAGGATTGTGGTTTCTGTGCCTTCTTTCTTGTTGCATTTCCCACCATGAGGCTGCATAGCCTCTAAACTCTAAGCATGCGAGTTGTACCTTTTTTTGCTCTGAAAAGTTGTAGCATGCAAAGATCTTCTCTACCTTACGTTCCCAATCTAAGTAAACATCGGGATCGTGAAGGCCTTCAAACTCGGGTATGCTCGTCTTGATGTTGTTGAGCCTGCCATCATCATCATCATGATAATGTGCACGCCTATGGGGACCTCAGGATCGGCCATGGCGTCCTCTGTGCCCTTGTGGTGGGTAATCAGCTTCATACCCACTGGCTACATAGGAATCGTATCCATAATCATAGTCATCTTCAAAGTCGGGCTCTCGGGGCGGCCTTTGATCATTGTGTTGTACAGGCGGTGGCCTGTCAACGTTCCTCTACTGCTGGCGTCAGTCAGTAGGCCCCAATTGAGGCTCGGGACTCCTCTCTGCATCACTTTGAGGCTCAGGTTGCCTCGCTGCATTGATTTGAGGCTCAGATTGCCTCGTCTCGTCATCTTGAGGCTCGAGTGGCCTCTTCTCAGGATCTCCTTGGACCGTTTGGGATGCGGTCATCTGAGATCTAAGCTTTGCAAGCTCCTCTTGCAATTCAGCTACGTGGTTGCCAAGTTCGTCTTTTAGTAGACGAGTTTGTCGCTCAAAATGTTTTGCTAGAGCTTCATATTGGTACTTGCCATCCCACTATGGTTCGGACGAGTAGGACTGCTTGCCTGGGGTGTTGGGTGATCTTGGCTCCTTAAAGGGTGGAGTAGACGCCTCTTTGTTATTTCCTTTCTTCATTGTACCTGCAAAACGAACAAACGTGAAGAAAAAGCAAAGTAGAACCTCACAATTCCTCACAAACGCTCATGTATGTAACTCTTGATTTTTCCACTCGTGTTTATCTCTCAAAGATGTGGTGCACGTGTGTGGATGAGTTTGGGGGTGGGTGGATCGAAAACAAGCTTCTATTGATCAGCTCCTCTGGGTCTTCTTCAAGCTCCAACGGATAGAATCAAGCTGGAAGGTTGCTAAGAGTAGAAGTAGGCGTGTGGAATGAGTATTCAATGGGTTGGTGTATGTGGACCACGGGTGTATGGTGTACGGGTGTATGGGTGTATAGGTGTATGAACTATGTGGTATATAAGGTGAACTGGGTGTATATGGAAAAGATGATAAATTTCGAATCCCTTTAGTATATAGGATCGAAAATATTGTGGATGGGGATGGAAGATTATGATTAGATATGGATGAGGATAGAAAGATCTTGAATAGATATAGATTAGGATGAAATCTATCTAAACAAGGTAAGAAATCTAGTGGATAAGGGAAAAATGATTTTGGATGTGTGAACACAATCTAAGAATCCCTAAAAAGATGAAAACAAATCTAAAAACAAGGAATTAAGATCCAAAACACAATAACAAACTGAATTTTCGTTTTTTTTTTGATGATTTTTTTTTTTTGCTGTAGGGATTTCCATCCCTTTGCTCTTTTACTCTTTCTTTTTAAATAGAAATCAGATTACAATACTCGAAACAAAACGAAAATTAAATGACACGTATTTGACACGTAGATGACACATCGGATTGAACCACGACCAGCAGAGCTGACGTGGCTCTGATGCCAAATTTATGATGTGACCCGGACAATGAATCCAAGACACGAAGAATACGCAGACGGAAGACTTTAAGGACTCGAACAACGTCAGCGAATGAAGGGTAGAATCCGACGCAAATTAAAAGACAAAACTTACTAGAAACACGTAGACACAAACTAGGACTTGAGTTGCACACTTGAAACACTTGTGGATGGCTGGAAACATGGCTGTGATGGCGGTGGACGACGGCGGTTGAGGTGGTGAAGGCGGCGGCGGTGTGGTAGAAGGATAGGTCAAAGCGGTGAACCCGTGTTGAATCAACCTGAACGCACTCATCTAACTTCTCCGGATAGCAATTCTCCCAAGTACTCGATTGTACACTGAAGAACTTAAATAAGACTATTGATTTGCTAGAACAATAGAATTGTTTGTAGATAGGTGATCAACCAAAGGATTGGAGACAAAAGGAGGAATAAATCTCAAACTCATGCAATTGTCTGAATTATGAATGTCACAGGGTGCTCCTATTTATAGGAGAGCATATGGACGAAAATTAAACCCTAATTAACTAGATAAACATTGAAAAATACTAATCCTAATCAATCTAGGATAAAATCAAAAGATACCAAAAATAAGATAACAAAAATCTATCTAAATCTAACTAGATAAGGATAAATCCCAATGGACTTGGGCTTGCAAATCCACGCCTATTTGGACCCAAAATAAACGTCCATGGGCTGAATTAATTTAATTAATTTCGTGGCCCATGCTACAATTAATCTTGCCACCTTTGCATGAAAAACAGCATCTCACGATTTCCCATGCAAACGCGTATAACTTTCCATGCACACGTCCAAATGGCGTCGTTCTTCTTCTCACGTCTTCATGCTTCCTTCTTCATCATCAATGGATAGCATGGTGATAAATCTCAAGCTTCCCTTGACTTCATCTTCATCAAGTTCGAATTTGCGATGAATAGAAGCTTGTAAATAAGCTTGCAACTTCTTAGCTCGCAATCGCGTCATTGGACCTTTAAACTGCAGCTCCGGATCATCTTCTTCTTTGTCTTGCACGACCTCATCAGCTCTGCTGGTCGTGGTTCAATCCGACGTGTCATTTTTATCCTACGTGTCTTGTTATTTTAATTTTATTTTATCGAGTTGTAATAGCATAGTTGCTCATTGAAAAAAAAAGCAAAGCAAACGGTAAAAAAAAAAAAGAGAAAAGACCGAAAATAAAAAAAAAACAGAAATTCGGATAAAAGAAAAAGAAAAATCTGAAAATTCAAAAAAAAAAAGAGGTATATCATTGTGTTACCATTTGAGTCTTGATCTATTTTTGTAATTTCCTTTTAGTATTTCATATTATTTGGTAGTTACCTTGTGAGTCTATTTTATTTTTGGAACTTTCCTTCTAAGTTCTATTTTAATTTTGGTAGTTTCCTTCTAGGATAATTCCTTAGTTGGTAACTTCCTTTAGAGTCTTATTTTATTTTTGGAACTTTCCCTCCAAGTTTTATGTTTTTTTGGTAGTTTCCTTTTGAGTTGTAATTTAATTTTGGTTCATTCATTTTAGAGTCTAGTTCAATTAGGATATTTAGAATTGTGTCACAATTGTGTAACACTTTCCAAATAGCCTACTCTTTCTTTCCTTTTCCTTTCTACATCTTTCCTTCTACACTTGGGGATCCATCTAACCCTAAGCTACCCTACCCTACTCGACTCCACCTACAACACGCCACCTAGACCCATGGCCCCACACCCCTTGCCACCTAAGCCACGCCACCTACACATCATACTCCATACCATACATTGATCCTAGATAGTGATACTCATATACACCTTCGTGCAATTCATCCGTACCCTCGACATTCGACAAGAATTCTACTCCTCATCATCCATTATACACGACACACACACTTCACTAAACACTTTGAGTGCAAACACGAGAGGTAAAATCAAGAGTGAAAACAAATGAGAGAACGTGAGATAGTGAGGTCCTACCTTGTTTTCCTTTACGTTTGTCCATCCAAAGCTCCCATGGAGTCTTTCTCAGATCCAACCGCACCGTGGGATGCAAGATACCATTTTGAAGCACTTTCCAAGCACTTCCAAAGACAGCAACAAGCTCTTTTCGATAAGCTTGATGATTTAGTGCAAGCCCTTGAACGCACTAAGACTACTCCAACCATTACACAAGCTGTTCGAGGACCTGCTAGATGCAACGAGCGTCAAAACGAGCCTGAAAAGGAATACTTTGATGAGAATACTGAAGACTTCGACCAAGACGTGGAAATAGTTATGATGACTATAGTGAAGATCGAATGCTCAACAACATCAAAACGAGCATTCCGGAGTTTGAAGGCCTCCACGATGCCGATGTCTACCTAGAATGGGAACGTAAGGTAGAGAAGATTTTCACATGCTATGACTTTTCAGAAGCTAAAAAGGTGCAACTAGCATGTTTGGAGTTCAGAGGCTACGCAGCCACTTGGTGGGAGATGCAACAAGAAAGAAGACGAAGAAATCGCAATCCACCCATTGACAATTGGGAAGAAGTGAAAGGATTCATGCGTGGACGTTTCATTCCAGTCCACTATGAAAGAGAGCTTGAGAAGAAGCTCAACCGGATCAAACAAGGCACCCGTTTGATTGAAGAGTACCATAGAGAGCTCGAGACTGCCTTGAATCGAGTTGGGAAAGAAGAGACCTTGATATGATCTTGAAAAGCCTTGAAGAATTAAATCTGGAGCTATCATTCAAAGGTCCGAAGATTGTTAGAATGAGGGCCATCAAAGATTGGAAATCAAGATTTGAAGAACAATACATGAAGATCAAAATCACTCCATGGGATATCATACTTGAAGAGTTGAAGAATGAAGGCATGAAGATAGTCGGTATGAGCATACTGACCAGATTGCATGAAGACAGTCGGTATGGGCATACTGACTAGGTTGACGTTGAAGATAACGTGTGGATTCATCCAATAATAGTCCAGCACGTTAATTATGAGGCCCAAGTCCATGAGTAGCGAGTTTTAGAAGGCCCAAATTCAATTTGGGATTTATCTTTATCTAGTTAGATTTTTGTTATCTTTATTTTTGGTATCTTTTGATTTTTACCTTAGAACTAGATTTTGGGTAAGGTAACAATCCTAGATAGATTAGAACTAGTTTATTTCGAATTCTTCTAGTATTAGGACTCTAATTTTCGTCCATATACACTCCTATAAATAGGAGCACCATGTGACATTTATAATTCAGACAATTGCAAGAAATAAAGAGTTATTCTCAATCTGTCTCACGATCCTTCGGTTGATCAAACTTTTATCTATAATTCTACTGTTTTAGCAAACTTATAGTCTTATTCAAGTTCTTCAGGGTACATCGAGTACTTGGGAGAATTGCTATCCGGAGAAGTTAGACGTGCGCGTTCGGGTTATCAACACGGGTTCGCCGAATCTATCGTCTCCTTCTACCAACAACACCGCCGCCGTTCACCACCAAGTTCCAACCATCATCAACGAGTTCTAAGTGTTCATCAAGTCCTTCATCATATTCGAGTTTCTAGTAAGTTTTGTCATTTAATTTGAGTCGGATTGTATCCCTTCATTCGCTGACGTTGTTCGAGTCCTTAAAGTCTTCCGCCTGCATATTCTTCGTATCTTGGATACATTGTTTGGGTCACATCATACCATGAATGCTACCATCATTCAGTACATTGAAGGTATGAATCCTGATATTGCATGTGAAGTGGAGCTCAAAGAATTCACAAGCATAGAGAGAATGGTGCAGTACGCATCAATTGTGGAAAAGCAGTTGCGAGAAGGCCGCCGTCGATCCAGTCAAGGTTCAGCCCCTACTCGCCAATCATAGAGTAAAAGTACGCCTTCCACATCACCTTCTACTCCTTCTGTTGAGTCTACACGACCCCGTGGTCAATCCGGACCTCCAGAACGCCGTTTCGACCGTTCTACAACGCAATCAAGCTGTAGACCCGAGTCTACACCAAGGCCACTATTCCAATAGCCCAATCAGCCCAATCCGGCGCCAACTTCAGCCCCTAGTCGAGCTCGAGATGTTCAATGCCATAAATGCCAAGGTTGGGGCCATTTTCAGAATCAGTGCCCAAACCGACGAGTTCTATTCATCACGGACCAGAATGAGCTCGAATCAGCCAGTGAAGATGACGAACCGCCCAAGGCCGACCCTTCACCTGAAGAAGACACCCAAGATGAGTTTGAAGAAGAAAAACCCGAGAATCTTCATGTCAGTTTGGTTTCTATCCGCAGTTTGAACATAAACCGAGAAGAAGAGCAGCAATCGTAGTGAGAGAACATCTTCTACACAAAAGTTGTTGTTCAAGGCAAGACTTGCGCGATGATCATTGATAGTGCGAGTGTTATTAATTCAGTAAGTCAGTACGCGGTCGACAAGCTTGGATTTTCCACTGTGAAGCATCCAAATCCGTACCGTTTGCAATGGCTTACAGAAAGAGGCACAGTTTGAGTAACCGGTCAGGTACATGTATCCTTTTCCATTGGTTGATTTTCTGACACTGTATTATGCGATGTTATTCCTATGGATGCAGCATATATACTCTTAGGGAGACCATGGCAATTCGATAGACAAACTGTACACGACGGACTCACAAACACCTACACCGTGAAAAAAGAAGGTCGAACCACCATCCTAAAGCCGTTAACACCCAAAGCCATTCAAGAAGAGCAAGAAATAATGCAAGCAAGGTTCAAAGAGGAGCGTGAGAAGACCGCTGCAGCCGCCGTCCGAGCCACCGTCGCGGACAGCCCCCTCACGGCCAAGACCTCTTCACCACCGCCCCCTACTTCTTCCACTACCATTGCAGCCCCTTCCACACCTCATTCCAGCTCCATTACACATGGAAAAGGCGTGAGTTCAGCCCCTAAGTCACAAGAGAAGAATCGAGCCCTATTTTGCACAATTAAAGGCGTAGAGAAAGCTATTAAAGCAGGTTTACCTTTAGTTCTTTTAACTTGTAAGAACAGTGCTACTAATGATGTTTCTTTGCCTAGTGATGTGCAGCCACTTATGAAGGAGTTCGAGGACGTATTTCCGGATGAGATTCCAAGTGGATTACCTCCAGTTCGTGGGATCGAACACCAGATTGATTTCGTAACCGGAGTCGTCTTGCCGAATCGTCCAGCTTACCGCACGTCGCCTGAAGAGACGAAGGAGATACACCGTCAAGTTAAAGAGCTGTTGGAGAAGAAACAAATCAGAGAGTCGATGAGCCCATGTGCAATTCCAGTCATTCTAGTGCTAAAGAAGAACAATGAATGGAGAATGTGCATGGATTGCAGAGCCATCAACAAGATAACAGTTAAGTATCATTTTCCTATTCCTAGACTTGATGATATGCTAGATGAATTAAGTGGATCAAAAATCTTTTCTAAAATTGATTTAAGGTCTGGTTAGTTTCAAGTTCGCATACATGAAGGAGATGAATGGAAAACAGCTTTTAAGACTAAGCATGGTTTATATGAATGGTTGGTTATGCCTTTTGGTCTCACAAATCCACCGAGCACATTTATGAGATTGATGAACCATTTTTTACGTGATGTTATTGGGAAATATGTTGTTGTTTACTTTGATGATATCCTGATATACAGTCACAGTGCACAGGCGCACCTAGATCACCTTAGACGCGTATTTTTGCTTTTGAGAGATGCTCAATTGTATGGAAACATGTCTAAGTCTTCTTTTTGCTTGAATGAAGTAGTATTCTTAGGCTTTGTTGTGAGTTGTAGAGGTATTGAGGTTGATCGTTCCAAAATCAAGGCGATTGAGGAATGGCCAACACCTAAAACCGCGTCTGAAGTCCGATCCTTTCACGGCCTTGCCGGATTTTATCGTCTCTTTGTGTGCGATTTCTCTAGCATTGCCGCGCCTCTTACTGAGCTAAGTAAGAAGGATTGCAAGTTTGAATAGGGTAAGCAACAAGAGCATGCGTTTAATACTTTGAAATCTTTATTATGTTCTGCTCCTGTTTTGTGTTTACCTGATTTTTCCAAAACTTTTAAGATCAAGTGTGATACCTCCGGGATAGGTATTGGTGCTGTTTTGATGCAGGAAAAACAGTCCGTGGCGTACTTCAGTGAAAAGCTCAATGGCGCCACCTTACGCTATTCGACGTACGATAAAGAGCTATACGCTTTGAAGCGTGCATTGGATACATGGCAGCACTACTTGTGGCCTAAGGAGTTCGTCATTCACACGGATCATGAGAGCTTGAAGCATTTAAAGGGTCAAAGCAACATGAACAAGCGTCATGCGAGATGGGTTGAATTCATCGAGTCATTTCCATACGTCATCAAGTACAAGAAAGGAGAAGACAACGTCGTCGCCGACGCCCTCTCTCGAAGGTACATGTTGTTTAACTTAATGCATGCTAAGATGCTTGGTTTTGAGTCCATTAAATCATTGTATGAAGTGGACGATTATTTCAGCCCCATTTATGCTAAGTGTTCGAATTCTACCAAGTCTTTTGATGGATTTTATGTGCATGATGGGTTTTTGTTTAGAGAATCTAAGTTGTGCATTCCTACTTGTTCTATGCGTGAGCTACTTGTTTTAGAATCGCATGCTAGAGGATTAATGGGACATTTGGTGTGCATAAGACATTATCCTTGTTGCATGAGCATTTCTTTTGGCCGCATATGAAACGTGATGTTGAACGCATGTGTAGTAGATGTGTTACTTGTCATAAGTCTAAATCTACTTCACATCATTTTGGTTTGTACACGCCTTTACCTGCTCCATCTAGTCCTTGGATTGATCTATCTATGGATTTTATTTTGGGATTGCCTAGGTCTAGATCGGGTAAAGATTCTGTATTTGTTGTAGTTGATAGGTTTTCCAAAATGGCGCATTTCATTGCATGTAGGAAAACTGATGATGCTGTTCAAATAATTAATTTGTTCTTTGTGCATGTTGTTAGATTGGATGGAATTCCTCGTACTATTGTTAGTGATAGGGATTCTAAATTTTTGGGACATTTTTGGCGCGTTCTTTGGAGAAAGCTAGGTACTTAGCTGTTGTTTTCTACTGCATGTCATCCACAAACCGATGGTCAAACTGAGGTTGTGAATCGTAGTTTAGGAACATTGCTTAGGTCATTAATTAAGAATAATATGAAGTCATGGGAAGAATGTTTACCTTATGCTGAGTTTGCTTACAATCATGTTATTCATTCTTCTACTAACATGTCTCCATTTGAGGTTGTTTATGGTTTTAATCTACTAACGCCTAATGATTTGATTCCTTTACCTGTTGAGCATCTAACAAGTGTTAAAGGATTGAAGAGAGCTGATCTTATTAAGGAGATGCATGAGAAAGTTAGAGCCCGGATCAAGCATAAAGGAACCCAAGCCACCGCCGCCCGTAACACACATCGCAAACGTGTTGTATTTCAGCCCGGTGATCGTGTTTGGATTCATTTGAGCCCCGAAAGATTTCCTAATCTAAGAAAATCGAAGTTTTCACCAAGAGGAGATGGTTCTTTCACCATCTTAAGCCGTGTCAATGACAATGCATACCGCATTGATCTACCTGGTGAGTATAAATGTTCTTCAACGTTTAGTGTTGCTGATTTATCTCCTTTTGATGCAGATGAATTCGATCAAGATGATGATCCAAATTCGAGGATGAATTCTTTTCATCAGGGGGGAATGATGAAGCCATGGACAACAAAGATGATGAAGAACTGGAGTTGTAATTTAGAGGACCAATCACAAGATCAAGAGCTAAGAAGTTGCAAGCTTACTTGCAAGTGTTGATTTGAAGAAAGCTTGAGATTGGAGATCAAGAAGTCAAGAGAAGCAATTCCAAGATAGTTAATTTGTTAACTATTGAAGATCAAGAACACACCATGGAGAATTACACTTGAAGAGTTGAAGATATGGAGTGCACGTGTGCATGAAATTGCATGGATGATGATCGACGTGCAAGTGTGCAAATTGAAGCAAGTTTCTGCCCTATAGTATTTAATTATGGGGTTGATTTTATCTAGACTATAGTATTTAATTTATTTAATTATAGACTATAGTAATTCAGATTTTATTTAATTATTTAAGTGTAATTTTCGGTCCTCATGTTGAATAGTCATATGTTTGACTAGAATTTTAATTAAGGGAAGAAACTACCTTAAATAGAATTCTAGTTTAGGGAATTTCCTAGTCTAGTTGGATCACTTTTAGATCCAATTATTTTTTCCCTTATAGCATAGTTTTCGGCCCTATTAAACACTTATAAATAGGTGCCTCATGTCACATTGTTACTTTAGACATTGTTGAATTAAATTGTTTTTGCATTCAATTTGTGTCTCAAATCTATTTGTCTTTTGAATACTTTTCACACGAAAATATTCATTCTTGGAGCTAGCAACTACAAGTCTATTTAAGGGTATTGCTCAATTCACTTGAGGGATTATGATGTGACCCGGATAATGAATCCAAGACACGAGAAATACGCAAGGGGAAGACTTAAGAATCGAACAATGTCAGAGAGAAAGGAAGGAACAATCCAACTCAAAAAGATAGGAATTTTGGACTCGAATTAAGATAGAACTTACTAGGATAGTTTGTGAAAGATAGGAGGTGGACGAATAGTGTCTTGTGGATGAATGTAGTGGCGTCGAGATGTAGATGATAGGTAGAATGGATTGGAACTTCAGCCGAACCCCGATTTCAAGAGACGAAACGCAGCTACTTCGATCTTCTCCGTTTTGTTAGCAATTCTCCCAAGTACTCGGTGTACCCTGAAAAACTTGAATAAGACTATTGAATTGCTAGATCAATAGAATTGTGTTTGATCAACCAAATGATCGATAAATGTGATCAAGGAAAGGATCGGTGAGACAATTGAGAAATTAACTCTTTATTTCATGCAACGTCTGAATTATGAATGTCACATGGTGCTCCTATTTATAGGAGTGTATATGGACGAAAATTAGAGTCCTGATACTAGAAGAATTCAAAATAAACTAGTTCTAATCTATCTAGGATTGTTACCTTATCCAAAATCTGGTTTTAAGGTAAAAATCAAAAGATACCAAAAATAAAGATAACAAAAATCTAACTAGATAAAGATAAATCCTAACTAACTTTGGGCTTGAACAACTCGCCAATTTTTGGACTTAGGCCTCAAATTAATGTGTTGGACTATTGTTGGATGAATCCACACGTTATCTTCAACGTCAACCTAGTCAGTATGCCCATACCGACTGTCTTCATGCAATCTGGTCAGTATGCCCATACCGACTGTCTTCATATCTTCATTCTTCAACTCTTCAAGTATGATATCCCATGGTGTGATTTTGATCATCATGTATTGTTCTTCAAATCTTGATTTCCAATCTTTGATGGCCCTTATTCTAACAATATTCGGACTTTTGAATGATAGCTCTGGATTTAATTCTTCAAGGCTTTTCAGGATCATATCAGATTGACCGGTATTCGCTAACGAGGAACAACTTGGAGATTTCAACCTTGAAGACGTTCAAGATTCAAGGAGGCTATTGGGTTGTGAATCACCACAACAAACACCACTCGTCCAACACCATCATCGACGACCTCCAACCACCCATCAACGTCCATCCTCACGGCTGCCACCAAGATCCAATTCTACCCCCGTTCGTTATATCCGTAAGTTCGTTCAAACACTATCATATCCTACCTTCTCCAAGCCCTTCTTCACCAACCTTCACACACGAAATTCTTCCAATTTCTAGCCCTATAAAACCGTCCAATTCAGCCCCTTGAACCTTTGGTTTGTGTTATTTAGTTGTGTCAAATTTCTAGGTATTTTAGTTGTCTAGATTAGTCGTAATTTTGTGTCGGATTGTTCCCTTCATTTAGTTGACATGTTTCGTATCCTAAAGTCTTCCGCTACGTCGTTATTATCGTCCTAGTTTGTGTCTGGGTCGTATCACCGGGTCACATCATAAATTTGGCATCAGAGCCACGTCAGCTCTGCTGGTCGTGGTTCAATCCGATGTGTCATACGCGTGTCAGTCTACGTGTCAGTATTTTGTCTACGTGTCATTGAGTTGTAAATCTGAATATTCATTGAAAAAAAAAAAGAAAAAGGAGCAAAGGGTTGAAGCCCTACGGCAAAAAAAAAAATCTTCAATAAAAAAATAAAATTGATTTCGATTTTAATTGTTCTTTCCTAGTTGTTTTAGACTCCTACCATCTATTTTAGGTAACTTTGACTATTTAGATTGTGTCCATCTAGGTGAAACCTAAACCATCCATACACCATCCGGACCATACACCCGTACACCAAACGCACCCTACACCAGTACACTATACACCATACATCCGTACACCATAAACCATACACCCATGTACTACTAAATAATTCCATACACCCTACACCATTAAGATAAATCTAGTCCGAGCCCGCCCGAATCGATTTAGAGATGCCGATAGTCTACACCGCAACAAGATAACCATCCCAGAGTTTGAGGGTCTATACGATCCAGAAGCGTACCTAGATTGGGAACGCAGAGTTCATAAGTTCTTTGAGCGCTACTACTTCCCCGAGCCAAAGAAAGTGCACTTAGTTTCCTTGGAGTTTAAAGACTATGCAGCAACATGGTGGGAATTTGATACGAACCCGAAAAGCATAAAAGAATCAAATCCAAGAAAGCCATTGAGAGCTTCAACGATAATCATGTTGTTCAAGATCAAAGATTGGAAATCAAGATTTGAAGAACAATACATGATGATCAAAATCACACCATGGGATATCATACTTGAAGAGTTGAAGAATGAAGGCATAAAGACAGTCGGTATGGGCATACTGACCAGATTGCATGAAGACAGTCGGTATGGGCATACTGACTAGGTTGACGTTGAAGATAACGTGTGGATTCATCCAATAATAGTCAAACACGTTAATTTGAGGCCCAAGTCCAAAAATTGGCGAGTTGTTCAAGCCCAAAGTTAGTTAGGATTTATCTTTATCTAGTTAGATATTTGTTATCTTTATTTTTGGTATCTTTTGATTCTTACCTTAAAACCAGATTTTGGATAAGGTAACAATCCTACATAGATTAGAACTAGTTTATTTCGAATTCTTCTAGTATTAGGACTCTAATTTTCGTCCATATACACTCCTATAAATAGGAGCACCATGTGACATTCATAATTCAGACGTTGCATGAAATAAAGAGTTGATTTCTCAATTGTCTCACCGACACTTTGGTTGATCACATTTATCGATCCTTTGGTTGATCAAACATAATTCTATTGATCTAGCAATTCAATAGTCTTATTCAAGTTCTTCAGGGTACAATCAAGTACTTGGGAGAATTGCTATCCGGAGAAGTTAGACGAGTGCGTTCGGGTTGATTCAACATGGGTTCACTGCTTTGACCTATCCTTCTACCACACCGTCGCCGCCATTACCAACACTCTACCGCCGTCTGCCACCATTCACCATCAAGTTCCAGCCATCATCAACGTGTCCAAGTGTCTACATCAAGTCTTCATCCATTGTTCATGTTTTCTAGTAAGTTTGTCTTTTAATTCGTGTCGGATTGAGTCCTTCTTTAGCTGACGTAGTTCGAGTCCTTAAAGTCTTCCACTTACGTATATCTTGTGTCTTGGATTATTTGTCCGGGTCACATCATAAAATGTTTGAAATAGAATGTGATCGCCTACCTTCCAAGACACAAGAATTCGTTTAATTTATGATGTGACCCGGATAAATAATCCAAGACACAAGAATACGCAAGCGGAAGACTTAAGAATCAAACAACGTCAGCGAGAAAGGAAGGAACAATCCGACTAAAAAAGATAGGAATTTTGGACTCGAATTAAGATAGAACTTACTAGGATAGTTTGTGGAAGATAGGAGGTGGATGAATAGTGTCTTGTGGATGAAGCTAGTGGCGTCGAGATGTAGATGATAGGTAGAATGGATTGGAACTTCAGCTGAACCCCGGCTTCAAGAGACGAAACGCAGCTACTTCGATCTTCTCCAATTTGTTAGAAATTCTCCCAAGTATTCATTGTACCCTGAAGAACTTGAATAAGAGTATTGAATTACTAGATCAATAGAATTGTATTTGATCAACCAAAGGATCGATAAATGTGATCAACCAAAGGATCGGTGAGACAATTGAGAAATTAACTCTTTATTTCATGCAACGTCTGAAAAATAATGTCACAAGGTACTCCTATTTATAGGAGTGACATATGGATGAAAATTAGAGTCCTAAAAGCTAAAGAAATCGAAAATATACTAATCTTAATTAAACTAGGATAAAATCAAAAGATACAAAAAATAAGATCAAAAATCTATTTAAATCTAACTAGATAAAGATAAATTCCAAATTGATTTTGGGCTTGAAAATCTCGCCTATCTTGGACTTGGGCCTCATAATTAACGTGTTGGACTATTATTGGATGAATCCACACGTTATCTTCAACGTCAACCCAGTCAGTATGCCCATACCGACTGTCTTTATGCAATCTGGTCAGTATGCCCATACCGACTGTCTTCATGCCTTCATTCCTCAACTCTTCAAGTATGATATCCCATGGTGTGATTTTGATTCTTACCTTAAAAACAGATTTTAGATAAGGTAACAATCCTAGTTAGATTAGCATTAATATTTTCGTTCCTATCTAGTTATTTAGGTCATAATTTTCCTCCCCTATGATATTATAAATAGGGATATCATGTGATACTTTGAAGGTTAGACAAATGCATGAATACAAGAAGTTAATTCTCTTTTGTCTCCAAGATCCTAAGGTTGATCGAAAATATCCAAACAATTCTATTGAATTAGCAATCCAATAGTCTTAATCAAGTTCTTCAGGGTACATTCGAGTACTTGGGAGAATTGCTATCCGGAGAATTAGTCATGCGCGTTCGAGTTGATACAACACGGGTTCGCCGATCCTGATTATCCTTCTACCTTCCACCGCCGCCACTACCACATTTCACGACAACCACCGCCGTCCGCCGCCGTGTCCAAGCCATCCACAAGCTATCCATCGAGCCCTTAATCATTTTCGGGTTTCTAGTAAGTTTCTATCATTTAATTTGTGTCGGATTGCATCCTTCTTTAGCTGACGTAGTTCGAGTCCTCAAAAGTCTCCCGTCTGCGTTTCACTCGTGTCTTGGATACATTGTCCGGGTCACATCATAAATTTGACGTATTTCACATCATAAATTTATGATGTGATAAGATAAGTCTTCCGCTTGCATATTCCTCGTGTCTTGGATTCTATTTCAAACGTTTTATTGCCCGAGGAGATACCTGGCGGCCTCCCTCCAGTTCGCGAGATCGAGCACCAGATCGATTTCGTACCCGGAGCAGTCCTTCCGAACCGACCAGCCTATCGCACGTCCTCTGACGAGACCAAAGAGATAGATAGGCAAGTGAATGAGCTATTGGAGAAGAAGCAAATCCGTGAGAGTTTGAGACCTTGCGCGGTTCCGGTCATTTTAGTGCCAAAGAAGAACAATGAATGGCGTATGTGCATAGATTGCCGAGCAATCAACAAAATTACGGTAAAGTATCATTTTCCCATCCCTAAGTTAGATGATATGCTAGATGAATTGTCTGGAGCTTGCATATTTCCGAAAATTGATTTGCGTTCTGGTTATTTTCAAGTACGTATGCAAGAAGGTGATGAATGGAAAACTGCATTTAAAACTAAGCATGGTTTGTATGAATGGCTTGTTATGCCTTTTGGTCTCACTAATGCACCAAGCACATTTATGCGTTTGATGAATCATGTTTTACGTGAAGTGATTGGAAAGTATGTTGTTGTGTATTTTGATGACATTCTGATTTATAGTGACACAATACACACACATATGCAGCACCTTAGACATGTGTTCGAATTTCTTAGAGAGTCGAAGCTATATAGTAATCTGTCTAAGTGTTCTTTTTACATGAGTGAAGTCATTTTTCTAGGCTTCGTTGTGAGTTTACGTGGTATAGAAGTAGACCGTTCCAAAATCAAAGCGATTGAGGAATGGCCCACTCCTAAGTCTGCGAGTGATGTTAGATCTTTCCATGGCCTTACTGGCTTTTATCGTCACTTTGTGCGTGATTTTTCCAGCATAGCTGCGCCGCTTACTGAGTTAAGCAAGAAAGATCGAAAGTTTGAATGGGGTCCTGTTCAAGAGCATGCGTTTAACACTCTAAAGTCTTGTTTATGTAATGCGTCTGTTCTTGCTCTTCCGAACTTCAATAAAACGTTTGAAATAGAATGTGATGCCTCGGGCAAAGGGATTGGTGCTGTTTTGATGCAAGAACGGCGTCCAGTCGCCTACTTTAGTGAGAAGCTCCACGATGCAGCCCTTCATTATTCGACTTATGACAAGGAGTTGTACGCACTGAAGAGAGCTTTGGAGACATGGCAGCACTATCTATAGCCAAAGGAGTTCGTGATTCATATGGACCACGAGAGCTTGAAGCATTTAAAGGGCCAGCAAAATCTGAATAAGCGGCATGCACATTGGGTAGAGTTCATCGAGTCCTTTCCGTACGTCATCTAGTATAAGAAAGGTGCTGAAAACGTGGTAGCCGATGCACTTTCATGAAGGTACGTTCTCTTGAACTTAATGCATGCTAAGTTGTTGGGCTTTGATCACATTAAGGGCTTATATGCATTAGATCCATTTTTTGCACCTATATATGAAGCATGTTCGAAACTTGCTAAGGCTAGAGATGGATTTCTCGTGCATGATGGGTTTCTGTTCAAGGGTTCTTGTTTGTGTGTTCCTAAGTCTTCTATGCGTGAATTGTTAGTTCTTGAATCGCATGCGGGAGGTTTAATGGGTCACTTTGGTGTGTCAAAAACATTAGACTTGCTGCATGAACACTTTTATTGGTCACATATGAGACATGATGTTGAGAATGTGTATAGTAGATGTATAACTTGTAGGAGGTCGAAATCTACATCACACCCGTTTGGTTTATACACTCCTCTACCAGCCCCGTCTTCCCCGTGGATTGATTTATCTATGGATTTCATATTAGGATTACCACGGTCTAGGTTTGGTCGAGATTCAATTTTTGTTGTAGTTGATAGGTTTTCCAAGATGTCTCATTTCATTGCATGTAGGAAAACCGATGATGCAGTACACATAGCTAATCTGTTCTTTATACATGTTGTGCGTTTACATGGAATACCTAGAACTATTGTTAGTGATAGAGATTCTAAGTTTCTTGCACACTTTTGGCGTGTACTATGGGGTAAGTTAGGTACCAAACTGTTATTTTCTACTGCATGTCATCCACAAACTGATGGACAAACTGAAGTAGTTAATCGCACTTTAGGTACTTTGCTGCGTTCTTTAGTTAAAAACAACTTGAAATCATGGGAAGATTGTTTTCCATATGCTGAATTTGCTTATAATAGAGTTGTGCATTCATCTACCAATATGTCTCCGTTTGAAGTTGTTTATGGTTTTAATCCGTTAACGCCTAATGATATGTTGCCTTTACCTGTTGAGCATCTAATAAGTATTAAAGGTACAAGAAAAGCAGAACAAGTTAAGGAGATACATGAGAAAGTACGTGCGCGTATTGAAGTCATTGGCGTACTTAATGTTGTTCAAAAGAACAAACGGCGCAAGCAAGTGATTTTCCAGCCTGGAGATCGCGTTTGGATTCATCTGAGTCCTGGACGGTTTCCTAACTTGAGAAAATCAAAATTAATGCCTAGAGGAGATGGACTGTTCACCGTGCTGAGTCGAGTCAATGATAATGCATATCGCATTGATTTACCCGGTGAGTATAAGTGTTCGTCTATATTTAATGTTGCTGACTTATCTCCCTTTTCTGCAGATGATGAGTTCGAACAAGATGAGTCCGAGAATTCGAGGATAAATTCTTTTCAGCAGGGGAGAATGATGAGATCGTGCCTTGCAATGATCCAGATGATCCGGAGTTGCAGTTCAAAGGTCCTGTGACGCGTTTGCGAGCTAAGAAGTTGCAAGCTTATCTACAAGCTTCAATAAGGCGCAAATTCGAAATGCATGAAGATGAAGTGAAGAGTAGCCCGAGATGGATCACTATGCTAACCATTGATGATAAAGAATAAGGCTTGAAGTTAGTCGGTATGGGCATACTGACCAGATTGCATGAAGTTAGTCGGTATGGGCATACTGACCAAGTTGACGTTGAAGATAACGTGTGGATTCATCTAATAATAGTCCAACACATTATTGAAGAGCCCAAGTCCATAAGTGGCGACATTTTGAAGGCCCAAAAATCAATTTGGGATTTATTTTTATCTAGATAGATTTTTATTATTTTATTTTTGGTATCTTTTGATTCTTACCTTAAAAACAGATTTTGGATAAGGTAACAATCCTAGTTAGATTAGCATTAATATTTTCGTTCATATCTAGTTATTTAGGTCATAATTTTCGTCCCCTATGATATTATAAATAGGGATATCATGTGATACTTTGAAGGCTAGACAATTGCATGAATACAAGAAGTTAATTCTCTTTTGTCTCCAAGATCCTAAGGTTGATCGAAAATATCCAAACAATTCTATTGAATTAGAAATCCAATAGTCTTAATCAAGTTCTTCAGGGTACATTCGAGTACTTGGGAGAATTGCTATCCGGAGAATTAGTCGTGCGCGTTCGAGTTGATACAACACGGGTTCTCTGATCCTGATTATCCTTCTACCTTCCACCGCTGCCACTACCACCTTTCACGATGACCACCGCCGCCTTCACCGCCGTCCGTCGCCATGTCCAAGCCATCCACAAGCTGTCCATCGAGCCCTTAATCATTGTTCGGGTTTCTAGTAAGTTTCTATCGTTTAATTTGTGTCGGATTGCATCCTTCTTTAGCTGAGGTAGTTCGAGTCCTCAAAAGTCTTCCGCCTGCGTTTCATTCGTGTCTTGGATACATTTTATGATGTGACCCGGAAAAATAATCCAAGACGCAAGAATATGCAAGCGGAAGACTTTAAGGACTCGAACTATGTCAGCTAAAGAAGGACTCAATCCGACACGAATTAAAAGACAAACTTACTAGAAAACACGAACAATGGATGAAGACTCGATGTAGACACTTGGACATGTTGATGATGGCTGGAACTTGATGGTGAACGGTGGCGGACGGCAGTAGAGTGTTGGTAATTGGTACGACCCGGACTCTAGGAATGAACACAAGTCGACACACGAAAGGTTTTGTGTCTTCTATGACTCAAACAACTAATGAAAGAAATATGCGGAAGATAACGGAACAAACTAGACGAATAGAACTAAATAAAATACCTAAACTATGACATACAAAATAACACAAATCCAGAGGATGAGGGGCTGTTTTGGACGGTGTTAGGGACGGTATTGATGAAGGGGTTTTGGGCGTGCGGTATGGTTGAAGAAGGGCTTGAGTAGATAGGGTATGATAGAGTTATAACGGACTTACGGATTGAACGGAAGGAACATGATCTTGAACACGATGGGCTGACTTGGAACGGACGTTTGATGAAGGATGGTTGACGTGAGGGCTGGACGGCGGTGATGAATATGTTGTGAATTACAACCCAAAAGTTGCCTTGAATCTCGAACGTACACAAGGCCAAATTCTTTAAGTTGCTCTTCGATTAGCGAGTCTCCGTCAATCCCTCGAATGTGGACGATGAATTCCCTTTGTAAAACCTAGAATTGCTAGTTCTAAGAGTATGAATTTAATATCTAAACTCACAAAGATTTAAATGGGGATGAGACAATATTGAAGCAAAAGCTAATTAATCAAATAAAGTCTAAAGTAACATTGTAACATGGATCACCTATTTATAAGACATAGGTGACCGAAAATCCTATGCTAATTGACCGAAAATTAGAGTCCAAATCAAACTAGGATTGGACTTGGAAATTTCCTAAACTAGAATTCTATTTAAGGTAGAAATTGTAGATCTTACCTTATCTAAAATCCTAGTCAAACTGTGACTTAAAGGGGCCGAAAATTACATTAAATAAATACTAAAAATCTGACTTAATACTATAGTCCAAATTAATTAAATAAAATACTATAGTCTAATAAATCAATCCCCTTAATTGGATCATCAAGGGCCGATTATTTTGGGCTTCACCATCTTGGTCGTGGGCTTCAATCACACGCACACATGCACACTCACATGCACGTACACGTCCTCATGCTTTGCAATCCAAGTCTTGATCTCCATCTTCCAACTTTAATAAGGTCATCATCTTCAAGCTTCCTTGCATGTTGTCTTCTTCTTCGAGCTTCTTGCGAATTGTAGCTTGCAAATAATCTTGCAACTTCTTAGCTCGTAGTCTTGTGACGGGTCCTTTGAATTGCAGCTCTTCATTGATTTCCTCATTACTATGGATGTCCTCATCATTCTCCCCCTGCTGAAAAGAATTCGTCCTCGAATTTGGATCATCATCATGGTCGAATTCATCTGCAAGAAAAGGAGATAAATCAACTACATTAAACGTGGAAGAACACTTATACTCACCAGGTAGATCAATGCGGTATGCATTGTCATTAACACGGCTTAGAACAGTGAAGGGACCATCTCCACGGGGCGACAACTTGGACTTCCTCAAGTTCGGGAATCGGCCAGGGCTTAAATGAACCCAAACACGATCACTGGGCTGGAATATCACACGCTTGCGCCTCGTGTTGCGTGCGGCGGCAATTCGTGAGCCTTGGTGCTCAATTCGGGCACGTACCTTCTCATGCATCTCTTGAATAAAATCAGCTCTCTTCATACCTTTAACACTCGTTAGATGCTCAACGGGTAAAGGAAGCAAATCAGTAGGAGTTAGTGGATTAAATCCATAAACTACCTCAAAAGGAGACATGTTAGTAGAAGAATGCACAACACGATTATACGCAAATTCAGCATATGGTAAACATTCTTCCCATGACTTCAAATTATTCTTAATTAGAGACCTAAGTAAAGCTCCTAAAGTGCGATTCACAACCTCAGTTTGACCATCAGTTTGTGGATGACATGCAGTAGAAAACAATAACTTAGTACCTAATTTTCCCCACAAAACACGCCAGAAATGTCCTAAAAACTTAGAATCCCTATCACTAACAATAGTACAAGGAATTCCATGCAATCTAACAACATGCACAAAGAACAAGTTAGCAACATGTATAGCATCATCAATTTTCCTACATGCAATGAAATGAACCATTTTGGAAAACCTATCAACTACAACAAACACAGAATCCTTACCCGACCTAGATCTAGGCAATCCTAAGATGAAATCCATAGAAATATCAATCCAAAGAGCTGAAGGAACGGGTAGGGGCGTGTACAATCCGAATGGGTGTGATGTGGATTTGGCTTGACGACAAGTAATGCAACGACTACACACATTCTCTACATCCTTTCGCATATGCGGCCAAAAGAAGTGTTTATGCAGCAAGTTCAATGTCTTATGCACATCAAAGTGACCCATTAAACCCCCCGCATGCGATTCCAACACTAATAGCTCACGCATAGAACAAACAGGGATGCATAACTTCGACTCTTTGAAGAGAAAACCATCATGCACATAATAACCATCAAAAGACCTAGGTTTCGAGCTATATGAGGCATAAATGGGGCTGAAGTAGGCGTCCTCAACATATAAAGGCTTAATGGACTCAAAACCAAGCATCTTAGCATGCATTAAGTTCAAAAGAGCGTACCTTCTTGATAGAGCATCGGCGACCACATTGTCTTCGCCTTTCTTGTACTTGATAACATACGGGAAAGACTCGATGAACTCGACCCATCTCGCATGTCTCTTGTTCAGATTGTTTTGCCCTTTCAAGTACTTCAAGCTTTCATGATCCGTGTGGATGACAAACTCCTTAGGCTAGAGATAGTGCTGCCATGTGTCCAACGCACGCTTCAAAGCGTAGAGCTCTTTATCGTACGTGGAATATCTAAGGGAGGTGCCATTTAAATTCTCACTGAAGTATGCAATGGGTCGTTTTTCCTGCATCAAAACAGCACTAATACCTATGCCCGAAGCATCACACTCGATCTCAAAAGTCTTAGAAAAATCAGGTAAACAAAGAACAGGAGCTGAACATAACAAAGACTTCAAAGTAGTAAAAGCATGCTCTTGTTGTTTACCCCACTCAAATTTCCGGTCCTTTTTACTTAGCTCTGTAAGAGGGGCGGCTATACTGGAGAAATCCCGTACAAAATGACGATAAAACCCAGCCAATCCATGAAAGGATCGAACCTCAGAGGCGTTTTTCGGGGTTGGCCATTCCTCAATCACTTTGATTTTGGAACGGTCTACCTCAATACCTCGTGAACTAACGACAAAGCCTAGAAACACGACTTCATCCAAACAAAATGAACACTTAGACAAGTTTCCATACAATTTAGCATCACACAATAAGCAAAATACACGCCTAAGGTGTTCTAGGTGCGCCTGTGCACTGTGACTGTAAATCAAAATATCATCAAAGTATACAACCACTAATTTACCAATCACATCACGCAAAACATGATTCATTAACCTCATAAACGTGCTCGGTACATTAGTGAGACCAAAAGGCATAACTAACCACTCATATAAACCATGCTTTGTTTTAAACGCAGTTTTCCATTCATCCCCTTCATGCATTCTAACTTGAAAATAACCAGATCTCAAATCTATCTTAGAAAACACATTAGAACCACTTAACTCATCTAGCATATCATCAAGTCTAGGGATAGGAAATCTATACTTAACTTTTGTTTTCTTCATGAGGCAATTTAGAATGATGAGTTGCCCAAGATCAGTGAGGACGACCCGAAGTCACCCCTCACACCGGGAGAAGAGGCATCCTTTTCCAACACGTCGACATGGGACGCCAAGTACCATTTTGACGCACTGATCTCCTACGTCAACCGTCAAAATCGTGAGATGGAAAATAGACTTGGTGAACAACTAGCCAAGTTAGCTGAGCAGATTGGGAGCCTCAAAACCCAGTCAACTAAAGCTCAGATAGTTCAAGGACCTCCTGAGAGGCCCAATGAACCCCTAGGCGCAGTAGAGAGGCAAGTTGAGCCTCAAGGAGCCGCAGCACCGCCCAGAGCTGCCAACCGACGCCCCCAGCCGCCACCTGAGCTAGAGGATGATGATTTCGGACCCGAGTCCGACTATCATGAGGAGTTCGAAGATAATTTTGAATCTCCACAAAGGGAAAACCACCGAGATTGTCCCCGAGCCCCATACAGACGTGCATTCCGCGTCGATAGACCCAGATTCGAGGAAGACAACTCAATGGTAAACAACATCAAAACCACCATTCCAGATTTCATGGGATTGCACGATCCTGATATATATCTCGATTGGGAAAAGAAGGTCGACAAGATCTTCGAATGTTATGAGTTTCCAGAGCTGAAGAAGGTGCAACTCACTTCCTTAGAATTCAAAGGATACGCCGCCACTTGGTGGGAAAATCAGTAGCAGAGAAGGCGTCGTGATCGATATCCACCTATTGATATATGGTACGAGATGAAGGACATCATGCGAGGGCGATCCATTCCAGTTCATTATGAATGAGAATTAGAAAAGAAGCTGAACTGGATCAAGCAAGGTACTCGATCAATTGAAGAGTATCACAAAGAGCTTGAAACCATGCTCAATCGAGTGGGCAAAGAGGAGTCGCTAAATGCCACCATCATCCGGTACATTGAAGGGATGAATCCGGATATAGCCTGTGAAGTTGAACTAAAGGACTTTCATAGCATTGAAGAGATGGTGCACTACGCCACTATAGTAGAAAGACAGTTGCGAGAAGGACGGCGGCACAACCATCATAGTGCCGCCACCCCTAGACCTTCATGGAATAAAGGTACGTCTTCTACTCCTCCATCTGATCCCACACGACCCCGAGGTCAGCCTCGACAGCCCGATCGTCGTTTTGATCGCTCTGCACCGCCAAACAACAGTAGACCCGCTTCTACTGCACCCGCACCCGTGAGGCCGCCATTTCAATGGCCAAATCAGCCCTCACAACCTCCAGATTTAGCCCCTAACCATGCTCGAGATATCCAATGCCACAAATGTCAAGGTTGGGGCCATTTTCAGAACCAGTGCCCAAACAGACGCGTTTTGATCATCACAGATCAAAATGAGATCGAGTCAGCCAGTGAGGATGAACAAGAGCAGCCCGTAGGCGTCCCTAAGGTTGAGGAGACATCCACAGTTGAGCCTGAAGAAGAGGAGCCCGAGACTCCTCGATAGCCTTGTCTCTATTCGCAGTTTGAGCATCACTCGCGACGAGGACCAGCAAAATCAGCGAGAAAATATTTTCTATACCCGAGTCATGATCAAAGACAAGACATGCTCAATGATAGTTGATAATGGGAGCGTAATCAATGTCATTAGTCAGTATGCTATAGATAAACTAGCGCTGACTGTGATAAAGCATCACAAGCCATATAAGCTGCAATGGCTTACTGATCGAGGCGAGATTCGCGTAGGTGGCCAGGTAAGTATCAATTTTTCAATTGGTAGATATTCTGACACTGTTATCTGCGATGTTATTCCATGGATGCAGCCCATATACTCTTAGGGAGACCTTGGCAATTCGACCGCCAAGTAGTTCACAACGGCGTCGCGAACACTTACACTGTTACGTGAAACGGTCGAGCCACCATTTTAAATCCTTTGTCCCCTAAAGCTATAGCCAAAGATTAACAAAGTATGCAAGAGAAGCTCAAAGAAGAACGTGAAAGGGCAGCCGCAGTAGCCCGTAGATCCACCGCCACCACCGGTGAAGTTTCGGCCGATTCCACCTTAACGGCCGTCGTTCTTCCATCTCCTTCTAACAACACTTCAAGGCAGCCCCCTAAAGGCCCCAATGCAGCTGGAAATTCGTCCAACATAGCCAAAAATCGCAGCCTTTTTATTTCAGTAAAAGGCGTGGAAAAAGCAATTAAAGCAGGTTTGCCTTTAGTTCTTTTGACTTGTAAGAGCAGTGCTACTAACAAGTCTTGTTTGCCTAGTGTTGTACAACCCTTGATGGATGAGTTTGCGGACGTGTTCTCGGAGGAGATTCTAAGTGGTTTACTTTCAGTTCGAGGGATCGAGCACCAGATCGATTTCCAGCCCGGTGCCGTTCTTCCCAACCGTCCAGCCTACCGTACCAGCCCCGAAGAGACGAAAGAGATCAATTGTCAAGTAAAGGAGCTGTTGGAGAAGAAGAAAATCCGTGAATCATTGAGTTCGTGCGCTGTACCTGTCATTCTAGTGCCAAAGAAAAACAACGAGTGGAGAATGTGCATGGATTGTCGCGCCATCAACAAGATTACGATAAAGTATCATTTTCCTATCCCTAGGTTAGATGACATGTTGGATAAGTTATCTGGTTCGAAAGTTTTCTCTAAAATTGACTTGAGATCCGGATATTTTCAAGTAAGAATGAAAGAGGGAGATGAATGGAAAACAACCTTTAAAACTAAACATAGTTTATATGAATGGTTAGTTATGCCCTTTGGACTTACTAATGCGCCTAGTACATTCATGAGATTAATGAACCATGTCTTGCATGATGTGATTGGAAAATTTGTGGTTGTTTATTTTGATGACATATTGATTTATAGCCGCAGCACACACGCACACCTTGAGCACCTACGCCATGTTTTTATGCTCTTACGTGATGCTAAGTTGTATGGAAATTTGGCTAAGTGTTCTTTTTGCATGAATGAAGTCATTTTCTTAGGCTTCGTTGTTAGTGAACGCGGTATAGAAGTAGACCGTTCTAAGATCATTGTGATCGAAGAATGGCCAACTCCTAAATCAGCGTCAGATGTTCGATCATTCCACGGCTTAGCTGGATTTTATCGTCGCTTTGTGCGCGATTTCTCCACAATAGCCGCTCCTCTTACTGAGCTAAGTAAGAATGATTGACCATTCGAGTGGGGTAAGTTACAAGAGGAGGCGTTTACATGCCTAAAGTACCTCCTGTATCATGCACCTGTTTTATGTTTGCCTGATTTTTCTAAAACTTTTGAAATTGAATGTGATGCCTCGAGCAAGGGTATTGGTGCTGTTCTTATGCAAGAGAGAAGGCCCGTCACCTATTTTAGTGAAAAGCTCAACGATGCAGCCCTCAAGTATTCTACATACGACAAGGAGCTGTACGCGCTAAAATGAGCTTTGGAGACGTGGCAGCATTATTTGTGGCCAAAGGAGTTCGTGATTCACACCGATCACGAAAGCTTAAAGCATTTAAAGGGCCAAAATAATCTGAATAAGATACATGCGAGATGGGTCGAGTTCATCGAGTCTTTCCCGTATGTCATCAAATACAAGAAAGGTGAGGAGAACATAGTAGCCGACACATTATCTCGAAGGTACACATTTCTAACCTTAATGCATGCTAAATTGTTGGGTTTTGAATCGATTAAGAGCTTGTACAAATCTGATCCATTTTTCTCGCCCATATATGATGCATGTTCCGTCAAGTCACGTGCTATTGATGGTTTTTATGTTAGTGATGGCTACTTGTTTAAAGAGTCTGAATTATGCATTCTTGTTTCATCTATGCGTGAGCTATTGGTTTTGGAATCGCATGTGGGGGGTTTAATGGGACATTTTGGTGTTACTAAGACATTAAACTTGCTGCATGAACATTTTTATTGGCCGCATATGAGAAAGGATGTTGAGAATGTGTGTAGTCGTTGTATTACATGTCGTAGAGCTAAATCGACTTCACACCCATTTGGACTGTACACGCCACTACCCGCACCTTCGTCCCCTTGGATTGATGTGTCTATGGACTTTATTTTGGGGTTACCTAGGTCTAAGACGGGTAAGGAATCTGTTTTTGTGGTAGTTGATCGGTTTTCTAAGATGGCTCACTTTATTGCATGTAAGAAAACTGATGATGCTGTGAATGTTGCTAACTTATTCTTTCATGAAGTTGTGCGTTTGCATGGTTTACCTAGGACTATTGTTAGTGACAAAGATTCAAAATTTCTAGGCCATTTTTGGCGTGTTCTTTGGGGAAAAATAGGTACCAAACTTTTGTTTTCTACTGCATGTCATCCTCAAACTGACAGACAAACTGAAGTAGTAAACCGGACGTTAGGTACCTTATTGCGTGCTTTAATTAAAAACAACTTGAAAAATTGGGAAGATTGTTTGCCACATGCTGAATTTGCATATAATCGTGTTGTACATTCATCTACCAATATGTCTCCATTTGAAGTTGTGTATGGATTTAACCCTTTAACTCCTTCGGATCTTATACCATTACCTGTTGAGCATTTATCAAGTATAAAAGGTCTGAAGCGAGCTGATTTCATCAAGGATCAACATGAAAAGGTAAGAGCTCGAATTGAGCAAAAGGGCGTGAATACCGCCGCCGCAAGGAATCAACATTGGAAGCAAGTCATTTTCAAGTCCGGTGATCGTGTTTGGATTCATCTGAGTCCCGGTCAGTTCCCAAACTTGAGAAAGTCTAAGCTTAATTCACGAGGAGATAGCCCGTTCACCGTGATCAGCCGCGTGAATGACAATGCGTATCGCATTGATTTACCTGGTGAGTATAAGTGCTCTTCCACGTTTAATGTAGCTGACTTATCTCCTTTTCCTGCAGATTCGTTCGACCAAGAAGACACCTTGAATTCGAGGTCAAATTCTTTTCAGGAGGGGGGGAATGATGAAGCCATGCCTAGGATTGAAGAAGATAATCCGGAGCTGCAAATGATTGGACCAATCACAAGACTAAGAGCAAAGAAATTGCAAGGCTATTTCCAAGCCTATGTGCGACGCAAGTTAGACAAACAAGAGATCATGCATTGCAGCCTTAAATGGATTACCATGTTGTCTATTCACGATGAAGATGAAGGCATGAAGTTGGAGACGAGTACTTAAAGAGGGAAGAAGGATTTTGACGTGTTGCATGGCTCGTGCACGTCGAACTCATGCATGAATTATTTCGAATATTTGGGCAGCCCATGGAGTTCAATTAATTCAGCCCAATTCGAAATATTAGAGTCCAATTATGAAGGCCCAAAAGTGTTGGGTTTTAATTATCCATTAGATAGATTTTTATTATTTTATTTTTGGTCTTTTTGGATTTACCTTAAATAGAGTTCTAATTAAGGTAGGAATCCTAGTTAGATTAGGATAACTTTTTATTTTCGATTTCTCTTAGGATTTTACTTTAAATTTTCGTCCATCTCTCTATTATAAATATGGGATCATTGTTACATTGATATTTAGACCATATTTGATTAAGAAGAATTTACCTTTCAATATTGTCTCACCCAAGAACCTCTTTTCTTAATTTTCAGCCGAAAATTGAACTCTTGAAAGCCTAGCAACTTCCAAATTTTATTTTAAATCTCGTTCTATTCACTTGTAGGAATAGGGTTAGATTTCTATCGAGAAGACAACCGATTGTTGTACGTTTCGTGAGGTGATCTTCACGGGGTTTGCAGCTGTGTTTTCGACTCAAATTCTACCAACACCGCCGCCGATCATCATCAACATCACCCACCTATCATATTTCGTCCATTACACTATCATCCATCAAGTTCGAGTCAAGTTGTGCACGTATACAAGCTGTTCGAGTCCAGTTCGCTCATACGTGCTCAACTCGCCAAGATAAGCATTTATTTTGTAAGTTCTTTATTTTCATGTCCTAACCTATCTACTACAGCCCTTCTTCACCACATAACATCATACTATATGCCCATAGTCATACCCTTTCGATTCGAACCAAAAACAGCCCATTTCCCATCCTATTTAGTTGTGTTTTATTTGGTGTCGTGTCATAGTCTAGGTAATTTAATTGAGTCCTTTTGAGTTTTGTTAAACCCTTACTTGTTGACGTGTGTTCGATCTTGGTTATCCGCAAACCAAGGTGTTGTGATTCATCCCGGGTCACATCAATAAAGAATGAGTCATCTTGAAGGAAAACGAGAAAATATTCTCTTTTCAAAATTAAAGTTACTATTCCACACAAGGGACAAATAAAATTCTCGAGCGCTCGATTGACCTCAAAATGAAAATCCGGGAACGCCAACGGATTTCTCGAGAAATTTTCTATAAGATAGGCTTGAGAGAACAAGGCTCGGGTCAACACATGAGATTTCACAAATTTCTAACGAACGCGCTCCTACGGAAAAACACTATTCATAACTTCTTTAAACGCGATTTAAATCATCGGGAACTCAAACGACTTCAGATTCAAAATCCGAAAACACCGGCATGCTCCTTGGGTCAATGCCTTTCAAACATGACCAAAATCGGCTACAATTGAGCTCGGATCGAAATTCTTGAAAAGACAATTTTACGAAAAATAAATCCTAAAATCGCGGCTTACAACCGAAACATCTTTATTATGCTCGAAATTCCCTCTTAATATTTCCTAATTAAAATTAGGAATTACTTAATCACCTTCTGAAAATCCGGGTTGTTACAAGACCGGTCTCCGACTTTTGTTGGAGGGCAAGAGCGCCGTCGGGAAGTAGTAGGCGGCTCTGCTGCAATTGCAACCCGTCGAGACACCGACGCCAGCCACCTTCTTTCGACACACTCGATTCCGTCGATTTTTTTTGTCGACCCCAGTTTCCATTTTCTGCTTGTATTTTAATTCCGCATTTCATTCCATCTTTCGTTATTGTTGTATTTCCATTCCCGTTATTACTCACCTATCGTTTGAGCTAATAAGCTCTAGAAGCATGATAGGGCAAGATGAAATATCCAATTAAATGTTTTTGTTCTCTGCCTGATTGATCTCTGCACAAAGGAAGGAAAAAAGTTATTTCTTAAAGGATTATTGTTGATTGAGCTCTTGAGCATGTTTAGATATGATATTAATGCTTAGCATGAGATGTTGAGAATTGCTTATTTGTTGCAATAAGTATATATATGTGATCATGATCTTGAGAATGATGTTGATATTTTGCTAAGGATTGTATAGATGAGTAATGACTTCTAGGGTAGTGATAGAATCCCTTGTAGGCCATGAGATCATGCTTTGATTGAGGGATTAGTCCTAGAGTTTTGCTCTAGGCTTGGTTTTGCTAGCAAGTTAAGCAGGAAGGATTATATTATTTGATAACAGGATTTTGAGCTCAAAGGATTGTGATTTTTATCACCAGGATGTGATCTTTGATTACTAAGGGAGTCACTGCTAGGTACCTCCCTCACATACTCGAGTCACTGCTGGGTAACTCCCTCGCATACTCAGTAGGATATCTGAGGTAACCCCTCTCTTATCCTAAGACATGTCTAAGGGTGCAGTAGACATCAGGTTTGAGCCAGAAAGGGCCCAAAGGAAAAGGAAAATATTTTACGGATATGGAGAGGGCTTTTGCATTTTGCTCTCCATATACCGCCAGTTGTGATTGGATATTTCTAAAGTTTTATTAAAAAGTCTTTATCAAGAGTACATTAGTGCTCATGCCTTCCTTTTCAAAGGTTTTCCAAGTTAAGATGCTGAGCATGTTGATGGCTATGGATGTGGGTTGGCTGCCGAAATCTTGTTTTGCTATTAAGTGTACTAACCCCACTATGAATTCTGCTACTCTGATAAGTCCTAGCTATATCTCCTAGACTTATTATCCTTATTTGAAATCCTATGAATATCTTGTAAGACATGATTAAACATGATTATATATATTGATGCATATTAAGTTATATCTATGCTCTTTGTTTCATGTTTTATTTTTCACCTATAAAGATGCTTGAGCATGTTGGTTATGTTAAATTGTCTCGACCTATGAACGAGTCTATTATTTGTTGGTATGCTTAATTAGTCTTATCCCGTTCGTTACACTTAGAAATGTTTGAATCCTTCTTGATCGAGTTATTTCAAGAGTCATTGCATATCTTTCAAAAACACTTCCCTATTTGAGAACATTCTTCATTAATCTTCCGCTTAAATCATTAATCTCTTTAATTAACAACCTGTCCCCATTAATTAATCCCCCTCTCGGAACCGGGTTGTTACACTTGAACTCGAGGAGAAACTTGCTGAATTTTCAGGAAAAAACCTTGACATTGTCCAATGCAGGGACAATATATTCATGACAGTGATACTATTATGAAAACAAAAGAGAAACTTCAATGTTGTACTAAATGATGACTCCGATGAAAAAGAGAAATGAGATCGAGCTATGTTTTTGTGAAAATCGAAGAGGGGTTTGAATATCGCATAAATTCTTTTTAAATAATTACACAAACATTTATCTTTATTTTTTTTTATAATTATAAAATTTTAGATTTTCTTTTTCATCATCCATTTATTTTCTTTCATTAACCTTTTTCTTGACGACAATTTTTGGCCTGTCCTTTTGTGATAGAAAAATATTAGTGCAATGGTAAATAGGGACCCACGTGACATAGAAAAATATAATTAATATATATCGCATATTCGCATTCACATAATCACATTCTTCACATTCACATGTATTTGTTGTTCTACCTTCAACTATTCCAATAAACCACCCAACTACCCAACTGCGTTTGATATTTCTTAGTGAAACGTTTTTGGGGTTTTAATTTAGCGTATATCAGTCAGAAAACGTTCGTCTCCTTTTGACTTCTTCATTTATGGAACAATTCTTTTATATGATCATACTAAATTATAATATTCCCACAGGATTTTGCTTTTGGTTTCTTGGCGGGCTACTCGAATAATAGGAATTTCTGGGCATTCATCGTCATATTTAGCAATTTGTTTTAATTGTGGACAGGTTAATGTTTGGAGGAGATTGAGGAGATAAATTATTTCCATTTAAAATGGGGTTTCTGATTAGTGACGAAAGATTCTCTCTTTTTCTTGGATAGGAACCAGTAAAGGGTTCTTTCAGCGCCTTTAAGCTTCTCTTTATGTAGTTGTTGCTTTTTGCAAGACCTTTTCTTTTTTCTTTCCCATTTTTGATCTGAGGGCTTTTTGCTTCCACCATTTCTGCAGAATTTGGAGTCTATTGTATTGAGGTGAGCCACTTCTGCAATGTATAATCTTTGTTCATTGCATTCCTGATTGCTTTAAGTTATGAATTACAATAGATAGAGGGATCATTTATTTTTGGATATCTTATCATAAAAATTTTGGTTGCCAATCGGAAGTAAATTTGCGGGTTTATATGATTTTTCGGGTTCTATATTTGCTACTTGAAGCAGTTGGGCCCTTAGATTATTGATTGCTGGGGAAGTATTGTTTCTTTACAGCTTCTTCAGCTTTCTTCGTTTTTCCTAAATTTTTATTTGGTTCTGAATTATGCTGCACCTAAGTATTTTCTAGTATAAATTGCATTACAACTTGAAGGGCTTCAACTGTACCTTGCTTCTTGTGTAGCATCTTGGATATACTTTTGGAACATATTCAATCCTTCCACATTTTGGTCTTGTAGTCCCTTTCTTTTTCTTTGTTTAGGATATCTAAGAAGCAAGCAAATTTATGAACTCAAATTGTTGAAGAAAATGCGAAATTAAAAGCTTGTTCATTTTTGCGACCTGATAGATACATTTGTATCCTGGAGTTGAAACTTAAATCACAGGCTGCTTAACTTGTGTTGTTGAAATCTTTTGTTCTTGCCAATGTAACTTTAAAATATACATAATAATACCAAGTGATCTTATTTCTAAACGAGAATGCATGCTCAGCAATCACCACATAATCAACCCCATAAACACTAATCTTACTACCAGCAGAACTTTTCCTTTCAATCCTGACAATCAAATTTGTTATTCTTAAATGGAAAGCAAACATGTGAATAGAATGTCCAGTCAGTATTGTAATAGACAGGATTGATAGTTGCAGTTTTTCTACTCTGTTTGTAACTTTGTATGGGCCCTTTCTTTCTTCTATGCTTACTCGATGACATATTTCAAGGATTTGTATTGTTCTAGAATTTATCCAATTGTTTGGTGGCAGGTTAAAGGCTTTGTTGACTATGTGGCGACTGCATTTCACCTAATGGGCTGGTTTAACAAAATTTTCAAAGGTTCAGACCATAAAGTTTCAGAGGGGCAGTATGATTGGAGATATGGATCTGAACCAGTGGAAAATAATCCATCTACTTCATGGGTAAATGTTCTTTACATACTCTTTTGCTTACTCATTTTACATGCCATTCGTCTGTTTTTTCTGTATTTCTTGACCGTTGATTCTAAAGATGTCCATGCTTGTTAGGATGACCTGGATAATAGTTTATTGAGTATCATGCAGGAGAATGTTATGCACTATATCTGTGTAACTGATCAATTACCACCAGCAGGAGCTAGGTTGTTTAGACTAACTGATTTATGGTATCATAATGGAGAATATAATCCCTAAGTCTCTAGCCTGACTGGGATGCTGTTCACCTTAAGGATATCTGCTAATTTGTGATCTGGACAATTTGAATTTTTTTTTGTGCAGAAAATGTATTTCTAAGTCTCATTTTAATCTAATAGGTTACATATCATTAATATCTTTGTATAATACTACTTTTTCCTTGGTGGTGGCATCACTGGCATGAATTATATCTACAAAAAAAAAATCATTTCACTCTCTTACATATTAATTCTTTTTGAGGAAAAGCTTAACTTTTAGAAGAAAAATGGTGTAGGACTCATGGTCAGAGATGGAAGACATAGACCGTGCTATTGCATTATCTCTTTCAGAAGAAGATCAGAGAGGAACGACTATTATTGGTGAGTGCTTCGACAATATTTATCTCTTACATCAATCATAAACTGTGCTGGTTCTATATAATCAATTATCTTCAATTGTACTCCGTAGCAACTTTTTGGTTGTATTTGTATGTAATTGTCTGTTATAGATAATTTTGCTTTGTTGGCCTAGGATGTAGTTAATTGTATTGGTGCATCATATTTCCTGTCAGAGTTGGCTTCTCTATGTGTTTGGTTAGTAAAATTAAATTTGTACATAATATCTAATTACTAATTCTTTCTCTGTCTTGGTCTGTGCATTATGTTCTCTTCTATAATTTATTTTCTCATTGTACCATTTATTTGTACCAGTTTATTAAAGTAAATTTCTGGATGGATAGATAGTGAACCACAATGGGAAGAAGATGAACTACTTGCTAGGGCTATCCAGGAGAGCTTGAATGTTGAGTCTCCAGCACAGCCAGTGACCCCAAATGACAGCGGTATGGCAAATGGATATGGGTATGGGTATGGACATGGACTTGGAAGTGGACATGTACATGGAAGTGGAAATGATAGCCTTTACCAACCTATATCTTTTCCTTATTCTACAACTCTCAGGTAAAACATATTTTTTATACTACAGTTTAATTACACAATCCTATTTCATTTGGTATTATGTTTATGAACATGGGTCTCCAAATAAACGGGGTTTACTGTGGTGTTTTTCAAAATGCAAGTGTCTTGATTGTCATTATTGACTTTGATTTTCTAGTTTAAGTTATTTGGCATGTCTTCTTCAACATTCTGCTGAATTCTCTCTTTCTTAGGCAAAAGGTTTAAGCTGGTGATGAATATACAAAATTTCCATGTTTTCTGCAGCGAGTAACTAAAGCTCATATTTGTTTTATGAAATCACTGTCTAGTCTGCAAAAGCTACATAAATGAATGTAGCTTGATGATGCTTATGATTCTTGTGTTTGCTTTGAAAATTGCAGCTACCTTGATTCTATTTGTGAACTTCCAATTTTCACGATTATGATAAAATTTAAGAGAGTACTATGTATCTTTGTAAAATATCATGAATATGGATCACGAAGTTCCTACCCAAGTTGATAAAATTGTGGTTAATAATCTTATTCGCATTTTCTGTGGTAGGATTTGTGCTGGTTGTAACACAGAGATTGGCCATGGAAGATTTTTGAGTTGCATGAGTGCTGTTTGGCATCCTGAATGTTTTCGATGCAATGGATGCAGCCAACCTATATCTGATTATGAGGTGCAATTTTTTTTTTCTCTTGTCGAAAAACATATGCTGCATGCATCTGCAATATTATTTATTATCATATCCTGGTGTTGATGCTATTTTTGCCAAACACTTTTGTATGTATGAAGTCTTAACTACTTATTGGAACAATTTCGTGCATGTTTGTCCTAGCATTTGACTCTCTTCTAAAAAATGGTAGTTGATAGATGAATATCGACTGTATAACAAAAAAGGCAAATAATATTTAACCTATTCTCTTGGATTCTATATTTACATCGTGAAATTGTATTTCATTCTTTTGGTTTCTGTTTAAATTGAGGTTTCAAGCAGTGATCAGAGATTATTGTAATCTCAATGGCCATTTCATTATTACATAGAATTATCATAAATTAGGAAATATTGAATTTAGCACTAATAAAAACCTGAAACATGATAATTATCTTGGAAATCATTTTTATTCCTAAAAAATTGTGAAAAGCTAGTATAATTATACTACTTTCCAGGTCGTATGACTAATCCATAGATACATGGAGTGAGTGTAGTATCGTTTATGCTTTGTGATTGGTAGAATTTTGTAACTGAGGAGGTATGTTACAAAAGATTACCTATTTTTAGCAGAACAAAAAACTGAAAGAATATAACATTTGTGCCTGTAAAGTCAGCATATAAGCTGAAAGAAGATATTCATATCCAAGAAGCATTTTTTACTTTTGGATTAATTCATGAGTGTTGATGTGATCCCTGACCTGACAAGTTAATGATTAAAGAATTAAATGAGGTTGAGTAAGATAGTCTCTTCAGTGATGGAAAGCTCATTAAAGTTTTATAGATCTAGATTTTATGCATTTTTGGAGCAAAAACATTTTTAGTTGCAATTTCGACTGCCAGGTCCCCCCACGGTTACAAGTGTTGCTAAGCACTGACAATTTCGATGACTGCATTATGGGAAGGGTGTGGTTCAGGGTCAAGGTCTTTATTAGGTTTAGGTTAACTTAAATAGCTTCATATATTAAATTTAAAAAATCTATTTTATTGCTGCAGTTTTCCATGTCCGGGAGCTACCCATATCACAAAGCTTGCTATAAGGAATCTTATCATCCAAAATGTGATATTTGCAATCACTTCGTGAGTATTTCATTACTTCGTTGTCTCTAAAATTTATCTTGCAAAAGATTTTTTTTGTTCCTTGTTTCATTAGATGGCTAAAAATTCCACTTCATTATTCAGTGCTTTTTGAGCTGCTAGATAGAAGGTATTGCTTTACATGTTTTTTTGATATCTAGAGATGGTGGATGAAAATATTGAAGTTGATGTGGTCACTGGTCATTGTTTAACATAGGCAACAAGAGAGCAAGCCAAACAAATAATGTTTAGGAAAGGATAAAAAATTTCTTCTGATATGAAGAAAGAATAATTTGAATGGTGCTGGTTATCTAAAACTTTGGAGTCTTTTGCAGCATGTCAAGCTTAAAGATTAACATTGACAAGCATTTTGTTGGGTATAATTGTGGAAGAAAAGAAAGTTCGAAATTGGGCAGATTTGATTGTGCAGTGTGGGAGTGTGGCCTATTACATAGTTAGGAGTTCCTTTAGGGGGTAGTCCTCTTAAGATCTCCTTCTGGGAACCCGCGTTCATCAAGTTATCAAAAAAAATAAAAATTAATGGGATGGAAGAAAACATTTTGTCATGGGGAGTTGTTTGAAATTAATTGTATCTGTTATAACACATTACCATCTTATTATCTTTAGTTATCTCAAGTTCTCAAAAGGAACTGCAAGCTTGATAGAAAATAAAATTAGGGATTTTCTATGGGATGGCTCTGATGGGATTGCCACTCATTTTGCCTCTTGGGAAGTGGCAGTGAGACCTAAAGAGAGTGGTGGTGGTTTTGGGTAAATTGCTCACTTGTGGATGTGGTGCATTACAACAACAGCTTCCACATGTCTCTCTTCCAAAATCGGTGTGTCTTGTGCTGAAATGAATTTGAAGACCTAGATTGCATTTTCGCACGCTGCTTGTGGTGCTTTGGTTTATGTTGGAAGGTATACTGCAACATGTTTTGCAGAGAATCATAGAAGTTTTTCTTCTGCCATTACAAGGATAAGTTTAGAATCAGTGCTGGCTGTTACAAGATTATATAAATAAGTTTGCATGATACACTTGAATGTGTTTAGTAGGGAGTGATATAATCTAGAAGTAGAAGTCATAAAATTATCAAATCTATTTTAAGTCAACATCTGTAAGAATGGAATTTTTTGACGAAATCTCAGTCTTTGTTTTCAGAGCCTTTATGTGGTTAAGTAGGGAAAGAGCAGTAAATAATCTTATCTTAGTTTTTTCAATTAATTTGTTTTCCATACGATTAAAATTTAACTCTTATCTTTATGTTGTCCAGCTCATTTATACATTTTGTACTTTTAGTGTTAGTATCCTTTCAAAATACGCAAGTCAGCACACGGCTAAAAATGGCCCTTGGGTGTATTATTGTGGTAACTGGTAAGTTTGGTGACCCTGTATGAATTAGATCAATTATATGTGATATTAGATGGAGTCTTATGTGGTAGTTTAGGATGAACTGCTCAAGAGGAGTATTAGTTGGTTAAAATATTGTAGATAGTAGTGGCACTAGGGCTGAAGCGGCAAAGATTTTGAAAGTGAGCTTTATGGAGTGTTGTAGTGTTGAGGAAATTGGAGAGGATGTAGAATACAAGAACACGCCTTGGTGTAACCAATTTAATTGATAAATATAGAGATCATAGGACTCGGTTCTACATTGTCAATTCCACTCCTAAGTTGCAGCTTCCTCGCGGATATTTTCCAAAGTTTTTGTCAAATGACTTTATGTCAACTGATGGGTGGTTTCTCAAGTGATGAATTATCAACAGATAGCTATCTTTTTATGTGGGAGATCAAATTATTTTTCGGCAATGAGTCTGTTAACCTAGTCGGCAAAAGCTATTACATTCTTCATATGGAGCATTTTTTTCTGCAATTGTTCTCCAGTTTTGTCTTGTTGTGTTTATCGGTCATCTGATGAATTTCTGGGTTTCTTGGATCAAGTAGTTAAAAAAAATATTGCATCGGTCAGGTAAATTATGATGGTTTACTTGTGGGATGGATAGTGGAATGATTTTGTTAGAGAACGATTGGCTAAAGATAACAAAGTATGCAACAACGTAACAGAAAACTCAATAATCAAAAGACGAACGAATAGGAATCTTCAACAAAGAAGAACCCTAAACCAAACAGACAAATCGTGCCTGCCCCAGCGATACTAATCAAAGCATCCTGAAATAACTAAAGTTCAAACCCTAAATACTACTCAATCTCGCGGGCCTAAGTTGACCTGGTCCATTGAAACAAAATAACCCAACAAAACCCTAATAAATAAAACAGCAACTTTATTAGTGAAGTAGCACTTTTAACTATCTGCCTATAAACCAATAAATCACGTCTATCAATTGCCTTCTCCATCGGAACAGCCTCGTCCACAAGGCTGAAATCTGGAAATTGCTTCTTGAAGACCTCCACATGCACCCATGATGCATCCTCCTTCTCAAAACCACACCATTGAACCAGCACGTGCTCCACTTCCCCACCATCGCGGCTGACACTCCTGTCTTGCAACACAACTTCTGGCATAATCAAAGATGCTTCTGAATTCAACTCTTTTGGCAACTTGCCAACCGTCTCTTGATCCCCCACCACACGCTTTAGCAAGGAAACATGGAACACCGGATGAATCCTTGATGTTTTAGGCAACTTCAAACGAGAAGCCACTGCCCCTACTCGAGATTCAATTTCAAATGGCCCAAAGAAACGTGGCGCCAACTTCACATTGCTATGCTTGAACAATGTCCGCTGCCGAAATGGTCGGAATTTCAAATATACATACTCCCCCACCTGAAGTTCCACATGTCGGCGATGTTTATTTGCCTCTACAACCATCCGCTGTGTGCTTTCTCCAGATGGAACCACAAGTGAGTGAAGTGACGAAGTATCTCATCGTGATCACGCAACTCCTCTTCCACAGCCTGCACTCGCAACTCGGGCGGATCAGACCGGCTGCAAACATCTCACTTACAAGTCTCTTCATTTCATCTTTCTGCATATGGTTGTAACGGTAGGGGCAGGGGCGAACAGAGATCGAATCGTGGCCTGCGAATAAAGGAATTCGGTGATCGGCATCTCTTGGTGGCGGCAGCCCAACATTGGTGATAAACAAATCAGCATACACTTCTAAAAAAGATGCAATAGTCGGGTCCTCCTCGTCCATGGCCTCGTCCCAATTCTGACAACACCAATTGATCGCTCGACCAAAGCAACCAACTTCCATCCACCTCTGTTATCTTCTCTAAGTGCGCCATGGAAAGTTTCTTAGGTGTTAGTGAAGGATCCCGGAGTAGGCGGATTTTCTGGGAATCAATCACGAATTCCATAGACATGTGTAACCAATTTGCCGTCACATTACCCAACTCGGACAACCAATTCACACCCAAAATCATATCCACTTCACCCAAGGGAAATACATAACAGTGTACGGCAAAACTATGAGACTGTAAATAAAGTTGAACACCACGGCAGAGACCATGAGCTTGCACCTGTTCGCCATTCCCCAAAGTTACCGCAAAGCGCTGCAATGTGTCAATGTCAAGTTTTAGCCACTGCGCTATCTGAGATGATATAAAGCAGTGGCTGGCCCCACTGTCAATCATGGTTAGCAGCTTGTAATCCGCGATTCGCCCGATCAATTTCATAGTTCTCGGGGCATCGAACCCGTGGGAAGAGAGTGGTGATAACTCCTCTACAACCGTCTGCGTCGCTCCCTCCTCGACCGATTCCATAGAGTCATCAGCCCCATCGTCCTCGTCGACGTCGCCATCTATCATGATAGTGAGCATCCCTTTTGGACATTCGTGTAGTGGTCCATAAGGTTGGCTGCAACTGTAGCACTTGCCTGTTTGACGATGCTCACTCTGCCGGTGATAAATACCGAACTTGCCTTGCTTTCTGAATTGCTGTCTGGTTGTTTGGGGTTGAAACACCTGAATTAGGCGTTGAGAGCGAGAGGTGGCTTCGCTTTGAGGTCTGCGCTGGCGTCCTACCAACACCACTTCTCCACTGTTTCCCGGCTACGGAGCTCCACCAGGGGAAGGTCGCGCCTGACCCCAGCGTTCGAAAATAAGTTCTTGTCGAGTTGTACTTCAAGCCTCAAAATCATTGGCGGATTTATTATCCCCAAAACGCAGCAACAACTTCCATGTGAACTAACTAAGCCCAAGTTAACGAAAACGACGGCATGCGACGCAACATCCACTGGGACCAATACAACGCGTCACCAGTCATGACAATTAATGCTTGTTTCAATCGCTGAGCCACCGGTGTTTGATACACCATAAAAAATTGATCAGCCCGTGCAATCCAAGCTCGCGGGTCCTGACCATCGATAGATGGTAACTCCAAACGGCCAGTTGTCGCAACAACAGCCATCTCCCCCCTATCGGCGACGGACCGATAGGGACATCTGGCATAGGCACGGCCCTGCCGGTGTTCACACCGGCATTGGGCCCGGTCACCCGATCACCCAGAGCCTTCGGTGTACGTTGGGGTAGTGCCTCCTGAGCGCGGTCAGCATGCGCTCCATCATCCGCTCGAAACTGGTGTTCATATCTACCTTAACCTCAGCACGCATTGCCTCCATATCCTTCTCTAACTTTTCCATCACCGCTCCTCTTGTAATCATGGAACGGTGGCAGGTCGGACCAATTTGTTAGAGAATGATTGGCTTAAGAGAACAAAGTATGCGACAACGGAACAGAAAACTCAATAATCAAAAGTCGAACGAATAGGAATCTTCAACAAAGAAGAACCCTAAACCAAACAGACAAATCGTGCCTGCCCCAACGATACTAATGAAAGCATCCTGAAATAACTAAAGTTCAAACCCTAAATACTACTCAATCTCGCGGGCCTAAGTTTACCCGGTCCATTGAAACAAAATAACCCAATAAAACCCTAATAAATAAAACAGCAACTTTATTAGTGAAATAACACTTTTAACTATCAGCAACTTTAGGCCTCCGCCTATAAACCAATAAATCACGTCTATTAGATTTATTATGCCTAATTCCTTGAATGCTTTATGTATTTGAATACCTGAAATTTATTGTGGAGGTTGGTGCACATTATAGAATAATTTTTAGGCACTCAATATCTACCTTTTCCATCAATCTTTGTGATTGAAAATATATGTTTCTGCATTTTGTTTGTTTGAGAAGGCTTTTTTTTTTTTTTTTTGTCAACAGATTCCTACAAATGTAGCTGGTCTTATTGAATATAGGGCACATCCTTTTTGGTCCCAGAAATACTGTCCGAGTCATGAGCATGATGGAACCCCTCGATGTTGTAGTTGTGAGCGAATGGAGGTAAGCTGGAACCAGCTCCAAATCTCTGCACAAGCTCCTTTTGTAATTGGGACCTGATGGGTTTTGCTTAATTATCCATGTTTGCTTGACTTGGTTGTGCTTATTGAAGTCATGGGATGCTAAATTTGCTGCCCTGAATGATGGTCGAAAACTCTGCTTGGAATGCCTGGACTCTGCAATTATGGATACTGATGAGTGCCAGCCCCTTTTTCTTGATATATTAGAGTTCTTTGAGGGTTTAAATATGAGAGTCACACAACAAGTTCCATTGCTTTTGGTTGAAAGGCAGGCATTAAATGAAGCAATGGATGGGGAGAGACATGTAAGAGATGTTTCTGGTTGAATCAGGGAAGAACCCAATTGGTTGTCAGGCTTATTTATCTTGATGTTCTGTCTTTTCTTTCCAGGGGCATCATCACATGCCTGAAACTCGAGGTCTCTGTCTTTCTGAGGAACAAACAGTCAGCACTGTATGGGCTTCTATTATACCATATTTCATTTCTTTCTTAATTTCTCTAGTGAAAGATTAAACATTGATATCTATCTGCTTTTTGTTAGTTGCAAACTCTTATTTTGGGTATGGGTCGCCAGGTATTGAGACGACCAAGGACAGGAGGAAACCGCATGCTTACCGAGCCTTATAAATTAACACGCCATTGTGAAGTAACAGCTATCCTTATTTTATATGGCCTTCCAAGGTTTTTGTTTTATTTTGGATTTTGAGCTCATCACAGGTCTATTTTAATCTATATTCTGTTATTCGAATTTAAACTGTTTAAAGTGTTCAGGTTACTCACTGGATCGATATTGGCTCATGAGATGATGCATGCCTGGCTGCGACTTAATGGTACTTTTTCACATCTTCTCGCAGATGACTTTGTCTCATTAGTGTTTTTCCTGTGCACATGACAGCGTGCTATTTCATCACATTAAGTGTAATTCTAGAATATGTTTACGTGGTAATTTTGAAAGGAGTTCTGAAGTCATTAAACGAGTACGACAAGCTATTTAATTTTTTTGGCATTCTTGAAATTGAATTATTTCCTAAATTGATTGTTTGAAACTTCTCATAAATCAATAATATATTGGACCATTGAAAATTTCTATAACCAATACATTCTGGGTGGATTTAGTTTTGTGAGTGTGTTTGTGTGTGTGCATGCGTGTGCTTGTGTGTGTTATGATATCCCACATCGATTCTACATGAAAGTGTGGAAGGGCATATAAGTGGGGGGTCAGCCCTTTTACCTTTGGCCATGGTTTTGGGTTAAGTTAGGGCTCCCTATCTTATATGGTTAACAATTTGGTCCAACCTGCCGGTTCCGGACGGGTTGCGGAAAGGGGCTACCCGATGGTGGGCCTTGGCATGATGGCCATGCGAAGTGCCGTCCGCGGACGTCCGGTTTGAACTTTGAAAGGGGGATGGATTGTTACGATATCCCACATCGATTCCACATGAAAGTGTGGAAGGGCATATAAGTGGGGGGTCAACCCTTTACCTTTGACCATGGTTTTGGGTTAAGTTAGGGCTCCCTATCTTATATGCTTAACAGTGTGTCTTAATTTACACCCATCAGATGAATCTAGGATACACTACTTTGAAGAATCTTTACACGGAATTAGCTAGGTAATGTGAGTTGAAGAAGCCAAAAATTGTGTCCAATAAACAACTTTTCACTTACATCCTACACTGTTGTCTTTTACCATTTAAAGCGGGTTGTGTAATATTGAGTTGTAAAGACAGAATTTTAAAAGGTAATTAGAGAATGAAGATGGAAATCATTAGAGATGAATAACAGGTATCTTATGTGAATATTTTGAGGGGAATAATACTTGGATATGTAATTCATATTGTTGAAAGAGATGATCGAGCTTTTACCTTATAATGATGTGATTACAGTAAAATCTGTTGTTATCTTTAATTATCGCAAAAACTTTGGCACACTTGGTGCACTGAACTGCTTTGGTCAGTCGGGTGAGTTGAGCAGTGAAAAAAAATGCTGAAACGTATCACTTCTAATACTGAAAAAATATCACTTCTAACATTGAAAAGTATCACTTCTGACATTGAATTATTAAATCCCAATTAGGGTTTATTAAATTCCAGCTAGGGTTTATAATTATTTTTTTAGAATTTAATTTAATTTTGTCTGTAGATGCATGAAAAATGAATGTTTTGTATTTTTCGTGGACAGATTAAAAACGTGAAAGTTGAATCAGATTAAAAAGGAGAAAGTTAGGAACCTTTGAAGTTTTGGAGAAATTTGATGACACTAGATCTGTGTGTGTGTGTGAGTGTATTAATTTTTTGGCAGGCTTGGGCCAGGTTTCAGGCTTACCTGATCCATCTGACCAAAGAGAACTGTGCGGCGGATGTACCCAAGTGCTGCTCTTAATTACCGTTTTCAATTAAGATCTAAAACTTTCCTTTTCCAATCAGAAGAACAAGGCACTATTAATCTCAAATTCTTTAATTCAGCTAATGCTCTTACTTGCTGTTTCTGCCTGCATCCCTCCCCTCTTCACTGTATCTTGTGATTTTCTTTTTCTTCGTTATTTTGTTGAATAATGGCTTCATTTATTTGTAAGGCTATCAAACACTCAGACAAGATGTTGAAGAAGGTATCTGTCAGGTCCTTGCTAGTATGTGGTTGGAGTCCCAGATTCTATCAATGCCTGACAGTAATAATGCATCGACCTCATCATCTTCAGCATCAAACCAGGGAGCAAGATCTCCATTCGAGAAGAAACTTAGCGTGTTCTTTAAACACCAGATTGCAACAGATACATCTGTGATATACGGAAATGGTTTTAGAGCCGGTAATCAGGCAGTGCTCAAATACGGCTTACAGAGGACCCTGGATCACATGCGGGAGACAGGAAACTTTCCTTACTGAGTTTGATCACGAACATGGAGAAAATTATTCATCGTTTTCTTTTTTCCTTGTCAAATTATAGTTTGGCCTTTCCACGTTTAGCATTAAGGCCATCCAAAAGGATATACATGTCAGTACAGAAGTTTTCGGAATAGGTTAGAGAGTCATTTTTAAACCTTGTATATCTGAAGTCCTTCCATTTACTACTACAAGAACAGTGAAATTCATATTCATTCTTCTTTTCCTGTGACATTGTAGCTTCTCAATTATTTAAATTCTGAATTTCTGGCTTAACTGTAGTCCATGTGGAAATGTATTTTTTGAGAGCTTATATGAAATATTTGGGAGGGACTCGATTTGTTTCCTGTTATGTAATATTTTGCAAGCTATATTTATAAATTACAGAGGATGATCTGAAAAGCTAGTGATTTTATTGCTAACTCCTTACAATGGCTTATGTCTGATAGATTGCATTTTCAGAAGAATCGAGACAACCTCAACCATGTCTGGTCGATCTGACGGATCTTGTATCAAGCAGCTTAAACTTAGTTTCACCACCTGGATGGCATGTTCTATCCCTGTATCTTCAGCAAGACCAGGGGCAAGAAAATGACATAGCTCAGTTTCAACATTCGGGCTTTCCATGAAAGCAGCTATTGCTGTTGAAAGAAGTCTCTCTTTGCCATCCTGCTCAAAAACTGGGTATTTATCTGTTATCAGCTCCAGCAATACTATTCCGTAGGCGTATACATCGACCTTTGGAGTAACTGGACCTGCATCAAAACATTCAGGTGCCATATATCCCTTAATCCCCATGACCCTTTCTGAAGCATTGTAGTTTGCTTCTCTTGCTAGACTGAAATTTGCAATTTTTGCTCGCAGGTTTCCATCAAGAAGCACATTGCTGCTTGTTACACCATTGTGCACGTATGCTGGGTTTGCAAAGTTGTGGAGATAGAGAAGTCCATTGGCAATATCAAGTGCAATATGAATGCGTTGATTCCAGCTCTTTATGTCCTGGGATCCTCTTCTGGCCAGCCATTCCCGAAGGGAGCCGTTTGCCATGTTCTCATACACGAGGTAAAAATCATCTTTATGTTGGCAGAAGCCATGAAGTTTTACTATATTGAAGTGATTTATCTTATACAAGATTTTCACCTCGTGGTCTGAATTTCCACTAGTCTTTTTAACCGCCAAAACTTCTCTTTTGAAAGTTCCATGATACTCGTGGTCCAAATTCCCACCCCTCTTTTTAACCACCAAAACTTCTCTTTTGAAAGTTCCATGGTACTCGTGGTGTTTTATCCTGTTCTTGGGTCCAAAATTTCTTGTAGCCTTCTTTATTTCTGAGAATTTGTATGCTTTGAGGGCTCGATCAAATCTTGCAATTTCAAGAATCAAGTCTTGTGGACAAGACATCTTTGCATTTCTTCTTCTACTCTGAGGAACTTGTGCTCTTTTCTTTTGAGAGAGAAACAAGAGGACTAGAAGGAGCATTATAAGTAGACACAAAGCTCCTGCTGCTATACCAACAATTAAAAGAACCCTGTTTGATTGATTTTTTTGAGCAACGAAAGGAGGCAAATTTGGTGAAGTAGTCACATTATATTTTCTGCTTATAGTATGTGAATGTGAGGGTTCACTTGGCAAAGGGATGAGGATGGTCGTGAAAGGCTGGATATCGGCATACTCATCAGTAAAATTATTGGCTTCACATATAGTCATTATACTTATATTGAATCGTTTACTTACAGCAGAAAGAGTATCATCATGGCCAACCGAGTAAGTCAGCAAAAAATTTGTCCCTACAGCAGCTTGTTTTGCCGTTGGACATGCACACCTGAGTGGAACGCTTAGCTTTTGTCCAGGTAATAAACTCGTATCTGGATATGTATTTGCAAATTTAAGAGCATTGCAGGTTGACAATCCCTGGAAGGTCTTGTTTGCAATTATAAAGTAGGTCTCCTCAGGTAGGATCTGGTAAGTAGTGCTGGCTTGATAGTTTTTGCCCGAACACGAGCAGTTAACTGGAACGATGATTTCTTGCCCTTCTGGGAGAACATTGAACGTCGTAACATTGTTGATTTGTGACATTTCAGCTTGGTCCGACGAGGTGAAATTAGCAATGGCAACAACTGTATCATATGGAAACTTAGCTGTGAAGATCAGAAAAGTCCTGCAAGAGGAGTACTGGCCATTGCACACGTAGAGAGACTCCGATGGCATCATCCCATCGCTGCCGTTGCAATGGAAAACAGCAGGTCCTGAATAGTTCTGCTGAGCGTTGATGCATGTAGTAAGGAAAATGAGAGTTAAGGCAAATTTCAGAATGGAGTTCATGGTTATGATTGTTTTTTTTTCTAATGTTTCGGGGTGTGTTTTCGAATTTAAGTTATTGCTTTGCTACAGGAATAAACGCGTTGATGATTATAAAAATGATGGAGGTGATTAACAAAATTGACTATAGTGACAAGGATCAAGAACTCACACAAGAAAATAAATGAAGCTAAGACAAAAAATTCTTATTCAACATGCCACAATTTGAGGGTGATTGAATTTTTTATGTTGTTTTCCTTTTGGACAGAGGAATTTGTATGCCCCACATTTATCCTCAAATTAATTTGGTTAAACATTAAGGACCCGTGAAGCAAGTGTATCCAGATGGTCAAGATTTCGACAATTAAAGATTACTAGTCTATGTGGCAAGATCACGTTATTAATCGACATATTTTATAAAATATAGAAATAATTAAACATGGCTCTTGTTTTATTCTTCACGATTCTCATTATTTTATAAGATATAAAAATAAATATAATAAGACATTTTCACCCCCTTAACGTTTGAAAACTTAAAATCCTATCATAGTAGCCCTCCTATAGTCCCCATCTATTTTCATATAACTTAAAAAAGAAAAATGATAGAGAACATATAATGCAAATAATCATAAAATCATAGCCCTTCCATCCCCATTATTATATATACTTAGCAGAGGTAACGTGCATTGCACGTTTTAAATTTATTGATTTTTATCCATTTAATAAAAACTCGATAATATTTCAAATACTTAATATTGTGTTTTGATAATATTTTTTTGGATATTTATTTGTCTAATTTTATATTTTTTTTTTTGCATCTTTGAAACAAGAGGGATATTTAGATAAATCAATATAAGATTTATAAAGTTTAAATTTTCTACACGCAAACGTCAATTGTGAAATTAATCAAGAACGTGTGTTTAATAATCCATCGTCTAATTTTATTTATTTATTTATTTTTTTTTTTGTATAACGTAAACTAAATTATCTCAAATAATTTCGATATAGTAAAGATTTTTTCAATGACGTCAAATTAATTTTTTTTCAATATTATGGCGAAACTGCATCACATATGATATAAGTTAATATGAGAAATAAAAAACATTTTTAACTACCACACATTAATTAATATACAATAACACGATCCTCTAAATTGATGAAGTTATTTTAATAGTACATATTTTCTTTATGGTTTGAATATTAATAGTTATTATTTTTTTGAATATTTTATTCGAACATTCAATATTATGTTTCTGTTGGTCCCAGGGCGAGTCATAATTAATTTAGAGGGGAGGGTGAATAAACTGATTTCAAAACTGAGCAATAATTGGGAATATTCAGGGTCCGTTTTGACTCGCGAAGTTATCCGTGCTTTGTGGAGATTAGTTGAGATGATCTGCTAGCTCGGAGTGCTGTGTGTGCTTGAGGTGTGCAGTTTAAAACATGCTACTGAAACTGAAAAGTAAAGCAGAGCACACAAGTAATTTATAAAGGTTCAAAGCTCAACTTCTATGTCCCCTCTTCCTTTCGCAGAAGGGCAATTCACTATGCAAGTTAAAGTTCCTTTATTACAGTTACACAGTGAAGACAGACTGCTGAACTTAGCGAACGACAACTTTACGAGTCACGGCCTCCTTTTCAGCTGGTGCTGTCCCGGAAACGGCGATCCAACGAACGCAGCCTCCTCAGCCGGTAGGTCGACAGCTCACACTTGCAATCCCTAACTGCTCGCTGGAAAGATAAGGTGCTATTGCCCGTCTTTACACGATTTTAGATCTCGCTCGATCTTCAAGAAGGCAGTCTTGAAACTGGTATCAACTGATATATGCTCCTTTGCGCGTCTGCGGCTGAGCTGGGTAGTTGATCTTTGTAGCGCTTGAACTGAGAGAGTTGCTCTGGCTGGAAGTCTTCAACATTTAGCTTGATAAGCGATCTCACTCCTTCTCTTCAGTTGGACTTTTGATTCTTCTGAGTTTTGAGCGTGAGGCTTTAATGCTTTGGCGAACATCTTCGCGGAAAGTGGTAGCTAAAGTTCTCTCCAAAATTGTCAAAAGTCAACAGTCACCTTCTGGGTAGATCACCTTTTATAGATGAGTAGCTGATGACCGTTGCTGATCATTGTGTGATCATAAATGATAAAGCTGTTGAGAGGCTTTCATTTAAAAAGAGCCGTTGAGTTGCCTTTGCTCTTCTGACGAGCTTTTGTTCCATGATCTTGGTTGTATTAACTTCAAGATCTTCTTTGGCTTATCTAAAATTTGAATTTCAGTTACGGCTTTTATCTTGATCTTCAGTTTTGAGCTTTGTCTGGTAGTTGGAAACTTCAGTTCCTCGTCTGTCAGTTCTGCGCATCTCTTGGCAGTTTGGAAAGCTTCAGTTAAGATCATCTTCAACTGGCAGTTCTAGCTTGGGTTGATGCTTTCTGAGCTCCAATTTGATTTGCTTCAGTTGGCAGTTTGAACCAGTGTTCTTTAGCTAGCATTCTGGACCTGTGTCCCTTCAGCTTGAACTTCCTTGGACTAGTCTTCAGTTCGGTTGCTGGCGCTTCATCAGTTGGACTTCAAAACTGATGTGTCTTCAGCTGGTATCCTTCGAACTGGTACTTCTTCAGCTAGGACTTCTCGAGCTGGTATTTCCTTCAGCTTGTACCTTGGTCTTCTCTTCAGCCGGTATGCTCCTTCAGCTGGAACTTTTTGAGCTCGTATTTCCTTCAGCTCGGACCTTGGACTGGTATACTTCTTCAGCTGGTATTCTCCTTTAGCTGGTATTTCTCGAGCTGGTATTTCCTTCAGCTCGGATGGATGTGATCTTCAGCTAGTATTCTCCTTCAGCTGGAATCGTCCTCTCTTCGGCTGGTAGCCTTCTTCAGTTGGTATTATCTTGAACTGGCATGTTCATCAGTTCAAACTGATGTGTTCTTCAACTGGTATTCCTTCAGCCGGGAATGATCTCGAACTGGCATATCCTTCAGTTCTTCTCTTCAGCTGGTATTTTCCTTCAGCTGGAACTTTCTTCAGCTGGAATTCTTCTTCAGCTGGTATTGGGCACTTCTGAGCTGGTGCCTTGAACTGGTATTTTTCTTTAGTTCATCACTGTATACTGGTGGCATTTGGCACTTCTTTTGATGGTACCTGCAACTTCTAGTTTGCTTTGCTAACTGATCTAGCAAGCTACAGTTTCTTTTTCATAGCCCTTTGTGGCTGGATATTTTCTTTTTCTCTTTGTTCTTTTCTCTCTCTTTTCTTTACTCAGCCCTTGGCTGGTTTCTTTCTTTTCTCTTTTCCTTTTCTTTTCTCTCTTTTCTTTTATTTTTCTCACATGGACTGATCATTTCTTTTAGCTTTGATAGCTCGATTTTTTTATATGATCATCCTTAGTTTTCTGCTTAATTTCTTTTCAGTTCTTCAAAGCTCTTTGCGTATTTTGACATATTTTGACATCTCATCAAAATCCATTGTCAGAAAAAACTTGATAGTTTTTCCTAACAATTTCCCCCTTTTTGATGATGTCCAAAACATGGCAAAATTGAGCAATGATGGAAAAACTGATTGAGAAATTTTTGCATGAGGACACAATCAAGCAAGAAAACTTGTGTAGCTAAGAAACTGATTATATATAAACTGATTAGATATCTTTCAATCTACAACAATTTGTTTTTCTCTTCTTCTTCTTCTTCTTCTTCTTCTTCTTCTTCTTCTTCTTCTTCTTCTTCTTCTTCTTCTTCTTCTTCTTCTTCTTCTTCTTCTTCTTCAGTTTCTAGCTCTTCAGCTGTTGCGCTTCTTCAGCTGGTATCTCATCTCCTTCTTTACCTATTCCACCAGTTTCTAGGCTCTTCTCTTTCTCTAGCACTAGCCTTTCTGCAGATTTCTCCCCAAACTTCCCCTTGAGACAATTGTCTCTCATCCTTGGCAGCTCTTCTCCAGTCAGCTCCCCAGATTCCCCCTGAGGCTGATGCCTCTCTTCTCGAGCAGTTCCTACAGTCCTCAATACTTATTCCTGAGGTTGTACTTCCCCCTGAAACTGCGAGGGTTCCCCCTGAATCTCATCCCAGAGACTCAAAAACTTCCTTCCATTATCCTTCTCAATTTCTTCATTCTCTTCCCCCTTTTTGGCATCATCCAAAAGGGTGTGCATGTGTAGATCAAAGGATAGAATGAGAACATGTGGTAACAAGCTGAATGTGGTAGCTAAGTTACCTTCAAACGGGGAGGGGTATGGCTGTTCTCTTGGTGGTGAGGGTAGCCAGTTGGATGCTTCTTTGGTTGGCATGAGCTGCCCTAGATCTAGCAGTGGAGACTGAACTTGGGGTTAAGTTGTCATCATGGCCAAACTTGGGAGGAGTTCTTCTGTTGGAGGTGGGTGGTTGAACTCTATCGATGTGGAGGATGAGTTGGATGGCTCTGCAAACAGCAGTGGAGCTGCGGCTGGTACTCCATTTCAGATTTTATGGATCATTGAATCCATGATCTCTGAGAGAGTGGGAGTAGCCGTTGATGGATGATTCATCCAGTTTCTGCTCCAATTTCCTTCATGACTCCAGAAGTAACGTCCCTTCATGTCGAGCAGTTCAAACATCCCTGCTTCATCAACGTGATATCTCCAGAGTGACCATCTGAGATATCTCCTCAGTTCATTGAAGAGATCGGAGTCATGACTCTCGATGATGTGAAATCTACTTAGCAGATTGTTGAGAGTTTCATTGAAGTGTGCTTTAACACCATCCATGTAGTTGATTTCAGCTGGTTCAGACTCAACTAGCGCAGTTGATTCTGTTGTCATGTCATCTTCTGACATGATCTGCTTTTCTCAACTATTAGAAGTCGGTTCAGTCAGAGTGGAGGGGCCTTCTTCTGCAGTGCGCTGCTTCCTTCATCGTTTGCCAAAAGGCTTCAGGTTCTTTCTTCTTTTGACAAAAATTGTGGGGGAGATAGTCTCTCCTGTCCAGCAACTCGCCTCTTTGATGGAGAATTTGGATCTGATCACTTATGATCATGCTGATCCGGTTGAGAAACCCTAATTTCTCCGTGAATGTTCCAGTTTGATGGTCAAAACTGACTTTGCGAACATTCTGGCGCAGTTGTGATAGCACATGCGATGCCCAGTCAATTCTGCATCGGTTGTAGAGAAGTGCCATCAGATGAGCATGTTCGGCACTAAAGCGGGTATAGTCCAGATTGCCTCTCAGACAGTGGATGACTATATCTTGGAGTTGGATGAACTTCGGCCGAAGACTGTCTTTCAGTCTGTGTGAGTAATCATTGTGCTCAACTCCTGGTTTCGTCCATTGACTCCATAATTCTACTTGGTTAGGCATGACTATTGAGCCTGTCTGTTCACCTGCTTCTGGAAGATAGGAGGTCTCCATCAAGGTTTCCTTGGAGATGGATACTGACTGTTGAGATGATGTTGCCATTTCCTGCGATGTCGGAGTAGATATAGAACTCGGCAACTAACTTAAGAAAGCATCATCCAAATCTTGGACCTCTTGTGAGAAACTGAAAGAGTTCAGTTTTCTCCGCTGCTGAGACTAAGTGATGGAACTCATTAGCTTTGAGTCTCTTCATCATGAAGTCCAGTTCTATGAACTTGTCTCTTTTCAGGTTGAGAGCAAACCTAGCTGGATCGATGTATTGAGCGGGCAATTCCATTCTGCAAGAAAGAAGTATTTTAGAGAGATTGAATGGATTATAGAGAGAGATGCAAAGCAAATGCAAGGAGAATTTAGACAGATATGTGATCTTTGATCGATATCTCCTTAGCATTTAAAAGAAGCTTTGCATGCATGTACTTTGAGTTGCACTTGAGTACTCCTCAGCTGATTAGTTCAATGGATTTAACTGATGCGCAGCTGACTTAAATGTGATGATCATCTCAGCCGTTAATAAGTTTAACTTAACTTTTAGATCAACAGTTGAGATTTCATCCATTTAAAAAATGGGGTAGTTGCCATAAATAACAAATATTTCTTGCATGATTTTGCTATTTATATCTCTCAAGCTATCAACTCACTTTCCACTTTAGTGGTTGATTTTGCTCAGTAGCAAAAAACTCGTTATCTTGAGAGATCTCCCATTTGAAAATAATGCCCATTAGATTATCAAAAATGAATCACAGCGACATTATTTTATTAAGAATAAATGTAGTAACCGAGCCCCTCACTATTTAATGATTATCTTGATATATGTTTCATATAGGTATTATGTGTTATTAACATGCTAATTGTGTTTATATAGATATTTGTGTAAATATAATCATGCTCATTTATTTATTTAACATATCTAATGATTCTAGATTTATGATGAATATAATATATTAATGTTTGTGTCATGTATATTCTAGTAAGATTAATATTTTATTATATATGAATATACTATATAATTGTATTTACAAGTATTAGGTTGGCTATAGAGTGAATAACAAAACAATTAAAATAATAAAACTATTATAATAGATGACACGTAGGAGATATGTTTGAAAGGTGGAAGATTTTGATTAAATGAGTTATATGATGGAGGCATGTGTACATACATATATTATCTCTAAGTTAGGATAAAATAAATATGTGTAAACTTATCTATAAATAATATAAGATTAGGAACTATAATCTATATATATATATATACCTATCATGTGTCTATAATCTTATAAAACGTATTATAAGGAAAGGAAAAAATATATATATATTGAGAGAGAAAGAAGGAAAATCGAGTTGGAAACACAGGTATTATCAAATTTAATCATACTTATTAATTAATTATTTTAATACAAGAGAATGTAGTCACCTACGAATTTAATTGTTTAATTATATGGTTTGTAATTTTATTGTGGTAAGTTAATTAAAAAAATAAATAAATGGGTTACTATTATAAGTGTAGATTAGAGTTCGTTTATTAAGATATATGTACATTTTAACATGTGGGGTATATTCAGTTATGGTTAATGTTATTAAACTTTTATAATTTCTATAAACAGGATCTTCCACTATTTAATTGAGCATCTACTGTGTAAATATTATTTCATGAATTGAAATGCTTTATGAATAAATAATATTATTTCTATGGCTTTATAATTAGCATATATTTATTTGTTTCAATACTCGGATGTAAACATCTTATTATGGAAGTTAGAAAATTATAAATAAAACTCTTAGTGATCTATAATTCAATTTCAAATCCTTGTGATGAGATCGTGCAAGGCAATGAAGAAGATGATCCGGAGCTGCAGTTCAAAGGTCCTGTGACGCGTTTGCGAGTTAAGAAGTTGCAAGCTTATCTACAAGCTTCATTAAGGCGCAAATTCGAAATGCATGAATGATACGACCTAGACATGAACTAGGATGATAATAATGACGTAGCGGAAGACTTTAGGATACGAAACACGTCAACTAAATGAAGGGAACAATCCGACTCAAAATACGACTAATCTAGACAACTAAAATACCTAGAACTATGACACAACTAAATAACACAAACCAAAGGTTCAAGGGCTGAAAAGGGACGATTATGAGGGCTGGAATAAGGTAGGAATTCGTGAGTGAAGGTTGGTGAAGAAGGGCTTGGAGAAGATAGGATATGTTAGTGTTGGAATGAACTTACAGATATAACGAACGGATGTAGAATTGGACTTGGTGGCTGCCGTGAGTATCGTCGACGGTGGAGGATGGATGTCATCGAGTATGTGTTGGTCGTGTGGTGTTGATGTAGTGATTCACAACCCGATAGCCTCCTTGAATCTCGAACGTCTTCAAGGTTGAAATCTCCAAGTTGTTCCTCGTTAGCGAATACCGGTCAATCCCTCAAGTGAATTGAGCAATACTCTTGAATAAGACTTGTAGTTGCTAGCTCCAAGAATGAATATTTTCATGTGAAAAGTATTCAAAAGACAAATAGATTTGAGACACAAATTGAATGCAAAAGCAATTTAATTCAAGAATGTCTAAAGTATTAATGTAACAATGATCCCCTATTTATAAGCTATGGGGGACGAAAATAATACTATAAGGACCGAAAATTTGGAGTCCAAATAGATCTCCAATTGGACTAGGAAAATTCCTAAACTAGAATTCTATTTAAGGTAGTTTCTTCCCTTAATTAAAATTCTAGTCAAACCTATGACTTGGACTCAAAGTGACCAAAAATTACTACCAAAATAATTAAATAAATCTGATCTACTATAGTCTATAATTAACTAAATTAAATACTATAGTCTAGATAAAATCAACCCCATAATTAATTACTATGGAACCGATTTCTTCACTAAAAACCGCAAACACATGCACGACAATTTCATGCACATGCACACATGGTCTTGAACTCTTCATCTTCATCTCTTCAAGATTAATACTCCATGGTGTGTTCTTGATCTTCAATAGTTAATACCATAACTATCTTGGAATTGCTTCTCTTGACTTCTTCATCTCCAATCTCAAGCTTTCTTCGAATCAACACTTGCATGTAAGCTTGCAACTTCTTAGCTCTTGATCTTGTGATTGGTCCTCTAAATTACAACTCCGGTTCTTCATCATCTTTGTTGTCCATGGCTTCATCATTCCCCCCTGCTAAAAAGAATTAGTCCTCGAATTTGGATCATCATCTTGATCGAATTCATCTGCATCAAAGGGAGATAAATCAACAACATTAAACGTTGAAGAACATTTATACTCACCAGGTAGATCAATGCGGTATGCATTGTCATTGACACGGCTTAAGACGGTGAAATGACCATCCCCTCTTGGTGAAAACTTCGATTTCCTTAGATTAGGAAACCTTCCGGGGCTCAAATGAATCCAAACACGATCACCGGGCTGAAATACAACATGTTTGCGACGTGTGTTTCGGGCGGCGGCGGTTTGGGTGCCTTTGTGCTCGATCCGGGCTCTCACTTTCTCATGCATCTCTTTGATAAGATCAGCTCTCTTCAATCCTTTAACATTTGTTAGATGCTCAACAGGTAAAGGAATCAAATCATTAGACGTTAGTGGATTAAAACCATAAACAACCTCAAATGGAGACATGTTAGTAGAAGAATGAATAAAAGGATTGTAAGCAAACTCAGCATAAGGTAAACATTCTTCCCATGACTTCACATTATTCTTAATCACTGACCTAAGCAATGTTCCTAAAGTACGATTCACAACCTCAGTTTGACCATCGGTTTGTGGATGACAAGCAGTAGAAAACAATAACTTAGTACCTAGCTTTCCCCAAAGAACGCGCCAAAAATATCCTAAAAATTTAGAATCCCTATCACTAACAATAGTACGAGGAATTCTATGCAATCTAACAACATGCACAAAGAACAAATTGGCTGTTTGAACAGCATCATCAGTTTTCCTACATGCAATGAAATGCGTCATTTTGGAAAACCTATCAACTACAACAAACACAGAATCTTTACCCGATCTAGATCTAGGCAATCCCAAAATAAAATCCATAGATAAATCAATCCAAGGACTAGATGGAGCAGGTAAAGGCATGTACAAACCAAAAGGATGCGAAGTAGATTTAGACTTATGACAAGTAACACATCTACTACATATGCGTTCAACATCACGTTTCATATGCGGCCAAAAGAAATGCTCATGCAACAAGGATAATGTCTTATGCACACCAAAATGTCCCATTAATCCTCCCGCATGCGATTCTAAAACAAGTAGCTCACGCATAGAACAAGTAGGAATGCACAACTTAGATTCTCTAAACAAAAACCCATCATGCACGTAAAACCCATCAAAAGACCTAGTAGAATTCGAACACTTAGCATAAATGGGGCTGAAATAATCGTCCACTTCGTACAATGATTTAATGGACTCAAAACCAAACATCTTAGCATACATTAGGTTAAGCAACCTGTACCTTCGAGAAAGAGCGTCGGCGATGACGTTGTCTTCTCCTTTCTTGTACTTGATGACATATGGAAATGACTCGATGAATTCGACCCATCTCGCATGACGCTTGTTCAAGTTGCTTTGACCTTTCAAGTGCTTCAAGCTCTCATGATCCGTGTGAATGACGAACTCCTTGGGCCACAAATAATGCTGCCATGTATCCAATGCACGCTTCAAAGCGTATAGATCCTTATCGTACATCGAATAGCGTAAGGCGACGCCACTGAGCTTTTCACTGAAGTACGCCACGGGCCATTTTTCCTGCATCAAAACAGCACCAATACCTATCCCGAATGCATCACACTCGATCTCAAAAGTTTTGGAAAAATCAAGTAAACACAAAACATAAACAGAACATAATAAAGATTTCAAAGTATTAAACGCATGCTCTTGTTGCTTACCCCATTCAAATTTGCGATCCTTCTTACTTAGCTCAGTAAGAGGCGCGGCAATGCTAGAGAAATCGCGCACAAAACGACGATAAAATCCGGCAAGGCCGTGAAAGGATCGGACTTCAGACGCGGTTTTGGGCGTTGGCCATTCCTCAATCGCCTTAATTTTGGAACGGTCAACCTCAATACCTCTACAACTCACAAAAAAGCCTAAGAATACTACTTCATTCAAACAAAAAGAATACTTAGACATGTTGCCATACAATCGAGCATCTCTCAAAAGTAAAAATACGCGCCTAAGGTGTTCTAGGTGCGCCTGTGCACTGTGACTGTATATCAAAATATCATCAAAGTAAACAACTACATATTTCCCAATAACATCACGTAAAACATGGTTCATCAATCTCATAAATGTGCTCGGTGTATTTGCGAGACCAAAAGGCATAACCAACCACTCATATAAACCATGCTTAGTCTTAAAAGCTATTTTCCATTCATCTCCTTTATGCATGCGAACTTGAAAATAACCAGACCTTAAATCAATTTTAGAAAAGATTTTTGATCCACTTAATTAATCTAGCATATCATCAAGTCTAGGGATAGGAAAATGATACTTAACTGTTATCTTGTTGATGGCTCTGCAATCCATGCACATTCTCCATTCATTGTTCTTCTTTGGCACTAGAATCACTGGAACTGCACATGGGCTCATCGATTCTCTGATTTGCTTATTCTCCAATAGCTCTTTAACTTGACGGTCTATCTCCTTTGTTTCTTCAAGGGACATGCGATATGCAGGCCGGTTCAGTAAGACGGCACCGGGCATGAAGTCAATCTGGTGCTCGATCCCACGAACTGGAGGTAATCTACTTGGAATCTCATATGGAAATACGTCCTCGAACTCCTTCATAAGTGGCTGCACATCACTAGGCAAAGAAACATCGTTAGTAGCACTGTTCTTACAAGTTAAAAGAACTAAAGACAAACCTGCTTTAATAGCTTTCTCAACGCCTTTAATTGTGCAAAACAGGGCTAGATTCTTCTCTTGTTACTTAGGGGCTGAACTCACGCCTTTTCCATGTGTAATGGAGCTGGAATGAGGTGTGGAAGGGGCTGCAATGGTTGTGGAAGAAGGATGGGGTGGCGGTGATGAAGTCTCGGTCGTGGGAAGGCCGTTGGCGGCGGCGGCGGCTCGGATGGCTGCTGCTGCGGTCTTCTCTCGCTCTTTTTTGAACCTTGCTCGCATTATTTCTTGCTCTTCTTGAACGTCTTTGGGTGTCAACGGCTTCAAGATGGTAGTTCGGCCGTCTTTCTTCACTGTGTAGGTGTTCGTGAGTCCGTCGTGTACAGCTTGTCTATCGAATTGCCATGGTCTCCCTAAAAGTATATGTGCTGCATCCATAGGAATAACATCGCATAATACAGTGTCAGAATAACGACCAATGGAAAAGAATACATGTACCTGACCGGTTACACGAACTGTGCCTCTTTCGGTAAGCCATTTCAAACGGTATGGATTTGGATGCTTCACAATGGAAAGTCCAAGCTTGTCGACTGCGTACTGGCTTACTGCATTGATAACACTCCCACTATTAACGATCATCGCGCAAGTCTTGCCTTGAACAGCAACTCTTGTGTAGAAGATGTTTTCTCGCTGCGATTGTTGCTCTTCTTCCCGGTTTATGTTCAGACTGCGGATAGAAACCAAACTGACATGAAGATTCTCGGGTTCCTCTTCTTCAAACTCATCTTGGGCGTCTTCTTCAGGTGAGGGGTCGTCCTTGGATGGCTCGTCATCTTCACTGGCTGATTCGAGCTCATTCTGGTCCGTGATGATTAGAACTCGTCGGTTCGGGCACTGGTTCTGAAAATGGCCCCAACCTTGGCATTTATGGCATTGAACATCTCGGGCTCAACTAGGGGCTGAAGTTGGCACCAGACTGGGCTGACTGGGCCATTGGAATGGTGGCCTTGGTGTAGACTCGGGTCTACGGCTTGATTGCGGTGTAGAACGGTCGAAACGTCGCTCCGGGGGTCTGGATTGAGCTCGGGGTCATGTAGGCTCAACAGAAGGAGTAGAAGGTGATGTGGAAGGCGTACCTTTACTCCAAGATTGGCGAGTAGGGGCTGAACCTTGACTGGATCGACGGCGGCCTTCTCGCAACTGCTTTTCCATAATTGATGCGTGCTGCACCATTCTCTCTATGCTTGTGAATTCTTTGAGCTCCACTTCACATGCAATATCGGGATTCATACCTTCAATGTACCGAATGATGGTAGCATTCAAGGTCTCTTCTTTCCTAACTCGATTCAAGGCAGTCTTGAGCTCTTTATGGTACTCTTCAATCGAACGGGTCCCTTGCTTGATCCGGTTGAGTTTCTTCTCAAGCTCTCTTTCATAGTGGACTGGAATGAAGCGTCCACGCATGAATCCTTTCATTTCTTCCCAATTGTCAATGGGTGGATTGCGATTTCTTCGTCTTCTTTCTTGCTGCATCTCCCACCAAGTGGCTACGTAGCCTCCGAACTCCAAACTCCGGGATGCTCGTCTTGATGTTGTTGAGCATGCGGTCTTCTCCATAGTCTTCATTGTGGTTTCCACACCGTTGGCGGTGCCCACGATCTGGAGTGTCATCTCCGGCATCTATATTCTCATCAAAGTACTCCTCTTCTGGCTCGTTTTGACGCTCTAGGCGCCTATTTCCTCGAATGGGTGGAGGAAAAATGGGCGTCATTTTAGTGTGTTCAAGAGCGTGCACTAAATCGTCTATCTTGTCGGATAGAGCCTGGTGTTGTCTTTGAACGTGTTTGGACAGCGCTTCAAAGTGATACTTAGGATCTCACGGTGCGGGTGGATCCGATGAAGACTCTATGGGTGCTTTGGATGGATCTTTGGACGGGTCCAAAGGAGGCAAGGTCGACTGGGGGTCGACTGGTGGTGTAGAGGATGATTCGGTGCAGGTTCCTTTCTTCATGGTACCTACAAAATGAACAAACGTAAAAGAAAACAAGGAAGGACCTCACTATCTCACGTTCACTCTTTTGTTTTCACTCTTGATTTTACCACTCGTGTATCACTCAATATATGGGTGCACAGTGTGTGAAAATCGTGTATATGGGAGTAGGAACTCGTGTGGTTTGTTCAGAGGAAGGACAGGAATGCTATTCTTGGAGCACGGAGGAATTTGGTATGTATAGATGAGATACGGGTTGAGTATGTATAGGTATGGTAGTGGCCGATTGTGTAGTGTTTAGGGATGGTATGGCCGAATGGTAGGGTAGTATGGGTGGTGGTGGTCGAATAGGGTAGGAAGGAAAGAAGTAGAAGAGATAAGGAAATAAGAAAGAGATAAGGTAAGTAGGGGATTTGGATATGTATCAATCTATGTGACACAATCTAAATACCTTAATTAGCCTAGACTCTAGAAGGAATGAACCAAAAATAAAACAAGACTCTTATGGAAGTTACCAAAAAGAAAATAGAACTTGTTTGAAAAGTTTCAAAAATAAAATTAATCTAAAAGGAAACTACCAAAAATAAGATGACTCACTGGGTAATTACCAACTATGATCTAGTATCAAAAGGAAAGTACCAAAATAAAAATTGAACTATAAGGAAATAATGAATATTCTTCTTTTTTTTTATATCGGATATCTCTTTTTTTTTGTACCGATTTTTTTTTTTACTTCTGATCGTGCCTTTTTTTTTTAACAATGAACAACGGAAATTAAATTACAACTCGATCAAACGTAAAATAAAATAACGACATAAAAATGAACCAAAGCCGACGTGGCTTTGATACCACTTTTATGATACGACCCAGACTCTAGGAACGAACACACGTCGACACACGTAAGTTTTGTGTCTTCTACGACTCAAACAATCAAAGAAAAATATATGGAAGACAACGGAATAACTAGACGACTAAACTAATAAAATACCTAAACTATGACACACAAAATAACACAAATCCAATGGATGAATGGGGCTGTTTTGGACGGCTATGATGATGGGAAATATGAAGGAATTTCGATGGTGATAGATTGGTTTAGAAGGGCTAGGGAAGATAGGATATGATAGAGTTGTGTTGGACTTACGGATTGAACGGGATGAACACGATCTTGATCACGGTGGATGACTTGAGATGGATGAACGGTGGTGATGGAGGCGTCGTGGATGATGGACGGCGGCGGTGGAGGTGTTGTGAATTACAACCCGAAAGTTACCTTGGATCTCGAACGTATACAAGGACAAATTCTTTAAGTTGCTCTACGGATAGTGAGTCTCCGGCGATCCCTCAAACGTGGACGACGAATTCCCTTTGTAAAACTTAGAGATGCTAAATCTAAGAGTATGAATTTAATTATCTAAACTCACAAAAGATTAAAAGGGGAGAGACGATATTGAAAACAAAGGCTTAATAATCAAATATAGTCTAAAGTAACAATGAAACATTGATCCCCTATTTATAATAATAGGAGGACCGAAAATTATAGCTAAAGGGGTCGAAAATCTAGAGTCCAAATCAATCTAGGATTGGACTTGGAAGTTTCCTAAACTAGAATTCTATTTAAGGTAGAACTTGTAGATCTTACCTTATCTAAAATCCTAGTCAACTTTGACTCTAAAATAACTGAAAATTACAACCAAATTAATTAAATAAATATGATCCATACTATAGTCTAATTAAATAAAATAAATACTATAGTCTAAAATAAAATAACTCCTTAATTAAAAACATTAAGGCCGAAAACTTGGTCTCTTCACTTCATGGCCAAAACTTCTTCAATATGCACACATGCACACGTGCACAACATCATGTAGTGTTCCCCATGTCTTGATCTCCATCTTCCAACGTCAACAAGGTCATCATCTTCAAGCTTCCTTGCACACCGTCTTCTTCTTCGAGCTTCTTGCGAATTGTAGCTTGCAAATAATCTTGCAACTTCTTAGCTCGTAGTCTTGTGACGGGTCCTTTGAATTGAAGCTCTTCATTGAGTTCGTCATTGCCATGGATGTCCTCATCAGCTTGAGAAGAAGCTCAACTGGATCAAGCAAGGCACCCGTTCGATCGAGGAGTACCACAAAGAGCTCAAGACTGTCTTGAACCGAGTTGGGAAGGAAGAGACCTTAAATGCTACCATCATTCGGTACATTGAAGGTATGAATCCTGACATTGCCTGTGAAGTAGAACTTAAGGAGTTCACCAGCATAGAGAGAATGGTGCAGTACACATCGATTGTGGAAAAGCAGTTGCGAGAAAGCCATCGTCGATCCAGTCAAGGTTCAGCCCCTACTCGACATTCTTGGAGTAAAGGTACACCTTCCACATCACCTTCTACCCCTTCTGTTGATTCCACACGACCCCGAGGTCAATCCGGTCCTCCGGAACACCGTTTCGACCGTTCTACACCGCAAGCAAGCCGTAGACCCAAGTCTATACCCAGGCCACCATTCCAACGGCCCAATCAGCCCACTCCAGCATTGAATTCAGCCCCTAGTTGAGCCCGTGACATCCAGTGTGATAAATGCCAAGGTTGGGGCCATTTTCAGAACCAGTGTCCAAATCGGCGTGTTCTGTTCCTCAATGAACATAATGGGCTTGAATCCGCCAGTGAAGATGAAGAAGAGTCTCAGGCCACAGCCCCTGAAGCTATTGAAGTCCCTGAAGTCGAGCCAGATGATGAGGAAGTCGAGCTGCCTCATGTCAGCTTAGTTTCTATTCGCATTCTGAACATCAGTCGTGAAGAAGAAGAGCAATCACAACGAGAAAACATCTTCTACACTCATCAAAGATCAGACTTGTGCGATGATCATCGACAGTGGGAGTGTAATCAACGCAATCAGCCAGTATGCCATTGATAAACTCGCCCTCACCACAACAAAGCATCCAAAACCGTACAAGTTGCAGTGGCTCACAGATCATGGATCCATCAGAGTTACAGGTCAGATACACGTCTCTTTTACTAATGGTCATTATTCTGACACTGTTCTTTGTGATGTTATTCCTATGGAAGCAGCCCATATACTTTTAGGAAGACCGTGGCAGTTCGACAGAAAAGCAGTCCACGATCGTTTAGCCAACACCTACTCGATCACGAGGGACGGCCGAACCACTGTGCTCAAGCCACTCACTCCTAAAGCCGTTGAATAGGATCAAGAAAGGATGCAAGAGAGATTCAAGCAAGAATGGGCAAAACAAACCGCAGCCGCAGCCCGAACCAATTCGGCCGCCACTCCTCAGCCGAGTTCCACACCAAGTTCGACCAATACAGCTCCTAAGACGCCTCTCAACGAGTCCTTAGCTCATGGAAAGGCATCCGGATCAGCCCCAAACAAAGAGAAGAATCGATCCCTGTTCATCTTAGTTAAAGGCGTAGAGAAAGCACTAAAAGCAGGTTTACCTTTCGTTCTTTTATCTTATAAGGACAATGCTACTAATGGTGTTTCTTTGCCTTGTGATGTGCAGCCACTTATGGAGGAGTTTGCGGATGTGTTCCCGGAAGAGATTCCAAGTAGATTACCTCCAGTTCGTGGGATCGAGCACCAGATCGGCTTCGTACCTGGCGCCGTCTTGCCCAACCGACCGGCGTACTGCAGGTCCCCCGAGGAGACGAAGGAGATCAACCGTCAAGTGAAAGAGTTTCTGGAGAAGAAGCAAATTCGAGAGTCGATGAGCCCTTGTGCAGTCCCAGTCATCCTAGTGCCAAAGAAGAACAACGAATGGAGGATGTGCATGGATTGCCGCGCCATCAACAAGATAACAGTTAAGTACATATTTCCTATCCCTAGACTTGATGATATGCTAGATGAGTTAAGTGGTTCTAATTTGTTTTCTAAGATAGATTTGAGATCTGGTTATTTTCAAGTTAGAATGCATGAAGGGGATGAATGGATAACTGCGTTTAAAACAAAGTATGGTTTATATGAGTGGTTAGTTATGCCTTTTGGTCTCACTAATGCACCGAACACGTTTATGAGGTTAATGAATCATGTTTTGCGTGATGTGATTAGTAAATTCGTGGTTGTATACTTTGATGATATTTTGATTTACAGTCACAGTGCACATGCGCATCTAGAACACCTTAGACGTGTATTTTGCTTATTGCGTGATGCTAAGTTGTATGGAAACTTGTCTAAGTATTCATTTTGTATGGATGAAGTCGTGTTTTTAGGCTTTGTCGTTAGTTCACGAGGTATTGAGGTAGACCGTTCCAAAATCAAAGCAATTAATGAATGGCCAACCCCGAAAAATGCCTCTGAGGTTCGATCATTCCATGGTCTAGCTGGGTTTTACCGTCGTTTCATACGGGATTTCTCTAGTATAGCCGCCCCTCTTACTAAGCTAAGTAAGAAGGATCGGAAATTTGAGTGGGGTAAACAACAAGAGCATGCTTTTATTACTTTGAAGTCATTGTTATGTTCAGCTCCTGTTCTTTGTTTACCTGATTTTTCTAAGACTTTTGAGATCGAGTGTGATGCCTCCGGGATAGGTATTGGTGCTGTTTTGATGCAGAAAAAACGTCCCGTAGCTTACTTCAGTGAGAAATTCAATGGCGCCAGTTTGCGTTTTTCGACGTACGATAAAGATTTATACACTTTGAAGCATGCATTGGATACATGACTGCATTACTTGTGGCCTAAAGAGTTCGTCATCCACATGGATCATGAAAGATTGAAGCACTTGAAAGGGCAAAACAACCTGAACAAGAGACATGTGAGATGGGTCGAGTTCATCGAGTCTTTCCCGTATGTTATCAAGTACAAGAAAGACGAGGATAATGTCGTCGTCGATGCCCTATCAAGAAGGTACGCTCTTTTGAACTTAATGCATGCTAAGATGCTTGGTTTCGAGTCTATTAAAGCATTGTATGTTGAGGACGCCTACTTCAGCCCCATATATGCTTCATGTAGTTCGAAATCTAGGTCTTATGATGGTTTTCTGTTCAAAGAGTCGAAGTTATGCATCCCTACTTGTTCTATGCGTGAGCTATTCGTGTTAGAATCGCATGCGGGGGGTTTAATGGGTCACTTTGGTGTGCATAAGACATTGAACTTGCTGCATGAACACTTCTTTTGGCCGCATATACGTAAGGATGTAGACAATGTGTGTAGTCATTGCATTACTTGTCGTCAAGCTAAATCCACTTCACCCCATTCGGATTGTACACGCCCCTACCCATTCCTTCAGCTCCATGGATTGATATTTCTATGGATTTCATCTTAGGATTGCCTAGATCTAGGTCGGGTAAGGATTCTGTGTTTGTTGTAGTTGATAGGTTTTCCAAAATGGCTCATTTCATTGCATGTAGGAAAACTGATGATGCTGTACATGTTGCCAACTTGTTCTTTGTGCATGTTTGTTAGATTGCATGGAATTCCTCGTACTATTGTTAGTGATAGGGATTCTAAGTTTTTAGGACATTTCTGACGTGTTTTGTGGGGAAAATTAGGTACTAAGTTATTGTTTTCTACTGCATGTCATCCACAAACCGATGGTCAAACTGAGGTTGTGAATCGCACTTTAGGAGCTTTACTTAGGTCTCTAATTAAGAATAACTTGAAGTCATGGGAAGAATGTCTACCATATGCTGAATTTGCTTATAATCGTGTTGTGCATTCTTCTACTAATATGTCTCCTTTTGAGGTAGTTTATGGCTTTAATCCATTAACTCCTACTGATTTGTTTCCTTTACCCGTTGAGCATCTAACGAGTGTTAAAGGTATGAAGAGAGCTGATTTCATTGAAGAGATGCATGAGAAGGTACGTGCCCGGATTGAGCACCAAGGCTCAAGGATAGCCGCCGCACGCAACACGAGATGCAAACGTGTGATATTCCAGCCCGGTGATCGTGTTTGGGTTCACTTGAGTCCTGGCCGATTCCCGAACTTGAGGAAGTCGAAGTTTTCACCCCGTGGAGATGGTCCCTTCACTGTTCTAAGCTGTGTTAATGATAATGCATACTGCATTGATCTACCTGGTGAGTATATGTGTTCTTCTACGTTTAATATAGCTGATTTATCTCCTTTTCTTGCAGATGAGTTCGACCATGATGAGGATCCAAATTCGAGGACGAATTCTTTTCAGCAGGGGGGGATGATGAGGAAATCCATAGCCATGAGGAACTCAATGAAGAGCTTCAATTCAAAGGACCTGTCACATGACTACGGGCTAAGAAGTTGCAAGATTATTTGCAAGCTACAATTCGCAAGCAGCTCGAAGAAGAAGACCGCGTGCAAGGAAGCTTGAAGATGATGACCTTATTGAAGATGGAAGATGGAGATCAAGAAATGGAGAACACAACATGAAGAAGTGCACGTGTGCATGTGTGCGTGTGCATGCAAGTTTCGGCCAAGATGGTGAAGCCCAAAATAATCGGCCCTTGATGATCCAATTAAGGGGATTGATTTATTAGACTATAGTATTTTATTTTATTTAATTAGACTATAGTTTAATTCAGTTTATTTAATTATTTTGGATGATATTTTCGGCCCTTATAAGTCATAGTTTGACTAGGATTTTAGATAAAGTAAGATCTACAATTTCTACCTTAAATAGAATTCTAGTTTAGGACATTTCCAAGTCCAATCCTAGTTTGATTTGGACTCTAGTTTTCGGCCATATAGCTTGATATTTTTGGTCCTCCTATTATTATTAATAGGCGATCCATGTTTCATTGTTACTTTAGACTATATTTGATTATTAAGCCTTTGCTTTCAATATCGTCTCTCCCCTTTTAATCTTTTGTGAGTTTAGATAATTAAATTCATACTCTTAGATTTAGCACCTCTAAGTTTTACAAAGGGAATTCGTCGTCCACGTTCGAGGGATTGCCGGAAACTCTCTATCAAAGAGCAACTTAAAGAATTTGGCCTTGTATACGTTCGAGATCCAAGGCAACGTTCGGGTTGTAATTCACAACACCTCCACCGCCGCCGTCCATCATCCACGATGCCACCATCACCACCGTTCGTCCATCTCAAGTCATCCACCGTGATCAAGATCGTGTTCATCCCGTTCAATCCGTAAGTCCAACACAACTCTATCATATCCTATCTTCCCTAGCCCTTCTACACCAATCTAGCACCATCGAAATTCCTTCATATTTCCCATCATCATAGCCATCCAAAACAGCCCCATTCATCCATTGGATTTGTGTTATTTTGTGTGTCATAGTTTAGGTATTTTATTAGTTTAGTCGTCTAGTTATTCCGTTGTCTTCCGCATATTTTTCTTTAATTGTTTGAGTCGTAGAAGACAAAAAACTTATGTGTGTCGACGTGTGTTCATTCCTAGATTCCGGGTCGTATCATTCAGGCTCGTTTTGACGCTCATTGCGTCTAGCGAGTCCTCGAACAGCTTGTGTAATGGTTGGAGTAGTCTTAGTGTGTTCAAGGGCTTGCACTAAGTCATCAAGCTTGTCGGAAAGAGCTTGTTGCTGTCTTTGGAAGTGCTTGGAAAGTGCTTCAAAATGGTATCTTGCATCCCACGGTGCGGTTGGATCTAAGGAAGACTCCATGGGAGCTTTGGATGGATCTCGGGGTGGGTCAACAGTTGGAGTGTCGACTGGAGGGGTATGGGATGACTCGGAACGTGTTCTGTAATACCCCATATTTCTGAATAAGGTTTAGAGGAATGTTAATGATAAGTTAATTAATTAAAGAAGGGATTTAATTAAGATTAGCTAAGGTTAGATGTCAGTCACGACTTTAGGAGTCAGATCGCCTTTTTGAGAAATGTGATTTTAACTATTTTATGACCATCTGTGGTCCCGTTAGAAAAGTATTAACTCAAGGAGTATGCCGGTATTTTCGGATTTTTAATCTGAAGTCATTTGAGTTGCCGGTGATGAAAAACGCATTTAAAAGAAGAATGAATAGTAACTTTTGCGTGCGTTCGTGTTTTGAGAAATTTACGAAATCCTCCTTGTTAATCCAAGTCCAGTTCTGTCTGGCCCCTCTTATGGGAAATGACTCAAGGATTCTGTTGGCGTTCACGGATTAACATTCTGAGATCAATCGAACGTACGGGAGCCAAATCTGTCAGTCTGAGTGAATAGTAAAAGTAATTCCAAAAAGGGAATCTTTGCTCGTCTTCCTTCAGACGAACTCGTCTTCTTCACGAAACAAGTTGGTTCACTAGTATTCAAGCCAACGAGTCTCCCGGTATTTTTAGATTTTATGTCTGAAGTCATTTGAACCTCGACATCGAATAAAGCAGCTTTTAACTGAACTCGGGGTAACTTTTGCAGTATTCCTGCACAGCAATGGCTTCCAAGGGAAGCCAAAGCTTTTCCTATATATAGGGGACCACCCCTTTAGTAATTCTTGCTCATTTCACATCCACTTCACTTCTAAATCGAGAGGGTCAAAAGCTTTGAAAGCTGAGAAGGTTCTGTCGAAGTAAAAATCGTTCTTCGTGAGTGTTCTTCAAGGCGACGAGCGGAGTGGCGTGGAAGGGATGCGGTGAGGGAATGTGCTAGGGATACCGTTGAAATCGTAGCAGGCGGCTCTGCCGCTGTTGAGACTCGACGAGACGCCGAGCTAGCCATATTCCTTCGACGCACCTAACCCCGTCCATTCTTGTTCGTCGATCTGGATCCTATTTCTTTTCCGTCTTTTAAATTTCGCATTTACTTTCCATTCTTTATGTTCTTCACGTACTTCATTATTGCTCGTCTAAAGTAGTATTTTGATTCATATTGAAGTTCCAAAATAATAACGCTATGTTATATTTCTCGTTCTATTTCCGTTATTATTATTCTAGAAGATTAGACTCGTTCATTCCGTTAAAAATCCGTTCAAAGTCATATTTATTTATTCCGGAGGATTATCGTGTTTGTGCCGTTATAATGCCAAAATTATTTTTAAGTTAAAAGCATGTTGTTGCACGTTAAAATCAATTACGATATTTTTATAGAGAAATTTCGGGTTAATTGTTCTTCGTGTTCATCGAAGAAATCAACGAACATGAAGAACAGTTGAAGAACACGTTGAAAGGAACCTAGATGATGAGAGAGAGAAAAGAGGGAGAGAGAGCCCCGCGGGGAGGGGGGGGTGAGCGCCGCCGCGCTACATCCCCCACGGCCGCGCCGAGCCCGCCGGGGGCAGGGGCAGCCCGCCGGGGGCAGGGGAGCCTGCCGGGGCTGGAAGCCCCGCGGCGGCGGGTGGCTTGCCGGGGCAAGGTGGCCCCGCGGCGCCCCCTCTTCCCTTTCTGTGTAATTTTGTTTTCCGTCCTTTCTGGCTATTCCTTTACCCCCGTCTTTCCGATCTTTTCGAGTCTTTAAAATTATGATACTTTTAAGCCATGTTCAAGTTTAAATTATAGTAAGGTATTCAAATTAATTTCAAATTATTTCGAGTAAGATATTGAGTTATTTTCCGTCAAAAATTTAGAGATCGAGTCCAGAGGTTTCTTAAATAAATTAAACCATTCTTGATCCTCTTAGTAAGTCAAAGTCGTGCTATCCATATTATGTCCTAGCTAAGGGAATATTAGTTGGGTGTTACTTAATATCATGTTATTAGAAATCTTCGAAGAAGGCTTCTAAGTCGACGATTCGACTTTTGTAGGAGGAATTGAGCCTCGGAGAAATACTAAGGAAGACCACCAGCTCGTTGCCTCGTCTTCCGTTTCGTAATCAAGGTGGGTAAATCTATTCTCATCTAAAGTTTGAGCTAATAAGCTCTAGAAGCATGTTAGGACAAATGATATATCCAATAAAGTATTTTGCTCAACCTGTTTGATCTCTGTACAAGGAAAGGAATAAATGGAGTTATGCATGATTATGCTGAATTATTATTTGGGTTAGATTAAGTAAAGAAAGCTAGTATAAGTTAAGTGAGCTCTCAAGTATGTTTAGATATGCTAGAATTGTTTATTTACAATTTATGCTATCATGAGGTGTTTAGTATTGCTCTACTTGCAATCAATGTTTATCCGCGTTCATTTTCTCGTATTTGAATGCTTATGCTTTATTAAAGCTCATATAGTTAAAGATTAAGGATTACCTTGTTAGGGTATCTTTAACCCATTGTAGGCCGAGATCAGGTAGTGATAAGGTAATAGCATTAGACATTGTTCTAAGCTTGGTAATGTTAGCAAGAATATGAAGAGATGGAACTTAGCATCCACTTAAGCAGGACTCGAGCTTAGAACTATTAAGGTAGTCGCTGAGGGGGTTTTCCCTCGCAAATACGTTTGGATATTTGAGGTAACCCCTCTTCTATCCTATGGCATGCCTAAGGGTACAGTTGACGACAGGTTTGAGCCAAGTTGGGCCCAAAAAGAAAAGAAAAGGTTTTACGGATACGGAGAGGGCTTTTGCGTTTTGCTCTCCGTATACCGTCTATTAATCATTGGATATCTTGAAAGTTATAAAAGCATTTTCGCTAAAACCCACTGAGTACATTAGTGCTCATGCCCCCTCTTTTCAAATGTTTTCAGGTTGAGATGCTGAAGATGCTGGTGGCTGTGAATGTGGGTTGGCTGCCAAGACTATTTTGTTATTATCTAATGTTTCCATGAAATCCCACTTTGTGATCCGCTACTCTGATACACTCTCTTCAATTCTGTTTAAATCCTATTATGATTAGCAAGACTCTATGAATAATCTCCTCGGAAATGATTTAATACTTATAAGATGCATATTATGTTATCTCTGTTTTTAAGTATGATCTCCGTTCACCTGCAAAGAGGTCTAACAAGTTGGTATCTGATTAATTAGCCATTCTTTCCGCTTAAGCATGTTTTCTTTTAATCCAAGTAAACCCGAGCATTTCCATATAACTTCTAAAACACGTCTTGATTCTTAAAACTCTTGATAAATCCCCCATCTTTATGCATTAACCCCATAATAATACCTCGTCCCCACTCGTAAATCCCTATCTCGGGACCGGGCTGTTACAGTTGGTATCAGAGCAAGTTTGCAACTCTGCAGACCTGTCTCTTTGTTTGAAATAAGTTAATAGGTTTATGTGGATATAACTTGTTCTCTGATAATTTAAAGCAGCAACCCACAGCTCGTCATCACCCTCGCACTCTCAACCAAAAATCAAGGTATGATAGTATAGAAATTTTGGATTTTGGATTCATGATTTTGGAATACAGGAAGGGAAAAGATTTGAGCAAGCATACCTATTTTATGGACAAGAGAAAAACTGTGAGAATGAAATTCCAAGTAAAAGGTGTTCGGGTAAGATGATTTCCCAGATGGAAAGTTTGTCAAAAGATTTCTCGATCCCAAAATGACTTAAAAATCATTTCTCGAAATTTTGACTCAAAAGAAGAGGTAAACAATGTATGTTTAAAGAACTTTGGGCACCAAAATTTTTATAAACGTTGTCAACTGCTTCATAAAAGGGAATTAAGCATGCAAGATTAATCCGGACATTAGGAGGACCTTAGGTGTACTTTTTGAATCTAGACTGACTAAGTTATTATCTTCTAGATGGTTAAGCGTCTTTCGACAGCTAGGAAGAGCGTGCCTCTTTTCCGCCCCGTGCAAGAAAGAGTTGAGAGATTCAGAAGAGAAACTTGGAATGGCAACGAACAGCTGCTGTCCTACATGGCGAGATACCTCGAAAGGTGGGCTTGGGCAAATGGCTACGGAGGGGAGCCCGGGAGCGTATCCGACTTGGAAACGTGCATCCGCATATGCGAGTATGCGCCACCTGCTTGGAGGCCTACAATGTACCGTATCCTGCAAAGTAAGATCACCCGCGATCCCGAGACATACGCTGAGATCGGAAATCTGACGGAATTCTCATCAGCCTTAATGGGTCGTTGGGTATCGGAGTATGGCCACGTGCACGCCTTAGCCGAGCAGCAAGAAGATGAGCAAAATCCCTCTCTCGTGGTAGAGCTAGAACTGCAAAGGGCAACTCTCAACAGTCCCCCTGGATTTGAAGTGCCACATCCTCACGACGAAGGAACCACATGAGCAGGACCCTCAAATGCCCGAATCGTGAACCACACCGAGTCCCTATTCTCCTGCACTCCTCAAGTGAACCAGTGGACCCCTGTGTCCGCTTCTCAGGGTCTGGGACAGTGTATGCCCCATCAGTATCCTGAAGGAAGTGTTCGCATGAGGACATTCAAGTTCACCGTCCTGGAAACGGTTGATATTGGAGACGAAGAAGAAGAAGACGAGGACCCGGAAGAAGACGAAGAGGAAGTAGGATCGCCATGCAAGGAGAAGGGTAAAGGCTCGGCTTATGATTAATCATAGAAAAGAGATGTAGAAGGTGTTGCTGTTAGAACACCTAAGATGTCTAATCCATCTGTTTGTCTGTAATCTAATGTACACTCTGACCAAGACTTTAATATGTAATAGATTCTTTAAGATTTCAAAACCCAATAGTGGCAGTGAATTTTCTAAGAGACTGCCCTATCCCGGTTGCAACCCATAATTTACTATATCGATGCCAAAGTCCTCTAAAATGAGGCAATTTTCCCATCATGTTTGAATGACGTCTAAATTTTCATTTTGTTTGATCTATCTTGTGTAATTAAAAGACCTTATCAAAAGGCATTCTTGCTTTGTGTAAATTTAATCAAACCTCGCTAATATCTAGTTCTTTAGAATACCGCCTCGAAGACATCAAGCCGAGAATGAGGATGAGAACGAACCTGAGCAAGCCCCAAACCTCGGTCCAAAAGCTGAAAGTGTGTTTCTCAAACACAACCCTCCATCGTTTAATGGTTTAGGAGATCCAATGGATGCCAAAAAATGGGTTCGCTCCTTAGAACGAATCTTCGATTTCATAGCTTGCTCTGAAGGAGAGAAACTAAGTTGCGCTCTTTTCATGTTAACAGAGGATATGGACTACTGGTGGGAGTCCGTACGAAGGACCATAACCCCGGTTCAATGGGAAGACTATAGTTGGGAAGATTTCAAGCACGATCTGTATCAGAAGTATATCCCGGATTGTTACCGAGAGGCAAAAGAGATGGAGTTCTGGAATCTAAAGCAAAAGAATAAGACAGTGTCGGAATACGATAGAGAATTCAACCAGTTGTCAAGGCATGCTCCACATCTAGTGGACACAGACGGGAAGAAAGCACGCAAGTTCAAGAAAGGACTCAGATCCGAGATTGGCATAGCCCTCGCTGGGCAAGAAGACATGTCTTATGCCCGAACCTTAGCCAAAGCATTGAGCATAGAGGCCATCCTTCCTCAGAAGATTCAACCCATTCAGTCATCTAATGATCCGAAGGGGAAAAGGAAGTGGGAAGGAGGAAGAAGGGATGACAGAAGAAAGAAACCCCACTGGCAAAACTGAGAGTCAGGGGTGCCTGGAAATCAACTTAGCAATGCCCCTAGTTTTAGGCCGTGTCAAAAGTGCGGAAGAATGCATCCTGGAGTCTGTCGAGCAAATCTAACTGGGTGCTACAACTGTGGTGAGGAGGGGCACTTCAAGAGAGAGTGTCCTAAAGGAAACAACCAACGATCCCAAACACCACAGCAACCCATGTACCCGCAACCACTTCAGCAACTTCCTAGAAACCAGCCAAGACTGCAGCAAGGAGGACCTCAGGGTCAAAGGCCGGGACTGAACCTGAGATCGAACCAAGGACGAGATCAAAGGTCCAACCAAGGACAAAGGCTACCTCAGCCAGCTCGTACTTATACTCTCAATCAACAGCAAGCTGCTAAGGCCCCAGGTAATCTAGCAGGTATGATTACCCTCCTCGAGACGCCAGTTTTAGCTCTCTTTGACACAGGAGCATCGCATTCGTTTATAGCTGAGTCTGTTTGTAAGAAACTGAAGATTGAACCCGAGAATGCCAAGAATGCCCTTGAAATAAGTATTCCCTCTGGAAAGAAAATGATGTCTAGGAAGGTCTGCTCTAACCTAGAATTGAACATAGAAGGGGAAAACTTTAAGTCAAATCTTTATGTGATTAAGATTCAGGACTTCGACATAATCCTAGGAATGGATTGGTTAGCATCAGCTAATGCTTCCATAAGCTGCCCCGAGAGGGAGGTAACGTTTCGACCACCCGAGAAACCCGAGGTGAAAATCTACGGATCAAGGCTGGGAACCAAAATCCCAGTGATATCCGCCCTAAAGGCCACCAAGATGATAAGGAAGAACAACTGTTGAGCAGTTTTCTGTCGAAGATGTTCCAGTCGTAAGAGAATACCCCAACGTATTTCCAAAGGAGCTGTCAGGGCTACCTCCAGATAGGCAGGTGGAGTTCGCTATCAAGTTGAAACCAGGAACCGCCCCAGTTTCAAAAGCCCCCTACAGAATGGCGCCTAAGGAATTGCAAGAACTCAAAGTTCAACTACAAGAGTTACTAGACCTAGGTTTTATCCAACCTAGTGTGTCGCCTTGGGGAGCTCCAATCTTGTTCGTAAAGAAAAAGGACGGCACATTAAGAATGTGCATTGACTATAGAGAGCTTAATAAGCTAACCATCAAGAATCGATACCCTCTCCCAAGAATAGACGATCTCTTCGATCAACTCAAAGGGGCAAGTGTCTTCTCCAAGATAGACTTAAGATCTGGGTACCATCAGCTGAAGATCCGAAAGGAGGATATCCCTAAGACCGCTTTTAGAACTCGCTATGGGCATTACGAGTTTGTGGTAATGCCATTCGGATTAACCAACGCCCCAGCAGTGTTCATGGATTTAATGAACTGGGTTTTTCACCCGTACCTTGATAAGTTTGTTCTATTTTTCATAGATGATATTCTCATCTATTCCAAGGATGAAGAAGAACATCAAGAGCACTTGAGAGTAGTGCTGGAAACCCTAAGAAGAGAAAAACTTTATGCTAAGTTCAGGAAATGTGAGTTTTGGCTCAAAGAAGTAACGTTTCTAGGTCATATAGTCTCGGTAGAAGGAATCAAGGTGGATCCGGCCAAGATTGAAGCTGTAAGCAACTGGAAGTCTCCAAGAAGTGTGAACGAGATAAGGAGTTTTCTAGGACTCGCTGGATACTATCGCAGATTCATTGAAGGATTCTCGACTATATCCAAACCTATGACGCGATTGTTACAGAAGGATTCCAAGTTCAAATGGACGCCCGAATGTGAGGAAAGTTTTCAAACTTTGAAGAGGATGCTAACCACAACCCCCGTTTTAGCCATCCCAGAAAGAAATGAAGATTTCGCGGTTTACGTAGACGCATCAATTAAAGGATTAGGATGCGTACTAATGCAGAGAGGAAAGGTGATTGCTTATGCTTCTAGACAGCTTAAGAATCACGAACAAAACTACCCGACGCATGACTTAGAACTAGCAGCGGTCGTTCATGCGCTGAAGATCTGGAGGCACTACCTCTACGGAGCTAAGTGTGAGATCTTCTCAGATCACAAAAGCTTGAAGTATTTCTTCGAGCAAAAAGATCTTAACATGAGACAAAGAAGATGGCTAGAACTCGTAAAAGACTATGACTGTACGATCCACTACCACCCAGGGAAAGCAAATGTAGTAGCAGATGCCCTAAGTAGAAAATAGAAGGCAGAGTTAGGACTCGTTTCAGCTCAGGAAGATCTTCGCAAGGAGTTCGAGAAGTTAAAGATCGAGGTGCTAACACCACCCGAGACCATTCAAGCTCAAATTGCCGTGACAGTCGCTCAGCCCGACCTAAGGCAAAGGATAATTGAAGCCCAGAGAGGAGACGAGTTTCTCGAAAAGAAAAGGGCTGAAGCGCGAACTGATAACTCTCAAGAATTCGCGGAAGCCGCCGACAAGACACTCTTGTTCAAAGGAAGGCTTTGTGTGCCTAGCAAGGGAGAACTGAAGGAGGAAATCATGTGCGAAGCACATGACATGCCATATACAGCACATCCCGGAAGCACCAAAATGTACTAAGACCTCAAGAGGAACTTCTGGTGGAATAACATGAAAAGGGAAATAGCCGCCTTCGTGGAAAAGTGTCTGAGTTGTCAACAAGTGAAAGCTTTGCATCAAAAACCTTCTGGTTTGCTTCAACCCCTAGAAATTCCTGAATGGAAGTGGGATCATATCAACATGGACTTTGTTGTAGGATTGCCAAGGTCCAAGCGGGGAAATACCGCCATTTGGGTAATTGTTGACCGATTATCTAAATCGGTACATTTTGTTGCTGTTAGGATGACGGACGGACTAGATCAACTAGCCCAGTTGTATGTTAAGGAAATTGTGCATTTGCACGGAGTGCCGGTCTCGATTACATCGGACCGTGATTCAAGATTTACATCAAGATTCTGGAGGAGCCTACAAGATGCAATGGGATCAAAGCTCAACTTTAGCATAGCATTCTATCCTCAAATGGATGGCCAATCTGAAAGGACTATCCAGATTCTAGAAGACATGCTTAGAGGAGTCGTCATCGATCAAGGAGGCAATTGGGAGGAATTACTGCCTTTGGTAGAATTTGCATATAACAATAGCTACCAAACATTGATCGGCATGGCCCCTTATGAAGCCCTTTATGGAAAGAAGTGTAGATCGCCCCTATATTGGGACGAGGCCGGAGAGAAAAGTATACTTGGACCCGAGATGGTCCAGGAAGCCGTCCAGAAAATCGAGCTCATTCGTCAATGCATCAAGGAAGCTCAAGATAGGCAGAAGGCCTACTCAGATGAGAGGAGGACAAGGCTCAGTTTTGACATTGGAGATAAAGTATTTTTGAAAGTGTCTCCATCAAAAGGAATAATTCATTTTGGCAAACGAAGCAAATTAAAGCCCAGATTTATTGGACCTTTTGAGATCTTAGAAAAGATGAATGAAGTAGCCTACAGGTTGGCCTTACCACCCAACCTGAGTAACGTGCATGATGTCTTTCATGTCTCGATGTTATGGAAATACGTGTTTGATCCAAAACATGTGATTAGCAAGGAAGAGATAGTCCTGAATGAGGACTTGGCCTATGAAGAAAAACCTCAAGCCATTGTGGATCGAAAAATTCAGAAGCTGACAAATAAGGAGATCGATCTTGTGAAAGTAATCTGGAACCACCATGGTTCAGAGGAAGCAACCTGGGAGCTTGAATCCGAGTTGATCAAGAAGTACCCTGATATCGCTTATCATGGTTAGTAAATTTCGGGACGAAATTTTATTTAAGGAGGGTAGGATATAATACCCCAGATTTCAGAATAAGGTTTAGAGGAATGTTAATGATAAGTTAATTAATTAAAGAAGGGATTTAATTAAGATTAGCTAAGGTTGGATGTCAGTCACGACTTTAGGAGTCAGATCGCCTTTTTGAGAAATGTGATTTTAACTATTTTATGACCATCTGTGGTCCCGTTAGAAAAGTATTAACTCAAGGAGTATGCCGGTGTTTTCGGATTTTAATTCTGAAGTCATTTGAGTTCTCGGTGATGAAAAACGCATTTAAAAGAAGAATGAATAGTAACTTTTGCGTGCGTTCGTGTTTTGAGAAATTTACGAAATCCTCCTTGTTAATCCAAGTTCAGTTCTGTCAGGCCCCTCTTATGGAAAATGACTGAAGGATTCCGTTGGCGTTCACGGATTGACATTCTGAGATCAATCGAACGCACGGGAGCCAAATCTGTCACTCTGAGTGAATAGTAAAAGTAATTCCAAAAAGGGAATCTTTGCTCGTCTTCCTTCTGACGAACCCATCTTCTTCAAGAAACAAGTTGGTTCACTAGTATTCAAGCCAACGAGTCTCCCGGTATTTTTAGATTTCGTGTCTGAAGTCATTTGGACCTCGACATCGAATAAAGCAGCTTTTAACCGAACCCGGGGTAACTTTTGCAGTATTCCTGCACAGCAATGGCTTCCAAGGGCAGCCAAAGATTTTCCTATATATAGGGGACCACCCCTTTAGTAATTCTTGCTCATTTCACATCCACTTCACTTCTAAATCGAGAGGGTGAAAAGCTTTGAAAGCTGAGAAGGTTTTGTCGAAGTAAAAATCGTTCTTCGTGAGTGTTCTTCAAGGCGACGAGCGGAGTGGCGTGGAAGGGATGCAGTGAGGGAATGTGCTAGGGGCACCGTTGAAATCGTAGCAGGTGGCTCTGCCGCCGTTGCGACTCGACGAGACGCTGAACTAGCCACATTCCTTCGACGCACCTAACCCCGTCCATTCTTGTTCGTCGATCTCGATCCTATTTCTTTTCTGTCTTTTAAATTTCACATTTACTTTTCGTTCTTTATGTTCTTCGCGTTCTTCATTATTGCTCGTCTAAAGTAGTATTTCGATTCATATTGAAGTTCCAAAATAATAACGCTACGTTATATTTCTCGTTCTATTTCCATTATTATTATTCTAGAAGATTAAACTCGTTCATTCCATTAAAAATCCGTTCAAAGTCATATTTATTTATTCCGGAGGATTATCGTGTTTGTGCCGTTATAATGCCAAAATTATTTTTAAGTTAAAAGCATGTTTGTTGCATTATTTTTATAAAGAAATATCAGGTTAATTGTTCTTCGTGTTCTTCGTGTTCGTCGAAAAAATCAACAAACACGAAGAACAGTTGAAGAACACGTTGAAAGGAACCCAGATGATGAGAGAGAGAAAAGAGGGAGAGAGAGAGCCCCGCGGGGGAGGGGAGTTGAGCGCCGCCGCGCCACACCCCCCACGGCCGCGCCGAGCCCGCCGGGGGCAGGGGAGCCCACCGGGGCTGGAAGCCCCGCGGCGGCGGGTGGCCTGCCGGGGCAAGGTAGCCCCGCGGCGCCCCCTCCTCCCTTTCCGTGTTATTTTGTTTTCCGTCCTTTCCGGCTATTCCCGTACCCCTGTCTTTCCGATCTTTTCGAGTCTTTAAAATTATGATACTTTTAAGCCATGTTCAAGTTTAAATTATAGTAAGGTATTCAAATTAATTTCAAATTATTTCGAGTAAGATATTGAGTTATTTTCCGTCAAAAATTTAGAGATCGAGTCCAGAGGTTTCTAAAATAAATTAAACCATTCTTGATCCTCTTATTAAGTCAAAGTCGGGCTATCCATATTATGTCCTAGCTAAGGGAATATTAGTTGGGTGTTACTTAATATCATGTTATTAGAAATCTTCGAAGAAGGCTTCTAAGTCGACGATTCGACTTTTGTAGGAGGAATTAAGCCTCGGAGAAATACTAAGGAAGACCACCAGCTCGTTGCCTCGTCTTCCGTTCCGTAATCAAGTTGGGTAAATCTATACTCATCTAAATTTTGAGCTAATAAGCTCTAGAAGCATGTTAGGGTAAATGAGATATCCAATAAAGTATTTTTCTCAACCTGTTTCATCTCTGTACAAGGAAAGGAATAAATGGAGTTATGCATGATTATGCTGAATTATTATTTGGGTTAGATTAAGTAAAGAAAGCTAGTATAAGTTAAGTGAGCTCTCAAGTATGTTTAGATATGCTAGAATTGTTTATTTACAATTTATGCTATCATGAGGTGTTTAGTATTGCTCTACTTGCAATCAATGTTTATCCGCGTTCATTTTCTCGTATTTGAATGCTTATGCTTTATTAAAGCACGTATAGTTAAAGATTAAGGATTGCCTTGTTTGGGTATCTTTAACCCATTGTAGGCCGAGATCAGGTAGTGATAAGGTATTAGCATTAGACATTGTTCTAAGCTTGGTAATGTTAGCAAGAATAGGAAGAGATGGAACTTAGCATCCACTTAAGCAGGACTCGAGCTCAGAACTAAGGTAGTCGCTGAGGGGTTTTTCCCTCGCAAACACGTTCGGATATTTGAGGTAACCCCTCTTCTATCCTATGGCATGCCTAAGGGTACAGTTGACGACAGGTTTGCGCCAAGTTGGGCCCAAAAAGAAAAGAAAAGGTTTTACGGATACGGAGAGGGCTTTTGCGTTTTGCTCTCCGTATACCGTCTATTAATCATTGGATATCTTGAAAGTTATAAAAGCATTTTCGCTAAAACCCACTGAGTATGCTCATGCCCCCTCTTTTCAAATGTTTTCAGGTTGAGATGCTGAGGATGCTGGTGGCTGTGAATGTGGGTTGGCTGCCAAGACTATTTTGTTATTATCTAATGTTTCCATGAAATCCCACTTTGTGATCCGCTACTCTGATGCACTCTCTTCAATTCTGTTTAAATCCTATTATGATTAGCAAGACTCTATGAATAATCTCCTCGGAAATGATTTAATACTTATAAGATGCATATTATGTTATCTCTGTTTTTAAGTATGATCTCCGTTCACCTGCAAAGAGGTCTAACAAGTTGGTATCTGATTAATTAGCCGTTCTTTCCGCTTAAGCATGTTTTCTTTTAATCCAAGTAAACCCGAGCATTTCCATATAACTTCTAAAGCACGTCTTGATTCTTAAAACTCTTGATAAATCCCCCATCTTTATGCATTAACCCCATAATAACACCTCGTCCCCACTCGTAAATCCCTATCTCGGGACCGGGCTGTTACATGTTCTTTTCTTCATGATACCTACAAGATGAACAAACGTAAAGGAAAACAAGGTAGGAGCTCACAATCTCACTTTCTCTCGTTTGTTTTCACTCTTGATTTTACCTCTCGTTTTTGCACTCAAAGTGTTTAGTGAAGTGTGTGTGTCGTGTATAATGGAATGGAGGAGTAGAACTCTTGTCAAATGTCGAGGGTTGATGAGGCCGTGCAAGGCAAAGAAGAAGATGATCCGGAGCTGCAGTTTAAAGGTCCAATGACGCGTTTGCGAGCTAAGAAGTTGCAAGCTTATTTACAAGCTTCTATTCGTCGCAAATTCGAAATGCATGAAGATGAAGTCAAGGGAAGCTCAAGATTGATCACCATGCTATCCATAGATGATGAAGAAGGAAGCATGAAGACGTGAGAAGAAGAATGACACCATTTGGACGTGTCCATGAAGAGTTATACGCATTTGCATGGGAATCCGACAAGTTGCTGTTTTTCATGCAAAAGGTGGCAAGATTAATGCATACATGGGCCACGAATTATTATGATAAATTGAAGCCCATATTATGTTAATTAGAAGTCCAATAGGTGAGAATTTTGAAGGCCCAAAATCAGTTTGGGATTTATCCTTATCTAGTTAGATTTAGATAGATTTTTGTTATCTTATTTTTGGTATCTTTTGATTTTATCCTAGATTGATTAGGATTAGTTTTGGACTGATTTTTATCACTTAATTAGGTCTAATTTTCGTGCCCTATGTTACCTATAAATAGGGGATCCATTTGTTACATTAAAAGTTAGACAATTGCATGAATTCAAGAAGTATTTCACTCTTGTCTCCTAGATCCTAAGGTTGATCGAAATTTTATCTTCAAAGTTCTATTGTTTTAGCAAATCAATAGTCCTATTCAAGTTCTTCAGGGTGCGTTCAAGTACTTGGGAGAATTGCTATCCGGAGAAGCTAGACGAGTGCGTTCGGGTTGATTAAACACGGGTTCACCGATCTGTCTTATCCTTCTACCAAACCACCGCCGCCATCACCGACACTCCACCACCGTGCGCCGCCGTTCACCATCAGATTCCAGCCTCCCTTCGACGTATCAAGTGTGTTCATCGAGTCATAGTTCGTGTCGTTTAATTCTAGTAAGTTTTATCCTGTTTTGAGTCGGATTGATTCCTTTCTTTTCTAGCTGACGTAGTTCGTTTCTTGAGTCTTCCGCGTGCATAAATCTCGTGTCTTGGATACATTGTCCGGGTCACATCATAAATTTAGCATCAGAGCCATGTCAGCTCTGCTGTTCGTGATTCAATCCGACGTGTCATCTACGTGTTAAATACGTGTCATTTAATTTTGGTTTTGTTTCGAGTCTTGTAATCTGATTTCTATTCATTGAAAAAAAAAGATTAAAAGAGCAAAGGGATCAAAATCCCTACAACAAAAAAAAATCGTCAAAAAAAAAACGAAAATTCAGTTTATTTATTGTGTTTTTGATCTCAATTCCTTGTGTTTAGATTTGTTTCCATGTATTTAGGGATTCTTAGATTGTGTTCACACATCCAAAATCCTTATTCCTTTATCCATTAGATTTCTTACCTTGTTTAGATAGATTTCATCCTAATCTACATCTAATCAAGATCTTTCCATCCTCATCTATATCTAAACAATATCTTTCATCCTAATCCACTCCAATTTCGATCCATACACCTTGTAGGATTCGAAATTTTCACCCTTTACATCTATACACCCGGTTCACCTTATACACCACATAATCCATACACCCATACACTCGTACACCCATACACCCGTGGTCCACATACACCAACCCATTGAATACTCATTCCACTCGCCTACTTCTACTCTTAGCAACCTTCCGGCTTGATTCTATCCGTTGGAGCTTGAAGAAGACCCAGAGGAGCTAGTCAAGAGAAGCAGTTGTTCGATCAGCCCACCCCCATATTTATTCACACACGTGCACCACATCTTTGAGAGTTAAACATGAGTGGAAAAAAAAATCAAGAGTGACATACACGAGCGTTTGTGAGGAATTGTGAGGTCCTACTTTACTTTTTCTTCACGTTTGTTCATTTTGCAGGATAAATGGACCAACAGGAAGATATTTTCTACACCCGTTGCTCCATCCAAGACAAAATTTGTTCCATGATTATTGACAGTGGTAGTACATTTAACGCCATTAGTCAATATGCAGTGGACAAGCTCGGCCTAGTACCACAGAAGCATCCCAAGCCCTATAAGTTGCAGCGGCTTACAATCAAAAGTCAGGTAAGTGTCGCATTTACTATTAGTCGATATACTGACACTATTTTATGTGATGTCATTCCTATGGAGGAAACACACATTCTTCTAGGTCAACCGTGGCAATTCGATCGAGGAGCAGTGCACGATTATCACGCCAACACTTATTCCTTTGCTTGGAATGGACGACCCATCAAATTGATGGCTTTGGCACCTGAGGACGTCATTAAGGATCAGAAGTGGATGCAAGAAAAGTTTAAAGCCGAAAAGGAAAGGAAGGCCGCAACTATCGAGAGCGAATCAATCGCCACCGTCCCTAGCCCTACTACGACACCGTTGGAGTCTTGTTCACATCAAGACATGTCGTTTAGTTCATCCAACGAAGATCACCAGTTATATTCAGACATGATAAGTGAAGCTACAATTCCGTCGCAACCCATATGCATTGATCCAACAGTGGATTCGGGTAAGTCGGATAATCTGTTAATTTCTCAGAACAGTGCTACTAATGATTCTTTTTCTAGTGATGTGCAGATCGAGAAGAGAGAGTTCGAGATTGAGCAGCCTGGAATAGCTATATCCAACCCTGATGGCAGCTCGAAAGAAGTTTCCAACTCTCAAGAGGAGATCCACGAAGAGCTGAAGTTGGAGCATGATAATGTTCGACTTAGAGATCAGCTTGTCCTAGATAAGTCGTCCAATACCCATGTTGTTTATCTTAAGGACGTGTTACTTGAAATCGAGAGAGGTAAGTACCGTCTATACTATTCTAGTATTGATAGGTATTTGATGTGTATAGTTGAATCCATATTCCTTTCTAGAAATAATTTGACATTTGGATTTAACTTGAATTGCATGAAAAGGTTGGATAGTAGAGAGTCATTGTTTGTTCCAACCAAGTGTAAGATACGTGCATGGTATTTGAATTCGACTAGTTTGTGTTTTTCCATTGCTCATTTGAAATCTAATTATAGTGTTGAACATGCTGAAAATTGCATAATTGTTTGTTATACCATGTTCGATCCATTATATGCTACATGTTGGATAGTTGATTGTTTTGTTGAGTGTAATGCTGCATGTTTTGTGCATGAGGATTTCTTTTTCAAGGGTTCACAGTTATGTATTCCTAAGTCTTCTATGCGTGAGTTGTTAGTTCTAGAATCGCATGCGGGAGGTTTAATGGGTCACTTTGGTGTGTCTAAAACGTTAAACTTGCTGCATGAGCATTTCTTTTGGCCACGTATGAAGCATGATGTTGAGAATGTGTGTAGTAGATGCATTACATGTAGGAGATCGAAATCTACTTCACATCCTTCTGGTTTATACACGCCTCTACCAGCCCCGTCTTCCCCGTGGATTGATTTATCTATGGATTTCATATTAGGATTACCACGATTTAGGTCTGGCCGAGATTCAATCTTTGTTGTAGTCGATAAGTTTTCCAAGATGTCTCATTTCATTGCATGTAGGAAAACCAATGATGCAGTAAACATAGCCAATTAACACGGCTTAGAACAGTGAAGGGACCATCTCCACGGGTCGAATTCATCTACAAGAAAAGGAGATAAATCAGCTACATTAAACGTAGAAGAACACTTATACTCACCAGGTAGATCAATGCGGTAGGCATTATCATTAACACGGTTGAGAACAGTGAAAGGACCATCTCCACCGAGCGACAACTTCGACTTCCTCAGGTTGGGAAATCGGCCAGGACTCAAGTGAACCTAAACACGATCTCCGAGCTGGAATATCACACGTTTGCGCCTCGTGTTGCATGCGGCGGCGATCCTCGAGCCTTGGTGCTCAATCCGGGCACGTACCTTCTCATGCATCTCTTGAATAAAATCAGCTCTCTTCATACCTTTAACACTCGTTAGATGCTCAACGGGTAAAGGAAACAAATCAGTAGGAGTTAGTGGATTAAATCCATAAACTACCTCAAAAGGAGACATGTTAGTAAGAGAATGTACAACATGATTATAGGCAAACTCAGCATATGGCAAACATTCTTCCCATGACTTCAAATTATTCTTAATTAGAGACCTAAGTAACGCTCCTAAAGTACGATTCACAACCTCAGTTTGACCATCGGTTTGTGGATGACATGCAGTAGAAAATAATAACTTAGTACCTAATTTTTCCCACAAAACACGCCAAAAATGTCCTAAAAACTTAGAATCCATATCACTAACAATAGTACGAGGAATTCCATGCAATCTAACAACATGCACAAAGAACAAATTGGCAACATGTATAGCATCATCAGTTTTCCTACATGCAATGAAATGAGCCATTTTGGAAAACCTATCAACTACAACAAACACAGAATCCTTAGCTGATCTAGATCTAGGAAATCCTAAGATGAAATCCATAGAAATATCAATCCAAGGAGCTGAAGAAACGGGTAGGGGCGTGTACAATCCGAATGGGTGTGAAGTGGATTTGGCTTGACGACAAGTAATGCAACGACTACACACATTCTCTACATCCTTACGCATATGCGGCCAAAAGAAGTGTTCAAGCAGCAAGTTCAATGTCTTATGCACACCAAAGTGACCTATTAAACCCCCTGCATGCGATTCTAACACTAATAGCTCACGCATAGAACAAGTAGGGATGCATAACTTCGAATCTTTGAACAGAAAACCATCATGCACATAATAACCATCAAAAGACCTAGGTTTCGAACTACAAGAAGCATAGATGGGGCTGAAGTAGGCGTCCTCAACATATAGAGACTTAATGGACTCGAAACCAAGCATCTTAGCATGCATTAAGTTCAAAAGAGCGTACCTTCTTGATAGAGCATCGGCGACAACATTATCCTCGCCTTTCTTGTACTTGATAACATACGGGAAAGACTCGATGAACTCAACCCATCTCGCATGTCTCTTGTTCAGATTGTTTTGCCCTTTCAAGTGCTTCGAGCTTTCATGATCCGTGTGGATGACGAACTCTTTGGGCCACAAGTAATGCTGCCATGTATCCAATGCACGCTTTAAAGCGTATAGCTCTTTATCGTATGTCAAATAACGCAAACTGGCGCCATTGAGTTCTCACTGAAGTAAGTTACGAGACGTTTTTCCTGCATCAAAACAGCACCAATACCTATCCCGGAGGCATCACACTCGATCTCAAAAGTCTTAGAAAAATCAGGTAAACAAAGAACAGGAGTTGAACATAACAATGACTTCAAAGTAGTAAAAGCATGCTCTTGTTGTTTACCCCACTCAAATTTCCAGTCCTTCTTACTTAGCTCAGTAAGAGGGGCGGCTATACTGGAGAAATCCTGTACAAAACGACGGTAAAACCCAGCCAATCCATGAAAGGATTGAACCTCAGAGGCGTTTTTCGGGGTTGGCCATTCCTCAATCGCTTTGATTTTGGAACGGTCTACCTCAATACCTCGTGAACTGACGACAAAGCCTAAAAAAACGACTTCATCCATGCAAAATGAACATTTAGAAAATTTTCCATAGAACTTAGCATCACGCAATAAGCAAAATACACGCCTAAGGTGTTCTAGGTGCACCTGTGCACTGTGATTGTAAATTAGGATATCATCAAAGTATACAACCACAAATTTACCAATCACATCACGCAAAACATGATTCATTAACCTCATAAATGTGTTTGGTGCATTAGTGAGACCAAAAGGCATAACTAACCACTCATATAAACCATGCTTTGTTTTAAACGTAGTTTTCCATTCATCCCCTTCATGCATTCTAACTTGAAAATATCCCGATCTCAAATCTATCTTAGAAAACATGTTAGAACCACTTAACTCATCTAGCATATCATCAAGTCTAGGGATAGGAAATCTGTACTTAACTGTTATCTTGTTGATGGCGCGGCAATCCATGCACATCCTCCATTCGTTGTTCTTCTTTGGCACAAGGATGACTGGAACTGCACAAGGGCTCATCGACTCTCGGATTTGCTTCTTCTCTAGCAACTCCTACACTTGGCGGTCGATCTCCTTCATCTCTTCAAGGGACGTGCGGTACGCCGGTCTGTTGGGTAAGACGGCGCCGGGTACGAAGTCGATCTGGTGCTCGATCCCACGAACTGGAGGTAATCCATTTGGAATCTCTTCCGGGAACACGTCCGCGAACTCCTCCATAAGTGGCTGCACATCACAAGGTAAAGAAACACCATTAGTAGCACTGTCCTTATAAGATAAAAGAACGAAAGGTAAACCTACTTTTAGTGCTTTCTCTACACCTTTAACTGAGATGAACAGGGATCGATTCTTCTCTTTGTTTGGGGCTGATCCGGATGCCTTTCCATGAGCTAAGGACTCATTGGGAGGCATCTTAGGAGCTGCATTGGTCGAACTTGGTGTGGAACTCGGCTGAGAAGTGGCGGCCGAATTGGTTCGGGCTGCGGCTTGTGTTGCCCGTTCTTGCTTGAATCTCTCTTGCATCCTTTCTTGATCCTCTGCAATGGCTTTAGGAGTGAGTGGCTTGAGTACAGTGGTTCGGCCATGCCTAGTAATCGAGTAGGTGTTGGCTAAACCATCATGAACCGCTTTTCTGTCAAACTGCCACAGTCTTCCTAAAAGAATGTGGGCTGCTTCCATAGGAATAACATCATAAAGAACAGTGTCAGAATAACGACCTTTAGTAAAAGAAATGTGTACCTGACCTGTCACTCGAATGGAACCTCTATCAGTAAGCCACTGCAACTTGTATGGCTTCGGATGCTTTGTTGTGGTAAGGGTGAGTTTATCAATGGCATACTGGCTGATTGTGTTGATTACACTCCCACTGTCTATAATCATGGCACATGTCTGATCTTTGATGGCAACTCGAGTGTAGAAGATATTCTCTCATTGCGATTGTTCTTCTTCTTCACCATTGATGTTCAGACTGCGAATAGACACTAGGCTGACATGAGGTAGCTCGACTTCCTCATCATCTGGCTCGACTTCAGGGACTTCAACGGCTTCAGGGGCGGCGGCCTGAGGTTCTTCTTCATCTTCACTGGCTGATTCAAGTCCATTCTGCTCATTGAGGAACAGAACACGCCGGTTTGGACACTGGTTCTGAAAATGACCCCAACCTTAGTATTTATGACACTGGATGTCACGGGCTCGACTAGGGGCTGAATTCGGCACTGGAGTGGACTGATTGGGCCGTTGGAATGGTGGCATAGGTGTAGACTCGGGTCTACGGCTTGCTTGCGATGTAGAACGGTCGAAACGGCGTTTCGGAGGACCGGACTGACCTCGGGGTCGTGTGGAATCAAAAGAAAGAGTAGAAGGCGATGTGGAAGGTGTACCTTTACTCCAAGGTTGTCGAGTAGGGGCTGAAGTCTGACTGGATCGACGGCAGCCTTCTCACAACTGCTTTTCTACAATCGATACGTACTGCACCATTCTCTCTATACTGGTGAACTCCTTGATTTCTACTTCACAGGCAATGTCAGGATTCATACCTTCAATGTACCGAATGATGGTAGCATTTAAGTTCTCCTCTTTACCGACTCGATTCAGGGCGGTTTCGAGCTCTTTGTGGTAGTCTTCAATCGAACGGGTGCCTTGCTTGATCCGGTTGAGCTTCTTCTCAAGCTCTCATTCATAGTTGACTGGAATGAAACGTCCACGCATGAAACCTTTCATCTCTTCCAAATTTTCGATGGGCGGATTTCTATTCCTTCGTCTTCTTTCTTGCTGCATCTCCCACCAAGTGGCTGCGTAGCCTTTGAATTCCAAACATGCTAATTGCACCTTTTTAGCTTCTGAAAAATCATAGCATGCGAAAATCTTCTCTACCTTACGTTCCCAATCAAGATAGATATCGGGATGGTGAAGGCCTTCAAATTCCGGGATGCTCATCTTGATGTTGTTGAGCATTCGGTCTTCTCCATAATCATCATTGTGGTTCCCACACCGTTGGTGGTGCCCACGATCTGGAGTGTCATCTCCGGCATCTGTATTCTCATGAAAGTACTCCTCTGCTGGCTCGTTGTGATGCTCAAGGCGCTAATTTCCTCGAATGGGTGGAGGAAAAACGGGCGTCGTTTTAGTGCGTTTAATGACATGCACTAAATCATCTATCTTATCAGATAGAGCTTGGTGTTGTCTTTGAACGTGTTTGGACAGCGCTTCAAAGTGATACTTGGGATCCCATGGTGCGGGTGGATCCGAGGAAGATTCCATGGGTGCTTTGGATGGATCTTTGGACGGGTCTAAAGGAGGTAAGGTCGATTGGGGGTCGACTGGAGGTGTAGAGGATGATTCGGTGCGGGTTCCTTTCTTCATGATACCTACAAAACGAACAAACGTAAAAGAAAACAAGATAGGACCTCACAATCTCACGTTCACTCTTTTGTTTTTCACTCTTGATTTTACCACTCGTGTATCACTCAATATATGGGTGCACAGTGTGTGAAAATCATGTATGTGGAAGTAGGAACTCGTGTGATTTGTTCAAAGGAAGGACGGGAGTGCTATTCTTAGAACACGGAGGAATTTGGTATGTATAGATGAGATACGGGTTGAGTATGTTTGTGTAGAGGAGTGGTCGATTGTGTAGTGTTTAGGGATGGTGTGGCCGAATGGTAGGGTAGTATGGGTGGTGGTGGTCGAATAGGGTAGGAAGGAAAGAAGTAGAAGAGATAAGGAAAGAAGAAAGAGATAAGGTAAGTAGGGAATTTGGATGTGTATCAATCTATGTGACACAATCTAAATACCTTAATTAGCCTAGACTCTAGAAGGAATGAACCAAAAATAAAAGAAGACTCTTATGGAAGTTACCAAAAAGAAATAGAACTTGAATGGAAAGTTTCAAAAATAAAATCAATCTAGAAGGAAACTACCAAAAATAAGAAAGACTCACTAGGTAATTACCAACTATGATCTAGTACCAAAAGGAAAGTACCAAAATAAAAATTAAACTAAAAGGTAACAATGGATGTTCTTTTTTTTTTAATTTCGGATCTTTTTTTTTTGTCCGAATTTTTTTTTTAAACGATGATCGCTTTTTTTTTTGATCGTTAGCTTTTTTTTATAACAATGAACAATACGGAATTTAAATTACAACTCGATCAAACGTAAAATAAAATAAAGACACAAAAACGAACCAAAGCCGATGTGTCTTTGATACCACTTTTATGATACGATCCAGACTCAAGGAATGAACACACGTCGACACACGTAAGTTTTGTGTCTTCTACAACTCAAACAATCAAAGATAAAATATATGGAAGACAACGGAATAACTAGACAACTAAACTAATAGAATACCTAAACTATGACACATGAAATAACACAAATCCAAAGGGTGAAAGGGGCTGTTTTGGACGGCTATGATATTGGTAAAGATGAAGGTTTTTCGGTGGTGATGGATAGGTTTAGAAGGGCTAGAGTAGATAGGGTATGATAGAGTTGTATTGAACTTACGGATTGAACGGAATGGAACACGATCTTGAACTCGAATGGTGGTTGAAGTTGACGTGGACGACGGCGGTGGATGGAGGCGTCGTGGATTGATGAACAGCGGTGATGATGGTGTTGAATTACAACCCGAAAGTTGCCTTGGATCTCGAACGTATACAAGGCCAGATTCTTTAAGTTGCTCTTCGGATAGCGAGTCTCCGGCGATCCCTCAAACGTGGACGACGAATTCCCTTTGTAAAACTTAGAGGTGCTAAACCTAAGAGTATGAATTTAATTATCTAAACTCACAAAAGATTAAAAGGGGAGAGACGATATTGAAAGCAAAGGCTTAATAATCAAATATAGTCTAAAGTAACAATAAAGCATGGATCACCTATTTATAAGACATAGGTGACCGAAAATTAAAGCTAAAGGGGCCGAAAATCTAGAGTCCAAATCAATCTAGGATTGGACTTGGAAGTTTCCTAAACTAGAATTCTATTTAAGGTAGAACTTGTAGATCTTACCTTATCTAAAATCCTAGTCAACTTTGACTCTAAAATAACCGAAAATTACAACCAAATTAATTAAATAAATCTGATCCATACTATAGTCTAATTAAATAAAATAAATACTATAGTCTAAAATAAAATAACCCCTTAATTAATTAACTAATGGCCGAAACTTGTGGTGTTCTTCACTTGGTCGAAACTTGCATCACTTGCACACATGCACACGACCTCATGCACACGTGCACTCCATCATGTAATGTTCTCCATGTCTTGATCTCCATCTTCCAACGTCAACAAGGTCATCATCTTCAAGCTTCCTTGCACACCGTCTTCTTCTTCGAGCTTCTTGCGAATTGTAGCTTGCAAATAATCTTGCAACTTCTTAGCTCGTAGTCTTGTGACGGGTCCTTTGAATTGAAGCTCTTCATTGAGTTCCTCATTCCTATGGATGTCCTCATCACGATGGAAGGACGCGGCCCGAGCACAGAGGAGGCGCGACCCAGGCGCGACCCGAGTACAGGCACGGCGCGACCGAGCATCGATGCAGAGGGGTGAAAAGCACCCAGGGAGGTGCGGCCCGGGGACAGATGCGGTGCGACCTCACTCGTACCCACCGAGGCGCGACCCGACCAAAGGTGGCCCGACCGAGCCCCTGTCGCGCCTGTACGGGCGGTTCTGAATTTTGGCTTATTTTGTTTCCTAGTTTGTGTAGGATTTTATTCTAGGGCTTGATGTTTTGGACCAACTATATAAGACCTTGTGATGTGACTCGGACAATGTATCCAAGACATGAGATTTATGCACGCGAAAGACTCAAGAATCGAACTACGTTAGCTAGGATAAATGGAATTCAATCCGACTCAAAACAAGATAAAACTTACTAGAAAATGACGACTCGAACTTGGACTCGATTGGAACACTTGGTAGGACTTCGATGGGGCTGGAATCACGGCGGTGATGGCTAAGATGGCGGCGGTGGTCGGTGGAATGGCGGTGGTGGAAGGTAGAATGGATAGGACAGATCGGTGAACCCGTGTTGAATCAACCCGAACGCACTCATCTAACCTCTCCGGATAGCAATTCTCCCAAGTACTCAATTGTACCCTGAAGAACTTGAATAAGAATATTGAATTGCTAGATTAATAGAATTGTGTTTGAATAACCAAAGGATCGATAAATGTGATCAACCAAAGGATCGGTGAGACAATTGAGAAATTAACTCTTTATTTCATGCAACGTCTGAAAAATAAAGTTCACAACTGATCCCTTTATATAGGGTAGGGATTATGAACGAAAATTAAACCCTAAATCTAGGAGAAATCGAAAATCTAAAGGTGTTCTAGTCAAACTAGGATAAAATCAAAAGTTACCAAAAATAAGATAAGAAAAATCTATCTAAATCTAACTAGATAAGGATAAATCCCAAAGTGGATTTGGGCTGGATATTCTCGCCATTCTTGGACCCAAAATACACGTCCATGGGCTGAATTAAGTGTATTAATTTCGTGGTCCATGTGTGTGTAATTCTTGCCACCTTTGCATGAAAAACAGCATCTCCCGATTTCCCATGCAAACGCGCATAACTTTCCATGCACACGTCCAAATGGCGTCATTCTTCTTCTCACGTCTTCATTCTTCCTTCTTTATCACTAAGTGATAGCATGTTGACCAATCTCGGGCTGAATATTTGATCTTCATGGGCTGCCTAAAATATCTGAATATTTTCATGCACTTGTATTCTTCAAATCTTGATCTCCAATCTTTAATCTTGGACAACATGATTATCTTTGAAGCTCTCAATGGCTTTCTTGGATTAGATTCTTTTAAACTTTTCGGGTTCGTATCATTCCCCTCCTCTTGAAAAGAATTCATCCTCGAATTCAAATCTCCAGGATCAAAGATGAACACGAAATGAACATCAATCTCTTTTTGCACAAGATCAATAACATGGGGCACATCTTTAGCAACCTGTAAAATAAAGATATCACAAGAAAATGGTTGACAAATGATGTTAGAATTCGGCAGCTCCTCCATGCTTGCTTGATCGAATTCTTTGTGATCTTCAACCATTGCTCCACTGATGTCATTCTCCTTTTCAGAACAAGGCTGTATCTCCATCAACTTCTCAACTTCTTTGGATTCCTCAATGGCGGCAACAACCTTCATTTCTTCTCTCTCGACTACTCCAACATCTTCATAAGTAGCAACATCTATCAATTCATCAATAGGTGCATCAACTGAAATTGTTACCTCGAAAGTAGAATCTTCTTTGATGGCAACGATCTCAGATGGTAACGCAACGTGGATCTCCTCTTGAATGTCGCTGGCTTGGCTTGGCATATTCATGACCAGCTGGACTGGTGATGCAGGCCGTGTAGGTGGTACATAGGTACGTAGAAACTCCTCGAATGACTCAGGTTCGCTCCAACGAAACGGGGTTGTTTGGCGGTGAGCTCTAAGTAACAACTCTACATTTGACTCTACTTGAACCACTTCATTTTGCCTCATCTCTAGACTCTCCAACCACTTCTCTATCTCAATGGCATATTGCACCATGTCTTTCAACTTGTCGAAGTGATACAATGCTACCTTTTCTCGGATTTCTCTTCGTAGACCAGCTAGAAATTTATCCATGGTATCTTCTAGATACTCCTCTATATCAGCTTGTCTCATGGCTTCAATCATTTTGTGGTAGTAGTCATTTACACTTCGATTTCTTTGCCTAAGCTTGTATAGCTTTTCCTCCAACTCCCATTGGTAATGGTCTGGAATGAAGCGTTTCCGCATCAAATCTTTCAACTCACGCCATGTGTCGATAGGTGGAAGGTGGTCTCGGTGGCATCGATTTTGTTGGAATTCCCACCATGTTGCTGCGTAGTCTTTAAACTCCAATGTGGCTAATTGCACCTTCTTTGGCTCGGGGAAGTAGTAGTACTTAAAAATCTTATCAACTCTGCATTCTCAATCTAGGTACACTTCTGGATCATATAGACCCTCAAACTCTGGGATGGTTATCTTGTTGCGGTGTAGACCATCGGCATCTCTAAATTGATTCGGGCGGGCTCGAACTGGATCCATCTAACTTGATGATGTGGGGCTGTTGTATGGATGGTGTAGGTAAACCTGCTGATTTGGTGTTTGTAGACCACGGGTGTACGGGTGTACGGGTGTATGGGTGTATGGAGTATGTGGTGTATATGGTGAATCGGGTGTAGATAGGAAAGAATGGGAATTTCGAATCCCTTTAGTGATTAGGATCGAAAATAGGGATGGATAAGGATGGAGGAATTGATTAGATATGGATGAGGATAGAAAGATCTTGAATAGATGTAGATTAGGATGAAATCAAACTAAACAAGGTAAGAAATCTAATGGATAATGAATAAGGATTTTGGATGTGTTTGAACAATATGAACATAATCTAAAGATCCCTAAAAATAAGGAAACAAATCTAAATATAAGGTAAAATCGAATCCAACAAGAATTTTAAATCTGATTTTCATTTTTTTTTTCGGTGACTTTTTTTTTGTTTTTTTTTACTTAGCCGATGTCTTTTGCTCCTTTTTTTCAATTAATATGAATTAGATTACAAAAGACTCGAAACAATACGAAAATTAAATGACACGTACGACAGATAAATGACACGTATTTGACACGTCGGATTGAACCACGACCAGCCGAGCTGACGTGGCTCTGATGCCAAATTTATGATGTGACACGGACAATGTATCCAAGACACGAGATTTATGCACGCGGAAGACTCAAGAATCGAACTACGTCAGCTAGGATAAATGGAATTCAATCCGACTCAAAACAAGATAAAACTTACTAGAAAACGACGACTCGAACTTGGACTCGATTGGAACACTTGGTAGGACTTCGATAGGCCTGGAATCATGGCAGTGATGGCTAGGACGGCGGCGGTGGTCGGTGGAATGGCGGCGGTGGAAGGTAGAATGGATAGGACAGATCGGTGAACCTGTGTTGAATCAACCCGAACGCACTCGTCTAACCTCTCCGGATAGCAATTCTCTCAAGTACTCGATTGTACCCTGAAGAACTTGAATAAGAATATCGAATTGCTAGATCAATAGAATTGTGTTTGATCAACTAAAGGATCGATAAATGTGATCAACCAAAGGATCGGTGAGACAATTGAGAAATTAACTCTTTATTTCATGCAACGTCTGAAAAATAAAGTTCACAACTGATCCCTTTATATAGGGTAGGGATTATGAATGAAAATTAAACCCTAAATCTAGGAGAAATCGAAAATCTAAAGGTGTTCTAGTCAAACTAGGATAAAATCAAAAGTTACCAAAAATAAGATAAGAAAAATCTATCTAAATCTAACTAGATAAGAATAAATCCCAAAGTGGATTTGGGCTGGATATTCTCGCCATTCTTGGACCCAAAATACACGTCCATGGGCTGAATTAAGTGTATTAATTTCGTGGTCCATGTGTGTGTAATTCTTGCCACCTTTGCATGAAAAACAGCATCTCCCGATTTCCCATGCAAACGCGCATAACTTTCCATGCACATGTCCAAATGGCGTCATTCTTCTTCTCACGTCTTCATGCTTCCTTCTTCATCACTATGTGATAGCATGTTGACCAATCTTGGGCTGAATATTTGATCTTCATGGGCTGCCTAAAATATCTGAATATTTTCATGCACTAGTATTCTTCAAATCTTAATCTCCAATCTTTAATCTTGGACAACATGATTATCTTTAAAGCTCTCAATGGCTTTCTTGGATTTGATTCTTTTATGTTTTTCGGGTTTGTATCACCTTGTCTCTCGTTATTTTGGAACACAACTTTGATATTGAATTTAAACGTGAATTTTCACTTTTTCTCTCTGAGAGAATTATCCGAGTTTCACAACACAACGTGAGATTCAAACGGATTCACATCCCCGTTTGGGGCATCATCGATACAATCCGAGTTCGTGTTTCCAATTAATCGAGGGTCGCGGATTCAATCAAATTTGTGGTTCAAATTTCATTGTGAGGCTAGGGTTTGGATTCTCATTCCCAATTGTTCGTGTAACCTGATACTCCTGGGAAAATAACGCAATCGTCGTCGTCTTGCCGGCGAGGATCGCATCAAGTGGTATCAGAGCTTCGGCTTTGTATCAGGTTCCAATTTATCCCTTTAATTTCTGTATTTTAATTTCTCGCCTCTTATAAAAAAAAGAGTCAATTCAGCAAAAAAAAAGACGCTGAAAATTTAAAAAAAAAAGAAGTAAAAAGGAGGGAAAATTTTTGGTGCTTTCGTTACATTTGATTATAATATTTGGGTTGTTGGAGACGTGTATATTTCCTGGGGAGGAGTCGAAATTTTCAAAATTTTCGAAAATTTTCCGGCACATATTTTAGTAAATTGTGATTGGTCTTTTGAGGTTTCATTGTTTCGTTTGTGTTCTAGTTTAATTTTCTTTGGAGAGGAAAACGAGTGGTAAAAAGCAAGAGTGTGTGAGATTATTAGAGTGAAAAGAGCCGATTGTGTGTGATACACGAGAGTAAACACGTGAGTTGAGAGCTAGACTTTATAGGGATTCTTGTTTTTGTTGCTCATTTTATTTAATTCACTTTATTGTTTAATTTTAATTCTTGTTTAGTTCATTGAGTATAAAAAAAGGACGAAAAAAAAATCGTTCAAAAAAAAAAGAGAGAGTCAATCAAAAAAAAATCGACATGTCTAACAAAGGTGCAAGTACCAAAGATAAAGCAGCAGGAACGAGTGATGAGACACCCACTACATTTGATCTAAAGAACACAGTGGAGGCCATTCAACAACATCTAACGAAGCTATTCAAGACTGAGATGGCAACGTTGAATGAGAGACTCAAACAAAGTGGAGAGTTCATTACATGAGCAATCCCAACAAGCTCCACAAGAGAATCGTGGTGGTAAAGGAGGAAGAGGCGGACGAGGAACCCGGATAGAGGCTCGACGCTACCCCCACGTGGAGAGACAAAGGGCGGAATACTACGACACTCGGCAACATCAAAATGAATGTGCCTTCATTCCAAGGTAAAAATGATCTAGCATTGTACCTTGAATGGGAGCGCAAAATAGAGATGATGTTCGACTGCCACAACTATTCCGAGCTCAAGAAGGTGAAGTTGGCAGCTGTAGAGTTCTCAGACTATGCCATCGTATGGTGGGATCAGTTAATATCCAACAGACGACGTAATCTGGAATACCCAATAGAGACATGTGGAGAGATGAAGGCGGTGATGAGGAAGAGATTCGTGCCAAGCTATTACTACCGGGAGCTATACAACAAGTTACAAAACTTGAGACAAGGTACGAATAGTGTAGATGAATATTTCAAGGAGATGGAGGTCTCAATGATCCGAGCAAATGTGGAGGAAGATAGGGAGGCCACAATGGCTCGATTTCTAGCCGGTTTACATAGAGAGATCCGAGAAGTGGTGGAATTGCAGCATTATGTGGAAATGGAGGACATGGTGCAAATGGCTATAAAGGTAGAGAACCAACTCAAGAGGAGGGGTAACAACAATTGAGCGAGTTCTTCTACATGGAAGTCGAACTCAAATTCCAACGCAACCCCGTGGAAGACTAAAAATCAAGGAAAGAAGGAAAAGAAGCAACCGTTCACTAAGCTAAAGACCGAGGCGCCTATAGTGACGGGATCGAGTAATCAAGACTCGTCGGGTAACCGAAACCGAGACATCAAGTGTTTTAAATGTCAAGGTAGAGGTCACATAGCCAACCAATGCCCAAACCGACGTGTGATGATCTTGAAGGACAATGGTGAGATCGTGACGGATGAAGAAGAAGTTGATCCGGAGATGCCGGGATTGTCCGAGTCGAGTGAGGACGAGGAGTACGTAGTGCCCAACGCTCTCATTTTGGTTGCACGCAAGTCACTTAGCTTGCACAGCAAGAGCGTCGATGAGGAACAAAGTGAGAACATATTCCATACCCGATGCCACATCAAGGATAAGGTATGTAGTATGATTATTGATGGTAGTAGTTGTACTGATACGACCCGGGATTAGGAACGAACACACGTCGACACACGTAAGGTTTTGTGTCTTCTATGACTCAAACAATTAACGGAAATTATGCGGAAAAAAACAACGGAATAAACTAGACGACTAGAACTAAATAAAATACCTAGATTTATGACACACAAAATAACACAAATCCAAAGGGCAAGGGGCTGTTTTGGACGGTGTTAGGGGCGGTATTGACGAAAGGGTTTTGGGCGTGTGGTATGGTTGAAGAAGGGCTTGAGTAGATAGGGTATGTTAGAGTTGTAACGGACTTACGGTTTTGAACGGAAGGAACACGAACTTGATCACGAACTTATGAATGGCGTTGAGATGGACGACGGTGATGAAGGAAGGACGGCAAGGTGGCTGGTCGGCGGCGGTGATGATGGTGTGAATCACAACCCGAAAGTTTCCTTGGATCTCGAACGTATACAAGGCCAAATTCTTTAAGTTGCTCTTCAAATAGCGAGTCTCCGGAAATCCCTCGAACGTGGATGACGAATTCCCTTTGTAAAACCTAGAATTGCTAGTTCTAAGAGTATGAATTTAATATCTAAACTCACAAAGATTAAATGGGGATGAGACAATATTGAAGCAAAAGCTAATTAATCAAATAAAGTCTAAAGTATCAATGTAACATGGATCCCCTATTTATAACAATAGGAGGACCGAAAATATCAAGCTATTTGACCGAAAATTAGAGCCCAAATCAAACTAGGATTGGACTTGGAAATTTCCTAAACTAGAATTCTATTTAAGGTAGAACTTGTAGATCTTGTCTTATCTAAAATCCTAGTCAACCTATGACTTAAAGGGACCGAAAATTACATCCAAATTAATTAAATAAACTGATTTGGACTATAGTCTAATTAAATAAAATAAATACTATAGTCTAAAATAAAATAACTACTAGAATAAAATCAATAAGACCGAAAATTGGCCTTCTTCACTTTTGGCTGATTCTTCTTCAATTCGAGCTCATGCACACATCCACATGCATACGTGCACATCTTCATGTTGTGTTCTCCATGTCTTGATCTCCATCTTCCAATGTCAACAAGGTCATCATCTTCAAGCTTCCTTGCACGCCGTCTTCTTCTTCGAGCTTCTTGCGAATTGTAGTTTGCAAATAATCTTGCAACTTCTTAGCTCGTAGTCTCGTGACGGGTCCTTTGAATTGCAGCTCTTCATTGATTTCCTCATTGCTATGCATGTCCTCATCATTCCCCCCCTGCTGAAAAGAATTCGTCCTCAAATTTGGATCCTCATCATGGTCGAATTCATCTGCAAGAAAATGAGATAAATCAGCTACATTAAACGTAGAAGAACACTTATACTCACCAGGTAGATCAATGCGGTAGGCATTATCATTAACACGGTTGAGTACAGTGAAAGGACCATCTCCACCGAGCGACAACTTCGACTTCCTCAGGTTGGGAAATCGGCCAGGACTCAAGTGAACCTAAACACGATCTCCGGGCTGGAATATCACACGTTTGCGCCTCGTGTTGCATGCGGCGGCGATCCTCGAGCCTTGGTGCTCAATCCGGGCACGTACCTTCTCATGCATCTCTTGAATAAAATCAGCTCTCTTCATACCTTTAACACTCGTTAGATGCTCAACGGGTAAAGGAAGCAAATCAGTAGGAGTTAGTGGATTAAATCCATAAACTACCTCAAAAGGAGACATGTTAGTAGAAGAATGTACAACATGATTATAGGCAAACTCAGCATATGGCAAACATTCTTCCCATGACTTCAAATTATTCTTAATTAGAGACCTAAGTAACGCTCCTAAAGTACGATTCACAACCACAGTTTGACCATCGGTTTGTGGATGACATGCAGTAGAAAATAATAACTTAGTACCTAATTTTTCCCACAAAACACGCCAGAAGAACTTAATCCGGAGCTGCAAATACGTGGTCCAATTACACGATTTCGAGCAATACAATTGCAAGGATTTTTCCAAGCATTTATATGTAAGAAATTCGAAGATAACAAAGATGTTGAGAGCAATTCCAAAATTGTTACTTTGATAGTAATTAAAGATTGGAGATCAAGGTTTGAAGAAGAGAACATGAAGAACTCGTCGAGTTGTGCATGCATGCACGGGATTAGATTTTCGGCCCTTTAATTAATTTAATTAGGGGTTGAATTTTATTTAGACTATAGTATTTATTTAATTATGTTAGACTATAGTTTAATTCAGATTTTTATTTAATTTTGATGTAATTTTCGTCCATTAATTACATAGGTTTGACTAGAATTGTATTTAAGGCAATTTCCTACCTTGAATAGAATTCTAGTTTAGGGAACTTCCTAGTATAGTTAGAGATCCCTTTTGGATCAATTTTTAAGCCTTTTTTGATGATTAATTTCGTTCCCCATAGGCTTATAAATAGGGGAACCATGTCACATTGATACTTTAGACTATATTTGATTAATTAAGCTTTGCTTTCAATATTGTCTCAACCCCCTTTTAAATCTTTGTGAGTTTTGATTTAAAATTCATATTCTTGGAGCTAGCAACTTTAAGTCTTATTCAAGGGTATTGTTTAATCCACATGAGGGATTAACCGGTATTTGCTATCCGAAGATCAACTTAGAGATTTCAACCTTGGATACGTTCGAGATTCAAGGAGGCTATCGGGTTGTGATTCACATCAAGGAATCATCATCCATCAACCATCATCAACGACGCCCATGCCCATCGACGCACGCCTCAATTCAGCCCACAAGTTCGAGTTCAAGTTCTACGCCGTTCCGTTTCATCCGTAAGTTCGTTTCATCCCTAACATATCCTATCTACCCAAACCTTTCTTCACCAAGCTATCACACACTAATTTCCACCCAATTTCCAGCCTATATTTCGTCCCTATACAGCCCCTATCCTTCGGTTCTTGTGTTACATAGTTCGTGTCATAGTTTAGGTATTTTATTTGTCTAGATTGTCTAATTTCCGTTGTTTATCGAGTCGGATTGAAGCCCTTCATTCGCTGACGTGTTTCATATCCAGAAGTCTTCCGCTACGTCTTTTATTCATCCTAGATTAATTGTCCGGGTCGTATCATAAATTTGGCATCAGAGCTACGTCAGCTCTGCTGGTCGTGGTTCAATCCGACGTGTCATTTTTATCCTACGTGTCGTCTTATTTGTCTTCTTTATTTTTATTTTATCGAGTTGTAATAGCATAGCTATGAATTAAAAAAAATGAGAAAAACAAACGGTCAAAAAACAAAGAGACCGAAAAAAAAAAGAAATTCGGATAAAAGAAAAAGAAAAATCCGAAAATTCAAAAAAAAAAAGAGGTATATTCATTGTGTTACCATTTGAGTCTTGATTTATTTTGGTAATTTCCTTTTAGTATTTCATCTTATTTGGTAGTTACCTTGTGAGTCTATTTTATTTTTGGAACTTTCCTTCTAAGTTCTATTTTAATTTTGGTAGTTTCCTTCTAGGATAACTCCTTAGTTGGTAACTTCCTTTAGAGTCTTATTTTATTTTTGGAACTTTCCTTCCAAGTTTTAATTCTTTTTGGTAGTTTCCTTTTGAGTTGTATTTTAATTTTGGTTCATTCCTTTTAGAGTCTAGTCCAATTAGGATATTTAGAATTGTGTCACAATTGTGTAACACTTTCCAAATAACCTATTCTTTCTTTCATTTTCCTTCCTACTTCTTTCCTTCTACCTTTGGGGATCCATCCAACCCTAATCCCCATCATTCAACCACACGTCCACACCCTACCATACTTGATACTCGATCATTACACCAACATACCACTCTTGTCACACACATACCTACATACACCCATGTACCCATGCTCCCCATGGCCTATACACCATACACCAATCATACTCCGTATACCCATACACCATATACACCAAATTCTCGCCATCTCCACCGCAACAAAAATATGATCATACCTGAGTTTGAAGGTCTATACTATCCCAACATCTATTTGGATTGGGAACGCAAAGTAGACAAACTTTTTGAGTGCTATGACTTCCCCGAGAAAAATAAAGTGCAGCTAGTTTCGTCAAATTTTAAAGGCTACGCAACAACATGGTGGGAATTCTAGCAGAATCGGTGCCACAGAGACCACCTTCCACCTATCGACACATGGCGTGAGTTGAAAGATTTGATGCGGAAACGCTTCATTCCAGACCATTACCAATGGGATTTGGAAGAAAAGCTACATAAGCTTAGACAAGGAGGCCATACTGTAGATGATTACTACAACCAAATGATTGAAACCATGAGACGAGCTGATGTAGATGAGTATCTAGAGGATACAATGAAGAGGTTTCTAGCTGGTCTACGACGGTCAATCCGAGAAGAGGTCGCAGTATATCACTACGAGGAGATAGAAGACATGGTGTACTATGCTAAACAAGTTGAGAAACGTTTGGGACGTGTTGCACAACAGTCTAGCTGTAGGCCCAACCCTACAACACCCGTATATGCTCGGCCTACACCCATTGTTCGACCACCTATTGCTACACCACCTACATGGCCTACACCATCAATGCAGCCCCCAACCGATGCCAAACTGGAGGAAAAGCCAGTTGATGTCAAGAAAGAAGAAGTGGAAATTAATGTTGAGATACCATATGAGTTCATCACCATCAATGCCGATTCCACTTCCAAGGTACCAATTCTAGATTTCATTGAAGTAACTTTTATCTCATTACCATCTGTTTCTATGTGCTTAGAAGATGAGATAGTTGAAGAATCTAAGCCAGAGTTGGACATGATAGAAACAACCAATGAGAAGATGCCACGTTCAAGACGATTGTAATCAAGATGAGTCGGTTTCCATTCATGTTGATGAAGAGGTGCCCATTCTTGAAATTACTAATCCGGAGAAGACAAGTATAGAAGATTGCAGTTTGGATGTTTTGTCCATGGAGATGACAAGTCCTGAAGATTGTATGAATGAGAAACTACAAATTGTGAATTTGGAGATCCATGATGCAATTAAGGAAGCCGAAGAAGTTGAAGAGTTGTTGGAGATACAACCTTGTTATGAAAGGGAGAATGACATCTGTGAGACAATGGTTGAAGATCATGAAGAGCTCGAAAAAGCTAGCATGGCAGATCCATCGATTTCTAACATTTTTTTGTCAACCGTTTTCTTGTGATATCTTTATTCTACAGGTTGTTGAAGAAATTCCATTGGAAGTTGATGTACCACCAGATTTGATCATGAATGCCATGTCAAGGCAATGAAGCCACGAAAAGCCTTGAAGAACTTAATCCGGAGCTGCAAATACGTGGTCCAATTACACGATTTCGAACAATACAATTGCAAGGATTATTCCAAGCATTTGTATGTAAGAAATTCGAAGATGAAAAAGATGTTGAGAGCAATTCCAAAATTGTTAATTTGCTAGTAATTAAAGATTGGAGATCAAGGTTTGAAGAAGACAACATGAAGAACTCGTCGAGTTGTGCATGCGTGCACGGGATCAGATTTTCGGCCCTTTAATTAATTTAATTAGGGGTTGAATTTTATTTAGACTATAGTATTTATTTAATTATGTTAGACTATAGTTTAATTCAGATTTTTATTTAATTTTGATATAATTTTCGTCCATTAATTACATAGGTTTGACTAGAATTGTATTTAAGGCAATTTCCTACCTTGAATAGAATTCTAGTTTAGGGAACTTCCTAGTATAGTTAGAGATCCCTTTTGGATCAATTTTTAAGCCTTTTTTGATGATTAATTTCGTTCCCCATAGGCTTATAAATAGGGGAACCATGTCACATTGATACTTTAGACTATATTTGATTAATTAAGCTTTGCTTTCAATATTGTCTCAACCCCCTTTTAAATCTTTGTGAGTTTTGATTTAAAATTCATATTCTTGGAGCTAGCAACTTTAAGTCTTATTCAAGGGTATTGCTTAATCCACATGAGGGATTAACCGGTATTTGATATCAGAATATCAACTTAGAGATTTCAACCTTGGATACGTTCGAGATTCAAGGAGGCTATCGGGTTGTGATTCACATCAACGAATCATCATCCATCAACCATCATCAACGACGCCCATCTCCATCGACGCACGCCTCAATTCAGCCCACAAGTTCGAGTTCGAGTTCAAGTTCTACGCCGTTCCGTTTCATCCGTAAGTTCGTTTAATCCCTAACATATCCTATCTACCCAAACCTTTCTTCACCCAGCTATCACACACGAATTTCCAACCAATTTCCAGCCTATATTTCGTCCCTATACAGCCTCTATCTTTCGGTTCTTGTGTTACATAGTTCGTATCATAGTTTAGGTATTTTATTTGTCTAGATTGTCTAATTTCCGTTGTTTATCGAGTCGGATTGAAGCCCTTCATTCGCTGATGTGTTTCGTATCCAGAAGTCTTCCGCTACGTCTTTTATTCATCCTAGATTAATTGTCCGAGTCATATCATAAATTTGGCATCAGAGCCACGTCAGCTCTGCTGGTCGTGGTTCAATCCGACGTGTCATTTTTATCCTACGTGTCATCTTACGTGTCTTCTTTATTTTTATTTTATCGAGTTGTAATAGCATATCTATCAATTAAAAAAAAGAGAAAAATAAACGGTAAAAAAAAAGAGACCGAAAAAAAAAAGAAATTCAGATAAAAGAAAAAGAAAAATCCGAAAATTCAAAAAAAAAAGAGGTATATTTATTGTGTTACCATTTGAGTCTTGATTTATTTTGGTAATTTCCTTTTAGTATTTCATCTTATTTGGTAGTTACTTTGTGAGTCTATTTTATTTTTGGAACTTTCCTTCTAAGTTCTATTTTAATTTTGGTAGTTTCCTTCTAGGATAACTCCTTAGTTGGTAACTTCCTTTAGAGTCTTATTTTATTTTTGGAACTTTCCTTCCAAGTTTTAATTCTTTTTGGTAGTTTCCTTTTAAGTTGTATTTTAATTTTGGTTCATTCCTTTTAGAGTCTAGTCCAATTAGGATATTTAGAATTGTGTCACAATTGTGTAACACTTTCCAAATAACCTATTCTTTCTTTCCTTTTCCTTCCTACTTCTTTCCTTCTACCTTTGGGGATCCATCCAACCCTAATCCCCATCATTCAACCACATGTCCACACCCTACCATACTTGATACTCGATCATTACACCAACATACCACTCTTGTCACACACATACCTACATACACCCATGTACCCATGCTCCCCATGGCCTATACACCATACACCAATCATACTCCGTATACCCATACACCATATACACCAAATTCTCGCCATCTCCACCGCAACAAAAACATGATCATACCTGAGTTTGAAGGTCTATACTATCCCAACATCTATTTGGATTGGGAACGCAAAGTAGACAAACTTTTTGAGTGCTATGACTTCCCCGAGAAAAAGAAAGTGCAGCTAGTTTCGTCAAATTTTAAAGGCTACGCAACAACATGGTGGGAATTCCAGCAGAATCGGTGCCACAGAGACCACCTTCCACCTATCGACACATGGCGTGAGTTGAAAGATTTGATGCGGAAACGCTTCATTCCAGACCACTACCAATGGGATTTGGAAGAAAAGCTACATAAGCTTAGACAAGGAGGCCATACTGTAGATGATTACTACAACCAAATGATTGAAACCATGAGACGAGCTGATGTAGATGAGTATCTAGAGGATACAATGAAGAGGTTTCTAGCTGGTTTACGACGGTCAATCCGAGAAGAGGTCGCAGTATATCACTACGAGGAGATAGAAGACATGGTGTACTATGCTAAACAAGTTGAGAAACGTTTGGGACGTGTTGCACAACAGTCTAGCTGTAGGCCCAACCCTACAACACCCGTATATGCTCGGCCTACACCCATTGTTCGACCACCTATTGCTACACCACCTACATGGCCTACACCATCAATGCAGCCCCCAACCGATGCCAAACTGGAGGAAAAGCCAGTTGATGTCAAGAAAGAAGAAGTGGAAATTAATGTTGAGATACCATCTGTGTTCATCACCATCAATGCCGATTCCACTTCCAAGGTACCAATTTTAGATTTCATTGAAGTACCTTTTATCTCATTACCATCTGTTTCTATGTGCTTAGAAGATGAGATAGTTGAAGAATCTAAGCCAGAGTTGGACATGATAGAAACAACCAATGAGAAGATGTCACGTTCAAGACGATTGTAATCAAGATGAGTCGGTTTCCATTCATGTTGATGAAGAGGTGCCCATTCTTGAAATTACTAATCCGGAGAAGACAAGTATAGAAGATTGCAGTTTGGATGTTTTGTCCATAGAGATGACAAGTCCTGAAGATTGTATGGATGAGAAACTACAAATTGTGAATGTGGAGATCCATGATGCAATTAAGGAAGCCGAAGAAGTTGAAGAGTTGTTGGAGATACAACCTTGTTACGAAAGGGAGAATGACATCCGTGAGACAATGGTTGAAGATCATGAAGAGCTCGAACAAGCTTGCATGGCAGATCCATCAATTTCTAACATTTTTTTGTCAACAGTTTTCTTGTGATATCTTTATTCTACAGGTTGTTGAAGAAATTCCATTAGAAGTTGATGTACCACCAGATTTGATCATGAATGCCATGTCAAGGCAATAAAGCCACGAAAAGCCTTGAAGAACTTAATCCGGAGCTGCAAATACGTGGTCCAATTACACGATTTCGAGAGCAATTCTGATACGACCCGGACTCAAGGAACGAACACACATCGACACACGGAAGTTTTGTTTCTTCTACGACTCAAACAATCAAAGATAAAATATGCGGAAGACAACGGAATAACTAGACGACTAAACTAATAAAATACCTAAACTATGACACACAAAATAACACAAATCCAAAGGGTGAAAGGGGTTTTTTTGGACGGCTATGATATTGGTAAAGATGAAGGTTTTTCGGTGGTGATGGATAGGTTTAGAAGGGCTAGAGTAGATAGGGTATGATAGAGTTGTATTGAACTTACGGATTGAACGGAATGAAACATGATCTTGAACTCGAATGGTGGTTGAAGTTGAGGTGGACGACGGCGGTGGATGGAGGCGTCGTGGATTGATGAACGGCGGTGATGATGGTGTTGAATTACAACCCGAAAGTTGCCTTGGATCTCGAACGTATACAAGGCCAAATTCTTTAAGTTGCTCTTCGGATAGCGAGTCTCCGGCGATCCCTCGAACGTGGATGACGAATTCCCTTTGTAAAACTTAGAGGTGCTAAATCTAAGAGTATGAATTTAATTATCTAAACTCACAAAAGATTAAAAGGGGAGATACGATATTGAAAGCAAAGGCTTAATAATCAAATATAGTCTAAAGTAACAATGAAGCATGGATCACCTATTTATAAGGCATAGGTGACCGAAAATTAAAGCTAAAGAGGCCGAAAATCTAGAGTCCAAATCAATCTATGATTGGACTTGGAAGTTTCCTAAACTAGAATTCTATTTAAGGTAGAACTTGTAGATCTTACCTTATCTAAAATCCTAGTCAACTTTGACTCTAAAATAACCGAAAATTACAACCAAATTAATTAAATAAATCTGATCCATACTATAGTCTAATTAAATAAAATAAATACTATAGTCTAAAATAAAATAACCCCTTAATTAATTAACTAATGGCCGAAACTTGTGGTGTTCTTCACTTGGTCGAAACTTGCATCACTTGCACACATGCACACGACCTCATGCACACGTGCACTCCATCATGTAATGTTCTCCATGTCTTGATCTCCATCTTCCAACGTCAACAAGGTCATCATCTTCAAGCTTCCTTGCACACCGTCTTCTTCTTCGAGCTTCTTGCGAATTGTAGCTTGCAAATAATCTTGCAACTTCTTAGCTCGTAATCTTGTGACGGGTCCTTTGAATTGAAGCTCTTCATTGAGTTCCTCATTCCTATGGATGTCCTCATCAAATTCCAAAATTGTTACTTTGCTAGTAATTAAAGATTGGAGATCAAGGTTTGAAAAAGACAACGTGAAGAACTCGTCGAGTTGTGCATGCGTGCACGGGATCAGATTTTCGTCCCTTTAATTAATTTAATTAGGGGTTGAATTTTATTTAGACTATAGTATTTATTTAATTATGTTAGACTATAGTTTAATTCAGATTTTTATTTAATTTTGATGTAATTTTCATCCATTAATTACATAGGTTTGACTAGAATTGTATTTAAGGCAATTTCCTACCTTGAATAGAATTCTAGTTTAGGGAACTTTCTAGTATAGTTAGAGATCCCTTTTGGATCAATTTTTAAGCCTTTTTTGATGATTAATTTCGTTCCCCATAGGCTTATAAATAGGGGAACCATGTCACATTGATACTTTAGACTATACTTGATTAATTAAGCTTTGCTTTCAATATTGTCTCAACCCCCTTTTAAATCTTTGTGAGTTTTGATTTAAAATTCATATTCTTGGAGCTAGCAACTTTAAGTCTTATTCAAGGGTATTGCTTAATCCACATGAGGGATTAACCGGTATTCGCTATCCGAAGATCAACTTAGAGATTTCAACCTTGGATACGTTCGAGATTCAAGGAGGCTATCGGGTTCTGATTCACATCAACGAATCATCATCCATCAACCATCATCGACGACGCCCATCCCCATCGACGCACGCCTCAATTCAGCCCACAAGTTCGAGTTCAAGTGATACGACCCAAGCCAAGGAGATGTCCGATCCAATCAAAGTACTGGAATGGCCAGTTACACGATCAAGAGCTAAGAAGTTGAAGGAGAGTCTCAGTGGATTTATATGAGGAGTCTGGACCCAAGAGGCGTCAAAGAGACCCGTCGAAGGAGTTGAAGCCGAGCATCGTTGGAAGACGAAGATCACATGCGAGAACGGGACGACAGGAGGGCGCGGCCCGAGCACAAAGGCGTTGCGACCCGGGCACGACCCGGGGATAGATACGGCGCGACCGAGCGTCGATGCAGAGGGGTGAAAAGTACCCAGGGAAGCGCGGCCCAGTGACAGACGTGGCGCGACCTCACTCGCACCCACCGAAGCGCGACCCGACCGAAGGCGGCGCGATCGAGCCCGTGTCGCGCCTGTACGGGTGGTTCCTAATTTTGGCTTATTTTGTTTCCTAGTTTGTGTAGGTTTTATTTTTGGAGCTTGATGTTTTGGACCAACTATATAAGAGCTTGTCTCTCATTATTTTCATTAGACAACTTTGAAATTAATTTTAAAACGTGAGTTTTTACTTTTCTCTCTGAGAGAGTTATCCGAGTTTCACAACACAACGTGAGATTCAATCGACTTATCAAACGGATTCACATCCCCGTTTGTGGTGTCTTCATTACAATCCGAGTTCGTGTCTTCAATTGTTCGAGGGTCTCGTCTACGTTGTATACGAGGTTTGACATCGTTAAAGGCTAGAGTTTGGATCAATCCATCCATTATTCCACGTGAATCTGATACAGTCCTGGACAACAACGGCCGTTCTTGTCGTGTGCCGGCGAGGATCGCATCATTTGGGACGCTGACTTTTCTTCTCCTTACGAAGTGGAAGTGGTCGGTATCTTGATTTCCTCCTCGACCAGAACTTAGTCCACTTCTCAATCGACACGGAGTGATGTGAAGCTTTGTCGTCTTCCTTTCCAAGGATGTGGTAGGCATGGAATAAGTACTTGCAACTCGCAGGGACGAATAGCTTACCCCTTTTGTTGACTCCAGTAAGCTCCTCCGTCCGAGGCACCATCTCGTCACAAAGAAGCCCGGTTAAAGGAAGACCGGCCGTCACGTGCAAGTCCCATAATGATATAAACAACTCGCCGGAGGAGGTTAGCAAGGTATTCATCAAGGGGCACCACGCTTCGCAAAAGACTTTGACCACCTCAGTATTTCGATCGTACATGAAGAGATAAGCGTAGACAGGGTCGAATATACCCGCACTATGAAGTTTATCACTGCAACGACTGAGCACATCTTCGGTCCACTCCCAATATCCATCGAACTGACGAGATTCGCCAAGAAACTCAACCTTGTCGTGCCACCTTGCCTTGCCTTCTACTATTTGGCGCCCTAGAAATGGGAGGAAATTAGCCCCGTCACCTTGCTGATGATGAGCTGAATGTAGAGCCCACGCCTTCGTCACTTTCGTCAAGGAAACCTTATAATACCAATGAGGCTTGTGAAATGGATCCGTAAGCTTAGGCCACTCACAAGCATATTTTCCGATAAGTGGCTCACAGGCTCGAAGACGAGTACCTCTCTTCACGGGCTGCTGATCATCATCTGTGATCACTAAGTAATGTTTTCCGGAGATGATCGTATCCTGGAAATGAACCATACCTAGAAACACAAGAAAAAAAAGGAAAAAATGAATAACGTATGAAATATGCTCAAAAATGGGAGGCATGAAATACACTAAAAAAAGAAAAGGAAATTCTACCTCCAAATTAAAAATCCTCAAAAAATCCTTCGGCACAAATTTGGAGCGTCTTGATCAAATTCACGGGCAAGTTCAATTGAACATAAATTCCTGTAAAAAAAGAGAGAAAGATTAAAGCCCAAATTATTCACAAAACTGAGAAGGCCCAAATAAATAAATAAAAAAAAAAAAGAAGAGAGATGGAAGGCCCAATATGGGAAGAAAGGAAAAGCTAAAGAATTTTTTTTAAAAAAAAGCCCAAAACCCTTTTATTTGGCCCTATTTTTTTAGGCCCAAGTAATTAAAGCCCAAAAGCCGAAAAGGGGCCAAAAATCAATTCTGACTTTCCCCCAAATTCCAAAATCCTAATTCTTTCAAATCTGTTGTTACTTCGTCTTCTCGCCCCATTTATCACATGAGCCGATCGCCTCGCCACCCCTCGACGTCCTCGTCGCCGACAAGTCATATATCTCCAGAACTCAGTTGGCTAACATTGATGTTGAAGTTTACGCCGCCGTTGAGAAGCCAAGCACCGAGCTTTTCCCTAACGCCAGCAATCTTCAATTCATCTGCTCTTCGACTTCTCTTCTTCACGAAGCTTGCAGTCGCCGATCGAATTCAAGGCTTCAAAACGATAGTAATGGTGTCGCCGGAATTTCCGACCTCCTCTCCTTCACATTTCGCCGCCCTCCTCTTCTCTACCTCCTAGGAAGCCGAGCCCCACCTCTATGCTCTGCAGACTGAAGATACCGCCCGCCGCCTCATCGGTCACACCAAAGGACGGTCTCTCCGTCACCGTAACAAAAAGCACCGTCGCCGTCAAGCCGTCGTTCGTCTTCAAGAACTCTTGCCTCTATCGGGTTGCTGATGATTTTGCTGACTTCGGTGATTGATTTCGGGTTGCAGACAAATGGGATTTGATGGTTTTGAAGGAAGGAGTTCGAGTGCATGGTTGGTTGACTCTTTGCCGTTGAAGCCCATCATCGTTGATGAAGACGGCAGAATGAACGACGCATTGTGCTGCTGGTAGCAGTGGTCGTTGCCGGAGTAAGAGCACTTCACCGAGAAGATGACTAGAGTGTCATTCGAGAGAGCGGTGATGTCGGATACGTTGTTAACAATTTGGACGAGCTGGTGAAGCTTCTTCAGCCACTGGGAGAAGGAGTGTTGCTCGGCGTACCCGTAGATGAGGTAGGTGGTGTCATGGTGCTGACAATAGCCGGAAAGGGCGCAGCGTAGGTGTTGATATTCTTGCAGATACAATCGGTATCACTCTTGAACCCAAAGGAAGAAGTGTGGTTCTTGAAAGCAAATATGGTTCTAAAAAAAAACTTTCAATAATAGAGTTATAGAAAAGGCATTTGAAGTGGTAAAAAAAAAAGCAAGAAGAAACGAAGCAGCAAGAGTTAGCAAAAAGGGCAGAATTCAGAGCTCTACAAGCACATACTAAGACTAAGAAACAAGGGGTGGTTTATGAGGAACAAAAGGCTAGCTAAATAACAGATTAGTTAGCGTTCTTCAAAGATCTTCATGCATAGTGTCAAGACTAAGCCTAGGAACCTGGGATTACTTCATCTACCAAATCGTGTTATGCATGTTGTTTCAAGCTTCGTAATTAAATAACACATGCTTAAGCTTCTCTGCGTGTACAACAACATGGGTTGAAGCAGGGGACTTACAAGCTATGCTATGGATGCAAAATTCTTCCGTGAAATAACTATCAGACAAAAAAAAGCAATTGCAGAAAACTAGAGCAAATTTTCATTTCACTTTGGAAAGCAGAAAACATGTATCAAAGAAAGAAAAGCGACTGCTGATTTGCCTAGAGTTACAGAAGCAAGAAATAGTGTGGAGAAAATAATGAACTTACAGCCTTGAAGCCTTGAAAATGCCTGTTTCTCCCCGTCGATGTCTATGCAGCGAGATTTTGGCCAATCTCGTGAAACACAACAACGTCGTCCTGCACTTCTCCCTGCTTGAAATAGCGAGATTGACGAAGTTACAAAGCAAGCAATTCCTCAAGAAAGAACGAAGAAATAACTGAGGTGCAGGAACTTCTGGCTAAGAAAACAGATCTAAAAAGAGGGATAACAGAATACTAAATGAAAGGTTCTCATCTAACCTCTCTAATAGCAATGCCAAGGATAATATTTTGAAGAAAAAGGTGAAAATTGCAGAGGAAGCTATCGTAGGCTGGGGAAGGCGAAGACTAAAGCTTTAGCATTAAAACATGAACTTCATAAGCAAGCAAAGTAGAAAAGATGAGTTCACCGTTTTCAAGCAGACAAGGTGAAGTCCCCCAAGCAAGATCCTCGACCACAGACGGCTTCGCCCTTTCTTCCACCAGAGAAGGATAGTTAACAAACACCCTGCCCCTCAAAGCTTTCTTCTCACTGCTACTAAAATTTCTAGAGCCTGAGTGGAAAGAGAAAAAAAAAACTTCTTGAACGATTGAAGAATAGTAAAGGAAACCAGGGTATTTATAGGGTTGAAAGCTTATGGATGGATAAGAGTCTGCTAGCTATAAATGCAACAAAAGGAGATGCCCAACAAATTCTGCAGAAATGAGCAGCAAAGCAGCGTACCTACGTGTACTCGTACTATGCAGGTGCTCCTGTAGGTTGCAGAAACTGAAGTGCAGAAGTTGTTGAAAGAAAGCTTGTACACCAAGGTTCACAAAGAACCGAAACATATGTATGTATATATATATATATATCAAGCAAAACAAGAAAGCCATTAAATGCGTTGCAGGAGTTTGTTGCAAGGATTGTTGATATTAGGGAACATGCAAACAAAAAAAAAACTGCTACAAGTCGTGAAAAGCCGAAACAAACAAGAAATATATTTTTCCAGAGATAGACTTGGTTCTAAGGAAATTTCGGGCTCAATCTCAATAAAATCAATCCAAGCCCATTATCACATCTTTGATATATAAATGTCGTTATTGGGCTTAGACTTGATTGAATTGGAGGATCAATTCCTTTTTATACTTCAAAAAAAAATCAATTTAAAAAAAAAAAATCGAATTCACGTTTTGGGAGCAAATATACCATTTGAAGATAATAGGCCCCGCTTCATTTGATATAATTTGGACTATATATGTACATATATACATATATACATATATATGATGGGCTCCATTTCAAATTAAATAGAATTTGGGCCCATAAGATTATTGGGCCATGAAGGAAATAAGTCTCTTGCAAATACGCAATGGGCCAATAAAATAAAGTTGTGGGCCTACACGTGGATTTGGAAGCCCAATCGCAAGTACAAGCCCATGAAGAAATTAATGAAAGAAGAAAAAAGAGAAGAACTCCTAGATACGAGTATAAACTATCTAACAAATTTTAAATCAAAATGAAGAACTCCTAGATACGAGTATAAACTATCTAACGAATTTTTCAAAATATGAGACTCGTCCATCTTCAAGACGACTCGCTCATGAACTCGTCTCATGGGGGCATTTGTAATCAATTAAATTGTCATCACTAATCAAATGGCGCCACGTGGAAATTAAACAATTGAAATATCCAAATTATATTATTTATTTATATTTTAGGAATTTTAATTCCTAAATTAAATAAATAAATTGGTATTCAATATGTGGAAAAAATCTCGACCAATAGAAATGCGACACATAAACGAGTTCATACAAGAAATGGCCATGTTGTTGTAGAGAATTACAAAGGATACAAGACACCAATAAAATTATGCCACGTAAGCCCTAACAAATGGATCAATGAGACGTCGCCACCTAAGCCCTAAATGCACCCTCATTTGCCTATAAATAGAGGGCTTGGCCTAAGGAAACCACAACAAGTTCAAGAGCTCAAGTTTGGAGAAGGATTCATCGGAGAAAACTCTCTTCAATCTTCAAGGCATTCAAGTTGGAGATTTAAGGCGTTCTTCACGTTCTTCCCCAGAAATCATCCCAAACTCGACGTTCGATCCAGATCCAAGGTGCTCGGCCCTCCAATCGGCGTTATCAACCTCAAATTTTCAAGAACAACTTGAAGATTCAAAGCAACAAATCGTCCCAAAAATGACGTTTGATTCGGAATCAAGATGAAAATCCTTCGAATCGACGTTATAAACCTCCAAACATCGGAATCCTGAAGATCGAAGAGTAAGAACAACTTGAAGATCTTGAAGAACAACGATGAACAAATCCTGAAGAGAAGAATCAGAAGATCTAGATAGAGAATCGAACCACAAATTGTAATTTCAATCCAAAATCTTTTCTTTGTACGATTTTTCGGTGTTTATTAATTTAAATACTCGGAATTTGTGTTACATATATATATAAAGATTTAGCTAATTTATTAATATATTATATATAAACCTATTTAATATATTTACATTTAACATTAATTCATTGTGAAAGAAATAAATAGGGACATAATAAGAAATTTCGTGATTAATTGTCTTTCTCAATTTTTTTCTTAATACTCGTGAAAAATATCAATCAGCGTATTAAAATTGGAAGGAGCGAGTATATTTTTGCTTAATAGTCGGTTCTACAACCTAAATTCATAACTGTTCTTGCATAATGGTCGGTCTAGTGCCTGAAACACTAACATAGAATTTATTGCGCGCTTAGTGGTCACAAGATCATCTAGCAATTTAAATTCATGTAAATCTAACATATGAACCACGGAGAACCTTGCAAAAATATCCTTGGGAAAAACTGAGGTTTACTCAAATTCATCCAACATTTTGAAATTCCTGCAAATTTATTTAATTGTGATGCAACATATCTTTCATTCATCATGCATTTTTCTAAATCATTCATGGCTATCTCTATGTTGTCATGGCCCTAGTTTGTCCTGACATAGACAGTCTGTTCACGTACTATAGCTGGTGCCATTTACAAACATAGGACTGGTTGTCCAAGTGAGATCCTAGTCCAGCTAATTGTGCTGTTTCTTCAAACCAGTGAATCCCGAAGCCAACTCCTCCCTACCCCTCTCAAGGAAAATTTAGTTCTCTAATCAACTACACATTTTAGCAAGACTAGTGTAGGGGAAGTAAGGAGTTTTCGGAGCTCAGTAAATCAACGATATGCGTTCCGCTTGGGAAATCAGTGCAGCAGCCGGTAGGTACATCGTTTCTGCTTCTAGAAAGGCAATGAATCATCTCAGAATCATCAGACTTTCCTGTAAACAAAATTGAAGAGTTTGATGATAGTGGGCAATTAAAAGTCACCTTAGAACTCGCCATCTTGAATCAACTTTTATCTTCTGAATCTAGTTTCCCAAATTTTTCCAGCGCTAGTGAATATATTGCCTTTCTTTTCATGGATGTGCCAGATGCCACCACCTTGACTGCCTGCATTAGATAAATGAAATATCAGAAGTTATCATGCTTAAATGATTAGCAGCTCCTATACTCTCCAAAACACGATTGGAGTAAATTACAGGCAAGCACGTCCAAATAATTATTTCAAAATTTCAATGTTAGACCAATTATTATTCTCCACCAAATTCCATCAAATTGGTGACACGTCAAATCAAACAGTGTACTCATTTTATTATGCATCAGACGTCATTTCGTGTGCCTATAAAGATCAATGCCTGCTGGTTAACTAAAAGCATGTTTCATGTATTGGACAGGGTTCCGTTTGTGTGTGTGTGTGTGTGTGTGTGAGAGAGAGAGAGAGAGAAGAGAAGAGGGGACGGACGAAGGGGTGCACAATCATGCTTATATTGAGTGGAAGTAGTTAAGTGCAGATCAAGGTGGAGAGGCTGTAGTTTATGCCTATCTTCACAACCATGATATTCATTATTAAGGGATTGATAAGATGGGATGTAGACAGCCACACAAGTAAAAATTACTCAAAATAATATTAACTTGAACAGATCAGAAGTGAGTTCCTTCCAAACAAACATGTCCATACAAGGAACTCTTCATAGTGCAAAATATAAAACTCATTACAAGCTTTAAAAGTTGAAAAAAGAGAACAAGAGAGTCTTACGCAATCCTTCAATTTTTAAGTTGAAGGGAAGCAAGTTGCAGTGTTTTACATGTTGAAAATACATACATTTTATGAAATGAAAGGATATTTCACAAGGTTAATTATGTCCGAAACACATTAGTCTACTCAATAGTCTACAAGGACAACAATTAGATTCGGGAGGAGTGTACTTTGGGTGATAGGTTAGATAGATTGCATGAAGGACTGAGTATATGGAGCATTACATGTGATCTAACAAGTATGTGGTTGATCCCCCACTTATATGCCCTTCCACACTTTCATGTGGAACCGATGAGGGATATTTTAACACTTATCTTATCTAGAACAGAAAGATGTGCATATATGTGGCCATTACCCAAAGCTACACGGAGCTTACCATGGAGAGACTATGTCCTTTAGAAATCAATTCTCCCAACTTATTTTCCAGTTCAGAATCAGATAGCTGGTCATCCTCACTAATTATCATCCCTTCAATCAACAATGTGATTTCGCCCTTCGGTTGACGGGTTGAGAATGCTTCTTTGGCTTCCGCAAGAGTACCCCTCCAAAACTAGTCAGCAGAATATTTTTTCATTGGACTCAAAACAATTTTTCAATAAAATCATTTATCATATCTGATTGCAAGAAATAAGCATAGAAAATGATTTTAAATGTACATTGTGGCCATGGAAATAACTGTATTGCACAATAAATTCTTATTTGTGTAGTGAAATTAATTGCAATCAAAATCATTTCTGCACCATGAAGTTTTAAGAAACCATAACTCAATCCAACATTAGATCATAAGAAAATTATGGTTCAACAAATAGTAGCTTACTCCTAGAAGTTAGATGCTGGAAATTAGGAAAATTTTTAAAATAAACTGGAATTACTTCGTTTGGCGAAAAATGTTATAGTGCTAAATTATGTTGCTATGGCCCTGGGTATATATCTCTCTGCATGCCAACCTAAAAGGTCGAATAGATTATGAACAGAAAAGGGTAAGGCTCCAATTAACTCTTATATGACCAGTGCACCACCACAACTGTCGTATGAGATATGAGGTATCCAGTAGTTGGTCAAGGATTCACTGAGGACCATAGCACCGTAGGACAAGCAACATAATCCATAGCCAACTCTTGAACTCTGCATGTAGTTAGGTAGGTAACTGGGGAAGGAGGCACATCCATTAAGTAGTTCGGTAACTGGAGTGTAGTTTTCTATGACACCAAGAACATGATACCTGATGTATAAGCAATCTATATTCTATATTCTATACAGCTATAAAAGTAAAACCGTGGCACAAATGGAACCTTACATGTTCCCACCCAAATGAAACTTTCTATATTTGGAAAGCCATGTCCCACTTTCTATAAATTCAATGTTTGTTTGCAATTTTTCATAAAACAATGTTGCAATAAATTAGTATAAGATACAACAATAAATATATATATATAAATTAATCATATAAAAGTAAAATTGAGAGGGCAAAGAAAAACTTTCACACGCTGCACAGTCATGCTTGGGGGCTAGAGGCAGGGGTCTGTTAAATATTTGAATGTTTCATATATTTACTCTATATCCATTTTACTCAGTTTCTTAGCATTTTTCATGAACCTGATCAAAGCATCTGACATAAATTAACAATGAATATAAACGTCAATTTTCACTACCAGTTAACTCTGAATTTTTATTTTATTTTTCTCAAGTAGAAACTGATTCAAGCAAACAAGAATACATTATCAGATCGCTGGATGTAAACCTTACTTCTTCATATAGTTTGGTCATCTCCCGAGCAATGACACAACGCCTGAGATAAATTTGCAACAATCAGAACATTTTTATTAATTTTTTTATTTAACTATTTAGAAGTCGTATATGAGGAAGTAGGGGCAGGGCATAAATTTGATGACAATTAATATAACAAGCAAGAGCATGAAAACAGAAGATAGAACAGGGAAAACTGCTAAATTTGAGAAATGTGAACTACAATCTCAGCGACAAAGAAGCAAAAGAAAGATTATTATCTGCACATTTGATTAGCATGTCTTTACACACGTCAGAAGAAAGAGAGACCCGAATGTCATGTAATTTGAATTGAAAATTGCACCCGAGTGTCCCAACTTGACCTCAAAATCATATACCATAGATATCGAAAGGGTAGCATAAGGGCCATAGAAAAAAAATTAAATCCAGAACTCAATTTTAGTGAAACTCTTGACTCATCTATTAACTGCACAGTTTCCAATTATTATAAGATTACAAATAAAATTTCTACGAAGAGGTCTGACCAAATTTCAATTTGAAGTAAAATTGCAGAATCACAAAATCTATAACTGCTATGTTTATCAGAAGAACAAACAATCAATGACATTTATGTCACTGTACCCAGTTTCAGGAATAAAAATGCATTGACATAGAGTGTCTATTCAAAGGAGGGTGGAGTGGGGGATGGAATCATGGAATTACCTTGAGTTTCCAAAGATGGAAGACGTCTCCTCTAGAAACTGACAGAGCTTGTGAGGAGGAACAAAAAAGACCTGAGTGGCTGCATTATTGGCGGAAATCATGAGCCTCTCTCTTCTTGTAGTGGCATGTTTAGGGAGAAATCCAACTGCGGCATAATGTAGGCCCCATATCATGATAGTTCATGAGTTGCAAAAAGCAGTAAGTTTTTATCATGAGATTACCAAATGTGAACTCGCTAGTTGGCAAACCAGACGCAGAAAGTGCTGTCACCACAGCAGATGGCCCAGGGACAGGAATGATCGGTATATTTTTGTCTACACACAACTTGGCCTACACCCACATTACAAAATGAATATGAGTAGAATCCAATTGTTTTATCAACTCAGGGTGGTCATCTTTGCCTTTTTGGCAGGGCAGGAGAAATGAGGATACACTCCCATAGAAAATTATAAATATAAGCCTACTAACCTAGATGCATACATATATTTATACACATGTGCCACATTATTTACCTCCCGTATATTCTAAATTATTCCATAACAAAGCATAGAAACATTTAACTTACCAGCTCCATACCAGGATCACTGATTCCTGGCATCCCAGCATCACTTATCAGCGCCACAATTTCTCCACCTAGTAATCTCTTCAGCGCAACTTGTTCTCGTTGAGACTCATTGAATTTGTGATAGCTTAACTGAATATCTAAATCATAGGATGAGCAAGATCTCCATCCAAAAAACATGTATGCATATCTTTAATTTTTATATTTTATAAATAGAATCTAAAACTGACTTACAAGTGGAGTTCTAATGTTATAGTACAGAAGCAACTTTCCAGAATGCCTTGTATCTTCTGAAAGTATGACATCAGCAGATTTCAGAACTCTTAAGGCTCTACGACAATAGAAACAGAGAAGTGGTTGACTCATTGAGAACCAAGGAAAGAAAATCAAAGGAAAAATCTTCAGAAACCAAGATGGGAACCACAATTGCATCAACATTTACAGGCTGATTGACCTTAAAGTTATATCTTCAAGATTCCCGATTGGCGTCCCAACAAGATACAATCCTGGCTTCAAAGGACCCTACAAATTCAAATAGGAAAGTAAGGAAATCTTTTCCAAAAACAGATACATAACGCTTAAAAATCAAATTGAACTATTGAGTATTGGTGATTGGAAAAGTAGCATTCTTTAATTAGATTGTAATTCCATCAAATGAGAACAAAAATGGAAGGTTGCGGAAGATAAGGTAATGGGAAAGGAAAATAATTTCATGGGCAACATTGAATTTTCTTTCTCACCCAAATCCAAGAGACAAAATCTAATGGATATAGAAAATTGAATCAAGAAAAATAATGGAAGAAACATACACGAATTACCCAACTCGATGGAGAGAACTAGTGATTCTCTTATCTTGGTAGAATTCTCCGAGTTACACCGACTAAGGGAATCCACATCTCCCTTTTAGTTCTAAGACAATTTCTTCCTGATTATCCGTTAGTTGTTTTTTTTTTTCCTTTTCGGCTAGTGAAATTTAATCCAAAACCATTGTCATTCCAGTATTATTTCCATTGCACTCTACTTCTCATTCATAGTCTTCAATTTCTCTCCTATACTGGTTCAATTTCTCATTCTTAGTTTTTCTTTATCCCTCTTATACTGTCTCAAGTTAATAGTTATTACAAACAGCATCTAGAGCATAAGTTATTTGGTCTGTGGAGTAGTAATGATGGTCCAAAAAAGCTCAGTTAACTAATTTCCGAAAACTACTGGAAGTATGAATCATTCACCAAAACAAAAATAAATATCTCCTAAAGTTTTTCTTTTTTTGGTTTCTTTGAGTGGAAATATCTCCTAAAGTTAACAGAAGAATAGGTAAGAAAAGACGAAGAAGGAAATGAGAATTAGAAAGGCATTACTTACTTGTTTTGAGGGGAAATCGTCGGCGATGGCCGAGTCGGAAGAAACGGGCGACAAGGGAATGGCGGAAATGGTGGTCTGACGACGTAAAGAGACAGGGAATAGAAAAGGATATGAAGAGCGGCAGAGCCATGGCGACGGCGATCGCCTTGGAAGTGTAGAGAATGGTATTAGCATTGAATGGTAAAGTCGAAGCAGCACCATGTTCATTTATCCCGCTTATACTGTCAAAATGCAACGCTGCCGCAGCTCATCAGTTATTAATAGTGCCCCGTTCGATGATAGACTTGTAAGTTCCAACCTAATTCCTTCCCTCCAACTGGAGCTAAAACCTCATCCCAAAGTGTGGACTTATTTTATTATTTATTTATTTATTTATTTTAAGGGTTTTTTTAGGAAAATTCATTTTTAATAAACTTTTTAAAATAATGAGCCCAGCCCAAGCCTCAGGCGGGCTTGAGTTGGGTTGGGCCAGGCCTAAAATGGGCTTCGAGTGGAGTTTGAATATTTTTTTTTATTAATTTTGTTAATGCTTAAATCAAATCATAAAATATTACCTTCTATAAATATATACATACGTTTACATGTGCATATATCTTATCTATTTATAATAAAGCTAATGTTTTGTTTAAATAGTAAATGATGACATTAACTTATATAACTTGTGAAATAAATATATTGTTAGTGCTATGTTTTGCACTAAAGAGTTTGTTGAGTGCTTTACTTTGCACTTAAAAAAGTATTTGATTGTCATGATCTTTGTGGCATAAATCAACACTAAGTATTTGATTTTCTAAGTACTAAACATGTTGTGTTGGAAAACAGTCGCAAGGATGTGCATAACGTGATCTGAAATTCAATGAAGACATGATTGAGATGAAGATGAACACAGTTATGCATCGAGACACAACTGAGATTGTTCAACACAGTGAGTATTGTCAGCTTGATGTGATCCTCGTTGACAGATTGGTGACGACGGGAATCTACCACAGGAGTATCAGGTTATGATAGGATAAAGAATAAAATTCTTCAACCCGAATTTCACAACGCAGATGAACTGTAGATATATAAAATCTATAACCTAATTGTGATTGGAAACAAGAACCTTAGAATATGAATGAAGTCACCACAAATAGGGATGTATGATCTGTTTGATAAGTCAGATTTGAATCTCATGAGATTTTCTTGTTCAACTCGAATAATTCTCAAAAGAGAAATAAAACATGCAGTTTTAATTGAATTATAGATAAAAGTTTTTATTAACTTCGTTCTCCAAGCCCCCTTATATAAGGATGGTAGAAAATAAACTTCCTAAACAGAAAACTAGAACAAAAACGAAACAAATCTGAAAAAGAAATAAATTTACTAAGGAAATCAATCTAACAAAGAAATAAATAAAAACCATAAAATTTATAGTAGATAAATACAGAAATTAATATGTAAATAACTAAGTCTCTTAATTAAAATAGAACTCCTAAATAATATAGAATAATAATTTCGTCCAACTAGGGCTTTCGGTGACAACGGGTCCAACTCCTTCAATGGGCCTCTTGAACAGCTTTGGATCACATCATTCACATCCTTTTGAAAGAGATTTATCCTCAAATCCGAATCCCTTGGATCAAAGACTAGCACGAGTTGGTCATCGAAAAATTTCTAAACACGATTCACATAAATTTCTCTTCAAGATCACCCAAGCTAATTCGAAAATCTGCCACTTCAACATAATGTAATGCTCGATCATGTTATTTTCGAATAAGTCTGGTGGCACTTTTATGTCTTGTGGTACCTCTTTGTCAACCTGGATAACAAAAACATTAAAAGAAATTGGCTGACAACAAATGTTAGAACTCGACCAATCCACAATTTTTGTTTGCATGAGGTGACTTTGATTTGCATTCACTTCCCAACTGATTTCATTCTTCTTTTGAATACATGGTTGTAATCTCATCTCCTTTCCTTCTTCTAATTGCCCTTCGTCATCATCTGTCTCTTGAACTACCTTATCTTCATTCTTTGATTGCTATCTCAAAGATTGTCTATCTTCCAATATAGAATTATCAAGTACAATTTCTTTCAATACCGATATCTCCAAAATTGATACATCTACAATTGGTACCTCCAAAATAGATTCATCTTTGCTGGTCTCGGTAGCAAATGGTAACTCGACATATCCCTGGACAACTGAGTCATCTGCCTTTGCTCTAGATTTCGCAGCACCTTGTTACTTCATCCCATCTTTCAGAAACGACATCAAAAGTTTCTCCATATTACTCCAATCTGACTTCCATATATAGGACTCTGACTGGACTTTTGTGTTTCCCCTTTTCAGCCAGTTTTCAACTTTGATTACTCTTTGCACCATATCCTCCAACTTTCATAGCGTTCCAATTCCACTCTTTCTAGGATCTCTAGGTGTAAGCCTGCTAAAAACCTAGTCATGGTAGCCCGAAGACCTTCTCCAATACCTAGTACATGGCTGATTCTATGTCCTCGAAGTAGTTGACACACCGTCATTTTGTGTGCAAAATTACACCTGTAGGCAAATCCTTACAGATGCTTTAATTTGCCCTCAGAGGCTAGTATGGCGCCCAAAGGCAGATATCGTTTCCACGAGGAGTGATTAACCTTTCTATCTTATTAGTAACTTTTGAGGGTTTGTAGAATTATTGTCACTAATTCTTCCCTTAACTACTCAAAACTAGACAAACAATAAAAAAAATTAAGGTGTAGACAATCAATATAAAATAAATGCTCAAGTTAAATGTAAATTTAGTTTTGGTATATGCATGAAATCCTGGGCACAACGAAGTAGGTACCTTAATTTGATCGATTAGTTATAGAAAATAATTACGGGCGACTTACCCCCTAATCCCTTCGTACTGGTTATGCTAAAAGTGATACGGGTGGCAACCCTTAGTCCCTAACTACCCAAGCACCAAAGAAGATAGTCATACAGAGGTGTTACAAGGGCAACATCATTAAATTGGAGAGACCCAACACTAGAACATGAACACATCCTCAGTGTGCCTACAAGATCTATCCATACATCATTCTCCAAGATTCGACTCCCGTTTTATCACTTAGTGGCTCATCAAGATACGAGCATCTCTACTTCCACTCTGACTTACATAAATAATAGCTTAATTAAGAGTGGCCAGCAACCTAATCATGCTACTATTCATGTCTACATTCTGCCCTAATGAGGTTTGGAATCATTTCAAGGTAAATTAAGAACACTAAGCCTCATGCATATTATCTACCTCGACCTATTCACATTCAACTTGAACACTGGGTACTTAGCCAGAAAATATATTAATAAACAAAACAAAATTAAATAAATAACTCATGATAAAAGGGAAATGTACTAAATTAACGACTGGATCCAACTTCAGTTTGGGCAAAAACATATACTTGCATCAGCTGAGGGCAAACCGCCAACTATTGTGCAGAATATTCAGAACTTAAAGTGCAGAAACTAAATTGTATCTTGTGGTAAGAAATAAAGTGCTAGAGTGTTCAGCTCTCCCCTGTAGAATGAAACTAACAAGTATTTATAATTGTTTTAGAAGCCATAATTCGGCCCAACCCAACCCACGTAGGGGCATGAATCGATTGAAGAAGACCACTTTAGTATCAACGATCATGATCTCTAAATTGTAGGGATCTTGTTCCATCATCTTCTCTCTCCTTTATCACTTCATCCATCTCTCCATATCTTCTCTCTCTTCTGTGAGCTGACCCCTCCCAGACTCTGAAACTGCTGCACTCGTGGACCCACGTTATATGAGTGGAGGTTGTTGCTGAACTTTCGTACTTAATTCGCAACAGACTGTTAAAGCTTTAGCATTTATCCTCTTTATGCCTCGATCAAGTTGGCATCTTGGTTATGCCCATAATGAGTTTGATCGTGCTCTTTCTCTTCCCTGCTACACTATGTCCCTAACAAGACTCTAGACATGACTAAAAGTACTAAAAACAAGTAAAAAATAGAGTAAAAAAGACACAAAAATTGAGCTTGTATCACACCCACATACTTGAACTATACTTGTCCTCAAGTATGACTATAATTCAAAACTTCAAAAAGAAAAATTACAGGCGCAATTGAAAAGAAAAGACACAACAAACATGTAGGTAGTAGTTTGATAATGGGCATAACGAGGTCCAGACACGATAACAGTGTTTGGAATTAAAAATGCACATGGTCACAATAGACAAGTGATAAGTGTGATTCACTCTACTCACTTTCTCTCTATATAATGAGAGGACCTGTTTACGCTCAGAATTCCATTACCCACATTGGGTCATAATGTTTGCATAAGACCTAAGTTTAAACAACCACATTAATCAACAAACATACTTATCAAAAGGTCTTACTCAGGTTGTAATGGGGCATGCGGTGTAAAGGTAGGAAGAATTTGGACATAGCTTCAATTAAGCAGATATGAGCATATTCAGGACTGGCACTCGTTGTGTTCTCATTCAAGTAGAAAAATATGCATCATAGATGTATCAATAACAAGCAAAGCATATATTTTCTTTATTTTAGTAGCAGATAAGACATCACATTTTTTCATTTTTCTTTCGTTGTCTTATTTTTTCCTGCTAGTTAATATTTTGTCAGGGCAACAGATTTGCCCTGTTCCAAGGCATTCTCTTATTTTGGCCTTTATCATGCTGTCATTTCCGAGCCAAGTATACATTCCAGACCCCATATTTAGATTATTCTTTAAAAAGAGATTTTAGACACAGGGGCTAGGAAATAAATCAATTAGGCTCAATGATAATCGGTATTTTTGTGCTTCTTTTGACTGCAACTTGGGGCTATTTAAATACCATTTTATAAACTAATTGTATATTTTTGATGTCCAAACCCATATTTTAATCCAAGTGCAAATTCTAGGTGTGTTATTGAAGAATAATTGAGTTCGAGGAACCTGGCGCGACTCACAGCACGGTCGGAGGTGCGACCGCTCCACTCGCGCCCAAACGTGGCTTTCTACGCGTCTCTGGCGCGACCGCCAGCGCGGGTGGAGACGCGACTGGCTTGGGTGGCGCCAAGCCAGCCCTTCCACGCCTTCTCTGATGTGACCGACAGCGCGGTCACTGGCGCGACTGGCTCGGGTCGCGCCAAGCCAGCCCTTCCATGCCTTCTCTGGCGCGACCCACAGCGCGACCACTGGCGCGACCGCGCTCCCACGCCCAGACACTCCTTCGCGCCCTTCTCTGGCATGAGCTACAGCGCGACCTGGGCACGACCGAGCCCGTGTCGTGCCCAGATGCCCTGTTTTGCGTGCCTTATCTGCTCCCTTCCCTCTAATACTGGAGGGGACGATTCTTGAAAGTGACACATGATTTTCATTTTCACAAGAACACAACATCAAACTCTAAAATCTCTCCCCAATACCATATACCCCTTTTCTCCTAGAAAATCAAGGACAGAACTATACACATTAGAGGAGAAAGAGGGCTTGGGCTTGTAAGGGGAGTACTTGAAGTTTGAAGAGTTGAAGTGGAAGGATCTTGTGGAATTTGTATACATCTTATTGGTTTAATCTAAACTTTATCTATGTTTTACATACAAGTTTGTTATTTTGATCTCTTAAGCATGAGTAGCTAATCTATTTAGGTTTTGGGGTGTTGGATCAATTGATGAATGGTGTTTGATTTGAATGATTGATGAATGTACCTTTCCCTTATTTTAAGTATTGTGGATCAAGGGGTTGATTGTTGAATGTATGTGGGTGGCCTCCATTTAGATTCATATGATACTTAATGTGTGATTAGGTTTGCTCATTTTGTATGTGATCTTGATCCATGAGACCTTTTATTTATATCTTGAGATAGGTATAAGTATTAGGGGGTTTAATGATGATTTGGGGATCTTGGAAGGCTTGAGTGATTCATTTGCTAGAGATAGTAATGGTTTGCACTTGCTTGTAGGCTAGGTGTTTGAGAAAATGTCTAGGTGAACCTTTCCCAAATCATGATTGTAGAAGGGAGAGTTATGTGATTCATTTGTTTTGTAGAATACCTTAATCAATGATCTAGCACCCTAGAACCTATTGCTTTTATTACTCTTTAAATCTTCTTTTGGAATTATTTACCAATCTACATTGAAGAGTGAAGTTGGTAATTGTTAATGGTTTGGAACACAACATTTCTTTAAAAATGATGTTTGTCTAAATAGTGATTATAACTTGAGTCAACATTACTTGCATTGTTAGATCATAATTTCTATTTCCTTGTGGTTCGACTCGTATCATTGCTTGCTACATCCGTGTACACTTGCACTTGACATGATCTATAATTTGAGGTATAAAATACGTCATCAAGTTTTTGGCGCCGTTGCCGGGGAATAGAGTGTTATGTTTTAAACTTTATGCAATATTGTTCAAAAGGTTACTTTGCTACTTTAGACGTTGTAATTTTTTATTTTTGTTCGTGTTTGAGTGGCTCACATTTTATTCGTTTGCAGGTAGTGTATGCACACCAGGTCACAAGGAGAGTCACCCAACAATTTGAACTTGGAAATCGAAGCGACGATGCGCCACAACAACGCATGATGAAGGAGGAGAATGGCTAACAATCCTCCATCGGTGCAAGATCCTCTAATTGGCCAACTTCAAAGGCAATTAGAGGTAATGCAACAACAACTAAGGGCTCAAGAAGAAGCACGACTTGCTGCAGAAGAGGCCCCAATCAGAAATCTTTTCCAACTCATTATAAATCAAGGGGTAGCAAATGGCCCACCTATTCAAGCAAACAATTTTGAGCTCAAGACATCGCTCATCCTCATGCTCCAACAACATCCGTTCAAAGGAACGGCTATGGAGGATCCAAATGAGCACATTCGGAAATTCCTTGAGTACAGTGGGACCATGAAAGTGAATGGAGTCCCAGAAGATGCTATTCGACTTAGGCTCTTCCCGTTCTCCTTAGGCGACAAGACGGAAACATGGTGGTTTAGCCAAGCTGAAGGATCTTTCCAAACTTGGGATGCATTAGTGACTAAGTTCATCCACAAGTTTTTCCCACCCGAAAAAACTCTCAAGTTAAAAGGAGACATCACCGTTTTCAAACAATGGGATGATGAGAACATGTATGAGGAGTGGGAAAGATTTAGAAAAATGCTAAGAAAATATCCGGGGCATGGATTTGGCATCGACCATCAAGTGTGCATCTTCTATGCCGGATGTAAACCCGAGGTGAGGACACTTATGGACGCTGCTGCAGGAGGATCTTTGTTAGCAAGAGGGCCGGAAGAGGCCATATGAATTATCGAGGAGATAGCCTCTAATTCGTCCTAGTGGCCGGTGGCAAGAGAGAACGTCCAAATCATGAAGAAAGTTGCATCCACTTCTAATTCGGATGCATTGGGATTATTGACGGCTCAGATGTCTACATTGAACTCAAAGATCGAAGCCTTCACTGCTCCAAAACCCGAAAGTTCACAAGCCTCTTTCGAAGAAGTGAATTATGTCAATCAAGGAGGGTATCAAAACCAATAACGGCCGTTCAACGAAGGCTACAACAAGCCGCAATATGGAAATCAATACGGAGGAAATCAAAATTTCCAAAATAAGGCGCAACACCCAAATCTCTCCTACGGAAATCCAAACAGTGGTATTGTTCCACCTCCTGGCTTCTCTGTGATCAATGGCGTCATTGACGAAGAAAAGAAGCCGAAAATGGATGAGTTGTTGATGGCATTTATGAACAAGACGGAAAAGTACATGGCGGATTCACAAAGTCCGTGTGGGAAAATTAGAAAACAATGTCGGGGCTATGGGAATTCAAGTTAACCAAATGGAGAAGCAATTGAGCCAATTAGCAACCATTGTGGGGAACCAACATCAACAAGGGAAATTCCTTAACAACACAACCATTAACCCGAAGGATCAATGCAAAGTTATCACTCTGAGAAGTGGCACCACTTATGAAAGATCACAAATACCTACCAACGAGAGAAAAAGTGGTGGACCAAGTTCAAGTGATCAAACTAGCAAGAATGAGCAAGATGACCAACAAGAGGAAGTTGAGGATAATGAACTTTCCAAGCAAAATGGGACTTTAACAAAAGAGATGGTGGAAGTACCATCTAAAAAGAAAGAAGAACCAAAGATGCAAGTACCTTATCCCCAACGTTTGCAAAAGAAGAAGAACGAGGAACAATTCTCAAGGTTCCTCGACATTTTTCGAAAAGTTCAAGTAAACCTTCCATTAGTGGAAGCTTTGCAACAAATGCCGAATTATGCAAAGTTCCTTAAGGAGGTGATCTCAAAGAAAAGAAGATTAGGAGATCATGAAACAATGAATCTCACGGAGGAGTGTAGTGCACTTATCCAAAGAAAGCTTTCAACAAAGTTGAAGGACCCCGGGAGTTTCACTATCAAAGTAACAATTGGGGATAGCCACATGGGGAAGGCATTGTGCGACTTGAGAGCAAGCATTAACTTGATGCCACTCTCTTTCTACTTGAAGTTGAATATTGGAGAAATCAAACCAACCACCATTTGTTTACAAATGGCCGATAGATCCATAACTTATCCAAATGGAGTGGTTGAAGATGTCTTGGTTAAAGTCAAAGACTTCATATTTCCTGTTGATTTTGTGGTGTTAGACATGGAGGAAGATAAGGATGTTCCCCTTATTCTTAGAAGACCATTCTTGAATACGGGGAAGGCTCTTATTGATGTAGAAAGGGGAGAGTTAACTTTGAGAGTTAATGATGAAAATGTGATGTTTTCACTTCGAGAAGCAATGAGGCATAAAGAGGAGGAGATGCAATTTGAAGAAGAGTGCAAAGTGCTCGAGATAGTGAACTCGTGCATGGAATCGGAGCACATATTTGAACAAGTCTTGGGAATGCAAGATCCACTAGAGACTTGCATTTCACACTCACTCTTTAATACATCCTCTTATGATTCTTATCCTTTCGATTTTCCTCTCATGGACACTATCTTTCTAATGAATTCTTTGCAGGAAGAATACCTGAGAAAGCCCAAGTTCCTTCCACTGAGAGAAACGGGACAAACATCAAATGAAGAGGAGTCAAAGAAAAGCAAGTTGGAGTTGAAACCACTTCCACCTCACCTAAGGTATGTGTACCTTGAAGAAGGAGAACACAAACCGATAATAGTCTCTTCCTTTTTAACGGTTGAACAACTTGATAAATTGCTAAGGGTGGTTAGAAAATATAAAAGCACTATAGGTTGGTCGAAATCGGATCTAAAAGGGATTAGTCTCTCAATTTGCATGCATAAAATCCTTTTAGAAGAAGATTACAAACCAAAAGTGTAACATCAAAGAAGATTAAACCCAATCATGCAAGAAGTAGTTAGAAAGGAAGTGTTAAAATTATTGGATGTCGGTATTATATTTGCAATTTCTGATAGTGAGTGGGTTAGTCCTACTCAAGTGGTAGCGAAAAAAGGGGGTACAACTCTTGTTGAAAATGAAAAGAAGGAGATAATAGCAACTAGGTTGGTAACGGGATGGAGAATGTGTATTGATTACAGAGCTTTAAATGTGTATACAAGAAAAGATCATTTTTCTATCCCTTTTATTGACCAAATGCTTGATAGGTTGGCAGGGCATGAATTTTATTATTTTTTGGATGGATTTTCAGGTTACAATCAAATAATGATTGCTCCCGAAGATCAAGAGAAAACGACTTTTACTTGTTCATATGGCATTTTTGCATATAGGTGGATGTCATTCGGGTTGTGTAATGCACCCGCCACCTTTCAAAGGTATATGATGTCTATCTTCCATGAATTGATTGAAAATATAATGGAAGTGTTTATGGATGATTTTTCCATTTTTGGTGATTCGTTTGAAAATTGCCTTGACAATTTGTCTCAAGTGTTGCAGAGGTGTGAAGACACTGACTTGGTGCTAAATTAGGAAAAATGCCACTTCATGGCTTTCAATACTTTGAAGAAGGCCTTGATTTCAGCACCCGTCCTCATTTCACCGGATTGGAGTCAACCATTTGAAGTGATGTGTGATGCAAGTGAGGTTGCAGTTGGAGCCACTTTGGGTCAAAAACGGGATAAGCTTTTCAGAGTGATCTATTATGGGAGTAAGACCTTAGACACTGCCCAAACGAACTACACCACTACGGAGAGGGAGCTACTTGCTGTGGTGTATGCATTCGATAAGTTTAGGCCCTATCTCATTGGGGCCCAAACTATAGTGCATACCGATCACTCCGCTCTAAGACATCTTTTTGCCAAGAAGGATGTGAAGCCAAGACTCATAAGGTGGATCTTATTACTTCAAGAATTTGATGTGGAGATCCGAGATAGGAAGGGGTGCAAGAATGTGGTAGCCGACCACCTTTCTCGGCTTGAACAAGTGGAAGATGATTTGGGGTCGTCACGGCCTATTAACGAGCTTTTTCCCAATGAAAGAATTTTGGCAATCAAGTCTCAACTCCCTTGCTTTGCCGACATTGTGAACATCTTGGTAGCAAAGGTGAAACCAACAGAGTTGGAGCCTTATCAACGAAAGAAATTCTTCCACGACTTGAAGTATTATGTATGGGATGAACCATATCTATTTCGAAGATGTGCTGATTTGGTGTTAAGACGATGTGTGCCAGAAGAAGAGTGGGGAAAGATCCTGAATGCATGCCATACCTCCCCAAGTGGAGGACATTTTGCTTCAAACAGAACCGCAAGGAAAGTGTTGCAAAGCGGGTTCTATTGGCCATCACTCTTCAAGGATTGTGTTGAATTTGTGAAGCAATGCGAACAGTGTCAAAGGATGGGATCCATCTCGAAAAGAGATGAAATGCCAATGAAGAACATAATTGAGGTGGAACTATTTGATGTTTGAGGAATTGATTTCATGGGTCCCTTTGTGATTTCAAATGGTTTCCAATATATATTGTTGGTTGTGGATTATGTTTCAAGATAGATCGAAGCTGTGCCTACTACTACGAATAATGCAAATGTTGTCTTGAAGTTTTTAAAGAAGAATGTCTTGACACGCTATGAAGCCCTAAGAGCTCTTATTAGCGATGGAGGAAGACACTTTTGTAACAAGTGGTTGGCCGCATTGCTTGCAAAATATGGAGTTCGTCACAACATCACAACGGCCTATCACCCTCAAGCAAATGGCCAAGCCGAGCTTACCAACCGAGAAGTGAAGCAAATCCTGCAAAAAGTGGTTAAAACAAATGGCAAGGATTGGTCCAACCTCTTGGATGATGCATTATGGGCATATAGGACGACATACAAGACCCCGTTGGGGATGTCGCCATATCAATTGGTTTTCGGGAAATCGTGTCATCTTCCTATTGAGCTTTCACACAAGGCTTATTGGGCTACAAAAAAGCTCAATATGGATTTCATGATGTCGGGGGGTGAAAGAATTTTTCGGTTGAATGAATTGGATGAATTCCGACTGGAAGCTTTTGAGAATTCATCAATTTACAAAATGCGGACAAAGCTCTATCATGACAAGCTGTTGAGAAAAAAAGAGCTATCACCGGGTGATGTCGTTCTTTTGTTTAATTCACGCTTGAAGTTATTCTCAGGAAAACTAAAAACCAAATGGAGTGGCCCTTTTGAGATCACAAGAGTCTTTAGTGGTGGCACCATCGATCTTAAGGGAAAGGATGGGAATCTATTTGTTGTCAATGGCCAAAGGGTCAAACGATTTCATGTACCGGAGACGAAGGACGACAATGGTTCCGACAATCCCACCTCTTCATGAAGATTGAGACCACGTTGAGCTACCGACAATAAATGAAGTGCTCGTTGGGAGGCAACCCAACCTCGTACTTTTGTACATTTTCCTTTATATTTATGTTGCAATTCCTTTTCATTTATGTTTATCTTTTTATTAGATTTAATATGCTGCTTTGAGTGTTTGTATAGTTTTGGAATTACACAACAGGGTTCACGGAGAAAAAGCCTCGAAGTATCAAAACACGGAGGCTCGGGCGCAATACACAGCACGTGCAGAGGCGCGATCACCAGTCGCGCCACCTGGCGTGACCGACAGCGCGACACAAAGCGCGATTGAGCCCGCTCGCGCCCAAACACGCGTGACAACCCCTCTCTGGCGCGACCGATAGCGCGAGTGGCCACGCGATTGAGCCCGCTCGCGCTGAAAACAGAGCAGTTCTGAACGGGTTTTAAACTTCCCCTTCTCATTTTTCACTCATTTTTCACACACCTCTCACTCAAAACACACGCACACACAAAAATTTCTTCCTTCAAGCAGAAATTCAAGGTAAAATCCCCCCCCCATCTTCTACATTTTTAGTTTGCCCATGATTATCTCTTCAATTTACATGTGATTTTGAGGATTTATGGTTGAAATTGAAGATATCTCAAACTAGGGTTGATTTTAGGGAAAAATTACATGAAATGAGTTTTTTTTGGATTTGTTGCTTCTACTTTGTTCCTTGAGCATTGATCTTGCAAATTTATGGTTGGAATTGTAGAAATGGCAAATGTGGGGCTAAAATTTTAAAAAAAATTGCTTGGATAAATTTTTGGCTTGGTTTTAAGACTCCTAAGTTTCCCTTTGAGCATGATAGGACCTTTTCAAGAAGGATTGAAGTTCATTTGGAGATGCTTGTTCATACATTGTATGGAATAGGAATTAGGACTTTTGTAAATTTGGGGTTTTTAAATCCTTGGCCTTGTTCTTTGCTCATTATAAGTCTATGCATCCTTTTTGTGAATTTTACAAGTGTTGAGGGATTAATGTTAGTTGGAGGTGTTTGTTCATGAATTCTTGTTGATAAGGAACTAAAGCTTAGTAAATTTGGGATATTTTCTTCCATTTCTTTGCTTTGATTCTTTCATTCTTTGCCTACTATAGTTTATTGATTCATGTTGGTGAATTATGCTAGTGATGAAAGTGGTTAAAGTGCATATGTTGAATTTATGTATGGTGAAAGATGAAAGTGGAAGATAATTTGGTCATGATGATTAAATTGGTGAATAATGATGTGAAATGCATTTGTTGGGACTTTGCTTGATGTTGTCGCCCTAGCTTGTTGATGCCAAATATAGTTGGCTTTTGTTGTGAATTGGGGGGTAATTATGTGCATCCCCGACCCTGTTTTTATAATCCGATTTGTAGTGCCTACTTTGGAAATGCTTTTTACTTTGGTTTAAGATTATGCTAAGGCCTGCAAGTGTGAATAGTTTTTGTTATATTTTGCTATGGATGGGCTAAAATTCTATTTGTTGTTTTGGTATGATGTTTACAATTTGAACCTCACTCTTTGTCGTTTTTTTTATCCTTTGCAAGGTCTTGTGCTTTTTCAAGAAATCATATATTCAGAATGGCAAGACCAAGCAGAGGACAAGCTTCTAGGAGATACGTGGTTGAAGAATCAGAGGAAGAAGAATCCAGTGTCGATCTCTCCGAAGAAGAAGAAGAAGAAGAAAAAGAGGAACAGGGGGAAGAATACCAAGGGTATGAAGACCAAGAGGAGTTTGTGCAACCCGAGCCATTGCCGGATTTTCCTGATAGTGGCCCAAATGACCTTGCAAGAGCGGGTGTTTTCTTCCGAACCCAAGAGGAAAGGGACTGCTGGGAGAAGTTGACAGGATCTTTCAACATACTCCCCACCAAGTATTCATGTGACTCAGCCACTCAAGCAATGGGAATCCACGAGAACCTGTGGAGAATGTTCACTAGGATTGGGTGGGCAAATGCAATGCAAGGAAGATAGCTAACATATCCTGTGTTGGTAAAAGAGTTCCTATCCTCTCTTAAAGTTCACAAATTTCCTAGCAGAGGGCCGATTGGATGCACTTTTCGATTGGAAAATCGCGATAACGAGCTCACAGTGGCCCAACTTAACCAAATCTTTCAAACACCGACGGATGGATACTTTCACTACCACATAAATTTCAATTCCGAGGTGTTTTGGAGATTAATCTTAGACCCGGATGAACGGATGGTCCAGTATGACTCGGGATTGGCAAAGGCTTCGCAAATCCAAAATCCTGTTTTCAGATACATCCATAGGATCCTTTCCTCCACTGTCCTTGCTCGACACGAGAATAGTGGACTTCGAAAGGATGAGCTCTACATCTTGTGGAGTATGCTCCAAGCGATATACGTGGATTTTGGGGCATTGCTTCTGGATCAATTTAAAAGACAAGTGCAGCCGAGCAAAGGCATAATCAGTATCGGAGGCATGATCACTCCTATTGCCATGGCCTTGGATGTGAATCTTGCTAACTTTCAGCCACTCCCAGGACCTCGAGCTCTCAACCTCGCACATCTTCGGAATGTCCGCATGATCAGCCCGAATGCCGCCCCCATTGAGCTCATAATGAAGGATGGAAGAAAGTTCCCACTCCTGAACCCAACACTCACATCCGTAACCAATTTCGAGGATCAACGAAATTGGTTGATGAACACTTCGGAGCATAATGCTTTGATGATTGCTTCGGAACCCATGGGAGTGCATCTACAAAGAGAGAATGCGCCGCCAAGAGCACCTCGTGGGCAAAGAAGAAACAGAGAGGACGTGGCGGATGAACGACTTGAATCCCTTGAAGGTATGATGACAACTATGAATCAAAATTTTACTAACTTTCAAGGCAATGTCTTTACCCAGTTCACGGACATGCGGGCGGATCTTGATGCACGGCTCACGGACATGAAAGAGAATGTGGACAATCGGTTCACAGATTTGCAGGCGGACATTGACGAGAGATTCCAAGGCCTGCAGAGTCATATGGATGGCCGGTTTTCCGGCATAGGACAGAGTTCCAGGGACTGCAGAGCAATTACTCAAATCTGCATGGGGATTACTCTCACTTGAGGTCGGATGTCTCAGATATTGCCACCATGATGAGGCAATGGGGTGGCATTGGATCTTCTTCACAGAACCCGTCCCAGACCTACACACCCCCATTCCCGCCGTTCCAGCAGTACCCCTATCCGTACTCCGGGTTGTTCCAGTTTCCACAGAACCCCCGTCCACGCCCGCCCCCAGATGCTGATGCATGATGACGTGTTAGTCGATCAACGATACCACAAACTGACCCCCCTAAACTTATTCTTCCTTAGGTTGTGATTAAGTTTGGGGGTAGGGGGTGAACATGTGTGTATCGTTGATCTCTTTTAACTCCAGTATTATCTATCTTTTTAGAACGCTTTTTATTTAGAATTGTTAAAACACTTTTCATATGATGCTTTTATTTATTTATGTATTGTTGGGATTTGCTACTTGAAATTCGGATAATTTTTAATTAATTGCATGGGTTTTGCGATATTTTATAGTTTTATATTTTTTTGTTAATACGTATGATTGGTTTAATGATAAGGTAATAGCCTTGATGATAAGCAGGTTTAGCCTTGATCTCGTGTTTCAACTCCTCTATTACTTATGAATTTAAGTTTGTCATGCTCACTTTTGGAAAATCTTGATTTGCCTATGATGTTGTTTTTGGCAAAAATAAATACATGCATAAGAATATGACTTGATAGGATACTTGATTGGATTGTGGAAATATTGGCATTAGCTTGTAACCATCTTGTGAGATTTGAGCCTTGATCTTGTTCTTCATGTGTGAATCATCAGTAATATTGGTATCTCTAAAACTTGCCCTTTTGAACTCTCTTGATTTTACAAGTTGTGCTTAGAATAAGGAGATGACCTAAGGCTTTCTTTGATAAATCTGTGCCAAAAAAATTTCCTACAAATACAACCCTTGCTAGCCCCTTTGTGCTTATTATTGATTTTATTTGAAACCAAGGGGTAGAAGAAATTTGGGAATCAAGTAAACTTGAAAATAAAATTAATGGGAATTAATGGTGGATTGAACACAAATTTTATTTTCGAATAGCCTTTTTGATCAAACACTTATGCAAGCCTTGCAAGTTGAAATAAAAATAAATTGTAAATTGTTAAAGAACAATCGTGAAAATCAAAATAAATAGAGGAGCATTAATGTTTTGTTGGCTATAAACTCTTAGATCCAATTAAATTTCCCAAAGCAATGTGCGGGGTAGAAGAAAACTCAAAAATAGTTTTGCTTATCTCGAAATACAAAATAGGTTATGGGGATTGATTTTGAAGTCACTTTTAGCCTATATTTTTCCTACCTCGTCCAAAGAGCCTAACGTTGCAACCCTTAAGACCAATGTGATCCTTATTTTGAGCACACTTGTGGGAAGAGATGAATTATTTTGCAAGCTTATGGTAGTATACTAGCATTATTTGATGTCGAGCGTATACACATCCCTTTTCTCCTTGAGAGGTTGAGTTGAGTGTTGATATTACTGAAAGCAAGGAAAGCCGTATTTTTACATGTTCATTTCTTGTGTATCAGAACGACATATCCTTGTGTATGATAACATGCTTTTTGTTCTTCTTCTGAGGCACACTTGATCTTGATTTCTCATATTCTCTTTTTCTTTGAAAACTTGTTTGAGGACAAACAAGAACTTAAGTTTGGGGGAGTTGATAATCGGTATTTTTGTGCTTCTTTTGACTACAACTTGGGGCTATTTCAATACCATTTTATAAACCAATTGTATATTTTTGATGTCCAAACCCATATTTTAATCCAAGTGCAAATTCTAGGTGTGTTATTGAAGAATCATCGAGTTCGAGGAACCTGGCGCGACTCACAGCACGGTCGGAGGCGCGACCGCTCTGCCCGCGCCCAAACGTGGCTTTCCACGCGTCTCTGGTGCGACCGCCAGCGCGGGTGGAGGCGCGACTGGCTTGGGTCGCGCCAAGCCAGCCCTTCCACACCTTCTCTGGCGCGACTGGCTCGGGTCGTGCCAAGCCAGCCCTTCCACGCCTTCTCTGGCGCGATCACTGGTGCGACTGCGCTCCCGCGCCCAGACACTCCTTCGCGCCCTTCTCTGGAGTGAGCTACAGCGCGACCTGGGCGGCCTCCATTTAGATTCATATGCTACTTAATGTGTGATTAGGTTTGCTCATTTTGTATGTGATCTTGATCCATGAGACCTTTTATTTGTATCTTGAGATAGGTATAAGTATTAGGGGGTTTAATGATGATTTGGGGATCTTGGAAGGCTTGAGTGATTCATTTGCTAGAGATAGTAATGGTTTGCACTTGCTTGTAGGCTAGGTGTTTGAGAAAATGTCTAGGTGAACCTTTCCCAAATCATGATTGTTGAAGGGAGAGTTATGTGATTCATTTGTTTTGTAGAATACCTTAATCAATGATCTAGCACCCTAGAACCTCTTGCTTTTATTACTCTTTAAATCTTCTTTTGGAATTATTTACCAATCTACATTGAAGAGTGAAGTTGGTAATTGTTAATGGTTTGGAACACAACATTTCTTTAAAAATGATGTTTGTCTAAATAGTGATTATAACTTGAGTCAACATTACTTGCATTGTTAGATCATAATTTCTATTTCCTTGTGGTTCGACTCGTATCATTGCTTGCTACATCCGTGTACACTTGCACTTGACACGATCTATAATTTGAGGTATAAAATACGTCATCACTCAATTATGACAACAAATAGAAATATTTTCATATAGTCGCGGCCAATGAAGAAAGAAACCTGCCTTAATCATCTAAGCATGCTTGAAATCAGTGGTCTGTTTCATAGAGGGCAAAGGCAAACACGTGTCTAATTATGGTTAAGGAATCTTAATCTCACAGAAGAAAGAATAGCAGATGAACTGCAGTCTCAAAACTTACATGATTTTCTTATCCTTATCTATCATTCCCATATGTAGGTTTAACTCCAAAAATCAATTAATCACATCAGACCCTACTATGCCTGTAATCAGTACCAACTAGCATACTTGTGACACAGCAATAGAAAAGGACAAAGTCACCCACACACTTGCTTGATAGTGTGCCTTGGCACAATCAGTGTCTAAGTGGTGTTTGCCCGCAACCGAACAACAGAAAAGAAACAAAATAAAAGACAATATATACTAAAAGAAATATGTACACCCTAAACAAGACACAAACAACTAAAGCTAAAAATCCTAAACTACTAACACATAAGGACAAAGTTATCAGGGGGAAGACGGGTATTCTAACCCTTATGTTTCCAGCAGCTTCCTCAGGGCTCTTTCCATTATGTCGATTTTCTTGCTCAGTTCTTGTATGTCCTCAAACGAGGTGCTATCTTCCTTGGGGGCTTCGTCAGTTCTATTAGAGGTAGAAATGCTCGGATTTGACTCCGGCAAGAGAAAATATGGGAGGTTATCCCTGCCAACTTCTATCGCTTCAAGCGATTCAGGTCGAAGTATTCAATCACATCAAACAGTTCAAAAGGAGAGGATGAGAAAGAGGTTCCACTTATACTTTTGAAGACATGGGAGATGAATGAACCCATGGAGATGTAGAGAGTGGTTTTGCTAATGTCATTCATTTTCCATTGTTGTGCCATGGTGTAGCCGAAATTCACCTTTGTTCCCTTCACCATGCACCAAAGTATGAACAACTCTTGCTAGGTCACCTGCCATGTGCCATCTTTACGGGCATAAAGGTGGATCATCCACCTTTACTTGACTTGAATAATAATAATAATAATAATAATAATAATAATAATAATAATAATAATAATAATAATAATAATAATAATAATAATCCCAACCAGTGGCAGATGGAAGGGGGGTCTGGGGGGGGGGGGGGCATTTGCCCCCTCCAACCCCTACCCCCCTACCCCCTCCCCCAACAATTTATTTTAATAGAGTTATTTAGTTAAATTTTAATTTTGCCCCCTAATTATTATTTTTTTATTTAAGGTTCTTGTTGTTAGGTTTGATATATTTTTTAAATATATATATATATATATATGATATTAGTTTATATATAATTGAGCTTGGGAAATTGAGCCTCACTCAAATATATAAATAAATATTGGAACAAAACTAAATACCCATAAATCAAAATTAATTAAACAAATTCTCTCAAATCTCTTTCCAATCAAAATAAATTAGGGTTGAATTAGCAATTCAACTTTTATGAAATATGGTTGAATCAGCAATTCAAATTTTATGAATTGGATTACATATTTATTTAATTGTTATCAATTTCAATTTAATAACGAATCATGATTGAATTGCAATATTTATTTGTTTTAGTTTTTAATTTGAAACTATTGATCTATGTTATTCATGTAATTTATTTTATAAATTATATATTGTGAAGTTATCATTTTATTAATTAACTACCTGAATTATAATTTCTACCTCCAATGATTAGTATGAATGAATTATTATTCGAAATTTTATTGTTAGTTATAACCAATTAAATTTTAATTAAGAGTTAGTTTATATTAGAAAAGAATTCAATTCAAATTTTAATTATTCATGTTATTATTTTCAGTTATTTACTTTAATGGAAACAACATTCTTTTCTATTTTATTTGGGAAGGGAAAAAAAGATGGTGTAAACTGATCACATTGTTTCACTAGAAAAAATAATGAACAAATGAAAATGGTGTGATTTCACAAACATACCTATGGCTAAAAGTAATTAAATGCATAATTATTCAACAATCGTCTCATTTTTAATGTTCTTTCTTAGCGGCACGAATAAATAGGAAGTACGAAGAGTTGTTGTTTCCCCCCTCCCCCAAAGAAAATTTTCTGGATCCGCCCCTGATCCCAACTCATGGTCCAACACAACAATTCATCATCAAAATAAAACAAGCCCGGCCCTTCAAGAATTATAAGCCTACCTCATGACCTTTACTTTCCACTCTCATTCTCGTAACCTACCTCTCCAAAACAATGATCTACTTTTTCTCTCATCAAAACAACCATTTCTCTCTCCTACCCTCTCTTTTCCTACCTCTCCATCCTCTTCTCATGCCAACTCCCAAGAACACCCCCCAAATCTTCTCCTACCTCATGTCAAACACCCACACCACCCCTGATGCACTTCACCCTAACACCACTACCACTCTCACGACCCACCGTTAAGACGCCGGTGCTGAAGTCTATGATGAGACGTTGCCGCTGCTTCTGCCGCTCTCTCCCTCATCCCGCTTTTTCCCATGCATGTTAGAAATAAGAATAAAGTTGCATGAAGAAAGAAGTACCTCAAGTGAAATGTAAGAGAAGAGAAGAATGTTTGTGGTATGATTTTGTGGATGAAGAATAGGGTCTATTTATATTAATGGTTGTCGACTGGAAAAGCGAATGATAAATCAATGTGTTGCAAACTTGCGATATTTGACTGAATTTGTGCTCAATTGTAGTAGGTGAATCCGCCGTTTCTATTATTCACAACCCCTATTTTTCTCCTTACAACCCCCCAAATTAATTAAAATGTAAATATTTATTTTTTTAGACTTTTTTGCCCTTATAACCCCCAACTAATTTAAAACAATAGAAAAATAAAATACAACCCCATTACATAGCCCCAACCACTTCAAATCTATGATAAAATAAAATGCAACCCCATTATAAAACCCTCATTACTTTAAAAATTCTACAATAATAAAATAAAAACCCTTAATGTAAAGCCCCCAATCTCCTTCATAATAAAAAAAGAACAAAAATGAAAACAAATGAATATTACAACCGATACGTATATTGGGTGTGCATACCTATTGATGACATGAAACAACTCTGAGATGGATGTGTCTAAACAACTCTTACAAGTGAAATGTAAGAAAATTCGAGGTAAATAAGCTTATATTAATTCCATAAAATAAATCTACACGAAACACCAAGTGACGATGAAAAGTTGGGCATAAAATGAAATAGAATTGTCTAGGCAGTACTGCTCATGGTAAAAAAAGTTGAGCATAGAAGATAAGCTCTACAAATTTTGGAGTGGATATATACATACCAGAGTACTCTCAGAGACCGACAAAAATCTAAATAAAATTTGATTTAATATTCTTAATTCCCATATATAATTAATATATATCCTAACAAAGTTTAATAAAATAATCATAACTTCATATAGAAAATTATTTTGTAGCTCCGTGTTTTTGATGAAAAAAAGATCCATGTGACTTTTCAGTTGTATAAAACCCAGCTTATAATTCACTTTCAAATAAATTTAGCTAAATTAAACGGTTTAATTGAGAAATTTAATTAACTGAAATTTAACTAAAATTTTCAAATTCTGATACACTTTAATATAATTAATAATCACGACACACTTTAATATAAAATCATAACTTTATGTAGAAATAATATTTTTTTAGCTCTGTGTTTTTTTATTATTATTATTAAAAACTAGGTCACGTAGCTTTTTAATGATGTATAAGTTGAACCATAATTTACTCAAAATGAAATCAATTTAATTCGTAAAGTTGAATGAAAAAAATTAAAATAAGGTGTGGCTATATATTTAATTCGTACCTTTTTTCCTTTTGTATTATTTAAAGTATGGCTATATATTGGAGTTGTATCTTAGTTTGTTGGACTTTTTAAATGGTGGGGGTTGTATCTTAGTTTGTTAGAGTTTTTAAATAGTGGGGGTTGTATTTTAGTTTGCTAGAGTATTAAAATAATGGGGATTGTGATGGCAAAAAAGTCTAAAAAATATGTATTTATATTCAATTAATTTGGGGGTTGTATGGAGAAAAATGGGGGTTGTGAATAGAATTACCCTTGAGCATGTTCAGATAAAGGAAGACAGAGATATTGGGCTTTGAATAAAATGGGCTTTATAATGTTTGGACTTAAAAATAAAAGGAAGCTTTAGATTTAATCAAAATAATATTAAATTACATGAGATAATAATAATAATAATAATAATAATAATAATAATAATAATAATAATAATCTATCTATTATATAAAAAGAGAATAGTGGGGTTAGTTTAGTAAATTCATAATTAAATAAATTAATCAAATAAATTTGGGGAGTTGCTGCGGACGTATTAAGGCTTTGGAACTGTTTGGGAAACAAATTTTCAAAGCACTCTTTAAAAAATCTAACAATTACTACACACCCATTAAAAATATTTATCTAAATAAATTCGATGTTAATTATTTTTAAAATGATTTTCCCCAAAGGTTTGCTCCGCACCGCTTCAAAAAGTATATTATGTTTTTTTTTTCCAAAAAATGTCGCTTAAACAAATTAATTATCTATGTATGCCCTAATTAATTTATTAAAACCTTTTGTTTGAAACGTTTCGTGGGCCTAAATATTCTGAAGCGATTTACGATGGAAAAACCTATCGTCACGCCGCTTGGACAATCAGTTCTTCAACCATATACAAACCTTTTGTCACACCGCTTGGACATCAGTTCTTCAATCATATACGAACGTTCAATCCCGGCGTCTATTTAAGCTGTGCCTAACAGTGAATCTTCAACATTTACAAAGCCAATAAAAACTATATATATACATATATATCTCTTCAATTTCAATCAGTCACCGCAACGACAGTAAAGATAAAAATGGCACCGGTGTTTGGAGTCATCAATGATTTACAGCCTGGAAAGAGCAAGATTGGGCTACAATTACGACTTGTGCGTTGCTACGATGTTCCGGAGTTCAACAACAGAAATCATGATTTTAGCTTTGAATGTGTGTTTCATGATAAACTGGTATGATTTTATGTTAAATCATATAAATATGAATTTGAGATATCTGATGTAAACTTCAATTATATTTAATGCATGTGTTCAAAAAAAAAATGCAGGGTGACCGAATACATGCTTCAATCCAACGCTCTTTAATTTCGAAATTTAAGCCAATTATGGATGAAGAAAAAGTTTCTGTTGTTCACAATTTTGTAGTCGGCAACAATACTATGAGTTGCAAAACTACAGAATGCAGATTCAAGCTATTATTTTTTAAACAAACAAGGATTTGTGAAGTGTCTGACGATACTTTTCCAAGCCAAATCTTCAATTTTAAATCTTTTGGCGAAATTGCTGCATTGGAAAATACAAGCAACGCTGTTATGTTTGGTATGATTGTATTGCTATTATTTTTTATATTTGTTTAATATTTCTTTAATAATATGATGATGCCATAATTATGTAGTTTTTGATGTTTAAATATGCAGATGTTCTAGGTGTAATTGTGTCCACATATAAACCACAAGTTAGAGAAATAAATGGGCGACAAACAAAACTAATGGATTTTGTCCTAGAAGACATCGAGTAAGTAACAAATATTTTCTTTATAATTATGACTGTAATTGAGTCCAATCTTTCTATTAGCATTGTGATTATGTCTTATATGCCTTTTTAATATTATTTCATAAGAATGGATAATGTAAATCAGGCAAAATACATTGGCATGCACTTTTTGGGAAAAGTACGCTGAAGAGTTTAGTGATTACCTACTCAACGAACTATCTTGCCCTGTTGGTGTAATCATTCAGTTTTGTCGCCCAAACACTTATCGAGGTTTCAAATACATTGAGATTTTATAAAATCTTATACATGCCATATTATTATAAATTCGTATATATATTAAATATAATTCTAATAAACTAATTTTTTACTTTGCCCGTGTAGGTGAAAACAGGATTACAAATTCCTACTTTGCTACCAAGATAATCTTTGATGATAATATTGAAGAAATTAAGGAATTCAAGCAAAGGTATATTTTGCACTTCATGAGTTAACCATAATTTTAGATAAAGAAAATAAACCTGGCACTATCTAAAATTATGTTCTAAATTTTATGTTTAAAATGCACAGATACTTCACAAGCAATAGACTCAGATTAGATACTATCAAATCATTGACAGCTTCGTCTGAGAGAACCAATTCTGAAAACTTTGTGGAAGGACAATCTGTGATAAAGACAATATCACAACTCTATGATGATGAAGAGGTTAGATTCATATTTTTATAGTTTACTGACATTTTCGACAACCTCATAATTCAAGTTATAATTATTTTTCAATTTTTCTCTTATTTAAGAGTGGTCACTTTTGGGTGTTTGCCACCATTATAAGCATCGAAACCATTGGAGCATGGGCGTATATGGCATGCAATGTTTGTTTAAAGAAGTTAAAACCTGATGCCAAGCAATTTTATTGTGAGAAGTGTGAAACTTTCAATATCAGCGGGCGTCTAAGGTAATTTGTTTTAAATCACTATTTTGTCTGCTATTATCTAATTGTACATATATAAATTATGCCTTTTTAGGTACAAACTAACGATCCGTGTTGTTGACGATATTGGAACCGTACCATTCCTACTGTGGGATCGAGAATGTTTAATTATGATAGGAAAAACTGCTGCTGAACTAAGTTCTGTATGTGTTTTCTCTTTTCTACAGATAGATTTCAATTCTATAAAATCATTATATTTTTTGTTATATCATATTTTCTTCTTTTTTAAGGATGGAGAGTTATATGATCTGCCTTCGGAAATTGAGTCCCTATCTGAGAGACAAGCATTGTTCAAGGTAGAGGTAAAACCAGAACAAAAAAAGAAATACACCGGTGCATATACTGTGCTCAAAGTGAATTGTGATCCAAATATAATCGCAAAACTAAGTGGAGCACATTCTGATGATGAGGTATGTTTCTACAGCTTGAAGCTTTGATTGAAACTGACTTACATAATTGACAATCTTAAATTTTTTGATTTGATAGGATTTGAAACCTACTAACAAGTTGGATGACTCAATAAGTATTGAAGACATGGTGGGATCATCAAGTGATCTAAAAACTTCAAAACAAATTACAAAAAAGCTTCGTACCATTTCTTCAATCGATCTAGAAAAAGATGCATCACTGAAGAAGTCATTGGTTGATGAGTGTTCAGGACCAACCCAGAGAAAAAGAGGTCGTCGTCTCATAAAGAAGGAGAAGAATTAATTAATCCATTCAAGCTTTGCACAAGCATTTATGGTCTATGTTTTATGTAATAGTATATAATAGTTTGGTCTTACAATTTAGTCTTAAATATTCATAATCTGATTAGTAATTTATTGTGACATATTAGGAATAAATGTTAGCTCTTGCAGTCGTGGTTCAATGTAGGATAATTGTATAAAATAGTTTGATTTTACATTAATGAAATCAAATATCTATAATTTCTTTCTATATTGCGTTTTATGCACATTTATAATCTAAAATCTACAATTTGTTTCTATATTGCTTTTTTTTTTTTGCTTTTCTTTAATTTGTGCTGGTGAAGAGGTTTGGTTCATATGAGGCATTTTTAGGCACATGTTATTAAAAAAGAAAGAACTATAGGGCAAATCGGATAACTTACAGTGTTGGGAGCTTCGATAAAGAAGGTGAATGGGACTACAGTCTGTTGGGAGCTTCGATAAAGAAGGTGAATGGGACTATGGAAAATTGTATGCTATGTGTTTGTACATTCAGAGTTGCCATTAAACCTACACAACCTGATGAAAAAAATATTAAGCTCATAATCTTAACGAGTGCTTTTAGAAGTTTGGACTGTTATTGTGGTAATACTGTATTCTGTGGATTTACAAAACAAATAGCTTAAGTTCCGAGTGTAATGTACAGATGTAGTTTAGATTATAAATTTGTGCTTGCAAAAATCACGGTTGCTTGGTGGTCAATCATTTTTCAACTAATTTACAGTTATCAGGTAATCCCATGACTGGAGTTCTCCCTAAATCCTTTGCCTCTGGCAATCTGTCTGCCCCCTTGAAAAATTCTTTGCTCAGTCGTGCAGAATCGAAAGTCCGCTCTCTATTGAGATAAGGAACTTTACCAACCTGTAGTGGCTACATCTGGGAAATAATTACTTGACCAGAACCAATTCCCATGACACTAGGATATTTAGGGAACTTGCAGATTGGAAATCAGTTTCAAGGCTCTATCTCTTCTATCTTATGGTTTCTCAATAATCTATACTTAGTAAATCTTGATCAATCTCGATTTCTGGCTTTAGAGGCGTTGAATTAAGCAAAATTATAATCACCAAAATTAAACAAATGTGGAAAGAAATAATAAATAACGATATCAAGGTCGCTAAAATACAGATCAAAACTATTGTTATTTAATATATATATATATGTATGTATGTATGTATGTATGTATACACAACAATGTGGATAAATATACTGCCAGTGAAGTGAGGCTGCTCCTGTGCATTGCTACCAGCCTTTGGTTTCTCACATCCGCTCACGCCAGAGTACCTGGCTTGCGCAGCAGCAGCGACGCCTCCAGCACCATGGTTACCAACTCATCCGCTCACTCTCCTTCACTACGACTTGACATATAATATGCAGTAGAATTATTAGCTTCAGATCTTAAAACAGAAATAGAAGATCTCCCCACATTAACATACACCTCCCTTGCAGTAAAGATACTATAATTCGAAGTCCACCTTCTGCCTGATGCCAAATCTTCCAACTTTGCGTTGTAAGGAAAAGCACGTTGACCTCTCATATACAATGAATGATATTAGAAAACAAAACAAAACAGAGAACAAAAGAGCAGTTATTTATGGCGGTTTTTTAACCTTTTTCTAAACCAATAAATTCATAATCTAGACGGTTACTTTCGTTTGGATAACTATTTAACAGATCGTCGCCTACCAATTTAACAAAGCCCAAATCTAAACTTTTGAGAAGGCATTGGCAACTGCTCGATATACTAAAAACTACTCAATCACAAGAGTACCCATAGACGCATATTATCAAACAGACAAAGTGCAACAGAGTGAAATACATTTCAACAATAATATTCATCTTTCCTCATTCTCACCATTTATCAAAACAAGTAAATAAACACAATTAAAATCTATTCTGGACATCTTTCGTGGATAAGGTTATTTTCTAGAGGCAAGGATTAGTTTTCAGATATATATTTTGCTTATCGGTCAAAATGGCGACTCAATGTTCTACAACAAATTCTAGCAAAAAACGATTTGCCGTAACAAACTCAGGTAATCTAATTATTTTATTTATATATTGAATTGTATTTTGATCATATATGGAGGTTTTGTATTACAAAAACATGGTTAGATATGATTATTCACCTAAATTACATAGGATTCGATATCTAACCTAATGCTATAATAAATAATAATTAATCAATATATAAATTATATCTGCAGATAATATGGACTCCAAACCAACAAAAATTCTGCGTTCGAAATTGGATAATAACATCGTTCGAACAAGTGATGAGTTAGAATCTTCTTCACATATACATGATATCATAAATGGTACGTTTCCTATTTTATTTTTTACTGAATTTATATTGTATACATTATATGTATTGAACTGTTATGGAATTTATTATGTAATAAAGCAATCTAAAGATGCACCCCTGACCATGATCCTATTATGGAAGTAATTATGATATATCACCATTGATATAAACCAACTTTATTTTTCTTCATGTAATTGATATACGTATTCCATCAACCTATATTTATGCTAACATTTGCTTCAGTAGTTTTCAATACCACCAAAAAACACACCATTTAACAAATATAATGTTTGTTAAATATTTGTATTATGGTAGAAATTATATAGTAATAATTAAATTCACGACATACACTAATTACATCATATTTAATTTTGCATTTTTTAACACATTCTATCCAAAAAATGCAAATTTTGACAACTATTGTTGTTCTGGTAATGTCTACACTTCTATTAATTGTGTGTATGATTTTTTTTATTTTACATTTAACATTATAAATTAATTTTTTTTACCAACAATGGTACCAGCAATGAGTGTTGGTGTTGTGGCAACGTAGGCACACTTTCGTTGACACAAGGTTGAGAAATCTGATTATGATAAACTAAATGAAAAGAGAATATAATTGACTTGGTGTGTCTTTTGTGAGTTAAGAATCATGCTTGACTATGGTTTTAATCCTTTTTTTTTTATTTTTACAAGAGGACATGATACTAAGATAGCAAATGATTCTGATTTGATTAAAATGGTTCTATGATTCATTATTTTATTTATTTCTTTTTTTTTCGCGAGTGAATGATCTTGAACTACAACTGGGTGCTTAGTTTTTTATATTATGTATAAATATCTTAGATTGCTACAGTTGGTAAACAAATTCATATGAAACTTTTATTTGAAAGAGCATCATGTGATCTTAATGTTTATGAAAGTATAAAAGGCTAAATCTTTTATGTATAAGTTGAAGCAAGAGGGTATATTTGCTCTTACGATTGCATTGGAAAATTGGTGCTCTATTATTTCTCTATGCAAACTAAGCTTCTAGATAAAATATGTTTGTGAGCTGGGATGCAAGGTTTTGTTGAATTACATCCTAATGTAGAGTAATTTAGTGGAATTCCTTCTATTATCAGAATACTCAGATATTGGGGATCCAATTTATAAATGTCAATATTGTGGGGCCATCTTTTGGTACGAGGAAAGGTTGGGCCGATCTTACAATGCGTGCATACCAAATTATTCATTATGTTGTACAAATGGTAAAATTCAGCTGCCAACCATACGAAGCCCTCCAAAATTGCTGCAAGACTTGCTTTATGAAAATGATCAAAAGAGCAAACATTTTATGGACAACATTCGCTCTCATAATAGTATGTTTTCTTTCACATCAATGGGAGGAAAGATAGATAAGAGTTTAAACAATGGTAATTCCCCACCAACTTTTAGATTACATGGTCAAAATTACCATATGATAGGCAGCTTGATGCCGGTCGAGGGCTATGCATCAAAGTTTGCTCAACTATATATTTATGATACTGACAATGAAGTTGCGAATAGAATGTTATCTGTCAGGTAACATTTCACTATTTTACATAAATTACATATTATTATATAGTATAATTTTTCTATCTAAATGGCTAAATTGTATTTCATGGTTATGCAGGAAAAAGCAAGACATAAATAATCTCCATGCAGAGATTGTTTCCAACCTAAAAGATATGTTGGATGAAAATAATGTTTTTGTTAAGTCATTTAGAATGGCAAAAGGAAAAATTATTGATGATGCATTATTGAATGTAAAATTAAAGCTTATCGGTAGACGAGGTGGAGATGCTCGAACTTATAATCTTCCATCAGTGTCAGAAGTGGCCGCATTAGTAGTCGGTGATTTTGATCAGTCTTTAGGAGATAGAGACATAATCGTAGAAACTCAAAGTGGTCAATTGCAGCGCATACATGAGTTAAGTGCATCGTATCTTGGTTTGCAATATCCATTGTTATTTCCATATGGTGAAGATGGGTATAGAGAAGATATTCCTATATCAAATTTAAAGTCATCCTCCAAAGCTGGCAGAAAATATGTGAGTATAAGAGAATATTTTGCATATAGATTGCATGAAAGAAATTGTGAGCCTCCAACCATTTTACGCTCTAAAAGATTATATCAACAATTTGTGGTTGATGCATACACAATGGTTGAATCGGCTAGATTGTTATATATACATTTACACCAAAAGCCATTGAGATGTTATATGTATAAAGGTCTCGAGGAAGCTCTTATGAGAGGTGAAACAAATTCTGCTAGCCAAGGTAAACGAATTATCTTACCTTCTACATTTACTGGAGGAGCTCGATACATGATTCAAACATACCAAGATGCAATGGCTATTTGTAAATGGGCAGGATACCCAGATTTGTTCATCACATTTACTTGCAATCCAAAATGGCCCGAAATCTTAAGATATGTGGAGAAAAGAGGCTTGAAACCTGAAGATAGACCTGATATTATTTGTAGAATTTTCAAGGTGAAGTTGGACAACATGATTAAAGACTTACGAGAAAATAAAGTATTTGGCCGTGTCAAATCAGGTACATATTACATTTATTTACTAAATTTATATATTAATATTAAGATTAAAATAATATTTTCATTTTATTTATAGTTATCTACACTATTGAATTTCAAAAGCGAGGACTACCGCATGCACATATATTGCTATTTATAGCAAAAGAAGATAAACATCCAACATCTGAAGATATTGATAATATCATATCGGCAGAAATACCTGATAAAGCTTCAGATCTCCAGTATTACACAGCTGTACAAGATTTCATGATTCATGGTCCATGTGGCGTTTTAAGAAAACAATCACCTTGCATGAGAAACGGTCAATGTAGTAAGTATTTTCCAAAACAATTTACGGAGACAACAACAACTGATACAGATGGTTATCCAATATACAAACACAGAGACAATGGAAGAACAGTTCTCAAGAATAATGTGCATTTGGATAATAGATATGTTGTACCACACAACCGATACCTCCTCTTAAAGTATGGAGCACATATCAATGTAGAATGGTGCAATCAATCACGATCGATAAAATATTTGTTTAAATATGTAAACAAAGGCAATGATCGTGTTACTGCAACATTTTATCAGAGTACACAAGATGAAGATCATAAACAAAACGTTGATGAGATAAATATGTATTATGATTGTAGATATATTTCACCATGTGAGGCTGCATGGAGAATATTGGGCTTCGAAATTCAATACAGAGATCCTCTTGTTGAGCGATTAAGTTTTCACCTTCCAAATGAGCAAAACATTATTTTTTCGGATTCTGATCCAATAGATGTTGTCCTCCATAGACCAACAATTAACGAAAGTATGTTTTTGGCTTGGTTCGAAGCAAATAAAAAGTATCCAGAAGCAAGAAAACTTACATACCCTGAATTCCCAACAAAATTTGTGTGGAAGCAAGCTACTAAAGAATGGATTCCAAGGAAAAAAAGATTCTCAATTGGAAGAGTATTTTATGTTCCTCCAGGAAGTGGAGAGATGTATTACTTGAGATGTTTATTAAATGTAGTCCGTGGACCTACATGTTATGAAGACATAAGAAGAGTTAATGGGGTACTATATGATTCATTTAAGGAAGCTTGCTATGCTTTAGGATTATTGGATGATGATAAAGAATACATTGATGGAATTGTTGAAGCGAGTCATTGGGCATCTGCTCAATCCTTAAGGAAATTGTTTGTTACATTGTTGTCTTTAGATTCATTAGGACATGCACATATAATATGGGAAAGTTGTTGGATATATTTATCAGACGATATCTTATACAATCAACGCTCTCTTCTACATTATCCAGGTACGCTAACTTTTATAGTGTTTAACATTTTTTAATTTCTCTCCAACTATTAATTTATAATTAACATTCTTTATTATTTTACACACACACACACATATATATATGTGTGTATTTGCAGAGTTGAATTTGAGTGAAGAACAAATTAAAATATATTGTCTTGTGGAAATCGAGAAAATGCTAAAAAGTTTCGGAAGAAGTTTACATGATTTCGAAGGTATGCCATTTCCAAGTCCTGAGTTTTTTCAATCAGGGGAAAATAGATTGATACAAGATGAACTGAAATATGATCGAAAAATATTAGCAAGAGATCACGAAGTTTTCTTAGGTAAACTCACGGATGAACAACATAAAGTATATCAAACTGTGATGGAAGCTATATCATCCGATTCAGGCGGAATGTTCTTTCTTTATGGATATGGAGGTACCGGAAAAACATTTATATGGATGACACTCTCAGCAGCTGTAAGGTCAAAAGGAGAGATTGTGTTAAATGTGGCTTCAAGTGGTATTGCTTCTCTACTTTTACCAGGTGGACGAACAGCTCATTCGCGATTTAAAATTCCAATCAATCCAAATGAGAATTCAACTTGCAACATTAACCAAGGAAGTCCGTTAGCCGAACTTATTGTTAAATGTAAGCTTATAATATGGGATGAGGCTCCAATGATGCACAAATATTGTTTTGAAGCGTTGGATCGAACACTGCGAGATATAATGCGAGTTTCTAATCCAATGAATGCTGATAAATGTTTTGGAGGTAAAACAATTATTTTTGGAGGCGATTTCTGTCAAATATTACCCGTTATTCCAAAAGGAAGTAGACAAGATATTGTTAATGCCACATTAAATACTTCATATCTTTGGAAAAATTGCAAGGTATTGCACTTGACAAAAAATATGAGGCTGTCGAATGTTAGTTCCAATTCGGAAGCTACTGAAATTGAAAGCTTCTCAAAATGGATTGCCAATATTGGTGATGGTACAATTGGTGGTCGAAATGATGGGCATGTGAATATACCTATCCCGGACGACATCTTATTGCAATGTTCCAAAGATCCCATCGCATCAATTGTTAGTAGTACTTTTCCATCATATACAAAGGATATTGCAGATGCTAGATATCTACAAGAACGAGCAATACTTGCTCCAACTCTTGAAGTTGTGGAATCAGTGAATCAATACATGATTTCATTAAACACATGTGAAGAACAATTATATCGGAGTTCAGATTCAACATGCAAATCAGATTCAAACATGGATTTGCTGCAAAAAGTGCATACTCCAGAGTTCTTAAATAGTATCAAGTCCTCTGGTGTTCCAAATCATGAATTATTTTTGAAGGTTGGCACTCCCGTTATGTTGTTAAGAAACATAGATCATGCAAATGGTTTGTGCAATGGCACTCGATTGATGGTGACACGTCTTGGAAATCATGTTTTGGAAGCAAATATTCTAACAGGACAAAATGCTGGGCAAACAGTATTAATTCCAAGAATGTCTCTCACTCCTGCTGATCCAAGATTGCCATTCAAATTTCAAAGGAGACAATTCCCTCTGATTGTCTCATATGCAATGACAATTAATAAGAGTCAAGGACAATCACTTTCTCATGTTGGTTTGCTATTACGGAAACAAGTTTTCACTCATGGACAATTATATGTTGCAGTATCAAGAGTTACGAGTCGGATTGGATTGAAGATCTTAATTTGCGATAAAAAGAATGTTGATACAGATACTGCTACAAATGTTGTGTATAAAGAAATATTTCATAATTTGTAGATTTATACATATATATATACACACACACACATATTGTTGTATAGTATTTATAATTAAATTCTCTTTCAATTCATCATCGTGCAACGCACGGGTAAGGCACTAGTAATAATAATAATATACTTTAAATGAAATATCATTCAGAGAAAAATAATAATTGTTACTCGTAAATCAAAGATTTAGGGTCGCCACAACTTCTCATTAGTCAGTAAAATTATGTATTAAATATTAATTGTATATCTATTTAATTTTGGAATTATATTTAATTTAATCCCAAAAATTTAAATAAAATATATAATTAAATATTTAACTCATTATTTTCAACATGACATAATTTAATAGGCAATAAGTTTAATTTGCCTATGCTTAGTTGTGATAACCATTCAGTATCTATGAATACGACATTGCTCACCATTATTTACTATAAATTACTCTGTACGCTTACTGGCTAGTTTTTAGTGAAGTAAAACACCGAATAATTGCTTTTGTGTTTCTGACCATGAGTAATAATTTCTTGTGTCATGTTTATTTTAAAACTGGAGAGTTGTGTTCTTAGAGTCGAAAGTTGGGTTGTTGAAATAAGTTGTTAGGAATCCTTAGGATTATATTCGGTCTTCGGGCAGTATTTAACCAAGGCCGACCTGTTTGTGTAGGCCTAGTAAAAATGGCTGAGAAGCTAATCCATTTGAACCTGATCAGGAGTTTAAGCATTGTGATTTGATATCAGGTGGGTAATTTTCCATCTGTATATTTGACTTATTAAGTCTGCCAAACCTTATTTACTTTGATAGATAAGTATGGATTAATAAGTTATCCTATGTTTACTTTGGCTAAAATAAATAAATTTAATTTTGTGGGTGGATTTAGTTTTGAGAAAGTTAAGGTGGGTAGTTATATATATATATATATATTGACACAAATATATAAGTAAATAAATATTTTAATATACTAGCCGAGAAAGCATGCGTTGCACGCAATTCAACTAATATGCTTAAATTAATTATTAAAATTTGAATGATTTTACTATTTGAATAGTCAATTAAAAAATATATATTTTTATTATATATATATCACTTTATAAATATAATAAATATGTGATACCCCGACCCTTTTGCTAAATTATAAATTATAATTTTAGTAAATGATTTCGAATTAATATTGTTGAATATTAATCATGTGAGTATGTTTGTATGTTATGTCGTTATTTTATTGCAGGTTGTCTTACTCGAGCCGATACGTCATAGTGAGTGATGCTATACTGAGTGTATAACACTGTTTGAGTTTTAATACTAAAGTGTCGAGTTATATGATAATGAATGAACGTTATTGCATTGAGTTTTGTTTGCCAAAACCTTGAACACCCTAACGCTGAGTTGATCGGGGGCAACGCCCCCTGCTTTTTCGGTGTGTATTAAGAGTGTTTCGAAAATCTAAGTCATTTTTAAAATGGAGTTAAAAATGTCCGGGAGTCAAAATAGAAGCGGGGTTGAAGGGGACACACCGCGCGCCCGCGGGGTGGTGCGCGCCCGCGGGGCCGTGCACGGACGCGGGAGACTGCGCGCCCGCGGGGCGTGGGCGAGGCGCGCGCTCGCGGGGAACGTTGGCCGAGAGATGGGTTCCGCGGTCGCGGGGGTTGCGCGGTCGTGCGAGTCCGGGGATTTTCTACCTATAAATACAACACTTATTCATTTCTTCCTCATTTTCTTTCCATATGGGCGATTTTCTTCTCCATTTCTCTCTACAAATCCTTCATCTTTTGAAGTAGATTCTTCTATCATCATCCATCAACAAAGGTAATCTCTACACCTCTCCTTCTTGGGGATTAAACACCCATTTCTTGTTGTTTTGGAAACTAGGGTTTGTTATCCAAATTTGAGGATTTTCGATTTTGTTGATCTTCTTGCTTTGATATCTCAAACATATGGTTTATTTACCTCCTTGAAGTTATATGTGAAGTTATATTGAATTCCTATGGTTCGTTGTTGCTAGGGTTTGGATTTTTGCCCTTATTTCTCCTTGTTTTGTTGATAATTGTTTGGAGATGTTATGAGGGTTGTATGGGGTTGAGTTTCATGTATGTTAGAGCCCTAGGGTGAAGGTGGTTGGTATTTGAAATGTTGGGTCTAAAGGATTTAAAATGAGTCATGAGCATGTGGTTTAAATGTGTGCCCGTAATGTGTTCGATCAAATGCTTCAAAGAGCTTTAATGTGTATTTTGAGTCTAAAATCATAGTATGAGCTTGTTTATCCATGGTTGTGTATGTGGAAATGTTTGAAGACCTTTAAAGCAAAGTATAGCATGAGTTTGGTCTAAATTATGATTTAATTAAATAACTCGACGTCTAAAATAAAAAGAGAATTGAAAGGTACTAGGTGACGTGTTGGGGCTCGAGGTGGACAACTTGTGGGCGGCAAAGGAGTATTTCAAGGTTAAAAGGATTCAAAAGCGTCTCTTAAGGTGGGGTAACTCTAAACTGTGAACACGTGTAAGGTTATAGTTACTGTTGTGCTTTGATAGTATATGTATGAAGGGTCTTCGGACCGGTGAATGAAAGAGATCCTTTGGGGTCGACAAAGAGACCCTTCGGGGCAGAGATCGTTTGGGATCGAATATAGACCTGTTAATGTCCTCCCTGGGGGTAGTATGTCTGCGGGCATCCCTACAGGGCCAACGGGGGCATCATGATGTTTAGACCCTACGGGGTTGAGACTAGTCTCCACAAAGTAAAGAAAAGTCCATATGTTATATTTTCACTTGTGCAATTAGCTATAACTGTTTACAGTGTTCCCCACTGAGTATGTTGTTAAATACTCACCCCATTCATTCAATGAATTTCAGGTTGAGGAGTCAAGGCCGGGGTAGGAGTGTTGTGAACACAAGAGAACCCCACAAGCTTGTGTTTATCTTTTGCATGCTCTTCTTTTGATAATACTCATATTATTATTGTTATTATTACATTGATCACTCTTTTTGCCTTATGATCGATGATTATTGGGGATGGGAATAGCCCGATCTTTTGTAGGCCATGATGTATATAACTTGATATTATGTGGAACAACTTAAAGGCGGGTCGTTTGACCTTGGAGCCTTCTATGTGCTAATTGTGTCGATGAACCCCTATATTATGTTTGTTAATTTAGGGTGCTAGACGGGCGGGTTGTGTAAACCTATGAGCCCGATAGGTTAGATGATTGCGTGCTTAATAGGACAAAATTTATATTGAAAATTTGATGCCTCACCTCATCATGCTATGTATATTATCATATTTTGACCTAAGCTTCCGCTCATATTAAAATAAGCACACAAAAAAATAAGTAAATTGTATGTTATGTGACGTGACCAAACGGAGTAGTTTGGGGCGTTACAAAATATAATGCATTATATTAAATAATTAATTATATAATATAGTATATTACCATTTTACCCTTAAATTAAGTGGATATTATGGATATAATAGACAAATCATATTTTGTAAGAAATTAATTAAATATAATCTATTATGTTACAAAAAAATGTAATAACAAAAGATTAATTTAGGGAAGCTTTGACAATGCCTCTGGGACTGCCGAACATTAATCTTATATATATATATATATATATATACCTTATTAAAGAAATAAATTTGTTATTATTGTTGGATAATTTTATATAATAAAATTCAATTATAACAAAACTATTGAATATAATAGGCAAATCATATTTTGTGAGGAACATCATACTTTTTATATATAATATAGATATAGATAGATATGCAGCACAGTTCAAACAGGAGTAAGATACATATTTTAAGAAGCAGAATAGTTCAAACAAGAAGTCATATATACAAATATATACAGTGTACAAATACCATACTAATTCTATATAAATCTCCAGTTCAGCGAGGCAAAATAGCTAGATGTTGTGCCACATTATACATGTAGCTGTATTATACCAACACATTGTAATTCTAATTTACATGATACTGCACACCCATACGACAATATTCCCAGCAGCCAAGCGAAGTGCCCATCTGCCCGCCGTATACAACTATATATTAATATAAATATATATACACACCCCTATATATATTAATATATATTATATATATAAGCACCTGACATTTAAATATATGTACATTACATACAATCGAATATATGATTAAATGAGATTTTACGAGACTGGCAAGTATATATATTGGCGTCATAGATGCCTTGCTGTCGTGCATGCACGAGTAGTAGACTAGTAGCACCTTTTGATTAATCCTGATTTTTACTAGTAATAAATATAATAATTATTATTATTATTGAACGCTAAAATCTCAGATTGAGTGAGGAAACCAGGGGAAAGGCACGCCGTTGCCGTCTAAATTGGTGGCGAAAGCGCCTTCCTCCTCCACTATCCTGAACGAAGTGCCCTTCGCCGCCTCCGCCCACAGATACGAGTCATCGAACTCCGGCAGGCTCACATCCAGATTCTTCAGTATCCCACAACCACTCACATATTCGCCGCCGCCGCAGCTTCCACCGCCACCTTGGCAACCAGCGTCCATTGTAGGCCAAATAGGAGGAGCAGCAGCCGCGGCTAGAGCCGGATAACATTCATGGTTCTCCGTTTTGACATAGGCTTCAGCTTCAACAGCAAGCTGAGCTTGAGGCTTGTCATCGTACAAGTGGGGCAAATTGAGCTTGGCGTCGGGCCCGTAGAGCTTACGAGCCGCGGCGTCGTATGCGACGGCAGCGTCGTAGGAAGTATCGAAGGTGCCGAGCCAGACACGCGAGCCACGATTGGGCTCACGTATCTCGGCCACCCACTTGCCCCAAGTGCGCTGCCGCACGCCCTTGTACGTGCACGCCGCGTTCTCGGGGCCGCCTTTCCCCCTCATGCACCCTTTCCTCGAGCTCGCTTGGGCAATCTTCCTCATCCGCTTCTCCTCTCCCGCAGGCGCACTCATAGATTTGAACATTTTCGATCAATATATATATATATATATGAAAGAGAAATAGGCTAGCTAGTATATATGTATATATGTATGATAAATATTATTAATGTAGGTGTGCAATTTCAAAAATGAATCATAAATGCGGTTGAAGATGAAAATTCAGAATTTATAGAGAAAATAAACGAGGGGGAGTGGTATATATAACACGTGTCTCCGGCTCGGGGGTGTCCATGGATACTTGGCAAGAGAAACTGGATTAGGCCTGTCGTGTCCCCAGATTTTACAATATGGATACAGTGTACCATGGCTAAGCACAAATTTGTACACGAGTTTAGGTGGCGATATTTCAAGACAGCACAGAGAGCTCTCTGCTTCTTTTTCTTTTTCTTTTTTTCTTTTTCTTTTTCTTTTCTTTTCCTTTTGTTGATTTACAAGGAAGAAGAGAAAAGGCAAATGCCTCATTCTCGATCATGTGCATCGGGAACGTCATCGTGGATAAGTTTTTTCATGTAGATGGAGTGTTCATGATATACCTACTTAACTAATATACTGGAGAGGCTTCCCAAGAATTGGCACCTTAATTTCAGCGAATTTAAGGTTTTCTTTTCTGCTAAAAGACAGCAGTGTGTTGAGTGCGGTTTGGCTGTGTCATGTGATGTGGTATGAACTATGAACTTTAGAATTAGTCGAATATAATAGTCAAATTCAAATGCACTGAATATTGGAGGAAATACTTTTACAGTGCCCCATATATATGAGATATATGTATGTAATAAATCACTCAAAAAATGAAGTCAAAACAGCAGGGGATCATGTCAGCAGTTTCCACAAACCTCCGCAGTATTTTTAGGAAAAGTTTGAGCCACGTCATCCTTGTGAGTCCGAACTTCATTGTGAATGTGAACTAGTATGTAGTCAATATATGAGTACCAACACATGTCACAAATTTGTGAGTTTTAGAATTAGATGTGCGTCCCTACACATGTCACATAATCGAAGTTCAATCGCAACCTAAATTCTACTCGCAGTAGCACCATATACACAGTAAAATGCAGATCTATGTACTCTATTTAAATAAATAAATAACTCCAACCATATACCTTGTACGTCATGCAGGGTTTTGTGATGGCCTAGTGGTGGAGTGGTGTTATCTTGAGGCCAAAAGTCTCAAGTTCGAATCCCACCACCAACACCACTAGGTCCGAGCCTATCACATCTGGCTTGTCAAGTGTGGTTAACCTCCCCTGCTGTGTGGTTTATAGGCTACTTCACAGGTGTGATTAACCTCCCCTGCTATGTGGTTTGTAGGCTATTTCACAGAGACGAGGTTTATCCAGTGCGCACTTCGATAGCAGCTGCGGATTACGCTCGAGGAAAAAAAAAACACGAACCCACTATTATTACCCTCTCTTCAATCCGAGTGGTTAATAATGCAAGTAAGTATGATTACACGAATCCACTATTAGTACCCTCTCTTCAATCTGAGTGGTTAATAATGCAAGTAAGTATGATGATAATAGGATACGTGGCCCTTGTATGTGGATCATTATTATCTATTTTTATTCATTTTTAATAATTAACACACGACAATTTCCTAATTTTTTTTTCAACTCTTGACAGATATAAAAATGATTAACTATATATCTAATTAATTCAATTAATTATAAAAAATAATTTAAATAATCAGATACTTATTTATACTTTTAATTTAAATAACTAATATACTAATTCAATCAAACTAAATTAAACGATGTATCAAAGTATTGTATTTATTCGGCAATCAAATTACAATCATACATTATATTGACAATATTAATATTTGGAATTACACTATACACGTGTTTTACAAGAATTACATATATGTGATTACGTGATTTATATCTTTATATTTATGTTATTTCTCGTTGATATAATTTAAATATGTAAAATTAAATAAAAATACAGAATAAAAATTAGAACAGTAAAATAATAATCAAATCATAATTATGCAATGATAATATAAATGTCAGCGTTGGTCTTGTGAACACTAATTATATATAAACATTATACCTGATGGAAACATATGTCAATTCTAATGCTGAAAATTATTACTTTAATAAAGAAAAATATTTTATTAGAAAGTACTGCTAAGCGATAATATTTTTTAATTATTATTATAATTTTTAATTAAAGCAATATCATGTCTAATACGGAATTAAAAGTATATATCGGATATAATGCTTATAACGCTAGACTTTGCCCAAGTGCAATTATGTTATTGATTAATACATAACTAGCAATTCATATGTGCGATGCACAGGGACAATTAATAGGGTTAATTACATATCAATATCCAACGTTTATCAATTTACACTTTTATTCTGAAATTTCAAAAATAAATCATCAGTACCCAACGTTTGCATAAATAATAGTAGCAGACCAAATAATGGTGTGGGTTGCTGGAATTAACACGTTTTGTTTATTAGGTAAGATATTTGTTTTTCGCGTAATTTTATCAAATCAGACAAAAATCAACGTATAAAATTTTCAACAATCCACGTCATTATTTAGGCCGTCTAAAAATTACGTTAGTGCTAAAAGTGTTAATTATGCAAACGTTGGATAATGATATCTTTTGGAACTTCGAAACAAAGTGTAAAAATGCTCAAACATTGGGTACTTATGAGTAATTAATCCTATTAAATATTTGATTTATTGCTCTAATGTATATAATATAATAATTGATTATAAGTAGTAATTAATTATATTAAACCAATACGAATAACATATAATTAAGAAAATCAAATATATGAAAAGAAAAATTCATATTAAAAATGTTTGTGTGTATGTGAATAGCAAATACAAATCAGAAAATATTTAGAGGAATATTTGTCCTTAACCCTTATGAAAATTTATATTGTGAACATATTAACATACTCAAAGTAAGCATCTACACATTGAACATAAGCATAAAACATCATACCAAACAAAAATAAGAACATTGACTTGTCCTGAACACATGGTTAAATTATTTATTGACACTATTACTATATTTTTATCAATTTTATAATACTTTGCAATTTGTGAAATCACGCATTAATATCAATATAATAAACTGTTGGAAAAACTACTTCCAGCATATTTCTACTTGTATAAATTGAATAAATGAATATTAACGACGGATTTGATCCATCGTTACATTTAACGTGATTTATTAAATTAAATAATTGAATATTAACGACGGATTTGATCTGTCGTTACATTTAACGTGATTTAATAAACTGAATAACTGAATATTAACGACGGATTAAATCCGTCATTAAATTAAATTTGATTTAATAAATTTAAAAATTGAAAATTAACAACGAATTAGGTCCGTCGTTAAATTTAATCTGATTTAGTAAACTTAAAAATTGAATATTAACGACGGATTAGGTCTGTCGTTACTACTAACGACGATGAGCCCGTCTTTATTCCGTCGTTAAACTTACGCGTGAAGCATTCCCGCATTTTTTTATGCCTGAAAAGTGTAGCGACGAACAGTCCGTCGCTAAACGGTCGCAACTAATGACGAAAATGTTTCCGTCGCTATACCGCAAATTTTTTGTAATGAAGAGTCCAATAATATGCCTCTGTAGAAATAAAACACGGACAATCAAGCTCTATAATTGAAAGAAAATAAAATTTTAAAACATCTCTATAATTGCGGAAGCAAATGGGGATGACCGACTATGTCATGCATTTAATACAATAAAATGCAAATTAATTTAGTGTAGTTATATATAGTTTATTGTCAATTTTTACAATTCATTGTTAAAATTATGATGATATAGTTTTTTATGTTTACTACGAACATACGGTATAGATCCTTCAAACTTTACAATCAAATATTAAATATTTCTTTTAATAAATAAAGGATATAAAATATAATATGGAAAAAAGTGAATTATATTGAACCATGTAAAACATATATTGGATTATATTATTTATAAATAGAATAAAATACTTCAATATGATAGTTATGTATTTTATATAATTTTAAGGTAACAAATATTTATTTATTCTCATAGACATATATACACACATATTCCAAGTATATATATGTTTGATTGTATATAAATATATGTATATATATACATATATTATAATCCGTAAAATAATATATGATTTCCGCGTTAAAAATATCTTAGAGTCAACTCAATTAATTGAGGTGTGTGTGTGTGTGTGTGTGTGTGTGTGTGTGTGTGTGTGTATTATATTGACGTATCTGATTAGATAAATTTCAATCATCAATTAAATGATTTTTTCTATATTGATTATGAGGATAACGCGGTTAAAAACTAATTGATTAATTAAAAAACAACCTACATCCGTGTGAATTGAAATGTGAGAATCATATTTTATATTTTTCACGAGTTTTATTTGTATTTGATAGCTAGATTGTACCATGATATTGCACAAGTATAAAACATTAAATCCAACATAATTTTTTTTTTTAAATTTCCAAACATCAAAACCACATACATGCATCAATTTCAACAAACATAAGTTTGCAAATATTGTTACTTGTCTAGAACTAATTTACGAACAAATCATCAAGCTACAGATTAAACCATATTAAAATATAAAGAAATATTTTACATATTAATGTTTGGGAATATTAGTTTGTGATGTTATTATTTTGATATTATTAACCCAAAAAATATTATTATTCATAATCTCATTTTTTCCTATAATACAGGTTGAAGCTAGCTAATTAAATTTAAATGTGCTATTAATGTCTAACACACATAAAAATTTAAAATACAAAATAGTCGTTTCATTTATGATTTCATAAACCGTAGATATACACATACAATTAGCATAAAATGATCGAATTTGACCCATCGTAAATGGACAAAACAAAATATTAAACTCAACACTTTACTATTCAATGTATACTGACATGCATTAAAATAAATAAAATAAAAATTAGTACAACCAAATAATCTAAATCCAACTACAATCTACTAAAAAAATAAATAAAATAAAAACGCAAGCAGCATAGAGAGCGTCGTCGTGTTCTTCTTCTACATCACTGCTCTACAACTTCTGAAGAGCGTTGTGTTATTCTTCTACGTTACTTTTCTTTCTTGTACATCAATGACAAATTAATGTAAGAATTGATAGAATGCAACTATTTATAGATGGGCATGAAATGCTAATTTTGGATCTTTTGGATTTACTTTGTATAATTATCATATGGTTAGTTTAAAAAACACACCATTGGATTTAATATATTGCGTATCTATAGAATAATAGGTTAATGAATATATAGATTATTCAAATATTTAATTCACTTTATATAATTAAGGCAATGGAAGGGTTTATATAATCTCAACCAAATCACTCGATCAATGATCATATATAACATACGGATTTAAAAATATTAATTATGGTATTTTTTTAATATTTACATATCCAATTTATTTAATTATTGAATCCTAACTATATATATACATTATTTATAGTATATAAATCAGCATATGCGTATTTTTGGGTGATGATTTTTCAATCAACTAATCAATTAATTAATATAAATAATTATTATGTAATTTATGCTATATTTTCTATTTCTGGTAAATGCAAATAAGCGGGAAAACTTAAACTTACTATTAAGAGTGACTATCTTACTTTAGATATAATATAGATATATACTTATAATTTGATTATTTATTTACAAATGAATGTACATATGGGTTTGTTTATCCAAACCTATTGTTTTGACTTCACCACCGAAAAGAAAAAGAAAAAGAAGAAAAAATAGTAATAAGCATGTATATTGTATGTGTAGCACACCTCTATATATATAGCTTTACGGAACGGTGACGTGTTAGATAAAATTTGAAATCTCAAATTAAATTAAAAAAAAAGGAATGGTGATATGTTGGTAAAATTTTAAATCTCAAATTAATAAAATTGATGCTTAGCCGTCGGTTGTTCAAGCATGTAGATGATTTAAAATTTAGTGGACCAAAATCAATCAATTAAAATTGGACAAATATAATCATTTACTAAAATTTTTCTAAATTGCAAATTCTATATATGAGATATATATACACACTCGATTCAATGTGTAAATTGATTGTTTTATAAGATTGAATGATATTATAATTGTAATTATATACTATAATGCCCAATTTTACCATATATGAATATATAATGTTGGCAATCATCAATATGATACCCATATACATATTTGAGCAAATTTGCCGGAAATCTAGCTATATATATACATTCATATATATCTTAATTAATTAATTAAAAAATACATTTTAAATATAGCTAGATTTCCATGTTTGGAAATAATTTTTAGGCGGGAAAACATAAAATTCTATTTTACGCCACGGTCTTGTTATTATATATTATATAGATTCACTACAAGAAAATCATTAAATTCTAGCGAATTTATTCCAGCGGACTTCATATACACTAGATTTTTTCAGATTCCAACGATTATTCCAGCAAAAAATATTTCCTGGAATTTTCAACCGAACATTCCAGAGAAATTTATGTTCGCTGGAATTTTCCACCGCATATTTCAGCGTATATTTTAGTTGATTCCAGCAGAAAAAACCCGATGGAATGATTTTGATTTATTTTTTTCAAACTTTTCCGAATCCCACCAAAAAAATTACACTAGATTTTTTTAATATTGTTTTTTTTTTCAATTTTTTCCGTATTCCAGCGGAAAAAATATTGTCGGAATGTTTTAATATTTTTTTTATGATTTTTCTGAATTCCAGCAGTATATTTCCGCTGCAATATTTTAATATATATAATTTTTTTCCCCATATTCCACCGGTATTTTTCGCTGGAATGTTTTAATATTTTTTATTTTTGGTTTTTTTTTTTCATATTCCAGCAATATTTTTTCACTAGAATATTTTAATATTTTTTATTTATGATTTTTTTTTCAGATTCCAACGGTATTTTTTCGCTGGAATATTTTTTTAATATAACTTATGTAATTTATTATTTTAAATAAAATTCTAGCATTATTTTTCGGCTTGAAATTTTGAAATTTCATTATTTTTTTTATTTTTTAGCATACAATGTTTATTATATATTATAAATCAATATAAATTCATATAAAAATTAACATTTTTAATTACAGGAGAAATATATACTTATATATAAGATAAATTGGTAATAAAAGTATAAGATGAACTCGAGATTTATCTAATAAATGGATCTTATTCTTTTAGAACTTATAAAATAATTAATCAATTAAATATTATAAAACTAATATATTAAATTTAATATTAAGGTTTAAAATTATATATTGTAGTGAGTTATAATATTTTTGAAGTTAAAAATCATAAACTTTTATAAGTAATCAAATGTTATACCGATGCAATATTATTTTATAATTGTTCTACACTAATAATAAGTTTAGTTCAATCTATAATCATAATATGACGATCTTCTAAATTTAGAGTTTGATTAAGTTAATTTAGTGCACATATAGTTTATTTAATGTATATGTAATATACGCAATCAATCATTTAAATTTTTATATAACTAATATAGATAATGTATTTTTAAAGTTGAAAATTATGTATTGTAGCGAGTTATTAAAATTTTAAGTTATAAATTGTAAGATTAGTAATTCATTGTTACACAAATATTATTTTATAAATTTTCAACACTCATAATAAGTTTTCTTTAATATGTAATGACAATACAATTGTCTATCCTACATTTTGATCAGTTTTAAGTAAGTTAATTTGGCATTATAGTTTACTATAATATATAATATACACAAATAATCAGTTAAAGTTTCTTAAGCTAATATAGAAAATCTAATTTTAAAGTTAAAAAATATGTATTCTTATTTGTTATAAGTTATAAGATAATGCAAGTTATGAGTTATAATTATTGCTACATCTCTATGTAAATGTCTTACAAGAATAATTATTAAAAATGAAATTAAAATTAATTTGTAATCTTGATTAGATTTAAAACAATATTCAATACCACCAAATAAATAATATGTCATTTGAAATTTCATAAATTAATCTAATGAATGTAATATTAAAAGTTTATAAATCATAGATTATACGATAATACATAGTATATAAGATATACACATAATATATAATAAATATAAAATATATAGTTTTATTAATGAATTCATCACTTGGTGCAAGTGGCAAGAGCTTGCTCACATATATGTGAGATCTCGGGTTCGAAATTTGGGAGCAGTGCAAGGAGGGAGATTTTTTTTAATAAAAATAAATTAAACAATTACAAGAATAATATTTTCTATATAAGAAAAAATCAAGATTCCAAAAAAGCCTATATATTCTCCTCATCCTGGGTTTAGAATTTTCTCTGTTTAGGGATTGCCCACCTGTTAGCCTCATTTCTCCTCATCCTTCTCTTGCATTTTCTTCTTCTGCGAAGTCTCTTTATTTGATCTCAGCTGAATTTATTTCCATATTTCCAACATTTAATTCATCTTAAATGTTCTGTTGTTGGGGCATTTAATTCAGTGGTCATCAATTTTTTTGGAGTCTATTTTCTCAAGATTCTTGTAGATAGCAAAAAATTAAATATTATATATAATATTTTTATTGATTTTTATATATATTTATTTAGTTTTGGAATCTTATGAAATCCAAAATTAGATAAAATATTTAAATAATAAAGATATTATTATATGATAAATATCAAGAGTTTTTGACAACAAGTAAATATCTTTCAAAAAGATATATATCAATTTCCAACAACCAATGAGATAGTGCCACGTCAGCCTTAGATCTCTCTCCCTAAAACTATAAATATGGTCCTCCATATCAGTTGAAAATCAAACCAGAAGTCATTTGAAGAGTTCAAGAATTTGAGAAGAAATTCCATAAGTGAAATTCTCTCAAATATCTAAGGCGTTCTTCACCAAATTCATCCTGAAGACGGCGTTTGATCCATAAGCAAGGCAGTCAAAGACGTTCTTCATCAAATTCAAACCAAAGTTGACGTTTGATCCGGAAACAAGGCATCGACCCTCCGAATTAATGTTGTCAAGTCCAAATACCAAGTCAAAGAAGATCGAGGACATAAATCGTCCCCGAAAACTTTGAAGAACAAGTTCAAACAACAAGTCCGAGAAGATCAAAGAGACAAATTTACTCTGAAGATTTCAAAGACCGTTTGAAGATCAAGTTTTGAAGAGAAGAATCAGAAAAAAATAGAGATTGAATCTGTATAAATATATTTTGATTAAAAAATCATCTGAATTGTACACTATTTTGTGTTTTACCAAATTAAATACAGAATTTGTGTTACAAATTTTGGCACGCCCAGTGGGACAATCTCTATCTCTCATCTCTTCTCTTCACCAATTTTCTCAAGCATCAAGATGTCCACACTTCTGGAAGAACAAATTGCAAACTTAACGAAGCTTGCTGAAGGACTTGCCAAGCGAATACAAGAATGGGATGCTCAAATCTTGAAGCTGAACAAAGAAAGGATTGTTGATTCTGGTGGCGAGCAAACGAATGAAGATACTGAAGTTGAGATATCTACAAAGCTACATGCCAACAAAAGTGAAAAATCTACAACCAAAGAAATTGAAATATCATCTGATGGCTCAATACAAGTTGATCAACTCAAAGATTTCATATTGGAAACAATCAAAGATAAGTCTGGAGAGAGCCTTAAATCACTCTGGACTTACAACAAGCCATATACTCCAAGAATTGACAACTTAAAGATGCCAGATGGCTACCAACCGCCAAAGTTTCAACAATTTGATGGCAAAAAAAATTCAAGACAATACGTGGCTCACTTTGTAGAGACCTGCAATGATGCTGGGACATACGAAGATCACTTGGTGAAGCAATTCGTTCGTTCTTTAAAACACAATGCGTTTGATTGGTATACCGATTTGGAGCCAAATTCAATTGATAGTTGGGGGTAATTGGAGAAAGAAGTCCTTAACCGCTTCTACAGTACTCGGAGGACGGTTAGCTTGGTTGAACTCACAAATACAAACCAACAAAAAGAAGAGTTTGCCATCGACTAGATCAACTATTGGAGAAACTTGAGCCTGAATTGCAAAGATCAATTATCAGAAACTTCAGCAATTGAAATGTGTATCCAAGGCATGTGTTGGGGTCTTCGATATATTTTGAAAGGGATTCAACCAAAGACCTTCGAGGAATTGGCCACTAGAGCTTATGACATGGAGTTAAGCATGGCCGCAAATGAAGTTCAAGAACTGTCAATGCAAAAACATCACAACTTTGAAGAAGGGCCATAAATAAATGATGGGGGCAAACCTTTCGAAGAATCTCCAAGTGAAGAAGAAGAAGATGATGATGATGATGATGATGATGATGAAGATGAAGAAACGACTACAAATCTCATCAGAGGCCCATTCAAGTCCTCTAATAAATATTTCAATCCATGAAAATAAAGTACAAATGCTCCTTGATAAGAGCCTAAACTATCTTCCAAAGCTCCTTGATAAGAGCAAAAACTATCTAAAATGGAAACACTCCTTGATAAGAGCCTAAACTATCTCCCAAAGTTCCTTGATAAGAGTCAAAACTATCTAAACTCTTCAAGAAATATCAAGACTCCTTGACACGAGTATAAAATGTCTACAAATCCAAATTCAAATCCAAGTACTCACGGACATGAGTATAAAAGGTCTACAAAGTCCAAATTCAAGTTGAAGGCTCCTTGATATGAGCATAAACTATCCAAGTTCAAGAAAAAGCTCCCTGATATGAGCATAAACTATCCAAGTTCAAGAAAGCTCCCTGATACTAGCATAAACTATCTAAATTGAAATCCAAATTGAAGGCTCCTTGATACGAGTCTAAACTATCTAATAAATTCAAATTGAAGAACTCTTGAATATGAGTATAAACTATTCACAAGTTGAAATTCAAGAACTCCTTGATACGAGTATAAACTATCTAATAAATTCAAGTTCAAGACTCTTTGATACGAGTTTAAACTATCTAATCAATTTTTGAGACTCGTTTATTTCAAACGACAAGTTGTCAATGAACAAGTCTCGAGGGGGCATTTGTAGATAGAAAAAAATTAAATATTATATATAATATTTTTATTGATTTTTATATATATTTATTTAGTTTTGGAATCTTATGAAATCCAAAATTAGATAAAATATTTAAATAATAAAGATATTATTATATGATAAATATCAAGAGTCTTTGACAACAAGTAAATATCTTTCAAAAAGATATATATCAATTTCCAATAGCCAATGAGATAGTGCCACGTCAACCTTAAATCTCTCTCCTTACAACTATAAATAGGGGCCTCTATATCAGCTGAAAATCAGACCAGAAGTCATTTGAAGAGTTCAAGAATCTGAGAAGAAATTCCATAAGTGAAATTCTCTCAAATATCCAAGGCGTTCTTCACCAAATTCATCCTGAAAACGGCGTTTGATCCATAAACAAGGCAGTCAAAGGCGTTCTTCATCAAATTCAAACCAAAGTTGGTGTTTGATCCGGAAACAAGGTGTCGGCCCCCCGAATTAATGTTGTTAAGTCCAAATACCAAGTCAAAGAAGATCGAGGACATAAATCGTCCCCGAAAACTTTGAAGACCAAGTTCAAACAACAAGTTCGAGAAGATCAAAGAGACAAATTTACTCTGAAGATTTTAAAAACCGTTTAAAGATCAAGTTTTGAAGAGAAGAATCAGAGAAAAATAGAGATTGGATCTGTATAAATATATTTTGATTCAAAAATCATCTGAATTGTACACTATTTTGTGTTTTACCAAATTAAATACAGAATTTGTGTTACAATTCTTATCTTGGGTTTTTCTGCACATTGGTTGGTCGGGGGAGTGAACCATCATATCTTGTCCCTCGCCATGATCTTCCACACAAGGATTTTCCTTTGCCGTCATCTTGGTGATCATGCCATTTGCATCTCTGGCTTTTTTTCTTTCCTCCGGCGCTCTCATCCTTGTCCCCGACGGGGATTCTCCCAAAAGATGGTTAAAGAACAACCGGTCTTCTGCCTTGCTAGTCACGTGAGGTTCATATAGTGGGGACCCACTTGCGCTGGGTGCGTCTTGGAAAATTTGAATTTGGGGGGCCACTGTTGTGAGAGCGTTTTTTCAAATTTTCAAATTTCCCTTGGGCGCTGAGTTGGGAACTTGAATTCGAATTCAAATTCAAAATTTGAAATTTGAATTTCTAAGGGCCCACGTGACTCAACCCTTGGTCAAAGCCTTCCCAATGGCTAGAACCAAGACCAAGTACACCAAATTGGATCTCTCCAAAGGAGTTGCCTCCTCCAGCTCAGAGCCACAACCTCCCCTGAAATCTCTCCCATTCCGAAAGTGCAACATCTATCCGACCCTTCTCCTCTTGAAGATTTTGAAGCCAATGCTAAGATCACCAAGTCCTTCGTGGGACTATTCAAAGATCCACCCAAGCAGCCCGTCAGTCTATTGGCCTACCTAACTGACCGAGAGGATGTCACGTTCGAAGAGGACAAATTGCTGGATGTTAATCTCTCCATGCTGGAATGCTTTGCGGGCAAGTTCCCAGGTTTCTCAGCAGTCCTCAAGCTTACCAATTCTTGGAAGCAGATTGCAAGGTTGTCTCACACTCATCACACTGGCTTGTCTTCAAATTTGGTAAACTTGAAGAATAAACTGTATCCTGTATGGAGGCCTCTTCAATTGCTATGCCCGCTCATTGCTTCTTGAAGTTATGTGTTCGGTATTTATTTTCACCTAAACTGCAAGTGTACAGCGAGGCTTATAGGATAGCGGTGAACAAGGTCGTATCCACAGAGATTTAATATTTAACTAACTAAGTACTAGAACTTAACTCCTAAATGCTATCTAGACAACCGATTAAAGTGCTTGAACTAATTAACGTACTTAAATATATAATATAAATGGAAACATAGAGAAGAAAGAGTAAAGAAGAAACAATGGAGAAAGACGAATTCTAGAGTTGGAGAATCCTTATCTAATCCATTTATTTACTTGTTTCATCACACACCTATGTAGGGACTTAAATCTAGCTAGAACAACCACAATTATACCTTGAACCTTCTCTCGAAGTGCAGCGCGGATCACACAACTAGTATTAACGTCTCCGTTCAATGCCTAGCATGCAACTCCTAATGACTCCCAGGGTCTATTGTTCACTCAATTAACCTCAACCCTCTCGAGTGTTATTGATTAATGAGTTAATTACTCCAGATCACGTGTTAAAACTCCTCTCCTGATTTATAAATTAACACATCAAATCGTATCATTTAGTGATCAGTTAAACAATACAGATAAAAACAAGAGTAATCAAAGATCAAGATAAAGTCATAGGAAATATGATAAAACCAATAAAATAAACTTCATAAACAATTCATCATCCAACCCTAGAAAACTAGGGTTTAGCTATCCATATAAATATAGAAAACTAAAATCCAACAAGAAATCATGTCTAACAGAAATAAAGATAAATAAAACCCAGAAGTAATTATTCTGTCTCTATTCTTGCTTGGCTTGAATCTCTTGGTCTTGCTCTCCGTGTTCTTCTCTACAACTCTCTATCTCTGTGTTTAAGAGAGGAATATGGTGTGTGTTGTTGTGGTTTTTGGTGTTATGGTAGGGTTTTGATATCCCAATTTTCGTGTTTGATGAGATATATGTAGTGTTGGAAGTGTCCCAGTCGAAAAAAGGAAAGAAAACGGGCCAAAATAGGCCAAAAATCGGACTCCCAGAGCTTCACTCGCGACCTCGCTTGCGACCCAGTCATCCGCGACTCGGGTCGCGAGTCCACGTGGCGCTGACGTGGCCAAAATTCGCGACCAGATGCCCAAATTCGCGACCGGGTCGCGGGTATTTCAAAGGAGAACCCCCTCTCTGTCGCGCGCGTGCAGAAATCAGTCCAGACTAGGATTCGTGACCCCGTTCGCGACCGCGGTCGCGACTCCGGTCGCGAGTCCACGTCAGCTCCGGCAGCCTCTCACTGTTTTGCTTCGTTCTCACTCGTTTCTCGTCCGATTGACCTGATTATTTTTGCAACGAGTTCCTAACTTGATTTCCTATCTTTCTAGGGTGTTCCCACACTCATTTGAAGTCCACACAAAAAATGGAATTAATTCCCTTCACAATGAACAAACACGTGACATTGCACAAAACATAGGAAACTATGCAAAACTCAACACTTCATGCATGCAATGCCCATCAAATACCACTCAAATGTACCTCAAAATACATGTAAAATATGATGTTATCAACTCCCTTAAACTTAAAATATTGTTTGTCCCCAAACAAAGAACAAAACCAAACTTAGAATTCAAACAATTCATAACTCCACAATTTATAATCTAGCATCTATAACTCTGAAATCTAATCGGGGAAATGACAAGAACAAGCACAACACTCAAATAATGAACACATGCGATAGATTTCAACAAGAAAAATTTAAGCCAATGATCCTCACCGGTGTGTGTTTCGCTCAAACACTCAAAGTGTGATAAAATAAGGGTAAGCACTCATCGAAACATTGAACTATACACTTGATCTACCATAGGCTTGCATACAATCTAAGCTCTCCACTGACAAATAAATGTGCTGAAAGCTAGGATCAAATAGGACTTTCGTTAAGGTTGTAATGTAGGCTTAGGTTAAGGTTAGGGATTTTTGGCTAAAGTGACTCACAATTGTAGAATCAATTCACCACTTTTACTTTCTACTCCCAACTACTTTTCACGTTCACACACTAGTTGGAATTTTCCAACTTTCTCCTACACCACCTTACGTCATCCATATTTTTTCTTTCTTTCAACTCATGGACCTTTGGTCTCTTTTCTTTATTTCTTTTCATTGGCACTTTACACATTATTTTTTCTTTTTGTGCTCTTTTCATTTTTTTTTCTTTTCAACACTCACAAAGCATTTTTTTTTTGTGCACCAACAAAAATTCACCAATTATCACCATTTTTTTCCATCCCAACTCCATAATTCCTTACCCTTCTTCCTATTTCTCCACAAGAATCAACAAATGACATCCCAAATAGGCTTCCAAAGAAAAGACAATTAGGCACAAGAGGGCTCGCAAGGGAATATAATGAATCTAGGACAGTGTATGGGATAAATGGCTAAAGAAAAGTGGCCTACTATCATCTCCTATTTTCAAGCACAGAAACTAAATCTCAAGCAAGACAACATGCAAGTTCTAGAGAAACAAGTGCATAGACAATCAACACACGAGAACAAAAAGTAAGATAATAGTCTTATAGGCTCAAAATCTCACAGCTCAACATTGGCCAAAATAAAGCTCGAAAATCTCCAAAACACATGTTCATTCAAATCATGCTATACATGCTCAAATCATCCCCAATCAAATATCTCAATTATACGGACTAAATCATAAACCATAAAGCATATATGATCAAAATCCCAAGTAAAATCCAAGACCAAAATTCAAAAAATTTCAAACTTTCCGGAAAAACAAAAACAAAAACTAAACATGTAAGGCAGGTAAAATAAAATAAAGGTCTAGACACCACAAGCACACATCCCCCCAAACATATTCAAATCCACGGGATGGAATAAGTTTGTAAGAATGCATGTAGGTGTCGTCAACCACTTACAACGATCACATGGATGTCCTTACGGGTTCAATGTCCTCCCCCAAACTTGTCGAAAGACAAGTTGATTGATTTGCTATCCCCCATATTCCAGCATCCATCCGTTCTTTACCTGCACAACTCAGAAATAGAAGTGAAAACATAAATAAAAAAAATAACTAAACAAAAGAAAAAGAAACTAAAACATTAGGTTGTCTCCCAACAAGCGCTTATTTTAACGTCTTTAGCCAGACGACCTATTTGAAATCACGGATCCGCCAGCTGGACGGCGGCCATTGTCTTTTGGTGCTCAGAGCTAGAATGCACTTTTCTTCGACTAACCTTCATCACATCCTTTTCTTTCCAATCTCTCCAAGTGTAGAATTCACCTTTCTTCTTTGGAATATCCTGCATCACAAAACTCTCATCACAAGAGTCATAATACTCCAAATTAGAAAAGTTCACATAAAGAGAATTTAGATTAGGAGAAGAAAAGAAATATGGTGCCGAGTGAGACTCCCCCATTGTTTGGTAGGCCTGTAACTTCCTTGAAATTATGACATTGCAAGTCTCCAGCATTTGCAGCACATCATACTCCCCCGTCAGTTGTCTTCTTTGAGAAGATAAAATTGAAGTGTCTTGAAGGACTATAGGAGCTGGTGCGGATGGCATGTTTACTTCCTCCAGCTCCCCCAAACTATCTTCTGAAATCTCCACATGTTCGTCGTCCTCTAAGAGCAAGGGAGGGCGTTCATTTGTAGTTCTTGGAAGTTGAACAGGTTGTCGTTGGCATTCAATGATGTTAGATAGTTGTCGCATTTGGATCTCCATTATCTTGAATTGTGTTCCCATAGATCCAATTATGCTATCCAGCTTTTCACATCGAGCTTCTGTCTCCCCCATGTACTTCTCAGTTTTTTCCATAAACTCCATCAGCAACTCATCTATAGTTGGTGTATTGCCTTGGTGGTATAGACCGCCACCTTGGTAATTATTACCAAAAGTCCTTAGAATTCCATGGTTCACACTTTCCCAAGGTTGAATCATGCACGCCACAGATCTTGATTGGATAAGTGCATCAAATTTGCTGACTGTTGAAGTTAGGGTAGACAGCTGAGTCACCAATCTCGAGATGGGGTTTATCTCATGAATCTCTGCAGCATCTCTCAGGTTCTGGAATTGATAGTCTTCATGCCACAGATAACTGTTGGTAGCCATGTCTCACGCTCCTACAAACACCAAAAGATACTGAACGAAAATAAAAAGAAAAAAATAAAGAAAATAAAAAATAAACAAATAAAAAAAATGTCTAAATTAGCACAAGAAATTTTATTCTAATATTAGCAATTAAAAATTAAATCCCCGGCAACGGCGCCAAAAACTTGTTCGGTATTTATTTTCACATAAACTACAAGTGTACAACGAGGCTTATAGGATAGCGGTGAACAAGGTCGTATCCACAGAGATTTAATATTTAACTAACTAAGTACTAGAACTTAACTCCTAAATGCTATCTAGACAACCGATTAAAGTGCTTGAACTAATTAACGTACTTAAATATATAATATAAATGGAAACACATAGAAGAAAGAGTAAAGAAGAAACAACGGAGAAAGACGAATTCTAAAGTTGGAGAATCCTTATCTAATCCATTTATTTACTTGTTTCATCACACACCTATGTAGGGACTTAAATCTAGCTAGAACAACCACAATTATACCTTGAACCTTCTCTCGAAGTGCAGCGTGGATCACACAACTAGTATTAACGTCTCCGTTCAATGCCTAGCATGCAACTCCTAATGGCTCCCAGGGTCTATTGTTCTCTCAATTAACCTCAACCCTCTCGAGTGTTATTGATTAATGAGTTAATTACTCCAGATCACGTGTTAAAACTCCTCTCCCGATTTATGAATTAACACATCAAATCGTATCATTTAGTGATCAGTTAAACAATACAGATAAAAACAAGAGTAATCAAAGATCAAGATAAAGTCATAGGAAATATGATAAAACCAATAAAATAAACTTCATAAACAATTCATCATCCAACCATAGAAAACTAGGGTTTAGTTATCCATATAAATATAGAAAACTAAAATCCAACAAGAAATCATGTCTAACAGAAATAAAGATAAATAAAACCCGAAAGTAATTATTCTGTCTCTATTCTTGCTTGGCTTGAATCTCTTGGTCTCGCTCTCCGTGTTCTTCTCTGCAACTCTCTATCTCTGTGTTTAAGAGAGGAATATGGTGTGTGTTGTTGTGGTTTTTGGTGTTATGGTAGGGTTTTGATATCCCAATTTTCGTGTTTGAGGAGATATATATAGTGTTGGAAGTGTCCCAGTCGAAAAAAGGAAAGAAAACGGGCTAAAATAGGCCAAAAATCGGACTCCCAGAGCTTCACTCGCGACCTCGCTCGCGACCCAGTCACCCGCGACTCGGGTCGCGAGTCCACGTGGCGCTAACGTGGCCAAAATTCGTGACCAGATGCCCAAATTCGCGACCGGGTCGCGGGTATTTCAAAGGAGAACCCCCTCTCTGTCGCGCGCGTGCAGAAATCAGTCCAGACTAGGATTCGCGACTCCATTCGCGACCCTGGTCGCGACTCCGGTCGCGAGTCCACGTCAGCTCCGGCAGCCTCTCACTGTTTTGCTTCGTTCTCACTCGTTTCTCGTCCGATTGACCCGATTCTTTTTGCAACGCGTTCCTAACTTGATTTCCTATCTTTCTAGGGTGTTCCCACACTCATTTGAAGTCCACACAAAAAATGGCATTAATTCCCTTCACGATGAACAAACACGTGACATTGCACAAAACATAGGAAACTATGCAAAACTCAACACTTCATGCATGCAATGCCCATCAAATACCACTCAAATGTACCTCAAAATACACGTAAAATATGATGTTATCATTATGCCCTCGCTTTTCATGTTCGATGACACATAAATCACGTCTGTTCCAGTTTGGGTCCGACTTCGTGGTCTTTCCCCAGAGTGTTGGAACCTAAAGGCTCTGAGTAATATTACAACTAAGCTAGGTACCCCCATTGCATGTGATGAGAGCATATCTGAGCGCCAACGACTGTCACATGCTCGAGTCTTGGTTAAAATCGATGCTAAGATTGAGCCTAGAATGTTTGTGCCCATCATACTTCCAAATGGTATGCACTTTGAGCAGACGATTGAATATGAGAACATCCCGAGATTCTGTTGTTCGTGCAAGGTTTTTGGGCACTATTCTCACACCTGCTCCCATGGGCTCAACAAAGGGAAGGAGGTTCTAGATCCCAATCATGAAGAGAATGGAGACCCCAATCTCCCCCAACGGGGTAGGTCTAGAAACCGAGCACGATCCAAGAGTGCTGCCCGAAAACACTCAAAGAGAAAATCTAAGGGGTCTATTATCGGGGAAAACTCTCCCACCAAGGTCCAGGCTCAACCAATGGGCCCATCATATTCCTGAGCCACTCCAGAGGCCTCCAACACCTCACATTTCAGGCAGATAAGAACTTAAAGGGTCGAAATGGTCACTCAACTCGAAGAGGAATTTCCGACGATCTTCGAAGCTCTTTTGCTGGCCAAAAAGACATCATCGCCTCCCAAGTAAAGGAAACCATCCCCTCCCAAGGCCCCCGTCAAGGATGGAGCCGCAATCATGGACACCAAGGAACCTGAAGTGGTACCAAAGTCTGCACAGGACTCACTAACCATCCAGAGGACAAAGGGTCATTCCAAAGCTACCACATCATTAAAAGATGTTGTTCTTGCCATGCCGGCTACAAAAAAGCCAAGTAACAAAATCTTGGGGACTAAGTCCTCCAAGTCCAAATGAAGTTAGCTTGCTAGAATGTTCGGGGCTTCAATTTTCCCCAAAAACACTGGGGGTGTCTAAACTTGCCCACAAACATCACTTGGACATCTTTGGTCTTTTGGAAACAAAAATTGATGAAACCAAGCTTGATTTCTTTTCGAAGCATGGGAACAAGTCAATAACTTCCATTGCACGGGTGTCCTGCTCGGTTGTGGGTCGTCGACCCTTGTGGGATTCCCTTTGCCATGCTGCTCCCAACCATGGTCCATGGATGGTGCTTGGTTATTTTAACTCTGTGCTATGGCCAGCGGAGAAAGAAAATGGAGACCCGCCAACAGCCTACGATATGAAGGATTTCCAAGATTGTTGCCTCTTTCTTGCCTTAGAAGATTGCTCTTCTACTGGCTATCGACTCACATAGACCAATGGTCGCGTCTGGTGTAAACTTGGCCGAGTCATGGCAAATGGGAGCTGGCATTCTTTAGGCCTTTACTGCTCCGCCGACTTCCCATCTCCGGGCTACATCTCTGACCACTACTCGACCATCGTTCAAATTTCTGGCCATCATCGAGGCACCTCAGGAAACTCTTTCATGTTTTTCAACATGTGGACAGTGCACCCTGATTTTCCCAATATTGTTGAGACAATTTGGGATGACTGTATTGACGGGACCAAACAATTCATCTTGTGCACAAAGCTCTGTTGCCTTAAGCAACCACTCCAAAGCCTGAACTCGCAGCACTTCAGTCATATTTCGAGTCGAGCTAAGGAAGCGGAGGATGAACTGATTGCTGCTCAAGATACCCTTCAAGCTAATCCAAGCAATGAGGCAATCAGTCTCTCTAGGGCACTGACACAAGGCCTCCTTCCTCGCCAAGGCAGAAAGACATTTTTTTACCCAGAAAGCAAAGCTTAGTCACCTGAATTATTCAGATAAAGGGATAAGATATTTCTACTCAATGGTCAAAAGCAATCAAAAGAGCAACTTCATTGCGGCTGTCTCTCGCCAGGATAGGTCTGTTTCCAACCCAGAATCCCAAGTGGCAAATGAATTTGTTGGCTTTTTCAAAGGTCTCTTTGGGGCATTTGTGGAATCTGAATCTATTGATCCAGACATTCTTTTCAAAATTAAAAAAAAAATACACTTTTCAATTGATTAAAATATTTATTTGAGCAAAATATAAAGTACTATTTTTATGCAGTTTTATTTGAAAACTTTAAATAACTCGTATATGATCATTCCAAAATTTCTCTAATCAGGATTTAGAGGCTAAACCATATTACTCAAAAAATAAGGTTGTCTTATACATCACCATGCAACGCATGAGTGTTAAACTAGTTTATTTCTTTAACAATGAATTAATGCTTAGTATAAACATATTAAATAGGAACATATACTAGTAAATGAGCTAAATATTTATAGGAACCAACTTGACATCCAAAAAAAGAAAACAACCCTATATTAATGGAATGAAGGAAGTATATCGTTATTAAATCGGCACAGCATGACATGATAACTCGAATTCTAAGCTCTAATCCCAAGTATTCTCCAACAATAAGCCACAACTTCCTTGTGCTTTTCTTGATTACTAAGGCTGAAAAAAATAACGATACAAGTATATAGGAATATAAAACATCAGATGGTTACTTTGAGACTCTCCAGCGGCCAATTGATCCAATTGTGCGGCCCGACAGACTTAGCGACAACTGCGCAAGGCCGCCCTTATCTCCTTCAGCATTTCATTGATCCGTATACCTTCCCTGCAAGTCAAGACAACGAAACGCTCTCAGCATCACCATCAGTCTTCCAAAGAAGAAAAAAATGACATCAAATCAAAATAGATTACAAGAGATGTATAATCCTGATTTCAGCAGCAAGATTAATGTAATATTCTGTAAAAAAGAATAATAAAGGCTAGACTGCAGCCAACATTACAACTCCTATTCACTGTCCCATCTTTAGGGCGGGAAATTCTTTGGCTGCCCTTACCGGTACCACCCGCATACCGGTAGGATCGTGTTACGTGGACACCTTTTTTACCGCGTACCGGTAGAATCGTGCCATGTGAGAGATCACACAAAACACATGCCAACCAACAAAATTCAATTAACAGTACTTTAGATCAATACAAAATCCAACAACATTGAAGATCCATGAAAAGAAGCTGTGCTGATAATACATAATTTTTCCTCTCATGCATTTTTCCTTCTTTGTTGCAAATTGAATTTATATTTAGATATAATGCTGTATAATTTGACCAAAAAAGAAGAAAAAAAGAAGCCGTGCTATTGAAAACTTACAGGACACTAACACCGATAACAGCCAGAGGGCGTGGATATTCTTCAATTTCCTTCACTTTCTTCTCCTGAGAAACAATATCCATTTGGTCACTGTCACTTGTCGAAGGAAAAACAGTTTTTCCAGATGTACCAGAGCTCTCCGATTCTATAACATCGCTTCCAATACGACATATTTCTTCAGTTAAAATTGGAAGCCTTTCCATTGCCTGGGGAAGTGATTACAACACTCTGAGTTGCTGACTAACTGAGAAGATAAAGAGTGTAACAAGAAGGCTACATTTCCCATTTATTTAAGGACACATATGACAGACATACAAGAAAAGCTTAAGGAAATACCTCTGGAATGTCAATCTTATTAAGAACAACAATGTACGGTCGTTCAAGGTATTCAGGATTGTACATTCGCAATTCCTACAATATTGATCTCATTAGTTTCAATTTTACATGCACACAAATTTAAAACAATTCATTTAAATTAACTAATGTAAGCATCAAGCAGTCCCTCATTTAAACGAAGAGCAGATTGTGGGACTTAAAATACTGATGTGCATTCAATAGAAAATCAGCAGTTTGTCAATCAAAAAAAAATTGTTTGGCTAACAACTAAACAGTAAAGCATGAATATAAGCTCTACTGGATAATGGATATAAGAAATACCTCTTTCACTGTCCTGTAGTCATGCACTGGATCCTCCGCGGCTGCATCAACAACATGAACCAACATCCTAGTCCTCCTCAAATGCCTTAAAAAGTTTCGACCTAGACCCTAGAAATTAAAATGCTACATATATTCGTAGAGTTCATACCAAAATAAGTGAAATAACAGCATAATACCAGACAAGTACCAAGTCTTACTGACAAAGTATTGAACTTACAAAAGACTACTTAAGAGAAAGACTGAGACAATACCTTTCCAAGATGAGCACCTTCAATGAGGCCAGGCAAATCTGCTAATGTGGCCTCAGATGAAAATTGCCCAGCCCCTAAGCTGGGATCACCATTAAGGCGTCCTAGGTTTGGCATCAAGGTCGTAAATGGATAATCGGCTATGTCAGGCTTTGCAAGTGTGGTAGCTGCCAATAGGGTAGACTTTCCAGCATTTGGGAGCCCCTGAAAGGAAGATAAACAGTAAGATCTTGTCAATAGTGAAGCACAAATTTTTATTCTCATCACCCTAAGCGACCCTTTTGTTGATATAATAAATATAAGCAGTACTTACCACAAGACCAACATCAGCGACAACCCTTAGTATCAATTGAAGACTAACCTCTTCTCCAGGCTGACCAAGAACTAAAACCTGTATTAGAGATTACAAAGTCACTAACAAAGGCAAACATGTCAAAGCCAAGATTAAAGCTAAAGAAAAAGTCTCTCGAGTTCGCATTTCAAGGCATCATAAGTTCAAAATAACACAGGGGAATGGGACTAAAAGTGGTTACAATTATAATGACTTCAATTCCTCATAAGATTTGGTATATTGAAACACACAAACACACTCACACGCATAATGCAAATATAAACATTTCACTTTGTGACAGACATATTACTCTTTTCTGTAAAGCATAGCATCAAAATAACTGAAAATTGACAGGAAAAAACAAAACCACTATCACAAGCACTGATGAGAATTAGAATGGAAGAGAAATACAGAATAAAAATCATTTGATGTTTTCATTTACATCTAAAGTAATGCCCAGCTAACATATATGTTTGATGGGCAATCAATTGAAGAAAGACACACCAAAAAGAAACCAACATAAGGAACTATGGCTAGATTAAGGATATTGTGTGGAATATTGACTCATATATATCATTATTTTGGCTTTTTTCATATTCATGAAAAATGCCTATAGCCAAGGCACATGAAAATTTTAATGAAGTAACTTCACATTAATATATTAATCTTTTTACCTTGTTTTCCTGTAGGAAGTGCATCTTAATTTGCTAAGTAATCAAGTTAGGGTGCAGAATACACTGCAAAGATAAATTCAAACTATCACCATCGTTTTTAATCTTAGTATAACTGAGCCATAGACACATTGTTATGATATCCCACATCGATTCCACAAGAAAGTGTGGAAGGGTATATAAGTGGGGGTCAACCGTTTAAAGAAAACTCTACTAACTCACTTGTGGAGAAGAACAAACAATCAAATATCTAACATAAGATCAAAAGAAACATCAATCAGTACCTTGTCACTGTCGTCTCTCACTATATTGGTGGTTAAAGTCGTCATCTTTTTCCTCCTATGCTCAGGCAAATCCAACAAGCTAATCTGCAAGAAATTAATAACCGTTAAATAAAAACCAAAGAAGAAGGTTCACATACAATTGAACCACAATGGTTATACACTTTGAAATTTGCTCACAAATATACCTTAAAATAATACTAACTAAAAGAGCAGCTTATCTGTGCCTTGAAGCTGTACTTTGAAGAAATAGGTGGTTCAAGTTATAGACTTGTAGGTTTCTCTTTTCCCCATTTTTTTATCCTTTAACAACCCAATTTAGTAAGTTTCAATCTCAACTGACATGTTAAACTTTATCCTCACATCATCAGGAAATTGGATACTGAATTTATGAATTTTGTGAAGAAAATATATTCTTACCCCTCCTTGTCCACCCTTTGCAACAACAACTTCATCACCTGGTTGAGCTAAATCAGCCAGAAGTTTTCCTCTTTTATGTCTAACAGCAGTCCCTGATAATTTTGCAATAATAAATAAGAATCTAGCTAATGAACTTTGATTTGCTAATAATTTATTTGCTAATGAGCAGATAAGCAGCAAAATCATACAACTCACCGAGAGGCACTGGAATACGCAGTGTGGGAGCAGCAAGTCCATTATGCGATTGAGAAGAAAAAACACCCATTGCATCAACATTCCCACCTCGTTTTGCATTATACCGACTCTTCTTGTGAAACTCCAACAAGGTATCTTTGCTTTCGTCTGCATAAATTACGACATCACCACCATGCCCACCCAAAGGAAGGATAAGCGAACCATCAAAATCCCTTTTATATGAAACTTTTTTCTTTGATTTTTCTTTTTCAAATTTCCCTACTGACTTCGAAGGACCGTTCTGGTTGGGAAGACTAAGAATGGCACCATGACCTCCATCTCCGGCCCGGATGGTGATAATCACCTCATCAAAGTATTTGTGGCGTTCCTTGACCAATGTCTCAGGGGTTGGTGGTGGCGAATTCTTCACTTTAGCAACCACACTCGTAATCACAATGCCCTTGTAATTCCTTTGGCCAATCCATTTCCTGCGTACTCAAAAGCTGTGAAATTAGTTTTCATTGAACCAATAAGAAAAGAAAAAAAAGAAGATAAAACGAAATTATGAAAAGCAGGAAAATGGTTTTCAGTGCATGCCTATTAGAAAGAAAAGAGAGTTGAGATGACAAGGCAGAGAGAGAAGCCCACGAAGTTCTGTTAGAACCGAAGATTAGAATTGAAGATGAACGTTGCTGAGGTAAAGTGGATAGCATTCTCCTCCGTTTCGAGAGGGAGAACAGCGGAACAGGAGTCTTGGGAGTTGGGTCTTCTGAGTTTTCAGTAATAAAAAAGATTGAGACAGTCCCACCGCTAGGCGAGATTTTTTTTATTTTTTTTTTCTGATTTTTCTTTAATTTTTTTACCCCGCAAAATATATATATAATATTGAACATTAAAACTAAATTATGGGATACACTTTAATAGCAATTAATTAATTTTTTTTAAAAAAAACTATTAACTTAAAATGTAATTAGTAAACCATAAAATTTTTAAGTAAATTAAATTTTCTATTTCTGACGCTCGCGTGCTAGGCTCAACAGTTAATTTTTCAAATTAAATTTACACTCTAATTAAAATTAATAAACTCTACTTGGAAATAATAAATCAAATTATATAAAATTTTAAAAAATCAGAAAATTGAGAAAATAAAATTTATCCAGACATATTAGGGCACTTATCAAAATATTTTACTTTGGGGTTGTCTTGTGTGCATCTTATGTACCATAAGACTGTCAACGCGGGTCCAAATATTAACCGTGTCAATCCGCAAAAAAAAAATATTAAAATATGTATCAATTATAACACTAAAAGATATCACTCAAAAAACAAAAAACTATTACTTATATTCTTAAAAATATGATTCATAAAAAAATCGTCAAAATCAGCATCAACCGTAACACTGAAAAGTATCATTCAAAATTCAAAAAGTATTCTTAAAAAGTTCACACGCGTCACCATTTTTTTAGGGTTGACCTAATCAACGTACGTTGACCCACGTTGACCGTTTAATGGTGCACCTAGTGTACGGGAGAATTGGCGTTTTACTTTAGATTTTCTTTTCAAAAATGTTTGGTGCATAACTTGGTTTTTAAGTCTCTATGTACTAATTTTTAGCAGGTTTCTAAGTGCACTATGAAAAATATCTTACACATTATAAATAAAATAAATTCAAAATTACATAAACAACCTCTCAAAAATATTACACACTAAGATTTCTCTCAGTTTTCTCATGCACACTTTTTCACAATTTATTACACACTTTTAGGGTACCCGCAATGGTACTAAAAAATTTGGTTTGAAAATCAAACCAAATTTGTTGGATGTTGCAATCAAGATGATAGGGAAATATTTTTTAAAATCATCTTGGAGTAGTCGAAACCGCTTTAATTCAGAAATGGTGTAAGAAAATTGGGGTCTCTTTCTCTTATATTAATAATTTTATTTTATTTTACATTTGAATGGTAAAAAAAAATTCTCTATAAATAAATCGTTTCATTTCAATAATTCATCACTCTTTCATTTCTCTTCTCTTCTCTTCTTGTGTGGTTATATCATAATCTTCACAATGAGTGATAAATATAGTGGATCATTTCTAAATTTTTTGGGTTTATCAAATACACAAAGTAATTCAAGTTCCATAAATTCTCAAACTCATTCTAGAGTAGCTGTAATGACAACTTTGATTCATATGTTAATAGGTTAGAGTTGGTTTTAAACCATTGCAAAATTCTAGCTCATTTGGAGACATCATGGTACTTTTAATGATACACTTTTTTTCAGCTTTAAAAATCAAAACTAACTCTAATACCATTGCAATTGAATAAGGTAACCTGATGAAGTTTTTGTTAGAGCTGACTACGGACGGTTGAAGTTGGTTTGATTCAGAAAAAGAATGGGTCCCACCACCTTTTTAACTCTTTTTATTAATTTCTCCATCTTGATTCCTTCAATCTCATCTCTCTCACTTTCTTTCTCTCGTCTTCTCTCTCTCACTGTATATATATACACACATATATATATTAAATTAAATTAAAATAAAATAATTTTCATAATTATATTGTATATTTTAATAATTTCTATATGAATGTATATTTATTAATATATGAATATATATATATATATGGATTAAATAATGTGTAATACAGTAGTAGGATCTAACACAGAGTTGATTTTTTTATCTATGATTGTGGAGAGATGTTTAAGAGGATTCTTGGATTTGAACTTTTAATGTGGCAATGATGTTGACATATTAGAATTATTTTTCTTGATTTATTATTACAACCACCCTCAAAGCCGGCTACAACTTTTCAAAATTGGTTTAATACATAGTGTAGTGGGCCACCCACCACCCTTTTTATTTTTCGATATTTTCTATATTCCTCTCTATTTTCTGCTCTTTCGTTCATAACACATAATTACATTTATATTTTTATAAGGGAGAATAATTTTAATAGCCAATTTTAATTTAAAATTTTGGTGGACAAAATTTAAACATAGGATAAATATGGGCAATGCTTACTTATTTTATACCCAAGCCCTTATAATGGGGTCCAAAAATTCCAAATAAAAAAAGAATCCAAATTTATTCCTTGAAAAATCTTACACCTTTTATATTTTCAATTGCAAAATGATTAAATAAGTGTAGGGTTTTAGAATAAAATCCACCTCATCTCTCTTATCTGTCCCTCCCTCTCTGTTCTAAAAAAATTAAATGTTATTCACTGCACTATCTCCTCTCCCTCACTCTCTCGCCATTGTCGATCTCTTCTCTCTCTCACTTCGTCGTTCTTTCTCTTCATATCTCAACACAATTAGCCGACTCCCCATAAAACTGTGAATAATTACTCACGAGAAAATTGACAGTTACTCATGTTGAAATCTCTTTCTCTCGTCTCTGTTGAGAGAATGAGTAATTAATTGAGAGAGAGTAAAGTGAGATATTTTCATATTGAAACTAGATGAGATTACAAGCATCTAATCATCTATTTATACAATCAGATTCTATCTGTATAACTAAGCTAACTGACTAGCAAATCTAGCTAACAGAATAACAGAAAGTCTAACTAACTCTAACTCCTACACAAATGCGATGGCTGACTGACATCAATATAACTTATTCCAATACACCCCTAGATAATCCAAGCTACTCATGGAGGTTAAGTTTGTCACGAAGAAGAAGGAACCTTGTTGCAAACAGCGGCTTGGTAAAGATATCTGCTACTTGATCAGTTGTCGGGACATGACCAACATCTAATATATGAGATTGCACCTTTTCTCTGATAAAATGGACGTCAATTTCTATATGTTTGGTGCGGGAGTTAAAAACTGGATTTGCAGCAAGAGCAATAGCACTAGTATTATCGCACCATAGCTTAGATGTAGAAGTATAAGAGATACCCAGTTCAGAACAAAGAGAACGAAGCCAAATGATATATGTTGCAGCATTTGCTAGGGATCGATATTCGGACTCCACACTACTTCGAGCAACAACATCTTGTTTCTTCGAATTCCAAACTAAGAGGTTGCCACCTAAAAAAATGCAATGCCCTCCAGTAGAGCGACGATCGTCTGTACAGCTTGCCCAATCGGCATCGGCGAAACCCTCAAAGCATGTAGAGGGAGTAGAAGTGAACTTCAGAGAGAGGTGTTGAGTACCTTTGAGATATCTAAGTAGACGTTTGCAAGCAAGCCAATGACTCTCAGTAGGTTGATGCAGGAACTGACTTAGTTTATTTACCGAGAAAGCTATATCAGGGCGAGTTAGGGTAAGGTATTGTAGAGCCCCAACAGTGCTGCGAAAAAGGGTTGGATTGTCAAACACAACACTATCAAGTTTGGAAAGCTTGGAGGCAGGAGTCATTGGTGTGGGAAAAGGCTTGCAATGAAGCATATTATTTTTGTCTAACAAGTCATATATGTATTTGGACTGAGATAAGAAAAAATGAGATTTATGATTTCGAACCTCAATTCCCAAAAAATAATCCACACAACCGAGAGTTTTGAGCGCAAAATCCTTACTAAGCATATCAATCACGTTCTAAACAAGGGCAGAATCATCACCAGTAACTAGAACATCATCGACATAGATGAGAACCAATGTCAAGATGTCATTTGTGTGTGTTATGAAACAATGAGAAGTCAGATGTTGATCGGTTGAATCCTTGCTGCATAAGAGAAGTTTTGAGCTTATCATACCAAGCTCTGGGTGCCTGCCGTAAACCATATAAAGCTTTATTTAGTTTACACACATAAGTGGGTTGGGTTGAATCAACAAAACCTTTAGGCTGCTCTATGTAGATAGCTTCCTCAAGATCGCCATTGAGAAACGCATTGTTAACATCAAGCTGCTGAACAGACCAATTTCTTGTTGCAGCAAGTGAAAACATTAGTCGAATGGTGGAGAATTTTATAACTGGACTGAATGTATCATTAAAATCTACACCAGCGAACTACTCAAACCCCCGAGCAACAAGTCTAGCCTTTCGTTTATCAAGTGTACCATCTGCCTTGGTCTTCACTCGAAAAACCCATTTATTTGATATAATAGGCTGATCAATGGGAGGAGGAACCAAGGACCACGTATGATTTCGTTGAAGAGCATCATATTCTAAAGACATAGCCGAAAACCAATCTGGATCATGAATAGCTGTATGGACAGAAGCAGGTGTTTTAGGAAGAGAGGAGGTAAGAAATATTTTAGGCCTGTGAATACCATTCTTGGCACGAGTTTGCATGGGATGTTGATTTTGAATGTGTGGGACATGTGATGAAGGAGGAGGGGAAGTAGCAGAAGAGAAGGATGGGTGAGGGGAAATGGATGATGAAGAAGAGGAATGTGGGAAATCAAGAATAGGTGTATGATTTTGAAGTGGCGGAGGGATGGAGAATGGAGAGGGGACAGAAAGTGGTGAAGCTGGCACATGTGTGGGAAAAAGAGTAGAATAAGGAAACTCAGACTCATTGAAAGCTACGGTGTCAGCAATATATATTTTTTCAGAGGAGCTAAGGCATTTGTATCCCTTGTGAGTAGAGTTGTACCCTAAAAAAATGCATTTTTCAGACCTGAGGTGAAGCTTATGGGTGTGATAAGGTTTAAGGTAAGGAAAACAAGCACAACCAAACACTTTAAGAGAATGATAATCAGGAATTTGGTTGAGCAGAAGCTAAAAGGGTGAAATATTTTGAGTTATAGGGGAGGGCAGTCTATTTATGAGATATACAGCAGAGTGAAAAGCCTCCCACCAGTATTTAAGAGGAAGAGATGCTTGAGAAAGAAGGGTCAGACCTGTATCAACGATGTGCTGATGCTTTCGTTCAGCCTTGCCATGTTGTGGATAAATGTATGGACAAGGATGGCGAAAATGAATGCCAGACTCTTTGAGATAGGATACAAGAGATCTGTACTCGCCTCCCCAATCTGTCTGCAAAGCTTGAACGTCTGAGTTATATTAACATCTGATCATAGCAAGGAATTGTTTCACAATACCAGCAGCTTCTGATTTTAAAGTGATGGGGTAAATCCATGTGAATCGTGTGTTATCATCAACAAAATGGATGTAATACTTGAAGCCTTGAGAGCTAGGACTGATGGCAGGTCCCCATAGGTCAGAATGAATAAATTGAAAAGCAGCAGTTGTTTTTATAGTTTGAGAGGTGTGTGGCTTTTGATGTAGCTTACCTATTTTGCACGCATCACAGAAGGCTATTGTGGAAACAAGAAGCTTAATATTCAAGGCTTGGAAAAATTTAGCTAATGTAGAAGAACTTGGATGTCCTAATTTTTGATGCCATTTATTTATAGTAGAAGGATTACAAGAGACCAATGCTGAAGAACTACTATCTTTACATGAGTTAGAAGTAGTCAAAGCTTGGTCAGAATCACATGGCATACATGGCTTAAGGTGTGAGTGATGTTCGCCCTTACAGTTTACTAGATAGAGTTGATTTCCTTGCTTCTGTACGCTCAGAGATGGTAAGTCAAGCTGATACAGGCCCTTTGCCAAGAATCCCTTCATCAGAACCTTGTGTGTGTGAGCATCCTTAACCAGGCAGAGATCATGATGCAATTCAAAAAATACACGATTATCTTTTGTAAATTGAGAGATACTGATGAGATTCTTGGATATACCAGGAACATGTAGAATATTATTCAGAAGTAGAGAGTGATTTGGAGATTGTAAAACTGAAGAGCCAACATTTGATATAGGTAAGTGATTACCATTTCCAACCTAGATGTGATCAGATCCTGTGTAAGGTGCACTTAGCTGCAGATTGTTCATATCATTTGTAACATGAGTTGTAGCACCACTGTCCACATACCAGTTTGGATCATAATCCTGCTGCTCATACCCATAGTCATCCTGAGAAGGATCAGCAGAAGTCATGTCAGTGATATAAGCTTGTGGAGGAGAGTTGATACCGGTAAAGTTCACATCAAATCGTTTGAAACACTTGAGGGCAACGTGGCCAGTTTTGCCACACAACTGACACACGATTTTAGTCTCTCTTGAGTAGCCACGACCAGCGCCACTACGACCACGAAATGATCCTCTACCACGACTGTCAGATGGATACCCTCGACCAGCAACAAAGTGGCATTGTTGTGCAACATGTGCACTTGGAAACAGAGATGTGGAATAGTTTTGAATTCGCATCTCATGAGATTGCAGCGCAAATTGAGCATCTTGCAAGTTTAAGGAGCCTGCCCGATGAGATAGACTGACAACAACAGATTCATATTCTATACCAAAACCAGCCAAGATATGGAGAACAAGCTCATCATCAGTTATCTCTTGTCTTGCTGCAGATAACATATCTGCCAACCCTCGCATCTTCAGGCAATATTCATCAACAGAGAGGTCACCTTTTTTTTGCGTCTGGAGTTGAAATCTAAGCTGCATAACTCGCGCCTTAGATTGCAATTGGAACAGTGCTTCAAGAACATTCAACAGATCTGAAGCAGTTTCACACTTTGTAACATATCCAAGCATGCTTTCATGAATCAAAGAAAGCATCCATCCCATGAGTAGCTGATCACGTCGAAGCCATGGAAGAAAATTTGGATTCACCAATCCATTTGGAAGATGGTTAGGGGGAGGAGGAGTGGTAGAATTCAGTAGATCATCGAAGCTATATGCACGCGCATTTGTGAGAATCTGTGTACGCCAAAATGAGTAGTTGTTACGATCTAGTTTTAGAGAAATTGTTGGAAGATTTGGAATCGAAACGGAAGCGATTGGATTTGCCATATGAAAGTGAAATCAGAGAAAGGGGAACGTTGAATTTACAAAGATGACGCGCGGTCGTTTCGCGCTCAAAAATATATTTGTAAACTCCTGTGCCCACGGCGAGCGTAGCTAGCCAATGAGTACGGGTCGATCCCACAGAGAGCTGTTGTAATTCTATCTCCAAGTAACCAATCACAAAGGGGGGGTTTTGGTGTTGTCACTAAATTGAATGTAAATCTGCAAAAGAAACTAAAGAAAATATCAAATAACAAAAGCTTCTGGCATTTGAATTAGAACTTGATTTAAACATAAAACAACTCGATCATGGGCACACCGATTTTTATACATGATAGGTCATCTAGTTATGGTGACCGAATTCCTCTCTGCGTCTCCTCATCCATCCTTTCATTTTAGGTTTAAAAGCGATTCCTTTTCGATTAAACCCCTAACCAGTTACCCACCTCCCGATTCCTCTAAGAGATGTAAGCAAACAAGCAGCAGTGTGCCCTAGACGGACCCAGATCTGTTGTGTTCAACTGATTCCTCTTGTGCCCACAACACCCCATTAATTCCCTTATTACTATATGAACCGACACACAGTCACGATTCGCCAATTCAATTAATAGTGGTGTGCCCTCTTTACCTAACGAGTGATCAGCCACATTGGGCATTTCAGACACACACTCACGTGGAACAAGGCACAAGAATTAACGGAAACTAATCATGCATTACTATGCCCATTTTGGCCTCACGAGTCCAGATTTATGCTTAATCCAATTTCATCATTCAAACGCCAGAATTAAAGATCTAGCCGAGAAGGCTAGACATAATTAAAACTGCAGAAATTAAAGACATAAAAAAAACAAGAACTATTCCGGCTACAGTTGGGCATTTTAAGTGGGAGAGGTTTTTATTGATTGTGCAGACCCCTCCCCAGCTCCTTTCTATTCACTACCCTCCTGTGTCCTATTCCGGCACTGAATCCTTCTTATTTTGGGCATTCTAAACACTTAGAACTCGGGGAAATTTTATTCAGACTATTTTTTTCCTTTTTTTCTTTTTCTTTTTTCTTCTTTTTTTTTTAAAATTTAATTCTTCCCCTTATCTTTTCTGGCCCCTTCATATTTATGCCTTCCCAGAAACAACTCTCCTGCCCCCATTTTTCTTTTCAGGTTTTATAATGCCCTGGTTAAGTATAAACCATCCCAGAACAAAATTGACCATGTCATTTTATAGGCTCAAAGGGGCTGCAAGGGCTATGTCTTTGGTGGGAGTTTTTTTTATTTCAGTGGCTCAGCAAAACATGGCCTATCTCATTTACATATGCATCAATAATTCCTAGATTTAAACACAGAACAGAGGCAAATTCTAGAACATCCTAAGCACAGCATTATTCACACTCATGAATGAAAGAAAACTGTAAATTTGAAGCATACAGCATATAGGCTCAAGTCTCATAGGGGATGCTAAAACTCGTTCGTCATCCTTATCTTAATTGGGCATGCTGATTTTTCTGTAAAGCAATTAAAGTTGGATCATCACGTGAAATGCCCACACAGATCACAGAATAGCATGCTTTGACTCCACTACCTACCTATACACTCTGCAACTTGCAAAGTGTGGACACAGACTCAAACAACAAAAACAAAGAAAACAGAGAAACAACGAAAACAAAACAAAAACAAAACCTAATCTAAAGGACAGAAAGAACCAGGTCAATCGGTTGCGGGCGTTGGGTAAGAGAACCCAACGTGTTTGAAATAGGCCTTCAGGGCTGCTTCTATTCGGGTTAGCTTTTCATTGGTTTGGAACTGGGCATTCTCAATCAGCTCAAGTCTCCTTGTGATCACTGCGACTGGGTGCTCCCTCTGCGGTGCCTTCCCTGCTGGTGGTTTTTTCGATGTACCTGTAATAGCTAGAAGCATGCTCGAGGGGTCTGCCCCCGGCACAAAGAAAACAGGCTTCCCATCCTCATCGTCAACCACATCTTGCATTATCCTCAGGCAATTCAGATCAAAATACTCACGGGGAAGGGGGGTCAAATCAGTTTCATGCAAGTCAAGGAGCCTATATCTAACCGCAATCTGAGTGATCAATTGGGCACAAGAGATACGATGCCTAGGGTGTGTTTTAATTTTCCGAAAATGTGCAATGGCCACAGAACCAAAATTAATTTTAATTTTATGAACCATGCACCACAAAATATATAGCTCCTGATTGGTGATTGAATTAGAGCTATCCTTACGGCCGAAAAATTTTTAGGCCAACACCCTATGGCAGAATCTCAAAGCATCATTATTTAAGCAGTATCCTTTTGTGGATCCGCTTTGAAAAATAGATCCATCCCCAATGTCTACCCATTTTGCGTCGACTCTTTCTGCAGAGTCGGGCACTACAGTCACGGCATCGACATACTCCTCCTCCTGGAGGTCCAAGTATGTCACGATGCCCAGTAACATATTCAGGTCATCAGCAGACACAGAATAATTCCTACCCATTAATTTAAAAGTTAAAACCCTAGTGGAAGTAGCAGGCTTGTTCACAGCTTTAATTTTCAAGTTCTGGACAAAATCACGAAACAACGACGGAAAAATAACACACTCCATATCTAAAAATCATTTCCAACCAATTGCAGAAAATAAATCTCTTACCTCCTGCTTTATACCAAGAGCTGCAAGCGTCTCACGGTGGACTCCTTTTGAGTTGATGATGCCCCTTACTGGTGGCGGGCCACTGCTAGGCTTACTCGGTGTAGGGCTCCCCACCCCTCTGCCTCTTTTAGGCGTAGGGGCTGAAATGCCCTCTTCAGCTTTCCTCTTCTGTGAAGAGGCCTCTCCAGCCAGCTTGGCTCCGGCTTTCACTCCAACAGATTTCCCCACCATTCGCTTGGGTGAGGAGTCCTCCGAGGGCTCTTCAGAGCCTGCTTGCGTTTGGGAGGGCACACTGGGCTCCTGCTGCTCATTTTCTTCGTCAGTATCCCCTTGCTGGGACGCCTCTGGCTCGGTTGGCTCTGGAGTAGGCTCTCCAACTTTTCTTTTTCCCTTCGCTTTCTCCAGTGCCCGCTTTTTTATGTCAGCGGGTGCCTCTTCCTCCTCTTCAAACAGCGGTACCTTTTCCGGTTGGGGCTCAGCCTCAATATCTTCAATCTTAGTCAGATATTTGTCCAACTCACTATCTTTATCTCCTTCATCTTCTGCTCTTCCCTCTACTTCCTCTCCTTCTTCTTCATCCTCCAAGTCTTCGATCTCCACCGACGGCACAGGAGTCGGAACCTTAACGGGCTTCTTAGCTTTCTTCTTTTCAGCCCTTTTTTTAGGCTTTGGCGCAGGCTCTTCAGTCGCTTCTTCCTCCTGCATGCCCTCTGCAGTCACCTCATCATCTTGCTGCTCCGTTTGAGTTGGAGTAGCGGAGCTCTCTTCTGTCGCCTCGACTTCAGGCACAACTTCTTTTTTCGGCGGTGTTTCCTTGGTATGTTTGCTCAACATGGCTGCCTCAGACGCAACTTTCCCCTTGGGTTTCGCAGAAGGTCTCTTCACGACCTTGGTTGGAGAGGGCTCTTCAGAGACCACGGGGGTCTCGAAGTCCAGGCGTGCCTTTAGCCCAGCTTTTGGTGTGACCTTCTTGCCTCTTGTCTTCGCCATTGTTGAAAGTTGGAGAGTTTTCAGGAACTAGGGTTTCAGAGAAAAGTCGAGAGAGAAAAGTATCTGAATTTTGTAGGAGGCGAGTGAAAGTGATAGTAGAGATTTTGTGGGATAAGACTTTTATATTAAGGGATTACTATTTATGATTTGACTTGTGACTCTTCAAATTCCTTAGGAGTCTCTCGGATCAGTATGCCCTATGTTAATGGATAAGCCTTATCCCTGAAAAATCGGAACAAATTTTATCTCTCCAGAGTGCCTCACTTCAGAATCCCTATTTCTAAGGGATTTATTTTTATCTTCATCTTTCTCTCTCCTTATCTAAACTTGCAAACATCATGCTTATCCAAAACAAGCGTAAAATTGCTCCCTAAACTAGTTTAATTAACTGGAACACTTATTAAAAATAAATAAAAACGGATTAAGACAAGAAAACACATGGGTTGCCTCCCAGTAGCGCTATAGTTATTGTCGTGGGCACGACATCACCTCAGATCAAGCGTAAGTGGGCTCCGTGAGCCAGATCATTGTGACATCTTCATCAGAATGCCCCAGGTAAGCTTTCACACGGTGGCCATTCACTTTAAAGTGCCCTCCAGTATCGGGATATATCAGCTCAATTGCCCCATTCAGGCATTCTGCATACACTTCAAATGGACCAACCCACTTGGTCCTCAATCCTCCTCCCATAAGCTTGAACCTTGAATGGTACAAAAGTACCTTCTGTCCCGGAGTGAATCTCTTCCTCCGAATTACTTGATCATGGAGCCTTTTCATTTTCTCCTTGTACAGCACCGAATTATCATAGGCCTCCATTCTCATCTCTTCAAGTTCTTGAATTTGAAATTTCCTGAAATGCCCAGCGGCGTCAGGATCCATATTCAGCTTTTGAAGTGCCCATCGTGCTTTGTGTTCCAACTCGACTGGCAGATGGCAATACTTTCCAAATAACATCATGTATGGAGACATCCCAATTGGAGTCTTGAATGCAGTTTGGTATGCCCACAGGGCATCTTCCAGATGAACACTCCAATATTTTCGGTTCGGAGCCACAACCTTTCCAAGAATGGCTTTAATTTCTCGATTTGAGATTTCAGCTTGGCCATTTCCTTGAGGATGGTAAGGTGTGGTGACCCTATGGTGAACCCCATACTTCTTCAATAATCTTTCCAACGTTTGGTTGCAAAAATGGGTCCCTTGATCACTGATGATGGACTTGGGCACACCAAACCGACTGAAAATGTGGGATTTCAAAAATGCGGCTACTACTCTTGCATCATTGGTAGGGATAGCCTTTGCTTCCACCCATTTGGACACATAATCAACTGCCAAGATAATGTATTGGTTCCCCCTTGAATTTGGAAGGGGTCCCATAAAATCCATTCCCCAAATGTCAAAAATCTCCACTGGCATGATTGGCGTCATGGGCATTTCATTTCTTCATGTAATGTTCCCTACGCTCTGGCATTGGTCATACCTTCTGCAGACATTGTGGGCATCCTTGAATATTGTGGGCCAAAAGAACCCACAATCCAAAACTCTTCTTACTGTACGGTTTGGTCCGAAATGCCCTCCGCAAGCATAATTGTGACAATGCTTTAGAATTTCATCTATCTCCTCATCAAGGACACATCTTCTGATGATTTGATCAGCGCATCTTCTCCATAGAATAGGGCAATCCCATGCATAGAACCTGCTCTCATACCTCAGTTTATTTTTCTGGTACCTTGAGTACCCAATAGGCATTTCTCCAGATTCGAGGTAGTTCACTATGTTTGCATACCAGGGTGCTAGTGTGCCCCTTATTGAATATAAATGCTCATCAGGAAAATGATCGGCAATAGGAATTTCGTCACCTTTCTCATTCAGCACCCGGCTCAAATGGTCAGCTACCAGATTCTGTGCCCCACTCTTATCTTTAATCTCGACATCGAATTCTTGTAGAAGCAGGATCCACCTAATTAGTCTTGGTTTCATTTCCTTCTTGGCCATCAAGTGTCTCAGTGCACCATGATCTGTATAGACAACGCTCTTTGCTCCCAAGAGATAGGATCGAAACTTCTCAAATGCAAACACTACTGCCAATAGTTCCTTTTCAGTAGTGGTGTAATTATACTGTGCCCCATTCAGAGTCTTGGAGGCATAGTAAATTACATGGCTTTCTTTTCCTCTCTTTTGACCCAGTACAGCGCCCACAGCGTAGCCACTGGTGTCATACATAATCTCAAAGGGCATTCCCCAATCTGGTGGTTGAATAACTGGTGCCGTGACCAGTTGCTTTTTTAGAAAATTGAATGCCTTCTTACACTCTTCATCAAATTCAAATGGGACATCTTGCTGTAATAAGTGAGTAATAGGCTGGGCAATTTTTGCAAAATCCTTTATGAACCTCCTATAGAATCCAGTGTGCCCCAGAAAGCCTCTCACTTGTTTTACTGAAGTGGGGTATGGCAATTTCTCAATTATGTCCACTTTGGCTTTATCAACCTCAATGCCCCTCTCAGAAATCACATGTCCCAGTACAATGCCCTCTCTGATCATGAAATGGCATTTTTCATTATTCAGCACCGGCATTTGTCCACACAACGCTGCAACACCTTTTCCAGATTATTTAAACATCGATCAAAACAGCTCCCATACACTGTGAAGTCATCCATGAACACTTCAATGCAGTTCTCGAGTAGATCAGAGAATATGCTCATCATACATCGCTGAAATGTGCCAGGAGCATTGTAGAGGCCAAAGGGCATTCTGCGATAGGCAAATGTGCCGAATGGGCACGTGAATGTTGTTTTCTCCTGGTCCTCTTAACTTACTGCAATCTGCATGTATCCTGAGTATCCGTCCAAGAAACAAAAGAACTTGTTTCCTGCGAGTCTTTCCAGCATCTGGTCAATGAACGGAAGTGGGAAATGATCCTTCCGCGTGACCGTGTTCAGCTTCCGATAATCAATGCAAACTCTCCAGCCAGTTTGCAGTCGTGTGGGCACAAGCTCTTCTTTCTCATTTTTCACAACTTGAATGCCTGACTTCTTGGGCACAACATGGATTGGACTGACCCACTTGCTGTCTGAAATTGGGTATATAATGCCCTGGTCCAGAAGCTTAATTATCTCTTTTAGCACCACATCCTTCATCACTGGATTAAGCTTTCTTTGTGGATCACGAACAAGTTTTGCATCATCTTCCAACAATATTTTGTGCATGCAAACCGCTTGGCTAATACCCTTTATATCTGTCAATGTCCATCCGAGTGCCTCCTTGTATAGTCTCAACAATCTTAAAAGACGGTCCTCATCAGCTTGATTCAACCCCGCACTTATGATTACATGGAGTGTCTCATTATCTCCCAAGTAGGCATACTTCAAATGCCTTGGCAATGCCTTCAACTCCAGCGTGGGCGCTTTGACAATAGAAGGCATCAGCTTGTCATCATTTCTCTGATTGGGCAAACCATAGTCTACACATCCGTGTGGCATTTCTTCTAATGAATACAGCATCATAATTCCATCCCTTATGTCTTCATCCTCGTCCAGGGCATCCTGGTCATTCAGTCCATCCCACAATGCCCATTCTAGTGGTTCTCTGTTGCTCACCATGGATAAAGTAGAACAGCTCGAGAAATGAAATGTGTTCACGAAATTACAATTTTCTGTATCCGGGGGGTACTTCATCGCTTCAAAGATGTTGAACGTCACCTTCTCCCCATCAAACTCACACGTCAGTGTGCCCTTGTCCACATCGATCTTGGTTCGAGCTGTCTTCATGAAAGGCCTTCCCAGCAACAAAACTGAAGATTTTGAAGTCGCTGTGCCCATGCCAAGCACATAAAAATCTGCTGGAAAGATAAGCTCGTCCACCTTAACCAATAAATCTTTAATGAGGCCTTCTGGATATACATTGGACCTGTCAGCAAGCTGAATGACCACACGGGTCTCCTTCAAAGGTCCAATCTTCAATTCTTTGAACATCGACAGGGGCATTATGTTGATTGATGCTCCCAAGTCCAGCATAGCCTTTTCAACTTTCTTGTTCCCTATGATGCAAGGAATCATGAACATCCCTGGATCATCACAGTTTTTGGGTAACTTTCTTTGTATCACAGCCGATACATTCTCCCCAACTAGGAACCTTGCATCGTCATTGAATCGCACCTTTCTGGTACAAAGCTCCTTTAGAAACCGGGCATACCGCGGCACTTGTTTGATTGCCTCGATCAGTGGAATGTTGATCTCCACTTTGCTAAATACTTTTAGCATCTCTCTGGTTTCTTCTTCTTTTCTATTCTGTGCCAATCTCCCTGGAAAGGGAGGTTTCTGTCTTTCTGGAGTGGGCATCTTGGCAGATTGCTTTACTTCCGGGATGGGCACAGTGTCAGTCTGCTCAGCTTCTTGTGCCTTGTCTTCTGTAGGAATTTTTTCCACTTCTTCCTCCATGGGCACTTCATCCTTCTCTTCCCTTGGCATGACCATCTCCGGAAGCTCTTTTCCACTCCTCAATGCTACTGCATTCACTTGTTCTCTTGGATTCTCGACCTGGGAAGACGCTTCCCATTTTTCTCCTCCATCTTGTGCATGGCTTGAGCCAGCTGATTGATTTGCTTGCTCATGTGCGAGAGACCAGCTCGAGTCTCTTGCTTAAACTTCTCGTTCTCCTCAGCCATAGCAAACACAAGATCTTCCAGCCTACTTGGCTTCCTTTTCTCCTTGGGTGGTGGCAATGGGTGTGCAGGATGCCCATCCTCCGGCCTTCTCCATCTAAAATTTTCATGGTCTCTCCAGCCAGGATTATAGGTCTGGGAATGGGGATCATATCTTCTAGAATGCCCATTCTGACCACCTATAGCATTCACTTCTTCCATTTCATCTTGTAGAGTACGGCATTCATCCGTGAAGTGAAATATGCTTTTGCACACCCTACAAGGTCTGGGCTTCCTCACCATGCTTGTACCAGATAAGATTTTTTCGATCTTGTTGCACAATCTATCAATCCTGCTGTCCTGGTCCGGTGCCCTCTCTGTTTCACTTACTACTCGAATGCCCTCTCCACCGAAGTCTCGGTTGTCTTCAGCCATCTCTATAAGAATTCTGAATGCTTCAACAGGCTGTTTGTTCAAAATGGATCCTCCATATGAGGCATTCACGATCGTCCTCTCGTGTGGTCTCAATTCTCCAATGAAATACTGAATTAAATCGTGTTCAGTAAACTGGTGCTGTGGGCATTTTGCCAGCATCACCTGGAATCTTCCCCAATAGTCATAGAAACTTTCGTTAGTTACCATCTTCAGACTCCCTATTCTTCTTCTCATTTCTTGCAGTCTGGATGCTGGAAAATATTTTTCCAAAAACTTCTGTTGAAGTTGTCTCCATGTGGTCACAGCGCCAGTGGGTAGTGTGTACAGCCAGTCTTGTGCTCCATCTTGGAGAGTAAAAGGAAATGAGACTAACCGCACATACTCTTCTCGTCCATGGTCGGATGGTTGAGTTTGGCAAACCATCTCAAAATCTTGCAAATGTCTTTGTGGATCCTCTCCAGGCATTCCGTGGAACTTCGGCAAGATCTGGATAAAGTTTGCGTGAATATCCCAGTTCTGAGTCACAGCTGGGAGTGTAATGCCCATTGGGGGCAAATTCATGTTGGTCGGGAAGACCAACTGCCTTAAAGTCCTGTTATCATCCGCATTGCCATTCGCGGCATTTCCATTTGCGGCCATGTTGATGTTGTGGCCGTTCTCAAACTGTCTTTCCTCCTCGTGCCCTTCGTCTCCTTGATCTTCTTGATCCTCTGGTGGTGGTGTGGGCTCACGAGGTCTATTTGCTGCTTGGCGTGCCCTCTTCACTGCTGCCCTGTTTTTCCTCGAAGTCTTCTCTATCTCCGGATCGTATAATAGAGTCTCCTCCAAAGAGCCCCTGGGCATCAACTTCTAGTCTCGCCAATTATGGAAGATAAAATCACTAAAAACCAGCTCCCCGGCAACGGCGCCAATTTTGACGCGCGGTCGTTTCGCGCTCAAAAATATATTTGTAAACTCCTGTGCCCACAGCGAGCGTAGCTAGCCAATGAGTACGGGTCGATCCCACAGAGAGCCGTTGCAATTCTATCTCCAAGTAACCAATCACAAAGGGGGGGTTTTGGTGTTGTCACTAAACTGAATGTAAATCTGCAAAAGAAACTAAAGAAAATATCAAATAACAAAAGGTTCTAGCATTTGAATTAGAACTTGATTTAAACATAAAACAACTCGATCATGGGCACACCGATTTTTATACATGATAGGTCATCTGGTTATGGTGACCGGATTCCTCTCTGCGTCTCCTCATCCATCCTTTCATTTTAGGTTTAAAAGTGATTCATCTTCGATTAAACCCCTAACCAGTTACCCACCTCCTGATTCCTCTAAGAGATGTAAGCAAACAAGTAACAGTGTGCCCTAGACGGACCCAGATCTGTTGTGTTCAACTGATTCCTCTTGTGCCCACAACACCCCATTAATTCCCTTATTACTATATGAACCGACACACAGTCACGATTCACCAATTCAATTAATAGTGGTGTGCCCTCTTTACCTAACGAGTGATCAGCCACATTGAGCACTTCAGACACACACTCACGTGGAACAAGGCACAAGAATTAACGGAAACTAATCATGCATTACTATGCCCATTTTGGCCTCACGAGTCCATATTTATGCTTAATCCAATTTCATCATTCAAACGCCAGAATTAAAGATCTAGCCGAGAAGGCTAGACATAATTAAAACTGCAGAAATTAAAGATATAAAAAAAAGAACTTAGTGAATTAATTAAGCAAAAAATTGACTCCAACGTCGATGAACATGAACATAACCTAAGTCCCGAAGGTTTAAGACCTTTCAGATTGTTTGGCTGCCTAAGCAGCGTGCAAAATTAAAGATGCAGAAATGTAAAAATGTAAAAATGTTTCAGACTGTAAAAACCTCATTTTTCCAGAAACTAAACTTGTTTAAATAACTACATTCCCGAGTAGAGTTTCCCCCACAGGCGGGGGTCTTCTGCTGAAAATCCGGAACGGTGTGCCCTCGCTGACTTTGACTGGATAAGCTTCATCTTCAACAAATCCCTATTTTTTAGGGATTGCTCTTATCTCCTCAAATTGAGCTTTATCTCTTCGTCTGAGCTTATCCTTTTGTTGTAACACCTTCCAGGAGTCTAGCTTAGCTCCAACTCTCCTACGGATATGTAGCTATCCTTCCACCAGCTGTCCTTCAACTGAATCCCGAATTTCACTAGAATGCCCATTCTGCCCTGTGGTCGAGTCTGTGCGAGTACTGTGGGCACGACATCATCTGTCAGCTCCATCCGTATCTGATATGCCCACTTCACTGACCGAATGTGGGATGGATACTGAAGAAGTCCCCTGTGCCTCTAATGAACATATGTGTGAGATATCCGTGAATAACTGGGCATAAAATGCCCCTTCCGCCAGACTCGACTCTTGGAATGCCCTTTGACCGCAACCTGGTTCTTTTCGACTCAAAACACACTAAAAAGGACATTTATAGAGGATAAAATGCCCATAAAAATACGAAAAAAATGGACTTATCAGAAGAGCTGCAATAGAAATGCAACTGGAGTAAATTTGAGGAACTGTAATTTAAATGCAAGTAGGAGATATGAAGAAAAACTGAAGAAAATTATGAAGATTTGAAGAACTTTGATAAAGAAATGAAGAAAAGAAGAAGAAATTATGAAGATTTGAAGATCGGAACCCAGAAAACTGATACCATGTTGAGAGAATGAGTAATTAATCGAGAGAGAGTAAAGTGAGATATTTTCATATTGAAACTAGATGAGATTACAAGCATCTAATCATCTATTTATACAATCAGATTCTATCTGTATAACTAAGCTAACTGACTAGCAAATCTAGCTAACAGAATAACAGAAAGTCTAACTAACTCTAACTCCTACACAAATGCGATGGCTGACTGACATCAATATAACTTATTCCAATAGTCTCCCATTTATCGTCTGTAATATCCTAAATTTTTTAGTATTAAAAGAATAGTCTATATTAATCTTAAGGTAAGTTAGGGAAGAAAATGAATATTTGTAAGTCTCATTTTTCAGGTGAAATGCGTCTGCTGAGTGAGGTAGAGATACTCGGGACATTTTTATATTTTTATTAATAATCCTAGATAGGAACATAGTTTGATTGATTAAATTTTAATTTATTGAGTGCTAACAAATTTAATGTCATTAATTTTATTCGAATACATAAATATGTATATAAGTGTATTTATGTTATATCATAATTGGGAAAATTAGTAGAAAAATAAAAGGGGTGCATGCACTATGCCATGTAAGTGATACTTGTCAACCAAAGGTAAGATATGCTATGGAGAATCGTAATTTGTAGAATAAATATATATAATAAATTAATAAAGAACAAGAGAGTGCCTTAAGTAACGTGGCACCGTAGCTTCCTAACTATTCACATCTACAATTTCACATAGAGGTAAATAATCAATAAGAAAGAAAGTGGTGGGTTTGTTGAATTAAAAGGAGGAACAGTGACAAGGTTAGTTCCTAAATTTATATTAAGTGTCATTCTCATAAATTTTCGGTAATAATTGGAGGTTTGAAGAAAATGGTAATATAGTTATTGTGTTTGAATCGCAAATTCCATATTATATACATATATACATATATATAAGAGATCATAAATCTAAAATAATTTAGTATTTCTTGATTTCTTATTTTTTGATAAAAGAATACTAGAACTATAAGTGGACTTAATTTCATTCATGATATTTTATGAGTTATGAAAAAAAAAAGTAAAGGGAGAAATCAGGAAAAGAATCAATTTAAATGTAAACTCTACAAGAACTGATTTAAGTATGTGTGAACAGGTTAAATATGTGTGAAATTACAAAGTAGCCTTAAATTAAAATTTAAGAATCGAAGTATAACTCGTGATTTTGTTTTTAGGACAGAAGGTTATATTTTCTTGTATAAAGTTATTAATAGCAATACAAAATATCAATTAAAGGTGCATAAATCATCTAATTTGCTATTTTACGGTTTATTTATGAAGAACAATTATTTTTTTATAATATTAGGTGAAAATCAAAATATTAAATTTATGTATGTTGAACATTAGTTATGTAATGGCACTAGGCTAGAAATATATATAAAGTGTTAAGGGTGGTCAAAGTGTAATTAATAAAATACAAGAGTTTAATGGAAACTTAGGCAATGTTTGGTATACTGGTATGGATATACACACATTAATGAAATCTGGATTGCTTTGAAAGATAATTACGTATTAGCTATTTTAATTGTGTGTTTGATTATTAAGATAAAAATACTAAAGATTGTTTCACACATCTGTTTGGTACATTGTTTTATTTGGTAGACTAGCTTATGGAATGAGTAAATTAGTTTAGGCAATGTTTGGTAGCCTAGATAAAGGCATATATACTAAGATTGCTACGCCAGAAACTGTAACCGAGGGGGGGGGGCGTCGGATACATTGTCCAGCCGAATCAGTAAATTACACCCCGGGCCTCGCGTTAGGACCGGGTCTTGCGTGAACGAGCAATGACTACCAAACACACGGTTCTTGCTGGATAGCTTTACTAATATGCCTTTATCCAGGCTACCAAACATTGCCTTAAATTATAAGGGAATTTAGGTATTGAGTTTGAGATATAGGAGCCTTTTAGCTAAACTAAGTCAAGGTCAGTTGTTGTAGGCCCCAAAAAAGTAACAGATTTCGAGTAGAATCAATCACAAATTTGAAAGTAAATCTGACATCCAGGTGAGCTATATATATCTTTCTTAAATTATGTTCAGCTAATGAGCTCAGCTGTTTATCAACTATGAAGCATGAATATCTGTATCAAAACGATTTAGCTCAGTGTTCGCATTCGTCAGTATCCTACAAAAATATTGAGTGCTTAACTAGACTCGAGTTCGGATCCTTTAAAGCTTTAGGACCGTATACACTATCTTTTATTAGATAGCTGGGCTGGAGGACGTGTATATAAGTTAAAACACTGTAGGAAGGGACAATTGAGATAGAGCGTGCAAATATGGTTAACAGAAGCTTTGTATACATGGAATATTTTTTTAGATTTGAAACCTTTCCATTGTTATACTTTTGTGGATACGATATTCATATTTATAAAATGATTGTGAACTATTTATCAAAATTTCTCACTGGGTACACTAGTACTCAGTCGAAATCTTTTCTAAATATATTTCAGGTTGAGAGGTTGGCTGGAAGATGACGGAGCTGAGGCGAGGGCTTACTTGTTGTTATATACTTGCTCTTTTTGTGTTGTTTAGAAATCCTAGATACTCTAAAACAATGAAGTACTTGAAATAATTTACTTAAGTTGAATGAAGATGTTGTACACTTGTTCCGTTTACTCTGATATAGCCTATCTTCATTTGTGTTGAAGCATGTTATGATTTATGCATATTGCGAAGATGTGCCTTTACAATTGGTTGGTGGGATAAGTTCTCTTTGATGATTGGAAATTCATTTTAAGTTCCTTCTGAACGCCTTCGTGTGTGGTTCTATTACAGTTACAGAGGTTATGCTGCCTAAATGATTGAAGTTCTAACCTTGTTTCTATAATTGTCTTTATGCAACAACCCCTTCCCCCTCTCCCCCCAGTGGCGCGCCGGTTCCTTGTCACTATTTTTCCGGGATGGGGCATTATATATTGGTATCAGAGCAGGTTTACAACTCTGTAGACCTACAACATTATTCTTTGAGTTTAGAATTAAGTCTAGTCTCTCAAACTATTTATTCAGCATCTCTCAGCACGTCATCTACGTCGCTCTCAACGAAAAGGTATGCAAGTACTTATAAAATTAAGGCACATGAGAGTGCCGTTAGTCACGTTATATATTTTTTCAGGTTTCATGATTATATGATTCATTTATCAAAGCTATATCTAGGTTTCACGATAAGAAATCGTGATTCTTTCTATTCAGGTTTCATGATAAGAGGTCATGATTCAAAAGCTATTTCGATGTTTTATGATGAGAGGTCATGATTTAGATATTTTACAGGTTTCATAATCATATATTGTGATTCAATTATTTAAAAATATTTATTTCAGGTTTTGTGATAAGATATCATGAATCGATTATTTATAATATCTCAGGTTTCATGATTAAATTTTGTGATTCATTTGAATAAAAGTTATTTCTAGGGTTCACGACAAGACGCTGTGATTCATTTATAAAACATTATCTCTAGGTTTCATGATAAAGTACCGTGATTTGAATTTTTATTAAAGTTTAACGATGAGAGTTCGTGATTCGTCTAAAGTTATTCAAAGGGGTTAAGATATCTAAATTTTGATTTTGACCAAAAGATAGCAATAATTAAAAGAGAACATAATCACTTTAAGTGATGAGAATGAGTTGTAAATGGCTTTTAGATTGAACATAGCAAATAATTTAGACTATAGTAGGTTGACCCTAGCATTGACCATTAAGTTATCTTGTTGTTCTTGAGAACTTAGACTAATTTAATAGACTTCTTCAGATGGCCAGAGTGATCGAGACCGTACGAAAGCGCACTATAATTTCTATACTTTTGAGGAGCACATTGAGAGATTTTGAACATATGTTAATGATAGATACGATACCGTACCGGAGTACATTGGGCATTTTATGTCGCTTTGGTGACGTGCTAGTGGAGCCGAGGGAGGAATTTTAGATTTTGAGGCCTCTTATAGGTTAGCTTATGGTTTACCACTTTGCTGGAGGCGTAAAGCACTGGAGGTATTGGCTGATACGGTCGATTGTGTCCCTGATACCATGGCTGAGATAGGAGACTTTCCTAGATACTGTAGTATGATTATAAAGGTCTGGGCACTTTGGAGAGGATGTCCTCCTGTAGACGTACCACAACCCTGGTCCACCAGATTCTACCGTGCAACGGGACGTGGAGGTAGATCCTGGTATACATGCCCCTAGTTTCATTCCTCATGTTGGTACACATGATGCCGAGGCTGGATTCCATATGAAAAATTCCATATTATATATATATATATGGGTATCATGTGTATCAACATGGGGAATGAAACTAGGGGCATGTATATCAGCATCCACCCCCACCTGCTGCTGCATGGCAGAATTTGGTGGACTAGGGCTGTGGGAGGGTGCTGCTACGTCTACAGGAGGACATCCTTTCCAAAGTGCCCAGACCTTTATAATCATACTACAGTATTTAGGAAAGTCTCCTATCTCAACCATGGTATCAGGGTCACGATCAACCGTATCAGCCAATACCTCCAGTGCTTTCCACCTCCAACAAGGTGGTAAACCATAAGCTAACCTATAAGAGGCCTCAAAATCTAAAATTCCTCCATCAGCTCCACTAGCATGTCGCCAAAGCGACATAAAATGCCCAATGTACTCGGGTACGTTATCGGATCTATCTCTAACATATGTACACAATCTCTGAATGTGCTGCTCAAAAGTATAGAAATTTTGAGTGCACTTTCATGCGGTCTCGATCACTCTGGCCATCTGAAGAAGTTCACTAAATTAGTCTAAGTTCTCAAGAACAACAAGATAACTTATTGGTCAATGTTAGGTTCAACTTACTATAGTCTAAATTCTTTGCTACGTTCAATTTAAAAGCCATTTATAACTCATTCTCATCACTTAAAGTGATTATGTTCTCTTTTAATTATTACTATCTTTTGGTCAAAACCAAAATCTAGATATCTTAACATCTTTGAATAACTTTAGACGGATCATGAACTCTTGTCGTGAAACTTTAATAAAAATTTGAATCACGATACTTTATCATGAAACCTAGAGATAATTGTTTATAAATGAATCACATCCTCTTGTCATGAAATCTAGAAATAACTTTTATTCAAATGAATTACAAAATTTAATCATGAAACCCGAGATGTTATAAATAATCAATTCATGATATCTTATCACAAAACCTGAAACAAATATTTTTAAATAATTGAATCACGATATATGATCATGAAACCTATAAAATATCTGAATCATGACCTCTCATCATGAAACCTCGAAATAGCTTTTGAATCATGATCTCTTATCATGAAACCTGAATCAGAAAAGAATCACGATTTTCTTATTGTGAAATCTGGATACATCTTTGATAAATGAATCATGACATATAATCATGAACCTAGCGGATTCCAAAGATCTAACCACTATGTATAAGATGATGAAGCAGATGTTCAAGAAAATAATGGGCACTCCATCCTCTGCCTCTGGTCCAGCTGGAACATCAGCCATTACTTCTTCCGCCACATCCACTCCCGCAGTCACTACAATAGCTGAACTCACTCCAGAAGGACCCAAATCGGAGTCTGAAAAATCCTTTTCTCCTCCGACTGAACATGCAGATGCTACCATGGAGGAGGCTGATGCTCCTGATTCTACAATGGTGCTAAACCCCACTCCGCTCCAGTAAGTAAGTCTCGGAGAAGAAGAAAACCCTATCGATCCAGATCTAGGGTTACATGCTCAAGTCCTTGATGAAAAGAAAAAGAGTTGTCCTACCTGCAAGTCCAAGTGACTTCATAGCCAACAAGGGTTAGATAAAGAAGAGGCTGGTGAGGGTTCGAGCAAAAAGGCAAGGCGAACACTGAAGATGGAGAAGAAACCAGTGAGGTCCTTAAAAGATGAGTCTGATGAAGAGGAGAATCCCCCTAAAAATTCTCCAGACAAAGTTGTTGGAGATGTGGAAGTTGATGCTGAATAGCAAGAGGAGCCTATCTTTGCCATGCTAGAGGCCGATGTTCCTACCAAGCCTTCGTCTTCAGGACTAGTATCGAAAGAGAAAGGGAAAAAGAGTGTTGTATCTGGCCCTAAAAAGAAAGCTTCTTCCCTTGCCTCTTCACAAGAAATGATCTCATCCGGTATAGCCAAAGAGATTGTCTCTCCATCCCTCACTCACTCTGCTGATGTCAAAGATGATGCCGACTCTAGTGATTCAGAACCAGTTTACCCTCCAGGTTCCCCTCTAGATGTTTCTTCTGCTTTTAGTAAGACATTCTACTCTAAGCATGCTAAATCCTTTCATAAGACTATTGTTCTTCGTCATATGCGTGTCTAAAAACAAATTGATGTGCTTAGCTTTAAAAAGTATGGGATGGATATTTTTCTTAAAGAGAGGGGTCTCTGGAAATTTGTTTCAGCATTATCTTCTTTTGAGCCTGATGTTGTTGTTGAATTTTATGCTAATGTGTCTCCTGAGATGGGTGATAAGTTCAAGAGCAAGTATAGGGATGTTTATATGAGGGATAAAATTTATTTGTTTAACCCCGTGCTGATCAACAAATTTCTAGGTCTAGGTAATGATTCTGATGTTATTCGCCTTGATTTAATTGATGATGTTGTGTCGACTGTGACTGGTAGTTTGGTAACAAAGTGGACTGACAAGATTTCCACTTCTAAGCTCACATTCTTCTACTCTGATTTGCACAAATTGATTGTGTGTAATTGGTTACCCACCACCAACTCTCCAGTCCTCACTGTTGATCAAGCAATCTTGCTCTTCAAACTCGGAACCAAAATTCCCTTCAATCTCAGAGACTACATTTTTTATTGTATGTTGAAGGCTGCTGCAAAGTCAAACACCATCAGCATATTGCCATTTCCCTGCCTCATCTATGCCATCCTGGTTGAACAAGGTATGAAGCCCAACAAGAAAAAGATAGTTAATGAAACCTCAACTATCTCTATCATCAAGCCTAAAGGGAATGAAGATCGTGTAATTGATCTTCCTTACACCTTTGGTCGAAGTTCAACTGCTGCATCAAGGAATGTTGGTCAGGATGTTGCTGCAGAGAGTGCTCTCTCTCTTCCTCTTTCAGAAAGTGATATAGCAAGTGCTTCCTCACACTTGGTGACTGTTTCTGTGCAGGTTTTAAACTCTTATATTTCACAGATGGATTCAATGATTCATCAAAATACAGTTCTCACCAATGCCATGGTTGAGCTTCGTCAAGCTCTTCGAGGAACTCTTTATACACAAAAAGAGAGAGTAGCCACGTTTGTTGGTACTGGTGTTGGAGGTAATGATGGGGATGTTGAAGTGGAGAAGGCTGGGAAGTCCACGACCAAGGCAAGAGGTAAGAAAAAAATCTGAAACTTTCTTCATCAAAAACAATTTTAATTATGTTATGGTTTTATGCTGGACACAATTTATGTTCTGTTGTTTTAATGTGCTGGACACATATTTAATTTTATGTTGTTTTGGGTATTCAAATGTTGAATATCCTTGGATATTTTGGTTTTAATCATCAGTGTTAATCTGATGATTTTGATTTATATATGTTGTGTTGCATATTTTATATGTGTGATGCTTTTGTTGAGGATGCTCTCAACATTGATATTTTGTTTCTCGCATAACTTAAATTATGTGATGTTTTGTGTTGGGAATGTTCTCAACATTGCCTATATAGGGGATAATTACCCACTTGTATTTCTGTATATTATTGTGTAGGTAATAACTTAAGGGGGAGCAGACCTTAAGGGGGAGTTTTTAAACTCCAAAATTTTTGATCCTATTCCGCTGAGGCTCTAACTGTATATAACGAGCTTTTTCATGTTTTGTGCAGAAATGATAAGCGTAAGGGGGTGATTGTTGAGAATGGCATGTTCCAAATGATGTTATCACTTCATTTGATAACATCGAAGTCAATGCCGTCCTTAATGTGTTCTGTCATTCTCATCACATCGAGTCTAACACTCGGGATGCTAATCTTATCCTTTCCTAGTATTTTGGATTAATTTATTTTAAATTAATCTGAATAATTTGTGATTTTTATCAAATATAATTTTCCACATATTTTGGTATTTATTGGATATTTTATTAATAATTAAATCATGGATTATGGTTGATTTTGACTTGTTCAAAATCAGTTCCGGTTTTATAGGGACGTGATGTTCCCACTCCTTCTTGAACACTAAATGTTGCAGATAAACGTGGGTCACTGGTGTAACCGCTACTATTGCACGATGTTGAAGAACGTGTGTCACGGAATGCAGAAGACGGTTATTTCAAGTACACTTCAGCAATGGAAAGCGGAAGACGGTTGATTCAAGTCCAAATAATCTAGAATCGTGAAGCAACTGCCAAGACAAGATGGGAGAAGTATTTAAGGTCTTTTCAGATCTTAAAATCATTCATGCAGGCAAGTTATCACCGTGGTTTGTGAGAAGCTCTGAAACTTGCATCTAGTGTCGTCTCAAAGATCCAAGACATTCTCCCAGACATCAGCCTAGCGTCCCAATCAACTGGAGACATTCATTCCAGTTGTGTGTGTAGGTCAGATAGTCACCTTTGAGAGTCTAGGATTTTGAGTGACTTATTGTAATCTATCTATGTGTTTAGATAGGTTTGTATGAGTGATTATTCGAGTGAGTAAAGCTAGGATAATCCTCTGAATGTTTTATGTAGTGTTGTCAAGGGAGTGAACCGAGACAACATCAACATTATTTTTGTATTTCACTTGTGATAGTGAATTTCGCCTTGAGGCAATCACACACCGTAAGGAGTGTGATTTAAAATTTATCTTGTGCAAAATTCTGTTTATGTTTCCGCTGCATGTTGAAGGCAATGTGGTAACACCAGCTTCAACATTTCTTTTAACTTTGCTATTTACATCCAAAATTCACATTATTTCAAGCAACAAATTATAACATTTTTCATTAATGTCGTTTAATTCCGTTCAAATCCTGTTTAAGTTCGTATTTAAATTCCTGTTGTAATTTCCAAGTGTTTGAAAGAGTTAATAGCATTGTGTCGTTATGTTTTACAAGTGTTGGGTAATTATCGATCTTTGTTAAAATTTATTTCGGATTTAAACAAAAACTGGAACCATAACTGAGCAGTGTCCAGCCGCGGCTGGGGACCCAGCCAACGCTGGGGTGCCTTCTCGGCCAGGACAGCCCCGCGGGCACGGAGTGCCCTGCTGGCGTTGGGCACCTTTGCCCAGCCGGTGCTGGGTCACTCTGCTGGTACGGGAGCATGTGTTTCGAGCCCCACCGATGCTGGGCTGCTCCACCGGCGCTGGGTGTCTCATTTCCAAGTCTATTTTTGGAAAAATTTTGGATTCTTAAAATCCATCCAATCTTTGATTCTCGTATATTATCGAGGTTCTAAAGTCGTGCAATCTGTAATAAGGTCTTAGTTAAGGGTATAAGGGTTTAATCTCAATTTAAGTTTCCGTTAGAACTTAGGATCTTCGAATAGATCGCTAAGTCGATAATCGGCTTTTGTAGGAAGAGGTGAACCTGGAGAAGACCCAAGAGAGGATTTGCAGCTCGTTTCTTCGTCCTCCGCTCCGTGATCGAAGTGGGAAATACTATACTCATCTATTATTTGAGCTAATAAGATCTAGAAGCATGATAGGGCAAGATGAAATATCCAATTAAATGTTTTGCTCTACCTGATTGATCTTTGTACAAAGGAAAGAAGGAAGTTATTTTGAAGGATTATTGTTAATTGAGCTCTTAAGCATGTTTAGATGTTATAAATGCTTAGCATGAGATATTGAGAATTGTTTATTTATTGCAATAAGTATATGTATATGTGATCATGATCTTGAAAGTGATGTTGATATTTTGCTAAGAACTGTATAGATGAGTGATGCCTTCTAGGGTAGTATTAAAATCACTTGTAGGCTATGAAATCATGCTTCATTTGAAAGATTAGTCCTAGATGTTTTGCTCTAGGCTTGATTATGCTAGCAAGGTTAAGGAATGAAGGATTATGTCAGTTGATCCCTTAAGTTATGAGATCACGTTGATGATTAAAAAATTAGTCCTGGATATTTTGCTCTAGGCTTTGTTTATGCTAGCAAAGTTAAAGAAGGAATGAATGATTGTATAATTTGATTAAACAGGATTTGAGCTCAAAGGATTATGATTTTATATCACTAGGATGTGATCTTTGATCACTAAGGGAGTCACTGCTGGGTAACCCCCTCGCATATTCGAGTCACTGCTCGGTAACCTCCTCGCATACTCAGTAGGATACTTGAGGTAATCCCTCTCTTATCCTAAGGCATGCCTAAGGGTGCAGCAGACATCAGGTTTGAGCCAGGAAGGGCCCAAAGGAAAGGAAAATGTTTTGCGGATATGGAGAGGGCTTTTGCGTTTTGCTCTCCATATATTGTCAGTTGTTGATTGGATATTTCTAAAGTTTCATTAAAGAGTCTTATTAAAACCCACTGAGTACATTAGTGCTCACGCCCTCTTTTTCAAATGTTTTTCAGGTTAAGATACTGAGGATGTTGGTGGCTGTGGGATATGGGTTGACTGTCAGAAATCTTGTTTTGCTATTAAGTATTTGAACCCCACTATGAATTATACTACTCTGATAATTCCTAGTTATGATTCCTAAACTTGTTATCTTTATCGGAATTCCTATGAATACCTTCTAAGATATGATTAAACATGATTATATATATCGATGCCTATTTAAGTTATATCAATGCTCCTTGGTTCATGTTTACTTTTTGCCTATGAAGAGGCTTGAGCATGATTGGTTCTGTTTAATTGATTCAACCTATGAATGAGTCTATTAATTGTTGGTATCTGCTTAAGTAGTCTTATCCCTTTTGTTATACTTTGCAATCCTTCTTGATCGAGTTATTTCATGAGTTATTGCTTATCTTTCGAAAGTACTTCCCTATTTGAGAACCTTCTTCATTAATTAATCTTCCGCTTAAACCTTTAATCTTCTTAATTAACACTCTGTCCTCATTAATTAATCCCACTCTCGGGATCGGGCTGTTACAATAGCCCTTGCTTCACATCCATGGAACTCCACGTCCAAAATAGGGATTAGTTATTGACTAAGTCAAAACTCTAAAAAGTGAAGCATATCTTTTATCCCACTAGCCATATCCATTCAAATGGTGGGATAAAATAAATATCAGTCATAAATTAAATAATGGATAAATATTAAAATATAAATCTGTAAATTATTGAGAAAGGATAAGATTATCAAAACTGAAAAAGACGGTACGGACAATGAGTGTAACATCCGATGCTACATTGACACCCAATGTTATATACGATGTGATGAACACTCATTTCCAACACTATCATCTTTGCATTTTCTCTTCTTTCCTCTTCTGATAAACTTGCAGGTTGACTTCAAACTTTTATCTTCTGAGTGTCATTTGGTGCCAAGTTTGCAACTTCTTTAGGATGGCCACTTTGCCAGTTCAGCTGACTTCGCCCTTATAACTGATCAACTTACATTCTATAGTTTCACACTGATCAATTCTTCAACTGATCTTCACCACTTTATTTTTAGAGACTGCCTTTAATTTTAGAGAATCATAGTTTTACTTTATTTAGCCAAAAGGCGTCTCTTCATCAATGCAATCAGCATACATTTTAATAATGAAGTGGATATATCATGTATGGCATCTATGAATTTGAAACCATGGCACAATCAGACAATGCAAACACCACCTAACCTGTGATTATGTTTGAAGTCAGACCTAATCATACGCATGCAGCTATTATATGTCACTATGTCACTATACAAAGTCAAACATCCACGTCAAGCGTAATTTAATTATCTATCCATATTCGTTGTTTCAATACTGCTGTAGAGAGAGAGAGAGAGAGAGAGAGAGAGAGAGAGAGAGAGAGAGACTGCAATGATTTGAAATTACAAAAAAGAGGGCTCCCCAGTTGACTGGGATAATTATGCTAAGATTCCTCGTTTTCATTAGCTGTCGCTTTGCGCTCAAGGCAATTCTGACTTGTATATAAGCATAGTTGGAGAAATGATGGAGCAGCACTCAAGCTATCATTTAACCTTTATTGGAGCAAAAAACAAACTAAGCACATTGCATGAAAATGGTAAGCCAATTTCAGAAGCTAAATGATTTCAATATTTCAGAATTCCAGCATTTCATTATGGTCGAAGAAGTAACTATTTATTTGCTTCTGCAGTTTTTCTTTATCCGATTTATTCCGTTGATCCTGCAAAACTAAACTATTATCCATTGCTGTAGGGGAATCTTGGCAATGCAAATATTCGCCACAAGCAGCAACCAGGGGTGCAGGGAGGAAGAAGAGCAACTTTGTTTGTCTTCGGTAATTAAATATAATTGAGAAGATCACATACAAAATTATCACTAGTTTTTGTTTCATGTATGATAGATTCTGATTAGTAGCGTTGATGCAGCTATGATAGCATTGGAGACGATGGCGTTCCTTTCAAACGGAGTGAGTTTAGTGACTTACTTCTATGGTTATATGAACTTCAGCTTAACCAAGTCAGCAATAGCACTTACAAACTTCATGGGGACTGCATTTCTTCTCTCTCTTTTCGGAGGATTTATTTCCGATACCTACTTGTCTAGGTTTAAGACTTGCATCGTCTTTGGCTGCTTAGAAATAATGGTAATTATATTCTGTTTTTATCTTCAAAGTAAGGTTTTAACTTGCAATTTAATCATAAACATAGATCCAAATGTGTTCATGTCAGCATTTTACGTTTTTCAAATAGATCATTTACATGAGAGCCCAGATATATCATTATTTATACTTTTAATGAATCACTAAAGTTCCTTAATTAGTATCATTTCAACAGAAGATAATGCATTGGTATGCTGTGAATCATTAATCATACATTCATACCAGTCTAGATAAGATAAAAATATGTGAAAAATAATCATTGTATTATTTTTGAAAGATTCTACTTCTTTCATAACCTTTTTAGATTGTAACAAGTCTGCTGAAACAATTCAGCAGGGTGGCGTGTGGATTTAGGGAACGGATGAAATTCAGAATTATCAATGTTAATCGAGGAAAACTTTATATCGCTAACAATTGAATTAAAGACCATGAGCATTATAAGCAAAAACATAAAATGATATATTTTTTTTCAGGGGTATACTCTGCTAGCAGTTCAAGCACACTTCAAACAGCTGAGGCCTTTCCCGTGCAAAGATGTGGTTCCAACCAAAATGAACGAATGCGAATCAACTACTAGCAACCAAGATGCAATCCTATTCACTGGCCTCTATTTGGTAGCCCTCGGAACAGGAGGGATCAAAGCGGCTCTGCCTTCTCTCGGAGCTGATCAATTCGACGAGAGAGACCCTAAAGAGGCCGCTTCTCTTTCGAGCTTCTTCAACTGGTACATGTTCTCTATTACACTCGGTGCAGTGTTCGGGGTAACAATTTTGGTTTGGATAAGTACCAACCGGGGCTGGGACTGGTCGTTTGGAGTATGCGCCATAGCTGTTGCTATGGCTCTTCTGTCCCTCAGTATGGGAAAATCTGTTTATCGGACCAATGTACCGAAGGGTAGAAGCCCTTTGGTAAGAATATTACAGGTAGGCTTATATCATGAATTGCTTAGAAACACGGTTTCTTCTTCAAGCTACTGATCATCCAATGTTTCACTACTTCTATAGGTATTGGTTGCAGCAGTTAGAAACAGGAATCTTCATGTACCAGAAATAGCGCAAGAGCTTCATGAAATTCACGACAAAGAAGCAGGGAACAGTGAGATTCTCCAGAGGACCAACCAATTCAAGTAAAGCTCCACTTTTCTTAGACAAGCAGTACTCTAAACATTAAATCCAAACCGACAAAATGGGGTGATTTTTCAGGTTTTTGGATCGTGCAGCAATCCTCAGGAACTCAGAAGATGCAATGACATCTACTGCTTCCGGATCATGGAGGTTGTGCAGTGTCACACAAGTCGAGGAAACGAAAATCATAATCCGAATGCTGCCGATCATACTCAGTACTGTTTTCATGAACACCTGTTTGGCTCAACTTCAGACATTTTCCATTCAACAAAGCACTACAATGGACAGAAAGATAGGAAGCTTTGAAATTCCAGGGCCATCAATCCCAGTGATTCCCCTGCTATTCATGACCATCCTTCTCCCACTGTACGACCGTTTTTTCGTCCCACTGGCACGAAAGATGACAGGCATCCCAACCGGCATCACACAACTCCAACGAGTGGCAGTTGGACTAGTCCTTTCAGTAATCTCCATGGCAGTGAGTGGAATCGTTGAAACACACAGGAAAAACATAGCCATTAAGCACAACATGGTGGACTCACCGGGGCCTTTACCAATAAGCGTGTTCTGGCTTGGCATACAGTATGCTATATTTGGAATGGCTGACATGTTTACAGTGGTGGGGCTGCTGGAGTTCTTCTACGCGGAGAGCTCAGCTGGCATGAAATCGTTGGGCACCGCCATTTCCTGGTGTTCGTTGGCATTTGGGTATTACACCAGCACTGTGGTGGTGGATGTGGTGAACAAGGCGAGCGGAGGATGGCTATCTAGTAACAATCTCAACAGCGACAGATTAGAGTATTTTTACTGGTTACTCGCGGTCATAAGCATTGTGAATTTTGGGGTATATTTACTTTGCGCATCGTGGTACAAGTACAAGAAGGTGGAAACAGAGAAAGCAGAAAGTGCTTCTGTGGATTACCTTGAGGAAAGAATTGATATGAGCGTTGGTAGGAATTCCAGCCCCTGAAATGTTATATATGGAGACAGCACTATCAAAAGTGACTAATCCATACATTTCTTCAGAAAACTAGAATTACTACTCCAAAAACATAAGCAGTCAACTTCCAGAATTTTTACAATACATAATGCAATGCGGATAAATATGTTGGAAGTACCTTGGTATTCCATGCTCCTTTACCATCTAGTTCCACTATCTATATATGGGCAGCAGATTCCGAGTCTCAACTATTATTACCATTCTTGAGCTATCTAAAGAAACAGAGCATAAAAATTCCATTGATGCAAAAGACCACCTTGTAAATCTATACACTTCTAAACGATCAAAATAGTAGAAACAATAAACACGAGGATCATAATAAAAAAAGAAAATTCGCTTCGTACCGAACAAGTCAAAAATCTCTAAATAGGGGGAAGAACCGATTCATCATGATTTATTCTACACTTGATACAGTAACAAGGATACAACTTTTCCAACCGTATGTAGTTGCAATCAGATAGCCACCTAATTAGGAACCTCTAAATGAAAACTATTTTCGCAAAGTGAAAACACCGATGGAATCATACAAGTCTACAGAAATCATAGAATGAAAATTAAAACAAAAATTGCATGTACTGCATTCGTAACAACTGATTCTTTCACTGCAAAAGGAGGATCCACCAGTGCAGCAGTTCATATGCAATCAATTTGATAATCACAATATTTAAGAGCTCTTGCAGTTTGCCAGGTTCCACCGGAATCAGAATCTTTTCATCTTTTTGACTTCATAATAGAACTGCCTGCCAGCCTCATACTGTCTCATTGTCTACTGGACTTTCAGCACTGCTGTGTGTGCAAGAGAAAGCCATGACATGAGTGCTGGATAGGCAACTCATCAATGTAGTAAAATTTATCCCATACGAGATAAAACCACTATGGAAGGAAATCTAATCCAGCCACCACGAGGTAATGGGAAGTCATCATGATGACAATCCATCAAACGAACACCAGGTATTTACGGAATTGAAAAGGTTAAATATATAAAAAGGAAGATGAGTTATTAATAAACCGATCAGATAAACCTTCTGAATAAACTAGAAGGCACTGCGTCAAGAAAATGCAACAGCACTCCCCCTCTCAGACGCGTTGTACATTGTATCAGATACTCTCGAAGGAGGCCAATACCGGAAGACCGATCTACCAACAATGTTTTCAATAGGCAATGGACCCCTGAAACATCAACAATTCTAAATTAAAATCCATGTAACTCCTGTTACAGAAATCAACAGGTACATACGGCACAAACGCACATCTATGCATTTTTTAATTCAGTTTAAGTTCTGATTGTAGCGATTATTTTGATCAGACAATCTTATATTCATCACCACAATAAAACGAATGGCTAACGGAAAGGGTTAGAGAAGGAAGAACAAATAACAATCCATCATAGATGGTCTCTTCCGAACAGTGATAGGAGACATTAATAAAATGTTGGGAGCCAATAATCAGATAGCAATAAACTGATTACCAGTTATGAGAATCGAAGCTGTTGTTCCTATTGTCTCCCAACACAAATACATAGCCTTCTGGCACAAGCTGTAATAGAATAAAATAGTGAAGAAGTTTTCTCATTATTTTATAAAAATGGATTTTAACGAACAAAAAAAATAATAATAAATTAAATGAACACAAAATATACCACCGGGTCCATTTCATATTCAAGAGGTTCCAAGATGAAATCTTCATCTTGAGCAATTCCATTAACCAACAATTTTCCATCACGAACCTGGACAAGGCATAAAATTAAACCATTTGAAGCAGAAGATGTGATAAATGCATATAAATTCAACAATCATTTCACATTACTTCTACATAGTCACCAGCTTTTGCTACAACTCTTTTGATGAGCACATCAGAAGAACTAAAACCAATTTCCTGAAAACAAGTCATGAAAGACACTCACATGTCAGAATAACCATGCTGTCAATGATGCTAAAGCTAAACTCAGAAATACCTGAAGAATTAAAGGTGCTTTGAAAATCACAATATCCGAGATTTCAGGCTTCTTGAATATATAGGAGACCTGGAAACCCCGTCAACAAAACAAGAACAAAAGGTATCAGCTTGCATATATCGTTATACAGATGTCATTATTATATTATTGAAGCAATCGGAAACACACCATTTTCCTAGATATAAATGATTGTTTCAAGACCAAATAAAGTTAATTCTCAGTCACATAAATGGAGGACATTATTGCAAAAGAACATGTTATGCTTTAGACCTTGAAGATTTTGCACTACCATTTCATTTCTCAAGAGAGGAGCAAGAACAAGGAAATTGATCAAGATTTTGCATACAGCGTGTTGCAAGAAAGTTAATATGGCATAAATGTTTCTCCAGCGAGTAACAACTTCAAAAATATTTCACATAAGGAGTACATGAAAATAATGCCATAAGCCTCAATTATGGACATAAAATATGTCGAGAAACCAAGGTTATCATCAAAGAAACTATCCACCAGTAGCCTGAAAGCTTTTTCATACAATGATAGATACATGATTACAGTTCTTTGTATAACACTGACTCAGTAAGCCTTCACTCTTTCACATAATACCAACAATCCAGTAGAGACATCTATGGTACTTTTATGCATTACAAAACCGCAAGAGTGATAGATGAAGTCAACCAGATTTCAACTAAGTTACAAGCATACCTTCTCAGCTAAAATACGATCACCCACATCAAGGGTTGGGTACATTGAAGTGGAGGGGATCGACCTTGGCTCAGCCAAAGTCGACTTAAACAGAATGCGAATGCTTAAAGCAGTAAATGTAGCCTTAGCATCTTCAGAGATGAAGCCCAAGTTCTTCAATTTCAATAACCAACTATTGCTACCACTAGAAACTCTCTCTGGCAAGAAACTCACACTACTAGCACCATCACCATTGGGCGCTAATCCCTTCAAACCGTTACTTATACCAGTATCAACACTCGCTCTCTTTACTGCTTCTCCACCGGTGCCACCACGGGTAAGGACTCCTCTATCCACCTCCCTACACGACGGTTCGTTGCACGGCAACCACTTAGAAAGCCGAAAAAATGGAATGACCGACGAGGCCTTAACCGGCGAAATACCCAAAACACACGAGGTCGAAGAAGTCCCCACAGACTGCATCACCAACGACATTAATCCCATCACCACAGGCGATTGGGAAGGTCCTCCGAGAATCTCTTTAGCCAGTGTAGAATACATGGTGATTGGATTTCTTTCCGATTTTGTGCGGGTGTATCTGGAGTCCGGCTTCTGCGAGGGAGAATGTTGAAAGATACGGGATCGCAGTATACAATCATCGATGAAGCGGGAGGCGACGAATTTGCCCGACGCCGCGTAGGAAGCCGTAAGGTTAGAGGCGACGGACGCCGAGTACTTGACCGTGAAGCGAATAGCCATGACGGCTAATTCCGATGTAGATGATCAACAAGATTTTGGGGTCGGTCTAGGATGGTAATAATAACACGCCATGATTAAGAGATCAAAAATGAATCGGAGAATCGGAGTAATGAAATACAACAGAAAAAACAAAACCCTAAGCTGAAAGGTGAAAGGCGAAAGGCGAAGGAGAGAAATAGAATTAAAAATTTAGAATAGGTGGACGGTTAGATGGGAAGACTCCGGATGGCGTAATTCTTATGATTTAACTTAAACGCTTGCTAGCATTTTAAAATATAAATACGCAAATCCTGTTGTAGATAAGATAATATACATATCAAATGGTCAATAGGCTAACCGGGTGAATACGCGATGAAACAATCAACACATTAGCTAAAAAAATAGTAGGGTGATTGTAGTGGTACAAGTGATACTTTTTGAATTTTTAGTAATATTTGTTAGTGTTATGATTGATACTGATTTTGATAGTTTTTTTTTTCTTCTTTTTTCTTGACCGATACTTTTTAGTGATACTTTTAGGATTTTTAGTGATATTTTTTAGTGTTATGATTGATACTAATTTTGACGGATTTTTTGTTAACGCATTGAACGGTCAACGTGTTGACCATCAAATATAGACCTAGTACACACAAGATCTTCCAATATAAATATAATCTTATATGCTTTTATATAAGAATCTATGTCCGATGGTCCCGAACGAATCTAATAGAGTTTAGAAGGGAGGGTTAAATGAACTCTTTTCAAAAGTGTTTCAAATCCGAAATAACACAGGCCCTGACTCGTTTTTATATTTTAATTGATTAGGAGTTATATTCAGTTGAGATATTCAGTTTGTGTGCAGTGGATAATTGTGTGAAACTTAGAGATAAATAATGCAATGCAAAATACAGCACACAAGGATTTTATAGAGGTTTGAAGCCTTAAAACTTTTACGTCCTCTCTTCTTTTTTCTTGAAGGGTAGTTCACTATATAACTTGAGATTACACTTAGACAAATTATACAATGAGATGAAAGTTGAACCTGGTAACAATGAGTTACTTGACATTGTTATCTCAGCTGGTTCGACAACTCACACTTACAGTCTCCGAAAGGTAGCTATTGCAGCGGTAGTTTCTTTAGTGGTTGCTCACACTTAGACGGAGAGTTAGGTGCTATTGACATCTTTACAAGGTTTTAGATATCTTCCGATCTTCAAGAGTTTGAGTCTTGAACTTTCGCATCAACTGATTGCGCTTCTTGAACTAAACGAGTGCTGATAATGTGATAATCAAAGAGAGAGCTTTTACAAGAACTGCTTCTCCCAAGAATAGAAAATAATTAATCAGGTCAGTTCTAATACTCTTTGACATGTGTACTTCTACCAGATGTTACATCTTAATGATCTTCAAATGCTAGTTATTAAAGTTGCTATATGATCTTTCGTAGAATTTTGTTTGTAAAATTGGCACTTAAATTTTCTGCTTGTACGTACATACACACACATACTCTTTGTATACTGACTTCTCCTATTTATAGAGAATTGAGGTGAATATGATTGTTGGTCATTAAAGTTACATAAACCGTGCAGATGTAAACATGTGCATGATCATGTGCATGTACATTATGTTGAACATGTAAGGTCAGAATGATAAATTGAAAACAAGCAAATGACACGAGGTTGATAATCCTGTTCGATCAACTGATCTACGTCAGGGGGACTTCTCAAGTCCGTAAGAAACAATTCACTACCCCGTTGCAAGGTTACAAAGGCTATTATATGATGACCTCCCGTCACTCAACCCATTTCCTACAAACTACAACCTCTTTCGATGGACTGAATTGTGAGACCCCCTCACAACCTAGACTCTCTCTAGTTCCCACAAAAAATCTTTCCGAGACTCCTTTAAGTGTGTATGAAAGCACTACAATAATTTTGGTCATACTCTACATAATTAACACTACTGTTCTTAAAAAATACCGTAGTAAGATACTCAATCACTACGGTTTTTTTAGTCCCATAGAGTATGAACGCTTTTTTTTCTCACGACTACGGTAATATAGGTTTCTGTAGAGTATGAGCGTGAATTTTCTCCTTATAACTACGGTGAGATAAAAATCGGAGTCTATTGGCATGTGTCAATTGTTAAGACTACGGAGTGGATATTATCCGTAGAGATTTCAACAGATCGCAATGTCTACGGTCTTGACACATAACTGTAATAATAATATTTATAAATAAGAAAAATAAATAAAATATATAATTTAAATACCATATCTACGGTTTTATTAAATTCTTAGCAATATATGTATTTTTTTAAAAAAATAATAAAATCAATTAAAACTTAAAAATTTGGGTAAAATATGGAATCCCTAATTTTCGATTTATCTCCCGTGCGCAGCCCACCGCTTCTTCTCTTTCTCAATCTCCCGTGCACTGCCCACCGCTTCTTCTCCTTCTTCTCTCTTATTGCGCCGCCCTCCACCTTCTTCTTTTCCTTGTCTCCTTATTTCTTATGTAATTTTTCAAAAACAAAAAATAAAATCCAATTTTTGGTCCAAACTTAGGGTTGATAGTTTCGCCTCCGGATTCAACTGTCCTTCACCTATGTGTATCCGGCAATCTTCCACGGCAGCAACCAACTGAAGTTTTCCATGTATGTCCAAGTTATAATTTTTTTTTTTGCTATAGAACTTTTTTATTTGTGTCAAATTGTTTGAAAATTGCTTCTGTAATGTGCATTTATCCATCTAAGATTTAATTTTTCAATGAGAAGTGTATAAGTGACTAATTATCAGTTTGTCTGTAGTCACTTGGGTTAATCAATAGTCAGTTTTATTTAAAAAAGAAAATGACGCTGAGGAAATTGCTCGATTATTGTGTTTTAATTGATATATCTTCTACACATGTTGACAAGCAGCTACTCAAGATGAATGAGTGAGATTAGGAATTCTTATCATTGTAAATGTTACGCAACTCCTTTTTCTAATGTTCTCTTTATTTTGTCAGAGAGGTTTGGAGATGGTGATGCTTGTGGTTTGGACCTTGATGAGATAAATCTTAGTATTGTGATGCCCTTATGTTTTTCCCCTCTATTTTGAATCTCCGCAGATCTATATTTCTCGTTTTTCCATAATGTTAGCTTAAACAAAAACAAAAACAACATTTGGATCAGTTGTATTATGCAAGCGGTACCATGTCCTAAGTGCAAATAACAATTTAGTTAGATTTATGTAACAATACTAGGGTAAGTTCTATGCTACCCCTAGGGTAGTGCAGAAAGTGACACAATAGACCTAATGTGACACTGTTATGTGTCACAATAGATCTATTGTGACACATAGCAGTGTTACAATAGGTCTATTGTGTCACTTTCTGCACTACCCAGGGGGTAGCATAGTTTTTTTCCAATACTAGGAAATAACCAATGGTAAAGCAAAAAAACTGGTGGACCTTGATTGGCTGAAGGCAACATATCACCTCATACAAAGAAAAAGTGTTTTAAGAAAGGAAATTTTGTTGTACAGCCATCATAACATCTCACATGAATTTAATCAATTCTATGTATATAAACATAAACCGCCTAGATACACCCAGTAAATATAGTAAATTGATTATTTAGTTCATATATATTAGCTTTGCACTAACCTATACACATGAAATGATTCCAGCTCATATTTATGTGTGTATTTTAAATTTAGATCGCACAATTTTAATTTATATAGTGTAGTAGATATGATTATTTATTTATATAGATTATGCACATCCTGATAAAAAATATTGAATATTTTTTTGTCTTGCTATATAGAACAGTTACTGTTTTGTTTGTATGTAATAAGTAAATAAATTTCCAATTAATTGTTTCAGAATTTTACACATTGTATTAGATATAAGGATTAGTTGCCATTTTATTAATGTACAACATATACTTAATTATTTCTATTTCTTCCTTCTTTATTTTAATAATGAAGTCATTTTTCTTTTTAATATACAACTGTCAAGCATGTAAATGTGATGTCTATTTGTTGCATTATTATCTCCACTCTTCTCTAGTCTGCCATATTACTACTGCATGAGTGGTGATAAGTGCAAAGTTGTTGTATTGCTAGAAAGAGTTCAATGTGCTTAATTTGCTAATTTATATGTGCATGATTAATTCACATTTGCAATCTGCAAGGGATTTGTTAAGTTTATCTCTCTGCTTCCTGCACTAAATTGAGTCTTCTAAGTAGCTCTCGCTTGAGATAACATTAATTAATCTGCTATAAAATGAGTTCAAGCATGAATCTTAAAACTTATACAATTCTGATCATATTTCTGTCTGAGAGCTATGTTCAAGCATGTTAATGTGTCAAGCATGTAAATGTGATGTCTATTTGTTGCATTATTATATCTGCTCTTCTCTAGTCTGCCATATTGCTGCTATATTAATGGTGATACGGTACACAATGCTAGAAAGAGTTGTTGTAAATCAACTGCATGTGTTCAGTGGTAAAAAGGGTGTCGTATGCTGAATCTGCTATTCTTTGAACCCATGTCCTCTGTTTTCAATCTCCTAAAAATGTTTAATGTTCTGTAGCCCTCTACTATATGTTTTGGTTTGAATATGTTAGTATAATCTAAGAGGTTTGGTGAATTGATTGCTAAAAGTTGCTGTGTACCTGCTACTAAACCCACATGTGTTGTGGTTGAAATAAAATCGTGCAACTGGTGCAAATGTCCAATCAAAGTCGATCCCTTCACTTTGATAGTACCCCTTGGCTACTAGTTTTGCCTTGTTTTTTATGATGACGCTTGTTCGTCCAGTTTGTTGTGAAAAACCCAATTCGTCCCAATGACCTTCTAGGTTTTTGGCCTATCGACAAGAAACCACACATCATTTCTTGTGAACTGGTTCAACTCTTCTTGCATGGCCATGATCTAGTCTGAGTTTTCAAGTGCTTCTTTAATATTTGCGGGTTCAGTTTGAGATATAAAGAGAGGATGCTCAGTTCAACTTCTGGTTTGAACTCGGCTTCTTGGATCTCCAACAATCTTGTCAGTTGGATGGTGTCGGAGCCATTTGGGAAAATTGTCTTCAGCTGGGTTTTTAGCTGGTCCTTCAGCATTGTCATTTGTTGTTTTCTTTTCTCTAGTTTGCTCTTCATCTTCATCAGTTCTTCCCACTGCTTCAGTTGTGGGGTTGATGTTCTCAGCACGATTTGTGTTCTCATTGACCTGGTTGCTTTCAACTGGTCTAGTGCTAGACCCATTGCCTTTTTCCTCTAGTCCAACTTCAAACTCTTCTAGAATAGTGTGATCCACATAGTCCTATGCAAGGATGAAAATATCGCTATCGCAACATATATCGCAACTTCAATTTTACGGATATATCGACGGATATATCGATATCGCATATCGATATCGCAGAAAATTGAAAAAAATGACGGAAATCATATTAAAATCTTGGAAATTTAGCATGAAATTTTAGGAACTATTATGACATATTATTGTGCACATATTCCACTAATTTTTTTTGATAGAATTGTATTTTGAAAGTAACTATATTAATAATACATTATATAAATACCGCCTGAGACAATACATTTGACAAAATAATACATAATACAACATAAAATGACTAAATAAACATTATAAAGTACAATTAATACCAAAATGAGGATCTATGAGGTTCAAATATAGTAGATGGAATGCCATCTTGTTCTAAACAATATTGGTACCAACTTATCACGTTCGAGTAATTATGGATATAATTATGCACATGCGCTTGATATGTTTCTTGATTTATTCCAACAGCTTCACCATGAATTGGATAATGTCCATTGACCCAATTATTTTGTTGATACACATTTTGAGTAGTCCAATCAATTTGTGAACTCCCATATGTGTAAGAAGCATATGAATCTTGGGACATATCACTATGATCAGTGCTACCCATATTCGTAGAATCAAGATTGGCAGAAAGTTCTTCAATATCAGTCCGTGGACTTTCTTCTTGAGTCCATGCATGTCTCCTTATGTATTCCTTTCCTATTGCACCTATTCCAGAACCTCTACCTCTACTTCCGTGGTCCATATCTTGTGTTGCATGAGTGAAGTTGGCCTCACAACTGAATGGACTCAATAACGTATGGCTTAAACCATAATCGTCTTGATTTTTCCCACCATTTCCACTACCATCATCATTTCTACCACTTCCATCATTTCCTCCATCATTATTTCCCCCATCCTCTGTTGAGCTATCTGTTTTTGAATCACGAAAAGTATTACCCACTTCTTTTTGTAATACTTGATTCACATTAATGCCATAATCACGAGTCATAGCAGCTATTTTTGGATCAGGATTTCCCTCATTATCATCTAAGTGTGTAGGGCGAACCCATTGAAAAAGTGGATTTCTTTTTTCATCATTTTCATCATTTGTTATATCTACCAGATCTAGATATTCTTGCTCTGCAACCTTATAATTTGTTGCAAAACGTGTAGCTCCTGGGCGTACAATATCTCCTCGACACATCTCCCGCATGAGTGCAAGTAGCCAACCATGATTATAAATGTAATTGGTTAATTGTCTAGCCTTTGCAATTACCTCTGCAACAGTCTCTTTTTTTCCAATATCTTCAAATATTAAGTCGATACAGTGAGCAGCACATGGTGTCCAATACAGATCATACTTACTCATGAGTTTTTTTCATGCTTTCAAAAAAGCGGAACCATTATCAGTAACAATCTGTACAACATTCTTAGAACCAACCTCCAGCACCACATCCTTTAGCAAACCATATATATACTTATGATCCTTGATTATATTGGATGAATCCCACTATTCTTTCTAAGACATCCGTTGATTTCCCGATCTTCTTTCTCTTATATTTTTTTTTTGCAAAGTGAAATGTCTTTATAAAGCAAAGAATATTGGAACTCAAATAATTACATTGAAGACCTAAAAAAGATCACAAAAATATATAGTATTAAATAAAAATCAAAATATATTATAGAAATATTAAAAAAATCGCGATATATTGCGATATCTTGCGATATTTTGCGATATCTTGCGACATATTGCGATATATTGCAATTTCTCGTCGATACTCGGGAAAAAAGATATTCCCCTCAATATCCGTATCGCAATGTCAATATCCGCGATATATCTGCGATATATCCGCGATATTTCGCGATATTTTCATCCTTGGTCCTATGAGTTATCAGTTTTACTAGGTAGTACTTGAACTGATGTATCAATTACTTCTTTGTTACTGTACTCATTGGCAAACTCATAAAAAACAATATGACATGTTACTTCCACAACAAGGGTTCATTTATTGAACACTTTGTAAGCTTGTGAATAAGGGGAATTATAACCAAGAAGGATTCCCTCATCAACTTTGGCATTGAATGCTTTCAGCTGAGTCTTGCCATTGTTGTGAATGTATCATTTGCAGCTAAATACTTTAAAGTATGAGATAGAAGACTTACGACCCTTATATAATTCATAAGGGGTTTTGTCATGTGAACTGACAATAGCGCTCTGGTTTTGTGTATGGCATGCTATGTTAACTACTTCGGCCCAGTAGTTTTCAACTATGTTGGCATCAGCTATCATTGCTTGAGCTGCTTCATTGAGGGTTCAGTTTCGCCATTCCGCTACACCGTTTTGTTGTAGAGTTCTTGCAGCTAAGTGCTCATGAGTTATTCTCAGTTCACTGAGAAAACTGATTATTTGCTAATTTACGAATTCAGTTCCATTGTCTGAACGTTCTTTAAACTGATCTCTCCCTTTCAGTTTGCAGTCTTCTGATCATAGCTGATAGCTTGGTGTAGGTTTCGCCCTTGCTTCTGAGAAACTCTACCCATGTGTATCTTGAGAAATCATCAACTACTACAAGAGTGAATCTTTTTCCTATGGGAGTTGGTGGTCTAACTGGCCCAAATAGATCCATGTGTAGCAGTTGCAGAGGAGCATTTGTCCCTGGAGAATTACTTCTATTTTTGAATAACGATCTCACTTGCTTCTCTTTTTGGCATGGCCCACATATGCCAGTTTTCTTGAAAATCTCATTGGGAAGCCCCTCAACTAGCTCCTTCTTAGCTAGGTAGTTGATTGTTTTGAAGTTGAGGTGATTCAGTCATCGATGCCATAGCCAGCTTGCTTCAGTTGATCCTTTTGATAGAAAGCAAGCTTCTGAGTAGCCCGTTGACCAGTCAACAACATATATGTTTCCTTTCCTCACGCTAGTTAGGAGGATTGCTCCAGTTGATTTGTCTCGTATATCGCATGAGCTTTGACTGAAGTCAACTGTGTATCCATTGTCACACAACTGGCTGATATTGAGCAATTTATGCTTCAGTCCTTCTACATGGGAGACTCCATTGGCTATCACTTTTCCCTTGACCACGAACCCTTCATCAATGGTTCGACTTTTGGAGTTGTCTCCGAATGTGACTAATGGGCCTTCGATTTCTTTTTAGCCTTCAAGATCCTCTTTGTCTCCCATCATGTGTTTGGAGCACCTACTATCTAGATACCAAACTTCTTTGGTCTTCTTCTTAGATAGGATGCTCTTTTCCTACAAGAGAAATGATTAGTTTTTAGGTACCCGTATGATATTGGGTCCTTGTTCACTAATCAAATGCTTATGGATCCAGATTTGCCAAATCTTTGACTTATCAGCAGGTAAAGAATTTTCAGACTTTGATCGTCTAATCAGTTTTACTTTCTTTTCAACTCTTCTTCTTTGAGTTGAATCAGTTAACTTGTACCTGCGATGAGAGTTAGTAGGATAAAACACTTCAATCATAACTCTCTGGTTTTGAGCTTGTTTAGCTCTTCCATAAGTCCAATTCTTTGTATATAGCCAGTTAATCCCTCTTGGAGTAACTCTTGGTTCATCTCTTGAATCCAAGTACTCATCATACTGGCTCACAAAGATACTTCTCTGATTTCTTCTCTAAAAAATTTGATACCTTTGTTGTTGATTGTGCCTTGATGGTTGATGAGATTGAGGTCCAAACGGAGTATTTCTTCTTATTCCTGTTGGCCTGTCAGTTCTGTTCACTGGTAGCCTGAACTGTGCTTGAGTGTAATACCCCAGATTTTTAAATAAGGTTTAGAGGATTGTTAATATTAGTTAATTAATTAAAAAGGAAATTTAATTAAGGTTAGTTAAGGTTGGATGTCAGTCACGACTTTTGGAGTCAGTTTTCGTGAAGATCGTCTTTTCGAGAAATATGATTTTAACTATTTTATGACCATCCGTGGTCTCGTTAGAAAGGTTTTAACTCAAGGAGTATGCCGGTGTTTTCGGATTTTAATTCTGAAGTCATTTGAGTTCCCGGTGATGAAAAACGCATTTAAAAGAAGAATGAATAGTAACTTTTGCGTGCGTTCATGTTTTGAGAAATTTACGAAATCCTCCTCGTTTATTCAAGTTCAGTTCTGTCAGGCCCCTCTTATGGGAAATGACTCAAGGATTCCGTTGGCATTCACGGATTGTCATTCTGAGGTCAATCGAACGCTCGGGAGCTGAATCTGTCAGTCTGAGTGAATAGTAAAAAGTAATTCCAAAAAGGGAATCTTTGCTCGTCTTCCTTTTGATGAACCCGTCTTCTTCACGAATCAAGTTAGTTCACTAGTATTCGAGCCAACGAGTCTCCCGGTATTTTTAGATTTCATGTCTGAAGTCATTTGGACCTCAACATCGAATAAAGCAGCTTTTAACCGAACCCGGGGTAACTTTTGCAGTATTCCCGCACAGCAATGGCTTCCAAGGGAAGCCAAAGCTTTTCCTATGTATAGGGGACCACCCCTTTAGCATTTCTTGCTCATTTCACATCCACTTCACTTCTAAAATCGAGAGGTGAAAAGCTTTGAAAGCCGAGAAGGTTCTGTCGAAGTAAAAAGCGTTCTTCGTGAGTGTTCTTCAAGACGACGAGCGGAGTGGTGTGGAAGGGATGCGGTGAGGAAATGTGCTAGGGACGCCGTTGAAATCGTAGCAGGCGGCTCTGCCGCCGTTGTGACTCGACGAGACTCCGAGCTAACCACATTCATTCGACGCACCTGACCCCGTCCATTTTTGTTCGTCGGTCTCAATTCCATTTCTTTTTTCGTCTTTAAATTCCGCATTTACTTTCCGTTCTTTACGTTCTTCGCGTTCTTCATTATTGCTCGTCTAAAGTTACATTTCGATTTTTGTTGAAATTCCAAGATAATAACGTAAATGTTATATTTCTCATTCAAATTCCGTTATTGTTATTCTAAGAAGATTAACTTCGTTATTCCGTTCAAGCCACATTTAACGATTTTGTCGTTAATCTAAATCAAAGGAGGATTATCGTGTTTATACTGTTGTAATGCCAAAATTCCTTTTAAGTTAAAAGCATGTTTTTGCATGTTAAATTCAAGTACGTTGTTTTATAAAATCCGGGTTAATTGTTCTTCGTGTTCTTCGTGTTCGTCAAAGAAATCAACGAACACGAGGAGCAGATGAAGAACACGATTGAAGGAACCCAGATGATGAGAGAGAGAAAAGAGGAAGAGAGAGGGAGCCCCGCGGAGGGGGGGGGGGGGAGCGCCGTCGCGCCATGCCCCCCTCGGCCGCACGACAGCCTGCCGGGGGCAGGGAGCCCGCCGGGGCTAGAGGCCCCGCGGCGCCCCCCCTCCTTTTCCGTGTTGTTTCATTTTCTGTTCTTTCCGGCCATTCCCGTACCCCTTCCTTCCTATCTTTTCGAGTCTTTAAAAATCATGTTACTCTCAAGCCATATTCAAGTTTAAATTATTGTAAGGTATTCAAGTTGATTTCAAATTATTCCAAATAAGATATTCGGGTTATTTTCCGTCTAAAAATTTAGAGATCAAGTCAAGAAGTTTCTTAAATAAATTAAATCATTCTCGATCCCCTTATTAAATCAAAGTCGTGCTATCCATGTTAAGTCCTAGCTAAGAAAATATTACTTGAGTATAATTCGAAATCTTGTATTTAGAAATCTTCGAAGGAGACCACTAAGTCGACGATTCGACTTTTGTAGGAGTTATCGAGCATCGGAGAAATACTAAGAAAGACCACCAGCTCATTGCCTCGTCCTCTGTTCCGTAATCAAGGTGGGTAAATCTATACTCATCTAAAGTTTGAGCTAATAAGCTCTAGAAGCATGTTAGGGCAAATGAGATATCCAATAAAGTATTTTTGCTCAGCCTGTTTGATCTCTGTACAAGGAAAGGAAATGAATAAATGGAGTTATATGCATGATTATGTTGAATTATTATTTGGGTTAGATAAAGTAAAGAAAGTTAGTATAAGTTAAGTAAGCTCTCAAGTATGTTTAGATATGCTAGAATTGTTTATTTATAATTTATGCTAGCATGAGGTGTTTAAAATTGCTTTATTTGCAATCGATGTCTATCCGCGTTCATTTCCTCGTATTTGAATGCTTATGCTTTGTTAAAACTCGTACAGTTAAGGATTAAGGATTGCCTTGTTAGGGTAGCTTTAACCCTTTATAGGCCGAGATCATGTAGTAATAAGGTATTAGCATTAGACATTGTTCTAATCTTGGTATTGCTAGCAAGAATAGGAAGAGAAGGAACTGAGCTTTCACTTAAGCAGGATTTGAGCTCGGAATTATTACGATAGTCACTGCTGGGTTTTTCCCTCGCAAACTCGTTCGGATATTTGAGGTAACCCCTCTTCTATCCTATGGCATGCCTAAGGGTACAGTTGATGACAGGTTTGAGCCAAGTTGGGCCCAAAAGAAAAGAAAAGGTTTTACGGATACGGAGAGGGCTTTTGCGTTTTGCTCTCCGTATACCGTCTATTAATCATTGGATATCTTGAAGTTATAAAAGCATTTTCGCTAAAACCCACTGAGTACATTAGTGCTCATGCCCCATCTTTTCAAATGTTTTCAGGTTGAGATGCTGAGGATGCTGGTGGCTGTGAATGTGGGTTGGCTGCCAAGACTATTTTGCTATTATCTAATATTTCCATGAAATCCCACTTTGTGATCCGCTACTCTGATACACTCCTTTCAATTCTTTTTAAGTCCTATTATGTTTAGCAAGACTCTATGAATAATCTCCAAAAACGATTTAATACCTATAAGATGCATATTATGTTTATCTCTGCTTTTGAGTATGACCTCCGTTCACCTGCAAAGAGGCCTAACAAGTTGGTATCTGATTAGTTAGCCGTTTTATTCCGCTTAAGCATGTTTTCTTTTAATCCAAGTAAACCCGAGCATTATCATATAACTTCTAAGACATGTCTTGATTCTTAAACTTCTTGATAAATGCTCCAACTTTATTCATTAATCCCTTAATAACACCCCGTCTCCACTCGTAAATCCCTATCTCGGGACCGGGCTGTTACATTGAGGCCTTGTGTGAACTAATGATTTGGATTTAACTAATGGTCTTTGATGAGTTGGAGGTCTTGGTTGAGCTGATAGCCTCTGCTGGTAGACGGATTGCCTAAACTGAACTGGTGGCCCTTGATGAGTTGGTTGTCGATGATGAACTGATGTTCTTGGCTGAAAAGAACCTTTCAGTTGAACTGGTGCTTTCAGTTGAGCGGATTAGTTAGATCTCCTAGGTTGTCCTTGAGGGATTTTAAGTATCTCATGGCCTTTGTTCATCTCAACTGACTGGGTTGGAGATGACCAGGTAGATCTTCTTTTTCACTGGTTTGAACAACTACCTTTCCTTTTTCAGCGATAGTGAACATGCTGTATCCTAACTCTGGACTTCTAATTCCAACTCTTTGATGGCTTAAAATCTCATCAAGAGTTTGAGATCCTTTCTTGAACTTAAGAGATACCTCTTCTCTTTCAAGAATCTCTTGCTTAAGTTTCTTATTCTCAGCTTCTAACTCATCATTTTTCAGCTTCAATCTTTCAAATTCGACTGACTGAGTTTCAAGAAATCTAATTCTATCATGATCAATACTCAGTCTTTTAACCTCATCCCTTAGATCATCATTTTCTTCCTTCAGTTCAACATGCATACATGATATAACAACTAACTAATCTTCTAGCATTTTCAATTGTTCATTTAATTCATTGCTAGAGATGGAAGTTTCATGAATATGATAGAAAGAGGTTAAGGAGTCAGATGTGCTAACCTCTTCTTCTTTTTCAGCCATGAGACAGAACAATGCCTTATCCTCAGTGCTGTAACCGTCTGAATCGATTTCTAATGGATAGTCTGAATCATCCAGCACAGCATTCTCAGTGTTGGCCATCATCGTCTTTCTTTTAAAAAAGCTTCTTTTCACTCTAGCCCTTTTGTCTTCAGGGAGCTCTAGACACTCATATCTATAGTGTCCTTGTTTATGGCAATGGAAGCATTCTGCTATGCTTCTATTAGTTGCCCTGGGCTATTCAGCTGATTGTTGATTCCTTTCAGCTCTCGGTTCTTCATCAGTTTGAAGTGAAACTGATGGTTGATCTCTGATCTTTTAAGCTTTTCTAGCAGCTTGGTGACTGACTGAATTTGCTCGTTGATGTCTTCAGTCAGATTTTGTTTCTTTTTAGCTGCTTCTCTTCTTCGATCAGTTGATCCTCCTGGATGTTCTCTGGCAGGAGAGATTCTCGGTCGGAAGCTATTTCTTCCTCAAGCTTCTCTAAACCGATTTCTTTCTCCATTGAAAGCCGCATCCTGAGCTGATGACGTGGATGCCTCTCTTTTTCAGTTTAGGCTGTACTTGTGAGCCTTGAGAGAACCAAAAAGTTCTCTGGGGGTGATGCTGTTTAAGTTTCTCGACTCTTTGATAGCTATCATCTTCATATCTCATTCCTCTGTAAGATTATCCAGGATTTTAGAATTCATCTCACTGTTGGGATAATTTCTTCCCAGATTATTCATCTCACTGATGATGCCTAGAAATCTCATTTCAAGGTTTGAGATGGTTTCTTCTGACTGCATTTTGAAGGACTCATATATGTCCACCGCCAGTTGGAGCTTGTTTCCCTTGATTGCTTCGGACTCTTTGCATAAATCAGCTACCAAGTCCCATATCTCCTTGGTAGTTTGGCAGTTCTTCGTATCCTTCATTTGATCCTCGTCTAGAGTTTGGAATAAAGCAGCTTGAGCTACAAACTCTAGGTTCTTCAACTTCTTCTCCTCGCTTGTGAGAAGATGTGTTGGCTTCAGAATCCTGGTCGGTTGATTAATATCAAGAATGTGGGCCTCGTTGTCCATCATGATAGTGATTGGACCTTCTTCGATAACTTCCTACATATTTTTATGGATTTAGCAGAGGTGAGCCTTCATTCTCCTGCTCCAGTTATCGTAGTTCTTAACTGAAAAGATAGGTAGCTTATAGTTTCCCTGTTAGTTTTGTATACTGGAAGACATGTCTTTATATACTTTTCTGATGATATGATGATATAGATTGATTTTATTGCAGTCACTATTTGTATTTACATTTTTACATAATTGTTTATGAATATTCCATAAACTTACATTGTAGATGATATGGTGTGGGTGAACACACGGTAAGATCATATCATCAGATCCTTGTATTTGCACTATACTTTTCTGATGATATGATGATATAGATTGATTTTATTGCAATCACTATTTGTATTTACATTTTTACATAATTGTTTATGAATATTCCATAAACTTACATTGTAGATGATATGGTGTGGGTGAACACACGGTAAGATCATATCATCAGATCCTTGTATTGTATTACAAGGCTCACGACTTAGATGGTCATGAATACACTATCGATACAATGTAGAATAATCTGATAGTTAGTTTATCTTGACTAATTGATTACTCTAATACACGTGTTAGTGTATTGAGGAGGATCACGATGGGATACCATTCTCTACTCTGATACTATAAGTTAGAGAACAAAGATCCACAGAGTCCGGGTTCTTAACTTATATTTATTGGCAAACATATCTATGTTTTGTTTATTGCTTTGATTTATCCATGGGTGAGATTCTTGTTGGGGTTTTTTTGAATTAAACCACCGCAGGATCATATGGTTGTTCATTAATCCATGTTCATACAAATCATAATTTTATGTCACATGCATGTTTATCACATCACGCACAAAACCATGTAAAACAAATCTAATAAAGAGGAAGACATAGATTCGAATTACTTACAATCGTCAGACGGTCTGAGGACAAGATTAAAGGTCTAATCTTGCTGTTGAATGAATGCAAACTGGCGCCACTTATCTCCACAAAAATGGCACACACAGATTCTACTCCAAGATCTTCTGTTGTATTCCCGGACTGTATCTAGATTCAGAGTGGGCTAAAATCTACTAGATAGGGTTGTGAAATCTGTGGATAACTTTGAGAGACAAAGAGGGGCTGAATAATAATGCTTTAAATTTCACCCCCCTTCCTCTATTTATAGGGAGGTGGGTGAAATTTCCATCTCCAAACCCTGCAGGGTTTGGGCCTCTATCTCAAGTTCAATATCCAGTCCACTATCAGTCAATTGGGCTACAACAGGGATCTAGAAGAATATTAAATTGGCCCAGTAATTTATTTAATATCCAATATCCAATAAACTTAGGATATAATTAAATAAATTAAGTTTTACTTTTATTCCACTAAAGAAGTAAAACTGACCTACCAATTTAATACATATTTACGAATATGCTTTCTCCTTTAGTCCAGCCATTCCCCGTGTTTAAGATATAATGTTCATTAATTAATTATGTCAGCCTCTAACAGCTATAATTAATTAACATCTAAAACCTTGAGTAGTACCACACAAGCTTTACTCATGTACGGAATAAATTCCACCTGCAGGGTTTCAACATGAACTTGTGTTTTCTCAAGAGAACATCATCAACCTGGCGCACCAGGACACGGTGCTCATACATACTGCTCGAGACATCATGTATACATTTTTATTACCCAAGATATCGAGTTTGATCTATGTAAAGATCTCACTTATTGATAAGTCAAAGTAACAAACAACGCACACATATGTTCACCAATATCACATGAGTTCAGAACTCGAACTCTGTGGATCTTTATTCTCTCAGTAACTGGGTCAAAGATAGAGAATAGTATCCTATCGTGATCCTCCTCAATACACTAACGAGTGTACTAGAATAATCAGTTAGTCAAGATAAACTAACTTATCAGATTATTCTACGGTGTACCGATGGTGTGTTCAGGACCATCTAAGCCGTGAGCTCTTTAATACATTATAAGGTTCTAATGATATGATATTACCATGTGACTCCCCACACCATATCATCTACAATGTAAGTATATGGAACATTGCATAGAAAAATTATAGAACGTAATCTAAATGCAAACAGTGACTGCAATAACTTTCATTTCATATCATCATATCATCAGAAAAGTATACAAAGACAAGTCTTCCAGTATACAAAACTAACAATTCTCTCATAAAATCAATAAACTCGATATCTTGGGTAATATCATTTTCATATATAATGTGTTGTGCAATATATATAAGCACCATGTCCTGGTGTGCCAGGTTAATGATGTTCTCTTGAGGAAACACAAGTTCATGTGAAACCCTGCAGGTGGAATTATTTACCACTGCACCAGTGAACTATATCTTATGATATGTTGTGCAATATATATAAGCACCGTGCCCTAGTGCGCCAGGTTGATGATGTTCTCTTGAGGAAACACAGGTTCATGTGAAACCCTACATGTAGAATTTATTATTTGCCACTGCGCCAGTGAACTATATCTTATAGTTCATCTGAGGATACTAGTATGTTTATCATACCATGCATAATTGGAAGCAAGAAGATTGAAAATGCGATGCTTGATCTTGGAGAATCCATAAACGTCATGCCCATGATGATTTATGAAGAACTGAATCTGGGACCACTTAAGAAAATAAGTGTGATCATTCAGTTGGCAGATAGGTCAAATGTCTATTCTAAAAGTTTAATAGAAGATGTTTTGGTGAAGGTGGGGGAATTAATTTTCCCGGCAGATTTCTATGTCTTGGACATGGGTAAACCGACACCAACTACTTCCGTTCTACTGCTAGGGAAGCCATTCATGAAAACTGCTCACACTAAGATCAATGTCAACAAGGGCACATTGACATGTGAGTTCGATAACCCGATAGTTATGTTCAACATTTTCGAAGCCATGAAGTATCCATAAGATCCCGAGTCAGTCAACTTCGTGAACCATTGCTATACCCAATCAGAAACCATTATGGGGCAAATGAACAATCAAAAACCCCTGAAATGGGCACTGCAAGTTGAATTAATTGACTGCGATACCCTCGACGTAGATAAAGACACCAGAAATGCTATCATAATGTTATACTTTCTGGAAGAATTACCGCATGGAGTGGTGGACTACAACTTACCCACCATGACTCAAACAGAAAGAATGTTGCCATCGGTGCAGACAGCATCGAAGCTAGAATTTAAAAATCTCCTGGACTACTTAAAATATGCCTATCTTAGGGAGAATAAGACATTGTTGATGATCATAAGCAAAGAACTGAGCCTTATTGAAGAAAACCGGCTGTTGAGATTGCTATGCCTATACACAGAAGTAATGTGATGGACTATGGCTGACATTAAGGGCATAAGCCTTATAGTATGTATGCATGATTCTCTTGGAGGATGACGCAAAACCAGTACGGGACCCATAACACAAGTTGAACCCCGCCATGAATGAAGTAGTGCTGAAGGAGATACTCAAGTTACTGGACATGGGAATCATCTACCCTATTTTAGACAGCAAATGGGTAAGCCCGATTCATGTTGTGCCTAAGAAGTCAGGAATCCAGGTCGTGAAAAATGAAAGGAATGAGCTTGTGCCCACAAGGCTACAAACTGGGTGAAGAGTCTGCATAGACTATCGGAAGCTCAATACAGTCACAAGAAAGGATCACTTCTTATTGCCCTTCATAGATCAAATGCTGGGGAGATTGGTTGGAAACAAATTCTTTTATTTTCTTGATAGATATTCAGGCTACATGCAAATTGTAGTAGATCAAGAAAACTAAGAGAAAACTACTTTCAATTACCCATTCGGCACATTTGCTTACCGGAGGATGCCTTTTGGGCTCTGCAATGCCCTTGGGAACTTTTCAAAGGTGCATGATGAGAATTTTCTCAGATCTTTTGGAGAAATGTATCGAAGTGTTCATGGACGATTTCACAGTCTATGGGGATTCATTCGACGCATGTCTTGATAACCTTGAAAGGGTGCTTAAAAGATGCTTAGATAAGTGCTTGGTGTTAAACTATGAAAAATGCCATTTCATAGTTCATAAAGGAATTGTTCTTAGGCACGATGTTTCAGAGAGAGGCATCGAAGTGGACAAGGCTAAGATGGAGATCATCAAGAAGCTACCCTACCCTACCACGGTGAAGCAAATTTGAGGTTTTCTTGGGCACGCCGGGTTCTATCTGTGATTCATTCAAGATTTTACAAAGATCGCTCAACCGATCACTCATTTTTTGCAAAATGATGTGCCCTTCATCTTTGACGAAGCATGTAAGGAAGCTTTTAACACCTTGAAAAAGAAGTTGGTCATGGCACCTATCATCCAATCTCCAAACTGGGGCATGTTATTCGAAATAATGTGCGATGTCAGTGGATATGCTGAGGGCGCAGTGCTTGGACAAAGGTGAGGAAAAGAAAGTCATGCCATACACTATGCCTCCAAGACATTGAACCATGCCCAAGCCAACTACACCACAACTGAAAAAGAGCTGTTGGTAGTAGTGTTTTTCTTTGAAAAATTTCGATCCTATTTGCTCAGAGCTAAGAGTGTGGTCTACACCGATCACTCTACATTGAAGCACCTACTTGTGAAGAAGGAATCAAAGTTAAGGCTCATTCGATGGATACTACTGCTACAAGAATTTGATTGGGAGATCAAGGACAAAAGTGGAGCTCAAAATCAAATGGCTGATCATTTGAGTAGAGTACTCAATGAGGAAAAAGACGTGGTGCCCATCGAGGAGTCTTTCCCAGATGAGTATCTATTCAACCTCAAGGGCACTGCACCTTGGTACGCTGACTTGGTCAATTTCATGATCTCTATAGAATTACCAACTAGAATCTCAACCTACCAAATGAACAAAATTAGAAGTAAGAGTCAATACTATGTATGGGACAAGCCCATACTAAGAAGAAGGTATACAGACCAAATCATTCGACGTTGCGTGCCCACAGAAGAAACCAAGAGTATTCTTGAACACTGTTATTCTAAAGCATGTGGAGGGCACTTTGGTGCGAAAAGAACTGCAAAGAAGATCCTTTGTTGCAATTTCTTTTGGCCCTCGCTTCACAAAGATGCTTATGAAGTGTGCAGATGATGCCCATACTGTCAGATAACTGGAATCATTTCCAAACGCAATGAAATGCCCATGATACCTATCATGCCGGTAGAAGTTTTTGACATTTGGAGAATTGACTTTATGGGTCCCTTGACCAAATCCAATGGACATCAATACATAGTCCTTGATGTGGAATATGTGTTGAAATGGGTGAAAGTAAAAGCTACTACCACAAATGATGCCCGGGTGGTCAAGAAGTTCTTGAAGTCTAATGTGTTCAGCAGATTCAGTGTGCCTAAGGCACTGATAAGTGATCAATGATCTCATTCCTGCAATATGATCATCAAAAATTTGTTTAAAGAGTATGGAGTGAGACATAAAGTAACTACTGCATATCACCCACAGGCAAATGGGCAAGCTGAGATTTCCAATCGAGAAGTCAAGTCCATACTTCAGAAAGTCATAAACCCCAATAGCAAGAATTAGAGTTTTAAGCTGGAAGATGCCTTATGGGCATATCACACTATCTATAAAACCCCCATCGGGATGTCTCCCTTCCACCTTATTTATGGGAAGAATTATCACCTTCCGGTGGAAATTGAACATAAGGTGTTTTGGGAAATTCAGAAGATGAACATGAAACTCGATAAAGCTGCAATTGAAAGGAAATTCCAACTTCAAGAGTTAGAAGAGATGAGGCTAGAGGTCTATGATAATGCAGTGCTCTACAAGGAAAGAGTGAAGAGAACCCATGACCACCTCATTCACCAGAAACAATTTGAGCGTGGACAAAAGGTTCTATTGTATAGTTCCAGACTGAAGCTATTAGGAGGAGGACTCAAGTCCAAATGGTCTGGACCATATGAAATCCAGACCATGTGCCCAAATAGAGTAGTGGAATTAATTGATTCAAGTACTGGAGAGACATTCAAAGTCAACGGTCAACGATTAAAGCATCTCAATGACCCAACAGTTTCATACATGAAGGCTCTCGGGCTCCAGCTCGTTGAGCCCACATACATGTGATAAAAAGCCAACATCGTGCCCACGACAATAACTGAGGCGCTGTCTGGGAGGTAACCCAGGTTCTTTTTTATTTTTCTTGTAATTTATTTATTTCCTTTTAAGTGTTTATTCTTTACCATGTTACACTAGGAGTTGAATTTTACGGCTGTATTTTTTTTTTGAAGTATTTTAGGTAAGAAATTTTGGTGAATTTTTCGTGGAAGGAAAGTATCAAATAAAACTGGACACTTTCTAAGTTCGAGGACACAAGGTAAAGCAAGATCGAGGATCTAGGGATATGTCCACCCTCGAGGGCACAACACAAACCCTGAACAGAAAAACCCTAGAAGCCCAAAATTCATTTGACGGGCCTGTCACATCAATCCTAATTGAGTGGCTAGGGTTAATTGATATACTTAACTACTTCCCCTCTTCTCCCCAAAAATTCACTCGCCATTTTTTCACCCAAATTTTAAAAAAAAATTACAACTCTTTCTCTCTCCAAAACTCCCTCTCTTTCTCTCTCTCAACCACCCAAACCACAATCACCATAGCCCCAAAAACTCACGCCTCCAAGTCTTCAAAGAAGAATATAGAGTTCACGCCCTCTATTTCTCCGGAAAGCACCAAAGACACCACCACCGATGCTGTTGCACCACCAAAGTTTTCCAGCACCGCCGCCATTGAAGTTCGACCCTCTACCACCATGGAGTAACCTCCGTCGTCCGTTTCCACCCGCGAGTCCGAGAAGGCTGACAAGCCCTCTCTGAAGATGGTGAAGGAGACCACCGATGTGATTGATGAGCACGAGGAGGCCATCATGCAGAAGGATGCCACACCAGAGCAGACCCCTAAGCCCTCTGCAATTGAGAGGTTGAAGAAGGTAAAGAAGAAGAAGATCCCAGCCGCTAAAGCTTCACCGCAGTCCTTGAAGCGGAAGAAGCAGGCATCGCCGACAGTGTCTGTGGGGAAAGAAGTCGAGCAAGAGGCTGAGGAAGGAGAGAATAAGAGTAGTAGGGAATCTCATGCCAACAAGAGCCAGGATGACCTAACTCTTTCCCTGGTGAAGAAGGTTGCTGAGGGCACAACAAAGACACCCTCAGTAACTGCCAAGGGGAAGAGAAATGTGTTGGGGTTTTTTCGAATTGCACCGCACATGATCTATTTGGATGCCATTAATTCTAGCTCATGTAAATCATAATTTTATGTGTGACATTAATTATCCTATGTTGAATAAACATGCAAGTCCAATTTCGAATCTATTGCAGCGGAAGAAAATAGAATCAATCAAAATCGGTACTTACAAACTTTGTCGGATTGTTCACGGGATTAAAGGTCTAATCCCGTTGTTGATGGAGAACACATGGACAACAACTTCATTCTCCATGGTGTTCGAATTTTCACACCTCTAATATTCTACTTCTTGATCTTCTGTTGTATTCCCGGACCTTATCTAGATGCACGGTAGGCTGCAGACTGCTAAACGGTTCTGGAGAATCATGTAGGTAATATTAAATTTCTAAAGTAGAAAAAAGGACAAGAACATCTATCTGTTCTTGTCCTTTTTTCTGCTTTGGAAATTTAATATAACCCACAAGATTCTAACTGTCTATCTGGTAAATCCACATATAATCTTTAGCTTTTTTCAAGTACTATAAAATATGCTTTACCATAGACAAGTATTCCATATACGGTTCGACTAAAATTCTTTTACTTTGCCAAATGACAAATTAAATGTTGATTTTTCATGTCTTGCATAACATTTCAAATGAAAAACACATTTAATGTACATAGGATATCAGTATGTACATTAAATGTGTTTTTCATTTGAAATGTTATCCAAGAAATGAAAAATTGACATTTAATTTGTCATTTGACAAAGTAAAAGAATTTTAGTCTAACCGTGTATGTAATACTTGTCTATGGTAAAGCATATTTTATAGTACCTGAAAAGGGCTAAAGATTATATGTGGATTTACCAGATAGACAGTTAGAATCCTGTGGGTTATATTAAATTTCCAAAGCAGAAAAAGGACAAGAATAAGTTGAACTCTAGTTATCTATTTATCATGGGAGTTAGAGTTATAACCGTAAAGGTTATATAACTCAGTGACTTTTTGATGAGCTTAAGCAGTAGTGCCTATTTACGTGAAGTGTTAGGTACAATTTATTGTGTAAACACTTGTGCACTTGAAATTTTGAAGGAGTACGAGTTTATAAGTCAAGTAAACATATGGAAAGTACCGCATTATACGAGTAGTCGTATATATAGGGGTTTTTGTAATTACCAAGATTGTATTTGTAGACTTCCCAGTTAAATCCTCATAAAATGAATGGATTGCATATCCATTTCATTTGGATTGTGGAAGTAGTGGGAATTGAATGCATGGTAAAACAAGGCAAGACTTCAAGTATGATTGCCCAGTTAATTTTCTCATAGAATAAATGAATTGTGGGCTACATATTCATATTATTCGAGCATATGAGGAAATGGGAGTCGGATACTTAGAAAGCAACGCAAAGCTTTAAGTGTAAGTGGGAGAATTGATAGACACTAGTATACTTAAAAGCAATGCTTTGAGTATAAGTGGGAGATTGTTGGGATTGTATACTAAAAGCATGTCTTTTAAGTATATAATTATTTCCCTCAAATTATGAATGGGAATAACTTTCACAAATTTTGTATTTATTTTATGTAATAAATAACGCAAATCGTCCTATACTTAATATTGTAGATAATATGGTGTGTGGAATGCACACAGAAGATCATATTATCGGTTCCTTATAAAGTATGAGAAGTGTTCACAACCTAGATGAAGTTAGACGAATTATTGGTATAGTTGTAGTATGATTTGGGATTAGTCTATCTTGGCTATGGAATCATACTAGTGCACTTTTGTAGTGTATTGAACTGGATCGCAGTGAGATAATTCTTATGGACTGACAACACGTAAGAATATAAATCTCAGATACTCATATTTCTTAATCCTTATATAATAGTAGTGTTGGGAAAAATTATCCAGATGACCCAACTGGTGGTTTTGATGAAATGTCAAAACATATGGAAAAGCTATTTGAAAAACTGCAGGTTATTCAGATTGGAAGTTGAAGCAATGACTAAATAAGACTTCAAATCTCAGCTCAGCTGAAGCTAAAATACAATCACCTTGAAGCATGGTCAACCAACTTAAAAGGATGTTGCATCCGGACCAGTCAAAGATCCACTCTTCAAAGCTCATGGAAAGCTGTGATAGGAAGAGACTGGAAAGTGTCAACAGATGAGTAAGCCATCAGTCCAGCTGAAAGCCAAGAGAAACTGATGAGGAAAGAGTAATCTTGAAAGCTCAAGACCAAACTGAACTGACCAAGATCAGTCAATTGGGAGAAGAAAGCTCAATTGAAAGCCGACTGGAGACTAGAGTTGAAGGCTCTAAAGCCCAGCTGCTGAAAGCTAAGGCAACTGATACAAGGCACTCCAGGACTGAAGCATAAGACAACTGAGGAACTGCCAACTGGACAATTTCAGAGTTGAAAGCCGAGACAGCTGAGACCCCATCAGCTGAAGTCCAGAACTGATAGCCGTAATAACTGCTCTCCGACAAGCAGTTATTAGAGAATCTTGACATGCAATCGCAGGAAGATCCTGACGATCTTGGAGTAGAGGCCATTAAATTCAACGGCTAAGTTCATTCATGCTTCAACAACTACAAGCATTAAACCGTCACTAGTGGAATCAACTAATCCTCCAATCTCAACAGTCGCTAAAGATGACTCATTTATATAAGAGAGTGAATCTCATTCAAACACAAGACTTTTCACGCACAAAACTAACTCTTGCTATTTTGCAGAACGAGCTCTTCTTTCTCCCTCCCCATAGCTCAAAGCTTAAATCTCTTAAGTGCGAAAATTCCTAACTGAGAAGGCGTGCTTCAAGTCTTAAGCAAGCAGTTTGCTGACGCAGAATTCCAGCCAGAGGAATGCTTCTCAGTTCAGTTCTTCAAAGATCAACCATCTAGCTCAAAGTTGAATGAGTACTCCAGGTTGATAACAGATTCAAGACTGCCTTCTTGAAGATCGAGAGAGATCTAAAATCTTGTAAAGACGGGCAATAGTACCTAAAGTCTCAGTGAGTAGTTGGGACTAGTAAATGTGAGCTGTGGACCCAAAAACCGGCTAAGGAGGGGCGTGTACCGACGGGTCCGTTCTTCTGAGACAACAATAGTTGGAAAGGAGGTTGCGCAATGATGATTCAAACCCGGAGTTGCACATTAGAGGTCCAATTACAAGGTTACGAGCTAAGCATCTACAAGGCTACTTGCAAGTTTATGTTCGAAGGAAGCTAGAGGAAGAGTTGGACGTGCATTGCAGCCCCAAGGTAATTACATTGTTGACTTGTGAAGATGATGATCAAGAGTTGAAGAATAATACATGAAGAAGAAGAGAAAAAGTGCACGTGTGCATGTGCATGAAAAGCCGACGTGAATTGAATGCACACAAGGAGTTGATTTTCGGCCCTTAGTCCAATTAATTAAGGGTTTATTTTTATCTAGACTATAGTATTTATTTAATTAATTCGGACTATAGTTTAGGTCAGTTTTTATTTAATATTTTTATGTAATTTTCGTCCTCTTTTGTTTAGGCTTGACTAGAATTGCATTTAAGGCAATTTCCTATCTTGAATAGAATTCTAGTTTAGGTATTTTTTTAGTATAGTTAGAGATCCTTTTTGGATCAGTTTTTTAGGCCTTTTTCTTCATTATTTTCGTGCCTTATTAACCCTATAAATAGGGGAACCATGTCACATTGATACTTTAGACATTATTGATTAAATTTGCTCTTGCATTCAATTTGTGTCTCAACCGTTTAAAGCTTTTGATTATTTTCTGTCAAAAATCATCATTCTTGAAGCCTAGAAATTTCAAGTCTTATTTCAAGGGAATGTTCTAATTCACACGAGAAATTAGGGTGAACTTGTTATCCGAAGAACAACTTGAAGATTCATTTTCATCGTACAAGATACGCCGGGGATTAATCGGGTTGTAATTCAACACACAACCATTAACTCCATCATCATCGACGTCTTCCAACCTTTCATCAATGTCCGCAACTTTCCCAAGTCGCCAAGTTCAGATCGTGTGTCGATCATTCATCGTTCGAGTCCAATTCAAGATCCGTTCATCATAAACCGTAAGCCCTTCTCATCGTTATCATATCCTATCTACTCCTAACCATTCTTCACCATAATTCACAACCTAAAATACCACTCCTTCCCAGCCATATTATCATCCCAAATTAGCCCTCACATTGTTGGATTTTGTGTATTAATTTTGTGTCATCGTCTAGGTATCGTATTTAGGTCTAGATTCATTTGATGTTTGTTTTCGAGTGTCTATTCATTAAAATTAGTTTATTTTTGATATATTTGAGTCTTAGAGTAGGATTGAGTCCTTCCATATTTGACGTGTTCTTTCCTAGAAGTCTTCCGCGCGTCCTCGTATCCTGTACAAATTATCCGGGTTACATCACTCGGTTTAAAGGGTGCCATTTTCAGGTCCAATAGGATTCTTCACTGTGTAACTATAATAAAGAAACTTTACACTTACATAGTGGATTGCTCTTCTGCGGAAGGAAGAGAGGATGTAAAAGTAGGAAGCTTCGAACCTCTATAAATCTTGTGTGTGCTGTACTTTATGCTCTAAGTTTTTGCATGTTTCTAAACTGCACACTATAAGCACACAAGCTGTACTGACTTCAAGCTATCAGTCTTAACTGATCAACTCATAAGCTAAGCTCTTGTCAAACTCTCTCTTACTCAACTGATCAGTGCACAGATAAATTGTCTAAAGTGAGTCAGGGCCCTATATATTCCGCAATCAGTTTAAAGTTTTTGAGTCAGTTTATTCACCCCCCTCTAAACTGACATATACTCACACCGGGACTAACAAGTGGTATCAGAGCAGTTGATTCTAAGGATCAGCCATTTCTGCAGATCATTTGAATCAGTTCTGTTTATCTGTGCTAACGTTTCAAGCTATGGGAAACTATAAGCTACTTCTCTTTTCAGTTGAGAATTATGACAATTGGAGCAGAAGGATGAAAGCTCATCTATGCTCAATCCACAAGAACATGTAGGAAGTCATTGAAGACGGTCTAATCATTATAATGATGAACAATGAAGCCCATGTTATGGATGTCAACCAACCGGCCAGGATCCTAAAACCAACTCATCTTCTCACGGGTGAAGAGAAGAAGTTGAAGAACCTAGAGTTTGTTGCTCAAGCAGTACTATTTCAAACTCTAGATGAGGATCGCATGAAAGACATGAAGAACTGCAGAACAACAAAGGAGATTTGGGACTTGCTAGTCGATTTGTGCAATGAGTCCGAAGCCATCAAAGGAAACAAGCTCCAGCTAGCAGTAGACAAGTATGAGTCTTTCAAAATGCAGTCGGAAGAAACCATCTCGAGCCTAGAAATAAGATTTCTTGGCATAATAAGCGAGATGAACAATCTAGGAAAAAACTATCCCAATAGTGAGATGAACTCAAAAGTTCTTGACAATCTCACAGACGAGTGGGATATGAAAGTAATTGCTATTAAAGAGTCAAGGGACTTAAATAGCATTACACCCAGAGAATTGTTTGGATCTCTCAAGGCTCATGAATACAACCTGAACCAGAAGAGAGAAGCATCCACTTCTTCATCTCATGATGCTTCTTTCTATGCTGAAAGAAATCGGTTCAGAGAAGCCCATGGAAGAAATAACTTCTGACTAAGAGGCTCGCCTGCCAGAGAGAATCCAGGGGGATCGATGACTGGTCAAAGAAGGGAGTCAGCCGATAAAAAGAAAATCCTGACTGAAGATATAAATGAGCAAATCCAGTCAATAATAAGATTGCCGGAAAAGATAAGGAAAGTCAGAGATCAACAATCAGCTTAACCCCAAGCTGATGATGCTGCTAAAGGAGAAAGAAGCCAACAGCCAGCTGAACGATCAACTGAACAATTCAGGGTAGTTAACCGAAACATAGAGGAATGTTTCCATTGCCACAAGCAAGGGCACTACAGATATGAGTGTCCTGAGCTCCCTGAAGATAAGAAGGCCAAAGTGAAGAGAAGCTTCTTTAAGAGGAAAGTAATGATCGCTAATTCAGAAAATGCCGTGCTCGATGATTCAGACTACCCATCTGGAATCGACTCAGACGGATACAGCTCAGACAATGAAGCCCTACTTTGCCTCATGGCTGACAAGGATAAATAGGTTGATATGTCTGATTTCATAACCTCCTTCTATCACATACATGAAGTTTCGATCTCTAGGAATGAACTGGATGAACAGTTAAGAATCCTAGAAGATCAGTTAGCTTATGTATCAGGCATGCATATTGAACTGAAGAGTGAAAACGATGAGCTAAGAAGTAAAGTTGAAGAACTGAGCCGTGAAAATGAGAGACTGAAAATTCTGGAAGCTCAGTCAATTGATATGGATCAACTGAGGCTGAGAAATGCTGAACTGAAACCCGAGAATGAGCAGCTTAAGCTAGAAATCCTTGAAAAGAAGGAATTAACCTTCAAATTTAAGAAGGGATCCCAGACTCTAGATGAAATTCTAAGTCATCAGAGAGTTGAAGCTGGGAGTCCAGGGCTGGGATATGGCATGTACACTGCCGCTAAGAAGGGCAAGGCAATAGCTCAAAGCTGTGAATCTAGAATCCTAAAAGGATTCACAAGACCAGCTATTCTCCCCAGTTGAGGAATCAAAAGGTAAAAGGTATCTTGGAGACTCCTCAAGATCAGCCCAGAGATCAGACTGATCAGTCGAGAAAGTTAACTCAAAGATAGTCAGTCTTTTAAAGGCTTACTGCTCAGCCAAAGCCACCAGTTCAACATAGACCAGCCCATCAGCTCAGATCCTCAGCTCAATCAAAATCAAAAGCTCATTCAAGGCAAAACTTTTAACAAAGTCCTCCATTCCACTCCAGGTCATCAACTCAATCGAGACCTAAAGCTCACCCCAGGCCAGTCTATCAGAAAAGGCCATCAAATCAAAATAGACCCTCAGATCAACAGAGAGCTACAACTTCCTCCAAACAGGCCTACCATCAAAGGCCAACCATGCATCAACTTGGGAGTTCCACTAATCCCAAGAAAAATATGCACATAAGACTGTATTATGCACGATAGCATAATCCAATCTCTCTGGAAGAATTCACTCCAAGTGACCTTACAACCCAGTATGATGAGTATTTAAACTCAAGGGATGAGCGAACAATCAATCCCAATCATAACTGGTTTGGAAAACGGCCATTTCACAAAGGCCAAAAAGCTCAGAGTCACAAGCCCATAAAAAACTGGCCAAGACAAGGAGTAATAAGGTCACAAGATGAGAGGACATTAGTTAAAGTCTTTTATCCCATCACTCTTCGAAGGTATAGATCAATGGACCCAACTCTCAGTCGAAGAGTTATAAGGAGTCCAAAATTGATCAAGAGATCAAACTCTAAAGGATCTCTTAACCATGGAAAGCTAAAAGTGTGGCGCATGTGGATTCCCAAGTACTTGATTAATCTCTCAGGACCCGATATTATGTGGATACCTAAAAATTGATTTTTGTTTTGTAGGAAAAGAGCATCCTATCCAAGAAAATATCAAAGATACTTGGTATCTGGATAGCGGGTGCTCAAAACATATGACCGGAGACAAGAATGATCTCGACGGTTATAAAGAGGTTAAGGGACCACTAGTCACCTTTAGAGACAACTCAAAGAGCCGAACCATTATAGAAGGGTTCTTAGTCAAAGGAAAAGTTATCGTCAATGGCGTGTCACATGTTGAAGGACTGAAGCACAAGCTGCTAAGCATCAGACAGCTTTGTGATAATGGGTACTCAGTTGACTTCAGTAACAACTCGTGTGACATTAAAGATAAGTCAACTGGAGCCATACTCCTGACTGGAGTAAGAAAGGGCAATATGTATGTTGTTGACTAGTCAACCGACTATTCAGAAGCTTGCATTCTTTCCAAAGGATCAACTAAAGAAAGCTGGCTATGGCATCGACGACTGAATCATCTCAACTATAAAACAATTAACTACCTAGCCAAGAAGGAGCTAGTTGATAGGCTTCCCAAGGAGATCTATAAAAAAACTGGCGTCTGCGGACCATGCTAGAAAGGGAAGCAAGCAAAGCCGTCATTCAAGAACAAAAGCCATCATCAAGGAACAACTGACATTCTTCAGTTGCTGCACATGGACTTGTTTGGACCAGTGAAGCCACCTACCCCCAGAGATGAGAAGTTTACTCTTGTAGTAGTAGATGACTACTCAAGATATACCTGGGTGAAGTTCCTGAGAAGTAAGGATGAGACTTTTGCAAAGCTATCAACATTGATCAAAAGATTGCAAACTGATAAAGGAAAATCAGTTCAAAGGATAAGATCCAACAATGGAACTGAATTTGTCAATTAACAAATGATCAATTTTCTGAGTGAACTGGGAATCACTCATGAGCACTCAACCGCAAGGACTCCTCAATAGAATGGCATAGCTGAAAGAAGAAATCACACGCTCAAGGAGGCAGCTCGAGCAATGATAGCTGATGCCAATATAGCTGAAAGTTACTGGGCCGAGGCAGTCAACACAACCTGCCATACTCAAAACAGAAGTGCCACAGTCATCACCCATGACAAAACACCCTACAAGTTGTTCAAAGGTCATAAGCCTTCTATCTCTTACTTTAAGGTATTTGGCTACAAATGCTACATCCACAACAATGGCAAGATCCAACTGAAAGCTTTCAGTGCCAAGGCTGATAAGGAGATCTTTCTCAGCTATAATGCCCCTCACTCACAAACCTACAGAGTGTTCAACAAATGAACACTAGTTGTGGAAGTAACATGTCATGTGGTATTTGATGAGCTTGCTGATGAGTACAGGAACAAGGAGAAGAACTGTACATCAGTACAAGCACTGCCTAGTGAAAACTTGCTGGACTATGTTGAACACATTGTTCCAGAGCAGTTTGAAGCTTCACTAGAATATGCCATTTGTTGGGTTTTTTCGAATTAAACCACCGCAGGATCATTTGGTTGTTCATTAATCCGTGTTCATGTAAATCATAATTTTATGTAACATGCATGTTTATCACAGTCTATACAAAAAGCATGCAAAGCAGATTCGAATCTAATAAAGCGGAAGACATAGAAACGAATCTACTTACAAATCGATAGACGGTCTGTGGACAAGATTAAAGATCTAATCTTGCTGTTGAATGAACTGTAGTTGGCGCCACCTAGCTCAAATTTCGACCACCACAAATTCTACTCCAAGATCTTCTGTTGTATTCCCGGACTGTATCTAGATTCAGAGTGGGCTGAAATCTACTAGATAGAGTTGTGAAATCTGTGGATAACTTTGAAAGACAAAGAGGGGCTGAATAATAATGTGTGATTTTCGAACACCCTCACCTATATTTATATAGGTGGTCATCGAAAATCAGTCTCCCAACCCTATTGGGTTTGGGCCTCTATCTCAAGTTCAATATCCAGTCCACTATCAGTCAATTGGGCTACAACAGGGATCTAGAAGAATATTAAATTGGCCCACTAATTTATTTAATATCCAATATCCAATAAACCTAGGATATAATTAAATAAATTAAGTTTTACTTTTATTCCACTAAAGAAGTAAAACTGACCTACCAATTTAATACATATTTATGAATATGATTTCTCCTTTAGTCCAGCCATTCCCCATGTTTAAGATATAATGTTCATTAATTAATTATGTAAGCCTCTGACAGCTATAATTAATCAATATCTAAAACCTTGAGTAGTACCACACAAGCTTTATTCATGTACGGAATAAATTCCACCTGCAGGGTTTCAACATAAACTTGTGCTTCCTCAAGAGAACATCATCAACCTGGCGCACCAGGACACAGTGCTCATACATACTGCTCGAGACATCATATATACATTGTTATTATCCAAGATATTGAATTCAATCTACGAAAAGATCTCACCCATTGATAAATCAAAGTAATAAACAACACACACATATGCTCGCTAATATCACATGAGTTCCGAACCCGAACTCTGTGGATCTTTATTCTCTCAGTAACTGGGTCAGAGACAGAGAATAGTATCCTATCGTGATCCTCCTCAATACACTAACTAGTGTACTAGAATAATCAGTTAGTCAAGATAAACTAACTTATCAGATTATTCTACGGTGTACCGATGGTGTGTTCAGGACCATCTAAGCCGTGAGCTCTTTAATACATTACAAGGTTCTAATGATATGATCTTACCATGTGACTCCCCACACCATATCATCTACAATGTATGTATATGGAACATTGCATAAAACAATTATAGAACATAATCTAAATGCAAACAGTGACTGCAATAACTTTCATTTCATATCATCATATCATCAGAAAAGTATACAAAGACAAGTCTTCCAGTATACAAAACTAACACCATTGAAACTGATTCCAGACCAATTGAAGACAACTTGGTCAATGAGGACACAAATTGTGCTGAGACCTCAAACCTCATAATTGAGACAGGGGGAATAATCAATGAAGTTGATGATCAAACCGGAGCCAAGGCAGCAGCTGATGGAGTAGCTAAATGACCAGTTGAAGGAGCAACTAAAGAACCAGCTGAAGGCACAACATAAGCCACCATACCAAAATGGCTCCGAAGTCATCCGATCAACAAAATTGTTAGAAACCCAAGAAGCAAAGTTCAAACCAGAGGATTAACCAAACATGCTCTCTTCACGTGCTTTATCTCGCAAATGGAACCAACCAACATCAAGGAAGCACTTGAAGATTTAGACTGGATTATTGCGATGCAAGAGGAGCTGAACTAGTTCACAAGAAACGACGTATGGTTTCTTGTCGATAGGCCAAAAACCCAAAAATTCATCGGGACTAAATGGGTCTTTCGCAACAAACTGGATAAACAAGGCGTGATCACAAGGAACAAGGCCAGACTGGTAGCCAAGGGATACTCTCAAAGTAAAGAAATCGACTTTGATGAGACATTCACACCAGTTGTAAGATTGGAGGCCATCAGATTGTTCCTCACCTATGCAGCTCATAACAATTTCACAGTCTATCAAATGGACGTGGAAAGTGCATTTTCGCAAGGGATGCTCAAGGATGATGTTTATGTCGAGCAACCTCTAGGCTTTGAAATTGGAAATCAAGTCTACAAGCTGAGAAATGCTCTATACGGCCTGAAGCAGACGCCAAGAGCTTGGTATGAAACCCTTACAACATTCTTGCTAAAGAATGGGTTTCAAAAAGGAGTCATCAATCATACTATATTCAGAATAAAACAATCATCTGAGATCTTGATGGTCCAAATCTATGTGGATGACATAATTTTTAGATCAAAGAGTAAAGATCTCTGCACTCGATTCGCTCAACTGATGCAAAGTGAATTCGAGATAAGCATGATGGGAGAAATGACCTTCTTCCTAGGACTCCAAGTGAAGCAGTTGGAAGACGGAATCTTCATCAGTTAAGCTAAGTATACCAAAGAGCTTGTCAAGAAGTTTGGAACTGATAAGGGAAAAACTCTCAAGATTCTAATGAACACATCAGTGCAGCTGACCCTCGATGAAGAAGGAGAATCAGTCAGCCAGATGCACTATAGAGGAATCATTGGATCTCTTCTCTACCTAACTGCCAGCTGACTAGACATCTCTTATTCAGTCAGACTGTGTACAAGGTTCTAAGCCAATCCGAAGAAAAACTATCTTGAAGCAGCAAAGAGGATAATGAAGTACCTTAAAGTAACCATAAATCTTGGATTATGGTATCTCAGAGATGATAGCTTGAGTCTAACTGGATATTCAGACTTAGACTTCGGAGGATGCAAGATCAACAGAAAAAGTACCAGTGGAACATGTCAGTTTCTAGGAAACAAACTGATATCCTGGTTTAGTAAGAAGTTGCACTCAATTGCCACATCAACAACTGAGGCCGAGTATGTAGCTGTTGGAAGTTGTTGTGCCTAGATCCTTTGGATGAAGCAACAACTGAAGGATTATAAGGTGGAGACTGAAGAAGTGCCAATCTACTGTGATGACAATAGTGCTATTGCAATATCTCAAAATCCAGTATTGCATTTAAGGACGAAGCACATTGATATCAGGCATCACTTCATCAGAGATCATATAAAAAAGAAAGACATCTGCGTCAAATATATCAACACTGAGAAGCAGATAGCCGACATATTCACCAAGCCATTGCCAGAAGCTAAATTTGTAGAGTTATGCATCCAACTGGGATTGCTTAAACTAGCTTCAAAAGAGGATGATGATTAGCCAAGTGAAGGAGTTAAGAGGAACACTCCAACTGAAGAAAAGAACTGAACCAAAATGGCATCAGTTTACTAAGCTATGGAGCTTAAACTGATGAGCCCAAATCAATTCTAAAGAAATGGCGAAGGCTAATTGGAGGCTAAAGAATGAAAATGAGTAAACTGATCGCAGAAGGCATCAGTTCGCAACTAGTCATGATCAACTGATGAGAGCAGTTGAATCCAAAACTGACTAAAGAAGGCAAATCTTCAGCAGAAGGAAGCAGCTGAAAAGCTTAGGTAGAGTAAAGCTGAGAGAACAGCTCAAGCTGACGAGAAACAAGGAGTCAAAGTTGAAGAAACTCCAGCTGGAACTGATCAATCCAAGTCGAGGAGATCATCAGTCGAAAGGCCAACTGCTGACGTCAGCAACTCAATGCCACGCGGAGACTGAAGGAGAGCTACAATCAGATAAGTTCAAAGTTGAATTTGTTACTGAACGATAAAATGAGGTGTCATCAAAATATTACCGTTGGACCCACTCTCTCTCACTTTAGTTAACCCAACGGATAAATTTGAAACTAAATCTGTAACGCCCCAAAAATTATACTCATAATTTAAAGAAAATGTTACTAAACTTTATTAATTATTCACATAAAATCGGGATCCCAATAATGTCATCGAAATAAATAAAAGAGCAGAGTTTTGATGATAAAAGCATAAACATAAATAAACAAAAGGCAATAATGTCTCAAAATTTATTCTCGAATTTATTATTTTAAAGACTAAGCGACCACTGCCACCGCATCTTGCCCATCACGCATCGCCCAAGCCATTTCCTGAAAGGAGGTAAAAGATTGGGGTGAGTTCTTTTAAACTCAGTGGGGAAATGACCGTTATCCAAACTATAAATTTAAAAGTAAATATGTGAAGCGATAAAATTCTTTGGTTCGTAAACCAAAATCTGTGATCTGCATATCTGATTCAGCCCTTAGGCTCGGTACTTTATAGTCCCAAGGACTCCGTACTTTATAGTCTCGAAGACTCAGTACTTTATAGTCCGAAGGACTCTATATTTCACATAATACATCTATAAATATATAGAGAAGATAACATCATAATCTTCAACATAAACCCCACCTTAACCTTGACTTGATTTGGAAATTAATTGTTTATCTGCTGACGTGCCTCGCCTATAAAATATTTATTGATTCAAAACGTGTATAACATCAATGTGTAAAATGCACACTTCACGAATTTTATTCTCTAAAACACATGCGCACAGATTTATATAAAACTTAATTAAACTTCAATTAAATTAATTATGCCTTAAGCCAAACCACAGTACACGCACAGACATATAACCAATATATACATACATATGTATAAATCAAAAGATCATTTTTTTCTTTTGAAAATAGAACCCATAATTAATGGCTAGGACCCCACCAATGCATTTGACCATTACAACATATATATATATATATACATTTCGTACCACACACACACACACACACACACACACACACACACACACACACATATATATATACATGTGTGTGACAAGTGTACATGTCAAGACAAGATCATAAGCTTTTATTTAAATTGCTGGGTCCCACGAGTATGGATTTTGATAAGAGTTTTCAAATGGTGTCCACAAAACAAACACATGCAGCAGAGACTTATATATACATACATATAGGGTCACTGAATGTTAGACAGAATAGGTAAGCTTTAGTTTTATAGCTTTTAAACTCCATTTTTTTTCTCAGAACTCGCAACTATGAAACGCAGGAAGACGAATGGAAGAATTCATGCAAGAATTTAGGCGCGGAATTCTCATACCTATCGGGAATGGAGGAATAGTAAATGGCTCAAAGAAGATAGAGTTTTCTTTTTTCTACTATTTTCTGCTTTGGTGAGTGTAAGGAGGAATGTTGGGAGGACACCTATTTAATTTGGATTTTTCAACGCATCCATGGACGGAAAATATATCAAGGATGATTTTCCCGAAATTATGAGGCTTTTGGCTGGGAATAACGAGTAATATTTTGGGAATAAATCTCCAGGTCTAAATCTTTCCATTTGCTATGAAGAAGGGATGAACCAGTGCCCTAATTCCTCTGGGCTTAAGATTTGGGCTGGAGAAAGTATAAGGTTTGGGCTGAAACAAACTTTAACTGTGGGCTTTTCTAAAAAAAATGCAAATGAATTTTCTTAGAAAAAAAATAATAAAACACATTTATGCACATGACCATATACGCTACTTTTACTATAGGCGCGACTTATAGGACATAAACAATTAATTTCATGCTCCAAATAATAATAAGAATATCGCAACACAATAAATAAATTTACGGGGCACTACATCCTCCCCTACTAAAAAAAATTTCGTCCTCGAAATTACTTACCTGCGTCCAGGAAATTCAGATATCTAGACCTAATATCCTCTTCTTTTTCCCAGGTAGCCTCCTTTTCGTCGTGCCGACTCCACTAGATCTTCACTAGAGAGATTTCCTAACTTCTTAATACGTGTGCCTTTCTATCCAGAATACCTATCGGGCATTCCTCGTAGGACAGATCCTTGCTAAGTCCTAGCTCGCCATGATTCACGATGTTGGTCGGGTCGTGAAAATATCTTCTGAGGGAAGAAACGTGAAAAACATTGTGTATGGATGTCAAATTTGGTGGTAATGCCAGTCTGTATGCAAGCTTCCCAACTCTTTCTAGAATTTCGAATGGCCCGACAAACCTTGGCCTCCATTTTCCTCTTTTCCGGATGCGAACAACACCTTTCATTGGAGACAGCTTCAGGAACACTTTGTCTCCAACTTCGAAGTGGAAATCTCTCATCTTGAGATCGGCATAGGACTTTTGTCGGTCTTGAGCTATTTTGATACGTTCTCGTATCTTGCTAATAGCCTCCACCGTCTTCTCAACTATCTCCGGGCCTAAAATTCTCTTTTCACCGACTTCATCCCAGTGCAAAGGTGATCTGCACTTCCTTCCGTACAAGGTTTCGTAAGGAGCCATCCCAATGGTTGCTTGATAGCTGTTGTTGTATGCGAACTCCACCAATGGTAGATGCTTCTCCCAGTTGTCGCCAAAATCCATGACACATGCTCGAAGCATGTCCTCCAAGATTTGAATGGTTCTCTCCGATTGACCATCCGTTTGAGAATGATAGGCAGTGCTAAAGCTCAGCCTAGTTCCCATGGCTTCTTGCAGGCTCTTCCAAAAGTTTGATGTAAATCTTATGTCTCGATCATACATGATGGTCACTGGTACTCCATGTAACCTCACGATCTCGTCAACATAAAGTTGAGCTAATCGGTTCATGCTGAATGTCATCTTAATTGGAAGGAAATGAGCCGATTTGGTAAGTCTATCCACGATTACCCAAATGGCATGATTTCCTTTGATCGATTTTGGTAGTCCCACCACAAAATCCATAGAGATGTTCTCCCACTTCCATTCTGGAATCTCAAGGGGTTGAAGCAGTCCGGTTGGTCTCTGGTGTTCAGCTTTCACTTGCTGACAGGTCATACATTTTTCCACATAGTCACCAATGGATCTCTTCATGTTTCTCCACCAAAAGTGTTTCTTCAGGTCCTGGTACATTTTTGTTCCTCTGGGATGTATAGAATAAGGCGTATTGTGTGCCTCCTTTAGTATCTCTTCCCTTATCCTACTATCTTTAGGTACACAAATTCTTTCTTCGTAGACCAACGCCTCATCGTCTGAAATCGTAAAATTCTGGATGTTGCCTTTGAGAACTCTTTCCTTGATCTTGCACAGGAACTTGTCATTCCCTTGAGCCTCCTTGATTTGGTCTCTTAACAATGGTTGTAATGTCAGGGTTGCCAAGATTGGTTCAGTGTTTTCTGCTGGCGAAACTACATCAATCTTCAAGTTTGAAAATTCTTGGATAAGTTGAGTTGTGGGCACTCCTTTCCTGGTCAGTGCACCGGCTACAACATTGGCTTTCCCTGGATGATAGTGGATGGTGCAGTCGTAATCCTTGACCAACTCGAGCCATCTTCTCTGCCTCATGTTCAACTCCTTCTGCGTGAAAAGGTATTTCAAACTCTTGTGATCCGAGAATATTTTGCATTTTCCTCTATAGAAATAATGTCGCCAGATCTTCAAGGCATGGACTACCGCTACTAGCTCCAGGTCATGATTGGGGTAGTTGAGCTCATTTATTTTCAATTGCCTTGAAGAATAGGCTACTACCTTTCCGTGCTGCATCAATACACACCCGAGTCCCTGCTTAGAAGCATCACAATAAATCACGAATCCTTCACTGCCTTCTGGAATAATTAACACCGGTGCCGTGGTGAGTTTCTGCTTTAACTTCTGGAAGCTTTCTTCACACTTTTCGCTCCATTCGAATTTAGCTCCCTTTCTTGTTAATTGGGTCAATGGGCCTACTATCTTTGAGAAACCTTCGATGAAACGGTGGTAATATCCTGCAAGACCGAAAAAGCTTCTTATGTCACCGGTATTCTTTGGTGTGTCTCAGTTGGTCATAGCTTCCACCTTTGCTGGATCTACCTCTATTCCTTGCGCCGTCACCACATGCCCAAGGAACACCACACGATCAAGCCAAAACTCACTTTTGCTAAATTTAGCGTAAAGCTTCTCTCTCCGTAAGGTTTCTAGAACAATTCTCAGATGCTTCTCGTGCTGCTTCTTATCTTTGGAGTACACCAGGATGTCATCAATGAATATGATGACAAACTGGTCCAGGTACTGATGGAAAACCCTGTTCATGAGGTCCATGAACACTGCCGGTGCGTTGGTGAGCCCGAAGGGCATTACGGTGAATTCATAATGTCCGTATCTTGTTCGGAATGTCGTCTTTGGTATGTCTCCTTCCTTGACTTTTAGCTGGTGGTATCCTGATCTCAAATCAATTTTTGAGAACACTCCCGCTCCTTTCAGTTGATCAAAAAGGTCATCGATCCTCGGCAATGGATACTTATTCTTGATGGTGAGCTTGTTCAACTCACAGTAGTCAATACACATCCTCATGCTTCCATCCTTCTTTTTCACGAACAACACTGGTGTACCCCATGGTGACACGCTAGGACGAATATATCCTTTATCTAGCAACTCCTGGATTTGGACCTTCAATTCTTCTAACTCCTTTTGCGCCATCTGGTAGGGTGCCTTGGAAACAGACGCTGCACCTGGAACTACGTCGATAGAAAATTCCACCTATTGGTCTGGTGGCAATTCAACAATGTCCCTCGGAAACACATCAGGGTATTCATTCACTATGGGAATATCCTCTAAGTTTCTTTCCCGATCCGTTGTGCTTGTCACGTTCACCAGAAAAGCTTGACAATTCTTTCTTCTCATTAACTTGACCGCCTTTATTGTCGAAATTATGTTGGGTGATTTGTTCATCTTTGATCATTTGAAAAAGAATTACTTCTCTCTCGGATGCTGGAAGGTCACCTCTCGATCCCGGCACTTGATCACTGAAAAGTTCTGGCTCAACCAATCCATTCCTAGGATTACGTCGAAATCATTCATCTCCAAGATGAAAAGGTCAGCTTCCAAGGTCTACTTTTCGATGACTATTTTAACACCTTTAGCTGCTCGGTTTGTCTTCATCGATTTTCCCGATGGGATGTTAATACTTAAGGGCTCAACCTCCTCGTCACATTTTATATTAACTTTTTCATAGAACCTTTTTACCACAAAAGAATGTGATGCACCCGAATCAAAAAGTACTAAGGCAGTCTGGTTGAGTACGGATATTATACCTGACATCGTCTGCGGTCCTTCCTTAGCTTCATCCTGGTTCATGGGAAAGGCACGGGCGTGGCCTCTTTGGTTATTGTTGTTATTGAAGTTTCGATTCTGGGGACAATTCACTGCCTTATGCCCCACTTGATGAAAGCGGTAACACTCTTCTTCTCCAAGCCTACACTTCCCAAAATGTCTTCGCTGGCAGGTTGTGCACAACGGTTTTTCAACCGTTGCACCAGGCTTGTTCTCTTCGTTGTTTTTGGGATTGTTTTCTGGTTGGAAACCCTTACCCTTGTTCTGGTTGCCTCAATCATCCCAATGCCTTTTTCCTCCATTGTTGGGAGGTCTCGGAGCAAGATTGTCAAGGTTCAATCTGGTTGACACTGCTCGAGCTCGCTGCACAATCTCAGCAAAGGTAGTGAGATTCAGAGCAGAGATATGACCTCCAATCTCTGCACGTAGCCCATCTTCAAAACGCCATGCTTTCTTTTCATCGATGTCCACCAGATGTTGAGCATATCGAGCCAGTTGGTTGAATTTTTGCTCATACTCCAGGATGGTCATGTCACATTGCACCAGGTTTATCAACTCCTTCTCCTTTTGCTTGCGGAAGGCTTTTGGGAAGTAATTCCCCAAAACCAACTTCTTGAAAGCAGCCTAGGTCAGGTTCCTCTGTTGCTCTTCGTCCATGCTAAGTGTCACAGCTTCCCACCAATGGCTGGCATCTTCCGTGAACTGGAAAGCGGCACAAGTGACTTTCTGTGCATCAGGGCAGCCCAAGTAGTTGAAGATCCTCTCAAGCTCTCGTATCCATTCCTCAGCAACTAAGGGTCCTCCAGTTCCTGTTAGCTTCGGAGGTCCCAACTGTCGGAATTGAGTTAGGATACTGCCTCCTTGGGGTTGAGGGTCTCCGTTGTTCTGCTGAGGCAATATGTTTCTAAGTGCATCCACAAGATTTTGTGCGAACCCATCCATGTTGCCACCATTTCTATTTCCATTGTTAGGTCTGTAGTTGTTTGACTCGGTCTCCTCACTTGAAGCCACTCTTACATTTCTTTCTGGAGGCATCCTCCTATTGATGATAGCGATAACATTAATTATTGTAAAAGAAATAAAAAAAAACAACTATCTTATTACTTAAGAATCATTCAATACGAAATGGAAAGACAAAGTACGATACTCAAAGTACTGCAGAAAACAAATATCGGTCCAAGCCAAAAACAATCCAAACAATTAATCAACTACTAAAATCACTCAAACACTACTAGCTCTTTTCATCCTCTTTACAAAGTTTGCCCTCTCATATGGCTCTTGGCGGCCCACTCTGAACCCTCTCGGTATGCGACCATAGACCTCACCCTTCTAGTATTGCAGGGTTCGGTCAATAAATGCATCAAAATCTATTATGTGGTGTACTGCCTGTCTTGTCCGTATCACCATGGTAAGGTCCTCTCTGGCTTTCGAGGTAAAAAACTCAATGACAGGAGAGGTGATCATTTTATGAACTTTCTTGACCGCATCAGCTGGATTCACGGCGCACCCAGCTTGCTCTATCTTTCTCCAAAGGTGTTGTATCTTTAGCAATTGCATCTCTAGGGTCGTGTCATCCCAAGTCAGACGGAAAAACTTGTCGATTAAGTGGTCCTTGAGGTCTTTCTCCCTACTAGCTAGTACACGCCCTAGGGCTCGACCCCCCGTGCTCATCCTTGCAGTTTTCTTTGTTCTCACCATCTATAACAAAACTTGCAGCTATAAAATAATATAACATACAACTCACATAATCATGCATAGATAATAAATTTACTTTTACCTCTTCTCAGGACGATGTGGCGGATGCGATGATGGTCAAAATTTTATTTCTTACTTACTTATAATTTTTTTTTGTATGCAGGAACGTGTCTCTCTGATACCAAACTGTAACGTCACAAAAATTATACTCATAATTTAAAGAAAACGTTACTAAACGTTATTAATTATTCCCATAAAATCGGGATCCCAATAATGTCATCGAAATAAATAAAAGAGCAGAGTTTTGATGATAAAAGCGGAAACATAAATAAACAAAAGGCAATAATGTCTCAAAATTTATTCTCGAATTTATTATTTAAAGACTAAGTGACCACCGCCACCGTATCTTGCCCGTCACACATCGCCCGAGCCATTTCCTAAAAGGGGGTAAAAGATTGGGGTGAGTTCTTTTAAACTCAGTAGGGAAATGACCGTTATCCAAATTATAAATTTAAAAGTAAATATGTGAAGCGATAAAATTCTTTGGTTCGTAAACCAAAATCTGTGATTTGCATATCTGAATCAGCCCTTAGGCTCGGTACTTTATAGTCCCAAGGACTCCGTACTTTATAGTCTCGAAGACTCAGTACTTTATAGTCCGAAGGACTCTATATTTCACATAATACATCTATAAATATATAGAGAGGATAACATCATAATCTTCAACATAAACCCCACCTTAACCTTGACTTGATTTGGAAATTAATTGTTTATCTCCTGACGCGCCTCGCCTATAAAATATTTATTGATTCAAAACGCGTATAACATCAATGTGTAAAATGCACACTTCACGAATTTTATTCTCTAAAACACATGCTCACAGATTTATATAAAACTTAATTAAACTTCAATTAAATTAATTATGCCTTAAGCCAAACCACAGTACACGCACAAGCATATAACCAATATATACATACATATGTATAAATCTAAAGATCATTTTTTTCTTTTGAAAATAGAATCCATAATTAATGGCTAGGACCCCCCACCAAGGCATTTGACCATTACAACATATATATATATATATATATATATATATACATTTCGTACCACATATATATATACATGTGTGTGACAAGTGTACATGTCAAGACAAAATCATAAGCTTTTATTTAAATTGCAGGGTCCCACGAGTATGGATTTTGACAAGAGTTTTCAAATGGTGTCCACAAAACATACACATGCAGCAGAGACTTATATATACATATATATAGGGTCACTGAAGGCTAGACAGAATAGGTAAGCTTTAGTTTTATAGCTTTTAAACTCCATTTTTTTTCTCAAAACTCGCAACTATGAAACGCAGGAAGACGAATGGAAGAATTCATGCAAGAATTTAGGAGCAGAATTCTCATACCTCTCGGGAATGGACGAACAGTAAATGGCTTGAAGAAGATAGAGTTTTCTTTTTTCTACTATTTTCTGCTTTGGTGAGTGTGAGGAGGAATGGTTGGAGGACACTTATTTATACTATTGAGATTTGGATTTTTCAACGTATCCATGGATGATTTTTTCTGAAATTATGAGGCTTTTGGCTGGGAATAACGAGTAATATTTTGGGAATAAATCTCAAGGTCAAAATCTTTCCATTTGCTATGAAGAAGGGACGAACCAGTGCCTTAATTCCTCTGGGCTTAAGATTTGGGCTGGAGAAAGCATAAGGTTTGGGCTGAAACAAACTTTAACTGTGGGCTTTTCTAAAAAAATGCAAATGAATTTTCTTAGAAAAAAAATAATAAAATACATTTATGCACATGACCATATACGCTACTTTTACTATAGGCGCAACTTATAGAACTTAAACAATTAATTTCATGCTCCAAATAATAATAAGAATAGCGCAAATTAATAAATAAATTTACGAGGCACTACAAAATCGACGGATTAATTGGAACTATTCGATCTCGAATCAACTCAAAATTTCTTTACCATTGGATACACCATCTGTCGAGTCTATAAATAGATTAGATGTGCTCTCACATATCACCCACACTACTGATCAAAGAACTCAAGTACTTAGTCTCTCTAAAGCATTTATTCAGAATTCTCTTCAACCTAACAAATCCTCCAAATCTCCCCAAACCTCTCTTCAAATGGCCCAATTCTCTGCCAATCTTCACCGCAGAAAATACAACTTCAAGTTATTTCTTGACAATTCCACAACATTTAGAAAAGATCTCCACCATGACAAATTCCTCAACCCCATGACCTTTAAAGAAGTCTGTGGAAACTCAGAGCTATGCGAAGAAATTATCACACTAGTGGAGAAAACCAAACTCAAAACCTTCACTGAAAAAGCTCCTTCAAAAGTCTATCCTGAAGGAGTAGCAGAATTCTACTTGAATTCAAAATACATAGAGAACTCTCAAGAAATCATCACTGAAATACGGGGGTGGAAAATCACCATCACTCCGTTGATTCTGCGGAAGATATTCAAAATTCCAAGCTCTGGTACAAAGCTTAAGATGTTCAAGTAAATCCTGAGTTGCACTACAACAAATGAAAAAGCACACAATCACTCAGGAGTATCATAGCAATCACATGATAACCAAATTCAAGGAAAAATATCAGGTGCTAGCCGCCATTGCCGCCAAAATGCTCACAGGAGCAACATGAAGTCTCTCCGAAATTACTGCACCCAGATATCAAATATGCAAAGCCATATGCAGAGAAATAAAGGTAAACTGGGCACAATATTTCTTTGATCAACTGAAGAAATATGTGGAGATTGTTGATGTAACAGCCCGGTCCCGAGATAGGGATTAACGAATGGGGACGGGGTGTTATTAAGGGATTTGACGAGTAAAGTCAGAAGATTAATGAAGAAGTTTAAGAATAAAGGTACGCTTTAAAGATAGTTGATGATACTCGGGTTTACTTGATTAAGAAGGAAACATGCTTTAGCGGAATAAAACGGCTAACTAATTAGATACCAATAAGCATAGGCTCTTTTATAGGCGAACGGAAAACATACTCGGAAAGCGGAAATAAACTTAATATGCGTCTCATATATATGTAATCATGTCTGGGAATATTCTTAGAATCTCGAATAATCATAATAGAAATTCGAACGGAATTTAGAAAGAGATAATCAGAGTAGCAGAACACATAATGGGATTTCAAAGAAACTTATATAATAGCAAAACAATCTTGACAGCCAACCCACATCCACAGCCACCATCATCCTCGGCATCTCAACCTGAAAACATTTGAAAAAGAGGACGTGAGCACTAATGTACTCAGTGGGTTTTTAATAAAAGCTGCTTTATTCGATGTCGAGGTCCAAATGACCTCAGACACGAAATCTAAAAATACCGAAAGACTCGTTGGCTCGAATACTAGTGAACCAACTTGATTCGTGAAAAAGACGGGGTCGTCTGAAGAAAGATGAGCAAAGATTCCCTTTTTGGAATTACTTTTTCCTATTCACTCAGACTGACAGATTTTGCTCCCGAGCGTTCGATTGACCTCAGAATGGTAATTCGTGAACGCCAACGGAATCGTTGGGTCATTTCCCATACGAGGGGCCTGACAGAACTAGACTCAGATCAATGAGGAGGATTTCGTAAATTTCTCAAAACACGAACGCACGCAAAAGTTACTATTCATTCATCCTTTAAATACGTTTTTCATCACCGGGAACTCAATTGACTTCAGAATTAAAATCTGAAAACACCGGCATACTCCTTGAGTTAAAACCTTTCTAACGAGACCACGAATGGCCATAAAAGAATTAAGATCAAATTTTCCGAAAAGATGATTTTCACGAAAACTGACCCTTAAAGTCGTGACTGACATCTGACCTCAATTAACCTTAATTAAATTTCTTCCTTAACTTCTTAATTATCATTAAGAATCATCTAAACCTTAATTGAAAATCTGGGGTGTTACATCCTACCCCCCTTAAAGAAATTTCGTCCCGAAATTTACTAACCATGATAAACGATATCAGGGTACTTTTTGAGTAGCTCGGATTCGAGCTCCCATGTTGCTTCCTCTGAACCATGAAGGTTCCAGATCATCTTTACAAGATTGATCTCCTTGTTTCTTGACTTTTGGATCTTTTAACTCGCAAAGGTCTGGGGCTTCTCTTCATAGGCTAAGTCCTCATTCAGGACTATCTCTTCCTTGCAAATCACGTGCCTTGGATCAAACACGTACTTTCTCAACATTGAGACATGAAAAGATCTCATGAACATCACTCAGGTTGGGTGGTAAGGCCAATCTGTAGGCTACTTTATTCACTTTTTTTAAATCTCAAAAGGTCCAATAAATATGGGCCTTAATTTGTTTCGTTTGGCAAAACGAACCACTCCTTGACGGAGACATTTACAAGAATACTATCTTCAATGTCGAATCTTGGTTCCGTTCCTCTTTCGTCTGTGTAAACCTTCTGTCTATCTTGAATCTCCTTTATTTGCTAATGAACAGGCTCGATCTTCTGGACCGCTTCCGGGATCATTTCAGGTCCAAATATCCTTCTCTCTCTAACTTTGTCCCGATACAAGGGCGATTTACACTTTCTTCTGAACAGGGCTTCATAAGGGCCATGTTGATCAATGACTAGTAGTTGTTGTTGTACGCAACCTTTACCAATTGCAGTAGCTCCTCCCAGCTGCTTCTTTGATCGATGACTACTCCTCTAGGCATGTCTTCTAGAATCTGAATAGTCCTCTCGGACTGGCCATTCATCTAAGGATGAAATGACGTGCTGAAATTGAGCTTTGATCTCATTGCCTCTTGTAGACTCCTCCAAAATCTTGACGTAAATCTCGTATCACGATCCGATATAATCGAGACCGACACATCGTACAATATGCAAAAATTTCCTATCATACATCTGAGCTAATTGATCTAGCCCATCTGTCATGATAAAAGCAATGAGAGGTGTTGCTTTCGATAATCGATTCACGATTGCCCAAATAGCGATATTCCACAACTTAGACTTTGGTAATCCTACCACAAAGCTTATAATACTATGATCCTACTTCCATTCAGGAATTTCTATGGGTTGGAGCAACCAGAAGGTTTTTGATGCAAGGCTCCACTTGTTGATAGATCAACACCTTTCTACGAAGGCGACTACTTTTCTTTTCATGTTATTTTGCTAGAAGTTCTTTTTGAGGTCCTGATACATCTTGGTGCTTCCGGGATATGCTGTATGTGGCGTGTCATGTGCCTTGCACATGATTTCCTCCTTTAGCTCTTTCTTGCTTGGCACACAAAGCTTTCCTTTGAATAAGAGCGTTTTATCGGCGGCTTCTGCGAAGTCTTGCGTGCTATCTAATCGTGCTTCTAGGCTTGTCTTCTCGAGAAACTCATTTTATTTCCAAACCTTAACTATCTTTTGTCTCAGGTCGGGATGAGCGACTATCGCGGCGATTTGTGCTTAATTGATTACAGGTAGTACTAGCACCTCGATCCTTAACTTCTTGAATTCCTTATCGAAGCTGCTTCTGAACTAAAACGAATCCTAACTCTGCATTCTATTTCCTATTTAGGGCATCTGCTACCACATTCTCCTTGCCTGGGTGGTAGTGAGTCGTGCGATCAAAATCCTTTACAAGTTTTTAGCCATCTTCTCTGTCTTATGCTAGGATCATTTTGCTTGAAGAAATACTTTAGACTCTCGTGATCTTGAGAAGAGTCTTACACTTGGCTCCGTAGAGATAGTGCCTCCAAATCTTTAGCGCAAAAACAACCGCTGCTAGTTCTAAATCATGCGTGAGGTAGTTCTACTTGTGATTCTTAAGCTGCCTTAAAGCATAAACGATCACCCTTCCTCTTTTCTTCAGCACGCATCCTAATCCTTTTCTCGACGAATAAGCATAAACCACGAAATCTTCATTTTCCTCCGAAATGGCCAATCATCGGGCTTGTGGTTAACATCTTCTTTCTTGAAACTTTCCTCGCACTCGGGTGTCTACCTAAACTTGAAGTCCTTCCTTAACACTCGCGTCATAGCCTTAGCTGTTGACGAGAATCCTTCGATGAATCTACGATAGAATCCCGCAAGTCTTAGAAAACTTAATATCTCATTCACGTTCCTTGGAGACTTCGAGTTGCTTGCAGCTTCAATCTCAGCTGGATCTACTTTGATTCCTTCTACTGAAACCATATGACCTAGAAACATAACTTCTTTAAGCCAAAACTCATACTTACTAAACTTAGCGTTAAGCCTTTCTCCTCTTTAACTTCTCCAGCACCACCCTTAGGTGCTCTTGATGCTCCTCTTTGTCCTTCGAATAGATGAGGATATCATCTATGAAAACTAGCGCAAACTTCTCTAGATACGGGTAAAAACCCGGTTCGTTAAATCCATAAACACTGCTGGGATGTTGGTCAATCCGAATGGCATTACCACAAACTCGTAATGCCTAAAGAAAGCAGTATTAGGAATATCCTCCTTTCAGATCTTCAGCTGATGATACCCAGATTTTAAGTCTATCCTTGAGAAGACACTTGCTCCCTTAAGCTTGATCAAAGAGATCATCTATTCTTGGGTGAGGGTATCGATTCTTGATGGTCGGCTTATTAAGCCTTCTATAGTCGATGCATATTTTCAATGTGCCATCCTTCTTCTTCACGAACAAGATTGGAATTTTCCAAGGCGACACACTAGGTTGGATAAAACCTAGGTCTAATAACTCTTGCAGTTGAACCTTGAGTTCTTGCGACTCCTTAGGTGCCACTCTGTAAGGGGCTTTCGACTGGTGCAGCTCCTGGTTCTAAACCGATAGTGGATTTCACTTGCCTTTATGGTGGTAGTTCTGATAGCTTCTTTTGGAAATACGTCTTCAAAATTTTCTTGTGCCTGGAACGCCTTCTATTGCAAACTCTCCTTCCTCCTTCTTCATCGCAACCGCTTTTCAATGGTATTCTATCTTCATAGCCTCTTCTGGGGATCACCATCACTTGCGGGTATAAAGATCGCATGACTGGACCTTAAACGTAAGCTCAGAACTTATTTGATGTCATTCCTCATATTGCCTCTTAATATTGGACGATCTGAAAAATCACTTTTAGAGATTCGCGTCCTACTAGAAGGGCACTAGCTATCATACTTGGATTCTTCTTCCTATCGGGACTATTCCCTCTTATTCTTCCAAACGAATATTTCTTTATACTATCTACTCTAATCAAGGATCCACACTCGAGGTCTATGAGTGAGAGCAAAACAAAATGGTTACCTCTGAGTGAGGACTTTATCTTGATCAATAATTCTTTAACAAGTTCCAAAACCTGGAAAAGATATAACATTGGGTTATTTACACTAGAAACATTGCCTTTTCAGAGGACTTATAAACTCAAAAGGGGTTTTTGCGTGTAGCAAACGTATGGGAGACAATTGATGATTAACAACTGAGAACTGTACTGAATATTTGCAAAGGCGTCAACATAGTTTTAACAAGGGAATGCTATCACTGATTCTGGATGATTAAAGAAGTAGCATCAAAAGATTATAATTTGTCTAAAACGATATTGAAGAAATTCAAATGATATAAATGAAGAATTTCAATTAATATGAAGCTGTTGAAAGGTGATTGTTTTGATTGATGCGAGAATGAATGAATAGACTCATCAAAACTTCTTATCTTACTGAAACTTTTAATCTACCACTTCTAGGTCTATCTGCTTAACGATCTTCTTCAGGTTCTTTCTCTTTCTTTCCTTGATCTTCACGCATCTTCTTTTTTACTAGGTTGCTATGAAATAGCATGAGTCGGTTGGCCTTCAATTAGCTATACTTGACTGGAAAAGGTGACATACATGAATCACTTTCACCTATTAGAAGGGATACAACAATCGACCTGATCTATACGCGTTTTCTTCTCGTCTGAAACTACCAATGCAGGTTATGCCTTGATAACTGGTTGAACTCTTGATCGTATGTTGACAACGTCTTCTTTCCTTACTTTTAGCTCCAGATCTCTACCTCATTTGCCTTATGAACAGTTCGGGATATACTTCTGATATAACTTGTACTTGAAACCTTCTCAATCATACTACGTTTACTGCCTCAAATTAATCATCCTTCGAACGGATCCTACCCGAAGTTCGTATTCATAAAAGAGCACAACCTAATTCCTCATCTTCCGATCAGACTATAAAATTGAAAATTCACTTTTAAGGAATAACCCATTTCTCGACTCCCATCGAGTCTCCTAGACTATTAGAATGGAAAGGTTATGTTTGAGAAACACATTCTTGGCTCTTGAGTCGCGGTTTAGGACTTGCTTGCTTGCGGCCTCATTCTTTCAGCTTGATGTCTTCTTGACGACATTCTAAAGAATCCTACATATTAGCGATGTTCGCTCGAATTTGCAAAATGCCTTTCGATAAGGTCTTTAGATTACGTAGGATAGATCAAGCAAAGTGGGAAAATTGCCTTATAAGAGGACTTTTGGCATAAATAAGAAAGAGGTTCTTAGTTACATCCAAAAATAGGGCTACCCTTGGAGAACTATTGCTGCTATCAAAATCTAAAAGGTTGGTTAATACATTTTCAGAATAAGATCTGGATTAAAGCAGATAAATGGACAACAGGTCAGCAAGGTGTTCTAACAACAACACCTGCTTTACCTACTTCTAAAGCTTAACTATATGATGGGTCCCCTTCTTCCCCATCTTCATCTGTCTCTGGTACCTCGAACTTGAATTTCCTTAAGCTTCCTTTAGGGAACTGATGGGGCATTCACTGTCCCAGACTCTGAGGGGCAACTGGTTGATAGGCAGGGGCCTACTGGTGCATTTTGGAGGACAAAAACTCGGTGTCCTGGACGATCAAGGGTCTTGCTTCTAAGGTTTCTTCAGCACAAGGGTACGGTGCTTGAAATTCAGGGGGACTGTTCAGAGTCGTCCTTAGCAGTTCTGGTTTCATCACGGATGAGGGATTTTGCTTGGCTAGAGCATTCACGTGGCCATACTTTAACTCCCAAAGAGCCATCAAGGCTGAAGAGAATTCTATCAGGTTCCCGATTACAGCATCCGTCTCGGGATCACGGGTGATGGTGCTTTGCAAAATGCGATACATTGCTGGCCTCTTAGCGATCGGTGCTTGCTCACACATGCGGATGCATGTTTCCAAGTCGGATACCTTTCCTGATGTTCCTCCAAAGTCGTTCATTTCTTGAACGGGGCAGAAAAGAGGCACATTATTCCTAGCAATCGAACGACACTTAACCATCTAGAAATATGAAGCTTAATCAATCTAGATTATAAAAGGGAGACCTATGGTTCTCCTGAGATCATGCTATCGTTTAGATTCAGACTACTTATCTTGCATGCATAGATCCTTTTTGCAGTTGACTTTTACAAAAATTTTGGTGCCCAAGTCTTTAATCATAAACTTTACCTTTTCCTTTAAAACAAAAATTCGAGAATGAATCAACTCTTTTCTTTTAAATCTAGAACTCTTCTTCGAAACTTTTATCTTTTGTTAAGACATATGTTTAAAAATAAGTTTTTAAACACTTTTCTTTGTGATCAAGAACTTCTTTCACAAACCTTTTTCCTCAGGAAATCATTTTACCCGAATACTTTTTACTTGGAATTTCATTATCAAGGTTTTTCCCTTATCCATAAAAGAGGCATGCTTGCTCAAATCTCTTCATTTTTGATAGTCAAAAATTATGAATTCAAAATCTAAAATCTCTATACTATCATACCTCGATTTTTGTTGAAGATACGAGGGTGATGGCGAGCTGTGGGTTGTTGCTGTAACTTATCACGAAGCAATTCATATGCACATAAACACTTAGCTTTAACTTAAACAAAGAGACAGGTCTGCAGAGTTGCAACCCTGCTCTGATACCAACTGTAACAGCCCGGTCCCGAGATAGGGATTAACAAATGGGGACGGGGTGTTATTAAGGGATTTGACGAGTAAAGTCAGAAGATTAATGAAGAAGTTTAAGAATAAAGGTACGCTTTAAAGATAGTTGATGATACTCGGGTTTACTTGATTAAGAAGGAAACATGCTTTAGCGGAATAAAACGGCTAACTAATTAGATACCAATAAGCATAGGCTCTTTTATAGGCGAACGGAAAACATACTCGGAAAGCGGAAATAAACTTAATATGCGTCTCATATATATGTAATCATGTCTGGGAATATTCTTAGAATCTCGAATAATCATAATAGAAATTTGAACGGAATTTAGAAAAAGATAATCAGAGTAGCAGAACACATAATGGGATTTCAAAGAAACTTATATAATAGCAAAACAATCTTGACAGTCAACCCACATCCACAGCCACCATCATCCTCGGCATCTCAACCTGAAAACATTTGAAAAAGAGGACGTGAGCACTAATGTACTCAGTGGGTTTTTAATGAAAGCTTCTTTAATAACTTGAGAAATATCCAACAATGAACTGGCGGTATATGGAGAGGAAAACGCAAAAGCCCTCTCCATATCCGCAAAACCTTTTCTTTACTTTTGGACCCAACCTTGGCTCAAACCTGATGTCAACTGTACCCTTAGGCATGCCATGGGATAGAAGAGGGGTTACCTCAAATATCCAAACGAGTTTGTGAGGGAATTAACCCAGCAGTGACTCCCTCTAAAATTTGTGAGCTCAATTTCTGCTTAAGCGAAGTGCTAAGTTCCTTTCTTCCTTCATCTCGCTAGCAAAACCAATCTTAGAGCAATGTCTAAGGGCTAGTCTTTTAATAAAGCATAATCTTGGCCTCTAAGGGATTTAATGCTACCCTAACAAGGCAATCCTTAATTCTTAACTTACGAGCCATAACATAATATAAACATTCAATACAAGGAGATGAACGTAAATGAATACGAATTTCAACTAAAGACTATTCTAAACATCACATGCTAAGTATAACAATACTTTAATATTTCTAGCATTTCTAAACATTCTCAAGAGCTTAATTAGAACATAATATCTTTCTTTCCTTCCTTCCTTGTATAGAGATCGATCAGGCAGAGCTAAAATGCTTTATTGGATATTTTCATTTGCCCTATGCTTCTAGAGCTTATTAGCTCAAACTTTAGATGAGTATAGATTTACCCACCTTGATTACTGGACAGAAGATGAAGCAACGAGCTGAAGATCCTTCTCTGATTTCCTATGAGGCTCACTTCCCCCTACAAAAGTCGAATCATCGAATTAGCGACCTCCTTTGAAGAAATCGACTATCTAAAGCGAGAAATAATGACATTTTACTAGAAGACTAAAATCTAAGATTTATTTACAGATTGCATGACTTTACGACTTTATAAATTTCAAGAAGAATTTATTTAAAGAACATCTCGACTTGATTTCTCAATTTTTAGATAAAGAATAACTCGAATGGATTACTCGAAATAAATTGAGAATATCTTGATTGCTTCTCTAAAATTTAACTTGAAAATAACTTGGAAATAACATGACTTGAAAAACTCGAAAAGATGGAAGAATCAGCGTCGGATGACACGGGGGGGTATCGCGCGCCGGCGGCACCCCGCGCGCCCGCGCAGCCCCCGCGCCCACGCACCCTCCGCGCCTGCGGGGTTCTGGGCCAAGGAGGATGTCGCGCGGCCGCGCACCCCCCCGCGGTCGCAGGACCTGGTTTCTCTCTCTTCTTGGGCGATCTTCAACTGGGTTCTTCGTGTTCGTTGATTCCTTCGATGAACACGAAGAACACTTAACCCGAAATTTCTTAAAAGCAACGTACTTGAATTTATCATGCAATAACATGCCTTAACTTAAAAAGAATTTTGGCATTATAACGGCATAAACACGATAATCCTCTTTAAATATTTAGAATAACGAAGAAATCTCTAAATATAGCTTGAACGGAATTTAAACGGAATAAACGGGGCTTATCTAAAAAATAATAACGACAGGAATAAAGCGAGAAATATAACGTAAACGTTATTAACTTGGAACTTCAATAAAAACTGAAATATAACTTAGATGGAAGGTAAACGAACAATAATGAAAGACGCGAAGAACGTAAAGAACGGAAACTAAATGCGGAATTTAAAGACGGAAAAAGAAATGGAGATCGAGACCGACGAACAAGAATGGACGGGGTTAGGTGCGTCGAAGGAAGATGGCTAGCTCGGCGTCTCGTCGAGTTGCAACGGCGGCAGAGCCGCCCGCTACAACCCAACGGCGCCTCTAGCACCACCTTCCCTCACCGCATCCCTTCCACTCCACTCCGCTCGTCGTCTTGCAGAACACTCACGAAGAACGCTTTTTTACTTCGACACAACTTTTTCGGCTCTCACAAGCTTTCCCACTCTCTAGAAATGAGGAATGGGTGAAATTGGTGTGGAAAAAGTGAAAGGGGTGGCCTTGTATTTATAGGAAAAGCTTTGGCTTCCAAGGGAAGCCACTTCAGTGCAAGAATACTGCAAAAGTTACCCCGGGTTCGGTTAAAAGCTGCTTTATTCGATGTCGAGATCCAAATGACCTCAGACACGAAATCTAAAAATACCGAAAGACTCGTTGGCTCGAATACTAGTGAACCAACTTGATTCGTGAAAAAGACGGGGTCGTCTGAAGAAAGACGAGCAAAGATTCCCTTTTTGGAATTACTTTTTACTATTCACTCAGACTGACAGATTTTGCTCCCGAGCGTTCGATTGACCTCAGAATGGTAATTCGTGAACGCCAACGAAATCGTTGGGTCATTTCCCATACGAGGGGCCTGACAGAACTAGACTCAGATAAATGAGGAGGATTTCGTAAATTTCTCAAAACACGAACGCACGCAAAAGTTACTATTCATTCATCCTTTAAATACGTTTTTCATCACCGGGAACTCAATTGACTTTAGAATTAAAATCCGAAAACACCGGCATACTCCTTGAGTTAAAAACTTTCTAACGAGACCACGAATGGCCATAAAATAATTAAGATCAAATTTTCCGAAAAGATGATTTTCACGAAAACTGACCCTTAAAGTCGTGACTGACATCTGACCTCAATTAACCTTAATTAAATCTTAATCTTCCTTAACTTCTTAATTATCATTAAGAATCCTCTAAACCTTAATCGAAAATCTGAGGTGTTACAGTTGAAAAGAAAACTATAAGCGACAAGAGCTTTCCACAGAAGATGTGCTTCTTGAATCGGGTCAGCCTTATTTTGGAAAAACTACTTCTAGAAGTAATGAAGGCAGAAACAATGTTCTCACGAATTGACCCAGATGATTTTCTGCCAAAGTGATTCAAGCGACCAATAGAACTGCCAGTACAGATTAAGGAGTATCAGACAAGGCAAAGAACGACCAAGATACCAGAAGTCCAAGGAAAAGGAAAGGCTAAGATGACTGTACAAATCAAGATAGAATCATCTAGCTCAGAAGATGATTCTCCAAAGATCGTCCCACCAGAACATGAACGCAAAGGACAAGCTGAATCAAGTCTAGCTAAAACAGCAGCTGCAACATCAGTTCAACCGACATCTGTGTAGAAGAAAAAGGAAGCAGGAGCTCCACAAACCAAGGCAATTGACGATATTTAGCCACAAAAGCAGTCTAACAACTTATCAGCTCAATTCACAAAGAATCATGAAGAGCTAATCAAACACCTGCAAGAACATGTAAAATTGCTATCATAATCAATCAAGGAGCTGCAAGCTCACATTGGACTGAAGTCATCTGAAAAGGATTTCAAAATATCAAAGATGAACCAAACAGTTCCAGTGACCCAGTTGCAAAGAAAAGAAAAACTGAACGCAAGAAGAACTGAAGGCTTGAGAAGTCAGCTGACTAGATTGCCTTAGGCCACTTCTTGTAATTCAGTTTATTTCTTGATATTTTAAATAAAAATCCTTTGGCTATCATAAATGCCTTTGTCAGCATTTATTTTTGATCGTTGGTACTCATTACAAAACCAACAACCAAAAATGACAAGGGGCATTAAATTCTTTCAACCAAAAAATTTATGAGTCTCTCTTCTCACTCATAAAACTCCCTTGCTCCAACATTTCAAAAAATACTCTACTCACTCATCTTCAAAAGAGTATTTTTTTCTCTCTCTCAAACTTCAATTCTAATTCTGCCACAAAATACCTAAAAGAATGGCCGAATTATCAAAAGCTATACCTTCCTTCAAAGAGAAAATGTTGAGAGACAAATTCCTGGAGAGAAAGAAATTCCAGGTGATTCTTAAAGAATCAAATAACCTATTTATTCTGGTCAATCTTCACAAGATTGGAACTCTGCATTACCTAGAAACTCCACCAAGATTCTTTAGACAAGACTTGGTGAATGAATTTTTGCTTCAAGCAAAGATATCTACAGATGGGAAGGTCATATCCTCAGTGGTTCAAGGGCACAAACTTCAAATCACTGAAAGAAAGATTGCATAAATCTTTCAACTTCCCAGAAAAAGGTCCAAGGTTCATGATTCGAAGGATTCAGCTGAACCATACTGGAAAGAATGGCGAGCTTCAAGCTGCAGCAAGCAATTCAGTTTTACTACAACTAAAACTGATCTGAAGCCCGAGTATGGAGTTATACTCGATATCACGAACAAGATGATGTTCGGCGCCATTGGAAGCTTGAGTCAATTAACTCAAGAAAGATACAAGGTAATGATTCACCTTGTTGAAGGATTGGAAGCAAATTGGGCAGAATTCATATTCTCCTAATTCAAGCATCAAGTCATCAAAGCTGCCGACTCAAAGAAGACTGGCAAATTTGAGTCCAAGGTAGGACTTGTTCTAAGAATGAGCAAGCTTCTGGAAGATATGCTGCATCTTCCAAATGATGACGCACTACCAGTCCTCATATCTGACTGGATTCCCAAGAAAGGGACAGTCCATCTTCAGTCACTTAAGAAGAAGAGGAGATCCAAAGCCAGAACCGGCAATGCAACTTCAAGCAGCTCAACTGCCAACGAAGTTCCTTCTCCATAATCCAAGAATGGATCATCAGTTGACTTCAAGCCTTGTTCTGATCCAGATGAACTCATTCCATTCATTGGAATCCCTCATCCAAAATATGGAGCTAACTACTTCAGATGAACTTGCCCTCCTCTCTAACTGGCTGAAGACAACATTCGCATTTTCTATAGTGGTGAATATACAGTCAAGAATGCTCAGAAGGATGTGACAAATCTCCTTCTCACTCACTTCTCCTATGTTGCCAAGCAAGACAATCAGTTGTTAAAATAACTACACCGGTACTTCTACTGATACAACTGGAGACATTCAATGTCAATCCAGTCCCATTTCTTGCTAACTGCCTTTCATGGTATGAGCTTTTGGCAACGAGAAGAAACTTAGAGTATCAAATGGATTGGAGTTTCAAATCCATTTCCTCCAACCATTGTGCAAGTTCAGCGCATTATGAAGCATCGACTTGATAATCAAATTCCAGCTAAAGCCATGCTAGCTGACATTCAAGCAAGCTTGAGATCGCAGGGAACTACAACTACTAAACAACTCCATAATCAGCAAGGCGATCGCTGATACCGCAAACTAAATTTTGATAATGAATCAATTCAGTTAGATGGGGCATCCTTACAAGCTGAAGCTTCTACTGAGAAGATAGATGAGGATCTATCACACACTCAACTTGTGGTAACCCCGAGTAATCAAAGGCTTAGACAAAGAAAAGACAAAGACGTTGAAGATACTGCCACGTCACCAGATCTCTTGTCTAAAAGCTATGTCACTCCTCTTATCAAGTTAAGCTCAAGAGCTACAACACTGATTCTCAATCAATCCAGCTCACCCAGCAGAGGAATTCTAGAGCTGACTACCTTGAAGCTGACTCACTTAATAGTTGCTCTTAAGAAACTTCAGCAAACTGAGAATGCAGCCAGACCTGATCCTTCAACGGACATTTCCAGTCCAGCTTCAAAAAGAAAAATGTCAACCAGCTCTAGAGAAGATGGAGAAGCCAGTCCAGTGCAACCACTTAAGAAGAGGAATGTGATGACAGAATCAATCAGCAACTGATCAACAAAACTGATCAATTAGTTTAAAGGTGACATCATCAGTTCTACAGAAAAATTGATGCCCAGAGCTCAATCTCTCAACAGTTGCATACCACTCCTCCTCGATAAGGTTCTCTTCTCTCTATTCCTCAAAGCTAATTTTTGAATAGTTATCATAGACATTTCAAAATAAGCCCACTATTCATCTGAGTTGCCATTAAAGTTTCTCTGTCTTGCATTAAAATAGAAAGAGCAACTTTCTGAGGGATATAAATATCAAATCTTCTGCCCAATATTCTGCTATTTATGGCAACTACTCAGATTTCAAATACCCTCAGATCTCATCCACTAGATCAAAAGTGAAAAATCCAAGTGGATGGCTGAGATACATGCATCATTTATTCAGCTGATTTTCTATCAAATCACATAGCTGAATCAGCTAGAGGCACTCGATTGCCATGGTTAAATGCATGTAAAAATACTGCCTTATAAGCAGTGGAGAAGATGAAGTGAAGTACTCACTCTAAAAACCTTCTTTCTCCCCATCCTCTCTTATACTTATCCATATTCCTTTCTTAACCAACATTATTCATCCTTACAGAAATGGCTCATCCATTCCACATGATGAACTTACAACTTCTTCTAAAGAAGCTCAGAAAGGATAAGTATCTTGACCAAGAGCTTCTTGAAGCTCGCATTGGCACAGAGGAGACATGCATGATCTTCCAGTCTCTGGAGATATGCGGGCTACTTTCGTTCACCCAGACGAAGCCCCACCGAAGTTATCTCTCGCACGTAGTAGAGTTCAACTACAATGCCGAGATACATGGAAACAACATCATGTCTGTTGTCCAGCATCAACGCATTCTCATCAACAAAGCTATGTTGATGACAATGTTCCAGCTCTCTGGAGAAGCCCACAAGTGGAGGAACTTGTGCTTCCCAATAGGATGGCACTTTGGAACTGCTGGACGCAGCCAAAGATAAATCATAGAGACATGTCAAACAATCTGAAAGACAGTCTCTATCCAGCCATTGTCCAAATCTTGGACATTGTGGTATATATCCTTCGTGGAAGTATCACCAATGCACAGTTCACTGAGGACAATGCCCATCTATCAGCAACCTTATACTTTGGATACAAGGCTGACTGGGCATCCTTTATATTGGCGCAGCTTCGACAACATGTGAAGTTTGTTAAGATTAACCCACACACTGGTTCTTTCAAGGCCAAAGTAGGATTCGTCAATCATCTCAGCCACCTCATCCAGGAGCAAGTGGAAGAAGTCCTACCTGGTGGGACATTCTTAGCCAGACGAGATCTCCTTCCAACTGTTTATGTAAATAGGAAGCAATGCGGCAGATCTAATCGCCCAAAGTCGAGACCTCAACCTATGGAGGACCACATCTCATCTAGAGGAAAATAATTGCTCCTCATAGCTGATCCTCCAGCAGAAGCATATCAGTTCACAAATAATAGTGACTCCTTTACTTACATGAGTGATAAGTTGACTGCACCTGCAAACAGCGAGCCTCCTTACATCATTGACCCAGCCATTCTGGAAGAAGGCTTTTTCGCAAGCCTTGACCATCAGCTAAAAGGCTGCTTTGGTCTCATTGGAAAACTCAACCCTGACCTCTTTAAGCAGCTCAGCCGATATCTCCAATATCACTTTTGGAGATTCCAGGTGGATGACGCCACCATGCTGCAACTGGCCAGGACGAAAGGAGACTCATTTTGGATTGCGGAAGGCAACTGGAGCAGAAGCGGGTTGAATCATCCACTCAGCACTCCTCCAACAGTTTCCAAAATCATGGATTCCATGATTAAGCGATGTCAACGCTCAGTGCCTCATGATGCACCCCTTCCGAACAATGAGCCCTCCAATTCCTCCAATACTCCTCTCCATAAGGATGCACTCTTCACCAGTGCGAACGAGCCATTCCTTCACTCTGCATCAACCTCTTCTTACATGTAAGATCCCTTCTCTCTCCCTGACCTTGCCCAACTGATGCTACCAGAGGAGAACTTTTCATGGCTGTCCAGTCCTGTTTCTGCACCCCAAGCTCCCCAAATCCATGACAATTTGTTGGCAACTTCTTTCTCTCTCTTGCCACAATTATCCCTGCCATCACATGAATTCCTTCAGCTAGCCCTTTTGGATGATGCCAAAAAGGGGGAAGAGAAAGCTGATGATGGAAATAGAAATGATAGAAATCATGGAAAGGGTGATTTTACTCTTTAGGGCGAGATCCAAAAAGAGTTACAACTTCAAAGTGAAGCTACCTATCAGGGGGAAGCTGCGAATGATGGGGAAGTCCAAGTTGAGCCAAAAACATAGCAGGCTCAAACCTTATTTTGAACTTGGGAGAACGTTCAACTAGAGCAACAACAACAATGGGGTATCCACAACATACCCGACATTACTCCTTGTAGATATAAGAAAGGAGAATCTAGCAAAAGAAGATGAAACTGACTGGTGAACAGTTCCTACTGAAGAAGGAAGTCTAAAATATCAGTTCTTGATATTTCTTCTCTCTCTTACTTCTGATCTATTCTTCATCTTCTTTACTCATCAGTTCTTAACATGCTCTTTGTTAGTAATACATACATGTTCTGATTATGTGATTATGCTTTGATCATGCAAAAATGCTTTAACATACATGCTATGCGCACTCTGAAAATAAACTAAAGCTGCATGAAAATCAGAACTGAGCTTTGTTAGAACTGAAGAAATTTTTCTCAAGCTGTGCAAAACAAGCTTCAATTATCTTAAAGGCTTAAACATTCTTGATAGCAAAAGCCTTATTTCCTTAAAGATAAGCTCGTTAAGCTCTAAATACTCATCTGAATTCAATTACTCATGAACATCAATCAAATAACTCTTAAATGCTCATATGCCAAAGATTGGTACATGTGCTCTAATACTAAAGATTAGTAAATATTAAAGATAGCTTTGATATCAAAAATTGATACAAGCTCTGATGTTTATGAAAGATAACTTTATGCAGTTTTTCCATCATCAAACTAACTGGTTTTGACATCATCAAAAATGGGGAAATTGTTGGAAAAAATTATCAAGACGACCCAACTGGTGGTTTTGATAAAATGTCAAAATATATGGAAAAGCTATTTGAAAAACTGCAAGTTATTCAGACTGGAAGTTGAAGCAATGACTTAATAAGACTTCAAATCTCATGTCAGCTGAAGCGAAAATACAATCTCCTTGAAGCATGGTCAACCAACATAAAAGGGTGTTACATCTGGACCAGTCAAAGATCCACTCTTCAAAGCTCAAGGGAAGCTGTGATAGGAAGAGACTGGAAAGCATCAACATATGAGTAAGCCATCAGTCCAGCTGAAAGTTAAGAGAGACTGATGAGGAAAGAGTCAGCTTGAAATCTCAAGACCAAACTGAACTGACCAAGATCAGTCAGTTAGGAGAAGAAAGCTCAATTGAAAGCCGACTGGAGACTAGAGCTGAAAGCTCTAAAGCCCAGCTGCTGAAAGCTAAGGCAGCTGATACAAGGCACTCTAGGACTGAAGCATACGGCAGCTGAGGAACTGCCAACTGGACAATTTCAGAACTAAAAGCCGAGATAGCTGAGACCCCATCAGCTAACGTCCAGAATTGATAGCTGTAATAACTGCTCTCCGACAAGCAGTTATTAGAGAATCCTGATAGGCAATTACAGAAAGATCCTGATGATCTTGGAGTAGAGGCCATTAAATTCAACGACTAAGTTCATTCATGCTTCAATGGCTACAAGCATTAAACCATCGCTGGTGGAATCAACTAATCCTCCAATCTCACCGGTCACTAAAGATCACTCATCTATATAAGAGAGTGAATCTTATTCAAACACAAGACTTTTCACGCACAAAACTAACTCTTGCTATTTTGCAGAACGAGCTCTTATTTCTCCCTCCCCACAGCTTAAAGCTTAAATCTCTTAAGTGCGAAAAGTCCTAACTGAGAAGGTGTGCTTCAAGTCTCAAGCAAGCAGGTAGCTGACGCAGAATTCCAGTCAGAGCAAAGCTTCTCAGTTCAGTTCTTCAAAGATCAACCATCCAGCTCAAAGTTGAAGGAGCACTCCAGGTTGATAACAAATTCAAGACTACATTTTTGAAGATTGAGAGAGATCTAAAATCTTGTAAAGACGGATAATAGCACCTAAAGTCTCAGCGAGCAGTTAGGACCGGTAAGTGTGAGCTATCGACCTAGAAACTGACTGAGAAGGGGCGTGTACCGACGGGTCCGTTCTTCCGGAATATCAACAGATGGAAAGGAGGCTGCGCTTGGTTTGAAGGGTGCCGTTTTCAGGTCTAACATGATTCTTCACTTTGTAACTGTAATAAAGAAACTTTACACTTGCATAGTGGATTGCCCTTCTGCGGAAGGAAGGGAGGACGTAGAAGCAGGAAGCTTCGAACCTCTATAAATCTTGTGTGTGTTGTACTTTATGCTTTAAGTCTTTACATGTTTCTAAACTGCACACTATAAGCACACAAGCTGCACTGACTTCAAGCTATCAGTCTTAACTGATTAGCTCATAAGCTAAGCGCTTGTCAAGCTCTCTCTTACTCAATTGATCAGTGGACAGGTAAATTGTCTAAAGCGAGTCAGGGCCCTATATATTCCGCAATCAGTTTAAAGTTTTTGAGTCAGTTTATTCACCCTCCCCTCTAAACTGACATATACTCGCACCGGGACCAACCAGTAGACATATATATTTTAATGTACATTACTTTGATTTATCAATGGGTGAGATTCTAATTAAAGAATCAATAAGTCCGATAGATTGGGTAGTGACATTTCTGTATCTGATGAGTTACTAATTATAGAAGGAAACCATGTCTCGGTGCGCCGAGTTGATGATGCCCCCTGAGGAGCTCAAAAAGGATTATCATGTTAAATCTTACAAGTGGATTATTTTAATCCAACATGATAATAAAGGTTGAGTGGTACGACTCATGGATAAGCAATTAATTAAATTGAGTTGTCAGTATACTCGATTTAATTAATGGACATTCGATATCATAAACATGGAAAATTAATTGAGTTGAAGAAGCCATATCTATAAATATGGAATTAGGGTGGTAGTGCAATATTAATTCTTTAGTGGATTGAATTAATATTAATGGGCTTAAGTTATGGATGGGCTAGACATGGGAACTTAAGGCCCAAAGGAGGCCCAACCCTAATTTTCTTCTAGATCCCTGTTGTAGCCCTATATATACCTTATGAAGGGAGAAAAAAAAAAACTCTAGCCACATAATTGGAATTTTCGAAATTCCTCTCCCCTAAAGAAAGAAAATATCAAAAATTCTATTGTGAGGGTTCTTCGTCTCCAAGCTTCTACAAGGTCTAGAGGATCGTCGCCCACACGACATCTGGATCGAGGCTGGGTCATACAACAGAAGATCATGGAGTGGATAACATGAATAATGGTGGAATTATAGATTTTATATCTATATCTTCTCAATGGCGTCTCTCTGATTGCAAGGTAATCGATAATCTCAATTTTTCGATGCGCATGAGATTTAGATTCGGTTTTAGCATGCAATGGGATGTCGGATTGTTTGATCAAAAATATTTTATTCAATCAACACACATCCAAAAGATTCTCAGTTCCACCAGATTCATTAGCACAGTTAATATATTAATATAGCATATGATAAATGATTTGTTAGTGTATGTTATTATAAATTCATAATGCTGATGAAACATTATTATAAGCTAACAAAAGACTTTACAACATGAGTAAGCGTAAAAATGGATTTTTATATTTTTCAACCATATTTCTTCATCTAAACACGCCCTTGAGAGATCTTAAACGAAAGAGATAAAGAAATATTACAAAATATCCATTTTAATGTATATTCAGGTTGCAAATGTTTTCGTTAACTTATAGTAACCATTCGTCGACATTATGATAATTAAACATTCATCATATGCTAACATAGTGTATGTATACTTATACTAATATTAGAGCTTATTTAATTTCAATTATGATTTATTTAATCACAGTTATTGTTTATTCAATTCAATTAGAGTTTATAATTATTTTTTAGAATTTAACTTTTCTTCTTTGGTTTCTAATTGAATATTAGAATTTATTCCATACAATTATAATTTATAATGTATGCTGACGAAGCATTATTATATATTGTATTCATATTGCTAACAAAATAATATCATAATGCAAAAGTAATACATTAATGTTATTATGATTTATTCCATCTTATTCAGGATTTATTTCATCCAATTAAGATTTATTCTATTTCAATTAAGGTTTATTACATCCAATTAGGATTTATAACTATTTTTTATATTGTAATTTTCATTAACAATATAAGAAAACTTCCATCAACATTACCATAATGTTTCATTAGTAATATTAAAAGCCACAGCTCTCGTACTCTTCAAGACTAAACTAAAAGCACAACGGTGGTTATCACCATGAACGAGAATGCTAATTCCTTTACGAGCGCCGTATGTCGTCCTTGATCAAGTTGAGAGAGAGAGAGAGAGAGAGAGCTCCTGACTACTGTTCAGTTGAGACATTATAGCAACAAACATTGTTCTAAGATTTGTGTTTCCTTCTGCTCCTAAAGCATCATATACATGGTAAGAAATCCCAGAAGATCCTGTTTAGGGAAGATGAGACAAAGGCTCTTCCACTTTCTCAAGAGTTGTAACATCTATAGGTCGTAGATTGCCTCAACAAGAAAATTGGGATCTTTTCATGGCATGGATCACATTCAAATGCAGATTAGGAAGATGTGCATACCCCACAGTTGCAGATTTCACTCATGGCCAACTTAACACATCATTATGGATGGAACTATAAGCATAAGCGAAACATCACATGCCTGGATCATCAAGACACCCACATAACACATCTCATTGATGGAGAAGACACGAGGGCATCTAGCTCTTCAGAAAATCCTTTAAAGAGAAAGGTTTATATCCATCCTATAGAATACCAAGAAAATCACGAAAATTAAGAAGCATTGCAACAAAAACAATGTACAAAAAGCACAATATCATTATGCAGTTCCTGATATATAATGTGACCACTCGCAGCAAGGACTGACAAAGCAATGGCCAGGAAGCTCGTTTAAGGCACGCAGCATTGTCATTTCAAACTAATCGAAAATAACCACTACTATGTTGTAATCTTCTCTTGTAAAAAATAACATGCACATGCACGAAGTAAAGAACTCAACACAAATATAACAGACTACAAGAATACTTCACACCTTCCCAAGGTCTTGACTCAAACACTGTCTGACAACAGTTGTTTGCTGTATTAGCCTTTCCATTGCTGAATAGCTGGGCAGTTTGGTGTGAGCTGAAATAAAATAGGTGCACATTAAAGAAACAATCAATAGAATAACTTCATCAGCAGCATGTCAAATGAGTAAACAAGTACCAAGAACAGCCCTGTTTAAACTGTCTGCAACATGTTGTCTGTGTTCCGAGCTGAGAAGATGGAACATTGGGGACTTCTCAGGCTCATCATATGCGAGAAGAGCCATAAAGTCCTGCACAGAAATCATTTTCTCCATTATTTGATGAATAATTCAATGCAATCAAGCTAGTTAGGTGAGGTAACTTCACAGATCAAGAACATATTCATTAAAGGAACATACTTCAAGCTTTTTGACATATTTCTCCTCTTTCCCGAAATCCGTCAACTGGGATTGCGCGAACAATAGGGCTTCATCACTGCCACATACACTTAAGTTTAAGAAAACTGCATAAGCATAAACTACTCAGCTATGTTTGTTTTCATTTTCTGAAATTGTGTTCATCCCCAAGACTGGCAATAAATTGTTTTCACTGATAATTCACAGCAAACATACATAACATTTCTTGAGGATTTTTCTTCCTGCAACATCATGCTTTCCATTACATCACATGGAAACTTCTCCCCAAATTCTTGCCAGAAAACAGACAAAACAATACCAAACATAGCTTCAGTAAATCACTCACGTTTTACCAGAGGACACAAGTTCAACAAAATGAAGGCTCAAAAGATCAAAATGCAGATCCTTATTTTCCTCCAACAAGCCAGGTGCAAATTCATCCGTCATCTCAATGGCTTTGGATGTGTTCCCATCCAACGCAAAATGATAGATTCCTGCAAATAAACTGTCAAATCAATACTACAGTTACTAAAGCTTAACTTTTGATTGGAAAAACAAACTATAAAAAGTCTAGCAGTTACTTTGGCATTATGGAGTCGATCACTATACTTAATTGATAGTAATTTCAGAATGACCCTTCAAAGTCAACAGTGATTTCACACTTCAACTCCATGGACAGATACCCTTCTCTATCGTATCTAAGCATGCCTACATCTATGTCACTTACATAAATCAACAAAGAGGGCGGCATGTAAAAACAAGAAAAGAACATGACACTGGGATCTCTCCCGTGCCCCCAGGATTTCTCCCATCAGACTTAACGGCCTTCCAGCATGAAGCTGAGTTACTCACTAATCAAATCATAACAAAATAAACAAATCAATCGATCAAATGAGTCGATTGATCTTCTTTCCCTTCTTTGGTATACATGATAAAGGAAATATTTTATTGCTAGTGTTAAAATATTCTTATTCTATCAATGCCACCCATGGGAAAGCAGTCTTGTCCTCAAAGTTGTAATATCTTACATCGTGCTGTGATCTTGCATTTCAATTCCATGGCAACATACCCTTCTCTATCATATCTAAGAATGCCTCCATCCAAGTCACTTGCATAATCATGTTTTTTTATTGATGAACAATATCAGAACAACCCTTCGAAGTCAACTGTGATCTCACATTTCAATTCCATGCCAAGATACCCTTCTTTACCATATCTAAGAATGCCTCCATCTAAACTTGCACAATCATGATTTTTCATTGATGAAGCAAATGGAACGTGTAAATAAAAAGAACAAGAGATAACATGACATCGGGATCTCCCGTGCGATAAGGATTTCTCCCGTCAGGCCTAACAACATGCCCAACATGAAGTTGAATTACTCACTAATTCTCTCCATTCTCTCTACCTCTACAATTACTCTATTTATAGTAAAATATTAACATAATCTATTCCTCAAATAGACTAATTAAATCATAAGTTTAAGTAAATCAACCAATCAAATGATTTGATTGATTTTGTTTCCGTTCTTTGGTATACATCGTTGGCATTATTAAAACATTCTCATGGTATCAGGACGTGAATAAAACATTACAGGGGTTAAGCATTTTCTCATTTCTTGTTTCCTATGACTCTTCCATCCTTATCCTCTTTTCTTCTTTCTAGGATGCATAATTCCAAGATCAAGAAACTTTTTTCTTTAGATAGATAATTGTGCACCTATCAAACAAAAAGAAGCCCCACTCACTGGAAAAACCTGCTATGCTTGGGTGGGTCATACCACTAGAGCAATAAAAAGGTGAATGGGTAGGTTTTCCTTTTTTCCTTCATGACCACCCTCATATAGTCTACACACTTCTATCGCTCCCTATTACGGTGACTCCTTTTCAAAATGTCTTGTTTTTAATAAGAAACTCAAATATTATTGATAATAATCAAATGGGTAGAAGGGCATGAGAAATCCCATACAAATAAGTAGACTATCTACAATACAATCATCCAAATAAAATGATTAAATGCCCTCATTGAGTATAATAATAGCAGATTATTGTGTCCGCATCAATTTCAGTTTATGCTATATAAAATGTTATCAATTTTAAAATAAAAAATATTGACATTAACATGGTACCTAGATGGCTTGTTAAGTTGGGAGAACCGAAGGCTTTATTCTATTCCATTCATAGTGCATTTGATAATAATACAACTATATTGCAATGTGACAATGTCTGAAGACTTTTCTAGCTTCTGTCATACTAATTGGTACGTAAAAGATACAATATCAATATTTTAGTACAACTATTAGGAAAATGCCAGCACCAATAAAAAATTAAAATTAGTTCAAAGAAGTTATCTGATGACTGAGAATAGGTCATATATCTATCACGTCTTATTGATCTTAAACTATTTATTGCATTACATAATATGCAAACTCCCCACGCAAGTATGTGAAGATAAAATTCGAGTAAAAATTTAGTTTGCAGAAATAGTTAGATTGATTGGAACCCAACTGCTGTAATATATTTGGTTCTTGCTAGACCACTACATAGAGTACAAGTCCACTCCATTGTCTCTTAGAAGAAAAAAAAAATTAACTAGAATTTCATGAGATGTAGTCAAGTAGGATATTCCAGCATCATCTCTATTCTCAGCTGAACCATTCAGCTTCGATATTTTCAGTCTAATGATATTGTAGTATGTAAGATAGAGAAGCATTTACAGATTCAGCACTTAAAACAGGTAGCACATCAACTAACTAGATCACACTTGTAGGGTCAAGGGAGTATAGAGGAAAACAAGCAAACCTTGCAGAGTACTTTATTGATAAACAATGAGCAAGAAAACAAACTCGGGAAGAATCCCGCCCAGGATAACACCATAAGACGAATGTTCAATATTACAAGATACCCTAATCATGCAATAATTAAACTATAAATACTATTAACCTATATATACTACTAATAATTTATTGGCTTTGTATCAACCAACGCCTCTACTGATAACAACAGCCCCGTCCTCAAGGCTGGGAGCCTGAGACAAGGCTCAACAGTGGAAATTGGCCTCATCGACCAAGGATACTTCTCCCTCACTGGGGCCCCACCATGTAATCAGAACTTGGCAGACTCAATCATCTGCCCGCCACACCTCCCATGTACGCAGGATACATTCGGGCTAAAATTTTGGGTGGAAGTGCAGTGATCACCTCATGATTTTCCACCACCAGTTTCAGCTGAGAGATATGGGGATAGAACATGTTCTGCTGCGGGATAGATGAGACTATAAGTTTCGTGCCCGATGCAGTGAGAAACCTCAAAAGGACCCAAATAATTGGGGTGGGGTGGGGGTGCAAGTAACAGGGCCAAAGCTTAATCATCACATTTGATTAAGCTCTGTTCAATTATGTTGTAAAATCGAGTCCCACTCGTGCAATTCCTCAGTGACGGCCCTCACACAGGACTCCCTTGGTAGGAATTGGGTGAGAGTTGGAGGTGGTCAACCATAAATGGTCTCGAATGAGCCAGTATGAGAGCTGGTTTGACTGCCTAAATGATGGCTGAATATTACTGAGATCAAACCCCTCCCCCCCTACAGAAAACTTTGATAGTTCCAACAGCTGCAATCACGGTTGCTCTGGTTCCCCACTTTCCTCATCCATGATGGGGTCTGCATTTGGTTCAAGATCTTCACCTTCATTCTCGCCAGTGATATTGGAGACTTTTTGGGGGTGTGGTTCCTGAAACTTATAGCAAAGTCCCCAAGCTCTCAAATCCAAGTATTCTGCATGGGATAGCGTTCGGACCCCGCGTCCTTTATGTGGGGGCACTGCACTGAAGACTCAATCGAGCGTTGAATTGGTTGCCCGCCTGTTGGATTGTGGGATAGTGGAGCCCAATGGCATAGGAGGAGCTGATTGTGCCCTCCAGAACTATGCATCTTTGTGGGAGCATAACTCACTTGAGCAGGCCCAACTCATCCTCTATCTCATGGGCCAACTGCATGGTTTCGTCCAAGTCCACTGCTCTAGAGTGAATGTGAAACCGGAAATCATCCTGGAGTCCTCCCAAAAACAACCCCGAACACAAGAAATAGTACTTGGTTGACCCTCACAATGAAGGTATCCACATAGCATTCACACTTCCTATCTGCCTAGTTGTGGTAAGTACCTCAGAACGGCAATAAACAGGCTTGTCATAAGTTACTACCAATTTATTACCAGGTGTTGATTGAGTTTCCAGCGTAATACCATGCCTTCCATAGCCACCATTACCGTTTCAATCTTAGCACCTGCATGGGTATGCATAAGCTGGAAATAGTATTCAGCCCGCACGATCCATCCCACTAGGCCATCCATGTGGAACATGGGAGTTACATTCGTTGAGTGGGCATCACTATCTCAAGCCTTGATGGGGTGCATCAGAAATAATCTAGACCGCAGTGGATCCTTCATTCTTCTCATCCTCCACTGTCAAAGGACCCATTTCACATGTGATGTGCAAGAGTAGTTCCTCTACTCAGTCCAACTTCACCATGTGTTGCTAAATGTCCGCCAGTTCAACCTCCATCACCTCCATTTCGTTCTCTACTGCTTCCACATGAGCCTCCATTCTCATCACAGTCATATAGTCATACAAGATCCTGGGGTGTTACGGAAGGAAGCAGAGCAGCAGGCCTCACGTGGTGTCTATTTAGTTGTTTTAATTATGCTCTTATGTTATTTCCAATAATTGGTATTGGGTTACAGACTTGTTTGTAGGCTCAACGCCCTAGGGAAAATAAATAGTCCATGTTCACTAACAGGGGGGATCTTCTAGGATTTTATTTCAGAACTTGGTGTTTTTCGCTTGGGTAGGAGTAATCCTAAGAACCTTGTTACTTTCACTTATTCAGCCGGTTCAGTTATTCAATAGTTCTTCGATTCCGTCAGACCTCAGAAGTTCGCTTTTGATTCCTTTCTCGACAGTCTCCATTAGAGTCATCCAGCTGATCAGACCAAATTGATAGAGAAAAGGATTTGCAGTAAACTTCTGGCGCGGCTGCTTTTGTGCTTCCCCCAGTGCACATAAACTTGATCCATAACTGGTCAGACTAGTTGATTTAGTCAAGTGAGATATAGAGGAATGCAATCAAACCTTGCAGAGTAATTTATTGATAAACAATGAGAAAGAAAATTAACTCGGGAAGAATCGTGCCCAATGCAATTCTGTCAGACAAATATCCAATTTTCAAAGATGTCCCAATAATGCGATAACTATACTATACTACTAATTACTGGCCCGCAGGCTCACAGTATAAATTGACCCTACTGGAACAAAAAGCAAATAGCCCGGGGCAATTAAGCCTCCAAACTTCATGGCACTGTGGAAGGCTGCACCATCTTCGCACGCCGCTGGTACAGCCAGTATGTTTGCTACGTATCACAGACATAATGAAAACCCTTTTTGCATCCTCTTGATATTGGGAAATTTACAGGGTTCTCATTAGGAAACATTCTAGAACAACTCACAGATTCGCTAATCAAGCATTATGGATTCAGATACACTTCCATAGTAAGTTTTCAATTCAATTTCTTGATGATTTAGCATGAAAATTCTGCATAAATTTTTGCTATTTGTTACATCAAATGGTATTATAAATTAATGAATAATTAAATAAAAATATAAATCATTATCTCATAGTGAAGTATTGCAAGGTAAAAGAGAATATTGGATCAGCAAATTCAAAAGTTACTCATTTAAGGTATTGGAACATTATAGTTAAAGAATGAAAATAGATTGAAAACCCACTGATAGTGAATCAACGGCGCTGAGAGTTTATCGCCACCGTGGGTGTGATTGATTAATTGATTTATTTTATTTTCCCATTGATTTGTTATTTCCATTTTGATGTTTGTTTGCGATGGGCTGGGCTGCGCCACAGGCCCTTCTTTTTGCGGTATCTTTTATTTAAGTAAGTAGGGTTATGATACCTAGAATCATCGTAAGATCATAGCAGATTGAGAATTCAGCCATGAGGCTTGGACAGGCTTGCCTGAGTGTTTTTCTGTTTTCTTTTCCTTCCTATCAGTTTGTTCAATTCAATCTTTTTTTCTGTTCACTCTGCCTTGTTCCCTTGACTCTACCACCTACTGAGATACTTAAATATGTTGTAATATCAGAAGAACACATTGAGAGCAATGAGCTTGCATACTTCAAATTAGATGCTTTCAGCAAACAAATTGAACCTATTGGGATATTTTAATATGATGGAATAACAGAATAACAGATTGGGAGCACCGAAGTAGAACCAGTTCTAATGAGAACCATAAGGTCAAAGTTTTAACATACAATAATAAAGAACATATGCTGATTTTGTTATTAAAGAGCATATTGTATATCTACATCCTACAGTATATTTTTTTAACTTAGAAATGGCTTCTTATTAACATTGATAGTCAGCAAAAGATTACCAACGACCAATTGGTTAATCATGAAGGGGTGTAATTGAGCCGAGTCGAGTATTATCAAGCTCAAGTTTGACTCATTTATTATCAAGTTCAGGTTCAAGCTTTATTTATCAAATACATTGAGGCTCACTAGCTTAATCGAGCCTCAATGAACTTTCTAAATTTAGATTTAAATTTAAATATTCATTATTTTCTTTTAAAAATAAATAACTTTATTCACAAAAATACTTTGTATACTAAGGTTAATTCTTTTCTTATAACAAATAAAGTAATTAGAGACTTAATATACTTTTTAATAATTAAAGTAAAAAAATATAAGTTATACCAAGTTTAATAATTTAATATATTCAAGTTTACTTGCTTATCGAGCTTGCTCACAAGCTAACGGGATGAGTAGTGTCAAGCTCAAGTTAACTTGTTAACAAGCATGACCAAATGAGCTCAAACGAACTTTTATCAAGCCAAGATATCCGAGTAGCTCACCAATAGCTTGGTTCATTTACATCCCTTTTTTGGCATATTTACAACCCTAATCATGAAGGATGCATTCTTATGCGTTCCAAAGTCTTCATAAGAATTAACAATGAATAATTTATAATGATTAAGACATGGAACAAGGACTCCCACAGAAATAACCTAACTAGCAGTCATTTCCAAAAAGTTCTAGACATAAAGAAAGTTCATGTGACCTAGAATACCATTCACAAAATCTTGTATTTAGGTAACTGAACTCTTTTAACTCTCTTGGCATACCTAATTTATGCAAACAATGTGATGACCATCCCTCATAGTTACTCTATCATGTCGTAATGCAACTTTGTTCTCCTTACGATCATAGAACTCAAAATTCAACCACAACCACATCTGAAGCCCCTTCACAATTCCTTAGCAATTCCCCAGGCCAAATTTACATCTCTTGAAACGAGGCTGTGAAACATCCATGTACTACTGTCTAAATTGGGTAAGCCGGCAGCTGTTTTCCACCGTACATATTCATTTCTCTAACTATTAAACCTAGGTAGAAATAAAACTGAGTATCTTTGTCCTATTATTTTCAATCAATCATAATATTCCGCACGCATAATTATAATCTAATAATAGCCATAGCTTCCATGGAAGAATGCTAAAACTTAGGAATGAATAAAGTAGAACATCTTGTTGCACCCAACCTATATATTCACAACGGAATCAGAATCTAACCAGAGCCTACCATTTAATACTGTATGCAGAAAAATAAAATTCATGTTTTGAGATTCCCATGAATGCTGATAATGGAACTGTAAATTTGTACAGACATTCATACCTCATGCACAACTCATAAGTAAACACTCCATTCACAAATTAAGCGTGGACCGAAAAGTCCAGACAAATATTAAAAGCAAAGCATTAACTGTTGCATTTTGAGAGGTGGAAAGGGGTCTCCCTTACTTTTTCTTTTTTCCATGTCCTCCAGATGATCCGCAGTTTGCTTCATTCCAGTACAAGAAACGAATGACTCCAATGTATCTTTGAAGCAATTGTGCACAAGATACGAAAGAACAATCTTGTGGATATCGTTCTCATCTACGTCCTAAATGAAAGTAAACATAGTAAGCCTAATGACCACGGGAATAAATAGACAGTAGACTACCACATAAAACATACTCTATCATTTTTGTGTGTCGTCAATGCACAAAAGCCATATAAGAGAGGGAGAGCTCCCATAAATTGAAGGATTCTACCATGCCATTCCAAATTTATGGAGAAACCAGCAAAAATTTAATTCATTAAACTGAAATGGCTCGACACTAAAGAATTTTCTTGATTCAGCTAAAGCAAACAATAATATAAAATCGAGCCAAACATAGCCATCTGGAAGCAAAATGACAGGGTGTTAAAGCAGAACTGAGCTAGCCAGGAGTAGCACAATAGACACAGCAAACTCTAAATAATAGATATAATTTCCATTCAGTTGAACTTCCAAATTAACCGCACTGCAATCTGCAAAAACTAGTTCGATATATCAACAAAACTACACATTATTTTGCATCAAACTGCACAAAAGATCATGAAATTCCTAAATCTCATTAAACCCAAATACTGCAATTATATCCCGAAAACTTGTTTCACGCCAAATTAAAATGGACATCGTAAGCCGCATGAAAGAAAGTCAAAGCGTTCGATATGAAAAAGAGTATTACAACGCGCAAAAATGGAAAAGAAACAACATCAATCCACATCAAACAACTAGATAGCAATCGGCAACAACAACTAAGAGTTTCTCACAATGTTCTCAAACTGCCGCGGATCAGCATCCATTTTTCCCACTTCCTCTGCACAAAATTCTTCCTCACTTTTAGTCGACCAAAAGTAAAAAACACCGAAAAACCCAAAAACAATTAAAACTAAATAAATAGGGGAACTATTTTAAGCTTAAATTCAATCTGTTTCGATTGGACAATGTTTCGCCTTTTGTCGTGTGGAAGTGAATATTACAGGATCACACCTCTCTCCGGTCTCTAATGCTCCGGTTACTGGCGGTTATAGAAGAGAGTGGCGGGTTGCGATACAACGATAAACAGGTTAAAGCGATTTTACCTACTGCTCAACGGCGACTTTAGACTTTCAAAACTATTTGCACGGAATAGTCCTCTGTAGGAATGTAAGTTCGCCCCTCCCCCGCCCAGTAATAGATTGACCCGAATAGTCCAAAAAAAAAAAAAAAAAACAAACAAACAAACAAAGAGAGAGAGAGAGATTGGTTTTGGATCAAAAAATTTATAATCCTATAAAATTATCACCCGAATTAATCTGAATTAAATAGTTTGAAATTAATTTGGTTGGCACGAATTATTCAAATTTATGTTGTTTATCTTTTATTTTGGTTAAACATGGAGATCTTGTTCGTTTTTATTTCTAAATGGAAATGCCTAACTTTTATTTATGCAAAATATCGAAAAAATATTTATTTTATTAATTATCAATTTACATTTACACTTTTTCCAAAATCTTGGGTTAATTTCTTTAAAGTACATAAATTTTGGACAATTTTTTGTTTTAAATTAAAAAATGTAGTTCTAATTAGGGTTGTAAATGAGTCAAATTACTCACGAAATACTCGGGTATCTAGTCGAAAAAAGTTCGACCGCAAACAAGCCGAGCTCAAGCCTGCTAAATGAGCTCGCTAGTTTCTCGAGGTGAGCTTGGATTTGGTTCATTGAGCTCACGAGCTAACTCAGCTCGTGAGGTTCTCGAGCTTTTTAACGAGCAGTCTCATGAACTATCTCGCAAGTCGCCCCGCGAGTAGTTAAACGAGTCGAGATTGAGCCTAGCTCACGAGTACTTAAACGAGCCGAGCTCGTGAGCAGTCTCACAAGCCTGACTCGCGAGTACTTATACGAGCTGGATTCGAGTCAGGCTCGCAAGCTATTTAATTTAGAACTCGAGAGTCGAAACATATAGTATTATTGTAATTTTTAAAATATTTTTTTTTCATATTGTAACTTTTGTCAAATTAATACTTCTCATTAAAAATAAAATGATATTAATGGTATTAACTATTAAACTAATATTATTACAGTTAAGAAATCAATGATCAAGATTTAAGAATAACAATTATAAACACAAACGGACAAACTAATGAACTATAGTGTATATATATAGGGGTGGGTTAAAATGAGAACCATACCCCTGTGTAGGAACTAGGAACCATTTACATCCATAGATCTCTGCATTTTTAATGGTCAAGATCTATTACAGATTTTAGGGATTAAATTGCAAAATAATAAATTTATACCAAAAGCTGAATTATAGTAAGGGTATTATTGAGAACCCCAAATATCCATTTTAAAAAATTTACAAAATAAAAAGATTTTTATATACTCAAAAATCGGTTGTATTAACAAAATAATATCATTTTTAATTCCAAGGCACTTGAAAACCCTAGAAAAGCAGTTCCGCCGCTCGTCCATAGCACAGCCGAGGAACGCCGGCGCCACCGCGCCTACGTCGCCGTTGTCTCAGCCTCTACGCCGCCGTTGCCGCGACTGCTTAGTTGCGAATCTCCATTGTCAGAGGTGCAAAATCGTGCCTACGCCGCCGCTCCTTCGCCGCCCATCGCGGCGCCTACGCCGCCGTCACCGCGCCTACACTGCCGTCGCCACTCCTGTTTTTGCGCTGCTCGTTGCTCGCCGAAACAAAGATGAAGGGGTCGAAGTCCGTACGAACAGGTATTTAGCCGACCATTTTTCAAATTATTAATAGATGATTAGAGTGGTTTAATGTTTTTAGCAAATTGAAAATGAATAAATAGCATTACAATCCAGTTACATGTAAAAAGATTTGCAAATGAATATCGTGTTTTTAGCATGTTGGTATTGGTTTATAGCAAATTATTACGACATTATTAGCAAATGTTGCAGCTGTATATATTTGTTTTAGGAAATTGATAATTTATTTTGAGCAATTTTAGATCTTGTTTATAGCAAATTATTACGATATTATTAGCAAAAATTGTGCTGCTTTCAGCCAGAAAACACCTCTATCATCTTCTTGCATCTGTATATCCTGTTTTTAGCAAATTGATATGTAATTATTAGCAATTTATCATGTTGTTTATAGCAAAATTATCCTGTCTTTATATCAAAGAATTTATTGTTTTGCATCGAATAATTCTGATTAGCATTTTATTCGAATTTTTAGTTAACAACAAAAAGGGGGTTCTGCGAAAGAAGGAACGCCAGGTATCGCGCAAAAGGTAGTTTCTTTATATCTAATTGATATGTCATTATAGCAAAATAATATATTGATCTAGTGTATTATATTTTATTTAATTTTTAAAGCGAAACTAAGAAGATATAATTAGCAAATCAATCAGAAATAATTAGCAAATTAGTACTATATGATTAGCGAATTAGTATTTTATGATTATCAAATTTAGAGTTATCTTCCATTTGCTAGTGGGGAATACCGTCTTTATGATTGAGTTATGTGGTTTGTATGATTGATTTACGTGTCCACTATTGGGATTTTGTCAAGAAATGTGGTGTTGTTGTCTTCATCTCGTGATATGTTGACTGTTGGTATTGTATGAATATTTGTTATTTATGTCAAATTGGGGAAGTTTATAACATATTTATATTATTTTATAGCAAACTTGGCATATATGATTAGCAAATCGTGAGGCTGGATGATTATAGAGGTGAAGATAAACCATTCAGGCTTTGTGTCTAGCAAATTATTATGATATTATTATCAAATGTTAAAACTGTGAAAATTTCCTACTTGAATTCGTGTTTTATCAACCTGATGTTCTGTTTATAGTAAATTAGTGATTTAAAATTAGCAAATTATTAAGACATGATTAGTAGATTATTGAGATAAGTAATGCTTGGTGTTGTCAGACTATTTTTTAATGTTTTCACTGATTTTGTGAAGCAATTTTTGATGTTATAAGTTGAATACTCGTGCTTTCATGTCTTTAATTTATGTTTCTGTATTTAAAAAGTTTATTGATAGATAATCAACACAAATTAGGGATTTTTGGTTATGGTGTGATCGTTTTATTTGTTGATTTTGGTTTGATTGGAAATGACATCTTTAGCAAATTAGAAAGGTTATATTAGCAAACTATTAATATATATTTAGCAGATTAGATTTTCAAATATTGTTATTTATATAGACAAGTTATTTGGTTTGGTTGCATTCGTCGTTTGTAGCAAATTAGTAAGGTTTGATTAGCAAATTATTAATATATGAATAGACTATTGTGAAGTATATGACAAATTGTGAAGGTATAATTAGCAAATTATCTTGAAATCAATAGCAAATTAGGAATATATTGTTATGGTGTAGAGGTGTATTTTAGTTTGTATCAGATATACATGATTATAATAGCATGTTGGTGTTGGTTTTTTTTATTAATAGTTCAAATATAGTATTTGTTATGTTTTTAAAATTCTTAGCTTCTAACATGATAATTTTGTTTTTTGTTTTAGCAGGTGATGATGACTGCGATCGCGAGGCTAGGTCAAAGCGACGACATAATGTGAATGTAGTTGAATGCGCTACATCAAGTTCACCTTTGCAAGCTTCTATTACAGGGCGACATGTAAGGATGGACCACACAATATTGATGTCATAGTAATGAATATTGTCTAGGTTACATGTGCTAACATTTTTTAATTATTACTTACATTGAACTGTTGTGATAAAATTATTCAGTCGGTTTTAGCAAATTATTATTCCAATAATAGCATGACATGAATGTTTAAATAGCACAATTTTCATTCTTTAATATATAGTTGTTATGTTCTTTATAATAGACTAATGATACATGGCATTCATTTTAAGTACAGACTAATATTTTTTTGATAACAAACTAAAATTTCCTTACATACGAACATTCTATTTCTTGAAAATCATATTGAAACCAGTTAAAAAAATGACCATATTATCAATAGTGAAATGAATTATGTTTTCTGATAAAAGTATTATCGATGTGTTTTTAACATATATATAATTTGCTAATTATATCGAACAAATTTGCTAAAATTAGTATATACGAGCCTTTATTAATGTAGTCGGAAAATAAAATTACTAGCTACCTCATGCGTGAAAACTTATTTACAAATAACAATATTTAAAATTCTCCAATTTGTCGTATCAGATTATTATTCATTTCCTATCAAATCATTCAATCGACTCATTATCCACTTAAACTATAATACATGTGACATGTGATATAACAAGAAAATTGTAAAAATCTGATCACTAAAATCTGCTAATCCATGTACAAATATGTGCTAATTCATGATAAATGAGTTTCTAACAATAACAAAACGTAACAATGTTCATGCATTGATGTTGGAAAAAATTTATTAAAAAAAAAGATATTATAAAAAAGAGACCATCCTATCATCAAAAAAATAAAAATAAAATATTTTCACATAAAATATTACCGATATGTTATTAACATATCAATAATTTGCTAATAATGCAAAATAAATTTGCTACAACGTCATACATACGAGTCCCTACCGGATTCCACCCATATCACTACGTATACAAAGAAACATTAACAGATGACACAATACATATATCTTGCATAATCTGACGACAACTGGCGTAGTGCTAATATAAGATGGAGTAAGAAATTGTGAAAAAAAAAATCTTATTTTACACACAACAATTCGAGGCATTTTAACTTTTTTTTTTCTAACTTGAAAACTTCCACAACCAAATACGAAAAAGCATGTATCATCTATACTAAATATGAAGTGCGCATTCTATGCAAACATCTCACTATCATGCAAAGCACATTGAAATCAATTAAAAAAAAATTCACATAAAAATATTACGGATTTGCTATTAACAACACTATAGTTTGCTAATTCCTAATAAAAAATGTGCTAAACGTCAGACATACGCGTCCCTACCAGATTCTGCCCATATCCCTACACATACAAAGATACATTAACATATAACACAATACATGTATCTTGCATAATCAGACGATAACCGGCGTAATGAAAATATAAGATGAGATAAGAACTTATGAAAAAAAAAACTTTCTTAGTTTACACGCAACCATTCATGGCATTTTTACTTTTTTTTTTAATTACTTGAAAACTTCCACAACCAAATATGAAAAAACATATATCATTTATAATAAATATGAAATGTCCATTCTTTGAAAACATCTCACTATCATGCAAAGCACATTGAAACCAAATTAAAAACAAATTCAAGTTTTCACATAAAAATATGCCAAGTTGCTATTAACAACCCTAGAATTTGCTAATTCCACATATAAAATTCGCTAAACGTCATACGTACGCGTCCCTACCAGATTCCACCAACATCTCCACACCATTAATGGAGAACATAATACTTGTATATTCCATAATCAGATGAAACCTGCAGTGAGACCGATGAAATTCAACGACTCCTTAAACCGTAACAGACCCAATCAATAAGAATTTTGAACAAATTTATGATTAATTAAAATATGAAACACCAATAGATAAAACTCTGTAGAAAAAAGAGTTGAATCTATCGCCCAAAAAATTAAAAAAAAAACATCCAATCTATAAAAAAAAACCGCTCAATATAATCCCACTATAAATGGAATAGATATATTTACTGCAGATAATTGATATCCAATACAATGACATATATACCCTTAACTTAATATAACTCTTAAGATATTGCATTTTTGACCCTTTTTTTTTAGATTGATCTGAGCCTTAGAAAATCATTGATCTAACGCACGATATTGGTTCCTAGTTCCTACACAGGGCATTGGTTCTCATTTGATCTCTATACTATATATATACACACACACACACACACACACACACACACACACACACACACTATTTACTTTAAATCTTGATCATTGATTTCTTAACTTTAATAATATTAGCTTATTAGTTAATACCGTTAATATCATTTTATTTTTAATGAGAAATATTAATTGGACAAAAGTTACAATATATATATACTTAAAATATAGACTATATATATATATAATAATCGAGTGGAGCTTGAGCTCGAATTTTTCCTGTTGAGCCAAACTCGAGCCGGAGTTCGAAGCTCGTGCTCAAACTCGAGCCCATGAATACTTAAAGGATCCGAGTTCAAGCTCGATGATACTTGGCTTGGCTCGATTCGTTTACACCATTAGTTCTAATAATATAAAACTAAACCTAGTGGTGGAGTGAGGTTGCTTGGAGAGGTCACGGGTTCAAATCTCCTCAATACTACCAGGTCGGGTGTTTGAGTAAAAAGAAACGCACATTTTTTGGGTTTATAACATGATGTACAATTTCTGACCAATTGAAACTGATATGGCAACCGAAACTGTCTAAGTGTATGACAACTGTGTATTTTGAACATCTTTTGGATATGAATTGATTATGCTTTTATGATGAATTTGTATGAAAATATATGGTTTTGAGCTTATAATTCTTTACTCTAGAAAGTTTACTTGGTTGTTCACTTTGCAGAGATTTTTAACAAATTATTCATTAAATTGATGTAAAGTGATCAAATACAAGTAGAAGAAGAAACAAAAAGAGTCCAAAAGGTTTTGAGCTTGATTTTGAAGTGGATTGAAGTCATCGGGCTGGATTAAAGTGAAAAAGCCTATGAAATTTCGGAACATGATCAACTGGGATCGATATGTTGGGTCAATACACTCATGCACGAAATATGAAAAAGAGGATCAACCTAGCACTATTTGGTCAATCCAACTAAAGATAAAAACATGGTCTCAGGATCATCCAACATGATCAACCCTATCTATCATTGCCCTAGCGAAAGCATTTGTTTCTTTCTCAAGTTATGGTTTCCAAAACCCTCTATATAAGATCACACCTGTATTCATATTTGAGGAGGCACACAAATGTACTCAGAGAGAAGTTTTGAAGGCAAAAGAGAGAGGTATCATATGAGAAAAGTAGCTATGAATAAGAAAACTCTACTTTCTTTTACTTTAATTTTGTCTAGCTAATTTATTTTTGGATTCTAGGATATGTAAATACATTGGATGTTACGGCTCAATTTATTGATTCATATTTCCATTCATCATTTGGTATTTGATTTTCTAGTTTTGATTTCTCGTGTATATGTTGATGGCAACAGTATATGCATGTAAACTGGTTAATTACAAGGACCGAAAGGTGAATAATTAATTTGTGGGATAAAATATAATTTCATTTATTCATATTTAGAAGGATTGAGAGGTGAATAAATAATGTATATGAAGAATAATCTTTCGATCTTATTGTGAGTAGTAACGTGTGTGAAGGATCAGAAGGTGAAGTGCATGTTTATTATTTATATGTTATGATATGTTTGTGAGAACAATCTAAAATATATGTTCTTTATGAGTGTTCACTATGGTATGCGGATAGTTAGTTGAACATTAATATGAACACAACAAAATATATAAAACATGTAAAGATCGCAAGGAATAATAACCTAATTCGGTTAAAACCTACTCTAGGGACTTTCGACCAGGTGAGAAACAATCCACTAATCGAGCACAAAATATTTACTCAGGTTCTTACATGTATGAAATCCCTTCACCCGTTGCCCTTTCACTAATTTGTACCCTATTTCTTGAATTGAAGTATGAGATCCTCTCACACCCTAGACTCTCTCTAGTTTTCACAAGTAAAATCTCCCAAGCTACTTCTAAACAATCACTCAAGAAACCTAAGTGTTAGAAATAGTTTCTAAATACTAGGACACCAGACTTCACATTGAACACTAAAGTGAATAGCTCTAGTTGCGACCAAAATCTAAGCTTGAAACTGTTGGTTTTGTACACTTGAAAGCTTGTGTTTGTACACATTTGTAACGCCCCAGATTTTCGGATAAGGTTTAGATAATTCTTAATCATAATTAAGAAGTTAATGAAAAGATTTTTATAAGGATTAAGTGAAGTTAGTTGTCAGTCACGACTTTAGAGGTCAATTTTCGTAAAATCGTATTTTCAAAAATTTTGATCTTAATTTTGTTATGGCCGATTTTAGTCTTTTTAGAAAAATTTTAACTCAAGGAGTATGCCGGTGTTTTCAGATTTTAAATCTGAGGTCGTTTGAGGTCCCGGTGATAAAAAACGTATTTGAAGGATTTATGAATAGTAACTTTTGCATGCGTTCGTGATTTGGAAAATTTATGAAATTCTCTTCATTAATCCGAGTCTTATTCTGTCAAGCCCCTCTTATGGGAAATGACTCAAGGAATCCGTTGGGTTCACGGATTTTTTTTCTTAGGTCAATCGAACGCTCGAGAGCAAAATCTGTCAGTCTGAGTAAATAGTAAAAAATAATTCCAAAAAAGAAATCTTTGCTCGTCTTTCTTTTGACGACCTATTTTTCATCCCGAGTCAGGTTGGTTTAATAGTACTCGAGCCAACGAGTCTCCCGATATTTTCAGATTTCGTGTCTGAGGTCATTTGGACTTCGAAATTGAATAAAACAGTTTTTAACCGAACCCGGAGTAACTTTAGCAGTGTTTCTGCACTGGAATGGCTTCCAGGGGAAGCCAAACCTTTTCCTATAAATAGAAGAGGCCCCTCTTTACATTTCTTGCTCATTCTTCACTTCTTCATTCTCAAAAATCGAGAGAATACTAAAGCTCGAAGAAAAAGTCGAGAGGAGTCTCTTCGTGAGTTCACCTCCGAGTCGACGAGCGGAGTGGTGAGGAAGATATGCTTTGAGGAAAGTGGCTAGGGACGCCGTTGGGTTGTAGTAGGCGGCTCTGCCGCCATTGCGACTCGAAAAGATACCAAGCTAGCCACCTTCCTTCGGCGCACTCGACTTCATCCATTCTATTTCGTCGACGTCGGATTCAAGCCCTTTTCTTTTCTGCATTTCTTTTCCGTCTTTCATTATCGCTATCGTTATGTAACATCCCAGAATTTCAGAGAGTTCTCTGAATTTATTTAGAAGACTAAAGAAAATAATTGGAGCTAAAATAAAGTAAAACAGATGTAAGTCGCGACTTTTTGACTATTTTATGTGAAAATCGATTATGAGATTTTGCGTTTCCCACCGGAAGATAGTTAATATTGGTCTTTTCTGGAATGTAACAACCTAAAAGAAGTTGTTGGTACTTTCAAAATTTTATTCTGACCTCTACAGGAGTCCCGTAATTTAAAATCGTAAAGGGAAAACCTGTGAATAGTAATTTTTGCGTGCGTCCGTGATTCGAAAAATTTACGAAATCCTCCTCATTGATCTAAGACTTGTTCTATCAAGCCTATATTATAGGAAATGACCCAAGGAATCCGTTCGCATTCACGGATTGCCAATCTGAGGTCAATCGAGCGCTCGGGAACAAAATCTGTCAGTCGAAATGAATAGTAAAAGTACTTTTTGAAAGGGAATCTTTCTGCGTTTCTCTTCAGACAACCTCCTCGTTTTTTAAAGATGGGTTGGTTCAATAGTACTCGAGCCAACGAGTCTCCCGGTATTTTCAGATTTTGTGTCGGAGGTTATTTGGACCTCACCATTGAATAAAGCAACTTTAATTGAATCTGGAAAACGCTTTATCAGTATTTTATACCCGGAGTGGCTTACCCGGGAAGCCAAACCTTTTCCTATAAATAGGGGGCTTGGGTTTCATTTGAAACTTGCTCATTTCTCTCCTCTCTCTCTTTCTCTCTCGTTCGTGTTGACGAATGAGAGAAACCCGGGCCTGCGCTGGCGGGAGCAGCTGTCGAGCGCTGGAGGACCGCCGCTGCCGCTGTCGTGGATGGCCGGAAACGCCGTTGTCGTGCCGCCGTCGCGCCGCCGCTTCGAACGTCTCGTTTCGGTCCATTTCTTATCCTTTATAGTTGAATTTTTAATATGTTGTGTGTTTTAAATAGTGCTTCATTTCGTATGTTGAGTGCGTCATCGTCCGGTGGCCGGAAACCGGCGAAAACGCCGGAAAACGTCAAAAATAAAGGGGCGCCGATCAGTTTCAGTTTTTGCTCGTTTTCGCCCATTTTGGGTCGTCAAATCGAAAAAGTTTCTTCTATAAAGTTGATCGAAAAATTATTTCCTATAGGACTGCCAAGTTTCATAATTTTCCGATAAGTTTTGATTAAAGTCGATTATTTTAATCAGTCGGTTATTTTTATAACTAGAACATGTGATTTCAGAAAATTTCAAAAATTATATAGTTTAATAAAGATATATGTGGGGTCATGCCTGATTATTTTCATAATTTTTGGACAAGTAAAAAGTGCAATCGAGGTTTGCTGTGTAAAATTTAATTAAAATGGCAAGTTACGGAAAGTGACCTCTATCAAAGCTTTTGATCCCATTAAATCGGAAATTATATTTTGGAATTTATTTCCTTCTGTGTTGAAGTTGTACGAGGTCTCTAGAGTCGCGCATTTTTAATAGAAATATAATTAAAGTAAATAAAAGCTCCAATTAAATTAAAGTCGAGTTCTGAAAATTAGAGTAGCAGTCCTAAAATAAGGTTTGACCTTGTAGGACTTGTTGAGCCGGTCAGAGGAGCTGACGAATGAGTATCGAGAAGTTTGATCACCCGAGTTGATCTAATCGAGGTGGGTATATTTGTAAAACGTATCTATATTTGAGTTATTAACTCATAAATGTGATTGTCATAGTTGGAATATCCAAATAAAATATTTGAGGAATTATCTGCTCAAGTCTCTGCTAGAGTAAAAGTATTATACTGTTGTATAATTAATGAGAACATAGTATTATACTGCTGTATAATTATTGAGAACATAGATTATGCTTTGCCATAATTATTGAGAACATAGATTATGCTTCATCATAATTATTGAGAATATAGATAATGATTTATCACAATAAGCGAATATAGATTATGCTTTGACATAATTAAATAGAATAGATTATGCCTTGTCATAACTAAAGTCTATGGATTAAAAGTTAAGGTGTAGAGTTTAAAGTTCATAGTTTATAGATTAAGGTTAAACTTTATGTTTAAAGTCTAAAAGTCATAGTTTAAAGTTACAGTATATCAAATGTTTATTGTGTATTGATTATACTTGTGTATAATAAGTTGTACTCTTTAGCTTGTGCTTTCAGCATTAAACTCAAGTTATAGAATGATTCATGTTTAAGGAATAAGAAGCATAATTGAACTAAGTTGTTAGAGGAATTAAAGGTTAACCTAGTTGCTATATTTAGAGGATGACATAGTTTTTATGCTTTTGTCATATTATGCGCTTTATAGAGAACTTAGAGCAAAGTATAGGCAGGAACTGTGATTCTTGCAGTTGTAATGTTAATCACTAAAGGTTTCACTGTGAGGTAACCCCTGCACATACACGTGATCTGAGCATCACTATAAGGAGTCAATGCTAGGTAACCCCTGGTATACTCAGGGTCAATGCTAGGCGATCCCTGGTATACTCTTCTCGGATTAGCGAGGTAACCTGTAACGCCCCAAACTACTCCGTTTGGCCACGTCACTTAATATACAATTTATTTACATATTTTGTGTACTTGTTTTAATATGAGCGGAAGCTTAGGTCAAAATATGATACTATACATAGCACGATGAGGTAAGGCATCATAGTTTACAATATAAATTTTGTCCTATGAAGCATGCAATCATCTAACCTATCGGGCTCATAGGCTTACACAACCCGCCCGTCTAGCACCCTAAATTAACAAACATAATATAGGGATTCATCAATATAATTCGCACATAAAAGGCTCCAAGGTCAAACGACCCGCCTTTAAGTTGTTTGGCATAGTTATCAAATTATATACATCATAACCTACAAAAGATCGGGCTATTCCCATCCCCAATAATCATTGATCATAAAGCAAAAAGAGTGATCAATGTAATAATGATAGTAATGTAAGTATTTTTCAAAAAAGGAGCATGCAAAAGATAAACACAAGCTTGTGGGGTTCTCTTGTGTTCACAACGCTCCTACTCGGGCTCCGACTCCTCAACCTGAAATTCATTGAATGAATGGGGTGAGTATTTAACAACATACTCAGTGGGGAACACTGTAAACAGTTATAGCTAATTGCACAAGTGAAAATATAACATATGGACTTTTCATTACATTGTGGAGACTAGTCTCAACCCCGTAAGGTCTAAACATCATGATGCCCCCGTTAATGAACATCTTTATCCCTGTAGGGATGCCCGCAGACATCCTACCCCCCAGGAGGATATTAACGAGTCTATTATCGATCCCGAAGGATCTCTGCCCCGAAGGGTCTCTTTGTCGACCCCGAAGGATCTCTTTCATTCACCGGTCTGAAGACCCTTCATATTTATACAATCAAAGCACAACAATAACTATAACATTGCACGTGTTCACAGTTTAGAGTTACCCCACCTTAAAAGACGCTTTTGAATCCTTTTAACCTTGAATACTCCTTTGCCGTGCACAAGTTGTCCTCCTCGAGCTCCAACACGTCACCTATCACCTTTTTTTATTCTCTTTTCAATTTAGATGTCGAGTTATACAAATAAATCATAACTTTGAGTAAACTCATGCTATACTTTACTTTAAGGTCTTCTAACATATCCATATACACAATCATGGATATACAAGCTCATACTACGATTTTGGACTCAAAATATGCATTAAAGCTCTTTGAAGCATTTGATCGAACACATCACGGGCACACATTTAAACCACAAGCTCATGACTCATTTTAAATCCTTTAGACCCAACATTTCAAATACAAACACCTTTATCCTAGGGCTCTAACATACATGAAACTCAACCCCATACAACCCACACAACATCTCCAAACGATTATCAACAAAACAAAGGGAAATAAGGGCAAAAATCCAAACCCTAGCAACAATGAACCATAGGAATCCAATATAACTTCACATATAGCTTCAAGGAGATAAGTAAACCATTTGTTCAAGATATCAAGCAAGGAAATCAACAAAATCGAGAATCTTCCAATTTGGATACAAACCCTAGTTCCCAAAACAACAAGGAAATGGTGTTCAATCCCCAAGAAGGAGAGGTGTAGAGGTTACCTTTGTTGATGGATGATGATGGAAGAATCTACTCCACAAAGATGAAGGATTTGTAGAGAGAAATGGAGAGGAGAATCGCCCAAGTGAAAGGAAAGTGAGAAGAAAATGAACAAGTGTTGTATTTATAGGTAGAGAATCCCCGGACCCGCGCGACCGCGCAGCCCCCGCGACCGCGGAACCCCTCTCTCGGCCCACGCTCCCCGCGAGCGCGCAGCCCCCGCGGGCGCGCGTCCCTCGCCAGCCCCGCGGGCGCGCAGTCTCCCGCGACCGCGCACGTCCCCGCGGGCGCGCACCTCCCCGCGAGCGCGCGACATGCTAAAATCATCCCCCCTTATTTTAAACGACTCCCGGACTTAAACCACTCCATTTTCCTTTAAATTTTCAAGGCACTTTTAATACATACCGAAAAAGCAGGGTGTTCAAGGTATGGAAAAATATTAATTTAAATATAAACACACTCGATTATCATCACATAACTCGACAAATTTTAACATTAAACATTAACGTGTATTATACACTTAGTATAATACCACCGTGCTATGACGTATTGGCTCGAGTAAGACAACCTGCAATAAAACAACGGCATAACATACAAACATACTCACATGATTAATATTCAACAATATTAATTCGAAATCATTTACTAAAATTATAATTTATAATTTAGCAAAAGGGGGTCGGGGTATCACATAACCCCTCCCTTTTCCTATCAGCGACATGTCATAGAGTGCAGTAGACGACAGAAGGAGCTACAGGGTACCAAAGAGAAGTAAAAGGTTTGCAGAAATGGGAAGGGCTTTCGCGTTTTGCTTTCCATTATCTGTATTTATATTTTGGATATTCTGTTACAGTTTTTATTAAAGATTGAGTGAAAAGTTTAACCCACTGAGTGCTTTAGTACTCACGCCCAAAATATTTTCAAAATGTTTTTCACAGGTTGAGATGCTAGATGTGATGGCTCGGTGTACTGTTGTGGGTTGATCGTGCCTTGCTGTCTTGTTTAGACTGAATTATTGCTCATGAGTATGTTGTTATGTGATACAATATTACTCCATTATTTTCCGCTTAAACTCTGATACAGTTGCCCCATAGTATGATTGCATGCTATGTTTTATTTTTGGGCTTATCTGAATTGTATTATTTATTGAATCATGATAAATAAAGTCCAATTTCTTTTCCTTAGATCCAAGCATGTCTCTTTACAGTTTTTGACTTATGGATAGGTCATATTTGGTTGAGTCTTGGATTCTGTTTATTTTCTAGTTGACCTATGAATGGGTCTCAACTTGATTAATTATTTCTGTCCTATGAATGGGATATAAAATTGTTTATTTTCCTCTGACCTATTGATGAGTCTTAGTTGTTGTGGCCTATGGAGAGGTCTTATTTATTTGAAGAGTTAGAATCCTATCTATTAATTGTTGGATTCTGTTTGAATTTGACTAGCCTATGAATAGGCATTCTTTTCACTTGATTGAATCATTTGACTTCGTTGATACATTGAAAGACGTGGATTTCTTCCAGTTACAGAGGTTATGCTGCCCAAATTTCTGGGGAATATAACCTATTCTTGTTCTAAAGCTATTTCATTTGATTATCCTGAATAGCACTTCCTTTTTGAGTAACACCCCGACCCTCATTTATTATTCCTTTTGGGACCGGGACATTACAGAGGACCCCCTGGATCTTGGATCAAGCTATCTTTTTCCTTGCATTTTTCCCGTAATATCCCCGTCCTAATCCTCGGGACTGGGGCGTTACACGTTATTTCGTTGCTTATTTATTTTATTTAAGTTCTGTATTTAAAGTTCCGTATTTAAGTTCCGTATTTAAATTTCTGTATTTAAAGTTTCGTCTAGCTAAAGATATAGTCGTGTTTACACCGTTATAATGTCGATTTCTTTTCAAGATTAAAGTATGCTCGTTTTTAAGTTTTGGCTAAGCATTAAGCCTTGTTTTTAAGTTTAAAACGTCGAGGAAAGGGAGAGGCGATCGAGTAACGCCTCGACCAACACCTCGATCGAGATTAAAATATCATTCAAAATACAAATTGTATTATCATTCCAAATACCATACATCATCAAAATACATGTCCAAAACTACTACAATATCCATCAATCCAAAAACTACTACAATACCCATCAATCCAAAACTCTACAACTACCTTGTACGATCTTATATATCCTCAAGCACGCAATTCGCCCACTCCACACGAACTTCATCGATATTCTCTTGCAAATACTTGTCCCTTTTGAACTATTATCAATAAAAAAAATTGAGTACACAGGTTATATATGTATCATGAAATAAAAAGAATTAAGTAAGATCAAATTTAATTAATGGAACTATAAATAGGCATAAATGTATCTTGAAATAAAAGGAAGTAAGATCAAATTTAATTAATGGAATGAAATTAAATTGAATACAGGTTATATAGGTTAGACATAAATACTTACCACATATCTTATAGAAATAGATTCTTTTTCTTGAAGATCTTCAAGGATTTCTTTCATGAAATGCAATACATAAAATCCGCATTGCTTGGAATCGGGTTGTCGAGGAGTCTATGTTAAAATATTAAATATTAGGCAGTATGAGTTGCATGCACATGCAATAGTAAATATCAAATGAAAATACATATATACCTTTACAATCTCCCAGGTTCGTTGTTTTTTACCCTTCTTTGACAAACTTATGTTGAACAAAGTGATTGCCCTTCATACCATATAAATACATAAATTAGTAATGTGAATATATAAAAATTACATATTAAACTAAATATTTTTTCTTACATGTCCACAATATTTTTCCAGCTTTGGTCACGGTTTCGATTACTCAAAGGCTCGAGCAAGTACACAATCTCTTTGTGCGGGTCGATTACTGTGAGTATCCAATGGTGGCTGATTCACAATAACTATTGATTAGTACACTTGCAAGGAAATTTCCTAACAAATTTTACAGCACTTCCCTGGAATGAAACTTAGCATGCAGTCAATCTAATAGAAGAGCAGATATGCTTTGACACTGAAACTTAGCATGTAGTCAGAAGTCTCTCAGATTATGTTATAGATCAACTGCTATATACACATTTTACAGCCCTTTCTTGGAATGAAACTTAGCATGCAATACTAGTCAGTCTAATAGAAGAACAGATATAGCATGTAATCAGAAGTCTCTCAGGTTATGTTATAGAGCTGCTATATAGTCATTTTACAGCCCTTTCCTGAAAATAGATGCTCTTAAGTTTGAATATTGTCACTGATGAGGAGAAAAGCCATCAAAACCTCAATAAGTACAAGAAAAATAGAAAATTACCATTAGGGGATCCTGACTTATGCTGATCTATATTTCCCCACTTAGCCATATTCACAGTACGTAGAAAACACAATCATTTGCATGAAGCATGTGAATACCACAAAAACATCAAAATATGATATAAATTTAAGATATATTTCCAACCAAATTGTCACACCAAGATCTCTAAAAGCTTAAGGAGAAAGTCAATTGTCACAGTAAGATCTCTAAAAATCATTATTATATTGCAAACGTGATCCAATCTGAAGTTTCCCACAGAATTCATACTAGAAATACCAAACAAAATTCAGGTCTTAGTTTTTAATGTGCATAGCAGATTGTTGAAGATTATTTAGGTTGATGGCAGATTGTGAAAGGAGTTAATCCAAGTGACATTTTCAGGTACAAGAATGAATATGTCAATCTATATATTGGATACTCTCATACTCATATTTTTATAGTACTATAACGTATAAAACGTACCCTACGTTGCAGGGCACTATCACCAATTCATTTAGGTCTGTCCCTTCGAGTTTCTTTGCCAAGAGTTGTGTTCGTACATTCATCGAGGACTTTGGCACATAAGATACACAAAATGGATTCACAAATCGAGATCCACCAAGTGTGCTTGCAGCACCCATCTCTTTGTATAATTTCCTAACAAATTACAAACATTTTAGTCATTTAACATAATATGTTATTTCTTAAAAATCAGAACTATTATTAAAATTCAGGAATATAAATAATTACCACATATAAATAACTATGCAATTGCCCGAAATGGGCTCCAACTCACAAAATGAGATGACATCTTCAAGGTGAATGTAAATATCACATTTTTTACCAAAAACCTCATCATCCAAGGAAATAGATAGTCCAGCTCCATCATTCAATGTAGCCTCACAGACACGGAACATAGCTTTTAAATTAGGGTGCAAATTTTGATAACCTCTTATGTTCGTTGTCTTAACAACATTTTTCTTTTCAGCTTTCTTATGGGTGGGCCTCTAATAAATGCAATAAAATAAATGTTAGATGTACTCTCTCTCTATATATATATCATATATAAATATACACACACAATATGAATTAGTAAATAAATTACATTTTACCTTTTCTTTGCTCAACACCAAATGTGTAGGCCATGCTACATGGGATCCAAGTGCATCTCATACATTCTCACACACATCCGGAATAGGATGTGGTAGAAAGGTTTTAGGATCCACCACTTCGTCGATCGATACACACGTGTAATTTTCAGGAATTGAAGAACCACTTACTGCACTCATAATGGTTCCATAAGCAACAACATCATTGCAATTCTCCAATAACAATGAAACCAACTTCCCCTGTATCAACAACTCTGCAATTGGTTATACAGATACAACTAATCTCCAAATAAAAAATAAATTCAAATACAATCAACAAACACCTGTAAAGCATCATCCTTATTCACAAGAATCACATCTTCATCATCATCCTTAAGGCTATGTGTCTCCAACTTGATAGAGCAACTCCCATTTTCTTCTACCTCTTTTTGTTTCCCCATAGTTGCTTGCAATTCTGCAAGTTTCTCTTGGAGTTTAGTTATTAAGACTTTATGATCGCTCAGTTGTTTCTTTATTTTTGCTAACTCAATATGCTCCTGTTTCACACATCGTCGTCCTGCTCTAGGGGACTTGAAGTATGTAGAAGGCGTAACGTAGCTTCCAATACCTTTGACACATCCAGAGTGTTCTGGTGACTGGAGTGCACCGGTAAGTAAATCCGATCCCACTCCTGAAGACTTGAACACTCCCTCCTTCTTTTATCGGATGTAATCATCTTTTCATTTAGAAAAAAAATAATTAGTAACATTAACGATTTGCATACAAAATCCTACAAAATTAGTGAATTTTGTAGCTTAAAAAATTCTCTATTTTTCTCTTGAAATTTTCGATCACTATAAATTAAATTTAGATGGATTTTTGATCAAGATCAAAAATTCCAGATTTAATTTAGGTAGGTTTCGAAAATTGAGTGGATTAGAAAAAGATTAGGTAATCTTTGATGTATATCTTAAGTTACCTATTTCTAATCTAGATAAGTTTGAAAATAGAATTTTAAATTTGGAAGATTTTGAAGTGGATCAAAATTTCTAGATTTATTATTCTAGATATTTTCGAAACTTATGTATTTTATTTGGAATAGTTTTTTAATTAATATCAAAATTTTCAAATATGTTTATTTAATGTAATTTTCGATTTTAATAATTTAATTTGGAGAAGATTTTGATAAAAAACAAATTTCCAGATTTATTTATTAAGGTTGGTCGAAAATTAGGAGATTGGGTTAAGATTTGATATTATTTGATGTATATCTTAATTAACTAATTTTAATATAGATAGATTTGAAAATAGATTTTTTAATTTGGAAGAATTTGAAGTGGGTCAAATTTCCAGATTTATTAATCTAGTAATTTTTGAAAATCTATATATTAGAATTGGATAAGGTGATTTTGGATATATACAAATAATTATCAAAATCCAATTGTGATAAGAATTTAATTTTGGATAGGTTTTGGAAGATTTTTAAGTGGATCAAATCTTTAAACCTTATCCTTAAAGATTTAGATTCTTATGGATAATATTTGGATTAGATTTTTGACTTATATCAATATATCCAAGTATTATTTAATTAGGGTGGTTTGAAAATATTAAATAAATTTTGTGGATAATTTTAAATAATTTTCAGATTTATTTAAGAGATATTTTCGAAAATATTCAAGATTTAAATTGGTGGATAACTATTTTAATTTCTAATTTTTATCTTGTGGATAATATCGAATTAATTAATTTAATTAATTGTTAAATTCGATATTTTTAATATTCATGCATAGTTATCATATGTCATTTTATATGGATCATATAATACGTGATTGTTGGTTTTGTAGACTGTGTTTGTTTGCAGGTTTACCAACTATCATGACTCCTTTATTTTATGTAATGTATGTTTATGTTGAATGGATCTTAGCCACATGCCAGTTTGGCTACGTGATTTTAATCCATGAGAAAATCCATGGATTAGGTCTAGGTTTTATTTTATGTTGTTTTAATGTAATAGATATAAAGCTATTAGACCGAGTTTTTGAGGTGTAATTTTTATTCTAGCAATATTAGATTTTTTCTTTTGGAATAGATAGTCTGTATTGAATAAATATCGGAGATCAACTCAAAGGAAGGAAAGTGGTTCAGCACCAAGAAAGGAAGGTTCACCGGTTCACGTCCCAAAACCCTAAATGGAGCTAGGATTTTTGGCGAGGCGCGGTGAAGGGGACGGCGGCCAAGCCCTGTTTCCGGAGCTGACTTTCTAGTTTTATCTTATCAATCAACATGAGATATAAGCCATGATAGTTAAAATATTACTGTTGCTTATTATGTTGAAGAATGCAATGGTTGTTTATCTTTTTATGTGATGTTTGCATGTTTGATAATGGGATAAAATGAAACCTCAAACATAAATAACTAAGTGGGAGAGATTCATACTAAAGTATGTAGAAATCTCATACGGTCTCCATTAAATCTGGTTTAATTGAGAACTGATGGGCATGCGTGTTAACATCGGTCTTCCTCTATATCGGATGTGTCATATCATAGATTTCTCTAGAAATTAAATCTCCTAAATGGATAGCTGTAGAACACTAATAGGACTAACTGACTCCTCCATCTAGAGCGGTTAAATTCGAGTAGTTATCTTGGTGCGAAGATAATGGTGTGCACACTTAGATGTAATTTATTGATAAATATACACACGATCATGGCTTATCAGTTAGACGATTACATGACCGTGTTTATTATCTGGCTATTAATTTGCTTGTTATAAGGAAACTGAACTGGAGGCAAATTAAAGGTTTAACCTATTTAAAAATGAATTTTATAAACGTCCACACTATCGTGGCTTATAAAAGACGTTTTTAAAGTGTCGGTGGAAAAGTATATAATTTTTGTGAGGTTTTCGATTATATACTATTTATCCTAAACGTGTTTTGTGACTGTACTGCATGGTTTAATTTCATTTATTTCGTATCATTAATGACACTCTCCAATCTGTCCTCAATCCTCAAAGAAAACAAACTTGTCGGTGAAAACTACAATGACTGGCTTCGTAACCTTCACTTAGTTCTTGTTGCTGAGTGACACAAGTTTATACTTGATGACGTTTGTCCTCCATAGCCAGATGAAGGTTCTGATGAAGCCCAAAAGGTTTCATATGATAAGTGGATTAGGTCTAATGAGATAGCGCGCTGTTACATCTTGGCATCTATGTCAAGTGTGTTGCAACATCAGCATGAGCCTATGAAAATCGCTTATGATATCATATACAACCTTAGGCAGCTATTCGGTCATCAGAACTGCTTGGCATGCCATTTGGCAATGAAGAAGCTAATGGATGCGAGAATGTTTGACTCCACACCTGTTAGGGATCACGTTCTCACAATGATAGGGTATTTATCTGAGATCGAGACTTTAGGTGGAGAGCTAGATGGTGATTCTCAAATCGACACTGTTCTTCACAGTTTGTCCTCGAAGTTTGAGCAGTTCAGGCTGAATTTTAACATGATTAAAAGGGATGTCAGCCTGACTGAACTAGTCAGAGATCTTCAAGCGGCTGAATTGCTCCAAAAGAGCGATCCTCGGGCCCACATAGCTGAAAGAGGTGCGTCTTCTTCTGGTGAAAAGGAATAAGAGAAACACACCTAAGAAGGCTGCAGATAAGGCGCTTAAGGCAAAGAAGCCAAAGGCAAAGATTCCTCCTGAGGAGTTCAAGTCGAAGACTAAGTGCTTCAGGTGCGGCCAACCAAGTCACTGGAAGGCGGCGTGTCATAACAAGAAGAAGAAAAGAGGTACATCTCACACTCTGGTTGTGGAAACATGTTTAGCAACTTATTCTACCCAGTCATGGGTAGTAGATACTGGAGCTACTGATCATGTTTGCATGTCTTTACAGGGGTTTCTGGTAAAAAGACAACTAAGTGAGGATGAGATCACCGTCTACATGGGCAATTCTATGAGATTGGCGATTGTTGCAGTGGGAGACGTTGTTTTACCTCTGAGTAGTGATAGAACTTTGGTTTTGAAAGATTGTCTTTATATGCCTGGTTTTAGGCAAAACATGGTTTCAGTTTCTAAATTAATTATGGATGGATATTCTGTTTCTTTTGATAACAAAGTGGTTATCTTTAGTGGTAAATATTTTATCTGTTATGGCATATTGGATGGACACTTATACTTTCTTAAAGCAATTGAAAACACTACGCAAAGACAACTGTTGAATACATCGATCATAAACCCTAACAAAAGAAAAGAACCTTCGGAATTGAATCAAACCTATCTTTGGCATCTAAGGCTAGGTCATATTAACCTTAAGAGGATACAAAGGCTTGTAAACGATGGACCATTGTCTTCTTTAGTACTGGAATCGTTTCCTTTGTGTGAATCCTGTTTGGAAGGTAAAATGACCAAGCGTCCTTTCCAGTCAAAAGGAAATAGATCCGAAGGGCTATTAAATTTGATTCACTCTGACCTGTGCGGCCCTATGTCAGTTCAAGCTCGATGAGGGTTCGAGTATTTCATCACTCTCATTGATGATTACTCTAGATACGGTTATATCTACATGTTGCGTCGCAAGTCTAAATCTTTTGAGAAATTCAAAGAGTTTAAGGCGGAAGCGGAGAAACGAATAGGTAAAAGTATCAAGTCACTACATTCTGATCGTGGTGGCGAGTACCTGTCAAGTGAATTTAGGGATTATATGGCAGAGAATGGGATAACATCCTAGTTGACTGCGCCTGGAACGCCACAACACAATGGCGTGGCGGAGAGAAGGAATCGAACACTGTTAGAGATGGTTAGATCGATGATGAGTTATTCTGAGTTGCCCTTTTCGTTCTGGGAATATGCCCTGGAAACGGAAGCCTATATTCTAAACTTCGTTCCATCGAAATTAGTTCATGCTACACCCACAGAACTATGGATTGGACGAAAGCCCAGTTTGAACCATATTCGGATTTGGGGTAGTCCAACATAGAGTTGCCCAAATAAAACCGGACCGTCGGTTGCCGGTTTGACATGGTGTAACACCTCAGATTTTTAATTAAGGTTTAGAGGATTCTTAATGATAATTAAGAAGTTAAGGAAGAAAATTAATTAAGGTTAATTGAGGTCAGATGTCAGTCACGACTTTAAGGGTCAGTTTTCGTGAAAATTTAATCTTAATTCTTTTATGGCCATTTGTGATCTCGTTAGAAAGGTTTTAACTCAAGGAGTATGCCGGTGTTTTTGAATTTTAATTCTGAAGTCAATTGAGTTCTTGGTGATGAAAAGCGTATTTAAAGGATGAATGAATAGTAACTTTTGCGTGCGTTCGTGTTTTGAGAAATTTACGAAATCCTCCTCATCGATCCGAGTCTAGTTCTGTTAGGCCCCTCTTATGGGAAATGACCCAAGGATTCCATTGGCGTTAACGGATTATCATTTTGAGGTCAATCGAATGCTCGGGAGTAAAATCTGTCAGTCTGAGTGAATAGTAAAAAGTAATTCCAAAAAGGGAATCTTTGCTCGTCTTTCTTCTGACGACCCTGTCTTTTTCATGAATCAAGTTGGTTCACTAGTATTCAAGCCAACAAGGCTCCCGGTGTTTTTAGATTTCGTGTCTGAAGTCATTTGGACCTCGACATCGAATAAAGCAGCTTTTAACCGAACCCGGGGTAACTTTTGCAGTATTCTTGCACTGAAGTGGCTTCCTTTGGAAGCCAAAGTTTTTCCTATAAATACAAGGCCACCTCCTTTGCATTCATTTGCTCATTTCCATCCATTTGACTTCATAGAGAGTGGAAAAGCTCGTGAGAGCCGAGAAAGTTCTGTCAAGTAAAAAAAGCGTTCTTCGTGAGTGTTCTGCAAGACGACGAGCGGAGTGGCGTGGAAGGGATGTGGTGAGGGAAGGTCCTAGGGGCGCCGTTGGGTTGTAGCAGGCGGCTCTGCCGCTGTTGCAACTCAACGAGACGCCGAGCTAGCCACCTTCCTTCGACGCACCTAACCCCGCCCATTCTTGTTCATCGGTCTCGATCTCCATTTCTTTTTTCGTCTTTAAATTCCGCATTTACTTTCCGTTCTTTACGTTATTCGCGTTCTTCTTTATTATTGTCATTATTATTCTTGAGATTAGCCTCGTTTATTCCGTTTAAATTCCGTTCAAGCTATATTTAAAGATTTCGTCGTTATTAGGCCAAAATTCTTTTTAAAGTTAAAGCATGTTGTTGCATGTTAATTTCAAGTATGTCGGTTATAAGAAAATTCGGGTTAATTGTTCTTCGTGTTCGTCGAAGAATCAACGAACACGAAGAAGTCAGTTGAAGAACACAGTTGAAGAAACCCAGTTGAAGAGAGAGAGAGAGAGAGAGAGAGAGAGAGAGAGAGAGAGAGAAAAGGAGCCCCGCGGAGGGGGGGTGCGCCGCCGCGCCACACCCCCCTCGGCCGTGCCTAGCTCGCCGGGGGCGGGGAGCCCGCCGGGGCAAGGTGGCCCTGCGGCGGGGGGGGGGGGGAGCCCGCCGACGCCCATGTGCGCCGCGGCGGCCCCCTTCTCCGTGTTGTTTTCCGCCGTTTCTTTTCCAGCTATTTCCGTACCCTCTTCCCGAGCTTTTCAAGCTTTTCAAGTCGTGTTATTTCCAAGTTATTTTCAAGTTAAATTTTAGAGAAGCAATCAAGATATTCTCAATTTATTTCGAGTAATCTATTCAAGTTATTCTTTGTCTAAAAATTAGGAAATCATGTCGAGATGTTCTTTAAATAAATTCTTCTTGAAATTTATAAAGTCGTAAAGTTGTGCAATCTGTAAATAAATCTTAGATTTTAGTCTTCGAGTAAAATGTCATTATTTCTCGCTTTAGATAGTCAATTTCTTCAAAGGAGGTCGCTTTTGTAGGCGGAAGTGAGCCTCATAGGAAATCGGAGAAGGATCTTCAGCTCGTTGCTTCATCTTCTGTCCAGTAATTGAGGTGGGTAAATCTATACTCATCTAAAGTTTGAGCTAATAAACTCTAGAAGCATATAGGGCAAATGAGATATCCAATAAAGCATTTTTGCTCTACCTGATCGATCTCTGTACAAGGAAGGAAGGGAAGAAAGATATTATGTTCTAATTAAGCTCTTGAGCATGTTTAGAAATGCTAGAAATATTAAAGTATTGTTATGCTTAGCATGTGATGTTTAGAATAGTCTTTAGTTGAAATTCGTATTCATTTACGTTCATCTCCTTGTATTGAATGTTTATACTGTGTTAAGGCTCGTAAGTTAAGAATTAAGGATTGCCTTGTTAAGGTAGCGTTAAATCCCCTATAGGCCAAGATTATGCTTTATTAAAGGACTAGCCCTTAGACGTTGCTCTAAGTTTGGTTTTGCTAGCAAGATGAAGGAAGAAAGGAACTTAGCATTTCGCTTAAGCAGAAATTGAGCTCACAACTTTTAGAGGGAGTCACTGCTGGGTTAATTCCCTCGCAAACTCGTTTGGATATTTGAGGTAACCCCTCTTCTATCCCATAGCATGCCTAAGGGTACAGTTGACATCAGGTTTGAGCCAAGGTTGGGCCCAAAAGTAAAGAAAAGGTTTTGCGGATATGGAGAGGGCTTTTGCGTTTTGCTCTCCATATACCGCCAGTTCATTGTTGGATATTTCTCAAGTTATTAAAGAAGCTTTCATTAAAAACCCACTGGGTACATTAGTGCTCACGCCCTCTTTTTCAAATGTTTTCAGGTTGAGATGCCGAGGATGATGGTGGCTGTGGATGTGGGTTGACTGCCAAGATTGTTTTGCTATTATATAAGTTTCTTTGAAATCCCATTATGTGTTCTACTACTCTGATTAACTCTTTTTAAATTCCGTTCAAGGTTCTATTATGATTATTCGAGGTTCTCAGAATATTCCCAGACGATTACATATATATAAGACGAATATTAAGGTTATTTCCGCTTTCTGAGTATGTTTTCCTTTCGCCTATAAAAGATACTATATTTGTTGGTATCTGATTAGTTAGCCGTTTTATTCCGCTAAAGCATGTTTCCTTCTTAATCAAATAAACCCAAGTGTCATCAACTATCTTCAAAGCGTACCTTTATTCTTAAACTTCTTCATTAATCTTCTGACTTTACTCGTTAAATCCCTTAATAACACCCCGTCCCCATTCGTTAATCCCTATCTCGGGACCGGGCTGTTACAGATGGTATCAGGGCCAGGTTGCAACTCTGCAGACCTGTCTCTTTGTTTAAGTTAAAGTTAAGTGTTTATGTGCATATGAATTGCTTCGTGATAAGTTACAGTAGCAACCCACAGCTTGCCATCACCCTCGTATCTTCAACAAAAATCGAGGTATGATAGTATAGAGATTTTAGATTTTGAATTCATAATTTTTTACTATCGAAAACGAAGAGATTTGAGCAAGCATGCCTCTTTTATGGATAAGGGGAAAACCTTGATAATGAAATTCAAAGTAAAAATTATTCGGGTAAAATGATTTCCTGAGGAAAAAGGTTTGTGAAAGAAGTTCTCGATCACAAAGAAAAGTGTTTAAAAAACTTATTTTTAAACATATGTCTTAACAAAAGATAAAAGTTTCGAAGAAGAGTTCTAGATTTAAAAGAAAAGGGTTGATTCATTCTCGAATTTTTGTTTTAAAGGAAAAGGTAAAGTTTATGATCAAAGACTTGGGCACCAAAATTTTTGTAAAAGTCAACTGCAAAAAGGATCTATGCATGCAAGATAAGTAGTCTGAATCTAAATGATAGCATGATCTCAGGAGAACCATAGGTCTCCCTTTTATAATCTAGACTGATTAAGCTTCATATTTCTAGATAGTTAAGCTTCGTTCGATTGCTAGGAATAATGTGCCTCTTTTCCGCCCTGTTTAAGAAATGAACGACTTTGGAGGAATGCCATGAAAGGTATCTGACTTGGAAACATGCATCCGCATGTGTGAGCAAGCACCGGCCGCTGAGAGGCCAGCAATGTACCGCATTCTGCAAAGCACCATCACCCGTGATCCCGAGACGCATGCTGTAATCGGGAACTTAACAGAATTCTCTTCAGCCTTGATGGCTCTTTGGGAGTTAAAGTATGGCTATGTGAATGCTCTAGTCGAGCAAAATCCTTCATCCGTGACGGAACCAGAACTGCTAAGGGCGACTCTGAACAGTCCTCCTAAATTTCAAGCACTGTGTCCATGCGCTGAAGGAACCTTAGAAGCAAGACCTTTGATCATCCAGGACACCGAGTTTTTGTCCTCTAGAATGCACCAGTAGGCCCCTGCCTATCAACCAGTTGCCCCTCAGAATCTAGGACAGCGAATGCCCCATCAGTTCTCCGAAGGAAGCTTAAGGAAATTCAAGTTCGAGGTACCAGAGACAGATGAAACAGAGGAAGAAGGGGACCTAGCATATAGTTAAGCTTTAGAAGTAGGCAAAGGAGGTGTTGTTGTCAGAACACCTTGCTGACCTGTTGTCCGTTTATCCGCTTTAATCCAGATCTTATTCTGAAAATGTATTAACCAACCTTTTAGATTTTGATAGCAGCAGTAATTCTCCAAAAGGTAGCCCTCTTTTTGGATGTAACCAAGAACCTCTTTCTTATTTATGCCAAAAGTCCTCTTATGAGGCAATTTTTCCGCTTTGCTTGATCTATCCTGCGCAATCTAAAGACTTTATCGAAAGGTATTTCATTTTGCTTCGTGCAAATTCGAGCGATTATCTCTAATATGTAGGATTCTTTAGAATGTCGTTGAGAAGACATCAAGCCAAGAGAACGAGGCCGCAAGCAAGCAAGTCCTGAACCGCGACTCAAGAGCCAAGAATGAGTTTCTCAAACACAACCTTTCTGTTCTAATAGTCTAGGAGACCCGATGGGAGTCGAGAAATGGGTTATTCTTTAGAAGTGAATTTTCAATTTTATAGTCTGATCGGAGAATGAGGAATTAGGTTGTGCTCTTTTATGAATACAAACTTCGGGTAGGAGTCCGTTCAAAGGATGATAAATTTGAGGCAGTGAGCATAGTATGATTGGGAAGGTTTCAAGTACGAGTTATATCAGAAGTATATCCCGAACTGTTCATAAGGCAAAAAAGGTAGAGATCTGGAGCTAGAAGCAAGGAAAGAGGACGTTGTCAACATACGATCAAGAGTTGGACCAGTTATCAAGGCATAACCCGCATTTGTGGTTTCAGACGAGAAGAAAACGCGTATAGATCAGGTCGCTTTGTTGTATCCCTTCTAATAAGTGAAAGTGATTCCCGTATGTCATCTTTTCCAGCCAAGTATAGCTAATTGAAGGCCAACCGACTCATGCTATTTCATAGCAACCTAGTAAAGAAGAAGATGCTTGAAGATCAAGGAAAGAAAGAGAAAGAACCTGAAGAAGATCGTTAAGCAGATAGACCTAGAAGTGGTAGATTAAAAGTTTCAGTAAGATAAGAAGTTTTGACGAGTCTATTCATTCATTCTCGTATCAATTAAAACAATCACCTTTCAACAGCTTCATATTAATTGAAATTCTTCATTTATATCATTTGAATTTCTTCAATATTATATCCTTTTGGACAAATTATAATCTTTCGATGATACTTCTTTAATCATCCGAAATCAGTGATAGCATTCCCTTGTTAAAGTTATGCTGACGCCTTTGCAAATATTCAGTACAGTTCTCAGTTGTTAATCATCGATTGTCTCCCATACGTTTGCTACACGCAAAAACCCCTTTTGAGTTTATAAGTCCTCTAAAAAAGTAATGTTTTTAGTATAAGTAACCCAGTGTTATATCTCTTTCCGCTTTTGGAACTTGTTAAAGAATTATTGATCAAGATAAAGTCCTCACTCAGAGGCAATCATTTTGTTCTGCTCCCACTCATAGAGCTCGAGTGTGGATCCTTGATTAGAGCAGAGAGTATAAAGCAATGTTCCTTTGGAAGAATAAGAGAGAGTAGTCTCAATAGGAAGAAGAATCCAAGTATGATAGTTAGTGCCCTTCTAGTAGGACGCGAATCTCTAAAAGTGATTTTTCAGCTCGTCCAGTATTAAGAGGCAATCTGAGGAATGACGTCAGATAAGCTCTAAGCTTACGTTCAAGTTCCAGTCATGCGGACTTTACGTCTACAAGTGATGGTGATCCCCAGTAGGGACTATAAAGTCAGAATACCGTCGAAAAGCGGTTGCGACGAAGAAAGAGGAAGGAGAGCTTGCAATAGAAGACATTTCAAGCACAAGAAAATTTTGAAGACGTATTTCCAAAAGGTGCTATCAGAACTACCACCATATAGGCAAGTGGAATCCACTATCGGTTTAGAACCAGGAGCTGCACCAGTCGAAAGCCCTTTACAGAGTGGCGCTTAAGGAGTCGCAAGAACTCAAGGTTCAACTACAAGAGTTATTAGACCTAGGTTTTATCCAACCTAGTGTGTCGCCTTGGAAAGTTCCAATCTTGTTCGTGAAGAAGAAGGATGGCACATTGAGAATGTGCATCGACTATAGAAGGCTTAATAAGCTGACCATCAAGAATCGATACCCTCACCCAAGAATAGATGATCTCTTTGATCAAGCTTAAGGGAGCAAGTGTCTTCTCAAAGATAGACTTATGATCTGGGTATCATCAGCTGAAGATCTGAAAGGAGGAGATTCCTAATACTACTTTTAGGACTCGCTTTGGGCATTACGAGTTTGTGGTAATGCCGTTCAAATTGACCAGCGCCCCAACAGTGTTCATGGATTTATTGAATCAGGTTTTTACCCGTATCTAGATAAGTTTGCGCTAGTTTTCATAGATGATATCCTCATCTATTCGAAGGATGAAGAGGAGCATCAAGAGCACCTAAGGGTGGTGCTGGAGAAGTTAAAGAAGAGAAAGACTTTATGCTAAGTTTAGTAAGTGTGAGTTTTGGCTTAAAGAAGTTATGTTTCTAGGTCATATGGTTTCAGTAGAAGGAATCAAGGTAGATCCAGCTAAGATTGAAGCTGCAAGCAACTCGAAGTCTCCAAGGAACGTGAATGAGATAGGAAGTTTTCTAGGACTCACGGGATTCTTTCGTAGATTCATCGAAGGATTCTCGTCCATAGCTAAGGCCATGTGAGTGTTGAGGAAGGACTTCAAGTTTAGGTGGACGCCCGAGTGCGAGGAAAGTTTCAAGAAAGAAGATGTTAACCACTAGCCCGATGATTGGCCATTTCGGAAGAAAATGAAGATTTCATGGTTTATGCTTATGCGTCGAGAAAATGATTAGGATGCGTGCTGAAGAAGAGAGGAAAGGTAATCACTTATGCTTCGAGGCAGCTTAAGAATCACAAGTAGAACTACCTCACGCATGATTTAGATCTAGCAGTGGTTGTTTTTGCGCTAAAGATCTGGAGGCACTATCTCTACGGAGCCAAGTGTAAGACTCTTCTCAAGATCACAAGAGTCTAAAGTATTTCTTCAAGCAAAAGGATCCTAGCATAAGGCAGAGAAGATGGTTAAGAACTTGTAACGGATTACGATTGCATGACTCACTACCACCTAGGCAAGGAGAATGTGGTAGCAGATGCCCTAAGTAGGAAAGAAAAGGCAGAGTTAGGATTCATTTTAGTTCAGAAGCAGCTTCGATAAGGAATTTAAGAAGTTAAGGATCGAGGTGCTAACACCACCTAGAATCAATTAAGCACAAATCGCCGCGATAGTCGCTCATCCCGACTCGAGACAAAGGATAGTTAAGGTTTGGAAATGAAATAAGTTTCTCGAGAAGAAAAGCCTAGAAGCACGATTATATAGCACACAAGACTTCACAGAAGCCGCCGATAAAGCGCTCTTACTCAAAGGAAAGCTTTATGTGCCAAGCAAGAAAGAACTAAATGAGGAAATCATGTGCAAGGCACATGACAAGCCACATATGGCACATCCCGGAAGCACCAAGATGTATCGAGACCTCAAAAAGAACTTCTAGCAGAATAACATAAAGAGAAAAGTAGCCGCCTTCGTAGAAAGGTGTTGATTTGTCAACAAGCGGAGCCTTGCATCAAAAACCTTCTGGTTGCTCCAACCCATAGAAATTCCTGAATGGAAGTAGGATCATAGTAGTATAGGCTTTGTGGTAGGATTACCAAAGTCTAAGTGGTGGAATACCGCTATTTGGGTAATTGTGAATTGATTATTGAAAGCAGCACCTCTCATTGATGTTATCATGACAGATGGGCTAGATCAATTAGCCCAGATGTATGATAGGAAATTTGTGCATAATGCACGATGTGCTGGTCTCGATTATATCGGATCGTGATACGAGATTTACGTCAAGATTTTGGAGGAATATACAAGAGGCAATGGGATGAAAGCTCAATTTCAGCACGGCCTTTCATCCTCGAATGAATGGCCAGTCTAAAAGGACTATTCAGAATCTAGAAGACATGCTTAGAGGAGTATTCATCGATCACAGAAGCAGCTGGGAGGAGCTACTGTAATTGATAAAAGTTGCGTACAACAACAGCTACCAGTCATCGATCGGTATAGCCCTTATGAAGCCCTGTTCAGAAGAAAGTGTAAATCGTCCTTGTATTGGGATGAAGTTAAAGAGAGAAGGATACTTGGACCTGAAATGGTCCTGGAAGCGGTCCAGAAGATCGAGCTTGTTCATCAGCAAATCAAGAAAATTCAAGACAGACATAAGGCTTACACAGACGAAAGAAGAACGGAACTAAGATTCGACATTAAAGATAGTATTCTGGTAAATGTCTCCGTCAAGGAGTGGTTCGTTTTGCCAACGAAACAAGTTAAGGCCCATATTTATTGGACCTTTTGAGATGTAGAAAAGGTGAATAAAGTAGCCTATAGGTTGACCTTACCACCCAACCTGAGTGATGTTCATGAGGTCTTTTCATGTCTCAATGTTGAGAAAGTACGTGTTTGATCCAAAGCACGTGATTTGCAAGGAAGAGATAGTCCTGAATGAGGACTTAGCCTATGAAGAGAAGCCCAGGCCTTTGTGAGTTAAAAGATCCGGAAGTTAAGGAACAAGGAGATCAATCTTGTAAAGATGATCTGGAACCTTCATGGTTCAGAGGAAGCAACATGGGAACTCGAATCCGAGCTACTCAAAAAGTACCCCGATATCGTTTATCATAGTTAGTAAATTTCAGGACGAAATTTCTTTAAGGGGGGTAGGATGTAACACCCCAGATTTTTGATTAAGGTTTAGAGGATTCTTAATGATAATTAAGAAGTTAAGGAAGAAAATTAATTAAGGTTAATTGAGGTCAGATGTCAGTCACGACTTTAAGGGTCAGTTTTCATGAAAATCATCTTTTCGGAAAATTTGATCTTAATTCTTTTATGGTCATTCGTGGTCTTGTTAGAAAGGTTTTAACTCAAGGAGTATGCCGGTGTTTTTGGATTTTAATTCTGAAGTCAATTAAGTTCCCAGTGATGAAAAGCGTATTTAAAGGATGAATGAATAGTAACTTTTGCGTGCGTTCGTGTTTTGAGAAATTTACGAAATCCTCCTCGTTGATACGAGTCTAGTTCTGTCAGGCCCCTCTTATGGGAAATGACCCAAGGATTCCGTTGGCGTTTCACGAATCAAGTTGGTTCACTAGTATTCGAGCCAATGAGTCTCCCGGTATTTTTAGATTTCGTGTCTGAAGTCATTTGGACCTCGACATCGAATAAAACAATTTTTAACCGAACTCAGGGTAACTTTTGCAGTATTCTTGCACTGAAGTGGCTCCCTTTAGAAGCCAAAGCTTTTTCTATAAATACAAGGCCACCCCCTTTGCATTCGTTTGCTCATTTCTATCCATTTCACTTCATAGAGAGTGGGAAAGCTCGTGAGAGCCGAGAAAGTTCTGTCAAGTAAAAAAAGCGTTCTTCGTGAGTGTTTTGCAAGACGACGAGCGGAGTGGCGTTGAAGGGATGCGGTGAGGGAATGTGTTAGGGGCGCTGTTGGGTTGTGGCAGGCGGCTCTGCCGCCGTTGCAACTCGACGAGACGCCGAGCTAGCCACTTTCCTTCGACGCACCTAACCCCGTCCATTCTTGTTCATCGGTCTCGATCTCCATTTCTTTTTCCGTCTTTAAATTCCGCATTTACTTTCCGTTCTTTACGTTATTCGCGTTCTTCATTATTGCTCGTTTACCTTCCGTCTAAGTTGTATTTCAATTTTTATTGAAGTTCCAAGTTAATAACATTTACATTATATTTTTCGCTTTATTCCTATCGTTATTATTCTTGAGATTAGCCTCATTTATTCAATTTAAATTCCGTTCAAGCTATATTTAAAGATTTCATCGTTATTATGCCAAAATTCTTTTTAAAGTTAAAACATGTTGTTGCATGTTAATTTCAAGTATGTCGGTTTTAAGAAAATTCGGGTTAATTGTTCTTCGTGTTCGTCGAAGAATCAACGAACACGAAGAACTCAGTTGAAGAACACAGTTGAAGAAACCCAGTTGAAGAGAGAGAGAGATAGAAAAGGAGCCCCGCGGAGGGGGGTGCACCGCCGCGCCTAGCCCGCCAGGGACGGGGAGCCCGCCGGGGCAAGGTGGCCCCGCGGTGGGGGGGAGCCCGTCGGCGCCCATGTGCGCCACGGCGGCCCCCTTCTCCGTGTTGTTTTCCGCCGTTTCTTTTCCAGCTATTTCCGTACCCTCTTCCCGAGCTTTCCAAGCTTTTCAAGTCGTGTTATTTCCAAGTTATTTTTAAGTTAAATTTTAGAGAAGCAATCAAGATATTCTCAATTTATTTCGAGTAATCTATTCAAGTTATTCTTTGTCTAAAAATTGGGAAATCAAGTCGAGATCTTCTTTAAATATATTTTTCTCAAAATTTATAAAGTTGTAAAGTCGTGGAATCTGTAAATAAATCTTAGATTTTAGTCTTTGAGTAAAATGTCATTATTTCTCGCTTTAGATAGTCAATTTCTTCAAAGGAGGTCGCTAGGTCGATGATTCGACTTTTGTAGGAGGAAGTGAGCCTCATAGGAAATCGAAGAAGGATCTTCAGCTCGTTGCTTCATCTTCTGTCCAGTAATCGAGGTGGGTAAATCTATACTCATCTAAAGTTTGAGCTAATAAGCTCTAGAAGCATATAGGACAAATGAGATATCCAATAAAACATTTTTGCTCTACCTGATCGATCTCTGTACAAGGAAGGAAGGGAAGAAAGATATTATGTTCTAATTAAGCTCTTGAGCATGTTTAAAAATGCTAGAAATATTAAAGTATTGTTATGCTTAGCATGTGATGTTTAGAAAAGTCTTTAGTTGAAATTCATATTCATTTATGTTCATCTCCTTGTATTGAATGTTTATACTGTGTTAAGGCTCATAAGTTAAGAATTAAGGATTGCCTTGTTAGGGTAGCGTTAAATCCCCTATAGGCCAAGATTATGCTTTATTAAAAGACTAGCCCTTAGACGTTGCTCTAAGTTTGGTTTTGCTAGCAAGATGAAGGAAGAAAGGAACTTAGCATTTCGCTTAAGCAGAAATTGAGCTCACAACTTTTAGAGGAAGTCACTGCTGGGTTAATTCCCTCGCAAACTCGTTTGGATATTTGAGGTAACCCCTCTTCTATCCCATAGCATGCCTAAGGGTACAGTTGACATCAGGTTTGAGCCAAGGTTGGGCCCAAAAGTAAAGAAAAGGTTTTCCGGATATGGAGAGGGCTTTTGCGTTTTGCTCTCCATATACCGCCAGTTCATTGTTGGATATTTCTCAAGTTATTAAAGAAGCTTTCATTAAAAACCCACTGGGTACATTAGTGCTCCTGCCCTCTTTTTCAAATGTTTTCAGGTTGAGATGCCGAGGATGATGGTGGCTGTGGATGTGGTTTGACTGCCAAGATTGTTTTGCTATTATATAAGTTTCTTTGAAATCCCATTATGTGTTCTACTACTCTGATTAACTCTTTTTAAATTCCGTTCAAGGTTCTATTATGATTATTCGAGGTTCTAAGAATATTCCCAGACGATTACATATATATAAGACGAATATTGAGGTTATTTCCGCTTTCTGAGTATGTTTTCCTTTCGCCTATAAAAGAGCCTATATTTGTTGGTATCTGATTAGTTAGCCGTTTTATTCCGCTAAAGCATGTTTCCTTCTTAATCAAATAAACCCAAGTGTCATCAACTATCTTCAAAGCGTACCTTTATTCTTAAACTTCTTCATTAATCTTCTGAGTTTACTCGTTAAATCCCTTAATAACACCCCGTCCCCATTCCTTAATCCCTATCTCGGGGCCGGGCTGTTACAGATGGTATCAGGGCCAGGTTGCAACTCTGCAGACCTGTCTCTTTGTTTAAGTTAAAGCTAAGTGTTTATGTGCATATGAATTGCTTCGTGATAAGTTACAGTAGCAACCCACAACTTGCTTCGTGATAAGTAAAGAAAAGGTTTTGCAGATATGGAGAGGGCTTTTGCGTTTTGCTCTCCATATACCACCAGTTCATTGTTGGATATTTCTCAAGTTATTAAAGAAGCTTTCATTAAAAACCCACTGGGTACATTAGTGCTCACGCCCTCTTTTTCAAATGTTTTCAGGTTGAGATGCCGAGGATGATGGTGGCTGTGGATGTGGGTTGGCTGCCAAGATTTTTTTGCTATTATATAAGTTTCTTTGAAATCCCATTATATGTTCTGCTACTCTGATTAACTCTTTTTAAATTCCGTTCAAGGTTCTATTATGATTATTCGAGGTTCTAAGAATATTCCCAGACGATTACATATATATAAGACACATATTAAGGTTATTTCCGCTTTCTGAGTATGTTTTCCTTTCGCCTGTAAAAGAGCCTATGTTTGTTGGTATCTGATTAGTTAGCCGTTTTATTGCACTAAAGCATGTTTCCTTCTTAATCAAGTAAACTCGAGTATCATCAACTATCTTCAAAGCGTACCTTTATTCTTAAACTTCTTCGTTAATCTTCTGACTTTACTCGTTAAATCCCTTAATAACACCACGTCCCCATTCGTTAATCCCTATCTCGGGGCTGGGCTGTTACACATGGTTTCGGAACCGTACGGACGGTTACGGTTTGTAAACCGTAACCGTCAACTGTAATAGGGCGGTCCGGTTTCGGTTTGGCGGATGGATTTTTTCAAACCGCTGGTTTGGGCGGTTAACCGGCGGTTTGTATATATTTTTTTTTAACGGTCGAGATCACGATCCGCGTGATCTCGATCAACGGCTAGGTACGCACATAGGTGGATCACTGACGTGGAATCGCCGGTTTTGGAGCACAAACCGATGTTTTGGCCGAAAACCACCAGTTTGGGCTCCAAAACCGGCGGTTCGACCGTGTTTTTTTTCAAAATTTTTCAAATTCGAATTTTAAATTTTTTCCCCCACTCCCCAATTTTCACCTATAAATACCCCATCTCCTCCACCATTTTCACTCACACCAAACTCTCAATCTCTCTCTCTATACTCAAATTCTCTCTATTTTAGCAATATCATTTTCTTATTCAAGTTTTCTTACAAGTTACAATTTTACGAAGTTACTCTCTCCACTCTCAATCTCTCAATATCTCGATTTCTTCATTTCTTCATTTCTACAATTCTACTCATTTCCTATCATCCCTAATCATCATGTCTAGCCGAGGTAGCCGAGCCGATAAGGGTAAAGGAAAAGCTATTGCTGATAGTTCCGAAGCTCCACGTCGTCGTCGACGTACTCATTCTGGAGTACATATTTCTGATGATGCTGATATGACGTTGCCTCAATTTCAACAACAACAACCTGAAGAATATGTGAATCCTTATGGCGGAGCCGATGGCGGTTTCTAAAACGATCCAAGTGGTGGTGATTTCTACCATGATCCAACTGGTGGCGGATTTTACAACAATCTTACTTCTCAAATGGAAGTTGACGAAGAAGTGGCAAGATGGATCCAGTTTGAAGAATTACAACGATCTCAAAAATCTCGTGCTTTCAGTGGAAATCCATCCATTGATCTCGACACGGGGGAGGTGGAGAAAGAGGCGGAGGCCGTTCCAACAAGAAATACGGCACTAAAATCTGCTCTCTTCACTATTCATTTCCGAAAGGTGGCAAGGAAGAATGAAGCGGGTGTGTCTGATTTGTATTGCAACTATTGTCCGAAGCAATACAAATTTTGCACTGGAGGATACTATGGGACGTACTGGTCACACATCACCAACAATCATCAAGTCGACCTTGGACGTGCTCAAGCTCAATCGCAACTCAACTTCCAACCGGTAAGCAGTCAAAATATCGAAAGCGAAGGTGAAGGTACATTGTACTCATCCCAACTCTTTAGGTTTGACCTTCTAGTTGCTAGGGAACAAATGCGTTATTTTATTTGTGAAGAATCTTTAGCACTTCAATTTGCCGATAGCATGAATTTTGAACGTCGTATGAAAGCTGCTTATAATCCTGGTGCTCAAAGAATACCTAGAATGACTATGACTAGGACCCTTGAAAAATTGCATATAAGATATAAGTCGAAATTGAAAAGTGTTATTAGTAAAATTCCTTATAGGGTTGCTATTTGTTCTGATATTTGGTCTGATAAATTTATCCGTCGTCATTATATTGCTGTTACATTACATTGGATTGATTATTCATGGAATTTAAATAAATGTTTAATTGCTTTTCGTAGATTTAACTGTTAACATAGTGCTACTAATATTGCTAAGGCTATTATTAAAATTTGCAATCATTTTAAAATGCTTGATAAAATTTTTTCTATTGGTTTTGATAATGCGAGTGCTAATACGACTAGTATTAGAGAATTAATTCAAGCATGTAATCCAACCTTGCATGGTAAATATTTTCATACTCGATGTATTGCTCATATTTTGAATTTATGTGTTCAAGATGGACTTAGAATATTAAATAACTCAATTCAACCTATTCGTGACGCTGTAGATTATATTCATGGTAGAGTTAGAGTTAGACGTAGGTCGGAAAAATTCTGTAGGGAAGCTGGTGTGCATCCTAAAATTTTTAACTTAGATGTGCCTAATAGGTGAAACTCTACTTATGAAATGCTTTCTGCAACTTTTGAATATCATGAATTATTATGTTCTTTTTTTGCAACGCATATTGAATCGTTTATTTTATTATCTTCATATTGGGATGATTGTATTGAATTAATGGAGCTTTTACAAGTTTTTGAATATCAACAAAAGATTTATCTGGTGTGTATTACCCTACTGTTTGCAAATTTATGTATCATTGTTGTTTAATTGCTGCAAAATTTAATGCTTGTAGTCATAAACCCAATTTGCAAGATATGATTCTAGCCATGGTAAAAAAATGGCTTAAATATTTTGATCATGTGCCTAATATTTTTTTGGTTGCAAAAATATTGGATCCTACTTTTAAACTAAGTGCTACTAACGATATGATTGATATGTATTACAAGTTTTTATCTACTATGAGTTTTACAGGTTCCGATCCCGATATACATATGCCAACTGCTGAAGAAATTAAAACAGAAATTTATGAGTCTATATATTCACTTTATAGAGAATATGAGTTAAAATATGCTGATAGTATAACTCGTCCAACCAGTCGTTCTTCAGGTTCTAGTAGTTCTTTTTCGTTAGGATTAAATACTTCATCTTCACGTGGTAGTGCTCTACAAGAATTCTAAAATTTTTTCCACAGTAGAGGAAATACTAGGCATAGTCAAAATGAATTAGATATGTATTTACAAGACCCTGTTGTGCCCCCCGATGATGAAAATACAGGTCCCAACAATTTTGATGTTCTCAAGTGGTGGTCCCGAAATCAAGAGCGGTATCCTTTGCTTGCAATTATGGCAAGGGAAATTTTTGGAGTCCCGGCATCAACGGTTGCAGTCGAGCAAGCTTTCAGTGAATCCGGTTACATGTTGGATGAACGGAGATCAAATTTGACACCGGATCACCTCGAAGCTCAAATGATGTTGAAGGACGAGTCCAAAGCCGACCTAAGAGAGCAAGAGAACTGCTGGGATGACTTGATGGATGGCCCGCTCATTGAAGTTGGGTCGGAGAGTGAAGCCGAAGGAGGGAGCCAAACCGGAGATGATTGGGACGATGACTTCGAATTCTAGACTTGCCAAGGAAAAAAGGTAAAATGAACTACGAGGGCTTTGATTCCAAGGTAAGGGATACGTAGGCTGCTTCATATGAAGTGCAAACCCAAATTTCAATTACTTTTTTCCCCCCTAATTCCTAAATTCTAAATTAGCTCAAATTGTAACTTGTAAATTGTAAATTTGTAAATTGTAAATTTGTAAATTGTAATTTTATATTTTCATAGTTTGATTAATTTACAATTTGTATTTTGTAACTTGTTATTTGTAAATTGTAATTTGTAAATTTGTAAATTGTAATTTCATATTTTCATAGCTTGATTAATTTACAATTTGTATTTTGTAACTTGTAATTTGGTAAATTAAATTGTATTCTCAATATTCTTGTAAGTTCTAACTTGTAAATTTTATAACTTGTAAATTGTAAGATATAGATTATAAAATTATATAATAATATCAAAATTCAAATAAACTTGTGTTTCGTCATACTTCTTAGTTTTTAACTTGTAAATTAGTAATTTTATTGATTTAGTACTTAGTATTTTTTCGTCCAATCGTCAATTCGAGTTCGGAGAGATAGAGGGAAAAAAAATGGAAACCGGCGGTTAACCGGATAACTGCCGGTAGCCGGCCAAAACCGGCCGAGGTAAAAACCGGCGGTTCCGGTTAACAAATCAAAACTGTCAACCGTCTACGCACGGTGCGGTTCTGGTTCCACCGTTCCGGAACCGCCTAACCGGCGGTTTGTAACCGGAACCGTGGGCATCTCTACTCCAACACATGTGTTGGACAAGGAAGCTGATAAGCTGGCTCCTTGTACTGATGTAAGGCTGTTTGTTAGATATCTTAGAGGAACGAAAGGTGGTTTGTTTTATAGTCCTAAGGATCAGAAGATTATTGTTAGCATCAATGCTCGATTCTTACAGGAAGACTATGTTATAAACCACAAACCAAGGATTCAAATCATCCTTGAGGAGTTAAGGGGAGGATCGAATCCTACACCAGTTGTACAAGAAGATGAACCACTAAACACTGCACAACGTGTCACCGAAGTACAGGAACTGCCTCGTCGTAGTGGGAGGGTTGTACGCCAACCTGATAGATTTATTGGTCTGGGAGAGGCTTCAGATTTCCCAGAGGGTCTCAATGCATTGGATCCCAGGACCTATGACGAGGTAATCCGAGATAAAGATACGGATTCTTGGAAAACTGCAATGGAGTCTGAGATTAGATTTATGGATCGTAATCAAGTCTGGGAACTTGTAGAACCACAAGATGGTGTGAAACCCATTGGCTGTAAGTAGGTCTACAAGAGGAAGAGAGGATTTGGTGGGAAGGTTGAAACCTTTAAGGCAAGATTGGTTGCAAAAATGTATACTCAGAAAGAAGGGATCGATTATAAGGAAACCTTTTTACCGGTAGCCATGCTTAAGTCAATCCGGATTCTCTTGTCTATTGCCGCTCATTTGGATTATGAGATCTGGCAGATGGATGTCAAGACAACTTTCCTAAACGGAAGTCTTGAAGAAAACATCCACATGAAGCAACCAGAGAGATTCATTGCTAAGGGCCAAGAGCACTTAGTGTGTAAGCTTAAGAGATCCATTTATGGACTTAAGCAGACATCGAGATCTTGGAACATCCGATTTGATGAGGTTATCCAGTCATATGGATTCTTGCAAAGTCCGGATGAGAGCTATGTGTACAAGGAATGTCACGAAAATGTGGTGGCATTCCTCGTACTTTATGTTGATGATATCTTACTTATTGGAAACAGTAAGAAGGCGTTGTCGAACATTAGGGTGTGGCTGTCCGAGCAGTTCAATATAAAAGATCTGGGTGAAGCCAGACATATCCTTGGCATCAAGATCATTCGAGATCGTCAGAAAAAGATGTTATGTCTGTCCCAGGTAACTTATATCGATATAGTGCTAGCTAGGTTTGGCATGCAAGATTCCAAGAAAGGTTTTATACCTTACAGACATAGAATTCATCGATCCAAGGAAATTTGTCCCCAAACATAGTCTGAGATAGAGGAAATGAAGAAAGTACCATATGCTTCGGCTGTGGGAAGTTTAATGTATGCTATGCTATGCACTAGGCCTGATATATGCTGTGCTGTTGGCATGGTAAGCAGATATCAATCTAACCTTGGACAGGGTCACTGGACTGCGGTCAAAAACATTCTCAAGTACCTTAAAAGGACTCGAGATTACATGTTGGTTGTAACACCCTTTATTTCCTTGCTCGAAAGTTACCATCTTAACTAAGGATTTAAAACTAAAATCCCTTAAATATATATAATATACACACTTTGGAAGTAAAATAAAGATAATATCTTTATTATCCCCTCTGTACAAATATTAGATTAAAAAAAAAGAATTCTGGTCCAGATAATATAACATAAGGATTTGAAATTTAATTACCACTTATGGAACCCAAAGCCAAAACGTTAACAACCAATTGCTTCTTTTAATTATCACCTCTTTGCATCCACGTAGTACCAGCAGGAGAATAATAAATCCATAAATTAAAAAACTTAGCATTTAGAAAAAACATGCTTTGTCCTCATCCGGAAAAAAATAAATAAACAGTCACATAAAGCTGAAAAAAAAAGATAATACCTGAAAACAATCCCATTGAACAAAAGTTTCTACGAGAATTTATTGATGGTTACTACTAGGGTAGAGACTTATTTCCCATAGTAGTAGGGGCAGAGACTTGTTTCCCTCTTTCAACATCAACAAGAAAAACTCACAATTGATCATAATATAACAAGACATAAGAGCATATAAGATAATAAATCACATGCATTTAAAATTCCCTCACATTAACCTCTATTCAAAGATGGAAATCTGAAACACCGAACTCTTCTTGCGTATTTTTTTTCCCTTCTTCTACGCATGAAAGGCTATTTAAAAATAAATACTGATGGTGTGGCTAACCCCATAAGATTAAGGAGTCTTAGTTGATAACTATCTTGTTTTAGAAAATCTTATCTCCAAAGAAGAGTTGATAAAAAAAAGGAACTAACCAACGCATAAGTCGAGAAAATAAAGGTATAAATTTAGAGAAATCATTTTCACATAAAAATTTAAAATTCAAAAACTAGAGTTTTAAGAGTTTTGCCATGCGGATACTCTTTTAAAAATATTTACAAACAAACACCTGATAAAATTTATCATGTCTTTCTTAATTGAAAAGGGGTTGCGATATATATATATATATACACAATTTTTTTTAAAAAAAGCATTTATTAAAATTCTTGAGGCACCAAAAATCGGGGTGTTACATTGGTTTTCCACTCTGATAGTCTAGTGCCTTTGGGTTACACGGACTCAGATTTTCAATCCGACAAAGATCAGAGTAAGTCTACCTCGGGCTATGTGTTTACATTAGGAGATAGAACCATCGCATAGAGGAACATTAATCAGATATGCATTGCGGATTCCACCATGGAAGCTGAGTATGTAGCTGTCTCTGAGGCTGCAAAATAGGATTTCTAGCTCCGTGGGTTCCTAGTGGGCTTGGGCGTGGTTTCTGATTTGCCTAAGACTATCACGATATACTGTGATAACCCTGGTGCAGTGGCAAACTGGAAGGATCCCAGAGCCCACAAGGCAAGTAAACACATAGAGAGAAAGTACCATCTTATACGAGAAATCGTTAAGAGAGGAGACATGGCAGTGGTCAAGATTGCATCGGAGGACAACTTGGCTGATCCATTCACGAAGAGCCTGCCGACTAAGACCTTTGATGGTCACGTGGAGAAAATGAGAGTGAGATGCAGACCTGGTGGCGCAGTTTGAGTTGATAGTTTTGATTGGAGAGTTAGCCAGTTAGCTATTATTCTTGAAAGACATGCTTCAAGAATAAGTGGGAGATTGTTAGTTTTGTATACTGAAAGACTTGTCTTTGTATACTTTTCTGATGATATGATGATATGAAATAAAAGTTATTGCAGTCACTATTTGCATTTAGATTATGTTCTATAATTATTTTATGCATGTTCCATATACTTACATTGTAGATGATATGGTGTGGGGAGTCACACGGTAAGAGCTCACGGCTTAGATGGTCCTGAACACACCATCGGTACACCGTAAAATAATCTGATAAGTTAGTTTATCTTGACTAACTGATTATTCTAGTACACTTGTTAGTATATTGAGGAGGATCATGATAGGATACTATTCTCTGTCTCTGACCCAGTTACTGAGAGAATAAAGATCCACAAAGTTCACGTTCTGAACTCATGTGATATTAGCGAACAGATGTGTGCATTGTTTGTTACTTTGATTTATCAATAGGTGAGATCTTTTCGTAGATCGAATTCGATATCTTGGGTAATAACAATTTATATATGATGTCTCGAGCAGTATGCATGAGCACCGTGTCCTGGTGCGCCAGGTTGATGATGTTATCTTGAGGAAACACAAGTTCATGTTGAAACCCTGCAAGTGGAATTTATTCCTTACATGGTAAAGCTTGTGTGGTACTACTCAAGGTTTTAGATGTTAATTAATTATAGCTGTCAAAGGCTCACATAATTAATTAATGAACATTATATCTTAAACACGGGGAATGGGTGGACTAAAGGAGAAAGCATATTCGTAAATATGTATTAAATTAGTTGGTCAGTTTTACTTCTTTAGTGGAATAAAAGTAAAACTTAATTTATTTAATTATATCCTAAGTTTATTGGATATTGGATATTAAATAAATTAGTGGGCCAATTTAATATTCTTCTAGATCCCTATTGTAGCCCAATTGACTGATAGTGGACTAGATATTGAACTTGAGATAGAGGCCCAAACCCAGTAGGGTTTGGAGATGGAAATTTCGCCCACCTCCCTATAAATAGGGGAAGGAGGGGTGAAATTTAGAGCAATAGAAATCAGCCCCTCTTTGTCTCTCAAATTTATCCACGGATTTCACAAACATGTCTAGTAGATTTCAGCCCACTCTGAATCTATATACAGTCCAGGAATACAACAGAAGATCTTAGAGTAGAATCTATGTTGGTCGATTTTGTGGAGATAGGTGGCGCCATTACTGTGTTCATTCAACAACAAGATTAGATCTTTAATCTTGCCCACAGACCGTATATCAATTTGTAAGTAGATTCATTTCTATGTTTCCACTTTATTAGATTCGAATCTTCTTTGCATGTTATTTTGTTACACTGTGATAAACATGCATGTGAAATAAAAATATGATTTGCATTAACATGGATTAATGAACAACCAAATGATCCGACGGTAGTTTAATTCGAAAAAACCCCAACGCTGTCTATCAAACTACCATGGTCTACCTAATAGTATATGTGTTGCATCCATCGGAATAACATCGCACAATACCGTATCAGAATAACGACCAATGGAAAAAGAAACATGTACCTGGCCGGTGACTCGAACTGTGCCTCGATCCGTAAGCCATTGTAGATGATAAGGGATAGGATGCTTCACAGTGGTGAGGCCTAGCTTGTCGATGGTGTACTGACTAACGACATTAATCACGCTACCGCTCTCTATAATCATAGCACAAGTTTTGTCTTGAATTGCAACTCTCGTGTAGAAGATATTCTCCCGCTACGATTGTTGCTCTTCTTCGCGATTTATGCTTAGATTACGGATGAAAACCAAACTAACATGAGGAATCTCAGGTTTCTCTTCTTCAAACTCGACCGGGGCAATTTCTACTGAAACTGTGGACTCGCCTTGGGACTGCCCTTCATCTTCACTGGCGGATTCAAGTCCGTTTTGATCATTTAGGAACAAAACTCGTTAGTTCGGATATTGGTTTTAAAAGTGACCCCAACCTTGACATTTATGGCATTGAATGTCTCGGGCTTAGTTCGGGGCTGTATTTGGCGTCGGGTGATAAATCCACAATAAGCATCAAACAATCGAGTCCAAACCTTCCATTAAAGATCCCCAAGATTGTAGTGTTGTTCAAAATTAAAGATTGGAAATCAAGATTTGAAGAACAAAACATGAAGAGAACAAGTACTTGAAGAAAAGAGAAGAGAAGAGGTCGACGTGTGCATGGAGCTTTTTCACGTCGCATATGCATAAAGAAATTCGAACATGATGAGCAGCCCATGAAGTTAATTAATTCAGCCCATGTTTGAATTATTAGAGCCCAAGTTGAAGGCCCAAATTATTTGGGATTTAATTTATCCATAGTTTAGATTTTTATTATTTAATTTTTGGTTTTTTTTATTTTTACCTTAAATAGAGTTCTAATTAAGGTAGGAATCCTTGTTAGATTAGGAAACCTTTTTATTTTCGATTTCTTAGTATTTTTAACTTAGATTTTCATCCACCACCTTCACCTATTTAAGGGGATCCGTTGTGAACTTTATTTTTCAGACGTTGATTAATATTTTGAAGTTTATTTTCAATTGTCTCACGATCCTTTGGTTGATCACCCATTTATTGTTGGGGTTTTTTCGAATTGAACCACCGCAGGATCTTATTGGATGTTCATTAATCCTAATATCATGTAGATCATAATTTTATGTAGCACACATGTTTCAATTAACCGAGTTTAATTAACATGCAAATTCAGTTTTCGATTCTACTAAAGCGAAAACATAGAATACCGAAAAATGACTTACAAATTAAATGACGGGTTGATGACAAGATTAAAGGTCTAATCTTGCTGTTGTATGAATGATAGTAGGTGCTCCTTGATGCTATTCCACTCCTTGATCTTCTGTTGTATTCCCGGACTGAATCTAGTTTCAGGGTAGACTGAAATCTACTAGATCGGTATGGAATCTGTGGAGATCAAGAGAACATGAGAGGGTTGATATTTTATTACATAAATTTCGTGCCTCCACCCTCTTATTTATAAGGGGGTGGAAGAAATTGGTGTCCCAGTCAGACTGAAATTCTATCTCTATCTCTTGTTCTATCTCCAATTCAATCCAGTCTCTTTTTGGGCTACAACAGGGATCTAGAAGAATATTAAATTGGCCCATTAATTTATTTAATATCCAATATCAAATAAACTTAGGATATAATTAAATAAATTAAGTATTATTTTTTCCACTAAACAAATAATACTGACTTACCAATTTAATACATATTTCTGAATATGCTTTCTCCTTTAGTCCAGCCATTCCCCATGTTTAACATATAATGCCCATTAATTAATTATGTAAGCTTCTGACAACTATAATTAATTAATATTTTTTCCTTGAGTAGTACCACACAAGCTTTACTCATGCACGGAATAAAGTCCACCTACAGGTTTTCAGCATGAACTTGCATTTCCTCAAGGGGATACCATCAACCTGGCGCACCAGGACACGGTGCCCCTACATATTGCATGACCCATCATAAGTGTAAATGTCACAACCCACGATATCGAGATTATTGATCCTATGAAAGAATCTCACCCTTTGATAAATCAAAGCTGCAAACACTACACGTATATGTTCGCCAACATATAGGGGTTAAGAACCCGAACTCTGTGGATTCTTATTCTCTCATTTAAGGTCAGAATAGAGAATAGAATCCTAAGTAGATCCTCCTCAATAGACTCGTCCGTGTATTAGAATAATCAGTTAGTCAAGACAAACTAACTATCAGATTATTCTACGGCGTATCGATAGCAGGTTTAATACCATCTAGACCGTGAGCCTTTTAATACATTACAATGAACCGATGATATGATCTAACCGTGTGTTTACCCACACCATGTGTAACACCCTGATCCCAGATGAGTAGTGACAAGGGACCGACACGCTACTGGGAAAAGAGAAAAGGGGTTGTTACATAAAGACAATTGTGTAAGTAAGGTTAATGTCTCAATCATTTAGACAGCATAACCTCTAAAACTGTAATAGAACCACGCACTAAGGTGTTTGGAAAAAAAAAACCTGAATAAATTATCAATCATCAAAGGGAATTTATCCCGCCAATTAATTGTAAAGGCAGATCTTACTAACAAACACAAATCATATTATGATTCAAACAACTGAAGACAAACTATATCAGAGTAAACGGAACAAGCGTAGAGCATCTATATTAAACTTAAGCAAAATATTTCCAACTACTTCTCTGTTTTAGAGTATCTAAGATCTCTAAACAACGCAAAAAGTGTGAAAAAATATCAACAAAAAGATAGCCCTTGCCTCAGCTCCGTCACCTTTCAGCCTGCCTCTCAACCTGAAAATATTTAGAAAAGATCTGGGCTGAGTACTAGTGTACCTAGTGGGCAAATTTGATAAACAGTTCATAATCATTTTATAAATATGAATATTGTATCAACACAAGTATAACAATGGAAAGGTTTGAAAATTAAAAAGCATTCCATGTATACAAAGCTACTTTTACCCTTACACGCTCTGTCTCAACTGTCCCTTCCTACAGTGTCTTAACTTATATACATGTCCTCCAGCCCAGCTGTCTAATAAAGGGTAGTGTATACGGTCCCAAAGCTTAAAGGATCCGAACTCGAGTCTAGTTAAGCACTCAATATTTTCGTAGGATACTGGCGAACGCGAACAGTGAGAGAAATCATTTTGATACAGATATTCATGCTTTACAGTTATAAACAGTTGAGCTTATTAGCTGAACATAATTTGAGAAAAATATAGCCCAACTGATAATAATGAGCACTTAATATTTGAGCAGGGAATCACAGAGTGGACAAGGGTCCTAATTGGGCCGCACCTAATATCAAAAATTTCAAATAAAACATTTAGGCCAATTATAATTTTAATATATGTGAAAATCTAAGATTTATGATCCTAAATATTTAATTTATGAGGTTCTAGACTTATTAGAAAAGTTAGACAAACTTTTTGGACTAAAATCCTAATTAAATAATTTGGAAGTCTAATAGCAGCTTCTATGCAAAATTCGAACATGCCAATATGTAAAATTTGATAATAGAAGTACTTTATTAAACTTTATTTATTTTGCAAGAAGACCCCTCTCTCTCTTTACTTCCTAATCACGTGAGGGAATAACTTAGAAATAAAAATTCTTAAATTCATCTCCATCTCTCCTCTCACTCACTTTCTCTCTCTCGACTAAAAATGGAGATCCAAAATTGAAATCCCCAAATTGAAATTTCTTATCTAAATCCTTAAATTCAATCTTTTTTTTTCATTGCATAATCGTGACAAGAAGAACTTGGCACAAATCAAGAATCTCCCAAATTCCAATTCCAAAATCCCTAATTTTTCTTCCTTTTTTTCTTCCTTTTTTTTTCCCCCGACGCCGGCGAGATCACCCCGCCCGTCGACGCCGCGAAGACCCCGACCCCGAACCCGTAGCCGCACCTGCTGCAACCGGGTCCGGCAACACCAGTCATGAGAAAGCTCGAGGCAAATTCAACCACAACAATAACACGACGCAAGCTCTTGGCGACTCGACTTCATCCGAAGCTCCGTACGACGTCGACGACTGACCGACCGGGACGCAGATCTCAGCCACGACTCATACTAGCATCACCAGACCCGAGCCTAGCCGACGACACCTTCCCCTGCTTCGACTCAACCCAAACGACTTCTCTCTCCCTAAGTCTATTTATTTATTTATTTTTTCTGGAATTCTACAACATACATATAGCTCTAAATTTTGAAATACTTATAGTATGAAATTCACATATTTAAGTATGAAGGATTTTCATTGATATCTGATGTATTGAAAGTGGTCTCGGGAAATCTAATTGAGGGTGATTCTTATTTTGTTGTTATTGATGTAATATGAAGTATGAATTGATGGTCTGCAGATATGAATTCTTTGTTTTTCTTTTTTTTAGTTAATTCAAATTTGGAAAATATAATGAGATTAATAGTTTATAATTGAAATCCAGAAAATATAACTAAGAATAAGCTTACACAGAGGAGTGAGTTTGCTGTATCACTTATGGGGTTTAGGATATTAATCAGTGAAATCCAACTAAAGTTGATAGATTTGCTGTGAAGCTTGATTTTCTGTGGGAGGGTTTGGAGTAATGGGTTTTTTTTTTCTTTTCCTCTGTAAGAAATGATTTTTGCTTTTACGGTATTTGATTTAACAGAGAGAAGAATAGTTGAATAAGTGTGTTTTCCTAATTTGCTGAGTTGACAAATATGTATACATACGTGTACAATTATTAGAGAGTTGAAGAGATTTAGTAATTATCTTAATCATCTTTGTTTTTTTTTTTACATTTGATAGCCCTTTTAGAAAAATAAAAATAAATAAATAATAAAAATAAAAATAAAAATAAAAATAGAAATACTAATTACCAAAAATAAATTGTGTGTGAATAAACAAGACTCGCACAGTATTTTAAGACTCGAAAATAGACTTCTAAATTCAACTATTAACTCTAAATATTTTTAATACTAGGAGCAAAATTTAGATTTCATCACGTCCAACTAATTCTATGGAGTGCTATCAAGTAAATTAAAATTCGATATTACAAATTCACCTACGACCACTAATAAAATATACTTGTATAAATTTAATTAATTTGCTACCAATTTATAATAGTACAATTACTAGACAATAATATTTGTCTTAAATAAATTTTGATTTATTTAGATAGGATTTTAATATATATTATCATTAGGTCTTAATATGACTATTTTCGAGCAGGTATTTCAGATTTCTAAATAACAATTATGAGAATGTCTCGGGTTATTACATTCTACCCTCCTTAAAATAAATTTCGCCCCGAAATTTGACATACCTCTAAATGGCAAGTCAGGGTAGTGCTCCTGGATCTTATCTTTTAGCTCCCATGTAGCTTCCTCGCTTTCATGGTTGCTCCACAAAACTTTCACCAGTTGTATCTGTTTATTTCTCAATACTTGCACCTTCCGGTCAAGTATAGCTATTGGTTTTTCTTCATAGGTCAAATCCTCACTTAGGACCACTTCATGATGTTTAATTACATGTTTAGGATCAAACAAATATTTTCTTAATATAGATACATGAAACACGTCATGTACCCCTTCTAGACTTGGCGGTAATGCCAATCTATAAGCAACTTCTCCAATCCTCTCAAGAATTTCAAAGGGTCCTATATACCTTGGCCTTAATTTGCTTCTTTTGCCAAATCTTACAATTCCCTTTGTCGGAGATATTTTCAAGAATACTTTATCTCCAACATCAAAATGCAAATCAGTACGACGCTTGTTTACATAAGCCTTTTGTCTGTCTTGGGCCTCAACTATTCTTTTCTTTATTTTATCAATTATTTCCACCGTCGCCTGAACAATCTCTGGGCCCAATATTTTTCTCTCACCCACTTCATCCCAGTAAAGTGGTGATCTACACTTTCGGCCATACAAGGCTTCATATGGTGCCATCCGTATTGAAGCCTGGTAACTATTGTTATAGGCAAATTCTACTAAAGGTAGAATATTCTCCCAGCTTTCTCCTCCATCAATTACTACTCCTCGAAGCATATCCTCAAGTGTTTGTATCGTTCTTCCTGATTGCCCATCAGTTTGAGGATGGAAAGTTGTGCTGAAATTCAATTTAGTGCCCATAGCATCTTGCAAACTTTTCCAGAATCGGGATGTGAATCTTGTATCACGATCAGATGTGATAGATACGGGTATCCCATGTAATCTGACAATCTCCTTGACATATAATTGTGCTAACTTGTCCAGTCCTAAGGTCATTCGCATTGGAAGAAAATGCGTTGATTTGGTTAATCGATCAACAACAACCCAGATAGCGGTGTTTCCACGTGCTGTTTTGGGTAAACCAACCACAAAGTCCATGTTGATATGGTCCCATTTCCATTCGGGAATCTCTAATGGTTGTAAAAGTCCTGATGGTCTTTGGTGTATTGTTTTTACTTGCTGGCATGACAGACAACGTTCCACGAATGAGGCTATTTCTCTTTTCATATTTCTCCACCAGAAATTTCTCTTCAGATCTCGATACATTTTTGTACTCCCAGGATGTGCTGTGTAAGGAGTATCATGAGCTTCACTCATTATCTCATTCTTTATCTCTTGATTGTGGGGCACACAAATTCTTCTTTCAAACATAAGAGCGTGATCACTTGCCTCAGCAAAACCTTTAGGATCATCTGATCTTGCTTGTAAGCGCATCTTTTCTAAGAAACCATCTTTCTTCTATGCTTCTACAATTCTTTCTCTTAAATCTGGTTTAGCTGTTGAAACAGCTATGTAACTTTTTGTAGAGCTTGGTGGTCGCACCAGCCCTATTCTTAGATTCTCAAATTCTTTCACGAGTTTCTCTTGTTGGGTTAAGAAACATCCCAAATTTGCCTTGGACTTTCGACTGAGGGCATCTGCAACTACGTTGGCCTTTCCAGGGTGGTATTGAATCGTACAATCATAATCCTTCACCAACTCTAACCACCTTCTTTGTCTCATGTTCAAGTCCTTTTGTTCAAAGAAATACTTAAGGCTTTTATGATCTGTGTAAATCTCACTCTTCACACCATACAGATAGTGCCTCCAAATTTTTAAAGCATGCACTACTGCTGCTAGCTCAAGGTCATGTGTAGGATAATTCAACTCGTGTGGTCTTAGTTGACGAGATACATAAGCAATGACTTTCCCATTTTGCATGAGAACACAACCTAAACCTTGTAAGGATGCATCAGTGAAGATGACAAATCCCTCATTTCCTTCTGGTATGGCTAGTACCGGTGCAGTGGTTAACTTTTCTTTGAGTGTCTGAAAACTCTTCTCACATTCTTCAGACCAGGTGAATTTGCTCTTTTTTTTCAACATTTGGGTCATTGGTCTTGCTATTTTAGAAAATCCCTCAATAAATCTTCTGTAATAGCCAGCCAATCCTAAAAAGCTTCTTATTTCATGCGCATTGGTAGGTGACTTCCAGTTGCTTACTGCTTCAATCTTGGTAGGATCTACCTTAATCCCTTGTGCTGACACAATATGACCAAGAAACATTACTTCTTCAAGCCAAAATTCACACTTGCTGAATTTGGCATATAACTTCTCTTTTCGTAGTGTTTCCAACACTATTCGCAGATGCTCTTTATGTTCATCTTCATTCATGGAATATATAAGAATATCATCTATAAACACAAGGACAAAATTATCCAAATATGGATGGATTATTCGGTTCATCAAATCCATAAAGACCGCCGGTGCATTTGTTAACCCAAACGGCATTACTATGAATTCATAGTGGCCATAACGTGTTTGAAATCCAGTTTTTGGAATATCCTCCTTTCGAACCTTAAGCTGATGGTATCCAGATCGTAGGTCAATTTTTGAGAACACACGTGCCCCCTTGAGCTGGTCGAATAAGTCATCTATCCTTGGAAGAGGGTATCTATTCTTTATAGTTAACTTATTTAGTTCTCTGTAATCAATACACATCCGCAATGTCCCATCCTTCTTCTTAACAAACAATATAGGTGCTCCCCAAGGCGAAACACTAGGTTGTATAAAGCCCAAGTCCAGTAGTTCTTGTAATTGTACCTTTAATTCTTGCAATTCTTTGAGAGCCATTCTATATGGTGCTTTGGAAGTTGGTGCAGCTTCCGGCTCCAAATTAATTGTGAATTCAACTTGCCTATCCGGTGGTACTCCTGATAGATCTTGCGGAAATACATCCTCAAATTCTTGAACAATAGGGACTTGATCTATCGTTATGTTGCCCTTTTCCTTTCCTGTTAGGTTTACTATGAAGATCTGACAAGTTCTCTTTTTCAACAGCTTTGCAGTTTTGAGTGCTGAAATAATTGGTACCTTTGTACCTATCCTTGCTCCGAAAAATTTAACTTCTTTTTCTCCTGGTTTCTTAAAAATAACTTCTCTCTCATGACAACATATTGTTGCATATTCCGTGGTTAACCAATCCATTCCCAGAATTAGGTCAAAATCCTTCATCTTGATAACATGCAAGTTTATTTTGAATTTCTTGTCACTTATATCAAGCTCTATGTTCAAGCACATCTTATCTGCTATCAAAGTTTTTCCTGAGGGAATGCTAACTTCTAAGGCATTAACAACTTCATCTTACCTTAAGTTCAATTGTTCACATGTTTCTTGCGAAATGAAGGAGTGTGTTGCCCCTGTATCGAACAATGCTAGTACAGGTATATCAAGCAAGTTAATCATACCTGCTAGGTTCTCCGGGTTTTGTGCAGCTTGCTGCTGGTTCAGTGCATAAACCCTAGCTTGTTGCTGGCCGCGTTGTCCCTAGTTTGGTGCAAAATTTCTTCCTTGGTTTGGCTTAGGGTTGCTACCTAGATTAGGCCTGGGATTTCCCCCTTGTTGTGGCCTAAAGTTGTTTCCTGGATTCGGCCTAGGGTTGTTTCCTTGATTTGGTCGCTGAGGAGGTCGATTATTTCTAACATTGTTACGACAATCCCTAGCCATATGTCCTGGCTTTCCACAAATAAAGCATCCATCATTTCCTGCCATACATCTTCCTGGGTGGTACATATGGTATCTTGGGCATGGCCCGTTGTTTCTTTGTTGATTAAATTGGTTATTTTGATTGTTTCCCTGCCATGGTTGTCTTCTTCCTTGGAAATTTCCTCTACTGTTATCCTCCCATTTCTTTTTTCCTTTTGGGTCTTGAGTTTGTTGTAGTGACTGTTGTGGTACTCGATCCGCTGGCATTATGGATTCTATATTCAGGGCCCTACTCAAAGTTTGAGCATATGTCATCTCATCCTGACCTGCTAGGGTCATTCCAATTTCTGGTCTCAAGCCCTTTCGAAACTTATTTGCTTTCTTCTTATCAGTGTCCACGAGATGTGGGGCATACCTTGACAGTTGGTTAAAATTTCTATCATACTCTGTGATAGTAGATCTTCCTTAGCGAAGATTCTAAAATTCTGACTCCTTCTTCTCTCTAAAACAGTCTGGAATATACTTTTGATATATCTCAGCCTTAAAGTCATCCCAAGAAAATTGTTGCCATTGTTCTTCCGTCATTGTTCTACGTACAGACTCCCACCAATAGTCTGCATCATCTATCAGTTGAAATTGAGCACAAGATAATTTTTCTTCATCAGTGCAAACTATAAAATTAAAGATTCGTTCCAAAGCACGAATCCACTTTTCAGCATCCATTGGATCACCCGTTCCATTAAACATAGGTGGATTATGTTTTCGAAAGTCATTTTCAATTCGTGACAGGTGAATAGGTATTTCTACCTCTGGTATCTCTTCTCGGATTTCTGAGATTGGCAATCTCGTACGTGGCGGCATCCTAAATATAAATTGAAAACATAAGTTAATATGTATAATATTTATTTATTATTATTTTTTTTAAATCGTAATAATAAGAAATAATATAGAATAAAATAAAATAAACATTGGTTGCCTCATAAGAATGGCTTTTATACACATATAAATCAAGGCCATAAACAGTAATAGCCATACATGAACGATAAAGGAAAAGTGCCTCCAAAAGAGGACTTTTACATATATACAATGATCACTGTTTATGTACATACATCATACATCATACATCATATATACAATATATATATACCAAACTATACAATACAAACTACTACCCATACAAAAAGATATCGGGTCGGTATGAGCAAAAAGGCTATCAGATCCACGATACAATCAAAAAGAGATGCCTAGCTAACCTAGCCAAATGCTATCATCATCCAACCATCTACTAATCTCCAGTCAAATCCACTATCTCATCCTCAACAGGATCCTCCTCCTCTGTGTCTCATCATCTATATCATCCTCCATCACGCCGCACCTCCCGTCTCGATCATCCTGAGCTCTAGGTGCTACTGACCCATCAGTTTGATTAGCCTGCGTGCCTGATGGTCCAGCCTCGGCATCGTGAGTACCTATATGAGGAATGAAACTAGAGATATGTATACTAGCATCTACCTCCATACCCTGCTGCATGACAGAATATGGTGGACCGTGGCTGTGCGAGGGTACTGCCTCGTCTACTGGAGGACATCCTCTATAAAGTGCCCAGATCCTTAGAATCATACTACAAAATCTAGGGAAATCTCCGATCTCAACCATGGTATCAGGGTCACGCTCGACCGTATCACCCAATACCTGTAGCGCTCTCCGCCTCCAGCAAGGTGGTAAACCATAAGCCAGCCTGAAAGAGGCCTCAAAGTCTAAGACTCCTCCCTCGGCTCCACTGGCACGTCGCCAAAGTGATACAAAATGCCCAATGTACTCGGGGACAGTATCGGATCGATCTTTAACATATGTACGAAATCTCTTAATGTGTTCCTCAAAAGTATAGAAGTTTTGAGTACGCTTCCGTGCTGTCTCAATCACCCTGGCCATCTGAAGAATTCCACTAAATTAGTCTAAGTTTTTAAGAGCAACAAGATAACTTAATGGTCAATGATAGGTTCAACTTACTATAGTCTAAATGCTTTGCTATGTTCAACCTAAAATCCATTCACAATTTATTCTCATCACTTAAGGTGATTCTGTTCTTTTTTAATTATTACTATCTTTTGGTCAACACCAAAATCTAGATGTCTTAACATCTTCGAGTAACTTTAGATGAATCACGAACTCTCGTCGTGAAACCTAAATAACTTTTATTCAAATGAATCATAGAATTTAATCATGAAACCTGAAATATTATAAATAATCAATTCATGATATCTTATCAGAAACCTGAAAAATATTCTGAAATAGATGAATCATGATAGATAATCATGAAACCTGGAAAAATATACAGCATGACTAACTACAATCTCATATACCTTAATTTATAAATGTTTGCATACCTTTTTCGTTGAGAGCGGCATAGATGACGTGCTGAGGGCTGCCGAATAAATAGTTTAAGAGACTAGACTTAATTCTAGACTTAAAGAATAATGCTGCAGGTCTACAGAGTTATAAACCTGCTCTGATACCAATCTGTAACGCCCCGATCCTGGATGAGTAGTTACACGGGACCGACACGCTACTGGAAAAGAGGTTGTTACATAAAGACAATTATGTAAGTAAGGTTAGTGTCTCAATCATTTAGACAGTATAACCTCTAAAACTGTAATAGAACCACGCACTAAGGCGTTTAGAAAAAAAAACCTGAATAAATTATCAATCATCAAAGGGAATTTATCCCGCCAATTAATTGTAAAGGCAGATCTTACTAACAAACACAAATCATATTATGATTCAAACAACTGAAGACAAACTATATCAGAGTAAACGGAACAAGCGTAGAGCATCTATATTAAACTTAAGCAAAATATTTCCAACTACTTCTCTGTTTTAGAGTATCTAAGATCTCTAAACAACGCAAAAAGTGTGAACAAATATCAACAAAAAGATAGCCCTTGCCTCAGCTCCGTCACCTTTCAGCCTGTCTCTCAACCTGAAAATATTTAGAAAAGATCTAGGCTGAGTACTAGTGTACCCAGTGGGCAAATTTGATAAACAGTTCATAATCATTTTATAAATATGAATATTGTATCCACACAAGTATAACAATGGAAAGGTTTGAAAATTAAAAAGCATTCCATGTATACAAAGCTACTTTTACCCTTACACGCTCTGTCTCAACTGTCCCTTCCTACAGTGTCTTAACTTATATACATGTCCTCCAGCCCAGCTGTCTAATAAAGGGTAGTGTATACGGTCCCAAAGCTTAAAGGATCCGAACTCGAGTCTAGTTAAGCACTCAATATTTTCGTAGGATACTGGCGAACACGAACAGTGAGAGAAATCATTTTGATACAGATATTCATGCTTTACAGTTATAAACAGTTGAGCTTATTAGCTGAACATAATTTGAGAAAAATATAGCCCACCTGATAATAATGAGCGCGTAATATTTGAGCAGGGAATCACAGAGTGGATAAGGGTCCTAATTAGGCCGCACCTAATATCAAAAATTTCAAATAAAACATTTAGGCCAATTATAATTTTAATATATGTGAAAATCTAAGATTTATGATCCTAAATATTTAATTTATGAGGTTCTAGACTTATTAGAAAAGTTAGACAAACTTTTTGGACTAAAATCCTAATTAAATAATTTGGAAGTCTAATAGCAGCTTCTATGCAAAATTCGAACATGCCAATATGTAAAATTTGATAATAGAAGTACTTTATTAAACTTTATTTATTTTGCAAGAAGACCCCTCTCTCTCTTTACTTCCTAATCACGTGAGGGAATAACTTAGAAATAAAAATTCTTAAATTCATCTCCATCTCTCCTCTCACTCACTTTCTCTCTCTCGACTAAAAATGGAGATCCAAAATGGAAATCCCCAAATTGAAATTTCTTATCTAAATCCTTAAATTCAATCTTTTTTTTTCATTGCAAAATTGTGACAAGAAGAACTTGGCACAAATCAAGAATCTCCCAAATTCCAATTCCAAAATCCCTAATTTTTCTTCCTTTTTTTCTTCCCTTTTTTTTTCCCCCGACGCCGGCGAGCTCACCCCGCCCGTCGACGCCGCGAAGACCCCGACCCCGAACCCGCAGCCGCACCTGCTGCAACCGGGTCCGGCAACACCAGTCATGAGAAAGCTCGAGGAAAATTCAACCACAACAATAACACGACGCAAGCTCTTGGCGACTCGACTTCATCCGAAGCTCCGTACGACGTCGTTGACTGACCGACTGGGACGCAGATCTCAGCCACGACTCATACTAGCATCACCGAGACCCGAGCCTAGCCGACGACACCTTTCTCTGCTTCGACTCAACCCAAACGACTTCTCTCTCCCTAAGTCTATTTATTTTTTTTTCTGGAATTCTACAACATACATATAGCTCTAAATTTTGAAATACTTATAGTATGAAATTCACATATTTAAGTATGAAGGATTTTCATTGATATCTGATATATTGAAAGTGGTCTCGAGAAACCTAATTGAGGGTGATTCTTATTTTGTTGTTATTGATGTATTATGATGTATGAATTGATGGTCTGCAGATATGAATTCTTTGTTTTTCTTTTTTTTAGTTAATTCAAATTTGGAAAATATAATGAGATTAATAGTTTATAATTGAAATCCAGAAAATTTAACTAAGAATAAGCTTACCAAAAGGAGTGAGTTTGCTGTATCACTTATGGGGTTTAGGATATTAATCAGTGAAATCCAACTAAAGTTGGTAGATTTGCTGTGAAGCTTGATTTTCTGTGGGAGGGTTTGGAGTAATGGGTTTTTTTTTCTTTTCCTCTGTAAGAAATGATTTTTGCTTTTACGGTATTTGATTTAACAGAGAGAAGAATAGTTGAATAAGTGTGTTTTCCTAATTTTCTGAGTTGACAAATATGTATACATACGTGTACAATTATTAGAGAGTTGAAGAGATTTAGTAATTATCTTAATCATCTTTGTTTTTTTTTTTTACATTTGATAGCCCTTTTAGAAAAATAAAAATAAATAAATAATAAAAATAAAAATAAAAATAGAAATACTAATTACCAAAAATAAATTGTGTGTGAATAAACGAGACTCGCACAGTATTTTAAGACTCGAAAATAGACTTCTAAATTCAACTATTAACTCTAAATATTTTTAATACTAGGAGCAAAATTTAGATTTCATCACGTCCAACTAATTCTATGGAGTGCTATCAAGTAAATTAAAATTCGATATTACAAATTCACCTACGACCACTAATAAAATATACTTGTATAAATTTAATTAATTTGCTACCAATTTATAATAGTACAATTACTAGACAATAATATTTGTCTTAAATAAATTTTGATTTATTTAGATAGGATTTTAATATATATTATCATTAGGTCTTAATATGACTATTTTCGAGCAGGTATTTCAGATTTCTAAATAACAATTATGAGAAAGTCTCGGGTTATTACACCATGTCATCTACAACGTAAGTATAGTGAACATGCATGTAAATATAACAATTTAAATGCAAACAGTGGCTGCAATTGTATTCCTTCTATATCATCATAAAACCATCATCAATAATGTATACAAAAGACAGGTCTTCTAGTATACAAAACCAATAATCTACCACTTATACTTGAAGCATATATTTCAAATATAAAACAAACTGGCTAACTCTCCAACTCTAACTAAAATCTCAAACGGCAACCCCGGGTCTGCATCTCACTCCCATTTTCTCCACGTGACCGTAGAAGGTCTTAGCTGGAAGGCTCTTCGTGAATGGATCAGCTAAATTGTCCTCTGATGTAATCTTGACCACTGCCATATTTCCTCTCTTAACGATTTCTTGTATAAGATGGTACTTTCTCTCTATGTGTTTACTTGCTTTTTGGGCTCTGGGTTCCTTCGAATTTGCCACTACACCCGAATTATCACAATATACCGTGATACTCTTAGGCAAATCAGGTACCACGCTCAAGTCCAACAAGAAGCTCTTGAGCCAGACGGCCTCTTTTGCAGCCTCAGAGGCAGCTACATATTCGGCCTCCATGGTGGAATCCGCAATGCATTTCTACTTTATGCTCATCCATGCAATGGCTCCACCTCCCAAGGTAAACACATAGCCTGAGGTAGATTTACTCTGATCTTTATGGGATTGAAAATCAGAGTCTGTGTAATCCAAAGGCACTAGACTATCAGAGCGGTATACCAGCATATAATCTCAAGTCTTTTTTAGGTACTTGAGTATATTCTTAACCGCAGTCCAGTGACCTTGTCCAGGGTTAGACTGATATCTGCTTACCATGCCGACTGCATAGCATATATCAGGTCTAGTGCATAGCATAGCATATATAAGGCTTCCCACAGCCAAAGCATATGGAATGCCCTTCATCTCATCTATCTCAGCCTGTGTGTGGAGACACATATCCTTGGATAGATGAATTCCATACCTGAAAGGTATAAAAACTTTCTTGGAATCCTGCATGTTAAGCCTAGCAAGCACTATGTCGATATATGTCGCCTGGGATAAGCACAACATCATTTTCTGGCGATCTCGAATTATCTTGATGCCAAGGACATGTCCGACTTCTCCTATATCTTTCATATCAAACTGCTTAGACAACCACACCCTTATGTTAGATAATACTTTCTTACTGTTTCCAATAAGTAAGATATCATCAACATATAGCACGAGAAAAGCCACCATGTTTCCGTCACTCTTCTGTTACACACAGCTCTCATCCGGACATTGCACAAATCCATATGACTAGATAACCTTGTCAAACCAGATGTTCCAAGACCTTGATGCTTGCTTAAGTCCATAAATGGATCTCTTAAGCTTGCACACTAAGTGCTCTTGGCCTTTAACAATGAAACCCTCTGGTTTCTTCATGTGGATGTTTTCCTCAAGACTTCCATTCAGGAAAGCCATCTTGACATCCATCTGCCAAATCTCATAATCTAAATAAGCGGCAATAGACAAGAGAATCCGGATTGACTTAAGCATGGCTACCGGCGAGAAGGTTTCCTCATAATCGATCCCTTCTTTCTGAGTGTACCCTTTCACCACCAATCTTGTCTTGAAGGTTTCAACCTTCCCGTCAGCTCCTCTCTTGTGTTTGTAAACCCACTTACACCCAATTGGTTTTACCCCATCTTGTGGTTCTACAAGCTCCCAGACTTGATTGTGATCCATAGATCCAATCTCAGACTCCATTGCAATTTTCCAAGAATCTGCATCTTTGTCTTGGATCGCTTCGTCGTAGGTCCTGGGATCCAATTCATTTAGTCCTTCAGGAAAATCTGAAGATTCACCCAAACCAATGAATCTGTCAGGTTGGCGCACAACCCTCCCACTGCGACAAGGCAGTTCCTGTACTTCTGTGACACGTTGTGTAGTAATTTATGGTTCCTCTTCTTGTACTATTGGTGTCAGATTCGAATTTTCCCCTCGAAGTTCCTCGAGTACTGTCTCACTTCTTTGCCTGTGATTTATCATATAGTCTTCCTCTAAGAATCGAGCATTGGTACTCACAATGATCTTCTGATCCTTAGGACTATAAAATAATCCACCTTTCATTCCTTTGGGATATCCAACAAACAATCTAACATCTGTACGTGGTGCCAGCTTATCAGCTTCCTTATCCAGCACATATGCTGGACTACCCCAAATCTGAAAATGTCCAAGACTGGGCTTTCGTCCAATCCAAAGTTCTGTGTGCGTAGATGGGACTGATTTTGATGGAACAACGTTAAGAATATAGGCTGCCATTTCTAAGGCATATCCCCAGAATGAAATGGCCAGATCTGAATAGCTCATCATCGATCTAACCATCTCTAACAATGTTCTGTTCCTTCTCTTCGCCACGCCGTTCTGCTGTGGCGTTCCCGGCGCAGTCAACTTAGATGTAATCCTATTCTCTGCTAAGTAGTCCCTAAATTCATTCGAAAGGTACTCACCACCACGATCAGACCATAGTGATTTGATACTTTTACCTATATGTTTTTCCACTTTCGCTATGAATTCTTTGAAAGTCTCAAAGGATTCTGACTTACGGCGTAACAGGTATATGTATCCATACCTTAAGTAATCATCAATGAACGTGATGAAATACTCATACCCTCCTCGAGCCTGAATTGACATAGGGCCACATAAGTCAGAGTGAATCAAATCTAGTACCTCTTCAGATGGGCATCCGTTTCTAAACTTTTGTATCCGTTTAAGGTTAATATGGCCGAGCCTAAGATGCCAAAGATAGGTTTTATTCATTTCTGAAGGTTCTTTTTGTTTGTTAGGGTTTATGACCGATGTATTCAGTAAATGCATTTGCATAGTATTTTGCATAGGATTAAGTAAATAAAGATGCCCATCCAATGTGCCAGAACAGATAAAATGTTTATCACTAAAGATAACAACCTTGTTATCAAAAGAAATAGAATATCCATCCATAAAAAGTTTAGAAACTGAAATCAAGTTTCGCCTAAAACCAGACACACAAAGACAATCCTTTAAAACTAAAATCCTATCACTACTAAAAGATAAGGTTACATCTCCTATGCAACTGCCACTTTCGTAGCATTGCCCATGTAGACTGAAATCTCTCCATCACTTAGCTGTCTTTTTACCAGGAACCTCTGTAAAGACATGCAAACATGATCAGTAGCTCCAATATCTACTACCCATGACTGAGTAGAACAAGTAGCTAAACATGTTTCAACGATAAGAGATTGAGACGTACCTTTTTTCTTCCTTTTGTTAGGACAATTCGCCTTTCAGTGACCTGGCTGGCTACACTTGAAACACTTTGTCTTTGACTTAAATTCCTCGGGAGGAATCTTAGTCTTGGACTTCTTTACCTTAGGCGCCCCCTCTGTAGCTTTCTTGGGTGCGTTCCTCTTCTTCCTTTTTGTACCGGAAGAAGACACCCTATTTTCAGCTAGGTGTGCCTCCGAATTTCCCTTTTGAAGTAACTCAGCCGCATGAAGATCCATGAGCAGTTCATTCAAGCCGATATCTCTTTTAATCATGTTAAAGTTCAGCCTGAACTGCTCAAACCTCGAGGACAAGCTATGAAGAACAATGTGGATTTGAGAATCGCCATCCAACTCTCTACCCAAGGTCTCGATCTCAGATAAATACCCCATCATCATAAGAACGTGATCCCTAACAGGTGTGGAGTCAGACATCCTCGCATCCATTAGCTTCTTCATTGCCAAATGGCATGCCGAGCGGTTCTGATGACCGAAGAGCTGCCTAAGGTTGTACATGATATCATAAGCGGTTTTCATGGGTTCATGCTGATGTTGCAACACATTCGACATGGATGCCAGAATGTAACAGCGTGCTATCTCATTAGACCTAACCCACTTATCATATGCAACCTTTTGGGCTTCGTCAGAACCCTCATCTGGCTTCTGAGGACATACCTCTTCAAGTACAAATTTGTGTCCTTCCGCAGTGAGAACAAGATTAAAGTTTGGAATCCAGTCATTGTAATTTTCACCGACTAACTTGTTTTCTTTGAGAATAGAGGACGGGTTGGAGAGTGCCATGATGATATAGAATAACTAAAAAGTAAACATGCAGCACATTCACAAACTTTAGGATACTTACATATAATTGTATACCTCAAAAAATTATATGTAATCCACCGAGATTTTAAAAATGTTTCTTATAGGCCACGTTAGTGTGGACGTTTATAAAATTCATCTTTAAATAGGTAAAACCACCTTTAATTTACCTCTAGTCAAATTTCCTTATGACAAGTAAATTAATAGTCAGAAATAACCACGGTCATGTAACCTTCCAATTAATAAGCCATGTTAGTGTGGACGTTTATTAATAAATTACACCTAAGTGTGAACACCATCATCTTAGCACCAAGTCCACTATTTCGAACTCCCTGCTCCAGTTGGAGGAGTCAGTTTGTTCTAGTAGTATTCTACAACTATCTTGATAAAGAAGTTTAATTTCCAAAGATAACAGTGATATGACACATCCGTTATGGAGGAAGACCTATTGTCCACTCGCATGTCAATCACATCTCAATTAAACCAGATTAATGGAGACCATTTGAGATTTCTAATCTCTCCCACTTAGTTATTTAAGATTGAGGTTTCATTTTATCCCATTGTAAAACGTGCAAACATCACATAAAAGGATAACACACCATTGCATGCTTCAAACAACATAATAAGCAATAATAATAAAAACCAACTATCATGGCTTATATCTCATGTTGCTGAATGAGATAAAACTGGAAAGTCAGCTCTGGAAACTCGGGCATGGCCGCCGCCCCCATCACTTTGCTTCGCCGAAAATCCTAGCTCCAATTACGATTTCGGGATGTAAATCAATGACACTTCCTTTCTTGAGCTGTACTACTCTCCTTTTTCGAGTTGATCTTCAAACTTTATTCAATATATAATTTCTATTCCTTAGAGGAAAAAACTAATATATCTAGAATAAAATTACAACTCAATAACTCGGTCTAACAGTTTTATTTCTATTACATTAAAACAACATAAAAAAAAACTAGACCTAACCCATGGATTTTCTCATGGATTAAAATCACGTAGCCAAACCGGTATACGGCCCATCATACATCCAACATAAATTAAAGCATACATCACATAATTAAGGAGCCATGATAGTCGGTAACCCTGCAAACAAGTCAGTCTACAAATTCAACAATCACAATTACATGATTAGCATAAAATAACATATGATATCCACACATGACATGATTTTCGAAAATTACAATTAATTAAATTAATTAATTTTGAAAATAGCTTCAAGATTTAATTTGGAAATTAAAATAATTATCCACCAAATTTAATCTTGATAAATCTCGAAAATGCCTTAAGAATAAATCTGGAAATTTGTTATAATTATCCACCAAATTTATTTCTTAATTTTCGGATAACACCCTAATTAATTAATATTTGGAAATCTTGATATAAATCAAAAATCTATCCCAAATATTTGGATAGGCTAGGATCAAAAATTACAAAGATAAAATCTGGAAATTTGATCCACTTCAAATTCCATCCAAATTTAAATCTTATCTTCAATCCTATCTAGATTAGAATTAAGTAATTTATGATATACATCGAAAAATTACTTTTCCAATTCTTATCTACAAGAATTTCAAAAATTTCAAGGTAATAAATCTGGAAATTTGATCCACTTCAAATTCTTCCAAATTTAAAATCTATTTTCAAATCTTTTAGGATTAGAATTAGATAACTATTGATATATATAAAAAATTACCTTATCCAATTCAAATCATTGTAGATTTCAAAAATCACAAGAAGATTAAATTTGAAAATTTGATCCACTTCAAATTCTATCCAAATCTAATATTTTATTTTCAAATCTATCTAGATTAGAATTAGGTAATTTTAAGATAAACATCAAAAATACCAAATCTAATTTTTATACACATAATTTTCGAACCACCACATTAAATAAATCTGGAAATTTGATTTCAAATCAATAACCTCTCCAAATTAATTCAATGTGATCCAAAAATACATAGAACAAATTAGGGAAATTAAACATCAAATTTTTGAAAAATTTGACATTCAAATTTTCGAAACCTGCACTTAATAAATCTGAAAATTTTGAGTTATCAAAATTACATTCCAAATCCTACTAGGTGTAGATCGAAAATTACAATTCATCCAAAACTAGAATTTTCGAAACACCATCAAAAATTCATCCAAGTTTTGAACACAACCAATTTGAAAATATGAACACATAAATCTGAAAATTTAAGCAACATAAATATTTCATCAAATTTATACATATTTTTCAAATTAATCCTAGGATTAAATCTAGAACAGTGCCAAAACCCGCTCTGATACAAGTTGGGTTTTTTTCGAATTGAACCACCGCAGGATCTAATTGGATGTTCATTAATCCTAATATCATGTAAATCATAATTTTATGTAGCACATATGTTTCAATTAACTGAGTTTAATTAACATGCAAATCCAGTTTTCAATTCTACTAAAGAGGAAACATAGAATACCGAAAAATGACTTATAAATTAAACGACGGGTTGAGGACAAGATTAAAGGTCTAATATTGTTTTTGTATGAATGATAATAGGCGCCCCTTGATGCTATTCCACTCCTTGATCTTCTATTATATTCCCGAACTGAATCTAATTTCAGGGTGGGCTGAAATCTACTAGATCGGTATGGAATCTGTGGAGATCAAGAGAACATGAGAGGGTTGATATTTTATGACATAAATTTCGTGCCTTCGCCCTCTTATTTATAAGGGGGTGGACGAAATTGGTGTCCCAGTTGGACTGAAATCTATCTCTATCTCTTGTTCTATCTCCAATTCAATCCAGTCTCTTTTTGGGCTACAACAGGGATCTAGAAGAATATTAAATTGGCCCATTAATTTATTTAATATCCAATATCCAATAAAATTAGTATATAATTAAATAAATTAAGTATTATTTTTATTCCACTAAACAAATAATACCGACTTACAAATTTAATACATATTTCTGAATATGCTTTCTCCTTTAGTCCAGTCATTCCCCATGTTTAAGATATAATACCCATTAATTAATTATGTAACTTCTGAAAACTATAATTAATTAATATTTTTTCCTTGAGTAGTACCACACAAGCTTTACTCATGCACGGAATAAATTCCACCTGCAGGGTTTCAGCATGAACTTGCATTTCCTCAAGGAGACACCATCAACATGGCGCACCAGGACACGGTACCCCTACATATCGCACGACCCATCATAAGTGTAAATATCACAACCCAAGATATCGAGATTATTGATCCTATGAAAGAATCTCACTCTTTGATAAATCAAAGCTGCAAACACTATACGTATATGTCCGCCAACATATAGGGGTTAAGAACCCGAACTATGTGGATTCTTATTCTCTCATTTAAGGTCAGAATAGAGAATATAATCCTAAGTAGATCCTCCTCAATACACTCGTCCATGTATTAGAATAATCAGTTAGTCAAGACAAACTAACTATCAGATTATTCTACGGCATACCGATAGCAGGTTCAATGCCATCTAGACCGTGAGCCTTTTAATACATTACAAGGAACCGATGATATGATCTAACTGTGTGTTTACCCACACCATGTCATCTACAATGTAAGTATAGTGAACATGCATGTAAATATAACAATTTAAATGCAAATAGTGACTGCAATTGTATTCATTCTATATCATTATAAAACCATCATCAATAATGTATACAAAAGATAGGTCTTCTAGTATACAAAACCAACATTTATCAAGTTCTTTAGACCTAGCAAATATAACGTCCTATTTCAAACTCTTTTTAGTTCCATCGAGTTCTAGGGGGAGGGCTACCAATCTGGAGTATACGAGATATCGCGTTTCATCTTCACCGCAAGATGGGGTTCGAGTAAGTATATTTCTTTTATTGTTTTTGTTCATCCTTGCCATCTACCTTCTTCCATAACCTACGTACGCCTCACCAACAACCATCGATCATACTTCAGCCATAAATCATCTCCATAATTCGTTCCATCTTCATACATGCTCAATTCGCCTTAAATAACACATATAAACAATCTGCCCTATTTCACCTATTTTTGTTTATTTTAGATTTGTGTTTTATTTAGTTGTAGGTCATATTCTAGTGTCTTAGGTTTCTAGCGCATAATCGAGTCATATTTATCGTTGTTTAGTCATTTATTTTGTGTGTTGTTATCTGTCAGATTGAATCCTTCATTCGCCTGACATGTTTCAATCTAAAAGTCTTCCGCGCATTTTTCTCTCGATGTTGATCATCATACCAGGATCATATCATTTGGCATCAGAGTCACGTCAGCATAGCTGGTCGTGGTTTCATCCGAGGTCTCAATCTTACGTGTCCATTTTGTCCTATGTGTCATTGAGTTGTAATTAAGTGTCATTCATTGAAAAAAAATCTGCAAAAAAAAACTTCAAACAAAAATCCGAAAAAACAAATCAGATTTGATTTAGAATTTTTCCTTTTTTATAGATAATCTAGACTATTTAGATTGTGTCCATCTAGGTAAAACACATCTAAATGGATACTACCTTATCTATATCTTCTATTTCCTTATCTAGCTTTATTTCATCCTAATCTTTCTCCACCATTCTTATCCTTCCTCATAACATCAATTTTCGTCCATAACACCTTTGTGGATCGAAAATTACTCAATACACCACTGTGTACACCCTACACCATCCATACACCACTCGGTTCATACACTCGTACACCAAACACACCCTACACCCGTACACCATACACTATACACCAAAAATAGCCGGTTTACCTATACCGTCTATACAACAGCCCCACATCATCAAGTTAGATGGATCCAGTCCGAGCTCATCTAAATTGATTCAGAGATACTGATGGTCTACACCGCAAGGGTAGACAAGATTTTTGAGTACTATGACTTCCCCGAGCCGAAGAAAGTACAGCTAGCATCCTTAAAGTTTAAAGGCTACGCAGCAACATAGTGGGGATTCCAGAAAAATCAATGTCACCGAGATCACCATCCTCCTATCAACACATGGAGTGATAGACCCGATTTGTAGGTCTATGTGTTAGGGCAGAAGAACGATTTAATTAAGTTGTTATTTTCTTGTTAAGTTAATTCAGTTATTTTAATATTTAGGTTAGTGGGTTGCGGGCCTTACATGGGCCACAAGCACTTAGTATTTAAGTTTAATTATCGTAGGGTTAGGGCATGCTTAGGCAAAGCATCATAGAACTTTGGCAGACGAAAGTCTGAGGAACCTTAGGGTTTGGATTTCTGTTAGAAATTGAATTTACCGTTCTGTTAATTGAAGTTATTATTCCAATTCTTATTCACTCTAAATTCATCTCTATCAATTTGGTCCAACACCTGCCATTCTCCCTCATGACTACTCGGGAGATGCGTGTGGAAGCTGTGGAGACCGACATGCAGGGACTTCATTCGGAAGTCGCTAAGATTCGCACCACCGTCGACTCTATCACGTCCGGCATGGTAGCCATGCAGAAGGAGCTGTCAAAACTAGCTGCATTGTTTATGTCCCGTTGGCCACCCGACGGGCACCCGTCCCTCTCGATTAACACTGTGGCATCATCATCTACCACCTTGGCCACTCCCGGTGCAACGACCATTCCCATTCCTGAGGCTGCAGCCCCTGCACCTGCTCCGGCCCCCATTGCAGCCCCTGGTCGAGTGGAACTACCTCAATTTGATGGCGCCAATCCGCGCGCTTGGTTGGCTCGAGCAGAACAATTCTTTATGATTTATCAGACGCCATTCTCGGCGAGGGTTGAACAAGCACTCATTATTATGGCTGGGGATGTGTTGTAGTGGATTCACTGGGTGCTTCGTCGTTCTACCACAATCTCATGGGCACAATTTTCATCGGAATTACTGGTACGTTTTGGCGACAATTCATCAGCCAATTTTTATGAAGCTTGGGGTGCTACTCGACAAACAGGAACAGTCGACGAGTATGTGTCACAGTTTATAGCATGGACGGCGCAGGTTACGAATTTGGAAGAGCAACACTATCTGGGGCAGTTTCTCATAGGTCTTAAACTAGAAATTCGAGTGCGAATAAGGGAGGATACCATCCCTGATGTATATGCTGCTATAAGGTGGGCTGGGTAGATCGAAAGAGAATTGTTGTTTATGTCTAGTGACCACGCAGATAGCAGACAAGGTCGTTCCTTGCCAATTTCAGCAGCTGGTCCCACCTTAAGAGAACCTACCAATTTTTCGAGTCTGCCGGGAGTGGCATTGCAAGCAACCGGGGTGTAAAACCGTCCCGTGAGTTTGCCACAGTCTGCACAATCAGGGTATTCTTCCACTAGTTCAACTTCTACTCCACCGTGAGCACACCAAGTGCGCCATTTGACTCCCGCTAACACGCGTGAGCATCGTGCCAAGGGGTTGTGTTATCGGTGCAGTCAACCGTGGGGTCCATCACATGTTTGTGCTCAGGCATCTTTGAGTGTGCTACTGGCAGGCACAGAGGAGGGTCGGGAGGACAGTAGGATCGAGTTGGGAGAGCTGGACCCAGCAAGACATGACATTTCAACTGATTTTGTACCCGCCACAATTGAATTGCAACATCTGCAATTTGGAACGTGAAGAAAAGGCATCGGTGCAGAAATAATTCTCTTACTGCAGCCTTGTGGTCAAGGCTATTTCGAGGGGGTGGCAATTGATAGACCGGATTCATGGGTCTATGTGTTAGGGCAGAAGAACGATTTAATTAAGTTGTTATTTTCTTGTTAAGTTAATTCAATTATTTTAATATTTAGGTTAGTGGGTTGCGGGCCTTACATGGGCCGCAAGAACTTAGTATTTAAGTTTAATTTTCATAGGGTTAGGGCATGCTTAGGCAAAGCATCATAGAAATTTGGCAGACGAAAGTCTGAGGAACCTTAGGGTTTAGATTTCTGTTAGAAATTGAATTTACCGTTCTGTTAATTGAAGTTATTATTCCAATTCTTATTCACTCTAAATTCATCTCTATCAATTTGGTCCAACACCTGCCATTCTCCCTCATGACTACTCGGGAGATGCGTGTGGAAGCTGTGGAGACCGACATGCAGGGACTTCATTCGGAAGTCGCTAAGATTCGCACCACCGTCGACTCTATCACGTCCGGCATGGTAGCCATGCAGAAGGAGCTGTCAAAACTAGCTGCATTGTTTATGTCCCGTTGGCCACCCGACGGGCACCCGTCCCTCTCGATTAACACTGTGGCATCATCATCTACCACCTTGGCCACTCCCGGTGCAACGACCATTCCCATTCCTGAGGCTGCAGCCCCTGCACCTGCTCCCATGTGCTTTAGACGTTGGAGAAGTCGAGGAAGAACAAGTGGAGATCAATGTTGCAAATGAGGAACCCAAATTTGTTGAAAAATTGATGGAGATACAGCCATGTTCTGAAGAAAAGAATGACATCAATTGGACAACGAGTGTGGATCATAAGGAGCTCGATCAACCTAGCATGGAGAAGCCGCTAATTTCTACTATTTTTTGTCAACCATGTACTTTTAATGTTATTATTCTACAGGTTTCCAAAGATGTGACATATGATATTGATTAGCCACCAAAAGAGATTGATGATCAGTTTGTGTTTGTCTTCGATCCAGGCCATTTGAATTCGAAGATGAATTCTTTTCAATAAGAGGGGAATGATAAATCCACAATAAGCATCAAAGAATCGAGTCCAAAGCTTCCATTAAAGATCCCCAAGATTGTTGTGTTGTTCAAAATTAAAGATTGGAAATCAAGATTTGAAGAACAAAACATGAAGAGAACAAGTACTTGAAGAGAAGAGATCGACGTGTGCTTGTAGCTCGTTCACGTCGCATATGCATAAAGAAATTCGAACATGATGAGCAGCCCATGAAGTTAATTAATTCAGCCCATGTTTGAATTATTAGAGCCCAAGTTGAAGGCCCAGATTTTTTGGGATTTAATTTATCCATAGTTTAGATTTTTATTATTTAATTTTTGGTCTTTTTGATTTTTACCTTAAATAGAGTTCTAATTAAGGTAGGAATCCTTGTTAGATTAGAAAACCTTTTTATTTTCGATTTCTTAGTATTTTTAAGTTAGATTTTCGTCCACTCCCTTCATCTATATAAGGGGATCAGTTGTGAACTTTGTTTTTCAGACGTTGATTAATATTTTGAAGTTTATTTTCAATTGTCTCACGATCCTTTGGTTGATCACCCATTTATCAAGTTTTTTAGACCTAGCAAATCTAAAGTCCTATTTCAAACTCTTTTTAGTTCCATCGAGTTCTAGGGGGAGGGCTACCAATCGGGAGTATACGAGATATTGCGTTTCGTCTTCACTGTAAGACGGGGTTCGAATAACTATATTTCTTTTATTATTTTTGTTCATCCTCGCCATCTACCTTCTTCCATAACCTACATACACCTGACCAACAACCATCGACCATACTTCAGCCATAAATCATCTCCATAATTCGTTCCATCTACATACATGCTCAATTCGCCTTAAATAACACATATAAACAATCTGCCATATTTCACCTATTTGTGTTTATTTTGGATTTGTGTTTTATTTAGTTGTTGGTCATATTCTAGAGTCTTAGGTTTCTAGTACATAATCGAGTCATATTTATCGTTGTTTACTTATTTATTTTGTGTCTTGTTATTTGTCGGATTGAATCCTTCATTCGCCTGATGTGTTTCAATCTAAAAGTCTTCCGTGTGTTTTTCTCTTAGTGTTGATCATCATACCGGGATCATATCACCGGGTTTGGTGGATTTAGCCATGTGTGGTTCGGCCTAGTAGGGACGGCGGTGGGTGTAGGGTCGGCCCTACAACTCAGCTTCGGTGTAGAACGGTCGAAACACAGTTCGGGTGGTCCGGATTGTCCTCGGGGTCGTGCGAACTCAGTAGAAAGGGTAGAAGATGATGTGGGATGCGTACCTTTGTTCCAAGAGGTTAGGGATGGTGCGGACGAGTAGTGGGAGCATCGTCGGTCTTCTCGAAGATGTCTCTCCACAATCGTGGCAACTCGAAAAATCTTTTAACTCAACTTCACAAGTAATGTCCGGATTTATACCTTCAATGTACCGAATTATGATGGCGTCGAGGGATTCTTCTTTTCCAACTCAGTTGAGCATCGTCTCAAACTCCTTGTGATATTCTTCAATGGAACGGGTTCCTTGCTTGATGCGATTCAACTTCTTCTCTAGCTCCCGTTTCATAGTGGACTGGAATGAAATGTCCCCGCATGACGTCTTTCACCTCTTGCCATGTATCGATAAGCAGATATCAATCACGGTGTCTTCTCTTTTGATGATTCTCCCACCAATCGGTTGTATACCCTCTAAACTCTAGGGATGCAAGTTGAACCTTCCTCAACTCGGGAAAATCATAACAATCGAAGATCTTATCGACCTTCCTTTACAAATCAAGGTAGACGTCTGGATCGTGACGGCCTCTAAACTCTGGAATGGTAGTCTTGATATTATTCACCATGGAGTTTTCTTCCTCGAATCTAGGTCTGTCGACGCGGAATGCGCGCCTATGAGGTTGATGTAACCCAGACAAATTGTACAGGATACAAGAGACGCACAGAAGACTTAAGATCGAACACGTTAACTTTGGAAGGATTCAATCCTATTCTAATTACTCAAATAAATAAAAATAAACTGAAATAAATGAAAATATGATTCAAACAATTGTACGAACTAATCTAGACCCAATTACGACACTTAGACTACGACACAAGATTAATACATAAATTCCAAACCAAACGGGGCTGATTTAAGGAGAGGGCTTAGGGACGAGTTAAGGGACATGTATTAGGTGTAAGGTATGTGAAGAAGGGTTGGGTAGATAGGTTATGATAGAGAAAAGATGAACTTACTTTATAGTTGTTATTTAGGCTGAATTGAGCACATATGAATTTGCGAATGACGGAACGGCATGGAATCGAATTGCTTGATGCTCAAACTGACTTGGGATGATGTTGTAATGTTATGGACGATGCATGGCTGATGGAGGATGTTGGGTATGGAGGATGGAGATGTTGTCGATGGAATTGAACTTGGAGCATCTACCTAGTGAAGATAACTCCACCAAACGAATCACCACTTGAATCCTCTTCGTAGCAATCCAACCCTAGCACCACATGAGCACTAGAATGAGACTTGAAATAAAACTTAAAGTTTGCTAATCTTCAAGAGTGTAATTTTTGAACCAAATCACAAAGGTTTTAAAGGGGGTGAGACAATATTGATTGCACAAAGCTTAAATTATCAAATAGAGTCTAAAATAATAATGTAACATGGATCCCTTATTTATAGGTATAAGGGAACGAAAATTAAAGCTAAAAAAGGCCTAAGAACTGATCCAAAAGGGATCTCTAACTATACTAGGAAATTGACTAAACTAGAATTCTATTCAAGGTAGGAAATTGCCTTAAATACAATTCTAGTCAACCCTGTGTAATTATGGACGAAAATTAACATAAAAATTAAATAAAATCTGATCTAAACTATAGTCTAAATTAATTAAATAAATACTATAGTCTAAATAAAATTCAACTCCTAATTAAATTAATTAAAGGGTCGAAATCAGCTCCATGCACACACGTGATTCACGTCGCCATCTTCATGCATGTGACGTGCATGTGCATGCTTGTTCTTCATGTTCTCTTCTTCAAACCTTGATCTCCAATCTTTAATTGTTAACAAAGTAACAATTTTGGGGCAGCATTTAACTTCTTTTAATTCTTCAAACTTCTTGCGAATAATTGCTTGGAAATAACCTTGCAATTTCTTGGCTCGAAATCGTATAATTGAACCCCTAAGTTGCAGCTCCGAGTTTGGTTCTTTGTTGCTTATCTTGGTCATATCATTCCCATCTTCTTGAAAAGAATTTGTCCTCGAATTCAAATCTCCAGGATCAAATACGAACACGAACTGGTCATTAATCTCTCTTTGCACAAACTCCATGAGGCAAATCTTCATGATCATTAACATGAACTCCCACTCGGTGTTGGATGGTCGAAGCTTTTTTAGCACCATAGAACGCTTTGATATTGCATTTTCGAACAAGTCTGGTGGTACTTCAACTTCCATCAAAACAACTTTAACAACATGTAGAATAGAGACATCACAAGAAAACGGTTGACAAAATATGTTAGAACTCGATGGATCCGCCATGCTAGATTGTTCAAGCTCTTCATGATCTTCAACCATTGCCTCATGGATATCATTCTCCTTTTCATAACAAGATTGTATCTCCAACAACTCCTCCACTCCTTCGGCTTCCTCAACTGCGTCATGGATCTCCAAATTCACAATTTGTAGTTTGTCCTCTATACAATCTTTAGGATCGGTAAGCTCCATGGACGAAACTTCCAAATCACAATTTTCTAACTCCTCCAAAATTGGCATCTCCACATTCGATGATTCTATGATGTCTACTTTCGGCTTAGATTCTTTAACTATCTCATCTTCTAAGCACATGTAAACAGACGGTGGTAATGAGATAAAAGGTACTTCAACGAAGTCTAGAATTGGTACCTTGGAAGTAGAATCGTCATGGGTGGCAATGCTCAACTCTACTTGAACCTCCTCTTTTGACTTCATCTCTAGTTCCTCTAGCCATTTTTCTATTCGGATGGCGTATTCCACCATGTCCTCCAACTCATCGAAGCGGTACAATGCTACTCTTTCATGAATTTCCCTTCATAGACTAGTTAGAAATCTATCCATGGTATCTTCTGGATATTCTTCTACATCAGCTCATCTCATGGCTTCAATCATTTTGTTGTAGTAGTCATTTGCACTTCGATCTCTTTGCCTAAGCTTGTGTAGCTTTTCCTCCAACTCCCATTGGTAGTGATCTGGAATGAAGCGTTTCTGCATCAAATCTTTCAACTCACGTCATGTCTCGATAGGTGGAAGGCGATCTCGGTGGCACACGGTTCTGCTAGAATCCCCACCATGTTGTTGCATAGCCTTTGAACTCCAATGAAACTAATTGCACCTTCTTTGGCTCGGGAAAGTAGTAGCACTTAAAAATCTTATCAACTCTGCGTTCCCAATCTAGGTACGCATCTGGATCATGTAGACCTTTAAACTGGAAAATGATTGTCTTGCTAGACAACTTAAGGATATGGGCATGCCTCATAGTACCTGCATAAGTAACAAACGTGAAGAAATAAAGGACCTCACAATCCTCACTTTCTCTTGTTTGTTTCCACTCTTTTCTTTATCCACTTGTGTATCACTCAAAGTATATGTGGTTCAAAGTGTGTGAATATAGTGTATATGGGGTGGTGTATGGGTGTACGAACTGTGTGGGTGTATGGATGTATAGTGTATATGGGTGTACGGGTGGTGTATGGAGTGAGGCAGCAAGTTTTCAAACCTCTTATGGGTTAGGGACGAAAATTTGATGTTTGGTGGTGATATATGTGATGTAGGGAAGGATTAGAAGAGATAAGGATAGAAAGAAACTAGATAGGAAAGAATAAAGGCTAGATAAGGAAAGAATTAGATGTATTTTTGAAGTTCCAAATAGAATAGGAAATCCAAAAATAAATCCAAATGATGAAAATGAAAGAATTAGAAAAGAAAAGGAAACAAGAAACTAAGAAGGAAGGAAGGTAATTTGAATGTGTACCACTAGTGTGACATAATCTAAATACCTTAATTAGACTAGACACTATATGGAAAGAACAAAAAATAAATTACAACTTAAAAGGAAATTACCAAAAATAAAATAGAACTTAGAAGGAAAGTTCCAAAAATAAAATAAGACTCAATAGGTAACTACCAACTATAGACTAGTACTAAAAAGGAAGGTACTAAAAATAAAATAGAACTAAAAAGGTAAATCAAAAATTGAATTTTCATTTTTTTTTCCGATCGGATTTTTTTTTATCCGATTTTTTTTTTGTTTTTTTTTTGCACTCTTTTCGTTTCTTTTTTGGTTTTTTTTTTTTTTGAAGATTCGGTCTTCTTCTTCTTCTTTTTTGACCGAAGCTCTCTTTTTTTTAACAAATTTTTTTTTCAATGAACACTAACTATTACAACTCGATAGACACGTCGACTGACACGTAAGAAATAAATTGACACGTAGAATTGAACCACGACTAGCAGAGCTGATGTGGCTCTAATGCTAAATTTATGATGTAATCCGGATAAATTGTACAGGATACAAGAGACGCGCGGAAGACTTAAGATCGAACACGTTAACTTTGGAAGGATTCAATCCTATTCTAATGACTCAAATAAATAAAAATAAACTGAAATAAATGAAAATATGATTCAAACAATTGTACGAACTAATCTAGACCCAATTACAATACTTAGACTACGACAGAAAATTAATACACAAATTCCAAGCCAAACGGGGCTGATTTAAGGAGAGGGCTTAGGGACAATTTAAGGGACGTGTATTAGGTATAAGGTATGTGAAGAAGGGTTGGGTAGATAGGTTATGATAGAGAAAAGATGAACTTACTTTATAGTTGTTATTTAGGCTGAATTGAGCACGTATTAATTTGTGAACGACAGAACGGCTTGAAATCGAATTGCTTCATGCTCGAACTGACTTGGGATGATGTTGTAATGTTACGAACGACGTATGGCTGATGGAGGACGTTAGGTATGGAGGATGGAGATGTTGTCAATGGAATTGAACTTGGAGCGTCCACATAGTGAAGATAACTATACCAAACAAATCACCACTTGAATCATCTTCGTAGCAATCCAATCCTAGCACCACACGAGCACTAGAATGAGACTTGAAATAAAACTTAAAGTTAGCTAATCTTCAAGAGTATTTTTGAACCAAATCACAAAGGTTTTAAAGGGGGTGAGACAATATTGATTGCACAAAGCTTAAATTATCAAATAGAGTCTAAAATAATAATGTAACATGGATCCCTTATTTATAGATATAAGGGAACGAAAATTAAAGCTAAAAAAGGCCTAAGAACTGATCCAAAAGGGATCTCTAACTATACTAGGAAATTCCCTAAACTAGAATTCTATTCAAGGTAGGAAATTGCCTTAAATACAATTCTAGTCAACCCTGTGTAATTATGGATGAAAATTAACATAAAAATTAAATAAAATCTTATCTAAACTATAGTCTAAATTAATTAAATAAATACTATAGTCTAAAGAAAATTTAACCCTTAATTAAACTAATTAAAGGGTCGAAATTAGCTACATGCACACACGTGATTCACGTCGCCATCTTCATGCATGCGACGTGCATGTGCATGCTGGTTCTTCATGTTCTCTTCTTCAAACCTTGATCTCCAATCTTCAATTTTTAACAAAGTAACAAATTTGGGGCTGCATTTAACTTCTTTTAATTCTTCAAACTTCTTGCGAATAATTGCTTGGAAATAACCTTGCAGTTTATTGGCTCAAAATCGTGTAAGTGAACCTCTAAGTTGCAGCTCCGAGTTTGGTTCTTTGTTGCTTATCGTGGTCATATCAGAGGTGCTCTGGGGTGATCTCGACGATTGCCATGCCTTGGGGGCTCGAAATTGTCATCGAACTCCTCATGATCATCGGACTCAGGTCCATAATCATCATCTTCAGGCTCTGGTGTCGGCTGGGGGCGTCTGGTTGCGTCTCTGGGCTGTGCTGCGGCTCCAGCTGTGGTTCCTTGAGGCTCAACTTGCCTCTCTACTGCGCCTGGGGGTACATTGTGCCTCTCGGGAGGTCTTTGAACTGTCTAAGCTTCAGTTAACTGGGTTTTGAGGCTCCCAATCTTCTCAGCTAACTTGGTTAATTGCTCACCAAGTCTATTTTCCATCTCACGATTTTGACGATTGACATATGAGGTCAGTGCGTCAAAATGGTACTTGGCGTCCCACATAGGTGTGTTGGAAAAGGATGCTTCTTCTCCCGGTGTGAGAGGCGACTTCAAATCGTCCTCACTGATCTTGGGCAACTCATTTTGGTTGCCTTTCTTCATGGTACCTACAAAACGAACAAACGTAAAAGAAAACAAGGAAGGATCCTCACTATCTCACTTTTCTCTTCTTTGTTTTCTCTCTCATTTTTACCACTCTTGTTTTCCCTCAAGTATATGGTATAATGTATGTGTGTGTGTGTCGTGTGTTTTGGGATGAGAAATAGCACTCTTTATCAAATATCGAGGTTACAACTTAATTGCACTAAGGATCAACTGGGATTGCTAACTCGGATAGTGGTGTGGTCGAATAGATAAGATATCTTGACTCGGGTATGAGTGAACGTGAGAGGTGAGGTGGCGTGTGGGTGGTGATGTGGAGTGGGGTGGAATGGATCCCCGATGGGTAGAAGGAAAGAAATAGAAAGGAAAAGAAAAAAAGGATTAGGTAATTTGGAATGTGTTGCACAATTGTGACACAATCTATATATCCTAATTCAACTAGACTCTATATAGAAATAACCAAAAAGAAATTACAACTCAAATAGAAATTACCAACTAAGAAAATAAACTAGAAGGAAAGTACCAAAATAAAATAAGACTCAATTGAAAACTCAATGAATATTCTTCTTCTTTTTTTAATTTTTGGATATCTTTTTTTTTCAATTTTTTTATATGATTTTTTTTCCAATGCACACTAGTCTATTACAACTCGATAGACTATTGACATGCAAACGACACTATTTGACATGTAAGCAAAAACATAGGCCACGTACAATGACACGTAGGCTAAAACTTGACACGTCGGATTGAACCACGACCAGCAGAGCTGACATGGCTCTGATGCTAAATTTATGATACGACCCAGACAATTAATCTAGGACGAATCTAGAGAATGTAGCAGAAGACTTCGGGATATAAAACACATCAACTAAAGAAGGAAAACAATCCGACTCAACTAAACAAATTAAACAACTAATCTAGACTATTAAAATACCTAAATTATGACACGAACTATGAAACACAAATAATCCAAAAACCAAGGTAGTAGGGACGAGGGTATAAGGTTGATGGTGAGGGTAAGAATCGTGTATGGTTTGGTGAAGAATGGTTTAGAGTAGATAGGATATGTTATGGAATGATGACTTACGTGTGAAAACGGATCTTGGATGGAATGGTCTAAAACTCGACCTCGTCTTATGGAAAGAACTTGGCCGAATCTTGGGGAAGACTTGGAGATAGATGGTTGATGGTTGGTGGACGTTGTCGTGCTATGGAATATGTTGGTGAAGGATAAAATAATTCACAACCCGATAGCCGCCTGGAATCTCGAACGTATCCAAGGTTGAAATCTTTAAGTTGCTCTTCGATAGCGAATACCGGTTAATCCCTCTAGTGATTAAGCAATACCCTTGAATATGACATAGATGTGCTAAACCTAAGAATGATAGTTTTTGAATCAAAATATCGGGAGACTCGTTGGCTCGAATACTAGTGAACCAAACCTGACTCGGGATGAAGACGAGGTCGTCAGAAGAAAGACGAGCCAAGATTCCTTTTTCAGAATTACTTTTTACTATTCACACAGACTGACATATTTTGCTCCCGAGCGTTCCATTGACCTCATAATGGAAATCCGTGAATGCAAACAGATTTCTTGAGTCGTTTCCCATAATAGGGGCTTAACAGAACAAGACTCAGATCAACGAGGAGGATTTCATAAATTTTCCAAATCACGAACCCACGTAAAAGTTACTATTCATTCATCCTTTAAATATGTTTTTCATCACCGGGAACTCAAATGACTTCAGAATAAAATTCTGGGAACATCGGCACGCTCCTTGAGTTAAAACCTTTCTAACAAGACCAAAATCGGCCATAACAGATTTCAGATCAAAATTTCCGAAAAGATGATTTTATGAAAATTGACCCCTAAAGTCATGACTGACATCTGACTTCACTTAAACCTTATTTAAATTTCTTCCTTAACTAATTAATTACTATTAACAATCCTCTAAACATTATTCAAAAATTTGGAGTGTTACACTTACTACTGGGACGCCTGTGGCAGTGTGTGGAGCATGATGGCTTCACTTATAAGCAATCGTTTATGCACAAATAGCAGACAGTGACACTTGCTCCTTTAATACCATCTCAAGTGTTAGAGGATCAGATACTACTGCAAAAAGAGGCAGACTAAATGAAAACCAAACGGGAGCAGTCAAAGGGGGAAAAAGAGTGGGAGTGACTTGATACACCACTCATGCCTTGTACAAGCTAGCCTTATCCAAGAAAATCAAGAAACCGGGTCGTGCTAACCTAAAATATCTTGTCTTTTATAATGCCAATCTTTGCAGGTTCACAAAGGAGTTCCACCAGATTTATCACTGAAGGAGTTATCAAAGCATTCTGAGGTAACCCAGTAGCTGGTTGTTGATACATGGTAAAGAAATGTGAGGTGGTAAACTTTGCATCGTGCCATTAGAGGATGTGCCCGATCGATTACTGACAAAGATCTATATTTGAGGATACATCCTTTTCAAGAGAAGGAGAATGATACGATCCTAGGTGGGGTGTCGAAGATCGAGTTCGTATGTTCAGTTGGAAGAGCGCAAGTTTCAGGGCGAGCCCGAGCACGAGTGCGTCAGTCGTGCCGCCAGGCACAAGTTGCAGCACGAGTGAACCGGTCGCACTAAATGGAGCGGTGTGCAGTGTGAGTGACCTGTACTGATACTGCAGAGGGTTTTTCTTTGGGCCGGGCGTGAGGTGCAATGCGACCCAGAATGCGAGTGGGCCTGTGTTGCACCCTATAAAAAAATTAATTATTTCTAAATTTTTGGGCTTATTTATTTCCTTTTTTTTATTTAATTCCTACTAGGATTTTCTTATTTCTTCCAACCTATATAAGGGCTTGTAATGGATTATTATTGTGGAGCTTTTTGATATTATTGATTTGAGATATCTCTGCCTGAGAATTTTATTGAACTGTGTGTTCATCCCAACTTATCAAACAGTATATCACAACTTGATACGATCCTAGATGGGGTGCCAACAGTCAATTTTGAGAATCCACAAAGTTTAGTCATGAGAGGTAGAGTCGCAACTCAAGTCACGAACTAGATGACCCAAGTCGCAACTGGAGGGGATTCGTCTTTGTTGCAGAAGCGAACGGAGTCGCGAGTGCTAACATGGACATGAACGAGAGTGACACATGGGTAGCAAGCCCAATCGTGAGCTGACGTGTCTCGCGTGAACTCGCGAACAATTACTATTTTCAGATTATTTAATTTATTTTTGGAATTTTAATGTTTTGGGCTTTGTTTTATTTCCTATTTAATGTTCTGCTTTTTTTTGTCCCTACCTATATAAGGGATTCTAAACATTATTTTGTAGACAAATTTTGATATTATAATTGATATTTATCTGCATGAGATTTCTATTGAACCGTGTGTCGTGTTCATCCCGACATATCAAATAGTACAACACAACTATTTGTGGCGTCTTCGATTTACATTTGAGGTTTTTTTTCCAGTCTCACTAGGGTTATAGGTTTCATATACCTATAGTTCGTCTATGTTGTGATGTTCGGGTCAAGGATTCTTCCCTCTAACAACCTGATACAGTCCTGGGGTTCCAGATCGTATAACAATTGTTTGTGGCGTCAACACTTTTATTCTGATGTTCTTATTTCCAATCACAATAGAGTTGTAGGTTTCATATACCTATAGTTCATCTACGCTGTGAAGTTCGGGTCGAGGATTTCACCTTTATAACCTGATACATCTTGGCTGGGGTTCTGGATGTGCAGGGTTTCACATGTACTTTATGCTTACTCAAGGGGACATTATCAACCTGGCGCACCAGGACACAGTGCCCATATATAATGTATGACCCATCATATATGTAAATTTTACTACCCAAAATATCGAGATTATTGATCCTATCAAGAATCTCACTCATTAATAAATCAAAGCAATAGACACAACATATATATATATCCGTCAGTATATATGGATTAAGAACCCGAACTCTATGGATCTTTATTCTCTCACTTAGGGTCAGAACAGAGAATAGTATCGTATCATGATTCTCATCAATACACAAGCCACTATATTAGAATAATCAGCTACTCAAGATAAACTAACTATCTGATTATTCTATGCTGCACCAATGGTGGGTTCAGGAACATTTAACCCGCGAGCTTTTTAATACATTGCAAGGAATCTGATGATGTCATCTTTACTTTGTGTCCACCCACACCATATAATCTACAATGCAAGTATATGGAACATGCATATAAATATAACAGTAAATAAATGCACACAGTAACTACAATTAATATTCAATCTATATTGTCAAGACATTATAGAATGTATACAAAGACAAGCTTTCTAGCATACAAACCTAACACTTGCATTCTAACTGGGCGCGAGTGCGGTTGCGCCGCGTCTGTCCCCAGGTCGTGCCTCCCTTAGTGCTTTTCACCCCTCTGCATGGACGCGTATGTTGGGGTTTTTTCGAATTAAACCACCGCAGGATCATTTGGTTATTCATTAATCCGTGTTCATGCAAATCATAATTTTATGTAACATGCATGTTTATCACAGTCTAATCAAAAAGCATGCAAAGCATATTCGAATCTAATAAAGCGGAAGACATAGAATCGAATCTACTTACACATCGATAGACGGTCTGTGGACAAGATTAAAGATCTAATCTTGCTGTTGAATGAACTGTAGTTGGCGCCACCTAGCATTCAAAATTTCGACCACCACTGTATTCCACTCCAAGATCTTCTGTTGTATTCCCGGACTGTATCTAGATTCAGAGTGGGCTGAAATCTACTAGATAGAGTTGTGAAATCTATGGATAACTTTGAGAGACTAAGAGGGGCTGATTTCCAATGAATAATATCATGAAAATTTCGTGCCCCCCCCTCCCCTTATATATAGGGAGGGGCGAAATTTCATGTTCCAACCCTACTGGGCTTGGGCCTCTATCTCAAGTTCAATTGGGCTACAACAGGGATCTAGAAGAATATTAAATTGGCCCACTAATTTATTTAATATCTAATATCCAATAAATCTAGGATATAATTAAATAAATTAAGTTTTACTTTTATTCCACTAAAGAAGTAAAACTGACCTACCAATTTAATACATATTTACGAATATGCTTTCTCCTTTAGTCCAGCCATTCCCCGTGTTTAAGATATAATGTTCATTAATTAATTATGTAAGCCTCTGACAGCTATAATTAATTAACATCTAAAACCTTGAGTAGTACCACACAAGCTTTATTCATGTACGGAATAAATTCCACCTGCAGGGTTTCAACATGAACTTGTGCTTCCTCAAGAGAACATCATCAACCTGGCGCACCAGGACACAGTGCTCATGCATACTGCTCGAGACATCATGTATACATTGTTATTACCCAAGATATCGAATTCGATCTACGAAAAGATCTCACCCATTGATAAATCAAAGTAATAAACAACGCATACATATGCTCGCCAATATCACATGAGTTTAGAACCCGAACTCTGTGGATCTTTATTCTCTCAGTAACTGGGTCAGAGACATAGAATAGTATCCTATCGTGATCCTCCTCAATACACTAACGAGTGTACTAGAATAATCAGTTAGTCAAGATAAACTAACTTATCAGATTATTCTACGGTGTACCGATGGTGTGTTCAGGACCATCTAGGCCGTGAGCTCTTTAATACATTACAAGGTTCTAATGATATGATCTTACCGTGTGACTCCCCACACCATATCATCTACAATGTAAGTATATGGAACATTGCATAAAACAATTATAGAACATAATCTAAATGCAAACAGTGACTGCAATAACTTTCATTTATATCATCATATCATCAGAAAAGTATACAAAGACAACTCTTCCAGTATACAAAACTAACAATCTCCCACTTATACTTGAAGCATGTCTTTCAAGCATAATAACTAACTGGCAAACTCTCCAATATAAAACTATCAACTCAAACTGCGCTACCGGGTCTGCATCTCACTCCCATTTTCTCCGCGTGACCATCAAAGGTCTTAGCCGTCAGGCTCTTCATGAATGGATCAGCCAGGTTGTCCTCAGATGCAATCTTGACCACCGCCACGTCTCCTCTCTTAACGATTTCTCGTATAAGATGGTACTTTCTCTCTATGTGTTTACTTGCTTGGTGGGCTCTGGGTTCGTTCGAATTTGCCACTGCACCAGAGTTATCACAGTATATCGTGATAGTCTTAGGCAAATCAGGAACCACGCCCAAGCCCACTAGGAACCCGCGGAGCCAGACAACCTCTTTTGCAGCCTCAGAAGCAGCTACATACTCAGCTTCCATGGTGGAATCCGCAATGCATTTCTGCTTAATGCTCCTCCATGCGATGGCTCCACCTCCTAATGTAAACACATAGCCCGAGGTAGACTTACTCTGATCTTTGTCGGATTGAAAATCTGAGTCCGTGTAACCCAAAGGTACTAGACTATCAGAGCGGAAAACCAATATGTAGTCTCGAGTCCGTTTAAGGTACTTGAGAATGTTTTTGACCGCAGTCCAGTGACCTTGTCCAGGGTTAGACTGATATCTGCTTACCATGCCAACGACATAGCATATATCAGGCCTAGTGCATAGCATAGCATACATTAAACTTTCCACAACCGAAGCATATGGTACTTTCTTCATTTCCTCTATCTCAGACTGTGTTTGGGGACACATTTCCTTGGATAGATGAATTCCATGCCTATAAGGTATAAAACCTTTCTTGGAATATTGCATGCCAAATCTAGGTAGCACTGTATCGATATAAGTCACCTGGGACAGACATAACATCCTTTTCTGGCGATCACGAATGATCTTGATGCCAAGGACATGTCCGGCTTCACCCAGATCCTTCATATCGAACTGCTCGGACAACCACACCCTAATGTTTGATAACGTCTTCTTACTGTTTCCAATAAGCAAGATGTCATCAACATAAAGTACGAGGAATGCCACCACATTTCCGTCACATTTCTTGTACACACAGCTCTCATCCGGACTTTGCAAGAATCCATATGACTGGATAACCTCATCAAATCGGATGTTCCAAGACCTCGATGCCTGCTTAAGTCCATAAATGGATCTCTTAAGCTTACACACCAAGTGCTCTTGGCCTTTAGCAATGAATCCCTCTGGTTGTTTCATGTGAATGTTTTCCTCAAGACTTCCGTTTAGGAAAGCTGTCTTGACATCCATCTTCCAGATCTCATAATCCAAATGAGCGGCAATAGACAAGAGAATCCGGATTGACTTATGCATGGCTACCGGCGAAAAGGTTTCCTCATAATCGATCCCTTCTTTCTAAGTATACCCTTTTGCCACCAATCTAGCTTTGAAGGTTTCAACCTTCCCATCAGATCCTCTCTTGCGCTTGTAGATCCACTTACAGCCAATGGGTTTTACCCCATCTAGTGGTTCTACAAGTTCCCAGACTTGATTGTCATCCATAGATCCAATCTCAGACTCCATTGCAGTTTTCCAAGAATCTGCATCTTTATCTCGAATTGCCTCGTCATAGGTCCTGGGATCCAATTCATTGAGACCCTCTGGGAAATCTGAAGCCTCTCCCAGACCAATGAATCTATCAGGTTGGCGTACAACCCTCCCACTGCGACGAGGCAGTTCCTGTACTTCTATGACACATTGTGCAGTGTTTGGTGGTTCCTCTTCTTATACAACTGGTGTAGGATTCGATCCACCCCTTAACTCCTCAAGAATGATGTGACTCCTTGGTTTGTGGTTTATGACATAGTCTTCCTCTAAGAATCGAGCATTGGTGCTAACAATGATCTTCTGATCCTTAGGACTATAAAACAAACCACCTTTCGTTCATCTAGGATATCCAACGAACAGCCTTACATCAGTACGAGGAGCCAGCTTATCAGCTTCCTTGTCCAACACGTGTGCTGGGCTACCCCAAATCCGAATATGGTTCAAACTGGGCTTTCGTCCAGTCCATAGTTCTGTGGGTGTAGCAGGAACTGATTTCGATGGAACCAAGTTAAGAATATAAGCTGCTGTTTCCAGGGCATATCCCCAGAACGAAATAGGCAACTCAGAATAACTCATCATCGATCTAATCATCTCTAACAATGTACGATTCCTTCTTTCCGCCACGCCATTCTGCTGTGGCGTTCCAGGCGCAGTCAACTGGGATGTAATCCCACTCTCTGCCATGTAATCCCTAAATTCACTTGAGAGGTACTCGCCACCACGATCGGAACGTAGTGACTTGATACTTCTGCCTGTTCGTTTCTCCGCTTCCGTCTTAAACTCTTTGAATTTCTCAAAGCATTCAGACTTGCGATGTAACAGGTAGATATAACTGTATCTAGAGTAATCATCAATGAGAGTGATGAAATACTCGAACCCTCCTTGAGATTGAACTGACATAGGGCCGCATAGGTCAGAGTGAATCAAATCTAATAGCCCTTCGGATCTATTTCCTTTTGACTGGAAAGGACGCTTGGTCATTTTACCTTCCAAACAGGATTCACACAAAGGAAACGATTCCAGTACCAAAGAAGACAATGGTCCATCATTTACAAGCCTTTGTATCCTCTTAAGGTTAATATGACCTAGCCTTAGATGCCAAAGATAGGTTTGATTCAATTCCGAAGGTTCTTTTCTCTTGTTAGGGTTTGTGATCGATGTATTCAACAGTTGTCTTTGCGTAGTGTTTTCAGTTGGTTTAAGAAAGTATAAGTGTCCATCCAATGTGCCAGAACAGATAAAATGTTTACCACTAAAGATAACTACTTTGTTATCAAAAGAAACAGAATATCCATCCATAATGAATTTAGAAACTGAAATCAAGTTTCGCCTAAAACCAGGCACATAAAGACAATCTTTCAAAACCAAAGTTCTATCACTACTGAAAGGTAAAACAACATCTCCCACTACAATAGCCGCCACTCTCATAGCATTGCCCATGTAGACGGTGATCTCATGCTCACTCAGCTGTCTTTTTACCAGGAACCCCTATAAAGACATGCAAACATGATCAGTAGCTCCAGTATCTACTACCCATGACTGGGTAGAACAAGTTGCTAAACATGTTTCCACAACCAGAGTGTGAGATGTACCTCTCTTCTTCTTCTTGTTAGGACACGCCGCCTTCCAGTGACCTGGTTGGCCGCACTTGAAGCACTTAGTCTTCGACTTAAATTCCTCGGGAGGAATCTTTGCCTTTGGCTTCTTCACCTTAGGTGCCTCATCTGCAGCCTTCTTAGGTGCGTTTCTCTTCTTCCTTTTTCCACCAGAAGAAGACGCTCCTTTTTCAACTATGTGGGCCTCAGGATTGCTCTTTTGGAGCAATTCAGCCGCCTGAAGATCTATGAGCAGTTCAGTCAGGCTGACATCCCTTTTAATCATGTTAAAATTCAGCCTGAACTGCTCAAACTTCGAAGACAAGCTATGAAGAACAATGTCGATTTGAGAGTCGCCATCTAGCTCTCCACCCAAGGTCTCGATCTCAGATAAATACCCCATCATCATGAGAACGTGATCCCTAACAGGTGTGGAGTCAGACATTCTCGCATCCATTAGCTTCTTCATTGCCAAATGGCGTGCCGAGCGGTTCTGATGACCGAATAGCTGCTTAAGGTTGTACATGATATCATAAGCGGTTTTCATAGGCTCATGCTGATGTTACAACACACTTGACATAGATGCCAAGATGTAACAGTGCGCTATCTCATTAGACCTAAGCTACTTATCATATGCAACCTTTTGGGCTTCGTCAGAACCCTCATCTAGCGTCTGAGGACAAACCTCTTCAAGCACAAACTTGTGTCCCTCAGCAACAAGAACTAAGTTAAGGTTACGAATCCAGTCATTGTAGTTTTCACCGACAAGTTTGTTTTCTTTGAGGATTGAGGACAGATTGGAGAGTGCCATTGATGATATGAAATAACTGAAATTAAACATGCAGTACAGTCACAAAACACGTTTAGGATAAACAGTATATAATCGAAAGCCTCATAAAAATTATATACTTTTCCACCGACACTTTAAAAACATCTTTTATAAGCCACGATAGTGTGGACGTTTATAAAAAACATCTTTAAATAGGTTAAACCTTTAATTTGCCTCCAGTTGAGTTTCCTTACAACAAGCAAATTAATAGCCGGATAATTAACACGGTCATGTAATCGTCTAACTGATAAGCCACGATCGTGTGGACGTTTATCAATAAATTACATCTAAGTGTGCACACCATTATCTTCACACCAAGATCACTACTCGAATTTAACCGCTCCAGATGGAGGAGTCAGTTAGTCCTAATAGTGTTCTACAGCTATCCTTTTAGGAGATTTAATTTCTAAAGAAATCTGTGATATGACACATCCAATATGGAGGAAGACCGATGTCAACGCGCATGCCCATCACTTCTCAATTAAACCAGATTTTAATGGAGACCGTATGAGATTTCTACATACTTTGGTATGAATCTCTCCCACTTAGTTATTTATGTTTGAGGTTTCATTTTATCCCATTATCGAACATGCAAACATCACATAAAATGATAAACATCCATTGCATTCTTCAACATAATAAGCAACAGTAATATTCCAACTATCATGGCTTATATCTCATGTTGATTGATGAGATAAAACTGGAAAGTCAGCTTCGAAACAGGCTAGGAACCGCCGCCCCTTCACCGCACCTCGCCGAAAATCCTAGCTCCATTTAGGGTTTCGGGACGTGAACCGGTGAACCTTCCTTTTTGGTGCTGAACCACTTTCCTTCTTTTGAGTTGATCTCCGATCTTTATTCAATACAGACTATCTATTCCAAAACGAAAAATCTAATATTGCTAGAATAAAAATTACAACTCAAAAACTCGTCTAACAGCTTTATATCTATTACATTAAAACAACGTAAAATAAAACCTAGACCTAATCCATGGATTTTCTCATGGATTAAAATCACGTAGCCAAACCGGTATACGGCCAACATTCATTCAACATAAACATACATCACATAAAATAAAGGAGCCATGATAGTTGGTAAACCTGCAAACAAACACAGTCTACAAAAACCAACAATCATGTATTATATGATCCACATAAAATAACATATGATATCTATGCATGAATATTAAATAATAATCGAATTTTACAATTAATTAAATTAATTAATTCGATATTATCCACAAGATAAAAATTGGAAATTAAAATAATTATCTACCAATTTAAATCTTGTATATTTCGAAAATATCACTTAAATAAATCTGGAAATTATTAATAATTATCCACCAAATTTATTTAATATTTTCAAGCCACCCTAATTAAATAATAATTGGATATATTGATATAAATCAAAAATCTAATCCAAATATTATCCATAAGAATCTAAATCTTCAAGGATAAAGTTTGGAGATTTGATTCCAATCCAAAATCTTCCAAAATCTATCCAAAATTAAATTCTTATCACAATTGGATTTTGATAATTATTTGTATATATCCAAAATCACCTTATCCAATTTTAATTACATAGATTTTTGAAAATATCTAAATAATAAATCTGGAAATTTGATCAATTTCAAATTCTTCCAAATTTAAAATTCTATTTTCAAATCTATCTACATTAAAATTAGGTAAATTAAGATATACATCAAATAACATCAAATCTTTAATCCAACAACCAAATTTTCGATCCACATTAATTAATAAATCTGGAAATTTGATTTTCATCAAAATCTTCTCCAAATTAATTTATTAAAATCGAAAATTACACTATATTTCACATTTTGAAATTTTGACATTAATCAAAAAACTATTCCAAATTATATAGCTATAGGTTTCGAAACTTTCAAGAATAAAAATCTGGAAATATTGATCCACTTCAAAAATTACCAAATTTAAAATTCTAATTTCAAACCTATCTAGATTAGAATTAGGCAATCTTTGATATACATCAAAAATCACCAAATCCAAATCTAACCATCAAAAATTTCGAACCACACCACAAACAAATCTGGAAATTTTGATCTTGATCAAAAATCTATCCAAATTTATTTCCTAGGTATCGAAAATTTTAACATACAAATTAGGGAATTTTTAACACATCAAAATCAAAATTTTGAACACCAAATTTTCGACCCCTATGAGAATTAAATCTGGAAATTTGAAGAACATCAAATATCATCCCAAATAAAATCCCATAGTGACCGAAAATTGAAGTACCCTCAAAACTAGAATTTTCGATTTTTACATCTCAAATTCTTCCAAGTTTTGAATACCATAAAATCGAAATACATAGCCATTTAAATGTGAAAATTTAAACACCATAAATTTATCAACAAATTTAATTATGCAATTCGAATTCATGCTCGGATTAATCCTAGAACAGTGCCAAAATCCGCTCTGATACCAGTTGTTGGGGTTTTTTCGAATTAAACCACCGCAGGATCATTTGGTTATTCATTAATCCGTGTTCATGCAAATCATAATTTTATGTAACATGCATGTTTATCACAGTCTAATCAAAAAGCATGCAAAGCAGATTCGAATCTAATAAAGCGGAAGACATAGAATCGAATCTACTTACACATCGATAGACGGTCTGTGGACAAGATTAAAGATCTAATCTTGCTGTTGAATGAACTGTAGTTGGCGCCACCTAGCACTCAAAATTTCGACCACCACTGTATTCCACTCCAAGATCTTCTGTTGTATTCCCGGACTGTATCTAGATTCAGAGTGGGCTGAAATCTACTAGATAGAGTTGTGAAATCTATGGATAACTTTGAGAGACTAAGAGGGGCTGATTTACAATGAATAATATCATGAAAATTTCATGCCCCCCCCCTCCCCTTATATATAGGGAGGGGCGAAATTTCATGTTCCAACCCTACTGGGCTTGGGCCTCTATCTCAAGTTCAATATCCAGTCCACTATCAGTCAATTGGGCTACAACAGGGATCTAAAAGAATATTAAATTGGCCCACTAATTTATTTAATATCTAATATCCAATAAACCTAGGATATAATTAAATAAATTAAGTTTTACTTTTATTCCACTAAAGAAGTAAAACTGACCTACCAATTTAATACATATTTACGAATATGCTTTCTCCTTTAGTCCAGCCATTCCCCGTGTTTAAGATATAATGTTCATTAATTAATTATGTAAGCCTCTGACAGCTATAATTAATTAACATCTAAAACCTTGAGTAGTACCACACAAGCTTTATTCATGTACGGAATAAATTCCACCTGCAGGGTTTCAACATGAACTTGTGCTTCCTCAAGAGAACATCATCAACCTGGCGCACCAGGACACAGTGCTCATGCATACTGCTCGAGACATCATGTATACATTGTTATTACCCAAGATATCGAATTCGATCTACGAAAAGATCTCACCCATTGATAAATCAAAGTAATAAACAACGCACACATATGCTCGCCAATATCACATGAGTTCAGAACCCGAACTCTGTGGATCTTTATTCTCTCAGTAACTGGGTCAGAGACAGAGAATAGTATCCTATCGTGATCCTCCTCAATACACTAACGAGTGTACTAGAATAATCAGTTAGTCAAGATAAACTAACTTATCAGATTATTCTACGGTGTACCGATGGTGTGTTCAGGACCATCTAGGCCGTGAGCTCTTTAATACATTACAAGGTTCTAATGATATGATCTTACCGTGTGACTCCCCACACCATATCATCTACAATGTAAGTATATGGAACATTGCATAAAACAATTATAGAACATAATCTAAATGCAAACAGTGACTGCAATAACTTTCATTTCATATCATCATATCATCAGAAAAGTATACAAAGACAACTCTTCCAGTATACAAAACTAACAGCGCAGTCATGCCGTGTCTGACCCCGGGTCGCGCCTCAGTCGCACCTCAGCTGCACTCGGGCCGCGTCTCCCCTCCGTCTCACACTCGCATGTGATCTTCATCCTCCAACGATGCTAGGCTTCGACTCCTTCGACGGGTCTCCTTGACACCTCTTGGGTCTAGACTCCTTGTATAAATCCACTGAAACTCTCCTTGAATCTCTTTACTCTTGATCGTGTTACTGGCACTTCCGGTACTTTGATTGGATCAGACATCTCCTCGGCTCGGGTCGTATCATTCTTGATACGATCCTCGCTGGCACAACGATGATGATTACGTTGTTTTCCTAGGAATATCAGGTTACATGAACAATTGGGGATGAAAGATCCAAACTATAGCCTCACAATGAAGTTGAACCACGAATTTGATTAAATCCGCAACCCTCGATCAATTGGAAACACGAACTCGGATTGATTGATGACGCCACAAAAGGGGATGTGAATCCGTTTGATAAGTCGATTGAATCTCATGCTATGTTGTGAAACTTGGATAATTCTCTCAGAGAGAAAAGTGAAAAACTCATGATTAAAATTAATATCAAAGTTGAATGTCCTCAAATAATGGAAGACAAAGCCTTATATAGTTGGTCCAAATAAACTAGGCCCTAAAATAAAATCCTATACAAACTAAGAAATAAAACAAAGCAAATTCGGAGCCGTCCGTACAGGCGCGACACAAGCTCTGTCGCACCGCCTTCGGTAGAGTTGCGCCATGTGTGTCCCCGGGTCACGCCTCCCTTGGTGCTTTTTACCCCTCTACATAGACGCACAGTCGCGCCGTGTCTGACCCCGAGTCGCGCCCCGGTCACGCCTCAGCTGCACTCGGGCCGGGCCTCTCCTCTATCTCACACTCACATATGATCTTCGTCCTCCAACGATGCTCGGCTTCGACTCCTTCGACGGGTCTCCTTGATGCCTCTTGGGTCCAAACTCCTTGTATAAAATCCACTAAGACTCTCCTTGAATCTCTTAGCTCTTGACCGTGTTACTGGCCCTTCCGGTACTTTGATTAGATCGAACATCTCCTCGGCTCGGGTCGTATCAAGTTAATTATTTACATAGCATTCATAAAATATGATATACATGAGATAGGACTAACAAGCATCCAAATAGATTATGTGGTGGTTCAATTCGAAAAAATCCCAACAACACAAGGATGTGGGCTCTGGGCCCACACACGCGCACACATGAAAGGCCGCTTGTGTCCGTGGTTGTGGCAGGTGTTCTGGTGCCAGTTCTAGGTCTCATTCTCGTTCTCGACACTCAACACTTAGTTCTTGATAATTGGACTTTAGGTGGACTTTGTGCTATACATGGGCGGACTTGGGCCTGGCCAAGCTCCAGTTTTAGAATCATAAAAGGACAGGTCGCTGGCTCCAGTCGGTAGGTCAAATCTATAACTCCTGGTAGGCCTAGTTGGATAAAGAGTTAGTGTGTTGGGATGTAACCGACACCACCTATCCCATGGATTGAATGTGGAGAATGTAACTCTTGAGGGAGCCAAGGATCTGCAGAGGCACCTGGAAACCTGTCGGGATCTACAAAGGTGGAGGTTGTAACTTGTGGAAGTTACATAATTAGACTTTATGGCAAGACTGTAATTCCTGAAGGTTACACCGCCTAGGATTGAATACCCTTCAAACCTAGTTGAACCCCCACGTGTGAGCTAGTGCCTATAAATAGAATACTCCAGCATGCTCCAGATATACCAACAATAAACATCTCTCTTCTACCATCTAGCAGTCCTTCTTCTTCAAGTCTGCTTCCCAGTCCTACATTATCGAGTTCGCCGGAGCCTTATCGGAATAGTGGTGATACGGCCGCAAGGACGAAACCGTTTCATCTTTAACAGACGAGCGTCAAACTGTGACAACCAGTCGAAGCGTATTTGTCTTGCGGAGAGAGGTCTCTCGTCTCTCCAATTTGTTTTATATTCTGCATTGTTGTAGTTATTCCGTATTTCGATTATTATATTGCAATTTTGTTTTTTGTTATGTGATTTGTACTTCAGCTTGTAATTAAAATTTCGAAGCATTGTTATACCATTTACAGTGTCCAATGCCCGTAAGCCAAAATCTAATAGAAAATGACCAAAAGTCAAATGTCCTTAGAAAATGCTGCTGGCATTTGCCTAATAGCTAGAATGGTATGTACTTAATTCAAATCTTAATTTAATAATCTCTAACAATATAAGAAAAGGAAGTTCAGCGTTGAATTTTAAATAAGAATAGCAACTAAAATTAGCTGTTCCATGTTAGATATTATTAAAAAGACAGCATGTATTGCAGGCTCTTTTTGTCCGACTTCAAATCAAATACAATTAATTACAAAGTATGTAAAAGAAGAAGTACGATTTCTGAATTTTTCTTTTAAATAATAACACTGGCCGACTTTATGACCGTTTGGAAAATAAAGCCATCGGTAATTTCACATAATTTATTGGTTAATTAAAGTGAATTATGAGCGCTATCAAAGTATATATGCAGAATTGGTTATTTTTGGGAAGTCTTTTTTTCCCTCAATACTGTCGTTTTTCCATTACCTCGTCAAATTATAGAAATTTATTACTCCTTTCGTTTCGTTTTATTTGTTGCTTTAGAATTTTTATCTAGAATTAACAATTAATTTTGTGGACAAATATATTCATCCCTTATGGCATAAAATCTTATTCAATTATATTTTCCTAAAATAGAGTTTGTGATAGGATTAAATTAGAGAGAGTGTGTGTGAAAATATATAAAATCATAAATATTTTGACACAAAACAAAAAGTTAAAACAACAAATAAAAAGAAATAGAGGGAGTACTTTTTATTAGATCTGCATTACAAGATTTTCTTTCTTTCATATAATTTCCATCAATTCCAAAAGAGAGGGGGAGAAAAACCACATGAAATTTCTAGTTGCACTCTATTTGTTACATTTCCTTACGAGTATTTTTTGCATTTTTCTTTAATTTTATTTTTTTGTAATTTAGTTTAATTTTATGATTGTTTCTTAGTGTTCACTCCACCTAATTAGGATTTATAATTATTTTTTAATATTTAATTTTTAATTTTCAATTAATAATTTATTATTATGGTTGTTTTTTTTAAAATTATGTTTTATAATTTTTTAATTCATTTTATTTGTTGATGAATGTTTGCTATGATTATGTATATTATATTTAATTTTTATTTTATAATAAATATTATTAAAATCATAAATTTGACAGTAAAACACAAATAAATGCAAAAGAAAATTTCAACCAAAAAAAGAAGAAAAAAGTAAACAAACATTGAATCTAAGAAGAAAGTAAATAAATACTATTGATGGGGATGGTCTAATGGTGGAGTGAGATAACTTGAAGACAAAAGGTCACGAGTTCGAATCTCCTAAATACCAGTAGGTGAGTTACAAAAAAAAAAATTGAATCTAGTTGATGAGTCATAAATGTTAATTATCTGAACTTATATCCTTACTCCTTACGTCACTTGATGAAATAGAAATATGCTAAGAAAGTGAAATCTTAAATTTTAATTAAACAATACCTGATGTACCTCCATGATGCAAGAAAATACGTACATTGATTCGACTCTAACAAACAAAAAAGTCTCTGTTTTGGACCCTAACCAATACTAATTAAATCAATCAGCCACAGATATTCAGGAACAATAAAACAATAAGCTCCAAAATGCAACAGAGATTCATTTCCACTCCAGCAATATTAGATTGAGATCAGACATATAATTCAAGAAATGTTATTTTTTCGATATATAGTGTAGTTATTACAATCAAATTTACGAACATACAAAACTCCCTAGCTAGTTACATTAATATCGATCTGGTGAGGCCCCAAACGACATTTACAAAACACAAAAATTCCCCTCCATCATCTTCCACATGATCCATAGTATATATACGTATATATGTATATTCCATGGTGTATCTATATGTTTGCATTTCCATATATGTGTCTCTGTACATTTGATGTCAATCAAGAATCGAATGAATATGGAGGTTTGAGTAGATCATAAGGCGCCCAAAGGGCGTCTAGTGGGCACGGCCGGCTGGCGTCGAGCCGTGCCCACGGCTTCCCTTTGCCGCTCCAATGGAGCAGGCTAACTGGACCCGGATGGAGATCGCGGCAAAGCCCACGGAAGTTATCTCCTCCGAGCCCGTGTTGGTTCCACCGGTGATCAACGGGCTCAATGTTTCCCGCGAAAACCAGCAGAAATGGCGGCAGAGACCCTAATTCGTAGATTCTCATTCTCTTCTGCAGCTCCATCCACTCTTCTATTTTGGTCGTGTAACCACCGGTCCGCCACCGGTGCAGATCGATCACCATCACTCCTGTGTTGAAGTAGCAGGCCTTCCGGTCGGCGAAGGTGAGGGACAAAGAAGGGTTGGACCAGAAGGTCGAGGTGAAGTAGGACGTGAAGTTGGCGTTGCAGTACTCCGGCGCCGCCAGGACTCTGCCACCGCCGAGCTGGATCGCGGCGAGCTTGGCAATGTCATCGACTAGGACGAGGTCGGAGTCGAGGTAGACGACGCGGCGTACGCAGGGTGGGAGGAGGTCGGCGAGGTAGCTGCGGGCGTAGTTGAGTGGGCAGTCAAGGGCGGAGCGGATGGAGGTGGAGATGAGGCCTGCGACGGCGGAGTCGTGGAAGCGGTAGATTTTGAAGTTGAGGTAAGGGAAGGAGGCGGCGATGGTGGAGCCGAGGAGCGATGCGTCGGCGGAGGCGGAGGCGACGAAGTGGAAGAAGACGTTTTGGGGGCAGGAGGTATGTTGGAGGGTGGAGAGTATCGCGGCCATTGACCCTCGGATGTAGGCGGCGTCTAGGGTCATCGCCACGTGGACGGCATCGATCGAGCAAATGAATTGGTGCTTCCTCACACCATCTCCCTTATTATTATTGGTATCAACGGCAAATTTGTCAATAGTGAGAAGGATGGAAGGGCAATCTGGGGCATTGTAGAATTTTGGGGCCTCTCTAAATTGTTGTGGGATTGAGGTTGTAACATTTTGTTGAGCTAAAGATGAAGTGGTGAAGAGAGAGAAAATGGTAATAGTGAGAGAAAGAGAGAAGATTAGTGGTTGTGTGCCCTTCATGTGGGTTGTGGATTTTGGAAATGAGAGAGGGAGAGGGAGAGGGAGAGGAGGGAGGGATTTTATTTGATAGGGCGGATTGGATTGAGTTTGAAGTGAAAAGGACACGCTTTTGGTACTTGAAATGGAAATATAAAATAAGATTAAATAAAAATGCAGGTGTGGGGTTATGCATAGCTGGATTGCTGGCCGGGCCAAGTCAAAGATTTTCAAATGGAATTTATTTGGTTTCATATTCATTCTGGATCTCACATTGATTCATGATTTGAAATTTCGCTTTTACTTTTCGAAAATGGGACCCCATAATTTATACTCCTGCATTATTTTTTTTTTTGGATTACTTTTCGCTTAAATCACAATTTTTATATCTTTATTTTTATTTTTATTTTAGACAAATTACTTTTAAATTGTTTTAATTACAATATAAAGTAATATATTTTTACAATTAAAAAGTAAATAAATTTTTAGAGTCTTATTAATATAATGTGAATCGACATATACGTAGGTTATTTTATTTGAAAATAACATTTATTATATGTTGATATATATATATATACATATATATATATACATATATATATATTATAGCAAGTAAATATTAACAGTAGAGTTAATTGCAATTTATTTTTCAATGTATGGACATTTTAATAATTTTCAATATTTGGTTGTTCCAACAAAACTGACTCAACGTTTTTGGAAAAATGTCATTTTGGTTGATTTTCAACGAAAATGTTATTCCGTTTATAAGTTGTCTAGCATACTTGAGTATTAATATGTTTGAAATTGTTAACAAGATCATTTTTTCTAAAAATGTTGAATTATTTATCTATGTTAAAGTATCCAAATGTTGATAATTAAATTATAATTATAAAAATATTGATTCAATACTTATATTAAAATGTTTGAACTTAGCGTCATTACGCACAAATTGTAATTAACTCTTAATTATATTATTTCAAATATGCATAAGTGGAACTAGAGGGGATTTCCTCTGTTGTAATTTTTTGGCATAGCCCTCCTAATTGCAATATCAGTCTCGCCTGAATTCGTATCCTAAGTATACTCAAATACAAAAAAGGTGAAGAAAACACAGTGGACAATGCATTATCTCGAAGGTACGTACTTCTTAATCTAATGCACGCTAAGATGTTAGGATTTGAGTTCATTAGGAATTTGTATGAATCTGATCCCTATTTTGCATCCATCTATGCGTTATGTTCATCTAAGCCTAGAGATAAGTTTTATGTGCATGATGGATATTTGTTTTGTGGAAATCAGTTATGTATTCCAATGTGTTCTATGTGTGAGTTGCTAGTGTTAGAATCGCATGCGGGAGGTTTAATGGGTCACTTTGATGTGTCTAAGACATTAAGTCTTTTGCATGAACATTTTTACTAGCCATGCATGAAAAGAGATGTAGAACGAATCTGTACCGGCCCATTGCATAACATGTAGAAAGGCTAAGTCAACGTTGAGTCTATTTGGTCTATATATGCCCTACGCCCTTACCTGCACCATCTTCTCCTTGGGTCGATATATCTATGGTCTTTATACTTGGTTTTCCTAGGTCTAGATTGGGTAAAGATTCAGTTTTTGTAGTTGTAGATCGTTTCTCCAAAATGACACATTTCATTGCATGTAGAAAGACAAATGATGCTGTGAATGTTGCAAATTTTTTTTTTTGTGAAATTATTCGTCTACATGGAATTCCTAGAACTATTGTAAGTGATAGGGATTCAAAATTTTTAGGTCATTTTTTGGCGAGTTTTATGGGGAAAATTAGGTACTAAGTTGTTGTTTTTTACTGCTTATCATCCGCAAACTGATGGTCAAACTGAAGTAGTTAATCGCATCTTAGGTACTTTATTACGTGCTCTAATTAAAAATAACTTGAAATCATGGGAAGAGTGTTTACCATATGTTGAATTTGCTTATAATTGTGTTATTCATTCTTCTACTAACATGTCACCATTTGAAGTTGTTTATGCTTTTAATCCGTTAACCCCTACGAATCTACTACCTTTACCTGTTGAGCATCTAATAAGTGTTAAAGGTATGAAAAGAGCTGAGCCTGTTAGAGAGATGCATGAGAAACTTCAAGGTGCCAAAACTGCCTCCAACGTCAACCCACACTGACGCCAAGTGTTGTTCAAATCCGGTGATCACATTTGGGTACACTTCAGCCCTGGCCGGTTTCTGAACCTTCGGAAATCAAAGTTAATGCCGCGTGGAGACAGTCCATCCACCGTCGTCGCTCGTGTTAACGACAATGCCTATCGCATTGATCTTCCTGGTGAGTATAAGTGTTCATCCGGAAAGAGGGCAGAGAAGCAGTCGTGAGGTGAGATTATATGAACTTGGGCTGAGAAGTAGTCATTAATGTGAGATGAAAGAGAAACGCAGAGGAGGAGCAAAAAGCTGAGAGAAAGGGGATGCGCAGGTTGAAAAGAGAGAAGAGCTGCTTTTACGTATAAGAAAAGATAAATTCATATGACCCTATAAGCTCCTTTGGCTAGTAGGAAAATAAAGTTGAAAGAGAATATGATTTTCATAATATGTTTCTAAACAAAATGAATAATAACAAATTATTTATCATTTATTTGGAATATAACAAGAAAATGACAAGTCTTGTGTATACTAGGTGTACATCAGACGGTCAACATGCGTTGACCTGGTCAATGTGTTTATCAAAAATTCGTCAAAATCAGTATCAATTATAAACTAAAAGTATCACTCAAAAGCCCAAAAGTATCATTTGTATCATTAAAACGTATCGGCCAGAAAAAAAATAAAGGAATAAACTGTCAAAATCAGTATCAATCATAATACTAAAAAAATATCACTCAAAATTCAAAAAGTATCACTTGTTTTGACGATTTTTTTCTTCAATGCGTTAATCATCTAACATACATCTTATGTATAGGAGAATTTGCTACAAAAGAAATTTGTCAGGATTCTCATTTTAGTATTTTGATTCAAATTAATCAAATAGAAAATAAAATGTCAAATGTGGATTTATTAAAATAAATTAATAATATCGTAGACTTGTAGTTTAGGTTATTTTTCACCCATTTTTTTGTGATAGATCGGAGTTTGATCATCATTCTTCTCTCACAATTAAAAAAACAATTAAGAAAATACAAATAAACATGATAAATTAATAATTGAGAAAATATACAGTGCAAACCATTGATTTCCAAATTTTTTTTTGCATTAATTAAAAAAGGTAATTCTATTATATATGTAGATATATATTTTTGGTTCATATCATTCGATTGCAAAATATTACCTATGACAAATTTTATTGTTGATTTCAAAGTTGAGTTGTTCGTTGTTTTCTGTTCATCATTCCTCTATTACCGATCGTAAAAAAAATTGTTATAATAATCAAATTTTAGTAGGATATTTTTTTATCAATTTTTTTTGTTGAAAGTTGAAACTTTCTAATCCAAAGTTAACAATAATCTATAAAAAAAATTAAAATAAAAAATATTTTCAAAATTTACATTTTTTTTGTTGAAAAAATTACAAATTTAATTTTAATAATAATATTAAAAACAATAGAAAAAAATTCGAATAATGAAATTGTCTAATACAAGATTCTTTGAGATAAGTAATCAGAATACCTAATGTAAGTAGATATTCTAAATCCAGAAAAATTGTATTAGTTTTCTTGTTTTGAGGAATCATATTACTTTTATAATTTTCAAAAATTGAACCAAAGACAGAAATTTAAAAATATGATGATGACGATGATGATGATGATTCATTATTTATTTATTTATTTTTACCATTTTTGCTGATTTTTATACCTCTTTATTAAATATAAATATATTTTATATTATTTTAAATTATAGTATTTCGTCAAACCACTATTTTTTTTCGCTGATGTGATGATAAAATTAATAAGTTTTGTGTTATTTTTTCAATATTTATTTCTGATAATATGAAAAGGCCATAATGGGAAACGTATACATGTTAATGTTGTAAAATTATTATGATACTTGAGGAGAGTGTGATGAATTTTACCATCATAGGGAGTTTTTAAACTATTTATTAAACACTATATTTTTCTTCTATTTTTTCCGGAAAAAAATAGGGAAGTAATATCATATGTACCCCAAAAGTGTTTTTTTTTTGGACAATATTGAAATAACCTGAATTATTATTTTAAACATTTAAGAGTAAAACTTAATTTATTCTTTATGTTTTCGATGAGGAAACTCATTACATAAATATATAATTGAGCGAACTTTGGTGTAGAACCTTGAGGTGGCAGTAGACTTCCAATCATATGATAATTCTGATCGTGCAGTCGGAATGTCGGTGGAGAATTACCATTATTAAAACTCTAATCTATCTTGTCTCCCATTGATGTAAAAGAAAAACATACTATTGTATGAACGAATATTAGCAAGAAAATGTTTACTCTTATGATCATTTTCGTAGAGCAAACTATCCAAAACTTTAGGAGACCTTTGAACAGGTGGCAATTTAATTTTTCCTCAGATACAGCATGATGAGTATTTCATAGTGCGTGATTTTAAATTTTTTCCCAACCTTTCATCATACCAAAAACGTGCTCCACAAAATTCACAAATAAAAACTGGATCACCAAGATCTGAGTAATCTGAAAATGTTATGAATGTTAAATTTTAATTAAATATTTAATAGCATTCATAATTATATTCACAATAGTTGTAAAATCATATATTAGTAATAAAAAATAATTTAGATAACTCAATTAAAAATACAAATATACTAAATTTATGAATAGAAAGTGTGATTCAATTTTTTTTTTGCGTTGCTATAAATATTAAAAAAAATAACAAATTAAATATAAATTAATTATTAAATAAAAAACTAATTAAAATTGCACATAATTATTAACTTACCAGTACAATATTGCTGCAAATTACGATCATACTGTTCACCGAATGAGCCAAAAAAATTATTAACATCAGATTCATATAATTATTATTATAATTTGATATTTAATTTTTACTTAACAAATACTGCATTTAGTACCTATATCAGACATTTGTGTAACATGTATATCAATTAATTGGTCATCCTCCAATGATTCATTAATTGTTAAATCAACAATCTGTTCAGGTTTACTTGTTCCTTCACCTGTATTTGAATAATTTAAGAATGATTTTAGGTATGTAAACTAATATGAAAAAACATAGTAATAATATTTCTTCAAACAAGAAATATACAGTATTGAATTGCAAACTTACCAATCCAATTTAGAGAATCAATAAAATAAGTTTCTTCGAAGACTGATTAAATAACACAATGATTTATGAATCAATATGAATTATAAAAAATATAAATCTGATTTATAATATCATAATCTATTATTTCAAAATGTAATACAAAAAAAGAATACATGTATTAGAAATCTGTTCAACATGTATGCCAATTAATCTTGTATTCTGTAGTAGTTCCTCCATTATTGAATAACCTGTAGTCAAAAAATCTAGTATAATTAAATTAATACAATACTATATACATTAAATATTTTATATATTTGTTAAAATATATTTATTACAAATGAGAAATACTTTCTTATATACTATTAATTAATGAAGATTTTTTTTTATTTATATTAGAAATATTATACAATTTTAATGTGCACATAATTAAAATTATTTTTTGATAAATCATGTTAATAAATGTAAGTTGAACCCCGATAAATGAAATTTATGAGTAAGTTGTGAAAGGTAAATATTGTAAAAATTAAATTAAGGTAATAATTTATGCTAATTTATGTTAATATTTTAAAATTCTAAAATATTTTAGATTTTTTTTAAAATTTACAATTTTAAATTATTTTAATTTAATGTTTTAGTAAAATAAAATAATCGATTATTAATGTAATTGTATTTAGAAAAAATTAAATTAAGTGTTTCTAATGAAATATGATTTTTAATATTTTTTTGATGAACTATTGATAAAATAAAAAATTAAAATGTGCGAGCTAATTAACTATTTATCTAATTTTTAAGTAACTATAAATAACTATTATCTAAATTATGTAATATTTAATTATCTACAAATATTAAAAAATTAATTATCTAATATTTAATTATCTAAATTATTAATTAACTAAAATAATTAATTATCTAAATTATGTAATATTTAATTATCATTAATTATCTAAATAATTATTTGGGCCGGAAATATTTTTTAACATTGATCAAAACACTTATTTGGGCCACAATATAAATTGTTGAACATTTTAATTGGCCCGACCCTTTTAATCGTCTTTGTTACATTTTCTCTTGATTAACATTATATATACACAACATCTCTTTAGCTTTTTTCACATTGAGCTCATTTCACAATTGCACCTCCATCCTCACTCTCTCTCTTCCGCTGCCTCCCCATCCACTCCCTCTCCTCGCCATTATCTCTGCCCTGTCTGAAATTTTTTTGTCACTATCACTTATCCGCCGCCACACTCACGATATATCTGTATCACTCTCACTCAGAATCTGACTCTCTCTCTCTTACTGTCAATCTCCGAGTTAGGGTTTTAAAGATATGTCGAGCTTTTAATCTATCTCTCTGTAACGCCCCAATTTTACTTTTAATAGAAAAAGGCACGTTATTCATGTTTTTCATTAATAAAAATATTTTACTTGAAATACAGCGGAATTTTCTAAGCGTAACTCGACATTTATTGCATAAAATAAATTCAAAAACAAATTAAATCTTTAATCATGCATGATCACTTGACCACCATCATCACATTTTGTCCGCTACGCATACCCGAGACAACACCTGAAAAGATAAGTAGATTTGGGGTAAGTACTACTGACTCAGTGAGGAGTGTCCAATTATCCAAGCTATATAAAATTAAGCGAGTAAGTGAGAATAGTAAAAGTGTTCAAACCATATAGCCCGTAGGCCCTGTCTTGTTTAGCCCGGAGGCCCATTTTCATTTAGCCTGGAGGCCGTGTACTGTGCTGTGTCATCACATACTCGATAATAAAATATAGAGAGAATAATCAGGACATGATCACGTAAAACCCCACCTTAACCTTGACCTTGATATTAACCGATTAAGTCCTGCGCGCCTTATAATTAGTTATCTTGAATTAATAAAATGAATAACTAAAACGAATAACATGATAGAATCAATGCATGAGCCTAAACCATTCCTATAACTATAATATGATGCATGCATGCTTAATTATAACTAATTATTAACCTAGTATTTTCGTGAATGATTTCATGACTTTGAATAATTAATGCATGACCAATTTATATCTTATTATGTCAAGCTAACCTACGTACTATACAAACACACACACACTCATTATTTCATGTTGAGCATAAAAAAATATGAACTAATGCATGGCCTTAATCTTTATTCATTCTCAGCCCACCAACTTGATTAAAGCCCAACTATTTCTTTAATCAACGATAAGGCCCAAAATTATCTTATTTGTTTTCTTTCTCCAAACTAACAACAATCTGTCAGCCTCTTATACTCTCTTTCGCTCAAAACTTTTCTTTTCACGGCAAAACACCAACAACTAGGCTACTCTCTCTCTCTCTCTCTCTCTCTCTCTCTCTCTCTCTCTCTCTCTTAATTCATGCATGCAGACACAACACCAAAATCAAATAAAAACCCAACCTCCTGCAGAACAAAGGATTAGAATGAAAAATAAAACTATTACACTTTTTCTCTACTGCTAACGTACGCATACAATAACACAATAACATGGGAAAACAGCCATCTCCCTTCCTCCTCTTTTTTTTTTCTTCTCTTATTCTCCTCCTTCTATTCATGCCAACAACAGCAATAAAATGTGCTGGCGCCTCCACTCTCCTAATGTCGGCGAAACTCCTCCATCACCGTCATGGAAGATCATCACGGGACATCTCGGTGCAACTGCAACTAATAGCAGCCACTGAGAACCCACTGCAACGCTGCTACAAATGTATTCCTTTCACCACTGCTTTACTCGACATCGCAGCCGCCACCACCCTCCTCTATCTCATATTCTCATCTTAAAAATACCGAAACTTCCCTCCCATAACAAAGATATGCAATGCATGCGATGCATGAGAAACAAAAGAAAAAATGAATCATGGAGATATGCACATCTACATACCGTACTGCAGCTTCTCACAACTAAAGCTCCTAGTTTGATCTCTGCGAATTTCTTTTTGGTGTGGGAGAGAAAGGAGATGTGACCCTCTATTTATACTAGTTTTCTTGGTAACGTGAAAGAAGAGGGATCTCATGGTGATCTCTATCAACTAGATTTCAATTTTTTTTAGGTGTTATCTTATCAAAAAGGGAAAACAAAATGTGGGGAAAAAAATGAAAGAATAAGGTGAAAGCTCTAGATCTTGGGCTTGGAATTATGGGCTTAAAAAAGGAATAGGCTTGGACTTCAAAAAAAATAAAATGGGGTAGAAATAAACTTGGACAAAATAAATAAAATGCAAAATATTAGGCACTCCAAATAAAAATTACATGCATGCTCATGATATGAAATAACCATATACCATAATTAAATAAATGCTTAATTATTATTAAACTTACTTGGCGCGACTTATTAGACTTAATCAATTAATATCACATATAATAAAACAAATAAAATATATATTTATGACAAAATATAGAAATTTTAATATTAGAAAACCGGGTCGCTACACTCTCTCACTGTGAAGCTCTGATTTAGGGTTTTACTGTTCAGCTTCCGCCGCCTCCATCCTCACTCTCTCTCTTCTGCCGCACTCTCCTCAGTCTTTGAATGAGCTCTTCACCGTCACTAATCCGCCGCCTCACTCACTGTAAATCACTGGATCTTTCACTCTAAGTCTGGGTCTCTCTCTGACTGTGAATATCCATCTATTGATTTATCTATGTGAGGTGGCGGCTCCCACAATCTTCACGATCAACAAAAAAAAGATAATTTTTTGTATCTTGATAATGTAACAGCCCGGTCCCTTAGACGGTCATTTTTAATGGGGACGGGGTGTTAGGCGTAGAAGCTGAAGAAAATAGGTAGATTAATCAGAAATCCAGGGGGGTGTTTTTAGAATTAAACTAAGTTAGCGCCTCAAAAATTTAGGCAACTTAACTTCATGACTTGGAAGAACTATCATCTTCGATGAATAAAAGGGGTCAAATGATTCAATCGAGTCAAAGGAATGCCATATCATAGGCCAATCAAGATTTAAACAGAATCCAATGACAAGCAGATAGGAATTCGACTCTTTAAATAAACAAGACCCCTTCGTGGGTCACAACGACAAGGACTCATTAATAAGTCGAAGTCAAATAAAACATACTGTCCCATTCATAGGACGAAACAAAAAGATAACTTAAGATTAACTGGAAACAAGCGGAATCATGCTTGAAAGAAAAGGCCTCTTCGTAGACGAACAACAATAACAAGCATGCAAGATTCATTCACAAGTCAACTAAGAATGAATAGATATCGAAATTCTTAACAAGTATTATTACTCAAATAACTCGGAATCAATAAAGGCATAAACGGGTATGTCAAAAGAAATGCTTCAACTTCTCAAGACTTTATTACTATTTAGGAATCATAACATTTAAGACATGCTACTATCAAGAATCAAGTTACATGTATCAAGACTAAATACCAGATTTCAAAGTACTTAGCAGAAACATAGCGAAAGAAAATCATGTAACCATAAAGCAACAACTTGGAAACTTAAACAACTTAAGTAACCCCACCAGCAGCACATCACCGGCCTCAACATCTCAACCTGAAAATATTTGAAAAGAGTGCATGAGCACTAATGTACCCAGTGGGGTTTTACAAGAAAATTCTTTAATAAACTTTAGAATATCCAATTATAAACTGGCGGTATATGGAGAGTAAAATGCAAAAGCCCTCTCCATATCCGCAAAATCTTTTACTTCCTTTTCTGGCGCCTTTCCTGACTCAAACCTGATGTCTACTACACCCTTAGATATGCCTTAGGATAAGAGAGGAGTTAGCTCAAATACCCTACTGAGTATGTGAGGGGATTACCCAGCAGTGACTCCTTTTACTTTATCAGATAATACAACTTTAGTGATACGAATGTCACACCATGATAATGCAATAAAACTGTCCTTTGAGCTCGATAACTTGCTTAGCAATAATTGAATAATAACATTCAACAACAAAACCTTAACCTGAACTCCTTAATACTTAGTCCTCAACCTTGAATTCTTACATTCAAACCTTAATATCAAAGCCTTAATGCTAAATCATAGTAGCATAAATCAAACCTAGATTAAAACCTCTAGATTGCATTCCTTAATAAAGGCTATAACCTTAATGCCACAAGGGAATACTATGATCAACCTTCAAGGCATTACTCACTTTAAACAACCTTCCTCAATCATAGTATCAACAATAACTTAACTTATGATCATGATTGTCTATACTTTAAATAAATTAACTATAAGATATCACAACATATCAAATCATAACATCCTTTACTTAATCAAGAGCTTAAACAACAATAAATAATATCATGCTATAACTTCATTCCTTTCTTTTCTTTTCCTTTCCTTTCCTTTCCTTGTATAAAGACTAATCAGGCAGAGCATAAAATACTTTTATTAGATATTTCACCTTTTACCTATCATGCTTCTAGAGCTTAATAGCTCAAACTTTATACTTGGTTTAGAACCACCCACCTCGATGACGAGCACCTCGATAACGAGCTGAAAAATCCTTCCTCGGGCCTCCTCGGGGTTCACCTCCACTTAGAAAAGTTGATCAACGATTTGAAACCTTATTCGAGATCCTAATAAGACATCGAAATGATATCTAAACCCTCAACCCTTAACTATGACTTAAAACACGAGAATTAAAAGGATTTAGACATCTGAAATTACCAAAAATGGGGATGGAAAATCTGACTAAAACGATCAAGATTCTGGATGATTAGCCACTGCAGTGACGTAGATCTTCGAAAGAGCTTCAATTTGAGTACTTATGGGTCTCTTGGTTCCAATCGAGTCAAAAGTTATTGCCTTCGGACGGAAATGTGCTGAGATATAGCTGCAGAAGCCTTGGACGGGCCGTGCTAACCTTGCATGGGCCGTGCTATGCCTTTAGGCGAAGCAAAACACGCCAAACTTTCCGACACGGTCCGTGCTAAGATAGCACGATCTGTGCAGACCCTTGCACGGGCCGTGCAAGCCATTTAGAAAATAATGCCGAGAGTTCTGGGCTGCCTTGCACGGGCCGTGCAACCCTTGCATGGTCCGTGCACTCTCACGAACCTTGAAAACTTCCGATCGAAGTGTTAGTCGAGGCGTTACTTGGGTGCCTGTCCCTTTTCTCGACATTTTAAACTAAAAAACAAGGCTTAACTCTTAGCCAAAACTTAAAAATGAGCATACTTTAAACTTGAAAAGAAATCGACATTATAACGGCATAATACGATTAACTCCTTTAAGTATTTAAAAATAACGATGAAATCTAAATACAAAACTTAAATGGAACTTTAAATACAGAATTTAAATACGGAACTTAAATACGGAACTTAAATAAAATAAACAAGCAGTGAAATAACGAGAGCGATAATGAAGTACAATAATGAAAGATGGAAAGGAAATGCGGAAACGAATAAGAAAAGGGCTTGAATCCGACGTCGACGAAATAGAATGGACGAAGTTGAGTGGGCCGAAGGAAGGTGGCTAGCTCGGCGTCTCGTCGAGTCGTAACGGCGGCAAATCCGCCTGCTACAACTCGACGGCATCCCTAGCACCTTCCCTCGAAGCATATCTTCCTTGCCACTCTGCTCGTCGACTTAGAGGTGAACTCACAAAGAGACTGCTCTCAACTTTTTCTCAGAGCTTTGTTATTCTCTCCATTTTTGAGAATGAAGAAGTGAGCAAGAAATGTGAAGGGGGGCCTCTCCTATTTATAGGAAAAGGTGTGGCTTCCCTTGGAAGCCGTTCCAGTGCAGAAACACTGCAAAAGTTACTCAGGGTTCGGTTAAAAGCTGCTTTATTCGATGTTGAGGTCCAAATAACCTCAGACACAAAATCTAAAAATACCGAGGGACTAGTTGGCTTAAGTGCTATTTAACCAACCTGACTTGGGATGAAAAATAGGTCGTCAGAAGAAAGACGAGTAAAGATTCCTTTTTTGGAATTACTTTTACTATTCACTCAGACTGACAGATTTTGTTCTCGAGCGTTCGATTGACCTCAGAATGGAAATCCGTGAATGCCAACGGATTCCTTGAGTCATTTCCCATAAGAAGGGCCTGACAGAACAAGACTCGGATCAACGAGAAGGATTTCATAAATTTTCCAAATCACGAACGCACGTAAAAGTTATTATTCATAAATCCTTTAAAAATGTTTTTCATCACCGGGACCTCAAACGACTTCAGATTTAAAATCCTACTCCTTGAGTTAAAACATTTCTAAAAAGACCAAAATCGGCGATAACAGAGTTAAGATCAAAATTTTCGAAAAGACGATTTTACGAAAATTGACCCCTAAAGTCGTAACTGACATCTGACTTCACTTAAACCTTATAAAAATCTCTTCCTTAACTTCTTAATTATGATTAAGAATTCTCTAAACCTCATCTGAAAATCTGGGGCATTACAGATAATAATTTTTTTATTGTGTATCTGTCATTTTTATGTAGTATTTTACTATGTGTTTCTGATTTTTTGTTGTTTTATTTTTTGTCTTAGGGTTTTGTATGATGTTGCCTGAGTCCTGAGTGTTCACCTTTCGCAGCCTCCCTTCTCTCTATTCCGCGATACGCTCCAGAAGGACTAAATGAGCTCTTCACCATCACAATCTTCACCAGCCGAAAACAAGATGAGTTTTACTCTTTTTTATCACTCTCTATAACACTAAGTAACACACACACACACACACACACACACCTCGTGAAAGTAAGACTTCATATCTAAGCAGATCTGAAGTGTATCTGTCATATTTATGTATTATTTCTGTTGACTACCATTTGTTGGGTTTTTTTTGCAGTTCAGCTCAAGATCGTCAGATCTAAGCAGAACTGGATCCGGGCAGATATCAGATCTAAGCATATATGTATCCGGGCAGATCAGAGGTTCAGTTCTAATCTGCTTCTACAACTACATATGAGGTGAGGTGAATATTTATTTTGTAAATGTTCGAATATGTGAAGATAAGATCATTGTTCAATGAAGTTATATCTCAACTTTTCTCACCATAAACCTATCTAAAAGGTTGCTTAACATTTTTTTTGCAGAGCTTTTTAAAGTAAAAAAATCTATAAAATGCTAATATCAACACCAGAAAAGAAAGATACATCTTCTTCTTCCATTATTTGAACTAAAAGAATATATATACACACAAACACACACATATAGACGTTTCCATCATTATCTATATCTAAAGTATGTTATTCATACCTGGAATCGATTTTGAGATGCACGCTCTTTTTCTTGTTTGTTCTGCATCATCAAAGCTGCGATCATTCACCTTTTTCTTCATTTTATGGTCCTTTAAATTTTTGGGTAAAATGAAATTTATTCTTCCAATTTTTTATATATTGTTCACCATTGTTGAATCTGGTAACTGCAGGCCTCTCTGTTTTTCATTTTCGTTTTTGTTTAAATTTTGGTAATCTGAAATTTGAATGTTTAAATTTGTTTGAAAATTGCTGGCGGTTTTAAATTTTTTTACACTACCCACTAATATTTTTATTTTTGGAAATTTTTTATTGCTAGTTTATTTTATTATATGTTTTTATGCATATTTATAAATAATTAATTTTTTAAATTGTCCAATAACATGGATTTGTGTATATTTTCAGCTATTTCTTCTACGCATTATATTTGTTTGAAAATTGCAGGCGGTGTTAAATTTTTTTACACTATCCAGTAACATTTTTATTTTTGAAAATTTTTTATTGCTAGTTTATTTTATTATCTGTTTTTATGCATATTTATAAATAATTAATATTTTAAACTGTCCAGTAACATGGATTTGTGTATATTTTCAGCTATTTGTTCTACGCATTATATTTTTTTATACTTAAGGTAGCTGTATTATTTAATCTTTATGGTATCATTTAATTTTTTTTAAATAAAAAATAACCGCAGTAATAATTTTTTTAAAAAAATTCAAATAAAAAATATCTGCAGTATATTTATATATATTATAGATTATCAGTTTTATTATTTAAATGGACTTCTTTTTATGTAATACTCTTTTGTGTTATATATATAGTTGGATTGTTTTTTTTTAAAAACATGTATTTAAATCAGTCTGAGTCTCTCTCTAAATAAGTATCCTTAAATAATTAATAATATATTTTAGAGTATTACAATTGCATATATGTATCCTTAAATAAGTAGTTGTATGTAAATTATTAAATTAGTTTATTAGTTATGTTAGGAACAGTCACTGCGAAACCTCTTGGTGAGAGGTTTTGGTTTGAGTCATAGTGTTTAACCCGATTAGACATTGGACTTTGTGTGACCCCCTGCGCCCCCGTTCAAACGGGTGATTGTGAACTGGGCAATCCACTTACTCCTGAAGGGTTCTTGAACAGTTAATGATCTGTGATCCAGATCTTTCGCAGTTATTGAGTTTCCTATTTGCAGTATTACTTGTTTTTGTTCTTTTTTTTTTTTTAAATTGTTCCTGTATTTTATTAAAGTCTAGCATATTTAAATTGCATGGTTAATTGTTCCTGTTTGCAGTATTGCTTGTTTGCAGTATTACTTTTTTAGTTATGGTTAATCTGTAGTTAAAATTTAATTCGACTTCTTTGTTAATTATGGTTTATTTAAGACTCTTTTATGTTATATGTATGCTTAATTGTTTGTTTTTAAAATATTTGTGTTGCAGCATTAATTAATTATGTTCTGAATTTATATTTTAATTATTCCTTTTCTATACAGTCTGGCAAATTTATTAAAAAATATACAATCTGGCATATTTTTGATGCAGTCAATCTCCTGTTTATTTTTATTGCTTGTTGTAATCCTGCTGCATGAAGTGATCTAACTTGCATATTAGTTAATTATTTTCTGAATTTAGTTTTTAATTAATGTTTGTACAATATGGTTTACTAAAATGTCATTCTTATGTGTAGAATAGTATACCCGATCTGCATTTTCATCAATCTGCTCTTTCCCTTTCTTTGATTTGGATGATATTCCCTACACAATGAAAAGTGTTTTAAGTAATGATTTTATATTTCATAAAAAATTTTTTTAGTAAAATATCCATCTGATTTCCTGAACTTGCACTCAGTATTCTGTCCTCACATGTAACTTTAACAACATTAAAAGGTCCCTTATAATTATTGACCAGCTCAGGCAGGACAATTACATTAAAGAGACCTTTCTTATTTGATATGCCTTCAATATCAGCTGGAAATACATCAAATATCTCATCCTATAAAAAAATAGTGAATTAATATATGTTCCCAAATATTTATATATTTTTGAAAATCAGGTGACATACCTTTGCTGATTTTTGTCCAATTAATTCAATGCATTACATATCCCACATAAGAAATGTTGTTGTTGCAGTACCATCACTCACTTCCACAGTCAATTTGTATCTATATTTTATTAAAAAAAATTATGATATAATTTTTTAAGATAAAAAATTAATTTCAGATTGAAAATATAAATTAATCAATAACCTTGTTTTTCCGCATCTATCAAATGATTGACAATTTTGGCAAAAGAATTTGAGTTCATCTTGTGGCTCTAGTTCCTCCCGAAATACTTTACATGTAAAGTATGACATGCCGGTAATGTCTTCAACGCAGTTCACAGTGGCAAACACTATGAACTCTCAACTCTGAATTTTATCATAAATATGTTATGTTAATGGAATATTTAATATTTTATTTTCAAGGAGCAAAATATTATAATAACAGTAAAGTTTATCTGCCCATCGTCTATTATTTGTTGAATTATTTTGTTGATAACATTACAACTTTTTGATTAAACAGCTAATTTTGAAGATGATGAACCAACCTGTAATTAAAATAATTATTAGTTTATAATTATTATTAACTTTAAAAAAATATTAGAAAATTCGAATGAACCTACCATCTCTTCAATCATTTCTGCTCCATTTATTGAAATGGATTCTTCCTTCTTTACAATAAAAACAATTTGTCATTAAATACTTAAAGATATTCATATAAAAAAATATATTGTATGTGTTATTATTTTTTGGTACCTCAGTATGAACATTTTCTCCACACATTTTTTGGATAATTTCTCTGTCAGTAGAAATCCTTGCTACACTGAAAGATCCAGTGTAATTTCTTGTCTGCCCAGGTTGAACAGTAACATTGAACAGAGCTTTTTTGTTAGCTAATTGTTCAATGCATGCTGGAATTCCCTCAATGCATCGACCCTATAAAAACAAATTTAATTAGAATTTATATTGTTTAATTTTAGGAATTTTTTAAATTTTTTTTTACCACACTCAATTCCGAAGCTGTTTTTCCGATAAGTGCTATGCTTTCCTTATCCCACAGTAGGAAAGTGGTGGTTCCAGTGTCATCAACAACCCTCACAGTTAGCTTCTACCTATAATTTAAAATTTGAAAAAATTATAATTTTTCTAAAAAGTGTAAAATTTAATTTAAATATAAGGTACCTCAGTTTTCCTTCAATGTCAAATGACTGACATTTTTCGCAGAAAAATTGATTCCCACTTGGGTTAGTTTTCTTCTGACATCATTTGCAAGTCAAGTAGGACCAATCTCCAATGGTCTCTACACAGAGTATGGTTGCAAATATCCAGAAATTGCCAGTCTAATTAAAATAAAAAAATTAGTTAAGTATATTTAAAATATAAAAATATTTTGAATGCTATTCCAAATATTTAAAAGACCTTCCCCTCTGTCATAATCTGAGATATGGTTTTCAATTCAAAATCACCATCTCTAATTTCATCATTTAACGTCCTTGATGATGATGATGTGAGAGTAGAGATACTTGTTGATCTCACTTCCCATTAGTCAGATACCTCCAAAAAAATAAATAACAAATAAATGTTAATAAAATTATGTATATTGAATAAATAAATAAAAATAACAACAAAATCCAAGATCTAATATGTTCTGAATGCTATAACAAAATTAATCAAAATAACAAAAAAAAACAAACATGTAATATAATAAATGAATAATTTTAACTTAAAATGAAATCTGCTATCTCTGAAATATTCTGATCCATCAAAATCTTTGTAACATTAAACAAAGATGAAATTCGTACTTTACCTATTGTAATATTTAATTAATCAAAACCACATACATAATTCGAAGTTATAGGAAAAAAGAAAAATTCTTACCCCTATATATGTTAGGTCTGTAAAATTGTAGAATTACAACCACTGGTGCTTCTGGGAGAAAATTCAAAAAATTTATCATCTCTTCTGCATAGTTTTCCCAAAGTGTGGCAGTAATTGTATTTCCACTACAAATATTCAGAAAAAAATAGTGAATACATAATTAGAGAACAATTAAAAACTTTAAATTTTACAACTTGGAATAATCTGTTAACTTATTTTAAAAATAAAATCGTTTATAAATCTACTTTTAAACAATAAAAATATGTAGTTTAAATTAAAAAGAACTTACTCCAAATCTTCCAACACCAAATTCATCAACTTCGTCAGCTTCCCATTTATCTCTCTTGTAACGGGTCTATAGTGTGAGACTATAGTTCCCATTACATCTGCCCAAAAAAAAATTAAAAATTTAATAGATGCATAGGAAATATTACAAAAATCTTACCAAACATTGCTGCATCTCCTATGTTCTTCATATTTGCAATATCGATGAAAGTCTTTATCTTATATAAATGCTGCGGAAATTCTTCGTTGAATACTTCAAAAATTCGTGTGTGTTGAAAGACGATTATCTTATAAACACACGTTGTTGTCTTGTACTTCATGACATTTAATCCAATAACAAAATCAACTACAACATAAACATTGCCTTCAATAAGGCGTTCTTTAAACTTTTCGATATTTGCTTTCGGAACAGTCATATGGATTCGTTCGCCCTACAAAAAAAAAATCACTCGTATAAGGTTGGATTTCTTAAACGAAAAAAAAAGTGAAAATTTTGTATACTCATTTTACCTCTCGATCATGGAAGATGCATTCTATTGTAAATGAATTTGTATTTTCGTAGCACCGAATCAACCGCAATTTTATACCGAACGTACTTCTTTCGGGCTTCAACATCTGTACTGTTCCAAAAATGGAGACATTTTTGTTGAAATATTGAGACAGCAGATTGAAAAAATTCAGAGAAAGTTTAGGATGCTTTGAGAGGAAATGAAAAGGAAGAGGAAACGTGTATGTGAATTATGTATTCTCAAAGCTGTTAATATTATTTTTTATGTTTCAGTTTTTGGTTAATTTAGAAGTAGTGAGAAGTGGAGCAGAAGTTGTAGTTAGTGGGAGTGTATTGCTTATTTTTTTGTATTTCTTTAAATATATTCATAACTGTATTTTTTTATATATATCCATAATTGTATTTTTTTATGGATATATATACATAAAAATATCAGTGATTTCAGTTTTTAACTAATTCACACACACAAAATATATATATATATCCATGATTTCAGTTTTTATGTATTTTTAATTAATAGATAATTGTAATTAATAAAATATAGTTTTATGTAAAATTAGAAAAAAATGCAAATCGCCTAATTAAAATTCGGATATATATTATTTTTTTGTGAGAGCAAAATGTGGATATATGTTGAAACATGCAAAACTTGCAAAACACCCGTTCTCCCACTTTCAAAACATTAAACAATTTTTAAAAAATATTTATATAATTTAAATGCATAGTAAAGGGAAAAATTGAATGACCTCAAGTTTCAATTTTTATTACAAAATTGCCATCAATTTTACAGCCAAAATCAGATTTTTTCTGCTTTTATATATAGTATAGATGTGAAGATTATTTTTTACGCACACGTGTCTAATTTATTCAATATTTATATTAAGACAAAAACTTGTATGAGATAACACTCAGTTCTATTATTTTTCTCTTTTTTTTCTTTCTTTGGCTGCTTTGGCTACAACTTTCATCTATTTTTCTTTGGTGATTGCACGACGCGAGATGCTGGATATAAAAATTAAATTATTCCAATTTTTTTTTTTCATTCTTCATTTTTCTTTCTTTAGCGACTTTGGCTCCAACTTTCATCTATTTTTCTTTGGCGATTGCACGACACGAGATGCTAGATATAAAAATTAAATTATTTCAAAAATTAAATTAATTCAATTTAATTTTAGGGTTCACTAATTATATTTTAGGGTATATATTTATTTTTAAAAAATTAATTATCGAGCGCATTGCACGAGTTTATATATTAGTGTTGGGCGAGTGCACTGCACGAGATGTCAGATAAAGAAATTCAATTAATTCAAGTAGTCTTAGGGTTCACTATTTCAATTAATTCAGTGCACGAGCCAACGCACTAGTGTCGGGCGATGACACTGCGCAAGACACCGAATAAAAAATTATATATATATATATATAATATTAAAAAATGGAAACAAAAACTAAAAAGAAAAAGGAAAAGGGGACTTCGAAAAAGAAAATTAAAAAAGGAAAGGGAACGATCTCTTGGGTTAAATAGGGATCCGTCTAATATAAGAGATCGACTAGACGTACCACAGGAGTGTGCCTTTTAAATTTATGTTAATCTTTATATAAATTAAATTTTACGTTGTCAATTAACTTGAGGAATCTTATAAAAGAAGGGCAATTTCAATTGTAAATTGCACGGCAACCGCCATCTCCCACACCTTTTTCTATATGATTTATGTGAATAGTATCATAATTTATCAATTTGAATCTAAAGATATAGGCTCCATTTGTTTTTATTTCCAGCATCAATTTTCAGTTTTCAGTATTTTTATTTTAATTTACACGGTATATTGGTTTTTCAAAAAAAGTAATGATTTTATTATGATTCATGATTTAATGTTTAGAATTATAGGTTTGGAAAATGAAAATATATTTGTTTGATTATATTTTCAATTTGAAATTTTTGGTTGAGATGAAAATAAAAATATTTGTGTGGTTATAATGAATTGATAAATATTTAAATAATGAGACCCACGGTAATGATATATATATATATATAACCACAAAATGCTTTGATCTCAATGGTCCAAATTTAAATAAAAAGGTGGTGGCATAATGGTAAATATGAGGAAGTCAAAATTACCCCCGGTCAAAGCTGACACCAGCAACCTAACACAAAAATTATTTAAATTTTAAACATCCATAACTTGCTCATTTTTCATTAGATTAAAGCAAATTATATATCAAATTAAAGCTCCTTTTGTGCTATTTCATTTAAGATTCATTGTTCATATATTTATTCGAAAATATATTTTTTCATCCATAATAGCGTGATGTTAAACTCAGAATAGCATGACAAAATATTCATGATAACGTGGAAATATACACATAATAGCATGAAAATATATTAATAACAACATGAAAAAATATTCATAAAACACATAAATTTTACTCATATCAACATTAATAGTGTTCGTTAATAGTAGGACATTATCTTTTCATACTAGCATGCATATATATTCATATTAGCATGTATATATGTTCATAATAGCATGATAGTACTCTCATTTATAAGAATAGATAACAGTTTTAAAGTGGGCTTTTTTAGGTTTCTCAAATATTACAAGTTTGTCACCGCCTTTGACCAAAAATTGACCAAATCTTAGCCATCTAAATCAAAGCAATGTATAGATGAGATGAGTTCCTGGTTCTCACATGGGGGATGGGTTCTCATTTGATCCGCTCCACACACACACACACACAGACATATATATATATATATATGTACAGGGGGTGGATCTCGTGGGAAACCCTCCCCATGTGGGAACAAGGAACCCATCCCATCCACCATTCATAGATTTAGATGTCTAAGATTAAAACAAATTATCGGTGGTAAACTTGTAAATATGTTGAGCTTTTTAAAAAAGGCGGTGACATATTGGTAAATAAATTGAACTTTAAAAGTGGGGGGATTAATTTCTTTTCGTCAAAATATAGATGATGATGTCATCATATTTGTACAAATATTATAGAAACTTTAAGCAATCATAACTTGCTCATTTTTAATCGTATTTACATATATCAAATTAAAGCTCTTTTCATACTCTTTCACTTAAGTTCCATATTGCATATGTTTATTTTAAAAAATAGATGAAAAATACAAAAAATAATTTTCAGGCATATTTTTCATACAAAACAGTCTCAGATTCACATATATAATATTTTAGCACGACCTATATAGCATTTTAGCATGACCAACTATAATTCACATAATTGCGTTTATGATATTTCAGCATGAAACTACTCGCATAATAGCATGATATATATATATATATATATATATATATATATATATATATGACATTTAAGCATAATTCGTAACTCATATCAGCATTGCGTTCATGACTTGCTCGTTTTAATCAAATTTAAGCATATTATATATCAAATTAAAGATATTCTTATTAGATTGGGGTGAACTCATTTGGAAGCATGCTATTAACATTCTCGTTCTAGCATGTTGTGTAATACATTTTAGCGGGTGATATTATGAATATTTTTCTAACAGTTTTATATAAACACCTACACCTATACGTATACTACAAAATAAAAAACACGAGTTGATGATAAAGAAGAAAAAAGAATTAGAAAGTGAAGCAATGAAAGAGATGGCTAACAACTAAGAAAGAAAATGAGAGAATATTTCCTGAAACAAGATAAAGTTTATGAGAGCAAAAAATGTGCTGCAATTCTAAGTGCAGACAGTAACATACAAAGGAAAATGAACGAAGCTGAGAAAAACCTACATTACAAGCTCTCATGTGAAGATGGTCCAATTAATGTTGAAGCATTTGTTATGTCAAAGTGATTTGTACTGTTAATGAAATTTCTACAGGTATTATTAGTTTCAAGACATATTTCTTATGAATATTAGTTTATATTGATAAATATTAGTTCAAGTTGAAGAATATTAGTTTAAGGTGATGAATATTAGTTTCAGACATTTGTTATAAATATTTGGAAATGTCATTGTTAGCGTGAATTTTTCTTTATACGAGCATGATATTGTTATTTTATTAGCATCATACAATATTTCATTTTAGCATCATACACTATTTCATTTTAGCATCATACTTTCGTCATTTTAGCATGATCTTCTATACCCTAATAGGGACACAATAAACCCTAATCGAACTGGGACACGAAATTTAACCTCATGCTCACTTCATTTTAACCTGATGTTATGAATAATAAACTATAATGCGATGTAATAAACTCTAATGAAAATGTCATAAACCCTAATGAGAATGCGACAGAAAAATTAGCATGCTACTTCCCTCATTTTAGCCTGATAATTACCTCATTTTAGCATGATCTACTAAACAACAATGGAAGATCTAGAAAATCGTAATGCGAATGTAATAAACCCTACTTAGGAATAACCAACCTTAATGGGAATGTCATAAATCCTAATTGAAATGTCATAAACCCTAATCGAGAACAATGAACTCTAATGGGAATGTCATAAATCCTAATTGGGAATAATGAACCCTAATGGTAACGGGACATCAAATTTAGCCTTATTCTTCCCTCATTTTAACCTGATACATCTCTCATTTTAGCAAGATATTATAAACAGTAATGAGTCACGCAATAAACTTTAATTGAGAACAATGAACCCTAATGCAAATGTAATAAATCCTAATAGGAAAGAATAAACCCTAATGGGAAGGTAATAAACCCTAATTGGGAACAATGAACCCTAATGAGAATATGACTTCACGTTTAGCATGCTACATCCCTTATTTTAGCCTGATAATTTTCTAATTTTAGCATGATTTGATAAAAAATAATGGGGGATGTAATAAACCGTAATGAGAATATATTTAGCCTCATACTTCTCTGATTTTATTATCATATTCTAAATAATAATAGTAATTGAGATTAATAAACCTAATATTAATGTAATAACCAAAAAGAAAATGTCATAAACTCTTCGAGGAAAAATCATATATTCTTAAAATAAAATAAAATAAGCCCTAAAAATGAATATTTTATATTTTTCTTCATATTTCTTCGGATAAACAAAGCCATGTGAGATCTTGAATGAAATAGTATGAAAAAATTATGATTTGATATATTATATGAAAAAAAACATTGCGTTTATGAATTTTTAGCATTAAATTACTCACATATTAGCATAGTGTATAAGATATTTTAGCATGACGTTACATATCAGTATTACATTTATATGTGGATAAAATTATTGTTGTTTAATTGAAGACTTTCAGTTTATTATGAAATTTATTCAACATGTAACTCACATTAGCAACATTTATCACACATATCAGAAATAATTTTAAATGATATTATCAATATCAGCATAAGTCATGTCATTTTAGCATGGACTATGAACCATTCTAGCATGATGTATATGCCATTTTAGCACGAACTATAATAATAATAGAATCATTGACGAAAAAATAAAAATAAATACCTAAATCAGAATCGGACAAGATAATTAAAAAAGATGAATACGTGAATCAACAACATTATATGAAAAAGATAAAACAAGGTAAAAATTCAATTGGAATAATTTAGACAAAAAATATCATTTAATCCAAAAAGAATAATAGCGTTTACAAACAAATCAAGAAATCCTAAAAATTTAAAATGTGCATGTAAACGTCAAAAAAATAAAATCATCAAGAATTCAAAATTGTGTCTGAACCGGCAACATTAATTTTGATTTTTTGCATAAAAAATCCTCTTAACCACATATATATTTATAGGTATAATATTTTATTATTTTAATTAATTATTAAATTATCATAATTTTTCAATTTGTATTTAGTAAATGATTTACAAAAACAAACACAGAGAGGCGAGAGGAAATAGGTGAAAAATAAATATATATATATATATATATATAGAGAGAGAGAGAGAGAGATAGAGAGAGAGAAATCGTGAGTATTAGAGAGAAATAAATAGAGAGGAGAGATAATCATGTTTCAAAACATAAGAATTATTGAATTACCATAATACCCTCATTTACTTAGTTGTAAATAATTAGAAGTATGCCACCTTGCATTTGACCAAACTTTGACTGAATTGTGGCCATTAAGATCTAAGTAATCGAGGGATTAGATGGGTTCCTAGTTCCTACATGGAGGAAGAGTTCTCATTGGAACCCTGCCTATATATATATATATATAATTGAATATGTTATATAGGATTAAAAAAAATAAAAATTGAAATTGAAAATGAGTAAAACAAACATGTTTTGGATGTTTTGAATAGTGAAAAGTGAAAATTTTCCATTTGGAAATGAAAACAAACATGACCATAATCTCACATAATTTTCTTTGTTAGAGTTGCAATCATGGAATGAAGTGGGAACATGGGGTGGCAAAAAAAAAATGCATGGTGTGGAGGGTACGAGTTTTGATAAAAATCTAAAAAGTTTGCATGTGTAGCTATAAGTTTCGGCAAATTATTATCCGATCAAGATGATCGAATACATTAGACGATAGTGCTCGTCGATACGAATCTATAGAACTTGATTTTATTGATATATGAAGGATATGATTTAATTTCTAAATTAAGTCCTAATTTAGGGTTTATTGAGGAGGAGTATAAATACCATTCACTACTTCATTAAGCCTCATTTGCACCTCTTTCAAATTAGAACAACCCCCACCCCTCTCTCTCTCTCTCTCTCTCTCTCTCTCTCTCTCTCTCTCTCTCTCTCTCTCGACCCCTCTCCTCTCTGGCCACCACCGCCTCCATCGCCGGCCACCACCTCCGCCGATTGACGCCGCCTCCTCCACCGCTGGAAAAATTTTCCGGCAGAATTTTTGACATGCAATTACACTTTTAGATTCCTCTTCTTCTCCTTTTTTTCTTCTATTATTTTTGAAATATTTTGAGGTTTAGGCATCCAATTTTCGGATCTAAGAATAGGTTGAACCCTAGCCTTTTAGAATCTCTTTTCTTCTTTTATTTTCCAATTTATATTTCGATTTTTATGGTTATAAATGTAGATTTACGGGCTGTTTGGGTTGCACATTTTAAAGGATATTTTTATATAATGTTCTTATTATTTTGATGTTCTTGAACACATTAAAAGTGGAATGGGTGAGAGATGGGAAGAGAAACTATGAATGTTCATTGTTAGTGTTGGTGGAAATGTTATTGAAATTAATAGAATTTTTACAATTTATGTATATGTTTGGGCGTGAATAGTGTGTGTGTTGTGGGTGTGGTTGTGTGTGTTTGTGTTGGTTGTGTGTGTGCATGATTTTTAATTTTCTTTCATTTATTTATCAATTTTATATTTTATGATATTATAATATAGATAAGTATAAATAAAAAATTTAGAAATATTATCAAAAATTGATCTTAGGCTCATGAATAAATCTCAATTGGCAACCGCAAGCTCAAAATAAATCGATTTGTTCGTGCATCCAGTGGTGTATGGGTTAATCGAGCCACGAAGGTTGCTCCATATTCGCGTTCCAGATTCAAGTAGATTTGGGGTTCGTCTCGGGTAAACTTCCTTATCCTTTTCAATTCTCTTTCGTTTCCACCACCACCAACATGCCTTCCATACACATGTTTCCATATCACCATCACCATCGCCACCTCATCTGCAATTTTCATCCATTTTCAAATTCCAGGGTTTATACAATTGATAATTTGGGGATTTTTTTGTTATTTAATTAATTCTTGTTATTTTTGATCAGTTTAGTGGGATATCCATTTATTATGGATTAATTGTTGTTCGATTGAATCATTCGTATAAGTTGACGTAGTTCGATTCGTTTAGCTTCCACGTATTGTTTGGCCACATCACATTATATCTTAAACATGGGGAATGAATGAACTAAAGAAGAAAACATATTCGGAAATATGTATTAAATTGGTACCCTACTACTATTTGTTGAGTGGAATAAAAATAACATTTAATACATTTACTTATATCCTAATTTTATTGGATATTGAAAATTAAATAAATCTAGCAGGCCAATTTAATATTCTTCTAGATCCCTGTTGTAGCCTAATATGACTTTAGTGGACTGGGGATGAAGCAAGAGTGAGAGGCCCAAATCTATTAGTGTTTAGCAAGGGATTTTCGTGGGGGAGACGAAAATTACAGTACATGAAATCAACCCTTCTTTGTGCTCTCTTGATCCCCATAGAATTCACACACGTTTAGTAGAATATAGCCCACCCTGTATCTAGTATCTAAACACAGTCCGAGAATATAATAGAAGATGAAGAAGTGGAATTACACAAGGGATAGTGGGCGCCGATTACACTATATTCAATAGCAAGATTAGATATTTAATCTTGTCCTCAACCCATCACGAATTTGTAAGTGAATTTTGTATTCTTTGTTTCTGCTCTAATTAGAATCGAAATTTGCTATGCATGTTAAATTCAATTTAATTTAATTAATTACATATGCATGCATAAAATTTGATATACATGATGCAAAGATTGATGAGCAACCAATTAGATCCTGCGGTGGTTCAATTTGAAAAAATCTCAACAACTGGTATCAGAGCCGGTATAATCCTAGGATAAAATTGATATATATATATATGTTTAAATCTGTAGTTGAATTTAAGGTGTTTTAATTTTCAGATTTATATGTTCATATTTTTGTATAGCATGATAATAAAATTTGGAATGAATTTTTGATGTTCTTTGAAAATTCTAATTTTAATACATGTATAATTTTTTATCTTCATAAAATAGTATTTGGAATGGTATTTGATGTTCATCAGATTTCAAAATTTTAAGTTATAATTTTTGAAAATTATGAACACCAATTTTCAAAAATTTGATGTTTTAAAAATTCCCTACGTTGATCCATAATTTTCGATTATTTTTGTTATAGATTTGGAATAGAATTTTGATCCATGCTAAAATTTCCTAATCTAAAATTACATAGGGGTCAAAATTTTAGATGAATTAGAATTGGGAAGATAGTTTTTGGTGTATATGAAAAGTTACCTAATTTTAATCACAAAGGGTTTCAAATAGAATTTTAATTTTGAAAAGTGTTTGAAAAGGATCAAAACTTCCATATTTTTATTCTCGTTATTTTTTATTCCCCTTATATTTAATTGGAATAGATTTTTGATTAATATTGAAATTTCCAAGTTTAAATTATTTAGGGCTTCTTTGAAAAATTAGATTTAAATTTGGTGGATAATTTTAATTATTTTCCAAATTTATTCTTATGGTATTTTTGAGTATAATAATATTTAAGTTTGTAGATAATTGTAATTAATTTTCAAATTCTATCTTATGCTATTTTTGAAATTTTTAATTTATTTAAATACCACTTTCGAAAATTTAATCATGTATGGATATCATGTGATATTTTATGTTAATCATGTAATTATGGTAGTTGTATTTGTAGACTATTTTATTTGCAGGTAGTACCAACTATCATGGCACCACAAATTATGTGATGTATGTTTTTAATTTATTGTTGAATGTAGGTTGGCTGTATGCCGGTTTGACTACGTGATTTTAATCCATGAGAAAATTCACGGATTAGGTCTAGGCATTTTATTTTATTATGTTGTTTTAATGTAATAGGAAAAATAAAATTGTTAGCCCTAGTAGGTGATTTTCGAAAATCACCTAAGTTTTAAGCTGTATTTCTATTTCCTTGTTATTCTAGATATATTAGGATTTTCCGATTTCAATAGATATTCTGTATTGAATAAGGATAGGAAATTGACTCAAAGAAGGAAAGAGAAGTAGCCCAATAAAGGAAGGATATCCTGAACATGTCCCAAAACCCTAATTGGAGCTAGGGTTTCGGTGAGGTGCAAGCTGGTGATCGATGGTTGATGATGTCCAGTATTCCGGAGCTGTCTTTCCAAGTTTATCTCATGAAGCAACATGAGAAATAAACAATGATAGTTGGTTTTAATTATTATGCTTCTGGTGTTGGCAGCAATGAATGTTTATCATTTTAGGTGATGTTTGCATGTTTTGAAATAGGATAAAAATGAAACCTCAAACATAAATAACTAAGTGGGAGAGATACATATCAAAGTATGTGGAAATCTTAAACGGTCTCCATTAATTTGGTTTAAAATTGAGAAGTGATTGGCATGCACGTTGACAATAGGTCTTCCTCCCTACGAATGTGTCAAATCACTGGAATCTCTAGAAATTAAACCTCTTAATAGATATTTGTAGAACACTGTTAGAACAAATTGACTTCACTAAATGGAGCAATGGAATTCGAATCAGTGTTCTTGGGGTAAAGATGATGGTGTTCACACTTAGATGTAATTTATTAATAAACGTCTACCCAACGTGACTTGTTAATCAGAAGATTACATGACCAGAATTATTTCCGACTATTAATTTACTTGTTATAAAGAAACTTGACTGGAGGCAAATTAAAGGTTAGATAACCTATTTAAAAATTAATTTTATAAACATCCACCCTACGTGGCTTATAAGAAATATTTTTAAAATGTCGGTGGATTTACATATAATTCTGTAGAGGTTTTTTGATTATATGTACTTATCCTAAAGGTTATGATTGTTCTACATATTTTCTTTTCAGTTATTTCTATATCGCCAGGGTACTCTCCAATCTGTCCTGAATTCTAAAAAAAAAAACAAACTCATTAGTGAAAACTATAATGATTGGATTCGAAACTTGAACCTTATCTTTACTGCTAAGGGTTTAAAATTCGTACTTGAGGAGGAATGCCCACAAAAGCTAGATGAGAATTCTAGTGAAGCGCAGAGTGCGATTTATGATAACTGGGTTAGAGCTGATGAGATGGCGCGTTGCTACATTCTGGCTTCTATGTCAAATGTGTTGCAACATCAACATCAGTTGATAAAGACTACTTATGACATAACATTCAATCTCAAGAAGCTCTTCGGATGCCAGAATCACTCGGCACAGTAATTGGCGATGAAAAATCTTATGAAGACAAAGATGTCAGAATCCACTCCTGTAAGGGATGATATTCTCCAGATGATTGGTTTCCTGTCGGAGATTGAAACTCTGGGTGGCGATTTGGATGCCAAGTCTCAAATTGACATTGTACTTCACAGTCTGTCATCGAAGTTTGAGCAGTTCATATTGAACTTCAACAAGATAAAGAAAGATGTCACTTTATCAGAACTACTCATGGATCTTCAAGCAGCTGAGCTTATTCAAAAAGGGAACTCGGAGGCACACATAGCTGAAAATAGAGCGTCTTCTTCGGGAGTCAAGAAAATGTGGATCGCACCTCCTAAAGCTGCAAATGTGGTGCCTAAAGAGAAAAAAGCCAAGGCCAAGATTCCTTTGGAGAACTTTAAGTCCAAAATAAAGTGCTTCAAGTGCGGTCAATAAGGACATTAGAAGTCTGCTTGTCCCAAGAAGAAGAAGAAGAAGAGTACGTCTCACTCTCTCATTGTAGAAACATGTTTAGCTACTTGTTCTACCCAGTTATGGGTAGTAAATACTGGAGCTACTGATCATATTTGCATATCGATGCAGGGGTTCTTGTTAAAAAGACAGCTAAGTGAAGACGAGGTTACCGTCTATGTGGGCAATACTAAGAAAGTGGCGGCTGTTGCAGTGGGAGATGTTATTTTACCTTTCAGTAGTGATTGAAGTTTAGTTTTAAAAGATTGTCTTTAGATGAAATCTTATTTCCGTTTCTAAATTATTTTTAGATGGATATTCAGTTTCTTTTAATAGTAAGATTGTTATCACAAGTGGTAAACATTTTATCTGTTTTGGCACATTAGATGGACATCTTTATATACTTAATTCTATGAAAGACACTACGCAAACGCAATTACTGAATACATCGATCACAAACCCTATTAAAAGGAAAGAACCTTCAGAATTGAATCAAACCTATCTTTGTCATCTTAGGCTCAGTCATATTAACCTTAAGAGGATACAAAGACTTATAAATGATGGACCACTATCTTCATTGCTCTTAGAATCGTTTCCTTTGTGTGAATCCTATTTAGAATGTAAGATGACTAAGTACCCCTTTAAGTCAAAACGGACAGAAAAAAATCGCAGTCCATTTGATAATGATCGAGTTACATTGCTTCTTCGACCCGAACCAAAGAATCCCTTAGATATAATGCAAAATGGATCTTGTTCTAAGGGAATAGATATGAAGAAGTATTAAATTTGATTCACTCTGACCTATGTGGCCCTATGTCAGTTCAAGCTCGAGGAGGGTACGAGTATTTAATCACGTTCATTGATGATCACTCAAGATATGGATATATATACTTGTTATGTCGCAAGTCTGAATGCTTTGAAACTTTCAAAGTGTTTATGACGGAAGCGGATAAACGAACATGCAAAATTATCAAATCACTACATTCTAATCATTGTGGTGAGTACCTCTCAAGTGAATTCAGGGACTAATTGGCAGAGAACGAGATTACATCCTAGTTGACTGTGCCTGGCACTCCACAACAGAATGGTGTTGTGGAGAGAAAGAACATAATCTTATTAGAGATGGTAAGATCGATGATGATCAATTCAGAGTTGCCTATTTCATTTAGGGGATAAGCCCTAGAAGCGGCAGCTTACATTCTTGATATGATTCCTTCAAAATCAGTTCCCCATACACCCTTAGAACTGTGTACTGGTCGCAAGCCTAGTCTAGGTCATGTTCAGATCTGGGTTAGTCCAGCACATGTGCTGGATAAGGAGACTGATAAGTTAGCACCACGTTCAGAAGTAAGACTGTTCGTTGGGTATCCAAAAGGAACGAGAGGTGGTTTATTCTATAGTTGTAAGGATCAAAATGTCATTGTGAGCAGTAATGTCTGATTCTTAGAAGAAGACTATGTGATAAATCACAAGCCAGAAGCATGATTATTCTTGAGTAGCTTCGAGGAGGGAAATCAAATCCTACACCATCTGTACAAGAAGAGGTACCACCAATTACTGCACAACGTGTCACAGAAGTACGGGATTTACCTCGTAGCAGTGGTCGGGTTGTACGCCAACCTGACAGATTCATTACTTTGGGTGAATCTTTGAATTTCCCGGAAGGAATGAATGAATTGGATCCCAGGAACTACAATGAAGCGGTCCAAGATAAAAATACAGATTCTTGAAAATCTATAATGGAGTCTGAGATTGGATCTATGGATCACAATCAAGTCTGGGAGCTTGTAGAACCAGCTGATGGGGTAAAACCCATTGGATGCAAGTGAATTTACAAAAGAAAAAGAGGACCTCATAGGAAGGTTGAAATCTTCAAAGCTAGATTGGTGGTGAAAGGGTATACTCACAAACAAAGGATCGATTATGAGGAAACCTTCTCGCCGATAGCCATGCTTAAGTTAATTCGGATTCTATTGTCTATTACCGCTCATTTAGATTATGATATTTGGCAGATGGATGTCAAGACATCTTTCCTTAATGGCCACATAAAGCAGCTAGAGGGATTCATTGCTAAAGGCCAAGAGCACCTAGTGTGCAAGCTTAAGAGATCCATTTATGGACTTAAGCGGGCATCGAGATCTTGGAACATCTGATTTGACGAGGTTATCCAATCGTATAGATTCGTGCAAAGTCTGGATGAGAGCTATGTGTAAAAAGAGTGACGAAAATGTGGTGGCTTTCCTCATACTTTATGTTCATGATATCTTACTTATTGGCAACAATAAGAAGGTCTTATCAAACATAAAGGTGTGTTTGTCCAAGCAGTTCGATATAAAGGATTTGGGAGAAGCCGGACACGTCCTTGGTATCAAGATCATTCGAGATTGCCAAAAAAGGATATTATGCTTATCTCAGGCGACTTATATTGATATGGTGCTAGCTAGGTTTAACATGCAAAATTTAAAGAAAGGTTTTATACCTTTCAGACATAGAATTCATCTATCCAAGGAAATGTGTCCCCAAACACAGTCTGAGATTGATGAGATGAAATGAGTTCCATATGCTTCACCTGTGAGAAGCCTCATGTATGCTATTCTATTCACGAAGCTTGATATCTGCTATGTTATGGGCATGGTTAGCAGATATCAGTCTAACCTTAGTCAAGGACACTGGACTACAATAAAGAATATTCTCAAGTATCTGAAGAGGACTTGAGATTATATGTTGGTATACTGCGCTGATAGTCTCGTATCATTCGATTATACGGACTCAAATTTTCAAGTCGATAAACATCAGAGTAAATCTACCTTAGGCTATGTGTTTACCTTAGGGGATGGAGCCATTGTATGGAGGAGCATCAAGCAAAAATGCATAGCTGACTCCACCACGTAAACTAAATACGTAGTTGTCTCTGAGGCTGCAAAGGAGGTTGTCTAGCTCCGGAGCTTCTTGTTGGACTTAAGCGTGGTTCCTGATTTGCCAAAGAGCATCACGATATATTGTGATAACTCTGGTGCAGTGGCAAATTTGAAGGAACCTACAACCCATAGGAGATGTGGCAGTGATCAAGATTGCATCGGAGAACAACTTGGCTGATCCATTGACTAAGAGCCTGCCAGCCAAGACCTTCAATGGTCACAAGGAGAAAATGGGGGTGAGATGTTGTGATACCCCGTCTCTTTTTCTAAATTATAAATTATAATTTTGGAAAATGAATTTGAATTAATATTGTTTGAATATTGATCATGTGAGTATGTTTGTATGTTATGCCGTTGTTTTAATGCAGGTTGTTCCACTCGAGCTGATACGTCATAGCACGGTTACACTATGCTGAGTGCATAATGAAATTTGAAATTTAACATTTAAATTGTCGAGTTATATGATAATGAATGAGTGTGTTTATATTTAATTTTGATTTGACATACCTCAATTTTATGTAATTTTGGTATGTGCATTAAATAAATAGTCATGATGTTTTAAAAATTTAAGTTGTGTATTGTATATGTTTTCGAAAATAGTATAAATCGAGGGTCTCGCTGAGTTTTGGTAGGGTTTCGTCCGGAGGTCATAACTTTTGACTCGGTTGGAACCACGAGGCCCATAAGTACTCAAATCGAAGCTCTTTCAAAAATCTACAGTCTAAGCGCGACCCCATTCGAGTCGCGTTCTGAGGGGTCTACAGCGCGACCATGAAACGCGACCCCCTCGGCCGCGTGTCACCAGCTTCAGAGAGCCATTTTTCTTTGGCTAAAACCCGACCCCAAAATGCGACCACCTTTGGTCGCGCCCTGTTTCGGAAATTCCACCCTATAAATACCACACTTCACCCATTTCTTCCATTCTCTTCACTCTTGGACGATTTCTTCCCAACTTCTCTCAAGGAGTTCTTTTAGTTTTGGAGTGGAATCTCCCATCATCATTCATCAACTAAGGTAACCCCTATATCTCTTCTACTTGGGGATTAAACACCAATTTCTTGTTGAATCAAACCTAGGGTTTGTTTCCAAAAATTAGGGTTTTTCAATTCTATTGATCTCCATGCTTTGATATCTCAAACATATGGTTTAGTTACTCCATTGAAGCTATATGTGTTGTTAAATTGAAATCTCCATGGTTCATTGTTACTAGGATTTGGATTTTTGCCCTAATTTCCCCCTTGTTTGTTGATGTTTGATTGGAGGAGTTGTGATGTCTTTATGAAGTTGATTTTCATGTATGTTAGAGCCCTAGGATGAAGGTGTTTGTATTTGAAATGTTGGGTTTAAAAGATTTAAATTGAGTCATGATCATGTGGCTTAAATGTGTGCACGTAACGTGTTCGATTAAATGCTTCAAAGAGTTTTAATGTGTATTTTGAGTCCAAAATCATATTATGAGTTGGTATATCCATGTTTATGCATATGAAGATATATATGAAATCCTTAAAGCAATGTATAACATGTGTTTAGTCTAAATTATGATTTAATTGAATAACTCGACGTCTAAAATGAAAAGAGAATTGAAAGGTGCTAGGTGACGTGTTGGGGCTCGAGGAGGACAACTTGTGCGCGGCAAAGGAGTATTCAAGGTTAAAAGGATTCAAAAGCGTCTTTTAAGGTGGGGTAACTCTAAACTGTGAACACGTGTAAGGTTATATTTATTGTTGTATTATGATTGTATATGTATGAAGGGTCTTCGGACCGGTGAATAAAAGAGATCCTTCGGGGTCGACAAAGAGACCCTTCGGGGTAGAGATCCTTTGGGATCGATAATAGACTCGTTAATGTCCTCCCTGGGGGGTAGGATGTCTGCGGGCATCCCTACAGGGATAAAGATGTTCATTAACGGAGGCATCATGATGTTTTGATCCTACGGGGTTGAGACTAGTCTCCACAATGTAATGAAAAGTCCATATGTTATATTTTCACTTGTGCAATTAGCTATAACTGTTTACAGTGTTCCCTACTGAGTATGTTGTTAAATACTCACCCCATTCATTCAATGAATTTCAGGTTGAGGAGTCGGAGCCCGAGTAGGAGCGTTGTGAACACAAGAGAACCCCACAAGCTTGTGTTTATCTTTTGCATGCTCTTCTTCTGATAACACTCATATTATTATTGTTATTATTACATTGATCACTCTTTTTCCTTATGATCGATGATTATTGGGGATGGGAATAGCCCGATCTTTTGTAGGCCACGATGTATATATAACTTGATATTATGTAGAACAACTTAAAGGCGGGTCGTTTGACCTTGGAGCCTTCTATGTGCGAATTATGTTGATGAACCCCTTTATTATGTTTGTTAATTTAGGGTGCTAGACGGGCGGGTTGCGTAAACCTATGAGCCCGATAGGTTAGGTGATTGCATGCTTAATAGGACAAAATTTATATTGAAAAAAATTATGAAGCCTTACCTCATCATGCTTTGTATATTATCATATTTGACCTAAGCTTCCGCTCATATTAAAATAAACACAAAATATGTATGTAAATTGTATGTTAAGTGACGTGGCCAAACGAGTAGTTTGGGGCGTTATAAATTGGTATCAGAGCAGGTCTACGCTCCTGTAGACTTGTTCTGTATGTGGTTGATTTATGTGTGAGAAATGTGGGTGGTTGTTCACAACGGCTACTCGGCTTGACTCCGATCCTAAGGTATGTACTCTCAAAGATTTTCAAGTATGAGTTTTATGTAATGGGGGTGTGTATATAGAGTGTGTCGGGAAAGAAGTTAAAGAAGTGAAAGAGTTGAGTAATCGTGATAGCATGATAAAGAAAGAAAAGAATGGTCCGAAGTTGGACAATAAAGATGAATGAAATGTATCTGTTGTCACGATCAACTATGATGTTTTAAATTCCCGATGCATGCTTTAAAGAAATGAAATCTTGGAAGTTGTGTGCTTTCTTGATTGAGAAATGATGAAAAGTGTTTAAGTAGTCCTCGAATTAGCTTTAAGAATGACATTAACCTAACGAGTAAGTGTGCCTAAAGGCTTTAGGATGCCTCCACGTCGTGCTCCTGCTCCACAAGAAGCAGAAGAATCAAGTAATGAAGGGGGTGGTCTTCATGATCCTCCACCACGAGAGAACGGGCCCGATTTTGCCCGAGGTTTCCTAGAGACGCTCCAGGGTCTAATGGCCCAACAGATGGGGCGAGGAGGAGTGAATGAAGGAGAAAGGCTCCAAAGAGAGGTGTTCGACGTAGTCGAGCAGTTTAGAAGAATGGGGCCGTCTAGGCTCAAAGGAAGTGAAGGTCCTGAAGCGACTGAGGAGTGGATCCGGGAAATGGAGCGGATCTTCGAGCATATTCAGTGCACCGAAGTGCAGAAAGCCTCATGTGCTATCTTCCAATTTGCAGAAGAGGCGAGCTTTTGGTGGGAAACCCATTCCCGAACTATGACACCCGAGCAATGCCAAGCTTTGGTGTGGACCGACTTGAAAGAGTTGATCCTCACTCGATACTTCCCTGAGTCTTTCAAGACTAAGATGGAGACTGAATTCCTCAATCTAAGGCAAAGAGGAATGACTGTGATCGAATATGAAAGACGATTTAATCATCTCTCCCGCTATGCTCCATACGTTGTGGATACGGATGAAAAGAAAGCTCGACATTTTGAGCGTGGTTTGCGTCCTGAAATTGCAGGGATCCTGTTAGGCCAAAGGTTGAGAACCTATGGTGAAGTGATTGAGAGAGCCCAAGCCATTTCTCACGGGCTCCAGCTGGACTTGAAGGACCAAAGGCAGCGTGAGGCCTTTGGCAAGAGGAAATGGGAGCCGCAGGACAAAGGAAAAGGAAAAGCTCCTATGCAAAACAAGCCATGGCAGCAGAGGCCTGTCCCACAGAGAGGAAACAACGATAGGGCTTCTTGTCCTAAATGCCAAAAGTTCCATCTAGGAGAGTGCCGTGCGGGACAGAGGGTTTGCTTTGCATGTGGGGACCCGAGCCACCTGTCCTACGATTGCCCGAAGAAGAAGAAGGAGCAAGAACGAAAGGTGAAGCCTCGACTGTTTGCCTTGGAGGGCGAGGAAAAGGACCCTAAGTCAGGTGAGGATACTATGTCAGGTATTCTTCGAGTATCAGATGTTCCAGCTCTAGTATTATTCGATTCCGGTGCATCTCATTCCTTTATATCTGCAAGTTTCTGTTCCAAGCTTGGTGTTATATGCAAGGATAGTGGTGAATTGTTAGAGATCAGTATTCCTTCGGGGAAGAGAGTTTCGTCTAGTAAGATGGCGTATGGCTTGAAACTAGAAATCAATGATAGGGTGCTGAGAGCAGATCTCCATGTCTTGGAGATGCGTGATTTCGACGTAATCCTAGGTATGGATTGGTTGAGTGGAAATCATGCCACGATTCGATGTCGTGATCGTGAGGTCGAATTTAATTTTCCATGTGAGCCTAAGCTCATCTTCTATGGTGCAAGAACGAGGTCAACTAAGAGGATCATTACAGCAATGAAGGCAATGAAGTTGTTGAAGAAAAGAGGGTGTCAGGGATTTCTCGTTAGCATTGTGGAGTCAACGTCCACTAAAGCCCAAGTGTCAGATGTGCCAGTGGTGAATGAATTTCCCGACGTATTTCCAGACGAGTTGCCAGGGATTCCTCCTGACCGTCAGATCGAGTTCACCATCGACCTAGTGCCAGGTGCGGCACCAATATCTAAAGCTCCGTATAGAATGGCGCCAAAGGAGTTGCAAGAGCTCAAATTTCAACTTCAGGAGTTACTTGACAACAAGCTAATCCGGCCAAGTGTTTCACCATGGGGAGCACCTGTGCTATTCGTGAAGAAAAAGGATGGATCGATGCGGATGTGCATTGATTATAGAGAGTTGAACCGGTTAACGATCAAGAACAAGTACCCACTGCCAAGAATTGAAGATTTGTTTGATCAACTGAGGGGAGCCGGTGTGTTTTCAAAGATTGATTTGAAGTCTGGTTATCATCAATTGAAGATCAAGGAGAGTGACATTCCAAAGACGGCATTTAGAACGCGGTATGGTCACTATGAGTTCACGGTGGTACCTTTTGGATTGACCAACGCGCCTGGAGTCTTCATGGACTTGATGAATCGAGTGTTCCATCCGTACCTCGACCAGTTCGTAATAGTCTTCATCGATGATATCTTGATTTATTCAAGAAGTAAGGAGCAATACGCAGAGCATCTCATAATCGTATTGGAGACGCTACGGAAAGAAGAGTTGTATGCGAAATTTTCAAAATGCGAGTTTTGGTTGGAACGAGTGGCATTCCTTGGCCACGTGGTAACATCAAATGGAATCGAAGTAGACCCGTCGAAAGTGGAAGCTGTTAGCAATTGGAAGACGCCATCAAATGTTAATGAAGTCCGAAGCTTCTTAGGACTAGCGGGTTACTATAGAAGATTTATCGAGGGGTTTTCCAAGATAGCAAGTCCTTTGACAAGATTAACAAGGAAGGATGAGAAGTTCCAATGGAGTGAAAAGTGTGAGCAGAGTTTTCAAGAATTGAAGCGACGTCTCGTGTCAGCCCCAGTGTTGATTATTCCTGATGGGACAGAAGGCTTTGTCATCTATAGTGACGCCTTGAAGCAAGGACTTGGTTGTGTTTTGATGTAGCATGGAAAGGTAGTAGCATATGCATCGAGACAGTTGAAGGTGCATGAGCATAATTATCCAACGCATGATCTTGAGTTAGCAGCCGTGGTTTATGCATTGAAGATTTGGAGGCATTACCTCTATGGAAGCAAGTGCGAGATCTACACCGACCACAAAAGTTTGAAGTACTTCTTCACCCAAAAGGAGCTAAATTTACGTCAAAGGAGATGGTTAGAGTTGGTGAAGGATTACGACTGTACGATCTTATATCATCCTGGAAAGGTGAATGTCGTAGCTGATGCCTTAAGCCGAAAGATCTATCTTCCAACCAGGCAAGAGCAGCTAATCAAGGAGTTTGAGAAGATGAACCTAGAGGTGGTGGATCCTTCCAACACCACTCAAGGGATTTTAGCAGCCTTAGTGGTTCGACCACTAATTCGTGATCGAATTCGTGAAGCTCAAGTCGACGATCCTTTCTTATGCAAAATGAAGAAAAGAGCATTGGAGGGTTCTATTCAGGGATTTGCCGTTGCAAGTGATGGCACGCTACTCTTCGAGGGAAGGTTGTGTGTGCCGAAGAACGAGGAGCTCAGAAAGGAGATTCTTGAAGAAGCACATAATACTCCATATTCTGTGCACCCAGGAGGTACGAAGATGTTCAAGGACTTGAAGATGGTTTTCTGGTGGAGAAATATGAAGAAGTCGATTGACCAATTCGTATCGAAGTGTATCACTTGTCAGCAAGTGAAAGCCGAGCATCAACGCCCTTCTGGATTGTTGAACCCACTCGAGATTCCCGAGTAGAAGTGGGAACACATTGCAATGGACTTTGTGGTAGGATTACCTCCGTCAGTCAAAGGTCATCATGCAATCTGGGTTGTTGTCGATAGGTTGACCAAGTCTGCTCATTTTCTTCCGGTGAAGATGGCGTTTAGCATGGATCGATTAGCTCAGATATATATTGATGAGATAGTACGTCTTCACGGCATTCCTGTGTCGATAGTGTCAGATCGTGACACAAGGTTTACGTCCAAATTTTGGCGAAGTCTGCAAGAAGCTATGGGAACTCAGTTGAAGTTTAGCACAGCGTATCATCCTCAATCCGATGGTCAGTCTGAGCGGACCATTCAGACGTTGGAAGACATGCTTCGTGCATGTGTTCTCGATTTTGGTGGAAGCTGGGAGAGCCACTTGCCACTCGTGGAGTTTGCTTACAATAATAGTTTTCAAGCATCGATTGGAATGGCCCCGTACGAGGCTTTGTATGGGAGAAAGTGCAGATCCCCTATTCATTGGGATGAAGTGGGAGAGCGTCGACTCTTAGGCCCCGAGATCATTGAGAAGACGGTGGAAGTAATTGAGAAGATAAGAAGAAGAATCAAGGTAGCCCAAGATCGTCAGAAATCCTATGCTGACGTAAAGAGAAAGGATGTGAGCTTTGAGATTGGTGATAAAGTGTTCTTGAAGATTACACCCATGAGAGGAGTGGTTAGATTTGGGAAGAAAGGTAAGTTGCAGCCATGTTATGTGGGACCGTTCGAGATCCTAGAGAAAGTAGGTGATGTTGCCTATCGCCTACACTACCTCCGGATTTGGCGGGTGTGCACGATGTTTTCCATGTGTCGTTGCTAAGACGATATGTGTCTGACCCTAGTCATGTCATTTCATATGGCACGGTGCAAGTTTCTAAGGACTTGACGTATGAAGAAGTCCCAGTTGCTGTGTTAGATAGAAGAGTTCATACTCTTCGAACCCGTGAGGTTCCTTTAATAAAAGTGCAGTGGAGTCAGCACGGACCTGAAGAGGCCACTTGGGAGAAAGAAGTTGATATCTTAGCTCGATATCCAAATGTAACAGAAATGTTAGGCTAATTTCGAGGACGAAATTTTTAAAAGTTGGGGAGATTGTGATACCCCGTCTCTTTTTCAAAATTATAAATTATAATTTTGGAAAATGAATTTGAATTAATATTGTTTGAATATTGATCATGTGAGTATGTTTGTATGTTACGCCGTTGTTTTAATGCAGGTTGTTCCACTCGAGCTGATACGTCATAGCACGGTTACACTATGCTGAGTGCATAATGAAATTTGAAATTTAACATTTAAATTGTCGAGTTATATGATAATGAATGAGTGTGTTTATATTTAATTTTGATTTGACATACCTCAATTTTATGTAATTTTGGTATGTGCATTAAATAAATAGTCATGATGTTTTAAAAATTTAAGTTGTGTATTGTATATGTTTTCGAAAATAGTATAAATCGAGGGTCTCGCTGAGTTTTGGTAGGGTTTCGTCCGGAGGTCATAACTTTTGACTCGGTTGGAACCACGAGGCCCATAAGTACTCAAATCGAAGCTCTTTCAAAAATCTACAGTCTGAGCACGACCCCATTCGAGTCGCGTTCTGAGAGGTCTACAGCGCGACCATGAAACGCGACCCCCTCGGTCGCGTGTCACCAGCTTCAGAGAGCCATTTTTCTTTGGCTAAAACCCGACCCCAAAACGTGACCACCTTTGGTCGCGCCCTGTTTCGGAAATTCCACCCTATAAATACCACACTTCACCCATTTCTTCCATTCTCTTCACTTTTGGACGATTTCTTCCCAACTTCTCTCAAGGAGTTCTTCTAGTTTTGGAGTGGAATCTCCCATCATCATTCATCAACTAAGGTAACCCCTATATCTCTTCTACTTGGGGATTAAACACCAATTTCTTGTTGAATCAAACCTAGGGTTTGTTTCCAAAAATTAGGGTTTTTCAATTCTATTGATCTCCATGCTTTGATATCTCAAACATATGGTTTAGTTACTCCATTGAAGCTATATGTGTTGTTAAATTGAAATCTCCATGGTTCATTGTTACTAGGATTTGGATTTTTGCCCTAATTTCCCCCTTGTTTGTTGATGTTTGATTGGAGGAGTTGTGATGTCTTTATGAAGTTGATTTTCATGTATGTTAGAGCCCTAGGATGAAGGTGTTTGTATTTGAAATGTTGGGTTTAAAAGATTTAAATTGAGTCATGATCATGTGGCTTAAATGTGTGCATGTAACGTGTTCGATTAAATGCTTCAAAGAGTTTTAATGTGTATTTTGAGTCCAAAATCATATTATGAGTTGGTATATCCATGTTTATGCATATGAAGATATATGAAATCCTTAAAGCAATGTATAACATGTGTTTAGTCTAAATTATGATTTAATTGAATAACTCGACGTCTAAAATGAAAAGAGAATTGAAAGCTGCTAGGTGACGTGTTGGGGCTCGAGGAGGACAACTTGTGCGCGGCAAAGGAGTATTCAAGGTTAAAAGGACTCAAAAGCGTCTTTTAAGGTGGGGTAACTCTAAACTGTGAACACGTGTAAGGTTATAGTTATTGTTGTACTATGATTGTATATGTATGAAGGGTCTTCGGACCGGTGAATGAAAGAGATCCTTCGGGGTCGACAAAGAGACCCTTCGGGGTAGAGATCCTTTGGGATCGATAATAGACTCGTTAATGTCCTTCCTAGGGGGTAGGATGTCTGCGGGCATCCCTACAGGGATAAAGATGTTCATTAACGGGGGCATCATGATGTTTAGACCCTACGGGGTTGAGACTAGTCTCCACAATGTAATGAAAAGTCCATATGTTATATTTTCACTTGTGCAATTAGCTATAACTGTTTACAGTGTTCCCCACTGAGTATGTTGTTAAATACTCACCCCATTCATTCAATGAATTTCAGGTTGAGGAGGCGGAGCCCGAGTAGGAGCGTTGTGAACACAAGAGAATCCCACAAGCTTGTGTTTATCTTTTGCATGCTCTTCTTCTGATAACACTCATATTATTATTGTTATTATTACATTGATCACTCTTTTGCCTTATGATCGATGATTATTGGGGATGGGAATAGCCCGATCTTTTGTAGGCCACGATGTATATATAACTTGATATTATGTAGAACAACTTAAAGGCGGGTCGTTTGACCTTGGAGCCTTCTATGTGTGAATTATGTTGATGAACCGCTTTATTATGTTTGTTAATTTAGGGTGCTAGACGGGCGGGTTGCGTAAACCTATGAGCCCGATAGGTTAGGTGATTGCATGCTTAATAGGACAAAATTTATATTGAAAAAAATTATGAAGCCTTACCTCATCATGCTTTGTATATTATCATATTTGACCTAAGCTTCCGCTCATATTAAAATAAACACAAAATATGTATGTAAATTGTATGTTAAGTGACGTGGCCAAACGGAGTAGTTTGGGGCGTTACAAATTGGTATCAGAGCAGGTCTACGCTCCTGTAGACTTGTTCTGTATGTGGTTGATTTATGTGTGAGAAATGTGGTATATCCATGTTTATGCATATGAAGATATATGAAATCCTTAAAGCAATGTATAACATGTGTTTAGTCTAAATTATGATTTAATTGAATAACTCGACGTCTAAAATGAAAAGAGAATTGAAAGGTGCTAGGTGATGTGTTGGGGCTCGAGGAGGACAACTTGTGCGCGGCAAAGGAGTATTCAAGGTTAAAAGGACTCAAAAGCATCTTTTAAGGTGGGGTAACTCTAAACTGTGAACACGTGTAAGGTTATAGTTATTGTTGTACTATGATTGTATATGTATGAAGGGTCTTCGGACCGGTGAATGAAAGAGATCCTTCGGGGTCGACAAAGAGACCCTTCAGGGTAGAGATCCTTTGGGATCGATAATAGACTCGTTAATGTCCTTCCTAGGGGGTAGGATGTCTGCGGGCATCCCTACAGGGATAAAGATGTTCATTAACGGGGGCATCATGATGTTTAGACCCTACGGGGTTGAGACTAGTCTCCACAATGTAATGAAAAGTCCATATGTTATATTTTCACTTGTGCAATTAGCTATAACTGTTTACAGTGTTCCCCACTGAGTATGTTGTTAAATACTCACCCCATTCATTCAATGAATTTCAGGTTGAGGAGGCGGAGCCCGAGTAGGAGCGTTGTGAACACAAGAGAATCCCACAAGCTTGTGTTTATCTTTTGCATGCTCTTCTTCTGATAACACTCATATTATTATTGTTATTATTACATTGATCACTCTTTTGCCTTATGATCGATGATTATTGGGGATGGGAATAGCCCGATCTTTTGTAGGCCACGATGTATATATAACTTGATATTATGTAGAACAACTTAAAGGCGGGTCGTTTGACCTTGGAGCCTTCTATGTGTGAATTATGTTGATGAACCGCTTTATTATGTTTGTTAATTTAGGGTGCTAGACGGGCGGGTTGCGTAAACCTATGAGCCCGATAGGTTAGGTGATTGCATGCTTAATAGGACAAAATTTATATTGAAAAAAATTATGAAGCCTTACCTCATCATGCTTTGTATATTATCATATTTGACCTAAGCTTCCGCTCATATTAAAATAAACACAAAATATGTATGTAAATTGTATGTTAAGTGACGTGGCCAAACGGAGTAGTTTGGGGCGTTACAAATTGGTATCAGAGCAGGTCTACGCTCCTGTAGACTTGTTCTGTATGTGGTTGATTTATGTGTGAGAAATGTGGTATATCCATGTTTATGCATATGAAGATATATGAAATCCTTAAAGCAATGTATAACATGTGTTTAGTCTAAATTATGATTTAATTGAATAACTCGACGTCTAAAATGAAAAGAGAATTGAAAGGTGCTAGGTGATGTGTTGGGGCTCGAGGAGGACAACTTGTGTGCGGCAAAGGAGTATTCAAGGTTAAAAGGACTCAAAAGCGTCTTTTAAGGTGGGGTAACTCTAAACTGTGAACACGTGTAAGGTTATAGTTATTGTTGTACTATGATTGTATATGTATGAAGGGTCTTCGGACCGGTGAATGAAAGAGATCCTTCGGGGTCGACAAAGAGACCCTTCGGGGTAGAGATCCTTTGGGATCGATAATAGACTCGTTAATGTCCTCCCTGGGGGGTAGGATGTCTGCGGGCATCCCTACAGAGATAAAGATGTTCATTAACGGGGGCATCATGATGTTTAGACCCTACGGGATTGAGACTAGTCTCCACAATGTAATGAAAAGTCCATATGTTATATTTTCACTTGTGCAATTAGCTATAACTGTTTACAGTGTTCCCCACTGAGTATGTTGTTAAATACTCACCCCATTCATTTAATGAATTTCAGGTTGAGGAGTCGGAGCCCGAGTAGGAGCGTTGTGAACACAAGAGAACCCCACAAGCTTGAATTTATCTTTTGCATGCTCTTCTTTTGATAACACTCATATTATTATTATTATTATTATTATTACATTGATCACTCTTTTGCCTTATGATCGATGATTATTGGGGATGGGAATAGCCCGATCTTTTGTAGGCCACGATGTATATATAACTTGATATTATGTAGAACAACTTAAAGGCGGGTCGTTTGACCTTGGAGCCTTCTATGTGCGAATTATGTTGATGAACCCCTTTATTATGTTTGTTAATTTAGGGTGCTAGACGGGCGGGTTGCGTAAACCTATGAGCCCGATAGGTTAGGTGATTGCATGCTTAATAGGACAAAATTTATATTGAAAAAAATTATGAAGCCTTACCTCATCATGCTTTGTATATTATCATATTTGATCTAAGATTCTGCTCATATTAAAATAAACACAAAATATGTATGTAAATTGTATGTTAAGTGACGTGGCCAAACGGAGTAGTTTGGGGCGTTACAGATGCAGACCAGAGATTCTGTTTGAGAATTAGTTTTTTTTTTATATTTGAAAGAAAATGCTTCAAGTATAAGTGGAAGATTATTAGTCTTGTATGCTGGAAGACTTATCTTTGTATACATGGTACAATGTTTTGGATGATATATATTAATTAAATTATTGCAGTCACTGTGTGAATTTATTTATTGTTATATTTATCTGTCAGTTCCATATACTTTTATTGTAAATGATATAGTGTGTGGGTATACACACACGGTAAAGATTATATCATTGGATCCCTTGCAATGAATTAAAAGGCTCACAGCTTAGATGGTCCTGAACCCACCATCTGTACACCGTAGAATAATCTGATAGTTAATTTATCTTGACTAGTTGATTAATCTAGTATGTTGATTTGTATATTCAAGAAGATCACGATAGGACGCTGTTATCTATTCTGACGTTAAGTGAGAGAATATAGTTCCACAGAGTTCGAGTTCTTAAGCTATATATATTGGTGGACACATGTATGTCATTGGTATTGCATTAACTTATCAATGAGTGAGATTCTCTGATAGGATGAACAACATCGATATCTTGGGCAGTATCATATACATATATGATGGGTCGTGCAATAGATATGGTCTCCATGTCTTGGTGCGCCAGGTTGATGATGTCCGCTTAAGGAAGCACGTAGTTCATGTGAAACTCTGTAGGTGGAATTTATTTCATACATGGTAAATCTTGTGTGGTACTACTGAAGGATCAAACAGTTAATTAATTATAGCTATCTGAAGCTTTACATAATTAATTAATGGACATTATATCTTAAACATGGAGAATGACTGGACTAAAGAAGAAAGCATATTCAGAAATATATATTAAATTGGTAGGTCAGTACTATTTGTTCAGTGGAATAAAAATAATATTTAATACATTTAATTATATCATAATTTTATTGGATATTGAAAATTAAATAAATCTAGCAGGCCAATGTAATATTCTTCTAGATCCCTGTTGTAGCCCAATATGACTTTAGTGGACTGGGGATGGAGCAAGAGTGAGGCCCAAACCCATTAGTGTTTAGCAAGGGATTTTTGTCCCACTCCTTAATAGTTAGGGGGGGATGAAAATTACAGTACATGAAATCAACCCCTATTTGTGCTCTCTTGATCCCCATAGAATTCACACCCATTTAGTAGAATACAACCTACCCTGTATCTAAATACAATCTGGGAATACAACTGAAGATCAAGAAGTGAAATTACGCAAGGGACATTGGGAGCTGATTACACTGCATTTAACAACAAGATTAGATCTTTAATTTTGTCCTCAACCCATCCCAAATTTGTTAGTGAATTTCATATCCTATGTTTCCGCTTTAATTAGAATCGAAATTTGCTATACATGTTAAATTTAATTCGGTTTAATTAATTAGATATACATGCATAAAATTTGATATACATGATGCTAGGATTGATGAGCAACCAATTAGATCTTGCGGTTGTTCAATTCAAAAAAGCCCCAACAGAAGATACTCAAAGGAAAGGGCATCTCAGCAAGTCATCCCGGACTGAAGTAAAAAAAGATCATGATGATGAAGAAGAGGCTGTGCATGAAGAAGAGTATGCAGAAGAAAAAAATAAGGTCACGGAATGATACGATCCTAGATGGGGTGCCGATGATCAAGTTCGAGCATTCGGGAATCCTAGCATGAGTCGCAGTGCGAGTCCAGGCGCGAGCGAACTAGTCGCGCCAAATAGCGCAAGCTACAACACGAGTGGACCAGTCTGACCCGCGGCGTGTTCTGCTTTGGTTCGGCGATAGTTGCAGTGTGACCTGAGGTGTGAGTAGGCCCGTGTCACGCCCACCAGTACTGTTACAGATTTATCCAGTGTTTATTTATTTATTTTCATTTTAGATTAGGTTTTGATACTAGGGTTTTATTTATTTTACCTACCTATATAAGGGTTTATTTTGATTGTTGATGAATATTGATTAGCTCTATAGAGAAATTTATTGGAATTCTGCATAAATTTGTCTATCGACTTATCAAATATCTTCCTGATTGTGGCGTCCTCATTTTATCCATAGTTCAAGTTTCCAGTCATTGTTGCGTTATGGTTGTTCGTGATCTTCAGTTCGTCAGTGTTGTGAGGCTTGGGTTGGGGATTTCATCCTATCCCATTGGAACCAGATACAGTCCTGGGTCGAGATCTCATCACGGAAGCTAAAACAGCAGAAGGAGCTGAAGCTAGTGTAGAAGCAGATGATGAGGAAGAAGCAGAAGAAGAAGCAGAAGAAATAGAAGAAGAAAAAGAAAATGAGAAAGCAGAGGCTGAGGATAAAGAGTTTGAGCCTGCACAATCTGATGTAGACAAATCTAGCTAATGGAAGCTCTCTACCGATGTTCATTTGCGTATACATGCAGGAAAATATGGAGAGTATTCATTTTTCATTTTTTAAAAAATTATCTCTGATTTCATTTTACTCTAATCATTGTAAAGACTCCTTATGTTGAGTATCAATTTGTTTTGTTAAATCTCTTTACTTTGAGCTTCATTATGATGTAATCGAACTGTAATCGCCTCATCACATGCATTACATCATTTTGCACTTCTCCATCTAGTAACATAATTGTTAATGATCTTCATTTGCTCTATAAAAACAAGAGCATAAAAGAAAAGAAAAGAAAGATAAATAGAGATGAAGTTCCTAACAAAGTTCATGAGGATCTAGGTGGACGTCCCTGCTACTGATGGAGTCACACTTGGAAAAATGAAGGAGCGGATTTGCCGAGAGATAAAGACAAATGAAAAGACTGTTAGTACCATGCTGAGCACTAAGAATTTTTATCAAGTGTTCTACTTTGCATTTACCATAGTGATTGATTGTCATTATCTTTAGGGCATAGAATCATCACTAAGTATTTGGTTTTTTCAAGTACAAGTCTGTTGTTCTGGACAGTGTTTATAAAGATGTACATAAACGTGATCAGAACTTTCTGAAGACAGCTCAAGTAAGGAGTTTGGATTGAGCTAAAGATGAAGACGGTTGTCCATCATGCAACAACTGAGATTGTTCAATATGCTGAGTACTGCCAGCTAGCTTGAGTGATAGCCTGAAGTCAGTTTGTGAACATATTAGACATTCTGTTGTGCTACCTGATGTAAAGGTTCAGAGATTAATAATGTTCATTGCAACATTAGTGAACGTTTACGTGAATACCATTTGTCCAGATTGTTCTTCCAAGATCGTTAAATCTTTTCAAAGTTGCCAACTAAGAGGAGATTAAAGATCGTTCTAGAAGATGCCTCATTCAGCTTGGAGAGCACGTGAGTGAAGATAAAGCAAAATCTAAAGATGGAAGAAGTTCTAACATGGAAAGTCCTAGGGTTTAGTTTCAATAAGGAAAGTTTTCTTATTAGATTCAGATTAAGATTAGGACTTCTATTTCCTTGTTAAGGCTGTGTTGTAATCTATAAATATCCTGAGATACAGACTTCTTAGAATACACCAAAACACTAAAAGAACTGAAAAGATATATTATGCACAAGATCTCTAAATTGTTTAAAATCCACATAGGTTTCGGTTGTCATTGTTAGACTAGAGATCAGTGTTCTAGTCTGCATGTATTGAAACACTTTTCATACAATGTCAAAGGATTATCGGAAGAGAATATATGTGTGGAACTAGATAGGTTGAAATATAGGCTGTGAGGGGAGCTCATAGTTCAATCCATTGAAAGAGGGAGTTCGAGTTGAACGGGTTTTGAGTGATGTGAGGTCAACTACATATAAGATCCCTAGTAAACGATATATCGAAGTAGTGAATTATTTCTCACGGATTTGACAAGTCCCCTTGACATAGATTAGTTGATCGAACAGAGTTACCAATCTCTTGTGTGCTTTACTTTCTGCAATTTGCATTTAGTTTATTATAATGTTTGTGAACAATATCTCACAACATTCTAGAACTTCTTTGAGAATGTTTGCATAACAGATACTTTATACGAGGTGTACACTTTCAAACGGTGATAAAAATACTGTTACATATAGTAATGAAAAATACAATGGTAAATTATGTGTACACAATGGTAATAACCATTGCATATGATTATATAATACAATGGTAAAAATAGAATGAACCATTATATATAACCACTATATACAATGGTAAATTTTATGAGTACAACGGTATTTATTGTTACATATAACTATTTTATGCAACGATAAATAAAATTATATCACTATCTAAAGTACCTATTACATAACGGTAATAATAAAAAATCGTTACATATATTGTGATCTACAATGGTACTTACAAAATTTACAACGGTATATTACCATTGTGTATTTCATGAATGCACAACGGTGGTTCCCCATCATGTAAAATGGGACTATAGACAACACTATAATATATGACGATAGTGAAAAAAAATAGACAACAGAGATTATCCGTTGTGTATGGCCCTTGTAAGCAATTAAATTTTTATCACCAATCAAATGACGCCACGTGGAAATTAAAACTATTAAATACCAAATTAAATTATTTATTTATATTTTAGGAATTTTATTTGATCAAATTCCTAAATAAAATAAATAATAATTTGATATTTAATGTGTGGGAATTTTCAACCAATAAGCAATTGACAAGTGTCGAGCTCATGCATTGAATCCACATATTGATGTATGTGATCACAAATGGCAAGGAACCAATAAAATCAAGCCACACAAGCCCTAACAAATGCACCAATGAGACGTCACCACTTAAGCCCTAAATGCCCTCTCATCTACCTATAAATAGAGGCCTTGGCCAAGGAAAAGACATAATTTTAAGAGCTCAAGTTTGGAGAAGGATTCGTTAGAGAAAGCCCTCTTCAATCTTCAAGGCATTCAAGTTGAAGATTCAAGACATTCTTCGCATTCCTCACCAAAATTATGCCAAATTCGACATTTGATCCGGATCCAAGGTGTTCAACCCTCCGATTGGCATTATCAAATTCAAATCCTCAAGAACAACTTGAAAATTCAAAGCGTTCTTCAACAAATCATCCTAAAATCTACGTTTGATTCGGAATCAAGATGAAAATCCTTCGAATTGACATTGTAAACCTCAAAACATCAAGTTCCTGAAGATCAAAGAGTAAGACCTAACTTGAAGTTCTTGAAGAACACGAAGAACAAAATCTTGAAGAGAAGAATCAGAAGATTTAGATAGAGATTCGAACCACAATTATAATTTCAATCTGAAATATTTTCTCCACAAACAAGTGACTCACTTGAAGCAGCTGTCATGATGGCAAACGACTCTACTATAGAAGATCAGCTTACAAGATTTAGATAGAGATTCGAACCACAATTATAATTTCAATCTGAAATATTTTCTCCACAAACAAGTGACTCACTTGAAGCAGCTGTCATGATGGCAAACGACTCTACTATAGAAGATCAGCTTACAAATCTGACTAAACTCATTGAAGGACTTCACAAACGTATGCAACATCAAAAGGATGAGATCTCAAAGCTCTAGAGAGAAAAAGGTGAGGCGAGTCGTGCAAATGACGAGGTGAATAATGAAAATGGTGATGAAGAAACACCTGCAAAGCACCAAATAAACAAGGAGGAGACATTTGCATCCAAAGGTTTCCAAGTCTCCGATGATGGATTCATTCAAATCAATCAGCTGAAAGAGTGTATCGAAAGGAACATCAAAAGCAAGTTTGATGGAAGCTCTAAGTCATCCTCAAATTATTCCAAGCCATACACTTAAAGGATAGACGATCTGAAGATGCCTCCAGGCTATCAACCTCCCAAGTTTACAAAATTTGACAGAAAGGGCAATCCTAGGCAGCACATCGCTCATTTTGTTGAAACGTGCAATAATGCCGACACTTATGGTGATTGCTTAGTAAAGCAGTTCGTCCGCTCACTTGAAGAGAATTCTTTTGATTGGTACACTGACCTGGAACCGAACTGGATTGATAGTTGGGGGTAGTTGGAATACGAGTTCCTCAACCGCTTCTACAGCATAAGAAGAACCGTTAGCATGGTAGAACTCAAAAACACTCGTCAGTGGGATGAAGAACTTGTGATTGACTACATCAATATGTGGAGGAATCTATGCCTTAACTGCAAGGATCGTTTGTCTGAGACTTCCACAATCGAAATGTGCATTCAAGAAATGCGACGGGGCCTTCAGTATATCCTCAAAGCGATCCAGCCAAGGACCTTTGAAGACTTAGCTACGAGAGCTCATGATATGGAATTGAGCATGGCCGCCAGTGGAATTAAAGAACCACCAATTCAAGAGTCTCGAAAGCCAAAGGAGAAACAAGAATTCAAGAAAAGAGGTAAGTCAATTGATAAAAACCTAAAGAAGGAATCTATGGCAGTGAAAGCAATGCCCACCAAATTTTAGAAAAGGAAAAAGGCTAAGGAGAAAAATAGCATTCCGCCGGAAAGAGTATAGAGAAAATTTACTCTAAAGGAAATGCAGCAAAGAGAATATCCCTTCTTAGATTCAGATGTTCCTGGAATCTTTGAGGACTTGCTCAAAGTGAAACTCATCGAGTTACCAAAAATGAAGCGACCTGAGGAATCAGGATGAACTGATGATCCCAGTACTGCAAATACCATCGTCTGGTTGGGCATCCTATACAAGATTGTTTCATCTTTAAAGATAAGGTTATGCAACTATCGCGCTAAGGAAAGATATCACTCGAAGAGGATGGCACCACCACCAATCTCGTCACGTTAGAATCCAGCAACATGATAAGTGATGAAGAAGTTGCGAATTAAAGAAAAGACCAACTTGAGAAGGAGATATCTGCAGTTGTTGACGAATGTATAACCTTCACTAATGAAGACTTGGAGCTTGGTTCTGACCCTCACAATCGACCTCTATTCGTCAGTGGTTATGCTCGTGAACAAAAGTTGAATAGGATACTCATTGATGGGGGATCAGCAGTCAATATCTTGCCTCTGCGCACATTGAAGAAATTAGGAATCTCAACCAATGAGCTTTCAACTAGTCGACTGATGATCCAAGGTTTTAACCACGAAGGACAAAAGGCTCTCGACTCAATGAGATTGGACCTACTAGTGGATGATATGGCTTCAACAATATTATTCCATGTGATAGATGCAAAGACATCCTATAATATGCTTCTTGGATGGCCATAACTGCACGAAAATAGTGTTGTCCCTTCGACATTGCACTAATGCTTCAAATATTGTCAAGGCGGTAGTGTGAAGAAGGTGGTCGGTGATAATAAGCATTTTATGGAGTCTGAATCATACTTTGCAGACGCAAAGTATTACCTTCCAAGTAAAAAGTTGTTAAATGCTACAGACAATGATGAGGACCAAAAGAGCAAAAATGAAGTACCTCTCATCAAAGAAGGATCCTCGGGAGGGCTGACGATGCCATTAACTAAAATTGATGCAAAGAAGCCACTTCCTCCACCACTTGAAGGATTTGTCCGGCCAATGCAAGGAAGCTTGATTGAGCATGGAGAACTCTCGGAACATACAATTCCTTAAAACTTTGGTCCAAAGGCATTTCCACTTATTCTCAAAGCCGGATATAACCAAAAGGTAAAAGAACATCTCTCAAAAGATAACAGGAAAAAATGAGGTGAACGCGATGCCACTCAGAAATGCTCAAAAAATGGTGGATATGTTGCTCAAAATCCCAAAGCAGGATTGGAATTCACACCGCAGAACCCTGTCCGAATTGCAACCAAAAGAGCCAATGCTAATCATATTTCTGAGGATGAAGCTTCTTTACTGGCAAATATTAAAAATGCAACTCGAGTGTCCGTATTTGAAAGGCTTAGAAACAAACCTAAAAATAAGGAAAGGACTCCTTGGTTATCCGTATTCAAAAGACTTGGCAAGAAATTGAGGAGTGAACTGACGGGTTGTCGAAAGTTAAATTTTGCCAAGACCAAAATTGTGAATGGGCGACGAATGAAAAGTGCGGCTCCTCCTTGTAAAAGGAAACAAACCACATTAACCATAACATGCGGAAAAGAGTTACAAGCTAAGATGAAAACTGTTATTTTAACGGAAACCGCCAACAGTGAAGATGATAGGGAGAGTGTCGCTTCGTTATTCTACATTCACGATTCAGTCCCTCAGACAGCTCAAAGTTCCGCACTTCAAGAAATGCTCATTTTGATAAGAAATGGCATCATCAATGAAAAGAGTGGCACAATGCAACTAGTTCCAGTGAGGTAAAAGGATGGAAGGATGAGAACATGTATAAAATTCATAAGTTTTAAGGAAACAGATGAAGAAACGGCATCCTCACACCACATCACCTCAGATAAAGGAATCGGGATTGAAGAAGAAGATGCCGAAGAAGCTCCTCCATAGCTTGAAGAACAGGTTAAGGCCATGGTGGATAAGCTAAAAGAGGTCAACTTGGGAAATACTGACGACCCCCGACCAACTTACATCAGTGCGCTACTGACCACAGAAGAAGAGGAGTCTTATATTGGACTATTGAGAGAATTCAAATATGTGTTCGCATAGTCTTATAAAGAAATGCTGGGACTAGATCCTAAGGTAGCTATCCACTACTTATCCACCAAGAAGGGGGCACGACTAGTCAAGCAATCACAACGTCGATTTCGACTTGACTTGGTTCCGTTGATCGAAGCTAAGGTGAACAAACTTATTGAAGTCAGATTTATTAGAAAAGTCAAGTATCCTACATGGATCTCGAGTATTGTTTCTGTTAGAAAGAAGAATGGGCAAATTCGAGTTTGTGTCGACTTTAGGGATTTGAATGAAGCATGTCCTAAAGATGACTTTCTATTGACGATTGCTGAACTGATGATCAATGCTACAACTGGATATGAAGCACTATCATTCATGGATGGATCGTCTAGTTATAATTAGATCCGCATGTCTCCAAGGAATAAGGAAATGACAGCCTTCCGTACCCCAAAGGGCATATATTGTTACAAAGTGATGCCATTCTGGCTAAAGAACGCTGGTGCCACATATCAAAGGCCAATGCAAAGGATCTTTGATGACATGATCCACAAGAATATTGAGTGCTACGTAGACGACGTAGTGGTGAAGTCAAGAGAATAGAATAGTCACTTGCAAGATCTACGATTTGTTTTTGAACGTTTGAGAAGATATTAGCTCAAGATGAACCCCTTAAAATGTGCATTTGGGGTAAAATCGGGGAAATTCCTTAGCTTCATTGTTCACCATCGAGGAATAGAGATTGAATAAGCAAAAATCGATGCAATACTGAAGATGACTGAGCCCCGCAACATTCATTATGTCAAGAGTTTTGATAAATCCACAACAAGTATCAAAGAATCGAGTCCAAAGCTTCCATTAAAGAGCCCCAAGATTGTTGTGTTGTTCAAAATTAAAGATTGGAAATCAAGGTTTGAAGAACAAAACATGAAGAGAACAAGTACTTGAAGAGAAGAGAAGAGAAGAGGTCAACGTGTGCATGGAACTCGTTCACATCGCATATGCATAAAGAGATTCGAACATGATGAGCAGCTGTGATACCCCGACCCTTTTTTCTAAATTATAAATTATAATTTTAGTAAATGATTTTGAATTAATATCGTTGAATATTAATCATGTGAGTATGTTTGCATGTTATGCCGTTATTATATTGCAGGTTGTCTCACTCGAGCCGATGCGTCATAGCACAGTGATGTTATACTGAGTGTATAACACAATTTAAATTTTAATACTAAAGTGTCGAGTTATATGATTATGAATGAATGATATTGCATTTAATTTTGTTTGCCAAAACCTTGAACACCCTAAAAGTGCTTTGAAAATTCAAAGGAAAATGGAGTGGTTTAAGTCCGGGAGTCGTTTAAAATAAGGGGGGATGATTTTAGCATGTCGCGCGCTCGCGGGGAGGTGCGCGCCCGCGGGGCCGTGCGCGGTCGCGGGAGACTGCGCGCCTGCGGGACTGGCGAGAGAAGCGCGCCCGCGGGGGCTGCGCGCTCGCGGGGTGCCTGGGCCGAGAACCCCCTCGCGCGGTCGCGGGAGGTGCGCGGTTGCGCGGGTCCGGGGACTCTCCTACCTATAAATACAACACTTATCCCTTTTCATCTTCATTTCATTTCTCTCCTTGGGCGATTTCCTCCACCTTCCTCTCAAGAAATCCTTCAACTTTTGGAAGGGGATTACACCATCATTATCCATCATCTAAGGTAATCTAACACCACTTTCCTCTTGATGATTAAGCTCATTTCTTGTTGATTTGAACCTAGGGTTTGTTACCCAAAATTAGGGTTCTTCGATTTTGTTCAACCTCTTGCTTTGACATCTTAAACATATGGTTTATTTACCTCCTTGAGGCTATATGTGAATTTATATCGAATTCCTATGGTTCATTGTTGCTAGGGTTTGGATTTTTGCCCTTATTTCCCCTTGTTTTGTTGATAATCGTTTGGAGATGTTGTGAGGGTTGTATGGGGTTGAGTTTCATGTATGTTAGAGCCCTAGGATGAAGGTGTTTAGTATTTGAAATGTTGGGTCTAAAGGATTTAAAATGAGTCATGAGCATGTGGTTTAAATGTGTGCCCGTAAAGTGTTCGATCAAATGCTTCAAAGGGTTTTAATGAGTATTTTGAGTCCAAAATCGTAGTATGAGCTTGTATATCCATGGTTGTGTATGTGGAAATGTTTGAAGACTTTAAAGAAAAGTATAATATGAGTTTGGTCTAAATTATGATTTAATTAAATAACTCGACGTCTAAAATGAAAAGAGAATTGAAAGGTACTAGGTGACGTGTTGGGGCTCGAGGAGGACAACTTGTGCACGGCAAAGGAGTATTTCAAGGTTAAAAGGATTCAAAAGCGTCTCTTAAGGTGGGGTAACTCTAAACTGTGAACACGTGTAAGGTTATAGTTATTGTTGTGCTTTGATTGTATATGTATGAAGGGTCTTCGGACCGGTGAATGAAAGAGATCCTTCGGGGTCGACAAAGAGACCCTTCGGGGCAGAGATCTTTCGGGATCGATAATAGACTCGTTAATGTCCTCCCTGGGGAGTAGGATGTCTGGGGGCATCCCTACATGGATAAAGATGTTCATTAACGGGGGCATCATGATGTTTGGGCCCTACGGGGTTGAGACTAGTTTCCACAATGTAATGAAAAGTCCATATGTTATATTTTCACTTGTGCAATTAGCTATAACTGTTTACAGTGTTCCCCACTGAGTATGTTGTTAAATACTCACCCCATTCATTCAATGAATTTCAGGTTGAGGAGTCGGAGCCCGAGTAAGAGCGTTGTGAACACAAGAGAAGCCCACAAGCTTGTGTTTATCTTTTGCATGCTCTTCTTTTGATAGCACTCATATTATTATTGTTATTATTACATTGATCACTCTTTTGCCTTATGATCGATGATTATTGGGGATGGGAATAGCCCGATCTTTTGTAGGCCATAATGTATATATAACTTGATATTATATAGAACAACTTAAAGGCGGGTCGTTTGACCTTGGAGCCTTCTATGTGCGAATTATGTCGATGAACCCCTATATTATGTTTGTTAATTTAGGGTGCTAGACAGGCGGGTTGTGTAAACCTATGAGCCCGATAGGTTAGATGATTGCATGCTTAATAGGACAAAATTTATATTGAAAACTATGATGCCTTACCTCATCATGCTTTGTATATTATCATATTTGACCTAAGCTTCTGCTCATATTAAAATAAGCACACAAAATATGTATGTAAATTGTATGTTAAGTGACGTGGCCAAACGGAGTAGTTTGGGGCGTTACAGCAGCCCATGAAGTTAATTAATTCAGCCCATGTTTGAATTATTAGAGCCCAAGTTGAAGGCCTAAATTATTTGGGATTTAATTTATCCATAGTTTAGGTTTTTATTATTTAATTTTTGGTCTTTTTGATTTTTACTTTAAATAGAGTTCTAATTAGGGTAGGAATCCTTGTTAGATTAGGAAACCTTTTTATTTTCGATTTCTTAGTATTTTTAAGTTAGATTTTCATCCACCCTCTTCACCTATATAAGGGGATCAGTTGTGAACTTCATTTTTCAAACGTTACATGAAATAAAAGATTAATTTCTCAATTGTCTCACGATCCTTTGATTGATCACCCATTTATCAAGTTCTTTTGATCTAGCAAATCTAATGTCCTATTTCAAACTCTTTTCTATTCCATCGAGTTTAGGGGGGAGTTGCTACCAAATTCGGAGTATTCGAGAAATCGCGTTTCGTCTTCACTACAAGACGGGGTTCGAGTAAGTTTACTTCATCTTCTTTAGTACAACATCATATGCATAATGAAATTCGAACATGATGAGCAGCCCATGAAGTTAATTAATTCAATCCATGTTTGAATTATCAGAGCCCAAGTTGAAGGCCCAAATTGTTTGGGATATAATTTATCCATAGGTTAGATTTTTATTATTTAATTTCTGGTCCGTTTGATTTTTACCTTAAATAGAGTTCTAATTAAGGTAGGAATCCTTGTTAGATTAGGAAACCTTTTTATTTTCGATTTCTTAGTATTTTTAAGTTAGATTTTCATCCACCCCCTTCAGCTATATAATGGGATCAGTTGTGAACTTTATTTTTCAGACGTTGCATGAATAAATTGAAGTTATAATCACAATTATTTCATGATCCATGGGTTGATCAACTATCTTATGTTCTTTAGACCTTGTAGATCTAAAGTCCTATCTCAATCTTCTTTTTAGTTCCATTGAGTTCTAGGGGAAAGTGCTAAACAATCCGGAGAAGATCGAAGTAGTTGCGTTTCGTCTCATTGAAGCCGGGGTTCAACTGAATTTCTAATCCTTCTATCTATCACCATCCATTAACGACGCCATCTACCATCTTCTACAAGCCATAATTTGTCCACCATCACGTCTATTTCATCCAAGTAAGTGTTCCAACATCCCGTTCCATAATTCCTAGTCCTAACCGAATCCATCCTCGTCACCATCCCAATCCGCCGCACGTTTCTAGTGTATATTTATTTTGTTGTGTTTTATCTTAATTGAGTTATATTGCTAAGTGTCTTAAAGGTCTATTTAATAAAGTCATAATTCAGTTCATAATCGAGTCATATTTATCGTTGTTTAGTCATTTATTTTGTTCTATTATTAGTCGGGTTGAATCCTTCTTTAGTTGACACGTGTTTCGATTCTATAATTCTTCCACGCGTTTTCTCTCAGTGTTGATCATCATACCAGGATCATATCATTTGGCATCAGAGCCACGTCAACATAGTTGGTCGTGGTTCAATCCGATGTGTCGTCCTACGTGTCAATATTGTCCTATGTGTCATTGAGTTATAATTTCCTAGTCATTCATTAAAAAAAAAGAAGAAGAAAAAAGGGCAAGGCAGATCGCCAAAAAAAAAAGTGTGCCTGAAAAAAAAATCTGAAAATAAACAAGATTTGATTTTGAATTTTATTGTCTTTTCCTAGTTGATATAGACTTTTTCCTTTTTTATAGATAATCTAGACTATTTAGATTGTGTCCATCTAGGTGAAACACATCCAAATAGATACTACCTTATCTATATCTTCTCTTTCCTTATCTAGATTTATTTAATCCTAATCTTTCTCCACCATCCTTATCCTTCCCCATCACATTAATTTTCGTCCATATCACACCCTAGTGGATCGAAAATTACTCCCTACACCACTATGTGCACTATACACCATCTGTACACCATCCGGTTCATACACCCGTACACCAAATTCACCCTACACCCGTACACCATACACCAAAAACAGCCGGTTTACCTACACCATCCATATTGCAGCCCCACATCATCAAGTTAGATGGATCTAATCGAAGCCCGCCTGAATCGATTCAGAGATGCCGATGGTCTACACTGCAATAAGATAACTATCCCAGAGTTCGAGGGTTTACACGATCTAGATGCGTACCTAGATTGGGAACGTAGAGTTAATAAGATTTTTGAGTTCTATGATTTTCCTGAGCTAAAGAAGGTGCAATTAGTTTTGCTGAAGTTTAAAGGCTACGCAGCAATATAGTGGGGATTCCAGCAAAATCGATGTCGCCGAGATCACCACCTACCTATCAACACATGACGTAAGATGAAAGATGAGATGTGGGAACGCTTCATTCTAGACCACTACCAATGGAAGCTGGGCGAGAAGTAATACAAGCTTAGGCAAGGATATCGAAGTGTAGATGTCTACTACAACAAAATAATTGAAGCTATGAGACGAGCTGATATAGAAGAATATCCAGAAGATACCATGGTTAGATTTCTAGTTGGTCTACGAAGTGTAATTTGTGTAAAGGTAGCATTGTATCACTTCGACGAGTTCGAGGACATGGTGGAATATGCCATTCGGATAGAAAAATGGTTGGAGGAACTAGAGCTGATGCCAAAAGAGAAGGTTCAAGAGGAGAACCATATTGTGTTACCATCCGAGTTCATTGCCATCAATGATGATTCTACTTCCAAGGTACCGATTCTAGACTTTGTTGAAGCACCTATTATGTCATTGCCATTTGTTCCTATGTGCTTAGACATTGGAGAAGTCGAGAAAGAAGAAGTGAAGATCAATATTGCAAATGAGGAACCCGAAGTAGTTGAAAAATTGATGGAGATGCAGCCATGTTCTGAAGAAAAGAATGACATCAATTGGACAATGAGTGTTGATCATAAGGAGCTCGATCCAGCAAGCATGAAGAAGCCACTGATTTCTAATATTTTTTATGAACCATGTACTTTTAATGTCATTATTCTACAGGTGGCCAAAGATGTGACATATGATATTGATGAGCTACCAAAAGAGAATGAAGATCAGTTCATGTTCGTCTTCGATCCGGGCCGTTCGAATTCAGGGATGAATTCTTTTCAAGAGAAGGGGAATGATAAATCCACAATAAGCATCAAAGAATCGAGTCCAAAGCTTCCATTAAAGAGCCCCAAGATTGTTATGTTTTTCAAAATTAAAGATTGGAAATCTAGGTTTGAAGAACAAAACATGAAGAGAACAAGTACTTGAAGAGATGAGAAGAGAAGAGGTCAACGTGTGCATGGAACTCGTTCACATCGCATATGTATAAAGAAATTTGAACATGATGAGCAGCCCATGAAGTTAATTAATTCAGCCCATGTTTTAATTATTAGAGCCCAAGTTGAAGGCCCAAATTATTTGGGATTTAATTTATCCATAGTTTAGATTTTTATTATTTAATTTTTAGTCTTTTTGATTTTTACCTTAAATAGAGTTCTAATTAAGGTAGGAATCCTTGTTAGATTAGGAAACCTTTTTATTTTTGATTTCTTAGTTTTTTAAGTTATATTTTCATCCACCCCCTTCACCTATATAAGGGGATCAGTTGTGAACTTTATTTTTCAGACGTTGCATGAATAAATTGAAGTTATATTCACAATTGTCTCACGATCGATCAGTTAATCAACTATCCTATGTTATTTAGACCTTGCAAATCTAAAGTCCTATCTTAAGCTTCTTTTTAGTTCCATTGAGTTCTAGGGGGATGTGCTTAACAATCCGGAGAAGATCGAAGTAGTTGCATTTCGTCTCATTGAAGTCGGGGTTCAACTGAAGTTCTAATCCTTCTATCTATCACCATCCATTACCGATGCCATCTACCATCTTCCACAAGCCATAATTCGTCCATCATCATGTCTATTTCATCCAAGTAAGTGTTTCAACATCCCGTTCCATAATTCGTAGTCCTAACCGAATCCATCCATGTCGCCATCCCAATCCGCCGTACGTTTCTAGTGTCCATTTATTTATGTTATGTTTTAACTTAATTGAGTTATATTGCTAAGTTTCTTAAAGGTCTATTTAATCAAGTTACAATTCAGTTCATAATCGAGTCATATTTATCATTGTTTAGTCATTTATTTTGTTCTAGTATTAGTCAGGTTGAATCCTTCTTTAGTTGACGTGTGTTTTGATTCTATAAGTCTTTCGTGCATTTTCTCTCGGTGTTGATCATCATACCGGGATCATATCAAGTTTGCAAGGAAAGTTAGCATACTTGCGAAGGTTTATCTCAAACCTAGCAGGGCGATGTCAACCTTTCAGCCGAATCATGAAGAAAGGAGTCCCGTTTGAATGGGATGAATCATGCCACAATTCTTTCAAAAGTATCATAGGAATATTTGATGAAAGCTCCAGTATTAGTCGCACTAGTTGTAGGGCGGCCATTGATTCTATATATTGCCACCCAAGAGCGTTCTGTCGGGGCACTGCTCACGCAAGAGAATTAAAATGGAAAAGAGAATGCGCTATACTACTTGAGCAGGATGATGACACTGAATGAACTGAATTATTCTCCAGTTAAGAAGTTATGCTTCTCATTGATTTTCTCCATTCAGAAACTGAAGCATTATTTTCAAGCTCATACGGTTTGCCTGATCTCAAAGACAAATCCATTAAAGTACATGATGACGCGACCGGTTCTGTATGATCGACTAGTACGTTGGTATCTTTAGCTTCAATAATTTGAGATCATCTATGTTCCTCAAAAGGCTGTGAAAGGATAAGTATTAGCAGACTTCTTGGCTGACCACCCAATCCCGGCCGAATGGGAGTTAGATGATGACCTCCCTGATGAAAATGTTCTTGCAGTTAAAGTTCTACCCCTGTGGAAAATGTATTTTGACGGTGCATCTCATAGAGAAGGAGCGGGTGCTGGAGTTGTATTCATAACACCTGAAGGAGAAGTGTTGCCATATTCTTTCACCTTAACTGAAAATTGCTCCAACAATGTTGTCGATTATCAAGCACTCATCCTAGGTTAGAAATGGCATTGGATTCTAAGAGACTTCAAATTAAAGTCTATGGGGACTCCAAGCTAGTGATCAACCAGCTACTTAGATCATATGATATCAAGAAACTTGAGTTAATGCCCTACGTTAAATAGGCTCAAAGGATGATCGGATGGCTTGGAGATGTAGAACTTGAACATGTTCCAAGGAAAGAAAACAAACAAGCAGGCGCACTATCTAAGCTTGCTTTTACAATAGCTGATGCGATCCTCCCAGGAGTATCAGGTTACAACGGTGGAATTGGGTGGAATCTCGAACCCTAGCCTCACAACGATGTTGAACCACAAACCAATTAGATCCGCAACCCGCTATCAATTGGAAACATGAACTCATGATTGATGGTAACACCACAAACATTTATGGGTTGTTTGTTTGATAAGTCGAAGAAGCCTCATGGGGTGTGCGTGAGAAAGAGAGAATTCTCCAGAGAGAAATAACTCGCTAAAATAAAATTTGTATAATGACTAATGTAAGTTGTCTCAAATAATTTAGGATAAGCCCTTATATAGCTGGGTAAAATAAAACCCTAAAATCAAATCCTAACCTAAAAAAGAAATAAATAAATAAAAATCGGATAAATCCGCAACAGTCCAAATTGGCGCGACTCGGGCCTACTCACGCTCCGAGTCATGCTGTAGCTCGCGCCAGGCCCAGAGCAGAACACATCGCGGGTGCAACTGGTACGCTCACACCATCACTCGCGCTGTAACTCGTGCTCATGGGCGTGACCGGTTCACTTACACCAGGACTCGCACTGGCCACTTGCGCCGGCCTTCATGAATGCTCGAACTCGATCATCGGCACCTCGACTAGGATCGTATCATTCTCCTTCTCTTGAAAGAGATTTGTCCTGAAATCCGAACCTTTACCTGGATCCAAAACGAACACTATCCGATCATCAAACTATCCCAACACAAGCCGCACAAGATACATCTTCAAAATCATCTAGCCTGTGTCAAATGGCCGCAATCTCAACGCCATAGAATGCCCAACTATTGAATGCATAAACAAATCCAGTGGGACATCAACATCGAGCGGAACATCTTCAACAACCTGTAGAATAAAGACATCACAAGAAAAAGTTTGACAAGCAATGTAGCTCGGGTCCACTCACACCTCGGGTCACGATGTAGCTCACGCCAGGCCCAGAGCAGAACACATTGCGGGCGTGACCGGTACGCTCGCGCCACCACTCGCGCTGTAACTTGCGCTCATGGGCACGATCGGTTTACTCGTGCCAGGACTCGCGCTACCACTCGTGCCAGCCTTTCTGAACGCTCGGACTCGATCATCGGCACCTAGGCTAGGATCGTATCAATAGCCATGCCTAGTAGTAAAATTCACATCCCAATTTGCAAAATTTGGGTTGTCCCCCCTCTGTTTGAAAATTAAAGTGATGAAGAAGAAGAAAATTGTGCGATTGAAGTATTTGAAATCAATAAAGAAGATTGGCATTAGCCATTCATTGACCACTTGGAATATGAAAAGTTGCCAAGTGACCTACGCCGAAGAGCCCACATTCGACAGTGAGCCAATCATTTCATTTATTTTAAAGGCACACTCTACAGGTGTTCGTTCGATGGAGTGTTCCTGAGATGCCTAGGCGACGAAGAAGCAGGACAGGCTATGGAGGAAACACACTCAGGAATTTATGGAGCACATCAGTCCGGTCTAAAGTTACACTTTCGAATTAAGATGATGGGCTACTACTGGCCAACTATGGTTAAAGACTGCATGGATTATGCACAAAGGTGTCAACCCTGTCAGTTTCTTGCAAACCTTATCCACCAACCTCCGGAGCCACTGTATCCTACAGTCGCCTCTTAGCCATTTGACGCTTGGGGTTTAGACGTGGTAGGCCCAATGACTAAGTCTTCTAGAGGACACTTATATATCTTGGCAGCGACTGACTACTTCTCTAAATGGGCTGAGACCGTTCCTTTGAAAGAGGTGAAGAAAGATAACGTCGCTGATTTTATCAGAGACAATACAATCTATCACTACGGGATCCCTCGATACATCATCACTGATAATGGGAAGCCGTTCAGCAACGCCTTGATAGATAAGTTGTGTGAGAAGTTTAGGTTCAAACAAAGAAAATCGTCAATGTACAATGCTGCCGCCAACAAGACCCTGTGCAATTTGCTCAAAAAGGTGGTCGAAAAGTCAAAGCATGATTGGCATGAAAGAATTGGAGAGGCATTGTTGGCATACAGGACTACTCATCGGACTCCTACTCAAGAAACTCCGTATTCGTTGGTGTGTGGTGTGGAAACTCTCATTCCCCTCGAACAACAAATCCCATCTTTGAGGATCGCAATCCAAGGAGGTTTAACAGAAGAAGAAAATGCCCGGTTGTGCCTTGAAGAATTGGAAGCTTTAGATGAGAGGAGGCTGGAAGCACAACAAAGGCTCGAGTGTTATCAAGCTCACCTCTCAAGAACCTTCAACAAAAAGGTGCGGCCACGCTCTTTCCAAGTTAGGGATCTAGTGCTTGCAGTGAGAAGGCCAATCGTCACCACCCACCGTGTTGGAAACAAGTTCATTCCTAGATGGGACGGTTTGTATGTCATCACAGAAGTGTACACAAATGGTGCTTATAAATTGATCTCTAAAGACCGTGTGAGGGTTGGCCCGATAAATGGGAAATTCTTGAAGCGCTACTATCCAGAAAAAATAATGTACAAAAAAAAGAGAAAAAAAAGAAAAAAAAACAAGAAAAAAAATGAAAAAGAAAAAAAAAGGGAAAAAGAAAACGCTCCATGACTTATGAGTCTAAACTGCACGTCACTCCTGACCCGCATGAGTATAAACTGTGTACGGTAACCACGAAAAGTTAAATTTATGTGGCTAAACTGTTATTTATCCCACCAAAATGGTAAAATTTATGTGGTTAAACTATTACTTACTCCACTTTGTCTATATAGTGGTTAAATAAATAGTCACTCCTGGCCCGCATGAGTATAAATTGTGTACGGAACCCCCTAAAAAAAATTCATCATTTGAACTACGTTTTGACTTGATCCCTTTAAAGGGTACGTAGGCAGCTTAGATATATTCTAAGTTCAGTCATTATTAGTCTTTTGTTTTGGAAGTTGAATAGTTATAGCTGAATGATGAATATCTTCCAAGAAAATGAGAAGTAATTCAGAGATTTAGAGAAATCACAAAAGCAACATCATTTCAGAAACAGTCGTTAAAAAAATCAACTAAAGGAATGATGACGATATCGAGAAATTAGGCATGGCGACGAGTAGATCCACCTTTTATTTACCCAATTTGAGGAGCACTTTCTTGATGATTCCACCATGATTGCAAGTTAGCTCCATCTTCAAGTCCGTCTTCAAGCTTCAAGCTTATCCAAGCTAGTTCCATCTTCAAGTCCATCTTCAAGCTTGAAGCTTATCCAAGCCAGTTCCATCTTCAAGTCTGTCTTCAAGCTTCAAGCTTATCCAAGCCTGCTCCATCTTCAAGTCTGTCTTCAAGCTTCAAGCTTATCCAAGCCAGCTCCATCTTCAAGTCCGTCTTCAAGCTTTAAGCTTATCCAAGCCAGTTCCATCTTCAAGTTCGTCTTCAAGCTTCAAGTGCAAGTCGACTAAATCTTCAAGTCCGTCTTCAAGCTTCAAGTATCCAAGTCAGCTACATCTTTTAGCTTCAAGTGTGAAATTCGGCTCTATCTTCAAGTTCTACCTTTAAGCTTCAAGCAACTCAAGTTGAAATCTTCTCCACACAGAAGTTGAAATGAAGTCATGCTCTTATTGAAGTGGAAACTATTGTCTAGTGATAGCTGACATCTTCAGCTTAATGGAAATGAAATCTCCATGTTGAAGTCAAAATCTCCATTTCGACAAAGCTTTTAATCTTCGTGTAGAGGATTACAAATCAATTTCTCTCTTCGCGGCTGCTTGTCATCATCTGTGATCACTAAGTATTGTTTCCCCGAGATATTCGTGTCTTGGAAATGAACCATACCTAAAAAAAGGGATGAATAAAAGTATGAAATATGCCAAAAAAAAGGGAAAAGAGACTCTACCTCCGAGTTAAAAAAATTCCTCAAATCCTTCGATAAAATTTTGGACGTCTCGATCAAATTCACGAGCAAGTTCAATCAAATATGAATTCCTACAAAAGAAAAGGAGAGAGGTTAGAGCCCAAATAAGTTTCGAAGCCCACATATAAAAAAACAAAAGGAAAAGGCCCAAATAAAAGAAAAGGCAAGGAGAACAAGAGCCCAAATCCTCAACAAATGGCCTAAATTTCTGTAAGCCCACATCCTTTAACCAAATAGATTCTCTCTCCAGCCCAAGACCGAATCTTTTCTCTCTCTCTCTCTCACGCAAGAATCCTTCTCTCTCTCACTCTTGAAAAACCCAATTAAAAACCTAACTCTCTTTCAAATTTCCCTGGAATTCAGTAATGGACGGGTATTTGTCCTATTTAACGGCGCTGGGACATTCACGGAGCTCTCAATCTCCATCACCCTCCCACTCAGCATCAACCTCTGCCACGACTTCCACCCACAAGCGGAAGCTGCCGCCGGAGGACCACGAGCCGCCGTTTCCACCGTCGTTTTCCAACACGCGAGATGACCCACTGACCTCGAATGATGACCTGGAGAGCGACAGCATTCGCGGTGCCAACTCAGACTCCGATGACGAGCCGGAGGAGGTTGTCAATGATGAGGAGGAGTACGGCCACTTTATGTGTAATTTCACCGCTTCTCGGCTGGAAAACTGCAACACCGGCGGCCCCGTGACTAGGAATGCGAAGATCAAAGCTAAGAGTTCGGTGAAAGTTGAGTCATTTGACGCAGTGAAAGATGGAAACATTAACAACAAATAATTCTGGCATGGTGATAAAACTGGAATCGATTAAGAATATCATTGAAGAATTTAAGTTGAAACTGCAGAAAGAAGCATCTGACAATGTTGTTGTTACGTCGACTACCCAGTCTTGCACCTCTTTCATCCCACTCCTTCCGATTATACTCCCACTCCTAAATCTCTGTAAGTGATGTGCACCGGCTATTCGAAAGCTCATCGAGAGGCTGTTGTTTTGGAGTTGGCGGCGGGTGCAGGATTTGAGTTCCAGTTCAGCGGAATGCGAGGTAGCTGTGTGGCCTTTGCACTTTGATCTCGAGCTTCAACCATTCAAGGTCCGTTAATGCTCAACAACTGTACGGGAGAGATTGTCGCCGGTGTTAGGAGGTTGTATCAGATGCAGGCTAATGGCACTCTGCTTTTTTCGACTCTTCCTGTCAAATCTCTGTTTTCTAAATCGGAAACACTAGGGTGGTTATTGATCATGAGGCTGTCCCAATATTTGTAAAGTTTCTAGGTTCACCCAGCGATGATGTCCGTGAGCGGGCTGTGTAGGGATTGGGAAATGTTGCTGGAGATTCTCCTAAATGTCATGACCTTGTCCTCAGTAATCGGGCCCTGACCTCCTTGTTATCTCAGTTGAATGATACTGCTAAGCTTTCAATGCTGAGAAATGCCACTTGGACTCTATCTAACTTCTGCAGAGGCAAGCCACAACCTCCCTTTGAACAGGTAAAACCAGCACTTCCAGCCCTTGAGCGTCTTGTTCATTCAGATGATGAAGAGATACTTCTGGTGAAAGCCTTAGGAAAGGTATAAAGATGACGCTCTACGCGAAAGATGAGCCTGTATCATACGCTCTCACAGGGATCCAAATAGTCTAAATGGATAAAAGTAGACAAAAGTAAATAATAATTGGGAAAAAACAACAACTTTTAAAAATAGGTAGTTTGTTAGGCAATTTGTACTATTTTAGACTTGGTCCCCGCACCCAATGATTGACACATTGTACTTTTGGCAGACATTAAATGCACCTAACAGCTGAAACCCTAATTCTAAAAACGAAACCCTAACAGCCTCGATTATATGTAGTAAGCCTCGATTAATTTTTAGCCTTGATTATTTTCTAAAAATCTCCTCGATTGAAATTCCAATATTTGATTAATTCATAGCCTCGATTAATTTCCTAAGTTGAGCCTCGATTATGATCATTTAAGAAGAATTGATGATTTAAATATCAATTCTCCTGAAATCGATGCTTCATCGATTAATTATGTATTAATCGATGCTTCCTCGATTAATTTTTAATAAGCATAGATTAAGAAAAAACTATCCTAATTTCCTAAGTTGAGCCTCGATTATGATCATTTAAGAAGAATTGATGATTTAAATATCAATTCTCCTGAAATCGATGCTTCATCGATTAATTATGTATTAATCGATGCTTCCTCGATTAATTTTTAATAAGCATAGATTAAGAAAAAACTATCCTATTCGATTAATTCATAGCCTCGATTAATTTCCTAAGTTGAGCCTCGATTATGATCATTTAAGAAGAATTGATGATTTAAATATCAATTCTCCTGAAATCGATGCTTCATCGATTAATTATGTATTAATCGATGCTTCCTCGATTAATTTTTAATAAGCATAGATTAAGAAAAAACTATCCTATTCGATTAATTCATAGCCTCGATTAATTTCCTAAGTTGAGCCTCGATTATGATCATTTAAGAAGAATTGATGATTTAAATATCAATTATCCTGAAATCGATGCTTCATCGATTAATTATGTATTAATCGATGCTTCCTCGATTTCTTTTTTAACATTGCCTCGATTAGATTTTTAAAATTTCATCGATTATTTTTAAAATAATCGAGACCTTCATTCCAAAAGAATGGAGGCAATGTTCCCTACAATTAATCATGATTTTTTTAGTGAATGCATTTATTTCTTGCTCTCGGTGGGTACTCAGTTTCAATAAATAAAAAGAAAAGGTTGTTGGCTTCATTAAATGAAAAGAAGGGGAAGGTAGGACCGAATTAATGAAAAGAAGGGGATGTTGTACCGAATTAAATACATTCTAATGTTTTACAACGAGGTAGGTGAAATTTCTGAATAAATAGATGTAGAATCCGGAGCTCATTCACACTACAATACAAATCTCATTCACAAAAATCATACAAGTTTTTATTCACACTACACTACAAATCGACGAAGAATAGCAAAAGTTGGAGAAATTTATTCGAGCAAGGGGCGAAAGAAAGATTTTTCTGGAGAAAAAAATAGTGCACGGAAATTTTCACCCATTTTCAAAGGTACGTCTTGTACTCCATTTTTTTGAACTTATTTTGCAAATATCTATTATTTTGATTATATATTGCATGTGTTGTTAGATTTACTTTGAAAATAGGTGACATTGAGTGATACGGCCTTTTTTTGGAATTGGTTGTTACTGTTTAATTTAGGTCAGTAATTTAGGTTAATTGTTGTTGGTTTTGAATTTAATCGATGTTTATTTGATTTTGAGGGTTGTATAATGTTAAACTAAATATAATCGATGTTGTTATAGAAGCGTTTAGGCTGTGAAAAATTATTCGATGCCTTCATTTTTATAATCGATGCCGTAGAATATAATCGATTAGTGCCTTGATTGATTATTTGATCTTAATTGTGGCTTATTTATTTTTAATTGTGGATTATTTGTTGTTAATCGATGACTAGCTTTCTATCGAGGAGCATAAAACATAATCGAGGAGCATAAAAAACAATCGAGGCCTTCCTCGATTAATTTGAAAAATAAAAACTAATCGATTAGTTAAAAAAATTAATCGAGTTACTAATCGATTAATTTAAGAAACAAAAACTAAATCGAGTCACTAATCGATTAATTAAAACAAACTAATCGATTAATAGTTTAAAAAAAACTAATCGAGTAGTCCTTTAATTAAAAACAAACGAATCGATTAATAATAATTTTAATAAAACGTAATCGATTAGTAGTTTAATTAAAAACAAACTAATCGATTAATAATTTGCAAAAAAAACTAATCGATTAATAGTTTAATTAAAACTAATCGATTAGTAGTTTAATAAAAAAACAAACTAATCGATTAATAGTTTAAAAAAAAACTAATTGATTAGTCCATTAATTAAAAACAAACTAATCGATTAATAGTTTAATTAAAAGTAATCGATTAGTAGTTTAATTAAAAACAAACTAATCGATTAATAATTTGCAAAAAAAACTAATCGATTAATAGTTTAATTAAAACTAATCGATTAGTAGTTTAATAAAAAAAACAAACTAATCGATTAATAGTTTAAAAAAAACTAATCGATTAGTCTATTAATTAAAAACAAACTAATCGATTAATAATAATTTTAATAAAAACTAATCGATTAGTAGTTTAATTAAAAACAAACTGATCGATTAATAATTTGAAAAAAAACTAATCGATTAGTAGTTTAATAAAAAAATAAACAAATCGATTAATAGTTTAAAAAAAACTAATCGATTAATAATAATTTTAATAAAAACTAATCGATTAGTAGTTTAATTAAAAACAAACTAACCGATTAATAATTTGAAAAAAACTAATCGATTAATAGTTTAATTAAAACTAATCGATTAGTAGTTTAATAAAAAACAAACTAATCGATTAATAGTTTAAAAAAAACTAATCGATTAGTCCTTTAATTAAAAACAAACTAATCGATTAATAATTTTAATAAAAACTAATCGATTAGTACTTTAATTAAAAACAAACTAATCGATAAATAATTTGAAAAAAAACTAATCGATTAATAGAGGCTTGGGGTTTATTGGGTTTTAGGGTTTACGTTTAGGGTTTAGTGTTTTATAGGGTTTAGGGTTTAAGAGGGTTTAGGGTTAAATTGTGATCTCATGTAGCATTGTTTATAAATTGTCCAGATGGTTAGACGCCGCATTATTGTACATCACAGTGGACGATGGGAGAGATCAGAATATGTAGATGGGGACGAACAACTCGTGACGATGTCATCCGATAAGCTGTGTTTTAGCTCACTGGTAAGGGAGGTTCACAAGTTGTTGCGGACTGACCCGAACATGATCGAGTATGAATTATTTTACCTCACCAGCACCAATACTGGTAGACGGATCAGAGCATCTTTGCAAGATGATGGAGATTTGCTCGATTTGCTTCACGAGCAGACTACTGAGCTGGTCGTGTACATGATTTCAAGACAGTTGGAGGGTTCTAGAGTCGGACCATCTATGAGGGATGACTATGTTCTCTACTTTTCACATGCAGAGACGCATGGTCCTACTGCAGAAGAAGAGGGAGAAGGAGAAGAAGAGGCAGAAGGAGAAGAAGAGGGAGAAGAAGAAGAACAAGAACAAGAAGAGGTGAATGATAGAACGAGGTTGGTGGAGTCACTATTGACAGAATTCAGTGGCTGGCTTCATTCTTCTGCTGATCGTACAGACAGATTGCTGTGCTTGACGGGAGTCGTCCCACCATCTACCACTGGTGTTCCGTTTAGATCTGACGGGCCTTCGAGCAATTGGGTGGTTCCCCTTGCTGACTGGGACATTGCGGGCCCACTATCTTGGGATGAGGGACAAGCACCAGACTTAGATTCACTTCACCAGGGAGCTATTTTTCAGACGAAGGAGGATCTCGCCCTGGCGGTCGGTATCTATCACATGCAGAATCGAGTGGAGTATGCCGTGTATCGCTCGAATAGGTCACGATTGGGCTATGTTTGCAAGCATGGCGGTGATTGTCCGTTCAAGTGCTTTGCGGTTGCTGATGGGCATATGTGGAGAATATACAAGTTCAACGGCACTCACACATGCCATCTTGATATGGGTCGAATTGCTCCGCGACAGGTACCTGCACGAGTGCTCAGAAAATACTTTGCTTGTAGATTGGTGGACGAGCAGGTTGTTCTGAAGCCGAAGGAAATGATGGCGGAGCTTGTGCGTGAGTTTGGCATCCACATCGACTACAGCTTCGCTCTGCGCACGAGGAACATTGCCATTCAGATGGTATATGGAGACTTTGACAAGTCCTACGCACAGTTGCCCGCTTTCCTTCACACTCTGCAATTGATGAATCCGGGTACTGTAGTAGACATGGAGATCACGAGTGATGGTCGGTTCAAGCATTCATTCCTTGCTCTCGGTGCGTGTGTCAGTGCATTTCTCCAATACGCTCGTCCAGTGCTTGTGATCGATGGGACCCACCTGAAGGGAAAGAACAAGGGTGTTCTTTTTGTCGCTGTGACGAAGGATGGAAACGAACAGATCTTACCTGTTGCAGTTGGGCTCGGACCGATAGAGAACGATGAATGTTGGATATGGTTCCTGGCCCACTTGCACATGGCTCTGGGTGACATAGATGATCTTCTCATCGTTTCGGATCAGCATCAGAGCATTAAAAATGCTGTGGAGGCCGTCTTCCCGAGAGCGACGCACGGACTGTGCTACTACCATTTGAAGAATAAGATGATGAAGAGAGGGAAACACGTGACGACGCTATTTCAGGAGGCTGCCTACGCATATCGAAGAGACACCTTCCGGGAGAGTATGTCGACGTTGGAGCAGGTCTGTCCAAATGCATATCAAAAGCTATGTAATATTGGCCCAGTGCATTGGGCTCGTTCACACTGTCCCGTACGGCGCTACGGGTTCATGACATCTAATGCCGCGGAGAGTCTCAATGCTCGTCTGTTGTGGGCGAGGAGCTTACCTGTTTGCTCGCTGCAAGAGATGTTTAGATAAATTGTTGAGCAGTGGTTCGTCGAGCGACGTGCGGCAGCACAGAGCTCAAATCATATGTTGACTGATGGCATCGCGCTGAAGCTTTCGGGGAACGTCGATAAGGGACGCTGCTATGCCGTGCGGCCCACTACATTAGCAACTTTATGGAAAGTCGAGGTTGGGAGGGAGGTCTACATGGTCGATCTTCAGAACCGGACCTGTGACTGTCGTGAGTTCGAGCTGGACTTGATCCCCTGTTCTCACGCGGCAGTGGTCATCTGGTATGATATTTAAATGTCTATTTGTTCTTATTTTCTTACTTGTAGCTAATCGAGTGTGTTGAACTTTATTTTCCCTTTCGCAGTTGTACTGGTGCGGCTATATATGATTATGTGGACATGTGTTATAAGGCGGAGAGCTTGGTAGGCATGTATAATTCGGTCATCAGGGGTCTGCCTCATCCAGAACAATGGATTATGCCCGATGCATTTGGAGCACGAGTGGTCTTGGCGCCAGATATCAGACGACGTGCTGGGCGTCCGTCTACATCCAGAGCTCGAGCCCCGTTTGAGGCCTCGTCCAGTGCACGAAGACAGTTTTGCACTAGATGCCATAGACAGGGGCACAACAGGCGCGTATGCACATCCCATTTGCCTATTGGCGGTGTTGATCTGAATTCACCGCCCGAAGATGTTCCGCGGAGAAGGGCGCCGAAGAAGTGTAGCATTTGCGGTAGTACGGAGCATACATGTCCTACATGTCCTATTCGATTGTCGGTCGATGAGCATTAGTCAATTAAATGAAGTTGTTGTGTTTTTACGAAACAACTTATTTTGTCATGAATCAGATTATTTTGTCACTAAGCAACTTGTTTTGTCACGAGAAGTCCTCTTTCACAAAAACATTTACATTAATCAAGTTCATGTACAAAATGAACAAAAACACCACATAAGTCATAGTCTACTCATGTACTGCCTGGATCAAAGTCAATGAATATATTCGAGCCCCTATAACCTTCCGATACTCATGTACTGCCTGCTCCGATATAGCGGGTGGAGGTCTTGCACCCAATAGCCGCTCCACGTACATACAGACATATACCCCACAGCTCGTGGAGTCGACCTGCACGTACTGATCCGGTATAGAGTTGTCCAGGGTCATCGCAAAAGCACATCGGGGCGGCATCGGACGACCCTCCCAAAAATCGGCACATATGAGTAGGCGTGGAAGTAGGCGGAGTAGGGGCATCAACTCTCTATCTCGCCTCTCATACTCTACGCGGTCACTCGGATCGTCCATCTGAAATAGTAGTGAGTCGTACAACTCTACTACCCAATCAGAAAAGCGGATACGAACCACTACCTAGTGCTCACCTGAGACGTCACATACCACGATAGCCTACAACATAAAATCGGGATCATACCAAGATTGACGTCAGAAAATAATATATGACAATATATTATTTGCTTGTGAAGCTCACTTACATAAGCACGCCCCTTCCATGCCACCTGATACCGCCCATCACTGCCCTGTATCCGCTGTATCAGGCCCTCTGCAGGTCTCCACCGCTGGTAGTCATCATCCCCGTATGTCGCGCTGCACAGGGGGTTAATAGGATGAAGGATCTTCCATGCTCCGACGAGGGCCTCCTGCAAAAATTGAATCACGATTATGACTGAAGTAAAAAAAGACTAACTAACAATGTTTTGCAAAAAACATTCAAACAAGTACTTGAACTCACATATAGTCCGGTATTAGCCACCGCTGTCGGACAACCAGGGTCCCTCTTTACTCGTCGAGCAATCGCGCTCAGAAAGTAGCACATGTGCACATCCTTCAACTCATTCCCCGGATCCTCAAGCTCGTCAAACCAGGACTGCCGCAGGCGAGCGCTCTTGAAGTAGAGCTGAACAACTGCTTGCAGACCCAGAAGTCTGAATCATGAGTAGGAGACCTGGAGGCTGCTATCATCCATGCCATTCATTAGCTGATAGGTCGCGCTAAAACCACCATGGGGTGGAGCCGAAGTGCTAGGACCATCCTGGACTACGGTGGGCTGTGGAGCCCTCACGCCAGATGGGCTAGGCTCCGGGCTGTGGCGGGCTCTAACGTCAGACGTGGATGATCTCCGGGCACGGCTAGTCCTCCCACCTAATGCCCGATCAATAGCCCGGTCCACGTACAACTGGACACGGGGCGCAATAGTCGTGTCAATAAGCTCCTGGACACGAGGCATCACTCGATCCACAACCCTCTAAATAAAACTCTCTGAGGGCTCTCCGCTGCTCGGCGTGCGATCCCTCCTCGAACGCTTCATTCCCCAAGCTCGAGGAGGGCTCTCTGGATCAATCGAATCTGCTGTGTGCACTGGTGCATCCTCAGTGGGGGGCAGCGCTCCAGTCTCAGTATGATCTGGCTCGTCCCTCAATGCCCGGCTACTCGAGGGTCGACTGGTCTCCTGACGGCCCGTCTGTGGTGTCCGAGCAGCTCTGGTACCTCGTGCTGATGGAGGGACAACCTCCTCTGCCGAAGTGGAACAACAAGATGCCACATTTGCAAGCATCTTCTTCTTGTTCCCGGATCGAGCGGGAACAAATCTCATGCTCTGAGCTCCAGGCTCCAACTGCATGCTCATGTAATATGAAGTTTCCGTCTCCTCGGGAGATGGCTCCAACATAACCACACGTGACTGCATGGAAATAATAATAATATCATTAAGATGAATTAATAAATATAGATCGAAGATTCTAAATATATCAAGAAACATCAAAACGTACCGCTCGCTGTAATAAGGTGGCTGGGTCGGTGGCAGGGAGACTGAATGTCCACCTCAAACATCGAGACACAGTGAGCTGTCCACTATGCACACCGGCCTCACTAGCCAACTCCGGTATCACCTCACAAGCCCATACCTGTAAAATGGATTAATGGATTAGTTACGTATTCACTTGATCCTCAACTAATTTAGAACAATTAAATTTAAACTAATTACCTGGAGTGCCCAGATCGGCCCGTAAAAATGATACTGTCCCGATCCTTTCCTGCCCATAGCCTCTCGTGTCCTGGGGACGAGGCCAATGTAGTGCATCAACGACTGGTAAGAATATGCACCCCATGGAAACGAGTTCCATCGCTCCACATCCTCCACTAGCGCCCACACCCATGGATCCACCGCCCGATACTGATCTAGGCAAAGAATCATCCGGTATACGAACAATATGTTCGCAACCTTCACATAATCCGCAGCGTCTCTGGCCATCCCCAGTTTTGTGAACCTGTCCTCCATCTGTTTGATTTTCGTACGCTTCCCTTCGAATAAACGGTGGTACACCGATCTCCTCGGAACAATATGTGTGCCATGAGGATCGAATGTCGAGCTGCCGAATCGTAAACCTGACACCAAGACGTACTCACTTGGACCGAACCGCAGCTGGGAACGATGAATGTGAAACCATGCCTCCAGCCCCACACGTGCACGATCCGGCGCGTGCACCTCGAACGTCATCAGCGCGTGTATGACCCTCTTCTGGACGTCACCACCTCTGTAGTCCAGAAAATATCCGAAACAGCCCAATCTGAATAGTCGCATGGCGTCATCACCAATCGCGAGCAGTGTGTCTCTAATCGTGTCAATAACACCTAGGATGGCGTACACGACGACCGAGGGCGTCCGGCTCCGTAACGGTAGTCTAACCCAATCAATCTAACAACATTTTCAAAATTAAAGTAAATTCTTTTAATATTTCATATAAATTGGAATTTCTTAAAATTTAAATTTAACATTAATCGATTAATTTTTTTTTATAATTAATCGATTTACATGAAATATTAATCGATTAGTCTTAAATTAATAGAGACAATTAATCGATTAGTTTTATTTAGGCTATTATGTTTTTTTTTTAAACTAATCGATTATTTTTTTTAACATTAATCGATTAGTTTTTTTTTTAAAAATTAATCAATTAATTTTTTTTAGACTTAATCAATTTACATTATATATTAATCGATTTGTATTAAATTAGGTTTTCTTAAACTAGCCATTACTTTTTTTTAAATATTAATCAATTAGTTTTTTTTTAAATTAATCGATTAATTTTTTTTATAATTAATCGAGTAAAAAGAAACTAATCGATTAGTCTTAAATTAATAGAGGCAATTAATCGATTAGTTTTATTTAGGCTATTAGGTTTTTATTTTTTAAACTAATCGATTAGTTTTTTTTAACATTAATCGATTAGTTTTTTTTAACATTAATCGATTAGTTTTTTTTTTAAAATTAGTCAATTAATTTTTTTTAGACTTAATCGATTTACATTATACATTAATCGATTTGTATTAAATTAATCGAGGAAGACCTCAATTAGCTTGTGTTTTTTAAAATTATTCGAGAAGGCCTCGATTTGTATGAAATTTATCGATTTAAATTAAATATTAATCGATCTCGATTAGTCATAAATTAATCGATTTTTTTTTTAATTTAATGGAGGAAGGCCTCGATTTGTTTTAAATTAATCGAGGAAGGCCTCGATTTGTATTAAATTAATCGAGGACTTCCTCGATTTTTTTTTTAAAATTAAGGTTCCTCGATTAATTAAGGTTCCTCGATTAGTCTAATTAAGGTCCTCGATTATTTTTTTTTAAATTATTAATCGATTATTTTTTTTAAATTATTAATCGATTAGTTTCTTTTTAATTAAACTATTAATCGATTAGTTTTTTTTAATCGAGCAATTACTTTTTTTTTTAAAATTTATCGAGGCTTCCTCGATTAGAATTGAATTAAGCTTCAATTGTTTTTTTTATTAGGACTCGATTAGTATTGAATTAGGTTTTTTAAACTTTCTCGATTAGTAGTAAATTAACAAAATACAAACCTCGATTATCAAATACAAGCCTCGATTAGCATAACAAGTCAAGATTAACATACAAATCCATTATTAACATAACAAGCCTAGTTCTAAAGCCATAACACAACCACAACCATTGCAAACATAAACAAAAACCAATTGCAAAATACGGTGATTAAATCTAGGAATGGATATACGACAATTTTAATGAAAAGGGCCGGAAACCTACTTGAGAAGTGGACGTCTCCGGTGCCGTTCCTTGCTCCATCGCCGGTGAAAGAGAGAGAGGTGCACAGCCGAACTGGAACTGGTTTTCTTTTTGAATTTGGTCGTCCAAAATAGAGAGAAGTAATCTTCGTTTTTTTAAAATTATATATCTTCAATATTCGAGTCACGGGACTCGCTATTAAAATCTTGGGGGAGAGAGAGAGAGAGAGAGAGAGAGAGAGAGAGAGAGAGAGGGAGTCACGGGACTTGATTAATGGTGGAGATGAGAGAGAGATAGAGAGAGAGAGAGATAAGAGAGAGAGATGGAGACGGGCAACAGGGTGTTTTGATTCAAAACCCTAATCATAAATAGGGCAGTTATGTTATTCAATTTATTGCATGAGTGGGCGGTTGGGCGGTTTTAATTCAAAAGAATACTCCATTAATATTCTATTTTTTTGCAGTTACTTTTGGCAGAAACAAAGTACAAATTTCTGTGTAATTTCAGATTCTAAAGATTGCCTACAAAACTCCTGCTTTTCAACAGCATCGATTAATTTAACATAATCGATTATTTTTAATTTCAACATAATCGATTAACATAATCGATTAATTTAACATAATCGATTACTTTCAACATAATCGATTAACATAATCGATTAATTTCAACATAATCGATTAATTTAACATAATCGATTACTTTTAATTTTTTTAACATAATCGATTATTTTTAATTTCAATCATCATCGATTATTTTTTATTTTTTAACAGCATCGACTATTTTTATTTTTCAGCATCGATTACTTTCAATTTTTTAACTGCATCGATTATCCCTATTTTTAAACAACATCGATTATTTGAATTTTTTAACTGCATCGATTAATTTTAATTTTGTTAATAGCATCGATTATGCCTATTTTTAAACAGCATCGATTATGTGTATATTTTTTAACTGTGTCAATTTTTTTTTAAAAAGCATCAATTAAGTCCAAACGGTCCTTGACTAAGCATCGATTATTTTTATGTAGCATCGATTATTTTATATACAACATCGATTAAGTTTTATGTGGCATCGATTAAGTTTTATGTGGTGGGGCTTTTAACTCAAAAGCTGGGGGAATTTATTCCCTTGCAGAATCTTGTCAGTTTTTTACTATTAAAATTGATATTGTGGGACCCTTTCCTAAAAAGTTTTAATAAACAAGTACAAAGTGTCGAAATAACACCTATGTTTTAAATCTTGATGTTTTTTCCCATTTCTTATTTACTTTTGTCTAAATAAACATTTCCCCCATCCAAATAATAGGAAATGAGGAATTACAAATATCTTTGTCAAGAATTTGGATAAAATACAAAGCACTACACGACAGTTTCTTTAGCTTTGGGGGCATTCTTTCTTATAGCAACAAACCCTAATGAACAATATATGGGTTATTGTTTTGTGCAATCTAATTATGAAAAAGCTACAATGTCTATGTGAAAATATAGTTGAGTCTACTACAGCTGTTGAAATTTAATGACAAGGAGTGGGAAAGCCTAGAAGAAGAACCACAAGCAGAACAATATGTACTATAGAAAATGGTGTTATACGGAAGACAACATGTATGCATTAAATCAGTAGGGAGAAGCCACTATAAAATAAAGAAACAACCGATGACTATATCGATTCTTTAGCATGCTTTAAAAAAAGGAAGGAGAAGAACAGTAGGAAGAAAGAAATAAAACTCACACAAGCAACAAGTTTGTTTCCTGGATCACTCCTCCCTCCAACGTATGCAGTGAGATTTCAACCGATCATGAAGAGCACAACAACATCATCCCACACTTCTCTCTGCTTGAAACAACAAGATTAACAAAGTTACATATCGCTGGCAGATCAAAAAAAAGAAAAAAAAAGAAAAAGAAAGGAGAATAGAAAAGTAGGGAAGATGAATTCACCACTTTCAAGCAGACAACGTGGAGTCCCCCCAAGCAAGGTCCTTGGCCGCAGATGGCTTCGCCCTTTTCTTCCACCGGGGAAGGTCATTTAATGAACATCCTGCCCCTCAAAGTTTGATGAAGCCATGATCGACAATGAAAATCAAGAACCGGAGTTGCAATTTCGAGGACCAATAACACGATCAAGAGCTAAGAAGCTTCAAGCATACTTGCAAGTGACAATTCGAAGAAAGCTGGAGATTGGAGATGAAGAAGTCGAGAGAAGCAATTCCAAGATAGTTAATTTATTAACTATTGAAGATCAAGATCACATCATGGAGAATTTAACTTGAAGAGTTGAAGATGAAGTGAAGAAGTGCACGTGTGCATGTGCATGAAGTTAACGTGTATGTGTGTGTGTGTGTGAGGAAGAAAATTGGTCCTTAATTAATTTAATTAAGGGGTTGATTTTCTTTGAACTATAGTATTTATTTTATTTAATTTAGACTATAGTTGGATCAGATTTTTATTTAATTTTTAGTCAATTTTCGGTTACAATTCAAATAGGTTTGACTAGAATTTTAATTAAGGCAAGTTCTTACCTAAATATAATTCTAGTTTAGGCAATTTCCTAGTCCAATTAGACTTGAATTTGGACCAGATTTTCGGCCCTTTAGACTAGTATTTTTCGGCCCCTATTGTCTTATAAATAGGTGTCGTATGCTTCATTGTTACTTTAGACATTTTTGAAGTTATTTTGCTTTTGCATACAATTGTGTCTTAACCTTTATATTCTTTTGATTGTTTTCCATCAAGAAAATTATCATTCTTAGAATTAGCACATCTAAGTCTTATTCAAGGGTATTGCTTAATCCACTTGAGGGATTAACTGGTATTCGCTATCGAATAACAACTTGGAGATTTTAGCTTTGGATACGTTCGAGATTGAAAGAGACTATCGGGTTATAATTCACATCAATGTTATCATCCTCCATCAACATTCACGACGCCATCCATACTCCATCAACGTACGTCTCCTTCAAGCCACAACAAGTTCGAGTTCTTCACAATTCAAGCCGTAAGTCCTTTCTATCATTATCATACCCTATCTACTCCAAGCCGTTCTTAACCCTCATATACGATTCCTATTCATATTTCCAGCCATATTCCTTCGTCCCATCAACCTTTGGAATTTGGTTTTGTGTTTCATAGTTCGTGTCATAGTCTAGGTATTTTAGTTGTCTAGATTAGCCGTATTTCTATCGTTTAGTTGAGTCGGATTGAAGCCCTTCTTTAGTTGACGTGTTCCGTATCCAGAAGTCTTCGGCTATGTCTCTAGATTCGTCCTAGATTAATTGTCCGGGTCGTATCATAGATTTGGCATCAGAGCCACGTCAGCTCTGCTGGTCGTGGTTCAATCCGACATTTCAAGTTTTATCCTATGTGTCATCGTATGTGTCTTTTATTTTATTACGTGTTATCATGTTGTAATAGCTAGAGTGCATTAAAAAAATGGAGAATCGGTTAAAAAAACCAAATTAAAAAAAGCCGATAAAAAAAGGCAATTAAAAAAAAAGAAATCGATAAAAAAAAATTGAGGCATATTCATTGTTTCTTTTTGAAGTCTTGTTTTATTTTTGGTACTTTCCTTTTAGTACTAGCTTATAGTTGGTAACTTCCTTGAGAGTCATATTTTATTTTTGGAACTTTCCTTCCAAGAGTTATTTTATTTTAGTAGTTTCCTTTTGAGTTGCATTCTATTTTTTTTTTGTTCTTTCCCTTTAGAGTCTAGTTCAATTAGGATATTGAGATTGTGTCACAATTGTGTAACACTTTCCAAATTACCTAATTTTCCTTTTCTTTTCTACTTCTTTCCTTCTACCCATTGGGGATCTATTCCACCCCAATCCATCTCAACCCACACACCACATCACTACTCTTGCCACATCATACTACTCGGGTTTCACAACTATTCGACCACATCATAGTCACATACCCAGTTGATCCTAGATAGAAATCCTCGTCAATCCTTCATGCAATTAAGTTGTACCCTCGATATTCGACAAAGAGTGATATTTCTCACCCCATTTACACGACACACACACCACACCACATACTTGAGTGTAAACAAGAGTGGTAAAATTAAGAGAGAAAACAAACGAGTGACGTGAGATTGTGAGGTCCATACCTTATTTTTCTTTACGTTTGTTCATTTTGTAGGTACCATGGACAAAGACAGAAATGAAGCCACAGCTTCGACCCCACCCTCAGACGATCTGAAGTCGTCCAGTGCACCCCCTCAATGGGATGCAAAGTATCAATACGAAGCCTTTTCAAAACACTTCTAGAAGCAGCAGCAGGCCCTATCCGACAAGTTGGATAACTTGGTGCATCAGTTTGAGCACATCAACAGATGACCAACTATCATGCAACCTGTTCGAGGAACCATTCAACGCAATGAGCGTGAAGAAGAGCCCGCAGAAGAGTCATATGCAGAAGAGAGCTCAGAAGCCGAATATGAGCCTCCACAAAGAGGTCATGGCCATCCATGAGGGCCTCATAGACGTGCAGCCTATACCAAGACGCATGATGGAGATGGTATGCTCAATAACATCAAGACGAGCATTCCAGAGTTTGAAGGCCTTCACGATCCAGATCTTTACTTGGATTGGGAACGTAAGGTAGACAAGCTTTTCACATGCTACGACTTCCCAGAGATCAAAAAAGTCCAGTTAGCATGCTTGGAGTTTAGAGGCTACGCCGCCTCATGGTGGCAAATGCAGCAAGAGAGACAGTGCAGAGATAGGTATCCGCCCGTGGATACTTAGCAAGAGATGAAAGATTTGATGTGAGGCTATTTCATCCCAGTGCATTATGAGAGAGAGCTCGAAAAGAAGCGCAACTGGATCAAGCAAGGTGCCAGATCAGTCGAAGATTACCATAAAGAGCTGGAACTGCCTTGAACCAAGTTGGAAAAGAAGAGACCTTAAATGTAACCATCATTCGGTACATTGAAGACATGAATCCTGACATTACTTGTGAAGTCAAACTAAAAGACTTCAATAGTGTAGAAGAGATGGTGCACTATGCATCAATTGTGGAAAGACAGCTCAGAGAGGGACACCGTAGATCGCATCATAGTATAGCCCCTATTTGATCACCTTGGAATAAAGGTACAAATTCCACACCACCTTCCACTCCTTCTACTGATCCTGTATGACCCCGAGGTCAAATCGGACTACCCCAATGATGTTTCGATCATTCCACACCGCAACCAAGCCGTAGAACCAACCCTACACCCACCGCACCAGTTAGGCCGAGTTACACACTGCCAAACCGACCAAACCGGTGCCAACTTCAGCCCCAAACCGAGCTCGAGACATTCAATGCCATAAATGTCATGGTTGGGGTCATTTTCAGAATCAGTGCCCAAACCGACGAGTTCTATTCCTCACGGAGCAAAATGAACTCGAATAAGCCAGTGAAGACGAAGAACTATCCAATGCCGATGCCTCCACAGAAGTAGACACCACCCAGACTGATTTTGAAGAAGAGGAACCCGAGATTCCTCATGTCATTTTGATTTCCATCCGCAGTCTGAACATAAGTCGAGAAGAAGAGCAACAATCACAGCGAGAGAACATCTTTTACACAAGAGTTGCTATTCAAGACAAGACTTGTGCAATGATCATTGACAGTGGCAGCGTGATCAATGTAGTTAGCCAGTATACTGTCGACAAGTGAGGATTCACCACAGTGAAGCATCCAAAGCCATACAGATTGCAGTGGCTTATAGATCGAGGCACAGTTTGTGTTACTGGTGAGGTACACGTTTCTTTTTCCACTGGTCATTATTCTGACACTGTATTGTGTGATGTTATTCCTATGGATAAAGTGCATATACTCTTAGGAATACCATGGCAATTTGATAGACAAGCCGTACACGATGGACTCCCGAACACGTACACCATCAAGAGAGATGGCTGAACCACTGTCCTTAAGCCTCTGTCCCCTAAGGTTGTTCAAGAAGATCAAGAGATAATGCAAGCAATGTTCAAAGAAGAGCGAGAGAAGGCCGCAGCCACCGCCGTCTGATCCATCACTGCCGACGGTCTCCCTTCAGCTGAAAGTCCTTCACCGCCGGCCACCCCTTTGCCCACAGCCAATACAGCCCCAAAACCACCACTACCTGGCTCTCTCAATCGTGGAAAAGGATTAAGTGCAGCTGCCCCATCCAATGAAAATAATCGAACATTGTTTTGTACAATTAAAGGAGTTGAAAAGGTTATTAAAGCAGGTTTGCCTTCAGTTCTTTTAACTTGTAAGAATAGTGCTACTAATGAAGTTTCTTTTCCTAGTGTTGTGCAGCCATTTATGAACAAGTTTGAAGACGTCTTTTCGAAAGATATTCCAAGTGGATTACCTCTAGTTTGTGGGATCGAGCATCAGATTAATTTCATGCCCGGAGCCGTTCTGCTGAACCACCCAGCCTATCGCACATCACCCAAAAAAAGAGATTGATCGACAAGTGAAAGAGTTGTTGGAGAAGAACAAAATTCGAGAGTCGATGAGCCCATTTGCAGTTCCAGTCATTCTCGTGCCCAAGAAGAACAATGAATGAAGAATGTGCATGGATTGTCGAGCCATCAACAAAATAACAGTTAAATACCATTTTCCCATTCCTAGACTTGATGATATGCTAGATGAATTAAGTGGATCAAATTTTTTTTCTAAAATTGATTTGAGATCTGGTTATTTTCAAGTTCGTATGCATGAAGGAGATGAATGGAAAACTGCTTTTAAGACTAAACATGGTTTGTATGAATGGTTGGTTATGCCTTTTGGTCTCACAAATGCACCGAGCACATTTATGAGATTGATGAACCATGTCTTACGTGATGTTATTGGGAAATATGTTGTTGTTTATTTTGATGATATCCTGATATATAGTCACAGTGCACAGGTGCACCTAGATCATCTTAGGCGCGTATTTATGCTTTTAAGAGATGCTCGATTGTATGGCAACATGTTTAAGTGTTTATTTTGTTTGGATAAAGTTGTGTTCTTAGGCTTTGTTATGAGTTCTAGAGGTATTGAGGTTGATCATTCCAAAATCAAGGCGATTGAGGAATGGTCAACGCCCAAAACAGTGTATGAAGTTCGATCCTTTCACGGCCTTGCCGGATTTTATCATCATTTCATGCGCGATTTCTCTAGCATAGCTACGCCTCTTACTGAGCTAAGCAAGAAGGATTGCAAATTTAAATGGGGTAAACAACAAGAGCATGTATTTAATACTTTGAAGTCTTTATTGTGTTCTGCTCCTATTTTATGTTTACCGGATTTTATTAAAACTTTTGAGATCGAGTGTGATGCTTCCGGGATAGGTATAGGTGCTGTTTTGATGCAGGAAAAATGGCCCGTAGCTTACTTCAGTGAGAAGCTAAACGACACCGTACTTAGGTACTCGATGTACGATAAAGAGCTATACGCTTTGAAGCGTACGTTGGAGACGTGGCAGCACTATCTTTGGCCCAAGGAGTTCGTCATTCACACGGATCATGAGAGCTTGAAGCATTTGAAAGGTCAAAGCAACTTGAACAAGCGACATGTGAGATTGGTCGAGTTCATCGAGTTATTCCCATACGTTATCAAGTACAAGAAAGGAGAGGACAGCGTCGTTACCGACGCACTCTCACGAAGGTACGCGTTGCTTAACCTAATGCATGTTAAGATGCTTGGATTTGAATCAATTAAGTCTTACTATGAATGGACCAGTTTTTCTCGTCCATATTTGAGAAGTGTTCAAAATTTACAAAGTCTTATGAGGGATTTTATGTGCATGATGGGTTCTTATTTAAAGAGTCTAAGTTGTGCATTCCTACTTTTTCTATGCGTGAGCTACTTGTATTAGAATCACATGCGGGAGGATTAATGGGACATTTTGGTGTGCATAAGACATTATCCTTGTTGCATGAGCATTTCTTTTGGCCGCATATGAAACGTGACGTTAAACGCATGTGTAGTAGATGTATTACTTGTCATAAGTCTAAGTCTACTTCGTATCCATTTGGTTTATACAATTCTTTACTTGCACCATCTAGCCCTTAGATTGATTTATCTATGGATTTCATTTTGGGATTGCCTAGGTCTAGATCGGGTAAAGACTCCGTGTTTGTTGTTGTTGATAAGTTTTCAAAAATGGTGCATTTCATCACATGTAGGAAAACCGATGATGCTTTTCACATAGCCAACTTGTTCTTCATTCATGTTGTTAGATTGCAAGGCATTCCTAAAACTATTGTTAGTGATAGGAATTCCAAGTTTTTAGGACATTTTTGGCGAGTTCTATGGGGAAAATTAGGGACTAAGCTTTTATTTTCCACTGTATGTCATCCACAAACCGATGTTCAAACTGAGATTGTGAATCGTACTTTAGGAACATTGCTTAGGTCTTTAATCAAGAATAATGTGAAGTCATGGGAAGAATGTTTACCTTATGCGAAATTTGCTTATAATCGTGTTATTCATTCTTCTACTAACATGTCTCCATTTGAGGTTGTTTATGGATTTAATCCACTAACACCTAACGATTTAATTCCTTTACCCATTGAGAATCTAACGAGTGTTAAAGGATTAAGGAGAGCTGATTTTATCAAGGAGATGCATGAGAAATTTCGAGCCCGAATCGAACAAAAGGGCTCCAAGATTACCGCCGACCGCAACACATGGTGCAAACGGGTAGTCTTCCAACCTGGTGATCGTGTTTGGATTAATTTAAGTCCTGGACGATTTCCTAACCTAAGGAAGTCAAAAATCTCACCTACAGGAGATGGTCCTTTCACCATTTTGAGCCGCGACAATGACAATGCATATCGCATTGATCTACCTGGTGAGTATAAATGTTCTTCAACTTTCAATGTTGATGATTTATCTCCATTTGTTTCAGATGAATTTGACCAAGATGATGATCCAAATTTGAGGATGAATTCTTTTTAGCAGGGGAGAATGATGAAGCCATGATCGACAATGAAGATCAAGAACTGGAGTTGCAATTTTGAGGACCAATAACTTGATCAAGAGCTAAGAAGCTTCAAGCATACTTGCAAGTGACAATTCGAAGAAAGCGCCAGATTGGAGATGAAGAAGTTGAGAGAAGAAATTCCAAGATAGTTAATTTATTAACTATTGAAGATCAAGATCACACCATGGAGAATTTAACTTGAAGAGTTGAAGATGAAGTGAAGAAGTGCACGTGTGCATGTGCATGAAGTTAACGTGCATGTGTGTGCGTGTGAGGAAGCAAATTAGTCCTTAATTAATTTAATTAACTTAATTAATTTAATTAAGGGGTTGATTTTATTTGAACTATAGTATTTATTTTATTTAATTTAGACTATAGTTGGATCAGATTTTTATTTAGTTTTTAGTCAATTTTCTGTCACAATTCAAATAGGTTTGACTAGAATTTTAATTAAGGCGGCAAGTTCTTACCTTAAATAGAATTCTAGTTTAGGCAATTTCCTAGTCCAATTAGACATGAATTTGGACCTGATTTTCGGCCCTTTAGACTAGTATTTTTCGGCCCCTATTGTCTTATAAATAGGTGTCTTATGCTTCATTGTTACTTTAGACATTATTGAAGTTATTTTGCTTTTGCATACAATTGTGTCTCAACCTTTATATTCTTTTGATTGTTTTCCATCAAGAAAATTATCATTCTTAGAATTAGCACATCTAAGTCTTATTCAAGGGTATTGCTTAATCCACTTGAGGAATTAACTGGTATTCGCTATCGAATAACAACTTGGAGATTTTAGCTTTGGATACGTTCAAGATTGAAAGAGACTATCGGGTTATAATTCACATCAATGTGATCATCCTCCATCAACATTCACGACACCATCCATACTCCATCAACGTATGTCTCCTTCAAGCCACAACAAGTTCGAGTTCTTCACAATTCAAGCCGTAAGTCCTTTCTATCATTATCATACCCTATCTACTCCAAGCCGTTCTTAACCCTCATATACGATTCCTATGCATATTTCCAGCCATATTCCTTCGTCCCATCATCCTTTGGAATTTGGTTTTGTCTTTAATAGTTCGTGCCATATTCTAGGTATTTTAGTTGTATAGATTAGCCGTATTTCTATCGTTTAGTTGAGTCGGATTGAAGCCCTTCTTTAGTTGACGTGTTTCGTATCCAGAAGCCTTCCGCTACGTCTCTAGATTCATCCCAGATTAATAGTTCGGGTCATATCAAAGTTTCTCTTTTGCTGCTGCTAAGAATTTCATAGAGCTTAAGTGGAAGTAACTGGGAATGGTGGGCCTAGAAAAAATGTATAAGAGCTTGTTGAACGATTGTGTGAAATGTATGCTCGGTAGTGAATGCATGAAGGAATCCAAGGGTATTTATAGAGCCCAAATGAGGAAGGAGCTGGTACATAAGCTGTTAGAAATACAACACAAGGACATACTTTGCAAATTTTGTATTTGGGGTAGGTAACAAACAATTGGCTTTTCTTCAGTAGTTATAACATGAAGCCATTTTTGTTGTGATAGACCTTGTATCTTGTATCCCATGGCTCACAAAGAATCAAGATATATATATATATATATATATATATATATATCTTTCAAACAAAACAAGAATGCCATTAAATGCATGGGAGAAACTTGTTACGAGAATTGTTGGGATTCAGGAACATGTAGACAAGACCCCCTATTGTTTGGATACATATATGCATGCATATGAAGGATCATTTTGAAGCTAAGTAGTCCCGAGGTTGGTTTTTTTTGCCAATTTAGGATTCCTAATTAGGGTAGGATAAAAATGAAATAAAAATGTGTATCCTACTCTACTTCAAGAGGGCCCAGGAAATGGTGGTTCCAAGTACTCGATAATAGTGCTGCAAACATACAATAAATAAAAAAAATTGCAGCTCTTTTTCCACAAATGATACAGTACTGTGTATGTTTGATTCACCAAGCTGCCATGTGTATTATCCTGTTCAAATTGTGTAACAACTCGAAGAAGCAAACAAAAAATGTCCTATGCTTTTGCTCCAGTTTTTCACGGAAGACAATCAATGCACCTTGATAGAGCCAAAAACGGTACAAGAAATTGAAGTGGGTTGTTAGGCAACTAAATTAAAATATAAAAAAAATCAAGTGGAGTAGCAAATTTGGGCCATTAAATAAATTTGGAAGGATTTCGGCCCATTAGACTTTGTCATTTGAAGTGAAATGGAGAATTGCTGGACTTGGACCGCCTGAATTTAGTCAAAATAAGGGGACCAATTTCTTTTATGCTTCAAATAAATTCCAAAAAAATGAAGAACTCCTAGATACGAGTATAAAATATCTAATAAATTTTAAATCGAAGTGAAGCACTCCTATATACAAGTATAAACTATCTAGCAAATTTTAAATCGAACTCAAGCACTCCTAGACACGAGTATAAGTTATCTAGAAAATTTTAAGTCGAACTTAAGAACTCCTAGATACGAGTATAAACGATCTAGCAAATTTTTAAATTGGACTTAAGAACTCCTAGATATGTGATGTGACCCGGATGATATGTCTAAGCCAAATCTAGAGATAACATAGCGGAAGACTTTAAGGACTCGAGCAACGTCAGATTAAGAAGGATTCAATCCGACTAAACATAAAATAAACAGACTTGATTTAATGGTGGAATTTCGACTCTATAAATTAAATAAACTATGACACTTAGACAATAACCAACAACTATGCAAAACAAAACTCAAACAAGACAAGAAAAGGGAACGGACTGTTGGATGGATTTTGGGACGGAAAAGAATCGGCTATGGTTTGATGGAAGGATGGAATTTGAGACTTACTTGGAATCTAAGGTGGCAGACGAATTGATGGCTTGTGGATGATGGTGTTAGCATCGTATGGTAGGTGTAGTTGAGGTAGTTCAAATCTTCAGCTGAACACCGGCTCAAAAGACGAAACGCAAATCCTTCGATCTTCACTTGTAGCAACTCCCTTAGAATGAAACGAACTAATGAAGCTTGATAAAACTTTAGATTTGTTAGACCTAAAGAGTATTACTTTTAAACTAAAGCAATAAAAGTGTGTGTTTGATCAACTAAAGGATCGGGAGACAGAGATAGAAAACTCAAAATATCAGTCAATGTCTGAAGAATAATGTTCACAAGGATCCCCTATTTATAATAGTAGGGGGCACGAAATTCCTAAGGTAAAAGGCTAAAGAATTCGAAAATAAGGAGTGTTCTATGTTAGCTAGGAATCCTATCTTAATTAGAACTCTATTTAAGGTAGTTTTCTAAAAGACTAAAAATAAAGATAATCAAAATACTAAACTAAGATAAATAAATCTCAACAAGCTTGGGACTTCAAATATGGATTGGAATCTCGTACTTGGGCTTCATGAATTAAATCAATGTCCAACACGAACGAAAAACCAACCCGGTGGTGGATAAAACTGCGCACGGTCCGTGCGCCTTGGCAGGTTAGCCGCACGGTCCGTGCGGACCCTTCTGGACAAGATTTCACTTGTCTTGCATGGGCTGTGCAGTTGTGGTACTATACTGCACGGTCCGTGTGGCATCTCCTCGGTCCTCATATTCAACGTATAGCATCATGATCCATCTTGGATGCAAAGGCTCGATTAATGGCTCTTCGAACTTCTTCCTCACAACGGATTCCAAATAAGCTTGTAATTTCTTAGCACATAGCCGTGTAATTGGTCCTTTGAGCTGCATCCCTTCATCATCTTTGCTAAGGTTTGGATCATACTCATCATTCCCCCCTGCTGAAAAGAATTCATCCTTAAATTCTCGGACTCTTCATACTCGACCTCATCATCTACAGAATAAGGAGAAAGATCAGAAGCATTAAATGTGGATGAACACTTATACTCACCTAGAAGATCAATGAGATACGCATTGTTGTTGACTCGACTCAAAATGGTGAATGGTCCATCTCCTCTAGGCATCAACTTAGATTTTCGCAAGTTAGGAAAACATCCCGGACTCAAGTGAATCCAAACTCGGTCTCCCGGCTTGAAAATCATAGGTCAACGGTGAAGGTTATAGGCAGCAGCCATTGAGCTCCCTTTTTGCTCAATTTGAGCTCTTACCTTCTCATGCATCTCCTTAATTTGCTCGGCTCTCCTTGTACCTTTTACACTTGTTAGATGCTCAATAGGTAAAGGTATTAAATCATTAGGAGTAAGCGGATTAAAACTATAAACAACCTCAAATGGGGACATATTAGTAGATGAATGCACAACACGATTGTAAGCAAATTCGGCATAAGGCAAACAATCTTCCCATGATTTCAATTTGTTTTTCACTAAAGAATGAAGCAATGTACCAAGAGTTCCATTTACAACTCCCGTTTGACCATCCGTTTGGGGATGACAAGCGGTCAAAAACAACAACTTGGTACCTAGCTTTCCCCATAAAACACGCCAAAAATGTGCAAAAAACTTAGAATCCCTATCACTGACAATAGTTCTAGGAATACCGTGTAATTGCACGACATGCATGAAGAAAAGATTGGCGATTTGAACGGCATGATCTATTTTCCGACAAGCAATAAAATGTGCCATCTTAGAAAACCGATCGACAACAATAAATATAGAATCACAACCCGACCTAGACCTAGGCAATCTTAAAACAAAATCCATAGATAAATCGATCCACGGGGATGAGGGGGCTAGAAGGGGGGGTGTACAAACCAAATGGGAGAGTGGTGGATTTCGACTTCTTGCATATAACACATCTTTCACACACCTTTTCAACATCATGTCTCATGCGAGGCCAATAAAAATGTTCAAACAAAAGGGCTAACGTCTTAGACACACCAAAGTGACCCATTGGACCTCCCGCATGCGATTCTAAAACTAGCAACTCACGCATAGAACATCTAGGCATACATAATTTCGATCCTTTGAACAAAAACCCATCATCCATGTAGAAACCATCAATAGCACGAGAACGAGTCGAACATGAAGCATATTTAGAGAAAAAATTAACATCATGCTCATATAGAATCTTAATCATCTCAAATTCTAACATCTTAGCATGCATAAGGTTAAGGAGTACGTACCTTCTTGATAGCGCATCCTCAATGACGTTTTCTTTACCTTTTTTGTACTTGATGACATACGGAAAGGACTCTATGAATTCAACCCATCGTGCGTGGCATTTATTCAGATTTTGTTGGCCTTTGAGGTGCTTCAAACTCTCGTGATCCGTGTGAATAAAAAATTCCTTCGGCCATAGTAGTGTTGCCATGTCTCGAGAGCTCTCTTGAGTGCATATAGCTCCTTGTCTTACATTGAGTACCGAAGGGCTGCATCATGTAGCTTCTCACTAAAGTAGGCAACATGATGCTTTTCTTGCATCAAAACAACTCCAATACCTTTCCTCGAGGAATCACACTCGATCTCAAAGGTTTTGTTAAAGTTCGGCAAGCATAAAATAGGTGCATTACATAAACAATGTTTCAACAAGTTAAATGCATGCTCTTGAGCTGGACCCCATTCAAACTTATGATCTTTCTTACTCAACTCCGTGAGTGGCACGACTATGCTGGAGAAATCACGCACGAAGTGATGATAAAAGCCAGCAAGTCCGTGAAAAGATCGGACCTCTGACGCCGATGTAGGAGTTGGCCATTCCTCAATCACTTTGATTTTGGAACGGTCTACTTCTATACCGCGTTTGCTAACAACGAAACTGAGACATACGACTTCACTCAAGCAAAAATCATAGTTAGACAAATTACCATACAATTTCAACTTCCTAAGAAGCTCAAACACGTGCCTAAGATGCTGCATATGTGTGTGTGTCAACTCACTGTAGATCAAGATATCATGAAAGTACACAACAACATATTTTCCAATGACTTCACATAAAACATGATTCAACAAGTGCATAAACCTGATCGGTGCATTTGTGAGACCAAAAGGCATAACAAGCTATTCATATAAACCATGTTTTGTCTAAAAAGCGGTTTTCCATTCATCACCCTCTTGCATGCGTACTTGAAAATAATTGGAACGTAAATCTATCTTAGAGAAAATTTTAGAACCAGACAACTCATCTAGCATATCATTAGGGTGAGGAATAGGAAAATGATTCTTCACCGTGATCTTGTTGATTGCTCGGCAATCCATAAACATGTGCCATTTATTGTTCTTCCTTGGCACCAGGATAACCGGTACGGTGCAAAGGCTAAGTGATTCACGGATTTGTTGCTCCTCCAATAACTCTTTAACTTGCCTATCAATTTCCTTCATCTCATCCGGGGACGTTCGATAGGTGGGGTGGTTTGGTAGCACAGATCTGGATATGAAGTCGATTTGATGCTCAATTCCTCGAATTGGCGGCAAACCACTTAGTATCTCCTCTAGAAACACATCCTTGAACTCGTCGAGTAGGGGCGGCACATCACTAGAAATAATAGAATCGTTAGTAGCACTGTCCTTAAATGTAAGTAAGATGAGAGGCAGACCTGCATTCATGGCTTTTTGAACACCTTTGACAGTGATCGGGCATATTATACTTGATATTTTGGGGCGATTTGATATGGTTTATTTGTGTTAATTGTTATATAATGATGCTATTTTGGAAGAAGTTGTACCTTGAGGGTTTTTGCAGGGCATTGACACAAAGATGAAGAAAAGGGTGTGTTTTTGGTGAAGAAATGAAGCTTGGCGCAAGAAGTTGAAATTGAAGGAAGTACAGCTATGCCGTATGGGCATACGGCAGGACGAATGAGCGGATAACTAAAGAACTGGGCCTGAACGTGCGTGAATGGGCTGGAACACGGAAATTACTTAAGCCCAAGGCCTGGACGCGATCTAGAAGAGTTCCCACAGCCTCAAGAGTCCTGTTTTTGTTAACTTCCTTGTTGGAATAGATTAGGATGGTTATTTCCTTGTTAATATTATCTTATTTTAGGAATTTGATATATAGATTAGGATTTATCATATTTTGCACAATATTATTCAGACTTTAATTCTATAATTCTACACGCAAGAACAGAAGGCAGCGGACGTCTTCCTCTCTGGAGCAGATTAGTTCGTTCTCTTCGTTTTATGGTATTCGTTATTTTAATATTTTTGCAATTCAATCTAAATATGAGTTCTAGCTAAATTCTTCTTATTCTGGAAACAACTAACAAAACCCTGGCTTAAATAAATTGTGAGATCTAATCGTGTTCATCGTTCAATTATTTGCATGCATTTGTTATTCTTTCGAATTCGAGTTGTTAATTGTTTCAATATTGCTAGGTAGTTGCAAATACTTAGTGAATTGGAATTAATTAGTAGTCAATTAAACCGGCCATCCGTAATTGTGGTTTAAGTTTAATTAGTGGCGAAACGGTTCTTCAGAACCAGGGGGAATAACAATCTTAAATTAATAGATCCTGCGTCAGAGTCTGTTAAGTTATGAATCGGGTTCCTCTAGATTTTAAGGCTGTCGGCTCATTAAACCTATAGAGCATCTCTTACGGTTGTCAGTCGATTAGGGAAATAATTGGTGAAGCGTCTTCCTGATTATCGAGAAATTACGGAGGAATTAGGCTGCGTCAGTAAGCGTCTTCGGTAGCTATAACTGATTTGTATGTGTTAATTGAATTAATCATTGCATCAAGGATCGGTTTAGGTAAGCTAGGGTGGAGTTAATTGGATTCCAGAATACTTCTTCTCATATTTTAAGTTCGTTTAATTTAATTGCTCGTGCCTTCATATTTAATTATTAATTTCGTTTGTTTATTTATAATTACAAAATCCCTTTTTGAAAGATTGGTTATACAGATTGAGAGTATAGGGTAATTCTCGCCGGTCCTTTGGGAGACGATCTCGCTCATCGCTGTACTCGTGCAGTAAGGGCATACCGACTGTTGTCGGGAACTTTATTTTTGGTGTAAAACGACGCACCAGACAGAAATAAACAAGCCGCGCTGTTTAGGTATCTTTACAGCTTTCCCAGGTGTCAAATCCTTCTTGAAAGGGTCAAAAGAAGGTGGAGTGGAAGTAGAAGGGGCGACGGACCGATCAGAGGCCGGTGAGGGTCCACACAGTCTATGCGCTCATGCAGGCTGGTCGCACGGTCTATGCGGGACTTTCTAGATGATTTTCTCAAAGGACTGCATGGGCCATGTGGTCTGAGGTGGGTTCTGCATGGTCCGTGTAGAGCTATTCCGTTCATCAGCCTGTTTTGCAACTGTAATCGCGGCCTGTTTCTCCCTCTCTTCTTTGAACCTTTCTTGCATAATTTGCTGATCCTCGGCAATGTCTTTCAGGGCCAATAGCTTTAAAATACATATACCGCCATTGTGTTTCACGGTGTACATGTTCAGACATCTATCATGGACTACACACCTGTCAAATTGCCACGGTCTCCCCAATAACAAATGTGCCGCATCCATCGGGATGACGTCACACAAAATAGTGTCAGAAAAAGAACTAATCAAAAAATTGACATTAACCTGGTGGAGAACGCGAATTTTACCTCTTTCAGTAAGCCACTGCAGTCGATATGGCTTTAGATGCTTTTGCATTAGCATGGCGAGCTTGTCTACTGCATATTGACTAATGACATTGATAACACTACCACTGTCAATAATCATGGAGCACGATTTTCCTTGGATCATGGCACGGGTGTAGAAGATATTTGCCCATTGATGATCTTGCTCCTCATCTCGAATGATGCTCAAACTACAGATTGTCACAAGACTGACAACTAGTGCATCTGGATTGACTTCTTCAGGCCCGACATCATCTTCCTTTGCTTCTTCATGCTTTGTGTTGCCTATAGTCTCCAATTCTTCCTCACTAGCTGATTCTAACTCGTTGTTTTCAGATAGGAATAGAACTCGCCGGTTTGGACATTGGGCTTGAAAGTGGCCCCATCCTTGGCACTTGTGACATTGAATGTCACGGGATCATAGAGGGGTTGCGTTAGGTGGCTGGGATTGATGAGTAGGTCGTGTAGGTGGTGGCCTTGATTGTGTTGGTGGCGTAGACTCGGGTCTACAGCTTGATGGTGGAGTAGTGCGATCAAAACGATGAACGGGCAGCTCGGGCGCAACTCTTGGTCGTGTGGCTTCATTGGACGGTGTGGATGGACTTTTCTGACCCTAAGGTTGGCGTATGGAGGTCGAACCATGCATGGATCGGCACCGGCCATCTCTTAACTGTCTCTCAATGATGGTCGCGTAGTGTACCATCTCCTCAATACTTGAAAAGTCTTTTAATTCAATTTCACAAGTAATATCCAGATTCATACCTTCGATATACCGGATTAAGGTTGCGCCGAGGGATTCTTCCTTTCCCACATGATTCAATATCGTCTCTAACTCCTTGTGGTACTCTTCGATGGAATGGGTGCCTTGCTCGATCCGATTCAACTTTTTCTCTAACTTCCGCTCGTAGTGTACTAGAATAAATCATCCTCTTAGGATGTCCTTCATCTCTTGCCATGTTTCGATCAAAGGGAATCGATCACCGTGCTCCTTTTCTACTGAATTTTCCACCAATCGGCTGCGTATCTCTTAAACTCAAGGGAGGTTAACTGTACTTTCTTCAACTTGGGAAATTTATAGCATTCGAAGATCTTATCGACCTTCATTTCCCAATCAAGATAGGCATCTGGATCATGACGTCCTTCAAACTCTGGAATGGTGGTCTTCATATTGTTGACCATGGAGTTATCTTCCTCAAATCAAGGTCTATTGACGTGGAATGCACGTCTGTAAGGAGCTCTAGGGCGATCCCGGCGGTCTCTTCTTCTTGGATGTTCGACATTGTCTTCGAACTCCTCATGATCATTAAACTTGGGTCCGAAATCATCATCTTCAGGCTCAGGTGGCAGCTGGGGGCATCAGACGGTTGCTCTGCCCTGTGCTGCGGTTCCAGCTGCAGCTCCTTGAGGCTCAACTTGCCTCTCTGCGGCTACTTGCAGTTCCACGGGCCTCTCGGGAGGTCCTTGAACGGTCTGAGCTTTAGTTGATTGGGTTTTGAGGCTCCCAATCTGCTCAGCTAACTGGGCTAGTTGTTCACCCAGTTTATTTTCCATCTCACGATTTTGACGATTGACATATGAGGTCAGTGCGTCAAAATGGTACTTGGCGTCCCATACTTGTGTATTGGAAAAAGACACCTCTTCTCTCGGTGTGATGGACGACTTCGGATCATCCTCATTGATCTTAGCCAACTTATTCTTATTGTCCTTCTTCATGGTACCTGCAAAATGAACAAACGTGATAGAAAAACAAGGTATAGGACCTCACAATTCCTCACAATCACTCGAATTGATGTTCTCTCAGAATTTTACCACTCATGTTTGCACTCAATATGTGGTGCATGTGTGATAAATGAATATGGGGGTGGGTTGATCGAAATTGTTGGCTCGTTGATCAGCTCCTCTGGGTCTTTATGCAAGCTCCAAATAGTAGATCACGAACCTCGATAGAATACGATAGTGAAAGAGAATATAATCGAAGAAGTGGTGTATGGGTGTGGGGTATAATTTTTGATCCTAAGTCTGTAGGATTTCGAACATTTAAGGCCATGGAAAAGATTATGGGTGGTGGAAAAGAATTAGGAAAGAGAAAAGAAAGATAAGGTAAGAAATTAATTAAATAAGGTAGGAGGGATTTGGATGCGTTTCACCTAGAGTGGACACAATCTAAATATCCTAGAATATCTAATTATATGGAAGGAGTCTAAAACAACTAGGAAAGAATAGTAAAAATCAAAATAAAATTGGATTTTTTTTGCTGTAGGGTTTCGATCCTCTGCTCTTTTTGTTTCCTTTTTTTTCAATGAATATTCAAATTACAACTCAAAACACGAAAGCAAAATAAATGACACGTAGGATAGAAAATCTGACACGTCGGATTGACCCACGACTAGTAGAGCTGACGTGTCTCTAATGCCAAATTTATGATATGACCCGGATGATATGTCTAAGCCAAATATAGAGATAACGTAGCGGAAGACTTTAAGGACTCGAACAACGTCAAATTAAGAAGGATTCAATCCGACTAAACTTAAAATAAACGGACTTGATTTAATGGTGGAATTTAGACTCTATGAATTGAATAAACTATGACACTTAGACAATGACAAAAAACTATGCAAAACACAACTCAAACAAGATAGGAAAAGGGAACGAATGGTTGGATGGATTTTGGGACGGAAAGGAATCGGCTATGGTTTGATGGAATGATGGAATTCGAGAGTAATGGAATTCGAGACTAACTTGGAAGATAAGGTGGCGGACAAATTGATGGCTTGTGGATGATGGTGTTGGCGTCGTATGGTAGGTGTAGTTGAGGTAGTTCCAATTTTCAGCTGAACCCCGGCTCAAAAGACGAAACGCAGCTCCTTCGATCTTCACTTGTAGCAAATCCCTTAGAACAAAACGAACTAATAAAGCTTGATAAAACTTTAGATTTGCTGGTCCTAAAGAGTATTACTTTTGAACTAAAGTAATAAAAGTGTGTGTTTGATCAACCAAAGGATCGGGAGACAAAGAGATAGAAAACTCAAATATCAATCAATGTCTGAAGAATAATGTTCACAAGGATCCCCTATTTATAATAGTAGGACGCACGAAATTCCTAAGGTAAAAGGCTAAAGAATTCAAAAATAAGGAGTGTTCTAAGTTAGCTAGGAATCCTACCTTAATTAGAACTCTATTTAAGGTAGTTTTCTAAAAGACCAAAAATAAAGATAATAAAAATACTAAACTAAGATAAATAAATCCCAACAAGCTTAGGCCTTCAAATATGGATTGGAATCTCGTACTTGGCCTTCATGAATTAAATCCATGTCGAACACGAATGAAAAACCAACCCGGTGGCGGATAAAACTGTGCACGATCCGTGTGCCTCGGCAGGTTAGCCGCATGGTCCATGCGGAACCTTTTGGACAAGATTTCACATGTCTTACATGGGCGTGCGGTTGTGGTACTATACTGCACGGTCCGTGTGGCATCTCCTCAGTCTTCATCTTCAACGGATAGCATCGCGATCCATCTTGGATGTAAAGGCTCGATCAATGGCTCCTTGAACTTCTTCCTCACAACGTCTTGCAAATAAGCTTGTAATTTCTTAGCACGTAGCCATGTAAGTGTTCCTTTGAGCGGCATCTCTTCATCATCTTTGCGAAGGTTTGGACCATACTCATCAATATGAGTTAAAACTATGTAACAAAAATTTCCAAATATGAGACTCGTCCACCTTCAAGACAACTTGTTCATGAACTCATCTCATGGGGGCATTTGTAAGAATTAAATTTTTATCACCAATCAAATGATGCCACGTGGAAATTAAAATGATTAAATACCAAATTAAATTATTTATTTATATTTTAGAAATTTTATTTGATGAAATTCCTAAATAAAATAAGTAATAATTTGATATTTAATGTGTGGGAATTTTCAACCAATAAGCAATTAACAAGTGTCGAGCTCATGCATGGAATCCACATATTGATGTATGTGATCACAAATGGCAAGGAACTAATAAAATCAATCCACACAAGCCCTAACAAATGCACCAATAAGTCGTCGCCACCTAAGCCCTAAATGCTCTCTAATTTACCTATAAATAGAGGCCTTGGCCAAAGGAAAGACACAATTTCAAGAGCTCAAGTTTGGAGAAGGATTCATCAGAGAAATCTCTCTTCAATCTTCAAGGCATTCAAGTTGAAGATTCAAGGCGTTCTTCGCGTTCCTCGCCAAAATCATCCCAAATTTGACGTTTGATCCGGATCCAAGGTGTTCAACCCTCCGATTGGCATTATCAAATTCAAATCCTTAAGAACAACTTGAACATTCAAAGTGTTCTTCAACAAATCATCCTAAAATCTACGTTTGATTCGGAATCAAGAAGAAAATCCTTCGAATCGACATTGTAAACCTCAAAACATCGAGTTCCTGAAGATTGAAGAGTAAGACCTAACTTGAAGTTCTTGAAGAACACGAAGAACAAAATCTTGAAGAGAAGAATCATAAGATTTAGATAGAGATTCGAACCACAATTGTAATTTTAATCCGAAATATTTTCTTTCTACGCTTTTCCGGTGTTTATTAATTTAAATACTCAGAATTTATGTTACAGCCCTTTTTCTTGTAATGTATATAGAGATTAAGAATCATGAGTATCTGAGATCTATATTCTAATGTACTATCAGTCCATTACAATTATCTCACTGCGATCAAGTTTAATATGTTACCAAAATGTATTGGTATCATTTCATAGTCAAGACAAATGAATTCCAAATCATACCACAACTATAGTAATGGTTTGTCTACTTTCATCTTGGTTGTGAACACAAATCATTCTTAATAATAACCAATAATTTGATATTGTGTACATTCCACACACCATGTTATCTTCATTATTAAGTATAGGATGATATTTCATTAAGAGTTTGTTGTTTTTTTTGTGTGTTTTTTTGTTAAGGTCTCCGTTTACACACCTATTTTACTTAAGGCAAAGTCTCTAGGTGGGATGGCCACCCAGTTTTCATTGGGCTTTTGTTTCATGAAATTGTTCGGGTTTTTTTTGAATTAACCCGCTACATAATCTATTTGGATGCCATTAATTATATGTTCTTGTAAATCATAATTTTTTGTGAAATTAATTCTTCTATACTGAATTAGCATCCTCGTTATTTTTTAATCTATTAATGCGAAATATAGTTATATTCAAAATTACACTTACATAAATTATTGGGTTGATCGTGGGATTAAAGATCTAATCATGCTGTTGATGGAGAATGCATGGATGATGATTTACTTCTCCTTGGTGTTCAAAATTTCACAGCTTCAATATTCTACTTCTCAATCTTCTATTGTAATCATGAACCTCTCTAGATGTAGGGTGGGCTACAAACTACTAGATTATATGAAAACTATTAGTGCTATACCTTGCAATAAGCAGAGATATATCACTAAGGGGGAGATTGTTAGTGCCATGTTATGCACTAAGCTTTTTTTATCAAGTGCTCTACTTTGCACTTGCAAGATTGATTGATTATTATTAATCTTTGTAGAGAATACATGTAGGAACTAGATAGGTAGAAATCTAGGCTATAAGGGGATCTCACAATTCAATCCATTGAAAGAGGGTGTTCGGGTAGAACGGGTATTAATTGACGGGAGGTCAGCGGCATGTAAGATCCCTAGTAAATGATACATCGGAATAGTGGATTATTTCTCACAGACTTGACAAGTCTCCTTGACATTGATTAGTTGATTGAACAAGGTTACTAATCTCTTGTGTGCTTTACTTTCTGCTGTTCAATTCAAGTTCATTACTGATACGTCCACAATAAGCCTTGAAGAACCTAATCCGGAGCTGCAAATACGTGGTCCAATTACACGACTTCGAGCGATATAATTGTAAGGATATTTCCAAGCATTTGTATGTATGAAGTTCGAAGATGGCAAAGGAGTTAGGAGCAGCCCCAAAATTGTTACTTTGTTAACAATTAATGATTGGAGATCAAGGTTTGAAGAACCAAATCAAGATAGCTCGAGATTGGTGTCCGTTTTGAAGTTCGAAGACAAAGAAGCCAAAGAAGCCCGAGTGCAGCATGGCACTGACCGTGCCATGTGACATTCATAATGGCACGGCCCGTACAAGGAGTACTGAGACTCTGAAAGTGGAGATGTCACCAGGCACGGACTGTGCCGAAAGGGGTACGGACCGTGCTACCTGACGTCATCAATTTTCGACTTGTTTTGATCGTGATTTTCGTACCACGCTATAGTATTATTTTATAATATAGTATTTAATTATTTTGAGTCAGTTTTCATTATTTAATTATGTAATTTTCGAATTTAATTGAGTCATAGGTTGACTAGGTTTTATTTAAGGTTATTTCCTACCTTAATTAGAATTCTAGTCTAGGTAACTTTTCTAGTCCAATTTTGACCAAACTTTATATTGTTTTTAGCCCATAATTTCGTGCCCCCTTAGGTTATAAATAGGGGAGCATTCTCATATTGATACTTTAGACATTATTGAAATTATTTTACTTTTGCATCCAATTGTGTCTCAAACCTTTATATTCTTTTGATTGTTTTCCATCAAGAAAATTATCATTCTTAGAATTAGCATATCTAAGTCTTATTCAAGGGTATTCCTTAATTCACTTGAGGAATTAACGGGTATTCGCTACTTTGAAGATCAACTTAGAGATTTTAGCTTTGGATACGTTCGACATTCAAAGAGACTATCGAGTTGTGATTCACATCAATGTTCATCCTCCATCCTCCATAACACGATGAAAACCATCTCAACATCTTCGTACACCTCCTCCAAGCCACCAAAATCGATCGTGAGCCTTCCAAGCAAGCCGTCCGAGTTTAACATCAAGATTCATCCATACAATGAGTTCTATTCTACTCTAACATACCCTATCTACTCCAAGCCCTAAACATCCCTACACCTTTCCTTAACCCTTATACCTCCATCCTATCACCGTTGGTATTTGGTATTATGTTTCATAGTTCGTGTCATAGTTTAAGTATTATATTTGTCTAGATTAGTTCATTATTTTGTGTTTAATTTGTGAGTCGGATTGAAGCCCTTCATTCGGTGACTTGTTTCGTATCCAGAAGTCTTCCGCTACGTTCTCTAGATTCAGCTAGGATTTGTCCGGGGCTTATCATAAATTTGGCATCAGAGCCACATTAGCTCTGCTGGTCGTGATTTAATCCGACGTGTCAAGTTTTATCCTACATGTCATCATACATGTCTTTTTATTTTCTTATTTGTTTATCGAGTCATAATAGCATAGCTATTCTATAAAAAAAGTCAAACAAAAATAATCGGATAAAAAAAGAAGAGATCCGAAAAAAAAAGAAAATCGACAAAAAAGAGGAATATTCATTGTGTTTCCTTTTGAGTCTTATTTTATTTTTGTACTTTCCTTTTAGTTTATTCCATAGTTGGTAATTTCTATTTGAGTTGTAATTTCTTTTTGGTTATTTCTTTCTAGAGTCTAGTCTAATTAAGGTATTTAGATTGTGTCACACTAGTGGTACACACATCCAAATCACCTTCCTTCCTTCTTAGTTTCTTGTTTCCTTTTCTTTTCTAGTTCTTCCCTTCTTTCTTTAGGATTTATTTTTGGATTCCTATTATATTTGGGAACATCAAAAATACATCTAATTCTGATGAGTCCATGGCTAGCAAAGACGAGCTAAATCCGGAATTGCAAATCTGAGGTCCTATTACAAGGTTACGAGCCAAGAGAATACAAGATTATTTTCAAGTGTTGGTTCGCAAGAAGTTCGAGGAAGAACCAAGTCAAGATACCTCGAGATTGGTGTCTGTTTTAAAGCTCGAAGATGAGGGATTTCGTGAAGACCCCTGCACGGCCCGTGCAGGATGATGAGAGAGGGACACGGCCCATGTAGCTCTAGAGAAAAACCATCTAGATTGTCCTGCACGGCCCGTGCGGAACTACAGCCTTCGCGCACGGACCGTGCGGTCCTGCAAATTCCAAACCCATTTCATTTTGTTTGGGTTTTTCGTACCTATGCTATAGTATTATTTTATACTATAGTATTTAATTATTTTGAGTCAGCTTTTAGTATTTTATTATGTGATTTTTGAATTTAATTGAGTCATAGTTTGACTAGGTTTTATTTAAGGTAATTTCCTACCTTAATTAGAATTCTAGTCTAGGTAATTTTTCTAGTCCAATTTGGACAAGTCTTTTTATGTTTTTGGGCTTACAATTTTGTGCCCCTTAGCCTTATAAATAGGCGAACATTGTCAAACATTATTCTTTCGACATTATTGATTAAAATTTACCTTTGCATACAATTGTGTCTCAACCTATCTTTTATTCATTTGTTGTTTTAGATATAAAGCAATATTCTTAGAGCCTAGCAACTTTAAGTCTTATTCAAGGGTATCCCTTAATTCACAAGAAGGATTAATAGGTATTCGCTATCCGAAGATCAACTTAGAGTACGTTTGAGTTTCGAAGAGACTATTAGGTTGTGATTCACATCAACGTCACCAACCATCCACGCCTTCAACGACCTTCATCAAGGCAGTCATGCACGCCTCCTTCAAGTCCACAAGTTCGAGTTCGAGTTCCACACCAAGTCCATTCCACACGTAAGTTCGTTCTATCATTATCATACCCTATCTACTCTAAGCCCTTCTATACCATCACCTTACATGATTCCTACCATCATAACCATCCTTATACCTCCATTCCATCACCCTTGGTATTTAGTTTGTGTTTCATTTTTGTGTCATTGTTTAAGTATTTTAGTTGTCTAGATTAGTTCTTTATTTCGTATTGTTGAGTCGGATTGAAGCCCTTCATTCGCTGACATGTTTTGTATCCAGAAGTCTTCCGCTATGTCTCTAGATTCATCCTAGATTAATTGTTCAGGTCGTATCAAATTCTTTCCTTATATTGATTTCTTCCATTCTAATCCTTTCAAACTTTCCATATACTCCCCCATACCCATTAATTTTCATCCCCTATACCTTATAGAGTTCGAAAATTTCAACCTTAGTCAGATACACCATACTAGCCGCCTAATCCATCCAAGTTACTATGAATCCATACGATGCACCCGAGTCATCCAGCTAGTTCCTTGCATGGGACACGAAGTACCTTTTTGATGCAATGATCGAGAGCATGGAAGAAAGTGGACAATCAATGAGAGACAAATTGAGTAGTCAACTAGCCACGTTAACAGAGCAGCTTAAGCATTTCAATATGCAAAAAACATCACCTCCATCAGCAAGAGCTCAACGCCAAGCGGACCGCTTGACCACGAGATATCTGTTCACTTGGAGCGAAGGAATCATTCTCAGAGTTTTTACATACCTATACACTCTCTCCACGGCCCGCATCACCAATTTAGCCGGTCATGGATACGCCAAGCCAAGCCAGTGACATTCAAGAGGAGATCCATGTTGAGTTACCATCTAAGATCATTGTCATCAATGAAGATTCTACTTTCAAGGTAACAATTTCAGTTGATGCACCTATTGAAGAATGGATCAATGTTGCTACTTGTGAAAATGTTAGAAAAGAAGAGAAGGCCGTTGAAGAGCTCAATCTTGACGAATTGGATCAACCTTTAAGTGAAGAAGAAAAAAAATAGAGAGCGAGATCAATTCGGAAGTGATTGAAGTTCAAAAGGAGCTCGTACCATCAAACATGGCAGATCCATCAAATTCTAACATTATTTATCAACCATTTTCTTGTGATATCTTTATTTTACAGGTTGATGAAGATGTTCCATTAAATGTGGTTGTTGCACCAGATTTGTTCACGGACACCATGTCAAGGTTTTGTATGCTTGATCCAAGAAAAATTTATGTCCATTCTGTGTTCATATTTGATCCTGGATATTTGAATTTGAGGATGAATTCTTTTCAAGAGAAAGAGAATGATATGTCCACAATAAGCCTTGAAGAACCTAATCTGGAGCTGCAAATACGAGGTCCAATTACATGACTTCGAGCGATATAATTGCAAGGATATTTCCGAGCATTTGTATGTAAGAGTTTGAAGATGGCAAAGGAGTTGGAAACATCCCCAAAATTGTTACTTTATTAACAATTAAAGATTGGAGATCAAAGTTTGAAGAACCAAATCAAGATACCTGGAGATTGGTGTTTGTTTTGATTTTCGAAGACAAAGAAGCCGAAGAAGCTCGAGTGCAGCATGGCACGAACCGTGCCATGTGACATACACAAGGGTGCGGCCCGAGCAAGCCGACATTTGTACGGTTGCCCAACGTAATGTTCGATGCAAGAAAGTGATTTTCCAGCCTGGGGATCGAGTTTGGATACATTTGAGTCCGGGTCATTTTCCTAACCTGCGAAAATCTAAGTTGATGCCTAGAGGAGATTGACCATTCACCGTTCTGAGCCGTGTCAATGACAATGCATATCGTATTGATTTACTCGGTGAGTATAAGTGTTCATCTACATTTAATGTTGCTTATCTTTCCCATTTTTCTGTAGATGAGTTCGAGCATGAGGAGCCTGTGAATTTGAGGAAGAATTCTTTTCAGCAGGGGAGAATGATGAGACCGAGCCAAGCAACAATGAAGAGGAAGACGTCGAGCTGTAATTAAGAGGTCCAGTTACCCGACTTCGTGGTAAGAAGCTTCAACAATATTTACAAGTGTTGATTAGAAGGAAGTTCGAAGTTGGAGAACAAGAAGATAAATGCAGCCCAAGAATTGTGACGGTGTTGACAATTGATTATCAAGCCCAAGAAGACCAATTTAATTAATTGGCATGTGGATTTCAGCCCAATAATAGGTCCTACATGTTAATTAAGAGGCCCAAATCAAATTGGGATTTATTTTTATGTAGTTTAGATTTTATTAACTTATTTTTGGTATTTTTAGATTTTTCCTTAAAATAGATTTTTAATTAAGGAAACAATCCTAGTTTGACTAGGACTCTTAGGGATCGGCCATATCATGTTTATTGGTCTTAGATTTTCATTACTCAGCCTTATTATATATAGGAGTACTCTATGTTATTTTACACTTAGAGATTGCATGAATAAATCGAGTTTTAATTCTCTTTGTCTCACGATCTAAAGGTTGATCAACACAGCTACACGTTCTTGTGACCTAGAAAAACATAAGTCCTAACTCAAGATTTTTCTAGATCCATTGAGTTCTAGAGGGAGTGCTACCAAATCCGAAGTTTACGAGATATCACGTTTCATCTTCACCGCAAGACGGGATTCGAGTAAGTAATCTTCTTCTACCTTGTTTATTCACCTCCATCGATCACCATCATTCATCAACACCATACGTATGTCTCACCTTCATCTCACGTCCACAATACAGTCTGAATCACCTCCATAATTCATTCATCACCTATACGTGCTTATTTCGTCCTAATTAACACATATACCACAATCTGCCCAAAATCGCCCATCTATCTATTTATTTGTTTGTGTTTTATTTGGTTGAGTTATAATCTAGGTTGTTTAAGTGTCTATTTGGTCGAATCTAATTCAGCATAGTGATCGAGTCCATATTCGTTTAATTCCGCAAATACTTTGATATTCTAATCGTATCTAGTTTGTTGGTATTGAATCCTTATATTACCGACGTATGTTGCGTTCTTGTTGTCTGTGTACTTTCTTGGTCGTGGTCTTCATCATGTTGAGATCACATCATAAAAGTGGTATCAAAGCCACGTCGGCATATTGATGTTCGTTGTTCAATACCGGGTATCGTGTTAGTTATTTTATTTTCGTTCTTCTTCTTGTTCGTTCGTTTATAATCTGAACTTATAAAAAAAATGAAGAGAATCTTAAAAGCAATGGCCTAGTACAAAAAAAAAGTGCCGATCTTCAAAAAAAAGTTCATATTTGTTTTTCTTGATTTCAGTTCGTTCATATCTTCTTAATGGGTTATAGTTGTTGTTGGAGTCAAGTTCTTGCTATTTAGCCTAAAAAAATGAAAATTTCATAGCTATTTCGATTTCTTAGTTCTATTTGGATTACTTTAGGCTCTTTCCTTCCTTAATAGATAGCTTAGACTATTTAGATTGTGTCCATCTAGGTGAAACACATCCAAATAGATACTACCTTATCTATATCTTTTCTGTCCTTACCCAGCTTTATTCCTATCCTAATCCTTCTAGACACCACATACACCTTCCATACTTCATAATTTTTCGTTCCTAACACCCTATAGGATCGAAAATTCATAGCTCTCCCATACACTATCTTGTCCATACACCCGTACACCTAATACATCCGATTTTCCAATTTTTCATCTTCTCCCTACTATTTCTGCTCCCGAACTCTGATTTTTCTCCATAATACCATTCTGGAAACGTTTCGATAAGGCGAACACAACTCATTGCTAGGCTATGATATAAGTGATTTTTTGGCCAAATTCCATCAGCTTCAAGGTGAAACTACCTGGTGAATATTTTCCGGTTTCATCGTGATTCTTGTTTGACTAGTCCGAGCTTTTGAGAAGACCATGAGGAGCTGATCCAAGAGCACATGAAGTGATCAACACCACCATACACACTTATCACACGTGCACCCACATATTGAGTGCAAACACGAGTGGTAAAATTCTGAGAAAACATCAAATTGAGTGATTGTGAGGAATTGTGAGGTCTCATACCTTGTTTTTCTTTCACGTTTGTTCGTTTTGCAGGTACCATGAAGAAGGGCAACAAGAATGAGTTTCCCAAGATCAGTGAGGATGACTTGAAGTTGCCCAGCACACTGGGAGAAGAGGCGTCCTTTTCCAATACACAAGTATGGGATGCCAAGTACCATTTTGACGCACTGACCTCATATGTCAATCGTCAAAATCGTAAGATGGAAAATAGACTGGGTGAACAACTAGCCCAGTTATCTAAGCAGATTGGGAGCCTCAAAGCCCAGTCAACTGAAGCTCAGACCATTTAAGGACCTCCCGAGAGGCCCGTGGAACCACAAGTAGCCACATAGAGGCAAGTTAAGCCTCAAGGAGCCGTAGCTGGAGCCGCAACACAGGGCAGAGCCACTGCCCGACATCCCCAGCCACCACCTGAGCCTGTAGACAATGATTTCAGACCCGAGTCTGATGATCATGAGGAGTTTGAAGATAATTTTGAACGTCTAAGAAGAGGAGATCGCTGGGATCACCCCAGAGCTCCTTACAGACATGTATTCTGCGTCGATAGACCTTGATTTGAGGAAGACAACTCCATGGTGAACAACATCAAGACCACCATCTCGAAATTTGAAGGTCGTCATGATCCAGACACCTATCTTGATTGGGAAAGGAAGGTCGACAAGATCTTCGAATGCTATGATTTTCCCGAATTGAAGAAAGTACAGTTAGCATCCCTTGAATATAAGGGGTATGCTGTGACTTGGTGGGAGAATCAGCAAGCCAGAAAGCGCCGTGATCGATATCCACCTATCGATTCATGGCAAGAGATGAAAGACGTCATGCGAGGATGTTTTATACCAGTGCACTATGAGAGTGAGCTAGAAAAGAAGTTGAATTGGATAAAGCAACGCACCCGATCAATTGAGGAGTATCACAAAGAACTCGAGATTGTATTGAATCAAGTTGGAAAGGAGGAGACACTTGATGCGACTATAATCTGGTACATTGAAGGAATGAACCCGGATATAGCTTGTGTCGAACTGAGAGACTTCTCTAGCATCGAGGAGATGGTGCACTATGCATCTATAGTCGAGAGGCAATTGAGAGATGGCCAACGTAGATCGATGCACAATGCAGCTCCTACACGACAGTCTTGGAGCCGCAATCCATCCAGTTCAATGCCAAGTAAAGCCACACGACCTAAGGGTCCTCCAGATCAACCCACTCGACATTTTGATCGCACTGCACCGCAGACAGGCTGTAGACCCGAGTTTATGCCACCAAATCAGCCACGGCCGCCCACTACACGGCCAAACCAACCAATGATGATGCCAAATACAGCCCCTGTCCTTGCTCGTGACATCCAGTGTCACAAATGCCAAGGATGAGGTCACTTTTAAGCCCAGTGTCCAAACAAGCGATTTCTATTCTTAAGGCAAATTCCTACCTTGAATAGAATTTTAGTTTAGGGAATTTCCTAGTATAGTTAGAGTTCTTTTTGGATCAGATTTTTAGGTCTTTTTAGCCTTAATTTTCATCCCCTTAAGCCCTATAAATAGGGGAACCATGTTACATTATTATTTTAGACTCTATTGTCTCACCCCATTTGAAACCCTGTTGAATTGGTTCGAATTTCAGCACTCTTAGAGTATATAAAATCTCGTTCTAGTGCTCGTGTGGTGCTAGGGTTGTATTGCTATGAAGAGGATTCAAGTGGTGATTCGTTTGGTGGAGTAATCTTCACTAAGTGGATGCTCCGAGTTCGATTCAATCTACAACAACATCAATGCCATCCACATCAAGTTCATCCACCTTCCATATGTCACCCATATCATTAACAAGTCATCCCAAGTCAGTTCGAGAGGTGTTCATCCTTTCCATCGAGTTCGAGCTTATACGTGCTCCGTTCAGCCCGATTAACATCTATACCGTAAGTACATCGAATCCCAATCATATCCTATCTTATCCAAGCCATTCTTCACATACCTTACACCTACAACATGCCCCTTAAATATCCCTAAATCCCACATCCGTTCCAGCCCCGTTTTGCCTTGGTTTGTTTGGTATTTTTGTGGCATAGTCTATTTGTCGTAATTAGGTCTAGATTAGTTCATAGAGTTAATTCGAGTCATAATTCATATAATTCAGTTTATTTATCTTTATTGAGAATTAGAGTAGGATTGAGTCCTTCCTTAGTTGGCATGTTCGTTCCTAGAAGTCTTCTGCGCATTCTCATATCATGTACAATTTATCCGGTTTACATCATAAATATGGCATCAGAGCCACATCAGCATAGCTGGTCGTGGTTCAATCCTACGTGTCTTTTATTTTCTTATGTGTCATTTTTATGTGTCAATCGAGTTGTAATAGTTTAGTTGTTCATTGAAAAAAAAAGGTTCTGAAAAAAATCCAAAAAAAAGGAGTTTCGGTCAAAAAAAAAGAAGAAAGAAGAAGACCGTTTGTTAAAAAAAATCGGATTAAAAAAAATCCGAAAGTAAAAAAAAATGAAAGTAAAAAAAAAATTGATTCTTTATATTTCCTTTTGAGTCCTCTTTTTTATTTTTAGTACTTTCCTTTTATTACTAATCCATAGTTGGTTGTTACCTTTTGAGTCTTATTTTATTTTTAGTTCTTTCCTTCTAAGTAGTATTTTATTTCTGGTAGTTTTCAATTGAGTCATAATTTATGTTTTGTTCTTTCCATCTAGAGTTTAGTCTAATTAAGGTATTTAGATTGTGTCACACTAGTGGTACATACATCCAAATCACCTTCCTTCCTTCTTAGTTTCTTGTTTCCTTTTCTTTTCTAGTTCTTCCTGATATTACTCGACTATGCTAGGACGAATCTTGAGGATGTAGCGGAAGACTTCTGGATACGAAACACGTCAACTAAGAAGGGTTTCTGTAGCACCCCAAAACTACTCCGTTTTGCCTTGGTTTGTTTGGTATTTTTGTGGCATAGTCTATTTGTCGTAATTAGGTCTAGATTAGTTCATAGAGTTAATTCGAGTCATAATTCATATAATTCAGTTTATTTATCTTTATTGAGCATTAGAGTAGGATTGAGTCCTTCCTTAGTTGGCATGTTCATTCCTAGAAGTCTTCCGCGCATTCTCATATCATGTACAATTTATCCGGGTTACATCATAAATATGGCATCAGAGCCACATCAGCATAGCTGGTCGTGGTTCAATCCTACGTGTCTTTTATTTTCTTATGTGTCATTTTTATGTGTCAATCGAGTTGTAATAGTTTAGTTGTTCATTGAAAAAAAAGGTTCTGAAAAAAATCCAAAAAAAAGGAGTTTCGGTCAAAAAAAAAGAAGAAAGAAGAAGACCGTTTGTTAAAAAAAAATCGGATTAAAAAATATCCGAAAGTAAAAAAAAATGAAAGTAAAAAAAAAATTGATTCTTTATGTTTCCTTTTGAGTCCTCTTTTTTATTTTTGGTACTTTCCTTTTATTACTAATCCATAGTTGGTTGTTACCTTTTGAGTCTTATTTTATTTTTAGTTCTTTCCTTCTAAGTAGTATTTTATTTCTGGTAGTTTTCAATTGAGTCATAATTTATGTTTTGTTCTTTCCATCTAGAGTTTAGTCTAATTAAGGTATTTAGATTGTGTCACACTAGTGGTACATACATCCAAATCACCTTCCTTCCTTCTTAGTTTCTTGTTTCCTTTTCTTTTCTAGTTCTTCCTGATATTACCCGACTATGCTAGGACGAATCTTGAGGATGTAGCGGAAGACTTCTGGATACGAAACACGTCAACTAAGAAGGGTTTCTGTAGCACCCCAAAACTACTCCGTTTGGCCACGTCACTTAAGATACAATTTACTTATAATTGTTTTCTTATATTTAATTCAGCGGAAGCTAAGGTCAATTAGCATGATAAGGTAAGGCATCATAATTCTCAATATCAACTTTTCGCAATTAAAATATACAATCTATCATATCTATTTTGTCATACAACATATTATCAAATGGAAGCATTGCATAAGCCCATCCACATCAACCATACAATCGTCTAACCAATCGGGCTCATAGGTTTACACAACCCACCCGTCTAGCACCCTAAATTAACAAACATAATATAGGGTTCAACAACGTAGTTCACACATAGAAGGCTCCAAGGTCGAACGACCCGCCTTTAAAAAGGTATACATAATATATCAAGTTAACATAGCGTACCTACAAATGATCGGGCTATTCCCATCCCCAATAATCATTGATCATAAAGTAAAAAGAATGATCAATGTAATACCAATAATATGAGTATTTCAAAAGAATAGCATGCAAAATAAACACAAGCTTGTGGGGGTTCTCTTGTGTTCACAACGCTCCTACTCGGGCCCCAACTCCTCAACCTGAAATTCATTAAATGAATGGGGTGAGTATTTAACAACATACTCAGTGGGGAACACTGTAAACAGTTATAGCCAATTGCACAAGTGAAAATATAACATATGGATAGTTCTTTTCTTTGTGGAGACTAGTCTCAACCCCGTAGGGTCCAAACATCATGATGCCCCCATTAATGAACGTCTTTATCCCTGTAAGGATGCCCGCAGGCGTATTATCTCCCAGGGAGGACATTAACGAGTCTATTATCGTTAAGACCCTTCATACTTATACAATCAAAGCACAACAATAACTATAACTTTACACGTGTTCACAGTTTAGAGTTACCTCACCTTATAAGATGCTTTCAAATCTTGTCAACCTTTGAAATACTTCCTCGCCGTGCACAAGTTGTCCACTTCGAGCCACAACACGTCACCTAGCACCTTTTAATCCTCTTTTCATTTTAGATGTCGAGTTATACAATTAATCCATAATTTGACCAAACACAAGCTATACTTTTCTTTGAAGATTTCATACATATCCATATACATAAACATGGTTATACCAACTCATAATATGATTTTGGACTCAAAATACACATTAAAACTCTTTGAAGCATTTAAACCACATGAACATGACTCAATTTAAATCCCTTAAACCAAACATTTCAAATACAAACACCTACATCCTAGGGCTCTAACATATATGAAAATCAACCCCAAACAACCATCACAACACTTCCAAACAATTATCAACATATTAAGGGAAATTAGGGCAAAAATCCAAACCCTAGCAACAATGAACCATAGGAATTCGATATAACTTCACATATAGCTTCAAGGAGGTAAATAAACCATATGTTCACGATATCAAGGCAAGAAGATCAACAAGATTGAAAAACCCTAATTTGGATAAAAAACCCGAGGTTCAAATCAATATGGAAATGGTGTTTAATCACCAAGACGAAGAGGTATGAGGTTACCTTAGTTGATGGATGATGATGGTAGAACACACTCCAAAAGTTGAAGAATTTTTAGAGAGAGATGGAGGAGAAGATTGCCCAACAGGAGAGGAGAAATGAAGATGAAATGAATAAGTGTGGTATTTAAAGATAGAAATCTGGACATAAAAGTTGTCCAGTCCGTGCGACAGCGCAGCCCCCCATGACTGCGCATAAGTGCTCTCGGCCAAACACTCCCTGCGACTGCGCAGCCCCGCGGGCGCGGAACTCCCTTATCTATCTCGACTCCCGGACATTTCCAACTCCATTTAACTTTTAAATTTTTCAAAGCACTTTTAATACACACCGAAAAAGCAGTGGGCGTTGTCCCCTAGCCCCCATCGGGGCGCTTCGCCCCCTGAACCCCTCGATCTTGTGGCTTGGGGGCGGTGGACATTTGATGTTGTTGGTGGAGGTCGTCGATGATGTATTATGGGAGATGATTTATCGATATTGTTGTGGTATCGCCTAGCTAGGGTTTACACCTCTTGGTTCCCTACCCCTTACGGTTCCTAGACACTTGCTACTCAAGTAGCTTGAACCCAGAAATAGATTACAAGAGATAATAACAACTGTAACTAGACTAGGGTTCTTCAAGCAGAGACGGCAGCGGCTTCGGCCTTAGAGGTGAAGGTCAAGGGACCTTCAAGGTTCTTCACAGGCACGGGTATCCACAGATCTGTAGAACAATCAAATGAATAAGTTAGTAAACCCAGCAGGAACAGTACAGAGAGAAATAGTAAAGAGCAGGAAGCAATTGGTAGTGAGAAAAGGTGCCCAAGGCACGGCGGCTCAGATTTTCCCACAGGGATCGGCAGCAGCCCTCTCCGGCGACCGGAAAACAGTCCTTGGGAAAGGGGAAGGGGAAGCGACGGCTAGGGTTTTGGGAAAGCGACGGGTTTTCCCCTTTCTCTCTCTCAGCACACTCCTCCCTAACACTCAGCGGCCACACAGGAGCCGATTGGCAGAACTCCGGCCAGAGAAACCGAGGGAGCGAGGTGAGAAGATCCAGAAAGAGAGAGAGAGTATCTAAGATTAGATTGCAAGATCGAGTATTTTCAGAGTGAGAGGGGAGAGAGATATTATAGATGCTTCTAGAGCATAGGGAATTACCAACAGCCTTAATGTTGTTTAGATTAGGGAGTTGGATCGGCAATTAGGGTTAAGGGTTTGGGGTTGGGCCGGGTAGATAGGATTTAATTATAATTGGGCCAGAATAGGACAAATGGGCCATTTCTCAACATTTCCACCTTGGCCCTTTTGGACTGTTTCCATCACCAAGGAAGAGGACCTGCCAAAAATAAACTCACGAGATTATCATCATTGCCAAATATTTTTACTCAAGAATGTAACACAAAGTCACATTATGAGAAGGTGGAATTAAACACTATGCGTATTTAATCCAGTCTCTTTAACGTGAGACCAACCCACATAACAAGTTTCTGGTCTCAAAGGATCATTGACCATCATGAACTTGCACAGAACCTAGCTAAAAGTACCAAGGGAAATCACCAACTTGAGGCCTCAGCTGCCTCAGAAAATAAGGATGGGGCTTAGTACCACAGATTCAACTGTGAGAACCCATCACTGATCCCATGAATGTTAACCAAAGTCCATGTTGAGGGACTTCATGCATGACTCCAGCTTTGCAACTGGTAGGCACTTTGTGCCCATATCTGCAGGGTTAAATTCAGAGGGGATCTTATTAAGCAATACCTCTCATTTCTCTACAATGTCTCTTATGAAATGATATCTCACATCAATATGTTTAGTGCGATCATGAAAAACAGGGTTTTTGCATAGTTGGATTGCAGATTGGCTATCAGAAAACAACATGGGTTTATCATCAATGAAACCAATTTTAGTCAAAACACCATTTAACCAAATAGCTTCTTTGACAGCCTCAGTAGCAGCAATATACTCAGATTCAGTTGATGATAATGCAACAATGCTTTGTAACTGAGATTTCCAACTGATGCTAGACCCACATAAGGTAAAAACATAGGATGTGGTGGACTTTCTGTGGTCTCTATCATTCGCATAATTAGAATCTATATAGCCAACACATTTAACTCCATCTTCAGCTTTTGAGAAAGATAAACCACAAGAGGCAGAGGATTTTAAGTATCTTAATAACCATTTTAGAGCTTCCCAATAGGGCATGCCTGGATTGGCCATATATCTGCTTTGGCAAGATACAGCATAGGCTATATCTGGCCTAGTACTTATCATCAGATACATGACAGATCCAATAGCATTGGCATAAGGTATATCTGTCATTTCTCTTAATTCAAAATCACTTTTGGGGCATTGATCTTTACTTAACTGAAAATGAGAAGCAAGGGGAACAGAAACAGGTTTGCATGCACTCATTTCAAATTTTTTCAGAACTTGTTCAACATAGGGAGATTGGTGTAGTAACAAAGTATGCTTAGCCCTATCCCTTTCTATATTCATACCTAGTATCTTCTTTGCATCTCCCAAGTCTTTCATATTGAAGTTGGCACAGAGTTCAGATTGTACATGCTTCACAGTCTTCAGGCATGGGCTTATCAGTAACATATCATCCACATACAGAAGTAAGAATACAGGCACAGGAGATATCACATAATACAGGCAGTGATCAAATTTGCTTCTACAGAAGCCCAAATTTTTCATGCAGTTGTCAAACTTTATGTTCCATTGTCTTGGAGATTGCTTTAAACCATACAAAGATTTTTTCAACAAGCACACACGATCAGGATGTTTTTCATCAATGAAGCCCTCAGGCTGTTGCATATAGATATTGTTTTCAAGTTCTCCATGTAGGAAGACAGTAGTGACATCCATTTGTTTAAGTTCCCAATTAAAATGAGCAGTTAAGGCAAGCATTATTCTTACAGTGGTAAACTTAACAACAGGAGCAAAAATTTCATTATAGTCAACACCTTCTTTTTGAGTGAATCCTTTTGCAACCAGCCTAGCTTTATATCTAACATTGTTAATTTCTTGTTTTATCTTGAAGAGCCACTTACATTCCACAACAGAACAATCATCAGGTTTTTCAACTAAGATCCAAGTTCTATTATTATGCAGAGATTTCATTTCACATTTCATGGCATCAATCCATTTTTCAGTTTCTGGACATTTAATAGCAGCTTGGTAGGTTTTTGGTTCAGCTGAATCAAGGTTATTAAACACATTGAAAGCATAAAATGATAAGTTGCATCCATTATACCTGGAAGGGGCTTTAATTTCCCTTCTTACTCTATCTCTTGACAACACATAATTATCCAGGTTGAATTGCTCAGAATCTTGTTCAGAAACAGGGTTATGATCATGCTCATGTTCATGCAGAGACTTGGAGGATTCAGATGCATTCACATTATCAGAAGCAATAGAGGCAGAGTCATCATGGTTTATTTCTTCTTGCTCATTCATGTTTTCATGCAAGTTATGCTCACTTAGAGGGGGAGGTTCCACCTTAGACAGATCAGGGATGAAAGAAAAATCAACAGGTTTCTCCACCTCACAAGGAGCATCAGAGAGTGAGGATTTCAATAGGCATGGAAAATCATTTTTATTGAAAGTCACATCTCTGCTAATACATGTTTTAAACCCAGGCAAGGATCTATCCCATAGCCTATAACCTTTTACACTTTCTGGATATCCCAGGAATATACATTTTCTAGCCCTTGGCTCTATCTTACTTAACTTTTGGTGAACATAGGCACTGCAGCCAAAAACTCTCAAGTTATCAAGACAGATTGGTTTATTAAAGAATACAGAATCAGGTTGTTTTCCAAGTAAGGGCACAAAGGGGGATTTATTAATCAGATAGCAAGAGGTCATAAGGGCTTCCCCCCAGAAAGGCTTATCAAGCCCAGAGCCTGCAAGCAGGCTCCTGACTCTCTCCAGGAGAGTCCTGTTCATCCTCTCTGCAACCCCATTTTGCTGGGGGTTGTAGGGAACAGATTTATGTCTTTTAATACCTATTTCACTACATAGGTTGTCCATGGCATGATTACAAAATTCCAAACCATTGTCAGTTCTTAAGCATTTAATTCTCATATTGGTTTGATTTTGTATTTCAGCAATCCATCTTGAAAATTTTATGAACACATCAGATTTATTTTTCATTAGAAAAACCCATGTTTTTCTTGAAAAGTCATCAATAATAGATAAGAAAAACATGTTACCACCATGGGTTGGGACCTTTGAAGGTCCCCAAACATCTGCATGCAAGTATTCAAGAATATGAGAACTCAATTTTATCTTAGGATATGCAGCAGGCAGAGGGAAGGGGGATTTGTGCTGTTTTCCCAATAAGCAAAGTTCACAAAATGGCACAGAGGAGATTTTGTCCTTTTTGAAAGCTCCAGCTTTATTTAAGATTTCTAAGCCTTTGTTACTCATGTGACCTAATCTTGCATGCCAAAGATGAGTTTTATCAGATTGGACCAAGTTTGCAGACAAGATAGGCATAGGTTTAGCAATCACAGAGTACAGATCTCCCTTTCTAGGAGCATCAAAGTAGTGTACAGAATTCATTTCAAATCTGAAGCATTTTTGGTTCACAGATCCATAAAGCAGTTGATCAGCCAATTTTGAAACAGATAAGAGATTAAACTTTAATTTTGGCACATATCTCACATTCTGCAGATTGATCATGCTATTATTTTCAAATTTCAGGCATATGTCTCCTTTTCCTTCAATATCACACTGTTGGCCATCAGCTAATGCAACAGATCCACACATAGACAGATTAAGATTTGAGAAAATGTGCTTGTGTGGAGTGACATGAAAGGTACATCCAGAGTCAATTAGCCACTCAGAATCAAGCATGGAGTTTGACACAGCATTAGACAGATTTATGAATTGAAAATCAGAAGTAGTGTGAACCATATACATTTCTCCCCTATCATATTCAGGTTCATTGTTGTCACACCCAAAGCACTCAGGGTTGTACTGCATGGTGAGATTAGCATGATGATTCCCAAAACCCCTCCCCTTCTTAGGTTGTTTACACCTATTAGAGAAATGACCAGATTTCCCACAATTCCAACATGTTTTCTTAGGTTTTTGGTCTTGGGATTGGAAATTTTGGGGTGAGGATCTGAAAGGTTGATTTCTGGGAGGATAATGGTTTTGCCTTTGAGGATTTTGAGGGGTAAAACGGCTGCAAGAAGGCTGGAACAAATTATTGGATTTTTCAATTCTGCACTCCCTCCTATGTCTTTCTTCAAGTTCAGATTCTCTGTTATGCTGTTCTGCATTCAATACACTGGGGTTTTCTGGGTTGAAATCAACATAGGGCCTCCCTTTGAAGTTTTTATTTACATACATGATTTCATTTTGCAGAGGTTTAGAGCTTAATTTCTTAATTTCATTTTCTTTAGCCTTTAATCCAGACACAATCATATCACAGGTAAGTTTACAACCACCATACTTTAAAGCAGATTTAACTTCAGCATATATCTTAGGAATAGCACCAAGCAAGATTTGAGGAGCATAAGCTTCAATTTTGTCATCTCCAGCAAGTTTAACATCTTTTAACAGCTTAGTGAATTCATGCATATTAGTGTCAACATCTTTAGAGGGGTCCATTTGAAAAGACATAATTTGGCTTTGCAAAGAATACATATGCTCTTCAGATTTTGCAATAAACAAATTAGTTAAGGCATCCCATAGATCCTTAGCACATCTATGATGAGACACTTGTCTCACAATGGCACTACTCAGATTCAACAAAATTGTAGCTCTAGCACCAGCATTTATTTTAGCAAGATTTTTATCTGGTTCATTCTCATCTATTCTTTCAGATATAGCATCCCATAAATTTTCTTTAGTTAAAATACATTCAACCCTGGTCTGCCAATCACCAAAATCACCACTCCCATTGAATGTGACAGCACTCAGATTATTCATGTTTAAACATAGAAATTTCACTTAAATCACAGAAATTTCACAGAATTACTTAAGATTCCAAGAATAATCACCAGAACACAAACAAACAGTAACCAGGAAGGACAAGCTTCCTCTGGCCAGAAAAGGAACACCTGGGGAATCTAGAGCTGAGGCTATCCCAGCTCGCAACACAGATTTATCTGTGCCGCAGGGGGTCACTCAGGTCAATCCCTAACACCTTTTCAGCCAAAGAACACTAACACAGACTTATTGCAAAGTCACCAGGAACCAAACTTCAGGGGTTCCACAATAGAATCAAGAACAGGGGGCAATATAAACAAAGAGGGACAGATAGAGAAAAAACCAACTAGCAAGCTCAGGACTTTCTGAAAAGTCCTTGCTTATCTTTGCTATCGGGGCAACCCGCTTTGAGGAGACCCACAGGGGAATCCAGACGGTCCCGACCGTAAGCAACAGATAAGGGTTTTGGCTTGGAATGCCAAGGAACAGATCAGAGACAGAAAGTAAGCGGAAGCAATTAAGGCACAGAATCGATAGAATACCACCAAGAAGATTTAGGGTTTCGAGAAGATACCAGAGCCGACTTCCCAGGTAGGGGACAGCCGGACTTACCCTTAGATCGGAGCCCGAGGGGGGCGAAGTACGCGTGGCCCTTACCGGCGGCGGGGTGCTAGGAATGGAGGCAGGAGGGTGCCCCCGACTAGGCCTAAACCAAGCTCTGATACCACTGTTGTGGTATCGCCTAGCTAGGGTTTACACCTCTTGGTTCCCTACCCCTTGCGGTTCCTAGACACTTGCTACTCAAGTAGCTTGAACCCAGAAATAGATTACAAGAGATAATAACAACTGTAACTAGACTAGGGTTCTTCAAGCAGAGACGGCAGCGGCTTTGGCCTCAGAGGTGAAGGTCAAGGGACCTTCAAGGTTCTTCATAGGCACGGGTATCCACAGATCTGTAGAACAATCAAATGAATAAGTTAGTAAACCCAGCAGGAACAGTACAGAGAGAAATAGTAAAGAGCAGGAAGCAATTGGTAGTGAGAAAAGGTGCCCAAGGCATGGCGGCTCAGATTTTCCCACAGGGATCGGCAGCAGCCCTCTCCGGCGACCGAAAAACAGTCCTTGGGAAAGGGGAAGGGGAAGCGACGGCTAGGGTTTTGGGAAAGCGACGGGTTTCCCCCTTTCTCTCTCTCAGCACACTCCTCCCTAACACTCAGCGGCCACACAGGAGCCGATTGGCAGAACTCCGGCCAGAGAAACCGAGGGAGCGAGGTGAGAAGATCCAAAAAGAGAGAGAGAGTATCTAAGATTAGATTGCAAGATCGAGTATTTTCAGATTGAGAGGGGAGAGAGATATTATAGATGCTTCTAGAGCATAGGGAATTACCAACAGCCTTAATGCTGTTTAGATTAGGGAGTTGGATCGGCAATTAGGGTTAAGGGTTTGGGGTTGGGCCGGGTAGATAGGATTTAATTATAATTGGGCCAGAACAGGACAAATGGGCCATTTCTCAACAGATATGAATCACAACCCGATAGCCTCCTTGAATCTCGAACGCATCCAAGGTTGAAATCTCCAAGTTGCTCTTCGATAGCGAATACCGGTTAATCCCTCAAGTGGATTAAGTAATATCCTTGAATAAGACTTAGATGTGCTATTTCTAAGAATGATAATTTTCTTGATGGAAAACAATCAAACGAATATAAAGGTTGAGATACAATTGTATGCACAAGAAAAATAACTTCAATAATGTCTAAAGTAACAATGAAGCATAGGATCCCTATTTATAATGTCACAAGGGCCGAAAATTCTATGCTATAAGGCCAAAAATTACAGGTCCAAAAAGAGATCCAACTAGACTAGGGAATTACCTAAACTAGAATTCTATTTAAGATAGGAACTTAACTTAATTAAAATTCTAGTCAACCTTTTCAACATGGCTGAAAATTGTGACCAAATAATTAAATAAAATCTGATATTCTATAGTCGAAAATTAAATAAAATAAATACTATAGTCTAGATAAAATTCAACCCTTAATTAAATAATTAAAGACCAAAAAATTCTTCAACACACGCACACACATGCACGTCAATTTCATGCACATGCACACGTACAGTTCTTTACTTCATCTTCAACTCTTCAAGTTAAATTCTCCATGGTGTGATCTTGATCTTCAATTGTTAATAAATTTACTATCTTGGAATTGCTTCTCTCGACTTCTTCATCTCCAATCTCGAGCTTTCTTCGAATTATCACTTGCAAGTATGCTTGAAGCTTCTTAGTTCTTGATCGAGTTATTGGTCCTCGAAATTGCAACTCCGGGTTTTGATCTTCATTGTCGATCATGGATTCATCATTCCCCCTTGCTGAAGAGAATTTGTCATCGAATTTGGATCATCATCTTGGTCGAATTCATCTACAACAAATGGAGATAAATCTGCAACATTGAACATTGAAGAACATTTATACTCACTAGGTAGATCAATGCGATATGCATTGTCATTGACGCCGCTCAAAACAGTGAAAGAACTATCTCCCCTAGGTGAAAGTTTTGACTTCCTCAAGTTAGGGAATCATCCGGGACTAAAGTGAATCCAAACACGATTACCAGGTTGGAAGACTACTCGTTTGCGCCGTGTGTTGCGATCGGCAGTGATCTTGGAGCCTTTTTGTTCGATCCAGGCTCAAACTTTCTCATGCATCTCCTTGATGAAATCAGCTCTCTTCAATCCTTTAACACTCATTAGATGCCCAACGGGCAAAGGAATCAAATCATTAGGCGTTAGTGGATTAAATCCATAAACAACCTCAAATAGAGACATGTTAGTAGAAGGATGAATAACACGATTATAAACAAATTCCGCGTAAGGTAAACATTCTTCCCATGACTTCACATTATTCTTGATTAAAGACCTAAGCAATGTTCCTAAAGTACGATTCACAACCTCAGTTTGACCATCGATTTGTGGATGACATGCAGTAGAAAATAATAGCTTAGTCCCTAATTTTCCCCATAGAACTTGCCAAAAATGTCCTAAAAACTTGGAATCCTTATCACTAACAATAGTTCTAGGAATGCCATGCAATCTAACAACATGAATGAAGAACAAGTTGGCTATGTAAACAGCATTATCAGTTTTCCTACATGCAATGAAATGCGCCATTTTTAAAAACCTATCAACAACAAACACAGAATCTTTACCCGATCTAGATCTAGGCAAACCCAAAATGAAATCCATAGATAAGTCAATTCAAGGGCTAAATGGTGCAGGTAAAGGAGTATAAAGACCAAATGGATGTGAAGTAGACTTAGACTTATCACAAGTAACACATCTACCACACATGTGTTTAACATCACGTTTCATATGCGGCCAAAAGAAATGCTCATACAACAAGGATAATGTCTTATGCACACCAAAATGTCCCACTAATCCTCCTGCATGCAATTCTAATACAAGTAGCTCATGCATAGAACAAGTAGGAATGCTCAATTTAGACTCTTTAAACAAGAACCTATCATGCACATAAAACCCCTCATAAAACTGTGCAAATTTCGAACACTTCTCAAATATGGACGAGAAAAATGGGTTCGACTCATGCAAAGACTTAATTGATTCAAATCCAAGCATCTTAGCATGCATTAGGTTAAGCAACGCATACCTTCGTGAGAGTGCGTCAGTGACAACATTGTCCTCTCCTTTCTTGTACTTGATGACGTACGGGAATGACTTGATGAACTCGACCCATCTCACATGTCGCTTGTTCAAGTTGCTTTGACCTTTCAAATGCTTCAGGCTCTCATGGTCCATTTGAATGATGAACTCCTTGGGCCAAAGATAGTGCTGCCACATCTCCAACGCACTCTTCAAAGCGTATAGCTCTTCATCGTACGTTGAGTACCTAAGTGCGGCGCCGTTGAGCTTTTCACTGAAGTAAGCCACGGGCCATTTTTCCTGCATCAAAATAGCACCTACACCTATCCCGGAGGCGTCACACTCGATCTAAAAGTTTTGAAAAAATCGGAAAACATAAAATAGGAGCAGAACACAATAAAGACTTCAAGGTATTAAATACATGCTCTTGTTGTTTACCCCATTCAAATTTGCAATCCTTCTTACTTAGTTCAGTAAGAGGTGCGGCTATGCTAGAGAAATCGCGCACGAAGCGATGATAAAATCCGATAAGGCCGTGAAAGGATCGAACTTTAGACGCAGTTTTGGGCATTGGCCATTCCTCAATCGCCTTGATTTTGGAATGATCAACCTCAATACATGTAGAACTTATAACCAAGCCTAAGAACACAACTTTATCCAAACAAAATAAACACTTAGACATATTTCCATACGATCGAGCATCTCTTAAAAGCATAAATATGCGCCTAAGGTGATCTAGGTTCGTTCGCCTGTGCACTGTGACTGTATATCAGGATATCATCAAAATAAACAACAACATATTTCCCAATAACATCACGTAAGAAATGGTTCATCAATCTGATAAATGTGCTCGGTGTATTTGTGAGACCAAAAGGCATAACCAACCATTCATACAAACCATGCTTAGACTTAAAAGCAGTTTTCCATTCATCTCCTTTATGCATACGAACTTAAAAATAACCAGATCTCAAATCAATTTTAGAAAAAAATTTCGATCCACTTAATTCATCTAGCATAACATCTAGTCTAGGAATGGGAAAACGGTACTTAACTGTTATTTTGTTGATGGCTCTGCAATCCATGCACATTCTCTATTCATTGTTCTTCTTGGGCACGAGGATGACTGGAACTGCACATGGGCTCATCGACTATTGAATTTGCTTCTTCTCAAGCACCTCTTTCACTTGTTAATCAATTTTCTTGGTTTCTTCGGGTGATGTGCGATAAGCTGGATGATTCGGTAGAACGGCTCCGGGTACAAAATCAATTTGGTGCTCGATCCTACGAACTGGCGGTAATCTACTTAGAATCTCTTTCAGAAAGACATCTTTGAACTCCTTCATAAGGGGCTGCACAATACTAGGTAAAGAAACTTGATTAGTAGCACTGTTCTTACAAGTTAAAAGAACTAAAGGTAATCATGCTTTAATAGCATTTTCAACTCCTTTAATTGTACAAAACAATGATCGACTCTTCTCTTTGGACGGAGCGTCTACACTTAAACCTTTTCCATGATCAAGGGAATTGAAAAGTGGAGGTTTTGGGGCTGTATTGGCTATGGACGAAGGGTTGGCCGGCGGTGAAGAACTCTCGGCCGGAGGAGGGCCGTCAGCGGTGGTGGTACGGGCAGCGGTGGCTACAGCCTTGTCTCACTCTTCTTTAAACTTTGCTCGTATTATCTCTTTATCTTCTTGAACGGCCTTAAGGGACAGAGGCTTAAGGATAGTGGTTCGGCCGTCTCTCTTGATGGTGTACGTGTTCACGAGTCCGTCGTGTACAGCTTGTCTATCAAACTGCCATGGTCTTCCTAAGAGTATATGTGCTGCATCCATAGGAATAACATCACATAATATAGTGTTAGAATAATGAACAATGGAAAAAGAAATGAGTATCTGACCAGTAATGCGAACTGTGCCTCGATCTATAAGCTACTGCAATCTGTACGGCTTTGGATGCTTCACTGTGGTGAATGCTAACTTGTCGACAGCATACTGGCGAACTGCATTGATCACGCTGCCACTGTCGATGATCATTGCACAAGTCTTGTCTTGAATAACAACTCTTGTGTAGAATATGTTCTCTCGCTGCGATTGTTGCTCTTCTTCTCGATTTATGTTCAGACTACGGATGGAAACCAAACTGACATGAGGAATCTCGGGTTTCTCTTCTTCAAAATTGACCTGGTGGCATCTACTGCTGAGGAGACGTCGGCCTTAGATGGTTCTTCATCTTCACTGGCTGATTCGAGTTCATTTTGCTCCGTGAGGACTAGAACTCTTCGGTTTGGGCATTGATTCTGAAAATGACCCCAACCTTGACATTTATGGCATTAAATGTCGTGGGCTCAATTTAGGGCTGAAGTTGGCACCGGGTTTGGTGGATTCAGCTATGTATAACTTGGCCTAGCTGGTGCGATGGGTGTAGGGTCAGCCCTACGGCTTGGTTCTGATGCCGAACGGTCGAAACACCGTTTGGGTGGTCCGGATTGACCTCGGGGTCGAATAGGATCAGTTGAAGGAGTAGAAGGTGTTGTGGAATTCGTACCTTTATTCTAGGGTGGTCGAGTAGGGGCTGAACTGTGATGCGGTCTACGATGTCCCTCTCTGAGCTGTCTTTCCATAATTGCTGCATAGTGCACCATCTCTTCTACACTGTTGAAGTCCTTGAGTTCGACTTCACATGTGATGTCGGGATTCATGCCTTCAATATATCGAATGATGGTAGCATTTAAGGTCTCTTCTACACCATCTCTTTTTTATTTCCAGCTCTTTATTGTAATCTTAGCCTGATCTGGCGCCTTGCTTGATCCGGTTGAGCTTCTTTTCGAGTTCTCTCTCATAATGCATTGGGATGAAATGGCCTCGCATCAAATCTTTCATCTCTTGCCAAGTATCCATGGGTGGATACCTATCTCTGTGTTGTCTCTCTTGCTGCATTTCCCACCATGAGGCTACATAGCCTCTAAACTCCAAGCATGCTAACTGGACTTTCTTGATCTCTGGGAAGTCGTAGCATGTGAAAATTGTGGCTACCTTACGTTCCCAATCCAAGTAGAGATCAAGATCGTAAAGTCCTTCAAACTCTGGAATGCTCGTCTTGATATTATTGAGCATACAATCTCCATCATGCATCTCGGCATGGGCTGCACGCCTATGAGGTCCTCGTGGGTGGCCAGGACGTCTTTGTGGAGGCTCATACTCGGCTTCTGAGCTCTCTTCTATATATGACTCCTCCACGGGCTCTTCTTGATGCTCATGGTATGGAGCGGGTCCTTAAATAGGTTGCATGATAGTTGCTTGTGTGTTGATGAGCTCAAACTGATGCACCAAGTTGTCCAACTTGTCGGATAAGGCATGTTGCTGCTTCTGGAAGTGTTTTGAAAACACTTTGTATTGGTACTTTTCATCCCATTGTGGGGGTGCACTGGATGACTTTAGGTCATCTGAGGATGGGGTCAAAGTTGTGGCTTCGTTCTTGCCTTTGTCCGTGGTACCTACAAAATGAACAAACGTAAAGAAAAACAAGGTATGGACCTCACAATCTCACATCACTCATTTATTTTCTCTTGATTTTACCACTCTTGTTTGCACTCAAGTATGTGGTGTGATGTGTGTGTGTCATGTAAATGGGGTGAAAAGTAGCACTCTTTATCGAATATTGAGGGTACGGTTTAATTGCACGAAGGATTGACGAGGATTGCTAGCTAGGATCAACGGATGATATGTAGTATGGATGTGTAGGTGGTGTGTAAGATGAGCTGGTACAAGAGGGTATGGGGCGTGTGGTAGGGTGATGTGGATTAGGGTTGGGTGGATCCCCAATGGGTAGAAGGAAATAAGTAGAAAAGAAAAGGAAAATGGATTAGGTAATATGGAAAGTGATACATTGTAACAGCCCGGTCCCGAGGATGGGGACGGGGTTGTTGTACGTAAAATAGCACGAAAAATAAGAAATCCAGGAGGGTGTTTTTAGAATTAAACTAAGTTAGTGCCTTAAAAACTTAGGTAACTTAACTTTATGACTTGGAAGAACTAATTGATTTCAATGAATCAAAGGGGTCAAAGGATTCAACCGAGTCAAAGGAATGCCAAATCATAGGCCAACCGAAATTTAAACAGAATCCAAAGACAAACAGATAGGAATTTGACTCTTTAAATAAACAAGACCTCACAATAGGTCACATCAACTAAGACCCATAAATAGGTCGGAGTCAAATATATCTTATTATCCTATTCATAGGACGGATCAAAAAAACAACTTAAGATTAACTGAAAACAAGCAGAATCATGCTTGGAAATGAAAGCCCCTTCATAGGCAAATAACAACAACAAGCATGCAAAACTTATTCACAAGTCAACTGAAAATGAACGGATACCAATATGTTCAACAATAGGACTTCTCAAATAACTCGGAATCAATAAAGGAACAACTGGTATGTTAAAAGAACATGCTTCAAAGACTTTATTAATAACTAGGATTCATAGCATTTAAGACATGCTATTATCAAGAAACAAGTTACACATATCAAGACTAAATACTAACATCAGAGTACTCAGCAGAAACTTAGCGGAAGAAAATCATGTAACCATATAGAGCAAGAAACTAGAAACCTCAGACAACCCCACCAGCAGCACATAACCGGCCTCAGCATCTCAACCTGAAAATATTTGAAAAAGAGGGTTTGAGCACTAATGTATTCAGTGGAGTTTTATGAGAAATCTCTTGGTAAACTTTAGAAATATTCAATTAATAACTTGTGGCATATGGAGAGCAAAACGCAAAAGCTCTCTCCATACCCGTAAAACCTTTTACTTCATTTCTTGGCGCCTTTTCTGGCTCAAACATGTTGTCTACTGCACTCTTATGCCTTAGGATAAGAGAGGGGTTACCTCAAGTATCCTCTGAGTATGCGAGGGGATTACCCAGTAGTGACTCCCTTTACTTTCAAATGTTCAACTCGGTGACTCGAAGGTCACGGCATGATAATGCAGATAAACTGTTCCTTGAGCTTGATAACCTACTTACTACAGAAGCTATGTCCTTCCTTAACCTCTTTCCTTACTTAACCTTAACCTTCCTTACTTAATCTTAACATTTCTTACTTAACCTCCTTTCTTACTTGACTTAGCTAGCAATACCAAGCCTAGAGCAATCGTCTAAGCCTAATTCCTTAATTGAGCATGATCTCGGCCTATAAGGGATTTATAACTTACCCTAAAAGGAAATACTTAGCTAATTAATCTTTAGCAAAATCCAACATTCCAAAATGAGGAGAAGAACACGGATAAATATCGATTGCAAATAAAGTAATTCTAAACATCTCATGCTAGCATAAATTGTATATAAACAATTCTAGCATATCTAAACATGCTTGAGAGCTCACTTAACTTATAATAACTTCCTTTACTTATCGAACTCAAATAACAATTCAACAATATAATGCATATACCTTCCTTTCCTTTCCTTCCTTTGTACAGAGACTAAGCAGGTAGAGCATAAAATATTTTTATTGGATATTTCCCTTGCCTTAACATTCCTCTAGATCTTACTAGCTCAAACTATATATTCGGTTTAGAATCACCCACCTCTATGATGAGCACCTTGATAACGAGCTCGTGGATAAAGCAACGAGCCGAAAATCCTTCCTCGGGCCTCCTCGGGGTTCATCTCTCCTTTACAAAAGTCGATCAATGACTTGAAACCTTATTCGAGATCCTAACAAGAAATCAAAATGATATCTAAACCCTTGACCCTTAACTATAAATTAAAATATGAGAATTTAAACGATTAAGACATCAGAAATTATCGCAAAAGGGGATGGAAAATCCCACTCAAACAATCGAGATGCCAGATGATTGGCCACTACTACAGTGTATATCTTCGAAAGAGCTTCGATTTGAGTACTCATGAGCCTCATGGTTCAAACCGAGCTGAAAGTTATGGCCTCCGCATGAAAATGTGCCGGAGCTGCCGCAACAGCACTAGCGCCGCGGCGGCAAGGTGCGCGCCGGCGCCCCATGCGCCGCGGCGGGGGGGGGGGGGGGTGCGCTCCGGCACCCCCCTACGCCGCGGTGGCCCCTTGCATTGGCTTGAGTACTATTAAAATAACTTGACTCGGGATAAAGAACGAGTCGTCTTGAATGAAAATGAGAAAATATTCTCTTTTCAAAAATAAAGTTACTATTCCACACAAGGGACAAATAAAATTCCCGAGCGTTCAATTGACCTCAGAATGAAAATCCGGGAACCCCAATGGATTCCTTGAGAAATTTCCTATAGGATAGGCTTGGAAAAACAAAGCTCGGATCAACACATGAGATTTCACAAATTTCTAACGATCGCGATCCTACGGAAAAACACTATTCATAACTTCTTTAAACGCGCTTTAAATTACCGGGAACTCAAACGACTTCAGATTCAAAATCTAAAAGCACCGTGATGCTCCTTAAGTCAACGCCTTTCAAACATGACCAAAATCGGCTATAATTGAGCTCGGATCGAAATTTTTGAAAAGACGATTTTACGAAAAATAACTCCTAAAATCGCGGTTTAGAACCGAAACATCCTTATTATGCTCAAAATTCCTCTTAATAAATCCTAATTAAAATTAGGAATTACTTAATCATATTATGAAAATCTGGATTGTTACATAAACAATTGTGACACAATCTAAATATCTTAATTGAACTAGACTCTAAAAGAAAGGGACCAAAAATAAATTACAACTCAAAAGGGAATTACCAAAATAAAATAAAACATGGAAGGAAAGTTCCAAAAATAAAATATGACTCTAAAGGAAGTTACCAACTATAAACTAGTACTTAAAAGGGAAGTACCAAAATAAAACAAGACTTCAAAAGGAAACAATGAATATACCTCAATTTGTTTTTGTCAATTTTATCGGATCTTTTTTTATTGAATTTTTTTTATAGAATAGCTATGCTATTACAACTCCATAAACATGGAATAAAATAAAAGACACATAAGATGACACCTAGGATAAAAAATATGACACGTCGGATTGAACCACGACCAGCAGAGCTGACGTGGCTCTGATGCCAAATTTATGATAAGACCCGAATATGCTAGGATGAATCTTGAGGATGTAGTGGAAGACTTCTGGATACGAAACATGTCAACTAAAGAAGGGCTTCAATCCGACTCTACTAAACGAACTAATCTAGATAATTAAAATACCTAGACAATGACACAAATTATGGAACACTATACCAAAATACCAAGGGTGATAGGATGTATGTATATGGCTGGAAATTGGGTGTAGGAACGTGTGATTGATGGTGAAGAATGGCTTGGGCTAGATAGGATATGTTATGGATAGAACGAACTTACGGTTGGATGGAACGGTTGAAGAACTCGAACTCGATCTTGTGGACTTGAGGGTGGCGGATATTTGATGTTGTTGGTGGAGGTCGTCGATGATGTAGGATGGAGGATGATTCATCGATGTGAATCACAACCCGATAGTCTCTTTGAATCTCGAACGTATCCAAAGCTAAAATCTCCAAGTTGTTCTTCGATAGCGAATACCGGTTAATCCCTCAAGTGGATTAAGCAATACCCTTGAATAAGACTTAGATGTGCTAATTCTAAGAATGATAATTTTCTTGATGGAAAACAATCAAAAGAATATAAAAGTTGAGACACAATTGAATGCAAAAGCAAAGTAACTTCAATAATATCTAAAGTAACAATGAAACAAGAGACCCCTATTTATAAGTCCTAAAGGGCCGAAAATAATAGCATAAGGACCGAAAATCTATGGTTCAAATTGAAGTATAATTGGACTAGAAAATTGCCTAAATTAGAATTCTATTTAAGGTAGGAACTTGCCTTAATTAAAATTCTAGTCAAACTCTAGGACTAAGGATCGAAAATTGTGACAAATATTTAAATAAAATCTGATCCAACTATAGTCTAAATTAAATAAAAATAATACTATAGTCTAAATAAAATCAATCCCCTTAATTAATTCATTAAGGGCCGAAACTACCCTTAGTCGGTATGGGCATACCGACGGGTATACGCACACATGCACTCTTCATCTTCAACTCTTCAAGTTTAATTCTCCATGGTGTGATCTTGATCTTCAATAGTTAATAGATTAACTATCTTGGAATTGCATCTTTCGACTTCTTCATCTCCAATTTCAAGCTTTCTTCGAATTGTCACTTGCAAGTATGCTTGAAGCTTCTTAGCTCTTGATCGAGTTATTGGTCCTCAAAATTGCAACTCCGGTTCTTGATCTTTATTGTTAATCATTGTTGGGGTTTTTTCGAATTAAACCACCGCAGGATCATTTGGATGTTCATTAATTCGTGTTCATGCAAATCATAATTTTATGTAACATGCATGTTTATCACAGTCTATACAAAAAGCATGCACAGCAGATTCGAATCTAATAAAGCGGAAGACATAGAAACGAATCTACTTACAAATCGATAGACGGTCTGTGGAAAAGATTAAAGATCTAATCTTGCTGTTGAATGAATACAGGGATGGCGCCACCTAGCTCAAAATTCGACCACCACAAATTCTACTCCAAGATCTTCTGTTGTATTCCCGGACTGTATCTAGATTCAGAGTGGGCTGAAATCTACTAGATAAAGTTGTGAAATCTGTGGATAACTTTGAGAGACAAAGAGGGGCTGATTTATTATGCTTAACATCATGAAAATTTCGTGCTCCCCCTCCCCTTATATATAGGGAGGGGCGAAATTCCATGTTCCAGCCCTATTGGGCTGGGCCTCTATCTCAAGTTCAATATCCAGTCCACTTTCAGTCAATTGGGCTACAACAGGGATCTAGAAGAATATTAAATTGGCCCACTAATTTATTTAATATCCAATATCCAATAAACCTAGGATATAATTAAATAAATTAAGTATTACATTTATTCCACTAAAGAATTAATACTGACCTACCAATTTAATACATATTCGTGAATATGCTTTCTCTTTTAGTCCAGCCATTCCCTGTGTTTAAGATATAATGTTCATTAATTAATTATGTCAGCCTCTGACAGCTATAATTAATTAACATCTAAAACCTTGAGTAGTACCACACAAGCTTTATTCATGTACAGAATAAATTCCACCTGCAGGGTTTCAACATGAACTTGTGCTTCCTTAAGAGAACATCATCAACCTGGCGCACCAGGACACAGTGCTCATGCATACTGCTCGAGACATCATGTATACATTGTTATTACCCAAGATATCGAATTCGATCTACGAAAAGATCTCACCCATTGATAAATCAAAGTAATAAACAAAGCACACATATGCTCGCCAATATCACATGAGTTCAGAACCCGAACTCTGTGGATCTTTATTCTCTCAGTAATTGGGTCAGAGACAGAGAATAGTATCCTATCGTGATCCTCCTCAATACACTAACGAGTGTACTAGAATAATCAGTTAGTCAAGATAAACTAACTTATCAGATTATTCTACGGTGTACCGATGGTGTGTTCAGGACCATCTAAGCCGTGAGCTCTTTAATACATTACAAGGTTCTAATGATATGATCTTACCGTGTGACTCCCCACACCATATCATCTACAATGTAAGTATATGGAACATTGCATAAAACAATTATAGAACATAATCTAAATGCAAACAGTGACTGCAATAACTTTCATTTCATATCATCATATCATCAGAAAAGTATACAAAGACAAGTCTTCTAGTATACAAAACTAACAATCTCCCACTTATACTTGAAGCATGTCTTTCAAGCATAATAACTAACTGGTAAACTCTCCAATCTAAAACTATCAACTCAAACTGCGCTACCGGGTCTGCATCTCACTCCCATTTTCTCCACGTGACCATCAAAGGTCTTAGCCGCCAGGCTCTTCGTGAATGGATCAGCCAGGTTGTCCTCAGATACAATCTTGACCACCACCACGTCTCCTCTCTTAACGATTTCTCGTATAAGATGGTACTTTCTCTCTATGTGTTTACTTGCTTTGTGGGCTCTGGGTTCTTTAGAATTTTCCACTGCACCAGAGTTATCACAGTATATTGTGATAGTCTTAGGCAAATCAGGAACCACGCCCAAGCCCACTAGGAACCCGTGGAGCCAGACAGCCTCTTTTGCAGCCTCAGAAGCAGCTTCATACTCAGCTTCCATGGTGGAATCCGCAATGCATTTCTGCTTAATGCTCCTCCATGCGATGGCTCCACCTCCTAATGTAAACACATAGCCCGAGGTAGACTTACTCTGATCTTTGTCGGATTGAAAATCTGAGTCCGTGTAACCCAAAGGTACTAGACTATCAGAGCGGAAAACCAACATGTAGTCTCGAGTCCGTTTAAGGTACTTGAGAATGTTTTTGACCGCAGTCCAGTGACCTTGTCCAGGGTTAGACTGATATCTGCTTACCATGCCAACAACATAGCATATATCAGGCCTAGTGCATAGCATAGCATACATCAAACTTCCCACAGCCGAAGCATATGGTACTTTCTTCATTTCCTCTATCTCAGACTGTGTTTGGGGACACATTTCCTTGGATAGATGAATTCCATGCCTGTAAGGTATAAAACCTTTCTTTGAATCTTGCATGCCAAATCTAGCTAGCACTGTATCGATATAAGTCACCTGGGACAGACATAACATCCTTTTCGGGCGATCACGAATGATCTTGATGCCAAGGACATGTTCGGCTTCTCCCAGATCCTTCATATCGAACTGCTTGGACAACCATACCCTAATGTTCGATAACGCCTTATTATTGTTTCCAATAAGCAAGATGTCATCAACATAAAGTACAAGGAATGCCACCACGTTTCCATCACATTTCTTGTACACACAGCTCTTATCCGGACTTTGCACGAATCCATATGACTGGATAACCTCGTCAAATCGGATGTTCCAAGACCTCGATGCCTGCTTAAGTCCATAAATGGATCTCTTAAGCTTACACACCAAGTGCTCTTGTCCTTTAGCAATGAATCCATCTGGTTATTTCATGTGAATGTTTTCCTCAAGACTTCCGTTTAGGAAAGCTGTCTTGACATCCATCTGCTAGATCTCATAATCCAAATGAGCGGCAATAGACAAGAGAATCCGGATTGACTTAAGCATGGCTACCGGCGAAAAGGTTTCCTCATAATCGATCCCTTCTTTCTGAGTATACCCTTTTGCCACCAATCTAGCTTTGAAGGTTTCAACCTTCCCATCAGATCTTCTCTTGCGCTTGTAGACCCACTTACAACCAATGGGTTTTACCCCATCTAGTGGTTCTACAAGTTTCCAGACTTGATTGTGATCCATAGATCCAATCTTAGACTCCATTGCAGTTTTCCAAGAATCTGCATCTTTATCTCGAATTGCCTCGTCATAGGTCCTGGGATCCAATTCATTGAGACCCTCTGGGAAATCTGAAGCCTCTCCCACACCAATGAATCTATCAGGTTGGCGTACAACCCTCCCACTGCGACGAGGCAGTTCCTGTACTTCTGTGACACGTTGTGCAGTGTTTGGTGGTTCCTCTTCTTGTACAATCGGTGTAGGATTCGATCCACCCCTTAACTCCTCAAGGATGATGTGACTCCTTGGTTTGTGGTTTATGACATAGTCTTCCTCTGAGAATCGAGCATTGGTGCTAACAATGATCTTCTGATCCTTAGGACTATAAAACAAACCACCTTTCGTTCCTCTAGGATATCCAACGAACAGCCTTACATCAGTACGAGGAACCAGCTTATCAGCTTCCTTGTCCAACACGTGTGCTGGGCTACCCCAAATCCGAATATGGTTCAAACTGGGCTTTCGTCCAGTCCATAGTTCTGTGGGTGTAGCAGGAACTGATTTCGATGGAACCAAGTTAAGAATATAAGCTGCTGTTTCTAGGGCATATCCCCAGAACGAAATAGGCAACTCAGAATAACTCATCATCGATCTAACCATCTCTAACAATGTACGATTCCTTCTTTCCGCCACGCCATTCTGCTGTGGTGTTCCAGACGCAGTCAACTGGGATGTAATCCCACTCTCTGCTATGTAATCCCTAAATTCACTTGAGAGGTACTCGCCACCACGATCAGAACGTAGTGACTTGATACTTCTGTCTGTTCGTTTCTCCGCTTCCGCCTTAAACTCTTTGAATTTCTCAAAACATTCAGACTTGCGACGTAACAGGTAGATATAACCGTATCTAGAGTAATCATCAATGAGAGTGATGAAATACTCGAACCCTCCTCGAGCTTGAACTGACATGGGGGAAATGATGAGACCGTGCATAGCATTGAAGATTAAAAACCAAAGTTGCAAATTAGAGGTCCAGTTACAAGGTTACGAGCTAAACAACTTCAAGGTTATTTGCAAGGTTATGTGCGAAAGAAGCTCGAGGAAGAGGTGATTGTTCAAAGTAGCCCCAAGGTTATTACTATGCTTTCAATTGAAGATGAGGATCAAGCTTTGGTGGATAAAAGCAATTTTAGGTGAAAAATTAAAGATTCAAATTTGATGCCAATCCAGGAGGGTATTACAAATAAGGCGTGGTGTGATCCCCCGACCCTTTTTGCTAAATTATAAGCAATAATTTTAGTAAATGGTTTTGGATTAATATTGTTTGGATATTAATCATGTGCGTATGTATTATGCCGTTATTTTATTTCAGGTTCTCTCACTCGAGCTGATACGTCATAGCACGGTTACACTATGCTAAGTGCATAATGGAATTTCAAATTTAACATTTAAATTGTCGAATTATATGATAATGAATGAGTGTGTTTATATTTAATTTTAATTTGGCATACCTCAATTTTATGTAATTTTGGTGTGTGCATTGAATGAGAAGTAAATATGTTTTGAAAATTCAAGTTGTGTATTATATGTGTTTTCGAAAATAGCATAAATCGAGGGTCTCGCTGAGTTTCGGTAGGGTTTCGTCCGGTGGTCATAACTTTTGACTCGGTTGGAACTACGAGGCCCATAAGTACTCAAATCAAAGCTCTTTAAAAATCTATAGTCTGGGCGCGCCCGGAAAGTGCGAGCCCCTTCGAGTCGCGTTCTGAGAGCTCTGCAACGCAAGCGAGAAACGCGACCTTTTGGTCGCGTGTCACCAGCTTCAAAGAGCCATTTTTCTTCTGCTCAAACGCGACCTGTAAACGCGACCCCCCTAGGTCGCGCCCCATTTCAGAAATTCCAACCTTTAAATACCAGACTTCACTCATTCCTCTTCATTTCTTACACCATTTGCGCGATTATTCTCTCCTTTCTCTCAAGAAATCCTTCAACTTTTGGGAGAGGATTCTACCATCGTCATCCATCAACTAAGGTAACCTCTATACCTCTTCTTCTTAGGGATTAAACTCTCATTTCTTGTTGAATCAAACCTAGGGTTTGTTATTCAAAAATTAGGGTTCTTCGATTTTGTTAATCTTCTTGCCTTGATACTTTGAACATATGGTTTATTTACTCCATTGAATCTATATGTAAAGTTATCTCGAATTCCTATGGTTCATTGTTACTAGGGTTTGAATTTTTGCCCTAATTTCCCCTTGTTTGTTGATGTTTGATTGGAGGTGTTGTGATGTCTTTATGAAGTTGATTTTCATGTATGTTAGAGCCCTAGGATGAAGATGTTTGTATTTGAAATATTGGGTTTAAAGGATTTAAATTGAGTCTTGATCACGTGGTTTGAATGTGTGCATGTAACGTATTCGATTAAATGCTTCAAACAATTTTAATGTATATTTTGAGTCCAAAATCATATTATGAGATGGTATATCCATGATTGTGTATGTGGAATATGTTTGAAGACCTTAAAGCAAAATATAGCATGAGTTTGGTCTAAATTATGATTTAATTGTATAACTCGACGTCTAAAATGAAAAGAGGATTAAAAGGTGCTAGGTGACGTGTTGTGGCTCGAGGTGGACAACTTGTGGCCGGCAAAGGAGTATTTCAAGGTTGAAAGGAACTAAACGCTTCTCATAACGTGGGGTAACTCTAAACTGTGAACACGTGTAAGGTTATAGTTATTGTTGTGCTTTGATTGTATAAGTATGAAGGGTCTTCGGACCGATTAAATGAAAGAAATCCTTCGGGGTCGACAAAGACATCCTTCAGGATCGATAATAGACTCGTTAATGTCCTTCCTGGGGGGTAATATGTATGCGGGCATCCCTACAGGGATAAAGACGTTCATTAACGGGGACATCATGAAGTTTGGACCTTACGGGGTTGAGACTAGTCTCCACAAAAGAGAAGAAGTATCCATATGTTATATTTTCACTTGTGCAATTGTCTATAACTGTTTACAGTGTTCCACACTAAGTATGTTGTTAAATACTCACCCCATTCATTCAATGAATTTCAGGTTGAGGAGTCAGAGCCCGAGTAGGAGCGTTGTGAACACAAGAGAACCCCACAAGCTTGTGTTTATCTTTTTGCATGCTCTTCTTTTGAAAACACTCATATTATTATTATTACATTGATCAGTCTTTTTACTTTATGATCAATGATTATTGGGGATTGGAATAACCCGATCTTTTGAAGGCCATGATGTATATATCTTGATATTGTGCAAAACAATTTAAAGGTGGGTCGTTCGACCTTGAAGCCTTCTATGTGTGAAGTATGTGGTTGAACCTTATATTATGTTTGTTAATTTAAGTGGCTAGACGGGCGGGTTGTGTAAAAACTTATGAGCCCAACAGGTTAGACGATAGCATGGTTGATGTGGATGGGCTTATGCAATGCTTCTGTTTGATAATATGTTGTGTGACATGTAGATCCAATAGATTGTATGTTATATTTGCGAAAAAATTTACATGGAGAATTATGATATTCTGCTAATATTATGCTTTTGACCTTCGCTTCCGCTCATATGAAAATAAGCACACCAAAATAAATAAGTAAATTGTATGTTAAGTGACGTGGCCAAATGGAGTAGTTTGGAGCGTTACAAATTGGTATCAGAGCAAGTCTACACTTCTGTAGACTTGTTCTGTATGTGTTTGAATTATGTGTGAGAAATGTGGGTGGTTGTTCACGACGGTTACTCGGTTTGACTCTGATCCTAAGGTATGTACTTTTAAGGATTTTCAAGTATGAGTAATATGAAATGGGGGTGTGTATATAGAGTGTGTCGGGAAAGAAGTTAGAGAGTTGAATAAATCGTGATAGCATGATAAAGAAAAGAAATGAATGGTCCAAAGTTGGAGAAAAGAAAAGAAAAGAATGGTCCGAAGTTGGAAAATATAGATGAATGAAATGTATATATTGTCACGATCGACTATGATGTTTTAAATTCCCGATACACGCTTTAAAGAAATGAGATCTTGGAAGTTGTGTGCTTTCTTGATTATGAAATGATGAAAAGTGCTTTAGTAGTCCTCGAATTAGCTTTAAGAATGACATTAATCTAACGAGCTAGTGTGCCTAAAGGCTTTAGGATGCCTCCGTGTCGTGCTCCGGCTCTGCAAGAAGCAGAGGAATCAAGTAATGAAGGGGGTGGTCTCCATGATCCCCCACCACGAGAGAACGGGCCCCGACTTTGCCCGAGGTTTCCTAGAGACGCTCCAGGGTCTCATGGCCCAGCAGATGGGGTGAGGAGGAGTGACTGAAGGAGAAAGGCTCCAAAAAAAGGCATTCGATGTAGTCGAACAGTTTAGAAGAATGGGGCCATCTAGGCTTAAAGGAAGTGAAGGTCCTGAAGCGACAGAGGAGTGAATCTGGGAAATGAAGCGGATCTTCGAGCACATTCAGTACACCGAGGTGCAGAAAGCCTCATGTGCTATCTTCCAGTTTGCAGAAGAGGCGAGCTTCTGGTGGGAAACCCATTCCCGAACTATGACGCCCGAGTAACGCCAAGCTTTGGTGTGGACTGACTTGAAAGAGTTGATCCTCACTCGATACTTCCCCGAGTCTTTCAAGACTAAGATGGAGACCGAATTCCTCAACCTAAGGCAAGGAGGAATGACGGTGATCGAATATGAAAGGCGGTTCAACCGTCTCTCCCGCTATGCTCCATACATTGTGGATACAGATGAAAAGAAGGCTCGACGTTTTGAGCGTGGTTTTCGTCTTGAAATTGCGGGAATTCTGTTAGGCCAAAGGTTGAGAACCTATGGTAAAGTGATTGAGAGGGCCCAAGCCATCTCTGATGGGCTCCAGTTGGACCAGAAGGACCAAAGGCAGCGTGAGGCCTTTGGCAAGAGGAAATGGGAGCCGCAGGACAAAGGAAAAGGAAAAGCTCCTATGCAAAACAAGCCTAGGCAGCAGAGGCCTGTCCCATAGAGAGGAAACAACGATAGGGCTCTTTGCCCTAAATGCCAAAAGTTCCATCTAGGAGAGTGCTGTGCAGAACAGAGGGTTTGCTTTACGTGTGGGGACCCGAGCCACCTGTCCTATGACTGCCTGTGATACCCCGTCCCTTTTTTCTAAATTATGAATTATAATTTTGGAAAATGATTTTGAATTAATATTGTTTGAATATTAATTATGATGGTTTGTATGTATTATGTCGTTATTTTATTACAGGTTGTTCCACTCGAGTCGATACGTCATAGCATAGTGATGTTATGCTGAGTGTATAACACGATTTGAATTTTAATACTAAAGTGTCGAGTTATATGATAATGAATGGATGTGTTTATAATTAATTTTGTTTTGCCATAACTTGAACACCCTAACGCTGAGTTGATCGGGGGTCTTGCTGCCCGGTCAGCGAGTCGGGGGTTCAGGCGGTGAAGACCTAAGTCATGTTAAATGGAGTTGGAAATGTCCGGAAGTCGAGAGCGATAGGGGAGTTGAATTGAGCGCCGCGCGCCCGCGGGGTGGTGCGCGGCCGCAGGAGGCTGCGCGCCCGCGGGGCGGGTGAAGCGCGCTCGCCGGCGCGGAGCTGCGCGCTCGCAGAGAGCTTGGGCCGAGAGCCCCCTCGCGCGGTCGCGGGAGGCGCGCGGTCACGCAGGCTAGGCCGATTTTCCTACCTATAAATACCACACTTATTCATTTCATCTTCATTTTCTCCACTTCCATTTGGGCGATTTTCTCCATCTCTCTATCTCTCTCTCCCCAAGAAATCCTTCAACTTTTGGAAGGGAATCCTTCCATCATCATCCATCAACTAAGGTAACTTCATACCTCTTCATCTTGGTGATTTGAACACTCATTTCTTGTTGAATCAAACCTAGGGTTTGTTATCCAAAAATTAGGATTTTCGATTTTATTGATCCTCTTGTTTTGACATCTCAAACATATGGTTTATTTACCTCCTTGAAGCTATATTTGAAGTTATATTGAATTCCTATGGTTCATTGTTGCTAAAGATTGGATTTTTGCCCTAATTTCCCTTGATATGATGATTGTTGGTTGGAGATGTTATGAGGGTTGTTTGGGGTTGATTTTCATGTATGTTAGAGCCCTAGGATGAAGGTGGTTGTACTTGAAAGGTTGGGTCTAAAGGATTTAAAATGAGCCATGAGTATGTGGTTTAAATGGGTGCACAGAACGTGTTCGATTAAATATTTCAAAGAGTTTTAATGGATACCTTGAGTACAAAAATCATATTATGAGTTGGTATATCCATGATTATGTACATGAAGATGTATGAAATCCTTAAAGCAATGTATAGCATGAGTTTGGTCTAAATTATGATTTAATTGTATAACTCGACATCTAAAATGAAAAGAGGATTAAAGATTGAAAGATTGAAAGCGTCTCTTAAGATGGGGTAACTCTAAACTGTGAACACGTATAAGGTTATAGTTATTGTTGTGCTTTGATTGTATAAGTATGAAGGGTCTTCGGACCAGTGATAAAAGAGATCCTTCGGGGCATAACAGAGATCCTTCGGGGTAGACAAAGAGACCCTTCGGGGCAGAGATCCTTTGGGATCGAATATAGACCTGTTAATGTCCTCCCTGGGGGTAGTATGTCTGCGGGCATCCCTACAGGGCCAAAGATGTTCATTAGCGGGGGCATCATGATGTTTGGACCCTACGGGGTTGAGACTAGTCTCCACAAAGTAAAGAAAAGTCCATATGTTATATTTTCACTTGTGCAATTGGCTATAACTGTTTACAGTGTTCCCCACTGAGTATGTTGTTAAATACTCACCCCATTCATTCAATGAATTTCAGGTTGAGGAGTCAAGGCCCGAGTAGGAGCGTTGTGAACATAAGAGAACCCCACAAGATTGTGTTTACTTTTCATGCTTTTGAATACGCATATTATGATAATTTTATTGATCGACCTATTTATCTTATAATTAACGATCGTTGGGAATGGGATTAGCCCAATTTTTGTAGTTATGATTGTATTTAACTTGATATAACATGTTAATGTTTTAAAGGCTGGTCGATTGACCTAGGAGCCTATGTTGTGTAAATATAAGTCATTGAATTCCCATGCTATGTTTGTTAATTTAGGGTGCTAGACGGGCGGGTTGTCTAAGACCTATGAGCCCGATAGGTTAGATGATTGTATGAATGATGTGGATGGGTTTATTCTATGCTTCCGTTAAATACGATGTTGTGTGACATGGTAGATTTTGATAGGTTGCATGTTATAATTGTGGAAGAAAAAATTTATATTCGGCATTATGATGTTATACCTCATTATGCTATTTGACCTTAGCTTCCGCTCAATTTATTATGAGAACGCAAATGCATGTAAATGAATTATTTGTTAAGTGACGTGGCCAGACGAAGTAGTTTGGGAAAATATAAGTATGTTAAGTGATGTGCCCAAACGGAGTGGTTTGGGGCGTTACACTGCCTGAAGAAGAAGAAGGAGCAAGAAAGAAAGGTGAAACCTCGACTGTTTGCTTTAGAGAGCAAGGAAAAGAACCCTAAGTCAGGTGAGGATACTATGTCGGGTATTCTTCGAGTATTAGATGTTTCAGCTTTGGTATTATTCGATTCCGGTGCATCTCATTCCTTTATATTTGCAAGTTTCTGTTCCAAGCTTGGTGTTATAGGCAAGGATAGTGGTGAATTGTTAGAGATCAGTATTCCTTCGGGAAAGAAAGTTTCATCTAGTAAGATGACGTATGGCCTGAAGCTAGAAATCAATGATAGAGTGCTGAGAGCAGATCTCCATGTCTTGGAGATGCGTGATTTCGACGTAATCCTAGGTATGGATTGGTTGAGTGGAAATCATGCCATGATTCGATGTCGTGATCGTGAGGTCGAATTTAATTTTCCGAGCGAGCCTAAGCTAATCTTCTATGGTGCAAGAACGAGATCAACTCACAGAATCATTACAGCAATGAAGGCAATGAAGTTGTTGAAGAAGAAAGGGTGTCAGGGATTTCTCGTTAGCATCGTGGAGTCAAAGTCTACCGAAGTGCAAGTGTCAGACGTACCAGTGGTCAATGAATTTCTCGATGTGTTTCCAGACGAGTTGCCAGGGATTCCTCCTGACCGTCAGATCGAGTTCACCATCGACCTAGTGCCAGGTGTAGCACCAATATCTAAAGCTCCGTACAGAATGGCGCCGCAGGAGTTGCAAGAGCTCAAAGTTCAACTTCAGGAGTTGCTAGACAACAAACTAATCTGACCAAGTGTTTCACCATGGGGAGCACCTATGCTATTCGTGAAGAAAAAGGATGGATCAATGTGGATGTGCATTGATTATAGAGAGTTAAACCAGTTGACGATCAAGAACAAGTATCCGCTGCCGAGAATTGAAGATTTGTTTGATCAACTGAAGGGAGCCGGTGTGTTTTCAAAGATTGACTTGAAGTCCGACTACCATCCATTGAAGATCAAGGATAGTGACATCCCAAAGACGGCATTTAGAACGCGATATGGTCACTATGAGTTCACGGTGGTACCTTTTGGATTGACCAATGTGCCTGGAGTCTTCATAGACATGATGAATCGAGTGTTCCATCCGTACCTCGACCAGTTCGTAATAGTCTTCATCGATGATATCTTGATTTATTCAAGAAGCAAGGAGCAACACGCTAAGCATCTCAGAATCGTATTAGAGACGCTAAGGAAAGAAGAGTTGTATGCAAAATTTTCAAAGTGCGAGTTCTGGTTGGAGCGAGTGGCATTCCTTGGCCACGTGGTGACATCGAATGGAATCGAAGTAGACCCGTCGAAGGTGGAAGTTGTTAGCAATTGGAAGACGCCATCGAATGTTAATGAAGTCCGAAGCTTCTTGGGATTTGCAGGCTACTATAGAAGATTTATCGAAGGGTTTTCCAAGATATTGAGTCCTTTGACGAGATTAACAGGGAAGGATGAGAAGTTCCAATGGAGTGAGAAGTGTGAACAGAGTTTTCAAGAATTAAAGCGACATCTCATGTCAGCCCCGGTGTTGACTATTCCTGATGGGAGAGAAGGCTTTGTCATCTACAGCGATGCCTCGAAGCAAGGACTTGGTTGTGTTTTGATGCAACATGGAAAGGTAGTAGCGTATGCATCGAGACAGTTGAAGGTGCACGAGCATAATTATCCGACGCATGATCTCGAGTTAGCAGCCGTGGTTTATGCATTGAAGATCTGGAGGCATTATCTCTATGGAAGCAAGTGCGAGATCTACACCGACCACAAAAGCTTGAAGTACTTCTTCACCTAGAAGGAGTTGAATTTACGTCAAAGAAGATGGTTGGAGTTGGTGAAGGATTACGATTGTACGATCTTGTATCATCCTGGAAAGGCGAATGTTGTTGCCGATGCCTTAAGTCGGAAGATCTATCTCTTCCAACCAAGCAAGAGCAATTGATCAAGGAGTTTGAGAAGATGAACTTAGAGGTGGTGGATCCTTCCAACACCACTCAAGGGATTTTAACAGCCTTAGTGGTTCGACCACTAATTCGTGATCGAGTTCGTGAAGCGCAAGTCGACGATCCTTTCTTATGCAAAATGAAGAAAAGAGCATTAGAGGGTTCCATTCAGGGATTTGCCATTCAGAAAAGAGCACGCTACTCTTCAAGGGAAGGTTGTGTGTGCCGAAGAATGAAGAGCTCAGAAGGGAGATTCTTGAAGAAGCACATAATACTCCGTATTCTATGCACCAAGGAGGAACGGAGATGTTCAAAGACTTGAAGACGGTTTTCTGGTAGAGAAATATGAAAAGGTCGATTGGCCAATTCGTATCGAAGTGTATCACTTGTCAACAAGTGAAAGCCGAGCATCAACGCCCTTCTGGATTGTTGAATCCACTCGAGATTCCCGAGTGGAAGTGGGAGCACATTGCAATGGACTCTGTGGTAGGATTACCTTTGTCAGTAAAAGGTCATCATGCAATTTGGGTTGTTGTCGATAGGTTGACCAAGTCTGCTCATTTTCTTTCGGTAAAAATGATGTTTAGCATGGATCGATTAGCTCAGATATATATCGAGAAGATAGTACATCTTCATGGCATTCCTGTGTCGATAGTGTCAGATCGTGACACAAGGTTTACGTCCAAATTTTGGCGAAGTCTGCAAAAAGCAATGGGGACTCAGTTGAAGTTTAGCACGACGTATCATCCTCAATCCGATGGTCAGTCTAAGTGGACCATTTAGACATTAGAGGACATGCTCCGTGCATGTGTTCTCGATTTTAGTGGAAGTTGGGAGAGCCACTTGCCACTTGTGGAGTTTGCTTATAATAATAGTTTCCAAGCGTCTATTAGAATGGCCCCGTATGAGGCATTGTACGGGAGAAAGTGTAGATCTCCTATTCATTAGGATGAAGTGGGAGAGCATCGACTCTTAGGCCCCGAGATCGTTGAGAAGACGGTGGAAGTAATTGAGAAGATAAGAAGAAGGATTAAGGTAGCTCAAGATCGTTAAAAATCCTATACCGATGCAAAGAGAAAAGATGCGAGTTTTGAGATTGGCGACAAAGTATTCTTGAAGGTTGCACCAATGAGAGGAGTGGTTAGATTTGGATAGAAGGGTAAGTTGCAGCCACGTTATGTGGGACCGTTCGAGATTCTAGAGAAAATAGGTGATGTTGTTTATCGCCTAGCACTACCTCTATATTTGGCGGGTGTGCACGATGTTTTCCATGTGTCGTTGATAAGATGATATGTGTCTGACCCTAGTCATGTCATTTCATATGACACGGTGCAAGTTTCCAAGGACTTGACATATGAAGAAGTTCCAGTTGCTGTGTTAGATAGAAGAGTTCATACTCTTCGAACCCGTGAGGTTCCTTTAATAAAAGTGCAATGGGGTCGGCACGGACCTGAAGAGGCCACTTGGGAGAAAGAAGTTGATATCATAGCTCGATATCCAAATGTAACAGAAATGTTAGGCTAATTTCGAGGACGAAATTTTTAAAAGTTGGGGAGATTGTGATACCCCGACCCTTTTTGCTAAATTATAAGTAATAATTTTAGTAAATAGTTTTGGCTTAATATTGTTTGGATATTAATCATGTGTGTATGTATTATGCCGTTATTTTATTGCAGGTTGTCTCACTCAAGCTGATACGTCATAGCACGGTTACACTATGCTGAGTGCATAATGGAATTTGAAATTTAACATTTAAATTGTCGAGTTATATGATAATGAATGAGTGTGTTTATATTTAATTTTGATTTGGCATACCTCAATTTTATGTAATTTTGGTGTGTGCATTGAATGAGAAGTAAATATGTTTTGAAAATTCAAGTTGTGTATTTTATGTGTTTTCGAAAATAGCATAAATCGAGGGTCTCGCTGAGTTTCGGTAGGGTTTCGTTCGGAGGTCATAACTTTTGACTCGGTTGGAACCACGAGGCCCATAAGTACTCAAATTGAAGCTCTTTCAAAAATCTACAGTTTGGGCATGACCGGAAAGTGCGACCCCTTCGAGTCGCGTTCTGAGAGCTCTGCAACGCGAGTGAGAAACGTGACCTTTTGGTCGCGTGTCACCAGCTTCAGAGAGCCATTTTTCTTCTGCTCAAACACGACCTGTAAACGCGACCCCCCTAGGTCGCGCCCCATTTCAGAAATTCCAACCTTTAAATACCACACTTCACTCATTCCTCTTCATTTCCTACACCATTTGGGCGATTTGTCTCTCATACCTCTCAAGAAATCCTTCAACGTTTGGGAGAGGATTCTACCATCGTCATCCATCAACTAAGGTAACCTCTATACCTCTTCTTCTTGGGGATTAAACTCTCATTTCTTGTTGAATCAAATCTAGGGTTTGTTATCCAAAAATTAGGGTTCTTCGATTTTGTTGATCTTCTTTCCTTGATACTTTGAATATATGGTTTATTTATTCCATTGAAGCTATATGTGAAGTTATATCGAATTTCTATGGTTCATTGTTACTAGGGTTTGGATTTTTTCCCTAATTTCCCCTTGTTTGTTGATGTTTGATTGGAGGTGTTGTGATGTCTTTATTAAGTTGATTTTCATGTATGTTAGAGCCCTAGGATGAAGGTGTTTGTATTTGAAATATTGGGTTTAAAGGATTTAAATTGAGTCTTGATCATGTGGTTTAAATGTATGTACGTAACGTGTTTGATTAAATGCTTCAAATAGTTTTAATGTATATTTTGAGTCCAAAATCGTATTATGAGATGGTATATTCATGATTGTGTATGTCGAATATGTTTGAAGACCTTAAAGTAAAATATAGCATGAGTTTGGTATAAATTATGATTTAATTGTATAACTCGACGTCTAAAATGAAAAGAAGATTAAAAGGTGCTAGGTGACGTGTTGTGGCTAAAGGTGGACAACTTGTGGGCGGCAAAGAAGTATTTCAAGGTTGAAATGAACTAAAAGCGTCTCATAAGGTGGGGTAACTCTAAACTGTGAACACGTGTAAGGTTATAGTTATTGTTGTGTTTTGATTGTATAAGTATGAAGGGTCTTCGGACCGGTGAAATGAAAGAGATCCTTCGGGGTCGACAAAGAGATCCTTCGGGATCGATAATAGACTCATTAATGTCCTCCCTGTGGGGTAGTATGTCTACATAACTATTTACAGTGTTCCCCACTGAGTATGTTGTTAAAAACTTACCCCATTCATTCAATGAATTTCTGGTTGAGGAGTCGGAGCCCGAGTAGGAGCGTTGTGAACACAAGAGAACCCCACAAGCTTGTGTTTATCTTTTTACATGCTCTTCTTTTGAAAACACTCATATTATTATTATTACATTGATTAGTCTTTTTGCTTTATGATCAATGATTATTGGGGATGGGAATAACCCGATCTTTTGAAGGCCATGATGTATATAACTTGATATTGTGCAAAATAATTTAAAGGCGGGTCGTTCGACCTTTGATCCTTCTATGTGTGAAGTATGTGGTTGAACTTTATATTATGTTTGTTAATTTAGGGTGCTAGATGGGCGGATTGTGGAAAAACGTATGAGCCCGATAGGTTAGATGATCGGGCTTATTCTACTTGTTCTCATTTATGCTATTTCATGCCTTAACCACTCGTTCACTGCATGTTTTGGAAAGATTTGATGTGTTTTTAGGAGATGTGCAGGTGGAAGGAATGAAGTGAAGAAATGCTCCATCTTTTGAAGAATGCAAGCAAGCAGCTCGTAATACAGTCGGTTTGGGCATACCGCCAGAGGCATGGGCCGAGAAAATTCCAGAACTGAAGCTGTGCGCGACTTGGGCCTGTTTTGTGCGAAAATCTGATCCAGCCCAAGTTCTAGACGTGGATTTATGATCTTCATAGCCTAAAAGGAGTCCTATCCTTGGAAACTTTCTAGTCTAGATATAGAAGATTTATTTCCTTGTTGGATGCTTAATTTTAGGGATAGCTTTTGATATATTAGGATTTATTTTAACTAGAATAGATTGAATCCATCTCAGAAACGCAGCAACAGCAGCGAGAGACGCTGCTGCAGATTTTATTCATCTTCTTCACTTTTCATGGTGTTCTGCTCCATTAATTATCGGCGTGATTTTATGATTATGCAATCAAGCTAAGTTCGTTCCATTCCGGGATCAACTCACGAAGCTCTGGCCAATTAAATCTGTGAGATCTAAACATTTTTTCTCGATTAATTCATGCATGTGTATTTATTATCCTCCGTAAATCGAGTCGTGATTGTTTCGATTAAACCAAGTAGTCGCGAATATTCGGAGTATAGGAATTAATCACTAGCCAATTAATTCGGCCATACGTAATCATGGTTTAGGATTAATTAGTGGTAAAATCAGTAGCTAATACTGTGGGGATAATAATCTGGTTCGGTGATCCTGTGTCAGAGTTCGCTAGATTAGAATCGGGTTTCTCTCGAGCATAAAGCAATCGGCTAATTAAATCTATAAGAGTGTCTCTTTTGGGTTGTTAGTTGATTAGAGAAAATGTTTGGTGAAGTGTCTTCCTGCCATTCGAGAAAATACGGAGAAATAGGGATGTGTCAGTAAGTGTCTTCGGTATCCGCAACTGATTTACATGTGATAATTAATTGTATTCTTGAATCGAGGATCAATATAATTGTGCCAGAGTGGAGTAGTTGATATCCGGAATATTTCTAATTGTTTGTTTAAACCCGTTGCTCGTGTGTGTATTTTAATTCCTTGTTATTTAATTATTTTCGTGCACTACAGTTTATACACATAAATTTCCCCCCTTTTAAAGTTGGTTTCTGCAGATTGGAAGTAAAGAATAATTTTTGCCGGTCCTTTGGGAGACGATCTCACTCGCCACTGTACTGTGCAGTGTGGGCAAACCGACTGCTGTCGGAACATTTATTTTTGGTGCAAAATGACACACCAAATTTTGGCGCCGTTGCCGGGGATCGGTTATAAGCAGTTATTATTCTAATATTTTTAGTTTGCAATTTTTTCTTTTCTTGGTTTTTCTTTATTCGCAGGAAACATGGCTGAACCTGCTCCCTTGATCCGAGAGTTGGGCCGTCATCGAAACAATAGGCCTATTTGCATCGTTCTACCTATCATTGCCCACAATGCAGAGATTCGGCCGGGGTTCATACAAGTTATACCCAAATTCAGTGACGCACCTGGAGAGAGTGCGCACACGCATTTAGCAGAGTTCGACTGGATTTGCTCTACCCTGTGTCCTCAAGGCTTTACGAATGACAACCTGCGCTTGTTAACTTTCTCACACACATTGCAAGGCCGAGCAAGGGAATGGCTTTTTGATCTCCCACCAGCTTCGATTACTACATGGGATGAGATGAAGGAGCAGTTCCTATGCAAATTTTTCCCAGAGTCACGAGCTGCGAATCTTAGAATGGCCATCAGTAGCATCAAGCAAAAATCTAATGAAAGTCTAGCTAATTATTGGGCGCCATTTCAGCAATTGTGCAGAAGATGCCCAGACCACGGGTTCTCTGATTATCAGTTATTCACTAACTATTTTTACCGTGGTATGTCAACTTTTGATAGGAAGATCGTGGATGCTGCTAGCGGAGGGTCTCTCACCAACAAGACTCTAGCAGAGGCGAAACAGCTCATCATCGACATGGTCTCGGGTGGCCAGCAATATGAGGATGATGATGATGACAGATACTGGTCTGTGAAGGGAGTTGAGAGAGCAGAAAATTCTGGAGTTAATGAGAAGATTGATGCTCTGACTTCTATTGTCCGAGGTCTAGCTATGGTGCAGACACATAACACATATGATCCAGGTGAGAGGGACCATTCGAACTTCGGCTGGAGGCAGCCACAGGGCAGTCAGTATGCCCAAACTAACCGATCTGCACCGAGCATGACAGATATCATGAAGTGTCTGGAGAAAAGCAGTGCCCTGGTGAACAATTTGGCACAAAGTCAGAAGGCTTTCCAGCAAGAAACACAAGCCGCCCTAGGCAGTATGGCCACACAGATCACTCAGCTTTCCACTCAATTGAACAAGATGCAGGCGAATCAAGGCAAACTCCCCTTCCAAACTGAAATGAATCCAAGAGCGCATGTTTGCGCTATCACTTTGAGAAGTGCAGAGGAGTTAGTTGAGTTGGAGGCTAAGAAGGAAAAGAACCCGCAGTATGGGCATACTGCACAGACTGAAAACAAATCCAGTGCAGAAGAAGAACAACCAGCTGCCGAGTCTGCCCTTACTGAGGTGAAATCTGAATCCAAAATTTCTAACTCTCTGGTTGCAGCACCTTTTCCATCCAGGTTGATTCAAAACAAGAAAGAGGATGATGAGAAGGAGATCCCCGAGCTATTCAAGAAGGTACCTTTTGGTGGGCTGACTGAAACCGCTGCAATAACAGATAAAGACGAGGAAATTCGAGATGTCATCATGCAGCTGTATACCACCAATGAATTTCCAACTCAGAACCTGACAGGCCGTATGCCCTTACCGACCAACTCGGAACCAATTTTACCAGCTCATGTGAAGACCCCAGTGTTGGAGCTGAAAGGGCAAGAAGCAAGGATGGTTGAGCTTTTGAGGAAGCATAAAGGTGTGAGGATGGAGACGACTACTTTTAACAGGGGTAGATCTGCTACCCCTGAAATTGTCTATTGATTGTGCCTTTCATATGTCGAGCCTCGGATGTTAAATAAGGGCGCTTCTCGGGAGACAACCCGAGCATTTATTTGCTTTCTATTTTTATTTTATGTTTATTGTTCTAAAAAAACACGTTCTAGTCCAGCCTTCTAGTGCAAGGTCTTTTCTTCAGCACAACCCCTACCTTTGCCGAGCTCATGGAGTTGTTTGACCATTACACACCAAGCTGGACCACTGCACTGGAGCGTCGTCTGTATGTCCTTACTGACCGTCTTCCCCATTGATTGCCAGTTTGCTCTCCTTCTCTCTCCCTTTGTTTTTATTTTCTTTCATTCATGTTGTGTTCGTTTTGTTGACTCTTTTTCCTGCACAGTGAGGACAATGTGTTGTCTAAGTGTGGGGGAGAGGAAGTTGCTATTTTGTGTCTGGTTCTTTTCGAAAAAAAAAATTGTTTTGTTTGTTTTTGTTAAGTATTGGCTGCCTGAGATTGAATTATACAAGGAGGACGGGTTATAGCATGGATTATCTTGGTTTGTTTGATTGATCCTCTTATGATTGAATTATGCTATTGCTCATATGTATTCTTGAATGATGAAATGTGCAACTTGATCAACTTTTGATGAGCTTCGTAAACGTGAGATTTGAGCCTTTTGAGCATGTTATATATATTGAAAGCTCAATTTCATTCTTTTGATGAGTATGTCGGATTTGAATGCTGAATTTCTGATTTGCCTTGTTGCCATGGTCATACTGCTTGTGAGTTTCTTTTTCCATGAAAATGATAAAGACATGTAGGATTATCCCTTTCTTTGGCCTGAATAAATTATCCGTACCCGACACTATCCCTTAGTGAGCTCGTTTGTGCCTGACTCCTCTCTTTCTTGATAGCCACTAAATATTTCAGCCTTAGCTTGTTTTGGCCTGCTCTTGTCCCTTGAAAGCATGTAAGTTATATTGGATTGTGTTGAGATGAGTTCGAAATTTACTTGAAGACAGTTAGCGCTGGAAGATTGAAGAAAAAAAAATGTTATAGTCATGTTCTATTCCATAAAAAAAATAAAGAAAAAAAGAGAAAAAAAAATGGTCAGTATGCCCAAACTGGACGTGGAGGAAATAGGCCTGCACCCGATTGAAGTTAAATTTTGTGGCCCTGTATAGCTTTGAAGACCAGCACACAACTTGACAAATATTGCAATATCTGAAGAAGTAGCTGAAGAGCTCTGTGATCGAGTTATAATATGCTTACATGTTTTCACTTATTTGAGCCATTTACCCAAATTATCCTACCTATGAGCACCCTAGCCCCATTACAACCTGTTTCAAAGACCTTTTGATTTGTGCATAGCTTTCACTTGTTGGTAATGGTTTTGACATATGGGCAAATCTATGTTTGAAGGTATCAAGTTGTGACTTGTGTGAATTAAATTATGTCCTTACTTTCTTTTGAGAGAAATTGAGGGAACCTTGGTGAGGCAGGATTGAGTTGCACGTTTTTGACTTGAATGAAAAGCATGTGTTCATTTCATGAAATAAGAGAAAGGTTAGTGGATTGTGGATGGTTGTGTTGTAATCCTAACTTTGAGTGTGTTCAGTCTAAGGTAGCCTCAGCTTTCTGTTTATTTTGGTTTTCGAGTCTGTGTTGTGCTTATATGTGCTCGAGGATGAGCATAGTCTAAGTGTGGGGGGGTTTGATCGGGCTTATTCTACTTGTTCTCATTTATCCTATTTCATGCCTTAACCATTCGTTCACTGCATGTTTTGGAAAGATTTGATGTTTTTTTAGGAGACGTGCAGGTGGAAGGAATGAAGTGAAGAAATGCTCCATCTTTTGAAGAATGCAAGCAAGCAGCTCGTGATACAATCGGTTTGGGCATACCGCCAGAGGCATGGGCCGAGAAAATTCCAAACCTGAAGCTGTGCGCGACTTGGGTCTGTTTTGTGTGAAAATCTGATCCAGCCCAAGTTCTAGATGCGGATTTATGATCTTCATAGCCTAAAATGAGTCCTATCCTTAGAAACTTCCTAGTCTAGATATAGAAGATTTATTTCTTTGTTGGATGCTTAATTTTAGGGATAGCTTTTGATATATTAGGATTTATTTTGACTAGAATAGATTGAATCCATCTCAGAAACGCAGCAACAGCAGCGAGAGACGCTGCTGTAGATTTTATTCACCTTCTTCACTTTTCATTGTGTTCTGCTCCATTAATTATCGGCGTGATTTTATGATTATGCAATCAAGCTAAGTTCGTTCCATTCCGGGATCAACTCACGAAGATCTGGCCAATTAAATCTGTGAGATCTAAACATTTTTTCTCGATTAATTCATGCATGTGTATTTATTATCCTCCGTAAGTCGAGTCGTGATTGTTTCGATTAAACTGAGTAGTCGCGAATATTCGGAGTATAGGAATTAATCACTAGCCAATTAATTCGGCCATACGTAATCGTGGTTTAGGATTAATTAGTGGTAAAATCAGTAGCTAATACCGTGGGGATAATAATCTGGTTCGGTGATCCTGTGTCAGAGTTCGCTAGATTAGAATCGGGTTTCTCTCGAGCATAAAGCAATCGGCTAATTAAATCTATAAGAGTGTCTCTTTTGGGTTGTTAGTTGATTAGAGAAAATGTGTGGTGAAGTGTCTTCCTGCCATTCGAGAAAATACGGAGAAATAGGGATGTGTCAGTAAGTGTCTTCGGCATCCGCAACTGATTTACATGTGATAATTAATTGTATTCTTGAATCGAGGATCAATATAATTGTGCCAGAGTGGAGTAGTTGATATCCGGAATATTTCTAATTGTTTGTTTAAACCCGTTGCTCGTGTGTGTATTTTAATTCCTTGTTATTTAATTATTTTCGTGCACTACAGTTTATACCCATAAATTTCCCCCCTTTTAAAGTTGGTTTCTGCAGATTGGAAGTATAGAATAATTTTTGCCGGTCCTTTGGGAGACGATCTCGCTCGCCACTGTACTGTGCAGTGTGGGCAAACCGACTGCTGTCGGAACATTTATTTTTGGTGCAAAATGACACACCATTAGACGATAGCATGGTTGATGTGGATGGGCTTATACAATGCTTCTGTTTGATAATATGTTGTGTGACATGTAGATCCAATAGATTGTATGTTATAATTGCGAAAAAATTTACATAGAGAATTATGATATTCTGCTAATATTATGCTTTTGACCTTAGCTTCCGCTCATATTAAAATAAGCACACCAAAATAAATAAGTAAATTGTATGTTAAGTGACGTGGCCAAATGGAGTAGTTTCGGACGTTACACATGGCCATGTCTTATCTGCCAGAGGCGTGTCTGAGAATTCGAACCCTTTTAACACTTTGTGGGGTTTCGAATTATCTTAGTTATTTTAATTAATTATTTTAGACTATAGTAATTAATTATTTGAGCCAAGTTTTTGATATTTAATTATTGTAATTTTCGAATTTAATAGAGCCAAAGTTGACTAGGTTTTATTTATGGTAATTTCCTACCTTGAATAGAATTCTAGTTTAGGCAATTTCCTAGACTAGTTAGAGATCTATTTGGATTACATTTTTAGGCATTTTAAGCTCTTATTTTCGTTCTCCCTTAGTCCTATAAATAGGGGAACCATGTCACATTGATATTTTATACATTATTGAAGAGTTTTGCCTTTGCATCCAATTGGGTCTCAAACCTTTATATTCTTTTGATTATTTTCCATCAAGAAAATTATCATTCTTAGAATTAGCACATTTAAGTCTTATTCAAGGGTATTCCTTAATTCACTCGAGGGATTAACGGGTGTTCGCTATCGAATATCAAGTTAGAGATTTTAGCCTTGTGTACGTTCGAGACATCAAGGAGACTATCGGATTGTCATTCACATCGATGTCCATCCTCTATTACACGACAACAACCATCTCAACACCTTCATATGCCTCTTTCAAGCCATCAAGACCGATCTTGAGCCTTCCAAGCAAGCCGTCCGAGTTCAACACCAAGATTCATCCTTACCGTAAGTTATATTCTACTCTAACATACCCTACCTACTCCAAGCCATTCTTCACAAGCCAATCACGTTCTATACAACCATATCATCAACCTTATACCTTCAACCCATCACCTTGGTATTTGGTTTTGTGTTCATAGTTCGTGTCATAGTTTAAGTGTCTTATTTGTCTAGATTAGCTCGTATTTAGTCATTTATTGTGTCTAGTTTGTTGAGTCGGATTGAAACCCTTTATTCGCTGACATGTTTCGAATCCTTAAGTCTTCCGCGGCGTTTTCATTCGATCTAGATTATTTGTCCGGGTCGTATCAGTAACCAATAAGTGTTTCATTTTAGTCATCTCGACAAGGAGTAGGGCATGATGAATATTGCATGCATACTATAGCTACTCACATTGACACAGCGCTGGTTTATGAGACTCCGACAACATACAACAACACGTAAATATTTAACACAGATAGTCACATATGCAATTTTAACAAAGCAGAGCTTATTAGCTTGAAAGATACAATTTACAAAGATATAATAGCTCACCTGGATAATAGATAATGTTTCAAATTTCCGGATTAATTCTACTTGATTCCTGCTACTTCTTCTGAGCCTACAACAACCAGCGTTGGCTTAATTTAACTAAAGAACTCCTATTAAAATTTAACCCCTAAGCTTATTTTTAAGTTAAGTTCTATTAAACTTTTGACAATTCTTTACTCATGGTCTTAATTATGAAAAATTATGTGAAAATAATAAATTTGGGCTTACAAAGATTTGCAGACATTTATATAAAAGTTATAATTATATACATATACATATATAACATGATACCTATTTATTTCTAATAGTTCCGAATGATTATGATATATGTATATATATATTCGAGAAGTATTGAACTTATGTATTTCTACAAATAATCTTAAAGTTTACAATATTAAAAATGTATAAATTCAGGTGATAAATATAAAATAAAGCATTACAATTGGAGATTATCTAAAATATATAACTCTATATATTAAATTCCTTAAGAACGTACCTTGAAGAAAATGTAATAGTTGCAGAAATTATTATTAATATTTTTTTTCAAAACTGTTAAATTTTGCACGAGTGATGCATAGTAGACAGGAAACTATATGGGTTCCTACTATATATTTTTAAGCGATTACTCATCATCCTACTAACCACCCCCTCAAGCCACCTCACCCTACTAACTTATCCTTAAGACACGTATGAAAATTCGAGAATCAAGTGGTTAACAAATAAATATACTATATCTAATTATCTATATATATACATATTAAAATATTATTTCCAACTTTATGGTAAATGGACATATATGCATACACACACACGTAATAGTGTATATATATTTTTTTAAATATATATAAATAAATAAATAATTGATATGCGCGCACACACACATATATATATTTGATTTTTTTACATATGTATTTCTCACAATAATCTATTACACTTGGGCAAGTCTCCTGTACATAAGATGTACATCAGACGGTGAATGCGTTGACCGGGTTAATGTATGTTGATCCGATCAATGCTTTGACCAAAAAATTCATCAAAATTAGTATCATTCATAATACTAAAAAGTATGATTTCAAATGCTTAAAAGTATCATTTGTATCAATAAAAAGTATTGGTCAGAAAAAAAATGAAGAAAAAAACTGTTAAGATCAGTATCAATCTGAACACTAACAAGTATCATTCAAAATTAAAAAAAATATCAGTTGTATCCCTGAAAAGTATCACCCGTTTTCACGATTTTTTTGTCAACGCTTTGACCGAGTCAATGTATGTTGACCCGATCAACGCATTGACCGTCTGATGTACATCTTATGTACAAGAGTATTTACGATTATACTTAGTAAATAAATTTTAATTAATCAAATTAAGTGCATATCTAGGGTTCTAAATTAAATACATGAATGTTCTAAGGGTAATTCTAACACACTCAATGGACATACATCACCTAAAAATGTGACCTAGAAGGGTCCGCTTTTTCCTAGATTATCCTTATGGTTAGCATATGCTATATATATATATATATATATATTTAATACCAAAAATTTTTTTTTTGGACATCTAACTATTAGATATATATTTAAATATATTCCTAATTAAATTTAGATAATAAAATTTTGGGGTATTATATTCACCCACATCCATATCATTCCTTCCCAGCCCCTACACGTTTTTCTTTAGTTTCCCAAGTTGTTAGAGTCATTATCGAGTCGGTTCTAAAATCAGATCTTATACGTGTCCAGTTTGAGCTAAATAGCACATATAGCCAAAAATCGAGTCTTTCTTTATTTTAATTCATTTTCTTTGTTTATTTGAGTTATTTGAGTCATTTTATTTGGATTTAATCCTTCCCTGCTGACGTGTTCGATTCTAGAGTCTTCCACGTGTTTCTGTTCGGTGTTGATCTTCTGTCGAGATCACATCATAATTTTAAAAAATATTTATAATAGATAATGTGCTTGTAATAATAAAAGTTCTTTAAATAATCAATATTATGAAATTACAATACTTATGAAAATACATATATTTTGACCTTATAATACTCAGAATTAGTAAATTTTTTCCATACATGTTCCGTTGATGCATTTCAAATTAAGTTAAATTAATTTTTAAAATCATTAGTGACATGACTTTATTTTATGCATCATGTTTATTTAATTGTGTTTTTATTGAAGCTATTTATCTGTTGATATGAATATTTATAAATTAAATTAAATAATTAAATGATTTATAAATTAAACTTATTGTATAATTCATTAATTTGGTGCAACACTAAATTTTGTCGCAAATTTAGGACAAAATTTTGTGATGCACCAATTTGGAGTGAGATTTATGACTAAAATGGGGTGAGACACCCACCACAAGTCAATGTTTTAGTGCAATATTGGAGTTGCCCTTCTAACAAATCATTCACAATTTTTTGTTTTTGTTATAAGTTTTATCATTAACTCGTAGACAACATTAAATTCCGATACTGACTTGGAATAAATACATTCGGTTAGTCATAATTACTTTACAATATTGCATATATTAATAGTTAACCAAAAAAATTTAAATTTTAATAAGACAATATCGTCAATATGTGATCGTTCCAAGTACGGATGACTTTAAGTCATCCAAAGTCATCCAGTTCTATTCCTTATACTTTTATTCAACTAATAATGACAAATAACACGCATCTACTTTCGTCACATTTAATTTAAATGACAAAAACTTGTATGAGACGGTCTCATACATGAGACGGATCAATGCATGTGAGTTAATGATACTTCACCCATAAATAATGATACATGTGAGTTAATGATACTTCACCCATAAATAATCATACTCACATGCGGATATAAATAATGATACTCACATGTGAGTTAATGATACTTCACCCATAAATAATGATTCCCGCATGTGAGTATTGACCCGTCTAATGTATGAGACGGTCTCACCCAAGTCTGCCCCAATTTCAATTCTTCACATTTAAAAAATGTTAGGGTTGTTGAAGTCTCTTCGTCTCAATTGACATTTCTTCTACACATATATCGACATTTAACAGTAGTTGATAATAATGCTTCATCAAACTTTGTCATTTGGTCTTTCACCTGATGAAATATTTGGGTTATCTTTAATTATTTAGTATTTTTAATATTTTTCTTGATCTCAAAGAATACTCGACTTTTGCTTTGTTAGAAAATTGAAGTTTGCTGGCAGAGTCTCGGGAATTTTTCTAAAATGATAGTGCAACATCCTCTTTTTGTTTTGTTTTTAAATTCGTAAATGACTTCATCTTTCATGTTTTTTTTTATATATAATTAATGGCAGCAAAAGAAGGCGTATCCACTTCATTTTTAAACTTTAATTTGTTTTTCTTTTATTTATCTAATTTTAAATATTATCCATCTCATTTTGTTTGATGTTTTTCTTTATCATGGAGTTGAGTTTGAATTTATGATTCATTGCAAATTGTAGTGGACAAAAAACAATTAATGATTTGAGTTCAAATTCTTTACATGAGCACTGTTTTATTTTTTGCACGGCCATTATGATTTTTTGTGACAAAAACTTGTATGAGACCGTTTTATGGGTCAAAATTGTAACACGGGTTAAGATCCAGATTAAAATTTATATTTAATGAAATATTTATAATTTTGTTGATGTTTAATTGATTGAGTTTGGCTCTGAATCTTGACCTGTGAAATAATCTCACAAGACTCCCTCTTTTTTGTATACTTTTTTTTTCATAATTTTTATTAGAATATTGTTTCTAATTATTTGATTAAAAAAATTCTACATCTTATTAATTGATAGCTTAAAACGGCAAACTTACTACTATTTTTATTTTAATTTTGTGAAATACATCTTTTAATTTCTTGTATGTTGTATTAAATTATTAAAGAACTTTTACTTCTTTGCAACGTGAATATTAAAACGTAATAATTAAAACAAAATAATGGAATTATGAATAATTGCTTCCTTTTTTATTATGAAAATGATAATTGATTGTAAAATATGTGCGTACACATCTCTTGCATAATTGCTAGCTTAAAAGATGAAGAGTAAAGTCTAGCATGAATATGAAGTTGGGTAAAACTCATTCATACTCATCAGTTACTACACTTACGAATTTATGAATTATAATAGGCACGTTGATAGGTAGTTCAACAGTTTTATTGATGATACTTTGTTAGAGGGACTCAATCATCTTCTTTTTAGATTATCTTAATATATATATTACGATTCTTCATATTCAACTTCACTTTACTTTCCTTCATTTTTAATGAATTATTTTAGATAATAGTACTACCTAGAGGGTAAGGCTCCGCCATCACTATTTAAATACAAACTTGAAGAAAATATTATTTTTTCAAAAGTAAAATTTTTAAGGGAGACACTAATCACTTAAAAAGTTTCCCTGGAGGTTGTTGGAGTTGAATTTTTTGATGATACTACTTATTAGTTTCAAAGTTAGGAACGCAACTCAACTCCAAAGTGAACAAGCAGGTTTGATGAGACCATGAAAAGCATCAAATCGGTCCATCCAAAGCTGTCAATAAAGATTGTTACTTTGTTAACAATTAAAGATTGGAGATCAAGATTTGAAAAGCAATGCATAAACTCGGTCAAAACACCCACATGTTCCTATTTTTGCTCAACCACATTTTATCTGCACAACACACAAAAGAAAGACAAAACAAAAACACACATATATACCAACGGTTTCAACAGAGTGCATCTTGAAGGACTCATATCTGTCCACTGCCAGTTGGAGATTGTTTCCTTTGATGGCCTCGAACTCTTTACATAGATTTACAAGTAAGTCCTATATCTCCTTGGCAGTTCTGCAGTTCTTTGTGTCCTTCATGCGATCTTCATCTAGAGTTTGGAATAACGCGGCTTGGGCCATGAACTCTAGGTTCTTCAACTTCTTCTCTTCACTCGTGAGAAGATGAGTTGGCTTCATGATCCTTACTGGTTGATTAACATCAGCAATGTGGGTTTTATTGTCCATCATAATTCTGATTAGACCTTCTTCGATAACTTCCCACATATTCTAATGGATTGAGCAGAGGTGTGCCTTCATTCTCCTGCTCCAGTTATCGTAGTTCTCAAGTGAAAAAATAGGTAGCTTATGGTTTCCCATAGATGGCAGATTAGCACAGATAACAAGATCTGATTCAGTTAATTTGCAGAAAAGGCTGATCCTTAGAATCAACCGCTCTGATACCACTTGTTGGTCCAGGGGCGAGTCAGAATCAGTTTAGAACGAGGTGAATAAACTGATCCAAATTTCAAACAGAATTTGCAGAATAGACTAGGCCCTTGACTCGTGGAGTTGAGATAATAAGCTAGCTTGGAGTACTGTGTATACTTGAGGTGTGCAGTTTAGATAAGCAGCTGAAAACTAAAAACATAGCACACGGACAATTTTATAGAGATTCGAAGCTCAATTTCTACGTCCTCTCTTCCCTCCGTAGAAGGGCAATTCATTATGCAAATGTAAATTTCCTTTATTATAGTTACATAGTGAAGACAGGTATTGGATATGGCTATCGGTGACTTTACAAGTCACGAATTCCTTTCCAAATATTGCTATCCCGAAAGCAGCGATCTAACAAAAGCAGCCTCCTCAACCGGTTTCTAGTCGACAACTCACACTTAGCGGTCCCAACTGCTCACTGAGACTTTAGGTGATATTGCCCGTCTTTACAAGGTTTAGATCTCTTTTGATCTTCAAGAATACAGTCTTAAAACTGGTATCAACTGGTATGCTCCTCTGTGCGTCTCCGGCTTAAGTTGGGTAGTTGATCGGTGTAGAACAGAACTGAGAGAGTGGCTCTAGTTGGATTTCTTCAACAGCTAGCTTGATGAGTAATTTCCTCCTTCTCTTCAGTTGGGACTTTTGCTTTTGCTAAATTTAAGCTTGAGGCTTTAGAGAATTGGCGAATGTCTTCACGGAAAGTCTTTAGTAGTAAGTTTTGCAAAAAGTCTGAGCAAAAAGTCACGGCCATCTTCTTGGTCACTTGTCTTTTATAGATGAGTGGCTGGTGACCGTTTTTGATCAATGGGTGATCATAAATGATAAAGCTATTGAGGGGCTTTTTCATTAAAGAGTCGTTGAGTAGCCTTTGTTCTTCTGACATGCTTTTGTTCTAAGATCTCGGTTGCATTAACTTCAAGATCTTCATATTGGCTCTTCTGAAATTTGAATTTTAGTTACGGCTTCTGTCTTCATCTTCAGTTCTGGGCTTTGGTTGGCAGTTGGAATCTTCAGTTCTTCAACTGTCAGTTCTGCACATCGTTGGCAGTTTTATAAGCTCCAGTTAAGATCGTCTTCAGCTGACAGTTCAAGACTCTGGCTTGATGCTTTCTGAGCTCCAGTTTGATTTGCTTCAGCTGAGAGTTTTGAACTAGTGTTCTTCAGCTGGTATTTTGGACTAGTGTACCTTCAGCTAGAACTTCTTTAGACTGGTCTTTAATTTGGATGTTGGCGCTTCTTCAGTTGGACTTCTGAACTGATGCATCTTTAGCTAGTATCCTTCGAATTGGTACTTCTTCAGCTAGATCTTCTTAAGCTGGTATATCCTTCACCTCGGACTGGTGTACTCTTCAGCTGGTATTCTTCTTCAGCGAGAAATGGTCCTCTCTTCAGCTGGTATTCTTTTCAGCGGGAATTGGGCACTTCTGAACTGGTGCCTTGAAACTTTGTCCAGCTGGTAATCTTCTTCAGCTGGAATTGGACACTTCTAAACTTGTGCCATGAACTGGTATCTTCAATTGGTATTCTTCTTCAGCTTGAATTGGGCACTTCTGAACTGATGCCTTGAACTGGTATCTTCAGCTGGTATTCTTCTTCAGCTGGAATCGGGCACTTATGAACTAGTACCTTGAACTGGTATCTTCTTTCGTTCATAACTGTAGACTGATGGCAATTGGTACTTCGAACTTTGATGGTACTTGCATCTTTCAGTTTTTCTTGACTTGCTAATTGATCTAGGAAACAAGCTATAGTTTTTCTTTTTCAACAGCTCTTGGGCTGGATATTTCTTTTTCTTTTTCTCTCTGTTCTTTTCTCTCTTTTCTTTTCTTTCTCTCTTGGATTGATCATTTTCTGGCTTTGATAGCTCAATTTTTGTTTTGATCATTCTTAGTTTTCTACTTGATTTCTTTTCAGTTTTTCAAGGCTCTTCTCATATTTTGACATATTTTGACATCTCATCAAACACCAGTCAGGAAAACTCTTGATAGTTTTTCCTAATAGGAAGGATGACCAGAAGCAGACTAAGAAATAGGATGCATGATGAGATATCCTATGTCTGTTTCACATTCAAGATTGAACCCAAGAACATCCAAGAAGCCCTGAAAGGTGATTACTGGATTGAGGCTATGTAGGAAGAACTTTTACAGTTCAAAAAGAATGATGTTTGGGATCTGGTGTAGAAACATGAAGGAGTTAACATTGTTGGAACCAAGTGGATATTCAAGAACAAGATTGATGAAGCTGGAAATATTATAAAAAATAAAGCTAGTCTAGTTGCTCAAGGTTACTCTCAGATTGAAAGCATTGATTTTGATGAAACCTTTGCTCCAGTTACAAGGATTGAATCAATCAGACTTCTTCTAGCTATGACCTGCATCATGAACTTCAAGCTGTACCAGATGAATGTCAAGAGTGCTTTTCTGAATGGTTTTCTGAAAAAGGATGTGTTTGTTGCACGACCTAAAGGATTTAAAGATCCACATCATCCAGAGTTTGTGTTCAAACTAAAGAAGGCACTGTATGGCTTAAAGCAGGCTCCTCGGGCATGGTATGAAAGACTGGCTACATACCTGGTTAGTAAAGGATAAAACAGAGGAGGAGAAGAAAGAACACTATTCATCAGAAAAGAAAAGTCACAAGTAATTATGGTTCAAGTATATGTGGATGATATAGTGTTTGGCTCGGTGGTTGATAAAATGGTCAAGGATTTTGGAAACTGAATTTGAGATGAACCTAGTTGGAGATTTGAAATACTTTCTAGGGCTTCAGATAAAGCAGTCAGAAGCAGGGATATTTATCTCTCAATCCAAGTATGCCAGAAACTTGGTTAAAAAGTTTGATCTTGAAAATTCTAAACATAAAAGAACTCCTATCAGCAATACAGTCAAGATGGGAAAAGATGATGTAGGAGCTGGAGTTGATCAAACTTTATACAGAAGCATGATTAGGAGTCTCCTTTATCTCACTACAAGAAGACCAGATATAGCATACAGTGTGGGTGTGTGTGCCAGATATCAGTCTTGTCCTAAGAGAGCCACATGAAGGCTGTTAAGAACATCATCAAGTACATTAATGGAACTGCTAACTACGGATTGCGGTATACTTCTGATTCAAATGCAAGTATTACTGCATACTGTGATGCTGATTGGGATGGATCTCCAGATGACAGAAAAAGCACTTCAGGTGCTTGTTTCTTTTTAGAAAACAACATTGTTTCCTGGTTTAGTAAGAAGCAGAATTACATATCCTTATCAACAGCAGAAGCTGAATACATCATAGCAAGGAGTAGCTCTACTTAGATCATCTGGATGATGCAGATGATGGACTATGAAGTCAGTCATGACACACCTATTCTGTATTGTGACAATATTAGTGCTATCAATATCTCCAAGAATCCAGTCCAGCATTCAAGGACAAAGCATATAGATATCAAACATCACTTTATCAGAGAGCTAGTTGAAGAAGAAGTTCTGATAATTGAACAAATGAAGACAGAAGATCCACTAGCCGATTTTTTCACCAAGGGATTGGATGTAGCTGGATTTGAAAAACTCAAAGCATCCCTTGGGGTGTGCTTGGTTCAGTAAAACCAAGAATAGGTGTATGAGTGTGTCTATTTGACATTCAGCAGTAAAGAACCATTCCTGCACAAAGGGACTGAACATTTCTATAAATATTCCTCTAGATGTACATGAACATTATTCAAACCCTGAGTACATCTTTATCAATGGTTAGTTCTAACGTGCAATCGTCATCTCTGATTTTCCAGGATTTTTCTCCGGTTTCTTAGTCTAACAGAAACCTGAGCCTATGATTTGAACGGAGTACGCTCTTATATATATGTTTAGCCGTTAAGAGAGATCATTTATAAGTTTCAAAATTTTGAAATTACAAACCCCTCTCTCTTTCTAAAGCCTCTAAGTTCTCTGAAAAAATTCTAAAGTTTTATCATTCTTTCTCGCTGATCTTTCTTAAAAATCACTCCTATATTTTTTAAATGGCACCTAAATGAAAACTTGTTCATCCCAAGAAGCTCGTGAAATCCAGAATGAGATATGGGAAGGATACATATTCCAAGCATCAAGATCAATTTTATGAGGAGGATGAGTTTGACAGGCAGGTTCGAGAAGAATCATCTTACAAGAAGCCTGTACAGATGACTCTTTGTGATGAATCTTTGAGCAAAGATACTGACAAACTGATTGAAACATTTCACGGAGAGGAAGAGAAAGAAGACTTGGAAACAGAAGAACCAGAAATTGCTTCTTCTGCAAAGAAAACAAAGACCCAAAGTCTTTCGATCCAATATTTGTTGAAGGAAGATGCACGATCATATGATGTCAACAAAAAGAAGGCAAGAACAAAGGGAACTACAATCAAGAAATCAAAGAAAACTATAGCCTCTTCTACAAAGAAAATCATAACAGTACCTGTTACCCAAACCCTTAAGAAAGAGAAGGGACCTGTTGTTGATGATCCAATTATGCCTAAAAATGTTCCTGAACATGCCAAGGAACATGTTGTAGAGAAGAGCATTCCAGAGACCTCTATCCCTGCAAGTGTCGTGCAGAAATCAAGATAGGGAAGATGATATTCCCTTAAGTCTGAAGATGAAAGCCATTGCTGCTGCTATAGCAAAAGGAAAGAAAAAGGTCATTAAGAGACCTTTAGTTGCAGAACCAACACAGAAGAAGTTGCTTGTGTCTGCTCAATATGATCCATTTGCCAAGAAAACACCTAGGAAGAAGGCCTCTACTATTATGGTGCAATTGGTTCTAAGAACTCGTGTAATCCAAAGTCGAGCATCTGTCACTCCACCATCCACTGCTACATCAACAAAGAAGAGAAAAGTTGTTGAACCAACTGGTCCTTCCAAGAAGGCCAAGAAAGATGCAAAGTCTACAGATGTACTTAATGATGTTCACTCACAATCAAGTCAACATGAGTCTGACATTCACAAATAAATAGTTCATGTGCCAGGTACTTCTAAACAAGCAATCTTTCGTTCTTCTAAGCATACTGAATTATGGGAAAAAGTGAAGCAGAGGTCCATGATCTCTGAGAAAAAGGTGGACAAGGATACACTATTAGCTACTAGAGTGTATTCTTTGTTGGAGGAAGTTGGTTTACTAAGAACAGTGCAGAAGGTGCAAGAGTTTGTTCCCAAGGTTGTTTCTGAGTTCTACTGCAACTTGACCAAGGAAATTGATGATCCAGAGTCTGAAGACTTCTAGAAAGTCTTTGTTAGAGGTGAGATGTTGCAGTTTTCCCCTAATCTCATTAATGAGTTCCTGGGTTGTTTATCTGAGGGGGAGTACAAGGAAATAGATGATTGGGGGATGGTTGCTGAGGAACTGACCCAGGACATCTACAACAAATGGCCATCTCATCCACAGACTATCACTACCTCAAAGCTGACTCACAAATATGGAGATCTATTCAGAATCTTGATCCATAATTGGCTACAACTAAGCACAGAGCTGCAGTGACTCAAGCGTAGGGCAGGTTCTTATATCACCTCGAAACTGGGAAGCAGTTCAATTATGGTGAGTTTGTGTTCGGTAAGATCATTAGTAGTGCAGAGTCTACAGTGGTTAAGGGACCATATGTTATTGTTAGTTTTGTATACTGGAAGACTCGTCTTTGTATACTTTTTCTGATGATATGATGATATGAAATGAAAGTTATTACAGTCACTGTTTACATTTAGATTATGTTCTATAATTGTTCTATGCAAAGTTCCATATACTTACATTGTAGATGATATGGTGTGGGGAGTCACACGGTAAGATCATATCATTAGAACCTTGTAATGTATTAAATAGCTCACAGCTTAGATGGTCCTGAACACACCATCGGTACACCGTAGAATAATCTGATAAGTTAGTTTATCTTGACTAACTGATTATTTTAGTACACTCGTTAGTGTATTGAGTGGGATCACGATAGGATACTATTCTCTGTCTATGACCCAATTACTGAGAGAATACAGATCCACAGAGTTTGGGTTCTGAACTCATGTGATATTGGCTAGCATATGTGTGCGTTGTCTATTGCTTTGATTTATCAATGAGTAAGATCTTTTCGTAGATCGAATTCGATATCTTGGGTAATAACAATGTATATATGATGTCTCGAGTAGTGTGCATGAGCACCATGTCTTGGTGCGCCAAGTTGATGATGTTCTCTTGAGAAAACACAAGTTCATGTTGAAACCCTGCAGGTGGAATTTATTCCGTACATGAATAAAGCTTGTGTGGTAAAACTCAAGGTTTTAGATGTTAATTAATTATAGCTATCAGATGCTAACATAATTAATTAATGAACATTATATCTTAAACACGGGGAATGACTGGACTAAAGGAGAAAGCATATTCGTAAATATGTATTAATTGGTAGACCAGTTTTACTTCTTTAGTGGAATAAAAGTAAAACTTAATTTATTTAATTATATCCTAAGTTTATTGGATATTAGATATTAAAGAAATTAGTGGGCCAATTTAATATTCTTTTAGATCCCTGTTGTAGCCCAATTGACTGATAGTGGACTGGATATAGAACTTGAGATAGAGGTCCAAACCCAGTAGGGTTTGAGAAGCAAAATTTCGCCCATTTCCCTATAAAAAGGGAACGAGGGACGAAATTTTGTGTGTTAAGATCAGCCCCTCTTTGTCTCTCAAAGTTATCCACAGGTTTCACAACTCTATCTAGTAGATTTCAGCCCACTCTGAATCTAGATACAGTCCGGGAATACAACAGAAGATCTTTGAGTAGAATTGTGATGGTCAAATTTTGAGCTAGGTGGCGTCAACTATTTTATTCATTCAAGAGCAAGATTAGACCTTTAATCTTGCCCACACACCGTCTATCGATTTGTAAGTAGATTCATTTATATGTCTTCCGCTTTATTAGATTTGAATCTGCTTTGCATGTCTTTTGTTTAGACTATGATAAACATGCATGTTACATAAAATTATGATTTGCATGAACAAGGATTAATGAACATCCAAATGATCCTGTGGTGGTTTAATTCGAAAAAACTCCAACATTCATTTATTGATTTATAGCATCATTAAGCAGCAAAAGAAGAATGTCTCTTCTCAAAATGACAAGGTCATTCCACCAAAGAAGCCTTTGGTGATCAAGGTTGCTCCTGAGATAGGAGATCCTCATCTTTGCCTCTAGTTCAAGCAATTCATGGCATCCAACAAAGAAGTGGATGCTACTGTTGAAGTGTCTTCTCCAAAGAGTATTGTGCTGATGTTCCTGAACATGTTCGTAACCTGCACAAGCTTGCCAGTACTACCGAAGCTGCTACTCAGAAGGATTTCTCTCCGGCTCAAGAGCAAAGTGAAGCACAGACTCCAGCACAAGAAAAAGAAGTTGAAGCTGACCAAGAAGAGTCTGCAGAGGAGGACCAGGAGGCTTATGAAAAAGAGCACGAGGTTAATGAAGAAGAGAAAGCTGAGGATCAGGATGCTAATGAGGGAAAAGAGACAGAGTATGATGATGCTAAAGAAGGCTCTGAAGAAGGAGGATCTGAAGAAGAGATGATAAGCAAGACTCTGACAAATCTGAGTAGTTTCTGAGATTACTCTCTTACCTTTCTCGGTGGCAAATAGGGGGAGTAATGCAATATAAGTTTTTTTGTGTTCTTTCTGTTCTACTTATCTTGCATCCTGTTTTGCAAGATCTTTTGTTTTTGCTATGAATAGCTTGTTATACCTATTTTGTTATAGAACAGATCGACTTTCTTCCCTATATGATTCATATCTACTAAAAACTTAAAACTGCTATCAAAAGATAAAAGAAAATAAAGTAAAAATTTAATATAGCAGAGCAAATACAAGCTGATAAGAAAGTGAAAAACAACTGAATCATATGATATTCACAGGGACATTCATGTACGTTTTAAGGTACATGATCCTACAGTTCAAGGGTAGTGTTCTTTTAAAACATGGAGTTCCATCTGCACTTAAGGGTTCGAGATTGTCATAATCTTTATGGCAATATGGCAATTTCAAAATAACACATAAGGTTTTGGTTATTCATGTTCGAATACCATGTTCTAGACATTACTGTGAACATTTCGCTGCCAATGTGATTTAAGATCAAGACATACAGTTAATCATGTTCAGGGACATGATCTTGTACATGGTTGTCCAGAGAGTTTACAAGAGATGTATCATGCTGAAATCAAAGAGCTGGAGCTGCAGATTCAAGATGGACATTTCAGAATAGAAGTTGCCTTGTTCATGATGAAGATCAAAGAAGGATTGGTGGAGTTCTATTCGAGGAAGACATCTAAACTAGGAAAGTCCGATTTAATTAAGGAAAAGTTTCCTTGTTGAATTCTAGTCAAAATAGGACTTCTGATTACCTTGTTTAGGCTATATTTGTTGTTTATAAATTGCCTGGGAATCAGACTAGTTTAGGTGACATGAGTTTTACGAATGCACAAAGAGTAGAGAGTTAAAAGACTTCATCTTTGGAGCATATAGTATTCAGGTAGATTAGGTTTGATCGGTGAGGTCATTATGTTTCTAGTTTGTGTTTGAATACAAAAATTCATACACACTTAGAGGAGTCTTAGAAGAGGTTTCCTATGGGAACTAGAGGGATTCTAGGTTGTGAGGGGAGCTCGTAATTCAGTTCAACGAAAGAGCTTGTCTAGAATAGGAAAGGGATAGAGTGATGGGAGTCTTCATGTAATAGCCTTTATAACCATTCAACAGAGTCGTGAACTGTTTCTCACGGACTTGTGAAGTCCCTCTAACGTAGATCAGTTGATCGAACAGGGTTACCAATCTCGTGTTCTTTACCTACTTTAAGTTTTTATATTCTGGCCTTGGATGTTCACAACAATGAATACGTACATAATAATGAACATGAGCACACAGTTTATGTAACTTCACAATTAATAGTGGTATGACCTCTATGCCTAACGAATGGTCAGCCACATTGGACATTTTTGACACACACTCACGTAGAACAAGCTCAAGAATCAATAGAAACCTATCATGCATTATGACAAGTCCAAATTCTCTCATGTTTTTGTGTCTTTTTCACGTTCTTTTGTCCTTTGTTTTTTGTATTTTTTTGAGTCGAAAAGAGTTAGAATGGGCACAAGGGGCAGCAGGAGGCAGGAAAATCACTTCTAGAGGGCATTACGATACCAAGATAGGCAACAACTTCTCAGCGGAATGCTCACTCTCGAGCTTGGCGAAAATCGCCCACCATTCCAGCAAAAGCTTAAGGAGAAGTTCGTGATCGTGCCCACAACAACGCCAGAGTGATTGAGAGGAGAAGGGGAGGAGACTGGGCATAAGGGAAACTAATACCAGCTACAGCAGGAGGAATGCACCCTAGCCGCTGAAGGAAAGTGGGGCCGCGGAAAGCAAGTTGACGCTTCCAGAAGGATACTCGGCTCTACAAAGAAAGTTGACTGTCGGTGCTACTAGGGCACGGCGAGTACAGAATCTGCAACTCAGAATCCACTAAATAAGGGAAGAATCTGCCAGATATGGAAAGTCTTGGGCATGGCGGCTGCAAATTGGGCTGAAGATCCACCGGCCTATGGGAGAGTTTCCCTTATGTCTTTGTACTCCTACATAAGTAGATTTCATGGCAGAAAACAAACACCTCTTCTAACAGCCCGATCCCGAAATGGGTAATTAAGTGGGGATGGGGTGTTAATCCAAAAAGGATTGATGTTTTGAATATAATTAACAAACAAGTAGGCCAAAGACAGGATATGCCCTCCGAAAAATTGGACAGCATAACCTTTGTAACTCCAGCAAATCCCCGTTTATAAACGGCTTATAAGAGAAGGGTGGAAGCTGTGACAATTTGACAAGCCCATTCATAGGTCTTATGAAAGTGAATAAACAGATACCAACAGTCAATGGACTCATTCATAGGTCGGTGAAAGAAACAAATACTAATAGTCTGAACAAATAAAGCCCTTCTAAAAACAACACATCCTCATCAACAATATCAATACCAAAGTTAACCTATGATCATGATCATCTATGTATATCTCAAATCAATAAATCATATAACACCTCATGCTAGCATCCATAACATATCATGCGCAAGAGCTCAAATAACAATTCCTATCATCAATTCCCATTGCATAATAATTCTTTGTACATAGAATAATCAGACAGAGCATAAAATCATTTAATTGGATATTTCAATTTTTCCTAACATGCTCCTAGAGCTCACTAGCTCAAGTAATAGATGAATATAGTATCACCCACCTTGATCGTTACTCTCAAGGTGAAGCAATGGGCTGCGACTCCCTTCCTTGATTCCTTTGAGGTTTAGCTTGTCCTACAAAAGTCGATTATCGACTTAGCGATCTATTCGAAAATCCTAGATCCCAAAATCATAAAAATAGAATTCCTTGACTACGACTCCTCTACGGATTGCACGACTTTAGATACCTCTAATGGACTCGGCATGAACATGAAACATGCTCAAAATAATAGTTTAAGGTCGTCCAAGACAACAAATTGACAAAAGACGACGCCCCGATGCTTTTACCCTTTTTCGACGCTTTTACCAAAAATCCAACGACACCTTATAATCATCCAAAAATCATAAAATAATTCGAGTATATCCCATATTATAATAGCAGCCAAATATATAAATTCGGGATTTTTCCGTTAACCTTTGATTTCAAAATAAAACTCGAATAACTTTCACGCTTTAGGTAAAATTCCAAACGATGGGATACTCGAAAATAAAACTCAACGACAAGCTAACCCAATGTAAAATAATATTTCGAACAACTTTCCAGTTGAAAATATTTCTATTCAGAACTTCGAAACGCCCTGAAATTGCAGAATACCGAATCTGATTGGTAACCGGAGTAGTCCCCATTTTCAGGAGATCTGGCCAATTTCCGGCCACCAGATGACATTGACATCAAAAGAAGAAACATAGACCACTTAAAGATACACGACATATTAAAATTTCAGCTTGATAGGAAAAGAAACCAACTAAAACGAGGAGTCAGAAGATGGCAGCTGAACGGAGGCGACGATGAGCAACATCTGTAGCCTTCTTCTCCGGCGATGGTGGTGGCACTCCGGTGACTTTCCAGTGACCTGCTGCTTCCCGGAGACCTGCTGGTGGCCAGTCCGGCAACCCTCCAGCCGGCAACTCCCTCCTCCCTCCTACTATCTCTCTCTCGGCCTCTCTCTCGATCTTTTTCTCTTTGTCTTCTCTCTCTTTCTCTCAATCTCTTTCCTTCTCTTTCTCAATCATTGCTTAGTCCCCAAGTTTTGAGATGGGGACGTGTGGTAAGGGAAATGAGAGGTGAGGGATTAGCTATTTATAGGGAAAAATTAGAAAAATATCCGGTATAAGATCCGGATATAAAATACTGATAAAGTGCTTTTCAGATTCAATTAAAGTTGCACCAACCCATCGAACAAAAATAAGGATGTCGTTCGAAGAAAATCGAAGAAGGATTGACTTTTTGATACAAACATTTACTATTCCGCACTTTTTGCTAAAAATGTTCCCGAGTGTTCGTTTGACCTCTGATTAAAAATATGAGAATATGGATGGATTTCTTAGGCGATTCTCCATGGGAACGGCTTGTGAAAATAAGACCCGCATCAACACATAAGATTTAAAAAAAAATCCAAAAATCACGTCATTGCGAAAAATTACTATTCATAAATTTATCCTCTACGATTTTCAACACCGACACTCCCATAGACATCAGATTAAAACTCTGAAAATGCCAAAAAACTCCTTGGAATGCTATTTTTCAAACGAGTCTAATATTGGCTGTATCCCGATATCCGAAACAAAATTCAAAGAGATAATTTTTACAAAAATGGACTCCTGAAGTCGTGACTTACATCCATTTTCTTTAATTATGCTCAAATTTCTTCTTAAAAATTCCTAAACTTAATTAGGAACTCCTTAATCATATTTTGAAAATCCGGGTTGTTACATTCTACCTTCCTTAAATAAATTTCGTCCCAAAATTTCGTTATCTTTGAGAAGGAGTATCAAAGTTAATCCTGAGGGTTTAAAACCCTACTTTATGCCCTTGCCCTCTTTCTGTTTCCTTCCTGGTTAAATACTTCTTGCAGAGTCTATACTCATTCTGCTTTTGTAGACAGATTTATCCTCCTAAAAGTGAACGTTGGCCACTTCTATTTACCCTTTATGAGAGCTATCACGATGCACCATTTCATATAATCTTCCCATGATTTCGCATTAAACGACATATCCTTGGACAGTTGCCATGCATGTTCTGTCAGGTTGGAAATTTCCTTCATCTTCTTTAAAATCTTGAGGTTCGACTTTCTTATGAAACGTATCCTTGATGCCACTTAAATTTAAATTTCTTGTGATACTCCTCTCTTTTCATCAAAGTAGTAGTTCGACTGTCAAGCTCTTACTAGTGATGACCGTCGCTTGCATGCATAAAGATCACACGTTTAGACTTTTATTGTAAGTTCGTAACTTACATGCTGGCATCCATTGGATCATCTTATATGTTTCGAACTGGGAAATTACATTTAGAAATATACTTTCAACTTTGAAGAGCACTAACTGGTACTGCTTCGGTTCTATTCCTAACTATGGAATAATATCACTCGTTCTCCCAATGATACAGTTAAAAGAATGATTCTATAGGCTTTCTCTTCTATTTGAGGACTCACACTCAAGTTCTATGAGTGAAAGTAAAAGAAAACAAATGTCTCTGAGTGAGTGCTTTATCTGATCAATAATATGTAACAAATTCAAAAGCTGGAAGAGATATATAACACTTGGTTATTTATGACAAAGATGTTTTCTTTTTAGAGGACTTATAAACTCGAAGGGTTCTTGCACATTACAAAGACATTTGAGAATAACGAATGAGAATCAACGATTAGCAATTGAGAATTATGCTGCATTTTTCACAAAGGTGTCAATATAGCTCATCAAGGAAGTGCTATTACCGATTTCTTGATGATCAAAGGAGTATGATCAAAAGATTACAAGTTATCCAAGAGGATTTAATTAAGGAGTTTTCAATAATAAAAATGAAGTTATTGAGGGCAATCGATCCAACTGACATGAAAATGAACAAATAGATTTGTCAAAACTTCCTATCATACTGACGCTCTCGATCTACACACCACTAGGCCTATCTTCTTGATGATCTTCTTTGGGTTCTCTTTCTTTCTAGAACATCTGGCACTTTCGTCTTTAAAGGATTGCTATGAAATTGCGTGAGTCTGGCTGGACTTAAATCTGCAGTGCTTGACTAGAAAAAAGAAATCTCGGGATCAATTCCTGTCCACAGAAAGGGGTACGACAAAATGGCTTAATCTATGGTACATCCTGAACTCAAATGAGTATGACTTTAACATCTCTTGGAAGCTCAGTAGAACATCGACAGACATGTCTTCAAATTATTTTGGTTGTAGTCGTGGCCATCATTCTTCCTTTTATTCTAAAGATTCAACTTGAAACAAATGATAAATCCTAGGCATGAAACATGCCATGGCCTCGATTGGCCATCCACTAAATCAAATAGCTTCTATCTGGGGAAATGAATCTCTATTCGTCGTAAGTGCAACTCTTGAGAAGAATGTTTGCGTAGATATTTCTCAAACTTCCAGTAGATCCGCAATCTAATAACTGTCCATTAAGTCGAGTACTCATTTTCTTACTTTTGGCCCGAAGTTAAAGCTTTATAATGTCGTTTCCGATCCTGCTAGAATCTTGAAAGCCTTTAATTCCATCATGAAGACCCTTGTGAGAAAATGTTCTTTCGAATAGTTCTATTAAACTTTAGGTCCTTAAGAGGGAACTTATTCAATCTATGTTCTTAAAAGAACCTAAAGGGAATCCTAGAATTCTCCTTAATTCAAGTTTCCTATGTAGTCTATGTTCTGACTATATTCTCTATACCTCATTTGTCCTCAACACACCCTCAAATCCTTTTCTTTGGGGCAGTAGACAAATCTTTATCACAGAGAGTTTTTAGATCAACTTTCAAACTTCATATCTTACCTAAAAATTTTAACGATCTAAATGACCGAAATATTTTGAGTATCTGCAGAAAATAAAATTCTGAAAAAGATTTGCTCCTACTCGAGTCCATAATGACTCAAAATTCTTTACCTAGAACTTACTTCAATAAGTCCCACCTTACTTTGGTATAACCAAAAATTTCTTTAACAAAAAAATAACCTTCAATTTTTTTTTAAGAAATATCGACAATCCTTGCCTTGCTCAAAGATTTTCTCCTCATCCTATACTTCAAAAGTTATACCAAATATAATCGAAATACTTTAACTCAATCATACCTTAATTTTGTTGATGATGCGAGGGTGATGATGAGTTGTGGGTTGCTGATTAATACCTTTGAACAATTCGATATTCACAAAAAGTCCAATCAATCATATCAAGAAGAGACAGGTCTGCAGAGTTGCAATCCTGCTCTGATACCATCTCTAACAGCCCGATCCCGAAAAGGGTAATTAAGTGGGGACGGGGTGTTAATCTAAAAAGGATTGATGTTTTGAATATAATTAAGGGTAAATTGGCTTAAAATACACAAACTTTGGGGTCATTTTGGTTTTTCACACGATTTTAAAAATGTAGTTTCAATAACACGAACTTAACTTCTGTTTGGTTTTTCACATGATTTTCAAATTTTGGCAAGTGGAATCTAACGTGGCAGACGGAACTGCCACGTGGCAGTCAGAGATGCCACACGTACATCTACGTGGATATCAAATTGTCTTAAAATACACAAACTTTCGACTGATTTTGGTTTTTCACACAAATTAAAAAATATAAATTTTAGTTTTTTTTTTTGCTTTTTTTGTGTAATACAGAAAATTCATCGATTATTACTATAGAGTTGTTGTAGTAGATATTGTGAAATATTTTGAATTTTCTTAGTTGATGCAATATATAAAATTTAGGTTCGAAAAAATAAATAAAATAATTATCGGACCTTTTTAGTTTTCAATTTGAAGAAAAATTTAAATAATATGACTTAAGCTAGTGTAATGGTATACATAATTGAATTCTGAATACAACAATCATCAAGTCATAAAAAGTGGTCAATGACGTATTGTATATATTGATGAATAATATTACACAATTAATTAATTGAGTTTACGAATAAATTGAACACGTAGTAACTACATATTAATTTTTCATATATGTATAATATCATCTTCTGATATAATTTGAGATTATCTAACATATAAAGTTATATCAAAATATGCTATTAAACATATATGAAAAATTAATATGTAGTTACTACGTGATCAATTTATTTGTAAACTTAATTAATTAATTGTGTAATATTATTCATCAATATATACGATATGTCATTGACCACTTTTTATGATTTGATGGTTGTTGTATTCAGAATTAAATTATGTATACCATTACACTAGCTTAAGTCATATTTTTTAAATTTTTCTTCAAATAGAGAACTAAAAAGGTCCGATAGTTATTTTATTTAATTTTTTCGAACCTAAATTTTATATATTGCATCAACTAAGAAAATTCAAAATATTTCACAATGTCTACTACAACAACTCTATAGTAATAATCGATGAATTTTCTGTATTACACAAAAAAAAAACTAAAATTGATATTTTTTAATTTGTGTGAAAAACCAAAATCAGTCGAAAGTTTGTGTATTTTAAGGCAATTTGATATCCACGTAGATGTACACATGGCATCTCCGACTGCCACGTGGCAGTTCCGGCTGCCACGTCAGATTCAACTTGCCGGAATTTAAAAATCATGTGAAAAACCAAAAAGAGGTTAAGTTCGTGTTATTGAAACTATGTTTTTAAAATCGTGTGAAAAATCAAAATGACCCAAAAGTTCGTGTATTTTAAGCCAATTTACCCTATAATTAACAAACTAGTAAGCCAAAGACAGGATATGCCCTCCGGAAAATCGAACAGCATAACCTCTGTAACTAGAGCAAATCCTCCTTTATAAACAGGTTATAAGAGAATGGTGGAAGTTGTGACAATTCAATAAGCCCATTCATAGGCCTTATGAAAGTGAATAAACGGATATTAATAGTCAATAGACCCATTCATAGGTCGGTGAAAGAAACAAACACTAATAGGCTGAACAAATGAAGCCCTTCCATAGGCCAAAATGAAAGATCAAGTAGGCAAAACAAAGAATGAGGCTATCTTCCCTTAGATTAATGACAAAGGCATCATATAGTTAAAGCATAAAGACATGTTATAACTAGACACCAACATGATCACTTTCCGTTGCCATTCATAGATCAGATACTGGAGAGATTGGCTGGAAACAAGTTCTTTTATTTCCTTGATGGATATTCAGGCTACATGCAAATTATATTAGATCAAGAAGACCAGGAGAAGACTACCTTCACATGCCCATTCAGTACATTTGCTTATCAGAGAATGCCTTTTGGGCTCTGCAATGCCCCTGGAACTTTTCAACGATGCATGATGAGTATTTTCTCGGACCTTTTGGAGAATTGCATTGAAGTGTTCATGGATGACTTTATAGTCTATGGGAACTCATTCGATGTATGCCTCGACAATCTTGAGAAGGTGTTCAAAAGATGCGTGGATAAGTGCTTGGTGCTAAACTATGAAAAATGTCATTTCATAGTTCATGAGGGGATTATTCTTGGGCACGCTGTTTCAGAGAGAGACATCGAGGTGGATAAAGCCAAGGTGGATATCATTGAGAAGCTACTCTGCCCCACTATGGTAAAGCAAGTTCGAGGTTTTCTTGGGCACGCCGGATTCTACCGGTGATTCATCAAAGATTTTGCAAAGATTTCTCAACCAATCACGCATCTTTTGCAAAATGATGTGCCTTTTATCTTCGATGATGCATGCAAGGCCTCTGAAGAAGAGGTTGGTCACGGTACCCATCATTCAACTTCCAGACTGGGGCACGCCATTTAAAATAATATGTGATGCCAGTGGATACGTTGTGGGCGCAGTGCTTGGACAAAAGCAAGGTAAATAATGTCATGTGATTTACTATGCTTCCAAGACATTGAATCATGCCCAAACCAACTACACCACGACTGAAAAGGAATTGTTAGTAGTAGTCTTTACCTTTGAAAAATTTTGATCCTATTTGCTTGGGGCTAAGAGTGTTGTTTACACCGATCACTCTGCATTGAAGCACTTGCTCACAAAGAAGGAATCGAAGCCAAGGCTCATCCGGTGGATATTACTGCTGCAAGAATTTGATTGGGAGATCAAAGACAAGAGTGGAGCTCAAAACCAGGTGGCCGATTATTTGAGTAGAGTAGTCAATGAGGAAAAAGACGTGGTGCCCATCGAGGAGTTTTTTCCAGATGAGTACCTGTTCAGCATCAAGGGCACAACACCTTGGTACGATGACTTGGTCAACTTCATGATCTCTGGAGAGTTACCAACCAGACTCTTAACCTATCAAAGAAACAAAATCAGAAGTGAGAGTCGATATTATATATGGGACGAGCCCATACTGTGGAGAAGGTGCGCAGACTAAATCATCCGTCGTTGCATGCCCACATAAGAAACCAAGAGTATTCTGGATCACTGCCATTCTGAAGCCTATGGAGGGTACTTTGGTGCAAAAAGAACTGTGAAGAAGATTCTAGATTGTGTGTTCTTTTGACCCTCACTTCACAAAGAAGCTTATGAAGTGTGCAGACGATGCCCACGCTGCCAGATGACTGGAAACATCTCAAAATGCAATGAAATGCCCATGGTGCCTATCATGCCAGTAGAAGTCTTTGACGTTTAGAGGATTGACTTTATGGGTCCGGTAACCAAATTCAATGGACATTAGTACATAGTTCTAGCTGTGGAGTATGTATCCATGTGGGTGGAAGCAAAAGCAACTACCACAAATAATGCCCGTGTGGTCAAGAAGTTCCTAAAGTTTAATGTGTTCAGAAGGTTTGGTGTGCCTAAGGCACTGATAAGTGATCAAGGATCTCACTTCTGCAATATGATCATCAAGAATTTGCTCAAGGAATATGGACTGAGACACAAAGTGACTACTGCATATCACCCACAGGCGAATGGGCAAGCTGAGGTTTCCAACCGAGAAGTCAAGTCCATACTTTAAAAATTCATGAACCCCAATAGCAAGAATTGGAGTTTGAAGCTAGAAGATACTTTGTGGGCATATTGCACTATCTACAAAACCCCTATTGGGATGTCTCCCTTCCGCTTAGTCTATGGAAAGAATTGTCACCTCCCGGTGGAAATTGAACATAAGGCATTTTAGGTAATTTAGAAGAGATGAGGCTAGAAGCCTATGACAATGTTGTGCTCTACAAGGAAAGAATGAAGAGAACCCATGACCACCTCATTCGCCACAAACAGTTTGAGCGTGGGCAAAAGGTTCTATTGTATAATTCCAGACTGAAGCTATTAGGAGGAGGACTCAAGTCCAAATGGTCAGGACCATATGAGATCCAGACCATGCTCCCAAATGGAGTAGTTGAATTACTTGATTCAAGCAATGGAGAGAGGTTCAAGGTCAATGGTCAAAGACTGAAGCATCTCAATGACCCAACAGTGTCATACATGAAGGCTCTCGGGCTCCATCTCCTTGAGCGCACATATATGTGATGAAAGGCAAGCATCGTGCCCACGATAATAACTAGGGCGCTGACTGGGAGGCAACCCGAGTTTATTTGTTTTTTCTTTCCTTTTTAATTTTTCACAATTTATTTCTTTCCTTTTAAGTGATTATGTTTTGCCATGTTAGATTAGGAGTTAGATTTGACAACTGTATTTATTTTTGGAGTATTTTAGGGAATAAATTTAGGTGAATTTTCCGTAGAATGAAAGAATATAGCAAATTTGGATGCTTCCAGCATGAAGGGCACCAGCAAAGGCAATTCTGGGAAATTAAGGATCTCACTGCCCCCATGGGTACAACATAAGATTCCGTGTAAGGAAACCCCAGAAGTCTAAAAATCGTCTGACGGGCCTGTCACATCAACCCAAATTGAGTGGCTAGGGTGAATCCAAGTATTAAACCCTCATCCCCTTCCTCATCAAAATTCACTCACCATTTTTTCACCCAAATTTTTAAAAATTTACAACCTTCTTTTCTCTCTCTAAAACTCCCTCTCTCAAACCGTCATACCCACGATCACCATGGCCCCCAAAACTCACGCTGCCAAGTCCTCTAAGAAGAAGGATGAATTTACACCTTCCACTTCACCGGAAAGCACCAGGGACACCCCCGAGCTGACGCAGGAGCACACCCCTGAGCCCTCTGCAACTAAAAAGCTGAAGAAAGTTAAGAAGGAGAAGGTTACCGCCGTGAAAGCTCAGTCGCAGACCCTGAAGATGAAGAAGCAACCGTCATCGATATTGTCGGAGGATGAGGAAGCCGAGGAAGGAAAGGATGAATGTAGTGGGAAGTCGCGAGCCCACAAGAGTCTGGATGACCAGTCTCTCTCTCTGAAGGAAGCCGCTGAGAGCGCAACAGATGCGCCCTCTGTGTCTGTCAAGGGGAAGGGAAAGACCCCTGCTAAGCCATCTAAAAAGAAGGGCAACACTGTGGTTAGCCCACCTTCTGGAAAAGTCATGCCAAAAGGAGAGGGCATCTTGCCCACAAGGGAGATCGTGTACAGCAAGACCATCCACTTCACCTCGCTCGTTGTCTTAGGCATCGAGCGAGAAGTAAGGGATCTTTTCTCTAACATTGGCTGGTCATTTTTCATTGAATGAGACTGTTTAATTTCTCCTAAGTTGGTCTATGAGTTTTTCCATGAGTTGTATTTGAAAAGTATGGGAAAGGGTGGTACTTCTACTGTGGTTTTCAAGTTAAAAATTTTTGGTAAAAATTTTAATTTGTCTGCTGATGAATTGAACATGGTTTGGGCATTATGTCGTTTTTAGATTTGAATGATGATGATTATAGATCTGCTATTTTCGTGGTGCCCATGGATGAGAATGTGGATGAGAAGTGTGCTGAGTTGGGTGACAGCTCCAAATTCAAGTCTGGAACTAGCAAGGGACACATGCTGAAAAGCAATGCCCTTTGCTTTTGTCACCGAGTGCTCACCTACAACTTTTTTGGCCGGGAAGATAGCTCCAACTCTCTCACAAATCAGGACTTGTTTCTCCTCTGTTGCATGGTGCACAAGAAGAGGATAAACTTTAGAGCTGTGGCCATAGCCCACTTCAAGGACACTGTGGCCCATTCTAAAAACCGCATCTCCTGTGCCCAACTGATAACCCATCTTGCTAAAAAATCGCGCTTGTTTGATCCCTTATCCACTAATCTGTATTGCAAGCATGTTGAATTGTTTGATTTGAGCTGCTTGAAGAGAATGATGGATGTTTTGATGATGAGGAGGGGAAACCCGTGTTCGGCATACCGAAGCTTGAGACTTCGAGTAACCTTAGTTTTTCTTTGAATGCAGGACCCAGCAAGAGGCCCCCGATGGCACAGCAGCAAGAGTCAGCAGCCACCACCATCCTAGCCAGACTAGATAGATTGGAGACCGATGCGATCCTCCCAAGAGTATCAGGTTACAACGGTGGATTTGGGAAAAATCTCGAACCCTAGCCTCAAAATGATGTTGAACCACGAACCAATTAGATCCGCAACCCGTGATCAATTGAAGACATGAACTCGCGATGGATGGTGACACCACAAACAGTTATGGATTGTCTGTTTGATAAGTCGAAGAAGCCTCACGGTATGTGCGTGAGAAAGAGAGAATTCTCCAGAGAGAAATAACTCGCTAAAATAAAATTTGTATAATGAATAATCTGTCTTGAATAATTCAGAACAAACCCTTATATAGGCGGGCACAAATAAATCAAACCCTAAAATCAAATCCTAATCTAAAAGGGAATAAATAAATAAAATTCGGATAAATCCAGAACAGTCCAAGTTGGCACGACTCAGGCCTACTCGCATCCCGGGTCGCGCTGTAGCTCGCGCCAGGCCCAGAGCAGAACACGTCATGGGCACATGAGTGACTCTTCCATCACCGTCTTCTCTTGATTATAATCTTCTGTAATAGGCCCCTTAAGATTATCCATGCCATCGTCTTCACAAGTGGAAACAACTATAATTTCATCAGTGCGAGTGTCAATTGAAAATGGTACCTCAGGATTATAATCTTCATTAGTGGTCACAAACACAATTGGTAACTGCACATCTGACTCCACGTCATCAATCTCCTCATTCTTCACTCTCATCTCTAGCATCGGTATAAAAGCACTCCAATCTAAATCCCATATAGATGGAGTCTTAGTGCTTTCCCTCTGCAGTCATTTTTCCACTTTGATTGCACTCCAATCTAAATCCCATATAGATGGAGACTTAGTGCTTTCCCTCTGCAGTCATTTTTCCACTTTGATTGCCCTTTTCACTATATCATCCAACTCCTCATAGTGTCTCGATTCCATGACATCTCTAATCTCTGTTCGTAGGCCAATTAGAAATCTCTCCATCGTATCCTCCAGATATTCCTCCACATCAGCTCTCCTCATGGCCTCCAATATTTCTTCATAATACGCCTCTACGCCATTTCTGTCTTTTTTCAGATTATGTAGCTACATCTCTAGCTCTGTAAGGTAGGAATAAGGTACATGTCGCCTTCTCATCACTCTCCTCATCACCTTTCATGTATCTATCGGCTCTCCCATACGTCGCTGAACCGAATGAAACTGATTCCACCAGCTGAGAACTTCATCACAAAATCCACTGGCTGCGATTCTGACTTTTCTCCGTTCAGGATAATTGTGACAATCAAACAACAGTTCAATCCTCCTCTCCCACTCTAGGTACAACTCGGGATCACTCGTAGCTCAGAATAGTGGAACTTCTGTCAGCCAATACTCTGTACGTTCATCTCTGTGGTATTTTTTACAACCAGCAAGACTAATCATTTTCTCCTTCTCTTCTTCTTCTTTTTCTTCTTCTCTTTTTTTCACGTTTTTTTTAACCAATACCAAACTTGCTCAAATCACTCCCCACGCCAAAATACAGCTTCCCAAATAAAATATATCAATACCACAAAATACCCAAAATTATCTACCGAAAATTCGAAAAATTTCAAATTCTCACGAAAAAAATTTCAACTTTTCTACGGACGATATACGAGCATCCGGGAACCCAAATAACAAAATGGAAATCAACGACAATGCAAAAAAATATTCCTACCTTTTTTTTTAAATCAACGTCTTTTTTTTATTTTTTTGGTGCTGATTTCGACTTTTGCTTTTTTTTAAAGGGCAAGAAAGAATACAGAAACTAAATCAAAATTGAAATACGAGATAAAATTGGAACCTGATACAAAGCTGAAGCTTTGATACCACTTGATGCAATTCTCACAGGAGTATTAGGTTACTACGGTGGATTTCGGAGAAGTCTTGAACCCTAGCCTCACAACGATGTTGAACTACAAACTAATTAGATCCACAACCCGCGATCAATTCAAGACACGAACTCGCGATTGATGGTGACGCCACAAACAGTTATGAATTATCTATTTGATAAGTTGAAGAAGCCACACAGTGTGTACGTGAGAAAGAGAGAATTCTCCAGAGAAAAATAACTCGCTAAAATAAAATTTTTATAATGAATAATCTATCTTGAATAATTCAGAACAAGCCCTTATATAGGCGGGCACAAATAAATCAAACCCTAAAATCAAATCCTAATCTAAAAGGAAATAAATAAATAAAATTTGGATAAATCCGGAACAGTCCAAGTTAGCGTGACTCGGGCCCACTCGCGTCCCGAGTCGCGCTGTAGCTCGCACCAGGCCCAGAGCAGAACACATCGCGGGTGTGACCGGTACGCTCGCGCTACCACTCGCATCCACGGGCCCGACCAGTTTAATCGCGTCAGGAGTCGCGCTGCCACTGGTGCCAGCCTTCTCGAATGCTCAAACTCGATCATCGGCACTCCCTCTAGGATCGTATCAGAGACCGCCCTGTTCGCCTACTTCAAGCACGTCAGATTCAATTATCCTACCCCCTCTTATACCTAACCGATACTCTTTCCCGTAAATTAGATTTTTGTTTTTTGTGTTTTTTGTTTTTATGTCTGTTTAGATGCCTAGGATCGTATCGTTTGTTTTTTTTGTTATGTGTTTCTATTTTTGTTTTTTTGTGTTTTCTGTTTCTGTTTTAGTTAAATGACCTCCGTAGCGACCCACTTTGCCTAAGGCAAAGTGTGTGGGTAAAGGTGGCCATTTAATGTTTCATTGAAGTTTGAAGTTTATAGGATAACCTTCTCGCACCCACTTTGCCGAAGGCAGATTGTGTGGGTGGGTGTTTCTCTGCCTTCTTTTCATTTTTTTATGTGTCTAGCATGTGTAAATATTTGAACTTGTAAGCATGGAGTCTAGGGTCTTGTGACCATAAGGTAGCATATTTTACTGTAATCTCATTTTAGCATGCTCATGCTACTGCTTATATGATGAATGAACTAAGTACCTTGTTAGGAATTGAGCCTGAATTCACGATGCATGTGATTATTCTTTCTTGTGTGATTTCTGCATTATTGAATTTAGGTGAACTAGGAATTGAGCCTGAATTCACGTATGCTACTGAACTGCTTAGGCAAATTTTCTTTCTGAGCCCACAAAGCCAAATAAAACCACCCTAATGTTATCCCTTGCAGCCCTGTTTGAGCCAAAAATAAATTAAGCCCTGGTCATGTTCTTTCTTGAAAACCATAAAAAGACCATGGGCATGCGAAGAGGATAAATGTGGTGTTTTACAAGGCATAAAATGCCAAGGAAAAGAAAGAAAAAAGGAAAAAGAAAAAGGGGTCCAAAAAAGAAAAAAAATTGAGAAAGAAGCCCCAAGAAAATAAAAATACAAAATACCCACAAGATAAAAAAATCTGGGAATGTGCTTCACAAAAATGGGCACGGTGGCAAAGGCTAGTAAGAGTCAAAAGAAGTCTCCCAAAGGGAAAATTCGACTAAATTCTGAGCCAGAACCAAATATTTCCTACCTTGGACCCGTAGCCCCATTACAACCTTTAAAAACCTTAGCATAGGTGTGCCCATTATTCCAATAGTGGTGGAGGAATAAGAGCATTTGCAAGCCTATAGTGACCCTCGGTTCAATTATATTTTTCCTTGAGCGTAAACACTTAGCCAAAACACTTGAGTAAGGGAAGTATGAGAGAACCAATGACTTAGTCATTTCGATTTACAGTGGGCATTATATATGTTTTTACTGTTTATATGCTGTTGATTGTGATCAGATGCCTAGATCTCTGTGCCCGCAAGGGATTTATTTTACATGCTTGTTTGTCGTGTCTTTGTCGTAAGTCTGTCTTTCTCTCCTTTTGTTTTATATTTTTTTTTCTTTTTGGGCACATTGTACCCACATACTTAAGGGCAAGTATGATTAAAGTGGGTGGGTGTGACAAGTCCAAATTCTCTCGTGTTTTTGTGTCTTTTTCTCGTTCTTTTGTCCTTTATTTTTTATATTTTTTTAGTCAAAAAAAGCCAGAATGGGCACAACGGGCAGCAGGAGGCAGGAGAATCACTTCTGGAGGGCATTACAATGCCAACGATACCAAGATGGGCAACAACTTCTCAGCAGAAAGCTCTTTCTCGAGCCTGGTGGAAATTGCCCACCATTCCAGCAAAAGCTGAAGGAGAAGTTCGTGATCATGCCCAGAACAACCCCAGAGTGATTGAGAGCAGAAGGAGAGGAAGCTGGGCACAAGGGAAACTAATACCTGCTATAGCAGGAGCAATGCACCCTAGCCGCTGAAGGAAAGAGGAGCTGCGGAAGGCAAGTTGACGCTTCTAAAAGGATACTCGGCTCTATAAGAAAAGTTGACTGTCGGCGCTACTAGGGCACGGTGAGTACAAAAGCTGCAACTCAAAATCTCCTAAATAAGGGAAGAATCTGCCAGATATGAAAAGTTTTGGGCATGGCGGTTGCAAATTGGGTTGAAGATCCCCTGGCCTGTGGGGGAGTTTACCTTGCGTCTTTGTACTCCTATATAAGTAGATTTCATGGAAGAAAACAAACACCTCTACATGCCACATACATTTTATTTTACTTTTATTCTGCAATTTAATTGCCGTTGAACAATCTCGGGCCTTATGCCCGCAGCCACTTAGGATTTACTGTTTTCTGTTCTTCAATACAGTGTTGGAGTTGGATTCCTTTTTACAATTAATATAAGTAAGTTTTTTCATTTATATTATGTCTTGTTTAAATTCTTTTAATTATTATTATTGTTCTAATTCTAGTATGAGCGGCTAGATTTGTTATTTCGGATTGAACAAGAAAAAGAACTTAATGAACACGTAAGAACTGTGAGGCTTATGGGCATAAATTGTGCGAATTTAGTTCTGTTGTGTAATCGTTTTCTTTGTTGCATTAGACAGTGGGCTAAACTAGTTAATTGTGGATAATCACTCGTTAATTAGAATTGTGTTCACTACCTCTATAAATGGTCAATGCTTCGTAGCTGTGTGTTGGTTATAAAGGGATGGGATACATCATGGGTACTGAGGGCATCTGAGAGATCAGTGTCTAGGTAAATCTAGGTCTGTCTAGGGCATAATGCTACATTGTTGTTTACAATCATAGGAGAGATCGGGGTTGAACAACAAGTTAGGGTTTAGTGGATGAGAGATCACCTCTAAGCTAAACTGAAAGGATAGATTGGGTACGTTGCGAGAGATCCAGTACCTTTAACCAGATAATTAGATTTGCACAAGTAATCATCGTGTCCATGATCGGTCAAGTCATCTGCTTCCCGAATATAGGATGAATGCTGAAGAAGTTCCCTGTGCCTCTAAATACGGTTTATGGTGACTAGATAATCATGAATAATTGGGTATAAAATGCCCCTTTTCCCAGACTCGGCCTCTGAAATGCCCCTTGACCTCAAGCTAGTTCTTTTTGACTCAAAACACACTAAAAGGGACATTTATAACGAACAAAATTCCCATAAAAACATGAAATAAATGGACTTATCAGTCGGGAACGCCATAGCAGAATGGCGTGGTGGAGAAAAGAAATAGAAATTTATTAGAGATGGTTAGATTGATGATGAGTTAATCGGAGTTGCCTATTTCATTCTTGGGATGTGCCTTAGAAACAGCAGTGTACATTCTTAACTTGGTTCTATCGAAATCAGTTCCTTCTACACCCACAGAGCTTTGGACTGGACGAAAGCCCAATTTAGGTCATGTTCGGATTTAGGATAGCCCTGCACATGTGCTGGACAAGAAAGCTGATAAGCCGGCGCCACGTACTGATGTAAGGTTGTTTGTTTGATAACTTAGGGGAACGAAAGGTGGTTTATTTTATAGTACTAAGGATCAGAAGATCATTGTTTATGCATATTCAATATAATTACATTGTAGATGATTTGGTGTGAGTGAACACACGGTAAGATCATATCATCAGATCCTTGTATTGTATTAAAAGGCTCACAGTTTAGATGGTCCTGACTACACCATCAGTACAACGTAGAATAATGTGATAGTTAGTTTATCCTGACTAATTAATTATTCTAATACACTTGTTAGTGTATTGAGGAAGATCACAATAGGATACTGTTCTCTACTCTGACACTATAAATTAGAGAACAAAGATCCACAGAGTTCGGGTTCTTAACTTATATTTATTGGCGAACATATATTTTTATTTTGTTTATTGCTTTGATCTATCAATGGTTGAGGTTCATTTATAGAATCAATAAACTCCATATTTTGGGTAATAGCATTTGCATATATGATGTGTCGTGCAATATATATAAGCACTGTGTCCTGGTGCGCTAGGTTGATGATGTTCTCTTCAGGAAACACATGTTCATGTGAAACCCTGCAAGTGGAATTTATTTTGTACATGATAAAGATTGTGTGGTACTACTCAAGGTTTTAGATATTAATTAATTATAGCTGTTAGAGGCTTACATAATTAATTAATGAACATTCGATCTTAAACATGGGGAATGGCTGAACTAAAGGAGAAAGCATATTCACAAATATGTATTAAATTGGTAAGTCAGTATTACTTCTTTAGTGGAATAAAAGTAATATTTAATTTATTTAATAGTATCCTAAGTTTATTGGAAATTAGGATTAAATAAATTAGTTGGTCAATTTAATATTCTTCTAGATCCCTGTTGTAGCGCACTATGACTTTAATGGACTGAAGATGGAAAAGGAGCTAGAGGCCCAAGCCCAGTAGGTTTGGGACTTCATATTTTTGTCCACCTCCTTATAAATAAGGAGGTGGGGATCGAAAATTTTAACACAACAAATAGGCCCTCTTATGTTCTATTTATCTCCACAGTATCCATACATATCTAGTAGATTTCAGTCCACCCTAAATCTAGACACAGTTCGGGAATACAGCAGAAGATTGAGAATTTGAATTGCAAAAGAGGGGGTGCCGTTCTTTACACATACAACAGCAAGATTAGACCTTTAATCTTGTCCTCAACTCGATGTTTACTTCTAAGTTGTCTTTTCGGTGTTCTATGTTTTCATTTTCAGTAGAACAGAAAAACCGGATTGCAAACTCAGCTATTAAAATTTATGTGCTGAATGAAATTATGATTTATATGATATTAGGATTAAAGAACATCCAATGAGATCCTGCGGTGGTTTAATTCGAAAAGACCCCAACAAGTAGAAGAATAAATATCACGGTTATAAGCAAATTCAGCAAATGGTAAACACTCTTCCCATGATTTTAAGTTGTTTTTAATTAGAGCATGTAATAAAGTACTTGAGGTTCGATTAACTACTTCAATTTGACCATCAGTTTTTGGATGACAAGCATTATAAAACAACAACTTAGTACCTAACTTTCCCCATAAAACACGTCAAAAATGACCCAAAAAATTCGAATCTCTATCACTTACAATAGTTCTAAGAATTCCATGTAGATGAACACAATTTCACGAAAGAACAAATTTGAAACATTAACAGTATCATCTGTCTTTCTACATGTAATAAAATTAGCCATTTTGGAGAAATGAACTACAACTAGATAAACTGAATCTTTACCCGATCAGACCTCAGCAAAAATCAAGTATAAAGTCCATAGATATATCGACCCAAGGAGAAGACGATGCAGGTGTTTGTTGTCTGGTTTACCTAAACACGCACAACTACTACTGATCGGACCCGCAAGAGGACGGGTACTTGTAGGACGGTGAGCTAACTAGGGTCGTATCTCTTGAGAAAAGCTTCGTGTGGGAGATTACCTTTTCATGTTACAATTGCTAACATACACATGAATTTAAATACATCCTAAACATTCTAAACATGGATTGGAAGGTTGGCTAGGCTATCAAATAAAACAAGTAAAATTAACTGACAACACCAATAATAACAAAGAGAAGATAAAAAGATTATGGGAAGAGCATTAGGGTGTAAATTCTCATTGGTTCTCTCCTAGCTTGTGTTGATTATGAAAATCCTAGACGTATAATAGACCCCTTCAAGAAGCTTAACTTCATTTAGAGCCTAATGTTGAAGGAACCTAAGTCGGGCTCTAGAATCTCCTCTCGATCTCATCTAGAGCCTAGCAATGCTAAGTGGTGATCATGCACTCAACATAAACAAGTACAATTCCAACAACACATAACTAACCATCACAAGCATAGATTGAAACTAAATCGATTATCTACCCCCTAATGAACGGTATTAGCCCATCATGCTCAAGACAAAACAAGAATCATAGAAGTTCTTCATTTTATAGATTAAAAGATAAATAAAATACAAACTCCTATAATATTCTTTGTCTCGTCAGTTTGGGACAATCTCCACAAATAAGCTAAAGCTAAGGAGGGAAATACTAAAAAGTGGGGCTCCTCGAGCAAGCCTAGCTTCCACGGACAGCTTGAAGTCGGATTCCTCTTCTCGTGCCTCCTTCTTAAGCTTGAGCTTCCTTGCCTCTTCTCCTCTTCCTTCCTTTCTCTCTGGAACTGTGGTGGTGATGAGAACTGGTGTGTTTGGAGCCTGAGGGAAAAGTTGTCAATTTTCCCCTCCAGGAGCATCTGTGAATGGATGGAGATGGTGGGTGATTTATTGGTTGAAGAGAGAGAAAAGTAAAAAGGTGGAGTAATTTCTTGGTGTTTTCCCAAACTCCTCATATTCCTAGCTAGAAGCTAGAACCGCGTGGATTGAATTCCCACAGCTGGCCAAGTGGAAAAGCATTAAAGAAAAGATCTCCTGAAGATACAACTTAAAACTGATCGAACTGATCGAAGAAAGGCTGAAACTGATCGAGGAGGGACTCAAACTGATCGCGCCGCGCGCCGGCGAGACACCTTATACCCGGACGGGGTGGGCCACCGCGCGCTTGTGACAGTCGCGTGCCCGCGAGGGTTCTGCACCATGAGCTCCCTGCCACGGCCGCGGGGTTTGCGCGCTGGTGGGACCCTTCAGCTGCAGTCTTCAGTTTTCAGTCTTCAGATTGGCGCTTGTCATCAGTTGAGCTCATCAGTTGCAGCTCATCAATTGAGCTCATCAGTTGGCTTCTCAGCTGGTTCTCGGTTCTTCAGCTGCAGCTTCAAGCTCTTGGCTCCATCTGTTTTGTTCTTCAGTTGAGGTTCTCAAATGATCCCATCAGTTGTGGCTTGAAATCTTCAGTTTGACCCAAAAACTGATCAGTTCTGGGTGCAACTTGGGCTCGGCCATCAGCGAGACCCCCGTCCAGCTTAGCGAAGCGGGTGATTCAGAACCTTTCCACAAGTTGGAGCTTCCGTTGGGAGCTTTACCTCCTAGCCATTTTTTGGCCATAAAATCCTGTTTTTTTCCACAAAAGCTCAACTTTTGTACAAACCTGGCCCAACTCACCAAAAGAGCAAACATGAACAAAATAACATAAAAACAACGTAAAAACTTAGGAAACACACATACAAATGACACAAAATTCCTATGATAAAATAAGACAAATATACACCAAATAGTAGGCAAGGGTGTATATAGACCAAATGGACTCACTGTTGACTTAGCCTTTCTATATGTTATGCAATGGGTACAGATTCGTTCTACATCTCTTTTCATGCGTGGCCGGTAAAAATGTTCATGCAAAAGACTTAATGTTTTAGACACACCAAAGTGACCCGTTAAACCTCTTGCATACATTTCTAACACTAGCAATGCACGCATATAACACATTGGAATACATAATTGACTTCCACAAAACAAATCCACCATACACATAAATCTTATCTCTAGGCTTAGATGAACATGACATATAGATGGAAGCAAAATAGGGATCAGCTTCATGCAATTTCCTAATGAACTCAAAACCTAACATCTTAGTGTGCATTTGGTTAAGAAGTGCATACCTTCGAGACAATGCATCAACCACTATGTTTTCTTCACCTTTCCTTATATTTGAATATACTTAGGGTACGAATTGAAGCCAGATTGAGATTGGTTTCATGCGAGTCAGCTTCCTCCAATTCAAATGATGATATTATTTCTTCATGTGGTTTGACCTTTGGCTTAACTGTACTTGGTTGGGTCTCATCTTCACTTGTTGATTCGATTTCACCTTATTCAGAAATGAACAGGGCTTGTTGATTTGGACATTGGGCTTCAAAGCGACCCCATCCACAACATCTGTGACATTGTACATCACATGTTCGACTTGGTATAACAATGGGTGGCTAATTGGGGTGATTCAGCCATGAGGATGGTGCCTAGGTAGGGCAGGGGTAATGGGTTCGCTCTTGCGGCTCTATTGTGGTACAAACTGCTCAAAATATGTAGTTTGTTGTCCGGGCGGTGCTCGGGCCTGTGTGAAATTAGTTTTGGGCATCTGAGCTTCAGTTCGATTCCAATTGGGCTTGGAATTTGGTGTGGAATAGGTTGAACAATGTCCCTCGCGTAGCCGACGTTGCACAATGGAAGTATAGTGCACCATTTCTTCGATGTTGTTGAAATCTCTCAACTCAACTTCACATGCTATATCTGGATTCATCCCTTCAATATATTGACTAATCATTATGATCATCATTTCTTCTTTTTCAAGTCGGTATAGGGCTGTCTTCAAATCCTTGGGATACTCTTTAATGGATCAAGTACCTTGTCGAATCTGGCTAAGTTTTCATTCCAATTCTTGCTCATAGTGAACCGAAATAAAACAACTTCGCATGACATCTTTCATTTCTTGCCAAGAATCGATCGGCGGATGATGCTCATAGCGATGACAATTCTGTTGATATTCCCACTAGGTTGCTACGTATCTTCTAAATTATAATGACGCTAACTGGACCTTTTTTGGTTCTGTAAAGTCATAATAGTCGAAAATTTTATCGACCTTCCATTCACAATCAAGGTAGGCGTCTGGATCATGTATACCCTCAAATTCAGGTATAGTGGTCTTAATATTGCTGAGTAGACCATTGGCATTTCTAAATCGGGACTGATCGGGTGTGGGTTTCCATGAACGATGTGGAATGGAGGACCACAACCATAGTTGTGGGTGGCTCGGCCTCCTCGAGGTGGATTCAAATCTATCTTGGCTTTTCTGTCCTCTCCATCATCTTCATTGTCATCTTGAAATTCTGAATTAGCTGGACGATTTTGAGCTCGGGGTTGTGGTTGAGGATGTTGCAATTGAGTTGTTAATTGCTCAAACTTGGCCATCATTCGATCAAATTGCTCTAACATGTTGTTCTCTAGTATTTGGTTTCATTTTTGGAAACTTTGAGCTAGAACGTTGTTTAGTGTCTAATTGTGTCATTTTAATTTATTTATTTTATTGTGTTTAGTATTTATTTTGTTTAATTTTATATTGTTATGTGTTTCTTTTATGTGTTTATTTGTGCTTATTGCTCTAATGGTGGATTATGCCAAGTATTGCAAAAGCTTGAGCTTTTAATCATAAAAGCAGGTATTCTATAGCAATTAGATGGCAAGTGCAAATCGAGTAATTGAGTTGGATTGTTTAAACTTGGAGATCAAGATTTTAAAAGGAATTAAGAAAAAATGCACCCGCGCGGGCGGGCTAAGGAGCACGAGCGGGCATCGAAAATGCTGAGAGCCTCGCGCCTCCGCCGCGTGCAAGGGCCCCCCGTCGCGCGCCCCTGAGCCCCGCCACGCTAAAGGCCCCCGTGGGGCTAGCCCCCGCCGCGCCCTGCAGCCCGCCGACGCGCGGGCTGCTCTCTCTCCCTCTCGGGTCCAGTTTTTCACCCAGTTCTTCCACTCCCTTCCTACTCTTTTGCACTCGATATTTTGTTCAATTAGAAACCTTCTTGCATTTTTAATTCATAGAATTTGTAGCTTATTATTACCTAAACTTCTAGAGTCGACTTTTTGGCACCAAATCTTCCACAAAATCCCCCACATTAATTGATCTCTTACCATCAACTCCCATCACCTTTTCTCTCTCTCTCCCTCCTACAGATCTCTCTCTCTCTCTCATATCTATTAGAGATTTTTGGGGATTCATCCCATTCACTCAACTCTCATATCATTGACTACCATTCCATTCATCATCTCACTCTCACCATTCCACTCTCTCACCACTCCATCCTCTCCATCATTCTACATCCATTCTCTACATTCTCTTTTCACACACTACACACACTAAATCTCTACACCATTTCTTTCGACATTTCACATCCTCACCTTGACCAAAGAGAAGATGAGAAAAAGAAGAGCAAAGGGTATCAAACCAAGGGAGACGGAGAAGACACGAGACGGATGATGATGAGCCATCCATGGAAGCTAAGCTCGTAGGAGGTTCATCTTGTGTTTTTCTTTACATTTCTTGGATGTTTGTGGGGATTTTTCCCAAGAACTCTTGAAGGATATACAATATTGTAGAAGTTATCTTCATTTACATTTGATTTATGAGATTTTCTTCTATAGTGTTTGCATATTTTTGAGCATGTTTAGTGGCTAATCTCTCTATTAGGGGGTAGAGGATCAATGTGATTTTGATCTATGCTTGTTCTCGTTGATTGTTGTTGTTGGAATCGTGCTTTTCCATGTTTAGGTACTTGATCACTACTTGAACATTGATAGGATTTAGAGGAGTCTTGATTGTGAATCTAAATCCGGAAATTGGTTCCTTCGACGTTAGGTGGATGGGGTTCCTAAGCCCAATATGTCAATCTTGCTTGTACGATATAGCTAAGAGAGGTTTAATGGATAAACGGTGATAGTAATTGAAGTTAAACTAATTGGAAGGGTCTATCGTATTTGTGAGAGTAGCATTATCAACTTGAATAAAGCATAGTGATAAAACCATTGATAGAATCTATACCCTAATACCTTAATCAAACTTATTTCTTATAATCTTAATTTAATTTGTGTATTTGCATTAAATTGTCTTGCTTTATTGTCTATTTTGAATTCCTAGCATAATCATCATCAAACCCCCTTGTTAGAATATTTAGATTTTATTTTAGTTGTTTACTTGAAAGCATGTGTAGTCTTTAGATAATTATTTCATATAAAGACTTCCTTGAGAGATCGACTCGGGTTAAGCTTATTGCTTCTATAATTGACCCCGTCCAATTGCGGGTGTGGTCCTAAGTAGTGTCTAGTGAGCATAAACCGGAAATTATAAGTATAAATTTGGAGCATAATAAAATTTTGGCGTCGTTGCCGGGGAAGGCTTTTAAGAATTGTCTTTCTAGTGCTATATTTGCTTTTATGTTATTTGTTTGTATTTGTGAAAGTGATCTTGTTTAAGTGTCGTGTTTGTGTTGTTATTTTTATTTTGATTTTCTTTTGATGATTGTTTAGTCTCACCTCGCTTTCCGCAAGGTACGCGTGATCTTTATTTTTTTTGTGTTTGTGTATGCTAGGGAGGCGAAGCCTCAATCGGAGACTAGCCTCCGTGTTCGACAATATCCATCGACCGATGTGATTCGACGTGTTCGAGTGGGAAAGAGAGATGGAAGCTAACCCCCTCAACAATCCCGAAAATGCCAATGCGGCTAGGAACATGAGAGACTTTGCTCATCCCGTGATTAGGGCGTCGACTTCTTGCATAGTTCTTGGTGAAGCCGCAAGGAATTACGAGTTGAAGAACATTTATTTTAGCCAACTTCCCTCATTCTACGAGATGCCGGCCAAAGATGCTTTGAACTTCATCCGGGAGTTCTATGTCGTTGTTCAAACCTTTCCTCTACAAGGTTTGAACGAAGATCAATTGAAGATGAGGTGTTTTCCCTATACCTTGAGGGATCGAGTCAAGACATGGTTCATGTCCCTACCGGCCAACTCCTTGGCCAATTGGAATGCCGTCTACGAGAAGTTGATGGCCAAGTACTACTCCAATCAAAAGACCCAAGACTTGAGAGATCAAATTGTTACCTTTACCCAATCTCCGGGTGAATCATTTCATAAAGCTTGGGATCGATTTTGAGGTCTCCAAAAACAATGCCCTCACCACCATCTCGCACCCGAGTTGCTCAACCAACTCTTCTACGACGGGCTTTCACAAAATTTCCAATATATGATGGATAATGCATCGGGAGGAGACATTGGAGGACGGACCGCCGAAGAGATCTCAAACATCTATGAGATGATGGCCACGACTACTCAACAAAAGAGTGCTAGGGGGAAGAGTGCTTCCGTCTATGAAGCCAGCCCTGGTTATGATGTGATGAAACAACTTGCTGAGTTGACAAGGCAAGTAGAGATGCTTCGAACCTCCGAGAGAGCACCCTAACAAGTGATGACCGTTAAGACTTGTGGGATTTGTGGAGAGTATGGCCATGTAGCCAACTTGTGCCAAAGGTCGATGGAGCTGAAGTCAAGCGAAGAGTCTCATTTCCATGCTCTTCAAGGGCAAGTGCATACCATTCAAGGATTCCAACCTCGCCAACCTTTCAACTCATACTCCAAATTTCTCTTGGAGACAACCTCAACAACCACCTCAACCACTACAACAACCACCTCCACCCCAACAAGCCGGAGGTGGCCAAGCTCCACCTTATCCGAGGCCGTAACAATATCCAGCTCAACCGAACCATCCCACAAGGATGTCCTTAGAACATACACTACAAGCCTTCATGCAGGCCACTCAACAAAGATTCGAGTCCGTAGAAGCATCTGTTAAGCGGATTGAAGTCCAAGTAGGCCAAGTTGCAGATACAGTGAGTGACCTGTCCAAGCGGCTAAAGAGTAGAAAATTACCAAGCCAGCCCGAGCAAGTGCACGCTATTACTGTGCTCAAAAGTGGCGGTATTGAGGAAAATGAGCTTAGAGAGCCCAACTTGAAGGAAGTTACCTTTGAAAAAGAAGAGGAGGCTCGTCAAATACAACAAAAGGAGCCTGAAAAAGAAAAAGAAGAAGTGGAGAAGCCCACACTCCATAAGGCCGCAAATCCCTTCACTCCTCTAATTCCATTTCCAAGCTGGTTGAGGAATGATAAGCAAGACACCCAATTTCAAGAGTTCTACAAGCTTTTATCAAAGGTGAATGTCAACCTTCCACTCTTTGATGTCATTCGCAATGTGCCGGCCTATGTCAAGTTCTTCAAGGAACTAGCTTCCAAAAGGAGAAAATTTGCGGAGAATGAAAAGATTGTGGTGTCCGAAGTGGAAAGCGCGATCCTACAACAACAACTACCACCAAAGCTCCATGATCCAGGTAGTTTTACTCTTAAACTTGCTTTGGGGAATGGTAAGGAAGTATGTCGGATGTTAGATTTGGGGGCAGAAATAAACTTGATGTCGTACTCCTTATTTAAGCAACTAGAGTTAGGGAACTTGAAACCTACTACAATGTGCCTACAATTTGCTGATAAATCCATTAGATATCCCAAGGGAATTGTTAAGGATATCCTTGTGAGAGTGGGTGGGTTGATAGTCCCCGTTGACTTTGTTATCTTAGACATAGGGGAAGCCCAAGAAAATGAGAAAGAATACACGTTGCTTTTGGGTAGGTCTTTCATGGCTACCACAAACACCCTCATTGATGTTAAAAATGGAACATTGAAAATGTCTATTTTTGGAGAAACTGTATCTTTTTCTATGTTTGATCCTCTTATGCCTGCTAACCCCATAATTAAAAATTGCTCTTCCCTTAATGCTATTGATACGGGGCCCGAGGAAGTTTTTGTGTAGGAAGGAAGCTTGGAAAGGAAGTGCAAGGAGATTGAGAGGGAAAAAGTGAAGAAAGTTCCTGATAAATGCACCTCGAGGAAGACGGTTGCCCAAGAGCTTCAAAAGATTGTATCCAATACCCGCAAGGGGTTGTTCCCGGGCAAATCAAGGTCTAAAGAGAGTAGGGAGTTGATGACTGAAGAAGCATTTTCTTGTGGAGAACTCGAGCTTTTCAGCCCATGGACGAAATGTCCCATCCAAGTCAAGGGACACGAAGTCATCGCGCTCCACGAACCGCCATGACCTCTAACTGAGACTTTGTTTAGCTCAAGACATTAAAATGAGTGGTGCATGGGAGGCAACCCATGATTATCTTCTTTTTTACTTCTGTTATTTAATCTCTTTTAGTGTTTGTGTGTTTAAAGTTTTTCATATTTTTGGTGTTTGTTTTACAAGTGCGAGTCGAAGTGATGTTGGGGTGAAACAACAGAAAATTGGCTAAGTCTTGGCCCACGGCCGCGCACCCCGCCTGACCCCGCTCTCAGCATTCGGACTCCGCGAGTGCGCAACTCCCACGAGCGCGTGGCTCATTTGGCCGAAATTCAACCCCCGCGAGCGCGCAAGGCTCCGCGGGCGCGTATCCCTCGAGACCTCCACCACATTTTCAGCCACCAAGAGCAGTGAAGTTGTTTTATTTATTATTTTTCCAATTTTTATATTATGTTCCTTGTTCGTCGTTTGTTGTTTGTGTTGTTTTGCTACGCCTGTTGCTGGTCCTTCTCAATTTTCGTAATGTTTTCTCTTCCTTTTATTTCTTACATTGAGGATAATGCATGATTTAAGTATGGGGGGGTGAACTCTTGTTTTATGTTTTTATGGCAGTATTTAATTTTGTTGTTTTATGTTAAATTTTAAAAAATTTATTGTGAAAATTGTTATGTGTCGTTTTTGTTTTATTTTGATTATCTTTTATTGGTGGATACCCGCACTTAGCATAATTTGTCTTGTCTAATTGTCAAACTTGATTATTTGGAATATGAATCTTCAAGGGATGATTATTAAGATGTTCATGTTGCATGAAATCATTCCCATTATTTCATTGTAGAATGTAAGTTGTCTTGAGAATGATTATATTTACATGATTTGTGTTGTGGGGTCTCGTCCTCTAAGAATTTGAAGGCTTGATTCATTCTCTTGTCAAATGTGTCAATTATGCTTGAAAAAAAAATCATTCTCTTCTCTAACTTCCTATCATGTATTTTATATAAAAAAAATGAATGAAAACATGAATGAAATAAATGTATGTTGAAATAAGTGAGGATAATAAGGATTTCTGCTCCTCTAGTCGTCTAATCGACTATGAGCATGGGAAACCACACAAGGACACTTGGGATTTTATCCCCAAGGGCTAAACCTTGTAAATTTTGTTCCATATTCTCTCGTTTAATTGTTGTAATAAACGGGAGTGCATTTTGGATTCTACTCCTATCATGTGTGTCGTTCCTTTGAATCTAACCATGATGAGTATGGGAAATCATGTTAGGAAGCTCGGCTTATCCCGATGATTTCACCTAACGAATTATATCCTTTTGGTGCATTCCTGTATTATTTTTGGAATAAACTATGGGGGAGTTAGTGAGAAGAATGTTCTTTAGGAAAATTGTTGCATTTTGCCTTGAGAACAACTTGCCTTCTTATTCTCATTGGACGAGCCACATTTCTTGTTTTATAAATGTTGTCATTCTCTCCGATGATACGCTTTTTAGTTTGAAATAATGTGGAATGTCCTAGTGTGCATGTTCTTCTTGGGGACAATTCCTTCTTGCTTCATATCTTGAATGATTTTATTTGCTTGAGGACAAGAAAAATGTTAAGTGTGGGGGAGTTGTTTAGTGTCTAATTGTGTCATTTTAATTTATTTATTTTATTGTGTTTAGTGTTTATTTTGTTTAATTTTATATTGTTATGTGTTGTTTTTATGTGTTTATTTGTGCTTATTGCTCTAATGGTGGATTATGCCAAGTATTTTGAGCTTTTAATCATAAGAGCAGGTATTCTATGGCAATTAGGTGGCAAGTGCAAATCGAGTAATTGAGTTGGATTGTGTAAACTGGGAGATCAAGATTTTAAAAGGAATTGAGAAAAAAAGCACCCACGCGGGCGGGCTAAGGAGCGCGGGCGGGCACCGAAAATTCCGAGAGCCTCGCGCCCCCGCGGCATGCCCACGAGCCCCACTGCACTGAAGGCCCCCGCGGGGCTAGCCCCCACCGCGCACCCCTGCCCCGAAGGGCTAGCCCCCGCCGCGCGTTCAGCCCCCGACGCGCCTGCCCCCGCCGCGCCCTGCAGCCCGCCGGCGCACGGGCTGCTCCCTCTCCCTTTCGGGTCCAGTTTTTCACCCAGTTCTGCCACTTCCTTCCTACTCTTTTGCACTCGATATTTTGTTCAATTAGAAACCTTCTTACATTTTTAATTCCTAGAATTTGTAACTTATTATTACCTAAACTTCTAGAGTGTACTTTTTGGCACCAAATCTTCCACAAAATCCCCCTCATTCATTGATCTCTTACCATAAATTCCCATCACCTTTTCTCTCTTTCTCCTTCCTACGGATCTCTCTCTCTCTCTCTCATATCTATTAGAGATTTTTGGGGATTCATCCCATTCAATCAACTCTCATATCATTGACTACCATTCCATTCATCATCTCACTCTCACCATTCCACTCTCTCACCACTCCATCCTCTCCACCATTCTACATCCATTCTCTACATTCTCTTTTCACACACTTCACACACTAAATCTCTACACCATTTCTCTCACAATTTCACACCCTCACCTTGACCAAAGAGAAGAGGAGAAAAGGAAGAGCAAAGGGGATCAAACCAAGGGAGACGGAGAAGACACGAGACGGACGATGACGAGCCATCCACAGAAGCTAAGCTCTGAGGAGGTTCATCTTGTATGTTTCTTTACATTTCTTGGATGTTTGTGGGGATTTGTCCCAAGAACTCTTGAAGGATATACAATATTGTAGAAGTTATCTTCATTTACATATTTTTGATTTATGAGATGTTGTTCTTCTATAGTGTTTGCATATTTTTGAGCATGTTTAGTGGCTAATCTCTCTATTAGGGGGTAGAGGATCGATCTGGTTTTGATCTATGCTTGTTCTTATTGATTGTTGTTGTTGGAATCGTGCTTTTCCATGTTTAGGTACTTGATCACTACTTGAACATTGATAGGATTTAGAAGAGTCTTGATTGTGAATCTAAATCCGGAAATTGGTTCCTTCGATGTTAGATGGATGGGGTTCCTAAGCCTAATATGTCAATCTTGCTTATACGATATAGCTAAGAGAGGTTTAACGGATAAACGGTGACAACAATTGAAGTTAAACTAATTGGAAGGGTCTATCGTATTTGTGAGAATAACATTATCAACTTGAATAAAGCATAGTGATAAAACCATTGATAGAATCTACACCCTAATACCTTAATCAAACTTATTTCCTATAATCTTAATTTAATTTTTCTATTTGCATTAAATTGTCTTGCTTTATTGTCTATTTTGAATTCCTAGCATAATCATCATCAAACCGCCTTGTTAGAATGTTTAGATTTTATTGTAGTTGTTTACTTGAAAGCATGTGTAGTCTTTAGATAATGCTTTCATATAAAGTCTTCCTTGAGAGATCGACTCGGGTTAAGCTTATTGCTTCTACAATTGACCCCGTCCAATTGCGGGTGTGGTCCTAAGTAGTGTCTAGTGAGCATAAACCGAAAAATATAAATAGTAAATTTGGACCCAATCAAACGTCAAAATGGTATTTCGCATCTCACAGTTGGTATGGACTGGACGAATCGGGTGTTTCGTCTGGCTCCATGTACCTGAAAAGATGAACAAACCTAAAAGTAAAGAGAACTACTTAAACTCTCACATTTTTTTCAGACCCACATTTGTTTTTTTCAAACTCACATTTTTTCAGATGTCTTTTGATGCTTTAAGTTTAGCTCCTCAATCTGAGTCAACAGCTCAAACTTGATTATCAATGATCCACGATTGGTATTAGAAGATTGGTGTATGGGCTGTATGTGGTGTATGTGTGGGAGTGGTTTATGATAGGGCTAGGTTGGATTAGGATTATGGTAGGAAAATTAAATCAAATCGAAGAGGATTAGGATGAGAGGTTGGTTGTTATGGAAAGATAAGGTATGGATAAGCATGAAATATATGGAGTATGGAGAAAGACATGTTCTACAATGTGAACAGGACCAAAAAGTAAATAAAAACCGAATTGAACTAGAATATAACTTTTTAATCATATTGTTGGGGTTTTTTTGAATTAAACCACCACAGGATCTCATTGGATGTTCTTTAATCCTAATGTCATGCAAATCATAATTTCATGCAGCACATATGTTGTAACGCCCTAGTCCCGGAAGAATAGTGACAAGGGACCAGTGCACTACTATGGGAAATGGGGGAGGGGTTGTTGTATAAACATAATTATATAAGTAGGATTAGTGCCTCAATCATTTAGGCAGCATAACCTCTATAACTGTAATAGAACCACGCACTAAGGCGTTTAGAAAGAACCTGAATAAATTACCGATCATGAAAGGGAACTTATCCCACCAATCAATTGTAAAGGCACCTCTCAACAATAAGCACAAATGATAATATGATGCAAATAATTGAAGACAAGCTATATCAGAATAAACGGAACGAGCGTAGAGCATCTTTATTAAACTTAAGTAAATTATTCCAAACTACTTCATTGTTTAAGAGTATCTAGGATCTCTAAACAACACAAAAAGAGCAAGCATATAACAAAAGCCAGCCCTTGCCTTAGCTCCGTCATCTTTCAGCCTCCCTCTCAACCTGAAAATATTTAGAAAAGATTTGGGCTAAGTACTAGTGTACCCAGTGGGAAATTTTGATAAACGGTTAACAATCATTTTATAAATATGAATATCGTATCCACACAAGTATAACAATGGAAAGGTTTCAAATCTAAAAAGCATTTCCATGTATACAAAGCTTCTTTTAACCTTACGTGCATGCTCTATCTCAACTGTCCCTTCCTATAGTGTCTTAACTTATATACACGTCCTCCACCCCAGCTGTCTAATAAAGGATAGTGTATACAATCCCAAAGCTTTAAAGGATCCGAACTCGAGTCTAGTTAAGCACTCAATGTTTTCGTAGGATACTGGTAAATGCGAACAATGAGCTAAATCATTTTGATACAGATATTCATGCTTCACAATTGAAAAATAATTGAGCTTATTAGTTAAACATAATTTGAGAAAGATATAGCCCACCTGGATTACAGATAAATTTCAAATTCTGGATTGGTTCTGCTCATTTTAGGTTACTTCTTCTGAGCCTACAACAATCAACATTGACTTAGTTTAGCTAAAGGGCCGCTATTAAAACTCAACTCTTAAGCTCTCTTTTAATTTAATTTATGTTTCTATACTACACTTTGTATTTTATTATAAATCATAATTTGATCTTTTAAATTTGCATTCATTCTTAAAATATCAATCTACTCTTGAAATTAGTATACTGTTATTCTTCATTAATACCAAGTACATATATTAATAATTACACTCTTTTCAATTGTTTATCAAATAAAACTTACAAACTATGAATATTAACCCTTTACTTTCCTAGGCCATGAATCTTACCAAATATCCAATATAAGTATTCAAATGTAAGTGAAATTGTTAATTTATTCTCAATAGATATTTTTATTTTAAAAACAATAGTTACAAGAATTGATGTTGTCTATTATTTTCGTATAAATGATTATAACTTTATACTTTATAAATTAATTAATCTAGAATGTGATTTACTTAAATTAATTAGTTTAAATTCCTACTAATAGTAATGGAGTCCCATATAATAATATTATTCTAGGTCAACAAATTAATCAAGTTTCGAATATTTAATGATTATAAAACATTAACCACTCTTTAATCCTTGAATTTAGTAGTTCAATATATTAAAACTTAGTATATAATAATTTACGAACTCCTTTACAACCTATATTCATAATATTAATTCAAATTTATTAGAAATTTACTTAATGCCTTAAGTGATGATTAAGTTGGTTAAACATGTATATCAATTAAATTATATAAGTTTTCGTCACCAACAACAAATAGTTCCAAAGCTATAAATCTAAGTTTCTTTATCTTAAATTAATAACTTTAAATTCATCTCCTAACATACTAGTACAGATGTAAATATACAAAATTAAAGATCTAAATACTAACCTTGAATGAGTGGAAACTTTCGTTAATTCAAGAGGATTTGTGGTTGTGTCGTAGAATTTCTATTTAGTTGATTAATTATGTCTATAAAATCGTCACCTATTCTATATTTTAAAATTATATTATGATAGCATGCACACCTATTACACCTACTACTCAAGTACACATGTATCTTTAAATGTTAATCCACCTAGCTTAAAGTTTAGCATGACACGTATTTGACAAATTTAAAATTACATGAAATAAAAGTTTTAGATCAATCCAAATGACTACGTGTAGCATAGATATATTTGTATTCCACACACACACACACAGGTTAAATATCAATTTTAATAATTTATATTTGGATAAGCTTTAATTAAAATAATATATATATATATATCATTACTTTTATTTTAACTATATATGTATATATATAAATTACCATTTTATAAAGTACTATCTATTTAAATAATACATATATTTATATAATTCCTATATCTTGGATATGATTATATCTGGAAAGAAAAAAATATATGGGGTTTTAAAATAAATAAATATCTAAATATAAGAATGTCCGGGGTATCTCTAACCTACTCAACAAACATACTTGCCTAAAATAAAAATAAAAATAAAAATTTAAGGGTCTATTTTCTTCCCTACCTTACCCTTAAGATAATCATAGGGCTCTTATTTTAATATAAAAAGTTTGGGATATTACATATGTTTTAATAGCCGAGTTCAATTAATCATACAATCCGGTTTTGCAATTTTACTGAAAACGAAACATAGAATACCGATAAACAACTTACAATTAAACGTCGGATTGAGGACAAGATTAAAGGTCAAATTTTGTTGTTGTATGTATTAAAAACAGCGCCCTCTTTGTGCAATTCCACTTCTCGATCTTCTGTTGTATTCCCGGACTGTATCTACATTCAGGGTGGGCTGAAATCTACAAGATAGGTATGGATACTGTGGAGATCAAGAGAATATAGAGGGCCTGATTTCTTATGTTATAATTTTCGATGCCACCTCCTTATTTATAAGGAGGTGGACGAAAATTTGATGTCCCAAACCTACTGGGCTTGGGCCTCTAGCTCTTGTTCCACCTCCAGTCCATTAAAGTCATATTGGGCTACAATAGGGATCTAGAAGAATATTAAATTAGCCTGCTAATTTATTTAATTTTCAATATCCAATAAACTTAGGATATTAATTAAATAAATTAAATATTATTTTTATTCCACTAAAGAAGTAGTACTGACTTACCAATTTAATATATATTTGTGAATATGCTTTGTCATTTAGTTTAGCCATTCCCCGTGTTTAAGATCTAATGTTTATTAATTAATTATGCAAGCCTCTAACATATATAATTAATTAATATCTAAAACCTTGAGTAGTACCACACAAGCTTTATCATGTACGGAATAAATTACACCTGCAGAGTTTCACATAAACTTGTATTTTCTCAAGAGAACATCATCAACCTGGCGCACCAGGAGACGGTGCTTATATATATTACACGACACATCATATATGCAAATGTTATTACCCAAAATATCGAGTTTATTGATTTTATAAAAGAACCTCACCCATTGATAGATAAAAGCAATAAAAAAAGCACATATATCTTCGCCAATAAATATAATTTAAGAACCCGAACTCTGTGGATCTTTATTCTCTAACTTATAGTGTAAGATTAGAGAACAGTATCCTATCATGATCATCCTCAATACACTAATAAGCGTATTAGAATAATCAATTAGTCAAGATAAACTAACTATCAGATTATTCTATGGTGTACCGATGGTTTATTCAGGACCATCTAAACTGTGAGCCTTTTAATACGATATAAGGATCTGATGATACGATCTTACCGTGTGTTCACTTACACCATATCATCTACAATGTAAGTATATTGAATAAGCATAAACAATTATATAATAATTTAAATGCAAACAGTGACTGCAATAAAATTCAATCTATATCATCATATCATCAGAAAAGCATCCAAAGACATGTCTTTAAGTATACAAAACTAACAATCTCCTAATTATATTTGAAGCATGTCTTTCAAGCATAATAACTAACAGGCTAACTCTGCAATCAAAAACAATAAACTCAAACTGCGCCTCCAGGTCTGCATCTCACTCCCATTTTCTCTACGTGACCATTAAAGGTCTTAGCTGGAAGTCTCTTTTTGAATGGATCAGCTAGATTGTCCTCCAAGACAATCTTGACCACCGCCGCGTCCTCTCTCTTAATGATTTCTTGTATAAGATGGTACTTCCTTTCTATGTGTTTCCTTGCCTTATGGGCTCTGGGTTCCTTTGAGTTTGCCACTGCACCAGAATTATCACAGCATAACGTGATACTCTTAGGTAAACCAGGAACCACGCTCAAGTCCAATAGGAAGCTCCGGAGCTAGACAACTTCTTTTGCAGCCTCAGAGGCAGCTACATATTCAGCTTCCATGGTAGAGACAGTAATGTATTTCTTCTTGATGCTTCTCCATGCAATGGTTCCGCCTCCTAATGTACACACACAACCTAAGGTAGACTTAGGGGGTGTATTCAATTAGGATTTTATTGGAATTTAAAAAGTCTATGGATTTTATAAATCCATAAACTCCACATGGAGTCTCCCAACTCCACGCAGAGTCTCCCAGATTTTGTGTATGGATTTTGGACCGATTTTGGATGATTTTAATGGATTTGAAATCCTTATTCCCTCGATGGAACACAACGATTGCTCGACCAAGAAAAAATAGAACCAAGTGACCGCTGGAAGCTATCGGCCACTGGGAAGGGAGCCGATTACTCCCAGCGACCGCTGGGCCTCAGCGGTTGCTGGAGCCGCGAACCAAGTAAACCCAGCGACCGCTGGACTCCAGCGGCCGCTGAAAATAAGTTAAACAAAAGGGCAGAAAGCCCTAAATCAGAACCGACGTGAAATCCCCAAATTAAAAAAAGACAAGAAAACTTCTTGTCCGACCGTTCGAAGACCACCCCTGCTGCCAACACACAACCATGCCTCCGTGCACGTAGAATGCCAATCTCGAGAAATACGAACAAGTCGAAGAGGAGGACTTCACAATGAGGTACTCTAGTCCATTTCACCTCAAAACTAAATGGGAGGGTGAACTTTATACAAAATTTAACAAAGTTATGGTTACCAACCCTCATTATTTGGATTGGGAGTTGTTGAAAGATTTGAAGATTGTAGCAAAAGTCACCAAATATTTGAAGGTTTTGGGGCTAGAACATTATGCTAAGAATGTTGATTATTCTTGCTATGAATCTATGTGTTATGAGTTTTTATCGACTATGTATGTGATTGATAACCATAAGAGGATTGGGGTTAGGATGAATGGGAGAGACTACTAAATTAGCTTACCTAGAATGAAAACTGTGTTTGAGTTTCCTACTGACGGGGAACGGGAGAGACCCAGGTCATTTAATGTGGAAAAGGGTTGGCATGAGTTGACTGGGTTTAATAATTAGAGTAATTCAGGTAGGCCCAATGGGTACATCCAAGACTCGGCATTGGAAATTGTGCATAAATTCATTGCTTATAATGTGTCAGGGAAGGAGCAGGTAAACAAAGTGAACTCGAATGAGGTGTATTTGTTGTGTTGTGCGTTAAGGGGCACAAAAGTCTGCATTTCAAACTTCATTTAGGTGGATATGAGACAGATGCAGACTCGTGCAGGAATGCATGCTTCACTTACTCCTATTGTTACGGGGTTGGCATATAATCTCGGGATTCTCAGTGCCACAAAGGGGCACCAGGAGGGGCATGATGAAATTAGGGCGTATTTGATAAATTTCAGTGAGCTAAAAGGAGCTCAGATTATTTCTGATCGGCACATGTTATTCCCCCTGCTAAGAGATAATGTGTGATCAAGCACACAAATGCCGAGATTGCCAAAAGGCAAGGTGATCCTGATGCCAGCCCATTCACTGGTGGTGATGAAGGTTGTAATGAAGATGAAGAGATGGAGGAAGAGGAAAAGAAGGAGGAAGAGCGATTACCTGAATAACAACCTTCTGTTACAATGTCTAGAGATTTCTATGTGCAATTCCAGAATGATTTGATGTCATTTCAGGATCATATCGACACTTCCTTTGGATCACTGAGGCAGGAGATCCACGATAGGTTTGACATGCAGAGGTAGGAGATAAACGCTCGATTTGATGCGCAGGATCAACAAATTGCATCGTTACAGGTTCAGTGAGATGCTTAGACTGCCTTCTATCCGCCACCACAACCACCACTTCAAGATTAATGGTTTGTTTCTTGCATTTCCTATATTATACTTTGATTGTTACATTGTTTAGTTTATGTTAATGTTATGTTTGATGTTTAATGTTATGTTTGATTATTTTTGTAGTATTTGGATTGGTTGGATTTTTGTTGCAATTGTTGTTTGGATTGTTGTTGGGTTTGTTATTGAGTAAAGAGTGTAGATTAACATGGTGTACTCTTGTATCATTGTAGTTGGCTTAAAAATGAATAATACTACTTTTGTGCTTATAGATTGAGCCAAAACAGAAAGACCTCTTTGTGTTTGTAAATTTACTTATGTTTGTGACATAATAATATTAGGTTGATTGTTGGCATTTGTTGCTTGTATAGGTATGGAACGTTGTAAGATAAGGTTGATTATTGGATGATTCATTGTGTGATTTTTTTATGTTTGTTCGATGTGGATTGTTTCTTGTTGTTCTTATTGTTGTTGGATTTGTTGTAGTTCATGTGTTATGTTTTTTTGCATTAGGTTGATTTTGGGTAATTGTGTGTTGTGTAGGTGTGCTTGTTGGAGGAAGGAGGAGGCCGGAGGAGGAGAGAGCCCAGCTGTCGTTGGGAGCCAGCGGCCGCTGGAAAACTTTCTGCCCAACTTTCTCAGCCGGCGCCTGGAGCTAGCACGCGCTGGGCGTCCGCTTGTGCCGTGCTTCCCAGTGGCGGCTGGGGTGCAATGGCCTCTGGCCCCTTTTTTCTTATTTTTTTAGTACTCTTCCTCGATGAACAATTTACTAGTATTTGTTTTCTATTTTGTTTAACAAATATTTTTTAACAATGTCTATTTTGATTATGCTGATGAAGTTGATTTTCCATCTAGTTTTACTTGTTTAGTACGATGCTTGATTGTTACACAAAATGTTAAAGAAAAATACAACAACGATAAAAAAAATGTTATCCAAATTGTTTATAAAAATTGGACACAATATGCATAAATTATTTATAAAATACCAATAAAACCATGGTCAATAAAAAAATTTATTACTCAGCATTCCCATCTTCGGTCTCATCATCTTCATTTTCATCACCGTTATACATGGGACTCATTTTCCACATAGCATTAGCAATACTCATTCTCCGTGCATTAGCTTCTGTTCCTTGTTGTAATTGGCTTTGAGGTAGCCATTCCAAATTTTCTTCTTCCATATTGAGAGGTGGTAAATATTGATCTCCTTCATATTCTACTGGAAATTCATCAAAGTGGCACTCTTTTCGGAGAAAATTATGTAAATCAGCACAAGTCAATACTAATTCTGCTTTTGTTTGAAATGGGAACGGAGGTGCAATTTTGAAAATTGTGAATCTGGATTTGAAGACACCAAAAATTCTCTCAATCACATTTCTTAACGATGTATGACGAATATTGAATAATTCACTTGCATTTCTGGGATGACGACCTTGACCATCAAAATTTTTAAATAATATCGACAACCACGTAATGGAGCTAAAAATTGATGTCTATTAGAAAATCCACAGTCCACCTAAAAATATTTACCTACAACAACACAATTAAAATATTTTTTTTAATTAGTTAGCGTTTCACTATTTTAAAAAAAAAATACAATTATAAAATATGGTACATACCTTGATGCACATGAATGTCATTTTTTCTTGATAATGCATCATTTAAAAGTTTGGAGTCATGTGACGAACCTTCCCACCCACTTAGCACATATATGAACTGCAAATCAAAGTTTCAAGTTGCCAAAACATTATTCGATTGCATACCATGATGGTTATGAAAACTGCTTACTTCTAGGCCTGGTACCATTGCCGGGATATGAGTTCCATCTATAGCCCCGATTCAATCCTAAAATAAAGTGAATATGTGAGACAAGAAAACTACAACATTTGAAATATGTTACATAATAAAGGATCCATACCTTAAAGAAAGGCATAAATCTTGTGCTTTCCTGAATTTTAGAAGTGATCCCTGTAGACGGCTTAACCATCATGTCCGGTGCTATGGTGTTCAATGCCTTTAAGGTTTTTTTGAAATTTTGATTAGTAGTGAAATGGGAACGACTGAATCTTTGACGAACATTATAATATCTGTCGTTGTGCACAACAATGATCAAGAATGTTGCCACCATTTCTTCAACACATATGTATCTTGTATCTTCTAGATGCGTTTTCTCTCTAATGATAGAGCATAACTTCATAAACGCATGAGGATACATCCTATACAGCTGTCGAAAACTTTGTGGATCTCCTTCAATCATATTATTAACAAAATGATATACAGTTCTACTAATTGGTCGTCGCTACAAAGAACATTCAATACGTCGACGCATCATAACAATTTTTCTTAATAAGATTATCACTACCTTAATAGTCAAGAGCAAGAGTCTAATATTTTCGCAAAGTTCTATCTCCTCTTCCTCATCAATTTCTTCTTCCATTTCTTCTTCTTCTATTTCTTCTTCCAATATTTCATGATTTTCCATGCTGCATTTAAAAAATATGAACGGAGTCTTGATTAAAGACACTACTACGAATATGTAAAATAAGAAATACATTCAAATGCATACAACTTAAATCAACAAATAAATGAAATAATAATCAAAAAACATAATTCATAAGTTCAAATAAATGGTCATTTGAAATCCTAACAAGACAATAAAGAAAATAATAATAAACCAACAGCAGAGTATGTAAAATATGACGCTAATGATCCCTATTCTCTAATTTTGTAAGCTATCCAATTAGCTCGTTCCTCAACAGTCATCTTCAAAAAACCATCTTTTTTGGACTTGGTGTCAAGCAAGTCAAATGCCTTGAGCCGAGTGTCTTCATCCAAATTTGGGATCTCTTTAATTGCATCTCATGTCGTATAGGATCTTTCTTTTTCTCTTTTCTCCTGTATGGTATCTCTTTTCAGTAAGAGATTATGAACTTCCCCGAAAGTGTTGGATAGTTCTTTAATCTCTTCCATGATATTTTCAGTAGAGCCAGAAATTGCTTCATACTGAGTTCTACTTCTTTTGGGTTGATTTCTTCTTTTAGTGGAGCCCTCAAGCAGTTCAGGCAGCCCAGAAGGTGGTGTTGAACCAGATGATGGTAGCTCATCTTGGGATAGTGCGACAAACGCCTCATTTTCAGCATCAAAAGTCAAATCTTCTATGTGTGCATTTCTGTTTTCATCATCTCCTCATGTGTTTGCATCAGTAGCACTACCCAACCCAATTGAGTTTTTTCCTAAGACAACATCATTTCCCACAGTAATTGCCAAGTCCTCAAAATCAGCACATTCCCCATAGCGCAAGTTTGCATCTTTCGAGTGAGTCTAGAATCAAATAAATAACAAATTTATTAATTCACTATATTAGTTAAATAAAAATAATCGATAATATTATTGCAATATGATACTTATGATACTTACCTCTAAGTACGCATCCCATACTTCATCTGAAGCCGTGAACTTTTTCGTAATAGGGTCATATCCAAAACCAGAGCTAAACCTCAAAAGATTTGAATAAGAAGTCCAACGATTTTTAAACCATTTCAGCCGGCTTTGGTAATTGCTATAGGTCTTATTACACCGAAGTTTTTCACTAAGCACAGGAAGTATTCTTTCTTCCATAGTCGTTTTGCTAAAGATACCACTATTATCACGCCATCCCCGACGCGCAGCATCAACCATAAGTTCTAACAGAATGTCGGTCTGTTCTTTAGTCCATGGTTCATAGGATGCCTTCCTTTTTGAATCTTTTTGTGAGTCCCCCATGATAATGCTAATATATTATTGTGTATAAACGATTAATCATCGTAATATAAAAAAAACCTATATATTTATTTTTGGTGCTTCATTTAACAAACTCAAAAATAAACCCAAATCCCATTAATAATCAGTAAAAGTGTACCAAAACAATGGCAAATAGTAATTCAAGAAAAACGTACAAAATTTTATTTCTTCATGCAATAAACTCAAAAAAAAAACCCAAATCCAATCAATAATGAGTACATGTGTAAAAAACAAAAAAAATAGTAGTGTATAGAGTACCTCTGTGAGAAGAATATACTGGAGTTGAGTTGAGCACCTCATAGCAAATTGAAAAAGAATTTAGCAAGTTGAAAAAGAATTTGTGGACGAATAAAAAAAAAATCACTGCCTAGGGCTATTTAAACTTGATCGGACCGACTAATCCCAGTGGTCGCTGGGCTGCAAAGGCCACTGGAAATAAGCCACCTTGCTCCCAGCAACTGCTGGCACCCAGCGACCGCTGGAGTACCATCATCGGCTACTCCAGTGACCGCTGGGGTTAGTCGCGCGCAGGGTGTTTGGGTTTTTTCGAATTGAACTGCCGCATGATCGAATTGGATATTCATTAATCCTAATGTCATGTAGATCATAATTTTATGCATCGCATATGTTTTAATAAATCGAGTTCACAAAACATGCATAGTCGGTTTTCGATTCTACTAAAAGCAGAAACATAGAATATGGAAAAATAACTTACAAATTAAACAAAGGGTTGAGAACAAGATTAAAGGTCTAATATTGGTGTTGTGTATGATGTAAACGGTGCCCCCACTGTGATATTCCACTCTTTGATCTTCTATTGTATTCCCGAACTGAATCTAGTTTCAGGGTGGGCTGAAATCTACTAGATCAGTATGGAATCTGTGGAGATAAAGAGAACACAAGAGAGCTGATTTCTAACACTATAAATTTCATCCCCCACCTCCTCATATATAAGGGGGTGGGTGAAATTTCAGTGTCCCAACCCTACTGGGTTTGGGCCTCTATCTCTTTTTCCATCTCCAGTCCATTAAAGTCATATTGGGCTACAACAGGGATATAGAAGAATATTAAATTGGCTTGCTAATTTATTTAATTTTCAATATCCAATAAACTTAGGAAACTATTAAATAAATTAAGTATTATTTTTATTCCACTAATGAAACAATACTGACCTACCAATTTAATACATATTTCTGAATATGCTTTGTCCTTTAGTCCAACCATTCCCTGTGTTTAAGATATAATGCCCATTAATTAATTATGTGAGCTTTTGATAGCTATAATTAATTAATATCTTATCCTTGAGTAGTACCACACAAGCTTTACTCATGTACGGAATAAATTCCACCTGCAGGGTTTCAACATGAACTTGCACTTCCTCAAGGGAACACCATCAACCTGGCGCACCAGGACACGGTGCCCCTACACATTGCACGATCCATCATATATGTAGATATCACAACCCAAGATATCAAGATTATTGATTCTATGAAAAAATCTCACCCTTTGATAAATCAAATCTGCAAACACTACACATATATGTCCGCCAACATATAGGGGTTAAGAACCTAAACTCTGTGGACTCTTATTCTCTCATTTAAGGTCAGAATAGAGAATAGAATCCTAAGTAGATCCTCCTCAATACACTTGCCCGTGTACTAGAATAATCAGCTAGTCTAGATAAACCAACTATCAGATTATTCTACGGTGTACCGATGGCGGGTTCAGGGCTATCTAAGCCGTGTGCTCTTTAATACATTATAAGAAACCAATGATATGATCTAACCGTGTGTTTGTCCATACCATATCATCTATAATCTAAGTATAGTGAAAATGCCTGTAAATATCACAATTTAAATGCGAACAGTGGCTACAATTGTATTCATTCTATATCATCATAAAACATTATCAATATTGTATACAAAAGACAGGTCTTCTAGTATACAAAACTAACAATCTCCCACTTATACTTGAAGCATGTCTTACAAATATAAAACAAACTGTAAAACTCTCTAACTCTAACTAAAATCTCAAATGGCGACTCCGAGTCTGCATCTCACTCCCATTTTCTCCACGTGACCATAGAAGGTCTTAGCTGGAAGGTTCTTTGTGAATGGATCAGCTAAATTGTCCTCCGATGTAATCTTGACCACTGCCACATCTTCTCTCTTAATGATTTCTTATATAAGATGGTACTTTCTCTCTATGTGTTTACTTGCCTTATGAGCTCTGGGTTCCTTCGAATTTTCCACTGCACCCGAGTTATCATAATATACCATGATACTCTTAGACAAATCAGGAACCACGCTCAAGTCCAACAAGAAAATCTTGAGCCAGACGGCCTCTTTGGCAGCCTCAGAGGCAGCTACATATTCGGCCTCCATGGTGGAATCCGTAATGCATTTCTGTTTTATGCTCCTCTATACAATGGCTCCGCCTCCCAAGGAAAACACATAGCCCGAGGTAGATTTACTCTGATCTTTATCGGATTGAAAATATGAGTCCGTGTAACCTAAAGGCACTAGACTATCAGAGCGGTATACCAGTATATAATCTCGACTCCTTTTCAGGTACTTAAGAATATTCTTAACCGCAGTCAAGTGGCCTTGTCCAGGGTTAGACTAATATCTACTTACCATGCCAACTGCATAGCATATATCAGTTCTAGTGCATAGCATAGCTTACATAAGGCTTCCCAAAGCCAAAGCATATGGAACGCCCTTCATCTCATCTATCTCAGCCTGCGTGTAGGGACACATCTCCTTGGATAGATGAATTCCATGCCTGAAAGGTATAAAACCTTTCTTGGAATCCTATATGTTGAACCTAGCTAGCACAGTGTCGATATATGTCGCCTAGGATAGCCACAACATCCTTTCTTGGTGATCTCAAATTATCTTGATGCCAAGGACATTTCTGACTTCTCCCAGATCTTTCATATCGAACTGCTTGGACAACCACACCCTTATGTTAGATAATACTTTCTTACTATTTCCAATAAGTAAGATATCATCAACATATAGCACGAGGAAAGCCACCACATTTTCATCACTCTTATTGTATACACAGCTCTTATTCGGACATTGTACGAATCCATATGACTGGATAACCTCCTCAAAATGGATGTTTCAAGACCTTGACGTCTGCTTAAGTCCATAAATCGATCTCTTAAGCTTGCACACTAAGTGCTCTTGGCCTTTAGCAATGAAACCCTCTGCTTACTTCATGTGGATGTTTTCCTCAACACTTCCATTCAGAAAAGTTATCTTGACATTCATCTACCAAATCTAATAATCCAAATGAGCGGAAATTGACAAGAGAATCTGGATTGACTTAAGCATGGCTACCGGTGAAAAGGTTTCCTCATAATTGATACCTTCTTTCTAAGTGTACCCATTCGCCACAAATCTTGCCTTGAAGGTTTCAACCTTCCCGTCAGGTCCTCTCCTGTACTTATAGACCCACTTATAGCCAATAGGTTTTACCCTATCTTGTGGTTTTACAAGCTTCCAGACTTGATTGTGATCCATAAATCCAATATTAGACTCCATTGTAATTTTCCAAGAATCTGCATCTTTATCTTGGATCGCTTCGTCGTAGGTCCTGGGATCCAATTAATTTATTACTTCAGGGAAATTCAAAGATTCACCCAAACTAATGAATCTGTTAAGTTGGCGTACAACCCTCCCACTGCGACAAGGCAGTTCCCGTACTTCTGTGACACGTTGTGCAGTAATTTGCGGTTTCTCTTCTTGTACTGTTGGTGTCAGATTCAAATTTTCCCCTCAAAGCTCCTCGAGTACTATCTCACTTCTTGGTTTGTAATTTATTACATAGTCTTCCTCTAAAAATCAAGCATTGGTACTCACAATGATCTTCTGATCCTTAGGACTATAAAATAAACCACCTTTCATTCCTTTGGGATAACCAACAAACAATCTAACATCCATGCGTGGTGCCAGCTTATCAACTTCCTTATCCAGCATATGTGCTGGACTACCCCAAATCTGAAAATGTCCAAGACTGGGCTTTCGTGCAGTCCAAAGTTCTTGTGGGTGTAGATGGGTTTGATTTTGATGAAACCATGTTAAGAATATAGGCGGCCGTTTCCAAGGCATATTCCTAGAATGAAATAGGTAGATCCGAATAGCTCATCATCAATCTAACCATCTCTAATAATGTTATGTTCCTTCTCTCCATCATGCCATTCTGTTATGGTGTGCCAGGCACAGTCAACTAGGATGTAATCCCATTCTCTGTCAAGTAGTCCCTAAATTCATTCGAGAGGTACTCACCACCACGATCAGACCATAGTGATTTGATACTTTTGCCTATACATTTTTCCACTTCCGCTTTGAATTCTTTGAAAGTCTCAAAGGATTCTGAATTGCGGTGTAATAGGAATATGTATCCATATCTTGAGTAATCATCAATGAACGTGATGAAATACTCGTACCCTCCTCGAGCCTGAACCAACATAAGGCCACATAAGTCAGAGTGAATCAAATCTAATACCTCTTCAGATCTATTCCCTTTATCCTTAAAGGGTCTCTTGGTCATTTTACCTTTCAAACAGGATTCACACAAAGGGAACGATTCTAGGCCTAGTAAGACAAGGGCCCATCATTTACTAGTCTTGGTATCCGTTTAAAGTTAATGTGGTTGAGCATGAGATGCCAAAGATAGGTTTGATTCATTTCCGAAGGTTCTTTTCATTTGTTAAGGTTTATGATGATGTATTCAGTAAATGCATTTGCGTAATATTTTGCACAAGATTAAGTAAATAAACATGTCTATTGAATGTGCCAGAACAGATAAAATATTTACCACTAAAGATAACAACCTTGTTATCAAAAGAAACAGAATATCCATCTATAAAAAGTTTAGAAATTGAAATCAACTTTCGCCTAAAACTAGGCACATAAAGACAATCCTTTAAAACTAGAATCTTATCACTACTGAAAAACAAGGTGACGTCTCCCACTGCAACTGCCGCCACTTTCGTAGCATTGCCTATGTAGACTGAAATCTTTCATCACTCAGCAGTATTTTTACCAAGAACCACTGTAAAGACATCCAAACATGATCAGTAGCTCCAGTATCTACTACCCATGACTGAGTAGAACAAGTAGCTAAACATGTTTCAACGATGAGAGATTGAGACGTACCCTTCTTCTTCCTTTTGTTAGGACACTCCGCCTTCCAGTGACCTGGCTGGCCGCACTTGAAATACTTTGTCTTTGACTTAAATTCCTCGAGAGGAATCTTAGTCTTGGACTTCTTCACCTTAGGCGTCTCCTCTGCAGCTTTCTTTGGCGCATTCTTCTTCTTCTTTTTAGTATCGGAAGAAGATGCCCTATTTTCAGCTAGGTATGCCTCCGGATATCCCTTCTAAAGTAACTCTGCCACCTGAAGATCCATGAGCAATTCAGATAAGGTAACATCCTTCTTTATCATGTTGAAGTTCAATCTAAACTGCTCAAAATTTAGGGACAGACTATGATGTACGATGTCTATCTGAGACTCGGCATCCAGATCTCCACCCAAGGTCTCGATCTCAGCTAGATAACTCATCATACTGAGAATGTGATCCCTAACTGGTGTGGAATCAACCATTTTCGTGCTCATCAGTTTCTTCATCGTCAAATGGCGCGCCGAGCGGTTCTAGTGACCGAAGAGATTCTTAAGGTTGTACATGACATCATAAGCAGTCTTCATAGACTGATATTGTAGTTGCAGCACATTTGACATAGAATCTAAAATGTAACAGTGTGCGATCTCATCAGACTTGACCCACTTAGCATAGGCCAACCTTTGCTCTTCATCAGAATTCTCATCTGGCTTCTGAGGACATTCTACTTCAAGTACGAATTTGTGTCCTTCCGTAGTGAGAACAAGGTTAAGGTTTCGAATCCAGTCATTGTAATTTTCACCGATTAACTTATTTTCTTTGAGAATAGAGGACAGGTTGGAGAGTGCCATGATGGATGCAGAATAACTAAAAAATAAACATGCAATACAGTCACAAACTTTAGGATACTCAAATATAATCGAAAACCTCAAAAATTATATGTAATCCACCGACATTTTAAAAATGTTTCTTATAAGCTATGTTAGTGTGGACGTTTATAAAATTTATTTTTAAACAGGTATAACCACCTTTAATTTACCTCCATTCAATTTCCATATGACAAGTAAATTAATAGCCGGAAATAATTACGGTCATGTAACCTTCAAATAAATAAGCCATGTTAGTGTGGACGTTTATTAATAAATTACACCTAAGTGTGAACTCCATTATCTTAGCACCAAGTCCAATATTTCGAACTCCCTACTCCAGTTGGAGGAGTCAGTTTGTTCTAGTAGTGTTCTACAACTATCTTGATTAAGAAGTTTAATTTACAGAGATAACAGTGAAATGACACATCCGTTATGGAAGAAGACATATTGTCAACTCGTATGTCAATCACATCTCAATTAAACCAGATTAATGGAGATCGTTTGAGATTTCTACATACTTTGGTATGAATCTCTCCCACTTAGTTATTTTTAAAGTTGAGGTTTCATTTTTCCCCATTGTTGTAACACATGCAAACATCACATAAAATGATAAACACCATTGCATGCTTCAAAACAACACAATAAACAATAATAATAAAACCAACTATCATGGCTTATATCTCATGTTGCTGAATGAGATAAAATCAGAAAGTGAGCTCCGGAACTTGGAACAGTGTTGCCGTCCCCATCACTGCGCCTCGCCGAAAACTCTAGCTCCAATTAGGGTTTCGGGACGTGAATCAGTGATACTTCATTTCTTGAGTTGCACTACTTTTTTCATTTGAGTTGATCTTCAAACTTTATTCAATATAGAATATCTATTCCTTAAAGGAAAAATCTAATATATCTAGAATAAAATTACAACTCAATAACTTGGTCTAACAGTTTTATTTCTATTACATTAAAACAACATAAAATAAAACCTAGACCTAATCCATGGATTTTCTCATGGATTAAAATCACGTAGCCAAACCGGCATACGATCCATCATACATCCAATATAAAATTAAAATATACATCACATAATTGAGGAGCCATGATAGTTGGTAACCCTACAAACAAGTCAGTCTACAAATCCAACAATCATAATTACATGATTAGCATAAAATAACACATGATATCCACACATGACATAATTTTTGAAAATTCCAATTAATTAAATTAATAATTTCGAAAATAGCTACAAGATATAATTTGAAAATAAAAATAATTATCCACCAAATTAAGACTTGTAAATTTCAAAAATACCATAAAACATAAATCTGGAAATTTAATTAAATTATCCACCAAATTTATTTCTTAATTTTTGAATAACACCTTAATTAATTAATATTTGGAAATCTTGATATAGATCAAAAATCTATCCCAAATATTTGGATAGCTAGGATCGAAAATTAGAAAGATAAAATGTGGAAATTTGATCCACTTCAAATTCCTTCCAAATTTAAATCAAATTTTCAACCCAATCTAGATTAGAATTAAGTAATTTATGATATACACCAAAAATTACTTTTCCAATTCTTATCTACTAGGATTTTCGAAAATATCTAGAATAAAATTTAAAAATTTGATCCACTTCAAACTCTTTTCAAATTTAAATTCTATTTTCAAATCCTTTTGGATTATAATTTCATAACTATTGATATATATCAAAATTGCCTTATCCAATTCCAATACACCTAGATTTCAAAAATTTCTAGTATATTAAATCTGAAAATTTGATCCACTTCAAATTCTTCCAAATCTAATATTCTATTTTCAAATCTATCTAGATTAGAATTAGGTAACTTTATTAAATACCAAATCTAATTTTAACACTCATTATTTTCGAAAACACCTATTAAATAAATCTGAAAATTTGATTTTCATCAAAAACATCTCCAAATTTATCCATAGGATCGAAAATAACATAGGTAAAAATTAGGGAAATTTAACATCAATTTTTCAAAAAATTTGATACTCAAATTTTCGAACATGAACTTAGATAAATCTGGAAATTTTGACAAGATAAAATATCTATTCCAAATCCAATAACATCATGGACGAAAATTCCAGTGTTCCTCAAAACTAGAATTTTCGAACTACATCAAAAATTCATCTAAGTTTTGAAGACCACCATTCTAAATACATCAACATATAAATCTGAAAATTTAAGCAACATAAATATTTCATCAAATTTATACATATATTTTTAATTAATCCTAGGATTTAAATCTAGAACAGTGCCAAAACCCACTCTGATACCAGTTGTTGGGGTTTTTTCAAATTGAACCACTGCATGATCTAATTGGATGTTCATTAATCCTAATGTCATGTAGATCATAATTTTATGCATCACATATTTTTTAATAAATCGAGTTCAAAAAAGATGCATAGCCGGTTTTCGATTCTACTAAAAGTGGAAACATAGAATACGGAAAAACAACTTACAAATTAAATGACGGGTTGAGAACAAGATTAAAAGTCTAATATTGCTGTAGTGTTTGATGTAAATGGCGCCCCCACTGTGATATTCCACTCCTTGATCTTCTGTTGTATTCTCGGAATATAGTTTCAGGGTGGGCTGAAATCTACTAGACCAGTATGGAATCTGTGGAGATAAAGACAACACAAGAGAGCTGATTTCTAACACTATAAATTTTTCCCCCACCTCCTTATATATAAGGGGGTGGGCGAAATTTCAGTGTCCCAACCCTACTAGGTTTGGGCCTCTATCTCTTTTTCCATATTCAATCCATTAAAGTCATATTGGGCTACAACAGGGATCTAGAAGAATATTAAATTGGCCTACTAATTTATTTAATTTCCATTATCCAATAAATTTAGGATATTATTAAATAAATTAAGTATTATTTTTATTCCACTAAAGAAATAATACCGACCTACAAATTTAATGCATATTTCTGAATATGCTTTCTCCTTTAGTCCAGTCATTCCCCTTGTTTAAGATATAATGCCCATTAATTAATTATGTGAGCTTCTAACAGCTATAATTAATTAATATCTTATCCTTGAGTAGTACCACAAAAGCTTTACTCATGTAAGAAAAAAATTCCACCTGCAGGATTTCAACATGAACTTGCACTTTCTCAAGGGGACACCATCAACTTGGCGCACTAGGACACGGTTCCCCTACACATTGCACGATCCATCATATGTGTAGATATTACGACCCAAGATATCAAGATTATTGATTCTATGAGAGAATCTCATCCTTAGATAAATCAAAGCTGCAAACACTGCACGTATATGTCCGCCAACATATAGGGGTTAAGAACCCGAACTCTGTGGATTCTTATTCTCTCATTTAAGGTCAAAATAGAGAATAGAATCCTAAGTAGATCCTCCTTAATACACTTGTCCGTGTAATAGAATAATGAGCTAGTCTAGATAAACTAACTATCAGATTATTCTATGGTGTACCGATGGCGGGTTCAGGGCCATCTAAGCCGTGAGCTCTTTAATACATTATAAGGAACTAATGATATGATCTAACCGTGTGTTTGCCCACACCATATCATCTATAATGTACGTATAGTGAACATACATGTAAATATAACAATTTAAATGCGAACAATGACTGCAATTGTATTCATTCTATATCATCATAAAATATTATCAATATTGTATACAAAAGACAGGTCTTCTAGTATACAAAACCAACACTGGGGTACCCGAGTTTAACTACTTTGTGGCCACTTCATTGCACCACGTGCCAGGTTTTTCAAATCCATGAAAATCTCATGTCCAGATGTCGGATTTCATTCTTTGTATTAACGTGATTTTGAGGTGAAATCCAATAAAATCCATGACTTTTTAAAGTTCATGGATTTTTGAATCGACCCAGATTTTAAAAGACTTTTAAAAGTCTGGATTGAATACACCCGAATTTTAAAAGACTTTTAAAAGTTTGGATTGAATACACCCAGATTTTAAAAGACTTTTAAAAGTTTGGATTGAATACACCTGGATTTTAAAACTCCTTTAAAATCTATCAAAATCCGGATTGAATACATCCCCTTGCTCTGATCTTTATCGGATTGAAAATCTGAGTCCGTATAACCTAAAGGCACGAGACTATCAGAGTGGTATACCAGCATATAATCTCGAGTCTTTTCCAGGTACTTGAGAATATTCTTAACCGCAGTCCAGTGACCTTATTCAGGGTTAGACTGATATCTTCTTACCATGCCAACAGCATAACATATATCAGACCTAATGTAAAGTATAGCATACATCAAACTTCTCATAGCCGAAGTGTATGGGACCTTCTTCATCTCATCTATCTCAGACTATATTTAGGGACACATTTCCTTAGATAGATGGATTCCATGCCTTGACATCCATCTAATCTTCCATTTACAAAAGCTGTCTTGACATCCATCTGCCAAATCTAATAATCCAAATGAACGGCAATTGATAAGAGAATCCGGATTGACTTAAGCATGGCTACTGGCAAAAAGGTTTCCTCATAATCGATCTCTTCTTTCTGAGTGTACCCTTTCGCAAAAAGTCTTGCTTTGACGGTTTCAACATTCCCATCAGGTCCTATCTTGCGTTTGAAGACCCACTTGCACCTAATGGGTTTCACCCCATCTAGTGATTCTACAAGCTCTGATATGATCCGGGCTGAGATAGGATTGAATACACGTCAACTCAACTGTAAAGGTTATGAGACTCGAAATATGGCTAATTAGCTAGACTCAAGACTCGACTAAATACCTAGACTTGTGACACGATAATTAAATAAAACACAACGGAACAAAGGGAAAAGGGATGTTTTGGTTTCGAATTTGATAGGGATGGATAGGGACGTGTATGATAGTGATGTGGGGTGAAGAAGGGTTAGAGTAGATTGGTTGTGATAAGAAAAAATGAGAACTTACGGTATAGATGCTCAACTTCGCGCGAACAACACGTATACTCGAAAATGACAGAAACGGCTGGAACACTTGTAGAACTCGATTGGATCTTGATGGATAACAATGATATGGATGTTGGATGGCTGCTGGAAGTCATCGGGGATGGTTGGTGATGATGGTGTTGTAGAATGAATTGAAATCGAGGCAAAACTCCAAGTGTAAAACAATACACAAAAAGATTCACTACTTGATTTCTCTTCGATTGCAAATCCGACCCTAACTCCACAAGAGAATTAGAACAAGATTTAAAGATAAAACTTAAAAAGTTGCAAGCTTCTTTTGAGTTCAATTTTTGGCTGAAAATTAAGAAAAGAGGATCTTGGGTGAGACAATATTGAAAGGTAAATTCTTCTTAATCAAATATGTTCTAAATATCAAAGTAACAATGATCCCCTATTTATAGTTGAGGGATGGACGAAAATTCTAAGTAAAATCCTAAAAGAAATCAAAAATTAAAGCTATCCTAATCTAACTAGGATTCCTACCTTAATTAAAACTCTATTTAAGGTAAATCCAAAAAGACCAAAAATAAAATAATAAAAATCTATCTAATGGATAAAATAACCCAACAACTTTTGGGCCTTCTTAATTGGACTCTAAATAACTAAACATGACTGAAAATAAGGAGAATAAAATCGGCCCAATCCAGATTTAATTATTCTTTATGCATGCAGATCCGAGACTTGCTGTTTCCCATGCAAACACGTAAATTCCACATGCACACGTCCAATCTTCTTCTTTTCTTCTCAAGTGCTCATCTCCAACATCATGCCTTCATATTCATCTTCAATAGACAACATGGTGATCCATGTTGGGCTGCAATGCTCGATCACTTCTTTTTCTAATTTCTTTCTCACAATGGCTTGAAAATAACCTTGTAACTTCTTTGCTCGTGGGCGTGCAATCGGCCCTTGCAACTGCAGCTCTGGATTCTCCTCATCAATGCTAGGCATTGCTTCATCATATCCCCCCTGCTGAAAAGAATTCGTCCTCGAATTCTCATCATCATCATCGAAAAATATCTGCAGAATATGGGGAGAGATCAGTAACATTAAATGTACTAGAGCATTTATACTCACCAGGCAAATCAATGCGGTATGTATTGTCGTTCACGCGGCTGATCACAGTGAATGGACCATCACCTCTTGGGTTGAGTTTGGACTTTCTGTAGTTCGGGAATCGACTAGGACTCAGATGAATCCATACTCGATCTCCAGGCTTAAACACAACTCTACGCCGATGTTGGTTCCTTACGGCGGCGGTGTGAACTCCTTTTTGCTCAATTCGAGCTCTTACCTTTTCATGTATCTCCTTGATGAAATCAGCCCGCTTTAAACGGAGACATATGAGTAGATGAATGCACAACACGGTTATATGAAAATTCAGTGAATGGAAAACACTCTCCCCAATTGTTCAAGTTTTTTTCAATTAAAGCACGAAGTAAAGTACCTAGAGTGCGATTAACTACCTCAATTTGCCCATCAGTTTGCGGATGACATGCAGTAGAAAATAACAACTTGGTACTAACTTACCCCAAAGAACATGCCAAAAGTGGCCTAGGAACTTAGAATCTCGATCACTAACTATAGTTCTAGGTAAACCATGTAAACGCACAACTTCACGTAAGAACAAGTTAGCAACATTCACAACATCGTCAGTTTTCTTACATGCAATAAAATGAACCATTTTAGAAAACCGATCTACAACCACAAAAACTGAATCTTTACCCATCTTAGACCTAAGTAACCCAAAAATAAAATCCATAGAGATATCAATCCAAGGGGAGGAAAGGGCGGGTAGAGGAGTGTAAAGACCAAACGGGAGTCACGTCAACTTAGACTTATGACATGTAACACATCGACTACTATAATAACCCAGAATATTTTAGAAGGTTTTATTCAAGTTATGTTACCCTCTGGTAAGTTAGGAATTTAGTTGGGTCCTTAAAAGATTCAAATAAAGAAAATCACAGCTAGGGAAATCTGTTAAAATTTAATTTGGTAAAAAATTGCTTTAAAAATATGATTTGATATTTTTCTCGGGTTGATAGAAAAAGTTTCAAGGATCATGCCAAACTTTGTATTTTTCAATTTCGAGTTCAAATGAACTCTTGGCATAACTTTGAATAGAAAAAAGGCATATCCGTCATTATCCAATTTCTTTTTCAAAATATTATCCTATTCGTAATTATCCTATCATTTTTCCATCATTATCCTCTTTCTTTTATTCGTTATTATCCTATTTATTTTTCCTCCATAAATAGGAGCTTAAGGTTTTATTTTTCATTATTTTTCAAAATCGAAACGTCGAGCAGCTTCTAGAGAAGGTACGTCTCTAATTTTCTATTTCAATTCCGAAATAGTCATTTTGAAGGTGTCAATACATAGATCACGAATATGTGATTGAAAAGATGATTTGACAGACGATCACGATGAAAATCACCGTGACCGCCGCCAAGAACACCTCCACCACCGCTAACCTCCATGGAAACCAAAGCAGCCCACCACCAATACGCCAACCAACCCCACCCCACGTTAATAACCCCCCCCCCACCCCCACCACCAAATTAATCAATCACTACCGCCAACCATCACCAACAATTACCAATCCACCACCGCCAACAATTCACCATCATAACAATCACACAACCGCCGCCAATTCATTTCCACCGCCTCAAATGGGCGATCTTTTCGGGTCGCTGAATCATAAAGTGCCTTTAGGGCTTTATGTTCCATATATTTTTGTATATATTTTTTATGTTGTCACATTTTAATTTTGGGTATATTTTGGGTATCCGAATATTAAATTGTAGTCTTTTTCAGATCTTTCCTTCATGAATAGCCCTATCGTATTTTTAGTCTTAAAAGTTGTTCCGTCTCAAAATATAGTATTTTTATTTAAAGTTTCATATTTTTCTAATGGGCGGATCTTGCGGTATGAATTTATTTGTATCGAATTAATTTTAGGATACGGGTTTGTTCACCCCGTATGCCAAAACTTCCTAAAAGGTTTTTCTTTATAAAAATGTCCTGAGTAAAGTTCCCTTAAGAGTCAAAATATTTTGATGACTCAGGTGCTGCGTAGTAAGTTAGTAGATATTATAATATTTACTTCATAGCTAAGAACTGTTAGATTTTGACCTAATGGTAGTCTTACATTGAAACTAAGTTGCCGGATAATCTTGTAGGCACAGAAGAAGGAGATTTCTAGTTGAGACCATAATCAAAATCTAGATCTAGCTATCCAGATCAGATTACCAGGTGGGTTTTTATTATATAAAAATGTATTTCGGGTTATTAAGCCCTGATATTTATAAAATGAATGTGATTGAATATCCAACTCATGACTGTATTTGATGTGCTCTCCTGACTCATGTAAATCTTACTACTGTTTTTGGTGACGAAACTATAATGGTTCACGATATCGAACCGCAAGCAAACAGGGCAGTGTCCAACCTTAAGCAGCCAGGTTGTGTACACTAACCGACTCATCGTAAGCGTTCTAGGGGAGAGTGGCGTGCAATGATGGAACTAAAATGATTTAGTATAAATGGAATTCACAAATTTTTTGATTTAAAAGCTTTCCATGATATGCTTAAAATATGATTGGATATTCTGTTTTATAAAATGATTGTGAAGTTTTTCTCAAAGGTACCTACTGAGTGCATTAGTACTTACGCCCAAATTTTTTCAAATTTTTTTTCAGGATGAGCTGCGGGATGGTAGACGGTGGTGCTAAGGCTGAAGGCCTATCTTTTAATGTATATATTTCTTTTATGTGTGGAGTTTAACTGAGAACATGGTTACCTTTTGAGTCTGAATAAATGCACTGTGTTCTTGTCTGCTTACTCTAAATATTGTTATGGAGTGTTCGGTTCTCCGAATCCCATTTTCTTTACTGTTATGGAGTGTTCGGTTCTCCGAATCCCATTTTCTTTACCGTTATGGAGTGTTCGGTTCTCCGAATCCCATTTTCCTTACTGTTATGGAGTGTTCGGTTCTCATAATCCCATTTTCTTTATTGTTACGGAGTGTTAGGTTCTCCGAATCCCATTTACTTTCCGTTCCTAACAGGCAAAAGTCTGGCATTTATTTACTTTCCTTATTCAGACAGGCACAAGCCTTGCTTTACATTACTTTCCATGTCAAGGTAAAAACTTGGCTTTATATTGCTTTCACGACAGATGAAAGTCTGGCATCTCTTTACTTCATGTATTTGGACAGACATCCGTCTGGCCTTTTTCATGCCTAACCTATTAACAGTTAACCTTTGAACCGTTATTATTTACATTGAAGTTTACTTTCTTGGGTTCATTCTAAGAGTCATGGCATCTAATTTCAGTCATTTCATATGCTTTAAAAGCATGGATTGATCCATTTAGAGAGGTTATGCTGCCCAAATTTTTGGTGCACTAACCCTATTTCTATGATTGCTTCCTTTCAACAACCCCTTCCCCCTTCTCCCAAGTAGCGCACCGGTCCCCTGCCCTTCTTCTGGGATCGGGGCGTTACAACTACACACATTCTTAACATCCTTTCTCATATGCGGCCAACAAAAATGTTCATGCAGCAGGCTTAACGTCTTAGACACTCCAAAATATCCCATTAATCCCTCCACATGTGACTCCAAAATAAGTAGCTCACGCATAGATGAAACAGGAATGGATAACTGTGACTCTTTAAACAAAAAGCCATCACTCACATAAAAACCATTACAAGCTCGCGGCTTATCCATGTATGTCGTGTAAATAGGACGGAAACCAAGCATCTTAGCATGCATAAGGGAAAGAAACGTATACCTTCTAGACAAGGCATTGGCTACGACATTATCTTCTCTCTTTTTGTACTTGATGACGTACGGGAATGACTCAATGAATTCGACCCACCTCGCATGTCTCTGGTTCAGATTATTTTGGCCCTTTGGATGCTTCAAGCTCTCGTGATCAGTGTGAATCACGAACTCCTTTGGCCACGAATAATGCTGCCACGTCTCCAAAGCTCTCTTCAAGGCGTACAACTCCTTGTGGTATGTATAATACTTGAGGGCTGGATCGTTGAGCTTTTCACTGAAGTAGGCGATGGGCCTCTTTTCCTACATAAGAACTGCACCAATACCCTTGCCCGAGCCATCACATTCTATTTCAAAAGTTTTAGTAAAATCGGGCAAACATAAAACAGGTGCATGGCAAAGCAGATAATTAAGACGTGTAAATGCGTCCTCTTAGGCTTTTCCCCATACAAATGGTCCATCCTTCTTACTAAGTTCAGTAAGAGAGGCAGCTGTAGTGGAAAAATCACGCACAAAGCGATGATAAAATCCGGCTAAGCTGTGGAATGACCGCACATTAGACGGGGACTTAGGAGTCGGCCACTCTTCGATTGCCTTAATCTTAGAGTGGTCTACTTCTATTCCTCGTTCACTTACTACGAAGCCTAAGAACAAGACTTCATTCATGTAGAAAGAACTATAAAATAAAACACATTTCGTTCCTCTGGGATATCCAACAAATAGCCTTACATCAGTACAAGGCGCCAGCTTATCAGCTTCCTTATCAAGCACGTGTGCAAGGCTATCCCAAATCCAAACATGGCCTAAACTGGGCTTTCGTCCAGTCCAAAGCTCTATGTGTATAGAAGGAACTAATTTAGATCCAAGTTAAGAATGTATGATGCTGTTTCTAGAGCATATCCCCAGAACGAAATAGGAAACTCTGAATAACTCATTATGAATCTAACCATTTCTAATAGGGTTTTGTTCCTTCTCTCCCCCACGCCATTCTGCTGCGACGTTCCTGGTGCAGTCAACTGGGATGCAATCCCATTCTTTGCCAAGTAGTCCCTAAATTCACTTGAGAGGTACTCGTCCCCGCGATCAGAACGTAGTGACTTGATACTTCTACCTATACATTTTTCCACTTCCGCCCTAAATTCTTTGAATTTTTCAAAGCATTCGGACTTGCAACATAATAGGTAGATATATCCATATCTTGAGTAATCATCAATGAGTGTGATGAAATAGTCGTACCCTCCTCGAGCTTGAACTGACATAGGGCCACACAAGTCAGAGTGAATCAAATCTAATAGCCCTTTGGATCGATTTCTTTTAGATTCAAAAGGACACTTGGTCAATTTACCTTCTAGTATCTACTATCCAAGACTGAGTAGAACAAGTTTCTAAACATGTTTCAATAATAAGAGTGTGAGAAATACCCTTCTTCTTCTTGTTTGGACACACCCCGTTCTAGTGACCTGGCTGGCCGCACTTGAAGCACTTTGTCTTTGACTTGAATTCCTCAGGAGGAATCTTTGCCTTGGGCTTCTTCATCTTAGGTACCACATTTGCTGCCTTCTTTGGCACGTACCTCTTCTTCTTTTTAGTACTAGAAGAAGACGTCCTATTTTCAGCTAGGTGTGCCTCCGGATTTCCCTTCTTAAGTAACTCAGCTACCTTAAGGTCCATGAGCAGTTCAGATAAGGTAACATCCTTCTTTATCATATTGAAGTTCAATCCAAACTACTCAAACTTCGGAGATAGACTGTGAAGCACGATATCTATCTGAGATTCGATGTCCAGATCTCCAGCCAAGGTCTCGATCTCAGCCAAATAACTCATCATCATAAGAACGTGATCCTTAACATGTGTGGAGTCAACTATTCTCGCGCTCATCAAGTTTGTCATCTCCAAATGACATGCCGAGCGATTCTGGTAACTAAAGAGCTCCTTAAGGTTGACCATGGCATCATAAACAGTCTTCATAGTCTGATGTTGATATTGCAGCACATTTGACATAGAAGCCAAAATGTAACAGCACGCTATCTCATCAGACTTGACCCACTTAGCATAGGCCAACCATTGTTCTTCATCAGAATTCTAATCTGGCTTTTGAGGACAATCCTCTTCAAGCACGAATTTGTATCCTTTAGTAGTTAGGACGAGGATAAGGTTACGAATCCAGTCATTATAGTTTTCACCGATTAACTTGTTTTCTTTGAGTATTGAGGACGGATTGGAGAGTGCCATGATGATATAGAATAACTGAAAAATAAACATACAGTACAGTCACAACCTTTAGGATAAACAGTATATAATCGAAAACCTCATAAAAATTATATACTTTTCCACCGACATTTTAAAAATATTTTCTATAAGTCACGATAGTGTGGACGTTTATAAAATTCATTTTTAAACAGGCTCTCAAACCTTTAATTTGCCTCCAGTTGAATTACCTTAAAACAAGCAAATTAATAGCTAGAAACCAACACGGTCATGTAATCTTCTAATTAATAAGTCATGATACTGTGGACATTTATTAATAAATTATATCTAAGTGTGAACACCATCATCTTCGCACTAAGAATAGCAGTTTCAAATTTAATTGCTTTAGATGGAAGAGTCAGTTGGTTCTAAGAGTGTTCTACAACTATCTTTATAAAAAGGTTTAATTTCTAGAGAATTCCGTGATATGACATATCCGATATCGAGGAAGACCTATTGTCAACGCGCATGCCCATCACTTCTCAATTAAACTAGATTAATGGAGACCGTATGAGACTTCTACATACTTTGGTATGAATTTCTCCCACTTAGTTATTTATGATTGAGGTTTCATTTTATCCTATTTTAAAACACGCAAACATCACATAAAATGATAAACCACCAATGCATGCTTCAAACAACATAATAAGCAATAAATAAAACCAACTATTATGGCTTATATCTCATGTTGCTTAATGAGATAAAATAGGAAATAGGAAAGTCAGCTCCGAAATCTCGGGCATGGCCGCCGCCAACCTCCATCGCGCCTTGCCGAAACGCTAGTTCCAATTAGGGTTTCGGGGCGTGAATCGGGATGCCCTTCCTTAATGGGGCTGCATCTCTTTCCTTCCTTGAAAAGAATATCTATTCCTAAAAGGAAAATCCTAATATATCTAGAATAAAATTGCAACTCAATTACTTAGTGATTTTCGAAAAATCACTACTAGGTCTAAACAATTTTATTTTTCCTATTACATCAAAATAACATAATAAAATAAAATTTCTAGACCTAATCCATGGATTTTCTCATGGATTAAAATCACGTAGCCACACCGGCATACAACCCAAACATACAATCAACATAAATTAAAATATCCATCACATAATTTAGGAGCCATGATAGTTGGTAAACCTGCAAACATGTTAGTCTACAAATCCAACAATCACAATTGCATGATTAGCATAAAATTGAGTAAATTACACTTTTGGTCCCGTAAGAATAGGGTGCAAACACTTTTAGTCCCAACATGTACAATTTTAGTTCCAAGTTTAATTTTTTGACACTTTCAGTCCCACAGTTTATATTTCAACACTTTTGGTTCCAAAAATTAACTGATTATACTTAACATTCGTAAAGTATCTATTTTGAAGTCAAAACAGTACCTATTTTGTTGATCTTTGTTGCACCACCTAATTAAGGGTGAAAATAGAAGGAATGTAGTAAAAATTTCAATCCAAAATAGATACCATTTTGCCTCCAAAATATGTATTTAACGTATGTTAAGTATAGTTCGTTAATTTTTGGGACCAAAAGTGTTGAAATATAAACTGTGGGAACAAAAGTGTCAAAAATTGAAACTTGGGACCAAAATTGTACATTTTGGGACTAAAAGTGTTTTGACACTATTCTTACGGGACCGATAGTGTAATTTACTCGCATAAAATAACATATGATATCCATACATGACATAATTTTAAAATTAATAATTTTGAAATTACTACAAGATATAATTTGAAAATTAAAATAATTATCTACCAAATTAAATCTTGTAAAACTCGAAAATCCCATAAAAATAAATCTGAAAATTTATTAAAATTATCTACCAAATTTATTATTACTATTCAAAAAAACCCTAATTAATTCATATTTGGAAATCTTGATATATCTATCAAAAATCCATTCCTTATAATATTTTAGGATCGAAAATCTTAAGAATTAAAATCTGGAAATTTGATCCACTTCAAAATCTTTCCAAATTTAAATTCTATTTCAATCCTATCTATATTAGAATTAAGTAATTTATGATATACACCAAAAATTAATTATCCAATTCCTATCTCATAAGATTTTCAAAAATTCTAAGAAAAAAATCTGAAAATTTGATCCACTTTAAATTCTTCCAAATTTAAATTCTATTTTCAAATCTTATCTAGATTAGAATTAAGTAATTTATGATATACACCAAAATTACTTATCCAATTCATATCTACCAAGATTTTGAAAATTCTTAGATAATAAATCTGCAAATTTTCATCAACTTCAAATTTTTCCAAATTTAAAATCTATTTTTCAAATCTTTTTGTATTTAGAATTTGATAATTATTGATATATATATATATATATATATATCAAAATTACCTTTTCCAACTCTAAAGTACATAAAATCAAAAATTTACTAAATAATAAATCTGAAAATTTGATCATTTTCAAACTTTCCAAATTTAATATTTTATTTTCAACTCTTATGTATATTAGAATTCGGTAACTTTATGATACACATCAAAAATACTATATCTAATTCTAAAATACCAATTTTTCAAAACCTCCAATTAAATAAATCTGGAAATTTAATTTTCATCAAGAACTTCTCCAAAATAATTTAATAGGACAGGTCAATTTAACAAGAAAAATTAGGGAATTTAATACATCAAATTTTCGAAAAATTTGACACCATAATTTTTGAAACACACACCTAATTAAATCTGAATATTTTGATACATAAAAAATTATTCCAAATCTAATAAGATATGACCGAAAATTACCAGGAATCTCTAAACTAGAATTTTCGAACACCATCAAAAATTCATCCAAGTTTTGATCACCAAAAAATCGATACACATGCATATTTAAATCTGAAAATTCAAGCAACATAAATTTATCATCAAATTTAAACACATGCATCGAAAATAATCCTAGGATTAACTCTAGAGCAGTGCTAAAACCCACTCTGATACTAATTGTTGGGGTTTTTTCGAATTAAACCACCACAAGATCTCATTGGAATTTTTTTGCGCAAGAATTTTTTTTGGTCGACCTACAATCCTAGATAGTTGGCACCACTAGTTTGGATTGAACCACGACCAGCTATGTTGACGTGGCTCTGATGCCAAATTTATGATGTGATTTATCCAGAAATCGACTACGTGCACGGAAGACTTAGAATCGAAACACGACAGCTCTGTAAGGATTCAATCAAAAGTAAATATGATATTGATGGTGTAATGGGCGAATTGGATGAATAGAACAGGTATTTTGTGTGTTTCTGGTTATACGTGCTATTTAGCTCAAACTGAACAAGTATATGATCTGAACTTGGAATTAACTTGAGAAGGACTCGATGACACTTCTAAGGACTTAGGGAACTTGGAAAAATGTGGGTTTTGTGAAAAGATAGAACACATATTTATATGCATGGAATTCGATCCCCTAGACATGTTGGAATCAAATAAGGAATTCTAATCTAATTAGGATAGAACAAATTCAAACTCTGAACTCTTCTAGAACCATGCCACACGACTTTCCTCTTGCATCCATCTTCAATTGTGATCAAGTTAACAAATTTGACTTGATTAAGCTCCATTCTATCTTTGACCTTTTCTGGACATAGCACTGAAAATAGCCTTGCAGTTGCTTAGCTCGTAATCTAGTGATTGGACCTTTCAATTCCAACTCTGAATTTGAATCATCAATGTTTTGTTGGGCTTCATCATGATAAGTCAGTTTTTGAACTCACGGCACTTCTCGTGAAATTCAGATAAAATCTCTAGTGAGAAAAACTCACAAAATATATTGATCAAAGGTCTTTAATTTCAGTCTCCATGCCCCCTTTATACAGGGATGGCAAAGAAAAAACTTCCTAAACAGAACACTAGAACAAAAAAGAAACAAATCTAAAAATGAAACAAATTAACTTAGGAAATCAATCTAACGAGAAAATAAATAAACACCTTAAAATCTATTGTAAAAAAATTTGAAAATAATAATTAATAAAAGATAAATATCTCTCCTAATTAAAATAGACTCCTAATAATATTGATAATAATTTCATCCAAATGGCTTTCGATGGTAGCAGGTCCAACTCATTCAATGGGCCTCTTGGACAGATTTGGATCGCATCATTCCCCTCCTCTTGAAAGAGATTTGTCCTCAAATACGAACCTCCTCCAGGATTAAAGATTAGCACAAATTGATCATCGAAATCTTTTGGAACTCTTGGCCTAGAACCATTATTCCAGATCATCCAAGCTAAACAAAACAGATGTAACTTCTCCACCATGCAAAGTTTTGGCGCATGAATCACGAATAAATCTAGTGGTACAATAATATCTTGTGGCACATGTTAGTTTTGTATGCTGGAAGACTTATCTTTGTATACATTCCTGATGATATGATGATATGAAATGAAAGTTATTGCAGTCACTGTTTGCATTTAGATTATGTTCTATAATTGTTTTATGCAATGTTCCATATACTTACATTGTAGATGATATGGTGTGGGGAGTCACACGGTAAGATTATATCATTAGAACCTTGTAATGTATTAAAGAGCTCACGGCTTAGATGGCCCTGAACACACCATCGGTACACCGTAGAATAATCTGATAAGTTAATTTATCTTGACTAACTGATTATTCTAGTACACTCGTTAGTGTATTGAAGAGGATCACGATAGGATATTGTTCTCTGTCTCTGACCCAGTTACTGAGAGAATAAAGATCCACTGAGTTCGGGTTCTGAACTCATGTGATATTAGCGAGCATATGTGTGCATTGTTTATTACTTTGATTTATCAATAAGTGAGATCTTTTTGTAGATTGAATTCGATATCTTGGGTAATAACAATGTATACATGATGTCTCGAGCAGTATGCATGAGCACCATCTCCTGGTGCGCCAGGTTGATGACTTTCTCTTGAGAAAACACAAGTTCATATTGAAACCATGCAGGTGGAATTTATTCCTTACATGGTAAAGCTTGTGTGGTACTACTCAAGGTTTTATATGTTAATTAATTATAGCTATCAGAGGCTAACATAATTAATTAATGAACACTATATCTTAAACACGGGGAATGGCTGGACTAAAGGAGAAAGCATATTCGCAAATATGTATTAAATTGGTAGGTCAATTTTACTTCTTTAGTGGAATAAAAGTAAAACTTAATTTATTTAATTATATCCTAAGTTTATTGGATATTGAATATTAAATAAATTAGTGGGCCAATTTAATATTCTTCTAGATCCCTGTTGTAGCCCAATTGACTGATAGTGGACTGAATATTGAACTTGAGATAGAGGCCCAAACCCAATAGGGTTTGGAGATGGAAATTTCGCCCACCTCCCTATAAATAGGGGAAGGGGGGGCAAAATTTAGAGCCTCAGAAATCAGCCCCTCTTTGTCTCTCAAAGTTATCCACAGATTTCACCAAACTATCTAGTAGATTTCAACCCACTCTGAATCTAGATACAGTCCGGGAATACAACAGAAGATCTTGGAGTGGAATTGTACAGTGGACGAAATTTGAGGTGTAGGTGGCGCCTATTTTTGCATTCATTCAACAGCAAGATTAGATCTTTAATCTTGTCCACAGACCGTTTATCGATTTGTAAGTAGATTCATTTCTATGTTTCTGCTTTATTAGATTCGAATCTGCTATGCATGTTATTTCTGTTAGACTGTGATAAACATACATGTGACATAAAATTATGATTTGCATGAACATGGATTAATGAACAACCAAATGATCCTGCGGTGGTTTAATTCAAAAAAACCCCAACAACACATCATTTTCAACATGTAAGATAAACACATCAAAATAAAGTTGTTGACAAACGATGTTAGATTTTAGCAAGTCAATAGTTGCATGTGTTTGCATGAGCTCCATTGAATCTGTCGCCACTCCACAACTGATGTCATGCTCTTCTCCAAGACATGGTTGTAAAATCAACTCTTTTTCATCCATTTCGATCTCCTTATCTATACTCTCGTTCTCCGAGCTTTCAAGCACAGAATTAGACCCTTTCAAAAATTGCATCTCCAACCTAATTGTTTCTATCACGACCTCTTACGGCTTAGGTTCTTTGTAACACCCTAAATTCTTTAATTCAGAATGTTACTCGTTCTATTCTTTAAAGCGTAAAATGCTTAACAATAATAATTTGCATAAGAATTTTTTTTTTAAACATTCAAAATATTTATTCTTGAATTTCTATGTAGGAAAATAATCCATAATGTAATTCTTAAAATATGTATTTAGTTCGGAAATACATGTATTTCAAATATAGCTTTCAATAAAGATCATAGTTCATTTCAAAGAGAAAACTTATAATTTATAATAGGGTAAATTGGCTTAAAATACACGAACTTTGGGGTCATTTTGGTTTTTCACACGATTTTAAAAACATAGTTTCAATAACACGAACTTAACCTCTTTTTGGTTTTTCACATGATTTTCAAATTCCGGCAAGTTGAATCTGACGTGGTAGCCGAAACTGCCACGTGGCAGTCGGAGATGCCACGTGTACATCTACGTGGATATCAAATTGCCTTAAAATACACAAACTTTCGACTGATTTTGGTTTTTCACACAAATTAAAAAATATCAATTTTAGCTTTTTTTGTGTAATACAAAAAATTCATAGATTATTATTATAGAGTTGTTGTAGTAGACATTGTGAAATATTTTGAATTTTCTTAGTTGATGCAATATATAAAATTTAGGTTCGAAAAAATTAAATAAAATAACTATTGGACCTTTTTAGTGCTCTATTTGAAGAAAAATTTAAAAAAATATGACTTAAGCTAGTGAAATGGTATACATAATTGAATTCTGAATACAACAACCATCAAATCATAAAAAGTGGTCAATGACATATCGTATATATTGATGAATAATATTACACAATTAATTAATTAAGTTTACAAATAAATTGATCACGTAGTAACTACATATTAATTTTTCATATATGTTTAATAGCATATTTTGATATAACTTTATATGTTAGATAATCTCAAATTATATCAGAAGATGCTATTATACATATATGAAAAATAAATATATAGTTACTACGTAATCAATTTATTTGTAAACTCAATTACTTAATTGTGTAATATTATTCATCAACATATACGATACGTCATTGACCACTTTTTATGACTTGATGATTGTTGTATTCAGAATTCAATTATGTATACCATTACACTAGCTTAAGTCATATTATTTAAATTTTTCTTCAAATTGAAAACTAAAAAGGTCCGATAGTTATTTTATTTATTTTTTCGAACCTAAATTTTATATATTGCATCAACTAAGAAAATTCAAAATATTTCACAATGTCTACTACAACAACTCTATAGTAATAATCGATGAATTTTCTGTATTACACAAAAAAAGCAAAAAAAAAAAAAACTAAAATTGATATTTTTTAATTTGTGTGAAAAACCAAAATCAGTCGAAAGTTTGTGTATTTTAAGGCAATTTGATATTCACGTAGATGTACACGTGGCATCTCTGACTGCCACATGGCATCTCCGACTACCACGTGGCAGTTTCGGCTGCCACATCAGATTCCACTTGCCCGAATTTGAAAATCATGTGAAAAACCAAACAGAGGTTAAGTTCGTTTTATTGAAACTACATTTTTAAAATCGTGTGAAAAACCAAAATGACCCCAAAGTTCGTGTATTTTAAGCCAATTTACCCTTTATAATATAAAATTTATATTCGAGATATGGATAAAATCATAATAATCGATTACTAGCTTGAGTTAATTCAAAAGGCAATCGTCATAAAACATCAAGCTCAAAATAACTATCTTAAGGTAACAAGGTCAAAAGACTGAAATAATTAACTCAAACATCAAAACCATGTCCACCCTATTTCCTTCACGCTACTCCAAGCTCACTGAACTGAAAATATTAAAAACATGGGGGGTGAGTACTCTTAAAACGTACTCAGTGGTGGGGATTGTGGGCATTTCTTTCTATTTATCCAACTGAAATAAATCGTAGGAATAATGGATTTATGGTACTGTTCTTCTGATTCTAGAATATATCTTGAACTGTGCACAGGACATATTCTGGTGCGTACAAAACGCTATTCTGATGCGTACAAGACACTATTCTGATCTGATGCGTATAAAACGCTATCCATATTTCATCCACGACAATTCAAGTTGGATTAAAAATATTTCTGACTCAAAGAGCATATATCATATACTTTTATTTCAAAGATAATAATTTCACCCACCTGAGAGTAAAGAACATGTAAGATTGAACAGAGAATCACAAACTGGACGAGGGTCCTAATTGCGCCGCACCTAGTATCAAAATGATCTTAAATAATTAAAATGGAAAATTCCAATTTAATCAAATCTGAAAAATTAGAATCTTGAGCCAAAATCTCTAACTTTTGAAAAGTTTCTAGACATATTTTGAGGTTGAAATAAGTTATGGCCTAATTAAATAATTTATGAAAGTTTAAGGTCTTTGTTGAAAATAATTTATTTTGCAAGTAGACATTCTCCTTCTTCTTCTTAAAAGAAAAACACATCTGAAACAAATTAAAACTGAAATTTCCCAAACACCGAAACATAAATCAATAACATCTTCTTCTTCCAAACATACTCCCTTGTGTAGCAGTTCTAGCAAATAAATCATATCTCCCAAACTAAAACTCCAAATTAAGAAATTCCAAGTTCGACAAAACTCCAAGACATATATCTAAAATTGTTCGTGAATAAGCATCTCCAAATTTCATCATTTAAGGGTCAAAAATGTCAAATTATGCGGGTACAGTAAATCTGTTCGGAAAAATGGAGAGCTTGGGTAGAATGGACATAACTTCGCCGACAAAGCTCTAAATGACTTGATTCAAGTTCCATATGAAAGCTAAGACAAGCACCTACAAGTATAGAAAGGTTTGGATGTCCAGAAATGGCTCAACAAATTAAATTTTTGATTTAAAGTGATGGTGTGTAGGCTGTCCCAAAATTTAGAGATGATAGAAGAAGAATTCTTTAGATTTCCGAAAAGAAAAGAAATAATTTCAAGCACAATTGATCATCTAGACACACCATTCAACACATTAAACAAGAAGGAAAATATATAAAGAGGATTACCTTACTTGGAGTAGAGATCGATGCGAGGAAGGGAAATTAACAAGTGTATCTATGTTTGTGTGGCTCTACAACCTTTCAAGAATTTGAAATGGGAGAGAGAAATGAATTGGGGAGAGAGAGACGAAGAGTGGGAGAGGGATGAGTATTGGGTAGTAAGATGTTTACTTTTGTAAATAAATCGAAGAAGAAAGTTTCTAGGTTAGGCATAGGAATTCCATAAGGATAAGTATAAGATTATAATATAAGCTTTAAAGATAATATCCTTATTTTTAACACCACACTTATCTAAAAAAATAGCTTACTCATCACTTCTAAAAATCTCACCTTGACACATCACTCTCTTAATCTTCTTCCTTCTTTGAAAATTATTTCGATGATGGTAAGAATAAAGTGGTGGTGATGTAGGTAAAATTACTTTAGAGGCTTGGTCATGCAATATAGATAATTTAGTTGGCATGAGGCATTTGCAAACATTTCTTCTTTCTAGGAGATATGTGTTCGAACCTTCGGAAGTTCGGTCATTTGTTTGAAGAAAACGTGTGCAAGAGGTCTTCTTTATTCTATGATAATAAGGGTAGGAAGCTTCTAGGCTTTGGATAGCAATGAGAATAAGATTATAGGATAATTATAAATTTTTAGGAAATATTTTAAGAATAAAATGATAAGCATATGAATAAATGTTGAAGATAAATTTGAAGAGCCCCAACCGGAGAAGGTACCGCTATTTGAAGAAGAGGACGAGGCACCCGCTGACATCAAAAAGTGGGCACTGGAGAAAGCAAAAGGGAAAAGAAAGGTTGGAGAGCCCATTCCAGAGCCAACCGAGCAGCCGGAGGTGTCCCAGCAAGGGGATACTGAAGAAGAGAAGAAGCAGCAGGAACCCAGTGCCCCCTCCCAAACGCAAGCAGGCTCTGAAGAGCCCTCGGAGGACTCCTCACCCAGGCGAAGGGTGGGAAAATCTGTTAGTGTGAAAGCAGGAGCCAAGCTGGCTGGAGAGGCCTCTTCACGGAAGAGGAAGGCTAAAGAGGGCATTTCAGTCCCTGTGCCTAAAAGAGGCAGAGGGGTGGGGAGCCCCACACCAAGTAAGCCCAGCAGTGGCCCGCCACCAGTCAGGGGCATCATCAACTCAAAAGGAGTCCACCGTGAGACGCTTGCAGCTCTTGGTATAGAGCAGGAGGTAAGGAATTTATTTTCTGCAATTGGTTGGGAATGCTTTTTAGATATGGAATGTGTTATTTTTCCATCATTATCTCGTGATTTTGTCCAAAACATGAAAATTAAAGCTGTGAACAAGCCTGCTACTTCCACTAGGGTTTTGACTTTTAAACTGATGGGTAGGAACTATTCTGTGTCTGCTGATGACTTGAATATGTTACTGGGCATCGTGACATACTTGGACCTCCAGGAGGAGGAGTATGTCGATGCCGTGACTGTAGTGCCCGACTCTGCAGAAGGAGTCGACGCAAAATGGGTAGATATTGGGGATGGATCTGTTTTTCAAAGCGGATCCACAAAAGGATATTGCTTAAATAATGATGCTTTAAGATTCTGCCATAGGGTGTTAGCCTACAATTTTTTCGGCCGAAAGGATAGCTCCAATTCAATCACTAATCAAGAGCTGTTCATTTTGTGGTGCATGGTTCATAAAATTAAAATCAATTTTGGTTCTGTGGCCATTGCACATTTTCGGGAAATTAAAACACACCCTAGGCATCGTATCTCTTGTGCCCAATTCATCACCCAGATTGCAGTTAGATATAGGCTCCTTGACTTGCATGATACTGATTTAACCCCCCTTCCCCGTGAGTATTTTGATCTTAACTGCTTGAGAAGAATATAAGATGTGGTTGACGATGAGGATGGAAAGCCTATTTTCTTTGTGCCGGGGGCAGACCCCTCGAGCATACTTTTAGCTATGGCAGATACATCGAAGAAACCACCAGCAGGGAAGGCATCGCAGAGGGAGCACCCGGTCGCAGTGATCATGAGGAGACTTGAGTTGATAGAGAATGCCCAGTTCCAGACCAATGAAAAACTGACCCGAATCGAAGCAGCCCTGAAGGCCTATTTCAAGCATGTTGGGTTCTCCTACCCAACGCCTGCAACCGATTGACTTGGTTCTTTCTGTCCTTTAGATTAGGTTTTGTTTTGATTTGTTTTTGTTGTTCTTCTATTTTCTTTGTTTTTGTCGTTTGAGTCTGTGTCCACACTTTGCAAGTTGCAAAGTGTGTAGGTGGGTAGTTGAGTCAAAGCATGTTATTTTGTGAGTCTGTGTGGGCATTTCACGTAATAATCCAACTTTAATTGCTTTACAGAAAAATCAGCATGCCCAATTGAGATAGGGATGACGAACGAGTTTTAGCATGCCCTGTGAGACTTGAGCCTATATAATGTATGCTTCAATTTACAGTTTTCTTTCATTAATGAGTGTGAATAATTCTGTGCTCATGATGTTCTAGAATTTGCCTCTGTTCTGTGTTGAACTCTTGGAATTATTGATGCACATGTAGATGAGATAGGCCGTGTTTTGCTAAGCCACTGAAATAAAATAACTCCCACCAATGACATAGCCCTTGCAGCCCCTTGAGCCTATAAAATGCCCTGGCCGATTTTGTTCTGGGATGGTTTATACTTAATCAGGGCATTATAAAACCTGAAAAGAAAAATGGGGCAGGAGAGCTATTTCTGGGAAGGCATAAATATGATGGGGCCAGAAAAGATGGGGGGAAGAATTAAATATATAAAAAAAAGAAAAAAAAGTGATTAGAAAAAGAAAAAAAAAAGAAGAGTCTGAATAAAAATCCCCCGAGTTCTAAGTGTTTAGAATGCCCAAAATAAGAGAAATTCAGTGCCTGAACAGGGCACAGGAAGGTAGTGAGTAGAAAGGAGCTGGGGAGGGGTCTGTACAATCAATAAAAACCCCTCCCATTTAAAATGCCCAACTGTAGCCTAAAAAGCCCTATTGATACTAGTGCATCATGGTTTCTGGAGAATGAACAGCAGAACTTTGGCAAACTTATGGGACGAATTTGCATAGAATTATAGCCGAAATGAGAGTATACACTGAGTGAAGAGAGTCTGTGAGGAACACCAAGCTAAAACTCATTTTTGACCTATTTTAGGTATGCTGAAACTTTGCATTTTTGTCGGATTATTTCTGATGTGCCCACACTGAGTAACAGTTTGCATGCTTGTGTCTTGAGTCTGTTTCTTTTCTCCTTTCTTTTTTTTTGTTTTTCTGGATGCGTTGCACCCCATGCTTGAGGACAATCATGTTTAAAGTGTGTGGGTGTGATAAGTCCATTTTTTCGTGTTTTTATGGGCATTTTATCCTCTATAAATGTCCTTTTTAGTGTGTTTTGAGTCGAAAAGAACTAGGTTGCGGTCAAAGAGCATTCCAAAAGTCGAGTCTGGCGGAATGGGCATTTTATGCCCAGTTATTCACGTATATCTCACACATATGTTCATTAGAGGCACAGGGGACTTCTTCAGTATCCATCCCACATTCGTTCGGTGAAGTGGGCATATCAGATACGGATGGAGCTGACAGATGATGCCGTGCCCACAGTTCTCGCACAGACTCGACCACAGGGCAGAATGGGCATTCCAGTGAAATTCGAGATTCAGTTGAAGGACAGCTGGTGGAAGGATAGCTACATATCCGCAGGAGAGTTGGAGCTAAGTTGGACTCCTGAAAGGTGCTGCAACAAAAGGATAAGTTCAGACGAGGAGATAAGCTCAATCTAAGGAGATAAGAGCAATCCCTAAAAAATAGGGATTTGTTGAAGATGAAGCTTATCCAGTCAAAGTCAGCGAGGGCACACCGTTCTGGATTTTCAGCAGAAGACCCTCGCCTGTGGGGGAAACTCTACTTGGAAATGTAGTTATTTAAACAAGTTTAATCTCTGGAAAAACGAGCTTTTAGACACTCTGAAACATTTCTACAGTTTATATTTTCTGCATCTTTAATTTCCGCACGCTGCTTAGGCGGCCAAACAATCCGAAAGGTCTTAAACCTTCGGGACTTAGGTTATGTTGATGTTTCCCGACCTTGGAGTCGAGTTTTTACTTAATTAATTCAGTAAGTTCTTGTTTATTTTTATGTCTTTAAATTCTGCAGTTTTAATTATGTCTAGCCTTCTCGGTTAGATCTTTAATTCTGGCATTTGAATGATGAAATTGGATTAAGCATAAATCTGGACTCGTGAGGCCAAAATGGGTATAGTAATGCATGATTAGTTTCCGTTAATTCTTATGCCTTGTTCCACGTGAGTGTGTGTCTGAAGTGCCCAATGTGGCTGATCACTCGTTAGGTAAAGAGGGCACACCACTATTAATTAAATTGGTGAATCGTGACTATGTGTCGGTTCATATAGTAATAAGGGAATTAATAGGGTGTTGTGGGAACAAGAGGAATCAGTTGAACACAACAGATCTGGGTCCGTCTAGGGCACACTGCTGCTTGTTCGCTTACATCTCTTAGAGGAATCGGGAGGTGGGTAACTGGTTAGGGGTTTAATCGAAGAGGAATCAATTTTAAACCTAAAATGAAAGGATGGATGAGGAGACGCAGAGAGGAATCCGGTCACCATAACAAGATGACGTATCATGTATGAAAATCGGTGTGCCCATGATCGAGTTGTTTTATGTCTAAACCAAATTCTAATTCAAATGCCAGAACCTTTTGTTATTTGATATTTTCTTTAGTTTCTTTCGCAGATTTAAATTCAGTATAGTTACAACACCAAAACCCCCCTTTGTGATTGGTTACTTGAAGATAGAATCGCAACAGCTCTCTGTGGGATCGACCCGTACTCATTGGCTAGCTACGCTCGCTGTGGGCACAAGAGTTTACAAATATATTTTTGAGCGCGAAACGACCGCGCGTCAAGGTGCTAGTTCTACAAAACGGCAAACTAGAGGTGTTCGTTGTAGAAACAACAATTTCTAAAGGTTTTATGGTGGATGAACAACAGTTTGTGAGTTTTGGGATCAAAAGTGTAGACAAGAAGGCCAAATGGGTGGAAAAATGATGGAGGTATCATCCATACTTTAAAAAGAAGAATGAAATCAGTTGGGCAATAATTATGGATCAAAAGACGCTCATGCAAGCAAACATGGAGGATCCGAGTTCTAACATCTGTCGCCAAACACTCTCTTTTGATGTGTTTACTTTACAAGTTAACAAAAATGTGCCACCAGATACTAATGTACCACTAGATTTATTCGTGTTGCACATACCAAAGCATTGTGTGGTGGAGTTTAATTGTTCGACATCGACTGGATGTTGAAGAAGAGGCGTGTTGTGCATGGTAACCAATCAATTTTTGATAGACGGCTCATGCTGGTGTTTGATCCAGGATATTCAGATTTGAGGACAAATCCCTTTCAAGAGGAGGATAATGAAATGATCCAAGGTGGGGTGGCACTCGATCCAGTTCAAGTAATTGTGGATCCAATTACATGATCAAGGAGTGTTTATTGCATTTATTCGAGAATGATAGATCCCAGAGCTATCCGGGAGGCCCGTTGAAGGTTTTGGGCCATTTCTAGGAAAGCCCTAATTGGATTAAATGTTTAGAAATTCTATTTTAATTAGGATAGTTTATTTTATTAATTATTTGTTATTTTCAGATTTTATAAACATTAGAATTATAATTTCTTTATTTTGGCAGATTTATTTCCTTAGCAGATTATTTCCTTATTTTCTATAATTTTGTTTAGAAAACTTATTCTATACCATCCCTATATAAAGGGGGCTTGGGAGGACGAAAATTATCACACATTTTATCGATAAAATTCATGAGTTTTTATCACTTTTAAAATTTATCCGAGTTGAATGAGAAACTCTCATGAGATTCAATTCTGACTTATCAAACGAATCACCCATCCCTATTGTAGCGTCTTTACTTATATTCTAAGGTTATTGTATCCAATCACAGTTGAGTTGTAGATTTCATATATCTACATTTTATATGTGTTGTGAGATTCGAGTCGAAGAACGTCATCCTATATCATGTTGTAATTGGATACTCCTGTGGTAGATTCTCATCGTCATCAATCTGCCAGCGAGGATCGCATTAGGTTAGTTATGTTGGCAATAGTCACGGGAAGAATATGGGATATTATCTCACTGACAGCATATAACCTCAATGGGCAGCATTTGTTAAATCTATTAATGCTCCACAAATTAGGAAACATCAACTGTTTGCTCAACATTCAAGAAGTTGTTCGAAAAGATGTTGAAGCGAGCATTTGGTGTTCTACAAGCTCGTTTCCATTTTATCAAATGACCATGCTTTATTTGGGATCGTGATATGAGAGGAAAAGTAATGCTTGCTTGCATCATCATGTAGAATATGATAGTGGAAGATGAGAGATACACTTATCTAAATTTTTGTGATCCTACAGAGTTTATGTAAGCTAGACAGTTTAATACTTAGAGTGGAAATATTGAAGAAAATGATGATCCAAATTTTAAATTCTCTACAGAACGGATTGCAAGCTCATCTAGTTAATTGTTAAATAGATCACAACACTGTAACAGAAAAGCTCATAATACTCTAAAAAATGGCTTCATCGAGCATATTTCGCAAAAGTTTCACCGAGAAATTTGAATGTGCAATTTTTCTCTTTCTGTTTGACGCGTGTTCACTTTGTTTTACATCGTATTCTCATTGTTGTAATTTATTATTTATGTTATTACTTTAGTTTGTAATATTTTTGGTATTGGTTATTTATTTCTATTTATTACTCAATTTTTCTTGTTGGAATATTTTCATTTTTTGTTATAATTACAATTTTTATATTATTTTTATTACAAGTAATATTTTAATATTAAAAATAAAATAAAATAAAATAAAAGAATCATATATAATGTTGTGGTTGGGGATCATGGATAAAACATGTGAAATAGGCGTGGTCTAGTTGCATGAATATTGATGATGTGAAAGATAAATTAATTAAATATTAAAATGGTTGGGTGATTGCGTGATTGGGTGGTTAATGTTATTTATGATATTACAAGCCGATTTTGTGAGGGTGAATTATGGCCAATATCCATTTATAATAAGTTCAATAGATATTATCTAAGAAATTAAAAAAAGATCGAGAGATAAGAAGATTATATTAAAAGAAAAGAGTGGACACCATAATTACACAACACTTTTAAAAATATGCATACAGAAAAAGTTTATAAAAAACTAATTAAATACTAAAATATATTGAGGCTTACGTGGTTCTTAAATTTGGTTACATGCCATGAATATACGTGGCAACAAAATATTTTGATAAAAACTTGTATGAGACCGTCTAACGGATCCCCTTACGTTAGACGGGTCAAAATCCGCCCAAATCCGTTCAAACCCGCGCCCAGATCCGTGCCTGCTGCTGAATATTTTTTATTTTATTTTTTTCCTTTCTTTTCGGTTCATGTTGCTGTTGGGCCTTTTTTTTTGCCTTTTTCTCTCAGTTCCTATTGCTGCTGGGCCAAAAGGCCCACTCCCCTTCTTCTTTCTTCCACCTTTTTTCTTTCTTTTCTTCTAATCTTGTTCGTTTTTTTTTCCTTTTTGTTGTTTTAATAATTATTGTTTATTAAGCGTAATACACGAGGTCACGCGTTAGCATCGTACGAGACGTCGAATAATAAATAATAAATTAATTCAGTTTAATTTTAGGTTATATATTTATTTCAAAAAATATTTTTTTTTAAATAAAAAAATATAACCTGAAAATAAATTGCATTTAAAAAAAGTATCACTAATTGCAGAAGAAAGTATCACTAATTGCAGAAGAAAGTATCACTGATTAGAAGAAAAGTATCACTAATTGCACAAGAAAAATATCACTAATTGCAGAAGAAAAGTATCACTAATTGAAGCAAAGTATCACTAATTAGAAAGCAAAGTATCACTAATTACAGAAGAAAGTATCACTAATTAGAAAAAGAGTATCACGAATTGCAGACGAAAGTATCACTAATTGAAGTAAAGTATCACTAATTATAGAAGAAAGAATCACTACTTAGAAAGAAAAGTATCACTAATTCCAAAAGAAAGTATCACTAATTAAAAGAGAAGTATCACTAATTGCAGAAGAAAGTACCACTAATTAGAAAGAAAAGTATCACATATTGCAGCAGAAAGTATCACTAATTAGAAGAAAAGTATCAGTAATTGCAGAAGAAAGTATCACTAATTAGAAAGAAAAATATCAGTACAAACATATTGCAATTCAAAAATTGAATCATTAGCTACATAAAAGAAAATGTTGCAATTCAAAAATTGAACATGATTGTGAGTAGTAACTACTCATTATATTAGTGATGCTTCATTTTTTATTACTAGTGATACTTACTTCATAATTAATGATATTTCTCTGTTGTTAATTTAATAATTAATGCTTAATCATCGGTAATTTTCATTTTAATGAAAATATAACTTTTATGTTGTGAAATATCATTAACATTGATGTGAAGTATCATTAATTATGGATGAAGTATCATTAATAAAATTATTATAAAAAACCACACAACTTCGTAGTGAAGCGTAAATTAGAGCCGAAAAAAAAACTGCCAAAAAAAAAGAAAAAAAATATGTAGATGTGCTGCCAAAAAGAAAAGAAAAAAAATTTGTCCAAACCTTGCGTGTTAGAGAGAGGGAGTGGGAATGGGGGTGGGGTGGGGAGGGGTGGGGTGGGGCTGTCGAAAAGGGAAAAAAAAGAAAGAAAGAAAGAGGTACAACTTGTGTACGTGTTAGAGAGAGGAGGTGGAGGTGGGGGTGGGGGTAGGGTGGGGCTGCCAAAAAAAAAAAAATAGATTCGGATTGGATTAGGATCCGTTTAACGGAAGCGACCCGTTAGACCATCCTACAGGAGTGTGCCCCAATATTTTAGTACTCATAAATATTAATAATGGTCATATGTAGATAATTAATTGTTGTAATATACCATATAAGCCAAAAAAATATTAATGAAATAGTGCAAATCTAAATCATGAGTGGGTGTCGATTTTTTTTTTTTTTTTTTTGTATTTAACCACACATATATATAATTAGTTATTATGTGTAGCTAATACTTTTTCTAATTTTCCACATAACCAAAAAAATATAGGGAGGTCAATTGTTTTAAATATAAATGTGATTATTGTAGTCGAAATAATATAAATGTAATTAAAAAGATTTTGTCACACTTATTAAATATCAATAAGTAGCTCTCCTGGGCGAAATCTTGGTAGAGCCTAGACATTTTTCTTATTTTTATAATATATTATTACATATTATTATGTATATATTAGTTTTACATTCACCCTACATCACACATTCATTATATAATGAAAATTGAGATGTAATTTGTATAAAAACTCAAATTAATTTTTCAACTTTTTTAAACCTTTCTTATATACATAATCAATTGTAGATTGAAAATTTGAGATTTCAGTTTCTGTATAAAATATTGGGTAACCTTACATGGAAACGTCAAATTTAGTTCTTCCACTTTTTTTCATTTATGCTATATCCCACATTGGTTATAGATTGAAAAAATATAATGCAAGTTGTATAAAAGATTTCAAGTTGTATAAAAGATTGGGATCTGAAAAAACTCAATTTTTTTTTTTTATTTGATCATATTTTGAATCAAAAAAATTAAGAAAAAAAAATAAAAATATTAGGGGCCCCTAATTGGCCGATTAATGGCCAAGACGCCAAGACTGCGAGGATTGGGCCTCTCCGATTTCTCAAGGGTGTTTCGGGCAGGGAGGGATAGCCTTATTTCTTCCACCATGATATAAATGCATACGTGTGTCTGTATAATGATAAAGGTGAATTGAAGGCGAACACTGCCCATGCCTCCTGAGTCAGAGCCTGACTATTCAGATGGAGGACATGCCTGTATCTGTTGTGTGGGGGACCAAAATATGATAATTGCATACGTATTTTTGATTAATTCCAATTAAATAACCTGGAGAAACTGATCATACAAATAAAAACAACAGTCTGATTTCCGCTATTTTGAAAAGGACTACTCAATCAGACAAAATAGAGTGACAAATAAATGAAATTGCAGGGCGCTTCAATTACAATGTCCGATCACCAAAAGAATTCGAGAAGAGATCCTCTAATCTCAATTTTGTGTGTCAATGGTATATCAACATTAAAATTATATATTGTTAGTAATATTTTTTGTGAAAATAAAATTTATTATATTATAATTAATTATAATTAATATTTATGGCTAAAAATTAAATTTTAAAAAATTATATACTTGGAATAATCAACTCCGAAAATCAAGTATATTAACTAAAAAATAAAAATTAAATATTAAAAAATAATTATAAACCCTAATTGAGTGGAATAAATCCTAAATAATAATGTAAAATTATACTAAGTCAAAAGAAATTAAAATTAAAAAAAATGAAAGAAAAAATAATAATTTTAAAGTTTGATACATAGTTGGCACACACAAGTTGTGACTAGAGGATCTCAAATGGAAAAATTAGCCCTTCCTGCGTTCTAAAATTTATCTGTTTATTTGGTCAAGAAGTCCCAATAAGCTCCTAATTAACAAATATATATCAATAAAGAAGTAAATTACATTTTGATGTATATACCATCAATGATTTAAAATTTATTGTACTAATCAAATATAAATCTAATAAAATGTAGCAATTAGATTATGCAAATTTTCATTATTCTTGAATGATAGGGATCCTAAACCGATCTGAGGCATAATTGTATGGTGTCAGAATTGCAAGAAAATTTACTAATTTCGTAATTGATTTCTTTTTTCTTGTTTTCACTTGGTGTAAATAAGGGAAATGCGATTGAAAACAAATTAATTAGGCAAACACTTCCATGCAACGGATGTAAATAGCACTATTTCAGACGGGTCGGGTCAAACCCGCGCTTTGACCCGGTCAACGTGGGTCAACCCGTAAAAAAGTAGAAAAAAACGGTTAAATCAGTATCAGCAGTCTCACTAAAAAGTATCACCAAAAATTCAAAAAGTATCATCTGTATCATTAAAAAGTAAGGTGTCTGCTAGTTATTTTATACTTGTTTATGTAGTTCAAATTGTGATTTTTGGGGGGTGTTTTTAGGGGTTTATTTTTTGTTTTTTAGGATTTTGGGGGGGGTTTTTTAGGGGTTTATTTTGTTTTTTAGGGTTTTTTGGAGGGGTTTTTTAGGGGTTTATTTTGTTTTTTTAGGGTTTTTTGGGGGTGTTTTTAGGGGTTTATTTTGTGTTTTTTAGGATTTTTGGGGGTGTTTTTAGGGGTTTTTTTTTTTTTTAGGGATTTTTGGGGGGTGTTTTTAGGGGTTTATTTTGTTTTTTTAGGGTTTTTTGGGGAGTGTTTTTAGGGGTTTATTTTGTTTTTTTAGGGTTTTTTGGGGGGTGTTTTTAGGGGTTTATTTTGTGTTTTTTTAGGATTTCTTAATTCTATTTAATACTCATTTCAAACAAATTAAATCAATGTATTTTAATTTTAGGGTTCACTAATATTTTTTTGGGTATATATTTTTGGGGAACAAATAAAATTGCTAAAAAAAATGACAAAAACAAGTACAAAAAATTGCCAAAAAAAACTGGAAAAAAAGAGGAAAAAATCGACAGAAAAAAAAATAGACGGGTGCGTGGACCCCAAGAGCCGCGCGTGGCACGCACACGTGGACCCACGCGCCCGTCTGAAATAACACAATTTCAGGCAGCAAATCCACTGCCGCACTGAATACCATCTCAATTAATTATATTAACCTAGTACACGAAAAGTTATCCACATGCACGTAAGTTAGGGCGGCATAATTATAATTTATAAAGCTAACATAGTAAAAGACTAAAAGTACATGTGACAATGATTTCATACTTCTTCCAAATGTACCTTTTTTTTCCTTTGTTTTTGCTTTGGATGGGGAAATTAAGTGATAGCGGTGTGTAACAGTCCAGTCCTGAAAATTAGGACGAGGACATTATGAGGAAAAATGAAAGGAAAAGGTAATTGAATTGGAAATCTAGGGGTTTTTCGAGAACTAGACTAAGTTAGCGCCTCAAAAATTTAGGCAGCATACATTTATAACTGTAATGGAATCCGCGTTTTTCAACGTATCGAATGAGTCAAATGATTTAATCATGTCAAATGAATGTATACTCATAGTCCAATCAAAACTTAAGCAGATTTCAATAATTAATAAATATGAATTTGACTCTTCAAATAAACAAGACCTGTTAATAGGCCACAACAACTAAAATCCATCAATAGGTTACAGACAAATAAACTACACTATGTCCCATTCATAGGATGGAAACAAGAAAATAATTTAGGGATCGTTATAGGTCAGCTGAAGGTAAACATAATCAACATGCTTAGCAAGTATGACCTCTTTATAGGCAAAAGACGAATAAACAAATATGCATATCAAAAGACGAGTATTCATCCCCGTAGATTAATTATATAGTTAAGCATGTAAGACATGCGAACTAGGAAGTCAACAAATGTTCATGATCAGAGTAGCAAGTACTCCTAAAGTTGTGACTTACTAGTATGGGAACTAGGACCACATCTCCACCATCCAATTTAATGATCTAATGGTTGAGATTTAATGGGAAAGATGATCGTAAATACAATAAGGCAAAAAATAAAAGAAGGGGGCTATTTTCGTCCAAGCCTTTAAAATTGATGATGAAAGCAATTTAAAAAAAATCTTAAAAATATTAAATGACCATAACTCGCTCGTTTTTAATCAAATGCACGCAAAAAAATATATCAAATTAATTCTCTCTTCGTGCTCTTTCATTTAAGATGTTGGAAGACTGTGTTTAGATGAAAAATGTGGATGAAAAATACAAAAGATAAAATTTTATGTATACCAGTTTTAAATTTCTTCGTTAGCTTATAATAATTCTTCATCAGCAATATGATAATGTATGCTAACGAAGCATTTGATATATGTTAACATAATGTATTCACCGTGATAACGAAAAATTATCATAACGCTAGTGTAGTACACGTTTATTAATGATTATTCAATCTCAATTATGGTTTATTTTAGAGTTTATGGCATCTCAATTACTGTTTATTCCATTTAATTATAATTAATAACTATTTTTTGTTGAATTTATTTTTCATTTTTAGTTCCAAATTGATTCTTAGGGTTTATTTCATCCAATTATGGTTTATAATGTATGTTGACAGAGTATTGTCATATGCAAACATTGTAACTCCCCAGTCCTAAAAGAAATAATAAATGAAGGACAGGGATGTCACTTAAAAAGGAATAAGGTTTTGAATAATTAATAATTAAATAAAACGGCTTTGGATCAAGAATAGGCTATACTTTATGGGAATTCAGTGCAGCATAACCTTTGTAACTAGCGCAAATCATTGTTTAATAATGGCTTATAAGAGTGCATTTGAAGTGGCGGAGAAACAACTTTCGATCAAGAATAGGTTATACTTTTCGGCAATTCAGGACAACATAACATCTATAACTAGAGCAAATCATCATTTAATAATGACTTATAAGAGTGCATTTGAAGTGGCGAAACATCCAAACTAATCTGTATAGAAGCAAAATAAAGTGATAAATAGATACCAATGATCAATGATCTATTTATCAAGTCAATCAGCAATGTCCTATTCATAGGACGAAATCAAGATAGCATATAAGATCCATTCATAGGTCAACTGAAAAGTAAACAGATACCAACATGTAATTTAGTGGGACCCTTTCACAGGTCAATCAAAGCAATAAAGGAACAGTTGGTGTTTCAATAAACTTGGCTTTATCCCTTAAATATATATTTATTAAACGGTTAAGGGCCACATAGCCCATCTTTGACTATTTGGTCCATTTAACCCCCTCGACTCTCTAAAATGGCTCACATTGCCCTTTCCATTAGTGAAAAAGTTAACACCATTAAAAAAAATACACTAACACACATTTTACTCACACACTAAGATTTTTTTCATATATTTTTATACACAATTTTACAATTAACCAAAATTATTACAAATTAATAAATTATGATTAATAATAACTAAAATAATAAATATCAATAAATTGATTAATAGATTAAATAAACTTAATAATAGTAATATAGTATGAAAATTTCAGTATATATATATATATATATATATATATAAATTAATTGGTTTGTGAGTCCGTTTTACCATTGAAAATAAAGTCGAACACTTTATTGCAAATTTGAAATACACAGATGGTGGTTTTTAGATTTAAATAATTTTATGAATTATCTCAATATATATATATATATATAGATATATTATAAATAATAAATTTTTTATACTGTATTATTATTATTATTATTATTATGTGTTAATTAATTTATTAATAAATTTCATGGTATTTATTATTTTATTAACTGCTAACCATAATTTATTAATTTGTAGCACTTTTGGTTAATTGTAAAATTATGTGAAAAATCTTAATGTGTGAGAAAATTGTATGTTAGTATGTGTTTGTTAATCGTGTTAACTTTTCCATCCATATAAGGGGCAATGTGAGCCATTTTAGAGAGTCGAGGGGGCTAAATGGATCAAATAGTCAAAGAGGGGGCAATGTGATCTTTGTAGAATAGTCAAGGGGGCTATGTGGGTCTTAACCCTTTATTAAAATAGCTAGGCATCATTTACTAATAGCATATTAGACATGTTATTATCATAATTCTATTATCAAGTACTAAATACGGTTATCAAAGTATTCAGCAGAAACATAGATAAGACAGTATCTCAACCTGAAAATATTTTGAAAAGAGTTGGGTATGAGTACTAAGCACTCAGTGGATAAGTTTTGAACTTAATTTGCAATATGAAATATCCAAAAAATAATACACGACATATATGAAGCAAATTGCAAAAGCCTTCCCATATCTACAAACCTTTCCTTCTCCTTTGAGATCCATCTTGCTCAGTTTGTCATCTACTGCACTATAATATGCCGCTGATAGAAAAAATGAGGGGTTATCTTACTAATCCGATGAGAGTATACCAGGGGTTACCTAACATTGACCTTGAATGTGCTAGGGGTCACCTAGCAGTGACTCCTTATAGTGACATCGGTCATAGTATATGTGCGGGTTTACTTTGCAGTGACACCTTTAGTGATAATCATCACAATTTCAAGGGTGTACAATCCTGCCTATGCTCAACAATTATTTGCACTACAAATTCCGAGATTCACAAGCCTATCTCAGTTAAGTTCAACAACATCTCAATATAACTCATAAACTTAGAAATTATTTCATAAGCATAACCATGCTTATACAACTATTCCACAAGTATGCTCATATCCTAGTCACAGTATCTCAACAAAATTCCAACATTATTCTAACAATATTTGAACAATATTTCAATAATATCATATCCCATAGCATAACAATGTTCTGTAATTCCTCCTATAAAAATGACGTTAAATAGGTAGAGCATAAAATATTTATTTGGATATTTCTATATTTATTCTTTGAAAATAAATCCACCTTGCTGATGAGCAGGTGGTGGTACAACAGCTTCTGGGACGACTTCCTCTCTCCTAGTAGGTTCCGCGGGTCCTACAATATTGGTGCGCATCTTAGAACAAGTACTACAATTTCCAGAATTTATCTACTATATTTGGAGCATTTATTTATATTTATTTAATATTATTTCATTCAAAAATAGATTACGCAACTCTAACGACCTCAAATAATTTCAACATAGAAGGAAATAAATTCCAAAATAATATTTTTGATTTATTGGGATCAAAAGATTTGATAGAGGTCTCTTTGTGCAACTTGCCATTTTACCCAACTTTTATCAGATTTGCACCACAACAGTTTTTAACCGCTTAAAAATTATGAAAATAATCAAAGAATACCAATGTTATACATGCCAATACTAAAGTTTGAAAGTTTTATAATTTTTCGATATCACATACTCCCAGTATAAAAATAACTGTCTAAATTACATAATTGAGATTCTACAAAACTCATCCAAAAATTAGGAAATTCAACAAGCCAGTAGGAAACAGTATTTGGAACAACTTTCAAGTTCAAACTTATTAGATTTAAAGACCCGAAGGGTCAAAATTCGAGGAAAATAATGGCAGATCAGCGTTTGTTTAATTTTCAGTTTTCCCACGATTTCGCCTGTATTTTTCGTCGGACAGAAAAGTTTTCAACATACGAAATGTGTAATATATTTAAATATAAAACACATTAAAATTTGGGATGAAACGGATTAGAAATGGATCGAGACATGCCGCCTCGAAGGCAACAGCTGTCGGCGGTGGCACCGGCGGTCGGCGACTGTTGGTTGCTGCCCGCCGGCACTCCTTCATCCCCGACTATTCCTCGACTTGATTCACACCTCAAAACCTGACTTTCGCTCAAAGAATGCTCGACTTTCTCGCCCATGCTCGACTACGCTCGAGTTTCTAAGATTTTAGTTGTTAACAAAATTTGAGGGGTGAGGAAAATGAATGAGGCAACCCCTCTATTTATAGGAAAATGCTTCGGGGTCAGGTATTGATTTTTCAGATATAAAATACTGATAAAGTTAGTTTGAGCGCGATTACTCATTCAAAAACACTATTCACAAGTTGCTTTATTGAGAGGAAAGTTCATTTGACCTCATACACAAAAAGTAAGAACACTGGGAGACTCCTTGATTTATTTCCAATCAAGTCGATCAAAAATGGTCGGCCGATAAAGATTCCTTTTCCGAGCTATTTGGAAATCACTATTCATGACACTTCGGATGCCGATGTTCATTCGTTTGACCTCAAATTCAAAATTCGGGATCATTGATGAATTCCTTGGTTCGATTCCTATTGCGGAACCTTGCCGAAAAATTTATTGGGATAACGGTCAGGATTTCATTAAAGATCGAAATTAAAAATGAGTTGAAAAGTTACTATTCGGTTTTTTACTTTTTACCTTTATGACTGCCAGGAACTCGATCGATTGATCCCGAATTAAAATTTCGAGAGTACCGACGGATTTCTCGGGTCATCCTATTTCTACGAAGTCTAATATTGACAATATCCAGAATTTTATTTAAAAAACTTTTCAAGAAAATAGACTCCTAGAGTTGCGTCTTACATCAATTTTACTTTATACAACTCAAATTATAATCTTTAGTCTTCTAAATTAATTAGAAAACTTCTTTAACTTTAATTTGAAAATGCGGGGTCTTACAAACATAGTGTAGTCATATTGTTGCCAAAGCAAAATCATAATGCTAATATAGTACATGTATCTTATTGTTATGATTTGTTCTGACTCAATTACGGTCTATCAGATCAAATCAAGGTTTATTTCATCCAATTAGAGTTTCTTCCATTCAATTAAGATTTATTAAATCAAATTAGATTTATAATTATTTTACAGAATATATTTTTTGCTAACAATATATTAGCATAATAATAACACTTCGTTAGCATATATGTTGGTCCCGGTGCGAGTCTATGTCAATTTAGAGGGGGGGTGAATAAACTGGTTTCAAAAACTTAAACTGATTGTGGAATGGTTAGGGCCCTGACTAGCTTATAACAATTTATCTGTGCACTGATTAGTTGAGATGGAGAGCATTGATGAGAGCTTAGCTGGTGAGCTGATCAGTTAGGACTGACAGCTTGAAGACTTAGCTTAGCTTGTCAGTGCAGCTTGTGTGCTAGAGTGTGCAGTTAAAGAACATGCAAAGCTTAAAGCAATAAATACAGCACACACAAGACTTATAGAGGTTCGAAGCTTCCTGCTTCTACGTTCTCTCTTCCTTCCGCAGAAAGGCAATCCAGTATGCAAGTGTAAAGTTTCTTTATTACAGTTACACAGTGACGAAATTCTATTTGACCTGAAAACGGAACCCTTCAACCCGAGTGCGGCCTCCTTTCCAACTGTTGTTGTCCCGGAAGAACAGACCCATCGGTACACGCCCCTCCTCAACCATTTTCTGGGTTGACAACTCACACTTACAGGTCCCAACTACTCGCTGAGACTTTAGGTGCTATTGCCCGTCTTTACAAGATTTTAGATCTCTCTCGATCTTCAAGAAGACAGTCTTGAATTTGTTATCAAACTGGAGTGCTCCTTCAACTTGAGCTGAGCGGTTGATCTTTGAAGAACTTAACTGAGAAGCTTTGCTCTGGCTGGAATTCTACGTCAGCTAGCTACTTGCTTGAGACTTGAAGCACGCCTTCTCAGTTGGGAATTTTCGCTTAAGAGATTTAAGCTCTGAGCTGTGGAGGAGGGAGAAAGAAAGCCTACTCTGCAAAATATAGCAAGAGTTAGAAAATCTTGCGAATAAGTTTTTTGAAATGTCTTGGCCAAAATTGTGTTCACTCTCTTTAAATAGATGAGTGATTTTTGACCGTTGTGATTGGTGAATCTGTTGAGTTCACCAGAGGCAGTTTAATGTCTGTAGCCGTTTGAAGCTTTAAATGAACTAGCCATTTGACTTTAATGATTTCTGCTCCAAGATCATCAGGATCTTTCCAAGATTTCCTGTCAGGATCTTCATTGACTGCTTGTCAGATAGAGCAGGTATTTTGGCTATCAGTTTTGAACATTCAGCTGATGTGCTCTCAGCTATCTCGGCTTTGAACTTTAAGATTTGTCCAGTTGGTAGTTCCTCAGCTGCCTTAAGCTTCAGTTTTGAGATAGTCCGGTATAGCTGTCTTGGTTTTTTGGCTGCTTAGCTTCAGAGAGCTTTCAGTCCTGGACTTCCAGTCGACTACTTGTTTGAGCTTTCCTTTCTTTGAACTAATCTTAGGTCAGTTCAGTATTGGGTCAAAGCTTTTAGAGCTTTCTTCTAGCTAACTAATCTTTGATCAGTTTTAGGGTTGGCTCTATTAAACTGACTGATCTCTCTTCAGTTCAGTTTCAGCTTTCAAGCTGGCTCTACTCTCATCAGTCTTTCTTAGCTTTCAGCTAGACTGATGGTTACTCATCTGTGGATGCCTACCAGTCTCCAAAGTTCTCTTTCCCCTATAGCTTTTCTTAAGCTTTGAAGAGTTGACTCGGACTGGTCTGATCGAGGCATCCTTTTAAGCGGATTGACCGTGCTTCAAAACAGCTGACTCATTTCAGCTAGACTGTTGTCTGAAGTCTTACTTGTCATTCCCCTGACTTCCAGCTTTAAATAACCTACAGTGTTTCTTTAAATTACCACGCATGTTTTGACATTTCATTAAAACCATTAGTTGGGTTATAATGATAGTTTTTCCCAACAATTTTCCAAACAATATATATATATATATATTGTTACTGCCTTTGTGACATCAATCTATTAAGATGGAATCAACGGTGTCACAATCACTATGTTTGTTTATCAAGAGCTCCACATTGCTCTTGTTATAAGTGGTTGATTATCATTCATCCTTATGGCAATTCATAAATCACTTTTATATTTGGTTTTTTCAAGTACATTTCTACTGTTCTGGACAACGTTCATCACAATGTACGTGAACGTGATTTGAACTTCTTGAAGACAGCTCAAAGCAAGGAGTTTGGATTGAGCTGAGAAGAAGAAGAAGACTGCTGTGCATCATACCACAACAGAGATTGTTCAACATGTTGTGTACTGCCAGCTAGCTTGAGTGATAGCCTAAAGACAATATGTGAACATATAAAAGATTTTGTTGTGCTACCTGATGTGAAGATTCAAGATCAACAATGTACATTACAAAGTACATGGACGTCTGCATCTGAAGAGAAGACTCAAAGATCAATAATGTTCATTGTAACGTTCTTCAACGTTTACATAAACATGCTTTGTCCAGATTATTCTTCCAAAGAACGATGGAGTTGTTTAAGGTTTATAACCAAGAGAAGATTCAGAGATCCATCCAGAAGCTGCAAGAACGGTTCAAGACAGAAGTCAAAGGCAGAGTTCTATACATGGAAGAATTCCTAACATGGTTCGAGTTTGATCTTGGTTCTAATCAAGAAAAGTTTCATTGTTTATTTCCCAATCAAATTAGGACTTCTGTTCCCTTATTTAGGCTATCTCTTTTCATCTATAAATAGCCAAGGAATCAGACATGTTAGTAATGCAGATAACACACCGTAAACAAGAACTGCACAGTATTGTTTTAAGAGCTCTTCTGTTTTGAGCCACATAGTTTCGGTAGTGTCTTAGACTAGAGATTAATGTTCTGGTCATCATGTATTGAAACACACTTGTTCATACACTATCAAAAGGAGTCTCGGGAGATATTTCATGTGGGAACTAGATAGGTTAGATATCTAGGTTGTGAGGGGATCTCACAATTTAATTTAGTGAAAGAGGGTGTACGGGTAGAAAGGGTATCGAGTGACGTGAGGTCAGCTGCATGTAAAATCCTCAGTAAACATGATACCGAAGTAGTGAATTATTTTCCATGGACTTGACAAGTCCCCCTGACATAGATCGGTTGATCGAACAAGGTTACCAAACCTCTACGTTGTTTACTTTCTACAAATTATCTTGATGTTAACAATAACATTCTTGAACTTTATTGTGAACATATCTATCTCATTCACCAACTTTTCTGTGAACGTTGTGCAGACATATACTAATCACATGGGTGTGCAATTTCATATATATATCTGTGTGTGTGTGTGTGTGTGTGAGGGGTTAGGTAAAAATCAATCATAATGTGAGAATTAGGACCACATCTCACACCACACAATCCTCAAAAATAAAAGAGCCAGATTTGATGAAAAAGACGGTAGCAATTCTGTAATATTTGAAAAGTTTTTCACGTGGGGGTATTAACGTAATTTGGTAATTCTTATAAAAATCGCGGAGGATTTGATAACATATAATCATGCTAATGAAGTATTATCATCATGCTAACGAAGCATTATAGTTATGCTAATTAAAATTTTCAAATATTGTTAGCGAAAAATATATTCTAAAAATTAATTATATACCTAATTTGATTTAATAAATCCTAATTAAATGGAAAAAATCATAATTAGATGAAATAAACCTAATTAGATGAAATAAACATTGATTGAATGTGGTAAATCCTAAATGAGTTGGAACAAATTATAATAATAATATATTTGTACTACATTAGCATTATGCTTTTGTTTCATCAGCACTATGAATACACTATGTTAGCATATGACAATACCATGTCAACATACGTTATCAACCATAATAATCAATTAGGAACTATAAATGAAAAAATAAATTAAAAAAATCATAATTAGATAAAATAAACCATAATTGAGATGAAATAAACCACAATTGAGATTGAATAAACCCTCATAAATTTGTACTATGCTAGCATTATGATAATTCTTTATTAGCACAGTGAACACATTATGTTAGCATATGAAAAATGCTTCGTTAGCATACGTTATCATATGTTATCATAATGCTGACGAAGAATTATATATGCTAACGAAAATATTTACAACCTGGCAAGTATAAAAAATTATCCTTTTTATTTTTCGTTCATATTTTTTCATCTAAACATAGCCTTTCGACATCTTAACTGAAAGAGCACGAAGAGAGGTTTAATTTGATATATTTTTTGTTTGCATTGGATTAAAAATGAGCAAGTTATGGTCTTTTAAAGTTTTAAATTTTTTTTAATTGCTGACATCATCATTTTTAATGGGTTTCGACGAAAATAACCCTCATTCCTTTATTTTTTGTCCTATTATTTACAAAATTGCAACCATCTCTACATCAAATCTCAGCCATTAGATCATTAAATTGGATGGTGTAAGATGAGGTATTAATTCTCACACCAGAAAAATGGTCTCATTTGATCTATATCCTATATATATATATATATATATAGAGGGTGGTTCTTGTGTAAACCACCCCTAGTGTGTAAATTGTAAACCAATCTCTCACCACGCATTCATCAAAATTAAATGGTCTAGATTTTGTCAAAGGGGTGGTGGCATGACTGTAAATAAGAGGAACTTCAAAAAACGCGGTGGCATTTGGGTAATTTTTACTTCAAGGTAAAAATTAAAAAAAAAAAAGAAAAGAAAAATGCGGACTTCTTGGAAGCAGGTTAACGAAGACATAATCATATGCTGACGAACATATAATCGTATGCTAACGAAGCAGAATCACTTTATGCACAATACGTAACTTTAAACTCAAAACTGATTTTGTTTGCAAATAATTAAATGACGAGTTTTATATAATTTGAAAGCTAGTCAAGCTAACTTTTAAACAAAAAATAATTTCTAAATTTTTTAATTATGGACAAAGTTATGATTATTTGATTGAATATTGTTAATTACATTATTTGGCTTCAACTCACTACATTAGTGATTCGTTAACATTATGTAATACATTCGTTTAGCATCACATAATCCTTTTGTTAGCATACGACATTAATAACAGAAAAATGATGAAATTCAATGAAATTACATTACTGAATCTTAAAATCGATGTGATAAACCCTTATAACAATAACTGATGCTAGCGAAGTATTTGTCATGTGCCAACGTTAATAATGCACTGGAATTTTCATGCAAAAAATGACTTAATACATTAATGTAATGTTCGATGTCCATATAATTTATAGTAGCGAATCATTTATCATATGTTAATAAAGTAAATCATAACTGTGATAAAATAAACCTTCATAGCAATATAGTTGATACTAACAAAACATATTTTATATAATTGGAATGAAATAAACTCTTATAGCAATATAATTGTTGCTAACGAAATATTTATCATATGCTAACGAAACCTACCTAATTCTGATTGGATAAATGTTTACATCAATGTAATTGATGCTAACGAAACATTTATCATATGCTAGTGAAACAATTGTTATATGCTGACGAAATATTTTGAGCTTCAATATGCATGAAAAATGATTATTTTGTATTTTTCATCCATATTTTTTCGAATGAACATATGCTTCACTAATCTTGAATGAAAGTAAATTAAAAGACCTTTAATTTGATATATTATTTGTGTTCATCCAATAAAAATGAGCAAATTATGATTATTTGAGGTTTTTTAGAAAGTTTATAAAATGTTGAGTTAGCATGACATCAACTATTTAAAAAAATGACGGAAATAACCCTCAACCATAAAAAGGTGGGCGAAAATTGCATAAAAGCCATCGAATTTGGGATTTGATCTCAGCCGTGTATTTTTATGAATTGATGGTAGAAGATTGGTTTACAGTTTACACACTAGGGAATGATTTACATTTGATCCATTCCCTATATATGTATATGTATATGTATATGTATATGTATATGTATATGGAAGAGTTCAAATAAGAACTCTTCCTACATATGGGAACTAGGAACTCATCTAGTCCCTCCATGACTTAGATATTGATGGCTATAATTCAGTCAAATTTTGGTCAAATGGAAAGTGACATACTTGTAATTATTAACAACTTTAAGTAAAAAAAGGGTATTATAGTAATTCAATAATTCTTATGTTTTGAAACATTTCTTTCTCTCCTTTCTTCCTTTGTTTCTCTCGTACACCTTTTTTTTTCCTCTTATCCATTTCTCTCTTTTTTCTCCCATCCTCTCTCTATCCTCTCTTCTCTCTCTCTTACCCCGTCTCTTTCTCGTCTCTCTTTTTCTATTTTTTGTAAAGCATTTAGCAGACACAAATTGTAAAATATTATGATAATTATTATTAATTTATTAAAATAATAAAATCTTATACCTATAAATATATATATAAGGTTAAAAAGGATTTTTTCTTATTTGCAAAATCGAAATCGATATTGCTGGTTCATACATGACTTTGAATTCTTGATGATTTTTTTTTTTAATTTGATGCTCATATGCGAATTTTGAATTTTTAGGGTTGTTTGATTTGTTTGTAGACATTATTATTACTTTAGGATTAAATGTTATTTTTTGTGTAAATCATCCGAATTAAATTTTTACATTATTTCATCTTCTTGATATAATGTTGTTGATTCATGTAATCATCTTTTTTAATTATCTCGCACATTGTATTCAATTCTGATTTAGGTATTATTTTCATTTTTTCGTTGATGATTTTGTTATTAGTTATAGTTCATGCTAAAATGACATGTACAAAATGCTGGAATGGTTCATATTATGTGTTTTTTTACTAATAATGATGATTTTAGGGTTCATATTATTCCAATTAGAATTTATTTCATAAATTATGTGTTTTTTTTACTCTCATGCAATTTCGTCAAATGAAAGCAATATGATGTTAATATAAACATATTTACATGCTATTATGAACATATATCTAAGCTAAAATGAACGAACAACACAAATGTTATTATGGGTATATATATTTACATGTTATTCTCATTCAATTTCGGCATGCTACAATGAAAGAAATATAATGCTAATATGAACATATCACAATCCTAAAATGAATGAACAACACATATAATTAATATCATGAATAAGTTTACATGATATTCTCATGCAATTTTATCATGCCAAATGAAAGGAATAATATATCAAATTAAAGTTTTTTTTTCCATGCTATTTTATTTAAGATTTTTGAATACATTTATTTATCTGAAGAAATATGGATGAAAAATACAAAATATTAATTTTTAAGGTTTATTTAATTTCAGTTAGGATTTATTCCATTCAATTAGTGTTTATTTCATCAAAGTTACGGTTTATTCCACCACAATTAGGGTTTAGTTACATCACAATTAGGTGTTATATATGATAATTCAATAATTATTATGTTTTTTATTCTCATGTGATTTCATCACGCTAAAATAAAAATAATCTGATGTAATATGAATATATAACAATGCTAAAACGAACAAACAACACATGTTATTTAGAATACATTTACATGTTATTCTCATGCTAAAATGCCATATACATCATGTTAATAAGAGAGTAGTTTCTGACTAAAATGTTATGAATGCAATATTTTTCATATAATATATCAAATTAAGATTTTTCATTCTCGTTTATTTAATATGTTGCATGTCTCTGGTAGTCCGAATAAAATATGGATGAAAAATCTAAAATGTTCGTTTTTAGGGTTTATTTCAACCCAATTAGGGTTAATTTCATTCCTAGGGTTTATTTCATTCTAATTGGGGTTTTAGAATTTCTATAAAAAACCACTTTAATGCTGGAAAGTATCACTTCTAATTTTATTCGAGTTCCCATAAGGCCTTTTGAAATGTCATATGCATCATTCTAATGTGAGAGTAGTTTAACGTTAAATGTGATAAATGCAATGCTAATATGAGTTATATGTCAAGGTAAAATGTTATATACATATATATATATATATATGTATATATATATCATGCTGGAATGGATCATAGTTCATGCTAAAATGCTATGAATTATGCTGATATTTATAATATCATTCAAATTTATTTCTGACATGTGTGATAAATGGTGCTGGTGTGAGTTATATGTTGGATAAATTTCACAATAAACTGAAAGTCTTATATTAAACAACAATAACTTCACCAACATTAAAACGTAATATAGATATGCAATATCATGCTAAAATATCTTATACACTATTCTAATGGGAGAATAGTTTAATGCTACAAATTCATAAACGCAATGTTTTTCATATAATATATCAAATTACAACTTTTTCATACAAGTTCATTTAAGATCTCACATGGCATTGTTTATCCAAAGAAATACAAAAGAAAAATATAAAATATTCATTTTTAGGACTTATTTTATTTTAGTTAATATTCATTATACCCCAATTGGGGTTTATTTCATAATTTATGTGTTATCTTATTTTCATGCAATTTAGTCAAATGAAAGTAATATGATGTTAATATGAACATATTTGCATGTTGTTATTAATATATATCTATGCTAAAATAAATGAACAACACAAATGTTATTACGATTATATTTACATGTTATTTTCATGCAACTTCTTCATGCTAAAATGAAAGCAATATAATGCTAATATGAACATATCGCAATGCTAAAATGAACAAACAACACATATAATTAATATTATGAGTAAATTTACATGTTATTCTCATGTAATTTTATTATGATAAAATGAAAGGAATATAATATATCAAATTAAAGCTTTTTTCTGTACTTTAATTTAAGATCTCGAATACATATGCTAAAATGCTATATAAGTTGATGAAGCCATGCAAGGCATTGAAGGCCTTGAACCTGAGCTGCAATTCAAAGGGCCAATGACGCGACTTCGAATGAAGAAATTGCAAGGTTATCTACAAGTGTTGATTCGCAAGAAGTTCGAAGAATTGGAAGATGCGAAGCACAGCCATATGTTAGTTAATTTATTAACTAATGAAGATCAAGATCACACCATGGAGAATATAACTTGAAGAGTTGAAGAAGAGAGCAAGAAGAAGTGCACATGTGCATGAAGGAGTCGACGTGCATAGAGCTGTTTTTCGGCCCTTAGTCCAATTAATTAAGGGTTGATTTTTATCTAGACTATAGTATTTATTTAATTAATTTAGACTATAGTTTAGATCAGTTTTTTTATTTAATTTTATGTGTAATTTTCGTTCATGATAGTATAAGTTTGACTAGAATTGTATTTAAGGCAATTTCTTACCTTGAATATAATTCTAGTTTAGGTATTTTTATAGTATAGTTAGAGATCCTTTTTGGATCAGATTTCTAGGCCTTTTTTATTCATTATTTTCGTGCATTATATGTCCTATAAATAGGGGAACCATATTACATTGATATTTTAGACATTATTGATTAAATTTGCCTTTGCATTTAATTTGTGTCTCAACCGTTTAAAGCTTTTGATTATTTTCTTGAAAATACTCATTCTTGAAGCCTAGCAAACTTTGAGTCTTAATTCCAAGGGAACATTCTAAGTCACATGAGGAATTAGGGTGAACTCGCTACGAAGAACAACTTAGAGATTCATTTTCGTCATACAAGATACGCCGGGGATTAATCGGGTTGCAATTCACAATACTATCATCTTCGTTCTTCATCAATCGATGTCCTACATCAACCATCCACGTCCGTGACACCTTCAAGCCACCAAGACCTGATCATGTGTTGATCATAAGGGTTAGAACTCCATATGTGTTCAGATCATCATGTTTTACATCTATACCGTAAGACCTTCGAACCATTATCATATCCTATCTTCCCTAGCCATTCTTAACCCATAATTCACGTCCCAAATACCACCAACTTCCAGCCATACTTCTCGTCCTAAAACAGCCCCTTTCTTGTTGGATTTGTGTTCCATTTTTGTGTCGTAGTCTAAATGTCGTAATTAGGTCTAGTTTCTTCGTTTATATTAGTTCGAGTCTTGTTCTTATTATTTCAGTTTATTTTCGGTTAATTGAGCATTAGAGTAGGATTGAGTCTTTCCATAGTTGACATGTTCGTTCCTAGAAGTCTTCCGCGCGTTCTCATATCCTGTACAAATTATCCGGGTTACATCATAAATTTAGCATCAGAGCCACGTCAGCTCTGCTGGTTGTGGTTCAATCCTACGTGTCAATTTATTGCTTATGTGTCAGTTGACGTGTCTATCGAGTTGTAATAGTTAGTGTTCAGTTGACATAGTCATTATATAACTTAGTTTTCCATTGTCGCCACTTTGAATTTGCAGATTCCAAACATCCAGACTTCCATTTTTCATTAACTTTGTACAATAACTAATAAAAAATGAATATAGACAAGTTAGGATTAAAATAAATATAATGTCATAAACAGTAACATTATTCCATATACTTACATTCACATGTTCCCATATGTTGTCCTTCACGTCTTTTGGCACATCTTTCCATGTCTTATAACTTATCTTTACCTGTTGTCGAGCAAGAAGACCGATATAGCTTTGCATTTTAGATGCTACCAGACCAACCGACTATCCATATTTATTAAAATAAACCTCATCTTTGAGCCCTTTAGCCTTTCGAATAGCAAGGTTATTCAAGCACACCTTTCCCCTATTCGATTTTGATGATTTCGAAGATTGTGTGCCTTTGGAATCCACCCCAGTGTCATCACTCTCATTTGAAGCCATAAAATTGCCACAAAGTCACCACAAAACCTATAGAAAAAAAAACTCGATTAGTTTATAAAAATATAAACATAACTGTACCAAAATAATCAAATGCAATAAGCATTCCAAAAAAATATAAACATATAAACAAAATAGTAATATGCAAATTCTTGAAGTCTACTAAATTTAATTCTTTTCATTGTCAACCCAAGTTCCATCACAATCTTCACGCACACATGATGGTTCATTTGCATCTCTTTCATCATTTATATTCATTGTCGGAATTCCCTTAGTAAAACAATGATGATGGAGAGCAATGTCTCTCAAGTCTCCTTCATCAACATACTCTTTACTGGAACATGAAAGCACAATAGACCATGAAGGATCCTCAGAGTCTTCAACATAGAAAACTTGTGTGGCTTGACTTCCCAAAATAAATGAATCGTCTTTGTACCCTATTTTGTTTAAATTGACTAATGTAAAGTCAAGGTCTTGATCTATTTTGACACCACTAGTATCCTCAATCCAGTTACATTTAAATACTACAACTCGAAAGGTATAGTAATCGAGCTCCCATATTTCCTCAATTGTTCCATAAAATACCATGTCTTCCAAAACTGGATTCTTGTCCTTTGCGCTTGCAACTTGCATTGTTTTGGCAACTATAGAGACTCCAGAATTTTGAACAACCCGAAGATCATCGTGTTGTTTTGTGTGAAAGGTAACAACATTAATCATGTAACTCTGGTACGCTAAAACTGTTTTACTAGGTCCATGCGGCATTCTCTTTAACTTTTCTGATATTTGACTTGTAGAATGTGCTGATGTAGCTACAGATGTAGTTGCAAGCTATAAAAAATAATTAAAATTAATATTTGGTTAATTTTCAGGTCATTAATCATTATAATATATATTTCTTATGTAACTTACACGCTTACGAAGCCAACCAATAAATGATTTGTTATGTTCCTCTTGTAGCCTCTTTTGAAACTTAGCAAGGGCAGGAAATGCAACTTTCAAATGTGTCTTGTGTTCCCTATATATTAATATGATTTATCACCATGTAAATGAATAAACTATGAAATAAAAATTCAATGAGTTTGGAGAGTGTACTCGCTGTAAGGATCAATCTCTAGATCATTTGTCAATACATAGAGATGCGCCTGATTCCACTCATCATCATTAATTGTCTTCAATTGAAATCTTGATAATGTCTTTGTCCGATCTGCTTGAAGATTATTCTTTGAGATTCCAATTGTATGAACATTAGATAAGTAGTCTGCCCAAAATTCAACCGCCTCTTCAGCAACATAGCATTCAGCAACACATCCCTCGGGTCGATTACGATTGTGTACGTATCCTTTTAAGATTTTCATAAATCTTTCAAATGGGTACATCCATCTATACCAAACTGGACCACACAACTTTACCTCCCGCACAAGATGGACTACCAAATGCATCATTATATCAAAGAATGATGGGGGAAAATGCTTTTCAAGGAGGCATAATGTTATCACAACATCACTTTGAATTTCATCTAACTTTGACACATCAATAACTTTGTTACATATCACATTGAAGAAAAAACACAACCTAGTTATCGTATATTTGACATTTTTGGGTAAGACACCGTGAATGGCAACTGGAAGAAATTGTTGCATCAAAATGTGATAATCATGAGACTTAAGGCCGAGAAGTTTCAAATCATTGATTGATACCAGATTGGCTATATTAGATGAATAGCATATGGGAACCTTCATTCTAGACAAAGAGTTGCATACTTTTCTTTTCTCTTCTTTACTTAATGTATAGAAAGCGGCCGGTAAAAATGTTCGCTTTTCCCCTACATCAGGTGCGAACTCTTTCCGCACACCCATCTTGAGCACATCTAGCCTAGCTGCAACTCCATCCTTTGTCTTTCCCCGAATTTCAAGTAATGTACCAATAAGACTTTCACAAACATTTTTCTCAATATGCATCACATCAAGCACATGACGCACATGTAAATGTTCCCAATACACAAGATCAAAGAATATTGATTTCTTCTTCCAACATGATTTACCATCGTCCTTCTTTGTTGATTTTCTCACCTTCATTTTCCCCCAAGAAAAATTAATGTTCTTAACTCTTTCAAAGACCTCATGACCAAATAATGGTCTTGGGACAGATCGTAACTCTTGTAGACCATCGAAAGCTTTCTTTTGTCTTCGATAAGGATGATATCTGGGTAGAAATCTTCTATGGCCTGTATAAGACATTTTCTTGCCATGCTCCAACCATTGAGCACATGTGTTTTCACCACATATAGGGCATGCAAGATATCCTTTTACACAATATCCTGATAAATTCCCATATGCGGGAAAATCATTAATTGTCCATAGCAGAACAGCTTTGAGCATGAAGCTTTCTTGTTGGTAAGCATCATATGCTTGGACTCCTGTATCCCATAACTTCTTTAGATCATCAATCAATGGTGCTAGATAGACATCTATATCATTTCCCAGTTGTTTAGGCCCAGATATTAGTAACGTCAGCATCATGAATTTTCTCTTCATACATAACCCAGGAGAAAAATTGTATGTGATTAGTACAAATGGCCAACAACTATATGAAGAACTCATTGTACTGTGTGGATTGATGCCATCAGCAGATAATGCCAATCTAAGATTTCGATGCGTAGAAGCAAACTCTGGCTATTTGTTGTCCACTAATCTCCATGCTGGTGCATCGGCAGGATGGCGTAGATACCCATCACGACTTCTTTTATCATGATGCCAAGTCAGCTCTTTAGCTATTTCCTTATTTTGAAACATTCTCAAAAATCTTGGTATAGGTGGGAAGTACCACAAGACCTTTGCAGGAACTCCAACATTTAACTTATTCATTCTGCCAACTTTCCATCTTGATAACCCACATGTAGGACATGTGTCATAGTTCTCATACATCTTTCTAAATAGAATGCAATCGTTGGGGCAAGCATGGATTTTCTCATAACTCATCCCCAAGGTGGATAAACTTTTCTTTGCATCATATAGAGATAAAGGTAACTCATTGCAATCTAGAAGCATTTCTCCTAATAAAGCCAACAACTCAGTAAAGCTATTATCGCTCCATCCGTACTTTGCCTTCAAGTTGTACAGCTTTACAATTGCTGTTAACTTTGTGAATTTTCCATTACCAGGATATAGGGGCTTGTCAGCATCTTCAAGTAACTTCATAAATTTAGTTGGATTCTCTTGAAATGTTTGATACACATCACGAACCATATCAATAGGATCATCTTCCTCATATTGATAACCTACCTCCATTTTATCTAAGTTATTCACTATGTTTGCAAGCCCCATTTTCTCCCCATGAAATTTCCATATATTGTATGTTAGATTCATACCATGACAAAATAAATGTGCCCTTATGGTTACTTCATTTTTCTTTTTCAAATTACCACATTTTGCACAGGGATATGGTATTTAGTTAGAATCTCTCGCATTCTGCAGTGCAAATTTTAGAAAATATTCTACCCCATCTTCATACTCACGAGATAATCTATTCTTGGACATCCACTATTTATCCATTTTGGATAAAGAATCAATCACCCAACAACGTACCTAAATAATGACAAATTATATCTAGTTAATTATAAAATTCTACCAGAACTTGTAATAGGTCTTGGGTTCTAGCGGACATATTAGTCTAGTTAAGTTTTTTTTAGAGATAATCTAGCTAACTTAAATCTACTACATACATTGAATTAATATAAACAAAGAATAACTTGATTGATTTCTATACAATTAGATCAATAATTGTTCAAGTTATAAACTTAGTAAATGGATGGATAATATCACAACTTAATAAGAGAAAAAATTAAATTGAAAGCTATAATTTATTAAATATGCTTGTTGCTGAATTGCATGCATCAATAGTTCTTTCAAAATGCAAAAAGTTTAGATAGTTTTACCACTATCAAAATCCACTTTCTCTCACATTCGGGGTCAAAATCCACTTTCTCTCACAATCTCTGGTATAAGGCTTCTCTAACCTGTTAACAAAATTGATACGTTAGTGATCGCGGGTTTACCCTCATTATAAATAAAAAAATGAGGAAAACTGATCAGGGAATCTTCGTAAATGTGGATCTAAGTTGTGGTGTTTTTTTCCAAATGGCTATATTTTAATTATATGAGTCTCCTTTTTATATAGCAGTATTCATTGTTTGAGTGTTCTTGATGAGACTAATAGACGTGAAATTGTCATTGATTTTAATAAACTGTAGCGGTATTCATTGTTTGAGTGTTCTGTAAGACGGGAATATGAAGGTAAACAAACCTTGACTACAGTTTGGCTGAACTAGGAAATAAGACCTTATTTGTTTAGGTATCTAGCCATTACAATTAGTGCAGCAAACCATGTAAGTGTATCCCAAGCAACAGATTCAGCAAGGCATTCCTTCCATGTAACTACCCCAGTTATAAGGAGGACGGATAAACCAAGAATCGCAGCAGTAACAACATCCACATTCAGTACACTTCCAAATATCCAGAGCCCCACCTGATATTCAAAGTAAGAAACATCAACACAAATCATTTTTCAGGGAACACCAATAAATAAGCAGCCAATCTGTGAATTCCATGAATAAGAATCAGATCAAAGTTCATCCAAAAATCTACCTTTAACTGAGTAAAGCAGCAACTTGTCTGTCAGCCAAATATAGGATGCAATGTTTTTTTTATCTTCCAATTTTTGTGATTCCCCAAAGTTCCAGATATTTAAATGTTTTTTTCTTGAATTAGCCCTTCTTTTTTCTAGCTTCAAAAAAATGTACTGAGAGATTAACTCAGTCTTTCAAGTAATTAAATACTTACTAAAACCCTCAATCATCTCAATGTGAACAATCAAAACATAATCACCAAGCCATCTAGGTATCAAATAATTATGATTCTTTCCAACTGCTAGAAATAGAATCCATTTATATCCAGTAAATTTAAAGAGCAGAAAATGTAAACATGAACAGAATATCGAAGAAGTGTGCACCATTAACAGTATACATACAATTTTAGCAACCAGCATACGTTACATGAAGCAAACAACGTTATATGTCAGTGTAGAGATGAAAGAATACACAAAAATGCATAGTTTAGGTCAGGGTACTGAATTTTAAATTTTTAACAACTTGTGAAATCACCTTTACACCTGTAGCAGTGACGAGTCGGAAAGCACCTATTCCAATGACACCTCTACGTCTTGAACACCCAAGCTGCTCTCCAACACCCAATTGCCGACAAACAAGATGCCGAAAAAGATGATGAAGCCGACGAACAAGATGATGAAGGCGATTGATGACTAATTTTGCCTCGGGCTCGCTAATTTTGGAGCTGTGTAATGGGAACAAGATTAGGGCTAGCCGCTGCAGAGATGAAAGAATACACAAAAATGCATAGTTTAGGTTAGGGTACTGGATTTTAAATTTTTAACAACTTGTGAACTCACCTTTACGCCTGTAGAAGTGAGGAGTCAGAAAGCGCCTATTCCAGTGACGCCTCTGCGTCTTGAACACCCAAGTTTCTCTCGAACATCCAAGCTGCTCTCCAACACCCGATTGCCGACAAACAAGATGCCGAAGAAGATGATGAAGCCGATGAAGAAGATAATGAAGGCGATTGAGGGCTAATTTTGCCTCGGGCTCGCTAATTTTGGAGCTATGAAATGGGAAGAAGATTAGGGCTAGCCGCTCAGATTTTAGATATATGTTGAATTTCCCCCCCAAAAAAAACACAATTTCTATTAGATATATTTACATATTTGTACTAAAAATTAATAACGAAATTGGGTGGTGCAGATGGTTAGAGAGGCTTCATTTATTTTCTTCAACTTGGGTTCGAATCCCCTTGAGAACATTTTTTTGGCTTTTCAATATTATTTATTAATTTTAAATAAATTAAAAGTGCGCTAATAGACAAGGGATCTTCTCTGGTCGTTATCTTAAGAAAATCATACACGCTCATAGACAAGGGGTATTCTCCGACCCTTGTCTTAAGAAAATAAAAAACACTTGAATAGACAACGGTTTTGTAAAAAAACCGTTGTCTAAGAGCTGTTGTCTATGTCCTTTTTTCTTATAGTGGATGTAAGGTTAGATGACACCAGATGCAAGTTTTAGATTTTCTCATGACCACGATGATACTCTCTGCATGCACACAATACTACACGATCCAACAACACTTGAGAAATCAACTCCCTACAAACACAATTAAGATATATACATGTGAATTGATCAAGACAATAGAGAAGATGTTGATTTCACTATTGAAAAGATCTGGAAGAAAAGTGATGCAACCTTCAAGCTTCACATGTTCACTCTATGATGGTCTCTCCAATTGGGTGAAGATCTTCATGACTGATAATGAAAAATATATATAACCCTTGCTTCAGATCTATGGAACTGCACGTTCGGAAAATGCGCCATGTCTCCATGTTCTTCTCAACTTGAAAACACGCTAAAAAATAAAAGGAGTGGAAAAGGAAGTCACTACTACAAAAATAGATTAAGACAACACTAGATTGACAACAGTTTTCTGAAAAAACCATTGTAAAGTTTGCAATTACAACGGTTTTTGGCAAATACCGTTGAGTATGAGCACATTTTTCAAAAAGTTACAACGGCTCATGCAAAACCGTTGTCTTTATTCTTATTAGACAACGGTTCATGCAAAATCGTTGTCTATGTGTGTATTTTTACAACAATGGTTTTGTAAAAATCGTTGTAAAGTTACATTTTATTTTTTAATTAATAAAAAAAATCAAAGATCTACTTTTAAGTTAAGAATGCCCTAGCCCCCAAGTCTCTTCTGCCAAACATCTTCAAACTTCTTTAATTTTTATCGATCGAAAGCCTTATTCTTTTCTTATTCATCTTCAATTTGAAATGCCAAAAGCCCTCTTCTTCTTCCTTCTTATTCAATTCTTCGAAAGAGAAAAATGGATGGTTCGATCTCCAATTATTGTTAATATGTTCTTTTTTTTCAGGATGATTACTCAAATTGGTTGACAAAGATGAAACAACATCTAATTTCAAAAGGGGCATGGGTCTGTGTGGAAGAAATGACATAAGTGATGAGTGATACAAAAGCAAAATTAGTCTCTCTCTCTCTCTCATTCGTCATTCTCTCTCTCCCACCATTCTCATCAAGATTTTCGACGCCAACACGCCCACACAAGGATGGAACACTCTTCACTCTCTTTTTTTCCGCAATACTTCCAACTCTCGAAAACCCCATCAATCCAATTCCAAGGGATACATTTATACATCTAATATTGATATGTTTTTGCTAAGCAATTGTTTTCAATCTTTAATTGTGATTGTAATTTTATGTATGTGTGTTGTTTTGAATGTTTTAGATAAGAGTGAATGAAGAGTTGGTGAAGAGCTATAATGGAATAGATGCAGGAAAGGAGTGGGTGATACCACTTTCCGGGGATAAACCATTCTTCAACATGGTTTTGATGAAATCTGCAGTAAAATCAATTTATCATATGGTCGGTATATGTATCTATGTATATATATTTCATCTTGAATAAATAATAATAGTATCAACATCATCTTTTTGTTAGGAATTCAATTAATCATAATAAGATGGAGTTAACAGACACTACAACAAATATGCTAGTAGACAACGATTATTGACCATTGTAAACCAACTTTAAAAATCGTTGTCTATAGTGGCGTTGTATTTTGTGCAGATAATTTACAACGGCCCAAAACCATTGTCATTTCATTCCTGACAACGGTTTAGAACCGTTGTGAAATAATTTCGTGTTGTCTTTTTTGTAAGTTGACAACGCTTTATGAAGTGACCGTTGTGCTTTTTTATCCAGTGTCCGGTAATAGACAACAGCTATATAACCTAATCGTTGTGATATCGGTATATACGACAACAGTTTCTTTGGTTAATCGTTGTCATTTACTATTGTATTTGTTGGAATTAGTTGCCTCAAACACTGGAAATAGACACAGAAATATCAGACGCTGAGCTCTTGACACATCAAACAAAATACATGAATCCTAATCTAGCTATCAACTAAATTGAATTCAAACAAAATACAAATCAACCTACCGTTAATTTGTATACAAACTAGAAATGATTCCACAACCTTCTATCTATCCTAACTTGTACAATCTATTCTCATGAATCGATTGAAAAACAATGAACAACAAAAGTAAGAAGAAGAAATGAAGAATGAAATCAATATGCTAAGTTTGCAACTCGAGCTTTTTAATGTCTACACACAGCGGCAAGATTTCTTCTGCTCGAATAATTCTCCTCAAGTGTGGTTCTTGCTCCTTTAATAAGCTTTTCATCACTTGAGCCGAACAAGGTCCATGTATTCTCTTTCTTGATCGTGGGTTGAAGATAACCGTCACTACAACTCCTCCATCGTGATTGAGGAAAACCTCCTCCATGGTGTGGTTAAAAACATAACCCTCGTTCATCCCTATTTTCAGATAATTTCCAGCAATATAAATTCTGAAAAAAAGAAAACGGTTAAATAGAGATAACAAGGAACCTAAAATATAGGAGATAGAGTTTTGACTCATTAAAACTCTCCTATAAATAATATATTAATCATATATATATATATATATCCGTTTATTTTAAATAAATAATTTCGTGGATATATATATGATTTCATATATATGAGATAAAAATAAATTTATTAAGAAATAAATAAATCAATCAAACTAGGAAAAGATAATATTAATGGCGAAGAATGTCACAGACAATGTCGTAGAGAGTCTGTATGACATTAAGTTCAATATTGAACTTAACAATCCCAATGTCAGACAGTACTCAACAATCTTCCCCTTAATCTTAGCATTTCTGCACAAAACATACAACTCAATGTATTTTGTACAATTAGAGTAGCAACGGAAAATGGACATCATAGAGTCTCCCCCTTAAGGGTTACTCCCCTTAATGTGATCATCAACCACCAGGTAATTATCCCATTACAAAATCAATGTCAAACAGAAGTTCAACACAAAACATTCACGACCTATTGATCATTCAATATCAAAAACCAACTATGCTTAATATGCCCAATAACTATGGTATATAGCAAATACCATAAAAAATAAAACAAGGCAAGCATATAAACATGAACACAAATATAATTTGCATCCCAAAAATAGAAATGCATAAAAAGCATATCAAAATAGAAGTGTGTCCAGCACACACATCAAAAACCAATTAAAGATGCATCAAGCATCTTAAATGTGTCCAGCACATAACAAACATAATAAAAATTGTTTGATAATAAAAATAAAACATTGTTTGTTTTTAACTAAAAACAGAAGCTCAAACACTGAGCTTCACAGCAACTTCCGCTTTCCCTTGGACACTCTCTTCTTCATTCTCCCTTCAGCATTAGCATCCTTGACATCTTCAGACTCCTCTCGCTCCTCTTCCACACCCTCACCAGCTTCAGCTCCACTGTCATCTACTCTCCCTTTTTGTGTAGAAAGGAGATGAGTGAAGACATCACGCACTTGAGAAAAATGATGAATAGCAGTTGTGATGTGATCAACCTGGGCAACGAGCGTCTCCATTGGTAACATCACAATGGGAATGTGAGAAGAGTCAGCTGTTATAGGGTCAGGAGCCTGTGTGGACTGATGTGAGGCTGTAGCAACATCAGAGGAGGATTGTTTGAGTGTAGCAGCATCCGAGCCATAGGGAAGATCAATAATTCAGCCATCACCCGCTTTTGGCTTGATAATAGAGATATCCGGTTGTTCAGCAACAAGCTTCTTCTTGCTCTCTTTCATGCTTTGATGTTTTAGAATGCCATAAATAAGACATGGAAAAGGCAGGTGATTGGAAGAGCTTGACTTTGAAGCTGCCTTAAGTATATACCCAAACATACAAACACCAAGGTTAAACGGAAGAATGGATCCAATTTTGTATAATAAAATGGCTTGATCCACCGTTAAAACAGAAGCATTGGATGTTGGAAGCCAGTTGCAGATAGTGAGCTTAAACAGAACAGTGTAAAAGAATATGAACTTGGAAGATGACACTTTGTTTATCCATTTAGGAATAAGACCACCGATGATAACACTCACAACATCATCCAAAAGATCAAGTGAAATCACAATGTCTTCATTCCTCAATCCAAGAAAAGAATTTATCATATTAGGATTAAAATCATAGACTTTATCCCTAACATACACAGTACCATATCTCAAATTATTAGGATCTCTCATGTCAACTGAGATGTTTGAGTAAAACTCAAACACCACATTTGGATCAAATGTTATCAGCTCAGTAACAGACTTCTACAACCCCCGTTGCTTCAAAAAGACATCCATCCCATGTTTTTTAAAGCTTAATACATCAATCATTCTCTCAATCTTAAAAGCCCTCTGAGTAATTGATTTGTAAGATAATTTAGCCTCTTTCGAGTAAAACAACTTACTAAAAGCGGAAGTAACATCAAGAGGAGAACCTGATTTAGGTGCAAAATATTTCTTTGGTAGGAGCTTCTTCAGTCTTGACAGCAGATTCTTGGTGAAGCCGTTTTGACTTCCTCAGCTGTGAAGGCTTGCTAGATGTCTATGACAAGGACCTTGAATGGGACTCCAGCTCCGGATCGATGGGATTTTTTGGATCACCAAGAACATTAACCTTAAGGGGATTAGGGTTTAAAATCTCAGTTCCTGAAGGAATAATGAGATCAGGATGATCCTCCTTGTTTGGCGTGTGTGTTGCTGGAGATAATGGTTCAGAGGAACTCGTAGTAGCTTCATTTGTCAGAATGGCAGGAGGTGTGATGTTAGGTGCTTGAGTTGGAGTGGCCTGAAGAGAAGGTTGCATTGTAGTAGCCGGTGTCGAGGCTGAAGATGGAGATCCTTTAGATAACTTCATCATTTGCTGGAGCATCATCATCATTATCTGGTAGGGGTTTGGATCTGCCATGAAAGAAAGACACAAGGCTGAAAATAGAAAAGCAAAGATTGGAGAGGCGGAGAAGATGAACCGCTAGAGAGAGAGAGAAATAGAAAATCTGATTTGAAGATAGAGAGAGACAAAAGTTCCTTTTTTTAAAATAATGAAAACGATATCTCTCACTCCCTCTCTTATCATATTACAAGATATGCGGATAAGTATATCTGCTTGTCAAAAAAATTTATTTATTTATTAATTTTTAAAAATAATAAATAATAAAAAAACAGATTCTGAAGAATAAAATAAATGGGGTCGAGTTATGATTGAATGAATTCTCATGAATTAATTCACAATAGAGAATCATAACATCGTACCATAATTTTATTAAATCATAATCAAAATGTGTGTCCTGATGTTAAAGAGCATAACATTGACTTTAACATCAGGATGTCAAATATTGACTAATAGACACACATTCCAAGAGATTTTCTTAGAGAAGAAAATCTCTCAAAATCCAAAGGTTTAGTAAAGATATCGGCAATTTGACTCTCTGTAGGAATGTATTCCAATTTAATGATATCTCGTTCCACAAGATCTCAGATAAAGTGGTGTCTGATGTCAATGTGTTTGGTGCGTGAATGTTGGACTGGGTTCTTTGAAATTTCAATTGTACTGACATTGTCACACAGCAATGTCAACGAAGGACTAGTTAGGCTATAATCAAACACCATTTGATTTAACCACAACAGTTGAGAACAGCAACTAGCGGCAGCAACATACTCTGATTCGGCTGTGGAGAGTGAGATACAATTCTATTTCTTACTTGACCAAGAAACCAGATTGTTACCAAAATAAAAACACCCTCCGCTAGTGCTCTTCCGGTCATCGACATCACCTACCCAATCGGAATCACTAAATCCTACAAGATGAATGTTAGAATTCTTGCAATATTTAATACCAAACCTAATTGTGCCAGAAACATAGCGAATAATCCTCTTAACAGCTTTAAGATGAGATTCTTTAGGCTGAGATTGATATCTCGCACAAACACCAACACTAAACATAATGTCAGGACGACTAGCTGTTAAGTACAATAAACTCCCTATCATTTCTCTATACATGGTAGAATCAACATTGCTACCAACATCGTCTCTGCTCAACTTTTCGGAAGATCCCATAGGTGTCTTCATAGGTTTAGCATCTTCTAATCCGAAATGCTTGACCAATCCTTTAGCATATTTGCTTTGAGAGATGAAGATCCCATCTTTATCTTGCTTGATTTGTAGACCAAGGAAATAGTTGAGCTCTCCTACCATGCTCATTTCAAACGTGTTGCACATTAAGTCTACAAAATCTTTGAGTAGATTAGTACAATTCGAACAAAAAACAATGTCATCAACATAGATTTGCGCTACAGTAATATGTTTTTTATTTTTCTTGATAAATAGTGTTTTATCAACTTGGCCTCTTGCAAAACCAATTTGTAGCAAGAAATCGGTCAGTCTAGCATACCATACTCTAGGGGCTTGTTTCAGACCATACAAAGTCTTTTTGAGCTTAAAAATGTGTGAAGGTTTCTCATGACATTCAAACCCCTTAGGATGTTCGACATATGCCTCTTCATTGAGATAACCATTCAAAAATGCACTTTTAACATCTATTTGATGTAAAGTAAAACCTAAATAACATGCAATTGCACATAAAAGATGAATGGATTCAATCCCTGCAACAGGGGCAAAGGTCTCATCAAAGTCTACCCCTTCAATTTGGGGTATAACCTTGAGCAACTAGACGAGCTTTGTTTCTGACAACATTGCCAGATTCGTTCGTTTTATTTTTGAAAATCCATTTTGTTCCAATTATATTTTTATCTTTAGAACGTGGAACTAGTTCCAAACATTATTTCATACAAACTGGTTTAGTTTCTCATGCATAGCATTGATCCAAAAATTATCATTAAGGGCATCCTTAATGTTTTTTGGTTCAATGTTAGACAGAAAACAAGTGTTTAACATACAAACATTTAAAGAAGACATACATACCAGTTTCAACATTTCTTTGTATTCCTCTGAGTTCTTGCTCCTTGTTTGAACTCCTTCGGATTGGTCACCAATGATTTGTGAGTATGGATGATTCTTTCTAATTCGACTTGGAGGATCTCTTCTTAGTTCATCTTCGGCATTCACTAATTGGTCGTCTTCACTGTCTGAAGTGCATGTTGACTGGTGTTTTAACTAGAACTTCATCATTTTGTGGAACATTGATTTTGACATTCCCTGTGGATGTCTTGTTCTCAACATCAAGTCCAGTATGATCACTTGACATTTCACTCGTGTCAAGAAGATCCATCACCTCATCCTCTTCAGAGTTTGAAGCAATACCTGTGTGATCATCAAACACAACATTAATTGATTCTTGGACTGTTTTTGTCCGAAGATTGAACACACGGTATGACCGACTGTCAGATGCATATCTTAAGAAAATTCCCTTATCGCTCTTAGCATCGAATTTTCCCAAATGGTCCTTGTCATTTAGGATGTAACATACACATCCAAAAACATGAAAATACTTCAAATTAGGCTTCTTGTTCTTCAGAAGTTCATATGGTGTCTCTGTCCTGCCAGGGCGAAGAATCACTCTATTCCCGATGTGACAAGCAGTGTTCACTGCTTCAGCCCACAGCTTCTTAGACAACCGTTGTGCTTGTAACATTGCTCTTGACATCTCTTGAAGAGTTTGGTTTTTTCTTTCAACCACCCCGTTTTTTTTAGGTGTCTTTGGTGCAGAAAACTCATGGATGGTGCCTCTTTTTGCACAGAACTCTTCAAACATCAAGTTTTCAAATTCGAGCCCATGATCAGTTCTAATGCACTTGATGTTAGACTCATGCTTTCTTGACACCATCCTGCAGAACTTATTGAACATTCTGAATGCTTCAGATTTTTCTTGCAGAAATTCAACCCATGTGAACCGCGAAAAATCATCCACTATAACCAGAATGAACCTTTTACCACTCATGCTTTTGGTGTCAACTGGACCCATGATGTCCATGTGAATCAGATTGAAGCATTTCGTGGTTTGACAAGATGAAGAACTTTTATGCAGAGATCTCACCTGTTTGCCCTTCTGACATGCACTGCAAACAACATCGAGATCGATCTTCACTGATGGAATACCTCTAATAGCATCAGCTTTAATTAACTTCTTCAAACTTCGAAAGCTAATATGATGAAGTTTTTGATGCACAAGTTGAGTGTCAATATTGACTGAAACATTGCATTTCTCGTTCTTGTCCGCATGGTAGCAATTATTCAATGCCCGACTTCTGAACATAATGCACTTATTCTCGCTATCAAAAACTTCACAGGTATTTTTATTGAATCTGACATGCATACCATCATCACATAGCTGACTTATGCTGATCAGATTTGCCGTTAGACCTTCGACATAAAGCACATTGCGTAACTTGGGAAAATTCTTAACATTCAAGGTTTCTTTTCCCACTATATTACCTTATGCTCCTCTACCATAGCTCACTTTACATTTGCTTGTCATGGAATAGTCATCGAGAAACTTTGGATTTCCTGTCATATGCCTGAATATCCATTGTCAAAGTACTATGTACTAGCAATGTTGGCTTTCAGCGAAGTGTACACAACATTGCATGAAATTTTTACCTTCTTGGAACTTTTCTTCTTTTTTAAAGTTTTGGAAGAACTTTCCATGATAATCTTTCCCGTTGCTATATCATCATGATATTTGAAGCAATACGGTTTGATATGTCCAAGCTCTTGACAATAATGACAGACATATTTCTTCTCCTTGGATTTGTCATAAACATTTGGTTTGACATTTCTGTCAACATTGACTGGAACATCCTTAGAGCTTTCTCCTTTGACAAACTTGATAGGGTTAGAGATAGATATTGAAGAACTTGATGTATATCCCAAACCTGCTTTAGTGGTTTTTCCCAATGTCAGAACCTCATTTAGGGTAGACATTCCTTTGTTGAGTTGTTGAAAGGTTTTTGAGGCAGCTTCTACTTCCTTTCTCAACTTATTCAGCTCAAGGTCACTTCTAGTGAGTCTAATTTCAAGGTCCAGTACCCTTTGCTTTAGAGTTTGGTTTTCTTCCACGAGAATCCCAAATTCCTTCGACTGTTCAGTCCATTGGACACACACTTCATCTACAACCTTATGCAGTTGTTGTAGAGCTTCCCGGTGGCTAACATCGGACCGGTCTTTTTCCACCTGAGACACTTCAGCAGTATTGCAAAATTCATCCAGCAAGGTCATTTCATACCGGTTAGTAGTATTTGGAGGAATGTGAGAAATTTCTTGTATAACATTCTCCATAACATTGCTTGGAACATCTACGGTAACATGATCAAGATTAACATCATAATCATAATCACCATCATCCATGTCAGTCAGAGCATCAATCATTCCGTCTAAGTCATCATTGACTTTCACAAACAACACAGTTTGCTTTCTAGCTTCTTCATCATCGGATTCGTCACTTAAAATGGCAGCACTATAATTTCTTATCTACTTCATGTGAACAGTAGGACACTCATTGGTATAGTGTCCAAAACCCAAACATTCCCTACATTGAATGGAGTCAATGTCCTTCTCTGAATCATCTGGAGATTTTGATGATTTTGTCGACCCAGATGATGTTGATGAGGGAGAGTTAAATAGCCTCCGCGGTTTGAGATTTGGCGAACCTTTCTTCAGAGATCGCACTAGGGAATTGAACTTCTTGGTGAGAAGTGCAACACTCAAGGACTCATCTTCATTGATCTCCTGAATGTTCTCAACATCAAGTTGAACATCTGAAGTTGATGTTACTGACTAAAGTGTAATTCCTTTAGAGGAGCTGTTTGACTTTCGGTTTTCGAGATTTATCTCAAAAGTGAGTAGAATACTCACTGCTTCACTCAAACTCATGTTTGATACATTATGAGCTTCTTCAATAGCAGAAATTTTCATGTTGAATCTCTCCAGAAGCGTGTGAAGAAGCTTTCTTACAATATTCTCATTCGAGATCAGACATCTGAGAGTTGTAGACTCATTTGACACTTCACACAGTCGTTCATTGTACATTAAAATAGTCTCATCTTCTAACATTCGCAGAGTTTTGAATTTGGAAATGAGTAGCCTGAGCTTTGTTTGTCGTACACTGGTTGACCCTTCACAATGTTCCTGTAGTATGTTCCATGCTTGATAAGCTGTAGTGCAATTGCACATCATTTTGAAGCACGAAACATCTACCGAGACAAATATAGCATTGAGTGCTCGAGAGTTGAAGTTGGAGATAATTCGGTCATCATTAGTCCACTGGGTTTCTGGAGTAAGGATGAAAACTCCATTAGGTCCTTCCATCCTTGGAGGTGACCATTCTTCAATCACGGCCAACTAAGTCCTCTCATCGACGGACTTGATATACATCTCATGCGAGAATTCCACATAGCATAATTCTTGTCATTACTATCCAATGCCGGAGGATAGCACTGGTTAATCTTAATGTGTCCATTTCAGTGAGTCAGCAATCTAAAGATCGAATACTTAGTGTGTTAAGTACAAGCTCTTGATGCCACTTGTTGGAATTAGTTGCCTCAAACACTGGAAATAGACACAGAAATGTAATGTCAAACTCAATGTTAGTGATAGTTGAAACACTATCCTTAACATAAAATGCTAAAATTTAAATTCAATGACACAAAGATAAATTTTAAATCATATACAACATGTATGTGATTACCACACGGTGAAATTATGCTTCCACGAGCCAACACAATGGTTAAGTTGATGATGTCAGACGCTGAGCTCTTGACACCAAACAAAATACATGAATCCTAATCTAGCTATCAACTAATTTGAATTCAAACAAAATACAAATCAACCTACCATTAATTTGTATACAAACTAGCAATGATTCCACAACCTTCTATCTATCCTAACTTGTACAATCTATTCTCATGAATCGATTGAACAACAATGAACAACAAAAGTAAGAAGAAGGAACGAAGAACGAAATCAATATGCTAAGTTTGCGACTCGAGCTTTTCAATCTCTACACACAACAGCAAGATTTCTTCTGCTCAAATAATTCTCCTCAAGTGTGGTTCTTGCTCATTTAATAAGCTTTTCATCACTTGAGCCGAACAAGGTTCATGTCTTCTCCTTCTTGATCGTGGGTTGAAGATAACCGTCACTACCACTACTCCATCGTGATTGAGGAAAACCGCCTCCATGGTGTGGTTGAAAACATAACCCACATTCATCCCTATTTTCTGATAATTTTCAGCAATATAAATTCTGAAAAAAAAAGCGGTTAAATAGAGATTACAAGGAACCTAAAATATAGAAGATAGTGTTTTGACTTATTCAAACTCTCTTATAAATAATATAATCATATATATATATATATCCGTTTATTTTAAATAAATAATTTCGTGGATATATATATATATAATTTGATATATATATGAGATAAAAACAAATTTATTAAGAAATAAATAAATAAATCAATCTAGGAAATGATAAGATTAATGGCGACGAATGTCACAGACAATGTTGTAGGGAGTCTGCATGACATTAAGTTCAACATTGAACTTAACAATCTCAATGTCGAACAACACTCAACAGTATTGTGTGAAAATTGTTGTAGTTCTTTATTACAGACAACAGTTTATAATAAAAAACAGTTGTATTTTAGTTACTTCTATAAAAAAAACAACTGTTTTATATTAATCTGTTGTTAGTTTTTTAGTTTTCAACCTATAAATGTATGCACCATAGACAATATAATTAAATAGCAAACAATTTAAATAGCAAACAATTTAGCTAATAATAATATTTATTTAAAATTAATGAATGAAGTCATAAACATAGAAAAATATCTAGTTGAATGGCTGACATATATCTAAATAAAATTCTACAGAGTCTAAAAAATGTGAATGCTAAACTCCAACTATCTCATGAGTTGTGTCTTCAATATAAATGAGAAATCTCTATCAACAAAATTTGTACAACAATAGCTCCCGAGGATGTTCTTCACTGTGAACCATCTCTCTTCCCTTCACTAATTGACCACATGTCTGCATCAACAATAAAATAAAAATATGCGTATCAGAATTTCCGGCATACCTTATTTTTCTCTAAGCATTTACTTTGGTGATAGCCTGAGAGGATCATCACATTATCACAACTTAATCCATAAATGTGGTTCCCAATCCCATCTTACAAATTTTGATTCCCGAAAGAAACAAAATTTTGGAATTTCAGTTTTAACTTCCAAAACATGATTAACAAACATAGATTCTAAAAAAAATTGAAATTTATTTTGATAGTAGTCTTATACCTTGGCAAGAATGCACTCCAAACTTTGAATTTCATTCTTGGAATAAACAGGACCTTTGTCCAAGCAGCTCTTGGCACCTTTCACATTGATCTTCCCGTATCTATATACAAATATATATATATATATATATTATATTATATTTTTTAGGAAGATTCATTTACCGATTACCATTTATAAAGAGGAAAATGGAATAATAAGCCTTTATGAAAATCTTGAAGTAGAACCCTCCAGCTTATCAGCTTCCTTACAATTTTTTTAATTCAACTTTCTTCTCCTCAATTGGTGGACTGAAAAACTCCTTGACTAAGGCATCAAGGGCCTCAGCAATAATAGCCTAGGAAGATAAATGAAATCAAACAGGAGGACCAAATAGGGGAAATATCATTTGATTTTCCACAAACCTTGGAAGTCAGTTGGCCCTTTGCATCTCATATAGTTCCGGACATCTCATTTATGAAACTAACAAAGTCGTCTGAATCTTTGCCGACATCGTATTCTTCACCAACCTTATTGTTCTTTGGGAAGAATTTCAATGTAGAGAAACCACTTACTCCGTACCTGCTCTGCAGAAGACATGCATAAGTTGAATTTTAAATGCTCAGTCAAAAATGACCAAAGCAAGAGAATAAAATAGATAACTTATGCATCAAGGTCTAAAATCAAAATAACAAACAGTAAAAAGCATCAACATCAACATTTGCAAACGTATGAGAGTACTTTCTTACTTCTATACTTGTTTATGTATATGCCAAAGAAACTACTTTTTTAGGTTTGTGTTAGTAGCTCATACTTCAACTAAAGTCCACAAAGATTGGTGATTTGATCGTGAAAAATGAACTGCTTCTGGAATTAATTTCATGGGGTAAATCTCCAAAGCATCAATTATAGATAAGCAAATTAAGTAAAGATTAACAATCAATCAAGAATCATCACACAACATTCAACAAATAAAAATCAGCCAACCTTTCCAATCATAACATATTTTTACATCTTAAAACTAGCTAACACCAAGCTTTTCATACTCCGGAGCAAGCTTTTTAAAGTGCCCATGCCTGCAGCCAAACTATGTTTGTAAATCTACAACACTTCCCGAACATCATAATACATATCAACTCTGGATCAATAAACAAATCTAGCAAAAATATTGTTATTGCTTCTTTTCACTTCTACTGTTAAGGTAAAAAAAAGTTCTTATTACTATTACATGCATATCACAAAGAAATTGATTAGTCCACCTATTCTTTCCGATCCTCAAACAACTTTGATAAGGACCGAATATGTATTACAGATAGTGGATCTATGATATATTTATTAATAAATTTACTTTACAAGGTCTCTATTCTTTTAAAATTCAAGGATCAAATTTTATTATGGATTGCATCAACTTTCACGCTTATTCAAATAGCCAAGATAATAAAATGCCAAATTAAGTGGATTGCATCAACTTCCTTGTGCAAACATACTTCAAAAGCATTCTCCATTCTCTTAATCTCTTCTATATCTCATGATGATTACTGCATTGTCCTTAACCCAAACTTCCAGTTCCCATGACACATTTTAAATAATAATAGTAGAAGTTCTCACTTTTTTGTCAGATTGAATTTGGATAGGAAAAATTTGAATGAAATTACTACCAGTATTTCAACCGAACTAGGGGTGAGCATTCAGTTAATACGGTCGGTTTCAGCCCAAAAATCAAAAACCAAATAAACTGAATTTATGGAAATTTTAACCGAAATAACCGAACCATTTTTTATTCAGTTTTTTTGGTTCATTTTTAAATTAATATAGATTCAGGCTTCAGCTATGAGAGATTAACCTAAATCATATAAACAAAATTCACAAATCTACAACTAACAATAAAATCAATACATCATAAATCAGACAATCAGAAATATGCAATCTGCCAAATATGCTAAGTCAATTTATTTATGTTCATTACTTCATCTATGTATGATTAATATCTGGTGGAGTCGCGGAGCAAAGCAATGGCAATCGGCACTCGACATGAGTTTTTGCTTACCAAAACCTGTATAAAATTCACATAAAACAACTCTAAGTTTTTAAATATCAAAACTGCAAAACTGCAGTCACCATTCCATTCACCTACTTAGAAATCCAGTTGCACAATTTAGAAGAGGATCGCATTATTCATTCATAAGTACACAAAACTAAACTTAAGGACTCAAAAGACACATACATTGCAACTCCAAGTATCTATGGCGAAGTACCGAGAGAGAGGCTGTTGTGGTTGATGCTCATCGGCTAGCGAAGTCGCGAGAGAGAAACTGCTCCTCATCGGCCGACGAAGTCGATAGAGAGGGGAGGGCTGCTCCTGCAATGCTGCTCGGCGAGAGGGATGGAGAAATAAGAAATGAACAACGGAGGCCGGCGGGAGCGACGGGGTTAGGCCGGATGGCTTCGTGTTGGGGTCAGAATTGAGAGTTCAGACTTGAGGGGATAGATGGCGACAGCGAGAAAGAGAGAAACACTCATTTCTGTGAAGGTGAAGCCGTGTGAAGTTCAGAGCGGCGGAGACAGAGATGGAGAGTGTTGTGTTGTGTGAATTCAGAATGTGTTGTGTGAATTCAGAAAGATTGGCGATTAGGTTTCCGTATAGTATCAGGGCCTGTTTCGTTTCCATATATACTAGTATATCAGATATTAAATATGGGTACGGATATCTGTGGTATCAGGTGTTTGAAATGAACTTTTCTGATATGAAATATCAAATCTTGATTTTTAAAAAATAAAGTTGATTTTTAACTGAAACGTAATAATAATAATAATAATAATAATAATAATAATAATAATAATAATAATAATAATAATAATAATAATAATAATAATAATAATAATAATAATAATAATTTTCTAGCATACCAAATTATACCAAAGTCCAGCAGCTTGACTTGAATCATTCATCCTAAAAATATTAAAAATTTCATATATAATACATGCTCAAAATATTGTAAATTTCATATGTAATTCATGCTCAATCATTGTTAAATTTAACTTGTTTTACAACAACATATGAACTAATACAACATTCAAATAACAAGCAAATAAAGAAAACTTGCAAATACAAATCAACTAGTAAAACATTCAAATAACATTACAATAAAGAAGACTTGCAAATACAAATCAACTAGAGCTAGACATCCAATTGTTAGTTGTATGAGTTCTCTCTTCTTTCTTTTTATTGAATCAAGCTCACATGGATCCATTATCAACAATCAAACTACACACAAAACATTCATAATCACATAATTAATTAATTTCTAAAAAAATCAGAAACAAAGACAACAATATATAATTTATACTACCAAATTGAAGTAAATTCATTAGAAATTGCTAAATGCACATGACAGTATGCAACGTCCCAGAGCAACCAGTTCAGTGCAAAAAACTATATCCCGACAATTAGTTAATTATAGAAAATTGGTTGCCAATACAACAGGTTGACATATCTTGTGAAAAAGACAACAAAATTAAATTCCAATACACAAATGACCATGCCTTGTATATACCGAAGAAATGCCCCTCAAAATTAAAATTAGACTAACCAATCATAGACTCGTATACTTGAGCAAAGGCATTGCTGCGTATACAATCACTAAGGTTGCCACATGTCCCTATAAACATAAATATTTAGATTCAAGTTTTCCATTAAAGTGGCATTGACGAAATTCTTCAACCAGACTTCAAAGAATTATTGAAAATAAACTAAAAATAAATAAAGGAAAGAGACTTGGTCTCTCTGTTCTAAAGATGCCAGCTTCGCCAAATAATGGATTTATCAAACCACCAAACTCCAACCTTGATATTCTATCTTAATTAACAATGTATCTACAAAACACCGTCTAAGAAATCATAGACCACAACACGCACATAAACACGCACACACATACAGAGAGAGAGAGAATAAATTAAAAACAACAATAAAAACGTTAATTACAAATAGGAAAACGCAGGCACGAGCAGACCATGAAAACATTAGCGTATTCGTATAACAAAATGCAAAACCTAGAAACGAACTGCCCTTTTGAACAAAATAAAAATGACAAAATTTAAAAAGAGGACAAAAAAACCAACATTAGAAAGAAAAAAACAAAAAGCCGAAAAAGCTTACGACTAGTGAATTAACGATGCGGTAAAGTACGATGTTGAATCTGGAATCCTGGAGAAATGCGAGAAAACCCCTAGTGAGAGAAAACAAAAATTGAAGCCAAGAGGAGAAAAAGAGGAGAAAAAAAGAGATATGAGTTATACCGGTGTAAATATTGGTATATGAGATATGTTAAAAGTGGGGATATGGGTATATCAAAGATATCAATTTGATATCCATATACTAATATACCAAACACATGGTATGGGTATGGGTCATTTTGATACCCATACCTGATATACGTATATGGATACCAAACGTGCCCTTAGTGTATTTATTTTAGAAAATTAGCGGTATATATAAATTATTATTCGATTTTTTTATGAAAAAAATATAAATATTGGAGTTTCTTAAATAATAAAAAAATATTTGCTAATTAAAATATCTATAGGGTTATTGGAGTTTTTTCCAATTTATTTAAAATTATTTTTTTTCTATAATCATATTACATAAAATAATTTTATAATTAAATGTAAAACATAGAAAAATCTATTAATTAAATTTAAAGTAACAACACATATTTACATCACTTACGCAAGTCGTTGTGCAATATCAGCAACACTCGATTCACAACGGTCATGATTAGAACTAACTGTTGTCTACGTAACAATGGAAATTGACAACGGTTAAAACAACCGATGTTTATCATTTTAAACAACTTGACAATAGTTTTGCAACCATTGTTTTTAAACTGTTGTCTAATATCACAAGTACAACACTCCACGACAACGGTTAGTTTGAAATAGTTGTTGTTTGCTGAAGAAGAATTCAGACATACAACGGTTTATATATAAACCGTTGTGAAAATTAAAAATACAACGATTTGAATGTAAAACCGTTGTCATAAAGGTGTTGTCTATTAGTACATTTGTAGTAGTGAGATTATGATGTTTAATGAGTATGACCTGTCGATTTTTATCTCACTAATATGATATTTGATGACAATGTTTACAGTTCTTTTGAAATCTGGACTTGCTTAGTGTGTGGCTATATTTTTTATTTTTGTAAAAATTATACTTGCTTATTTTTAATGCAAAGGATTGTTGATTTTTTTCCAACAAAATGACAATTTATTTTGGGGTGCCACGGATAACTTTTATATTTTTGAGTTTTTGTAATAATGTCTTTGACATTGAATCGCCGCAGGTACTTGATGGTGATGATTATAGGAAACGAGTATATATTTTATGTAATTGAACATTAGATGTGATTTTTTTAATTCGTATTTAGAGATTATTGAAATTTGGGTGAATTTGTATCAAGATATATTGTATTTTGAATAAATTTATATCTAGATATTCTATTTTGGATGATTAATTATCATTTGGATTTTATCAATGTATTTCATTATTTATTGGTGATTTACAAGTTTTATATCGCAACAAATAAAATTGTGGAATTAAAAAAAACAAAAAAAAACTTCACGACACAAAATTTACAATGGTTTTTTTTATAAAAAACCGTTGTGAAATTACGACATTTTTGTAAAAAACCATTGTGAAATTACGACGTTTTTGTAAAAAACCGTTGTGATATTACAATGGTTTTATAAAAAAACGTTATAGTTTGATAACGGTGTAAAAAAAACCGTTGTAATTTCACAACGGTTTAAAAAAACACGTTGTTATCCCAGTTGACAGACAACACCGAAACATCAAATAGACAATGATTTTTAAACCCGTGTCAAATTACAATGGTTTTGAAACCATTGTCTATGTGCATGCAAAATTTACAACACTAAAAAATACAATGATTTTTATATGAACTAGACAACAGTTATAAACCATTGTCTTTATGACTTTTTTTCCAGTAGTGAGTTACCCTATAAATAGAGATTGGTTATTAACTAAGTTAAAACCCTAAAAGGTGAAGCATATTTTTTTATCCCACTTACCATATTCATTCAAATTGTGGGCATAAAAAAATATCAGTCATAAATTAACTAATGGATAAATATTGTAATATAAATCAGTAAATATTGCGAAATAATAAGATTATTAAAACTGGAAAAGACCGATGTAATGGACAATGAGTATAATATCCAACGTAACATTGACACCCAATATTATATACGATGTGATAAACCCTCATTTCAACATATACAAGTAATTAATTAGTTCCAGATCACTCAATTATAAATTTACATATAAAGCTCACACGCACACGGCACACACTTAACTATTTTAATAATTTTAACAGGCATCAAAGTCTCTAATTGAGAGCCATCTCATTCTTGGTACATTTTCAGAATTCTTAAGTTCCAACGTAAGAGACACTTCTCCCGCCTGAGTCCCAGAGTTAGCATGCATCTCGGCGTTGGCGTCCGTCATAAAGGCCTGGTGATCGGAAGGTGACGGTGCATCTGTGAACACGGCTGTGACGCCGGGTTGCGCCACCTGTTTAGCCTGCCTAAAATTGGTGTTTTGGGAAGGGTCGTTTTCCGTTGCATGTAACATTTTTCCTCCTTGTATTAATTTTGCTCCAGCGTTATGCATTGGGGCACGTGATTGTGGTTCAGTGAGTTTCGGCTGTGCTGCTTCGGCGTCTTGTACCCCCTCCTGCTGCAGCTCCTGCTGGTATATTTCTTCCACCATGGGCTTCCACAGGCGAACCCTAGCATTTATGAACCAATTTGAAACCTGTTTTTGGGGTTTGATGAGTTAGTACGCAGTACTATATATATATATATATATATATATATATATATATATATGCAATAAATTAGTGTTATGATATCGAATTCAGACCATTCATTGTTTTATATCTAAGGCACAGTAAGAATGTCTTTTTGCTTTTTACTGATTAAAGGGGAAGTCCTAAAATATTTGCAGTTTACTTCTTGCAACCTGAAAATAAATAAATATAGAGACTGGTTCACATGAAAATTTGTATCGGTTGTTAACTAAAAATCAATCTCAACCATTAATGGAATGATCTTGTAAATTTATTGAAAAAGAGATGATCACAATTTCGTACATATAGGCAGATTATTTTAGAAAAAATATAAGAGATAAGGTCCAATTTAGCCCTTAAACTATTTCTCAAGGAACATTTTGACCCTTAAACTAGTTTTGATTCCGGTTAGCCCCTTGAGCTTTCGAACTTAGTTCAGTTAGCCCCTTGAACTTTGGAACTTGACCCAGTTAGCCACTTGAATATAAAAATTAAGTTTTATTTTGGTTATTTCTAAATATAAAAAAATTAACCATTATTCACCAAAAAAAATTAAGAATATACGTTCATTTCTCATTTAATATGTCCAAATATATATCAGCTAGCATAATTTAAAAAAATATATAGATTAATGAGTTAATTGAAATCACATTATTATTAAAATAATTCACTATAAATACAATCCAAAAAATACTTAATTTCTTTTACATGAAGAGAATATCAATAAATTCTGAAGGAAACAACGATACGAAAATGACAAATACGTCACTCCGTTGTCTTGGGATCAAGCGCAACATTATAGAGGTTTAATAAGTCGTCTTTCAGCTAATAATCTATACCAAAATTAAGATTTTAGTGGCAGATAATTATAGCATATGAAAGGAGTAAGTATTAATTATTATTATTGAACTAGCATATGTTACTTAGGAGTAGAGATCCTCTAGTCTCACTTGTGTGTGCCAACTGTGTGCCACCATTAAAATTATATATTGTTAATAATAATTTTTATAAAAATAAAATTTATTTTATCATAACTAATCAAAATTAATATTTATTGCAAAAAAATTAAAATTTTAAAAAAATATATGCCCTAAGTTTGGAATAATCAACCCCAAAAATCAATTATATTAACTAAAAAATGAAAATTAAATATTAAAAAATAATTATAAACCCTAATTGGGTGGAATAAACCCTAAATAATAATGTAACATTATACTAAATCAAAAGAAATTAAAATTGAAGAAAAAAATAAAAGAAAAAGTAATAATTTTAAGGTGTGGCACACGGTTGACACACACAAATTGGGACTAGATGATCTCAAGTGGTTACTTAGACTCCGCTGCTACGTATATATTCATCAATGAAAGAAGCTTGACGTACAACAAAAGTTCTAATTAACCACAATATCGAAATAGTTTGGAATTAATGATTTAAACTAGTTTTGAGGTTTCCGAATCCACTTTACCTCAACCCCGGAGGATGCGCACTTATTGCATTTTTGTGTTGCATTATTAATTTTTTAAATTTTTTCTTCATTTTTTTTTCATTGATTTAAATTTCTCGTGCTTTAGTAAATTTATACATGTTAAAATACTAAAATGTTATAATAAATTCTAGAATAATGCTAGCCAGCTAGATTCTGGCTAGCCAGAATCTAATTTTTTGATGATTAATAAAACTGTATTATTAATAAATTAATTATGTTAATTATTAAATGTTATGTTTTTACTATATTATGCTTCTGTCATCAAATTAGTGATTTGTAATTAATTATTAAAATCACTTCAGAAGCGGATAAGAAGAAAAGGGCGCAGCTTCATCTTCTTTCTTTTCTTCACTTCTTTATTTTTTTTCCATCTTCGATTTCTTCTGAATTGAAGCGCATATAGAGTTGCCCTAATTATTATGGAGGGCATCAATGTAAATTTATTGAATAATTAGTGTTTTATTACTTAAATTAATTAATTATTAAAAATAATAAAAGATTCTGGCTAACCAGAATCTGGCTGAAAATCACTACTCTAAATTCTAATTGGATTGGGTGAATCCTAAATGACAAGTGCAAGCTTAAATTTAAACACGAGAAATTGAAATCACTGATAAAACTATTTTCTTATTATGCAATAGGGAATGCAATACTAAAATGCAATAGATGATTTCATCCACGGAGCATATGATCAAATGTATTGATTAATCATGATAAATGAATAAATTTAGCAAATTTTGGGGGTCAGAGACGGGACCTTATGAGATTAGGAGTGTAATCGAGTCGAATTGAGTTGAATAGTTATAAGCTCGAGCTCAACTATAAAAGCGAAGTTTGACTCGTGTTTTGTTGAGCTAAGCTTGACTAGACTTGATAAATATGTGTACCGGTTGATGTTGATCACACATATCTTTATTTATTATTAATCTTTACCTTTCCTAATTTTGTCGATTTTTTATGTATTTGAATTTAACTTATTTTAATTTAGAGATTGATTTACTTTGAATATTTTACTTGAATATGCTGCAAAATTCTATTTTTGATAGAGTTTGAGTTGGATATGATTATTTTCTTCTTGATAATCTCATGTGTTTCCATCTTTATTTTGTTCCTTCTATAAGGAAACACTCGATTTTGTATCTTTCAAACACTACTATTCATTAAAAGAGATAGGGCTCAAAGTTTTCAGATTCGTGTACTGCAATTTTTCAAGAGAAAATTTTGAAGAGAAATCAGAGTTGTCTTAGTCCGGAATGTCGTTTTCATCTCAAGTTTCTTGCTCTAGAGTATAGCTCCTTAATTTTAGGATCGTTGATTTTAGTTTTTGCCTACATTCAAGCTTTGCTTAGTCTATCTTGTGTGGATGTTTTGGTATTTCGTAGAAATTCCCATGTTCGAAGAATTGAAGACATCTTCACAGAGATTTATTCTCTCCATATATATATATATAGGGAAGGGATCAAATGAGAACCCTTCTCCCAGGTAGGAACTAGGAACCAATTCTAGCCCTTGTTTGACTCAATCTAGACGGCCTAGATTAAATCAGATTTAAGTGGATGGTTGGTGGCATTCCTGTAATTTTCGGCAACTTTGTTGGAGGGGAGGGTAATATAGTAATTCAGTAATTAAACTTTCCTTCTTCAGATTTTTTTCCCGTATTTAATTATCATTCCACTTCTCTCTCTTCTCTCTCTCTCTCTCTCTCTCTCTCTCTCTCTCTCTCTAATTTACTTCGTCTTCTGCGTTTTCATCATTCCTAATCTGTGTTTGGATCGCGTTTTTGATTTTTCAACATCCTTTTATTTCTGTAATTATCTATTTGTCATGAAGTTTCTATACATCTGTGATTCGATGAAGACTCCAGGTATGGTTTTTATTTTGTATTGTTTGATTCAATTTTAAAATTTTAATGTTGATTAATTTCCCAATTCGTTATATTTGCATTGATTTTACAGTTCGTTCTATTGGAGTTCATTACGGTTTTGTATTTACGTTTTTATGTTTGACTGATTTGATCTGTTTCGTTCAGTTTTGTGCAGTATCGGTTGTTTTCTAATTGTTAGGAATCCTAGGGTTTAGTACGAGAATATACAGAATATGCATTAATTTGATCTGTTTATTTGTTTTAGCATGTTAATGTATTCGTTTTAGTCTGTTGTCACATATGTTTTAGCATGTTAATATATTCGTTTTAGTCCGTCGTCACATATGTTTTAGCATCATAACATGCTGGTTTAATGTTATTGCTACTGCACTCTGTGAAACATGTCATACAAACCATGCTTTGCTTTTTTTATTTTTTTCTTTTGTGTGTGTGTTTTTGTGACTCGACTACACAATGTTACATACACCATGTAAACATTAGAATACTTTGGTTCTAAAATGTATGTTGCATGATGCTAGAATGGTACATACCTAATGCTAAAAATCAATTTGTGTGTCTGAACATCTCTTGATGTGATTGTATTATTATTTTTTACCTTGTTCAGTTTATAATTTTTTGATTTTAACGTTTCAGCTTCTTCTGTTTCAAGTGACCGTAGTAAGATTACTCACATGGTAATATGGAGGGTTCTACTTCACATAGCAAGACAATGATGTTTGAGCAATTCTACAATTTACATGCCTCTTCTGAAATTGTTGTTCATCCACCTATTCCAGTTAAAACAAAAGGTAGCGACAGTCGTTTGATATCTAAGAAAGAGGCAAGGAAGAGAAAGGAGAACAAATTACTCAGAATGTGCAGCAATTGCCACAAGTTGTCAGATTATGATGCTAGGAACTGTCCAGCTTGATGTTATTATAGCGATTGTGCATAGTTTAATATCATGTTTTACCATGCTTGTGAATTGTTTTCAACATATTCATTTTTAAGAATATATATGATTTTTAATAAAAGTGTTTATGACATTTCCTTTGCGGTAATTATATTATTATTAAGTTTTATTAACCATAATTACCGTTTAGAATATAATGTTGAAATAACGGAAGCATGAGGTTATATACATTGTCAGATTCCTATTGCATATTTTATTTATCAGAACATGCTAAAATGATAAATGAATGAGGCTAAAATGAGCGAAGTAGGAGGCTAAATTTGATGTGACATTTTCCACTAGGGTTCACCGTTCCCAATTAGGATTTATTACGTTCCAATTATTAATTATCAGATTCTCATTAGGGTTCACTGTCCCTAAATAGGGTGTATTGCATTTCATTCCAATGAAATCACCATTCAATATTTGTTTATCAGAACATGCTAAAATGAGAAATGAATGAGGCTAAAATGAGCGAAGTAGGAGGCTAAATTCTATGTGACATTTTCCACTAGGGTTCACCGTTCCTAATTAAGGTTTATTACGTTCCAATTAGGGCTCATCTGATCCCAATTAGTAATTATCAGATTCCCATTAGGGTTCACTGTCCCCAAATAGGGTGTATTGCGTTTCATTCCAATGAAATCATCGTTCCATATTTTGTTTATCAGAACATGCTAAAATGAGAAATGAATGGGGCTAAAATGAGTGAAGTAGGAGGCTAAATTTGATGTGACATTTTCCACTAGGGTTCGCCGTTCTCAATTAGGGTTTATTACATTTCAATTAGGGCTGATCTGATCCCAATTAGTAATTATGAGATTCTCATTAGGGTTCACTGTCCCCAAATTGGGCGTATTGTGTTCCATTCCAATGAAATCACCGTTCTATATTTTGTTTATCAACACATGCTAAAATGAGAAATGAATGAGGCGAAAATGAGCGAAGAGAGAGGCTAAATTTGTATGTTATTGTCTGCACTTAGAATTGCAGCACATATTTTGCTCTCATAAATTTTATCTCGTTTCGGGAAATATTTACACATTTTCTTTCTTAGTTGTCAGTCATCTCCTTCGTTGCTTCACTTTCTTATTCTTTTTTCTTTTTTTATCATCAACTCGTATTTTTCATTTTGTAGTATCTATATAAGTATAGGTGTTTATATAAAACTGTTAGAAATATATTCATAATATCACCCACTAAAATGTATTACACAATATGATAAAATGTTATATAGGTCATGCTAAAATGTTGTATACAACATGCTAATATAAATTTGGAATTTACTCTATGCGAAAATTATGCCTAAAAATGATTTTTTGTATTTTTTATCTATTTTTTTCAAATAAACATATGCAATGCGAGTTAGGTGATTTTAAGAAGTTCTGTTGACATCGCGTGTGTTGTTTTTTGCATCAATAAGATATGATTTTTATGTATCTGTACTCTTTTTATTGATCTAGATATTAAGTTTTTGTTTTTCTTTGTTTGGAAGTGGTGGAAAAATTGAATGTTCTTTAGTGCACGAATCGATTTCTTTCGGTACACGAGTATCGGAGTAGAATCGTGCACCAATTTATTTATAATGTGTGGAATATCAATTTTTTTACTGTTGCACGATTACACGAATTAGCAGAATAATGAACTCGTGTGTATCTATGGATTTTTAAAGTAGTGCACGAATACACGAATAAATATACTAATGCAGTCGTGTTTCAAGTTAATATTCAACTGCTACACGAGTACACGAATGAGCATAATCGTGTTCTCATGTATTGAACTGTTATATTGAACTATTCGTGTACTCGTGTAGTAGTTGAATATTTAACCAATGCACGATAACACGACTTGAATTACTCGTGTCGTAACACTCGTGTACTCGTGTTGCATTATAATTTCGATTTAAACACTAGTATATAATTTTTCTACTTGTGTAAAATTCATGCACCACTAGATTAACTAACTCCAAAGGGAGAAAAACAAACTTTATACTCGTGCATCATGTTTATGATAAAGGTCGAATTGTTAACTCTTCAGGGAATTGTTCGTTATGAGGATGAGGTTGTTCGAAATCATTGTCCATGATTGTTCAGCGACTGTTGAATCTTGTAGTTTTTTCAGTTTTCAGTGTTGATACTCGATTTCAATGGCGGCGACTGGCGAGATATATTTTTAGTTTGAGCGTGAGGAAATATCAATGCGAATCAACATTTTTTATTTCCGGGTGTGATAAAAAATTACTATGAATCTGATTTATTTTTAAATATATTAGATTATTATGAATTTGATTTGTTTTTAAATATATTACGGTATTTTTATTTTAGGAAATAATAATGTTAAAAATACATTATATTCAAATATTATTTATATGGAAGTAAGGGTATTGATGTATATTTACATCCTAAAAAGCTAAATACATCATTTTTTTAAAAACTGGCTATTTACATTATTTACTAAATGATAATGGCTATTTACACCTATTAATACTTAAAATTTTGTGTTGTTATTTAATTTCCATTGCAAGTTACATCTGATGTTAGGATTTGTGTTATAACATTGAGCCTAACACTAATTATGTTTTCGTATTTTATTTATTTGTACCGAAGCTACCCTCCCCAATTCCCTCAATAATAATATTAAATAAAAATGTTTAATTTAAGGGTAAATTTGTAGTTATTTTGAAGGTCGATTAAGCTTGATAAGACTCGTGGGATTATTGAGTTGCCTAGTATTGTTGCATTCGTGCTTGAGCTTGATAAGACAATTTATTAAATCTGGGTTTTTTTTAAAAAAAATTTCGGAAAAACATAGTGGATTAATATGAAATTTTTCCCATGCTATCGAGTGAACACACTAGCTAATATACTTATGTTGCATATATAGATTGTCGCATGCAGTGGCTGTTAGAGATCAGAATGATTTATATAATGCATATATTTTATAATTCAACATCCAATCTTCATTTACATAAGAAATCTACTACTTGGGTGTCCTCAAAGTGATGATCTTTAACTCATGACGGACAAGGTAACTTCAATGTTTTGAAATACTATAGTGATATATAATAATGCGTCATGTTTTCTTTTCTTTTCTTTTCTTTTTGACACAGAACATGTATGCACTTTATTTCCCCTTATTGTTTTAGTTAAATTAAAAATAAATAAATGTGACCACATATTAACATCTCCAACGCAAAACACAGGTACTTAGTTACCCATAAACTAACATACAAAACAAAGAGCCATGTTTATATTTGGGCCTTATTTAATCTGAAAATGAGTACTTTTGGGTAACATGTGAAATTACCAATTATTGATAGAATTTCGACTTTTACGCAGGTCTATTACTTTTCATATAAAAAGTAAACAAATAGCATAATGCCTAGACCTAACCTGAAATCTGCTTTCATATGTCATATATAGTCAGGCTAAAATCAAACATATATGCACTTAAATTTGCATGATGACACAGAGATATTTACATGCATATAAAAAATTATTGAGAAATATAATGACAAAATGCCACAATTCCTTTCAATTTCAACAGATATATATATTCATTAATTTTAACGTTAAAAGATGTAATCGGTACGTACCTGATTCTTTGATAAACTAGTCTGTCGAGATAGCACATGTTTGTCTGCTTCACTCGGGTACCTGAAGTAAAACAACGTCATTATAGGATGCTAATTTGTGATGCGACATGAAATATATACCAAGAATTATAAATTAATTAAGATACACTAGATCAACATAAAGCGTCTAGTTAGCTAGTAGTATGTGACATATATGGGCGAAAGGAAAAATTCTGTTTAATTACTTAGAATTAAATGATTATATATATATGTCCACAAGTACACGAATTGCAAGGTCTGCCAAATTTTCCTGACAAAATCCATCACTTATAAATCCCAGTACGCAACAAAGATTATGCAAATATTTACTGTCCTTCCATGGTAATCATCAAAATTTTACTGCATTTGGAATTTTATAATTAATGTGAAGTTTCTGTATCTTCAGAGTAATGTAAAATCTAAACCAAGTCGTCCCAGTAATTTAGAACCACATATTCTTTAATGCATTCGACAGAACCGTACATCATATTGAGTTCAGAGATTAATAATTAAATGACCGTATCCAAAGTTATTTTATATATCTTTGGGTTAATATCAGTTTTTAATCCTATCTTTAATTTCAACCTATTCACAAAAATATCACAACTTTGTCATAATAAAAATTATTTAGTTAATTAATACCTGACCTTTTTGACTTATTACAAATAGAGTTTGAGTTCATTTTAAGACTTTGAATATGATGTGACATGAGTTACTTTAATTAATTTTCATGTCATTTAAATCTTTGGATCAAAAAATATACTTTAGCTATTAAAAGTTCGAAAATTGATCAGACTAGATTATTGGTGAATTCGAAAGATCTGATATTAACTTGTTATTTATGAAAAGTCAAGATATTTTTGTGAATTATTTGAAAAGTTAGGCTAAAAACTAAAATTAATCCTATTTCTTTCAAAAAAGAAATCAATCGCTAGATCCTAATTAAAATGCAGTAATATATTGTTTCGTTGTGTTTGTCCATACATCTTATGCCTCTACGTGTATGTGTGTGTGTGTGTGAGAGAGAGAGAGAGAGAGAGAGAGAGAGAGAGAGAGAGAGAGAGAGAGAATACGGATGGAGGAAATGCTCAAAAAGCCAGGCTCTGAGTATGTTGACAGAACGCTCAGGCAAGCCCCTCTGAGGCCGCCATGACTCGGGATCTAGCATACCCAATTGCTGAAGCGATTTTTGGTGCCTATATTTCTGCTCAAGAAGCTTCAGCCGCGGTGTCTCGCCTTTCGTCAACCCCGTTACCGCCATCACATCTTTCTCTCCAAGAGCTTCACAGGTCTGCTTCAGCTGCCCTACTACGGCATCCTTTATGCAACGGAAATGACGCGACATCGCCTTCTGTGCCAGCCCAGTGTAAGGCGGAGCCGCCCCTTTCCCCACCACCGACTCAAACGAGTTCACCACCACCTGCATTTGCTCGCAGTACCTCGCATATCTCTCATCCACCTGACATGTCACATTATTAATGTTCATAAAAAAATGAAGACAATAGTACAAGAAGTAGGTACTATGGCACGTATGGTTGCTGATTAAATGATATAGAATAGGAAAAAGTTGAGTAGCATGATCACTCCCACTAGCAAAGCCAAACGCGTTGAAGTTAACCTACGATGTGTGAATGCTTTTTCAGGCAGAGGGAATGTAGAAAAAATGTTGTGACACTGTGCTTTACATGCAATTATTGCGTGTCAAGAGACAAGAGAAGATGATGATAGAAATTAATTAATCAATCTTGAAGAATCTACACAGATCAGTGCAGATTATTTAAATTCTCTTTTAAACCAAAGCTGACATGTATAACCAGCACTACAAGATGATCAGATGTCTTGTTTCAATAATACACCATTATGCACTAGTGTGTGTGTGTGTATTGTTTTTTCAAGATTAAATAGGAAAGAATAATTTGGAAATTAATGGTCCCCAATGAGAGAGAGATTGAGATTATATTTTCTTGATTTTTTATGCAGCGGAGGCTTGTCGATGAATCGATAGACATGTACCCCAAATTGTAGACGTCTATATATCTAATTAAGGGAACATTTAAAATAGCTAATTAACTTAACAGAAATGACAGTTTAATTAGAAACTACATGTCGTGTATACTGAATATATACTACTGTAATTAGTAGTTAGTGCTATGTTTGGTGGTAGATGCAGAAAAAAAAAGTAGTTGAATTAGTTAATGTGAAAATGAATTTTTACGAATTTTCGAATTTCAATTCCTTGTAAATCATATAATTTTTGTACGATGTGCTTTGTTAGAGAAATTAAGTGTCACAAACCTCATCCAGCATAGACAGTAACTTGATTTTTCTCCTCTGGTAGTCGGCCCTCTCGACATGCGACATGGGAGGAAGATGATTTCTCGAGGACGGCGGAGCAGTTCCATCACCATCACCACCAACCTCGCTGCCGCCGATTGAACTATTAGGGTTTCTATCGCGATTCTTCAACTGCCCTTTTCCAACACAGCATAATTCCTCCAACAATTCTTGTGCAGCCTTCAAGTATCTCGAATTCCTAAAGGCGTTCGCTCTATTCGAAGATTCCACAAGCCCATAATGATCTAAGATTCTTGCAGAATGTAAAATCTGCTGCTCAACAACACCTTGATTTTGGTAGAATAATTCCCCATGTCCAATACATACTTTATCCAATTTTACAGAATCTGAGCTTTTCAAAGAGGAAGACAGTGACAGAGAGAGAGCTTGAGCTTCTAGAATTGTTCCACTTCTTCCCAATTCATAGTCTCTGCCGCCGCTTCTAGGGATCCAGGCCAACTGAGATGGTGGCTCCGCTGTCGGAATCAGTAAATGAAACCCTTGTAGATGAGTGTCTGAGGAGTTGGGAAGTAATTTTTGAAAGTATGAATTTGTGCTAGAAGACGAATCATCAGAAGCTCTAATGTCAGGATTCATGAATGGTAGCTGCATGAAAAATTCAAGAATTCAGAATGTACTACTGTTGTACTACATAAGATCTCATCTCTAATTTATTTCCCATAGGCATAAATCTCACCTCATTTACTGATGCTACTGGCAGTTCGTAACTTGATTGGATCTGATCATCCAAGAAATCGGTGCCTCCTTTTCGCGACAGCGGCAGGTTCATAATCTCGGCTGTGAGCACCCCCCTGGCGTCGTATGCCGGGGGCTGCGCGGGCTGCGAGGGCAATAGAGCTTCGAACTCAAAACCTTGCACTCTTAACATCCAATCCTCTTTCTGTTTTCCTGTCACTGATCTTTCGTTTGCATATGAGATGCTTCCGATGCGTTGATGAAAGCTTTCGGACATGAATCTCTACAAGTAACACGAAAATTAAGGTAGGTAATTAAGATTTTAAAGAGCCTTGATTTTGGGCGTTGTCTGTTCCTCTCTCTCTCTCTCCTGATAACTTCTGCATACAAGGTTAATACCAAAAAGCATAGTATTAAACAAGTCCACAAACAAAAATATAAATCAATGTTTTTTACATAAATAATTTTTCATTCGAGAAACATCGCTTTCTTCTTAAGGAAAGATCAAGTCTGCCTGTTCATGTTTGTGCTTGAAATCAGCTTGCTCATGGAATCTTACAACAGTTTTCGATCAGACAAGAAAAAAAGCAGTGTGAGAGAAGAGATAATGAAAGGAGCTAGAGGATAGAGAAAAAAAGGGGTCACCCTCTTGCTCTCTTCACTACCTCACTTCACTTTCAAAGAACTTTCTATAAAATATACATAAATGTATATATCATCTGATCATTAGTAAGCTAGCTTTTCAAATATTTATTTAGTTAAACAGAAAGTTGAGGGTAGTGAAAGTAGCGTAAGCTAGTTTATAGTCTCATTATAGCTAGATTGTATAATTTTTAGTGAATGGTCATTAATGAATATTAATGTGCGCGAAAATTTATGGGCTTCAAGGTCTTGATAATGTGGTAGCGTTACATTTGTTGCGTGTACGCACATCATTCAAATTTTAAAGGGTTAATAGTTTCTATTATCACAACATAATTTTGAAGGTTTGTGGGTTTTCACACAATATTTTAATTTCTCCAAATATGTTAAAACTTTTTCAAGGTTTTTAGTTTTTCCACACAAAATTTTAGTTGGGTGTTTTTAAACACACCATCAATTTTACATTATACATCATTATTAAAATTAATTTAAAAATAATTAATAGATAAAATACTTAAATACCAGTTAAAATGCTTTTAAAAAAAAAAAAACTCCCCTACGAAGGTACAAATCGTTGCAAACTTCATCATGCATTCTCTCTGCCAAGATGGATGACGGCGCCTGCTCATAGTTTGGTTGTTGCTGGTGATGTGGTAACTTCTCCGATTAGTTCAGAAAAAAATTATTGCACCATAGGGAGTGGGTTGATTTTGAAACTATAAAATATGTTTGAAAAATTCAATTCTAAAAGACAAATTCACAATAAAATTTTCATAATAATATAAATCATTTTCTCGAATTATAAAAATTCAGACAACACTTCATTTATAATATTAATAAATTTCATGCTCATAGACATTACCATTCAACAACCAACCACACAAGATAAAACTTTTCAACTAACCTGTCATTTTAAAATCAAACCTTTCGAACAACCAATTAAAAACATGTTCAATCTTGACTAGTCAAAAATCCATTATTCAACATTCAAAATATGCTAGCAAGGCCACGATGAATACACGCGTCCGTAAAGTATTTTAAATAATCCATAAACATACAGCGGAAACATGAATTGAATAATCATATTTGTTGACCACAACTAAACAGAGTCAATATTTCAAAAACAAAAATATTATCAACCATACAAGATGTCCCCATTAGTCTATGTCCGCCACCTGCCGTCATCAATTACCTGAAAATATTTTTAAATAGTGGGGCTGAGTGTAAGAAAGCACTCTGTGGGAATACTCAAACATTCATCCAATAATTTGCAATAATAATATCCATAAATTAATATTTGACATTTCATAATTCATACGCTCAATATACATAGTGGAGTTCGACGTTAATGTGATCACATATCATATCTTATTCATACATAAACATGTTCATGAGTAATTACACTGAAGTGCCATATTCAGATCCTCATATGAGTCATATCAAATCCACATTGAGCAATATAAGTATAATTCATTTTTTTATAGTCGACAAAAGTTTAAATATATTTTCTGATGCGATCCTCCCATGAGTATCAGGTTACAACGATGGATTTGGATGAAAGATCCCGAGCCCTAAATTCACAAATTTGGATGAAAGATCCCGAGCCCTAAATTCACAAAGATGAAGAACCACGATGATGAATGACGCGACCCGATGATGATTGGACACACGAACTCGAAATTGGCGTTGACGCCACAAACAAATATGAATCGCCTATTTGATAAGTCGGGATAATCTCACGGCGTGTGTGTGAAATAGAGAGAATTCTCCAGAGAGAAATAAACTCACAAATAAATTTCAATAATAATCATAATGTGTTTTGAAATAAAGTAATACAACCCTTATATAGATGTGGTAAAAAATAAATAACCCTAAAATAATATCCCTGAAAGAAATAGGAAATAAAACATAAAAATTTGAAAGTCCGGAACACACCATTCAGGGGCGCGACACGGGTCACTCGCATCCCGGGTCACGCTGATACTCGCACCCAGACCAAAGCACAACACGTCGCAGCTCAGAGCAGTCTACTCGCGTCCCATATCGTGCTGATACTCGCACCCAACCCAAAGCTCAACATGTCGCAGCTCAGAGCGGTGCGTTCGTGCCTTCATTCACACTGTTACTCGCGCCCAATAACACGACCGACTGCTCGCGCCCTGACTCGTGCTCCACTATGCTGCAGCTCAAGATCACCGTCTTCCACTTATGCTCGGGTTCTACTTCTTCTACGGATCTTTTGGTCGACTCTTGGCTCCAAACTTCTCGAATAAAAGCACCTAGACTCTCTTTGAACCTTTTAGCTCTTGATCTAGTGATTGGTTCTTCCGGCACCTTGATTGGATCAAGTCCTTCCTCGACTCGGGTCGTATAATTTCCCTCCTCTTGAAAAGGATTTGTCCTCAAATCCAACTCGTCACCTATATCAAACGGACTTAAGTCAGCAACATTGAAAGAAGTACTAACATTATACTCACCTGGAAGATCCAATTTGTAGGCATTAGAATTTAGGCGCTCCACCACTTGAAATGGACCATCCCCTCTAGGTAGTGACGCACGGTCATTTTGCGGTTAGAATAAATCTCAAGAGAGACTTATCCTTATGCCCACTACAAGGCGTAGCTAGCAACGAGAGTAAGGATCTATCCCATGAGGAGCTGCAAATCCTATCTTCGAATGTCACCAATTCCAAAGTTTTGAGGGTTTTTGTGGTCTCCGTACTTTATATTAAAAGACTGTAAACTAAAATAACAAAATAAACAAAAGACAAGTAAAATATTAATAGTAGAGTATTACGGATTAGAACTCAGATTCGAACTTAACAAATACTTGACCAATCATGGGCACGTTGATTACTTATGCAAATCTAATTGTCTGGTTAAAGATACCGGATCTCTCTCAACGTACCCAATCTATCCTTTCAGTATAGACTATTGGGGTTTTTTCGAATTGAACCACCGCAAGATCTAATTGGATGTTCATTAATCCTAATATCACGTAGATCATAAATTGATGTGTCTCATATGTTTTAATTAACCGAGTTTAATTAACATGCAAATCCGGTTTTCAATTCTACTAAAGCGGAAACATAGAATACCGAAAAACGACTTACAAATTAAACGACGGGTTGAGGACAAGATTAAAGGTCTAATCTTGCTGTTGTATGAATGATAATAGGCGCCCCTTGATGCTATTCCAATCCTTGATCTTCTTTTGTATTCCCGGACTGAATCTAGTTTCAGGGTGAGCTGAAATCTACTAGATTAGTATGAAATATGTGGAGATAAAGAGAACACAAGATGAGCTGATCTATCACCCCAAAATTTCGTCCCCCACCTCCTTATTTATAAGGGGGTGGGTGAAATTTCAGTGTCCCAACCCTATTGGGTTTGGGCCTCTATCCCTTTTTCTATCTCCAGTCCATTAAAGTCATATTGGGCTACAACAGGGATCTAGAAGAATATTAAATTGGCCTGCTAATTTATTTAATTTCCAATATCCAATAAACTTAGGATATTATTAAATAAATTAAGTATTATTTTTATTCCACTAAAGAAATAATACTGACCTACCAATTTAATACATATTTCTGAATATGCTTTCTCCTTTAGTCCAGCCATTCCCCGTGTTTAAGATATAATGCCCATTAATTAATTATGTAAGCTTCTGACAGCTATAATTAATTAATATCTTATCCTTTAGTAGTACCACACAAGATTTACTCATGCACATAATAAATTCCACCTGCAGGGTTTCAGTATGAACTTGCATTTTCTCAAGGGGACACTATCAACCTGGCGCACCAGGACACGGTGCCCTAACATATTGCACGACCCATCATAAGTGTAAATGTCACAACCCAAGATATCGAGATTATTGATCCTATGAAAGAATCTCACCCTTTGATAAATCAAAGCTGCAAACACTACACGTATATGTCCGCCAACATATAGGGGTTAAGAACCCGAACTCTGTGGATTCTTATTCTCTCATTTAAGGTAAGAATAGAGAATAGAATCCTAAGTTGATCCTTCTCAATACACTCGTCCGTGTATTAGAATAATCAGTTAGTCAAGATAAACTAACTATCAAATTATTCTACAGCGTACCGACAGCGGGTTCAGTGCCATCTAGACCATGAGCCTTTTAATACATTATAAGGAACCGATGATATGATCTAACCGTGTGTTTACCCACACCATGTCATCTACAATGTAAGTATAGTGAACATTAAATGTAAATATAACAATTTAAATGCAAACAGTGACTGCAATTGTATTCATTCTATATCATCATAAAACCATCATCAATAATGTATACAAAAGACAGATCTTCTAGTATACAAAACCAACAATCTCCCACTTATACTTGAAGCATGTCTTCCAAATATAAAACAAACTGGATAACTCTCCAACTCTAACTAAAATCTCAAACGGCAACTTTGGGTCTGCATCTCACTCCCATTTTCTCCACGTGACCATAGAAGGTCTTAGCTGGAAAGCTCTTCATGAATGGATTAGCTAAATTGTCCTCCGATGCAATCTTGACCACTGCCACATCTCCTCTCTTAACGATTTCTCGTATAAGATGGTACTTTCTCTCTATGTGTTTACTTGCCTTATGGGCTCTGGGTTCCTTCGAATTTGCCACTGCACCCAAGTTATCACAATATACCGTGATACTCTTAGGCAAATCAGGTACCACGCTCAAGTCCAACAAGAAGCTCTTGAGCCAGACGACCTCTTTTGTAGCCTCAAAAGCAGCTACATATTCAGCCTTCATGGTGGAATCCACAATGCATTTCTGCTTTATGCTCCTCCATGCAATGGCTCCGCCTCCCAAGGTAAACACATAGCCTGAGGTAGATTTACTTAGATCTTTATCGGATTGAAAATTTGAGTCCGTGTAACCCAAATGCACTAGACTATCAGAGTGGTATACCAGCATATAATCTCGAGTCCTTTTCAGGTACTTGAGTATATTCTTAGCCGCAGTCCAGTGACCTTGTCCAGGGTTAGACTAATATCTGCTTACCATACCGACTACATAGCATATATCAGGTCTAGTGCATAGCATAGTATACATAAGACTTCCCATAACCGTAGCATATGGAACGCCCTTCATCTCATCTATCTCAGTCTTTGTGTGGGGACACATATCCTTGGATAGATGAATTCCATGCCTGAAAGGTATAAAACTTTTCTTGGAATCCTGCATGTTAAACTTAGCTAGCACTGTGTCGATATATGTCGTCTGGGATAAGCACAACACCTTTTTCTGGCGATCTCAAATTATCTTGATGCTAAGGAAGTGTCCGACTTCTCTTAGATCTTTCATATCAAACTGCTTTGACAACCATACCCTTATGTTAGATAATACTTTCTTACTGTTTCCAATAAGTAAGATATCATCAACATATAGCACGAGGAAAGCCACCACATTTCCATCACTCTTCTTGTACACACAGCTCTCATCCGGACATTGCACGAATCCATATGACTGGATAACCTCATCAAACCGGATGTTCCAAGACCTTGACGCCTGCTTGAGTCCATAAATGGATCTCTTAAGCTTGCACACTATGTGCTCTTGACCTTTAGCAATGAAACCCTCTGATTGCTTCATGTGGATGTTTTCCTCAAGACTTCCATTCAGGAAAGCTTTCTTGACATCCATCTGCCAAATCTCATAATCCAAATGAGCGGCAATAGACAAGAGAATCCGAATTGACTTAAGCATGGCTACCGGTGAAAAGGTTTCCTCATAATCGATCCTTTCTTTCTGAGTGTATCCTTTCGCCACCAATCTTGCCTTGAAGGTTTCAACCTTCCCGTCAGCTCCTCTTTTGCATTTGTAAACCCACTTACACCCAATGGGTTTTATCCCATCTTGTGGTTCTACAAGCTCCCAGACTTGATTGTGATCCATAGATCCAATCTCAGACTCCATTGTAATTTTCCAAGAATCTGCATCTTTATCTTGGATCGCTTCATCGTAGGTCCTGGGATCCAATTCATTTAGTCCTTCAGGGAAATCTGAAGATTCACCCAAACCAATGAATATGTCAGGTTGGCGTACAACCCTCCCACTGCGACGAGGTAGTTCTTGTACTTCTGTGACATGTTGTGCAGTAAATTGTGTTTCCTCTTCTTGTACTGTTGGTGTCAGATTTAAATTTTCCCCTCTAAGTTCCTCGAGTACTATCTCACTTCTTGGCTTGTGATTTATTACATAGTCTTCCTCTAAGAATCGAGTATTGGTACTTACAATGATCTTCTGATCTTTAGGACTATAAAATAAACCACTTTCATTCCTTTGGGATATCCAACAAACAGTCTAACATCCGTACGTGGTGCCAGCTTATCAGCTTCCTTATCCAGCACATGTGCTGGACTACCCCAAATCCGAAAATGTCCAAGACTGGGCTTTTGTCCAGTCCAAAGTTCTGTAGGTGTAGATGGGACTGATTTTGATGGAACCACATTAAGAATATAGGCTGCCGTTTCCAGGGCATATCCCTAGAAAGAAATATGTAGATCTGAATAGCTCATCATCGATCTAACCATCTTTAACAATGTTCTGTTTCTTCTCTCCGCCACGCCATTCTGCTGTGGCGTTCCAGGCGCAGTCAACTGAGATGTAATCCCATTCTCTGCTAAGTAGTCCCTAAATTCATTCGAGAGCTACTCACTACCATGATCAGACTGTAGTGATTTAATACTTTTACCTGTACGTTTTTCCACTTCCGCTCTGAATTCTTTGAAAGTCTCAAAGGATTCTGACTTGCAGCGTAACAGGTATATGTATCCATACCTTGAGTAATCATCAATGAACGTGATGAAATACTCGTACCCTCATCGACCCTGAACTGACATAGGGCCACATAAGTCAGAGTGAATCAAATCTAGTACCTCTTCAGATCTATTTCTTTTATCCTTAAAGGGTCACTTGGTCATTTTACCTTCCAAACAGGATTCACACAAAGGGAACAATTCTAGGACCAATGAAGATAAGGGCCCATCGTTTACTAGTCTTTGTATCCATTTAAGGTTAATATGGCCGAGCCTAAGATGCCAAAGATAGGTTTGATTCATTTCTGAGGGTTCTTTTCGTTTGTTAGGATTTATGACCGATGTATTCAGTAAATGCATTTGTGTAGTGTTTTGCATAGGATCAAGTAAATAAAGATGCCCATCCAATGTGCCAGAACAGATAAAATGTTTATCACTAAAGATAACAACCTTGTTATCAAAAGAAACAGAATATCCATCCATAAAAAGTTTAGAAACTGAAATCAAGTTTCGCCTAAAACCAGACACATAAAGACAATCCTTTAAAACTAAAATCCTATCATTACTAAAAGATAAGGTTACGTCTCCCACTGCAACTGCTGCCACTTTCGTAGCATTGCCCATGTAGACTGAAATCTCTCCATCACTCAGATGTCTTTTTACCAGGAACACCTGTAAAGACATGCAAACATGATCAGTAGCTCCAGTATCTACTACCCATGACTAAGTAGAACAAGTAGCTAAACATGTTTCAACGATAAGAGATTGAGACGTACCCTTTTTCTTCTTCTTGTTAGGACAATCCGCCTTCCAGTGACCTGGTTGGCTGAACTTGAAACACTTTGTCTTTGACTTAAATTCCTCAGGAGGAATCTTAGTCTTGGACTTCTTCACCTTAGGCGCCCCCTCTGCAGCTCTCTTGGGTGCGTTCCTCTTCTTCCTTTTAGTATCGAAAGAAGACGCCCTATTTTCAGCTAGGTGTGTCTCCGGATTTCCTTTTTGAAGTAACTCAGCCGCCTGAAGATCCATTAGTAGTTCATTCAGGCCGACAACCCTTTTAATCATGTTAAAGTTCAGCCTGAACTGCTCAAACCTCGGGGACAAGCTATGAAAAACAATGTCGATTTGGGAATCGCCATCCAGCTCTCCACCTAAAGTCTCAATCTCAGCCAGATACCCCATCATCGTGAGAACGTGATGTTGCAATATATTCGACATGGATGCCAGAATGTAACAGCGCGCTATCTCATTAGACCTAACCCACTTATCATATGCAACTTTTTGGGCTTCGTCAGAACCTTCATCTGGCTTCTCAGGACATACCTCTTCAAGTACGTATTTATGTCTTTCCGCAATGAGAAGAACAAGATTAAGGTTTCGAATCCAATCATTGTAATTTTGACCGATTAACTTATTTTCTTTGAGAATAGTGGACAGATTGGAGAGTGCCATGATGATACAGAATAACTGAAAAGTAAACATGCAATACAGTCACAAACTTTAGGATACTCACATATAATCGTATACCTCAAAAAATTATATGTAATCCATCTGTTGGTTTTGTATACTGGAAGGCTTGTCTTTGTATACTTTTCTGATGATATGATGATATGAAATGAAAGTTATTGCAGTCACTGTTTGCATTTAGATTATGTTCTATAATTGTTTTATGCAATGTTCCATATACTTACATTGTAGATGATATGGTGTGGGGAGTCACACGGTAAGATCATATCATTAGAACCTTGTAATGTATTAAAGAGCTCACGGCTTAGATGGTCCTGAACACACCATTGATACACCGTAGAATAATCTGATAAGTTAGTTTATCTTGACTAACTGATTATTCTAGTACACTCGTTAGTGTATCGAGGAGGATCACGATAGGATACTATTCTCTGTCTCTCACCCAGTTACTGAGAGAATAAAGATCCACAAAGTTCAGGTTCTGAACTCATGTGATATTGGCGAGCATATGTGTGCGTTGTTTATTACTTTGATTTATCAATGGGTGAGATCTTTTCGTAGATCGAATTCGATATCTTGGGTAATAACAATGTATACATGATGTCTCGAGCAGTATGCATGAGCACTGTGTCCTGGTGCGCCAGGTTGATGATGTTCTCTTGAGGAAGCACAAGTTCATGTTGAAACCCTGCATGTGGAATTTATTCCGTACATGAATAAAGCTTGTGTGGTACTACTCAAGGTTTTAGATGTTAATTAATTATAGCTGTCAGAGGCTTATATAATTAATTAATGAACATTATATCTTAAACACGGGGAATGGCTGGACTAAAGGAGAAAGCATATTCGTAAATATGTATTAAATTGGTAGGTCAGTTTTACTTCTTTAGTGGAATAAAAGTAAAACTTAATTTATTTAATTATATCCTAGGTTTATTGGATATTAAATAAATTAGTGGGCCAATTTAATATTCTTCTAGATCCCTGTTGTAGCCCAATTGACTGAAAGTGGATTGGATATTGAACTTGAGATAGAGGCCCAGCCCAATAGGGCTGGAACATGAAATTTCGCCCCTCCCTATATATAAGGGGAGGGGGGGCACGAAATTTTCATGAATTTATTGATAGGAAATCAGCCCCTCTTTGTCTCTCAAAGTTATCCACAGATTTCACAACTCTATCTAGTAGATTTCAGCCCACTCTGAATCTAGATACAGTCCGGGAATACAACAGAAGATCTTGGAGTAGAATTTGTGGTGGTCGAATTTTGAGCTAGGTGGCGCCATCCTTGTATTCATTCAACAGCAAGATTAGATCTTTAATCTTGTCCACAGACCGTCTATCTATTTGTAAGTAGATTCGTTTCTATGTCTTCCGCTTTATTAGATTCGAATCTGCTTTGCATGCTTTTTGGTTAGACTGTGATAAACATGCATGTTACATAAAATTATGATTTGCATGAACACGGATTAATGAACAACCAAATGATCCTGCGGTGGTTTAATTCGAAAAAACCCCAACAACTGGTATCAGAGCGGGTTTTGGCACTGTTCTAGGATTAATCCGGGCATAATTTCGAATTGCATGATTAAATTTGATGATAAATTTATGGTGTTTAAATTTTCAGATTTAATTGGCTATGTATTTCGATTTTATGGTATTCAAAACTTGGAAGAATTTGAGATGTAAAAATCGAAAATTCTAGTTTTGAGGGTACTTGAATTTTCGGTCACTATGGGATTAAATTTGGGATGATATTTGATGTTCTTCAAATTTCCAGATTTAATTCTCATAGGGGTCGAAAATTTGGTGTTCAAAATTTCGATTTTGATGTGTTAAAAATTCCCTAATTTTTGTGTTAAAATTTTCGAACACTATAATTAAATTTGGATGGATTTTTGATATACATCAAAATTTCCAGATTTAATTTGGATAGGTTCGAAATTTTTGATGGTTAGATTTGGATTTGGTGATTTTTGATGTGTATCAAAGATTGCCTAATTCTAATCTAGATAGGTTTGAAATTAGAATTTTAAATTTGGTAATTTTTGAAGTGGATCAAAATTTCCAGATTTTTATTCTTGAAAATTTCGAAACCTATAGCTATATAATTTGGAATAGTTTTTTGATTAATGTCAAAATTTCCAAATGTGAACTATAGTGTAATTTTCAATTTTAATAAATTAATTTGGAGAAGATTTTGATGAAAATCAAATTTCCAGATTTATTAATTAATGTGTATCGAAAATTTGGATGTGTTGGATTTAGATTTGATATTATTTGATGTATATCTTAATTTACCTAATTTTAATCTAGATAGATTTGAAAATAGAATTTTAAATTTGGAAGAATTTGAAATGGATCAAATTTCCAGATTTATTATTCTTGTGATTTTCGAAATTTATGGATTATAATTGGATAAGGTATTTTTTGGATATATACAAATAATTATCAAAATCCAATTGTGATAAGATTTTAAATTTGGATAAGTTTTGGAAGATTTTGGATTGGAATCAAATCTCCAAACTTTATCCTTAAAGATTTAGATTCTTATGGATAATATTTGGATTAGATTTTTGATTTATATCAATATATCCAATTATTATTTAATTAGGGTGGTTAGAAAATATTAAATAAATTTGGTGGATAATTATTAATAATTTCCAGATTTATTTTGTAATTATTTTCGAAATATACAAGTTTAAAATTGGTGGATAATTATTTTAATTTCCAATTTTTATCTTGTGGATAATATCGAATTAATTAATTTAATTAATTGTAAAATTCGACTATTATTTAATATTCATGCATAGATATCATATGTTATTTTATGTGGATCATATAATACATGATTGTTGGTTTTGTAGACTGTGTTTGTTTGCAGGTTTACTAACTATCATGGCTCCTTTATTTTATGTGATGTATGTTTATGTTGAATGGATGTTGGCCGTATGCCGGTTTGGCTACGTGATTTTAATCCATGAGAAAATCCATGGATTAGGTCTAGATTTTATTTTACGTTGTTTTAATGTAATAGATATAAAGCTGTTAGACGAGTTTTTGAGTTGTAATTTTTATTCTAGCAATATTAGATTTTTCCTTTCGGAATAGATAGTCTGTATTGAATAAAGATCGGAGATCAACTCAAAAGAAGGAAAGTGGTTCAGCACCAAAAAGGAAGGTTCACCGGGTCACGTCCCGAAACCCTAAATGGAGCTAGGATTTTCGGCGAGGCGCGGTGAAGGGGCGGCGGTTTCATAGCCTGTTTCCGGAGCTGACTTTCCAGTTTTATCTCATCAATCAACATGAGATATAAGCCATGATAGTTGGAATATTACTGTTGCTTATTATGTTGAAGCATGCAATGTATGTTTATCATTTTATGTGATGTTTGCATGTTCGATAATGGGATAAAATGAAACCTCAAACATAAATAACTAAGTGGGAGAGATTCATACCAAAGTATGTAGAAAATCTCATACGGTCTCCATTAAAATCTGGTTTAATTGAGAAGTGATGGGCATGCGCGTTGACATCGGTCTTCCTCCATATCGGATGTGTCATATCACAGATTTCTCTAGAAATTAAATCTCCTAAAAGGATAGCTGTAGAACACTATTAGGACTAACTGACTCCTCCATCTGGAGCGGTTAAATTCGAGTAGTGATCTTGGTACGAAGATAATGGTGTGCACACTTAGATGTAATTTATTGATAAACGTCCACACGATCGTGGCTTATCAGTTAGACGATTACATGACCGTGTTAATTATCCGGCTATTAATTTGCTTGTTGTAAGGAAACTCAACTGGAGGCAAATTAAAGGTTTAACCTATTTAAAGATATTTTTTATAAACGTCTACACTATCGTGGCTTATAAAAGATGTTTTTAAAGTGTCGGTGGAAAAGTATATAATTTTTATGAGGCTTTCGATTATATACTGTTTATCCTAAACGTGTTTTGTGACTGTACTGCATGTTTAATTTCAGTTATTTCATATCATCAATGGCACTCTCCAATCTGTCCTCAATCCTCAAAGAAAACAAACTTGTCGGTGAAAACTACAATGACTGGATTCGTAACCTTAACTTAGTTCTTGTTGCTGAGGGACACAAGTTTGTGCTTGAAGAGGTTTGTCCTCAGACGCCAGATGAGGGTTCTGACAAATCCCAAAAGGTTACATATGATAAGTGGCTTAGGTCAAATGAGATAGCGCGCTGTTACATCTTGGCATCTATGTCAAGTGTGTTGCAACATCAGCATGAGCCTATGAAAACCGCTTATGATATCATGTACAACCTTAGGCAGCTATTCGGTCATCAGAACCGCTCGGCACGCCATTTGGCAATGAAGAAGCTAATAGATGCGAGAATGTCTGGCTCCACACCTGTTAGGGATCACGTTCTCATGATGATGGGGTATTTATCAAAGATCGAAACCTTGGGTAGAGAGCTAGATGGCGATTCTCAAATCGACATTGTTCTTCATAGCTTGTCCTCAAAGTTTGAGCAGTTCAGGCTGAATTTTAACATGATTAAAAGGGATGTCAGCCTGACTGAACTGCTCATAGATCTTCAGGCAGCTGAATTGCTCCAAAAGAGCAATCCTGAGGCCCACATAGCTGAAAAAGGAGCGTCTTCTTCTGGTGGAAAAAGGAAGAAGAAAAACGCACCTAAGAAGGCTGCAGATGAGACGCCTAAGGTGAAGAAGCCAAAGGCAAAGATTCCTCCCGAGGAATTCAAGTCAAAGACTAAGTGCTTCAAGTGTGGCCAACCAGGTCACTGGAAGGCGGTGTGTCCTAACAAGAAGAAGAAGAGAGGTACATCTCACACTCTGGTTGTGGAAACATGTTTAGCAACTTGTTCTACCCAGTCATGGATAGTAGATACTGGAGCTATTGATCATGTTTGCATGTCTTTACAGGGGTTCTTGGTAAAAAGACAGCTGAGTGAGGACGAGATCACCGTCTACATGGGTAATGCTACGAGAGTGGCGGCTGTTACAGTGGGAGACGTTGTTTTACCTTTCAGTAGTGATAGAACTTTGGTTTTGAAAGATTGTCTTTATGTGCCTGGTTTTAGGCGAAACTTGATTTCAGTTTCTAAATTGATTATGGATGGATATTCTGTTTCTTTTGATAACAAAGTAGTTATCTTTAGTGGTAAACATTTTATCTGTTCTGGCACATTGGATGGACACTTATACTTTCTTAAACCAATTGAAAACACTACGCATAGACAACTGTTGAATACATCGATCATAAACCCTAACAAGAGAAAAGAACCTTCGGAATTGAATCAAACCTATATTTGGCATCTAAGGCTAGGTCACATTAACCTTAAGAGGATACAAAGGCTTGTAAATGATGGACCATTGTCTTCTTTGGTACTGGAATCGTTTCCTTTGTGTGAATCCTGTTTGGAAGGTAAAATGACCAAGCGTCCTTTCCAGTCAAAAGGAAATAGATCCGAAGGGCTATTAGATTTGATTCACTCCGACCTATGCGGCCCTATGTCAGTTCAAGCTCGAGGAGGGTTCGAGTATTTCACCACTCTCATTGATGATTACTCTAGATACGGTTATATCTACCTGTTACGTCGCAAGTCTGAATGCTTTGAGAAATTTAAAGAGTTTAAGGCGGAAGTGGAGAAACGAACAGGCAGAAGTATCAAGTCACTACATTCTGATCGTGGTGGCGAGTACCTCTCAAGCGAATTTAGGGATTACATGGCAGAGAGTGGGATTACATCCCAGTTGACTGCGCCTAGAATGCCACAGCAGAATGGCGTGGCGGAAAGAAGGAATCGTACATTGTTAGAGATGGTTAGATCGATGATGAGTTATTCTGAGTTGCCTATTTCGTTCTGGGAATATGTCCTGGAAACAACAGCCTATATTCTTAACTTGGTTCCATCGAAATCAGTTCCCGCTACACCTACAGAACTATGGACTGGACGAAAGCCCAGTTTGAACCATATTCAGATTTGGGGTAGCCCAGCAAACGTGTTGGACAAGGAAGCTGATAAGCTGGCTCCTCGTACTGATGTAAGGCTATTCGTTGGATATCCTAGAGGAATGAAAGGTGGTTTATTTTATAGTCCTAAGGATCAGAAGATCATTATTAGCACCAATGCTCGATTCTTAGAGGAAGACTATGTCATAAACCACAAACCAAGGAGTCACATCATCCTTGAGGAGTTAAGGGGAGGATCGAATCCTACACCAGTTGTACAAGAAGAGGAACCACCAAACACTGCATAACGTGTCACAGAAGTACAGGAACTGCCTCGTCGCAGTGGGAGGGTTGTACGCCAACCTGATAGATTCATTGGTCTGGGAGAGGCTTCAGATTTCCAAGAGGGTCTCAATGAATTGGATCCCAGGACCTATGACGAGGCAATTCGAGATAAAGATGCAGATTCTTGGAAAACTGCAATGGAGTCTGAGATTGGATCTATGGATCACAATCAAGTCTGGGAACTTGTAGAACCACTAGATGGGGTAAAACCCATTGGCTGTAAGTGGATCTACAAGCGCAAGAGAGGATCTGATGGGAAGGTTGAAACCTTCAAAGCTAGATTGGTGGAAAAAGGGTATACTCAGAAAGAAGGGATCGATTATGAGGAAACCTTTTCACCGGTAGCCATGCTTAAGTTAATCCGGATTCTCTTGTCTATTGCCGCTCATTTGGATTATGAGATCTGGCAGATGGATGTCAAGACAGCTTTCCTAAACGGAAGTCTTGAGGAAAACATTCACATGAAACAACCAGAGGGATTCATTGCTAAAGGCCAAGAGCACTGGGTGTGTAAGCTTAAGAGATCCATTTATGGACTTAAGCAGGCATCGAGGTCTTGGAACATCCGATTTGATGAGGTTATCCAGTCATATGGATTCATGCAAATTCCGGATGAGAGCTGTGTGTACAAGAAATGTGACGGAAACGTGGTGGCATTCCTCGTACTTTATGTTGATGACATCTTGCTTATTGGAAACAGTAAGAAGGCGTTGTCAAATATTAGGGTGTGGTTGTCCGAGCAGTTCGATATGAAGGATCTGGGAGAAGCCGGACATGTCCTTGGCATCAAGATCATTCGTAATCGCCAGAAAAGGATGTTATGTCTGTCCCAGGCGACTTATATCGATACAGTGCTAGCTAGATTTGGCATGCAAGATTTCAAGAAAGGTTTTATACCTTACAGGCATGGAATTCATCTATCCAAGGAAATGTGTCCCCAAACACAGTCTGAGATAGAGGAAATGAAGAAAGTACCATATGCTTCGGCTGTGGGAAGATTGATGTATGCTATGCTATGCACTAGCCCTGATATATGCTATGCCGTTGGCATGGTAAGCAGATATCAGTCTAACCCTGGACAAGGTCACTGGACTGCGGTCAAAAACATTCTCAAGTACCTTAAAAGGACTCGAGATTATATGTTGGTTTTCCGCTCTGATAGTCTAGTACCTTTGGGTTACACGGACTCAGATTTTCAATCCGACAAAGATCAGAGTAAGTCTACCTCAGGCTATGTGTTTACATTAGGAGGTGGAGCCATCGCATGGAGGAGCATTAAGCAGAAATGCATTGCGGATTCCACCATGGAAGCTGAGTATGTAGCTGTCTCTGAGGCTGCAAAAGAGGCTGTCTGGCTCCGCGGGTTCCTAGTGGGCTTGGGCGTGGTTCCTGATTTGCCTAAGACTATCACGATATACTGTGATAATTCTAGTGCAGTGGCAAATTTGAAGGAACCTAGAGCTCACAAAGCAAGTAAACACATAGAGAGAAAGTACCATCTTATATGAGAAATCGTTAAGAGAGGAGACGTGGCGGTGGTCAAGATTGCATCTGAGGACAACCTGGCTGATCCATTCACGAAGAGCCTGGCGGCTAAGACCTTTGATGGTCACGTGGAGAAAATGGGAGTGAGATGCAGACCCGGTAGCGCAGTTTGAGTTGATAGTTTTAGATTGGAGAGTTTGCCAGTTAGTTATTATGCTTGAAAGACATGCTTCAAGTATAAGTGGGAGATTGTTGGTTTTGTATGCTAGAAGGCTTGTCTTTGTATACTTTTCTGATGATATGATGATATGAAATGAAAGTTATTGCAGTCACTGTTTGCATTTAGATTATGTTCTATAATTGTTTTATGCAATGTTCCATATACTTACATTGTAGATGATATGGTGTGGGGAGTCACACGGTAAGATCATATCATTAGAACCTTGTAATGTATTAAAGAGCTCACGGCTTAGATGGTCCTGAACACACCATCGGTACACCATAGAATAATCCGATAAGTTAGTTTATCTTGACTAACTGATTATTCTAGTACACTCGTTAGTGTATTGAGGAGGATCACGATAGGATACTATTCTCTGTCTCTGACCCAGTTACTGAGAGAATAAAGATCCACAGAGTTCGGGTTCTGAACTCATGTGATATTGGCGAGCATATGTGTGCGTTGTTTATTACTTTGATTTATCAATGGGTGAGATCTTTTCATAGATCGAATTCGATATCTTGGGTAATAACAATGTATACATGATGTCTCGAGCAGTATGCATGAGCACTATGTCCTGGTGCGCCAGGTTGATGATGTTCTCTTGAGGAAGCACAAGTTCATGTTGAAACCATGCAGGTGGAATTTATTCCGTACATGAATAAAGCTTGTGTGGTACTACTTAAGGTTTTAGATATTAATTAATTATAGCTGTCAGAGGCTTACATAATTAATTAATGAACATTATATCTTAAACACGGGGAATGGCTGGACTAAAGGAGAAAGCATATTCGTAAATATGTATTAAATTGGTAGGTCAGTTTTACTTCTTTAGTGGAATAAAAGTAAAACTTAATTTATTTAATTATATCCTAGGTTTATTGGATATTGGATATTGAATAAATTAGTGGGCCAATTTAATATTCTTCTAGATCCCTGTTGTAGCCCAATTGACTGAAAGTGGACTGGATATTGAACTTGAGATAGAGGCCCAGCCCAATAGGGCTGGAACATGAAATTTCGCCCCTCCCTATATATAAGGGGAGGGGGGGCATGAAATTCTCATGAATTTATTCATAGGAAATCAACCCCTCTTTGTCTCTCAAAGTTATCCACAGATTTCACAACTCTATCTAGTAGATTTCATCCCACTCTGAATCTAGATACAGTCCGGGAATACAACAGAAGATCTTGGAGTAGAATTTGTGGTGGTCGAATTTTGAGCTAGGTGGCGCCATCCTTGTATTCATTCAACAACAAGATTAGATCTTTAATCTTGTCCACAGACCGTCTATCGATTTGTAAGTAGATTCGTTTCTATGTCTTCCGCTTTATTAGATTCGAATCTGCTTTGCATGCTTTTTGGTTAGACAGTGATAAACATGCATGTTACATAAAATTATGATTTGCATGAACACGGATTAATGAACAACCAAATGATCCTGCGGTGGTTTAATTCGAAAAAACCCCAACACCATCGATATTTTAAAAATGTTTCTTATAAGCCACGTTAGTGTGGACGTTTATAAAATTCATCCTTAAACAGGTAAAACCACCTTTTATTTACCTCCAGTAAATTTTCCTTATGACAAGTAAATTAATAGTCGGAAATAACCACAGTCATGTAACCTTCCAATTAATAAGCCACGTTAGTGTGGATGTTTATTAATAAATTACACCTAAGTGTGAACACCATCATCTTAGCACCAAGTCCACTATTTCGAACTCCCTGCTCCAGTTGGAGGAGTCAGTTTGTTCTAGTAGTCTTCTATAGCTATCTTGATAAAGAAGTTTAATTTCCAGAGATAACAGTGATATGACACATCCGTTATGGAGGAAGACCTATTGTCAACTCGCATGTCAATCACATCTCAATTAAACCAGATTAATGGAGACCGTTTGAGATTTCTACATACTTTGGTATGAATATCTCCCACTTAGTTATTTAAGATTGAGTTTTCATTTTTTCCCGTTTGGAAGGTGAATCAAATCTAATACCTCTTCAGATCTATTTCTTTTATCCTCAAAGGGTCGTTTGGTCATTTTACCTTCCAAACAGGATTCACACAAAGGGAACAATTCTAGGACCAATGAAGATAAGGGCCCATCGTTTACTAGTCTTTGTATCCATTTAAGGTTAATATGGCCGAGCCTAAGATGCCAAAGATAGGTTTGATTCATTTCCGAAGGTTCTTTTCGTTTGTTAGGGTTTATGACCGATGTATTCAGTAAATGCATTTGCGTATTGTTTTGCATAGGATCAAGTAAATAAAGATGCCCATCCAATGTGCCGGAATAGATAAAATGTTTATCACTAAAGATAACAACCTTGTTATCAAACGAAACAGAATATCCATCCATAAAAAGTTTAGAAACTGAAATCAAGTTTCGCTTAAAACCAGACACATAAAGACAATCCTTTAAAACTAAAATCCTATCACTACTAAAAGATGAGGTTACGTCTCCCACTGTAACTGCCGCCGCTTTCGTAGCATTGCCCATGTAGACTGAAATCTCTCATCACTCAGCTGTCTTTTTGCCAGGAACACCTGTAAAGACATGCAAACATGATCAGTAGCTCCAGTATCTACTACCCATGACTAAGTAGAACAAGTAGCTAAACATGTTTCAATGACAATAGATTGAGACGTACCCTTTTTCTTCTAATGGTTAGGACAATCCGCCTTCCAGTGACCTGGTTGGCCGAACTTGAAACACTTTGTCTTTGACTTAAATTCCTCAGGAGGAATCTTAGTCTTGGACTTCTTCACCTTAGGCTCCCCCTCTGCAGCTATCTTGGGTACGTTCCTCTTTTTCCTTTTAGTACCGAAAGAGGACGCCCTATTTTCAGCTAGGTGTGCCTCCGGATTTCCTTTTTGAAGTAACTCAGCCGCCTTAAGATCCATTAGCAGTTCATTCAGGTCGACATCCCTATTAATCATGTTAAAGATCAGCCTGAACTGCTCAAACCTCGGGGACAAGCTATGAAGAACAATGTCGATTTGGGAATCGCCATCTAGCTCTCCACCTAAGGTCTCAATCTCAGCCAGTTACCCCATCATCGTGAGAACGTGATCCTTAACAGGTATGGAGTCAGACATTCTCGCATCTATTAGCTTTTTCATTGCCAAATGGCGTGCCGAGCGGTTCTGATGATCGAAGAGCTGCCTAAGGTTGTACATGATATCATAAGCGGTTTTCATAGGTTCATGCTGATGTTGCAACACATTCGACATGGATGCCAGAATGTAACAACGCGCTATCTCATTAGACCTAACCCACTTATCATATGCAACTTTTTGGGCTTCGTCAGAACCCTCATCTGGCTTCTGAGGACATACCTCTTCAAGTACGTATTTGTGTCCTTCCGCAGTGAGAAGAACAAGATTAAGGTTTCGAATCCAATCATTGTAATTTTCACCAATTAACTTATTTTCTTTGAGAATAGTGGACAGATTGGAGAGTGCCATGATGATACAGAATAACTGAAAAGTAAACATGCAATACAGTCACAAACTTTAGGATACTCACATATAATCGTATACCTCAAAAAATTATATGTAATCCATCGATATTTTAAAAATGTTTCTTATAAGCCACGTTAGTGTGGACGTTTATAAAATTCATCCTTAAACAGGTAAAACCACCTTTAATTTACCTCCAGTCAATTTTCCTTATGACAAGTAAATTAATAGTTGGAAATAACCACAGTCATGTAACCTTCCAATTAATAAGCCACGTTAGTGTGGATGTTTATTAATAAATTACACCTAAGTGTGAACACCATCATCTTAGCACCAAGTCCACTATTTCGAACTCCCTGCTCCAGTTGGAGGAGTCAGTTTGTTCTAGTAGTCTTCTACAGCTAACTTGATAAAGAAGTTTAATTTCCAGAGATAACAGTGATATGACACATCCGTTATGGAGGAAGATCTATTGTCAACTCGCATGTCAATCACATCTCAATTAAACCAGATTAATGGAGACCGTTTGAGATTTCTACATACTTTGGTATGAATCTCTCCCACTTAGTTATTTAAGATTGAGGTTTCATTTTATCCCGTTTGGTCAGTGAATCAAATCTAGTACCTCTTTAGATCTATTTCTTTTATTCTTAAAGGGTCGCTTGGTCATTTTACCTTCCAAACAGGATTCACACAAAGGGAACAATTCTAGGACCAATGAAGATAAGGGCCCATCATTTACTAGTCTTTGTATCTATTTAAGGTTAATATGGCCGAGCCTAAGATGCCAAAGATAGGTTTGATTCATTTATGAAGGTTCTTTTCGTTTGTTAGGGTTTATGACCGATGTATTCAGTAAATACATTTGCGTAGTGTTTTGCATAGGATCAAGTAAATAAAGATGCCCATCCAATGTGCCAGAACAGATAAAATGTTTATCACTAAAGATAACAACCTTGTTATCAAAACAAACAGAATCTCCATCCATAAAAAGTTTAGAAACTGAAATCAAGTTTCGCCTAAAACCAGACACATAAAGACAATCCTTTAAAACTAAAATCCTATCACTACTAAAAGATAAGGTTACGTCTCCCACTGCAACTGCCGCCACTTTCGTAGCATTGCCCATGTAGACTGAAACCTCTCCATCACTCAGCTGTCTTTTTGCCAGGAACACCTGTAAAGACATGCAAACATGATCAGTAGCTCCAGTATCTACTACCCATGACTAAGTAGAACAAGTAGCTAAACATGTTTCAACAATAAGAGATTGAGACGTACCCTTTTTCTTCTTCTTGTTAGGACAATCCGCCTTCCAGTGACCTGGTTGGCCGAACTTGAAACACTTTGTCTTTGACTTAAATTCCTCAGGAGGAATCTTAGTCTTGGACTTCTTCACCTTAGGCGCCCCCTCTGCAGCTCTCTTGGGTGCATTCCTCTTCTTCCTTTTAGTACCGAAAGAAGACGCCCTATTTTCAGCTAGGTGTGCCTCCGGATTTCCTTTTTGAAGTAACTCAGCCGCCTTAAGATCCATTAGCTGTTCATTCAGGCCGACATCCCTATTAATCATGTTAAAGATCAGCCTGAACTGCTCAAACCTCGGGGACAAGCTATGAAGAACAATGTCGATTTGGGAATCGCCATCCAGCTCTCCACCTAAGGTCTCAATCTCAGCCAGATACCCCATCATCGTGAGAACGTGATCCCTAACAGGTGTGGAGTTAGACATTCTCGCATCTATTAGCTTTTTCATTGCCAAATGGCGTGCCGAGCGGTTCTGATGATCAAAGAGCTGCCTAAGGTTGTACATGATATCATAAGCGGTTTTCATAGGTTCATGCTGATGTTGCAACACATTCGACATGGATGCCAGAATGTAACAGCGCGCTATCTCATTAGACCTAACCCACTTATCATATGAAACTTTTTGGGCTTCGTCAAAACCCTCATCTGGCTTCTGAGGACATACCTCTTCAAGTACGTATTTGTGTCCTTCCGCAGTGAGAAGAACAAGATTAAGGTTTCGAATCCAATCATTGTAATTTTCACCGATTAACTTATTTTCTTTGAGAATAGTGGACAGATTGGAGAGTGCCATGATGATACAGAATAACTGAAAAGTAAACATGCAATACAGTCACAAACTTTAGGATACTCACATATAATCGTATACCTCAAAAAATTATATGTAATCCATCGATATTTTAAAAATGTTTCTTATAAGCCACGTTAGTGTGGACGTTTATAAAATTCATCCTTAAACAGGTAAAAGCACCTTTAATTTACCTCCAGTCAATTTTCCTTATGACAAGTAAATTAATAGTCGGAAATAACCACAGTCATGTAACCTTCCAATTAATAAGCCACGTTAGTGTGGATGTTTATTAATAAATTACACCTAAGTGTGAACACCATCATCTTAGCACCAAGTCCACTATTTTGAACTCCCTGCTCCAGTTGGAGGAGTCAGTTTGTTCTAGTAGTCTTCTACAGCTATCTTGATAAAGAAGTTTAATTTCCAGAGATAACAGTGATATGACACATCCGTTATGGAGGAAAACCTATTGTCAACTCGCATGTCAATCACATCTCAATTAAACCAGATTAATGGATACCGTTTGAGATTTCTACATACTTTGGTATGAATCTCTCCCACTTAGTTATTTAAGATTGAGGTTTCATTTTATCCCGTTTGGAAGGTGAATCAAATCTAGTACCTCTTCAGATCTATTTCTTTTATTCTTAAAGGGTCGCTTGGTCATTTTACCTTCCAAACAGGATTCACACAAAGGGATCAATTCTAGGACCAATGAAGATAAGGGCCAATCATTTACTAGTCTTTGTATCTATTTAAGGTTAATATGGCCGAGCCTAAGATGCCAAAGATAGGTTTGATTCATTTCCGAAGGTTCTTTTCGTTTGTTAGGGTTTATGATCGATGTATTCAGTAAATGCATTTGCTTAGTGTTTTGCATATGATCAAGTAAATAAAGATCCCCATCCAATGTGCCAGAACAGATTAAATGTTTATCACTAAAGATAACAACCTTGTTATCAAAAGAAACAGAATATCCATCCATAAAAAGTTTAGAAACTGAAATCAAGTTTCGCCTAAAACCAGACACATAAAGACTATCCTTTAAAACTAAAATCCTATCACTACTAAAAGATAAGGTTACGTCTCCCACTGCAACTGCCACCACTTTCGTAGCATTGCCCATGTAGACTGAAATCTCTCCATCACTCAACTGTCTTTTTGCCAGGAACACCTGTAAAGACATGCAAACATGATCAGTAGCTCCAGTATCTATTACCCATGACTAAGTAGAACAAGTAGTTAAACATGTTTCAACGATAAGAGATTGAGACGTACCCTTTTTCTTCTTTTTGTTAGGACAATCCGCCTTCCAGTGACCTGGTTGGCCGAACTTGAAAACTTTGTCTTTGACTTAAATTCCCGTAGGAGGAATCTTAGTCTTGGACTTTTTCACCTTAGGCGCCCCCTCTGCAGCTCTCTTGGGTGCATTCCTCTTCTTCTTTTTAGTACTGAAAGAAGACGCCCTATTTTCAGCTAGGTGTGCCTCCGGATTTCCTTTTTGAAGTAACTCAGCCGCCTTAAGATCCATTAGCTGTTCATTCAGGCCGACATCCCTATTAATCATGTTAAAGATCAGCCTGAACTGCTCAAACCTCGGGGACAAGCTATGAAGAACAATGTCGATTTGGGAATCGCCATCTAGCTCTCCACCTAAGGTCTCAATCTCAGCCAGTTACCCCATCATCGTGAGAACGTGATCCTTAACAGGTGTGGAGTCAGACATTCTCGCATCTATTAGCTTTTTCATTGCCAAATGGCGTGCCGAGCGGTTCTGATGATCGAAGAGCTGCCTAAGGTTGTACATGATATCATAAGCGGTTTTCATAGGTTCATGCTGATGTTGCAACACATTCGACATGGATGCCAGAATGTAACAACGCGCTATCTCATTAGACCTAACCCACTTATCATATGCAACTTTTTGGGCTTCGTCAGAACCCTCATCTGGCTTCTGAGGACATACCTCTTCAAGTACGTATTTGTGTCCTTCCGCAGTGAGAAGAACAAGATTAAGGTTTCGAATCCAATCATTGTAATTTTCACCGATTAACTTATTTTCTTTGAGAATAGTGGACAGATTGGAGAGTGCCATGATGATACAGAATAACTGAAAAGTAAACATGCAATACAGTCATAAACTTTAGGATACTCACATATAATCGTATACCTCAAAAAATTATATGTAATCCATCGATATTTTAAAAATGTTTCTTATAAGCCACGTTAGTGTGGACGTTTATAAAATTCATCCTTAAACAGGTAAAAGCACCTTTAATTTACCTCCAGTCAATTTTCCTTATGACAAGTAAATTAATAGTCGGAAATAACCACAGTCATGTAACCTTCCAATTAATAAGCCACGTTAGTGTGGATGTTTATTAATAAATTACATCTAAGTGTGAACACCATCATTTTAGCACCAAGTCCACTATTTCGAACTCCCTGCTCCAGTTGGAGGAGTCAGTTTGTTCTAGTAGTCTTCTACAGCTATCTTGATAAAGAAGTTTAATTTCCAGAGATAACAGTGATATGACACATCCGTTATGGAGGAAGACCTATTGTCAACTCGCATGTCAATCACATCTCAATTAAACCAGATTAATGGAGACCGTTTGAGATTTCTACATACTTTGGTATGAATCTCTCCCACTTAGTTATTTAAGATTGAGGTTTCATTTTATCCCATTGTAAAACATGCAAACATCATATAAAAGGATAAAACACTATTGCATGCTTCAAACAACATAATAAGCAATAAAACTGGAAAGAGATAAAACTGGAAAGTCAGCTCCGGAAACTCGAGCATGGCCGCCGCCCCCATCACTGCGCCACCATTATCATGGCTTATATCTCATGTTGCTGAATGAGATAAAACTAGAAAGTCAGCTCCGGAAACTCGGGCATGGCCGCCGCCGCCATCACTGCGACTCGCCGAAAATCCTAGCTCCAATTAGGATTTTGGGACATGAATCAGTGACACTTCCTTTCTTGAGCTGTACTACTCTCCTTCTTTGAGTTGATCTTCAAACTTTATTCAATATAGAATTTCTATTCCTTAAAGGAAAAAACTAATATATCTAGAATAAAATTACAACTCAATAACTTAGTCTAACAGTTTTATTTCTATTACATTAAAACAACATAAAATAAAACCTAGACCTAATCCATGGATTTTCTCATGGATTAAAATCACGTAGCCAAACCGGCATACGGCCCATCATACATCCAACATAAATTAAAACATACATCACATAATTAAGGAGCCATGATAGTCGGTAACCCTGCAAACAAGTCGTCTACAAATCCAACAATCACAATTACAAGATAAGCATAAAATAACATATGATATACACACATGACATTATTTTCGAAATATCCAATTAATAAATTAATAAATTTCGAAAATTCATACTAGATATAATTTGGAAATTAAAATAATTATCCACCAAATTAAATCTAAGTAAATCTCAAAAATATCCTTAAAAATAAATCTGGAAATTTGTTAAAATTATCCACCAAATTTATTTCTTAATTTTCGGATAACACCCTAATTAATTAATATTTGAAAATCTTGATATAGATAAAAAATCTATCCCAAATATTTGGATAGGGTTCAAAAATCACCAAAGATAAAATTTGGAGATTTGATCCACTTCAAATTCCATCCAAAATTAAATCTTATTTTCAACCCTATCTAGATTAGAATTAAGTAATTTATGATATAAACCAAAAAATTACTTTTCCAATTCTTATCTACAAGATTTTCGAAAATTTCAAGATATTAAATCTGAAAATTTGATCCACTTCAAATTCTTCCAAATTTAAAATCTATTTTCAAATCTTTTAGAATTAGAATTAGATAACTATTGACATATATAAAAAATTAACTTATCCAATTCAAATCTTTGTAGATTTCGAAAATCACAAGAAGATTAAATTTGGAGATTTGATCCACTTCAAATTCTATCCAAATCTAATATTCTATTTTCAAATCTATCTAGATTAGAATTAGGTAACTTTAAGATATAATCAAAGATACCAAATCTAATTTTAATAACATAATTTTCAAAAATTACCACCAAATAAATCTGGAAATTTGATTTTCATCAAAAACATCTCCAAATTAATTTGTTGAGATAAAAAATTACAACTACAAAATTAGGGAAATTAAACATCAAATTTTTGAAAATTTGATGCTCCAATTTTCGAAACACACATCTAATTAAATCTGGAAATTTTGATAAATCAAAAAACAATTCCAAATCTAATTAAGATATGACCGAAAATTACAATCCATCCAAAACTAGAATTTTTGAAACACCATCAAAATTCATCCAAGTTTTGAACACAACCAATTCGAATATATGAACATATAAATCTGAAAATTTAAGAAACATAAACATTTCATCAAATTTATACATATTTTTCAAATTAATCCTAGGATTAAATCTAGAACAGTGCCAAAACCCGCTCTGACACTCGCACCCAACCCGAAGCACAACATGTCGCAGCTAAGAGTGGTGCGCTCGTGCCTCCATTCACACTGTTACTCGCGCCCAATAGCGCAACCGACTGCTCGCGCCCTGACTCGTGCTCCACTGTGCTGCAACTCGAGATCACCGTCTTCCACTTATGCTCGGGTTCTACTTCTTCTACGGGTCTGTTGGTCGACTCTTGGCTCCAAACTTCTCGAATGAAAGCACCTAGACTCTCTTTGAACCTTTTAGCTCTTGATATAGTGATTGGTTCTTCTGGCACCTTGATTAGATCAAGTCCTTCCTCGACTCAGGTCGTATCATTTCCCTCCTCTTGAAAAGGATTTGTCCTCAAATCCAACTCGTCACCTACATCAAACGGACTTAAGTCAGCAACATTGAAAGAAGTACTAACATTATACTCACCTGGAAGATCCAATTTGTAGGCATTAGCATTTAGGTGCTCCACCACATGAAATGGACCATCCCCTCTAGGTAGTGACGCATGGTCATTTTGCGGTTATAATAAATCTCAAGAGAGACTTATCCTTATGCCCACTGTAAGGCGTAGCTAGCAATGAGAGTAAGGATCTATCCCATGAGGAGCTGCAAATCCTATCTTTGAATGTCACCAATTCCAAAGTTTTGAGGGTTTTTGTGGTCTCCGTACTTTGTATTAAAAGACTGTAAACTAAAATAACAAAATAAACAAAAGACAAGGAAAATATTAATCGTAAAGTATTACGGATTAGAACTCAGATTTGAACTTAACAAACACTTGACCGATCATGGGCACGCTGATTACTTATGCAAATCTAATTGTCTGGTTAAAGGTACCGGATCTCTCTCAACGTACCCAATCTATCCTTTCAGTATAGACTATTAGGGTTTTTTCGAATTGAACCACCGCAGGATCTAATTGGATGTTCATTAATCCTAATGTCATGTAGATCATGAATTCATGCGTCTCATATGTTTTAATTAACCGAGTTTAATTAACATGCAAATCTGGTTTTCGATTCTACTAAAACGGAAACATAGAATACCGAAAAATGACTTACAAATTAAACGACGGGTTGAGGACAAGATTAAAGGTCTAATATTGCTATTGTATGAATGATAATAGGCGTCCCTTGATGCTATTCCACTCCTTGATCTTCTGTTGTATTCCCGGACTAAATCTAGTTTCAGGGTGGGCTGAAATCTACTAGATCGGTATGGAATCTGTGGAGATAAAGAGAACACAAGAGGAGCTGATCTATCACCTAAAAATTTCATCCCCCACCTCCTTATTTATAAGGGGGTGGGTGAAATTTCAGTGTCCCAAGCCTACTGGGTTTGGGCCTCTATCCCTTTTTCTATCTCCAGTCCATTAAAGTCATATTGGGCTACAACAAGGATCTAGAAGAATATTAAATTGGCCTGTTAATTTATTTAATTTTCAATATCCAATAAACTTAGGATATTATTAAATAAATTAAGTATTATTTTTATTCCACTAAAGAAATAATACTGACCTACCAATTTAATACATATTTCTGAATATGCTTTCTCCTTTAGTCCAGCCATTCCCCGTGTTTAAGATATAATGCCCATTAATTAATTATGTAAGCTTCTGATAGCTATAATTAATTAATATCTTATCCTTGAGTAGTACCACACAAGCTTTACTCATGCACGGAATAAATTCTACCTGCACGGTTTCAGCATAAACTTGCATTTTCTCAAGGGGACACCATCAACCCGGCGCACCACGACACGATGCCCCTACATTTTGCACGACCCATCATAACTGTAAATGTCACAACCCAAGATATCGAGATTATTGATCCTATGAAAGAATCTCACCCTTTGATAAATCAAAGCTACAAACACTACACGTATATGTCCGCCAACATATAGGGGTTAAGAACCCGAACTCTGTGGATTCTTATTCTCTCATTTAAGGTCAGAATAGAGAATAGAATCCTAAGTAGATCCTCCTCAATACACTCGTCCCTGTATTAGAATAATCAGTTAGTCAGGACAAACTAACTATCAGATTATTCTACGGCGTACCGATAGCGGGTTCAGTGCCATCTAGATCGTGAGCCTTTTAATACATTACAAGGAACCGATGATATGATCTAACCGTGTGTTTACCCACACCATGTCATCTACAATGTAAGTATAGTGAACATGCATGTAAATATAACAATTTAAATGCAAACAGTGACTGCAATTGTATTCATTCTATATCATCATAAAACCATCATCAATAATGTATACAAAAGACAGGTCTTCTAGTATACAAAACCAACATAGACTAGAGGTGATCTCTTGATACGAACACGATAAGCATCAATAAATCAAATCCAAGAATGCCATTCAAAGGTTCGAAGATTATCGTGTTGTTCAAGATTAAAGATTGGAGATCAAGATTTGAAGATGATCAAAGCATGAAGAACATAAGTGTTTTGAAGAAACGAGTTAATGAGCATCCTAGGCATTAAAGATGGATCAAGTTTACGTCCATTAATGATGAGGAAGCTTGTTGATAGCTTAGGAAGAAGAACTAGTCAATTTGGACGTGTGCATGGAAATTCGCATGGGAAACAACAAGTCTCGGATTTGCATGCATGAAGAATAATTAAAACTGGATTGAGCCGATTTTATTCTCTTTATTTTTGGCCATGGTTTAATTATTTAGAGTCCAATTATGAAAGTCCAAAAGTGTTCGATTTTATTTATCCACTAGATAGATTTTTATTATTTTATTTTTGGTCATTTTGGAACTACCTTAAATAGAGTTCTAATTAAGGTAGGAATCCTAGTTAGATTAGGACAGCTTTATTTTTTTGATTTTTCTTAGGATTTATCTTGGAATATTCATCCATCTCTCTATTATAAATAGGGGATCATTGTTTGTAATATCCCAGATTTCTGAATAAGGTTTAGAAGGATGTTAATGACAAGTTAATTAATTTAAGAAGGAATCTAATTAAGATTAGCCAAGGTTGGATGTCAGTCACGACTTTAGGAGTCAGATCGCCTTTTTGAGAAATGTGATTTTAACTATTTTATGAGCATCCGTGGTCTCGTTAGAGAGGTATTAACTCAAGGAGTATGCCGGTGTTCTCGGATTTTAATTCTGAAGTCATTTGAGTTCCCGGTGTCGAAAAACGCATTTAAAAGAAGAATGAATAGTAACTTTTGCGTGCGTTCGTGTTTTGAGAAATTTACGAAATCCTCCTCGTTAATCCAAGTGCAGTTCTGTCAGGCCCCTCTTATGGGAAATGACTCAAGGATTCCGTTGGCGTTCACGGATTGACATTTTGAGATCAATCGAACGCTCGGGAGCCAAATCTGTCAGTCTAAGTGAATAGTAAAAGTAATTCCAAAAAGAGAATCTTTGCTCGTCTTCCTTCTGACGAACCCGTCTTCTTCATGAGACAAGTTGGTTCACTAGTATTCGAACCAACGAGTCTCCCGGTATTTTTAGATTTCGTGTCTGAAGTTATTTGGACCTCGACATCGAATAAAGCAGCTTTTAACCGAACCCGGGGTAACTTTTGCAGTATTCCCGCATAGCAATGGCTTCCAAGGGAAGCCAAAGCTTTTCCTATACATAGGGGACCACCTCTTTAGCTTTTCTTGCTCACTTTACTCTTCCATTCACTTCTAAAAGTCGAGAGGAGAAAAAATTTGAAAGCCGAGAAGGTTCTGTCGAATTAAAAATCATTCTTCGTGAGTGTTCTTCAAGAAGACGAACGGAGTGGCGTAGAAGAGATGCGGTGAGGGAATGTGCTAGGGGCGCCGTTGAAATCGTAGCAGGCGGCTCTGCCGCCGTTGCGACTCGACGAGACGCCGAGCTAGCCATATTCCTTCGACGCACCTGACCCCATCCATTTTAGTTCATCGATCTCAATTCCATTTCTTTTTCGTCTTTAAATTTCCGCATTTACTTTCCGTTCTTTACGTTCTTCGCGTTCTTCATTATTTCTCGTCTAAATGTTACATTTCGATTTTTGTTGGAATTCCAAGATTATGACTTATGTGTTATATTTCTCATTTTAATTCCGTTATTGTTATTCTAAGAAGATTAACCTCGTTATTCCGTTAAAAATCCGTCAAGCTATATTTAATTATTTTCAGAGGATTTTCGTGTTATGCCGTTATAATGCCAAAATTATTTTTAAGTTAAAGCATTTTGTCACATGATAAATTCAAGCACGTTGTTTTTGGAAAATTTCGGGTTTTGCGTTCTTCGCGTTCATCGAGAATCGATGAACACGAAGAACCCAGTTGAAGATCGCCCAGGAGAGAGAGAAAAAGGGGTCCCGCGACCGCGGGGGGTGCGCGGCCGCGCGACGCCTCCCTCGGCCCAGGACCCCGCGGGCGCGGAGGTTGCGCGGGCGCGCGGGGTGCCGCCGGCGCGCGACGCTCCCTCCCCGTGTTGTTCGACGCTCGTCCTTCCGACTTTTCGAGTTCCTCTTCAAGTCATATTTTTCCGAGTAATTCTCAAGTTTAAACTAAGAATATTTTTCGAGATATCTCCGATTTATTTCGAGAAAATTTTTAAAGATCTTTTCCGTCTAAAAATTTAGAAATCAAGTCGAGAAATTCCTTTAAATAAAATAAACCCTTTTCGGACCCTCATTAGGTCAAAGTCGTGCTATCCATATTAAGTCCTAGCTAAGGGGTTATTAGTTGGGTGTTATTTAATATCATGTTATCAGAAATCTTCGAAGAAGGCTTCTAAGTCGATGATTCGACTTTTGTAGGAGGAATCGAGCATCGGAGAAATACTAAGGAAAACCACCAGCTCGTTGCCTCGTCTTCTGTTCCGTAATCAAGGTGGGTAAATCTATACTCATCTAAAGTTTGAGCTAATGAGCTCTAGAAGCATGTTAGGGCAGATGAGATATCCAATAAAGTATTTTGCTCAACCTGTTTGATCCCTGTACAAGGAAAGGAATAAATGGAGTTATGCATGATTATGCTGAATTATTATTTGGGGTAGGTAAAGTAAAGAAAGCTAGTTTAAGTTCAGCAATCTCTCAAGTATGTTTAGATATGCTAGAATTGTTTATCTACAATTTATGCTAGCATGAAGTGTTTAGAATTGCCTTATTTGCAATCAATGTTTATCCGCGTTCATTTTCTTGTACTTGAATGTTTATGCTTTAATAAAGCTCGTATAGTTAAGGTTCAAGGATTGCCTTGTTAGGGTAGCTTTACCCCCTCTGTAGGCCGAGATCATGTAGTGATAAGATATTAGCCTTAGACATTGTTCTAAGCCTAGTAATGTTAGAAAGAATAGGAAGAGATGGACTTAGCATCCACTTAAGCAGGACTCGAGCTCAGAATTATTAAGGTCGTCGCTGAGGGGCTTTTCTCTCGCAAACTCGTTCGGATATTTAAGGTAACCCCTCTTCTATCCTATGGCATGCCTAAGGGTACAGTTGACGACAGGTTTGAGCCAAGTTGGGCCCAAAAGAAAAGAAAAGGTTTTACGGATACGGAGAGGGCTTTTGCGTTTTGCTCTTCGTATACCGTCTATTAATCATTGGATATCTTGAAAGTTATAAAAGCATTTTCGCTAAAACCCACTGAGTGCATTAGCACTCATGCCCCCTCTTTTCAAATGTTTTCAGGTTGAGATACTGAGGATGCTAGTGGCTGTGAATGTGGGTTGGCTGTCAAGACTATTTTGCTATTATCTAATGTTCTAATAAACCCCACTTTGTGATCCGCTACTCTGATACACTCTTTTCAATTCTGTTTAAGTCCTATTATGTTTAGCAAGACTCTATGAATAATCTCCCCAGAAACGATTTAATACTTATAAGATGCATATTATGTTATCTCTATTTTTAAGTATGATCTCCGTTCACCTGCAAAGAGATCTAACGAGTTGGTATCTTATTAATTAGCCGTTCTTTCCGCTTAAGCATATTTTCTTTTAATCCAAGTAAACCCAAGCATTCCATATAACTTCTAAGGCACGTCTTGATTCTTAAAACTCTTGATAAATCCCCCATCTTTATTCATTAATCTCTTAATAACACCCTGTCCCCACTCGTAATCCCTATCTCGGGACCGGGCTGTTACAGTTGGTATCAGAGCAGGTTTGCAACTCTGCAGACCTGTCTCCTTGTTTGAAATAAGTCTATGTGAATATAAGTTGTTCTCTGATAAGTTAAAGCAGCAACCCACAGCTCGCCATCACCCTCGCACTCTCAACCAAAAATCAAGGTATGATAGTGTAGAAATTTTGGATTTTGGATTCATGATTTTGGAATATAGGTAGGGAAAAGATTTGAGCAAGCATACCTGTTTTATGGACAAGAGAAAAACCGTGAGAATGAAATTCCAAGTAAAAGGTGTTCGGGTAAGATGATTTCCTAGATGGAAAGTTTGTGAAAAGATTTCTCGATTCCAAAATGACTTAAAAATCATCTCTCGAAATTTTTGACTCAAAAGAAAGGGTAAACAATGTATGTTTAAAGAACTTTGGGCACCAAAATTTTTATAAAAGTTGTCAACTACTTCATAAAATGGAATTAAGCATGCAAGATTAATCCAGACATTAGAAGGACCTTAGGTCTCCTTTTTTTTGAATCTAGACTGATTAAGTTATTCTCTTCTAGATGGTTAAGCGTCGTTCGACAACTAGGAAGAGCGTGCCTCTTTTCCGCCCTGTGCAAGAAAGAGTTGAGAGATTCAGAAGAGAAACTTGGAATGGTAACGAACAGTTGCTGTCCTACATGGCGAGATACCTCGAAAGGTGGGCTTGGGTAAATGGCTATAGAGGAGAGCCCGGGAGCGTATCCGACTTGGAAACGTGCATCCGCATGTGCGAGCATGCACCACCTGCTTGGAGGCCTACAATGTACCGTATCCTGCAAAGCACGATCACCCGCGATCCCGAGACGTACGCTGAGATCGGAAACCTAAAGGAATTCTCGTCAGCCTTAATGGCTCGTTGGGTATCGGAGTATGGCCACGTGCATGCCTTAGCCGAGCAACAAGAAGATGAGCAAAATCCCTTTCTCGTGGTAGAGCTAGAATTGCAAAGGGCGACTCTCAACAGTCCTCCTGGATTTCAAGTGCCACGTCCTCACGACGAAGGAACCACATTTAGAGGACTTTGGCATCGATATATAAAATTATGGGTTGCAACCGGGATAGGGCAGTCTCTTGGAAAATTCACTGCCACTATTGGGTTTAGAAATCTTAAAGAATCTATTACATATTAAAGTCTTGGTCAGAGCGGATATTAGATTACAGGCAAACAGATGGATTAAACATCTAGGTGTTCTAACAGCAACACCTTCTACACCTCCTTTCTATGCTTAATCATGAGCCGGGCCTTTACCCCTTTCCTTGCATGGCGATCCTACTTCCTCTTCGCCTTCTTCTGGGTCCTCGTCTTCTTCTTCTTCTTCTTCTTCTTCAATATCAACCGTTTCTGGGACGGTAAACTTGAATGTCCTCATGCGAACGCTCCCTTCAGAATACTGATGGGGCATACACTGTCCCAGACCTTGAGAAGCGGGCACAGGGGTCCACTGGTTCACTTGAGGAGTGCAGGAGAATAGGGATTCGGTGTGGTTCACGATTCGGGCATTTGAAGGTCCTGCTCCACATCTAGTGGACACAGATGGGAAGAAAGCACACAAGTTCAAGAAAGGACTCAGATCCGAGATTGGCATAGCCCTCGCTGGGCAAGAAGACATGTCTTATGCCCGAACCTTAGCCAAAGCATTGAGCATAGAAGCCATCCTTCCTCAGAAGATTCAACCCTCTCAGTCGTCTAATGATCCGAAGGGGAAAAGGAAGTGGGAAGGAGGGAGAAGGGATGACAGAAGGAAGAAACCCCACTGGCAAAACCGAGAGTCAGGGGTGCCTCGAAATCAACTTAGCAACGCCCCTAGTTTTAGGCCGTGTCAAAAGTGCGGAAGAATGCATCCTGGAGTCTGTCGAGCAAATCTAACTGGGTGCTACAACTGTGGCGAGGAGGGGCACTTCAAGAGAGAATGTCCTAAAGGAAACAACCAACGATCCCAAACACCACAGCAACCCATGTACCCGCAACCACTTCAGCAACTTCCTAGAAACCAGCCAAGACTGCAGCAAGGAGGACCTCAGGGTCAAAGGCCGGGACTGAATCCGAGACCTAACCAAGGACGAGACCAAAGGTCCAATCAAGGACAAAGGCCACCTCAGCCAGCTCGAACTTATGCTCTCAATCAGCAGCAAGCTGCTAAGGCCCCAGGTAATCTAGCAGGTATGATTACCCTCCTCGAGACGCCAGTTTTAGCTCTCTTTGACACAGGAGCATCGCATTCGTTTATAGCTGAGTCTGTTTGTAAGAAACTAAAGATTGAACCAGAGAATGATCTTGAAATAAGTATTCCCTTTGGAAAGAAAATGATGTCTAGGAAGGTCTGCTCTAACCTGGAATTGAACATAGAAGGGGAAAACTTTAAGTCAAATCTTTATATGATACAGATTCAGGACTTCGACATAATCCTAGGGATGGATTGGTTAGCCTCAGCTAATGCTTCCATAAGCTGCCCCGAGAGGGAGGTAACGTTTCGACCACCCGGGAAACCCGAGTTGAAAATCTGCGGATCAAGGTTGGGAACCAAAATCCCAGTGATATCCGCCCTAAAGGCCACCAAGATGATAAGAAAGAACAACTGCCAAGCATTTTTAGTTAACCTAATAAGGAAAGAGGGAGGAGAGCTCTCCATCGAAGACGTTCCAGTCGTAAGAGAATACCCCGACGTATTCCCAAAGGAGCGGCCAGGACTACCTCCAGACCGGCAGGTGGAGTTCGCTATCAAGTTAGAACCAGGAGCCGCCCCAGTTTCAAAACCCCCTACAGAATGGCGCCTAAGGAGTTGCAAGAACTCAAGGTCCAACTGCAAGAGTTACTAGACCTAGGCTTTATCCAACCTAGTGTTTCACCTTGGGGAGCTCTAATCTTGTTCGTAAAGAAAAAGGATGGCATATTGAGAATGTGCATCGACTATAGAGAGCTTAATAAGCTAACCATCAAGAATCGATACCCTCTCCCAAGAATAGACGATCTCTTCGATCAACTCAAGGGAGCAAGTGTCTTCTCCAAGATAGACTTAAGATCTGGGTACCATCAGCTGAAGATCCAAAAGGAGGATATCCCTAAGACCGCTTTTAGAACTCGCTATGGGCACTACGAGTTTGTGGTAATGCCATTCGGATTAACCAATGCCCCAGCAGTGTTCATGGATTTGATGAACCGGGTTTTTCACCCGTACCTTGATAAGTTTGTCCTAGTTTTCATAGATGATATTCTCATCTACTCCAAGGATGAGGAAGAACATCAAGAGCACTTAAGAGTAGTGCTGGAAACCTTAAGAAGAGAAAATCTTTATGCTAAGTTCAGCAAATGTGAGTTTTGGCTCAAGGAAGTAACGTTTCTAGGTCATATAGTCTCGGTAGAAGGAATCAAGGTGGATCCGGCCAAGATTGAAGCTGTAAGCAACTGGAAGTCTCCAAGAAGTGTGAACGAGATAAGGAGTTTCCTAGGACTCGCTGGATACTATCGCAGATTCATTGAAGGATTCTCGACTATATCCAAGCCTATGACGTGACTGCTACAGAAGGACTCCAAGTTCAAATGGACGCCTGAATATGAGGAAAGTTTTCAGACCTTGAAGAATATACTAACCACAACCCCTGTTTTATCCATTCCAGAAGGGAATGAAGATTTCGTGGTTTACACAGACGCATCAAGCAAAGGATTAGGATGCGTACTAATGCAGAGAGGAAAGGTGATTGCTTATGCTTCTAGACAGCTTAAGAATCACGAACAAAACTACCCGATGCATGACTTGGAACTAGCAGCGGTTGTTCATGCGCTAAAGATCTGGAGGCACTACCTCTACGAAGCTAAGTGTGAGATCTTCTCAGATCACAAAAGCTTGAAGTATTTCTTCGAGCAAAAAGATCTTAACATGAGACAAAGAAGATGGCTAGAACTCGTAAAAGACTATGACTGTACGATTCACTACAACCCAGGGAAAGCAAATATAGTAGCAGATGCCCTAAGTAGAAAGGAGAAGACGGAGTTGGGATTCGTTTCAGCTCAGGAAGATCTTCACAATGAATTCGAGAAGTTAAAGATCGAGGTTCTAACACCACCCGAGACCATCCAAGCTCAAATTGCCGCGATAGTCGCTCAGCCCGACCTAAGGCAAAGGATAATTGAAGCCCAGAGAGGAGACGAGTTTCTTGAAAAGAAAAGGCTGGAAGCGCGAACTGATCACTCTCAAGAATTCGCGGAAGCCGCCGACAACGCACTCTTATTCAAAGGAAGGCTTTGTGTGCCTAGCAAAGGAGAACTAAAGGAGGAAATCATGTGCGAAGCACATGACACGCCATATACAGCACATCCCGGAAGCACCAAGATGTACCAAGACCTCAAGAAGAAGTTCTGGTGGAACAACATGAAAAGAGAAATAGCCGCCTTCGTGGAAAGGTGCCTGAGTTGTCAACAAGTGAAAGCTTTGCATCAAAAACCTTCTGGTTTGCTTCAACCCTTAGAAATCCCTGAATGGAAGTGGGATCATATCAACATGGACTTCGTCGTAGGTTTGCCAAGGTCCAAGCGGGGAAATACCGCCATTTGGGTAATCATTGACCGATTATCTAAATCAGCACACTTTGTTGCTGTTAGGATGACGGACGGACTAGATCAACTATCCCAGTTGTATGTTAAGGAAATTGTGCGTTTGCATGGAGTGCCGGTTTCGATTACATCGGACTGTGATTCAAGATTTAAATAAAGATTCTGGAGGAGCCTACAAGATGCAATGGGATCAAAGCTCAACTTTAGCACAGTGTTCCATCCTCAAACGGATGGCCAATCTGAAAGGACCATCTAGATTCTAGAAGACATGCTTAGAGGATTCGTCATCGATCAAGGAGGCAATTGGGAGGAGTTACTACCTTTGGTAGAATTTGCCTATAACAATAGCTACCAGACATCGATCGGCATGGCCCCTTATGAAGCCCTTTATGGAAAGAAGTGTAGATCGCCCCTATATTGGGACGAGGTCGGAGAGAAAAGGATACTTGGACCCGAGATGGTCCAGGAGGCCGTCCAGAAAATCGAGCTCATTCGTCAACGCATCAAGGAAGCTCAAGATAGACAGAAGGCCTACGCAGATGAAAGGAGGACGAAGCTCAGTTTTGACATTGGAGATAAAGTGTTTCTGAAGGTGTCTCCATCAAAAGGAATAATTCGTTTTGGCAAACGAAGCAAGTTGAGGCCCAAGTTTATCGGACCTTTTGAGATTTTAGAAAAGGTGAAAGAAGTAGCCTACAGGTTGGCCTTACTACCCAATCTGAGTAACGTACATGACATCTTTCATGTCTCAATGTTACGAAGGTACGTGTTTGACCCAAAACACGTGATTAGCAAAGAAGAGATAGTCCTGAATGAGGACTTAGCCTATGAAGAAAAGCCTCAAGCCATCGTAGATTGAAAAATTCAGAAGCTGAGAAATAAGGAGATCGACCTGGTGAAAGTAATCTGGAACCACCATGGTTCAGAGGAAGCAACTTGGGAGCTTGAATCCGAGCTGCTCAAGAAGTACCCTGATATCGCTTATCATGGTTAGTAAATTTCGGGACGAAATTTTATTTAAAGGAGGTAGGATGTAATACCCCAGATTTCTGAATAAGGTTTAGAAGGATGTTAATGACAAGTTAATTAATTTAAGAAGGAATCTAATTAAGATTAGCCAAGGTTGGATGTCAGTCACGACTTTAGGAGTCAGATCGCCTTTTTGAGAAATGTGATTTTAACTATTTTATGACCATCCGTGGTCTCGTTAGAGAGGTATTAACTCAAGGAGTATGCCGATGTTCTCGGATTTTAATTCTGAAGACATTTGAGTTCCCGGTCTCGAAAAACGCATTTAAAAGAAGAATGAATAGTAACTTTTGCGTGCGTTCGTGTTTTGAGAAATTTACGAAATCCTCCTCGTTAATCCAAGTGCAGTTCTGTCAGGCCCCTCTTATGGGAAATGACTCAAGGATTCCGTTGGCGTTCACGGATTGACATTTTGAGATCAATCGAACGCTCGGGAGCCAAATCTGTCAGTCTAAGTGAATAGTAAAAGTAATTCCAAAAAGAGAATCTTTGCTCGTCTTCCTTCTGACGAACCCGTCTTCTTCATGAGACAAGTTGGTTCACTAGTATTCGAACCAACGAGTCTCCCGGTATTTTTAGATTTCGTGTCTGAAGTTATTTGGACCTCGACATCGAATAAAGCAGCTTTTAACCGAACCCGGGGTAACTTTTGCAGTATTCCCGCATAGCAATGGCTTCCAAGGGAAGCCAAAGCTTTTCCTATATATAGGGGACCACCTCTTTAGCTTTTCTTGCTCACTTTACTCTTCCATTCACTTCTAAAAGTCGAGAGGAGAAAAAATTTGAAAGCCGAGAAGGTTCTGTCGAATTAAAAATCATTCTTCGTGAGTGTTCTTCAAGAAGACGAACGGAGTGGCGTAGAAGAGATGCGGTGAGGGAATGTGCTAGGGGCGCCGTTGAAATCGTAGCAGGCGGCTCTGCCGCCGTTGCGACTCGACGAGACGCCGAGCTAGCCATATTCCTTCGACGCACCTGACCCCATCCATTTTAGTTCATCGATCTCAATTCCATTTCTTTTTCGTCTTTAAATTTCCGCATTTACTTTCCGTTCTTTACGTTCTTCGCGTTCTTCATTATTTCTCGTCTAAAAGTTACATTTCGATTTTTGTTGGAATTCCAAGATTATGACTTATGCGTTATATTTCTCATTTTAATTCCGTTATTGTTATTCTAAGAAGATTAACCTCGTTATTCCGTTAAAAATCCGTCAAGCTATATTTAATTATTTTCGGAGGATTTTCGTGTTATGCCGTTATAATGCAAAAATTATTTTTAAGTTAAAGCATGTTGTCGCATGATAAATTCAAGCACGTTGTTTTTGTAAAATTTCGACGAACACGAAGAACCCAGTTGAAGATCGCCGAGGAGAGAGAGAAAAAGGGGTCCCGTGACCGCGGGGGGTGCGCGGCCGCGCGACGCCTCCCTCGGCCCAGGACCCCGCGGGCGCGGAGGTTGCGCGGGCGCGGGGCTGCGCAGGCGCGTGGGGTGCCGCCGGCGCGCGACGCTCCCTCCCCGTGTTGTTCGACGCTCGTCCTTCCGATTTTTCGAGTTCCTCTTCAAGTCATATTTTTCCGAGTAATTCTCAAGTTTAAACTAAGAATATTTTTCGAGATTTCTCCAATTTATTTCGAGAAAATTTTTAAAGATCTTTTCCGTCTAAAAATTTAGAAATCAAGTCGAGAAATTCCTTTAAATAAAATAAACCTTTTTCGGATCCTCATTAGGTCAAAGTCGTGCTATCCATATTAAGTCCTAGCTAAGGGGTTATTAGTTAGGTGTTATTTAATATCATGTTATCAGAAATCTTCGAAGAAGGCTTCTAAGTCGATGATTCGACTTTTATAGGAGGAATCGAGCCTCGGAGAAATACTAAGGAAAACCATCATCTCGTTGCCTCGTCTTCCGTTCCGTAATCAAGGTGGGTAAATCTATACTCATCTAAAGTTTGAGCTAATGAGCTCTAAAAGCATGTTAGGGCAAATGAGATATCCAATAAAGTATTTTGCTCAACCTGTTTGATCCCTGTACAAGGAAAGGAATAAATGGAGTTATGCATGATTATGCTGAATTATTATTTGGGGTAGGTAAAGTAAAGAAAGCTAGTTTAAGTTAAGCAAGCTCTCAAGTATGTTTAGATATGCTAGAATTGTTTATCTACAATTTATGCTAGCATGAAGTGTTTAGAATTGCCTTATTTGCAATCAATGTTTATCCGCGTTCATTTTCTTGTACTTGAATGTTTATGCTTTAATAAAGCTCGTATAGTTAAGGTTCAAGGATTGCCTTGTTAGGGTAGCTTTACCCCCTCTGTAGGGCGAGATCATGTAGTGATAAGATATTAGCCTTAGACATTGTTCTAAGCCTGGTAATGTTAGAAAGAATAGGAAGAGATGGACTTAGCATCCACTTAAGCAGAACTCGAGCTCAGAATTATTAAGGTAGTCGCTGAGGGGCTTTTCCCTCGCAAACTCATTCGGATATTTCAGGTAACCCCTCTTCTATCCTATGGCATGCCTAAGGGTACAGTTGACGACAGGTTTGAGCCAAGTTGGGCCCAAAAGAAAAGAAAAGTTTTTACGGATACGGAGAGGGCTTTTGCGTTTTGCTCTCCGTATACCGTCTATTAATCATTGGATATCTTGAAAGTTATAAAAGCATTTTCGCTAAAACCCACTGAGTGCATTAGCGCTTATGCCCCCTCTTTTCAAATGTTTTCAGGTTGAGATGCTGAGGATGCTGGTGGCTGTGAATGTGGGTTGGCTGCCAAGACTATTTTGCTATTATCTAATGTTCTAATAAACCCCACTTTGTGATCCGCTACTCTGATACACTCTTTTCAATTCTGTTTAAGTCCTATGTTTAGCAAGACTTTATGAATAATCTCCCCAGAAACGATTTAATTCTTATAAGATGCATATTATGTTATCTCTGTTTTTAAGTATGATCTCCGTTCACCTGCAAAGAGATCTAACGAGTTGGTATCTGATTAATTAGCCGTTCTTTCCGCTTAAGCATATTTTCTTTTAATCCAAGTAAACCCGAGCATTCCATATAACTTCTAAGGCACGTCTTGATTCTTAAAACTCTTGATAAATCCCCCATCTTTATTCATTAATCTCTTAATAACACCTTGTCCCCACTCATAATCCCTATGTCGGGACTGGGCTGTTACATTGTTACTTTGATATTTAGACCATATTTGATTAAGAAGAATTTACCTGTCAATATTGTCTCACCTAAGAACCTCTTTTGTTTATATTTCAGCCTAAAAGAAACACTCTTAAGAGGCTTGCAACTTTTTAAGTTTTATCTTTAAATCTTGTTCTAATTCTCTTGTGGAGTTAGGGTCGGATTTGCAATCGAAGAGAAATCAAGTAGTGAATCTTTTTGTGTATTGTTTTACACTTGGAGTTTCACCCCGATTTCAATTCATTCTACAATACCATCATCGCCAACCATCCCCGATGACTTCCAGCAGCCATCCAACGTCCTCATCATTGTTATCCATCAAGATCTAGTCGAGTTATACAAGTGTTCCAGCCGTTTCCGTCGATTTTCAAGTATACGTGTTATTCGTGCCAAGTTGAGCATCTATACCGTAAGTTCTCATTTTTCTTATCATAACCTATCTACTCCAACCCTTCTTCACCCTATATCACTGCCATACATGTTCCTAACTATCCATATCAAATTCGAGATCAATACAACCCTGTTACCTTGGTTTTGTTGTGTTTTATCTAAGTATCGCGTCACAAATCTAGGTATTTAATCGAGTCTTTGAGTCTAGTTAATTAGTCATTTTTTCGAGTCTTACAACCATTACAGTTGAGTCGATGTGTGTTCGATCCTATCTCATCCCGGATCACATCATATCTCGTCCCCTAACCCCTAACATGTTGCCCAACCCCGATCTCTCATATGATTGTAAACAACAAGGCAGCTTTATGCCCTAGACAGACCCATATTTATCTAAACACTGATCTCTCAGATGCCCTCAGTACCTGTGATGTATCTCACCCCTTTATGACAAACACACAACTATGATTTATTGACCATTTAGAGAGGTAGTGAACACAATTCTAATTAACGAGTGATCAGCCACAATTAACTAGCTTAGCCCACTTTAATGCAACAATGAAAATGATTACACGACGGAACTAGATTCACACAGTTTATGCCCATAAGCCTCACGGTTATTACATGTTCATTAAGTTATTATCTTTATTCAATCCGAAATAACGAGTCTAGCCGCTCATGCCAGACTTAGAACAATAATAATAATTAAAAGAATTAAAAGAAGACATAATTTAAACGAAAAACTTACTTATATTAAACAACAAAAGTAATTCAACACCAACACTAGATTTAGTAACATAAACTGAAAATCCTAAAGCCTGCGGGCATAAGGCCCAAAATTGTTCAACAGAAAAGTAAAAATTGCAGAAAAGTAAAAGTGCGTAAAAATAAATTGTTCAGAGTATTTCATGCGTGTTCAGCCTTTGCCATGAAATCTACTTATATAGGAGTACAAAGACACAAGGTAACTCCCCCATAGGTCGGGGGATCTTCAGCCTAATCCGTAGCCGCCATACCCAGGACTTTCCATATCTAGCAGATTCTTCCCTTATTTAGAAGATCCTGTGTCGCAGATTCTATACTCAACGTGCCCTAGTATAGCTGACATACAACTTTCCTTGTAGAGCCGATCCTTCTTCTGGAAGATTCAACTTGCCTTCTGTGGCTCATCTTTCCTTAGGCAGCTAGGGTGTATTGCTCCTGCTTCAGCTGGTAATTGTTTCCCTTGTGCCCTGTCTCCTCTCAATCACTCTGGGTTTGTTTTGGGCACGATCACAAACTTCTCCTTCAGCTTTTGCTGGAATGGTGGGTGATTTCCGCTAGGCTCAAGAGAGAGCTTTCCACTGAGAAGTTTTTGCCTATCTTGGTATCATTGGCATCCAAATGCCCTCTAGAAGTGATTCTACTGCCTCTTGCTGCCCCTTGTGCCCATTCTGGCTCTTTCCAACTTAAAAACACAAAAAACAAAGGACAAAAGAACGAGAAAAAAGACACAAAACATGAGAGAATTTGGACTTTTCATACCCACCCACTTTACTCATACTTGCCCTCAAGTATGTGGGTACAACGTGCCCAGAAAGAAAAATAAAATAGAAAATAAAAGAAGGAAAAGACAGACTTAAGATAAAGACTCGACAAATCAAGCATGTAAAACAAATCCCTTGCGGGCACAGAGGTCTAGGCATCTGATCATAATAAACATCATATAAACAGTAAAAACATACATAATGCCCACTGCGAATCAAAATGACTAAGTGATTGGTTCTCTCATGCTTTCCTCACTCAAGTGTTTTGGCTAAGTGTTTACGCTCAAAGAAAACATAATTGAACCGAGGGTCACTATAAGCTTACAATTGCTCTTGTTCCTCCACTATTGTTGGAATAATGGGCACACCTATGCTAAGGACTTTAAAGGCTGTAATGGGGCTACGGGTTCAAGGTAGGAAATATTTTGGTTCTGACTCAGAATTTAGTCAAATTTTCCCTTTGGAAGACTTCTTTTAACTCTTACCGGCCTTTGCGACCGTGCCCATTTTATTTAAGCACATACCCCAAATTTTTTTATTTTGTGGGCATTCTGTACCTTTATTTTCTTGGGGTTTCTTTCTCATTATTTTTTTATTTCGACCCCTTTCCTTTTTCTTTTTCTTTCTTTTTCGCTGAGGGAGAAGAAGCATTGGATTTGACATCAGGACTTCTTGTAGGACTTTTGGTAGTTCCACTAGGCTCCTTATCAGCAATATCTGGTTCATGGAGGAGAAAAGATACATCATCTTTCTCAGATCTAGTTGCCAGGCCTGCAAGATCATCAAACACAACATTGACAGATTCTTGCACAACTTTGGTTCTTAGGTTAAGAACACGATATGCTCTGCTATTTTGAGCATATCCCAAGAATAATCCTTTATCACTTTTAGAGTCAAACTTTCCAAGGTAGTCTCTATCGTTCAGGATGTAGCAGACACATCCAAAACATGGAAATATTTGAGATTTGGCTTTCTTTCTCTTAGAAGCTCATAAGGTGTCTCCTTTCTTCCTGGTCGAAGATAGACTCTGTTCTCGATGTGACAGACTGTGTTGACAGCTTCAGCCCATAGCTTCTTCGAAAGCCCTATAGCCTGTAACATTGCACATGACATTTCCTGCAGAGTTCGATTCTTTCTCTCCACTACTCCATTTTGTTCAAGAGTTTTGGGAGCTGAATACTCATGGAGTATTCCTTTCCTTTCACAAAAGTCATTGAATGCAGCATTATCAAATTCTCTTCCATGATCTGTTCTGATGCATGCAATGTTGGTGTCAAATTGCAAACACATTGTGCGGCAGAATCTTTTGAAGACTTTGAATGTTTCAGATTTTTCCTGCAGGAATTCAACCCAAGTGTACCTTGAGAAATCATCAACAATGACAAGTATGAAACTCTTACCACTCATACTCTTTGTATCGACTGGTCCCATAATATCTATGTGTAAGAGTTGAAAACATCTTGTTGTTTGACAACCACCCAGGCTTTTGTGAGGAATTCTGGTTTGTTTTCCTTTTTGGCAGGCATCACATACAACATCGTGATCAACATTCAGCTTTGGTAGGCCACGGACAGCATCCGACACAATCAGTTTCTTCAAATTTACCATGCTCATATGACCGAGCTTTTGATGAATCAACTTGGTTTCATCATTAACAGTCATGTTGCATGTTTCATCTTTGTCAGCATGGTAGCAATTATCAGATGCACGGCTACCAAACATTATACATTTGTCATGTTTGTCAAACACTTCACAAGTGTTTTTATCAAACCTGACATACATACCATCATCACAAAGCTGACTAATATTGATCAAATTTGTTGTCAGTCCTTCAACATGTAGAACATTCTGAAGCTTAGGAAAATGTTTAACATTCAATGTACCTTTTCCGACAATGTTTCCTTGAGCTCCTCCTCCGTAACTGACTTTGCCTTTGTTTGAAGTGGTATATTCTTCAAGAAACTCCTTATTGCCGGTCATGTATCGAGAACATCCACTGTCGAAGTACCATGTTCCGGCAATGTTAGCCTTCAGTGATGTGTACACAACATTGCATGTAACCTTCATCTTTTTGGACTTCATCTGGTTCTTGTTCTTTGATGTGATCCCTGATGTTGTTCTCCCGGTCACAACATCATCGTGAAACTTAAAGCAATGTGGTTTGATGTGTCCCGGCACCTGACAGTAATGGCACACATATTTTCGAACCTTTGAGCCCTTACATTTCTTTTGATCATCATCTTCAACATTGCTCCCTGTAGACATGTTTGGGTTGTTCTTCACAAATTTCACAATATTGTGATTTGAGGAAGTCATGGAAACTTTGTTTGAGAATCCCAGTCCAACCCTGTCTGTCTGTCCCAATGTTAAGGCTTCATTTAGGACATTCGTTCCATGATTCCATTTCTGAAATGTTCTTGAGGTGCTCTCCACTTCCCTCTTTAGTTTAGTGATTTCAGCATCACTCCTGGTGAGTCTAATTTCCAGTCCCACAATCTTCTCTCTAAGACACCGATTTTCTTCCATAAGAAATTTCAGTTCTTTGGATTGAGATGTCCATTGATTGCAAACTTCATTCACAACATCACTGAGCTCTTCAAGAGAGGCAGATGGGCGTTCTTCCTGTAGATTAACCTCTCTGATCTCAGAAGTATGATTAAACTCATCCAGTAGAGTCATTTCATACCAATTAGTAGTGTTGGGAGAGATCTTAGTGGCTTCATCTTCAACATCTGGGAGAATCTCATCTTCAATTTCACATTCTTCAATGTCCAGACAATCAAGTTCATCAATACCATTCAAGGCATCAATAATCTAGTCGTCTTCCTCTATGATATTGATGAACAACACTCTCAGATCTGAATCATTTTCAGTATCAGACTCATCACTGAGAACAACATTAAAATTATTTCTTTGTCTTCTTCGTGTTGTTGGACATTCATTTGAATAATGTCCATACCCAGAGCATGCTCTACATTGAACTGAATTAATGTCTTTCCCAGTGTCAGCGACTTTCTTCTTGACATTTGATCTTCCAGAATTTGATGTTGATGAGGATGGAGAGTCAAACAGCCGCCGAGGTTTGATATTTGGGGGGCTTTTCTTCATAGAACAAACCAGTGAGTTGAACTTCTTTATCAAGAGTGCAACACTTAGATTCTCTTCCTCATTAATATCTTGAAGACTGTCAACATCATCATGAACATTAGATGACACAATTGTTGTCTAGAGAGCAATTCCCTTTGAAGTTGAGTTTGCTTTCTGATTTTGCAGGTTCATCTCAAATGTTAGGAAGATGCTGACCGCTTCACTCATACTCATGGTTCCTACATCATGTGCTTCTTCAATTGCAGAAATTTTCATATTGAATCTTTCTGGGAGAGTTCAAAACAACTTGCTAACCATGTTCTCATTAGAGATTGGACTCCCAAGAGCGGTAGATTGATTTGAGGTCTCACATAATTTTTCAGCATAAGATGAAATAGTTTCATCTTCAAACATGCGCAAATTTTCAAATTTTAATGTGAGCAACCTCAGTTTGGTCTTCCTAACACTGACAGACCCTTCACAATGTTCCTGAAGAATGGTCTATTCTTGATATGCAGTAACACAATTGCAAATCATTTTGAAGCATGGAACATCGACTGAAACAAAAATCGCATTCAGAGCGCGAGCATTAAAATTTGAGATTATTCTCTCATCATTTGTCCATTGAGATTCTGGAGTTAACACAAAATCTCTATTCGGACCTTCCATCCTAGGAGGGCTCCATTCTTCAATAATTGCCATCCATGCTCTTTCATCGATAGTTTTGATGTAGATCTTCATTCGAGATTTCCACATGACATAGTTACCACCATTGCTATCTAGAGTAGGAGGACGACATTGATTAATTTGAATATCCATCACAGATTTCAAGCAACACTGGATCGAGTACTTAGTGTGTCAAGTACCGGATCTGATACCACTTGTTAGAATTTGTTGCCTGAAACAATGTGAATTACGGATGTAAATTGCAAAGTTAAATGTAATGTTGAAGCTAGTGTTACCACATTACCTTAAACATGCAGTGGAAACGTAAATAGAACTTTGCACATAATAAGTTTTAAATCACACTCCTTACGGTGTGTGATTGCCTTAAGACGAAATTTACTATCACAAGTGAAACACAAAAACAATGCTGATGTTGTCTCAGTTCATTCCCTTGACAACACTGCATAAAACATACAGAGGACTATCCTAGCTTCACTCACTCAAATAATCACTTAAAAATAAACCTATCTAAACACATAGATAGATTATAATCAGTCACTCTAAATCCTAGACTTCTCTAAGTTGACTATCTAACCTACACACACAACTAGAATGAAAGTCTCCAGCTGATTGGGACGCTAGGCAGATGTCGAGGAAGATGTCTTGGACTTCAGAGATGACACTAGATGCAAGATTCAGAGCTTCTCACAAACCACGGTGATAACCTGCTTGCATAAATGATTTTATGGCTTGAAAATGCCTTAAATACTTCATCCATCTCAGCTGGGTAGTTTCTACACGATCCTGGATGAGTTAGATGCAAAACTACCGCCTTCCACTACCCTTACAGAACTGGACTCGAGATAACCGTCCTCTGCACTGCGTGGCACACGTTCTTCAACATCGTGTAACAATGTCGGTTACTCTAGCTACCCACGTTCTCTGCAACAGTTAGTATCAAAGATGAAGTGGGGAACATCACGTCCCTTAAAACTCGGAACAGATTCTGACCTAGTCAAAATCAAGCATAATCCACGTTTTAATTCGAAATAAAATATCTAATAAATCCCTTAAATCTTGGAAAATGATATGTGACAAAAATCACAATTTATTAAGATTAATTTAAAATAAATTAATCCAAAATATTAGGAAAGGATAAGGTTAGAGATCCGAGTGTTATACTCGGTGTGTGATGAGAATGACGAACACCATTAGATACGACATTAATCACGATGTTATCAGCGAAGTGATAACATCATCTGGAACACGTCATACTCAACAATATTGATTATATTATGAGCTCATGACTCATGTTGGTGTCTGGTTAAGGGAGCCAAGTTCCTAAACGTTAAAAATGCTTTTGAGATGGCATGAAAGGATTTTATACATGAGCATTCCACATCTGTGGTGTATTGTGTCTTGCACGTGTTGTGATGCCAGTGAACATGCATGTGCATGATTTCTGCTTACTGAGCTTTAGCTCATGTAGTTTGTGCATTGTAGGTGAAAGTGATAATGTGTGGTGCATCGAAACATGAATGGTTAATGCTCCGACAAGTCCTGAGAAATGTATACGTGGATGACGTCCTGTAAGGAGGGTGGGCAATGGCTTATTTTACTATATTTGCCGCTTAGATGTTATAGGTTTGTATTTAAATTTATCTAGATATTCCTAGAATTTTTCTACAAAGAAAATAATAGTTTCTTTATTCTCTTTAGTAAATTATATTTTATAATTATCGATCATTTTAAATGCACCATATGTTAATCTAAATTTTTAACGTTAACACTTTTTAATACATAATATATATTTCTATTTTTACAAAGAGATAATTCACCCACATTTTTACATTACTTTATATTTTACATTTATTTTATTGGGGCGGGCGCTTCACTTTCTCTCGATTGTTTTCACTCTTTTTTCTTTTTCCTCTCGTGTATCACTTAAGTATGTAGTGGTGCTCAGTGTGAGGAACCCGTGTGTATATGGTGGTCGGAACACTATCTCAGATGCAGCTCTTTTCGGCCGTCTCAAAAACTCGAACTAGTCCAACAAAAATAGGCGATTTCAAAAAACAGGAGATTTCACCTTGAAGATGATGGAATTTGGCCAAAAGTACATGTAGATCATAGTGAAGTAGTGAGTCTTGTTCAGAACGTCTTTGCGCTTCCGGAATGGTATTATGGAGGAAAATCGGAGTTCTGGAACAAAATTGGTAGGGAAAACAAAATTGGCTGGAACTAGAAAGGAAATTAGGTGAATTTTCATGGCTAGGCTAGATGAATGGGAATGGGCGAAATTATGGGGTAGGAAGTGCTAAGAATTTGGATGAATATTGTACCAAAATAAGAGCAATAATTCAACAAGGAATCAAATCAAACCCAACTCGAAAACTACCAAACCAATCCCAAATCAACTAGGAAAGAACCAAAATCAATCCTAATTCAAATAGGACACAAATTTTGACCCTCTTACCTACTAATACAACTGATGCACGAAAATTTAGAGACTCTAACAAGCAATAACTTGATACAATATGTCATCCCCAATCATTATTGGACGAAGAACGGCTGTAACACCCCAAACTACTCTGTTTGGCCATGTCACTTATCATACAATTTAATCACTTATAATTGTGTACTTATATTTAATTGAGCGGAAGCTAAGGTCAATTAGCATGATAAGGCACAATGCTATAATTCTCCATGTAAATTTTTCGCAATTATAACATACAACCTATCGGATCTAATTGTCACACAGCATAGTATTTAATAGAAGCATTGTATAAGCCTATCCACATCAATCATACAATCATCTAACCTATCAGGCTCAAAGGTTTAACACAACCTACCCGTCTAGCATCCTAAATTAACATACATATCATAGGGGTTCACTGACATATATTTAAACATCATAGGCTCCTAGGTCGAACAACCCACCTTTAAAATGCACACATAATATATCAAATTAACATAGCGTATCTACAAAAATCGGGCTATTCCCATCCCCAATGATCATTAATCATAAAGACAAAGAAGAGTGATCAATGAAATAATAATAATATGAGTAATTCAAAAGAAGAGCATGAAAAAATAAACACTAGCTTGTGGGGGTTCTCTTGTGTTCACAACGCTCCTACTCAGGTCTCAACTCCTCAATCTGAAATTCATTAAAGGAATAGGGTGAGTATTTAACAACATACTCAGTGGGGAACACTGCAAACAGTTATAGCCAATTGCACTAGTGAAAATATAACATATGGATACTTCTTTACTTTGTGGAGACTAGCCTCAACCCCGTAGGGCCCAAACTTCATGATGCCCCTGTTAATGAACGTCTTTAGCCCTGTAGGGATACCCGCAGGCTTATTATCCCTAGGTTGGATATTAACAAGTCTATATCAATCCTGAAGGACTTCTTTATTGACCCCGAAGGATCTCTTTGTCAACCCCGAAGGATCTCTGTTTTGCCCCAAAGGGTCTCATTCTTATAACCGGTCCGAACACCCTTCATACTTATACAATCAAAGCACAACAATAACTATAACTTTACACGTGTTTACAGTTTAGAGTTACCCTACGTTATGAGACGCTTTCAAAATCCTTTCAACCTTGAAATACTCCTTTTCCGTGCCAAAGTTCTCCATCTCGAACCCCAATACGTCGCTTAGCACCTTTAGATCACTTTTTCATTTTAAATGTTGAATTATACAATTATTTCATATTTTTGACCAAACACATTCTATACATTGCTTTAAGGTTCTCATACATATCCACATACTCAACCATGGATACACAAGCTCATATTATGATTTTGGACTCAAAATACACATTAGAACTCTTTGAGACATTTAATCGAACAAGTTACGTACACTTATTTAAACCACAAGAACAAGACTCAATTTAAATCCTTTAAACTCATAATTTCCAATACATGAACCTCTATCCTAGGGCTCTAACTTACATGAAAATCAACTTTATACAACCATCACAACATCTCCAACCAAACACAAACTTATTAAGGGAAAATTAGGGTAAAAATCCAAACCCTAGCAATAATAAACTATTTGAATCTCAATTTAACAACACTTATAGCTTCAAGGATGTAAATAAACCATATGTTCAAGATATCAAGGCAAGGGGATCAATGAAATCGAAAACACTAAATTTTGGGTTTGAATCCTAGATTCAAATCAACATGGAAATGGTGTTTAATCACCAAGTAGAAGAGGGTATGAAGTTACCTTGGTTGATGGATGATGATGAGAGAATCCACTCCAAAAACATGAAGAATTCCTTGAGAGAATTTGGAAGGAAATCACCCAATTAGATGAAGAAAATGAAGAGGAATGGGTGAAGTGTGGTATTTAAATGATGGAATTTCCGAAATGAGGCGCGGCTTGGGGGAGTCGCGCCTGGAGGTCGCGTTCGAGCTAAAGGAAAACAGCTCCTTGAAGTGGTGTTACACGACCCAACCGGTCACATCTCGAGGTGGTGTTGCAGACCTCTTGGCACATGACCTGAAGGTGGTCGCGCTGCAGGCCGCTTGGCACACGACCTCGAGCAGGTCACGCCTCTCAGTCGTGCTGTAGGCCGCTTGGCACACAACCTCGAGCAAGTCGTGCTGCAGGCCGCTTGGCACACAGCCTTGAGCAGGTCGCGCCCGAGGGTCGCGTTTCAGACCGTTTGCTATTTTCGAATGTAGTTCGACTCCCGGACATTTGTAACTCTATTTAACTTTCAAAACACATTTAATACTTATCGAAAAAGTAGATGTAATCACATTCATTTTCATATAACTCGACAATTTAGTTTTATAATCAAACTGTATTATACACTCAGTATAATATCACCATGCTATGACGTATCGGCTCAAGTGGAACAACCTGCATTGAAACAACGGCATAAAATACGAACATACCATCATAATTAATATTCAAACAATATTAATTCGAAATCATTTACCAAAATTATAATTTATAATTTAGCAAAAAGGGTTGGGGTATCACAATGGCAAATCGTGACAAAACAAAATAAAAAGAAGAACAAAACTACCCAAACTCAATAATAACCAACAAGATTAATCAAGAAACTCAAGAAACAATGCGAGAACAATGGTAACACAATAGGGCTCGATCAATTTTCAGTTTTTTTTATATCAATGTTCTCTTTCTTTTTTTTGTACAATTTTTTTTAATGTGATCGACTACTCTTGCCCCTATTGTGCCACACATGGATTTGGATTGAACCACGACCAACCGAAGTTGACGTGACTCTAATACCAAATTTATGATATGTCCAATCAATGAGGAAGCTAATGAAAGAACACACGTCAACTACAAGATTAATTCAACCCAAACCTTCTGGAAATAAGAGTAATAATACGCTAAATAATCTGACCTAAATCAACAAATAAATCGAACAAGGATTAAACCTAAATCAACGCAGATTAACCCGAAAAACCCAAATAATGATGCGACTGAAAATCTAAGTAAATGAAGTCGGATTAAGCTCATATTTTAGGACAAGGTACAACCGTAAGTCAGGAAAAACATATCCAAAAATCAGTGAAAACGAACAAGTGGTTTGGGAGATGGCTCGGTGGTTAAAATCGGCTATTCTAGGGCCAGGAAATCGGCTATGGCTTCAATATACAACCTGCTGGATAGGGGCAGCTATATGGATGATATAGGTGATGTTATGGATGATATGGACTGAGTATAGAGGCATGGTGCTGGCTGGAATGAAGGTATGTGCGAAGGAGATGACAAAAATGAAAGATAGATTGTGAATCTTAGCTGAAACGAACCTCGAACCTATAAGGATCCGAAACGCGCCTATGGAGCAATCTTCATGGCTGCCTAACCCGGATACTATTAGATATCCGAACGAGACAAAATATTTCAAGATTGAAGTGCCAACAACAAACTCTACGCAAGAACCGATTTGTGTTGTGCGCGTCACACACGTGAGATAAGTGAAATAGCAATCGCTTTTTGATTCAAACAAGTCTGAATAAAATAGTTCACAATGATCCCCTTATATAGGTGAAGGGGAGAACGAAAATAAGAGATAAAAATAAAGAAAATATGATCTAGAAAGCTATTATGAAACTACCTAAACTAAAATTCTATTGAAGGTAGGAAATTACCTTAATTAAAATTCTAGTCAACTTAATTAAATAAGGAACGAAAATTACATAATAAAATAACTAAAATCTGATCTAAATAATTAAATAAAATAACTAAAATAATTCGAGACCCAAATATAACTTAAGGGTTCGAATTCTTCAAACTATACTCATCAAAATCCGACTATGCCTCTGACATATAAGACATGGTCATGCCTTATTCACAATCAGCTTCTGGATTGGCTTCTAGTCTTGATCTTTGCTTGTGAGCAAGGGCACGACTTGGGGTTGGTTTTTCAATGCATGGCACATCCTTATCAGGACACTCAGACTTACAATGTCTTAGCTGATTGTACTTAAAGCACATATCCTTTAGACTTAAAGTCTTTTTGAAGTAACTATGTCATTTTCTTCATTGCCCTACACACTTTCTTTGGTTGAGATGCATTTCTCTTCTTACCCGAAGATGCATTTCTCTCAGCCATTTGCGCCTCTGTGATACTTTTCACTAGCATCTCTGATGTCTGATGATCAACAAGCATTTCTAATAGAGTGACATTCTTCTTTATCATGCCTAAGTTCAAAAAGAATTTTTTAAACTTCAGGGACAGACTGTTAAACACCATTTCGATCTAAGACTTGGTGTCTTGTTCACCATCCAGGGTTTCGATCTCTGATAAGTAACTTATCATCCAGAGAACATAATCCCTTACAAGAATGGAATTGACTATCTTAGTGTTCATCATATTTTTGATATCCGAAGAGTTTCTTAAGATGACACCATAAAAGGTTCTCACTACTTCATCAGAATTCGCAACTGGTTTCTTATGACATTCCTCATCAAGTACAATTTAAACTTTCAGCCGTTTAAGACAATGTTTTAAGTTTCAAATCCAGCCTTTAGTATTTTACCGATTAAAACATTTGAGAACAGAAGACAAGTTGGAGAGTGTTATGATGATATAGAATAACAGAAAAGTAAAACATGCAGTACAGTCACACCCTTTAGGATAAACATATAATAGAAATCCTCAAAAAGAATTATATGTATCTCCACCGACATCTTAAAAATGTTTCGTATAAGCCACGCAGGGTGAACATTTATAAAATTCATTTTTAAGTAGGTTATACAACCTTTATTTACCTCCAGTAGTAAAGTCAATTTGTTCTAACAGTATTCTACAGTTATCTATTAAGAGGTTTAATTTCTAGAGATTCCAATGATATAACCCCTCCATAGGGAGGTTGCCGATGACTTCTCAATTAAACTAGATTGATGGAGACCGTTTGAGATTTCCACATACTTTGGTATGTATCTCTTCCACTTAGTTATTTATACTTGAGGTTTCTTTTTATCCCATTAGCATGCAAGATCATCACATAAAATGATAAACATCCACGACATGCAAACATACAACAATATAAGTATAATAATTTAAACCAACTATCATGGCATATTTCTGATGTTGTATTCATGAGATAAACTTAGAAATTCAGCTCCGGAAATCTGGACATCATCCATGCCTCCACCAAAGCATCTCGCCGAAAACCCTAGCTCTTCTAGGATTTGGGGACGTGTCCAGGATGTCGTCCTTCCTTGATTGGGGCTGCTCTATTTCCATCTTTGAGTTGATCTTCTTTCCTTATTCTACATTGAATATCTATTCCGAAAGGAAAAATCTAGTATATCTAGAATAACAAAGGAAAATAAACTACAACTCAAACTTGATGATTTTCGAAAATCATCACTAAGTCTAATAATTTATTTTTCCTATTACATTAAAACAACATAATAAAATAAATTGCTTAGACCTAATCCATGAATTTTCTCATGGATAAAAATCATGTAGCCAAACTGGTATACGACCAACTATGCATTCAACATAAAATTAAATCATCACATAACAAATAATTATAATGCCGGATAGTTGGTACCTCCTGCAAATAAAACCATCCACATATACAACTACCAAAATTAAATGTTAAACATAAAATATCCGATGATATCCATACATGTTACAATTTTCAAAAATTAACATTTAATTAAATTAAATGTTTTCAAAAATTACACCAAGATAAAATTTAGAAATTAATCATAATTTTCCACCAAATTAAATCTTCAACCTTCGAAAATTACATAAGGAGTAAATTTGAAAATTTTGATATTTATCAAAAATCTTTCCCAAATAAAATTCCTTATTTTTTGAAAAACCTTAAATAATTAAATTTGGAAATTTTGATATTATTCCAAAATCTATTCCAAATAAAATGCCTAGGTTTCGAAAATTCCAAGAATAATAAATCTGGAAATTTTGATCCACTTCAAATACATTCCAAATTTAAAAGTCTAGTTTGAAACCTATTTGGATTATAATTAGACCAGGGCATAATTGATTTTTTTGGCTCAAACAAGTTGCAAGGGATAACATCAGGGTGGTTTTATTTGGCTTTGTTGGCATAGAAAAAAATTTACCTAAGCATTTCAGTAGCATACCCAGAATTCCTTGTGACCTCGGAATAGAGCAAAAGCAAGTTCTAGTTTACCTAAATTAAAAAATGCAGAAATGACACAAGAAAGAATAATCGCATGCATCATGAATTAAAGCTCAATTCATCACAAGGTACTTAGTTCATTCATCATATAATATGGGCATGCAGAAATGAAAATATAGTAAAATATGTTGTCTTATGGTCACAAGACCCTAGACTCCATGCTTACAAGTTCAAATATTACATGCTTGACACAAAAAAATGCAAAGAAGGCAGAGTAACCACCACCCACACACTTTGTCTTTCGCAAAGTGGGTGCGAGAAGGTTTTCCTATGAACCGCAAACTCAATGAAATATTAGAGGGTCACCCCTACCCACACACTTTGCCTTAGGAAAAGTAGGTCAGTACGGAGGTCATCTAACTAAAACAGAAGTAAAAAATACAAAACAAGAAAAATAAAATAGAAACACAAAAAACAAAAGACTCCTAATGCCCACACCCATACACTTTACGCTAAGCTAAGTGTGGAAATAAGACAACACCTAAACAGACATAAAAATAAAAATAAAAAAACTAATATGTGGGAAAGAGTACCAGTTCAGGCCTCAAAGGGGGTCGGATAATTGAATCCGATGTGCCTAAAATAGGCGAACAGGGCGATTTCCAACCGATCTAGTCTGGCTATGATGGTGGTGGCTGCAGGGTCTTGCTGCTGTGCCCTCGGGGGCCTCTTGCTGGGTCCTACATTTAAAGGAAAACTAAGGCTACTAAAGTTTCTAGCTTCGGTCTGCTAAACACGGGTTTCCCGTCCTCATCATCAAAAACATCCATCATTCTATTCAAGCAATTTAAATCAAACGATTCAACATGCTTGCAATACAAATTAGTGGATGAGGGATCAAACATGCACAATTTTTCAGCAAGATGTGTTCTCAGTTGGGCACAGGAAATTCTATTTTTAGAATGGGCCACAGTGTCCTTGAAGTGGGTAATGGCCACAACTCCAAAGTTTATCATCTTCATGTGCACCATGCACCAGAGGACAAACAACTCTTGATTGGTGAAGGAGTTGGAGCTATCTTTCCGGCCAAAGAAATTGTAGGCGAGCACTCAGTGACAAAAGCGAAGGGTATTGCTTTTCAGCATGTGTCCCTTGCTATTTCTAGACTTGAATTTGGAACCGTCATCTAACTCAGCCCACTTCTCATCCACATTCTCATCCATGGGCACCACAACAACAACAGATTTATAATCATCATCATTCAATTCTAAAAACGACACAATGCCTAAACCCATGTTTAACACATCAGCAGACAGATTGAAACTTTTACCAAAAATTTTAAATTTAAAAACTTTCGCAGATATTCCACCCTTCCTGATATTCTTCACAGACAGATCATGGAAAAAAACTCATAGAACAACTTAGGAAAAATCAAACAATCTCATTCCATAAAAAAGGACCAGCCAATATTAGAGAAGAGTTCCCTTACCTCTCGCTCGATGCCCAAAACAGCGAGCGAGGCAAAGTGGATGGTCTTGCTATGGACGATCTCCCTTGTGGGCAAGATGCCTTCTCTCTTCGGCATGATTTTTCTATAAGTTGGGCTAACCATAGTGTAACGCCCCAAACTACTTCGTTTGGCCACGTCGCTTAACGTACAATTTACTTACTTATTTTTGTGTGCTTATATTGAATTGAGTGGAAGCTAAGGTCAAATAGCATAATAAGGTAAGACGTCATGATTTTCATTATAAATTCTTCACAATTACAACATGCAACCTATCGAATCTACACTATTACACAACATAGTATTTAATGGAAGCATTGCATAAGCCCATCGACATCAATCATACAATCATCTAACCTATCGGGCTCATAGGTTTTACACAACCCGCCCGTCTAGTACCTTAAATTAACATACATAGCATAGGCGTTCATTGACATAATTCTCACATAGAAGGCTCCAAGGTCGAACGACCCGCCTTTAAAATGTTTTGCATAATATCAAGTTATTTACATCATGATTACAAAATAGGGCTAGTCCCATCCCCAATAATCATCGATCATAAACAAAAGAGAGTGATCAATGAAATAATAATAATGTGAGTGTTTCAAAAGAAAAGCATGCAAAATAAACACAAGCTTGTGGGGAGTTCTCTTGAGTTCACAATGCTCCTACTCGAGCCCCAACTCCTCAACCTGAAATTCATTAAATGAATGGGGTGAGTATTTAACAACATACTCAGTGGGGAACACTGCAAACAGTTATAGCCAATTGCACTAGTGAAAATATAACATATGGATACTTCTTTACTTTGTGGAGACTAGCCTCAACCCCGTAGGGCCCAAACTTCATGATGCCCCTGTTAATGAACGTCTTTAGCCCTGTAGGGATACCCGCAGGCTTATTATCCCTAGGTTGGACATTAACAAGTCTATATTAATCCTGAAGGACTTCTTTATTGACCCCGAAGGATCTCTTTGTCAACCCCGAAGGACCTCTGTATTGCCCTGAAGGGTCTCATTCTTATAACCGGTCCGAAGACCCTTCATACTTATACAATCAAAGCACAACAATAACTATAACTTTACACGTGTTTACAGTTTAAAGTAACCCCACCTTATGAGACGCTTTGAAATCCTTTCAACCTTTGTAATACTTCTTTTCCGTGCCCAAGTTGTCAACCTCGATCCCCAATATGCCACCTAGCACCTTTAAATCCCCTTTTTCATTTTAGTGTCGAGTTATACAATTATTCTATAATTTTTACCAAACACACTTTATACATTACTTTAAGGTTCTCATACATATCCACATACACCACCATGGATATACAAGCTCATACTATGATTTTGGACTCAAAATACACATTAAAACTCTTTGAGATATTTAATCGAACACGTTACGTACACCCATTTAAATCACAAGAACAAGACTCAATTTTAATCCTTTAAACCCATAATTTCAAATATAAGAACCTCCACCCTAGGACTCTAAGATATATGAAAATAAACTCCACCCAACCATCACAACACCTCCAACCAAACAACAACATATTAAGGGAAAATTAGGGTAAAAATCCAAACCCTAGCAATAATGAACCATATGAATCTCAATTTAACAATAGATATAGCTTCAAGGATGTAAATAAACCATATGTTCAAGATATCAGGGCAAGAGGATCAATGAAATCAAAAACCCTAACATTTGGGTATGAACCCTAGATTCAAAATCAATATGGAAATGGTGTTTAATCAGCAAGGTGAAGAGGGTATGAAGTTACCTTGGTTGATGGATGATGATGAGAGAATCCACTCCAAAACATGAAGAGTTTCCTGAGAGGATTGGGAGGAAAATCGCCCAAGTGAAGAAGAAACGAAGAGGAAATGAGTGAAGTGTTGTATTTAAAGGGTGGAAATTCCGAAGCAGGGCGTGACCTAGGGGGGTCGCGTTTGAAGGTCGAGTTTGAGCCGAAGAAAAATGGCTCTCTGAAGCTCATGACATGCGACCAAAATGTCGCATTTTAAGGGTCGCATTTCTAGTCGTGTCTCGGCTTCACTGCAAGGCACGACTTGGTGTGCTCGCCTTTAAGGTTCGCGTTTCAGGCTGTTTGCAATTTTCAAATACAGTTCGACTTCCAGACATTTCCAACACCATATAACTTTCAAAACACATTTAATACTTATCGAAAAAGCAGGAGGGTGTTGACCCCTAGCCCCCATCGGGGCGCTTCGCCCCCTGAACCCCCGACTCACTGACCGGGCAGTGAGACCCCCAATCAACTCAGTGTTAAGGTGTTCAAGGTATGACAAAAAGATTGAATTTAAATGGGATCACATTCATCATTATATAACTCGACATTTTGGTAATAAAATTTAAACTATATTATACGCTCAGCATAATATCACCGTGCTACGATGTATCGGCTCAAGTGAAACAACCTGCATTAAAGCAACGGCATAAAATACAAACATACCATCATAATTAATATTCAAACTATATTAATTCAAAATCATTTACCAAAATTATAATTTATAATTTAGCAAAAAGGATCGGGGTATCACACATAGTCTTACCCTTCTTTGCAGATGGTTGGCAGGGGCTTTTCCTTTCCCCTTGGCAGACACAAAAGGTGCAGCTGTTGTGCCCTCAGTGATTTCCTTCAGAGAGAGGGTCTGGTCATCCAGACTCTTATGGGCTTGTGACTCCCCACTGCTTTTATCCTTCCCTTCCTCAGCTTCCTCTTCGGCTTCCTCATCCTCCGACAATATCAACGACGGCTGCTTCTTTCTTTTCAGGGTTTGTGACTGAGCTTTCACAGTGGTGACCTTCTCCTTCTTCACCTTCTTAAGTTTTTTGATTGCAGAGGGCTCAAGGGTTTGCTTCGGCATCGGCTCGAGTGCTGCATCCTTCTGTATGCTGGCCTCTTCTTGGTCGTCAATCTCTCTGGCTGTCTCCTCCACTATCTTAAGAGAGGCTTCTTTCTCTCGTTCTGATTCTCGGGTGGAAAAGGTCAGGGAGGTGGCCCCATGATGGCCAGAGGTTAGACGTCCATGGCGGCGGTGCTTGCCGGCTTTGTTGGTGCAGCGGCATCGGTGGTGGTGTCTCTAGTGCTTTCTAGTGAAGTAGAATGTGTGAATTCGACCTTCTTCTTTGAGGTTTTGGAGGCATGAGTTTTGGGGACCATGGTGATCGTGGGTATGGTGGTTGAGAGAGGGAGTTTATAGAGAGAAAAGAGGGTTGTAATTTTTGAAATTTTTGGAGTGAAAAGGGCGAGTGAATTTTGGAAAGGAAAGGGATGAGGGTTAAATACTTAGATTCACCCTAGCCACTCAATTTGGATTGATGTGACAGGCCCGTCAGAAGACTTTTGGGCTTCTAGGGTTTCCTTGTACAGAATCTTGTGTTGTGTCCACGGGGGCAGAGAGATCCCGAATTTTCTGGAATTGGCCTTGCATGGTGCCCTCCATGCTGGAGGTATCCAGTTTTGATAGATTCTTTCCTTCCATGAAAAATCCACCAAAATTTGTTTCCTAAAATACTCCCAAACAAAATACAGCCGTAAAATCCAACTTCTAGTCTAACATGTCAAAGAATAAACACTTAAAAAAAAAGAAATAAATTGTGAAAAATTAAAAATAAGGGTAAGAAAAACTTTGGTTTCCTCCCAGTCAGCGCCCCAGTTATTATCATGGGCATGACGCTTCTCTTTCATCACATGTATGTAGGCTCAACGAGCTTGAGCCCGAAAGCTTTTATGGATGAAATCATTGGTTCCTTGAGATGCTTCAGTTGCTGGCCATTGACTTTGAACGTCTCTCCATTACTTGAATCATATAATTCTACTGCTCTATTTGGGCATATAGTCTGGATCTTATGAGATCCTGACCATTCGGACTTGAGTCCACCCCCGATCAGCTTCAATCTGGAATTATACAGCAGAACCTTTTGCCTACTCTGAAATGACTTGTGGCAAATGAGGTGGTCATAGGTTCTTTTCATTCTTTCCATGTAGAGAGCAACATTGTCATAGGCTTCCAGCCTCATCTTTTCCAACTCTTGAAGTTGATGCTTCCTTTCTATCCCAGCTCTATAAAGCTTCATGTTCAACTTCTGAATTACCCAAAATGTTTTGTGCTTAATGTCAATTGGAAGATGACAATTCTTCCCATAGATTAAGCGGAATGGAGACATCCCAATAGGTGTTTTGTAAGCAGTGCCATATGCCCACATGGCATCATTCAGCTTGATACTCCAATTCTTGCTATTGGGTTTCACGACCTTCTGAAGTATGGACTTGACTTATCGGTGGAAACCTCAGCTTGTCCATTCACCTATGGGTGATATGCAGTAATCACTTTGTGTCTCACTCAATACTCTTTGAGTAAATTCTTGATGATCATGTTGCAGAAGTGAGATCATTTATCACTAATTAGTGCCTTGGGCACTCCAAACCTGCTGAAAATGTTCGCCTTCAGAAACTTCTTGACCATGCGGGCATCATTTGTGGTAGTTACCTTTGCTTTCATCCATTTGGATACATACTCCACAGCTAGGACTATGTATTAATGTCCATTAGATTTGGTCAAGGGACCCATAAAATCAATTCCCCAAACATCAAAGATAGGCACCATGGACATTTCATTATGTTTTGAGATGTTTCCAGTCATCTGGTAGTGTGGGCATTGGCGACACACTGGATAAGCATCTTTGTGAAGTGAGGGCCAAAAAAACCCACAATATAGGATCTTCTTTGTAGTTTTTTTTACACCAAAGTGCCCTCCACATGCTTCGGAATGACAGTGATCTGGAATGCTCTTAGCTTCTTTTGTAGGTACACAATGGCGGATAATTTGGTCTACGCACCTTCTCCATAGTATGAGCTCATCCCATATATAATATCGACTCTCACTTCTGATTTTGTTCCTTTAATAGGTCATGAGTCTAGTCGGTAATTCTCCAGAGATCATGAAATTGACCAAGTCAGCATACCAAGGTGCAGTGCCCTTAATGTTGAACAGGTACTCATCTGGGAATAAGTCCTCGATGGGCACCATGTCATTTTCCTCATTGAGTACTCTACTCAAATGATCAGCCAGTTGGTTTTGAGCTCCACTCTTATCCTTGATTTCCCAATCGAATTCTTATAACAGTAGTATCCACCGGATGAGCCTTGGCTTTGATTCCTTCTTCGCAAGTAGATGCTTCAATGAAGAGTGATCAGTGTAGACCACACTCTTAGCTCCGATCAAATAGGATCAAAAATTTTTAAAGGTAAAGACTACTACCAACAATTCTTTTTCAGTTATGGTGTAGTTGTCTTGGGGCATGGTTCAATGTCTTCGAAGCATAGTAAATCACATGGCATTCTTTTACTCACTTTTGTCCAAGCACTGCGCCCACAGCGTATCCACTGGCATCACACATTATTTCAAATGGTATGTCCCAGTCTGGAGGTTAGATGATGGGTGCCGTGACCAACCTCCTTTTCAGAGTGTTGAAAGCTTCTTTACATGCATCGTCAAAGATAAAAGGCACATCATTTTGCAAAATATGCGTGATTGGTTGAGCAATCTTTGCGAAGTCTGTGATGAATCATCGGTAGAACCCAGTGTGCCTAAGAAAACCGTGAACTTACTTCACCATAGTAGGGTAGGGTAGCTTTTTGATGATGTCCACCTTAGCCTTATCTATCTCGATGCCTCTCTCTGAAACAACGTGCCCAAGAACAATCCCTTCACGAACCATAAAATGGCATTTTTCATAGTTTAACACCAAGCACTTATCCACGCATCTTTTGAGTAACTTTTCAAGGTTGTTGAGGCATGCATCGAATGAGTTCCCGTAGACTGTGAAATCGTCCATGAATACTTCGATGCAATTCTCTAAAAGATCTGATAAAATACTTATCATGCATCATTGAAATGTCCCAGGGGCATTGCAGAGCCCAAAAGGCATTCTTCGGTAAGAAAATATACCGAATGGGCACGTGGAAGTAGTCTTCTCCTGGTCTTCTTGATCTACCACAATTTGTATGTAGCCTGAATACCTATAAAGTAAACAAAAGAATTTGTTTCCAGCCAATCTCTCCAGCATTTGATCTATAAATGGCAACGGGAAGTGATCCTTCCTCGTGACGGTGTTGAGCTTCCGGTAGTCTATACAGACTCTCCATCCAGTTTGTAGCTTTGTGGGCACAAGTTCATTTTTCTCATTTTTCACCACCTGGATTCCTGACTTCTTAGGCACGACATGAATTGGGCTTACCCATTTGCTGTCTGAAATGGGATAAATGATTCCCATATCCAGCAACTTGAGTATTTCCTTTAGCACGACCTCCTTCATTACGGGGTTAAGTTTGCGTTGGGCATCCTGCACAGGTTTGTCATCATCCTCTAAGAGGAGTTTGTCCATGCATACTGCAGGGCTTATGCCATTGATGTCGGCCAGAGTCCATCCCATTACTTCTTTATATAGACGTAACAATCTCAATAGTTGGTTTTCTTCCGTCAAGGTCAGGCCTTTTCTTATGATAACCGACAAGGTTTCATTCTACCCTAGATCAGCATACTTTAAGTGATATGGAAGATTCTTCAGTTCTAGCTTCGGTGCCCTCTGCACCGATGGAAGCATCTTGTCTGTCTAAGTTAGGGTGGGCAAATTGTAGTCCACCACTCTATGTGGTAATTCTTCCAGAGAATACAACATCATGATGGCATCCCTGGAGTCCTCATCTTCATCGAGGGTATCATAGTCAGTTAACCCAGTTTGCAATGCCCATTCCAGGGGCTCTTGGTTGTTCATGCGTCCCAGGATAGCTTGAGATTGGGCATAGCAGTGGTTCATAAAGTTGACTGACTCCGGATCTTGTGGGTATTTCATGGCTTCGAAAATGTTGAACATAACTATCTGGCCATCTAACTCACATGTCAGTGTGCCCTCGTCAAGATTGATCTTAGTGCGAGCAGTTTTCATGAACGGCCTCCCTAGCAGTAGAATAGATGTGGATGGTGTCATTTTGCCCATGTCCAAGACATTGAAATCTGTCGAGAAAATTAATCCCCAACCTTCACCAAAACATCTTCTATTAGACCTTTGGGATAGAAATTTGATCTCTCTATTAACTGGATGATCACTCTTATTTCCTTGAGTGGTCCCAGATTCAATTCTTCATAAATCGTCATGGGCATGACATTTATGGATGCACCGAGATTAAGCTAGCACAAAACCATGCAAAGCAAAACGAATCTAATAAAGCGGAAAACATAGATCTGAATTACTTACATTTGTCAGATGGTCTGAGGACAAGATTACACATCTAATCTTGCTGTTGAATGAAGATGAAATAGGCGTCCCTTCTACTCTATAGGATCAACCACCACAGTATTCTACTCCGAGATCTTCTGTTGTATTCCCGGACTGTATCTAGATTCAGGGTGAGCTGAAATCTACTAGATCGGTATGGAATCTGTGGAGATAAAGAGAACACAAGAGGGGCTGATTTTGTAGTAGTAAATTTCGAACTCCCCACCATCTTATTTATAAGGAGGTGGTCGAAATTCAGTGTCCCAGCCCTACTGGGTTTGGACCTCTATCTCTTTTTCTATCTCCAGTCCATTAAAGTCATATTGGGCTACAACAAGGATCTAGAAGAATATTAAATTGGCCCACTAATTTATTTAATATCCAATATCCAATAAACTTAGGATATAATTAAATAACTTAAGTATTACATTTATTCCACTAAAGAATTAATACTGACCTACCAATTTAATACATATTTGTGAATATGCTTTCTCTTTTAGTTCAGCCATTCCCTGTGTTTAAGATATAATGTTCATTAATTAATTATGTCAGCCTCTGACAGCTATAATTAATTAACATCTAAAACCTTGAGTAGTACCACACAAGCTTTACTCATGTATGGAATAAATTCCACCTGCAGGGTTTCAACATGAACTTGTGTTTCCTCAAGAGAACATCATCAACCTGGCACACCAAGACACGGTGCTCATGCATATTGCACGACACATCATGTATACACTATTATTACCCAAGATATCAAGTTTATTGATCCGTGAAAGGATCTCACCCATTGATAAGTCAAATCAATAAGTAATGTACACATATGCTCGCCAACAAACATGAGTTCAGAACCCGAACTATGTGGATCTTTATTCTCTCACTATCCGGATCAGAGCAGAGAATAGTATCTTATCGTGATCCCCCTGAATACACTAACAAGTGTACTAGAATAACCAGTTAGTCAAGATAGATTAACTTATCAGATTATTCTACAGTGTACCGATGGTGTGTTCAGGACCATCTAAACCGTGAGGTCTTTAGTACAATACAAAGTTCTAATGATATGATCTTACCGTGTGACTCCCCATACTATGTCAAAACTAACAGTGTGGTAGTAAGCTGAAGGTAGTTACAAGGTTACCTTCATATAGGGAAGGGTATGGCAGTTGTGGTATTGTTGAGGGTAGCCAGTTTAATGCCTCTTCTATTGGCATGAGTTGACGTAAATCCGGGAGTGTAGATAGAGCTTGAGGTTCAGTTGTTAACGTGGCCAAACTCGTGAAGTGTTCTTCAGTTGGAGGTGGGTGGATGAATTCCAGTGGAGTGGAGGATGAGTTAGATGGCTTGTTAAATGGTAAAGGAGCTTCGGGTGGAACTTGGTGTTAGATCCGTTGTATCATCGAATCCATTATCTCCGAGATGGTTGAAGATGATGTGAAGGGGTTATTCATCCAGTTCTGGCTCCAGTTGCCCTCTTGACTCCAGAAATGTCTTCCGTTTCTATCAAGTAGTTGGAACATGACTGCTTCATCAACTTAGAATCTCCAACGGTGCCATCGAAGATATCTCTTCAGTTGTTGAAAGAGGGATGAGTCATAACTCTTAATGATGTTGAACTTGCTGTAGAGCAAATCTTCGAGAGTTTCATTGAAGCTTTCTTCAACACCATCACTGAACTTATGGCAGCCGGTTGGGAGTCAGCTGACATAGTTGATTCACTCATTGTGTCAGTTTCAGACACTAGACACTTTTCTCGACTGATGTAGGTCAGTTCAGTCAGAGCTTTGTCATCCTCATTAGCAACTTGCGGCTTCTTTGGGATCTTACCCAAAGGCTTCAAGTTTTTTTTCTTTTGCGGAACACTGTGGGTGATAAGTACGGTCCAAGCCTTAGCAAAGATAAGGAAGTGTTCCAGCTCAAAGGACCAATTACACGGCTACGTGTGAAGAAATTACAAGCTTATTTGCAAGCCGTTGTGAGGAAGAAGTTCGATGAGCCATTGATCGAGCCTTTGCATCCAAGATGGATCACAATGCTATCCGTTGAAGATGAGAACTGAGGAGATGACACACGGACCGTGCAGTATAGCACCACAACTGCACGGCCCGTGCAAGTCAAGTTAAATCTTGTCCAGAAGGGTCCACATGGACCGTGCGGCTAATCTGCTGAGGCGCACGGACCGTGAGCAGTTATATCCGCTATTGGGTTAGTTTTTTATTCGTGTTCGACATGGATTTAATTCATGGAGCCCAAGTACGAGATTCCAATCCATAATTGAAGGCCCAAGCTTGGTGGGTTTTATTTATCTTAGTTTAGTATTTTTATTATCTTTATTTTTGGTCTTTTAGAAAACCACCCCTTAAATAGAGTTCTAATTAAGGTAGGATTCCTAGTTAATTTGGAACACTCCTTATTTTCGAATTCTTTAGTTTTTTACCTTAGGAATTTCGTACCCCTACTATTATAAATAGGGGATCCGTGTGAACTTGATATTTTAGACATTGATTGATATTTTGAGTTTTCTATCTCTTTGTCTCCCGATTCTTTGGTTGATCAAGCACAACTTTTATTGCTTTAGTTCAAAAGTAATACTCTTTAGGTCCAGCAAATCTAAAGTTTTATCAAGCTTCATTAGTTTGTTTTGTTCTAAGGGAGTTGCTACAAGTAAAGATCGAAGGAGTTGCGTTTCGTCTTTTGAGCCGGGGTTCAGCTGAAGATTGGAACTAACTCTACAACACCTATACGCCATCGCCAACACCATCATCCACAAGCTATACTTCATCCGCCACTTCTTATCTAAATAAGTCTCGAATTTCATCTTTCTATCAACCCATAGCCGATTTATTTCCGTCCCAAAATTCATCCAACCGTTCGTACCTTTTCCCTATCTTGTTTGGTATTGTATTTTGCTTTAGTTTGTGTCATAGTCTAGGTGTCTTAGTTGTCTAATTTATCAAGTCTAATCCCTCAGTTAAATCGAGTCTAATTGTTCTAGTTTAGTCAGATTGAATCCTTCTTAATCTGACATGTTTCGAGTCCTTAAGTCTTCCGCTATGTTTTCTCTAGATTTAGCTTAGACATAACATCCAGGTCACATCACAAATTTGGCATCAGAGCCACGTCAGCTCTGTTGGTGGTGGTTTAATCTGACGTGTTAGCTTTCTATCCTACGTGTCATACACGTGTCTTTTATTTTGCATTCGTGTTAACGAGTTGCAATTTGATTATTCATTAAAAAAAAAGAAAAGAGTAGAAAGGCTTCGACCTTTACAGCAAAAAAATAATCGTAAAAAAAAAGTTCAGATTTAATTTCGAATTCTATTATTCTTTTCTTAGTTGTTTTAGACTCCTACCATATAGTTAGATATTCTAGGATATTTAGATTGTGTCCACTCTAGGTGAAACACATCCAAAGCCCTCCTACCTTATTTAATTAATTTCTTGCCTTATCTTTCTTTTCTCTTTCCTAATTCTTTTCCACCACCCATAATCTTTTTCATAGCCTTAAATTTTCAAAATCCTACAGCCCTTAGGATCAAAAATTACATCCTACACCCCTACACCACTTCTTCGATTCTTTTCTCATTCACCGTCGCATTCTATCGAGGTATGTGATCTACAATTTGGAGCTTGCATAAAGACCCAGATGAGCTGATCAAGGAGCCACCAATTTCAATCAACCTATCCCCATATACACTTATCACACATGCACCCATATATTGAGTGCAAACACGAGAGGTAAAATTCTAAGAGAACAACAAATCGAATGATTGTGAGGAATTGTGAGGTCCTATACCTTGTTTTTCTTACACATTTGTTCGTTTTGCAGGAACCATGAAGAAGGGCAATAAGAATGCGTTCCCCAAGATCAGTCAGGACGACCCGAAGTCGCCCATCACACCGGGAGAAGAGGCATCTTTTTCCAATACACAAATATGGGACGACAAGTACCATTTTGACGCACTGACCTCATACGTCAACCGTCAAAATTGTGAGATGAAAAATAGACTGGGTGAACAACTAGCACAATTATTTGAGCATATTGGGAGCCTCAAAACCCAGTCAACTGAAGCTCAGACCGTTCAAGGACCTCCCAAGAGGCCCGTTGAACCGCAAGTAGCCGCAAAGAGGCAAGTCGAGCCTCAAGGAACCGCAGCAGGAGCCGCAGCACAGGGCAAGGCCATCATCCGACGCCTCCAGGTACCACTTGAGCCTGAAGACGATGATTTTAAGCCCGAGTCCGATGATCATGAAGAGTTCAAAGACAATTTCTAACCTCCAAGGTGTGGTAACCGTTGAGACCGGCCCAGAGGCCCTCACAGACGTGCAGTCCACATCAATAGACCTCAATTTGAGGAAGACAACTCCATGGTCAACAATATCAAGACCACCATTCCGGAGTTCGAAGGCCGTCATGATCTAGACGCCTATCTTGATTGGGAAAGGAAGGTCGATAAGATCTTTGAATGCTATGATTTCCCCGAGTTAAAGAAAGTAGAGTTAGCTTCCCTTGAATTTAAAAGGATACTGTTTAGTTCCTAATTGTGTCATTTTAATTTATTTATTTTATTGGTTTAGTAATTATTTTGTTAAATTTTATTTTGTTATGTGTGGAATTTTATGTGTTTAATTGTGTTTATTGCTCTAATGGTGGATTGTGCCAAGTGTTGCAAAACTTGAGCTTTTAATTATAAAAACAGGTATTTTACGGTAATTAGGTGGCAAGTGGAAAGTCGAATAATTGAGCACGATTGGTTAAATTGTAGGCTCCAAGATTTTGAAGATAAAAATGAGAAAAAGCACCCGCGCGAGTGGGCTAGGGAGCGTGGGCGGGCATAAAAAATGCGGAGATGCCCACAGCGCCGCGGCACACCCTAGCGCCACGGCGCCCTCTTGGCCCAAACACAGCAGTGCCGCAATGCTACCCACACCCGTGGCGCCCCCTCCCCTCTCCACCAGCAGCAGCGCCGCGGCGCACCTCTAGCGCCACGGCGCCCCCCTCCTTCACGCCCAAGCCTGCCCCATTGCGCCACATCCTGCCGGGGCACGGGGTGCCTTTCTTCCTCTCGAGTCCAGTCTTACCCTGTTTTCGTTGCAATCCCACTCCTTTTCACTCCATTTCCTCTCCAGTTGATTTTATTTAAACTAAATCAAGGACTCTTTTGAGCCATTTTTAATTACTAGAATTATAGGTTATCATTCCTAATTTTCCTAGAGTTGGACTTTTGGCTTCTAAAATCCCCCAAAAATCTGTGCATTAATGGTTCCCTTACCATCAACTCACATCACCTTTTCTACCTCTTGACCATACTCTCTCTCTCAATCACACTCGTCTCTCTCTCTCTCCCTCTTCCAGATCTCATTGAGATATTTGGATTCATATCATATTCATACACACACATCATCATCATCATCTTCTCTACCTCTCCATCTCTATTTTTTTCCCACTCTACACCATCCCCACCACTTTCTCACCATTTTCACCATCAACACCATCACAAAAGAGAAGAGGAGAAAAGAAAGAAGAAGGGAACCAAGCCATGTAAGAAAAAGAGAAGACGAGAAGGAACCGACATCGAGCTATTCGCGGAAGCTACGCTTGAAGGAGGTTTCCATTCGTATTTTCTTTGTATTTCTTGGATGTTTTGTGGAGATTTGTTCCAAACTCTTGAAGGATATATAATATTGTAGAAGTTTATGTTATTTGCATTTGATTTATGAGATGACAATCTTCTATGGTATTTATGTTGTTTTAAACATGTTTAGTGGCTAATCCCTCTATTAGGGGGTAGAGGATCGATGTGGTTTTGATCTATGGTTATTTTTGTTGGTTATTGTTATTGAAATCGTACCTTTTCATGTGAGAGTACTTGATGACTACTTGAGCATTGGTAGGATTTAGAGGAGTCTTGATTGTGATTTAAAATCCTGAAATTGGTTCCTTCGATGTTAGGTGGATGGGGTTCCTAAGCCTAATATGTTAATCTTACTTGTATGATATAGCTAAAAGAGATTTAATGGATAGACGGTGACAGTAATTGAAGTTAAACTGATTGAGAGGGTCTATTTTATGTGTGAGACTAGCATTACCAACTTGAGCAAAGAATAGTGATAAAACTATTGAGAGAATCTACACCCTAATACCTTCATCTATCTTATTTCCTCTAATCTTGTTTTAATTTGCGTCGTTTGCATTGTCTTGTTTAATTACCTATTTTAATTCTTAGCATAAATCATCATCAACCTCATGTTTAGAATGTTTAAAGTTTATTTTAGTTGTTCTATTGTGAGACATGCATATCCTATTGACAATTCCTTCTAACTAAGTCTTCTTTGAGAGATCGACTCAGGTTAAGCTTATCACGTCTATGATTGACCTCGTCCAATTGCGGGTGCGGTCCTAAGTAGTTGTCTTGTTAAGCATAAACCAGAATTATAAATAGTAAATTTGGATCACGAAACAAATTTTGGCGCCGTTGTGGGGGAGGGCTTTAGGATTATTGTCTTTTTAGCGCTATAATTGCTTTTGTGTTGTTTTGTATTTGTGAATTTGTGTTTGTTCATGTGTTTGTTTTGTTTGTCTAGTTTTTCTTTTGTATTTATTTTCTTAAGTTGATTAGTTTCATATCTCTTTCCGCAAGTTACGTGTGATCTCCATTTTGTTTTTAGTTGTGTATGCTAGGGAGATGAAGCCTCAATCGGAGACTAGCCCCCTTGTTTGACAATATCCACCGACCAAGAAGATTCAACGTGTTCGAGTGGGAATGAGAGATGGAAGATAATCTCCTCAACAATCCCGATAATGCCAATGCCAATGCGGCTAGAAATATGAGAGACTTTGCTCATCCCATGATTGGGGCATCGACTTCTTGTATGGTTCTTGGTAAAGCCGCAAGGAACTATGAGTTGAAGAACATTTATTTTAGCCAACTTCCCTCATTCTATGGGATGCCGGACGAAGATGCTTTGAACTTCATCCGAGAGTTCTATGCCGATGTTCAAACCTTTCCTCTACAAGGTTTGAACGAAGATCAATTGAAGATGAGGTGTTTTCCTTACACCTTGAAGGATCAAGCTAAGACGTGGTTCACGTCTCTTCCAGCCAATTCATTGGCCAATTGGGATGCCGTCTATGAGAGATTTATGGCCAGGTACTACTCCAATCAAAAGACCCAAGATTTGAGAGCTCAAATTGTCACCTTTACCCAATCTCCGGGTGAAGCATTTCATGAAGCTTGGGATCGATTCCGAGGTCTCCAACAATAATGCCCGCACCACCATCTCGCACCCGAGTTGCTCAACCAATTCTTCTACGACGGGCTTTCACAAAATTTCTAATATATGGTGGACAATGCATTGGGAGGAGACATTGGAGGACGGACTGCCAAAGAGGTCTCAAACATCTATGAGACCATGGTCACTACTTCTCAACAAAAGAGTGCTAGAGGGAAGAGAGCTTCCGTCAATGAAGCTAACCCTAGTTATGATGTGACGAAATAACTTGCTGAGTTGACAAGGTAAGTAGAGATTCTTCGAACCTCCGAGAGAGCACCCCAACAAGTGATGACCGTTGAGACTTGTGGGATTTGTGGAGAGTATGGCCATGGGGCCAACTTGTGCCAAAAGTCGATCGAGCCGGAATTAAGTGAAGAGGCTCATTTTCATGCTCTTCAAGAGTAAGTTCATGCCCTTCAAGGATTCCAACCACGTCAACCTTACAACCCATACTCTCAATCATACAATCCGGGGTGGAGAAATCATCCAAATTTCTCTTGGAGACAACCTCAACAACCACCTCAACCACCACAACAACCGCCTCCACTTCAACAAGCCGGAGGTGGCCAAGCTCCACCTTATTCGAGACCACAACAATATCCGGCCCAACTAAACCAACCACCTAGACTGACATTGCAAGACACCTTGCAATCATTCATTCAAGGCACACAACAAAGATTTGAATCCGTTGAGGCTTCCGTGAAGAGAATTGAGACTCAAGTAGGCCAAATAGCCGGGACCATTGGAGAATTGGCCAAGCAAGCCAAGCCGGGCAAGTTGCCAAGCCAACCGGAGCAAGCTCAAACCATTACCGTGCTTAGAGGAGGTAAGGTGATTGATAGGGAACCAAGCCCAACCAAAGAGGTTGATAAAGAAGAGGAGGCTCCTCAACAACAACAAAAGGAGCCTGAAAAACAAAGTGAAGAAGTGAAGAAACCCACACTCCACAAGGCCACCAATCCCTACAATCCTCCAATTCCATTTCCAAGCCGGTTGAGGAATGAGAAGCAAGACACCCAATTTCAAGAGTTCTACAAGCTCCTTTCAAAGGTGAATGTCAACCTTCCACTCCTTGATGTTATTCGAAATGTGCCAGCCTATGTCAAGTTCTTCAAGGAACTTGCTTCCAAGAAGAGGAAGTTTGTGGAGGATGAGAAGATTGAAGTGTCCGAAGTGGCAAGTGCAATCCTACAACATCAACTCCCACAAAGCTCTGTGATCCAGGTAGTTTTACTTTTAAAATTGCCTTGGAAAATGGTAAAGAAGCATGTGGTATGCTAGATCTAGGAGCCGGAATTAATTTGATGCCCTACTCTATTTATAAGCAATTAGAGTTAGGTGATTTAAAACCAACTAGAATGTGTCTACAATTGGCGGATAGGTCCGTAAGATATCCTAGAGGAATAATTGAAGATATTCTAGTTAAAGTTGGTGGTTTAATTATCCCGGTAGATTTTGATGTTTTGGATGTGGGTGATGTAAAAGAAACTTGTAAAGAGCACACACTTCTCCTAGGTAGACCTTTCATGGCTACAACACACACCTTGATTGATGTTAAAAATGGAACTTTAAAAATGTTGGTGTTAGGAGAAACCGTGTCATTTTTCATACATGAAAACAAGGCTATTCCCGTCTCCTCATTTGAGGAAAATTGTTCTTACATTGATACTATTGATGCCTTGGCCGAGGAGGTTTTCTTGGAGGAAATAGGCCTCCATTGGAGGAGTGAAGCCTTGTCCGAGGAACTTGCTATGGAAGAAGCTTACCTCAAGTGTGGGGGAGACGAGTTGAATACCGAAGAGATGGAGATTTTTCTAGGAGAAGGCATGAGCCTAATGGAAGTCATGGCCTCGACCGAAGAGAAAGTGAAGCCTACTCCCGATCTCGAGCTCAAGGAGCTCCCATCTCACCTCAAATATGTCTATCTTGAAGAAGAAGAGAAGAAGCCGGTGATCATCTTTTTCAGGCTTGAAAAAGATGAAGAATACCTCTTAGTAGCCGTACTAAAGAGGAACAAGCAAGCCATTGGGTGGAATCTTTCCGACATGAAAGGCATTAGCCCCTCAACATGCATGCATCGCATCGTTCTTGAGGAAGGGGCTAAGCCAATTCGTGAAGGTCAAAGAAGGCTCAACCCCGTGTTGATGGAAGTCGTAAAGAAGGAGATTCTTAAGCTCCTAGCGGAAGGGATCATCTATCCCATAGCCGATAGCGAATGGGTGAGCCCGGTCCATGTGGTGCCAAAGAAAGGAGGGATCACGGTTGTAGAAAATGACAAAGGAGAGCATGTGGCTACTCGAACCACCACCGGGTGGAGAATGTGCATTGACTACCGAAAGCTAAATACCGCCACTAGAAAAGACCATTTTTCTCTTCCTTTCATTGATCAAATACTTAAAAAACTTATCGGTCATAGCTTTTATTGTTTTCTTGATAGTTTATCGTGGTATTTTCAGGTTGCTATCGCACCCGAGGACCAAACCAAGACCGCCTTCACGTGCCCCTTTGGCACATTTGCTTGTAGAAGGATGCCATTCGAACTATGCAATGCACCGGGCACGTTTTAAAGGTGCATATTTTCTATCTTATCCGAAATGATTGGAGATTTCATTGAGGTATTCATGGATGACTTTTCGGTCTTTGGATCTTCAGTTTCCGATTGTTTAGAGAAGTTAGAACTTGTTTTAAAAAGATGCATAGAGAGTAGTCTTACTCTTAGTTGGGAAAAGAGTCATTTTATGGTTACTAGTGGCATAGTCCTTGGACATGTTGTTTCAAAAGAAGAGATGAGTGTAGACAAGGCTAAGGTAGATGTAATTGAAAAATTACCTCCACCTATTAATGTGAAAGAAATTAGAAGTTTTCTAGGCCATGCCGGTTTTTACCATCAGTTTATTAAAGACTTCTAAAAAATTAGCCAACTTCTATGCCATTTGCTTGCTCAAGATGTTTCTTTTGAGTTTGATGAAAAGTGTTTGCATGCTTTTAATACTCTTAAGGAGAAATTGATCACCGCACCTATTGTTGTTCCCCCCTGATTGGTCTGTTCCTTTTGAAATTATGTGTGATGCATCAAATTTTGCCGTGGTCACCGTTTTGGGTCAACGGATTGATAAAATTCTTTGTGTAATTTACTATTCTAGCATCACCTTAAATAGTGCTCAAGTAAATTACACCACTACCGACAAAGAGTTCCTTGCCGTTGTGTTTTCATTAGATAAATTTAGATCCTACATCTTAGGTTCTAAAGTTATTGTGCATAGTGATCATGCGGCTCTAAGGCATTTGTTGACCAAGCCCCAAGCTAAACCTAGACTCATTAGGTGGATTTTGCTTGTGCAAGAATTTGATGTTGAAATCAAGGATAGGAAGGGATGTGAAAATGTGGTAGTGGATCATCTTTCTCGCCTCCCCATTGATGAAAATCAAGGATAGGAAGGGATGCTTATATGGAATTAATTCCTCTCCTTGGTATGCTGACATTGTAAATTATCTTGCTTGTGACAAAATGAGACCTAATCTCTCCTTTCAAGAAAGGAAAAGATTTTTGGCAATGTGTAGGTACTACTTTTGGGACGATCCATACCTTTTTCATTTGGGAAAGGACGAGGTGATTCGAAGATGTGTCCCGAAGGAGGAGCAAGCCAATGTTCTAGCCTTTTGCCATTCTTCTCATTGTGTTGGCCACTTTGGAGGGCAAAAGACGACTAGAAAGATCTTGCAATCCAGTTTGTATTGGCCTTCCATTTTTAAGGATGTTCATGCATATTCCATTTCATGTGATAAATGCCAAAGGCTTGGTAATATTGGGCGAAGAAATGAAATGCCTCTAAATATCAATCTTGTTGTTGAAATTTTTGATGTTTGGGGTATTGATTTTATGGGACCATTTCTTAACTCGTTTGGTTTTGAATATATCCTATTAGCCGTTGATTACGTGTCTAAGTTGGTTGAGGCTATCCCCACTAGGTCTTGTGATGCTAATGTGGTTATTAAGTTTGTACAGGAGCACATTTTTAGTAGGTTTGGATTCCCTCGAGCAATCATAAGTGATGGTGGAACGCACTTCACCAACAAGCTCTTCGAGAAATTATTGAAAAAGAATGGAGTGACTCACAAGGTGGCGACTCCATATCACCCTCAAACTTCCGGTCAAGTGGAAACGAGCAACAAACAAATTCAAAACATTTTGAAGAAGACCGTGAATGTGACGAGGAAGGATTGGTCGACAAGGCTAATAGATGCTCTTTGGGCATACCGGACGGCTTACAAGACTATCCTAGGGATGAGCCCATACCGCCTAGTCTATGGAAAAGCATGCCATCTTCCCGTTGAGATTGAGCACAAGGCCTATTGGGCTATTAAAGCGGTAAATTTTGATCTAACGAGTGCAGGAAAGGAACGAGCCTTACAATTATCCGAGCTTGATGAGTTGAGGAATGAAGCCTACGACAATGCCAAGATCTACAAGGACAAAGTGAAGAGGCTTCACAATAAGCGCACTATCAAGAAGGAGCTCACTCCAGGCATGAAGGTTCTCCTCTTCAACACTCATTTGTGGCTTTTCCCTGGAAAACTTAAGTCACGTTGGAGTGGCCCGTTCATCATTGAAGAAGTGTTCCTCTATGAAGTTGTCACGTTGAAAAATCTTGGAACCAATATCACATTCCAAGTGAATAGTCACCAAGCCAAGCCGTATTTTGAAGGATTTTCTCAAGAAGCCGGTGTGGAGGAATTGAAGCTCGTCAATTCCAATTAATTGTCCAAAAACTTCATCTAGCTCAAGACATTAAAATGAGCGCTGCATGGGAGGCAACCCATGATTTTTATTGTCATATTTTCTTTTCATTTACCCTATTTCAATTTGTTTGATGCATTTTTAGTTGTTAAAAATTTACATAGTAGAATGATTTCTGCAGGGGTGGAGGATATAGAGCAAGAATTGGAGAAAATGGACTAAGTGTGGAAATTGCACCGCGTGGGCGGGCTACACTGCGCTGGTGGGCTACTGAAAGGTCAAAAGCTCCATAGCGCCGCCACTCTAGGCCACCCTGCGGTGCTCCCTTCATCGCAACACGTGCAGCACCGCGGCGCTCTCCAAGCCCTGCAGCCCCGCCGCGCGCACCACCCCTGCGGCGCTCCTCTAGCTCAGCAGCCCCGCCGCGCACACTAGCCCTGCAGCGCCAACAGCCCCGCGAAACCCCGCTCGACCCTCTTCACGCCCCTGCGGCGCCCGTGCTGCCCCGTGGTTCTCTCCACCAGCGTAAGCCCCGCCGCGCACCATGGCCCCCGCGGCGCCCCTCTAACCCGCGGCGCTACCTTTTCCAATCACAACACTTTTTTCCTCTCACTATAAAAGGACCCATTTCCTCCAAATCCCTAAATCTTCCCCTTGCGCTGCTTCTCCCATTTTTCCTAAATTACCTCTCCAAATTTCTGCGCACTTTTACAGCAACTTCACCCTCTCTTCACAAAGCCCCGCCGCCGCGCCACTTATCTTGCGCCGCCGTGCACTATTTTTGCTGCCAAGCGTTAACTCCTACCTCCCTTCCTTGCTGCTGCAAATTTCCATATTCCTCCCAATGGCTCCAAAGATGAAATTGCCCAAAATTCTTGGAGGAAAAGGCAAAGATAAGAGCAAGACCCCCAATAATGAGAAAAGCACGGAGAAGGGCAAAGGACAGGAAACCACGAGCTCTATGAGAATGGTGTCAGACCTCTCCCAACAATTTGGAGCTCCATTCCTCATCACCACACCCAAAGAAGATAATCATTACCTCACATTTCGTGACCTTGATATTTCTTGTCCTCCCATTATTGATTGGAAATTGATGAGGGATTTTAATATGAAAGAACAAATAATGTAGTACCTTAAGGTGTTGAATTTGGAAACCTTTGCTAGAATGCAATATTATGCTTACGATAATGTCGTGCTTGAGTTCTTGGTATCTTTTGAACATAATGAGGATGAGGGGAAGAAATGTGCTTTTCAAATGTTCGGGGAAAGATATGAGGTCACCTTGGCTGACTTGAGGGATTACTTTCATTTCCCAACTGTTAGGATCAAAAGCATGCCATCCGATTTTAATGTTGCAAGTGCATGGCATGAAATTTCGGGATTCTAGAATTGGGTGACAAATGGCATACCAATCAAATATATTGAAGACCCGACCTTGTCAAATTTCCATAAGTTCTTAGCCTACAACATTTCTAGGAAGGAGCAAGCAAACAAGGTGAACTCTACGGAGGTCTATCTCCTTTGGTGTGCAAAACAAGGTAGGAAGGTTTGCCCATATACCTTCATTTGGAGCGCTATCAATGAAGAAAATAAGCGAAAAATGCAGCACCCCTCCTTTTGTGCATTCATCTCCACCCTTTGTGTCAAAATTGACGCGCTTAATGAGGATGCCCCGGCTTCCAGTGGCTACAGGAGGCTTGACACCTACACGATTGACAAAGGTGAGCTCAAACGAGCCGAAGTGATCTACAATGAAAGAGAAGTGCGCCCTCATGCAAAGAGGACTTGTGTCGGTACCTTGAAGAGGATCCAAAGCAACACCATGGAGCTCACTGGAGGGTCCTCGTCGGCACCACAAGAGCCCACTAAAGCAGACCACAAGGAAGCCCATGAAGTCGGAGGGCAACAAGGAGGACATGCAGGCCATCAAGGGTACCACATGCTTGTCAATGACTGGGGCTCATTTCAAGGATACATGGACACTCGACTGGATCACTTCCAGAACTTAATTGCCGACTCCATGGGCACATTCAGGGATTCCATGACGTCCTATTGGCAAGAGCATAATGCCCGAATGTTGCAACAACAGGAGCGTTGGGATACCTCTTTTGGATTAATGCATGATGCCATTGGGGCCGTGCACCAAGATGTTCGGGACATCAACACTCACCTCGATACGCATGATGAGCAAATTTGAGCCCTGCAGATGAGCTAGGACGCTTGGACGCTTGCTTCATCCTTTCCACCACCACCACCACCTTCGGAGCAGTGAAGTGTTTCTGTGTTTTATTTTTAGTTTCTGTTTTGTCGTGTTTTGTGTGTGTTGTTATTATTCTTGTTATTTCCTTTTCATCCTTGTTGTTTCTAGAGATGTTTTGTAGGAACCGAGCTCGTTGCCGGTCTTCTACCCATTGTGATGTACTCTTCTCCCTTTTATTTTTATCCTGCACTTGTTTTTCAGACATTGAGGACAATGCATGGTTTATATGTGGGGGAGTTAAGAGATTGATGTTTTGTATGCTTTGATATTGGATTTTGTATTGTTATCCTTTAGTTGTTGGTTTTTGTTATATTATGTTGCATTTGTTTTGATAGTATTGTGTTCACTTTATCATCTTGATTATGTTGTGTATTTTGTTATTCCCTCATTTAGCATAATGTTGTGTCCAATTGTCAAATTTGAAATTTGGAATATGAATCTTGAAGGAATTATTTTTGAATGAATCAATATTAAAAAAAATGAAATGTTATCGTGGTTTAACTCGTGAGCATGAATTGTCCTTGAAGGTGTGCATAATTGATAAATTTTGTTGAGAGTCTTGGCCTCGAAGGATTAGGAATCATTATTAGCCTTGTTCTTGATAATTATCCCCATATCTTCTTTCCTCATGTATATTTTTGTATATATGATATAAAAAAAAAGAAAAGAAAAAGAATAAAAAAGGGGCAATAAGGATCTCTACTCCTCTAGTTGATTTATTCAACAATGAGTATGGGAAACCACAGAAGGACACTAAGGATTTCCTCCCTATGTTTTTCACCTTGTGAATTTTGATCTATACCCCAAAAATTTGTATAAATAATTGGGATTGCCTTCCGGATTCTACTCCTCTCATATGTGGGAAATGCTTTTCGTATTTTGCATGATGAGTATGGGAAACAACATTAGGAAGCTCGATTAATTTTGATGATTAAACCTAATGAACCTTGTCCTATGATTGCAATCCCTTGTTTTGTTGAAAATATTTTGCTTTCTTGTGAATAAATTTGGAAGTGATTTGTGGCGATATAGTTGGATAGACCAAGTCTAAACATGATTTCCTTAATCGTGATAGGTCGGGCATCTTTCATTATTGGACTTGTGCTCATTTTCTTGGTTAATGAATGTTTTTGTGGGAACCATGAAGCTTGATCTAAATTGATGATTGATTTGCACATTCTTTCTTCTTGATTCATGTTTCAATTTCTTATTTGCTTGAGGACAAGCAAAAGGCTAAGTATGGGGGAGTTGTTTAGTGTCTCATTGTGTCATTTTAATTTATCTATTTTATTGGTTTAGTAATTATTTTATTGAATTTTATTTTGTTATGTGTGGAATTTTATGTGTTTAATTGTGTTTATTACTCTAATGGTGGATTGTGCCAAGTGTTGCAAAACTTGAGCTTTTAATTATAAAAGCAGGTATTTTACGGCAATTAGGTGGCAAGTGGAAAGTCGAATAATTTAGCTCGATTGGTTAAATTGGAGGCTCCAAGATTTTGAAGAAAAAAATGAGAAAAAGAACCCACGCGGGTGGGCATAAAAAATGTCGAGACGCCCACAGCACCGCGGCGCCCTCTTAGCCTAAACACAGCAGCGCCGCGGTGCACCCCTAGTGCCGCGGCGGCCCCCTCCTTCACGCCCAAGCCTGCCCCACGGCGCCGCACCCCGCCGGTGTGCGGGGTGCCTTTCTCCCTCTCCAGTCCAGTCTTACCCCATTTTCGTTGCAATCCCACTCCTTTTCGCTCCATTTCCTCTCCAGCTAATTTTATTTAAATTAAATCAAGGACTCTTTTGAACCATTTTTAATTGCTAGAGCTATAGGTTATCATTCCTAATTTTCCTAGAGTTGGACTTTTGGCTTCTAAAATCCCCCAAAAATCTGTGCATTAATGGTTCCCTTACCATCAACTCACATCACCTTTTCTACCTCTTGACCATACTCTCTCTCTCAATCATACTCGTCTCTCTCTCTCCCTCTTCCAGATCTCATTGAGATATTTGGATTCATATCATATTCATACACACACATCATCATCATCATCATCATCATCTTCTCTACCTCTCCATCTCCATTTTTTTTTTCTCTCTACACCATCCCCACCACTTTCTCACCATTTTCACCATCAATACCATCACAAAAGAGAAGAGGAGAAAAGAAAGAAGAAGGAAACTAAGTCAAGCAAGAATAAGAGAAGAAGAGAAGGAACCGACGTCGAGCCATTCACGGAAGCTATGCTCGAAGGAGGTTTCCATTTATATTTTCTTTATATTTCTTGGATGTTTTGTGGAGATTTGTTCCAAATTCTTAAAGGATATATAATATTGTATAAGTTTATGTTATTTGCATTGGATTTATGAGATAAGAATCTTCTATGGTATTTGTGTTGTTTTAAGCATGTTTAGTGGCTAATCCCTGTATTAGGGGGTAGAGGATCGATGTGATTTTGATCTATGTTTATTCTTGTTCGTTGTTGTTGTTGGAATCGTACCTTTTCATGTGAGAGTACTTGATCACTACTTGAGCATTGTTAGGATTTAGAGGAGTCTTGATTGTGATTCTAAATCCCGAAATTGGTTCCTTCGACATTAGCTGGATGGGGTTCCTAAGCCTAATATGTTAATATTAGTTGTATGATATAGCTGAAAGAGGTTTAATGGATAGACGGTGACAGTAATTGAAGTTAAACCGATTGAGAGGGTCTATTGTATGTGTGAGACTAGCATTACCAACTTGAGCAAAGCATAGTGATAAAACCATTGAGAGAATCTACACCCTAATACCTTCATCTATCTTATTTCCTCTAATCTTGTTTTAATTTGCGTCGTTTGCATTGTCTTGTTTAATTACCTATTTTAATTCTTAGCATAAATCATCATCAACCTCATGTTTAGAATGTTTAGAGTTTATTTTAGTTGTTCTATTATGAGGCATGCATAGCCTATTGACAATTCCTTCTAACTAAGTCTTTCTTGAGAGATCGACTCGGGTTAAGCTTATCACGTCTACGATTGACCCCGTCCAATTGCGGGTGCGGTCCTAAGTAGTTGTCTTGTTGAGCATAAACTGAAATTATAAATAGTAAATTTGGATCGTGAAACAGATACGCAGCCGATTGGTGGAAAAATCAACAGAAAAGAAGATATCGTGATCAATACCCTTTGATCGACATATGGCAAGAGATAAAGGACGTCCTAAGAGGACCATTCATTTCGGTACACCACGAGCGGGAGTTAGAGAAGAAATTGAACCGGATCAAGCAAGGCACCCGTTCCATGAAATAGTACCACAAGGAGTTGGAGATGATGTTGAATCATGTGGGAAAGAAAGAATCCCTCGACGCAATCTTAATCCGGTATATCGAAGGTATGAATCCAGATATTGCTTGTGAAGTTGAATTAAAAGATTTTTCAAGCATTGAGGAGATGGTACACTATGCGACCATCATTGAGAGATACTTAAGAGATGGCCGGCGCCGATCCATGCATGGTTCGACCTCCACACGCCAACCTTGGGGTCGTAACACTCCATCCACACCGTCCAATGAAGCCACACGACCAAGAGTTGCTCCCGAGCAGCCCATTCGTCGTTTTGATCGCACTACTCCACCACCAAGCTGTAGACCCGAGTCTATGCCACCCACACAGTCTAGGCCACCTCCTATATGGCCTAACACTCAAGCCCAACCACCTAATGCAGCCCCTCCACGATCCTGTGATGTTTAATGTCACAAGTGCCAAAGATGGGCCACTTTCAAGCCCAATGCGCAAATCGGCGTGTTCTATTCCTATCCGAGAACAATGAATTAGAATTAGCCAGTGAGGAGGAATTTAAGACTATAGGCGACATAAAGAATGAAGAAGTAAAGGGAGATGATGCCGAGCCTGAAGAAGTTTTCCCGGATGCGCCAACTGTGAGTCTAGTAACAATCTGGAGTTTGAGCATCATTCGAGATGAGAAGCAAGATCATTAACCAAAAAACATCTTCTATACCCGTGCAATGATCCAAGGAAAGTCGTGCTCCATGATTATTGACGGTGGCAGTGTCATCAATGCCATTAGTCAATATACAGTAGACAAGCTCGCCATACCAATGTAAAAGCATCCAAAGCCATATCGACTGCAATGGCTAACTGAAAGAGGTGAAGTTTGTGTTCTCCACTAGGTTAGTGTCACTTTTCAATTAGTACTTTTTCTGACACTGTCTTGTGTGACATCATCCCGATGGATGCAGCACATTTGTTGTTGGGGAGACTGTGCTAATTTGACAGGTGTGCAGCCCATGATGGATGTCTGAACACATACATTATGAAACACAATGGCCGTACATGTATTTTAAAGCCATTGGCCCCGAAGGACGTTGCCGAGGATTAGCAATGAATGCAAGAGAGGTTTAAAGAAGAGAGGGACAAACATGCCACGATTGAAGCTGCAAAACAGGCCGAGGGACAAAGCAGCTCTGCACGGACCATGCACAATCATGCCCAACCCGCATGGCCCATGCAGTCTCTTCACAAATCTGACCAGAAGATCCCGCACGGACCATGCACCCCCATGGTACCCTTCACCGGGTCCCACGACCCTTCTCCATTCCCTACACCACCCCTTAACTCCTCTAAGAAGGATTCTACATCCGGAAAAGTTGTAAAGACACCTAAACAACACAACTTGTTTATTTCTATCAAAGGAGTTCAAAAAGCCGTGAATGCAGGTTGGCCTCTCGTTTTACTTACATTTAAGGGCAGTGCTACTAATGGTTCTATTTTTTCTAGTGATGTGCATCCCTTACTCGACGAGTTCAAGGACGTGTTCCCGGAGGAGATACCAAGTGGTTTGCCGCCAATTCGAGGAATTGAGCATCAAATCAACTTCATACCCGGAGCCGTGCTACCAAACTGCCATGCCTATAGAACGTCCCTAGACGAGACTAAGGAAATTGATAGGCAAGTCAAAGAGTTGCTAGAGAAAAAATAAATCCGTGAATCCCTTAGCCCTTGCGTCGTACCGGTTATCTTGGTGCCAAAGAAGAACAATGAATGGCGTATATGCATGGATTGCCGAGAAATCAATAAGATCACGGTAAAGTATCATTTTCCTTTTCCTCGCCTTGATGATATGTGTTGGTTTTGTATACTGGAAAGCTTGTCCTTGTATATATAAACAATATTAAGATAATATAGATTGAATAATAATTGCATTCACTATTTGTGTATATATTTATTGTTATATATTTATATGCATGGTTCCATATACTTGCATTGGAGATGATATGGTGTGGGTGAACACATGGTAGAGATCATATCATCGGATTCCATGCAATGTATTAAAAGGCTCATGCCTTAGATGGTCCTGAACCCACCATCAGTACACTGTAGAATAATCTGATAGTTATTTTATCTTAACTAACTGATTATTCTAGTAGACTAGCTTGTGTATTGAGGAGGATCACGATAGGATACTATTCTCTATTATGACCTTAAGTGAGAGAATAAAGATCCACAGATTTCGGGATCTGAACTCATGTTTTATTGATGAGCATATGTGTGCATTGTTTGTTACTTTGATTTATCAATGGGTGAGATCCTTTCGTGGGTCAATAAACTCGATATCTTGGGTAATAACAGTGTATACATGATGTGTCGTGCAATATGCATAAGCACTGTGTCCTAGTGCGCCAAGTTGATGATGTCCTCTTGAGGAAGCACGTAGATCATGGGAAGCCCTGCAGGCAGAATATTAATTTATTCTTTACATGATACGGAAATCGTGCGGTACTAATCAAGGAACAAGATATTAATTAATTATAGTTGTCAGAAGCTTACATAATTAATTAATGGACATTATATCTTAAACATGGGGAATGGCTGAACTAAAAAAGAAAGCATATTCGTAAATATGTATTAAATTGGTAGGTCAGTATTATTTCTTTAGTGGAATAAAAATAATACTTAATTTATTTAATTATATCCTAAGTTTATTGGATATTAGAAATTAAATAAATTAGTAGGCAAATTTAATATTCTTCTAGATCCCTGTTGTAGCCCAATATGACCTTAGTGGACTGGGAATGGAACAAGAGTTAGAGGCCCAAACCCAATAGGGTTTGGAGAGTTAATTTTCGTCCCCTCCCCTATAATAAGGGAGAGGGGGCCACGAAATTAATACTATATATAAAAAAAAATACACTCTAATACAACCCCTCTAAGTGCTCTCTTGCTTCCTAGAGTTTCAACAACCGTTTAGTAGTCTGCAGCCCACCTTGCATCTAAACAAGGTGCGGAAATACAGCAGAAGATCAAGAAGTAGAATATTGGAGTTGTGTGTTTCGAACACCATGAAGATTCACCATGATCATGTGTTCTCCATCAACAACGGGATTATATCTTTAATCCCGTGAGCAACCCAACAAAGTTTGTAAGTACCGGTTTCGATAGATTTTATTTTATTCCGCTGCAATAGATTCGAAATTGAAACTTGCATGTTAATTCAATATGGGATTATTAATGTCGCACATAAAATTATGATTTACATGAGTTAGAATTAATGGCATCCAAATAGATCATATGAGGTACAATTCGAGAAAACCCCAACAATTGATATCATAGCAGGTTTTGGTTCTGCTCTAGAATTAATTCTATGAAAATTTCGAATTATATGTATAAATCTGTAGATGAATTTAAGGTGCTTAAATTTTCAGATTTATTTGTTCATAAAATTTGAAATTTGAAGTATTAAAATTCAGATGGATTTTATGATGTTCTTTGAAAAATTCGAATTTTAATCTGTGTGAATTTTCATCCTCTCTGAATTTTAGTTTGGAAAGGATTTGATGAAGATCAAATATTCAGATTTAATTCATAAAGTGGATCGAAAATTTGGGTTAAGAATTGTTAAGGATTTTTCCAAATCCTATTTTTTAATCACATGCACTGTCGGTCATGATGTGGTTAGTTTGGAATGATATTTTATCTAACATAAAATTTCCAAATTTTTGGTTCTGCAGTGATCGAAACTTTGAGTATCCAATTCCCTAAATTTTTGGTGTTGTTATTTTCGATTACGGATATTAATTTGGAATGGTATATTATAAAAGATAAAATTTCCAAATCCTAATTGTCACCATGATCGAAAATTTATGTAATTCAATTCCCAAAATTTTAATTTCATAATTATCGAATTTATGTTTTAATTTGGAATAGAATTTTGATTAATATAAAAAATTTCAAATTTAATCATGATGGGGATGGATAATTATGGGGATTAGAATTGGCTTAGGTAATCTTTGATGTATATCAAAAGGGTACCAAATTCTAATCCAAGCAGGTTTCAAAATAGAATTTTAAATTTGGTAAGTGTTTGAGGAGGATCAAAACATCCATATTTTTTATTCTAGTAATTTTGATACCTAGTATATAATTTGGAAAGGATTTTGATTAATATCAAATTTTCAAATAATTATTTTAATTAGGGAAGGCCGAAAATTATTAGAATTAATTTGGAGGAATTTTTGATTAATTTCAAAATTTTCAAAGTTAATTCAAAGGTAATTTCGAAAATTATAAAGATTTAATTTGGAATAGATTTTTGATTAATATCAAAATTTTCAGATTTTATTTTTTAGGGATTTTCGAAAATTAAGGAGTTTTATTTGGGAAAGATTTTTTATAAATATCAAAATTTCCAAATTTATTCCTTATGTTATTCTCGAAAAATTAAGATTGAATTTGGTGAAAAATTCTAATTAATTGCCAAATTTTATCTTAGTGTATTATTCGAAATTGTAAGATTTAATTTGTAGGAATTTTTTATTTATTTTGAAAATTTTCATATTTTATCTTTGTGATAATTTCGAATGTATAAGATTTAATTTGGTGGAATATTTTAATTAATTTTAAAATTTCCAAATGTAATCTTATGGCATTTTCAAAAATTTCAATTTCAAATTGAAGATAATTTTCGAAAATGATCATGTATGGATATCATATGCAATTTTATGTTTATCACTTAAAATTTTATAATTGTTGTATGTAGAAATTTTTTGTTTGCAGGTGATACCAACTATCATGGCTTTTTAATTTATGTGATGTGATGATTTAATTTATGTTGAATGAATGGTTGTTGATGATCGTATGCCGGTTTGGCTACGAGGTTTTTATCCATGAGAAAATCCATGGATTAACTAGCATTTATTTTATTACGTTGGTTTAATGTAATAGGAAAAATAAATGATAGAGTATTTAGATGGAATTTTTGAAATTCCATGTGTGTTGAGTTGTATCTTTTTATTCCTTTATTATTCTAGATATATTAGGATTTTTCATAATTAAAATCTTTATTATATGGAAATTGAATATTTAAGATAATGATTACTTTATCCTAGTGAATTTGGATAAGGTAATTGATATCTTTGAATTTATTCAAATATGATAGGATAAGATTTAAATTAGGAATAGAAATCCTTATAGAATTAGATAAGGAAAGGGATTCTTCTCAAGAAAGGAAAGTGGAACAACCCCAATCAAGGAAGGACGGCATCCCGGACATGTCCCAAAATCCTAAATCGGCGTTAAGGTTTTGGCGAGATGCTTGGTGGTGGCGCGGATGACGTCCAGATTTCCGAAGCTGATTTTCCAAGATTATCTCATGAATACAACATAAGAAATATGCCATGATAGTTGGTTTAAATTATTATGCTTATAATGTTGTGTGAATGCATGTCGTGGATGTTTATCATTTTATGTGATGATCTTGCATGCTAATGGGATAAAAATGAAAACCTTAAGTATAAATAACTAAGTGGGAGAGATTCATACCAAATTATGTAGAAATCTCAATCGGTCTCCATTAATCTGGTTTAATTGAGAAGTGATGGGCATGCGCGTTGACAATAGGTCATCCTCCCTAATGGATGTGTCATATCACTGGGCTCTCTAGAAGTTAATCCTCTTAATAGATAACTGTAGGACACTGTTAGAATAAATTGACTCCTCCAACTAGAGCAATGAGTTCGAACCAGTGCCCTTGGGGTGAAGATGATGGTGTTCACACTTAGGTGTAATTTATTAATAAACGTCCACACTAACGTGGCTTATTAATTAGAAGATTACATGACCGGGAATGTTTTCTGACTATTAATTTACTTGTCATAAGGAAACTTGACTGGAGATAATTTAAAGGTTAATAACCTGTTTAAAAATGAATTTTATAAATGTCCACACTAACGTGGCTTATAAGAAACATTTTTAAAATGTCGGTGGATATGCATATAATTCTTTTTGAGGATTTCAATTATATGTTTAGTATCCTAAATGGTGTGACTGTACTGCATGTTACTTTTCTACTATTCTATATTATCATGGCACTCTCCAACTTGTCTTCTATTCTCAAAAGTTTAATATCGATGAATTACCAAAGACTGGATTCGGAACTTAAAACATTGTCTTGAACGGTTGAAGGTTTAATTGTACTTGATGAGGAATGTCATAAGAAACCAGTTGCGAATTCTGATGAAGTATTGAGAACCTCTTATGGTGTAACCTCAAGAAACTCTTCGGACATCAGAATTACACAATAAGATGCATTGCCATGAAAAATCTAATAAGCACCAAGCTAGTCGATTCCATTCCTATAAGGGATCACATTCTCCGGATGATAAGCTACTTATCAGAGATCGAAACCCTGGATGGTGAACAAGATACCGAGTCTTAATCAACTTGGTGTTTAATAGTCTGTCCCTGAAGCTTAAATAGTTCTTTTGAACTTTAGCATGATAAAGAATTATGTCACTTTATCAGAAATGCTTGTTGATCTTCAGACAATTGAGATGCTAGTGAAAAGTATCTAGAAGCGCAAATAGCTGAGAGAAATGCATCTCAACCAAAGGAAGCGTGTAGGAAAATGAAGAAAATGACATAGTTACCTTAAAAAGGACTTTAAGTCCAAATGATATGTGCTTCAAGTACAATCAGCTGAGACATTGTAAGTCTGAGTGTCCTCTCAAAAAGGAAAGGTTCTCTCACTCATTTGAGTGAAGATGAGATCACTATGTATATGTGCAATGCTATGGTAAAGTGACGACTATTGCAGTGGGATACATAGACATACCTTTAGTAGTGATAGATTTTAGTCTTTAAAAGGATTGTCTGTATGTGCTCAGAATTTAGAAACTTGGTTTCTGTTTCTAAGTTGGTTTTGGATTGATATTTTGTTACTTTTGATAACTAGATTGTTATCATGGTTGGGAAACATTTTATCTATTCTGGCATATTGAATGGACATCTTTAAATACACTAAAAGCTATGCTTAACACTACAAAACAACTATTAAATACATTGATCAACCTCAATAAAAGGAAAGAATCTTCGTAAAGGAATCAAACCTATCTTTGACATCTAAGACTTGGATATATTATTCTTAAGAGGATTCAAAGTTTGATAAACAATGGTCCATTGGTCTCACTGGTCCTAGAATCGTTTCTTTGTGCAAATCCTGCTAAGAAGGTAAGATGACCAAGTGTCCTTTAAGGCTAAAGGAATAGATTCAAAGAAGTTATTAGGTTTAATTCACTCTGCTTATATGGCCTTAGTGACAAGTACCTCTTAGGTGACTTTAGGGATCACTTGGTGGAGAATGGGATTGCATCCCGGTTAACTACATCTGCTATTCAAACAGTAGAATGACGCAGTGGTGCAAAGAAATTGAATGTTATTGGAAATGTTTAGATCGATGATGAGCTATTCAAAGTTGTTTATTTCGTTTTGTGGATATGTCCTAGAAAGGACGATTGTCTGTTGGATATCCCAGATGAATGAAAAGTGGTTTATTTTATAGTCCTAAGAATCAGAAGGACATTGTAAGAAATAATGCCCGATTCTTAGAAGAAGACTATATAATAAATCACAAGGTTAAGGACAAGATCGTTCTTAATGGTTTGAGGAAGGCACATTCGAATCCTACACCAAAGTGTACAAGAAGAGGTACCACCTAATACTGCACAACGTGTCATGAAGGTACATAAAATTCTTCATCGCAGTGGGAGGGTTGTACGCCAACCTAATAGATTCCTTAGTCTAGAAGAATCTTCTGATTTTCTGGAAAGACTAAATGAATTGGATCCCAGAAACTATGATGGAGTGGTTCAAGAGAAGGATGCGGTTCCTTGGAAAACTGCAATGGAATCTGAAATGGGATCTATAGATCACCATGATAGTGGGAGCTTGTAGAACCACTAAATGGGGGTAAAACTCATTTGGTGAAAGTGGATCTACAAAAAGAAAGAGAGGATCCAACGGATTGTTAGATCTGGAATCTCTTGTCTGTTGCTACTCATTTTAACTTATTTGTTTGGCAAATGGATGTCAAAACAGTTTTTTCTGAACGGAATTCTTGAGGATATTATCTATATGTGAAAAACAAAGGGATTCATTGCTAAAGGCCACTAGCACATAATGTTCTAGCTCAGAGGTCCATTCGTGGATTTAAGTAAGCATCAAGATCTTGGAATATCCGATCTAATGAAGTTATCGAGTCGCATGGATTTGTGGAGAAATCGGATACAGGTTGTGTGTACAAGAGGCGTGACAGAAACGTGGTGGTTATCCTAGTACCATATGTTAAATAACAACTTGCTTATTGGGTAACAACGAGAAGGAGTTATTAAACATAAGGGTGTGGTTGTCCAGGCATTTCGATATGAAGGATTTGGGTTGATGTATTCATTCCAGGTTGTTCATATCGAAAATGTGCTAGCTAGATTCAACATACAAATTCTAAGAAAGGTTTTATACCTTTCGAGCATGGAATACATCTACTCAAGGAAATGTGCTACCTAAAAACATAATGAGATATATCTGGAAAATGAGATTACTTATGCTTGTTGTAAAGGAAGACTCATGTATGTTATGCTATACACCAGGCGTATATCTGCTATGCAGTAGCATAGTGGGAAGATGTCATTTTAACCCTAGTTAAGGACAATGGAGTGTGGCAAAAATCATTCTCAAGAGAACTTGAGATAGTATGCTTGTTTACCACTCAGACAGTCAAATTGCCTTGGGTTATACGGGTTTAGTTTTTCCGGAACTGATAAAAAGGATCAGAGTAAATCTTCCTCGGCATATGTGTTTAAATTGGGAAGAGGAGTAAGGTAAAAATGCATGCTAACTCCACCATGAAAGTCGAGTATGTGGCTGGCTTTGAGGCTACGAAATATTGTGCGACTCCATAGCTTTTTGTTGGACTCGGGCGTGGTTCCTGATTTGCCTTAGGAGTATCATGACACACTGTGATAACTCCAATGCAGTAGCAAATTTGAAAAGGCATCCATAGTCCATGGGGCAATTAACACATATGATTATAGTACAACCTTATACAAAATATAAGGGAGGAAGATGTGGCAGTGGTCAAGATTGCATGGGAAGACAAAAATGGCTGTCCCATTCACGAGCCTTCCAAGCTCAGACCTTCAATGTTCAAGTGGAGATAATGGGAGTTGATGCAGACCCAGGGTCGTTTTTGAGTTTATGTTATGTTGGAGAGTTAGCCAGTGTGTTGTTTATACTTGAAAGACATGCTTCGAGTATAAGTGGGAGATTGTTGGTTTTCTATACTGAAAAGCTTGTCTTTGTATACAATAAACAATATTAAGATAATATAGATTGAATAATAATTGCATTCACTATTTGTGTATATATTTATTGTTATATATTTATATGCATGGTTCCATATACTTGCATTGTAGATGATATGGTGTGGGTCAACACATGGTAGAGATCATATCATCAGATTCCTTGCAATGTATTAAAAGGCTCATGGCTTAGATGATCCTGAACCCACCATCGGTACACCGTAGAGTAATCTGATAGTTAGTTTATCTTGACTAACTGATTATTCTAGTACACTGGCTTGTGTATTGAAGAAGATCACGATAGGATATAGTTCTCTATTCTGACCTTAAGTGAGAGAATAAAGATCCACAGAGTTTAGGTTCTGAACTCATGTTTTATTGATGAGCATATGTGTGCATTGTTTGTTACTTTGAATTATCAATGAATGAGATCCTTTCGTGGGTCAATAAACTCGATATCCTGGGTAATAACAGTGTATACATGATGTGTCGTGTAATATGCATGAGCACCGTGTCCTGGTGCGCCAGGTTGATGATGTCCTCTGGAGGAAGCACGTAGATCATGGGAAGCCCTACAGACAGAATATTAATTTATTCTTTACATGATACGAAAATCGTGCGGTACTACTCAAGGAACAAGATATTAATTAATTATAGTTGTCAGAAGCTTACATAATTAATTAATGGACATTATATCTTAAACATGAGGAATGGCTGAACTAAAGAAGAAAGCATATTCGTATATATGTATTAAATTGGTAGGTCAGTATTATTTCTTTAGTGGAATAAAAATAATACTTAATTTATTTAATTATATCCTAAGTTAATTGGATATTAGAAATTAAATAAATTAGTAGGCCAATTTAATATTCTTCTAGATCCCTGTTGTAGCCCAATATGACCTTAGTGGACTGGGAATGAAACAAGAGTTGGAAGCCCAATCCCAATAGGGTTTGGAGAGTTAATTTTCGTCCCCTCCCCTATAATAAGGGAGGGGGGCCACGAAATTAATAATATATATAAAAAATAAAAAAAATACACTCTAATATAACTCCTCTAAGTGCTCTCTTGATTCCTAGAGTTTCCACAGCCGTTTAGTAGTCTGCAGCCCACCCTGCATCTAAACAAGGTACAAGAATACAGCAGATGATCAAGAAGTAGAATATTGGAGCTGTGTGTTTCGAACACCATGAATATTCACCATGATCATGTGTTCTCCATCAACAATAGGATTAGATCTTTAATCCCGTGAGCAACCCGACAAAGTTTGTAAGTACCGGTTTCGATAGATTCTATTTTATTCCGCTACAATAGATTCGAAATTGAAACTTGCCTGTTAATTCAACATAGGATTATTAATGTCATACATAAAATTATGATTTACATGAGTTAGAATTAATGGCATCCAAATAGATCCTGTGGGGTACAATTCGAGAAAACCCCAACAATATGCTAGATGAGTTATCCGGTTCTAAGATCTTTTCTAAGATAGATTTACGTTCTGGTTATTTTCAATTACGCATGCAAGAGGGTGATGAATGGAAAACCACTTTTAAGATAAAACATGGTTTATATGAATGGCTTGTTATGCCTTTTGGTCTCATAAATGCACCAAGAACATTTATGCGCTTGATGAATCATGTTTTGCATGAACTAATTGGAAAATATGTTGTTGTGTACTTTGATGATATATTGATCTATAGTGAGTTGACACACACACATATGCAGCACCTTAGGCATGTTTTTGAGCTTCTTAGGAAGTCGAAATTGTATGGTAATTTGTCTAGGTGTGATTTTTACTTAAGTGAAGTCATATTTCTCGGCTTCATTGGTAGTGAACGTGGTATAGAAGTAGACCGTTCCAAAATCAAAGCGATTGAGGAATAGCCAACTCCTACATCGGCATCTGAAGTCCGATCTTTCCATGGACTTGCTGGCTTTTATCGTTGCTTTGTGCGTGATTTCTCCAGCATAGCTACGCCACTCACGGAGTTGAGTAAGAAAGATCAAAAGTTTGAATGGGGTCCAGCTCAAGAGAATGCATTTAACTTGTTGAAATATTGTTTATGTAATCCACCTATTTTATGCTTGCTGGATTTTAACAAAACCTTTGAGATCGAGTGTGATGCCTCGGGCAAAGGTATTGGAGCTATTTTGATGCAGGAAAAATGTCCCATTGCCTACTTTAGTGAGAAGCTACATGATGCAGCCCTTCGGTACTTGACGTATGACAAGGAGCTGTATGCACTCAAGAGAGATCTCGAATCATGGCAACACTATTTATAGCCAAAGGAGTTTGTGATTCATACGGATCACGACAGCTTGAAGTACCTAAAAGGCCAACAAAATATGAACAAAAGGCACACACGATGGGTTGAGTTCATAGAGACCTTTCTGTATGTCATTAAATACAAGAAAGATGAAGAAAACATCATTGTGGATGCCTTATCAAGAAGGTATGTACTCCTTAACCTTATGCATGCCAAGATGTTAGGATTTGAGTCGATTAAGAGTTTATATGAGCATGATCTTAATTTCTTGTCCATATATGCTTCATGTTCGACTCGTTCTCGTGCTATTGATGGGTTCTATATGCATGATGGTTTTCTTTTCAAAGAATCAAAACTATGTATGCCTAGATGTTCTATGCGTGAGTTGCTTGTTTTAGAATCACTTGCAGGAGGTCTAATGGGTCACTTTGGTGTGTCTAAGACATAATGTTGAAAAGGTGTGTGAGAGATGTGTTACATGTAAGAAGTCGAAATCCGCCACTCACCCCTTTGGTTTGTACACGCCCCTTCATCCCCGTAGATTGATTTATCTATGGATTTTGTTTTGGGATTGCCTAGGTCTAGGACGGGTCGTGATTCTATATTTGTTGTTGTAGATCGATTTTCTAAGATGACACATTTTATTACTTGTCGAAAAACTGATGATGTCGTTCAAATCACCAATCTTTTCTTTCTGCATGTTGTGCGTTTACATGGTATTCCTAGAACTATTGTTAGTGATAGGGATTCTAAATTTCTTGCACATGTTTGGCGTGTTTTGTGGGGAAAGCTAGGTACCAAGTTGTTGTTTTCGACCGCTTGTCATCCTCAAATGGATGCTCAAACGGAAGATGTAAATCAAACTCTTGGTACATTGCTTCGTTCTTTAGTGAAAAACAACTTGAAATCGTGGGAGGATTGTTTGTCTTATGCCAAATTTGCTTACAATCATGTTGTACATTCATCTACTAATATGTCCCCATTTGAGGTTGTTTATGGTTTTAATCCGCTTACTCCTAATGATTTATTGCCTTTACATGTTGAGCATCTAACAAGTGTAAAAGGTACAAGGAGAGCTGAGCAAATTAAGGAGATGCATGAGAATGTAAGAGCTCGAATTAAGCAAAAAGAGAGCTCAACGGTCGCTGCCCGTAACCTTCACCGTCGACCTATGATTTTCAAGCTGGGAGACCAAGTTTGAATTCACTTGAGTCCGAGCCATTTTCCTAACTTGCAGAAATCGAAGTTGATGCCTAGAGGAGATAGACCATTCACCGCCTTGAGTCGGGTCAATGACAATGCATATCATATTGATCCTCCAGGTGAGTACAAGTGTTCATCCACATTTAATGTTTTCGATCTTTCTCCCTACTCTGCAGATGATGAGGTTGAGTATATTGAGTCCAAGAATTCGATGACGAATTCTTTTCAGCAGGAGGGAATGATAAGTACGGTCCAAGCCTTAGCAAAGATAAGGAAGAGTTGCAGCTCAAAGGACAAATTACACGGCTACATGTGAAGAAATTACAAGCTTATTTGCAAGCCGTTGTGAGGAAGAAGTTGGAGGAGCCACTGATCGAGCCTTTGCATCCAAGATGGATCACAATGCTATCCGTTGAAGATGAGGACCAAGGAGATGCCACACGGACCGTGCAGTATAGCACCACAACCTCACGGCCTATGCAAGATAAGTGAAATCTTATCCTGTGATACCCCGATCTTTTTGAATATGCCGTTGTTTGAATGTTAATCATGTGAGTATGTTTGTATTATGCCGTTATTTTATGCAGGTTTTCCCACTTGAGCCGATACGTCATATCACACAAAGATGTTATACTGAGTGTATAATACAGTTTGAATTTTAAATATTGAAGTGTCGAGTTATATGATAATGAATGAATGTAATTGCGTTGGCCGAGAGCACTGGTGCGCGGCCGCGGGAGGCGCGCGGTCGTGCGGGCTGGGGATTTTCTTTCCCGATTTTCCAACCTTTAAATATCACACTTAACCATTTCACCCTCATTTCTTTCACCTCTTGGGCGATTTTCCTCCATCTCTCTCTAGAAATTATTCAACTTTGGGAGGGGATTCTACCATCATCATCCATCATCTAAGGTAATCTAATACCACTACCCTCTTGACGATTAAGCTCCATTCTTGTTGATTTGAATCTAGGGTTCATACCCAAAAATTAGGGTTTTCAATTTTATTGATACTCTTGCCTAGATATCTTAAACATATGGTTTATTTACGTCCTTGAAGCTATATGTGAAGTTATATCGAATTCCTATGGTTCATTGTTGCTAAAGATTGGATTTTTGCCGTAATTTCCCTTGATATGTTGATTGTTGGTTGGAGGTGTTGTGATGGCTGTTTGGGGTTGATTTTCATGTATGTAGAGCCCTAGGATGGAGGTATTGGTATTTGAAATATTGGGTTTAAAGGATTTAAATTGAGTCGTGAGCATGTGGTTTAAATAGGTGCACGTAACGTGCTCGATTAAATGCTTCAAAGAGTTTTAATGTGTATTTTGAGTCCAAAATCATATTATGAGTTGGTATATCCATGATTATGTATATGAAGATGTATGAAATCCTTAAAGAAAAGTATAGCATGTGTTTGGTCAAAATATGATTTAATTGTATAACTCGACATCTAAAATGAAAAAGGGATCTAAAGGTGCTAGACGACGTATTGGGGCTCGAGGTGGAAAACTTGTGCATGGCAAGGAAGTATTTCAAAGGTTGAAAAGATTTGAAAGCGTCTCATAAGGTGGGGTAACTCTAAACTGTGAACACGTATAAGGTTATAGTTCTTGTTGTGCTTTGATTGTATAAGTATGAAGGGTCTTCGGACCGGTGAAATGAAAGAGACCCTTCGGGGCAAAACAGAGATCCTTCGGGGTTGACAAAGAGATCCTTTGGGATCGATAATAGACTCGTTAACGTCTTTCCTGAGGGGTAGTATGTCTGCGGGCATCCCTACACGGATAAAGACGTTCATTATCGGGAGCATCATGATGTTTGGACCATATGGGGTTGAGGCTAGCCTCCATAAAGAAAAGAAGTATCCATATGTTATATTTTCACTTGTGCAATTGGTTATAACTGTTTGCAGTGTTCCCCACTGAGTATGTTGTTAAATAGTCACCCCATTCATTTAATGAATTTCAGGTTGAGGAGTCAAGGCCCGAGTAGGAGCGTTGTGAACACAAGAGAAACCCCCCCCAAGCTTGTGTTTATTTTGCATGCTCTTCTTTTGAAATATTCATATTATTAGTATTACATTGATCATTCTTTTTGCTTTATGATCAATGATTATTGGGGATGGGAATAGCTCGATCTTTTGTAGGTACGCTATGTTAACTTGATATATTATGTATACCCTTTTAAAGGCAGGTTGTTCGGCCCTGGAGCCTTCTATGTGTGAAGCATGTTATTGTTGAACCCTATATTATGTATGTTAATTTAGGGTGCTAGTCAGGCAGGTTGTGTCAAACCTATGAGGCCGATAGGTTAGATGATTGTATGTTTGATATGAAAGGGGTTTATTCTATGCTTCCATTAAATATTATGATGGGTGACAGGGTGGATTCGATAGATTGCATGTTATAATTGTGTAAGAAAGATTTATATTTGGAATTATGATGTTATACCTCATAATGCAATTTGACCTTAGCTTCCGCTCAATTTATTATGAGAACGCAAATGCATGTGAATGAATTATATGTTAAGTGACGTGGCCAAACGGAGTAGTTTGGGGCGTTACAAGTATGTTAAGTGACGTGGCCAAACGGAGTACTTTGGAGCGTTACATATCCAGAAGGCTCCGCATGGACCGTGCGGCTAACCTACCGAGGCGCACGGACCGTGCGCAGTTATATCCGCCACTGGGTTTGTTTTTCATTCGTGTTCAACATGGATTTAATTCATGGAGCCCAACTACGAGATTCCAATCCATAATTGAAGGCCCAACCTTGTTGGGTTTTATTTATCTTAGTTTAGTATTTTTATTATCTTTATTTTTATTCTTTTAGAAAAGTACCTTAAATAGAGTTCTAATTAAGGTAGGATTCCTAGTTAATTTGGAACACTCCTTATTTTCGAATTCTTTAGCTTTTTACCTCAGGAATTTCGTGCCCCCTGCTATTATAAATAGGGGACCCATGTGAACTTGATATTTTAGACATTGATTGATATTTTGAGTTTTCTATCTCTTTGTCTCCCGATCCTTTGGTTGATCAAACACAACTTTTATTGCTTTAGTTCAAAAGTAATACTCTTTAGGTCCAACAAATCTAAAGTTTTATCAAGCTTCATTAGTTCGTTTCATTCTAAGGGAGTTGCTACAAGTGAAGATCGAAGGAGCTGCGTTTCATCTTTTGAGCTGGGGTTCAGCTGAAGATTGGAACTAACTCTGCAACATATATACGCCATCGCCAACAGCATCATCCACAAGCCATCCTTCATGCGCCACTTCTCATCCAAGTGAGTCTCGAATTTTATCTTTCCATCAACCCATAGCCGATTCCTTTTTGTCCTAAAATCCATCCAACCGTTCGTACCTTTTTCCTATCTTGTTTGGTATTGTGTTTTGCTTTAGTTTGTGTCATAGTCTAGGTGTCTCAGTTGTCTAATTTATCGAGTCTAATCCCTCAGTTAAATCGAGTATAATTATTCTAGTTTAGTCAGATTGAATCGTTCTTAATCTGACGTGTTTTGAGTCGTTAAGTCTTCTACTACGTATTCTCTAGATTTTGCTTAGACATATGGTCTGGGTCACATCAGTGGGGAGAAAATCTCTCCTGTCCATTAACTTGCCATAAAGTGGAGGAGTTGGGATTTGATCACTGGTGATCCGGCTCATCCGGTTGATAAATCCCAGTTTCTCCTTGAATGTGCCCGTTTGATGGTCAAATTGAGCTCTTTGAACATTGCGGTGGAGTTGTGATAGTAGAAACGATGCCTAGTCCACCTTGCGTCGTTAGTGAATGAGTGCCATCAGATGAGCATTTTCTGCGCTAAAATGGATATAGTCTAAATTACCTCGGAGGCAGTGCATCTCTATATCCAAAAGTTGGATGAACTCCTTTTGTAGGTTGTCATCGGTCTATGTGTTAAGTCGCGATGGTCAATACCTGGTTGCTTCCAAATGTTCCATAAATCCCTTTGATTCAGTATGAGTAATGTGTGGACCTTTGAACCTTTATCGGATAGATAGAGGGTTTCCATCATTGTTGCTTTCGTGATCACGATCACGTGTGTGCCGACTGATGAGATGATGCTGTCACCTTCGATTTGTGCATTTATGTAGAATTCTACGACAAGCTCCGGAAAGCATCTCTTTTGCTCTAGAGAGAGCGTGATAAATTGGAGTAGTTCAGTTTCCTCTGTTGCTCGCACTAATGGATGATAAGCTTCAGCTCTTAGTCTCTCATTTAGAAAATCCAAGTCTACAAACTTGTCCCTTTGAATGTTTAGGGCAAGTCTAGCTGGATCAATATGTTGAGCGGGGAGCTCCATTCTGCAAGAGTCAAAATAGTTTAGAAGAATGGAGTAGAGAGAAAAAGAGTTGCAGAGCAATGCAAGGAGAGTTGAGAAAATAAGCAATTGATTTCAATTTAATTATCCTTTGCATATAAGTTAAGCTTTGCATGCATGTACTTCGAGAAGCACTCGAGTACCCTTCAGCTGATCAGCATTGGATTGATGCTCAACTGAGTAAATGTGATGAGGATCCTGGCCGATCATAATTTTAGCTTTTCTTTTGATCGGCGGTTGAGATTTCACACATTTGAAAATGGGGTAGTTGCCATAAATAGTAAATATTTTCTGCGAGATTTTCTTATTTATATCTCTCAAGCTATCAACTCATTTCCACTTTAGTGGTTGATTTTGCTCAGAAGCATTAATGCTAGATTTTGGTGAGAGATCTTCCCATTTTTCAAATTATATCCGTTTAATTATGATGAAAATGCAATGTATCACAACGGTAATAGTTTATTTAGAATAACTTTAAAAGAATAAATAATTCAAAAACTTATCCTCTGTCCATTGGGATACAGTCCAACTGATGGCTTGAAAACTGATGATGTGGCAGCTGATAAATCAGTTCGGTTGTTTCTTTTGGCGGGCTCCCATAACTGATTCATCACTGAACTGATGAAATCAGTTTCTAAACTACTGGATCAAATCTCAGTCAGTTTTCTCTTTTTGATGGGGCAAACTAGATTCTCTTTGCTACTTTCCTCCGAGCAGTTTGGTTTTGTTCTTATGAATGCAGATTCAATTTCTCTTATTGGCTTCTCTAGCCTTGTCTTTCTCATGGATTGACTCTCTTGCTTAGCTTCAGCTGACGCGACCCTTCGCTCTGTATGTGAATTCTTCTTATAGGATGGCTTGAACTGAAATTCTTGGGAATTTAGTTGAGATGACTTTGAGCTTGAAGCTATCAGAGAAGTGACATATCTCTTAGACAAGAGATTGGTGACGTGGCAGTTTCTTCATCATCAGATTCTCAACTTCCTACGACTGGGGTGAGGAGTAGATCCCTTTGTATCTACTCAGTTGCATGTTCAGTTGGTCGAGGTGGCTCAGTTGACTGACTTGACAGATTGTCAACGTTCAGTTTTCGGAAGGTAGGGCTAGTTGTGCAGTTCGCTGACTGATTGACTCCTACTTCTCCTTGAGCCATGATTTCACTTCTCAATTCAGCAAGTAGGGCAATTGGAGGGATTTTGTTGGTCAGTCGATGACTCGTAATCCTCTGACCTTGCATGATTGTTGAAGGAAATGGATTTGAAGACCCTATCCATTTTAAGCTCTAAACTTCTTCTCTTTTCCAAAAGCTCATGCCGTGAAAGGCAGTGATCAAGAAATAAGACTGGATGGACATAGAATGTCTCAAGTTGAACCATTAGAAATACTAGTGCAGTTGCTTAAACAGCTCTTGATCTTGCATAGCCATGAATGCAAACTGAGTGAGAAGTAAATTGGTTACCTCTTCCTGTGCACTCTTGGCTGCATATTCACCACCATAGAAAGTGTGAATGTTTTCTTCTGTTATTTGGAGAGAAGGCCAAGTGCTCCTGAAGTAATCAGCTCCATAGATTGGATGAGGGATTTAGCAACTTTAAGATTGTTGGTCCAGCGGCAAGTCAGAATCAGTTTAGAGGGGGGGAGTGAATAAACTGATTCAAATCTTAACAATAATTGCGAAATAGATAGGGCCCTTTAACTCACGGAGTTATCATTGCACTTGGTGATCAGTTGAGATGATCAGCTAGCTCGGAGTGCAGTTTCTGTGCTTGATGTGTGCAGTTAAAGAATGTAACTGAAAGCAGTAAATAGAGTACACAGACAATTTATAGAGGTTCGAAGCTAAACTTCTACGTCCTCTCTTCCTAACTGAATAGGGCAATCCACTATGCAAGTGTAAAGTTTCTTTATTACAATTACATAGTGAAGACAAACTGTTGAACCTAGCTAACGGTGACTTTATGAGTCACGGTCTCTTTTTCAACTGGTACTGTTCCGGAAATGGCGATCCAATGAATGCAGCCTCCTCAGCTGATAAGGTCGACAGTCTCACACTTGTGATCCCCAACTGCTCGCTGGAGAGAGAAGGTGCTATTGGTCATCTTTTCAAGATTTTAGATCTCTTTTGATCTTCAAGAATGCAGTCTTGAAACTGTTATCAACTGGTGTGCCCCTTTGCGCTTATTTGGCTTGAGCTGGGTAGTTGATCGATTTAGAACAGAACTGAGAGACTGGATCTAGCTGGAATTCTTCAACAACTAGCTTGATGAGCAGTTTGCTCCTTCTTCTCAGTTAGAACTTTTTGGATGAATTTAAGCTTGAGGCTTTAGAGAGCTTTGATGAATGTCTTCGCAAAGGTCTTGCCAATAAGTCTTGTGGCAAAAAGTCTTCTTCTTCGATCTGAATCACTGGTATTTTATAGAAGAGCGTTCTTGTGACCGTTCGTGATCAATGAATGATCATAAATGATAAAGCCCTGAGAGGCTTTTCATTTAAAGAGCCGTTGCGTTGCCTTTGGTCTTCTGACATACTTTTGCTTCAAGATCTTCGTTGCATTAACTTCAAGATCCTCATGTTGGCAGTAGTGGATATTTGAATTCCAGTTTCGGTTTCTGTCTTGATTGTCAATTCTGGGCTTCAGCTGGCAGTTTGAAATCTTCAGTTCGGAACATTTCCTCCGTTGTCAGTTTGGCAGTTTTGCAAGCTCCAGTTATGATTATCTTCAGCTGGCAGTTTCTGGGCTCTGGATTGATGCTTTCTGAGCTCCAGTTTGGTTTGCTTCAGCTGGCAGTTTTGAACCAATGTTTCTTCAACTGGTACTTTGGACGGGTGTCGCTTCAGCTGGAACTTCTTGACCTGCTGTATCTTCAGTTTGCATATTGAACTGGTGCCTCTTCAGTTGGTATTCTGAACTGGTATGTCTTCAACTGATATCCTCTGAACTGATACATTTTTCAGCTGGAACTTCATTCTTCAGCTAGTGTTTCCTTGAGCTGGCGTATCCTTCACCTCGTACCTTGGATTGGTATATCTTTCAGCTGGTATTCTTCTTCAGTTGGAACAGGCACTTTTGAACCAGTGTCTTGTACTGGTATTTTCTTCAGTTCATAACTGTAGACTGAAAAGCTTAGATGGCAGTTGGTACTTCGATCTTGTCAGTACTTGCATTTTTAGTTTACTTGACTTGCTAACTGATCTAGCAATCAAGTTACAACTTTCTTTTCTTTTCTCAGCTCTTGGCTGGATTTTTCTTTTTCTCTTTTTTTTTTCTTTTCTCTATTTTCCCTCATTTCTTTTCTCTTCTTTCTTTTATTTTCTCCCTCGTTTTCTTGTCTTTTCTTTTTTTTTGTATTTTTTTATTTTCAAATTGATCATTCTCAGGATTTGATAGCTCAATTTTTATTTTTGATCAAGCTTGGTTTTCTACTTGATTTCTTTTCAGTTTTTCAAAGTTCTCTTAACATGTTCTGACATCTTATCAAAACCCATGTAAGAAAAACTCTTGATAGTTTTTCCTAAAAATTTCTCCCTTTTTGATGATATCCAAAACATGGCAGTATTGAGCAATGATGGAAAACTGATTTTAAGAAAAAAAATTTGGTTTGTGTATAAGAACACAATCAAGCAAGAAAACATTTCATAGCTAAGAAGCTGATTGTATAAACTGATTAGATTTCTTTCAATCTACAATAGTTTTTCTTTTTCTTTTTCTTCTTTTTCTTCTTTTTCTTCTTTTTCTTCTTCAGTTTCTAGCTCACTTCTTTAGCTGTTACTCATCTCCCTTCAGCCTTAGTCTTTTCATTGTTTCCAATAATTCCTAGGTTCCTCCTTTTCTCTAGCATTCCTCCAAACATCTCCCCAAACTCTCCCCTGAGACTAATGTCTCTCATCTCTAGCATTTCTCCAGACTTCTCCCCAAATATCCCCCTGAGGCTGATGTCTTCCTTCTCCAGTTGTTTCGACAGTCCTCATCTCTTCCTCCTGAGGCTGTACTTTCCCTTGAAACTACGAGGGTTCCCTTCTCCAATAGTGTCGACAGTCCTCATCTTTAGATGCCTTCTTGAGTCCAAAAATGGCTTCCCTTAGTTGATCAAAGAGGGAGGAGTCATAACTCTCAAGGATATGAAACCTGCTTGATAGCAGTTGTTCAAAATTTTCATTAAAGCTTTCTTCAACGCCATCCATGAAATCAGCTGGTGCAATTGATTCAGTTATCATGTCATCTTCTGACATTGGTTGCTTTCCTTGATTGATGAATGTCATTTCAGTCAGAGTGGAGGTATCTTCATAAGTAGCTTTTAGCCTTCTTGAGACTTTGCCGAAAGGCTTCAGGTTCTTCTTTCTTTTGAGAAAGATTGTGGGGAGAAAATCTCTCCTGTGCAGCAACACACCATAGAGCGGAGGAAGTCGGATTTGATCACTGATGATCAGGCTGAGCCCATTGATAAATCCCAACTTTTTCTTGAGTGTTCCTGTTTGATAGTCAAACTGAGCCTTTAGAACATTCTGACGTAGTTGTGATAGCACTAATGATGCCAGTCCACCTTACATCGATTGTAAATGAGTGCCATCAGGTAAGAATTCTCTGCACTAAAGTGGATATAGTCCAAGTTGCCTTGAAAGCAGTGGATCACTATATCCTGGAGTTGTATGAACTCCGATCTCAGACTGTCCTTCAGTCTGTGTGAGAAGTCGCGATGCTCAACAACTGGTTTCGTCCAGTTGCTCCACAATTCTCTCTGGTTTGGCATGATTATTGAATTAGTTGGTGAACCTGTTTCTGGAAGATAGAGGGTTTCCATCATGGTTGTCTTTGTGATGATGATCACATAAGGGATGACTGATGAAATGATGTTGTTGTCACCTGCAATTTGTGAGTTTATGTAAAACTCGGCAACAAGCTACGGAAAGCATCGTCCATTTTATGGGGTTTTAGTGAGAAATTGAAGTAGTTCAGTTTCCTCCGCTGCTTTGACTAAATGATGAAATTCTTCATGTGTTAGTCTCTTTTTGAGAAAGTCCAGATTTACAAACTTGTCTCTCTTCAGGTTGAGAGCAAGTCGTGCTAGATCAATATACTGAGCGGGTAGTTCCATTCTGCAAAAAAAAGAGTATTTTAGAGAGTGGAATGGAGTAGAGTGAGATGGTTGTAAAGCATTGCAAGGAGAGTTATGAAGATAGATATGTGATCTTAATTGATTTCTTTTTAGCATATAAAAGAAGCTTTGCATGCATGTACCACAAGTTGCACTTGAATACCCTTCAGCTGATCAGTTAATGGATTTCACTGATGCTCAACTGGTTAAATGCAATGAATATCTTGGCCATCCATAAACTTAGCCTTACTTTGAATCAGCAATTGAGATTTCATCCATTAAAAAATGGGGTAGTCACCATAAATAGCAAATATTTTCTGTAGGATTTTGCTATTTATATCTCTCAATCGATCAACTCACTTTCCACTTTAGTGGTTGATTTCGGTCAGTAGTATTAATGCTACCTATTAGTGAGAGATGTCCCATTTTGAAAAATTATATCCCTTGGATTATGATAAAATTGCAACGAATCACTACGGTAATAATTTATTTAGAATAAGTTTAAAGAATAAATAATTCAAAAACTTATCTTGAGTTAGTTGGGATGCAGTTTAACTGATGATTTTGGAACTGATCACGTGGCAGCTGATCGGTAAGTTCTGTCTTGTCGTTGACGTTGCCCCCTTAACTAATTCATCACTGAACTGATGATATCAGTTTCTGAACTACTAAGTTAAATCTCAGTCAGTTTTCTCTTTTTGATGGGGGGAACTAGATTCTCTTCACTACTTTCCTCAGATTAGTTTGTTCTTTTCTTCTTTGATGCAGATCAGTTTCTTCAGTTGGCTTCTTTGGCCTTGTGTTTCTTACGGATTGACTTTGTTGCTTAGCTTCAGCTGACGTGAGTCTTTGCCTTCTCTACAAGTTCCTCTTGAAGGGTGACTTGAAATGAACTCCATGGGGATTCAGTTGGGTGGCTGTCTTTGAGCTTGAAGCTATTAGTGGGGTGACATATCTCTTCGACAAGAGATTTAGTGATGTGGTAGTGTCTTTAAAAATTTAGGTGAGAAGTGGATCTCTGTGTATCTGCTCAATTGTAGGTCCAGTTGGTCGAGATGGCTCGGCTGACTGATTTGACAAATTATCAAAATTCAGTTTTTAGCAGACAGGGCTAGATATGCAGTTGGCTGGCTACTGAACTCCTGGTTCTTCTTGAGCTATAATGTCACTTCTTAGTTCGGTAAGTAGGGCAGTTGGAGGGATTTTGTCAGTCAGTCGATGACTCATAATCCTTTGAACTTGCACGATCGTTGGAGAAAATAGATTTGAGGATCCTATCCATTTTAGGCTCCAAACTTCTTCTCTTTGCCAAAAACTCATGCCGTGAAAGGTACTGATCAAGAAATGAGACTGGATGAACATTGAATGTCTCCAGTTGTACCTGTAGAAATACAGGTGCAGTTGCTTAAAAAGCTCTTGATCTTGCATAGCCACGAATGCAAATTGAGTAAGAAGTAAATTAGTGTAACGCCCCGGTCCTGGGAGAAGGGCAGGGGACCGGTGCGCTACTTTGGGGAAGAGGGATGGGGTTGTTGAAAAGAAGCAATCAAAGAAATAGGGTTAGTGCCCCAAAAAAAATTTCGTCAGCATAACCTCTATAAATGGATCAATCCACACTTTTAAAGCATATGAAATGACTCAAACCAGATACCATGACTCTTAGGATAAACCCAAGAAAGAATAACGAAGGCAAACTTCAATGTAAATAATAACAGTTCAAAGATTAACTGTTAATAGGTTAGACATGAAAAAGGCCAAACTGATGTCTGTCCAAATACTTGAAGTAAAGAGATGCCAGACTCTTGCCAGTTGTGAAAGCAATAAAGAGCCAGGCTTTTGCCTTGATATGGAAAGTAATGTAAAGCCAGGCTTGTGTCTGTCTGAATAAGGAAAGTAAATAAATGCCAGGCTTTTGCCTGTCAGGAACTGAAAGTAAACGGGATTCGGAGAACCAAACACTCTGTAATAATAAAAAAAATGGGATTCGGAGAACTGAACACTCCATAACAGTAAAGAAAACGAGATTTGGAGAACCGAACATTTCGTAGCAGTAAAGAAAATGAGATTCAAAGAACCTTACACTCCATAACTATGAGGAAAATGGGATTCGGAGAACTGAACACTCCATAACGGTAAAGAAAATGGAATTCAGAGAACCGAACACTCCATAACAGTAAAGACAATGGGATTTGATGAACCGAACACTCCATAACAATAATCAGAGTAAGCGGACAAGAACGCAGTGTATTTATTCAGACTTAAAAGGTAACCATATTCTTAGTTTGACTCCACACATAAAAGAAACATATACATCAAAAGATAGCCCTTCATCATTAGCACCGCCGTCTACCATCCCGCAGCTCATCCTGAAAATATTTGAAAAGATTTAGGTGTGAGTACTAATGCACTCAGTAGGTACCTTTGAGAAAAGCTTCACAATTATTTTATAAAACAAAATATCCAATCATTTTTTAAACATATCATCGAAAGCTTTTAAAACCGAAAATTTGTGAATTCCATGTATACTAAATCATTTTAGTTTCATCATTGCGCACCACTCTCCCCTAGAACGCTTATAGTGAGTCAATTCGTGTACACAACCCGGCTACTTAAGTTTGGGCACTGCCCTGTTTAGTTGGGGCTGGATATCGTGAGCCATTATAGTTTCATCACCAAAAACAGTAGTAAGACTTACATGAGTTAGGAGAGCACATAAAATAGAGTCATGAGTTGGATATTCAATCAGATTCATTTTATAAATATCAGGGCTCAATAACCCGAAATACATTTTTATATAATAAAAACCCACTTGGTAATCTGATTTGGATAGCTAGATCTAGATTCTGATTTTAGTCTCAACTAGAAGTCTCCTTCTTCTGTGCCTACAAGATTATCCGGCAACTTAATTTCGATAAAAGACCATTATTAATTCAAAATCTAACCTTTCTTTGCTATGAAGTAAATATTATAATATCTACTATCTTAATACGCAGCACCCGGGCTATCAAAATATTTTGACTCTTAAGGGAAGTTTACTCGCGGCATTTTTATAAAGAAAAACCCTTTTGGAAGTTTTGGCATACGGGGTGGTCAGTCTCGTATCCTAAAATGAATTTGTTACTAATAAATTCATACCGCAAGATACGCTCATTGGAAAAATATGAAACTTTAAATAAAAATACTATATTTTTACACAGAACAACTTTTGAGCCTAAAAGTACAATAGGGCTCTCCATGAAGGATAGATCAGAAAAAGACTAAAATTTAATATTCAGATACCCAAAATATACCCGAAATTAAAAACTGATAACATGAAAAATGTATATAAAAATATATAGAACATAAAATCCTATAGGTACTTTTTGATTCTGCAACCCGAAAGAGATCGCCGATTTGAGGTAGTGGAGAGGCGGTGATGGAGAATTGGTGTGGGTGGTGTTGATTTTTGGTGTCTTGGTTGATATGAGGTGATTGTAATTGTTGTAGTGGTTGGCGGTGGTGGGGTGATTAATTTGATTGTGGATGGTGGTGATTATGATGGTGTGTGGTGAGTTTGGTGATGTACGGTGGTGGTAATCTTTGGCGGCGGTCACGGTGGTTCTCCGTCGTAATCGTCTGTCAAATCATCTTTTCAATTACGTATTCGTGATCTACGCATTAACACCTTTAAAATGATTATTTCGGAATTGAAATAGGAAACTACAGACATACCTTCTCTAGAAGATGCTCGGCATTTCAATTTTAAAAATGAATGAAAAATGAAACCTTAAGCTCCTATTTATAGAGGAAAAATAAATATGATAATAACGAATAAAAGAAAGGATAATGATGGAATAAGATAATGATGGAAAAAGAATAGGATAATATTTTGAAAAAAAAAATGGATAATGACGGATATGCCTTTTTCTACTCAAAGTTGTGCCATGAGTTCATTTGAACTCGAAATTAAAAAATTCAAAGTTTGGCACGATCCTTGAAACTTTTTCTATCAACCCGAGAAAAATATCAGAACATATTTTTAAAGCAATTTTTGACCAAATTAAATTTTAACAGATTTTCATGGCTGCAATTTTCCTTCATTTGAATCATTTAAGGACCCAACTTATTTTCTAACTCACCAAAGGGTAACATAAGTTTAATAAAACCTTGTAAAATGTTTCGGGGTATTACATTCTACCCTCCTTAATAAAAATTTCATCCCGAAACTTGCATACCTCTATAGGGTAAATTAGGGTACAACTCCTTGATTCTGCTTTCAAGCTCCCAGGTAGCTTCCTCTCTCCCATGGTCATTCCATAGGACTTTCCCCAGTGATATTTGTTTGTTCCGTAATTCTTGGACCTTTTGGTCAAGAATTATGAACCTCGGCTAGACTTGGCGGTAAGGCTAGTCTATAAGCTACCTCTCCAACTCGTTCAAGAATTTCAAATGGTCCAATATACCGTGGTCTTAATTTTCCTCTTTTGCCAAAACGTATAATTCCTTTAGTAGGACATATTTTGAGAAAAACTTTATCACCAACATTAAAATACAAATCCTTTCGACGTTTATCTGCATATGCTTTTTGTCTATCTTGGGCCTCCTTCATTCTCATTCTTATCTTATCAATTTTTTCGATTGTTGTTTGAATAATCTCAGGGCCCAATATCTTTCTTTCACCTACTTCATCTCAGTAAAGTGGTGATGTACATCTTTGACCATACAAAGCCTCATATGGTGCCATTCCAATGGTTGCCTGATAATTGTTGTTATAAGCAAACTCCACTAAGGGTAAAACATTTTCCCAACTTCCACCTCTATCAGTTACAAATCCTCTGAGCATGTCCTCTAGTATTTGTATTGTCCTTTCTGATTATCCATCAGTCTGAGGATGGAAAGCTGTAATGAAATTTAGTTGCGTTCCCATGGCATCTTGTAAACTTATACATAATCTAGAAGTAAATCTTGTTTCTCGGTCAGAGGTGATCGAGACGGGTACTCCGTGTAGCCATACAATCTCTTTCACACATGGTTGAGCCAACTTATCTAGTCCAAGTGTCATCTTGATTGGCACAAAGTGTGTGGATTTGGTCAGTCGATCAACAACAACCCATATCACAGTGTTTCGTCGCACTGACTTTGGTAGTCCTACTACAAAATCCATGTTGATATGCTCCCATTTCTACTCTGGAATTTCAAGTGGTTGTAATAATCCTGATGGTCATTGATGTACTGCCTTTACTTGTTGACAAGTTAAACATCGTTCAACAAATGAGGCCACTTCTCTCTTCATATTTCACCACCAGAAGTTTTTCTTCAAATCTCTATACATCTTTGTACTTCCAGGGTGAGCGGTACATGCAGTATCATGAGCTTTCATCATGATTTCATTATTTAACTCTTCATTTTGGGGCACACATATTCTTCTTTCATACATGAGAGCATTGTCATTTGCTTCAGTAAATCCTTTTGAATCCTTAGTTCCTACTTTCAATCGCATCTTCTCTAAAAACTCATCCCCTTCTTGTGCCTCCACAATTCATTTTCTTAAATCAGATTTAGTTATTGAAGCAGCTATAAGTCCTTTGGTAGAGTTTGGTGGTCGAACCAACTGCAACTCTAGTCTTTGAAATTCTTCAATTAACCTTTCTTCTTGCGTTAGGAACAACCTAACTCTGCTCTGGTTTTTCAGCTAAGGGCGTCTGCCACAACATTTGCTTTACCAGGATGGCAGAGAATCGTACAATCATAATCCTTAACTAATTCCAGCCATCTTCTCTGTCTCATGTTTAAGTCCTTCTGTTCAAAGAAGTACTTAAGACTCTTATGATCAGTGTAGATTTCACATCTGACACCGTATAGATAATACCTCCAGATTTTCAAGGCATGTACCACAGCTGCGAGCTCTAGGTCATGGGTGGGATAATTCAACTCATGTAGCCTGAGCTGCTAAGATGCATAAGCTATGACTCGCCTGTCTTGCATTAGCAAACACCCTAACCCTAGCTTAGACGCATCTGTAAAGATAACAAATCCTTCATTCCCTTCCGGTATGACCAATACCGGAGCTGTGGTTAATCTTTTCTTAAGTTTTTGAAAATTCTTCTCACATTCCTCAGTCCAGATAAACTTAGTCTTCTTTTTCAACAATTGTGTCATTGGCCTTGTCAATTTAGAAAATCCCTCAATAAATCATCTGTAGTAGCCTGCCAACCCTAGGAAACTTCTTATCTCATGTGCACTGGAAGGTGCCTTCTGGTTACTTACTGCTTCAACCTTAGCAGGATCCACATTGATTCCTTCTGATGACATAATATGGCCAAGGAACATTACCTCACTGAGCCAAAATTTACACTTGGTAAATTTTTCATATAATTTCTCCCTCTTCAGTGTTTTCAGAATTATATGTAGATGTTCTTGGTGTTGTTCCTCACTTTTGGAATAGATAAGAATATCATCTATAAGCATAAGAATTAAGCTATCTAGATATTGATGAAAGACTCTGTTCATCATATCCATGAATACTGCAGGTGCATTAGTCAACCCAAATAGCATCACTAAGAATTCGTAGTGGTCGTAACATGTTCGAATTGCTATCTTAGGCACATCTTCTTTTCTTATCTTCAATTGGTGGTAACCTGAATTTAAATCAATCTTGGAAAATACATTAGCTTCTCTTAGTTGGTCAAACAAGTCATCTATCCTTGGAAAATGATACTTATTTTTAACTGTCACCTTATTTAACTCCCTGTAGTCAATGCATATTCGCAATGTACCATCATTCTTTTTAACAAAGAGAATAGGCGCTCCCCATGGTGAGACACTAGGTTGTATGAAACCTAAGTCCAATAGCTCTTGTAGCTATACCTTCAGTTCTTGCAACTCGTTAGGGGCCATTCTATATGGTGCCTTAGATGTCGGAGCTGCTCCTGGTTCCAAGTCAATGGTGAATTCAGTTTGCCTATCGGGAAGTAACCCTGGTAGGTCTTATGGGAAAACATCCTTGTATTCCCGAATGATAGGGACTTGATCTATCATTACTCCATCTTTCTCTTTTCCTACCAGGTTAACTAGAAAAGCATGGCAACCTTTTTTTCTCATTAGCTTTATAGCTTTGAGGGCTGAAATAACTGGTATATTCAAACCCATTCTTGCTCTAAAGAAAATTACCTTTGGTTCTCCTGGCTTCTAGAATATGACTTCTCTCTCATGACAACGTATAGTCGCATACGTTGTAGTTAGCCAATTCATTCCCAAGATTATATCAAAATACTTCATGTCGATTACATATAAATCTGTGATAAAAATCTTTTTGTTAATCTCGAGTTCCAAATTCAGGCACATTCTTTTAGCTAAAACAGTTTTTCTAGAAGGGATGCTAACTTCTAAGGCATTTGTGGCATCTACCTGTCTATGTTTTAATCTCTCACTAGTCTTTTCTGAAATGAAAGAGTGTGTAGCTCCAGTATCAAATAAAGCGAGCACATGTATATATTAAACATATTAATCATACCTGCCAAATTTTTTGGAGCTTGCTCTGCCTGCTGATGTTGAAGTGCATAAGTCCTGGCTAGCTGTGGGACACGTTGTCCTTGGTCTGGCTTAAAATTTCCTCTCTGATTTTGCCTTAAGTTTCCACCCTGATTAGGCCTAGAATTGCTCCCTTGATTAGGCCTTTAATTTATATTCCCATCTTGTGCTGGTCTAGGAGGAAAACCTGTATTTCCTTTACTTCTAGGACAATCTCGAGCAAAATGTCCTGGTTGATGACAGAAGAAACATCCATCTGTATTCCTCATACACTTCCCTGAATGAAACGTCCGGCAGATAGGGTAGGGAGTCCTATTTCCTTGTTCATTTTGTTGCCCATAATTGGTATTTCCCTTGGCCCACTGTTGCTTATTTCCCACTGCATTTCTATCTTCCCATTTTCACTTTCCCTTCAGATCTTGGGAAGATTGTTGTGGCTTGGTTTTCTCAGCTGGCATAACAGACTCTATGTTCAAAGCCCGAAGTAGTGTTTGCGCATATGACATATCATCATATCCCATAAGAGTCATGCTCATTTCTGGCTTAAGGCCCTTCCTAAACTTCTTAGCCTTCTTGCAGTCCGAGTCCACGAGATGTGGAACATAACGTGAGAGTTGATTAAAAGCACGATCATACTCAGTAACCGTAGAGTTTCCTTGTCAGAGGTTCCAGAAGTCCGACTCTTTCTTTTCTCGATAGCAATCAGGAATGTATTTCTGATAAACTTCTTCCTTGAAGTCTTCCCAAGTAAATTCTTGCCATTACTCATAAGTCATAGTTCTTTTTACATACTCCCACCAATAGTCAGTATCATCAATCAATTGAAATTGAGCACATGTAAGCTTTTCCTTATTCGTGCAAGACATTTAATCAAATATTCGGTCCAGAGATCGAATCCATTTTTCTGCATCTATTAGGTCACCTAGCCCGTTGAAAGTAGGCGGGTGATGTGTACGAAAAGCTTCTTCTGCTCTTGATACCGGTATAGGGATTGGAATTGGTGCAGGTTGTCCATGGTTCTCTTGGTTCTGTGTTCTTTTCTTAGGCGGCATACTGAAAAATTTTAGGCTTCAGAAATGACTATCATAAAATTCACTTCATGCTAAATTAATATGAATATGAGATATCTCCTAAACTAAATGCTCAACAACATTTCTCACGCAATTCTAATCAGTCTACTTATTTGAAAGTGAAGCATTTAGTCAGTCTACGTTCCACATGAATCTTAAGAGAGGCACTTAAAATCTAATCTATGTACATAATTCATAGCTACCTATGTTCATCAAAATTCACAATTAAATCATTCTATGTTCACATTCCATCTACATAAGCATTCTGGGTTCCCATCACTTTAACATTCTCACATTCCAATCACTTACACAGTATAACATTTCTAATCATAGGGCATTAATTACTATCATCACACTTTCTTTAGGAACATATCATGGATATATAGTCCCATTTAAAACATCATATTTCATTTCAATGTAATGGACATATAGTCCCATTCTAAATAATCATTCAATATTATCTGGGCACAAAGTCCAAAAATTTTACCATCATGGACAATGAGTCCCTTTCATTCATAATCATCATCATATGGGCACATATTCCCAAAATAATACTATTATCCTTTTGAATCCATCATTGGCGCGACTTTTCATAAATACTATCAATGTGGAGAATGATCCTTATCCACATTTCCTTTTTGAAATCAGTAAACATAATTGAATCTCAAAAACATTTTAACTTGCGTATCTTTATTTTTGAAGCAAGATGAGAGCGGTGTAGGTGACATGCTAAGGCTATCAGACAATCAATTAAGAGATGACACTAAGAACTATACTCAATCAATAATATGACAACCTGCAGAGTTGCAGCCTGCTCTGATACAACTCTGTAACGCCTCGGTCCCGGGAGAAGTATAGGGGACCGGTGCGCTACTTAGGGGAAGGGGGAAGGGGTTGTTGAAAAGAAGCAATCAAAGAAATAGGGTTAGTGCCCAAAAAAAAATTTGGTCAGCATAACCTCTATAAATGGATCAATCCACGCTTTTAAAGCATATGAAATGACTCAAACCAGATACCGTGACTCTTAGGATGAAGCCAAGAAAGAATAATGAAGTCAAACTTCAATGTAAATAATAACAGTTCAAAGTTTAACTGTTAATAGGTTAGACATGAAAAAGGCCAGACTGATGTCTGTCCAAATACTTGAAGTAATGAGATGCCAGACTCTAACCTATCATGAAAGCAATAAAGAGCCAGGATTTTTCCTTGACATGGAAAGTAATGTAAAGCCAGACTTGTGCCTATCTGAATAAGGAAAGTAAATAAATGCCAGGCTTTTGCCTGTCAGGAACTGAAAGTAAATAGGATTTGGAGAACCGAACACTCCGTAATAATAAAGAAAATAGGATTCGGAGAACCGAACACTACATAACAATAAAGAAAATGGGATTTCAAGAACCGAACACTCCATAGCAGTAAAGAAAATGGGACTCGGAGAACCGAACACTCCATAACAATAAGGAAAACGGGATTCGGAGAACCGAACTATCCATAACTGTAAAGAAAATGGGATTCGGAGAACTGAACACTCCATAACAGTAAAGAAAATGGGATTCAGATAACCGAACATTCCATAACAATAATCAGAGTAAGCGGACAAGAACGCAGTGCATTTATTCAGACTCAAAAGGTAACCATGTTCTCAGTTAGACGCCACACATAAAAGAAACATATATATCAAAAGATAGCCTTTCAGTCTTAGCACCGCCGTCTACCATCCTGCAGCTCATCCTGAAAATATTTGAAAAGATTTAGGTGTGAGTACTAATGCACTCAGTAGGTACATTTGAGAAAAACTTCACAATCATTTTCTAAAACAGAATATCCAAAAATATTTTATGTATATCATGGAAAGCTTTTAAATCAGAAAATTTGTGAATTCCATGTATACTAAATCATTTTAGTTCTATCATTGCGCGCCACTCTCCCCTAGAACGCTTACGGTGAGTTGATTTGTGTACACAACCCGGCTGCTTATGGTTGGACACTGCCCTGTTTACTTGGGGCTCGATATCGTGAACCATTGTAGTGTCATCACCAAAAATAGTAGTAAGACTTACATAAGTCAGGAGAGCACGTCAAATACAGTCATGAGTTGGATATTCTACCAGATTGATTTTATAAATATCAGGGCTTAATAACCCGAAATACATTTTTATATAATAAAAACCCACCCGATAATCTGATCTGGATAGCTAGATCTAGATTCTGAATATGGTCTCAACTAGCAGTCTCCTTTTTCTATGCCTACAAGATTATCCGGCAACTTAATTTCGATAAAAGACCATCATTAAGTCAAAATCTAACATTTCTTAGCTATGAAGTAAATATTAAAATATCTACTATCTTAATACCCAGCACTCGGGTCATAAAAATATTTTGACTCTTAAGGGAACTTTACTCGAGACATTTTTTAAAAGAAAAACCCTTTTGAAACTTTTGGTATACGGGGTGGTCAAACCCGTATCTTAAAATTAATTCGGTACAAATAAATTCATACTGCAAGATCCGTTCATTGAAAAAATATGAAACTTAAAAAATACTATATTTTTACACGGAACAACTTTTGAGCCTAAAAGTACAATAGGGCTCTCCATGGAGAATTGATTTGAAAAAGACTAAAATTTAATATTCGGATACCCAAAATATACCTGAAATTAAAAAGTGTCAATATGAAAAATGTATACAAAAATATATAGAACATAAAACCCTAAAGGCACTTTTGATTCAGTGACCCGAAAGAGATTGCCAATTTGAGGTGGTGGAGAGGTGGTGATGGAGAATTGGTGGCGGTGGTGTTGATTGTTGGTATCTTGGTTGATGTGAGGTGATTGTAATTGTTGTGATGGTTGGCGGTGGTTGGGTGATTAATTTGATGGTGGACGGTGGTGATAATGATGGTGGGTGGTGAGTTTGGTGATGTACGGTGGTGGTGGTGATCTTTGGCGGCGGTCACGGCGGTTTTCCATCGTGATCGTCCATCAAATCCTCTTTTCAATTACGTATTCGTGATCTCCGCATTGATATCTTCAAAATGACTATTTCGGAATAGAAAACTAGAGACGTACCTTCTCTAGAAGCTACTCGGCGTTTCGATTTTGAAAATGAATGAAAAATGAAACCTTAAACTCCTATTTATCGAGGAAAAATAAATAGGATAATAACGAATAAAAGAAAGGATAATGATGGAAAAAGAATAGGATAATATTTTGAAAAAGAAATTGGATAATGACGGATATGCCTTTTTCTACTCAAAATTGTGCCAAGAGTTCATTTGAACTCGAAATTGAAAAATTCAAAGTATGGCATGATCCTTGAAACTTTTTCTATCAACCCGAGAAAAATATCAGAATATATTTTTAAAGGAATTTTTGACCAAATTAAATTTTAACAGATTTTCCTGGCTACGATTTTTCTTCATTTGAATCCTTTTAAGATCCAACTTATTTTGTAACTTACCAAAAGGTAACATAAGTTGAATAAAACTTTCTAAAATATTTCGTGGTATTACAATTGGTTACTTCTTTATGTGCACTTTTAGCTGTATATTCACCACTATAGAAAGTATGAATATTTTCTTCCGTCAATTAGAGAGGAGGGCAAGTGCTCTTGAAGTAATCAGCTCCATAGTTTGGATGGGGGATTCCGATGAATGAAATAAGCTCATCTGGATCAGAACAGACTTTGAAATCAGCTAATGATCCATTCTTTGAGACTGGTGATGGAACAACATTGGTAGTTGAGTTGTTTGAGGCTGTGGCACTTGTCTTGGCCTTGGTCCTCCTTTTGTTCTTGAGTGACTAAAGATGAATGCTTCTTTTCTTGGGAATCCAATCGGAGACAAGGACTGGTAAAGCATCATCATTTGGCAGTTTCAAGATGTCTTCAATCATCTTGCAGATCCTGAGAATGAGTCCCACCGTAGACTCCAATTTCCTTGTTCTCATTGAGTTGGAGGCCTTGAGGACATGATGCTTGATCTGAGAAAATACAAACTCTGCCCAGTTTATTTATCATCCTTCATCTAGGTGAATCATCACCTTGTATCTTTCTTGGGTAAGCTGGCTCAGGCTTCCAAGGGCTACAAACATCATCTTGTTTGGGATGTCGAGCAGAATTCCATACTCTGGCTTCAAATCAGTTTTAGCTATGGTAAAAATGAATGCTTTTCTACAGGTGGGGGCTATCCACCTTCTCCAGTATGGTTCGACTGCTTCACTCAATTCTTGAACTGTTGCTCCTTGCCTTAGAAGTTGAAAAACTTCAGCAACTGTTTCTTCAGTTATCTTGATCAATTGGCCTTGGATAACTAATGATATTTTCTTATCATTTGCACTAACTCATGCTTGAAAAAGAAATTTTCACACCCGGTTTTGCTGGAAGAACCTTGGTGGTGTTTCTAGGTAATAGAGAATTCCTATCTTGTGAAGACAAACAAGCAGTTTTGGGCTGTTCGATTCAAGAAAGATTTCCTAGAACTACTTCCTTTCAAGGAATTTGTCTCTCAACATCTGGTTTTTACTGAACTGATGCGCCTTTTGGTTCAGTTGCAGCTTCACTTCTTTTCTTCTCATCAGTTGAGGTTGCCTTATGCATTCTCTCGATCAGTTGATCATCTTCATCTTCAGAAGCTAGTTCCAATAATCCCAGTTGGATACATAACTCCACAAATCTTGCGTTTGGCAATCGCTTTGTAAAGATGTCAGCTATCTGTCTCTCTATATTGACATATTAGATGCATATGTCTTTATTCTCAATGTGATCTCTGATGAAGTGGTGCCTGATATCAATGTGCTTTGTTCTCGAATGAAAAACTAGATTATGAGAAATCGTAATAGCATTATTGTTGTCGCAGAAGATAAGTACTTCGTCAGTTTTGACCTTGTAATCCCTCAACTGCTGCTTCATCCAGAGTATCTGTGCACAACAACTTCTAGTAGCTATATACTCTGCTTCAGTTATTGATGTGGCAACTGAGTGCTATGATACGATCCTAACCGGGCTGCCGATGATCGAGTTCGAGCGTTCGGAGAGGCTGGCACGAGTGGCAGCGCGAGTCTTGGCGCGAGTGAACTGGTCACATGTTTGGCTTTGGACTGAGAGCGAGTTACAGCGTGAGTAGTGGCGCGAGTGAGCCGGTTGTGCCCGCAACGTGTCCTACTCTAGGCCTGGCGTGAGCTACAGCGTGACCCGGAGCGCGAGTGGGCCCGAGTCGCGCCAATTTGGACTATTGCGGACTTATCCAATTTTTATTTAATTATTTTCTTTTTAGATTAGGATTTTTTTTAAGTTTTCTTTATTTTGTCCACCTATATAAGGGCTTGCATTATATTTCATTAGACAGTATTGATATATTAATTTTGAGAATTCTCTCTGGAGATTTTATTGAACCGTGTGTCATGTTCATTCGACTTATCAAGCAGTAGATCACAACTGTTTGTGGCATCTTCATATTTTATCTGAGGTTCTTATTTTCAATCATCGTTGGGTTATAGGTTTTATATACCTATAGTTCGTCGTGTTGTGAAGTTCGGGTCGAGGATTCCATTCTCCGGCAATCTGATACAAGTCCTGGGGTTCCAGAATCGCATCAAGTGGTATCACAGCTTCGGCTTTGTATCAGGTTCCATCTATCCATAATTTTAATTGTTTTATTTGATTTGATTTTGTTCTGTAATTTCTCACCTTTACAAAGCTAAAAAAAAGATAATAGAAAATTAGCGATGCTGATTAAAAAAAAGGCGGGAAAATTTTCTACGTTTTTGTTACATTTTATTTGGTTGTCTGGGTTCTCGAGAGCTTATATATCGTCCATAGAAAAGTAAAAAAAATTTCGTGAAATTTCGAAAATTTTCAATTTTCGATAGTGAATTTTTAGCAATTTTGTGGTGTTGATATACATTATTTGGGAAGCTATATTTTGGTGTTTGGAGTAGATTGAGCATTGTTGGTGGTAGTAGTTAAAAAAAGGACGAAAAAGAAAAATGTCCAAAACTGTAGGAACGGGATGTGATGTAGCTAAGGACCTTGATCCTAAAAACATGATGGAGGCCATACAACAACAATTGGGGAAATTCAAGACCGAGATGGCTGCATTGACAAAAATGCTTGACAACATGGAATCTTTAATACAAGAGCAGACTGACCGTGGTGATAGATGAGGAGGAGGTCGAGGAGCTCGAGTGGAGACTAGACGTTAACAGCATGTAGAGAGGGAGAGAAGGAAGTACTATGGATCTGAATCTAAAGACTATGATGAAGACGATTGATATTCGACAAGTAGGGGATGGAGAAATGGGAGAAAGCAGAGTCGGACGGATGATCATCTTGGTAATATTAAGATGAACATTCCTTCTTTTCAGGGAAAGAATGATCCAGCCCTATACTTGGAGTGGGAGTAGAGAGTCGAGATGATATTCGACTGCTATAAATATTCCGAGTTAAAGAAGGTCCAGTTAGCAGCTATTAAGTTCTCTGATTATGCTATCGTGTGGTGGGATAAGTTGAGAGGCACTAGGCGGCGTAATGGAGAGCGGCCAATAGAATGTTGGGAAGACATGAAGGTAATTTTGAGGTGACATTTTGTGCCTAGATATTATTATAGAGAGCTATACGGCAAGTTGCAAAACTTAAGGCATGGTGCAAGCAGTGTTGATGAGTATTTTAAAGAGATGGAGATATTGATGATCCGAGCTAATGTGGAGGAGGATCCGGAAGCTACTATGGCAAGATTCTTAGTGGGTTTGCATAGGGAGATTCAGGAGGTAGCAGAGCTGCAGCATTACATCGAGTTTGAAGATATGGTACACATGGCCATCAAGGTAGAAGACCAACTTAGGAGAAGGGGCAACTACAACTGTTCAAATTCCTCAACCTGAAAATCGAATCCAAACACCGGTACTTCATCCTGGAAGTCGAACCAAGGGAGTAAGGAAGATTTGAGGCTACCAACTAAGCCAAATATTGAAGCACCCACCAATGATCCCAATTCCAGAAATCGGGATATCAAGTGCTTCAAATGTCAAGGGAGAGGACACATAGCCAGTCAGTGCCCGGATTAAAGAGTAATGTTGCTACAGGAGAATGGAGAGATTGTGACTGATGATCAAGACGTTGATCCTAAGATGCCAGCATTGGAGGAAGATAGTGGCGAGGAGTATGTGGCGCCACCAACTCTCACATTGGTCACGAGAAAATCACTGAGTTTGCACACCAAATGTGTAGAGGTTGAGCAGCGGGAGAATCTGTTTCATACTAGATGCCACATCCAAGATAAGGTATGTAGTGTGATAATAGATGGTGGAAGTTATACTAATGTGGCTAGTGTGGTTTTGGTGATGAAGTTAGGTCTACCTGTCCTAAAGCACCCGAAGCCATATAAATTACAGTGGTTAAATGATAGTGGTGAAACCGAGGTGAAGAAGTAAGTGATGGTGCCATTCCGGATTGGAAAATATAAAGATGAGGTGTTGTGTGATGTGGTACTAATGCAGATGGGGCATTTATTGTTGGGACATCCGTGGCAGTATGATAGATGTGTGGAGCATGATGGTTTCAAAAACAAATATTCCTTTATGCACAAGCAGCGGACAGTGGCACTTGTTTCTTTGTTACCATCTCAAGTGTCTGAGCATCAACTAGCATTGCAAAATGAGGCAGACCAAATGAAGATAAAAGGGGAATAGTTGAACGGAGAAAGGAGTGGGCGAGATTTCATACACCATTCATGTTTTGCCCGACCAAGCCCATTCCAAAGAAATCAAGAGACCGAGCCACATCCTAACCTTACTTCTCCTGTTTTCTATGACATTATATCTATACAGGTTGATAACAGAGTATTCCTCGATTTATCACAAAATAACTTGCTGGAACTATCAAAAGAATTGAGGATACTAGTCGCTGATGTTTAGTGGAGTAAAGTGAAGTGGGGAGCTCATGTTGATGAAGAAACGGATTTGAGGGCAAATCTTTTTCAAGAGAAGAGGAATGATACGATCCTAGCCGAGGTGCCAATGATCGAGTTTGTGCGTTCGGAGAGGCTGGTGCGAGTGGCAGCGCGAGTCTTGGCATGAGTGAACCGATCGCGTGTTTGGATTTGGACTGAGTGCGAGTTACAGCACGAATAGTGACGCGAGTGAGCCGGTCGCGCCTGCGACGTGTCCTTCTTTGGGCTTGGCGCGAGCTACAACTCGACCCAGGGCGCGAGTGGGCCCGAGTCGCGCCAATTTGAACTTTTGCAGATTTATCCGATTTTTATTTAATTATTTCCTTTTTAGATTAGGATTTGTTTTTTTAGGGTTGTTTTATTTTGTTTTATATTTCATTAAACAGTTTTGTTATATTAACTTTGAGAATTCTCTCTAGAGATTTTATTGAACCGTGTGCTGTGTTCATTTGACTTATCAAACAGTAGATCACAACTATTTGTGGAGTCTTCATATTTTATCTGAGGTTCTTATTTCCAATCATCGTTGGGTTATATGTTTCATATATCTATAGTTCGTCGTGTTGTGAAGTTTGGGTCGAGGATTCCGTTCTCAGGCAATCTGATATAAGTCTTGGGGTTCCAGAATTGCATCATGCTGCTTCTTGCTCAAACAGGATATCAGTTTGTAACCAAGAAACTGACATGTTCCACTGGCACTATTCATGTCAATCTTGCATCCACCGAAGTCTGAGTCTGAATATCAAATTAGACTCAAGCTGTCATCACTGGGATACCCCAAGATTTATGGTTCCTCTAAGGTACTTGATGATCCCCTTTGCTGCTTCGATATGACTCTTCTTCGGATTGGCTTGGAATCGTGTACATAAACTGACTGAATATGAAATGTCTGGTCGACTGGCAATTAGGTAGAGAAGTAAACCGAAGATACCTCTATAGAGAGTTTGGCTAACTAATTCTCCTCCTTCATCGAGAGTCAGTTGAACTGATGTGTTCATGGGAATCTTGATATTTTTTCCCTTATCCGTTCCAAACTTCTTGACTAGCTCCTTTATATACTTGGCTTGGCTGATGAATATCTCATCCTTAAGTTGCATTACTTGGAGTCCTAGGAAGAATTTCATTTCTCCCATCATGCTCATCTCAAACTCGCTCTGCATCAGTTGTGCGAATTGAGTGCATAATTCTTTACTCTTTGATCCAAATATTATGTCATTCACATAAATTTGAACCATTAAGATCTCAGATAATCATTCTATTCTGAATAGAGTACGATCAATGACTTCTTTTTGAAACCCATTCTTAAGCAATAATGTTGCGGGGGTTTCATACTAGGCTCGGGGGTGCTTGCTTCAGCCCATAGAGTGCCTTCTTCAGTTTGAAGACTTGATCTCCAATTTTGAATCCAGGTGGTTGCTCGATGTACACACCTTCCTTGAGTATCCCTTGTAGAAATGCACTTTTCACATCTATTTGGTAGACTGTGAAGTTGTTATGAGCTGCATATGCGAGGAGCAATCTAATAGCTTCCAATCTTGCAACCGGTGCAAATGTCTCATCAAAGTCGATCCCTTCACTTTGAGAGTATCCCTTGGCTACCAGTCTTGCTTTGTTCCTTGTGATGACGCCTTGCTCATCTAGTTTGTTGCGAAAAACCCACTTGGTTCCAATAACTTTCTAGGTTTTTGGCCAATCAACAAGAAACCATACATTATTTTTTGTGAACTGATTCAGCTCTTCTTGCATGGCTATGATCCAATCTGAATCTTTAAGAGCTTCCTTGATATTTGTCCATTCAGTTTGAGATAAGAAGCATGTGAAGAGAGCATGCTCTATTGAACTTCTGGTTTGAAATCGACTTCTGAGAACTCCAACAAACTTGTTAGCTGGGTGGCTTCTGACCCATTTAGGTAGACTATCCTCAGTTAGATTTTTAGTTGGTTCTTCTGCATTGACATCCGTTGATGTCTGTTCTTCAGTTTGCCCTTCATCTTCATCAGTTCTTCCCCCGGCTTCAGTTGTGGGGTTGAAGGTCTCAGCACAATCAGTCTCTTCATTGACTTGGTTACCCTCAGCTGTGCCTTTAGCTGGTCTAGTGCTAGATACGTTTCCTTCATCTTCTAGTCCAACTTCAAACTCTTCTAGAACTGTGTGATCCACAAATCTTGCGAGTTATCAGTTTTGCTAAGTAGTACTTGATGTATTGATTGATTCTTTCAGTTGATTTTTGCCATTGTTTTGAATATAACATTTACAGCCAAATACTTTGAAGTTTGAGATAGATATAAGGTGTCTTGTTCTGTAAACTGTTGATGGCGCTTCTGTTTTGAGTGTGGCATGTCGTGTTGACTGCTTCGGCTCAGTAAACTTCAGATATGTTGGCATTAACTATCATTGCTCGAGTTACTTCCTTGAGTGTGTGGTTTCACCATTCAGCTACACCATTTTGATATGGAGTTCTGGCAGCTGAGTGCTTATGAGTAATTCCCAGTTCTCTGAGAAAACTGATGATCTGCTGGTTTACGAATTCAGTTCCATTTTCTGAATGTATTCATTGAACTGATCTTTCCTTTTTAGTTTGCAGTCTTCTGATCATCGCTGATAGCTTGGAGTAGGTTCATCCTTACTTCTGAGAAACTCTAACCATGTGTATCTTGAGAAGTTGTCTACTACTACAAGAGTGAATCTTTTTCCTTTAGGAGTTGGTGGTCTAACTGGCCCAAATAGATCTATGTGTAGCAGTTGGAGGGGAGCAGTTATCCCTAGAGGATGACTTCTGTTTTTGAATGACGACCTCACTTACTTTCCTTTTTGGCATGGTCCGCAAATGCCAGTTTTCTTGAAAATCTCCTTGGGAAGCCCATCAACTAGCTCCTTCTTGGCCAAATGGTTGATGGTTTTGAAGTTGAGATGATTTAGTCATCGATGCCATAGCCATCTTGCTTCAGTTGAGCCTTTTGAAAGAAAGCAAGCTTCTCCATAGCTGGTTGACCAGTTAACAACATACATGTTGGCTCTCCTTATGCCAGTCAGGAGGATTTCTCCAGTTGACTTATCTCTGATATCGCATGAGCTTCGACTAAAATCAATTGTATATCCGTTGTCACATAGCTGACTAGTGCTAAGCAGTTTGTGCTTCAGTCCTTCTACATGGGCGACTCCATTGACTATTACGTTTCCCTTGGCCATGAACCCTTCTCCAATGGTTCAGCTTCTGGAGTTATCTCCGAATGTGACTAATGGGCCTTTTATTTCCTTATAACCTTCAAGATCCTCTCTGTCTCCCGTCATACGTTTTGAGCACCCGCTATCAAGATACTAAACCTCCCTGGTCTTCTTCTTCGATAGGATACCCTTTTTCTGCAAGAGAGATGATTAGGTTTTAGGTACCCATATGATATTAGGTCCTTGTTTACTAATCAAGTGTTTAGGATCTAGATTTGCCAAATTCTTGGCGTATCAGCAGATAGAAAGCTTTCAGACATCGAGCGTCTGATCAGTTTTACTCTCTTTTCAGCTCTCCTCCTTTGAGCTGAGTCATTTGACTTGTACCTGCGATGAGAGTTAGTAAGATAAAATACTTCAATCATAACTCTCTAATCTCGATCTTTTTTAGCTCTTTCTTGCGCCCAATTTCTTCTAACTCCTTGAGCTCTGTTGCTCTTATGATATGGCCAGTTTGTAAACCAGTTATAGCTTGGGTTGGTCCTTGGTTCATCCTTTGAATCCAAGTACTCACTATACTGAGTTGCGAGATTGGTTGGAGTGAATTTCTCCAAGGGGATCTGAACTCATTGATGTGCTCGATACAATCTTATATGTACGTTTCTTCTTGAATCAACATCTCTCATTTGTTGACTTGCCGATGGTCAGTGAAGATAGGTTGGCGGTGTGGTTCTCTGATGAACTGGTATGCTATCTTGATGAGACCGTGGTCCGAACTCAGTATTTCTCCTTACTTCAGTTGGCCCGTCAGTTCTGTTAATCATAGGCCTATACTGAGCTCTGGGCCTTTGATGGACTGGTGGTTTGTGTCGAACTGACTGTCTCTGATGAGCTAGAGCTCTTGGCTGGACTGATAACCTTTGTTGGTAAGCTGGTTGTCTCGACTGAGCTGGCGACCTTTGATGAGATGGCTTCTTTTGCTGAACTTATGGCTTCCTCTGTTGGTAAGCTGGTTTTCACATTCAACCGACTGAGTTTCAAGTGATTCAATTCTATCATGATCACTTCTCAATCTTTTAACCTCATCTCTTAGGTCATCATTTTCTTCTTTCAGTTGCACATACATACATGATATTGCAACTAACTGATCTTCTAGCATTCTCAGTTGTTCATTTTATTCAATGCTAGAAATGGAATTTTCATTAATGTTATAAAACGAGATTAAGGAGTCATATGTGCTAACCACTTCTTCTTCCTCAGCCATAAGGCATAACAATGCCTTATCTTTAGAGCTGTAGCCATCTAAATCGATTCCTGAGGGATAATCTGAATCATCTAGCATGGCATTCTCTGTGTTGGCCATCACAACTTTCTTTTTGAAAAAGCTTTTCATCACTCTAGCCTTTTTATCTTCTGGGAGCTTTGGACAGTCATATTGATAGTGTCCTTGTTTGTGAAAATTGAAGCATTCTCCTGTGCTTCGGTTGGCTATACTGGGTTGTTCAGCAGGCGGCTGATTTCTTTCACCTCTAGGCTCTTCATCAGTTTGAAGCAGAATTGATGACTGATATCTGATCTTTTTGAGGTTTTCTAGCAGCTTGACAACTGACTGAATCTGCTCATTGATGTCTTTAGTCAAGCTATCTTTCTTCTCAGCTGCTTCTTTTCTTTCATCAGTTGAGTCTCTTGGTTGTTCTCTGGCTTGAGAACTTCTTGGTTAGAAGATGTTTCTTCCTCGAGCTTCTCTAAACTGATTTCTTTCACCATAGAAAGCTGCATGCTGAGCTAATGACATGGATGCCTCCCTTTTTCGGTTTAGGCTATACTCGTGTACCTTAAGAGAACCAAATACTTCTCTTGGGGTGATGCTGTTTCAGTCTCTCCACTCTTTGGTACCTATCACCTTCATATCCCATTCTTCTGTGAGATTATCCAGAATCTTGGAATTCATCTCACTATTGGGATAGCTAATTCCCAGATTATTCATCTCTCTGATGATGTCTAGAAATCTCATTTCAAGGTTTGAGATGGTTTCATCTGAGTGCATTTTTGAAGGACTCATATCTGTCCACTGCCAGTTGGAGCTTGTTTCCTTTAATTACTTCGGACTCCTTGCATAAATCAGCGAGCAAGTCCCATATCTCCTTGGTAGTTTGGCAGATCTCTGTATCCTTTATTCGATCTTCGTCCCGAGTTTGAAATAATGCAGCTTGGGCTACAAATTCTAAATTCTACAACTTTTTCTCCTCGTTTGTGAAAAGATATATTGGCTTCGATATCCTCACTGGTTGATTTACATCACCAATATAGGCCTCGTTGTCCATCATAATGGTGATTGGACCATCTTCGATAACTCTCCATATATTTTTGTGGATTGAGTAGAAGTGGGTCTTCATTCTCCTGCTCCAGTTATCATAGTTCTCAACTGAAAAAATAGGTAGCTTATGGTTTTCCATAGTTGACAGATAAGCACAGATAACAAGATCTGATTCCATTGATCTGCAGAAATGGCTAATACTTAGAATCAACCACTCTGATACCACTTGTTGGTACCGAGGTGAGTCAGAATTAGTTTAGAGGAGGGATGAATAAACTGATTCAAATCTTAAAAATAATTACGAAATAGATAGGGCCCTTTGACTCGTAGAGTTATCTGTGCACTTGGTGATCAGTTGAGATGATCAGCTAGCTCAGAGTGCAGTTTGTGTGCTTGAGGTGTGCAGTTAAAGCATGTAACTGAAAACAGTAAACATCGTATAGAGACAAATTATAGAGGTTCGAAGCTCAACTTCTACATCCTCTCTTCCTAACTGAATAGGGCAATCCACTATGCAAATGTAAAGTTTCTTTATTACAGTTACACAGTGAAGATAAACTGTTGAACCTGGCTAACAGTGACTTTATGAGTCACGGTCTCCTTTTCAACTGAAGTTGTCCAGGAAATGATGATCCAATGAATGCAGCCTCCTCAGCCGGTAAGGTCGACAGTCTCACACTTATGATCCCTAACTGCTCGCTGGAGAGATAAGGTACTATTAGCCATCTTTTCAAGGTTTTACATCTCTTTCGATCTTCAAGAATGCAGTCTTGAAACTGTTATCAACTAGTATACTCCTTCGCGCTTCTTTGGCCTGAGTTGGATAGTTGATCGATGTAGAACAGAACTGAGAGACTGGCTCTGGCTGGAATTCTTCAACAACTAGCTTGATGAGGAGTTTCCTCTTTCTCAGCTGGGACTTTTTGGATGAATTTAAGCTAGAGGCTTTAGAGAGCTTTGACAGACGTCTTCGCAAAGGTCTTGTGATACCCAGACCCTTTTTGCCAAATTATAAATTATAATTTTGAAAAATGGTGTTGAATTAATATTGTTTGAATATTAATTATGATGGTATGTTCGTATATTATGCCGTTGTTTTATGAAGGTTGTCCCACTTGAGCCGATACGTCTTAACGAGGGTGATATTATACTAAGTGTATAATACATGTTAACATTTTAATATTTAAAATTGTCGAGTTATATGATAATGAATGAGTGTGATTATATTTAATTTTATGTTTTTCATACCTTGAACACCCTAACGCTGAGCCGGAAGTGTTCGGGAGTCGGACTGTATTCAAAAATAGCAAACAGCCTGAAGCGCGACCCTCAAGCGTGAGTTCATCGAGTCGTGTCTCGTAGTGAAGCCGAAACACGACCGTGAAACGCGACCCCCTTCAAGTCGCGTTCCAAGAGGGTCTGCAACACGACCTTAAAACGCGACATTTTGGTTGCGTGTCATGAGCTTCAGGGAACCATTTTTCTTCATTTGAAACGCGACCTCCTTGAGTCGCGCCTCACTGTGTTATCCAAACACAACCCCTAAATGCGACCTCCTAGTCTCCCAATTCTCTCAAGTAATTATTCAACTTTTGGGAGTGAATTCTATCATCATCATTTATCATCTAAGATAATCACACACCATTTCCCTCATAGTGATTATGTACCATTTCTTGTTGATTTGAATTTAGGGCTTAAATCCCAAAATTTGGGTTTTTCAATTCTATTGACCCTCATGCTTTAAATTCTTGAACATATGGTTTATTTACTCCATTGAAGCTATATGTGTTCTTAAATTGAAATCCCTATGATTCATTATTGCTATGGTTTGGATTTTTACCCTATTTTCCCCTTAATATGTTTGTGTTTGGTTGGAGGTGTTGTGATGGTTGTTTGAAGTTGATTTTCATGTATGTTAGAGCCCTAGGATAGATGTTCATGCATTGGAAATTATGAGTTCAAAGGATTTAATTTGAGTCTTGTTCTTGTGGTTTAAATGAGTGCTTGTAGCATGTTCGATTAAATGTCTCAAAGAGTTTTAATGTGTATTTTGAGTCCAAAATCATAGTATGAGCTTGTATATCCATGGTTGAGTATGTGGATGTGTATGAGAACCTTAAGGCATGTAAAGCATGAGTTTGGTCGAAATTATGAAATAATTATATAACTCGATGTCTAAAATGAAAAAAGGGATTAAAGTAGCTTGGTGACATATTGGGGCTCGAGATGGATGACTTGTGCATGGCTAAGAAGTATCTCAAAGGTTAAGGATTTTGAAGGCGTCTCATAAGGTGGGGTAACTCTAAACTGTGAACACGTGTAATGTTATAGTTATTGTTGTGCTATGATTGTATAAGTATGAAGGGTCTTCGAACCAGTTATAAGAATCAGACCCTTCGGGGCAAAATAGAGATCCTTCGGGGTCGATAAAGAGGTGCTTCGGGATCCATATAGACTCGTTAATGTCCTCCCTGGGGGATAATAAGCCTGCGGGCATCCCTACAGGGATAAAGACGTTCATTAACGGGGGCATCATGATGTTTGGACCCTATGGGGTTGAGACTAGTCTCCACAAAGTAAAGAAGTATCTATATGTTATATTTTCACTTGTGCAATTGGCTATTACTATTTACAGTGTTCTCCACTGTGTATGTTGTTAAATACTCACCCCATTTATTTAATGAATTTCAGGTTGAGGAGTCGAGGCTCGAGTAGAGCATTGTGAACACAAGAGACCCCCCACAAGCTTGTGTTTTCCTTATGTGCTTTTGAAATACTCATGATATTATTATTACAATGATCATTCTTTTTGCTTTATGATCAATGATTATTGGGGATGAGAATAGCCCGATCTTTTGTAGGTACGTTATGTTAACTTGATATATTTTGTATTCATATTAAAGGCGGGTCGTTTGACCTAGGAGCCTATGATGTCCAAATTTATGTCGTTGAATTCCTATGCTATGTTTGTTAATTTAGGGTGCTAGATGGGCGAGTTGTCTAAGACGTATGAGCCCGATAGGTTAGATGGTTGTATGAATGATGTGATGGGCTTATGAAATGCTTCCATTAAATACAAATGTTGTGTGACATGGTAGATTCGATAGGTTGCATGTTATAATTGAGAAAAAATTTATATTGAGAATTATGATGTTACACCTCATTATGCAATCCGACCTTAAGCTTCCGCTCATTTTAATATAAGTGCATAAAATTAAGTAAGTAAATTGTATGTTAAGTGACGTGGCCAAACGGAGTAGTTTGGGGCGTTACAGGTCTTGCCAATAAGTCATGTGGCAAAAAGTCTTCTTCTTTGATCTGAATCACTCATCTTTTATAGAGGAGTGTTCTTGTGACCGTTCTTGATCAATGAATGATCATAAGTGATAAAGTCGTTAAGAGGATTTTCATTTAAAGAGCCGTTGAGTTGCCTTTGCTCTTCTGACATAATTTTGCTCCAAGATCTTGGTTACATTAACTTCAAGATCCTCATGTTGGCAGTACTGGAAATTTCAATTCCAGTTTGGGCTTCTGTCTTGATCATTAGTTCTGGGCTTCAGCTGGCAGTTTGAAATCTTCAGTTTGGAAAATTTCTTCAGTTGTCAGTTTGGCAGTTTCACAAGCTCCAGTTTTGATCATCTTCAGCTGGCAGTTTCTGGGCTCTGGCTTGATGCTTTCTAAGCTCCAGTTTGGTTTGCTTCAGCTGGCAGTTTTGAACCAGTGTTTCTTCAGTTGGTACTTTGGACTGATATCCCTTCCGCTGGAACTTCTTGAACTAGTGTATCTTCAGTTTGGATATTGAACTGGCGCCTCTTCAGCTGGTATTCTGAACTGGTATGTCTTCAGCTGATATCTTCTGAACTGATATATTTTTCAGTTGGAACTTCATTCTTCAGCTGGTGTTTCCTTGAGCTGGCATATCCTTCAGCTCGTACCTTGGATAGGTATATCCTTCAGCTGGTATTCTTCTTCAGCTGGAATGGGCACTTTTGAACCAGTGCCTTGAACTGGTATTTTCTTCAGTTCACAACTGTAGACTGAAAAGCTTTCATGGCAGCTGCTACAGTGATCTTGTCAGTACCTGTATTTTCAATTTACTTGACCTGCTAACTGATCTAGCAATCAAGTTACAACTTTCTTTTCTTTTCTCGGCTCTTGGCTAGATTTTTCTTTTCCTTTTTTTTATTTTCTCTCTTCTCTCTTTTCTTTTTTCATCTCTCTTTTCTTTTCCCTCTCATTTTCTTTTCTTTTCTTTTCTTTGTTTTTCCTTTTCTTTTCAGATTGATCATTCTCAGGTTTTAATAGCTTAATTTTTATTTTTGACCAACCTTTGTTTTCTGCTTAATTTTTTTTCAGTTTTTCAAGGCTCTCTTGACATGTTTTGACATCTCATCAAAACCCCTGTAAGGAAAACTCTTCATAGTTTTTCCTAACAAGGATGTCCTCTATCATTTTTCTCATTGTGAGAACAAGTCACACCATGGACTCAAATTTCCATGTTCTCTTTGAGTTGGAGGCCTTGAGGATTTGATACTTGATTTGAGAAAATATAAACTCTACCTAGTTTGTTTCTCTTCCTTCAGCTAGGTGAATCATCACCTTGTACCTCTCTTGGGTAAGCTGGCTCAGGCTTCCAATAGCTCCAAACATCATTTTATTTGTGATGTCGAGCATAAATCCATACTTTGGCTTAAATCAGTTATAGCTGTTGTAAAACTGAATACTTTTCTGCAGGTGGAAGCTTTCCATTTTCTCCAGTATAGTTCAGCTGCTTCACTCAATTCTTGAACTGTTGCTCCTTGCCTTGGAAGTTGAAAAACTTCAGCAACTGTGTCTTCAGTTATCTTGATCGATTGACCTTGAATAATTACGCGCGGTCATTTCGCCGTCAGAATAATTCTCAAGAGAGAGTTATCATTATGCCCACAGCAAGGCGTAACAAGCTTATGTGAGTAAGGGTTGATCCCATGAAGAGCTACAAATTCTATATTCTAGTGGCACTTATCCAAAAGGTTGAGGTTTGTTGTGGTCTTCGTACTTGTATTTAAAGACTGTAAACTAAATAAGAAAATAAAACAAAACAAGAAAAGAAAGAAAAATATTAGTAGTAAACATATTCCGGATTAGAACTTAGATATCAAACTTAACAAACACTTCACTGATCATGGCCATGCTGATTACTTATGCAAATCTAATTATCTAGATAAAGGTACCGGATCTCGCTCAACGTACCCAATCTATCCTTTCAGTTTAGCTTAGAGGTGATCTCTCATCGCCTAAACCCTAACTTGTTGCCCAACCCCGATCTCTCATATGATTGTAAACAACAAAGAAGCATTATGATCTAGACTAACCCAGATTTACCTAGACAAATATCTCTCTTATGCCCTCAGTACCCGTGATGCATCGCATCCCTTTATGACCAACACACAGCTACGATTCATTGACCATTTATAGAGGTAGTGAACATAATTCTACTTAACGAGTGATCAGCCACAATTAACTAGCTTAGCCCACTATATAATGCAACCAAAAAAATGATTACACGACGGAACCAAATTCACACAGTTTATGCCCTTAGGCCTCACGGTTCTTACGTGTTTATTAAGTTATTATCTTTGTTCAATCCGGAATAATGAGTCTAGCCGCTCATGCTAGACTTAGAACAATAATAATAATGAAAAGAAATAAAATAAAACATAATATAGATGAAAAACTTACTTATATTAAACTCCAAAATAACTCCAACTCCAACGCTGGATTGACGAATATAGAACAGTAAGATCCTAAGTTTCTGCGGGCATAAGGCCCGAGACTTATTGCAGAAAATAAAATAAAACTAAATAAATTCTTTAGTGCATAAAAATATCCAGAGATTTGTTTGTTTGATGCCATGAATTCATATATATAGGAGTACAAAGACACTAGGTAAACTCCCTGACAGGCCGGGGATCTTCATCCCAATACGCAGCCACAATACCCAAAGCTTTCCATGTCTGGCAGATTCTTTCCTTATTTAGAAGATTCTGAATCGCAGATTTTGTACTCGTCGTGCCTTTGTTGCACCGACATAGCAACTTTTCTTGTATAGCCAAGCATCCTTCTGGAAGCGTCAACTTGCCTTCTGTGGCTCCTTTTTCATTCAGCAGCTAGGTACATTGCTCCTGCTGTAGCTGGCATTAGTTTCTCTGTGCCCAGTCTCATTTCTTCTCCTCTCAATCACTCTAGGGTTGTTGTGGGCACGATCACAAACTTCTGCTTTAACTTTTGCAGGAATGGTGGGCGATTTCCACGATGCTCGAGAGAGAGCTTTCTACTGAGAAGTTGTTGCCCATCTTGGTATCATTGGCACCATTGCTGCCCCTTGTGCCCATTCTGGCTCTTTCCGACTTAAAAAATAGAAAAAACAAATGACAAAAGAACGAGAAAAATACATAAAAATACGAGAAAATTTGGACTTGTCACACCCACCCACTTTAGTCATACTTGCCCTCAAGTTTGTGGGTACAACGTGCCCAAAAGAAAAAAACTGAAAATAAAAAGAGGAAAAGACAAACTCAAGACAAAGACATGACAAGTTAAGCATGTAAAAGAAAATCCCATGCGGGCACAGAGACCTAAGAATCTGATCACAATTAACAATATATAAATAGTAAAACATACATAATGTCCACTGCAATTAAAACCTAGGAATCAAATCCCATGTTCGCTCATGCTTTCCTCACTCAAGTGTTTGGGCTAAGTGTTTACGCTCAAGGAAAGACATAATTTAACCGAGGGTCACCATAGGCTTGTAATTGCTCTTGTTCCTCCACCACTATTGGAAAAATGAGCATACCTATGCTAAGGACTTTAAGGTTGTAATGGGGCTACGGGTTCAAGGTAGGAAGTATTTGGATTTGGCTCAGTTTTTAGTCAAATTTTCCCTTTGGGATACTCATTTTGACTTTTACTGGCCTTTGCCACCGTGCCCATTTTATTAAGCACATGTCCCAGATTTTTTATTTGTGGGTATTTTGTACTTTTATTTTCTTGGGGTTTCTTTTTTTCATTTTTTTTTCTCTTTTCTTTTTATTTTGACCCCTTTCTTTTTTTTTCTTTCTTTCATTTGGAATTTTATGCCTTGTAACACACCAGATTTATCCTTCCCTCATGCCCATGGTCTTTTTTGTGGTTTTCAAGAAAGAACATGACCAGGGCTTTATTCATTTTTGGCTCAAAAAGGGCTGCAATGGATAATATCATGGTGGTTTTATTTGGCTTTGTGGGCTCATAAAGAAAATTTGCCTAATCATTTCAGTAGCATACCTAAAATTCCTTGTGACCTTGGAATAGAGCAAAATCAAGTTCTAGTTTACCTAAATTCAAAACTGCAGAAATCACACAAGAAAGTAAACACTTGCATTGTGAATTTAGGCTCAAGTCCTCACAAGGTACTTCGTTCATTCATCACATAAGTAGTAGCATGGGCATGCTGAAATGAAAATATAGTAAAATATGCTGCCTTATGGTCACAAGACCCTAGACTCCATGCTTACAAGTTCAAATATTTACACATGTTTGACACTAAAAAAACGCAAAGAAGGTAGAGTAACCCCCACCCACACACTTTGCCTTCAGCAAAGTGGGTGCGAGAAGGTTATCCTATTAACTGCAGACTCAACGAAACATTAGATGGCCCCCCTACCCACACACTTTGCATTAAGCAAAGTGGGTCAGTACGGAGGTCATCTAATTACACAACAAAAAACAAAAAAATAACAAAAACAACAAAGACACAAAATAAAAGTCTCCTAATGCCCATACCCACACACTTTGCCTTATGCAAAGTGTAGGAAATGGGTGACACCTAAACAGACACAAAAGAAACAAAAAACAAAAACCTAACCTAAGGAAAATAGTACCATTTTAGGCATCAGAGGGGGTCGAATAATTGAATCCGACGTGCTTGAAATAGGCGAAAATGGTGGTCTCCAATCGGTCTAGTCTGGCTATGATAGTGGTGGCTGCTAGCTCTTGCTGATGTGCCCTCGGGGGCATCTTACTGGGACCTCAATTTAAAGGAAAACTAAGGCTACTCGAAGTTTCAAGCGTCGGTATGCCAAACACGGGTTTCCCCCCCTCAGCGTAAAAAACATCCATCATACATTTCAAGCAGTTTATATCAAATAATTTAACATCCTTGCAATATAAATTAGTGGATGAAGGATCAAATATATGCAGTTTTTCATCAAGATGGGTAATCAGTTGGGCACAGGAGATGTTATTCTTAGAATGGGCCACGGTGTCTTTAAAATGGGCTACGACCACAAATCCGAAGTTTATCCTCTTCTTGTACACCATGCACTAGAGGACAAACAACTCCTGATTTGTGATGGAGTTGGAGCAATCTTTTCGGCTAAAGAAGTTGTAGGCGAGCACTCGATGACAAAAGCGAAGGGCACTGCTTCTTCCTCTGCAGGGTCTACGACTTAGCTTTCGCAGCGGCTACCTTTTCCTTCTTCACCTTCTTCAACTTTTCAGTTATAGAGGGCTCAGGGGTATGCTCCGGTGTCGGCTCAGAAGTCATATCTTGCCGCATGCTGGCCTCCTCTTGGTCGTCGATCTCGTCGGCGGTCTCCTCCACAATTTTCAGAAAAGGCTCGTCAACCTCTCGGACTCTCAGATGGAAATAGGTGAAGGTAGTGGTTCGAACGGTGGCGAGAGGTTGAATGTTCATGGTGATAGTGCTCGATGGCTTGGTTGGTGCAGCAGCGTTGGTGGTGGTATCCCTGAAATTTTCCGGTGAAGTAGAAGGGGTAAACTCCACCTTCTTCTTTGTAAACTTGGCAGCGCGAGTTTTGGGGGCCATGGTGATCGTGGTTATGGCAGTTTGAGAGAGAGAGTTTTAGAGAGAGAGGGTCTGTAACTTTTTTGAATTTTTGGAGTGAAAATAGGCAAGTGAATTTTTGGGGAGGAAGGGATGAGGGTTAAATACTTGGATTCACCCTAGCCACTCAATTTGAATTGATGTGACAGGCCCATCAGACGACTTTTGGGCTTCTAGGGTTTCCTTGTATGGAATCTTGTGTTGTACCCACAAGGGCAGAGAGATCCCGAATTTTTGCCTTTGTTGATGCCCTCCATGCTGGAAGCATCCAATTCGGCTAGATTCTTTCCTTCCATGAAAAATTCACCTGAATTTGTTTCCTAAAATACTCCAAAAACAAATACAGCCGTAAAATCCAACTCCTAGTCTAATATGGCAAAAAATAAACACTTAAAAAGAAATAAATAAATTATGAAAAACATAAAAAAGGAAAAAAACAAATAAACCTGGGTTGCCTCCCAGTCAGTGCCCCAGTTATTATCGTGGACACGACGCTCTGTAGCTTCATATGTATATAGGCTCAACGAGCTGGAGCCCGAGAGCCTCTATAGATGAAACCATTGGTTCCTTGAGATGCTTCAGCCGCTAGTTATTAACTTTGAATGTTTCTCCAGTACTTGAATAAAATAATTACACTGTTCCATTTGGGCACACGGTTTGCATCTCATATGGTCCTGACCATTTAGACTTGAGCCCTCCTCCTAATAGCTTAAGTCTGGAATTATACAACAGAACCTTTTGCACATGCTCAAACAGATTGTGGCGGATAAGTTGGTCATGGGTTCATTTCATTCTTTCCTTATAGAGAACAGCTTTGTCATAGGCTTCCAGCCTCATCTCTTTCAATTCTTGAAGTTGGAGCTTCCTTTCAATCCCAGCTCTGTCAACTTTCATGTTCAGCTTCTGAATTGCCCAAAAGGCTTTGTGCTCAATCTCAACTGGAAGATGACAATTCTTCCCATAGACTAAGCGGAACGGAGACATCCCAATGGGTGTTTTGTAGGAAGTGCGATATGCCCACAAGGCATCATCCAGCTTGAAACGCCAATTCTTGCTATTGGGGTTCACGACCTTTTGAAGTATGGACTTGACTTCTCGGTTGGAAACCTCACCTTGTCCATTCGCTTGTGGGTGATATGCAGTGGTCACCTTATATCTCACTCCATATTCTTTGAGCAAATTCTTGATGATTATGTTGCAGAATTGGGATCCTTGATCACTTATCAGCTCCTTGGGCACACCGAATCTGCTGAACACATTAGACTTCAGAAACTTCTTGACCACAGGGGTATCATTTGTGGTAGTTTCTTTTGCTTCCCCCTACTTGGATACATATTCCATAGCCAGACATATGTATTGATGGCCGTTGGATTTGGTTAGGGGTCCCATAAAATCAGTTCCCCAAACGTCAAAGACTTCTACTGGCATGATAGGCACCATGGGCATTTCATTGTATTTGGTAATATTTCCAGTCATCTGGCAGCGTGGGCATCATCGGCATACTTCATAAGCATCTTTGTGAAGTGATGGCCAAAAGAACCCGCAATTAAAGATCTTTTGTGTAGTTCTTTTTACACCGAAGTGCCCTCCACATGCTTTGGAGTGACAGTGATCAAGAATGTTGTTTGCTTCTTCAGTGGGTATACAGCATCTGAAAATTTGGTCTGTGCAGCTTCTCCATAGTATGGGGTCGTCCCATATATAATATCGACTCTCACTTCTGATTTTGTTCCTTTGGCAGGTCGAGAGTCTAGTAGGTAATTCTACAGAGATCATGAAATTGACTAATTCAGCGTACCAAGGTGCTATGCTCTTGAGATTGAACAGATACTCATCTGGAAAAGCTTCCTCGATGAGCACCACAATTTCTTTCTCATTGAGTACTCTACTCAAATGATCGGCCACCTGGTTTTGAGCTCCACTCTTGTCTTTGATCTCCCAATCAAATTCTTGCAATAGTAGTATCTACCAGATGAGCCTTGGTTTTGATTCCTTCTTTGCAAGCAGGTGCTTCAATGCAGAGTGATCGGTGTAGACCACACTTTTAGCGCCAAGCAAATAGGATCAAAATTTTTCAAAGGCAAAGACTACTGCCAACAATTCCTTTTCAGTCGTGGTGTAGTTGGCTTGGGCATGATTCAATGTCTTGGAAGCATATTAAATCACATGGCATTCTTTACCCTGCTTTTGTCCAAGCACTACGCCCACAGTGTATCCACTGGCATCACCCATTATTTCAAATGGCATGCCCCAGTCTGGAGGTTGAATAATGGGTGATGTGATCAGCCTCTTCTTCAGAGTATTGAAGGCTTCCTTGCATGCATCGTCGAAGACAAATGGCACATCATTTTGTGAAAGATGTGTGATTGGTTGAGCAATCTTTGCGAAATCTTTGATGAATTGTCGGTAGAACCCGACATGCCTAAGAAAACCTTGAACTTGCTTAACCGTAGTAGGGTAGGGTAGCTTTTCGATGATGTCCACCTTAGCTTTGTCCACTTCAATTCCTTTCTCTGAAAGAATGTGCCCAAGAACGATTCTTTCTCGAACCATGAAATGACATTTTTCATAATTCAGCACCATGCACTTATCTACACATCTTTTTAGCACCTTTTCAAGGTTGTCAAGGCATACATCAAATGAATTCCCGTAGACTGTAAAGTCGTCCATGAATACTTTGATGCAATTCTCCAAAAGATCCGAGAAAATACTCATCATGTGTAACACCCCAAAACCAATTATAAAGGCCCAATGAATTTTTCTAGAGCCCAAATGTTTAAATTGAGTCCATTTTATAAAAAGACCCAAATGATGGGCTTTCTAGCCCAATTATGATTTTAATTATTTTCGGCCTAATTATCATCGAAACGAGATAAACGAATATATTAGACGATAGTGCTCGTCGATACGAATCCATAGAACTTGATTTCATCTTTGTTAGACTTAAATTGACCAAGTTATGATTTAATTGGATTTTAGGTTAAGTTATGGACGGGTATAAATACCCCTCATTACCACTTAAGCCTTCTTAGCTCATTTTTACCATTTCACATTTCCCTCAAAGGGAAACAACCCCATTCTCCTCTCTCTTGACCCCTCCCCTCGCCACCACCTCCGCCGCCGGCCACGACCGCCGCCAGTCGCCGCCGCCTCCTCCACCGCTGGAAAAATTTTCCGACGGAATTTTTGACATGTAATTACACTTTTTGATTCCTCTCATTCTCTTCTTTCCATTTCTTTGATTATTTTCGAAAGATTTTGAGGCTTAGGCATCCGATTTTCAGATCTAAGAGTGGGTTAGACCCTAGCCTTTTAGAACCTCTTTTCTTCTTTATTTTTCAATTTCTATTTCCATTTTTATGGTTATAAATATGGATTTATGGGCTGTTTTGGTTGTTCATTTTAAATAATGACTTGATTTAATGTTCTTATTATTTTTGGTGTTCTTGTACACATTAAAAGTAGAATGGGTGAAAGAAGAGATGAAAAATGATGAATTTTTCCTTGAAAATTTTGATGCAAATGTCATGGAGATTAAGGGAACACTTTTGAAATTTATGTATATGTTTATGTGCATGAACGTGTGTGTAATTGTGTTGTTTTCTCATTTCATTTTTTTTTTATTATTATTTTTATTTTTATATATTTTGTGGTTTCTTTCTTATTTAATTAAAGAGCTTATGTTATATTTCAAGATATGGATTATACCTTATGGGAAAGTAATTATTTAAGTATTGAAAGATCTAAGGTTTTAAATTTACATGGAGAAGTTCTTATTTTAAATATTACATGTATTCCAGAATTTATTTAATTAAAAGCATGGTCTTCATCTCAAGAATGGTAGTTTAGCCTAATGATTGAGGTACAAGTTTAATGTTTGGAGATCTATAGTTCAATTCTCCTTGGGGAATTTTAATGTTTTAATTAATTGATGGATGTATTATGACCTTATTTAATTAAAAGCTTGTTATTAATTTCAAAATTAATTGATGGATGTATTTATGATCTTATTTAATTAAAAACAGGTTATTAATTTCGAAAATGGTAACTAGCTTAATGGATATGTTCAGATTTATTAATCAAAAGGTCTAAGGTTCAAACCTTTATACATGCATTTTTAAATCTCTTTTATTGTAATTAATGTCCTCTGTTTCAACTTTAATTAAATAAAACTTTGTTATAAATTTCAAAAATCATATCTAGCTTAATGGATATGCTCAGATTTATTAAATAAAAGCATAAGGGTTCGAATCTTATTGAAGTAATTTTATTCCTTTTTAATCTTTTTATCATAAAAGCTTTCTGGACTATATATATATAATTAATTATAGATGATTAATTTCGAAATCAGGGCTTAGTCTAATGGTTAAGTGTTTTGTTTGTGTTTAGAAGGGCCAGGTTCAAAACCATTTTGATGCAATTTTAATTCTCATTTTGTATATTTAATTCACTACATTTATGAAGCTATTTAATAAAAGCAGTTTAATTAATGTTACATAAATTCTTTTAGCCTAGTGGTTAAGTGCTTACTATTTCGATTATATTTTGGTCAAGTGTTCAAGCCCTCTTGACTACATAATCATATTATACTTTTACCTCATTTTTATTTGGTCTATTTTGCTTAATTTAGATTAAATTCAAAATTAAGTGTATGATATAATAAATCAATATTTCCATATTAATATTCTATGATCCTTTAAATCTTAAATTAAGTTTTATAATTTCCCCCTATGAATTTAAGCCATCTATTTGTATGATCGTGGACTCCAATATATTTTAAGCTAGGATCTCGTTCGACATTTAGCGACGTCCGATTACGCTCTTATTTTAGGGGCTCGTTCCCTAGATCCTTACTTACGTTATAGTATATGTTTAAAAGGTTGATATGTTATTAAGACATAGTTCTTATGTATAGGTCATAACCCGAGACTCGTTTATGACGGCAATTAAGGCTATTCCTATATTTAAGCATAAGGTCCTAATCCGCGACATTAGGCTTAAGATGAAAAGTCGTTAATAAAGCTTCAGCTAATTTGGCTATAAGATGGATTTACTTACTAAAATGCTTTCGAAAATATATTTAAACTTTCGTCCGCTATGAAAAATTATTTATGCTTATGTTGCTCAATGTGGATTGACACGACTCATATGAGGAATTCCGAATATGGCACTCCGGTGCAATTACTTATGAATATGTTCATGTTATGAATATGTTATAGTTTATATGTGATCACATTAGGGTCGGTCTCCACTATGTTTATTGAGCGTATGATTTATGACATGTCAAATATGGATTTATGGATATTCTTATTGCAAATTATTAGACGAATGTATGAGTATTCCCACGGAGTGTTTTCTGGCACTCAGCCCCACTATTTAAAAATGTTTTCAGGTAATTGATGACGGCAGGTAGCGGACGTGGACTAATAAGGACATCTTGTATGGTTGACCATATTTTAATTTTTGAAATATTGAATTTGTTTAGTCGTGATCAACAAATATGATTATGTATGCTTCCGCTGTATGTTTATGGACTATTTAAATATTTTATGGACGTGTGTGATTGTCGTGGCTTTGCTGGCATGCTTTGAATATTGAATATTGGATTTTTGACTAGTCAAGGTCGAACATGTTTTAATTGGTGGTTCAAAAGGTGTGATTTTAAAATGATAGGTTGGTTGAAAAGTCTTATCTTATGTGATTGGTTGTTAAATGGTAAACGTCTATGAGCGTGGAATTTATTAATATTTTAAACAAAGAGCTATCCGAATTTTTATAATTCGAGAAAATGATTTATAGTAGTTTGTGAAAATTTTATAGTGATTTTATTTCTTCGTGTGTGTTCCCGTTAGCGCACTTGGCCTCCGGGTTCGGGGCGCTACATCATGCATCGTTGAAAAGTTCCCAGGGCATTGCAAAGCCCAAAAGGCATTCTTCGGTAAGCAAATGTGCCGAATGGGAACGTGAAGGTAGTCTTCTCCTGGTCTTCTTGATCTACCACAATTTGCATGTCACCTGAATATTCATTTAGGAAACAAAAGAACTTGTTTCCAGCCAATCTCTCTAGCATCTGATCTATAAACGGCAATGGGAAGTGATCCTTTCTTATATCCGGTAGTCTATGCAGACTCCCCATCCAGTTTGTAGCCTCGTGGGCACAAGCTCATTTTTCTCATTTTTCACCACCTGGATCCCTGACTTCTTGGGCACGACATGAATCGGGCTCACCCACTTGTTGTCTAAAATGGGATAGATGATTCCTATATCCAGCAATTTGAGTATCTCCTTCAGCACGACATCATTCATTGCGGGGTTCAGTTTCCGTTAAGCATCCCGCACAGGTTTGGCATCATCCTTCAAGAGAATTCTGTGCATGCACACTGCAGGGCTTATGCCATTAATATCGGCCAAAGTCCATCCCATTGCTTCTTTGTATATGCGTAACAATCTCAATAGCCGGTTTTCTTCAACAAGATTCAGTCCATTGCTTATGATAACCGAAAATGTCTCATTCTTCCTAAGATTGGCATACTTTAAGGGGATAGCTGGTATGTTGGAATGGAATCAAGTGGGAATGGAATGAACTTAGTAATGGAATGGTGATGGGAATGGAATGGAATGACTATTACCATTCCTTTGGCTGGTATCACAAGTAATAAGATAGGAATGAAACTTACATTGTTGGATTGTTTATTATAACAATATCTAATTAATAAATAAAATACACGAATTGGCTTATTTAGTTCTAAACATTCAAATTACTCTTCTTTCAAATATACTATTATATTTTAATAACATATTTTTGAATATTATGTGATTTTTTTTACTTTATTAACATTTGTGAAAAAAATTGAGTATACTTTAAATAAGTATTTCGCTAATGATTAGTGTGTTTTGTATATTTTATGTAATCCTATGATATCATTAGTACTTTTGTGAAATTTTACAAAATTTTATGAATCGTTAATAAATTATTAATGATTTTTTAAGAAAAATTCATAAATTTGTTTTTTTAATAAAATATTTTGTAAGAATATGAGATTTCATTTATCAATACAAAAAATAAAGTATAGTTTTGCAAAATAAAAAATAAAATTTATTTTGATAATCAGGAATACATAATACCATGGGAACGGGGAGTAATGGCTAATCATATGTTCATGGTAATGTGATTCCTTCGGGAATGACCATTACCGATTGAAAAAATCATACCAGCCATAGGAATGGGAAAAAATCATCATGGGCATGACGTTTATGGATGCACCGAAATCAAGCATCGCATTTTCAATCTTTTTGCTCTCAATTATGCATGGTATGACAAACATGCCAGGATATTCACACTTCTTTGGCATCTTTTGTAGCACTACAGAGACATTTTCTCCCATGAAAAGTCTCGCATCATCTTCAAATCGTACCTTCTTAGTACTCAACTCTTTCAGGAAACGGACATAACCAGAAACTTGGCTTATCACATCTAGTAGTGGAATATTGATTTTCACTTTTCGAAAAACCTTGAGAAGGTCTTTCATCTCCTCTTCTTTTCTATCATGGGCAAGACGCTCAGAAAATGGAGGCTTCTTCTTTGTTTCTTGCCTTGTGGACTCAGCAACCTCTTCCTGTGTCTGCTCTTCTTCTTTCGTTATGCCATCAGTGTCTCCTTTCAGTTCAACTTTCATCACTTCTTCTTCATTCAATGTGGTCACAACGTTCACTTGCTCTCGAGGATTTACCACTTGAGATGGTAATTGTCTATTTCTTTTCTTCAGACCTGCTCTTGTCTCTTGTTTGAACCTTTCATTCTCCTGCTGTGACTTCACATTCTCCTTGGCCATGGGACGTAAATTCATGTTAGTCGGAAATACTAACTGCCTCAACATTCTTCCATCTTCTTTAGCCATCAGAGCTAACCTCAGTTGATCGTTCCTTTCCAGTTGTGCTCTTTCTTGCTCCAGTTCTCTTTCACGAGCAAGTATTTCTGCTTGTTGTGCACTCCGTGCTTCTGCTCTCCTCCTCTTCAGAGTCTCCTCAGGTTCTGGATTGTATGAGCAATCTCCTTCAGAGGTATTGCGCATCCACTGGCTAGGCTAACAAGTTGGCAAAATAGAATTTTAAGTACCAGCTCCCTTGGAACGGCGCCAATTCTGACGCGCGGTCGTTTCACAGTCAGAATAATTCTCAAGAGAGAGTTACCCTTATGCCCACCGCAAGGTGTAGCAAGCTTATGTCAGTAAGGGTCGATCTCATGAGGAGCTGTGAATTCTATCTTTCAGTGTCACTTTTCCAAAAGGTTGAGGTTTGTTGTGGTCTCAGTACTAGTATTTAAACATTGTAAACTAAATAACAAAACAAAACAAGACAAGAAAGGAAAATATTAGTACTAAATGTATTCCGGATTAGAACTTAGATTTCGAACTTAACAAACACTTGACCGATCATAGACACACTGATTACTTATGCAAATCTAATTATCTGGTTAAAGGTACCGGATCTCTCTCAACTTACACAATCTATCCTTTCAGTTTAGCTTAGAGGTGATCTCTCGTCCCCTAAACCCTAACTTGTTGCCCAACCCCGATCTCTCGTATGATTGCAAACAACAAAGCAGAATTATGATCTAGACAGACCCAGATTTACCTAGACAAAGATCTCTCTTATGACCTCAGTACCCGTGATGCATCCCATCCCTTTATGACCAACACACATCTACGATTTATTGACCATTTATAAAGGTAGTGAACACAATTCTAATTAATGAGTGATCACCCACAATTAACTAGCTTAGCCCACTGTATAATGTAACAAAGAAAACGATTACACGACAGAACCAAATTCACACAGTTTATGTCCATAAGCCTCACGGTTCTTATATGTTCATTAAGTTCTTAGCTTTGTTTAATCCGGAATAACGAGTCTAGCCGCTCATGCTAGACTTAGAACAATAGTAATAATTAAAAGAAATAAAATGAAACATAATATAAATGAAAAACTTACTTATATTAAACTGCAAAATAAATTCAACTCCAACGCTGGATTGTAGAACATAGAACAGTAAGATCCTAAGTGTCTGTGGGCATAAGGCCCGAGACCTATTGCAGAAAATAAAATAAAACTAAATAAATTGGTTAGTGCGTAAAAATATCCAGAGCTTGTTTGTTTGATGCCATGAAGTCATATATATAGGAGTACAAAGACACTAGGTAAACTCCCCGACAGACCGGGGATCTTCAACCCAATACGCAGCCGCCATGCCCAAAGCTTTCCATGTCTGGCAGATTCTTTCCTTATTTAGAAGATTTTGAATCACAGATTCTGTACTTGTCGTACCCTAGTTGCACCGACATGGCAACTTTCTATGTAGAGCCGAGCATCCTTCTGGAAGCGTCAACTTGCCTTCCATGACTCCTCTTTCCTTCAGTGGCTAAGGTACTTTACGTCTGCTGTAGCTGGCATTAGTTTCCTTGTGCCCAGTCTCCTTCCTTCTCCTCTCAATCACTCTGGGGTTGTTGTGGGCACAATCACAATCTTCTCCTTCAGCTTTTGCTAGAATGGTGGGTGATTTCCGCCATGCTTGAGAGAGAGCTTTTCGCTAAGAAGTTGTTACCCATCTTAGTATCATTAGCACTATTGTGCCCTCCAGAAGTGATTGTCCTGCCTCCTGCCGCCCCTTATGCTCATTCTGGCTCTTTCTAACTAAAAAAATCGAAAAAACAAAGGACAAAAGAACGAGAAAAAGACACAAAAACACGAGAGAATTTGGACTTGCCAAATAACTAAGAATATTTCCTTACCATTTGCACCCATTCGTGCTTGAAGAAGAAATTCACTCACCAGATTTTGTATGAATAACCTTGGTGGTGTTTCCAGATAATAGAGAATTCATGTCTTGTGAAGATTAACAAGCAGGTTTAGGCTGTTTGATTCATGGAGAATTTCCTGAAACTTCTTCCTTTCAAGGAATTTGTTTCTCAACATTTTTGAAGGAATTTGAGGAGCTGAGGGATTTTGCCATTGAAGAAATTTGGCTATAAATTCTTGCTGATAGAATTGGGAAACGAAGACACTCTTGGAACGATTTGAGAATGAGTGTCTCTCTTCTTGCAAAAGGACTAGATCTGAAGTGATTTATGGGTAATAAATGATACTCATATATCTTTAAAAAAGCAATGTGCTTTGCCTTTGCTTTTGGCCTTTAATGCCGTGTGTCAAATTTTCAACAGTAAGAAATTTAAAATAAATGTTGAGAAGACATTTATTTATAAGGAAAGAAAATAATTTTCATTAAATTTTTTTAAGATACTGGTTTACAAGAAGTTATTTCTAGGGCATTTGATCAGTTTAGTTGATTGGCCTCTAGTTCTTCTAGTTATCAGTTTTTCTTTTCTTAGCAGTTGGCTTACTAGGATGTCTGGTTCCTCCTTTTATGATAGATTCTGAGAGCAGTTTTACCTATTCTTGCAGGCTTTTAACCAGTTCCTTGAACTGAGCTGATGAACTACTTGACTACTGGCCTTCAGTTTGATTGTAGCCAGTTGGAACCTCATGTGTAGCTGTTGTCCCCTTCTCATCCTGCTCTTTTATTTTAGACATTTCTTCAGCTTCTTCTTTGACCTGTCTTGTTTGATTCTTGTTCTGAACTGATGAAATGGCAGGTCCTTTTGCTGATGACTCCACTTCAACTGTCCTTGTCTCACTCTTCCTCTCAACAGTTGCTGGTTGAGCTGTCACGGCAGTTCTTATTTCAGCTGTTCTTTGTTCAGCGTGACTTTTGCTCTTATGTCCTTTCTCGGGTGACATGAATCTTTGACTAATGGAGATATCATCATCTGAGGCTGAATCTGATGACTCTTCTTGTTCAGTCATCTTGGCCTTTCTATTCTCTAGCACTACTGGCGTCTTTTTCTTGCTCTGATGTGGCTGCGGTTCTTTGATCTTCAGAGGAGGTAGTGTTAGTTCATCTAATCTTGGAAAAAAAATCAGTTGGATCAACTAGCCAAGTTTTGGTGTCTTCCTTCATCAGTTCTGGAAGCAATTTCTCCAGAATGATGCTCACTCTGTTGAGATAGTTCATCTTTTGTGGAAAGCACTTAGGGCTTTTGATAAATCCACGACAAGCATCAAATCGGCTCTTTCAAAGCTACCTTTAAAAGATCCTAAGATTGTTACTTTGTTAAAAGTTAAAGATTGGAGATAAAGATTTTAAGAAAAATAGAAGATTGAAGTTTGATGCCAATACAGTAGCTGAGTGTGAATAAGTCATGGCCATGACTTATCTGACAGAGGCATAGTCGGATTTTGAAGGATAAAGCTTGAAGAATTCGAACCCTTATGTTATATTTTGGGTTTCGAATTATCTTAGTTATTTTATATAATTATTTGGATTAGATTTTAGTTATTTTATTATGTAATTTTCGTTCATTATTTAATTAGGTTCACTAGAGTTTTATTTAAGGCAATTTCCTACCTTGAATAGAATTCTAGTTTAGGTAGTTTCCTAGTAGCTTTCTAGATCAAATTTTCGTTATTTTTTATCTCTTAATTTCGTCCATCCCTTCACCTATATAAGGGGATTCATTGTTTCATTATTATTCAGACGTTGCATAAAATAAAGAGTTATTTTCTCAATTGTCTCACGATCTTTTGTTGATCAACCAAACACTTTTGTTGATTTAGTCATAAATCACCATTCTTAGAGGATATCATCTTTAAGTCTTAATTCAAGGGAACATTCTAATTCACTCGAGAGATTAGGGTGAACTCGCTAATCGAAGAGCAACTTAGAGGTACATTTTTTGTAGTAAGTTCGAGACTACGAGGGAATTATCGGGTTGCAATTCACCTCAATAACATCAGCCACGTCCATCATTACTAACACCCATCAATCATAATGCGTATGACTTATACAACATCCCCTAACGTCCAGATCGAGTCTCACACGTGTTCAAGTTCGTTCGAGTTGATTTCCAGCCATACGTGTTATTCAGGCCCTAATTAACACATATACCGTAAGTACATCGAATCCTTATCATACCCTATTTACGTCAGCCATTCTTCACCCATAATCACCCTCCATATACCCTACGTATCATCCTTGATATTTTCATCCAAATTCAGCCATTGGTATTTGGATTTGTGTTTTATTTGTTTGTCATCGTCTAATTGTGTTAGTTAGGTCTAGTTCTATTCATATACTTGTTTTTCAAGTCTTTTATTCTTTATTTCACTTTAATTAGTTTATTTGAGTCATTAGTATTGGATTGAATCCTTCTACCGCTGACGTGTTCATTCCTAAGTCTTCCACGCGTTTCTGTCAGGTGTCGATCTTATATAGAGATCACATCAGCCTTTTGTTTTATTATCCACAATGTCTACATATTTCTTTAGTTGACTAAAGAAATGTCGTGACCAGTCTACCTCTACTTCTTCGCAGATGATGTTGCAGATTTTGTACTTTATTTCCGACATTTCGGAGTGGCTTCCACACAATGCTACTAGTATTCTGGTGGCAATTGCTGCTAGTATTTGAAATTCTTCTTTAAATCTTGTTATCATGTGATTGATGTGGACTTCATGATAAGAGTTGTCTTTCCTCCATCTTGCATAACAATCTTCAAAGACTACTTCAGTTTCTTCAAGATCATACCCACCGTTTGGTAGATTGAATATCCTTTTCAGAATTAAAGGGTTGATCATGAGTTGTTGACCTCTAACTTCAGTTGTGAACTCCAGAGAATTCTTTTCACCTTTTGAGTTTAGAAAGAACTCTACCATGGCTTCTAGGTAGACTTTTGAGGGAGCAGCCTCAGTGAATGTCTTGAGTTTAGCTTTCTCAACCATAGCAATGACTGTTTCACATAGTGCTGAGTTGTTGGTGACTTTTCTGAAGTTAGTTGGGCTGAACATTTTTTCTTGGTTGAGGTCTTTACAGAACACTCTAGAATCTTCGTCGGTTAAATTAAAGTTGTACTTTCGTCTGTGGGAGTTGGCAGAGAATTGAGCCATAGTGAAGGATTTTGAAGGAATTTTTGTAGGACTTTTGAGGGTAATGATTGAGGTTCCGAGAGAGAATGCTTGAATACTTGATTAGCTATTTGTGTGAATTCTGAAGAGGTTTAGCGAACCTATTTATAGCTTCAAGTAGGTGGTGTGTCCACTGGTAGAAAGAATTTGAATAAGCAAATTTGAACAGTTCCGAGTAAACCATCGATTGGGTTTCAAATATATCCGTTGGTGTAAATGAGGAGAGATAGGTGGGTCTAACGGTGACAATGAAGTGACACGTCATTTTATAGTTCCATTAAGAAAATTAAAATTGAACTTGTCCATTAAACTCTCTCTCTTGAGCCTCCGCGTGGCCCTGAGCTGCTGATGTCATATGCCGACTTGGCTTCAGCTGATGATCTCTAGTTGACTTGATCAGTTTTAACTGAGATAGTTTTTCAGTTCAGTTCATACTTCAGCTGAGATGGTGTTTGATGTCTAATTTTGTCATTTTAATTTATTGATTTTATGGTGTTTAGTATTTATTTTGTTTATTTTGATATTGTTATGTGCTGCTTTTATGTGTTTATTTTTATTTATTGCTCTAATGGTGGATTATGCCAAGTGTTGCAAAGGCTGGAGCTTTTAATCGTGAAAGCAGGTGTTTTACGGTAATTAGGTGGCAAGTGCAAATCGACTAAATGAGCTGGATTGTTGAAATATGAAAATCAAGACTGCTAAAGGAATTGAGGAAAAAACACCCGCACGGGCGGGCTATGGGAGCGCGGGCAGGCACCAAGAACGCCGAGAGCCTAGCGCCCCCGCCGCGCCAGCCGCCCCCGCCGCGCCCGCCTCACGCCCCCGCCGCGCAGCCCGCCCCCACGGGGCTAGCCCCCGCCGCTCAGCTCGTCCCCGCGGGGCTATCCCCCGCCGCGCCAGCCGCCCCGCCGCGCCTGCCCCCGCCGCGCCATGCAGCCCACCGGTGCGCGGGCTGCCCCCTTCCTCTCGGTCCAGTTTTTGCCACGTTTGTTACAAGCCATTTTTAATTGCTAAGTAGACTTTTGGAAAAGTAAATATTTTATAAAAATCTTTTCATTAATTGATCACTGACGATCAACTCCCATCGGACTCTCTCTCTCTATTTTTGATTTTTCTCTCTCACTCTCTATCTTCTCCAACACACTACTAAACCATCTTCTGCAAGACGCCACTCTGATCATCTTCTTCACCCCACCATCCTCCATTTTCTCTACCTTCCTTCACCATCTTCTTCACCCCACCATCCTCCATTTTCTCTACCTTCCTTCACCATTTTCTTCACCCTTCCATACTCTCTCCACCATTTTTCACCATCATTTTCACCACCCCTTTTCACTAAAGAGAAGAGGAGAAAGAGGAGAACAAGGAAACCAAGCCAAGGGGGACAGAAATGGAACGAGAAGACCAACGACGAGCTCACGTGGAAGCTAAGCTCGGAGGAGGTTTATTGTGCACTTTCTTGTATTTCTTGGATGTTTTTGTGGGATTTGTTCCAAACTCTTGAAGGATATATAATATTGTAGAAGTTGTTTTCATTTACATTTGATTTATGAAATGGAGTTCTTCTATGATATTTATGTTGTTTTGAGCATGTTTAGTGGCTAATCTCCCTATTAGGGGGTAGAGGATTGATTTGGTTGTGATCTATGCTTGTTTATGTTGGTTGTTGTTGTTGGAATTGTTCTTATTTATGTTTAAGTGCTTGATCATCACTTAAGCATTGGTAGGATTTAGGGGATTTCTTGATTGTGAACCTAAATCCGGATTTAATTCCTTCGATGCTAGGTGCATGGGTTCCTAAACCTAGTTTGTTCGTCTCATTTTGCATGGTATAGCTAAGAGAGGTTTAACGGATATCCGTGACTTTAATAAACGTTAAACTAATTGGATGGGTCTACCATACTTGTGAGATTTGCATTATCAACTTAAATAAAGCGTAGTAATCAACCATTGAGAGAATCTACACCCTAATACCTTAATCAACTTAATTCCTTTAATCTTCATTTCCATTTTCTTGCATCTAAATTGTTATTGTTTGTTTTGTTGATTGTTCATTTAATTTCTAGTTTAAATCTCCAAAATCTCTTGATTAGAATGTTTAGATTTCATTTTAGTTGTTTTGTCGAAAGCATGTGTAGCCTATAGATAGTTCTTTCTCATAAAGTTTTCCTTGAGAGATCGACTCGGGTTAAGCTCGTCGCTCCTACAATTGACCCCGTCCAATTGCGGGTGTGGTCCTAAATAGTGTCTAGTGAGCATAAGCCGGAAATTATAAGTGTAAATTTGGACCCAATCAGATGGCTTCTACCTCTTCTTTCAGTTCAGCTACTTGTTTAAGCTGATCATGAGGTGTTTCTCCAGTTTGAACTGAATGAACTTTTGATCAGTTCCAATTCCCTTTACTTCTTAGCTTCTTTGCTTCTCATCAATTTGCAAGTTTTTTAGCTTGCTCTTCTCTTGAACTGATGGCTTGACCAGTTTTGGACCTTTTTTGCTCATCAGTTGGAGTTGCTTTCTGCAATCTCGATCAGTTGATCATCTTCATCTTCTGAAGCTAGTTCTAATAATCCCCATTAGATACATAGCTCCACGAATCTTGCTTTTGGTAATGGCTTTGTGAAGATGTCATCTATTTACCTCTCTGTATTGACATATTGGATGCATATGTCTTTCTTCTCGATGTGATCTCTGAAGAAGTGATGCCTGATATCAATGTGCTTTGTTCTCGAATTCAGAACTAGATTTTGAGAAATCGCAATAGCACTATTGTTATCACAGAAGATAGGTACTTCGTGAGTTTCAACCTTGTAATCCTTTAACTGCTGCTTCATCCAGAGTATATGTCCACAACAACTACCAACAACTACATATTCCACTTCAGTTGTAGATGTGGCAACTGAGTGCTGTTTGTCGCTAAACCAGGATATCAATTTATGACCAAGAAACTGACATGTTCCACTGGTACTTTTCCTGTCGATCTTGCATCTACTGAAGTCTTAGTCTGAATAACAAGTTAGACTTAAGCTATCATCTCTAGGATACCATAGTCCAAGATTTATGGTTCCTATGAGGTACTTGATGATCCTTTTTGCTGCTTTGAGATGACTCTTCTTCGGATTGGCTTGGAACCGTGCACATAAACTGACTGAACATGACATGTCTGGTCGGCTGGCAGTTAGCTAGAGAAGTGAGCCAATGATGCCTCCGTAGTAAGTTTGGCTAACTGATTCTCCTTCTTCATCGAGAGTCAGTTGAACTGATATATTCATGGGAATCTTGATAGTTTTTTCTTTACCAATTCCAAACTTCTTGACTAGCTCCTTCATGTACTTGACTTGGCTTATGAATATCCTATCCTTGAGTTGCTTTACTTGGAGTCCTAGAAAGAATGTCATTTCTCCCATCATGCTCATCTCGAATTCTCTTTATATCAGTTGAGCAAAATAAGTGCATGGATCTTCACTCTTTGATCCAAAAATTATGCCATCCACATAAATTTGAACCATTAAGATCTCAGTTGATCATTCCATCCTAAATAGAGTTCGATCAATGACTCATTTTTGAAACCCATTCTTCAGCAAGAATGTTGTAAGGGATTCATACCAGGCTCTAGGAGCTTGCTTTAGTCCATAGAGTGCTTTCTTCAGTTTGAAGACTTAATCTCCAATTTCAAATACAGATGGCTGCTTGACTTACACGTCCTCCTTGAGCATTACTTGTAGAAATGGACTCTTGACATCCATTTGGTAGACTGTGTAAAGTTACAGTGAGCTGCATACGCCAAAACTATCTTATGGCTTCAAGTTTTGCAACTGGTGTGGATGCCTCATCAAAGTCGATCCCTTCACTTTAAGAGTATCCCTTGGATACTAGTCTTGCCTTGTTTATGTGATGATGCTTTGATCTTCCAATTTTTTGTGAAAAACCCACTTTGTGCCAATGACTTTCTAGGTTGTCGGTTTATCAGCAAGAAACCATACGTCCTTCCAGGTGAACTGATTCAGTTCTTCTTACATCACCATGATCCAATCTGGATCTTCCAGGGCCTCTTTGATGTTTGCAGGTTTAGTTTGAGATATGAAATACGTAAAGAGAGTATGCTCAGTTGAACTTCTGGTTTGAACTCTGCTTCTTGGATCTCCAACAATCTTATCAGCTGGATGGCTTCACAGCCATTTTGGTAGACTTTCCTTAGCTAGGTTTTCAGCTGGTTCTTTAGCATTGACAATAGTTGGTGTCTTTTCTTCAGCTTGCTCTTCATCTTCATCAGTTCTTCCCCTACTTCCGTTATGGGCTTGATGGTCTCAGCACCATTTGTCTCTTCATCGATCTGGTTGCCTTCAACTGGTCTGGTGTTGGACTCATTGCCTTCATCTTCTAGCCCAACTTCAAACTGCTCTGGGACTATACGATCCACATAGTCTTGCGAGTTATTAATTTTGCTAGATAGTACTTGAACTGATGCATCAACTATTTCTTTGTTCCTGTACTCATTGGCAAACTCATCAAAGACAACATGACATGTTAGTTCCATAACAACTGTTCATTTATTAAACACTTTGTAAGCTTGTGCATGAGGGGCATTATAGCCAAGAAAGATTTCCTCATCAGCTTTGGCACTGAATGCTTTCAGTTGACTCTTGCCATTATTGTGAATGTAATATTTACAACCAAAAACTTTGAAGTATGAGATAGATGGCTTACGACCCTTATATAGTTCATAAGGTGTTATGTCATCGGAATTGACGATGGTTATTCGATTTTGAGTGTGGCACGCTGTGTTGACTTCTTCGGCCCAATAGTTTTCAGTTATGTTTGCATTAGCTATCATTGCTTGAGCTGCACTGTTTTGTTGTGGAGTTTGAGTACAGTTTCACCATTCAACTACACTGTTTTGTTGTGGAGTTCTTGTAGCCGAGTACTCGTGAGTTATTCCTAGTTCACTAGGAAACTTGATGATCTGCTAGTTTATGAATTCAGTTCCATTGTCTGAATGAATTCTTTGAACTGATCTTTTCCATTGAGTTTGCAGCCTTCTGATCATCACTGATATCTTGGCGTAGGATTCATCTTTACTTCTGAGAAACTCTACCCATGTGTATCTTGAGAAGTTATCGACTATTACAAGAGTGAATCATTTTCCTTTGGGAGTTTGCAGTCTAACTGGCCAAAACAGATCCATGTGTTGTAGTTGGAGGTGAGCAGTTATCCTTGGAGGATGACTTCTATTTTTGAATAATGACTTTACTTGCTTCCCTATTTGGCATGGCCCGCAAATGCCAGTTTTCTTGAAAATCTCTTTGGGAAGCCCATCAACTAGTTCCTTCTTAGCCAGGTGATTGATGGTTTTGAAGTTGAGTTGATTCAATCATTGATGCCATAACCAACTTGCTTCAATTGATCCTTTTGATAGAAAGCAAGCTTTTCCATAGCCTGTTAACCAGTCAACAACATACATCTTGCCTTTCCTCACGCTTGTTAGGAGAATTACTCCAGTTGACTTATCTCGTATGTCGCATGAGCTTTGACTGAAATCAACTGTGTATCCATTATCACATAGCTGACTGATGCTGAGCAGTTTGGGCTTTAGTCCTTCTACATGGGAGACTCCATTGATTATACCCTTTTCTTTGACCACGAACCTTTCTCCAATTGTTCGGCTTCTGGAATTGTCCCTTAATATGACTAATGGCCCTTTTATTTCCTTGTATCCTTCGAGATCCCTTTTATCTTCTGTCATGTGTTTGGAGCACCTGCTATCTAGGTACCAAACTTCTTTGGTCTTCTTCTTCGACAGGATGCTCATTTCCTACAAGAGAAATGATTAGTGTTTAGGTACCCGTATGATATTGGGTCCTTCTTGACTAATCAAATGTTTAGGAATCCAAATTTGCCAAACTTTTGGCTTGTCAGTAGGTAAGGAATTTTTAGACTTTGAATGTCTGATCAATTTTGCTTTCTTTTCAACTCTTCTTCTTTGAGTTGAATCAATTGACTTATACCGGCCACGAGAGTTAGCAGGATAAAACACTTCAATCATAACTCTCTGGTTTTGAGCTTGCTTAACTCTTCCATAAGGCCAATTCTTTGTGTTTCTCTAGTTAATCCCTCTTGGATTAATTCTTGGTTCATCTCTCGAATCCTAGAACTCATTATACTAGCTCACAAAGGTACTTCTCTGAAATCTCCTCTGAGGATTCTGATACCTTTGATGCTGATTGTGTCTTGATGGTTGATGAGACTGAGGTCCAAACTGAGTATTTCTTCTTACTTAAGTATGTTCACTGGTGGCCTAAATTGAGCTTGAGGCCTTGGATAAACTAGCGATCTGTATTGAACTGATTGTCTTTGATGAGCTGGAGGTCTTTGTTGGACTGATGGCCTTTGCTGATAGGAGGGCTATCTAGATTGAACTGGTGGTCTTTGATGAGATGGCTGTCGTTGATGAACTGATGGTCTTGACTGAAAAGAGCCTTTCAGTTCAACTGATGCTTTCAGTTGAGAGGATTGGCTGGACCACTTTGGTTGAGTTTGAGGGATTTTTAGTGTTCCCTTTCGTTTGGTCCTCTCAACTGACTGGTGATGCAGGTCTGACAAAACTAGGTAGAGCTCCTTTTTCACTGGTTTGAGCAATTATCTTTCCCTTTTCAACGGCAGTGAGCCTGTTGTATCCTAACCCTGGACTACCAGTTTCAACTCTTTGATTGCTTAAAATTTCATCAGGAGTTTGAGATCCCCTTTTCAACTTGAGAGTTACCTCTTCTCTCTTCTGGATCTCTTACTTGAGTTTTAGGTTTTCAGTTTCTAGATTAGCAATTCTAGACTTCAACTGATCAACTTCTAACAATTGAGCTTCAAGATTAACAATGCTTAGTTCTTTTACCTTACTCAGTTCATCATTTTCATCCTTCAGTTCGACATGCATACATGATATACTCACTAACTGATTTTATAGCATTCCTAGTTGTTCATTCAGTTCTTTGCTAGAGACAGAATAGTGCCTCATCATTAGAACTGTAGTCATCTAAGTCGATTCCGGATGGATAATCTGAGTAATCCAGTACAACATTCTCTAAGTTGGCCAGCATAGCTTGATGTGATTCCATCATGCTTGAAGACATGAAAGAATAGTAGAAGACGCAGACAACAAAAATGAACGCATGACGACGGTGTAAGGGTTTAAATTAATACCGGGAACAAAAAATATGACTCGAATTATAACAGAAGACTAACAAATTATAACTTGGAAGAACGAAGGCAGCGGAAAGGATAATGGTGATGATGGCGTTGATGGCGATGGTGGAACGTAGAAGAAGATGGTCTTCAATTGAACCCCGAATCGACATGAACTCGGAAAGCAATTTCTTCGAACAACTTTGGATAAATTAGAAACTTCCCCTTAGAACTTTATGAACTAAAAAGAAGCTATGAATTAAGACTTTAGATTTGCTGGACCTAAAGAATTGTTTGTGATCAACCAAAGGATCGATAAAATTGTTCAACCAAAGGAACGTGAGACAGTTGAAAATAAACTTCAATTATCATTCAATGTCTGAAATATCAATGTAACATGGATCCCTTATTTATAGGGTAAGGGATGGACAAAATTAAAGAAAAAAGGACCTAGAGTCAGATCCAAAAATAATTCAAACTAGACTAGGAAATTGCCTAAACTAGAATTCTATTAAAGGTAGGAAATTACCTTAATTAAAATTCTAGTCAATCCTAAACTAAATAGGAACAAAATTAACATAGAAATTAAATAAAATCTGATCCAAAATAAATAAATACTATAGTCTAATTAAATACTATAGTCTAAATAAATCAGTTCTTAATTAAAATAATTAAGGGGGACGAAAACTCCAAGCAACTCGTATATGCAACGTGAATCTGCCATGCATGCAAAACTTGATGAGGCTTGATTTGAAGCTTGTCATGGTCTCATCATTCCCCCCCTCTTGAAAAGGATTCGCCCTCGAATCCAGTCCTCCTGTATCAAAGACACACATACAAGTCTTGAAGAGAATGTTATGAGAACACTATAGAATTTGATCTCCAATGAAGTTCAACTCCAAATCAGCAAATTGCATTTTCAATGCATCAATTTTCTCCATTTTATGAATAAACTGTATTTCTGGTGGCTCTTTTTTGACAACCTGAAATAAAGTAGAAAAAGGAACAAGTTGATAATAAAAAGGTGATATTAACAAAGATTCCATGTTTAACTTCTCTTGAATATCGAACTCATCAACACAACTTGCAAAAGGAATGACTTCAGTTCCTCCCTGAAGACCTTCCAATCGTTGCGTTTCATCAACTGCAAACTCATTATGCATTGGATCGGATGGCAAGGGCAACTGTAGATCATCTTCTTTAAAAACTAACAGCGCTGGATTGGACTCTTCTTGAACGAGAACTTCCAGATCGGATTCTGATGAAATTGACAAGTCCAAACTGGTTTCTTCAAAATCTATCACTGCAGGAATGAAATTTGATACTTCCAGATTTGGTTGTACCACTTCAATTTCATCGGTGTTCACTTCCTCAGATACTACATGACCTGATTCTGCAACTTCAACTACTGCAACAACTGTGTCTTGACTTGGCACATCAATGACTAACTGGAGTGGTGGCACTCTAGCATTGGTGCTGGCAGGGACGGCTGCGGGAATTTCAAGTTGATAAGTTACTGCTATCTGGTGGTGCTCTAGCATTGGCTCTGGTGGTGGTGTAGACTTTATAACAATGACTAGCCGAATGGGTGATGTAGACTGTGCAGGAGGTGGCAGTGGAGCAACATGTGGCCGAATTATTAGTGGTGGCGGTGCATATACAGGTTTTGCAGCGGGTGGCCTACAGCTGGACTGGGGAGGTTTTGCGTGTAGTGCTGCGCGATCTGATCTACTAACTTTTCTATTAAATCCAGCTTGTCAAACATGGACTGTGTACGAGCTCCCATGATTGAGTTCATAGTAACCTGCAAAACAAAATAACAAAAGAAAATAAGAAACGGACCTCGCAACCTCACGATCACTCATGTTTTCTCTCTGAATTTTACCATTCATGTATGTCTCTCAAGTATGTAGTGGTGCTCGTGTGATAGGCGTGCATATGGTGGTGATGGTGGTGATAGTTGAAGCCTCTGTTGCTTAAGATCGGCTCCTCTCGGACTTCTAGGGGCGATTTCACCTTGAAGATGATGGAATTTGGCCAAAAAAGCACTTATATCACAAAAAAGTGGTGAGTTTGGTTCGTCTCATCATTCCGGCATTCCGTTTCTGGAATGGTATTATGGAGAAAAATCAGAGCTCGGGAGCAAAAATAGTAGGGAGAAGATGAAAAACCGAAAAACCGGGTGAAAAGAAGGGAGAATTCGAAAATAAAGATGGGTATCTGTGTGACACAATCTAAATATCCTAATCAAACTAGACTCTATAAGGAAGATACAAAAATTAAATTACAACTCAATAGGAAACTACCAAGAAAAAAATACTACTTAGAAGGAAAGAACCAAAAATAAAACAAGACTCACAAGGTAACTACCAACTATGAACTAGTACTAAAAGGAAAGTACCAAAAATAATATAGACTCAAAAGGAAACAAAATGAATCAATTTCGTTTTTTTTTAATTCAGATCTCTCTTTTTTTTGTCTGAAAATTCCTCTTTTTTTTTACTTTGCTGTAGGGTTCGATTACCCTTTGCTCTTTTTTTCAATGAATGATACAAATTACAACTCGATGACTCAAACAAATAAAAAGGATAAACAAAATAAAACAAGGACTAGACCCGGTATTGAACCACGAATAGCTATTTTCGTCTCAGCTCTAATACCACATGATGTGATTCCATCATGCTCGAAAATATGAAAGAATAACAAAAGACGCAGACAACAGAAATGAACGTACGACGATGGTGTAAGGGTTCAAACTAATACTCGGAACCAAAAATATGACTCGAATTACAGCGGAAGACTTACTAATTATGACTTGGAAAAATGATGACAGCGGAAAGGATAATGATGACGATGGCGTTAATGGATATGGTGGAAGGTAGGAGAAGATGGTCTTCAATCGAATCTCGAATCGACATGAACTCAGAACGTAATTTCTTCGAACAATGCCGGATAAATTAGCAACTTCCCCTTAGAACTTGAAGAACTAAAAAGAAGCTATGAATTAAGACTCTAGATTTGCTGGACCTAAAGAATTGTTTGTGATTAACCAAAGGATCGATAAAAGTGTTAAACCAAAGAAACGTGACACAGTTGAAAATAAACTTCAATTATCATTCAATGTCTGAAATATCAATGTACCATGGATTCCTTATTTATAGTGTAATGGATGGACGAAATTAAAGAAAAAAAGGACCTAAAATTGGATCAAATAAGAATTCTAACTAGACTAGGAAATTGCCTAAACTAGAATTATATTAAAGGTAGGAAATTACCTTAATTAAAATTCTAGATAATCCTAAAATAAATAGGAATGAAATTAACATAGAAAATAAATAAAATTTGATAAAAAATAAATAAATACTATAGTCTAATTAAATACTATAGTCTATATAAATCAGCTCTTAATTAAAATAATTAAGGAGGACGAAAACTCCAAGCAATTCGTCTATGCAACATGAATTTTCCATGCATGCAAAACTTGATGAGGCTTGATTTGAAGCTTTTCATGGTCTCATCATAGCTTTTCTCTTGAAAACGCTTCTTCTTACTTTGGCCTTCTTGTCATCAGGGAGTTTAGGGCAGTCATATCAATAGTGTCCTTGCTTGTGGCAATGAAAACATTTACCTAAGCTTCTGTTGTTTCCCTTGATTTGCTCAGCTACTCTTTCAGCTGGTTGATGACTTCTTTCAGCTCTTGTATTTCAACAGCTTGAGGTTGAACTTATGGTTGATCTCTGATCTTCTTGAGCTTCTCTAATGGCATTGTAACTGACTGAATCTGCTCATTGATGTCTTCTGTCAAGTTTTCTTTCTTTCCAGGTGTTTCTCACCATCGGTCAGTTACTGACCCTCATTGGTTCTCTCTGGCTGGTGTCGTCCTTGGTTGGTAGCAGATTCTTCCTCGAGTTTCTCTAAATCGATTTCTTTCTCCATAGAAAGCAACATCTTGAACGGATGATGATGTTGATGCTTCTCTTTTTCATTTTAGGTTGTACTCATGAGCTTTGAGAGAGCCAAACAATTTATGGGAGTGATTCTATTTAGATTTCTTGATTCTTTTGTAGCAATCACCTTCATGTCCCACTCCTCTGTAAGATTATCTAAGATTTTGGAGTTCATCTCACAGTTAGGATAATTTCTTCCCAGGTTGTTCATCTCGCTGATGATGCCTAGAAATCTTGTTTCAAGGTTGGAGATGGCTTCTTCTGGCTGCATCTTGAAGAACTCGTATCTATCAACCGCCAGTTGGAGCTCGTTTCGTTTGATTACCTCGGACTCTTTGCATAGATCCGCCAGTTGCATGTGATAAGATAGGTTGGCTTCGGGATCCTTGGTGGTTGATTGACATTAGCTATATGGGCTTCATTATCCCTCATGATTGTCATGTATTGAGCAGAGATGAGCCATTATTCTCCTGATCCAATTGTCATAATTCTCAACTGAAAAGATAGGTAGCTTATGGTTTTCCATAGCTGACAGATTAGCACAGATAAATAGATCTGATTCAGTTGATCTACAGAAATGGCTGATCCTTAGAATCAGCCGCTTTAATACCACATGTTAGTCCCGGGGCGAGTCTCAATCAGTTTAGAGGGGGGGTGAATAAACTGATCCCAAAACTTAAAAATAGTTACGGAAAATATTGGGCCCTTGACTCGCGATGAGAACTTATCGGTGCACTTGGTCAGTTGCGATGGTCAGTTTGCTTAATGTGCAGTGTGTGTGTGTTAGAGGTGTGCAATTAAAGCATGCAACTGAAAACAATAAACTAAGCACACAAAGACGATTTATAGAAGTTCAAAGCTTAAACTTCTACGTCCTCTCTTCCCTATTGAAAAGGGCAATCAACTATACAAGTGTAAAGTTTCTTTATTATAGTTACACAGTGAAGACAATGTGTTGAACTTGGTGAACAATGACTTTACGAGTCGCGACCTCCTTTTCAACTAGTGCTGTCCGAAAACGGCAATCCAATGAATGTAGCCTCCTCAGCCGATAGCTCGATAGCTCACACTTGCGATCCCTAACTACTCACTGCAGAGATAAGATGTTATTGCCCATCTTTACAAGGTTTTAGATCTATTTCGATCTATAAGAATTCAGGCTTGAAGCTGTTATCAACTGGTGTGCTCCTTTGGCTTGAGCTGGGTAGTTGATTGGTGTAAATCTTCAAACTGAGAAATTGGCTCTGTCTGGACTTCTTCGACAGCTAGCTAGATGAGCAGTTTGCTTTTTTTTCTTCTCAGTTGGGACTTTTATTTTCTTTTTCTTTTCTTTCCTTTTTTTTCTCTCTCTTTTTTTATTATTTTCTTTTTCTTTACTTTTGGATTGATCATTCTTTGGCTTTGTTTGGCTCATTCTTTTGTTTCATCAATCCCGGTTTTCTTCTTGATTTTCTTTCAGATTTTCAAAGCTTTTTTACATGTTTTGACATTTCATCAAAACCTCAACAACGATTAGATAACTCTTAATAGTTTTTCCTAACAAAAATATTCTTATGTTAAAAGGAATAAAAATGATAGAAATTACTTCAAGCAGATTTGAACCATTGACCTTTAACATAAAAATTTGAACTCCTACCATTTAGACAATCATCATTTTCGAAAATTGTTTAATAGTTTTAATTACATAAATTTAAGAATTAACTAGGAATAAAACTATATAAAATGTATTCCATAAGTTTTGAACCTTAGACTTATCATAGCAAAAATCCAGAATATAACCACTAGGCCAAAGGCCATTTTCAAAAATTAGAGCATATTTTTATTTAAATATAGAGCATAATTATAGTGGAATATTTGTATGTTCAAAAGGTATTTTGAACCCTTGGTCTAAGTTTATTAAAATTAGATTTCCATCATTAAACCATATAACTGTAACGCCTCGTAACGCCTCAGGCCCACGGGGGTGGGGCTCAGTAACGAAACGACGGCATAATGGGCTCTGCTAGAAACTACTTGGCATTCGTCCTCGCATTGCCAAAATGGTTAACCCAAGTTGCAAGAGATTTTCATTAAGCCCACTTAGATACTTATCAAGATTTCATTCTTTCACCAATGTGGGACATTACATTCTCCCCTTGTTGGAGACATGACGTCCTCGTTGTGCTCCTTTATCTGTAGGACCGCCCCTCGGGATCTGGTTTGAGCACATCTGGACTGGCTCCACGGCCCAGTCGAGTGCACCTGGGGTCGTCTCTGATGCCATTTGTAATGCCCCAGGCCCACGGGAGTGGGGCCCAATAATGAACGACGGCATAACGGGCTCTGCTAGCAACTACTTGGCATCCGTTCTAGCATTGCCAAAATAGTTAACCCAAGTTGCAAGAGAGTCCATTAAGCCCACGTATATACTTATCAAACTTTCATTCTTCCACCAATGTGGGACATTACAGGATTTAATTCCATTACCCATTCAAGAACATACTAACCTTGATGGAGAAATGAGAGTTGACTTTATGAAACAGATACATGAGAAGGCTGGAGTAAATATCGAAAGGTGAAAGAGCAGTACGCCAAGAAGGCTAACAAGGGACGAATGAAGGTCATATTTGAACCCGGTGATTGGTGGTTGCGTATACAGAAAGAGATATTTCCAGCACAAGGTGGTCTAAGTTGCTTCCTAGAGGAGATGGTCCTTTTCAAGTGTTGGAGCGCATCAATGACAATGCATACAAATTAAACTTACCAGCTGAGTATAATGTTAGTACTTAACTCCGTTTGATGTAGGTAATGCACCCGATTTGAGGGCAAATCATTTTTAAGAGGAGGGAAATAATGCGGATAATGTCGAGTATGTGTCCAATCCCATTAGAGTGCCGGAAGGTCCCGTGACTCGATCGAGGGCCAAGTAATTTAAAGAAGTCCTTAATGGATTTATCCATGAAGTCTGGAATTGAGAGACATCAAAGAGACTTGTTTAAGTCTTGTATACTAGAAGACTTGTCTTTGTATATATTTTACAATATTTTATTTAATGATATAGATTGAATATTTATTACAGTCACGGTGTGCATTTATTTATAGTTATATTTATCTACCAGTTCCATATACTTGCATTCTAGATGATATAATGTGGGTGTACACATGGTAAAGATTATATCATTGAATTTCTTGCAATGTATTAAAAGGCTTACAGCTTAGATGGTCCTAAACCCACCATCGGTACACTGTAGAATAATCTAATAGTTAGTTTATGTATTGAGGTGTGAAGTTACATAAACTGTGAGATCATGTTCATCATCATGTACTTGAACATTGTTGTGAACATGTAGGGTTAGAATGTAAAAACTTAAGCAAATAAAGAACATGTGGTTGGTAACCCTGTTCGATCAATTGATGTACGTCAGGGGGACTTATCAAGTCCATGAGAAACAATTTACTACTCCATTGAATGGTTACAAAGGCTATTACATGAAGATTCCGTCACTCGACCCCTTTCCTACCCGATTTAACCTCTTTCACTAAAGTAAATTATGAGCTCCCCTCACAACCTAGAATCCCTCTTGTTCCCACAGGAAATATCTCCCGAGACTCCTCTAAGTGTGTATGAAAGTGAGTTTCAAACACAGACTAGAAACACAAAGATCTAAACGATCAAACCTAGTCTACCCGAATACTATATGCTTCGAATATAAAGTCTTTTAACTCTCAGCACTTTTGTATATTTGTAAAAATTCATGTCCCTAAACTAGTCTAAATCCCAGACTATTTATAACAGGTATTCAGAAGTCCTATTTTGACTAGGATTTATCAAGGAAACAATTTCCTTATTTAAATCAGACTTTTCTAGTTTAGATGTCTTCCTTGAATAGAACTCCTTTTTTTCCTTCTTGATCTTCATCGTGAACAAGGTAGCTTCTATTCTGAAACGTCCATCTTGAATCTGCAACTTCAACTCCTTGAATCTAGCATGATACGTTTCTTGTAAACTCTCTGGTCAACCATGTACATGATCATGTCTCTGAACATGATTAAGTACATGTCTTGATCTTCAATCAGATTGGCAGCAGAATGTTCATAGTAATGTCCAGAATATGTTATTCGAATATGAATAACCAAAATCTTTTTTTTTCTTTTGAAATTGCCATAATATCTAAACAGATAATGACCATCCTAAACACTTTAGTGCAGATGGCACTAATAATCTCCCCTTTGTCTTTATCTGGTGGCAAATCAGCTCCATATTTTAAAAGAACATAACCCTAGAACTGTAAGATTATGTACTTAAAAAGATACTTGAATGTTGTGAAGAACATTATATGATTCAGCTGTGTTTCACTTTCTTATCAGCTTGTGCCTACTCTGCTATATTGATTTTTTTTCTTTATATTTTTATTTTTTGATAGAAGTTTCCAGTTTTTAGCAGATATGAATCATATAGAGAAGAAAAACAATATGTTCCATAATAAAATAGCTATTAGAAGCTATTAGAGCAAAAACAACATATCTTACAAAACATGATGCAAGATAAGTATGACAGAAAAAAAAACTTTGTAAAAAAAACTTATATTGCATTACTCTCCCTATTTGCCACCGAGAAAGACACAGGAGTAATAACTAGCAACTACTCAGAATTGTCAGGATCTTGATCAGCATCATCTTGTTCAGATCCTCCTTCTGCTACAGAACCTTCTTCTATATCTTCAGCTTCTATCTTTGATGAGATCGAGACAAGCATTGTGGATTTGAACCCGGAGTTGCAGCTGAGAGGTCCAGTGATGAGATTAAGTGCCAAGAAGCTATAAGGTTACTTCCAGTGCTATGTTCAAAAGAAGTTGGAAGATGGAGCTGATTTTAGACAGTACAAGTTGGTGACTTTGACAAACATCGAGGAGAGTGATTGAACTGGCGGCCATGCATGTGGACGTGTGTCTATATTTTTAATTCTGTTTTTTTATTTTAATTGGACCAAATATTTTAATTTAATTAGAAGCCCAAATTATTGTTAGGAAAATTGGCCCTTTAGTTATTTATTTTATTTTTGAAAATCCAAGCCCATTAACTTGTGATTTTCCTTTCCTTTGGTTAATTACTTAAGTTGTATGAATGTATTATTTTCCTAATACTTGAATGAATAAAAACAACTTTTACTCTATTCTCTTATCTCACACAACAAATCGGTTCTTCGGTAGAGTTTGATTATAGGTGAATTCAAACTTGAAATCTTTTGTCTCGTTCATGCATTCAGTAGTGTATAGGTTAGGCATCCATGAAGATTGCTCCATAGGCACGTTTCAGATTCTCATCAATTCGGGGTTTGTTTCGGGTAAGATTCACTTCTATCTTTCATTTTCCATCATTTCACTTCGTTCCAGCCACAACCACGCCTCCACACATACTCCATATTAATCCATAACAATCCTAGAATCAACAATTTCATCCATAAATTCGGCCAATTCGATAAATAATTTATATAAGCCGTTCAAGCCCTAATTAAACTCTAGAAGTCGGAAAATTCACCTCCGAGCCAAATTGAAAATGACTTTTGCATTTTTGATAAATTTCGGATATGTATTTCATGACTTCAGATTGTACCTTGTGTTAAAATTTGAGCGTAATCCGACTTTGTTTTCTTAGGTTTTCAGTCGTGTCATTATTTGGGTTTTTTGGGGTAATCTGTGTTGATATAGGTTTAATCCTTGTTCGAATTTTATTGGGTATTTAGATCAGATTATTTAGCGCATTATTACTCTTAATCCCAGAGGACATTTGGGTTGAATCAATCTTGTAGTTGACGTGTGTTCTTTTCTTTGCTTCTGCATTGATTGGTCGTATCATAAATTTGGTATCAGAGCCACCTCAACTTCGGTTGGTCGTGGTTCAATAAAAATTTGTGTGACACAGTAGGGGTAAAAGGAGATTCGATCATTGTTTGAAAAAAGTACAAAAAAAAAAGAAATTGATATAAAAAAAAAAATTAAATTGATCGAGTCCTATTCTATTACCATTTAATCTAGCATTGTTTCTTGATAATTCTTGAGTTTCTTGTTTGGTCTTGTTGATCATCGTTTAGCTTGGGTAGCTATTGTTTTTATTTCTTGTGTTGAGTCGCGATATGCTGTTCTTCATGGTATAGCGATTGAGGACGTCACATTGCATTGTTGGGGAGTCAAATTTTGATTTCTTATTGTGTTTGTAGGGGAGCGGACATTTTTTTACACTTCCTAGTTGCATTAGGATTGGTTTTGGTTAGTTTCCTAGTTGGTATTAGTTTTGTTTCCTTGTTGGATTTTTGCTCTTGTTTTGGTACAATATTCATCCAAAAATTCATCCACGTTCCATCCCAAATTTCCAGCCACATTATCCGCACCAAATCAATCCACCATATACATGCCCCTAGCCTCTAGCCGATCCCACCCTCTAATTTCCTTCCTAGTTCCGATTTTCCATGTTTTCTCCATCAATTTATGTTAGGAAAAACTATCAAGGAACCTCTAGATTAGGTTTTGATGAGATGTCAAAATTATTTATGAAAAACTGATTAAAATTCAAGTTGTAGATCTGAGTTGATCAATCCAGAGCATCAAAAAGGAACTTAAGTAAAGCCAAAGTCAAAGTATGGTCTGCAAGTTGAAGGATACGTCATCCAGTCAGAAGTCAACTCAACTAAGAAGTCAAAAAGTCGAATCAGTCGAAACAAACTGACAACTAAGTCAGCTGAGCAGAGGGAGAAAAGAGTCAACTAAGACTGAAGGAACTAATAAGAGATCAGTTTAGACTGAAGATTGGAAGTATCCAACTGATGGCCAAACTGAAGTAAACAAGACAAATCAGCTAGAGGCCAAAACTGAAGTCAGTCAGCTTATAATTAGTCAAGCTGACAGGAAAGCTCAAAAGAAATCAGTCAAGTTGACAAGCTAGCCAAGAACTTGAGTCGAACTGGAGAAACAAGCTCAAAACTGCCAACTCGAGCAATAGCCAAAGTGAGCTGACAAGCTCAAAACTGCCACCTGGAGCAATGGCCAAACTGAGCTGACAAGCTCAAAACTGCCAACTGGAGCAATGGCCAAACTGAGCTGACAAGCTCAAAACTGCCAACTGGAGTAACGGCCAAACTGAGCTGACAAGCTCAAAAATGCCAACTGGAGCAATGGCCAAACTGAGCTGCCAAGCTCGAAACTGTCAACTGGAGTAACGGCCAAACTGAGCTGACATGCTTGAAACTACCAACTGGAGCAATGACCGAACTGAACAGACAAGTTTAGTACTGCTAACTGGAACTAAAAACTGAAGCCAGAGAACCCTAGAGTTATTACTCAAACCGGCGAATCTTGGAATAAATACTTCAACGAAGATCCTAGAATTAAATATCCAATAAAGATCGATTGGCAAAGTAACGGCTATTTCAACCAAAAGCTCTAGCGATCAATAAAGACCATCTACCATTGATGAGCCAACAAAGCCACCGATCAATGGAACTCAACGGTCATAAAATCACTTCTCTATAAAAGATGAGTGAATCAGAGATTTAAACACTCTTCACCTCCACAACTTTCGCATATACATTCTTGAAATATTAAAGAAAGAGCTTTTCTTTCTTTCTCCCAATTAGCTAAAGTTCAGCATTTGATAAAAACTGCGAGAGTCCAACTGCGAAAAAGAATTCAAAGAGTCGAGATATTCAGCCAACTATTGATGATCCAGCCAGAGCAATCTTCTCAGTTTCAGCTATACAATGATCAACTACCCAGCTCAATAGAAGGAGCACATCAGTTGATACCCCCTGTTCAAGACTAACCTTTTGAAGATCGAGAGAGATCTAAAACCTTGTAAAGACGACAATAGCACCTACCTTCCTAATGAGTAGTTAGGGACTTCAAGTGTGAGCCGTCGACCCGCTGAGGTAGCGAGCAGTTACTAGGTTTAGCCAACTGTCCTTCATTATGTAATTTGTAAAGAAACTCAAGTCATATAGTGAAGTTGCCCTTGTGCGTAAGGAAGAGAGGACGTAGAAGTTTGAGACTTCGAACCTCTATAAATCACTTGTGTGCTGTATTGTTTTGACTACTGCATATCTTTAAACTGTACACAAGTTCACACAATCTGCACCAAGCAGTCATAACTGATCAACCAGTTTATGCATAGATAAGTTTCTCTAAAGCGAGTCAAAGGGCCCTATTATTCCGCATTTAAAGTAAAAAGTTTTCAATCAGTTTATTCACCCCGCCTCTAAACTGATATCGACTCGCCCGGGACCAACAAGTGGTATCAGAGCGGTTGATTCTAAAGATCATCCATTTCTGCAGATCAACTAAATCAGATCTACTTATTTGTGCTAACATTCCAGCTATGGGAAACCATAAGCTATCTTTGTTTTCAGTTAAGAATTATGATAACTGGAGCAGGAGAATGAAGGCACATCTCTGCTCAATTCATGAGAATATGTGGGAAGTCATTGAAGATGGTCCAATCATCATCATGATAGACAATGATGCTCACATAGTTGATATCAATCAAACAGCAAGGATCCCAAAGCCAACTAATCTTCTCACCAGCGAAAAGAAGAAGTTGAAGAATCTAGAGTTTGTGGCTCAAGTTGTACTATTTCAAACTCTAGATGAAGACAGAATGAAGAACACAAAGAATTGTACAACTACCAAGGAGATATGGGACTTACTAACAGATCTATGCCAAGAGTCCGAAGCCATCAAAGGAAACAAGATCCAGCTGGCAGTCGACAGATACCAGTCCTTCAAAATGCAACCGGAAGAATCCATCTCAAGCCTTGAAACCAGATTTCTAGGCATCATCAGTGAGATGACCAACCTTGGGAGAAGTTATCCGAATTCTGAGATGAACTCCAAAATATTGGATAATCTCACTAAAGAATGGGACATGAAAGTGATAGCTACAAAAGAATCAAGAAATCTCAACAGCATCACTCCAAGAGAACTATTTGGCTCTCTCAAAGCTCATGAGTACAGTTTAAACCGAAAGAATGAGGCATCTACATCGTTAGCTCAAGATGCAGCTTTCTATGGTGAAAGGAACCGGTTTAGAGACACTCGGGGAAGAAACAACTTCCGACCTAGGAGCTCACTAGCCAGAGAAAATCAAGGCGGTTCTTCAACCGAACAAAAAAGAGACACAACTGAAAAGAAGAAGAATCTAACTGAAGACATCAATGATCAAATCCAATCAGTTACCAAGTTGCTAGAGAAGTTGAAGAGAGTTCGGGATAAACAATCAGTTCCACCTCAAACTGATGAAATCCCAAAAGATGAGAGAACTCTCAACCAGCTGAACGATGAGCTGAACCATTCAGGGGTGGAAACTGAAATGAAGGAGAGTGTTTTCACTGCCACAAACAAGGACATTACAAATATGAATGTCCAGAACTCCCTGAATACAAGAAGGCCAAACTGAGGAGAAGGTTCTTCAAAAGGAGAGTAATGGTTGTAAATTATGAAAATGTCGTGCTAGACGATTCAGACTATCCATCTGGAATTGATTCTGACGGCTACAACTCAGATGATGAAGCGTTATTCTACCTCATGGCTGACAATGATGAAGAGGTTAGTACAGCTGATTCTCAAACCTCTTTCTATCATATTAATGAAGCAACTGTTTTTAGTAATGAACTTCACATGAAACTTATGATGCTAGAAGATCAATTAGCTTCAATATCTTGCTTGCATGCTGAACTGAAAGATGAAAATGATGAACTTATCTTGAGTCTCAGTTTATAGAATTTGAGAAATTGAAATTGAGAACTGGTAATCTAGAGGCTGAAAATCAAAAACTCAAGTAAGAGATCCATGAAAGAGAAAAAGTAACTCTGAAGTTCCAAAAGGGATCTCAAACTTTAGATGAGATATTAAATCATCAAAGAACTGGAACTAGCAGCTCAAGGCTAGGATATAGCAAGTTCACTGCCCTAGAGAAAGGAAAAGTAGTTGCCCAACCCAGTGATAAGGGAATCCTAAAAGGGTTCACTAGATCTCATGATCAGCTAGCTGAGTCAATCAAAGGAAAAGAAATATTGAAAAATCCTCAAACTCAACCTAGATAATTTGGTCAGTTCTACCAAACAAAAACACCAGGCCAACTGAAGCCCAACTTCCAGCAAAGACCATCAGTTTAATCAAATCAATTCACTCGTTCAAAGCCTCCAGTTCAACAAAGACCACCATCTCAACAAAGAATGCCCCCAAGGTAAACTGATAGATCAGTCCTCTTTAGAAAGAAAAATCAGTTTGGATCTCAAGCCTATCCTACCTAGAAGTTCTATCAGAACACCTATAGGAGAGATTAAAGAAACTCGTTTGAACCCTACCATCACTATAATGAGTACATGGATTCCAGAAATGAGCCAAAAAGGTTCAATCCAATAAACTGGAAACATACAAAGCACTGGCCTGATCACAGAACTCAAAGGTCTCAAGACCAAAGCATTTTAGTTGAATTATTTTATCCAACTAACTCTCAACGCAGGTATCACTCAACTGATTCAAATCAGAATAGAAGAGCTGAGAGAAAATCTAAATTGATCAGGCGATCCAAGTCAGTTGGATCTCTGAATGATAAGAAGCCAAAAGTTTGGCAAGTTTGGATTCCAAAGAATTTGATGTATCAACAAGGACCCAATATGAAACGGGTCCCTAAATGCTAAAACTTGTTTTTGCAGGACAAGAGCATCCTATCTATGAAGAAAGACAAAGACATTTGGTATCTAGATAGCGGGTGCTCCAAGCACATGACCGGAGACAGAGAAGATCTCGACGGTTATGAAAAAGTCAAAGGTCCACTTGTTACATTTGGAAACAACTCCAAAAGTCAAACCATTGGAGAAGGGTTCGTGGTCAAGGGAAAAGTTGTAGTAAATGGAGTCTCCCACATGGATGGACTAAAACACAAACTACTCAGCATCAGTCAGCTGTGCGACAATGGCTACACAGTTGACTTCACTAAAGACTCCTGCAGCATAAGAGACAAGGCAACTGGATTAATTCTTCTCACTAGCATAAGAAGAGGCAACATATACATTGTTGACTGGTCAACCGGCTACTCAGAAGCTTGATTTCTTTCAAAAGGATCAACTGAAGCAAGCTGGCTATGGTATCGATGACTGAACCACCTCAACTTCAAAATAATCAACTACTTAGTCAAGAAAGAGCTAGTTGAGGGGCTTCCCAAGGAAATATACAAGAAAACAAGCGTATGTGGGCCATGTCAAAAAGGGAAGCAAGTGAAATCATCCTTCAAGAATAGGAGTCATCCACCAGGAACAACTTATTGCCTCCAACTGCTACATATGGATTTGTTTGGTCCAGTTAGACCATAGGCAAAAGATTCACTCTAGTAGTAGTTGATGATTTCTCAAGATATACATAGGTGGAATTCTTGAGGAGCAAAGATGAAACTTACGACAAGCTAATGACGTTGATCAGAAGTCTACAAACTGAAAAAGAAAGATCAGTTCAAAGGATTCGCTCCGATAATGAAACTGAATTTGTGAATCAACAAATGATCAGCTTTCTCAACCAGCTTGGAATCACATATGAACACTCAGCTGCAAGAACTCCACAACAAAATGCTGTAGCGGAACGGCGTAATCGGACACTCAAAGAAGTAGCTCGAGCAATGATAGCTGAAGGTTACTGGGCTGAAGCAGTCAACACAGCTTGCCATACTCATAACCGAAGTGCCATTGTAGCTGCAAATGACAAAACACCCTATGAACTGTATAATTGTCGTAAGCCTTCTATCTCATATTTTAAAATATTTGGCTGTAAATGTTATATTCACAAAAATGGCAAGACTCAATTGAAAGCCTTTAGTGCCAAAGCTGATGAGGGAATATTTCTTGGGTATAACTCTCCTCATGCACAAGCTTACAGAGTGTTCAATAAATGAACTCTTGTTGTGGAAATAACATGTCATGTGGTATTTGATGAATTTGCTAATGAGTACAGGAACAAAGAAAGAATAGACACATCAGTTCAAGTATTACCTAGTGAAACTGAGAACTCGCAGGACTGTGTGGATCACATTGTTCCAGAACGGCTTGAAGTTTCACTAGGAGAAGGCAATGAAACTGGTACTAAATCAGTTGAGAACAACTTGATCAATGAAGACACAAATCGTGCTGAGACCATAAACCCCACAACTGAAACAGGGGGAAGAACTAATGAAAATGCCGAACCAACTGATGAAAGGGTGACTGATGACGTCCCTATAGAAGAACCAGCTGAAGCTATCTTGCCTAAATGGCTCTGAAGCTATCCAACTGACAAGATAGTTGGAGATCCAAGAAATTGAGTCCAAACCAAAAGTTCAACTGAGCATGCACTATTCACATGCTTTATATCTCCAACAGAACCAGCAAACGTCAAAGTAGCCTTAGAAGATTCAGACTGGATCATGGCCATGCAAGAAGAACTGAATCAGTTCACAAGAAATGACGTATAGTTTCTTGTCGATAGACCGAAAATCCAGAAGGTCATTAGTACAAAATGGGTTTTTCTCAACAAACTGGATGAACAAGGAGTGATCACAAGGAACAAGGCTAGACTAGTAGCCAAAGGATATTCACAAAGTGAAGGGATTGACTTTGATGAGACATTCGCACCAGTTGCAAGATTGGAAGCCATCAGACTGTTCCTAGCCTATGCAGCTCACTTTAATTTCACAATCTATCAAATGGATGTCAAGAGTGCTTTTCTTCAAGGAATGCTCAAGCAGGACGTGTATGTCGAGCAACCGCCAGGCTTTGAAATTGGTGATCAAGTGTTCAAACTGAAGAAAGCCCTGTACGGACTGAAACAAGCTCTTAGAGCGTGGTATGAAACTCTCACAACATTTTTGCTGAAAAATGGGTTTCAAAAGGGAGTTATTGATCGAACTCTATTTCGAATAGAACGATCAATTGAGATCTTAATGGTTCAAATCTATGTGGATGACATAATTTTTGAATCAAAAAGTAAAGATCTATGCACACGATTCGCTCAACTGATACAAAGTGAATTTGAGATGAGCATGATGGGAGAAATGACATTCTTCCTAGGACTCTGTAGCGACCCAAATTTTTAATTTATGAGTCGCTAATATTTTTTATTTATTTATTTATTTATTTTTTCCTAAATAATATTATTAATTTGTTAGTCCTGTAATTCGTGCCTTAGCAATTATATATTTACGTACATTAAATATATTAAATTACTTACATATTTTAAAAATATTATTATTACTTTTATTATTATTTTTATTAGAATCATATCATATAATTTATTTATTTAGCCCAAATATTATTATTTAAGGCCCAATAGATCAAAAGTGTGATTTTTAAGCCCACCTACCAAGGCCCAATTTTTATTCTTCTTCCTCAATTGAAACATGTGAAACAGTAGGAATGGAAATGGCGGAATCCCGTCTTGTTGAAACCAAAAATCCGGCAAATTCTTCAAGAGATTTCAGCAAAATTATTCATAAACCATTCTATTTCCTTTTCCAATCGAAATTTCTCCAGTATAAAAGGACCCCCTTCATTCACAAAATCACACAACCAAAAATCATTAAAATCATTTGGAGCATTCAAGAAATTCAAAGTATCTCTCTGAAGGTAGATCATATGCATATTTTTTTTTTATCATATTTGCATTCCATGAAAGAGGGGTTTAAGAAAGGTGAGGGGTGAGGGTCGGCAAACGAGAAGTTGCTCGGCATCAATCTCAGGGCAGCGTCGTGGTGGAGGTAGAGATGGATACCGGTGGTGTCATGGTGGTGTTAGTGAAGGAGAAGAAGTAAGAGTATTTGGCTGCTACTGGTGTCGTGAGAGAATTGAGATGAGAGATTCTTTATTTTCCTTTCTATGATTTTGGTGTGAGTGAGAGAGAGAGAGAGAGAGAGAGAGAACTGTTGGGGGATGGGTTGAGAGTAGGACAGAGAGAAAATTGATGGGTCTTCGAAAATGAGGAGCAATTGAGGAAAAAATTTATGATCCATTTTTTTATATTAATTAAAGTATAGTGGGTTTTGGGTTTAGGGGTTTTAGAAGTTGGGCTTACTTCTTAATTGGTGAGAGATGAGTGAATGGGCCGTAAGGGTTGGTTTGGGCTACTCATCCATTATTATTATTATTATTATTATTATTATTATTATTATTATTATTATTATTATTATTATTAAAGTTATGATAATTATTACTTTTTATATTTAATGCTAGGCGGCGCGCACGGATCTAATTAAATTTATTTTCAATCAAGTTTAAAGTCAAGTAAAGGTGGGGGATCCGACGTTGAAATTAAAATACATTTATCCCTATTATGCTTGTATATAATATGCAGGTGCTATTGACAACACCCTCTGGGTTATTTGATGATGGCCTACGGGCTTTATGTTTATGATGACCCCCTCTGGGTAATTTATGACGGCCTACGGGCTTTATGTTTATTGATGACACCCTCCGGGTTATTATGATGTGACAGCTTACGGGCATTATGCTATGATGGCTTGTATGTTATGTATTTGTATAATTTGGATAAATTTGGACCCCACTGAGTTAATAGCACTCACCCCAAAGCTATTTATATTTCAGGCTAAGGAAACTCGGGCGATGACGTGGAGATGGAGTGATGGTCAAGATTGAATAAATATTGTTTTATTTAAAATATCACTTACGTTGTATTAAACACTTTTATTAAATAAATAAGATATTTATTATTTATAAAATTTTGGGACGTCACAGACTCCAAGTGAAGAAACTTAAAGATGGGATCTTTATCAGCCAGGCCAAGTACACTAAAGAGCTAGTCAAGAAGTTTGGCCTTAGTAAAGGAAAAACTCTCAAAATTCCTATGAACACATCAGTTCAGCTAACTCTCGATGAAGAAGGAGAATCAGTTAGCTAAACATATTATAGAGGAATCATTGGGTCGCTACTTTACTTAACAGCTAGCCGGCCACACATCTCTTATTCAGTCGGTCTATGCGCACGATTTCAAGCTAACCCAAAGAAAAGTCATCTTGAAGCAGCAAAGAGGATTATCAAATATCTCAAAGGAACTATAAATCTTGGGTTATGGTATCCCAGAGATGATAGTTTGAGTCTAATTGGATATTCAGATTCAGACTTTGGTGGATGCAAGATCGACAGAAAAAGCACTAGTGGAACATGTCAGTTTCTGGGAAGCAAACTGATATCCTGGTTTAACAAGAAGCAGCACTCAGTTGCCACGTCAACAACTGAAGCAGAATATCTAGCTACTAGAAGCTGCTGTGCTCAGATACTCTGGATGAAGCAATAGTTGAAGGACTACAAAGTTGAAACTGAAGAAGTACCTATCTACTGTGACAACAATAGTGCAATTGCAATATCTCAAAATCCAGTTCTACATTCAAGAACTAAGCACATTGACATAAGACATCACTTCATCAGAGATCACATCGAAAAGAAAGACATATGCATCAAATATGTCAACACTGAGAAGCAGATAGCGAACATCTTCACCAAACCACTGCCTGAAGCAAGGTTTATGGAGCTATGCATACAATTTGGATTACTTGAGCTAACATCAAATGATGAAGATGACCAACTGGAAGTAAAGGGCCAAGGAATCACTTCAGCTGAAGAGAGGAATTGAACTGAAAAGCTTCAACTCATCAAAACAAGCAGCTCATAACTGAAAAAGTCGTGAAACTGATCAGTTGGACATATAAGCTATCAATTTGAGATGAAGCAGGAAGCTGTGGAGAGAAAGTAAACTGGAGCTGATCAGTTTACCCCATCAACTCAACTAAATCATCAATTCATTTGCTCAAACTGATGATCCAGTCAGTTATGCAGAACATACCAGCTACAAATTGATCAAACTGATGAAGAAATCATAGGAACTGGAATAAACTCAAAAGGAGATATCAGTTCAGGAACCAGCTGAAGGAAAACAGCTGAATGAAGGTCCAAGCAGTCAAAACCAGTCAGGAACTGGTGAGAAGACATTTCAGTTTGAACTGATCAACAGAAAGATCATCAGTTATAGTGGAAGCCAACTGATGATGTAATCAGTTTCAAGCCAAGAAGAAACTGCTAGAGAGAAAAGTAAGTTCAAAAATTTCAATAGTGGAAACGGTAAAAACACGTGTCACTCAAATGTTACCGTTGAACTTTCTCTCTCTCTCCTCATTTATCCGCAACGGATAGAAATCAAAGGCCAATTGATGGGTCGAATGAATTAATCTGACCGTTGAACTTAAGCATACGAAGCGACACAACCGTTGGATGAACCCCATCATCTCCTATAAATAAGGCGGCTGAATGCTCGAGATAAGTTTCTTATTTTTTTTTGCCGACTTATCCCTTCCTATCTATCTTTCGTCTCTGAGCAAAAGCAAAAATCTTCAGCCTTCAAAGATCAATTCGTCAGCCTCAAAAATTAATCTCTCATTAAAATATTATGGCTCAAAACCCAACTCGCAGAAGATTCAATTTCCGTAAGTCTGGAGAAGACTCTAAAGCTTTTTGTGAAAAGCTCGACAGAGACAAGTTTTTCAGCCCAGCTGGATTCCTTCAAGCCTGCAAAGCTTCTCCTCTAAGTGGAATGATCATAGAAAAACTTTCTCAGGCCAAGCTGAAGACGTTCATGGAGGTATTTCCAGAATGCATTTACCCAGAACCGGTTGCTGAATTTTTCTTAAATTCGGATGGTTCTTCAAATCCCAAAGAGATCAAATCTGAAGTAAGAGGACATGAGATCATGACAGCTGAATCACTAAGCAACATGTTCGATCTACCCAGCAATGGACTGAAGCTGGAAGAAGTTCAAATCAATTTCCAGGAAGCATATGATTTCTGGAAAAAGGAAGGCGAAGCTCAACTTTATAAAAGCAATCACCTCATATCAAAATTTTAAGATGAATATCAGGTGCTTGCTGCCATCGTTTCAAAGATTATGGTTGGGATAATTGGCAGTCAATCTGAAATGTCGGAAACAAAATACAAGATTTGCTCCGCCATCTACAACCGAATGGAGATCAACTGGGCACAATATTTCTTTGATCAGTTGAAGAGATATGTTGACATCATTGAAAGAGGCTGGGATAATAAGAAATTCCCCCACAAAATTGGATACATCAGTTGAGTGAGCATTATTCTGGAGAAACATTTTTCTTGGATGGCTGAGGAGACAGAGTTCAAGACTATAGTCAGCAATGACTTTATCTCTAAAACACTCAAGATTGTGGAAATAGATCTTGACCAAACTGACCAGCCAAAAAGAAAGAAGCCTACAGCTGAAGGCAAGGGAAAGAAGCAAGTTACCGAAGACTCTGATGATGACATCCCTATAGCCCAGAGATTCAGGCAACAAAGCTCAGTTGCCATCAAAGCTGACATCATTAGAGAATCAGCCAGACGAGCAGTTAGATCAGCTCCAAAGAAAAGGCAAGCTGGTCAAACACAAAGGAGAAGGATCTTACTTCCTGAATCCAAGAAGAGAAAGGAATCAAGTCCTATACCAGATTCAACAATTCCACCAAATCTAACTGTTGAGGATACAGCTCCGTGTGAAAACCTAGAAGACATCATCCCTGCAAGAGGGATTCCTCACAATGGAGCTGGAGCAGATTACTTCCAAATGACGCGTCCACCAATGGCTCAAGTTGAAAGAAATATAAGAGCCTACTCACAAGGAGAGTCCGTGAAGAAATGGGCTGATGAAACCACACAAAAATATATGGCTCATCACTATGCCCAGGAATTAACTAGCTATGAGGAGCTCTTCCACACCTTGACCAGGTACATCTACTGGTTTTTTTGGAGACATGTATATCGGTCAGAGCCCTTCCTCTCATTACTCGCATTCCATGGAATGAGCTTCTGGAGGCGAGAAGAAGAATGGAGCCTGTGGTGGATGGACAATGAGAATGCCAGTATCACTAAGGGCAAACATCTCATGAGGCAGCTACAACTGAGGAAAGAATGCTCAGAGCCATCTGAAGGATCAATGAAAGATGTGTTTGATGAACTGTGCAAGCTTCAAGGCTTAAAACTGCCAGCCATCACTATAGAAAGGGAACGAGAAAGATGGACACACACTCATGTCCAACACAAATGGCTATTCAATGGGTTATTGAAGAAATCACAAAGCCATCAGTCTGGACAACCATCCGAATCTCCTGCAAAAGGAAATCAAGTCTCTATCCCAGTGGATGATCTCATTGATGAAGTAGCAAGAGAACTTCACTCTAAGAGATCTCCTTACGAAGCTGAAGTTGAAATCAACATCATTCCCGAAGAATCAGAAGAATCAGATGATAAGGCTCATCAGTTTAATGAGGCAGCGGAGTCACAAACAGCCCCTTCACAAAAAACAACTGCTAGGAAAGGAGCCATCTCATCTATTCCTCCAGCTGATCCAGAGCAAGCTCATACTGACAAGTTAGCTGATCAGTCAGGTCAAAGAGATGATCAACTTGCCTACCAAATCAGTATGGAAGTGGATGACATATCCCACACAGTTCCTTGTGATGAACTAATTGGAATTGAAGAAGGAGAGGAAGCTGACTCAAGAGCAGTTCTGTTCGATGATCAACCAAGTAGTTCAATGGTCCACACCCTGCAGCAACAGGTTAAACTGCACACTGAGCAGATCCAGCGGTTACAAGCTCATCTAAGACTCCAGTTAGCTAAAACTGAGTCATCAAGCATCGATAAGGATGAGAAAAAGGACATCACTGAACCGCTTGCCAAAAGGAGGAAAACTGCTCACAAGAAGGACTAAGTGGCTGATCAAGTTGAAACTGATTAGAAAGCCCTAAGTTTACTTCTTGTTATTCAGTTTGTAATTATTAATTGATATATATATATATATATAAAGATTATCTTTTTGATTTCAAATAAATGTCGAGCTTCACATTTATTTTGAAAATTTTGACCGTTGCAAGAATATGACACGTGTTAAAGTCATTAAATACTAACGACCAAAAGAGCTCAGGGGCTAGTACCATTCCATCCATCAGATCTATGAGCCTGTCCATACACTCATAAAAAGTCCTCCCCTTCAAGCTTTCAAAAAAATATACTCATCCTTCGCTCTAAAAGTTTCTCTCTCTCAAAAGCTCTTGAAATCTCCCAAAAACTTCAGCCAGCTCCAAAGATGGCCGAATTATCCAGATCTTCAAATTCCTTCAAAGAGCAACTTATAAGAGACAAATTTCTTGATAGAAAGAAATTTCAATTGATTCTAGATGAATCAAACAACCCACTCCTTCTGTCAAATCTTCATAAGACAAAAATTCTTTACTACCTGGAAACACCACCAAAGTTCTTTAGACAAAATTTGGTGAGTGAATTTTTGCTTCAAGCAAAATTATCTGCAGATGGAAAGACAGTGTCATCAGTAATTCAAGGACGGCCACTACAAATCACTGAAAGAACAATTGCAGAAGTATTCCAACTCCCACAGGAAGGTTCATCCGTTCAAGAACTGAAGGAATCTGTAGAGTCATACTGGAGAGAATAGAGAGCTTCCACCTGTAACAAGCAATTAAGTTTTACAACAGCTAAAACTGATCTGAAACCCGAGTATGGTGTTCTATTTGACATAACAAACAAAATGTTGTTTGGGGCTATTGGAAGCCTGAGTCAACTCACCCAAGAAAGATACAAGGTTATGATTCACCTTGCTGAAGGGCGACAAATAAACTAGGCATAATTTATCTTTCAACAATTCAAGCATCAAGTCATCAAGGCCTCTGACTCAAAGAAATCTGGCAAATTTGTGTCCAAGATAGGACTTGTTCTAAGAATGAGCAAAATGCTTGAAGACCTGCTGAAACTTCCAAGTGATGAAGCACTACTAGTTCTTATCTCTTACTGGATTCCCAAGAAAGGAACTGCCCATCTTCAGTCACTAAGGAAAAAGAGAAAAGCCAAGGCCAAGACAAGCAACCACTCTTCGAGCAACTCAATTGCCAACGCCGTTCATTCTCCAAAATCAAAGAACGGATCAATAGTTGGTTTCCAGGTTTGCTCTGATCCAGATGAGCTTATTCCATTCATTGAAATCCTTCATCCAAACTATGGAGCGGACTATTTCAGAAGCACTTACCCTCCTCTCCAGCTGACTGAAGAAAATATTTGCACCTTCTACAGTAGTGAATATGCAGTCAAAGGTACACAAAAGAAAGTGACCAATCTCCTTCTGACTCACTTTGCTTTTGTTGCACAACGTGACCAAGAGCTGTTCAAACAAATCCACCGGTATTTCTACTGGTATAATTGGAGACATTCTATGTCTATCCATTCTCACTTCTTGCTAACTGCCTTTCATGGCATGAGCTACTAGTAAGGCGAAGAAAAATGGAGCATTAAATGGATAGGATCGTCAAATCTATTTCCTCCAACTATTGTGCAAGTCCAGCACATCATGAATCACCGGCTTGTCAACAAGATCCCATCCACCGCCTTATTAGCAGACTTCAAGATCAGCATCATGCCTCAAGCAGCTGGGATTGCAAATCAATCAGTCAACTGCCCAACTGGCTCACTTTGCCGTAAACTGAACTTTGATAATTTATCAAATCAGTCAACTGAGCCATCACAACGATCTCCAACTGCCACATCAAGGATAGAGCCACATCTTTCACATATTGAAGTCGTGGCTACTTAGAAGAATCCAAGGCATGCTAATGAGAGTGATAGTGATGATGCAGACACTGCCACATCACCAAGTCTCCTATCCAAGAGCTATGTCACTCCACTACTCACATCTAGTTCAAAAGGCGTGCAATTGCCTATGAAAAATGATCAGTTTAGATCATCGCCAAAGGGAACTTCACAATTCCTTAGTCAAAGGATGAAAAACTCGTTAGTTGCCATCCAGCTTCACCTTCACCAAACCAGGAGGACAGCAAGGCCTGAACTGCCAAAGAACAAAACTACCTCCAGAAGAAGCAGTGCAGCCAGTCCAGCTAGGCCCTTCAAGAAGCGGAAACTGTTTACTGAAAGCCAAGCAAACTGATCAAGTCAACTAATCAATTCAGCTCAGTTTTCAGCTTCAGCCAGCTCATCAGCGACCACTGAAAACCAAGACTCAACTGATCATACAACCGTTGAGCAGTCAATCAGTTGGACTGTATCCCAACTGAATCCGGATAAGTTTTTTAATTTTTCAAAACTTATTATAATTAAATTGTTACTGTTGAGATTATGAAATTTCTTATATTATAGGGCTCTATCTCAGAAGTTGCCATTAATATCTCTGCCTTGCTATTAAATCAACTCTTCAAAAACGAAAAGCAAAATATAATTTTCAAATAAGACATAAATAGCAAGATCTGTAGAAAATATTTCGCTATTTATGGCAACTACCCCATTTTCAAAATTACCTCTTCTCAGCCACAAGATCATAAAGTTACCACACGATCTAACGGCTAGGATGCATGTATCATTAATTCAGCTATTCATCCATCAAATCGAACAGCTGATCAGCTAAGAGAAGCACCCAAGTGTCCTCGATCAATGCATGTTATGCTGAATATATTTATGCAAGGAGATGGAGACTCCGATTATCTACAAACTCAATCTCCTCCTTGCTTTGATTACTTGCAAACTCTCTCTTCACACTTGCATATCTAACAACACCATCTTTTTGCAGAAATGAAGCTTTCATTTCAGATGGTAGATACCAATCTGCTTTTTAAGAAGCTGAAGAAAGATAAGACTCTAAATCTAGAGTATCTTAATGCACGTCTCAGCTCAGACAACTTTCAAAGAATTTACAGGCCATTGGAGGCAACTGGCCTGCTGCCATTTTTCACAATCGTTCCACTCAAGAATTTACCTTCCCATGTTGTAGAGTTCTACTACAATGCAACCATCTCCGGTGACAACATCATCTCCACCGTCCAGAATAAAGTGATCATGGTGACAAAGGATACGATGATGTCCACCATTCACCTCCCTGGTGACGGCCCAGATGTGATGGAACTGGCACTACCGTGCAAATATGCATTGTGGGGTATTTGGAAGCATCCACATGTGCACCACCATGATTGTTCACACAGGTTGAAGGAAAGCCTGGCTAACGAGATTATCCAACTTCTCAATATCACCGGTCATATAATAGCATAGGAACTTTAAGACAGTCTAATTCTTGGACATCAAAACCCGTCTAACGGCCGCTCTCTACTTCGGGTGTAAAGCTGACTGGGCATCCTTTATTCTTGCTCAAATATGAGCAAATGTCGAGTGAGAAGAATATGATCCATCAACTGGCTCGTTCCGAGAAAAAATTGGGTTTATGAGTCGCATAAGCCACATCATTCAAAGTCAGTTTGATGAGATCATTCCAACTGGTGAACCAATCAAACGAAGGGACATGCTCCCTACCATCTACTGTAATTCAATCTCGAAGAGATCCCGCCAACCAGGAACTCTCGACTCAGGTCGTGGAAAGCAACCGGTGGTCGCCCATGCCAGCTTCTCAGAAGAACGGCAGCTGATGATTGAAAATGAGCCCCTTTCTAGACTGAGTGATCAGTCTACAATACCAGCCACCTCACAACCTCTACCCTTAGTCCATCGCGACTCACTTGAGGTTGAGTTTGAGGCAGTTCTAAACTATCAGCTGAGAAGCTGCTTCGGTCTCATTGAGGGCACTGATCCCTTCCTATTCGAGCAACTGAAATGGTACCTCCAGTACCATATCTGGCGATTCCAACTGGATGAGACAACAATGTTCCACCTCATCCGCACCCATGGATCCATCTTCTTGATCAACGAAGGAACATGGAGTAGAAACTGGATGAATCATCCACTCTCCTCGCCACCAACACTTTCGGAGATAATGGATTCGATGATCAAGAAAATCCAACTCAGTATACGAGCCGATGCTCCTCTCCCTAACAACGAACCGGCCAACTCCTTAAGCACACCATTTCTTAGAGATCTACCCATCGCTTCAACTGATGAGATCTTCACAAACTTGGCCTTGATGCACTTCAGAGAGCACGAAGTCTCTCTTACCTCTGATTAAGGTCAGTTCATGACAACTGAAGACGCCTATTCATGGCTCTCCTCGCCCATGCCAATTTCTTCAGTTCCCTCCCTCCATCGTGACAATTTGGCAACTGCCTTCATCTTCTTGACAAACTTGTCAATACCATCATGCGATCCATCCCAGCTTTTGGATGATGCCAAAAAGGAGGAAGATGGACAGTATGATGATGGATGCTTAACTCTTTAGGATCAAATTCAAAGAGAAATTCATCATGAGGGGGAAGATCAGCCTCAGGGGGAAGCATGGAGAACACAGGGAGTCCAAGAAAGAGGATAATCGAGCAGAAAGAAAAGGAGCAGTTTCAGGGAGTAAACCAGCAGTTTTAACTGCCCTTGCAAATTGAAAGCTTGGATAATATGCTTTAAGTGAATATATAATACATACTGCAATTTTTCACAATTCTTCAAATAACATGTCTCAAATAGAGTCTTGATTATGTTTATAATGCTCTGATACTTGAAGTTTGAATGCTCTGATACTTGAATGAAAGCATGCCAAGTTTGAATGCTCTGATGCTTGAATAAAAGCATGCCCAAAATGAAAGAATACTCTGCAACTTGAAGTCTAAATGCTCTAAAACTTGAATTTCATGCATACCTTGAATGCTTTGATACTTAAATGAATATCATGAATCAAAATTGCTTTGATTTCAAGAATCGGCTTAAGCAAAGTACAGTACGTATATCAAACGTACATTTGCAATTTTTCCATCATCATCGACAAGGTTTTGACATCATTAAAAAGGGGGAAATTGTTAGGAAAAAACTATCAAGGAACCTTAATTAGGTTTTGATGAGATGTCAAAATTATTTATGAAAAACTGACAAAAATTCAAGTTGTAGATCTGAGCTGATCAATCCAGAGCATAAAAAAGGAACTCAAGTAAAGCCAAAGTCAAATCATGGTCTGCAAGCTGAAGGATATGTCATCCAGTCAGAAGTCAACTCAACTGAGAAGTCAAAAAGTCAAATCAGTCGAAACAAACTGACAACTAAGTCAGCTGAGCTGAGGGAGAAAAGAGTCAACTAAGACTGAAGGAACTGATAAGAGATCAGTTTAGACTGAAGACTAGAAGTATCCAACTGATGGCCGAACTGAAGTAAACAAGACAAATCAGCTAAAGGCTAGAACTGAAGTCAGTCAGCTTATGATTAGTCAAGCTGACAGGAAAGCTCAAAAGAAATCAGTCAAGCTGACAAGCTAGCCAAGAACTTGAGTCGAACTCGAGAAACAAGCTCAAAACTGCCAACTGGAGCAATGGCCAAAGTGAGCTGACAAGCTCAAAACTGCCAACTGGAGCAATGGCCAAACTGAGCTGATAAGCTCAAAACTGCCAACTGGAGTAACGGCCAAACTGAGCTGACAAGCTCAAAACTGCCAACTGGAGCAATGGCCAAATTGAGCTGACAAGCTCGAAACTGTCAACTGGAGTAACGGCCAAATTGAGCTGACAAGCTCGAAACAACCAACTGGAGCAATGATCGAACTGAACAAACAAGTTCAGTACTGCTAACCGGAACTCAAAACTGAAGCCAGAGAACCCTAGAGTTATTGCTCAAACTGGCGAATCTTGAAATAAATGCTTCAACAAAGATCCTGGAATTAAATATCCAATAAAGATCGATTGGCAAAGTAACGGCTATTTCAACCAAAAGCTCCAGCGATCAATAAAGAACATCTACCATTGATGAGCCAACAGAGCCACCGATCAATGGAACTCAACGGTCATAAAATCACTCCTCTATAAAAGACGAGTGAATCAGAGTTTTAAACACTCTTGAAATATTAAAGCAAGAGCTTTTCTTTCTTTCTCCCAATTAGCTAAAGTTCAGCATTTAATAAAAACTGCGAGAGTCCAACTGAGAAAAAGAATTCAAAGAGTCGAGATATTGAGCCAGCTGTTAATGATCCAGCCAGGGCAGCCTTCTCAGTTTCAGCTATACAACGATGAACTACCCAGCTTAATAGAAGGAGCACATCAGTTGATACCCCCTGTTCAAGACTAACCTCTTAAAGATCGAGAGAGATCTAAAACCTTGTAAAGACGACAATAGCACCTACCTTCCTAATGAGCAGTTAGTGACTTCAAGTGTGAGTCATCGACCCGCTGAGGTAGCGAGCAGTTACTAGGTTCAGCCAACTGTCCTTCATTGTGTAATTTGTAAAGAAACTCAAGTCATATAGTGAAGTTGCCCTTCTGCGTAAGGAAGAGAGGACGTAGAATTTTGAGACTTCGAACCTCTATAAATCACTTGTGTGCTGTATTTGTTTTGACTACTGCATATCTTTAAACTGTACACAAGTTCACATAATCTGCACCAAGCAGTCATAACTGATCAACCAATTTATGCATAGATAAGTTTCTCTAAAGCGAGTCAAAGGGCCCTATTATTCCGCATTTAAAGTAAAAAGTTTTCAATCAGCTTATTCACCCCCCCTCTAAACTGATATCGACTCGCCCGAGACCAACAATTTAGTTCCCGAACTTCGAGTTTTCTCCATAATACCATTTCGGAAGCGGAATAACTTGCCGGACAAAACTTACCGCTTTGCCATAACCTAAATGTACTTTCGGCCAAATTCGATCATTTTCAAGGTGAAATTTACTGGTGAATGTTTTCCGGTTTTTCCGTTTCTTTGGATTTGTTTTCCTTTACACCCATACATCGAAACTGACCCCATTGCAGCCTACTTGATGGTGTTTTGAATACCCCTTGGTACTTTGGAAGTCAAGTTCGAGCTCTTGACTAGTGTTGGATGATCTAGCATCAGTTCTACCGAGGATTTGAAGCATAAAGTTGAGTGATATACACGAGAGTTAAAAAAAACAAGTGAGGTCCTTTTACTTTTGTTTTCTTTGTTTTATTTCTTTTGCAGGTACCAATGGAATCAGAGATGGTTATAATAAGATGCATGATAAGGCACCTGCATCGCCTAGTACTCTTACAGACACGACTTCATCGATGCCACAACCGTGGGATGCCCAGTACCACCATCAAGAACTGGAGCATAAGCTAGATAGTTTGTTGGCCAAAATGATGGCACAGCTCAAGCCTCTTACTGCTTGAATTCCTGTACGACCAGTTCAATGCCATTCTATCCAGCCAGAATGAACAGCTCGGTAACTAGCCGTGGCTCATCAGCCAGAAATATAAGTAGCCGAGCCAGCCAGAGCGAATGCTAGAGCACCACAAGTTCGGCATCGCCAACCTCAAGTATAGTTTAATGATCCCAATGATCGTGATGCTGAAGAAGATTTTGGTGTTTTTGTAGAGGAATTAGAGGCCGAATATGATCTATTTCAGAGACGTGACCGACCATGTCAGCCTTACAGATATGTAGCCCGACGTGCGGATCCCGACAGCTTGTTGAATAACATCAAGACAAGCATATCAGAATTCGAGGGACTACATGATCCAGACCTTTATCTCGACTGGGAGAGAAAGGTTGACAAGATTTTTGACTGCTATGATTTTCCTAAGCAGAATAAGGTCTAGTTAGCCTCGTTAGAGTTCAGAGGATATGCAGCCACCTGGTGGGAGTTCCAGTAGAACCGGCGACCCCGAGAACGCCACCCGCCTATTGATTCGTGGCATGAGATGAAGGACGTCATGACAGGACGCTTCATTCCGGTACATTATGAGCGTGACCTCGTGTAACGCCCCAAACTACTCCGTTTGGCCACGTCACTTAATATATAATTTACTTACATATTTTGTGTACTTATTTTAATATGAGCGGAGGCTTAGGTCAAAATATGATACTATACATAGCACGATGAGGTAAGGCATCATAGTTTACAATATTAATTTTGTCCTATGAAGCATGCAATCATCTAACCTATCGAGCTCATAGGCTTACACAACCCGCCCGTCTAGCACCCTAAATTAACAAACATAATATAGGGATTCATCAACATAATTCGCACATAGAAGGCTCCAAGGTCAAACGACCCGCCTTTAAGTTGTTTGGCATAGTTATCAAATTATATACATCATAACCTACAAAAGATCGGGCTATTCCCATCCCCAATAATCATTGATCATAAAGCAAAAAGAGTGATCAATGTAATAATGATAGTAATGCAAGTATATTTCAAAAGAAGAGCATGCAAAAGATAAACACAAGCTTGTGGGGTTCTCTTGTGTTCACAACGCTCCTACTCGGGCTCCGACTCCTCAACCTGAAATTCATTGAATGAATGGGGTGAGTATTTAACAACATACTCAGTGGGGAACACTGTAAACAGTTATAGCCAATTGCACAAGTGAAAATATAACATATGGACTTTTCTTTTCATTGTGGAGACTAGTCTCAACCCCGTAGGGTCTAAACATCATGATGCCCCCGTTAATGAACATCTTTATCCCTGTAGGGATGCCCGCAGACATCCTACCCCCCAGGGAGGACATTAACAGGTCTATGTTCGATCCAAAGGATCTCTGCCCCGAAGGGTCTCTTTGTCGACCCCGAAGGATCTCTTTCATTCACTGGTCCGAAGACCCTTCATACATATACAATCAAAGCACAATAGTAACTATAACCTTACACGTGTTCACAGTTTAGAGTTACCCCACCTTAAAAGACGCTTTTGAATCCTTTTAACCTTGAATACTCCTTTGCCGTGCACAAGTTGTCCTCCTCGAGCTCCAATACGTCACCTATCACCTTTTTATTCTCTTTTCAATTTAGATGTCGAGTTATACAAATAAATCATAACTTTGAGTAAACTCATGCTATACTTTACTTTAAGGTCTTCAAACATATCCATATACACAATCATGGATATACAAGCTCATACTACGATTTTGGACTCAAAATATGCATTAAAACTCTTTGAAGCATTTGATCGAACACATCACGGGCACACATTTAAACCACAAACTCATGACTCATTTTAAATCCTTTAGACCCAACATTTCAAATACAAACACCTTTATCCTAGGGCTCTAACATACATGAAACTCAACCCCATACAACCCACACAACATCTCCAAACGATTATCAACAAAACAAAGGGAAATAAGGGCAAAAATCCAAACCCTAGCAACAATGAACCATAGGAATCCAATATAACTTCACATATAGCTTCAAGGAGATAAATAAACCATATGTTCAAGATATCAAGCAAGGAAATCAACAAAATCGAGAATCCTCAAATTTGGGTAACAAACCCTAATTTCCAAAACAACAAGAAATAGGTGTTTAACCCCCGTGAAGGAGAGGTGTAGAGGTTACCTTTGTTGATGGATGATGATGGAAGAATCTACTCCACAAAGATGAAGGATTTGTAGAGAGAAATGGAGAGGAGAATCGCCCAAATGAAAAGAAAGTGAGAAGGAAATGAACAAGTGTTGTATTTATAGGTAGAGAATCCCCGGACCCGCGCGACCGCGCAGCCCCCGCGACCGCGGAACCCCTCTCTCGGCCCACGCTCCCCGCGAGCGCGCGTCCCTCGCCTGCCCCGCGGGCGCGCAGTCTCCCGCGACCGCGCACGTCCCCGCGGGCGCGCACCTCCCCGCGAGCGCGCGACATGCCAAAAATCATCCCCCTTATTTTAAACGACTCCCGAACTTAAACCACTCCATTTTCCTTTAAATTTTCAAGGCACTTTTAATACATACTCCCGATCAACTCAGCGTTAGGGTGTTCAAGGTATGGAAAAATATTAATTTAAATATAAACACACTCGATTATCATCACATAACTCGACAAATTTTAACATTAAATATTAACGTGTATTATACACTTAGTATAATACCACCGTGCTATGACGTATTGGCTCGAGTAAGACAACCTGCAATAAAACAACGGCATAACATACAAACATACTCACATAATTAATATTCAACAATATTAATTTGAAATCATTTACTAAAATTATAATTTATAATTTAGCAAAAAGGGTCGGGGTATCACACCTCGAGAAGAGATTGAACCGAATAAAGTAGGGTACACATTCTATAGAGGAGTACTGTAACACCACAAACTACTCCGTTTGGCCACGTCTTTTAACATACTTGTAACGCTCCAAACTACTCCATTTGGCCACGTCACTTAATATACTTGTAACGCCCCAAACTACTCCGTTTGGCCACGTCCCTTAACAAATAATTCAATTACATGCATTGGCATTCTCATAATAAATTGAGCGGAAGCTAAAGTCAAATTGCATAATGAGGTACAATGTCATATATCCGGATATAAATTTTTCTTCCACAATTATAACATGCAACCTATAAAAATCTACCATGTCACATAACATAGTATTTAACAGAAGCATAGAATAAACCCATCCACATCATTCATACAATAACCTAACCTATCGGGCTCGTAGGTCTTAGACAACCCGCCCGTCTTGTACCCTAAATTAACAAACATAGCATAGGAATTTGACGACATATATATACATAATGTAGGCTCCTAGGTCAATTGACCCGCCCTTAAAACATTAACATAATATATCGAGTTAAAGATAGCAATACCAGAAAAGATCGGGCTATTCCCATCCCCAATAATCATTGATCATAAAACAAACGGATGATTAACGTAATAATAATATCATGAGTACTTCAAAAGCACAAAAGAAAACACAAGCTTGTGGGGGTTCTCTTGTGTTCACAACGCTCCTACTCGTGCCTCGACTCCTTAACCTTAAATTTATTGAATGAATGGGGTGAGTATTTAACAACATACTCAGTGGGGAACACTGTAAACAGTTATAGCCAATTGCACAAGTTAAAATATAACATATGAATACTTCTTTTCTTTGTGGAGGCTAGCCTCAACCCCGTAGGGTCCAAACATCATGATGCCCCCGTTAATGAACATCTTTATCCCTGTAGGGATGCCCGCAGATATGCTACCCCCCAGGGAGGACATTAGCGAGTCTATTATCGATCCGGAAGGATTTCTTTTGTCGACCCTGAAGGATCTCTATTATGCCCTGAAGGGTCTCTTTCATCTCTGGTCCGAAGACTCTTCATACTTATACAATCAAAGCATAACTATAACCTTACACGTGTTCACAGTTTAGAGTTACCCCACCTTATGAGATGCTTTCAAATCTTTCTCAACCTTGAAATACTCATTTGCCGCCCACAAGTTGTCCACCTCGAGACACAACACGTCACCTAGCACCTTTTTAATTTCCTTTTTCATTTTAGATGTCGAGTCATACAATTAAATCATAATTTAGACCAAACTCATGCTATACTTTACTTTAAGGTCTTCAAACATATCCATATACACAATCATGGATATACAAACTCATATCATGATTTTGGACTCCAAAATACACATTAAAACTCTTTGAAGCATTTAATCGAACACGTTACGTGCACAAATTTAAACCACATGATCAAGACTCAATTTAAATCCTTTAAACACAACATTTCAAATACAAACACCTTCATCCTAGAGCTCTAACATACATGAAAATCAACCTCATACAACCCTCATAACACCTCCAAGCGACAATCAACATATCAAGGGAAATTAGGGCAAAAATCCAATCTTTAGCAATAATGAACCATATGAATTCGATATAACTTCACATATAGCTTCAATGAGGTAAATAAACCATTTGTTCAAGATATTTAGGCAAGAGGATCAATAGAATCGAAAACCCTAATTTTTTGGGTATGAACCCTAGATTCAAATCAACAAGAATGGAGCTTAATCATCAAGAGGAATGTGGTACTAGATTACCTTAGATGATGGATGATGATGGTAGAATTACCTTCCAAAAGTTGAAGGATTTATTGAGAAAGAGATGGAGGAAATCGCCCAAAAGAGAGAAGAAAATGAAGGTGAAATGAATAAGTGTGGTATTTATAGGTAGAAATTCGGAAGGAAAATCCCCAGACCCGCGTGACCGCGCAGCCCCCGTGACTGCGCAACCATGCTCTCGGCCAACGCTCCCCGCGAGCGCGTAGCTCTGCACCGGCGCGCGCCTCTCGCCCAACCCGCGGGCGCGCAGCCTCCCGCGGCCGCGCACCACCCCTCGGGCGCGCGGTGTGCCAGTCTCAACTCCCTTTAGTATTTCGACTCCCGGACATTTTCGACTCCATTTAACTTTAAATTTTTCGAAGTACTTTTAATACACACCGAAAAAGCAGGGGGCGTTGCCCCTAGCCCTTATCGGGGTGCTTCACCCCCTGAACCCCCGACTCGCTGACCGGACAGCGAGAGCCCCGTTCGGCTCAGCATTGGGGTGCTCAAGGTATGGCAATCATAAAATTAAATGCAATAACATTCATCCTTTAACACATAACTCGACACTTTAGTATTTAAAATTCAAACTGTATTATATACTTAGTATAATACCACTGTGTGCTATGACGTATTGGCTCGAGTGGAACAACCTGCATAAAACAACGGCATAATACAAACATACTCACATGATTAATATTCAAATAATATCAATTCAAAACCATTTTCCAAAAATTATAATTCATAATTTTGAAAAAGGATCGGGGTATCACAATCTCCCAAACTTTTAAAAATTTCATCCTCGAAATTAGCCTAACATTTCTGTTAAATTGTGATATGGAGCTATAATATCAACTTCTTTCTTTCAAGGCCTCAACGGGTCCACTTCAACTCCGTTATACTTTCATTAAGGGAACCCCACGGGTTCGAAGAGTGTGAACTCTTCTATCAATCACAGCAATTGGGACTTCTTCATACGTCAAGTCTTTTGAAACTTGCACTATGTCATATGAAATGACATGACTAGGGTCAGACACATATCGTCTAAGCAACGATACATGGAAAACATCATGCACACCCGCCCAATCTGGAGGTAGTGCTACGCAATAGGCAACTTCACCTAGTTCCTCTAGAATCCCAAATGGTCCCACATAACGTGGATGCTATTTACCCTTCTTCCCAAATCTAACCACTCCTCTTATTGGTGCAATCTTCTAGAATACTTTGTCACCAATCTCGAAGCTCACATCTTTTTCCTTTACATCAGCATAAGATTTCTGGCGATCTTAAGCTATCTTGATTCTCCTTCTTATCTTCTTCAAAGCTTGAGCATCTTCTTTCTTTTCTTTCTTATGAAATATCTCTTGAAACATCGCTTAACACGAGCTCCTTATAATCTTGCATTCGAGTGGACCTCCAGAAACTATTCGAGCAACAGAATAAAAGAAAAATTCACTAAACTTGCTCTTCGAGCACTGGACGTGCGGTCTCAACGAGTCCATCCTTCTTTTATCTTGCTTGGCTTTACTTCTGCTTCTTACTTATCGCAGCTTTGAGAAACTTCAATGAACTCTAACTATACGACAAATTTGAATAATTAGGCGCTTACTTTGATGGTTCCTTGCACGTTCTATCACGTTGAAAACTCGTTTTATCTTTATCTTTACTTCCTAAGGTTCGACTTCTTCATCTTCTTGAGACGTACTTCGCGATGTGCTTCTTAAATTCTCAACACAACTTAGATCTAAACTGCTTCGTCGCAGTTATCTCTTTTCCTCAAAGCAGTCATCTGACTTCGTGGCTCCTGCTGTTGGTCACCATCGCTTGCAGGCATAACGATCGCACGTCTGGACTTTTTAACTGCACGCTCAGAACTCACATGCCGACATTCCTTAGATTGCCTCTAAACACAACAAGCTGAGAAATCTTCTTGGGAACGCACATCCTAAACTTTAGAAAATACTATCTGGCACTTACTTCGATTCTACTTCCTACTAGGAAATAATATCTCCTATTTCTCCAACCTTGACTAAAAGGAATACTGCTATATACTCTATGCTCTATTTTGAGATCCACACTTGAGTTCTATGAGTGGGGACAGAATAAATGACTACCTCAGAGTGAGGGCTTTATCTTGATCAATAATTCTTTAACAAGCTCAAAAACTGGAAGAGATATAATACTAGGTTATATATGTCAAAAAAACATTTCCTTTTTAGAGGACTTATAAACTTGAAGAGTTCTTGCATATAACAAAGATATAGAAGAAATCAACGGTTAGCAACTGAAAAGTGTGCTAAAATATTTTCACAAGGGCATCAACATAGCCTATCAAGGAAATGATATTACTAATTCTTGATGATCAAAGAAGTATCATTCAAAAGATTGCAAATTATCCCAATGGATATAATCAAAGAATTTCAAATGGTACAAATGGAGAATTTCAATTGATACGAAGCTATTGAAGGGCAATTGATTCAATTAACAAGAGGATAAATCGATTTCAAAAGATAATGAACAAATCGATTCTATTGACACGAGAATGAATAAATAGACTTATCAAAAACTTCTATCATACTGAAACTCTCAATCTATCGAATACTAGGTCTACCTTCTTAACAATCTTTTCTTTGGGTCTTCTCTTTCTTGAGCATCACGTACCTTCTTCTTGGCGAGGTTGCTATGGAATAGCACAAGTCGGTTGGACTTCAAATGGCTTCGCTTGGTTGGAAGGTAGCTCTTTTGGCTTGAGGCATCAGCTTCAACATTCGCCTTTCCAGGATGATATAAGATCGTACAGTCGTAATCTTTCACCAACTTTAACCATCTTTTTTGACACAAATTCAAATCCTTCTTGGTGAAGAAGTACTTCAAGCTTTTGTGGTTGGTGCAAATCTCACACTTGCTCCCATAAAGATAATGCCTCAAAATCTTCAATGCATGAACTATAGCAGCTAGTTCGAGATCATGCGTTGGATAATTATGCTCATGCGTCTTCAACTGTCTTGATGTGTACGCCACTACCTTTCCATGTTGCATCAAAACACACCCAAGTCCTTGCTTCGAGGCGTCACTGAAGATGACAAGGCCTTCAGTCCCATCAGGAATGGTCAACATCGAGGCTGACCCAAGACGTCGCTTTAATTCTGAAAACTCTGCTCACACTTCTTGCTCCATTGAAACTTCTCATTCTTCCTCGTTAATCGTGAAAAAGGGGCCCGATATCTTGGAAAACCCCTCGATAAATCTTCTATAGTAGCCCACCAGTCCTAGGAAACTTCGGACTTCATTAACATTCGATGGCGTCTTCCAATTGCTAACAGCTTCCACCTTTGACGGATCTACTTCGATTCCATTTGACGTCACAACGTGGCCAAGGAATGCCACTCATTCTAACCCGAACTCGCATTTTGAAAATTTTGCATACAATTCTTCTTTCCTTAGCATCTCCAATACGATTTTGAGATGCTCAGCGTATTGCTCCTTGCTTCTTGAATAAATCAAGATATCATCGATGAAGACTATCATGATTCGGTCAAAGTACGGATGGAACACTCGATTCATCAAGTCCATGAAGACTCCAGGCGCATTGGTCAATCCAAAAGGTACCACCGTGAACTCGTAATGCCCATAACGCATTCTAAATGCCGTCTTTGGGATGTCACTCTCTTTGATCTTCAATTGATGATCACCGGATCTCAAGTCGATCTTTGAAAACACACAGGCTCTCTTCAGTTGATCGAACAAATCCTCAATTCTTGGCAGCGGATACTTGTTCTTGATCGTTAATCGGTTCAATTCTCTATAATCAATGCACATCCGCATTGATCCATCCTTCTTCTTCACAAATAACACCGGTACTCCTCATGGTGAAACACTTGGTCAGATCAACTTGTTTTCAAGCAACTCTTGAAGTTGAACTTTGAGCTCTTGCAACTCCTTTGGTGTCATTCTATACAGAGCTTTAGTTATTGGTGCCGCACCTGGCACTAGGTCGATGGTGAACTCGATCTGACGGTCAGGAGGAAACCCTGGCACCCTTTCTTCTTTAATAACTTGATTGCCTTCATTGCTGTAATGATTCTCTGAGTTGACCTCATTTTTGCACCATGGAAGACTAGCTTAGGCTCGTCCGGAAAATTGAATTCGACCTTGTGATCACAACATCGAATCGTGGCATGATTCCCACTCAACCAATCCATACCTAGGATTACGTCGAAATCACGCATCTCCAAGACATGGAGATCTGCTCTCAGCACTCTATCATTGATTTCTAGCTTCAGGCCATATGCCATCTTGCTAGAAGAAACTTTCCTTCCTTAAGGAATACTGATTCTAAGAATTCACCACTATCTTTGCATGAAATGCCAAGCTCGGAATAGCTGTTTGGCACACTAGCTCCCTTGGTTAATGTCATTCTTAAGGCTAATTCGAGGACTACTAAAGCACTTTTCAACATTTCATAATCAAGAAAGCACACAACTTCGAAGATTTTGTTTCTTTAAAGCATGCATCAGGAATTTAAAACATCATAGTTGATCGTGACAACAGATACATTTCATTCATCTATATTGTCTAACTTCGGACCATTCATTCTTTTCTTTTGTCCAACTTCGGACCATTCATTCTTTTCTTTTATCCAACTTCGGACCATTCTTTTCTTCTTTAACATGTTATCACGATTTAATTAACTCTTAAACTTCTTTAACTTCTTTCCTGACACAATCTATTAATAGACCCCCATTCACATTACTCATACTTAAAAATCTTTAAAAGTACATACCTTAGGATCGGAGTCAAGCCGAGTAGCTGTCGTGAACACCCACCTACATTTCTGATATATAAATCAATCACATACAGAAACGAGTCTACAGGAGCGTAGACCCGCTCTGATACCAATTTGTAACGCCCCAAACTACTCCATTTGGCCACGTCACTTAACATACTTGTAACGCCCCAAACTACTCCGTTTGGCCACGTCTCTTAACAAATAATTCATTTACATGCATTGGCGTTCTCATAATAAATTTAGCGGAAGCTAAGGTCAAATTGCATAATGAGGTACAATGTCATAATTCCGGATATAAATTTTTCTTCCACAATTATAACATGCAACCTATCAAAATCTACCATGTCACACAACATAGTATTTAACGGAAGCATAGAATAAACCCATCCACATCATTCATACAATCACCTAACCTATCGGGCTCATAGGTCTTAGACAACACACCCGTCTAGCACCCTAAATTAACAAACATAGAATAGGAATTTGACGACATATATATACACAATGTAGGCTCCTAGGTCAATCGACCTACCCTTAAAACATTAACATAATATATCGAGTTAAACATAGCAATATCTCAAAAGATCGGGCTATTCCCATCTCCAATAATCATTGATCATAAAATAAAAGGATGATTAACGTAATAATAATATCATGAGTACTTCAAAAGCACAAAAGAAAACACAAGTTTGTGGGGGTTCTCTTGTCTTCACAACGCTCCTACTCGTGCCTCGACTCCTCAACCTGAAATTCATTGAATGAATGGGGTGAGTATTTAACAACATACTCAGTGAGGAACACTGTAAAATAGTTATAGCCAATTGCACAAGTGAAAATATAACACATGGATACTTCTTTTCTTTGTGGAGGCTAACCTCAACCCCGTAGGGTCCAAACATTATGATGCCCCCATTAATGAACATCTTTATCCCTGTAGGGATGCCCGCAGACATACTACCCCCACAGGGAGGACATTAATGAGTCTATTATCGATTATGAAGGATCTCTTTTGTCGACCCTGAAGGATCTCTGTTATGCCCCCGAAGGGTCTCTTTCATCTCTGGTCCGAAGACCCTTCATACTTATACAATCAAAGCACAACAATAACTATAACCTTACACGTGTTCATAGTTTAGAGTTACCCCACCTTATGAGACTCTTTCAAATCTTTCTCAACCTTGAAATACTCCTTTGCCGCCCACAAGTTGTCCACCTCGAGCCACAATACGTCACCTAGCACCTTTTTAATTTCCTTTTTCATTTTAGATGTCGAGTTATACAATTAAATCATAATTTAGACCAAACTCATGTTATACTTTGCTTTAAGGTCTTCAAGCATATCCTTATACACAATCATGGATATACAAACTCATATCATGATTTTGGACTCCAAAATACACATTAAAACTCTTTGAAGCATTTAATCGAACACGTTACGTGCACACATTTAAACCACATGATCAAGACTCAATTTAAATCCTTTAAATCCAACATTTAAAATAGAAACACCTTCATCCTAGAGCTCTAACATACATGAAAATTAACCCCATACAACCCTCATAACACCTCCAAGCAACAATCAACATATCAAGGGAAATTACGGCAAACATCAAATCTTTAGCAACAATGAACCATAGGAATTCGATATAACTTCACATATAGCTTCAACGAGGTAAATAAACCATTTTTTCAAGATATTTAAGCAAGAGGATCAATAGAATCGAAAACCCTAATTTTTGGGTATGAATCCTAGATTCAAATCAACAAGAATGGAGCTTAATCATCAAGAGGAATGTGGTACTAGATTACCTTAGTTGATGATGGTAGAATTTCCTTCCAAAAGTTGAAGGATTTCTTGAGAGAGAGAGATGGAGGAAATCGCCCAAAAGAGAGAAGAAAATGAAGGTGAAATGAATAAGTGTGGTATTTATAGGTAGAAATTCGGAAGGAAAATCCCCGGACCCACGCGACCGCGCAGCCCCCGCGACTGCGCAACCATGCTCTTGGCCAACGCTCCCCGCGAGCGCGCAGCCCCGCACCGGCGCACGCCTCTCGCCCACCCCACCGGCACGCAGCCTCCCGCGGGCGCACACGGCCCCGCGGCCGCCCACCAGCCCGCGGGCGCGCGGTGTGCCAGTCTTAACTCCCTTTCATATTTCAACTCCCGGACATTTTCGACTCCATTTAACTTTAAATTTTTCGAAGTACTTTTAATAAACACCGAAAAAGCAGGGGGCGTTGCCCCTAGCCCCCATCGGGGCGCTTCGCCCTCTGAACCCCCGACTCGCTGACCGGGCAGCGAGACCCCCATCCGGCTCAGCATTGGGGTGCTCAAGGTATGGCAATCATAAAATTAAATGCAATAACATTCATCCTTTAACACATAACTCGACACTTTAGTATTTAAAATTCAAACTGTATTATATACTCAGTATAATACCACTGTGTGCTATGACGTATAGGCTCGAGTGGAACAACCTGTATAAAACAACGGCATAATACAAACATACTCATATGATTAATATTCAAATAATATCAATTCAAAACCATTTTCCAAAAATTATAATTCATACTTTAGAAAAAGGATCGGGGTATCACAAGTACCACAGAGAACTCCAGACAGCCCTCAATCGAGTTGGGAAAGAAAAGACATTGGTTGCTACAATCAACCGATATATTGAGGGAATGAACCTAGGCATCACCTGTGAAGTTGAGTTTAGGGACTTCACCAATATTGAGGCCATGATCCACTATGCCTCAATTGTAGAGCGGCAGCTTAGAGATGGCCGCAGGAGACCATCACAGTCTAGGCCAGTCTTCACAGCCCGCTCACCGTTTTGAGCAGTTTGCACCACCGCCTTCCCGCACACCTGAGTACAATTCACCTACACCGAACAGAGGTAATCCAAATCGAACAGTGCAGTTCAGTCAGTCTTCGAATAGTACTCTAGGGAGAGCATGTGACGTTCAATGTCACAAGTGCAGAGGTTGGGGACACTTCCAAACCCAGTGTCTGAACCGCCGAATTCTTTTCCTTACCGAGCAGAATGAGTTGGAGTCAGCAAGTGAGGAGGAGCTCGATGAAGCAGAAGTGGAACGAGGTATTGAACAGCCCTTTAACTATCCACCTGTTGACGAGATTGAAGATGAGAAGCTGAAGTAAGCCCATGTCAGTCTTGTTTTGATCCGAGCACTGAGCCTGATTCAAGAAGAGGATCAGAATGACCAGCGCGAGAACATCTTCTATGCTAGTTGTACTATCTAAGATAAGACATGCTCGCTCATCATTGACAGTGGTAGCATCATGAACGCGATCAGCTAGTACGCAGTATGGAAGTTGAATCTCATTCTACAAAAAAACACCCCAAGCCGTACCGTTTGCAGTGGCTGACTGATCGAGGAGAAATCCGTGTTGGATATCAGGTAAGTGTTACTTTCTTTCTTAGTCTATTTGTTGATACTGTACTTTGTGATGTCATCCCTATGGAGGCATCGCATATATTGTTTGGCCATCCGTGGCAGTTTGACAGGAAGGTGATTCATGATAGATTCGCCAACACTTATACTGTGACCCGAGATGGACGGTCACCAGAATGTGGCCATTGATGCTTAAGGATGTCAATGAAGATCAAATGAGAATGCAGGAGAAATTCAGAGAGGAGAAGGAGAAACGGGTTAAGAGTAAGTCCCCAGCCCCACTAGGCCAACAGTTGGCTGACCCTAAGACCACCAAGGGGTCGTCATCCACTTCCAAGGGTGCAACTAAGGTTGCCCATGTGGCCATTTTGGATCCTTCCAGTGGATCCAGTTCAGATACAGTGCACAGAAACTTGTTTATCAGTGCAAAAGGAGTACAAAAAGCCGTTAAAGCTGGTATGCCTATAGTTCTACTTACTTTTAAGGCTAATGATACTTCTGATACTATTGTTCCTTCTATTTTGTCGCCTCTGATAGATGAATTCAAGGATGTATTCCTAGAGAAGATACTGAGTGGTCTATCGCTAATTCGAGGAATTGAGCACAAGATCAACTTCCAACTGGGAGCAGTCCTCCCAAACTGACCAGCCTACTATTCCAGCCCCGAGGAGATGAAAGAGATAGATCGTCAAGTCAAAGAGTTGCTGGAGAAGAAGCAGATCAGAGAAATCTTGTCACTGTGCGTAGTACCCGTCATTCTCGTGCGGAAGAAGAACAATGAGTGGCGCATGTGCATGGACTGCTGCACTATTAATAAGATAACGGTAAAGTATCACTTCCCTATTCCTCATCTAGATAACATATTAGATGAACTGTCTAGAGCATCTGTCTTGGCTAAAATTGATTTACGTTCTGGCCATTTCCAAGTGCATATGAGTGAAGGGGATGAATGGAAGACTGTGTTCAAAACGAAGCATGGGTTGTACGAATGGCTTGTCATGGCATTTGGGCTTACCAACACCCCTAGTACATTGATGCATCTAATGAACCATATCTTGATGGATGTGATTGGAAAATATGTTTTGGTCTACTTTGATGACATCCTCATTTACAGTACTTGCATTCCTAATCATGTTAGACATCTTAGGCGTGTTTTTGAAGTGCTGCGTGATGCAAAATTATATGCTAATTTGTCTAACTGTACCTTTTTCATGAATGAGGTTGTTTTTCTTGGTTTTGTGGTGAGTAGTCTTGGAGTTGAGGTAGATAGGTCGAAGGTTAAGGCCATTGAGGAGTGGCCCATGCCAAAAACCTGTGCTGAGGTTTGATCATTTCATGGCTCAACTGGTTTCTATCACCGTTTTGTGTGAAACTTTTCTAGTATAGCCGCTCCATTAACTTAGTTGAGTCGTAAGGATAGGAAATTTGAGTGGGATAAAGCCCAAGAGCATGCTTTTAATCTGTTGACATTGAAATTATGTAATGCTCCTATTTTGGCTTTACCTGATTATGATAAAATGTTTGAGATTGAGTGCGATGCCTCTAGTATAGGCATTTGTGCTGTTTTGTCACAGGAAAATAAGCATGTCTCGTTCTTCAGCAAAAAGCTCAATAGCGCAGCATTGCGGTATTCCACCTATGATAAGGAGCTTTAGGCACTGAAGAGGTCATTGGAGACGTGGCAGCAGTACCTGCGCCTGAGGGAGTTCGTGGTTCATATGGATCACGAGTCATTCAAGCATTTGAAGGGACATTAGAGCTTGAACTCGCGCCATGCTCAATAGGTGGAGTTTATAGAGTTGTTCTCTTATGTGATCAAGTACAAAAAGGGAGAGGAGAATGTGGTTGCTGATGCACTCTCCCGCAGGTACGCACTGATATCTGTTATGCATGCACAGTGTCTAGGTCTTGAGCATGTTAAGATTCTTTATGCTTCTGATCCGTTCTTTGGACCTACTTTTGCATCTTGTGTTGGTAAATCACGTGTTGTGGATTCATATTACATTGTTGATGGATTTCTATTTAAGGATACAAAATTGTGCGTGCCTGATTGTTCTATACGAGAGTTGTTTATTTTGGAGTTGCATGCTGGGGGTCTTATGGGTCATTTTGGTGTCAATAAGACGTTAGATCTTTTGCATGAGCATTTTTATTGCCCTCGCATGAAAAGAGATGTTAGATGTATTACATGTAGGAAGGCTAAATACACATCGAGTCCGTTTGGTCTTTATACTCTTTTACCAGTGCCATCTGCTCCTTGGGTAGATATTTCCATGGACTTTATTTTAGGTTTGCCTCGATCAAAATCTGGTAAAGACTCTGTGTTTGTGGTTGTTGATCGTTTCTCCAAAATGTCTCATTTTATTGCATGCAAAAAGACTGATGATGTTGTTAATATTGCAAATCTGTTTTTCCGTGAGGTAGTCCGTTTGCATGGGACTCAAAATTCTTGGGACATTTTTGGAGAGTTTTGTGGGGAAAGTTGGGTACTAAACTGTTATTTTCTACTGCATGTCATCCACAGACGGATGGTCAGACTGAGGTAGTAAATAGGACGTTGGGTACTCTTTTACATGCATCAGTGAAGAATAATCTAAAATCGTGGAAAGAACGTGAAGTTACATAAACTGGGCTGTCATGTTCATTATCATGTACTTGAACATTATCGTGAACATGTATGGTCAGAATATAAAAACTTAAACAAATAATGAACACGAGTTTGGTAACCCTGTTCGATCAACTGATCTACGTCAGGGGGACTTATCAAGTCGGTGAGAAATAATTTACTACTCCATTGAATGGTTACAAAGGTTATTACACGAAGACTCTCGTCACTCGACCCCTTTCCTACCCGATTCAACCTCTTTCACTAAATTGAATTGTGAGCTCCCCTCACAACCTAGAATCCCTCTAGTTCCCACAGAAAATTTCTTCTGAGACTCCTCTAAGTGTGTATGAAAGTGAGCTTCAAACATAGACTATAAACACAATGATCTAACCGATCAAACCTAGTCTACCCAAATACTATATGCTTCGAATGTGAAGTCTTTTAACTCTCAGCCCTTTAGTGTATTCATAAAAGCTAGTGTCACCTAATCTAGTCTGATTCCCATATTATTTATAAACAACAGCTATAGCCTTAACAAGGTAATCAGAAGTCCTACTTTAACTAGGATTCAACAAGGAAATAATTTCCATAATTAAATCGGACTTTCCTAGTTTAGATGTCTTCCTTGAATAGAACTCCTTCTTTCCTTCTTGATCTTCAACACGAACAAGGTAGCTTCTATTATGAAACGTCCATCTTGAATCTGCAGTACCAGCTCTTTGATTCCAACATGATACGTCTCTTGTAAACTCATTGGACAACCATGTACATGATCATGTTCCTGAACATGACTAAGTACATGTCTTGATCTTCAATAAGATTGACGGCGGAATGTTCACAGAAATGTCCAGAACATGTTATTCGAACATGAATAACAAAAACCTTTTTGTGTTCTTTTAAAATTGCCATAATATCTAAACAGATAATGACAATCTCGAACACCTTAGTGCAGATGGCACTAACAATCTCCCCATTTTTGTCTTTATCTGGTTACAAATCAGCTCCATATTTTAAAATAACACAACCCTTGAACTGTAGGATCATGTACTTAAAAACATACTTGAATGTTTTGAAGAACATCATATGATTCAGCTGTGTTTCACTTTCTTATCAGCTTATACATGCTCTGCTATATTGCTTTTTTCTTTTATATTTTTATCTTTTGATAGCAGTTTCAATTTTTTTTTAGCAGATATGAATCATATAGGGAAGAATAATCTGTTCCATAACAAAATAGCTAATACAAGCTATTAAAGCAAAAACAAAATACCTTTCAAAACATGATGCAAGATAAGTAGAACAGAAAACTATAAAAAAACTTAGAAAAACTTATATTGCATTACTCCCCCTATTTGCCACCGAGAAAGGCAAAGGAGTAATAACCAGCAACTACTCGGATTTTTCAGATCCTCTTTCTACTTCAGAACCTTCTTCTTCTTCTTCAGCCTCTGTCTCTTCATCAGCCTCTTCTTCTGTCTCAGCTTCCTTTTCGTCATCAACTTCATCTTCAGCAGCCTCCTGCTCTTCTTCATGAGTTTCTTCTGTTGTCTCTTCTTGGAAAACTTCAGCTTCCTTCTCCTATACTGCAGTCTGTGCTTTTCCTCACTTGGCTGCTGGAGTAGGCTTCTTCTGAGCACCAGCTTCGGCAGTACTTGCAAGCTTGTGCAAGTTAGGAATATTCTCAGGAACATCTGCTGCTAGGGAGGCAAACTATTCTCCTGATGAAAGATCAGCAATCATTGCTTGAATCTTCATCTTCTCAAAAGTATGCTAAAAAATCAGACGAGCATGAAACTCCAAGCTTCTCTCTAGAAACTTCAGCACAGCACCCTTTGGAGATGATTCCTTAACAGTATCATCCATTCTTTTCTTGGATGACAGGTACTTCTTGAACTGGAGATGAAGGTGAGGATCTCCTATCTCAGGAGTAACCTTGAACACGAGACGCTTGTTGAGACGAACAAATTTATCTTTCTTTGAAGAGATATTCTTCTTTTGTTGCTTGATGAGGCTGTATATCAGTGAAGGATAGTATAGATGTCCCTTGACCACTGTAGATTCAGCACTTCTAATGATCTTGCCGAACACAAACTCACCATAATTGAACTGCTTTCCAGTTCCAAGGTGATATAGAAACTTCTCTTGAGCTTTATTTACTGCTGCTCTGTGCTTTATGGTTAACTAGTTGTAGATTAGAATTCTGAACAGAGCACCATACTTGTGAGTCAGCTTAGAAGTTAGAATAGTCTGCGGATGCGATGGCTATTTGTTGTAGATGCCCTGGGTGAGTTCCTCAGCAACCATCCCCCCAGTCATCAATCTCCTTGTACTCCCCCTCAGATACACATCCTAAAAAATCATTAATGAGATCTGGCGAAAACTGTAGCATCTCTCCTCTAACAAACACTTTCTAAAAATCTTCAGAATCTAGATCATCAATCTCTTTGGTTAGATTACAGTAGAACTCAGTAACAACCTTGAGAACAAACTCTTGAACCTTTTACACTGTCCCAAGTAAACCAGCTTGCTCTAGCAAGGTATACACTCCAGTAACTAATAGTGTATCCTTATCCACCTTCTTCTCAGAGATCATAGACCTCTACTTCACTTTTTCTCATAATTCAACATGTTTGCAAGACCGAAAGATTGTTTGTTTTGCAATATCTGGAACATGGACAATCTGATTGTGAGCTTCAGACTCATGTTCACTAGATTGTGAGTGAACATCTCCAGGTACATCTTTTGGCTGTGCAGCTTTCTTGGCCTTCTTGGAAGGACCAGTTGATTCAACGACTTTCCTCTTCTTTGTTGATGCAGCAGTGGATGGTGGAGTGGCAGACGCTCGACTTCTGGTCACAGGAGTTCTTTAAACCAACTGCACCACAGCATTAGAAGCCTTCTTCCTTGGTGTTTTCTTCTTGACCGGTGATCTCGCAAATGGATCATATTGAGCAGATGCAAGCAATTTTTCCTGTTGTGAAACAGGAGTCTTCTCAGCAGATTCAGAGGATGAACTCTGAACGGCTTCTTTCTCTGTTGAATCAGCAACTAATGGTCTGTGAATGACCTTCTTCTTTCCTTTTACAAGAGCAGCAACTATGGCTTTCATCTTCAAGCTTAAGGGAATATTAACTTCCCTATCTCCATCATCACCTTCTGTAATAGAAGGTTGAACAGGTGACTTCAGCATAACACTAGCTGAAGTAGATGTCTCAGCAGTGCTCTTCTCTGCAACATGTTTAGGCACATCTGAAGGCTTAACTTGATCATCAGCAACAGATCTCTTCTCTTTCTGAAGGGCTAGGGCAACAGGTGCTGTGACGATCTTCTTTGATGAAGGGCTGTACTCTTCTTGGATTTCTTGACTGTAGTTCCTTTTGTTCTTGTCTTCTTTCTGTTGATATCGTATGACTTCGCAGCTTCCTTCAAAAAAACATCGATTGACAGACTTTGGGTCTTTAATTTCTTCACAGAAGAAGTAATTTCTTGCTCTTCTGTCTCCAAATCTTTTTCATCATCGTCTCCATGGAATGTCTCGATCAGATCTTTTATATCTTTGCTTGAAGATTCATCGCGAAGTTCTCTCTGAACAGGTTTTTTATATGTTGATTCACCTCGAACCTGCCTGTCGAACTCATCTTCTTCGTAGAACTGGTCTTGAGGTTTGGAATATGTAACTTTTTCGTACCTCATTCTAGGCTTCACAACTTTCTTAGGATGGATAAGTTTTCTTTTTGGAGCCATTGAACAATATATGGGTATATGAAGAAATTACACAGAAAGAAAAACAATGGCAAATAAGGGAGAAAACTCAGAAAACTCAGAGGTTTTATCGAGAGAGAAGGATTTTTTATTTCAGAATTTTAAAAAGTAGACGATCTCTCTAAATAGCTAAACATATATATAAAAGAGTATTTCGTTCTCAGGTTTCTATTAGACTAAGAAATCGGAGGGTAATCCCGGAAAATCAGAGATGATGATAGCACGTTAGAACTTGCTGTTGCCAAAGATGTACGCAAAGTTTGAATCATGATCATGTACATCTATAGGAACATTTATGGGAATGTTCAGTCCCTTTGTTTAGGAATGGTTCTTTCCTGCTGAGTGTGAAATAGACACACTCATACCCCTCTTCTTGGTTTTATAGGACCAAGCACACCCCAAGGGATGCTCCGAGTTTCTCAAATCGAGCTATATCCAATCCCTTGGTGAACAAATTAGCTAGTTGATCTTCTGTCTTCATGTGTTTATTCTTTAACACTTCTTCTTCAACAAAATCTCTGATGAAGTGATTTCTGATGTCTATATGTTTGGTCCTCGAATGCAGCACTAGATTCTTTGAGATGTTGATAGCACTCATGTTATCACAGTACAGAATATAAGTATCATGACTGACTTCATAGTTTTTCACCATCTGCATCATCCAGATGATCTGAGTAGAGCTGCTCCCTGCTGCAATGTATTCTGCTTCTGATGTAGATAGAGATATGCAGTTCTGCTTCTTACTGAACCAGGAAACACCATTGTTTCCTAAAAAGAAACAAGCTCCTGAAGTGCTTTTTATATCATCTGGAGATCTAGCCCAATCAGCATCACAGTATGCAGTAATACTTGCGTTTGTATCTGAAGTATACCACAAACCATAATCATTAGTACCATTGATGTACTTGATGATGTTCTTAACAGCCTTCATGTGACTCTCCTTAGGATAGGACTGATATCTAGTATACACTCCCACACTGTATGCTATATCTGGCCTGCTTGCAGTGAGATATAGGAGACTTCCAATCATGCTTCTGTAGAGAGTTTGATCAACATCAGTTCCTGCATCATCTTTTCCAATCTTGACTGTAATGCTGATAGGAGTTCGTTTGTGCTTTGAATTTTCAAGCTCAAAGTTCTTTACCAAGATTCTAGCATACTTGGATTAAGAGATGAATATCCCTTCTTCTGACTGCTTTATCTAAAGTCCAATGAAATATTTAAGATCTCCAATAAGGTTCATCGCAAATTCAGTTTCCATGTCTCTGATGAAGTCCTTGACCATCTTATTAGACACTGATCCAAACACTATATCATCCACATATACTTGTACCACAATTACTTGTGATTTTTCTTTCCTGATGAACAGAGTTCTGTCTTCTCCTTCTCTGTTGTATCCTTTGCTTACTAGGTATGTAGCCAGTCTTTCATACCATGCCCGAGGAGCTTGCTTTAAGCCATATAAAGCCTTCTTTAGTTTGAACACAAACTCTGGATGATGTGGATCTTCAAATCCTTTAGGCTGTGCAACAAATACATTATTCTTCAGGAATCCATTCACAAAAGAACTCTTAACATCCATCCTGTACAGTTTGAACTAATGCATGCCATAGCTAGAAGAAGTCTGACTGATTCAATCCTTGTGACTGGAGCAAATTTTTCATCAAAATGAATGTCTTCTATTTGAGAATAACCTTAAGCAACCAGTCTAGCTTTGCTTCTTGTAATATTTCAAGCTTCATCAGTCTTGTTCTTGAAAATCCACTTGGTTCCAACAATTTTGACTCCTTCAGGTCTCTGCACCAGATCCCAAACATCATTCTTCTTGAACTGTAGAAGTTCTTCCTGCATAGCTTCTCTCCAGTGGTCATCTTTAAGAGTTTCTTGGATGTTTTTTGGTTTAATCTTGGAGATGAAACAGACATAGTATATCTCATCATGCATCCTCTTTCTTAGTTTGCTTCTGGTCATCCTTCCTTCATAAAGATCTCCTAGAACTTCTGAAGTAGGATGATTCTTGATGATCTGCTTCGAAGTCTTTTTGTGGCTTACTATCTGTTCTTCAGTTTCTTTGTCTGTATCATCATGAACTTTAGAATGTTAAAAGACATTTGTGTAAACATCATCTTCAGGGGTATTGACAATATTATCCCAATCATCAAATCTAACATTGACTGTCTCAATCACAGCCTTTGTCTCTTTATTGTAAATCCTGAATGATTTACTATTCCTGGAGTATCCAACAAACATCCCTTCTACACCTCTGTGGTTCATTTTGCTGAGATACTCTCTGTCATTGAGTATATAACATGTGGTTCCAAACATATGAAAGTATTTCACTATTGGTTTCTTCTCATTCCAAATCTCATATAGAGTACTGGAGGTACCTAGTCTGAGATGAACTCTGTTGCTGATGTGGCAAGAAGTATTGATGGCTTCTACCCAAAACAGAGCATCAACTCCTTTAGAAGCAATTAGGGTTCTTACCATCTCCTGAAGAGTTCTATTCTTCCTTTCCATAACTCCATTCTGCAGAGGAGTTTTGGGGGCTGAGTACTTATGACTGATACCATTCTCACTGCAGAATGTATCAAAGTACTAGTTCTCAAATTCCTTGCCATGATCGCTTCTGATTCTGATAATCTGATCATCCTTCTCAACTGTGATCTTGCAGGCAAATCTCTTAAATGCTGTGAAAGCTTCACTCTTGTCTCTGAGAAAGTTAACCCAATTAAACCTTGAGTAGTCATCAATGCAGACAAGGACATACTTCTTTCCTCCGTATCTTTCCACAGCCATAGGCCCCATCAGATCCATATGAATGAGATCTAGGATTCTCTTGGAAGTTCTGTCTTGCACTTCTTTATGTTGGGATCTGGATTGTTTCCCAATCTGACAAGGACCACAGACTTTTTCTCTGTCAATTCTGATCTGAGGCAGCCTTCTGACAATCTCCTTGCTCATGACTCTTCAATAGATGTTCTTTGACATGTTAAAGAACATTGTGCAGGAACATATAGCTGATAACAGTTGTCAGCTGATCTCTTCCCTTCCATGAATAAGTTATTGTTCTTATTCATAACTCTACAACTCTCCTTGGTGAAGACAACAGTCATGTTATCATCACATAGTTGACTAATGATTATCAGATTAGCTTTAAGACCATCAACTAACATAGTCTTCTTGAGTTTGGGCATTCCTTCAACAGTCAGCTCTCATTTTCCTATAACTTTACCCCTTTTTTCATCTCCAAAGGTAATAAAATTTCACGAGCAAGCTTTCAGATTCTGCATCACTGAGCAATCTCCAGTCATGTGTCTTGAACAGCCACTGTCAAAGTACCAGCTACTTTTGTCTTCAACTCGTAGTGAAGTATGGGCAATCAGACTGTTTTACAACCCATTGTTTCTTCTGTGTAGGCTTCTTCCTTTTTCCAGTAGCTGATTTCTTCTGGGGATTGCTGGAATGTTGAGCAACAAATCTTCTTCCCATTCTCCTTAGATCAAAGAGATATTTTTCACAATGAGAGTGAATGTGGCATTTTTCTTCACAATAATGGCAGATGATTCCTTTTCTGTTGCCATTATTTGCAATCATCTTCTTGATAATGTTCTTTGGGATGTTCTGAACATTATTTTGCACCTGCACTAGCTGGCTTCTACTTGGTTTGATAAATATTGTCTTGGATTGTCCACCATCGTATCCAAGACCTGGATGACTTTTCCCAGAATGTCCTGGGTAGTAAGAATCTTATCAAGATTCTCAGAACCATTGTACAACAAGATGACATTCCTTTTGATGGACTTCAGTTCTGCAAACAACTCTTCAATCTCCTTCTTTTGTTGTTGAACAATGACCTTCTGTTCTGAATCAGATCTGATTAATTCTCTCTTTTCTTTGAGCAGATCTTTGTTGTGAGATTACAGAGTCTTGTTGATCTCAGCTACTTCAAGACATTTTGCATACATCTCTTTGTAGGTCTAAACAAATTCCTCATGGCTAAAATCTTCATTGTCTAAGTCTTCATCTTCTGCAAGTTTGAAAGGATCCTGCAACTCAGAGACTTTTGCTGTAAAATCATAGGTCTCTTCTTCTGATTCAATGCTACTTTCTTCAGAATCATTATCACTGAGAGAAGCATTGTAATTCTTTTTATTCTTCTTCAGAGTATTGGCACATTCAGCTTGAATGTGTCCAAAACTATCACACTCTCTGTACTGAATTCTTCTCTTAGTATTTGAAGGTTAAAACTCTTTATGCTCACTGTTAGAGTTTCTATCTTGGTGGGGATTACTAGAACATTGTCTTTTGTTGTTGGACCTCCTGGAATATTGCTTGTTTACTCTTTTAAGAATTTGACTGAAGTTCTTGGTGATAAGGACCATATTGTGCATTGTATCTGAATCAAGTACAGGTTTTTGTTTCTATACATGTTCAGAGACTTCAGTTTTAAGAGCAATATCTCTCTTTCTTAAGCTACTATCACCATCATCCAGATTCATCTCGAACATCCTCAACGACCCCATCAGTTCATCAAGCCTCATACTCTTGATGTCATTGGCTTTTTCAATAGCAGCAACTTTGTAGGCAAACTTTCTTGGAAGACATCTGAGAACCTTCCTCACAAGCTTCTCATTGCTGATAGGCTCTCTAAGGGTGAAACTATCATTTGATATGCTTCTCAGTCTGGTATTGAACTCTCCAATGGATTCAGATTCTTCCATTCTGAGACTTTCAAATTTTGAAGTCAGATTTTGAAGTCTAGACAGCCTCACAGAACTTGTCCCTTCAAATGTAGTCTCCAGAATATCCCATACAGCTTTTGCAGTCTCACAGATTGAAATTACACTGAATGTCTCAAGATCCACTATAGAGAATATTGCATTGAGAGTTTTGGAGTTGACATTGTACCAGTTCTTCTGCAGCATAGTCTACTCTCCTTCTTCAATCTCCACATGCTTTTCTTCTTTGGCAGCAGTTGTCTTTTCCCATCCTTCAGGGACACTCTTCCATGCGAGTTCATCAATCAATCTTAGGAACTGATGTAACCAATATGATGCGGAAGCTTAACGAATCGAACACACATCAGCTTGACAAATGATTTAATCCAACAACAAACTAAACGATAACAAATAAATAACCCAAATAAACTGATCTCAAAGCAAATTTTGAACTAAACACCAAGATATCACAAAAATCCCCAATTTCAACCAAAAGAACCCTAATTCTTGACCTAATCAATTGACCTAGCAAACGAAGTCGGATTACGCTCAAATTTTAGGAAAAAGCATAAATATATAGCAGGAATAACATATCCAAAAATTAGACAAAACTCACGTATAAATTGGGGGATCGTTCGGTGCTGATTTTAGGTGATTTAAGGCTTGATTGGATTGTATATGTGAAATCTGGACTTGGGGTGGATTATGGAAGATGGTGACAACGTGGTAGATGGTGTGGGATGTGTATAGAGGCATGATGGTGATGGTAAACAACATGGAGGTGAATGGAAATGAAAAGGATAGATGAAGCTTAGCTTACCCGAAACGAACCCCGGATCTACGAGAATCCGAAACGCGAATATGGAGTAGAACTTCATGGCGAGACTAACCCGTACACTACTGGATACACGAACGAATCCCTTGATTTCAAGCTTGAAGCTGCCAAACTACAAAACCTAGCAAGTACTAGCGATATGTGTGTTAGAGACGGGATGAACGACAAAGCATAATTTTAATCAAATCCAATCTATCTAATACAGCGTTTGAAAGATGTATAAATACTATTCTAAGGGAAATTGAAATTATTCTGTAAATGGGCTTAATAATTTTGAAAATAAAATAAACTAAGTAACTAAAGACCCAATTCTCCTAACAATAAAATTGGGCTTCTAATTAAATAAAAACCAAAACTGAAAATAGTGTAATTAAATTAAATAAAATCTGCTCTAAATCCGTCTATGCCTCTTCATCTTTATCTTGTATTGAAAGCATAATCATCAGCTTGGGGCTACTTCGAATAATCAACTCTTCCTCGAGCTTCGTTCCAACGAACCACTAAAGGTGGCCTTGCAGCTTCTTAGCTCTAAGTCGCATCACTGGACCACGCAGCGGCAATTCTGGATTTAGTTCGTCAAGGCTCATTCCAGACTCATCATTCTCCCTTCCTCAAAATAATTCGACCTCGAATCCGGGTCCTTGTTATTAAAAGTATCTATAGGAAAAGGAGAGAGATCAGAAACATTAAACATCGGAGAACATTTATACTCACCAGGTAAGTCGTGTCGGTAAGCATTGTCATTGACTTTGGTGACCACAGTGAATGGACCATCACCACGGGGCATGAGCTTTGATTTCCTCAAGTTGGGAAAATGCCCCGGGCTGAATAGACCCAAACTTTGTCACCGGGCTTGAAAAACACTTGTTTGCGATGCGAGTTCGCTTTGTTGGCGTTCCGCATGCCTTGCAGCTCAATCCTCGCCTACACCTTTCCATGCATCTTTCATACCTGTTCAGCTCTTCGAACACCTTGCAAACTCGAGAAATGGTCAATAGGTAAAGTTAACAGATTCGTAGAAGAATGCAGAACTCTATTATAAGCAAATTCAGAAAAAGGCAAACATTCATTCCACGATTTCAAATTATTCCTAATTAATGCACGAAGTAAAGCACCGAGCGTCCTATTGACTACCTCAGTTTGACCATCCGTCTGCGGATGACATGCAGTAGAAAATAGAAACTTTGTACCCAACTTTTCCCACAAGACTCTCCAAAAATGTCCCAAAAACTTTGAATCCATATCAGACACAATGGTTCTAGGGAGACCATGCGAACGGACGACCCCACGAAAGAAAAGATTAGTAATGTTCACAGCATCATCAGTCTTTTTGTAGGCAATAAAATGAGACATTTTCTAGAAACGGTCTACAACCACAAATACGGAGTCTTTACCTGATTTCGACCTAGGAAAACCTAAGCTAAAGTCCATGGAAATATCTACCCAAGGAGTAGATGGTGCCGGCAAAGGCGTGTACAAACCAAAAGGACTAGACATGGATTTAGCCTTTCTACAAGTTATGCATCTAGCATCGACTCTTTCTATATCATGTTTCATGCGAGGCCAATAGAAATGATCATGCAAGAGACTCAACATTTTGTTAACACCAAATTGACCCATGAGACCCCCTGCATGCGACTCTAATATGAACGACTCCCGCATAGAACAATCAGGTACACATAATTTTGCATCTCTAAACAAAAATCCATCAACAATATAGAACGAATCAATGGCCCTAGACTTTCCAACACAAGACTCGAATATGGGACCAAAGAAATGATCAGATGCATAAAAACTCTTAATGTGCTCAAAATCCAAACATTGTGTTTGTAAAATAGAAACAAGCGCGTACCTTCGGGAGAGTGCATCGGCAACCACATTCTCTTCTTCCTCTTTGTACTTGATCACATATGGGAAGGATTCGATGAACTCCACCCACCTGGCATGTCGCGAATTCAAACTTTGTTGTCCCTCCAGGTGTTTCAGGGACTCGTGATCAGTGTGAATCACGAACTCCTTTGGTCGCAGGTAATGTTGCCAAGTCTTCAAAGAGCTCTTCAATGCATACAGCTCCTTATCATAGGTGGAATACCTCAAAGCTACACCATTGAGCTTCTCGCTGAAAAACACGACTGGCTTCCTTTCCTACATCAACACAGCGCCAATGCCTATGCCATAGGCATCGCACTCAATCTCAAACATTTTGTTAAAGTCAGGTAAAACCAAAATAAGAGCATTACACAATTTAGACTTCAACAATGTAAAAGCATGCTCTGGGGCTTTGCCTCACTCAAACTTCCTATCTTTCTTGCTCAGTTCGGTCAAAGGAGCGGCTATAGTGGAAAAATCCCAGACAAAACGGCGATAAAATCCACCCAAACCATGAAAAGACTGAACCTCTGCACCGGTCTTAGGTGTGGGCCACTCCTTGATGGCCTTCACCTTTGATCTGTCCACCTCAATTCCTCTACTACTCACCACAAAACGAAGAAAGACGACCTCATTCATATAAAAAGTATATTTAGACAAATTGGCATACAACTTCGCATCACACATCAATTCAAAAACTCGCCTAAGATGTCTAACATGCTCAGAAATGCAAGTACCGTAAATTAGGATGTCATCAAAATACACAACCACATACTTGCCAATCACATCCCTCAAGACATGGTTCATGAGATGCATGAAAGTACTAGGAGCGTTGGTAAGCCCAAATGGCATGACAAGCCATTCGTACAGTCCATGCTTCGTCTTGAATGCAGTCTTCCATTCATCTCCCTCACTCATGCGAACTTGAAATTAACCAAAGCGCAAATCAATATTAGAAAACATAGGCTCCAGATAACTCATCCAACATATCATCTAACTGGGGAATAGGAAAGTGATACTTTACCTTATCTTATTCATGGCCCGATAGTCCATGCACATACGCCACTCATTGTTCTTCTTGGGCACGAGTATCACAGGCACGGCACATGGAGACAGACTCTCTCTGATCTGCTTCTTCTCCGGTAACTCCTTGACCTGACGGTCAATCTCTTTAGTCTCCTTAGGACTAGTACGGTATGCTGACCTGTTCGGTAGGACTGATCCTGGCTGGAAGTCAATTTGGTGCTCAATTCCTCAAATTGGCGGCAAACCACTCGAAATCTCCTCAGGGAACATGTCCTGGAACTCCTCCAACAATGGCTGCAAAACAGAAGGAAGAACAACATCAGGAGTATCATAAGCCTTAAAATTAACTAGAATAATAGGCTTACCAGCTTTGATTGCTTTTTGAACTCCCTTTGCACTAATAAATAAATTCCGGTGCACAGGATCATAATTGTCGGCACTAGATAGCGACGAGGTGGCCAAATGGGCAGCCTTGGTGGATGGTGTGGGATGTGTATGGAGGCGTGATGGTGATGGTAAACGATGTGGAGGTGAATGGAAATGAAAAGGATAGATGAAGCTTACCCAAAACGAAACCCGAATCTATGAGAATCCGAAACGTGAATATGGAGTAGAACTTCATGGCGAGACTAACCCGTACACTACTGGATGCATGAATAAATCCCTTAATTTCAAGCTTGAAGCTGCCAAACTACAAACCCTATCAAGAACTATCGATATGTGTGTTTGAGACGGGATGAATGACAAAGCGTAATTTTAATCAAATCCAATCTCTCTGATACAGCGTTCGAAAGATGTATAAATACTATTCTAAGGGAAAACAAAATTATTAAGTAAATGGGCTTAATAATTTCTAAAATAAAATAAAGTAACTAACTAAAGGCCCTATTCTCCTAACAATAAAATTGGGCTTCTAATTAAATAAAAACCACAACTGAAAATAGTCTAATTAAATTAAATAAAATCTGCTCTAAATCTGTCTATGCCTCTTCATCTTCATCTTGTATTGAAAGCATAATAATCAGCTTGAGGCTACTTCGAACAATCAACTCTTCCTCAAGCTTCTTTCCAACGAAACACTGAAGATAGCCTTGCAGCTTCTTGGCTCTAAGTCGCGTCACTGGACCACGCAGCTGCAATTCTAGATTTAGTTCATCAAGGCTCATTCCAGACTTATCAGGAACGCCCTTATCCTTGCTTTCTAGTAGGGATAGTTGTTGCCTTCTAGCAGTGGTGGTCTGACTGTAGATCCTTCTTCTTTGATTGTACTCAAGGCTGAACTGCAACCAAAACCTTCACGCAGATATGTAGCTTTAAGGACTCTTTTCACACTAACACCAAAGGCGACCCGCTTTGATACCAATTGAAGTTACATAAATTGGGCGGTCATGTTCATCATCATGTACTTGAACATTATTGTGAACATCTATGGTCTGAATATAAAAACTTAACCAAATAATGAACGTGAGGTTGGTAACCCTGTTCGATCAACTGATCTATGCCAGGAAGACTTATCAAGTCTGTGAGAAATATTTTACTACTCCATTGAATGGTTACAAAGGCTATTACATGAAGAATCCTGTCACTCGACCCCTTTCCTACCTGATTCAACCTCTTTCACTAAACTGAATTGTGAGCTCCCCTCACAACCTAGAATCCCTCTAGTTCTCACAGAAAATCTCTCCCAAGACTCTTCTAAGTGTGTATAAAAGTGAGTTTCAAACACAGACTAGAAACATAATGATCTAACCGATCAAAGCTAGTCTACCCGAATACTATATGCTTCGAATGTGAAGTTTTTAAACTCTCAGCCCTTTAATGTATTCGTAAAAACTCGTGTTACCTAATCTAGTCTGATTCCCAGGCTATTTATAAACAACAGCTATAGCATTAACAAGGTAATCAGAAGTCCTACTTTGACTAAGATTCAACAAGGAAATAATTTTCTTAATTAAATCAGACTTTCCTAGTTTAGATGTCTTCCTTGAATAGAACTCCTTCTTTCCTTCTTGATCTTCATCACGAATAAGGAAACTTCGATTCTGAAACGTCCATCTTGAATCTGCAGCACCAGCTCTTCGATTCCAACATGATACAACCATGCTCTAACGCCCCAAACTACTCCGTTTGGACATGTCACTTAACATACAATTTACTTACATAAATTTGTGTTCTTATAGTAAATTGAGCGGAAGCTAAGGTCAAATTGCATCATGATGAATGACATCATAATTCCCAATATAATTTTTTTTCGCAATTATAACATGCAACCTATCGAATATACACTATCACAAAACATGGTATTTAATGTAAGCATTACATAAGTCCATCCACATCAATCATACAATTATCTAACCTAACGGGCTCATAGGTTTTACACAACATGTCCGTCTAGCACCCTAAATTACATACATAGCATAGGGGTTAACTAACATATATTTAAACATCATAGGCTCCTAGGTGGAACAACCGGCCTTTAAAATGTATGCATAATATATCAAGTTGTCATAGCATTTCTACAAAAATAGGGCTATTCCCATCCCCAATAGTCATTGATCATAAAACAAAAGAATGATCAACGAGATAATAATGATATGAGTATTTCAAAAGAAGCTTGCGGGGGTTCTCTCGTGTTCACAATGCTCCTACTCGAGCCCCAACTCCTCAACTTGAAATTCATTAAATGAATGGGGTGAGTATTTAACAACATACACACTGAGGAACACTGCAAACAGTTATTGATAATTGCACAAGTGAAAATATAACATATGGATATATCTTTACTTTATGGAGACTAGCCTCAACCCCGTAGGGCCCAAACATCATGATGTCCCTATTAATGAACGTCAGCCCTGTAGGGATGTCCGTAGGCTTATTATCCCCTAGGGAGGACATTAACAAGTCTATATCGATCCTGTTGAAGCTCTTTATCAATACTGAAGGATCTCTATATTACCCCGAATGGTCTCATTCATATAACTGGTCTGAAGACCCTGCATGCTTATATAATCAAAGCACAACAATAACTATTATTTTACACGTGTTTATAGTTTAGAGTAACCCCACCTTATGAGACGCTTTCAAAATCTTTTCAACCTTGAAATACTCCTTTCTCGTGCCCATGTTGTCCACCTCGAACCCCAATACGTCGCCTAGCACCTTTAAATCTTTTTTTTTGTTTTAGATGTCGAGTTATATAATTCTTTCAAAATTTTGACCAAACACATGCTATACATGCTTTAAGGTTTTTCATACATATCCACATACACAACCATGGATATACAAGCTCATACTATGATTTTGGACTCAAAATACACGTTAAAACTCTTTGAGACATTTAATTGAACACGTTACATGCACCCATTTAAACCACAAGAACACGACTCAATTTAAATCCTTTGAACCCTTAATTTCCAATACATGAACCTCTATCATAGGGTTCTAACATACATGAAAATTAACTCCATACAACTATCACAACACCTCTAATCAAACACCAACATATTAAGGGAATTTTAGGGCAAAAATCCAAACCGTAAAAATAATGAACCATAGAAATTTCAATTTAATAACACATATAGCTTCAATGGAGTAAATAAACCATATGCTCAAGATATCAAAGCCAGAGGATCGATAAAATCGAAAACCCTAAATTTTTTGATACAAACCCTAGGTTCAAATCAACATGGAAATAGTGCTTAATCACCAAGAAGAAGAGGGTATCAAGTTACCTTCGTTGATGGATGATGATGAGAGAATCTACTCCCAAAACTTGAAGAATTTCTTGGGAGGATTTGGAAGGAAAATTTGCCCAAGTGTTTTGCGGAATGAAGATGAATAAGTGAGGAGAAGTGTTTAAAAAGTGGAAATCCCGAAGTGATGCGCGACCTAGAGGGTCGCATTCGGAGGCCGTGTTTGCATAATACAGTGAGGCATGACTCAAAGAAGTCGCGTCTAAGGGTCGCGTTTGAACCAAAGAAAAATGGTTCCGTAAAGCCGTTATCACGCGACTTAAATGTTGCATTTTTTGCTCGCATTGCAGAGCTGCTTAGCACGCGACTTGGATTGGTCGCGTTTCACAGTCGCGTTTCGGCTTCACTACGAGACGCGACTCGGTGAACTTGCGCTTGAGGGTCGCACTTCAGACTCAATTTGTTATTTTCGAATACAGTCTGACTCTCGGACATTTCTAACTCTATTTAACTTTCAAATTTAAACATAACTTAAATTTCAAAACATATTTAATATATACCGAATCAACTCAGCGTTAGGGTGTTCAAGGTATGGCAAACATAAAATTACATGCATTTACATTCATTCATTACCATATAACTCGACATTTTAGTATTAAAATATCAACATGTATTATACACTCGGTATAATATCACTGTGCTTAAGACGTATCAGCTCGAGTGGGACAACCTGCATTAAAACAACAACATAACATACAAACATACCATCATGATTAATATTCAAACAATATTAATTCAAAATCATTTACCAAAATTATAATTTATAATTTAGAAAAAGGGTCGGGGTATCACAATCTCCTCAACTTTTAAAAAATTTTATCCTCGAAATTAGCCTAACATTTCTGTTACATTTGGATATCGAGCTATAATATCAACTTCTTTCTCCCAAGTGGCCTCTTCGGGTCAATGCCGACTCCATGGCACTTTTATTAAGGGAACCTCACGGGTTCGAAGAGTGTGAACTCCACTATCTAACACAGCAAATGGAACTTCTTCATACGTCAAGTCTCGGAAAACTTTCACCGTGTCATATGAAATGACATGACTAGGGTCAGACAAGTATTGTAATACCCATGCATCTCACGACTCAATTATTAGCTCTAGATATGTTTATATATTTCTTAACATACTTATGTCTATTTGATTTATATTAATGATTTACCATTGCATAATAAATGGAAGAAAATATGTGTTTGTAATAGTATAGTATAAGTGAAAATTAAATATATGGATATATATACCTACACGAATGTATGTAAAAAAAGAAGGAAAAGAATGTGAAATAAATACCCCTTGAAAAGAGATTAATTTAAATAAGTCTATATCTAGATTTCAAATAATATTATATTATATTTATCCTTACAAATAGTCTTGATATCATTATTGGTTAAAGCTTTTAATAGATACACGAATATGTATTTCAAATTTGACATCCACGTGTTACTAAAATTATTAAGCTAGCTGGATTGAAATTTAATTATACATGTGTTCTTCAACAAGATAAATAGGTGTACATATTATCATATTGCTTTAAAAATGGATAAGTGAAACTTTTATATTCATTTGTTCTAATCAACTAAGAGAGATGCACTAGAGCACAACCAAAAATTCTAATAAACTTAGGAAAAATTTGCAGCTGATTAAGGTTAGTAATTCAACCGTATAAATAAGTATTTTAGAAGTTGGATTTGAAATTATAATTAATTGTTCGATTAAAAAAATGAAATTTATCATCTTATCATGATTCTTGAATGAAATAATTTCTATGTCAATGAATGGATTAATAATTAATTTGTCTCTAGGTATGCGTGCTTTAATTCTAAAGTATTTATAGGAACCTTAATTTCTCATGATTTCTTTGGAAATATGTCGGCGATCAAATTAAAATTGAAATTGAAATATTATTATCTTAATTTGTATTCTGTAATCATAATAAGTTGTTAGGGGTGGATGAATTGGGATTTAATTTATGATCTATTGTAAAAAATTTAGATTCTCCTGAATAAGAACTCATTATTTCTATAATTCAATTTAGATAACTAGTATTTATATATATATATATATATATATATATATATAATTTGTAGTTGGATAAATTTATTAGTGTCAACTCATAACCTCTGAAAGCTTAGTTTTATTAGTAAAATGATGAAGTGAAAAGAATGATAAGCTCAATAAAATATGTATAATATATTTGGTAAGTAAATTAATTTATTTAATTGGCTATCGACTAATAACTAATTACCTTGTGAATTGTTTGGTTATATTTGGAGAAAAAGCATTTGATTTAGGGTGACAAATACTATAAGATTCGGATTCGAGGTAAGTAGAAATTCATCCTCAACTACAATGCATGAACATAGTATTATTTGACTATGTGTTTATTATTTATTATTTATTATTGTGTTATATTGTATTTCTTTGCATTAAATATCTTGTATATGAGCCTGAGCATATGCATGCACGTCATGTAGATATTATCGAGGTTGCATGCATAAAATGATTTTGAGAGAGAGAAAATATTTTGTTTGGGATTCGTCACCACCAGCCCGTGTTGTGCTGTGTTGATATTTGTGCCTCGAGTGGGATGACTTCCATGTGGGATCAAAGGGAACAGGTAGGAGGGCATGTCCCTTGGGGTCCAGAGAGGATGGTCCACTTCGACTGCACCTTTGAGGTGATGAGTGGCTGATGTGGGATGACTTTTGTAATACCCCGTAAATTAATTATTGCTTAATTACAGTAAATTGTTGTAATTACTATTTGGTATTGTAATTTCCAGTCATATTAGGGTTGAAAGTATCCGTTAGGTTCCATGAAATTCAAGATCAATTAATTCTCATAGATGAATTAATTATTTCAGTTAGGGTTTAATCCTCTTTTTAGTTATGGAAAGCCGGAATCAGAATTTCAGATAAATTCAATTCCATTATTGCGGTGTGTGTTTATCATGAATCAGATATTTCGATAAATATTTTCTGGACTGGGAGAATCAGATATTCTCCGGTCATGCAAGTATTAAATTCAGATACTTAAAGCAGAGCATTTCGAATAGAGTGAATTAGATATCCCCTAGTGCCGATATTTTAGCAACTCATTTTTTTAAGCAGTTTGAGATGTTTTGAGGTGATGAAAGCTTGGTTTTTGAACTTACATGAATCAGTTCCGAACTGAAACTCATCAGTTCGGTTAACTAACTGATGAAGGGAATCAGTTCCAGACTGAAACTCATCAGTTCAGTTAACTAACTGATGAAGGGAATCAGTTCCGAACTGAAACTCATCAGTTCGGTTAACTAACTGATGAAGGGAATTAGTTCCGAACTGAAACTCATCAGTTCGGTTAACTAACTGATGAGGGAATCAGTTCCAGGCTGAAACTCATTAGTTCGATTAACTAACTGATGAAGTGAATCAGCTCCGAACTGAAGCTCATCAGTTCGGTTAACTAACTGATGAAGTGAATTAGTTCCAGACTGAAACTCATCAGTTCGGTTAACTAACTGATGAAATGAATCAGTTCCGAACTGAAACTCATCAGTTCGGTTTACTAATTGGTGAAGTGAATCAGTTCCGGACTGAAACTTATCAGTTCGGTTAACTAACTAATTCGGAGTTTGTTTGGAGTTCGCGCAGATGGCGCGTTGCGCAGTTCTGTTCGGCAGTTTCGCCACCCTTCAGTAAAACGAGCATAAGTGTCATGTTCTGAAAACTAGACTTAAGTGGCTTTCCAATGGTATATGTCTCATGTTGTAATTCGTTCTGAGTAAATTATGAAAAATAGTCAAAGTCAGGGCATGTGTTTTCTTTCAGAAATTCTGGCAGTTCTGCCACCTTCTAGTCAATCAGTCATAACATTTTCGTTAGTTATGATCTGGAGTCACCGTCAATTTTTTCAGAAACTACACTTCTGTGGCTTTCCAACGGTGTATGGATTGTCTCCTGCACCCTAGCGAGTCAGAATATAAAATTTTACAAAGATAGACGTTGTGCAGAAAATTGTTTAATCTTTGAGCTTAGTGTTGACTTTGTTCCTAGAATCTAGTTGTGATGATGTTAAGCTATTTTTGGATACCTTAAATGATGTCGATGAATGTCTTTATATGGTTTTGAACTAGGTTCGAGATTAACCCTTAAGCTAAGAAAAATCTAGAACGGATACTAGACCCTAATAGACCTTCGTGTCATGTTAAGTCCTGTCAGTTTTAGGATCAACATACTAAGTATATTTTTATATATTGAAGGCTAGCAGATCCGCAAGGGATAAGACCTGTGAAGAATTAGCAACTGCCGTTTAAAACATCGGTGAAAGGTGGGCTTTCTTTTCAACGGACTCTTAGTCCAAATAATGATTTAAGTTTTCACTCACCCGCAGTTAATTCTTCTGATGCAAATAAATTATTGTCATGCATAAAATGTTTTGTTTTGTATGATATCCTTATCCTTATTTAGTTAGCTCGCAAGGGGCTTTCTAACTCTTAAATCGATCGGGCCTCGTGCTAACTCAGCGTGTTAACCGAGGTTAGTGTACACTTGGCTCGGTGATATTAGGAAGAGCGAAAGGCTGAGCAGAGCTATTCCTGACTAAGACATCGACGATGCTAAATGTTCATAGAAAAGGCTGAGCGGAGCTATTCTTCGGCAGTTAGTTATGTTAAGCGTTCAAGGTAAAAGGCTGAGCGGAGCTATTCCCCGACGTTCGTGGAAAAAGCTGAGCGGAGCTATTCCTCGACTTTCAGTGGGATATGGATGATCATACAACAGAAAAGAGCGCTCAAAAATAGAAAGTGATTTAGTAAAACATAGGGCCTTTTGAGATAAAACCCCTGTGTGTTTACTCAGATGCATGATAAGAAAATCAGTGTTCAATTCAGTAAATATTTTTGGCAATGTGTTCACTGAGTACCCTTGTACTCAGCCCTGCATGTTTGTTTTTAAATGTGCAGCTTGAGCTGGTGTGAAAGGGAGAAGTGCTAAGAGTGGAGTTCTTTTGGTACAAGGCTCAGATGACCTTGTATTATTATTATCATTATTATTATTATCTTTCTTTTGCTTCCGCAACTCAGCTATATAACACGTCTAATATTTCAACTTTTGATTTTGGACGAGTCCAATACCTTGATAATCAATTAAGTACTACTATTATTCTGTCCCTTGTGAGTACTTGAAATCAGTCCAGAATTTGAGTTCACAGCAAATATCGTTCCTGGAATACAGTAGTTCACTCCTTTATTTAATTATTTCCAGTTCGCACCTTGATCCATCCTTCATTGGGATCGAGTCGTGCCAGTCACACTTCATATTAATCAAATATTAATTTGGGGTGGCTACAACTTTCATGTGGGATCAAAGGGAACAGACAGGGGGCGTGTCCTCTGGGGTCCGGGAAGGATGAGCCAGATGAGTGCACTAATCATAATTTGGCCAAGTGAATATTGATTATATTATGAGCTCATGACTCATGTTGGTGTCTGGTGAAGGGAGCCAAGTTCCTAAACGTTAAAAATGCTTTCGAGATGACTTAAATGGTTTTATTCATGAGCATTACACATTTATGGTGGTATTGTGTCTTGCAGGTGTTGTGAGTCTCAGTGGACATACATGCATGAGCATCATTTCTGCTTACTGAGTTTTAGCTCATGTAGTTCATGCATGTAGGTGAAAGTGATAACATTTGGTGCATTGATGCTTGAATACTGAAAGCTCTGACAAGTCCTGAGAAGTGTATACATGGATGACGACCTGTGAGGAGGGCAAGGGCTTATAGTATTATATTTTAATTTGCTGCTTAGATGTCGTAGGTTTGAATTCAAATTTATCTGAATATTCTTACATTTTTTTCTACAAAGAAAGCAATAATTTCTTTATACTATTTAGTAAATTATATTTTTATAATTAATGATCACTTTAAATGCACCACATGTTAACCTAAATTTTTAACGTTAACGCTTTTTAATAGACAACGTAACTCACCCAAATTTTTACATTACTTTATATTTTACATTTATTTTATTGCGGCGGGTGTTACAGAGTGGTATCATAGCTCGGTTATGATTTTGTAGACTGTCCATGTATGCAAACTCAGGACTTGAGGTGCGTGATTATGCAAGTAAGATGATATATAGTGCCATTTTTTAAAAATTTCCATGTGGAATTGCATTTGAAAATTATTGAATCCAATGTAGTGTAAATTTTGATAAATTATTATTCGGTATAAATTTTTGTATTTCTAGGATAATTTTTTTGTCAATCTCGTTGAAAGGTATGTAGTCAATTAGAAGTTAATGACATTTTGTAATTGTCCTTACTTGCGATAAATTCTTGACCCAGAATATTTTTGTATTTATTTCTGAACGTAAGTGAAGGTTTAATAGCAGAGAAGTGTTTCTATTGATTTGGTACCCAATATATTTTTCATTTTGTTATCCAACAGTATTGTACTAAGCACTAGCTCTAAACTCTTATAGAATAATATAAAGTATACCCGTTTGAAAAGATAATAGAATAAGTCATATTAGTACAATAAAATTTCGAGGACGAAATTTTTACAAGAAGGGGAGAATGTAATACCCATATCTCTCACTACTCAATTATTAGCTCTAGATATGTTTATATATTTCTTAATGTGCTTATGTCTATTTGATTTATATTAATGATTTACCAATTCATAATAAATGGAAGAAAATATGTGTTTGTAATAGTATAGTATAAGTGAAAATTATATATATAGATATATATACCTACACGAATGTATGTAAAAAAACGAAAAGAATGTGAAATAAATACCCCTTGAAAACAGATTAATTTAAATAAGTCTATATCTAGATTTCAAATTATATTATATTATATTTATCCTTACAAATAGTCTTGATATCATTATTGATTAAAGCTTTTAATAGATACACGAATATGTATTTCAAATTTGACATCCACGTGTTACTAAAATTATTAAGCTAGCTGGATTGAAATTTAATTGTACATGTGTCCTTCAACAAGAGAAATAGGTGTACATATTATCATATTTCTTTAAAAATGGATAAGTGAAACTTTTATATTCATTTGTTCTAATCAACTAAGAGAGATACACTAGAGAACAACCATAAATTCTCATAAACTTAGGAAATATTTGCAGCTGATTAAGGTTAGTAATTCAACCGTATAACTAAGTATTTTAGAAGTTGGATTTGAAATTATAATTAATTGTTCGATTAAAAAAATGAAATTTATCATCTTATCATGATTCTTGAATTAGATAATTTCTATGTCAATGAATGGATTAATAATTAATTTGTCTCTAGGTATGCGTGCTTTAATTCTAAAGTATTTATAGGAACCTTAATTTCTCATGATTTCTTTGGAAATATGTCGGCGATCAAATTAAAATTGAAATTAAAATATTATTATCTTAATTTGTATTCTGCAATCATAATAAGTTGTTAGGGGTGGATGAATTTGGATTTAATTTATGATCTATTGTAAAAAAATTAGATTCTCCTGAATAAGAACTCAGTATTTCTATAATTCAATTTAGATAACTAGTATTTATCTATATATATATATATATATATATATAATTTGTAGTTGGATAAATTTATTAGTGTTAATTCATAACCTCTGAAAGCTTAGTTTTATTAGTAAAATGATGAAGTGAAAAGAATAATAAGCTCAATAAAATATGTATAATATATTTGGTAAGTAAATTAATTTATTTAATTGGCTATCGACTAATAACTAATTACCTTGTGAATTGTTTGGTTAGATTTGGAGAAAAAGCATTTGATTTAGGGTGACAAATACTATAAGATTCGGATTCGAGGTAAGTATAAATTTATCCTCAACTACAATGCATGAACATAGTATTATTTGACTATGTGTTTATTATTTATTATTTATTATTGTGTTATATTGTATTTCTTTGCATTAAATATCTTGTACATGAGCACGAGCATATGCATGCACGTTATGTAGATATTGTCGAGGTTGCATGCATAAAATGATTTTGAGAGAGAGAAAATATTTTGTTTGGGATTGGTAACCACCAGCCCGTATTGTGTTGTGTTGATATTTGTGCCTCGAGTGGGATGACTTCCTTGTGGGATCAAAGGGAACAGGCAGGGGGCGTGTCCCTTGGGGTCCAGGGAGGATAGTCCACTTCGACTGCACCTTTGAGGTGATGAGTGGCTGATGTGGGATGACTTTCATGTGGGATCAAAGGGAACAGGCAGGGGGCGTGTCCCTTGGGGTCCAGGAAGGATGAGCCACATGAGTGCACTAATCACAATTTGGCCAAGTGAATATTGATTATACTATGAGCTCATGACTCATGTTGGTATCTGGTGAAGGGAGCCAAGTTCCTAAACGTTAAAAATGCTTTCGAGATGGCTTAAATGGTTTAATTCATGAGCATTACACATTTATGGTGGTATTGTGTCTTGAAGGTGTTGTGAGTCTCAGTGGACATACATGCATGAGCATGATTTCTGCTTACTGAGCTTTAGCTCATGTAGTTCATGCATTGTAGGTGAAAGTGATAACATTTGGTGCGTTGATGCTTGAATGCTGAAAGCTCTGACAAGTCCTGAGAAGTGTATACATGGATGACGACCTGTGAGGAGGGCAAGGGCTTATAGTATTATATTTTAATTTGCTGCTTAGATGTCGTAGGTTTGAATTCAAATTTATGTGAATATTCATACAATATTTTCTACAAAGAAAGCAATAATTTCTTTATACTCTTTAGTAAATTATATTTTTATAATTAATGATCACTTTAAATGCACCACATGTTAACCTAAATTTTTAACGTTAACGCTTTTTAATAGACAACGTAACTCACCCAAATTTTTACATTACTTTATATTTTACATTTATTTTATTGCGGCGGGTGTTACACGTATCGTCTAAGCAACGACACATGGAAAACATCGTGCACACCCGCTAAATCCGGAGGTAATGCTAGGAGATAGGCAACATCACTTATTTTCTCTAGAAACTCGAATGGTCCCACATATTGTGGCTGCAACTTACCCTTCTTCCCAAATCTGACCACTACTCTCATTGGTGCAATCTTCAAGAATACCTTGTCACCAATCTCAAAGCTCGTATCTTTTCTCTTTACATCGACATAGGATTTCTGACGATCTTGAGCTACCTTGATTCTTCTTCTTATCTTCTCAATTACTTCTACCGTCTTCTCAATGATCTCGGGACTTAAGAATAGACGCACTTCCACTTCATCCCAATGAATAGGAGATCTGCACTTCCTACCATACAATGCCTCATACGGGGCCATTCCAATCTATGCTTGAAAACTATTATTATAAGAAAACTCTACAAGTGGCAAGTGGCTCTCCCAACACCCACCAAAATCGAGAACACATGCATGAAGCATGTCCTCTAACATCTGAATGGTCCACTCATATTGACCATCGAATTGAGGATGATACGCCGTGCTAAACCTCAACTGTGTTCCCATAGCTTCTTGCAGATTTTGCCAAAATTTAGACATAAACCTTGTGTCACGATCTGACACTATCGATACAGGAATGCCGTGAAGACGTACTATTTCATCGATATAAATCTGAGCTAATCGATCCATGTTAAACGTCATTTTCACCAGAAGAAAATGAGCCGGCTTGGTCAACCTATCGATAACAACCCAAATTGCATGATGACCTTTAACTGACCGAAGTAATCCTACCACGAAGTACATTGCCTTGTGCTCCCACTTTCACTTAGGAATCTCGAGTGGGTTCAACAATCCAGAAGGGCATTGATGCTCAGCTTTCACTTGTTGACAAATGATACACTTCGATATGAATTGGCCAATCGACCTCTTCATATTTCTCCACTAGAAAACCATCTTCAAATCATTGAACATATTCGTGCCTCTTGGTTGCACAGAATACGGAGTATTATGTGCTTTTTCAAGAATCTCCCTTTTGAGCTCTTCATTCATCGGCACACACAACCTTCCCTTGAAGAATAGTGTGCCATGATTTGCAACGGCAAATCCCTGAATAGAACCCTCCAATGCTCTTTTCTTCATTTTGCATAAGAAAGGATCGTCGACTTGTGCTTCATGAACTCGATCACGAATTAGTGGTCGAACCACTAAGGCTGCTAAAATCCCTTGAGTGGTGTTGGAAGGATCCACCACCTCTAAATTCATCTTCTCAAATTCCTTGATCAACTGCTCTTGCTTGGTTGGAAGATAAATCTTTCGGCTTAAGGCATCAGCTATAATATTCTCCTTTCCAAGATGATATAAGATCGTACATTCATAATCCTTCACCAACTCCAACCATCTTCTCTGACATAAATTTAACTCCTTCTGGGTGAAGAAGTACTTCAAGCTTTTGTGATCGGTGTAGATCTTGCACTTGCTTCTATAGAGGTAATGCCTCCAGATCTTCAATGCATAAACCACGGCAGCCAATTCGAGATCATGCGTTGGATAGTTATGCTCATGCACTTTCAACTGTCTTGACGCGTACGCCACTACCTTTCCATGCTGCATCAAAACACAACCAAATCCTTGCTTCGAGGCGTCATTTAGATGACAAAGCCTTCAATCCCATCAGGAATAGTTAACACTGGGGCTGACACGAGACGTCACTTTAATTCTTGAAAACTCTGCTCACACTTCTCACTCCATTAGAACTTCTCATTCTTCCTCGTCAATCTCGTCAAAGGACCTGATATCTTGGAAAACCCCTCGATAAGTCTTCTGTAGTAGCCTGCTAGTCCTTGGAAGCTTTGGACTTCATTAACATTCGATGGTGTCTTCCAATTGCTAATGGCTTCCACCTTTGACGGGTCTACCTCAATTCCATTTGATGTCACTACGTGGCCAAGGAATGCCACTCGCTCTAACCAGAACTCGCACTTTGAAAATTTCGCATACAATTATTCTTTCCTTAGTGTCTCCAATACAATTCTGAGATGCTCTGCGTGCTGCTCATTGCTTCTTGAATAAATCAAGATATCATCGATGAAGACTATTACGAACTGGTCGAGGTACGGATGGAACACTCGATTCATTAAGTCCATGAAGACTCCAGGCGCGTTGGTCAATCCAAAAGGCATCACTTTGAACTCATAGTGACCATATTGTGATATAAATGTCGTCTTTGGGATGTCACCCTCCTTGATCTTCAATTGATGATAGCCAGTTCTCAAGTCAATCTTTGAAAACACGCCGGCTCCCTTCAGTTGGTCAAACAAATCTTTGATTCTCGACAGCGAATACTTATTCTTGATCGTTAACCGGTTCAACTCTCTATAATCAATGCACATTCGCATTGATCCATCCTTTTTCTTCACAAATAACACTGGTGCTCCCCATGGTGAAACACTTGTTAGGATTAACTTGTTGTCAAGCTTGCAATTTCTTTGGCGCCATTCTATACGGAGCTTTAGATATTGGTGCCGCACCTAGCACTAGGTCGATGGTGAATTTGATCTGACGGTCAGGAGGAATCCCTGGCAACTCGCATGGAAATATATCGGGAAACTTGTTCACCACTCGCACATCTGACACCTGGACTTTAGTGGACTTTGACTCCACTATGCTGACAAGAAATCCCTGATACCCTCACTTCTTCAACAACTTCATTGTCTTCATTTCTTTAATGATTCTCTGAATTGACCTCGTTCTTACACCATAGAAGATTAGCTTAGGCTCACCCGGAAAATCAAATTCGACCTCATGATCATGACATTGAATCATTGCATGATTTCCACTCAACCAATCCATACCCAGGATTATGTCGAAATCACGCATCTCCAAGACATGAAGATCTACTCTCAGCACTCTATCATTGATTTCTAGCTTCAGGCCATATGCCATCTTGCTAGAAGAAAAAAAATTTCCTGAAGGAATGCTGATCTCTAACAATTCACCACTATCTTTGCATGAAATACCAAGCTTGGAACAGAAACTTGCAGATATAAAGGAATGCGATGCACCAGAATCGAATAATACTAAAGCTGGAACATCTGATACTCTTAGAATACCTGACATAGTATCCTCACCTGTATTAGGGTTCTTTTCTTCACCCTCCAAAGAAAACAGTCGGGGCTTCACCTTTCTTTCTTGCTCTTTCTTCCTCTTCGGGCAGTCATAGGACATGTGGCTTGGGTCCCCACATGTAAAGCAAACCCTCTGCCCCGCATGGCACTTTCCTAGATGGAACTTTTGGCATTTAGGGCAAGGAACCCTATCATTGTTTCCTCTCTATGTGCCAGGCCTCTGCTGCCACGGCTTGTTTTGCGTAGGAGCTTTCCATTTTCCTTTATAGTGCAGCTCCCATTTTCTCTTGCTAAAGGCCTTGCGCTGCCTTTGGTCCATCTGGTCCAACTAGAGCCCATGAGAAATGGCCTGGGCCCTCTCAATTACCTCGCTATAGGTTCTCAACCTTTGGCCCAATAGAATTCCCTCAAGGGGGGACGCAAACCAGGCTCGAAGCGTCGAGCCTTCTTTTCATCCGTATCCACGATTTACGGAGCATAGCGGGAGAGATGGTTGAACCACTTTTCATATTCGATCACCGTTATTCCTCCTTGCTTTAAATTGAAGAATTCGGTCTCCATCTTAGTCTTGAAAGACTCAGGAAAGTATCGGGTGAGGATAAACTCTTTCAAGTCGGTCCACACCAAAGCCTAATGATGCTCGGGCGTTAGAGTTCGGGAATAGGTTTCCCACCAGAAGCTCACCTCTTCTGCAAACTGGAAGATAGCACAAGAGGCTTTCTGCATCTCTGTGCACTGGATGTGCTCGAAGATCCGCTCCAGTTCCCGGATTCATTCTTCTTTCGCTTCAGGACCTTCACTTCCTTTAAGCCCAGATGGCCCCATCCTTCTAAACTATTCGACTACGTCGAATGCCTCTTTTTGGAGCCTTGCTCTTTTGGCTATTCCTCCCCGCCCCATCTGCTGGGCCATGAGACCCTGGAGCGTCTCTATGAAACCTCGGGCAAAGTCGGGCCCGTTCTCTCGTGGTGGGGCAACATGAAGGCCACCCCCCTTGTTACTTGATTTCTCTACTTCTGGCGGAACAGAAGCATGATGCAGCAGCATCCTAAAGCTTTTAGGCACACTAGCTCGTTAGGTTTGTGTCATTTTTAAAGCTAATTCAAGGACTACTAAAGAACTTTTCATCATTTCATAATCAAGAAAGCACACAACTCTCAAGATTTCATTTCTTTAAAGCATGCATCGGGAATCCAAAACATCATAGTTGATCATGACAACAGGTATATATTTCATTCATCTATATTGTCCAACTTCGGACCGTTCTTTTTCTTCTTTATCATGATATCATGATCTATTTAACTCTTTAACTTCTTTCCCGACACACTCTATACATACACCCCCATTTTATATTGCTCATTCTTGAAAACCTTTAAATGTATATACCTTAGGATCAGAGTCAAGCCGAGTAGCCATCGTGAACAAAGTACCCACATTTCTCATATATAAATCAAACACATACAGAAATGAGTCTACAGGAGCGTAGACCCGCTCTGATACCACTTTGTAACGCCCCAAACTACTCCGTTTGATCACGTCACTTAACATATAATTTACTTACATAAATTTATATTCTTATAGTAAATTAAGCGGAAACTAAGGTTGAATTGCATCATGAGGAATGACATCATAATTCCCAATATAAATTTTTTTCGCAATTATAACATGCAACCTATCGAATCTACACTATCACACAACATGGTATTTAATGGAAGCATTGCATAAGTCTATCCACATCTATCATACAATCATCTAACCTAACGGGCTCATAGGTTTTACACAACCCGCTCGTCTAGCACCCTAAATTACATACATAGCATAGGGGTTCACTGACATATATTTAAACATCATAGGCTCCTAGGTCGAACGACCTGCCTTTAAAATGTATGCATAATATATCAAGTTGTCATAGCGTTTCTATAAAAATCGGGCTATTCCCGTCCCCAATGGTCATTGATCATAAAATAAAAGAATGATCAACGAGATAATAATGATACGAGTATTTTAAAAGAAGAGCATACAAAAGTAAACACAAGCTTGTGGGGGTTCTCTCGTGTTCACAACGCTCCAACTTGTGCCCCAACTCCTCAACTTGAAATTCATTAAACGAATGGGGTGAGTATTTAACAACATACTCAGTGGGGAACACTGTAAACAGTTATAGATAATTGCACAAGTGAAAATCTAACATATGGATAGTTCTTTACTTTATGGAGACTAGCCTCAACCCCGTAGGGCCCAAACATCATGATGCCCCTGTTAATGAACGTCTTAGCCCTGTAGGGATGCCCGTAACCTTATTATCCCCTAGGGAGGTCATTAACAAGTCTATATCGATCAAGTAGGACCTATTTATCAATCCCGAAGGATCTCTGTATTGCCCCGAAGGGTCTCATTCATATAACTTGTCCGAAGACCCTGCATACTTATACAATCAAAGCACAACAATAACTATAATTTTACACGTGTTTCCAGTTTAGAGTAACCCCACCTTATGAGACGCTTTCAAAATCCTTTCAACCTTGAAATACTCTTTTATCGTGCCCAAGTTGTCCACCTCGAACCCCAATACGTCGCCTAGCACCTTTAAATCCCCTTTTTCATTTTTGATGTCGAGTTATACAATTATTTCAAAATTTTGACCAAACACATGCTATACATGCTTTAAGGTTTTTCATACATATCCACATACACAACCAGTGATATACAAGCTCATACTATGATTTTGGACTCAAAATACACGTTAAAACTCTTTGAGACATTTATTCGAACACATTTCGTGCACCCATTTAAACCACATGAACCTCTATCCTAGGGCTATAACATACATGAAAATAAACTCTATACAACCATAACAACACCTCCAATAAAACACCAACATATTAAGAGAATTTTAGGGCAAAAATCCAAACCCTAGAAATAAAGAACCATAGAAATTTCAATTTAACAACACATATAGCTTAAATGGAGTAAATAAACCATATGCTCAAGATATCAAAACAAGAGGACCAATAAAATCAAAAACCCTAAATTTTTGGATACAAACCCTAGGTTCAAATCAACATGGAAATGGTGCTTAATCACCAAGAAGAAGAGGGTATCAAGTTACCTTGGTTGATGGATGATGATGAGAGAATCCACTCCCAAAACTTGAAGAATTTCTTGGGAGGATTTGGAAGGAAAAATCACCCAAGTGTTTTAAGGAATGAAGATAAATGAGTGAGGAGAAGTGTTTATAAAGTGGAAATCCCGAAGCGAGGCGTGACCTAGGGAGTCGCGTTCAGAGGCCGTATTTGGATAATACGGTGAGGCGCGAATCAAAGAAGTCATGTCTAAGGGTCGCGTTTGAACCAAAGAAAAATGGTTTCCTAAAGCCATTGTCACGCGACTCAAATGTCGCGTTTTTGTCTCACGTTGCAGAGCTGCTCAGAACGCGACTTGGAGGGGTCGCATTTAACGGTCGCGTTTCGGCTTCACTACGAGACGTGACTCGGTGAACTCGTGCTTGAGGTTGCGCTTCAGACTTGATTTGTTATTTTTGAACATAGTCCGACTCCAGGACATTTCTAACTCTATTTAACTTTCTAATTTAAACATAACTTAAATTTCAAAACAAATTTAATATATACCGAATCAACTCAGCGTTAGGGTGTTCAAAGTATGGAAAACATAAAATTACATGCAATGACATTCATTCATTACCATATAACTCGACATTTTAACATTAAAATATCAACCTGTATTATACACTCAGTATGATATCACTGTGTTTAAGAGGAATGAAGATGAATGAGTGAGGAGAAGTGTTTATAAAGTGGAAATCCCAAAGCGAGGCGTGACCTAGGGGGTCACGTTCAGAGGCCGCATTTGGATAATATGGTGAGGCGCGAATCAAAGAAGTCACATCTAAGGGTCGCGTTTGAACCAAAGAAAAATGGTTTCTTGAAGCCATTGTCACGCGACTCAAATATCGCGTTTTTGGCTCACGTTGCAGAGCTGCTCAGCACGCGACTTGGAGAGGTCACATTTCATGGTCGCGTTTCAACTTCACAATGAGACGTGACTCGGTGAACTCGTGCTTCAGGTTGTGCTTCAGACTCGATTTCTTATTTTCAAATACAGTCCGACTCTCGGACATTTCTAACTCTATTTAACTTTCTAATTTAAACATAACTTAAATTTCAAAACACATTTAATATATACCGAATCAACTCAGCGTTAGGGTGTTCAAAGTATGACAAATATAAAGTTACATGCAATGAAATTCATTCATTACCATATAACAAGACATTTTAGCATTAAAATATCAACATGTATTATACACTCAGTATAATATCACCGTGTTTAAGACGTATCGGATCGAGTGGGATAACCTGCATTAAAACAACAACATAAAATAAGAACATACGATCATGATTTATATTCAAACAATATTAATTCAAAATCATTTACCAAAATTATAATTTATAATTTAGAAAAAGGGTCGGGGTATCACACATATACATGATCATGTTCCTGAACACGACTAAGTACATGTCTTGATCTTCAATCAGATTGGTAGCGGAATGTTCACAGAAATATCCAGAACATGTTATTCGAACATGAATAACCAAAATCTTTTTGTGTTCTTTTAAAATTGCCATAATATCTAAACAGATAATGACAATCCCGAACACCTTAGTGCAGATGGTTCTAACAAAATGTTTACCATTTGTTGAGTTTGCATATAATAGAGTCGTGCATTCTTCTACACATATGTCGCCTTTTGAGGTCGTTTATGGTTTCAATCCGTTGACCCCAACAGATCTTATTCCTTTACCTATTGACCATCTCTCAAGTTTGCAAGCTGTTCGTAGAGCTAAACAGGTATGAGAGATGCATGAAAAGGTGAAGATGAGGATCGAGCTTCAAGGAGAGCGCAATGAAGCCAAAGTGAATTCACACCGCAAACAAGTGCTATTCAAACCCGGTGACAAGGTTTGGGTTCACTTTAGCCCGGGACGTTTTCCTAACTTGAGGAAATCGAAGCTAATGCCTCATGGAGATGGACCGTTCACTGTGGTTGCTCGAGTCTATGACAATGCTTACCGACTTGATATGACTGGTGAGTACAAATGTTCTTCAATATTTAATGTCTCTGACTTATCTTCTTTTCCTACAGATGATGTCAACGACGAAGGGGAGCTGAATTCGAGGTCGAATTCTTTTGAGGAGGGGGAGAATGATGAGATCGAGACACGCACTGAGGATTTGAACCCGGAGTTGCAGTTGAGAGGTCCAGTGACGAGATTAAGAGCCAAGAAGCTGCAAGGTAACTTCCAGTGCTATGTTCAAAAGAAGTTAAAAGATGGAGTTGGTTTTAGACAGTACAAGTTGGTGACTTTGACAAGCATCGAGGAGGGTGATTGAAGTTGTGGCCATACATGTGGATGTGTGCCTATATTTTTAATTCAGTTGTTTTATTTTAATTGGACCCAGTATTTTAATTTAATTAGTAGCCCAAATTATTGTTAGAAAAATTGGGCCTTTAGTTATTTATTTTATTTTGGAAAATTCAAGCCCATTAACTTGTGATTTTCGTTTTCGTACGTTAATTACTTAAGCTGTATGAACGTATTATTTTCCTCAGACTTGAATGAATGAAAACATCTTTTACGATATTCTCTTGTCTCACACAGAAAATCAGTTCTTCGCTAGAGTTTGATTATTGGTGAATTCAAACTTGAAATCTTTTATGTCATTCATACATCCAGTAGTGTACGGATGAGGTAGCCACAAAGATTGCTCCATAGGCACTTTTCAGATTCTCGTCAATCTGGGGTTCATTTCGGGTAAGATTCGCTTCTATCTTTCATTTTCCATCATTCCACTTCGGTCCAGCCACCACCACATCTCCACACATACTCCAAATTCATCCATAATAATTCTAGCATCACCAATTTCATCCATAAAGTTGGCCAAGTCCAGAAATAATTTATATAAGCTGTTCAAGGCCTAATTAAACCTTAGAAGTCAGAAAATTCACCTCCAAGTCAAATTCAAAACCACTCATGCGTTTCTGATGAATTTTTGGATATGTTTTTCATGACTTCAGATTGTATCTTGTGTTAAAATTTGAGCTTAATCTGACTTCATTTGCTTAGTTTTTTAGTCACGTCATTATTTAGGTTTTTCGGGTTAATCTGTGTCGATTTAGGTTTGATCCTTGTTCGAACTTTATTGGATGTTTAGGTCAGATTATTTAGCGCATTATTACTCTTAATTCCAGAGGATATTCGGGTTGAATCAATCTTGTAGTTGACGTGTGTTCTTTCCTTAGCTTCAGCATTGATTGGTCGTATCAGTCTCTCCATCGGCCTCTTCTTCTATTGCAGCTTCCTGTTCCTCATCAATCTCTTCTTCAGTTGTCTCCTACTCTTCTGCATGAGCCTCCTCTGCAGTCTCCTCTAGAATAGCTTCAGCTTCGTTCTCTTATGCTGCAGTCTGTGCTTTCCCTTGCTTTGATGCTGGAGTAGACTTCTTCTAAGTAGCAGCTTCAGCAGTACTTGCAAGCTTGTGCAAGTTATGAACTTTCTCAGGTACATCTACTGCTGGGGAGGCAAATTCTTCACCTGATGAAAGATCAACAATCATTGCTTGAATCTTCATCTTCTCAGAAGTATGCTCAGAAATCAGAAGATCTTGAAACTTCAAGCTTCTCTCTAGAAACTTCAGCACAACACCCTTTGGTGAGGATTCTTCAACAGAATCATCCATTTCTTTCTTGGATGATAGGTACTGCTTGAACTGGATGCGAAGGTGAGGATCTCCTATCTCAGGAGCAACCTTGATCATGAGAGGCTTGTTGAGAGGAACAACTTTATCATTCTTTGAGGAGACATTCTTCTTTTGTTACTTGATTAGACTGTAGATTAATGAAGGATAGCACAAAGGTCTCTTGATCCCTGTTGATTCTGCACTATTGATGATCTTTCTAAACACAAACTCAGCATAATTGAACTGCTTTCTAGTTCTGAGGTGAAACAGAAACTTCATTTGAGCTTGAGTCACTGCTGCTCTGTACTTCGTGGGAATCCAATTATGAATCAGAATCCTGAACAGAGCGCCATACTTGTGAGTTAGCTTGGAAGTTGGAATAGTTTGCAGATGCGATGGCCATTTGTTGTAGATGCCCCGGGTCAGTTCCTCAATAACCATCCCCCAGTCATCGATCTCCTTGTACTCCCCCTCAGATGCACATCCCAGAAACTCATTAATGAGGTCTGGAGAGAATTGCAGCATCTTACCTCTTACAAAGACTTTCTGAAAATCTTCAGACTCCGGATCATCAATCTCTTTGGTTATATTACAGTAGAACTCAGACACAACCTTAGGCACAAACTCTCGCACCTTCTACACAGTTCCCGAAAGACCAACTTTCTCCAATAAGGTATACACACCAGTTACTAAAAATGTATCCTTATCAACACTCTTCTTAGAGATCATTGACCTCTGCTTTACCTTCTCCCACAATTCAGCATGCTTTGAAGAACGAAAGATAGTTTGACTTGAAGTATATGGAACAAGAAAAATTTGTTTGTGAGCTTCAACCTCATGTTCACTTGAATGTGAGTGAACATCTTCAGGTACATCTTTCGGCTGGACATTTTCTTGGCTTTCTTGGAAGGTTCAGTCGTTCCACCAGCTTTTATTTTCTTGACAGACACAGCAGTAGATTGTGGAGTGGAGGATGCTCGGCCTCGTGTCACATGAGTTCTTGGTACTAACTGCACCACAGCTGTCTGCGTGCCTCTTCGGGCCGCATCGAGTTTTGATGCGGAGTTCCAGGCACTGCTTCATGGTCAGAAACTCACTGTGCAGTATTCAGATCATATTTGGATTGAGATGGATGCTGCCTCAGTGGTGTCACTGTTGTAGTCAGGCCGGTCCGGTTCGGCTGTGACTCGGCACACATTGACATCCATTCGTATGTTGTGCCGCGAATGACATGTTCGGTTCTCTCACATCCATCGTGAGGGGATCCGGGCTGCAGACTTTCTTACAGGTAGGGGGGCTCAGACCCCTACACTCATCTTCTATGACTCAGTTTTTGCTCCTCGATATGTGCTCTCCTTGGTTAGGATGGATCAGTTGGGTTATTCCAACATTCGATTTAGATATAGCTAGATGATGATGTTTTTCATTTATGTTTTGAATTTATTTCTTATTTGTTCTTGTTTGGAGTTACAGTCTATCTCGGGTTGTGCTTCAGGTTTTATTTCTCATTTGGGTTTTGGGGTTAGCATCTGGTCTGTGGATGCATCCCCTTTTAGTTGTTGTTTTGTTTCTAGTTCGATTACTTGGTCAGGGGTGTGTTCACTTTTAGGAGACATTCCACATATAACATTGTACAAGATGATTTGCGATTTATATACTGACTGGGTCTGGTGCCGAATGCCCCACCCCCTCTAGGGGTGTTTTTCTGGAAAAAAAAAACTGCACCACAGGTTTAGAGGCCTTCTTTCTGGGAGTTTTCTTCTTTACAAGTGATCTGGCAAACAGATCATATTGTGCTGATGCAAGCAACTTCTCCTGTTGTGGAACAAGAGTCTTCTCTGCAGATTCAGAGGATGAACTCTGAACGGCTTCTTTCTTCATTGGATTAGCAACGAAAGGTCTGTGAATAACCTTTTTCTTTCCTTTCGCAAGAGCAGCAGCTATGGCTTTCATCTTCAGGCTTAATGGAATATCATCTTCCCTGTCTTCATCATCACCTTCTGCAAGAGAAGGTGGAATAGGCGACTTCAGCACAATACTAGCTAGAGTACATGTATCTGCAGTGCTTTTCTCTGCAACATGTGCCTCAACATGTTCAGGCACATCTGAAGGCTTAACTTGATCATCAATAGCAGATCCCTTCTCTTTCTGAAGGGCTTGGGCAGTAGGTGCTGTGACAATCTTCTTTGATGAAGGGGTTGTAGTCTTCTTGGATTTCTTGACTCCAGTTCCCTTTGTTCTTGCCTTCTTTGCAGTAACCTTCTTATTTATGTCATATAAGCGAGCAGCTTCCTTCAACAAATCAATGATTAAAAGACTTTAGGTCTTTTTTTTCTTTGCAAAAGCAGCAATGTCTTGCTCTTCTGTTTCCATGTCTTCTTCCTCTTCGTCTCCATAAAACGTTTCAATCAATTCTTTTGTATATGTGCTCGAAGACTCATCACGAAGTGCCCTCTGAACAGGCTTTTTGTATGTTGATTCACCTTGAACCTGCCTGTCGAACTCATCCTCCTCGTAGAACTGATCTTGAGGTTTGGAATATGTAATCTTTCCATACCTCATTCTGAACTTCACAACTTTCTTAAGATAGATAAGTTTTCATTTCGGAGCTATTGAAAATATATGAGTATATGACAGAAATAAATAGTAAGAAAATCAATGGCAAACAAGGGAGGAAACTCAAAAAACTCAGAGGTTTTATCGAGAGAGAAGGGTTTTTGATTTTAGAAATTTGAAAAGTGAACGTTCTTTCTAAACGGCTAAACATATATATAAAAGAGTATTTCGTTCATAGAATAGACTCAGATTTCCATTAGACTAAGAAATCGGAGGAAAATCTCGGAAAATCAGAGATGCCGATAGCACGTCAGAACTAGCCATTGACAAAGATGTACTCAAGATTTGAATAATGATTATGCACATCTGTAGGAACATTTATGGGAATGTTCAATCCCTTTGTGCAGGAATTGTTCTTTCCTGCAGAGTGTGAAATAGACACACTCATACCCCTCTTTTTGGTTTTATTGAACCAAGCACACCTCCAGGGATGCTGTGAGTTTCTCAAATTGAGCTGAAGCCAATCACTTGGTGAATAAATCAGCTAGTTGATCTTTTGTCTTCATGTGTTCAATCCTTAGCACTTCTTCTTCAACCAGCTCTCTGATGAAGTGATGTCTGATGTCTATATGTTTGGTCCTCGAATGCTGCACTAGATTCTTTGAGATGTTGATAGCATTTATATTATCACAGTACATAATAGGGGTATCAGTACTAACTTCATAGTCTTTCATCATCTGCATCATCCAGATGACCTGAGTAGAGCTGCTTTCTGCTGCAATGTATTCTACTTCTGCTGTAGATAGAGATATGCAGTTCTGCTTCTTACTAAACCAGGAAACAACATGTTTCCTAAAAAGAAACAAGCACCCGAAGTGTTTTTCTGTCATCTGGAGATCCAGCCCAATCAACATCACAGTATGCAATAATACTTGCATTTGTATCTGAAGTATACCACAAACCATAATCAGCAGTTCCATTGATGCACTTGATGATGTTCTTAACAGCCTTCATGTGACTCTCCTTAGGACATGACTGATATCTGGCACACACTCTCACACTGTATGTTATATCTGGTCTGCTTGTAGTGAGGTAAAGGAGACTTCCAATCATGCTTCTGTAAAGAGTTTGATCAACTTCAGTTCTTGCATCATCTTTTCCAATCTTGACTGTAGTGTTGATAGGAGTTCGTTTGTGCTTAGAATTTTCAAGCTCAAACTTCTTCACCAAGTTTCTGGTATACTTGGATTGAGAGATCAATATCCCTTCTTCTGACTGCTTTATCTGAAGTCCTAGGAAGTATTTTAGATCTCCAACAAGGCGCATCTAAAATTCAGTTTCCATGTCTCTGATGAAGTCATTGACCATCCTATCAGATAATGATCCAAACATTATATCATCCACATATACTTGAACCACAATTACTTGTGATTTTTCTTTTCTGATGAACAGTGTTCTGTCTCCTCCTCCTTTGTTATATCCTTTGCTTACTGGGTATGTAGCCAGTCTTTCATGCCATGCCCGAGGATCTTGCTTCAAGCCATATAATGTCTTCTTTAGGTTGAACACAAACTCTGGATGATGTGGATCTTCAAATCCTTTAGGTTGTGCAACAAACACATCCTTCTTCAGGAATCCATTCAGAAAAGAACTCTTGACATCCATCTGGTACAGTTTGAACTTCATGATACATGCCAAAGCTAGAAAAAGTCTAACTGATTCAATCCTTGTAACTCGAGCAAAGGTTACATCAAAATCAATGCCTTCAATCTGAGAATAACCTTAAGCAACCAGTCTAGCTTTATTTCTTGTAATGTTTCCAGCTTCATCAGTCTTGTTCTTGAAAATCTACTTAGTTCCAACAATGTTGACTCCTTCTGGTTTCTGCACCAGATCCCAAACATCATTCTTTTTTAACTGAAGAAGTTCTTCCTGCATGGCTTCTATTCAATAGTCATCTTTAAGAGTTTTTTAGATATTCTTTGGTTCAACCTTGGAGATGAAACTGACATAGGATATCTCATTATACATCCTTTTTCTTAGAGAGCTCCTGGTCATCCTACATTCATGAATATCCCCTATTACTTCTGAAGTAGGATGATTCTTGATGATTTGCTTCAAAGGCTTTCTGTATCTTACTGTTTATTCTTCAGCTTCTCTGTCTGTATCATTATGAACCTTAGGATGTTCAAAGACATCTGTGTGAACATTATCTTCAGGAATATTGACTTATTGTCCTAATCATCAAATCTGACATTGATTATCTCAATTACAGCCTTTGTATCTTTGTTGTAAATCATGTATGATTTACTATTTCTAGAGTATCCAACAAACATCCCTTCAACTCCTCTATTGTTCATCTTGCTGAGATACTCTCTATCATTGAGAATATAATATGTGGTTCCAAACACGTGAAAGTACTTTACTATTGGCTTCTTCTCATTCCAAATCTCATATGGAGTAGTGAAAGTACCTGGTCTGAGATGAACTCTATTGCTGATGTGGCATGCTGTGTTGATAGCTTCTGCCCAGAACATAGCAGCAACTCCCTTAGCAGCAATCATGGTTCTGGCCATCTCCTGAAGAGTTTTGTTCTTCCTATCAACAACTCCATTCTGCTGAGGAGTTTTGGGGGTTGAGTATTCATGACTGATACCATTCTCACTGCATAATGTATAAAAGTACTGGTTCTCAATTTCCTTGCCATGATCACTTCTGATTCTGATAATCTGATCATCCTTCTCCATTGTGATCTTGCAGGCTAATCTCTTGAATGCTGTGAAGGCTTCACTCTTATCTCTGAGAAAGTGAACCCAAGTAAACCTTGAGTAATCATCAATGCAGACACGGACATACTTCTTTTCTCCATAGCTTACCACAGTCATAGGCCCCATTAGATCCATATGAATGAGATCTAGAATTCTCTTGGAAGTTCTGTCTTGCACTTCTTTATGTTGGGACCTGGACTGTTTCCAAATCTTACATGGACCACAGACTTTATCTCTGTCAATTCTAATCTGAGGCAGCCCTCTGACGATCTCTTTGTTGATGATCTTCTGGAGATTTCTGAAGTTGATGTGTCTAAGTTTCTGATACCAGATCTATGACTCTTCTATAGGAGTTTTTTGACATGTCAAAGAACATTGTGCAGGAACATGTACCTGATAACAGTTGTCAGCTAATCTCTTTCCTTCCATGAATAAGTCATTGTTCTTATTCATAACTCTGCAGCTTTTCTTGGTGAAGACTACAGTCATGTCATCATCACATAGTTGACTGATACTTATCAAATTAGCTTTGAGTCCATCAACTAGCATAACCTTCTTAAGTTTGGGCATTCCTTCAACAATCAGCCCTCCTTTTTCCATTACTTTGCCCCTTTTTCCATCTCCAAAGGTAACAAAATCTTACTAGAAAGCTTTCAGATTCTGCATCACAGAGCAATTTCCAGTCATGTGTCTTGAACAACCACAGTCAAAGTACCAACTTTTTTTATCTTCAACTCTCAAAGAAGTGTAAGCAATTAGACTGGACTGCTTGACAATCCATTACTTTTTCTGTGCAGGCTTCTGCCTTTGTTGAGAAGCTGATTTCTTTTGGGTGTTGCTAGAATGCTGAACCATAAATCTTCTCCTCATTCTTTTCAGATCAAACAAATACTTCTCATAGTGTGGTCGAATGTGGCCTTTTTCTTCACAATAATGGCAAATGATTCATTTCCTGTTGCCATTATTAGAGTCATCTTTTTGTTAATGTTCTTCTGGATGGTTTGAACATTATTTTGTACATGCACTGTCTGGCTTGTACTTGCTTTGACAAACACTGTCTTGGATTTTCTACCATTGTATCCAAGACCTGGATGACTTTTTGTAACACCCTAAATTTATTAAAGTGTTAAACTAATTTTTTAAAATGATTTTTAATTGAAGCGGAAATGTGAGTCATTTTTTTATATAAAATAATAATCTAACTTAATTAGTTAACGCATTTGAGTAGAAAAATAAATACTAAAATTTAACAAAAGGAAATGATAGTTAATGAATTAAACTAGCAATTCAACCGGAATATTTTTATTTGAGAAGTTTATCATAAGTTCTAAAAATAAAATAAAATAAAAGACCATAGCATGAGTAGATGTCTAGAAACCAACATGATCCACGAAACATGAATTTTTAATAATTTTCTTAAATAAAATTTGACTAATGTAAGCGGAAGAAATGGAAATTGACTTGACTTGTCATTCGATCTCCCACACGCCACCAAATCAATTACCTGAAAATATTAATGAGGGGTAAGCATATATAAAATATACTCAATATGAGAAATTATGCAAAGATTTACCCAAGTTAATAAAATAGTAGCGCACATATAACTGATACTGAAAAATTGATAGTACCTTAGTACCGGAAATTGATAGTACTTTAGTACTAATTGAATCGCATAGCGACATTGACATTTGTGCACAAATAATGAGAGCTAAATAATGAACATAATGTCCAAGTGCTCAGTGATAGTAACATGAAATACGACCAACAGATGATATTAAAATGGGCAAAAATTTAAATTCACAGCATAAAATAGATAAATCCCACACCTTAATTGAATCGATGAACTTTGAGTCAAACACTATTAGTAACTTAATGTCTTAGTCGCGCCGCACCTAGATAATCAAAATAAATAAATCCTATAAATGCGGATTTGATCTTAAGAATAAACTTAACTTGACACATAACTTAAACTAAAATAATGCATTGTCTCTCAAAGATTTTAAATGATTGACCAATGGCTATGAATATGAACTCAAAAATACTTACAAATCAAAAATTATTAATTTCCCTTAATGAGACCGAGTTCAACCAAAATGTGGTAAATGATGCGAAGTGAGTTTATAATTTGCGCATCTTATAAAACCGTATAATTACAATGAGATTTGGATTCACCTAAAAATCTAGTAAAGTATTTTTAACTTTAAAACTCCATAAAAATTTATATAATATTAGATACTAAATAAATGCTTATATAAAAATAATAAATGCTGAAAGTCTTTATGTAACACCCCAAATCCAACAATAGAGGTCCAATGATTTTTCTAGAGCCCAAATGCTTAAGTTGTATTTATTTTTAATAAAAGGCTTAAATGATGGGCTTTCTAGCCCAATTATGATTTTAATTATTTACGGCCCAATTATTCTCCGATCGAGATGAACGAATGTGTTAGACGATAGTGCTCGTCGATACGAATCCATAGAACTTGGTCTCACTAATATAGGAATTCAATTGACCAAGATATGATTTTTTCTCTAATTTAAATTCTAATTAGGGTTTATTTAAGAGGGAGTATAAATACCCCCAATACCACTTTGAGCCTCATTTTTACCATTTCACTTTTTTTTCTCAAAGGGGAACAGCCCCACTTCTCTCTTCCCCTCACCCTTCTCGCCTCCCCCTTCACCCCCTCCCCAAGCTGCCGCCGCCGCCGCCACCACTCCTTCTCGCCTGAAAATTTTCCGGTGATATTTTTCACATGCAATACCATTTTTAGATTCCCCTCTTTTCCCTCTTTCCATTTCTTCAATTTTTTTTGCAAGATTTTGAGGTTGAGGCATCCGATTTTCGGATCTAAGTATGGGTTAAACCCTAACCTTTTAATACCTCACTTCTTGCTCTATTTTTCAATTTTATTTTCGATATTAGTATGTATAATCATGGATTTATGGGCTGTTTTAATTATCTTATGTTTAAATATTATTTTGATCTTGATTTGAGTGTTCTTAGTGTTCTTGAACACTTTACAAGTTGAATAGGTGGTTGAAGAAATGAATATGGTGGATTTTGATTTTGTGTGTGTGTGTTTAGTGTGTACGTGTGTGTGTGTGAGTTCTTTTATTTTCTTATTTTTGGTTATCATCATCATCATTATTATTATTATTATTATTATTATTATTATTATTATTATTATTATTATTATTATTATGGACCTATTTAATTAAAGAGTTTTTGTTATATTTCAAAATATGAATTATAGCTTATGGAAAAATCATTAATTAAGTATTGAAAGGGCTAAGGTTCAAATATACTTGGGGAAGTTTATTGTTTGTAAATAATAATACATGTATTTCAGAATTATTTAAATAAAAACATGCTTTTAATTATGAAAATGGTACTTTGGCATAATATTTGGAGTACAATAATTATGTTGAGAGATCAATAGTTCTTTTCCCTCTGGGGCAATTTATTATTTTAATTAATGGATGGATTTATGACTTTATTTAATTAAAAGCTTGCACTTATTTTTGAAATTTGATTTATGATGTAATGGTTAATCTTACAATTTATTGATAATTGGTCAAGAATTCAAAACCCCCTTTGAACATTTTATTTATGCACAACTAATCCAAGATCATTTAAGTTATATTTAAATAAATATTGTTATAATTTTCGAAAACATCATTTGGTCTAATGGTTGTGTTGCAAATTTTATTATGATAAATTTAGGGTTCAAATCTTATGTAATGAATTTTAAGACTCATTGTATTTTTTCTAAAACAATCATCTATTAAACATTTTATGCAAGATAAATCTAAACTATATATAAATAAAATTTGAATATAATTTTCGAAAATGATACTTAGCCTAATGGATAAGGTTTAAAATTAATATTTTAGGTCTATGGTTCAAATCTCCTTGAAAACAGTTTACTTTTATTTTACTTTAATTAATGCATGCATTACTGTCTTTATTTAATTAAAACCATCATTTAATTTTTGAAAATAGCATATGGTTTAGTGGTCAGTGTTCAAATTAATACTTAAGAGGTCAAGGGTTCAAATCTTATTGAAGTAATTTTATTCCTTTTTAATCTTTTTATCATAAGAGCTTTCTGGACTATATATATAAATAATTATGGATGATTAATTTCGAAAATAAGATTTAGCCTAATGGTTAAGTGTTCTGTTTATTTTTAGGGGTCCAGGGTTCAAACCCCCTTAATACAGTTTTAATTAATTCTGTTTTAATTAATTCTTATCTTGTGTATGCATTTATGAAGCTATTTAATTAAAGCAGTTTAGTTAATGTTAAATAAACTTTTCTAGCCTAGTGGTTAAGTGTTTCTTATTTCACTTATATTTTTGATCAAGTGTTCAAGCCCTCTTGACTACAAAATTATGTTATATTTTATCCTTATTTCTATTTAGTTTATTTTGCTTAATTTAGATTAAATTCGAAATTAAGTATATGGTATATTAAATTAATATTTTCATATTCTTCTATGATTTAAAATTATCATTTAAATCATATATTAAATATTATATTTTTCCTTTATGTATTTAAGGCATTTATTTGCATGATCGAGGACTCCGATATATTTTAAGTTAGGATCTCGTTCGACATTTAAGCGATGTCAGGTTACGCTCTTACTTTAGGGACTCGATCCCTAGGACCTTATTTATGTTATAGTATATGTTAGAACATTATCATGTTATTTAGACATAGTTCTTATGTATAGGTCCTAATCCGAGACTCGTTTAGGACGACGATTAAGGCGATTCCTATATTTAAGCATAAGGTCCTAATCCGCAACAACAAGCTTAGGATGAGAAGTCGTGAATAAAGCGTCAGCTAATTTAGCTATAAGGTGGGTTTACTTACTAAAATGCTTTCGAAAATATATTTAAACTTTCGTCCGCTATGAAAAAATTATTTATGCTTATGTTGCTCAATGTGGATTGACACGACTCATATGAGGAATTCCGAATATGGCACTCCGGTGCAATTACTTATGAATATGTTCATGTTATGAATATGTTATAGTTATATGTGATCACATTAGGGTCGGTCTCCGCTATATCTATTGAGCGTATGATTTATGACATGTCAAATATGAATTTATTGATATTCTTATTGTAAATTATTGGACGAATGTATGAGTATTCCCACGGAGTGTTTTCTGGCACTCAGCCCCACTATTTAAAAATGTTTTCAGGTAATTGATGACGGCAGGTGACGGACGTGGACTAATGTGGACATTTTGTATGGTTGACCATATTCTAGTTTTTGAAATATTGACTCTTTTTAGTTTTGGTCAATAAATATGATTAATTATGCTTCCGCTGTATGTTTATAGATTATTTAAATATTTTATGGACGTGTGTGATTGTCGTGGCCTTGCTGGCATGATTTAAATTTTGAATATTGGATTTTTGACTAGTCAAGGTTGAACATGTTTTAATTGGTGGTTCGAAAGGTGTGATTTTAAAATGATAGGTTGGTTGAAAAGTCTTATCTTATGTGATTGGTTGTTAAATGGTAAACGCCTATGAACGTGGAATTTATTAATATTTTAAACGAAATGCTGTCCGAATTTTTATAATTCGAGAAAATGATTTAGAGTAGTTTGCGAAAATTTTATTGTGATTTTTCTTTCTTCGCGTGTGTTCCCGTTAGCGCACTGGGCCTCCGGGTTCGGGTCGCTACACTTTATCTTTTCTCTTATCAGCAACCCAGATTAGTAAAAAAAAATACTATAAACTGATTAATATTACTACTAATGCCAAATTGCATTCATTAAAAATAAATTTAGAGCTCTCAATGACATGAGTTTGAATAATTATAACCACACCTCAATTAAACTGCCATTATAAAAATATATTACATGATTAATCTTACACCTAAACTTGAGATTGTTATTTTCGCATAATTTGAAAATGTACAACTAAATCTGTTAATTCAGGAACTTTAATTAGTAACATTAATAAACTTAAGCCTCATGAAAAATTAAAGACTTTAAATAAAATATAAAATTAAAGTTATGCAATTAAAAGGATTCATTAAACAATCCAACTCTATTTATCTCTCTTTTCATATAACTCCATTTCATAACTTAATTAACATTTTCAACTAATTAAAACTCCTTACACAAAACAAAATTATGATAAATAATTTTTATTATTTTTTTTACAATATTTAAGTACAAATCACAGAGATCCAGAATTAAATATTAAATAAATGTTGATAATTCATAAATACACGAATATGAATGTATGCATATCCAATTAAGTAAAATGGTGCAGAATAAATGGTTGGTTTCAAATTTGAAGATGTATCTATGGATTATGTATATATATAAACATATAATCAGATATTCAAATTTTTAAAAATATGACATCATTTAAAACCTCAACTGAAATTACACCAACTCTCACCTTTCGAAAATAGTTGTTTCCGCAGAGAAGTCTTAGGCAAAGATATGAATTCCTAAGACACAATAACAAGATTTAAAGCAAGATCTTAAGATTAAAAAAAATCGAAAGGAATTATTGAAAGAGGAAAAATAAACAGAAGAATTAAGCCTCGGTACCTTGGAGTAGCGACGTGGAAAAAAAATTTAAAAACATAGGTTGAAACCCCATTATTTATATTTATAATAGGAGTTTAGGGTTTGAAAAATATATTTTTTTTTATAAATCCTATTTTGAGATAAGTCTAAATCTTCTATTAATTTAAAACCACCTAGCCCTTAATCAATAGTAGGAGATCACTATTTTGAAATCAAAATACATAAATATTTCGAAGATAAATATATATATATATATATATATATATTTAAGAAATAATTAAATGATTTTCTAAACTTAGTTACATCTTAAATACGGAACCTATATTTGGGGAACTAAATTAATAATAAAAAAAAATAACTCTTTTAAAATAATTCATGAATTTATATGTGCACTTACATTTATAAGCACATTAACGTGTATACCTATCCACTCTAAATTCATGCAACCTCTTTTTTTTTAATAGATTTTACATTACTACATAAAATTGAATATATATCTAGGGGCGCGACTTAGACTATACCATAACTCGAACATCGCGTAAATTTAAAATTCACAAATTTTTATAATTCACATAATTCAAGATAAATATTTTATTTAAACAATGATTGGAAAAACGGGCTATTACAACCCTACCCAATAAAAAAAAATCCGTCCTCAAAATTAAACTTACTTGGGTCTAAATTAGGGTAACTGGCTAGAATCTCTTCCCCACGCTCCCAAGTAGCTTCGCCAGGTCCATGCCTAGTCTATTGGATCTTGACTAATGGTATCCCTCGACCCCTTAACATGTGAACCTTACGATCTAACACGGCACTGGGCTTCTCTTCATAAGTAAGATCTTTATTGATTTGTAAGTTCTCGTGATGTATAACATGACTGGGATCATGTAGATACTTCCGAAGCTTAGACACATGAAACACATTATGCACTGTAGATAACTCAGGAGATAATGCCAAATGGTAAGCTACATCTCCTATGCGTTCCTGAATTTCGAACGGCCTAATAAATCATGGTCTCAGCTTCCCTTTTTTCCCAAATCTCAAAACTTCCTTCATTGGAGCCACTTTAAGAAAAACTTTTATCATTCACCTCAAAGTGCAAATCTTTTCTTCTTCGGTCAGCATATGATTTCTGCCTGTCTTGAACTGTCTTAATTCATTCTCTTATCTTCGAAATGACTTCAACCGTCTTCTCAACAATTTTAGGACCTAAAATTTTCCTTTCACCAACCTCATCCCAATATAAAGGTGACCTACACTTCCTTCCATAAAGCACTTCATATGGTGCCATTCCAATAGTTGACTGAAAGCTATTGTTGTAAGCAAACTCAACTAAAGGCAAATGTGCCTCCCAATTTTCTCCAATATCTAAGACGCATGTTCGCAACATATCCTCAAGAATTTGGATAGTTCTTTCCGACTGTCCATCAGTTTGAGTGTGATAAGTAGTCGAAAACTTCAACTTCAGCTTTCACTTGTTGGCATGTCAAACATCTACTCACATACTCAGCAACTGATCTTTTCATTCTTCTCCACCAAAATGTCTTTCGAAGATCTTGGTACATTTTGGTGCTTCCTGGATAAGCCGTATATGCTGTACAATGTGCTTCATCTAGGATTTCCCCTATCAACTCTTTGTCCTTAGGCACACAAATTCTTCCACCAATCATGAGGGCACCATCACCGTCTAACACAAAACCCTTCAAACCTCTCCCGAGTACTTGAGTTCTTATCTTTTGTAAAAATTCATTGCTCTCTTGGGCCTTTTTTATTCGATCCCGCAAAGTGGGCTGAATCACTAGTGCCGCTAACACGGCCTTTGTGGTACCCGATGTCACCATTTCTAGACTCATTGTTTCAAAATCCTTAATTAAAGAATCTTCTTGAGTTAGCTTTGATGTTGACTGTCTCTCACCCTTTCTACTAAGGCATCAGCTACAACATTAGCCTTCCCCGAGTGATACTGAATTGAGCAATCATAATCCTTTACGAGTTCTAACCACCTTCTTTGTCTCATATTGAGCTCCTTTTATGTGAAGAAGTACTTCAAACTCTTGTGGTCGGTGAAAATCTCACACTTAGCCCCATACAAATAATGTCTCCAGATCTTAAGGGCATGTACTACTGCTGCCAACTCTAAATCATGTGTAGGGTAGTTGTGCTCGTGTCTCTTTAGTTGTCTGGATGCATAAGTAATAACCTTTCCTTTTTTCATCAACACACATCCCAATCCTTGCTTTGATGCATCGATATAGATAATGAACTCACTAGAATCATCACGAATAGTTAACACCGGAGCTATTGTTAACCTCCGCTTCAGCTCTTGAAAACTTTGCTCACAGTTTTCAGTCTATTTAAACTCTATTCCTTTCCTTGTCAATTGTGTCATTGGACCAGCTATGTTAGCAAAATCCTTGATAAATCGCCGATAATATCCAGCAAGTCCTAAGAAACTTCTCACTTCACTAGCATTTGTGGGGGCTTTTCAATTACTCACTGCTTCGACCTTAGTGGAATCCACTTCAATCCCTTGAGTCGTTACTACATGACCCAAAAAAGCTACTTGGTCTAACCAGAATTCACATTTCTTAGACTTCACATATAACTTTTGATTTCTTAAAGTTTCTAAGACATTTCGTAAATGCCCCTCATGTTCATTCTTATCCTTTGAGTAAACCATGATATCGTCTATAAATACAATAACAAACTTATCCAAGAATGGATGAAAGACCCGATTCATCAGATCTATAAACACTACCGGAGCATTAGTCAATCCGAATGGCATGACTACAAACTCGTAATGACCGTATCTAGTTCTGAACGCTATCTTCAGTATGTCACTTTCTCTCACCTTTAATTGGTGATAACCCGATCTTAGATCTATCTTTGAGAAGAACCCCGTTCCTTTTAACTGATCAAAAAGATCCTCAATTTTGGGTAACGGATACTTGTTTTTTATTGTGCGTCTATTCAACTCGCGATAATCAATACATATACGCATTGATCCATCCTTCTTCTTTACAAATAAAACAGGTGCTCCCCAAGGTGATACACTTTAACGAATATATCCTTGATCTAAGAGCTCTTGTATTTGCGCTTTTATCCCTTGCAATTCCTTAGGGGCCATTCTATATGGTGCTTTAGAAACTGGGCCTGCACCCGGTACCAAGTCAATAGTGAATTCCACTTGTGTATTAGGTAGTAATCCAGGCAATTCTTCTGCAAATACATCTGCAAACTCATTGACAATTGGTACTCCTTCAATTGGCGATCTCTAATCTTCCACGCCAACTATATTAACTAAATAGCCTTAATAGCTACCCTTCTTCAGCAATCTCATTGCCTTCATAGTAGATATCACCACCGGTGATCTTTCCATTCTTGCACCATAAAATGAGAACTCTTTCTCTCCTGGATTCTGAATAACGACCTCTCTTTCATAACACTTGATCGTTGCATGATTCTGACTTAACCAGTCCATTCCCAATATCACATCAAAGTCATGCATATCTATCTCATATAAGTCAGCCTCAAGTTCTATACCTCCAAAATCCATCTTAACCTTTCGAGCAATAATATCAGTCACTATGTTCTCGCCTGAAGGGATACTTATATTGAAGGCTAAGTTCTCCACTTCACATTCAATTTCTTTCATACGGTATAGCTTAGAAGATATGAATGAATGCGATACTCCAGAATCAAATAGTACAATAGTAGGTGTTCCAAAAATAGGTAACATATCAGTAATTATGTCATTGTCCTTCGCCACTGCAATCTGATGAGCAAAAGTAAAGAATCGAGCATTGCCCATTTTCTCAGGTTTCTTTCCTCTTCTCTCAGGTTCTCCATGTCCCCTTCCAGCTGACACATTTTTTCTCTTCTTGGGATAAAATTTTGCATAATGACATGGCTCATGGCAGTAATAGCACTCTCCCATTCCCTGACGACAGGGCCCACCATGGTTTTTCCCACAATTTGAGCACTGGGGTTTGATTACAGATGGTCCAATATTAGCTCTTGCCTCAAACCTTCCTTTCTTAGGAGGAATGTTTCCCCGATTCCTTTCTTGATTATCCCACATTCTCTTTCCAGAGTTATCAACTTGCTTTTGAGCTGGCTTATCTATGTCAAGGCTCATAGCTACATCTCCAGCCCGTTTCACTAATTCACTGAAATCTTCAATCACTTGAACGACCAAGATCCCCTTGATCTCATCTCTTAGACCTCTTTTAAATTTTGCAATCCGTTTTCCTTCAATGTCTACTAGATGTGGAGCATACCTCGATAATTGATTAAACTTTCTCTCATACTCTTCAATTGTCATGCTACCTTGCTTAAGATCAAAGAATTTTGTCTCTTTCTTTTCTTTGAAGGTGGTGGTAAAATACTTATCCAATACCACTTCTTGAAATATCTCCCACGACAGTTGAGATTTTTCTTCCTCACTTAAGGTACTCACAAAGTGTTTCCACCAAAGTCCCGTATCAACAGTAAACTGGAACACTGCACATGCCACTTTTTGTTCATCAGTGCAGTCAATATGCGTAAAAATCCGATCTAGCTCTTCCAGCCAATCCTCAGCAGCTTGTGGTCCATCCTAACCATTAAATCGGGGAGGTGTGTAACACCAAAATTGTTCAACAACTTGACTTGTAGGACGCACATATTGGTCTGATGTATCAGGTTGATCATTAGATTGTTGCACAAATCCTTTGATAGCACCAAGAAATTGGTATATCAAGTTCTCTCCATCGTTACGACCATTATTCTCGGGGTTGCTATTGTTACCATTAGCGTTGTTGGCACGTGCTCTTGTATTTCTCACCATCGTCCTACAGAAATGATAGAGAAGGGTTAGAAGGAATTCTAGATTGTTTCTAAATTCGAGGACTAAGTTCAATAAATAAAACATTTTATCATCTCATGAGTTTAAATAACTGAAACGTAACAATCTCACAATAACAACCAAAAAATCATATACTCACTCAACTGAAAAATGAAACTTTATACCTTGATATTGGAGCGCGTGGTGATCGAATGACTCATGAATGAATTTATATGCATGAATGATTCACGGAGTCTACAGGAAAGTAGACCCGCTCTGATACCACACTGTAACACCCTAAATTTATTAAAGTGTTAAACTAATTTTTTTAAATAATTTTTAATGGATGCGGAAATGTGAGTCATTTTTTTTTATAAAATAATAATCTAACTTAATTAGTTAAAGCATTTGAGTAGAAAAATAAATACTTGAATTTAACAAAAGGAAATGATAGGTAATGATTTAAACTAGCAATTCAACCGGAATATTTTTATTTGAGAAGTTTATCATAAGTTCTAAAAATAAAATAAAATAAAAGACCATAGCATGAGTAGATGTCTACGAACCAACATGATCCATGAAACATGAATTTTTAATAATTGTCTTAAATAAAATTTGACTAATGTAAGCGGAAGAAATGAAAATTGACTTGACTTGTCATTCGATCTCCCACACGCCACCAAATCAATTACCTGAAAATATTAATGAGGGGTGAGCATATATAAAATATACTCAGTGTGAGAAATTATGCAAAAATTTTCCCAAGTTAATAAAATAGTAGCACACATATAACTGATACTAAAAAATTGAGAGTACCTTAGTACCGGAAACTGATAGTACATTAGTACTAATTGAATCGCATAGCGACATTGACATTTGTGCATAAATAATGAGAGCCAAATAATGAACATAAAGTCCAAGTGCTCATTGACAGTAACATGAAATACGGCCAACACATGATATTAAAATGGGCAAAAATTTAAATTCACAGCATAAAATAGATAAATCCCACACCTTAATTGAATCGATGAACTTTGAGTCAAACACTATTAGTAACTTAATGTCTTAGTCGCGCCGCACCTAGATAATCAAAATAAATAAATCCTATAAATGCGTATTTGATCTTAAGAATAAACTTAACTTGACACATAACTTAAAATAAAATAATGCATTGTCTCTCAAAGAATTTAAATGATTGACCAATGGCTATGAACATGAACTCAACAATGCTTACAAATCAAAAATTATTAATTTCCCTTAATGAGGCCGAGTTCAACCAAAATGTGGTAAATGATGCGAAGTGAGTTTATAATTTGCGCATCTTATAAAATCGTATAATTACAATGAGATTTGGATTCCCCTAATAATCTAGTAAAGTATTTTTAACTTTAAAACTCCATAACAAATTTTATAATATTAGATACAAAATAAATGCTTATATAAAAATAATAAATAATGAAAGTCTTTATCTCTTCTCTTATCAGCAACCCAGATTAGTAAAAAAAATACTATAAACTGATTAATATTACTACTAATGCCAAACTGCATTCATTAAAAATAAATTTAGAGCTCTCAATGACATGAGTTTGAATAATTATAACCACACCTCAATTAAACTGCCATTATAAAAATATATTACATGATTAATCTTACACCTAAACTTTAGATTGTTATTTTCGAATAATTTGAAAATGTACAACTAAATCTGGTAATTCAGGAACTTTAATTAGTAACATTAATAAACTTAAGCCTCATGAAAAATTAAAGACTTTAAATAAAATATAAAATTAAAGTTATGCAATTAAAATGATTCATTAAGCAATCCAACTCTATTTATCTCTCTTTTCATATAACTCCATTTCATAACTTAATTAACATTTTAAACTAATTAAAACTCCTTGCACAAAAAAAAATCATGACTAATAATTTTTATTATTTTTTTTACAATATTTAAGTACAAATCGCGGAGATCCAGAATTAAATATTAAATAAATGTTGATTATTCATAAATACATGAATATGAATGTATGCATATCCAATTAAGTAAAATGGTGTAGAATAAATGGTTGGTTTCAAATTTAAAGATGTATCTATGGATTATGTATATATATATAAACATATAATCAGATATTCAAATTTTTAAAAATATGACATCATTTAAAACCTCAACTGATATTACACCAACTCTCACCTTTCGAAAATAGTTATTTCCGCAGAGAAGTGTTAGGCAAATTTATGAATTCCTAAGACATAATAACAAGATTTAAAGCAAGATCTTAAGATTAAAAAAATTCGAAAGGAATCATTGAAAGAGGAAAAAAATAAAGAGAAGAATTAGGCCTCGGTACCTTGGAGTAGCGGCGTGGAAAAAAAAATTTAAAAACATAGGTTGAAACCCCATCATTTGTATTTATAATAGGAGTTTAGGGTTTGAAAAATATATATTTTTTTTATAAATCCAATTTTGAGATAAGTCTAAATCTTCTATTAATTTAAAACCACCTAGCCCTTAATCAATAATAGGAGAAGATCACTATTTTGAAATCAAAATACATAAATAATTCGAATATAAATATATTTATATATATATATATATATATTTAAGAAATAATTAATAATTTTCTAAATTTAGTTACATCTTAAATACGGAACCTATATTTGGGGAACTAAATTAATAATAAAAAAATAACTCTTTTATAATAATTCATGAATTTATATGTGCACTTACATTTATAAGCATATGAACGTGTATACCTATCCACTCTAAATTCATGCAACCTCTTTTTTTATATAAATTGATTTTACATTACTACATAAAATTGAATATATATCTAGGGGTGCAACTTAGACTATACCATAACTCGAACATCTTGTAAATTTAAAATTCACAAATTCTTATAATTCACATAATTCAAGATAAATATTTTATTTAAACAATGATTGGAAAAACGGGCTATTACACTTTTCCCATAATGTCCTGGGTTAGTATGAATCTTATCAAGATTCTCAGCTTCATTGTTCAACATGTTGACATTCCTTTTGATGGACTTCAGTTCTGTAGTCAGTTCTTCAATCTCCTTCTTCTGTTGTTGGATAATGACCTTCTGTTCTCCATTAGATTTGATTAAATTCTCCTTTTCTTTGAGAAGATCTTTTTTGTGAGATTGTAGAGTTTTGTTGATCTCAGCTACTTCAAGATATTTTTCATATATCTCCTTGTAGGTCCGAACAAACTCCTCATGACTTACATCATCATTGTTTGAGTCTTCTTCTTCTGCAAGTTTCAAAGGATCTTGGAACTTTGAGACTTTTGATGTAAAGGCATAGATCTTTTCTTCTGATTCACTACTACTTTCTTCAGAATCATTATCACTAAGAGAGGCATTGTAGTTCTTTTTATTCTTCTTCAGAGTGTTGGCACATTCAGCTTGCATGTGTCTAAAACCATCACACTCTCTGCACTGAATTCCTCTCTTTGTATTTGATGTTTGAAACTTTTTCTGCTCACTGTTAGAGTTTCTATCTTGCTGAGAATTTCCAGGTTGTTGTCTTCTGTTGTTTGTCCTTCTGGAAGACTGTTTGTTTACTCTCTTAAGCATTCGGCTGAAGTTCTTGGTGATAAAGACCATATTATTCATTGTCTCTTAATCAAGTACAGGTTTTTGTTTCTGTACATGTTCAGGGACATCCTTAGAAATTTCAGCTTTAAGAGCAATACCTTTTTTCCTTAAGCTGATGTCTTCATCTGTCAGATTCATCTTGAACGTTCTCAATGATCCCAACATATAAATCTGAAAATTTAAGTAACATAAATATTTCATCAAATTTATACATATTTTTCGAATTAATCCTAGGATTAAATCTAGAACAGTGCCAAAACCCGCTCTGATACCAGTTGTTGGGGTTTTTTCGAATTGAACCACCGCAGGATCTAATTGGATGTTCATTAATCCTAATGTCATGTAGATCATAAATTCATGCATCTCATATGTTTTAATTAACCGAGTTTAATTAACATGCAAATCCGGTTTAAACAATTCTACTAAAGCGGAAACATAAAATCGAAAAACGACTTACAAATTAAACGACGGGTGGAGGACAAGATTAAAGATCTAATCTTGTTGTTGTGTATGATGATGATTGGCGCCCCACAGTGATATTCCACTCCTTGATCTTCTGTTGTATTCCCGGACTGAATCTAGTTTCAGGGTGGGCTGAAATCTACTAGATCGGTATGGAATCTGTGGAGATAAAGAGAACACAAGAGGGGCTGATTATTCTCCTTAAAATTTCGTCCCCCACCTCCCTATTTATAGGGGAGGTGGTCGAAATTTCAGTGTCCCAACCCTACTGGGTTTGGGCCTCTATTCCTTTTTCTATCTCCAGTCCATTAAAGTCATATTGGGCTACAACAGGGATCTAGAAGAATATTAAATTGGCCTGCTAATTTATTTAATTTCCAATATCCAATAAACTTAGGATATTATTAAATAAATTAAGTATTATTTTTATTCCACTAAAGAAATAATACTGGCCTACCATTTTAATACATATTTCTGAATATGCTTTCTCCTTTAGTCCAGCCATTCCCCGCGTTTAAGATATAATGCCCATTAATTAATTATGTAAGCTTCTGACAGCTATAATTAATTAATATCTTATCCTTGAGTAGTACCACACAAGCTTTACTCATGCACGGAATAAATTCCACCTGCAGGGTTTCAGCATGAACTTGCATTTCCTCAAGGGGACACCATCAAACTGGCGCACCAGGACACGGTGCCCCTACATATTGCACAACCCATCATAAGTGTAAATGTCACAACCCAAGATATCGAGATTATTGATCCTTATGAAAGAATCTCACCCTTTGATAAATCAAAGCTGCAAACACTACACGTATATGTCTGCCAACACATAGGGGTTAAGAACCTGAACTCTGTGGATTCTTATTCTCTCATTTTTAAGGTCAGAATAGAGAATAGAATCCTAAGTAGATCCTCCTCAATACACTTGACCGTGTATTAGAATAATCAGTTAGTCAAGACAAACTAACTATCAGATTATTCTACGGCGTACCGATAGCAGGTTCAGTACCATCTAAACCGTGAGCCTTTTAATACATTACAAGGAACCGATGATATGATCTAACCATGTGTTTACCCACACCATATCATCTACAATGTAAGTATAGTGAACATGCATGTAAATATAACAATTTAAATGCAAACAGTGACTGCAATAATATTCATTCTATATCATCATAAAACCATTATTAATAATGTATACAAAAGACAGGTCTTCTAGTATACAAAACCAACAGATCACACCTCCATAACAATATTTAAATAATCCATAAACATACAGTGAAATCATAAATAATAATATTTGTTGACCAAAAGCTAAACGCAGTCAATATTTCAAAAACTAAAATATGGTCAACCATACAAAATGTCCACATTAGTCCACGTCCGCCACCTGACGTCAATAATTACCTGAAAATATTTTTAAATAGTGGGGCTGAGTGCCAGAAAATACTCCATGGGAATACTCATACATTCATCCAATAATTTGCAATAAGAATATCAATAAATCCATATTTGACATATCGTCATTCATACACTCAATAGACATAGTGGAGACCGACCCTAATGTGATTACATATAAACTATAACATATTCATAAGTAATTGCACCGGAGTGCCATGTTTGAAAATCCTCATATGAGTCGTATCAATCCACATTGAGCAATATAAGCATAAATTATTTTTCATAGTGGACGAAAGTTTAAATATAATTTCAAAAGTATTTTGGTAAGTAGACTCACCTTATAGCTAGGTTAGTTGTAGATTTATCCATGAATTCTCATCCGAAGCCTGCTATCGGATTAGGACCTTATGCTTAAATATAGGAATAACCTTAATCGTCTTCCTAAATAAGTTTCGGGTTAGGATCTATACATCAGAACTATATCTTAATAACATATTAATCTTCTAAATATATACTATAATGTAAGTAAGAATTTAGAGAATGAGTCCCTAAAATAAGAGCGTAACCTGACGTCGTTTAAATGTTGAGCAGGATCTTAGCTTAAAATATATTGGAGCCCTCGATCGAACAAATAGATGTCTTAAATTCATAGGGAAAAATTATAAAACTTAATTTAAGATTTAAAGGATCATAGAATATTAATATGGAAATATCAATTTATTATATCATACGCTTAATTTAGAACTTAGTCTAAATTAAGTAAAATAGACCAAATAAAAATAAGGTAAAAATATAATATGATTATGTAGTCAAGAGGGCTTGAACACTTGACCAAAAAATAAGTGAAATAATAAACACTTAACCACTAGGCTAGAAGAATTTATACAATATTAATTAAACTGCTTTAATTAAATACACTCATAAATGTTTACGTAAAAAGAAAACTATAAAATTCATCAAAGTGGCTAGCTTGAACCTTGGACCTCTAGCATAAAAATTGAAATCACACCATTGAACTAAACATCATTTTCGAAAATAGATTAATATTTTAATTACATGAAGTTAAGAATTAACTAGGAATAAAAAAAGTGTTAATATATAAAACTAGCCGGTCAAAGTTTTAAAAAACTTAATTTAGCCAGTAACTTTTAAATATATTTTATTTAGCCAGAATTACTAAAATACCCATATATTCATTTTTAAACCTATTTCAATTCCCCCCACCATTCAGCCGCCATTCACATTTCACATTTTGAAATGAGATTTTGAAAAAAAAATTCTCTCTTCTACATCTCATCTCATCTCCGAAAATTCAAGTGAAGATCTCTCTCTCTCTCTAGATTTGTCCACCAACGAGCCGTCGACCTCAGAAAATTCAAGTGAAGAAATAGAAAATCCTTCCCCAACATGTGTATATTTCAGATCTAATTATTAATAATATTGTTAGATTGTTAGGTGTTGTTTGTTTTTGAAGTTTGATTTGGGGGGAAAAATTGATTCGAAGAATATTGTTAGATTGTTAGGTGTTGTTTGTTTTTGAAGTTTGAAGTTTGTTTTCTATACATAATAGACATGCTTTGACAATAGAAGTACTTAAAAATCATCAATAATATAGTTGATGTTTGAAAATCTGGAAAAAATGAAGTATTTCTGCAACTTTCAAAAAATCTGGAAAAATGAATTTCTTAACTGCGTGCATGCTTTGTGCGCGCATGCTCGTGTGCGCATGCCTTGTGCGCGCAATTAAGAAGAAGATCGCGCGCACCTAAGTCCAAAGTATCAACAGTTGTTCTGCCGATGCTCGGAAATTATCAACCGATATTATGCCGATCTTTGGATATGTCTGTCGATGTGTTCTACCAAGGTCTATACGTGCGCATTTGCTTTGTGCGCGCATGCTTGTGCGCGCAGTTAAGAAGAAAATCGCGCACACCTGAGGCCAAATTATCAATAGTTGTTTTGCCGATGCCCAGAAATTATCAACCGATGTCATTCCGATAGTCTGTCGATGTGTTCTGCCGATGTTTGTACGCGCGCGCTTACTTTGTGCACGCATGCCTTGTGCACGCATGTTTGTGGGTGCAATTAAGAAGAAAATCGCGTGCATCTAAGGCCAAATTATCAATAGTTGTTCTGCCGATGCACATAAATTATCAACCCATGTCATGTCGATAGTGTGCCAATAGTCTACCGATGTGTTCTGCCAATGTCTGCGCGCATACTTACTTTGTGCGCGCATGCTTGTGGGCGCAGTTAAGAAGAAAATCGCGGCACCTGAGGCCAAATTATCAACAGTTGTTCTGCCGATGCACATAAATTATCAACCGATGTCATGCCGATAATGTGCTGATAATCTGCCGATAGTCTATCGATGTCTGTGCGCGCATGCCTTGTGCGCGCATGCTTGTGTGTGCCGGGTCTTGCGCGTTCTTAAGAACAATCCAGCACGTAGTTAAGAACAAAATCACATTTTTTGTTTTTGTAAAAGTCGAACTTCAGTGTTCACTGCACTAGCTCAACATAGACGAACTATGATGAGAACTATGGTTCAAGAAATGAAGATCAACGATGAAGATGAAGATGCAAAACAGATCTGAAGATAAAGATCGAGGATGAAGATGAAAATTGACGATGAAGATGAAAAACAGATCTAAAGATGAAGATGAAGATCGCGATATTTTAATTATCTTTCTGAAGATGAAAAGAAGATCTGAAGATGAATATGAAGATAAAAGCAGATCTAATATTTTAATTTTTTTTATGTCTAAAGGGCATTTTGGTCCAAAGTGGCTAAAAAATATGTTTAAAACTTACCAGCTAAAATAATTTTTTTTAAAAATAATTTTCACCTCTAAAATAAATAAATAAAATGCATTGAACTTTAGACCTATCGTCATAATAAAATTTAGAATATAACCATTGGGCCAAAGGCTATTTTCGAAATATAGTGCAGAATTATATTGGAATAAAATGCATGAATTAAATTCTCAAAAGAGGTTTTGAACCCTAATTGACCTATAGTTAATAAAACTGGGTTTCAACCATCAGACTAGACATTAATATTTGAAATCTTTTTCACACTTTAATTTAGTAAGGTAGAAACTTGAAATGAAATAAAATGGATCTTAAAAAAATGCACATAATATGGTTTGATCATTAAACATCTTTACTAAAAATTTACAATACCTGACCATTAGGCCACATAAACTTACACGAAAATTGACAATTTAAATTTAATTAAATAAAGTCGTAAATTGTGCCTTAGACTCATAACATAAAAATAAGAATTTATCCATGATTTAGGCTATAATTGAACTTTGAAATATATACCATGATTTATAATTAATATGTGTCAAAAATATATGTCTCAATAAAAAAAATAAACTGTTACTAACAAAGATTAATACATAGCCCTTGTAATTTAATTGATAGAGATTTATTCATTAGATTAAGATCAATTTTTGATAAGTATTTCTAAGCTTTTTAGTTATACTTATGTAGCGCCCCGGTCCTGAAAGACCGTGGAAATGGACGCCACGGAGGTTGGAATTAAGAAGCAGGAAAGAAAGGGGAATAATCTTATTAACGAAACCTCAACAGAAGACTCAAAATATCCAAACATGCCTTTTAATACATATATAGATCCAAAACACCAAGATCGGGATTCTTAGTATTTTAACAAAAGAGTATCATAAGTGCGGAAGCTCAATTACCAATAAAATATTAACAAAAATGATTAATGGGTAATAGGTAAATAACAAAAGCCCATCTCTCAGCATCGTCACGTCCACGCTTGTAGCGTCCCGATCCCGAAAGACCGTGGAAATGGACGCCACGGGGATCGGAATTAAGAAGCGGGAAAGAAATGGGGTAATTTAATTAACTAAACCTCAACAGAAGACTCAGAATAATCAAACATGCTTTATAACAATATATACATGTTCATAACATCAAGATCAGAGTTCTTAGTGTTTAACAAAAGGATATTACAAGTGCGGAAACTTCATTATTAACATAATACTTAACAAAAAGAGACAATGGGAAAATACATAAATAACAAAAGCCCATCTCTCAGCATCGTCACATCCACATGCCAGCCTACTGACCTGAAAATATTTGAAAATATTTGGGCTGAGTACTAATGCACTCAGTGGGCAAGTTCTCACAATTTAAGTTATGCAAATCATTTTGTAAAAGTAATCTATCTGTGTCCATGCAGGTAGTGAAGCTTAGGGGGTTTAAAAGTTGGAAGCAACCTAAGTTCACCAAAACATTTTATCGTGAAGCGCTTACGAGTATAACACGTCACTCCCCGCAACCCGAACTACATCACCAGCGCATAAAGTTGAGTATGGCCATAGTATACCCAAAGAGTATAATCAATAAGTGTTTCATTTTAGTCTCACCGACAAGGAGTAGGGCAGGACAAATAATGCATGCATACTGTAGCTACTCACATTGACACAGCGCTGGTATATGAGACTCCGACAACATACAGTAGCATGTAAATATTTAACACAAATAGTCACATATGCAATTTTAACAAAGCAGAGCTTAATAACTCGAAAGATACAATTGGCAAAGATATAGTATAGTAGCCCACCTGGATAATAGATAACCTTTCCAATTTCGGGTTGAATTTGCTCAAATTCTGCTACATCTTCTGGTCCTACAACAACCACTCTTTGCTTAGTTAACTAAAGGGCCTATCAAAATTTAATTTCTAAGCTCCTAAGTCAAAAATGCTTAACTAACCGTAAATTATGAGATATTTTAAGAACAAAATACCAATATTGCAGATTAGTTAGATTTTACCATATAAATTCTAATTCCAAAATTTTGACCATCTATTAAACAAATGGATTATAATATCTTATTTCCACATAACATATAATAATTAATTGATTAACATAAAATAAAATCTATTGATTATTATTATTATTATGTAATTAGCCTACTATTTTAAACATACACGTAACAAAAGCAAAGAACTTATCAATTTTATAATTTAGAAATTGAATTAAACGAACCATGTCTTCTAAATTCTGAACCAATTATATATAGACGTATATATATTTTATTAAACCCAATAAGTTTCACCCAAATTAGTATAAGTTTAGTTTAGACATTCCTTAATTTAAAAAAATGAATATTAATACACTAAGATGAATAAAATAATTCTAGCCATGATCCTAAAACAAATCATATGCTATATATAAAATATGGGATTTTAATTTTATATTTGTATACAAATTAGACATTCTTCAATCTTACTCTGTGATTTTTGAAATTCATGAAATTAAACTATAAAATAAAAGAAAATATTACCTTGAAATGAGAAATTTAATCAAATCTTGTGTGTCTATATATATATATATATATATATATATATATATATATTACTCCTACTTTTGTTGAGATATGTATTTTGAGAGAGGAAACCGAAATGGAAAAACCAATTTGAACAATTGCAATTAGACTTTTATATTCAATGATTATAGTGAAGCATGAGTCATCACTTGCTTGTCTATATTCAAGCCACATCACCTTGATAAATCTATGTAAGGACACCTATATATATTGGAGAAACAACAAGTGGTAACAATACATATATTATATTTAAATTGTCTATATATATATTACATATTAAAATATTGTTTCCATCTTCATTGTAAGTGGATGTATATATATATATATATATACACACGATTACTATTATTATCTTTTTCCAATTATATAAATAACTAGATGGTACATTTTTTAGAACTTATATGTATATATTTGTATGCAAATAAAAATCATACCAAATCTATTTGCACTCAATAAATAAATTTCTAATTAATCAAATTAAGTTCATATACAAGGTTCTAAATAAAAATACGAAAATGGTCTCGGGGTATTTCTAACACACTCAATGGGCACTTCACCATAAAAATGGGACCTACAAGGGTCTATTTTCTTCCTCCGATTATCCTTAAGGTAATCATAAGCTATTATTTTAATACTAATTTTTTTTGGATATTACACTTATTCTAACTATTGGATATATATTTCTAATTAAATTTAGATAACAAAATTTTGGGGTATTACAACGCTCCAGCCTACTGACCTGAAAATGTTTGAAAACATTTGGGCTGAGTGCTAATGCACTCAGCGGGCAAGTTTTCACAATTTAAGTTATGCAAATCATTTTCTAAAAGTAATCTATCTGTGTCCATGCAAGTAGTGAAACTTAGGAGGTTTTAAAGTCGAAAGCAACCTAAGTTCACCAAAATATTTTATCGTGAAGCGCTTAAGAGTATAACCAGTCACTGCTCGCAACCCGTACTACATCACCAACGCGTAAAGTTGAGTATGGCCAAAGTATACCCAATGAGTGTAACCAATAATGTTTCATTTTAGTCTCACCGACAAGGAGTAGGGCATGACGAATAATGCATGCGTACTGTAGCTACTCACATTGACACAACGCTGGTATATGAGACTCCGACAACATACAATAGCACGTAAATATTTAACACAGATAGTCACATATGCAATTTTAACAAAGTAGAGCATAACAACTTGAAAGATACAATTTGCAAAGATAGTATAGTAGCCCACCTTATACATATAGAAGTCCTAACAAGGATCCAACACTCGAACACGGTACTGAAGACAGAGCAACGGTCCGGAGTTCCTTCCTCGGTTTCCCTAGGGCTAAGCTGCTCTAACCTTCTCGAGATTCAATCATTCACCTTCCTCGTAAGTCAAGCAAGTCCTACAAGGATCAATCTTTCTTTAGAATCAATAACTACTTCCGAAATTAATCTAATATTCGCTTTAATTTAGTTAGAGCTTTATTCGCTTTACTTCGACTAGGCATGTACAATACTTGAGTTTTAAATCCAACACGAATCGATAATAGGCTCTTACAATAATTTTCAATTAACTTGAAACAAATTCGACGTAAAATGGAATGACTTAAAACAGGACAGAAACTTCGAAAAATCATAGCAAAATTCAATTCAAATTGGATTGAGACACGGTCAGCGGCCACGCGTCCGTCACGATGAGAGCTACAATCGGTTAGAAGGATTCGGAGACAAATTCCGATCACCCTGGCCTGAAATCGGCCGGAAAAGATACTGTTTACTGTTCCCGGAACATATTTTTCGTCAAAAAGTTTGAGGCTCAAACGAGCTCGATACTCAACGGATTTTCGCTCAAGAATACAATTTTTGATACTAGTGGAAACAAAGTTTTCAATGCAGCAAACGGATTTAGATTTTATAATGTATAATGACTGTAAATGAGCATGAAATTCAACATTATTAACATAAGACATAATCTGCTGGAAACAAGTTGGTTTTCGGGAAACTTACGACTCGATTTCGGAAGAACAAATGACATCGGATCATGGATTGGAAAATATTTCTGGAAAGCTTGATATGAAAAGATTGTGCATTCCAAAAATCAAGTCAAGAGGATGGAGGAATCGACTGGGAATAACCTCTGAAGTTGCACTCGTAACACAACGATTTCTGCTGCAGATTTGACATGTCGATTTGCGACGTATCTTTAATAGACCAAATGATATCATACCGACAAAATGAGGCCTATTCTGGAAACCTTGAAGAGTTAAGTTTATAATGATATAGATCTCATAGAAAGATAATGGCTGGATCCATGGGAAAATATGTTGGAAATGACTTTGGTGAGTTACGAAAATTAAACCACCAAGAAAATAGTCGAGCTTCGTTTAGGAGGTTCAGAGATCCAAATTGAGAAATTATTGAGCCTAAAATCAACTACATAATTAGAGGAAAAATATACTAAAATTTCAGAATTTATGGATGAGATTTAAGGGACGAAAATGGTAAAATACGACTGCTACACTACTGATAAAACTTACAGCTAGAAGCCCCAATTTTGCATATCTTCATTTCTGACTTTCCGTACACTAAATCAAGCGATTCCAGTGGCTAATATCAACTTCGTGAAGAGAGGAACAAAATATCAAAATTTCAGCTATGTTGGTGGAGATTTGAAGGTCAAAATATACATAATACAATCGTTGCTGCAACTTGGTGGAAAACAGCGACCACTGCAATGTTTACCTTCGTTCTCGACCATATGGGAACCAAATTAGATGACTTCTTCAGCTAAAATCATCTACATCAAAGTGGGAAGCTCTCTGAAAAATTTCAGAATTTTTGGTTAAGGTTTGAGGGTCGAAAATAAAAGAGAAAGAAAGGTTGCTGCTGGGAGGGAAAGAGAGAAACTAGTGAAGAAGAGAATGTGGGAGAAAGTTGGGCTCTTGCTCATCCCCCCTACTTGATTCAGCCAATATCTATGATGAACATGTGAATAAAATATGGTTGGAAGGTCAAACGAACTCCATTTTTTAATGAAATTAACGACCACACGATTATGAAAAGATTTGTAACTCCTTGTCAAAGACGAAATAAATTTTCGGAGTTAGACATAAAGAGGTAGGATTTTATTTTAGGAATAAAAATATGGTCTTTCAATAATTAGGACACCCATGATTTAATAAGCGTCCAAATGAAAAATGAAAAAGACTCATGTAAATGTCTCATCACGAGGAACAAAATATGTGATCGAGAAATATTTAAAGGACAACATGATTTTAAGAATAGAATTGAGCCAACTTTGAGAGTCCTTTTCTCTATATTTGGAATTTTCTAAAATCATTTCAAAGCATCATATAATCAATACATACTTCATATACGGTTGAAATAATTCATAGATGTATTTTGGGATGGGGTGTTACAGCTTATCTATATTATTATAATAGCATAAAATATAAAATAAATAATAAAAGAAAATAAAAATTAAAACTCATGCACACACACACATCGAACACAAACGCACCCACAACCACACCACAACACACACGGTTGACGCACACAAACATATACATAAATTGCAAAAAAATTATTAATTTCAATAACATTTCCACCAACACTAATTAACAATGAACATTCTCATAGTTTTTCTTCTCATCTTTCAGCCATTTCACTTTTAATGTGTTCAAAGACATCAAAATAATAAGAACATTAGATAAAAATATCCTTTAAAATGGGCAACCAAAACAACCCACAAATCCACATCTATTACCATAAAAATTGAAATAGAAATCGAAAAATAAAGAAAGAAATAAGATTTTCAAAGGCTAGGGTTTAATCCACTCTTAGATCTGAAAATCGGATGCCTAAACGTCAAAATCTTCTAAAAATAATCAAACAAATGGAAGATGAGAATGAGGGGAATCAGAAAGTGTAATTCCATGTCAAAAATTCTGCCGGAAAATTTTTCTGGCGGTGAAGGAGGCGGCGGTGATGACCGGCGGCGGAGGCGGTGGTGGCGAGGGGAGGGGTCAAGAGAGAGGGAAAAGGGGTTGTTCCCCTTTGAGAGAAGTGTGAAATGGTAGGAATGAGGCTCAAAGTAGTATTGGGGGTATTTATACACCCTCCTAAATAAACCCTAATTAGAATTTCTTAGAGAAAAAACCATATAGGTCAATTGAATTCTCATATTAGTGAAACCAAGTTCTATGAATTTGTATCGACGAACACTATCATCTAATATATTCGTTTGTCTCATTTTGATAATAATTGGGCCATAAATAATTAAAATCATAATTGAGTTAGAAAGCCTATCATTTGAGCATTTTTATTAAAAATGGATTTAACTTATCATTTGGGCTATTGAAAATGAATTGGGGCTTCTATGATTGGATTTGGGGTGTTACACATTGTCTATGAGAAATTGGAGATGTAGGCAACTACTATTGACTGAATGTTGTCTATTTCTTAAAAGATAATGGTTTTAGTAACCGTTGTAAAAAAAATTAAAAATAAATAAAATATTCAGAGATAGACAACGATTTTGTCACTAGACGTTGTCTATTAAGATAAAGACAATGATTTTGTAAAAACCTGTTGTCTATCAGCGTTATTTGGAACAGATTACTTGGAATACACAAAATTAAACGTGACTTTATTACTTTCTCTCTAGAGAATTTATCTAAATTTCACAAGAACACTGTGAATTTCAAACCGACTTATCAAATGGATTCATCATCCACATTTGTGGCGTCTCCACCATAATCCAAGTTCATGTTTCTAATCTTCATCGGGTTGCGGATCTATATCTGTGGTTCTTCGTCGTAGTGAAGCTAAGGTTTCAAATTTCTTCATCATCATATCCATTGTAACCTGATACTCCTGGGAAGAATCTCCGTTATCACCCATCTGCCAGCGAGGATCGTATCACCTAGTATACGTCTCAGCGAATTATCCGGATTTTAGTCCTTTTTATTTCTTTGTTTTATTAGGATATTAATTAGGGTTATTTTGTTTTTGGTCCTAAGTATAAAATGGATGTAAACATTATTTTTCAGCAGACATTATTCTTATATCAAATTTATCTGTGAGTTTTCCTCTCTAGAGATTTCTCGGAATTTCACGTGAATACCATGAGTTCAAATCTAAGATTTCTCAGAATTTCTATGTTTCCAATTGCTATCGGGTCACAAAATCCATATTCGTGGTTCTTCGATGATGTGAGGCTAGGGTTTTGGATTATCTGTCCAAATCTATCGTTGTAATTAACCTGATACTTTTGGAAGGGATCTTCATCGTCAACCATCTGCCGGCGAGGCTATTACTTCATCAACTTACAATGCAATCTTGAATCAGGCACGAGCCATGGGAACTCGAGGAAATCTAACGCTTCTTTTTACATCACAAACTTCATACTTGCACTGGCTTTGCTTTGTGAAAGTCGGTTTCAAGTTTCGTAATTTGTTCAAGAGAGCTCGAGTTCTTCAATTTGGGGATATATTGAGTTAACCCTACCTTAATTTCATGATTTATCAAGCTAAAATAGGTTTGTTAAATGCCGTTAGTCACCCAAATAACGGGCATTAACGTCTTTTAGTGTAGGGATTAACGGGGGTACAATTTTGGTATGTTTTAAAAAGTTATAAAATCAATTGAGGCCCAAATTTTATTTCATGATCAAAATGCACTTTTGGAATTTAGTTAAAGGATCATATAGGACCTTTCCCATTTTACATTTGTTATGTATGGTTCATCCAACCCAGATAAGGTGTATTATAATTTTTAAGTTTTTAATTTATAGGTTTTTGTTGTTAATTGATTATTTGAAAAAATTAAAGACTAAAAATTTATAATAAATTCTAATTAGATAGAATGAAACCTAAGCAAAAAATATAAAATTAAACTAAAGTACGTACAGAATTGAAAAACACTAAAAAAATAGAATGTACAATGAGAAATGCAATAAAAGATTTTTTTTGCGGCTAAATATAACATCTTTAAAACAGAATCACTTCAACTAAACTAAAAGTTTAATAATTTGTGATGAATATCCAATAAATAAAAAACAATAACCAGCATAATAAATCATCAATGTCGCAAAATAAATAAAAATCAAACCATGATCAAATTCTAGCTAGCTACTTTAATTTAAGCAGTGGGACAAAATGTAATGAAATAATCGGAACCGGTGCAAGTGCATGTGCTTGATAAATCGTCGTAGGCATAACTATACGCCGTCGGGCACGCCGACTTGAACATCTTCGAGTACTCCGTCGGCGAACACGTCTGCGGCGTTGCATGCTCGCTGGTGCAGCAAAACTCGGCCGTGTTGAAGGCGGCGCATGCGCTCTTACATGCCACCACCGCGCCGCCGCCGTCCACCACCTGCAGCTCCTTTGGGCAGCTTCCTTTCAGGTCCGACACACACCCAGCGTACTGGCAATCTCCGCCGCCGCCCGACGGCCGCACGCCCATCCCGACATTGTAGCCATCCACAAGACTCACGTCGTAGAAGTCCATCGCCGCATCGCCGCTGCCGATGGTGAACTCCACAAGACTCACGGGCGGAGCGCCGCCGCTGGTGCACTTGATCGTGCCGCCGCAGTCACCGGTGGTGCATTGGCCGTTTCCGGCACCATCGAAGTTACATCCGGTTCTTGCCCAGAAGCGGCCCGACCAGCCCGGCGGTGCTGGTAACTGGATAGTGGCGCCGGGTGCCAATGCGAAGCCGCCGTCGCCGAGGATGGCGGCGCCGTTGCCGGAGAGCGTGCCAGGCCAGATTGTGTGACTGCAGCTGTTTTGGAGAGTAAAAACCGTTGCAGAAGAAATTGAGAATTTTCCTGCCAATAAATATTGGAGATTGTAAATCTGTCGATAAAATTGCTGAATTAATCACATTATTGAATTATTATTACGCTAGAAAATAGTAATAATATCAATTCGATTTTTAAAGACTCATAAAAACTGTAATGTTAAGCAGCACTATAAAAGGGAAGAATCATCGGCATAAATTGGAGGAAAACTAAAAATTCTATCATCAAAACATCTTACCTAAATCTTAAATATTAAAACCCACAGAAATTATCAAGAAAACTTAGCAGAAGAAATAAATATTGAAAATAACTGAAGAAATAACTTACCTATGATTAAGAGAGCAAGAAGCAAACGACAGTGTTTCTGCATAACGGCCATGGTTGTGGAGTGAAACTTGGGGGATATCGAGAGAGAGAGAGAGAGAGAGCGGAATGGTTATTTTGTCAGTGTTGGAAATTAAAACGGTTGTACCTATTTATAGCCGTACTTGGCAAATCTATACATTGATTTTGCCCTTTTTGAGATTTCTTATAAATTTAGTTGCCAAATATATATATTAATACTTCTTCTTTTGATATTTCTTAGATTTAGTTTGAAAAGGTTTTAAACGTGTCACAACTAATGCACGTCCAAGGTCAGTTTAAGGACGTGTGAGACTCGTTAGTTGTTTGTTCTCAAAGGAAAATTAATCAATAATAATAATAATAAATGTGTTGAGACTTCACTCAAAGGATTTTATACAGTACCTTAAGTTCTTGTCCAGGCTATTTAATTAATGCGACGATTAGTGAAATATACACCATAATTACAATTACTTACACATATACCTGCATATACACACACACACCGGACCCACGTACACGTACGTTTCTGTAAAAAAATATTTATTCTGTTTTTAAAAATTATATTTATTTATTTGAAAATTTTGGTTTTGTGGGAATCAAAGATGTATATCACTATGAATGAAGTCAAAATTGAATATAAAATAGTAGGTGGAAGAAAAACTCTAAAAATAGATAAGAGCTGGATATAATTATATAAAACAAAGTTAGATCACGCAAAGATTTCTTTCATTTTATCAATTACTATCATACAAGAATGTTTTTATTATGGCTGAGTAGGTTACGATCAATCTTTTTGTTGTAACCTGCTAAGTGTTTTGATTTAAGAAAAAACTGCTGCTTTTAATTCTTCAATCTTCAATTTTTTTTTATTAAACCATATATATCATTTAATCGTTAAACTAAGAAGGAAATGCATGATTTGATCAGAAAGAAGGTTTGCTAGCAGTGGAGTCATGTCGAGTTTTTTAAATCAATGGGTATATATTATACTTAAATAATCATTACTATATGGATTGCATTCCGATTTAAATATATGCTCGAATTTTCCGTTATCGAACCGGCCATGTGGGGGACGGACGAAATCCTCTTCCCACACGGTATTTCATTGTTCTAATATTGATTTTATTAATCTCTCTCTCTCTCTTTTTATACTTTAAACCTTATTCTATAATTACTAATACATTAAAATTAAAATGTGAAAAATAATAAATCATAATTATGAAATAATCAACCACAATAATCAAGAATAAACTATAAATGAAAATCAAATACTAAAAAATAAATACAAACTCTAAGTTGGTATAATGAACCATAATTAACAACTATAAAATTAGACCAATGAACAAAAAAAGGAAAAAAGAAACAAAACTAATAAATTTAATAGTAGAAGAGAAGATGAAACACGGTTTGGGAACATGATATTTCATATCGTTAACATGTACGTGAAGTTCTATGTACATCAACATGTATATATGTACCAGTCTTATTTGCATCGGAACACATGCAGTACACGCGTTTAACGTATTATACTTTTCAGTGTTTTTTTTCCTTCTTTTTTGAAGTGATACTTTTTAATATTATAAGTGATACTTTGTTCAATCTAAAAATGTAGTGATAATTACTAAAATACCACCTTTTTATTTTTATTTTATTTTTTTGTAGTAGTACTTTCACGTTATAAAAAATATGCGGCTACGTTTCAATATTAGAAGTGATAAATTTCTTTAGGTCGGGTCGGATCTGGAGTTGTAACACCACGATCCCATAGAATCGAGTCACCATTAAATATACGTGTAACACCCTCTATCTTTGGAGTATTTTATTTAGTATGCATTTGCCATTAGGAGTTGAATGAAAGATACTAGGGCTTCATAGGACTTAAAATAATTGTAAGACGCGATTACTAATTAGTCAAATTGTGCATTTAATTTCTTTTTGTATAAAATCATCTTCCAAATGTAATATTTGGCTAGTAGGTTTTCTTATGAATGTTTCAATGATCATTCTGGTATTTTTAGATTTCGTGTTGGAGTTTTAACGAATCCAAATGGCCAAAAAATGCATTTCAAAAGATTTTATAGAGTGTCAAAATATTTTTGTTAATAAAAATATCTGATTCACAAAACCCGATAGTTGCTACTTTAACCTTTTTCCACTTGAGATAGTGTTGACAGTCAAACATCAACTCTGTCTTTCGTTCCCGTGCTAGATACAACTCAAGGTCACTCTTTCCGTAGGAAGAAGGAATGTTTGGCTCACGATATTCTTCCCAATCATCTCTGTCGCAATATCTACCATCATATCCTCCAAAACCTGCAGAATAAAATATTTTTTCTTCTTTTGAATTCTCCCTCTTTTTTTTACTCAATAGTACTGCAAGAAAACACTCCAGACACAAATACAACACTCCAACAACTACTATCAATAACACAAAATTGACCCAAAATTTTGAATACTTTTGAAATTTTTTTGTTTTTTCCATAGACGATATATAAACTTCCAGGAACCCAAATATCGATACTTGAATCAATGAAAACACGAAAAATTTTCCTACCAATTTTTTTTTTAATCAATGGATTTTTCTTCTTGTATTTCTCTTTTTGCTGATTTTCAATTTTTTTTATTTTTTTAATACCAAAAGAAAATTAAAATAAACAAATAAAAACAGATAGAATGAAACCTAATACTAATTCGAAGCTTTGATTCCACTTGATGAGGATTTGACCCATCACTGTAAGAGACATCAACGGGATAGGACAGAAATCCCAAACCCAAGCTTCACACAACGCAGACGAGCCAACGATCATGGACAATCTTGACCCAACTATGATTAGAAACTCGAACTATGAATTATAGTGAAGATACCACAAACATGGATGATAAATTTGTTTGATATGGCGGGTTGAGTTCGCACATAATTCAGATAAAAATTCTTCGCAGAGAAATATCAATTCAATATGATATAACCCGAACAAATTGTACAAGATACAAAGGACACGAAGAAGACTTCTAGATCGAACACATCAACTATGGAAGGATTAAATCCTAATCTAATGACTCAAATAAATAACAAACTGAAATAATTAAAATAAAGACTCGAACTTATGATAAACAACGAACTAGACCCAATTATGATACCTAGACGATGACACAAGAGCAATACAAAATCCAAATATGAGGGCTGGTTTGGGATGATAATTTCAACTGGAAAGGAAGGGTATTTGGGACGTGTGTGATGGTGAATAAAGGCTAGGAATAGGTAGGATATGTTAGGATTTGGATGAACTTACGGTTTGAACGAAAACTATCGAATTGATCTGAATTGCACTCGAACCCTTAGTGATCGACACACGATCAGGTCTTGGTGTAATGAGGATGATACGGATGTTGATGGTTGATGGTAGACGTCGATTGATGATGGTCGAATGTGATAGTGTTGTGATTTGCAACCTGATTAATCCCTGGCGTATCTTGTATGACGAAAACGAATCTTCAAGTTACTCCTCGATAGCGACTCACCCTAATTCCTCTTGTGAATTAGAATGCTCCATTGATGTAAGACTCAAAGTTGCTAGGCTTCAAGAATGACAATTTTCGAGTGAAAACAATCAAAAGACTTTAATGGTTGAGACACAATTATATGCAAAGCAAATTTAATTCAATAATGTCTAAAGTAACAATGTAACATTGGTCCCCTGTTTATAAGACAATAAGGGCTGAAAATTAAAGCATAAGGACTGAAAATTCAAGGTCCAAAAAGACTCCTACTAGAACTAGGAAATTGCTTAAATTAGAATTCTATTTATGGTAGGAAATTGCCTTAATTAAAATTCTAGTCAAACCTTTATGACTATGACTGAAAATTGTGACAAATAATTTGTACATCTTCTCTTCTTCTCTTCATGTATTATTCTTCAACTCTTCAAGTTATATTCTCTATGGTGTGATCTTGATCTTCATTAGTTAATAAATTAACTAATACATGGCTGCACCTTGCATCTTCTAATTCTTCGAACTTCTTGCGAATTAACACTTGAAGATAACCTTGTAATTTCTTGGCTCGAAGTCACGTCATTGGACTTTTAAATTGCAGCTCGGGTTCAAGGTCTTCATTGCCTCTCATGGCCTCATCATTCCCCCTGCTGAAGAGAATTCATCCTCGAATTTGAACAATTGTCTTAATCGAACTCATCTGCAACAAACGGAGATAAATCAGCAACATTAAAAGTTGAAGAACATTTATACTCACTGGGAAGATTGAAGCGGTAAGCATTGTCATTTACACGACTTAAGACCGTGAATGGTCCGCCTCCACGTGGCGACAACTTGGATTTTCTCAGGTTTGGAAATCGTCCGGGACTCAGATGAATCCAAACACGATCACCGGACGGAAATGCAACATGCTTGCGTCACACGTTCCGGGACTCGGCCGTGTGCTTTTTTTTATTCTTAATACGAGCACGCACTCTCTCAAACATCTCCTTGACTTGCTCTGCTTGTCTCAAACCTTTAACACTCGTTAAATGCTCAATGGGTAAAGGTAACAAATTAGTAGGCGTTAACGAATTAAATCCATAAACAACCTCAAAAGGAGACATATTAGTAGAAGAATGTACCACACAATTATATGCAAATTCAGCGTAAGGTAAACACTCTTCCCATGACTTCAAATTATTTTTAATTAAAGACCTAAGTAGTGTGCCTAAAGTGTGATTCACAATCTCAGTTTGACCATCGGTTTGTGGATGACAAGCAGTAGAAAACAACAACTTAGTCCCTAATTTACCCCACAAACAGTACAAGAATTTCGGTCATAGACAACAGTTGAAAGACAACGGCTCGAATGTGAGCCTTTGTCTTTTTAAGCACAGACAACGGCTATCCACTACTACGTTGTCTATGACCGCACTTTTATATAGACAACGGTTTTAAGCCATTCTCTATATGATTAGAGACAGCGGCTACAGATAGCCGTTGTCCTATAATTTTTATTTATTTATTTTTAATTATTTTCATAGACAACAGTTAGAAACCGTTGTCAATATTCATTTAGACAACGGTTCTATGCAACGGTTATTTATAGCCGTTGTCTTCATAAATATTAACAACGGCTCTTTGACTCCGTTGTCATTTCCAACCAATTGTTCTTTAATTGACAACATTCAAAATTTAGCCGTTGTCTATTGCATTTTTTCTTTTTTCTTTTTAATCAAACGCGCGGGTAATTTTAATTGGGGGAAATCCAAAAAATCCCTAAAACACTCTGCTGCCGCTCAATCTCACAGCTTCTCCCATCTCCCGCGTCGCCGCTCTCCCTTCTTCTTCTTCTTCTTCTTCTTCTTTATAGATTAAACCACCCGAAAAAAATCACGTGGCTACTATGGTGACTCTCTGACTCACAACTTCTCCCGTCGCGGCTCTTCTTCTTCTTCTTCTTCTTCTTCTTCTTCTTCTCGTTTCTAGATTGAACCACCTGAAAACCACTCGGCCGCTATGGTAACTGACTGGTTGTGGAATTTAGCAACTGAAAAATAAGGTATGCCCCATTTTGTGTATAGTTTGCAGATAACATAGTTTAAAATTTTGAATTTATTGTGTTTTATTTTTCATCATTCATCGTTCAGATAAAAAAATTGGGTCTTCACGTTTTTTTTTTTAATTTCAAATTCATGGTTGCTAGCTCGGGAAATACTTGAAACTTAATTTGGAGAAATTCTACCGGCACCTGTAAATTATTTTAAAAAAGAAAAGAGGAAAAAAGTGATTTTTGCTGGCCACTGTAAAAATCTGAGGTAAATCCCTGATTCTTCTCTTCAATGAATGATTTAATTGAGAATAAATCTGGTAAATATTTTAGTTATTAATTATTTGAAAAAGGAAAAGATAAAAAGAAGCCATTTTTGCTGGCTTATAAAAATGTTTCTCAGAAGAAGAGAGACACAGGTGCACAGTGATGACCCGGAGCAAATCGACTGCAAATAATCTGGTAAATATTTTAGTTATGACAGAAATAACCGATGCCTTCCATATTGTCCTATATAAATTAGTGAAATCCTTGCTTCAAAATTCTATACGGATTGAAACATTCTAGGGTCGGAGATATTTTGTTTGTACACTTGGATTCATGAATAGATGAAATATTCTAGGGTCTGTGATGATCTTTTATTCTCTCTTTGTGGGCAATCGAGCTTAGACTATCTGGTTTTCGGATGCTTAATCAGTGTTGATATGTTTCTGCCTCTAAAAAGTTGATATACTTATTTCAGTATGTCAGGAAGAGGAGAATTATGATCTTATCTTATTAAGAGTTAATAACATGCATGATCCTTAGTAAAACAGTACTTAGATATCAGTATTTAGATTCTTTCCTTGTCTTGATTAAGTACCAAAACATCTTTAAATGTCTGTATTTATAGCCTATAAATAGTTAGTAGAAAACAGATACATCATCTCACCTGCTAAGAAATCTTGCTTTTAAGAACAGAATAAAAAGGAAAAAAAAAAGATATGTCAACCTATGATGAATGGACTCAATGACATTAATCTGTGAATTTTTTTTCCCTTGGATTGGTGATGCCTAATTGAGGCCTCAAATCTGCTAGATGGTCATTAGTTGTCTTCAACATCTGTTATAGTCTCATAACATAGTTAGAATTTATCCAAAATGATTTTATCTGGAGTTGTCAAAGCATCATATAAGATCCGGAAAGGAAGTATTTTATTGACCGACCCTCCAGTTTCTATGAGCCCAGAAATATGTGATCTTTATAGCCCCAACCAACGCTCCTTAATGTCATTTTGGGTTTCCTTTCGAATTGAAGTGGGGTTTGTCTAAATGTGATGTCTTCTGGCTTTTGATTGGAGACTTACTCCTCGTTGCATGTTTTCCAACTTGCACCTGAATACGTTTTCACAAACTTCTAAGCACACACTTAATTGTTTATTCTTTTACTACTGATAATTTTAATTACTAAATAAATTCCAACTTGTGCAGGATGAGAAAAAACCAGCTCAAGTTAAGGGTTCTGATGTGAAAAGAACTAGAAGGGATCGTGGGGAGATAGAAGATATCATGTTTAAGCTTTTCGAAAGGCAACCTAATTGGACACTCAAGCAACTAGTTCAAGAGACTGATCAACCTGCGGTATGCCTTTGTTTTTAAGTATTCGGTGTACTTACTATTCTATTCATAAAGAGAAGAAAAGAAGGAAGTAGGAAGACTTGATGTTGGGAAAAAATGGTAGGCAACCAACCTAGCTCATATATCCATTAAAGCTAATCTCCTTAATTTGACTTTATTTGGCAGTAAGAAGTTGCCGGCCTATATATATTAAAATAATAAAATGATTATTGATATCATAATCCTTAATTAAAGGAAAATTAAACTACACTTGTACCATACGCCAATGCCATTAGAATTATAATAACAAAAATTAGACTTATGTCTCTCTTCTCTCTCTCTCTCTCTCTCTCTCTCTACTAATTAGATATTGGTATTATGGTGAACAAATGAAATTGGGCTCATACACCAAATTGGCAGGCCGTGGAATTGGGCTTCGATTTGAAGAGTGCAGTAGTAATGAGTGCTGATGAGCTCCAATAAATGAGATTAATTTAAACAAACCATCATGCATTTATGTACAGTTGTATAGTAAAAACAGCCTACAATAAGTGAATAACATAGAGAGGTAATGCACTAATTAAGAAGCAAACAGAATAAGGAAATCATTTAGTACATTTCGAAAACGTTAACAAATAAATTGATGATGGACCACAATGAAAGATGTATATATATATATATATATATGTATATATATATATTACACGAGGCTGGCTAGGTGTTCCTGTATATATATGCAGTACGTAGCAGGGTACAGGTAATTAGTTATGGTGGAATTAATAAGAGCATAAACACTAATGGCAGAAAAGCATTCTAGTCTAACAATATCCTCTCCAAAAGTAGTATAGCATAGGTGATAACTGGCATCAGTCATTTCACATTATGAGCATACACTTGCATATATGTATCAATATAACTATCATTAAAAAAGTAGAAAGAAGCTTTAGTACACAATATATCAGTTTCAAGCCTTTTTATTTGCTTCTCTGCTTATTACTCCCTAACTTGAAATTGGTTCATTTTGGTGACTATAAGTCTCTCAAGAGCCCCTCTCTGAGATTGCATTATTTTTTTTAAAACTATTTTCTTCTTGAGATTTTCAGATTGACAAATCAAACAAGAATTGATAAATAATAAAACAAATTAATACAAATATATAAGTTAAAAGTTTAAATTTGTAAACAGCAATTAAATTTTTACGATTTCAGAATATTTTGATGCAGCAGCAACTAAATTAGATACTAATCTTTTAACATTGTATACAATGCAGATTATTAGTACACAACATGTAGAATTAGCAAGAAGGCAGTTTGTCATCTTTCACAAATTTCTGCTAATAATAATAATTATGTTGATCCTGTCCCTTGAAGAACCTTATCTAATACAATGGACAGAACATCTCAACAGCCCCCTCTGCATCTACTGTGACATTGACTTACTTTTTTTTTCGTAAAAAAAAAAAGGTAAAATATCATCGACTTACTGCTCTATTAATAAAATACACAACAAGAAATACTCTATAAAATTTAATTTATGTGCTTGGACTTTGGAGTTTTGTCTACCTATCTCATGACAGCAAAATAATAAAATTTAATAAACTGGAATACTACTATAGTATTTGTGTATGGTGATGAGTTGATCTGTTTTGTCTACCTACCTAAGTGTGTGGTTGTCTTATGACATCTACTCAAGTGAATTATCTACTGCTTGTTTGCAATTGATTTTAACTATCTTGTGGCTAATTATCTATATTATTGTTTGTATTGTAACTCTTGATGAATTAAAACAGAACACAAAACAAAAGCAACTACGAATTGTTTTGAGGTCTGCTAATTTAAGGTATGGTTTCTAAATATAAATGGAAATATTTGTGTTTTTATATTCAGATGTGTTTTCCTTAACTTATTAGCCATTATGGTTGTACAATTGTCATCAGAAACTTGATGTTAGTTTTTTTTCTCTTATGTTTAGTTTATCAAATTAAAAAAATATGCATCTTTTTTTTTGTTTGAAACTAGAATACTACTATAGTACAGTGTTATCTCTTCTCGTTAATCTGCTTAGTTATGCTTCTAATTCAATGATTTGGGAGAGGTACTTAAATGGTTTTTATTCAGAAGATCCAGTAGATATGGTGCATGATGCATATGTCGACAATCCAACTCATTTCATTCAAGTAATCTGTGAAGTATTTAATAAATTACAGTTTAGTGGTAATAAATATTCAAATTGGTATTTAATTTTAGTTTGGTTAATTTATTAGTTTGCTGGAGGAAATTACTCAAGAAATGAACTTGATGAAGTTCGTGCTGAATGGGCGGAATGTCTTCAAGATTATGTGGCTTGTGAAAATGATGTAAGTTTAATTGCTTCAATTTATCTCATTTGAATATTGTTTTAGTTAGCGGAAAAAATAGTGGTTAAGACTTGTGTGTTTTCCACAGTTAGATTGCTGAAGTCGACATGTTGAAATGGGTGATGTTTGTTATCATCATTAGAGGCTCATATTTTGATGACAATTTTATGGATCAAGGCATGTAATATTGTAATTAGACAAAATTATGACTTTTGGATTGTATTTTGGATGTAAACCAGCTTGTAAACGAAGTTTTATTTATATTAATGTTTGGTATCTATTTATTTGATGATCAATAAATTTCTAGCTATATTTTAATAGTTATTAGCAGGTTAAAAATATATATTATAATTTCGCAAAAAAAAAATAGCAGTTTTAAAATAGATGACAACGGTTACATAACCGTTGTCTATGAATAAATAGACAACGGCTGAAGTCGCACTATTGTCTATCTAGTGAAAAACAACGGCTAAATAACTGTTATCTACAAACATAACGACAATGGTTAAATTTGAAAACCGTTGTCTATAACATTATAGACAACGGTCATATACAGAACCGTTGTTGGTTAACAACGGTTGTAGTTAGAAACCGTTGTCTATAAGCGTATAGACAACGGCTACATGCTAAATAACCGTTGTCTATTAGTATAAGTGTAGTCCTAATGTAACAACGGTTTGACCGAGCCGTTGTCTATAAACAAATAGACAACGGTTATTACGCGTTGTCTTTCAGCACGTCCCTATAGACAACACCTCTATTAACAACAGCCAATTTCTCTATTAACAACGCGAAACAGCTGTTGTCTATAGCCGAATTTCTTGTAGTGAAGACTCGCCAAAAGTGTGCAAGGAACTTGGAATCCCTATTACTAATAATAGTTTTAGGAATACCATGCAATCTAGTAACATGCATAAAGAACAAATTGACAATATGCACAACATCATCAGTTTTTCTACATGCAATGAAATGAGCTATTTTGGAAAACCGAACAACAACAACGAACACAGAATCCTTACCCGATCTAGACCTAGGTAAACCCAAGATAAAATTCATAGACAAATCTACTACACAAACTACTACACACATGCTCAACATCACGTCTCATATGCGGCCAATAAAAGTGTTCATGCAGCAAGTTTAATGTCTTATTCACACCGAAGTGACCCATTAAACCCTCCGCATGCGATTTTAACACAAGTTGCTTACGCATAGAAAAACTAGGAATGCATAACTGTGAACCACGAAAATGAAACCCATCATGCATGAAAAACCCATCAAAAGATTTAGATTTGTTCGAACACTCATCATAAATCAAAGCAAAGAAGGGATCACATGCATAAAGACTCTTAATCGACTAAAAACCAAGCATTCTAGCATGCATTAAGTTAAGCAACGTGTACCGTTGAGATAGGGTGTCGGCAACGATGTTGTCTTCTCCTTTCTTGTACTTGATGACCTACGGGAAGGACTCGATTAATTCGACTCATCTCACATGCCTCTTGTTCAAGTTTTGTTGCCCTTTCAAATACTTTAAGCTCTCATGGTCCGTGTGAATCACAAACTCCTTTGGCCAGAGATAATGCTGCCATATCTCCAATGATCTCTTCAATGCGTACAACTCTTTATCATAAGTGGAATAACGAAGAGCTACACCATTTTATTTTTCACTGAAGTAGGCGACTGGACGTTGTTTCTGCATCAAAACAACACCAATACCTATTCCCAAGGCATTACATTCAATCTCTAACACTTTATCAAAATCAGGTAAACACAAAACAGGTGCATGACATAAAATGTGCTTTAAATGTGTGAATGCATCATTTTGTGTTTTCCCCATTCAAACTTACGATTCTTCTTACTTAGCTCAGTAAGAGACGCGACAATGCTAGAGAAATCGCGCACAAATCAATGATAAAATCCGGCAAGACCGTGAAAGGATCGAACCTTAGTGGCGGTTTTGGGTGTTGCCCATTCCTCAATCGCTTTGATTTTACAACGGTCAACCTCAATGCCATGAATACTCACAACAAAACCAAGAGATATAACTTCATCTAAACAAAAAGAACATTTAGACAAGTTTCCATACAACTTGGCCAACCTCAACTACTCAAATACATGCTTAAGTTGTGCTAGGTATGCCGGTGCATCGTGACTGTAAATCAGCATATCATCAAAGTAAACAACAACAAATTTCCCAATCACATCACACAAAACATGGTTAATTAAACGCATAAAATTGCTCGGTGCATTAGTGAGACCAAACGTCATAACTAACCACTCATAAAGTCCATGTTTTGTTTTAAATGCAGTTTTCCACTCATCCCTTTCATGCATTCTAACTTGAAAGTAACCAGACCTCAAATCAATTTTACTAAATTTTTTTGATCCAGATAACTCATCAAGCATGTCATCAAATCTAGGGATAGGAAATCTATACTTTATAGTGATTTTGTTGATGACACGACAATCCATGCACATTCTCTATTCGTTGTTCTTCTTTGGCACGAGAATGACTGGAACTACACAGAGGCTCATCGACTCTCAAATTTGCTTCTTCTCAAGCAACTCTTTCAGTTGTTTGTTGATCTCCTTGGTCGTCTTAGGTGATGTACGGTATGTTGGCAGTTTGGGAGCATTGCGCCGGGCTAGAAATTGATCTGGTGCTCGATCCCACGAACTAGAGGTAATCCACTTGGAATCTCTTCCATGAACACATCTGCGAACTCCTCCATATGTGGCTGCACAACACTAGACAAAGAAGAATCATTAATAGCACTGCTCTTATAACATAAAAGAACAAATGGTAAACCTGCTTTTAATGCTTTCTCTATGCCTTTAACTAAAATAAACATGTAGCGATTTTGATCTCTCTTTGCAGCTGATCCGGGCTTCAAATCACTCTTGGAAGAGTCAAGAGAGGATGGTGAAGGAAGAGAGGGGATGGCGAACCGATTGGTAGAGGCAGTAGGGTTACACGGTCTGTGCGGTTGGGGTGTTGGACTACACGGTCCATGCGGGACAATCTGGACTTCGTTCTGGTTGTTTTGCATGGTCCGTGCACTGCTACCATGGTTCTACATGGTCCGTGCAGAGCTAGCTGCAGCTGTGGTTTCTTTTTCTCTCTCAGCTTTAAACCTCTCTTGCATGATCCATTGATCCTCGACAACGGCTTTAGGGGATAGTGGCTTTAGGGTAGTGGTTCGCCCGTTTTGCTTCACGGTGTATGTGTTTTCAAAACCATCATGAACCGCTTGTCTGTCAAATTGCCATGGTCAACCTAAGAGTATATGTGCTGCATCAATAGGAATAACATCGGAAACAACAGAGTCAGAAAACTGACCAATAGAGATTTCGACACTTACCTGGGCCGTTACTTTGATCTCTCCTCGATCCGTAAGCTACTACAACTTGTATAGCTTCAGATGTTTCATTGTAGTCAGTGCCAATTTATCAACCGTGTACTGGCTAATGGCGTTGATCACACTTCCATTGTCTATTATCATCGAGCAGGCCTTGTCTTGTATAGTAACACGTGTGAAAAAGATATTTTCACATTGATCCGGCTGCTCTTCATCTCAGCTGATGCTCAGACTGTGAATATACACAAGACTAACATGAGAAAGCTTGGGTTCCTCTTCATCCGAGTCGACTGGAGGCGTCTCTGGCTCCTTTTTGGCATCGACTGTGGGCTGCTCCTCGTCCTCACTAGCTGACTCGATCTCATTCTGTTTGGTGCCGAATAGAACACGCCGGTTCGGACACTGGTTCTGAAAATGACCCCAACCTTGGCACTTGTGACACTGGATGCCATGAGCACGATTCTAGCCTGACTGTTGTGGCGCACTGGGTGGATTGAGCCGTGTATATGGCGGTCGTGCTAGTGTTGCAGATGTAGACTCGGGTCTACGACTGGACTGCGGTATAGAACGGTCAAAACGCTGCTCGGGTGGTCTGAACTGACCTCGTGGTCGAGTGGGCTTAGTAGAAGGGGTAGAAGGTAATGTGGAATTCGCACCTTTGTTCCATAAGGGTCGAACAGGGGCTGAACTGTGGTGCGATTTCCGGCGGCTTTCTCTGAGCTGTCTGATGAAGCTATGCAAGGCCTTGAAGAACTAAACCCGGAGCTATCATTCAAAGGTCCAATTGCGTGTATAAGAGCCAAACAACTTCAAAGTTATTTTCAAATGTTAACGCGAAGAAAGATTGAAGTTGGAGCCGAAGAAATTGGACGTAGCCCCAAATGGATTTTAGCATTATCAATTGAAGATGAAGATCAAGATCACACCATAGAGAATATTGCTTGAAGAGTTGAAGAGAAGAAGTGCACGTGTGCATGTGCACATGAAAGTGACGTGTACGTGTGCATGAATAAAATCGTCTCTTAATTATTTTAATTAGGGGATTGATTTATTTAGACTTTAGTATTTAATTAGATTATAGTATTTAATAATTTAGATCAGTTTTATTAAATATTTGATTTAATTTTCGTTCTCCTTTAATTAGGTTTGACTAGAATTGTGTTTAAGGCAATTTCCAACCTTGAATAGAATTCTAGTTTAGGTATTTTTCTAGTATAGTTAGAAATCCTTTTTGGATCAGATTTTTAGGCCCTTTTCTTCATTATTTTCGTGCATAATGAGACATATAAATAGGGGAACCATGTTACTTTGATATTTTAGACATTATTGATTAAAATTGCTTTTGCATTCAATTTGTGTCTCAACCGTCTAAAGTTTTTGATTGTTTTCTGTCAAAAATCTTCATTATTGAAGCCTAGCAATTTCAAGTCTTATTCCAAGGGAATGTTCTAATTCACACGAGGAATTAGGGTGAACTCGCTACCGAGGAGTAAATTTGAGATTCATTTTCATCGTACAAGATACGCCGGGGATTAATCGAGTTGCAAATTACAACACCTCCATCGTCTAGCCACCATCATCGACTTTCTATACCTCCATCAACGTCCGTGACACTCCCAAGCCATCAAGACCTGATCGTGTGTCGATCATCGAGGGTCCGGTTCCCTTCGTGCCCAATTCATCGTGTTCGTCATCGATATCGTAAGTACTTCATAGCCTTAACATACCCTATCTACTGAAGCCCTTCTAAACCCATCAAACACCTCTTAACCATTCCATATTCCTCCCTCAAACCATCATTCCAATTCAGCCTCATTTCCATTGGATTTGTGTATCGTTTTTGTGTCATCATCTTCGTATTGTATTTAGGTCTAGATTCGTTTATTCTTTGTGTTCGAGTTCCTATTGGTTTAATTTCAGTTTATTGTCATTTATTGTGTCTTTAGAGTAGGATTGAGTCCTTCCAAGTTGACATGTTTTGATCTAGAAGTCTTCCGCGTGTCCTCGTATCCTATACATCATAAATTTGGCATCAGAGACACGTCAGCTCTGCTGGTCGTGATTCAATCCTACGTGTCAATTTTTTGCTTATATATTAGTTAACGTGTCTATCGAGTTGTAATAGTTAGTGTTCATTGAAAAAATCAGTTAAAAAAACAAAACAAAACCGAAAGTTCTAAAAAAAAGAGGTTGCATTAAAAAAAAAGAGAGACCAAATAAAAAAAGAAGAAGAAGAAAATCCAATTTGATTTTTGATTTACCTTTTGAGTTCTATTTTATTTTTTGTTGCCTTCCTTTTGGTACTAGTTCATAGTTGGTAATTACTTTGTGAGTCTTATTTTATTTTGGAAATTTTCCTTATAGTATAGTTCTTTAGTTGGTAATTTCCAATTGAGTTGCATTTTAATTTGGTATCTTCCAAATCCTTTTCTTCCTTCCAACTTCTTTTCTTTCTTTCCTTTCCTTCCTTTTGCCCTAAAACACCCGTTTTCCAGTTTTCCATCTTCTCCCTACTATTTTTGCTCCCGAGCTCTGATTTTTCTCCACGATACCATTCCGGAAATGTCTCTATGAGATGAACCAAAGACACTGCTTTGCAGTGACATAAGTGTTTTTTTGGCCAAAGTCCATCAGCTTCAAGGTGAAATCGTCCCCAGAAGTTCGAGAGAAGCCGATCTCAAGCAACGGAAGAGTCGATTAATTCCACCATATACACACCTATCACATGAGCACCACTACATACTTGAGAGTATACACGAGGGTAACATACAGAGATAAAATACAAGTGATTGTGAGGAATTGTGAGGTCCTACACGATCCTGATCTGTACTTGTATTGGGAACGTAAGGTTGAGAAGATTTTCGACCGCTATGACTTTGCTGAGCAAAAGAAGGTCAAGTTAGCATCGTTAGAGTTTAGAGGCTACATAGCCTCATGGTGGGAGATGCAGCAGGAGCGACGCTGACATGAGAGATATCCACCCATCAATACTTGGGAAGAGATGAGAGGATTGCTGCGTGGCAGGTTCATTCCTGTACATTATGAGAGAGAGCTCGAGAAGAAGTTCACCCGGATCAAGCAAATGACACGATCAGTTGAAGAATACCACAAGGAGCTTGAGACTGCCCTGAACCGAGTTGGGAAACAAGAGACCTTGAATGCTACCATCATCCGGTACATTGAAGGCATGAATCCCGACATCGCATGTGAAGTTGTACTCAAGAACTTCACAAGTATAGAAGAGATGGTGCACTACGCATCAATTGTGGAGAGACAGCTCAGAGAGGGATGACAGAGATCGCACCATAGTTCAGCCCCTGTTCGACCCTCATAGAACTAAGGTATGCCATCTTCTTCGCCTACTGACCCCACACGTCCCCAAGGACAGCCCGGTCAACCCGTTCACCATTCCGACCATTCTGCACCACAGTCAAGTCGTAGACCCAAGTCTACGCCACCCGCACAGCCTACGCCACCTCCTACACGGCCTAACCATCCAACACAACTGCCTAATGCAGCCCCTCAATGAGCTCATGATGTTCAATGTCACAAATTCCAAGGATGGGGCCATTTTCAGAATCAGTGTCCAAACCGGCGTGTTTTGTTCATCACCGAACAAAATGATATCGAGTCAGCCAGTCAGGATGAGGAACAACAGCCAAAAGACGTCTCCGAGGTTGAAGAAGAGTTGTCCATTTCTGAGCCAGAAGAAGAGGGACCCGAGCTTCCTCATGTTAGTTTTGTGTCTATTTGCAGTTTGAGCATAATTCAAGACAATGAGCAACAAGATCAAAGAGAGAATATTTTCTACACTCAAGTTGCCATTCAAGACAAGACGTGCTCGATGATCATTGATAGTGGTAGTGCGACAATGCCATTAGTCAATATGCAGTTGATAAGCTTGGACTAGTCACGAAGAAGCATCCAAAGCCACACTAACTGTAGTGGCTTACAGATCGAGGTGAGATCCACGTCAACAGCCAGGTAAGTGTTGAATTTTCCATAGGTAAATATTTTGACGCAGTTCTTTGCGATGTTATTCCTATGGATGCAGCTCACACACTTTTAGGAAGACCGTGGCAATTTGATCGACAAGTTGTTCATGACGGATTTGCGAACACCTACACTATTTCGCGAAATAGACGAACTTCAATATGCAAGACGCTGTCCCCTAAAGCCATTGCCGTGGATCAACAAAGGATGCAAGAGAAGTTCAAAGAAGAGAGAGCAAAGACAGCAGCAGTCGTGGCCAAGTTCACTACCGTCGCCCATCCACCACCAGCCGAGCCTTCACCAACGGCCCACATATTTTCCATCACCAAGTCCACTCCTAAACAGTTCCATTCTAATTCCTTAGCACATGAAAATACATCCAGATCAGCTACAAATGAAGATAAATTCACAGCCTCTTATTTTCTGTCGAAGGAGTCGATAAGGCAATTAACACGGGTATGTCTATTATGCCAATCATATTTAAGAACAGTGCTACTAATGTCTTTTCTTTGCCTAGTATTGTGCAGTCAATGCAAGATAAGTTCGAGGCAGTGATCAAATTCCATCCCGAGATAGCTTTGCACAACCGTCCAACCTCTTACACGTGTTCTGAAGAAATGAAAGAGAATGATCAGTCAGTCCCATTTTATCTGCAAGGGACGCATGTTGCATGGCATGGATGAGGAGCTGATTTAACTCCCATGGATTTATTTGGTGAGTATAAGAGTTCTTCCATTTTTAATGTCACTAATTTCTTTCCTTTTTCTGCAGTTGAGTTCACCCAAGATAAAGCCTTGAATTTGAGGACGAATTCTTTTCAGCAGGGGGGAATGATGAAACCATGCAAGGCCTTGAAGAACTAAACTCCGAGCTATCATTCAAAGGTCCAACTGCGCGTATAAGAGCCAAACAACTTCAAAGTTATTTTCAAATATTAACGCGAAGAAAGATTGAAGTTAGAACCGAAGAAATTGGATGTAGCCCAAAATGGATTTTAGCATTATCAATTGAAGATGAAGATCAAGATCACACAATGCAGAATATTGCTTGAAGAGTTGAAGAGAAGAAGTGCACGTGTGCATGTGCATGAAAGTGACGTGTACGTGTGCATGAAGAAAATCATCTCTTAATTATTTTAATTAGGGGATTGATTTATTTAGACTTTAGTATTTAATTAGATCATAGTATTTAATTATTTAAATCAGTTTTTATTTAATATTTGATGTAATTTTCATTCTCATTTAAATAGGTTTGACTAGAATTGTATTTAAGGGAAATTCCCACCTTGAATAGAATTCTAGTTTAGGTATTTTTCTAGTATAGTTAGAAATCCTTTTTGGATCAGATTTTTAGGCCTTCTTATTCATTATTTTCATGCATAATAATCCCTATAAATAAGGGAACCATGTTACTTTAATATTTTAGACATTATTGATTAAAATTGCTTTTGCATTCAATTTGTGTCTCAACCGTTTAAAGCTTTTGATTGTTTTCTGTCAAAAATCATCACTCTTGAAGCCTAGAAATTTCAAGTCTTATTCCAAGGGAACATTCTAATTTACACGAGGAATTAGGGTGAACTCGCTACTGAGGAGTAACTTTGGGATTCATTTTTGTCTTACAAGATACGCCGGGGATTAATCAGGTTGCAAATCACAACACCTCCATCGTCCAGCCCCCATCATTGACTTCCTACACCTCCATCAACGTCCGTGACACTCCCAAGCCATCAATACCTGATCGTGTGTCGATTATCAAGGGTTCAGTTCCGCTCGAGCCCAATTCGTCGTGTTCATCATCGATACCGTAAGTACTTCATAGCCTTAACATACCCTATCTACTCAAGCACTTATAAACCCATCAAACACCTCCTAACCATCCCATATTCCTCCCTCAAACCATCGTCCTAATTCAGCCTCATTTCCATTGGATTTGTGTATCGTTTTTGTGTCATCGTCTAGGTATTGTATTTAGGTCTAGATTCATTTATTCTTTGTGTTGGAGTTCCTATTAGTTTAATTTTAGTTTATTGTCGTTTATTGAGTCTTTAGAGTAGGATTGAGTCCTTCCAAGTTGACGTGTTTTGATCTAGAAGTCTTCCGCGTGTCCTCGTATCCTATACAAATTGTCAGGGTTACATCATAAATTTGGCATAAGAGACACGTCAGCTCTGCTGGTCATGGTTCAATCCTACGTGTCAATTTATTACTTATGTATCAGTTGACGTGTCTATCGAGTTGTAATAGTTAGTGTTCATTGAAAAAAATCGGTTAAAAAAAAAAACTAAACCGAAAGTTCTAAAAAAAAGAGGTTACGGTAAAAAAAAGAAAGAGAGACCGAATAAAAAAAGAAGAAGAAATTCCAATTTGATTTTTGATTTACCTTTTGAGTTCTATTTTATTTTTTGGTGCCTTCGTTTTGGTACCAGTTCATAGTTGGAAATTGCCTTGTGAGTTTTATTTTATTTTGGAAATTTTCCTAATAGTATAGTTCTTTAGTTGGTAATTTCCAATTGAGTTGCATTTTAATTTGGTATCTTCCTAATCCTTTTCTTCCTTCCCACTTCTTTTCTTTCTTTCATTTCCATCCTTTTTCCCTAAAACACCCGGTTTTCCAGTTTTCTATCTTCTCCCTAATATTTTTGCTCCCGAGCTCCGATTTTCCTCCACGATACCATTCTGGAAATGTCTTGACGAGACAAACCAAACACATTACTTTACTGCGATGTAAGTGCTTTTTTTGCCAAATTCCATTAGCTTCAAAGTGAAATAACCTTAGAAGTCCGAGAGAAGCCGATCTCAAGCAACGGAAGAGTCGATTAACACCACCATATACACACCTATCACATGAGTAGCACTACATACTTGAGAGTATACACGAGGCATAACATACAAAGAGAAAATACGAGTGATTGTGAGGAATTGTGAGGTCCTACACCTTATTTTCTTTCACGTTTGTTCATTGTTTGCAGGTACACATGGAATCTAGAGACGGATATAATAAGACACATGATAAGGCACCCGCTTCGTCCAGTTCTCATACAGATGTAGCTTTATCAATGTCGCAGCTGTGAGATGCACAGTACCACCGTCAAGAATTGGAGCATAAGCTAGATAGTTCGTTGGCCAAGATAATGGCACAACTCGAGCTTATTACTACTCGAATTCCTGTACCACCACCAGATCAAGGCCAACCTGTCTAGTCAAAAGGAGCAGCTCGTCAGCTTGAAGTAGCTCGATAGCCTAAAGCAGTTCATCAGCCTAAAGCAGCTCGTCAGCCAGAAATTTATGTAGCCGAGTGATACGAACCCGAAAAGCCTAAAAGAATCAAATCCAAGAATGCCATTGAGAGCTTGAAAGATAATCATGTTGTTCAAGATTAAAGATTGGAGATCAAGATATGAAGAAGATTAAGGCATGAAGATAGTCAGTATGGGCATACTGACTAGATGAAGATGGTGTGTTGGATTAGCCCTTTGAAGAGCCCAATGTGCCAATTAGAAGGCCCAAGTCCATTGGGATTTATTTTATCCATAGTTAGATTTTATTATTTAATTTTTTGGTATTTATTTTATTAATTTTCATTTTTTTATTTAATTAGGTAGATAAAGTTCTATTTAAGGCAGTTTTCTTCTTTAAATAGAATTCAAGTTTAGATAGGATTCCTAGTTTAATTAAAGCAGATTTTCTAGTCTAGTTAGGATAGTTTTCCTACCTAGTTTAGTAGATCCTAACATTATAAATAGGATATCCATGTGACATTATTATTTAGACGTTGAATAATATTTTGAAGTTTATTTTCAATTGTCTCACGATCCTTTAGTTGATCAAACACAATTCTATTGATCTAGTAATTCAATAGTCTTATTCAAGTTCTTCAGGGTACAATGAGTACTTGGGAGAATTGCTATCCGGATAAGTTAGATGTGCGCGTTCGGGTTTACAACACGGGTTCGCTGATCCTAGCCAATCATTCTACCAATCATCTACGCCGTACGCCTTCAACATCATCCATCAACCACCCAATGTCCCTATCACCATCATCCATCAAGTTCAGATCAAGTTAAACAAGTGTCCAAGGTCAGTTTATTGATTTTGCCTATACGTGCTCAATTTAGCGAGTTATGCATATATAGATAAAATTGAGTCATTCTTTGTTTTTAATTCATTTTATTTGTTTATTTTTATCGAGTTCAATTCAGCCCGTTAATCGAGTCTATTGTTCGTATTAGTTGAGTTGTATTTTTTATTTATTTTGAGTCGGATTGAATCCTTCATTCGCCTGACGTGTTTTGATTCTATAAGTCTTCCGCTTGCGTATATCTCGTGTCTTGGATTTGTTTCCATATTTTTAGGGATTCTTAGATTGTGTTCACATTGGTCAAACTTATCCAAAATCATTCAATCTTATCTGTTAGATCTTTCCTATCTTGTTTAGATTTCTTCCATCCTAATCCATATCTAATCAAGATTTCCCACCCTTATCCATATCTGATCATATCTTCCATCCTCATCCACCATATTTTTGAATCCTATACTCTATAGTGTTCGAAATTTTCATCCCTTTCCTACCTACACCCGGTTCACCTTATACACCACATAGTCCATACACCCATACACCCGTACACCCATAGACCCGTGGTCCACATACACCATACACCAAAACAACCGGTTTACCTACACCATTCATACAACAGCCCCACATCATCAAGTTAGATGGATCCGGTCCGAGTCCGTCCGAATCGATTCAGAGATGCCGATGGTCTACACCGCAATAAGATAACCATCCCAGAGTTTGAGGGTCTATACGATCCAGAAGTGTACCTAGATTGGGAACGCAGAGTTGACAAGATTTTTCAGTATCACTACTTTCCAGAGCCAAAGAAGGTGCAATTAGCTACATTGGAGTTTAAAGACTACGCAGCAACATGGTGGAAATTCCAACAAAATCGATGCCATCGAGACCACCTTCCACCTATCGACACATGGCGTGAGTTGAAAGATTTGATGTGAAAACGCTTCATTCCAGACCATTACCAATGGGAGTTGGAGGAGAAGCTATACAAGCTTAGGCAAAGAGATCGAAGTGTAAATGCCTACTACAACAAAATGATTGAAGCCATGAGACGAGCTGATATAGAGGAGTATCTAGAAGATACCATGGATAGATTCCTAGCTGGTCTACGAAGGAAAATCCGAGAAAGGGTAGCATTGTATAACTTCGACAAGTTGAAAGATTTGGTGCAATACGCCATTGAGATAGAGAAGTGGTTGGAGAGTCTAGAGATGAGGCAAAATGAAGTGGTTCAAGTAGAGACAAATGTAGAGTTGTCACCTAGAGCTCATCGCCAAACAGTCCCGTTTCATTGGAGGGAATCTGAGTCATTCGAGGAGTTTCTACGTACCTATATACCACCTACACGGCCTGCATCACCAGTTCAGCTAGTCATGGATGTGCCAAACCAAGCCAGCGACATTCAAGAGGAGATCCATGTTGAGTTACCATCTGAGATCGTTGCCATCAAAGAAGATTGTACTTTTGAGGTAACAATTTCAGTTGATGCACCTATTGAAGAAATGGAGATCAATGATACAGTTGAGGAAGTTGAAGTAGTTGAGAAATTGATGGAGATGCAGCCTTGTTTTGAAGAAGAAAATGACATCCATGATGAAATGATCGTAGATCATATGGAGCTCAATCAAGCTAGCATGGAGACGCAGTCGAATTCTAACATCATTTGTCAACCATTTTCTTGTGATATCTTTATTTTACAGGTTGCTAAAGATGTGCCCCATGTTATTGATCTTGTGCAAAAAGAGATTGATGTTCATTTTGTATTCATCTTTGATCCTGGAGATTTGAATTCGAGGACGAATTCTTTTCAAGAGGAGGGGAATGATACGAACCTGAAAAGCATAAAAAAATCAAATCCAAGAATGCCATTGAGAGCTTCAAAGATAATCATGTTGTTCAAGATTAAAGATTGGAGATCAAGATATGAAAAAGATTAAGGCATGAAGACAGTCAGTATGGGCATACTGACTAGATGAAGATGGTGTGTTGGATTAGCCCTTTGAAGAGCCCAATGTGCCAATTAGAAGGCCCAAGTCCATTGGGATTTATTTTATCCATAGTTAGATTTTATTATTTGATTTTTTGATATTTATTTTATTAATTTTCATTTTTTTTATTTAATTAGGTAGATAAAGTTCTATTTAAGGCAGTTTTCTTCTTTAAATAGAATTCAAGTTTAGATAGGATTCCTACTTTAATTAAAGCAGATTTTCTAGTCTAGTTAGGATAGTTTTCCTACCTAGTTTAGTAGATCCTAACATTATAAATAGGACATCCATGTGACATTATTATTTAGACGTTGAATAATATTTTGAAGTTTATTTTCAATTGTCTCACGATCCTTTGGTTGATCACATTTATCGATCCTTTGGTTGATCAAACACAATTCTATTGATCTAGCAATTCAATAGTCTTATTCAAGTTCTTAGGGTACAATGAGTACTTGGGAGAATTGCTATCCGGAGAAGTTAGACGTGCGCCACTACAAGAAAAATGGTCATACACAACACTAAATACACAACGGTAATTTTGAATTACCGTTGTATATGTGAAAAATACAACGGTTTTTGAAATTACCGTTACGTATTTGCGTGCGCTCAATCATAAACATAACGGTAATGAGTATGCCGTTGTCTATACACTGTCTATATGTAACGATATGAAAATTACCGTTGTATAAACTAATTAAAATAAAAATTGAAAAATAATTTAATTTTACTAATCGGTACTGAGTAGTCATAAAACTTGAAAAATATTGAAGTCTGAAGACTTAGTCGGTATTCCCGCTGTTTCAGTTTCACAAAATCCTTAAATTGGCGCTCAATTCCCACTGCCCAAACCTTCTCGCCAGTAACCCACTCAATCTCCGGTCATTTCGCCGCGCCAGTCGACATCTTTAAATCACCGACATACCTTCTCTTGCTTAATCCTAACTTCTCTCTCTTTTTCTCACACTAAATCCCGCGAGCCCTAGATGAACGTACGCACCATTATGTAGCTGAGCTAATCAACGGAGGTCTCAATTGTCTCCTCTCTCGTCGGTATAACTGCTCGGCGTGGTAAAGTATGTCTCTCCTTTTTCTAGTGAATTTTTGAAAATTATTTTCTTACTTCTATTTTCTTGTTTGTTGCTAAAATTTCCACGGTAATAATTTCACACCTCAAATCATAATCTAAGTTCACATACATTTGTTCTTAGTTAGGGAGTTGCAGATTTTTGTTACTGATTTGATCATTTGGGGTTTTCTTCCGTTTAACAGGTAAATGGCTGCTTAAAACCCTTTTTGCCTTGAATTCTGTGATTTTTTAGATAAAGCTAGGTTTGTATTTCAGCTTAGATGTTTGTGTAGTGGGAAATTTGGTGTTTTCATTACCTTTGTTTGTTCCTATGTTGTTTTTTGGAGAAGTTAATTGTCACTTATGTGGAGGATTTAGGGCTAAATTGGATCATTTGATACAGAGGTGAAAAAAAGCATTTTTTAGCAGGCATCGCCATCTTTGGAGCCCTCTTTGGTGTCCCCTGGTACCTCATGACTCGCGGTGAGCTTTACCTTTAAAAGAAAATTCATTTCTTATGTTCATTTTGTATTAATTTATGTGTATGGATACGACATTTGTGTAAATTTTGACTTTTTATAATAGTATTGATTCTGTATGTACTCACATTTCTTTTTTGGTTTATGTATAGTTTGATTCCGATACCCTTTTATGTGATTCTTGAAAATGTAATTGAGATTTTGAATTTTGGGTGGTTTCTAAATTTTGACTTTGATGAGTGGGATTCTTAAAATTAATGTGGAAATAATTTTGCTTGGCATTTCTTTTATTGTTTTGTTTCTTTTAGTTATCAGGAGACTGTTAGAGATCATTGGAATTTAATTTAATTTGTTGGGAAAAGAGTAGCAGAAATATGTTGAAGCTGATCCTTTTTGTGTAATTATTGACTGGTTGAGTATGGTTTGTTAGAATCAATGCTTTTGACTTATCAGGGTGGGAATCAATTTTGCTTTACAATCAATGTAATTATTGAAAGTTGATGCTTTTGCTTTACAGTAGTAGGTATTTATGGTTGCTTATTAGTTAGTATATGTAGTCAAAGTTTGGCAGCCAAATCCGTGTGATTAGCCAAAGTTTGAAATTTTGGTTGATAACATAGAAGTGTTTAATCTTTTCACTCTGTCTTTTTCTCAGATTCTTGTAAAAGCTGTCCCAATTAAGCAAGACCACAAGTTGAGATTTGTATGGCCAATAACACCTGGAATTCATAATTACAAGGAAGGGCCGAGCAAGTATCTGGGTCATTTGATTGGCCATGAAGGAGAAGGATCTTTGTTTTACATCTTGAAAAAGCTGGGTGGGTGTTGAATATGCTAGTAGGGCAGTGTTTTGTTTTAAAAAGAAATTTTATTTTATTTAAAATCTCCTAGGCACAATGTTAAGAGGATATTTGTTACTAAAAATCATATTTAAAAGCTATATCGATCAGTTCATTTATACATTTGTAGGTTGGGCTACAAGTTTATCTGCTGGTGAATCAGATTGCACTTATGAGTTTTCTTTCTTTAAAGTCAGTATTGATCTCACAGATGCTAGCCAAGGTAAGTTCAACGTCTTTTAATTTTGCTTTCAGTTTATAGGGAGTAGGCCTGAGGGCAATGAGAAATTTCAGATTGATTTCCTTCTTGCATTCATTCGGAGGGGCACCATTAAGCATTTTTTATATTATTCTTAAATCTATATGCTTTTTTTTAATCATAGAGCATTTTGAGGATATTGTGGCACTATTGTTTAAATACATTCATCTTCTGCAGCAATCTGGACCTTGTCAATGGATTTTTGATGAGGTATAATTGATCACATTATTACTGCTTGAAGATAAAGTATATGCCTTAGTTCACTTTATATAATCCACTCTAGTACTCTGAGATTATTTACCGCACTATATAATTTCAGTTAAATATTATAGGTTTATGTTGAGTTGCATGTACTTTTATGATTTTGTCTAAAGTTTTCCTGTAAGAACATTTTATCTATATCAGTTATATGATATTGTAGTTCCAAAAATGGTTTGATAATGCCATAGCAGCTAGCTTAAAAGAACCAAATGCAATGGCCCTTTGCACGACGGGAAAGGATGGGAAACTGTAAGATTAATGCCTTTAACTTGATTTAAATTGTAGAACCTGGACCAACTGAGTAGATCATATTTCGAATAGATTACATGAGATAATGATTGCAAAAAATTTTATATGCATATCATAAACTGAGTCATGCTTCTATTTCCTATTGTTTTTGCCGCAACTCGTCAAGAATGGTATTGCTGAAAGAATTTGACAAAGATGGTTTTGTCTGGTAAATTATGCTATTGTACACAGATACAGGTGCATAAAGCTTGATTAGAATTCTATTAGCCATTCCAGAAGTCTTAAAACCTCATCATCTTCTGATAGGTACACAAATTATGAAAGCTAAAAAGCTCATCAAATATCAGAAAATCCTCAGGCTGCTCTCCTGTTTTACTGGAATGACTTAAATCGCCAGGTACCTCTTATGCTCTAATTCCATCCACCAGCCATGAAGCAATATATCTATGTGGAATATCTATCTCCATCTCCTTTATAAAGGAAAACAGTTTTCATTTCATGTATGGTAGGGAAGCCAGATTGGAGCAATTGTCAGCGAACAGGTTTCATTCTTTTTTTCTTTTTCCCCCTCCTTCCTATATCAGATATGTAGTCTTGCATGTATATGCCTGTGAAAAAATTCACCATGATTTATTTCTTGTTCTCTAGAGCACTGTAATCCTTAGGAGGCAGGAGGCAGTTTCTTTACCAGCAATAGGCAGAGCTGGAGGCTAAATAATAAAATCCTCCATGTAAGCTGTACTAAGTCCCTCAAATATTTTTACTTACAAATTGCTTAAGATTGCTCCTAATTTATTTATGTGTGAGTTGTACTCAAATGGTTTTAATCCTAATTGAGTGCTTTAACTTTGCTGAAACTAAGATACTTGTAGTTTTTGTTCATTTATTTATTGTGTATTTTATAGATTATTGGTGAAATTTAAGTAGTTGGTTCAACATACAAAGCAATGAAATTTGTTGGTTCTACAGTTGAGACTTGAGACGTTAAGTGCTTCTAACCATTAAGTAAATTTATGGGGTTTGAGGATAATAACTTCAAGTCACTAATGACCACGACAAGAATTATGTATATACTCAATACTAAATATTTAATTGGCCTATGGTAAATATGTGTTAATATATTCTTTGCATGGTATATTGTGTGATATTTAGCTAAATTTGATTAGTTTTATAGACTATGCAGTTTCTGCCATATAAAATACTACTCAATTTATAGTTCATGATAAAAATGTGATTTTTTCTTTCATTTTATTGCTTTTGTGTAGTTTCAGAAAAGACCATATTCTAAAAATGAGATCAATGAAGTTCAAGTGGAATGGCCGAATCGTGTGCGCGATCATTTGTAGGATTAAGGTGTTTTGGATTTCTAGCTATCTACAACTAGGTTTGTTGGAGCATATTGTCGGGATGCATTGCAACTACTTGCAATTATTATTTTTTGGATTTTGATTATAGCTCTTTTGGAGCTGTTTTATATTAGATATTAGAGATGACAGACATTTAAATGTTTTAAGTTATCTTAATATGTTTATGGATAATATTTCATAATATTGTATTTTTGAATAATATTTGACGATGTTTTGGATGATTTGTGAATTTAATTTTATTTATTACATTATGGTTCACAGGTGACGAATAACCCTAAAAATAATATACAACGGTTTTTATAATTCTTCCACAACAGTAATTATCATTGTCTATCATAATTATCTACAACACTAAAATATCCATTTACAAGAGTAAATATCGTGGTATATGTAGAAAAAATACAACGGTAATAAAATGTCACCGTTACGTATACTTTTAATATACAACGGTAAATAAAAAAAATGTTACGTATACTGTTAATATACAACGGTAAATTTTATTTTTACAACAATAATTACCGTTGCATATGATTACATTATACAATGGTAATAATAGAACAAACCGTTACATATAATCACTAAACACAACGGTAAATTTCATGAGTACGACGGTATTTACCGTTACATATAAGTATCTTATATAACGGTAAATGAAATGTTACCGTTATCTGAAGTACATATTACACAACGGTAATAATAAGAAACCGTTACATATAATGTGAATATACAACGGTATTTATGCAAAAGACAACGAAGATTCTCCGTCGTGTAAAAAGGGACTATAGACAACACCACTATATACAACGGTAAAAAATGAATAGACCACGAATAATCTCCGTGGTGTATGGCGTTTTTTCTTGTAGTGCGCGTTCGGGTTTACAACACGGGTTCGCCGATCCTAGCCAATCATCTACGTCGTACGCCTTCAACATCATCCATCAACCACCCAACGTCCCTATCACCATCATCCATCAAGTTCAGATCGAGTTAAACAAGTGTCCAAGGTCAGTTCATTGATTTTGCCTATACGTGCTCAATTCAGCGAGTTAAGCATATATAGATAAAATTGAGTCATTCTTTATTTTTAATTCATTTTCTTTGTTTATTTTTATCGAGTTCAATTCAGCCCGTTAATCGAGTCTATTGTTCGTATTAGTTGAGTTGTATTTTTCATTTATTTTGAGTCGGATTGAATCCTTCATTCGCCTGACGTGTTTCCATTCTATAAGTCTTCTACTTGCATATATCGTGTCTTGGATTAGTTGTCCGGGTCACATCACCGAGCTAGCCAGGGTGAATGCTAGAGTACCACAAGCTCAACCTCGCCAACTACAAGTGTAGTTTAACGATCCCCATGATCGTGATGCTGAAGAAGATTATGGTGACGTTGCAGATGAATTAGAGGCTGAGTACGATCCATATCAGAGACGTGACCGACCATGTCTTCCATACAGACAAGTACCCTGACGTGCAGATCCCGACAGCTTGTTTAACATCAAAACAAGCATCCCAGAGTTTGAAGGCCTTCACGATCCTGATCTGTACTTGGATTGGGAACGTAAGGTTGAGAAGATTTTCGTCTGCTATGACTTTCATGAGCAAATGAAGGTCAAGTTAACATCGTTAGAGTTTAGAGGCTACGCAGCCTCATGGTAGGAGATGCAGCAGGTGTGACGCCGACGTGAGAGATATACACCCGTCGATACTTGGGAAGAGATGAAAGGATTGCTGCGTGGTATGTTCATTCCTGTACATTATGAGAGAGAGCTCGAGAAGAAGCTCACCCGGATCAAACAAAGGACACGATCAGTTAAAGAATACCACAAGGAGCTTGAGACCGCCCTGAACCGAGTTGGGAAATAAGAGACCTTGAATGCTACCATCATCCGGTACATTGAAGGCATGAATCCCGACATCGCATGTGAAGCTGAACTCAAGAACTTCACAAGTATAGATGAGATGGTGCACTACGCATCAATTGTGGAGAGACAGTTCAAAGAGGGACGACGGAGATCGCACCATAGTTCAGCCCCTGTTTGGCCCTCATAGAACCAAGGTATGCCATCTTCTTCGCCTACTGACCCCACATGTCCCCAAGGAGAGCCCGATAAACCCGTTCACCGTTCCGACCATTCTGCACCATAGTCAAGTCGTAGACCTGAATCTATACCACCCCCACAGCCTAGGCCACCTCCTATATGCCCTAACCCTCCAGCACAGCCGCCTAATGCAGCCCCTCTACGAGCTCATGATGTTCAATGTCACAAATGCCAAGGATGGGGCCATTTTCAGAATCAGTGTCCAAACCGGCGCGTTTTGTTCATAAACGAACAAAATGAGATCGAGTCAGCCAGTCAGGATGAGCAAGAACAGCCCAAAGACATCTCCAAGATTGAAGAAGAGTCTCCCATTTCCGAGCCAGAAGAAGAGGGACCCAAGCTTCCTCATGTTAGTCTTGTGTCTATTTGCAGTTTGAGCATAATTCAAGACAATGAGCAAGAAGATCAAAGAGAGAATATTTTCTACGCTCAAGTTGCCATTCAAGACAAGACGTGCTCGATGGTCATTGACGGTGGTAGTGTGATCAATGCTATTAGTCAATATGCGGTTGATAAGCTTGGACTAGTCACGAAGAATCATCCAAAGCCATACAAAATGCAGTGGCTTACAGATCGAGGTAAGATCCGCGTCAACAACCAGGTAAGTGTTGAATTTTCCATAGGTAAATATTTTGACGTAGTTCTTTGTGATGTTATTCCTATGGATGCAGCTCACATACTTTTAAAAAGACCATGGAAATTTGATCGATAAGTTGTTCATGACGGATTGGCGAACACATACACTGTTTCGTGAAACGGACGAACTTCAATACTCAAGCCGCTGTCCCCTAAAGCCGTTGTTGAGGATCAACAAAGGATGAAAGAGAAGTTCAAAGAAGGGAGTGCAAAGGCAGTAGCCGTCGCGGCCAAGTTCACTGACGTCACCGAACCTTCACCAATGGCCCACGTCTTTTCCAGCACCAAGTCCACTCCTAAACAGCTCCATTATGATTCCTTAGCACATGGAAATACATCCGGATCAGCTGCAAATGAAGATAAAATTCACAGCCTCTTATTTTCTATCAAAGGAGTCGATAAGGCAATTAACACGGGTATGTCTATTGTGCCAATAACATTTAAGAACAGTGCTACTAATGTGTTTTCTTTGCCTAGTGTTGTGCAGCTAATGCGAGATAAGTTCGAGGTAGTGATCAAATTCCATCCCGAGATAGCATTGCACAACCGTCCAACCTCTTACACGAGTTCTGAAGAAATGAAAGAGAATGATCAGTCAGTCCCATTTTATCTGCAAGGGATGCATGTTGCATGGTATGGATGAATATTTCTTGAAGAGTTGAAGTGAAGAAGTGCACGTGTGCATGTGCATGAAAGTGATGTGTATGTGTGCATGAAGAAAATTGTCTCTTAATTATTTTAATTAGAGGATTAATTTATTTAGACTTTAGTATTTAATTAGATCATAGTATTTAATTATTTAGTTCAGTTTTTATTTAATATTTGATGTAATTTTCATTCTCCTTTAATTAGGTTTGACTAGTATTGCATTTAAGGTAATTTCCCACCTTGAATAGAATTCTAGTTTAGGTATTTTTCTAGTATAGTTATAAATCCTTTTTGGATCAGATTTTTAGGCCTTTTTCTTCATTATTTTCGTGCATAATGAGCCCTATAAATAGGGAAACCATGTTACTTTGATATTTTAGACATTATTGATTAAAATTGCTTTTGCATTCAATTTGTGTCTCAACCGTTTAAAACTTTTGATTATTTTCTGTCGAAAATCATGATTCTTGAAGCCTAGAAATTTCAAATCTTATTCCAAGGAAACATTCTAATTCACACGAGGAATTAGGGTGAACTCGCTACCGAGGAGTAACTTTGAGATTCATTTTCGTCGTACAAGATACGCCGGGGATTAATAGGGTTGCAAATCACAACACCTCCATCATCCAGCCACCATCATCGACTTCCTACACCTCCATAAACATCCATGACACTCCCAAGCCATCAAGGCCTGATCGTGTGTCGATCATCAAGGGTTCGGTTCTGTTCGCACCCAATTCATCGTGTTCGTCATCGATACCGTAAGTACTTCATAGCCTTAACATACCTTATCTACTCAAGCCCTTCTAAACCCATCAAACACCTCCTAACTTCCCATATTCCTCCCTCAAACCATCGTCCCAATTCAGCCTCATTTCCATTGGATTTGTGTATCATTTTTGTGTCATCGTCTAGGTATCGTATTTAGGTCTAGATTCTTTTATTCTTTGTGTTCAAGTTTGATGTGACCCAGACAATGATTCCAAGACATGAAGAAAAATGTAGGCGGAAGACTTAAGGGACTCGAACTACATCAGCTAAAGAAGGATACAATCTGACTGGAATTAAATGACAAAACTTACTAGAAACACGAATAAGGGAGCAAAGATTCGATGAAGACACTTGGAACACTTCGAGGGTGGCTGGACTCGGCGGCGTACGGCGGTGATGGCGGCGGTGATGGTGTTGGCGGCGGTGGTGGAAGGTAGAAGGATAGGTTATCGCGGCGAACCCGTGATGAATCAACCTGAACGCACTCGTCTAACTTCTCCGGATAGCAATTCTCCCAAGTACTCAATTGTACCCTGAAGAACTTGATTAAGACTATTGAGTTGCTAAAACAATAGAATTTTGAAGGTACATTTTCGATCAACAAAAGATCAGGAAACAAAAGAGAAATAACTTCTTGAATTCTTGCAATTGTCTAACTTTTGAATGTCACATAATACTCCTATTTATAATAGCTAAGAATTTGAAACCTAGGGCCTTTAGAACATAATAAGGCTGAAAATTACCTAGTCCTAGTCAAACTAGAATAAAATCAAAAGTTACCAAAAATAAGATAAGAAAAATCTATCTAAATCTAACTAGATAAGGATAAATCCCAAAGTGAATTTGGGCTTGCTTTTCTCGCCATTCTTGGACCTAAAATACTCGACCATGGGCTGCGATTAATTAGATTAATTTTTGGCCCATGTCCTTGCCACCTTTGCATGAAAAACAGCATCTCCCGATTTCCCATGCAAACGCGTATAACTTTTCATGCACACGTCCAAATGGCGTCATTCTTCTTCTCACGTCTTCATGCTTCCTTCTTCATCATCAATAGACAACATGGTGATCAATCTCGAGCTGCTCTTCACTTCATCTTCATGCAATTCGAATTTGCACCTTATTGAAGCTTGTAGATAAGCTTGCAACTTCTTAGCTCGCAAACACGTCATAGGACCTTTGAACTGCAGCTCTGGATCATCTTGTTCCTTGCTATGCTTGATCTCATCATTCCTCCCCTGCTGAAAAGAATTCATCCTCGAATTCAGGGACTCATCATCATCGAACTCATCATCTGCAGAAAAGGGAGATAAGTCAGCAACATTGAATGTAGATGAACACTTATACTCACCGGGCAAATCAATGCGATATGCATTGTCATTGACTCGACTCAACATGGTGAATGGTCCATCTCCTCTTGGCATCAATTTCGATTTTCTTAAGTTAGAAAACCATCCAGGAGTCAGATGAATCCAAACGCGATCTCCGGGCTGGAAAATCACTTGCTTGCGCCGTTTATTCTTTTGAACAGCATTACGTGCGCTAATGGCTTCAATACACGCACGTACTCTCTCATGCATCTCCTTCACTTGATCCGCTTTTCTTGTACCTTTAACACTTGTTAGATGCTCAATAGGTAAAGGCAAAAGAGCATTAGACGTTAGCGGATTAAAACCATAAACAACTTCAAACGGAGACATATTGGTAGATAAATGCACAACTCTATTATATGTGAATTCAGCATATGGCAAACAATCTTCCCATGATTTCAAGTTGTTTTTAACTAAAGAACGCATCAAAGTACCTAGAGTGCGATTAACTACTTCAGTTTGTCCATCAGTTTGCAGATGACATGTAGTAGAAAATAACAACTTGGTACCTAGCTTACCCCATAGTACACGCCCCGAAATGTGCTTAAAACTCAGAATCCCTATCACTAATAATAGTTCTAGGTATTCCATGTAAACGCACAACATGTATAAAGAACATATTTGCAATGTGTACAACATCATCGGTTTTCCTACATGCAATGAAATGAGACATCATCGGTTTCTCTCTCTTCCGCCCAGTTTTGGGCGATCTTCAACTGGGTTCTTCATGTTTGTTGATTCTTTCGACAAACACGAAGAACACTTAACCCGAAATTTCTTAAAAATAATGTACTTGAATTTATCATGCAACAACATGCCTTAACTTAAAAAGAATTTTGGCATTATAACGGCATAAACACGATAATCCTCTTTATATATTTAGAATAACGACGAAATCTTTAAATATAGCTTGAACAGAATTTAAATGGGATAAACGAGGCTAATCTCAAGAATAATAACGACAGGAATCAAGCGAGAAATATAACGTAAACGTTATTAACTTAGAACTTCAATAAAAACTGAAATAGAACTTAGATGGAAGGTAAACGAGCAATAATGAAAAATGCGAAGAACGTAAAGAACGGAAAGTAAATGCGGAATTTAAAGACGGAAAAAGAAATGGAGATCAAGACCGACGAACAAGAATGGACGGGGTTAGGTGCGTCGAAGGAAGGTGGCTAACTCGGCGTCTCGTCGAGTTGCAATGGCAGCAGAGCCGCCCGCTACAACCCAACGGCGCCCCTAGCACCTTCCCTCACCGCATCCCTTCCACGTCACTCCGCTCGTCGTCTTGCAGAACACTCACCAAGAACGTTTTTTACTTCGACAGAACTTTCTCGGCTCTTACGAGCTTTCCCACTCTCTATGAAGTTAAATGGATGGAAATGAGCAAATGAATACAAAGGGGTGGCCTTGTATTTATAGGAAAAGCTTTGGCTTCCAAGGGAAGCCACTTCAGTGTAAGAATACTGCAAAAGTTACCCCGGGTTCGGTTAAAAGCTGCTTTATTCGATGTCGAGGTCCAAATGACCTCAGACACGAAATCTAAAAATACTTGGAGACTTGTTGGCTCGAATACTAGTGAACCAACTTGATTTGTGAAAAAGACGGGGTCGTCTGAAGAAAGATGAGCAAAGATTCCCTTTTTGGAATTACTTTTTACTATTCACTCAGACTGACTGACAGATTTTGCTCCCGAGCGTTCGATTGACCTCAGAATGGTAATCCGTGAATGCCAACGGAATCCTTGGGTCATTTCCCATAAGAGGGGCCTGACAGAACTAGACTCGGATCAATGAGGAGGATTTTGTAAATTTCTCAAAACACGAACGCACGCAAAAGTTACTATTCATCCAGCTTTTAAATACGCTTTTCATCACCGGGAACTCAATTGACTTTAGAATTAAAATCCGAAAACACCGGCATACTCCTTAAGTTAAAACCTTTCTAACGAGACCACGAATGACCATAAAAGAATTAAGATCAAATTTTCCGAAAAGATGATTTTCACGAAAAGTGACCCTTAAAGTCGTGACTGACATCTGACCTCAATTAACCTTAATTAAATTTCTTCCTTAACTTCTTAATTATCATTAAGAATCCTCTAAACCTTAATCAAAATTCTGGGGTGCTACAAATACTAAGCATATGTATAAGTAAAATACATTCTTTTCATCTGTCTATTAAATAAAACCTACAGATTATGGATATTTAATTAGTACCTCCCTAAACCATGCATTCTACAAAATTTAACATATAAATATTTAAACGTAAATCATATTCATCCTTTTATTTACATCCCAATTAATTACACATACCCTTGCATAAACCGCCACATAGATTAGTTAATATTTTGGAGTAATTACTTCACCAAATATTAATATCCAAAGTGTTTAATTAATTTATACCAATACACATTAAATACGAGATGCACAACACATACATATACCTTCCTAACTTTGATGATCAATAATTCTTAGAACTCTAATTCCCATGTAAAATACATATTTATATACATACATATATATATATGCATTTCGATCAAGTCTTTAACTACCAAATGAGATAGGTAATAAATATGAATTAATTTCTTTTAAATTTTCAAAATAAGGAACTAACCTGAATTCTCAATTTCCCCTTTCTTTTCCATAAAATAGAACCCTAATTATTCTCTCTTTTTTTTTTCCTATTCGTAATTATATATGTATATATGTATTGATCACAGCCACACTCAATGACTCAATTATCAAGCATCCCAATATTTTTAGTTATTTCCATAATTTGCCAAGTGTTATACACGTGGAACATATACATGCATATAAGATAAATTAAAGCTATCCATCACCTATAGCTCAACTTTATAATACTCTTAATCTCTCTCCTCCAATAATAAATAATTGATTTAACTCATAGTAGTTAGTTACGGTCAAACATTGATCTATTGTGTAAATATATCTATTATTACATATCTTATTTCATAATAATCTTCTATACACCTCATTCATCTTACTTATAATAATATTTGCATTGGTATGTATGTATCGTCTCCATCTTCTTAATGATACCAAATATATATACAATATTTATTAATTTATTTTACTATACTATTCCACATCTTTCTGATTAAATATTATAAGTGATTTCTGTATACATTGAATCTGTATATATATGTGTATACTTATATTTAAAAATCACACTAAATTAATTTTAATAATATTTTCTTTTACTCGATAAATCATTTTCTAATAATTTAACTAAATTCGTACCTAGCTGGGGTTCTAGCTGAAAATACGAGAATGTCCCGGATATCGTTATCCCACTCAACAGGCAAACTCTATTTAAAAATAAATAAATAAATAAAATTTATAAGGGTCCATTTTCTTCCCTAGCTTATCCTTAAGATAATCATAGGCTATTATTTTAAATACTAAAAAGTTTGGGATATTACAGAAATAGGTACATGAGAAGACTAGGGCAAATATTGAGAAGAGAACTGTAACAGCCCGGTCCCGAGAATAGGAACGGGGTCGTTATTAAGAAAAACAGAAGGAAATAGGCAAAAGAATTAAAAATCTAGGGGGAGTGTTACTAAAATTGAACTAAGTTAGTGCCTTTAAAATCTAGGCAACTTAACTTTATGACTTGGAAGAATTATCATTTTCAACGAATCAAGGAGTCAAAGGGTTTAGTCAAGTCGAAGGAATGCCTAATAATAAGCCAATCAAAATTTAAACAGAATCCAATGATTAGCAAGTAGGAATTTGACTCATTCAATAAACAAGACCTCTTCATAGGTCACAATAGCTAAGGCCCATCAATAGGTTAGAGGCAAATAAATCAAGATGTCTCATTCATATGACGAAAGAAGAAATTAACTTAAGACTAACTGGAAGATAAGTGGAAATATGCTTGAACAGTAAAGCCCATTCATAGGTGAACAACAATAATAAGCATGCAAAACCTATTCATAGGTCAACTGAAAATGAATGGATACCAAAATGCACAACAAGTACGATTTTTTAAATAGCTCGGAATCAATCAATGAATAATTGGTATGTCAAAAGAACATATTTTTTCTTCTCAAAGACTTTATTGATGTTTAGAAATCATCTCGTTTAAGACATGCTATTATCAAGAATCAAATCTCCTATATCAATACTAATACTAACGTCAGAGTATTCAGCAAAAACATAGCGGAAGAAAATCATGTAAAAGATAGAACAGTAATTCAAACAACCCCACCAGCAGCACATCACCAGCCTCAACATCTCAACCTGAAAAACATTTGAAAAAGAGGGTGTGAGCACTAATGTACTCAGTGGGGTTTTACGAGAAAAATTCTTTGATAAACTTTATAAATATCCAATTCATAACTAGCGGCATATGGAGAGTGTTAGTGTCATCTTGTGAAACCCCGACCTCTTTTGCTAAACTATAAATTATAATTTTAGTAAATGATTTTGAATTAATATTATTGAATATTAATCATGTGAGTATGTTTGTATGTTATGCTGTTATTGTATTGCAGATTGTCTTACTCGAGCCGATACGTCATAGCAAGTGATGTTATACTGAGTGTATAACTCAGTTTGAGTTTTAATACTAAAGTGTCGAGTTATATGATAATGAATGAACGTTATTGCTTTGAGTTTTGTTTGCCAAAACCTTGAACACCCTAACGCTGAGTTGATCGGGGGTCTCTACTTTTTCGGTGTATATTAAGAGTGTTTCGAAATCTAAGTCATTTTTAAAATGGAGTTAAAAATATCCGGGATTCAAAATAGAAGCGGGGTTGGAGGGGGCACACCACGCGCCCGCGGGGTGGTGCGCGCCCGCGAGGCCGTGCGCGGTCGCGGGAGACTGCGCGCCTGCGGGGCTGGCGAGAGACGCGCGTTTGCGGGGGCTGCGCGCTCGCGGGGAGCGTTGGCCGAGAGATGGATTCCGCGGTCGCACGGGTCCGGGGATTTTCTACCTATAAATACAACACTTGTTCATCTCTTCCTCATTTCTTTCAACCAAGAGGGGGCGATTTTCTACTCTTTTCTCTCTCAAAATTCTTCAACTTTTGAAGTGTAATCCATCATCATCCATCAACAAAGGTAACCTCTACACCTCTCCTTCTTGGGGATTAAACACCCATTTCTTGTTGTTTTGGAAATTAGGGTTTGTTATCCAATTTTGAGGATTTTGGATTTTGTTGATCTTCTTGCTTTGATAACTCGAACATATGGTTTATTTACCTCCTTGAGGCTATATGTGAAGTTATATCGAATTCCTATGGTTCGTTGTTGCTAGGGTTTGGATTTTTGCCCTTATTTCCCCTTATTTTGTTGATAATTGTTTGGGGGTGTTGTGATGGTTATATGGGGTTGATTTTCAAGTATGTTAGAACCCTAGGGTGAAGGTTTTTGTATTTAAAATGTTGGGTCTAAAGGATTTAAAATGAGTCATGAGCATGTGGTTTAAATGTGTGCCCGTAATGTGTTCGATCAAATGCTTCAAAGAGTTTTAATGTGTATTTTGAGTCCAAAATCATAGTGTGAGCTTGTATATCCATGGTTGTGTATGTGGAAATGTTTGAAGACTTGAAAGAAAAGTATAGCATGAGTTTGGTCTAAATGATGATTTAATTGAATAACTCGACGTCTAAAATGAAAAGAGAATAAAAGGTGCTAGGTGACGTGTTGGAGCTCGAGGAGCACAACTTGTGCACGGCAGAGGAGTATTTCAAGGTTAAAAAGATTTGAAAGCGTCTCTTAAGGTGGGGTAACTCTAAACTGTGAACACGTGTAAGGTTATAGTTATTGTTGTGCTTTGATTGTATACGTATGAATGAGACCCTTCGGGGCAGAACAGAGATCCTTCGGGGTCGACAAAAGAGATCCTTCGGGATTGATAATAGACTCGTTAATGTCCTCCCTGGGGGGTAGGATGTCTGCGGGCATCCCTACAGGTATAAAGATGTTCATTAACGGGGGCATCATGATGTTTGGGCCCTACGGGGTTGAGACTAGTCTCCACAACGTAATGAAAAGTCCATATGTTGTATTTTCACTTGTGCAATTAGCTATAACTGTTTACAGTGTTCCCCACTGAGTATGTTGTTAAATACTCACCCCATTCATTCAATGAATTTCAGGTTGAGGAGTCGAGGCCAGGGTAGGAGCGTTGTGAACACAAGAGAACCCCACAAGTTTGTGTTTATCTTTTGCATGCTCTTCTTTTGATAACACTCATATTATTATTGTTATTATTACATTGATCACTCTTTTTGCCTTATGATCGATGATTATCGGGGATGGGAATAGCCCGATCTTTTGTAGGCCAAGATGTATATAACTTGATATTATGTAGAACAATTTAAAGGCGGGTCGTTTGACCTTGGAGCCTTCTATGTGCGAATTATGTCGATGAACCCCTATATTATGTTTGTTAATTTAGAATGCTAGACGAGCGGGTTGTGTAAACCTATGAGCCCGATAGGTTAGATGATTTCATGCTTAATAGGATAAAAAAATGTATATTGGAAATTATGATGCCTTACCCCATCATGCTATATATATATATTATCATATTTTGACCTAAGCTTCCGCTCATATTAAAATAAGCACACAAAATATGTAAATAAATTATATGTTAAGTGACGTGGCCAAACGGAGTAGTTTGGGGCGTTACAAATTGGTATCAGAGCAGGTCTACGCTCCTATAGACTTGTTATGTATGTGTTTGATTTATGTGTGAGAAATGTGGGTGGTTGTTCACAACAGCTACTCGGCTTGACTCCGATCCTAAGGTATGTACTCTGAAAGATTTTCAAGTATGAGTTTTATGGAATGGGGGTGTGTATATAGAGTGTGTCGGGAAAGAAGTTAAAGAGTTGAATAATCGTGATAGCGTGAAAAAAAAGAAAAGAATGAATGGTCCAAAGTTGGACAAAAGAAAAGAAAGAATGGTCCGAAGTTGGACAATAAAGATGAATGAATTGTATCTGTTATCACGATCAACTATGATGTTTTAAATTCCCGATGCATGCTTTAAAGAAATGAAATCTTGGAAGTTGTGTGTTTTCTTGATTATGAAATGATGAAAAGTGTTTAAGTAGTCCTCGAATTAGCTTTAAGAATGACATTAACCTAACGAGCAAGTGTGCCTAAAGGCTTTAGGATGCCTCCGCGTCGTGCTCCTGCTCCACAAGAAGCAAAAGAATCAAGTAATGAAGGGGGTGGTCTTCATGATCCTCCACCACGAGAGAACGGGCCTGATTTTGCCCGAGGTTTCCTAGAGACGCTCCAGGGTCTCATGGCCCAACAAATGGGGTGAGGAGGAGTGAGTGAAGGAGAAAGGCTCCAAAGAGAGGCGTTCGACGTAGTCGAGCAGTTTAGAAGAATGGGGCTCTCTAGGCTCAAAGGAAATGAAGGTCCTGAGGCGACAGAGGAGTGGATCCGGGAAATGGAACGGATCTTCAAGCATATTCAATGCACCGAGGTGCAGAAAGCCTCATGTGCTATCTTCCAGTTTGCAGAAGAGGCGAGCTTTTGGTGGGAAACCCATTCCCGAACTATGACACCCGAGTAACGCCAAGCTTTGGTGTGGACTGACTTGAAAGAGTTGATCCTCACTCGATACTTCCCCGAGTCTTTCAAGACTAAGATGGAGACTGAATTCCTCAATCTAAGGCAAGGAGGAATGACTGTGATCGAATATGAAAGACGATTCAATCGTCTCTCCTGCTATGATACATACGTTGTGGATACGGATGAAAAGAAAGCTCGACGTTTTGAGCATGGTTTGCGTCCCAAAATTGCAGGGATCCTGTTAGGCTAAAGGTTGAGAACCTATGGTGAAGTGATTGAGAGAGCCCAAGCCATCTCTCACGGGCTCCAGCTGGACTTGAAGGACCAAAGGCAGCGTGAGGCCTTTGGCAAGAGGAAATGGGAGCCGCAGGACAAAGGAAAAGGAAAAGCTCCTATGCAAAACAAGCCATGGCAGCAGAGGCCTGTCCCACAGAGAGGAAACAACGATAGGGCTCCTTGCCCTAAATGCCAAAAGTTCCATCTAGGAGAGTGCCGTGCGGGACAGAGGGTTTGCTTTACATGTGGGGACCCGAGCCACCTGTCCTATGATTGCCCGAAGAAGAAGAAGGAGCAAGAAAGAAAGGTGAAGCCTCGACTGTTTGCCTTGGAGGGCGAGGAAAAGAACCCTAAGTCAGGTGAGGATACTATGTCAGGTATTCTTCGAGTATCAGATGTTCCAACTCTAGTATTATTCAATTCCGGTGCATCTCATTCCTTTATATCTGCAAGTTTCTGTTCCAGGCTTGGTGTTATATGCAAGGATAGTGGTGAATTGTTAGAGATCAGTATTCCTTCGGGAAAGAAAGTTTCATCTAGTAAGATGGCGTATGGCCTGAAACTAGAAATCAATGATAGGGTGCTGAGAGCAGATCTCCATGTCTTGGAGATGCGTGATTTCGATGTAATCCTAGGTATGGATTGGTTGAGTGGAAATCATGCCACGATTCGATGTCGTGATCGTGAGGTCAAATTTAATTTTCTATGTGAGCCTAAGCTCATTTTCTATGGTGCAAGAACGAGGTCAACTAAGAGGATCATTACAGCAATGAAGGCAATGAAGCTGTTAAAGAAAAGAGGGTGCCAGGAATTTCTCGTTAGCATTGTGGAGTCAACATCCACTAAAGTCTAAGTGTCAGATGTGCCAGTGATAAATGAATTTCCCGACGTATTTCCAAACGAGTTTCCAGGGATTTCTCCTGACCGTCAGATCGAGTTCACCATCGACCTAGTGCTAGGTGCGGCACCAATATCTAAAGCTCCGTATAGAATGGCGCCAAAGGAGTTGCAAGAGCTTAAAGTTCAACTTCAGGAGTTGCTTGACAACAAGCTAATCCGACCAAGTGTTTCACCATGGGGAGCACCTGTGTTATTCGTGAAGAAAAAGGATGGGTCAATGCGAATGTGTATCGATTATAGAGAGTTGAACCGGTTAATGATCAAGAACAAGTATCCACTGCCGAGAATTGAAGATTTGTTTGATCAACTGAGGGGAGCCGGTGTGTTTTCAAAGATTAACTTGAAGTCTGGCTATCATCAATTAAAGATCAAGGAGAGTGACATCCCAAAGACAGCATTTAGAACGCGGTATGGTCACTATGAGTTCACGGTGGTACCTTTTGGATTGACCAATGCGCCTAGAGTCTTCATGGACTTGATGAATCGAGTATTCCATCCATACCTCGACCAGTTCGTAATAGTCTTCATCGATGATATCTTGATTTATTCAAGAAGCAAGGAGCAATACGCTGAGCATCTCAGAATCGTATTGGAGACGCTAAGGAAAGAAGAGTTGTATGCAAAATTTTCAAAATGCGAGTTTTGGTTGGAACGGGTGGCATTCCTTGGCCACGTGGTGACATCAAATGGAATCAAAGTAGATCCGTCGAAGGTGGAAGCTGTTAGCAATTGGAAGACGCCATCAAATGTTAATGAAGTCCGAAGCTTTTTAGGACTAGCGGGTTACTATAGAAGATTTATCGAGGGGTTTTCCAAGATATCGAGTCCTTTGACGAGATTAACAAGGAAGGATGAGAAGTTCCAATGGAGTGAAAAGTGTGAGCAGAGTTTTCAAGAATTGAAGTGACGTCTCGTGTCAGCCCCAGTGTTGACTATTCCTGATGGCACGGAAGGCTTTGTCATCTACAGTGACGCCTCGAAGCAAGGACTTGGTTGTGTTTTGATGCAGCATGGAAAGGTAGTAACGTATGCATCGAGACAGTTGAAGGTGCATGAGCATAATTATCCAACGCATGATCTTGAATTAGCAGCCGTGGTTTATGCATTGAAGATTTGGAGGCATTACCTCTATGGAAGCAAGTGCGAGATCTACACCGACCACAAAAGCTTGAAGTACTTCTTCACCCAGAAGGAGTTGAATTTACTTCAAAGGAGATGGTTAGAGTTGGTGAAGGATTACGACTGTACGATCTTATATCATCCTGGAAAGGCGAATGTCGTAGCTGATGCCTTAAGCCGAAAGATCTATCTTTCAACCAGGCAAGAGCAGTTGATCAAGGAGTTTGAGAAGATAAACTTAGAGGTGGTGGATCCTTCCAACACCACTCAAGGGATTTTAGCAGCCTTAGTGGTTCGACCACTAATTCGTGATCGAGTTCATGAAGCACAAGTCGACGATCCTTTCTTATGCAAAATGAAGAAAAGAGCATTGGAGGGTTCTATTCAGGGATTTGCCATTGCAAGTGATGGCACGCTACTCTTTGAGGGAAGGTTGTGTGTGCCGAAGAACGAGGAGCTCAGAAAGGAGATTCTTGAAGAAGCACATAATACGCCATATTCTGTGCACCCAGGAGGCACGAAGATGTTCAAGGACTTGAAGATGGTTTTCTGGTGGAGAAATATGAAGAGGTCGATTGGCCAATTCATATCGAGGTGTATCACTTGTCAACAAGTGAAAGCTGAGCATCAACGCCCTTCTGGATTGTTGAACCCACTCGAGATTCCCGAGTGGAAGTGGGAACACATTGCAATGGACTTCGTGGTAGGATTACCTCCGTCAGTCAAAGGTCATCATGCAATCTGGGTTGTTGTCGATAGGTTGACCAAGTCTGCTCATTTTCTTCCGGTGAAAATGATGTTTAGCATGGATCGATTAGCTCAGATCTATATCGATGAGATAGTGCGTCTTCACGGCATTCCTGTGTCGATAGTGTCAGATCATGACACAAGGTTTACGTCCAATTTTTGGTGAAGTCTGCAAGAAGCTATGGGAACTCAGTTGAAGTTTAGCATAGCGTATCATCCTCAATCCAATGGTTAGTCCGAGCGGACTATTCAGACATTGGAGGACATGCTCCGTGCATGTGTTCTTGATTTTGGTGGAAGTTGGGAGAGCCACTTGCCACTTGTGGAGTTTTCTTATAATAATAGTTTCCAAGCGTCTATTGGAATGGCACCGTACGAGGCTTTGTATGGGAGAAAGTACAGATCTCCTATTCATTGGGATGAAGTGGGAGAACGTCGACTCTTAGGCCCCGAGATCATTGAGAAGACGGTGGAAGTAATTGAGAAGATAAGAAGAAGGATCAAGGTAGCTCAAGATCGTCAGAAATCCTATGCCGACGTAAAGAGAAAGGATGTGAGCTTTGAGATTGGTGACAAAGTGTTCTTGAAGATTGCACCCATGAGGGGAGTGGTTAGATTTGGGAAGAAAGGTAAGTTGCAGCCACGTTATGTGGGACCGTTCAAGATTCTAGAGAAAATAGGTGATATTGCTTATCGCCTAGCATTACCTCCGGATTTGGCGGGTGTGCACGATGTTTTCCATGTGTCGTTGCTAAGACGATATGTGTCTGACCCTAGTCATGTCATTTCATATGACACGGTGCAAGTTTCTAAGGACTTGACTTATGAAGAAGTCCCAGTTGCTGTGTTAGATAGAAGAGTTCATACTCTTCGAACCCGTGAGGTTCCTTTAATAAAAGTGCAGTGGAGTCGGCACGGACCTGAAGAGGCCACTTGGGAGAAGGAAGTTGATATCTTGGCTCGATATCCGAATGTAACAGAAATGTTAGGCTAATTTCGAGGACAAAATTTTTAAAAGTTGGGGAGATTGTGATACCCCGACCCCTTTTGCTAAATTATAAATTATAATTTTAGTAAATAATTTCGAATTAATATTGTTGAATATTAATCATGTGAGTATGTTTGTATGTTATGCCGTTATTGTATTGCAGGTTGTCTTACTCGAGCCGATACGTCATAGCAAGTGATGCTATACTGAGTGTATAACACAGTTTGAGTTTTAATACTAAAGTGTCGAGTTATATGATAATGAATGAACGTTATTGCTTTTAGTTTTGTTTGCCAAAACCTTGAACACCCTAACGCTGAGTTGAAAATCTAAGAGTGTTTCGAAATCTAATTCATTTTTAAAATGGAGTTAAAACTGTCCGGGAGTCAAAATAGAAGCGGGGTTGAAGGGGGCACGCCGCGCACACGTGGGGTGGTGCGCACCCGCAGGGCCGTGCGCGGTCGCGGGAGACTGCACGTCCGTAGGGCTGGCGAGAGACGCGCGCCCGCGGGGGCTGCGCGCTCGCGGGGAGCGTTGGCCGAGAGATGGGTTCCGCGGTCGCGCGGGTCCGGGGATTTTCTACCTATAAATACAACACTTGTTCATCTCTTCCTCATTTCTTTCAACCAAGAGGGGGCGATTTTCTCCTCTTTTCTCTCTCAAAATTCTTCAACTTTTGAAGTGTAATCCATCATCATCCATCAACAACGGTAACCTCTATACCTCTCCTTCTTGGGGATTAAACACCCATTTCTTGTTGTTTTGGAAACTAGGGTTTGTTATCCAATTTTGAGGATTTTGGATTTTGTTGATCTTCTTGCTTTGATAACTCGAACATATGGTTTATTTACCTCCTTGAGGCTATATGTGAAGTTATATCGAATTCCTATGGTTCGTTGTTGCTAGGGTTTGGATATTTGCCCTTATTTCCCCTTATTTTGTTGATAATTGTTTGGGGGTGTTGTGATGGTTATATGAGGTTGATTTTCATGTATGTTAGAGCCCTAGGGTGAAGGTTTTTTTATTTGAAATGTTGGGTCTAAAGGATTTAAAATGAGTAATGAGCATGTGGTTTAAATGTGTGCCCGTAATGTGTTCGATCAAATGCTTCAAAGAGTTTTAATGTGTATTTTGAGTCCAAAATTATAGTGTGAGCTTGTATATCCATGGTTGTGTATGTGGAAATGTTTGAAGACTTTAAAGAAAAGTATAGCATGAGTATGGTCTAAATTATGATTTAATTGAATAACTCGACGTCTAAAATGAAAAGAGAATAAAAGGTGCTAGGTGATGTGTTGGAGCTCGAGGAGGACAACTTGTGCACGGCAGAGGAGTATTTCAAGGTTAAAAAGATTTGAAAGCATCTCTTAAGGTGGGGTAACTCTAAACTGTGAACACGTGTAAGGTTATAGTTATTGTTGTGCTTTGATTGTATACGTATGAATGAGACCCTTCGGGGCAGAACAGAGATCCTTCGGGGTCGACAAAAGAGATCCTTCGGGATCGATAATAGACTCGTTAATGTCCTCTCTGGGGGTTGGATGTCTGCGGGCATCCCTACAGGGATAAAGATGTTCATTAACGGGGGCATCATGATGTTTGGACCCTACGGGGTTGAGACTAGTCTCCACAACGTAATGAAAAGTCCATATGTTGTATTTTCACTTGTGCAATTAGCTATAACTGTTTACAGTGTTCCCCACTGAGTATGTTGTTAAATACTCACCCCATTCATTCAATGAATTTCAGGTTGAGGAGTCGAGGCCAGGGTAGGAGCGTTGTGAACACAAGAGAACCCCACAAGCTTGTGTTTATCTTTTGCATGCTCTTCTTTTGATAACACTGATATTATTATTGTTATTATTACATTGATCACTCTTTTTGCCTTATGATCGATGATTATTGGGGATGGGAATAGCCCGATCTTTTGTAGGCCAAGATGTATATAACTTGATATTATGTAGAACAACTTAAAGGCGGGTCGTTTGACCTTGGAGCCTTCTATGTGCGAATTATGTCGATGAACCCCTATATTATGTTTGTTAATTTAGGATGCTAGACGGGCGGGTTGTGTAAACCTATGAGCCCGATAGGTTAGATGATTGCATGCTTAAGAGGACAAAAAAATGTATATTGGAAATTATGATGCCTTACCCCATCATGCTATATATATATATATATTATCATATTTTGACCTAAGCTTCCGCTCATATTAAAATAAGCACACAAAATATGTAAATAAATTATATGTTAAGTGACGTGGCCAAACGGAGTAGTTTGGGGCGTTACACATCTGCACTTAAGTGTTCGAGATTGTCATAATCTGTATGGCAATATGGCAATTTTAAAAGAACATAGAAGGTTTTGGTTATTCATGTTTGAATAACATGTTCTGGACAATACTGTGAACATTCCGCTTCCAATCTGATTAGAGATCAAGACATGTACTGAATCATGTTCAGAGACATGATCATGTACATGGTTGTCTAGACAGTTTACAAGAGACGTGCCATGCTAGATTCAAGGAGTTGAAGTTGCAGATTCAAGATGGACCTTTCAGAATAGTAGCTGCCTTGTTCGTGATGAAGATCAAGAAGGAAACAAGGAGTTCTATTCAAAGAAGACATCTAAACTAGGAAAATCTGATTTAATTAAGGAAATTGTTTCCTTGTTAAATCCTACTCAAAGTAGGACTTCTAATTACCTTGTTTCGGCTCTATATGTTGTTTATAAATATCCTGAGAATCAAACTAGATTAGACGACACGAATTTTACGAATACACAAAAAGGACTGAGAGTCAAAAGACTTCATATTTGAAGCATACAGTATTCGGGTAGAGTAGGTTTGATCGGTTAGATCATTTTGTTTCTAGTTTATGTTTGAAACTCACTTTCATACACACTTAGAGGAGTCTGGGGAGAGATTTCCTATGGAACTAGAGGGATTCTAGGCTGTGAGGAGAGCTCATAATTCAGTTTAGTGAAAGAGGTTGAATTGGGTAGGAAAGGGGTCGAGTGACGGGAGTGTAATAGCCTTTGTAAGCATTCAACGGAGTCGTAAACTGTTTCTCATGGACTTGTGAAGACCCCCATGACGTAAATCAGTTGATCGAATAGGGTTACCAACCTCATGTTATTTACTAGCTTTAAGTTTTTACATTTTGACCTTACATGTTCACAACAATGTTCAAGTGCATGATGATGAACATGATCACACAGTTTATGTAACTTCAATTGGTACCAGAGCGGGTCGCCTTTAGTTTTTAGTGTCAAAAGAGTCCTGAAAGCTATATATCTGCGTGAAGGTTTTGGTAGCAGTCCAGCCATGACTGCAATCAAAGAAGGAGGATCTACAGTCAGACCACCACTACTAGAAGGCAGTAACTATCCCTACTGAAAAGCAAGGATGATGGCGTTTCCGAAATCACTTACCGAACTCACATGGAAGAGTGTCACTAAAGGATGGTAAAAGCTAATTGTTGCCAAGGAAGGAAAGCAGAGTGGACCGTGCCGCAGAAGAACTGGTATAATGTCAACTCCAAAACTCTCTATTTTCCGGCGATCTGACCGGTTTCTAGTCACCGAATGATGATGGACTCAACATACGAAACATAGATAACTTCAAGATAAACAACATAATAAAATTTCAGCTTAAATGAACCCATATGAGGCGTTGAAAGACAGCAGCTGCGCGGCAGCGGCGGCGGCTACGGCAGTGGCGGCGGCTACCGCAGTCTGATGACGGCGGACGACGGCTCTCCAGTAGCCTTCCGGCATTCAATAGCTGCTCCCACAGCACCCCCTCAAACAAAACTTAACCAAGGCCCGCATGCCCGATTTACTCGGTGCAAGCCCGGGTTTTTCTCTTTCGTCAACACAAACGAGAGAAAAAGAGAAGAGAAGAGAGGAATGAGCAATCCAAATGAATGGGGGAGGCCGCTATTTATAGGAAAAACCTTAGCTTCCCTCACAAGCCAATGCAGTAGAAAAATACTGCTAAAGTAATTCCGGGCTCGATGAAAAGTTGCTTTATTCAATGGCGAGGTCCAAATGACCTCCAACACAAACTCTAAAAATACCGAGAGACTTATTGGCTTGATTACTATTGAACCTACTCAACTCGGGATGACGAAGGAGTCATCTGAAGAAAAATAAAGAAAGATTCCATTTTCAGAAATAGAATTACTATTCCACACAAGAGACAAATAAAATTCCCGAGCATTCGATTGACCTCTAATTAAAAATCTGAGAACGCCAACAGATTCCTTGAGAAATTTACTATAGGGATGGCTTGACAAAACAAGGCTCAGGTTAACACACGAGATTTCGCAAATTTCTGAAAATCACGTCCTTACGGAAAAACATTATTCACACTCTTGCTTTATACGTTTTTCATTGCCGGGATCTCAAATGACCTTGGATTAAAATTTCAAAAGTACCAGCACACTCCTTGGGTCAATACCTTTCAAAGAAGTCTAAAATTGGCTATATTCGAATTGAGATCAAAAAATTTTAATAGACAATTTTCGGATAAAACACACCTAACGTCGCGGCTTACATCCGAAACATCTTTATTTAAGCTCCACTTATTTTCTTTAATTTCCTAAATAAATTATGAAATTATGTGGTTTTACAAACTATGCCTCTTAAAAAAAATTCATCCCGAAATTTATATCCTCTCAAACAGAGATCTGGATACTTCTTCAAGAATTCACAGCCTTACTAGAACCATATTGGTTCGAAACGTTTACTGGGTTTACAATTATAAACTATACAACTAAGAATAGACTAAGGCATTTCTTTATGAATTAGTCCTCACACAAGACTATCCCGTTTCCTGATTATATACTTCTATAATCGTTTTTCTTCTCCTCCTGAAAGCTTGAGCATTTGCCATCTTTTTCTTCCCTATGAGATCTCTCTCAATACATCGCTTCATACGAGCTCCTTATGATCTTGCATTCGATACTCCTTGCAGCCTTTGACTCATTTTACCCCTCTTCAAAACTTCAACAAACTTGAAAAAGACGACAACCCGAATTTATCGGGCACCTCCTTCGATGGTTTCTTGCACATTCTATCAGGTTCGAAACTTGCTTTATCTTCATCTTTAAATTCTTTTGGTTTGACTTCCTCATCTTTCCGGGGCGTACTCGTGATGCACCTCAATCTTAAATTCTCATCGCAATCGTCTTTTTTTCTCGAAGCAGAAGTCTGACTTTATAGCTTCTGCTGGTGGTCACTATCAATTGCAAGCGTAAAGATCGTACATCTAGACTTTGACTGTAAGCTTGGAACTCACTTGCTGATATCCATTAGATCACTTCCAAATATAACGAGTTGAGAAATTACTTTAGAAATGCGCATCCAACCTTGGAGAGCACTAACTGGAACTACTTGGATTCTACTACCTATTAGGAACTACCATCTCTTATTCTTCCAACGATGACTAAAAGGAATACTGCTATATACTCTCTACTCTATTCCAAGATCCACACTCGAGTTATATAAATAGGATTAAAGGGAAACAAATGCCTCTGAGTGAGGGCTTTATTTGATCAAAAATTCTTTAACAACTTTAAAAGCTGGAAGAAATATAACACTACATTTTATATGCCAAAAATATTACGTTTTCAGAGGACTTATAACTTGAAGGGTTCTTGCACATAACAAAGATATGGAAGAAATCAACAGTTAGCAACTCAGAACCATGCTGAAATATTTTCACAAAGGTGTCAGCATAGCCTAACAAGGAAGTGCTATTACTGATTCTTGATGATCAAGGAGTATCATCCAAAAAGATTACAAATTATCCAAGAGGGTAGAATTGAAGAATTTCAAATGATATGAGGCTATTGAAGGGCGATTGATTCAATTGACATGAGAATGAATAAATAGACTCATCAAAACTTCCTATCATACTGAAATTCTCGATCTACCGAACGCTAGGTCTATCTTCTTAATGATCTTCGTTGGTGATGATTCCGGAATGAACCTTGACGAACTAAATCTGGAATTGCAGCTACATGGTCCAGTGACGCGACTTAAAGCCAAGAAGCTGCAAGGCTACCTTCAGTGTTTCGTTGGAAAGAAGCTCGATGAAGAGTTGATTGTTCAGAGTAGCCCCAAGCTAATTACTATGCTTGTAATACAAGATGAAGATGAAGCCTTGGAGGATTGAATCATATTTTAATCATATTTTATTTTATTATTTAGAACAAATTTTTAGTTAATTAGACTATTTTTCCAGTTGTGGTTTTTATTTAATTAGAAGCCCAATTTTATTGTTAGGAGAATTGGTCCTTTAGTTATTTATTTTATGTTCATTTACTTAATAATTTCGTTTTCCCTTATGTTAGTATTTATGCATCTTTCAAACGATGTATTAGCAGACTGGAATTGATATTGAATACAACTTTACGCTTCTTCTTGTCTCAGCAAACAACGTAGTTCTTGGTAGGGTTTGTGAATTGGCGCCTACAAAATCAAAATCAAAAGATTTGTTCGTGCATCCAGTAGTGTACAGGTTAATCTGCCATGAAGGTCTACTCCATATTCACGTTTTGGATTCTTGTAGATCCGGGGGTTCGATTCGGGTAAGCTTCTTCTATCTCTTCTTGTTTCCATCGTGTCCACCACCACCACCACGCATTCATATCACCTATACCATCACCAAAATTGTATTCATCATCATCCATATTAAGAATCGATAGTTTCCATCATTCCAATCCTTAAAACGCCCAAAACTGACCACTAAACCATCTTCCAAAATACACGTGCAAATTGGCTGATTTTTGGATATGTTATATCTACTGTATATTTATGCATTATCCTAAAAGTTGAGTGTAATCCGACTTTGTTTGCTAGGTCAATTGATTAGGTCAAGAATTAGGGTTCTTCGGGTTAAAACTGGGGGTTTTTTATATCTTAGTGCTTAGTTCAAAATTGGTTTCGAGTTTAGTTTATTTGGATTATTTATTTGTTATTGTTCTGTTTGTTGTTAGGTTGACTCACTTCTTTAGTTGGCATTGTCTTTCCCTAGCTTCCGCATATGTATTGGTCACATCATACATTTTGGTATCAGAGACACATCAACTTCGGTTGGTAATGGTTCAATCCAAATTGGTGTGTGACACAGTAGGGGCAAGAGTATCGATCATTTAAAAAAAAATCGTTGAAAAAAAAAGAAAAGAGCAGAAAATTCGATAAAAAAAGAGAGAATTTGATCGAGCCCTATCGTGTTAACGTTTTATTGTTGAGTTTCGTGAGTTTGCTTATTCTCGTTGATTTCGTGAGTTTGCTTATTCTCGTTGATTTCCAAAAGCCATCCATCTTCTATCCTATAATTTCCAGCACCTTTTCACACGCCACCAACCCTCTAGCTGATCCACACATACCCGTTCCTAGCCTCTAGTCGATTCCACCACCTCAAACACCCAGATTTTTCCGGTTTTTCATCCTCTCCCTACTATTTCTGCTCCCGAGCTCCGATTTTTCTCCATAATACCAATTCAGAAATGTCTCAATGAGACGAACAAAAATTATCACTTTCCCATGACATAAGTGCCTTTAGGCCAAATTCCATCATCTTCAAGGTGAAAACGTCCAGTGAATATTCTCCGGTTTTGCCGTTTCTTCCAATTTCCTGTCCTTTCCACCCTTATAGCCAAGCCAACCACTTTCCAGCCATATTCCCACACCCTAGCCATGGTTTACCTGAACTTGCAACAACTTTGTGGCATTTTCTCTACTCGAGCATTCTTGGAGTCAAGTTCGAGCTCTTGACTAGAGTTGGAGGAGCTAACCGCAGCTCTATCGGAACATCAGAGACAGTAGGATTCCAACATCTATGGTGTGCAAAAAATTGAGTGATAAACACAAGAGAAAAAAAAGTGAGGTCCTATTTACCTTTTTGTTTTCTTCTGGTTTTGTTTTATTTTGCAGCTTTATGAGATGATGCCGGGAGATGAAAATAGTAAGAAGATTGATAAGTCACTGGCTGCATGTTTAGTGTATATTTATCCTATTTTATTATAGACATTTTGTATCTTTAGTAGGTGTTTCTCCTTTATTTTTGTGTGATTTTTATGTTATTTCCTTCACTTTTGCTCTTTTGGTGAGTCGTGTAGATTTGCACAATGTCTTGAGAAAATGGAGGATAAATGACTATAAATTTTAGGGATTCAAGATAATAGGAAGATAGAGAATCGAATAAGGAGCATGTAGCAAGTTGAATCGGGTCAATCGGCCAAGAAACGAGAGAGAACGAAGCAAAACTGTGGAAACTGCCGAAGACGGAATTGTCACAGTGCGCGGGTGCGCGGGACGCGCGACCGCGTTGCACCCCTCTCAGCAAAGAGGCCCCCATGAGCGCATGACACCTGAGCTCTACGCGAGCGCGCGGGTGCCCAGTTTCGCCTCCCGAATCAGTTTTTGATCAATTTTCCTTCCGCTCATCTTCTTTCTTCCTTCCATCAAGCCTCACCCCTTCAATTTTCTTCACTTGACTAGCTTGATATAATTTAATGGTAAAGACTTTTGGCGTAATCTAGTAGTAGGGATATAGGGATTAATTTCCCCTAAACTAGCTTTTGATTTTTGTCTAAAAAAATCTTCCAACATATCTTTGACAAAATCTCTCCTTCCACTTCTCTCACCAACTCCCATCACCCCACACATTCGATCTCTCTCTCTCTCAACAAATAAGGCGACTTCTCTCCAATCATTCATTCACTCTCATACACCCACCTCTCACTTCATTTTTCTTCTCTCTATTTCACCACTTCTTCCACCACTTCTCTTCACCTTCACCACCACCACCGATTCAAAGAAAGAGAAAGGATGAGGAGAAGAGGCAAGAAGGTTAGAGCTTAAGGAGGAAGGCCCGAGAAGAGGAGTCCCACTCCAAGCCATCTACGGAAGCTAGGCTTGCGGAAGGAGTTTCGCTTTGATAATGGCCCGAGAAGAAGAGTCCAACTCCATGCCATCCACAGAAGCTAAGCTTGAACAAGGACCTCCACTTTGGTAATTCTTTCCTTTAGCTTTAGCCCATTTGTGGGGATTTGTCCCAAAAATCTTGAGACAACAAACAATAGTGTAAACGTTGTATGGATTTATCTTTTAGTTTATGAATAAATGACTTTTATGATTATTGTGTGGTTTTGAGCATGGTGTTGGGCTAATTTCTCCATTAGGGGGTGGAGGATCGATTTGGTTTTGATTTATGCTTGTGATGGTTGGTTGTTTTTGTTGGAATTGTGATTATCATGTTTAGTACTTGATCACTACTTAGCATTACTAGGCTTTAGATGAGACCGAGAGAAGATTCTAAATCCCGACCTAGGTTCCTTCAACATTAGGTGAATTAGGTTCATAAGCCTAATATATTGATCTTGCTCATATGATATAGTGGATAGAGGTTTAATAGATAGACGGTGACAGTAATTGAAGTTAAACCAATTGACGGGTCTATTGTATGTTTGAGATCAATATAATCAACTTGAAACAAGCTTAATGAGAAACCAATGAGAAAATCCACACCCTAATGCTCTTCTCATAATCTGATCCTCTATCTTTGTGATTGATGGTGTTGTTAGTTAGTTTTACTTGCTTTAATTAGGTAGTTTAATAAAAACCCTTCCTTCCTTCGTTATTAGGATGTTTAGGTTGTATTTCATTTAATGTTCTTGTTAACAACTATGGCATGGAAAGATAATTGCCCACATGAAGCTTTTCTCGAGAGACACGACCCAAGTCAGCTCACCACCCCACAGTCGACCCCGTCCTCTTGGGATGAACACCATTCCAACACTGCACTGAACACTCCTTCAGATGCATCATCATCAGATCAATGGTATGCTCAGTTCTATTACAAAACCATTTCTCAGTATTTTGAGAGACGCAGTCAGTTATTGGAGGACAAACTAGAAGATTCGTTAGCCAAAGTGATGGCACTGCTCGAGCTTATCAATGCTCGACCTCCTTTACCGCCAGCAGTGCAAGGCCAGCCAGTCCAGAATGAGACAACACCTCGACATGTGGAGGTCCCAGCAGATGAGACCTATGTGTATGCAGAGCCAGCCCGAGCAGAAGCCCGAGCCAATGCTAGGGCGCAGCATCTAGTGCAACGTCACCAACAGATGGTCCAAGAGGGCTATCACAGGTATCGTGATGCAGAAGATAACTATGGTGACTTTGCAGAGGAGTCAGAGGCTGGGCTCGAGCCTTATCAGAGACGTGATCAACCCCGACAGCCTTATAGGTGTGCAGCCCGCGTCTATCCGCCTTTCTAGCCCCAACATGCCAATCCTGACAGCTTGTTAAACAACATCAAAACAAGTGTACTGGCATTTGAGGGACTGCATGATCCCGACCTATACCTCGATTGGGAGAGGAAGGTCAATAAGATTTTTGATTGTTATGATTAGAGGTGGCAATTTGAGCCCGGCCCGGCCCGCTTTTCGGGCCGGGCTGGGCTAAAAAAAATTAGGCCCGAAACAATTTCGGGCCGGGCCGGGCTTCGAAAAATTTGGCCCGAAAAAATTCCGGGTCGGGCCGGCCCGACCCGAAAAATAAGAGAGGCCCGACGGGCCGGGCTTTTTGGCCCAAAAAGGCTAAAAGAACACTAGGCCCGCGGGCGGCCCGGCCCGCCTTTTCGGGCCGGGCCGGGCCTTAAAAAAATAGGCCCGCAGCAATCCCGGGCTGGGCCGGGCCTCGTGAAAATTGGCCCGAAAATTTTCAGGCCAGGCCGGGCCGGGCCCGAATTTTCAAAAAAGCCCGAAATTTCGGGCCGGGCCGGGCGGCCCAAATTGCCAGGCCTAGTTATGATTTCCTAGAGGTCAGGAAAGTGTAGTTGGCTTCGATGGAGTTCACAGGGTATGCAGCTAGTTGGTGGGAGAATATCCAGAACTGCCGTCGTCAAGACAGATACCCACCTATCGACTCATGGTAGGAAATGAAAGATGTGATGAGGGGCTATTTTATTCCTGTTAACTATGAACAAGAATTGGAGCACCGACTTAGCCAGATTCGCTAGGGTACTCGCACAATTGAGGAGTACCATAAGGAGTTAGAGACTGCAATGAACCGAGTTGGCAAAGAAGAGACACTGATAGCTACAATCAATCGGTACATCGAAGGAATGCATCCAGACATTGTCTATGAAGTCGAGCTGAAGGACTTTATCAGTATTGAGGCCATGATTCACTGTGCCTCGATAGTTGAACGGCAGCTTAAAGAGGGACGCCGACGTTCCTCTCATTTTACGCCAGCAAGGACACCATGTGTTCGAGGCGAGTCTTCTATGCCTAGGACAGCCCCTCCACGTCCTCAAGGTTAGACATCACAGCCTGCTCACCATTATGAGCAGACAGCTCCACAGCCTACCCACAGATCTGAGCACAGTTCATCTGCACCAAACCGGAACAACCAGAGCCGCCTGGTACAGCCAAATCAGCCATAGGGTAGCAAACCAGGAAGGGCTGACATGGTCCTGATGGAGACACTTTCAAGCACAGTGTCCGAATAGGCGAGTTCTTTTCCTTTCTGAGTAGAATGAGCTGGAGTCAGCAAGTGAGGAGGAACTCATTGAAGTTGAGACAGTAGGGGACGAGCCACAGTCCTGACATGGTCCATTAGTGGATAAAATTGATGATGAGAAGTCGGATCCAGCCCATGTCAGCCTAGTTTCGATCCGAGCACTAAGCCTAATTCAGGAGGAGGATCAGAATGACCACCGTGAGAACATCTTCTACGCGAGTTGCTTGATCCGAGATAACATATGTTCGCTTATCATTGATAGTGATAGTGTTGTGAATGCGATCAGTCAATATGCAATGGGAAAACTGATCCTGGTTCCACAGAAGCACCCCAAGCCGTATCGCTTGCAGTGGCTGACTGACCGAGGAGAGATTCGTGTCGGATATCAGGTAAGTGTTACTTTCTCTATTGGTGATTTTATTGATACTGTGCTTTGTGATGTCATCCCTATGGAGGCATCGCATAGTCTGCTTGGTCGTCCGTGGCAATTTGATAGGAAAGCTATTCATGACGGGTTTGCCAATAACTATATGGTGACTCGAGATGGACGGACCACCCGGTTATGGCTACTGAAACTCAAGGATGTTAATGGAGATCAAAGGATAATACAGGAGAAGTTTAAGGAGGAGAAGGTGAAGGAGAAACGGACTGAGAGTGAGTTTTCGGTTCCAGTTGGTCAATCGACGAACGACCCTAAGGTTTTCAAGAGGATGGCATCAGCTTCCAAGGGGGCCACCAAGGCTGCCCATTTGGCCACCTCGTCACCCTCTAGTGCCGACAATTCTGATCCTGTGCACCGAAATTTATTTATTAGTGCAAAGGGAGTTCAAAAAGTAATCAAAGTTGGTACGCCTATCGTTCTAGTTAATTTTAAGGCTTATGATACTTCTGATTTTGTTGTTCCTTTTTTTTTGCAGTCGTTGATGGAGAAGTTCCAGGACGTGTTTTCTGAGGAGATTCCGAGTGGTCCGCCTCTAATTCGAGGAATTGAGCACCAGATCGACTTCCAGCCGGGATCAGTCCTACCAAATAGGCCAGCGTACCGTAGTAGTCCCGAGAAGACTAAGGAGATTGACTGCTAGGTCAAGGAGTTGCTGAAAAAGAAGCAGATCAGAGAGATCCTATCGCCCTGTGCCGTGCCCGTAATACTCATACCCAAGAAGAATAACGAGTGGCGTATGTGCATAGACTGCCGGGCCATAAACAAAATAATGGTAAAGTATCACTTCCCTTTTTTTTCCGTTTGGATGATACGTTGGATGACTTGTCTGGAGCATCTATTTTCTCTAAAATTAATTTATGATCTGGATATTTTAAGTCCGTATGAGTGAGGGGGATGAATTGAAGACTGCGTTCAAGACGAAGCATGGATTGTACGAATGGCTTGTCATGCCATTTGGGCTTACCAACGCCCCTAGTACGTTCATGCGTCTTATGAACCACGTCTTGAGGGATTTGATTGGGAAGTATGTAGTTGTGTATTTTGATGACATCCTCATTTATAGTACTTTCATTTCTCAGCATGTTAGACATCTTAGGCAGATTTTTTTGAATTGCTGCATGATGCAAAATTATATGCTAATCTCTCTAAATGTACTTTTTCCATGAATGAGGTTGTCTTTCTTGGTTTCGTGGTGAGTAGTAGAGGAGTTAAGGTAGACAGATCGAAGGTTAAAGCCATCGAAGAGTGGCCCACGACTAAGACCTGTGCAGAGGTTTAATCCTTTCATAGGTTGGCTGGATGTTATCACCGTTTTGTACGGGATTTTTCCACTATAGCCACCCCTTTGACCGAACTGAGCAACAAAGATAGGAAGTTTGAGTGGGGCAAAGCTCAAGAGCATGCTTTTACATTATCGAAGTCTAAATTGTGTAATTTTCCTGTTTTAGTTTTTCCTGACTTTATTAAGATGTTTGAGTTTGAGTGCAATGCCTCTGCATAGGCATTGACGCTGTGTTAATGCAGGAAAGGAAGCCAGTCACATTTTTCAGTGAGAAGCTCAATGGTTCAGCTTTGAGATATTCCACCTATGACAAGGAGCTCTATACAATGAAGAGGTCTTTGGAGACTTGGCAACATTACCTGTGACCGAAGAAGTTCGTGATTCACACTGATCACGAGTACCTGAAACACCTGAAGGGACAACAAATTTTTAATGCGCGACATGCCAGGTGGGTGGAGTTCATCGAATCCTTCCCATATGTGATCAAGTACAAGAAGGGAGAAGAGAATTTGGTTGCCGATGCACTCTGCCGAAGGTACGCGCTTGTTTCTGTTTTACACACACAATGTTTGGGTTTTGAGCACATTAAGAGTTTTTATACATCTGATCCTTTCTTTGGTCCCATATTCGAGTCTTGTGTTGGAAAGTCTAGGGCCATTGATTCATTCTATATTGCTGATGGATTTTTGTTTAAAGATGCTAAACTGTGTGTACCTGATTGTTCTATGAGGGAGTCGTTCATATTAGAGTCGCATGCAGGGGGTCTCATATGTCATTTTGGTGTTCACAAAACGTTGAGTCTCTTGTATAAGCATTTCTATTGGCCTCATATGAAACGTGATGTAGAGAGAGTCTGTGGTAGGTGCATAACTGTAATATCCCAGATTTTGAGAATTTATTTAGAAAATTGAAGAAATTAATTAGAGCCTAGATTAGGATGTTTCGGTTCGAAACCGCATTTTTAGGAGTTATTCTTCATTAAATCATCTTCTCGAGAATTTCGATCCGAGCTCAGTTATAGTCGATTTTGGTCATGTTTGAAAGGCGTTGACCCAAGGAGCATGCCGGTGCTTTCAGATTTTGAATCTGAAAGATAGAGGATCGGATTATGAGAAGAGGATCGGATTTTGAATCTGAAAGATAGAGGATCGGATTATGAGAAGAGGATCGGATTTTGAATCTGAAAGATAGAGGATCGGAAATAGTAATCGAGCCAACGAACCTCCCGGTATTTTTAGATTTTATGAACAAGATCATTTGGACCTCGTCATCGAATAAAGCGCCTTTTAACTGAACCCGATATTTTTAAAGCAGTATTGTTGCACTGCAAAAGCTTCACGAGGAAGCTATATTTTTTCCTATAAATAGCAGCTCTCCCCCCCTTCATTCCTCGCTCATTTCTCATTTCTTCAATCCCCATTTCTGTATAGTAGAGAGAGAGAGAGGGGAGCCTCTTCATGAAAGCAACACCAGTTAAGTTGAGAGAGGAGCGGAGTAGGAAGCGCGGCGGTATAGAGGGGCCCCACAGTGCAAGGGGCCGCCGCGGTGTAGGGTAGGCCGCCGGCGCGTACCCCCCCCCCCCCCCCCCACCGCGGTGCATGGTGCTGCGGCAGCTTCAGCACATTTTCGTGCGGAGACCATAACTTTTGCCTCGATTGGAACCACGAGGCCCATCGGTACCTCAAATCGAAGCTCTTTCGAAGATCTACGACACAGTAGTGGCCGATCATCCAGAATCTCGATTGTTCAAGTCGAATTTTCCATCCCCTTTTGCGGTATTTTCGGATGTCTTAGTTATTTAAATTCTCGTATTTTAAGTTATAGTAAGGGTCAAGGGTTTAGATATCATTTTAATTTATTGTTAGGATCTCGAATAAGGTTTCAAGTCATTTATCTACTTTCGTAAAGAAGAGATGAACCCCGAGGAAGGATTTTCAGCTCGTTGCTTCATCCACGTGTTTGTTATCGAGGTGCTCGTCATAGAGGTGGGTGATTCTAAACCAAATATATGGTTTGAGCTAATAAGCTCTAGAAGCATGTTAAGGCAAGGGAAATATCCAATAAAAATATTTTATGTCTGCCTGTTTAGTCTCTGTACAAAGGAAGGAATGGAAAGGAAGTTATATGCATGATATTGTTGAATTGTTATTTGAGTTTGATAAGTAAAGGAAGTTATTATAAGTTAAGTGAGCTCTCAAGTATGTTTAGATATGCTAGAATTGTTTAAATACAATTGATGTTAGCATGAGATCTAGAATTACTTTTAGTTGCAATCTATATTTATACCCATTCATTTCCTAGTATTTTGATTATTAGGTTTTGCTAAGCTTAATTAGGTAAGGATATGCTAGAATTGTTTATATACAATTTATGCTAGCATGAGATGTTTAGAATTGCTTTATTTGCAATCGATATTTATCTGTGTTCTTTTCCTCGTATTGGAATGTTGGATTTTGCTAAAGATTATTTAGCTAAGTATTGCCTTTTTAGGGTAAGTTATAAATCCCTTGTAGGCCGAGATCATGCTCAATTAAGGAATTAGCCTTAGACGATTGCTCTAGGCTTGGTAATGCTAGCTAAGTCAAGTAAGTAAGCAAGGAGGTTAAGTAAGGAAGGTTAAGGTTAAGTAAGGGAGGTTAAGGTTAAGTAAAGAAGGAGGTTAAGGAAGGATATCGCTTCTGTTGTAAGCAGGTTATCGAGCTCAAAGAACAGTTTATTTGCATTATCATGCCGTGACCTTCGAGTCACCGAGTTGAACATTTGAAAGTAAAGGGAGTCACTACTGGGTAATTCCCTCGCATACTCAGAGGATAATTGAGGTAACCCCTCTTTTATCCTAAGGCATATCTAAGGGTGCAGTAGACAATAGGTTTGAGCCAGGAAGGCTCCAGAAAGTAAGTAAAAAGGTTTTACGGATATGGAGAAGGCTTTTGCATTTTGCTCTCCATATACCGCCAGTTTATTAATTGGATATTTCTAAAGTTTATCAATAGTTTTCTCATAAAACCCCACTGAGTACATTAGTGCTCACACCCTCTTTTTCAAATGTTTTCAGGTTGAGATGCTGAGGCCGGTGATGTGCTGCTGGTGGGGTTGTCTGAGGTTTCAAGTTTGTTGCTCTATATGGTTACATGATTTTCTTCTGCTAAGTTTCTGATGTTAGTATTTAGTCTTCATATGTGTAACTTATTTCTTGATAATAGCTTGTCTTAAATGCTATGAATCCTAGTTATCAATAAAGTCTTTGAAGCATGTTTTTCTGACATACCAGTTGTTCCTTTATTGATTCCGGGTTACTTGAGAAGTCCTATTGTTGAACATATTGGTATCTGTTCATTTTCAGTTGACTTTTGAATAAATTTTGCATGCTTGTTGTTGTTGATCGCCTATGAAGGGGCTTTTCTTTCCAAGCATGATTCTGCTTATTTTGAGTTTGTCATTGGATTCTGATTAAATTTCCATTGAACTATGATATGGCATACTTTTGACTCGATTGAATCCTTTGACCCCCCCCCCCTTTGACTTGTTTGAACCCTTTGACCCCATTGATTCGTAAAAATCGATAGTTCTTCCAAGTCATAAAGTTAAGTTTCCTAAGTTTTTAAGGCGCTAACTTAGTTTAATTGTAAAAACACCCCCTCTGGATTTCTAATTTTTCGTGCTATTTTACACACAACAACCCTGTCCACATCCTCGGGACCGGGCTGTTACAGATGGTATCAGAGCAGGCTTGCAACTCTGCAGACCTGTCTCTTCTTAAAGTTTGATTGAGTTCTATGTGAATATTGAATTGTTCAAAGGTATTAATCAGCAACCCCCACTCATCATCACCCTCGCATCTTCAACAAAATTAAGGTACGATTGAGTTATAGTATTTTGATTATATTTGGTATAACTCTTGAAAGTACAGGATAAGAAGAAAAGTTTTGAGCAGACAAGGTTAGTTGATTTCTTTGAGTCGAATGTTATTTCATTTTGAAATAAAAATTTTGGTTATGCCTAAGTTTAAAGTAGATCTTATTGAACTAAGTTCTAGATCAATATTTTAAAGAGTTTTGAGCCATTATGAACTCAAGCAAGCAATGAATCTTTTCAGAATATTGTCTTTGCAAATACTCGAGCTATATCGGTCATTTTGGACCGTTAAAATTTTTAGAGTAGAGTTATAAAGTTTGAAAGTTGATTTGAAAATCTTCTTTTGTTAAAAGGCTTGTCTACTGCCCATAAAGAAAGGATTTGAGGATGAGTTAAAGATGAATGAGGCATAGAGAATATAGTTAGAACATAGACTATAGTGAGCTTGAATTAAGGAGAATTCTAGAATTCCCTTTAGGTTCTCTTAAGAGCCTAGATTGAATAAGTTCCCTCTCAAGGAGCTAGAGTTGAGTAGAGTTGTTCGAAAGAACATTTATAGAGCGTTCATAAGAAGGATAAAGGGGTTCTGAGATTATAGTAGAATCAAGAAGGTCATGAAGTTCAGTTTCGAGCAAGGAGCAAGAAGGTAAGCAGTCAAGTTAAAGGCAAGTTATCAGATCGCGGATCCAATGAAAGTTCAAGGAATCCCCACACAGGAGTTTTCAACTCAAGAGAAGTCTCGTTTGAAGATCTAATTGCGTTTGCAAGAAATGAAGATTCATTTCTTTCGATAAAGGCTCGTTAATTCAATTGAGGTACATTCAAGGTCACGTCGCATTCGATGCCCCGAGTTATCACTTGTTTCAAGCCGATTAATGAAGATGAAGAATGTCGTCACGACTACAGCCAAGATAGTTTGAAGACACATTCATCGGTGATTCTAGGAGAAGTTAAAGTCAGATTATTTGAGTCTAAGAGGATCCATAGATTAAGTCGCTTTATCGTATCCCCAAGAAGAAGGTGCGTGATGCTCAAGAAGAAAGAGAAGACCTGAAGAAGATCGTTAAGAAGATAGACCTAATATTCGGTAGATTGAGAGTTTCAGTTTGATAAGAAGTTTTGTTGAGTTTATTTATTCTATTGTCAATAGAATCGATTTATTCATTCCCATTCTGGATCGATTTATTCATTCTTTTGGAATCGATTTATTTATTCTCTTGTTAATTGAATCAATTTCCCTTCAATAGCTTCATATCAATTGAAATTTTTTGATTATATCCTCTTGGATAAATTGTGAATCTATTGGATAATACTCCTTAATCATCAAAAATCAGTAATAGCACTTCTTTGTTAGGCTATGCTGTCACCTTTGTGAAAATATTTCAGCACAGTTTTCAGTTGCTAACCGTTGATTTCTTCTATATCTTTGTTATGTCCAAGAATCCTTCAAGTTCGAAAGTCCTCTGAAAAGGTAATATTGTTGACATATATAACCTAGTGTAGATCTCTTCCAGTTTTTAAGCTTGTTAAAGAATTGTCGATCAAGATAAAGTCCTCACTCAAAAGCATTCATTTATTTTGCTCCCACCCATAGTACTCGAGTGTGGATCTTGGAATAGAGCAAAGAGTATATAGCAGTATTCTTTCTAGTCAGGGTTGGAGGAATAAGAGATAGTATTCCCTATTAAAGAAGTAGAATCCAAGTACGTACCAGATAGTATTCTCTAAGTTTAGGACGCACATTTCCAAGAATATTTCTCAGCTCATTGCGTTTGGAGGTGAACAAAGAAATGTCGAAAAGTAAGTTCCGAGCATGGGTTAAAGTCCAGACGTACGATACTCACGCCTGCAAGCGATGGTGACCACCAGTAGGAGCCACGAATTTAGACGACTGCATCGAGGAAAAGAGACGACTGCGATGAAGAAGTTTAGATTTAAGTTGGGTCGAGAATTTAAGTTTGGAGCACATCACGAAGTACGCCCCAAGAAGATGAAGAAGTCAAACCTCAAGAAGTAAAAGTTGAAGATAAAGTGAGTTTTCGAACGTGATAAAGCGTGCAAGGAACCATCAAAGGAGGTTCTCGATTAATTCGAGTTTTTCATCTAGTTCGAGTTCGTTGAAGCATCTCAAAGCTGCGAGAAGTAAAGTCAGAAGCAAAAGCAAGCCAAGCAAGATAAAAGAAGGATGGACTCGTTGAGATCGCCTATGCTCGAGGAGCAAGTTTAGCGAATTTTTCTTTTCTTTTATTTCTTTCATTGCTCGAATAGTTTCTAGAGGTCCGCTCGAATGCAAGTTCGTGTGAAGCGGAATTTCGAGAGAGATTTCATAAGAAGAAAAGATAGAAGATGCTCAAGCTTTGAGGAAGAAAAGAAGAAGCATTATAGAAGTATTAGTCCTGCTTAAGCACTAAATTATAAAGGAAAGCTCCAGGCTAGTCTTAGCCGTATAGTAAAGGTTTCGAACCTATGCCGTTTCAGTAAGATGGTATATTCTTGAAGAGGTATCCAGATCTCCGTTTGAGGGGAAATAAATTTCGGGATGAAATTTTTTTAAGGGGTCTAGTCTGTAACATCCCAGATTTTTAGAATTTATTTAGAAAATTGAAGAAATTAATTAGAGCCTAGATAAGGATGTTTCGGTTTGAAACCGCGTTTTTAGGAGTTATTCTTCGTTAAATCGTCTTTTCGAGAATTTCGATCTGAGCTCAGTTATAGCTGATTTTGGTAATGTTTGAAAGGCGTTGACCCAAGGAGCATGTCGGTGCTTTCGGATTTTGAATCTGAAGTCGTTTGAGTTCCCGGTGATTTAAAGAAGTTATGAATAGTGTTTTTCCGTAGGAGCCCGATCCTTAGAAATTTATGAAATCTTGTGTGTTGACCCGAGCCTTGTTTTTCAAAGCCTATCTTATAGGAAATTTCTCAAGGAATCCATTGGCGTTCCTGGATTTTCATTCTGAGGTTAATTGAATGCTCGAGAATTTTATTTGTCCCTTGTGTGGAATAGTAACTTTATTTTTGAAAAGAGAATATTTTCCCGTTTTCCTTCAAGACGACTCGTTCTTTATCCCGAGTCAAGTTGGTTAAATAATACTTGAGCCAACGAACCTCCCGGTATGCTTGGATTTTGTGAACGAGATCATTTAGACCTCGCCATCGAATAAAGCGTCTTTTAACCGAACCCAATATTTTTAAAGCAGTATTGTTGCACTGCAGAAGCTTCACGAGGAAGCCATATTTTTTCCTATAAATAGCAGATCTGCCCCCCTTCATTCCTCGCTCATTTCTCATTTCTTCAATCCTCATTTCTGTATAGTAGAGAGAGAGAGGGGAGGGAGCCTCTTCGTGAGAGCACCCCCAGTTGAGTTGAGAAAGGAGCGGAGTAAGGAGCGCGGCGGCGCACGGGGCCCCCACGGCGCAAGGGGCCTCCACGGCGCTAGGGGCAGCCGCGGCGCAGGGTAGGCCGCCGGCGTGCAGGCCCCCCCCCCTGCCGTGGCGCATGGTGGCGCCGGCGCCCTCCTTGCCGCCGCGGCGCATGGTGCTGCGGCAGCTACATCACATTTTCGTGCGGAGGCCATAACTTTCAACTCGATTGGAACCACGAGTCCCATGAGTACTCAAATCAAAGCTCTTTCGTAGAAATACGACATAAAAGTCACAAATCCTCCGGAATCTCGATTATTTGAATCGGATTCTCCGTCCCCTTTTGCGGTAATTTCGGATGTCTTAATTGTTTAAATTCTCATATTTTAAGTTACAGTTAAGGGTCAAGGGTTTAGTCATCATTTTGATTTCTTGTTAGGATCTTGAATAAGGTTTCAAGTCATTGATCGACTTTCGTAAAGAAGAGATGAACCTTGAGGAGGCCCGAGGAAGGATTTTCGGCTAGTTGCTTCGTCCATGTGCTCGTTATCGAGGTGTTCGTCATAGAGGTGTGTGATTCTAAACTAAATATATTATTTGAGATAGTAAGCTCTAGAAGCATATTAAGGAATGGGAAATATCCAATAAAAATATTTTATGCTCTATCTGTTTAGTCTCTGTACAAATGAAGGAAATGAAAGGAAGTTATATGCATGATATTGTTGAATTGTTATTTGAGTTTGATAAGTAAAGGAAGTTATTATAAGTTAAGTGAGCTCTCACGCATGTTTAGATATTCTAGAATTGTTTAAATACAATTGACACTAGGATGAGTTCTAGAATTGCTTTTAGTTGCAATCTATATTTATGCATATTCATTTCCTAGTATTTGATTATTAGGTTTTGGTAAGCTTAATTAGCTAAGGATATGCTAGAATTGTTTATATATAATTTATGCTAGCATGAGATGTTTAGATTTGCTTTATTTGCAATCGATATTTATTCGTGTTCTTTTCCTCGTATTGGAATGTTGGATTTTGCTAAAGATTGTTTAGCTAAGTATTGCCTTTTTAGGGTAAGTTATAAATCCCTTATAGGCCAGTATCATGCTCAATTAAGGAATTATCCTTAGGCGATTGCACTAGGCTTAGTAATGCTAGCTAAGTCAAGTAAGTAAGGAAGGAGGTTAAGTAAGGAAGGTTAAGGTTAAGTAAAGGAGATTAAGGTTAAGTAAGGAAGGAGGTTAAGAAGGGATATAGCTTCTGTGATAAGCAGGTTATCGAGCTCAAAGAACTGTTTATTTGCATTATCATGCCGTGACCTTCGTGTCACCGAGTTGAACATTTGAAAGTAAAGAGAGTCACTGCTGGGTAATCCCCTCGCATACTCAGAGGATGCTTGAGGTAATCCCTCTCTTATCCTAAGGAATATCTAAGGGTGCCGTAGATAACAGATTTGAGCCAGAAAGGCGCCAGAAAGGAAGTAAAAAGGTTTTGCGGATATGGAGAGGGCTTTTGGGTTTTGCTCTCCATATACCGCCAGTTATTAATTGGATATTTCTAAAGTTTATCAAGAGTTTTCTCATAAAATCCCACTGAGTACATTAGTGCTCACACCCTCTTTTTCAAATGTTTTCAGGTTGAGATGCTGAGGCCGGTGATGTGCTGCTGGTGGGGTTGTCTGAGTTGTCTGAGGTTTCAAGTTTGTTGCTCTATATGGTTACATGATTTTCTTCCGCTAAGTTTCTGCTAAGTACTCTGATATTAGTATTTAGTCTTGATATGTATAACTTGTTTCTTGATAATAGCATGTCTTAAATGCTATGAATCCTAGTTATCAATAAAGTCTTTGAAGCATGTTCTTTTAACATACTAGTTGTTCTTTTATTGATTTCGGGTTACTTGAGAAGTACTATTGTTGAACATATTGGTATCTGTTCATTTTCAGTTGACTTTTGAATAAGTTTTGCATGTTTGTTGTTGTTGGTCGCCTATGAAGGGGCTTTTCTTTCCAAGCATGATTCTGCTTGTTTTCAGTTTGTCATTGAATTCTGTTTAAATTTCGATTGGCCTATGATATGGAGTACTTTTGACTCAATTGAATCCTTTGATCCCCCCTTCAACTTGTTTGAACCCTTTGACCCCGTTGATTCATCGAAATCGATATTTCGTCCGAGTCATAAAGTTAAGTTGCTTAAGTTTTTGAGGCGCTAACTTAGTTTAATTCTTAAAACACCCCCCCTGAATTTCCAAATTTTCGTGCTATTTTACGCACAACAACCCCATCCCCATCCTCTGGACTAGGCTGTTACAATAACTTGTAAAAAGGCTAAATCCACGTCGAGTCCATTTGGGTTATACACGCCATTGTCGGCGCCTACTTCAACTTGGGTCGACATTTCCATGGAATTTATTTTGGGTTTGCCTAGGTCTAAAACTGGTAAAGACTTTGTTTTTGTGGTTGTAGATCATTTTTCTAAAATGTCTCATTTTATTGCCTAAAAAATGACTGATGATGCTGTAAACATTGCTAATCTTTTCTTTCGTGAGGTCGTCCGTTTGCATGGTCTCCCTAGAACCATTGTGTCTGATAGGGATTCAAAGTTTTTGGGGCATTTTTGGAGAGTCTTGTGGGAAAAGTTGGGTACAAAGCTTCTGTTTTCTACTGCATGTCATCCGCAGACGGATGGCCAAACTGAGGTTTTCAATTGACTTTTAAATAATTTTTACATACTTGTTGTTGTTGATCGGTTATGAAGGGGCTTTTCTTTCCAAGCATAATTCTGCTTGTTTTCAGTTTGTCATTGGATTATGTTTAAATTTCGATTGGCCTATGATATGGTGTACTTTTAACTCGATTGAATCCTTTGAACCCCCTTCGACTTGTTTGAACCCTTTGACCCGGTTGATTCGTCGAAATCGATAGTTCTTCCAAGTCATAAAGTTAAGTTGCCTAAGTTTTTGAGGCGCTAACTTAGTTAAATTCTAAAAACACCCCCCCTAGATTTCTAATTTTTCATGCTATTTTACGCACAACAACCCCGTCCCCATCCTCGGGACCGGGCTGTTACAATAACTTGTAGAAAGGCTAAATCCACGTTGAGTCCATTTGGGTTATACATGCCATTGCCGACGCCTACTTCACCTTGGGTCGACATTTCCATGGAATTTATTTTGGGTTTGCCTAGGTCTAAAACTGGTAAAGACTCTGTTTTTGTGGTTGTAGATCATTTTTCTAAAATGTCTCATTTTATTTCCTGCAAAACAACTGATGATGCTGTAAACATTGCTAATCTTTTCTTTCATGAGGTCGTCCATTTACATGGTCTCCCTAGAACCATTGTGTCTGATAGGGATTCAAAGTTTTTGGGGAATTTTTGGAGAGTTTTGTGGGAAAAGTTGGGTATGAAGCTTCTGTTTTCTACTGCATGTCATCCGCAGACGGATGGTCAAACTGAGGTAGTCAATAGGACGCTTGGTACTTTACTTTGTACATTAGTTAATAATAATTTGAAATCGTGGGAAGAATGTTTGCCTTTTGCTGAGTTTGCTTATAATAGAGTTGGGCATTCTTCTACGAATATGTCACCTTTTGAGATTGTGTATGGTTTTAACCCATTGACTCCAACGGATCTGTTACCTTTGCCTATTGACCATTTCTCGAGTGTGCAAGGTGTTCAACAAGTTGAACAGGTACGAGAGATGCATGAGAAGGTAAAGGTGAGAATTAAGCTCCAAGGTGTGCGGAACGCCAACAAGGCAAACTCGCATCGCAAGCAAGTGCTTTTCAAGCCCGACGACAAAGTTTGGGTTCATTTCAGCCTGGGGTGTTTTCCTAACCTAAGAAAATCAAAGCTCATGCCCCGTGGTGACAGCCCGTTTACTGTGGTCGCCAAAGTCAATGACAATGCTTACCGACTCGACTTACCTGGTGAGTATAAATGGTCTCCAATGTTTAATGTTTCTGATCTTTCTCCTTTTCCTGTAAATACTTTTGATGAAGAGGACCCGCATTCGAGGTCGAATTCTTTTGAGGAATGGGGGGAATGATGAGTCCGGAAAGAACCTTGATGAACTAAATCCGAAATTGCAGCTGCGTGGTCCAGTGACATGACTTAGAGCCAAGAAGCTGCAAGGCTACCTTCAGTGTTTTGTTGGAAAGAAGCTCGAGGAAGAGTTAATTGTTCGGAGTAGCCCCAAGCTGATTACTATGATTGCAAAACAAGATGAAGATGAAGCCTTGGAGGATTGAATCATATTTTAATCATATTTTATTTTATTATTTAGAACAGATTTTTAGTTAATTAGACTATTTTTCCAGTTATGGTTTTTATTTAATTAGAAGCCCAATTTTATTGTTAGGAGACTTGGGCCTTTAATTTTTTATTTTATTTTATATTCAAAATTATTAAGCCCATATACTTAATAATTTCGTTTTCCCTTAGGTTAGTATTTATGCATCTTTCAAACACTGTATTAGCAGACTGGAATTGATATTGAATACAGCATTATGTTTCTTCTTGTCTCAACAAACAATGTAGTTCTTGGTAGGGTTCATGAATTGGCGCCTACAAACTCGAAATCAAAAGATTCGTTCGTGCATCCAGTAGTGTACGGGTTAATCTGCCATGAAGCTCTACTCCATATTCGCATTTCAGATTCTCGTAGACTCGGGGTTCAATTCGGGTAAGCTTCTTCTATCTTTTCTTGTTTCCGTCGTGTCCACCACCACTACCACGCATTCATATCACCTACACCATCACCAAAATCGTATTCATCATCATCCATATCAAGAATCGAAAGTTTCCATCATTCCAAGCCTTAAAACGCCTAAAATTGTCCACCAAACCATCTCCTAAAATACACGTGCAAATTGGATGATTTTTGGATATGTTATATCTGATGTATATTTATACACTGTCCTAAAATTTGAGCATGATCCGACTTCATTTGATAGGTCCATTGATTAGGTAAAGAGTTAGGGTTCTTCGGGTTGTGATATCTTGGTGTTTAGTTCAAAATTGCTTTCGAGTTCTGTTTATTTGGATTATTTATTTGTTATTGTTCAGTTTGTTGTTAGGCTGAATCACTTCTTTAGTTGGCATTGTCTTTTCCTAGCTTCCGCATACGTATTGGTCGTATCATTTGGGTTCTCTCTTTCTTTCTTGAGCGTCACGCATCTTCTTCTTTACAGGGCTGCTATGAAATAGCACGAGTTGGTAGGACTCAAATGGCCACGCTTGGCTGGGAAAGTGACATCCGAGGATCTCTTCCTATCTATCGAAAGGGATACGACTAAGCGACTTGATCTATGGCATCTCTTGGACTCAAAATAGTTGACTTCAATATCTCTTGGAAGCTCAACAGAACACTGACAGACATATCTTCAAATTATTTTTGCTGCAGTCAAAATGAAAATCTTTATCTTCAATCTAAAATCGACTTTAAACAAGTGACAATTCCTGGGCATTACACGCAACATGATCTTGAATGCCCATCAATTGAATCGAGCTTCTATCGAAGAAAATGAATCTCCATTCTTTGTAAACGCGATTAGATCTTTGGACAAGACTTCTCTTGAGTTGAAAGCTCGCGTGGGGATTCCTCGAACTTACAATAGATCCGCAATCTGATAACTAGCCTATAACTTGAGTGCTCCTCTTCTTGCTTTTGGCTTTAACTTCATAACCTCATTCCTAATTCTACTATAACCTAGGAACTCCTTTAACCTCCTCATTACACCCTTGCGATAAAAATGTTCTTTCGAACAACTCTATTTAACTTAGCTCCTTGAGAGGGAACTTATTCAATCTAGGTTCTTAAGAGAACCTAAAAGGAATCCTAGAATTCTCCTTAATTCAAGCTTGCTATAGTCTATGTTCTAACTATATTCTCTATGCCTCACTTATGCTCTACTCATCCTCAAATCATTTCCTTATGCACAGTAGACAAGGCTTATTAAAAGAAGATTTTTAAATCACCTTTCAAACTTTATAACTTACTAAAAAATTTGGACGATCCAAAATGACTGATATATTTTAAGTATCTACAGAAAATAATATTCTGAAAAGATTTGCTGCTTGCTCGAGTCCGTAATGTAATACCCGAGACTCGCGCTACCCACTAGTTATTACACTTTATGTGTATATACATAATTAATATATATATAGTAATTTAATTAAAGTTTTGTTATAAATAGATATATATATATATTATATAATTGTATAAATACACTCACAAAAGCAAGTTTTGTGATGATGGATAAAAAAAAGGAATTATGAATACAAATTAATCAATCCATATAATAGCATACATGTAGATTTAGATCATTGATAGATGGAAAGTTTTGATTACATAATTCCACATAGTAAGCACATGTGTTCTTCTATAAAATAAAGTATTGAATTTTAATATTATGGATAGCTTTGAAGATTGACATGTTCCACCATTTCCTATAATTATTCATAATCAACAAGGGAAATATATTACACTCAAATTAATTCACAAAAATTCATGGAAGTTTACGGCCAAAGGTTAGTATTTTGATCTCTCTTATTTCTTAAGTATTTCGATAAATTTAGGGTTTTAAGGTTTAAAATTTGCTATGTGAAGTATAATATGTTGTAAATTTATAGGAACTAGATTTCATCATAATCCTTACGTTATTAAAATGCATAATCTTGAATTAAATGGTTTATACTCAAAAACTCAAGATAGAAGTTGTATTCTTTTATGTTATAATAAATTACTTTTAATGTTTCTATTAAATATACCTAAATGCATGATTATATATATAAAAAAAGGAAGAAGAAAGAAGCAAATATAAAACTAGAGTTTCAAATTGGAGTAATCTTGATAATTTGAAATTTCTTTAATTTCCATTATTAATTAGATGATTAGAATGATTAGCGTTAGTGGTAAATGAATATTAAGAATAGTGAGTTGCTTGTTTTTATTTCATATATTTTAATTAATTAATTAGAGTTCTGTCGTGTCATATAATAAGAAATGCAATGTAAATTGTTAGAATATTTTCATTATAGTACTTTATCATGATTTCTTAATACAATCCCATTGAAGCCTCGTAAATATTTGTAGATTGAAATAGGAATAATTTTGGTTCTATTTTATATTCAGTAGCCTCTATTAGTTGTTACGGTAGAATGAATCAATATTATAATTGATTGTATGAGGAGTAGTATATTGCTAACAATAATAAATAAATAAATAAATAAATAAGAATACTATGCGTTTGATCCTATTTTATTAGAGTTTGGTGAAAAGTTTGAGTATTAATATTATTATGGTCTATTGTAATTAGATTGTCTTGAGAAAGCACGCAATTTAGGATTTCCATGTTATTGGACTCGAGGTAAGTAGAAATTCATCGTCAACTACAATGCATGAACATAGTATTATTTGACTATGTGTTTATTATTTATTATTTATTATTGTGTTATATTGCATGATTGTGTGAAGCAATTAATATACTCAATCATGGTATTGTATTTCTTTGCATTAAATATCTTGTACATGAGCACGAGCATATACATGCACGTCATGAAGATATTGTCGAGGTTGCATGCATGAAATGATTTTGAGAGAGAGAAAATGTTTTGTTTGGGATTGGTCACCACCAGCCCGTGTTGTGCTATGTTGATATTTGTGCCTCGAGTGGGATGACTTCCACGCAGGATCAAAGGGAACAGACAGGTAGCGTGTCCCTTGGGGTCCAGGGAGGATGGTCCACTTCGACTGCACCTTTGAGGTGATCAGTGGCTGATGTGGGATGACTTTCATGTGGGGTCAAAGGGAACAGGCAGGGGGCGTGTCCCCTGGGGTCCAGGAAAGATGAGCCACATGAGTACACTAAACACATTCTGGCCAAGTGATATTGATTATATTATGAGCTCATGACTCATGTTGGTGTCTGGTGAAGGGAGCCAAGTTCCTAAACGATGAAAATTCTTTTGAGATGGCATAAAATGATTTTATTCACGAGCATTTAACATTTGTGGTGGTGTTGTACGTGTTGTACGTGTTGTGACTGCCAGTGAACATGCATGGGCATGATTTCTGCTTACTGAGCTTTAGCTCATGTAGTTCATGCATTGTAGGTGAAAGTGATAACGTGTGGTGCATTGATGCATGAATGCTTAAAGCTCTGACAAGTCCTGAGAAGCGTATTCATGGATGACGACCTGTAAGGAGGGCAAGGGCTTATGTTATCATATTTTGCTGCTTAGACATCATAAGTTTAAATTTAAATTTATCTGAATATCCTTAGAATTATTTCTACAAAGAAAGTGATAATTTTTATCCTCTTTAGTAAATTATACTTTATAATTATCGATCATTTTAAATGCACCACATGTTAACCTAAATTTCTAAAGTTAACAATTTTTAATAGATAATACATATTTTCATTTTTAAAAAGGAGACACCTCACCCACATTTTTACATTACTTTATATTTTATATTTATTTTATTGGGGTGGGTGTGACAGATTGGTATCAGAGCGTAGTTATAATTCTGTAGACTGTCCATGTATACAAGCTCAGAACTTGTGAAGAGTAACCTTGCTAGTGATGTAATATGCAATGTAAATTATGTAACTCGTGCTTTGAAATTTTATATTGTGGTGTAATTTGGTAGATCCATTTTCTTATATAAGTGTTACTATTTTAGTTGTTATTTTATTATTCAAGAAGGTTGTTACTTCATTATTCAAAAAGGTATGATAAGAGCTAGTTATGACATATTTTTTTTCATTTTATAGTTTTGATGTACTTTTGACTTCCCTATTACATTCTGATAAATTCTTCACATTGTTTGAGTTTCAGTATATATATTTTTGATTAAAGTGTCAAGAAGTAAAAAAAAAATGGAGTTGTTACTGAACAAATAGAAATATATTTCATACTCCAATACTTGACAACAATTTGGTGAAACATAGCTAAATTTTGATCAATTCTAGACATTGAATACAATGAATACTAAAACCTGAAAGATGTAGGTTATCGATTAAGCTTTCTCTAAGCAATATTTCATGCCTTGATTTAGGATGAGATTATAGTCAGAATAATTTATATCTTTGATCTAAAAAAAAAATTTGTGACAATGGTGATCCCATATGTAGCGCCCCGAACCCGGAGGCCCAGTGCGCTAACAGGAACACACGCGAAGAAAGAAAAATCACAATAAAATTTTCGCAAACTACTCTAAATCATTTTTCTCGAATTATAAAAATTCGGACAGCATTTCGTTTAAAATATTAATAAATTCCACGCTCATAGGCATTTACCATTTAACAACCAATCACTAAGATAAGACTTTTCAACCAACCTATCATTTTAAAATCACACCTTTCGAACCACCAATTAAAACATGTTCATCCTTGACTAGTCAAAAATCCAATATTCAAAATTTAAATCATGCCAGCAAGGCCACGACAATCACACACGTCCATAAAATATTTAAATAATCTATAAACATACAGCGGAAGCATACACTACAAGAAAAAAGCACATATACCACGCCTGATTCACCACGGTTTTGACAACAAACCGTGGTGAATTTGAGAATTACCACGGTTTTAATGAAAATCGTGGTGTATGAGCGCATCTTTCCCAAAAATGCACCACTGTTTTAAAATAACCGTGGTCGTCATGCCCAAACACACCACAGCTATTTATGACCATGGTGTATGTGCGTGTTCTAATCCTAATTAATTATTCAAAATATAAATAGTGAGGTTGAAAAATTGAAAAAGCTCCTCTCTCCCGCCTATCCTTTCTTCCGCTCTTCAAAAATTCCATTTTTCATCACTTTTAAGACTATCGCCCAAATTTCAATTGGAGTTTATGTTGCAAAGTTGATTTTGGGTTTTGATTTTTGGATTGCGAAGGAAAGTTCTTGCTCCACCGCCATTAAATTCTATTCCTGTCGTCGGTCGTCGTGCCTAAAGCCATTGTGAAGTGAAGAATCGCTCATGATGTAGGGCAATAGAGATAAGTCCATGATGAAGCCTCCCGATATGTATTCCAAGGTACTATTTTCTGATAAAAATGTTTCGGCTAGGTTTGGATTCTTTTGACATTTTATTTGTTGAAATACTTTATGAATGCGTTGAGAAATTCTTGGGAATAGTAAAGTGGGTGTTAGGATATAAAATGAGGAGTAAATGGAGAAAAGTTAAGCTCGCTTTTGGACTGAATATGTGCGTGTATAGTTCGAGAAATCATGTAGGCGACAATGATGATGATGATGAGGATTCGTTGCCTTCGTCGGAGCGTCGATCTGACGCCGTCCTGCTGTCGCCGCTGGGTGACTAGACATCTGCTCCACCGACTCCCTCTTCGAATAGGCTCAAACTCTTGGAGAATACTCTTGGAGAGTTTGAGTAGATCTTTTTCCAAGGTTGCTTTTTTTTAACTTTCTTTTACCTATTTCTTGGTTTGGATTTATGGCTCTTTTTATGCAATTCTGCTTTTCAGAGCTCATGTTTCTTGTTGTTGGTGTTCATTCTACTTGATTGACTATGAAATCATTCCTATTACTTAATCTGAGATATTGATATGAGGATCGTACTGATGTTAGGATATTGGTGCTAGCTTGGTAAGTTATTTGTTGACTAAGTTATGCGGGGAGATTAAGTTGTTTTGAAATACTTTATTTTATTTTTTTATTTTATCTCCGTTCCATATATTTCATGAATTATTTCAGTAAAATTGTAGTTTTAATTGATTTTTTTTGGACTTTCTTAGGCAGTAAAATGCAATATCTGCTTAGGTTATGATGATATTGAAAATTTGCTGATTTTTGGTTGAGTGCAAACTGCTCTGTTTTTTAATTTTTTTAATCTTTCTTTGGCATTGATGTTGCTCAGTTTTTATTTCTTATTGCTATTTAGGTTTTTCATTTACTGGTTGAGTTGATTTTTTTAATTGAAAATTGTAATAGTTGTGTATATTTCGAGAAAGGTTCTTCATGCCTGCTAATATTTATTTAGTATAAGTTTGAGTTGTTTATGGCTTCTTTGAATATGTAGAAATTGTGATTTTGTTTTGTGTTGTTTGTCTCGTTTTCATTATTGGATGTTTGACTAGTTTATATTGTACAATTTTTGAACAAGCTGCTAGGTATAATGAGCATCTGCTGGTGTTTCTCTGGATTCGAAGGATTCAGAAGGCCGCACAGGTTTTAATTTAAGATACACACACACACACACATGTCTTCAAAAATTTATTTCATTTTCCATTTCTGCTACCACACAGGTTATTCATTTTAAAAATGTAATTTATAAGTCATGACTTTGTAGCTTATATTTGATGATCTATTGGGAATTGCCAAGGAGAAAGAGGAAAAAAAAGAAGCTAAGAAGCGCAAGCGTCTCACAGAAGATGTCTATAACTTCCTTTTTACTTCAAAGGTATAAAAGTTGTTGTTTAATCAGTGAATCTGATGCATTTACTCATCATTTTGTTGTTTGATTATCTTCAAACTTTTGGCTATTTAACATGAAATAGCACCATCTTCCAAGTGGGAGGACTGCAAATTGCTTGTTGAAGAGAGGTAAATAGGTTCTCTTTGAAGTAATGATTACTAAGTAGGCGTCACTTGTATAACCACCTAGTTCACCTACTTTTGAAGAATTGTTCTAATTTTACTCCTTTTCCCACCTGAATACTTGCTTGAGAGTTTCTGAGATGTTGAGGTCTTTGTGCAAATGACGTAAATTTAGAAATGTTGTGCTCAGTCTGTGCCTGCTTCTACTTATCAATCCAGTCTATTATGCTCTTTAGACAGGTTTGTGGGGGAAGAGAGCTTTTTTCAGGAAATTTTTAAGCCTCAGCTTAAATTTCCCAATAGAAGCTGAAGCACCAGCTAGATATATGGCTAGAAACTTTAAAATGTACTGAAGCACCAAATTCATCATACTAGTAAATTCTTATCAATGACTTCATTTAAAATCCATCAACACATCTTAAATTTATTCAGCTCAATTACCTTATATATATCACTCAGAATCTGCTATATATCTAGCTGATGGCAAGCTTGAAATATGCCACACTATTGCTTAATTGTATTATCTGGGTTTCTTATAAGATTAATTTATGACAAATATCAGATTTAAGTTGTTTATGCAGAGGAAGCTGGTCGATTGAAGAGATTAAATAGGTCAAAATTCGAATTTTTTTTTAATCTGTGGGCTGGATCATTTTACGCAAGGAGATTAACTGGTAGAAGGCCTTTAAATCTACTCACCAGCAGAACAGGTTCTTTTCCAATATTTTGTCTTGATGATAAATTGTTGAGTGGGTATAAAACAAGGTTTTTTCTTGATCAGTTTCTCACTTGGATTGATGCGATCAGATAGGATGAGATGCAATTCTTTTTTATTGCTCCCTAAAGGCACTTAATTGTGTTAAAGTGGTATAAAAGGTCACTTAAAATTGATGAGTTTGTACTTTTCCCTTTCTCTAGTTTCTTTGTCTATTGTCCCTGTATGACTTCTCATTTTCTCCTTTAGGTTGTTCAGATTATCAGATATTCATTTAGTAAATGAACTATTCAATATGTAATGCTAGAATGCTGTGAACTTGTATGAAGTTACACTAAGACTAAAAGTAAAAAATCTGAAGTATAGCAGAAGCATTTAGTTATTACATTGTGGAGCCGATGGAAGGGATCTCCCCTATCCTGGCTTTGCCGTGGTTGATTGTGATATAGTGTAGCCTTATCTAAAAAACATTTTACTCTAATATAATACATATGAAGAGAAATAGTACTTTTCCTATAGGCAAATAAGCTTTCAAAATTCTAAATTCTAAATATCCTTAAAAGAAGGAATACGAGCAGCATAATTACTTTTTCCAAAATATGAGCAACATAATTATTGATTGTCTGATTCCAAAATATGAGCAGCATAATTACTTTTTCTATTTATTCAGAGATACATGGTATTTTCCAGTGTATTGATTATTTTGACAAGTGACGCTCTGCAATTAGGTATGATCAATTGTTTTGAACTCTACGTACTGTAAGCATTGTATTTCTATAAATTGGCATGTAATTGGGTTTTCATTTTGTATCATGTGTTACTGATTTTGATAAAGAATCTAGCCACTTGCTATTGTTCATAATGGAATGATGATAGGGAAATCTTTATATTAATCTGCACAACCTAATGAACCTGTTATCAGATCTTTAGTCTTATGAATGAGGTTAGGAAATTTCGTAGAATTGTATGATCCTTATCTTATTTAGAAACTCATTTATGGAAGAATTTATATTTTTGGATATCTTAGTTGCTCCACTAGTTCCCTAACTAGGAGCAGAGGAGTAATTTGGCTGCCCGACTCCTCCCTGTGTCTTTGTCATAAAGTTTTAATGTGGTCTGTGACAATAAAGTTGACAAGTCTGTACAATTAAAGTGAGAGATTTTTTTTATTTTTATTTTTTTTGCAGGTTGCTGTAAACACCACAATCACAAGTGAAAAGGAATTATTGATCATATTATCAAGTCAACCAACATGAGATGCCTAACTCCGTCGTAAGTGATTTTGTGATCTCTAATATATGTTCTGCCGCTATATCATATTAGTGACTCGGGTGTCACACATGTGCATGATCCTTAAGTCATTTTATGATAGTTTATCTTAAAGAGGTGTTGATCAATTAGGTTGGCTTTTGTTCAAATGCTGTGAGCATGATTATATCTATTTATATATATAGAACAGTATAGTCCTTTCATCTGATGTAGGAAACATGAGTCCAATATAACTTCATGTGCTACGAAGATGATTATGTAAATGCTCCCGACTATCTCCTAGGTGTGACTTTTCTTTTGCATCATATATTAAGTTGATTCGAAATAGGACAATGTTGCAATGGCTATCTTGTTACTAATGCAATTGTCCTCTTTTCAAGCAACTATAAATAAACGTATTTTCAACGACTATCTCATAGGAAAAGCATTGCCTTGTTTCTATTGTTGTTTAACATTTGTTTAATTGAAGTCTTTTGTGGTATGATTGCAGGTTTTTTCTTCAAGTTTTTCAGACTCATTGATGCTCATATTGGAAAACCACCTTGAGAGGATATTGTAGTAGTTTTTTAACAAATAACCGGGAGCTGTGACAGATTGAATATTATATTTTGAATAAGATATTATATTTTAGATGAGATTTTGTATTTTGAATGAAATTTTTGTATTTTGGATAATTAACATTTCTATAAAATATTTTTTAGTTGGGATTATACATGCTAGACAACAATTTATCAAGGGATTTAAAAATAAAATAATAAAATTAAATAAAAAATAAAAATATACCACAGTTTTAACGGTGAACCGTGGTAAATTTACCTCGGTTTTATTGAAATCGTGGTAATTTTACCACGGTTTTTTAAAAAAAACCGTGGTAATTTTACCACTGTTTTAATAAATCAGTGGTAACCTTACCACGGTTTTTTGTAACCGTCGTAAATTTACCACGGTTTTTTATAAATTTACCACGATTTTTTAAAAACCGTAGTAAAATTACCACGGTGAATAACCGTGGTGTATGTGACCGTCGTGAATTAACCACGGTTTTGATAAAACGGTGGTAAAATTACCACAGTGATTACCCATGGTGTATGAGCGTGTGCATAGACGACGCCCACCTAGACCACGATTGGAATTTATCATACACCACGGTTATTACCCGTGGTGTATGAGCAATTTTCTTGTAGTGATAATTAATCATATTTATTGACCAAGACTAAAAAGAGTCAATATTTCAAAAAACTAGAATATGGTCAACCATACAAAATGTCCACATTAGTCCACGTCCGTCACCTGCCGTCATCAATTACCTGAAAACATTTTTAAATAGTGGGGCTGAGTGTCAGAAAACACTCCGTGGGAATACTCATGCATTCGTCCAATAATTTACAATAAGAATATCAATAAATTCATATTTGACATGTCATAAATCATACGCTCAATAGACATAGTGGAGACCGACCCTAATGTGATCACATATAAAATATAACATATTCATAACATGAACATATTCATAAGTAATTGCACCGGAGTGCCATATTCGGAATTCCTCATATGAGTCGTGTCAATCCACATTGAGCAACATAAGCATAAATAATTTTTCATAGCGGACGAAAGTTTAAATATATTTTCGAAAGTATTTTAGTAAGTAAACCCACCCTATAGCTAAATTAGCTGAAGCTTTATTCACGACTTTTCATCTTAAGTCTGCTGTCGGATTAGGACCTTATGCTTAAATATAGGATAAATCTTAATCGTCGTCCTAAACGGGTCTCGGATTAGGACCTATACATAAGAACTATGTTTTAATAACATAATAATGCTCTAACATATACTATAACATAAATAAGGTTCTAGGGATCGAGTCCCTAAAGTAAGAGCGTAACCTGACGTCGCTTAAATGTCGAACGGGATTCTAACTTAAAATATATCGGAGTCCTCGATCATGCAAATAAATGCCTTAAATATATAAAGAAAAAAAAATATAATATTTAATATATGATTTAAATTATCATTTTAAATCATAGAAGAATGTGGAAATATCAATTTAATATACCATATACTTAATTTCGAATTTAATCTAAATTAAGCAAAATAAACTAAATAAAAATAAGGATAAAATATAACATAATTTTGTAGTCAAGAGGGCTTGAACACTTGACCAAAAATATAAGTGAAATAATAAGCACTTAACCACTAGGCTAAAAAAAATTATGTAACATTAATTAAACTGCTTTAATTAAATAGCTTCATAAATGCAGTGAATTAAATACACAAAATGAGAATTAAAACTGCATCAAATGGTTTTGAACCCTGACCCTCCTAAACACAAACAGAACACTTAACCATTAAACTAAGCCCTAATTTTGAAATTAATCATCTATAATTATTTATATATATAGTCCAGAAAGCTTTTATGATAAAAAGATTAAAAATGAATAAAATTACTTCAATAAGATTTGAACCCTTGACCTTTTAAGTATTAATCTGAACACTGACCACTAAACCATATGCTATTGTCAAAAATTACATGATGTTATTAATTATATAAGGTTTAAAATCATCTTAGATAAAAATGATTAAAATGAATTAAAACTCCATTAATAAGATTCGAACACTAGATCTTTGGGTATAAAAACTAAAGATTAACCATTGGGTTAAAGATTTAATTTTAAACTATAACCTAAACTTTTTAATTAAATAACTTAATAATATTTTATTATCAAAAAAAAAAAAAACACACACACACATTGCCGACGCACACACACACATTCACGGCACACACATACACATATAACATATTCAAACTTTTATTTTTATTTTTTCCTTTCTTGTTTATTTCATTAATCCACCATTTAGCTTCTAAAGCATTCAAGAACACCAAGAACACCATGAATAAAATTTAAAAATATATTTTAAAGTAAATAATTCAAAACAGCCCGTAAATCACAATATACATACTAATATCGAAAATAAAGTTGAAAAATAAAGAGGGAAATGAGGTATTAAAAGGTTAAGGTTTAACCCATACTTAGATCCGAAAATCGGATGCCTCAACCTCAAAATCTTGCAAAAATAATTGAAGAAATGGAAAGAGGGAAAATAGGGGAATCTAAAAATGGTATTTCATGTGAAAAATATCGCCGGAAAATTTTCCGGCGTGGAGGGGCGGCGGCGGCGGCGGCAGCGGCTGAGGGGAAGGGGAAAGGGATCGAGAGAGAGAGAGGGCTGGGGGCTGTTCCCCTTTGAGGGAAATGTGAAATGGTAAAAATGAGGCTCAAAGTGATATTAGGGGTATTTATACCCCCTCTTAAATAAACCCTAATTAGAATTTAAATTAGAGAAAAAATCATATCTTAGTCAATTGAATTCCTATATTAGTGAAACCAAGTTCTATGGACTCGTATTGACGAGCACTATCGATTAACATATTCGTTCATCTCGATCGGATAATAATTGGGCCGTAAATAAATAAAATCATAATTGGGTTAGAAAGCCCATCATTTGGCCCTTTTATTAAAAATTAATACAACTTAAGTATTTGGGCTCTAGAAAAATTATTGGGCCTCTATTATTGGATTTGAGTTGTTACACCTTAGTCATAAACTTCTTAATTTAAAATTTTCTACACTTATGGTTAGTGGTCAACTTGTGCATCCGAGTATCTTAATTTGTTCTTTTAATTTTGGTACTGGAAATATAAAACAAAGATCTAGGAGTGATCATATTGTTAATTATGTTGTGATTTTGGGTTGGCATAAATTTGTTACTATTGCACGTAAGAGTTTTCACCTATCTTTACACTATTTTTTTACCCCTTGCTTCAATAGAAAGTGAGATTGAATAATGCAACTTTATATAAACTAATTTAAGTTATGTATAATATTGTAATAAAAAAATTGTGTTTGTTGGTAGCATTAATTAGACCCACTAGTCCTTCAATGGTTAGTTATTAATAAAAAAAATAATAAATACTAAGATTGTGGTCGTGCATATATATGTATACTAATATGAAAGGTTCACCCCTAATATATAACTATATAATGTACGAATGTGTGTACATGAAAATAATGTGTGGAGAAAGTGGGGGAGCTCACAAGATATAAAACGAGTATTCAAATCATGTTAAAAGAATAAAATTTCGAGCATGAAATTTTTATAAGGAGCGAAGAATGTAATATTCGAGACTCACACAACCCACTAGTTATTACACTTTATGTGTATATATATAATTAATATATATATAGAGAGTAATTTAATTAATGTTTTATTATAAATGGATGTATATCTATATATATTATAATTGTATAAATACACTCACAAAAGCAAGTTTTGGGATAATGGATAAAAAAAAAGAATTATGAATACAAATTAATCAATCCCTATACTAGCTTACACGTAGATTTAGATCATTGATAGGTGGAAAGTTTTGATTACATAATTCCACATATTAAGCACACGTGTTCTTCTATAAAATAAAGTATTGAATTTTTATATTATGGATAGCTTTGAAGATTGACATGTTCCACCATTTCCTATAACTATTTATAATCAATAAGGGAAATAGATTATACTCAAATTAATTCACATAAATTCATGGAAGTTTACGGCCAAAGTCAGTATTTTGATCTCTCTTATTTCTTAAGTATTTCCATAAATTTAGTGTTTTAAGGTTTAAAATTTGCTATGTGAAGTACAATATGTTGTAAATTTATAGGAACTAGATTTCATCATAATCATTACATTATTAAAATGCATAATCTTGAATTAAATGGTTTATACTGTAAAACTCAAGATAGAATTTGTATTCTTTTATGTTATGATAAATTACTTTTAATATTTCTATTAAATATACCTAAATGTGTGATTATATATATAAAAAAAGGAAGAAGAAAGAAGCAAATATAAAACTAGAGTTTCAAATTGGAGTAATCTCGATAATTTGGTATTTCTTTAATTTTCATTATTAATTAGATGATTAGAATGATTAGCGTTAGTGGTAAGTGAATATTAAGAATAGTGAGTTGCTTGTTTTTATTTCATATATTTTAATTAATTAATTAGAGTTGCATCGTGTCATATAATAAGAAATGCAATTTAAATTGTTAGAATATTTTCATTATAGTACTTTATCATGATTTCTTAATTCAATCACATTGAAGCCTCGTAAATATTTGTAGATTGAAATAGGAATAATTTTGGTTCTATTTTATATTCAGTAGCCTTTATTAGTTGTTACGGTAGAATGAATCAATATTTTAATTGATTATATGAGGAGTAGTATATTGTTAACAATAATAAATAAATAAGAATACTATTCGTTTGATTCTATTTTATTAGAGATTGGTGAAAAGTTTGAGTATTAATATTATTATGGTCTATTGTAATTAGATTGTCTTGAGAAAGCACGCAATTTAGGATTTCAATACTATTGGACTCGAGGTAAGTAGAAATTCATCCTCAACTACAATGCATGAACATAGTATTATTTGACTATGTGTTTATTATTTATTATTTATTATTTATTATTGTGTTATATTGCATGATTGTTTGAAGCAATTAGTATACTTAATTCTGGTATTATATTTCTTTGCATTAAATATCTTGTACATGAGCACGAGCATATGCATGCACGTCATGCAGATATTGTCGAGGTTGCATGCATGAAATGGTTTTGAGAGAGAAAATGTTTTGTTTGGGATTGGACACCACCAGCCCGTGTTGTGCTTTGTTGATATTTGTGCCTCAAGTGGGATAACTTCCATGCGGGATCAAAGGGAACAGGCAGGGGGCGTGTCCCTTGGGGTCCAGGGAGGATGGTCCAGTTCGAATGCAAATTTGAGGTGAAGAGTGGCTGATGTGGGATGACTTTCATGTGGGATCAAAGGGAACAGGAAGGGGGCGTGTCCCTTGGGGTCCAGGCAGGATGAGCCATATGAGTGCACTAATCACATTCTGGCCAAGTGATATTGATTATATTATGAGCTCATGACTCATGTTGGTGTCAGGTGAAGAGAGCCAAGTTCCTAAATGATGAAAATGCTTTTAAGATTGCAGAAAATGATTTTATTCACGAGCATTTGACATTTGTGGTGGTGTTGTGTGTTGCACGTGTTGTTACTGCCAGTGAACATGCATGGGCATGATTTCTGCTTACTGAGCTTTAGCTCATGTAGTTCATGCATTGTAGGTGAAAGTGATAACATGTGGTGCATTGATGTATGAATGCTTAAAGCTCTGACAAGTCCTAAGAAGCGTATACATGGATGATGACCTGTGAGGAGGGTAAGGGCTTATGTTATCATATTTTGCTGCTTAGACATCATATGTTTGAATTTAAATTTATCTGAATATCCTTAGAATTATTTCTACAAAGAAAGCGATAATTTTTATCCTCTTTAATAAATTATACTTTATAATTATCGATCAGTTTAAATGTACCACATGTTAACCTAAATTTCTAAAGTTAAAACTTTTTAATAGATAATACATATTTCCATTTTTAAAAAGGAGACACCTCACCCACATTTTTACGTTACTTTATATTTTACATTTATTTTATTGGGGTGGGTGTGACATATAATGACTCAAAACTCTTTACAAAATAATCGATCTAGAACTTACTTCAATAAGTTCCACTTTAAACTTTGGTAATACCAAAAATTTTATTTCATAAAGAAATAATGTTCGATTTTCATTTAAGAAAAATCGACTAACCTTGCCTTTGCTCAAAACTTTTCTCCTTATCCTGTACTTTCCAAATGTAATACCAAATATAATTAAAATACTTTAACTCGATCATACCTTAACTTTGTTGAAGATGCGAGGGTGATGGTGAGACGGGGGTTGCTGATTAATAACTTTGAACAATTCAATATTCACATAAGATTCAATCAATCTTTTTAAGAAGAGATAGATCTGCAGAGTTATAAGTCTGCTCTAATACTGTCTGTAACAGCCCGATCCTTGAGAATAGAGACGGGGTCTTTATAAAGAAAAACAGAAGGAAATTGGAAGAATAATTTGAAATCTAGGGGGGTGTTTCTAAAATCGAACTAAGTTAGCACCTCAAAAATCTAGGCAACTTAACTTTATGACTTGGAATAATTATCATTTTCAACAAATCAAGGAATTAAAGGGTTTACTCAAGTCGAATGAATGCCTAATCATAGGCCAATCGAAATTTAGACAGAATCTAATGATTAGCAAGTAGAAAGTTGACTCTTTAAATAAACAATACCTCTTCATAGGTCACAACAACTAAGGCCCATCAATAGGTCAGAGACAAATAAATCAAGATGTCGCATTCATAGGATGAAACAAGAAATCAACTTAAGACTAATGAAAGATAAAGAGAAACATGCTTGAATAGTAAAGCCCCTTCATAGGCGAACAACAATAATAAGCATGCAAAGCCCATTCATAGGTTAACTAAAAATGAATAGATACAAAAATGCTCAACAAGTATGACTTTTTAAATAGCTCGAAATTAATAAAGGAATAATTGGTATGTCAAAAAAATATGCTTCTTCTTCTCAAAGACTTTATTGATGTTTAGAAATCATAGTGTAATACCCCAAAATATTTTAGAAGGTTTGATTCAACATATGTTACCTGAGGGTAATCTGGGAAAGAAGTTGAGTCCTTGTAGGACTCAAATGAAGGAAATCGCAGGCAGGAAAATCTGTTAAATTTTGTTTTGGTAAAAAATTGCTTTAAAAATATGTTTTGATTTGTCGGAATGATAGAAAAAGTTTCAAGGATCGTGCCAAACTTTGAATTTTCTAATTTCGAGTTCAAATGAACTCTTGGCACAACTATGTGCAGAATGCTTATTGTGAACTATCATAGCTGAAAAGTGTTTGTTATATATATTTTGAGATGAGTACGAGAACTTGAAAGCTTGATAACATAAGAATAATTTAGCCTATAGTTGCTGAACTTAGGATGAACTTGTAAACACTTTTGAGATTGCTAGGAACATAGTTTGACTGAGGAAATGTTTCATTTTGACGATTGAACATAAACTTATGGCTCAGAAGAACTGCTACACATACATCACGATTGATGAGCGGATTATGAGATTTCATACGTATACAAAGAAAGAGATTAATTCGGTGTTCAAGTTTATTGGAGAAATAACTTACTCTATGGGAATTAATATCTGGTTAGAAGAAATCTTTGAGATTGAGATTGTGTCAAGATTAACCAACAGTTTTCTGTGGTGTTAGAAAGATGGACACATTAAGCAACAAAATATTTAAAAAAAAAACAAGATGTAACTCAATGATCTATGTGGATACTAGGAATATTGGTTGGTGGATAAGCTAGATAATCATGACCGCAACAAACAAGGTTTAACATCAAAATGGTCACCTGAGCGAAATATCGAGGTAGACCGATCACTACCTTTTATACGTACCTATAGAGATGAGATTATAAAGTTTACTCAACAAGCGATAACAAGTTCATGGATGACTTGGGCACCATCATTTGAAGTTGCTGCTGATACATTTTGCATACATTGCGTTCAAACTTTATCGTTGGAAGTCGTTGGGCAATGAGCAGATGGACGATGCTGAACGTACGATGGCTATAGATGACTGTGCGATATTGTTGGATCAAGTTTGACAATTTATTATTAGGTTAACTCAGCACTTTTTTGTAGATCTGGAATGTTGTCTTCTTTTGATAAGTCTATCCCGACGTCCCATGTAAGAAGAGATCGGACTCTACCACCCTAGGGAACTAACAAGATAACAGGTGCTAGGAGCGGAAAAAGGGTAAGAAATAATCGAATACTTTGTAGTAGAACAAGAGATTTTTATGGGCAACAATATGCCATACCAATCAAGATAGAGATGGAGTCGAACAAGCTAGCTTAGTTATATGTACGAGTTATGGTGCACCTATGTGGAATTCTTATCTCAATCACATCCGATCGAGAAACGTAATTCACATCGACATTCAATCAGGAAGCTATAGATACGAAATTGAACTTCACACGCAAACGAATTGCTAAATCGAATGAACAATGCAAATAAAGGATACATGCTTCAAGAAGTTTTCTTTGATAAGAACACAAGCTGGAAGGATGTCCTACAATTATCTATCTGCGATGAGAAAAGCATAGTGGAAACAAGGTGTGATGATGTGTTGATGCTATGGGTTGACGTAAGACTTTCACTATATGAGTCATTCTAATAGGTGCTCTAAGCTTATTATTTTATTTTTATTTTTTTATCTTGTTTACCTAGCTTTTGTGCAACTTTGCGCACAATTCGATTGGGTATTTTGATTGATCTTTGTTCCTTTACTAGTTAAGGGGATAAATCCCCACTTCTTTTAAGCTATTTCTCATTATCTTAAGTCTCGATCTATGGATGGGTCTTATTTGTTTATCTGTTCATTTCTATTTACTTTCGATCAACCTATAAAGGGGTTTAGTTGTTATTTGTTTGTTCCGTCCTATAAATAGGACTTAGTTTTCTTTTGGCCTATGAAGAGGTTCATTTTCTTGTTGATATCAGTTTACTTCTCTCTTTGTCTATGAATGAGCATCTTGATTCATTCTAGGTTCCATTTCCTTCTTATAAGCCATTATTAGACGGAGATTTTCTCTAGCTACAGAATTTATGCTACTTGATTATCCGAAAGGCATAACCTACTCTTGGATCTATAGGCTTTCTTTCATACTATTCTTGATGTCTTTCCATTGATTTATGTCCCTGAATTCATTTCTCTTTTTAATTAACACCTTATCACTTATTTTTTGCCTCTTTCTTGGGATCAGGTCATTACACCAAACAAAGTCGAAGCCATTAATAATTAGTCTCAACCAAAAAATCCTTTAGAAGTACATAGTTTTCTCGACCTTATAGGATACTATCGTAGATTTTTTGAAGAATTGTCAAAGATAGCCTCTCCTATGATACAACTATTTAGGAAGAGTGTGGTCTTTAAATGTACATAAGCTAGCGAACAAAGATTTCAAGCGTTGAAGAAGAAGTTGACAATGACACCACTTCTCTCAATTTCAATAGACATCGGAGGTTTCGTGGTATATATTGATGCTTCGAAGAATGGTTGAGTAATTGAATACACATTCAAAAAAAAAGTTAAAAGAATATGAGAAGAACTATTCAATATGTGATTTAGATCTGATTGTAGTGGTAGCTAAATCAGAATTATGGTCGAGAATCGTATAAGCTCAAAGATGAACGATTGGAGAAGATAAGATAGAGAGTCAAAGAGGGTGAACCGAAAGAATTTAGGGAAGTTAACGATAGAGCCTTAATGTTTCGTGATATACTATGCGTTCTCAGTGACGACACACTAAAGCAAGAAATTATGAGAGAGGCTCAAAATCCTCCATACGTTGTGCATCCAGGCAGTATGATGCTATACAACGAATTGAACCAATATTTATAGTAGAATAATATGAAAATATGGATAGTAGCTTTTGTAGAGAGATGTTTAACATGCCAGCAAGTGAAAGTCGTACATCAACGACCTTCAGGATTATTGCAATCCTTGGAAATTTTGGAGTGGAAATGGGAGCATATAACGATGGATTTTGTGGTAGGCTTACCGCGATTAGTGAAAGGAAACTCAATAGTGTGGGTCATTCGATATACTAGAAAGAATTGGTGAGGTTTCTCACCGATTAGCTCTACCACCTGACCTGTCAAATGTTCATGATGTATGTCATGTTTCAATACTCATGAAATATATGTTTGACCTAAAACACGTTATCAAAAAAATAGTTAGTTCTACATTCTGACATGACATATTAGGAAAAACCCCACGAGATTCTTGATACAAAAGTTCAAGTCCTAAGAAGCAAATAAATTCCATTAATTCTTATGCAATGAAATCACCATGATCGAATAGAAGTAACGTGGGAACTTGAAAATAAGATGAGGGAGCAATATCCCGAGATGTTCTAAAGTAGGTTAATTTCGGGATGAAATTCTTTTAAGGAGGGTAGAATGTAATACCCTAAAATATTTTAGAAAGTTTTATTCAACATATGTTACCAGAGGGTAATCTAGGAAAGAAGTTGGGTCCTTGTAGGACTCAAATGAAGGAAATCACATGTAGAGAAATTTGTTAAATTTTGTTTTGGTCAAAAATTTTGCTTCCAGAGAATTAACGACTCTAGTTTCCTATTTCAATTCTGAAATAGTCATTTTGAAGGTGTCAACGCGTAGATCACGAATACATGATTGAACTGATGACACAAAGGATGATCACGATGACAAATCATCGTGACCACCGCCAATTTCTCAGAGAAGGTACTTTCTGCAATTTTGGTCATTCGAACCGATGAATTTAGAAATTTCAAGTTCTAAATATGCTTGTATATCGGTTATCTTTAATTCTACCAATTCTGATTTTTAATTTTGTGAATTTTCGATATTTTTCTCCGTTTTCATTTTATGTAAATCTCAGATCTCCTCTTCCTAGATAGTCGTATTAGAAATTTTTTTTATAAATAGTCTTTGATCGTTTGGATATTGTAGTTAATCGGAATAGATTTTTGATTCTTCGTTGTTTGAAATCTAGATCCGAATATTATATTATAAAGCTGCCCAGTTTGAGTTTATGTTCTATCCATCTGGTCTTTGATCTGATCACACCATTAAAATCCTTATTTTCTGCACTATCAAAAATTGTACTTTTGAGCGAAAATCCAACGAGTATCGAGTCTGATACATTTTCACCTAAAATTTGTGACGGGAATTTCCGCCAGGCAGCTTTCCAGCTGATTTTTGGCCGGTGTGGTCAGAATTAGCCTTTGATCCCTTCTGACTGATTGTGGTTGCCGTCGAGTTTGATGCGTGGCCACATACCGTGCTCCATTTCATGTTGAAATGAATTTAATATGATTTTTCGAAGTTAATTTCTCTTTTTCAAAAATTGCATTTTAGTTGGAATTGCTTCAAAATGTTTGTTAGATCCGTCCTAACAAAAAGGTTCCTTCAGCATTTATTCCCTATGGTGGATTCTCTACTTAGCTACAGATTCCATTTTTATCCAGACGGATTTTTGAGTTTATCCAATTATTTAAACTGTGTATTTAAATTCATATCTTTTTCGTGTGTCGTCTGAAAATCATGAAATTTTCACACTTGCATTGTTATATGTGAAGTATGTTGTCAGTTAAATTTTGTAATTTTCTGAAAGCCGAAAAGGCCTGTAGATTAAATTTGATCAGAATCGAGTAAAATGGCAAGTGATCGACCTCCACCTTTTTCATAATGTTTTTAGACGACTTTACCATAAAATATTCACTGGATTTAATTCCTTAAAGTCTTGAGTTGAGAATGAAATCCTAATGTTACGCATTGTAGTCCGAAGCTGTTTTATTAGTTTAGAATATTCGTATTACATTTAGTTTAGCTATGAAAAAAAAATCATGTTTCAATCCTAAGTTGAAGCTTACCTTATGTTATAGTTTCAAGGCCTAACATGATGCTAATAGGTAGTTTCTCCTTTCTAGGCCCGAACCCGAAACCTATACTTAATAAGAATTTGCAAGACACATGTAAAGCTTCAGCTACTATTAGCTAACCAGGTGGGCTATACTATCTTTGCAAATTGTATCTTTCGAGTTATTAAGCTCTGCTTTGTTAAAATTGCATAAGTGACTATATGTGTTAAATATTTACGTGCCACTGTATGTTGTCGGAGTCTCATCAACCAACGATGTGTCAATGTGAGTAGCTACAGTATGCATGCATTACTCATCATGCCCTACTCCTTGTGGACATGACTAAAATGAAACACTTATTGGTTACACTCATTGGGTATACCCATTGGCCATACTCAACTTTAAGCGTTGTTGATGTAGAAAAGCTATGGGCAGTGACTGGTTATACTCTTAAGCGTTCACGATAAAATGTTTTGGTGACCTTAGGTTGCTTCCAACTTTTAAACCTTCTAAGCTTCACTACCTGCATAAACACAGATAGATCACTTTTACAAAATGATTTGCTTAACTTAATTGGTGAAAACTTGTCCACTGAGTTCATTAGTACTTAGCCCAAATCTTTTCAAATATTTTCAGGTCAGTAGGCTGGAGCGTGGAGATGATGAGGCTGAGAAATGGGCTATTGTAATTTACATATTTTTTCGTTGTCTCCTTTTTATTAGTATTCTGTTAAGAATTGAGCTTCCGCACTTATAATATTCTTTTGCTAAATGCTAAGAACTCTGATCTTGGTATTTTGTTGATATGATTCTACTTCTCTGATTCTGAACATTTGTTGACTTCCTAGTAAAAATGTCTCATATGCTTAACCGTATAATTATTCTAAGGGGAGGAAGCCCCGTCTTTCGTTATGCCTATTTGATCATTCATTTTGGCCTATGGAGGGACTCTATTTGTTAAACATATTGGTGTCTATTTCTTTTGTCGACCTAGGAATGGATCTATTGATTGTTGGTATCTGTTTATTTATTTCCGTTTGGCCTATAAAAGGGCTTATTGAATTGTTACAGTTTTCATTCTTCTCTTATAAGTCGTTATAAACAGGGCCAGCCTAAAGGCTTGTTGGGGTGGGCCGTCGCCCATAGGCCCCCGAATTTAAGGGGGCCCAAAAAACAATTTGTACTATACCCTAAGCCCACGTCCCCAATCACCATTTCTACAACCAGCACCATTCTACAACGGCTCTTTCCTCTCATCTCCCTCTTTCTCTTCTGCGGTTCTGCAATGACTCTTTCCCCTCTTCTCCCTCTCTCTCTTCTGCAGTCTACTACAGTGCTATGCCCCCAAGCTCTATTATAATTTTTGAGGGTCTAATTTTAGGTTTATATATTATCAATTCTCCAAACCTTTCTCCCACAACCTAAAAGCTCCAAAAAAAGAAATTGTTGTGCACAATTTTTTGCAGACTGCTACGCCCCCAAGCTCCAGTAGATAGGTTTATGAATTAGCATAAAAAAGTGCAAAAAAATCAAAGAAAGTTTTGAGGTGCTGCGGCAGTGCGGATGGAGTCTGGACTCTTGACTCTTGATTGTGTTGAAGTTCTACTTCTACACTTCTACAAACCAATGTCAAACCGCCAGGTTGGTTTTTTGGATTTGGAGTTTGTAATACCCCGAAATATTTTAGAAGGTTTAATTCAACTTATGTTAACCTTTGGTAAGTTAGAAAATAAGCTGGGTCCTTAAAGGACTCAAATAAAGGAAAATCGCAGCCAGGGAAATCTGTTAAATCTAATTTGGTCAAAAATTGCCTTAAAAATATGTTATGATATTTTTCTCAGGTTGATAGAAAATATTTCAAGAATCGTGCCAACCTTTGAAATTTCAAATTTCGAGTTCAAAAGAACTCTTGGCACAACTTTAAGTTGAAAAATAATAAATTTAATAGAAAAAGGCACATCCGTCATTATCCAATTTCTTTTTTAAAAGATTATCTTATTCTTAATTATCCTATTCTTTTTCCATCATTATCCTCTTTCTTTTATTCATTATTATCCTATTTATTTTTCCTCTATAAATAGGAGCTTAAGGTTTCATTTTTCATTCATTTTCAAAATCGAAACGCCGAGCAGCTTCCAGAGAATATACAACTCTAGTTTCCTATTTCAATTCTGAAATAGTCATTTTGAAGGTGTCAACGCGTAGATCACGAATACATGATTGAAATGATGACACGAAGGATGATCACGATGAAAAATCATCGTGACCGCTGCCAATTCCTCGGAGAAGGTACTTTCTCCGATTCTGGTCATTCGGACCGATGAATTTAGAAATTTCAAGTTCTAAATATGCTTATATTTCGATTATCTTTAATTCTACCGATTCCGATTTTTGATGTTGTGAGTTTTCGGAATTTTTCCCCGTTTTCATTTTATGTAAATCTCAGATCTACTCTTCCTGGATAGTCGTATTAGAAATCTTCTTTTTATAAATAGCCTTTGATCATTTGGATCTTGTAGTTAACCGGAATAGATTTTTGATTTCTCGTCGTTTGAAATCCGGATCCGAATATTATATTATAAATCTGTCAGTTTCGAATTTATGATCTAGCCGTCCGATCTTTGATCTGATTACACCATTAAATTCCTTATTTTCTGCAATATCAAAAATTGTACTTTTGAGCGAAAATCCAACGAGTATCGATCTCAATCGAGACCGATACATTTCAGCTAAAATCTGTGAGTTTTTGTCCCGTTTCACCCATTTTGGGTCGTCAAATCAAAAACGTTTCTTCTCGAAAGTTACTCGAAATAATATTTCCTATGCTCCCGTCGAATTTCGTAATTTTCGGATGAGTTTTGAATAATATCGATTATTTAATATAAGCAGTTATTTTTATACTGGAGTCATGTGTTATCGAAAAATTCTAAAACTCTCAAACTATAGTTTTGGCATATATAGGATGGTCCTTGAATATTTTCATAATTTTTGAACGGTTAGAAAGTACCGTGGCACAAATCTGATAAAAATCGATTAAAATGGCAAGTTTTGAAAAGAGACCCCTGTCAAATCGGTTGGTCCCAATAAATCAAGAATAATATTTTGGAATTTATTTCCTTCTTTGTCGGAATTATTCGAGGTCTCTAGAGTCGCGCAATCTATTTCTAAAAAGAATAAAATTAAATAATAGCTCGGATTACAGTAGATTAATTTTCGAAAATATAGTAGTCGTTCTGAGCTGAAGATCAATCCTTGTAGGATTTGCGTGACTTACGAGGAAGGTGAAGGATTGAATCTCGAGATGGTTAGAGCATCTTAGCCTAGGGGAACCAGGGAAGGACTTCTGTATGTATAAGGTGGGTTATACTACTATATCTTTGCAAATTGTATCTTTCGAGTTATTAAGCTCTGCTTTGTTAAAATTGCATATGTGACTATCTGTGTTAAATATTTACGTGCTACTGTATGTTGTCGGAGTCTCATATACCAGCGCTGTGTCAATGTGAGTAGCTACAGTATGCATGCATTGTTTGTCCTGCCCTACTCCTTGTCGGTGAGACTAAAATGAAACACGTATTGATTATACTCTTTGGGTATACTATGGCCATACTCAACGTTATGCGCTGGTGATGTAGTTTGGGTTGCGGGCAGTGACGGGTTATACTCTTAAGCGCTTCACGATAAAATGTTTTGGTGAACTTAGGTTGCTTCCAACTTTTAAACCTCCTAAGTTTCACTATCTGCATGAACACAGATAGATTACTTTAATAAAATGATTTGCATAACTTGAATTATAAAACTTGCCCACTGAGTGCATTAGTACTCAGCCCAAATCTTTTCAAACATTTTCAGGTAAGTAGGCTGGAGCGTGGAAGTGACGAGGCTGAGATATGGGCTGTTATGATTTACATATTTTTCTGTTGTCCTTTTTGTTAGTATTCTGTTAAGAATTGAGCTTTCGCACTTATGGTATTCTTTTGCTAAATGCTAAGAACTCTGATCTTGGTATTTTGTTGATATGATTCTGCTTCTCTGATTCTGAACATTTGTTGACTTCCTAGTTAACATGTATCATATGCTTAGCTACATAATTATTCCAAGGGGAGGAAGCCCGCCTTTCGTTATGAGTAATTGATCATTCATTTTGGCCTATGGAAGGGCTTCATTTGTTCAGCATATTGGTGTCTGTTTCTTTTGTCGACCTATGAATGGGTCTATTAATTGTTGGTATCTGGTTATTTGTTTCTGTTTGGCCTATGAAAGGGCTTATTGAATTGTTACAGCTTCCATTCTTCTCTTATAAGCCGTTATAAATGGGGATTCGCTCTAGTTACAGAGGTTATGCTGTCTAATTTTTCGGAAGGCATAACCTATCTTTGGCATACTCGGTTGTTAAATTTTATTCTAAAGATTAATTTTTTTTTGGATTATCACCCCGTTGTTAATTAAACTACCCCATTTCTTTCCCGCTTCTTAATTCCCACCCCCGTGGCGTCCATTTCCACGGTCTTTTGGGACCGGGGCGCTACAGAGTGGTATCAGAGCAGGTTTGCAACTCTGCAGACCTGTTGGGTCTTATTTCGTCTTTCATTGAAATTCTGTGTGATATTATATAAGCCCTCAGCTCGTCACTCATGCAACAGCTAAAAGGTACGCATGTTTTTATGCGGTTTTTAGTTTTTAAAAGTTTACATTAACTGTTGAAATGTTATGTTTGTCTGAAAACGAAAGATTAGGATTCGCCGTGTTGACGGGAATTCCTCGAAAGATTGATTATTATGCGGATAGCATACTCTGATTAACTACGCTGATTGCGTACGTTGTTGCTATGGTGATAGCATACTGGTTTTGAAATATATCTATTAGCATACTGGTTTCTGTTGAAAAACTATGTTGATTACATATATGTATGAACTTGTTTATATATGCCTTGTACATACTTGTGATGTTGGGAACGTGCGGAATGCATACTGTAAACCTTGATAGCCGGAATGTGTTTATTGTTCATACTCTTGGATGAGTACAAGAACTTGAAAGTGGGAGAATGTAAGATTAACTTAGCCTATAGTTGCTGAACTTAGGCTGAACTTGTAAACACTTATGAGATTGTTGAGAACATAGTTTGACTGAGGAAACGTTTCATTTTGATGACTGAACATAAACTTACGGCTCGGAATAACTGCCACATGTATATCACGATGAGCGGATTATGAGATTTTGTACATATACCAAGAAAGAGATCGATTCGGTGTTTGAGTTCATTGGGGAAATAACCTACTCTATGGGGGTTAACATCCGGTTAGAAGAAGTCTTTTCAGATTGAGCTGTGTTAAAGTTGACCAAGAATTTGCGTTGTTACTAGGAAGATGGGCACATTAAGGAATAAAATATTTTGAAAACAAAAACATAAGTCAACGATCTATGTGGAGACTGTCAATTTTTATGGGTAGATATGTTAGACAATGATGGCTACTACAAACAAGGTTCAACATCAGAATTGCCACCTGAGCGAAATATTGAGGTAGACCGATCACCGTCTTTTATACCTCCATGTGGAGATGAGGTTATAAAGCTTTAACTTTGAACTAGAAACAAAGAAATGAGTAATCGATTTATAGGCCAGTTATCAGATTGTAGATCTATTACACATTTAAGAAATCCCTACGCAAGCTTTCAACTTAGGAGTCATGTTTAACGATCCTGATGCGATTACAGGGAATAAAGATTCGATCCTCCAAGAGAAAGCTCTTCACCTCAGTGGATGGCTAATCGAGGCCCTGGCGTGTTTCATTCCCAAGATTTGTAGCTTGTTTTAGATCAATTTTTAGAATGAGGGTAAAGATGGTCGTCATAATTGCAGCCAAATTAATTTAAAGATATGTTTATCGGTGTTCTACTCAGCTTCCAGGAGAAGTTAAGTCAAACTGTTTTGAGTATAGGAGGTATCATAGATCAAGTCGTTCTCTCGTATCCTTCCGATGGGTAGAAAATGATTCCCGAGACGTCGCTTTTCCAGCCAATGCAAAGTCTAGCCGACTCGTGCTTTATCGTAGCAACCTCGTAAAAAAAATAAGATGGGTAAAGCTCAAGAAAGAAGGAAGGAGAACCCGAAGAAGATCGTTAAGAAGATAGACCTAGTGTTCGATAGATTGAGAGTTTCATTATGATAGGAAGTTTTGATGAGTCTATTTATTCATTGTCGTGTTGATAGAATCGATTTATTCATTCTCTTTTGAAATTGATTTATTCTCTTATTAATTGAATCAATTTCCCTTCAACAGCTTCATATCATTTGAAATTCTCCATTTATACCATTTGGGATTTGTTGATTTTATCCTCTTGGATAATTTGAAATCTTTTGGATGATACTTCTTTGATCATCAAGAATCAGCAATGGCATTTACTTGTTAGGCTATGCTGACGCCTTTATGAAAATATTTCAGCACGGTTCTCAGCTCTTAAGCGTTGATTTTCTTTTGTTATTCTCATATATCTTTGTAAAATATGAAAATCCTTCGAGTTATAAATCCTCTAAAAATGTAATATTTTTGGTATAAATAACCTAGTGTTACCTCTCTTCCAGCTGTTGTTGATCAGATAAAGTTCTCACTCAGAGGTGTTTGATTTATTTTAATCTGACTCATAGAACTTAAGTGTGAGTCTTCAAATAGAAGAGAGAGCTTATAGAAGTATTTATTTAAGTATATTGTCAGGAGAGGGAATGATAGTATTCCATAATGACGAATGGAACCGAAACAGTATCAGTTAGTGTTCTCCAAAGTCGAAAGTACATTTCTAAAGTAATTTCTTAGTCGTAACATTTAAGATGATCAATGGATGTCAAAAAGCAAGTTTCGAGCTTACAGTTAAAGTCTAGACATGCGATTCTTATTATGCATGCAAGCGAAGGTGATCACTAGCGGGAGCCAGACAGTCGGATTACCACTTTAAAGAAAAGAGAAGAGTATAATGAGGAAAATAAGACTAATTTGCATCGGAAATACGATTCAAGCACGCTTTAAGAAGACGTAAACGTCAAATCTCAACATTTTAAGGAAAGAGATAAAACACAGTTCGAACCTGATAAAATTTGTAATCCAACCGTCCAAGGGCATGCTCATTCGAATCATGGGGAGATTATATGAAGTCGGTGCATCGTGATAGCTCTCACAAAGGATAGAGAAAGATGGCGAACGTTTAGGCTTTAAGAAAGATAAATTTGCGTGGAAAAGAAGAGCGAGTATAGACTCTTCAAAGAAGTATTTGACCTAGAAGAAAGCGGAAAGAGGGATAAAGGTTGAGAATCAACCTAAAGAATAGGAGACCTATATCGGTTCTAGGCTGCAAGTACAAAAATTGAGGTTTTGAACCCTGAGGATGTACTTTGATACTTGTTCTCAAGATATGGAAATTTCGGGACGAAATTTATTTAAGGGGGGTAGAATGTAATACCCCGAAATATTTTAGAAGGTTTAATTCAACTTATGTTAACCTTTGGTAAGTTAGAAAATAAGCTGGGTCCTTAAAGGACTCAAATAAAGGAAAATCGCAGCCAGGGAAATCTGTTAAATCTAATTTGGTCAAAAATTGCCTTAAAAATATGTTATGATATTTTTCTCAGGTTGATAGAAAATATTTCAAGAATCGTGCCAACCTTTGAAATTTCAAATTTCGAGTTCAAAAGAACTCTTGGCACAACTTTAAGTTGAAAAATAATAAATTTAATAGAAAAAGGCACATCCGTCATTATCCAATTTCTTTTTTAAAAGATTATCTTATTCTTAATTATCCTATTCTTTTTCCATCATTATCCTCTTTCTTTTATTCATTATTATCCTATTTATTTTTCCTCTATAAATAGGAGCTTAAGGTTTCATTTTTCATTCATTTTCAAAATCGAAACGCCGAGCAGCTTCCAGAGAATATACAACTCTAGTTTCCTATTTCAATTCTGAAATAGTCATTTTGAAGGTGTCAACGCGTAGATCACGAATACATGATTGAAATGATGACACGAAGGATGATCACGATGAAAAATCATCGTGACCGCTGCCAATTCCTCGGAGAAGGTACTTTCTCCGATTCTGGTCATTCGGACCGATGAATTTAGAAATTTCAAGTTCTAAATATGCTTATATTTCGATTATCTTTAATTCTACCGATTCCGATTTTTGATGTTGTGAGTTTTCGGAATTTTTCCCCGTTTTCATTTTATGTAAATCTCAGATCTACTCTTCCTGGATAGTCGTATTAGAAATCTTCTTTTTATAAATAGCCTTTGATCATTTGGATCTTGTAGTTAACCGGAATAGATTTTTGATTTCTCGTCGTTTGAAATCCGGATCCGAATATTATATTATAAATCTGTCAGTTTCGAATTTATGATCTAGCCGTCCGATCTTTGATCTGATTACACCATTAAATTCCTTATTTTCTGCAATATCAAAAATTGTACTTTTGAGCGAAAATCCAACGAGTATCGATCTCAATCGAGACCGATACATTTCAGCTAAAATCTGTGAGTTTTTGTCCCGTTTCACCCATTTTGGGTCGTCAAATCAAAAACGTTTCTTCTCGAAAGTTACTCGAAATAATATTTCCTATGCTCCCGTCGAATTTCGTAATTTTCGGATGAGTTTTGAATAATATCGATTATTTAATATAAGCAGTTATTTTTATACTGGAGTCATGTGTTATCGAAAAATTCTAAAACTCTCAAACTATAGTTTTGGCATATATAGGATGGTCCTTGAATATTTTCATAATTTTTGAACGGTTAGAAAGTACCGTGGCACAAATCTGATAAAAATCGATTAAAATGGCAAGTTTTGAAAAGAGACCCCTGTCAAATCGGTTGGTCCCAATAAATCAAGAATAATATTTTGGAATTTATTTCCTTCTTTGTCGGAATTATTCGAGGTCTCTAGAGTCGCGCAATCTATTTCTAAAAAGAATAAAATTAAATAATAGCTCGGATTACAGTAGATTAATTTTCGAAAATATAGTAGTCGTTCTGAGCTGAAGATCAATCCTTGTAGGATTTGCGTGACTTACGAGGAAGGTGAAGGATTGAATCTCGAGATGGTTAGAGCATCTTAGCCTAGGGGAACCAGGGAAGGACTTCTGTATGTATAAGGTGGGTTATACTACTATATCTTTGCAAATTGTATCTTTCGAGTTATTAAGCTCTGCTTTGTTAAAATTGCATATGTGACTATCTGTGTTAAATATTTACGTGCTACTGTATGTTGTCGGAGTCTCATATACCAGCGCTGTGTCAATGTGAGTAGCTACAGTATGCATGCATTGTTTGTCCTGCCCTACTCCTTGTCGGTGAGACTAAAATGAAACACGTATTGATTATACTCTTTGGGTATACTATGGCCATACTCAACGTTATGCGCTGGTGATGTAGTTTGGGTTGCGGGCAGTGACGGGTTATACTCTTAAGCGCTTCACGATAAAATGTTTTGGTGAACTTAGGTTGCTTCCAACTTTTAAACCTCCTAAGTTTCACTATCTGCATGAACACAGATAGATTACTTTAATAAAATGATTTGCATAACTTGAATTATAAAACTTGCCCACTGAGTGCATTAGTACTCAGCCCAAATCTTTTCAAACATTTTCAGGTAAGTAGGCTGGAGCGTGGAAGTGACGAGGCTGAGATATGGGCTGTTATGATTTACATATTTTTCTGTTGTCCTTTTTGTTAGTATTCTGTTAAGAATTGAGCTTTCGCACTTATGGTATTCTTTTGCTAAATGCTAAGAACTCTGATCTTGGTATTTTGTTGATATGATTCTGCTTCTCTGATTCTGAACATTTGTTGACTTCCTAGTTAACATGTATCATATGCTTAGCTACATAATTATTCCAAGGGGAGGAAGCCCGCCTTTCGTTATGAGTAATTGATCATTCATTTTGGCCTATGGAAGGGCTTCATTTGTTCAGCATATTGGTGTCTGTTTCTTTTGTCGACCTATGAATGGGTCTATTAATTGTTGGTATCTGGTTATTTGTTTCTGTTTGGCCTATGAAAGGGCTTATTGAATTGTTACAGCTTCCATTCTTCTCTTATAAGCCGTTATAAATGGGGATTCGCTCTAGTTACAGAGGTTATGCTGTCTAATTTTTCGGAAGGCATAACCTATCTTTGGCATACTCGGTTGTTAAATTTTATTCTAAAGATTAATTTTTTTTTGGATTATCACCCCGTTGTTAATTAAACTACCCCATTTCTTTCCCGCTTCTTAATTCCCACCCCCGTGGCGTCCATTTCCACGGTCTTTTGGGACCGGGGCGCTACAGAGTTTGATGTAAAAAATCAATTTATTTCTTATTGCTTCAAATTCAATGATTTATAATTATTGGAGTTTATTATGCTCATTGTTTAATTGCTCATATGCTGGTGTGCTGCAATAAATTATACAGAAACTAATAAGAAATTATAAATTTAATTCTTAATTGCAGTCTGCAGATTGGAGTTTACAATTTAGCTCCGGCCTTCGGACAGCGGCTAGCGGCAGACTCTGGTAGTCACTCGATCGAAAATTTAGACAATCGACGATTGGGTTTTATCGCTTATTTGCTCTAAATTTTAATATTTAAATTTTGTTGGTTGTGTTTATTTGCTTGCTTTAATTTTAAACATGAACTCTAGAAAATATCCATCATGAAGTCAAAAATGAAATAAAAGAAAAAGAAATGATGAGTTAATTAAAGCTCAAAGAGGAGCTCTTGATAAGTTTTTTAAATCTAGTTCTTTAGCCGAAGAAGTTAATACAATTGAGAATGAGAATGATGATTTGAATGAGAATGAGAATGAGATTGACGATTTGAATGAGAATGAGAATGATGATTTGAATGAGAATGAGTTTAATGATGTTGATGATTTGAATGAGAATGATGAGTTGAATGAGCTTCATGATTTGAATGAGAATGTTGCTTTGAATGAGCATGATAATTTGAATGAGTATTAAAAAACTTATGTTTTGAATATATTTGATCCAAGAACTTGGGATAATATTGATAATAAAACTAGAGATATATTGATAGAGAACTGTCCTTTAAGAGAGAATAATCTCAAGTTTCCTAAAGATAAATTTTTTAGACATTTTTCATATGATTATTATGAAAGAAAGTTGCCAAATGGAGAGAATCAAGATAGAAAAGGGCTAGTATATGTTGGGGTTTTTTCGAATTAAACCACTGCAGGATCATTTGGTTGTTCATTAGTCCATGTTCATGAAAATCATATTTTTATGTCACATGCATGTTTATCACGTCACGCACAAAATAATGTAAAATGAATCTAATAAAGCGGAAGACATAGATTCAAATTACTTACAATTGTCAGACGGTCTGAGGACAATATTAAAGATCTAATCTTATTGTTGAATGAATATAGAATTGGTGCTACCTACACCTCAAAAATTAACCACTACAATTCCATTCCAAGATCTTCTGTTGTATTCCCGAACTGTATATAGATTCAGAGTGGGCTGAAATCTACTGGATAAGTTTGTGAAATCTGTGGATAACTTTGAAACACAAAGAGGGGCTGATTTCTGATCCTCAAATTTTCGTCCCCCCTCCCTCCTTTATATAGGGAGATGGGAGAAAATACAGTTTCCCAACCCTACTGGGATTGGGCATCTATCTCAAGTTCAATATCCAGTCCACTATCAGTCAATTGGGCTACAACAGGGATCTAAAAGAATATTAAATTGGCCCACTAATTTATTTAATATCTAATATCCAATAATCTTAAGATATAATTAAATAAATTAAGTTTTACTTTTATTCCACTAAAGAAGTAAAACTGACCTACCAATTTAATACATATTTTCTAATATGTTTTCTCCTTTAGTCCAGCCATTCCCTGTGCTTAAGATATAATGTTCATTAATTAATTATGTCAGCCTCTGAAAGCTATAATTAATTAACATCGAAAACCTTGAGGAGTACCATACAAGCTTTATTCATGTACAGAATAAATTTCACCTGCAAGGTTTCAACATGAACATGTGTTTTCTCAAGAGAACATCATCAACCTAGCGCACCACGACACGGTGCTCATGCATACTGCTCGAAACATCATGTATATATTGTTATTATCTAAGATATCGAATTCGATCTACGAAAAGATCTCATCCATTGATAAATCAAAGTAACAAACAACACACACATATGTTCGCCAATATCACATGAGTTCATAACCCGAACTCTGTGAATCTTTATTCTCTCAGTAACTGGATCAGAGACAGAGAACAGTATCCTATCGTGATCCTTCTCAATACACTAACGAGTGTACTAGAATAATCAGTTAATCAAGATAAACTAACTTATTAGATTATTCTACGGTGTACCGATGGTCTGTTCAGGACCATCTAAGCCGTGAGCTCTTAAATACATTACAATGTTCTAATGATATGATCTCACCGTGTGACTCCCCACACCATATCATCTACAATCAGTACTACAAATATGCATTAAGACAACACGAAATGGACAACGGTTTTAGTGAACAACCGTTGTTATTCAAGAAATTACAAGGGTTTTAGACAAAACTGTTGTCTATGAGCGCATTTTCCTAACAAAATTACAACGGTTCAAAAAAACATGTTGTCTTCATGCATATAAGACAACGGTTTGTATAAAACCGTTTTCTATGTGCGTATTTTTGCCAACAACGGTTATTATAAAACCGTTGTCTAACTCCATAATTAAAATTTAAAAAGAAAATATAATCCAACTCCAATTCACAAAAGAGAAAAAGTCCATTTGACGGAAGAATTGAAATCCCCTTTCTTCTTCGAAATCTTCAATTCAAGTTCTTCCGTTCATCATTCTTCGCTAAGTAAGATATGATGTAATCCCAATTTTAAAAGCCTTACTTCATCCTGCGGCGTTCTATTCTGAGTAATATATGATTGTCCCCAATTTTGAAAGCCCTACTTTAACGCTCGCCGTTCTTCTCTTAATCAGTCATAAATTTTCACGGTAGAACCAAGCCAAAAAGTGTAAGCTCTCGTGGAAGATAAGCCGATAAGTGTATACTCTCATTGAAAAGTTTTTTTTTTAATTTTGTGTGTGCTTGATTGTGTTCAATGAATAGGGTGTGTATCGTGATGATAATGGCAAACTTGTTGGGCTGGAATGCGTCAGAGAAGCCGAGAGAAGAATCGCCAGCGATTTGAACATGTAATCTTTTCTTAATTTATTATTGTGAATTCTTTCTCGCAATTTCAATGCATTTCTTTTTCGTTCACAGTTTTGCAGTGGTCTCCTGTTTCAAACTATAGTTCCATGCTCATTTCTACTTGCTATTTTGATTTCCCTTTTAGCTGCTAGAGGATAATGATTTTTGATTGTGTTTAGCTGCTATACATAATTTATCCGCTCAGTCCCATATCTTACTTGCTCGAGTTCAAAAGGAGAAACTAGAACTATAATTCCTCAACTCCACCAGTATAAGATCTACCTCCAGTTCGTAATTTTTTATTTTTATTTTTCTAAATTTCTGCTAAATTCTGAGTTTTTTGGGGTTGTAATAGTAGTAAAATGAAGACAGCGAAATCAAGTCTGATGGTTTGAATTGGTTGGTCTAATTTTAGCTTGTATATGTCATAAGGGTAAGAATTTGTTCTTGCATTTTTCTTGTGATGTTTTCTGAATCCATTTTATATCACTATTGTGACCATGGTTGACTTACCTCTTTATTTATCATAGTGATACTGGAACTGATTCACCATTATGAATGTTCATTTAAATTTGTAGTACATTGTTTTTTGCAAACTAGTCCTATAAAAAGTTATTGCAGATAGTTAAATAATTGTCATATGTCAAGCCTAATGGGTTTTACTGTCATGTATATATACTTTTTCATGATGTCAACCTTTCACCAGAATCAACATCATACCTTATGTCCTCTTCACTTAACTTATTGTACTTGTTCCCTACTCGTACGTAGGGATGGTAGGTTCAAGGTTATCGGTGGTGATAATATTGAAGGACTTCTGATTTCTTCGAAGTTGTTGCCTTACAATTACTTAGAGGTCAGTTTTGTGACTTTGGATGGTCCTCAAAAATCTTCCTTAACTTTTATCCTCCTATCAGATATCTTAGGCACCTAAAAATGGCCTTTGCATGGATTTATGTGCAAATATGATTTTGTATAATTTACTGACCTAGAAACTTAACTGGCACCATGCTTTAAGCTGCTAGTGCTTCTCTTAATAGGATGCGCAACAAGAAAAGTTTACATCAACAGGTGATCGAGATGCCTATTGATAACTCACTGGTAGCCATCATAAACTAAATTGTGATACCAAAAGCTACAACTAACATATATGATCTGCTTAACATAATAGGTCAATCTTTTTCTTCTCTAGCGAAGTTAGCTCTTTTTATTTTCTAGCTAGTACAGAAATCCCAGATAATTGAATGTGTATGAGGGACCCAACCTGCTGATCGATAAATTTTAATGGCCCTTTTCATATTTTGATTGTTAGCTCTTCCATACTTGAATTAATGCCCTTCTCTGGTGTTTGCAGAAAATATTCATTATTCACTATAGTAAACAGGTTCAACTACAAGCTATGTATGTTAATGTGGAGGCCTTCTATAATTTTGCTAGGCTGATTGATTATCATTTTATATTGGTATATCCTCCATCATCTAGGAGTCGGTTCTCTCTTCAGTTGTTTTGTTAATATTTTAGCAATTTATTGTTTTCTACTTCTCACTATTCTTCTCTTTTGTAGTTTCTGCAGAATCATGGTTTCATAGTTAGCATTACAAATGAAGATGATATTCAGGTGTGCATATTAATTTCTCTTTATCTTACATCATTGGTCACTGGAAAAAATGCTTCTGATTTCTAGTTATCTAGAATCACAACCCAGTGTCTTGGTAGTCACAAAATGCAGACATCATTAGCCCATTTATATTTACACGTTAATGCTATTTTTGTTTTCTACCATTGTACACTTATTGAATATATAAGACCTTTAGCAATTGAATAACATTGATAAAGTAAATATCATTTGCACATTGATATAATGTGGAGGCTTGCATTACTATTATTTTATTCTCTTTATTTAGAAAAACTCATGCATTAGGTGATGGATTCTGCGCAAATACGTTACAAGGGTGGTGTTGATATGTGTGTACCATTCAATCTCGAGATTTTGAAGTGTGCTAATGAGACACGCAAGCTGTTAAGCTCCGCTGCACTTTCCTAATAGATTATAATTCTACAATATTTATGGCACAAATAATGAGACATCACATAGTGTTTGGTAATTAAAATCTAATATAATTCTTCATGTCAAATAAAATGATCCATATCTGCTTTGTTTCTTTTTTTCTTTTTTTTTTCTTAATTCCCAAGATAGCAACTTGTGGTGTTATATTTCTATATTTTTCAGCTATAATATTTGTTTGTCATTGACCATGTTTAATTCTTTTATACTACTGTTGATATGATGTTTTTCTTGTCTTATGGAATGGGGCAGTTTAAAGAGTTATGAACCAGAATTTATAGTCTCTACCCCAGAAAGACTCCTAGAACTTTTGTCCTTGAAGGCTATTGACATATCTAACTTGTCCTTAATGGTAAGTTTAAATAGCTTTATTCTTTTCTTATAGTAGAATACAATGGCTGAGTTGAGACAACTATATCATGCACGGTGGAGATGTTAAAATAACAGATGTTGCAAAATCCGTGAGTGATGTTTTCTCTATGCTTGGTACAATTCCACTATCATATTCTAAATGATGATGGCAACTTATTCAATGTAGAGCTCATTATAAATTAACCTCTGCTAATATTGCCAGCACATGCGTTTTAGAACCTGCAACTCAAATTGATCCTAGTATGTGCTTTCGCAAACATGGTTAAGATCATCTCAAAATACACCCCTTGTAAGATTTAATGTGGAATTCGTGAATACCATCTCTTGTCATTTTCCCGTAACTTTGGGATTTGATTATGTAGCTTCTATGCAGAAATCAGAAACTAGCATGAAGCTTGAATGGGAGAATTGCGTGCTTGATTATGTATAAGATCATTTTGCAAGGTAATTTTGTTTAGATTTACAACTGATGATTTTTAAATTGCAATATTGATGTTTGAATGTTTAATGGTGGGACTCGACGACTTGTATCGGTGTTGGTTGATTTCGAAAATGTTAATGTTTGACATTGAATCAATGCAGGTACTTGATATTGATGACCATATGAGAGGAGTGTATGATTTATGTAATTGAACATTTGATGTGTATTTTTTTATTTGTATTTAGAGATTATTGAAATTTGCGTAAATTTGTATCAAGATATTGTACTTTGGATGAATTTGTATCAAAATATTATATTTTGGATGATTAATTAATTAGCATATTTGGATTTTATCAATGTAGTGTTTATTTATTAGAGATTTACAGGTTTTACATTGCAACAAATAAAATCGTGTAATTTTAACATTAAAAAAAATTACAAAAAATTCACAACGGTTTTCTAAAAATACCGTTGTGAAATTACAACGGTTTTGGAATCACCGTTGTGAAATAACCGTTGTGAATTTCACAACGGTTTCATAAAAAACCGTTGTAATTTGACAACGGTTTCAAAAAACCGTTGTTATTCCAGTTGATAGACAACAGAGAAAAATAAGACAGACAACGGTTTCAAAACTGTTATAAATTTACAATGGTTTTTGAACCGTTGTCTATGTGCGTGCAAAATTTACAACACCCAAATTTACAACGGTTTTGAAACTAACTAGACAACGGTTAAAAACCGTTGTCTTTATAGTTTTTTGTAGTAGTGAATGTAAGTATATGGAATTGCATAAAATAATTATAGAACATAATCTAAATGCAAATAGTGACTACAATAACTTTCATTTCATATCATCATATCATCAGAAAAGTATACAAAGACAAGTCTTCCAGTATACAAAACTAACAATCTCCCACTTATACTTGAAGCATGTCTTTCAAGCATAATAACTAACTGGCTAACTCTCCAATCAAAACTATCAACTCAAACTGTGCTCTTAGGTCTGCATCTCATTCCCATTTTCTCCTCTCTTAACGATTTCTCGTATAAGATGGTACTTTCTCTCTATGTGTTTACTTGCCTTGTGGGTTCTGGATTCCTTTGAATTTGTCATTGCACCAGAGCTATCACAGTATATCGTGATAGTCTTAGGTAAGTAAAAAACCACGCCCAAGCCCACTAGGAACCCGCGGAGCCAGACAGCCTCTTTTGAAGCCTCAGAGGCAACTACATACTCGGCTTTCATGGTAGAATCCGCAATGCATTTCTGCTTAATGCTCCTCCATGCGATGGCTCCACCTCCTAATGTAAACATATAGCCCGAGGTAGACTTACTCTGATGTTTGTCGGATTGAAAATCTGAGTCCGTGTAACCCAAAGGCACTAGACTATCAGAGTGGAAAACCAACATGTAATCTCGAGTCCTTTTAAGGTACTTGTTAATGTTTTTGACTGCAGTCCAGTGACCTTGTCCAGGGTTAGACTGATATCTGCTTACCATGCCAACGGCATAACATATATCAGGCCTAGTGTATAGCATAACATACATCAAACTTTCCACAGCCGAAGCATATGGTACTTTCTTCATTTCCTCTATCTCAGACTGTGTTTAGGGACACATTTCCTTGGATAGATGAATTCCATGCATGTAAGGTATAAAACCTTTATTGGAATCTTACATGCCAAATCTAGCTAGTACTGTATCGATATAAGTTGCCTGGGACAGACATAACATCCTTTTCTGGTGATCTCAAATGATCTTGATGCCAAGGACATGTCCGGCTTCACCCAGATCCTTCATATCAAACTGCTCGGACAGCCATACCCTAATGTTCGACAACGCCTTCTTACTGTTTCCAATAAGTAAGATATCATCAACATAAAGTACGAGGAATGCCACCACGTTTCTGTCACATTTTTTGTACACACAGCTCTCATCCGGACTTTGTATGAATTCATATGACTGGATAACTTCATCAAATCAGATGTTCCAAGATCTTGATGTCTGCTTAAGTCCATAAATGGATCTCTTAAGCTTACACACCAAGTGCTCTTGGCCCTTAGCAATAAATCCCTCTGGTTGCTTCATGTGGATGTTTTCTTCAAGACTTCCATTTAGGAAAGCTGTCTTGACATCCATCTGCCAGATGTCATAATCCAAATGAGCAGCGATAGACAAGAGAATTTGGATTGACTTAAGCATGGCTACCGGTGAAAAGGTTTCCTCATAATCGATCCCTTCTTTCTGAGTATACCCTTTTGCCACCAATCTTGCCTTGAAGGTTTCAACTTTCCCGTCAGATCCTCTCTTGCGCTTGTAGACCCACTTATAGCCAATGAGTTTTACCCCATCTTGTGATTCTACAAGTTCCCAGACTTGATTGTGATCCATAGATCCAATCTCATACTCCATTATAGTTTTCCAAGAATCCGCATCTTTATCTCGAATTGCCTCATCATAGGTCGTGGGATCCAATTCATTGAGACCCTCTGGGAAATCTGAAGCCTCTCCCAGACCAATGAATCTATCAGGTTAGTGTACAACCCTTCCACTGCGACGAGGCAGTTCCTATACTTCTATGACACGTTGTGCAGTGTTTGGTGGTTCCCCTTCTTGTACAACTGGTGTAGGATTCGATCCTCCCCTTAACTCCTCAAGGATGATTTGACTCCTTGGTTTGTGGTTTATAACATAGTCTTTTTCTAAGAATCGAGCATTGGTGCTAACAATGATCTTCTGATCCTTAGGACTATAAAACAAACCACCTTTCGTTCCCCTAGGATATCCAACGAACAGACTTACATCAGTATAAGGAGCCAGTTTATCAGCTTCCTTGTCCAACATGTGTGCTGGGCTACCCCAAATCTGAATATGGTTCAAACTGAGTTTTCATCTAGTCCATAGTTCTGTGGGTGTAGCAGGAATTGATTTTGATGGAGCCAACTTGAGAATATAGGCTGCCGTTTCCAGGGCATATCCCCAGAATAAAATGGGCAACTCAGAATAACTCATCATCGATCTAACCATCTCTAACAATGTTCAATTCCTTCTTTCCGCCGCACCATTCTGTTGTGGCATTCCAGACGCAGTCAACTGGGATATAATCACATTCTCTGCCATGTAATCTCTAAATTTGCTTGATACTTCTACCTGTTCGTTTCTTCGCTTCCGCCTTAAACTCTTTGAATTTCTCAAAGTATTCAGACTTGTGACGCAACAGGTAGATATAACCATATCTAGAGTAATCATCAATGAGAGTGATGAAATACTTAAACCCTCCTCGAGCTTGAACTGACATAGGGCCACATAGGTCAGAGTGAATCAAATCTAATAGCCCTTCGGATCTATTTCTTTTTGACTGGAAAGGACGCTTGGTCATTTTACCTTCCAAACAGGATTCACACAAAGGAAACGATTCCAGTACCAAAGAAGACAATGATCCATCCTTTACAAGCCTTTGTATCCTCTTAAGGTTAATATGACCTAGCCTTAGATGCTAAAGATAGATTTGATTCAATTCCGAAGGTTCTTTTCTCTTGTTAGGGTTTATGATCGATGTATTCAATAGTTGTCTTTGCGTAGTGTTTTCAATTGGTTTAAGAAAGTATAAGTGTCTATCTAATCTGCCAGAACAGATAAAATATTTACCACTAAAGATAACTACTTTTGTTATCAAAAGAAACAGAATATCCATCCATAATCAATTTAGAAACTTAAACCAAGTTTCACCTAAAACCAGGCACATAAAGACAATCTTTCAAAACCAAAGTTCTATCACTACTGAAAGGTAAAACAACGTCTCCCACTGCAACAACTATCACTCTCGTAGCATTGGCCATGTGGATGGTGATCTCATCCTCACTCAGCTATCTTTTTACCAGAAACCCTTGTAAAGACATGCAAATATGATCAGTAGCTCCAGTATCTACTACCCATGACTGGGTAGAACAAGTTGTTAAGCATGTTTCCACAACCAGAGTGTGAGATGTACCTCTCTTCTTCTTCTTGTCAGGACACGCCTTCTTTCAGTGACCTGGTTAGCCGCACCTGAAGCACTTAGTCTTCGATTTGAACTCCTTATGAGGAATCTTTGGCTTTGGCTTCTTTACCTTAGGCGCCTCATTTGCAGCCTTCTTAGGTGCATTTTTCTTCTTCCTTTTTCCACCAGAAGAAGACATGCCTCTTTTAACTATGTGGGCCTGAGGATCGCTCTTTTGGAGCTATTTAGCTGCCGGAAGATCTATGAGCAATTCAGTCAGGCTGACATCCCTTTTAATCATGTTAAAATTCAGCATGAACTGCTCAAACTTCGAGGACAAGCTATGAAGAATAATGTCAATTTGAGAATCGCCATCTAGCTCTCCACCTAAGGTCTCGATCTCAGATAAATACCCTATCATCGTGAGAATGTGATCCCTAACAGGTGTGGAGTCAGACATTCTAACATCTATTAGTTTCTTCATTACAAAATGGCGTGCCGAGCGGTTCTGATGACCGAATAGCTGTCTAAGGTTGTACATGATATCATAAGTGGTTTTCATAGGCTCATGCTGATGTTGCAACACATTTGACATAGATGCCAAGATGTAACAGCGTGCTATCTCATTAGACCTAACCCACTTATCATATGCAACCTTTTGGGCTTCGTTAGAACCCTCATCTAGCTGTGGAGGACAAACCTCATCAAGTACAAACTTGTATCCCTCAGTAACAAGAACTAAGTTAAGGTTACAAAGTCAGTCATTGTAGTTTTCACCGACAAGTTTGTTTTCTTTGAGGATTAAGGACAGATTGGAGAGTGCCATTGATGATATGAAATAACTGAAATTAAAACATGCAGTACAGTCACAAAACATGTTTAGGATAAATAGTATATAATCAAAAACTTCACAAAAATTATATACTTTTCCACCGACACTTTAAAAACGTCTTTTATAAGCCACGATAGTGTGGACATTTATAAAATTCATTTTTAAATAGGTTAAAGCTTTAATTTACCTCCAGTTGAGTTTCCTTACAACAAGAAAATTAATAGCTGGATAATAAACACGGTCATGTAATCATCTAACTGATAAGCCACGATCGTGTGAACGTTTATCAATACATTACATCTAAGTGGGCACACCATTATCTTCACACCAAGAGCACTATTTGAATTTAACCGCTCCAGATGGAGGAGTCAGTTAGTTCTAATACTGTTCTACAGCTATCCATTTAGGAGATTTAATTTCTAGAGAAATCTGTGATATGACACATCCGATATGGAGGAAGACTGATGTCAATGCGCATGCCCATCACTTCTCAATTAAACCAGATTTTAATGGAGACCGTATGAGATTTCTACATACTTTGGTATGAATCTCTCCCACTTAGTTAGTTATGTTTGAGGTTTCATTTTATCCCATTATCCAACATGTAAACATCACATAAAATGATAAACATCCATTGCATGCTTCAACATAATAAGCAATAGTAATATTCCAACTATCATGGCTTATATCTCATGTTGACTGATGAGATAAAACTGGAAAGTCAGCTCCGGAAACAGGGCTTGGCCGCCGCCCCCTTCACCGTGCCTCGCTGAATACCCTAGCTCCATTTAGGGTTTCGGGATGTGAACCGGTGAACCTTCCTTTCTTGGTGCTGAACCACTTTCCTTCTTTAAGTTGATCTCCGATCTTTATTCAATACAGACTATCTATTCCAAAAGGAAAAATCTAATATTGCTAGAATAAAAATTACAACTCAAAAACTCGGTCTAATGGCTTTATATCTATTACATTAAAACAACGTAAAATAAAACCTAGACCTAATCCATGGGTTTTCTCAGTGATTAAAATCACGTAGCCAAACCGTCATACGGCCAACATTCATTCAACATAAACATACATCACATAAAATAAAGGAGCCATGATAGTTGGTAAACCTGCAAACAAACACAATCTACAAATCCAACAATCATGTATTATATGATCCACATAAAATAACATATGATATCTATGCATGAATATTAATAATATTCGAATTTTACAATTAATAAAATTAATTAATTCGATATTATCCACAAGATAAAAATTAGAAATTAAAATAATTATCCACCAATTTTAACTTGTAATTTCCGAAAATATCACTTAAAATAAATCTGGAAATTAATTATAATTATCCACCAAATTTCTTTAATATTTTCAAACCACCCTAATTAAATAATAATTGGATATCTTGATATAAATCAAGAATCTAATCCAAATATTATTCATAAGAATCTAAATCTTTAAGGATAAGGTTTGAAGATTTGATCCACTTCAAAATCTTCCAAAACCTATCCAAAATTAAATTCTTATGACAATTGGATTTTGATAATTATTTGTATGTATCCAAAAATCACCTTATCCAATTTTAATCACTAGATTTCGAAAATACCAAATTAATAAATCTCGAAATTTGATCCACTTCAACTTCTTCCAAATTTAAAATTCTATTTTCAAATCTATCTAGATCAAAATTAGGTAAATTATGATATACACCAAATAATATCAAATCTTAATCCAACAACCATAATTTTCAAAAACCATCATCAAATAAATCTGAAAATTTGATTTTCATCAAAATCTTCTCCAAATTAATTTAACAAAATAAAAAATTACATAAACTTAACACATTTGGAAATTTTGACATTAATAAAAAACTATTCCAAATAAATAAGATAGGTTTCGAAATTTTCTAGAAAAATAAATCTGGAAATTTTGATCCACTTCAAATTCTTCCAAATTTAAAATTCTAATTTCAAACCTATCTAGATTAGAATTCGGCAACTTTTGATATACATCAAAAAATCACCAAATCCAATTCTAATCACCTCAAATATTCGACCCTACTCCAAATTAAAGCTGGAAATTTGATCTTGATCAAAACATCATCCAAACTTTAATTAAAAGGACCGAAAAATTTTAACACAAAAATAGGGAATTTTTTAACACATCAAAATCGAAATTTTGAAACCCAAATTTTCGAACCCCATGAAATAAAAATCTGAAAATTTGAAGAACATCAAATATCATCCCAAATCTTTATTACATGGCCGAAAATTCTTGTACCCTCAAAACTAGAAATTTTGATTTTTACATCTTAAATTCTTCAAGTTTTGAATACCATAAAATCGAAATACATAGCTAATTAAATCTGAAAATTTAAACACCATAAATTTATCATCAAATTTAATTATGTATATCGAATTATGCCCGGATTAATCCTAGAACAGTGCCAAAACCCGCTCTGATACCAGTTGTTGGGGTTTTTTCGAATTAAACCACCGCAGGATCATTTGGTTGTTCATTAATCCATGTTCATGCAAATCATATTTTTATATCACATGCATGTTTATCACGTCACGCACAAAACCATGTAAAATGAATCTAATAAAGCGGAAGACATAGATGTGAATTACTTATAATAGTCAGACGGTCTAAGGACAAGATTAAAGATCTAATTTTTCTGTTGAATGAATACAGAATTGGCGCCACCTACACCTCAAAAATAGGCCACTACGATTCCACTCCAAGATCTTTTGTTGTATTTCCGGACTGTATCTAGATTCAGAGTGGGCTGAAATCTACTAGATAAGCTTGTGAAATCTGTGGATAACTTTGAGAGACAAAGAGGGGCTGATTTTTGATCCTCAAATTTTCATCCCCCCTCCCTTCTTTATATAGGGAGGTGGGCGAAAATACAGTTCCCTAACCTTGCGGGGTTTGGGCCTCTATCTCAAGTTCAATATTCAGTCCACTATCAATCAATTGGGCTACAACACGGATCTAGAAGAATATGAAATTGACCCACTAATTTATTTAATATCCAATATCCAATAAAATTAGGATATAATTAAATAAATTAAGTTTTACTTTTATTCCACTAAAGAAGTAAAACTGACCTACCAATTTAATACATATTTACAAATATGCTTTCTCCTTTAGTCCAGTCATTCCACGTGTTTAAAATATAATGTTCATTAATTAATTATGTCAGTCTCTGACTGCTATAATTAATTAACATCTAAAATCTTGAGTAGTACCACACAAGCTTTATTCATGTACGGAATAAATTCCACCCGCAAGGTTTCAACATGAACCTGTGTTTCCTTAAGAGAACATTATCAACCTGGCGCACCAGGACACGGTGCTCATGCATACTACTCAAGACATCATATATACATTGTCATTACCCAAGATATCAAATTCGATCTACGAAAAGATCTCATTCATTGATAAATTAAAGTAACAAATAATGCACACATATGTTCGCCAATATCACATGAATTCAGAACCTGAACTCTGTGGATCATTATTCTCTCAGTAACTGGGTCAGAGACAAAGAACAGTATCCTATCATGATCCTCCTTAATACACTAACGAGTGTACTAGAATAATCAGTTAGTCAAGATAAACTAACTTATCAGATTATTCTACGGTGTACCGATGGTGTGTTCAGGACCATCTAAGCCGTGAGCTCTTTAATACATTACAAAGTTCTAATGATATGATCTCACCGTGTGACTCCCCATACCATGTCATCTACAATGTAAGTATATGGAACATTGCATAAAATAATTATAGAACATAATCTAAATGCAAACATTGACTACAATAACTTTCATTTCATATCATCATATCATCAGAAAAGTATACAAAGACAAGTCTTCCAGTATACAAAACTAACAGTATATTCTAAAGATCTAAACAAAGCATATTGTTTTTGTTGTAAATTGTTTAAATCGGTTCAAAATGTTAGTTTGCTTGCAAATGATGGTTTGAATGATTGGAAATGTTTATGTGATAGACTTAAAAATCATGAGAAGAGCATTGAGCATATCAACAATATGAAGACTTGGATTGATTTGCAAATTAGATTAAAATGCAATGAAACAATTGATAAAGGGTTACAAATGCAAATTAAGAAAGAGAAAGAACACTGAAAACAAGTTTTAGTTAGAATTATTTCTGTTGTGAAATGTGTTGCTAAGCGTAATTTGGATTTTCGTGGAGATAATGTAAAGATTTATCAAAATAAGAATGGTAATTTTTTGGGTTTGCTTGAATTAATTACAAAATTTGATTTGGTAATGGAAGAACATTTTAGACGTGCCCAGGACAAGGAAATTCATTATCATTACCTTAGTCATAAGATTCAAAATGAGTTGATTTTAACACTATCCTCTAATGTTAAAACTACTATAATTAAAAAAATAAAAGAGGCGAAATATTATTCGGTTATACTTGATTGTACTCCAGATACAAGTCATAATGAGCAAATGACTTTATTAATTCGATGTGTTGATATGTTACATTCTCGAATAAAAGTAGAAGAATATTTCATTGAGTTTTTAAAAGTGGATGATACATCAGGATAGCGCTTTTTAATGAATTGTAATCTGCTCTAGAATCACTTGGGCTTGATATTGATAATATGAGGGGAGAAGGTTATGACAATGGTTCCAATATAAAAGGAAAACATCAAGGTGTACAAAAGAGATTTCTTGAAATAAATCCAAGAGCATTCTATATGTCATGTGCTTGTCATTCTCTTAATTTAACAATATGTGATATGGCATATTCTTGTGTTAAAGCTATCTCATTTTTTGGAGTTGTACAACGCTTGTATACTTTATTTGCTGGCTCAACTAAAAGATGGAAATTTTTACAAGATCATGTTCAAACATTAACTTTAAAGTCATTATCAACAACAAGATGAGAAAGTCATGTTAATAGCATTGAAGCTATAATAACCCAACCTGATGAAATAAGAGAAGCTCTATTTGAACTGTCGAGGGTTAGTGAAGATCCAAAAATTAGAAGTGAGGCTGAGTCTTTAGCAATTCATGAATTTGAGAATTTTGAATTTATTCTGGGCATGACTATATGGCATAATATTTTAAAAAAAAAATTAATTTGATTAGCAAAAAATTACAATATAAAGATATGCAAATTGATGGTGCAATAGTTATTTTGAAAGGTTTGATTTCTTATTTTGAAAAATATATGGAGGATGGTTTTGAATCAGCCTTGACATTAGCCAAAGAACTTGCATCTAAAATGGACATAGATCCCATTTTTCCTAAAAAGCGTAAAAGTCATAGAAAGAAACAATATGATGAAAATTGCAATAAAGAGATTTCATTATCTGCTGAAGAGTCTTTTAGGATAGATTATTTTATTGTTGTAGTTGATATTGCTATTTCATCTTTAAAGAGTAGATTTGAACAATTGAAAGTTTTTGAAGATATTTTTGGCTTTTTGTTTTATTATAAGATGTTGTGTTCATTGTATGAGCATACATTGTATGAATGTTGTGTTAAACATCAAGATGCTCTGAAATATAATGATAAATTTGATATTAATGGTGATGATTTATATTCTAAATTACAAGTGCTACAAACGTGTTTTCCAACAAAATTAAATTCAATCATTGATGTTCTTGAGTTTGTTAAAAATGTGGACTGCTTTCCCAATGTTTCTATTGAATATAGAATACTATTGATTATTCCTGTTACTGTAGCATCAGCAGAAATAAGCTTTTCAAAATTAAAATTAATTAAAACATATTTGCATTCAACTATGTCTCAAGAAAGATTAAATGGGCTAGCAATTTTAAGCATTGAAAATGAAATATTGGAAACGCTTGATTTTGATGATCTTATTGATGATTTTGCTTCTCAAAATGCTAGAAGATCTAACTTATTTGGATAATTATTTCACACTTATTATTTTATTTTATTTTGTATGTTTGTAGGTTGTGATTGCATTTTTTTTTTCAAGACTTATGATGATGAAGATAATAGTGAAAGAAAATTCAAGATGCTCGGGACAAAAAAAATTAGGGCCCCTTTTTTTCATTTCTCCATGGGCCTCCCAATTGTCAGGGCCGGCCCTGGTTATAAACTGGGATTTTCAAATAGTCACAGAGGTTATGATGTCCGATTTTCCGGAGGGCATAACCTATCTTTGGTATACTCAGTTGTCAAATTTTATTCCAAACATTAATCCTTTTTGGATTAACACCCCGTCATTAATTTAACTATCCCATTTCTTTCCCGCTTCTTAATTCCCACATCGTGGCGTCCATTTTCATGATCTTTTGGGATCGGGATGCTACACATAGTGTTTAAGACATGCTATTATCAAGAATCAAATCTCCTATATCAAGACTAATACTACCGTCAGAGTATTCAGCAGAAACATAGCGGAAGAAAATCATGTAACCAGATAGAGCAGCAATGCTAAATCATGCTAACATAAAACATAACCTAGATTGAAACATCTAGATTGCATTCCTCAATACTATAGGCTTAAATCCTATAAGGAATACAATAATCAACCTAAAAGGCATCATTTATCTGAATAACTTTTCTCAACAATAATATCGATACAAAACATAACTTATGATCATGATCGTCTATACCTCATATAAATCAACTATAAGATATTATATCAAATCAATGCATCATGTACTTAATCAAGATCTCAAATAACAATTAACATAATCATGTTATAACTTCCGTCCTTTCTTTCTTTTCCTTTTCTTTCCTTGTACAGAGACTAATCAGACAGAGCATGAATTAATTTTATTGGATATTTCCCTTGCCTTCACATGCTTCTAGAGCTTACTAGCTCAAACCATATATATTTGGTTTAGAATTACCCACCTCGATGACGAGCACGTGGTTGCATGATAACTTCAGAAAATATCTTCATTTATCCCAACAAGCTCTGTGAGTCCTACAAGCGTTGATCTTTGACTCAGAACAACCACTAAATTTTCGGAATTTAATCTACAATAAATGGAGCTATTATTTAATTTTATTCCTTTCAAAAATAGATTGTGCTACTCTAGAGACCTCGAATAAATTCGACGAAAGGAAATAAATTCCAAAACGCTATTCTTGATTTAATGGCTCCAACTGATTTGATACAGGCCTCTTTCCATAACTTGCCATTTTATTCAGCGGACCTCAAATGCATTTTTTACTTGCCCAAAAATTATGAAAATAATACAGGATACTCTTATATATACGAGGACTCAATACTGAGACTTTGAGAATTTTTTGATAACTCAAGCTTCCGGCACAAAAATAACGGCTCATTTAAATAATCGAAAAAATTCAAAACTCGATACGAGATCATGAAACTTGGCAAACCTATAGGAAATAATTTTTGGAATAACTTTCCAGAAGAAACTTTTTCGATTTGACGACTTGAAATAGGCGAAAATAGCCAAAAACCGAAATGATGACGAACTCAACATACAAAACATAGAGAACTTCAAGATGCACAACATACTAAAATTTCAGATTAAACAGAGAAGAAACGAACCGAAATGAGGCATCGGAAGACAGCAGTTGCACAGGGACAGGGGCTGGCTGGCGGCGGTGACTTCGGCGATGGCTCCGGTAGTCTGCTGGCGGCGGGCGATGGCTCTTCGGCAGCCTTCCGGCATTCGACAGCTGCTCCCTCAGCACTCGCTCACACAAAACTTAACTTGGGCCTGCATGCCCGATTTACTCAGCGCAGGCCTACATTTTTCTCGTTCATCAACACGAACGAGAGAAAGAGAGAAGAGAAGAGAGGAATGAGCAATCCAAATGAATGGGGGAGGCCCCTATTTATAGGAAAAAGCTTGGCTTCCCCCGCAAGCCAATGCAATAGAAAAATACTGCTAAACTAATTTCGAACTCGATTAAAAGTTGTTTTATTCAATGGCGAGGTCCAAATGACCTCCAACACAAAATCCAAAAATACTGGGAGACTCGTTAGCTCGAGTACTATTGAACCAACTTGACTCGGGATGACGAAGGAGTCGTCTGAAGAAAAATGAAGAAAGATTCCCTTTTCAAAAATAGAATTACTATTCCACACAAGGGATAAATAAAATTTCCGAGCATTTGATTGACCTCTGATTGAAAATCTGAGAACGCCAACATATTTCTTGAGAAATTTCCTATAGGGATGGCTTGACGAAACAAGGCTCAAGTCAACACACGAGATTTTATGGATTTCTGAAAATCACATCCTTACGGAAAAACACTATTCACACTCTTACTTTATATGTTTTTCATCGCTGGCGTGTGGTCATTTCGCGGTCAGAACAATTCTCAAGAGAGAGTTATCTTTATGCCCACTGCAAGGCGTAGCCAGCTGACGTAAGTAAGGGTCAATCCCACGAGGAGCTGCGAATCCTATCTTCCAATGTCACTTTTCCAAAGGTTTTGAGGGTCATTGTGGTCTCCGTACTTTGTATGAAAAGACTATAAACTAAAATAACAAAACAAAACAAAACAAGAAAGGAAAATATTAATAGTAAAGTATTCCGGATTAGAACTCAGATTTTGAACTTAACAAACACTTGACCGATCATGGGCACGCTGATTACTTATGTGAATCTAATTATCTAGTTATAGGTAACGAATCTCACTCACTTACCCAATCTATCCTTTCTGTTTAGCTTAGAGGTGATCTCTCGTCCCCTAAACCCTAACCTGTTGCCTAACCCCGATCTCTCATATGACTGTAAACAACAAGGCAGCTGATACACCCTGTCCTAAGGAGGTGTCGGATCCAATCAAGGTGCCTGGAGGATCCGTGATGAGATCACGAGCTAAGAGGTTCAAGGAGAGCCTCAATGGGTTCATACGAGAGGTTTGGGAACAAGAGGAGTCAAGGAAACCCGTTTAAGGAGCCAAGGAGGAGGAACCAAACTAGAAGGTGTTGATATCGGCACAAGGCTAAAATCTTGGACATGAGGCTTTGGCGAATAAGGCGTGACCATGTCTTAGTTGCCAGAGGTCGGGACGAATTTTGAAGAACCTACTTAGAAGAAATCCAAACCCTTATTTAATATTTGGGTCTCGAAATTATCTTAGATCTTTTATTTAATTATTTAGATCAGATTTTAGTTATTTTCTTATTTAATTTTTGATTTTTAAGAGTCATAGTTTTACTAGGATTTATTTAAGGCAGATTCCTACCTTGAATAGAATTCTAGTTTAGGAAGTTTCCTAGTCTAGTGAGGATTTCTTTTTGGATCAGATTTTTTATTCCTTTTCCTTCATATTTTTCGTCCATCCTCACACTATAAATAGGGGATTTAGGTTTCATTGTTATTCAGACCATTATTAAATTCAATTATAAACTTGTGAGTTTATTTTCTCTCTGGAGAACTTTTATCCGAATTTCATAATATTTGTGAGATTCAATTTCGACTTATCAAATGGGTTCATCATCCCCGCTTGTGGCGTCTACATCAAAATCCAAGTTCATGTTTGCAATTGATCGCGGGTTACAAATTCACTAATTCGTGGTTCAACATCGTTGTGAGGCTACGGTTTAGATCCATCCATCCAACTCAGTGAAACTGATACAAGTCCTGGGAAGTTCTACAGTTTTCTTTGTCATGTGCCGGTGAGGATCGCATCAAGTGGTATCAAAGCTTCGGCTTTGTATCAGGTTCCATCTATCCTTTAAATTTTGTCCTTAATTTTCATTCCTTATATAAAAAAAATTCATTCACTTAAAAAAAAAGAGGTGTGAATAGTACACGTGAACAGTAAAAAAACTCTGGAAATTGTGTTGTTCGATCTTAGTCTTTCATTCTTGTTGGATTTTTGGAGACACGTTCAGTTATTTGGTTGTTCATCCTTAGATAGGTCGTTTGAATCGATTTAGATATTTTTGATTTTTGGATTGATTTCTTTGGAGAGGAAATTGAGAGTTTAGACATCCGTAGGAACTAAGTGCATAGATAATTGTAGGAGTCTTATTGCGTAGAATTCTAGTAGGAATTAGTTTGTTCAACTTTTCATTTAATTTTCGTTGTAATACGTTCTTATTCCTATCTTTTGAGTTCATTGTGATATAAAAAAAAGAAAAAAAAGAAAAAAAAAGAAAAAAGAGGCCGAAAAAAAAGAGGAGCCGAAAAAAAAATGTCTAAGAAAAATGCAGGTACTGAAGACAACACCGCTGGAGGTTCAGGAGGAGAATTAACCCCGGTGTTCAATCCAAAGTATACCATGGAGGCCCTACAGCAGCACCTATCAAAGCTGCTTAAAACCGAAATGGAAGTGTTACATGAGCGGATCGACAAGATGGAAGAGTCAATACAGGAGCAATCACAACCAGATCCTCGAGAGAACCGTGGAGGTCGAGGTGGAAGAGGCGGACGTGGAGGAAGAATCAAACCACAACGTTATCCACACGTCGAATGGTAGAGAAGAGGATATAAAGTGTCTGAGGAAGAAGAGGTGGAACACGAAGATAGGCAATCGGTTATTGGAGGTCGAAGAAGGGGAAGAGCTAGAGAAGATGACAGCTTGGGCAACATAAATATGAATGTACCTTCATTCAAAGGAACAAATGATCCAACCGCGTGTCTGGAATGGGAGCACAAGATGGAGATGCTATTTGATTGCCACAACTATTCAGAGCTGAAGAAGGTCAAATTAGCAGTAGTGGAGTTTTCTGATTATGCCATCAATTGGTGGGACCAATTGACCATTAGTCGATGGCGCAATCGGGAAAGGCCATTGGAGACATGGGACGATCTGAAATCGTTGATGAGAAAGAGGTTCGTGCCTAATCACTACTACATATAGCTTTACAACAAGCTCCAGACCCTGAGACAAGGTACAAATAGTGTAGACGAGTACTACAAATAAATGGAGGTGGCGATGATTCGAGCAGATATGGAGGAGGATAGAGAGGCCACCATGGCTGTTTTCTTGTAGGTTTGCATAGGGAGATCCGGGAGGTGGTGGAGTTGTAGCAGTATGTGGAGATGGAAGATGTGTGGCAAATGGTGATAAAGGTAGAGAATCAACTCAAGAGGAGAGATAACTCGACTCGAGGAAATTTATCTACATGGAAGTCTAACTCGACTTCTAACTCTATCCTATGGAAGTCGGCGAGCCAAGGAAAGAAGGAGAAAAAGAAGCCCGTTCACTAAGCTGAAGTAGGAAGCGGCGGCGGCAACTGTAACCAATCATCAGAAGATGCCCGGGAGCCGAAATCGAGACATCAAATGCTTCAAGTGTCAAGGTCGAGGCCACATAGCCAGTCAGTGTCCAAACCGGCGTGTGATGATTTTGAAGGATAATGGGGAGATCGTAACAGATAATGAGGAGGTTGATCCGGATATGCCCGTATTATTGGAGTCAAGTGATGAGGAGGAGGAGTACACAGCACCCGAGTCACTTGTTTTGGTTGCACGCAAGTCTCTAAGCTTGCATACCAAAAGTGTTGATGAGGTGCAAAGGGAGAACATATTCCATACCCGATGCCACATCAAGGATAAGGTATGCAGTATGATTATTGATGCTGGAAGTTGTACTAATGTAGCTAGTGTTGTGATAGTGACCAAGCTAGGATTGCCAATTCTCAAGCATCCTGAGCCATACAAGCTACAATAGTTGAACGACAGTGGAGAGACCAAGGTGAACAAGCAGGTTCGAGTGCCTTTTCGGATTGGCAAATATGAAGACAAAGTTCTTTGTGATGTAGTACCCATGCAAGCCAGACACATCTTGTTGGGGCGTGCATGGCAATTCGATAGGAGAGTGACTTACGATGGCTTCACAAATAAGTACTCTTTTGTACTTAACAAGAAGACGGTGACACTAGCTACTCTAACAGCTTCACAAGTGTATGAGGACCAAGTAAAGCTACAAGAAGAAGCTGAGTTTATGAAGAAGAATGAGCGGGCGGCAGTGGCTATTGAGCCGAAGGAAAAAGCCCGAAGATCTTATTTTACCATGGCAAGTGACATCAAGTGGGCCGTGCAAAATAAGAAGCCCATGTATTTGATGGTTTGCAGAGATTTACTAGAAACTAACAAACTTGACAAGTCTTTGCCAAGTCCTATTTAATCTCTCTTGGAGGAATTTGTTGATGTGTTTCCTGAGGAGATGCCACCCGATTTACCACCAATAATGGGAATCGAGCATCAAATCGATTTTGTGCCCGGTGCCACTTTATGTAACTGGCCAGCATACCGAAACAACCCTGACGAGACAAAGGAGCTCGAAAGACAAATCCACGAGCTGTTGGAAAAAGGCCAGGTGAGGGAGAGTTTGAGCCCATGTGCGAGCCCGGTCTTGCTCGTGCCCAAGAAGGACTCGTCCCTTCGTATGTGTGTCAACTACAGAGCCATCAACAATATCACGGTAAATTATTGACATCCTATACCCCATCTTGATGACATACTTCACGGGTTGCATGGTGCTTGTGTGTTTTCTAAGATGGATTTGCGTAGTGGTTACCATCAAATTAGGATTAAAGAGGGGGATGAATGGAAAACGGCATTTATTACTAAACTTGGATTGTATGAGTGGTTGGTAATGCTGTTTGGTTTGACAAATACTCCTAGAACTTTTATGCATCTTATGAACCATGTTCTACGTGCTTTCATAGGTAGATTTGTTGTGGTTTATTTTGATGACATATTGATCTATAGTAAAACTATGGATGAGCATGAAGATCATTTGAGGAATGTTTTACAAGTTTTAAGGAAAGAACAATTGTATGCTAACCTTAAAAAGTGCACCTTTTACACCGATAGAGTTGTTTTCGTTAGCTTTGTTATGAGTGCAGATGGAGTGCAGGTGGACAAAGAGAAGGTGCGAGCCATCCAAAAATAGCCGACGCCTACCTCTGTTGGAAAGGTTTGGAGTTTTCATGGATTGGCAAGTTTCTACCGCTGTTTTGTGCCACATTACAGTAGCATTACAGCCCCGATGACTGAGGTGATAAAAAAGAACATGGAGTTCAAATAGGGCGAAGCTCAAGAACGAGCTTTTCAAACACTCAAGGAAAAGTTGACACACCCACCGGTACTATCTCTTCCTGACTTTATAAAACTTTTGAGGTTGAGTGTGATGCTTCCGGTGTTAGTATTGGTGCAGTTTTGATGCAAATGGTTCGACCAATTGCATACTTCAGCGAGAAGCTGGGAGGTGCCACTGTAAATTACCCAACATACGACAAGGAGTTGTATGCATTAGTACGAGCATTGCAGACATGGCAGTACTACTTGTTGCCCAAGGAGTTTATGATCCATACTGACCATGAGTCGTTGAACCATTTGAGAGGGCAACACAAGTTGAACAAAAGACATGCAAGATGGATGGAGTTCATCGAGACATTTCCAAACGTCATCAAATACAAGCAAGGTAAAGAAAACGTAATAGCCAGTGAATTATCTAGAAGGTACGCATTGCTTTCTACTTTGGATGCTAGATTACTAGGTTTTGAGTACATTAAGACATTGTATGGGAATGATGATGATTTTCGAGAAGTTTATATTGCATGTGAGAAATCTGGACATGGAAAGTTTTATAGGCAAGATGTTTATTTGTTTAGGAAGAATAAATTGTGTGTGCCAAACTGTTCCATGCATGAGCTATTATTGTTGGAGTCACATGGTGGGGGTCTTATGGGGCATTTTGGAGTAGCTAAGACTTTATCTTTTTTGCAAGAACATTTTTTTTGGCCTCATATGAAGCATGATGTGGAAAAATTGTGTGCTAAATGTGTTACATGTTGACAAGCTAAGTCTAGAGTCTAACCACATGGTTTATACATGCATTTGCCTATTCCTACATCGCCTTGGATTGACATATCTATGGATTTGGTGTTAGGACTTCCTAGGAGTAAACGTGGTCATGATTCTATTTTTGTGGTTGTTGATAGATTTTCTAAGATGGCGCATTTTATTGCATGCTCAATATCTAATGATGCATCGCATATAGCTAATTTGTTCTTTAGGGAAGTTGTGCATTTGCATGGTATGCCTAAGACAATTATGTCTGATCGTGATGCTAAGTTCTTAAGTTATTTAGGGAAGACTTTGTGGTGCAAGTTAAGAACTAAATTGTTGTTTTCTACTACTTGTCATCCACAAAATGATGGTCAAACGGAAGTAGTAAATAGAACTTTATCTACGTTGTTGCGGGTATTGATTAAAAAGATCATAAAAACTTAGGAAGAATGTTTGCTGCATGTGGAATTTGCATATAATTGGTCTATTCATTTGGCATCTCAGTTTTTACCATTTGAAATTGTATATGGTTTTCATCCTTTAACTCCTTTGGATTTAATTCCTTTGCCTGTGCAAGAGTTCACTAATTTCGATGGGAAAAAGAAAGCTGAATTTGTTAAACAGATCCATGAGAAGGCTAGAGCAAACATTGAGAGAAGAACTAAGCAGTATGCTGAGAAGGCCAACAAGGGGTGATGGAAGGTTATGTTCGAACCCGGTGAATGGGTTTGGCTACACATGAGGAAAGAAATGTTTCCGGCTCAAAGGAGATCCAAACTGTTACCTAGAGGAGATGGACTATTTCAAGTCCTTGAGCGCATTAGTGACAATGCTTACAAATTGGACTTACCCGGTGAGTACAAAGTTAGTTCTACATTCAATGTTGTTGACTTGAGTCCTTTTGATGTAGGTGACGAGTTCGATTTGAGGACAAATCCTTTTCAAGAGGAGGGGTATGATACGCCCCGTGCTAAGGAGGTCTCGGATCCAATCAAGGTGCCTGGAGGACCTGTGATGAGATCGCGAGCTAAGAGGTTCAAGGAGAGCCTCAATAGGTTCATACGAGAGGTTTGGGTACAAGAGGCGTCAAGGAAACTCGTTGAAGGAGCCAAAGAAGGGGAACCAAGCTGGAAGGTGTTGATATTGGCACAAGGCTAAAATCCAGGACATGAGGCTTTGGTGAATAAGGCGTGACCATGTCTTAGTTGCCAGAGGCCTGGACAAATTTTGAAGGACCTACTTGGAAGAAATTCGAACCCTTATTTAATATTTGGGCCTCGAAATTATCTTAGATCTTTTATTTAATTATTTAGATTAGATTTTAGTTATTTTCTTTTTTAATTTTTGACTTTTAAGAGTCATAATTTGACTAAGATTTATTTAAGGCAGATTCCTACCTTGAATATAATTCTAGTTTAGGAAGTTTCCTAGTCTAGTGAGGATTTCTCTTTGGATCAGATTTTCGATTCCTTTTCCTTCATATTTTTCGTCCATCCCCACACTATAAATAGGGGGTTTAGGTTTCATTATTATTCAGACCATTATTGAATTCAATTATAAACTTGTGAGTTTATTTTCTCTCTGGAGAACTTTTATCCGAATTTCATAATATTTGTGAGATTCAATTTCGACTTATCAAACGGCTTTATCATCCCCGCTTGTGGCGTCTACATCAAAATCCAAGTTCATGTGTCCAATTGATCGCGGGTTACGAATTCGACTAATCCGTGGTTCAACATTGTTGTGAGGCTAGGGTTTGGATCCATCCATCCAACTCGGTGAAACTGATACAAGTCCTGGGAAGTTCTACAACTTTGTTTGTCGTGTGCCGGCGAGGATTGCATCAGCAGCTTTATGCCCTAGACGGACCAAGATTTACCTAAACACTGATCTCTCAGATGCCCTCAGTACCCATGATGTATCCCATCCCTTTATGACCAACACACAGCTACGATTCATTGATCATTTATAGAGGTAGTGAACACAATTCTAATTAACAAGTAATCAGCCACAATTAGCTAGCTTAGCCTACTTTAATTCAACAAATAAAATGATTACATGACAGAACCAAATTTACACAGTTTATGCCCATAAGCCTCACGGTTCTTACGTGTTCATTAAGTTCTTATCTTTGTTCAATCCGGAATAACGTGTCTAGCCACTCATACTAGGCTTAGAACAACAATAATAATTAAAAGAATTAAAAGAAGACATAATATAAACGAAAAACTTACTTATATTACACTGCAAAAAGAATCCAACACCAACACTGGACTTAATAATATAAATTTGAAATCCTAAGTGCATGCGGGCATAAGGCCCGAGACAAAATGCAGAAAATAAAAGCAAGTAAAATAAAACAATAAAGTTTGTTGCTTGTTCAAGTGTATTCGGCCTCTGTCATGAAAACTACTTATATAAGAGTACAAAACACAAGGTAAACTCCCCCATAGGCCAGGGGATCTTCAACCCAATCCGCAGCCACCATGCCTAAGACTTTCCATATCTGGCAGATTCTTCCCTTATTTAAAAGATCCCGAGTCGCAGATTCTGTACTCACCGTGCCGTAGTAGCACCGATAGCCAACTTTTCTTGTAGACCCAATCCTCCTTCTAGAAGATTCAACTTGCCTTCTGCGGGTCTTCTTTCCTTCAGCGGCTAGGGTGTATTGCTCCTGCTGTAGCTGGTATTTGTTTCCCTTGTGCCCAGTCTCCTTTTCTTCTCCTCTCAATCACTCTGGGTTTGTTGTAGGCACGATCACAAACTTCTCCTTCAGCTTTTGCTGGAATAGTGGGTGATTTTCACCATGCTCAAGAGAGAGCTTTTCCCTGAGAAGTTAATGCCTATCTTGGTATCATTGGCATCTGAATGCCCTCCAGAAGTGATTATCCTGCCTCCTGCTGCCCCTTCTGCCCATTCTGGCTCTTTCCTACTCAAAAAATATAAAAAACAAATGACAAAAGAATGAGAAAAAGACACAAAAAATGAGAGAATTTTGACTTGTCCCACACACCCACTTTATTCATACTTGTCTTTAAGTATGCGGGTACAACGTGCCCAAAAAAAAAACAGAAAACAAAAAAAGGAAAAGACAGACTCACAACAAAGACTCGACAAACAAGCATGTAAAACAAATCCCTTGCGGACATAGAGATCTAGGAATCTAATCATAATCAACAACATATAAATAGTAAAAACATACATAATGCCCACTGCAAATCAAAATGACTAAGTGATTGGTTCTCTCATGCTTTCCTCACTCAAGTGTTTTAGCTAAGTGTTGACGCTCATGGAAAACATAATTGAATCGAGGGTCACTATAGGCTTGCAATTACTTTTGTTCCTCCACCACTGTTTGAATAATGGGCATACCTATGCTAAGGACTTTAAGGTTGTAATGGGGCTACGGGTTTAAGATAGAAAATATTTGGATCCAGCTCAGTTTTTAGTCAAATTTTCCCTTTGGGAGACTTCTTTTGACTCTTACTGGCCTTTGCCACCGTGCCCATTTTATTTAAGCGCGTGCTCCATATTTTTATTGTGTGAGCATTCTGTACTTTTATTTTCTTGGGATTTCTTTCTCATTTTTCTTTTATTTCGACCCCTTCTTTTTTCTTTTTCTTTCTTTTTCTTGGCATTTCATGCCTTGTAACACACCAGATTTATCCTCCCCATGTGCCCATAGTTTTTTTATGGTTTTCAAGAAAGAACATGACCATGGCTTAATTTATTTTTCAGCTTAAACAGGATTGCAAGGGATAATATCAGGGTGGTTTTATTTGGCTTTGTGAGCTCAAAAAGAAAATTTGCATAAGTATTTCAGTAGCATACCCAAAATTCCTTGTGATCTCAGAATAGAGCAAAAGCAAGTTCTAGTTCACCTAAATTCAATAATGCAGAAATCACACAAGAAAGAATGATCACATGCATCGTGAATTCAGGCTCAATTCCTCACAAGGTACTTAGTTCATTTATCATATAAACAGTAGCATGGGCATGCTGAAATGAAGATACAGTAATATATGCAGCCTTATGGTCACAAGACCCTAGACTCCATGCTTACAAGTTTAAATATCTACACATGCTTGACATATAAAAAAATGCAAAGAAGGCAGAGTAACCCTCACCCACACACTTTGCCTTCAGCAAAGTGGGTATGAGAAGGTTATCCTATAAACCACAAACTCAATGAAATATTAGAGGGTCTTCCCTACCCATACACTTTGCCTTAGGCAAAGTGGGTTGGTACGGGGGTCATTTAACTAAAACAGAAATTAAAAAAAAACACAAAACAACAAAACACAAAATAGACAAAACAAACATAAAAGACTCCTAATGCCCACACCTACACATTTTTCACTAAGCAAAGTGTGGAAATGGGGCGACATCTAGAAACAAAAACAAAAAACATAAAACCTAATCTAGAGGAAAGAGTACTAGTTTAAGCATCAGAGGGGGTCGGATAATTGAATCAAACGTGCTTGAAGTAGGCAAACAGGGCGGTCTCCAATCGATCTAGTCTGGCTAGGATGGCGGTGGCTGCTGGGCACCACAACAATAGCAGATTTATAATCATCATCATTCAAATCCAAAGATGACACAATGGCCAAACCCATGTTCAATTCATCAACAGACAAATTAAAATTATTACCAAAAATTTTAAACTTGAAAACCTTAGCAGAAGTACCACCCTTCCCTATACTCTTCACAGAAAAATTATGGAAAAACTCATAGACCAACTTAGGAAAAATCAAACAGTCCCATTCAATGAAGAAAGACCAGCCAATGTTGGAGAAGAGTTCCCTTACCTCTCGCTAGATGCCAAAGACAACGAGCGAGGTGAAGTGGATAATCTTGCTGTGCACGATCTCCCTTGAGGGTAAAATGCCCTCTCCTTTTTACATGAGTTTTCCAAAAGTTGGGCTACCCACAGTCTTGTCCTACTTTGCAAACGGTTTGGCAAGGGCCTTTCCTTTCCCCTTGGCAGACACGGAGGGCACATCTGTTGTGCCCTCTGTAGTTTCCTTCAGAGAGAGAGAGAGACTGGTCATCCAAACTCTTGTAAGCTCATGAATCCCCACTACTTTCATCCTTTCCTTCCTCAGCTTTCTCATTCTCTAACAACGTCGGTGACGGCCACTTCTTCCTCTTCAGGGTTTGCGACTGAGCTTTCATGGTGGTGACCTTCTCCTTCTTCACCTTATTCAGTTTTTTAGTTGTTGAGGGCTCAGGAGTCTGCTCCGGCATCAACTCGGAGGGTCACATCTTGCTGCATGCTAGCCTACTCTTGGTCATCAATTTCTTCGACGGTCTCCTCCACAATTTTCAAAGCGGCTTCTTCCTCTCTTTCTGATTCTTGAGTGGAAACTGGTGAGAGAGGTGGCTCCATGGGGGTAAGAGGTTAGACGTTCATGGTGGTGGTGCTTGTCAGCTTTGCTGGTGCAGCTGTGTCGGTGGTGGTATCCTTGGTGCTTTCAGTGAAGTGGAAATGGTAAACTTAACCTTTTTCTTTGAGGACTTGGAGGCGGGAGTTTTGGGGGCCATGGTAATTGTGGGTATGGCGGTTGAGAGAGGGAGTTTTAGAGAGAGAGAAGAGGGCTGTAATTTTTTGAAAATTTTGGAGTGAAAAGGGGTGAGTGAATTTTGGGTTAGGAAGGGGATGAGGGTTAAATACTTGGATTAACCCCATCCACTAAATTTGGCTTGATGTGATAGGCCCGTCAGATGACTTTTGGGCTTCTAGGGTTTCCTTGTACGGAATCTTGTGATGTACCCACGGGGGCAGAGAGATCCCGATCTTCTAGGAATTATCTTTGCTAGTGCCCTCCATGCTGGAGGTACCCAATTTGGCTAGATTCTTTCTTTCCATGAAAAAATCACCTAAATTTGTTTCCTAAAATACTCAGAAATAAAATACAGCCGTAAAATTCAACTCCTAGTCTAACATGGCAAAAAAAAAATAATCACTTAAAAGGAAAGAAATAAATTGTGAAAAATTAAAAAGAATAAGGAAAGAAAAAACCTGGGTTGCCTCCCAGTCAGCGCCCCAGTTATTGTCGTGGGAACGACACTTACCTTTCATCACATATATGTGGGCTCAGTGAGCTGAAGCCCGAGAGCTTTCATGTATGAAACTGTTGGGTCATTTAGATGTTTCAAACGTTGATCGTTGACTTTAAATGTCTCTCCAGTACTTGAATCAAATAATTCCACTGCTCCATTTGGGTATATAGTCTGGATCTCATATGGTCTGGACTATTTGGACTTGAGTCCTCCTTCTAATAGCTTCAGTCTGGAATTATACAACAGAACCTTTTGCCCACGCTCAAACTGTTTATGGCGAATGAGGTGGTCATGAGTTCTTTTCATTCTTTCCTTGTAGACGACAACATTGTCATAGGCCTCTAACCTCATATCTTCTAATTCTTGAAGTTGGAATTTCCTCTTAATTCCAGCTTTGTCGAGTTTCATGTTCATCTTCTGAATTGTCCAAAACGCCTTATGTTCAATTTCCACCAGAAGGTGACAATTCTTTCCATAAATAAGGCAGAAGGGAGACATCCTAATGGGGGTTTTGTAGGTAGTACGATATGCCTACAAGACATCTTCTAGCTTGAAACTCCAATTCTTACTATTAGGGTTCACGACTTTCTAAAGTATGGACTTGATTTCTCAATTGGAAACCTCAGCTTGCCAATTTGCTTGTGGGTGATATGCAGCAGTTACTTTATGTCTTACTTCATATTCCTTGAGAAAATTCTTGATGATCATATTGAAGAAGTGAGATCTTTTGTTGGTCCCGGGCGAGTCAATATCAATTTAGAAGGGGGTGAATAAACTGATTAAAACTTTTACTTCAAATGCGGAATGACAGGGCCCTTTGACTCACTTAATGAAACTTATCTATGCACAAGCTTATTGAACAGTTAAGACAGTTTAAGTGTGGCTTGTGTGATATTGTGTGCAGTTCAAAGATATGCAATAATCAAAGTGATACAGCACACAAGTAATTTATAGAGGTTCGAAGTCTCAAACTTCTACGTCCTTTCTTCCTTCTGCAGAAGGGCAACATCACTATATAACTTGAGTTTCTTTACAAATTATACAATGAAGGACAGTTAGTTGAACCTGGTAACTGCTCGCTACCTCAGCGGGTCGACGACTCACACTTGAAGTCCCTAACTGTTGGGGTTTTTTCGAATTAAACCACTGCAGGACCATTTGGTTGTTCATTAATCCGTGTTCATGCAAATCATAATTTTATGTAACATGCATGTTTATCATAGTCTATACAAAAATCATGCAAAGCAGATTCGAATCTAATAAAGCGGAAGACATAGAATCGAATCTACTTACAAATCGATAGACGGTCTGTGGACAAGATTAAAGATCTAATCTTGCTGTTGAATGAACTGTAGTTGGCGCCACCTAGCACTCAAAAATTCGACCACCACTGTATTCCACTCCAAGATCTTCTGTTGTATTCCCGGACTGTATCTAGATTCAGAGTGGGCTGAAATCTACTAGATAGAGTTGTGAAATCTATGGATAACTTTGAGAGACTAAGAGGGGCTGATTTCCAATGAATAATATCATAAAATTTCGTGCCCCTCCTCCCCTTATATATAGGGAGGGGCGAAATTTCATGTTCCAGCCCTAATGGGCTTGGGCCTCTATCTCAAGTTCAATATCCAGTCCACTATCAGTCAATTGGGCTACAACAGGGATCTAGAAGAATATTAAATTGGCCCACTAATTTATTTAATATCCAATATGCAATAAACCTAGGATATAATTAAATAAATTAAGTTTTACTTTTATTCCACTAAAGAAGTAAAACTGACCTACCAATTTAATACATATTTACGAATATGCTTTCTCCTTTAGTCCAACCATTCCCCGTGTTTAAGATATAATGTTCATTAATTAATTATGTAAGCCTCTGACAGCTATAATTAATTAACATCTAAAACCTTGAGTAGTACCACACAAGCTTTATTCATGTACGGAATAAATTCCACCTACAGGGTTTCAACATGAACTTGTGCTTCCTCAAGAGAACATCATCAACCTGGCGCACCAGGACACAGTGCTCACGCATACTGCTCGAGACATCATGTATACATTGTTATTACCCAAGATATCGAATTCGATCTACGAAAAGATCTCACCCATTGATAAATCAAAGTAATAAACAACACACACATATGTTCGCCAATATCACATGAGTTCAGAACCCGAACTCTGTGGATCTTTATTCTCTCAGTAACTGGGTCAGAGACAGAGAATAGTATCCTATCGTGATCCTCCTCAATACACTAACCAGTGTACTAGAATAATCAGTTAGCCAAGATAAACTAACTTATCATATTATTCTACGGTGTACCGATGGTGTGTTCAGGACCATCTAAGCCGTGAGCTCTTTAATACATTACAAGGTTCTAATGATACGATCTTACCGTGTGACTCCCCACACCATATCATCTACAATGTAAGTATATGGAACATTGCATAAAATAATTATAGAACATAATCTAAATGCAAACAGTGACTGCAATAACTTTCATTTCATATCATCATATCATCAGAAAAGTATACAAAGACAAGTCTTCCAGTATACAAAACTAACAATCTCCCACTTATACTTGAAGCATGTCTTTCAAGCATAATAAATAACTAGCTAACTCTCCAATCAAAACTATCAACTCAAAAAGCATCCCTAGGTCTGCATCTCACTCCCATTTTCTCCACGTGACCATCAAAGGTCTTAGCCGCCAGGCTCTTCGTGAATGGATCAGCCAGGTTGTCCTCCGATGCAATCTTGACCACTGCCACGTCTCCTCTCTTAACGATTTCTCGTATAAGATGGTACTTTCTCTCTATGTGTTTACTTGCCTTGTGGGCTCTGGGTTCCTTCGAATTTGCCACTGCACCAGAGTTATCACAGTATATCGTGATAGTCTTAGGCAAATCAGGAACCACGCCCAAGCCCACTAGGAACCCGCGGAGCCAGACAACCTCTTTTGCAGCCTCAGAGGCAGCTACATACTCAGCTTCCATGGTGGAATCCGCAATGCATTTCTGCTTAATGCTCCTCCATGCGATGGCTCCACCTCCTAATGTAAACACATAGCCCGAGGTAGACTTACTCTGATCTTTATCGGATTGAAAATCTGAGTCCGTGTAACCCAAAGGTACTAGACTATCAGAGCGGAAAACCAACATGTAGTCTCGAGTCCGTTTAAGGTACTTGAGAATGTTTTTGACCGCAGTCCAGTGACCTTGTTTAGGGTTAGACTGATATCTGCTTACCATGCCAACGGCATAGCATATATCAGGCCTAGTGCATAGCATAGCATACATCAAACTTCCCACAGTTGAAGCATATGGTACTTTTTTCATTTCCTCTATCTCAGACTGTGTTTGGGGACACATTTCTTTGGATAGATGAATTCCATGCCTGTAAGGTATAAAACCTTTCTTGGAATCTTGCATGCCAAATCTAGCTAGCACTGTATCGATACAAGTCGCCTGGGACAGACACAACATCCTTTTCTGGCGATCACGAATGATCTTGATGCCAAGGACATGTCCGGATTCACCCAGATCCTTCATATCGAACTGCTCGGACAACCACACCCTAATGTTTGACAACGCCTTCTTACTGTTTCCAATAAGCAAGATGTCATCAACATCAAGTACGAGGAATGCCACCACGTTTCCGTCACATTTCTTGTACACACAGCTCTCATCCGGACTTTGCACGAATCTATATGACTGGATAACCTCGTCAAATCGGATATTCCAAGACCTCGATGCCTGCTTAAGTCCATAAATGGATCTCTTAAGCTTACACACCAAGTGCTCTTGGCCTTTAGCAATGAATCCCTCTGGTTGTTTCATGTGAATGTTTTCCTCAAGACTTCCATTTAGGAAAGCCGTCTTGACATCCATCTGCCAGATCTCATAATCCAAATGAGCGGCAATAGACAAGAGAATCCGGAATGACTTAAGCATGGCTACCGGCGAAAAGGTTTCCTCATAATCGATCCCTTCTTTCTGAGTATACCCTTTTGCCACCAATCTAGCTTTGAAGGTTTCAACCTTCCCATCAGATCCTCTCTTGCGCTTGTAGATCCACTTACAGCCAATGGGTTTTACCCCATCTAGTGGTTCTACAAGTTCCCAGACTTGATTGTGATCCATAGATCCAATCTCAGACTCCATTGCAGTTTTCCAAGAATCTGCATCTTTATCTCGAATTGCCTCGTCATAGGTCCTGGGATCCAATTCATTGAGACCCTCTGGGAAATCTGAAGCCTCTCCCAAACCAATGAATCTATCCGATTGGCGTACAACTCTCCCACTGCGACGAGGCAGTTCTTGTACTTCTATGACACGTTGTGCAGTGTTTGGTGGTTCCTCTTCTTGTACAACTGGTGTAGGATTCGATCCTCCCCTTAACTCCTCAAGGATGATGTGACTCCTTGGTTTGTGGTTTATGACATAGTCTTCCTCTAAGAATTGAGCATTGGTGCTAACAATGATCTTCTGATCCTTAGGACTATAAAACAAACCACCTTTCGTTCCTCTAGGATATCCAACGAACAGCCTTACATCAGTACGAGGAGCCAGCTTATCAGCTTCCTTGTCCAACACGTGTGCTGGGCTACCCCAAATCCGAATATGGTTCAAACTGGGCTTTCGTCCAGTCCATAGTTCTGTAGGTGTAGCAGGAACTGATTTCGATGGAACCAAGTTAAGAATATAGGCTGCTGTTTCCAGGGCATATCCCCAGAACGAAATGGGCAACTCAGAATAACTCATCATCGATCTAACCATCTCTAACAATGTACGATTCTTTCTTTCCGCCACGCCATTCTGCTGTGGTGTTCCAGGCGCAGTCAACTGGGATGTAATCCCACTCTCTGCCATGTAATCCCTAAATTCTCTTGAGAGGTACTCGCCACCACGATCAGAACGTAGTGACTTGATACTTCTGCCTGTTCATTTCTCCACTTCCGCCTTAAACTCTTTGAATTTCTCAAAGCATTCAGACTTGCGACGTAACAGGTAGATATAACCGTATCTAGAGTAATCATCAATGAGAGTGATGAAATACTCAAACCCTCCTCGAGCTTGAACTGACATAGGGCCGCATAGGTCAGAGTGAATCAAATCTAATAGCCCTTCGGATCTATTTCCTTTTGACTGGAAATGACGCTTGGTCATTTTACCTTCTAAACAGGATTCACACAAAGGAAATGATTCTAGTACCAAAGAAGACAATGGTCCATCATTTACAAGCCTTTGTATCCTTTTAAGGTTAATATGACCTAGCCTTAGATGCCAAAGATAGGTTTGATTCAATTCCGAAGGTTCTTTTCTCTTGTTAGGGTTTATGATCGATGTATTCAACAGTTGTCTTTGCGTAGTGTTTTCAGTTGGTTTTAGAAAGTATAAGTGTCCATCCAATGTGCCAGAACAGATAAAATGTTTACCACTAAAGATAACTACTTTGTTATCAAAAGAAACAGAATATCCATCCATAATCAATTTAGAAACTGAAAACAAGTTTCGCCTAAAACCAGGCACATAAAGACAATCTTTCAAAACCAAAGTTCTATCACTACTGAAAGGTAAAACAACGTCTCCCACTGCAACAGCCGTTACTCTCGTAGCATTGCCCATGTAGACGGTGATCTCATTCTCACTCAACTGTCTTTTTACCAGGAACCCTTGTAAAGATATGCAAACATGATCAGTAGCTCCAGTATCTACTACCCATGACTGGGTAGAACAAGTTGCTAAACATGTTTCCACAACCAGAGTATGAGATGTACCTCTCTTCTTCATTGCTAAGTGGCGAGCCGAGTGGTTCTGATAACCGAAGAGCTCCTTAAGGTTGAGCATGACATCATAAGCAGTCTTCATAGTCTGATGCTGATGTTGCAACACATTCGACATGGAAGCCAGAATGTAGCAGCGCGCTATCTCATCAGACTTGACCCACTTGTCATACACAGCCCTTTGGGCTTCGTCAGAACCCTCATCTGGCTTGTCAGGACATACCTCTTCAAGTACAAACTTGTGTCCCTCAGCAACTAGAACTAGGTTAAGGTTACGAATCCAGTCATTGTAGTTTTCACCGACAAGTTTGTTTTCTTTGAGGATTGAGGACAGATTGGAGAGTGCCATTGATGATATGAAATAACTGAAATTAAACATGCAGTACAGTCACAAAACACGTTTAGGATAAACAGTATATAATCGAAAGCCTCATAAAAATTATATACTTTTCCACCGACACTTTAAAAATGTCTTTCATAAGCCACGATAGTGTGGACGTTTATAAAAAACATCTTTAAATAGGTTGAACCTTTAATTTGCCTCCAGTTGAGTTTCCTTACAACAATCAAATTAATAGCCGGATAATTAACACGGTCATGTAATCGTCTAACTGATAAGCCACGATCATGTGGACGTTTATCAATAAATTACATCTAAGTGTGCACACCATTATCTTTGCACCAAGATCACTACTCGAATTTAACCGCTCCAGATGGAGGAGTCAGTTAGTCCTAATAGTGTTCTACAGCTATCCTTTTAGGAGATTTAATTTCTAGAGAAATCTGTGATATGACACATCCGATATGGAGGAAGACCGATGTCAACGCGCATGCCCATCACTTCTCAATTAAACCAGATTTTAATGGAGACCGTATGAGATTTCTACATACTTTGGTATGAATCTCTCCCACTTAGTTATTTATGTTTGAGATTTCATTTTATCCCATTATCGAACATGCAAAACATCACATAAAATGATAAACATCCATTGCATGCTTCAACATAATAAGCAACAGTAATATTCCAACTATCATGGCTTATATCTCATGTTGATTGATGAGATAAAACTAGAAAGTCAGCTCCGAAAACAGGGCTTGGATCGCCGCCCCCTCACCGCGCCTCGCCGAAAAACCTAGCTCCATTTAGGGTTTCGGGACGTGAATCGGTGAACCTTCCTTTTTGGTGCTGAACCACTTTCCTTCTTTGAGTTGATCTCCGATCTTTATTCAATACAGACTATCTATTCCAAAAGGAAAAATCTAATATTGCTAGAATAAAAATTACAACTCAAAAACTCATCTAACAGCTTTATATCTATTACATTAAACCAACGTAAAATAAAACCTAGACCTAATCCATGGATTTTCTCATGGATTAAAATCACGTAGCCAAACCGGCATACGGCCAACATCCATTCAACATAAACATACATCACATAAAATAAAGGAGCCATGATAGTTGGTAAACCTGCAAACAAACACAGTCTACAAAAAACCAACAATCATGTATTATATGATCCACATAAAATAACATATGATATCTATGCATGAATATTAAAATAATATTTGAATTTTACAATTAATTAAATTAATTAATTCGATATTATCCACAAGATAAAAATTGGAAATTAAAATAATTATCCACCAATTTTAATCTTGTTATTTTCGAAAATAATTACAAAATAAATCTGGAAATTATTAATAATTATCCACCAAATTTATTTAATATTTTCTAACCACCCTAATTAAATAATAATTGGATATATTGATACAAATCAAAAATCTAATCCAAATATTATCCATAAGAATCTAAATCTTTGAGGATAAAGTTTGGAGATTTGATTCCAATCCAAAATCTTCCAAAACTTATCCAAATTTAAAATCTTATCACAATTGGATTTTGATAATTATTTGTATATATCCAAAATCACCTTATCCAATTTTAATTACATAGATTTTCGAAAATTATCAAATAATAAATCTGAAAATTTGATCCACTTCAAATTCTTCCAAATTTAAAATTCTATTTTCAAATCTATCTAGATTAAAATTAGGTAAATTAAGATATACATCAAATAACATCAAATCTTTAATCCAACAACCAAATTTTCGATCCACATTAATTAATAAATCTGGAAATTTGATTTTCATCAAAATCTTCTCCAAATTAATTTATTAAAAATCGAAAATTACACTATATTTCACATTTGGAAATTTTGACATTAATCAAAAAACTATTCCAAATTATATAGCTATAGGTTTCGAAATTTTCAAGAATAAAATCAGGAAATTTTCAAAAATTTTCGACCCCTATGAGAATTAAATCTGGAAATTTGAAGAACATCATATATCATCCCAAATTTAATCCATAGTGACCGAAAATTCAAGTGCCCTCAAAACTAGAATTCTTGATTTTTACATCTCAAATTCTTCCAAGTTTTGAATACCATAAAATCGAAATACATAGCCAATTAAATCTGAAAATTTAAACACCATAAATTTATCAACAAATTTAATTATGCAATTCGAATTCATGCCCGGATTAATCCTAGAACAGTGCCAAAACCCGCTCTGATACCAGTTGTTGGGGTTTTTCGAATTAAACCACCGCAGGACCATTTGGTTGTTCATTAATCCGTGTTCATGCAAATCATAATTTTATGTAACATGCATGTTTATCATAGTCTATACAAAAAGCATGCAAAGCAGATTCGAATCTAATAAAGCGGAAGACATAGAATCGAATCTACTTACAAATCGATAGACGGTCTGTGGACAAGATTAAAGATCTAATCTTGCTGTTGAATGAACTGTAGTTGGCGCCACCTAGCACTCAAAAATTCGACCACCACTGTATTCCACTCCAAGATCTTCTGTTGTATTCCCGGACTGTATCTAGATTCAGAGTGGGCTGAAATCTACTAGATAGAGTTGTGAAATCTATGGATAACTTTGAGAGACTAAGAGGGGCTGATTTCCAATGAATAATATCATAAAATTTCGTGCCCCTCCTCCCCTTATATATAGGGAGGGGCGAAATTTCATGTTCCAGCCCTAATGGGCTTGGGCCTCTATCTCAAGTTCAATATCCAGTCCATTATCAGTCAATTGGGCTACAACAGGGATCTAGAAGAATATTAAATTGGCCCACTAATTTATTTAATATCCAATATGCAATAAACCTAGGATATAATTAAATAAATTAAGTTTTACTTTTATTCCACTAAAGAAGTAAAACTGACCTACCAATTTAATACATATTTACGAATATGCTTTCTCCTTTAGTCCAACCATTCCCCGTGTTTAAGATATAATGTTCATTAATTAATTATGTAAGCCTCTGACAGCTATAATTAATTAACATCTAAAACCTTGAGTAGTACCACACAAGCTTTATTCATGTACGGAATAAATTCCACCTACAGGGTTTCAACATGAACTTGTGCTTCCTCAAGAGAACATCATCAACCTGGCGCACCAGGACACAGTGCTCACGCATACTGCTCGAGACATCATGTATACATTGTTATTACCCAAGATATCGAATTCGATCTACGAAAAGATTTCACCCATTGATAAATCAAAGTAATAAACAACACACACATATGTTCGCCAATATCACATGAGTTCAGAACCCGAACTCTGTGGATCTTTATTCTCTCAGTAACTGGGTCAGAGACAGAGAATAGTATCCTATCGTGATCCTCCTCAATACACTAACCAGTGTACTAGAATAATCAGTTAGCCAAGATAAACTAACTTATCAGATTATTCTACGGTGTACTGATGGTGTGTTCAGGACCATCTAAGCCGTGAGCTCTTTAATACATTACAAGGTTCTAATGATACGATCTTACCGTGTGACTCCCCACACCATATCATCTACAATGTAAGTATATGGAACATTGCATAAAACAATTATAGAACATAATCTAAATGCAAATAGTGACTGCAATAACTTTCATTTCATATCATCATATCATCAGAAAAGTATACAAAGACAAGTCTTCCAGTATACAAAACTAACACTAACTGCTCGCTAGGAAGGTAGGTGCTATTGTCGTCTTTACAAGGTTTTAGATCTCTTTCGATCTTCAAGAGGTTAGTCTTGAACAGGGGTTATCAACTGATGTGCTCCTTCAATTAAGCTGAGTAGTTGATCGTTGTGTAGCAGAAACTGAGAAGACTGCCCTGGCTGGATTGTCAATAGCTGGCTGATTATCTTGACTCTGTGAATTTCTTCTTCTCAGTTGAACTCTCGCCGTTTCTATCAATCGCTAAACTTGAGCTTGAGTGGGAGGGGAAAAGAAAAGATCTTGCTTGTATATGTGAAAGTTGTGTAGGAGAAGGATTCTTCTTGGTTCTGCTTCAGAGTGTTGAGAGTTTCCGAGATATTTTTAAACTCTTATTCACTCGCCTTTTATAGAGGAGTGAATTTATGACCTTTGAGTTCCATTATCCATTAATCGGTGGCCCGGTTGGCTCATCAATGGAGAATGATCGCTTGGAGCTTTTAGTTTGAAGTAACCGTTACTCTGCCAATCGATCTTCATTAGATATTTAATTCCAGGATCTTTGTTGAAGCATTTATTCCAAGATTCGACAGTTTGAGCAATAACCTCCAAGGTTCTCTGGCTTCAGTTTTCTTGGCAACTTTGAGTTCTAGTTGACAGTTCTGGACTTGTCAGCTGAGTTTGACTATTACTCCAGTTGGTAGTTTTGAGCTCGTCAGCTGAGTTTAGCTGTTGCTCCAGTTGGCAGTTTTAAGCTCATCAGCTGAGTTTGGCTGTTGCTCCAGTTCGCAGTTTTAAGCTCATCAGCTGAGTTTGGCTATTGCTCCAGTTGGCAATTTTAAGCTCATCAGCTGAGTTTGGCTATTGCTCCAGTTGGCAGTTTTGAGCTCATCAGCTGAGTTTGGCTATTGCTCCAATTGGCAGTTTTAAGCTCATCAGCTGAGTTTGGCTATTGCTCTAGTTGGTCATCAGTTGGATACTTCCTGTCTTCAGTCTTATCAGTTCCCTTAGTTGACTCTTTTCTCCCTCAGCTTAGCTGACTTAGTTGTCAGTTTGTTTCAACTGTTCAACTTCTTGACTTCTCAGTTCAGTTGACTTCTGACGTATCCTTCGGCTTGTAGACCATACTCTTGAGTGGTTGACTTTGACTTTGCTTGATATCCTTTTTGATGATGCTCTGGTTTAATCAGCTCCAATCTGCAACTTGAATTTTAGTCAATTTTTTACGAACAGTTTTGACATCTCATCAAAATCTCATCTAGGGGTTCCTTGATAGTTTTTCCTAACAATTTCCCCCTTTTTGATGATGTCAAAACTTTGTTGATGATGATGGAAAAAGCTGCAAGTATAGCAATTTTGCTTAAGCAGTTTCAGAGCAAATTCAAAGCAAGTTTGAGAGAAATTTTGATTTATGATTTTCATTCAAGTATCAGAGCATTTGTCATTAGCATTTGTCATTCATGTTGTTATTCAGGTATTTAACGCATTTAAGATATGCATGAAATTCAAGTATTAGAGCAATTTAGACTTCAAATTTCAGAGCATGTTCTCATTCTTTCACTTTGGGCATGTTTTCATTCCAGTATTAGAGCATTTTTCATTCAAGCATCAGAGTATTCAACCATTTTTCATTCAAGTAACAGAGTATTATCAGAGCATTTAAGTTAATCATACTTGAAGTAACATAGCATGAGCATTATAAGCATGGTCAAAATGTATATTATATATATTTACTTTAAAGCATGTTGTATTTTCAAGAGTAGTTAAAACTACTAATCTACTCCCTGAAATTGCTTCTTTGCTCCTTTTCTTTCTGCTCGACTCTCCTTTTTCTTGAGCTCCTTACATCCTCCATGCTTCCCCCTGAAGCTGTTCTTCCCCCTCATGATGAATTTCTCTTTGAATTTGATCCCAAAGAGTTAAGCATCCATCATCTATCTGTTCTTCTTCCCCCTTTTTGGCATCATCTAAAAGGTGGAATGGATCGTATGATGGTAGTGGCCAGTTTGGCAGAAAGGTGAACGCAGTTACCATATTGTCATCATGAGTTAAGAGAACTGAAGGAATTTGCATGGGTGAGGAGAGCCATGCATATGCTTCTTCAGTTGTCATGAACTGACCAGGAGCAGAGGTGAGAGAGACTGCTTGCTCTCTGAAGTTCATCGAGGCCAAGTTGTTGAAGATCTCATCAGTTGAAGGGATGGGTGGATCATCAACGAAGGGTGAGCATGAGGAGTTGGTCGGTTCATTGTCAAGGAGAGGAGCATCGGCTGGTATACTCAGCTGGATTTGCTTGATCATCGAATCCATTATCTCTGAAAGCGTAGGTGGCGAGGACAGTGGATGATTCATCCAGTTTCTACTCCATATTCCTTCGTTGATCCAGAAGGTGGAGCCACGGATGTGGATGAGGTGGAACATTGTTGACTCATCCAGTTGATATCGCCATATGTGGTACTGTGATACCCCGACCCTTTTTGCTAAATTATAAATTATAATTTTAGTAAATGATTTCGAATTAATATTATTGAATATTAATCATGTGAGTATGTTTGTATATTATACCGTTGTTTTATTGCAGGTTATCTCACTCGAGCCGATACGTCATAGTACAGTGATGTTATACTGAATGTATAACACAGTTTGAATTTTAATACTAAAGTGTCGAGTTACATGATAATGAATGAATGTTATTGCATTGAATTTTGTTTGCCAAAACCTTGAACACCCTAACGCTGAGTTGATCAGGGGTCTCACTGCCCGGTCAGCGAGTCGGGGGGTTCAGGGAGTGAAGCGCCCCGATGGGTATTAAAAGTGTTTCAAAAATCTAAGTCTTTTTAAAATGGAGTTGGAAATGTACGGGAGTCGACTTAAGTTGGGGGTTGTTTCGAGTAAGGTGCGCGCCCGCGGGGCGGTGAGCGCCTGCGGGGAGGCCGCGCGCCCGCGGGGTGTTGCGCGCCCGCGGGGCGTGGGCGAGGCGCGCGCCCACGGGGTGTGCGCGCTCGCGGGGAGCTTGGGCCGAGAGCCCCCTCGCACGGTCGCGGGAGGCGCGCGGTCGCGCGGGCCCGGGGACTTTCCTACCTATAAATACCACACTTGTTCATTTCTTCCTCATTTCTTTCTATTTGGGCGATTTTCCTCCCCCTTCTCTCTACAAATTCTTGAACTGTTGGAGTGGATCCTTCCATCATCCTCCATCAACTAAGGTAACTTCATACCTCTTTATCTTGATGATTTAAACACTCATTTCTTGTAATACTCGGGCTTCTCACTACTCAATAAGTATTTTGATATATATTTTATATAAGTTATATATATATGTGTGTGTGTATTTATTTTTTTTGCCAATTACATTTATATAAGTATGGGTGTCAATATGATTATGCATATTTATTATTTGATATAGACGTGTTTACATATTAGTAATCAAGTCTAACTAGCTAGTATGTCATTACAAATAGATATATTATATTATACATCCACACAAATGCAAGCATAAGACTATTATATTGGAAAATTGAAGAAACATGAAATTTCCTTATACTTACACGTAGATATAAAAATGATAGGTGTAGGATTCTTATAACATTTATATATTGTATGAATACACGTGTGTGTGTATAAATAATATAGGGAAGTTTGTAGTGTCACTTTTGAGATAATCATATTAGGTAGTAATCACAATTTTAAAATTAAAATAAATACTATATAAGCTCTTTAACAATTGACAAGGTCGATCGAGATTTAAAAATAAAAGAAGAAAATCTTGTGAAGATTGATAAGGTTAGTAGTCTTTATTTAACTATATCATTAATTTAGTTTTGAGTTTTTGTATAAATTAATAATAATGAAAGAGGGTGTGTAATGTTTATCTTTTATAAATTTAGCTTCTATAAAGTCAAGAATAATTATGAATTATTTTGAATGATTCCAATACTATTTAGATAGTTCAATTGTGTAGAACACAGTGAGTGGGAGTTGATTAATTTACTCATTGATCAAATGATCTATGGAACAATTGCTATTTGTGAATTTTTAGGTAATAAAGTGGATTTATTCTAATAAATCTTAGGAAAAGTGAATCGAACACTTTTATTTCAATTTAGAATTTCATAGTGTCAATATAATAAGAAGTACAATTTTTAGTGTAATTCATCGTAAATTTTTGAATTTATTCTGCCAATTCAAGTGTAAAAAAAATATTAGTGAATTAAAGTTGGAATACTTTTGTTATATTTTGGATTATGTAAGACAACTAGAAACAATATGAATGAAGATTCTGATTTATTTTTATATACTGACTAATAACTTATGTACAAATTTATTGTGTATTGTAATTAGATATTCTTGAGCAAGCGTACAATTTAGGATTTCGAATATTTTAAGCTTTGGCCTCAATCGAGGTAAGTAGAAATCCATGCTCAACTACAATGCATGAACATAGTATTATTTGACTATGTGTTTATTATTTATTATTTATTATTGTGTTATATAGTATGATTGTGTGATGCAATATACTTCTGGTATTGTATTTCGTTGCATTGAATATCTTGTACATGAGCACGAGCATATACATGCACGTCATGTAGATATTATCGAGGTTGCATACATGAAATGGTTTTCAGAGAGAGAAAATGTTTTGTTTGGGATTGGTCTCCACCAGCCTGTGTTGTGCTGTGTTGATATTTGTGCCTCGAGTGGGATGACTTCCATGCGGGATCAAAGGGAACGGGCAGAGGGCGTGTCCCTTGGGGTCCAGGGAGGATGGTCCACTTCGACTGCACGTTTGAGGTGATGAGTGGCTGATGTGGGATGACTTTCTTGTGGGATCAAAGGGAACATGCAGGGGGCGTGTCCCTTGGGGTCCAGGAAGGATGAGCCACATGAGTGCACTTATCACATTTTGGCTAATTGATATTGATTATACTATGAGCTCATGACTCATGTTGGTGTCTGGTGAAGGGAGCCAAGTTCGTAAACGTTAAAAATGCTCTCGAGATGGCATGAAAGGATTTTATACACGAGCATTTCACATTTGTGGTGTGTTGTGTCTTGCACGTGCTATGATGCCAGTGAACATGCATGTGCATGATTTCTGCTTACTGAGCTTTAGCTCATGTAGTTCATGCATTGTAGGTGAAAGTGATAAATTGTGGTGCATCGATGTATAAATTCTTAGAGTTCTAACAAGTCCTGAGAAGTGTGTACATGGATGACGACCTGTGAGAAGGGCAAGTGTTTATTTTATTATATTTTGTTGCTTAGATGTTGTAGGTTTGAATTCAAATTTATCTGGATATTCTTAGAATATTTCTACAAAGAAAGCAATAATTTCTTCACACTCTTTAATAAATTATACTTTTATAATTATAGATCACATTAAATGCACCACATGTTACCCTAAATTTTTAATGTTAATACATTTTAATAGATAATACATATTTCTATTTTAAAAAGAGACAACTCACCCGCATTTTTAACATTACCCTATATTTTTCTTTTATTTTATTGGGGTGGGTGTGACATTTCTTGTTGAATCAAACCTAGGGTTTGTTATCCAAAATTAGGATTTTCACTTTTATTGATCCTCTTGCCTTGATATCTTGAACATATGGTTTATTTACCTCCTTGAGGCTATATGTGAAGTTATATCGAATTCCTATGGTTCATTGTTGCTAGGGTTTGGAATTCTTCCCTAATTTCCCTTTGTTTTGTTGATAATTGTATGGAGATGTTATGAGGGTTGTATGGGGTTGAGTTTCATGTATGTTAGAGCCCTAGCGTGAAGGTCTTTTTATTTGAAATGTTGGGTCTAAAGGATTTAAAATGAGTTATGAGCATGTGGTTTAAATGTGTGCCCGTAACGTGTTCGATCAAATGCTTCAAAGAGTTTTAATGTGTATTTTGAGTCCAAAATCATATTATGAGTTGGTATATCCAAAGTTAGGTATATGGATATGTATGAAGTCTTCAAAGTAAAGTATAGCATGAGTTGGGTTAAAGTTATGATTTAATTGTATGACTCGACATCTAAAATGAAAAGAGGATTGAAAGGTGCTAGGTGACGTGTTGGGGCTCGAGGTGGATAACTTGTGCACGGCAAAGGAGTATTTCAAGGTTAAAAGGATTCAAAAGCGTGTCTTAAGGTGGGGTAACTCTAAACTGTGAACACGTGTAAGGTTATAGTTATTGTTGTGCTTTGATTGTATAAGTATGAAGGGTCTTCGGACCAGAGATAGAAGAGACCCTTCGGGGCATAACAGAGATCCTTCGGGGTCGACAAAGAGATCCTTCAGGTCGACAAAGAGACCCTTCGGGGCAGAGATCCTTTGGGATCGAATATAGACTTGTTAATGTCCTCCCTGGGGGGTAGTATGTCTGCGGGCATCCCTACAGGGCCAAAGATGTTCATTAACGGGGGCATCATGATGTTTAGACCCTACGGGGTTGAGACTAGTCTCCACAAAGTAAAGAAAAGTCCATATGTTATATTTTCACTTGTGCAATTAGCTATAACTGTTTACAGTGTTCCCCACTGAGTATGTTGTTAAATACTCACCCCATTCATTCAATGAATTTCAGGTTAAGGAGTCAAGGCCGGAGTAGGAGCGTTGTGAACACAAGAGAACCCCACAAGCTTGTGTTTATCTTTTGCATGCTTCTCTTTTGAGAATACTTACATTATTATCATTATTACATTGATCACTCTTTTTGCTTTATGATCAATGATTATTGGGGATGGGAATAGCCCGATCTTTTGTAGGTTATGTTGTATATAACTTGATATTACGCAAAAACAATTTAAAGGCGGGTCGTTCGACCTTGGAGCCTATTATGTATGAAGTATGTATGTTGAAATCGTGGATGGTAGACGAGCGGGTTGAGTAAGACCTATGAGCCCGATAGGTTGGATGCTCTTACTTAAATCCATGTTGTGTGACAAAATAGATATGATAGATTGTATGTTATAAATGCTTAATTGCGAAAAATTTATATTGAAAATTATGATGTCTTACCTCATCATGCTATTATCATGTTTTGACCTTAGCTTCTGCTCATATTGAATATAAACACATAAAATATGTAAGTAAATTGTATGTTAAGTGACGTGGCCAAACAGAGTAGTTTGGGGCGTTACAGGTACTACAAGTACCGTCGCCTGGAAGGTGAAGGGTAGACATCATCGTCTTTTTCGTCACTGTGATCGTCCTTCTCCGGACGGTAGAAATGATGTTTTCGCCAGAGATCGTTGCGTTGTAGTAGAATTCTGCAACATGAGAAGGTAAGTTCTTGAGTGGCACGATCGTTAAAAAGGGTAGCAGTCCAGTTGCCTCCAATGGCCTATAAATCCTTTGAAAGCTTTCGGAGCCGAGACGTGCGTTAAGATACTCTAGACTTAGAGTTTTATCCTTCTTCAGCTTTTTAAGAAGTAGATTTGCGTCGACCGTCTGAAATGGGGGCTTCATATCTGCAAAAAGATGTTGTTTTAGTTTAGAGAGCAAGTGTTTAGGAGAGAGAAGACTTAGCAGATGATCAAAGCAAGAGAGAGAAAGGATTTCCAGATGATCGGAGCCTTCATCTCTGTGCACATATTTATTTAGCTTTGCATGCAGGAATCGAGGGCACTCGATTACTTTTCTTAGCTGATCAGCCATCCGATTTGATGGAGGATTAGCTAAATTAATGAAGATTACATCTCAGCCTTTTGATGAAGAAGTATCTTTATGATCTTGTGGCTGAGAAGTAGCTTATCTGAGAATGGGGTAGTTGCCATAAATAGCAAAATATTTTCTGCAGATCTTGCTATTTATATCTCAGTAGGAAAGTATTTTCTTTTTCAAGTTTGAAGAGTTGGCTTAATATCAACGCAGAGATATTAATTGCAGTATTGGGAGATAGAACCCTATTTTCAAATTGTAACCGTTTCAGTATAATATAAGAAATTTTATAATCACAATGGTAAGAATGTAATTATGATAAGCTTTTAAAAATAAAAACTTATCCTAATTCAGTTGGGATACAGTTCAACTGATTTGATGGATTCGAAGGTTGAATGATCAGTTGAGTCTCGCTTCCCAGTTGTCGATGAAGAACTGGCTGAAGTTGAAGCTGTATTTGAACTGAATTGATCATTAGGCTTGATCAGTTGCTTGGCTCTCAGTAGACAGTTTCCGCTTCTTTAAGGGCTTAGCTTGACTAGCTGCACTGCTTCCTTGGGATGCAGTTGTGATCTTTGGCAGTTTAGGCCTTGCAGTCCTCCGGGCTTGGCAAATCTGAAGCTAGATAGCAACTGATGAGTTTTTCATCCTTTGACTAAGGGATTGGGAAGTTCCCTTTGGCAATGATCGAAACTTATCATTTTTCACCGGCAGTTGCATGCCTTTTAAGCTTGATGTGAGCAGTGCAGTGACATAGCTCTTAGATAGAAGGCTTGGTGATGTGGCAGTGTCTTCATCATCACTATCGCTCTCGTCAGCACGCCTTAGATTCTTCTAGGTAGCCATAACTTCAGTTTGTGATAGATGTGGTTCTATCCTTTCAACGATCGGTGGAGTTTGCAGTGAGGGCTCAGCCGACTACTTGATAGGTTATCAAAGTTCAGTTTTCGACGAAGCGAGCCAGTTGGGCAGTTGACTGGTTGATCTGCAGTTCCAGCTGCTTGAGGCACGATGCTGGTCTTGAGTTCTGCTAATAAGGCGGTAGCTGGAATCTTGTTGACAATCCGGTGATGCATGATGTGTTGGACTTGCACAATGGTTGGATGAAATGGATTTTATGAACCTATCTATTTGATGCTCCAAGTTTCTTCTCGCTGCCAATAGCTCATGCCGTGAAAGGCAGTTAGCAGAAAATGAGACTGGATGGACATAGAATGTCTCCAGTTATACCAATAGAAATACCGGTGGAGTTGTTTGAACAACTCTTGGTCACGTTATGCAACAAAGGCAAAGTGATTGAGAAGGAGATTGGTCACTTCCTTTTGTGCACCTTTGACTGCATATTCACCACTATAAGAAATGCGAATATTCTCTTCAGTCAGCTGGAGAGGAGGGCATATACTTGTGAAGTAGTCCGCTCCGTAGTTTGGATGAGAGATTCCAATAAATGGAATAAGCTCATCTGGATCAGAGCAAACCTGGAAATCAACTGGTGATCTGTTCTTTGATTTTGGAGACTGAACGGCGTTGGCAGTTGAGTTGCTTGATGAGTGGTTGCCTGTCTTGGCTTTGGCATTTCTCTTTTTCTTTAGCAACTGAAGATGAGCAGTTCCTTTCTTGGGAATCCAGTCAGAGATAAGAACTGGTAGTGACTCATCATTTGGAAGCTTCAGCAGGTCTTCAAGCATTTTACTCATTCTTAGAACAAGTCCAACCTTGGACTCAAATTTACCAGAGTTCTTTGAGTCAGAGGCCTTGATGACTTGATGCTTGAATTGCTGGAAGACAAATTTTGCCCAATTCGTTTGTCGCCCTTTAGCAAGGTGAATCATAACCTTGTTTCTCTCTTAGATGAGTTGACTCAGGCTTCCAATGGCGCCGAACATCATCTTGTTCGCTATGTCAAGTAGAACTCCATACTCGGGCTTCAAGTCAGTTTTAGCGGTTGTAAAACTGAATTGCTTGTCGCATGTTGAAGCTTTCCATTTTCGCCAGTACAATTCTGTAGATTCCTTTAGATCTTGAACGGATGAACCTTCCTGTGGGAGTTGCAATACTTCTGCAATTGTCCTTTCAGTGATTTGAAGCGGTCGCCCTTGAATCACTGATGACACTTTCTTTCCATCTGCAGATAATTTTGCTTGAAGCAAAAATTCACTCACCAAATATTGGGAAAGATCTAGATGAAACTTGCCTTCAACTCCCAACTTCTAGTAATGGCTGGGAACGTAATGCCCATGGGATATTAATTCATGTTAGTTGGAAAGACTAACTTCCTCAGCGTTCTACCTTCTTCTTCAGCCATCAGGGCTAACCTTGGTTCATTCCTTTCCAGTTGTGCTCTTTCTTGCTCCAGATTTCTTTCACGAGCAAGTCTCTCTGCTTGCTTTGCCCTCCGTGCTTCTGCTCTCTTCCTCTTTAAAGTCTTTTCAGGTTCTGGATCATATACGTAATCTTCTTTAGAGGTATTGTGCATCCACCGGCCAAGCAAACAAGTTAGGAAAATAGAATTTTAAGAATCAGCTCGCCGGCAACGGCGGCAATTCTGACGCACAGTCATTTCGCGGTCAGAATAATTTTCAAGAGAGAGTTATCCTTATGCCCACTACAAGGCATAGTCAGCTAACGTGAGTAAGGGTCGATCCCACGAAGAGCTGCGAATCCTATCTTCTAATGTCACTTTTCCAAAGGTTTTGTGGTTTGTTGTGGTCTCCGTACTTTGTATGAAAAGACTGTAAGCTCAAGCTGACAAAACAAGGAGTCAACTGAAGAAACTCCAGCTGGAACTAATCACTCCAAGCTAAGAAGATTATCAGTCATAAGGCCAACTAATGACGTCAGAAGCTCAATGCCACGTGGAGACTGAAGGAGAGCCATAACCAGATAAGTTCAAAGTTGAATTTATTATTGAACGGTAAAATAACGTGTCATCTTAATATTACTGTTGGACCCACTCTATCTCTCCTCATTAATCTCAATGGATAAATTTAAAATTAAAATTGACGGATTTGTCGGAACCGTTCGATTTTGATTTTAACTCTTTCTTTTACTGTTGGATAAACCATTCGCTTGAGACTATAAATAGGTTAGTTGTTTCCCAAATCACTCACACAGCTGACCAAAGAATTTAAGCAATCCATCTCTTTCTCTCAAAATCCAGAGTTCTCATTCTACTCAGCCTTTCAAATCATCCCAAAACCTATCTCTCAATGGCCCAATACTCATCCAACCTCCATCGAAAACCTCAAAACTCCAGACTTTCCAATGAAGACTTAGGCTGAAATCCACATGCCAATTAATTAGCTTGGTCATTTTGGGCTTGATCTTCAATTGTCAAAACAGTGACAATTCTCGGGCTGCATTTATCTTCTTGCTCTCCGACTTTGAACTTCCTTCTAATCAACACTTGTAAATATTGTTGAAGCTTCTTAGCATGAAGTCGTGTAATTGGACCTCTCAATTGTAGCTCGACGTCTTCCTCTTCATTGTTGCTTGGCTCGGTCTCATTATAAGGGGCAACAGAAGGTGGTGCTTGAATCCGGTGATTGGGTTTTGTTGCATGTGTCGAAAGAGAGATTTCCATCACAAAGGTGGTCCAAGTTGTTTCCTAGAGGAGATGGTCCATTTCAAATGTTGGAGCATATCAATGATCGAGGGTCATGTGACTCGATCGAGGGCCAAGAAGTTCAAGAAAGTCCTCAATATACTTATTTAAGAAGTCTGGAGTCGAGAGTCATGAAAGAGATCGGGTGAAGGAGCTGAGCCCGAACACAGCTGGAAGGTGTTGATCTCTGTTAAATATTCATGAGCTTCAGGCACAAGTGAAGTGGCCGCGAGTCGGGTCACGAATCCGGCCTTGGACAGCTTTTGGAAGCCCACTACTGAGGGAGGGTTCGTCAGAGCATTATTCACGAGCGTAGTTGCGAATTTCATGGGGGTCGCAAATATGAGAGCCACGTTAGCATCACGTGGAGTCGCGAGCACTATCGTCGGTGACTCGGTCACAAGAAACTTCAAATGGGGACATATTTGTAGATGAATGAACAACATGATTGTATGCAAATTCAGCAAATGGCAAACAATCTTCCCATGATTTCAAGTTGTTTTTAACCAAAGAACGCAGCAAAGTACCTAAGGTTCTATTCACTACTTTAGTTTGACCGTCAGTTTGTGGGTGACATGCAGTAGAGAAAAGCAACTTGGTACCTAGCTTACCCCATAAAACTCTCTAGAAATGTGCTAAAAACTTAGAATCCCTATCACTCACTGGTGTAACCCGGACAATTTGTACAGGATATGAGAACGCGCGGAAGACTTAAAGAATCGAACGCGCCAACTAAAGAACGATTCAACCCTACTCTAAGACTCAAATAACTCGAAATAATCTGGATTAAATTAAACAACAACTCAAAACAATATTAAAGACGAACTAGACCTAATTACGACACTTAGACTACAACACAAAAATGATACACAAAATCCAACCAAAAGGGGCTGATATGGGACGAATATTGTGGCTAGAATTTAGGTGTATTTGGGATTAGAATTAAGGGTTAATAATGGCTAGGGAAGATAGGATATGAAAAGGAGAAGGATAACTTACGGTTTAAGGTGTAGAACGCGATTACGACTATGAAATCGATCTCGAACTCTTGTTGGACAGCTCACGATCGGTCTTGGGGTGTTGGAGGATGTCACGAACATGGATGGAGGTGTAGGACATCGATGATGAAGGCTGGATGATGAAGGTGTTGTGAATTACAACCCGATTAATCCCCGGCGTATCTTATACGACGAAAACGAATCTCCAAGCTATTTTTCGTAGCGAGTTCACCCTAATTCTTCATGTGAATTAGAACTTTCCCTTGATGTAAGACTCAAAGTTTGCTAGGCTTCCAAAATGATAATTTTCGAGGAAAACAATCAAAAGCTTTAAACGGTTGAGACACAAATTGAATGCAAAAGCAATTTTAATCAATAATGTCTAAAATATCGAAGTAACATGGTTCCACTATTTATAGGACATAGGGAGCATGAAAATAATGAAATAAAAGCCCTAAAAATCTGATCCAAAAAGGATTTCTAACTATACTAGAAAAATACCTAAACTAGAATTCTATTCAAGGTAGGAAATTGCCTTAAATACAATTCTAGTCAAACATATACTGTTATGTCAAAAATTAACATCAAAATATTAAATAAAATCTGATCCACTATAGTCTTAAATTAAATAAAATAAATATTATAGTCTTGATAAAATTCAACCCCTAATTAAATTGAATAAGGGCCGAATTTCTTCATGCATGCATGTCGACTTCTTCATGCACACGTGCATGTCTTCTTGCTCTCTTCTTCAACTCTTCAAGTTATACTATCCATGGTATGATCTTGATCTTCATTAGTTAATAAATTAACTAACATATGGTTGTCCTTCGCATCTTTCAATTATTCGAACTTTTTGCGAATCAACACTTGTAGATAACCTTGCAATTTCTTCGCTCGGAGTCGCGTCATTGGACCTTTGAATTGCAGCTTGGGTTCAAGGCCTTCAATGCCTTGCATGGTTTCATCACTCACAATCATTCTAGGAATTCTATGTAAATGCACAACATGCACAAAGAACAAATTGACGACATTAACAACATCATCGATTTTACGGCATGCAATGAAGTGTGCCATCTTGGAAAACCAATCAACCACAACAAAAATGGCATCCTTACCTGACCTCATCCGCGGCAAACCTAGAATAAAATCCATAGACAGATCAATCCAAGGTGAAGACGGTGTAGTTAATGGTGTATATAAACCGAATGGATGTAAAGTAGACTTAGATTTTCAACATGTAATGTATCTACTAAACACATTCTCAATATCATGCTTCATATGCGGCCAGAAAAAATATTCATGCAACAAGTTTAATATTTTTGACACACCAAAGTGACCCATTAAACCTCCCGCATGCGATTCTAAAATTAGAAATTCACGCATAGAAGACTTTGGTATGCATAACTATGATCCCTTGAAAAGAAAACCATCATGCACATAGAAACCATCATAAGCACGAGATTTTGAACAACAAGTAGCATAAATCGGTGTAAAATATTCATCACGCGCATATAACTCCTTGATTGCATCAAATCTCAACATCTTGGCATGCATTAGGTTCAAGAGAACATACCTTCGAGATAAAGCATCAGCGACAACATTTTTCTCACCTTTCTTGTACTTGATGACGTATGGAAAGGACTCGATGAATTCTACCCAATGTGCGTGTCGCTTGTTCAGATTTTGTTGGCCTTTCAAATGCTTCAAACTTTCATGGTCCGTGTGAATCACGAACTCCTTAGGCCATAGGTAGTGTTGCCATGTCTCTAAAGCTCTCTTGAGTGCATACAGCTCCTTATCATACGTCGAGTACTTCAGGGCTGCATCATTGAGCTTTTCACTGAAAAAGGCTACTGGACATTTTTCCTGCATCAAAACAGCTACAATACCTTTGCTCGAGGGATCACATTCTATCTTAAAAGTTTTATTAAAGTTCGATAAACAAAGAATAGGCGCATTGCACAAACAAGACTTCAAAGTGTTAAATGCATACTCTTGAACAGGACCCCACTCAAACTTGTGATCTTTCTTGCTTAACTCGGTAAGCAGCGCAGCTATGCTGGAAAAATTGCGCAGAAAGCATCGATAAAATCCAGCAAGGCCATGGAAAGATCGTACCTCAGACGCCGATGTAGGAGTCAGCCACTCCTCAATCGCCTTGATTTTGGAATGGTCTACTTCTATACCGCGTTTACTCACAATGAAGCCGAGAAATACGACTTCACTTAAAGAAAAATCACACTTAGACAGATTACCATATAATTTCGAACTCCTAAATAGCTCAAACATGTGTCTAAGGTGCTGCAAGTGTGCTTGTGTCGACTCACTATATATCAAAATATCATCAAAATACACAACTACAAACTTGTCAATAACTTCACGCAAAACATGATTCATTAAACGCATAAACCTTCTCGGTGTATTAGTTAGACCAAAAGGCATAATGATCCATTCATATAATCCATATTTTGTCTTAAAAGTTGTCTTACATTCATCATCTTCTTGCATACAAACTTCAAAATACCCAGACCTTAAATCAATTTTAGAAAATATTTTAACCTGGATAATTCATCTAGCATATCATCTAACCTAGGTATGGGAAGGTGATAGTTTACCGTGATTTTGTTGATTGCTTGGCAATCCATGCACATGCGCCACTCATTGTTCTTCTTTGACACCAAAATGATTGGTACAGCGCAAGGGCTCAGAGACTCATGGATTTGTTTTTTCTCCAGCAACTCCTTGACTTGTCTGTCAATCTCTTTAGTCTCATCGGGGCTGGTATGATTGGTTGGTCGGTTTGGAAGCACGGCTCTGGGCTGGAAGTCATTTTGATGCTCGATTCCTCGAATCAGTGGCAAACCACTTGGGATCTCCTCCGGAAACAAGTCGCTAAACTCGTCCAATAGGGGCTGCACAACACTAGACAAACAAGTATCATTAGTAGCACTACCCTTATAAGTAATTAAGATGAGTGGCAAACCTACTTTGATGGATTTCTCAACTCCTTTAACAGAAATAAATAAGCTGCGCTAATTGGGCTTCTTTGCAGCTGATCTAGATGTTTTATTTTTGTCCAAGGAATCTGTTAAGGGCTGTTTTCAGGGTAAAGGGATGATGGCAAAGGGTTATCCAACGGTGGTAAGGGGATGTACGGCGGCGGTGGCCTTGGCGGTGATGGATATGGCTGCCTGCTTCTCCCTCTTCTCTTTAAACCTCTCTTGCATGCGTTGTTGGTCCTCTGTAACTGCTTTCGGGGCCAGTGGCTTTAATATACAAGTTCGGCCATTATTCTTCCTGTCAAACTGCCAAAGTCTACACAACAACAAGTGTGTTGCATCCATAGGGATGACATCGCATAAAACTGAGTCAGAAAATGTGCCAATTGAGAAATCGACACTTACCTGGTAGACCACGTGTAGTTCACCTCGTTCTGTTAGCTATTGCAGTCTATATGGCTTTGGATGCTTCTGCTTGGTCAGGGCGAGTTTTTTGACTGCATATTGATTGATGGCATTTATAACACTGCCACTATCAATAATCATAGAACACGAGTGTCTCTTGATCATCGTACGGGTGTAGAGTATGTTCTCCTGCTGATGATTGTGTTCCTCTATTCAATTGATGCTCAAACTCCGAATTATCATAAGGCTGACAATAGGCGCATCCGGATTAACTTCTACTGGCTCTAAATCATCGATTGGTACCTCTTCATTAGTGGCGTCACCCTTGGCTTGCTCCATCTCATCTTCACTAGCTGACTCGAGTTCATTCTGATCGAATAAGAATAGAACTCTTCTGTTGTGACACTGGGCTTAAAAGTGTCCCCATCCTCGACATTTGTGACACTGGATGTCACGAGCACATGTAGGGGCTGTATTTGGTGTCATCACTGCTTGGTTTGGTTGTGTAGTGGGTGGTTGTGGCTGATTTGGTGGCATAGAGTCTACGGCCTGTATGCGGTGCATTGCGATCAAAACATTGAGCGGACTGATCTGGAGGACCTCTCGATCTTGTGGCTTCAGTTGGCATCGAACTGGATTGATTTCGGCTCCAAAGCTGTCGTGTAGGAGCTACATTGTGCATCGATCTACGCCAGCCATCTCTCAGTTACCTCTTAACTATTGATGCATAGTGCACCATCTCGTCGATGCTAGAGAAGTCTCTCAGTTCGACTCACATGCTATATCCAGGTTCATTCCTTAAATGTACCGGATTATAGTCGCATCAAGTGTCTCCTCCTTTCCAAGTCAATTCAAGGTAGTCTTGAGTTCCTTGTGATACTCCTCAATCAATCGGGTTCCTTGCTTTATCCGATTCCGCTTCTTTTTTAGCTCCCTCTCATAGTGCACTGGTATAAAACGTCCTCGCATGACATCTTTCATCTCTTGCCATGAATCAATAGACGGATATTGATCACGGTGCTGTTTGGCTTGCTGATTTTCCTACCAAGTCACAGCATATCCCTTAAATTCAAGGGATGCTAACTGTACTTTCTTCAATTCGGGAAAATCATAGCATTTGAAGATCTTGTCGACCTTCCTTTCTCAATCAAGATAGGTGTCTGGATCATGGCGGCCTTCGAACTCTGGGATGGTGGTCTTGATGTTGTTCACCATGGAGTTGTCTTCCTCAAATCGAGGTCTATCGACGTGGAATACACGTCTGTAAGGAGCTCTGGGGTGATCCCGGCAGTCTCCTCTTCTTGGATGTTTGAAATTATCTTTGAACTCCTCACGATCATCCGACTCGGGTCTGAAATCATCGTCTTCAGGCTCAGGTGGTGGCGGTGGACGTCGGGCGGCAGCTCTACCCTATGCTGCGGCTCCAGCTACGGCTTCTTGAGGCTCAACTTGCCTCTCGGCGGCTACTTACAGTTCAACGGGCCTCTCGGGAGGTCCTTGAATGGTCTGAGCTTTAGTTGACTGGGTTTTGAGGCTCTCAATCTACTCAGCTAACTGGGCTAGTTGTTCACCTAGTCTATTTTCCATCTCACGCTTTTGACGATTGACATATCAGGTCAGTGCGTCAAAATGGTACTTGGCATCCTATACTTGTGTATTGGAAAAGGACGCCTCTTCTCCCGGTGTGATGGGTGACTTTGGGTCATCCTCACTGATCTTGGGCAACTCATTCTTGTTGCCCTTCATCATGGTACCTGCAAAACGAACAAACGTGAAAGGAAACAAGGAATGGACCTCACAACCTCACGATCACTCATATTTTCTCTCTGATTTTACCCCTCGTGTACATCTCTCAAGTATGTAGTGCACGTGTGAATGTGGTATGGTGGTGTTGATCATTCCTGTGCTCTTGGATCAGCTCCTCTTTGTCTTCTCAAAAGCTCAGACTACTCCAACAAGAATCACGGTGCAACCGGAAAATATTCACCAGGCAGTTTCACCTTGAAGCTGAGGGAATTTGGCCAAAAACGCACTTATGTCACAGCTTAGCAGTGAGTTGTGTTCGTCTCGCCGAGACGTTTCCGGAATGGTATTATGGAGAAAAATCAGAGTTCGGGAGTAGAAATGGTAGGGAGAAGATGAAAAATCGGAAAATCGAATGTATTAGGTGTGCAAGTGTATGAACATGATGGTATATGGGAGAGCTATGAAATATTCGATCATATAGGGTGTTAGGAATGAAAAATTATGAAGTATGGAAATTGTATGTGGTGTCTAGATGGATTAGGATATGAATAAAGCTGGATAAGGAAAGAAAAGATATAGATAAGGTAGTATCTATTTGGATGTGTTTCACCTAGATGGACACAATCTAAATAGTCTAAGTTATCTATTAAGAAAGGAAAGAGCCTAAAATAACTGGAAAAGATAAGTCCAAATCGAAAATCAATCTGTTTTTTTTCACCTTTTTTTCCCTTTTTCAATACAACTCAAACTTGATCTCAACTACAACTATAACACACGAAGAAGATATGAAATCAAGAAGAGATGAATCTGAACTTGTTTTTTTTTTTTAAGATCGGTGCTTTTTTTGTACTAGCCGATTGTTTTTGTTTTTCTTCTTCCTTTTTTTACAAGTTCAGATTACACAACAAAAGAAACGAACCAAACACGAGAAAAAAAAGGACACACGATACCCGGCATTGAACCACGAACAACAATATGCCGACGTGGCTTTGATACCACTTTTATGATGTGATCTCAACATGATAAAAACCACGACCAACAAAGTACGCAGACAACAAGAATGCAACACACGTCGGTAATGTAAGGATTCAATATCAACAAACTAAATATAAATAGAATATCAAAGTATATGCGGAAATAACAACTTATGGACTCAATTATTATACTGAATTAGACTCGACCAAATTAGACACTTAAACAACCTAGATTATGACTCAACCAAATAAAACACAAATCTAAACAAGTAGATAAATAAGCGGCTAGGACAGATTTTGTATATGTGACAATTAAGGCAAATTGAACATGTATAACTTTGGACTGATTATGGACGAATTATGGAGGTGATTAATGGATGGATTATGGTCGATGGAGGATGGTGAGGCGTATGGCAGATTATGGATGAAGGTGATCAGCGTGAGTGAATTAAAACAGTGAAAGAAGAATACTTGCTCGAATCCTGTCTTGCGGTGAAGACGAAACACGATATCTCGTATAATCCAGATTGGTAGCACTCCCCCTAGAACTCAATGGATCTAGAAAAAGCTTGAGATAGGACTTATGATTTGCTAGGTCACAAGAACGTGTAGCTGTGTTGATCAACCTTTGGATCGTGAGACAAAGAGAATTAAAACTCGATTTATTCATGCAATGTCTAAGTATAAAATAACATAGAGTACTCCTATATATACTAAAGGCTATGGAAGAAAACTAAATGCCTAAACCACAAGATAAGGCCAAAAATTAGAGTCCTAATCTAATTAGGATTGTTTCCTTAATTAAAAATCCGTTTTTAAGGAATTATCGAAAAAGACCAAAAAATAAAGTAATAAAAATATATCTAGATAAAATAAATCCTAATTTGAGTTGGGCCTTGATAATTAACATGTAAGACCTATTGTTGGGTTGAAATCCACACGCCAATTAATTAGCTTGGTCTTCTTGGGTTTGATCTTCAATTGTCAACACAGTGACAATTCTCGGGCTGCATTTATCTTCTTGCTCTCCGACTTCGAACTTCCTTCTAATCAACACTTGTAAATATTATTGAAGCTTCTTAGCATGAATTCGTGTAACTGGACCTCTCAATTGTAGCTCGATGTCTTCCTCTTCATTGTTGCTTAGCTCGGTCTCATCATAAGGGGCAACAGAAGGTGGTGCTTGAATCCGATGATTGGGTTTTGTTGCATATGTCGAAAGAGAGATTTTCATCACAAAGGTGGTCCAAGTTGTTTCCTAGAGGAGATGGTCCATTTCAAATGTTGGAGTTTATCAACGATAATGCTTACAAATTGGACTTGCTGGGTGAGTATAATGTTAGTACTTCAATTAATGTTGCTGACTCAAGTTTATTTGATGTAGGTGATGATCCACATTTGAGGATAAATCATTTTCAAGAGGAGGGGAATGATGTGGATCGTGTCGAGAATGTGTCTGGTCCCTTTAATGTCCCAAAAGGTCATGTGACTCGATCGAGGGCCAAGAAGTTCAAGGAAGTCCTCAATGTACTTATTCAAAAAGTCTGGAGTCGAGAGTCATGAAAGAGATCGGGTGAAGGAGCTGAGCCCGAACACAGCTAGAAGGTGTTGATCTCCGTTAAATATTTACGAGCTTCAGGCACAAATGAAGTGGCCGCGAGTCAGGTCACGAATCCGGCCTTGGATAGCTTTTGGAAGGCCGCTACTGGGGAAGGGTTCGTCAGAGCATTATTCGCGAGCGTGGTTGCGAATTTCATGGGCGTTGCAAATATGAGAGCCACATTAGCATCACCTGGAGTCGTGAGCACTTTCATCGGTTAGTCGGTCGCAAGCAAACTCGTGAAATGTTTTACGTTTTCGGATTTTTAATTCTATCTTCGAATTTGGACTTTGTTTTATTTCCTAGTTGGTTTAGAACTTTATCAAGGTTGGTTTATTTTTATCCCACCTATAAAAGGGTGCAAAAAACTATTTTGGAAATGTATTACTTTGATTACAAACATTAAACCTGAGTTTATCAATTTTCTCTCTAGAGAATTTATTTGATTTTCACAAGAACACTGTGGAATTCAATCTGACTTATCAAACGGATTCATCATCCCCGTTTGTGGCGTCCACACACAAAATCCAAGTTCATGTATCCAATCGTCATTAGGTCGTGGATTCCTATTCGTGGTTCTTCGTTGTTACGAAGCTAGGGTTTCAGATTTCTCCATCAATCTATCCATTATACCCTGATACTCTTGGCAGGGATCTCCGTCATCAACCATCTTCCGGTGAGGATCGCATCATATATCATCAATATAAACTATTATAAATGTTGTATAAGCACTAAATGTATCATTCATTATTTTCTAAAATTCAAAAGGAGCATTTTTTAGTCCAAAAGGCATAACATTCCATTTATAATGACCAATTGAGACTGTAAATCATGCTTTATATCTATCCTTCTCAAGAATTTGGATTTGTCAAAATCCAGATTTCATGTCAAATTTTGACATTACCTTGGCTAAATAAAGTCTATTTAATAAATCTTTTTTTATTAGGAATTGAATATCTAATCCATCATCAACCTTTATTTAAATGTTTATAATTAATAACTAATCATGGAACACCTCTCTTCTAATTCAACGACATTTTCAACATAAAATGCAGGACAACTCCAAAAACTCTTGGATGGTCTAATTAATTCATTGAATAATAACTCTTCAATTTCTTAAGTTAAATATGTTATGATAATATGCAAATTAAACATATTTAATATTATTATTTCATACTCTACATATATTATTATAGAAACAATAATTTAAACATATTATAATCTATATAATATATAAACAAAAAAAGTAACAAAGTATGTATCTTATTAAAAAGATATATATATCGTTAAGTGAATGGTGGATTAGCAAATATTAATTTATAATTAACCAAATATGTATTATAATATTGATTTATTGATTTATTAATTAATTAATATATATATATACACACACATATTTACGGAATGTGCATTTAGGCGGGAAAAACTATTATTACTATTAATAAAAACTATCCAGTTTTTACATATAATATAGATAGATATAGATATAGATCATTCTATGAAGATTCTAACATTAAGATTGCACCACAGATAAATTGACTAAACCATGTATACAAACTAATTTCTATAATTATAAAAAAAAAAATTTAATAAAAATTGGTTAGATGATGCTATCGTATAATTTTATGATTCGTTAATAAAATGCCTAGTTGTCTCATTTTATAATTTTATTTATTTCTACTACCAATACTTAATTTTTTTTATTAATATTATGTTAAATATGTTATGATAATATGCAAATTAAACATATTTAATATTATTATTTGATACTTTGTATATATTATTATAGAACAATAGTTTAAACATATTCTAATCTATATAATATATAAACAAAAAATAACAAAATATGTATCTTATTTAAAGGATATATCTTGTTTTGTGAATGGTGGATCAGCAAATATTAATTTATAATTAACTAAATATGTATTCTAATATTTATTGATTAATTAATATATATTTTCATTTACGAAATGTGCATTTAGGCGGGAAAAACTATTATTACTATTAATAATGACTATCTTATTTTTAGATATAGATATAGATATGTTAGAAATTATAAAATAATAATTATAAAGGGAATATTATGAAATATTTTCTTTTGGTGTAGAATTATAGTGCAGATTGCTGGCTATGGAATGCTAACCTTTATTTCGTTGGAGGCTGATCCAGTGTATGTGGTTTCTTTGCTCTCACTTGGGTGGAATGACTCTATCATTCTTTGTTGAAACATTCTTCTTTTGTTGCTTTATGATGCCGTAGATCAGAGAAGGGTAGCACAGGGGTCCTTTCACCATAGTAGACTCTGCATAGCTCACAAGCTTTCCAAAAACAAACTCACCATAGTTGAACTCTGCACAGCTCACAAAGCTCCATATTTGTGTGTCAACTTTGATGAAGGAATCGTCTGAGGATTGGAGGGCTATTTTGTGAAGATGCCCTGGGTCAGTTCTCCAGCAACCATCCCCTAGTCATCGATTTCTTCAAACTCCCCTTCAGTAGTACATTCCAAAAACTCATTGATGAGTTCAGGTGAAAACTTTAGCATTTCCCCTCTGACAAAGACTTTATGAATGTCTTCTGATTCCAGATCATCGATCTCCTTAGTCAAGTTGCAGTAGAATTCAGATACTACCAGTGGAACGAACTCATAAACTCTCTGCACAGTTCCTACTAGTCATGCATCCTCTAGTAATGTATACACACCAGTAGCTAGTAGTGTATCTTTGTCCACCTTCTTCTCAGAGACCATAGACCTCTGCTTCATTTTCTCTCACAGCTCAACATGCTTTTTAGATCGAAATAAAGCATGTTTAGAGATACATGGAAGATGTATAATTTGATTGAGATTTTCAGTATCATGTTCACTTGAATGAGAGTGAACATCTTCAGGTACATCTTTGAGTTGAGCAGTTTTCTTGGCCTTCTTGGACGGCTCAGCTGTTGAAACAGATTTCCTCTTCTTGATTGATGTAGCAGTAGATAGTGATGTGGCAGATGCTCAGCTTCTGGTCACTGGTGTTCTCTGAACAATCTGGATAATAGCAGTGGAGGTCTTCTTTCATGAAGTCTTCTTCTTGATAGGTGATCTGGTGAACAGATCATACTGGGTTGAAGCCTGTAGCTTCTCCTGTTGGGGAACATGAGTCTTTTCAGCAGACTCTGAAGATGAACTGTGAACATCTTCTTTTTCAGTAGGATCAGCAACTAAAGGTCTCTTGATGACCTTTTTCTTCCCCTTAGCAATAGAAGCAGCTATGGCTTCATCTTCAAACTCAAGGGAATATCATCCTTCCCTAAAACTTCATCACCTTTTGCAGGAGAAGGTTGATTTGATGGCTTCTTCTTTGACATGATACTCACAGGTATTGTTGTCTCTATAGTACTCTTAGCAGCAACATGTTCCTCTGTATGAATAGGAACATCTTCAGGCACAACTTCAACATCAATAGAAGATCCCTTCTCTTTCTGAAGGGCTTGAGCAGTAGGTGTTGTAATGACTTTCTTCGATAAAGGGGTAACAGTCTTCTTTAATTTCTTGACTACTGATCCCTTTGTTCTTACCTTCTTTGCAGTAGTTTTCTTGTTAACGTTGTAAGATTACGCTGCTTCCTTCAACGAATCTTAGAGTGTAAGACTCTGAGTCTTTGATTTCTTTGCAGAAGATGCAACTTCTGGTTCTTCTTTCTCCAAGTCTTCTTCTTTTTCTTCGTCTCCATGGAATGTCTCTATATGATCTTTAGTGTATTTGCTTGAAGATTCATCTCGGAGAGCCCTCTGAACAGGCTTTTTGTAAGAAGATTCTCTATGAACCTGTCTATCAAACTTATCTTCTTCATAGAACTGGTCCTGAGGCTTGGAATATGTTACTTTTCCATACCTCATTCTAGGTTTTACAACCTTCTTTGGTCGAACAAGTTTTCTTTTAGGAGCCATTGAAAGAAATTATGAATTTTTTGAGAAAGATCAAGAGGGAACAATGGTAGAATGAAGAGATGATCATAGAGATATTAGAAATTTTGAGAGAAAGGCTCAAGATTTCAGAATTTTGAAGAGAATGAATGATCTCTCTAAACGGCTAAACATATATATAAGAGATAACTTCGTTCTATATGTATCCTCAGGTATCCGTTAGACTCAGAATTTGGAGGGAAATCCTGGAAAATCAAAGATGACGACTGTGAGTCAGAACTAGCCATTGACAAAGATGTACTCAGGAATTTCAAAAATTGTTCATGTACATCCGGATGAACATTTATGGGAATGTTCAGTCCCTTTGTGCAGGAATGGTTCTTTCTTGCTGAGAGTGAAATAGACACACCGATGCGCCCCGGTCCCGGAAGACCGTGGAAATGGACGCCATGGGGGTTGGAATTAAGAAGCGGAAAAGAAAGGGGGTAACCCGATTAGTGAAAATCTCAACAGAAGACTCAAAATAATCAAACATGCTTTATTATAATATATACCTATTCACAACACCAAGATCGGAGTTCTTAGTGTTTAACAAAAGGATATTACAAGTGCGGAGACTTCATTATCAACAGAATACTTAACAAAAAGAGACAATAGGAAAATACATAAACAACAAAATTCCATTTCTCAGCATCATCATCTCCACGCGCCAGCCTACTGACCTCAAAAATATTTGAAAATATTTGGACTGAGTACTAGTGCACCCAGTGGGAAAATTTTTACAACTCAAGTTATGCAAATCATTTTGTTAAAGTAATCTATCTGTGTTCATGCAGGTAGGGAAGCTTAGGAGGTTTCAAAATTTAAAGCAACCTAAGTTCACCAAAACATTTTATCATGAAGCGCTTAAGAGTGTAACTAGTCACTGCCCGCAACCCGTACTACATCACCACGCGTAAAGTTGAGTATGGCTAAGTATACCCAATAAGTATAACCCATAAGTGTTTCATTTTAGTCTCACCGACAAGGAGTAGGGCAGGACAAATGATGCATGCATACTGTAGCTACTCACATTGACACAGCGCTGGTTTATGAGACTCCGACAACATACAGTAGCACGTAAATATTTAACACAGATAGTCACATATGCAATTTTAACAAAGCAGAGCTTAATAGCTCGAAAGATACAATTTGCAAAAATATAATAGCCCACCTAGATAGTAGATAAGCTTTCAAATTCCGGATTGATTTTGATCAAATTCCGCTACTCCTTCTAGACCTATATCAACCGGTCTTTGATTAGTTTTGTTAAGAGCCCCTATTAAAACTCAACCTTTAAGCTCTTTTTTTTTACTTTAATTTATGTTTCTATAGTATAATTTGAATTTTATTATAAACCATTAATTTGATTTTCCATGATCGCATCCATCCTTAAATTAATAATTTACTCATAACATCAATAGATATATTACAATCATTAGTTGTTATTGCCAATTAATACACTTACTAACCATTTTAGATTTCAGATTACTGGAGCACGACAAAACTTAAAAATAAAAATATTTTACAAAGCTTACTTGAAATTCATAAAAAAAATAAAAAAAAAGTAATTTATACATATATGAAAGCCTATATATTAATTAAGTCCTCAAGGTCTTACAATGGTATTAGGATTATTAAACGGTGAACATATAAGTATTAAGGTCAATGGGGCTTGATTACAAGTTCTACAACTCTACTATTAAATTCCAATTCCTATCAAGGGTATTAAATTTACTCTATCCTAGTTTCCAAAATGATTATGTAATTGGAACTTGTAATGTATGAATCTAAGTACTTATATACATATACATACATACATACATATATATATAACATGATACTTGTTCATTTCTAATAGTTCAATATGTATGATTATAATATGTGTGTATATATATATATATATATGTTCAAAAATTGTTGTACACATGAAATTCTTGATAAATGTATTTCTAGAAATAATCTTAAAAGTTTACTAATTAGTTTTAGTAGACCTAACTGACAATTGATGCATTCTCTTTTTAGCTTAATTACCAAATTAAATTTCAAATATCTTAAAATTTATATGCAAATTTAATCTTATACGAATACATCAGCCACACATATTTAGTAAAAAAAAAAATTTTTGTAAATTTCCACATTAAATTCCAATCTACCATTTCAATACTATTATTGTGGAGAGAAATTTTATTAACTTCATTGATGAGGATCACCTATAATTTTTTTTCACAATATTAAAATATATAAATTCATATGATAAATGTAAAATAAAGCATTATAATTGGAGATTATCAAAAATATATAATTATATATATTAAATTACTTATGAACATACCTTGAAGAAGAAGCAATAGTTGTGGAAATTATTGCTAATATTTTTTTTTTTAAACTGTTGAATTTACACGAGTGATGCATAGTAGAATGGTACTATATGGGTTCCTACTATATATATTTTTTTTATACAAAATTTTGGTTGAAACAATTACTCATCATCCTACTACTACCCCCCTCAAGCCACATCACCCTACTAACCTAACCTTAACACACGTGTAAAAATTGGAGAAGCAATTGGTTAATAAATGAATATACTATATCTAATTGATTATCAATATATATATACATATTAAATATTATCGTTCCCAACTTTAGCAATTGGAATATATATATATATATACACGTTTTAGTGTACTTTTTATCTATATATATATATAAACAAATAATTGATATGCACACACACACACACATATATATATTCATTCATTTTTTTTTACATATGTATTTTGTCACAATAGTCTGTTTCACTTAGTAAATAAATTTTAAATAATCAAATTAAATGCATATCTAGGGTTCTAAATTAAATATGAGAATATTCTAAGGGTATTTCTAATACACTCAATGGACACACATCACCTAAAAATGTGACCTAGAAGGGTCCGTTTTCTTTCCTAGATTATCCTTATGGTTAGCATATGCTATATATATATATATATATATATATATATATATATATTTAATACCAAAAAGTTTTAGATATCTAACTATTAGATATATATATTCCTAATTAAATTTAAAAAATAAAATTTTGGGGTATTACACACACTCATAACCCTCCTCTTGGTTTTTCTAAACCAAGCAAACCCAAAGGGATGCTCTAAGTTTCTCAAATCAAGCAGCATCCAGTCCCTTGGTGAAAAGATCAGCTAATTGATCTTCTGTCTTCATATGTTCAATTTAAAGAGCTTCTTCTTTAACTAGCTCTCTGATGAAGTGATGTCTGATGTCTATATGCTTTGTCCTTGAATGTTACATTGGATTCTTGGATATATTGATAGCACTCATGTTGTCACAATACATAATATGTGTATCATGAGTAACCTCATAGTCCTTCATCATCTGCATCATCTATATGATCTGTGTAGAGCTACTTCTAGCTGCAATGTATTCAGCTTCTGCAGTTGATAGTGAGATGTTGTTCTGCTTTTTGCTGAACCAAGAAACAACATTATTTTCTAAAAAGAAACAAGTACCTAATGTGCTTTTTCTATCATCTGGAGATCCTGCCCAATCAGCATCACAATAGGCAATAAGACTTGAATTTGTATCTGAAGTGTACCATAATCCATAGTCTGTTGTTTCATTGATGTACTTGATGATGTTCTTCACAGCCTTCATGTGACTCTCCTTAGGACAAGAATGATATCTGGCACACACTCTCACACTGTATGCTATATATGTTCTACTTGTTGTGAGATATAGAAGACTTCCAATCATACTTCTATATAGAGTCTGATCAACTTCAGCTCCTGCATCATCTTTTTCAATCTTGACCGTAGTGCTGATAGGAATCTTTTTATGCTTAGAATTCTCCAGTTCAAACTTTTTGACCAAGTTTCTGGCATACTTGGACTGAGAGATAAATATACCTTCTTCTGACTGCTTAATCTGAAGTCTAAGAAAGTATTTTAGATCTCCAACAAGGCTCATCTCAAACTCAGTTTCCATGTCCCTAATGAAGTCCTTGACCTTCTTATCAGACACTGAGCCAAACATTATATCATCAACATAAACTTGAACCACAATCACTTGTGTCTTCTCCTTTCTGATGAACAGTGTTTTGTCTTCTCCTCCTCTATTGTAACCTTTGCTAATAAGGTATGTGGCCAGTCTTTCATACCAAGCTCGAGGAGCCTGCTTTAAACCGTAAAGAGCCTTCTTTAGTTTGAAAACATACTCGGGATGATTAGGATCTTCAAATCCTTTAGGTTGAACTACAAACACATCCTTCTTCAGAAACCCATTCAGGAATGCACTCTTAACATCCATTTGATACAACTTGGACTTCATCATGCAAGCCATTGCAAGGAGTAATCTAACTGATTCAATCCTTGTGACTGGAGCAAACGTCTCATCAAAATTAATATCTTCAATCTGTGAATATCCTTGAGCAACCAGTTTGGCTTTATTCCTTTTGATATTCCCAGATTCATCAGTCTTATTTTTGAAAATCCACTTAGTCCCAGCTACATTAACTCCTTCTAGTTTCTGCACAAGATCCCAAACATCATTCTTTTTTAATTGAAAAGGCTCTCCCTGCATAGCTTCAATCCAGTAGTCATCTTTGAGAGATTCTTGGATATTTTTAGGTTTAATGTTGGATGTGAAACAGACATTTGATATTTCATCATGCATACTCTTTCTTAGTCTGCTTCTAGTCATTCTTCCTTCATGAATGTCTCCAATTACTTTTGAAGTTGGATGATCCTTAATTATCTGTTTTGAAGGCTTCCTTTGTTCACTTCATGTTCTTCAGATTCTCTATCTATATCATCATGTACTTCAAGATGTTTAAAGACATCTGTGTGTACATTTTCTTCAGAGGTGTTGACAGCATCAATCTGATCATCAAATCTGACATTAACTGATTCTATGACAGCCTTTGTCTCCTTGTTGTAAATCCTATATGATTTACTATTTCTGGAGTATCCAACAAACATCCCATCAACTCCTCTGTTGTTCATCTTGCTGAGATACTCTCTATCATTGAGTATGTAGTAGGTAGTGCCAAACACATGGAAGTACTTCACTGTAGGTTTCTTTTCATTCCAAATCTCATATGGTGTAGTGAATGTGTAACATCCCAGAACTTCAGTGAGTTCTCTAAATTTATTTAGAAGACTAAAGAAAATAATTGGAGCTAAAATAAAGTAAAACAGATGTAAGTCGCGACCTTTTCGTGTATTTTATGTGAAAATCGATTTATAAGAGTTTGCATTTGTCTCCGGAAGATAGTCAATATTGGTCTTTTCTGGAATGTAACGACCTAAAGGAAACTATTGGTGCTTTCAGAATTTTATTCTGACCTCTACAGGAGTCCCGTAATTGAAAATCGTAAAGGGAAAACCTGTGAATAGTAATTTTTACGTGCGTTCGTGATTCGAAAAATTCACGAAATCCTTCTCATTGATCTGAGACTTGTTCTATCAAGTCTATCTTATAGGAAATGATCCAAGAAATCCGTTCATGTTCACGGATTGCCAATCTGAGGTCAATCGAGCGCTCGGGAGCAAAATCTGTCAGTCAAAATGAATAGTAAAAGTAATTTTTGAAAGGGAATCTTTCTTCGTTTTTCTTCAGACGACTTCCTCGTCATCCCGAGTTGGGTTGGTTCAATAGTACTCGAGCCAACGAGTCTCTCGGTATTTTTAGATTTTGTGTCTGAGGTCATTTGGACCTCGACACTGAATAAAGCAACTTTTATTGAATCCGGAAATTACTTTATCAGTATTTTATATCCGAAAAAGTTATACCCGCCCCGGAGTCCTTTTTCCTATAAATAGGGGAGGGGGGAGCTCACTTTTCCTTGCTCATTCTCTCTTCTCTCTCTCTTTCTCTCTCGTTCGTGTTGACGAATGAGAGAAACTCGGGCCTGCGCCGAGTAAATCGCGCATGCGGGCCCAGGTTAAGTTTTATTTGGGGGGAGGGCTGCTGCTGCTGCGGGAGCAGCTATCGAGCGCCGGAAGGCTGCCGGAGGGCCGTCGCCGCCGCTGCCGTGGATGGCCGGAATCGCCGTCGTCGTGCCGCCGCCGCGCCGCCGCTTCGGATGTCTCATTTCGGTCCATTTCTTATCCTTTATAGTTGAATTTTTAATATGTTGTGTGTTTTAAATAGTGCTTCATTTCGTATGTTGAGTGCGTTGTCGTCCGGTGGCCGGAAACCGGCGAAGACGCCGGAAAACGTGAAAAATAAAGGGGCGCCGATCAATTTCGGTTTTTGCCCGTTTTCGCCCATTTCGGGTCCTCAAATCGAAAAAGTTTCTTCTGTAAAGTTGCTCGAAAAATTATTTCCTATAGGACTGCCAAGTTTCATAATTTTCCGATAAGTTTTGATTAAAGTCGATTATTTTAATCAGGCGGTTATTTTTATAATTAAAGCATGTGATTTCAGAAAATTCCAAAAATTGTATAGTTTAATAAAGATATATGTGGGGTCATGTCTGATTATTTTCATAATTTTTGGACAAGTAAAAAGTACAATCGAGGTTTGCTGTGTAAAATTTAATTAAAATGGCAAGTTACGGAAAGTGACCTCTGTCAAATCTTTTGGTCCCATTAAATCGAAAATTATATTTTGGAATTTATTTCCTTCTATATGGAAGTTGTACGAGGTCTCTAGAGTCACGCATTCTTAATAGAAATATAATTAAAGTAAATAAAAGCTCCAATTAAATTAAAGTCGAGTTCTGAAAATTAGAGTAGCAGTCCTAAAATAAGGTTTGACCTTGTAGGACTTGTTGAGCTGGTCAGAGAAGCTGACGGATGAGTATCGAGAAGTTTGATCACCTGAGTTGATCTAATCGAGGTGGGTTTATTTACAAAACCTATCTATATTTGAGTTAATAACTCATAAATGTGATAGTCATAGTTAGAATATCCAAATTAAATATTTCAGAAATTATCTACTCAAGTCTCTGCTAGAGTAATAGTATTATACTGTTGTATAATTAATGAGAATATAGTATTATACTGCTGTATAATTATTGAGAACATAGATTATGCTTTGCCATAATTATTGAGAACATAGATTATGCTTCATCATAATTATTGAGAATATAGATAATGATTTATCACAATAAGCGAATATAGATTATGCTTTGACATAATTAAATAGAATAGATTATGCCTTGTCATAACTAAAGTCTATGGATTAAAAGTTAAGGTGTAGAGTTTAAAGTTCATAGTTTATAGATTAAGGTTAAACTTTATGTTTAAAGTCTAAAAGTCATAGTTTAAAGTTACAGTATATTAAATATTTATTGTGTATTGATTATACTTGTGTATAATGAGTTGTACTTTTTAACTTGTGCTTTTAGTATTAAACTCAAGTTAAATAATGATTTCTGTTTAAGGAATAAGAAGCATAATTGAACTAAGTTTGATAGAGGACTTAAAGGTTAGCATAGTTGCTATATTAAGAGGATGACATAGTTTTATGCTTATGTCCTTTTATGCGCTTTATAGAGAACATAGAACAAAGGATAGGCAGGAACTGTGATTCTTGCAGTTGTGATGTTAATCACTAAAGGTGTCACTGTGAGGTAACCCCTGCACATACACGTGATCTGGGCATCACTATAGGAGTCAATGCTAGGTAACCCCTGGTATACTCAGGGTCAATGCTAGGTGATCCCTGATACACTCTTCTCGGATTAGCGAGGTAACCCCTCCCTTTTCCTATCAGCGACATGTCATAGAGTGCAGTAGACGACAGAAACAGCTACAGGGTACCAAAGAGAAGTAAAAGGTTTGCAGAAATGGGAAGGGCTTTCGCGTTTTGCTTTCCATTATCTGTATTTATATTTTGGATATTCTGTTACAGTTTTTATTAAAAATTGAGTTAAAAGTTTAACCCACTGAGTGCTTTAGTACTCACGCCCAAAATATTTTCAAAATATTTTCAAAATGTTTTTCACAGGTTGAGATGCTGGAGGTGATGACTCGATGTACTATTGTGGGTTGATCATGCCTTGTTGTCTCGTTCAGACTAAATTATTGCTTATGAGTATGTTGTTATGTGATACAATATTACTCCATTGTTTTCTGCTTAAACTCTGATACAGTTGCCCCATAGTATGATTGCATACTATGTTTTATTTTTGGGCTTATTTGAATTGTATTCTTTATTTGAATCATGATAAATAAAGTCTCATTTCTATTTCATAAATCCAAGCATGTTTCATTACAGTCAGTTGGTCATATTTGGTTGAGTCTTGGATTCTATTTATTTTTCAGTTGACCTATGAATAGGTCTTATCTTGATAAATTGCTTCTGTCCTATGAATGGGACATAAAATAGTTTATTTGCCTCTGACCTATTGATGGGTCTTAGTTGTTGTGACCTATGAAGAGGTCCTGTTTATTTGAAGAGTCAGGATCCTATTTATTAATTGCTGGATTCTGTTTGAATTTGATTGGCCTATGGATAGGCATTCTGGACTTGATTGAATCAATTGACTTCATTGATACGTTGAAAGACGTGGATTTCTTCCAGTTACAGAGGTTATGCTGCCCAAATTTTTGGGAAAAATAACATATTCTTGTTCTAAAGCCATTTCATTTGATTGTTCTATATCATATTCCTTTTTAAGTGACACCCTGTCCCTCATTTATTTTTCTTTCGGGACCGGGATATTACTGAGGACCCCCTGGATTTGGAATTATGCTACCTTTTTCCTTCTATTATTCCCGTAATATCCCCGTCCTAATCCTCGGGACCGGGGCGTTACAGAATGTACCTGGTCTGAGATGAACTCTATTGCTGATATGGCATGTAGTATTGATGGTTTCTGCCCAGAACATAGCAGGAACTCCTTTAGCAGCAATCATGGTTCTTGCCATCTCTTGAAGAGTTATGTTCTTCCTTTCAACAACTCCATTCTCCTGAGGAGTCTTGGAGGCTGAGTACTCATGACTAATTCCATTCTCACTATAGAATTTATCAAAGTACTGATTCTCAAACTCCTTGCCATGATCACTTCTGATTCTGATAATGTGTTGATCCTTTTCAATCGTGATCTTGCAGGCTAGTTTCTTGAATGCCATGAAAGCTTCACTCTTGTCTTTGAGAAAGTCTACCCATGTAAACCTTGAGAAATCATTAATACAAACAAGAACATACTTCTTTCCTCCATAGCTTTCCACAACCATAGGCCCTATTAGATCCATATGAATAAGATTTAAAACTCTTTTAGAAGTTCTGTCCTGAACTTCTTTATGTTGATATCTGGATTGCTTCCCAATCTGACATGGACCACATACTTTATCTCTGTTAATTCTGATCCAAGGGAGTCCTCTGACAACCTCCTTGCTGATGATCTTCTGGAGATTCCTAAAGTTGATGTGTCCAAGTTTCTGACGCCAGATCTCTGATTCTTCAATAGATGTTCTTTAACATGTTAAAGAACATTGTGCAGGAACATGTAGCTGATAGCAGTTATCAGCTGATCTTTTTCCTTCCATGAGTAAGTCATTGTTCTTATTCATTACCCTGTAATTTTCTTTGGTGAAGACAACTGTCATGTCATCATTACACATTTGACTTATGCTAATAAGATTTGCTTTGAGTCCATCAACTAGCATAGCCTTCTTCAGTATAGGTATTCCTTCGACAACCAACTCACATTTACCCATTACTTTTCCTTTTTTTCCATCTCCAAAGGTGACAAAGTCAGATGAGCAGGCCTTTAAATTCTTCTGTTCAGGATCAGATCTAATTAGTTCCTCCTTTTCTTTGAGAAGATCATTGATGTGATATTGTAGAGTCTTGTTGATCTCTTCTACTTCCAGCCATTTTTCATACATCTCTTTATATGTCTTGACAAATTCTTCATGGCTGAAATCTTCATTGTCTGAATCTTCATCTTCTGCAAGTTTGAAAGGATCCTGGAACTCTAAGACTTTTGCTGTAAAAGCAACAGTATCCTCATCTGAATCACTGCTGCTTCCTTTAGAATCATTATCACTGAGAGAAGCATTGTAATTCTTTTTGTTTCTCTTCAGAGTATTTGCACACTCAGCTTGAATGTGCCCAAAATCATCACCTTTCTTACAAGCTTCTCATTGCTGATAGGCTCACCAAGAGCAAAACTCTCATTTGATATGTTTTTCAATCTAGCATTAAACTCACCAATGGACTCAGTATCCTCCATTCTGAGATTTTCAAATTTTGAGGTAAGATTTTGAAGCCTTAACAGCCTCACTGAACTCGTTCCTTCAAAGGTAGTTTCCAGAATATCCCATGCAGCTTTGGCAGTCTCACAAATTGAGATCAGGTTGAATGTTTCAAGATCCACTGCAAAGTATATTACATTGAGAGTTTTAGAGTTGACATTATATCAGTTCTTCTGCGGCACAGTCCACTATCTCTACATGCTTTCTTTCCTTAGCAACAGTTGACTTTTTTCATCCTTCAGTGATACTTTTCCATATAAGCTTATCTATTGATCTTTGAAAAGCCCTCATCCTTGCTTTCCAGTAAGGATAGTTGTTGCCTTCAAGAAATGGTGGTCTGACTGTAGATCCTCCTTCTTTGATTGACCTCATGACTGAATTCTAACCAAAACCTTTATGCAGATATGTACTTTTTAAGACTCTTTTCACACTAAAACCAAAGGCGACCCGCTCTGGTACCAATTGAAGTTACATAAACTGTGCGATCATGTTTATCATCATGTACTTGTACACTGTTGTGAACATGCAAGGTCAGAAAATAATAATAAAGCAAGTAAATGGCACGAGGTTGATAACCCTATTCAATCAACTGATCTACGTCAGAGGGACTTCATAAGTCCGTGAGAAACAATCCACTACTCCGTTGTATGGTTACAAAGGCTATTACATGATGACCTCCCGCCACTCGACCCCTTTCATACCCACTATAACTTCTTTCGATGAACTGAATTGTGAGCTCCCCTCACAAACTAGACTCCCTCTAGTTCCCACAGGAAATTTCTCCCAAGTCTCTTCTAAGTGTGTATAAAACAGAGTCAAACAAAGACTAGAAAAACAACGATCAAAAGATCAACTCTAGTATAAGAATACCGAATACCTAATGCTTCAGATGTGAAGTCTTTTGGACTCTCTAAATCAGTTCTGTGTATTCGTGTATGTCCCTTAAACTAGTCTGATTCCCAGGCTATTTATAGATGAAAGATATAACCTTAAAAGGTAATCAGAAGTCCTAATCTGACTTGAATTCAATAAGGAAACTTTCCTTAATAAATTTAGACAATCCTAGTTTAGATATCTTCCTTGAATAGAACTCCAGCTTTCCTTCTTGATCTTCATCACGAACAAGGCAGCTTCTATTCTGAAATGTCCATCTTGAATCTACAGCTTCAACTCTTTGAATCTAGCATGGCACGTCTCTTGTAAACTCTCTGGACAATCATGTACATGATCATGTTAATGAACATGACTAAGTACATGTCTTAATCTTCAATCAGATTGGCAGCGAAATGTTCATTGAAATGTCCAAAATATTGTATTCAAACTTGAATAATCAAAACCTTTTGTATTCTTTGATATTGCCATATAGATCACGACAATCTCGAACACTTGAGTACAGATAGCACTAACAAGTGCTATTTGACGAATTGACGCGGTCTTTGTGTTGCAGGATAAAATCGAGTAAAACAGGCCCGTAAAAGCCAGTCAAAAGTGTCGATGGACAAAGAAGGGGCGTGACCTGTGCACAGAGGAGGCGCGAGTGACGCGCACAGTCAGACGCACCATTTCATGTTACCCGACGCGAGTTGCTGGCTCGTGTTTGGAGGCACGACCCGCTTGGACAACTGAAGGCGCAACCCGTTTGCAGTGACGACGCGAGTGGTGGGTGCACTCAGAAGCCATGCAAGATGCGACCGACGGGGCGTGAGCTGCTCGCTCGCACCATGTGACGCGACTCAAGGCCGGTGCGGGTTGTGTGGTCGCACCCAAGGGTGTGACCTGAGGCGTGAGTGGAGGCGCGACCAACCTCGACTCGCGCCTTCCTCCCCTTCTTGCGGATTTTTTTTGTGTATTTTCGATTTTCTTTTATTATGAATATTTGACCTAAGTATAAAAATGGGGCTCAAATTCGAAGATGAGGATAGGTCCCTTTGATTTTACCTAAAATATGCTAGAAATAGAGAAGTGTTCTTGGAGACTTGAAGATTAAGGAACAATAGAGATTTAGAGCTTTGTAATCAACTTTCCGGGTTTAATCGTACCCTTATTCTATGAAATTTCTTTTTGATTTTGTTTTGTTTTGTTTAATTAATTATGAGTAGCTAAGTTTATTTGTTCTAGGGTCTTATGTTTTGATGATGGATGTTTGATGAAAATGGTTGAATTCATATTTTTCCTCTCTCTTTTCCTTTATAAATCATGTGCAAAAGTGTCCTTCTCTTTGGGTTGGCCTCCCTTCGGATTGAATTTGTGTTGATTGTGCTTTGAGAAAAGCTTTTTCTTCATGCGTAATTGATTTATGAGGTCAATTGATTGTTGATTCGAGAGAATGATGATTAATTGATGTTTGAAATTTTTTGGGCTCGAGTAAGCTAAATGTTAATTTACCTCTAGAGATATTTAAATTATGTTTCTTGTTGGGTTGGAAATGCATGAATTAAATGTTTATTGATAGCATCCTCATCAAAGAGCAATGCCCTAGGACCCTTTTTCATCTGGTCTTGATTAATTAAGTTGTTTTTCGTTTATTTTCATGCTATTACTTCTGATTTACTTTTCTTTCATGGTTCCAATCATTAATTATAAAATCTCTCCAAAAAGTCATATCGTTTAAATAGTGAAAAGATTTGATTGATAATACTTGTATTCTTAACATTCACTTTAATTCCCTGTGTTCGACCTTGTTTCACCCTTGCTACACTATTTGTACACTTGCAAGACAAAATAAGTTTTTAAAACTGAAAAATTTCACATTAGTTAAGTGTCACAATAGATAGTTGAAGTGTCACAATATATTAGTTGAAGTGTTACGATAGAATTTTTTCAGCCGTTCGAAATTTTTGGCCAAAACTTTTATTTTTGCACAAAAAAGATTGCAAATAATCAAAATTTACGGACTCGAAACAGGGAATGTAATGCATCCGATCCACGTAAGAATTTACTGTCTCTCTCTCGCTTTTCTTTTCTTTTGGGGGAGGGGAGATGGCGAGGGGAGGAGATCGTCTTTTGCCTATTGTCTATGCATGGTGAATCAAACTTCTTCCTAGCGTCTTCGCATATTTCTTCCTACTAGTATAGATAACGTGCGTTGCACGTAATTTGTATGATTTTACTAAATAATGATATAATATGTATAATTGACATTTATAAGGTATATTATAAATATCAAATATCAAATTAGAATAAGATTATACTAAACATATTAAAATAAATTATTTTATAAAAAACGATAAATAATCCATCTTTAAGTTAAATGTCATGTTGACTTTTATATTTTACTAAGTACAAATTCTGAATATGTGAAATATAATTTCAATTTGCATAACACAAAAAGAAGAAACTTAAATTGATGGCCAATAATTTAATCTTGATTAAAATAAATTGATTAGACTGTTATCTTAATTTAATGATTTCTAATTGTGTAATTTATTTTTTTAAAATTATAACAATTATATTGAAATAAGATAATCACGAGTGTAAAGATTGAACTTTTAGCATATAATTTTTTATAAGTGCATTTTACATTTCCTTTCATTTTTATCACGATATTGATTATTTTCTACATTTATAAATAATTAATCAAACATAAGTTTATTCTAAAATTCCTCTACATTTGATTTAAGAAATTGCTAAAATATAAATAATAAATAAAATATATAAATGTACAAAATACGTACTCTTGGTTTTTTTTGTACTCATCTCCAAAAAGTACAATAAATGTCCGCATGTTAATTGAATTAGTATTTATGTCATTATTAGAGTAGTATTTGACTATCATAAAATTAATAAATTCAACATAATTTTCTAAACTTCTAATGATAATTTAGTAATTTTCTTATATAAACTATTGCACAGATGTTTTAACATAGACAAACACTTGCATGCATCATGATGCAAATAACACCATATGAGACGGGTCAGTCAAATCCGCTTTTGACCCAGTCAATGCGGGTCAACCCGCGCTTTGACTCGGTCAACGTGGGTCAACCCGCTTTGACTGGGTCAACCCATAAAAAAAACCTGTCCAAAGTGAGTACCAACCTTCCTATTAAAAAGTATCACAAAATATTCAAAAAGTACCATCTATATTATTAAAAAGTAAGGGGTCTGCTAGTTATTTTATATAAGTTTATTTAGTTCAAATTCTGATTTTTTTTTCAGTTTTTATATTGTATGTGTTGAGATTAATCTAAAACAATCATCATTCCAAGAATTTGCAAAGGAAAGTAAAACACGAGTTCGGTAAAATAAAAAGTACCATGTGGTAAGCAGAAAAGTATCAAGTACGATAAAAAAAGGTATCAACCTGAGATTAATATGATCATCATTCCAACTATAATAAAAAGTACCATGTGCCACGTGGCCGCCTGAAATAGGCGGAAATAACCGCTATTGCACGCAAGTCCACCTCTTTTAGCATATGTATGGTTAAAAAATATTTTTAACTTCAAAATATACTTGATGTGTATTTCTAATATTCCCTTTTGAAAATAACAAAATTTATTTACATGTCAAATTTCAAGAAATATCCAAAACATGAATTATACCTGCTAGATACTGTAGATGCAATTCAATACTATCATTCACGCACTAATACACGCTTTTACACACATATGAATTTTAAACACTTTATATTCTTCTTTCCTTTTTTTTTTATATTTTGTCCATTAATCTTGATCTTGACCATTTTGAGTAATAAATCTTGATCTCATCTATTTTGAAATGAATTGTTATTAATACAAACACATAAGGTTTATCTTTTTGTGCACTTAAGAGTCTCATTCAGCTATTTGAAATGAAATCAGTACTATCTGTATATGCATAAAATATTTTGCTATTTTTTATATCTATTATAGTTCACCAATATTCACATTTTTCTTAGTTGGGAGATGGAGGGATTGTGATTACCGAAGTTTCTCACCCTTACAAATGAGAGGAATATCAACTCATATACATGCTAATAGTACCAATATTCACACTATTAATATCACATTATGTGAATTAATAATTTATAGGTAGATATAATGAATAAATTATATGGATGTATAATTTCCAAGTAAATTACTATATTTGACATATTTTGCAATTCGACATGGGTTTTAAAGCTTTTCAATAATATCATTGTTTTCTATATGTATATTCACCATCTACAATATGCAAATTCAACATTCAGAAATTGATAGTTAAAAATATATATAATTTCTCAAATAAAAAACAAAGATTTTTTTACATGAATACATGGACAATGTATTTATGGTTAAATAATTCATATCTAATCAACATATATAATAAATTGATATTAATGGATTGCCCATGATTCTACATTAAATTAGATATGTAATTGAAAGAAATATAAATATACATATCTATGACATCATTCAAAATTAACATTAATTCATTTTAACTCATTTTTTAGAGTGTGTACTTATTTTTCTATCAAAGGTTTTGTCATCGGGGTCTTACTTTGGTATGTAGGGGTGCACATGAGTTGAGTTGGTTGAGTTATGTCCATATACTACGGTTTGAAAAACCATAGGCTATTAATGTTTCTTAATTAATTGCACAACCCAACCATACTTTTCACTAAGATATAAGGGTTAGGTTGGGTTTATTTGGTTGTGACAAAAAATTTAAACTAAATTTTTTAATACTATTTTAGTTGTCTTTTTCAAGGATTCTCTCAGATAATCCTGCCCAAAAAAAATTTCTTCTAAAAGTTAGTGCATGTAAATTAATTCAGAAGATCATTTATTCAATGCAGGGTTAAAAATATTATGGAGTTCCAAAGAAATTATAGAACAATTAACTCAAATATAAAGTCACCAATTTATTATAAACTATAGTGAAGGTTGTCGATGTCAATTTGTGGTGAAGAACAAAGTTGAGACTACCCTACATAGAGAAAAAAGTGAAAGTTTGAAGTTATATATTTAGTGTTTGAGAGTTTGAAAATTAAGATAGTCAAATAAATGCACATTACTGGGACATTGTTAATGAGATTATAAATACAAGATCATAATTATGTACATTTAAGATTTAACATACATATAAAAATATATTAAAAAATGAATAAAAAGTGACAGTTTTGTTTGAGTTGGTTTGAGTTAAGAGTCTTAAATCCATGAGTCAACACATTAATGTCGGGCTACAAAATGTATGAACCGGCATAAATTCAGCTTGTTATTATAATGGGTCAACATACGACTCAAATATGGTTTTGTTGACCGAATTGGTTGGCCCAGCATGTGCATCCCTAATGCTTGGTTTTAATGAGGTCTACCGTCTACCCCGTAATGTCTTGCTTTGAGCATTTGTTGTGCTAGTTTTTTGGTTTCATAGTTTGTTTATTAATAAAATACAACTAATTCAGATATCATTTGAAATTAAATATATATTTTAATATAATGAAGTCAATAATTATATCTTAATGACTTCTATATATCATATTCAATGAAAGCACCAATATGATCAAAATCTCACAAATGATTATTTTTTTGTCAATAAAATATACATGGATTTTTTCCTTAATAAAACCTACATGTAAGCATATTAAATTATTCTATTATCTTTAAATAAAATGTATTATAGGTATATGATGGGCAAACTAAAATTTGCAAAACTCTTTTCATATAGATATACCTATATATATATATATCAATAGTATATTATATTTCTAACTTATATCAATGGGGATATAACTAAAGGGGGTGTATTGGATTGAGATTTCGTTGGACTTTTAAAATCTGGGTGTATTCAATCCAGACTTTTAAAAGTCCAACGAAGTTCTGGTGTATTCAATCCAGACTTTTAAAAGTCCAATGAAATCTTGGTGTATTCAATCCAGACTTTTAAAAGTCCAACGAAATCTTGGTGTATTCAATTCAGACTTTTAAAAGTCCTTTAAAATCCTGCGGTATTCAACAATCCACGGACTTTAAAAAGTCATTGACTTCGTTGGATTTCAGCTGGATTTCACGTGAAAATTACAAAGGATGAATTCCGACCTCCAGACACGAGATTTCGATGGATTTGAAAAACCCAGCGAGCGCGGTGTCCCAACGGCCGATGAGGAGTTAAAATCGGGCACCCCAGCCGTCACCCGACCCCAGCGGCCGCTGGCCTTGCCGATGATGGCACTCTAGCGGCCGCTAGGTGCCAGCGGCCGCTGGGATCAAGGCCGCTCGATTCCAGCGGCCGCTGGGTTCAATTTTTCTTACCAGATACACCGATCGTTGTGTTCCAACGAGCACTGGCGAGATGGATTTGAAATCCATTGAAATCGTTCAAAATCGATCCGAAATCCATACGAAATCCCCCAGACTCCATGTGGAGTTATGGGAGACTCCATGTGGAGTCTATGGATTTATAAAATCCATAGAAATCCATGGACATTTTAAAGTCCAACAAAATCCATTAAAATCCCAATCCAATACACCCCCTAAAGTACATGCTTCTTATCTTATGTTGTCTATCAATATATATGTGGCGCATTTAATGTCTTGGTTGTTACATTTTTAAGAATATTATAGGATTTTTATGAATTATTTAATGAATAACTTATTATACTAATTAAGAATATGAAATATTTTTTTTTTTATAAAAATTGTGGCAAATTCTAAACATGTAGATTTTTTCTTTTTAATTTTGCAGAGAATTAATCATCCATTTAAAGTAAAATGGAATTTTAATTAGGAAATTCGTTTGATTAACTTGTGGTTTACAATATTTAGTATTAACGTGAGTTTGCTATTGATTTGTAAAAATATACGGAACTTCACAGATTGTGTTATTATGGGATTGTTTTGAAATTGTTAAGTGATATGATCTTGAAAGTTTGTTTAGTCTATTTTTTTATTTTAAATGTTGTACAAATTAAAATTATGAATTTTAATAATACATTTGAATTTACATTAATTATTTTAATGATTATGATATCTTGTTAGGTTTTTAACAAATTAGATTTTTTAGGGTTAGAATATTAGACTGTATTATCATAGATTAGTTATTAGAATACAAGGAATAATAAAATATTAAATAATATAAGATGATTACATTATTACTCTTAGATGAAATTTAAAATAAGGTTATAATAGGTAAACTCAAAATTATAAAATTATTAGAATACAAATAATAATAAAATATTAAATAATATTAGATGATTACATTATTACTCTTAAATAAAACATAAAATAAGGTTATAATAGGTAAATCCAAAATTATAAGATAACACACATTTTATATTAATAAGGTAATGTTTGGTATACTGGTACGGATATACCCATATTAATAAAATCTGGATTGCTTTGAAAGATAATTGCGTATTAGCTATTTTATTGTTTGTTTGGTTATCAAGATAAATATACTAAGATTGATTCACACACCTGTTTGGTACATTGTTTTATTTGGTATAATGAGGGGAGGCGTTGGATACATTGTCTAGAAACTATATTCGAGGGGGCGTCGGATACATTATCCAGCCGTATCAATAAATTACACCCCAGGCCTCGCGTTAGGACCGGACCTCGCATAAACGAATAATGACTACCAAACACACAGTTCTTGCTGGATACCTATACTAATATGCCTTTATACATGCTATCAAACATTGTCTAAAGGGGGTGTATTCAATTAGGATTTTGATCGATTTTGTTAGACTTTAAAATGTCCATGGATTTTTATGGATTTTATAAATCCATAGACTCCACATGGAGTCTCCAAGACTCCACATGGAGTCTCCCAACTCCACGCAGAGTCTGGCGGATTTCGTGTATGGATTTTGAATGATTTCAATGGATTTCAAATCCATCTCGCCAACGCTCGTTGGAACACAACGATTGGTGTATCCAAAAAAAAAATTAAACCCAGCGGCCGCTAGAATCAAGCGACCTTGATCCCAGCGGCCGCTGTGGGTGCCAACGGCCGCTGGCTGGAGTGCCATCATCGGCAAGACCAGCGGCCGCTGGGGCCGGGTGACGGCTGGGGTGCCCGATTTCAACTCCTCACCGGCCGCTGGGACACAGCGCTCGCCGGATTTTCCAAATCCATCGAAATCTCGTGTCTAGAGGTCAGATTTCATCCTTTGTAATTTTCACGTGAAATCCAGCTGAAATCCAACGAAATCAATGACTTTTTAAAGTCCGTGGATTGTTGAATACCGCAGAATTTTAAAGGACTTTTAAAAATCTGAATTGAATACACCAAGATTTCGTTGGGCTTTTAAAAGTCTGGATTGAATACACCAGAATTTCGTTGCACTTTTAAAAATCTGAATTGAATACACCCGTATTTTAAAAGTCCAACGAAATCTCAATCCAATACAGCCCTATAAGTATAGATTTATCATCTCTCATTGTGATCAATTTTTAGTCTAGTTCAAAATATTATTCAACTACTGAGAAATACATATACTGTACATTCCTTTAATTTCCTCGTCTTTTGATTTAAATTAAATAAATTTACTTTGTTTGGATTTTGTATCCTTATATTCAATTTATAATAATTGTACTATTTTCAATTGTATTAATATTTTGAAAGAAATTATTATAACTTTTTAACTAGGTGGAGGAATTCATCGATACGAAAAATAGACTAAACCATCACTGTATTTTGCCAATGATATCTTACTCGACGATCTAAAACCCTAGATCGTTGGCTTGTACGGCAAGAAACATTGCGCACAACCTCTTCTTTGATGAACTTCTTTGTCTGATTTTTCTGTACATTAATTTGATTCCAAATAAAATTTATGTGTAGAGTTTTTGATGGAGGAGGATTATGGATATGGAAGCAGCGATGGTGAATTTTATGATGATGACGATGATGATCTTGCACAAGGGTTTGAAGAAACTATTGATGACATTGAATTTTCTGGGTCCAATTGCAAACATTTGCCTTGTAAGGTATCGTTATATCTAAAGCAATTAAAATAAATAATTTTTCAATTTATGTTTTCCAAGCAAAACAACATGTGAAAGTGATCTTACTTGATACGATTTCAATTCTATTTGAACAGCTTATTTTAAAAGTGAGTCGTTTTCTCTTAGTAAATAATTTCGTTTAGTGTATAATTTTATTGGAAATAGTATGTAGGGTGGATTTAACTAAGATTTTGTTTTGAATTTTTCTTGTTTGTTACGAATTGGGAGTAGATTCGTACAGAAAAATATAATTGTGTATGATTGGGTACTTTTTTTTTATACCAATTATTTTAGGTAGTTATTATCAATTCATTGTGTCCAATTTGTGCAACAAAGTTCAGTGCTTTTTTAGTTGAAGACACCAATTTTATTTTGTATTGAACATTTATAGTAGTTTCTTTTTATATGTATCTGCTATAGTAAATTCTAATGTTTCGACTGAGGCATGGTTATTATATGATATGATGAATGTTTTTTCATGGTTTTGAAGGTAATCAGAAAGGAGTCTCTTTTGGCTGCTCAGGTGTGTTACTGATTATGGTATATTTACTCTATTACTAGTATTTATAACTCTAATTTAACTGTAAAATATGTGTTGTGAATTGAATAGAAAAATGACTTGCAAAGAGTGATGGACTTGCTCCTCTTAAAGGAACATCATGCCCGGACATTGCTAATTCATTATTGTTGGAATGCTGATAAGATCTTCACGGAATTCATTGAGAAGGGAAAAGAAAGACTGTATGCAGAGGCTGGTGTGTCAGTGTCAGACAGCAGCAATCGCGGTTCCTGTCATGTTTCCTCAGAAATTACATGTGAAATTTGCTTTGAGGATTTTGTTGCTAGTGAGACAACAACTATGGAATGTGGCCATTGTTTCTGCAATGAATGTAAGAATTGTGCATTGCTTTCCTTTACATCCCTTCTTAATTAACAGTACTCCTCTAGTCCTCTTAGAAACTCTTAGGGCTCGTTTACTTCGGTGGATGGGATTGGGTGTGATATCCCATGAATTTAAAGTTAAATTTACAAATCATGAAATATATGGTGTGATAAAATATATAAACATATGAATAAAATGAAGGAGATGAAGGATAACTCATAACCCACTTGTTATGAAAGGATATGAATCCTTCAATTAGTCCTTATTCACAAGGAAAAATATGTAAATGTTTGTGTTATACACATTCATTTCAACAAAACTTTGTATAATTTTAGCCTTGCATTAGTGGGATATCCCTATCATCCAAAGTAAACAAGGCCTTATTATACTAAGCAGAGGATGGTTATATTCTTTTATTGTATTTCATAACTGGGGAGTTCTTTTATTCATGTTTTTGTCCTATCAAATTATATGTTATATACAGTAAAGGTCATGCTGTGGCTTTAGTTTAGTACGAGAAGCCTTCTCTAAATGGCAGATTTTCTTCTGCTGATTAGGTTGGACTGAACATTTCATAGTCAAGATAAATGAGGGACAGAGTCGACGAATCGCATGCATGGCCAACAGATGTTATTCAGTTTGCGATGAGGGAAGTATCAGAAATCTAGTGTGTGCAAGGGATCCAGAATTGGCAGAGAAGTTTGATCGCTTCCTCTTAGAGTCTTATATTGAAGATAATGAGAGTGTAAAGTGGTGCCCCAGTGTCCCTCATTGTGGGAATGCAGTTCGTGTTGATAGTGATGAATGCTGTGAAGTTGAATGTGCATGTGGCCGACAATTCTGTTTTACTTGCTCCTCTGAACCACACTCACCTTGTTCTTGTGTGATGTGGGAACATTGGGTCAGAAAGTGCAAGGATGAGTCCGAGACAGTTGAGTGGATTACAGAGAACACAAAATTTTGTCCCAAATGCCATAAGCCAGTGGAGAAAAATGGGGGATGCAATCTAGTACGCTGTATTTGTGGACAGGCGTTTTGGTGAGAGCTTTGATTTCTTTTTATTCCTATTATATTATATGCTTTTGAATTTGCATATATACTGTTCTTATTTTAGTTTGTATATATGCCGTACTTTTATTTATTATTGATGTGGGCTTGCATGTCTCCTTAGTATGCACATACCATGTATGAAAGAAACAGAAAATTGTTAAGACTGTTGAAGCATGTATATAAACCTTGGAATCTGTCATCTTCACCTTAGCACTTTTCTAACTTGCTGTGAAGTTATCCTGGAGATCTATTGCTCCTTTATGTCTATCTGAAGCAGGCCTTAACTACGATCCTGTCTCAGCGGCTAAAATACCTAGTTATAATGAGGCTTTGGGACACCTCTTGATAGACACCATGTAAGACCTCTAAAGCTCTGGTTTTTTTCCTTCATTCTTTTAGCCTTGTAGATCATCCCTTTGGCACCAACCTTAGTGAAGATGGGATTCCATCTCTTTTTTGGATGGGTATAGGGATAGGGTTAGGGTACTGGCATATCACACTGAAGCTCCTTTTCATCCGTATTTAGCCCGGTCTAAATGAATCTATATTGAAGTTGAAATTCGAACCATGGACTATAGGCGGCCTTGGCTAAAGAAAAACTTTGGTTTCTGATAGAAGTATGAAACCTGGTCATCATGTATTGAATCTTTATCCCTATGACCTATCTTAAGAAAAGGTTTCCTTTTAGAGGAAAGAAACTTGTATAGCTCATCGTTCGATGCATTCTCATGAGCAGCAATAATTATAAGCATGTTTTGTTGTTTTACCATATGCCTGAAAGCTGCAAATCAGTGTCTCATTTATCAGTTGAGTCCATTTTTGCAACAAGTGGTAAAATCTTGCTGATTGGTAACGTTTCTAATATGTTTACAGAGACATTTAGCACTCTTTTGTTCAGGAGACCAGTTTTTCTCAGGCACTACTGAATTTTTAATATGTGAATAGTGTGCATTCTTTGCTTTTTACCATGAAAATACAGAAACATGAACTCATTTTTGAGTATATAGCCGGGCCAGTTCTTCAAAAACCTCTGTTTGATTGTTGCATTCTGGTATTGAGGTGATAATGCCTTGTAAAGTTACCCCTGCTTATTTTGTCTTACAATAATTCATTTTTTTCTAATCTTTTCTCAAGTCTTCTCAATGTTTGACAAGTTGCAACATATAGAGTAGAATTTTTTCTGGAGTTTGAATGAATCATCCACATGGCTATTATGCATAAAAAGTGCACTATTGGCTATTGCCACATGCTAGATGGCTCGATCAATTTCATTTTTTGTGATTTCTTTCTTGATTGTGTGATGAGTTTCTCAACTTTCGTACTGTAGTTGGCTATGTGGTGGTGCTACTGGTATCGCACACACCTGGACTAGTATTGAAGGTCATGATTGCGGCCGATACAATGAGAAGCATGGCCAGGAAACTCAGTGTGCACGAAAAGAAGTATGGCGCTACACTCACTATTATAACCGCCATAAAGCGCATAAAGATTCTCTTGAGGCTGAAGAAAAACTGGAAGAAAAATTGCAGCAGAAGATAGCTACTTTAGAATCAAGAAACTTGGAAGATAAAGATTTTAGTTGGCTGTCAAATGGATGTCATAGACTCATCAGATCCAGGAAGTTTCTCTTGTATTCTTATCCTTATGCGTATTATATGTTTGGTGATGAGCTATTTGAGAAAGAAATGAGCTCAAAAGAGAAGACAATAAAGCAGAATCTTTTCGAAGACCAGCAACAGCAACTTGAGGCAAACATTGAAAGACTGTCAATGTTTCTGGAAGAGCCCTTTGCAAACTATGCTGAAGATAAAATCTTGGAAATAAAAATGAAAATCATCACCCTCTCAGCAGTTACTGATAAGTTTTGTGGAAAACTGTAAGTTTTTCTTCAACTGAGTTTATTTGTTCAGAAGCTGGGACTTTATTAGAAAACTTATTATGTAATAAAACTCAGTAAAAACTATAGGGGTTAAATTATAATATAACAAGACTGCACATGATCAACAGACAGATTTAACTGTACGTAGTTAAATTAGATGGACGGGAAGACTATCTCTATCATAAAGTCACATCTAAGTACTGTAGTTTAGCATAAAAAGAAAAGACCAGCTAATAAGATGTTCAAATTTTGATTGATCTCTTCTAGACCTGTCATTAATTAGAAGAATTTTGAAATTCAAAATTGTTGGTCTGTAGTTGTCACAACTACGTGTATGAAGTGCAGGGAAAATGCCTCTGTGTGTAACTAATTGCATATTTGCAACAGTTACATGTATGATGGGAGAGATGCGTAGAATTATGAAGCTGTCTAAAAATGTCTACAATTTGCAGAATTGGTTTAATAATGTGAAGGTCTTTGTAAAGTGGTCAACTAATGTAGTTGTGGTACAATAGTTTGATAATAGCACATATAATATTTTATATGCATATGTTTCTTTGGTTGATTATATTATCATTCATTGGCCAATAAACCACAGTTTTTCGATAAACATATAATTCAATCATCAGTTTCTGCATTTCAGTTGAGTGTAAATACCGAAAGGAGTTTTCGGTATTGTACCCTATAAAACTCATCTTCAGAGTTGACAATTTGCAGGTTTGAGTGCATTGACAATGAGTTACTTAGTCCCCTTCAGCAAGCAACTCATTTGATTGCACCTTATAAGTCGAAGGGTGTAGAAAAAGCTTCAGAACTTCCAGATTGATTTTCTGCCAAACTCGGTATTGTTGCATTTTACTTTTTGCCATCAACAAATGTTTGCTTAGTGAACTATAATCTCATCTTGCCTACCGTTAATTTCTTATATTTTTTTTTCAGCCTAACCAGAAGATATCGAGGATGATGAAGGAAATAAATAGAAAGGTGATTGACATCCATAGGAAATAGTGTGTAGATATCCAGATTAGAAATAAATAGGAAGTCTTCGTGTACACAAATCTATGCATCTTTATTTATGTTGCAGAATCAGGAAGATTCAAAAGAGTAAAGAGAATAGTTTATGGGTTGTCCTGAAATTTTCAGATAGAACTGGTATTGGCAGCATCTTACCATTGAATTTAATATTTATTTAAGAATCCAACTCACGATCCTTGAATGGTTTGATAAGGTTTACTTGTGCTCATCAGTGGAATTATTTTATGGTCAGCTATTAAGAAATTAGAATGAACTCTCTTCATATCTTTGTTAAAATCTTATTCTCGATTTAAACTGGGTATATATATATGTATACACACACACACACACGCCCCTTTCAAATTCTGTCTCATAATTCTTTTTCATCGACCTTTACTAATTTGCATTTGTTGGATCCTAGCATTCTTAGAAGGTGACTTCAGTGCCCATATAAATTTGTTCTGGTGTTGTTTCTGAAGATATGCTTGCTGTTTTTTCATGCAAGTTTCTGCTTATTTGTTTAGTTTATTATTTGTAGTGATACGAGTTTTCGTTCATAATCTGCCTTAAAAAAATGTTATTATATTAATGACTAGTACAGAAATATATTTTCCACTTTGTAGTGCTTTGGTAATGCTATTTTACAGAACATTCGTAAGAAGCTGTATACATTTGTCATTTTCGGCGAAGGGCTCCCACTAGTTCTACCATGTACATACCAATTAGGTACCATGTAACACCTGCCAAGGCAACTTGCATCCATGGACTATTAACGATAGCCAGCGCAAACGAACCACCAACGTGTTCTTTTAGACCACTTGAGGGTTCTCCGAGCTGTGACAGGACTACAACTGTAGCCACAATGGATGTTCCCACTGGGACAACCAAACCAAAAGGGTTGCCCTCTAGCTTGTTGGCGTTCAAGAATTCAGCATCACTAGGTGGATTCGTTTTCCTACTCGGACTAGGATCGACTTGAGGTTTGGAAGCAGAATCGGGTTTGATCGCTTGTGATAGGGCGAGGGCTGCAGGCACCCAGTAATCAGTAGGATAGTTGGCTGGTGATTCTTTTGGGCGAGCAGTAGTTTCTGCTTGTTTTCTGGCTGCTACAGCAGCTTTGAGCCTCTTGACAGTCGATTGAGCATGGTTTATTGTGCCTGGTTTCGAGTTCTGGGTAGTAGCTGGAGGAGCAGCATCGGTAATGGGAGATTGCCAGTACAACCAGTTTGAGATCATTTGAATTGCTTGAACAGCTGAGGCCCTTGATGCTGCTCCATGAGACTCAGAATCCTGCAATCAAGAGCTCTGATTATTTATTGGATTGGATTCAGTTCTCATAATACTTCTTTCTTGTTATTCTTGTTGAATTGAGAGAGAGAGAGAGAGATCGAGAGAGTGAGAGAGAACCTTGGAGTGAGACTTCGAAGCAGTATGCTGAGCATACCTAGCTTGGAATTTCTCCACCTCGTCAAAAATATCTGCTGTGCGCACACCTGTAGTGTTGGGTGCACCGATTCTAACCCTGCTGCGGGGCTGCTTAGACATTACGAATTCAAGGGCAGGCAACTCGGATTTCTCCACAATCCTACCATTCAAATTCAAATATAAAGAGAGATAAATAAGGTATCTATCATCATTTTTGTGAGATTCTCTTACGAGATGCAGTCGACTGGACAAGAGGCAATTGCGTCATGAATTTTGTGTTTGGGATCAGCCCATTGAGCGACAACTCGAGCTCTTCCATAAACTGATTCAACAGCAAATGTTTTCTGAGCAAATAAGGCACATTTTAAGCAACCCACGCACTTGACTTCATCAACGAAAACCGCCCTTCGTTCGCTTTCCGATCCCAACCACGCTGAATATATAGGCCTCCCTGTGTACCCTTGCAAATCTGCAACTTTTGCTAACTCCTGATCATTCATTTATATATTCAAGAAAAGATCATTTATTAGATTTTTGCAAATCAATTGATGGTCGTCTACATCAATATCTTCTACCTTATCATAAGCCATGCGGGAAGTGGGGTCAGAGAGAAGAGTATAAGCCTCATTGAGAACGATGGCCATATCGTGGCCGGGCGGCCCGGCGATGTCGGGATGGCACCGTTTCTGCAGCCCCCTGTACGCCTCCTTTATCTGGCTCCTGTCGGATGCCGCATCCACGCCCAGAAGCTCGTAAAGATTGAATTCCGTCATCGGAGAATCTTGTTCCGAACCTCTGCATGCTGTATTCCTATGTTGCCGGAGGAACGGTTTTCCGGTTTTGGCGAACGCTGTCGTTTTGAGCTCGGTGTTTGGGATGAATGAACAAGGAACGTTTTGGAGAAGAAGAGTTGCAGAAGCCTGCATTTTATTTTTTGTGTGTGGAAGATGAATAAGAAGCGGATATATGATCGTTGGCTGGAATTTTTGCACTTTTTTTGCTTTTACTACTAGCTTCTATAGATATTTTGATGGATGGATTAGATATTTCTCTCGTCTCTATAATTGAATACGAAAAATACAGCAACAATGTTTCATGCTCAAAGGATATCAATATCAAAGAAAATGTTAGAAGACAATTTTGTAAAATGGTCAACTAAGCAACGTGTGTCAATTTTGTCCAAGCTTTTTTACCAATAACATATTTAAGCTGCTAATTGTTGAATGCAAGTTATGAATGATGTGAAACAGTTTCAGGACACCATTAGGAGCTCATTCTCCAGTCAAAAAAAAAAAAAAAAAAAGAAATGCAGAAGATAAATATAAATTGCTCCAGTCAAAGCAACATAGAAATAAAAAATAATTAAATAACTAAAATGCAAAAGATAAATATAAATTATTAATAAATTGTAATATCTGTAAACTTTATACCGTGTAGTTCATTATGATGTTGGAAAATTCTATGCTCCCTCCCGGACACTACCCGGGTCCGTTATGATGCCGACACGTGGCCAGGGGGAAGGGGGGGGGGGGGCGGATACGTTGAATTAAAATAAATCAGCAAATTCGAGAGAAATACGGCGCCTTTTTGCTGAAATACGCCTCTTTTAGCTATTGAGACACTTTTCCTCCATCATTAGGTGCACAGTACTCGAGAATAACTTTTTACCTTACCAATGTACAACCTTTTGATGAACAGTTTATTGTCACATTTTATTTGATTTATTGTCATTTTGAGTTCCTTTAGTAAAGTATATTCAGACCCGAATTTTAATTTAAAATATATTAATCTGAATGGTATATACGAACAATTGACTTGTTTGTGTTAATTAATTTTTAAGGGGATAAAAAGAATTGCGGAATAAAATTGTATACCTTGTTATTTCTCAAGAAAGAAATTCACTGAAGTACGTAAATTTGACTAATCGACACTTATATCAGCATTGCTAATTTCATTTTCATTAAGTGGTATTTGTTGTCGGTAAAAATACTATTGTTGTTATCATTATTTTTTAAAGTTGAAAATGACATCGGCATTTCAAAATAGAAGTTTGGATATGTAATCATTAAATTTTTTTAAATAATTACATCTCAATGAATGAAATAATTTATCCGTGTGTTAATTCATTTGAATATTGGTGGAAAACTTAAAATTTCCAAATATGCGAGTTAATGTCACTCCTTTTAATAATAAGTAATTTTACGTGTCGAGATATGTGTCGGCAACCTTAATTTATGTAATTTCGGGGCCTTTTCTGTTGGGGTTTTTTCGAATTAAACTACCGCGGGATCATTTGGTTGTTCATTAATCCGTGTTCATGCAAATCATAATTTTATGTCACATGAATGTTTATCACAGTCTAATCAAAAAGCATGCAGAGCAGATTCGAATCTAATAAAGCGGAAGACATAGAAATGAATCTACTTACAAATCGATAGACGGTCTGTGGACAAGATTAAAGATCTAATCTTGCTGTTGAATGAATACAAGAATGGCGCCACCTATGCTCAAAATTTCGACCACCAAAATTCTACTCCAAGATCTTTTGTTGTATTCCCGGACTGTATCTAGATTCAAAGTGGGCTGAAATCTACTAGATAGGCTTGTGAAATCTATGGATAACTTTGAGAGACAAATAGGGGCTGAATTCTTATGATTATTATCATTAAAATTTCGTGCCCCCCTCCCCTTATATATAGGGAGGGGCGAAATTTCATGTTCCAGCCCTATTGGGCTGGGCCTCTATCTCAAGTTCAATATTCAGTCCACTATCAGTTAATTGGGCTACAACAGGGATCTAGAAGAATATTAAATTGGCCCACTAATTTATTTAATATCCAATATCCAATAAATATAGGATATAATTAAATAAATTAAGTTTTACTTTTATTCCACTAAAGAAGTAAAACTGACCTACCAATTTAATACATATTTACGAATATGCTTTCTCCTTTAGTCCAGCCATTCCCCGTGTTTAAGATATAATGTTCATTAATTAATTATGTCAGCCTCTGACAGCTATAATTAATTAACATCTAAAATCTTGAGTAGTACCACACAAACTTTATTCATGTACGGAATAAATTCCACCTGCAGGGTTTCAACATGAACTTGTGTTTCCTCAAGAGAACATCATCAACCTGGCGCACCAGGACATGGTGCTCATGCATACTGCTCGAGACATCATGTATACATTGTTATTACCCAAGATATCGAATTCGATCTACGAAAAGATCTCACCCATTGATAAATCAAAGTAATAAACAACGCACACATATGCTCGCCAATATCACATGAGTTCAGAACCCGAACTCTGTGGATCTTTATTCTCTCAGTAACTGGGTCAGAGACAGAGAATGGTATCCTATCGTGATCCTCCTCAATACACTAACGAGTGTACTAGAATAATCAGTTAGTCAAGATAAACTAACTTATCAGATTATTCTACGGTGTACCGATGGTGTGTTCAGGACCATCTAAGCCGTGAGCTCTTTAATACATTACAAGGTTCTAATGATATGATCTTACCATGCGCCAGGTTGATGATGTTCTCTTGAGTAAACATAAGTTCATGTTGAAACCCTACAGGTGGAATTTATTCCTTACATTGTAAAGCTGGTGTGGTACTACTCAAGATTTTAGATGTTAATTAATTATAGCTGTCAGAGGCTGACATGATTAATTAAGGAACATTATATCTTAAACACGGGGAATTACTGGACTAAAGGAGAAAGCATATTAATAAATATGTATTGAATTGGTAGGTTAGTTTTACTTCTTTAGTGGAATAAAAGTAAAACTTAATTTATTTAATTATATCATAAGTTTTTTGGAGGTCCAATTACTCGATCGAGAGCTAAGAAGCTTCAAGCATACTTGCAAGTGACAATTCGAAGAAAGCTCGAGGTTGAGGAAGATGAAGACAAAGGTAGCTTAAGGATAGTTAATTTATTAACTATTGAAGATCAAGATCACACCATGGAGTATCATACTTGAAGAGTTGAAGATGAGCAAGCATGCACGTCGCATGGGTAGTAGGGGCATACCGACACTGAGAAGTATGGGCATACCGACTGCGTGTCGGATTATTTTAAGGGTTGATTTTTATCTAGACTACAGTATTTATTTAATTAATTTAGACTATAGTTCAGATCAGATTTTTATTTATTTTATTAAGTAATTTTCGTCCTTTTTAATTAGGAGTTGACTAGAATTATATTTAAGGCATATTCCTACCTTGAATAGAATTCTAGTTTAGGCAGTTTCCTAGTCCAGTTAGGAGTCTTTTTAGATCATGATTTTTGATCCATATAGCTTTAGTTTTCGGCCCTTGTGACACTATAAATAGGGGTCCTTTGTTACATTGATATTTTAGACATTATTGAATTAAATTTGCCTTTGCATACAATTGTGTCTCAACCCCTTTGAAGCTTTTGTTTATTTTCTCCAAAATATCAATGCTTGAAGCCTAGCAACTTTAAGTCTTACATCAAGGGAACGTTCTAATTCACATGAGGTATTAGGGTGAACTCGTTATCGAGGAGTAACTTGAAGATTCATTCTCATCGTACAAGATACGCTAGGGATTAATCGGGTTGCAAATCACAACACTTACAGAAGCGATCAACCATCTCGACATCCTACACTATCCATCAACGTCCATAGCAATCTTCAACATTCTAAGACCGATCGTGCATCAACACCAAGAGTTCGAGTTCCATTCAAGCTCAATTTGACGTGTTCTTCATTCATACCGTAAGTTCTTCTTATCGCTATCATACCCTATCTACCCAAGCCTTTCTAAACCTCACCATCATATTCCATATGTCCCTTATAACCTTTCCAAATTAGCGTTCCAAATCAGCCCCAAATTCATTGGATTTGTGTGCTATTATCGTGTCACAGTCTAGAGGTCTTAATTAGGTCTAGTTCTTCGTCTATATTATTTTCAAGTCTTATTCTTATTATTCCAGTTTATTTTCAGTTTATTGAGAATTATAGTAGGATTGAGTCCTTCCATAGTTGACGTGTTCATTCTTAGAAGTCTTCTGTGCGTTCTCGTATCCTGTACAAATTGTTCGGGTTACATCATAAATTTGACATCAGAGCCACGTCAGCTCTGCCGGTCGTGGTTCAATCCTACGTGTTAATTTTTGTGCTTACGTGTCAGTTGGCATGTCTTTTGAGTTGTAATATACTATTGTTCATTGTTTAAAAAAAATAAGATCGGATAAAAAAAACTCGGTAAAAAAAAGAGAAAGACCGAAAGATAAAAAAAAAGCGTTAAAAAAAAAGAAAAAGAAATCCGACAAAAAAAAAGAAGAATATCCAATTTGATTCTTGAATTTCCTTTTGAGTTCTATTTTAATTTTTGAACTTTCCTTTTAGTACTAGTTCATAGTTGGTAACTTCCTTTTGAGTCTTAATTTATTTTTGGAACTTTCCTTCTAAGTTCTATTTTATCTTTGGTAATTTCCTTTTGAGTTGTAATTTATTTTTGGTTCTTTCCATCTAGAGTCTAGTCTAATTAAGGTATTTAGATTGTGTCACACTAGTGGTACACATATCCAAATCACCTCTTTCCCTTTTTAATTTCTTGTTTTCTTTTCTATTCCTTTCCTTCTACCTTTAGGATTTATTTTTGGATCTCCTACACTATTTGGGACTTCAAAAATACATCTTATTCCTTCCTTATACTTCAAATACACGACACCACCCTACCACACCACCTCTACCCTACTCGATATACACACATACTCGACACACCCACATACATACTCTACTCACTCTCATCTACACATATACATTGCAACCACATTCCATACGCTCCAAATTAGCCATTCACCTTCCTACCTTGTGCAATTAGTCCGGAATCGTGAAGTAAGACTACTACTTGATCTCTTGCTAGTTGTTCGACACCTTCACACCATATACATGATTTTACACACACTGTGCACCCATATACCTAAGTAATACACGAGCGGTAAAATCAAGACTTAAAGTCATGGGAGGAGTGTTTACCTTATGCAGAGTTTTCTTATAATCATGTTATTCACTCTTCTACTAACATGTCTCATTTTCAAGTTGTTTATGGTTTTAATCCGTTAACGCCTACTGATTTGTTACCTTTACCTGTTAAGCATCTAACAAGTGTTAAAGGTTTGAGATGAGTTGAGCAAGTTTAGGAGATGCATGAGAGAGTACGTGCTCGTATCGAGCACAAAGGCCACCACATGGCTGAGAGTAGGAATATGCGATGCAAGCGTGTTGTATTTCAGCCCGGTGATCGCATTTGGATTCATTTGAGTCTCGACCGATTTCCAAACTTGAGGAAGTCCAAATTGTTGCTGTGTGGAGATGGACCGTTTACGGTTCTAAGTTGTGTTAATGACAACGCTTACCGCATCGATCTTTCCAGTGAGTATAAAAGTTCTTCTACTTTCAATGTTGCTGATTTATCTCTGTTTGTTGAAGATGAATTTAATCATGATGAGGATCCAAATTCGAGGACGAATTCTCTTCAGTAGGGGGGAATGATGAGGCCATGAGAGGTGATGAAGATCAAGACCCGGAGCTACAATTTAAAGGTCTAATTACTCGATCAAGAGCTAAGAAGCTTCAAGCATACTTGCAAGTGACAATTCGAAGAAAGCTCGAGGTTGAGAAAGATGAAGACAAAGACAGCTTAAGGATAGTTAATTTATTAACTATTGAAGATCAAGATCACACCATGGAGTATCATACTTGAAGAGTTGAAGAGTTAAAACAATGTCCTGCTTCTACCTCACTACCAGCCCGTTTTCCATCTTTCCTTACCTGAGTGCTACCCACGGAAGATACCTCATTTTTGATCGAAACGTTCAAGTCAATATTCATCTTCGCCATAAATCTATAGACAATATAATTAGAAAATATAATCAAGACAAACTGAAATTGACCTTGTCTACACAAACAATCCAATTAGTGACTAATGCTAACAATAAATTTACATTCTCGATAATTCCACATCTACATATTCATTAATAGCTTAAATCATGTATTCAACTTTAGCCATCTCACCCCACTATCACCGGAGTAAGGTGAGGATGACGTCAAGTCATTATGCCCTTTATGCCCTGGGTGACACACGTGCTACAATGTCCGGGACAAGGGGTCGCGATCCCGCGAGGGTGAGCTAACCCCAAAAACCCATCCTCAGTTTGGATTGCAGGCTGCAACTCGCCTGCATGAAGCCGGAATCGCTAGTAATCGCCGGTCAGCCATACGGCGGTAGATTCATTCCCGGGCCTTGTACACACTGCCCATCACACTATGGGAGCTGGCCATGCCCGAAGTCGTTTCCTTTATTGATGCTAAAGGTTGTTGCTTGGATAAATAGTCACACTTTCTATTAAATTATATATATAATAATATATAAGATAATAATAAATTCTATAATTATATATATAATTATATATAAGTAATCGCTTCGTTAACTAGGGTTCCTCAAAATAAAATCAACAATTCATAGAAAAAATGAAATTAAAACCATCTAAATCAAGCAACAACCTTTAGCATCAAAATAGGGGGGAGTCGTCAACTTCCAATATCAATTCACAAAATCAATCACCCAAATTCAATACCACATTGTGGGTGCCCATGCACTACATCCGACGCATTAAAACTGTGATAGTTAAAACCCGTAAAATATACCCTTCAATCGAATGCATAAATATAACCCTAACAATGAATCAATAAAACCCACCCTCGCAAAAGATTCTGAAAATTCTGTTTTCAGAATTGGGGGAAATGGCGCATTGGAGAAGGCAATATAATTAAAATATTAACCCAATTCAAAAATTCCGCCAAATTTTACAAATCCGCCAATTTTACAATTTGACTGTTCACGCATCGGAAAGAGAACCGATCCAATCTTTGCATCAAGTTTCTTTGAAAAAATTCAGAAAATGTGTCCACGCGTATGACAATGGCCGGTTCTACATCGCCGTACCGACACCGACGTAAAAAGGTCGCCGGAAAACATTCAAGTGTCGACATCAAACACCCTGCCGATATTGCCCGACCCTAGTGCGGGTCCCACTACCTACTGTTCACTATTGAAGTGTCTTAATAGATAAGTCACCTCTTTTCCTGTTAAATATGGTGGTATACGGCTCAAAATTTTAGTTAAATTATTTCCGAATACACTTCCACGTGTCGGCATATCAACGGACCCTGGGTAGTGCCCGGGGGGGAGGGGAGCATAAAATTTTCCTTATGATGTTCATTTATATGATTAGTAAAAAAAGCATAAAATTAAGAATCTCATCTCATCAGAACAAATGAAAAAAAATAATGGTATAATATATTTATTCATTCGTATTTGTACCCAATAATACCCACTTTATCATCTAAAAATTATAGAGTGTTTCTAAATAGACCTTAAAATTTATCTTACACACAACAATTAAAATTAATCAATTATTAATTATTTAAATTCCCTCTCAAATTAAATTTATTTCCATGTTGCTGAAAAATGAATTCAACGACAAAACTAAATAGGAACTCCAAGATCTCATTCAAAAAATTAATGGGATTCTCCCATCACACCATCTAATAGATCTTAAGTTGGATCTAATTTGAACCAAGAGATGATCCCCATTTTTCATTTTCTTTTCAATTTTTATTTTTCAACGGTTTTCCAATTTTCCTTTTCTTTTCAATTTTCTTTCTCAATTTTTAGGCTTTTTTTTTTATAAACTAGTATCTAACCCGTGCATTGCACGGTGGCAATGAATTGGTATCTGACCCGTGTGCGTTGCACGGTGGCAGTGAACTGGTATGTGACTCGTGCGTTGCACGGAAATAAAATTAGTTAAATTTAATATTATTTTATCTTTTAATGTAATTTTAGTAATATTAGTATTTAAAAGGGTATAAAATTTATAAAATATTTGCATAATTATAAATTTTATGCACATAACTATTAAGGAAATTTTGATATGACATATATATGATAAGTAGTCATTTAGTTGTTAACATTTTATACTGATATTAATTCCTCGTTAAATTATATACACTTAATAACCTTAAATTATGAACATTATAAGTAAATAATAAAAAAAATGTACTTAAGTTTACAAATTTTAAAATACTTCTCTTTACAAAACATTTGTAGTGGTATTTGTATCATTATTATCAAGTAAGATGTCATACATATTGAAATAAAAATATAAAATATACCACCTTTATTTTTAAAGAAATAATTTTATGACTAAACTTGCTATCAATATTTACTACACTACTATTAAAAAAAAAATAAGCACTTCTTAAATTCATATGTAAAGATATTAAAATATCAAAAATCACATACTAAAGCAACATAATTAATATAATATAAGGGACAAAATAAATGATTGAGTTCAATTATTTCTTGAATTGCATGTGCTTGTTAGCGACGTAGAGGGTAGGAGGAAAAAATGGGTTCTGCGAACAATATATTCATCATTTTGCACTCAAATTTTAAGAGAGAAGAATTCTTCCAAGTTAAATAACACAGTAAATAAGTTTTCCCAACTCAAAGTTCTTGTGTCATCTCGTGTTGTTGAGGTACCACTGACTCAATTGCTCTGCTTACACAGAAATTGGCTGCCCAAATTAAAAATCAAAAAAACTCTCATGTCGTGAAGGAACCATAAGAGAATCGCAAAAGAAGACAACTCTTACCCACACCTACAAGTGAGCAAATAAGAGGGTAAGATAAAAAAATATAATCATTTCAAAACACATTGATCTGTCACTTCATCAAAAATATTATAATATACTTAGCATACAATAACATATATATTCCTTGTGGTGCAGATCAAAATCACCCAAAAACAGGTCACATAGTGAAAATAATTTAAAAGTTTGAGGATGACTGAAAATAATAGATCATGTCAATTAGTTATTACAAGTTGCAACTGGCTGACACTAACTGCTTAGAAGAAACCCACTGATCAAAATTATAAACTCACTCCAAGCTATGGCACAGACAGCTTACAAAGCATAAATAGTCCTATCTTCGATAATGTCCAAGGTAAACGGTAAAATCCATAGGAAGCAGTGAATGACTGTTAAGCATTCCATTCATGTGGTCTGTGTTCACATGCGTCGAGATTGGGCAAGGAAATAACAGTGCCACAAACAAAACTTCTTACTTATCAGAGAAAATTAAAAAACATAATCTGGAGCTTCATTCAGTAATTTATCTCAATAGATGTGGAACACAGATGTTCGTAACATTCTGTTTAAAGTAGAGTTAGGTGAAATACAGTGACTTGATACTTCTACCTGTTCGTTTCTCCGTTTCCATCTTAAACTCTTTGAATTTCTCAAAACATTCTAACTTGCGATGTAACATGTAGATGTATCCATATCTTAAGTAATCATCAATCAAAGTGATGAAATACTCAAACCCTCATCGAGCTTGAATTGATATAGGGCCACATAGGTCAGAGTGAATCAAATCTAATAGCCCTTCGCATCGATTTTCTTTTGACTGGAAAGGATGCTTGGTCATCTTACCTTCTAAACATGATTCATACAAAGGATACGATTCCAGTACCAATGAAGAAAATGGTCCATTGTTTACAAGTCTTTGTATCCTCTTAAGGTTGATGTGACCTAGCCTTAGATGCCAAAGATAAGTTTGATTCAATTCTGAACGTTCTTTTCTTTTGTTAGAGTTAATGATCGATGTATTCTGCAATTGTCTTTGTGTAGTATTTTGCATTGGTTTAAGAAAGTAAAGATGTCCATCCAATGTGCCAGAACAGATAAAACATTTACCACCAAAGATAACAACTTTGTTATCAAAAGAAACAAAATATTCATCCATAATCAATTTAGAAACTGAAATAAGGTTTGGCCTAAAATTCGACACATAAAAATAATCTTTCAAAACCAAAGTTCTATCACTACTGAAAGGTAAAATAACGTCTCCCACAACAACATCCACCACTCTCATAGCATTGCCTATGTAGACGGTGATCTCATTCTCACTCAGCTATCTTTTTACTAGGAACACCTGCAAAGACATGCAAACATGATCAATAGCTCCAATATCTACTATCCATTTCTGGGTAGAACAAGTTGCTAAACATATTTCAACAACAAGAGTGTGAAATATACCTCTCTTCTTCTTCTTATTAGGGCACACTGCCTTCCAGTGACCTGATTGGCTGCACTTGAAGCACTTAGTCTTTGACTTGAACTCGTCAGGAGGAATCTTCGCCTTTGGTTTCTTCACCTTAGGCGCCACATCTGCAGCTTTCTTAGGTGCATATCTCTTTTTTTTTTTCACACCCGAAGAAGACGCCATATTTTTGGCTATGTGGGCTTCAGGATTGTTCTTTTGGAGCAATTCAGTAGCCTGAAGGTCCATGAGCAGTTCAGTCAAGGTAGCATCTTTTTTAATCATGTTGAAGTTCAACTTGAACTGCTCAAACTTTGAGGACAAGCTATGAAGAACGATGTCAATCTGAGATTCGGCATCCAGATCTCCACCCATGGTCTCGATCTCAGTTAGATACCCCATCATCGTGAGAACATGATTTCTAACAGGTGTGTAGTCAGCCATTCTCGCATCCATCAGTTTCTTCATTGCCAAATAGTGTGCCGAGCGGTTTTGATAACCGAAGATGATGAGACCGGAATGAGCACTGAGGAACTAAACCCAGAGTTGTAGCTGAGAGGTCCAGTGACGCACTTACATGCCAAGAAGCTGCAAGGATATTTATAGTGCTATGTTGGAAAGAAATTAGAAGATGATGGAGCTGAATTCTGACAGCAGAAGTTTGTGAATTTGACGAGCATTGAGGAGTGAAGAAGCTGTGGCCATGTTCGAATTTATTTATTTATTTTTAGTTTGGCCGTGTAGCTTTTATTAATTGTAAAGTTATTTTATTTAATTGGACCCAATATTTTAATTTAATTAGAAGCCCAAATTATTGTTAGGAAAATTGGACCTTTAGTTATTTATTTTATTTTCGAAATTATCCAGCCCAACACTTGATAATTTCGCCCCTTAGGTATTTAGGATTATTCCGGACATTGTTTACGCAGACTTGAATGAATGAAAATAGCTTTTACACTATTCTCTTGTCTCACACAACAAATCGATTCTTCGGTAGAGTTTGTTGATGGGCATATCCAAGCTTGAAATCTTTTATCTCATTCGGATATCTAGTCGTATCTAGGTTAGGTAGCCATAAAGATTACTCCATAGGCGCGTTTCAGATTCTTGTCGATCTGGGGTTCGTTTCGGGTAAGATTCATACCTCTAATTTCATTTTTATCATCACCATGCCTTTCTACACCTCCACAGCCATTATACACATTCCATATCCAGCCTAGCATCACCATATCCATCCACATAGCTTCCCAAGTCCAGAAACCCTCCATACAAGCCATAGATCCATTTATAAACCCTAGACAGTCCGAAAATTGACCACCATGCCAAATCGAAAACCACTCATGCGTTTTTGTTAAATTTAGATATGTTTTTCATCACTTCATATTGTACCTTGTGTTAAAATTTGAACTTAATCTGAGTTGAATTGCTTAGGTTTTTGATCGAGTTAATTTGGGGTTAAATCGATAGTTTTCGGGTTGTGTTTTGTGTTTAATTCTTGTTCGAATTTCTTGAGGTTTTTTATCAGATTGTTAGCATATTTTTACTCTTAAATTTAGTTGGTATTTTTTGGGTTGAATCATATTTATAGTTAACTTTGTTCTTTCCTTAGCTTCCGCATATTGATTGGCCGCATCAGAACAGCTCCTTAAGGTTGAACATGATATCATAAGCGGTCTTCATAGTCTGATGCTGATGTTGCAACATATTCGACATAGATGCCAAAATGTAACATCGCGATAGCTCATCAGACTTGACCCACTTATCATATGCAGCCTTTTGGGCTTCGTCAGAACCTTCATCTGGCTTCTGAGGACATTCCTCTTCAAGTAGGAACTTGTGTCCCTCTGCAACTAGGACGCGGTTAAGGTTACGAATCCAATCATTATAGTTTTCACCGACGAATTTGTTTTCTTTGAGGATTGAGGACAATTGGAGAGTGCCATTGATGATATGGAATAACTGAAATTAAAACATGCAGTATAGTCACAAACTTTAGGATAAACAATATATAATCGAAAGCCTCATAAAAATTATATACTTTTCCACCGACACTTTAAAAACCTTTTCTATAAGCCACGATAGTGTGGACGTATATAAAATTCATTTTTAAATAGGTTATTAAACCTTAAATTTGCCTCCAGTTGAATTTCCTTACAACAAGCAAATTAATAGCCGAATAATAAACACTGTCATGTAATCGTCCAATTGATAAGCCAAGATCATGTGGACGTTTATCAATAAATTACATCTAAGTATGAACACCATTATCTTTGCACCAAGATCACTATTTCAAAATTAACTGCTCCAGATGAAGGAGTCTGTTAGTTCTAATAGTGTTCTACAACTATCCTTTTTAGGAGATTTAATTTCTAGAAAAATCTATGATATGACACATCCGATATGGAGGAAGACCGATGTCAACACGCATGCCCATCACTTCTCAATTAAATAAGATTTTAATGGAGACCATATGAGATTTCTACATACTTTGGTATGAATCTCTCCCACTTAGTTATTTATACTTAAGGTTTCATTTTATCCGATTTAAGAACATGCAAACATCACATAAAAGGATAAACACACATTGCATGCTTCAAAAGCAACATAATAAGTAATAGTAATAATCCAACTATTATGGCTTATATATCATGTTGATTTATGCGATAAAACTTGAAAGTCAACTCCGAAATGGGGCTAGGCCGCCGCCCCCTCCTCACCGCACCTCGCCGGAACCCTAACTCTAATTAGAGTTTCGGAACATGAATCGGTTAACCTTGCTTCTTGGTGCTGTACTACTTTCCTTCTTTGAGTTGATCTTCGATCTTCATTCAATACAGACTATCTATTCCGAAAGAAAAAATCTAATATTTCTAGAATAAAAATTACAACTCAAAAACTTAGTCTAACAATTTTATTTTTATTACATTAAAACAACATAAAATAAAACCTAGACCTAATCCATGGATTTTCTCATGAATTAAAAATCACGTATCCCAACTGGCATACGACCAATCATTCATTAACCATAATTAAACATACATCACATAAATAAATGGAGCCATGATAGTTGGTAAACCTGCAAACAAATACAGTCTACATATCCAACAATCATATTTATATGATACACATAAAATAACATATGATTACTATGCATGAATTATAATTTTCAAAAATTTCAATTAATTAAATTAATAAATTCGAAAATTAACACAAAATAAAATTTAGAAATTAAAATAATTATCCACCAAATTAAATCTTTTATATTTCGAAAATTGCATAAATAAATCTGGAAATTAATTAAAATTAGCCACCAAATTTATATTTAATTTTCGAATCACCCTAATTAAATAATATTTGGATATCTTGATATAAATAAAAAATCTAATCCAAATATTACATATAAGGACCGATAATTCTATAGAATAAAATTTGAAAATTTGATCCACTTCAAACTCTTCCAAATTATATTCTAATTTAAATCCTTATCACAATAGGACTTTGATAATTATTTATCTATATCAAAAATTACCTTATCCAATTTTAAAACTCAAGATTTCAAAAATAATCTAAATAATAAATCTGGAAATTCAGTCCACTCCAAATATTCCAAGATTTAAAATTCTATTTTCAAATCCTTTTGTATTAAAATTAGGTAAATCAAGATATACATCAAATAATATCAAATCTTATTCCAACAAGCATAATTTTCGACCACCTTAGTAAAATAAATCTGGAAATTTGTTTTTCATCAAAAACTTCTCCAAATTAATCTATTAAAATCGAAAATTAACACCATATATCATATTTAGAAATTTTGATATTAATCAAAAAACTATTCTAAATAAAATGGTATAGGTTTCGAAAATAACAAGAAGAATAAATCTGGAAATTTTGATCCACTTCAAAAATTACCAAATTTACAATTCTATTTTCAAACCTATTTAGATTAGAATTAGGTAACTTTTGATATACACCAAAAATTACCTAATCTTATTCTAATCTACTAAATTTCGAACCACACTACAAATTAAATCTTGAAATTTTGATGTTGATCAAAAATCCATCCAAATTTAATTCCTATGGTGCCGAAAATTAGCAACATAAAATTAGGGAATTATAGAACATCCTAATCGAAAATTTTGATCTCTAAATTTTCGAACACCATCAAAATTAAATCTGAAAATTTTATGAACATCAAATATCAATGCAAATAATAATTTGATGATGGCCGAAAATTTTATGCAAAATCAAAACTAGAATTTTCGAATTCTATCAAAAATTAATCCAAGTTTTGAACACCATAAAAATCAAAACACATGAACAATAAATCTGGAAATTTAAAGAACATAAATTTATCAACAAATTTATACATGTGATTCGAAATTATGTTAGGATTAATACTAGAACAGTGCAAAAATCTGCTCTGATACCAATTGTTGAGGTTTTTCTCGAATTAAACCACCGGAGGATCTATTGGATGTTCATTAATCCAAGTTCATGCAAATCATATTTTTATGTTTTATGTATGAGTAATACACGCCTAGCACAAAACCATGCAAATCAAATTCGAATCTAATGAAGCAGAATACATAGAATCGAAATTACTTACAATTGACAAACAGTCTGAGGCCAAGATTAAAGATCTAATCTTGTTGTTGAATGTTGAATGATCAATGCCCCTTCTCTCACTGTGATCGGCGGCCACTAGCTTCATATTCCACTCTGAGATTTTCTGTTGTATTCTCGGACTGAGTATGATACAGAGTGGACTGTATACTACTAATAGGGTTGTGGATTTTGTGGAGATCTTGAGAAACAAAAGAGGGCTGGATAATAACTCTATTATTTTGTCCCCCTCCATATGATTAAATAAGGAGGTGGCTGAAAATTAACTCCCTAACCCTACTAGGTTTGGGCCTTTATCTCAAGTCCTATCACTAGTCCACTTTCACTCAAGTTGGGCTACAACAGGGATCTAGAAAATTATTAAACTAGCCCACTGATAGGATCCCGGTATGATGATCAACACCAAGAGAAAACGTGTGAAAGACTTATAGATAGAAACACGTCAGACGAATGAAGGGCTTCAATCCAACTCTATGATTAAACTAAACTAACGACTAAACTCGATATTTAAGACTCGAATATGAAAGGAAAAGGGTATGGACATATAGTATGATGATAGGGGGTGAAGAAAGGCTGGTGTAGATATGTTATAATAAGAAAATAAAGAACTTACGGGATAGGTGCTTATCTTGGCGCAAATAGCACGTATACTTTGAATTGGCGGCAACAACTTGGATACTTGTCTAACTCGACTAGATCTTGATGGATGATGTTGGAATGGACGTAGGATGGTAAATAGATGTTGTTGAAGGCATTCGGCGTTGATGTGTGGGTAGAATGAGTCGATAACGCAACTGCAAACCCCGTGAAGATAACCTCACGAAACATACAACAATCGGTTGTCTTCTCAATAGCAATCCAACCCTATTCCCACAAGTGAAATAGAACGAGATTTAAGAATAAAATTTGGAAGTAGCTAGGCTTTCAAGAGTTCAATTTTCGGCTGAAAATTAAGAAAAGAGGATCTTGGGTGAGACAATATTGAAAGGAAAATTCTTGTTAATCAAATATGGTCTAAATATCAAAGTAACAATGATCCCCTATTTATAGTAGAGGTATGGACGAAAATTCTAAGAGAAATCCTAAGGGAATTATAAAATAAAGAGTTTTCTATCATAACTAGGATTTCTACCTTAATTAGAACTCTATTTAAGGTAAATTCAAAAAGACATAAAATAAAATAATAAAAATATATCTAATGGATAAAATAACCCAACAACTTTGGGCCTTCAAATTGTACTCTAATTAATTGATTATGACCAAAAATTAAAGGATAAAAATCGGCCCAATCCAGAGTTAATATTCTTCATGCATGCAGATCCGAGATTTGCTATTTCTCATCCAAACACGTGAATTCTACATGCACATGTTCAAATTGACTCGTTCTTCTTTCTAAGCTCTCGAACAAGCTTCCTCATCATTAATGGATGTAAACTTGATCCATCTTTGATGGCTAGGCTGCTCGTTAACTCGTTTCTTCAAAACACTTGTATTCTTCATGCTTTGATCTTCTTCAAATCTTAATCTCCAATCTTTAATCTTGAACAACAAGACAATCTTCGAACCTTTCAATGGAATTCTTGGATTTGATTTGTTGATGCTTATCGTGCTTGTACCATTCCCCTCCTCTTGAAAAGAATTCGTCCTCGAATTCGAATCTCCGGGATGAAAGACGAACGCGAATGGATCATCAATCTTTCTTAGCACAAACTCAACTTTCAATGGAATATCTTCTACAACCTGTAAAATGGAGATAGCACAAGAAAATGGTTGACAAATGATGTTTGAATTCGGCAGCTTTTCCGGGCTCGTTTGCTCGAGTTCTTTGTCAATCAATGCTCTATTGATGCCAATCTATTTTTCTTCAAAATACGGCTGTAATTTCTCCAACTTTTCAATTACTTCAACTTCCTCAACTGCATCATTGACCTCCATTTCTTCTACCTCGACTTCGGCTGGTTCTTCCTCGAATATTGTGTCAATCAGAGGCTGCTTTAACTCCTCTTCACGGACTGGATAGATAGAGCATTGTTCATCACATGCTAGACTTGATGGAACAATGGCCGGCTGAATGGGAGGTGCAGGCCGTGTAGGTAGTACATAGGTACGTAGAAACTCCTCGAATGACTCAGGTTGGTAACTCGTGGTCGAGCGGGCTGTTTGGCATTGAGCTCTAGGTGGTGCAGGTGATGCTTTTTGCGTGTTGAGACTCTCAAGCTCGTAATACCCCAAAATTTTATCATCCAAATTTAATTAATAATATAAATCTTATAGTTAGAATAATTGTAATATGCAAAACTTTTTAGTACTTAAAAAATAGCCTATGCTAATCTTAAGGACAATCCAGGGAAGAAAACAGATCCTTGTAGGTCCCATTTTTAGGTGAATTGTGCACATTGAGTGTGTTAGAAATATCGTGAGACCATCTTATATTTTTATTCAGAACCCTATACACCTTTTCAGATAAAATTATATCCGGACTTTAAGAATTATCCAAATATATTAATTAAATATATATAGTACTTACATAGGGGTAATCTATTTATATGTATATAGTTGGCATAATATAAAGATTAATAATGAAACTAAGAATAATAAAATAAAAGAATAATAAAATTTTAAGGTATTAGATGTAGCTTTATAAAATGAGAAGTTTGGGAAATTGACTTCCATCGTTAATCAATTAAGTCATGCCTTAGATTTAAACATGAGTCTTATTAGTTGAACTTCAATTTTTAAGAACATATAGATTTTGTTGTAGTAATTCCGTTCAAATATCTTTCATTATATGCAAATTTCGATTTTTTATATATGTATACATATGAATAAAATAAAAAAACATAAAAAAAATAATATCTAATTAATCAACATATTCTCCCACACGTGTTCTAAAGTGGGATGGATTAGTGGCTATGATGTGTCAAAATGTGGGTTTGGTAAAATGATAACTCTTGTCTTTAAATATAATATATATATATATATATACACACACATAAATTCTAATTACCTGAATACAAGGGCCGATCAAGAAAAAAACAATTAATTATTGAAGGTAAATTTTCTTTGGATATTATTTTACTTGATCTTTGATCATGCATCAAATTATTATAGTTTATGATTTTGTTAATACAAGAACTACATATTTAATTTTGACAATCAAATTAGGAAGAATTAAATATGCAACAATTTTAGAAGTTTATAAAAATTTAAATTAGAATTTACATTAGACTAAAACTAGGCTCATAATACATAATTAGAACATTAAAATTTGTATAGAAAAAGTATATGCAAAAGGGAGAAAGTGAAAATCAATAAAATAAACTTATTCCAATTAATCCCACGTCATGGAAAATTGTGTACTTATATATATGTATATATATATATATATCCTTTATTACCAATATTATTGATGTTGTATGATAATTTTAAATTCAAATCGTGAGATGAATATTCTAGCTTCATCTGTGGATATAATGTCTGAGTTAGTATTAATTGGGTGTGATTTTAATGTTAATAATTTAATATAAATAGATTTTGGATTGATAGATTTGAATTTATTAGCCTTCATCACTTTACAATATTAAGTAATTTCTGATGGATTAGAATTAGTATTATAAATATAGGTTTTATAAGAGTTTGTAAATATAAACATATTAAGCTTTCATATATTGGAACTATTAAATAGATGTTATAATTTCAAAAATATTGAAATAAGGAATCTTAAATTCATGTAGAATACAATATATAGGTTGATTTCATAATTTTTAAAGTTATAAGATTACCGTAATGTTCTTATGTTATATTTATTTTAGTCATGGCAATGAGTTTAGTTATGTATTATAATAACAATTAGTTTTAATTAAAGCTTATATTTGTGAAGTAATTATTATTTAAAATGTGTTAATGAATAATGGGATTCAACAAATAAATATTAAAAGGAAAGCTTATGGATTGGGTTTTAGTAGTGGCCATTTAGTTAAACTAAGCAGAGACTGATTATTGTAGGCCCAGAAGATGTAACAAAAATCGAGCAGAATCAATCAAGAATTTGAAAGCTTATATTGTATCCAGGTGGGCTACTATACTATATCTTTGTAAATTGTATCTTTCGAGTTATTAAGCTCTGTTTTGCTAAAATTGCATATGTGACTATCTGTGTTAAATATTTACGTGCTACTGTATGTTGTCGGAGTCTCATAAACCAGCGCTGTGTTAATGTGAGTAGCTGCAATATGCATGCATTATTCGTCAAGCCCTACTCCTTGTCGGTGAGACTAAAATGAAACTCATATTGGTTACACTCATTGGGTATACTTTGGCTATACTCAACTTTACGCGTTCGTGATGTAGTACGGGTTGCGGGCAGTGACTTGTGATACTCTTAAGCGCTTCACGATAAAATGTTTTGGTGAACTTAGGTTGCTTTCAACTTTAAAACCTCCTAAGCTTCACTACCTACATGGATACATGTAGATTACTTTTAGAAAATGATTTGCATAACTTGAATTGTGAAAATTTGCCCACTGAGTGCATTTGTACTCAGCCCAAATCTTTTCAAATATTTTCAGGTCAGTAGGTTGGCGCATGGATGTGACGATGCTGAGAGATGAGCTTTTATTATTTACCTATTTCCCATATCTCTTTTTGTTAATATTCTTTTGGGAAATAACTTCCGCACTTATGCTACTCTTTTGTTAAAACACTAAGAATCCCGATCTTGGTGTTTTGGATCAGTATATCTATTAAAAAGCATATTTGGAAATTTTGAGCCTTCTGTTGAGGTTTTGTTACTTAAATTACCCCTTTCTTTCTAACTTCTTAATTCTAACCCCCGTGGTATCCATTTCCACGGTCTTTCAGGATCGGGATGCTACAAACTGCTTCGTTAACTTAGCTAGGGGACTGACCAGATTGTCCTTCAATGACTGTCTACTTTTATCCATGCTTTCAATCATTGCATCAAAATGGTACTTCGTATCCCATGCAAGGGATTGGCTAGATTACTTGGGTGCATCGTACGGATTCATGGTAACTTAGATGGAGTAGGTGGCTGGTATGGTGTAGGTAAACCGGCTGCCTTGGGTGTATGGTATTGGTGTACGGGTGCAGAGACCGTGCAGGTATATGGGTGTATGGTCTGGATGGTGTATGGTGCACACTGTGGTGTAGGGAGTAATTTACGATCCACAAGTAATGATATGGATGAAAATTAAGGTCAAGAAAAGAAAAAGAATAGGTGATATGTATAAGGAAAGAAAAGATATAGATAAGGTAGTATCTATTTGGATGTGTTTCACCTAGATGGATACAATCTAAATAGTCTAAATTACCTAATATAAATGGTAGGAGTCTAAAACAAGTAGGAAAGAACAAGAAATTTCGAAAATCAAATCAGAATTTTTGTTTTGGATTTTTTTTGGCAGATTTTTTTTGAATGACTAAGATGACACGTAGGATACTAATTGACATGTAGGACGGCACGTCGGATTGAACCACGACCAGCAGCGTTGACGTGGCTTTGATGCTAAATGATAAGATCTCGGTATGATGATCAACATCGAGAGAAAACTTGCGGAACACTTATAGATTGAAACACGTTAGGCGAATGAAGGGCTTCAATCCGACTCTATGATTAAACTAAACTAACGACTAAACTTGATATTTAAGACATGAATATGAAAGAAAAATGGTATGGACGTATAGTATGATGATAGGGGGTGAAGAAAGGCTGGTTTAGATATGTTATGATAAGAAAATAAAGAACTTACGGGATAGGTGCTTATCTTGGCACGAATAGCACGTATACTTGGAATTGGCAGCAACAGCTTGGATACTTGTCTAACTCGACTAGATCTTGATGGATGATGTTGGAATGGACGTAGGATGGTAGATGGATGTTGTTGAAGGCATTCAACATTGATGTGTTGGTAGAATGAGTTGATAACGCAGCTGCATACCTCGTGAAGATAACCTTACGAAACATACAACAATCGGTTGTCTTCTCGATAGCAATCCAACCCTATTCCCACAAGTGAAATAGAACGAGATTTAAGAATAAAACTTGGAAGTTGCTAGGCTTTCAAGAGTTCAATTTTCTACTAAAAATTAAGAAAAGAGGATCTTGGGTGAGACAATATTGAAAGGTAAATTCTTCTTAATCAAATATGGTCTAAATATCAAAGTAACAGTGATCACCTATTTATAGTAGAGGTATGGGCGAAAATTCTAAGAGAAATCCTAAGGGAATTCGAAATATAAAGAGTTTCCTATCATAACTTGGATTCCTACCTTAATTAGAACTCTATTTAAGGTAAATATAAAAAGGCCAAAAATAAAATAATAAAAATCTATCTAATGGATAAAATAACCCAACAACTCTGGGCCTTCAAATTGGACTCTAATTAATTGATTATGACCGAAAATTAAAGGATAAAAATCAACCTAATCCAGATTTAATATTCTTCATGCATGTAGATCCGAGACTTGCTATTTCCCATGCAAACACGTGAATTCTACATGCACACATCTAAATTGTCTTGTTCTTCTTTCTAAGCTCTCGAACAAGCTTCCTCATCATTAATGGATGTAAACTTCATCCATCTTTGATGCTTAGGTTGCTCGTTAACTCGTTTCTTCAAGACACTTGTGTTCTTCATGCTTTGATCTTCTTCAAATCTTGATCTCCAATCTTTAATCTTGAACAACACGACAATCATCGAACCTTTCAATCGCATTCTTGGATTTGATTTGTTGATACTTATCGTGCTCGTATCACCCACTAATTTATTTAATTTCCAATATCCAATAAACTTAATATATAATTAAATAAATTAAGTATTACTTTTATTCCACTAAAGAAGTAATACTGACCTACCAATTTAATACATATTTGTCAATATGCTTTCTCCTTTAGTTCAGCCATTCCCCGTGTTTAAGATATAATGTTCGTTAATTAATTATGTCAGCCTCTGACAGCTATAATTAATTGACATCTAGAACCTTGAGTAGTACCACACAAGCTTTATCATTATTGTGAAACTAGAATAAATTCTCTAGGGAGAAGATGTGAAAACTCACATTTAATTTGAATTAATGAGTAGTAATTTGGTCCAAAATAATATTTACAACCCTTATATAGGTTGGACAAAAATAATAAAAAGCCCTATTAAAGTTCTAAACGAAATTGGGAACAAAACAAGCCAAAAATCCGAGAATACATAATAATCTAAAAATACAGAAATTATCCGTGACCTTGCCCATGGACACGTCACATGCGGCTCCACCCGCTGCTCAACGTGTGTTGACATGGCACAAGAACCCGCAACCCCCGTGATACCCGTGACCTTGCTCACGGAATTTATTTTGGCGAACCTCCTTGCGGTCGCAAGTGGGCAGAAAACCTCTCGTTCACGACCCGCGACCTGACTCGCGACCTCCATCACTCGTAGTTGCCACTCGCAGAAATCATGCTGAAATCATCATATTCCACTAGTGCTCGGATTCGGCTCCTTTAACTGGTCAGCTTGATGCTTCTCGATCTCATACCTCTTGGATAAGTCTATTGAGGACTTCCTTCAACTTCTTGGCCCTCTATCTAGTCACGGAACCCTCCGACACTCTAATGGGATCAATTTCTTCCTCGACTTGAGTCGTATCACCTTTCTTTAATGTGATGTACTTCTTGAACTGTATGCGCATATGATGATCACCAATTTCAGGAGCAACTTTGATGACTAGAGGCTTCTTGGAAGACATAACTCTATCTGTATTTCTAAAGACATTTTTCTTTTGATTCTTGATGATGCCATATATGAGAGAAAGATAGTAAAAAGGACCTTTGACCACGGTGGACTCTGCACTGCTCACTAACTTCCCAAACACAAACTCCCCATAGTTGAATTTCTTTCTAGTTCCTAAGTGAAACAGAAATCTTCCTTGAGATTGTGTGACTGCAGCCCTGTGCTTGGTTGGCATCCAGATGTGGATCATGATGCGAAATAGAGCACCATACTTCTGTGACAACTTTGAAGATGGAAATGTCTGAGAATTAGATTACCATTTTGTATAGATGCTCTGGGTCAGTTCTTCAGCAACCACCCACAGTCATCTATCTTTTTCAACTCCCCCTTAATCGAGTAATTCAGAAACTCATTGATGAGTTTTGGTGAGAAATCCAGCATCTCTCTTCTGACAAAGATTTTATGAAAGTCTTCTGAGTCAAAATCATCTACTTTCTTGGTTAGGTTGTAATAAAACTCAAATACAACCAATGGAACAAACTCATGCACCCTCTGCATAGTTCCTAATAGACCTCTTTACAGCAATCAGAGACCTCTTTTTCACCTTATCCCATAACTCGACATGCTTCGTAGAATGAAAGAAAGCATGTTTAGAGATACCTGGAAAATGAATGATCTGTTTGAGATGATCAGCATTATGTTCACTGGACTCAAAGTGAACATCTTCAGGTATATGCTCGGGATGAACAAACTTCTTGGCTTTCTTTGATAGGCCAGCACTTGTGATAGCTTTCCTCTTCTTCTGACTTGGGGCTGTAGATGGTGATGTGGCTGAGGCTCTGCTTGTTGTAATAGGATTTCTTAGGACTAGCTTTACCATTTCAGTAGAAGACTTCTTTCTCGGAGTCTTCTTCTCCATAGGTGATCCAGCAAAAAATAGATCAACCTCATAGTGTGCATTTGCCAATAACTTCTTCTTCATGGAATTCTTTAATCATCTCTTCAGTATACTTTCTTGAGGACTCATCACGAAGTTCTCTCTGAACAAGTATCTTATAAGAAGATTCTCTACAAACTCTTCTATCAAATTTGTCCTCTTCATAGAACTGATCCTGATGTTTAGAATATGTGACCTTTCCATACCTCATTCTGGGCTTCACAACCTTTTTGTGATGAACAAGTTTTCTTTTGGGTGCCATTAAATAGAATAGAATAAGATTTTCTTGAGAAGATCAAAGAGGGCAATAACAGAAAGAAAAAAAAGATGAGATATCAAAAAGTAAGAGAGTGAAACTTGAATTCAGAAAATTTAGAATGGTGAATGATATCTCTAAATGGCTATACATATATATAAGACAGTACTCCGTTTAAGAAGTGATCTTAGGTAACCGTTAGACTGAGAATCCTAAAAAATCAGAGATGACGTTTGTGAGTCAGAACTAGCCGTTGATAAAGATGTACATGAAAAATTAAAAAAATTTCATGTACATGATGATGAACATTTATAGGAATGTTGAGACCCTTTTTGCAGGAATGGTTTTGTCTTGCTAATTGTGAAATAAATATACTCACACCCGTCCTCTTGATTTACTGAATCAAGTAAACACCAAGAGATGCTCTCAGTTTCTCAAATCAAGCAGCATCAATTCCTTAGTGAATAGATCAGCAAGTTGATCCTCTGTATTCACATATTCAATCTACAGAACTTCTTCTTCAACTTGGTCTCTAATGAAATGAGGTTTGATATCAATATGTTTGGTCCTTGAATGTTGATGTGATTCTCGTTGGCAGGTTGGTGTCAATGATGAATCTCTTCCCAAGAGTATCAGGTTACACGCCTCGAATGTAAGGAAATCTAAAATCCTAGCTTCATAACGACAAATTCGGATAAATTCTCCAGAGAGAAAATATAAACTCATGTTGATTTCAGAAAAGTAATGAATAATAATCTATTCTAAAATAATGTATACAACCCTTATACAGGTTGGATAAAAAAAAGCCCAAAATCTGAAAATACATAAAAATCTAAAAATACGAAAAATATCTGCGACCTTGCCAGTGGACAAGTCGCCTGAGGCTCCACGTGTACTAATTTGGCATGTTACCCGTGACCCCTGTGAATATCCATGACCATGCTCATGACTTTTGTACTGGTAAACCCCTTTACAGTCGCAAGTGGGCAGGACATGCCTCACTTCGATCCGCGACCACTCCCACTCGCGGCTGATGCTCGTGAGTTTTCTGCAAAGATCATCACCTTCCACTTGTGCTCAGGTTTGACTCCTTCAACTGGCCTCCTAGACACTTCTCGATCCCGTATCTCTTGAATAAGTCCATTGATGACTTCCTTAAACTTCTTGGCCCTCGATCTAGTCACGGGACCCTCCGGTACTTTAATGGGATCCAGCATCTCCTCAACGCGGTTCGCATCATTCCCCTCATCTTGAAAAGAATTTGTCCTCAAATCCAGCTCGTCACCTACATCAAAAGGACTTAAATCAGCAACATTAAATAAAGAACTCATTTTATACTTATCAGGTAAATTCAATTTATATGAATTGTCGCTGATGTGCTCCAATACTTAAAATGGTCCATCCCATCTAGGAAGCAATTTGGAACGCCTTTGAGCCGAAAATCTTTCCTTCCTCATGTGCAACCAAACCCATTCACCGGGTTCGAACACAATCTTTCATTGCCCTTTGTTAGCTTTCTCAGCATAGTACTATGTTCGCCTCTCTATGTTTGCTCTAACCTTCTCATATATCTATTTCACAAAATCAGCTCTCCTTTTCCCATCAAAGTTAGTATGTTCTTGCACAAGTAATGTAATTAAATCCAATGGAGTTAAAGGGTTAAAAAATATGCAATTTCGAATGGAAAAAACTGAGATGCAGAATGTACAGACCTATTATATGCAAATTCCACATATGGCAAACATTCTTCCCAAGTTTTAATGTTCTTTTTTATTATAGCCCTTAACAAAGTAGATAAAGTTCTATTTACTACCTCCGTTAGACCATCAGTTTGTGGGTGACAAGTAGTTGAGAATAACAACTTGGTACCTAACTTACACCACAAGGTCTTCCAAAAATAACTCAAGAACATAGCATCTCTATCAGAAACAATCAATCTAGGCATACCATACAAATGCACAATGTTTCTAAAGAACAAGTTGGCTATATGAGATACATCATTAAACTTATGACATGGAATAAAATGCGACATATTGAAAAATCTATCAACAACCACAAATATAGAATCATTACCATGCTTACTTCTAGGTAATCCTAACACAAAATCCATAGATATGTCTATCCAAGGCGATGTATGAATATGCAAAGGCATATATAAATCATGTGGTTGGACTCTAAACTTGGCTTGTCTACATGTAACACATTTAGCACACACACGTTCCACATCACATTTCATATGAGGCTAAAAGAAATGTTCACTCAAAGCAGCTAAAGTCTTAGCTACCCAAAAATGCCCCATTAAACCTCCACCATGAGATTCCAATAATAAAAGATCACGCATGGAATAATTAGGCACACATAACTTATTTTTCCTAAACAGAAAATCATCATACATATAGAACTTGCCATCACCAGAGTTTTCACATGCGATATAGACCTCTCTAAAATCCTCATCATCAATGTACATGTTCTTAATGCATTCGAATCAAAGTAGCTTAACATCTAAAGTTGAAAGTAAGGCGTACCATCTTGATAGAGCATCGGCTATGACATTCTCTTTACTTTGCTTGTACTGGATGACATATGGAAACATCTCTATAAACTCTATCCAATGGGCATGCCTCTTGTTCAACTTATGTTGCCCCTTCAAATTCTTCAGCGACTCATGATCGGTATAGATCATGAATTTCTTGGACCACAGATAGTGCTGCCATATTTACAGAGCTTGGACTAGCATATACAGCTCCTTATCATACATTGGATAATTTATTACGGCACCACCTAGCTTTTTATTGAAGTAGGTAATTGGTCGGACCTCTTGCGACAACAATGTACCAATTCCAACACCAGAAGCATCACATTCTACCTCAAATATTTTAGAAAAATTAGGAAGAGATAGTACCGGTGGGTGTGTTGATTTATCTTGCTCCTCTCCCCAATGGAATTCTACATTCTACATTCTTTTCGATCACTTCAGTCATCAGTGTCAATTTCTACAGTCATCATACAATCCTAATTTTGTAATGAAAGCCATTTTTCATTCACCCCCTCTTTAATATGAATTTGATGATACCCACTCCTTAAGTCTATCTTAGAAAATAAACAATAACCATATAGCAATTTATCTAACATGTCATCTAAGCGGGATATAGGATGTCGATACTTTACCGTACTGTTGTTGATAGCTCGGTAATCGATGCACATCGGTAAGGATAAGTTCTTCTTCGGTACGAGTAGAACTGGGCTCGCACACGGACTCAAGCTCTCCCTCACTAGACTTTTCTCCAACAGCTATTAAATCTGACATTCTAGCTCCTTTGTCTCCTCAGGGTTACTTCGGTAGACTGACTAGTTGGACAATGTGGTGACGGGTACAAAGTCAATTTGGTGCTCAATCCCTCTAATTGGTGGCAATCCCGGTGGCATCTCTTCAAGAAAGGCATCTTTAAATTCCTGCAAAAGAGATAAGATAGAGCTAGGCAAAGATAAACCAACTTGGTTAGTGTTCAGTAGTGTGTCCTTGCGAATCATCAGAAACATCAGTCTCTCAAGCCCATTTGACATCACTAGCTATTGCAAAACACGAGTGTTGGACCACTTCCTTTCTAGCCTTAACTTCCTTTCCCTTTTTCTTCGTCTTTTCAGCTTCCCCTTGCAGGTTCACTTGGTCCTCGTACACTTGTGATGGTGTTAAAGGAGCTAGTGTCACCATCTTCTGGTTAAGTACAAATGAGTACTTATTTATGAAGCCATCGTGTTTCACCCTCCTATCGAATTGCCATAGACGTCCCAAAAAAATGTGTCCGGCTTGCATGGGTATGACATCGCACAACACTTCATCTTCACACTTGCTGATGCGGAATGGAACCCGAACCTACTTGTTCACCTTGGTTTCTCCACTATCGTTCAACCATTGTAGCTTATATGGCTTAAGATGCTTGAGAACTGGAAGTCTTAATTTTGTCACCATAACAACACTAGCAACATTACTACAACTATCTTCATCAATAACCATACTATATACCTTATCCTTGATGTGACATCATGTATGGAATATGTTCTCTCTTTGCTCTTCATTGACACTCTTGGTATGCAAACTCAAAGATTTTTCGTGCAAGCAATGTAAAGGCGTCGGGTACTGCGTGCTCTTCCTCACTCGACTCCGACAGCTCCGGCATCTCCGTATCTAAATTCCCATCTTCTTTTACAATCTCCCTGTTATCCTTGAGGATCATCACACACCGGTTTGGACACTGACTTGTGATATGGCCTCTATCTTGACATTTAAAGCACTTAATGTCTCGATTTTGGCTTCCTGAAGAATCTGTATTGCTCGGTCCAGGTATGAGTGGCGCCTCTACTCTCAGTTTGGGGAACAACGGATTCTCATCTTTCTTTCCTTAATTCGATGCCTTCTAAGGAGTTGCATTGGCACTCGAATTCAGCTTCCATATAGAAGAACTCGCTTGATTATTATTACCCCTCCTCTTGAGCTGGTTTTCAACCTTGATCGCCATTTGAACCATATCCTCCATTTCGATATTGTGTTGCAACTCCACCACCTCTCGAATCTCTCTATGAAGACCTACTAAGAAACGAACCATCGTAGCCTCTTGATCTTCCTCCACATTTACTCTAATCATGGATACTTCCATCTCCTTGAAGTATTCATCCACATGGTTCGTCCCTTGCTTCAGATTCTGTAGTTTGTTGTACAATTCCCGATAGAAATAGCTAGGCATAAACCGCTTCCTCATCACAGTTTTCACTTCTCCCCATGTCTTTATCAGCTGTTCTCGATTACATCGTCTGTTAGATGTCAACTGATCCTACCAAATTATGGCATAATCCGAAAACTCCACTGCTGCCTACTTCTGCTTCTTTAGTTCGGAATAGTTGTCATAGTCGAACATCATCTCAATTTGCGCTCCCATTCAAGGTATAATGCTGGATCATTTTTACCTTGAAAAGACGGCATATTCATCTTGATGTTGCCAAGATCATCATCTTCCTGGTTCCTTGCTCTCCCATGCCTTCGACCTCCAGTAGCTGAGTTTTTATCTTCTTCCTCAAATTCTTCCAACTCAGTGTCGTAGTACTCTCCTCTTTCTCGCTCGACATGAGGGTATCATTGGGCCTTTACTCAACCTCCTTGCCTTCTCTTCTATCTCTACCACCACGGTTCACTCGAGGGGCTTCTTGGGATTGCTCATGTATCGAGTGCTCCATCTAGTCGAGCCTCTCATTCAAAGTCACCATCTCTGTTTTGAACATCCTTGATAGATGTTGTTGTATGGTTGGCTGTCTCATCATCTGACCATGTGGCTCTGTCTTTAGTACCGGCACTTCGGTTAGACATGTTGACTCTTTTTTTTAAATCGACTTTCCTTTTCTTCTTTTGACGATTTTTTCATCTCTTTTTTCTTTATTTGCTTAACACCAAATAAATGGACTGTTAGGAAAAACTATCAAGGAACCTCTAGATAAGGTTTTGATGAGATGTCAAAACCATTTATGAAAAACTGACTAAAATTCAAGTTGTAGATCTGAGCTGACCAATCCAGAGCATCAAAGAGGAACTCAATCAATGCTGAAGTCAACCAAACTGGAGTATGATCTACCAGCTGGGAGGATATGCCAACCAGTCAGAACTTAATTCAACTGAGGATTTGAAGAGATGAACCAGTCGAAACAAACTGACAGCTAAGTCAGCTGAGCTGAAGGAGAAAAGAATCGACTAGACTGAAGAAACTGATACGAGATCAGCTTAAACTGAAAGACTGGAAGTATCCAACTGATGGCCAAACTGAAATGAACAGACAAACCAGCTAAAGGTCAGAACTGGAGTCAGCCAGCTTGTGATTAGTCAAGCTGACAAGAAAGCTCAAGAGAAAGCAGTCAAACTGACAAGCTAATCAACCCCTTGTGAATAGTCAAGCTAACAAGAGAGCTTGAGAATGATTAGTCAAACTGACAAGATAAAAACTGGAGATCAGCTGAACTGGAGCGACAAGCTCAGAACTACAAACTAGAGCAATAGCCGAACTGAGCAGACAAGTTCAGAACTGCCAACTGGAGTAACAACCAAACTGAGCAGACAAGCTTAGAACTGCCAGCTGGAGTAATAGCTGAACTGAACAGACAAGTTCAGAACTGCCAATTGGAACTCAAAGTTGCTAAAATTGAGGCTCAGAACTGCAAGCCAGAGAACCCTGGAGTTATTGCCCAACCGGCGAATCTTGGAATAAATGCTTCAACGGAGGTCCTGGAATTAAATATCCAATGGAGATCGATTGGCAAAGCAATGGCTACTTTAATCAAAAGCTCCAGTGATCAATAAAGACCATCTGCCATTGGTGAACCAACAGAGCCACCAATCAATGGAACTCAACGGTCATAAAATCACTCCTCTATAAAAGATGAGTGAATCAAAGTTTTAAACAGTCTTGCCTCCAAAACTTTTCGCAATACTTATTCTTGAAACCTTCATTCAAGCAGAGCTTTCTTTCTCCCTCCCACATAGCTCAAGTTTAGTATTGGCTAAAACCTGCGAGAGTCCAACTGAGAAGAAGAATTCACAGAGTCAAAACATTCAGCCAACTGTTGATAAAGCAGCCATGGTAGCCTTCTAAGTTTCAGCAATACAATGATCAACTATCTAGCTCAATTGAAGGAGCACATCAGTTGATACCCCCTGTTCAAGACTAATCTCTTGAAGATCGAAAGAGATATAAAATCTTGTAAAGATGTCAATAGCACTTACCTTCCTAGTTAGCAGTTAGGGACTTCAAGTATGAGCCGTCAACCCGCTAAGGTACCGAGCAGTTACCAGGTTCAGCCAACTGTCCTTCATTATGTAATTTGTAAAGAAACTCAAGTTATATAGTGAAGTTACCCCTTCTGCGGAAGGAGGAGAGGACGTAGAAGTTTGAGGCTTCGAACCTCTATAAATCATTTGTGTGTTGTACTGTTTTGATTACTTGCATATTTTTGAACTGTACACAAGCTCACACAATCCGCACTCAAGCTGTTAAAAGAGCTCAACCACATTGTGCATAGATAGGTTACTAAGTGAGTCAAGGGCCCTTATTATTCCACAATTTGAAGTAAAAGTTTTTTTTATCAGTTTATTCACCCCCCCTCTAAACTGATATCGACTCGCCCGGGACCTCACTAATTTATTTGTTTCTCCAAATTATTCATCAAACCTCACTAAAAACTCCATGGCTGAAAGGAGTGCACCAACTGTTCGATGAAAGTTCAACTTCAGAAGAACTGGTGAATCCTCTAAAAGTTCCAAGTGAATATATACAGAGATAAGTTCCTAGATCAAATCGCATACAGAGAAAAATGCTCGGATTTTCCACTCTGCAACTCATTGATCTCAAAGATCGGTAAGTCAGGACTAAAGCAATTCACTAAAGTCTATCCATCAAAGATCTATCCTAAAGCAGTAGCTGAGTTCTATTTGAACTCAAAAGGATACGACAACAGGATCATAACTGAAGTTCGTGGAGTTGAACTGATAATAACTCCAGAACTGCTCGGAAGGATATTTCAACTGCCCACTGATAGGATAAGATTGCAAGACATAGAAATAGATCAAGAACAGGCCTACCATCTTTGGAAGAGAGCGAACTACGAAGATCCCTACAAAAGCAGTACACTCATGTCCTGCTTCCAGGAAGAATACATAATTCTAGCATCAGTTGTAGCTAGAATGATTGTTGGCACAACTGGGAGTCACTCAGAGATGTCAGAGCACAAATATAAAGCATGTGAAGCAATCACCAGAAGCGTCAGAGTAAACTGGGCTCAGTACTTCTTTGAACAAATCAAGAAGTATGTCGATGTTGTTGAAAAACATTGGAAAGAAACTGAGTTCCATCAGAAGATGTGCTATGCCTGCAGGATCAGCAGCATACTGGAGAGCACACTTAACTCCATGGCAGAAGAAACTGACACATTGATGATTGATAAGCTGGATTTCATACCCTCAACTGGCAGAAGACAACCAGCTTCAAAGTCTATAAGCATCAAAAGCAGTCGCCAAACTGATGCCCCCTCAAAGAAAGTAGAGGAATCTGCTAAGAGAAAAGACAAAGAGATCGCTACAGAGATACATCAAGAGGACTCTGACTCAGAAGACAATGTTCCAATAAGCTAAATGTTGCCAATCGATGTGGATCAATAGTTGATTCACCTGAAGAAGAGAGCTCTACCAGGCCAGTTCAAGCCAAGGAAGGAACTGGAAGATCAAAGAAGAAGCCCGCAGTATCTCAACCAAAAGGGAAGAAGAAGCAATCAGGGCCTCCACCCCCTCCAAAACTACCTCCTTTTAACATCAAGGTGTTTGATATGGCACCAGTTAAAGGAGATGACATTGTGCCTCTTAGGGGAGTTCCACCACGGGACACAGGAGCTGACTTCTTCAAAACTGTGTGCCCCCTGATGGCAGAGACTGAAGAGAATATAAGAGCTCTATCAAAAGCTGAAATCATCAAGAGCTGGGCTAATGAACAAGTGACCAAGTTCATTGCTGAAAACTTTGTTGAAAATGTGATTGGCACGGCTGCTCTGTATAAAGCTCTCTCAAGGTACGTATATTGGTACCTATGGAGACACTATTTCAACTCTGAAGCCCACTTTCTCCTAACTACCCTTCATGGGATGAGCTTCTGGAGAAGAGAAGAGAGATGGAGCATGCAATGGGCTGGACAGGAGACTCCTGAACAAAATCCAGTTATCACACTGAAGAGAATGCTTGCCATTCGAAGAAACCACCCTCACCCAGAACAACAAACATTATTGAAAGTGATGAACGATCTGCTCATCTGGGCCAACATCCGACTGCCACCTCTACAAACTGAGGCTGAACAACAACATTGGAAGAATCCCCAAGTTCAACAGCATTGGTTGCTTAGGGAACTGCTCATCCTCAGACAACAATACCATCAGCAGGGACAGACTCTGTTCAACAGAGAAGCCTAGAGCAGTCAACAAGGTACTGAAACTGCGGAAGTTTGCAGCTCAAGGCAAACTGTCATAGCATCTGTTGCTAGGTAGTTAACTTTTGAAGAAACCCCTCGACCAAATGACCTCATCATCAATCTCCTTGATGATTCTCCAGAGGTGCAAGCAGTTGATGAGAGAACTGCCAGTGATCTGGAGTTCGAAGAAATGCTCAAATCTCCTATTCCATCAGTTCTTCCAAATGATGAAGAGTCAGAGAAGTCAGCTGCAAAGGCTCGATTGTTTGAGGAGCCAACTGAACCCGAAACTGCTCCTCCCCAAGAGTCAACTCCAGGGATAGCTGAGTCTAATCAGCCAGCTGAACAGACAGCTCAAGTCAATGATCAACCTGCCTATCAAGGTACACTAGCAGTAACTGTGTACTTTGATCTTATTCAAAGAGCTCTTCAAGCTGCTGCTCAAGATGCTGCACCGGAGATTTCATCAGAGTCAAGTTATGATGAGACCATCATTATGGAGACGGATGAGCTAACCCACACAGTTCCTTATGAGCAACTGATTGGAACTAAAGCAGGTGAAGAAGCTGACTCAAGAGCAGTTCAGTTCAATGCTCAACCAAGCAGTTCTACAGTTCAGCTCTCTGCTTACTATGTGGAACTGATCCACAGCCTGCAGCAACAGGTTAAAGTGCACACGGAGCAAATCCAGCGATTGCAAGCTCATCCAAGAATCCAGTCAGCTGAAACTAAGTCATCAAGCAGCGATGAAGATGAGGAATGTGACATCACAAAACCGCTTGCCAAGAGGAGGAAAACTAATCGCAAGAAGGACTAGTGGCTGATCAAGTTCAAACTGATTAGAAAGCCCTTAGTTTACTTCTTGTAATTCACTTTGTCATTATTTATTTTTGATATATAAAAAGATTATCTTTTTATTTTCAAAAAAAAAATATTGAACTTCGTATTTATTTTTTGAATATTTTGACCGTTGCAAAACAATGACACGTCTCAAAGTCATTAAATGCCAATGACCAAAAGAGGCTAGAGGCTAGTCTCATTCCAACCATTAGATCTATGAGCTTGTCCAAACACTCATAAAAAGCCCTCTCTTTCAATCCTCTTAGAAATACTCCTCATTCGCTTTAAAAAATTCTCTCTCTCTCTCAAAGCTCTTGAAATTCCTCAAAATCTCAGCCAATCTCAAAGATGGCCGAATTATCCAAATCTCAAAATTCCTTCAAAGAGCAACTTATGAGAGACAAATTCCTTGATAGGAAGAAATTTCAAATGATTCTAAATGAATCGAACAATCCAATCCTTCTGTCAAATCTTACAAGATAGGAATTCTTCATTACCTAGAAACACCACCAAAGTTCTTTAGAAAAAATTTGGTGTGTGAATTTTTTGCTTCAAGCAAAATTGTCTGCAGATGGAAAGACAGTATCATCAGTGATTTAAGGACGGCTACTCCAAATCACTGAAAAAACAATTGCAGAAGTGTTCGAGCTTACACAAGAAGGTTTATCCGTTCAAGAACTAAAGGAATTTGCCGAATTATACTGGAGAGAATGGAAAGCTTCCACCTGTAACAAGCAATTCAGTTTTACGACAGCTAAAACTGATCTGAAGCCCGAGTAAGGCGTCCTACTCGATATAACGAACAAAATGATGTTCGGGGCCATTGAAAGCCTGAGTCAACTCACCCAAGAGAGATACAAAGTCATGATTCACCTTGCTGAAGGACGACAAACAAACTGGGCAGAATTTGGTTTCCAACAATTCAAGCATCAAGTCATCAAGGCCTCTGACACAAAGAAATCTGGTAAATTTGAGTCCAAGGTAGGACTTGTTCTAAGAATGAGCAAAATGCTTGAAGACCTGCTGAAGCTCCCAAGTGATGAAGCACTACCAGTTCTCATCTCTGATTGGATTCCTAAGAAGGGAACTGCCCATCTTCAGTCACTAAGAAAGAAAAGAAAAGCTAAGGCAAAGACAAGCAACAACACTTTGAGCAACTCAACTACCAATGCCGTTCATTCTCCAAAATCAAAGAACGGATCGCCAGTTGACTTCCAGGATTGCTCTGATCCAGATGAGCTTATTCCATTTATTGGAATCCCTCATCAAAACTATGGAGCGGACTATTTCAGAAGCACATGCCCTCCTCTCCAGCTGACTGAAGAAAATATTCACCCTTTCTATAGTGGTGAATATACAGTCAAAAGTCCACAAAAGGAAGTGACTAATCTCCTTCTCACACACTTTGCTTTTGTTGCACAACGTGACCAAGAGTTGTTCAAATAACTCCATCAATATTTCTATTAGTATAACTGGAGACATTCCATGTCCATCCAGTCTCATTTTCTGCTAACTGCCTTTCATGGCATGAGCTACTGGCAACATGAAGAAACTTAGAGCATTAAATGGATAGGATCGTCAAATCCATTCCCTCCAACCATTGTACAAGTCCAACACATCATGAATCACCGGCTTGTCAACAAAATTCTAGCAACTGCCTTGTTAGCTGAATTCAAGACAAGCATCATGCCTCAAGGAGCTGTGGTTGCAAATCAATCAGTCAACTGCCCAACTGGCTCGCTTTGCTGAAAACTGAACTTTGATAATTTATCAAGCCAGTCAGCTGAGCCACCACGACGAACTCCAACTACCACAGAGAGGATAAAACCACATCTATCACATATTTAAGTCGTCGCTCCTCAGAAGAATCCAAGGCATGATGAGAGCGACAATGATGATGAGGATACTGCCACATCACCAAGTCTCCTATCCAAGAGCTATGTCACTCCCCTACTCACATCCAACTCAAAAGGTGTGCAGTTGATTATGAAAAAAGATCAGTTCAGATCGTCGCCAAAGGGAACAAACTGCTCAAAAGAAAGCAGTGGAACTAGTCCAGCTCGGCCTTTCAAAAAGAGGAAACTTACTCAAGAAAGTCAAGCAGCTGACCAAACGAATTGATCAGTTCAGATCAGTTAGAGCTTCAGTCAGCTCATCAGCGACGACTAGAAACATGATGAAAATGATCATCCAACTGCTGAATCGTCAAACCAATCAGTTGGAATGTATCCCAACTGGCTCCGGATAAGTTTCTCCTAATCCTCATGATTATCATAACTTAATTGTTACCGTTGTGATTATAAAATTTCTTATATTATATTCAATGGATACAATTTGAAAATAGGGTTCTCTCTCACAAGTTGCCATTAATATCTCTGCATCGATCTTAAATCAATTCTTCAAAGAAAAAAAGGGAAATATATTTTTCTAATGCGATATAAATAGCAAAATATGTAGAAAATATTTTGCTATTTATGGCAACTACCTGATTTTCAAAATAACTCCATCTCAGCCACATGATCATAAAGTTGTTTCACTATCGAACGGCCGGGAAGCATGCATCATTAATTCAGCTAATCCTCCATCAGATCGGATAGCTGATCAGCTAAGAGAAGCAATCGAGTGTCCTCGATCAATGTATGCAAAACTAAATATATATATGCAAGGAGATGCAGGCTCCGATCATCTACAAACTCTCTCTCATCCTTGCTCTGATCACCTGCAAACTCTCTCTCTTTCTCAACACACTTGCATATCTAACAACACCATCTCTTTGCAGAAATGAAGCCTTCATTTCAGATGGTAGATGTCAACTCGCTCATGAACAAGATGAAGAAAGATAAGACTCTTAATCTAGAGCTTCTTAATGCACATCTTGGCCCAGATAACTTTCAAAGAATTTATCGGCCATTGGAGGAAACTGGGTTGCTGCCATTCTTGACAATCATGCCAGTCAAGAATATACCTTCCCATGTTGTGGAGTTCTACCACAATGCAACCATCTCCGGCAACAACATCATCTCCACCGTCCAGAACAAAGTAATCACGGTGACAAAAGATACGATGATGTCTACACTTCTCCTCCCCGGTGAAGGCCCAGACATGATGGAACTGATACTACCATGCAAATATGCACTGTGGGGTCTTTGGAAACATCCTCACGTGCACCATCATGACTGCTCACACAGGCTGAAGGAAAGCCTCACCAGCGAAATCATCCAACTCCTGGATATCACCGGCCATATCCTGCATGGGAACTCTGAGACAGTCCCATTCTCGGAACTCAAAGCCCATCTAACGACCACTCTATACTTCGGGTGTAAAGCTGACTGGGCCTCCTTTATTCTTGCTCAACTACGAGCAAATGTAGAGTGAGCAGAATATGATCCATCAACTGGCTTGTTCCGAGAGAATATTGGGTTTATGGGTTGCATAAGCCACATCATTCTAAGCCAGTTTGATGAGATCATTCAAACTGGTGAACCAATCGGATGAAGGGACATGCTCTCGACCATCTACTGCCATCCGATCACGAAGAGATCCCGCTAACTAGGAACTCCCGACTCAAGTCGTGGAAAGCAACCGGTGGTCATCCATGCCAGCTCCTCAGAAGAAAGGCAACTGATGATTGAGAATGAGCCCCTCTCTAGACTTAGTGATCAGTCTACCATACCAGCCAGCTCACAACCTCTAACCTTAGTCCATCGCGACTCAATTGAGGTTGAGTTTGAGGCAGTTCTAGACCATCAGCTAAGAAGCTTCTTCGGTCTCATTGAGGGCACCGATCCCTCCTTATTCGAGCAACTGAAATGGTACCTCCAGTACCACATCTGGCGATTCCAACTTGATGAGGCCACAATATTCCACCTCATCTGCACTCGTGGATCCCTCTTCTGGATCAACGAAGGAAAATGGAATAGACATTGGATGAATCATCCACTCTGCTCACCGCCAACGTTCTCGGAGATAATGGATTCGATGATCAAACGAATCCAGCTCAGTATACCAGCCGACGCTCCTCTTCCCGACAACGAACCAGCCAACGCCTCTTGCACCCCATTCCTTGAAGATCTACAAATCGTTTCACCAGATGAGATCTTCACCAGCTTGGCCTCCATGGACTTCAGAGAGCAAGAAGTCTCTCTCACCACTGATCATGGTCAATTCATGACAACTGAAGAGGCCTATGCATGGTTCTCCTCGCCCATGCCCATTCCTTCAGTTCCCTCAGTCCATGATGACAATTTGGCAACTTCTTTCACCTTCTTGACAAACCTATCAATACCATCATGCGATCCACCCCAGCTTTTGGATGATGCCAAAAAGGAGGAAGATGGAAAGTATGATGATAAAAACTTAACTCTTTGGGATCAGATCCAAAGAGAAATACATCATGAGGAGGAAGCTCAGCTTCAGGGGGAAGCTTGGAGAACACAAGGAGTTCAAGAAAAAGGAGAATCAAGCAGGAAGAGAAGGAGCAGCTAAGGAAGTAAATTAGTAGTTCTAACTACTATTGAGAATCGAAAGCTGATATAATATGCTTTGATTGAATATATAATACATACTTCAATTATTCAAATATCATGCTTAAACTTCATATCAAGCCTTGATCATGCTTATAAACATTCGTTGATACTCTGATAACCATACATATAAGCTTTGCTTTGATATTTAGATAATCATGCGCTAATAAAATAAAAGCATGCCCAAAATGAAAGTATGCCTTGAATGCTCTGATACTTGGATTTTGAATGCTCTGATACTTGAATTTCATGCTCTAACATGCTCTGATTTCAAGAATTTGCCTAAGCAAACTACAGCATGTCTATCAAACAAACATTTGCAGCTTTTCCATCATCATTGACAAGGTTTTGACATCATCAAAAAGAGGGAAATTGTTAGGAAAAACTATCAAGGAACCTCTAGATAAGGTTTTGATGAGATGTCAAAACTATTTATGAAAAACTGACTAAAATTCAACATGTAGATCTGAGCTGACTAATCCAGAGCATTAAAAAGGAACTCAATCAAAGCTGAAGTCAACCAAACTGGAGAATGGTCTACCAGCTGGGAGGATATGCCAACCAGTCAGAACTCAATTCAACTGAGGATTCGAAGAGACGAACCAGTCGAAACAAACTGACAGCTAAGTGAGCTGAGCTGAGGGAGAAAATAATCGACTAGACTGAAGAAACTGATACGAGATCAGCTTAAACTGAAAGACTGGAAGTATCCAACTGATGGCCAAACTAAAGTGAACAGACAAACCAGCTAAAGGTCAGAACTGGAGTCAGCCAGCTTGTGATTAGTCAAGCTGACAAGAAAGCTCAAGAGAAAGCAGTCAAACTAACAAGCTAGTCAACAGCTTGTGAATAGTCAAGCTGACAAGAGAGCTTGAGAATGATTAGTCAAACTGACAAGCTAGCCAAAAACTTGAGATCAGCCGAACTGGAGGGACAAGCTCAGAACTGCAAACTGGAGCAATAGCCGAACTGAGCAGACAAGTTCAGAGCTGCCAACTGGAGTAATAACCAAACTGAGCACACAAGCTTAGAACTGTCAGCTGGAGTAATAGCCGAACTGAACAGATAAGTTCAGAACTGCCAACTGGAACTCAAAGTTGCTAAAACTAAGGCTCAGAACTGCCAGCCAGAGAACCCTGGAGTTATTGCCTAACCGGTGAATCTTGGAATAAATGCTTCAACGGAGATCCTGGAATTAAATATCCAATGGAGATCGATTGGCAAAGCAACGACTACTTTAATCAAAAGTTCCAGCGATCAATAAAGACCATCCGCCATTGGTGAACCAACAGAGCCACCGATCAATGGAACTCAACGGTCATAAAATCACTCCTCTATAAAAGACGAGTGAATCAAAGCTTTAAATACTCTTGCCTCCGAGACTTTTCACAATACTTATTCTTGAAGCCTTCATTCAAGCAGATCTTTCTTTCTCCCTCCCATATAGCTCAAGTTCAACATTTGCTAAAAACTGCGAGAGTCCAACTGAGAAGAAGAATTCACAGAGTCAGAACATTCAGTCAGCTGTTGATAAATCAGCCAGGGCAGCCTTCTCAGTTTCAGCAATACAACGATCAACTATCCAGCTCAATTGAAGGAGCACATCAGTTGATACCCCTTGTTCAAGACTAACCTCTTGAAGATCGAAAGAGATCTAAAATCTTGTAAAGACGTCAATAGCACCTATCTTCCTAGCGAGCAGTTAGGGACTTCAAGTGTGAGCCATCGACCCACTGAGGTAGCGAGCAGTTACCAGGTTCAGCCAACTGTCCTTCATTGTGTAATTTGTAAAGAAAATCAAGTTATATAGTGAAGTTGCCCTTCTGCGGAAGGAAGAGAGGACGTAGAAGTTTGAGACTTCGAACCTCTATAAATCATTTGTGTGTTGTACTGTTTTGATTACTTGCATATTTTTGAACTGTACACAAGCTCACACAATCCGTACTCAAGCTGTTAAAAGAGCTCAACCACATTGTGCATAGATAGGTTACTAAGTGAGTCAAGGGCCCTTATTATTCCACAATTTGAAGTAAAAGTTTTTTTTATCAGTTTATTCACCCCCCTCTAAACTGATATCGACTTGTCCGGGACCAACATGGACAAATTAAAGCTTGACATGTACAATGAAATGAAAAGATAAGAAATTAATAAAATTCTAATAATTTTCTATGCTCACAGTCTCACGTGTATCTCTCGTGTATCACTCAATTCGGCTCTTTTCACTCTTATAAGCTCACACACTCTTACCTTTTATCACTCAATTTTCTCTCCAAAGAAGTTACTAAGATCATAATCACAACAATGAAATAAAAAAGCTATTGTATCAAAATTCACCAAAAATTGTAGATCAATTAATCCGAAAAAAATTTCAAAAATTTCCGAAAAAATTTTCGACCTCTCCCCAGGTTATATTCGCGTCCCAAACAACCCAAATAACAATACCAAAAGTAACGAAAATACTAAAAATTTTCCCACTAATTTATTTTTTAAACCAGCGTCGCTGTTTTCTTTTTTTTTTTGCTAATTTCTCTTTTTTAAAAAATAAATTGGCGAGAAGAACATATACAAATCAGACAAAATTAAAATACAGATAAATGGAACCTGATACAAAGCCGAATCTTTGATACCACTTGATGTGATTCTCCCCGGTAGGTTGGAGTCGATGACGAATCTCTTCGCCAGAGTATCAGGTTACACGCCTCGAACGAATGGAAATCTGAAACCATAGCTTCACAACGACGTTGAACTACGGATATTGATCCGCAACCCATTAACAATTAGAAACACAAACTCGGATTTTATGGTGTTGACACCGCAAATGGGGATGTTGGATCTGTTCGATAAGTCCATTTGAATCTCATAATGATCTCGTGAACTCCGGATAAATTCTCTACAGAGAAAATATAAACTCACATTCGTTTTAGAAAAGTAATGAATAATAATCTGTTCCAAAATAATGTATACAACCCTTATATAGATTGGAAAAAATAATAAAGGCCCTATTAAAGTTCTAAACCACATAGGAAATAAAAAGCTCAAAATCCTAAAATACATAAAAATCCAAAAATACGAAAAATATCAGCAACCTCGCCCGTGGACATGTCGCCCGTAGCTTCATCCGTGGCTCCACGTGTGCTGACGTAGCATGTTACCCATGATCCCTATTAATATCCGTGACCATGCTCACGGTTTTTACACCGGCGAACCCCCTCGCAGTCGCGAGTGGACAGAAGGTGCCTCACTTTGATCCACAACTCAAGCCACTCCCACTCCCACTTGTGGCTGATGCTCATGGGTTTTCTGCAGAGATCATCACCTTCTACTTGTTCTCAGGTTCGGCTCCTTCAACTGGCCTCCTTGACGCTTCTCGACCTTGTACATCTTGAATAAGTCTATCGAGGACTTCCTTGAACTTCTTGGCCCTCAATCTAGTCACGGGACCCTCCGGTACTTTAATGGGATCTGGCACGTCCTCAACGTAGTTCACATCAAACGTTGAACAGGATTCTTTGATATATTGATAGCACTCATATTGTCACAATACATGATAGGAGTATTATGAGCTACATTATAATCTTTCATCATCTGCATCATCCAGATTATCTGAGTAGAGCTACTTCCTGCTGCTATATGTTTAACTTCTAGAGTTGATAAAGTTATACTATTCTGCTTCTTGTTGAACCAGGAAACAATATTGTTTCTTAAAAAGAAATAAGCACCTAATGTACTTTTCTATCATCTAGAGATCCTGTCCAATCAATATCACAGAAGGCAATAAGACTTGAATTTATGTCTGATGTATACTATAATCTATAGTCTACAGTTCTACTGACATATTTGATGATGTTCTTGACTGCCTTCAAGTGACTTTCTTTAGGACATTCTTGATATCTTGCATAGACACCCACACTGTAGGATATATCAGGTCTGCTTGCAGTAAGGTAGAGAAGACTTCCAATCAAGCTCCTGTATAATGTCTGGTCTACATCTTCTCCTATATAATCCTTTCCAATCTTTACAGTGGTGCTAATTGGAATTCTTTTGTGCTTAGATTTTTCTAGCTCAAACTTCTTGATGAAGAAACCTTCTTCTGATTGCCTTTTCTGAAGTCCAAGAAAACACTTCAGGTCCTCCAACCAGGATCATCTCAAACTCAGTTTCCATATTCTTGATAAATTCCTTGACTATCTTATCGGACACAGAGCCCAACACTATATCATCAACATATACTTAAACCACAATTAATTGTGATTTGTCCTTTCTGATAATAATGTTCTATCTTCTCCTCCTCTGTCGTATCCTTTATTAACCAGGTATGAAGTTAGTCTCTCATACCATGCTCGAGGAGCCTTTTTCAAACCATATAAAATCTTCTCGAGTTTGAAAACATGATCTGGATAATGTGGATCTTCAAATCCTTTCGGCTGAGCAACATACACATCCTTCTTCAGAAATTCATTTAGAAAAGCACTCTTGACATCCATCTGATAGAGCTTGAATTTTTTCAATCTGTGAGTATACTTGAGCATCCAGCCTAGCTTTATTCCTTGTAATATTCCTAGACACATCTATTTTGTTCTTGAATATCCACTTTGTCCCCACAATATTTATCCCTTTAGGTTTCTGTAGTAGATCGCAAACATCATTCTTCTTGAACTGAAGTAACTCTTCTTGCATTGCTTCAATCCAGTAGACATCCATAAAAGCTTCTTGAACATTCTTCGGCTCTATCTTTGATGTAAAACAAACATTGGATATCTCTGCATGAAATTTTCTTCTGAGTCTGCTTCAACTCATTCTCCCTTTATGGATGACTCCTATAACTTCAGTAGTCGAATGATCTTTGATAATCTGCCATGAATGATTCCTTTGTTTAACTCCCCGGTCTTTTTTTTTGTACATCCGAATGTCCAAATACATCTGTATGTACATCTTCTTCTGTTCAGTTAATAGTATCATCATGATCATCAACTACTACCTTGGTTTCCTTATTGTAAATCCTGTATGATTTACTATTTCAAAAATATCCCACAAACATACCTTCTACTCGATTGTTCATCTTGCTGAGATATTCTTTATCGTTTAGGATATAGCAAGTGGCTCCAAACACATGGAAGTATTTCGCAGTTGGTTTCTTCTCAAACCAAATTTTATATGGAGTTGTGAAGGTACCTGGTCTGGGATGAACTCGATTGCTGATGTGACATGCAATATTGATAGCTTCTGTCCAAAACATTAGGCAACTCCTTTCTCAGCAATCATTGTTCTAGCCATCTGCTGAAGAGTTCTGTTCTTCCTTTCAAATACTCAATTCTATTGTGGAGTCTTGGAGCTGAGTATTCATGTCTAATCTCATTCTCATGGCAGAAATTATCAATGAACTTATTTTCAAACTCTTTGCCATGATCACTTCAAATCCTAATAATTTGTTGATTCTTCTTCACTGTGATTTTGCAGGCTAGTTTCTTAAATGCCATGAAAGTCTCAGTCTTATCTCTGAGAAAGTATACCCAAGTAAATCTTGCGATGTCATCAATGCAGACAAGGACATATTTTTTCCTTCATAGCTTTGCACTTTTTTCCTTCATAGCTTTCCACCGCCATTGGTCCCATTAGATCCATATGCAGAAGATCTAAGATTCTCTGAAAAGTTCTATCTTGCACTTTTTTGTGCTGAGATCTAGTCTGCTTACCAATCTGGCAAGGACCACATACCTTGTCTCGTTCAACTTTGATCTGGGAATTCTTCTAACCATCTCATTGTTGATGATCTTCTGGAGATTTTTGAAGTGAATGTGTCCAAGTTTCTGATGCCAGATCTCTAATTTTTCTATAGATGTTCTTTGAAATATTACTGAACATTGTGCAGGTGCATGAAGCTGATAACAATTGTAAGCTAATCTTTTCGTTCCATGAATAAGTCATTTCTCTTATTTATAACACTATAACTTTCTTTCACTACAAGAAAATAAGCTTTTAATGATAAAAAATTGATGAGGGTATGAAAAATTGGTCATTAAAAGTATTATTATTAGAGTTTTAATGAGGGTAAAAAAATTGCGTTAGTAAAGATATTACTTTTAACGACGAATTCTCAATTCCCTCACAATTAATATCTAATCCTCTCATTATTGATATAAAATAAAGGACTCCCTGATCATTTGTCAAATATTTTTACCGCCGTATTCTCCCAGCAAATGAGTTAAATTTTTTACATTAAAAAAATCTAAAAGAAAATATGAAAACCCTTCTTCTTTCCTAAAAGCAAAGGGGTTCATTTTTCTTAATTTCGCAGAAAGAAGCACCTCTAAATTCATCTTCCATCTCTTTGATTTTCCTAAATTTTTTTCCATCGTGCATCTACCCATCCCATCAAATTTTATCCAAATTATTTAGTGAAATTATTCACGAAATATTCATACAAAGTGCCTGTGTCTATTCCAATTATACAAATGTTTCGCAGGAGTTGTGTTTTGCTCGATGGATGTTTTGTTTTTTTATCTATTTTGTGCGGATTTTATATCTACTCCTTCTGATGTGATTTTCACTTCAAATTTGAGTAATTAAGTTCTATGTTTTGATGATTGTAATGTAGATTTTGCCTAGAAAGCACTAATTGATTCCGTGTATAGATATATCAATGTTCTACTAAACTATGAAATGTGCAATTACATTTAGTTTGGTAATATTTAGTGTTTAGTGCCTTGTCTTTTGAGAGACAAATTTCTCCTAAAATATTCAATTTGCTAATATTTCTTGTATCATTATGTTACGTTTTTTTGATAATTTACTTATTCATGAGGATTTTTAGTGTTGCTAAATTGATATTATACTATAGTCGATTATGCTATATGCTATATAGATCTTTTTAAGTGTACTACTAGTTTGTTATATTAGGATCCTTCATTAAGTGAATAACTTCTTATTGAATTGGTGGGATGTTTTATTTAGAAGAGAAGATCGAGTTTGGCTCATTTGTAACACATAGCAGATTCTGATTTTATTCATTTACTGATTTCTAATTGTTTTGAATATAGGGGTTCTTTTTGTGGTAGACAATACTTGTATGTTTACAATGGCTTAATGGGAAATTAAGAACATACATAACACTAGAGAAATGCTAGTTAGATAGGCCAATGATTGTCCTGAAATTGTAAGTATATATACTATCTCTCTTTGCCACTACTTGTAATCTTTTAATTTATTTAATTATGTTTTGTGTTATATTGCAACAAATGTGAAGTTAATATATTTTTATTTCTTGTTTTCTATTGGTATTTTATAGATTTATACATGCAAGAGTTGAGAAGTTGGCTGTGGTGTTTCTTCCATATTAATTTCATGTTCTCCACTGATAATTTATGATTATTTTGTTCTAACAATATAACTTCATATTCCTCTTATGCTTAATATCCCGTAGAAAGTTTGTGGAGTTTGTCATGGAAATATTTTGTGAGAAAAGAGCTAGTGCCCAAAGCTGCTCTTGCTTAGGTTTGTATTTGTTCTTTTTATGACACATATTACTATTGATAACATTAAGAGATTGCCTTTATAGAAAACGTCGATGTACTTTCTAGTCTTGATGTTATTGGGATTTTTTCGAATTAAACCATTGCATGATCATTTAGTTGTTTATTAATCCATGTTCATGCAAATCATATTTTTATATCACATGCATGTTTATCACGCCAAGCACAAAACCATGTAAAATGAATCTAATAAAGCGGAATACATAAATTTGAATTACTTACAATTGTCAGATGGTCTGAGAACAAGATTAAAGGTCTAATCTTTCTGTTGAATGAAACAGGAATTCGCGCCCCTTTTTCTCAAAATAATTGGCCACCACAATTCTACTCCAAGATCTTCTGTTGTATTCCCGGACTGTATCTAGATTCAGAGTGGGCTGAAAATCTACTAGACAGCTTTGTGGAATCTATGGATAACTTTGAGAGACAAAGAGGGGCTGCTTCTAACACTAAATTTTCATCCTCCCCTCTTTATTAAATAAAGAGGTGGGCGAAAATTTTACTTCTCAAACCCTACTAGGTTTGGGCCTCTATCTCAAGTTCAATATCCAGTCCACCATAAGTCAATTAGGCTACAACATGGATCTAGAAGAATATTAAATTGGCCCACTAATTTATTTAACATCCAATATCGAATAAACTTAGGATATAATTAAATAAATTAAGTTTTACTTTTATTCCACTAAAGAAGTAAAACTGAACTACCAATTTAATACATATTTACGAATATGCTTTCTCCTTTAGTCTAGTCATTCCCCGTGTTTAAGATATAATGTTCATTAATTAATTATGTCAGCCTCTAACAACTATAATTAATTAATATCTAAAACCTTGAGTAGTACCACACAAGCTTTACCATGTAAGGAATAAATTTCACCTGCAGGGTTTCAACTTGAACTTGTGTTTCCTCAATAGAACATCATCAACCTGGCGCACTAGGACACGGTGCTCATGCACACTACTCGAGACATTATGTATACATTGAAGGAATGCGCAAACTCAAGAAAGCTATGCCAGTTGATGGACTCAAAGCTAATTTGATAAGTATCAGTCAACTATGTGATGATGACAAGATTGTAGTCTTCACCAAGGAAAGTTGCAAAGTTATGAATAAGAACAATGACTTATTCATGAAAGGGAAGAGATCAACTGACAACTGTTATCAGCTACATGTTCCTGCACAATGTTCTTTAATATGTCAAAGAACATCTATTGAAGAGTCAGAGATCTGGCATCAGAAACTTGGACACATCAACTTCAAAAATCTTCAGAAGATCATCGGCAAGGAAATTGTCAGAGGGCTACCTCAGATCAGAATTGACAGAGACAAAGTCTGTGGTCCATATCAGATTGGGAAACAGTCCAGATCTCAACACAAAGAAGTACAAGACAGAACTTCCAAGAGAATTCTAGATCTCATTCATATGGATCTAATGGGGCCTATGGCTATGGAAAGCTACAGGGGAAAGAAGTATGTCCTTGTCTGCATTGATGATTACTCAAGGTTTACTTGGGTTCACTTTCTGAGAGACAAGAGTGAACCTTTCACAGCATTCAAGAGATTAGCCTGCAAAATCATAATTGAGAAGGATGATTAGATTATCAGAATCATAAGTCATCATGATAAGGAATTTGAGTATCAGTACTTTGATACGTTCTGCAATGAGAATGGTATCAGTCATGAGTACTCAGCACCCAAAACTCCTCAGCAGAATGGAGTTGAGGAAAGGAAAAACAGAACTCTCCAGGAGATGGCCAGAACCATGATTGCTGCAAAAGGAGTTACTGCGATGTTTTGGGCAGAAGCTATCAACACAGCATGCTACATGACCAACAGAGTTCATCTCAGACCAAATACTTTCACTACTCCATATGAGATTTGGAATGAAAAGAAACCAACAGTGAAGTACTTTCATGTGTTTGGAACCACATGTTATATTCTCAATGATAGAGAATATCTTAGCAAGATGAACAAAAGAGGAGTTGAAGGAATATTTGTTGGATACTCCAGAAATAGTAAATCATACGGGATTTACAACAAAGATACAAAGGCTGTACTTGAGACAGTCAATGTCCGATTTGATGATCATGACAATACTGTCAACACTCCTGAAGATGACGTTCACATGGATGTGTTCGAACATCCTAAGGTTCATGATGACATAGACAAAGAAGTTGAAGTACAAACAGTAAGGCATAGAAAGTCTTCGAAGCAAATCATCAAAAATCATCCTACTTCAGAAGTAATAGGAGACATTCATGAAGGAAGGATTACCAGGAGCACTCTGAGAAAAAAGATGTATGATAAAATATCCTATGTCTGTTTCACTTCCAAGATTGAACCCAAGAACATCTAAGAAGCTCTTAAAGATGACTACTGGATAGAAGCCATGCAGGAAGAACTTCTTCAGTTCAAAAAGAATGATGTCTGGGATCTAGTGCAGAAACCTGAAGGAGTCAACATTGTTGGAACCAAGTGGATTTTCAAGTACAAGACTGATGAAACTGGAAATATTATAAGAAACAAAGCTAGACTGGATGCAAAAGGTTATTCTCAAATAGAAGGTATTGATTTTGATGAAACCTTTGCTCCAGTCACAAGGATTGAATCAGTCAGACTTCTCATGCATCATGAAGTTCGAACTATATCAGATGGATGTCAAGAGTGCTTTTCTGAATGGATTCTTGAAGAAAGATGTGTTTGTTGCACAACCTAAAGGATTTGAAGATCGTCATCATCTTGAGTTTGTGTTCAAACTAAAGAAGGCATTATATGGCTTAAAGCAAGCTCCTCGGGCATGGTATGAAAGACTGGCTACATACTTAGTAAGCAAGAGATACAACAGAGGAGGAGAAGATAGAACACTGTTCAGCAGGAAGGAAAAATCACAAGTAATTGTGGTTCAAGTATATGTGGATGATATAGTGTTTGGATCAGTGTCTGATAAGATGGTCAAGGACTTCATCAGAGACATAGAAATTGAATTTGAGATGAGCCTTATTGGAGATCTAAAATATTTCTTAGGACTCCAGATAAAGCAGTCAGAAGAAGGAATATTCATCTCTTAATCTAAGTATGCCAGAAACTTGGTGAAAAAGTTTGATCTTGAAAATTCAAAACACAAACGAACTCCTATCCGCACTACTGTCAAGATTGGAAAAGATGATGCATGGACTGAAATTGATCAAACTCTCTACAGAAGCATGATTGGTAGTCTTCTATACCTCATTGCAAGCAGACCAGATATATCATACAGTGTGGGAGTGTGTGCCAGATATCAGGCCTGTCTCAAAGAGAGTCACATGAAGGATGTTAAGAACATCATCAAGTACAACAATGGTACTAATGATTATGGTTTGTGGTATACTTCAGATACAAACGCAAGTATTACTGCTTACTTTGATTCTGATTGGGCTGATCTCTAGATGACAGAAAAAGCACTTCAGCTGCTTGTTTCTTTTTAGGAAACAATGTTGTTTCTTGGTTCAGTAAGAAGCAGAACTACATATCTCTATCTACAGCAGAAGTAGAATGCATTGCAGCAAGGAGCAGCTCTACTCAGATCATCTGGATGATGCAGATGATGAAAGACTATGAAGTTAGTCATGATACTCCTATTCTGCACTGTGATAATATAAGTACTATCAACATCTCGAAGAATCTAGTGCAACATTCGAGGACCAAACATATAAACATTAGATATCACTTTATCAGAGAGCTAGTTGAAGAAGAAGTATTAAAGTTAGAACACATGAAGACAGAAGATCAACTAGTTGATTTGTTCACCAAGGGATTGGATGCAGCTCGATTTGAGAAACTCAGAGCATCCCTTGGAGTGTGCTTCGTTCAGTAAAATGAAGAAGAGGGGTATGAGTGTGACTATTTCACACTTAGCAGGAAAGAACCATTCCTGTACAAAGGGACTGAACATTCCCATAAAAGTTCCTACAGATGTACATCATCATGATTCAAACTCTGCATACATCATTGTCAACAGCTAGTTCTGACAGGTTCAAGGCGAATCAACATACAAAAAACCTATTCAGAGGGCACTTCGCGAGGAATCTTCAAGTAAAGATACAGAAGAATTGATCAAGACATTCCATGGAGACAATGATGAAGAAGATTTGGAGACAGAAGAGCAAGAAATTACTTCTTTTGTGAAAAAATCAAAGACCCAAAGTTTGTCAATCGATGATCTTTTGAAGGAAGCTGCAAAGTCATACGATGTCAACAGAAAGAAGGCAAGAACAAAGGGAACTGCAGTTAAGAAATCCAAGAAGAGTACATCCCCTTCAACAAAGAAGGTTGTCACAACACCCACTGCCCAAGCCCTTCAGAAAGAGAAGGGATCTGTTACTGATGATCAAGTTAAGCCTTCAGATGTACCTGAACATGCTGAGAAACATGTTGCAGAGAAGAGCACTGCTGAGACATTGACTCCAGCTAGTGTTATGCTGAAGTCACCTGTTCAAACTTCTGCTATAGAAGGTGATGATGGAGATAGGGAAGATGATATTCCCTTAAACTTGAAAATGAAAGCCATAGCTCATGCTCTTGCAAAAGGAAAGAAGAAGGTCATTCACAGACCTTTAGTTGCTGATCCAATAGAGAAAGATGTCATTTAGAGTTCATCCTCTGAATCTGCTGAGAAAACTTTTGTTCCACAACAGAAAAAATTGCTTGCATCTGCTCAATATGATCTGTTTGCAAGATCACCAGTCAAGAAGAAAACACCAAGAAAGAAGATTTCTACTGCTGTGGTGTAGTTGGTTCCAAGAACACCTGTGACCAGAAGTCGAGCGTCTGCCACCCCACCATCTACTGTTGCATCAACAAAGAAGAGAAAAGTTGTTGAATCAACTAGTCCTTCCAAGAAGGCTAAGAAAGCTGCACAACCGACAAATGTACCTGAAGATGTTCACTCTCATTCAAGTGAACATGAGTCTGAAGTTCACAAATAAATTTGTCCGTGTTCCAGGTACTTCCAGTCAATCAATCTTTCGTTTTTCCAAGCATGCTGAGTTATGAGAGAAAGTGAAGCTGAGGTCTATGATCTCTGAGAAGAAGGTGGATAAGGATACACTGTTGGCTACTGGGGTGTATACCTTATTGGAACAAGCTGGTCTAGTAGGCCCTGTGCAGAGGGTGCAAGAGTTCGTTCCAAAGGTGGTGACTGAATTCTACTGCAACTTGACTAAAGAGATTAATGATCCTGAGTCTGAAGACGTCCAGAAAGTCTATGTGAGATGAGAGATGTTGTAGTTTTCCCCTGAACTCATTAATGAATTTTTGGGTTATTCATCTGAGGGGGAGTTCCAAGAGATAGATGACTGGGGGATGGTTGCTGAGGAGATGACCCAGAGCATCTACACCAAATGGCCATCTCATCCACAGACTATTCTAACCTCCAAGCTGACTCACAAATATGGAGCTCTGTTCAGAATCCTGATACACAATTGGCTACCTACTAAGCACAGAACTGCAGTAACTTAATCTTAGTGGAGGTTTCTGTATCACCTCGGAACTAGGAAACAGTTCAATTATGGTGAGTTTGTATTTAGCAAGATCATCAGCAGTGCAGAATCTACAGTGGTCAAAGGTCCACTATGTTACCCATCCTTAATCTACAACATCATCAAGCAACAAAAGAAGAGTGTTTCTTCAAAGAAAGACAAGATTATACCTCTCACCAAGCCACTAGTAATCAAGGTTGCTCCTGAAATAGGAGATCCTCTTCTTCGCCTCCAGTTCAAGCAGTTCATGTTGTAACACCCTAAATCCAATAATAGAGGTCCAATGATTTTTCTAGAGCCCAAATACTTAAGTTGTATCCATTTTTAATAAAAGGCCCAAATGATGGGCTTTCTAGCCCAAGTACGATTTTAATTATTCATGGCCCAATTATTATCCGATCGAGTTGATCGAACATGTTAGACGATAGTGCTCGTCAATACGAATCCATAGAACTTGATTTCATCTTTGTTAGACTTCAATTGACCAAGTTATGATTTAATTGAATTTTAGGGTTAAGTTATTGAGAGGTATAAATAACCCCTCATTACCCCTTAAGCCTCCTTTTTTTTTCTCATTTCACTTCATTCAAAGGGATCAATCCCCTCTCCCCCTCTCCCTCCCTCTCGACCCCTCCCCTCTCCTCCACCACCGGCTGCCAATTTTCCGGCGGAATTTTTGACATGCAATTACGCTTTTAGATTCGTCTTCTTCTCCTCTTTCCTTTTCTCCGATTATTTTTGAAATATTTTGAGGTTTAGGCATCCGATTTTCGAATCTAAGAATGGGTTATACCCTAGCCTTTTAGAATCTCGTTTCTTCTTTAATTTTTCAATTTTTATTTCGATTTCTATGGTTATAAATGTAGATTTACGGGCTGTTTTGGTTGCCCATTTAAAGGATATTTTTTTTATTTAATGTTCTTATTATTTTGATGTTCTTGAGCACATTAAAAGGAGAATGGGTGAAAAATGAGGTGAAAACTATGAATGTTCATTGATAGTGTTCATGTAAATGTTAATGAAATTAATAAAGTTTTTTTTTAATTTTTTTTTAAAATTTATTTTTCATGAATAGTGTGTGTGTGTGTTGGTTGTGTGTGTGCGTGAGTTTTATTTTGTTATTATTTATGTATTTAATTTATATTCTATGCTATTTTAATATAGATAAGTATACCTAAAAGGTTTGGAAATGTTTATAAAAATATGACCTTATTTTAATGAATAAATCTCTATAATTAAATTGCAAGGTTTTGGATCTATCTTTATTGGTAGCAATTTAAATATTCAATTGAGGCATATGTTTATGACATGTTAATTATAAATCTTGGGATATATTTCAAAGTTCAATTATAGTCTAAATGGATAAATTCTTATTTTTACATTATGAGGTCTAAGTTTAATTTATGTTTTATTTAATTAAATTCAAGCTCTTAATTTTGAAATTTGTTATATGGTGTAATGGTGAAAATTCTATTTTTAATAAACTTAGGCCGAGGGTTCAAAATCCCTTTTGAACATATAATTTATGCATTTTTATTCAAATATAATTATGCTCTATATTTAAATAAAAATATGCTAAACTTTTCGGAAATGGCCTTTGGCTTGGTGATTATATTCTAGATTTTTGCTATGATAGGTCTAAGGTTTAAAACTTATGGAATACATTTTATATAATTTTATTCCTAGTTAATTCTGAAATTTTTATAATTAAAAATATTAAACAATTTTTGAAATTAATGATTGTCCAAATGGTAGGAGTTCAAATTTTTATGTTAAAGGTCAATGGTTCAAATCTGCTTGAAGCAATTTCTATCCTTTTTATTTTTTTTAACAGAAGATTATTTTGAACCTTTTATAATTAATAAAAAGCTCAGTTTTTGAAAATCATGTTTAGTCTAGTGGCTATATTCTAAATTCCATCATGTTAGGTCTAGAGTTCAATTCTCCTTGAAAAAAATTATTTTTATTTTACTTTAATTAATGCATGCATTATTACCTTTATTTAACTAAAACCATGCTTTGAATTTTGAAAATGCCATATAGTCTAATGTTCTAGTTTAATAACCATAGGTCAAGGGTTTAGCCTCTTTTGATGCATTTTATAATCTTCTTTTTACTTAAGCATTTATGAGTGTATTTAATTAAAATAGTTTTATTAATGTTATATAAATCTTTCTAGCCTAGTGGTTATGTTGTTATTGTTTTATTTTATGTTATTGGTTAGGTGCTCAAACCCTCTTGGCTACCAAAATTATGTTATTATTTTATCTTATTTTTATTTTGTCATTTTGCTTAATTGAAATTAAGTGTATGATATAATAAATTAATTTTTCATTTTATTTTATATGATTCTTTAAATCATATATTAAGTATGATAATTTTCTTTTATGTATTTTAAGGCATTTATTTGCACGATCGAGGACTCCGTTACATTTTTTTTAAGCTAGGACCAACCATTCGACCTTTAAGCGACGCCAGATTACGCTCTTATTTTAGGGACTCATTCCCTAGATCCTTATTTACATAATAGTATAAGTGTAGAAGATTAATATGTTATTAAGATATAGATCCGATGTATAGGTCTTAACCCGATACCCATTTAGGACGATGATTAAAGCTATTCCAATATTAAAGCATAAGGTCTTAATCTGATAGCTGGCTTCGGATGAGAAGTCGTGATTAAAGCTTCAGCTAATTTAGCGATAAGGTGGGTTTACTTACTAAAATTCTTTCGAAAATATATTTAAACTTTCGTCCGCTATGAAAAATTATTTATGCTTATGTTGCTTAATGTGGAATGACACGACTCATATGAGGAATTCCAAATATGGTACTCCGGTGCAATTACTTATGAATATGTTCATGTTATGAATATGTTATAGTTTATATGTGATCACATTAGGGTCGGTCTCCACTATGTCTATTGAGCGTATGATTTATGACATGTCAAATATGGATTTATGGATATTCTTATTGTAAATTATTGGACGAATGTATGAGTATTCCCACGAAGTGTTTTCTGGCACTCAGCCCCACTATTTAAAAATGTTTTCAGGTAATTGATGACGGCAGGTGGCCGACGTGGACTAATGTGGACATGTTGTATGGTTGACCATATTCTAGTTTTTTTTTGAAATATTGACTCTATTCAATTTTGGTTAACAAATATGATTAATTATGCTTCCGATGTATGTTTATGAATTATTTAAATATTTTATGTACGCGTGTGATCATCGTGGTCTTGCTGGCATAATTTGAATATTGAATATTGGATTTTTGACTAGTCAAGATTGAACATGTTTTAATCGGTGGTTCGAAAGGTGTGATTTGAAAATGATAGGTTGGTTGAAGAGTCTTATCTTATGTGATTGGTTGTTGAATGGTAAACGCCTATGAGCGTGGAATTTATTAATATTTTAAATGAAGTGTTGTCCGAATTTTTATAATTCGAGAAAATGATTTATGTTAGTTTGCGAAAATTTTATTGTGATTTTATTTCATCGTGTGTGTTTCCGTTAGCGCACTGGGCCTACGGGTTCGGGGCGCTACACATGTCATCCAAGAAAGGAGTGGATGATACTGTTGAAGAATCCTCTCCAAAGGGTGTTGTGCTGAGATTTTTAGAGAAAAGTCTGGAGTTTCATGATCATTTGATTTCTGAGCATACTTCTGAAAAGATGAAGATCTAAGCAATGATTGTTGATCTTTCATCAGGAGAAGAGTCTGTCTCGCAAGCACCAGATGTTCCTGAAAATGTTCATAACTTGGACAAGCTTGCAAGTACTTCTGAAGCTGCTACTAAAAAGAAGCCCACTCCAGCACACAAGCAAGGTGAAGCACAGACTGCAACACAAGCTAAGGAAGCAGAAGCTGTCCAAGAGGAGACTGCAGAGGAGGCTCCTGAAGAAGAGACTGCTGAAGATGAGAATGATGAAGAGGAGGCTGAGGAGGATGCTGATGATGGAGAAGAGACTAAGTACAATGATGCTGAAGCAGGTTCTGAAGAAGGAGGATCTGAAGGAGATGATGATGCACAAGACCCTGACAAATCCGAGTAGTTGCTGTTTATTACTCCTTTGCCTTTCTCTGTGGCAAATATGGGGAGTAATGCAATATAATTTTTTTTTTCATTTCTATTCTACTTATCTTGCATCATGTTTTGCAAGGTATTTTGATTTTACTTTAATAGCTTGTATTAGCTATTTTGTTATGGAATAGACTTTTCTTCCCTATATGATTCATATCTGCTAAAAAATTGAAACTGCTATCAAAAGATAAAAATATAAAAGAAAAAAAACAATACAGTAGAGCAGGTATAAGCTGATAAGAAAGTGAAACACAATTGAATCATATGATGTTCTTCAAAATATTCAAGTATGTTTTTAAGTACATGATCCTACAGTTGAAGAGTTGTGTTCTTTCAAAAGAATACAAAAGATTTTGGTTATTCATGTTTGAATATGATGTGCTAAACATTACTGTGAACATTCCGCTGCGAATCTGATTGAAGATCAAGACATGTACCTAATCATGTTCAGAGACATGATCATGTAAATGGTTGTCAAGAGAGTTTACAAGAGATGTGCCATGCTAGAATCAAGGAGTTGAAGCTGCAGATTCAAGATGGATGTTTCAGAATAGAAGCTGCCTTGTTTGTGATGAAGATCAAGAAGAAAAGAAGGAATTCTATTCAAGGAAGACATCTAAACTATGAAAGTCCAATTAATTTAAGGAAATTGTTTCCTTGTTAAATCCTAGTCTAATTAGGACTTCTGATTACCTTGTTAAGGTTATATGATGAGATCGTGCCTAGCAATGATCCAGATGATCCGGAGTTGCAGTTCAAATGTCTTGTAACGCGTTTGCGAGCTAAGAAGTTACAAGCTTATCTACAAGCTTCAATAAGGCGCAAATTCGAAATGCATGAAGATGAAGTGAAGAGCAGCCCGAGATGGATCACTATGCTAACCATTGATGATAAAGAATAAGGCTTGAAGTTAGTCGGTATGGGCATACTGACCAGATTGCATGAAGACAGTCGATATGGGCATATTGACTAGGTTGACGTTGAAGATAACGTGTGGATTCATCTAATAATAGTCCAACACGTTAATTATGGAGCCCAAGTCCATAAGTAGCGAAATTTGAAGGCCCAAAATCAATTTGGGATTTATCTTTATCTAGATAGATTTTTCTTATTTTATTTTTTGGTATCTTTTGATTCTTACCTTAAAAATAGATTTTGGATAAGGTAACAATCCTAGTTAGATTAGCATTAGTTTATTTTGATCCTATCTAGTTTTTTAGGGCTGATTTTAGTCCCTATTAGTTAGTATAAATAGGACATCTATGTTACATTCAAAAGTTAGATAATTGCATGAATACAAGAATTATTTCTCTTTTGTCTCCAAGATCTTTTGTTGATCGAAAATCCTTCCAAAAATTCTATTGAATTAGCAATCCAATAGTATTATTCAAGTTCTTCAGGGTACATTCGAGTACTTGGGAGAATTGCTATCCGGAGAAGTTAGACGAGTGCGTTCGGGTTGATTCAACACGGGTTCACTGCTTTGACCTATCCTTCTACCACACCGCCGCCACCAACACCACCAATACCGCCGCTATCCGCCGCCGTGACCATCACCACCGCCGAGTTCCAGCCACCATCCAAGTGTTCCAAGTGTTCCAATCGAGTCCAAGTTTCAAGTCGTTGTTTTCTAGTAAGTTTTATCTTGTTTTTAGTCGGATTGAATTCCATTTATCCTAGCTGACGTAGTTCGATTCTTGAGTCTTCCGCGTGCATAAATCTCGTGTCTTGGATACATTGTCTGGGTCACATCACTATAGCTGTTCTTTTTAAATAGCTTGGGAATCAGACTAGATTAGATGACATAATTTTTATGAATAAACTAAAGAGATGAGAGTTAAAAGACTTCACATTCGAAGCATATAGTATTTGGGTAGACTAGGTTTGATCCGTATGATCATTGTGTTTCTAGTCTGTGTTTGAAACTCACTTTCATACACACTTAGAGGAGTCTCGGGAGAGATTTTCTTTGAGAACTAGAGGGATTCTAGGTTGTGAGGGGAGCTCACAATTCAGTTTAGTGAAAGAGGTTAAATCGGGTAGGAAAGGAGTCGAGTGACGAGAGTCTTCATGTAATAACCTTGGTAACTATTCAGCGGAGTAGTAAACTGTTTCTCACGGACTTGATAAGTCCCCCTGTCGTAGATCAGTTGATCGAACAGGGTTGCCAACCTCGTGTTCTTTATTTACTCAAGTTTTTTACATTCTGACCTTACATGTTCACAACAATGTTCAAGCACATGACGATGAACATGACCTCACAGTTTATCTAACTACACACACAAAACCAAGGCGAACGAGGCTGAATTCAAATGTCAATTTATGGCTGGAATGAGGGACGTGTAGGGTATGTTAAATAGGTGAAGAATAGCTTGGGAAGATATGATATGTTAGGGAAAATATGAACTTACGGTATAGATGATTTTCACGATGAATTGTACGCGTATGAATTGGAACTTGTTTGAACTGGCTGGAACTTCTATATTTGATTCACGAACTGAATTGAAAGGGTGTTGGGATGATACATACGTCTTGATGATGATGGAGGAAGTCGAGATGTTGGCGTGATGTTGTTGTAGAATTAATCAAACTCGGAGCGTCCACCTAATGAAGATAACTTCACCAAACGAATCACCACTTGAATCCTCTTCGGTAGCAATCCAACCCTAGCACCATACGAGCACTAGAATGAGATTTGAAATAAAACTTAAAGTTTTCTAGGCTTCAAGAGTGTAATTTTCGAACCAAACTACAAGGGTTGTAAAGGGGGTGAGAAAATATTGAATGCACAAAGCTTAATTTATTAAACAGAGTCTAAAATAATAATGTAACATGGATCCCTTATTTATTGTGTTAAGGGGGACGAAAATTGGAGTCTAAAAGGCCTAAAAATCTGGTCCAAAAAGAACTAGAACTATACTAGGGAATTACCCAAACTAGAATTCTATTTAAGGTAGGAAATTACCTTAATTAAAATTCTAGTCAAACCTATTTAATAATGGATGAAAATTACTCCAATAATAAAATAAAAATCTGAACTAAACTATAGTCTAAATTAATTAAATTAATACTATATTCTAAATAAAATTCAACCCCTAATTAAATTAATTAAAGGGCTGAAAACAACTCTATGCACGTATGCGATTCACGTCCATCTTCATGCACCCATGTACACATGCACTTCTTCACATCATGCTCTCATCTTCAAATCTTCAAGTTAAATTCTCCATGGTGTGATCATCATCTTCAATAGTTAATAAATTAACTACTTTGGGTCTGCACTTGTTGAACTCATTCTCTTTGATTTCGAGCTTCTTCTGAATTGTCACTTGCAAATATGCTTGAAGCTTCTTGGCTCTTGATCGAGCAATTGGACCTCGAAATTGCAGCTCTGGTTCTTAATCTTCATCACCTATCATGGCCTCTTCATTCCCTCCCTGCTGAGGAGAATTTGTCCTTGAATTTGGAACCTCTTCATGGTCAAACTCATCTGCAATAAAGGGAGAAAAATCAGCAACATTAAACATTGAAAAACATTTATACTCACCTGGAAGATCGATACGATACGCATTGTCATTCACACGACTATGAACCGTGAATGGGCCATCTCTACGTGATGATAACCTGGACTTTCTCAGATTCGGAAACCGTCCGGGACTCAGATGAATCTGAACGCGATCTCCGAGCTGAAATATAACTTTTTTGCGTCGCACGTTTCTACTCTCAGCCGTGTGTCGACCTTTGTGCTCGATTTGAGCACGTACTCTCTCATGCATCTCCTTAACTTGCTCATCTCGTCTTAAACCTTTAACACTCATTAGATGCTCAACGGGTAAAGGTATCAAATCAGTGGGTGTAAGTGTATTAAAGTCGTAAACAACTTCAAAAGGAGACATATTAGTAGAAGAGTGAATAACAGGATTATAAGAAAACTCCGCATAAGGTAAACACTCTTCCCATGACTTTAAGTTGTTTTTAATGAAAGACCTAAGTAATGTGCCTAAAGTGCGATTCATAACCTCAGTTTGACCATCGGTTTGTGGATGACATGCAGAAGAAAACAACAACTTAGTTCCTAACTTACCCCAAACAACACACCAAAAATGTGCAAGAAATTTGGAATCCCTATCACTAACAATAGTTTTGGGAATACCATGCAATCTAACAATATGCACAAAGAATAAATTGGCAATATGCACAGCATCATCAGTTTTTCTACATGCAATGAAATGGGCCATTTTAGAAAAATGATCAACAACAACAAATACTGAATCCTTACCCAATCTAGACCTAGTTAAACCTAAGATAAAATCCATAGACAAATCAATCCAAGGTGAACTAGGGGCGTATAAACCAAATGGATGTGAAACAGATTTCGACTTATAGCAAGTAACACATCTACTACACACATGCTCAACATCACGTCTCATATACGGTGAACAGAAGTGCTCATGCAGCAAGTTTAATGTCTTGTTCACCCCAAAGTGACCCATCAAACCCCTCGCATGCGATTCTAACATAAGTAGCTCATGCATAGAACAAGCAGGAATGCATAATTTAGACTCTTTAAACAAGAACCCTTCATGCACATAAAAACCATCAATTGCACATGACTTAGAACTACATGAAGCATAAATTGGGCTGAAGTAGGCGTCATCCACATACAAAGACTTAGTGGAATCGAAAACTAGCATCTTAGCATGCATTAAGTTCAAAAGTGCGTACCTTCTAGAAAACGCGTCTGCTACCACTTTTTTCTCGCCCTTTTTGTACTTGATGACGTACAGAAAGGACTCTATGAACTCTACCCATCTTGCGTGTCTCTTGTTCAAGTTTTATTATCCCTTAAGATGCTTCAAACTTTCATAATCCGTGTAAATCATAAACTCCTTGAGCCACAGATAGTGCTACCACATCTCCAATGATCTCTTCAATGCAAACAACTCTTTGTCATAGGTTGAATAATGAAGAGCTGCACCATTCAACTTCTCACTGAAGTAGGTGACTGGACGCCGTTCCTGCATCAAAACAGTACCAATACCTATTTCGGAGGCATCACACTCAATCTCGAACACTTTATCAAAAATAGGTAAACACAAAATAGGTGCATTACATAACAAGTGTTTTAAACATGTAAAAGCATCATTTTGTGTTTTTCCCCATTCAAACTTATGGTCCTTCTTACTTAGCTCAGTAAGAGGCGCGACAATCCTAGAAAAATCATGCATAAAGTGATGATAAAATCTGGCAAGGTCATGAAAGGACCGAACCTCAGTGGCGTTTTGGGGTGTTGGCTATTCTTCAATCACCTTGATTTTAGAATGGTCAACCTCAATACCACGTATGCTCACAACAAAACCTAGAAAAACAACTTCATCTAAACAGAATGAACACTTAGACATGTTTCCATACAAATGTGCATCTCTCAAAATCAAAAATACATGCATAAGGTGTTCTGGGTGCGCTTGTGCATTATGACTGTAAATCAAGATATCATCAAAATAAACAACCACAAATTTTCCAATAACATCGCGCAACACATGGTTCATTAATCTCATGAATGTGCTAGGTGAATTTGTGAGACCAAAAGGCATTACTAACCATTCATACAAACCATGTTTAGTTTTAAAGGTTGTCTTCCACTCATCCCCTTCCTGCATTCTTACTTGAAAATAACCAGATCGCAAATCAATTTTAGAAAAGATTTCAGAACTAGATAACTCATCAAGCATATCATCAAGTCTAGGCATAGGAAATTGATACTTTACTGTTATTTTGTTGATGGCGCGGCAGTCCATGTACATCATCCATTCGTTGTTCTTCTTTGGCACTAAAATGACTGGGACTGGGCAGGGGCTCATCGACTCACGAATTTGCTTATTCTCCAACAGCTCTTTAACTTGTCTGTCGATTTCCTTAATCTTCTTGGGAGATGTTCGGTATCCTGGTCGGTTCGATAATATGGAACCGGGCTGGAAATCAATCTGGTGTTCGATCACACGAACTGGAGGTAATCCACTTGGAATCTCTTCTGGGAACACATCCGTGAATTCCTCCATAAGGGGCTGCACAACACTAGGTAAATAAACATCATTAATAGCACTACTCTTATAAGATAAAAGAACAAAAGGCAAACCTACTTTTAATGCTTTCTCTACGCCTTTAACAGAAATAAACAAGCTGCAATTTTGCTCTTTCTTTGCAGCTGATCCAGATGAATTCCCACGCACAAAGGAATCATTGTGGGACTTTTTAGTGGTTGTTTTTAGAGGGGATGGCCCTCACTGAAGAATCGGCCGGGGTGTTGCCGCCCACGGCGGCTCGGACTGCGGCTTCGGCCTCCTTTGCTCTCTCTGCTTTAAATATCTCTTGCAAAATTTTTTGATCCTTAGCAATGGCTTTAGGGGACAGTGGCTTCAATGTTGTTTTTCGTTCATTTCGCAATACTGTGTAGATATTCAAGAAACCATCATGTATGGCCTGTTTGTCAAATTTCCACGGTCTACCTAATAGTTGTGCACTACATCTATAGGAATAACATCACAAATAACAGTGTCATAAAAATGACCAATGGAAAATTTGACACTTACCTGACATGCGACTCGGATCTTGCCTCGGTCTGTAAGCCACTGCAATTTATATGGCTTTGGATGCTTCATCGGAACTAGACCAAGTTTATCCACGATATACTGGTTGATGGTATTAATAACGCTCCCACTGTCGATGATCATGGAACAAGTCTCGTCTTGAATGGCAACTCTCTTGTAGAAGATGTTCTCTCGTTGATTCGGTTGCTCTTTATCTCGACTGATATTCAAACTTCAAATTAAAATAATATTTACTAGAGGGGCTTGGGTTCGGCCTCTTCATGATCAACTATGGGCATCTTCTCCTCGACTTTGGTGACATCCAAGGGTTGTTCGGACTCATCCTCACTGGCTGACTCGATCTCGTTCTGTTCTGTCATGAACAAAACATGCCGGTTCGGACACTAGTTTTGAAAGTGACCCCAACCTTGATATTTATGGCATTGAATGTCTCAAGCTTAGTTCGGGGCTGTATTTGGCATCAATGTGGGCTGATTGGGCCATGTGTAGGTTGTCCTCACAGGTGGTGTAGGTATAGACTCGAGTCTACGGCTGGGCTGCGGCGTAGAACGGTCGAAACATCATTCGGGTTGTCTAGATTGGTCTCGGGGTCGTGTGGACTTAGTAAAAGGGGTAGAAGGTGATGTGGAATTCGTACCTTTATTCCAAGAGGGTCGAGTAGGGGTTGAACTGTGATACAATCTACGACGGCCCTCTCTGAGCTGTCTCTCCACAATCGATGTGTAGTGCACCATCTCTTCTACACTATTGAAGTCTTTGAGCTCGACTTCACAAGCAATGCTGGGATTCATGCCTTCAATGTACTAAATGATGGTAGTATTTAAGGTCTCTTATTTTTTCCGACTCGATTCAAGGCGGTTTCAAGCTCCTTATGGTATTCTTGGATTGATTTGGTGCCTTGCTTGATCCGGTTGAGCTTTTTCTCGAGGTCTCTCTCATAATGCATAGGAATAAATCAAACTCGCATCAAATCCTTCATCTCTTGCCAAGTATCCACGGACGGATACCTATCTCTGCAGCGTCGTTCCTGCGGCATCTCCCACAATGAGACTACATAGACTCTAAACTCCATAGATGCTAACTGGACTTTCTTGATCTTCGAAAAGTCATAGCATGTGAAGATCTTGTCTACCTTGCATTCTCAACAATCCAAGTAGAGATCAGGATCATGTAGACCTTCGACATCTAGAATGCTCGTTTTGATGTTATTGAGAATTCCATCTCCATCACCATGTCGGGACGGCTTGGCACGGGCTGCACGCCTTTGAGGTTTTCATGGACGGCCACGACCTCTTTGTGGAGGCTCATACTTGGCTTCTGAGCTCTCGTCTGCATAAGACTCTTCTTCGGTTCTTCTTGACATTCGACACGTCGAGCTGGTCCTCGGTAGGCTTGTATGATGGTTGGCGCATGTTGATGCGCTCAAATTGATGCACCAAGCTGTTCGACTTGTCAGGAAGTGCCTGCTACTATTTCTGGAAGAGCTTCGATAGCGCTACATATTGATATTTCGGATCCCACTATGGAGGCAGGTCCGAAGTCTCTTGAGGAGTTTTGGACGACTCCTCAGTGATTTAGGTCGACTTCGGGTCGACGGATGGCAAATTGGATGATTCAGAAATGTCACCTCTCTTCATGATACCTACAAAATGAACAAATGTAAAGGAAAACAAGGAATGATCCTCACAATCTCACGTTCACTCATTTGTTTTCTCTCTTAATTTTACCTCTCGTGTATTACTTAAGTATAAGTGGTGCACGGTGTGTGAAACATGTATAGGATGAGTATGGTTCTAACACTTAGTAGAAATTAGATAGGTAGTCTCAATCAGATAGGTAAGGCAAGAATAAGAAGTTTTTTTGAAGTCCCAAATAGTGTAGGAAAATCCAAAAATAAATCTAGAGATAGAAGGAAATTATGAATAGAAAAGAAAAGGAAACAAAGAATTGAGAAGGAAAGAAGGTGATTTGGATGTGTGTACCACTAGTGTGACACAATCTAAATACCTTAATTAGACTAGACTCTGGATGGAAAGAACCTAAAATAATTTACAACTCAAAAGGAAATTACCTACTAAAGATTAATACTAGAAGGAAAGTACCAAAAATAAAACAAGACTCAAAAGGTAACTACCAATTATGGACTAGTACTAAAAGGAAAGTACCAAAAATAAAATACGACTCAAAAGGAACACTATAATCAATTCCAATTTTTTTTTTTTTACGATAGGAATTTTTTTTATCCAATTTTTTTTTGACAATCGGTCTTTGTTTTCCCTTTTTTTAATGAACTGGTTTTTTTTTACCGAAAAGTTTTTTTTTCAATAAACACTAACTGTTACAACTCCATTGACACGTAAACTGACACATAAGCAAAATAAATGACATGTAGGATTGAACCATGACCAGCTATGCTGACGTGGCTCTGATACCAAATTTATGATGTAACCCGGACAGATAAATTATACAACATACGGAAACGCGCGGAAGACTTCTAGATCGAACACGTCAACTGTGGAAGGATTCAATCCTAATCTAATGACTCCAATAAAAATAAATTTTTTTGTATTAAATAAGGTACAACTCGAACAACTAAATAAACGAATCTAGACCTAATAACGATACTTAGACGACGGCACAAAAATAGCACACAAAACCAAGATGAACGGGGCTGAATTCGTACGTGAATTTTTGGCTGGAATGAGGCACGTGTAGGATATGTTAGGGAAAAGATGAACTGACGGTATTGATGATTTTCATGATGAATTGTACGCGTATGAATTGGAACTTGTTTGAATTGGCTGGAACTTCTATGTTTGATTCACTAACTGAATTGGAAGGGTGTTGGGATGATACACGCATCTTGATGATGATGGAGGAAGTTGAGATGTTGACATGATGTTGTTGTAGAATGAATCGAACTCGGAGCGTGCACCTAATGAAGATAACTTCACCAAACGAATCACCACTTGAATCCTCTTCGGTAGCAATCTAACCCTAGCACTACAGGAGCACTAAAACGAGATTTGAAATAAAAATTAAATTTTGTTAAGCTTCAAGAGTGTAATTTTTGAACCAAACTACAAAGGTTGTAAAGGGGGTGAGACAATATTGAATGCACAAAGCTTAATTTATCAAATAGAGTTTAAAATAATAATGTAACATGGATCCCCTATTTATAGTGTTAAGGGGATGAAAATTGGAGTCTAAAAGGCTTAAAAATCTGGTCCGAAAAGAACTAGAACTATACTAGGGAATTACCTAAACTAGAATTCTATTTAAGGTAGAAAATTGCCTTAATTAAAATTTTAGTCCAACCTATTTAATAATGGAAAAAAATTACACCAATAATTAAATAAAAATCTGAACTAAACTATAGTCTAAATTAATTAAATTAATACTATATTCTAAATAAAATTCAACCCCTAATTAAATTAATTAAAGGGCCGAAAACAGCTCTATGCACATATGCGATTCACGTCCATCTTCATGCACCCATGCACATGTGCACTTCTTCACATCTTTCTATCATCTTCAACTCTTCAAGTTAAATTCTCCATGTGTGATCATCATCTTCAATAGTTAATAAATTAACTACTTTTGGGCTGCACTTGTTGAACTCGTTCTCTTTGATTTCGAGCTTCTTCCGAATTGTCACTTGCAAATATGCTTGAAGCTTCACGGCTATTTATCGAGTAATTAGACCTCAAAATTGCAAATCCGGTTCTTGATCTTCATCACCTATCATGGCCTCATCAATTTTCCCTTCTACGAAAGGAAGAGAGGATGTAAAAGTTTGAGACTTCGAACCTTTATAAATCAACGGTGTGTTGTACTATTTTACTTAATCTTGCATATCTCCAAACTGTACACAAGCTTACAAAAGTTGCACACACAAGTCAACAGAAAATCACTCAACTGGTTAAGAGCATCGATAATGTTGGTCCCGGTACGGGTCAACGTTAGTTTAGATGGGGGTGAATAAACTGACTCTAAAACTTTGAACTTTAGTACGGAATATATAGGGCACTAGACTCTCTTTCAAAACTTACTTGTGAACTTCATAATTGAGATTGAGAGCTTAGCTTATGTGCGCAGCTTGTGTGCGATTGTGCACAGTTGTGTATATCCAAAAGCTTAAGTAGAAAGTACAGGACACACAATATTTATAGAGGTTCGAAGCTCAGCTTCTATGTCCTCTCTTCCTTCCTCAGAAGGGAAATCCATCATGCATGTGTAAAGTTTCTTTATTACAAATACATAGTAAATAAATCTATTGAACCTGAAAACTGCACCCTTCACTCGAGCGTGGCTTCCTTTTCAATTGGTGTTGTCTCGGAAGAACTGAGCCATTAGTACGCCCTTCCTCATCCGGTTCTGTTAGACAGCTCATACTTACCAGTCCTAACTACTCACTGAGACTTTAGGTGCTATTACCCGTCTTTACAATATTTTAGATCTCTCTCGATCTTCAAGAATGTAGTCTTGAATCTGTTATCAACTTGGAATGCTCCTTAAACTGAGTAGTTGATCTTTGAATAGAGTGAACTGAAAAGCTTGGCTCTGGCTGGATTCTTCAACGGCTAGCTACTTGCTTGAAACTTGAAGCGCTTCTTCTCAGTTAGGACTTTTCACACTTGTGACATTTAAGCTTTGAGCTGTAGGGAGGGAGAAAGAAAGCTCAATATCTGCAAATATAGAAAGAGTTAGATTGGCAAAAATCTTTTTTCGAAAAGTCATGGTTAAAATGAGATTCACTCTTCTTATATAGATGAGTGATCTTTGTAACCATGTTTCACCAATCATTGGTTCGATTGATCCATCAATGGTGGTTGGATTCTTGTAGCCGTTGAAGCTTTGATTGCACTAGCCGTTGCTCAATTTAATGACTTCTGCTCTAAGATCTCTCCAAGATCTCTTGTTAGGATCTTCAATAACTGCCTTGGTAGGTATCAGTTGCTTCGGCTGTTAGTTCTGGACATCAGCTGGTAGATCTTCAGCTGTCTTAGCTTTCAGCTCTGAGATCGTCTAGTTGGTAGTTCCTCAGTTGTCTTGGTCTTCTCTGGCATCTTAGCATTGATTAAAGCTTGAGCTCTGGATTTCAATAAGCTTCTTCCTCTAAACTTTTATGCCAGTTGACTAGTATTTGATCAGTTCAGTTTGGTTTTCTGTAGGCTTGAGCTTTTAAGCTTGCTGTTCTCTCATATGATAATGGTTATAAATGGAAGGGACTCTTGTCCATGATGGTAAAAGTTGTGGGACTTTGTGCCCAGATGGTTTTGAAAGATTATTTTGAATAGGACTATATGTCTATGATATGTTTCGAAAGAAAGTTTGATGATAGTAATCATTGCCCTATGATTAGAAATGTGATAATGTGGAAGTGATTGGAATGTGAGAATGACAAAGTGTTAGGAAACCCATAATGCTTATGCAGATGGAATGTGAATATAGAATGATTTAATTGAGAATGTAGATGAACATAGCTAGCTGTGATTTATACACATAGATTGGATTTGAAGTTGATGGTTGTCAAGATTCTTATGGAATATAGATTGATTAAGTGTTTTTCCACGTTTAAGATTATGAGCCCACATGGATTGGTGCCACTGAAATGTGTCAATTTGTTATAATGTGAAATTTCAAAAGAATGTGTTATGTCATGTTTGGATTGAATCCTACATGAAAGAGGATTCACGGCAAGGCCGTGGTTCGCATATGGTTTTAATGGGATGTTTGGGACATCTGGATTCCGGTTCAACCGAGAATCTAATGAATGATTATAAAGAACAGATTGACTAAGAAGGTGGGAACAATTATGTAGTGTCTTGTAGTCTTGAACATAGAAAGAACTTAGAATGGATAAGTATACTCTTTTATATGGCTCGAGTTATATGGATTTCTTGAAAATGCGGTTCGCGTGTATATTCAAATTTGAGGAGCATGTTGGGAGAATTTTGAATGTCTATGAAGAATCGCGATAGATAGATTCGTTCTTGCTACACCTGCTTCTATACATTTCTAATCGAGGAGCAAGGACAAGTTTGAGACTTGATGTCTCAAGTTTGAGGTTACGTATACCATGATCGAGATAATATGCTTTAATTCAGGTGGATTGATATCTATTCTCTCTCTCTCTCTCTCTCTCTCTCTCTCTTTTCTCGACTCAAAGAATAAAGCTAAAGAATATTCGAAGAAAGATGCAGAGAAGAACGTATGAAGAGTTATGCGCATGAAGTTAAAGTGGACCAAGGCAGACTATACGTCTTAGTAAGATTTACGACTCGAGATAAATAGAGTTTTAGCTAGGAATTATGAGGTAGCTTATAAACTAGTCATATTGTTGATTCTAGCTAAGGTTTATAACGTGATTGATGTCTCAATGTTGAGAAAGTACGTGTTTTGATCCTAAACACGTTATAAAGAATGACGAGATAGTCCTGAACTGGGATTTTTCTTATGAAGAAAGACCAAAGGCTATTCTTGACCGAGATGGTCCAAGAATTATGGAACAAACAAATATCACTAGTGAAAGTCCTATGGAATAATCATAGGAGAGAGGAAGCTACATGAGAGCTTGAAAGCAGAATCAAGGAATTTTACCCTGATTTACCCTATAGAGGTACGCAAATTTCAGGATGAAATTTTTATTAAGGAGGGTAGAATGTAATACCCTAAAATATTTTAGAAGGTTTTATACGACCTATGTTACCCTCTGGTAAGTTAGAAAATAAGTTGGGTCCTTAAAGGATTTAAATAAAGAAAAATCGCAGCTAGGGAAATCTGTTAAATTTATTTTGGTCAAATATTGCTTTAAAAAAAATATTCTGATATTTTTCTCGGGTTGATAGAAAAAGTTTCAAGCATCGTGCCAAACTTTGAATTTTTCAATTTCGAGTTCAAATGAACTATTGGCACAACTTTGAATAAAAAGGGCACATCCGTCATTATCCAATTTCTTTTTCAAAATATTATCCTATTCGTAATTATCCCATCATCATCCTATTCCATCATTATCCTATTTCATCATTATCCTCTTTCTTTTATTCGTTATTATCCTATTTATTTTTCTTCTATAAATAGGAGGTTAAGGTTTCATTTTTCATTCATTTTCAAAATCGAAACGCCCAGCAGCTTCTAGAGAAGGTATATCTCTAGTTTATAGTCCTTTTGAAGGTGTCAATGCGTAGATCACGAATACGTGATTGAAATGATGACACGACAACGATCACGATGGAAAATCATTGTGACCGCCGCCAAAAGTCACCACCACCATTCTTAAATCGGTGATTCTTTTGGGTTACCGAATTAAAAAGTGTCTTTAGGGTTTTATATTCTATGTATATTTATATACATTTTCCATGTTGTCACTTTTTAATTTTGGGTATATTTTAGGTATCCGAATATTAAATTATAGTCCTTTTCAGATCTATACTTCATGGATAGCCCTATTGTATTTTTAAGCTCAAAAGTTATTCTGTGTCAAAATATAGTATTTTTATTTAAAGTTTCATATTTTTCCAATCGGCAGACCTTGCGGTATGAATTTATTTGTACCGAGTTAATTTTAGGATACGGGTTTGACCACCCCGTATGCCAAAACTTCCAAAAGGGTTTTTCTTTATAAAAATTCCCGAAGTAATGTTCCCTTGAGAGTCAAAATATTTTGATGATCCGAGTGCTGCATATTAAGATAGTAGATTTTATAATATTTACTTGATAGCTAAGAAAGGTTAGATTTTGACCTAATGGTACTTTTTCATCGAAACTAAGTTGCCGAATAATCTTATAGGCACAGAAGAAGGAGATTTCTAGTTGAGACCAGAATCAGAATCTAGATCTAGCTATCCAGATTAGATTACCAGGTGGGTTTTTATTATATAAAAATGTATTTCGGGTTATTAAGCCCTGATATTTATAAAATGAATGTGATTGAATATCCAACTCATCACTGTATTTAATGTGCTCTCCTGACTCATGTAAGTCTTACTACTGTTTTTGGTGATGAAACTATAATGGTTCACGATATTGAGCCCCAAGAAAATAGGGTAGTGTCCAACCTTAAGCAGTCGGGTTGTGTACATGAACCGACTCACCGTAAGCGTTCTAAGAGAGAGTGGCGCGCAATGATGGAACTAAAATGATTTTGTATACATGGAATTCACAAATTTTCTATTTTAAAAGCTTTCCATGATTAACTTGAAATACGATTGGATATTCTGTTTTATAAAATGATTGTGAAGGTTTTTCTCAAAAGTACCCACTGAGTGCATTAGTACTCACACCCAAAATCTTTTCAAATCTTTTCAGAATGAGTTGCGGGATGGTGGACGGTTGTGCTATGGCTGAAGGGCTATCATTTGATGTATATACTTCCTTATTGCTATGGAGTCTAACCGAGAACATACTTCCTTTTGAGTCTGAATAAATATAATGCGTTCTTTTTTGCTTACTCTGATTACTATTATGGAGTGTTCAGTTCTCCGAATCTCGTTTCTTTACTAGTACGGAGTGTTCGATTCTCCGAGTCCCATTTTCTTTACTATTATGGAGTGTTCGGTTCTCCGAATCCCATTTTCTTTATTGTTACGGAGTGTTCAGTTCTCCGAATCCCGTTTACTTTCCGTTCTTGACAGGCGAAAGCCTGAAAGCCTGGCATTTATTTATTTTCCTTATTCAGATAGGCACAAGCCTGTCTTTACATTACTTTCCATGTCAAGGCAAAAGCCTGGCTTTATATTGCTTTCACGATAGGTGAGAGTCTTGCATCTCTTTACTTCAAGTATTTGGATAGACATCAGTCTGGCCTTTTTCATGCCTAACCTATTAACATTTAACCTTTGAACTATTATTATTTATATTGAAGTTTGCCTTCATTATTCTTTCTTAGGTTCATCCTAAGAGTCATGGTATCTGGTTTGAGTCATTTCCGATGCTTTAAAAGCGTGGATTGATCCATTTATAGAGGTTATGTTGCCTAAATTTTTGGGGCACTAACCCTACTTCTTTGATTACTTCTGATCAACAACCCCTTCCCCTTTCCTCCAAGTAGCACACCGGTCCCCTACCCTTCTCCCGGGACCAGGGCGTTACATCACTAAACAAGTATTAGTGCTTGTCTAGGTAGGTATCAGAGCTTTGTTTTGACAAATGTCAGAGCTTTATATCAGAACTTTGTATCTAGATAGATGTCAAGGCTTTGGACAGATAGAATTAGAGCCTTATGTTTATCAAAGCTTTTAAGCATATTAGAGCGAGTAACAAAGCTTTAGCTTTTAGAAGGTATAAGAGTTCAGTTTTAGGCATGTATAGAGCATATCTTGATGTGACTGAACCTTAAGCACTTTTTGCTATCTGATCTTGTAGCATAAATATCAAAACCTATTAGTGGTGATGCCACTCATTTTTCATGGATTTTGAAACGTTTTAGATATTTCAGTTCTAATGATGCTCAGATTGATTAGATCAAGTCAATTATGCAGTTAATTTTGAGCATATTGATAATCAGAGCATTTTTACATATTGAAAAGAGAGCATGTTCAGAACTGATGTATTATACAATCATGAAGATCTTTGAAGGATCATAAGAAAGATCATAAGGATGTTAAGAGATAGTAGAGAGAGAGAGAGAGAATATCAAGAACTAATATTTTGAACTTCCTTCTTCAACTGGAACTGATCGCCATTCAGTTCCGTCTTCTTTTTCTCATTTCTCCTTTTTCATGCTTACAAGGAGAGATGCCTGGTATGCTATGAATGCCCCAATCTTGCTACTCTAGTTGGGCATTCTCCCAAGTCCAAATCTACAAATCTTGAGCTTGCCATTCTTGTTGCTCAAGTTAGACTTCCCCCTCAAATGTTGCTTCCCCCTGAAGCTGTACCTCTCTTTAGATCTGATCCTAATGAGTAAGATTTCCATCACCTTTTCCATCTTTTCCATCATCAATCTTCTCTTTCCCCTTTTTGGCATCATCCAAAAAGGTGAGCTGATGGAGCTCGTGAGATTGTAGCGACAATTGTGGCAAGAGAGTGAAAGATGTTGCCAATAAATTGTCAGTGATATGGGGAGCTTGGGATTCAGGCATGGGTGTGGATAGCCATGAATAAACTTCCTCAGTTGGCATCAGGTGAGCAAGATCAGAAAGAGAGAAGGGATCTTGCCTGTCAGTGTGAGATGATGCAATGTTGAAAAATGGTGGCTCGTCCTCAGTGGTGAAGAATAAATCCTCTTGAAGTGGGGTTGCGGATGAGTTGGAGGGCTCATTATTGGGAAGGGGTGCATCAGGAGGCACTGAGCATTGGAATCTTTTGATCATGGAATATATGATGTCTAAGACGGTTGGTGGCATGCTGAGTGGATAATTCATCCAACTTCTGCTCTAATGTCCTTCCGCTATCCAAAATGACTCGCCTCATTTCTGAGCCAAATACAGCACGGTGGCATCATCCACCTAAAATCTCCATAAATGATACTGGAGATATCGCTTTAGCTGCTCGTACAGTGAGGACTTGAGTTTCTTAATCAGACGAAAATAGCGTTTCAGCTGATGGTCAAGGCTTTGATTAAAGCCATCTTTCAGAGAATCTAATAGGACCGGGGAGGAGGCTCGCTGGTGCAGTGGACTGGTCATTCAAGTGAGTGAAGGAGTCACCATCAGTCATAAACTAATCTTCATCAGCGAGAGGGTCAGCTTTAATGAGTGGCTCTTTTCCTTTAGCCTAGCTGTTGGCCTCTATAAATTGTGGTCTCAACTTCCGTAGATTAAAAGTTCTGCCACTATTTTTTCTGTGGACATAAATTGTTGGAAGAAGATCTCGTCTGGAGAGAAGTGATCCTCCAGGAATTGTTGTCTGTATCTGCTCCTGTATGATGTGGCTGAGATGATTGGCAAACCCGATTTTAGCTTTAAATGTGCTAGTGATTCAGTCAAACTTAGCGAGCTCTATATGATGGCGAAGTTGAGCCAGTATAAAGGATGCCCAATCAGCTTTAAATCCAAAATATATGGCAGCCATGATGTGAGCGATGTTGTCCATGAACTGCGCATTATGGATACTTCCAAGAAGAATGTGCATAACAATGTCCATGATCTGGACAATTCCTAGGGACAGACTTTCCTTCAAATTATTTGAGAAGTCACGTTGGTGAACATGGGAAAGCGTCCATCCATTCCACATCTCAATCTTGCTGGGAAGCGCCAGTTCATGTACCTTCAGGCCGTTGCCTGCAAGTTTGAATAATGTCATCGAGTATCCTTGGTGATGATGATGACATGGTTATAGAAAACTAAGATGATGTTGTCTTCCCTGATTTCCACATTGTAGTAAAACTCTACTACATGCATGGAAAGTCGTCTGCTGGGTATCGTCTTGACAAATGATAGGAGCCCGCACGTTTGCAATGATTGTAGAAGCATTCTTATTCTCTCTGAACCTATTCGAGCTTTAAAACGCTCTAGGTTTAAGATCTTATCCTTTTTCAGCTTCTTGAGAAGAAGCTTGGCGTTCATCATATGGAATGGGTGAGCCATTTTTGCAATAACAGATGATGTTATAAAGAAAAGTTCTTGGATAAGTATGAGAGAAGATAGGGAGAATGGATAGATTCAGAATGATAGTAATGCAATTCTTCCTCTCCTGTGCTTATAAAGAATTAGCATCGCAAGCATTTTATCAATAGCACTCGATGGCCTTTGGCTGATCAGCTATCTGATTTAATGTGTAATCAGCTGAGTAAATGATGCATGCATCTCGGCCGTCCACTTGTAATTGGACTTTAAGATAAAGCGGATGAGATTTAAGGGATTTTAAAACTTGGTAGTTGCCATAAATAGCAAAATCTTTTCTTGCAGATTTGCTATTTATATCCCTCAGACATTCATCTCTTACTACTACCTTTAGTAGTTGCTAATTTAATGCTTAGCATGGAGACTTTAATGGAAACTTATATGAATAGTGAGCTTATTTTGAATTTAGAACGCTGGATGTAAGATTTAGCAATTAGATGATCACAATGGTAATTATTCACAAATAAGCTTGAGGAATAGTGAGGAGAAAAGATTATCATGGATCAGTTGGGATACGACCAACTGATTGATTGAAAAGGGTTGGTGAAACAGATATTGATAGGTTAAGCTCTGAGTGTCAGTTTCTGTTCTGAACTGATGAAAACGCCTTTAAACTGATGTGGTCAATTTTGTTGATCAGCTGCTTAGTGTCCCTTACATCATTTTCCTCTTCTTAAGTGGTCGAACTGGACTAGCTTCTCCGCTTCCTTTAGAGCTATTTGACCTTTTTCTTTTTGAAGCTGAGCCTGTTACATCCTTTGAAGGATCAGTTCTAGCTACTTTCTCGGCTTGTTGAAGTTGCTTAAGAGCAACTGCTAAGCTGGTTAGCTTCGAGGTAATCAACTTTGAAGTTCCTCTGCTGGGGGAGCTAGATTGGTTGATAATCAGTTGTGCTACTTTTGAGCTTGACTTGATGAGATGAGTGACATAGCTTTGGGAAAGAAGATCTGGTGATGTGGCAGTATCTTCCACATCGTTGGCTTCTTTGTATCCAAACTTTTGACTCCATGGAGTTGCCACAACTTGAATATTTGATAGATCATGATCTATCCTTACAGTTGCATCTTTAGCTTGTAGTGATGCCTCTTATGACTGAATTGGTATGTTATCAAAATTCAGTTTGCGGCAGTTGAGATCAGTTTGGTGGTTGACTAACTGATTTGCTGCTACAGCTTCTTGTGATCTCAAGTTGGCTTGAACATTAGCTAACATAACCTTCACTGGAATTTGGTTATCAAGTCGATGTTTCACGATACGCAGAACTTGCACGATTATTGGAGGAAATGGATTTGAAGCTCCAATCCATTTGATACTCCAAGTCTCTTCACGTTGCCAAAAACTCATGCCATGAAAGACAATTAGCAAGAAATGTGATTTGATTGACATAGAATATCTCCAGTTGTACTAGTAGAAATACCGGTGTAGTTGTCTAAACAACTCATGATCTTACTTTGTAACATATGTAAAGTGGGTAAAAAGGATATTTGTTACATCCTTCTGTGCACGCTTGACTGCATATTCGCCACTGTAATAAGTGTGAATATTTTCTTCAGTTAGCTGGAGAGGAGGGCAGGTTCTCCTAAAGTAGTCAACTTCATAGTTTAGATGAGGAATTCCAATAAATGGAATAAGCTCATCTGGATCAGAACATGCTTTGAAGTTGGTTGATGATCCATCCTTAGATTGTGGAGATGGAACATCATTAGCAATAGAGCTACTTGATGTTGTATTGCCGGCTTTAGCTTTCGATCTCCTCTTCTTCTTGAGCGACTGAAGGTGAGCTTTCCCTTTCTTGGGAATCCAATCAAAGATAAGGATTGGTAGAGCATCATCATTTGGAAGATTTAACATATCTTCAAGAAGCTTGATCATCCTTAGAACAAGCGTAACTTTGGACTCAAATTTCCCAGTCTTCTTTAAGTCATCAACTTTTATGACTTGTTGCTTGAACTGGCAAAATACAAACTCTGCCCAATTCACTTGCAATCCTTCAACAAGGTGTATCATTATCTTGTATAGCTCTTGAGTAAGTTAACTCAAGCTTGCAATTGCACTAAACATCATTTTGTTTGTGATATCGAGTAGAACTCTATACTCGGGCTTTAGGTCAGTTTTAGCTTTGGTAAAACTGAATTGCTTGCTGCAGGTTGAAGCTCTCTAATCTTTTCAGTATGATTCTGTAGAATCCTTTAGATCTTAAACTTTCACTACAAGAAAAATGGTCATACACAACACTCAATAAACAACGGTAATTTTAAATTACCGTCGCGTATGTGAAAAACACAACGGATTTTGAAATTACCGTTACGTATTTGCGTGCGCTCAATAATAAACATAATGGTAATGAGTATGCCGTTGTCTATACACTGTCTATATGTAACGGTATGAAAATTACTGTTGTATAAACTAATTAAAATAAAAATTGAAAAATAATTTAAACTTGAAAAATGTTGGAGAGTTTATCGACATTCCCGCTCTCTCAATTCCACAAAATCCTCAAATTGGCGTTCAATTCCCACTGCCCAAACCTTCTCGCCAGTAACCCACTACTCAATCGCCGGCCATTTCACCGGTCGGCATCTTTAAATCGCCGGCCATTTCTCTCGCTTAATCCTAACTTCTCTCTCTTTTCCTCCTACTGAATCCCGCGAGCCCTAGATAAACCGACGCGCCGTTATGTAGCTGAGCCAATCAACGGAGGTCTCAATCATCTTCTTTCTCGCCGGTATAACTGTTCCAGTTGCCAGTCAGGGTGGTAGAGTATGTCTCACCTCTTTCTAACGAATTTTTGAAAATTATTTTCTTACTTCTATTTCTTGTTTTTCGCTAAAATTTCTACGGTAATAATTTCACACCTCAAATCCTAATCCAAGTTCATATACATCTGTTCTTATTTAGGGAGTTGAAGAATTTTGTTACTGATTTGGGTGTCTTTGGGGTTTTGCTTCCGTTTAACAGGTAAATGGCTGCTTAAACCCTTTTTTGTTACTCGATTGCTTGGTTTCGTGCTGCCTTCATCGGAATTGTGAATGTTTGAATTATATATACTGCCTGAATCAAATAATTACCTATGTTACAGTCTGTAGTTTTCTTGCTGTAGTAGTACATGGAGAAAAGATGGAATTGTCGGATGCTTTTTAACTTTTTTGGGAGTTTTTTTTCTTTATATGATAGCTATATCACTACTTTTATTCTTTATCTTAGTATCTGCTTGAATCTTGTAAATCAAATTCTATTTCTATAGGATTAGAGGTGAAGAGGGTCAGTGTCTTAGTTGTTGATGGCCATTTAAGTATGTTTAGATAATCATTACATCGACTGTCTTCATTTCTAAGGCTTATTAGTCTCATAAAAAAGCTAGAGATGCTGTGAATTTGGTAAAGTTGGTGTTCTCGATGTAGATGAGATGTGAAATTTCCTTTTACATTTACGAGATGAGTAAATTTAGATGTTGTCGCAAGCCTAAATTGCAGATCACATGCATCTCTGGTTGAAGGGGGCCAAAATGGCTTTAGCTAGAAGGCCCTCTCTGTACTTGACCCCTACTTATGTTATTTTAGGAAACTAAATCAATGCTTTTTGCTAATTACTTTTTGCTTCATGTTCCATATTATGATTCATTGCCTTCCTGTATTTAAGTGTGAGTGTGCCTGCGTTCAATGTAGAATCCTTGAATAAGAAGAGCTAGTTACAGATTGGTCTAAGAGTGATAATTTGAGTGTTGCTGTTTGCAATTTCAAGTGATTTAGGCAAGTTGTAATCATTGTGGTATCTTACTAATTGCGTTAATGTTTTCATCTTGCAAATGCTAGTTGGGGTTTGATTGATAGGATTGGAAACCAAATGCAAATATGGTAGAACTTTGTGCTTGAATTCTGTTTGAACATAGCTGGGAAGAAATCCAAGTCATATTATATGAGAAATAATTAAAGAAGTTGCAGTATGCTTATCAGGAATTTGATTAACAGGAGCTGTCATAAGAAATGAGGATGTGGTAGACAATATCTCTACCATAACTTTATTTCACTTTATAGTCTTTAAGATGTATCTGAATTCTGGAGGAATCTTCATATATACTCATCTAGAAACAGAATTCAGATGGAAACTTTTTTGCTGAGTAGCTTCTGTTATTTACCTTATATGAGTACAAATATAAGAAAATTACTCCCTACAGGAGGCAAAATCAAAATTGAAAACTTTGATCAAACTAAGGAAAAATTGTGCTCCCTATGTCCTAAATATACTGCTTGGCAAAATTTAAACAAAAATTACTAAGTTGCAAAACTTAAAAGTTATCAACTTAAAAATTAAAGAATTTAGATTAATTAATAAGCTAAACTCTTGAAAATATGGAAAGTATTAACTGGATTAATATACGTACATTAATGTTCGGATAAGACAACAAAAGTCCCGGATCGAGATTCTCGTGCTATGTATATATCCTACTGTTAATTTGTGTGAAGTGGGAACAACAAAAAATAAGAAGAGAAGGATGTAAATTAATAAAAGTACTATAGTTTAATGTGATGACGTTTGGTAATTTACTAAAATATTTTTTTTTCTTCTTTGATTAAGGAGCGCCACGTTCATGTTTCGCCGTTTGAGGTGTTGTCTCCTTAATTAATTAGAAAAAATGAAATTAATTTTTTTTTTAAATCCGATTTTGGATAGGTCAAATTCGAGTTGTAATATATACTATATATATAAACTTAAGAATTATATTGAAGTTTGACTTTGTTTTTCAGAGTTCCGGACCTGAAGCATAAAAAAGATATAAAATATATCCAAGTAATAGAAACAACAAATAATAACTCATTAGAATCCATTATGTACCTCGTCACAAGCAGAGTTTACAATATTCAGCCTTCTTTTTAAATCAGAAAGTTATAATAAACACAAGAAGAAGAAATATATATATATATATACATATATATTAGAAAACTTGCACACAAGTAATTCTCAGAAATTTATTAACATCAAGCAAACCTAAGAATTGAACTTAATCTTGAAAAGGAAAACCCTTAATTTAGTTTCCACTAGTGGTGCCTTCATCAGCTCCATGAAAAACTCAAACATGAAAAAGATCTCAAATAAAAATGAACCCAAATAGAAAATAGTTTTATAGAAAGGGAAATTACAATCAGAAAGAGAAACTAAACATAATTGTTGACTAAATTCTACCTCACTCATTAATGATTTGCAAAAAAAATTAAATTCTGAATTCTGTTATTAAATTTTCATCTGAATTCTGTTATTAAATTAGATGGATGTGGTACAAATATTTATTAAATTTTTTTTTCAGTCCTAAAATATTCATAACTTATTACTATTAAATTTAATTTTACTTGTTCATATGTATTTTTTATTTATAATTGAGTTGGAAATATGTGCTTCGTGATGCACTAGTAAAATATATTTGATATTGTGAATTGATTAGTTCTTATTACTTTATGATCTTTGAAATTTAAGTTTAATTATGTGAATACAGATACAGATTTTTGGAAATTGTGTTGTGGCATACATATGGTAAGTGATCTAAGTTTTATAAAATTAGCCAAAATTTGATATGAAATTATTTGTGTTTTTCTAAGTTTATATTTATTTGTAGGCACCTTTATGGGAAACTGAAAGAACAAAGTGATCTTGCTAGATTTACATTTGTGAATCCGTTTAGCGTATCATATGTCTCAGGGAGTGATCGTGATGAACGGGCACGTAGTTTGGCAGATAGGTTAGCTAATGTTTCCCTAAAACAACTTGTCTTGGTGCCTTGCAATGTGGGGTAAGAACTTACTTGGTTATACAAAATTTATGATATATATGAATTGTACGTGCTTATGCTTTACTCAACCAGAGAGGTTAGCTATTGTCTTGCATTTATCATATTTATGATATATATGGATTGTTTATACTAAATTTGTGTTCATATGAAATAGTCAACATTGGATTCTTACGATATGATCATTGATACTCACAATGAGAAAGTTTATTTGATGGACCCTCTAGCTCATCGAAATCGTGATGATCAATGGAAATACATAGTTGACATGTAAGCTCTAAACTTTTTCTATCTTTATCCTTTTATTTGTGAATGATTTGGAATTATGATGTTATGTATAGAAATGTAATTGAGATTTTGGTTTTGGGCAGGGCAATTAATATGTTCAATGCAAACATGGGAAAGAAAGCCAAAAAGCAACATAATTGGAAAATCATAAAGGTTTGCATGCATTTTTGTTTATACTTTGTACATACTTATTTCTCATACATTGACATTGATATTTTTCAATATAGGGACCTATCCAACCTGATTCTAAACAGTGTGGCTACTAGGTGTTGCGATTCATGAAAGAAATCATCGATGGATTTAAAGAAGATGGGTACGTTACCCTAAAATCATTGGTAATGACATGTGCATTCCTTTAATAAAATATTGATGATAAAATGTGCGTTCTTTATAAAGTCAGTACAATAATATTACTTTTATTGATTTTGTGTGTAGTTTCAAAAGAAGCCATATTCTAAAGATGATATCAATAAAGTTCGGGTGGAATGGGCAAATTGTGTGAGTGATCATTTGTAGGAGTAAGGTGTTTTCAATTTTTATCTACAAGTACTAGTTGTGTGGGAGTAGATTGGAATTGTCATTTTTCGGTTGTTGATTATGACTCTTGATAGCTAGCTGCACTTAATTATTTAATTTCTATGGGATATTAGTGATGTGCTCAAATTTTAATGTTTTAGGGGTCATTCGAACATATTTTTGGGATAATATTACATCATATGGTATTTTTGGATGATCGATGATAATATTACACCATTACGTATGCTTATATTATACAACGGTAATAATAGAACAAACCGTTACATATCACCACTTTATACAACGGTAAATTTCATAAGTACAACGGTATTTATTGTTACGTATGACTATATTATACAACGGTAATAATTGAACAAACCGTTACATATAACCACTTTATACAACAGTAAATTTTAGAAGTACAACGGTATTAACCGTTATGTATGACTATATTAGACAACGGTAATAATTGAACAAACCGTTACATATACCAACTATACGCAACGGTAAATTTCATGAATACGACGGTATTTACCGTTACATATAAGTATTTTATACAATGGTAAATACAATTTTACTGTTATCTAAAGTACATATTAGACAACGGTAATAATAATATACCGTTACATATAGTGTGAATATACAACGGTATTTACGCAAAATACAACAGTATATTACCGTTGTGTATAATGAGAATAGACCACGGAGATTCTCCGTCGTGTAAAAGGGGACTATAGACAACACCACTATATACGACGGTAGCGAAAATGAATAGACCACGGATATTCTCCGTGGTGTATGGCCATTTTTCTTGTAGTGTTTGGACCCTTTTCTTCAGAGTTGAAAGATTTCTTCAATCTTTTTTTCAGTGATTTGAATTTGACGCCCTTGAATCACTGAGGAGATGACCTTCCCATCAGCAGTTACCTTTGCTTGAAGTAGGAACTCGCTCACCAAGTCTTGTCTGAAGAATCTTGGTGAAATTCCAGGTAATATAGAATTCCTGCTTTGTGGATATTGACCAGAAGAAATGGGTTGTTTGATTTTTTAAGAATTAGCTGGAATTTCTTTCTTTCTAGGAATTTGTCTCTCATCATTTGCTCTTTGAAGGAAGTAACAGCTTTGGATGATTCGGCCATTTTTGAAATTTGGCTGAATTGAAAATCAAGCTTTTTGAGAGACAAAAAGAGGAATACTTTTTGAGGAGATGAGTATATGTGTGTGAGTATTTCTAAAAAGGTATGAGCAAGTGGGTTTTTATGAGTGAGGAGAGAGACTCATAAATTTATTGGTTGAAAGAAGTAATGACCCATTGTCATTTATTAGTAGTTGGTTTTGTAATGACCATGAGACGTGTCATTGTTTACCAACGGTAAAAAATTCAAAATAAATGTTGATTTGGCATTTATTTTGCAAATAAAATTTTATTTCTCAAAAGAAATTTTAATACACTGAATCACAAGAAAATAACTAAAGATTATTGAAGTAGTTGCGCTTGATCCGGCTCTTAGTCTTCTTAGTGTTCAATTTTTCTCCTCTTGACTGCTGGCAAGTTGGGACTGTTGCCAGCTTAATCATTAGAGCTTGAGGACTCAATGTCAGTGGACTCGAGTCCAGCATGAGCTTGAAGCTTTCTGATTAACTTCTCATTTTTTTTACTTGCTATTGTAAGCTCTGGATTAGCTCTTCATGATGAGCTATGATTTGAGTTGTGAGACTTCTGGACTGATCCTCAGCTTGAATTATGCCTGCTGAACTTGGCTGGTCAGCTGCTATGTCCAGTCCCAGTTGCAACTCTTCTCCTCTTGATGATGCTTCATCAACTCCTTCAGCTGCTTCAAGCTGCTCACAGGGTATTATCTTTGATTGCTATGCTGATTTGTCAGCTAACTGATCTGCATCTCCTAGATCAATTATCGCATTGTATCTTGATTCAGGAGGAGTCTCTAGTTGTGCAGCTAGAGCTTGAGCTTGAAGTACCCTTTGGATAGGGTTACTGAAAATCACCATATCATGTACCTCTGGCTGGTCAACTTGTGCTTCCAGCTGGACTGCTTGATCAGCTGGCTCTTCAGCAGTCATTTCCTTGGCAGTTGGTAAAGATGAGGGCTTAATTGGAGATGCAGGGGTTTTCTTAGGAGGAACCGAGGGTTTAGCTAACTCTTCAGCTGGTTGAAGCACATCTGCTGGCTGTTGAGCAATATCTGGGTTGAAGTTGACTTAAATCTCTGCAGCTTGAAGTGGTTCATGAAATACTAGCTATCTTGCCACTTGGCGAATGACAGTTTGTTTTGATGTGGAAGCATCATCAGTTGTACCATAATGACAAATGCGTTGCTCTTCTCATCTGATTTCTTCCAAGTCTTGTTGTTGCTGTTGTCTTCTAATCCTCAGTATCTCTCCTAACACCCAGTGTTGATGAACTTGTGGGTGTTTCCAGTTTATTTGATCAGCTTCAGTGCGAAGTTGTAGAAGATCAATATTAGCCCAGTTGAGCAGATCATTCATCACTTTAGCTAATGTCTGTTCAGCGGGTTGTTTATGGCATTGTCGAATGGGCAGCATTTTCTTCAGAGTGCTGATTGGATTATGCTCTGGAGTACCTTGTCCTGCCCATATTATACTCCATTGTTCTTCTCTTCTCTAAAAGCTCATCCCATGGAAGGTAGTTAGGAGAAAATGTACCTCTGAGTTAAAGTAGTGTCTCCATAGATATCAGTAGCTGTATCTCACTAATGCTTTATAAAGGGTTTCAGATCCAATCACATCTTCTATAAAGTTCATTGTTATGAAATCTATGACTCTTGCATCCGTCCAACTCTTGATTACTTCAGCTCTTAGAAGAGCTCTAATGTTTTCATTTATCTCTCCCATTGGATGACATGTTGTCCTAAAGTACTCAGCTCCAGTGCCTCGTGGAGGGATACCTCTGAAGGGCCCAATATCGTCCTCTTAAGCTTCGTCTATGTCAATTATTTTTACATTACGAGGTAGTAGCTTTGGAGGAAGTGGTGGACCAGTCTTCTTCTTTCCTTTGTCAACTTTTGTCTTGATTGACTTTTTCAAGCTTTTACTAGGTCCTTCCTTGGCCTGGATAGCCTCAACTGACCTTTCCTTTGCTTGAACAGGGTGAACTGAAGGGACTTCTGCTTGAGCTGAAGCCGATGTGGAGCCAAGATAAACTTTTTGCAGTGGCTTGGCCTTGATTAGCGTTCTAATTAGTCAACTGATTGGTATGATGTACTCAGGTCAGAGTCTTCCTCCCGAAACTCTACAATAATTTTCTTTCTTTTACCTTCAGCTGCTTTTCCAGCTTTCCTTGTTCAGACACCAATTTTAATACTTGATATCTTTGGACCCTGTGATCGCTTTGTGACTGTCGGAAAGTAATCACCTTTTTCAACCATCAGTGTGTCCGTTTCATTTTCCATAAAACTAAATGTGTATTCCAGCAATTTACTGATTCTTCTCACGAAACACATTTCTGATGGAGGAATTCCTCACTCCAGTGTTTCTCCAGAACATCTACAAACTTCTTGATCTGTTCAAAGAAGAATAGTGGCCAGTTGACCTTGATATTCATGTCAATTTCCTGACATACTTTGTACTTGAACTCAGTCATCTCTGAGTAATTTTCTGCTACTCTGACTATCGTTCTGACAGTGATACCTACTAGAATCATATACTCCTCTTGAAAACAAGATGTGGGAGTTGTGACTCTGTAGGGTTCGTGACATTCAACTCTTTTCCATTTGTTGTAGGCTTCCAGTTGGTTAAGCTCTACTTCTTCTACCTTCATTCCTTCATTTGGTAGATAAAAAGCCCTTGATAACAATTATGGAGTGACCTCAATTTCTGTTCCTCTGACTTGAGTGATTATCTTATCACTCTCTCTTTTTGAGTTCAGATAGAACTCACATACTGGAATTTCTTCACTGGAATTTCTTCAGCGAACTGTAATATGTCTGCCTGAGCTATCTTCATGATAATAGCTTCGCAGAGAGGGGAATTGGAACATCTTTCTCTGTAAAAGGCTTGGTGCAGGAACTGATCTCTATAGAGACTGACTTGAAATCATTTAGATGACTTACCAGTTTCTTTGAAGTTGAACTTTCATCGAACAACTGGTGGATTCATTTTGGCCATGATGATTTTGAACAAGGTTGTGAGAAAGTTTTGAGTGGGAGGAATCACAAGGTGAGGTAGTTGACTGAACTGTATTTTACGAAGAAGGTGGGTTGCTGAGAATTTTCTTGAGCTGAAGATTTGAGGTAAGGAAGTTCTCAAGAATTTAACTGAATAAAAGGAAATAAGGTTTCAGTTCAGCTATCTATTTTATAAGGATGATATCATGATCCAATGGTTGAGATGATTTGAATGGTTTAACTTCAACGACTAGATTCATTCAATTAGCTAGTCAGTTCAGTTTTCATATTTATCCATTGAGAATTAATGAGGAGAGAGAAGAGTAGATCAATGGTAAAAATGAATTGACACGTCATTTTACCGTTCTAGTAATTGAAATCTGTACTCATTTGTGCATATCTCTCCTTTCTGAACCTCCGTGTGGCTTTAAGCTCCTGATGTCATCAGTTAACCTCATCATCTGATGACTTCTACACCGAACTGATGATCTCCTCGGCATGGACTGATCAGTTCTAGCTGGAGTGCCTTCGGCTTTGTCTCCCAGCTTTTTGTCACCTTAAATATGTTCTCTCATCTTTGCTCCTCATAAGGCTCTCATCTGCTTCCTTTAGCTGAAGCTTTGTCTCTTCAGTCAGCTCTTTCTTTGGTTCAACTGCTCTCATCAGTTGATCGTGACTGGGTGAGAACTGATGCCTTCAATAATCAGTTGACTCTTCCCTTTTTCAGCTTCCGTTTGGGCTTCATTAATTCTTCAGAACTGATTTCGCTCATTAGTTTAAGCTTCATAGCTTAGTAAATTGATGCATTCTTAATTCAGTTCTTGTCTTCAGCTAGAGTGTTTTTCTTCACTCCTTCACTCAGCTGATCATCATCCTCCTTTGAAGCTAGTTCGAGCAATCCCAATTGGATACACAGCTTCACAAATCTAGCTTCTGGCAATTACTTAGTGAAGATATCAGCTATCTGCTTCTCTGTGTTGGCATATTTGATGCACATGTCTTTCTTCTCAATGTGATCTCCGATGAAGTGATGCCTGATATCATTGTGCTTCGTCCTTGAGTGCAATACCGGATTTTGGTATATTGTAATAGAAATATTGTTATCACAATAGATAGGCACTTCTTCAGACTCCACTTTGTAATCCTTCAGTTGTTGCTTCATCTAGAGAATTTGCGCACAACAGCTTCCAGCAGCTACATACTCAGCTTTAGTTATTGATATGGCAACTGAGTGCTGCTTTTTGGTAAACCAGGATATCAGTTTGTTCCCAAGAAACTGACATGTTCCACTAGTGCTTTTCCTGTGGATCTTGTATCCTCCGAAGTCTGAGTCTGAATAGCCAGTTAGACTGAAGCTATCATCTCTAGGATACCATAGTCCAAGATTTATGGTTCCTTTGAGGTACTTCATGATCCTCTTAGCTTCTTTGAGATAACATTTCTTCGGATTGGCTTGGAACCTTGCACACAGCCCGACTGAATAGGAGATGTCCGGTCAGTTGGTTGTTAGATAGAGAAGGGATCTAATGATTCCTCTGTAGAATGTCTGCCTAACTGATTCTCTTTCTTTATCAAGAGTCAGCTGAACTGATGTATTCATTGGAATCTTGAGAGTCCCTTATCGGTTCCAAACTTCTGGGCAAGCTCTTTGGTGTACTTGGCTTGACTAATGAAGATTCCATCTTCCATCTACTTCACTTGGAGTCTTAGGAAGAAAGTCATTTCTCCCATCATGCTCATCTCAAATTCACTTTGCATCAGTTGAGTGAATCGAGTGCAGAGATCTTCGCTCTTTGATAAAAAAATTCTGCGATCCACATAAATTTTAACCATTAAGATCTCAGCTGATCATTCTATTCTGAATAGAGTGTGATCAATGACTCCTTTTTGAAACTCATTCTTCAGCAAGAAAGTTGTGAGGGTTTCATACCAAGCTCTTGGTGCTTGCTTCAATCCATATAGAGCTTTCTTCAGCTTGTAGACTTGATCTCCAATTTCAAAGCCTAGATGTTGCTCGACATACATATCTTCCTTGAGCATCTCTTGCAAGAATGCACTTTTGACGTCCATTTGATAGACCGTGAAATTGTTGTGAGCTGCATAGGCGACGAACAATCTAATAGCTTGCAATCTTGCAACTGGTGAAAATGTCTCATCAAAGTCGATCCCTTCGCTTTGAGAGTACCCTTTGGCTACCAGTCTTGCCTTGTTCCTTGTAATCACGCCTTGTTCATCAAGCTTGTTGCGAAAAACCCATTTTATCCCGATGACTTTTTAGGTTTTTAGCCTGTCCATAAGAAACCATATGTCATTTCTTATGAATTGATTTAGCTCCTCTTGTATCGTAATGATCCAGTCTGAATCTTTAAGGGCTTTCTTGATGTTGGTCAGTTCAGTCTGTGAGATAAAACATGTGAATAGAGCATGCTGAGTTGATCCTCTAGTTTGAACTCGGCTTCTAAGATCACAAATAATCTTGTCAACTGGATGGCTTCGGAGCCATTTAGGTAGGTTGGCTTTAGCTGTTCCTTCAACTGATCCTTCAGCTACTGCCTTATCTTCAGTTTGCTCACCAATTTCATCAGTTCTTCCCTCTGCTTCAGTTGTGGGATTTGTGGTCTCAGCACAATATGTGTCCTCATTGACCATGTTGTCTTCAACTGGTCTGAAGTCAGTTTCATTGCTATCTTCTAATGAAGCTTCAAACCGCTCTGGAACAATGTGATCAACATAGTCCTGTGAGTTTTCAGTTTCACTAGGCAGTACTTGAACTAATGTATGTTTTATCTCTTTGTTCCTTTATTAATTATCAAGCTCATCAAATACCACATGACATGTTACTTCGATAACAAGTGTTCATTTGTTGAACACTCTGTAAGCTTGTGAGTGAGGAGCATTGTAACCAAGAAAGATCTCCTAATCAGCTTTGGCACTGAAGGCTATCAGTTAGATTTTGCCATTGTTGAAGATGTAACATTTGTAGCCAAATACTTTAAAGTAAGAGATGGAAGGCTTACGACCCTTGAACAACTTGTAGGGTGTTTTATCATGTGTAGTGATGATGGCACTTCGATTTTGAGTGTGGCAATCTGTGTTGACGGCTTCTGTGATACCCCGACCCTTTTTGCTAAATTATAAATTATAATTTTAGTAAATGATTTCGAATTAATATCATTGAATATTGATCATGTGAGTATGTTTGCATGTTATGCCATTGTTTTATTGCAGGTTGTCTTACTCGAGCCAATACGTCATAGTACGGTGGTATTATACTAAGTGCATAATACATGTTAATATTTAATGTTAAAATTTGTCGAGTTATGTGATGATAAACGAGTGTGTTTATATTTAAATTAATATTTTGTCAAACCTTTTTCGGTATGTATTAAAAGTGCTTTGAAAATTTAAAGGAAAATGGAGTGGTTTAAAATAAGGGGGATGACTTTGGCATGTCGCGCGCTCGCGCGGAGGTGCACGCCCGCGGGGCCGTGCGCTGTCGCAGGAGACTGCGCGCCCGCGGGGCTGGCGAGAGACGCGCGTCCGCGGGGGGCTACGCGCTCGCGGGGTTCCTGGGCCGAGAACCCCCTCGCGCGGTCGCGGGAGGCGCGCGGTCGCGCGGGTCTGGGGACTCTCCTACTTATAAATACAACACTTATCCCTTTTCATCTTCATTTCATTTCTCTCCTTGGGCGATTTCCTCTACCTCCCTCTCAAGAAATCCTTCAACTTTTGGAAGGGGATTCATCCATCATTATCCATCATCTAAGGTAATCTAACACCTCTTTCCTCTTGATGATTAAGCTCATTTCTTGTTGATTTGGACCTAGGGTTTGTTACCCAAAATTAGGGTTCTTCAATTTTGTTGATCCTCTTGCCTTGACATCTTAAACATATGGTTTATTTACCTCCTTGAAGCTATATGTGAAGTTATATTGGATTCCTATGGTTCGTTGTTGTTAGGGTTTGAACTTTTGCCCTTATTTCCCCTTGTTTTGTTGATAATTGTATGAAGATGTTATGAGGGTTGTATGGGGTTGAGTTTCATGTATGTTAGAGCCCTAGGATGAAGGTGTTTGTATTTGAAATGTTGGGTCTAAAGGATTTAAAATGAGTCATGAGCATGTGGTTTAAATGGGTGCCCGTAATGTGTTCGATCAAATGCTTCAAAGAGTTTTAGTGTGTATTTTGAGTCCAAAATCATAGTATGAGCTTGTATATACATGGTTGTGTATGTGAAAATGTTTGAAGACTTTAAAGCAAAGTATAGCATGAGTTTGGTCTAAATTATGATTTAATTGAATAACTCGACATCTAAAATGAAAAGATGATTAAAAAGGTGCTAGGCGACGTGTTGTGGCTCGAGGAGGACAACTTGTGCACGGCAAAGGAGTATTCAAGGTTAAAAAGATTCAAAAGCGTCTTTTAAGGTGGGGTAACTCTAAACTGTGAACACGTGTAAGGTTATAGTTATTGTTGTGCTTTGATTGTATATGTATGAAGGGTCTTCGGACCGATGAATGAAAGAGATCCTCCGGGGTCGACAAAGAGACCCTTCGGGGCAGAGATCCTTTAGGATCGATAATAGACTCGTTAATGTCCTCCCTGGGGGGTAGGATGTCTGCGGGCATCCCTACAGGGATAAAGATCTTCATTAACGGGGGCATCATGATGTTTAGACCCTACGGGGTTGAGACTAGTCTCCACAATGTAATGAAAAGTCCATATGTTATATTTTCACTTGTGCAATTAGCTATAACTGTTTACAGTGTTCCCCACTGAGTATGTTGTTAAATACTCACCCCATTCATTCAATGAATTTCAGGTTGAGGAGTCGAGGCCGGAGTAGGAGCGTTGTGAACACAAGAGAACCCCACAAGCTTGTGTTTATCTTTTGCATGCTCTTCTTTTGATAACACTCATATTATTATTGTTATTGTTACATTGATCACTCTTTTTACCTTATGATCGATGATTATTGGGGATGGGAATAGCCCGATCTTTTGTAGGCCATGATGTATATAACTTGATATTATGAGAACAACTTAAAGGCGGGTCGTTTGACCTTGGAGCCTTCTATGTGCGAATTGTGTCGATAAACCCCTATATTATGTTTGTTAATTTAGGGTGCTAGACGGGCGGGTTGTGTAAACCTATGAGCCCGATAGGTTAGATGATTGCATGTTTAATAGGACAAAATTTATATTGAAAATTATGATGCCTTACCTCATCATGCTTTGTATATTATCATATTTGACCTAAGCTTCCGCTCATACTAAAATAAGCATACAAAATATGTATGTAAATTATATGTTAAGTGACGTGGCCAGACAGAGTAGTTTGGGGCGTTACAGCTTCAGCCCAATAGCTTTCAGCTATGTTGGCATCAGCTACCATTGCTCTTGATGCCTCCTTGAGCGTGCGATTTCTCCTTTCAACTACGCCATTTTGTTGAATAGTTCTTGTAGCTGAGTGTTTAAGAGTGATTCCCAATTCACTCTGAAAATTGATCAGTTGCTGATTGATGAATTCAGTTACATTATCGGATCTTATCCTTTGAACTGATTTTCCCTTCTCAGTTTGAAACCTTCTGATCAGTGCTGATAGTTTGGCAAAAGTCTCATCTTTGCTCCTCAGGAACTCCATCCAAGTGTATCTTGAGTAGTCGTCAACTACTACAAGGGTGAACTTTTTGCCTCTGAGAGTTGGTGGCTTCACTTGTCCAAATAGGTCTATATGTAGAAGCAGTAGAATATCAGTTGTTCCTAGAGGATGACTCTTACTTTTGAATGATGACTTTACTTACTTTCCTTTTTGGCATGGTCCGCAGACTCCAGCTTTCTTGTAGATCTCCTTGGAAATCCCCTCAACAAGTTCTTTCTTGGCCAGATAGTTGATTTTTTTGAAGTTGAGGTGATTTAGCCGTCGATGCCATAGCCAGCTTGCTTCAGTTGATCCTTTTGAAAAGAAGCAAGCTTCTGAGTAGCCGGTTGACCAGTTAACAACATACATGTTGGCTTTTCGTACTCCAGTTAGGAGTATAGCTCCAATTGACTTGTCTCTGATGTCACAAGAGCTATTGTTGAAGTCGACAGAATAGCCATTGTCATACAGCTGGCTTATGCTTAGCAGCTTGTGCTTCAGTCCTTCAACGTGTGAAACTCTATTGACAACAACCTTTCCTTTGACTACAAACCCTTCTCCAATGGTTCGGCTCTTTGAGTTGTCTCCAAATGTGATTAGAGGACCTTTCACCTCTTTATAACTGTCGAGATCGCTCTGGTCTCCGATCATGTGCTTGGAGTACCCGCTATCCAGATACCATGTGTATTTGGCCTTTTTCTTGGACAAGATGCTCTTTCCTTGCAAAACAAAAATCAGTTTTTAGGTACCCACATAATATCAGGTCCTGGGTGGTTAATCAAATATTTAGGGATCCACATTCTCCATACTTTTGGCTTGTTGTGATTTAGGGATCCTGTAGAAATTTGTCTTTTGATCAACCTTGGACTTCTAGTAACTCTTCAGCTGTGAGTTGAGTCCGTTGATCGGTACCTGCGACGGGTGTTGGGATATAACACCTCTAACAATATTTTCTCATCTTGAGTTCTCGGTGACCTTTGCTTTGGCCATTTTCTTGAGCTCTTCTCAACCCTGGTACTACTTTGATTGGGGTAGTACCTAGGATAATTTCTGTAGCTCAGGTATTCATCATACTGGCTGACAAATAAGCTTTCAGCTCTTTTCCCAGGGAAGCTTTGGCTGGGATTTTGTGGGGGAAATGGTTTGGGTTCAGTATTTCTTCTGGGGTTAAAGAATCTCCAAGTTTGAGGTGCAAGTGGCCTTTGTTGGTAGGCCTTCTTTGAGTGAGCTGCAGGTCTCAGCTGAGCTGATGGCCTGGTTTGAACTGATGGACTTTGTTGGAAGGTTGGCCTTGGATGTCCTGAAGGTTTAGACAGAAATGATGGTCTAGACTGATAGGTTTATTTATGTTGAATTGATGGTTTAGGTTGAGCTGGTGGCCTTTAGTAAACTGGCTGTTTGTGAGCTGATGGCCTCGGCTGAGAGGGAAAGTTGAGACGCTTGGGATGAGCTGGAGATCTCATCAGAATTCCTTTCTCTTTAGATACCTCAACTGATGGTGATTGGGCTGACCTTGTGAATCCTTTTAGGATTCCTTTGTCATGGCTTTGGGCAACTGTTTTTTCCCTTTTCAGCAGTAGTAAACCTATTATAACTTAGCCTTGGACTGTCAGCTTTAGTTCTCTAATAACTTAGTATTTCATCAAGAGTCTGAGAACTTTTCTTGAATTTGAGAGATACTTCATATCTCTCAAGAATTTCTAGCTTGAGCTTTTCGTTCTCAGCTTTTAGTTCAGTGTTTCTCAGCTTAAGCTTTTCAAGTTCAGTTGACTGAGCTTCAAGAAGTTTCATTCTTTCATAATCTATACTTAGTTCTTTAACCTTACTTCTAAGATCATCATTTTCATATTTCAATTCAATATGTATACTTGATACAGAAGCTAATTGATCTTCTAGAATTCTTAATTGTCCATCCAATTCATTTCTAGAAATAGATGCCTCATGTATGTGATAGAAAGAGATTATAGAGTCAGCTGTACTAACCTCTTCCTCATCATCGGCCATCAGACAGAATAGAGCTTCATCATCTGAGCTGTAGTAGTCAGAGTCGATTCCAGATGGATAGTCTGAGTCATGTAGTACGACATTCTCAGAATTTGTGATCATAGCTTTCCTATTGAACAAGTTTCTTCTCACTTTGACCTTCTTGTCCTCAGGGAGCTCTGGACACTCATATCTATAGTATCCTTGCTAGTGGCAGTGAAAGTATTCTTCTATACTTCGATTGGCCACTCTAAGCTGTTCAGCTGATCGTTCGGCTGGCTGCTGGCTTCTTTCTCATTTAGCAGCTTCATCAGCTTGAGGCGAAGCTCATTGTTGATCCCTGAATTTCTTCAGCCTTTCCAACAATCTTGTAATTGACTAGATTTGCTCATTTATATTTTCAGTCAGGATCTTCTTTCTCTCAATGGATTATCTTCTCCTATCAGTTAGAGATCCTTCTGGATTCTCTCTAGCTGGTGAGCCTCTTGGCCGGAAGTTATTTCTTCCTCGAGCTTCTCTAAATCAATTCATTTCTGCATAAAAGGCTGCATCTTGAGTTGATATTGACAATGATGCTTCTCTTTTTCGATTTAGGCTATACTTGTTAGCCCTAAGAGATCCGAACATTTCTCTGGGTGTAATGTTATTCAAGTCTCTTGACTCTTTGATAGCAATTACTTTCATATCCCATTTGACTGTGAGATTGTCAAGAATTTTTGAGTTCATCTCACAGCTAGGATAACTTCTTCCCAGATTATTCATCTCACTTATTATGCCTAGAAACCTTGTTTCAAAACTTGAGATGGTTTCTTCCGGCTGCATTTTGAAGGACTGATATATGTGTACCGCCAGCTACAACTTGTTGTCCTTGATAGCTTCAGATTCCTTACATAAATCAGCTAGTAAATCCCATATTTCTTTGGCGGTTTGGCAGTTCTTCGTATCCTTCATTCGATCCTCGTCTGGAGTTTGGAACAATGCAGCTTGGGTGACAAACTCTAGAGTTTTTAGCTTCTTTTCCTCGCTTGTGAGAAGATACATTAGCTTCGGGATCCTGGCTAGTTGATTGACTTCAGCAATATGTGCTTCATTTTCCATCATTATAATGATTGGACATTCTTCGATAACTTCCCACATATTCTCATGGATTGAGCAGAGGTGTGTCTTCATTCTTCTGCTCTAGTTATCGTAATTCACAACAGAAAAAATAGGTAGCTTATGGTTTCCCATAGCTGACACGTTAGCACAGATAATATGATCTAATTCAGTTGATCCACTGAAATGGCAGATCCTTAGAATCAACCGTTCTGATACCACTTGTTAGTCCCGGTGGGAGTCAACGTCGGTTTAGAGGGGGGTTGAATAAACTGACTCTAAAACTTTGAACTTTGGTGCGGAATATATGGGGCCCTAGACTCGCTTTCAAAACTTATCCATGCACTTCACAGTTGAGATTGAGAGCTTAGCTTATGAGTGCAGCTTGTGTGCGATTGTGTACAGTTGTGTATATGTAAAAGCTTAAGCAGAAAGTATATCACACACAATATTTATAGAGGTTCGAGGATCAACTTCTAGGTCTTCTCTTCCTTCCTCAGAAGGGCAATCCACTATGCATGTGTAAAGTTTCTTTATTACAAATACACAATGAAGAAATCTATTGAACCTAAAAACAGCACACTTTACTCAAGTGCGACTCCTTTTTCATCTGGTGCTGTCCCGGAAGAACGGACCCATAAGTATGCCCTTCCTTAGTTGGTTCTGGTCGACAGCTCATACTTAGTTGGTTCCGTCTCCTACTTGCCATTACTTGCCACATTGGGTTTACATTGCATCAAATGGATGACAAAAGCGCCTTTCTGAATGGCATTTTGAATGAGGAAGCCTATGTTAAACAACCAAAAGGCTTTGAATGTCATGAAAAACCAAACCATATGCTGAAATTACACAAGGCTTTGTGTGGGCTTAAACAGGCTCCTAGAGCTTGGTATGCTCGTCTTACGGAGTTTTTAATTGACTTTAGCTTTTCGAGAGGTGTGGTTGATAAAATATTATTTATCAAAAGGATTCATAAACACATCACTATTGCACAAATCTACGTTGATGATATTGTTATTGGATCCACTTGTTCTAACCTCCTAAGTGAGTTTGTTGATGCAATGTGCAGTACATTTGAGATGAGCATGGTTGGCGAATTGGCCTACTTTCTTGGTCTCCAAATTAAGCAATATAAAGATGGGATTTTTATATCCCAAAGCAAGTATGCCAAAAATCTGATCAAGCGCTTCGGACTTGAAGCTGCAAAGCCTATGAAGACACCAATGGGATCCTCTGAAAAACTCAATAAAGATGATGTTGGAGTCAATGTTGACCCAACAATGTATTGATGAATGATTGAAATCTTGCTCTACTTAACTGGCAGTAGACCTGATATCATGTTCAGTGTTGGAGTATATGCCAGATGCCAAGCTCAACCCAAGGAGTCTCACTTGAAAGCTGTCAAAAGAATAATTCAATATGTTACTGGTACAGTCGACTTTAGAATTAGGTATTGTAAAGATACAAACACTAGCCTTATTGGATATAGTGATTTAAACTGAGCAGACGATGTTGATGATAGGAAAAGCACAAGTGGGGGTTGCTTCTTTTCGGAGAGCAATATGGTTTCTTGGTCAAGCAAGAAACAAAATTGCATCTCCTTGTAAACAACCGAATTTGAATATATTGCAGCTACTAGTTGTTGTGCTCAGTTGGTATGGCTGAACCAAATGATGAGGGACTATGGCATGATAAGCTCATCTCTTAACTTGCTGTGTGATAATGCTAGTGCTATTAAAATTTCTAAGAACCCTGTTCAACATTCACGCACTAAGCATATCGACATTCAACATCATTTCATTAGAGACATGGTGGAAAAGGACATCATAAATATCAAGTACATACCCACTGAGAATCAAACAACGGATATCTTTACCAAGCCACTTGATTTTGAGAGATTTTCTCCTTTGAGAAAGTCTCTTGGAATGTGTTTAGTTTAATTAGTTTTTTTTACTGATGTTGAACTCGGTGTGAGCTTGTTTTTCTATCAACATTAGTTGTTTATCTTGTTTTACTTTAGTATTTCTTATAAGTATAATTCAAGGCTTACTTATTAAAATTATGGTTGATTTGTGTTTGTGAATGAAACGCCCATGACCCTAAAAAGGTAAATTATAGAAAATTGGGTGTATTTCATTCATTGTTCATCATTGTTGTAGCTGATGTTGTGGCCAAGATTGCAGAGAAACCATATCCTTCAGAAAATATATGCCTAGAATTATATTATTTTTTGTATGTGGTTTTCGTCTTTATATTCATTAATAAAAAAAACAGAAAATATCTTCAGACCCACAAAGATTCACTATTTAAATTTTTGTGATAAGTACTCGTTTTGATATGGTGTATCCCTATGCACTAACTTCAAATTATTTAAATTTTTTTATCAAAAAGTGGGGGATGTGACAATTGGGCAGTTCTGATTTTTGAGAGTGAGAGCTATATCTACTCATTTTTGGAATTATTTTGTTCTTTATTTCTCTCACTCTCTCCTTCTTGAAGCCTTTTCGTCTCCCACTCTTGGTTTCTTATTTCTTCAAGCTTTTTACAGATTATCAATGGGAAATCCCAAAGAGTTATCTGTAATGTATGAGATGATGAAGCAATTGTTCGAGAAAACCATGGCCACACCATCCTCTGCCTCTGGTCCTGCTGGAATATCAGCTGGCACTCCTTCCACCACATCCACTCCCACAGTAACTGCAACGGCCGAACTCACTCCAGGAGGACCTAAATCGGAGTTCGAAAAGCCCTCATCTCCTCCATCTGAGCATGCAGATGCTTCTATAGTGGAAACTACTGCTCCTAGCTCTAAAACCCTACTCCACTCTAGCAAGTCAGTATAGGAGAAGAAAAAAATACTATTGATCCAGATCTAGGGTTACACACTAGAGATTTAGTCGAGAAGAAGAAAAGCTGCCCTACTCGGAAGTCTAAACGACTTCACAACCAACAAGGGTCTGTCAAGGAAGAGACCGGTGAGGGTTCGAGCAAAAAGGTAAGGAGAACTCTGAAAATGGAGGAAAAACTAGTGAGGTCCCAGAAGGATGAGTCCGATGAAGAGGAGAATCCCCCTGAAATCTCTTCAGATAAAGTTGTTGATGATGTGGAAGCCGATGTTGAACAACAAGAGAAGTCTCTCCCTGCTATGCCAGAAGCTGATGTTTCTAAAAAGCCTGCATCTTCAGGGCAAACATCAAAGGGGAAAAATGGCACTGTTTCTGGCCCTAAAAAGAAAGATTATTCCCCTACATCCTCACAAGAGATGGTCTCATCTGGCACAACTAAGGAGATAGTCTGTCCATCCCCCACTCATTCAGCTGATGTCAAAGACGATGCTGATTCTGCTGACTCTGAACTCGTCTATCCTCCAGGTTCACCTTATGATATTTCCTCTGCATTCAGTAAGACATTCTACTCTCAACATGCTAAAGAGCTTCATAAAACTAGTGTTCTTCACCCCACACGTGTCAAAAAACAAATAGATGTGCTTAGTTTTAAAAAGTATGGCATGGATATTTTCCTAAAAGAGAGGGGTCTCTGGAAATCTGTCACTGCATTGTCTTCTTTTGAGCCTGATATTGTTGCTGAATTTTATGCAAATATGTTTCCTGAAATGGGTGATAAAACAAAGGGCAAGTATGGGGAGGTTTATATGAGGGATAAAATCTTTTCACTTAATCCCTTGATCATTAACAAGTTTTTACGTCTTGGCAATGATTCTGATGTTGTTAGCCTTGATTTAATTGATGATGTGGTGTCGACTATCACTGGTGGTCTAGTAACAAAGTGGACTAACAAGCTCTCCACTTCTAAGTTTACTTTCTTTTATTTTGTTTTACACATATTAACTGTGTGTAATTGGTTACCTACCACCATCTCTTCTGTCCTCATTGTGGATCAAGCAATCTTGCTCTTCAGGCTCGTAACAAAAAACCCCTTCAACCTCAAAGAATATATTTTTGACTATATGCTGAAGGCTGCTACAAAATCAAACACCACCAGTCTCTTACGTTTTCCCTACCTCATTTATGCCATCCTGGTTGACCAAGCTATGAAGCCAAATAAGAAAAAGATAGTTACTGAAACCTCAAATATCTCTATCATCAAGCCTAAAGGGAATGAAGATCGTGCGATCGATCTTCCTTACACCTTTGGTCGAAGATCAACTGCTGCATCAAGGGATGTTGGGCAGGATGTTGTTGCAGATAGTGCACTCTTTCCTCCTCTTTCAAAAAGTGATATAGCAAGTGCTTCCTCGCACTTGATGACAATTTCTGTGTAGGTTTTAAACTGCTATATATCACAGATGGATTCAATGATTCATCAAAGCACAGTGCTCACTAATGCAATGGTTGAGCTTCGTCAAGCACTTTGAGGAACTCTTTCTACACAAAAATGAGGAGTAGATGTAGCTGCTACTGGTGCTGGTATTGATGAAGATATTGGGGTTGTTGAAGCTCAGAAAGTTGTCAAGTCCGCGGCCAAGGGGAAGGGCAAAAAAAAAATTTGAATTTTCTTTGTAAAAAATAATTTAACTTCATGGTTATGTATTGTGCTGGACACAAATTTATTTTGGATGTGTTTACATCCTTGTTGGTTTTTGATGTGTTAGGCACATATATTTTTTGTTGTTGGGTATCCACGGTTAGATATCCTTGGATAATTATATTTTTAATCATCAGTGTTAATTGATGATTTTGCTATATATATTTCTGTTCGCATATTTCATATGTGTTATGTGTATGTTTAAAATGATTTCAACATTGTAATTGTGTTCACATGTTTTTAATATGTGATGATTGATATGTTGAGAATGCTCTCAACATTGTATATTCTGTACAGGGATAAATACCCACTAATGTTGTATACTACTGTATTGGGGATTATACCTACTAAACTTGTATTTTGCTTTACAGATAATAACTTAAGGGGAGTTTTTAAACTCCATTATTTTTATTTTACAGATAATATATTTAGCTTTATGTTTTGTACAGAAAGGATAAGCTTAAAGGGGAGATTGTTGAGTATGACGCGTTCCAGATGATGTTATCACTTCATTTGATAACGTCGCAATCAATGTCATATCTAATGTTGTTCTGTCATTCTCGTCACATCGAGTATAACACTCGGAACATTAATCTTATCCTTTCTTAGTATTTAAGATTAATTTATTTTAAATTAATCTGAATATATTGTGATATTTATCACATTTTATTTTCCACTTATTTAGGGATTTATTAGATATTTTATTTTGAATTAAAATGTGGATAATGTTTGATTTTTGACTTGTTCAAAATCTGTTCCGGATTTGTAGGGGACGTGATGTTCCCACTCTCTATTAGACACTAACCGTTGCAGGTAAACGTGGCTCACTGGAGTAACCGCTACTATTGCACGATGTTAAAGAACGTGTGCCACGCAATGCAGAAGATGGTTATCTCAAGTCCACTTCAGCAATGGGTAGTGGAAGGCGGTTGACTCATCTCCAAGTCATTTATATCCGTAATTCATATTGTTTCAGGCAACAAATTCTAACAAAGGTCAACTAGGCTCAATACTTCTTTGAACAAATCAAGAAGTATATTTGTTGATATAGTAGAAGATAATTGGGATGAAAATAAGTTCCTTCAGAAGATGTGCTACGCCTATAGAATTAGCAGTTTATTGGAAAACACACTCAGTTTCATGGCAAATGAAACTGAAACACTGATGGTGGAAAAGGCTGACTACATTCAAACAACTGCAAGGAGGTAATCGGGTATGACCGGACTGAGCATCAAGAGCTCGCAGGCAACTAACGCTGTAATACCCCGAAATATTTTAGAACATTTTATTCAACTTATGTTACCTGAGAGTAATATAGAAAATAAAATGAGTCCTTAAAGGATTCAAATAAAGGAAAATCACAGTCAGGGAAATCTATTAAATTTAATTTGGTCAAAAATTGCTTTAAAAATTGTTATGATATTTTTCTCGGGTTGATAGAAAAATTTTCATGCATCGTGCTAAACTTTGATTTTTTTAATTTCAAGTTCAAATAAAAACTTTGCACAATTTTAAGGTGAAACGTAATAGATATAGATAACATAAGGCACATCCGTCATTATCCAATTTCTTTTTCAAAACATTATCCAATTCGTAATTATCCTATTCTTTTTCCATTATTATCTTATTCCATCATTATCCTCTTTCTTTTATTTGTTATTATCCTATTTACGTTTCCTCTATAAATAGGAGCATAAGATTTCATTTTTCATTAATTTGAAAATCGAAATGTCAAGCAGCTTCTACAGAAGGTATGACTCTAGTTTCTTATTTCAATTCTGAAATAGTCATTTGGAAGGTGTCAATGCATAGAACACGAATACGTGATTGAAATAATGACACGACGGACGATGACGATGAAAAATCATTGTGACCGCCACCAAAAGTCACCACCACCCCTCAAATCGGTGACTCTTTCGGGTTGTCGGATCAAAAAGTGTCTTTAAGGTTTTATGTTCTATGTATATCTGTATACATTTTTCATGTTGTCACTTTTTAATTTCGGTATATTTTGGGTATCCGAATATTAAATTGTAGTCTTTTTCACATCTATCCTTCATGGATATCCCCTATCATATTTTTAAGCTCAAAAGTTGCTCCGTGTCAAAATATAGTATTTTTATTTAAAGTTTCATATTTTTCCAATGGAGGGATCTTTCCGTATGAATTTTTTTGTACCGAGTTAATTTTGGGATACGAGTTTGACCACCCTGTATGCCAAAACTCCCTAAAGAGTTTTTCTTTATAAATATACCCTAAGTAAAGTTCCCTTCAGAGTCAAAATATTTTGATGACCCAGGTGCTGCGTATTAAGATATTATATATTATAATATTTACTTCATAGTGAAGAAAGGTTAGATTTTGACTTAATGGTAGCCTTTTATCGAAATTAAGTTGCCGAATAATCTTGTAGGCTCAGAAGAAGGAGACTTCTAGTTGCGACCAGAATCAGAATCCAAATCTAGCTATCCCAGATCAGATTACCAGGTGGATTTTTATTATATAAAAATGTATTTTAGGTTATTATGCCCTGATATTTATAAAATGAATGTGATTAAATATCCAAGTCATGATTGTATTTAATGTGCTCTCCTAACTCATGTAAATCTTACTACTATTTTTGGTGATGAAACTACAATGGTTCACGATATCGAGCGCCAAGCAAATAGGGCAGTGTCCAACCTTAAGCAGTCGGGTTGTGTACACGAACCGACTCACCATAATCGTTCTAGGGAAGAGTGGCGCACAATAATGGAACTAAAATTATTTTGTATACATGGAATTCACAAATTTTCTATTTTAAAAGCTTTCAATGATATGCTTAAAATATGATTGGATATTCTGTTTTATAAAATGATTGTGAAGTTTTTCTCAAAAGTACCCATTGAGTGCATTAATACTCACGCCCAAAAATCTTTTCAAATATTTTCAAGATGAGCTGCGGGATGGTAGACGGCAGTGCTAAGATTGAAGAGCTATCTTTTGATGTATATATTTCTTTTATATACGGAGTCTAACTGAAAACATGCTCTCTTTTAAGTCTAAATAGATGCACTATATTCTTTTCTACTTACTTTGATCACTGTTATGGAGTGTTCGGTTCTCTGAATCCCGTTTTCTTTATGGAGTGTTTCGGTTCTCCAAATCCCATTTTTTTTACTGTTATGGAGTGTTCAGTTCTCCAAATCCCATTTTTTTACCGTTACGGAGTGTTCGGTTCTCTGAATCCCTTTTTCTTTCTGTTCCTGACAGGAAAAAGACTGGCATTTATTTACTTCTTTATTCAGAAAGGCATAATCTTGGCTTTACGTTGTTTTCCATGTCAAGGTGAAAGCCTAGCTCTATATTGCTTTCACGAAAGGTGAGAGCCTAGCCTCTCTTTACTTCATGTATTTGGAAAGACATCAGTCTGGCCTTTTTCATACCTAACCTATTAACAGTTAACCTTTGAACTATTATTATTCACATTGAAGTTTTCCTTGGTTATTCTTTCATGGCTTCGAGTCATTTGAGACGCTTTAAAAGCTTGGATTGATTCAGTTATAGAGGTTATGCTGCCTAAATTTTTGGGGCACTAACTCAAGTTCTTTAATTATTTCTATTTAACAACCCCTTCCTCTTTTCCCAAGTAGGGCACTGGTCCTTTTCCATTCTCCCGGGACTGGGGCGTTACATACACCTCCTCGAAGAAAGTGAAGAAGGTTGTGGAAGGAAAGGGCAAGAAGATCGCAATAGATTCACCCCAAGAAGGCTTTGATTCTGATGACAACGTCCGAATTAGTCACATGATAGAAACACCTATCAAGGCCAAGCCACTATAGCAAGTTCGATTTGGCTCAACTTCTACTTCAGCAGGAACTGAGACCTGTCCAGTTTAATCGCCGCAACTATCAAGAAGAACAATTACTAGACCAGCTCAAACAAAAAGAGGAACTGGTCAAAGTAAGAAGAAACTAGACAAGTCACGAGCTGCCGAAAAGAAGAAACCATCTGGACCACCATCTCTACCAAAACTGCCTCCCTTCAATATCAAGTCATTTGACATGGCATTAATCAAATGAGATGATATTGTGCCATATAGAGGAGTTCCGCCGCAAGGCACGGGAGCAAACTATTTCAGAACCACTTGACCTCCTATTGCAAAGAATGAAGAAAATGTAAGCGCTCTCTAGAACTGAGATTATCAAAAGTTGGGCTGATGAACAAGTGGTAAAGTTCATCACTAAAAATTTCATTAAGGATGTGATTGGCATAGAAAATGTAAGAGCTCTCTCCAGAGCTGAGATTATCAGAAGCCCTCTATAAAGCCCTCTCAAGGTACAACTATTGGTACCTATGGAGACATTGCTTCAATTCAGAAGCCCACTTCCTTCTGACTGCTCTGCATAGGATGAGCTATTGGAGAAGAGAAGAAAGCTGGAGTATTGATTGGGCTGGAAAAGAATCTCCAAAGCATAATCCCATCATAACTCTATGAAGAATGCTTGCCATTCGCAGAAACCATCCTCATCCAGCTAAAAAACCAATAGTGGAAATCATGAACGATCTGCTCGAGTGGACTGGTATACGATTGCCACCATTACAAAGTGAAGCTCAGCAGCAAAAATGGAAGAATCCCCAAGTGCAACAACACTGGTTGTTACGGGAATTACTAATTTTCAGACAACGACAACGGCAACAACAACAATTGCAGGAGCAATTATGACAACATCAACAATTACAAAGAAGAGAAGCTCAAAGCAGTCAACAACAAGCTAAAACTACTGAAGCTTCCAGCTCAAAGCAAACTGCCATCACATTAGTTGCGAGGAAACTAGTGTTTAAAAAATCTCCTCAACCGTCTGAGGATAAAATTAACCTAATTTCTGACTCCCCCAATCACTTTGAAGAAGAAGCAGCTGATCATCGAATTGCCAGTGATATTGAGTTTGAATAACTGCTCAAATCATCAGTTCATCCAATTGAGGGTCAGCATGAAGAAGAAATTGATCAAGCTCATCAGTTCGAGGAGTCAGCGGAACTCCCAACTGGCCCTGCTAAAGAGCTAATTAATGAAGTGGCTCCCTTAACTGTTCTTCCAACTGCTCCAACTGGCGAGAAAGCTATCCCAGAAGAGCCAACTAACCAGTCAGTCCAGTTGGCAGACAACAAGAATATCAAGGAACACAATACTTAGTTGTATACCTTGATCCTATTCAAGGAGAACTTCAGTTCCAAGCCCAAGCTGAAGAACCAGAGACTCCTCCAGATCCAAGCCTCGAGGAAACAGTAAGTTTGGGAGAAGTCGTGCAATCCTACATAGCTCCATGTGAGGAACTGATGGGAAATCAAGTTGGAGAAGAAGCTGATTCAAGAGTTGATAAACTGCAGTTCGAAGAAATAGAAGAAGGAACAACAGTTCAATTCGAAGGCCCACCCACTAATGTTCAGTTTGAAGGCCAACCAGAAAGTTCATCAGTTTAGTTCACTGTTTATCATGAGGAACTGATCGACAATCTGTAGCAACAGGTAAAACTGAACACTGAGCTAATTCAGAAGTTGTAAGCTCACACTAGACTCGATAAAGATGAAGCTGAGTCGTCGAGCAATGATGAGGAAGATGAAGGCAACTCTTGTGGACCAGTTGCCAAGAGAAGAAAAACTAAGCATAAGAAGGATTAGTGGCTGATCAGGTTCAACATATTAGAAGCCCTAAGCTTACTTCCTGTAACTCAGTTTATCAAAAATTTTGATGATTAAGGAAATATTTATTTTATTTCTAAATAAATATCGAGTTAGCATTTATTTTAAAATTTCTAACCGTTGTAATACAATGACACGTTTCATGGTCATTAAAAGCCAACGACTAAAAGAAAAAGGCAAGATTCATTACTCCCCCAACCAACAAATTTATAAGTCTACTTCAACACTCATAAAAAACCCTTCTACTCTTAGCCTCTCAAAAATATTCATCTCTAGCCCTCTCAAAAGCTCTCTCAAAATCTTTGAATTCCTCCAAAATTCAGCCAACATCAAAGATGGCTGAATTACACAGCTCTCTAAATTTATTTAAAGATCAAATGTTGAGAGACAAATTCCTAGAAAGGAAGAAATTTCAGTTGATTCTTAATGAATCAAACAACCCAAACCTTCTGGTGAATCTTCACAAGACAAGAATTCTCCACTACCTGGAAACTCCACCAAGACTCTTTAGATAAGACTTGGTGAGTCGGTTTTTATTACAAGCAAAGCTGATTGCAGATGCAAAGATTGTGTCATTAGTGATTCAAAGCTAACCAATTCAAATCACTGAGACCACAATTGCAGAAGTTTTTCAACTTCCAAGAAGAGGGTCAACCATACAAGCCTTGAAGAAATCTATAGAATCATACTGAAAAGAATGGAAAGTTTCCACCTGTAACAAGCAATTTAGTTTTACCATAGCTAAAACTGATCTGAAGCCCGAGTATGGTGTTCTAGTCGATATCACAAACAAGATGATGTTCGGGACAATTGGAAGCTTGAGTCAGCTCACTCAAGAGTGATACAAGGTCATGATTCACCTTGCTGAAGGAAGACAAACAAACTGGGTTGAATTCATATTCTCCTAATTCCAGCATCAAGTCATCAAGGCTACTGACTCGAAGAAAACTGGGAAATTTGAGTCCAAAGTAGGACTTGTTCTAAGGATGATCAAGCTGCTTGAAGATATGTTGAACCTACTAAATGACGATGCATTACCAGTCCTCATCTCTGACTGGGCCCCAAGAAAGGAAGTGCTCATATTTAGTCACTCAAGAAGAAAAAAAGATCCAAGGCAAGGTCGAGCAACACAATATCGAGCAATTCAACTACCAACATCGTTCATTCACCAAATTCAAAGAATAGGTCATCAGTTGATTTCAAGGTTTGCTCAGATCCAGATGACCTTATTCCATCAGTGGAATCCCTCATCCAAATTATAGAGCTGATTCCTTCAGGAGTACTTGCCCTCCTCTCCAGCTGACTGAAGAAAATATTCGAACTTTTTACAGTGGTGAATATTCAGTGTAACAGCCCGGTCCCGAGATAGGGATTAACGAATGGGGACGGGGTGTTATTAAGGGATTTACAGAGTAAAGTCAGAAGATTAACGAAGAGGTTTAAGAATAAAGGTACGCTTTGAAGATAGTTGATGATACTCGGGTTTACTTGATTAAGAAGGAAACATGCTTTAGCGGAATAACACGGCTAACTAATCGGACGCCAACAAGCATAGGCTCTTTTACAGGTGAAAAAAAACCATACTCGGAAAGCGGAAATAAACTTATTATAAGTCTTATATATGTGTAATCATGTCTGGGAATATTCTTAGAATCTCGAATAATCATAATAGAACTTTGAACGGAATTTAGAAAGAGTTAATCAGAGTAGCAGAACACATAATGGGATTTCAAAGAAACTTATATAATAGCAAAACAATTTTGGCAGCCAACCCACATCCACAGCCACCATCATCCTCGGCATCTCAACCTGAAAATATTTAAAAAAGAGGGCGTGAGCACTAATGTACTCAGTGGGTTTTTAATGAAAGCTTCTTTAATAACTTGAGAAATATCCAACAATGAACTGGCGGTATATGAAGAGCAAAGCACAAAAGCCCTCTCCATATCCGCAAAACCTTTTCTTTACTTTTGGGCCCAACCTTGGCTCAAACCTGATGTCAACTGTACCCTTAGGCATGCCATGGGATAGAAGAGGGGTTACCTCAAATATCCAAATGAGTTTGCGAGGGAATTAACCCAGCAGTGACTCCCTCTAAAAGTTGTAAGCTCAATTTCTACTTAAGAAAAATGCTAAGTTCCTTTCTTCCTTCATCTTGCTAGCAAAACCAATCTTAGAGCAACGTCTAAGGGCTAGTCCTTAGTAAAAAATAATCTCGGCCTATAAGGGATTTAACGCTACCCTAACAAGGCAATCCTTAATTCTTAACTTACGAGCCTAAACACAGTATAAACATTCAATACAAGGAGATGAACGTAAATGAATACGAATTCCAACTAAAGACTATTCTAAACATCACATGCTACGCATAACAATACTTTAATATTTCTAGCATTTCTAAACATGCTGAAGAGCTTAATTAGAACATAATATCTTTCTTTCCTTCCTTCCTTGTACAGAGATCGATTAGGCAGAGCAAAAATGCTTTATTGGATATTTCATTTGCCCTATATGCTTCTAGAGCTTATTAGCTCAAACTTTAGATGAGTATAAATTTACCCACCTCGATTACTGGACAGAAGATGAAGCAACGAGCTGAAGATCCTTCTCCGATTTTCTATGAGGCTCACTTCCTCCTACAAAAGTCGAACCATCGACTTAGCGACCTCCTTTGAGGAAATTGACTATCTAAAGCGAGAAATAATGGCATTTTACTCGAAGACTAAAATCTAAGATTTATTTACAGATTGCACGACTTTACGACTTTATAAATTTCGAGAAGAATTTATTTAAAGAACATCTCGACTTGATTTCCCAATTTTTAGACAAAGAATAACTTGAATAGATGACTCGAAATAAATTGAGAATATCTTGATTGATTTTCTAAAATATAACTTGAAAATAACTTAGAAATAACACGACTTGAAAAACTCTAAAAGATGGAAAAATCAGCGTCGGATGACACGGGGGGGGACGTCGCGCGCCGGCGGCACCCCGCGCTCCCGCGCAGCCCCCGCGCCTGCGCACCCTCCGCGCCCGCGGGGTTCTGGGCCGTGGGGGATGTCGCACGGCCGCGCACCCCCCCGCGGTCGCGGGACCCGGTTTCTCACTCTTCCTGGGCGATCTTCAACTGGGTTCTTCATGTTCGTTGATTCTTTCGAAGAACACGAAGAACACTTAACCCGAAATTTCTTAAAAACAACGCACTTGAATTTATCATGCAATAACATGCCTTAACTTAAAAAGAATTTTGGCATTATAATGGCATAGACACGATAATCCTCTTTAAATATTTACAATGACGACGAAATCTCTAAATATAGCTTGAACATAATTTAAATGGAATAAACGGGGCTAATCTCAAGAATAATAACGACAGGAATAAAGCGAGAAATATAACCTAAACGTTATTAACTTGGAACTTCAATAAAACTGAAATATAACTTAGACGGTAGGTAAACGAGCAATAATAAAAACGTGAAGAACGTAAAGAACGGAAAGTAAATGCGGAATTTAAAGACAGAAAAAGAAATGGAGATTGAGACCGACGAACAAGAATGGACGGGGTTAGGTGCGTCGAAGGAAGGTGGCTAGCTCGGCGTCTCATCAAGTTGCAACGGCGGCAGAGCCGCCCGCTACAACCCAACGGCGCCTCTAGCACCTTCCCTCACCGCATCCCTTCCACGCCACTCCGCTCGTCGTCTTGCAGAACACTCACGAAGAATGCTTTTTACTTCGACAGAACTTTCTCGGCTCTCACAAGCTTTCCCACTCTCTAGAAATGAAGAATGGATGAAATTGGTGTGGAAAAAGTGAAAGGGGTGATGCTTTATTTATAGAAAAGCTTTGGCTTCCAAGGGAAGCCACTTCAGTGCAAGAATACTGCAAAAGTTACCCGGGTTCGGTTAAAAGCTGCTTTATTCGATGTCGAGGTCCAAATGACCTCAGACACGAAATCTAAAAATACTGGGAGACTCGTTGGCTCGAATACTAGTGAACCAACTTGATTTGTGAAAAAGACGGGGTCGTCTGAAGAAAGACGAGCAAAGATTCTCTTTTTGGAATTACTTTTTACTATTCACTCAGACTGACAGATTTTGCTCCCGAGCGTTCGATTGACCTCAGAATGGTAATCCGTGAACGCCAACGAAATCCTTGGGTCATTTCCCATAAGAGGGGCCTGACAGAACTAGACTCAGATCAATGAGGAGGATTTGGTAAATTTCTCAAAACACGAACGCACGCAAAAATTACTATTCATCCATCCTTTAAATACGCTTTTCATCGCCGAGAACTCAATTGACTTCAGAATTAAAATCCGAACACACCGGCATACTCTTTAAGTTAAAACCTTTCTAATGAGACCTCAAATGGCCATAAAAGAATTAAGATCAAATTTTCCGAAAAGATGATTTTCACGAAAACTGACCCTTAAACTCGTGACTGACATCTGACCTCAATTAACCTTAATTAATTTTCTTCCTTAACTTCTTAATTATCATTAAGAATCCTCTAAACCTTAATCAAAATTCTGGTTTGTTACATCCTACCCCCCTTAAAGAAATTTCGTCCCGAAATTTACTAACCATGATAAATGATATCAGGGTACTTTTTGAGTAGCTCAGATTCGAGCTCCCATGTTGCTTCCTCTGAACCATGAAGGTTTCAGATCATCTTTACAAGATTGATCTCCTTGTTTCTTGACTTCTGGATCTTTTAACTCGCAAAGGTCTGGGGCTTCTCTTCATAGGCTAAGTCCTCATTCAGGACTATCTCTTCCTTGCAAATCACGTGCCTTGGATCAAACACGTACTTTCTCAACATTGAGACATGAAAAGACCTCATGAACATCACTCAGGTTGGGTGGTAAGGCCAACCTGTAGGCTACTTTATTCACATTTTCTGATTCTCAAAAGGTCCAATAAATATGGGCCTTTACTTGTTTCGTTTGGCAAAACGAACCACTCTTTGACGGAGACATTTACAAGAATACTATCATCAATGTCGAATCTTAGTTTCGTTCCTCTTTCGTCTGCGTAAACCTTCTGTCTATCTTGAATTTCCTTGATTTGCTGATGAACAAGATCGATCTTCTGGACCGCTTCCGGGACCATTTCAGGTCCAAGTATCATTTTCTCTCTAACTTCGTCCCGATACAAGGGCGATTTACACTTTCTTCTGAACAGGGCTTCATAAGGGCCATGCCGATCGATGACTGGTAGTTGTTGTTGTACGCAACTTTTATCAATTACAGTAGCTCTTCCCAGCTACTTCTGTGATCGATGAATACTCCTCTAAGCATGTCTTCTAGATTCTGAATAGTCCTTTCAGACTGGCCATTCATTCGAGGATGAAAGGCCGTGCTGAAATTGAGCTTTCATCCCATTGCCTCTTGTAGACTCCTCCAAAATCTTGACGTAAATCTCGTATCACGATCTGATATAATCAAGACCGGCACATCGTGCAATATGCACAAATTTCCTATCATACATCTGGGTGAATTGATTTAGCCCATCTGTCATGATAATAGCAATGAGAGGTGTCCCTTTCGATAATCGATTCACGATTACCCAAATAGCGGTATTCCACCACTTAGACTTTGGTAATCCTACCACAAAGCCTATACTACTATGATCCTACTTCCATTCAGGAATTTCTATGGGTTGGAGCAACTAGAAGGTTTTTGATGCAAAGCTCCACTTGTTGATAGATCAACACCTTTCTACGAAGGCGGCTACTTTTCTTTTCATGTTATTCTGCTAGAAGTTCTTTTTGAGGTCCTGATACATCTTAGTGCTTCCGGGATGTGCTGTATGTGGCGTGTCATGTGCCTTGCACATGATTTCCTCCTTTAGCTCTTTCTTGCTTGGCACACAAAGCTTTTCTTTGAATAAGAGCGTTTTATCGGCGGCTTCTGTGAAGTCTTGCGTGCTATCTAATCGTGCTTCTAGGCTTTTCTTCTCGAGAAACTCATTTCATTTCCAAACCATAACTATCCTTTGTCTCGGGTCGGGATGAGCGACTATCGTGGCGATTTGTGCTTAATTGATTGCAGGTGGTGTTAGCACCTCGATTCTTAACTTCTTGAATTCTTATCAAAGCTTCTTATTAACTTGAGCGAGTTCTAACTCTCTCTTCTCCTTCCTACTTAGGGCATCAACTACCACATTTGCCTTACTTGGGTGGTAGCGAGTCGTGCAGTCGTAATCCTTTAGAAGTCCTAGCCAAGAATCTCTACCTTATGCTAAGATCCTCTTGCTTGAAGAAATACTTTAGGCCCTTATGATCTGAGAAGATTCTCACCCTTGGCTCCGTAGAGATAGTGCCTTCAGATCTTTAGCGCATAAACAATCGCTGCTAGCTATAGGTCATGCGTGAAGTAGTTCTACTTGTGATTCTTAAGCTGTCTCGAAGCATAAGCGATCACCTTTTCCTCTCTTCTTAAGCACGCATCCTAATCCTTTTCTCGACGCATAAGCATAAACCACGAAATCTTCATTTTCTTCTGAAATGGCCAACCATCGGGCTTGTGGTTAACATCTTCTTTCTTGAAACTTTTCTCGCACTCGGGTGTCTACCTAAACTTGAAGTCCTTCTTCAACACTCGCGTCATAGTCTTAGCTATTGATGAGAATCCTTCGATGAATCTACGATAGAATCCTGCAAGTCCTAGAAAACATCCTATCTCATTCACATTCCTTGGAGACTTCGAGTTGCTTGCAGGTTCAATCTTAGTTGGATCTACTTTGATTCCTTTTACTGAAACCATATGACCTAGAAACATAACTTTTTTAAGCCAAAACTCACACTTACTAAACTTAGCGTAAAGCCTTTCTCCTCTTTAACTTCTCCAGCACCACTCTTAGGTGCTCTTAATGCTCCTCTTTGTCCTTCGAATAGATGAGGATATCATCTATGAAAACTAGCGCAAACTTATCTAGATACGGATAAAAACCCGGTTCGCTAAATCCATAAACACTGCTGGGGTGTTGGTTAATCCGGGTGGCATTACCACAAACTCGTAATGCCCTAAGCGAGTCCTAAAAGCGGTATTAGGAATATCCTCCTTTCAGATCTTCAGCTGATGATACCCAGATCTTAAGTCTATCCTTAAGAAGACACTTTCTCCCTTAAGCTTGATCAAAGAGATCATCTATTCTTGGGTACGGGTATCGATTCTTGATGGTCAACTTATTAAGCCTTCTATAGTCGATGCACATTCTCAATGTGCCATCCTTCTTCTTCGCAAACAAGATTGGAACTTTCCGAGGTGACACACTAGGTTGGATAAAACCTGGGTCTAATAACTCTTGCAGTTGAACCTTGAGTTCTTGCGACTCCTTAGGCGCCACTCTGTAAGGGGCTTTTGACTGGTGCAGCTCCTGGTTCTAAACTGATAGTGGATTCCACTTGCCTATATGGTGGTAGTTCTGATAGGTCCTTTGGAAATACATCTTCTAAATTTTCTTATGCCTGAAACGCCTTTTATTGCAAACTCTTCTTCCTCTTTCTTTGTTGCAACCGCTTTTCGATGGTATTCTGACTTTATAGCCTCTGCTGGAGATCACCGTCACTTGCTGGCATAAAGATCGCATGACTGGACCTTGAACGTAAGCTCAGAACTTATCTCACGTCATTCTTCCGATTGCATCTTAATACTGGATGAGCTGAAAGATCACTTTTAGAGATTCGCGTCCTACTAGAAGGGCGCTAACTATCATACTTAGATTCTTCTTCCTATTTGGGACTACCCCCTCTTATTCTTCCCAAGGAATATTGCTTTATACTCTCTGCTCTAATCAAAGATCCACACTCGAGCTCTATGAGTGGGAGAAAAATAAAATGATTGCCTCTGAGTGAGGACTTTATCTTGATCAATAATTCTCTAACAAGTTCTAAAAGCTGGAAGAGATATAACACTGGGTTACTTATACTAAAAACATTGCTTTTTCAGAGGACTTAAAAACTCAAAAGGGGTTTTTGCGTGTAGCAAACGTATGGGAGATAATTGATGATTAACAACTGAGAACTGTACCGAATATTTGCAAAGGCGTCAGCATAACTTTAACAAGGGAATGCTATCACTGATTCCGGATGATTAAAGAAGTATCATCGAAAGATTATAATTTGTCCAAAAGGATATTCAAATGATATATAAATGAAGAATTTCAATTAATATGAAGTTGTTGAAAGGTGGTTGTTTTAATTGATACGAGAATGAATGAATAGTCTCATCAAAACTTCTTATCTTACTGAAACTCTTAATCTACCACTTTTAGGTCTATCTGCTTAACGATCTTCTTCAGGTTCTTTCTCTTCCTTTCCTTGATCTTCACGTATATTCTTCTTTACTAGGTTGCTATGAAATAGCATGAGTCAGTTGGCCTTCAATTAGCTACACTTGGCTGGAAAAGGTGACATACGAAAATCACTTTCACCTATTAGAAGGGATACAACAATCGACCTGATCTATACGCATTTTCTTCTCGTCTGAAACCACTAATGCGGGTTATGCCTTGATAATTGGTTGAACTCTTGATCGTACATTGACAATGTCTTCTTTCCTTACTTCTAGCTCCAGATCTCTACCTCCTTTGCCTTATGAACAGTTCGGGATATACTTCTGATATAACTCGTACTTGAAACCTTCCCAATCATACTACGCTTACTGCCTCAAATTTATCATCCTTCAAACGGACTCCTACCTGAAGTTCGTATTCATAAAAGAGCACCACCTAATTCCTCATCTTCCGATCAGACTATAAAATTGAAAATTCACTTCTAAGGAATAACCCATTTCTCGACTCCCATCGGGTCTCCTAGACTATTAGAACGGAAAGGTTGTGTTTGAGAAACACATTCTTGGCTCTTGAGTCACGGTTCAGGACTTGCTTGTTTGCGGCCTCGTTCTCTCGGCTTGATGTCTTCTCAACGACATTCTAAAAAAAATCCTACATATTAGCGATGCTCGCTTGAATTTGCACGAAGCAAAATAAAATGCCTTTCGATAAGGTCTTTAGATTACGTAGGATAGATCAAGCAAAGCGGGAAAATTGCCTCATAAGAGGACTTTTGGCATAAATAAGAAAGAGGTTCTTAGTTACATCCGAAAATAGGGCTACCCTTGGAGAATTACTGCTGCTATCAAAATCTAAAAGGTTGGTTAATACATTTTCAGAATAAGATCTGGATTAAAGCGGGTAAACGGACAACCGGTCAGCAAGGTGTTCTAACAACAACGCCTCATTTGCCTACTTCTAAAGCTTAACTATATGTTGGGTCCCCTTCTTCCTCATCTTCATCTGTCTCTGGTACCTCGAACTTGAATTTCCTTAAGCTTCCTTCAGGGAACTGATGGGGCATTCGTTGTCCCAGACTCTGAGGGGCAACTAGTTGATAAGCAGGGGCCTACTGGTGTATTCTAGAGGATAAAGACTCGATGTCCTGTACGATCAAGGGTCTTGCTTCTAAGGTTCCTTCAGCACGAGGGCACGGTGCTTGAAATTTAGGGGGACTGTTCAGAGTCGTCCTTAGCAGTTCTGGTTCCATCATGGAGGAGGGATTTTGCTCGGCTAGAGCATTCACATGGCCATACTTTAACTCCCAAAGAGCCATCAAGGCTGAAGAGAATTCTGTCAGGTTCCCGATTACAGCATGCGTCTCGGGATCACGGGTGATGGTGCTTTGCAAAATGCGGTACATTGCTGGCCTCTCGGCGGCCGGTGCTTGCTCACACATGCAGATGCATGTTTCCAAGTCGGATACCCTTCCTGGCGTTCCTCTAAAGTCGTTCATTTCTTGAACAGAGCGGAAAAGAGGCACATTATTCCTAGCAATCGAACGACGCTTAACCATTTTAGAAATATGAAGCTTAATCAGTCTAGATTATAAAAGGGAGACATATGGTTCTCCTGAGATCATGCTATCATTTAGATTCAGACTACTTATCTTGCATGCATAGATCCTTTTTGCAGTTGACTTTTACAAAAATTTTGGTGCCCAAGTCTTTGATCATAAACTTTACCTTTTCCTTTAAAACAAAAATTCGAGAATGAATCAACCATTTTCTTTTAAATCTAGAACTCTTCTTCGAAACTTTTATCTTTTGTTAAGACATATGTTTAAAAATAAGTTTTTAAACACTTTTCTTTGTGATCAAGAACTTATTTCACAAACCTTTTTCCTCAGGAAATCATTTTACCCAAATACTTTTTACTTGGAATTTCATTATCAAGGTTTTTCCCTTTATCCATAAAAGAGGCATGCTTGCTCAAATATCTTCGTTTTCGATAGTTAAAAATTATGAATTCCAAATCTAAAATCTCTATACTATCATACCTCAATTTTTGTTGAAGGTACGAGGGTGATGGCGAGCTGTGGGTTGCTGCTGTAACTTATCATGAAGCAATTCATATGCACATAAACACTTAGCTTTAACTTAAACAAAGAGACATGTCTGCAGAGTTGCAAGCCTGCTCTGATACCATCTATAACAGCCCGGTCCCGAGATAGGGATTAACGAATGGGGACGGGGTGTTATTAAGGGATTTACCGAGTAAAGTCAGAAGATTAACGAAGAGGTTTAAGAATAAAGGTACGCTTTGAAGATAGTTGACGATACTCGGGTTTACTTGATTAAGAAGGAAACATGCTTTAGCGGAATAACACGGCTAACTAATCAGACACCAACAAGCATAGGCTCTTTTACAGGCGGAAAGAAAACATACTCGGAAAGCGGAAATAAACTTATTATGCATCTTATATATGTGTAATCATGTCTGGGAATATTCTTAGAATCTCGAATAATCATAATAGAACTTTGAACAGAATTTAGAAAGAGTTAATCAGAGTAGCAGAACACATAATCGGATTTCAAAGTAACTTATACAATAGCAAAACAATGTTGGCAGCCAACCCACATCCACAGCCACCATCATCCTCGGCATCTCAGCCTGAAAATATTTGAAAAAGAGGGCGTGAGCACTAATGTACTCAGTGGGTTTTTAATGAAAGCTTCTTTAATAACTTGAGAAATATCCAACAATGAACTGGCGGTATATGAAGAGCAAAGCGCAAAAGCCCTCTCCATATCCGCAAAACCTTTTCTTTACTTTTGGGCCCAACCTTGGCTCAAACCTGATGTCAACTGTACCCTTAGGCATGCCATGGGATATAAGAGGGGTCCCCTCAAATATCCAAATGAGTTTGCGAGGGAATTAACCCAGCAGTGACTCCCTCTAAAAGTTGTGAGCTCAATTTCTGCTTAAGTAAAATGCTAAGTTCCTTTCTTCCTTCATCTTGCTAGCAAAACCAATCTTAGAGAAACGTCTAAGGGCTAGTCCTTAGTAAAAAATAATCTTGGCCTATAAGGGATTTAACGCTACCCTAACAAGGCAATCCTTAATTCTTAACTTACGAGCCTAAACACAGTATAAACATTCAATACAAGGAGATGAACGTAAATGAATACGAATTCCAACTAAAGACTATTCTAAACATCACATGCTACGCATAACAATACTTTAATATTTCTAGCATTTCTAAACATGCTGAAGAGCTTAATTAGAACATAATATCTTTCTTTCCTTCCTTCCTTGTACAGAGATCGATTAGGCAGAGCAAAAATGCTTTATTGGATATTTCATTTGCCCTATATGCTTATAGAGCTTATTAGCTCAAACTTTAGATGAGTATAAATTTACCCACCTCGATTACTGGACAGAAGATGAAGCAACGACCTGAAGATGACTCGACTTGATTTCCCAATTTTTAGACAAAGAATAACTTGAATAGATGACTCGAAATAAATTGAGAATATCTTGATTGATTTTCTAAAATTTAACTTGAAAATAACTTGGAAATAACACGACATGAAAAACTCGAAAAGATGGAAAAATCAGCGTCGGATGACACGGGGGGGGACGTTGCGCGCCGGCGGCACCCCGCGCACCCGCGCAGCCCCCGCGCCTGCGCACTCTCCACGTCCGCGGGGTTCTGGGCCGTAGGGGATGTCGCGCGGCCGCGCACCCCTCCGCGGTCCCGGGACCTGGTTTCTTACTCTTTCTGGGCGATCTTCAACTGGGTTCTTCGTGTTCGTTGATTCTTTCGACGAACACGAAGAACACTTAACCCGAAATTTCTTAAAAACAACGCACTTGAATTTATCATGCAATAACATGCCTTAACTTAAAAAGAATTTTGGCATTATAATGGCATAAACACGATAATCCTCTTTAAATATTTAGAATGACGATGAAATCTCTAAATATAGCTTGAACAGAATTTAAATGGAATAAACGGGGCTAATCTCAAGAATAATAACGACAGGAATAAAGTGAGAAATATAACGTAAACGTTATTAACTTGGAACTTCAATAAAACTGAAATATAACTTAGACGGTAGGTAAACGAGCAATAATAAAAACGCGAAGAACGTAATGAACGGAAAGTAAATGCGGAATTTAAAGACAGAAAAAGAAATGGAGATCGAGACCGACAAACAAGAATAGACGGGGTTAGGTGCGTCGAAGGAAGGTGGCTAGCTTGACGTCTCGTCGAGTTGCAATGGCGGCAGAGCCGCCCGCTACAACCCAACGGTGCCTCTAGCACCTTCCCTCACCACATCCCTTCCACGCCACTCCGCTCGTCGTCTTGCAAAACATTCACGAAGAACGCTTTTTACTTCGACAGAAATTTCTCGGCTCTCACAAGCTTTCCCACTCTCTAGAAATGAGAAATGGGTGAAATTGGTGTGGAAAAAGTGAAAGGGGTGATGCTTTATTTATAGGAAAAGCTTTGGCTTCCAAGGGAAGCCACTTCAGTGCAAGAATACTGCAAAAGTTACCCAGGTTCGGTTAAAAGCTGCTTTATTCGATGTCGAGGTCCAAATGACCTCAGACACGAAATCTAAAAATACTGGGAAATTCGTTGGCTCGAATACTAGTGAACCAACTTGATTCGTGAAAAAGACAGGGTCGTCTGAAGAAAGACGAGCAAAGATTCCCTTTTTGGAATTACTTTTTACTATTTACTCAGACTGACAGATTTTGCTCCCGAGCGTTCGATTGACCTCAGAATGGTAATCCGTGAACGCCAACGGAATCCTTGGGTCATTTCCCATAAGAGGGGCCTGACAGAACTAGACTTGGATCAACGAGGAGGATTTCGTAAATTTCTCAAAACACGAACGCACGTAAAAATTACTATTCATCCATCCTTTAAATACGCTTTTCATCACCGGGAACTCAATTGACTTCAGAATTAAAATCCGAACACACCGGCATACTCCTTAAGTTAAAACCTTTCTAACGAGACCTCGAATAGCCATAAAAGAATTAAGATCAAATTTTCCGAAAAGATGATTTTCACGAAAACTGACCCTTAAAGTCGTGACTGACATCTGACCTCAATTAACCTTAATTAATTTTCTTCCTTAACTTCTTAATTATCATTAAGAATCCTCTAAACCTTAATCGATATTCTGGGGTGTTACATTCAGTCAAGAGTGCACAAAAAGAAGTGACCAATCTCCTACTCACTTACTTCACTTTTGTTGCAAAGTATGCCCAGAGGTTGTTCAAACAATTTCAATGGTACTTCTATTGGTTCAACTGGAGACACTCAATTTCTATCCAGTCTCACTTCTTGCTTAACTTCCTTTCATGGCATGAGCTAATGGTAACAAGAAGAAACCTGGAGCATAAAATGGATAGGATCATCTAATCCAGTCCCCCTAACTATTGTGCAAGTTCAGCACATTATGATTCACAAACTTGCCAACCAGATTCCAACAGTTGCCCTGCTAGCTGAATTAAGAACCAACGTCATGCCTCAAGGAGTTGCAGCCGCCCATCAAGCAGCCAACTGTCCAATAGGCTCACATTTTCGATAACTGAACTTTGATAGTCTATCAAGTTAGTCAGTTGAGCCATCTCGACAAACTGAACCTGCAACTAAAAGGATAGAACCAAGTCAATCACACACTCAAGCTGTGGCATCCCAGAAGAGTCAAGAGCATAATGATGAAAGAGAAAGTGATAATGAGGACACGGCCACATCACCAAGTCTCCTCTCCAAGAGCTACATCACTCCCCTACTCAAGTCAAGTTCAAAGACAGCCTAACTGACTCTCAATCATGATCAGTTCACCTCACCTCACAAAGATATTCTCCATTTCCTCAATCAGAAGCTGAGAAGTTCATTAGTTGATCTTCAACAACTCCATCAATCTGTGAGGAAAGTAAGGCCTGAACTGCAGAAGAACACAACTGGATCTACATGAAAAGAAAGAGATCAAACTGCTCAAAAGGAAGTAGTGAACCAAGTCCAGTTCGGCCATTCAAACTGATCAATCAACCACTGCCTTATCAGTTCACATCACATCAAGTTAACTAGTTGGACTGTATCCCAACTAGATTAGGATAAGTTTTCACTTAAACTGTTCATTAAGCTTATCCTTGAAATGATTATTATCATTGTGATCATTAATTTCTCAATATTATATCCAAGGGCTACAAATTTGAAAATGGGCTCATCTCTCACAACGTAGTCTTTAATATCTCTAAGCAGATATTAATAAGCAACTACAAAAGTGGAAAAATGAGATGATTACTTGAGAGATATAAATAGTAAAATCTGCAGAAAATATTGTGTTATTTATGGCAACTACCCCATTTTCGAATTGATCAATTCTCAGCCACATGATCAAAAAGTTACGTAAAATATGGATGGCAAAGACACATGCAACATTTATTCAGCTGATTGTCTATCAAATCGAACAGCTGATTAGCTGAAAAGCAATCGAGTACTCTCAAAAATATGCATGTAAATCTGAATATATATGTGAAGGAGATGATCGCTCAAATCACTTCCAAATCGTCTATCTTACTCCTTGCATATACATCATATTGCCAAAATCACTTGCAATACACTGATACACTCATCTCTTTACAGAAATGAAAACTCCATTTCACATGTTGAACACCAAACTGTTCGTGGATAAAATGAAGAAGGATAAGTTTCTTGACTTGGAGCATCTTCAAGATCGAGTGGGTCTAGAAAAATATCTTCAGCTTCTCCGTCCTTTGGAAGAAACTAGGCTGCTACACTTCTTCAAGATCATGCCACCAAAATATCTATCTTAACAAGTTGCAGAGTTCTACTATAATACGGAGATCATAGGTGAAAATATCATCTCCACCGTATACAACTGTTTCATCGAGATTGAACACACAAATCCTAAACCGAACCCGCAAGAGGACAGGGTCAATTATAGAACGGTGAGTTAATCCAAGTTGTGTCTCTCGAGGAAAGCGTAACAGGCCGATTATCTTTCTATGCTACACACATGAATATATAATTGAATTTAAATGCAAACCTAAACATTCTAAATCAAAGGTTTTAAGAATTTGAACTAGAGACTACTAAATCAAATAAAGCAATAGCAAAAAAATAACAAGCAAGTAATGAAAATGAAATGAATGATGGTAAAATGAACATTAGAGTGTAGATTCTCTCTTTGGTTTCTCTCCTAGCTCTATTCAAGTTGATTTTGTTAACCTTACACGTATAATAGACTCCGTTAAAAGGAGTAACTTCATTAACTCTCACCGCTAATCCATTAAACCCATATTGGCTAGATTATACAAGTAAGATGATGAAAGAACCTATTCAGGTAATAGTATCTTCTTTCGATCTTATCTATTACCTAGAAATATCGAATATTGGCCAGACACTCAACATGAAGAAGCTCAGTTCGATCGGCGAAAATCAATAATCACAAGCAAAGGTCAAAACTAAATTGATTACCAACCCATGCAAGATACTAAACAAGAATCATACAAGTTCTTCATTTCATAAATCAAAAGACTAATGAAACACAAACTTGCACAATAATGTTTATCTCGATAATGTTTGGGACAAATCCCCACAAATGACCTGAAACTAAAAGGGAATACCAAAAAAATGGAGATCTTTGAACGAGCTTAGCTACCAGCCCCGGCTTGAGCTTGGATCCCTTCTCCTCACTTGCTTCATTCTTCCAACTCCACCTGACCGGTTTGAGAGTGTCACGTCCTTCGAACTGATTATCTCTTCCTTTCTTTCCAACTAGTGGTGAATGGAGAGTCTCACTCTCTCCTTTCCGAACTGATTGGACGATCTCTCTCCCTCCTCCTCTCTCATAAACTGGTAAATGGAGAGTCTCACTCCCTCTGCTTGTGAACTGGTAAAGAAGGGAGAGTCTCACTCTCTCCACTTGTGAACTGGTGAAAAACGAAGAGTTCTACTCTCTCCATTGAGAAAATAGATGATGAATAGTGAGGAGAGGAGATGAGAGTAGTGATTTGTTGATAGGGATGGTAATGAGAAGAAAACAATATTTAACTCTCCAACTCCCCAAGTGATAACAGCCTCTCTCTCTCTGCGTGGAATACTATTCTCGGATGATGGAGTAGATGGATGGATTTTAAGAACCAAATACTCAAAAGTAGTCCACAAAATGCCAGAAGATAACTGGGAATTTAATACCCCCCACCGGTAGAGCACCCCAGCGCTGGCTGGGCATAGAAAGCCTAGCGCCGACGGGGCACTCCGCACTCGAGGGATGTGCTTGGCCGAAGGCCTACCCCAGCGGCGGCTGGGGTCTCCTGCAGCGGCTGCTCCCTATCCAGTTGCGGCTCTGATTTTTTGTCCAGTTCATGTGTGGTGCAGCCTCAACTGATCAGTTCGGGAGCTTCAGTTCAAGCTCTAGCTGGATGGTTCAGTTGAGCCTTCAGTTCGGGCCTTCCGTTGGACTCTCCTGTTAACTCTTCAGTTGGACTCTCTAGTTGGCTCTCCAGTTGGACTCTCCAGTTCAGTTGGAGTCTACCATCAGTTGGGAGTTTTACTTGGTTCATCAGTTGGGGCTCCAGCTGGGCATCAGCATGCGTTCAGTTCAGCTTGTGCTCAGCTCAACTAGTGTTCAGCTCAACTAGTGTTCAGCTCAACTGGTAATCAGCTCAACTGGTGATTAGTTCAATTGGTGATCAGCTCAACAGGTGATCTTTTCAACTGGTGATCAGCTTAACTTCACCCATCAGTTTGGCCATCCGTTTGGGATCAGTTTGGCCATCAGTTGGGCATCAGTTTTGGCCATTAGTTTGGCCATCAGTTGGCATAAGTTTGGCATCTGTTTAGGATCAGTTTGGAGTATTCAGTTCGGTTCTTCAGCTAGGGATTTAGTTAGAGCTTCCAACTTAACTCTTCAGTTGAGCTCTTCAGTTTGGCCATCATTTTGGCTAGTTTGGGCATTCAGTTTGGTCGATTGGGCATCAATTTGGTCTTCCAGTTTGGTTCTTCAGCTAAACTCCGGCTTTTTCACCTTTTATGCCATAAAATCACTATTTTGTGACAAAAATGTGGAGTTCACATAATCTGGCACAATTCACCAAAAGAGCAAAAGGTGAAGAATACAACATAAAAACAACACAAAAATAACGGAAACACAACACTAAAAACATATAATTCTTATAATAAAACACCACAAATAAACACTAAATAATCCCCCACACTTGGCCTTTTGCTAGTTCTCAAGCAAACTTAGTCACTCAAGACATGAAGCAAGAAGAAATTGCTCCCAAGAAGATCATGCACATTCAACCATTATCTACGGTTTCGAACTAGAATGCTTATTATAAAAAAGAATAAAGACATTTATTATACAAGGCATGTGGCTCATCAAATGAGAATAACGAGGGTAGGTTGTTCTCAAAGCAATATGCAACAATTACCCTTCTAAACATTCCTCTCACTAACTTCCTAACCAATTATTCAGAATCTATTTGGGAATGCACTCAAAAGACATAATTCATTAAGTAGAATCATCAGGCTAAGCTGAGCTTCCTAACGTGGTTCCCATACTCATCATGGAGAATTTCAAAGGAAATGACACACATGATAGGAGTAGAATCCAGAATCCAATCTCGTTTATTAAAAGAATTAACTTATGAGGACATGGATCGAAATTCACAAGGTTTAGACCTTAAGGATAAAATCCCCAGTGTCCTTGCATGGTTTCCCATGCTCATAGTCGTCTTAGTCAACTAGAGAAGCATAAATCCTTATTATCCTCATTTTTATTTAATTAATTCATTTTTTCTCTTTTTTTATATGAAATGATAGGAAGTTAAAGAAGAGAATGATTTTCAAGCATAATTGACACATTTGTTAAGAGAAATAAGCATGCACCCTAATTCTTAGAGGACGAGACCCCACAACACAAATCATCTAAACATGATCATTCTCAAGACAATTCATATTCTAGAACGAAATGACAGGAACAATCTCATGCATCATGATCAACTCAACAACAATCCCTTGAAGATTCACATCCCAAATTGCCAAGTTTGACAAGTATACAAGACAAAGCATGCTAAGTGCGAGTCCCAACATGTAAAAAATAACATGATCAAGACATACTTCAAAAGATAAAGCTAAAAGACACATAACAAAATCCAAGATATCACATAAAACCTAAAAACATAAGTTCACCCCCACACTTGATAATGCATTGTCCTCAATATATGAAAAGGAAATACGTGAGATAAAAGGGAGAAGGGACATCACAACTTGTAGGAGACCGGTAACTGGTGCAAGTTCCTGCAAAATATCAATACAACAAGAAACAAAAAGAAAACAAAATAATACAGAAACTGAGAAATAAATATCAACTCGCACGAAACAAAAAAAACACATAAAAACATAATAAAATAACTTCACTGCTCTGGTGGCTGGTAAGGTGGTGGAGTTGAGAGACCACACCGGCTGTTTGGCCAGCGCTCACTGGGCGTGTGAAGATGCGAGGAGCCAGCGCTTTCTAGGAGGGCGAGCGCCCATTGGGGTGGCCTCACCGAGGGATTGGGCTAGCGATCACTGTGAAGGCTGCGCTCATTGGGGTGCATTTCAAAAATCCTACCCAGCGGCTGCTGGGTGGTCCGCGCCAGCTGGGTTATAATTTTCGAATTTATTTCCCATGCTCGTGGGACTCCAGTGCTGACTGGCTTTGAAATGCCGAGAGGCACCTCGAACTTCGGCTAGGTTGGCCAGCGGCAGTTGGATCTCCCAACTTGCAGCATTTTTCTCATCAGTTTACTTGATCTAAACCAAAAGACATATCCCTGCGAGACAAGCATAGCAAAATACAAAACAACAAAAAGGTAAAATTAAATAAAATACTAAAGTAATAAAATCATGGGTTGTCTCCCATGCAGCGCTAATTTTAAAGTCTCGAGCTAGACATAGTCTTAGTAAATGGTCATGGGGGGTTATCGAGCACGATAGGCTCGACTCCGTGCTTCCGTGATTGGTCTTCAAGATATGGCTGGACTCGGTGCTAATTGACATGGAACGTTACATTGTCCTTTATTCTAGGTTTGCCAGGGAGCCACTTCCAGCAGATAATAGACACAAGCCTATTTATCCCTTGGGAAACCTTCTTCCTTAGGGTGCATTTTTCAGGAAACTTCTTCACCTTGTCTCTCTGAATCTCCTTGCACTTACTCTCGGCGCTATCCTCCTGCACAAAAAACTTTCTCGGACCCGGCATCAATAGCATCAATGGTAGAACAATTTTTAATTAAGGGATTAAGAGGCATATGAGCATCATACATAGAGAAAGATACAGTTCCCCCAAAATAGAAATTTTCAATGTTCCATGCTTAACTTCTATGATGGTATTTGTGATAGCCATGAAAGATCTACCCAAAAGCAGTGTATGTTCTTTCCCGGTTTTCTGGACATCCCCTATATCTATGACAACAAATTCAATGGGGACTATCAACCCATCTACTTTCATAAGGATATCCTCAACAATTCCCCTAAGGACACCTAATAGATCTATCAGCAAATTATAAACACATTTTAGTGGGTTTCAAGCTCCATAACTGTAATTGCTTAAATATAAAGTAAGGCATTAAATTTATCCATGCCCCCAAGTCTAACATTCCACATGTTTCTTTACGATTTTCCAAAGTAATTTTAAGAGTAAAACTACCTGGGTCACGAAGCTTGGGGGATAATTGATTGTGCAAGATTGCACTTGCCACTTCGGAGATCATAATCTTTTCATCTTTTTCGAATCTCCCTTTTTTCGACACCAACTCTTTGAAAAATTTCACATAGGCTGGCTCATTTTGGATGATGCTTAGGAGAGGAAGATTGACGTTCACTTTTGAGAAGAGTTTGTAAAACTCTTGCAATTGTTGCTCCTTCTTATCGTTTTTCAGCCAACCTGGGTAAGGAATAGGAGGATAATAGGGGTTCTCAGCTCTATGGAGAGCAGGCATCTTCCCTTGGGCTTTCATTATGTCATCCTCCCTCTTCTTATATTGAGGAGCCCTTTCATTCCAAAAGGCAACTTCATTCAAGTTGGACTCTCCAACCATGTTGTCAATTATGTCACCACTTATGAGCACAGTTATGGCATGCACTTGCTCGGGCTGGCCTGGCAATTTTCCGCTCTTGATTCATTTGGACAGGTTACTTACAGTATCCACAACTTGACCCACTTGGGTCTCGATCCTCTTAATCGAAGCTTCCAAGAACTCGAATCTTTGTTGAGTGGCCTATATAAAAGCTCGCAATGTATCTTCCAAAGGGGGCCTTGTGAGGTGGTTCTACTGACTTGGATATTGTGGCGGCCTGGAATATTGTAGGGCTTGGCCACCCCCAACTTGTTGAGGTGGAGGTGGTTAATGAAGTTGCTGGGCTTCTGAGGTTGCTTCTAAGAGAAATTTGGATGATTTCTCCACCCCGAGTTGTATGTCTGGGAGTAAGGATCGTATTGATATTGAGGTTGAAATCCTTGTAAGGCATTGACTTGCTCTTGAAGATCAAGAAACTGTGTTTCCTCGCTGAAACTGGACTCCACCTATTTTTTAAACATATTGGCTCCATGGCCATATTCTCCACATACTCCATATGTCTCTATAGCGATAGCTTGTCCAGATGGGCTTCTAGATGATCTCAGCATCTCCACTTACCTAGTTGGCTCGGCTAACTATTTGGTAACATCATAGCTAGGGTTGGCTTTATTAACAGAAGCTCATTTTCCCCTAGCACTCTTCTGTTGAGATGTGGTGGCCATGGTCTTAATGATATTAGAGACTTCTTCTGTTGTGTGGCCACCTATATCTCCTTCCGTTGTATTATCCACCATATATTGAAAGTTTTGTGATAACCCATCATAGAAGAATTGGTTGAGTAACTCAGGTGCTAGATGGTGCTGCGGGCATTGTTGTTGAAGACCCTTGAAGCGATCCCATGTTTTATGAAATGCTTCTCCAAGAGATTGGGAGAAGGTAACAATCTGAGCTCTTAAATCTTGAGTCTTTTGATTGGAGTAATATTTGACCATGAACTTTTCATACACGGCATTCCAGCTAGCTAGTGAATTAGATGGAAGAGACATGAACCATGTCTTAGCACGATCCTTCAAAGTGTAAGGAAAGCACCTCATCTTCAACTAATACTCATTCAAACCTTGCAATGGAAAAGCTTGAACCATAGCATAGAACTCTCGGATGAAGTTCAAGGCATCTTCTGCGGGCAACCCATAGAACGATGGCAACTGGTTGAAGTGGATTTTCTTCAACTCATAGTTTTACGGCCTCTCCAAAAAATATGCAAGATGTCAATGCCCTTATCACAGGGCGAGCAAAATATCTCATGTTCCTTGCCACATTAGCATTATTAGCATTGTTAATGTGATTGGCATCCATCTCAAGAGGTCGAGATTCATCACTTGAAGAGTAGACTTCTCTCGAACTTTCTTATTCCCAATTGGGAACTATCATCCTCCTTAGTCTGTGAATGTTATTGAACATGGGAGGCTAGTCTCCTGTTGAGACTTCATCGACCTAGCATATATAGTCACAAACATAAAAAGAAGATCACATACAACTGTGGAAAAAGTTATAAGAACTTAAACAAAAATACAAGAAAATAAACACAAATACAAAAAACAAACACGGAAACAATATAACACAAAATGACAATGCGACTAAAGCTTTCCTCGGCAACAGTGCTAAAAATTTGTTTCACCAAGATTGAACACACAAATCCCAAACCGAACCCACAAAAGAACGGGGTCGATTGTAGGACAGTAAGTTAACTCGAGTCGTGTCTCTTGAGAAAAGCTTAATAGGGAGATTATCTTTCTTTGCTACACACATGAATATATACATAAATTTAAATGCAAACCTAAACATTCTAAATCAAGGGTTTGGAGAATTTATACTATAAACTACTAAATCAAATAAAGCAATAGCAAGAAAATAACAAGCAAGCAATGAAAATGAATTGAACGATGAGGAAACGAACATTAAGGTATAGATTCTCTCTTTGGTTTCTCTCCTAGATCGATTCAACTTGATTTCATTAACCTTACACGTATAATAGACTTCATTAAGAGGATTAACTTCATTTACTCTCACCGCTAATCCATTAAACCCATATCGGCTAGATTATACAAGTAAGATGACGAAAGAACCTAATCGAGCAATAGAATCTTCTTTCAATCTCATCTATTACCTAGCAATGTCAAATATTGGTCAAACACTCAACATGAATAAGCTCAGTTTGATCGACGTAAATCAACAATCACAAGTAAGGATTAAAACCAAATTAATTATCTACCACCTAATATGTGGAACTAGCCCCTCATCATGCAAGATACCAAACAAGAATCATACAAGTTCTTCATTTAATAAACTAAAAAACTAATGAAACATAACCTTGCACAATAATGTTTGTCTCGATAATGTTTGGGACAAATCCCCGCAAATGAACTAAAACTGAATAGGAATACCAAAGAAATGGAGATCTTCGAATGAACTTTTCTATCAGCCCCGACTTGAGCTTAGATCCCTTCTTATCTGTCTTTCTTCTCCGCTTTAGGCCTCTCCTCACATGTTTCCTTTTTCTAACTCCAGTTGATCGGTTTGAGAGTATCACATCCCTCGAACTGATCGTCTCTTCCTTTCTTCCCAACTAGTGGTAAATAGAGAGTCTCACTCTCTCCTTCTCGAACTGGTTGAACTGTCTCACTCCTTCTTGCTCTCTTATGCGCTGGTGCACGGAGAGTCTCACTCTCTCCGCTTGTGAACTATTAATGAACGGAGAGTCTCACTCTCTCCGATGAGAAAATAAATGATGAACAGTGAGGAGAGAAGAGGAGAGTAGTGAGTCATTGATGGGGATGGTAATGAGAAGAAACTGATATTTAGCTCTCCAACTCCCCAAGTGATAACAGCCTCTCTCTCTCCGTGTGGAATTCAATTCTCGGATGGTGGAGTAGTTGGATGGTTTTTAAGAACTAAATACTCAAAAGTAGTCCACAAAATGCCAGAAGACAACTTGGAATTAAACACCCCGCACCGGCAGAGTACCCCTGCACCAGCTGGGTATGAAAAGCCCAGTGTTGGCGGGACATCTGCGCTCACAGGGTATGCTTAGCTGAGGCCTACCCCAGCGATGGTCGGGGACTCCCGCGATGGCTGGTCCCTGTCCAGTTTTGGCTCTGGTTTTGTCTCCAGTTTGTGTATGGTATGGCCTTAACTGATCAGTTCAGAAGCTTCAGTTCAAGCTCCAGATGGACGGTTCAATTGAGCCTTCAGTCCAGGTCTTCCATTGGACTCTCCATTTGGCTCTTCAGTTGGACTCTCCAGTTAGCTCTCAAGTTGGACTCTCCAATTCAGTTGGAGTCTACCATCAGTTGGGAGTTTCAGCTTGGTTCATCAGTTAGGGCTCCAGCTAGGCGTCAGCTTGCGTTCAGTTCAGTTTGTGCTCAGCTCAACTGGTGTCAGTTCAACTGGTGTTCAGCTCTACTGGTGTTCAGTTAAACTAGTGATTAGCTCAATTGGTGATCAGCTCAACTGGTGATCAATTCAACTGGTGATCAGCTCAACTGGTGATTAGCTCAACCTGACCCATGAGTTTGGCCATCCGTTTGGTATCAGTTTCGCCATCATTTGGGCATCAGTTTGGCATCAGTCTAGCCATCAGTTGGGCATTAGTTTGGACTCTTCAATTCAGTTCTTTAGTTGGGGGATTCAGTTGGAGCTTCCAACTTATCTCTTCAGTTTGGCCATCAGTTTGGCCAGTTTGGGTATTCAGTTTGGTCTTCCAGTTTGGTTCTTCTACTTAACTCTGGCTTTTCCACCTTTTATGCCATAAAATCACTATTTTTAAGACAAAAATGTGGAGTTCGTGCAAATCTGGCAAAACTCACCCAAAGAGCAAAAAGTGAAGAATATAACATAAAAACAACACAAAAATAACAGATACACAACACTAAAGACACAAAATTCCTATAATAAACAGCACAAATAAATACTAAACAACAACCTATCATAACGGTCACAAAGGACACAATGGTGACCACATGCCTTCTTCCTAACGAATGACCTAAAGTATATGACTTGGCTCTTCCCAACAAGCAGGAGTTGTGGAATACTTGGAAGCTTCCACACGTGAATCATCAGGATTTCTCACACTGACTAAAAGATAGTCTACCACCAGAGTTCATCCAACTTCTGGATATTGTAGCTCACATTCTATATCGGAACTTTGAATAAGTCCAGTTCTCTGATCTCAAAGCACACCTAATGGCTGCTCTACACTATGGGTGTAAAGCAAACTGGGTCTCATTCATCCTTACTCAATTGTGACATAATGCTTTTCGAGCAAAGTTCAATCACAAAATTGGAACCTTCCGAGAAAAAGTTAGTTTTGTGAATCTTATCAGTCTCATCATCCTCACTCAAGTTCAGGCGCAAATCCCAACCGGTGAAGTGGTTAGAAGAAGGGACATACTCCCAACCATCTTCACGAACCAAAAGACTGGTGTGATACCCCGTCCCTTTTTCTAAATTATGAATTATAATTTTGGAAAATAGTTTTGAATTAATATTGTTTGAATATTAATCATGTGAGTATGTTTGTATTATGTCGTTATTTTATTGCAGGTTGTCTTACTCAAACTGATACGCCTTAGCACACTGTGGTATTATACTGAGTGTATGATATAGTTTGAATTCTAAATACTAAAGTGTCGAGTTATGTGTTAAAGGATGAATGTAATTATATTTAAAAGTGTTTTGAAAAATTTAAAGTTAAATGGAGTTGAAAATGTCCGGGAGTCGATTTAAGTTTGAGGGATGATTTTGGCATGCCGCGCGCCCGCGGGAGAGGTGCGCGCCCGCGGGGCCGTGTGCGGCCGCGGGCGGCTGCGCGCCCGCGGGACAGGCGAGAGGCGCACACTGGCGTGGGGCTACGCGCTCGCGGAGAGCGTTGGCCGAAAGCTGAGGTGCGCGGTCGCGCAGGCTGGGACATTTTTCTGTCCAGATTCCTACCTTTAAATACAACACTTATTCATTTCCTCCTCATTTCTCTTCCATTTGGGCGATTTTTCTCTCAACTCTCTCAAGAAACTCTCCATCTTTTGGAGTGAATTCCACCATCATCACCCATCATCTAAGGTAATTTAATACCACTTCCCTCTTGATGATTTAGCTCCATTCTTGTTGATTTGGATTTAGGGTTTAAATCCTAAAAATTAGGGTTTTTCGATTCTAATGATCCCCATGCTTTGATATCTCAAACATATAGTTTATTTACCTCCTTGAAGCTATATGTGAAGTTATATCGAATTCCTATGGCTCATTATTTCTAGGGTTTGGGTTTTTGCCCTCATTTTCCCTTGATATGTTGATAATTGTTTGGAGGTGTTGTGACAATTGTATGGGGTTGGTTTTCAAGTATGTTATAGCCCTAGGATGAAGGTGTTTGTATTTGAAATATTGGGTTTAAATGATTTAAATTGAGTCATGATCATGTGGTTTAAATGAGTGCACGTAGTGTGTTCGATTACATGCTTCAAAGAGTTTTAATATGTATTTTGAGTTCAAAATCATATTATGAGTTGGTATATCCAAGGTTATGTATATGGATATGTATGAAATCTTTAAAGAAAAGTATATCTTGAGTTTGGTCAAAATTATGATTTAATTGTATAACTTGACATCTAAAATGAAAAAGGGTGTTAAAAGAAGCTAGGTAACGTGTTGTGGTTCGAGGAGGACGACTTTTGCACGGCCAAGAAGTATTTCAAAGGTTGAGAAATTGTGAAAGCATCTCATAAGGTGGGGTAACTCTAAACTATGAACACGTGTAAGGTTATAGTTATTGTTGTGCTTTGATCGTATAAGTATAAATGAGACCCTTCGGGACAGAACAGAGATCCTTCGAGGTTGACAAAGAGATCCTTCGGGATCGAAAAAGAGATCTTTCGGGATCGAAAAAGAGATCCTTCGGGATCGATAATAGACTCGATAATGTCCTCCCTGAGGGGTAGTATGTATGCGGGCATCCCTACAGGGATAAAGACGTTCATTAACGGGGGCATCATGATGTTTGGACCCTATGGGGTTGAGACTAGTCTCCACAAAGAAAAGAAAAGTCCATATGTTATATTTTCACTTGTGCAATTAACTATAACTGTTTGCAGTGTTCCCCACTGAGTATGTTGTTAAATACTTACCACATTCATTCAATAAATTTCAGGTTGAGGAGTCGAGGCTCGAGTAGGAGCGTTGTGAACACAAGAGAACCCCCACAAGATTGTGTTTACTTTTACATGCCTTTGGATACGTATATTATTATAATTCTATTAATTGTTCTATTTATCTCATGATTAACGAATATTGGGAATGGGATTAGCCCGATTTTTGTAGTTGTGATTGTATTTAACGTGATATAACATGTCAATGTTTGTAAGGCGGGTCGATTGACCTAGGAGCCTATGTTGTGTAAATATAGGTCGTTGAATTCCTATGCTATGTTTGTTAATTTAGGGTGCTAGACGGGCGGGTTGTCTAAGGCCTATGAGCCCGATAGGTTAGATGATTGTATGAATGATGTGGATGGGTTTATTCTATGCTTCCGTTAGATACTATGTTGTGTGATAGGGTAGATTCGATAGGTTGCATGTTATAATTGTGGAAGAAAAATTTATATTCGAAATTATGATGTTATACCTCATTATGCAATTTGACGTTAGCTTCCGCTCAATTTATTATGAGAACGCAAATGCATGTAAATGAATTATTTGTTAAGTGACGTGGCCAAATGGAGTAGTTTGGGGCGTTATAAGTATGTTAAGTGACGTGGCCAAATGGAGTAGTTTGGGGTGTTACAACTGGCTTCAAAGCTGCCTACACCAGCAAAGAGGAGCAGCTAATGGCTAAAACTGATAGTCCCTGCCGAGGAAAGTAGCCGATGACTGAAAGTGAGTCCATCACTTAAATGAGTGACCAGTCAACTGTACCAGCCAGTTCATATCTCCCCACCTCGGTACGAAAGGACTTTATTGAAGATGATTTTGACCAAACTCTTGATCACCAACTTCGAAGCTGCTTTGGTCTAATTGAGGATGTTGACTCCTCACTGTTCACTAACTTAAGAAGATACCTTCAGTATCATCTCTAGAGATTACAATTAAGCTGATGAAGTCACCCTCTTCATCTCATAGAAACTCGCGGTGCATCTTTCTGGATACAAGAAGAAAATTGAAGTAAAAACTGGATGAATCATCCATTCTGCACACCGCCAACTCTTTCGAAGATCATGGATTCAATGATCAAAAGAATCTAATGTGAAGTCTCAGCTGAGGTTCCTCTTTCAGATAATGAGCCAACTAATTCTTCTTCTATACCACCTCTTGAAGACATATCAATACCCTCTGATGATGAGCTCTTCACCAAACTAGCGACTATAAATTTTAGAGATCAAGATCATACTCCTCGTCCAGACCTTGGTCATCTCATGCCTACTGAGGAAGCTTATGAGTGGTTGTCTTCACCTATGCCCAACCCCCTAGTTCTCCCAGCCTACGACAATAACTTGGCAACCATATTCACTTTTATGCCAAGTATACCAGTTCCATCATACAATCTACAACAGTTTACCCTTTTGGATGATTCCAAAAAGGGGGAAGATGAAAAGTATGATGATAGAAATTTGAATCTTTGGGATCAGATTCAAAGGGAAGTTCAGCTTCATGGGAGAAGCTCACTTTGAGGGGGAAGTCCTACTTCAGGGGGAAGCTTAGGGCACTCAAGGAGTTAAAGAGAGAGGAGAATCAAGTAAGAAGAGAAGGAGCTAAAAAGCAGCTGAAGGACATGGAAACATGAGAAGCTTTGATTCTGATGATAGATGATAGCTCTAATAGTGAGAATGCAATGCTGATGAAACTCTGATACCAATTTTTAAGTCTTTTAAGAACTCTGATACCAAATTGTTCACAAAAACTGAATGTAGATTATAAAATATCTAATCAGTCGTTGCAATCAGTTTCTCAGTGTTTCTAAAATAAATTCGGTATCTTATGCCAAAATTAGTTTTTCCATCATCATTGCCAAGTTTTGACATTATCAAAAATGGGGAAATTGTTAGAAAAAACTATCAAGTGAAATCCTAGATGTGGTTTTGATAAGATGTCAAAACAGGTCAAACATTTCGTGAGAAACTGGAGGAAATCTAAGCTGGAGATTTAAGTTGACCAAACTAAGGCTCCGAAAAAGATTTTAGTTGAAGCAAGAGTCAACCAAACTGGAGCATAGTCAACCTAGCTGGAAGGATGTGTCAACCAGTCGGAAAATAACCAGTAGGGGTTAAGCTCTACAGGTGTCGAACCAGTTACTATCAAACTGACAGCCAGGTTAGTTGAACTGGAGAAAGCCAAGTCAACTTGACTGATGAAGCTGACAGCAAGTCAGTTAAACTGAAGAGTGGAAGCACTCAATTGATGGCCAGAATTAATATCATTCGAACTAAAGCATAAAGATGAATCAATCACTGATGGCCAGAGATGAAGTCAGCCTACCTAAAGCTCAAAGATGAGCGAACTACTGACCAAGCTGAAGATGAAGAGCAGTCAAACTGATACTCAAGACAAACCAAGTCAACAGTTTATGATCAGTTAAACTGGTAATGAAGTTTAAAAAGTGACCAAACTGAAGCAATAGCCAAACTGCGCAGCTAAGCCCAAGTCCAAAACTTCCAACTAAAGATTCAACGAAGTTAATGCTCAAAGGAGATCGATTGGCAGAGTAACGGCTACATCAACAAACAGTTCCAACAACTATGAATATCAATATATAATTGAAGAGCCAACAAAACCATCAATCAATGGAACTCAATGGTGGCAAGATCACTTTTCTATATAAGATGAGTGAATCTGATTTTTAAATGACTTTCGCCAATTAGACTTTCGATTATTCAAACTCTTAACACTTAAAATTTCGCACGCACTCATAATCTGAGCTTTCTTTCTCTCCCCCCACAGCTCAAGTTTAAAGCATCATTCAACTGCAAAAGTCATAACTGAGAACAAGATCTTAAAGCCTTAAGCAATCAGCTAGCTGTTGAAAGTCCAGCCAAAGTACTCCTCTCAGTTCAAGTGATACATCGATCAACTACCCAGCTTAACTCAAGGAGCAACATTAGTTGATACCTGATGAGACCGAGGTTAGCACTGAGGATTTAAACCTGGAGTTTCAGCTGAGAGGTCCAGTGATGAGATTAAGAGCCAAGAAGCTGCAAGGCTATTTCTAGTGCTATGTTCAAAAGAAGTTGGAAGACGGTGGGGTTAAATTCAGATAATACAAGTTGGTGAATTTGACAAGCATCGAGGAATGAAGTTGGTACGACAACTCGTGGCCATGGATGGACCGTGTGTCCTTATTGATTAGTTTGTTTTATTTTAATTGGACTATTATTTTAAATTGTGGATTTAATTAATTAGTAGCCCAATTATCACAACTTGTTTAGGTGATATTGGATCCAGTATTTTAATTGAAGCCCAGTTCGAAATTACCAAGCCCAAAGACTTGTAATTTTTGAACTCTAGGCTGATACTTAAGCATTGTTTGAACACTTTACTCCTTAGACTTGTTTTGAATAAAAAACTATCATTTTCAACTTGTCTCACGCAATTGCACCGATCGTTCTTGGTAGAGTTTGTTGTTAGAAACTTCAAAATTGAAATCATTTGATTTGTTCGTGATATCCAATAGTATCCGAGTTAATCAAGCCATCGAAGATTTCTTCATAGGCACGTTTCGGGTTCTCGTCGATCCGAGGTTCATTTCGGGTAAGCTTCACAACTTGTTCTTGTTCATATCATCACCTACACGCCATTCCAGCCACCCAAGACCTTCCTAAATGTTCCATATCATCCATAATATCATCTTCATCGTTATTATATCCATCCAAGTCCAGATTTTATCCATACAAGCCAATCAAGCCCTATACAAACCCTAATAGTTCGAAAATTAACCACCATGCCAAATTACAAACTACTCATGCGAATTGGCTGAATTTTGGATATGTATGTCATGACTTCATATTGTATCTTGTGTTAAAATTTGAGCTTAATCGGAGTTGATTTGCTTAGGTTTCTGTTCGAGTCAATTTTAGGGTATTATCGCTAGTTTTTGGGGTTATTTGGATTAATTGTGTTGTTCGAATTTCTTTGTTGTTTAAGATCAGATTGTTATCATATTAATACTCTTATATTCAGTTGGTATTTGGATTGAATCCTTCTTTATATTTGACTTGTGTTCACTTCTTAGCTTCCGCATATTGATTGACCATATCATAAATTTGGTATCAGAGCCACGTCAGCTTTTACTGGTCATGGTTCAATCCAAATTGTAGTGTGTCACATTAGGGGAAAAAGGTATCGATTATTGTATAAAAAGATATTTGGTCAAAAAAAAAAAGAAAAGACCAATCCAAAAAAAGAGAAATTGAAGCCCTATTGTAGTCACCGTATGTTGTTGAGTTGTACTTGATTCATTTCTTAAACTTTCTTGAAGTTCTTGGTTGATTCTTGATCGGGGATTGTGCCTTCTTACGTTGGGTGATAGTCGCAATTGTCGTCTTTGTCGAATAGCGATTGGGACATCACATTGTAGATGGTTATTATGTTATTTGGAGTCTCAATTTTTGATTTAAAGGGTAGCAAAGTTTCGGTCCTAGTAGTTATATAGGGGGGAGGGATCGAAATTCTTGTTCTAGTTCTATTAGGATTATTTTTGTTACATTCCTAGTTTAATTTGGTTTTGGTAAGTCAGTTTCCTAGTTAACATCAATTTAATTTCCTTGTTGGGTTTGTGTTCACATTGTGTTACAATTTCCTTCCAAAAATTCATCCCACTTTCCTTCCAAAACTTTTCGACCATCCCTACATAACTAGCCACCAAAAAATCTTTATTCCACTTACCCATTCTTTGAACTACCGAAGCCATACCCACACGCACACACCGAAATTTCCAACCTTTGTTCATACACACTGTCGTGAGCTTTCCCTTAGTACAGCTAACTTCATAGTACCTTAACACCCCGTGATTCTCCGGAGAGTCAAGTCCGAGCTCTTGACTCAAGTTGATCGAGTTGACAACAAGTTCTATTAGGAATTGTGAGACATTGACATTGATACTGTGTACTTCATATTGAGTGACATACACAAGTGAAAAAAAAGTGAGATCTGATTAATTCTGGTGCAGTGGCGTACTCGAAGGAACCCAGAGCCCAAAAGGCAAGTAAACACATATAGAGAAAGTACCATCTTATACGAGAAATCGTTAAGAGAGTAGATGTGGCGGTGGTCAAGATTGCATCAGATGACAACCTAGATGATCCATTTACGAATAGCCTACCGGCTAAGACCTTTGATGGTCACATGGAGAAAATAGGAGTGAGATGCAAACCTGGTGGAGCAGTTTGAGCTGATAGTTTAGATTGGAGATTTAGCCAGTTAGTTTTTATGCTTGAAAGACATGCTTCAAGTATAAGTGGGAGATTATTAGTTTTGTATACTGGAAAGATATGTCTTTTTATACTTTTCTGATGATATGATGATATGAATTGAAAGTTATTGCAGTCGCTGTTTGCATTTAGATTACTTTATATAATTGTTCTATGCAGTGTTCCATATACTTACATTGTAGATGATATGGTGTGGGGAGTCACACGGTAAGATCAAATCATTAGAACCTTGTATTGTATTAAAAAGCTCACGGCTTAGATGGTCCTGAATACACCATCGGTACACCGTAGAATAATCTAATAAGTTAGTTTATCTTGACTAACTGATTATTCTAGTACACTTGTTAGTGTATTGAGGAGGATCGCGATAGGATACTATTCTCTGTCTCTAACCCGGATAGTGGGAGAATAAAAATCCACAGAGTTCAGGTTCTGAACTCATATTTGGTGGCGAGCATATGTGTGCATTGCTTATTACTTTGACTTATGAATGGGTGAGATCTTTTCATGGGTCAATAAACTCGATATCTTGGGTAATAATAATGTATACATGATGTGTCGTGCAATATGCATGAGCACCGTGTCCTGGTGCGCCAGGTTGATGATGTTCTCTTGAGGAAACACAAGTTCATATTGAAACCCTGCAGGTAGAATTTATTCCGTACATGAGTAAAGCTTGTGTGGTATTACTCAAGGTTTTAGATGTTAATTAATTATAGCTGTCAGAGGCTGACATAATTAATTAATGAACATTATATCTTAAACAAGGTGTAACACCCCAGATTTTTGGATAAGGTTTAAGAGAATTGTTAGTGTTAATTAATTAGTTAAAGAAGAAATTAAAATAAGTTAATTAAGGTTGGATGTCAGTCACGACTTTAAGAGTCAGTTTCCATGAAAATCATCTTTTTGGAAAGTATGATCTAAATTCTTTTATGGCCATTTGTGGTCTCGTTAGAAAGGTTTTAACTCAAGGAGTATGCCAGTGTTTTCAGATTTTAAATCAGAAGTCATTTGAGTTTCCGGTGATGAAAAACGTATTTAAAAGGCGAATGAATAGTAACTTTTGCGTGCATTCGTGTTTTGAGAAATTTACCGAATCCACCTCATTAATCCGAGTCTAGTTCTGTCAGGCCCATCCTATGGAAAATGACTCAAGGATTCCGTTGGCGTTCACGGATTTCCATTCTGAGGTCAATCGAACGCTCGGGAGCAAAATCTGTCAGTCTAAGTAAATAGTAAAAAGTAATTCTAAAAAGGTAATATTTGCTCGTCTTTCTTCCGATGACCCCGTCTTCTTCATGAATCAAGTTGGTTCACTAGTATTCGAGCCACCGAGTCTCCCGGTATTTTTAGATTTCGTGTCTTAAGTCATTTGGACCACGACATCGAATAAAGCAGCTTTTAACCGAACCCAGGATAACTTTTGCAGTATTTCCGTACTGCAATGGCTTCCAAGGGAAACCAAAGCTTCTCTTATAAATAGAGGGCCACCCCTTTGCATTCCTTTGCTCATTATTCATCAATTTCACTTCTAAATCGAGAGGGTGAAAAGCTTTGAAAGCCGACAAAGTTCTGTCGAAGTAAAAAGCGTTCTTCGTAAGTGTTCTACAAGACAACGAGCGGAGTGGCGTGGAAGGGATGCGGTGAGGGATTGTGCTAGGGACGCTGTTTGGTCGTAGCAGGTGGCTCTATCGCTGTTGTGACTCGACGAGACGCCGAGCTAGCCACCTTCCTTCGACGCACCTAACCCCGTCCATTCTTGTTCGTCGATCTTGACTCCATTTCTTTTCCGTCTTTTAAATTCCACATTTACTTTTCGTTCTTTACGTTCTTTGTATTCTTCATTATTACTCATTTACCTTCCGTCTAAGTTGTATTTTGATTTTTATTGAGGTTCCAAGATAATTACGGTTACATTATATTTCTCGTTTTATTCCTGTCGTTATTATTCTTAAGATTAGCCTCATTTATTCTGATAAATTCTGTTCAAAATATATTTAAGAGATTTCGTCGTTATTCTAATTATTAAGGAGGATTATCGTGTTTATGCTGTTATAATGCCAAAATTCTTTTTAAGTTAAAGCATGTTGTTTCATGTTAATTTCAAGTATGTTGTTTTTTAAGAAATTTCAGGTGAAGTGTTCTTCGTGTTCGTCGAAAGAATCAACGAACATGAAGAACCCAGTTGAAGATTGCCCAGAACTAGGCTGAAGAGAAAGAAAGGGAGAGAGACCCACGGGGGGGGGGGGGGGCGTGCGCCGCCGCGCCACACCCCACTCGACCCTCATAGCCCGCCGGGGCTAGGGTGCCCGTCGGTGCACCCAGGCGCCGCGGCGGGGGGTTGTCCGCCGGCGCCCATGTGCGCCGCAGCGCCCTCTCTTTTCTTTGTGTTGTTTCTGCCAATTTTCCGGCTACTTTCGTACCCTCTTCCCGAGCTTTTCGAGCTTTTCAAATCGTGTTATTTCCAAGATAATTTTCAAGTTTAAATTTTAGAGAAGTATTCAAGTTAATACCGATTTATTTCGAATAAACTATTCAAATTATTTTCCGTCTAAAAATTTAGAAAAATCTAGACGAGAAGTTCCTTAAATAAAATAAATCCTTCTCGGAACCTTAAAAAGTCATAAAGTCGTGCTATCCATGCTTAAGTCCTATCTAAGGGTATTTTTAGTTGGGTATTAATTAATTTCATGTTAATAGCTAGAAATCTTCGAAGTTTCCCGCTAAGTCGATAATTCAACTTTATAGGAGGAAGTGAACCTCGTGGGAATTTGAAGAAGGATCACCAACTCGTTGCCTCATCTTCTGCTTCATGATCGAGGTGGGTAAATCTATGCTCATCTAAAGTTTGAGCTAATAAGCTCTAGAAGCATATAGGGCAAATGAGAGATATCCAATAAAGCATTTTTGCTCTGCCTAATTGATCTCTGTACAAGGAAGGAAGGAAGGAAATAAAGATATTATGTTATAATTAAGCTCTCAGGTATGTTTAGAATATTTAGAAATGATAAGAAAACGCTAGAAATATTAAAGTATTATTTATGCTTAGCTTGAATATTTAGAATTATCTTAAGTTACAATTCGTACTTTATTTACATTCATCTCCTCATATTTAAATGTTATGCTTCGTTAAAAACTCGTGTAGGTAAGGATTAAGGATTGCCCTGTTAGGGTAGCATTAAATCCCGTATAGGCCGAGATCATGTTATATTAAAGGATTAGTACCTAGACGTACTCTAGGATTGGTTTGATAGCAAGGTTAAGAAAGGAAGGAACTTAGCATTTCACTTAAGTAGGATTTGATCTCAGAACTCTTAAGGGAGTCACTGCTGGGTTATTTCCCTCGCAAACTCATTCGAATATTTGAGGTAACCCCTTTTCTATCCCATGGCATGCCTAAGGGTGCAGTTGACATCAGGTTTGAGCCAGTCTGGGCCTAAAAGAAAAGAAAAAGGTTTTACGGATATGGAGAGAGCTTTTGCGTTTTGCTCTCCATATACCGTCAGTTAATTATTAGATATCTTGAAGTTATTAAAGTGTTTTTGCTAAAACCCACTGAGTAAATGAGTGCTCACGCCCCTTTTTTCCAAATGTTTTCAGGTTGAGATGCTGGGGATGTTGGTGGCTGTGGATGTGGGTTGGCTGCCAAGATTGTTTTGCTATTATCTGAATCTCTTTTGAAATCCCATGATGTTTCTGCTACTCTGATACACTTTTTCTATTTCTGTTTAAGTACTATTATGATTGTCAAACTCTAAGAATATTCCCAGACATGATTATATATATGTAAGATGCATACTAAGTTTACTCCGCTTTCCGAATATGTTTTCCTTTCGCCTATAAAAGGACTTATGTTTGATGGTATCTAATTAGTTAGTCGTTTTATTTCATTAAAACATGCTTCCTTATTAACCAAGTAAACCCGAGCATCACCACCTATCTTCCAAAGCATATCTTTGTTCTTAAACTCCTTTGTTAATCTTCTAACTTTATTCATTAATCCCTTAATAACACCCCGTTCCCATTCGTTAATCCCTATCTCGGGACTGGGCTGTTACAGATGGTATCAGAGCGGGTTTGCAACTCTGCAGACCTGTCTCTTTGTTTAAGATAAGCTAAGTGTTTATGTGAATATAAGTTATTCTTTGATAAGTTAAAGCAGCAACCCACAGCTCGCCATCACTCTCGTATCCTCAACCAAAAATCAAGGTATGATAGTATAGAAATTTTGGATGTTGGATTCATGATTTTTGGAATACAGGAATGGAAAAGATTTGAGCAAGCATACCTGTTTTATGGATAGGAGAAAAACCATGAGAATGAAATTCCAAGTAAAAGGTGTTCGGGTAAGACGATTTCCAAGATGGAAAGTTTGTGAAAAGATTTTTCAATCCCAGAAAGGCTTAAATTCATTTCTCGAAAATTTTGACTTAAACATGTATGTTTAAAGACTTTAGGCACCAAATTTTTTATAAAATTGTCAACTACTTATTAAAAAGGAGCTATGCATGCAAGATTAATCTAGACGTTAGTATGATCTCAGGAGGACCTTAGATCTCCCTTTTATAATCTAGACTGATTAAGTTATTCTCTTCTAGATGGTTAAGCGTCACTCGACAGCTAGGAAAAGTGTGCCTCTTTTTCGCCCTGTACAAGAAAGGGTCGAGAGGTTCAGAAGGGAGACATCGAATGGCAATGAGCAGTTGCTGTCGTATATGGCAAGGTACCTTAAAAGATGGGCTTGGGCAAACGGCTAAAGAGGAGAGCTCGGAAGCGTATCCGATTTGGAAACATGCATCCGCATGTGTGAGCACACGCCACCTGCTTCGAGGCCTATAATGTACCGTATTCTGCAAAGCACGATCACCCGCGATCCCGAGACGTACACAGAAATTGAAAATCTGACGGAGTTTTCATCAGCCTTGATGGCTCGTTGGGTATCAGAGTATGGCCACGTGCACGCCTTAGCCGAGCAGCAAGCAGATAAGCAAAACCCCTCTCTTGTGGTAGAGTTAGAACTGCAAAGGACGACTCTCAATAGTCCCCCTAGATTTCAAGCGCCACGCCCTCACGATGAAGGAACCTCAGGAGCAGGACCCTCAAATGTCCGGATCGTGAACCATACCGAGTCCCTATTTTTCTGCACTCCTCAAGTGAATCAGTGGACTCCTGTGTCCGCTTCTCAGGGTCTGGGATAGTGTATGCCCCATCAGTATCCCGAAGGGAGCGTCCGCATGAGAACGTTCAAGTTTAGCATCCCAGAGACCGTTGAAGTTGGAGACGAGGAAGAGGAGGATGAGGACCCGGAGGAGGGCGAAGAGGAAGTGGGGTCTCCATGTAAGGAGAAGGGGAAGGGCCCAGCTTATGATTGAGTGTTAGTAGGAAGTGTAGGAGGTGTTGCTGTTAAAGCACCTGGTTGTCTGATCTATCTGTTGTCTGTCTGTATTTCTGATGTCCGTTTAATCCGCTTTAACCAAGACTCTAATATGTAATATATACTTTAACCTCTCTAAACTCAAATAGCGGCAGTAAATTTTCCAGGAGACTGTCCTATTCTGTTTGTAACCTATAACTTATTCTATGTTATCGATGCCAAAAAGTCCTCATAATGAGGCAATTTTCCCATTATGTTTGAATGACGTTTAAATTTCCGCATTGTTTGATCTACCTTACGTAAATTAAAGACCTTATCAAAAGGCATCCTTGCTTTGTGCGAAGTCAATCAAGCATCGCTAATATCTAGTTCTTTAGGATGCTGCCCCGAAGACGTCAAGCTGAGAACGAAGATGAGAATGAACCCGAGCAAGTCCCAAACCTTAGTCCAAGAGCGGAAAGTGTGTTCCTCAAACACAACCCTCCATCGTTTAATGGTTTAGGAGATCCAATGGATACTGAAAAATGGGTTCGCTCCTTAGAGCGAATTTTTGATTTCATAGCTTGTTCGGAAGAAGTTAAGTTAAGTTGTGCTCTTTTCATGCTGACGGATGATGCGGACTACTGGTAGGAGTCCGTTCGAAGGACCATAACCCAGAGCAATGGGAGGACTATAGTTGGGAAGATTTCAAGCACGACTTATATCAGAAGTACATCCCAGATTGTTATCGAGAAGCAAAAGAGATGGAGTTCTGGAACATAAAGCAAGGAAATAAGACAGTGTCAGAATACGACAGAGAATTCAATCAATTGTCAAGGCATGTTCCACATCTAGTGGACACAGATGGGAAAAAAGCACACAAGTTCAAGAAAGGAGTTAGGTCCGAGATTGGCATAGCCCTCGCTGGGCAAAAAGACATGTCTTATGCTCGAACCTTAGCCAAAGCCTTAAGCATAGAAGCCATTCTCCCTCGAGAGAAAATTCAACCCCCTTAGCCATCTAGCCATCCAAAAGGAAAAAGAAAGTGGGAAGGATGAAGAAGAAATGACAAAGGAAAGAAACCCCACTGGCAAAGCCGAGAATCAGGAGTGCCTCGTAGTCAGCCTGGCAATACCTCTAGCTTTAGGCCGTGTCAAAGGTGCGGAAGGATGCATCCTGGAGTCTGCCGAGCAAATCAAACTGGGTGCTACAACTGTGGTGAAGAGGGGAACTTCCAGAGGGAGTGTCCGAAAGGAATCAACCGACGATCTCAAATACCACAACAACCCATGTACCCGCAGCCGCTTCAGCAACTTCTTGGAAATCAACCAAGGCTGCAGCAAGGAGGACCTCAGGGTCAAAGGCCGGGGATGAATCCAAGGCCGAACCAAAGACGAGATCAAAGGTCTAATCAAGGACAAAGGCCGCCTCAGCCAGTTCGTAGTTATGCTCTAAATCAGCAGCAAGATGCTAAAGCCCCAGGTAATCTGGCAGGTATGATTACCGTCCTCGAGACGCCAGTTTTAGCTCTCTTCGATATGGGAGCATCGCATTCGTTTATAGCTGAATTTGTTTGTAAGAAACTGAAGATAAAACCCGAGAATGCTGAGAATGCTCTTGAGATAAGTATCCCCTCCGGAAAGAGAATGATGTCTAGGAAGGTATGCTCTAACCTTGAATTGAACATAGAAGGGAAAAACTTTAAGTCAAATCTTTATGTGATAAAGATTCAGGACTTCGATATAATCCTAGAAATGGATTGGTTAGCCTCAGCTTATGCTTCCATAAGTTGCCCTGAGAGGGAAGTAGTGTTTCGATCACCCGGGAACCCGAGGTGAAAATCTACGGATCAAGGCTGGAAACCAAAATCCCAGTAATATCCACCCTAAAGGACACTAAGATGATAAGGAAGAATAGCTGCCAAGCCTTTTTAGTCAATCTAATAAGAAATGAGGAAAGAGAGCTTTCAATCGAAGACGTTCCAATCGTAAGAGAATACCCCGACGTATACCCAAAGGAGCTGCTAGGACTGCCTCCAGACAGGCAGGTATAGTTCGCCATCAAGTTGGAACCAGGAGCCGCCCTAGTTTCGAAAGCCCCCTACAGAATGGCACCTAAGGAGATTCAAGAACTCAAAGTTCAACTGCAAGAGTTATTAAACCTAGGTTTTATCCAACCTAGTGTGTCACCTTGGGGAGCTCCAATCTTGTTCGTAAAGAAAAAGGATGGTACATTAAGAATGTGCATCGACTATAGATAGCTCAATAAGCTAACCATCAAGAATCAATACCATCTCTCAAGAATAGACGATCTCTTTGATCAGCTCAAGGGAGCAAGTGTCTTCTCCAAGATAGACTTAAGATCTGGGTATCATTAGTTGAAGATCCGAAAGGAGGATATACCTAAGACTGTTTTTAGAACTCGCTATGGGCATTACGAGTTTGTGGTAATGCCATTCGGATTGACCAACGCCCCAGCAGTGTTCATGGATTTAATGAATCGGGTTTTTCACCCGTATCTAGATAAGTTTGTTCTAGTTTTCATAGATGATATCCTCATCTATTCCAAGGATGAAAAGGAGCATCAAGAGCACCTAAGAGTAGTGCTGGAGACGTTGAGAAGAGAAAACTTTTATGCTAAGTTTAGTAAGTGTGAGTTTTGGCTCAGGGAAGTTATGTTTTTGGGGCATATAGTTTCGGTAGAAGGAATCAAGGTAGATCCAGCCAAGATTGAAGTTGTAAGTAATTGGAAGTCTCCAAGAAACGTGAACGAGATAAGAAGTTTTCTAGGACTCGCTGGATATTATCGTAGATTCATCAAAGGATTCTCGACTATATCCAAGCCCATGACGCGATTGCTAAAGAAGGACTCCAAGTTCAAATGGACGCCTGAATGCGAGGAAAGTTTCCAAACTTTGAAGAAAATGCTAACCACAGCCCCAGTGTTGGCCATTCCGGAAGGGAATGAAGATTTCGTGGTTTACGCAGACGCATCAAAGAAAGGATTAGGATACGTACTAATGCAGAGAGGAAAGGTGATTGCTTATGCTTCAAGGTAGCTTAAGAATCACGAGCAGAACTACCCTACACATGACTTAGAGCTATCAGCAGTCGTTCATGCGCTGAAGATCTGGAGGCACTATCTCTACGGAGCTAAGTGTGAGATCTTCTCAGATCACAAGAGCTTGAAGTATTTCTTCGAGCCTAAAGATCTTAATATGAGGCAAAGGAGATGGCTAGAACTTGTAAAGGATTATGACTGCACGATTCACTACCACCCAGGCAAGACAAATGTGGTAGCAGATGTCCTAAGTAGGAAAGAGAAGGCAGAATTAGGACTCATTCTAGTCCAAGAGGATCTTCGTAGAGTGTTCGAGAAGTTAAGGATCGAGGTGCTAACACCACCCGAGACCATTCAAGCTCAAGTCGCTACGGTAGTCACTCAGACCGACCTAAGGCAAAGGATAATTGAAGCCCAGAGAGGAGACGAGTTTCTCAAAAAGAAAAGGCTAGAAGCACGATCTGATAGCTTGCAAGATTTCGTGGAAGCCTTCGATAACGCGCTCTTATTCAAATGAAGGCTTTGCGTGCCAAGCAAGGAAGAACTAAAGGAGGAAATCATGTGTGAAGTACATGACACTCCTTATACAACACATCCCGGAAGCACCAAGATGTACCAAGACCTCAAAAAGAACTTCTGGTGGAATAATATGAAAAGAGAGATAGCCGCCTTCGTGGAAAGGTGTTTAAACTGTCAACAAGTGAAAGCTTTGTATCAAAAACCTTCTAGGTTGCTTCAACCCTTCGAAATTCCTAAATGGAAGTGGGATCATATCAATATAGACTTTGTCGTAGGATTGCCAAAGTCTAAGCGGGGGAATACCGCTATTTGGGTAATCGTTGATCGATTATCTAAATCAGCACATTTTGTTGTTGTTAAAATGACGAATGGGCTAGATCAATTAGCCCAGTTGTATGTTAAGGAAGTTGTGCGTTTGCACGGAGTGCCGGCCTCGATTACATCGGATCGGGATACAAGATTTACATCAAGATTCTGGAGGAGCCTACAAGAAGCAATGGAATCAAAGCTCAATTGCAGCACAGCATTTCATCCTCAAACGGATGGCCAGTCTGAAAGAACTATTCAGATTCTGGAAGACATGCTTAGAGGAGTAGTCATCGATCAAGGAAGTAGTTGGGAGGAATTACTGCCTTTGGTAGAGTTTGCGTATAACAACAGCTACCAGTCATCGATCGGCATGGCCCCTTTTGAAGCCCTGTATGGAAAGAAGTGTAGATCGCCCTTGTATTAGGATGAAGTTGGAGAGAGAAGGATACTTGGACCCGAAATGGTCCAGGAAGCTGTCCAGAAGATCGAGCTTATTCGTCAACGAATCAAAGAGGCTCAGGATAGACAGAAGGCTTATGCGGATGAGAGAAGGACGGAGCTCAGTTTCGATGTTGGAGATAAAGTGTTCCTGAAGGTGTCTCCATCAAGAGGAATAGTTCGTTTTGGCAAACGAAGCAAGTTAAGGCCCAGATTTATTGGACATTTTGAGATTTTAGAAAAGGTGAATGAAGTAGCCTACAAGTTGGCCTTACCACCTAACCTGAGTAACGTTCATCATGTCTTTCATGTCTCAATGTTGAGGAAGTACGTGTTTGATCCAAAGCACGTGATTAGCAAAGAAGAAATAGTCCTGAATGAGGACTTAGCCTATGAAGAAAAGCCCCAGGCCGTTGTGGATCGAAAGATCTAGAAGCTGAGAAACAAGGAGATCGATCTTGTGAAAGTAATCTGGAACCAACATGGTTCAGAAGAAGCAACCTGGGAGCTTGAATCCCAGCTGCTCAAAAAGTACCCTGATATCGCTTATCATGGTTAGTAAATTTCGGGATGAAATTTTCTTTAAGGGGGATAGGATGTAACACCCCAGATTTTTAGATAAGGTTTAAGAGAATTGTTAATGTTAATTAATTAGTTAAGGAAAAAATTTAATTAAGTTAATTAAGGTTGGATATCAGTCACGACTTTAAGAGTCAGTTTCCATGAAAATCGTCTTTTCGGAAAGTATGATCTTAATTCTTTAATGGGCATTCGTGGTCTTGCTATAAAGGTTTTAACTCAAGGAGTATGCCGGTGTTTTCGGATTTTAAATCTGAAGTCATTTGAGTTTCCGGTGATGAAAAACGTATTTAAAAGGCGAATGAATAGTAACTTTTACGTGCGTTCGTGTTTTGAGAAATTTACAGAATGCTCCTCGTTGATCCGAGTCTAGTTCTGTCAGGCCTCTTTTATGGAAAATGACTCAAGGATTCCGATGGCGTTCACGGATTTCCATTCTGAGGTCAATCGAACCCTCAGGAGCAAAATCTGTTAGTCTGAGTGAATAGTAAAAAGTAATTCCAAAAAGGGAATCTCTGCTCGTCTTTCTTCTGACGACCCCGTCTTCTTCACGAATCAAGTTGGTTCACTAGTATTCGAGTCAACGAGTCTCCCGGTATTTATAGATTTCGTGTTTGAAGTCATTTGGACCGCGACATCGAATAAAGTAGCTTTTAACCGAACTCGGGGTAACTTTTGCAGTATTTCCGCACTGCAATGGCTTCCAATGGAAGCCAAAGCTTCTCCTATAAATAGAGGGACACCCCTTTGCATTCCTTTGCTCATTATTCATCCATTTCACTACTAAATGGAGAGGGTGAAAAGCTTTGAAAGCTGAGAAAGTTCTGTCGAAGTAAAAAGCGTTCTTCGTGAGTATTCTGCAAGACGACGAGCGGAGTGGCGTGGAAAGGATGCGGTGAGGGAATGTGCTAGGGGCGCCGTTGGGTCGTAGCAGGCGGCTCTGCCACCGTTGCGACTTGACGAGACGCCGAGCTAGCCATCTTTCTTCGACGCACCTAACTCCGTCCATTCTTGTTCGTTGGTCTCGACTCCATTTCTTTTTCATCTTTTAAATTCCACATTTACTTTTTGTTCTTTACGTTCTTCGTGTTCATCATTATTACTCGTTTACCTTCCGTCTAAGTTGTATTTCGATTTTTATTGAGGTTCCAAGATAATAACGGTTATGTTATATTTCTCGCTTTATTCCTGTCGTCATTATTCTTAAGATTAGCCTCATTTATTCCAATAAATTCCGTCAAAATATATTTAAGAGATTTCATTGTTATTCTAATTATTAAGCAGGATTATCGTGTTTATGCTGTTATAATGCCAAAATTATTTTGAAGTTAAAGCATGCTGTTGCATGTTAATTTCAAGTATGTTATTTTTTAAGAAATTTCGGGTTAAGTGTTCTTCGTGTTCGTCGAAAGAATCAACGAACACGAAGAACTCAGTTGAAGATCGCCCAGAACTGGGCTGAAGAGAGGAAAAGGGAGAGAGCCCCGTGGGGGGGTGGGAGGGGGGGTGCGCCGCTGCGCCACAACCCCCCCGGCTCTCATAGCCCGTCGGGGCTAGGGTGCCCACCGGCGCACCCAGGTGCCGCGGCGGGGGCTGCCCGCCGGTGCCCATGTGCGCCGCGGCGCCCCCCCTTTTCTCCGTGTTGTTTCCGCCAATTTTCCGCCTATTTTCATACGTACCCTCTTCCCGAGCTTTTCGAGCTTTTCAAATCGTGTTATTTCCAAGCTAATTTTCAAGTTTAAATTTAGAGAAGTATTCAAGTTAATTCCAATTTATTTCGAATAAACTATTCAAGTTATTTTCCGTCTAAAAATTTAGAAAAATCAAGACGAGAAGTTCCTTAAATAAAATAAAACCTTCTCGGAACCTTAAAAAGTCATAAAGTCCTGCTATCCATGCTTAAGTCCTAGCTAAGGGTATTTTTAGTTCGGTATTAATTAATTTCATGTTAATAGATAGAAATCTTCGAAGTCGCCCGCTAAGTCGATAATTCGACTTTTGTAGGAGGAAGTGAACCTCGTGGGAATTAGAAGAAGGATCACCAACTCGTTGCCTCATCTTCTGCTCCGTGATCAAGGTGGGTAAATCTATGCTCATCTAAAGTTTGAGCTAATAAGCTCTAGAAGCATATAGGGCAAATGAGATATCCAATAAAGCATTTTTGCTCTGCCTGATTGATCTTTGTACAAGGAAGGACGGAAGGAAGATATTATTTTATAATTGAACTCTCAAGTATGTTTAGAATATTTAGAAATGATAAGAAAATGCTAGAAATATTAAAGTATTGTTTATGCTTAGCTTGAATATTTAGAATTGTCTTAAGTTACAATTCGTACTTTATTTACGTTTATCTCCTCGTATTTAAATGTTATGCTTTGTTAAAAACTCGTGTAGTTAAGGATTAAGGATTGCCCTGTTAGGGTAGCGTTAAATCCCTTATAGGCCGAGATCATGTTATATTAAAGGATTAGTACCTAGACGTACTCTAGGATTGGTTTGATAGCAAGGTTAAGGAAGGAAGGAACTTAGCATTTCACTTAAGCAGGATTTGAGCTCAGAACTCTTAAGGGAGTCACTGCTGGGTTATTTCCCTCGCAAACTCGTTCGGATATTTGAGGTAACTCCTCTTCTATCCCATGACATGCCTAAGGGTGCAGTTGACATCAGGTTTGAGCCAGTCTGTGCCCAAAAGAAAAGAAAAAGGTTTTACGGATATGGAGAGGGCTTTTGCGTTTTGCTCTCCATATACCGTCAGTTAATTATTGGATATCTTGAAGTTATTAAAGTGTTTTTGCCAAAACCCGCTAAGTACATTAGTGCTCACGCCCCTCTTTTTCAAATGTTTTCAGGTTGAGATGCTGAGGATGTTGGTAGATGTGGATGTGGGTTGGCTGCCAAGATTATTTTGCTATTATCTGAATCTCTTTTGAAATCCCATGATGTTTCTGCTACTCTGATACACTCTTTCTATTTCTGTTGAAGTACTATTATGATTGTCAAACTCTAAGAATATTCCCAGATATAATTATATATATATATAAGATGCATAATAAGTTTACTCCGCTTTCCGAATATGTTTTCCTTTCGCCTATAAAAGGACTTATGTTTGATGGTATATGATTAGTTAGCCGTTTTATTTCGTTAAAGCATGCTTCCTTATTAACTAAGTAAACCCGAGCATCACCACCTATCTTCCAAAGCATATCTTTGTTCTTAAACTCCTTTGTTAATCTTTCGACTTTATTCATTAATTCCTTAATAACACCCCGTCCCCATTCGTTAAACCCTATCTCGGGACCAGGCTATTACACAAGGGGAATGGCTGAACTAAAGGAGAAAGCATATTCCCAAATATGTATTAAATTGGTAGGTCATTTTTACTTCTTTAGTGGAATAAAAGTAAAACTTAATTAATTTAATTATATCCTAAGTTGTTGGATATTGGATATTAAATAAATTAGTGGGTCAATTTAATATTCTTCTAGATCCCTGTTGTAGCCCAACCTGACTGAAAGTGGACTGGATATTGAACTTGAGATAGAGGCCCAACCCAGTAGGGTTGGGATGATGATTTTCGCCCACCTCTCTATATAATAAGGGGAGGGGGATGAAAATTCAACAGTTAATAATCAGCCTCTCTTTTCTCTCTCAAGATATCCACAGATTTCACAACCCCATCAGTAGTATACAGCCCACTCTGTATCTGATACTCAGTTCGGGAATACAACAGAAGATCTCGGAGTAAAATATTGTGGTGGCCGATCCTGTAGAGAAAAGGGATGCCAGTTTCACATTCATTCAACAGCAAGATTAGTCCTGTAATCTTGTCCTCAGACCGTCTGATAATTGTAAGAAATTCGGATCTATATTTTCTGCTTTATTAGATTCATTTTGCATGGTTTTGTGCTTGACATGTATAAACATGCATGAACATAAAAATATGATTTGCATGAACATGGGATTAATGAACATCCAATAGATCCTACGGTGGTTTAATTCGAAAAAATCTCAACACTATCAACTAATTCTGTCGAATTATATCTCTCAAACATCAAATATTTAGATTGAAAAATAATCAATATGCAGAAATTACAAAAAAAGGGGGAGAGAGAGAGAGATGTTTATATACATACCCAAAATGTTTACCCAAAATGGTTTTAGAGCTGTTGGAAATACTGGAGGCTTAGGAGGTTATGATGAGTGAACAAGTTAAGATTTTGCATTTCACATGTCTCAAAACCAATATCCCCCTGCTCCTCACTCAAATCTGGTTTCTTGTAGATAGAGATGCATAATAGTTAAAACCACCCAAAAAACAAAAGAAAGTGTACATGAAAATTCAACTCTATGATGTGTTGTGTTTATATCCAAAGGTAGGTGGAACAATAGAGAAATGAAAGCAGAAACAATTTTGGGTTGGAAATAATTAGATATTACTCCATATATTGGATATATATATATATATATATCAAAGATATTAACACTCAAATTTTGACTATCAAAACAGATTTAATTAATTAGTCCACAACCTTGGAGTATCCAATAGACATCTTGTATCAAGCATTCAGAAGGGAGCCTCCGAGATTTGCACAAAAACTGATTGTCATGATGAGGAACATCATCGGATACATCGACAATAGCCCACGAGCCTTGCTTAATATGCTGACCGAATCTGAGGAAATATAACTGCCTTTTCGGAACCAAGGCTGAGAGAACTTGCATCTCTTCATACATCTGTCACTCCACAAATAGTCAGCAGAAGAAAAAATCGAACAACACGAAAATGTAGAACTTAAAATTATATATCCTTAATTACTTGTTGCAATGTGCCACTCAGACTCCCTAGCATTGCAGATGATGTCACCTCAATAATTTTAGCTCTTGACACAATTTTAGGAAATAATTCCGCCCATTTTTCATAGATTATTAGAGACCAATGTAGCAACAAAACAACATTAATAAAAAGAGAGTTTAGAAACAAAAATCATATATGTTCATATGGAGATGAAGGAGAAACTAACTAACTGGATCCATAAACATGTTGACTAGTGCTAAAATGTTCATTATTACAACACCAGAACCTCTGGAAGCCTCAATCCGAATACTAGGATTTTTCATGTGACTAGGCTCTGGAAAAGCCTCTCATAGCCTCTAAAAGAAATTAACATGTTCTACAGCTGTCTTCTCATTTGGGATTTGTTGCTTCAGATGTGTATCGTATCATTACCGTCGTCTGGCACAACCAGTCTCGATTTTGGTGATGTATTAAAGTTTTTACATCAATTATGAAATCAATGGATTAACTAATTACCGATTATATGTTGTAGACATTCCTATTGTTTATATTGAGCAACCAAATCCTACAAATCCTAACTAAACAATCCACTTTTGTATATCCTGTTTTCTGTTGTATCTACTTGTATTTCTCATCGTATTTCTTTGCCCTCATTTTGGCTTTAGCATTCTTGAACTGAAGGCTCCATCTATCTTTTCCATCCTCTTCTCATGTCTTTGTTTTTTGGCGTGAACACTAGAGAATTTTAACGCCTTGAACTCCTTCAGGTAACAAGAAAATAGATGCCATTGGTATTAAAGTACCAAAATGGATTACATATCACGGATTGGCATTGAATGTCACCACAGACATAACACCCTTACCGGATTGTCCCTTGTGGGATAAGGGATCGTCAAGTTGGAAGCGTGAAGGGGCTTCTGAATGAAAATGGGTTCGGAGTAGAAGATAATCATTGCAATGATGATCAAGATTTGATGTATACTACATGTAAGTTGCTAGATAGGGAGTTCCGTGACATTTTCCAAGTCGACTTCTTCCAGAAATCTGTACAAGAAATGCGTAATTGAAAACGTTTGGCAAATGATCTAGGAAAGAAAACAGAGCTTCATTTGCATCTTCTTGTGTGTGCAGAATCTACTGAGGAAACATGGTTTAAGCAGATTCCCCATTTTTACTGATCCTCAGTAATTTTTACAGTCTTTCCATTTCTCCTATGTCGTGGTGGGTTTCTGTTCAAAAAGGTACATGATGAATGCACGTCGTAACAGAGAAATGTGTTCTTTTTTGGGACATAATGAAATGTCAAAATCTTATGAAAAAAAAAATGAAAGAAGACCTTAAATTATTTCCGACTAAGTTGAGATATTTTGAAAAAAGAGGTTTTCAGAAATCCAACTGGTGGTGTGGATAAGGCACCCATCCATTTTATCTTGGGACCATATATTTTTACTAATATCTTCATTCTGTTAAGGAATGCCATCTGAGTTCATCTCTGGAAGCAAATGGTACAAGCTATAGCTGTAATGAGTTTCTTCTGCACAAATCCACTGCTCAAAGGCTTCATCACTCTTACTCAAGAAAATGCTGCATTCGCCCCTTTGCACAAGAAAAACAGTCCACACAGGATTCTGAAATTCGGGGTGTCGAAGGCAAATTTGAGCCAAGGAAATGTGCTTTCAGCTGTTGAAGCGTTGGAAGAGATGGCGAAGAATCATATTCTTGCGGACTCAAACCATGTGTTAGAACTCATGCAGTTCACTATAGACATGGAATCTGTGGAGGGTGGTGACAGGATTTACAAATATGTTATGAGATTCTCCTCCGATTATGCCAAATGAAACTACATTTTCTGGTGTTCTGAAAGCATGTGAGATTCTGGGGGATGTGGAGAAATGGAGAGCATATTTTGCATCAATGGGCAAGGATTATGGTATTAGTCCCTCCTTGGAACACTACGAAAGCTACATTAATCTTGTCATAAAGTCAAGCAGAAAAGCAAAAGCAGACGATGCAAGAGATATCCACCCTTGAATGCCTGTTCAACTGGAGCAGCAGGTGGTAGAGTCACTCGAAAAACAGTTTCAAGTTACCCAGCAGCACAAGGTGAAAAGCAACCAGAGGATGAAGGAGAAGTTGGTTTCAAGACAAAATCGAGCACCTACTGACAAAAGCATGGCTCGTAGCAAGCTGATTTCCTTGAGCAAGAAGGCCAAGGAAGCTGGTTATGTACCCGATATGAGGTATGTCCTCCATGATATCGAACATGAAGCAAAAGAGAGTTCTCCTTTATCACAGTGAAAGATTGGCTATTGCGTACGGGCTTATTAGTACGCCTCCGAGAACTATGCTGAGGATCATCAAGAACCTGAGAATTTGTGGGGACTGCCACAACTTCATCAAGATCTTGTCCAGTTTCGAGAATAGAGAATTTATAATAAGAGATAATAAATGATTCCATCATTTCAAGGATGGAGAATGTTCTTGTAGAGACTTCTGGTAGAAAAATTTCACCATTTGGTTATTGTAAATATCTATTTATTAGATGCAAGGCCAGAAAAGTAGAGCAAATTCGTAAAAACGCATAGATAAATAGTTGATAAAAGCCTATAATTGCTGTAATTCATCTGTATTTCAGGCGTAGTTGGTTAGTTTATGTATCAACAATATTTGAAATCTCTGTGCAGCACAAAACAAGATAAGCTGAACACTACATTCCCTAAACAAGGAAATATGGAAGAGTGTATCGACCAAACGAGATGCGAATAGATCTCTATATACATCAGTAGTTCTCTGCAACTGGCCTGGACGGAAAGAGCCGCAGTAGAAATGTTAGCAAAGACCAGAGACAAACCACACCTAGGATCCGGAAAGTCACTATCATTGAAATCAACGCCCCAGTTCTTTCCATAACTGCAGGGGTTACAGATGCCTCCCTCATCCCATATATTAACTTCTCGATGAAACCTGTAGCCCTCGTCAACTGATATATCCTATACACCTGAGGATGATGCAAATATCTTAAGCTGTTACTCCCATTTGAATGAAGATAATGAAAAATCAATTGAAGTTGTCTTGTACCTCAAAGATAATAGGTATAAGAGGCCAACAGGATGAGCCATTTCTGTCAAGAGATTTCTCAAAAACATATTGAGCCAAACAGCCAGTTAATAAAGGAGCGACTGAAACCAATGCTGAGTATCCGAGCACTGGCCAGGTAACATAAACAGCAATAAGTGGAGCAAATACTTTGAAGCCCATTGTAAAGAAGGCGGATGTCAGATATCCTTTAAGTCCTGTGATGAGAGACCATCTTCTGGGGCTAAACTCGAGATATGGCTTTTGAACACGTTCAGTTACAAACAAAAAGATAGCAAGTCCAGCATAAAAGATTATCTCAGTTGAGAAGGAAGAAACAATTTCTGCACCAACATTGACATTAAACTTAGTTAATGTTTGCAATCTTAAAATGTATTTCTTATACAGAGGTTGACAATGTAAAACCCTGACCCTCTGACATTCTTAAAAAAAATTCCTAGCAAGTGTAAAATACTAGGGACCTGAACGGGAACAGAGGACTTTACTACATAGTCTACATTCAATAAGTTAGACAACTAAATTGACACTTTTCTATCATACGTGAGGGAAATGCAAATAACGAATTTATTCTAGTCATTGTTTCTTTAGTGCACAAGCATCACATATATGAGATTATAAACTAGATAAATAAATGCTTTCTACAGACATCCATAACCTTTCGAGTAATGAGAACATCATCAGACCAGTTTTGCTTCGTTACACAATTCAATCATAATCTATCCTTCAGCATCTATCTCTTATCAAACGCTCATTTCCTGAAGTTTACTTACTCACAAATAAGCTAAGATAAATTTTCAATAACACAAACCCACATATTTTGAAACCCGAGATTTTAGCATGCCGAACCTCAAGCTGCTCAGTAACTTTTAACATTTATCTGTCAGCTTCTTTTAATTCCATTTCTCCATATCATAAACAAAAATCATGTGTAGATATACATCAGGCGAACGAAAGTCAAGCTAAACCACCCTGATTACGGCAAGTTCAACGATGTCATTGGTAGTGTGTTACAGATCGATTCATAGAATGGTCTCTATATTTTGTATTTCTGTTATTATCTTTATTTTTCTTATTTAATATAGTTATTTTAGGTTAAGTTACTTTTAGGGTTAGAATATTGAAATGGGGCTAATCCAGCTTGGGCTTCAAGTTTAGGTTATTTCTTTTGTTATTTAAGTAGGAGGTTAGTCGTCATTGAGATCATCGAAAGATCATTAGAAAATTGAGGAACCCACTTGGCTTTAGGCAGGAAGTTTCTTCCTGATCGGCGCTTGGTGCTTGGGCAGGCTTCGGCCTGAGATTTTGTTATTTTCTGTTCGTTCTATTCCACTTTATTTATTTTCTCTAAGTAATTTCACCCTTAACTCTATCAATTGGTCCGACCTGCCGGATCAAAAGATGGAGAGGACGAAGACGATAGAGAAGGGTGTTGACTTGTGTGCAAAACTCGATCGCATGTCGGAGAAGATCGATAGCCTCCTTGTGTTGCTAATGCAATACGGTCGTCGGGAAGGACTGCTGCCTCACGACTACATGGTCCCTCAGGTTCAGAACGGTGCTAAACCAGCTGCAACGGTGCCCCATATCTCCTCCTCGACATCGCCTGCTCCTCTTGTGGTTGTGGCCCCTGTTCCAGCCCCTCTAGCAACTGTTGTGCCTGTTTCTCTCCCAGTGATGGCACTTTGCCCCGTGACAACACTTTCTCCTCTCCCTATTACGACGTTTGCCCCTCCTAAGACGCCGCCTGCTCCTTCCCTCCCCACTCATCTTCCTATGACTGAACCAGCACCTGCACCTATTCCTCTGCATACTCCTCGGGCACCTGTTCCTCCACCTGCTCCGATTCCTCCACTGGTGATGAAGCCCACTCCCCTCTCTTTGAAGGCGCATGGTCTTTCAATGGTTGATATGTCTGTTCCTGTACGTGAACCCATTCTACATTCAATGGGTCTGGACAACCAGCTCAATGATACTAGACAATACACTATGGGAGGTGCAACAGTCGGTATGCTTGGAGTAAAGACTTGGGATGTCTTTTGAAGTACAAAGGTTGCAGCGACTTACAGCCTTGAGGACAAGGCTGTTTTGAACGGGGATGGAATTGTTACAGATCGATTCATAGAATGGTCTCTATATTTTGTATTTCTGTTATTATCTTTATTTTTCTTATTTAATATAGTTATTTTAGGTTAAGTTACTTTTAGGGTTAAAATATTGAAATGGGGCTAATCCAGCTTGGGCTTCAAGTTTAGGTTATTTCTTTTGTTATTTAAGTAGGAGGTTAGTCGTCATTGAGATCATCGAAAGATCATTAGAAAATTGAGGAAGCCGCTTGGCTTTAGGCAGGAAGTTTCTTCCTGATCGGCGCTTGGCGCTTGGGCAGGCTTCGGCCTGAGATTTTGTTATTTTCTGTTCGTTCTATTCCACTTTATTTATTTTCTCTAAGTAATTTCACCCTTAACTCTATCATAGTGTTGTGGATGTAATGGCCTAGAGATATGAATTAAAATGTACACCTAATAAAATGGCCAAGAGATATGAAGTTTCTGAAACTTCAACTCGTGAAAGAAATATCCAAAATTATATGGGATACTTCAACTGAGTTGTACCGAAACATTTATAACACGGGCTACCCAAGTATCATGTCCATTAATTAAGGCAAACAAATCCAGACAATGGATAGTAAGAAGAAGCCTTAGTTTGCTAAATAATCAAGCCTAGTTTGCATTCGCATATTAGCATATAGTATTCAGACATGATATCAGGGAAGCATTCATTTCATACTCAGTTATCCCATTGCAAACTACAAATGGAGCTTATAACAAGTATTACAACAACACTACCAGATAGCTGGGAAGTCAGAGCATTACTTAGTTATACCAGACTACAAATGGAGATTATATAATAAGTATTACCAACAACACTGCAGATACATTAGTCAGTCACACAATATAAAAGATAAGTAACTTCAAGAATGATTATGTTTTCAGCAAATGATTATTTAGCAATCTTATTAGGAACCAAAAAGCAACCATCAATGCCAGCATTATAGGCCATTAAAGGAAGGAAGATAATACCAGCGAAAACCTCATTCTTGAAAGCATCCTCAACGGCACTGGCAACGAAGAACTGGGGAACAACTAATGCTGAAATCAAAGCAACGGGGGCCAAAGCCCACAGTATGGAGCCAGTGCCTTCCTTAAACGGCGTTGAAACCAATTTACTCTCCTCAACTGACTGGTGACTCAACCCGCCAAAAGAAACAGAACCCGACTTTCCCCGAAATGGATCCGACCCTTTCCTTGCAAAAACCCGAAAATCCCACTTCCTAGGAGAAATCAAATTTGCAGCGCGTTCAGCAACCTTACATCTTAAAGATGGCACAACAGCTGAAAAGCAGGAAATATAAAAGGAGCAGAAAAGAAAAAGATCAGCTTCCCATATTCTATGAAATAAATAGCACTAGGGAACCCAAATAAAATGAGAACGGCATTCTTTATCAAAAGAATGAGACCAAAAGTAGGGAAACTTACACTTGACCTCAACTTGAAATCCGGGTATTTGCCTTGTCAAGCCAGTATGACTTCTGTGATGCTTGCTAACCTATGAGTGTTTGTGTGTGTGCGTGTATAAAAATCAATTTATGAAGATTATTGCGAGGAATTGAGAGACTGAAGAAAGACCACTTACGGCGTGAAATTGGGGAGGTGAAAAATGGATTGGCGGAGGCCAACTTCGAAGGAAACCAGATCCAGATTGCAGCTTCATTTTGAGTTCTTGGGGTTTGAAGGGTGGGGTTTTAGCAGAGTTCAATTATCCTAAAACCTTTGCTCTGCCCCTTCGGGATTCGGCTGCCATGATGATGTAACTTGTAAATAGTAATGGGCAGGTCTACTAGTTAATCACTTAATCGTAACAAGTATCGCTTAAAAAAACAAAAATATCACTTGTATAGTTGAAAAATATGGGTCATAAAAAAAATAAAGAAAAAATTATGAAAATCAGTATTAATTGTAAGTTGTAACACAAAAAAATATTCCTTGAATTCTTAAAAAATATTACCTATTTTGACCTTATTTTTGGCCAACGTGTGTTGACTCGATCAATACATCCGATATACATCTTATATACATCACAATTTGTTAATTGTAATTGCATTATCCTAAATAATAAATATTTTTCTAAATGCACCAATAATTTTTTATTGCGGCGTTTTTAAATTCTAAATACATCACTAAATTTTTTTAACACACCACTATTAAAATTAATTCAAAAATATATAATTGTTAATTTATTTAAATATCATTTTAATTAAAAAATATTTAATTAAAAATCGATTAAAATATCAAAAGAAATGAAAAAAATAAAAAATGACTCTCCTGCCCACTTCATCCTCACTCCACTTTCTCTCCAGCTCTCATTTACCCAAGGTCAAATCTGAAAATAGCCAACTACGTTTCGAAAAACTTTTTGTCCACAAATTTCATAACACTATTATAACCATTTTTATGATGGATTTACGAACAAATCTTTAATGAAATCAATAAAATCAATAAAAGAAATTAAAAACAAGAAATAAAAAAGAGAATGTACGTCTTCTTCTCCAAGTTTCTATTTCATTATGTCGTCGCCCCATCACTTCCTCCGGAAACCTACCTCTGCTCCTCTCCCGAGTGTCTCTCAATTGAACCAACAACCCATAACTGTCGCCCATTTCCTTCCTCACATCCTCATATCTCTTTTAACTAAATAACTCATCACCGGAACAGACGCAACAACTCTTGTCTTCTCTCACTTCTTTTCTTTCTAATATGATTCTAGGTGGGGTGCCGATGATCAAGTTCAAATGTCTGAGAGATTTGCGCAAAGGAGGCTTGAATGCACAGAGATCGCGAGTAAGACGAAGGAGCCAAGCCTGTGATTCGCGAGTGATGTGGCAGTCGCGAGTTTGGTCGCGAGTCAGGCTGAGGACCAGTTTCTGGAATGATACGACCCTAGGTGGGATGCTAATGATCGAGTTCGAGTATTCGGGGGCAGAGGTGACACGCTATTTATTTACAAATAACACGTACTACAAGTGCACGGTGCTATTGTAATGCATAGGTGAGCAAGAGTATCGTATCCCACAAAGACTACATTTACTTGTTTTTATTCACATGCACTTAATTAATATCTAGACACTAAATACTCGAATAAAGAGGAATAAAATAAAACAAGCATAAAATAAAAGACACAACAAATAAATACTGAAATAAACAAATAGGCGAAAATACTAGGTTTTAGGGAAAATGAATTTACTACATCATTCTACTATATTCATTGATTCTCTCAACCAGACTAATTATTCATGTCTTTAATCTATCAATGGTGGGGGATCACTGCATATACCATAACATAGATATAATGAGCATGTACTTAACTGTGGTCGGTTCTTCACACATGTCATTACTTCTAATCAAGTTCTCGAAGATCTATTCAACCCTATGTGATACTTGTTCACTTGGTCGGTCCTTCCAAGCACACATAATCTGATTTCTATCTTTCTATCATTAATCCTTCTCTGGTTAGTACTTCATATTAACGATTAGCATGCATAAATGGTGATCATGCATCCATACAAGATATAAAATAAATCATAAAAATCAAACCCCGAGAGATAGCAGGAAGAAAAAGTAATCAAATCATATATAAAAATCCATAGGTTCCAATCCATAAAGCCTAGCTACAAATTTAGCTAGACATAATAAAGTAAATAAACATCATCAGAGTTTTAGTATTCATGACAGAAAATATAAAGAAAACTGAAAACAAGATGTTAATCAGTGCCTCCGTCTTCTCTGCAATGGTACTTCATCTCTAACAACCCTTAACATCTCCTCTTGAGTAGACGTCAACTTCTTCTCTTTTTCTCTCTTCTTGGGCGTCTCTTCTCTCTTCCGTTGTGCATATACTGTCTTGGGTGTCCAAAAAGTCGTATATGTGTGTATCAAAATGGAGGCTTTTATATGTAGGTTGGAAACCTTGAATTGGACTGAAAAAATTAAGTTCTCGCGGATCCGTCACACCCGGGTCGACCCAAAACTCTATTTTTACATAAGGTCGAGCAAGGCCAGATGAGCCAAGTCGACCCATTCCTTCACATTTTACACTAGGTCAGGTCGACCGAGCTCTCTTAGGTCGACCCACCCCTGTTTCGAGTTGGGTTTCGAAATTCTTTGGGTTTTGATAACTTAATTCGATCCGTTAGGCTTCCATTAAGTATTTAATTAAGCCCAAAAGATGAATTAAACACCCTAACTCATCTTGTCCATATTCACTAATTTTGCTCCAAATATACAACGAAATCTCAACAATTACAGCAAAATTAATAAACACGTCAAAAACTCCAAATGATAATAAAATGAGCACAAGAGCTATATAAAATACACAACTTCGCATAATAAAATGCATCAATTCATATCCAAAAGTTATGTATAATACACATATGTCAAGAGACACGAGTTGCAGCACGAGCCCGACCGTGAGTGAACCGATTGTGCCAAATGGCACGATGTGCAACGCAAGTGGAGGTGCGAGCAAATTGCACTGACACAGAGCGGTGTTTCGCTTTGGTTCGGGCGCGAGTTGCAGCTCAACCTATGGTGCGAGTGTGCTCGTGTTACGCCCAGTTGGACTGTTACAGATTTATCCGATTTTATTTAAGTATTTCCTTTTCAGACTAGGTTTTGACATTAGGGTTTTGCACAATTTTGCCCACATATATAAAGGCTTGTTCTAAATTATTTGAGACAATTTTTTGTTGATTATTGAAATTGAATTTCTCTGTGGAGAAATTTATTGGAATTCTGTGTGAATTCGTCTATCGAATTATCAAACAGATTACCATCCTTGTTTGTGGCGTCCTCACTTTTAATCCGCAATTCGAGTTTCCAATCACAGTTAGGTCGAGATTGTTCGTGATTATCGGTTCCTCTGCATTGTGAGAATTGGAAACGCGAACTTGGATTATATGTGTAGACGCTACAAACGGGGATGTTGAATCCGTTTGATAAGTCGAATAAATCTTATAGTGTATTGTGAAGCTCAGATAATTTCTCTAGATAGAAAAAGATGTTAAACTCACGTTTAATCTACAAATAATAATGAATAATCTGTTCCAAAATAATGTTTACAACCCTTATATATGTTGGACTAAAAATAGGTAAAACCTTATTAAAGTTCTAAACCAACTAGGAAACAAAAACAAGCCCAAATCCAAAAATAAATAAAAATCTGAAAAATAGTAGTCATTCCCGAGTTCGGTAGCGAACATGTCACTTGTGAATTAGCTCGCTGCTCCACGTGCTGCCGAGTGGCACTCAGTTTATGTCCACATCAGCACTCGCTACTCAGCTCGAGACTGCAACACAGAAGTACCCCCCTCAGTCACGACTTGGACTGTACAGTTCGCGACCTGAGTCGCGGTTCGCCTTCAGTCGCGAATCCTCTGCAGCAATCAGCACCCTCCATTTGGGCTCGGGTTCAACTCTTTCAACTGGTTTCCTTAATCAACACATGATTCTTATACAGTTGAAGTAATTAATAGATTTAGTTTGGGACGGGGTGTTACATGTACATTGTTATTACCCAAGATATCGAATTCGATCTACGAAAAGATCTCACCCATTGATAAATCAAAGTAACAAACAACGCACACATATGTTCGCCAATATCACATGAGTTCAGAACCCAAACTCTGTGGATCTTTATTCTCTCAGTAACTGGGTCAGAGACAGAGAATAGTATCCTATCGTGATCCTCCTCAATACACTAACAAATGTACTAGAATAATCAGTTAGTCATAATAAACTAACTTATCAGATTATTCTACGGTGTACCGATGGTGTGTTCAGGACCATCTAAGCCGTGAGCTCTTTAATAGAATATAAGGTTCTAATGATATGATCTTATCGTGTGACTCCCCACACCATATCATCTACAATGTAAGTATATGGAACATTGCATAAAATAATTATAGAACATAATCTAAATGCAAACAGTGACTGCAATAACTTTCATTTCATATCATCATATCATTAGAAAAGTATACAAAGACAAGTCTTCCAGTATACAAAACTAACAATCTCCCACTTATACTTAAAGCATGTCTTTCAAGCATAATAACTAACTGGCTAACTCTCCAATCAAAACTATCAACTCAAACTATGCCACCAGGTCTGCATCTCACTCCATTTTCTCCACGTGACCATCAAACTTCCCACAGCCGAAGCATATGGTACTTTCTTCATTTTCTCTATCTCAGACTGTGTTTGGGGACACATTTCATTGGATAGATGAATTCCATGCCTGTAAGGTATAAAACCTTTCTTGGAATTTTGCATGCCAAACCTAGCTAGCACTGTATCGATATAAGTCACCTGGGACAGACATAACATCCTTTTCTAGCGATCTCGAATGATCTTAATGCCAAGGACATGTTTGGCTTCACCCAGATCTTTCATATCGAACTGCTCGGACAACCACACCCTAATGTTCGACAACGCCTTCTTACTGTTTCCAATAAGTAAGATGTCATCAACATAAAGTACGAGGAATGCCACCACATTTCCGTCACATTTCTTGTACACACAGCTCTCATCTGGACTTTGAACGAATCCATATGACTGGATAACCTCATCAAATCGGATGTTCCAAGATCTCGATGCCTGCTTAAGTCCATAAATGGATCTCTTAAGCTTACACACCAAGTGCTCTTGGCCCTTAGCAATGAATCCCTCGGGTTGCTTCATGTGGATGTTTTCTTCAAGACTTCCATTTAGGAAAACTGTCTTGACATCCATATGTCAGATCTCATAATCCAAATAAGCGGCAATAGACTAGAGAATCCGGATTGACTTAAGCATGGCTACCGGTGAAAAGGTTTCCTCATAATCGATCCTTTCTTTCTGAGTATACCCTTTTGCCACCAATCTTGCCTTGAAGGTTTCAACCTTCCCGTCAGATCCTCTCTTGCGCTTGTAGACCCACTTATAGCCAATGGGTTTTACCCTATCTTGTGGTTCTATAAGTTCCCAGACTTGATTGCGATCCATAGATCCAATCTCAGACTCCATTGCAGTTTACCAAGAATCCGCATCTTTATCTCGGATTGCCTCGTCATAGGTCCTGGGATCCAATTCATTGAGACCCTCTGGGAAATTTGAAGCCTCTCTAAGACCAATGAATCGATAAGGTTGGCGTACAACCTTCCCACTGTGACGAGGCAGTTCATGTACTTCTGTGACACGTTGTGCAGTGTTTGGTGGTTCCTTTTCTTGTACAACTGGTGTAGGATTCGATCCTCCTCTTAACTCCTCAAGGATGATTTGACTCTTTGGTTTGTGGTTTATAACATAGTCTTCCTCTAAGAATCGAGCATTGGTGCTAACAATGATCTTCTGATCCTTAGGACTATAAAACAAACCACCTTTCGATCCTCTAGAATATCCAACAAACAGCCTTACATTAGTACGAGGAGCCCGCTTATCAGCTTCCTTGTCCAACACATGTGCTGGACTACCCCAAATCCGAATATGGTTCAAACTGGGCTTTCGTCCAGTCCATAGTTTTGTGGGTGTAGCAGAAACTGATTTCGATGGAACCAAGTTGAGAATATAGGCTACCGTTTCCAGAGCATACCCCAGAACGAAATGGACATCATGCATACATTGTTATTACCCAAGATATCGAATTCGATCTACAAAAAGATCTCACACATTGATAAATCAAAGTAACAAACAACGTACACATATGTTCGCCAATATCACTCACATGAGTTCAGAACCTGAACTCTGTGGATCTTTATTCTCTCGGTAACTGGGTCAGAGACAGAGAATAGTATCCTATCACAATTCTCCTCAATACACTAACGAGTGTACTAGGATAATCAGTTAGTCAAGATAAACTAACTTATCAGATTATTCTACGGTGTACCGATGGTGTGTTCAGGACCATCTAAGCCGTGAGCTCTGTAATACATTACAAGGTTCTAATGATATGATCTTAGCATGTGACTCCACACACCATATCATCTACAATGTAAGTATATGGAACATTGCATAGAACAATTATAGAACATAATCTAAATGCAAATAATGACTGCAATAACTTTCATGTCATATCATCATATCATCAGAAAAGTTTACAAAGACAAGTCTTCCAGTATACAAATCTAACAATCTCCCACTTATACTTGAAACATATCTTTCAAGGATAATAACTAACTGGCTAACTCTCCAATCAAAACTATCAACTCAAACTGCGCCCTTAGGTCTGCATCTCACTCCGATTTTCTCCACGTGACCATCAAAGCTCTTATCCGCTAGGCTCTTCGTGAATGGATCAGCCAGGTTATCCTCCGATGCAATCTTGACCACCGCCACGTCTTCAGTCTTAATGATTTCTCGTATAAAATGGTACTTTCTCTCTATGTGTTTACTTGCCTTGTGGGCTCTGGGTTACTTCGAATTTGCCACTGCACCAGAGTTATCACAGTATATCATGATAGTCTTAGGCAAATCAGAAACCACGCCAAAGCTCACTAGGAACCTACGGAGCCAGACAACCTCTTTTGCAGCCTCAGAGGCAGCTACATACTCGGCTTCCATGGTGGAATCCGCAATGCATTTCTGCTTAATGCTCCTCCATGCGATGGCTCCACCTCTTACTGTAAACACATAGCCCGAGGTAGACTTACTCTGATCTTTGTCGGATTGAAAATATGAGTCTGTGCAACCCAAATGCACTAGACTATCAGAGTCCTTTAAAGGTACTTGAGAATGTTTTTGACCGCAGCCCAATGACCTTGTCCAGGGCTAGACTGATATCTGCTTACAATGACAACGACATAGCATATAGGCCTAGTGCATAGCATGGTATACATCAAACTTCCCACAGCCGAAGCATATGGTACTTTCTTCATTTTCTCTATCTTAGAATGTGTTTGGGGACACATTTCCTTGGATAGATAAATTTCATGCCTGTAAGGTATAAAACCTTTCTTCGAATCTTACATGCCAAACCTAGCTAGCACTGTATCGATATAAGTCACCAGGGACAGACATAACATCCTTTTCTGGTGATCTTGAATGATCTTGATGCTAAGGACATGTCTGGCTTCACCCAGATCCTTTATATCGAACTGCTCAGACAGCCACACCCTAATGTTCAACAATGTCTTCTTACTGTTTCCAATAAGCAAGATGTCATCAATATAAAGTACGAGGAATGCCACCACGTTTCTATCACATTTCTTATACACACAGCTCTCATCTGGACTTTGCACGAATCCATATGACTAGATAACTTCGTCAAATCGGATATTCCAAGATCTCATTGCCTGCTTAAGTCCATAAATGGATCTCTAAAGCTTACACAACAAGTGCTCTTGGCCCTTAGCAATGAATCCCTCTGGTTGTTTCATGTGAATGTTTTCCTCAAGACTTCTATTTAGGAAAGCTGTCTTGACATCCATCTACCAGATCTCATAATCCAAATGAGCGGCAATAAACAAGAGAATTTGGATTGACCTAAGCATAGCTACCGACGAAAAGGTTTCCTCATAATCGATCCCTTCTTTCTGAGTATACCCTTTTGCCACCAATCTTGCCTTGAAGGTTTCAACCTACCCGTCAGATCCTTTCTTGCGCATGTAGACCCACTTACAGCCAATGGGTTTTACCCCATCTTGTGGTTCTATAAGTTCCCAGACTTGATTGCGATCCATAGATCCAATCTCAGACTCCATTGCAGTATACCAAGAATCCGCATCTTTATCTCGGATTGCCTCGTCATAGGTCCTGGGATCCAATTCATTGAGACCCTCTAGGAAATTTGAAGCCTCTCTAAGACCAATGAATCTATCAGGTTGGCGTAAAACCTTCCCACTGCGATGAGGCAGTTCATGTACTTCTGTGACACATTGTGCAGTGTTTGGTGGTTCCTTTTCTTGTACAACTGGTGTAGGATTCGATCCTCCTCTAAACTCCTCAAGGATGATTTGACTCCTTATTTTGTGGTTTATAACATAGTATTCCTCTAAGAATCGAGCATTGGTGCTAACAATGATCTTCTGATCCTTAGGACTATAAAACAAACCACATTTCGTTCCTCTAGGATATCCAACAAACAACCTTACATCAGTACGAGGAGCCAGCTTATCAGCTTCCTTGTCCAACACATGTGCTGGACTACCCTAAATCCGAATATGGTTCAAACTGGGCTTTCGTTCAGTCCATAGTTTTGTGGGTGTAGCAGGAACTGATTTCGATGGAACCAAGTTGAGAATATAGGCTTCCGTTTCCAGGGCATATCCCTAGAACGAAATGGGCAACTCAGAATAACTCATCATCGATCTGACCATCTCTAACAGTGTTTAATTCCTTCTTTCCGCCACGCCATTCTATTGTGGCGTTCCAAGCGCAGTCAACTGGGATGTTATCCCATTTTCTGCCATGTAATCCCTAAATTCGCTTGACAGGTACTCACCACCATGATCAGAATGTAGTGACTTGATACTTCTACCTGTTCATTTCTCCGCTTCCACTTTAAACTCTTTGAATTTCTCAAAGGATTCAGACTTGCGATGCAACAGGTAGATATAATCGTATCTAGAGTAATCATCAATGAGAGTGATGAAATACTCGAACCCTCCTCGAGCTTGAACTGATATAGGGCCGCACAGGTCAGAGTGAATCAAATCTAATAGCCCTTCGAATCTATTTCCTTTTGACCGGAAAGGACGCTTGGTCATTTTACCTTCCAAACAGGATTCACACAAAGGAAACGATTCCAGTATCAAAGAAGACAATGGTCCATCATTTACAAGCCTTTGTCCTCTTAAGGTTAATATGACCTAGCCTTAGATGTCAAAGATAGGTTTGATTCAATTCCGAAGGTTCTTTTCTTTTGTTAGGGTTTATGATCGATATATTCAACAGTTATCTTTGCGTAGTGTTTTCAATTGGTTTAAGAAAGTATAAGTGTCCATCCAATGTGTCCGAATAGATAAAATGTTTACCACTAAAGATAACCACTTTGTTATCAAAACAAACAAAATATCTATCCATAATCAATTTCGAAACTGAAATTAAGTTTCGCCTAAAACCAGACACATAAAGACAATCTTTCAAAACCAAAGTTCTATCACTATTGAAAGGTAAAACAACCTCTCCCACTGCAACAGCCACCACTCTCATAGCATTGCCCATGTAGACGGTGATCTCATCCTCACTCAGCTGTCTTTTTACCAGGAACCCCTGTAAAGACATGCAAACATGATCTGTAGCTCCAGTATCTACTACCGATGACTGGGTAGAACAAGTTGCTAAACATAATTCCACAATCAGAGTGTGAGATGTACCTCTCTTTTTCTTCTTGTTAGAACACGCCGCCTTCCAGTGACCTGGTTGGCCGCACCTGAAGCACTTAGTCTTCGACTTGAACTCCTCAGGAGGAATCTTTGCCTTTGGCTTCTTTGCCTTAGGCGCCTCATCTGTAGCCTTCTTAGGTGTGTTTCTCTTCTTTCTTTTTCTACCAGAAGAAGACGCGCCTCTTTCATCTCTGTGGGCCTGAGGATTGCTCTTTTGGAGCAATTCAGCCACCTGAAGATCTATGAGCAGTTCAGTCAGGCTGACATCCCTTTTAATCATGTTAAAATTCAGCCTGAACTGCTCAAACTTCGAGGACAAGCTATGAAGAACAATGTCGATTTAAGAATCACCATCTAGCTCTCCACCCAAGGTCTCGATCTCAGATAAATACCCCATCATCGTCAGAACGTGATCCCTTACAGGTGTGGAGTCAGACATTCTCACATCCATTAGTTTCTTCATTGCCAAATGGCGTGCCGAGCTGTTCTGATGACCGAATAGCTGCCTAAGATTGTACATGATATCATAAACGGTTTTCGTAGACTCATTTAGATGTTGCAACACACTTGGCATAGATGCCAAGATCTAACAGCGCGCTATCTCATTAGACCTAACCCACTTATCATATGCAACCTTTTGGGCTTCGTCAGAACCCTCATCTGGCTGTGGAGGACAAACCTCATCAAGTATAAACTTGTGTCCCTCAGCAACAAGAACTAAGTTAAGGTTACTAAACCAGTCATTGTAGTTTTCACCGACAAGTTTGTTTTTTTTAGGATTGAGGACAGATTGGAGAGTGCCATTGATGATATGAAATAACTGAAATTAAAACATGCAGTACAGTCATAAAACACGTTTAGGATAAACAGTATATAATCAAAAACCTCACAAAAATTATATAGTTTTCCACCGACACTTTAATAACGTCTTTTATAAGCCACGATAGTGTGGACGTTTATAAAATTCATTTTTAAATAGGTTAAACCTTTAATTTGCCTCTAGTTGAGTTTTCTTACAACAAGCAAATTAATAGCCGGATAATAAACACGATCATGTAATCGTCTAACTGACAAGCTACGATCGTGTGGACATTTATCAATAAATTACATCTAAGAGTGCACACCATTATCTTCGCACCAAGATCACTACTCGAATTTAACTGCGCCAGATGGAGGAGTCAGTTAGTCCTAATAGTGTTCTACAGCTATCCATTTAGGAGATTTAATTTCTAGAGAAATCTGTGATATGACACATTCGATATGGAGGAAGACCGATGTCAATGCGCATGCCCATCACTTCTCAATTAAACCAGATTTAATGGATACCGTATGAGATTTCTACATACTTTGTATGAATCTCTCCCACTTAGTTATTTATGTTTGAGGTTTCATTTTATCCCATTATCGAACATGCAAACATCACATAAAAAGATAAACAACCATTGTATGCTTCAACATAATAAGCAACAGTAATATTCCAACTATCATGACTTATATCTCATGTTGATTAATGAGATAAAACTGGAAAGTCAGCTCCGGAAACAGGGCTTGGCCGCCGCCCCCTTCACCGCGCCTCGCCGAAAATCCTAGCTCCATTTAGGGTTTCGGGACGTGAACCTGTGAACCTTCCTTTCTTGGTGTTGAACCACTTTCTATCCTTTGAGTTGATCTCCGATCTTTATTCAATACAGACTATCTATTCCAAAAGGAAAAATCTAATATTGCTAGAATAAGAATTACAACTCAAAAATTCGGTCCAACAACTTTTTATCTATTACATTAAAACAACGTAAAATAAAACCTAGACCTAATCCATGGATTTTCTCATAGATTAAAATCATATAGCCAAACCGGCATACGGCCAACATCCATTCAATATAAGCATACATCACATTAAATAAAGGAGCCATGATAGTTGGTAAACCTGCAAACAAACACAGTCTACAAAACCAACAATCACGTATTATATGATCCACATAAAATAACATATGATATCTATGCATGAATATTAAAAATATAGAATTTAACAATTAATTAAATTAATTAATTCGATATTATCCACAAGATAAAAATTGAAAATTAAAATAATTATCCACCAATTTAAATCTTGAATATTTTTGAAAATATCTCTTAAATAAATCTGGAAATTATTTAAAATTATCCACCAAATTTATTTAATATTTTCAAACCACCCTAATTAAATAATACTTGGATATATTGATATAAATCAAAAATCTAATCCAAATATTGTCCATAAGAATCTAAATCTTTGAGGATAAGGTTTGAAGATTTGATCCACTTCAAAATCTTCCAAAACCTATCCAAAATTAAATTCTTATCACAATTGGATTTTGATAATTATTTGTATATATCCAAAATCACCTTATCCGATTCTAATACATAGATTTTCAAAAATTGCTAGATTAATAAATCTGAAAATTTGATCCACTTCGAATTCTTCCAAATTTAAAAATCTATTTTCAAATCTATCTATATTAAAATTAGGTAAATTAAGATATACATCAAATAATATCTAATCTTAACCCAATCTCCTAATTTTCGACCAACCTTAATAAATAAATCTTGAAATTTGATTTTTATCAAAATCTTCTCCAAATTAAACTATTAAAATCGAAAATTACATTAAATAAACATATTTGGAAATTTTGATATTAATCAAAAAACTATTCCAAATAAAATACATAAGTTTCGAAAATATCTAGAATAATAAATCTGGAAATTTTGATCCACTTCAAAATCTTCCAAATTTAAAATTCTATTTTCAAACTTATCTAGATTAGAAATAGGTAACTTAAGATATACATCAAAGATTACCTAATCTTTTTCTAATCCACTCAATTTTCGAAACCTATCTAAATTAAATCTGGAAATTTTGATCTTGATCAAAAATCCATCCAAATTTAATTTATAGTGATCGAAAATTTCAAGAGAAAGTTAGGGAATTTTTTAACATTAAATTTCGAAAAATTTGATTCCAAATTTTCGATCCCCGTGAAGAACAAATCTGGAAATTTGAAGAACATCAAATATCATTCCAAATTCATATCCATGGTCGCCGAAAATTCTAAGATCATCAAAACTAAAATTTTCGAATTGCATCAAAAATTTATCCAAGTTTTGAACATCATAAAATCGAAATACATGGTAATTAAATCTGAAAATTTAAACACCATAAATCCATCATCAAATTTAATATGTAATTCAAATTTCATGCTCGGATTAATCCTAGAACAGTGCCAAAACCCGCTCTGATACCAATTGTTGGGGTTTTTTCGAATTAAACCACCGCATGATCATTTGGTTGTTCATTAATCCATGTTCATGCAAATCATATTTTTATGTGACATGCATGTTTATCATAGTCTAACAAAATAACATGCAAAGCATATTCGAATCTAATAAAGCATAAACAAAGAAACGAATCTACTTACAAATCGATAGAGGGTCTGTGGACAAGATTAAAGATCTAATCTTGTTGTTGAATGAACACAGTAATGGCACCACCTATCTCCACAAAATCGACCAACACAGATTCTACTCCAAGATCTTCTGTTGTATTCCCGGACTGTATCTAGATTCAGAGTGAGCTGAAATCTACTAGACAGGTTTGTGAAATCTGTGGATAACTTTGAGAGATAAAGAGGGGCTGATTTCTATTGCTCTAAATTTCGCCCCCCCTTCCCCTATTTATAGGGAGGTGGGTGAAATTTCCATCTCCAAACCCTACTGGGTTTGGGCCTCTATCTCAAGTTCAATATCCAGTTCACTATCAGTCAAGTGAGCTACAACAGGGATCTAGAAGAATATTAAATTGGCCCACTAATTTATTTAATATCCAATATCCAATAAACTTAGGATATAATTAAATAAATTAGCTTTTACTTTTATTCCACTAAAGAAGTAAAACTGACCTACCAATTTAATACATATTTACGAATATGCTTTCTCCTTTAGTCCAGTCATTCCCTGTGTTTAAGATATAATGTTCATTAATTAAATATGTCAGCCTCTGACAGCTATAATTAATTAACATCTAAAACCTTGAGTAGTACCACACAAGGTTTACCATGTAAGGAATAAATTCCACCTGCAGGGTTTCAACATGAACATGTGTTTTCTCAAGAGAACATCATCAACCTGGCGCACCAGGACATGGTGCTCATGCATACTGCTCGACACATCATGTATACTGTAGTGCCCCAGTCCCGAAAGACCGTGGAAATGGACGCCACGGAGGTTGGAATTAAGAAGCGGGAAAGAAAGGGGTAATTAATTAATCAAAGAAATATCAAGAGAAGACTCACAATAACCAAACATGCTTTTTAATACATATATATAGATCCAAAACACCAAGATCGGGATTCTTAGTGTTTTAACAAAAGAGTAGGATAAGTGCGGAAGCTTAATTCGTAACATAAGAATTAACAAAAAGAGATAATGGGAATTAGGTAAAGAACAAAAGCCCATCTCTCAGCCTCGTCACCTCCACAGTCCAGCCCACTGATCTGAAAATGTTTGAAAAGATTTGGGCTGAGTACTAATGCACTCAGTGGGCAAGTTTTCACAATTCAAGTTATGCAAATCATTTTGTTAAAGTAATATATCCGTGTTCATGCAGGTAGTGAAGCTTAGGAGGTTTAAAAGTTGAAAGCAACCTAAGTTCACCAAAACATTTTATTATGAAGTGCTTAAGAGTATAACCCGTCGCTACCTGCAACCCGAACTACATCACCAGCGCGTAAAGTTGAGTATGGTCATAGAATACCCAATGAGTATAACCAATAAGTGTAACCAATGAGTGTAACCAAAGAGTGTAACCAAAGAGTGCAACCAATAAGTGTTTCATTTTAGTCTCACCGACAAGGAGTAGGGCAGGACAAATAATGCATGCGTACTGTAGCTACTCATATTGACACAATGCTAGTTTATGAGACTCCGACAACATATAGTAGCACGTAAAGATTTAACACAGATAGTCAGATATGTAAATTTTAACACAGTAGAGCTTAATAACTCAAAAGATACAATTTGCAAAGATACTATAGTAGCCCACCTTATACATACAGAATTCCTAACAAGGATCCAACACTCGAATACGGTACTAGAGACGGAGCAACGGTCCAGAGTTCCTTCCCGGGTTCCCCTAGGGCTAAGCTGCTCTAACCTTCTCCAGATTCAATCATTCACCTTCCTCGTAAGTCACGCAAATCCTACAAGGATCAATCTTGCTTTAAGATCAATAACCACTTCCAGAATTAATCTAATATTCGCTTTAATTTAGTTAGAGCTTTATTAGTTTTACTTCGACTGGGCATGCGAAATACTCGGGTTTTAAATCCAACACGAATCGATAATAGGTTTTTACAATACTCTTCAATTAACTTGAAATAAATTTGACGTAAAATGGAACGACTTAAAACAGGACATAAACTTCAAAAAATCATAGAAAATTCAATTCAAATCGGATTGAGACACGGTCAGCGGCCACGCGTCCGACACGACGAGACCTACAATTGGTCAGAAGGAGTCGGAGACAAATTCCGATCATCCTGGCCTGAAATCGGCTGGAAAAGATACTGTTTACTGTTCACATAACAAATTTTTCGTCAAAAAGTTTGAGGCTCAAACGAGCTCAATACTCAACGGATTTTCGCTAAAAAATGCAATTTTTGATACTAGAGGAAACAAAGATTTCAATGCAGCAAACGGATTTATATTTTTTTATAATGTATAATGACTGTAAATGAGCATGAAATTCAGCATAATTAACATAAGACATAATATGCTGGAAACAAGTTGGTTTTCGGGAAACTTACGACTCGATTTCAGAAGAACAAATGATATCAGATCATGGATTGGAAAATATGTCTAGAAATATTGATATGAAAAGATTGTGTAGTAAAAAAATCAAGTCAAGAGGATGGAGGAATTGACGAGAAATATCCTCCGAAGTTGCACTCACAACACGACGATTTCTGCGGCAGATTTGACATGTCGATTTGCGACGTATCTTTGATAGACCAAATGATATCACATTGATGATCCGAGACCTATTCTAGAAAGCTTGAAGAGTGAAGTTTATAATGATGTAGATCTCATAGAAAGATAATGGCTGGATCTATGGGAAAAGTGTTGGAAATAACTTCAATGAGTTATGAAAATTAAACCACCAAGAAAATAGTCGAGCTATATTTAGGAGCTTTAGAGATCCGAATTGAGAAATTCTTGGTCCTAAAATCAACTACATAATTAGAGGAAAAACATACTAAAATTTTAGAATTTATGGATGAGATTTAAGGGACGAAAATGATAAAATACGACTGCTACACTAATGATAAAACTTATAGCTAGAAGCCCCAATTTTTCATGTCTTTGTTTCTGACTTTCCGTACACCAAATCGAGTGATTCCAGTGACTAACATCAACTTCGTGAACAGAGGAACAATATATCAAAATATCAGCTATGTTGGTGGAGATTTGAAGGTCGAAATATACAGAATACAATTGTTGTTGCAACTTGGTGGAAAACAGCGACCACTGCAATGTTTGCCTTCGTTCTAGACCATATGAGAACTAAATTGGATGATTCCTTTGGCTAACATCATCTACATCAAAGTGGGAAGCTCTCTGTAAAATTTCAGAATTGTTGGTTAAGATTTGATGGTCGAAATTAGAAGGGAAAGAAAGGTTGTTGCGGTGAGGGAAAAAGAGAAACTAGTGAAGAAGAGAATGTAGGAGAAAGTTGGGCTCTTCCTCATCCCCCTGTACTTGATTCAACCAATAACTATGTTAGATATGTGTAGGACATGCATCCAACTAGTTGGAATAGATGGTGACACATGGGGCACTCTTGTCATGCATAGTGACATTTGGAGCAATGCAAGGTGACATTTGGAACAAGGTAAGGTTGATACTTGGAGCATGGTAGGGTTGAGTGGTGGCAATCAATTTGTGATGTATTTTAATATATGATATTGGGTTGAAATAGAGAATGAATAAAATTAGGTTAGAAGGTTAAACAAACTCCATTTTTAATGAAATTAACAACCACACGATTATGAAAAGATTCGTGACCCCTAGTCAAAAGACGAAACCAATTTTGGAGTTAAACATAAAGTGGTAGAATTTTATTTTCAGGATAAAATACGGTCTTTCAATAATTAGGACACCCATGATTTAATAAATGTCCAAATGACGAATGAAAAAGGCTCATAGAAATATCTCATCATGAGGAACAAGATATGTGATCGAGAAAGATTTAGAGGACAATATGATTTTAAGAATAGAATTAAGCCAACTTTGGGAGTCATTTTCTCTATATTTGGGATTTTCTAAAATCATTTCAAAGAATCATATAATCAACACATGATTCTTATACGGTTGAAGTAATTAATAGATTTATTTTGGGATAGGATGTTACATGTACATTGTTATTACCCAAGATATTGAATTCGATCTACGTAAAGATCTCACCCATTGATAAATCAAAGTAACAAACAACTCACACATACGTTTGCCAATATCACATGAGTTCAGAACTCGAACTTTGTGGATCTTTATTCTCTCAGTAACTGGGTCAGAGATAGAGAATAGTATCCTATCGTGATCCTTCTCAATATACTAACAAGTGTACTAGAATAATCAATTAGTCAAGAAAAACTAACTTATCAGATTATTCTACGGTGTACCGATGGTGTGTTCAGTACCATCTAAGCCGTGAGCTCTTTAATACAATACAAGGTTCTATTGATATGATCTTATCGTGTGACTCCCCACACCATATCATCTACAATGTAAGTATATGGAACATTGCATAAAATAATTATAGAACATAATCTAAATGCAAACAGTGATTGCAATAACTTTCATTTCATATCATCACATCATCAGAAAAGTATACAAAGACAAGTATTCTAAGATACAAAACTAACACTATGTTTGCTCTAGTCTTCTCATGTATCTGTTTTACAAAATCAGCTCTCATTTTCCCATCAAGGTTAGTATATTCTTGCACAGGTAATGGAATTAAATCCAACAGAGTCAAAGGATTAAAACCATAGGCAATTTCGAATGGGGAAAACTGAGACGTAGAATGTATAGACCTATTATATGCAAATTTGACATGCGGTAAACATTCTTTCCAAGTTTTAGTGTTCTTTTTTATTATAGCCCTTAACAAAGTAGACAAAGTCCTATTTACTACTTCCATTTGACCATCAGTTTGTGGGTGACAGGTAGTAGAAAATAACAACTTAGTACCTAACTTACACCACAAGGTCTTTCAGAAATAATTCTAGAACTTAGCATCTTTATCAGAAACAATCGTTCTAGGCATACCATGCAAATGCACAATTTCTCTAAAGAACAAATCAGCTATATGCAATGCATCATTAGCTTTATGACATGGAATAAAATGTGCCATTTTAGAAAATCTGTCAATAACTACAAATATAGAATCATGAGCACGTTTACTCATAGGCAATCCTAACAAAAAATCCATATATATGTCTATCCAAGGCAATGTAGGAATAGCCAAAGGCATATATAAACCATGTGGTTGGACTCTAAACTTGGCTTGTCTACATGTAACCCATTTAGCACACACACGTTCCACATCACGTTTTATATGAGGCCAAAAGAAATGTTCACTCAAAGCAGCTAAAGTTTTAGCTACCCCAAAATGCCCCATTAAACCCCCACCATGAGATTCCAACAATAAAAGATCACACATTGAACAATTAGGCACACATAACTTATTTTCCCTAAACAGAAAACCATCATGCCTATAGAACTTTCCATCATCAGATTTATCACATGCGATATAAACCTCTCTAAAATCCTCATCATCAATGTACATGTTCTTAATGCACTCGAATCCAAGTAGCTTAGCATCTAAAGTTGAAAGTAAGGTGTTTAGTGTTTATTTGTGTTGTTTTGTTGTAGGCATTTTGTATCTTTAGTATGTATGTTTCCATTATTTTCGTGTTGATTTTATGTTAATATCTTCACTTTTGCTCTTGTGGTATGTTATGTCAAAATTGTGCAAAATTAGAACTTTTGTCCCAAAAGCATGAATTTTATAGCATAAAGGTGGCAAAGAACCGAAGCTCCAAATTCACGCTCCAGTTGATGAACCAAACTGATGGCCAAGCCAAAGTGACACCCCGAACTGACCAATCTTAAGGCCAAACTGGAGAATTCAAACTAGGGCCACAAGCTTGAAACTGAACTGGGGACGCAACTGATGAAATAAGCCAAAGTCTCCAACTGATGAATTGACCCCAACTCAACTTGAAAGCCCAACTGAAGCAGTCAACTGAAGATATAACTACTGAAACTTAATTGAAGCGCCGAACTGAAGATGAAAGCCAGAACTGCAGATGGAGTAGCCCCCCACTACGGTAACACCAACGACCACTGGGTGGTGCCTACAGTAATAGCACTCCGCGAGCGCTGGCTGTCCCGCCGGCACTGGACATTATTGGAGTTTTTTCGAATTAAACCACCATAGGATCTCATTGGATGTTCTTTAATCCTAATGTCATGCAAATCATAATTTCATGTAGCACATATTTTTTAATAGCTGAGTTCAATTAAACATGCAATCCGATTATTCGATTATACTGAAAACAGAAAAATAGAATACCAAAAAACAACTTATAATTAAACATCGGGTTGAGGACAAGATTAAAGGTCTAATCTTGCTGTTGTATGTATGAAAAATGGTGCCTTCTTAATGCAATTCCACTTCTCGATCTTCTGCTGTATTCCCGGACTGTATCTAGATTCAGGGTTGGCTGAAACTACTAGATATGTATGGATACTGTGGAGATCAAGAGACTATAGAGGGGCTGATTTCTTATGTTATAATTTTCGATCCCAACTTCTTATTTATAAGGAGGTGGATGAAAATATGATGTCCCAAACCTACTGGGCTAAGGCAACTAGCTCTTGTCCCATCTCCAATCTATTAAAGTCATATTGGGCTACAACAGGGATCTAGAAGAATATTAAATTATTTTGCTAATTTATTTAATTTCAAATATCCAATAAACTTAGGATATTAATTAAATAAATTAAATATTACTTTTATTCCACTAAAGAAGTAATACTGACTTACCAATTTAATACATATTTGTGAATATGCTTTCTCCTTTAGTTTAGCTGTTCTCCGTGTTTAAGATCTAATGTTAATTAATTAATCATGTAAGCCTTTGACAACTATAATTAATTAATATCTAAAACCTTGAGTAGTACCACACAAGCTTTATCATGTATGGAATAAATTTCACCTGCAGAGTTTCATATGAACTTGCGTTTCCTCAAGAGAATATTATCAATCTGGCCCACCAGGACACGGTGCTTATACATATTGCATGACACATCATATGTGAAAATACTATTACCTAAAATATCGAGTTCATTGATTCTATAAAAGAACCTCACCCATTGATAAATCAAAGCAATAAACAAAGCATATATATGTTCGCCAATAAATATAAGTTAAGAACCCGAACTCTATGGATCTTTGTTCTCTAACTTATAGTGTCAGAGTAGAGAATAGTATCCTATCGTGATTCTCCTTAATACAATAACAAGTGTATTAGAATAATCAATTAGTCAAGATAAAGTAACTATTAGATTATTCTACGGTGTACTGATGGTGTATTTGTTAGTTTTGTATACTGGAAGACTTGTCTTTGTATACTTTTCTGATGATATGATGATATGAAATGAAAGTTATTGCAGTCACTGATTGCATTTAGATTATGTAATATAATTGTTCTATACAAAGTTCAATATACTTACATTGTAGATGATATGGTGTGGGAAGACACACGGTAAGATCTTATCATTAGAGCCTTGTAATGTATTAAAGAGCTCACGGCTTAGATGGTCCTGAACACACCATCGGTACACCGTAGAATAATCTGATAAGTTAGTTTATCTTGGCTAACTAATTATTCTAGTACACTTGTTAGTGTATTGAGGAGGATCATGATAGGATACTATTATCTGTCTCTGACCCAGTTAGTGAGAGAATAAAGATCCACAGAGTTCGGGTTCTGAACTCATGTGATATTGGCGAGCATATGCGTGTGTTGTTTATTACTTTAATTTATCAATGAGTGAGACCTTTTCGTAGATCAAACTCAATATCTTGGGTAATAACAATGTATACATGATGTCTCGAGCAGTATGCATGAGCACCGTGTCCTGGTGCGCCAGGTTGATGATGTTCTCCTGAGGAAACACATGTTCATGTTGAAACTCTGCAGGTGGAATTTATTCCTTACATGGTAAAACTTGTGTTGTACTACTCAAGGTTTTAGATATTAATTAATTATAGCTGTCAGAGGCTGACATAATTAATTAATGAACATTATATCTTAAACACCGGGAATGGCTGGACTAAAGGAGATCCCTGATGTAGCCCAATTGACTGATAGTGGACTGGATATTGAACTTGAGATAGAGGCCCAAACCCTGTAGGGTTTGGAGAAGCAATTTTCGCCCACCTCCCTATATAAAAGATGAGGGGGGGGGGCGGGAGCGAAAATTACAGCACAAGAAATCAGCCCCTCTTCGTCTTTCAAAGTTATCCACAATATTCACAAACCTATCTAGTAGATTTCAGCTCACTCTTAATTTAGATATAGTCCGGGAATACAACAGAAGATCTTGTAGTAGAATTGTGTGGTGAACGATTTTGAGGTGTTAGGTGGCGCCTGTTCCTGATTCATTCAACATCAAGATTAGATCTTTAATCTTGTCTACAGACTGTCTATCGATTTGTAAGTAGATTCGTTTCTATGTCTTCCGCTTTATTAGATTTGAATATGCTATGCATGATGGTTTTCTGTTAGACTGTGATAAACATGCATGTGACATAAAAATATGATTTGCATAAACATGGATTAATTAACAACCAAATGATCTTGCGGTGGTTTAATTCGAAAAAACCTCAACAACTGGTATCAGAGAGGGTTTTGGCATTGTTTTAGTTTTAATCCTATGATTATTTTCGATATACTTAATTAAATTTGATGTTAAATTACATTGTTAAATTTTCAAATTTAATTTTGTGTGTATGTCAACTTTAATGTATTTAAAACTTGGATGTATTTTTGATTTAATTCGAAAAATCCTAGTTTTGAATTGGCTTGAATTTTCGATTATGATATAAAATTTGGAATGATATTTGATGTTCTTCAAATTTCCAGATTTTATTAGGTGATGTTCGAAAATTTTAAAGATCAATTTTTTTGAAAATTGATTATTAAAATTTCCTAATTTTATGTTGTGAATTTTCGGCACCATGGATATTAAATTTGGATGTATTTTTTATCAACATCAAAATTTTCATATTTAATTTAGTGTGGTTCGAAAATTTGGTAGATTAGAAAAAGGATAGGTAATTTTTCTAGGTAGGTTTGAAATTAGAATTTTAAATTTGATAATTTTTGAAGTGGATCAAAATTTCCAGATTTATTTTTCTTGAAAATTTTGAAACCTAGCTATATTATTTGGAATAGTTTTTTGATTAATGTCAAAATTTCCAAATGTGAAATATAGTGGTAATTTTCGAAATTGTTAAATGAAATTGGAGAAGATTTTGATGAAAATCAAATTTTCAGATTTATTTATTGATGGTTTTCGAAATTATGGATGTTGGATTAAGATTTGATATTGTTTGATGTATATCTTAATTTACCTAATTTTAATCTAGATAGATTTAAAAATAGAAATTTAAATTTGGAAGAATTTGAATTGGATCAAATTTCAAGATTTATTGTTCAGTTATTTTTGAAAATCTTGATTAAAATTGGATAAGATATTTTTTGGATATATACAAATAATTATCAAAATCCAATTGTGATAAGAATTTGAATTTGGATAGGATTTGGAAGATTTTGAAGTGGATCAAATCTTCAAACCTTATTCTTGAAGATTTAGATTCTTATAGATACTATTTGGATTACATTTTTGATTTATATCCAGATATCCAATTATTTTTTAATTAGGGTGGTTTGAAAATATTAAATAAATTTGGTGGATAATTATAATTAATTTTCAGATTTATTTTGTAATTATTTTTGAAAACTTCAAGATTTAAATTGGTGGATAATTATTTTAATTTCCAATTTTTATCTTGTGGATAATATCAAATTAATCAATTTAATTAATTGTAAAATTTGATATTTAATATTCATGCATAGATATCATATTTTATTTTATGTGGATCATATAATATATGATTGTTGGATTTATAGACTGTGTTTGTTTCCAGGTTTACCAACTATCATGACTCCTTTATTTTATGTGATGCATGTTTATGTTGAATGAATGTTGGCCGTATGCCGGTTTAGCTATGTGATTTTAATTCATGAGAAAATCCATGGATTAGGTCTAGGTTTTATTTTACGTTGTTTTAATGTAATAGATATAAAGTTGTTAGACCGAATTTTTGAGTTGTAATTTTTATTCTAGCAATATTAGATTTTTCCTTTTGGAATAGATAGTCTGTATTCAATAAAGATCGGAGATCAACTCAAAGGAGGAAAGTAGTTCAGCACCAAGAAGGAAGGTTCACCGGTTCATGTCCCGAAACCCTAAATGGAGCTAGGGTTTTTGGTGAGGCGCGGTGAAGGGGGCGGCGGCCAAGCCCTGTTTTCAGAGCTGAATTTTCTGTTTTATCTCATCAATCAATATGAGATATAAGCCATGATAGTTGGAATATTACTGTTGCTTATTATGTTGAAGCATGGAATAGATGTTTATCATTTTATGTGATGTTTGCATGTTCGATAATGGGAAAAAATGAAACCTCAAACATAAATAACTAAGTAGGAGATATTCATACCAAAGTATGTAGAAATCTCATACGGTCTCCATTAAATCTGATTTAATTGAGAAGTGATGGGCATGCGAGTTGACATCGGTCTTCTTCTATATCGGATGTGTCATATCACAGATTTCTCTAGAAATTAAATCTCCTAAATGGATAGTTGTAGAACACTATTTGGACTAACTGACTCCTCCATCTGGAGCAGTTAAATTCGAATGGTGCTCTTGGTGCGAAGATAATGGTGTGCACACTTAGATGTAATTATATGACCGTGTTTATTATCCAGCTATTAATTTGCTTGTTGTAAGAAAACTCAACTGGAGTCAAATTAAAGGTTTAACCTATTTAAAAATGAATTTTATAAACGTTCACACTATCGTGGCTTATAAAAGACATTTTTAAAGTGTCGGTGGAAAAGTATATAATTTTTGTGAGGTTTTCGATTATATACTGTTTATTCTAAAAGTGTTTGTGACTGTACTGCATGTTTTAATTTCAGTTATTTCATATCATCAATGACACTCTCCAATCTGTCCTCAATCTTCAAAGAAAACAAACTTGTTGGTGAAAACTACAATGACTGGCTTCGTAACCTTAACTTAGTTCTTGTTGCTGAGGGACACAAGTTTGTGTACTTGAAGAGGTTTATTCTCCACAGCCAGATGAGGGTTCTGACGAAGCCCAAAAGGTTGCATATGATAAGTGGGTTAGGTCTAATGAGATAGCACGCTGTTACATTTTGGCATCTATGTCAAGTGTGTTTCAACATCAGCATGAGTCTATAAAAACTGGTTATGATATCATGTACAATCTTAGACAGCTATTCGGTCATCAGAACCGCTATGCACGCCATTTGGCAATGAAGAAGCTACTGGATGTGAGAATGTCGGACTCCACACCTGTTAGGGATCACGTTCTCATGATGATGGGGTATTTATATGAGATCAAGACCTTGGGTGGAGAGCTGGATGGCGATTCTCAAATCAACATTGTTCTTCATAACTTGTCCTCGAGGTTTGAGCAGTTCAGGCTGAACTTTAATATGATCAAAAGGGAAGTCAGCCTGACTAAACTACTCATGGATCTTCAGGCGGCTGAATTGCTCCAAAAGAGCGATCCTCAGGCCCACATAGCTGAGAAGGGGGCGTCTTCTTCTGGTGGAAAAAGGAAGAAGAGAAACGCACCTAAAAAGGCTGCAGATGAGGCGCCTAAGGTGAAGAAGCCAAAGGCAAAGATTCCTCCTGAGGAGTTTAAGTCTAAGACTAAATGCTTGAAGTGCGGCCAACCAGGACACTGGAAGGCGGCGTGTCCTAACAAGAAGAAGAAGAGAGGTACATCTCACACTCTGGTTGTAGAAACATGTTTAGCAACTTATTCTACCCAGTCATGGGTAGTAGATACTGGAGCTACAGATCATGTTTGCATGTCTTTACAGGGGTTCCTGGTAAAAGGACAGCTGAGTGAGGATGAGATCACCGTCTACATGTGCAATGCTATGAGAGTGGCGGCTGTTGCAGTGGGAGACGTTGTTTTACCTTTCAGTAGTGATAGAACTTTGGTTTTGAAAGATTGTCTTTATGTGACTAGTTTTAGGCGAAACTTGATTTCAGTTTCTAAATTAATTATGGATGGATATTCTGTTTCTTTTGATAACAAAGTAGTTATCTTTAGTGGTAAATATTTTATCTGTTTTGGCACATTAGATGGACACTTATACTTTCTTAAAACAATTGAAAACACTACGCAAAGACAACTGTTGAATACATCGATCATAAACCCTAACAAGAGAAAAGAACTTTCAGACTTGAATCAAACCTATCTTTGGCATCTAAGGCTAGGTGATATTAAACTTAAAAGGATACAAAGGCTTTTAAATGATGGACCAATGTCTTCTTTGGTACTGGAATCGTTTCCTTTGTGTGAATCCTATTTGGAAGGTAAAATGACCAAGCGTCCTTTCCAGTCAAAAGGAAATAGATCCGAAGAGCTATTAGATTTGATTCACTATGGCCTGTGTGGCCCTATGTCAGTTCAAGATTGAGGAGGGTTCGAGTATTTCATCACTTTCATTGATGATTACTCTAGATACGGATATATCTACCTGTTGCGTCGCAAGTTTGAATGCTTTGAGAAATTCAAAGAATTTAAGGTGGAAGCAGAGAAATGAACAGGTAGAAGTATGAAGTCAATATATTCTGATCGTGGTGGTGAGTACCTCTCAAGTGAATTTAGGGATTACATGGCAGAGAATGGGATTACATGCCAGTTGACTGCGCCTGGAACGTTACAGCAGAATGGCGTGGCGGAAAGAAAGAATCGTACACTGTTAGAGATGATTAGATCGATGATGATTTATTCTGAGTTGCCCATTTTGTTCTGGGGATATGCCCTAGAAACGACAACTTATATACTTAACTTGGTTCTATTGAAATCAGTTCCTGCTACGCCCTCAGAACTATGGACTAGATGAAAGCCCAGTTTGAACCATATTCGGATTTGAGGTAGCCCAGCACACGTGTTGGACAAGGAAGCTGATAAGCTTGCTCCTCGTACTGATGTAAAGCTGTTCGTTGGATATCCTAGGGAACGAAATGTGGTTTCTTTTATAGTCATAAGGATCAAAAGATCATTGTTAGCACCAATGCTCGATTCTTAGAGGAAGACTATGTCATCAACCACAAACCAAGGAGTCAGATCATCCTTGAAGAGTTAAGGGGATGATCGAACCCTACGATTGTACAAGAAGAGGAACCACCAAACACTGCACAACCTGTCATAGAAGTGTAGGAACTGCCTCGTCGCAGTGGGAGGGTTGTACGCCAACCTGATAGATTCATTGGTCTGGGAGAGGCTTCAGATTTCCCAAATGGAATCAATGAATTAGATCCCAAGACCTATGATGAGGCAATTCGAGATTAAGATGCGGATTCTTGGAAAACTGCAATGGAGTCTGAGATTGGATCTATGGATCGCAATCAAGTCTGGAAATTTGTAGAACCACTAGATGGGGTAAAACCCATTGGTTGTAAGTGGGTCTACAAGCGCAAGAGAGGATCTGTCGGGAAGGTTGAAACCTTCAAGGTAAGATTGGTGGTAAAAGGGTATACTCAGAAAGAAGGGATCGATTATGAGGAAACCTTTTCACCGGTAGCCATGTTTAAGTCAATCTGGATTCTTTTGTCTATTGCCGCTCATTTGGATTATGAGATCTGATAGATGGATGTCAAGACAGCTTTCCTAAATAGAAGTCTTGAAGAAAACATTAACATGAAGCAACCAGAGGGATTCATTACTAAGGGCCAAGAACACTTGTTGTGTAAGCTTAAGAGATCCATTTATGGACTTAAGCAGACATCGAGATCTTGGAACATCCGATTTGACGAGGTTATCCAATCATATAGATTCGTGCAAGGTCCGGATGAGAGCTGTGTGTACAAGAAATGTGACAGAAACGTGGTGGCATTCCTCATACTTTATGTTGATTACATCTTGCTTATTGGAAACAGTAAGAAGGTGTTGTCGAATATTAGGGTGTGGCTGTCTGAGCAGTTCGATATGAAGGATCTGGGTGAAGCTGGACATGTCCTTGGCATCAAGATCATTCGAGATCGCTAGAAAAGGATGTTATCACTACAAGAAAAATGCTCATAGACTACACTATTAAGACTACGGTTTTTTGAAAAACCCGTAGTCTTTTGGTTTTAGACTACGGTTTTTTCAAAAACCGTAGTCTATGTGCGTGTCTACGTTTCTTAAGACAGCGGTTTTCCAAAATACCGTAGTCTATGTGCGTCTTATGACTACGGTCATTTATAACCGAAGTCTATGTACGTGTATTTGGTTTCTTAAGACTACGTTAATTTGAAAACCGTAGTTTATGAGTGTGACTCTAGTTTCTTAAGACTACAGTAGTTTTAGATCCGTAGTCTATATGTGTACAAAAATTAAAATTATATTAGGAAAATAGAAAACTGAAATTATCAAAATATCTATTATTTATTTTATTCATTAAAAAAATGAAAAAAAGGTAATTAAGAAGATAAATTATAAAAATATTTAGGATGATAAAATTTTATATAAAATAAAAATTTATAGGATGCTAACTTTGAGATTCGAACCATGGACCTATTGAGAGTAAAAAAATAACTTAACTAACTTCACCAAATATTTAATTGATATTTAAAATGTTTCATTTATAGATACATTGTTATTAGTATGATATCTTCTAGGATGCATAGAACATAACCCAACTCACGCAAACCCTAAGTTTAGTTTTCCCCAATTCTTCATTAGTTTCAGCGCCATCTCTCGACCTAGGGTTTCAACGCAGTCACCTCTCCAACGCGCCATCTCTCCGCCGCCAAGCAAGGGAACAATCAGCATGTCAAGACTTCACAACACAAGCAAGGGAACAATCTGCCAGGGTTGAAAGTTGTGCGGAAGCACTTGGGTAAAAGAATATCTGGTATTTTAGTTTCCTTAATTTTGATTTTGTGGTGGAAATGGTTTGTTAATTGGGATATCTTGAAGCAATTGTGTTAATTGGTGGAACTAGGAAAGAGCCATGTTCGGGAAGTGATGATTAGTGCATGATTGGTCGAATTTAACGTCACATAGAGGGCACTCAATCTTTGGAAGCAGCAAGAAAACGGATTGATTATTCTCAATTTTCTTGTAGAGGTAATATTTAGGCATTTAAATTTATTTGTTAGACTTTTTTCTATGTGCGCATGGTTGAACCTCAATTTGAATCGATCAGCTCTGATTTCATATTTGAGTGGAATTGTATCTGTCCTGGAAGATTAATTATTGATTGTTTAGTTTGTTTCTGCGATTTAATAACTTAGCAGCTAGTAATAAGAATATCTACCATTTTAAAATTTGAGCCTTGTTCTCTAATTTTCATCTAAGAGACAACATATAGTGCTGCTCATACGACCTATCTATACAACTATACAAGCAAATTCAGGCTTCGTCTACCAACCAATAAGTTGGAAATTGCTTGATCTGAAATGATGGGTCTCATGATCAATAGGTTTAATGTTACAGATGCAACAACGAAGCTTGCATAAAAGAGAGACAATATATGATGAAAGTTATATTAAACCGACCTGCTCCACTGAGGTATTACCGTATTAGTTAATCCTTGAATAAATGGTTCATAGAACTCTGAACGCTTCCTTATTTCCCCAGATGTAATAAATCTAAAGAACATCACCACTAGCACAGACAAAAATTAGACTTTCAAGTTGCTCAAGGAACATCTGAAAATAAGTAGATATTTAGGAAGTTAATCAATTAGGTAGGACAAATATTTTTCCCCAAAAAATTAAGCCTCCAAGACTATTTGCAGAATTTCATCAATACATGTGAACTGTGTAACTGAGAGCAACCCATTGATATCAAAATGTTATGCATAAAAGAAAACTTTTAAGAATTACTAATAGGGAAGGTGAAAGAAGAAATGGTTTGTGCTAATATTTTTTAGGACTAAAATGTTCACTCTAAGATTTTTTTTTGTCCATAGAAAAGAGTGCTTAACAAACACATGACCTATCAAGTATCAGGAACTGACTCAGATATACAACTGCCAAGGTGGCATAAACAAACAATTCATATCACTTAATACGTACCGCAAAAAAAATCTTCAAACTGATCTACTGCTGTCAGATGTTGCGATTGACAATGTTAAACTGAATTATACCATTCTTTGACAACTGATTTTTTTTTTGCACCACCTTGTCCTTAACTAGGGATTGTATATGCCCAATGGTTCTCACTTGTGGAAGGTAACTAGCTATGGAGGTTCTATGATAATCCACTTTTGAAAACTCTATAATCTTATTTACTCCAACACCAAATTGTGCACTGGCTGTTGTTGCCTTAGCTCTTCCCCTTCTGCCCTGTTTTCTTTCAGTGATCAACTTCCAGTGAGCACAAAATATGATCTTAGAAGTGACCCTGGTGTAGAGAAAAATTATGGAAAACTTTTGCTCGAAATGGTGTCTGTTGTTCTAGATGGTATTGTGTGCTTTTTTGTCAGTTATTCTTTCATGGATGGAATTGTTAATAGTTGGCATGAATCCGGAATTCTGAAGGTATTTCCCTGGGAATTCTAGTATAATTTTTTAAGTTAATTGAAGGTACCTGCTGTTAAGATTTGTTTTGCATGTGTTTCATTATGAATGTATTGCAGGAAATAATGCAGCATAAACTTGTATTCATAGAGACTCAGGATGTTGTTGAAACTACACTTGCACTAGACAATTATCGTAGAGCTTGTGATTGAGGAAGAGGTGCCATTTTTTTCTCAGTTGCCAGATATCTTTTTCTTAACAAAAAAAAAATGTTGGGGAACTCTGTAGAATTCCAATAGAAGTGATCATTTGTAGGTTGAGGATAAGAAATGATGCATGAAAACTGAATAAAAGCTTTAATAAGAGATTATATTCTTGTGCGACATTATTGATAATGTACTTCCGTGTAGGATACCTTTGTGTGCTAGTAGTAGTTTGTGCTTCGTTGTGTAAAAAGACATCGAGGCTCAGCATCCTTTAGTTCGCCATCTTATCTGAAGATGTCTAAACTGCTCTACTGAGTAGTGTCAAGAATACATTCAATTTGAGTTTCCTGCCTATTTATGGTTTATGAATTTAACATGCTACATTTTTATTTATTTCTCCTTCATGACATAGCATGATCATTACCTAATTTGGTTGCAGGGGAAAAGTGGTTGAAGGTATAGACTTTGATAGACATTACAGCCTACTTGTAATCATGTTTGGCGTCCCTTTCCAATACACATTGAGCAGGTTTGCTACTACAATCTTTTTGGTGGCATAAATTGGTTTGTAACTATTGTAGGCTGGGATTGTGTATACCGTATTCATTGGCAGTATTAGTATTTTTGGTAGCTAGATTGAATAAGTGCATTCTAGAACAGATCAAATGGAATTCCCCCTCACTAAGAAAGCAACATCCACATTTGTTCTGTATATTTAATGATATCTGTTTGCATATCCTCCATATGCTAAATTTGAGCGAGAGTCTATGTTGCATTTGAACCATAATTCATACATGGAGACTAAACTTTTAGTTACAGGATATTACTAGAAAGATTGAAGTATTTGCGGGAGACTTTCCAGATAAAAAAGAGAGATTTTTTGACGTTTGATGCTTTGGTAATTTTTAACAATCTTTTGTTTTTGTGTGTGTGAATATCTACTGTTGTACTGCTTGAATAAGATCACCCATTTTGCATATACATATTCAGAGGCAAGCTGCCCAATGTGTGGGACGAGTCATCAGATCAAAGGCAGATTATGGAATGATGATTTTTGCTGACAAGAGGTCTGTAATCTGTGTACTTGTCTCTGACTGAATTTTATTTTACCCATTTGGTAAAACCTTAAGGGAGAGTTTATTTTGGGTGATGGATTAAGTAGATTAGATTGACAATGCATATGATTTAGCATTATGAATATGATTTTGTGTTCTTGATTTACATGTTGTGTAGTAAAGTTTGATTTGTTGCAGATGTTGACGATCCATTTATGTGTGATCAATCACTGGTGTTGGATATCATTTTGGAGGATATTGTATTTTTGGATAGTTATCGACTCTCCACCTACTTGTATTTGGAATAATTTGTACTTTGGTGAAATATTATTGTATTTGGAATATATTATTATAAGTGGTTGGTATTTTGTATGGATCATTGTAATTTCTATTTTTGTGGATTAATTGGTGTAAATTATTATTATTAAATTATTATTTATTAATAATATATAATTTTAGGCCAATCAAAGGCGACGGTTTACAAATAAACCGTTGTCTATTTATATTCTTTAACAATGATAAAAGGTGTTGTAAAACGCATAAAAACTGTTGTCTAAAGAACCTAAGACTACGGTCATCAACTGTAGTCTAAGAGCGTACAACCGTAGTGAATGCACCATTTAAACAATGGTTAAATATAAATAGCTACGGTGTTTAACTCTAGTCTTAAAGACCTAAGACTACGGTTTAAAGCCGTAGTGTATGCAACTAAACTGTAGTCGAATGACATCTTAAAACAACGGTAAGCTGTAAAAGACTATGGTTTATCACCGTAGTCTTTAAGTATAAAGACTACGGTTATAAACCGTAGTCTGTGAGATTATCTGTAGTTAGAAGGTATCTTAAGACAACGGTTTTGAAACCAACGACTACGGTTATAAACCGTAGTCTTAAGGCGTTAAGACTACGGTTTTAAACCGTAGTCTAGTTGAGCACCCATAGACTACACCACATGTCTCTACGGTTTTCAAATCCTTTAGACTGCGGTTTTTAACCGTAGTCTATGAGCATTTTTCTTGTAATGTATGTCTGTCCCAGGTGACTTATATCGATACAGTGCTGGCTAGGTTTGGCATGCAAGATTCTAAGAAAGATTTTCTACTTTACAGGCATGAAATTCATCTATCCATGGAAATGTGTCCTCAAACACAGTCTGAGATAGAGGAAATGAAGAAAGTACCATATGCTTCGGCTGTGGAAAGTTTGATGTATGTTATGCTATGCACTAGGCCTGATATATGCTATGCCGTTGGCATGGTAAGCAGATATCAGTCTAACCCTAGACAAGGTCACTGGACTGTGGTTAAAAACATTCTCAAGTACCTTAAAAGGACTCGAGATTACATGTTAGTTTTCCACTCTGATAGTCCAGTGCCTTTGGGTTACACGGATTCAGATTTTCAATCCGACAAAGATCAGAGTAAGTCTACCTCGGGCTATGTGTTTACACTAGAAGGTAGAGCCATCACATGGAGGAGCATAAAGAAAAAATGCATTGCTGATTCCACCATGGAAGCCGAGTATGTAGCTGGCTCTGAGGCTACAAAAGAGGTTATCTGGCTCCGCGGGTTCCTAGTGGGCTTGGGCATGGTTCCTGATTTGCCTAAGACTATCACGATATACTGTGATAACTCTAGTGCAATGGCAAATTTAAAGGAACCCAGAGCCCACAAAGCAAGTAAACACATAGAGAGAAAGTACCAGCTTATACGAGAAATCATTAAGAGATAAGATGTGGTGGTGGTCTAGATTGCATCGGAGGATAACCTGGCTAATCCATTCATGAAAAACCTGCTGGCTAAGACCTTTGATGGTCACGTGGAGAAAATGGCAGTGAGATGCAGACCTGGTGGCACAGTTTGAGTTGATGGTTTTGATTGGAGAGTTAGCCAGTTAGTTTTTATGCTTGAAAGACATGCTTCAGGTATAAGTGAGAGATTTTTAGTTTTGTATACTAGAAGACTTGTGTTTGTATACTTTTCTGATGATATGATGATATGAAATGAAAGTTATTGCAGTCACTGTTTGCATTTAGATTATGTTCCATAATTATTCTATGCAATGTTCCATATACTTACATTGTAGATGATAAGGTGTGGGGAGACACACGGTAAGATCATATCATTAGAACCTTGTAATGTATTAAAGAGCTCAGGGCTTAGATGGTCCTGAACACACCATCGGTACACCATATAATAATCTGATAAGTTTGTTTATCTTGACTAACTGAGTATTCTAGTACACTGGTTAGTGTATTGAGGAGGATCATGATAGGATACTATTCTCTATCTCTGACCTAGTTAGTGAGAGAATAAAGATCCACATAGTTCGGGTTCTGAACTCATGTGATATTGGCGAGCATATGCGTTGTTGGAGAATACAACAGAAGATCTTGGAGTAGAATTGTGTGGTGAACGATTTTGAGGTGTTAGGTGGTGCCTTTTCCTGATTCATTCAACAGCAAGATTAGATCTTTAATCTTATCTACAGACTGTTTATCGATTTGTAAGTATATTCGTTTCTATGTCTTCCGCTTTATTAGATTTGAATATGCTATGCATGGTTTTCTGTTAGACTGTGATAAACATGTCTGTGGCATGAAAATATGATTTGCATGAGCATGGATTAATGAACAACCAAATGATCATGCGGTGGTTTAATTCGAGAACAACCAAATGCATTGCTAACTCTACCATGGAAGCTTCGGAGCCAGAAAACTTCTTTTGCAGCCTTAGAGGCAGCTACATATTCAGCTTCCATGGTAGAGTTAGGAATGCATTTCTGCTTGATGTTTCTCCATGCAATGGCTCCGCCTCCTAATGTAAACAGATAGCCTGAGATAGACTTACTCTGATCTTTATCGGATTGAAAATTTAAGTATGTGTAACCCAAAGGCACGACACTATCAGAGCGATATACCAGCATATAATCTCGAGTCCTTTTCAGGTACTTGAGAATATTCTTAACCGCAGTCCAGTGACTTTGTCCAAGGTTAGACTGATATCTGCTTACTATGGCAACAACATATCATATATCAGACCTAGTGTAAAGCATAGCATACATTAAACTTCCCAAATCCGCAGCGTATGAGACCTTTTTCATCTCACCTATCTCAGATTGTGTTTGGAGATACATTTCCTTGGATAGATGGATTCCATGCCTAAAAGGTATAAAACCTTTCTTGGAATCTTGCATGGTATACCTAGCTAGCACTGTATCGATATAGATCACCTGGGATAGGCAGAGCATCCTTTTCTGGTGATATCGAATGATCTTGATACCAAGGACGTGTCCAGCTTCTCCTAGATCCTTCATATCTAATTTCTTAGACAACAACGCCCTTATGTTCGATAATGCCTTATTATTGTTTCTAATGAGAAAGATATCATCAACATATAGTACGAGGAAAACCACCACGTTTCCGTTATATTTTTTATAGACATAACTCTTATCTAGACTTTGCACGAATCCATATGACTGGATAATCTCGTCAAAATGGATGTTCCAAGATCTTGACATCTGCTTAAGTCCATAAATGGATCTTTTAAGCTTGCACACTAAGTGCTCTTGGCCTTTAGTAATGAATCCCTCTAGTTGATTCATGTGGATGTTTTCTTTAAGACTTCCATTAAAGAAAGCTGTCTTGACATCCATCTGTCAAATCTCATAATCCAAATGAGCGGCAATCGATAAGAGAATCCAGATTGACTTAAGCATGGCTACTAGCGAAAAAGGTTTCCTCATAATCGATCCCTTTTTTTTGAGTGTACCCTTTCGCCACAAGTCTTGCTTTGATGGTTTCAACCTTCCCATCAGGTCCTCTCTCACGTTTGTAGACCCACTTGCACCCAATGGGTTTTACCCCATCTAGTGGTTCTATAAGCTCCCAAACTTGATTATGATTCATAGATCTAATCTCAGATTCCATTGCAGATTTCTAAGAATTTGCATCTTTATCTTAGACCACTTCGTTGTAGGTCCTGGGATCCAATTCATTTAGTCCTTTAGGGATATCCAAAGATTCACCCAAACTAATGAATCTGTCAGGTTGGCATACAACCCTCCCACTGCGATGAAGCAGTTCTCGTGTATCTATGACACGCTGTGCACTGTCTGGTGGTACCTCTTCTTGTACCACTAGTATAGTATTCTATCATTCTCCTCTCAATTCCTCAAGGATGATTTGACTCCTTGGTTTGTGGTTCATAACATAGTTTTATTCTAAGAATCGAGCATTGGTGCTGACAATGATCTTCTGATCCTTAGGACTATAAAATAAATGACCTTTGATTCTGCTAGGATATCCACCAAATAGCCTTATATTAGTACGAGGCACCAGCTTATCAGCTTCCTTATCTAGCACGTGTGCAGAGCTACCCCAAATCTGAACATGACCTAAACTGGGCTTTCGTCCAGTCCAAAGCTCTGTTAGTGTAGAAGGAACTGATTTCGATGGAACCAAGTTAAGAATGTACGCTACTGTTTCTAGGGTATACCCCTGGAACGAAATAGGCAACTCTGAATAACTCATCATTGATCTAACCTTCTGTAATAAAGTTCTATTCCTTCTCTCCGCCACAACATTCTGCTGTGGCGTTCCCGGCACAGTCAATTGGGATGTAATCCCACTCTCTGCCAAGTAGTCCCTAAATTCACTTGAGAGGTACTCGCCCCCGTAATCAGAATGCAATGACTTGATACTTCTACTTGTACGTTTCTCCGCTTCCGCTCTAAATTCCTTGAATTTATCAAAGCATTCGGACTTGCGACGTAATAGGTACATATATCCATATCTTGAGTATTCATCAATGAGTGTGATGAAATACTCGTACCTTTCTTGAGCTTGAACTGACATAGGGCCACATAAGTCAGAGTGAATAAAATCTAATAGCTCTTTGGATCTATTTCCTTTAGATTCAAAAGGACGCCTGGTCATTTTACCTTTCAAATAGGATTCACACAAAGGGAACGATTCTAGGATCAATAAAGATAGAGGTCCATCATTTACTAGCCTTTGTATCCTCTTAAGGTTGATATGGCTCAGCCTTAGATGCCAAAGATAGGTTTGATTCAATTTTGAAGGTTCTTTTCTCTTATTAGGGTTTGTGATCGATGCATTCAGTAATTGCTTTTACGTAGTGTTTTACATAGGATTAAGTAAATAAAGATGTCCATCCAATGTGCCAAAACAGATAAAATGTTTACCACTAAAGATAACAACATTGTTATCAAAAGAAATTGAATATCCATCCAAAAACAGTTTAGAAATGGAAATAATATTTCACCTAAAATACGGCACATAAAGACAATCATTTAAAACTAAACTCCTATCACTACTAAAAGATAAGGTGACGTGTCTCACTACAACTGCCACCACTTTCATAGCATTGTCCATATAGATGATGATCTCCCCATCATTCAGCTATTTTTTTACTAGGAACCCCTGTAAAGACATGCAGACATGATCAGTAGCTCCAGTATCTACTACCCAAGACTGAGTAGAACAAGTTGCTAAATATGTTTCAACAACATGAGTGTGAGACATACCCTTCTTCTTCTTGTTTGGACACATCACCTTCCAGTGACCTAGCTAGCCACACTTGAAGCACTTTGTCTTTGACTTGAATTCCTCGAGAGGAATCTTTGCCTTGGGCTTCTTCACCTTAGGTGCCACATTTGCAGCGTTCTTTGGCGCGTACCTCTTCTTCCTTTTAGTACTAAAAGAAGACGCCCTATTTTCAGCTAAGCATGCCTCCGGATTCCCTTCTAAAGTAACTCAACTACCTCAAGATCCATGAGCAGTTCAGATAAGGTAACATCCTTCTTTATCATGTTGAAGTTCAATCTGAACTGTTCAAACTTCAGAGACAAACTGTAAAGCACGATATCTATCTGAGATTCGACGTCCAGATCTCCACCCAAGGTCTCGATCTCAGCTAGACAACTCATCATCATGAGAACGTGATCCCTAACAAGTGTGGAGTTAGCCATTCTCGTGCTCATCATGTTCTTCATCGCCAAGTGGCGTGCCGAGCGGTTCTGGTAACCGAAAAGCTCCTTAAGGTTGACCATGACATCATAAGCAGTCTTCATAGACTGATGCTGATGTTGCAGCACATTTGACATGGAAGCCAAAATGTAACAGCGCGCCATCTCATCAGACTTAACCCACTTAGCATAGGCCAACCTTTGCTCTTCACCAGAATTCTTATCTGGCTTTTGAGGACATTCCTCTTCAAGTACGAATTTGTGTCCCTCAGTAGTTAGGACGAGGTTAAGGTTATGAATCCAGTCATTATAGTTTTCACCGATTAACTTATTTTCTTTAAGTATGGAGGACAGATTGGAGAGTGCCATGATGATATAGAATAACTGAAAAATTAACATGCAGTACAGTCACAAACTTTAGGATAAACAGTATATAATCGAAAACCTCATAAAATTATATACTTTTCCACCGACATTTTAAAAATGTTTTCTATAAGCCACGATAGTGTGGACGTTTATAAAATTCATCTTTAAATAGGTTATCTAACCTTTAATTTGCCTCCAGTTAAATTTCCTTATAACAAGCAAATTAATAGCCGGAACCAACACGGTCATGTAATCTTCTAATTAATAAGCCACGATAGTGTGGAAGTTTATTAATAAATTATATCTAAGTGTGAATACCATCATCTTTGCACCAAGAACACTAGTTTCAAATTTAACTGCTCCAGATGGAGAAGTCAGTTAATTCTAACAGTGTTATCCATCTATCTTTATAAAGAGGTTTAATTTCTAGAGAATTCCGTGATATGACACATCCGATATGGAGAAAGACCTATTGTCAATGCGCATTGCCATTACTTCTCAATTAAACTAGATTAATGGAGACCGTATGAGATTTGTACATACTTTGGTATGAATCCCTCCCAGTTAGTTATTTATGATTGAGGTTTCATTTTATTCCATTTTAAAACACGCAAACATCACATAAAATGATAAACCACCATTGCAACATAATAAGCAATAAATAAAACCAACTATCATGGCTTATATCTCATGTTTCTTAATGAGATGAAATAGGAAAGTCAACTCCGGAATCTCGGGCATGGCCGCCGCCGACCTCCACCGCGCCTCATCGAAATCTAGCTTCAATTAGGGTTTCGGAACATGAATCGGGATGCCCTTCCTTGATGGGGCTGTATCTCTTTCCTTCCTTGAATTGATCTCCAATTTTTATTCAATAAAGAATATCTATTCCTAAAAGGAAAATCCTAATATATGTAGAATAAAAATTACAACTCAATTACTTAGTGATTTTCGAAAAATCACTAATAGGTTTAAACAATTTTATTTTTCCTATTACATCAAAACAACATAATAAAATAAAATTTTTAGACCTAATCCATGAATTTTCTCATCGATTAAAATCACGTAGCCAAACCGGCATACGACCCAAACATACAATCGACATGAATTAAAACATCCATCACATAATCTAGGAGCCATGATAGTTGGTAAACCTGCAAACATGTTAGTCTACAAATCCAACAATCATAATTACATGATTAGCATAAAATAACATATAATATCCATACATGACATAATTTTTGAAAATTACAATTAATTAAATTAAAAATTTTGAAAATTACTACAAGATATAATTTGGAAATTAAATAATTATTTACCAAATTAAATCTTGTATATCTCGAAAATCCCATAAAAATAAATCTGGAAATTTATTAAAATTATCCACCCAATTTATTTATTAATTTTCGGATAATCCCTAATTAATTAATATTTGAAAATCTTGATATATCTATCAAAATCTATTCCAAATAATATACTAGGATCAAAATTTTAAAGAAATAAAATCTGAAAATTTGATCCACTTCAAACTCTCTGCAAATTTTAAATTCTATTTCCAATCCTATCTAGATTAGAATTAAGTAATTATTGATATACACAAAAATTACTTTTTCAATTCTTATCTACCATTATTTCGAAAATTCCTAGATAATAAATCTGGAAATTTTGATCAATTTCAAACTTTTCCAAATTTAAAATCTATTTTCAAATCTTTTTGTATTTAGAATTTGATAGTTATTGATATATATCAAAATTACCTTTTCAACTCTAAAGTACATAAAAATCGAAAATTTTCCAAATAATAAATCTGAAAATTTGATCCTCTTCAAATTTTTCAAATTTAATATTTTATTTTCATATTTTATGTATATTAGAATTAGGTAACTTTATGATACACATCAAAATATCATATCTAATTCTAAAACACCAAATTTTCGAAACCTCCAATTAAATAAATCTGGAAATTTGATTTTTATCAAAAAAATCTCAAAATTAATTTAATAGGACCGAAAAATTAAAAGGAAAAATTAGGAAATTTAATACATAAAATTTTTGAAAAAATTTGACACCTTAATTTTCGAAACACACACCTAATTAAATCAGAAAATTTTGATACATAAAAAAACTACTCCAAATCTAATAAGATGTGACCGAAAATTATAAGGAATCTCAAAACTAGAATTTTCGAACACCATCAAAAATTCATTCAAGTTTTGATGTTCTTTAATCTCAAAAATTCATTGAAGTTTTGATGTTCTTTAATCTAAAAAATTCATCAAAAATTACAAGGAATCTCATAACTAGAAGTTTGGATGTTCTTTAATCCTAATGCCATGCAAATCATAATTTCATGCAGCACATATGTTTTAATAGCCGAGTTCAGTTAATCATGCAATCCGATTTTTTGATTCTACTGAAAACGGAAACATAAAATACCGAAAAACAACTTACAATTAAACGTCGGGTTGAGGACAAGATTAAAGGTCTAATCTTGTTGTTGTATGTATGAAAAATGGCACCCCCTTAATGCAATTCCACTTCTCGATCTTCTGCTGTATTCCCGGACTGTATCTAGATTCAAGGTGGGTTGAAATCTACTAGATAGGTATGGATACTGTGGAGATCAAGAGACTGTAGAGGGACCGATTTCTTGTGTTATAATTTTTGATCCCCAACTTCTTATTTATAAGAAGGTGGATGAAAATATGATATCCCAAACCTACTGGGCTTGGGCCTTTAGCTCTTGTTCCATCTCTAGTCTATTATAGTCATATTAGGCTACAACAGGGATCTAGAAGAATATTAAATTGGCCTACTAATTTATTTAATTTCTAATATCCAATAAACTTAGGATATTAATTAAATAAATTAAATATTACTTTTATTCCACTAAAGAAATAATACTAATTTACCAATTTAATACATATTTGTGAATATGCTTTCTCCTTTAGTTCAGCCATTCCTCGTGTTTAAGATCTAATGTTCATTAATTAAGTACGCAAGCCTCTAAAAGCTATAATTAATTATTATCTAAAACTTTGAGTAGTACCACACAAACTCTATCATGTACGCAATAAATTCCACATGTAGGGTTTCAGATGAACTTGTATTTTCTCAAGAGAACATCATCAACCTGGCGCACCAGGACATGGTGCTTATATGTTAGTGCCACCATCATGCACTAAGTATTTGTATTGTTGAATTGGCGAGATATGTTCGACAAAGTGTGCCTGGGTATGTCCCACGAAGTTTTGTTTTTCGCTGTGCAAGAAAAGAAGAACAGTTGGTGAACTATTCCAGAGTATGTCCCTGACAGAACCAGTGACACTCTATTTATGGAAGTTTCCTTGTTGGAAAGATCTTGCGCCAAACCAGTTTGGAAGGTCTAGATTGTTTCATTTTACTGCCTTGTGGTGTAGATCCGATGCTGAATTAACCCTCCTACACTTGGGAAGTATCTACACACATTTGGAAGGCCACAAACCACTTACCATGTTGGCGGTGGATGGAGATCGACGCCTAAATGGAGACCGAATTGAGGAGCAATCGGTGCCACTGTTATTTTATTTAGATTCTAGTGTTAGAATCAATTTGTGGTAATTTTTGTAACTAGTAGTTGTTCATTAAAACGTTCAACGTGATAGACTAGTTTTGAGTGTTTACGAGTGAAACACGTGAGGGAATTTTTATTCCGTTTTGTACGCAATCTCGGGAGAGATTGTAAGTTGAAGTCGTAGGTAGCTAGAGAGAGTCTAGTGTCATGGTTGTAAGAGGATCTTACAACTTTCGGCTAGTGAAAGAGTTCGAGGAGAAGAACGGGCGACATAAGGCGGGATGCTTGTATGTGTAAGATCCTTAATACACTCTTCGAAGGAGTACCAGTCGAATCTTCAAGTTTGGGAGCAATCCCCCAGAGTAGGTTGTTTGAACCGAACTGGGTTATCATCTCCTGCGTTTTTACTGCTTTATTCGTTTATGTTCTTGCATCTGTCCCACACATATCATAGAACAATTTTTAAGCAGTTAACTAAAAACGTTTAAGCACGGATTACTGTTTTTCAATTGGTATCAGAGCAGGTTGCCTGTATTCAGGGTTGATCTTGGGGAATTAATCTGTGTTTTTTATATTGTTTTTGCCGAGATGGACTCGATGAAAGAAGTAGCCTCGACGGTGCGACCTCCGCTCCTTGATGGCAATAATTATGCCTATTGGAAAGCTCGTATGACAACTTTCATTCGCTCAATTGATGAGCGTGCCTGGAAGATGGTGACTGAAGGGTGGAAGCCTCTTATCAAGAAGGATGAGAAAGGCAAAGCGGTGCTGAATCCAGAAGAAGAGTTTGAGAATACTGATTATCAGATCATGGGGTTGAATGCTAAAGCCATGAATGCCATTTTCTCTGCAGTGGACATGAACATGTTCAAACTCATCTCCACATGTGACAAGGCAAAGGATGCATGGGATATCCTTCAAACTACTTTCGAAGGAACAAGCAGTGTTCGTGCATCTCGTATGCAGCTCCTCACTACCAGATTTGAAAACCTTCGAATGGATGAAGGTGAAAAGCTTGCTGATTTCAACGCCAAGATTTGTGATATAGCTAATGAAAGCTTTGCACTTGGTGATGGCATCTTTGAGGAGAAACTTGTGAGGAAAGTTCTGCGATCTCTTCCTAAGAGATTCGCATATAAAGTGACGGTGATGGAAGAGGCCAAGGACGTTAGCAAGATGAAGTTACAGGAACTGATGGGGTCCTTGAAGACTTTTGAAATGGGACTAACAGATGAAGAGACAGTTCAGAAGAAAAGCATAGCTTTTCAAGCCGGCTCCAGTTCTGATGTTCCAAGTAATGTCTCTGACAAAAATGATCTGGCTGAGTCAATTGCCCTTCTGAAAAGAATTTCTCAAAATTTGTCAAACGTTATGAGAAGTCTTCACAGAATAATTCTGTCAAGAATAGATTCTCCAAACCTCGGAGATCTAAAGATGAAGATTCCATTGAAGAAAAATAGAAGGAGGTCAAGTGTAGAGAATGTGGTGGTCTTGGGCACTATCAAGCTGAATGTGCTAACACCTTAAAGAAGAAGAATAAATCCTACAGTTCCACTCTTAGTGAAAGTGATGATCTAGATGATAGTGGGAGTGATGAAGAATGCGTGAGCAATCATATTACTTTCATGACACATTCTCACAAAGAACCTGTGTCTAATTCTGTCTCTGACAGACAGAATGACAGTGTTTCGGAATGCAGTGATGATGAAGAATTCACTAAAGAATCTGCCATAGAAGCTTACAAAAAGCTTCATGAGAGCTGGATCATGGTGGTTAAAGTCAATGAAGGGCTGATGAAAGAGAATGGTGACCTCATTAAAGAAAGAGATAGTTTGTCCACACGCCTCAGTGAATTGCAGAATGATCTTGAACAATCCAGAAATAATTCTCACTCTCAGAATGGTGAACTGCTTCATCTAAAGAAGCTTGTCAAGATGATGAATTCTGGATCATCTCAGCTCGATGACATCCTTTCTAAAGGATAAAGTCTACAGGACCATACAGGTCTTGGATACACTGGTGGAAAATTTTCCGATCGTTTCTGTCAAGGAAAAACATCTGGAAAGCATGATGAATCTCTTCCAGAACCTGAATTTAAATTAGAGATCAAGCAGCCACAGCCTCAAAAATCACAGCCTTGAAAGAGTGGAGTTGTCTGCCACTATTGTGAAAAACCTGGTCACATTTGACCATACTGTAGGTACTACATCAATGATCTCAGAAGAATGAGGAGGAAAGGTCGATCTCAGAATGACCTGAATTTCAGAAGATAATCTGTGCGGAACAGATCCTGGAACAATCATAGGAACCATGTTGTTCACACTGTCCTCAATATTCATGTAAAGAGCAGCTGGTACTTTGACAATGGATGCTCGCGATACATGACTGGAGATGCCAGTATGTTGAAGAATATCCAAAAGAATTGTTCTTATCAATCCGTTACTTTTGGAGACGGTGTCAAGGGAAGAGTTCTTGGCCGTGGTCATCTAAATGTTGAAGGGATGCCCAACTTGGAGGATGTTCTGCTTGTTGAAGGACTGAAAGCTAACTTAATTAGCATAAGTCAACTCTACGATCAAGGTCTCTTGGTTTATTTTACTAGAGACAAATGTCTTGTGAAGAACAAAGAATGTGTGCTGCTGATGGATGGAGACAGATCAAAGGATAATTGTTACCTTCTCAACATGAAAGGTAATTGCTTCAGAACTCAATTTGATGAAGCAAACATATGGCATGAAAAGCTTGGCCATGTGAGTTACAGAAACATGCAACCTCTCATGAAGACAGAAGCTGTGAATGGAGTCCTGAAGTTTGATATTGATCGTAGCAAAATCTGCAGACCGTGTCAAGTGGGAAAACAGATTCATACATCACATAAATCTGTGAAGAAGATTACCACCTTAAAAGCTTTGGAGCTGTTGCATATGGATTTGATGGGGCCTGTTCAAACTGAAAGTATTGGACGTAAGAAGTTTATTTTTGTGTGTGTGGATGACTTCACATGATTCACATGGGTGGAGTTCCTTAGAGATAAGGAAGAAAGTTTTGAGACGTTCAAAAATCTTTGTCTCAAGCTCGAAGTGGAGAAAACAACAGTTGTGATGAGAATTCAAAGTGATCAGGGTCGTGACTTTGAAATTGCTTATTTTAAATGTTTTTGTGAAGAAAGAGGTATTGCTCAGGAGTTTTCTGCACCAAAAATGCCTCAACAAAATGGTGTTGTTGAGAGGAAAAATCAGACTCTTCAAAAATGAGCCGAGTCATGTTGAAGGCAAAATCTGTCCCTAACAATCTATGGGCTGAAGCTGCGAATACAGCATGTCATGTTATTAATCGGGTGTATTTCAAACCCAAGACAAGAGTTACTCCCTACGAGCTGTGGAAAGGGAAGAAACCAAACTTAAAGTACTTTCACATCTTCAGAAGTACTTGTTATATGTTAAGAGACCGAGAGCAGCTTAGCAAGTTTGATGCCAAAGGAGAAGAATGCATTTTTCTCGGATATTTAAAAAATAGTCGGGCCTATCGAGTGTTCAACAAGAGGACCAAGACGGTGATGGAGTCCATCAATATTGTTGTAGATGATCTGGAAGAACCTGTTGCCCAGATTGATGAGGAGATTGTTGATGTCACAACGCCTGTGCTAGCTTTTGTCCCAGACAGTTTGGAAAACAATGATCAAGCTAAGTTGAGAAACGAGAACCGGGATAGCCTTAAACCTTCAAAAGGTGTGCAGAAGCATCATTCTGCAGTGGATATCATTCGTGATGTGAGTGAAGGAGTTAGAACCAGAGGAGTTCGATAGAATTATCGTGAGATGATTGCAAATGTTTGCTATACTTCTACAACTGAGCCCAAGAACGTTAAAGAGGCCTTACAAGATGATCGATGGATTCATGCCATGCAAGAAGAGCTTTTGCAGTTTGAAAGAAATGAAGTATGGGATTTGGTTCCATGTCCTAAAGGTATTAATGTGATCGGCACGAAGTGGATATTCAAAAATAAAATCGATGAAGAAGGGAACATAACCAGAAATAAGGCAAGACTTGTGGCTCAAGGCTATTCCCAAGTTGAAGGTGTGGATTTTGATGAGACATTCGCTCCAGTTACTCGGCTTGAATCTATCAGGTTGCTCCTTGCCATAGCTGCATGGATGAAGTTTAAATTGTACCAAATGGATGTGAAGAGTGCCTTCTTAAATGGGTACTTATCTGGAGATGTGTTTGTAAGCCAACCCAAAGGCTTTGAAGACCCGTACCATCCTGAGTATGTGTACAAACTAAAGAAGGCCCTCTACGGTCTCAAACAAGATCCACGAGCTTGGTACGAACGGCTTACCAAATTCCTTCTGGAGAAAGGATACGTTCGAGGTGGAGCTGATAGAACTCTCTTCATCAAGAGAGAAAAATCTGACGTGATCATCGTTCAGATTTATGTTGATGATATTGTCTTTGGATCTGTTTTGGACAGAATGGTGAAAGACTTCGTGAAGGACATGACTTCCGAATTTGAGATGAGTCTTGTAGGTAAACTAACCTACTTTCTGGGGCTTCAAGTGAAGTAAAAGGATGATGGAATTTTTATATCTTAATCGAAATATGCAAAGAACTTAATCAGTAAATTTGGTTTGGAGAGTTGCAGCCTGAAAAGAACTCCGATGGGGACATCTTCAAAGATGTCAAAAGATGAAGCTGGTGTTGCCATTGAGCAAACCTTGTACCGATGTATGATTGAGAGTCTGCTCTACCTTACAACAAGTAGGCCAAACATATGTTACAGCGTGGGAGTTTGTGCTCGCTACCAATCTGAACCTAAAGAAAGTCACTTGAAATCTGTCAAGCACATAATCAAGTACATAAAAGGTACTTCTGAATTGGGACTTTAGTTTTCCTATGATACGAACCCTAGTTTGGTGGGGTTTTGCGATGCAGATTGCGCAGGATCTACTGAAGATAGGAAGAGTACCTCTGGAGGATGTTTCTTCCTTGGAAATAACATGGTGTCATGGTTCAGCAAGAAACAGAATTCTATCTCGCTTTCTACTGCAGAGGCAGAATATATTGCTGCTGAAAGTTGCTGTACCCAACTTTTGTGGATGAAACAAATGTTGCATGACTATGGTGTCCCACAGTCTATCCTTACCATATACTGTGACAATATGAGTGCGATAAAATTTTTAAAAAATCCAGTTCAACACTCACATACAAAGCACATAGACATTCGTCACCACTTCATCCAAGAGCTTGTTGAAGATGGATCTCTTGTGATCGAATATATTGGAACAGATGCCCAGCTTGCGGACATCTTTACAAAGGCACTTGATAGCAGAAGGTTTGAAACACTAAGATCCTCCTTGAGTGTTTGTGTTCTCTAAACTTCTCCATTGTGAGAAGACTCTCTATACAATCTTAGTCAATGATGTATGTACAGAGAGTATAAAATGACCATGGTTAATATGGTCTGTAAGTGTTGTGCCAATATCTGTCTCGGACAGTTTCTGCTTTGGAGGAACGGTTACTTTTCAACGGCTAGTAGTGCCTTGATTTTCGCACCACGATCGATTCCACTTCTCCACTCCAAGCTGAGGGGTGATGTGTGAGGAATAAGTGAGTTAAGAAAATTTTCTTTTAGAATTTCCTAATTAAGGTCTTAACCTTCTTTTTCAAAAGAGACAGAATCGTTGCAAAATCTCCAAACCGTTCTCTCTCTGTGGTGTGTGTTTGAATTTTTGTTGTTCGAACTCTAATGGCGGACAAAGCTATTTCTTCTAAGTCCTCTCAAGCGAAGAAACCCAGAATTTCTACTGAAGACTTGCGACGACAGCTTGCGGAGCTTTCTCAACTAATTATGTTTTCGTCTTCAATTGCCTCTGTCTTTGTGAAGGCATCTGTTGCTTCCTCCGAAGCTCTTGCTTTTGTGCTAACTTCTGTGGCATCTTCTGCTGATTTGCCGTCTCGATCTGTGTCTGAGACAGATCTCGATGCTCAACCCTCTCCTAGGGTTTCTGAAGAGCCATCCTCTCCACTCATGGTGTCTGCGGAAATCTTGGATGCTCCTATTGCGGCTGTTATTGAGAATGTTGAAGGTACTGAAGGCTCTTTGGGTCCTGGAAAAGATGATGTCACCACCGCTGATGTTAACAAAGAGCCTACCTCTATTGAGGAATTTGCTGCATCTCTTAATGCTCTGAAATTTGTTCAAGCACCGTCGCTTTCTGCTGCTCTTCCTGTGTATAGTGACATGCCCATTGTCACTGTTCAAGTTTCCCTTGGTGAAGTGTCACCTGTTCCTGCTGCTGAAACCCTTGTTCATGATCAAGGTGAAGATGATATTGATATCTCCTTCCTCGATGAGGAGTCTCCTGTTCATGAGGATGTTTCTGTCCCTCCTCCAAAGGCTACCTCCTCCAAAACTCGTGGGTCTAAACGCAAGTTGGAGTTGCGAGATGATCCAGTCACTCCTCCGGTGTCTGATGATGAACATGACACACCCATTGCCAATTGGAAATCCAAAGTCCAAGAAAGTTGCTGCTAAGAAGGGGTCTTCATCAAAACCTCCCAAATCAGTGAAGCTGTCTGGGAAAAAGTCTGTGGCTAAGAAGCCTGAGATTGTTCCTGCTCGCCGTGTTACACGTAGTGTGTCTGAGCAGAGGATGGGGTTGATGTCGGGACGTCGTCGCTCGCTGATGAAGCAAGCCAGAGCACCTTCCCCTCTGATGATGAAGCAGAGGATGTCCCTGAGTCTGTTCTAGAAAGATCAGATTCCGATTCTGAGGTCTTTGATTCAAGTAAGATTATCTCTGCCCTTCACCAAAATCAATTCAAGATTGTTGCCGGTCGCTCGTTGATTTCCGAGCATTGTTTAGTTAAGTCCGATATGGAGGGAATGGGTGTTGACTCTTTGTTGCATGATCTCCGGTTAGAGAAATCTTCTTATTATGCTCCTCCTTTTATTGCTGCTATTGTACATGAGTTTTATGCCAACTTGTCCAAGCGCATGCGTGATGCTTCCTATGAGCATGCCTTTTCAGTTTTTGTGCGGGGTCATTGGATTGCTTTTTCCCCTGCTGTGATTAATGAATTTTTGGGTCGTGAGAATCTTGTTGCTCCTGCTCCTATTTTTGATCTGAATGAAGTTGTGATGGAATTGACTGAAGGAAGTTGGGTTATTTGGCCCCCGGGCGTGTGTTGTTGGCCTCTAATTTGAGTGTGAAGTACTCGATACTTCACAAGGTTGCTATTAGAAATTGGTTGCCCAGTACTCATGGTTCGACTTTGGGCAAACCTATGGCCTTGTTGCTCTATTATGTGGGCACTCGAAGGGGGATCAACCTTCGATTGATCATTTTTGAGAATTTTTTTGCTCATGCTGAATCGACTCGTGCCCAGCAGCCTGTTGGCTATCCTGGCCTAATCTTCAGCATCATTATGGCCCAGCATGATGTTGTTTCTGCAAATGATGTGTATGCGCCTGTTGCACAGCCTCTAACCATCATCCATAAGCTCTTTTCATCCCAGCATGCTCTAGATGTTCCTGCCCGCGGTGCTGATGAAAGCTCGAAACCTATTCCCATATCTGTCCCAGACAGATCTGCTGTCTCTTTTGCTGTCACTTCTGTTTTCTTTGACAGGCATATCAAGTCTCTAAAGCGTGAAGTTGTGTTTCTAAGCAAGTCCATTCGGACTTTCAAAACCAGGAAGCAGGAGTTGGAGGCCTTGCTGATTGATCTCTAGGCCCGAGCCCTTAGCCTTGCCTCACCACTTGATGTGCCGAGTGCTACCTCTGTTCCTGCTGTTGATACGCTGGCTGATGCTGATGCCGATGATGATGATGCTGCCTCCCCGGCCTGAAGTTTTGTGTTTGCCGTTTCTGGCAACAATTAAGGGGGAGAAGAATGCTGGTGAAGGCCTATTTTTGCTGCTGTGTTGAGCGTGTGCACATTTTTTATGTTTGCTGCTGAACAAACAATTTATTGGGGATGCTGTTTTACGCCACTTTAATTTTTATTGGTCTGTACTATTTTTTTATCAACTGACAATGCAGTTCTAAACTGCGACTCAATGCTCTGATCAGGTTGAAGACACTCCCAGTTCAGATTCAGGGGGAGTTTGCTTGTAACTGTCTCTGACAGTTTTTAAATATATCACTTTTTTGATATATTGTTAATCTGCGAAGGTTATTCAAGTGTTGTGCAGATCTTGATGATAATTGTCGACCATAAACGCCAAAGGGGAAGATTGTTAGTGCCACCATCATGCACTAAGTATTTGTATTATTGAATTGGTGAGATATGTTCGACAAAGTGTGCCTGGGTATGTCCCACGAAGTTTTATTTTCCGCTGTGCAAGAAAAGAAGAACAGTTGGTAAACTTTTCCAGAGTATGTCCCAGACAGAACAAGGGACAATCTATTTATGGCAGTTTCCTTGTTGGAAAGATCTTGCGCCAAACCAGTTTGGAAGGTCAAGATTGTTTCGTTTTACTGCCTTGTGGTGTAGATCCGGTGCTGAATTAACCCTCCTACACTTGGGAAGTATCTACACACGTTTGGAAGGCCACAAACCACTTACCATGTTGGCGGCGGATGGAGATCGACGCCTATATGAAGACCAAATTGAGGAGCAATCGGTGCCACTGTTATTTTATTTAGATTCTAGTGTTAGAATCAGTTTGTGGTCGTTTTTGTAACTAGTAGTTGTTCATTAAAACGTTCAACGTGATAGACTAGTTTGGAGTGTTTATGAGTGAAACACGTGAGGGAATTTTTATTCCGTTTTGTATGCAATCTCGGGAGAGATTGTAAGTTGAAGTCGTGGGTAGCTAGAGAGAGTCTAGTGTCATGGTTGTAAGAGGATCTTACAACTTTCGGCTAGTGAAAGAGTTCGACGAGAAGAACGGGCGACATAAGACGGGAGGCTTGTATTTGTAAGATCCTTAATACACTCTTCAAAGGAGTACCAGTCGAATCTTCAAGTTTGGGAGCAATCCCCCAGAGTAGATTGTTTGAACCGAACTGGGTTATCATCTCATGCGTTTTTACTGCTTTATTCGTTTATGTTCTTGCATCTGTCCCACACATATCACAGAACAGTTTTTAAGCAGTTAACTAAAAACTTTTAAGCACGGATTACTGTTTTTCATTATATATATCGTACGACACATCATATATACAAATGCTATTACCCATACTATCAATTTTATTGATTCTATAAAAGAACCTCACCCATTGATAAATCAAAACAATAAACAAAACATATATATGGTCGCCAATAAATATAGGTGAAGAACCCGAACTCTGTGGATCTTTGTTCTCTAACTTATAGTGTCAGAGTAGAGAACAGTATCCTATCTTGATCCTCCTCAATACACTAAAAAGTGTATTAGAATAATCAATCAGGTAAGATAAACTAACTATTAGATTATTCTACAGTGTACTGATGGTGTATTCATGACCATCTCAACCATGAGCCTTTTAATACAATACAAGGATCTGATGATATGATCTTACCGTGTGTGCACCCACACCATATCATCTACAATGTAAGTATATTGAATATGCATAAACAATTATATAATAATATAAATGCAAATAGTGACTGCAATAAAATTCAATCTATATCATCATATCATCAGAAAAGTATATAAAGATATGTCTTCCAGTATACAAAACTAACAGGCATTCCAAGCCCAGCTGGCACTAAGTGCTCCGCTAGCATGGGGTGCCCAGTTCCATCTTATTTCGGGCAGTTCACGAGGTATTTTCAAGTGTTTTACTCTTTAATGCCTTCCAACCACTTCGCCAGCTGAAGAACTAAATGAGACGCAGAGGCTTTTGGAAAAGAAAGAGAGGAGAAGTTTGGAATCATATACCAATAACTTCACTACACATTTTCATCTATCTATCATCTCTCACTTCCAACCATTCATTCACCATTCACCGCTCTAGAGACCATCGTTCCTGGGGGGAGAGAAAAGAAGAAAAAGAGGTAGAGGAGCTCAAGCTAAGGAAGAAGACATAAAAGAGGGATCCAAGCTCCAACCGAGGTAGAAGCTAGGCTTGCTCAAGGATCTCCATTCCTTGGTATTCTTTTCTTAGTTTTAGCCTATTTGTGGGGATTTGTCCCAAACACTGTCGAGACAAACATATTGTGTAAGTTTGTATCTTGTTTATCTTTTGATTTATGAGATGAGGATCTTGTATGATTCTTGTGTTGTTCGTGCATGATGAGGGGATAATTCCATACATCAGAGGGTATATAATCCATTTTTTTCGATCCATGCTTATGATTGTTGATTTCTTGTTGATTGAATTGAACTTATTTATGTTGGGTACTTGATCAATATTCAGCATTGGTAGGTAATAGATGAGACCAAAAGGAGATTGTATTGCCCGAATAGGGTTCTATCAACATTAGGTGGACTGGGTTCATAAGCCTAATTGTTAATCTCGTTCGTTGTAATCTAGCAGATGGGGGTTTAATGGATTGATGGTGACAATAAATGAAGTTAAGCCTCTTGAAGGAGTCTATTGCATGTTTAAGATTAACGAAATCAACTTGAAACAAGCTAGGAGAGAGACCAAAGAGAAAATCTACACTCTAATGCTAATTTCATAATCGTTTAATTCTTCTTTATTGTTGTTGGCATTGTTTAGTTAATTATTGTTTGCTTCAATTTAGTGTTTTATTCCAAACCCATCAAGCCCTTGATTAGAATATTTAGGTTTTCATTTAAATTCATGTATATATTCACGTGTGTAGCATAAAAATATAGTCTCCGTATTAAGATTTCCTCGAGAGACACGACTCGGGTTAGCTCACCACCCTACAATCGACCCCGTCCTCTTGCGGGTTCGGTCTGTAGTTTTGCATGTGTAATGGGGCCGAAATAAATTTTTGGCACTGTTGCGGGGGAAAGCTTTAGGCATATTATCCTTTTGTGTTATATTGTTTTGTGTTTATTTTTGGTATTTGTGTTCATTTTATTTTATTTTTGTTTGAGTTTTCGTACTTCTTCCATAGTTGCATGTGATCTTTTTTTATGTTTGTGTCTGTGTATGCAAGGTTGAGGATGTCTCAACAGGAGACTAGCCCCCGTGTTTAATAACATTCACTGACCAAGAAGGACGATAGTGCCCAACTAGGAGGAAGAAAGTTTGAGAAAAGCCTACTCTTCGAGTGATGAATCTCGAGCTTTAGAGATGGATGCCAATCACATCAACAATGATAATAATGCTAATGTGGCAAGGAACATGAGAGATTTTGCTTGCCTTGTGATAGGGGCATCAACATCTTGCATCGTTCTTGGAGAAGTCGCAAGAACCTACGAGTGGAAGAGCATCCACTTCAACCAACTACCATCATTCTATGGGATGCCTACAGAAGATGCCTTGAACTTCATCCGGGAGTTCTATGTTGTGGTTCAGACCTTTCCTCTACAAGGTTTGAACGAGGATCAATTCAAGATGAGGTGCTTTCCTTACACCCTGAAGGATCGTGGTAAGATATGGTTTATGTCTCTTCCATCAAATTCACTACCCAGCTGGAATGCCGTATACGAGAAGTTCATGGAAAAATATTATTCAAATCAGAAGACCTAAGATTTGAGGGCTCAAATTGTTACCTTCTCCCAATCTCCGAGAGAAGCATTCCATGAGGCATGGGATCGCTTCATAGGTCTTCTACAACAATGCCCACACCACCATCTCGCACTTGAGTTGCTCAACCAGTTCTTCTACGACGGGTGGATAATGCAGCGGGAGGAGATATAGGTGGCCGTACAGCTGAAGAAGTCTCTAACATCTTTGAGATAATGGCCACGACATCTCAATAGATGTCTACTAGGGGGAAACGAGCTTCAGTCAATGAAGCCAACCCTAGTTATGATGTTACTAAATAGTTAGCTGAGCTAACTAGGCAAGTGGAGATGCTGAGGACAGTCGAGAGACCACCTCAACAAGTTATGACGGTTGAGATGTATGGGATTTGTGGAGAATATGGCCATGGAGCCAACGTGTGCCAAAAGCTGTCTGAGCCGAAATTCAGTGAAGAAGCACATTTTCTTGCTCTTCAAGAGCAAGTTCATGCTCTATAAGGGGGTTTTAACCTCATCAACCATACAATTCATACTCTCAAACATACAAGAAATCACCCAAGTTTTTCTTTGAGGCAATGTCAACCATCTCAACCATATCAACAAACACCTCCACGTTAACAAGCCGAAGGTAGCCAAGTTCCACCTTATCTAAGGCCACAACAATACCCGTCCTAAACAGTCCAACCTCCAAGGCCAACCTTGCAAGACACCTTACAATCTTTTATGTAAGCCACTCAACAAAGGTTTGAATCTGTTGAAGCTTTAGTGAAGAGGATTGAGACCCAAGTGTGTCAAATTTCTAGAACTGTTGGAGAGTTGGCCAAGTAAATGAAATCGGGGAAGTTGCCAAGAGAACCGGAGCAAGCCCAAGCAATCAATGTGTTCAGGGGAGGAAAGGTGATAGATAACAAGGTTGGGGACCCAAACCCAACCAAGGAAATTGAAGAAAAAAGAAAGGCTCCCCAATATGAACAAAGGGAGCCCGAACAAAAAGGTGAAGAAGAGAAGGAGCCCACACTCCTTAAAGCCACCAATCCCTACAATCCACTAATTTCTTTTCCAAGCCAGTTGAGAAATATGAAGCAAAACGCCTAATTCTAAGAGTTTTACAATATCTTGTCCAAGGTGAATGTCAACCTCTCACTCCTTTATGTGATCCGCAATGTGTCTGCCTATGTGAAATTCTTCAAGGAATTGGCCTCAAAGAAAAGAAAGTTTACGGAGGATGAGAAAATTATGGTGTCCGAGGTGCATAGTGCAATCCTACAACATCAACTACCACCCAAGCTCCGTGATCCAGGTAGTTTTACTCTTAAAATTACTTTGAGGTATGGTAAAGAAGCATGTGGTATGCTAGATTTAGGAGCTGGAATAAAGTTGATGCCTTACTCTATTTTTAAACAATTGGTAACTTGAAACCAACTAGAATGTGCCTACAATTAGCAGATAGGTCTGTGAGATATCCGAGAGGAATAATAGAAGGCATTTTAGTTAAGGTGGGTGTTTTAATTATTCCTATGGATTTTGTTGTATTGGATTTGGGTGATGCACAAGAAACGGGGAAAAACACATGCTTTTATTGGGTAGACCTTTTATGGCTACCACTAATACCCTCATTGATGTTAAAAATTGAACCTTAAAATTGTCGGTGTTGGGTGAAACTGTGACTTTTTCTGTGCATGAAAACAAGGCGGTACCTGTTACCTCCTTTGAGGAAAATTGTTCTTTTATAGATATTATTGATGCCTTGGCCAAGGAGGTTTTCTTGCAGGAAATTAGCCTCAATTGGAGGAGTGAAGCCTTGTCCGAGGAAGTAGTTTTGGAAGAAGCTCACCCCAAGTTTGGGGAGGACAAGTTGGAAGCTGAAGAGATGGAAGTATTGCTACGAGAAGGCATAAGCTTGATAGAAGTCCTAGTCTCAACCGAAGAGGACGTGAAGCCTTCCCCTGAACTTAAGCTTAAAGAACTTCCGTCTCACCTCAAATATTTGTACCTCGATGAGGAAGAGAAGAAGCCCGTGATTATCTTTTCAGGGCTTGAAAAAGATGAGGAAGACCTCTTGGTGGCCGTGCTCAAGAGGAAAAAACAAGCGATTGGGTGGAGCCTTTTCGACATCAAAGACATTAGTCCCTCTACTTGCATGCATCGAATCATTCTCAAAGAAGGGACTAAGCCAGTTTGAGAAGGGAAAATGAGACTCAATCAAGTTATGATGGAGGTTGTCAAAAAGGAGATTCTCAAGCTCCTTGCGGAAGGGATCATATATCCAATTACCGACAGTGAATGGGTTAGCCCAGTACATATGGTACCCAAGAAGGGAGGAATCACAATGGTGGAGAATGACAAGAGAGAACATGTGGCAACCCGAACCACCACCGTATGGCGCATGTGTATCAATTACAGGAAGTTGAATGCGGCTACCCAAAAAGATCACTTCCCTCTTCCATTTATCGATCAAATACTTGATAAACTTGTTGGGTGTAGTTTTTATTATTTTCTTGATTGTTTATCTAGGTATTTTCAAGTGGCTACCGCTCCAGAGGACCAAGAAAAGACCATATTCATGTGCCCATTTCGTATATTTACGTGTAGAAGGATGCTGTTTGGACTTTGCAATGCACCGGACAAGTTTGAAAGGTGCATGTTCTCTATCTTTTCCGAAATGATTGGGGATTTTATTGAAGTATTCATAGATGATTTTTCTGTCTTTGGATCTTTATTTTCTGATTGTTTAGATAAGTTAGAACTTGTGCTTAAAAGATGCATTGAAAGTAGCCTTACTCTTAGTTGGGAAAATAGTCATTTCATGGTTACTAGTGACATTCCTTGGGCATGTTGTGTCTAAAGAAGGAATGAACGTACATAAGGCAAAGGTGGATGTAATTAGAAAATTACCCCCAGCTGTGAATGTTAAAGGTGTTAGAAGTTTTTTAGGCCATGCTGGTTTTTACCGTAGGTTTATTAAAGACTTCTAAAAAATCAGCCAACCTCTATGCCATTTGCTTACTCAAGATGTTCCTTTTGTTTTTTATGATAAGTACTTGCATTCTTTTAATAATCTAAAAGAAAAATTAATCACTGTATCTATTGTCATTCCCCCTGATTGGTCATTACCCTTTGAAATCATGTGTGATGCATCTAATTCTGCTGTGGGTACTATTTTGGGTCAACGTATTGATAAAGTTCTTCGTGTAATTTATTATGCTAGCTTGAATTTGAATAGAGCTCAAGTAAATTACAGAACCACTGAAAAAGAGTTGCTTGTTGTTGTCTTTTCATTGGATAAATTTTGATCCTACATCTTAGGTTCTAAAGTTGTTGTGCATAGCGATCATGCGGCTCTTAGGCATTTGTTGACCAAACCCCAAGCTAAGCCTAGACTCATTAGGTGGATTTGGTTTTCAAGAATTTGATGTTGAAATCAAAGATAGGAAGGGTTGTGAAAATGTTGTAGCTAACCATCTCTCTCGTCTCCATAATGATGAAACGTTAGATTCATCACATGAGAAAGGAATTATTTCTGATTCGTTTCCATATGAGCATGCTCTTGAGCATAATTCTTTTCCATGGTATGCTTATATTGTTAATTATCTCGCTTGTGGTAAAATGCATCCTAATCTCACTTTTCAAGACAGGAAGAAATTCTTAGCAATGTGCAGGTACTATTTTTGGGACGATCCATATCTTTTCCACCCGGGAAAGGATGAGGTGATCCGACATTGTGTCCCTAAGGAGGAGCAAACTGAGATCTTGATCTCTTACCATGCCTCACATTGTGGAGGACACTTTGGATGGCAAAAGACGGCCCGAAAGATTCTACAATCTGGTTTGTATTAGCCTTCTATTTTCAAGGATACTCATAAATTCTATCTCACTTGTGATAAATGCTAAAGAATTAGAAATATTAGGAGAAGAAACGAGATGCCATTGATCAACCTTGTGTTTGAAATCTTTGATGTCTGGGGTATTGATTTTATGGGTCCATTTCCTAATTCGTTTGGTTTTGAATATATCATGTTAGCTGTGGGTTGTGGCTATCCCCACTAGAACTTGTGATGCTAATGTGGTGATCAAGTTTGTGCAGGAGTACATTTTGAGTAGGTTTGGATTCCCATGAGCTATTATAAGTGATTGTGGATCATATTTCAAGAACAAGCTCTTTGAGAAGTTGATGAGAAAGAATCATGTCACTCACAAGGTGGCCACTCCGTACCATTCTCAGACTTCCGATCAAGTTGAAACAAGCAACAAACAGATCCAAAACATTTTGAAGAAGACCGTGAACGTATCGAGAAAAGATTGGTCTGTCAAGCTAACCGATGCTCTTTGGGCATACCGGACAGCGTATAAGACTATCTTGGGAATGAGCTCCTACCGCCTCGTGTATGGAAAAGCATGGCATCTCCCCGTCGAGATCGAGCACAGAGCTTATTAGGCTATTAAGGCGGTAAATTTTGATCTAACGTGCGCAGGAAATGAACGAGCCTTGCAAATATCCGAGCTCGATGAGTTGAGGAACTAAGCTTACAAAAATACGATAATCTACAAAGATAAAGTGAAGAGAATTCACGACAAGCGCATTGTAAAGAAAGAACTCACTCCGAGCATGAAGGTCCTCCTTTTCAACAGTCGCTTGAAGCTCTTCCCCGGGATGTTAAAATCTCATTGGAGTGGACCATTCACAGTTGACGAAGTGTTCCCATATGGTGTGGTGACGTTGCTAAATCCATTGATGAGCTCATCATTCCAAATGAATGAGCACCGTGTCAAACTGTACTTCGAAGGACAACCTTAATCAACTAAAGTCGAAACCTTTTATGCTCGACAAACCCACTTAATCTTTCTAAAAAATATGTCTAGATCGAGACATAAAAATGAGTGCTGCATAGGAGGTAACCCATGATTTTATTATTTTCATATTTTGTTCAATTTTATCTTTTTATGTGTCTTTTGTATTTTTGATGTTTATCTCGCAGGGACAAGGAGTTGAGGGTGTTGCTGGTTCAGAAAAACTGATGTAAAATTTTCAAAGTATCCAGCCACCACCGTTGGCCCTCTAGCGGATGCTCGAGGTGTCTCTCGGCAATTCTGAACCAATGAGCACTGGAGTACAACGAGCACTGAAGAAAAATTCCAAATTTTGCACCAAGCGAGCGCGGACCACTAAGCGAGCGCTGTATGGAATTTTGAAAAAGCACACCCCATGAGCGTTGGCCACCCAGTGGCTGCTGGGTGGCCCCTTCGGCACGAGGACTCCCACAGACACGGCCTTCTCTACAGTGTAGACTAGTCTCCCTGAACGAGCGCTCGTTCCTTAGGGGGCAATGAGACTTAATAAGGCAGACACTCCCACGAGCGCTGGCCCCCGCATGACCGCGGGAGGTCCCTCTCGGCACACACTGCCCCACGCATGCTGACTCCCCCATGAGCGCTGGGTCTTCTCGCACATATTGCCTCCGCGGGTGCTGGACCTACCAGTGGGCACTTGCCTATTTTACCTCCACGCGCGCCTCTCTCTCAACAGTCGCTGGGGCCTCTTTCTATAAATAGGTGACCCCAATTAGAACCCTACTACCTCCCCACTCTTGCGCCACTACTTCCACTATTTTCCCTCAACCCGCTCTCCCTCATCACATTTCACATAATAACAAACTTTCACCCGGCTCTCCACCGCCGCGCTATCTCCCACCGCTACTAAGACCATCCATGATCGCTGCTCACTTCCATCATCACTACATGCCAAGCTCACTTCCATCTCCAACTGCCACGGGACACCAAATTTTTAGGCTGCAACTCTCACTCGAGCTAGCTTCTTCCATTCAATCATGTTTTCCCAACAACTTGGTCCCGTACTCCGCCATGGTGAGAACCAAGAATGCCACACCTTCTCACGAGGAATCCAATGAAGAAGATTTGTAAATCCTCTACAATTGTCCATCCCAAATCACCTCCCACGAGGAAGGTAACCGTTTCCAATCTTTCAATGAATTCGACATTACATGCCCTTGTTACTATGATTGGAAATTGTTGAAGAGTTTGAAAATTGAGAGCAATGTTCTTAAACATTTGAAGACTTTGAATTTGGATAAATTTGCAAAAATGAAGTATGCCGGCTACAACCCGTTATGTGTTGAGTTCTTGGTGTCCTTCAAGCTCAACACAGAACGCACACAAATTCAGTTTCGTCTTCTAAGGAATGCTTATGAGATCACCTTGGCTATGATGAAAGATTTCTTTGGTAACCTACTACTAGGGAGCAGGTTACGCCATAAAATTTTGACACAGCTGCCGCTTAGCTTGAGCTTACTGGGTTCAGCAATTGGAATTCTTCTGGGATGCCAAATGGGTACATCAAGGATCTCGCATTAGGCATGGTACACAAATTCCTCTCTTACTTGTTTATTGGGATGCAGAAAGCCAACAAGGTCAACTCGACCAAAGTTTATCTACAGTGGTGTGCTGTGCATAAAATAAGAATTTGCCCGTCCACTTTTCTTTGGATGACAATTCAGCAGATGATGAGATGCACCAATCAGCATGCCTCATTTTGTGCATTCATCACCGTTTTAGCCATCAAACTTGGCGTACTGCAAGAGAATGATCCAATCCTAAATGGCCAAAGGAAGGTACTGGAGTATTTCATTAATTTGAGTGAGCTCAAAAGAGCTAAACTTGTAATGGATGAGAAGTGCCTGGCGCCTCACACTGATCGCCCGTGTGTCAAAGCCTTTATGAATGCCCAAATTGCAGCAGGGCCGTAATGATGGAGCTGGTCCCTCTTCTGCCTTGTATGATGAAGAAGAGGAGGAGGAGAAGGAGGAGCAAGGGGGAGATCAAGAGCAAGAAGCTCCAGAAAACTACCAGCCACTGCCTTACCCCATTGTGATGCCTACTTATAGGTATCAGATGTTGCATGACAATTTGAGGTCTTTCAGGGACCACTATGATACGACCTTAGGTGATTTCCGCCAGCATGTGGACATGACCATAGGTGATTTCCGCCAGTATCTGGATACGACCATAGGCGACTTCTGCCAGGAGTTGGAGAATTTTAAGTGTAATACCCTGAAATATTTTAGAAGGTTTTATTCAACTTATGTTACCCTTTGGTAAGTTAGAAAATAAGTAGGGTCCTTAAAGGATTCAAATAAAGGAAAATCGCAGCTAGGGAAATCTGTTAAAATTTAATTTGGTCAAAAATTTCTTTAAATATATGTTCTAATATTTTTCTCGGGTTGATAGAAAAAGTTTCAAGGATCGTGCCAAACTTTGAATTTTTCAATTTCGAGTTCAAATGAACTCTTGGCACAACTTTGAATAGAAAAAGGCACATCCGTCATTATCCAATTTTTTTTCAAAATATTATCCTATTTGTAATTATCCTATTCTTTTTCCATCATTGTCCTTTCTTTTATTCGTTATTATCCTATTTATTTTTCCTCTATAAATAGGAGTTTAAGGTTTTATTTTTTATTTATTTTCAAAATGGAAACACCGAGCAGCTTCTAGAGAAGGCACGTCTCTAGTTTCCAATTTTAATTCTGAAATAGTCATTTTGAAGGTGTCAATGCATAGATCATGAATACGTAATTGAAAAGATGATTTAACGGATGATCACGATGAAAAATCAACGTGACCGCCGCCAAAAGACACCACCACCGCCAACCACCTCCACTTCACGTCGCCACCACCATCATCCATCATAATCATCAAGCTAGCCTCCCCCACGTTAATCAATCATGCGAAGACCCCTCCCCCCCCAACGTTAACCACCACCGCTCCCCCCCAAATTAATCAATCACTCCAACACCGCATCACAACCTCCTAAAAACGGTGATCTCTTTCATGTCGTCAGATCAAAATGTGCCTTTAGGGTTTTATATTCTATGTATATTTGTATGCATTTTCTATATTGTCACTTCTTAATTTCGGATATCTGAATTTTAAATTGTAGTCTTTTTCAGATCTATCATTCGTGGATAGCCCTATCGTATTTTTAGTCTCAAAAGTTGTTCCGTCTCAAAATATAGTATTTTTATTTAAAGTTTCATATTTTTCCAGTGGGCGGATCTTGCGGTATGAATTTATTTGTACCGAATTAATTTTAGGATACGGGTTTGACCACCCCGTATGCTAAAACTTCCTAAAGGGTTTTTCTTTATAAAAATGCCCTGAGTAAAGTTCCCTTAAGAGTCAAAATATTTTGATGACTCGAGTCTTGCGTATTAAGATAGTAGATATTATAATATTTACTTCATAGTTAAGAAAGGTTAAATTTTGACCTAATGGTGGTCTTTCATCGAAACAAAGTTCCCGGACAATCTTGTAGGCACAGAAGAAGAAGACTTCTAGTTAAGACCAGAATCAGAATCTAGATCTAGCTATCCCAGATCAGATTACCAGGTGGGTTTTTATTATATAAAAATGTATTTCGGGTTATTAAGCCCTGATATTTATAAAATGAATGTGATTGAATATCCAACTCATAACTGTATTTAATGTGCTCTCTTGACTCATGTAAGTCTTACTACTATTTTAGGTGACGAAACTACAATGGTTCATGATATCGAGCCCCAATCAAATAGGGTAGTTTCCAACCTTAAGCAACCAGGTTATGTACACGAACTGACTCACCATAAGCATTCTAGGGGAGAGTGGCGTATAATAATGGAACTAAAATGATTTAGTATACATGGAATTCACAAATTTTCTGATTTAAAAGATTTCCATGATATGCTTAAAATATGATTGGATATTCTGTTTTATAAAATGATTGTGAAGCTTTTCTCAAAGGTACTCACGCCTAAATCTTTTCAAATATTTTCAGGATGAGTTGCGGGATGGTTGATGGTGGTGCTACACTGAAGGGCTATCTTTTGATATATATGTTTCTTTTATGTGATGAGTCTAACTGAGAACATGGTTACCTTTTGAGTCTGAATAAATGCACTGCCTTCTTGTCCGCTTATTCTGATTACTGTTATAGAGTGTTCGGTTCTCCGAATCCTATTTTCTTTACTGCTACGAAGTGTTTAGTTCTCCGAATCCCGTTTTCTTTACTATTATAGAGTGTTCGGTTCTCTGAATCCCATTTTTTTTATAGTTACGGAATGTTCGGTTCTCCGAATCCCGTTTACTTTCCGTTCCTGACAGGTAGAAGCCTGGCATTTATTTACTTTTCTTATTCAGACAGGCACAAGCCTGGCTTTACATTACTTTCCATGTCAAGGCAAAAGCCTGGCTTTATATTACTTCACGACAGACGAAAGTCTGGCATCTCTTTACTTCATGTATTTGGACAGACATCTGTCTGGTCTTTTTCATGCCTAACCTATTAACGTTAACCTTTGAACTGTTATTGTTTACATTGAAGTTTGCTTTCTTGGGTTCATTCTAAGAGTCATGGTATCTGGTTTGAGTCATTTCATACACTTTAAAAGCGTGGATTGATCCATTTACAGGGGTTATGTTGCCCAAAATTTTTGGGGCACTAACCTTATTTCTTTGATTGCTTCTGTTCAACAAACCCTTTCTCCTTCCCCCAAGTAGCGTACTGGTCTCCTACCCTTCTCTTTGGATCAGGACGTTACAGAATGGTATCAGAATAGGTTACAACTCTGCTGGTCTGTCATATTGTTGATTGAGTCTAGTTCTCAGTATAGTCTCTTAATTGATTATCTGATAGCCCTAGCACGTCGTCTGCACTGCTCTCATCTTCCTTCAAAAAAGAAAGGTACGCAAGTTAAAATGGTTTTGAGATTCAATTATTTTTACTAATTTAAAAAAGGAATGTAGATAATGACCATTTTCTACATTAATGGTTTTTATGAAAAGTCGCGCCAATGATGGGTTCGAAAGGATAATGGTATTATATTTAGAGTATGTGCCCGTATGATGATGATTATGAATGAAATGGACTCATTGTTCATGATGGTAAAATTTTGGGACTTTGTGCCTAGATAATATTGAATGATTATTTTGAATGGGATTATATGTCCATTACGTTGAAATGAAATATAATGTTTTAAATGGGATTATATGTCCATGATATGATTTGAAAGAATGTGATGATGATAAATTGATGGGAAACCCATAATGCTTATATAGATGGAATGTGAACATAGAGTGATTTGATTGAGAATGTAGATGAACATAGCCAATTATGACTTATACACATAGATTGGATTTTAAGTGCCTCTCTTAGGATTCATGTGGAACGTAGACTGACTAAGTGCTTCATTTTCAAATAAGTAGATTGATTAGAATTGCATGAAAAATGTTGTTGAGCATTTAGGTTAGAAGATATCTCACCATTGTATTAAATTAGCAAAAAGTGCATTTTATGTAAGTCAATTCTGAAGCCTAAAATTTTCCAGAATGCTGCCTAAGAAAAGAACACAGACCCAAGAGAACCATGGACAACCTGCACCAATTCCAATCCCTATACCAGTATCAAGAGCATAAGAAGCTTTTCATAAACATCACCCGTCTACTTTCAACGGGCTAGGTGACCCAATAGATGCAGAAAAATGGACTCGATCTCTGGATCGAATATTTGATTACATGTCTTGCATGAATGAGGAAAAGCTTACATGTGCTCAATTTCAATTCACTGACGATGCAGACTATTAGTGGGAGTCTGTAAAAAGAACTATGACTTATGAGCAATGGCAGGAATTTACTTAGGAAGACTTCAAGGAAGAAGTTTATCGGAAATACATTCCTGATTGCTATCGAGAAAAGAAAGAGTCAGAATTCTGGAACCTCCGATGGGGAAGCTCTACGGTTATTGAGTATGATCGTGCTTTTAATCAATTCTCACGTTATGCTCCACATCTCGTGGACTCGGACTGCAAGAAGGCTAAGAAGTTTAGGAAAGGCCTTAAGCCAGAAATCAGCATGACTCTTATGGGGTATGATGAGATGTCGTATGCGCAAACACTACGTCGGGCTTTGAACATAGAGTCTGTTATGCCAGCTGAGAAAACCCAGCCACAACAATCTTTCCAAGATCTAAAGGGAAAGCAGAAATGGGAAGATAGAAATGCAGTGGGAAATAAGCAATAGTGGGTCAAGGAAAATACCAATTATGGGCAACAGAATCAACAAGGAAATAGGACTTCCTGCCCCATCTGCCAGAAGTTTCATTCAGGAAAGGGTATAAGGAATACAGATGGATGTTTTTTCTGTCATCAACCTGGACATTTTGCTCGAGATTGTCCTAGGAGTAAAGGAAATACAGGTATTCCTCCTAGACCAGCACAAAGTGGAAATATAAATCAGAAGCCTAACCAAGGGAAAAATCCTAGGCCTAATCAGGGTGGAAACTTAAGGCCAAATTAGCAAGGAAACCTTAAGTCAAACCAAGGACAACGCGCTCCACAACCAGCCAGGAAATATGCTCTTCAGCAACAGTAGGCAGAGCAAGCTCTAGAAAATTTAACAGGTATGATTAACATGTTTAATATACCTGTGCTCGCTTTATTTGATACTAGAGCTACACACTCTTTCATTTCAGAAAAGGCTAGTGAAAGACTAAAACTTAGATAAGTAGATGCTACTAATGCCTTAGAAGTTAGCATCGCTTCTAGAAAAACTATTTTAGCTAAAAGAATGTGCCTGAATTTCAAACTCGAGATTAACAAAAAGATTTTCATCATGGATTTATACGTAATCGACATGAAGGATTTTGATATAATCTTGGGAATGGATTTGCTAACTACAACATATGTGACTATACGTTGTCATAAGAGAGAAGTCATATTCCAGAAGCCAGGAGAAGTAAAGGTAATTTTCTTTGGAGCAAGAATGGGTTTGAAGATACTAGTTATTTCAGCCCTCAAAGCTATAAAGCTAATGAGAAAAGAAGGTTGCCATGCTTTTCTGGTTAACCTAGTAGGAAAAGAGAAAGAGGGAGTAACAATAGATCAAGTCCCTATCGTTCAAGAATATAAGGATGTTTTCCCACAAGACCTACCAGGGCTACCGCCCGATAGGCAAACTGAATTCACCATTGACTTGGAACCAGGAGCAGCTCTGATATCTAAGGTACTATATAGAATGGCCCCTAATGAGTTGCAAGAACTGAAGGTACAACTACAAGAGCTGTTGGACTTAGGTTTCATACAACCTAGTGTCTCACCATGGGGAGCGTCTATTCTCTTTGTTAAAAGGAATTATGGTACATTGCAAATGTGCATTGACTATAGGGAGTTGAATAAGGTGACAGTTAAGAATAAGTATCCCTTGCCAAGGATAGATGACTTGTTTGTTCAACTAAGAGGAGCTAACGTATTTTCAAAGATTAATTTACGTTCAGGTTATCACCAATTGAAGATAAGAAAAGAAGATGTGCCTAAGATAGTATTTCGAACACGTTACGACCACTATGAATTCTTAGTGATGCAATTTGGGTTGACTAATGCACCTGCTATGTTCATGGATATGATGAACAGAGTCTTTCATCAATATCTGGATAGCTTTGTTCTTGTGTTTATAGATGATATTCTTATCTATTCCAAAAGTGAGGAACAACACCAAGAACATCTACATATAATTCTGGAAACACTGAGGAGGGAGAAATTATATGCCAAATTTAGCAAGTGTGAATTTTGGCTCAGTGAGGTAATGTTCCTTGGCCATATTGTGTCATCAGAAGGAATCAAAGTGGATCCTGCTAAGGTTGAAGCAGTAAGTAACTGGAAGTCACCTTCTAGTGCACATGAGATAAGAAGTTTTCTAGGGTTTGCAGGCTACTACAGACGATTTATTGAGGGATTTTCTAAATTAGCAAGGCCAATGACACAGTTGTTGAAAAAGAAGGCTAAGTTCATCTGGACTGAGGAATGTGAGATGAATTTCCAAGAACTTAAGAAAAGACTAACCACAGCTCCAATATTAGTTATACCGGAAGGGAATGAAGGATTTGTTATCTTTATAGATGCATCTAAGCTAGGGTTAGTGCTAATGTAAGACAGGAGAGTCGTTGCTTATGCATCTCGCGAGCTCAGGCCACATGAGTTGAATTATCCCACCCACGACCTAGAGCTCGCAGCTATGGTGCATGCCTTGAAAATTTAGAGGCATTATCTATACGGTGTCAGATGCGAAATCTACACTGATCATAAGAGTCTTAAATATTTCTTTGAACAGAAGGATTTAAACATGAAAGGTAGAGAAGATAGTTGGAATTAGTTAAGGATTATGATTGTTCTATTCTCTACCAACCCGGTAAAGCAAATGTTGTGGTAGACGCCCTTAGCTGAAAAACCAGAGCAGAGTTAGGTAGTTTCCTAACACAAAAAGAAAGATAATTGAAGAATTTCAAAGACTAAAGCTAAGGTTGGTTCGACCACCAAACTCTACCAAAGGACTTATAGCTACTTTAATAGCTAAACCCGATTTAAGAAAATGAATTGTGGAGGCATAAAGAGGCGATCAATTTTTGGAGAAGATGCGATTGAAAGCAAGATCTGAGGATTCAAAGGATTTGCTGAAGCAAATGACAATGCTCTCATGTATAAGAGAAGAATATGTGTGCCCCACGATGAAGAGTTAAAGAATAAAATCATGAGAAAAGCTCATGATACTCCATATACCGCCCACCCTGGAAGTACAAAGATGTATAGAAATTTGAAGAGAAACTTCTGGTGGTGAAATATGAAGAGAGAAGTGGCTTCATTTGTTGAACGATGCTTAACTTGTCAGCAAGTAAATGCGGTACATAAACAACCATCAGGATTATTACAACCATGTGAAATCTCAGAATGGAAATGGGAGCATATCAACATGGATTTTATAGTAAGATTACCAAAGTCAGTGCGAGGAAACACTGCGATATGGGTCGTTGTTGATCGATTGACCAAATCCACGCACTTTGTGCCAATGAAGATGACACTTGGACTAGATAAGTTTGCTCAACTCTATGTGAAAGAGATTGTACGGTTACATGGAGTACCCATCTCGATCACCTCTGACCGAGATACTAGATTTACTTCTATATTCTGGATAAGTCTACAAGATGCCATGGGAATGCAACTAAATTTTAGTACAGCTTTCCATTCTCAAACTGATGGACAATCAGAAAGGACAATACAAATACTAGAGGGTATGCTCAGAGGAGTTGTAACTGATAGATGTGGAAGCTGGGAAAATGTTTTACCCTTAGTGGAGTTCACCTATAATAATAGTTATCAGGCAACCATTGGAATGGCACCATATGAGGCTTTGTATGGTCAAAGATGTAGATCACCACTTTACTGGGATGAAGTAGGTTAAAGAAAGATATTAGGCCCTAAGATTGTTAAGACAACAATCGAAATAATTGATAAGATGAGAATGAGAATAAAGGAGGCCCAAGATAGATAAAAAGACTATGCAGATAAACGTCGAAAGGATTTGTATTTCAATGTCGGTGATAAGTTTTTTTCTCAAAATATCTCCTACTAAAGGAATTATATGTTTTGGCAAAAGAGAAAAATTGAGACCACGGTATATTGGACCATTTGAAATTCTTGAACGAGTTGGAGAGGTAGCTTATAGACTACCCTTACCACCGAGTCTAGCTGAGGTTCATAATATTTTTCATGTCTAAATGTTGAGAAAGTACGTGTTTGATCCTAAACACTTTATAAAGAATGAAGAGATAGTCTTGAACCGGGATTTATCATATGAAGAAAGACCAAAGGCTATTCTTGACCAAAAGGTCCAGGAATTATGGAACAAACAAATATCACTGGTGAAACTCCTATGGAATAAGCATGGGAGAGAGGAAGCAACCTGGGAGCTTGAAAACTGAATCAAGGAGTTGTGCCCTGATTTACCCTATAGAGGTACGCAAATTTCGAGATAAAATTTTTATTAAGGAGGATAGAATGTAATACTCTGAAATATTTTTAGAAGGTTTTATTCAACTTATGTTACCCTTTGGTCAGTCATAAAATAAGTTGGGTCCTTACAAGATTCAAATAAAGAAAAATCGCAGCTAGGGAAATCTGTTAAAATTTAATTTGGTTAAACATTTATTTAAAAATATGTTCTGATATTTTTCTCGGGTTGATGGAAAAAGTTTCAAGTATCGTGCCAAAGTTTGAATTTTTCAATTTCGAGTTCAAATGAACTCTTGGCACAACTTTGAATAGAAAAAGGCACGTCCGTCATTATCCAATTTCATTTTCAAAATATTATCATATTTGTAATTATCCTATTCTTTTTCTATCATTATCCTTTATTTTATTCGTTATTATCCTATTTATTTTTCCTCTATAAATAGGAGCTTAAGGTTTTATTTTTCATTCATTTTCAAAATTGAAATGCTGAGCAGCTTCTAGAGAAGGTACGTCTCTAGTTTTCTATTTCAATTGTAAATAGTCATTTTGAAGGTATCAATGCGTAGATCATGAATACGTAATTGAAAAGATGATTTGACAGACGATCACGATGAAAAATCATCGTGACCGCTGCCAAAAGTCACCACCACCGCCAACCACCTCTACTTCACGCCACCACCACCATCATCCATCATAATCATCAAGCCCCCCACGTTAATCAATCACGCGAAGCCCCCCCCCCCCCCGACGTTAACAACCACTGTCTCCCCTACCAAATTAATCAATCACTCCACCACCGCCTCACAACCGCCTAAAAACGGTGATCTCTTTTCGGATCGCTGGATCAAAATATGCCTTTAGGGTTTTATGTTCTATGTATATTTGTATGCATTTTCCATATTGTCACTTTTTAATTTTGGGTATATTTTGGGTATCCGAATATTAAATTGTAGTCTTTTTCAGATCTATCCTTCGTGGATAGCCCTATTGTATTTTTATTTAAAGTTTCATATTTTTCCAGTCGGCGGATCTTGCGGTATGAATTTATTTGCACCGAATTAATTTTAGGATACGGGTTTGACCACCTCGTATGCCAAAACTTCCTAAAGGGTTTTTCTTTATAAAAATGCCCTGAGTAAAGTTCCCTTAAGAGTCAAAATATTTTGATGACCGGGGTGCTGCGTATTAAGATAGTAGATATTATAATATTTACTTCATAGCTAAGAAATGTGAGATTTTGACCTAATGGTGGTCTTTCATAGAAACTAAATTGCCGGACAATCTTGTAGGCACAGAAGAAGGGGACTTCTAGTTAAGACCAGAATCAGAATCTAGATCTAGCTATCCCATATCAGATTACCAGGTGAGTTTTTATTATATAAAAATGTATTTCGGGTTTCTAAGCCCTGATATTTATAAAATGAATGTGATTAAATATCCAACTCATGACTGTATTTAATGTGCTCTCATGACTCATGTAAGTCTTACTACTGTTTTTTGTGACGAAACTACAATGGTTCACGATATCGAGCCGCAAGAAAACAGGGCAGTGTCCAACCTTAAGCAGGTGGGTTGTGTACACAAACTGACTCACCGTAAGCATTCTAGGGGAGAGTGGCGCGCAATAATGGAACGAAAATGATTTAGTATACATGGAATTCACAAAATTTCTGATTAAAAAGCTTTCCATGATATGTTTAAAATATGATTGGATGTTCTGTTTTATAAAATGATTGTGAAGCTTTTCTCAAAGATACCTACTAAGTGTATTAGTACTCATGCCCAAATCTTTTCAAATATTTTCAAGATGAGCTACGAGATGGTAGACGGCGGTGCTAAGGCTTAAGAGCTATCTTTTAATGTATATGTTTCTTTTATGTGTGGAGTCTAACTGAGAACATGGTTACCTTTTGAGTCTGAATAAATGCAATGTGTTCTTGTCCGCTTATTCTGATTACTATTATGGAGTGTTCGGTTCTCTGAATCCCATTTTCTTTACTGTTACAGAGTGTTCTATTCTCTAAATCCCATTTTCTTTACTGTTATGGAGTATTCGGTTCTCTGAATCTCATTTTCTTTATTGTTATGGAGTGTTCGGTTCTCCGAATTCCATTTGCTATCTGTTCCTGACAGGCAAAAGCCTAGCATTTATTTACTTTCCTTATTCAGACAGGCACAAACCTGACTTTATATTACTTTCCATGTCAACGCAAAAGCCTGGCTTTATATTGCTTTCACGACAGACGAAAGTCTGGTATCTCTTTACTTCATGTATTTGGACAGACATCTATCTAGCCTTTTTCATGCCTAACCAAATAACAACCTATTAACATTAACCTTTGAACTCTTATTATTTACATTGAAGTTTGCTTTCTTGGGTTCATTCTCAGAGTCATGGTATCTGGTTTGAGTCATTTCATACACTTTAAAAGGGTGAATTGATCCATTTACAGGGGTTATGCTACCCAAAATTTTTGGGGCACTAACCTTATTTCTTTGATTGCTTCTGTTCAATAACCCTTTTCCCCTTCCCCCAATTAGTGTACCGGTCCCTGACCCTTTTCCTAGGATTGGGGCGTTACATTGAGCAAAAAGTCTATCACCGCTTTGATAAGGAGGACCAGCAGATGTCCACCCTTAAGGCCAGCTGGAAAGCATGGACCCTCTCCTACCCGTATCCGCAGCCGCCTCCACCACCTTATCAGCCACCCGAGTAGTGAAGTTTTTTTTATTGTTTTTCTGTGTTTTTATGTTTCGTGTGCGTCGTTAGTTATTTTCCTATTTCTGTATTATTTTGTTTGTTTACCGTTTGTTGTTCATATTGTTTTGTAGGAACTTGCGCTTGTTTCCAGTCTTCTACAATCTGTGATGTCCTCTCTCCCTTTATTTCTTGCATTTTCTTTTTATACATTGAGGATAATGCATGATTTAAGTGTGGGAGGGGGTCAAGTTGCTTTCCTTGTGATTTACATCGTATTCTGCCTTGTCTTTTGATTTATGTCTTGATTATATTATGTTTTATCTGTTGAGACCCGCACTTAGCATGCTTTGTCTTGTTTTCTTGTCAAACTTGATAATTTGGGATATAAATCTTCAAGGGACCGTTGTTGAGTTGATTATGCTGCATGAGATCGTTCGCACTGTTTCATCATAGAATTTGAATTATCTTGAAAATGATTATGTTTAGATGATCTGTGCTGTGAGGTCTGGTCCTCTAAGAATTTGAAGGCTTGTTCAGTTCTCTTATCAAATGTGTCAGTTATGCTCGAAAAATCATTCTCTCCTCTGACATTCTTATCAACTTATATTAAAAAAAATGAAATGAAATGTTTAAATAAAAACGAGCATAATAAGGATTTCTACTCCTCTAGTTGTGTAAATCGACTATGAGCATGGAAAACCACACAAGGATACTGGGGATTTTATCCCTAAGGACTAAACATTGTGAAGCTTGATCCACGTCCTCTTGTTTAATTGTCTTAACAAACGGGATTGCATTTTGGATTATGCTCCTATCATGTGTGTTATTCCTTTAAATTTCTCCATGATGAGTATGGAAAACCACGTTAGGAAGCTCAGTTTATCTCGATGATTTCACCTAATGATTTATGTCATTTAAGTGCATTCCCAGGTTAGTCTTGAATAATTGGTTAGGGAGTTAGGGAGAGGAATGCTCTACAGGATAATTATTGCATTTTGCTTTGAGAACAACTTGCCTGCCTTATTCTCATTCGGCAAGCCACATGCCTTGTTTAACAAAATGTCATTATTTTCTTCGATGATAAGCATTCTAGTTTGAAATCGTGTGGAATGTTCTAGTGTGCATGATCCTCTTGGGAGCAATTCCATCTTGCTTCATGTCTTGAATGATTATGTTTGCTTGAGGACAAGCAAAAGCTAAGTGTGGGGGAGTTGTTTAGTGTTTATTAGTGTTGTTTTGTTGTAGGCATTTTGTATCTTTAGTATGTATGTTTTCATTATTTTTGTGTTGATTTTATGTTATTATCTTCACTTTTGCGCTTGTGGTAAGTTATGTCAGAATTGTGCAAAATTAGAGCTTTTGTCCCAAAAGTAGGAATTTTATGGCATAAAGGTGGGAAAGAACCGAAGCTCCAAATTGACGCTCCAGCTGATGAACCAAACTGATGGCCAAGCTAAAAAAACACCCCGAACTAACCAATCTTAGGGCCAAATTGAAGAATTCAAACTGGGGTCACAAGCTTGAAACTAAAGTGGGGATATAACTGATGAAATAAGACGAAGTCTCCAACTGATGAACTGACCCCAACTCAACTTGAAAGCCCAACTGAAGCACTCAACTGGAGAACCAACTACTGAAACTTAACTGAAGCATCGAACTGAAGATGAAAGCCAGAACCGTAGCTGGAGCAGCCCCGCCGCTGCGGTAATACCAGCGACAGCTGGGCGGTGCCCACGGTAATGGCACCCCGCGAGCGCTGGCTGCCCCGCCGGCACTAGGCATTCCAAGCCCAGTCGGCGCTAGGTGCTCCACCGGCATGGGGTGCCTAGTTCTGTCTTATTTCAGGCAGTTCACGAGGTATTTTTGAGTGTTTTACTCTTTAATGCCTTCCAACCACTTCGCTAGCTGGAGAATTAAATGGGACGCGGAGGCTTTTGGAAAAGAAAGGGAGGAGGATTTTAGAATCATCTACCAATAACTACACTACACCTTTTTATCTATCTATCTATCATCTCTCACTTCCAACCATTCATTCACCATTCACTGCTCCAGACACCATTGTTCCTGGGAGAGAGAAAAGAAGAAAAAGAGGCAGAGGAGCTCAAGCTAAAGAAGAAGGCACAGAAGAGAGATCCAAGCTCGAGCTGAGGTGGAAGTTAGGCTTGCTAAAGAATCTCCATTCCTTGGTATTCTTTTCTTAGTTTTAGCCTATTTGTGGGGATTTGTCCCAAACATTGTCGAGACAAATATATTATGTAAGTTTGTATCTTGTTCATCTTTTAATTTATGAGATGAGGAGCTTGTATGATTCTTATGATGTTCGTGCATGATGAGGGGCTAATTTCATAAATTAGGGAGTAGATAATCAATTTAGTTTCAATCCATGCTTATGATTATTGATTTCTTGTTGATTGAATTGAACTTGTTTATGTTGGGTACTTAGATGAGACCGAGAGGAGATTCTATTGCCCGACTAGGGTTCTATCAATGATAGGTGGACTAGGTTCATAAGTCTAATTATTAATCTTGTACATTGTAATCTAGCCGATGGGGGTTTAATGGATTGATGGTGACACTAAATGAAGTTATGCCTCTTGAAGGAGTCTATTGCATGTTTAAGATTATCGAAATCAACTTGAAACAAGCTAGGAGAGAAACCAAAGAGAAAATCGACACCCTAATGCTCATTTTATAATCGTTTAATTCGTCCTTATTGTTGTTGGCATTGTTTAGTTAATTCTTGTTTGCTTCAATTTAGTGTTTTAGTCCAAACCCATTGTTGTGTCCGAATTTGACGCCACAAGCGAGACTACTTTGATCCGGACTTCCGCAATAAGATGGGGTCAATTATAGGGCGGTGAGCTAACTCGGGTCGTGTCTCTCAAGGAAAGCTTCATGTGGGCGATTATCTTTCTATGCCATAATTGTTGTCAAACAGAATAAAATGAAATACATCCTAAACATTCTAAACAAGGGGAAGGAAAGTTATACTAATTTACCTAATTAAAGCAAGTAAAATTAACTAATTACACTACCAAACACAAAGATAGAGGATAGGATTATGAGAAGAGCATTAGGGTGTGATTCTCTCAATGGCTTATCTCTATGCTTAGTTCAAATTGGTAATGCTAAAATAACACATTCAATAGACCCTCTCAAAAGGCTTAATGTCAATTACTGTCACCTTCTATCAATTAAGCCCCTTTTAGCTATATCAAATGAGCAAGGTTAACATATTATCTCACAAGTACAATAGAACCTCTCAAAATGCTTAACTTTAATTACTGTCACCGTCTATCCGTTAAACCTCTTTTAGCTATATCATACGAGCAAGATGTTGAAGGAACCAATTTCGGGATTTGGAGTCACATTCAAGTTTCCTCTAAATCTTAGCAATGTTAAAGTGGTGATCAAGCACCCTAACATGATAAGGACGATTCCAACAACAACAACCAACAAGAACAAGCATAGATCAAAACCAAATCAATTATCCATCCTCTAATGTAGAAATTCGCCCAACACCCTCCTCAAAATAACATAAACATCATAAAAGTCATTTATTCAACAACCAAAAGATAAAATCTATACAACTTATACAATATTTTTTGTTGTCTCGACAGTCTTGGGACAAATCCACACAAATGGGCTAAAACTAAAAAGAAAGAAAATACCAAATCGGATCCTCCTCGTCCAAGCATAGCTTCCGCGGATGGCTTGAAATCGGATCCCTCTTCTCGGGCCATCATCAAAGCGGAGTCCCTTCAGCATGCTTAGCTTTCGCGGATGTCTTGGTGTCGGGCTCTTCTTCTAGGGCCTTTCTCCTTAAGCTCTAGCCCTTTACCTCTTTTCCTCCTCTTTTCTCTTTCTTTGACTCAGTGGTGGTGGCGGTGAAGGTGAAGAAAAGTGGTTGGAGAAGTGGTGAAGATGGAAATAAGGAAAATGAAAGTGAGAGAGATGGGTGTGTGTTAGAGAAGCCTTCTTACCTTTTATAATTGGGGAGAAGTCCTCCTATTTAAAGAGAGAGAGAGAGAGAGAGAGAGAGAGGGAGAGAATCGAGAGTGGGTGAGATGGGAGGTGGTAGTGAAAAAGGTGTAGTGGTTAGGGAAAGATCGGAAAAAATCTGCGTGAAAAACTGGGCTGGAATGCAGCCCGTGCGCCAGCGGGATGCCCCGTGCCCGCTAGGCTCAGAGGCCGCATGCCCACGGGAGTCCGCGTGCTTGCGGGGTCTCTTGGCCTAGAGGGGAATCGCGCGGTCGCGCACCCTAACAAATCTGTCTTCGGCAGCTTCCACGGTTTTGGCTCGTTCTCCCTCGTTTCTTGGCCGATTGACCCGATTCAACTTGCCACGTGCTCTTTATTGGATTCTCTATCTTCCCATTATCTTAAATCCCTTAAATTTTTCAGTCATTAATCCTCCATTTTCTCAAGATCTTGTGTAAATCTACACAACTCACTATAAGAGCAAAAGTGAAGGAAATAACATGAAAATCACACAAAAAAAGGGAGAAACATCTACAAGAGATACTAAACTCCTAAGATAAGATAGGACAAATATACACCAAACAACTCCCCTACACTTAAACCTTTGCTTGTCCTCAAGCAAACAAAATCATTCAAGATATAAAGCATGAAGGAATTACTTGCAAGGAGATCATGCTTATTGAATCTTGTTACATGGTTTCCCACTAAAGCATTTATCATCAAAGAAAGTGAACACAATTATCAAATAAGGCGAGTTGCTTGCCCTTTAAAGAATAAGAAAAACACATTCGACTCGATCCCTTTAGAGCAAAATTCCCATGAATCATATCCACATTTATTTGGAAGACAAACACCTCAAAAACCTTAGGGGATGCAAACATAGGACAGTAGTCATTAGGTAGAATCATCGGGCTTAACCGAGCTTTCTAATGTGGTTTCCCATACTCATCATGCAAAATTTCCACAGAATTGGCACACATGAGAGGAGTAGAATCTAGAATGCAACCCCATTTATTTAAACACAATTAGAGGGTGTGGATCAAAATTCACAAGGTTAAATCCTTAGGGAGGAGATCCCTAGTGTTCTTGTGTGGTTTTGCATACTCATAGTCAATTTTATCAACTAGAGGAATAGAGATCCTTATTTTCCCCCTTTCATTTATTTAATTTTTTTTTATTTATGTGGAATAATGATTATAGAGAATAATTCTTCATGAAAAGAGCTAATCATGCTTCCTAGTCCTCGAAGGACAAGACCCCACAACACAAATCATCAAATTATGATCAACATTCGAAAGATAATTCATGCTCAAGAGTGACTCCACGAGAACAATTTATTTACTATGATCAACTTAACAACAATCCCTTGAAGATTCATATCCCAAATCACCAAGTTTGACAATTAGACAAGACAAATCATTCTAAGAGAGAGGTTAAACAAATAAAACACAAAACAAACTCAAGGCATAACTCAAAGACAAAAACATAAAAAGACACACAACAAAATCCAAAATACAAGACAAAATCACAAGTTCTCCCTCCCCCACACTTAAATCATGCATTATCTTCAACGAATGAAAAGAGGTGCAAAAAGTAAAGGAAAGAGAAAACGTTACAGAATGTAGAAGATCGACAATAAGCGCAGGTTTCTACAAAACAACATAAACAACAAACGACGAACAAAGAAAACAATACAGAAATAGGAAAGATAATTTACAAAGTAAACAAAACACGAAATAGAAAAACAAATAAGAAAACTTCACTGTTCGGGTGGTTGAGAAGGCGGCGGAGTTGGCTATGGAAGTTGTGAGGAGTTAGGGTCGAAATTGGAGTCTTTATTCATAGGAGGTGAGATGCCAAGAACATGGGGATCTTGGGTGTTGGTAGGATAGGTTAGGTGCGCTTGTGGTGATGTCGTGCTCGCGGTGAAGGACGTGCTCAGGGGATGTCTGCGCTGGCGGAGGGAGCTGCGCTCGTGGCGCGTTGTGCTCTACCTTAGGGCCGCACTGGCGGGTGCAGGTGCGCGCGCGGCGCTTCAAAACCGAGAGCTCTCTCCCGTGATAGTGCAGGTGCCACGCCAAGGGCCCATACTTGGCCTCTTTTCAATCAATTCATTTCCAGCCGGGCATTCTCACTCCTTTATCCTACAAGACAACAACAAAAATACAAATTTAAACAAACTAAAAAGATAAAACTTAAATTAAAACAATAAAACAGTAAAATCATGGGTTGCCTCCCATGCAGCGCTCATTTTAACGTCCCGAGCTGGACAGAGCCTCAATAGATTATCATTGAGAATCATTAAGCACGATCGGCTCGAAGCCGTGCTCCCATGGTTGGCCTTGATTTCAAGCTTCGTTACTCAAAGAGTAAACTTCACTCGAACTTTCTCCTTTTCTAGTTAGGCGTTCCTCTCCACCTTGGGCTGTGAATGTTTTGAACACAGGGCTAGCTTCCTATTTAGACATCTTTGACCTTGTATTCACAGACTTAAACAAGAAAAAGGATCACACGCAACTGGGGAAGAAGAATTTTAAGGCTTAAAGAAAATAAAAGAAAATGAAATAACGAACAAAACAAAAACAAGACAACACAAAACACTCAAAAACACAGATAACAAAACACAACAAAACAACACAAAAACACAAACACTAAACAATTGTAAAAGAACAAATGCGAAAAAAGAAACACAAAAACAATTATAACACAAAAAGATAATTCACCTAAAGCTTTCCCCGGAAACGGCGCCAAAATTGTTATCTCCGAATTTGACTCCACATGCGAGACTACTTTGATCCGGACTCCCGTAATAGGACGGGGTCAATTGTAGGGCGGTGAGCTAACTCGGGTCATGTCTCTCGAGGAAAGCTTCATGTCGACGATTATCTTTCTATGCCATAATTGTTGTCAAACACAATAAAATGAAATATATCCTAAACATTCTAAACAAGGGGAAGGAAAGTTATACTAATTTACCTAATTAAAGCAAGTAAAATTAACTAATTGCACCACCAAACAGCAAAGATAGAGGATAGGATTATGAGAAGAGCATTAGGGTATGATTCTCTCAATGGCTTATCTCTATGCTTAGTTCAACTTGGTAATGCTAAAATTACACATTCAAAATACCCTCTCAAAAGGTTTAATGTCAATTACTGTCACTGTCTATCAATTAAGCCCCTTTTAGCTATATCAAATGAGCAAGATTAACATATTATCTCACACGTACAATAGACCCTCACAAAAGGCTTAATTGTTTAATTAATTACATGCATTTGTTATTCTCAGTATTTCGAGTCGTTAATTGTTTCGATATTGCTAGGTAGTCGCAAATATTTAGTGAGTCAGAATTAATTAGTACTCAATTAAACCGGCCATCCGTAATTGTGGTTTAAGTTTAATTAGTGGCGAAACGGTTCTTCAGAACCAGGGAGAATAGCAATCTTAATTTAACGGTCCTGCGTCAAAGTCTGTTGATTATGAATCGAGTTCCTCTAGACTTTAAGGTTGTCGGCTCATTAAACCTATAGAACGTCTCTTACGATTGTCAGTCGATTAGGGAAATAATCGGTGAAGTGTCTTCCTGATTATGGAGAAACTATGGAGGAATTAGGCTGCGTTAGTAAGCATCTTCGGTAGCTATAACTGATATGTATGTGTTAATTGAATTAATCTTTGCGTCGAGGATCAGTTTAGGTAAGCTAGGGTGGAGTTAATTGGAATCCGGAATATTTCTTCTCATATTTTAAATCCGTTCGTTTTGTTAGATCGTGCATTTATTTTCTATTTATTTATTAATTTCATTCAGTTTATTATAAGCACAAAAACCCTCTGGAAAGTTTAGTTATACAGATTGGAAATATAGAGTAATTCTCGCCGGTCCCTTGGGAGACGATCTCGCTCATCGCTGTACTCTGCAGTAAGGGCTTACCGACGGAACTCAGGACATTTATTTTTGGTGAAAAATGACGCACCAAATTTTGGCACCGTTACCGGGGATCGGTTCTAAAAGCAGTGATTACTCGAAATTTTCAGTTTGTTATTTACTTTGTTTTATTTTTTATTTTTCTAGTACATGACCCGTTCCTCTGCAGAAGAAGATTTAGTGTTTGATCCGGAGCCAGATAGAACATTACACCGATTATGGAGAGCTGCTAAGGAGTCTAAGGAGGCTCTCGAATCAGAACAAAACACTCTTGGTATTGATCAACGTTTCGACATGGCCAATAATGAAAATCCACCAAACCAGCAAGACCTTGCCGCAAGTGGAGCACGCATCAATGCCAACTTTGCTGATCCTAAGCCCGAACCTGAGCCTCTCATCAGGGAACTTGGCCGCCTTCAAAGCAACAGGCCCATATGCATCATGCTACCCCCAATTGCCAATAATGTAGAGATCTGACCTGCATTCATCCAAGTGTTACCGAAGTTTGGTGATCTGCCAGGAGAGAGTGCACACAAGCATTTATCTGAATTTGATCTTGTGTGCTCAACTTTAAGACCTACAGGTTTTACTGCTAATAACCTGAGGTTACTCACTTTTTCTCACACTTTGCAGAGAAAGGCAAGAGATTGGTTGTTTGATTTGCCACCGGAGTCCATTACCATATGGGCGGAATTAGAAGGACAATTCCTGAGAAAATTCTTCCCTGAGACTCGAGCTACAAATCTAAGGATGGCAATCAGTAGCATCAAGCAAAAGCCGAATGAAATCTTCGCCGAATACTGGGAACGATTTTGACAACTTTGTCGCAAATGCCCGGACCATGGGTTCACTGATTATCAAATTCTGACTAATTACTTTTACCGAGGTATGTCTTCTTTTGATAGGAAAATTGTTGATGCTGCCAGCAGACGATCTCTCACTAACAAGACCTTTGCCGAAGCCAAACAACTCATCATTGACATGGCTTCGGGAGGACAGCAGTATGAAGAGGAAGATGAAGGTAGACACCGGCCAGTAAGGGAACTCGGCCGAGCTGAAGGGTCAAGAGTGAATGAAAAGATAGATGCTCTTCCTTCCCTGGTCCGAGGCCTAGCTGTGGCACAAGCTCAAAACATCCGCTATGGAGTCTGCTCAGAGAATAGCCATTTCACTGATGCTTGTCCTACCTTGCAACATTCTCCAACCGAGCAAGCATGCTATAGGTTTGGTGATGCGCAACAAGATGCCATGAGATGTAGGAATTATGACCCGTACTCAAATACGTACAACCCAGGCTGGAGGGACCATCCTAATTCTAGCTGGAGGCAGCTAGATCAGAAGATGCCAGGAGTTTTACTTCAGAGGCAGCCGCAAGACGGTCCGTATGGGCATACTGACAAGTCTACGCCCAACATGAGTGAGATCATGAAGAGTCTCGAGCAGAGCACAAGCCTAGTGAGCAATCTAGCGCAGAGCCAAAAGGCCTTCCAGCATGAGACATAAGCTACCATGGGCAATATGGGCATGCAGATCACGCAGCTCGCCACACAAGTGAACAAATTGCAAGTGAATCAAGGGAAGTTGCCTTCCCAAACTGAGCAAAATCCATGAGAGAACGTCAGTGTTGTGACCCTTCGAAGCGGCAAAGAATTGGTTGAGGTTGAAACAAAGAAGAAGAAAGACAACACACGGTGTGGGCAAACTGCAGAAGCTGAAGACAGACCAAGCGCAGAGGGCAAACAATCTGCTGCCCCGTTTTCCCCTACTGAGGTACAAGTTCCACCTAAAATATCTATCCCTATTAATGCAGCCCTTTTCCTTCCAGGTTAGCAATGCACAAGAAAGAGGAGGATGAGAAAGAGATCTTCGAGCTTTTCAAGAAAGTCGAGATCAATCTACCATTGATTGATGCTATCAGGCAAGTCCCGAGATACGCGAAGTTCTTGAAAGAACTATGCTCCAAGAACATAAGATATGGGAAAGATGCAAAGATCAAAGTTGGTGGGACTGTTTCAGCCGTTATTCAATGAAAATTACCTCAAAAATGCCGAGATCCAGGTATGTTTACCATCCCTTGCATCATTGGGAACAAAAAGGTAGAGAAAGTTAAGCTAGATTTAGGTGCATCTATCAATATTATGTCTTTCTCTGTTTACAAGGAATTACAGTTGAGTCCTATGAAAGATACTCGAGTCATCATTCAATTAGCTGATAGGTCCAATGCATACCCTAGAGGTGTAGTAGAGGATGTCATAGTTAAGGTGAATGAGTTGATTTTTCCTGTTGATTTCTACATCATTGACATGGATGATGCATTGTCTGCACATAGATCATTAATTCTGTTAGGTCGCCCGTTCATGAAAACTGCACGAACCAAGATTGATGTAGATAAGGGAATGCTAAGTTTCGAATTTGATAGGGATGTTGTCACATTTAATATATTCGAAGCTATGAAGCATGGGGAGGACCCTGAAGCTCTTTTTATGGTTGATACTATTGATTCCATTATTGATGATTTTGTTGAGCATCATTTCAGGGATGACAAATTAGAGCAGGAACTCTTTAATGGAATACCCAACCCCACTGCAGATTCGGAGGAAGAAAGGGCAATCCGCGAGATAGTCCAGCAGCTGTACGCAGCCGAGGAGTTTCCAGCCAGAAAGTTGACAGACTGTTTGCTCTTACCGACCAACTCGGAACCAATTTTACTAGCTCATGTGAAGACTCCAGTGCTGGAGCTGAAAGGGCAAGAAGCAAGGATGGTCGAACTTTTGAGGAAACATAAAGGTGTGAGGATGGAGATGAGTCCTTTCGACAAGGGTAGATCTGCTACCCCTGAAATTGTCTCATGATCGAGTTCCCCACATCGGGCCTCAGATGTTAAATAAGGGTGCTTCTCGGGAGGCAACCCGATCTCTTACCTTTCTCCTTTTCTTTTATTTCTTTTATTTATTTTTTTTTCAGTTTTTTTTTAATTCCTGCTTCTGTCTCTCTCCTTCTAGAGATTGAGGTGTTGATCACCACTGCTACTGCTCAGATTGAAGACAGCCTCGGCCGCCGGCTAAATGAGATTAATGGCCGTCTAGATGTGATGGAGCAAGTGATCCGTCATTTGACGGACCGGAGTTAGTTCTCTTTTCTCTCTCCCATTTAAATCGATGTTTGTCCTTGGGTTGTTTGTTTGCTATTTGGTTTTGTCTTTTCTAGTTTGTGCATTTTGAGTCCATATTCGTACCCCTTTTCATAGTGAGGACACTGTGGTTTTCAAGTGTGGGGGGATTATATTGTTAATTTCTTTATTTTTGAAAAAAATTAAAAAGAAAAAAAATTATGAGTCATTTATTTTGGATTTTGTTGGAATTTAACTAAGTGTTGACTACCCGAATTGATGAGTTTGAGGAGTTTGGGCTGTGATTGGTTTGACTGGATGAAAGGTTGATGTTTGTGATAGAAATGTGCCAATTTTTGGATGAGATCTTGAATGATGAATCATGCTTTCGATCACAATGTTCTAAGACTACAAATTGTGAGTGTTTGAGCCTTTGAGCCTGCATGAATTAAGAGCTCACCTTTTGTATGATGAGTGTTGTCTGATTATGTTTCTTGGATACTTGAATTGCTTTGATGCCCCCATTGTTACCACATTTGATGTCATTCACAAATATGATTAAGGCATTAGGGATACCCGAGCTATTGGCCTAAAGAAAAAAAACATCCTAACCGTACATTGCCAAGTAGTGAGCCGTTTTGAGCCTAAAAAATCCAACTTTTGTTGTCTACAGCCACTATACATGAGCCATAGCCTTTGTTTTGGCCTGCTTTTTATCCCTAAAAACATGCATGTACTTTCATGAATGGTGTTTAAGCTGCACAAGTGAGGAATTTGAGGGCTTGAGAAAAAAAAATGTATGAATGCTCATATCCTGCTTCTCTAAAAAAAATTTGAATAAGAAGCTAAGCTTCTAGAAAAAAAAAAGAGAGAAAATCAAAGAAAAAAAATTGAAGAGTAGGATATGGAGAGAGAAAAAGAATCTATGTGCTCAATTTTTTGAAATAAGCCCTATGTTGATTTGAGGATTTTGCTGAGCCATGCTTAAAAGAAATATAAATTTTCTTTGTACTCAGCTACTTTAGCCAAAAGTATTCTACCACATGAACCTTAGCCCCATTACAACCAAAGAGGAAAGACCTTATGATTTGTGAACGAAATTGAAGTGTGGCATTTTTGGGTGACATATGAGCAATTTTATGTTGAAAAGAGCTAATCATGACTTGAGTGAAAAAAAATGCCTCGTGGCCTGTTTTTGAGAGTTAATGAGTGAATCTTGGTGAGGCTGAATTGATGAGTATGATTCTAACTTGATTGACAACATGTTGGCATGTTTCTTGAACAAAATTGGTTGGTGGTTTATAGATTGATATATCGCAGCTCGTACTCTAATTTTTCACTGATTTGAGAACTTGATACTTGGTCATTCATCCTTGTGGAGTCTATTCGTTGTTTAAGGTTGCTCGAGGACGAGCATGGTTTAAGTGTGAGGGGATTTGATAGGGCGTATTTTACTTACATTTATTACTATCTTTTGGTACCTTTTCTCCTTATTATTTGCCCTATACTTGTGTATTTTGGAAGAATGATGTGTTTGTTGAGTTATGTAGGGATGTAGTAAAAAGTTGGAGAAAATGGCAGGTTTTTGGTGCAAGAAGAAGCTGAGTGAAGAAAGATCAAAATTTGATTCTGACAAGACCAGGCCGTAAAAGCTTGCAGCTGGAAAGTTGGAGCGAGTTTCTGGAACCTGGGCCTCTATACGCGTTTTGGGCTTGCAAAATCTGATTCTCGACCCAAGCCACAACCTGGACGCGGGATTCAGAGTTCCACCGCCTCTAGAAGTCTTTGTTTAGGTAATTACCTAGTTGAGATAGACTAGGATTTTATTTCCTTGTCTAATGTTTTAATTAAGGATATTATATATAGATTAGGACTTCTTTCTATTTTATTCATTCCAATATTAACGCATAGCAGCAGAGAAACACTGGGAGCATATTTTATATTTCATCTTCTTCGTTAATTTATGGTGTCTGATTCTTCAATATTTGTGCTATTCAATATTATTATGCAATCAAGCTAAGTTCTTCTCATTCCGATGACAACTAATGAAACCCTGGCCTAGCTAAACTGTGAGATCTATCTGTGCTTTTATTGTTTAATTAATTGCATGCATTTGTTATTCTCAGTATTTTGAGTCGTTAATTGTTTCGATATTGCTAGGTAGTCGCGAATATTTAGTGAGTCAGAATTAGTTAGTAGTCAATTAAACCGGTCATCTGTAATTATGGTTTAAGTTTAATTAGTGGTGAAGCGATTCTTCAGAACCAGGGAGAATAACAATCTTAATTTAACGGTCCTACGTCAGAGTCTGTTCATTATGAATCGGGTTCCTCTAGACTTTAAGGCTGTCGGCTCATTAAAACTATAGAGCATCTCTTACGGTTGTCAATCGATTAGAAAAATAATTGGTGAAGCGTCTTCCTGATTATCGAGAAACTATGGAGGAATTAGGCTGCGTCAGTAAGCGTCTTCGATAGCTATAACTGATATGTATGTGTTAATTGAATTAATATTTGCATCGAGGATCAGTTTAGGTAAGCTAGGGTGGAATTAATTGGAATCCGGAATATTTCTTCTCATATTTTAAATCCGTTCGTTTTGTTAGATCATGCATTTATTTTCTATTTATTTATTAATTTCGTTCAGTTTATTATAAGCACAAAAACCCTCTGGAAAGTTTAGTTATGCAGATTGGAAATATAGAGTAATTCTCGCCGATCCCTTAGGATACGATCTTGCTCATCGCTGTACTCTGCAGTAAGGGCTTACCGATGGAAGTCGGGACATTTATTTTTGGTGAAAAACGACGCACTAAATAGACATTGGATATTTCCTCATAAAGTCTCTTTCTGAATCTACTTCTGGTCATTCTCTCTTCATGGATATCTCCTATGCCTTCTATGGTAGGACGATCCTTAATAGTCTGCCATGCGGGCTTCCTTTGCTTTACTCCCTGATCTTCAGATTATCTATCTGTATCATCATATACATCATAATGTCCAAATAAATCTGAGAGTACATCTTCTTCTGTGGGATTAACTATATCATTCTGATCATCAAATCTAACATTGACTGATTCTAGAACAACCTTTGTCTCCTTGTTGTAAATCCTGTATGATTCACTATTTCTGGAGTATCTAACAAATATCCCTTCTATTGCTATGTTGTTAATCTTACTGAGATACTCTCTATCATTGAGTATATAGCAGGTAGAACCAAACATATGGAAGTACTTCACTGTAGGTTTCTTTTCATACCAAATCTCATATGGCGTAGTGAAGGTACCTAGTCTGAGATGAACTCTATTGCTGATACGGCATACAGTGTTGATGGCTTCTACCCAGAACATATCAGCAATTCCTTTGGCAGCAATCATGGTTCTAGCCATCTCCTGGAGAGTTTTGTTCTTCCTTTCAAATACTCTATTCTGCTGAGAAGTCTTGGGCGCTGAGTACTCATAGGTGATCCCATTCTCTTGGAAAAAATTATCAAAGTACTGATTCTCAAATTCTTTGTCGTTATCACTTCTGATGATTTGATGATCCTTCTCAACTGTGATCTTGCAAGCCAGCTTCTTGAATGCCATGGATGCTTTACTCTTTTCTCTGAGAAATTCTACCCATGTAAATCTTGAGAAGTCATCTATGCAGACAAGAACATACTTCTTTCCTCCGTAGCTCTCTACAACCATTGGTCACATTAGATCCATATGAATAAGATCTAAAATTCTTTTAGAAGTTCTGTCCTGAACTTCTTGATGCTGAGATCTTGACTGCTTCCCAATCTGGCATGGACCACACACTTTATCTCTGTCAACCTTGATCTGGAGAATTCCTCTGACTATATCCTTGCTAATGATCCTCTGAAGATTCTTGAAGTTGATGTGTCCAAGCTTTTGATGCCAGATCTCTGACTCTTCTATATGTTAGCTTTGTATACTGGAAGACTTGTCTTTGTATACTTTTCTGATGATATGATGATATGAAATGAAAGTTATTGCAGTCACTGTTTGCATTTAGATTATGTTCTATAATTGTTCTATGCAATGTTCTATATACTTATATTGTAAATGATATGGTGTGGGGAGTCAGACGGTAAGATCATATCATTAGAATCTTGTAATGTATTAAACAGCTCACGGCTTAGATGGTCTTGAACACACCATCGGTACACCGTACAATAATCTGACAAGTTAGTTTATCTTGACTAACTGATTATTCTAGTACACTCAATAGTGTATTAAGGAGGATCACGATAGGATACTATTCTCTGTCTCTGACCCAGTTTGATGAGGTTGAGCAAGGTAAAGAACACGATGATCCGGAACTGCAATTCAAAGGTCCAATGACGCGTTTACGAGCAAAGAAGTTGCAAGCTTATTTACAAGTTTCAATTCATCGTAAAATCGAACATGGAGAAGAAGAGCTGAAGAGCAGCCCGAGATGGATCACCATGCTATCCATTGATGATGAAGAAGGAAGCATGAAGACGTGAGAAGAAGAACGACGCCATTTGGACGTGTGCATGAAAAGTTATACACGTTTGCATGGGAAATTAGGAGATGCTGTTTTTCATGCAAAGGTGGCAAGAATTAAATCACAACAATGGGCCACAAATTAATGCAGCCCAACGTCGTGTATCTTGAAGTCCAAGGTGGCGAGATTTTCAAGCCCAAAGTCAATTTGGGATTTATCTTTATATAGTTAGATTTTTTCTTATTTTATTTTTGGTATCTTTTGATTCTTTCCTTAAAAATAGATTTTGGATAAGGAAACAATCCTAGTTAGATTAGGACTATAATTTTTGGCCATATCATGTTCCAAAGGCCTTAGATTTTTGTCCCTAGCTATTAGTATAAATAGGAGTACCATGTGACACTTTAAAAGTTAGACAATTGCATGAGTTTTGAGATTTATTCCTCCTTTTGTCTCCCGATCCTTTGGTTGATCATTTATACACAAACCATTCTATTGTTCTAGCAAATCAATAGTCTTATTTAAGTTCTTTAGGGTATTCATCAAGTACTTGGGAGAATTTCTATCCGGAGAAGTTAGACGTGCGCGTTCGGGTTTTCAACACGGGTTCGCCGAATCTATCCAATCCACAACAACACATCGTCGCCGCCTTCACCAACACCACCACCGCATTAGCCGACTTCCACCGCCACCATCATTGGTTCACAGCCCCACAAGACGTACCAAGTGTTATCAATTGAGTCCTTGTTCGTATATTCATATTCCAGTAAGTTTGTTCATTTATTTGAGTCAGATTGTATCCATTTGTTCTAGCTGACATAGTTTGATTCTTGAGTCTTCCGCGTGCATAAATCTCGTGTCTTAGATTCATTGTCCAGGTCACATCATAAATTTGGCATTAGAGCCACGTCAGCTCTGCTGGTCGTGGTTCAATCCGACGTGTCAGATTTTCTATCCTACGTGCCATACAGTGTCATTTAATTTTCATTTGGTGTTTTGAGTTGTAATCTGATATTCATTGAAAAAAAAAAGAAAGTTATCGACAAAAAAAAATCACCGATTTATAAAAAAAATCAGATTTATTTCTTATTATTTTCAATTTTATTGTTGTTTTCTAATCTAGATAAGCTTGAATCCATACTAGATAGATTTTGAGGATTTGTTAAATTGTGTTCACACTTGGTCAGACTTATCCAAAATCTTCTACCTTATCTGCTAGATTTTCTTATCCTGTTTAGATTTCTTCCATCCTCATCCATATCTAATCAAATCTTCCACCCTAACCCATCTTATATTTCGATCCTACACACTATAGGTTTGAAATTTTCATCTCTTTCCTACCTACACCCGGTGCACTTTATACACCACATAGTCCATACACCCACACACCAGTACACCATACACCCGTGGTCCACATATACCATCCACTTGAAATACTCATTCCACACGTCTACTTCTACTCTTAGCAACTTTCCGGCTTGATTCTATCCATTGGAGCTTGAAGAAGACCTAGAGGAGCTAGTCAAGAGGAGCTGCTGATTTCGATCAACCCACCCCCAATACTTTCACTCCACACGTGCACCACATCAATTTGAGAGACATACACGAGTAGAAAAATCAAGAGTGACATACATGAGCGTTTGTGAGGAATTGTGAGGTCCTACTTTGCTTTTTCTTCACGTTTGTTCATTTTGCAGGTACAATGAAGAAAGGTACCCATACTGATACGTCTAATCCACCTCCTAAGGAGCCCCGATCACCTAATGCACCTGGCGATCAATCCTACTCATCCGAAGCACCGTGGGATGCCAAGTACCAATATGAAGCTCTAGTTAAACATTTTGAGCGACATAATCGTCTACTGAGAGAGGAGCTTGGCAACCAAGTAACTGAATTGCAAGAGGAGCTTGCAAGGCTCAGAACCCAGTCGACCATGTCTTAAACAGTCCAAGGAGAACCTGAGAGGCAACTCGAGCCTCAAGACGATGCAACGAGGCAACCTGAGCCTCAAATCAATGCAGCGAGGCAACCTAAGCCTCAAAATGATGCAGAGAGGTGACCCAAGCCTCAAATGGAGAACATTGGCCGATGCCAGCAGTAGAGAAACGCCAACAGGCCGCCACCAGTACAGCAAGAATTTCAAAGGCCGCCCCCTGCCTTTGAAGAAGACTATGATTACGGGTACGATTCTTATGCAGCCAGTGATTATGAAGCTGATTACACACCACAAGAGAGAAGAAACCGCCATGATCGACCCCGAGGTCCTCATAGGCGTGCACACCATGATACTTATGAAGATGGTAGGCTCAACAATATCAAGACGAGCATATCCGAGTTTGAAGGCCTTCACGACCCCGATATCTACTTAGATTGGTAGCGTAAGGTAGAAAAGATCTTTGAATGCTATGATTTCACTGAATTCAAGAAGGTGCAGCTTGTATGCTTAGAATTTAGAGGCTACGCAGCCTCATAGTGGGAAATACAATAAGTGAGAAGGCGCAGAAACCACAATCCACCAATCGACACTTGGGAAGAAATGAAGGAATTGATGTGAGGTCGCTTCATTCCAATTCATTATGAGAGAGAGCTTGAGAAGAAGCTCAACTGGATCAAACAAGGTACCAGATCGATTGAAGAGTACAACAAGGAGTTGGAGACGGTTTTGAACAAAGTCGGGAAGCAGGAGACCTTAAATGCTACCATCATTCAGTACATTGAAGATATGAATCCTGACATTGCTTGTTAAGTCGAACTCAGAGACTTCACGAGTATAGAAAGAATAGTGCAGTACGCATCGATTATGGAAAGGCAGCTGAGAGAGGGCCGTTGTTGTTCCCACTACAATGCAGCCCCTAGACGTCCTTCTTGGAATAAAGGTACACATTCCACATCACTTTCTACCCCTTCTACTGATTCTACACGACCAAGAGGTCAATTCGGACCACTCGAACGGCGTTTCGACCGTTATACACCGCAGTCCAGCCGTAGACCCGAGTCTACGCCGCCCAATCAGTCTAGGATGACCCCTACATGGCCAAATCAAGGTTCTACGCCCCCTAATGCAGCCCCTAATCAAGCTCGTGACATTCAGTGTTATAAGTGTCAAGATTGGGGCCATTTCCATGCTCAATGTCCGAACCGGTGAGTTCTATACTTAACGGAGGCAAATGAAGTTGAATCAGCCAATGAGGATGTAAAGGAGCCCATGGAAGATGCCACACTTGAATAGAACATCGATAATGATGCCACACATGAAGACATCGATTCAGAGGTTCAACAAGTGAGTTTGGTCACAATCCGGAGTTTAAGCATCATTCGAGAAGAAGAACAAGAACACCAACGGGAGAACATCTTCTACACCTGTGTAGTGATCAAGGGTCACACGTGTTCTACAATAATTGACAGTGGCAGTGTGATCAATGTCATCAGTCAATATGCAGTGAAAAAGCTTGGTCTCCCCATTCAACAACATGTAAAGCCTTACAGATTGCAGTGGCTTACAGATAGAGGTGAGATACGCGTGGTTCACTAGGTAAGTGTCTCATTCTCAATCAATAAGTTTTCTGACACTGTTCTGTGCGACATTATCCCTATGGATGCGGCACACTTGTTGTTAGGCAGACTTTGGTAGTATGATCGACGTGTTGTCCACGACGGACGCTTAAACACCTACACCGTCGACATAGATGACCGAACCAGCATATTAAGGCCATTATCACCTAAAGCCATTGCTATGGATCAGCAACGCATGCAAGAGAGGTTCAAAGAGGAGAAGACAAAGTAAGCAGCCACAAAATGGGCCCCGAAGGCCGCAGCCGTGATCCCCATGCCCGGACAGCCCCTTTCCGTCACCACATCACTTTCCAAACCACCTCATTCGGACTTCTTAACTATGGAAAAGAAGGTTGATTCGAGTACAAACAAGCCGCACATGAAGAGCTTGTTTATTTCAGTGAAACGAGTTCAGAAATCTATCAAAGCAGGTATGCCTCTTGTCCTACTCACATTTAAGAGCAGTGCTACTAATGATTGTTTTCCTAGTGATGTACAGCCCTTAGTTGATGAGTTCAAGGATGTTTTTCCCAAGGAGATACCCGGTGGACTTCCACCAATGTGAGAAATTGAGCATCAGATCGATTTCATCTCCGGAGCTGTGCTACCCAACCGACCAGCCTATAGGATGTCTCCCGACAAGACTAAGGAGATTGATAGGCAAGTCAAAGAGCTGTTGGAGAAGAAGAAAATCCGTGAAAGCCTCAGCCCATGCATCGTTCTAGTGATCTTAGTGCCAAAGAAGAACAACGAATGACGTATGTGCATGGATTGTAGAGCAATCAACAAAATCACGGTAAAGTATTGTTTTCCCATCCTTAGGTTAGATGATATGCTTGACGAGTTATCTGGTTCGCGTGTCTTTTCTAAAATTGATTTGCATTCTGGTTACTTTTAAGTACGTATGCAAGAAGGTGATAAATGAAAAACTGCGTTTAAAACAAAGCATGGTTTGTATGAATGTCTTGTTATGCCTTTTGGTCTCAGAAATGCACCAAGCACGTTTATGCGTCTCATGAATCATGTTTTGCGTGAAGTAATTGGAAAGTATGTTGTTGTGTATTTTAATGACATTCTGATTTATAGTGACACAATACACACACATATGCAGCATCTTAGACACGTGTTCTAGCTTCTTAGAGATTTGAAATTATATGGTAATCTATCTAAGTTCTTTTTGCATTAACGAAGTCGTATTTCTCGGCTTTGTTGTGAGTGGGCGTGTTATAGAAGTAAACCGTTCCAAAATCAAAGTGATTGAGGAATGGCTAACTCCTAAATCCGCAAGTGATGTGCGATCTTTCCATGGCCTTGCTGGCTTTTATCATCGCTTTGTGCGCAATTTTTCCAGCATAGTTGCGCCGCTTACTGAGTTAAGCAAGAAAGATCGAAAGTTTGAATGGGGTCCTGTTCAAGAGCATGCGTTTAACACTTTGAAAACATGTTTATGTAATGCGCATATTCTTGCTCTTCCGGACTTTAATAAAACTTTTGAGATTGAATGTGATGCCTCGGGCAAAGGGATTGGTGCTGTTTTGATGCAGGAACGGCGTCCAGTCACCTATTTCAGTGAAAAGCTCCATAACACAGCCCTTCGTTATTCCACCTAGGACAAGGAGTTGTGCGCACTCAAGAGAGCTTTAGAGACGTGGCAACACTACTTATGGCCTAAAGAGTTCGTGATTCATATGGATCACGAGAGTATGAAGCATTTGAAAGGCCAACAAAACTTGAACAAGCGTCATGCACGATGGGTAGAATTTATTGAGTCCTTTCCGTACATCATCAAGTACAAAAAGGGTGCCTAAAACGTGGTAGTTGATGCATTGTCACGAAGGTATGTTCTCTTGAACCTTATGCATGCTAAGATGTTGGGATTTGATGCAATTAAGGAGTTATATGCATGTGATGAATTTTTGGCACCTATATATGATGAATGTTGCTCAAAATCTCGATCCTATGATGATTATTTCGTGCATGAGGGTTTCTTATTCAAGGGTTCACAGTTGTATATTCCTAAGTCTTCTATGCATGAGTTGTTAGTTCTAGAGTCGCATGCGGGAGGTTTAATAGGTCACTTTGGTGTGTCTAAAATGTTAAACTTGCTGCATGAATATTTCTTTTGGCCACGTATGAAGCATGATGTTGAGAATGTGTGTAGTAGATGCATTACATGTAGGAAGTCGAAATCTACATCACACCTATTCAATTTATACACTCCTCTACCAGCCCCCTCTTCCCCGTGGATTGATTTATCTATGGATTTCATACTAGGATTACCATGGTCTAGGTCTGATCGAGATTCTATATTTGTTGTAGTTGATAGGTTTTCCAATATGTCTCATTTCATTGCATGTAGGAAAATCGATGATGCTGTACATATTGCCAATCTGTTCTTTATTCATGTTGTGCGTTTACATGGAATACCTAGAACTATTGTTAGTGATAGGGATTCTAAGTTTTTGGCACACTTTTTGCGTGTACTTTGGGGTAAGCTAGGTACCAAGTTGCTTTTCTCTACTGCATGTCATCCTCAAACGGATGGTCAAACTGAAGTCGTGAATAGAACTTTAGGTACTTTGCTGCGTTCTTTAGTGAAAAACAACTTGAAATCATGGGAAGATTGTTTGTCATATGCTGAATTTGCTTACAATCGAGTTGTGCATTCATCCACTAATATGTCCCCATTCGAGGTTATTTATGGTTTTAATCCGCTAACGTCTACTGATCTTTTGCCTTTACCTGTTGAGCATCTAACAAGTGTTAAAGGTACAAGAACAGCGGATCAAGTGAAGGAGATGCATGAAAAAGTACGTGCGCGTATTGAAGCAGTTGGCGCATGCAATGCAATCCAAAAGAATAAACGGCGCAAGCCGATGATTTTCCTGCCCGGAGATGGCGTTCGGATTCACCTGAGTCTTGGACAGTTTCCTAACCTGAGAAAATCGAAATTGATGCCTAGAGGAGATGGACCGTTCACCGTGTTGAGTCGAGTCAATGACAATTCATATCGCATTGATTTACCCAGTGAGTATAAGTGTTCATCTACATTCAATGTTGCTGACTTATCTTCCTTTTCTGCAGATGATGAGTTCAATGATGAAGAGTCCGAGAATTTGAGGATGAATTCTTTTCAGTAGAGGGGGAATGATAAGGTCGAGCAAGGCGAAGAACAAGATGATCCGGAGCTACAATTCAAAGGTCCAATGACGCGTTTACGAGAGAAGAAGTTGCAAGCTTATTTACAAGCTTCAATTCGTCGTAAAATCGAACTTGGAGAAGAAGAGCTGAAGAGCAGCCCGAGATGGTTCACCATGCTATCCATTGATGATGAAGAATGAAGCATGAATACGTGAGAAGAAGAATGACACCAATTGGACGTGTGCATGAAAAGGTATACGCGTTTGCATGGGAAATCGGGAGATGCTGTTTTTCATGTAAATGTGGCAAGAATTAAATCACAACAATGGGCCACAAATTAATGCAGCCCAAATTCGTGTCTCTTGAAGTCCAAGGTGGCGAGATTTTCAAGCCCAAAGTCAATTTGGGATTTATCTTTATCTAGTTAGATTTTTCTTATTTTATTTTTGGTATCTTTTGATTCTTTCCTTAAAAACAGATTTTGGATAAGGAAACAATCCTAGTTAGACTAGGACTATAATTTTCGGCCATATCATGTTCTAAAGGCCTTAGATTTTCATCCCTAGCTTTTAGTATAAATAGGAGTACCATGTGACACTTTAAAAGTTAGACAATTGCATAAGTTTTGAGATTTATTCCTCCTTTTGTCTTCTGATCCTTTGGTTAATCATTTATACACAAACCATTCTATTGTTCTAGCAAATCAATAGTCTTATTTATATTCTTCAGGGTATTCATCAAGTACTTGTGAGAATTTCTATCCGGAGAAGTTAGACGTGCGCGTTCGGGTTTTCAACACGGGTTCGCCGAATCTAACCAATCCACAACAACACATCGCCGCCGCCTTTACCAACACCACCGCCACCTTAGCCGACTTTCACCACCGCCATTGTCAGTTCTCAGCCCCACAAGACGTACCAAGTTTCATCAATCGTGTCCTTGTTCATGTCTTCGTATTCTAGTAAGTTTGTTCATTTATTTGAGTCAGATTGTATCCATTTGTTCTAGCTGACGTAGTTCGATTCTTGAGTCTTCCGCGTGCATAAATCTCATGTCTTGGATTTATTGTTTGGGTCACATCATAGTTACTAAGAGAATAAAGATCCACAGTGTCCGGGTTCTGAACTCATGTGATATTGGTGAACATATGTGTGCGTTGTCTCTTACTTTGATTTATCAATGGGTGAGATCTTTTTATAGATCGAATTTGATATCCTGGGTAATAACAATGTATACATGATGTCTTGAGCAGTATGCATGAGCACCGTGTCCTGGTGCGCCAGGTTGATGATGTTCTCTTGAGAAAACACAAGTTCATGTTGAAACCCTGCAGGTGGAATTTATTCCTTACATGGTAAGGCTTGTGTGGTACTACTCAAGGTTTTAGATGTTAATTAATTATAGCTGTCAGAGGCTGATATAATTAATTAATGAACATTATATCTTAAACATGGAAAATGGCTGGACTAAAGGAGAAAACATATTCGTAAATATGTATTAAATTGGTAGGTCAGTTTAACTTCTTTAGTGGTATAAAAGTAAAACTTAATTTATTTAATTATATCCTACGTTTATTGGATATTGAATATTAAATAAATTAGTGGGCCAATTTAATAATCCTCTAGATCCATGTTGTAGCCCAATTGACTGATAGTGGACTGGGTATTGAATTTGAGATAGACGCCCAAACCCAGTAGGGTTTGAGAAGCAAATTTTCACCCACCTCTCTATTTAATAGAGAGGGGGGGCAAAAATTTAAGCAAAGGAAATCAGCCCCTCTTTGTCTCTCAAAGTTATACACATATTCCACAATCATATCTAGTAAATTTAAGCCCATTCTGAATCTAGATACAGTCCGAGAATACAACAGAAGATCTTAGAGTAGAATACTATGTTGGTCGAATTTTGAGGTGTAGGTGGCGCCAGTATTGCATTCATTCAACAGCAAGATTAGATCTTTAATCTTGTCCACCGACCGTCTATCGATTTGTAAGTAGATTCGTTTCTATGTTTCCGCTTTATTCGATTTGAATCTGCTATGCATGCTTTTTCTATTAGACTGTGATAAACATGCATGTGACATAAAAATATGATTTGTATGAACATGGATTAATGAACAACCAAATGATCCTGCGGTGGTTTAATTCGAAAAAACCCCAACAACTGGTATCAGAGCGGGTTTTGGCACTATTCTAGGATTAATCAAAGCATAAGATTCGAACCACATGTATAAATTTGTTGATAAATTTATGTCCTTTAAATTTTCAGATTTATTGTTCATGTGTTTCGATTTTATGGTATTCAAAACTTGGAAGAATTTTTGATGTAAAATTCAAAAATTCTAGTTTTGAGTGGTTAAGAGTTTTCGGTCATTATGGATATAGATTTGGAATGATATTTGATGTTCTTCAAATTTCCAGATTTGTATGTCATAATTTTCAAAAATTTAGAGATCAAATTTTCGAATTTGATGTGTTAAAAATTTCCTAATTTTTGTTTGAAATTTTCGGTCCTTTTAATTAAAGTATGGATGATGTTTTGATCAAGATCAAATTTCTAGCTTTAATTTGGAGTATGTCAAAAATCTGAAGTGATTAGAATTGGATTTGGTGATTTTTTGATGTATATCAAAAGTTGCTTAATTCTAATCTAGATAGGTTTGAAATTAGAATTTTAAATTTGGTAATTTTTGAAGTGGATCAAAATTTCCAGATTTATTTTTCTAGAAAATTTCGAAACCTATGTCATTTTATTTGGAATATTTTTTGATTAATGTCAAAATTTCCAAATATGTTTATTTTGTGTAATTTTCGATACTATTGAATAAAATTGGAAAAGATTTTGATGAAAATCAAATTTTCAAATTTATTTATTAGTGTGGATCGAAAATTGTAAGATTGGATTAAGATTTTATTTTATTTGATGTATATCCTAATTTTCCTAATTTTAATCTAGATAGATTTGAAAATAGAATTTTAAATTTGGAAGAATTTGAAGTGGATCAAATTTCCAGATTTATTATTTGGATATTTTCGAAAATCTATGTATTAAAATTGGATAAGGTATTTTTTGGATATATACAAATAATCATCAAAATCCAATTGTGATAAGAATTTAATTTGGGATAGGTTTTGGAAGATTTTAAAGTGGATCAAATCTTCAAACCTTATCCTTAAAGATTTAGATTCTTATGGATAATATTTGGATTAGAATTTTGATTTATATCAATATATCCAAGTATTATTTAATTAGGGTGGCTTGAAAATATTAAATAAATATGGTGGATAATTTTAAATAATTTTCAGATTTATTTTGTAATTATTTTCGAAATATACAAGTTATAAATTGGTGGATAATTATTTTAATTTCCAATTTTTATCTTGTGGATAATATCGAATTAATTAATTTTATTCATTGAAAAATTTGATTATTATTTAATATTCATGCACAGATATCATATGTTATTTTATGTGGATCATATAATACATGATTGTTGGATTTGTAGACTGTGTTTATTTGCAGGTTTACCAACTATCATGGCTCATTTATTTCATGTGATGTATGTTTATGTTGAATGAATGTTGGCCGTATGCCAGTTTGGCTACGTGATTTTTATCCATGAGAAAATCCATGGATTAGGTAAAGGTTTTATTTTACGTTATTTTAATGTAATAGATATAAAGTTGTTAGACCGAGTTTTTGAGTTGTAATTTTTATTCTAGCAATATTAGATTTTTCCTTTTCGAATAGATAGTCTGTATTGAATAAAGATCGGAGATCAACTCAAAGGAAGGAAAGTGGTTCAACACCAGGAAAGGAAGGTTCACCAGTTCACGTCCCGGAACCCTAAATGGAGCTAGGATTTTCGGCGGGGCGCGGTGAGGGGGGCGGCGGCCATAGCTCTGTTTCTGGAGCTGACTTTCCTGTTTTATCTCATCAATCAACATGAGATATAAGCCATGATAGTTGGAATATTACTGTTGTTTATTATGTTGAAGCATGCAATGGATGTTTATCATTTTATGTGATGTTTGCATGTTCGATAATGGGATAAAATGAAACCTCAAACATAAATAACTAAGTGGGAGAGATTCATACCAAAGTATGTAGAAATCTCATACGGTCTCCATTAAATCTGGTTTAATTGAGAAGTGATGGGCATGCGCGTTGACATCGATTTTCTTCCATATCGAATGTGTCATATCACATATTTCTCTAGAAATTAAATCTCCTAAATGGATAGCTGTAGAACACTATTAGGACTAACTGACTCCTCCTTCTGGACCAGTTAAATACGAATAGTGCTCTTGGTGTGAAGATAATGGTGTGCACACTTAGATGTAATTTATTGATAAACATCCACACGATCGTGGCTTATCAGTTAGACGATTTCATGACCGTGTTTATTATCCGGCTATTAATTTACTTGTTGTAAGGAAACTCAACTGGAGGCAAATTAAAGGTTTAACCTATTTAAAAATGAATTTTATAAATGTCCACACTATCGTGGCTTATAAAAGACGTTTTTAAAGTGTCGGTGGAAAAGTATATATTTTTTGTGAGGTTTTCGATCATATACTGTTTATCATAAACGTGTTTTGTGACTGTACTGCATATTTAATTTCAGTTATTTCGTATCATCAATGGCACTCTCCAATCTGTCATCAATCCTCAAAGAAAACAAACTTGTCGATGAAAAGTACAATGACTGGCTTCGTAACCTTAACTTAGTTCTTGTGGCTGAGGGTTCTGACGAAGCCTAAAAGGTTGCATATGATAAGTGGGTTAGGTCTAATGAGATAGCGCGGTGTTACATTTTGGCATCTATGTCAAGTGTGTTGCAACATCAGCATGAGCCTATGAAAATCGCTTATGATATCATGTACAACCTTAGGCAGCTATTCGGTCATCAGAACCGCTCAGCACGCCCTTTGGCAATGAAGAAGCTAATGGATGCGTGAATGTCTGACTCCACACCTATTAAGGATCACGTTCTCACAATGATAGGGTATTTATCTGAGATCGAGACCTTGGGTGGAGAGCTAGATAGCAATTCTCAAATCGACATTGTTCTTCATAGCTTGTCCTCGAAGTTTGAGTAGTTCAGGCTGAATTTTAACATGATTAAGAAAGATGTCAGCCTGACTGAATTGCTCATAGATCTTTAGGCGGCTGAATTACTCCAAAAGAGCGATCCTCCTGAGGCGCCTAAGGCAAGGAATCTAAAGGCAAAGATTCCTCCTGAGGAATTCAAGTCGAAGACTAAGTGCTTCAAGTGCGGCCAACCAGGTCACTGGAAGGCGGTGTGTCCTAACAAGAAGAAGAAGAGAGGTATATCTCACACTCTGGTTGTAGAAACATGTTTAGCAACTTGTTCTACCCAGTCATGGGTAGTCGATACTGGAACTATAGATCTTGTTTGGATGTCTTTACAGGGGTTCTTGGTAAAATGACAGCTGAGTGAGGATGGGATCACCGTCTGCATGGGCAATGCTACGAGAGTGGCAGCTGTTGTAGTGGGAGATGTTATTTTACCTTTCAGTAGTTATAGAACTTTTGTTTTGAAAGATTGTCTTTATGTGCCCAGTTTTAGGCGAAACTTGGTTTCAGTTTCTAAATTGATTATGGATGGATATTCTGTTTCTTTTGATAACAAAGTAGTTATCGTTAGTCGTAAATATTTTATATGTTCTGGCACATTGGATGGACACTTATACTTTCTTAAATCAATTGAAAACACTACGCAAAGACAACTGTTGAATACATCAATCATAAACCCTAACAAGAGAAAAGAACCTTCAGAATTGAATCAAACCTATCTTTGGCATCTAAGGCTAGGTCATATTAACCTTAAGAGGATACAAAGGCTTATAAACGATGGACCATTTTCTTCTTTGGTATTAGAATCGTTTCCCTTGTGTGAATCCTGTTTAGAAGGTAAAATGACCAAATGTCCTTTCAAGTCAAAAGGAAATAGATCTGAAGGACTATTAGATTTGATTCACTCTGACCTGTGCGGCTCTATGTCAGTTCAAGCTCGAGGAGGGTTCGAGTATTTCATTACTCTCATCGATGATTACTCTAGATAAGGTTATATCTACCTGTTGCGTCACAAGTGAGAATGCTTTGAGAAATTCAAAGAGGTTAAGACGGAAGCGGAGAAACGAATAGATAGAAGTATCAAGTCACTATGTTCTGATCGTGGTGGTGAGTACTTCTCAAGTGAATTTAGGCATTACATGGCAGAGAATGGGATTACATCCCAGTTGACTGCGCCTGGAACACCACAGCAGAATGGCGTGACGGAAGGAAGAAATTGTACACTGTTAGAGATGGTTAATCGATGATGAGTTATTTTGAGTTTCCCATTTCATTCTGGGGATATGCCCTGGAAACGGATGCCTATATTCTTAACTTGGTTGTATCGAAATGAGTTCCTGCTACGCCCACAGAATTATGGACTGGATGAAAGCCCAGTTTGAACCATATTCGGATTTGGGATAGCCCAACACACATGTTGGACAAGGATGCTGATAAGATGGCTCCTTGTACTAATGTAAGGCTATTTGTTAGATATCCTAGAGGAACAAAAGGTGGTTTATTTTATAGTCCTAAGGATCAGAAGATCATTGTTAGCACCAATGCTCGATTCTTAGAGGAAGATTATGTCATAAACCATAAACCAAGGAGTCAAATCATCCTTGAGGAATTAAGGGAAGGATCTAATCCTACACCGGTTGTACAAGAAGAGGAACCACCAAACACTGCACAACGTGTCACAGAAGTACAGGAACTACCTCATCGCAGTGGCAGGGTTGTACGCCAGAGGCTTCAGATTCACTGCACAACGTGTCATAGATTCATTGGTCTGGGAGAGGCTTCAGATTTCCCATAAGGTCTCAATGAATTGGATCCCAGGACCTATGATGAAGCAATTCGAGATAAAGATGCGGATTCTTGAAAAACTGCAATGGAGTCTGAGATTGGATCTATGGATCGCAATCAAGTCTGGGAACTTGTAGAACCATAAGATGGGTTAAAACCTATTGGTTGTAAATGGGTCTACAAGTGCAAGAGAGGATCTGACGGGAAGGTTGAAACCTTCAAGGCAAGATTTGTGGCAAAAGGGTATACTCAGAAAGAAGGGATCGATTATGAGGAAACCTTTTCGTCGGTAGCCATGCTTAAGTCAATCCAGATTCTCTTGTCTGTTGCCGCTCATTTGGATTATGAGATCTGGCAGATGGATGTCAAGACAGCTTTCTTAACCAGAAGTCTTGAGGAAAACATTCACATGAAACAAGGAAATGTGTCCCAAAACACATTATGAGATAGATGAAATGAAGAAAGTACCATATGTTTCGGCTGTGGGAAGTTTAATGTATGCCATGCTATGCACTAGGCCTGATATATGCTATGTCGTTGGCATGGTAAGCAGATATCAGTCTAACCCTGGACAAGGTCACTGGACTGTGGTCAAAAACATTCTCAAGTACCTTAAAAGGACTCGAGATTATATGTTGGTTTTCCGCTTTGATAGTCTAGTGCCTTTGGGTTACACGGACTCAAATTTTCAATCCGACAAAGATCAGAGTAAGTCTACCTCGGGCTATGTGTTTACATTAGGAGGTAGAGTCACCGCATGAAGGAGTATTAAGTAGAAATGTATTGCGGATTCTACCATAAAAGCTGAGTATGTAGCTGCCTCTGAGGCTGCAAAAGAGGTTGTCTGGCTCCGCGGGTTCCTAGTGGGCTTGGGCGTGGTTTCTGATTTTCCTAAGACTATCACGATATACTATGATAACTCTGGTACAGTGGCAAATTCGAAGGAACCCAGAGCCACAAGGCAAGTAAATACATAGAGAGAAAGTACCATCTTATACGAGAAATCGTTAAGAGAGGAGACGTGGCGGTGGTCAAGATTGCATCAGAGGATAACCTAGCTGATCCATTCATGAAGAGACTGCCGGCTAAGACCTTTGATGGTCACGTGGAGAAAATGGGAGTGAGATGTAGACCTGGTGGCAAAGTTTGAGTTGATAGTTTTGATTGGAGAGTTAGTCAGTTAGCTATTATGCTTGAAAGAAATGCTTCAAGTATAAGTGGGAGATTGCTAGCTTTGTATACTGGAAGATTTGTCTTTGTATACTTTTCTGATGATATGATGATATGAAATGAAAGTTATTGCAGTTACTATTTGCATTTAGATTATGTTCTATAATTGTTCTATGTAATGTTCTGTATACTTACATTGTAGATGATATGGTGTGGGGAGTCATATGGTAAGATCATATCATTAGAAACTTGTAATGTATTAAATAGCTCATGGCTTAGATGGTCTTGAACACACAATCGGTACACCGTAGAATAATCTGACAATTAGTTTATCTTGACTAACTGATTATTCTAGTACACTCGTTAGTGTATTGAGGAGGATCATGATAGGATACTATTCTCTGTCTCTGACTAAGTTACTGAGAGAATAAAGATCCACAGAGTTCGGATTCTGAACTCATTTGATATTTGCGAGCATATGTGTGCGTTGTTTATTACTTTGATTTATCAACGAGTGAGATCTTTTCGTAGATCAAACTCAATATCTTGGGTAATAACACTGTATACATGATGTCTCGAGCAGTATGCATGAGCACCATGTCCTGGTGCGCCAGATTGATGATATTCTCTTGAGGAAACACAAGTTCATGTTGAAACCCTGCAGGTGGAATTTATTCCTTACATGGTAAGGCTTGTGTGGTACTACTCAAGGTTTTAGATGTTACTTAATTATAGTTGTCAGAGGCTGACATAATTAATTAATGAACATTATATCTTAAACACAGGGAATGGCTGGACTAAAGGAGAAAGCATATTCGTAAATATGTATTAAATTGGTATGTCAGTTTTACTTCTTTAGTGGTATAAAAGTAAAACTTAATTTATTTAATTATATCCTACATTTATTGGATATTGAATATTAAATAAATTAGTGGGCCAATTTAATAATCTTCTAGATCCATGTTGTAGCCCAATTGACTGATAGTGGACTAGTGGACTGGATATTGAACTTGAGATAGAGGCCCAAACCCAGTAGGGTTTGAGAAGCAAATTTTCACCCACCTCTCTATTTAATAGAGAGGGGGGGTGAAAATTTAAGCTAAGGAAATCAGCTCCTCTCTGTCTCTCAAAGTTATCCACAGATTCCATAACCCTATCTAGTAGATTTTATCTCACTCTGAATCTAGATACAGCCCGGAAATATAATAGAAGATCTTGGAGTAGAATACTGTGGAGATAAAGAGAACACAAGAGGAGCTGATTATTATTCTTAAAATTTTGTCCCCCACCTCCCTATTTATAGGGGAGGTGGTCGAAATTTCAGTGTCCCAACCCTACTGGGTTTGGGCCTCTATCTTTTTTTCTATCTCCAGTCCATTAAAGTCATATTGGGCTACAACAGGGATCTAGAAGAATATTAAATTGGCCTGCTAATTTATTTAATTTCCAATATCCAATAAACTTAGGATAGTATTAAATAAATTAAGTATTATTTTTATTCCACTAAAGAAATAATACTGACCTACCAATTTAATACATATTTCTGAATATGCTTTCTCCTTTAGTCCAGCCATTCCCCGCGTTTAAGATATAATGCCCATTAATTAATTATGTAAGCTTCTGACAGCTATAATTAATTAATATCTTATCCTTCAGTAGTACCACACAAGCTTTACTCATGCACGGAATAAATTCCACCTGCAGGGTTTCAACATGAACTTGCATTTCCTCAAGGGGACACCATCAAACTGGCGCACCAGGACACGGTACCCCTACATATTGCACAACCCATCATAAGTGTAAATGTCACAACCTAAGATATCGAGATTATTGATCCTTATGAAAGAATCTCACCCTTTGATAAATCAAAGCTGCAAACACTACACGTATATGTCTGCCAACACATAGGAGTTAAGAACCCGAACTCTGTGGATTCTTATTCTCTCATTTAAGGTCAGAATAGAGAATAGAATCCTAAGTAGATCCTCCTCAATACACTTGACCGTGTATTAGAATAATCAATTAGTCAAGACAAACTAACTATCAGATTATTCTACGGCGTACCGATAGCAGGTTCAGTGCCATCTAAACTGTGAACCTTTTAATACATTACAAGGAACCGATGATATGATCTAACCATGTGTTTATCCACACCATATCATCTACAATGTAAGTATAGTGAACATGCATGTAAATATAACAATTTAAATGCAAATAGTGACTGCAATTGTATTCATTCTATATCATCATAAAACCATTATCAATAAAGTATACAAAAGACAAGTCTTCTAGTATACAAAACCAACAATCTCCCACTTATACTTGAAGCATGTCTTTCAAATATAAAACAAACTGGCTAACTCTCCAACTCTAACTAAAATCTCAAACGGCAACCCCGGGTCTGCATCTCACTCCCATTTTCTCCACGTGACCGTAGAAGGTCTTAGCCGGAAGGCTCTTCATGAATGGATCAGCTAAATTGTCCACCGATGCAATCTTGACCACTGCCACATCTCCTCTCTTAACGATTTCTCGTATAAGATGGTACTTTCTCTCTATGTGTTTACTTGCCTTATGGGCTCTGGGTTCCTTCGAATTTGCCACTGCACCCGAGTTATCACAATATACCGTGATACTCTTAGGCAAATCAGGAACCACGCTCAAGTCCAACAAGAAGCTCTTGAGCCAGACAGCCTCTTTTGCAGCCTCAGAGGCAGCTACATATTCGGCCTCCATGGTGGAATCCGCAATGCATTTCTGCTTTATGCTCCTCCATGCAATGGCTTCACCTCCCAAGGTAAACACATAGCCTAAGGTAGATTTACTCTGATCTTTATCGGATTGAAAATCTGAGTCCGTGTAACCCAAAGGCACTAGACTATCAGAGCGGTATACCAGCATATAATCTCGAGTCCTTTTCAGGTACTTGAGTATATTCTTAACCGCAGTCCAGTGTCCTTGTCCAGGGTTAGACTGATATCAGCTTACCATGCCGACTGCATAGCATATATCAGGTCTAGTGCATAGCATAGCATACATAAGGCTTCCCACAGCCGAAGCATATGGAATGCCCTTCATCTCATCTATCTCAGCCTGTGTATGGGGACACATATCCTTGGATAGATGAATTCCATGCCTGAAAGGTATAAAACCTTTCTTGGAATCCTGCATGATACACCCTGCTAGCACTGTGTCGATATATGTCGCCTGAGATAAGCACAACATCCTTTTCTGGCGATCTTGAATTATCTTGATGCCAAGGACGTGTCCGGCTTCTCCCAGATCTTTCATATCGAACTGCTTGGATAACCACACCCTTATGTTAGATAATACTTTTTTACTGTTTCCAATAAGTAAGATATCATCAACATATAGCATGAGAAAAGCCACCACGTTTCCGTCACTCTTCTTGTACACACAGCTCTCATCCGGACATTGCACGAATCCATATGACTGGATAACCTCGTCAAACCGGATGTTCCAAGACCTTGACGCCTGCTTAAGTCCATAAATGGATCTCTTAAGCTTGCACACTAAGTGCTCTTGCCCTTTAGCAATGAAACCCTTTGGTTGCTTCATGTGGATGTTTTCCTCAAGACTTCCATTCAGGAAAGCCGTCTTGACATCCATCTGCCAAATCTCATAATCCAAATGAGTGGCAATAGACAAGAGAATCCGGATTGACTTAAGCATGGCTACCGGCGAAAAGGTTTCCTCATAATCGATCCCTTCTTTCTGAGTGTACCCTTTTGCCACCAATCTTGCCTTGAAGGTTTCAACCTTCCCGTCAGCTCCTCTCTTGCGTTTGTAAACCCACTTACACCCAATGGGTTTTACCCCATCTTGTGGTTCTACAAGCTCCCAGACTTGATTGTGATCCATAGATCCAATCTCAGACTCCATTGCAATTTTCTAAGAGTCTGCATCTTTGTCTTGGATTGCTTCGTTGTAGGTCCTGGGATCCAATTCATATAGTCCTTCAGGGAAATCCGAAGATTCACCCAAACCAATGAATCTATCAGGTTGGCGTACAACCCTCCCACTGCGACGAGGCAGTTCTTGTACTTCTGAGACACGTTGTGCAGTAATTTGTGGTTCCTCTTCTTGTACTATTGGTGTCAGATTCAAATTTTCCCCTCGAAGTTCCTCGAGTACTATCTCACTTCTTGGCTTGTGATTTATTACATAGTCTTCCTCTAAGAATCGAGCATTGGTACTCACAATGATCTTCTGATCCTTAGGACTATAAAATAAACCACCTTTCATTCCTTTTGGATATCCAACAAACAGTCTAACATCCGTACGTGGTGCCAGCTTATCAGCTTCCTTATCCAGCACATGTGCTGGACTACCCCAAATCCAAAAATGTCCAAGACTGGGCTTTTGTCCAATCCAAAGTTCTGTGGGCGTAGATGGGACTGATTTTGATGGAACCACATTCAGAATATAGGCTGCCGTTTCCAGGGCATATCCCCAGAACGAAATAGGCAGATCTGAATAGCTCATCATCGATCTAACCATCTCTAACAATGTTCTGTTCCTTCTCTCCGCCACGCCGTTCTGCTGTGGTGTTCCCGGCGCAGTCAACTGGGATGTAATCCCATTCTCTGCTAAGTAGTCCCTAAATTCATTCGAGAGGTACTCACCACCACGATCAGACCATAATGATTTGATACTTTTACCTGTACGTTTTTCCACTTCCGCTCTGAATTCTTTGAAAGTCTTAAAGGATTCTGACTTGCGGCGTAACAGGTATATGTATCCATATCTTGAGTAATCATCAATGAACGTGATAAAATACGCATACCCTCCTCGAGCCTGAACTGACATAGAGCCACATAAGTCAAAGTGAATCAAATCTAGTACCTCTTCAGATCTATTCCCTTTATCCTTAAAGGGTCACTTGGTCATTTTACCTTCCAAACAGGATTCACACAAAGGTTCATGCATCTCATATGTTTTATATAAGCGGTTTTCATAGGTTCATGCTGATGTTGCAACACATTTGACATAGATGCCAGAATGTAACAGCGCGCCACCTCATTGGACCTAACCCACTTATCATATGCAACCTTTTGGGCTTCGTCAGAACCCTCATCTGGCTTCTGAGGACATACTTCTTCAAGTACGAATTTGTGTCCTTCCGCAGTGAGAACAAGATTAAGGTTTCGAATCCAGTCATTGTAATTTTCACCGATTAACTTGTTTTCTTTGAGAATAGTGGACAGGTTGGAGAGCGCCATGATGATATAGAATAACTGAAAAATAAACATGCAGTACAGTCACAAACTTTAGGATACTCACATATAATCGTATACCTCAAAAAATTATATGTAATCCACCGACATTTTAAAAATGTTTCTTATAAGCCACGTTAGTATGGACGTTTATAAAATGCATCCTTAAACAGGTAAAACCACCTTTAATTTACCTCCAGTCAAATTTCCTTATGACAAGTAAATTAATAGTCGGAAATAACCACGGTCGTGTAACCTTCCAATTAATAAGCCACGTTAGTATGGAGGTTTATTAATAAATTACACCTAAGTGTGAACACCATCATCTTAGCACCAAGTCCACTATTTCGAACTCCCTGCTCCAGTTGGAGGAGTCAGTTTGTTTTAGTAGTGTTCTACAGCTGTCTTGATAAAGAAGTTTAATTTCTAGAGATAACAGTGATATAACACATCCGTTATGGAGGAAGACCTATTGTCAACTCGCATGTCTATCACATCTCAATTAAACCAGATTAATGGAGACCGTTTGAGATTTCTACATACTTTGGTATGAATCTCTCCCACTTAATTAAAATATACATCACATAATTAAGGAGCCATGATAGTCGGTAACCCTGCAAACAAGTCAGTCTACAAATCCAACAATCACAATTACAGGATTAGCATAAAATAACATATGATATCCAAACATGAAATATTAAATAATATTCGAATTTTACAATTAATTAAATTAATTAATTCGATATTATCCACAAGATAAAAATTGAAAATTAAAATAATTATCCACCAATTTAAATCTTGTTAAATTTCGAAAATATATCTTAAAATAAATCTGGAAATTATTTATAATTATCCACCAAATTTATTTAATATTTTCTAACCACCCTAATTAAATAATAATTGGATATATTGATATAAATAAAAAATCTAATCCAAATATTATCCATAAGAATCTAAATCTTCAAGGATAAAGTTTGGAGATTTGATTCAAATCCAAAATCTTCCAAAACTTATCCAAATTTAAAATCTTATCACAATTGGATTTTGATAATTTATTTGTATATATCCAAAATCATCTTATCCAATTTTAATACAAGATTTTCGAAAATAATCAAATAATAAATCTGAAAATTTGATCCACTTCAAATTTTTCCAAATTTAAATTTTTTTTTCAAATCTATCTAGATTAAAATTAGGTAAATTAAGATATACATCAAATGATATCAAATCTTAATCCTATGCACATAATTTTCGAACAACCTTAATAAATAAATCTGAAAATTTGATTTTCATCAAAATCTTATCCAAATTAATTTATTAAAATTTCAAAAATTACACTATATTTCACATTTGGAAATTTTGACATTAATCAAAAAACTATTCCAAATAACATAGCTAGGTTTCGAAAATTTCAAGAATTAAAAATCTGGAAATTTTGATCCACTTCAAAAATTACCAAATTTAAAATTCTAATTTCAAACCTATCTAGATTAGAATTAGGCAATCTTTGATATACATCAAAAAACACCAAATCTAAATCTAATACATCAAATTTTCAAACCACACTCAAAACAAATCTGGAAATTTTGATCTTGATCAAAAATCCATCCAAATCTAATTCATAGTGGCCGAAAATTCAACACAAAAATTAGGGAACTTTAAACATCAAATTTCGAAAAATTTGATTCCAAATTTTCGATCACCATCATAAAACAAATTTGGAAATTTGAAGAACATCAAATGTCATCCCAAATTTAATTTTATGACTATCGAAAATTCTTAGAACATCAAAACTAAAATTTTCGAATTGCATAAAAAATTATCCAAGTTTTGAACACAACCAATTCGAAATACATCAACATATAAATCTGAAAATTTAAGCAACATAAATATTTCATCAAATTTATACATATATTTCGAATTAATCCTAGGATTAAATCTAGAACAGTGCCAAAACCCTCTCTGATACCAGTTGTTGGGGTTTTTTCGAATTGAACCACCGCAGGATCTAATTGGATGTTCATTAATCCTAATGCCATGTAGATCAAAAATTCATGCATCTCATATGTTTTAATTAACCGAGTTTAATTAACATGCAAATCTGGTTTAAACGATTCTACTAAAGCGGAAACATAGAATCGAAAAACGACTTACAAATTAAATGACGGGAGGAGGACAAGATTAAAGGTCTAATCTTGTTGTTGTGTATGAAGATGATTGGCGCCCCACAGTGATATTCCACTCCTTGATCTTCTGTTGTATTCCCGGACTGAATCTAGTTTCAGGGTGGGCTGAAATCTACTAGATCGGTATGGAATCTGTGGAAATAAAGAGAACACAAGAGGAGCTGATTATTATTCTTAAAATTTCGTCCCCCACCTCCCTATTTATAGGGGAGGTGGTCGAAATTTCAGTGTCCCAACCCTACTGGGTTTGGGCCTCTATCTCTTTTTCTATCTCTAGTCCATTAAAGTCATATTGGGCTACAACAGGGATCTAGAAGAATATTAAATTGGCCTGCTAATTTATTTAATTTCCAATATCCAATAAACTTAGGATATTATTAAATAAATTAAGTATTATTTTTATTCCACTAAAGAAATAATACTGACCTACCAATTTAATACATATTTCTGAATATGCTTTCTCCTTTAGTCCAGCCATTCACCGCGTTTAAGATATAATGCCCATTAATTAATTATGTAAGCTTCTGATAGCTATAATTAATTAATATCTTATCCTTGAGTAGTACCACACAAGCTTTACTCATGCACGGAATAAATTCCACCTGCAGGGTTTCAGCATGAACTTGCATTTTCTCAAGGGGACACCATCAAACTGGCACACCAGGACACGGTGCCCCTACATATTGCACAACCCATCGTAAGTGTAAATGTCACAACCCAAGATATCGAGATTATTGATCCTTATGAAAGAATCTCACCCTTTGATAAATCAAAGCTGCAAACACTACACGTATATGTCTGCCAACACATAGGGGTTAAGAATCCGAACTCTGTGGATTCTTATTCTCTCATTTAAGGTCAGAATAGAGAATAGAATCCTAAGTAGATCCTCCTCAATACACTTGACCGTGTATTAGAATAATTAGTTAGTCAAGACAAACTAACTATCAGATTATTCTACGGCGTACCGATAGCAGGTTCAGTGCCATCTAAACCGTGAGCCTTTTAATACATTACAAGGAACCGATGATATGATCTAACCATGTGTTTACCCACACCATATCATCTACAAGGTAAGTATAGTGAACATGCATGTAAATATAACAATTTAAATGCAAACAGTGACTGCTATTGTATTCATTCTATATCATCATAAAACCATTATCAATAAAGTATACAAAAGACAAGTCTTCTAGTATACAAAACCAACAAATAGAGAGGGGGGTGAAAATTTAAGCTAAGGAAATCAGCCCCTCTCTGTCTCTCAAAGTTATCCACAGATTCCACAACCCTATCTAGTAGATTTTAGCTCACTCTGAATCTAGATACAGTCTGGGAATATAATAGAAGATCTTGGAGTAGAATACTGTGTTGGTCGAATTTTGAGGTGTAGGTGGCGCCAGTATTGCATTCATTCAACAGCAAGATTAGATCTTTAATCTTGTCCACAGACTGTCTATCAATTTGTAAGAAGATTCATTTCTATGTTTTCGCTTTATTAGATTCAAATCTGCTATGCATGCTTTTTCCGAAAGAAAACACGTGACCCGATTTTGCTGATTTTTCATAATTTACTCAGAATGAATTACAGATTGAAAGATATACCATTGGAAAGCCACGGAAGTCTAGTTTCCGGAAAAATTTACGGTATCTCAATCCGACATCTAACGAGAGAGTTATGCTCGCTTTACTAAAGGGTGGAAAAACTGTGCGAGCGTTGACCAGCGCTCACTGGCATCCAGCGCCCGCTCGCTCGGTCACTGGCCAACTCTCCCAGCCCAGCACTCGCTCACCTTTGAGCCCAGCGGTCGCTGGCCACCAGCCGGCGCTGGGTTCACTCACAAAACCTCAATCTCAGCATTCGCTCGCACGAACGACCGCTCACTTCGTCGACACTCCAGGCCCAGCGCACGCTCACACGAATGACCGCTCATCGAGAGACAAACCACACGAGTCCAGTGGTCGCTCACTCCTAGCGTGCATTGGATCGACAACTTACGAGAATGACAATAGATACACCGCCATGAAAGCTCGATACTCAAGCTTTCAACTCAAAACAGACCCTAAGAATGAAGCTAAAATCATGCTATAACTCATAATACAACTCATTTCTACCATCTAACATGCTTCAAAATCTCAACACACAACAACATGCTATCTTCAACAAGCTTTTGCAACACAAACATATATATATATATATATATTTCACGTAAAACAGGAAACATATATCTATATAACTTCTAGTTTTCGAAATACCTCTCAAACAACAATGGAGTGAAGATGGAAGGAATGTGAAGGAGATGGCAACGCTGAAACAAAGCTTCCAACGACGACGCCAAGCACCGCAAAAGAATGGTGAAGAATGGTTGGAACAAGCTTGGCTTCGGCTCTCTCTTTCCTTCGAAAATTTATGTGTTTGGAAATGAAGATGGAATGGAGAAGAAGAAGAAGAAGAAGAAATGAGGGTTGTTCTACTGCGTTTCCTCTCTTTCTCTCTCTCGAAAATCTTGGTGAAGAAGGTGAAATGGAAGATGAAGAAATGAAGCACTCTCTCTCTCTATACTATACATATATCTATTTCTATTTTGGGGGGGCAAAGAAATGTGAGAGGCATGGGAGAATCCCGAACTAAAAAAAATACCCGTTTTAAATATCGGTTGTTCGGTTATCGTGATATTTTTCAACTCCGAAAAAATCCCGAACTAAACCGATATTGCTAAAATAATTCACTTACTTCAAAATAATAATTTATCTAAAATTATTGGATTTTTAAAACACTATTTTAAAATACTAGTTTTAAATCCTCAACAATTAAAACATCCGAACTAGAGAATATCTAATTCTCTCGGCTTTTAAATCACCTTGTTTAAATTATCTGAATTTAAACACTAATGACTGGAGAATATCTGATTCTCCCAGTCCTGAAAATATTTATCAGAATATCTAATTCACGATAAACACACACCGCAAATTTAAAAGAATAGAAATCGAATTTATCTAAAGTTACGATTTCGGCTTTCCATACTGATAAAGAAATAAACTCTAACTGAAATAATTAACCCAGTTACGGGAATTAATTGACCTTGAATTCCATGGAACTTAACGGATATTTTTGACCCTAATCTGACTGGAAATTACTATACTAAATAGTAATCACACACTTAACTGCAATTAAGCAGTAATTAATTTACGTGGTATTACAGTTAAAGTCTTCATTGTTTGACTCATCTTCTTCTGCATAGTCGAAGGGATCCTGGAATTCAGAGATTTTTGCTGTAAAAGCAATAGTTTCTTTATCTGAGTCACTGCTACTTTCTTTAGAGTCATTTTTACTGAGAGATGCATTGTAATTCTTTTTGTTTATCTTCAGTGTGTTTGTACATTCAGTTTGAATGTGTCCAAATCCATCACATTCTCTGCATTAAATTTCTCTTCTGGGATTTGATTATTAAAACTTCTTCTGATCATTGCTTGAGTTACTATCTTGCAAAGAATTACTAGTTGGTTATCTTCAGTTGTTGGACCTTCTTGAAGACTGCTTGTTGGCTCTTTTTAACATACGACTGAAGCTATTGGTGATCAAGACCATAGTATTCATTGTATTTGAATCAAGTACAGTCTTTTATTTCTGTACATGTTCAGGTACATCCTCTGAAACTTCAGTTTTAAGAGCAATATCTCTCTTTCTTGGTTGTTGTCTTTATCATCTAGATTCATCTCGAACGTCCTCAAAGACCTCATCAGCTCATCAAACCTCATATTTTTGATATCATTGGCTTCTTCAATTGTAGTAACTTTGTATGCAAACTTCTTCGGAAGAGATCTAAGAACTTTTCTTACAAGTTTCTCATTGTTGATAGGCTTACCAAGAGTAAAAATCTCATTAGATATGCTTCTCAGTCTGTCATTAAACTCACCTATGGACTCAGTTTCCTCTATTTTAAAAGATTCAAACTTAGAAGTAGGATTTTAAAGCCTTGATAACATGATCGAACTAGTTTCTTCAAAGGTGGTTTCTAGAATATCCCATGCAGTTTTTGCAGTTTCACAAGTTGAGATTAAACTGAATGTTTCAAGATCGACTGTAGAGAATATAGCATTGAGAGTTTTAGAATTGACATTGTACCAGTTCTTTTGCGGCATAGTCCATTCTCCTTCTTCAATCTCCATATGCTTTTCTTCTTTGGCAACAGTTGTCTTTTCCCATCCTTCCGTGACGCTCTTCCATACAAGCTCATCTATTGATCTTAGAAACACCCTCATCCTTACTTTTCAGTAAGGATAATTGTTGTCTTCGAGAAATGGTCGTCTGACTGTAGATTCTTCTTCTTTGATTGAACTCATAACTTGAACTCAACCTAAATCTTCACACAGTTATGTACTTTTCAGGACTCTTTTCACTTTAAACCAAAGACAACCCACTCTGGTACCAATTGAAGTTACATAAATTGGGCAGTCATGTTCATGATCATGTATGTGTACAATATGATAAACATGTAAGGTCAGAATAATAAACTTAAAGTAAGTAAATGGAACGAGGTTGATAACCCTATTCGATCAACTGATCTACGTCAGGGGGACTTCACAAGTCTGATTCCCATACTATTTATAAACATAATACATTGCCTAAACAATGTAATCGGATTGTCCTAAGTAAAATCAAACTTAACAAGTAAACTTTCCTTGTTTAAATCGGACAACTCCTAGTTTAGATTCCTTCTTTGAATAGAACTGTCTCTTTCCTTCTTGATCATCATCTTCGAACAATGTATCTTTTATTCTGAAACGCCCATCTTGAAAAGGAAGCTTCAACTCCTTGAAATCAGCTTGGCATGTCTCTTGGAAACTCTCTGGATAACCATGTACATGATCATGTTCACGAACATGCTCAAATACATTCTTCGATCTTCAATCAGATTGGCATCGGAATATTCATATCATAATGTCCAGAACATGGTCTTCAAACATGCAAAACCAAAACCTTTGTGTTCTTTGAATTGCCAAACACTTTAGTGCAGATGACACTAACAAAATATTCATATTCAATAATATATAATGAGTAACAAATCCACTATCTATAATGAGAAGTATGCCTAATAACCTTATAGGAAACAAAACAACTAACATCTGATATTTACAAGCATATCAAATGATACTAATCAGCATGCTAATTGATACGAAAAATACACACAGATAAAAAAACACACACATCACATAAAACCTTATCTGAAGCGAAATGACTAATATATGATACTTACAAGCATATCAATTGGTACTAATTAGTATGCCAAGTGATACAAAAAATACACACACCACATAAAATCTTATCTGAATCAAAACAACGAATATATGATACATACAAGCCTATGAACTGGTACTAATCAGTATGCCGATCGATACTTATTATAAAAATGAAAACTCAGAAAACCCTAACAAAACTAATTTCAAAGCAACCAATATAACAAAGGAGACAACAAGATCTGACACGACCAGATAGATAATAAAATATACACAAGAATAACAAACATCAATAGATAGATTTCAAATCAATAATCTGACAAGATTTAAACACAAGATTTACCATGATAATTTTCAAATACACCATACACCACAAGGTTATACATACATAAGATTTAACATAAATTCAAAAAATAAAAAAAAATGAAGAATGAGCAACATACCAATTGTAGATGTGTAAAGCGATCGAATAGTTCTAATTTTAAGCTTCAACATCCGATTCACATAAATGAATCAACCACAACAATGGGTTTCAAACAGCAGCCGTGAAATTGTAACACAGAAAGAGAAAAAGAGAGCGAGAGAGATGCATAGAAGATGTCTAAGATTTCACGCAGTGGAGCACAATGACAAGGTTCAATCAGTGGCGGCCAGACGATGAATTAGCGGCGCTAGATGAAATCAGAAATTCAGAGAGAGAGATTGAGAGAAAGAGAGATTGAGAGAAAGAGAGAGAGAGAGAGAGAGAGAGAGAAGGGTAGCTAGGGTTTGGAATAGATATCAAAATGGGAAAAAATAAAGGAGATGGCCAAGGAAAATATTTGTATGCCAGGTCATGGGTCGGGTGACTCGGGTCGTCTGATGGTTAGGATCCATGCACCTTGTGTACAGGAGGTTTTGCGATTGATAAAAGATCTGTTTAATTTCGTTCTCATAGGTCCCCTTATATAGGGATGGTAGAGAATAAACTTTCTAAACAGAAACTAGAACAAAAAGGAAACAAATCTGAAAAAGAAATAAATCTCCTAAGGAATCAAACTAACAAGAAATTAAAACAAATAAAAACCTTAAATTTAGACTATATAAATTCAAAAATCATAATTAAATAAAATACCTCTCCTGATTAAAATAAGACTCTTAAATAATGTAGAAATAATTTCATCCAACTAGAACTTTTGGTGACAGCGGGTCCAACTCTTTCAATGGGCCTCTTGGACAACTTAAATCATACTACCTCCGTTTCATAATGTTTGTTGTTTAAGGTTTTTTTTTTAGTTTCAAAATGTTTGTTGTTTTATATAATTTGACATCATCTCTCCCAATTTTAACCCTTTCAAATCCTACAAGATTTTTTGATTCTAACTTACATATAATATATGAAGAGAGAAAAATATATGGAGAGAGAAAATATTGTTATTTTTTAGGAAAATATAGATGAATTAGATTTTATGGCATATATAAGGGATGAGTATATTTGTCCACAAAATTAATTCTTAATTCCAGATAAAAAAAAACAAAACAACAAACATTATGAAACGGAGGTAGTATTAGTTACAAATGTATATTTTAAAATAGTCATAAATCTACTAAGGAAAAATTTTATTTGACGAGAGTATTTGAGGTTAAATTCATGCAGAATAAATTTAAGAAATTTCTAAACACAGATAAAGTTATATTACCTTTATATAACATGTTTTTGATATTATCCTTCTGTATAAACTTTGTATAGAATTTTGGGTATTTTGTAGCATGAAGATTTTTTCTTCATCAAACAGTTTATAATGGAGTCATCATGTAAAGCAAAGAAAAGATCAGACAAAACACGTCCATGTTAGATTTAAAGAGAAGAAAAAAAATTACTTATAACTTGTTTAAAATAGATAGTTGCATCTGGAAAGAACTCGGGAAAGTATTTCACTCAGCTTCTTTCCATTCAATTGGAAATAAAAAACGTAGGAGGGCTAAAATTATATTTTAAATTTGATTTAATAAGAACTAATGCTTTTATTTTTCCCTTGAGTGAGAACTCCAAGTTCTAACTCAACATATCTATTATTGAAATCCGAATATTACAAATACCATAATCCAAACTACCCAACTTGAACTGCCCAACACCACGTGTCTGAATAACCCACTTAGGCAGTAGAATCTCATTAAATTTTGGGCCGCCATTTTCCACCACCACCTACTCCGTCAACTGTCAATATCTTAGCCACCACCATTGCAAAATACTCTCTAATCATAATTATCTTATTACCTACAGTAAAACCAACAAATCTCGTCATTGGTCTAGAAACTTGACCGTTTCAGCGAAGTTACGGTGACGGCAGCGCCTAACGGCGACTGGGCGACCTCGATATCGAAGGAGTCGTAACGGCGGAAGAGCTCCACCAGCAGCAGCCTAGACACCAGCACCACAAAATCCTTTCCCGCGCACTGCTTGTTGTGAATAGTCGGGCTCTGATTTTCTGGCCCGTTAGACCAGAGCACGTGACTCAGCAGTTTCTCTCCCTCCTCGCCGAGGAACCGGGCTGGAACGAACTCCTCGGCCCGATCGAATATCTTAGAATCCTTCGACGCGAATGGCTGGAATCCATACAACATCTCCCCCTCCTTGATCTGGAACGCGGCGTCGTGGGACTCGATCACGAAGTCACGCTTCGCTTTCGCAAACTGCGACGGCACCGGTGGCTCAATCCGCAGCGATTCGTACACCACCGACTTCATCAGCGGCATGTTCTCCATGGCGGCCATGGTCACCTTGCCGCCGCTGGATTCGACGGCCGACCGGATTTCCTTCGCCAGCTCGGTGTGGAGAGTGACGCCGGCGCGGCCGATCCATTTTAGCATGTTGGGGAAGGCGATCTTCATGCCGCCGAAGGTGTTGAAGCACGTCGCGAACACGAGGTTGTGGCAGGCCTCGTCGCGGGAGACCCCGAGAACCTCGGCTTGATCGAGAATCGGCGACGAGTTCTCATAAAAGAAGTCGTAGAGCCGCTGGTAATCTTTCTTGATCAGAAACGGCGGCAGCCGGAATGTGTGGAGAATGCCGTCTTCGATCAGCCGCGGCAAGCCCAAGCGGAGCAGCGGGTGGAGCTGAAACAAAACCCATTTGGAGACGATACTCGGGCCGTCAGATCCGAGCGCGGTGTCTTTCGGGCTCGCTCCATAGAACGATCGGGCCAAGAAATCGAACGCAGCGAGATCGTTGGCGGCGCCGAAGCTGGCTTTTCCTTTTGCGGCCAGTTCATTTTCCAAGCCCTCAAACAGTTGGACGTAGCTGTTGTGGAACTCCGGTATCACGTGATCTCGACGGTAAGAGAGCATGAAAAACATGAGCTTCTTCAGCTTGGCGTGATTCGGCTCGGAGGGATCAAGGTATGATAGAATTCGGTAACCTCCGGTGAGGTCGGTGGAGGGCATGTAGGTGCCTGTGAAAAGGTCTTTCTTTTCGACATTTTCGATGTCGAAGAGCGCCGGGAAGCTCTTGCCGTCAAGCAAAACGATGACGTTGGGGCGGAAGGAAATGAAGGGCCCCGGTGGCATGTTGGTTCTGAACACGGTGGATTGATATTTCTGGATTCTAGATTTGAAGAATTCATCTCTGCCTTGGTTGTAGAAGTAATCCTGCCTATCTTTCCACGGCCCGATCAAAGGAAGCCCGTAGTCTCCGGGGATCTTCCTTGTCGGAAGTTTAGAGGGCGGCGGCGGCGCTGCTGCGGGTTGGGCGGTTGATGGTCGCTCTGATATGGTGGCGATGATGACGAGTTTTCGCTGTTTCGATGGTTTTGCCGATGCGGCTAGTTTAGTTGCTGAGATTTTGGAAGAAAATTGGAGATTGGAAGTAGAGAGAGGAGAGAGAGGAGAGAGAGAAGAGGAAGCAGCCATGGTCGTGGAGGTGGAGCTGTTGATTAATAAATGTGGCAGTATGCTTGGAGAGTATATGGTATTATATATAGGAGAGAGAATTGATTAATAATGTGGGAGGAAATAAGTGGGAAAGATGGCCCAGTATGTGTCGTGACTTTACTTTATTTTCTTATATTCGACTATTCGTTTGCTGGTCAAGTGAGAATGATAATTGGATATATTAAAAAATGGAATCGTGAAATGTGTGTATTAATTGATTCCACTATTATCGAGATTTATGCTACCAATTGCCATATTCAATGTTAACGTTAGTGTTAATATATGTTTCTAATTAATTTTAACTTGTAAAATTCTTTTCTAACCAAACACTGCAAGCTATTCTTTTTTAACCAAACAAATTTGTTGTACCCATATTATCCTTAATAAATTGTGGGCTCGGCTGACTAAATAATAAGAAATTGAATTATACACTCCCACAAACAAACATTGTACACGGCTTGAATTGTATAATTTAAGAAATTGAATTATACACTCCCACAAATAATAAGAAATTGAAATATACACGGCCTCCATTCACACAATATACACGGCCTCTTCATAAATATTATACACGGCCACATCCAAAGAAATCTACACAGTTTTCCCCCAAAAATTATACACGGCCTCCTCCCAAAATTATACCTGGATTTGCTCCCAAAATTATACACGGCACCTTCAAACGGAGAGAGGAGACGGTTGTGCCGACGAACGAAGCCGCCGCTGTGCAGATTCGCCGCCGCCGTGCAGATTCGAAAAAATGGATGAACACGTAAATTCTCTAATTTCTTGTTAATTACGTTATTTTGTTCAATTAATTAGTGAATTGATGATGGTATTTGTATTGGGAATTTTGGACTGTGAATTGGGTTGGATTTTGTTGGACGATGCTGTTGTTTTGCAAATCTGAAAGAAGAAAAAAAAGGGTTTAGGACCGTGTACTACACGGTGGACTTTAATTTTTTTTTTCTTTTTGGTATGCATTTGGTATGTCTTTGTGTATGTATTTTTTTTTTTTGTATATGGTGAATTCTATTCAAATCTTCTTCATGAGGCATGTGAAGTAATTTATTCAATTTATGAAAATTATAAATGCAAATTGTTCGCCGTGTAGAAATAAGCAATAACAATAACAATTTCTGAAATTTGTTCCATTTAACATCAGTGCATCGATATAGCCGTATTATTCATTTTTTGTTACCAAGTGACAATATTTCAATTCTGAAAATAATACGTGCAAAATCATACTTGTTTCGACGTCCATGCAACTCTTAATTTAGCCCGTGAATAAGCAATTTAAGAAATTAATCTTCACCAATTTAAGAGAATTTTAAAATTTAATGAAATGTTTTAGCTCAACCTCTCACACGCTAAGCGTACATTTAAAACCTAATTAATATATATTAAGTATCGACTGAAAATTATTTGAAAGATTAAATATGAAAGTTAATCCAACAAGTATGTATATCATAATTGAATTGAGGCTATGAAATAAATTAAAAAAATTACGCTTTCACATTGAAATCCAACTACCAAGCATTGAATTAAAAATATGAAATAAATTAAAAAAAATAAATTAAACGGCCGTGTACAAATGACCGTTTAAAAAAAAAATTAAATGGCCGTGTACAAATTTAAACTCTTAATTTAGGCCGTGAACAACCAATTTAAGAAATAAATTTTCACCAATATAAGAGAATCCAAAAAAATTAATGAAATGTTTTAGCTCAATCTCTCACGCGCTAAGCTTAAAAAAAAGCTTAATCGAATGTAAAACTAATTAAATTCTATTTAATTAATTTTTTCTATATTCAAATAAAATCAAAAATAATTTATTAAAAAAATGAATGATTATGTTATGAATTTATAAAATTGTGTGATTTGAAAACCAACATGTAAGACGTTACAATTGTATTCCTATACTTAAAAGTAATAAAATCGTGATTGAATGGACAAATGGTAAATTTTCAAAGTAATTAATTCATAATTAGTGAAGGACACGTTTGTTGTCCTTAGTATCTAAGAAAATAATCTTGACAGTCCTAATGAATTTTTACAAAAATCAGAAAATGAATTTAAATTAAAGAAATTAAAAATAGTTAAACAATTTGGTATAGCATTAGTATAGATTTAGTTAACTTGTTGTGTTTATATATTAATTAATTTGGTAATTTGTAGTTACTATAATTAATTTAGGTAATTCTTAATGTATTACTTTTATTTATTTGTTATTTATTTAATTTTGGTTTCCAAATATTAGCGTCACTGGGTGTGGAAGAGAGAGGCTATGCAGGACGTATCATGCTCGATTAATTTATACTGGAAGAATTACGCGTCTATCATTGTAGACATTCTACAGACTGTAGCGCATACTGGCATTGATTTAGTTTAAGAGTTTAGGGATGGACCTTTTGGTCTACTAATGAACTTTGTTGGAGGAACTAGTTGCAATACAACGTTACACGCAGTCATGACACGGGAGATTGCACTAGATGGTGCTGTAGAGCACGAGGTTTGGTTCCATATTGGAGGAACCAACATTAGATTTTCCCCCGTTGAGTATGCACTAGTGACGGGATTGATGTTTGGTGGATCTGATTTTGATCCATATGCAGAGCACCGCATTCCTCGAGACAGCTTGTATAGTCGGGAGTTGAGTTGTGTACCTATCTCGATAAATGATTTGCATCATAGGTTTAAGCACTATATGCTGGGAGCTGATCCTTCTGATTATTTGAAGGTGGCCAATGTGTTGTTCGTGTACGGTATGATGCTCGGATATGACCCCAGCGTTGCATAGACGATTGGGTATGGGTTTTGGTAGAGGATACACATCGATGGAAGTTTTTTCCATGGGGTTCCTATTCATTCGGTGCCCTATTGCATTATATTAGTCTCATTGTAGTTGAATCGACGGCGAAGAGGAAGACTTACCATTTCTACGGGCCTGTCTGGGCATTGCAGGTACTGTCTCAATTGTGCTTCCAAATTAGACTTTCTAAGTATTTCTTACTGAACTAACAAACATGATATTTTATAGATATGGGCTTATGAGGCTATACCTCGTGTGGGACGACATTGTGCCATTCTGGAGTCCGATATTGCAATACCGAGGTGTTTGAAGTGGAGGTTCAAAGATAAAGCGGTTCGTCTAGGCGCATTATTCACTGAGGGAGAGGTATGTATGATTATTTAATTAAACTTGAAATTAATTTTTTTTTACGTTAGTACTAACTAAGCCTATAATATTTTGGTAGCTTCTTTGTTATACATTTTTACAGTCGACCGAGAATGAGGATGATTTGCCCTATTTCAGAAGCACGCTGCTTGAGAATTCCGTGGGCGTGCCTTATGTGGTGAAATTACAGGTGCCAAAGCAACCACGTAGGGTTACACAGTCTAGAGCAGTGACTCCTCCTAGAGCGCTCGGCCCTCCTAGGGCAGTGGCTCCTCCTAGAGCGCTCAGCCCTCCTAGAGCGGTGACTCCTCCTAGAGGGGTCAACCCGTCTGGAGCAGTGACTCCTCCCAGAGCACCAATCCCTCCTACAGGACCGACTCCTGCTACATCCGCTGCTCGGTCTACATCGAGGAGGTCCGGAGGTTGCTTACCTCGTACGTGTGGAGAGACTGGTGCAATGGATACTGCCACGGGCCCTACTAGTGGTCGGCATCGTGGAAAATGGGTCAGGGCATCCACATCATCATCTAGTACGAGTGAGGGACATGTTTGTTGTCGCCACGTGGATAAGTATCGAGAGATAGCTGAGGCGGCAGCACGGGAGACTGCACGCGAGTCACGAGAGATAGCTCGGGAGGCAGCTCGAGAGGCAGCACATGAGGCTGCGCGTGAGACATCCAGTCGCTTTATGGTTGAGCTAGAAAAGAGAATTGCTAAGTCGAATGAACGTGATGACACACTGTTCAATAAATTTAAAGACTTCATGACAGGGATGATCGAAAAGTTTGATGTGATGTCCAGGCGACACAATCGGAGGAATCGCAGCCACAGTCGCAGCCGCAGATCAGAGCTGAGCCCCAGGCAGATGGTGTGTATCTTTAATTATCAGTTTATTAATTTCAAAATATTTTGTGTCATTGACTGATTAAATTTATCGTAGGTTGATATAGAGTTAGTTCCTGAGCAGAGTGAGAGGAGACAGTCTAGTCATGGCCAGGAGGATGTCATACCGCATCTTGTGAGTCTTTTGTTTTTTAAATTATGTTGAATGCTTTGAAACATCATATATCATATACTAACAAACTTTAACGCAGGTCGAGGAGGTAGGGACAACCTCTACCACTGTGTTGTACAACTACACGCTGCCAAGCCATCTGCAGATCAAAAATTATGATTCTAGTTAAGAAAAATATAAATGTTTATAAGTCACGATTAAGTTCTTTCGACTTATTAGAAGCTGCCTCGAAAGAAACGAATTTCAAAATCTAATTCTTAACCATTAATCTAGCTAGGATACAAGGAAAGTAAATCAGCCCGTTGTCAATTATATTTTAATTTTTTAAGAGAATACCGTTATAACTTGTAAGTATTAATTTAACTTGTAAGAATTAAATATTTGATTAAATAAGGCTGAGTAGAAATTTGATTAAATATTTGTAAGAAGTAAATCTAATCCTTTTTATCTCATATTTTATAAGGCTGAGTAGAAATTTGATTAAATAAAAAACAACTGAATCAAAGTATTTGGTTTATTTTTTAATCCAATAAATTAAGATAGTTTGTTCATTTATATGTACTTTTTCAATATTATTATGTAATTGATAATGAAATATCATATCTTTAATCATAACTGCATTTCATTGTTTGGTTACTAATATGTGATCGAGTTTATGATATTAAATAAAAATTACTAGTTTATGAACTCGCTATTTTAATGACTATTTTTTATATGATAAATGAGAGATTGAAAAAACTTTATTTTTATGACCTTATATTATTTTGATGTTTATTCGATATTTGTATATTTTTTATGTATGTTTGTGATAAAAGTATTTATTTATATATAGTGCATAGATGAATTAATTCGTCAACTTAAGTTTATAGTTTCGATTACAAATGGACCGTCACTTTGATTTTACAATAGGTTTAGAATTTGGAAGACATGGTTCTTTCTTTTAATTTTAAAATTTATTAGATCAAGTCATGTCTGTTTTGTTATGTGTATTTAGTTTAAACAATAGACTAAATTATATATTAATTAATAATAGTTGACGGATTATGCTTTATGTTTGATAATTAAGTAGTTAAAATTGGATTGCTTGTGTTAGTATATATATAACTAAAAAAACAATATCATCTATCATACATGGAGGACAACTGTGTATAAAGAATTAAATCTACATGGTGGACAACCGTGTAGTACACGGTTGACCGTGCAATTTGCTTTTTTTTTCACTATTTTAATTTTTTTTGAAGTTCATGTATAGATGCTAATCATTTATAGCCTAATCACACGCTAATCATTTATAGCCTAATCATTTTTGAAGTTAATTTTTTTTTTCCCTATTTTAATTTTTTTAACATCTTACAATTAAATTAAAAAGTTAAAAAATGTATTTCATAGTCTAATCATTTACGGGATAAAACTCTTTTCTAATACGAAATATAATGTTGCGGATTATTATATTTCAACCGGATGATTATGATTTTTACAATTTTTTTCCCATAAATGATAAAATCTAAACAATTTAAACCATAAAAAAATTAAAAAAATTGAACATACCTTGCACTGTTTTGGCCTTTTCGAAGTCTCTCGTTCCCGACCTTTCAACCAAAATCGTCCCAAACTTTTCGAAAAAAGTTTATAATGGATTTGAAGTGCTAATTTTTCCTTAGTCAACAACTTTTATGCTCGTTTGGTGTGTGTTATTTAATACCGCTCATTTAAAATTCAACTACAAACCACTGTGAGCATTGAATGTGAGCTTTGAACATAATTACAAAATTTACATTTTCATTGAAATCCAACCACCCAAGACATTGAGCTTTGAAATTAATTAATTTATTGCATGTACGAAATTTTAGACCGTGTACAAAATGTTTGGCCATCTACTTCAAATTTTTTTCGACCGTGTACAAAACAAAATCGGCCGTGTACAAAAAGTTTTGTGGCCCGTGTACAAATTTTATAGTGGCCGTGTACAAATTTTCATGGCCGTGTACAATTCTCATGGCCGTGTACATAGAATTTTGGGCCGTGTACAAGATTGTTGGGCCGTGTACTTCAATATAAATTGAATTTGCCCTCTATAATTTTAACCGTGTACAAAAAATTAGGCTTCAAGAATTGCTCGACCGTGTATAACTTTTATTGTATCAATTCTCACCGTGTATACATTTTAGCCGTGTATTATTTTTTCCCTCAATATCGTGTACATTCTTTATTTTTGGACCCACGCATGACATTTTTTACTTTTCAAACATTTAGAAAGGGCAAATTAGACTTTTGCCTATTTGTTTGGTTAAAAAAGAAGATTTCAAAATTCTAGGTTAGAAAAGAATATCACAACTTCATTTTGCTTACTTTAAAATCTCTCCCTTAATGTTAATGTATATCTGCATATTTTAAGTATATAATATATAGATAAATTAGATTTTGATATCTATATTTTATTTTTTCCAAAATTGATCATTTTTTTGTAAATCTAACTTTGGTTCATTTTATGACTTAAAAATAATACGTAATTCATCGTATTTTAAAATTTATTGATTGTATAATTTGTTTTTACATGATTGGAAAAATAGATTTTACAATCAATTACGTATAATTTGCTCGTCGAAAAATTGATCAAATATAAGATTTATAAATTTTTTAAAAAAATGAGTAATGTTTTATAAATTTTAAAAAAGTAGGCTATTTTTAAAAAAGAATTCAAATGTAAGTATCAAAATGTAATTTACCCATGTATCCATATGTTTAAGTTTAAGCATGCTTCAGATTACTTTTATGGCTCAATGATTTCTAATTAACACGTGGTTTTATGTTTCAAAATCGCGTTATGTTTATGAGAAAAATATGTGTATATATAAGCATGCTTCAAAGTTCAAAATACTTTTTTTATGACTCGTCGGAAGCTGCTAAACTCTATGGTTTCCGGTATGAGCACTTGGTGCAGTATGTAGCACTTGGTGCGGTATGATATAGCACTACGATGCAGAATGATATAGCACTTCAGTGCAGTATGTAGCACTTGGTGCGGTATGATATAGCACTACGGTGCAGTATGAGCACTTGGTGCAGTATGATATAGCACTTCGGTGCGGTATGATATAGCACTTCGGTGCAGTATGAGCACTTCGGTGTAGTATGGCACAATGGTGCAATTTATATGATAGGGAACCATATTGAGTTAATCTTCCATATGTTAATGAACAAATACTTTTTATGGGCATTATAGTAAAAATATTTAATATACAAATTATTTATTGAATGATCAAGTATATTTTAGAAATTTAAAATCCCACTGAGTGTTTTCTGGCATTCAGCCCATCTATTTTTCATAATATTTTCAGGTATTTGATGACGGCTGGCGGCTGAAGTGGACCAATGGGGACTTCTTATTCATTGACCACTTTTATGATCTCTAATTATTGATTATGTGTATTTTGTGGTCAATACGCATGAATTTTTATGCTTCCGCTTTATGATCATGAATATTTAACTATTTTAAGGACATTTGTGAATGTTGTGGTCTTTCGGCACATTTAAAATGTTGAATGCTGAATTTTGACTAGACTTGGTCTTACAGGTTTGAATGGTAAACGCCTTTGAGTGTGGATATCATGAATATTCTAAAAAATGCTGCCTAAATTTTTATAACCTAAGAATATTTTTTTTTTCAACGAAAACACCCCTAAGGGTGGGCATTCGGCACCATGCCCAGCCTGTGAATAAATAAAGCAATGTCTCGTACAATGTCATGGGTGGGATATGTCCCAAAAGTGAACATATCCCTAACCAATCACGGGAACATGAAAGCAGAAAAATAAGCAAAGGAGATGCATCCACAACTCGGATGCTAACTCCAACAATAAAGGAAGCACTAGAACGTGGAGCACAACCACATACCAACTGAGACTCCAAACAGACAAACAAACCAAAATAATAAAATAAGACAAACATAAGAAACACGATCCGCATCAATGATACCTAAATCTGAAGTTGGGATAACCCAACTGATCCATCTGTACCAAGGAGAGCAGATATGCAGGAACTGAAATATCATCATAAAATGTCAATACAACCTAAGAATATTATTTATTTTGAATTGCGAAAATTTTATCATTTCTTTTGGTTGTGTATTTTCGTAGCGTCTGGGCCTTCGGGTTCGGGTCGCTACATATTATTTTGGTGATTATTTCAAAATTATATTTTATAATATTTTAAATTTATTTTTTTGTTGATAAATGTTGACTATGATTATTTATGCTATGATTAATTTTTATTTTTAATAAATATTATTAACACCATAAATCTGATAGTGAAACATGCAAAAATGAAATACAAAATTCGAACAGATATTTTAATTGATGCATTTTTCTCATTTTAAATATAAATATTTTTAGATTAAATATAAATAATTTGTTAAAATCATAAATTTGACTCAAAATATGAAAAAGTGAAATAAGAAATTAGAACCATTATTTAAATTGATGCATTATGACTCATTTTAAATATAAATATTTTTAGATTAGATGTAATACCCCAAAATTTTACGATGCCATATCAAGAACTTTTGACCAGTTTGTTTAGATAATTTCCGACAAGGTGGCCGGAGGCAAAGCACTGCCGCTAGACCACTGTCCGCCATCACCGGAATTTTCATTTCCGGCCAAAATTTTCTAAAATATATGCTCTAGACTCGTATTTTAATTTATAGGTCAATGAAACAAGTTTTGTGTAGAAATGAAGGCTGAAATGGCTAGAAAAGACCACCTTAGCCGCGTCTCCGGTGAGATTTTCCAATGGCCGGACTCGACATGGAATGACACCTCTCTCTTCGTCTCTTTATTCTCTATATTTTCCCTTTTAGTGTTATGATTTATGGAGATCTAGGAGTTCAGTCTGGAGCTTGAACGTAAAGAACTCAATGTTGGAAAAATCTCATAAATATTCCATTATTATTTTCGCCAAAATATTGTTATATTTTTATTATTTAAATAAACAAAAAATTCGCTGCATGCTATGGAAAATGGAGGAAGAAAAAAAAAAGATTTGTGTTTGTATGTTATGTGGAGGACAGCGGGTTTTTAGGGGTTTGAGAGTTGAGTTTAGTTTTATTTTGATATTTTTGTATATGTGTATTGTGCTGATTAGGGGTCGGTTGGTACGGTATACTGAAGATTTCACGCGTACCGTATACCGTACCGAAATTTCGATATCGAAAAATTTCATACAATTCTCGTACCGAAACTTTTGGTATACCGAAGTTCGGTATACCAAAGTTTTGGTATATGCCGTAACAAATAATGATATAGTACCGATATTTTCGGTATATCGTACCGTACCGATATTATAAGGTATACCGAACTTTAACAGTACATCGAAATGCCAAAATTTTAAGGTATACCAAAGATACCGAATTTTACATGCCGTACCGATCTGAATTCTACAAATAACAACATTAAAATTCATGTCTCAACAATCAAAATACCAATACCAAACAAGTTTAATAGTCCATGACTTAACAACCAAATTTCAAATATAACATTACTTAATGAAATAACATAGCAACTTAATGTTGAGTAGCAACTTGAAAATTTCAACATCACAAGAAACATGCAAAATTAAAAATTAATTAAGTTACTTTTTTCAAAATATTAAAGTTGAAATAAATTTACATACGCATTGATAATCTTACTTTTCAAAAGATATCAAAGACTAAATTGAGTCCGAAGAAATAGTTTCAGAACATTCTTGATTCACAGCTGCATCTGCAACAAAAACATAAGAAATTAATAAAATTATTAGTATATTTCATTTTATATTGTAAAAAATATCAAATATTTAAATTTAAATTTAATTTAAAAAAGAAACTCTTACTCTTTTCAATTTCTTCAATCTCCTTGTACAAATCAAGATCGTCGTCTGTTGGATCCTTATAAAAGTTGAAGTTGTCTGCTTTCAATCAATCATTAGTGCACACTAATGCATCTACCATCTTTGGACTTAAACTACTTCTAAAAGGATCCACCACTCTTTTACCCAAACTAAAAGTGGACTTACTTGCAAGGGTTGAGCTTGGAATCGCAAATATATCCTTAGCAAAAAGAGAAAGAACTGGATATCTAATTTCATTTTGGGGGTTTGCAGGTTGCGACTTTGATTTTGGGTGGGGTGGGGTGGGGGGGTTTGCAGGTTGCGATTTTGATTTTGATTTTAGTTTATTAATTTTATTATAATGAGATATTATTTTTAATCTTGATATATTAGATTAATTTAATTCGATTAAATATTAGACTATTGGAGTTATAATTAAGAAGTATAAATCCGATTAAATATTGGACTATCGGAGTAATAACTAATATTGGACTATTAATTTATTAAATATGTCTTCTTTTTTATTAATTTTCGTTTAATTATTTCCTTTATTAATTACTTTAATCGTAATATATAATATTTGCTAAATCGAAAATTTTAAATTGGATTATATATATTTCATATTTGCAAATAACTATAAATTCAAATTTTTAAATACATGTTACTATTTATTATGTATGTTTTTAAATTGTTCACTATCAATTTATAACTTATATTAAATTGGATTATATATATTTGCTAAGATCTTATGATAAACCTCTTAAATATTACTCCCTCCGTTTCAAAATGTTTGTTGTTTTGTTTTTGTTTTTTTTATCTGGAATTAAGAATTAATTTTGTGGACAAATACACTCATCCCTCATATAATGCCATAAAATCTAATTTATCTATATTTTCCTAAAAAATAACAATATTTTCTCTCTCCATATATTTTTCTCTCTTCATATATTATAGGTAAGTTAGAATCAAGAAATCTTGTAGGATTTGAGAGTGTTAAAATTGGGAGAGAGGATGTCAAATTATATAAAACAATAAACATTTTGAAAAAAAAAAAAAACCTAAAACAACAAACATTTCGAAACGGAGGTAGTATATTTTTAGGAATTTAATGAACTCTAACATTTTTTCTCTTCTTATGTAATATTTTTCTTTCATTTTTTATATAACATACTTTACTCATAAGTTAGAATTGTAATAATGTTAGTTTATTATCTTTAATATTAGTTATGTTCCTCTTCAATATCTAAACATCAATGTATTATTCTCATAATTTACGTATATTTTAGTTCATTTTCAATTAATAACTCATGTATTTTTTATATATTATATATATTCTCTAAGTTTTTGTGTAAAACTTAATGAATATTATATTTTTTGTAGAATTTAATGAACTCTGAAATATTTTTTATCTTATCGTATAGTAATTTTCTTTTATTTCTCTTATAACTTACTTTACTCATAAGTCGTAATTGTCATAATGTTAGTTTATTATGTTTTATTAGTCATGTTCAACTTCAATGTCTAAACACCAAAGTGTTGTCATCATAATTTATGTATATTCTAGTTTCTTATTATTGTTTTATTATTTTTTTAACTTTTAGTGCTTAATACTGGAGAAAAATATAAGGTTGCATTGCTATTTATTATGTGTACTTTTAAATTGTTCATTTTCAATTCATAACTCATGTATTTTTTTATTATATATATTTTCTAAGCTTTTGTGCTAAACTTACTGAATGTTATATATATTTTTTAGAATTTAATGAACTCTAAAATATTTTTTATCTTCTTATTTAGTAATTTTCTTTTATTTTTCTTATAACTTACTTTACTCATAAGTCATATTCATAATAATGTTAATTTATTATGTTTTATTAGTCATGTTCAACTTCAATATCTAAACATCAAAGTCTTATTATCATAATTTACGTATATTATAGTTTAATATTATTTTTAAACGTTTAGTAATTAATATTAGAGAAGAATATAAGGTTGCTATTATGTATACTTTTAAATTGTTCATTTTCAATTCATAAGTCATGTATTTTTTATTATATATAAAAAATATGGGTATATACTTGTAGAGGCCTTTTTTTCCGCTAAAGCCCAAAATTGAGGCCCAGGACCATTCGAGTTCGAGAGGTCGAGGGCGTAAAACATAAGTCGAGGTTGCGGAACAAGTAAGGTTCAATCCTTTGTAAAACGGCCAAGTCAAAAGCCCATTGTTGATAAAGGAAAGACCCAGTCAAAATCCTAAAAGGGATAAAGTTATCCCTAGAAAATCAGAAAATAGTTGAAAAAGCTCTATATAATCAACACACGAAACAAGGGAAGGGGAGGCTAATACATTCACACTAAAATACTCACGATAAATCTCTAGAGAGAATTAATCTAGAAAACATTACTTTCATTATCCCTCTAGATCATTTTCTTTTAATTCTCGTGTTCTGACTTGAGCGTCAGAGTCTGTTCGATCGTCAACCCCCCCGACGGTCCTTCGACTTCACATATTTTTTATTTGTGTCTTTTAGGTCGCTAGAGCCTGAATCCCATGTTCTATCAATTGTGGAAATCGGCCTCTATAATTTGGCGTCCACCGTGGGGTTCCGATCGATAACTACGAGATGACTAATGATAGCCAGAAGGATGCAGTGACAACCACCTCTTCACCAGAAGGTGATGGTGATATCACACGTGATGAGCCCAGTGCTAGCATTGATGATTCAAATTCCGAGTTGCAGCTTAGAGGTCCAGTGACGAGACTTAGAGCCAAGAAGCTGCAAGGATACCTTCAGTGTTATGTTGGGAAGAAGCTGAAGGATGTTGGAGCTGATTTCAAACAGTCCAAGTTGGTGACTGTATTGAGCATCGATGAGCTCGACTAAATTGAAGAAGTGGACGTTCCTTGCTATTTATTTTAGTTATTTTATTTATTTTGGGCTATTATTATTAGTTGTGGATTTATTTAATTAGCAGTCCAATTTATCATAACTTGTTTAGGTGATATTGGACCCAGTAGTGTTTTTATTAGCCCAGTTCGAATTCTAGGCCCAAGACACATGGAATTTTCGTTCCTAGGTTTATTATTTAGGGGATTTTCGTTCCCTTTGTTAATGAGACTTGATTGAATGAAAAATAGAGCTTTTACGCTATTCTCTTGTCTTACACAACATCGGTTCTTCTGGTAGAGTTTGGTTCTTGTGATTCCAGACTTGAAATCTTTTGTCTCGTTCGTGATATCTCATAGTATCCGGGTTAGACAACCATTGAAGATTTCTCCATAGGCACTTTCTGAGTTCTCATCGATTCGGGGTTCGTTTCGGGTAAGATTCATCTTCTATCTTTCGATTCCATCACCACCACGTCAATCACCACCTCCACAGCCTCCACTCACGTCCATAATATCCCAATATTATCACCTTCATCCCTAAAGTCGTACCACATTAGTTCGTAGCCTTAACTAACCATTTTTAGGTCTAAAACTCCTAAATCGGGTCCTGAAATTCCCACCATTCGATCTTCCAACTTAAACGTGATTTTGAGCTGATTTTTGGATATGTTTTGCATCTCTACATATTGTGCCTTGTATTAAAATTTGAGCTCAATCTGAGGTCGTTTGCCTAGGTTTCTGATCGAGTCTTTATTTAGGGGTTTTCGGGTTATTTGGGGTTGTTTTTGAGTTTAATTCTTGTTAAAGTCGAATTCATTGATTTAGTACAATATCTTAGGTTATTTATTTGTTATCATTCAGTTTTGTTTGGATTGAATCAATGATATAGGTGTCGTGTGTTCGTTTCTTTGCTTCCGCGTATTGATTGGCCGCATCAACACGACTCCTACACTCGATCCAGTGCCAACTTGATACTACCATGGTTGAACTCACAGTGATCCAAACGGAAAACTCAGCCTTGAAGGACAGAGTAGAAGCTATCTCACAACTGAACCATTTTCCTAATGGATCTCCCCGAGAACAACTGCCCCCGCTGATACGAACTCGAATGTCTAATGAACTTCGAGAACAAGTACTTTTAAACTAGACTCACAAGTTTGCTAACCAATCTACTGCAGGTACAAGTAAAGAACTGGCACATAAGGGCAAGGAGAAGGATGGCCTCTCCCTAGGACCCCCACTTGGAAAAGCCCTCGAAAAGAGACTCAAACCTTTACAAGGAACTAACGAAGTACCCATGTAAGACGATGTATAATGTTCTAGCCAAGGCCTGGGCTCAAATCAAATGGGAGGAAGACAAAGTAAATTTATCCAGATCTCAAACTAGGAACGAGAATCCAAGGAGATAGCATAGAAATAGCAGCAGGATTGAAAGATACCGAGCGGACCCCTATCCGTGAAATCCCAAATTCGAGTCCCGAAGCAGACGAGTCCCAGAGAATTCCGACAGAAGATTTCCCGAGTATAACCTCTGCATATCACCATCAGAAGCAGTCTACACGCTCAAAGGACTCGGGCAGAATGTGAAATGGCCGACAAAAATGAAAACACCTGATAATGAACACGACAGAAATAAGTTTTGCGAGTTCCATAATGATCACGACCATAGAACAGACAAATGCATCGCACTCAGGCACGAAGTGACGGAACTCTTGTAAAGAGGACACCTCACCTACCTCCTATCTACAAAAGGAAAGGAAAATTGGGCTAGAAGAGAGGACCACAAAGAGGACCAACCACCCGATTTTCCTAGAATTGACCGCACCCTGAATTGCATAATTGGGGGCTCCGAAGTCAGCGGAATCTCATAGTCCTCAGCAAAGAGACACTGTCGCTCGATCAAATATAGCGGAAACATCCCCAGAGAAGCCAAGCAAGATGACTTTGTCACTCTTAGCTTCACTAACAGAGAAGCATTCAAACTTTCATATCCGCTCCACGATGCACTAGTTATCTCCATACTAATTTCCAACTGCTTGATTAAATGAACTCTCATTTACAATGGGAGTTCTTCTAATATAATCTTTCTGAGTACCCTAAAGGGAATGCAGATAAAAGAAGCCAACATCATCAAGAGATCAACCACGCTAATTGGCTTCAGTGAGGAACACAAAGCTACGATGGGAGAAATCACACTTTCCACCTACATTGAAGGGATAAACGTCTTTACCAAATTCCAAGTAATCGATGCTCCCTCAACTTACAACATCATCATGGGAAGACCGTGGATCCACGAGCTCTAAGCAGTACCCTCGACCTATCATCAGGCCTTAAAATTCCCTATCCCTTAGGGAGTTCGCGAGGTCCGAGGAGAACAAATCACGGCTCGAGAGTGCTACGTATCCACTTTCAAACAAAAAGGCTTGATGGAGGTCAATCCTAGTTCGTCTTCAACCAACTTCGAGAAGCACAGCTATAAGGAACCAGAGGTTGAAGACCTCGATGAAGCACAAATACACTCTTAATTCACAGACCACAGAGTACCCATAGGGTTAAGGTTATCTACAGAAATGCGGGAACAAATGATTAGATTCCTCACCGAACATCATGACTGCTTTACGTGGTCGTTCAAAGACATGATAGGTATCGAACCTTTGATCATTACACATAAACTCCAGGTTGATCCAGACAAGAACCTTGTGAAGCAAAAGAGGAGGAAATTCACGGCGGAGTGAAACAAAATCGTAGACGAACAAGTCTGAAAACTGCTAAAGAATGGTCACATTAGAGAAGTGCAATAACCGGAATGGTTAGCCAACATCGTGGTGGTAAAGAAGAAAAATGGGAAAAATTGACTACGTATAGACTTTACCGACCTCAACCAGGCATGTCCAAAAGACCCATTTTCCCTCCCTCATATCGATGGGCTCGTCGAGGCAGCCGCAGGGCATGAAATAATGAGCTTCATGGACACATTTTCGGGGTATAATCAAATCCTCATGCATCTAGAAGACTAAGAAAAAACAGCCATTACCACCCACTGAGGTATGTTTTGCTATAAAGTTATGCCATTTGGACTAAAAAAGGTAGGCGCAACGTATCAAAGGCTAATAAACCGGATGTTCGAAGAACTCATAGGCATTACCATGGAGGTATACATCAATGACATGCTGGTAAAGTTGCTAAGGGCCCAAGATCACATAAATCACCTCCGCAGATCCTTTGAGGTCCTTCACCGCTACAATATGAAACTAAACCCCACAAAATGCTTTTAGAGTAATCTCAGGAAAATTCCTGGGATACCTCATCACAAAAAGAGGTATAGAAGCTGACCCCAGCTGGATCAGAGCCGTTATAAATATTCAACAACCTCAAAATATCAAAGAGGTCCAAAAGCTAATAGGAGGACCGCAGCTCTCAGCCGCTTTATCTTAAAATACTCAAAGAAAAGTGACGTCTTCTTCAAGACATTACACAAGAACAAAAACTTCGAGTGGACTATTGAATGTTCGGAGGCCCTAGAAGAGCTAGAAGATCTAAAAGAATACCTGGCGAGCCCCTTACTACTATCAAAACCCTACGACGGAGAGGTACTTCTCATATATTTATCTATTTCTACTAACTCTGTTAGCCCATCATTAATTAGGGAAGACGAAAGGAGACAACACCCAGTCTACTATACCAGATGTACCTTACTAGATGCTGAGACTAGATACCCGCAACTGGAAAAATTAGCCCTGGCCCGAGTCATGGCGTCGAGAAAAATGAAGCCCTATTTCCAAAGCTACTTGATTAAAGTGGTCACAACATTCCCACTCAGAATAGTGCTAAGAAAGCCTGACCTCACAAGAAGACTCTCCAAGTGGGCCGTCGAACTTGGGGAGTATGACATCCACTACATGCCCTGAACTTCGATAAAATCCCAAGTACTTTCAGACTTCATCGCGGATTTCTCCCACGAGGACCACACTAGAGCAGAGGTCAAACTACTAAATATTCAAGGTAAAGAGGTTTCGAACTATTGGACCCTTCAAGTCGACAGCTCCAGTACTTCAAAGGGGAGTGGACTAGGCATGGTCCTAACAAACCTAATAGGTGAAAGTACAGAACGATCAATCCAATGCATATTCAAAGCAACCAGTAATGAAGCTGAATACGAAGCCCTTATCACAGGACTGAATCTAGCAAGAGACCTCAGAGCCAGGATGATTCGAGTCCAAAGCAACTCCCAGCTAATAATAAACCAGTTCGAAGGAGAGTTCCAAGCCAAAGATTTAAGAATGATCGCCTATCTAGCGGTGGCAAAAGAAGCAACTGCAAAATTCGAAAAAATTAAAGCCCAACACATCACGAGAGAAGATAACAGACACGCCGATGCTCTAGCCAATTTGGGATCAACAATAGAGATCACTGAAGCCAAAAACATCCCAATCTTATATGTAAAACGGCCTGCCGTATGGAAAGAGGACAATCTCGAGATTCTACTGATTGAGATCGAAACAAACTCGATGAACCCACTCTGCAAATATATAATGGAAAATGAACTCCCCGAAAACCCCATCGAGGCGAGGCGAATCAAAGAAAAGGCTCTGAAGTTCACTATGATCTCTGGATCCCTATACAAAAAGTCCTTCTCCGGGCCTTACCTGAAATGTGTCAGCCCTATACAAGCTAAGTATATTTTAACAAAACTCCACGAAGGCGAATACATAAATCACTCAGGCTATAAGAGCCTTGCGAACCGAGCTCTAACATCAGGGTTCTACTGGCTGGCCATAAGAGCAGACGCTAAAACTCATGCCAAACCATGTGACCAATGTCAGAGGTTCGCTAAAACAAACCACATACCTCCAGAACCTCTCCACACGGCAACCATCCTGTGGTACTTCATAAAATGTGGAATGGACATCGTTGGCCCCCTATTAAAAGGCTCGAACAAAAAATACTTTATCTTGGTGTTAACAGACTACTTCACCAAATGGGTCCAAGCCGAGGCCTTCGTTCAAATTAGAGACATAGAGGTATAAAACTTTTTATTGAAACATATCTTATGCAGGTTTCGAGTCCCCAAGGAAATTGTGACAGACAATGGATCCTAATTTATAAGAATGAGGTTCTAAAAATTATGCAAAGAATGGAACATCAAGATTTCATTCTCCACCATGAGATATCCTGCAGCAAACGGATAAGCAGAAGCCACAAACAAGACAATCCTAAATGCTTTAAAGAAAAGGCTCTTTGAACATAAGAGCCGATGGGTCGAACAACTCCCAGGGGTTTTAAGGTTCTACAGAACGACCTCGAGGACAAGTACAAGAGAGACCCCATTCGCATTGACATATGGTTCGGAAGCGGTTTTGCCCGCAGAGGTCAAAATCGATACAACTGGGACAGAATGGCCAAATCAATCCAACAGTAAGGAACTCGAAGGAAGCCTCAACTTGATTAATGAACTTCGAGATCGAGTGGCAATAAGGACAACAACATACCAACAAATGATAAGTAGACATTTCAACAAGAACATAAGGCTACGCTCCTTCAAAGTCGGATATTGGGTACTCAGAAAAATGTTCCAAAATACAAAAGAAAGCGGGACCGAAAAACTTGCACCAAATTGGGAAGGCCCTTACCAGGTCGAGAGGATTTTCGGTAATAGAGCTTCAAGCTTCAGATGAAGGAAGGTCGATCCATAGCCAACAGAAGGAACGCACTCCACCTAAAACAGTATCACTTCTAAAATTTCCGAACTCCTAAATTCATTTTAATTATTCTGTTATTTATTATTTGTTTACTGACTTGAGCATCGGAGTAACTAACAGAACCCCAAGCAAAGGGGTCCCGACCCTCAAAATAAGAAGATCCAGCTCGACAATGATCTCGAACTTTAAACAGTAAACCTCTGAACTCAATTCTATTTTTTGTTTGACTTATTATTTATTTACTGACTTGAACGTCAGAGTAACTAACAGAACCCTAAGCACAGGGGTCTCGACCCTCAAAATAAGAAGATCAAGCTCGATGATGATCTCGAACTTTGAACAGTAAACCTCATGATAAGTACGGTCCAAGCCTTAACAAAGATGATGAAGAGTTGCAGCTCAAAGGACCAATTAGACGGCTACGTGTGAAGAAATTACAAGCTTATTTGCAAGCCATTGTGAGGAAGAAATTTGAGGAGCCATTGATCGAGCCTTTGCATCCAAGATGGATCACGATGCTATCCGTTGAAGATGAGGACCGAGAAGATGCCACACGGACCGTGCAGTATAGCACAACCGTATGTTCTGTGCAAGACAAGTGAAATCTTGTCCAGAAGGGTCTGCACGGACTGTGCGGCTAACCTGCCGAGGCGCACGGACCGTGCGCAGTTATATCCACCACCGGGTTGGTTTTTCATTCGTGATAAACATGGATTCAATTCATGGAGCCCAAGTACGAGATTCCAATCCAAAATTGAAGGCCCAAGCTTGTTGGGTTTTATTTATCTTAGTTTAGTATTTTTATTATCTTTATTTTTGGTCTTTTAGAAAACTACCTTAAATAGAGTTCTAATTAAGGTAGGATTCCTAGTTAATTTGGAACACTCCTTATTTTCAAATTCTTTGGCTTTTTACCTTAGGAATTTCGCGCCCCTTAATATTATAAATAAGGGATCTGTTGGTTTTGTATACTAGAAGACCTGTGTTTTGTATACATTATTGATGATGGTTTATGATGATATAGAATGGATACAATTGTAGTCACTGTTTGCATTTAAATTGTTATATTTACATAAATATTCACTATACTTACATTGTAGATGATATGGTGTGGGTAAACACATGGTTAGATCATATCATTGGTTCCTTGTAATGTATTAAAAGGCTTACGGTCTAGATAGCACTGAACCTGCTATCGGTACACTGTAGAATAATCTGATAGTTAGTTTATCTTGACTAACTGATTATTCTAATACACGGGCAAGTGTATTGAGGAGGATCTACTTAGGATTTTATTCTCTATTCTGACCTTAAATGAGAGAATAAGAATCCACAGACTTCGGGTTCTTAACCCCTATATGTTGGCGGACATATAAGTGTAGTGTTTGCAGCTTTGATTTATCAAAGGGTGAGATTCTTTCATAGGATCAATAATCTCGATATCTTAGGTTGTGACATTTACACTTATGATGGGTCATCCAATATGTAGAGCACCGTGTCCTGGTGCGCCAGGTTGATGGTGTCCCCTTGAGAAAATGCAAGTTCATGCTGAAACCATGCAGGTGGAATTTATTCCGTGCATGAGTAAAGCTTGTGTGGTACTACTCAAGAAAAGGATATTAATTAGTTATAGCTGTCAGAAGCTTACATAATTAATTAATGGACATTATATCTTAAACATGGGGAATGGCTGGACTAAAGGAGAAAGCATATTCAGAAATATGTATTAAATTGATAGGTCAGTATTATTTCTTTAGTGGAATAAAAAAAATACTTAATTTATTTAATTATATCCTAAGTTTATTGGATATTGGATATTAAATAAATTAATGGGTCAATTTAATATTCTTCTAGATCCTTGTTGTAGCCCAAAAAGAGACTGAATTGGATTGGAGATAGAACAAGAGATAGAGATAGAATTCTAGTCCAACTGGGACACTAAATTTCATCCACCCCCTTATAAATAAGAGGGTGGAGGCATGAAATTTTCATCATAAAATATCAGCCCTCTCGTGTTCTCTTGATCTCCACAAATTCCATACCGATCTAGTAGATTTCAGCCCACCCTGAAACTAGATTCAGTCCGGGAATATAACAGAAGATCAAAGAGTAGAATAGCATCAAGGGTCACCTATTATCATTCATACAATAGAGAGATTGGACCTTTAATCTTGTCATCAACTCATCATTTAATTTGTAAGTCATTTTTCGGTATTCTATGTTTCCGCTTTAGTAGAATCGAAAACCGGCTATGCATGTTGTTTTAACTCAGTTAATTAAAACATGTGAGATGCATAAAATTATGATCTACTTAACATTAGGATTAATGAACATCCAATTAGATCTTGCGGTGGTTCAATTCGAAAAAACCCCAACAACTGGTATCAGAGCGGGTTTTGGCACTGTTCTAGATTTAATCCTAGGATTAATTTGAAATATATATGTAAATTTGATGAAATATTTATGTTGCTTAAATTTTCAGAATTATATGGTGATGTATTTCGAATGATGGTATTCAAAACATGGATGAATTTTTGACGTAATTCGAAAATTCTAGTTTTGAGATTTGCTGTGATTTTCGATTATATTAAAATTGGATTTGGAATAGATTTTTGATGAGTTCAAATTTCCAGATTTATTTTAATAGGTATTCGAAAATTGTAGGATCAAAATTTTCGAAATTTTGATGTATTAAATTCCCTAATTTGTTCTATGTTATTTTCGATCCTATAGATAAATTTGGAGAGGGTTTTGATAAAAATCAAATTTTCAGATTTATTTAATAGGTGGTTTTTGAAAATAATGTGTATTAAAATTAGATTTGGTATTTTTGATGTTTATCTTAAAGTTACCTAATTCTAATCTAGATAGATTTGAAAATAGAATATTAGATTTCGATAGAATTTGAAGTGGATCAAATTTTCAGATTTAATCTTCTTGTGATTTTTGAAATCTACAAAGATTTGAATTGGATAAGGTAATTTTTGATGTATATCAATAGTTATCTAATTCTAATCCAAAAAGGATTTGAAAATAGATTTTAAATTTGGAAGAGTTTGAAGTGGATCAAATTTCCAGATTTGTTATCTTGAAATTTTTGAAATCCATGTAGATAAGAATTGGAAAAGTAATTTTTGGTGTATATCATAAATTACTTAATTCTAATCTAGATAGGATTGAAGATAAGATTTAAATTTGGATGAAATTTGAAGTGGATCAAATTTCCATATTTTTTCTTAGATATTTTCGATCCTAGCCTATCCAAATATTTGGGATGGAATTTTGATCTATATCAAGATTTCTAAATATTAATTAATTAGGGTGTTATTCAAAAATTAAGAAATAAATTTGGTGGATAATTTAATAAATTTCCAGATTTATTTTTTATGGTATTTTTGAAATTTACAAGTCTTAATTTGGTGGATAATTATTTTAATTTCCAAATGATATCTTGTAGCTATTTTCAAAATTATTAATTTAATTAATTGTAATTTTCGAAAATTATGTCATGTTTGGATATCATATGTTATTTTATGCTAATCATGTAATTGTGATTGTTGGTTTTGTAGACTGACTTGTTTGCAGGGTTACTGACTATCATGACTCCTTAATTATGTGATGTATGTTTTAATTTATGTTGGATGTATGATGGGACGTATGCCGGTTTGGCTACGTGTTTTTAATCCATGAGAAAATCCATGGATTAGGTCTAGGTTTTATTTTATGTTGTTTTAATGTAATAGAAATAAAACTGTTAGACCAAGTTATTGAGTTGTAATTTTATTCTAGATATATTAGATTTTTCCTTTAAGGAATAGATATTCCATTTTGAATAAAGTTTGAAGATCAACTTAAAGGAGAAAAGTAGCACAGCTCAAGAAAGAAAGTATCACTGATTCACGTCCCGAAATCCTAATTGGAGCTAGGATTATTGGCGAGGCGCAGTGATAAGGGCGACGGCCATACCCGAGGTTCCGGAGCTAACTTTCCAGTTTTATCTCATTCAGCAACATGAGATATAAGCCATGATAGTTGGTTTTTATTATTATTGCTTATTATGTTGTTTGAAGCATGCAATGATGTTTTATCTTTTTATGTGATGTTTGCATGTTTTTACAATGGGATAAAATGAAACCTCAATCTTAAATAACTAAGTGGGAGAGATTCATACCAAAGTATATAGAAATCTCAAACGGTCTCCATTAATCTGGTTTAATTGAGATGTGATTGACATGCGAGTTGACAATAGGTCTTCCTCTATAACAGATGTGTCATATCACTGTTATCTCTAGAAATTAAACTTCTTAATCAAGATAGCTGTAGAACACTACTAGAACAAACTGACCCCTCCAACTGGAGCAGGGAGTTCGAAATAGTGGACTTGGTGCTAAGATGATGATGTTCACACTTAGGTGTAATTTATTAATAAACGTCCACACTAACATGACTTATTAATTGGAAGGTTACACGACCGTGGTTATTTCTGACTATTAATTTACTTGTCATAAGGAATTTGACTGGAGGTAAATTAAAGGTGGTTTTACCTGTTTAAGGATGAATTTCATAAACGTCCACACTAACGTGGCTTATAAGAAACATTTTTAAAATGTCGGTGGATTACATATAATTTTTTGAGGTATACGATTATATGTGAGTATCCTAAAGTTTGTGATTGTGCTGCATGTTTACTTTTCATTTATTCTATATCAATCATGGCACTCTCCAACATATCCTCTATTCTCAAAGAAAACAAGTTAATCGGTGAAAATTACAATGACTGGATTCAAAACCTCAATCTTGTTCTCACCGCGGAAGGACACAAATTGGTACTTGAAGAGGTATGTCCTCAGAAGCCAGATGAGGGTTCTGACGAAGCCCAAAAGGTTGCATATGATAAGTGGGTTAGGTCTAATGATATAGCGCGCTGTTACATTCTGGCACGTCATTTGGCAATGAAGAAGTTAATGGATGCGAGAATGGCTGACTCTACACCTGTTAGGGATCATGTTCTCACAATGATGGGGTATCTGGCTAAGATCGAGACCTTGGGTGGAGAGCTGGACGCCGATTCTCAAATTGACATTGTTCTTCATAGCTTGACCTCGAAGTTTGAGCAGTTCAGACTGAACTTTAACATGATCAAAAGGGATGTTAGCCTGACTGAACTGCTCATGGATCTTCAGGCGGCTGAGTTACTTCAAAAAGGAAATCTCGAGGCACACCTAGCAGAAAATAGGGCGTCATCTTCCGGTACTAAAAGGAAGAAGATGATCACGCCTAAGAAAGCTGCAGAGGAGGCACCTAAGGTGAAGAAGTCCAAGACTAAGATTCCTTCTGAGGAATTTAAGTCAAAGATAAAGTGTTTCAAGTACGTCCAGCCAGGTCACTGGAAGGCGGATTTTCCTAACAAGAAGAAGAAAAAGGGTACGTCTCAATCTCTCATCGTTGAAACATGTTTAGCTACTTGTTCTACTCAGTCATGGGTAGTAGATACTAGAGCTACTGATCATGTTTGCATGTCTTTACTAGGGTTCCTGGCAAAAACACAGCTGAGTGATGGAGAGATTTCGGTCTACATGGGCAATGCCACGAAAGTGGCAGCAGTTGCAGTGGGAGACGTAACCTTATCTTTTAGTAGTGATAGGATTTTAGTTTTAAAGGATTGTCTTTATGTGCCTGCTTTTAGGTGAAACTTGATTTCAGTTTCTAAACGTTTTATGGATGGATATTCTGTTTTTTTTATAACAATGTTGTTATCTTTAGTGATAAACGTTTTATCTGTTCTTGCACATTGGATGGACATCTGTATTTACTTAATCCTATGCAAAACACTACGTAAATGCATTTACTGAATACATCGGTTATAAACCCTAACAAACAAAAAGAACCTTCGGAAATGAATCAAACCTATCTTTGGCATCTTAAGTTCGGGCATATTAACCTTAAACGGATACAAAGACTAGTAAATGATGGGCCCTTGTCTTCATTGGTCCTAGAATCGTTCCCTTTGTGTGAATCCTGTTTGGAAGGTAAGATGACCAAGCGACCCTTTAAGGATAAAGGGAATAGATCTGAAGAGGTATTAGATTTGATTCACTCTGACTTATGTGGCCCTATGTCAGTTTAGGCTCGAGGAGGGTACGAGTATTTCATCACGTTCATTGATGATTACTCAAGGTATGGATACATATACCTGTTACGCCACAAGTCAGAATCCTTTGAGTTAATGCTATGCAAAACACTACGTAAATACACTTACTGAATACATCGGTTATAAACCCTAACAAACGAAAAGAACCTTCGGAAATGAATCAAACCTATCTTTGGCATCTTAGGTTCGGGCATATTAACCTTAAATGGATACAAAGACTAGTAAATAATGGGCCCTTGTCTTCATTGGTCCTAGAATCGTTTCATTTGTGTGAATCCTGTTTGAAAGGTAAGATGACCAAGCGACCCTTTAAGGATAAAGAGAATAGATCTGAAGAGGTATTAGATTTGATTCACTCTGACTTATGTGGCCCTATGTCAGTTCAGGCTCGAGGAGGGCACGAGTATTTCATCACGTTCATTGATGATTACTCAAGGTATGGATACATATACCTGTTACGCCGCAAGTCAGAATCCTTTGACTTAATCCTATGCAAAACACTACGTAAATGCATTTACTGAATACATCGGTTATAAACCCTAACAAACAAAAAGAACCTTCGGAAATGAATCAAACCTATCTTTGGCATCTTAGGTTCGGGTATATTAACCTTAAACAGATACAAAGACTAGTAAATGATGGGCCCTTGTCTTCATTGGTCCTAGAATCGTTCCCTTTGTGTAAATCCTGTTTGGAAGGTAAGATGACCAAGCGACCCTTTAAGGATAAAGGGAATAGATCTGAAGAGATATTAGATTTGATTCACTCTGACTTATGTGGCCCTATTACAGTTCAGGCTCGAGGAGGGTACGAGTATTTCATCACGTTCATTGATGATTACTCAAGGTATGGATACATATACCTGTTACGCCGCAAGTCAGAATCCTTTGAGACTTTCAAAGAATTCAGAGCGGAAGTGGAAAAATGTACATCTAAAAGTATCAAATCACTATGGTCTGATCGTGGTGGTTAGTACCTCTCGAATAAATTTAGGCACTACTTAGCAGAGAATGGGATTACATCCCAGTTGACTGCGCCGGGAATGCCACAGCAGAATGAAATGGCGGAGAGAAGGAATAGAACATTGTTAGAGATGGTTAGGTCGATGATGAGCTATTCAGATCTGCCTATTTTGTTCTGGGGATATGCCTTGGAAACGGCAGCCTATATTCTTAATGCCATTCCATCAAAATCAGTCCCAACTACGCCCACAGAAATTTGGAGTGGATGAAAGCCCAGTCTTGGACATTTTTAGATTTGGGGTAGTCCAGCACACGTGCTGGATATGGAAGCTGATAAGCTGGAACACGTACAGATGTTAGACTATTTGTTGGATATCCCAAAGGAATGAAAGTTGGTTTATTTTATAGTCCTAAGGATCAGAAGATCATTGTAAATACCAATGCTCGATTCTTAGAGGAAAACTATATAATAAATCACAAGCCAAGAAGTGAGATAGTACTTGAGGAGTTTCGAGGGAAAAATTCGAATCCGACACCAACAGTACAAGAAGAGGAACCACAAATTACTGCACAACGTGTCACAGAAGTACATGAACTGCCTCGTCGCAGTGGGAGGGTTGTACGCCAACCTGACAGATTCATTGGTTTGGGTGAATCTTCGGATTTCCCTGAAGGACTAAATGAATTAGATCCCAGGATGTACGATGAAGCGATCCAAGACAAAGATGCAGATTCTTGGAAAATTGCAATAGAGTCTGAGATTGGATCTATGGATCACAATCAAGTCTGGGAGCTTGTAGAACCACAAGATGGGGTAAAACCCATTGGGTGTAAGTGGGTCTACAAGCACAAGAGAGGAGCTGACGGAAAGGTTGAAACTTTCAAGGCAAGATTGGTGGTGAAAGGGTACACTCAGAAAGAAGGGATCGATTATGAGAAAACCTTTTCACCGATAGCCATGCTTAAGTCAATCCGGATTGTCTTGTCTATAGCCGCTCATTTGGATTATGAGATTTGGCAGATGGATGTCAAGATAGCTTTCCTGAATGTATGTCTTGAAGAAAACATCCACATGAAGCAACCAGAGGGTTTCATTGCTAAAGGCCAAGAGCACTTAGTGTGCAAGCTTAAAAGATCCATTTATGGACTTAAGCAGGCGTCAAGGTCTTGGAACATCCAGTTTGATGAGGTTATCCAGTCATATGGATTCGTGCAATGTCCGGATGAGAGCTGTGTGTACAAGAAGAGTGACGGAAATGTGGTGGTTTTCCTCGTGCTATATATTGATGATATCTTACTTATTGGAAACAGTAAGAAAGTATTATCTAACGTAAGGGTGTGGTTGTCCAAACAGTTCAATATGAAAGATCTAGGAGAAGCCAGACACGTCCTTGGCATCAAGATAATTCGAGATAGCCAGAAAATGATGTTATGCTTATCCCAGGCGACATATATCGACACAGTGCTAGCCAGGTTTAACATGCAATTCATCTATCCAAGGAGATGTGTCCCCATACACAGGCTGAGATAGATGAGATGAAGGGCGTTCCATATGCTTCGGTTGTGGGAAGCCTAATGTATGCTATTATGCTATGCACTAGACATGATATATGCTATGCAGTCAGCATGGTAAGCAGATATCAGTCTAACCCTGGACAAGGTCACTGGACTGCGGTTAATAATATACTCAAGTAGCTGAAAAGGACTCGAGATTATATGCTGGTATACCGCTCTGATAGTCTAGTGCCCTTGGGTTACACGGACTTAGATTTTCAATCTGATAAAGATTAGAGTAAATCTACCTCAGGCTATGTGTTTACCTTAGGAGGCGGAGCCATTGCATGGAGGAGCATAAAGCAGAAATGCATCGCGGATTCCACCATGGAGGCCGAATATGTAGCTGTCTCTGAGACTGCAAAAGAGGCCGTCTGGCTCAAGAACTTCTTGTTGGACTTGAGCGTGGTTCCAGATTTACCTAAGAGTATCATGGTATATTGTGATAACTCGGGTGCAGTGGAAAATTCGAAGGAATCCAGAGCCCATAAGGTAAGTAAACACATAGAGAGAAAGTACCATCTTATACGATAAATCGTTAAGAGAGGAGATGTGGCATTGGTCAAGATTGCATCTGAGGACAATTTGGCTGATCCATTCACAAAGAGCCTTCCAGCTAAGACCTTCTATGGTCACGTGGAGAAAATGGGAGTGAGATGCAGATTCGGGGTTAGCCAGTTTTTTTTATATTTGAAAGACATGCTTCAAGTATAAGTGGGAGATTGTTGGTTTTGTATACTAGAAGACCTGTCTTTTGTATACATCATTGATGATGGTTTATGATGATATAGAATGAATACAATTGCAGTCACTGTTTGCATTTAAATTTTTATATTTACATGAATATTCACTATACTTACATTGTAGATGATATGGAGTGGGTAAACACATGGTTAGATCATATCATCGGTTCCTTATAATGTATTAAAAGGCTCACAGTCTAGATGGCACTGAACTTGCTATCGGTTCGCCGTAGAATAATCTGATAGTTAGTTTGTCTTAACTAACTGATTATTCTAATACGCGGGAAAGTGTATTGAGGAGGATCTACTTAGGATTCTATTCTCTATTCTGACCTTGAATGAGAGAATAAGAATCTACTGAGTTCGGGTTCTTAACTTCTATATGTTGGCGGACATATACGTGTAGTGTTTGCAGCTTTGATTTATCAAAGAGTGAGATTCTTTCATAGGATCAATAATCTCGATATCTTAGGTTGTGACATTTACACTTATGATGGGTCGTGCAATATGTAGACACACCATTACCTGGTGTGCCAGGTTGATGGTGTCCCCTTGAGAAAATGCAAGTTCATGCTAAAACCCTGCAGGTGGAATTTATTCCATGCATGAGTAAAGCTTGTGTGGTACTACTCAAGAAAAAGATAATAATTAATTATAGCTTTTAGAAGCGTACATAATTAATTAATGGGCATCATATCTTAAACATGGGGAATGGCTGGACTAAAGGAGAAAGCATATTCAGAAATATGTATTAAATTGGTAGGTCAGTATTATTTCTTTAGTGGAATAAAAACAATACTTAATTCATTTAATTATATCCTAATTTTCTTGGATATTGGATATTAAATAAATTAATGGGCCAATTTAATATTCTTCTAGAACCCTGTTGTAGCCCAAAAAGAGACTCAATTGGATTGGAGATAGAACAAGAGATAGAGATAGAATTCTAGTCCAACTGGGACACTAAATTTCGTCCACCCCCTTATAAATAAGAGGGTGGAGGCACGAAATTTTCATCATAAAATATCAGCCCTCTCGTGTTCTCTTGATCTCCACAGTTTCCATACCGATCTAGTAGATTTCAGGCCACCCTGAAACTAGATTCAGTCCGGGAATACAACAGAAGATCAAGTAGTGGAATAGAATCAAGGGGCACCTATTATCATTCATACAACAACAAGATTAGATCTTTAATCTTGTCCTCAACCTGTCATTTAATTTGTATGTCGTTTTTCGGTATTCTATATTTCCGCTTAGTAGAATCGAAAATCGGCTATGCATGTTGTTTTAACTCGGTTAATTAAAACATGTGAGATGCATAAAATTATGATCTACATGACATTAGGATTAATGAACATCCAATTAGATCCTGCGGTGGTTAAATTCGAAAAAACCCCAACAGGATCCATGTGAACTTGATATTTTACACATTGATTGATATTTTAAGTTTTCGGTCTCTTTATCTCCCGATCCTTTGGTTGATCAAACAAAAATTTTATTACTTTAGTTCAAAAGTAATACTCTTTAGGTCCAGCAAATCTAAAGTTTTATCAAGCTTCATTAGTTCATTTTATTCTAAGGGAGTTGCTACATGTGAAGATCGAAGGAGCCGCATTTCGTCTTTTGAGCCGGGGTTCAGCTGAAGATTGGAACTAACTCTACAACACCTATACGCCATCGTCAACACCATCATCCACAAGCCATCCTTCATCCGCCACTTCTCATCCAAGTAAGTCTTGAATTTCATCTTTCCATCAACCCATAGCCGATTCCTTTCCGTCCCAAAATCCATCCAACCGTTCGTAGTTTTTCGCTATCTTGTTTGGTATTGTGTTTTGCTTTAGTTTGTCTCATAGTCTAGGTCTCTCAGTTGTCTAATTTATCGAGTCTAATCTCTCAGTTAAATCAAGTCTAATTGTTCTAGTTTAGTCGGATTGAATCCTTCTTAATCTGACGTGTTTCGAGTCCTTAAGTCTTCCGCTATGTTTTCTCTAGATTTGTCTTAGACATATCATCCGGGTCACATTATAAATTTGGCATCAGAGCCATGTCAGCTCTGTTGGTCGTGGTTCAATCCGACGTGTCAGATTTTTATCCTATGTGTCATACACGTGTCTTTTATTTTGCATTTGTGTTATTGAGTTGCAATTTGATTATTCATTAAAAAAAAGAGCAGAAAGGCTTCGACCTTTACAGCAAAAAAAATCATAAAAAAAAAGTTCAGATTTAATTTTGAATTCTATTGTTCTTTTCCTAGTTGTTTTAGACTCCTACCATATAGTTAGATATTCTAGGATATTTAGATTGTGTCCACTCTAGGCGAAACACATCCAAATCCCTCCTACCTTATTTAATTAATTTCTTGTCTTATCTTTCTTTTCTCTTTCCTAATTCTTTTCCACCACCCATAATCTTTTCCATAGCCTTAAATTTTTGAAATCCTACAGCCCTTAGGATCGAAAATTACATCCTACACCCCTACACCACTTCTTTGATTCTTTTCTCATTCACCGTCGCATTCTACCAAGGTTCGTGATCTACTATTTAGAGCTTGCGTAAAGACCCAAAGGAGCTGATCAAGGAGCCACCAATTTCGATCAACCCACCCCTATATACACTTATCACACGTGCACCCATATATTGAATGCAAACACGAGTGGTAAAATTCTGAGAGAATAACAAATCGAGTGATTGTGAGGAATTGTGAGGTCCTATACCTTGTTTTTCTTTCACGTTTGTTCATTTTGCAAGAACCATGAAGAAGGGCAACAAGAATGAGTTGCCCAAGATTAGTGAGGACGACCCGAAGTCGTCCATCACACCGGGAGAAGAGGCATCTTTTTCCAATACACAAATATGGGATGCCAAGTACCATTTTAACACACTGACCTCATACATCAACCGTCAAAATCGTGAGATGGAAAATAGATTGGGTTAACAACTAGCCCAGTTAGTTGAGCAGATTGAGAGCCTCAAACCCAGTTAACTGAAGCTCAGACCGTTCAAGGACCTCCCGAGAGGCCCGTTGAACAGTAAGTAGCCACAGAGAGGTAAGTCGAGCCTCAAGGAACCGCAGCTAGAGCCGCAGCACAGAGCAAAGCCGTCGCCTGACGCCCCCAGCCACCACCTAAGCCTGAAGACGATGATTTCGGGCCCGAGTCTGATGATCATGAAGAGTTTGAAGAAAATTTCAAACCTCCAAGGTGTGGTAACCACCGAGACCACCCCAAAGGCCCACATAGACGTGCATTCCGTGTCAATAGACCTCGATTTGAGGAAGACAACTCCATGGTCAACAACATCAAGACCACCATTCCGGAGTTCGAAGGCCGTCATGATCCAGATGCCTATCTTGATTGGGAAAGGAAGGTCGATAAGATCTTCGAATGCTATGATTTCCCCAAGTTGAAGAAAGTACAGTTAGCTTCCCTTGAGTTTAAAGGATACGCAGCCGATTGGTGGGAAAATCAACAGAAAAGGAGACACCATGATCGATACCCTTTGATCGACACATGGTAAGAGATGAAGGACGTCCTAAGAGGACGATTTATTCTGATACACTATGAGCGGGAGTTAGAGAAGAAATTGAACCGGATCAAGCAAGGCACCCGTTCCATCGAAGAGTACCACAAGGAGTTGGAGATGGTATTGAATTGTGTGGGAAAGGAAGGATCCCTCGACATAACCTTAATCTGGTAATTGAATGTATGAATCCAGATATTGCTTGTGAAGTTGAATTAAAAGATTTTTCAAGCATTGAGGAGATAGTACACTACGCGACCATCATTGACAGACAGTTAAGAGATGGACAATGCCGATCCATGCATGGTTCGACCTCCACACGCCAACCTTGGGATCCGAACACTCCATCCATGCCATCCAATGAAGCCACACGACTAAGAGTTGCTCCTGAGCAACCCATTCATCATTTTGATCGTACTACTCCACCACCAAGCCGTAGACCCGAGTCTACGCCACCCGCACAGTCTAGGCCACCTCTTATATGGCCTAACACTCAAGCCCAACTGCCTAGTGCAGCCCTTCCATGATCCCGTGATGTTCAATGTCACAAGTGCTAAGGATGGGGCCACTTTCAAGCCGAATGCCCAAACCGGCGTGTTCTATTTCTATCCGAGAACAACGAATTAGAATCAGTCAGTGAGGAGGAATTGGAGACTATAGGTGACATAAAGAATGAAGAAGTAAAGGGAGATGATGCCGAGCCTGAAGAAGTTCACCCGGATGCGCCAACTGTGAGTCTAGTAACAATCCGGAGTTTGAGCATCATTCGAGACGAGGAACAAGATCATCAATGAGAAAACATATTCTACACCCGTGCAATGATCCAAGGAAAGTCGTGCTCCATGATTATTGACAGTGGCAGTGTCATCAATGCCATTAGTCAATATACAGTAGACAAGCTCGCCATACCAATACAAAAGCATCCAAAGCCATATCGACTGCAATGGCTTACTGAAAGAAGCGAAGTTCGCGTTCTCCACTAGGTTAGTGTCACTTTTTCAATTAGTACTTTTTCTGACACCGTCTTATGTGACGTAATCCCGATGGATACATCACATTTCTTATTGAGGAGACCATGGTAATTTGATAGGTGTGCAGTCCATGATGGACGTCTGGACACGTACACCGTGAAACACAATGGCCGTACATGTACTTTAAAGCTATTGACCCCGAAGGACATTGCCGAGGATTAGCAACGAATGCAAGAGAGGTTTAAGGAAGAGAGGGACAAAGAGGCCGCGATTGAAGTTGCAAAACAGGCTGAGGGATGGACCAGCTCTGCACGGACCGTGTAGAATCACGCCCAACCCGCACAGCCCGTGCAATCTCTTCACAAATCCGACAAGAAGGTCCCGCACGGACTGTGCAGTCCATCGCATGGACCATGCCCCCCCATGGTGCCCTTTACCGGGTCCCACAACCCTTCTCCATCCCCTGCACCACCCCTTAACTCCTCCAAGAAGGATTCTACATCCGAAAAAGCTGCAAAGACACCTAAACAACACAACTTGTTTATTTCTGTCAAAGGAGTTCAAAGAACCGTGAATGCAGGTTTGCCTCTCATCTTACTTACATTTAAGGGTAGTGCTACTAACGATTTTATTATTTCTAGTGATGTGCATCCCCTACTCGATTAGTTCAAGGACATGTTCCCGGAGGAGATACCAAGTGGTTTGCCGCCAATTCGAGGAATTGAGCATCAAATCGACTTCATACCTGGAGCCATGCTAGCAAACCATCCCACTTATTGAACGTCCCCGGACGAGACTAAGGAAATTGATAGACAAGTCAAAGAGTTTCTACAAAAAAAACAAATCTTTGAATCCCTTAGCCCTTGCGTCGTACCAGTCATCTTGTTGCCGAAGAAGAACAATGAATGGCGCATGTGCATGGATTGCCAAGCAATCAACAAGATCATGGTAAAGTATCATTTTCGTATTCCTCGCCTTGATGATATGATAGAGGAGTTGTTCGGTTCTAAGATCTTTTCTAAGATAGATTTACGTTCCGGTTATTTTCAAGTACGCATGATGAGGGTGATGAATGGAAAACCGCTTTTAAGATGAAACATGTTTTATATGAATGGCTTGTTATGCCTTTTGATCTCACAAATAAATCAAGCACATTTATACGCTTGATGAATCATGTTTTGCATGAAGTAATTGGAAAATATGTTGTTGTGTACTTTGATGATATATTGATCTATAGTGAGTCAACAGACACATATATACAGCACCTTAGGCACGTTTTTGAGCTTCTTAGAAAGTCAAAATTGTATGGTAATTTGTCTAAGTGTGATTTTTGCTTAAGTGAAGTCGTATTTCTCGGCTTTGTTGTTAGTGAACGCGGTATAGAAGTAGACCATTCCAAAATCAAAGTGATTGAGGAATGGCCGGCTCCTACATCGGCGTCTGAAGTAGGATCTTTCCATGGACTTACTGGCTTTTATTGTCGCTTTGTGAGCGATTTCTCCAGCAAATCACGGAGTTGAGTAAGAAAGATCGAAAGTTTGAATGGGCTCCAGCTCAAGAGCATGCATTTAACCTGTTGAAACATTGTGTTATATAATGCACCTGTTTTATGCTTACCGAACTTTAACAAAACCATTGAGATCGAGCGTGACACCTCGGGCAAAGGTATTGGAGCTGTTTTGATGCAGGAAAAGCGTCTTGTTGCCTACTTTAGTAAGAAGCTACATGATGCAGCCCTTCGGTACTCGACGCATGATAAGGAGTTGTACGCACTTAAGAGAGCTCTCGAAACATGGCAACACTATTTATGGCCAAAGGAGTTTGTGATTCATACGGATCACGAGAGCTTGAAGCACCTAAAAGGCCAACAAAATCTGAACAAGAGGCACGCATGATGGGTTAAGTTCATAAAGACCTTTCCATATGTCAATAAATACAAGAAAGGTGAAGAAAACGTCATTACGGATGCCTTATCAAGAAGATACATACTCCTTAACCTTATGCATGCCAAGATGTTAGGATTTGAGTCGATTAAGAGTTTATATGAGCATGATCTTGATTTCTCGTCCATATATGCTTCATGTCTGCTTAGATTTATGGTGTTTTATATGCTCATCACTGAGAAGGGAGTCGGGCTCTCTGTCCATCCTTTTTTTTGCAAAGATCGCCCATTTTTATGGCATAGATCTTGCTCAAATCACTCTGATAGGGTGGTTTCATATGATGGGGATGTACTGCCTGTGGAAGGAGCTCGACTTCCCTGAACCCAACGTTGATGAGTGGCATTCGATCTATAGATTGGTTGCTAATGCCGGGCAACCAGGGTTCTATTATTTCATTAAGTAGGTGTAAGCTCGAACTCGCTTGATATCCAAGCTAATCTCCTCCTCGGGTGATTAGAAGCCCAAGTTTGTTTCCATCCCGGCTCAAACCTCGGAAGATGAAATCACCCCTACTGCATTTAGCGAAGCCCCTAGGTCATTAAGTTGAATCTTGCCTTTACTTTCATTCTTGCTACATTGAATTTATGGTGTTTTTGTTTATGCAGGATATCCTCCGCGTCGAGAGCTCACTGGTACCGAGGTTGATCATATCGAGGAGGCCTATCTTCTTTCCGAAGAGCTCTGAGAGTTCGACAGGGTTCATGATGGTCAATACTTATTAGACAGAATGGGAAAGCTCAAGATCAACCCCTCAGATGCGAAGGTGAAAGCTTTGGCAGCGGCTAAGCGGGGAAGTTCACAGGCCTCTGGGGCTGAGAGGTCGGGGGATGCGAATCCCTCTGGAGTAATTTCTCCTTCTCCCAAGTATCCAAGGGTTGACACTCCTGACACTGTTATGGTTTCACTACCTTCTCCTGCTTCAGTATTGATTGATGTGGATGCCTCTCGACCTCCTCGCAAGAACCCTCCAAGGTCGAGCTCCCGGTTGGCTTCCTTAAAGCCCTTTATCCTGGATGTGCAGAGGTCTGTCGTGGGTCAGGGTAAAGCCTTCTTGTCGTTCGACTAGATGGCTAAGGTAACTCTTAAGCGAGTTTATGTTCCAATATATACATATTTTAACTTCCTTTGAACATTGATTTCAGGTCCTATATAGCCAATATCTTCACCGCTAGCATCTCACGACTCATGCGGAGGGATTACAGAAGAGGGTCTCTGAGCTTTCTGAAGATTTGGAGAATATTGCCAAGGAGATGAGGGACATGATTGCTAGGGAGTCAGCCCTCAAAGTCGGGAGGGATGCCGCCCGAGCCGCAGCGGCCGGAGCTCAGGTATTGCTTGAGAAGAACCTCGAGCTTCAGGGTAATACGGAGATGGAAAGGGCCAAACTCCAAGCCTCGTTAAGTGTTGCAGAGCTGAGGATCTAAGAGCTTGAGGCCTCCCTCGCTACCAGAGGTTCAGAAGAGTAGTTCTCCGACCTTGATCCCTTGGTGGACTCGGCAGAGTTCATCCCTTACAAGGAGGTCTTCTATCAGGAAGGAAGAGCTGCGGTCATTAAGAAGATTAAGGAGAGGATGCCTGATCTCGATCTGTCCTTCTTAGAGGTCGAGCATGAAGCCGGAGTTTGGGCGGAGAGTCAGGCTGCTGAGGTCACTGTCGAGGCAGGGGATGAGGTCGCTGCTGATCGAGCTTAGACTCGAATTCTTAGACTCAACATACTCGACCTCATCATCTGCAAAATCGGGAGAAAGATCCGAAACATTAAATGTGGATGAACACTTATACTCACCTGGAAGATCAATGCGATACACATTTTCGTTGACCCAACTCAAGACGGTGAAAGGTCCATCTCCTCTAGGCATCAACTTCAATTTCCGCAAGTTAGGAAAATGGCCTGGACTCAAGTGAATCCAAACTCAGTCTCCCAGCTTGAAAATCATAGTTTGACGGTAAAGGTTATGGGCGGCGGCCATTGAGCTCCCTTTTTGCTCAATTCGAGCTTTTACCTTCTCATGCATCTCCTTAATTTGCTCAGCTCTCCTTATACCTTTTACACTTGTTAGATGCTCAACAGGTAAAGGTAATAACTCATTAGGAGTAAGCGGATTAAAACCATAAACAACCTCAAACGGGAACATATTAGTAGATGAATGTACAACATGATTGTAATCAAATTCGGCATAAGGCAAACAATCCTCCCACGATTTCAAGTTGTTTTTCACTAAAGAACGAAGTAATGTACCAAGAGTTCGATTTACAACTTCCGTTTGACCATCCATTTGAGGATGACAAGCGGTCAAAAACAACAACTTGGTACCTAGCTTTCCCCACAAAACACGCAAAAAATGTGCAAGAAACTTAGAATCCCTATCACTAATAATAATTCTAGGAATACCATGTAAATGCACAACATGCACAAAGAAAAGATTCGCGATTTGAACGGCATTATCAGTTTTTTGACAAGCAATAAAATGTGTCATCTTAGAAAACTGATCTACAACAACAAATATAGAATCATGACCCGTCCTAGACCTAGGCAATCCCAAAATAAAATCCATAGATAAATCAATCCACGGGGATGAAGGGGCTGGAAGGAGCGTGTACAAACCAAAGGGGTGAGTGGTGGATTTCGACTTCTTACATGTAACACATCTCTCACACACCTTTTCAACATCATGTCTCATGCGAGGCCAATAAAAATGTTCATGCAAAATGGCTAACATCTTAGACATACCAAAGTGACACATTAGACCTCCCGCATGCGATTCTAAAACAAGCAACTCACGCATTAGCAACTCATTCAGAGGGTTGAGGAGATCAAATCTCGACCCTAATTCCCAAAATCGGCAATGAAGCCAGCCGCTTCAGGAGTTCCTCGCTCATCTTCAGAGCAATCTCTGAGGCCCAGAACCTTTCCCCAGTCGACTGGACATCTTGGGGATGAGTTTTTTACTTCTTTGATGGATTTCCCATCGCCGCCGGAGTGGGCATTTACTAATCACCACCCCTCTGACAGAATGGAGAATGATAGCTGTCGGGGTCCTATCCTTACCCTTACGCGAAATTTAGCCACCGGAGTAATAACGATGAAAGAATAAAAGTCAGAGCTACCAGACTGCTCTGAGCCGGTGAAGCTCTCTTCCACATCGTCGCCCCAACTCCTTCCTTCTTCTCCGGCAGCCGAATCATCGCTAGCACTCATCCCACCAGAAACCCAGCGAAATCGCCCAAAAATCCAAAAAACCACCAGAAAACACAACGAAATCACCCAAAAATCCAAAAACCCACCGGAAATCTAACAAACTTACCCAAGAATCAAATCCCAAAAACCAAGAAATCTCTCCAGATTTCAGAAAATGCCAAACTTCATGAAACCAAACACTCACGCCGCGCAAAAATTAAAAGAAAGGAAGAAGTGAGAAAATAACCTGCAATGGTAAGCTTAAATAGGCACAGAAAGACCGATAGTGTTCTTTTCCAGAGAGGAGTCTCCAAGCAGTTTTTAAATACTGAAAATGTGGAGACAGTTGGAGGAAATTGCGGAATGAGATTTGTAGAAAGATTCACGGTGACGTTAGGGCTTCTCGAAAAAAATCTTTTGATCGAGATTTTCTGAACATGAAGAAGATGAAAATAGAAGAGAGTGAACTGTTTTTTCGATATGTGAAATATTGGGAGAAATGAATCAACGCAATCCAGGCCGCAAGTTTTAAATCAGACGGTAGATCTTGACCTAGAAAAAAGGAAAAATCTCCCCCAAGACTTGTCTCCAAGTTTGGACCTCCATGAGGTCTGCTCTCACGACCTCAAAAGCTCCCCCGAGACTTGTCTCCAAGTATGGAGCTCAATAGGTCTGCTCTCGCGACCTTGAAAGCTCTCCGAGACTTGACTCCAAGTCTAGAGCTCCATGAGGCCTGCTCTCACGACCTTAAAAGCTCCTCCGAGACTTGACTCCAAGTCTGGAGCTCCATGAGGTCTGCACTCACGACCTTGAAAGCACCCCCGAGACTTGTATCCAAGTCTGGAGCTCCATGAGGTCTACTCCCATGACCTCGAAAGCTTCACCGAGACTTGCCTCCAAGTCTGGAGCTCCATAAGGTCTACTCTTGCGACCTGGAAAGCTCCCTCGAGAGTTGACTCCAAGTATGGAGCTCCATGAGGTCTGCTCTCACGACCTCGAAAGCTCCCCCGAGACTTGTCTCCAAGTCTGGAGCTCCATGAGGTCTGCTCTCACCACCTCGAAAGCTCCCCCGAGACTTGTCTCCAAGTCTGGAGCTCCATGAGGTCTGCTCCCACGACCTCGAAAGCTCCCCCGAGACTTGCTTCCATGTCTGGAGCTCCATGAGATCTGCTCTCACGAATTCAAAATCTCTCTCGAGACTTGTCTCCAAGTCTTGAGCTCTATGAGGTCTGCTTTGATGACCTCACAAGGTCCCCCGAGACTTATCCGTAAGTCTAGGGCTCTATCAGGCCGGTTCTCACAACTTCGAAAGTTCCTCCGAGATTTATTTTCAAGTCTGGAGCTCCTTAAGCTCCTCTCACGCCTCCAAGATTATCCTAAGATTGGTATCTAAAATCTGAGGCTACACAGGGTAGTGGCTAGTGACACCGATATTCATTACCTGATCCTAGAAATACAAGAATCAAATAATGAGGAGCTAACTGTAGATGCCTTTTTTCTGCAAAAGCCCAAAAATGAGGCCCAGGACCATTCGAGTTCGAGAGGTCGAGGGCCTAAAACAGAAGTCGAGGTGGCGGAGCAAGTAAGGTTCAAACCTCTATAAAACGGCCAAGTCAAAACCCCATTTTTCATAAAGGAAAGACCCAGTCAAAACCCTAAAAGGGATAAAGTTATCCCTAGAAAATCGGAAAATAGTTGAAAAAGCTATATATAATCAACAGACGAAACAAGGGAAGGGGAGGCTGATACATTCATGCTAAAATACTCACGATAAATCTCTAGAGAGAATTAATCTAGAAAACATTACTTTCATTCTCCATCTAGATCATTTTCTTTTAATTCTTGTGTTCTGACTTAAGCGTCGCAGTCCGTTTGATCATCAATCCCCCCGACGGTCCTTCGACTTCACATCTTTTTGTTTGTGTCTTGTAGGTCGCTGGAGCCCGAATCCCGTGTTCTATCAATTGTGTAAATCGACCTCTACAATACCGAATACCGCGGTACACCAAAAATTCGGTATACCGATAAATTTTAAATTTCATATCAATATCGTACCAAAAATTATTGATACAGTATCATACCATATCGAAAATTTAAGTATACCTAAAATTTGACATATTCGGTATTTTTTCGGTATGATAAGTGCGGTATTTCAATATTTCGTCATTTTTCCCCATCCTTATTACTGATGGGTTTTAAAGATGACTTTATTTACTTTATTTTGGTTGTTTCATTATGTGTGTGCAGCCAAGAAAGGAGAGGGATAAATAGTATACTGGTTAATATTTTGTCGTATCATGCCTCCGCTGAATGTTTTGAATATTTAAGAATATTAAAGTATTCTAAAACCTTATTTTATTCCTCCACTAATTTGGACTTTTGAAATAATAGAATTTCAACGTTGAGTAGCCATCATTTGATGCTCATAAGGAAATTAAATTCAAAATATGTTTTTGTAAATAAGGAAAGACTTTATAAAATTTGGGAATTTATTTAAATTAATCTTGTATTGGCATCTCAGAATTTCGGAATGGGGGCTTTAGAAGTGCTGCAAATGCTTACCGAGACTTTTCTGGGAAGAGTCATGAAAGTTAATATAATATTTGATAAATTTGTAATTATTTATAATTTAATAGAGTTAATTATGTTATAGTTAATTTTAATTTATATAATAATAATTATTAAAATAATAAATTTAATATTAAAATACGTAGTGTATAATAGGAAACTTGAATTGTAGGAAAAAATTAGATAAAAATGGATTTGTTGGGCAATATTTAAAAGTAAAGAGTGTTATAGGTAATATGTTATAATCTTAAAAACACAAAGGTCCTAGCTACTTTTAGCAACATTTGTGTTTTTCCGTCAAAACATATGTTCCCAATGTAGTAAGGTCAATAAATATATATAAATTTAGTTATATATCATACATAATATACTATATTATATTTTACATACACATATAGTGATTAATACAATCAAATCATATATATATATATAATCTCTTATAATATATCAAATTAAATAGATACACATAATGTAATATACAATAATATTATAATTTATATATATATATATATATTAGTTTATATTACACATAAAATAATATAATAACATGATGGTTGTTTTTAATAAATAGTTAATTAATAAATTATTTTCGTGCAATTCCTTCTCAAGCATGATAATACATTAATTAGTTAATTAATTAATTGATTGATTGATTAATTAATTAATTGCATGGTGATCAATATTCATTTACTCAATTAATTAATTTATCCTCCTTGCACAGATTTACTCAATTGGTATATGGCTCTTAAAAACATAATATATATATATATATATACACACACATAATGTATTTAAAAATATTTTATTGCCACAACATATTTCCATGTAATTAAAATAAATTATTTTAATATATTACTTATGTAAAATAAAATAATTATCAAATTAATTTTTTTTTAAAAGATGTTCGACCTAAATCATGCACCGCATTCAACATTCTTTCCCTCCCTAATTGTGTCTTAATTTTTATCTTATTTAAAAATTTAGAAGAATAAAATATTTACATTTATAACGCGGACTAATAATATATGTAGTTTGTGTAGGTGAGAGAAGAAATGATAAGAATATTATTTTATAGGCCCTATTTCTGCATAAGCCCAGAGATCAGGCTCATGGCCATTTTGAAGGTCTAAAGAATTGAAGAGGTCGACACCTCGTGATCAATATCTCAGGATCGACACCTCGAGGTCGACGCCTCACTAATTAAGGTCGAGAAGTCTAAAAGAAGAGTCAACAATTGAGCAGACTCCTGAAAGAGACAAGGTCAAAGTATCCGTTGAAGATATGATAGACCCCATCAAAAACCCTAAAGAAGATAAAGTTGATCCCCCAAAAGTCGGGAAATTCGGTTAAAGACCATTAATATATATATATATATATATATATCCACACTCTTGATAACAGGAAAAAACACAGAATAATCATCTATCATTCACGCAACACACATTCCTGACTCATTCACAAGCTTTCATCACGCGATCCATCACACGCCATACTCATAATTCTATATGGCAATAGAGTTCGACCCCCTCCAATACCCAACTATCATTTACCATTCAACTTATTATTATTGTTATTCACTTTTTATCTCTATTAATCCGATTCTGACTTGAGCGTCGGAGTCGGTTCGATCGTCAACCCCTCGGCGGTCCTTCGACTTCACGTGTTTTTTATCTTCTAGGTCGCCGGAGCCCGAACTCGAAGAATGATCAATTGTAGAGTTTTTTGACCTCTATAGTTTGGCACCCACCATGTGGCTCCGATCGATCACTTCAAGATGACGAACAACAGCCGAAAGGACGCAACAACCGTTCCTTGTGAAGCTCAAAAAGATGGGGCAACTGCGACCCCCTCACCTGAAGGCGATGGTGATGTTGCACGGCTTTTGCATTCGATCCAGCGTCAATTAGATACCACCACAGTCGAACTCGCAGCAATCCAAACCAAGGACTCGACCTTAAAGGTGAGGATCGAAGCTATTTCCCAACCAAACCTTTTTCCAAATAGGTCCACTCGAACTTAACTGTCCCCACTCTTATGAACTCGAACATTGAATGAACTTCGAGAGCAGGTACTTCTAAACTCGACTCATGAATTGACTAATCATCGCACCGCTGGTACAAGCAAAGAACCCGTACTCAAAGACAAGGGAAATGATGATTTTCATATAAGACCCCCTCTTGGGTTTGAAGATTATGAGCCTGGATCAGAATCTGAGGTTGAAAAGAAGATCTAGCGATTGGAAGACATATTGACCCGAATTCCAGGGGTTCGTGCTCCCATTAGAAAAACTGCACCAACGAGCTTTACAGATTCCCCATTCACCGACGAGATCAGTCTCGTGGAGATGCCCCCGAAGTTCACCTTCCCGAGCATGAAGCTATTTGATGGTGCATCCGGCCCCGACGATCATGTCACCCAATATAAATAAAGAATGTTCACCACCACGATACCCCGACATGCCCAAGAAGCAAGCATGTGTAAAGGCTTCGGATCCTGCCTCGTTGGCCCAGCACTCCAATGGTTCATCAACCTTCCCAACTCAATGATCTCGTCATTTGCCCAACTTAATAATCTCTTCGTCGAACAGTTCGCCAGTAGCCGCAAGATCGAAAAACGCACTGACGACCTCTACACGGTTGTACAAAGGTCAGAAGAACCCCTACGAAGCTTCGTGGGAAGATTCAATAGAGAAAAAGTATCAATCCCCAACTATAACATTGACACCGAGATCTCGACCTGCAGGAAAGGCCTAAAGAGGGAGTCTGACCTCTACAAGAAGTTAACTAAATATCCCTGCAAAACAATGGAAGACGTGCTTGCCAAAGCCTGGGCCCAAATAAAATTGGAAGAAGACAAACCAAAGTCATCTAGATCCCGCACCAGGAATGAACATCTAAGGAAAGAACAAAGAAGTAATAGGATGGAAAGATTCAGAATGAACCCCTATCCATGAAACCGGCGATTCGACTCATGAAACAAGTGAGATCAGAAACCCCAGGTGTACAGAAGACTCCCAGAGTATAGCCTCTGTATATCGCCATCGAAAGTAGTCCTAGCCCTTAAGGGACTCGGCCAGAATGTGAAATGGCCCGCAAAAATGAAAGTCTCAGATAACGAACGTGATAGGAGCAAGTTCTGTGAGTTCCATAATGATCATGGACACAAGACAAACGAGTGCATCGCCTTGTGACTCGAAGTCACAGAACTCTTGAAGCGGGGATATCTCACCAAACTTCTGACTCCCAAAGGAAAAGAGACCTGGTCGCGAAGAGAAAATCAAAAGGAAGCACAGCCGCTTGAACATCTGAGGGCCGATTGCACTTTCAACTGTATAACAGGAGGTTCAGAAGTGAACACGATCTCATAGTCTTCAGCAAAGTGACACTACCGCTCGATAAAGTATAACATAAACATTCCCAGACAAGCCAAATAAGATGACCTCATCACCCTCGACTTTACCAATAGAGAAGCTTCCGACCTCTCACACCCTCACCACGATGCACTAGTCATTTCCTTATCAATTTCTAATTTCTAATCTCTAACGTGATCTTTTATAGTACTTTGAAAGGAATGCATGTAAAAGAAACCGAAATCGTTAAAAGGTCAACCACCCTAATCAGTTTCAGTGGAGAATACAAAGCCATGATGGAGGAAATCACACTTCCCACCTATATCGAGGGAATGAATATGTAATGCCCCGGTCCCGAAAAGAATAATAGATAAATGACGGGGGTGTCACTTAAAAAGAATAGGATTTGGAATAATTATTAATTAAATAAAATAATTGTTGGAAACAAGAATAGGTTATATTCCCCAGAAATTTGGGCAGCATAACCTCTATAACTAGAACAAGTCCCCGTTTTATAACGGCTTATAAGAGTACAATTGGTACGGCACAGAAACCAACAAGTCCGTACATGGGTAGAACAAGGTGATAAATAGATACCAACAATTAATGATCTATTTATCTTAAGACTAGTCCCATCCAAAGGACAAAAGCAGAATATCAAATATGACTAATTCATAGGTCGACTGGAAGTAAATAGATACCAACATGAAATCAAATATGACCTTTTCAATAGGTCGAAGTCAATAAAGGGATAATTTGTATGGCAAAAGGACGGGGTTTCCTCCCCTCAAGACTTTATTTAATAAATATACATCATATATTCATAGCATATTAGACATGCTATCATCCAGTATCATGTATCAAATATCAAGACTAAATAATAGATATCAGAGTATTCAGCAGAAACATAACAGAAGCAAATAATATAACCAGATAGAGCAGCAATTAGGAAGCTCGGACAACCCCACCAACAGCACATCACCGGCCTCAGCATCTCAACATGAAAATATTTTGAAAAGAGTTGGGTGTGAGTACTAATATACTCAGTGGGTAACTTTGAACTCAATTTGCAAATAAGAAATATCCAAAATAATACACAGCATATAGGAAGCAAAATGCGAAAGCCCTTCCCATATCTGCAAACCTTTGTCTTCTTCTTCGGGATCCATTTTGCTCAGTCTGTCGTGTACTGCACTATATAGCATGCTGCTGGTAGGAAAATGGAGGGATTGCCTCGCTAATCCGAGGAGAGTATACCAGGGGTTACCTAGCATTGACCCTGAGTATGCTAGGGATCACCTAGCAGTGACTCCTTGCAGTGACATCCGGTCACAGTGTATGTGCGGGGTTACCTCACAGTGACACCTTTAGTGATAATCATCACAGCTGCAAGGGTGTACAGTCCTGCCTATGTTCATTAATTAGTTGCACTACAAAATCCAAGATTCTAGCACAAGCCTATCTCAACTAAGTTTAACATCATCATATAACATCTCATAAAACTTAGCAATTAAATCATAACTTAATCAAGCTTATTCATCTATTCCAAAAATATAATCATATCCTAGTCACAATATTCCAACAATATTTCAATAATACTCTAACAATATTTCAATACTATCCTATTCCACAACATAACAATATTCTATAATTCCTCCTATAACAGTGACGTTAAACAGGTAGAGCATAAAACATTTATTTGGATATTTCTAAGTTATCTATCATGCTTCTAAAGAGTTATTACTCTTAAATTGTATTTATTCTTTAAAAATAAACCCACCTCGCTGACGAGCAGGTGGCGACACAACAACTTCGGGAACATCATCTTCTCTCCTAGCAGGTTCGGCGGATCCTACAAGGATCAATCTTCGACTCAGAACGACTACTATATTTTTCTGAAATTAATCTACTATAATTGGAGCTATTATTAAATTTTATTCTTTTCAAAAATATATTACATGACTCTAGAGACCTTGTATGCATTTAACACTGAAGGGAATAAATTTCAAAATATTATTTTTGATTTATTGGAATTAAAAGATTTGACAGAGGTCACTTTTCATAATTTTCCATTTTAATCGATTTTTATCAGATTTGTTCCAGGACACTTTTTAATCGTTCAAAAATTAGGAAAATATTCAGGGACGATCCTATACATTCCAAGACTATAATTTAAGAGTTTTAGAATTTTTCGATAATACATGCTTCCAGTAAAAAAATAACTGTTTAAATTAAATAATCGAGATTTTTCAAAACTCGTCCAAAAATTACGAAATTCGACGGGCATATAGGATATATTATTTCGATCAACTTTCGTGAAATTTTTTTTCGATTTGAAGACCCGAAAGGGCCGAAATGGAGGAAAAAAGTGACTGATCGACGATGCTTATATTTTCTGTTTTCCAGCATTTTCACCAGTTTCTGGCCGTCGGATTGAAACGGGTTCAACATACGAAATGTAGTATATATTTAAATACACGACATATTAAAATTTGAGCTAAAAAGGGAGAGAAATGGACCGAGACGATAGCCGCGCAACGTGGCAGCAACATCGCCATTTTCCGGCGACATGACTACAGCTCCGGCAACGGCGGCGGCGCTCTGGCACGGCGGCGGTGGCGGCAGGGTGGTGGCTGGGCAGATGCAGCTCCAGCTCTCTCTCTCTCTCTCTCTCAACACTCTTTCTCTCGGCTCTCTACTCTCTTCTCTCCCCTCCTTTCTTTCTTTCTTTTTCTTTATTAAATCAATCTCTCTCTCTCTCTCCTATATTATGAAATGGGGGAATAGTGATGGAAATCAACGAGGGGGGGTATATATAGATATTTAGTTAGGATATTTTGGTTGGATATTTTTATTATAATATTAATAAAATACTTTTTGAACTCGATTAAAAAGTTACTTTATTTTACCGGGAGTTTAATTGATCTCGTATTATAAATCTAAAAATATCGGGAGGTTTATTGACTCATTTTCTATTTAATCAACTTAAAATGATATGCCGGAAATATTATTTGATAATCAAACGAGAAAAGATTCATTTCCAAATTAACTAGAAATCACCATTTATTTACCAAAAATATTGTTGGAAGTTCGTTTGATCTTTGATTAAAAATCCGAGAACACCGGCGAATTTCTTGGTTCGTTTCCTATTGGAAAACTCTGATGAGTCAAGTCTCGAGACGTCGCAAATATTCCAGATTAAATTTAAATTTACTATTCACGTCCTCTTTGACTGTTGGGACTTTGATTGACCCCGAATTAAAATTTTAAAAGTACCATTGAAATTCTCGAGTTATTCTTTTTCCACGAAAATCATTATTAACCACGTGTCAAAAATATTTAAATGATTTTCCATTTAAGTAACACCTATAGTCGCGTCTTTTATACATTTTACTTTATCTTAGCTCCAATAAATTTCTATAGTCTTCTAAATAAATTTAGAAAACTTTTAACTATAATCTGAAAATACGGGGTGTTACATCCTACCATCCTTAAAAAAAATTTCGTCCTGAAATTTACTATTCTTGAAATGGAGTGTTGGGATACTTCTTGAGCAATTCTGACTTCAACTCCCATGTTGATTCTTCCAAACCATGATGGTTTCATAGTACCTTCGTTAAGCTAATCACTTGATTCTTCAGACTCTGGGTCTTCTGATCAAGAATGGCCTGCGGCTTTTCCTCATACACTGAATCGCTATTTAGCATCATATCTTCTTTTCTGGTCGTGTGTTTTAGAATCAAACACGTACTTTCTTAGCATCAAGGTGTAGAACACGTCATTCAGGTTGGGGGGGGAAGCGAACCTATAAACTAGTTCATTAATCTTCTCAAGGATTTCGAAAGGTCCAAGAAACTCGGGCCTTGACCTATTTCGAATGATACCTTCGATCGTGGACACCTCTAGAAGATCTTTTTGGCTATCTCGATGCTCAAACCCTTTCTTCTATTATTTGCAACGAATCTCTATTTATCTTGAGCTTCCTTTATCCCTTCTCTAATTGAATCAATCTTCTCAGCTATTTAAGGAATAATTTCCAGTTCAAGCATCGTTCTTTCCTTAACCTTGTCCTAATTCAAAGACGATCATCACTTATTTCCATTTATTGCTTTGTAGGGCATGATGCCAATCGAGGATTAGCAACTGTTGTTGTAAGTGAATTCGATAAATGCTAGCAACTCCTTTCAACTCTCTCTTCCTTGAGCTGTGATTACTCTCTAAACACACCTTCCAATACTTGTATAGTCTTTTTGGACTGTTTATCTATTTGAGGATGACACGTCTTACTAACAATCATTTTAGTACTCATAGCTTCTTGCAAGCTTCCCATAATTGAAAGGTCATATATATTTTTTTTATCGCTGCATGATTCCTTTGATAATCGGTCCACAATGACCCAATTAGTGGTGATTCCACAAGTTGACTTTTGTAAACCGACCACACAATCCATTTTGATATGATCCTACTTCTATTCTTAATTTCCAAGGATTGTAACAACCCTGAGGGTTTCCTGGTGGAAGACCTTAATTTGTTGATAGCTCATTTCTCCATGTTCGTCTATATCTCTCTTCTCGTGTCATTCCATCAGAATTTTCCCTTCAGATCTTTGTATACCTTAGTGCTTCTTGGATGAGTCGTGTTCGGAGCGTCGTGAGTTTCGCTCATGAGTTCTTCCTTCACTTCTTCTTTGTTCGCATGCACACTCTTTCTTTGTAAGGTAAGGCATTATCTGGTTCCTCGGTCAAAATTCTTGGGATCTGGATCACGCTACTAGTATTTTCTTCTCGAGATATGTGCAACAATGATCCTTTTTCTTCAAAGTTCCAAGCAGATCCAATACTTGAATCTTTAACTTACTGAACTTTCCAAGGAGTTCTCCTTCTTGAGTCAGGTCACAACTTAAGTCAACTCTATTCTTGCGACTGAGAGCGTCAGCTGCCACATTAGCCTTTCCTGGATAGAAATGAATCGAAAAATCATGGCCCTTTTTTTTTAGTAATTCTAACCACCTTTCTTGCCTTATATCAAAATTCTTCTACTGAAAAAAATGATATTTGAGACTTTTAATCTGCGTAATCTCATACTTAGCTCTATCCAGGTAGTGTCTCCAAATTTTCAACGCGTGTAAAACTGCAGCGAGCTTCAAATCATGAGTGGCATAGTTCTACTTAAGATCTATCAACTATCGGGTGAATATACAATCATTTTGCCTTTCTGCATTAGCACGCACCCTAATCCTCTCTTGACGCGCCAGTTGATCGGGCCAATTATACTTGATATTTTGGGGCGATTTGATATGGTTTATTTGTGTTAATTGTTATATAATGATGCTATTTTGGAAGAAGTTGTACCTTGAGGGTTTTTGCAGGGCATTGACACAAAGATGAAGAAAATGGTGTGTTTTTGGTGAAGAAATGAAGCTTGGCGCAAGAAGTTGAAATTGAAGGAAGTACAGCTATGCCGTATGGGCATACGGCAGGACGAATGAGCGGATAACTAAAGAACTGGGCCTGAACGTGCGTGAATGGGCTGGAACACGGAAATTACTTAAGCCCAAGGCCTGGACGCGATCTAGAAGAGTTCCCACCGCCTCAAGAGTCCTGTTTTTGTTAACTTCCTTGTTGAAATAGATCAGGATGGTTATTTCCTTGTTAATATTATCTTATTTTAGGAATTTGATATATAGATTAGGATTTATCATATTTTGCACAATATTATTCAGACTTTAATTCTATAATTCTGCACGCAAGAACAGAAGGCAGCGGACGTCTTCCTCTCTGGAGCAGATTAGTTCGTTCTCTTCATTTTATGGTATTCGTTATTTCAATATTTTTGCAATTCAATCTAAATATGAGTTCTAGCTAAATTCTTCTTATTCTGGAAACAACTAACAAAACCCTGGCTTAAATAAATTGTGAGATCTAATCGTGTTCATCGTTCAATTATTTGCATGCATTTGTTATTCTTTGGAATTCGAGTTGTTAATTGTTTCAATATTGCTAGGTAGTTGCAAATACTTAGTGAATTGGAATTAATTAGTAGTCAATTAAACCGGCCATCCGTAATTGTGGTTTAAGTTTAATTAGTGGCGAAACGGTTCTTCAGAACCAGGGGGAATAACAATCTTAAATTAATAGATCCTGCGTCAGAGTCTGTTAAGTTATGAATCGGGTTCCTCTAGATTTTAAGGCTGTCGGCTCATTAAACCTATAGAGCGTCTCTTACGGTTGTCAGTCGATTAGGGAAATAATTGGTGAAGCGTCTTCCTGATTATCGAGAAATTACAGAGGAATTAGGCTGCGTCAGTAAGCGTCTTCGGTAGCTATAACTGATTTGTATGTGTTAATTGAATTAATCATTGCATCAAGGATCGGTTTAGGTAAGCTAGGGTGGAGTTAATTGGATTCCAGAATACTTCTTCTCATATTTTAAGTTCGTTTAATTTAATTGCTCGTGCCTTCATATTTAATTATTAATTTCGTTTGTTTATTTATAATTACAAAATCCCTTTTTGAAAGATTGGTTATACAGATTGAGAGTATAGGGTAATTCTCGCCGGTCCTTTGGGAGATGATCTCGCTCATCGCTGTACTCGTGCAGTAAGGGCATACCGACTGTTGTCGGGAACTTTATTTTTGGTGTAAAACGATGCACCAAATTTTGGCGCCGTTGCCGGGGATCGGTTCTAAAGCAGTAATTACTCTCATATTTTCAGTTTGTTATTTTTCTTATTTTTGTTTTATCTTTTCAGTGCATGACCCGTTCCTCACAAAAAGAAGAGTTGTTGTTCGATCCTGAGCCGGAAAGAACTTTGCATAAGCTAAGGAGGGTTGCTAGGGAGTCTAAGGAGGCTCTCACATCTGAACACAAAGCTTTTGATCTTCATCAATTGTTCGAAGAAAGGATGGCTAATAACAACAACGAGAATCGAGCCATTGTTAATCCTGCTGAACCCGCTCCATTAATTCGAGAACTGGGGCGCCATCGTAACAACAGGCCTATCTGCATCGTTCTACCTACCATCTCAAATAATGCAGAGATACGGCCAGGGTTCATACAAGTTCTGCCCAAGTTCAGTGACTTGCCGGGAGAGAGTGCACACACACACCTAGCTGAATTCGATCTAGTCTGCTCTACTTTGCGCCCTCAAGGATTTTCTGCTAATAATCTGCGGCTACTGACTTTTTCGCACACTTTGCAAGGAAAAGCCAGAGAGTGGCTCTTCGATTTACCATCTGGTTCGATCACTTCGTGGGAGGAGTTGGAAGAGCAGTTCTTGCGCAAATTCTTCCCAGAATCAAGAGCTGCAAATCTGAGAATGGCCATTAGCAGTATCAAGCAGAAGCAACATGAAAGTTTGGCCGAGTACTGGGCACGTTTCCAGCAGCTATGCCGCAAATGCCCGGATCACGGATTTTCTGATTATCAGCTGTTCACAAATTATTTTTACCGAGGCATGTCTTCTTTTGACAAAAAAATTGTGGACGCGGCCAGTGGAGGATCCCTCATTAACAAAACTCTGGATGAGGCGAAGCAACTCATAATTGATATGGTATCTGGAGGTCAACAATATGAAGATGAGGATGTTGATCGATACAGGCCAGTAAAAGGGATTGATCGAGCTGAGACCTGTGGAGTGAATGAAAAGATTGATGCACTTACTTCTTTAGTTAGAGGCCTAGCGGTTGCCCAAACAAAGCAGTCCCGATGTGGCGTATGCACAGAAAGTGGACACTTTACCGATGAGTGCCCAACATTGCAGGACTCTTCCACCGAGCAAGCTTGTTATGGCTCGGGCGACGCACAGCAAGATGCCCTCAGAGGAATCCATTACGATGCCCCACGAGGCGATAGCTTTCGGAGAAGGCGGACCAATGATCCTTACTCTAACACTTACAATCCGGGATGGAGAGATCACCCAAATTTCCGCTGGAAACAGCCTGGTGATCAGCATGTAGCTGGAGATTTGCCCCCGAGACCGCCGAGAGACAGTCCGTATGCCTATACGGACAAACCTGCACCAAGTATGAGTGAAATTATGAAGTGCCTGGAACAAAGCAATGCTCTGGTGAATAGTTTGGCACAAAATCAAAAGGCATTTCAGCAAGAAACACAAGCTGCCCTTGGCAGTATGGGCACACAGATCACTCAGCTAGCCACGCAGATGAACAAGTTGCAAGGGCATACAGGAAAGCTATCCTCGCAAGCTGAGCAAAATCCCAGAGGTAACGTGAGTGCCGTAACCCTCCGAAGTGGGAAAGAATTAGTTGAACTGGAGAAAAAAGCCGAGAAGAGCATGTCGTATGGGCATACTGCACATACTGAAGATCAATCCGGTTTAAAGGAAGAACAGCCTTCTGCAGCTACCGAGCCCATCCCTGTTGAGGTACAAGCTGAACCTAGGAATTCTAATTCTGTAGTTGCAGCTCCTTTTCCTTCCAGGTTGATTCGCAACAAGAAAGAAAATGATGAAAAAGCAATTTTGGAGCTGTTCAAGAAGGTGGAAATCAATCTATCCCTAATTGATGCCATCAAGCAAGTACCCAGATATGCGAAATTCTTGAAGGAATTGTGTGCCAAGAAGATCCGATACGGGAAAGATGCCCGAATTCAAGTTGGTGAAAATGTCTCCGCAGTGATCCAACGGAAATTGCCACAGAAATGTAGGGATCCAGGTATGTTCACTATCCCTTGCATCATTGGGAATAAAAAGGTTGAGAAAGTCATGCTATATTTAGGGGCATCCATAAATGTTATGCCTTTATCTATGTACAAAGACTTGCAATTAGGTCCTATGAAAGATACTCGAGTCATCATACAGTTAGCTGATAGGTCTAATGCATATCCTCAGGGTGTAGTCGAAGATGTTTTGGTCAAAGTGAACGAATTGATTTTCCCTGTGGATTTTTACATTGTTGATATGGATGATTCTCTTTCTTCCCATAGATCACTGATTCTTTTAAGACGTCCCTTCATGAAAACTGCAAGAACCAAGATTGATGTTGATACTGGCATGCTTAGTTTCGAATTTGATGGTGACATTGTTACATTTAATATATTTGAAGCTATGAAGCATGTTGAGGATCCTGAGGCTCTTTATATGGTTGATATTGTTGATTCACTAGTTGACGAGTTTGTTGAGCATAATTTCAGGGATGATCATTTAGAACAGGTTCTTCTCGGTGGAGTGACTGAATCAGCCGCCAACTCAGAAGAAGAAGCCACAATCAGAGAGCTAATTCAGCAACTCTATGCCACCAGTGAATTTCCAGTTCGCAATCTCGCAGGCCGTATGCCCATACCGACGGACACTGCACCGATTCTGCCCTCTCATGTGAAAGCTCCCATTCTGGAACTGAAAGTCCTCCCTGAACATCTCAAATATGCCTACCTCGGGGAGCAAGATACATTGCCCGTCATCATTAGCAAAGATCTCTCCCCCGACCAGGAAGGCCGACTCTTAATGATTTTGAAGCTACACAAAGGAGCTATCGGGTGGACTTTGGCAGACATCAAAGGCATCAGCCCAGATATCTGCATGCATCGCATTTTTCTGGAGCCGGATAACAAACCGTCTAGAGACCCACAGAGGAAATTGAACCCGGTGATGAAAGAGGTGGTTCTCAAGGAAATCCTCAAGCTACTCCAGCTAGGGATTATTTACCCTATCTCCGACAGTGAATGAGTCAGTCCAGTGCACGTGGTCCCTAAGAAGTCGGGTTTCCAGCTTGTGAAGAATGAGAACAATGAGTTAATTCCAATGCGGTTGCAAACTGGTTGGCGCATGTGCATAGATTTTCGAAAATTGAATGATGCAACCCGCAAAGACCATTTTCCCTTGCCGTTCATTGATGAGATGCTTGAACGATTGGCAAGGAAATCATTCTTCTGTTTCCTCGACGGATATTCGGGCTACTTCCAGATTTTTGTTGCCCAAGAGGACCAAGAAAAGACGACTTTTACTTTCCCGTTTGGAACATTTGCCTGCCGCAAGATGCCATTTGGATTGTGTAACGCTCATGGCACCTTCCAACGGTGTATGATGAGTATCTTCTCCGACTTGATTGAGAGCTGCATAGAAATCTTTATGGATGATTTTACCGTGCATGGAGATTCATTTGAGCAATGCTTGGCGCATTTGGATAAAGTGCTCCAAAGATGTGTTGAGACCGACTTGGTGTTAAATTTCGAGAAGTGCCATTTTATGGTACAACAAGGTATCGTGCTTGGTCATGTCATCTCTGCAAAAGGAATCGAAGTTGATCGGGCCAAGGTTGATTTGATTGTGAAGCTGCCATATCCTTCTAATGAGAAGGAGATCCGTGCTTTCTTAGGTCACGCAGGCTTTTACCGGCGCTTTATTCAAGATTTCTCCAAGATCGCCCAACCAATGACCAAGCTGCTACAAAAGGATACTCCTTTCGACTTTGATGATAAGTGTAAGGAAGCCTTTGATATTTTGAAAAAAAAGCTCACTTCTGCGCCCATCATTCAGCCACCACAATGGGGCCTCCCTTTTGAGCTTATGTGCGACGCCAGTGATTTTGCGGTTGGAGCGGTACTTGGACAAAAGAGTGGGAAACAAAGTCATGTTACATTTCAAAAGCTGGAGTTCCTTAATTCATATAAACACAGGGATGTTTTTATTCACTTTTTTTTTTTTTAAGTATTGGTTGCCTTGATTTGATTCGTACGAGGAGGAGGGACTATGATTTGGTTTGACTGGTTGTTGGTTGTTGTTCTGTGACAAGGAGACACCAATCTTTAATGAAATTGTGAACGATGGATCGTGCTTTTGATCATTTATTTTAGCCTATAAATGTGAGTTCTTGAGCCTGTGAGCATGAATCATCTTTATGAAGCTCCCATTTCTGTTGTGAGAGTGTCGGATTGTGTTTATTCAATGCTTGCTTTACCTTGTTGCCTCTGTTTTATCCCTTTTGAGTTTCAAACATGGAAATGATAAAGGCATTAGGAATTAACCAAGTTTTGGCCTAAAATTTCCCTGCCTTTCAAATTGCCAATTAGTGAGCCCGTTGAGCTTTATATGCCTTATGATTTTTGTTACAGCCACTATACATGAAGCCAAAGCCTTGTTTTAGCCTACTTTTGACCCTGAAAATATGCAAGGTATTCCTTAAGTTGCTAAGCTGCAATAATACAAAGAGTGATGCTGGGAAGTAGAAAGGGCAATCTTATGCTTTCGTATAGAAAAAGAAGCAGAAAGAGAAGCAAAGCTTCGGAAAAAAAAAAAAGACAAAAGAGTAAAAAAAAAAAAGGGGAGAAAGTGAACAGCAAGGAGGGATGAAAAAAAAAAAAAGTGAATAAAAACATCCCTGTGTTTATATGAATTAAGGAACTCCAGCTTTTGAAATGTAATGTGTGCAGCTGGGTGTGAGATTTTTGTGTTGGAATGCTTGCATATTCTCCTTTTGAGCTACTAAATCCAAAAGAATCCTACCTCTAATCCCAAGCCCCGTTACAACCCTTGGAAAAAGACCTTTTGATTTATGTTTTGGTTTTAATTGTTGATAATTCCAGTGACATATAGGCAAAGCTATGCTGAGAATGACAAATCACGACTTGTGTGAATTTCCTTATTCCCTTCTTTGAGAGATTTGGAGTGAATCATGGTGAGGCGGGATCATTGAGCACTTTCTTGACATAAAGGAGAAGTTTTGGTGTATTCCTTAGAATAGAACAGGTTTGTGGTTTGTGGTTTGTGGTTAGGTCAATCATAGTTCTAATTCCGAGCACTTTTCGGATCAAGGCAGCTGGTACCCTTTGTTCTTTATTTGTTTTTGTCGGAGTTGTGTTTCTTTTGTGTGCTTGGATATGCTCGAGGACGAGCGTTATCTAAGTATGGGGGGATTTGATCGGACCAATTATACTTGATATTTTGGGGCGATTTGATATGGTTTATTTGTGTTAATTGTTATATAATGATGCTATTTTGGAAGAAGTTGTACCTTGAGGGTTTTTGCAGGGCATTGACACAAAGATGAAGAAAAGGGTGTGTTTTTGGTGAAGAAATGAAGCTTGGCGCAAGAAGTTGAAATTGAAGGAAGTACAGCTATGCCGTATGGGCATATGGCAGGACGAATGAGCGGATAACTAAAGAACTGGGCCTGAACGTGCGTGAATGGGCTGGAACACAGAAATTACTTAAGCCCAAGGCCTGGACGCGATCTAGAAGAGTTCCCACCGCCTCAAGAGTCCTGTTTTTGTTAACTTCCTTGTTGAAATAGATCAGGATGGTTATTTCCTTGTTAATATTATCTTATTTTAGGAATTTGATATATAGATTAGGATTTATCATATTTTGCACAATATTATTCAGACTTTAATTCTATAATTCTGCACGCAAGAACAGAAGGCAGCGGACGTCTTCCTCTCTGGAGCAGATTAGTTCGTTCTCTTCGTTTTATGGTATTCGTTATTTCAATATTTTTGCAATTCAATCTAAATATGAGTTCTAGCTAAATTCTTCTTATTCTGGAAACAACTAACAAAACCCTGGCTTAAATAAATTGTGAGATCTAATCGTGTTCATCGTTCAATTATTTGCATGCATTTGTTATTCTTTGGAATTCGAGTTGTTAATTGTTTCAATATTGCTAGGTAGTTGCAAATACTTAGTGAATTGGAATTAATTAGTAGTCAATTAAACCGGCCATCCGTAATTGTGGTTTAAGTTTAATTAGTGGCGAAACGGTTCTTCAGAACCAGGGGGAATAACAATCTTAAATTAATAGATCCTGCGTCAGAGTCTGTTAAGTTATGAATCGGGTTCCTCTAGATTTTAAGGCTGTCGGCTCATTAAACCTATAGAGCGTCTCTTACGGTTGTCAGTCGATTAGGGAAATAATTGGTGAAGCGTCTTCCTGATTATCGAGAAATTACGGAGGAATTAGGCTGCGTCAGTAAGCGTCTTCGGTAGCTATAACTGATTTGTATGTGTTAATTGAATTAATCATTGCATCAAGGATCGGTTTAGGTAAGCTAGGGTGGAGTTAATTGGATTCCAGAATACTTCTTCTCATATTTTAAGTTCGTTTAATTTAATTGCTCGTGCCTTCATATTTAATTATTAATTTCGTTTGTTTATTTATAATTACAAAATCCCTTTTTGAAAGATTGGTTATACAGATTGAGAGTATAGGGTAATTCTCGCCGGTCCTTTGGGAGACGATCTCGCTCATCACTGTACTCGTGCAGTAAGGGCATACCGACTGTTGTCGGGAATTTTATTTTTGGTGTAAAACGACGCACCACCAGTATAAACCACAAATTCCATGTTTCCTTCGGGAGTTTCCCACACTGAGGTTGTGGTTGACTTCTCTTCTAGAGTTTGGAAGCTCTCTTCTAATTTCTTTGACCATGTACTTGGTTCCTTTCTTGAGTAGGGACGTCATGGTCTTGGATATCTTTGATAATCCCTCTATGAATCTTCAATAGTCCTAAAATCTTCTTATCTCGTCCTGTTCCTTGGTGATTTCCAATCTCTCAAAATCTCTAATTAATCGGGTCTTCCTTAATTTCTTCAACTGATACTATAGGTCCTAAAAATATTTCTTCCTCCAGCTGAAATTCACACTTACTGAATTTAGCATACATTATTTTCTTCTTAATGTTTCCAACACTGTCCTTAAATGTTCTTGATGCTCTTCTTCATTCCTTACATGTACCAAAATATCATTGATGAACACCAACAAAATTTTATATCCAAATTGAGATAGAATGCCTTGTCCATTAGATCCATAAACATTGTTGGAGCATTTATTAATCTACATGGCATTACCGTGAACTTATAGTGACTGTAATGAGTTCAAACTAGAGTCTTTGGAATATCATCATTGCTTATCTTTAACTGATGGTAGCCTAAGATCAGGTCTATCTTCGAGAATACACTTGCTTCCTTTAGTTGATCAAGGAGATCATCTATTCTTATGAGAGGATATTGGTCCTTCATCATTAACTTATTCAGCTCCATGCAACCAATGTACATCCTTGATGTGTCATCCTTCTACTTCACGAATAAGATCGGGGTTCTCTATGACGACGCACTGGGTTCCTAAGTCCAACAACTCTTGAAGTTGTAATTTGCTCTTGCGTCTCCTCTGGGATCCTCGCTATAGATGAGTCTATTTTGAAGGTTCATCATATCTCTTATTCCCAAACTTAAGAAATTCACTTTTATCCTAAGGAATAACTTATTAATTAGGCATTCTTAGCTTCATCGTGCTTTTAATCCCAGATACTGAAGGTGACCTTGATTTCCAGCGTGGTTGTGACCACAACTCCTTCACCTTTTTTCTTACTGTATAAATCGCCGCGATAAAAGATTTTAAGTGTTTTCCAAATTTTATGAGCCTTCTTGCTACTCGTGTTCGGTGAAAAGTGTTGTCTTGGTAGTCCTATGATAAAGCTCAGTTATTGCTCTCGAAATCAAGAATGCATTCCTGGAATAACTGATTGCCGAAATATCCCCTATTGAACTTTTCTTATTTCTTCATGATTATTGCTCATCTAGCTGTCTCCCATTGGTGACCAGCATCGTCTGGAAGCATGAAGAAGATATATTGCGCTTTTCCTTGCCTATTCAAGCTATAACGTAAAGATTCGCTTTAGGGAATGAACTCACTTCTGGTATCCATTGTGTTGCTTAGCCCACTAAAATGGGAGAGTTCTGATCTTAAATAACATTACCAGCACCAGTTCAAACCTTGTTCCTTTAATAAAGATTTCGATTACCTATTTTCTGGAAAACATACCAGAAGATCATTTCTATTATTTTTCCTATTCGAAGGCTTAAACACTCGGATTTTAGATGCACAAGTAAAAGAGAAACGAATGCCTCCAAATGAGGACTTTAGCTGAATCATAACTTCTCTTGAGCCAATTTAAGAAAATCATGGAATTGAATAAATATTAGGCTTTATAATCATAATAAAGACATTTATTACTTTAGAAGTGAAGATGAACAAATGTGCTAAATGTCCAAGAAAATTCAAAGCGCGTCTAGGAAGAACAATTAGCGAGCCATTTTGCAAGTGCCATTTTTGAATAAGGAATCATTATTGGAAAGGACTAACTTTAGAAATTTTCAAGCGTAATTCGCGAATTGATTTACCAATTAGGAGCACATTTTGGGCCAAATAAAATTTATTCAAGTATGAAGATCTTGGATTTATTCCTACAAGATATTCTCAAAATAAAGGGATGTAGAAAAGAATATAAATCGTAATGAAAGAATTTTCCTTTTTACGAAGGCTTTTAATCATAAGAAGCTTCCAGAACCATGAAGTCTTTGTAGGAATAACAAAAGGAATCAACACATAGTGAATGAAAACCACATTGATAGTTTCCAGAAAAATATGTCAATATGGTCTGACGAAACAATGTCATTACTGACCATTAATAGATGAAGGATCTCAAGGAAATGATGATAGACTTTTGAAGGAAGAATAACCAAAGGATATATGAACAATCGAATAGATAGATCGATGATTTAACAGATATTCAAAATATTATGACAGGTAATTCTTATCGGTTTGACCTATCAACAACTAGGTCTAATAATCTCAGACGACTCCTACTTCTTTACTGAAAAGTAATCCACTCTTGTCCTAAGAATGCTGCTATCAAAGATTGAAATATCATGGGTCGGCTGAACTATTGCTAGCTTCTCCGAGCAAAGGACACGATAAATTAGAGATTTACTTCTTAACCACAAGAAGGATATGAAAGAAACAAACCTAAATAAACTCGAAAGAGTCTAACTTTAACATTTTCCTGGGACTCAAAAGATTACTTGACAAAAAGGTCTTTAGAGGTACATATGGTCGAGTTGCAGTCGAGGTGGTTATCTTTTCCTCTGTCCACAAGCATCAGTCTTTTGAATATGTGCCATGACTTGACTTGCTAGGTCATCCAGTAAGTCGTGAGAGCTTTCGTAATGTAGAATAAATTCTCATCCCTTACTGATGTGACTGGATCACAAGATACATTTTGTCTGAAAAAGTTGATGTTAGATTTTCCATATTGCAGTAGATTCCACGTCTGATAATTATCCTTTAAATTAATTATTCTTCAATCATTTATGACTTGAGACCAACATTTGAAAACTTGGCATTTGCAATAGCATCTCTTCATTTCCAATTTACTGAGATTGTAGACCGCATCAACCTTCTAAAAGAGCCTCGCGGAAAGTTCGTCCTTTTCGGATAATCCTCTAGGCTTAGCCATTGTAGAGGATATCTTAATCAGTCTAGGTTCTTCAGAACCTAAATAGGAGACCTAAAATTCTCCTTAGTTCAAGCTCATTATAGTCTATGTTCTCACTAAACTCTTCTATCTATGATTAATCTATCATCAGCAAATTCTCAAGGCATTTAACTAATTCGGCAATTAAGAGCAGTATACCAATTCTTATCCAAAGAGAAGGTTCATAAATCATTCAACTTTTATATTAACTATATTTTTTCCCTTTTTTTTTCGATACAATGACCAAAACTTTTCGGAGACTATAGGAAATAATATTTTGAGAAAACTCTTGTTTTCACTTGTTGTTTGGACGGATCCATAACGACTTACATTTTATAAGCATTTGTCCTATATCTTATCTAAAAGATTTTCATAGGTCCATAAAAGTTTTCTCAATAAACGACGTTCAATCATCCATTTTTTTTTAAATTAACTAGCTTTACTTTGCCCATTTTTTTTCCTTATCAACATGTATTTCGAAATTTATAACAATAGAATCAAATAATTTACTTTGTCATATCTTTGAACTTTCTTGAAGATGCGAGGTGATGATGAGTTGTGGGTTGCTGAGTGGACTCTTTTAACATAATAGAACTTAGATAAAAATATAGTCATGTAGTGAAACAAAGAGACAGGTCTGCAGAGTTGCAAGCCTGCTCTGATACCATTCTGTAACTCCCAGTCCCGAAAAGAATAATAAATAAAGGACGGGGGTGTCACTTAAAAAGAATAGGATTTAGAATAATTATTAATTAAATAAAATAATTTTTGGAAACAAGAATAGGTTATATTCCCCAGAAATTTGGGCAGCATAACCTCTATAACTAGAACAAGTCCCCGTTTTATAACGGCTTATAAGAGTACAATTGGTATGGCACAGAAACCAACAAGTCCGTACATGGGTAGAACAAGGTGATAAACAGATACCAACAATTAAAGATCTATTTATCTTAAGACTAGTCCCATCCAAAGGACAAAAGCAGAATAGCAGATAAGACTAATTCATAGGTCGACTGGAAGTAAATAGATACCAACTTGAAATCAAGTATGACCTTTTTAATAGGTCGAAGTCAATAAAGCGATAATTGTTATGGCAAAAGGACGGGGTTTCCTCCCTTCAAGACATTATTTAATAAATAGACATCATATATTCATAGCATATTAGACATGCTATCATCAAGTATCATGTATCAAATATCAAGACTAAATACTAGATATCAGAGTATTCAGCAGAAACATAGCGGAAGCAAATAATATAACCAGATAGAGCAGCAATTAGGAAGCTCGGACAACCCCACCAACATCACATCACCGGCCTCAGCATCTCAACCTGAAAATATTTTGAAAAGAGTTGGGTGTGAGTACTAATGTACTCAGTGGGTAACTTTGAACTCAATTTGCAAATAAAAAATATCCAAAATAATACACAACATATAGGAAGCAAAACGCGAAAGCCCTTCCCATATCTGCAAACCTTTGTCTTCTTCTTTCGGATCCATTTTGCTCAGTCTGTCGTCTACTGCACTATATAGCATGCTGTTGGTAGGAAAAGGGAGGGATTGCCTCGCTGATCCGAGGAGAGTATACCAGGGGTTACCTAGCATTGACCCTGAGTATGCTAGGGATCGCCTAGCAGTGACTCCTTGTAGTGACATCCGGTCACCGTGTATGTGCGGGGTTACCTCATAGTGACACCTTTAGTGATAATTATCATAGCGGCAAGGGTGTACAGTCCTGCCTATGTTCATTAATTACTTGCACTACAAAATCCAAGATTCTAGCACAAGCCTATCTCAACTAAGTTTAACTTCATCATATAACATCTCATAAAACTTAGCAATTAAATCATAACTTAATCAAGCTTATTCATCTATTCCAAAAATATAATCATATCCTAGTCACAATATTCCAACAATATTTCAATAATACTCTAACAATATTTCAATACTATCCTATTCCACAACATAACAATATTCTATAATTCCTCCTATAACAGTGACGTTAAACAGGTAGAGCATAAAACATTTATTTGGATATTTCTAAGTTATCTATCATGCTTCTAAAGAGTTATTACTCTTAAATTGTATTTATTCTTTAAAAATAAACCCACCTCGCTGACTAGCAGGTGGCGACACAACAACTGCGGGAATATCATCTTCTCTCCTAGCAGGTTCTGCGGATCCTACTAGGGTCGATCTTCGACTCAGAACGACTACTATATTTTTCGGAAATTAATCTACTATAATTGAAGCTATTATTAAATTTTATTCTTTTCAAAAATATATTACATGACTCTAGAGACCTCGTGTGCATTTAACGCTGAAGGGAATAAATTCCAAAATATTATTTTTGATTTATTGGAACTAAAAGATTTGACAGAGGCCACTTTTCATAACTTGCCATTTTAATCGATTTTTATCAGATTTGTACCAGGACACTTTTTAACCGTTCAAAAATTACGAAAATATTCAGGTACGATCCTATACATTCCAAGACTATAATTTAAGAGTTTTAGAATTTTTCGATAATACATGCTTCCGGTACAAAAATAACTGTTTAAATTAAATAATCGAGATTTTTCAAAACTCGTCCAAAAATTACGAAATTCGACGGGCATATAGGAAATATTATTTTGAGCAACTTTCATGAACAAACTTTTTCGATTTGAAGGCCCAAAAGGGCCGAAATGGAGGAAAAAAGTGACTGATCGACGATGCTTATATTTTCTGTTTTCCGGTGTTTTCGCCGGTTTCCGGCCGTCGGATTGAAACGGGTTCAACATACGAAATGTAGTATACATTTAAATACACGACATATTAAAATTTGGGCTAAAAAGGACAAGAAATGGACCGAGACGATAGCCGCGCAACGTGGCAGCAACATTGCCATTTTCCGGCGACATGACTACAGCTCCGGCAACGGCGGTGGCGCTCCGGCACGGCGGCGGTGGCGGCAGGGTGGTGGCTGGGCAGATGCAGCTCCAGCTCTCTCTCTCTCAACACTCTTTTTCTCGGCTCTATACTCTCTTCTCTCCCCTCCTTTCTTTCTTTCTTTCTTTTTCTTTATTAAATCAATCTCTCTCTCTCCTATATTATGAAATGGGGGAATGGTGATGGAAATCTACCGGGGGGGGTTATATAGATATTTAGTTAGGATATTTTGGTTGGATATTTTTATTATAATATTAATAAAATACTTTTTGAACTCGATTAAAAAGTTACTTTATTTTACCGGGAGTTTAATTGATCTCGTATTATAAATCTAAAAATACTGGGAGGTTTATTGACTCATTTTCTATTTAATCAACTTAAAATGATATGCCGGAAATATTATTTGATAATCAAACGAGAAAAGATTCCTTTCCAAATTAACTAGAAATCACCATTTATTTACCAAAAATATTGTTGGAAGTTCGTTTGATCTTTGATTAAAAATCTGAGAACACCGGCGGATTTCTTGGTTCGTTTCCTATTGGAAAACTCTGATGAGTCAAGTCTCGAGACATCGCAAATATTCCAGATTCAATTTAAAATTACTATTCACGTCCTCTTTGACTGTTGGGACTTTGATTGACCCCGAATTAAAATTTTAAAAGTACCATTGAAATTCTCGAGTCATTCTTTTTCCACGAAAATCATTATTGACCACGTGTCAAAAATATTTAAATGATTTTCCAATTATGTAACACCTAAAGTCGTGTCTTTTATACATTTTACTTTATCTTAGCTCCAATAAATTTCTATAGTCTTCTAAATAAATTTAGAAAACTTTTAACTATAATCCGAAAATACGGGGTGTTACAGAATATCTTCATTAAATTCCAGGTGATCGACGCCCCCTCAGCCTACAATGTCATAAAGGGAAGACCTTGGATCCACGAACTCCAGGGGGTGCCATCAACCTATCACCAACTCATGAAATTCCCTATACTTTGGGGATTTCACGAAATCTGAGGCGAATAGATCACAGCTCGAGAACGTTACGTCTCCATCTTCAAACATAAAGGAGCCATAGAAATTAACCAAATCGAAGTCGAGTTATCTTTAACCAGTGCTGAGAATCACAAGTACGAAGAACCCGAAGTGGAAGACCTTGATGAAGTCCAAATATATCCCGACTTTCCTAACCATAAAGTGCCAATCGGGTCATGATTGACCGCAGAAATACGAGAGCAACTGATACGATTCCTCATCGAGCACCATGACTTTTTCACATGGTCGTTCGAAGACATGGCATGTATCGATTCCTCGATTATAACACATAAATTGCAGGTCGACCCAAACAAGACCCTAGTAAAACAAAAAAGATAGAAATTCGCCTCTGAACGAAATAAGATCGTGGATGAAGAAGTCAATAGGCTACTCAAGCATGGATACATAAGAGAAGTTAAGTACCCCAAATGGCTAGCCAATGTCGTGGTAGTGAAGAAAAAGAACGGAAAAAACAGGCTCTGCATAGACTTCAGTGACCTCAACCAAGCTTTCCCTAAGGACTCATTCCCCTTGCCCCATATCGATGCATTAGTGGACGCAACGGCTGGACATGAACTAATGAGCTTCATAGACGCCTTCTCTGGATACAAGCAGATCCTCATGTATCCAGAAGATCAAGAAAAAAACTGCGTTCATCATCCATCGAGGTATGTTTTGCTATAAAGTTATGTCATTTGGACTAAAAAATACAGGTGCAACCTACCAAAGGTTAGTGAACCGAATGTTCGATGAACTAATCAGGGACGCCATGAAAGTCTACATCGATGACATGCTCGTAAAGTCCCCCAGAGCTCGACACCACATAGGCCATCTTTGCCGAACATTTGAGGTCCTCCGCCGCTATAATATGAAATTGGACCCCACAAAATGAGTATTTGGGGTGACCTCGGAAATTTTTTTAGGATATCTCGTTACAAAGAGAGGTATCGAAGCCGACCCCAGCCAGATCAGAGCCAGCAATAACATACAACAACCTCAGAACATCAAAGAGGTGCAAAAGCTCACCGGACGACTCGCAGCCCTTAGCCGCTTCATCTCGAAGTATTCGGAAAAAAACCACGTGTTTTTCAAGACATTACCCAAGAACAAAAGCTTCGAATGGACTGCCGAATGCTCGAAAGCCTTAGAAGAGTTGAAAGAGTATCTGGCGAGCCCCCCTTTACTATCAAAACCCTACGATGGAGAGGTACTTTTAATATATCTATCCGTTTCTACTAACTCTATCAGTGCAGTTCTAGTAAGAGAAGATGAAAGAAGGCAACACCTAGTCTACTATGCCAGCAGATCACTGCTAGACACCGAGACCAAATATCCACAATTGGAGAAACTATCGATAGCCGTCATCATGGCATCAAGGAAAATGAAGCCCTATTTCCAAAGCCATTCGATGAAAGTGGTCACGAAATTCCCGCTTAGAACAGTATTAAGAAAACCAGACTTCATACGAAGGCTCTCTAAATGGGCCGTCGAGCTTGGGGAGTATGACATACATTGTGTGCCCCGAACCTTGATAAAATCCCAAGTACTTTCGGACTTCATTGCCGACTTATCCTACGAGGCCCTGACCAAAACAGAGAACAAATCCATGAGCACTGAAGAAGAAAATTTGAAGTTCTGGACCCTTCAAGTTGATGGCTCCAGCACTTCGAATGGGAGTGGTCTAGGCATGATTTTTAAAAGCCCAACAGGAGAAACTACCGAGCGGTCAGTCTGATGCGGATTCAAAGCAACCAACAATGAAGCCGAGTATGAAGCCCTCATCACATGATTAAACCTAGCTAGTGACCTTGGAGCCAGAAACATCCGAATTCAAAGTGACTCCCAACTAATAATAAACCAATTAGAAGGAGAATTCCAAGCAAAAGACTCTAGAATGATCGCTTAGCTCGCCATAGCAAGAGAAACAACTTCAAAGTTTTGAAAAGATCGAAGCCCAACACATTACAAGAAAAAACAACAGACACGCTAACACCTTGGCTAACATAGGTTCAGCAATCGAAACTACTGAAGCAAAAAACATCCCAGTATTGTATGCAAAATGGCGAGCAGTTTGGAAAAAAGAATGTTTCGAAATTCTACCCATCGAGAATGGTACAAATTGGATAACCCCTTTCATCAGGTATATAGCAGAAAATGACCTCTATAAAGATCCCCTCGAGGCAAGACAGATCAAGGCCAAGGCTCCAAAATTCACCATGATTTCCGGATCCCTATACAGAAAATCCTTTTCAGGGCCTTACTTGAAATGTGTTAGCCCCATACAAGCTAAATACATCCTAAGCGAGCTTCATGAAGGTGAATGCGGAAACTACTCAGGATACAGAAACTTGGCCAACCGAGCTCTAACATCTGGGTTCTATTGGCCGACCATGAGAATATATGCAAAAAGCCACGCCAAAGCATGTGATCGATGTCAGAGGTTCGTACAGACAAACTACATGCCCCCAGAACCCCTACACACAGCAACCATCCCGTGGCCATTCATGAAATGGGGGATGGACATTGTAGGACCACTACCAAAAGGTGAAAATCAGAAATGCTACATTCTGGTATTAACGAACTACTTCACCAAGTGGGTCGAGGCTGAAGCCTTCGCACGGGTCAGAGATACAGAGGTACAAAACTTTTTATGGAAACATATTTTATGCAGGTTCGGAGTTCCCAAAGAGATCGTGACAGACAATGGATCCCAATTCATAAGTATGCCATTCAAAAACTTCTGCAAAGAATGGAACATCAAGCTCTTTTTCCCTACCCCGAGGTACCCCACAGCAAATGGCCAAGCAGAGGCCACAAATAATACAATCCTAAATACGTTTAAGAAAATGTTATCTGAACACAAAAATCAATGGGTCCAGCAACTCCTAGGAGTTCTATGGTCTTATAGAACAACATCGAATACAAGCACAGGAGAAACCCCATTTGCCCTAACATATAGATCGGAAGCTGTGTTACTAGCAGAAGCAAAGATCGGTACAGCTCGAACTGAATGGTCTAATCAATCGAACAACAAGGAGCTCGAGGCAAATCTCGACTCTATCAATGAGCTTTGAGATCGGGCGGCTATGAAAATAGTGGCATACCAACAAATGATAAGCCGACACTTTGACAAAAATACAAGGCTTTGAACATTCCAAATCGGAGATTGGGTACTCAGGAAAGTGTTCTAAAATACGAAGGAAAGTAGAGCCGGAAAATTAGCACCGAACTGGGAAGGCCCATACCAGATCGAAAAGGTCATCGGAAATGGAGCTTACAAACTCCGAACTAAAGAAGGCTGACCTATAACCAATAGTTGGAATGCATTACATTTAAAACAGTATCACTTCTAAAACTCCCAATATCATTTTCCTTGTGTCTTTTATTTCCTTTAAAGATTTATTTATTGACTTGAGCGTTAGAGTAACTAACAGAACCCCAAGCACAGGGGTCCCGACCCTCAAGAAGATAAAGAGGTTCTGACCCCCGAAGTCGGCCTCACGACCAAAGAGTAATGTTTCTGTTTTTTATTTATTGTTCAAATTCTTATTATTTAAAGATTTGTTTACTGACTTGAGCGTCGGAGTAACTAACAGAACCCCAAACACAGGGTTCCCGACCCTCAAGAAAACTAAGAAGTTCCGACCTTAAAGTTCATAAGCTTGAACGAAGTAGTAATGTATTCGCTATCTTAAATTCTTCACTCTTTATCATTTAAAGTATTTGTTTGCTGACTTGAGTGTCAGGGTAACTAACAGAACCCCGAGCACAGGGGTCCAGCCCCCAGAGTTCAAGAGACCCTGACTTCAAAAGTCTCGAACCGAACATCGAAGAATAATCTCGACCAATCAATTCAAACCCAGAGGACCTTGACGCTCAAACCAACAAATTCAGGACATAAAAGTAGTCGTTGAAATTATAGATACTATCTCGAAAGGTAACCTCAAGGCTATCATTGTTTGTTTTATCTAACCCTCATTCTACACATGATGTATCAATCTCTGCAGTTCACATCATTTCAAAACATCAAATTAAAGCGAAATACATGATACGAGCATATGAAAATGAGAAGATCAAGACATCAAACTAAAATTGGCAACAAGCCATCTTGTCCATTGTAGAGGTTAATTCTCTACAATTACTCGTATATCGGATTCGGGCTCTGGTGACCTATAGGACCACATTTAAACCGAAGGATGATGTAGATTTTGATCGAAAGTGATGAATAGGAATAAGGTGAGCCGGGGATCGAAGTTTGATCTTCAGTCAAAATTTTTTGAGTTGTCGTTCTTGCTTACCTATCACGTTCTCCCTTCTTTGGTCATCCTCCGTCTTATATAGGATAAGGCCATAGCATATCCTCCAATATTCAAGGGATTTGGTGACGCCACAACCATTTTTCCGATAATTAAGGGATTCACTGATTCTTTAGGGATACCATCTTATCTTCTCAAGGGTCTTTTGAGCACGTTCGTATTATCCTCAACGTCCTTTTGACCTAGTCTAATTACCTAGCCTTCGACCTACATGTTTCGTGTTTCCCTCTCTTCCTTGAATTTTCCCTTTAACCTCTAGTTTCCGGACCTCGAGGGTTGACTGTTCAATCTCGAGGCCTTTAGACACACAATTAGGCCTCAGATTTGGGCCCTGACGAAGATGGGCCTCTACAATTAGCCCCTCATTACATGGTGCTCGAGAGTTTCGGGGACCATGTAATGAATATCGTCATATTTATCCAAAAGGATGACTTTCAGCACTTTGTTTCCGAAAGAAGGTCTATAAAGCCCCAAGTCTGTGGATAAATTATCAATATCGGCAAAGATCATAAAACTAAACATCGGAAGGCTCCAGACCTGAATGAAGGTCCTGAAGAGCTGAGGAGGTTGTGAATGCAGACCTCGAGAGGCTCCAGACCGGAATGAAGGTCCTGGAGAGCTGAAGAGGTCATGAAAGCAGACCTCGAGAGGCTTCAGACCTGAATGAAGGTCCTGGGGAGCTGAAGAGGTCGTGAAAGCAGACCTTGAGAGGATCCAGACTTGAATGAACATCTTGGGGAGCTGAAGAGGTTGTGAAAGCAGACCTCGAGAGGCTCCAGACCTGAATGAAGGTCCTGAGCAGCTGAAGAGGTCGTGAAAGCAGACCTCGAGAGGTTCCAGACCTAAAGAAGGTCTTAGGGAGCTGAAGAGGTCGTTAAAGCAGACCTCGAGGGGCTCTAGACTTGAATGAACGTCTTGGGGAGCTGAAGAGGTCGTGAAAGCAGACCTCGAGAGGCTCCAGACCTGAATTAAGGTCCTCGGGAGCTGAAGAGGTCGTGAAAGGAGACCTCAAGAGGCTCCAAACCTGAATAAAGGTCCTGGTGAGCTGAATAGGTCGTGAAAGCAGACCTCGAGAGGCTCCAGACCTGAATGAAGGTCTTGGGGAGCTGAAGAGGTCGTTAGACCTGAATGAAGGTCCTGGAGAGCTGAAGAGGTCGTGAAAGCAGACCTCGAGAGGCTCCAGACCTGAATGAAGGTCCTGGGTAGCTGAAGAGGTCGTGAAAGCAGACCTCCAGAGGCTTCAGACCTGAATGAAGGTCCTCGGAAGCTAAAGAGGTCGTGAAAGCAGACCTCGAGAGGCTCCAGACCTGAATGAAGGTCCTAGGGAGTTGAAGTGGTTGTGAAAGCAGACCTCGAGAGGCTCCAAACCTGAATGAATGTCCATGAGAGCTGAAGAAGTGCCCGAGGGCAAGATTGTACTTTTCCTATTTTTACGCGACTTTTCGATTTCTTTAGAAAATCTTAGCTGCGCGATTTTCGGATCTTACGGCCACAATTTCACCCGCTCTGAAGTGCCTTTATATTCAAAACGCACTTCTTAAAGCTCCTTTCCCTCTCTATTTCCTGTTTCCTAAGACGCGCTAATTTTTTCAAAGATTCCGTTCGTGATTCCTACTGCTCCGGCGCCTAGCCCATCAATCTTCCAAGAGATCTAAGCCCCGTTCACTCTCTTGTGAGTTTTCTAGGTTACGCCCTTTCTTCTCTCTCTCACTTCCATTCCTTGAGGAGTTTTAGGCTGTTTGACTTAGGATTAACCCTTGGGTTTAGTGTCAACGGAGGTTTTAAGTTATTTTTCTGCACAGGTTATTGGTCGGTTGTTTAGATTTTACGGAAATTCTTGGGATATTCTGTTATCTGTTCTTGCCGCGCCCTTACCGCCGAACTAAGGTTTAAGTGGGAACATAGTTCTAAGATTGATTCTGCATTTTCTGGGTAATAAACCTCTGAATTTTTGAAGTTCTTGGAAAGGTTATCCGGCGACTATCGATAGATCAATCTCTTAACGTTTTTAGGTCTCTTTAAACATCATGAGTGTATCTGGTGGTAGTGACTCCGGAAAACGGATTTGGAGCTAGGGCGACGGCGTATCTGAGTTGGAATTATCTTCTGGCTCGGCTTTCGACTCGGTCGCCGTCGTGACTCCCCCGACCAGACGTTCGAGTGACAAGTCCTCTCATCTAGCCATTATTCCTCAAGCGAGCGGGGGGTCAGTTGTCAGCCGTCTTAAGGCTTTGAAGACGGCCACTAGGAGACTTGTGGATATGATAAAGAGACAGAAGTCCGAGGCTAAGGGCTCTCCTTCCTCAAACAAGGATTTCAAGGCTGCTGAGATCGCTCTGCAAGTTGGGGATGACCTAGTGAAGAAGGTGACTTCTCTAGAGCATTCGAGATCTGGGGTATAGATCCATTTCCCTAGGCCTTCTGATAGAGGCAATAGACCCCTATCCAGCCTTACTGCCGTCTACACCTCAGTCATCGATAAGGGGGTAAGACATCCCCTTCATCCCTTCTTTGCCAAGATTGCACACTTCTACGGGGTTACTCCTGCCTAGATATCACCAATAGGGTGGTATCATATCTTGGGTATGTATTACCTTTGGGATAGTCTAGGCTTTCCGGAGCCCAGCATCGGGGAGTGGTACTCCGCATATAGGATAGTGCCTAGCCCCGGCCAGAAGGGGTTCTACTATTTTACAAAATGGGTTGGAGAATGAGCCCTTCTGATAAACACTCTCCCCTCTTCATCGGGGGATTGGAAGCCGAGGTTCCTCTTCATCCCAGCCGAGACCTCGACTGATAGGATCTTACCGACGGCATTCGCCAAAGCCCGTGGGTCTTCGAAGCTTATCTTTGTCACTTTTAATTGAAATATAATTGTACCTGATGTTGTATCTTGTGCCTTTCCACAGGTGTTCATAAGCGAAGGGCCGCAGTCAGCACCGAGGCTGAGCGAATCGAAGCTGCTTTCTCGCTTCCTGAGGAAAACTGTCGTTTTGAGACTGTTCATCGAGGTCGAACCTTGTTTGATATGGGAAAGCTGAAGATTTGGCCCTCGGACAATAAGGTGAAGGCCTTGGCTGCGGCTAAGGTGATGAGTCCCTCGTCCTCGGCGGGGATCAAGAGATCGGCCGAGGCCATACCTTCTGCCTCTCCTTCTCCAAAACGGTTGAAAGGCCTCGTGAGCCTCGAGGCTCCCAATCCCGCTCTTCTATCTCCGCCAGTGATAGGCATCGACGCCCCAACTTATAAGAAGGCTTTGAATGGGTCAGGCGATATCAAGGTGCCTCCGAAGCCCTTTTTCCTCGACATCCAATCTACCGTCGCCAGCAGCCGCTCTCCATTGGACTTCCAGAGGGACGGCCTGGAGGATCAAGCTCAACTCCCCTTTGAAATGCTATTGAAGGTTTACCTGCACTCTTACATTTGCATTTGATTCGCATATATATATATATATATATGTATGTATGTTTATAATTACTACTAAGAAAATGCTTATTATTGCTCGGTTCGTGGTGCTATAGGCCCTCTATTGCCAATACCAGCTTCAGGGTTGGATCTCTGGGCATGCTGAGGGCCTGGAGAAGAGGTTAATGGAGCTCTCCCAAGAGTAAGAGAGGATTTCCGAGGAGAGGCGCGATATGGCCACAGAGAAGTAGACCTTAATCGGTGAGAGGGACGCGGCACGTGCTTTGGCCGCCGGGGCTCAGGGGCAGGTCAACATGGCTCTGGACCATCAAGCCCAATTGGAGCTGACGAGGGCCTCTCTGGAGTCGAGGCTAGCTACCTCAGAGGTGAGGGTCAGGGAGCTCGAGGCCCGTCCTGCGTCCTCGAACTTTGCCTTCTTAGTTGACTCTACAGAGTTTGAGCCTTACAAAGAACTCTTTTATCATGAAGGTGGCTCTGTAGTGGTTGAGGCAATCAAGGAGAGGATGCCCGAGCTTGACCTTTCCTTCCTTAACCCTCACGACGAGGTGGACACCGAGGCGAGCAGGGGCCCTACAGATGGAGCTGAAGAGGGGGAGAAGGCCGAGGCTGGGAGGACGCCGTGAAGACTGCCATTACCAAGGGCGAGAAGGGTGTAGATGGCCAACTCTAAATTTCATCTCTGTGTAAAATCTGTGAACAAAATTCAAAAATTGTTTTATATTTTGTGGATACTTTATTTTGCCTTTAGTTGGGTTAATCATGCTTATTGCTTTTATTATTAAGTCTTTTAACATCGTATCACAACAATAGTAAGTGGTAGAAGTGTAGGCGTTCTTCTCCTTTTTCTGAGGAATCTACCTGAGGTCAATTCAGAAAACGTAAAAAATGAAACAAAAATGAAGTGTAAGCGTTATTCCCCTTCAATATCTATTTCTGAACTCGTAGAAAGTGAGGGTCGGACCTCCTGGGCTTCGGTCTCTGTTAGTTACTCCGACGCCCAAGTCATTATTCAAATAAAAGAAAACGCTCAAAAAATAAAAGAAATAGACAGTAAGGGAGAAGTATGGTACTCTTATTCGATTTCGAGGCTGACTTCTTCCCTCGAACTCGCAGGAGGGCGGGGGTCTGAACCCCTGGGCTTCAGGTTCTATTAGTCACTCCGACGCCCAAGTCAGGAAACAAATAATGACATGTTTGAAATTCAACTAGGGAGCAATTAAGGGAAGAATATGATACTCATTTTTAGCTTCGAGGGCGTCTTCCTTTACCAAACTGGCTAGAGACTGAAGACCTGAACCCCTGGGCTTCAAATTCCTTCTTAGACTTCGAGGTTGATTTCTCCAACGAATTTTGCCGGGGGTCGAGGATTGGAGCCCCTGTGCTTCGGGCTTTTAGCGTCTTGGCTTCGAGCTCGCTGGGAGACTTGGTTTGTGTAACATCCCAGAACTTCAGTGAGTTCTCTAAATTTATTTAGAAGACTAAAGAAAATAATTGGAGCTAAAATAAAGTAAAACAGATGTAAGTCGCGACCTTTTCGTGTATTTTATGTGAAAATCGATTTATAAGAGTTTGCATTTGTCTCCGGAAGATAGTCAATATTGGTCTTTTCTCGAATGTAATGACCTAAAGGAAACTATTGGTGCTTTCAGAATTTTATTCTGACCTCTACAGGAGTCCCGTACTTGAAAATCGTAAAGGGAAAACCTGTGAATAGTAATTTTTGCGTGCGTTCGTGATTCGAAAAATTTACGAAATCCTTCTCATTGATCTGAGACTTGTTCTATCAAGTCTATCTTATAGGAAATGACCCAAGAAATCCGTTCACGTTCACGGATTGCCAATCTGAGGCCAATCGAGCACTCGGGAGCAAAATCTGTCAGTCGAAATGAATAGTAAAAGTAATTTTTGACAGGGAATCTTTCTTCATTTTTCTTTAGACGACTTCCTCGTCATCCCGAGTTGGGTTGGTTCAATAGTACTCGATCCAATGAGTCTCTCGGTATTTTTAGATTTTGTGTCTGAGGTCATTTGGACCTCGACACTGAATAAAGCAACTTTTATTGAATCCGAAAATTACTTTATCAGTATTTTATATCCGAAAAAGTTATACCCGCCCCGGAGTCCTTTTTCCTATAAATAGGGGAGGGGGGAGCTAACTTTTCCATGCTCATTCTCTCTTCTCTCTCTCTTTCTCTCTCGTTCGTGTTGACGAATGAGAGAAATCCGGGCCTGCGCCCGGGTTTCTCTCATGCGGGCCCAGGTTAAGTTTTATTTGGGGGGAGGGCTGCTGCTGCTACGGGAGCAGCTATCGAGCACCGAAAGGCTGCTGGAGGGCCACCGCCGCCGCTGCCGTGGATGGCCGGAATCGCCGTCGTCGTGCCGCCGTCGCGTCGCCGCTTCGGATGTCTCGTTTCGGTCCATTTCTTATCCTTTATAGTTGAATTTTTAATATGTTGTGTGTTTTAAATAGTGCTTCATTTCGTATGGTGAGTGCGTTGTCGTCCGGTGGCCGGAAACCGGCGAAAACGCCGGAAAACGTGAAAAATAAAGGGGCGTCGATCAATTTCGGTTTTTGCCCGTTTTCGCCCATTTGAGGTCGTCATATCGAAAAAGTTTCTACTGTAAAGTTGCTCGAAAAATTATTTCCTATAGGATTGCCAAGTTTCATAATTTTCCGATAAGTTTTGATTAAAGTCAATTATTTTAATCAGGCGATTATTTTTATAATTAAAGCATGTGATTTCAGAAAATTCCAAAAATTGTATAGTTTAATAAAGATATATGTGGGGTCATGTCTTATTATTTTCATAATTTTTGGACAAGTAAAAAGTACACTCGAGGTTTGCTGTGTAAAATTTAATTAAAATGGCAAGTTACGGAAAGTGACCTCTGTCAAATCTTTTGGTCCCATTAAATCGAAAATTATATTTTGGAATTTATTTCCTTCTATGTGGAAGTTGTACGAGGTCTCTAGAGTAGCAGTCCTAAAATAAGGTTTGACCTTGTAGAACTTGTTGAGCCGGTCAGAGAAGCTGACAGATGAGTATCAAGAAGTTTGATCACCTGAGTTGATCTAATCGAGGTGGGTTTATTTATAAAACCTATCTATATTTGAGTTATTAACTCATAAATGTGATAGTCATAGTTAGAATATCCAAATTAAATATTTCAGAAATTATCTACTCAAGTCTCTGCTAGAGTAATAGTATTATACTGTTGTATAATTAATGAGAACATAGTATTATACTGCTGTATAATTATTGAGAACATAGATTATGCTTTGCCATAATTATTGAGAACATAGATTATGCTTCATCATAATTATTGAGAATATAGATAATGATTTATCACAATAAGCGAATATAGATTATGCTTTGACATAATTAAATAGAATAGATTATGCCTTGTCATAACTAAAGTCTATGGATTAAAAGTTAAGGTGTAGAGTTTAAAGTTCATAGTTTATAGATTAAGGTTAAACTTTATGTTTAAAGTCTAAAAGTCATAGTTTAAAGTTACAGTATATTAAATATTTATTGTGTATTGATTATACTTGTGTATAATGAGTTGTACTTTTTAGCTTGTGCTTTTAGTATTAAACTCAAGTTAAATAATGATTTCTGTTTAAGAAATATGAAGCATAATTAAACTAAGTTTGATAGAAGACTTAAAGGTTAGCATAGTTGCTGTATTAAGAGGATGATATAGTTTTATGCTTATGTCATATTATGAGCTTTATAGAGAACATAGATCAAAGGATAGGCAGGAACTGTGATTTCTTGCAGTTGTGATGTTAATCACTAAAGGTGTCACTGTGAGGTAACCCCTGCACACACACGTGATCTGGGCATCACTATAGGAGTTAATGCTAGGTAACCCCTGGTATACTCAGGGTCAATGCTAGGTGATCCCTGGTACACTCTTCTCGGATTAGCGAGGTAACTCCTCCCTTTTCCTATTAGCGACATGTCATAGAGTGCAGTAGACGACAGAAAGAGCTACAGGGTACCAAAGAGAAGTAAAAGGTTTGCAGAAATGGGAAGGGCTTTCCCGTTTTGCTTTCCATTATCTGTATTTATATTATGGATATTCTGTTACAGTTTTTATTAAAGATTGAGTTAAAAGTTTAACCCACTGAGTGCTTTAGTACTCACGCCCAAAATATTTTCAAAATGTTTTTCACAGGTTGAGATGCTGGAGGTGATGACTCGATGTACTGTTGTGGGTTGATCATGCTTTGCTGTCTCGTTCAGACTAAATTATTGCTTATGAGTATGTTGTTATGTGATACAATATTACTCCATTGTTTTCCGCTTAAACTCTGATACAGTTGCCCAATAGTATGATTGCATGCTATGTTTTATTTTTGGGCTTATCTGAATTGTATTCTTTATTTTAATCATGATAAATAAAGTCTCATTTCCATTTCATAAATCCAAGCATGTTTCATTACAGTCAGTTGGTCATATTTGGTTGAGTCTTGGATTCTATTTATTTTCCAGTTGACCTATGAATAGGTCTTATCTTGATAAACTGTTTCTGTCCTATGAATGGGACATAAAATAGTTTATTTGCCTCTGACCTATTGATGGGTCTTAGTTTTTGTGACCTATGAAGAGGTCCTGTTTATTTGAAGAGTCAGGATCCTATTTATTAATTGTTGGATTCTGCTTGAATTTGATTGGCCTATGGATAGGCATTCTTGACTTGATTGAATTAATTGACTTCGTTGATACGTTGAAAGACGTGGATTTCTTCCAGTTACAGAGGTTATGCTGCCCAAATTTCTGGGGAAAATAACCTATTCTTGTTCTAAAGACATTTAATTTGATTATTCTATATCATATTCCTTTTTAAGTGACACCCCGTCCCTCATTTATTTTTCTTTCGGGACTGGGATATTACTGAGGACCCCCTGGATTTGGAATTATGCTACCTTTTTCCTTCTATTATTCCCGTAATATCCCCGTCCTAATCCTCGGGACCGGGGTGTTACAGTTTGGGACCCCTGGGCTTCGGGTTCTTTTAGCCACTCCGACGCCCAAGTCAGTAAACAAACAATGTAGCAGTAACTAAAAAATAAAGAATTGAAGAGTTCAGGAATGATACTGTTTCAAGTGTATGGCGTTCCAGCTGTTGGCTATTGAGCGTCCTTCCCTCGATCGGAGTTTGTAAGCCCCGTTCCCTATGTTTGGTGTCTATTTGTGGTGTTTTGTTGCTTGATTTTGTATATTTCATTTGTATTTTCTAGTATTTTGTTCTAGTTTATCTATAGGTTTTGTGTGATTTTATTCTCTTGCTGCTCTTATGGTGGAATAAGCCATGTTTTGGAAAACTTGAGCTTTTGTACGCAATATTTTGATTTTTAGGCAATAATGTGACAAGGAGCAAAGAAGAGAACCGAAGAGGTGCACCCGGAAGGAGGAGCCAGGGGCCCCGCGGCCGCGCAAGCCCCACGGCTGCGCAACATGAAGACCAAGAAATCCCCGCGGCCATGCGAGGGTGCTCTCGGTGGAGACACCCCGCGGGCGCGCGCATTCCAACCCCTCCGCGGGCGCGCAAGTTGCTCTATTCACCCGATCATCGCCATTCTACACTCATCTCTCGCCTCCTCTCCTTGAATGTACATCTCCTTCTTTCACCATCTTGTGGCATGTTGGAAACTAGACTCTTGAGCCACCCTAATCTAAACCATAGAGGGATAGGGATTGATTACCCCTAATCTCACTTTGTAGACTTTTGCTCCCAACAAATCCTCCCCAAATCCCTGTCATTTAATGCTCCATCACCATCATCTTACCACCATCTTTTCTCTCTCCTACCACCATACCTCTCACCATAGCCTTCTATACATCTCTCTCTCTCTCTCTCTCTCTCTCTCATATGAATAATAGATTTTGGGATCATCATCCCATTCACTATTATTCCATTCAACCATCTCATTTTTCCAATTCTCTCACCACTCCATCTTCTCTACCATTCTCTCCATTCTCTCTACACACACACTACACACACTAAATCTCTACACCACCATTTCTCACCATTGACACCATCACCTTCACCTAAGAGAAGAGAAGAAAAGGAAGAGCAAGGGATCGAACCAAGGGAGACGGAGAAGAAATAAGACGGACCGACGACGATGAGCCATCCGCGGAAGCTAAGCTCGGAGGAGGTTTATCTTGTGTTTTTTCTTTACATTTCTTGGATGTATTTGAGGAGGTTGTTCCAAACTCTTGAAAGATACTCAATATTGTAGAAGTTTGAGTTATTTGCATTTGATTTATGAGATGACTTTCTTCTATGGTGTATGTGTTGTTTTAAGCATGTTTAGTGGCTAATCTCTCTATTAGGGGGTAGAGGATCGATGTGGTTTTGATCTATGCTTGTTCTTGTTGATTGTTATTGTTGGAATCGTGATTTTTCATGTTTAGGTACTTGATCACTACTTGAACGTTGATAGGATTTAGAGGAGTCTTGATTGTGAATCTAAATCCGGAAATTGGTTCCTTCGACGTTAAGTGGATGGGGTTCCTAAGCCTAATATGTCAATCTTGCATGTACGATATAGCTAAGAGAGGTTTAACGGATAAACGGTGACAGTAATTGAAGTTCAACTAATTGGAAGGGTCTATCGTATTTGTGAGAGTAGCGTTATCAACTTGAATAAAGCATAGTGATAAAACCATTGAGAGAATCTACACCCTAATATCTTAATCGAACTTATTTCCTCTAATCTTAATTTAATTTGTGTATTTGCATTTAATTGTCTTGCTTTATTATCTATTTTGAATTCCTAGCATAATCATCCTCAAACCCCCTTATTAGAATGTTTAGATTTTATTTTAGTTGTTTACTTGAAAGCATGTGTAGTCTTTAGATAATTCTTTCCTATAAAGTCTTCCTTGAGAGATTGACTCGGGTTAAGCTTATTGCGTCTACAATTGAGCGCGTCCAATTGCGGGTATAGTCCTAAGTAGTTATCTCGTGAGCATAAATCGGAAATATAAGTGTAAATTTGGACCCAATCACCCTACAACTTTCTCAATCTCACAGGGGCCTTCCCAGTTGGGAGCTAGTTTTCCAGCTCCGCTCTCTTTCGTGTTCTGGAACACTTTTCTTAGCACTCAATCTCCTGTTTTGAATGATCACAGCCTCGTGTTTCTATCGAAGTGCCTTCTTATCATCTGCTGGCAGGCAGTGATTTTCATTACGGCTTTGTCCCGAAGTTTGTCAATGATGTTGAGGTTGGCTTCGAGCTTGAAGTTATTCGCTTCATCCGGCCATTTAGTTCTTGCCGACCCTATTTCTACTTCTGCTGGGAGGACTGCTTCTGAACCATAGGTGAGGGCGTATACGGTCTCTCTTGTGGCGGTTCAAGCAGTTGTCCTATAAGACCAGAGGACCCCTAGGAGTTCTTCGACCCACTGTCCTTTATGTTCTGGGAGCCTTTTCTTCAGAGTGTTCAGGATTGTTTTGTTAGTGGTCTCGGCTTGACCGTTCGAGGCTGGATGCTTCGGTATGGAGAAAGTGAGCTTGATGTTCCAATGGCGGTAGAAATCTTAAAATTTTGAGCTTATGAATTGGGAGCCATTGTCGGTGACTATTTCTTTAGGGACTCCGAACCTGAAAATTACAAATTTCCAAAAAAAGCTTCGTACCTCGATGTCTCTTAGTCGCGCGAAGGCCTCTACCTCGGCCCATTTGGTGAAGTAATCCATCATGACAAAGATAAAGTATTTATGATTCGACCCCCTTGGTAACGTGCCAACGATGTCCATTCCACATTTCATAAATGGCCAAGGTATAGCTGCGGTGTGTAGAGGTTCTGGCAGCATGTGACTCATCTGGGCAAACCTCTGACATCTATCATATTTCTTGGCGTGACTTTTGGCATCTTCCCTTATGGTTGGCTAGTAAAAGCCGGCCGTTAATGCTCGGTTAGCCAAGCTTCTATGCCCTGAATGGTTTCTGCATTCACCGTTGTGGAGCTCGGTTAGGATGTACTTTGCTTGGGTCGGGCTTACACATTTCAAATAGGGTCTTGAGAAGGACTTCCTATACAGGGATCCGAAAATCATGGCGAACTTTGGAGCTTTTGCCTGGATCCGTCTTGCTTCAGTGGGCTCTTCGGGGAGTTTGTTTCCACATCGATGGGCAAGACCTCGGGATCGTCACCCTTCCATACGGCGGGCCACTTGGCGTATAGGACCTGGATGTTCTTGTTCTGATTAATCTGCATGGCTGATCCCAAATTAGCCAACACGTCGGTGTGGCGGTTTTCATCTCTAGTGATATGCTGAGCTTCGATCTTCTCGAACTTGGCTGCAGCCTGCTTTGCGACCGCGAGGTATGATACCATCCTGGAATCCTTTGCCTGGAATTTTCCTTCGAATTGGTTGATTATCAATTGTGAATCACTCATGATTCGAATCCTTTTAGCTCCTACATCAGCTGCCAAGTTCAATCCTGCTATAAGGGCCACGTATTCCGCTTCATTGTTGGTATCTTTGAACCCGCATCGGATAGATCTCTCTGTAATTATTCCTGCTGGACTGATCAGTACCATGCCCATGCCACTCCCCTTTGAAGTACTGGATCCATCAACTTGGAGGGTCCAGTACTTCAAATCTTCATCCTCGGTGTTCATCATTGGTTCTTCTTCTGGTTTGGCCTCATAAGAGAAATGGGCGATGAAGTCTGATAGGTCTTGGGATTTAATTGATGTACGGAGGACGTAGTGTATGTCATACTCCCCGAGTTTGATAGCCCATTTTGACAATCTTCCTGTAAGGTCTGGCTTCTTCAACATAGCTCTTAAAGGGAACTCTGTGACTACTTTTATTAAATGCCCTTGAAAATAGGGCTTCATTTTCCTCAAAATCCATCACAAGTGCTAAGCTAGCTTTTCAAGCTGCGAGTATCTGGTCTCATCGTCTAGCAGCGAGCGACTAGCATAATACACGGGGTGCTGCCTTCCTTCATCTTCTTTAACAAGAACTGCACTGACAGAGTTAGTAAAAACAGATAAATAGACAAGGAGTACCTCTCCGTCGATTGTCTTGGATAAAAGAGGTGGGGTCGAGAGATATTTCTTGAGGTCTTCGAGGGCCTTAGCGCATTCTGAATTCCACTCAAAGTCTTTGTTCTTTCGTAGAGTCTGGAAAAATGTCTGGCTTCTTTCTGAGTATTTGGATATAAAACGACTGAGAACTGCTAATCGGCCGGTCAGTTTTTGGACGTCTTTTGAGTTTCTCAGGTGCTGAATATTTCGAACCACTCTGATTTGGCTCGGGTCAGCTTCGATACCTCTTTTTGTTACGAGGTATCCCAGGAATTTCCCCGATGTTACTCCGAAGGCGACTTGGTGGGATTCAGCTTCATGATGTATTAACGTAGGACTTCGAAGGTTTGTTGGAGGTGCATGATATGGTCCTGAGCTTGTAATGACTTGACTAGCATGTCATTGATATATACTTCCATTGTTATTTTGATGAGCTCTTCGAACATCCGGTTTATCAACCTTTGGTATGTTGTACCTGTATTTTTTAATCCAAAAGGCATAACCTTATAACAGAACATACCTCGGTGTGTGATGAAAGCTGTCTTCTTGATGCATGAGGATCTAATTATATCTGGAGAAGGCATCCATGAAAATCATGAGTTCGTGACCTACCGTCGCATCAACCAGGGTGTCTATATGTGAGAGGGGAATGAGTCCTTGGGGCATGCCTGATTGAGGTCGGTGAAGTCTATGCATAGCCGGTTCTTTCCATTCTTCTTTTTGACCACCACGACATTTGCTAACCATTCTGGATAGTGGACCTCACGAATGTGGCCGTTCTTCAATAGTTTACCTACTTCATCGTCCACGATTTTGTTCCTTTCCGGGATGAACTTTCGTCTTTTCTGCTTTACAGGAATTTTTTCTGGGTCTACCTGCAATTTATGAGTTATAATGGAAGGTTCAATACCTGTCATGTCCTCAAATGACCATGCGAAGTAGTCATGGTGTTCCTTGAGGAATGCAATCAGTTGCTCCCTGATGTCCGATGTCAATCTGGACCCGATCGACACCTTGTGATCTGAGGGTTCGGGATGAATCTGCTGTTCATCGAGATCTTTGATCTCTGGTTCTTCATAGTTTCGATCTCCTATGCTCGCGGAAGTTGATCCAACCTCGATCTGGTTGACCTCGATGAATCCTTTCTGCTTGAAAGTGGAAACATAGCATTCTCTGGATGAGACCTTTTCTCCTTGACTGTTCGAACTCCCCATCGAGTAGGAAACTTTATGGCTTGGTGGTATGTCGAGGGTACCGCTCGGAGCTCATGGATCCATGGTCATCCCATAATCACGTTGTACGCTGAAGGTGCATCGATCACCTGAAACTTTGTGAGGAGGTTAACTCCCTCGATAAAAGTGGAGAGTGTGATCTCTCCTAAGGTCATTTTATGTTCTCCGCTGAAGCTGATGAGTGTTGTTGACTTCTTAACGATGTCCGTTTCTTTCACTTGCATTCCTTTCAACGTACTAAGGAAGATCACGTTAGAAGAACTCCTATTATCGATGAGAGTTTGTTTAATTAAGTAGTTCGAGATTAAAAATGAAATGACAAGTGCATCATGGTGTGGGCGTGAGAGTTCAGCTACTTCACTACTGGAGAAGCTGAGAGTGACTATTTCATCAGATTCGGCTTCCTTAGGGATACTCTCTGAATATTTGAGGGATCGGCAGTGTCTTTTTACTGAAGATTGCGACACGCCACTGACCTCTGAACCTCCGGCTATGCAGTTTAAGGTTCAATCGATCCTCAAAGGTTCTGGAGGCTGAGCTTCCGTACGGTTCTCTTTTCGATTCCAATTTTGCATTCCTTTCGGGGTCAGGAGGTCGGTCAGGTGCCCCCTTTTGAGAAGGTAGATCACTTCAAGTCTGAGTGCGATGCAGTCATTCGTTCGATGCCCATGATCATTGTGGAAGTCACAAAATTTGTTCCTATCTCGCTCGTTATCTGGTGTTCTCATCTTCGGAGGCCAATTCAGGTTTTGTCCGAGCCCTTTCATCGCGTTTACGACTTCCGAGGGTGTTATGCAGAGATTATATTCTAGTAGCTTCCTGTCTGGGCCCTCGGGTATTCTTCTATTTCTAGGGTCGAATCTGGGGTTACGTGGATAGGGTTCTGCTCGATATCTCTCATTTCTGATATGAGTTCTGGGCTCCTTGCGAGGTGGATCATTTCGGGGTTTAAACTTGGACGAATTCGCTTCATCTTCTTCTCATTTGATTTGTGCCCACGCTTTGGTGAGGACGTCTTCGATCGTCTTGCACGGATACTTGGTCAGTTCTTTGTAGAGGTCTGAGTCTCTTCTCAAACCCTTCCTGAAAGCCGACATGGCGGTGTCAATGTTGCATCCTGGGATCCCACACCTTCTCTCTGTTAAATCACCCTACGAAGCTTCGTAAGGTCTCTTCTGGTCTCTGACTCACTGTGTAAAGGTTGTCGGCATGTTTCTTGATCTTTCAGCTACTAGGGAACTGCTCGATGAACAAATCGTTGTGCTGAGCGAAGGTGGAGATCGATGAGTTCAGTAAATTTTTGAACCACTGGAGAGCAGGTCCGGAAAGGGTACTTCCAAATCCGTTACACATTCCGGCCGCCCTGCTCTGTCGCTGGATCAAGTTGGTGAACATTCTCTGCTTGTATTGTGCTATATGGTCATCGGGATTGGAGGTGCCATCGAACAATTTTATGGAAAGGAAGGCAAACTTCAGTGGCATCTCCACGAGGCTGATTTCGTCTGTAAAAGGAGAATTCGCGAAGCTTGTTGGGGCCGTCTTATGGATGGGAGCGGGGACCCCGGGGATTCGAGTAAGAATATCCTCTAGACGCTTCAGCTTGTTCTCAACCTCGATTCCAGGCTGGTTTTCGGTACCTTCGAACCCAGGAGGGGGTCCAAGATAAGGGTCGTTGCGGCCCTCTTTATTTATTTGTTGTTGTTGGTCCTCGCTAGTACCTGCAACGTTTTGGTTACCAATTTCGTTAGCAGAGTTTAAGAGTACCTGTTCATGTAGGTGGCTGGTCGTTCAGATTCGTGGGAGTTATCGGGGAAGTCTGTTGGGAACTTGATTGGAAGGAGTGAATGCTTCCATCCGAGCTTTCAGGACCGAATTTTCCATTCGAATGGCTGCAAGCTCCACAATGGTGGAGTCGAGTTGTTGCTGGATCGCCCGCAACACCTAGGCAACGTCTCCGCTTCCTCCTGTAGGGGGGTTGCGGACGGTTTCTCTCTCTGGTTATGTTGAGGCTTTGGAGTCGTACCGCTTCGGCCGTCAGCAGTCATGTTCGATATGGTCAATCAGAGCCCCACGGTGGGTGCTAAAATGTAGAGAATTAGCCTCTACATCCATCATAATCCACCTTTACGAAGTGCAGATCAAAAATCAATATAAATATTTATACAACGATTGTTTGAAGAAATGCATAAAGTTGTTCAGCAAAAAACATGAAGTATTTTTTCATAGAAAATTAAGTCGAGGCCACGTCCCTGACTTTAGCAGCACCTCCGCTATCTTCACCATCAGCGTCCCTGATAAGCTTGCCCCTCTCACGAACCTCCACCTCTTTCACAGCTTCGACGTCGACCCCGACAGTGCGGCCATTCTCTTATGTCTCGACCTCTTCCTCAGCTTCGAGGAAGGATAAATCGAGATCTGGCATATTTTCCTTAATGGCCTCTACGAAAGCCATCCCACCTTCTTAGTAAAGAGTCTCCTTGAAGGGAATGAAGTCGGTAGACTCCAGTATGACATTAAAATCAAGAGAGGCCTCTAAGTCCCTGATCCTGGCCTGCGTAGTGGCTAACGAAGCCTGAAGTCTGCCCTTCTCAGTCTTAGCCCTGACCTGAGCCTCGAGGCTCTTGTCCAGCAACACCGTGGCCCCTGCAGCTTCCGCCTTAGCCGCGTCCGTCTTCACCGAGATGGCCGACTTCTTATCAGCCATGTCCCTCCTTTCCTCAGCCACGTTCTCCAACTCCTCGGCCAGTTCAGAAACCCTCTTCTACAGTCCCTACTCGTGGCTTGTAAGGCGCTGGCGGAGGTAGAACTGACTAAACGGCACCTACAATGAACAACGAGAAGGGGTCAAAACCTAAAGTTCAGAACCATGAGTGTATATAAAAAATAATGAAAATAACCTTGGCCATTTGGTTAAAGGAGAGGAAATTCCTGCTGCTCAAGGCTATATTTCTCATATGCCTCGAGGGTGACAAGGCCAGCAATGGACTTCTGAACATCCGTGATGAAGGGTATGAGGGAGACTGTTTAGGAGCTAGAATAAGCGCCAGGACAGGAGCAAGCATGGTAAAGTCCTTCGACTTCTTCGGCGGAGGCGTAGGTAGAGGGCTTGCATCCCTATCATTTGCAAGCCTCTTCACTCCAGAGGAAGAGGAGGTTCCGATCTTAGCAGTGGCCGATGCTTTGACTTTGGCATCGGAGGGTTTTATTTTAAGCTCTCCCAGGTCCTGCCTTCAAGTCTAAAGCTCCACGAGGTCTGCTCTCACAACCTCATAAGCTCTCTAGGACCTGCCTTCAGGTTTGGAGCTCCACGAGGTCTGCTCTCACGACCTCATAAGCTCCCCCAGTACCTGTCTTCAGGTCTGGAGCTCCACAAGGTCTCCTCTCACGACCTCATAAGCTCCATAGGGACCTGTCTTCAGGTCTGGAGCTCCACGAGGTCTGCCCTCGTGACCTCAGAAGCTCCTTCGGGACCTGTCTTGAGGACCAAAGCTCACGAAATAGGATTTCGCAATCCAAGACCCTTCTAGGGACTTATTCCTGGACATTATTCAAAAGCCAATTAAAGATCAGCATCTAAACGTAGGGCTGAATCGAGATAACGACTAAAGATGACGCTGACATTCATTACCCGATCCTTGAAATACAAGAATCAAGTAATGAGGAGCTAACTGTAAAGGCCCTATTTCTGCATAGGCCCAGAGATCAGGCCCATGGCCATTTTGAAGGTCTAAAGAATTGAAGAGGTCGACACCTCGTGATCAATATCTCGGGGTTGACACCTCGAGGTCGACGCCTCACTAATTAAGGTCCAGAAGTCTAAAGTAAGAGTCCACAATTGAGTAGACTCCTGAAAGAGACCAGGTCCAAGTATCCATTGAAGATATGTTAGACCCTGTTAAAAATCCTAAAGAAGATAAAGTTGATCCCCTAAAAGTCGGGAAATCGGTTAAAGACCATTAATATATATATATATATATATATCCACACTCTTGATAACAGGAAAAAACACAGAATAATCATCTATCATTCGTGCAACATATATTTTTGACTCATTCACAAGCTTTCATAACGCGATCCATCATGCGCCATATCATAATTCTCTACGGCAATAGAGTTTGACCCCCTCCAATAGCCAACTATCATTTACCATTCAACTTATTATTATTGTTATTCATTTTTCATCTCTATTAATATGATTCTGACTTGAGCGTCAGAATCCATTCGATCGTCAACCCCCCGACGGTCCTCCGACTTCACGTGTTTTTTATCTTGTAGGTTGCCAGAGCCTGAACTCGAAGAACGATCAATTGTAGAGTTTTTTAACCTCTACAATATATATATATATATATGTGTGTGTGTGTGTGTATATATATATTATACGTATATCAACACAATCTAAAAATATACTATTAATATCTTTTTATGAATTAGGTATTGCAATATACATACACATATATTTTCTAATAATAAACGTAATTATTATAGAATATTATTGTATTATTTTGTTTCCTTGTATATGTGTGTCTATATTAGGAATAGATTTAACCTAATTCTCTGTAACCCTAGTTTCTCTCCCTATATATATGAGAGTTCTCTTATTGTGAATATACACTACTACATACTTTTCTCTCCATATGTTTATTACTCTACTATTCTACATGATATCAAAATATGATGATGTTTGCGTTCAGCAACTCCATTTTGTTGAGAAGTATGAGAATATGAAGTTTGATTGATTATCTCATATGAAGCACAAAATGTAGAAATATACATTTGTATAAACTCAAGAGCATTATCAATGCGAAGAATACGCACAACAACGGAATATTGAGTTTTAATTTCTTGATAAAAAGATTGGAGTACATTAGGGACTTCAGTTCTTTGTGTAAGTAAATATAACCAAGTCATACGAGAATAATCATCAATAAAAATAAAAAAAAATACTTGAAACCCCCTCTAAGCTCAACCCGACTAGGACCCCAAACATCACAATGAATAAGTTCAAAAGTAAAAGAACTACGTTTATCAACCCAAGGAGGAAAAGATGTGCGATGGTGCTTGTCTAACTCACAAGTCTCACACTGAAAACTAGTAGACTCAATAGAAACTAAACTTCTATGGTTGGCAAAAGAAGAATGACCAAGACGATAGTGCCATTGATAGAAAGACACAGTAGCAGAGAGAGCTTGAGAAGAAACAGGTGCAACCGAATCCAAATAGTATAAGCATGAACGCTCATGTCCTCCATCAATCATCTAGTTCATCTGCAGGTCCTAAAAAACACAATAAGAAGGATAGAAGGTGACAAAACAATTGTGAGTTTTGGTGAGATGACTAATAGAGAGCAAACTTATTGGAAAATTAGGAGCAAACATAACGTTATCTAGAGTAAGATGAGTAGTAATCTCGACAACACTAGTTCTAATGATCGGAGAACATGTGCCATCAACAAGACGAACAGGAGGTAGAGAACAAGCAGAAAAAGAATTGAAAAAAGATTTGCTACCAATAATATGGGTAGTAGCACCAAAATCCAACATCTAAGACTTACCATGAGACACAGCAAACGTACCCGCAGTAGTAGAGGGATAGAGGGAAGGACTGAAGATGTGTCTGTAGTAGCGGAAGAACTCGACCCAACAGAGTTTACCCATTCTGGTTTCCCAAACTTTGCCCAACACCTCTCAAAAACATGGTTGGAATGACTACAATGAATACAATGGCGATCATCGGGTCCATGGCCGCGGCCTCGACCATGACCTCATTCACCACCACCACGTCCACCATTAAAACCACGACCTTAAGCAACCATGGTAGAGTTATCAGTGTGGCTAGGATCAATTCGGCTGGTGGAGACACGGAGAACATGAGAAAATGCATTAGTTAAGGTGGGAATGTTATCGCTAGATAGTAAACTATCACGAGTCGATCGGAGATCAGCATTGAAACCCGATAAAAACTTCACCACCATGAATTCCTTCCACTACGTCACCCGTGGTACTTGAAACTTGTGACTTCTCTTTCTTTGACAGATAATGTTTCTTGTCAGTGGGTGTTTACCTTAAAATACCATGCCGATGGTACTATTGATTGGTACAAGGAAAGTCTTGTGGCTAAAGGATATATTCAAACTTATGGTATGGATTACTTTGAGATAGTTTCCCCTACTGCTCGTTTGAACTCTATTCGTATTTTATTCTATCTCGATGTCAATCTTTCTTGGTCTATGTATCAGCTTGATGTGAAGAATGCATTTTTCTATGGGGACTTGAGTGAGAATATCTTTATGGAGCAATCTCCGGGGTATGTTGCTCATGGGGAGGATACTACTAAGGTTTTCTATCTTAAGAAGGTTATTTATGGTCTCAAACAAAGTCCTAAAGCGTGGTTTGACAAATTCAGTAATGTTTCTCGATGTTATTGGATTTAAGCAAGGCAAGGCTGATCATTCTATTTTTTTGCAACATTGCACAAGTAGGATTGTTGTAATCATTGTGTATGTTGATGACATTCTGATTTCTAGCAGTGATAAACAAGGGATTGAAGAAACTAAGAAGTACTTGCAACAACATTTCGTTATAAAAGATATGGGACGTCCCAAGTATTTCTTAAGGTTTAAAATTGCACACATCAAGTCTGATATTTCTATATGTCAGCAGAAGTATGCTACTGATGTTCTCAAAGAACTAGGATTGCTAGGTACAAAGCCAGCTGACACTCCTATGGATATTAATCTGAGCATTTGGGATGATGATGGAGAATCATTTAAAGACAAAGCTAGGTACAGACGGCTTGTTGGCAAACTTATCTATTTGACTATAACAAGGCCTGACAACTCATTTGTAGTTAGTTTGGTTAGTCGCTTTATGGATAATCCCAGACAAGTTCATTGGGATACTGTTATTCGGATTCTTAAATACATCAATAAGTTTCCACGTAAATGATTATTGTTAAAGAAGAATGATCATCTTAAGATTGAAGGATATTCTAATGTTGATTATGCTGGTTTAAAGACTGACAGACGATCTACGTCTGGCTATTGCACTTATCCGGATGGAAATCTAGTTGCATGGTTAAGTAAGAAACAACACATTGTTGCTAGATCTTCTGCCGAGGCTGAGTATAGAGCTATGGAACACACTACTACCGAGATGATTTGAGTGAAGAATCTTCTTGAAGAATTGGGGTTCACTTACAATGAACCTTTACTGATGCACTATGATAATCAAGCAGCTATTTACATTGCAAATAATCCAATTTTTCATGAGAGGACTAAACATATAGAAGTTGATTATCACTTTATTCGTGATTGTGTCATGAGCCAGATGATTGCTACTCCATTCACTTCTTCATCCAATCAAATTGTAGATATTTTTAAAAAACCTTTGGTGGGAAAATGTTTCTCTGAACTTTCTAAGCTGGACATGATTGATATATATGCTCCACCTTTGGGGGAGTGTTATAGAATATTATTGTATTATGATGTTTCCTTGTATATGTGTGTCTATATTAGGAATAGATTTAACCAAATTCTCTGTAACTGTAGTTTCTCTCCCTATATATATGAGAGCTCTGTTATTGTGAATATACATTACTACATATTTTTCTCTCCATGTGTTTATTACTCTAATATTCTACACTAATTAATGAAATTTAGTTTCATTGATCACGAATTAATGTATTTATTAAATAATTTGATTGTAATAAAACAAGTAACGGCCAATCATAAATCTAACGGCCAATTTGATTGTTAGTTAATTTTTTTATCTATAATTGTATTAATTGTAGAATTATATTGAACATCGAATGTCGTCAATTCAAAGATTCAATTTTTCAACATCAAATGATTGTTACAATTAATTAGTGAGAGTGATTAACGGTCGTTTAAATTTATTTTGATTACTACAATTAAATAATTTTAAATGATTGAGCACAATTTTAATTGATACCACAACTTTATAAATAGTCGTATTCTAAATATTAAGCACATCAAAACAAAACCAATGATATAATCTATAGTGAAAGTTTTGTTCAAAATCATGAATATAGTGCAAATCAATAATTTTTATTGTCGAAGAAAGAAAGAGGAAACAAATTGAGAATTAAAAAATTTGTAGTTAGTGGTTTTGCTAACTCTCTATTCAAGATAGAATTTGATATTGTTGATTGACTCCATTGGCTAAATATTTTCGCTAAATTAAGCTGGGAGATGGAACAATTGTCGATTGAGTGTTTCAGGGATGAAGTCAAAAATTAATCTGGAGTTTGAGATGGCAATAACAAGTTGGTTAGTATTTTTCCCTTTGATGATTAATTATTTAGCTCATGTTTTAATTAGAAGTTTTTTGTTGAGATTTTTTTGTATTGCAGTTCTTAAATTATATATTTCACCAAATTATTAATTTTCAATTCAATTCATGTGAATACTTCGAAAATTATTAATTATTGCATGAATTCTAATTTTATAATATTTAATATTTTACATAGTATGTGTATTTTGGAATATTTAGGGTTTTGTAATTCTTTTAAATTTTATAAAATTAATCTTTTACCTCCAATAATTTTAGTTTGCGTTGATAAAAGTATAAAATAAATTAATCAATTCAATTCTTACATTATGAATTTTATTTAAATAATAAATTAATATAATATTGATCCTAAATTTTCTATATAGTTTAACAAAATTAATTGCTCGACTCACATTCATTTTTGACTGAATAGTTCTAATAGCAAATAATGGGAATATATCAAGTTCTAAAAATATTTATATTGTACATAAATTAATTATAATAGAATTAAATAAAGCACAAGGGCACTTCAGGATGTCGAGTCTGGCGAAAGAGGCTTTTTTCCTAGCATTTCAAGCATAATCCAAGCCAGAAAAATCAATTAGAGGCACAAAGAACTTCTTCAGTATTCATCCTACATTCAGGAGGCAGAATAGGCATATCGGAGATGGATGAAGCTGACTATATAATGTCGTGCCCACATTGCTCGTGCAGACTCGACCATAGGTCTGAAATGGGCACATGCGGAAAAACCAAAATTCAGTTGGAGTGGAAGAGCCGTGAAAAATAGATGCAGATCTGATGAGAGTTGGTGCTAAGCTAGACTCCTAAGAGGCGGGGAATTAAAAGATAAACTCAATCCCTAAAAAATAGGGATTTGATCAACGAACTGGATAATGTTTATCCAGTCAGTTATGATGGGCATGTTAATCCCAGAAGCCAGTTGAAGCCCCCCGCCTGTAGGGGAAATTCGAATTCGAAAATGTATCTATTTAAACTTGTTTTATTTTCTGGAAATGCATGCTTTTGAAGTCTGGAACACTGCTACAATATTTTATTTTCTGCATTTCACATTCAGTACACTACTTAGGCAGCAAGAACAATCCATAGGCCTTAAGGTATTGGAACTTAGGTTATGTTTATGATTCTCAACATTGGAGTTGAGATTTTTCCAATTAATTTAGTAAGTTTTTCATTTATAATATGTCTTTCATTTCTGCAATTTTTGTTTTATCTAACATGAGTGACTAGATCCTTTAATTCTGGTGTTTGAACAATAGAAATGGTTTAAGTATAAATATGGGCTCCTGAGGCCGAAATGGGCATATTAATGCATGATAAATTTATGTCGATTCTTGATCCTGTTCCACATGACCGTGTGTTGGTTCATATAGTAATAAGGGAATTGAAATGCCCAATGTGGCTGATCAGTCGTTAGACATAGAAGGCACACCACTATTAATTGAATTGGCGAATCATGATCATGTGTTGGTTCATATAGTAATAAGGGAATTGATGGTTTGTTGTGGACACATGAGGAATCGGTAAACACAATAAACATGGGTTCATCTAGGGTACACTCCTATCTATTCATTTACATCTCTTTGGAAAATCGGGGGTTGGGTGATAGGTTAGGGGTTTATTTGACGAGGAATCACTTTTAAACTTTAAATGAAAGGATGATAAGGAGACGCAGAGAGGAATCCAGTCTCCATAACTGGGTGACTTAACATGCATAAAAATCATTATGCCAATGATTGAGTCATTTTTATTTAAATCAAATTCTAGTTCAAATACCGGAACCTTTATTATTTGATATTTTCTTTAGTGTTCTTCTGCAGATTTAATTTCCAGTAAAGGTGACAACAAACCAACCCCCTTTTGTGATTGGTTACTCAATGGTAAAATCACAACAACACTCTGTGTGATTGACCCATACTCATGAGCTAGCTACGCTTGCTGTGGGCACAAGAGTTACAAATTCATTTTGAACGCGAAACGACTGCACGTTAGTGTACTTGCACAAATATAAAATATTCAAAGTGTCTCTCTCTCGCTCAAATAGAATAAAAATTGGATTGAAAATGAAGAAAACATTAACACCACCATTAACCCTCAATCAATAAGCGGTATCTCTCACGTAGGGATAACAATGGATAAGGTATGAATAGGATATTACGGTACCCATTTTCATATCCGTATTTTAAAAAAATACTCTGTTGAGAAAATTATTGGGAAAAACTATTTGAGTAGCCCAACTGATGGTTTTGATGAAATGTCAAAACATATGCAATAGTTTTATGAAAAACTGCAGGTTATTTAAAGCTAGAACTCAGGAATAATGACCAACTAAGACTTCAAACCTCAGCTTAGCTGAAGCGAGAGTCAGTTGTTCTGAAACATGGTCAACCATCTTAAAAAGATGTCTCAATCAAGCCAGTCAGAATCAACTCTTCAAAGCTTAAGAAAAGCTAAAGGATGAAGAGAACATTGAAGATTGGTAGGCATCCACATATAAGTAATCATCAGTCTAGCTAAAGGCCAAGAAAGACTGATGAGCGAAGAGCCAGCTTGAAAGCTTAAAACTAAACTGATCAAAGATCAGTCAGTTAAACAATAAACTGATTAAAGATCAGTTAGTCGGGAGAAAAGCTCAAGTAAATTCGACCCAACTCTGAACTGATCAAAGATCAGTTCAATGGGAGAAAAGCTCAACAGAGAAGCCGACTGGAAGTCCAGAACTGAAAGTTTGTAAAGCTTAACAGCTAAAGATCAAGGCAGCTGAACTGGACCATCCCAGGACTGAAGCTTGAGGCAGCTGAGCAACTGCCAAACTGGACAATTTCAGAGCTGAAGGCCGAGACAACTGAAAGCCCATCAGCTAAAAGTCCAAAGCTGATAGCCGAAATATCTGCTCTCTTTGACAAGCAGCCAATGAAGATCCTGACAGGAAATCTTGGAAAGATCCTGATGATGTTAGAGCATAAGTCATTAAGTTCAACGGCTAGCTCATTCAAAGCTTCAAATGGCTAAAAACATTAAAACTGCCACCGGTGAAATCAAATTAATCACCAATCTCAACGGTCACTAAGATCACTCTTCCATAAAAGAGTGCGAATCTCATTCATGTGTAAGACTTTTCACGCACAAGACTTTTGCAAAACTAACTTTTGCTATTTTGCAGAATCAGAATTTCTTTCTCCCTCTCCACAACTCAAAGCTGAAATCTCTTAAGTGAGAAAAGTACAAACCGAGAAGGCGTGCTTCAAGTTCCAAGCAAGCAACTAGGTGACGCAGAATTCCAACCGGAGCAACGCTTCTCAGTTCAGTTCTTAAAAGATCAACCATTCAGCTCAAGTTGAAGGAGCATTCCAGGTTGATAACAGATTCAAGATTGTCTTCTTGAAGATCGAGAGAGCTGTAAAATATTTTAAAGACGGGCAATAGTACCTAAAGTCTCAGTGAGCAGTTGGGACTGGTAAATGTGAGTTGTTGACCCAGAAACCGACTGAGGAGGAGCTTGTACTGACGGGTTCATTCTTCAGGGACAACAACAGTTGGAAAGGAGGCCGTGCGGTTTGAAGGGTGCTATTTTCAGGTCCAACAGAATTTTTCACTGTGTAACTGTAATAAAGAAACTTTACACTTGCATAGTGGATTGCCCTTCTGCGGAAAGAAGAGAGGTTGTAGAAACAGGAAGCTTCGAACCTCTATAAGTCTTGTGTGTGCTGTACTTTATGCTCTAAGCTTTTTCATGTTCTTAAACTGCACACTATAAGCACACAAGCTGCACTGACAGACTAAGTCTTCCAGCTATCAGTCTTAACTGATCAGCTCACAAGCTAAGGTCTCGTCAAGCTCACTTACTCAACTGCATAGATAAATTGTCTAAAACGAGTCAGGGCCCTATATATTCTGAAATTAGTTTAAAGTTTTTTAGTCAGTTTATTCACCCTTCATCTAAACTGACATATACTCGCACTGGGACCAACAAGTGGTATCAAAGCGGTTGATTCTAAGGATCAGTCATCTCTGCAGATCATTTTAATCAGATCTATTTATATGTACTAACATTTCAAGCTATGGGAAACCATAAGCTACCTTTTTTTTCAGCTTTGAATTATGAAAATTGGATCAGAAGGATGAATGCCCATCTGTGCTCAATTCACGAGAACATGTGAGAAGTCATTGAAGATGGTCTAATCATTATAATGATGGACAATGAAGCCCATGTCATGGATGTCAACTACCCGACTAGGATCCCAAAACCAACTCATCTTCTCACAGATGAAGAAAAGAAGTTGAAAAATCTAGAGTTTGTTGCTCAAGCAGCATTATTCCAAACTCTAGATGAGGATCGCATGAAGGATATGAAGAATTGCAGAACCTCTAAGGTGATTTGGGACTTACTTGTAGATCTATGCAAAGAATTCGGGGCTATTAAAGGAAACAAGCTCCAGCTCGCGGTTGACAGATATGAATCCTTCAAGATGCAACTGGAAGAGACCATCTCAAGCCTTGAAACAAGATTTCTAGGCATAATCAGTGAGATGAATAATCTGGGAAGAAGTTATCCCAATTGTGAGATGAATTCGCAGATTCTCGACAATCTCACAGAAGAATGGGATATGAAACTAATTGCTTTCACAGAGTCGAGAGACTTGAATAGCATTACACGTAGAGAAATGTTTGGATCTCTCAAGGCTCATGAATACAGCCTGAATCGAAAGAGAGAAGCATCCACTTCTTCATCTCATGATGCTTTTTTCTACACTGAAAGAAATCGGTTCAGAGAAGCCTGTGGAAGAAATAACTTCCGTCCAAGAGGCTCACCTACCAGAGAGAATCTAGGTAAGATCAGTGACTGACCGAAGAAGAGAGTCAGCCAATAAGAAAGAGATCCTGACTGAGGATATAAACGAGCAAATATAGTCAATGACAAAATTGCTGGAAAAATTGAGAAAAGTCAGAGATCAACAATCAGTTCAATCCCAAGCTGATGATGCTGCTAAAGGAGAAAGAAGGCAGCAGCCAGCTGAACAACTTGCTGAACAATTCAGGGTGGCTAACCGAAACATAGAAGAATGTTTCCACTACCATAAGAAAGGGCACTAGAGATATGAGTGTCATGAGCTTCTTGAAGATAAAAAGGCCAAAGTGAGGAGAAGCTTCTTCAAAAGGAAAGCAATGATAGCTAACTCTAAAAATGCCATGCTAGAAGATTTAGACTACCTATCTGGAATCGACTCAGATGGATACAGCTCAGATGATGAAGCTTTGATTTGCCTCATGGCCAACAAGGATGAAGAGGTTAGTACAACTGACTCCATAACCTCTTTCTATTATATACATGAACTGAGTAATGAAAATGAAAGATTGAAAAGTCTTGAAGCGCAGTCAACTGAAATGGATCAACTGAAGCTGAGAAATGCTGAACTGGAAGCTGAGAATGAGAAACTTGAGCTAGAAATCCTTGAAAAAAAGGAATTAACTCTCAAATTCAAGAAGGGATCCCAGACACTAGATAAATTCTAAGTCATCAAAGAGTCAAAGTTGGGAGTCCAGGGCTGGGGTACAGCAAGTACACTGCTGCAGAGAAGGGCAAGGAAGTTATTCAGAGCTGTGAATCTGGAATCCTAAAAGGATTCACAAGACCAGCTCATTCACCCCCAGTTGAGGAATCAAAAGATAAAGGTATCTTGGAGACTCCTCAAACTCAGACCAGAGATCAGACTGATCAGTCAAGAAAGTCGACTTGAAGACAATAAGTCTTTTAAAGGCTTACTGCTCAGCCAAAGCCACCAATTTAACATAGACCAGCCTATCAGCCCAGATCCTCGCTCGATCAAAATTGAAAGCTCATTCAAGGCCAATCTTTCAACAAAGGCCTTCATTCCACTCCAGGTCATCAGCTCAACTGAGACCTGAAGTTCACCCAAGGCCAGCCTATCGGAAAAGGCCATCAATTCAAAATAGATCTTCGGCTTAACAGAGAGCTGCAACTTCCTCAAGGCAGGCCCACCATCAAAGGCGAACTGTGCATCAACCTGGGAGTTTCATTAATCCTAAGAGAAATGTGCACACAACATTGTATTATGCACGATAGCATAATCCAATCTCTCTGGACTTCACTCTAAGTGACCTTGCAACCCAGTATGATGAGTATTTAAACTCAAGGGATGAACCAAAAATCAATCCCAATTATAGCTGGCTTGGAAAACGGCCATTTCACAAAGGCCAAAAAGCTCAAAGTCACAGGCCCATCAAAAACTGGCCAAGAGAAGGAGTAACAAGGTTATAAGATGAGAGGATATTAGTTGAAGTATTTTATCCTAACACTCATCGGAGGTATAGATCAATGCACCCAACTCTCAGTCGAAGAGTTACTAGGAGTTCAAAATTGATCAGGAAATCAAACTCTGAAGGATCTCTTAATCATGGAAAGCTAAAAGTGTGGCGTATGTGGATTCCTAAGTATTTGATTAACCTCTCAGGACCCAATATTATGCGGGTACCTAAAAATTAATTTTTATTTTGCAGGGAAAGAGCATCCTATCCAAGAAAAAGAGCAAAGATACTTGGTATCTGGATAGCGGGTGCTCCAAGCATATGACTAGAGATAAGAATGATCTCGACGGTTATAAAGAGGTTAAGGACCACTAGCCACTTTTGGAGACAACTCAAAGAGTCGAACCATCGGAGAAGGGTTGGTTGTCAAAGGGAAAGTTGTCATCAATGGAATGTCAAATGTTGAAGGACTGAAGCACAAGCTGCTAAGCATCAACCAACTTTGTGATAATGGGTATTCGGTTGACTTCAACAACAGCTCGTGTGACATCATAGACAAGTCAACTGGAGCCATACTCCTGGCTGGAGTAAGAAAGGGCAACATGTATATTGTTGACTGATCAACCAGATATTTAGAAGCTTGCTTTCTCTCCAAATGATCAACTGAAGCAAGCTAGCTATGGCATTGACGACTGAATCATCTCAACTTCAAAACGATCAACTACTTGGCCAAGAAAGAGTTAGTTGAGGAGCTTCCCAAGGAGATCTACAAGAAAGCTGGAGTCTGCGGACCATGCCAGAAAGGGAAGCAAGTAAGGTCTTCATTCAAGAATAAAAGCCATCCTCAAGGAACAACTGACATTCTCCAGTTGCTACACATAGACCTGTTCGGACCAGTAAAGCTACCAATCCCCATGGATAAGAAATTTACTCTTGTAGTAGTAGATGACTACTCAAGATATACCTGGGTGAAGTTCCTGAGAAGTAAGGATGAGAATTTTGAAAATCTATCAACTTTGATCAGAAGGTTGCAAACTGACAAAGGAAAATGAGTTCAAAGGATAAGATCCGACAATGGAACTGAGTTTGTCAATTGAAGCTAGTTTTAGCAAATCCCAATTGGATGCAGAACTCCACAAATCTAGCTTCTGACAATGGCTTGGTGAAGATTTCAGCTATCTACTTCTCCGTGTTAACATATTTGATGCATATGTCTTTCTTCTCGATGTGATCTCTGATGAAGTGGTGCCTGATATCAATGCGCTTCATCCTTGAATGCAATACTGGATTTTGAGATATTACAATAGCACTATTGTTATCACAGTAGATTGGCACTTCTTCAGTCTCCACCTTATAATCCTTCAACTGTTGCTTCATCCAAAGGATCTGCGCATAATAGCTTCCAGCGGCTACATACTAGGCTTCAGTTGCTGACGTGGAAACTGAATGCTGCTTTTTACTAAATCAAGATATTAGTATGTTCCCAAGAAACCAACATGTTCCACTGGTGCTTTTTCTGTCGATCTTGCATCCTCCAAAGTTTAAGTCTGAATAGCCGGTTAGACTCAAGCTATCATCTCTGGGATACCATAACCCAAGATTTATGGTTCCTTTGAGGTACTTCATGATCCTTTTTGATACTTCGAGATAGCTTTTCTTTGAATTGGCATGGAACCTTGCACACAGTTCGACTGAATAGGAGATGTCTGGTCGGCTGGTAGTTAGGTAGAGAAGGGATCCAATGATTTCTTTGTAGTGCGTTTGGCTGATTGATTCTCCTTCTTCATCGAGGGTCAGCTGCACTCATGTGTTCATTGGAATCTTGAGAGTTTTTCCCTCATTGGTTCTAAACTTCTTAACAAGCTCTTTGGTATACTTAGTTTGACTGATGAAGATTTCATCTTCCAGCTGCTTCACTTGGAGTCCTAGGAAGAAAGTCATTTCTCCCATCATGCTCATCTCGAATTCGCTTTGCATTAGTTGAGCAAATCGAGTGCAGAGATCTTTACTCTTTGATCTAAAAATTATGACATCCACATAAATTTGGACCATTAAAATCTCAGCTGATCATTCTATTCTAAATAGAATACGATCGATGACCCATTTCTGAAACCCATTCTTTAGTACGAATGTTGTGAGGGTTTCATACCAAGCTCTTGGCTCCTGCTTCAAACCATATAGAATCTTTCTCAGCTTGTAGACTTGATCTCCAATTTCAAAGCCTGGAGGTTACTCGAAATAAACATCATCTTTGAGCCAACTCTCGCTTCAGCTAAGCTAAGGTTTGAAGTCTTACTTGGTCGTTATTCCTGACTTCCAACTTTGAATAACACTAAACTGATTAAAGATCAGTTAGTTAAGAGAAAAGCTCAAGTAACTTCGAGCCAACTCTCAACCGATCAAAGATCAGTTCAATGGGAGGAAATCTCAACAGAGAAGCCGACTGAAAGTCCAGAACGGAAAGCTTGTAAAGCTAAGCAGCCAAAGATCAAGGCAGCTGAACTGGACCATCCCAGGACTGAAGCTTGAGGCAGCTGAGGAACTGCCAAACTAGACAATCTAAGAGCTGAAAGCCGAGACAGCTTAAAGCCCATCATCTAAAAGTCCAAAACTGATAGCCGAAATATCTGTGCTCTCTAACAAATACTCAATCAAGATCCTGATAGGAATCTTAGAAAGATCCTGATGATCTTAGAGCAAAAGTCATAAAGTTCAACGACTAGCTCATTCAAAGCTTCAAACGGCTACAGGCATTAAAACTGCTGCTGGTGAAATCAACTTAATCACCAATCTCAAAGGTCACTAAGATCACTCTTCTATATAAGAGAGTGAATCTCATTCATGTGTAAGATTTTTCACGCACAAGACTTTCACAAAACTAACTTTTGCTATTTTGCAGAACGAGCTTTTCTTTCTCCCTCTCCACAGCTCAAAGCTTAAATCTCTTAAGTGCAAAAAGTCCCAACTGAGAAGGTGTGCTTCAAGTTCTGAGCAAGCCGCTAGCTGACACAGAATTCTAGCCAGAGCAAAGCTTCTCAGTTCAGTTCTTCAATGATCAACCATTCAGCTCAAGTTGAAGAAGCATTCCAGGTTGATAACAGATTCAAGACTGCCTTCTTGAAGATCGAGAAAGATCTAATATCTTGTAAAGATGGGAAATAGCATCTAAAGTCTCAGCGAGTAGTTGGGACCAGTAAGTGTGAGCTGTCGACAAAGAAATCGGCTGAGGAGGGGCATGTACCGATGGGTCCGTTCTTCCGGGACAGCAACAGTTGGAAAGGAGGCCGCGCTCAGTTTGAAAGGTGTTGTTTTCAGGTCCAATAGAATTCTTCACTATATAACTGTAATAAAGAAACTTTACACTTGCATAGTTGATTGCCCTTCTGCGGAAGGAAGAGAGGATGTAGAAGCAGGAAGCTTCGAACTTCTATAAGTCTTGTGTGTGTTGTTCTTTATGCTCTAAGTTTTTGCATGTTCTTAAACTGCACACTATGAGCACACAAGCTGCACTGACAGGCTAAGTCTTCAAGCTATCAGTCTTAACTGATCAGCTCACAAGCTAAGCTCTCGGCAAGCTCACTTACTCAACTGATCGGTGCACAGATAAATTGTCTAAAGCGAGTCAGGGCCCTATATATTCCACCATCAGTTTAAAGTTTTTGAGTCAGTTTACAGTGAGCATAAAATTAGTAATATCTAACTTTTCTGATAAATTTAATAATATTTTTTCTATAATCATTTAAATGTTCTTATATTTGTATTTTTTTCGAATACTTTTTAAATATATATATATATATATATAGTTATATTTTATGTTAGATATAATTTTATAAGTATATATTTATCAAGTTTACAATATATTAAAGAATAAATAACATAAGTTACAAATTAATATTTTAAGTAGTCCAAATTTTATTCGTGTTCAATTATCATTTTATTTCTAACGAAGGTCAATTTTTTTAAAAAATATAAACATACAAATTTCTTTATCAAGAACTATTAATTGAATATTTAATTTAGTAATTATAATATGTAGTAAATAATTCAAAATTATGATTAAATAATTAATAATTTTAAAAATATTAATTAAAACTAAATCATAATTCGATTAAAATATAATAAATAAAAAAATACAAACATAACAATACTATGGAATCTTTAAAAAATAATATCATATCACAATTAATACAATCCAATACATACAATGTATTAATAATAATAATAATTAAATATATAATTGTAGATATATGGGTATGGGGCGGGTTGGGTACTACCCGTCCTCGTCAAAATTTATGGGTAATTATCCATGCCCGTATCCATACCCATTAAGTGGGTAATTACTGATATGATCCTAGATGGGGTGCCGATGATCGAGTTTGAGCATTCGGGAAGACAAGCGCAAGTCGCATCGTAAGTGAACTGGTCGCGCCAAATAGCGCGAGTTGCAGCGCGAGTGACGACGCGAGTGAACCGCACTGACACGGGGGGTTTCACTTTGGCCCGAACGCGAGTTGCAGTGCGACCTGGGGCATGAGTGGGCCCATGTCGCGCGCAATACTGTGTTTTGTGGATTTATCCCATTTTAATTAATTATTTTCTTTTTAGACTAGATTTTGACATTAGGGTTTTACATAATTTTTTCCACCTATATAAGGGCTTGTTCTGAACTTTATTAAGGAGTTTTGATTATTAATGAATTGAAATTTCTCTGTGAGATTTTAGTGGAATTCCATTTGAATTCTTTTACCGACTTATCAAACAGCTAATCATCCCTATTTGTGGCGCCTCACTTTTAATCCATGATTCAAGTTTTCAATCACATTTGGGTCGGATGTTCATGATCATCGGTGTTGGTTTTGTATGCTAGAAGACCTGTCTTTTGTATACATTATTGATGATGGTTTTATGATGATATAGAATGAATACAATTGCAGTCACTGTTTGCATTTGAATTGTTATATTTACATGCATGTTCACTATACTTACATTGTAGATGACGTGGTGTGGGTAAACACACGGTTAGATCATATCATCGGTTCCTTGTAATGTATTAAAAGGCTCACGGTCTATATGGCACTGAACCCGCTATTGGTACACCGTAGAATAATCTGATAGTTAGTTTGTCTTGACTAACTGATTATTCTAATACACGGACGAGTGTATTGAGGAGAATCTATTTAGGATTCTATTCTCTATTCTAACCTTAAATGAGAGAATAAAAATCTACAGAGTTCGGGTTCTTAACCCCTATATGTTGGCGGACATATACGTGTAGTGTTTGCAGCTTTGATTTATCAAAGAGTGAGATTCTTTCATAGGATCAATAATCTCGGTATCTTGGGCTGTGACATTTACACTTATGATGGTTCGTGCAATATGTAGGGGCACCGTGTCCTGGTGCGCCAGGTTGATGGTGTCCCCTTGAGGAAATGCAAGTTCATGCTGAAACCCTGCAGGTGGAATTTATTCCATGCATAAGTAAAGCTTGTATGGTACTAATCAAGGAAAAGATATTAATTAATTATAGTTGTCAGAAGCTTACATAAATAATTAATGGGCATTATATATCTTAAACATGGGGAATGACTGGACTAAATGAGAAAGCATATTTAGAAATATGTATTAAATTGGTAGGTCAGTATTATTTCTTTAGTGGAATAAAAATAATACTTAATTTATTTAATTATATCCTAAGTTTATTGGATATTGGATATTAAATAAATTAATGGGCCAATTTAATATTCTTCTAGATCCCTATTGTAGCCCAAAAAGAGACTGGATTGAATTGGAGATAGAACAAGAGATAGAGATAGAATTCCAGTCCAACGTGGCCTATAAGAAATATTTTTAAAATGTCGGTGGATTACATATAATTTTTTGAGGTATACGATTATATGTGAGTAGCCTAAAGTTTGTAACTGTACTGCATGTTTATTTTTCAGTTATTCTATATCATCATAGCACTCTCCAACATGTCCTCTATTCTCAAAGAAAACAAGTTAATCGGTGAAAATTACAATGACTGGATTCGAAACCTTACTCTTGTTCTCACTGCGGAAGGACAGAAATTCGTACTTGAAGAGGTATGTCCTCAGAAGCCAGATGAGGGTTCTGACGAAGCCCACAAGGTTGCATATGATAAGTGGGTCAGGTCTAATGAGATAGCACGCTGTTACATTCTGGCATCAATGTCGAATGTGTTGTAACATCAGCATGAACCTATGAAAACTGCTTATGATATCTTGTACAACCTTAGACAACTATTCGGTCATCAGAACTGCTCGGCACGCTATTTGGCAATGAAGAAGCTAATGGATGCGAGGATGTCTGACTCCACACCTGTTAGAGATCACGTTCTCATGATGATGGGATATTTATCTGAGATCGAGAACTTGGGTGGAGAGCTGGATGGCGATTCTCAAATCGACATTGTTCTTCATAGCTTGTCCTCGAGGTTTGAGCAGTTCAAGATGAACTTTAACATGATTAAAAGGGATGTCGGCCTGAATGAACTGCTCATGGATCTTCAGGCGGCTGAGTTACTTCAAAAGGGAAATCCGGAGGCACACCTAGTTGAAAATAGGGCGTCTTCTTCCGATACTAAAAGGAAGAAAAGGAACGCACCCAAGAAAGCTGCAGAGGGGGTGCCTAAAGTGAAGAAGTTCAAGACTAAGATTCCTCCCGAGGAATTTAAGTCAAAGATAAAGTGTTTCAAGTATGGCCAGCCAGGTCACTGGAAGGCGGATTGTCCTAACAAAAAGAAGAAAAAGGGTACGTCTCCATCTCTTGTCATTGAAACATGTTTAGCTACTTGTTCTACTCAGTCATGGGTAGTAGATACTGGAGCTACTGATCATGTTTGCATGTCGTTACAGGGGTTCCTTGTAAAAAGACAGCTGAGTGATGGAGAGATTTTAGTCTACATGGGCAATGCTACTAAAGTGGCGTCAGTTGCAGTAGGAGACGTAACCTTATCTTTTAGTAGTGATAGGATTTTAGTTTTAAAGGATTGTCTTTATGTGCCTGGTTTTAGGCGAAACTTGATTTCAGTTTCTAAACTTTTTATGGATGGATATTCTGTTTCTTTTGATAACATGATTGTTATATTTAGTGATAAACGTTTTATCTGTTCTGGCGCATTGGATGGGGATCTTTATTTACTTAATCCTATACAAAACACTATGCAAATGCATTTACTGAATACATCGGTCATAAACCTTAACAAATGAAAAGAACCTTTGGAAATGAATCAAACCTATCTTTAGCATCTTAGGCTCGGCCATATTAACCTTAAACGGATACAAAGACTAGTAAATGATGGGCCCTTATCTTCATTGGTCCTAGAATCGTTCCCTTTGTGTGAATCATGTTTGGAAGGTAAAATGACTAAGCGACCCTTTAAGAATAAAGGGAATAGATATGAAGAGGTACCAGATTTGATTCACTCTGACTTATGTGGCCCTATGTTAGTTCAGGCTCATGGAGGGTACGAGTATTTCATCACGTTAATTGATGATTACTCAAGGTATGGATACATATACCTGTTACGCCGCAAGTCAGAATCCTTTGAGACTTTCAAAGAATTCAGAGCGGAAGTGGAAAAATGTACAGGCAAAAGTATCAAATCACTCTGGTCTGATCGTGGTGGTGAGTACCTCTCGAATGAATTTAGGGACTACTTAGCAGAGAATGGGATTACATCCCAGTTGACTGCGCTCGGAATGCCACAGCAGAACGGCGTGGCGGAGAAAAGAAACAGAACATTGTTAGAGATGGTTAGATCGATGATGAGCTATTCAGATCTGACCATTTCGTTCTGAGGATATGCCTTGGAAACAGCAGCCTATATTCTTAACGTAGTTCCATCAAAATCAGTCCTATCTACGCCCATAGAACTTTAGACTAGACGAAAGCCCAGTCTTAGACATTTTCGGATTTAGGGTAGTCCAGCACATGTGCTGGATAAGGAAGCTAATAAGATGGCACCACGTACAGATGTTAGACTATTTGTTGGATATCCTAAAGGAACGAAAGGTGATTTATTTTATAGTCCTAAGGATAAGAAGATCATTGTGAGTACGAATGCTCTATTCTTAGAGGAAGTCTATGTGATAAATCACAGGCCAAGAAGTGAGATAGTACTCGAGAAACTTCGAGGGGAAAATTAGAATCTGACACTAACAATACAAAAAGAAGAACCACAAATTACTGCACAATGTGTCACAGAATTACAGGAACTGCCTCGTCGCAGTGGGAGGGTTGTACGCCAACCTAACAAATTCATTAGTTTGGGTGAATCTTCAGATTTCCCTGAATGACTAAATGAATTTGATCCTAGGACCTACGATGAAGTGATCCAAGATAAAGATACAGATTCTTGGAAAATTGCAATGGAGTCTGAGATTGGATCTATGGATCACAATCAAGTCTGGGAGCTTGTAGAACCACAAGATGGGGTAAAACCCATTGGGTGTAGATGGGTTTACAAACGCAATAGAGGAGCTGACGGGAAGGTTGAAACCTTCAAGGCAAGATTGGTAGCGAAAGGGTACACTCAGAAAGAAGGGATCGATTATGAGGAAACCTTCTCGCCGGTAGCCATGCTTAAGTCAATCCAGATTCTCTTGACTATTGCCGCTCATTCATATTATGAGCTTTGGCAGATGGAAATCAAGACGGCTTTCCTGAATGGAAGTCTTGAGGAAAACATCCACATGAACCAACCAGAGGGTTTCATTGCTAAAGGCCAAGAGCACTTAGTGTGCAAGCTTAAGAGATCCATTTATGGACTTAAGCAGGCATCAAGGTCTTGGAACATCCAGTTTGACGAGGTTATCCAGTCATATGGATTCGTGCAATGTCCGGATGAGAGCTGTGTGTACAAGAAGAGTGACGGAAATGTGGTGGATTTCTTCGTGCTATATGTTGATGATATCTTACTTATTTGAAATAGTAAGAAAGTATTATCTAACATAAGGGTGTGGTTGTCCAAGCAGTTCAATATGAAAGATCTAGGAAAAGCCGGACACATCCTTGGCATCAAGATAATTCGAGATCGCCAGAAAAGGATGTTGTGCTTATCCCAGGCGACATATATCGACACAGTGCTAGCTAGGTTTAACATGCAGGATTCCAAGAAAGGTTTTATACGTTTCAGGCATGGAATTCATCTATCCAAGGATATGTGACCCCACACACATGCTGAGATAGATGAGATGAAGGGCATTCCATATGCTTCGGCTGTGGGAAGCCTTATGTATTCTATGCTATGCACTAGACCTGGTATAAGCTATGCAGTCGGCATGGTAAGCAGATATCAGTCTAACTCTGGACAAGGTCACTGGACTGCGATTAAGAATATACTCAAGTACCTGAAAAGGACTCGAGATTATATGCTGGTATACCGCTCTGATAGTCTAGTGCCTTTGCGTTATACGGACTCAGATTTTCAATCCGATAAAGATCAGAGTAAATCTACCTCAGGCTATGTGTTTACCTTGGGAGGCGGAGCCATTGCATGGAGGAGCATGAAGTTGAAATGCATTGCAGATTCCACCATGGAGGCTGAATATGAAGCTGCCTCTGAGGTTGCAATAGAGGCCGTCTGGCTCAAGAGCTTCTTGTTGGACTTGAGCGTGGTACCTGATTTGCCTAACAATATCACGGTATATTGTGATAACTCGGGTGCAGTGGCAAATTCGAATGAACCCAGAACCCATAAGGCAAGTAAACATATAGAGAGAAAATACCATCTTATATGAGAAATCATTAAGAGAGGAGATGTGGCAGTGGTCAAGATTGCATCGGAAAACAATTTAACTGATCCATTCACGAAGAGCCTTCCAGCTAAGACCTTCTACAGTCACGTGGAGAAAATGGGAGTGAGATGCAGACCCAGGGTTGCCGTTTGAGATTTTAGTTAGAGTTGGAGAGTTAGCCAGTTTGTTTTATATTTGAAAGACATGCTTCAAGTATAAGTGGGAGATTGTTGGTTTTGTATACTAGAAGACCTGTCTTTTGTATACATTATTGATGATGGTTTTATGATGATATAGAATGAATACAATTGCAGTCACAGTTTGCATTTAAATTGTTATATTTACAAGTATGTTCACTATACTTACATTGTAGATGACATGGTGTGGGTAAACACACGGTTAGATCATATCATCGGTTCCTTGTAATGTATTAAAAAGCTCACGGTCTAGATGGCACTGAACCCACTATCGGTACGCCGTAGAATAATCTGATAGTTAGTTTGTCTTGACTAACTGATTATTCTAATACACGGACGAGTGTATTGAGGAAGATCTACTTAGGATTCTATTCTGACCTTAAATTAGAGAATAAGAATCCACAGAGTTCGGGTTCTTAACCCCTATTTGTTGGCGGACATATACGTGTAGTGTTTGCAGCTTTGATTTATCAAAGGGTGAGATTCTTTCATAGGATCAATAATCTCGATATCTTAGGTTGTGATATTTACACTTATGATGGGTCGTGCAATATATAGGGGCACCATGTCCTGGTGCGCTAGGTTGATGGTGTCCCCTTGAGGAAATGCAAGTTGATGCTGAAACCCTGTAGGTGGAATTTATTCCGTGCATCAGTAAAGCTTGTGTGGTACTACTCAAGGAAAAGATATTAATTAATTATAGTTTTCAGAAGCTTACATAATGAATTAATGGGCATTATATCTTAAACATGGGGAATAGCTGGACTAAAGGAGAAATCATATTCAGAAATATGTATTAAATTGGTAGGTCAGTATTATTTCTTTACTGGAATAAAAATAATACTTGATTTATTTAATTATATCCTAAGTTTATTGGATATTGGATGTTAAATAAATTAATAGGCCAATTTAATATTTTTCTAGATCCCTGTTGTAGCCCAAAAAGAGACTCGATTGAATTGGAGATAGAACAAGAGATAGAGATAGAATTCCAGTCCAACTGGGACACGAATTTCATCCACCCCCTTATAAATAAGAGGGTGCAGGCACGAAATTAATGTCATATATATCAGCCCTCTCATGTTCTCTTGATCTCCACAGATTTCATACCGATCTAGTAGATTTCGGCCCACCCTGAAACGAGATTCAGTCCGAGAATACAACAGAAGATCAAGGAGTGGAATAGTATCAAGGGGTGCCTATTATCATTCATACAATAGCAAGATTAGACCTTTAATCTTGTCCACAATTCATCGTTTAATTTGTAAGTCGTTTTTCGGTATTCTATGTTTCCGCTTTAGTAGAATCGAAAAACGGATTTGCATGTTAATTAAACTCGGTTAATTAAAACATATGAGACGCATGAATTTATAATCTACATGACATTAGGATTAATGAATATCCAATTAGATCCTGCGGTGGTTCAATTCGAAAAAACCCCAACAACTGGTATCAGAGCGGGTTTTGGCATTGTTCTAGGATTAATCCGGGCATAATTTCGAATTGCATAATTAAATATGATGATAAATTTATGGTTGATAGGACTTATTCTAGTTGTAATTATCATGACTTTTTTGTGCCTTTTCTCCTTATTATTTATCCTCTAGTTGTGTATTTTAGATATATGATGTGTTGTTGAGTTGTGTAGGGATGTGGTGTAAAAGTGGAGAAAAGAGGAAGGTTTTGGTGCAAGAAAAGATACAAGTGAAGAAAAGGAAGAAGTTCGAGCGGACCGAGCTGCAAGGGCATGCAGCTGGACTATTGAGACAGATTTTTGGAGGCCCAATCCAGAATACGTTTTGGGCTTTCTAAGCCTAGTTCTCGGCCTAATTCCAGACCTGGACGCGGAAACCCTTCTCCACCACCTTTTGAAGACTTATGCATGGGATTTACCTAGATTAGGATGTTATTTCCTATTTAGAACTCTATCTTTTATGGATTGTAGATATATATTAGGTATTTAGTTTATTTTTTGAGATCATGCACGCTAGAAACACGAGAAACGCAGCAGCAACCAATTTCAATTTAGTATTATTTTCTTCTTCTCTTCGATATCATCATCGCGCGATTATACAACTTTTTGTTGATCGATTCCAGCATGCAAAGTAGCTAATTCACTCGTATTCCGGTGACGACGACGGAGCTCCGCTTATATAACTGTGAGATCTAATTGGTTGTTCATAATTAATTGATGCACGTATCTGTTATTCTTGGATTTCGGGTCGTAATTATTCTAAGTCTATCGAGTAGTTGTAAATATTTGGTAGGTTGTGATTAATTACTAGCCAATTTAAATAGGCCATACATAATCGTGGTTTAGGTTTAATAAGTGGTAAAACGGTTGCTCCAATAACTAAGGGAATAACAGAGTTAATTTTACAGTCCTGCGTCAGAGTTTGTAATTTAAGAATCCGGTCTTTCTTGTGCTCATTGTTGTCGGCTCATTAAACTCATAGAGTGTCTCTTACAGTTGTTAGTCGATTAGGGAAGTAATTAATGAAGCCTCTTCTTAATTATCGAAACAGTATGGAGAGATGAGGTTATGTCAGAAGCGTATTCGGTGACTATAACTGATTTGCATGGTTGATTAATTAATTCTTGCATTTGTGATCGATATTATAAGTGGAGTGGAGTTCGTTGGATCCGGAATACCCTTTCGTTATTGATTTAAATCAGTTCGTGTAACGCCCCAAACTACTCCGTTTGGCCACGTCACTTAATATACAATTTACTTACATATTTTGTGTACTTATTTTAATATGAGCGGAAGCTTAGGTCAAAATATGATACTATACATAGCACGATGAGGTAAGGCATCATAGTTTACAATATAAATTTTGTCCTATGAAGCATGCAATCATCTAACCTATCGGGCTCATAGGCTTACACAACCCGCCCGTCTAGCACCCTAAATTAACAAACATAATATAGGGATTCATCAACATAATTCGCACATAGAAGGCTCCAAGGTCAAACGACCCGCCTTTAAGTTGTTTGGCATAGTTATCAAATTATATACATCATAACCTACAAAAGATCGGGCTATTCCCATCCCCAATAATCATTGATCATAAAGCAAAAAGAGTGATCAATGTAATAATGATAGTAATGCAAGTATTTTTCAAAAGAAGAGCATGCAAAAGATAAACACAAGCTTGTGGGGTTCTCTTGTGTTCACAACGCTCCTACTCAGGCTCCGACTCCTCAACCTGAAATTCATTGAATGAATGGGGTGAGTATTTAACAACATACTCAGTGGGGAACACTGTAAACAGTTATAGCCAATTGCACAAGTGAAAATATAACATATGGACTTTTCTTTTCATTGTGGAGACTAGTCTCAACCCCGTAGGGTCTAAACATCATGATGCCCCCGTTAATGAACATCTTTATCCCTGTAGGGATGCCCGCAGACATCCTACCCCCCAGGGAGGACATTAACAGGTCTATGTTCGATCCAAAGGATCTCTGCCCCGAAGGGTCTCTTTGTCGACCCCGAAGGATCTCTTTCATTCACTGGTCCGAAGACCCTTCATACATATACAATCAAAGCACAACAGTAACTATAACCTTACACGTGTTCACAGTTTAGAGTTACCCCACCTTAAAAGACGCTTTTGAATCCTTTTAACCTTGAATACTCCTTTGCCGTGCACAAGTTGTCCTCCTCGAGCTCCAACACGTCACCTATCACCTTTTTATTCTCTTTTCAATTTAGATGTCGAGTTATACAAATAAATCATAACTTTGAGTAAACTCATGCTATACTTTACTTTGAGGTCTTCAAACATATCCATATACAAAATCATGGATATACAAGCTCATACTACGATTTTGGACTCAAAATATGCATTAAAACTCTTTGAAGCATTTGATCGAACACATCACGGGCACACATTTAAACCACAAGCTCATGACTCATTTTAAATCCTTTAGACCCAACATTTCAAATACAAACACCTTTATCCTAGGGCTCTAACATACATGAAACTCAACCCCATACAACCCACACAACATCTCCAAACGATTATCAACAAAACAAAGGGAAATAAGGGCAAAAATCCAAACCCTAGCAACAATGAACCATAGGAATCCAATATAACTTCACATATAGCTTCAAGGAGATAAATAAACCATATGTTCAAGATATCAAGCAAGGAAATCAACAAAATCGAGAATCCTCAAATTTGGGTAACAAACTCTAGTTTCCAAAACAACAAGAAATAGGTGTTTAACCCCCGTGAAGGAGAGGTGTAGAGGTTACCTTTGTTGATGGATGATGATGGAAGAATCTACTCCACAAAGATGAAGGATTTGTAGAGAGAAATGGAGAGGAGAATCGCCCAAATGAAAAGAAAGTGAGAAGGAAATGAACAAGTGTTGTATTTATAGGTAGAGAATCCCCGGACCCGCGCGACCGCGCAGCCCCCGCGACCGCGGAACCCCTCTCTCGGCCCACGCTCCCCGCGAGCGCGCAGCCCCCGCGGGCGCGCGTCCCTCGCCTGCCCCGCGGGCGCGCAGTCTCCCGCGACCGCGCACGTCCCCGCGGGCCCCCGATCAACTCAGCGTTAGGGTGTTCAAGGTATGGAAAAATATTAATTTAAATATAAACACACTCGATTATCATCACATAACTCGACAAATTTTAACATTAAATATTAACGTGTATTATACACTTAGTATAATACCACCGTGCTATGACGTATTGGCTCGAGTAAGACAACCTGCAATAAAACAACGGCATAACATACAAACATACTCACATGATTAATATTCAACAATATTAATTCGAAATCATTTACTAAAATTATAATTTATAATTTAGCAAAAAGGGTCGGGGTATCACAGTTCGTTTGCACGCATATTTTCGATAGTTGTCTATTTAATTCTATAATTTATTTTGCTACATAATTCACACAAAACACGTTTCTGGAAGTTTGGGCACACAGACTGAAAGTCAAGAGTAATTCTCGCCGGTCCTTTGGGAGACGATCTTGCTCGCCACTGTTCTCTGCAGTGTGGGCTTGCCGACGGAAGTTGGAAGCTTTATTTTTGGTGAAAAATGACGCACCAAATTTTGGCGCCGTTGTCGGGGATCGGTTTAAAGTAGTGCTTACTCGAAATTTTCAGTTTATTATTTACTTTGTTTTTATTTTATTTTTAATTTTTCTGGTCTATGACTCGTTCCTCTACAGATAAAGATTTAGTTTTGATCCAGAGCCAGAGAGAATGCTATACCGGTTGAGGAAGAATACTAAGGAGTCTACAAAGATGCTCGAAGCTGATCAACACCTCGACATGGCTAATAATGAAGATCCACCGAACCCGCAAGACCTTGCCGCAGAAAGAGCTCTCATCCACGCCAATGTGGCTAATCATGGATGTGATCATGAGCCTCTCATACGGGAAATCACTTGTCTTCGGAGTAACAGACCCATCTGTATTGTGTTGCCCCCAATTGCAAACAATGCAGAGATCCGACCTGCATTCATCCAAGTGTTGTCGAAGTTTCGTGATTTGCCGGGAGAAAGTGCACAAAAGCATTTGTCTGAATTTGATCTCGTGTGCTCAACTTTAAGACCTACAGGTTTTACTGCTAATAACCTAAGGTTACTTACTTTTTCCCACACTTTGCAGGGAAAGGCACGAGATTGGTTATTCGATTTACCACCAGAGTCTATCACCACATGGGCGGAATTAGAAAGACAATTCCTGCTAAAGTTCTTTCCTGAGACTCGAGCTGCAAATCTGAGAATGGCTATCAGTAGCATCAAACAAAAGCCGAATGAAAGCCTAGCTGAATACTGGGAGAGATTTCAACAGCTTTGCCGCAAATGCCCGGACCATGGGTTCACTGATTATCAGCTTCTGACTAATTACTTTTACCGTGGCATGTCTTCTTTTGATAGGAAAATCGTCGATGCTACCAGTGGGGGATCTCTTACCAATAAAACCCTCGGCGAGGCCAAAGAACTCATAATCGACATGGCTTTTGGAGGACAACAATACAAAGAAGAAGATGACAGCAGACATCGACCGGTAAGGGCAATCGACCGAGCTGAAGGGTCAGAAGTGAATGAGAATATAGATGCTCTTACCTCTCTAGTCCGAGGCTTGGCAGTGGCACACACAAGGCCAAACCGCTGCGGAGTGTGTTCTGAGCATGGGCATTTCACTGACGAGTGTCCCAATTTGCATGAGCCACTTACTGAACAAGCTTGTTACGGATGAGGAGATGCGCAGTAAGATGCTCTCAGAGGAATAAATTATGATGCCCAGTAAGGAGACAATTTTAGGAGAAAGCGGAATAATGATCCTTATTCCAATTCCTACAACCTCGGTTGGCGAGATCATCCCAATTTTCATTGGAGACAGCCTGGCGATCCACCTGCCGCAGGAGATTTTCCACTGAGACCCCCAAGGGGTGAGCCGTATGCCCATACAGATCGATCCACACCATCTATGAGTGAGATCATGAAGAGTCTGGAGCAAAGCACCAACCTCGTAAGTAGCCTAGCGCAGAGCCAAAAGGCCTTTCAGCAAGAGACGCAAGCCGCTTTAGGCAGCATGGGAACACAGATCACCCAGCTTGCCACCCAATTGAACAAGCTGCAAGGGCATACTGGAAAACTTCCATCTCAAGCCGAGCAAAACCCGAGAGGAAATGTCAGTGCTGTGACTCTTCAGAGTGGGAAAGAGTTAGTAGAAGATGAGAAACAGAAGCGACACAACCACACGATAAATGGGCAAACTTCAGCAACTGCTGACCAACCCAATGCTAAGGGCACACAGCCTGCCGCACAGATTTCTCCTAATGAGGTACAGATGTTGTCTAAATCTCCTCAACCTATTCATGCAGCTTCTTTTCCTTCTAGGTTAGCACGGCATAAGAAAGAGGAAGATAAGAAGGTAATCTTCGAGCTTTTCAAGAAAGTTGAGATCAACCTATCTCTGATCGATGCTATCAAGCAAGTCCCTCAATACGTAAAATTCTTGAAGGAGCTATGTGCTAAGAAAATACGGTATGGAAGGGATGCAAAAATCAAGGTCGGAGAAAATGTCTCGGCCATAATTCCGTGGAAGTTACCTCAAAAGTGTCGAGATCCAGGTATGTTCACTATCCCTTGCATCATTGGGAGGAAAAAGGTAGAAAAAGTCATGTTAGACTTAGGGGCATCAATTAGTGTCGAGATCCAGGTATGTTCACTATCCCTTTCGGCCAGATTTTTGTAGCTCAAGAAGACCAAGAAAAGACGACCTTCACTTGTCCCTTTGGGACCTTTGCCTGCCGAAAGATATCCTTTGGCTTGTGCAACGCCCCAAGCACCTTCCAACGATGCATGATGAGCATCTTTTTCAACTTGATAGAGAGCTGCATCGAAATTTTTATGGATGATTTTACAGTCCATGACGACTCTTTTGAGCAGTGTATGGAGCATTTAGACAAAGTCCTTCAAAGGTGTGTTGAGACCGATTTGGTTTTGAACTTCGAGAAGTGCCATTTCATGGTACAATAAGGAATTGTGCTCGGGCATGTCATATCTGCGAAGGGAATAGAAGTGGATTGAGCAAAGATCGACTTGATCACAAAGCTGCCGTACTCCTCCAATGAGAAACAGATTCGCGCCTTCTTAGGCCATGCCGGCTTCTACCGCCACTTCATTCAGGATTTTTCCAAGATAGCTCAACCCATGACTAAGTTGCTACAAAAGGACACCCCTTTTATCTTTGATGACAAGTGTAAAGAAGCTTTTGATTTGTTGAAGGAGAAGCTGACTTCTGCCCCGATCATTCAGCCACCACAGTGGGGACTCCCGTTTGAGCTCATGTGCGACACCAGTGACTATGCTATTGGAGCTATCCTTGGACAAAAGATTGAGAAGCACAGTCATGTTATTTACTATGCTTCGAAATCTCTCAACCCGGCTCAATGTAATTACATAACTACAGAAAAAGAGCTTTTTGCCGTGGTTTTCGCTTGTGAGAAATTTCGTTCATACATTGTTGAATCCAAAGTTGTAGTCTACACTGATCATGCTGCTCTCAAGTACCTCCTGTCCAAGAAGGAGTCTAAACCCCGCCTAATTCGTTGGATTCTCCTCTTACAAGAATTTGATTTGGAGATTAAAGACAAGAAGGGAGCCGAGAATCATGTCGCGGACCATCTGAGTAGACTGTTGACTGCATCCGACGGTATGCCCATACCGGATGATTTTCCAGATGAGCTTCTCCTTGCAGCTGCGGAAAGGGCACCCTGGTACGCTGACTTGGTGAATTTTCTCACCACTGGAATTTTTCCCAAGGGCTTTGAATCCGCCAGAAAAAACAAGTTGAAGAGCTAAGCTAAATATTTCATCTGGGACGAGCCCTATTTGTGGAAGACTTGTGCCGATCAAGTCATTCGATGTTGTATTCCTGATGAAGAGATTCACTCTATTTTGAGCTTCTGTCATGCCCACGCATGTGGTGGCTATTTTGGCCCAAGAAGAACAGCCCGCAAGGTCTTAGACTGTGGTTTTTATTGGGAAACCATCTTCAAAGACGCCTACTTCTTTTGCAAGAATTGTGATCGTTGCCAACGTCTTGGTAACATTTCTTCAAGGAACGAGATGCCTCAAGTTCCTATCTTAATTTGCGAGATTTTTGATGTTTGGGGCATGGATTTGATGGGCCCGTTTCCAAGCTCTTTCGGCCACTCCTACATTCTTTTAGCAGTCGACTACGTTTCCAAGTGGGTTGAAGTTAAAGCTACCCCAACCAATGATTCTAAGGTCATTGCCAAATTTCTCAAGGCTTAGATTTTTCAATGATTTGGTGTTCCTTGAGCTATCATCAGTGACCAAGGTACGCACTTTTGCAACCGAACCTTAGAAGCGTTGTTCAAGAAGTATGGAGTCACCCATCGAGTTGCTACGGCATACCACCCGCAGTCCAATGGCCAGGCTGAAATGTCCAATCGAGAGATCAAAAACATTCTGGAGAAAACCGTATGCCCAAACCGCAAGGATTGCAGCCTGCGACTAGATGATGCTGCATGGGCATACCGCACGGCTTTCAAAATGCCAATCGGGATGTCTCCTTACCGTCTGATTTTTGGGAAACAGTGCCATCTTCCCGTCGAGCTGGAACATCGCGCTTTTTGGGCCGTGAAATAATGCAACTTGGATCCTCGACTGGCCGATCTTGAACGCATACAAGAGCTCGAAGAAATCCGTTTGGAGGCCTATGATAGTGCAAGTTATTACAAGGATCGTACCAAACTATTGCACGACAAATATATCTGGAGGAAAACTTTTGAGGTTGGCCAGAAAGTGTTACTTTTCAATGCTCGCCTTTGCCTCCTGCCCGGTAAGCTCAAATATCGCTGGTAGGGCCCCTTTGAAGTAGTATCTTTCAGTCCACATGGAGCTGTGAAAATTCGCAGTTTGGATACTGACAAGGTATTAAAGGTGAACGGCCAGTTGCTCAAGCCATATTGTGCTGACATCACTTTCTCAAGTTTTGATGGGGCTGATCTTGCAGCCCTGATGATTCACCACTAACTGCTCCACGCCGTCGAGCCTTCGACGTTAACTAACGGCGCTTCTCGGGAGGCAACCCGATTTCTTGTTCCTTTGTCTTTTATTTTTTTCCACTTTCGCTTTATTCTTTTATCTGCTTTAATTTTTTTAATTTTTTTTTTGTCTTTTTAATTCTGCCATCTTAGTCTATATATATCTCTATAAAAAAAAAAACAAATTGGGGGAGGAACCATAGTGTTCTACGCCGCATGGGCACACCGCCTACGGGGGAGCAGTTTTGGAAGTAACCGCTAATTCAAGTGTAGGGGGGGCTTTAGGAAATTCATTTTTTTATTTGCAGGGACCTCCTTGCAAATAGCCCATAGTCAATTTGGGAATTTTTGGCCCTAATCCCCAATTCAATTTAACCCCTCTCACTTAGTCAAACTTTTACACTCTTTTAAATTTTTACTCTTGTTTTTAGCAGTTACAGCGCCTCTTCATCTTCCCGCCTCCCCCCAACCGCCAACGCCGACCACTCCTCCAACCTTCTTCGCCGTCAACCGCCATGGGAAAGAAGTGAGCCTCCACCGCCAAGTGAAAGGCCGCTATCCCCGAGCCACCGCCTCCATCTACTAAGGAAGTCACACCACAGAAGTCGGCGACGCCGGTAGTCTCGCCTCCACCATCTCCGACTGCCATTCCCCCTAAACTCAACTAACCTCCGCCCTTCCTTCACCGTATACTGAAACATCGAGCCGAGGCGGGACCCTCCAGTACCACCACGCGATGAAAGCTTCCCACCACCGAGTCACCACCACCAGTGGACCACCAACCCTCACCGCCGCCTTCCCCGGCCAAGTCCACCTCACAAGCGAGTCCGCCACCCATTGTCTCACAATCGCGTGCTTCCACTCCTCCGTCAGAGAGCGCTCTCGTTCCTTCCCCTGTTTCAGACCCGCCGCCTTCATCCTCTATCCCGGCCAAGTCATCAAAGAAGGGGACAAAAGGTAAATCCCCAGCCGCCTCTTCGAGTTCTACCGTCCCGACTTTCCTACCACGGGATGAGGTAAAGTACCGCACCGACTTGAACACTAACTGTGTTCTCATCGGCGCGCGCCTTTTCGATTGGAATAATATTGATGTGTTAGGGGTTAACGATCGCATTAGGAGTTTCTTTGTTAGAATTGGATGGGATAAACTACTTGATGTTTCTGTGGATGTCCATCGTGATTTAGTTGTCGAATTTTTATCTTCTTTTGATTTTGATGCCTCGAGGGGACTCGATGATAGGCATGCCGTCGTGTTTTGTCTTCGGGGTCGTAAGTTTCATATTTCCATTACTAATTTGAACATTGTGCTTGGTTTTAAGTCTGATGCCTCTGTGCTCGAAGATGAGTATAAGTCGTCTCTTTGTGATGTTCCCGTCGTTTTCTCTCAAACGGCTAGTGAAACTTGGGCTAGGCTTTCTATAGATGAGTCTTACAGTTCTCGCTCCTCTAAGGGATCCCATTTGAAGGATGATGCTCTTCACCTTTGTCATAGGTTCCTATCTGCTAACGTGTTTAGTCGATTAGACATGCTGAACTTGGTTACTGTGCAAGAGCTCTTTTTACTTGATTGTATGGATTCTGGGACTAAGGTGAACTTTGGGTACTGTCTTACCAAGCGATGGCATTTCAGTGCCCATCACACCCTTTGCCATGCCCCCTTGGGTTGTTTTGTTACTCTACTTGCTGAGAGACTCCACATAACCCTTTCTGACCCTGAGCCGTTGCCTGTCATGTTATTTCGGTTGGAAGATTTTGATGCCATGAAGTTGTTGTTTGTGAATGACCAGGGCCTGTATCAGCTTACCCCGCCGGGCATTGAAGGCCCGCGTCGACCTGTTTCTGCAGGGCCTGCTGCTTCCTCCCTCCTCCCGGCGATTGAGGAGTTGATCACCGCTGCCACCGCTCGACTTGAGGACAGCCTTGGCCGCCGGCTGGATGAGATTGATGGTCGCCTGGACATGATGGAGCAGGTGATCTACCATTTGGCGGATCAGAGTTAGTTCTCTCTTATCCCTCCCCTTTTACTCCTTGTCTGCATGTGTTTTGTTTGCTTTTAAGTTTTGTTTTTCTGATTTTATTGTGAGTTTTCTGTCTTGATTCGTACCCCTTCTCACAGCGAGGACACTGTGTCTTTCAAAGCGTGGGGAGAGTCTTAATGATTTGTGATTTGTGTTGAAAAAAGAAAAAAAAATATGTTGTTTTATGTGAGTCGTTTTCTTTGGTTTTTGCTTGGGATTTTAATTAAGTGTTGATAGATTGAATTGATGAGAATGAGGATGTATGAGCTGTGATGGTTTGACTGGTTGAGAGGTTGAATTTGTGATAGAATATGCCAGGTTTTGGATAGAATCTGGGATGATGAATTGTGCTTGCAATCAAAATTTTTAAGCCTACAAATTGTGAGTTCTTGAGCCTATGAGCATGCATGAATTAAGAGCTCCAAGTTTTTGTTGATGAGTGTTATCTGACTAGGCTATTCGATGCTTGAATTGCTTTGTTGCCGTTTTATTGTTACCTTTTGGTTTCATTCACAAAAATGATCAAGGCATTAGGGATACCCGAACTACTAGACCAAAAGAAAATGCCTTGTCCTTTCATTGTCAATTAGTGAGCCCCTTTGAGCTTAATAGATCCATTTTCATTGCTCACAGTTACTATAAAATAGCCTGTACTTTTCTTTTGGCTTGCTTTTTATCCTAGAAACATGCAAGTCCCTGAATGAGTGATGTCTAAGCTGCACAAATAGAGTTATGAGGTCCTGAGAAAAGATGTGTGTACTCTACTCCTCCAAAGAAAAAAAAAGAAAAAAAAAAGAAAAAAAGAAAAATAAAAAAATGAGAAGCAAAGCTTCCATTCAAAGAAAAAAAAAGAAGAAAAGAAACAAATGAGGAGTAGAGTATGAAGAGAGTGAATGAATCTGTGTACTCAAAATGTTGAAATAAGACCTGCGCTAAGGTTGTTATGCTGTGCTGGAAAAGGGATTCACATTCTTGTGCTTGCATTGTTTCTTTCACTTTAGCTACTTTGGCCAAATATATCCTACCTCATGAACTTAAGCCCCATTACAACCAAAGAGGGAAAGACCTTGTGATTTGTGATGAACCTGAAGGGTGATGATTTTGATGACAAATGAGCAATTTTATGCTGAAAGTAGCTAGTCATGATCTTTGAGTGAATAGGCCTCCTGACCTGAATTTGTTTTCTTTTGAGTGATGTAGAGTGAATCTTGGTGAGGCTGGATTGTGAAGCATAATTCTAACTTGATTGACAAAGTGTTGGCATATTTCTTGAACAAAGAGGATTACTGGTTTGTGGATTGATATATCACAGTTTATGCTCTGAGTTCTCATTGATTTGGGTTGCTGATGCTTGGTCAGTCATCCTTGTCGAGTCTGTTTTTTTTGTTCTTAATGTTTTCTTTGTTCTTGTTTGCGTTGCTCGAGGACGAGCAAGGGTTAAGTGTGGGGGGATTTGATGGGACTTATTCTACTTGTTATTATCACGACTTTTTGGTGTCTTTGCTCCTTATTATTTATCCTCTAGTTGTGTATTTTGGATATATGATGTGTTGTTGAGTTGTGTAGGGATGTGGTGTAAAAGTGAAGAAAAGAGGAAGGTTTTGGTGCAAGAAAAGATACAAGTGAAGAAAAGGAAGAAGTTCGAGCGGACCGAGCTGCAAGGGCATGCAGCTGGAATATTGAGACAGATTTTTGGAGGCCCGATCCAGAATACGTTTTGGGCTTTCTAAGCCCAGTTCTCGGCCCAATTCCAGACCTAGACACGAAAACCCTTCTCCACCGCCTTTTGAAGACTTATGCATGGGATTTACCTAGATTAGGATGTTATTTCCTATTTAGAACTCTATCTTTTATGGATTGTAGATATATATTATGTATTTAGTTTATTTTCTGAGATCATGCATGCTAGAAACGCGAGAAATGCATCAGTAGCCAGTTTCAATTCAGTATTATTTTCTTCTTCTCTTCGATATCATCATCGCGCGATTATACAACTTTTTGTTGATCGATTCCAGCATGCAAAGTAGCAAATTCACTCATATTCTGGTGATGACGACGAAGCTCCACTTATATAACTGTGAGATCTAATTGGTTGTTCATAATTAATTGATGCATGTATCTGTTATTCTTGGATTTCGGGTCGTAATTATTCTAAGTCTATCGAGTAGTTGCAAATATTTGGTAGGTTGTGATTAATTACTAGCCAATTTAAATTGGCCATACGTAATCGTGGTTTAGGTTTAATAAGTGGTAAAACGGTTGCTCCAATAACTAAGGGAATAACAGAGTTAATTTTACAGTCCTGCGTCAGAGTTTGTAATTTAAGAATCCGGTCTTTCTTGTGCTCATTGTTGTCGGCTCATTAAACTCATAGAGCGTCTCTTACAGTTGTCAGTCGATTAGGGAAGTAATTAATGAAGCGTCTTCTTAATTATCGAAACAGTATGGAGAGATGAGGTTATGTCAGAAGCGTATTCGGTGACTATAACTGATTTGCATGGTTGATTAATTAATTCTTACATCTGTGATCGATATTATAAGTGGAGTGGAGTTCGTTGGATCCGGAATACCCTTTCGTTATTGATTTAAATCAGTTCGTTTGCACGCATATTTTCGATAGTTGTCTATTTAATTCTGTAATTTATTTTGCTACATAATTCACACAAAACACGTTTCTGGAAGTTTGGGCACACAAACTGAAAGTCAAGAGTAATTCTCGTCGGTCCTTTGGGAGACGATCCTGCTCGCCACTATACTCTGCAGTGTGGGCTTGCCGACGGAAGTCGGAACATTTATTTTTGGTGAAAAACGACGCACCAATGGTGTTTAATTTTTCAGATTTAATTGGCTATGTATTTCGATTTTATGGTATTCAAAACTTGGAAGAATTTGAGATGTAAAAATCGAGAATTCTAGTTTTGAGGTTACTTGAATTTTCAGTCACTATATGATTAAATTTGGGATGATATTTGATGTTCTTCAAATTTCCAGATTTAATTCTGTAACAGCCCGGTCCCTTAGACGGTCATTTTGATGGGGACGGGGTTGTTGGGCGTAAAAGCCGAAGAAAATAGGTAGATTAATCGGAAATCCAAGGGGTGCTTTTAGAATTAAACTAAGTTAGCGCCTTAAGAACTTAGGCAACTTAACTTTATGACTTCGAAGGACTATCATCTTTAACGAATCAAAGGGGTCAATGGATACGATCGCGTCAAAGGAATGCCAAATCATAGGCCAACCGAAATTTAAACAGAATCCAAAGACAAACATATAGGAATTTGACTTTCTAACTAAACAAGACTTCCTCAAAAGCCACAATGGCTAAGACCCATAAAAAGGTCGGAGTCAAATAAATCATATTGTCCCATTCATAGGACCAAACAAGAAACTAACTCAAAATTTAACTTGAACGAACATAATCATGCTTGAAAGGAAAAGCCTCTTCGTAGGTGAACAATAATAACAAGCATGAAAGACTTATTCACATAACTCGGAATCATTAAAGGAACAACTGATATATCAAAGAACATGCTTCAAAGACTTTATTGATAACTAGGATTCATAGCATTTAAAACATGCTACTATCAAGAATCTAGTTACACATATCAAGAGTAAATACTAACATCAGAGTACTTAGCAGAAACTTAGCGGAAGAAAACATGTAACCATACAGAGCAACAAACTTGAAACCTCAGACAACTCCGACAACCCCACCAGCAACACATCACCGGCCTCAGCATCTCAACCTGAAAACATTTGAAAAAGATGGGGGATGAGCACTAATGTACTCAGTGGGGTTTTATGAGAAAACTCTTTAATAAACTTTGAAATATCCAATTAATAACTGGCAGCATATGGAGAGCAAAACGCAAAAGCCCTCTCCATACCTGCAAAACCTTTTACTTCCTTTCTTGGCGCCTTTCCTGGCTCAAACCTGCTGTCTACTGCACCTTTATGCCTTAGGATAAGAGAGGGGTTACCTCAAGTATCCTCTGAGTATGCGAGGGAATTACCCAGCGGTGACTCCTTTTACTTTCAAATGTTCAACTTTAGTGACACGAAGGTCACAACATGATAATGCAAATAAACTGTTCTTTGAGCTCGACAACCTGCTTACAACAAAAGTTATATCTTTGCTTAACCTTCTTCCTTACTTAACCTTAACTTAGCTAACAATACCAAACCTAGAGGAATCGTCTAAGGCTAATTCTTAAATTGAGCATGATCTCGGCCTATAAGGGATTTAACCCTACACTAACGAGGCAATCCTTAATCCTTAACTATACGAGCTTTTAACAAAGCATAAACATTTAAATACGATGAAATGAACACGGAAAAACATCGATTGCAAATAAAGCAATTCTAAACACCTCATGCTAGCATAAATTGTATATAAACAATTCTAGCATATCTAAACATACTTGAGAGCTCACTTAACTTATACTAACTTCCTTTACTTTATCTAACTCAAATAACAATTTAACATAATCATGCATATAACTTTCTTTATTCATTTCCTTTCCTTGTACAGAGACTAAACAGGCAGAGCATAAAATATTTTAATTGGATAATTCCCTTGCCTTAACATGCTTCTAGAGCTTAATAGCTCAAACCTTATACTTGGTTTAGAACCACCCACCTTGATGATGAGCATTTTGATAACAAGCGCGTAGACGAAGCAACGAGCTGAAAATCCTTCCTCGGGCCTCCTCGGAGTTCACCTCATCTTTACAAAAGTCGATCAACGACTTAAATCCTTATTTGAGCTCCTAATAAGACATCGAAACGATACCTAAATCCTTGACCCTTAACTATAACTTAAAATACGAGAATTTAAAAGATTAAAGCACCTGAAATTACCACAAAAGGAGACGGAAAAACTGATTCGACCGAACTAGATTCCGGATAATCGGCCACTGCTACCTCGTAGATCATCGAAAGAGCTTCGATTGGAGTACTCATGGGCCTCGTAACTCCAACCGAGGCGAAAGTTATGGTCTTCGCACGAAAACGTGCCGGATCTGCCGCAGCAGACCCCCGCGACCGCGGAACCCCCTGCGCCCGCGGAACTCTGGTCGCCCGCGCACCTCCGCTCTCGCACATCTCCGCGCGCCCGCGCACCGTCCTGGCCGAGAGGGCACTTGGGCGACCGTGGTAGCCCCCGCGACCGCGCCACCTGGGCGATTTCCGGCGGCGAAAACTCCTCCTCCGCTCCTCCACGCTTGACTCGCCGAACAAAAACTACTCGTCTCGGAGGTGCGCTCACGAAGAGCGCTCCTCGCTCGACTTTAGAAATGGAGGTGAAGAATGAGAAATGAGCAAATGGGAATGAAGGGGGGCTCCTCCATTTATAGGGGAAATCCAAGCTTCTCCGAGAAGCTTCTTCAGTGCAACAACACTGCTTTAAAAATATCGTGCTCGGTTAAAAGGCGTTTTATTCGATGTCGAGGTCCAAATGACCTCAGACATGAAATCCAAAAATACCGGGAGGTTCCTTGGCTCGAGTACTATTGAACCAACTTAACTCGGAATAAAGAACGAGTCATCTTGAAGGAAAACGAGAAAATATTATCTTTTCAAAAATAAAGTTACTATTCCACACAAGGGACAAATAAAATCCCGAGCGCTCGATTGACCTCAAAATGAAAATCCGGGAACGCCAACAGATTCCTTGAGAAATTTCCTATAAGATAGGCTTGAAAGAACAAAGCTCGGGTCAACACACAAGATTTCGCAAATTTCTAACGAACGCGCTCCTACGGAAAAATACTATTCATATCTTCTTTAAACGCGTTTTAAATCACCGGGAACTCAAATGACTTCCGATTCAAAATCCGAAAGCACCGGCATGCTCCTTGGGTCAACACCTTTCAAACATGACCAACATCGGTTATACTTGAGCTCGGATCAAAATTCTCAAAAAGACGATTTTACGAAAATAAATCTTAAAATCGCGGCTTAGAACCGAAACATCATAATCATGCTCAAAATTCCTTTTAATATTTCCTAATTAAAATTAGGAATTACTTAATCATATTCTGAAAATTCGGATTGTTACAAATTCTCATAGGGGTCGAAAATTTAGATGTCAAATTTTCGAATTTGATGTGTTAAAAATTCCCTAATTTGAGCTATGTATTTTCGGCCACTATAATTAAAGTTTGGATGATGTTTTGATCAAGATCAAATTTCCAGCTTTAATTTGGTTAGGGTTGAAAATTTCAAGTGATTAGAATTGGATTTGGTGATTTTTTATGTATATCAAAGATTGCCTAATTCTAATCTAGATAGGTTTGAAATTAGATTTTAAATTTGGTAATTTTGAAGTGGATCAAAATTTCAAGATTTTTAAGTCTTGAAATTTTCGAAACCTAGCTATATTATTTGGAATAGTTTTTTGATTAATGTCAAAATTTCCAAATGTGAAATTTATGAGTGCATAAATTGCACTCATTTGCACTCATTTTGAGTGCATTTGCAGTTGGTTATTATGTATATATGTTGTAAATATTGTTAATATTGTTTAAATCTTATGTTTGGTGTAATGTGACCAATTTAGGGAGTTTTGGGTTCAAACAATGCAAAATAAGTCAAGTTCATGAAATGGATCGAAAAGGTAGCACAAAGACGAGCAAAGGACAAGAAACCAAGACACAAGATGAAACACGACCCCATAGCCCTAGCACCTGGGGTCGCGTTTCAAATACACTGCAAAGCCCGACCCCAAAGCCCCAGCAACTGGGGTCGCGTTTCGGACTGATGGAATTGAAAGTTGACTTTTGGCATCCAATTATTGGTCCATTACTTTATATATCTATTGGGGATTTCAAAGGAAAAAATCTAACACTTCTCCCACTCGAAATTCACTTGAAGAAACACTACATTTGGGGATTTTTGAAGATCAAGAAGAAGAAGAAAGATCCATCCATCCATTTCAGGATTCAAGCCAAGGGATTGAAGGAGATTGTTCAACATTGGGTTTTATCCTCTCCTTCCCTCTTTTACTCTTGTACTTAGAATGGATTTTAATTCTTCCTTTTGTATTCTTGATTTTGTTGTAAATATGGTTGGCTAGAGCCTTAGGGCTCTAGGATGTGGAGAAACAATGCGACTCTTGTTCTTGACTAGGGTTTAATCTATGGGTGTGTTTTGTCAAGATTTCAATCTTTGCTAGTTCTTGTATGGTGTTGTTTGAAGTGGCATTTATTTAACATTAAATGTTTGAATCACATGTATCTAGTAAATCTTGTGATCATAAGCATGTATGGATTAAATCTATGTATTTGTACTCTTCGTTGAATGTCGAATATGTGGAAGGAAATGTGACCTCTTAGAGCCTTTGGTAGGTGCGACATTGGAATGTGTTAGAGATAGCCATCCTTGTCGCATTCGCAATTAAGGAGATATTCAAGAGATGCTCCTTCTATATTCGTGGTCTTCCTATCTATGAACTTAGCATATTGTGTATTTAACTCTTGTTGTTTGATCAAGAGGAATGTTGTGAATCCATATCCTAGAGTCTTCTCCTTATTTGTCATCTTCAAATAGCTCTCTCTTGTTGGTATTGTTTATTTCATTTGCTATTTAGATTGTTTATTGTTGTTGTTTGGTATTGACCTCGTATCATCATATCTACAATCATATGCTTATACACAATCATATGCTTATACACAATCATATCTACAATCATATGCTTATACTCATATCTCGTATCAATCATCATATCTCGTATCATCATATCTACAATCATTGTTTATTGTTATTGTTGTTGTGGATCGACCTCGTATCATCATATCTACAATCATATGCTTATACACTTGTAGGCATGACATGAGTTTTATAAATATTGAAACCATTGTGGAGAGAAAATATCTCGCATCAAGTTTTTGGCGCCGTTGCCGGGGAATTGTGAATTAATTTGATATATGCAATATTGTGATAACGATTGTGTGGATTAGTTTAGACATTTTATTTTATTTTGTTAAGATTTGCATTGATTTCTTGGTTCTTTGACAGGTAGTGTACGCACACTCGATCTAGAGGTGAGCCACCTATCGACTTGGATCCAGAAATTGAAGTAACGGTGCGCCACAACAACGCACGTAGACGGAGGAGAATGGTGGATAACCTTCCACCAGTTCAAGATCCTATGATTTCCCAAATGCAAAGACAATTAGAGGTTATGCAAGGGCAATTGAGAGCCCAAGAAGAAGCACAACATAGAAATGTGGAGGCCCCAATCCGAAACCTTTTTTAACCCGTCGTGAATCAAGGGATGGTGAATGGACCACCCATTCAAGCCAACAATTTCGAGCTCAAGATGTCCCTTATACTCATGATCCAACAACACCCGTTCCGAGGAACGCCAATAGAGGATCCAAATGAGCACATACACAAGTTTCTTGAGTATATTAGGACGATAAAGGCGAATGGAGTCCCGGATGATGCAATCCGAATTCGGCTATTTCCATTTTCTTTGAGCGACAAGGTGGAGACTTGGTGGTTGAGCCAAGCCTAAGGATCATTCCAAACATGGGATGAATTGGTGACAAAGTTCCTTCACAAGTTCTTCCCACCCGAAAAAACTCTCAAACTTAAAGGCGACATCACCGTGTTCAAGCAATGGGATGAGGAAAGCATGTATGAGGTGTGGGAACGCTTTAGAGAGATGCTAAGAAAGTGCCCCGGGCATGGGTTTGGAACCGACCACCAAGTGTGTATCTTCTATGGTGAAAGTAAACCCGAGGTGAGAACACTAATGGATGCGGCCGCGGGAGGATACTTATTAGCAAGAGGCCCGGACGAAGCCATGAGAATCATAGAGGAAATGGCCTCTAATTCATTTCAATGACCGGTTGCAAGAGAAGGTATTCAAATAATGAAGAAAGTTACATCTACCTCAAATTCAGATGCACTTGAGCTATTGACGGCTCAAGTATCAGATCTAAACTCAAGAATCGAAGTCTTCACCAATCCAAAAGTCGAGACTTTTCAAAGTCAATTTGAGAAAGCTAATTATGTGAATCAAGGAGGAGGCTATTCAAATCAACAAAGGCCATACAATCAAGGGTACACACCACAATATGGAGGCCAATATGGTGGAAATCAAAATTATCAAAATAGGGCACAACATCCAAACATGTCCTATGGTAATCCAAACAACACCATTCAAACACCTCCCGGTTTCTCAGTTACCAATGGTGTGATAGATGAAGAAAAGAAACCTAAAATGGATGATCTCTTGATGGCATTCATGGGAAAGACGAAAAAATACATGGGTGAGACACTATCTCGCTTTGAAAAATTGGAGAATCATATGGGAGCGATTGACACCCAAGTGAATATGCTAGAGAAGCAAATGGGCTAACTTGCTACAATCATAGGGGATCAACACCAACAAGGCAAGTTCCCGAGCAATACAACCATCAACCCAAAAGAGCAATGTAAGGCTATACATGTGTTGAATGTTGGGTCAGTGGAAAAATTGGAGGTTTCTCGTATAAATCTTGAGAAACGAAAAGTTGAAAATGGATTGAAAGCCAAGGATTGTGAAATTGGAATTGAGAAGAAGTCAATGGAGAAAACTTCAAGTAAGTCACTTCCATCAACATTTCCTCCCTTCTCTATTGTTATTCCATATCCTGAAAGGTTGCGAAAGAATGAGCAAGATGAACAATTCAATAAATTATTGGAGGTGTTTCGAAAAGTCCACATCAACCTCCCTCATGTGAATTTATTGCAAAGAATGCCAAACTACGCAAAATTCTTTAAGGAAATGTTTTCAAAAAAGAAAAGGTTGAGGAAGTGTGAAGTATTGAGCCTCACGGGGGAGTGTAGTACCTTCCTTCAACAAAAGTTGCCACCAAAGTTAAAAGATTCGGGGAGTTTTGTTATCCCATGTGATATTGGCGAAAAGTTGATTGTGAATGTTCTTTGTGATCTTGGAGCAAGTGTGAACCTCATGCCTCTTTCTTTCTTTCATAAGCCAAAAGTTGGAAAGTTGAAGACAACAAATGTTTGCTTGCAATTAGCGGACCATTCTATTACTCATCTAAAGGGGATCATTGAGAATGTTCTTGTGCGAGTAGGCGAATTCATTTTTCCTGTTGATTTCTTGGTACTCGATATGAAAAAGAATGAAGGGATACCACTCATCCTAGGACGACCATTCTTGAGTACCGCAAGGGCCCTAATTGATATGGAAAAAGGTGAACTTACTCTCAGGGTTTATAACTTGTAGATCATGTATCAATTAAATGAGAGAAGAGAAGTTCCTAAAGAAGATGGGTCTAAGGACACGGAGGAGTGCAAGGTGATTCGAAAAGTCAAACCAGGCAAGATGATTTGTCAAGAAAAGAGTAAAGAAGATATTCCCGAGGGGTATTTTAGAATCTTTGAACTAGACTTGATTACAATGCCTTGGAGAATTCAAGAAGGTGCTCTTGTGTGGCATAGGAAGCCACCATATCTTCTTGGTTGACTATTGGCCATTGATATCCCATCGAGCTCATGACGTTAAATTAAGCGCTTGTTGGGAGGCAACCCAATGATTTTTATGTTGTTTTGATTTGTTGCCTTATTTTGTTTATCCTGTTTAGTTTAGATTTGTTTATAAGGATGGTGTTTTGATTGAAAGTTGATGATTAATGTTTATGTTTGTGGAGTGAAATGAATGCAGGGAGTTGTGTTGAATGATGGGAGAGCATAAGTGTTCGAAAAGAGATGTCAGAAGAAGCATGGAAAAGGCTCAAAAGCTAAAATCACGGAGCTCAAAACTCGAGAAACAAAGTATGAAAGCCGAGCCCGACCTCGTTCTTGAAGATCAAAACCAATCCCAGTTCATGTTGTCATCATCTTCTCAGCCATTCCTACATTAGTATCCGCGCTATCCACCTCACTGAGCCATTAGTGAGCCTTGCCACCATCTTTTTACCTCCAAACTTATTTCCTCTCTTGGATCAAAATAAGTTTGGGGGAGGGGGAGAGAGTTATGGTGGCAAGGGTCTTTTCTGCCTATTTTACCACTTTATTTAAATAATTATCTAGTTAAGTTTATTTATGTTTTCGGATATTGGAGCATGTTCGGATGTTTGAGCATGCTTATTTTATTTATGCTTTGGATTATGCTTGATTTTTTTTAAGTTTTTATGTTGGATTGATTGGATGGAGGCATTGATGGATATTTGATTACATGACGTTTTACTTCATGAGCATGTGATGCTTTATCTATATTTTTGTTCAATTGCCTTATGATTTGTGGCTTGGGGATATTTTGACTTAAATAGGTGTATGTTCTTGTAACATGATAGGAGTTATGAGAGTATGTTTTTAATGAAATGGGAATCATTGATGAGCATGAGCTTATGTTCAAAATTTTTGAAAAATGTTGATAAAAGGCAAAATTTTATAGCATGATAATGTAAACAAGGTTCTTTTCGTATCTCGAAAGTACAATTATTGAAGGAAAAACTTACCTTGGAAAGATTTTGATCCAAAGATTACACAAGTGTAATTTTTCTTTGATGAGTGATTGATGGTCTTCTTGGTGTACTTGTCTTTCTCTAGAACTTGCTTGGTGACTTAATTAAGGTTACAATTGTGTGTTTCATTTCTTGAAAAGGATTTAAGGCTATTTGTTGTTTAACCTCATGATAATCCAAATATTTTTCTTTCCAATACAAATTGAATCCCTTGCAAGCCCTTTTTTAGCCTTGAAATATTCTTGATTTTGTTGGGTTGGGAATGAAATAAATGACAAGTTGTGTATATTCTTTCAATTGGAACTTTTGAGAATTCTTGTAATTGGAAAAAAGGTAAAATGTTGAAATACTTTTGTGATGAAAAGATTAAAAATAAGTGAATTATCTTGATTTGAATTGAATATCCTTTATTGAAGAAAAGAAGAGAGATGTTCACATTGTGATCACAAACAAAAAGAGTAAGAAATGATGAAAAATTTTGAAAAATCTCAAAGAGATTGGGTTGTGAAATAAAAAGGGTAAAAAGGACTTGTGTGGTTCTACTTGGTTGATAATATATTGATTTGGTATTTTGGGACGCGACTTTACCAAATATTTTTCCTACCCTTCCAAAAAGCCTTCACTACAACCCGAAAAGCCCTTAATGATTCTTTTTTTGAGAACACATGTGGAGTAGTGAAGATTGTAGTCACTTTGCAAGCATATGGTAGGATTCTAGTGCACTCTTGACCTTGAGCGATACACTTTTAGCCTATACACTCGAAAGTGAGCGTTTATTGATCCTTGAGAGAGCTTGAACTTCATTAATTGTATCATGATGATTTTGAGGTTCTTTGTTTATGCTTGATTGCCAATATCATCTATGCATTGTCTATCTCTTGATTTTTGAAGCAAAATGCCATCTTGATTCCACTATGCTCAATTACTTTGCTCTTTTACTCTTGTTTTTGTTTGAGGACAAACAAATATTTAAGTTTGGGGGAGTTGATGAGTGCATAAATTGCACTCATTTTGAGTGCATTTGTACTTGGTTATCATGTATATATGTTGTAAATATTGTTAATATTGTTTAAATCTTATGTTTGGTGTAATGTGACCAATTTAGGGAGTTTTTGGGTTCAAACAATGCAAAATAAGTCAAGTTCATGAATTGGATCGAAAAGGTTGCACAAAGACGAGCAAAGGATAAGAAAACCAAGACACAAGCTGAAACACCACCCCAAAGCCCTAGCAACTGAGGTCGCGTTTCAAATACACTGCAAAGCCCGACCTCAAAGCCCTAGCACCTGGGGTCGTGTTTCAAATACACTGCAAAACCCGACCCCAAAAATCTACTCATGGGTCGCACTGTAGAGCACTTCAGAGAGGAGTTTTTCTTTGTTGAAAGCCCGACCCAAAAGCCCTAGCACCTGGGGTCGCGTTTCAAATACACTACGAAGCCCGACCCTAAAGCCCTAGCAACTGGGGTCGCGTTTCGGACTGACGAAATTGAAAGTTGACTTTTGGCATCCAATTATTGGTCCATTACTTTATATTTCTATTGGGGATTTCAAAGGAAAAAATCTAACACTTCTCCCACTCGAAATACACTTGAAGAAACACTACATTTGGGGATTTTTGAAGATCAAGAAGAAGAAGGAAGATCCATCCATCCATTTCAGGATTCAAGCCAAGGGATTGAAGGAGATTGTTCAACGTTGGCTTTTATCTTCTCCTTCCCTCTTTTACTCTTGTACTTAGAGTGGATTTTGATTTTTCCTTTTATATTCTTGATTTTGTTGTAAATATGGTTGGATAGAGCCTTAGGGCTCTAGGATGTGGAGAAACAATATGAATCTTGTTCTTGACTAGGGTTTAATCTATGGATGTGTTTTGTCAAGATTTCAATCTTTGCTAGTTCTTGTATGGTGTTGTTTGAAGTGGCATTCATTTAACATCAAATGTTTGAATCACATGCATCTAGTCAATCTTATGATCATAAGCATGTATGGATTGAATCTATGTATTTGTACTCTTCGTTGAATGTCGAATATGTGGAAGGAAATGTGACCCCTTAGACCATTTGGTAGGTGCGACCTTGGAATGTGTTAGAGATAGCCATCCTTATCGCATTCGCAATTAAGGAGATATTCGAGAGATGCTCCTTCTATATTCGTGGTTTTCCTATCTATGAACTTAGCATATTGGGTGTTTAACCCTTGTTGTTTGATCAAGAGGATTGTTGTGAATCCATATCCTAGAGTCTTGTCCTTATTTATCATCTTCAAATATCTCTCTCTTGTTGGTATTGTTTATTTCATTTGCTATTTAGATTGTTTATTGTTGTTGCTTGGTATTGCATTATTTAGTTTATGTGTTGGTTTTGTGTTATGATAATCACCCCTCATCTATTCATAGTCTAGATATTTCATCAATCTATCGTCGTGGTACTTGCATTTTCACGTTTAATTCCTTTTCCCAGTGGATCGACCTCGTATCATCATATCTACAATTATATGATTATACACTTGTAGGTATGACACGAGTTTTATAAATATTGAAACCATTTTGGAGAGAAAATATCTCGCATCAGAAATATGGTGTAATTTTCGAAATTTTAAGAAATTAATCTGGATAAGATTTTGATGAAGATTTATTAAGGTGGATCGAAAATTTTGGATGTTCGTGAAGATTTGATGTTATTTAATGTATATCTTAATTTACCTAATTTTAATCTAGATAGATTTGAAAATAGAATTTTAAATTTGGAAGAATTTGAAATGGATCAAATTTCCAGATTTATTATTTGGTTATTTTCGAAAATCTTGTATTAAAATTAGATAAGTTGTTTTTTGGATATATACAAATAATTATCAAAATCCAATTGTGATAAGAATTTAATTTTGGATAGGTTTTGGAAGATTTTGAAGTGGATCAAATCTTCAAACCTTATCCTTAAAGATTTAGATTCTTATGGATAATACTTGGATTAGAATTTTGATTTATATCATGATATCCAAATATTAATTAATTAGGGTGGTTTGAAAATATTAATTAAATTTGGTGGATAATTTTAAATAATTTCCAGATTTATTTTAGTTATATTTTCGAAAATAACAAGTTTAAAATTGGTGGAAAATTATTTTAATTTCCAATTTTTATCTTGTGAATAATATCGAATTAATTAATTTTATTAATTGAAAAATTCAAATATTATTTAATAATGTCATGTGTGGATGTCATATGTTATTTTATGCTAATCATGTAATTGTGATTGTTGGATTTGTAGACTGACTTGTTTGCAGGGTTACCGACTATCATGGCTCCTTAATTATGTGATGTATGTTTTAATTTATGTTGGATGTATGATGGGTCGTATGCCGGTTTGGCTACGTGATTTTAATCTATGAGAAAATCCATGGATTAGGTCTGGGTTTTATTTTATATTGTTTTAATGTAATAGAAATAAAACTGTTAGACCAAGTTATTGAGTTGTAATTTTATTCTAGATATATTAGTTTTTTCCTCTAAGGAATAGAAATTCTATATTGAATAAAGTTTGAAGATCGACTCGAAGAAGGAGAGTAGTGCAGCTCAAGAAAGAAAGTGTCACTGATTCACGTCTCGAAATCCTAATTGGAGCTAGGATTTTCGGCGAGGTGCAGTGATGGGGGCGGCGGCCATGCCTGAGTTTCCGGAGCTGACTTTCCAGTTTTATCTCATTCAGCAACATGAGATATAAGCCATGATAGTTGGTTTTTATTATTATTTCTTATTATGTTGTTTGAAGCATGCAATGGTGTTTTATCTTTTTATGTGATGTTTGCATGTTTTACAATGGGATAAAATGAAACCTCAATCTTAAATAACTAAGTGGGAGAGATTCATACCAAAGTATGTAGAAATCTCAAACGGTCTCCATTAATCTGGTTTAATTGAGATGTGATAGACATGCAAGTTGACAATAGGTCTTCCTCCATAATGGATGTGTCATATCACTGTTATCTCTAGAAATTAAACTTCTTTATCAAGATAGTTGTAGAACACTACTAAAACAAACTGACTCCTCCAACTGGAGTTGGGAGTTCGAAATAGTGGACTTGGTGCTAAGGTGATGGTGTTCGCACTTAGGTGTAATTTATTAATAAACGTCCACACTAACGTGGCTTATTAATTAGAAGGTTACATGACCATGGTTATTTCCGACTATTAATTTACTTGTCATAAGGAAATTTGACCGGAGGTAAATTAAAAGTGGTTTTACCTGTTTAAGGATGGATCTTATAAACGTCCACACTAACGTGGCTTATAAGAAACATTTTTAAAATGTCGGTGGATTACATATAATTTTTTGAGGTATACGATTATATGTGAGTATCCTAAAGTTTGTGACTGTACTGCATGTTTATTTTTCAGTTATTCTATATCATCATGGCACTCTCCAACATGTCCTCTATTCTCAAAGAAAACAAGTTAATCGGTGAAAATTACAATGACTGGATTCGAAACCTTAATCTTGTTCTCACTGCGGAAGGACACAAATTCGTACTTGAAGAAGTATGTCCTCAGAAGCCAGATGAAGGTTTTGACGAAGCCCAAAAGGTTGCATATGAGATAGCACGCTGTTACATTATGGCATCCATGTCGAATGTGTTGCAACATCAGCATGAACCTATGAAAACCACTTATGATATCATGTACAACCTTAAGCAGCTCTTCGGTCATCAGAACCGCTCGGCACGCCATTTGGCAATGAAGAAGCTAATGGATGTGAGGATGTCTGACTCCACACCTGTTAGGGATCACGTTCTCATGATGATGGGGTATTTATCTGAGATCGAGACCTTGGGTGGAGAGCTGGATGGCAATCTCAAATGGACATTATTCTTCATAGCTTGTCCTCAAGGTTTGAGCAGTTCAAGTTGAACTTTAACATGATTAAAAGGGATATCGGCCTGAATAAATTGCTGATGGATCTTTAGGCGGCTGAGTTACTTCAAAAGGGAAATCCGGAGACACACCTAGCTGAAAATAGGGTGTCTTCTTCCGCTACTAAAAGGAAGTAGAGGAACGCACCAAAGAAAGCTGCAGAGGGGGTGCTTAAGGTGAAGAAGTCCAAGACTAAGATTCCTCCCGAGGAATTTAAGTCAAAGACAAAGTGTTTTAAGTACGGTTAGCCAGGTCACAACAAGGCGGATTGTCCTAACAAAAAGAAGAAAAATGGTACGTCTCAATCTCTTGTCGTTGAAGCATGTTTAGCTACTTTTTCTACTTAGTCATGGGTAGTAGATACTAGAGCTACAGATCATGTTTGCATGTCTTTACAGGGGTTCCTAGTAAAAAGACAGCTGAGTGATGGAGAGATTTCAGTGTATATGGATAATGCTATGAAAGTAGCGGCAGTTACAGTAGGAGACGTAACCTTATCTTTTAGTAGTGATAGGATTTTAATTTTAAAGGATTGTCTTTATGTGCCTGGTTTTAGGCGAAACTAGATTTCAGTTTCTAAACTTTTCATAGATTGATATTCTGTTTCTTTTGATAACAAGGTTGTTATCTTTAGTGATAAATGTTTTATCTGTTCTGGCACATTGGATGGGCATCTTTATTTACTTAATCCTATGCAAAACACTATGCAAATGCATTTACTGAATACATCGGTCATAAACCCTAATAAATGAAAAGAACCTTCGGAAATGAATCAAACCTAACTTTGGCATCTTAGGCTCGGCCATATTAACCTTAAATGGATACAAAGACTAGTAAACGATGGGCCTTTATCTTCATTGGTCCTAGAATCGTTCTCTTTGTGTGAATCCTGTTTGGAAGGTAAAATGACCAACCGACCCTTTAAGGATAAAGGGAATAGATCTGAAGAGGTACTAGATTTGATTCACTCTGACTTATGTGGCCCTATATCAATTCAGGCTCGAGGAGGGTATGAGTATTTCATCACGTTCATTAATGATTACTCAAGGTATGGATACATATACCTGTTACGCCGCAAGTCAGAATCCTTTGAGACTTTCAAAGAATTCAGAGCGGAAGTGAAAAAACGTACAGGTAAAAGTATCAAATCACTACGGTCTGATCGTGGTGGTGAGTACCTCTCGAATGAATTTAGGGACTACTTAGCAAAGAATGGAAATACATCCCAGTTGACTCCGCCGGGAATGCCACAGCAGAACATCGTGGCGGAGAGAAGGAACAAAACATTGTTAGAGATGGTTAGATCGATGATGAGCTACTCAGATCTGCCCATTTCATTCTGGGGATATGCCTTGGAAATAGCAGCCTATATTATTAACGTGGTTCCATCAAAATCAGTCTCATCTACGCCCATAGAACTTTGGACTGGACGAAAGACCAGTCTTACACATTTTCGGATTTGGGCTAGTCCAGCACATGTGCTGGATAAGGAAGCTGATAAGCTGACACCACGTACAGATGTTAGTCTATTTGTTGGATATCCCAAAGGAACAAAAGGTGGTTTATTTTATAGTCCTAAGGATCACAAGATCATTGTGAGTACCAATGCTCGATTCTTAGAGGAAGACTATGTGATAAATCAAAGGCCAAGAAGTGAGATAGTACTCGAGGAACTTCGAGGGGAAAATTCAAATCTGACACCAACAGTACAAGAAAAGGAACCACAAATTACTGCACAACATGTCACAGAAATACAGGAACCGCCTCATCGCAGTGGGAGGGTTGTACGCCAACCTGACAGATTCATTGGTTTGGGTGAATCTTCAGATTTTCCTGAAAGACTAAATGAATTGGATCCCAGGACCTACGACGAAGCGATCCAAGATAAAGATGCAGATTCTTGGAAAATTGCAATGGAGTCTGAGATTGGATCTATGAATCACAATCAAGTCTGGGACCTTGTAGAACCACAAGATGGGGTAAAACCTATTGGGTGTAAGTGGGTTTAGAAACGCAAGAGAGGAGCTGATGGGAAGGTTGAAACCTTCAAGGCAAGATTGGTGGCGAAAGGGTACACTCAGAAAGAATGGATCGATTATGAGGAAACCTTCCCCCCGGTAGCCATGCTTAAGTCAATCCAGATTCTCTTGTCTATTGCCGCTCATTCGGATTATGAGATTTGGTAGATGGATGTCAAGACGGCTTTCCAGAATGGAAGTCTTGAGGAAAACATCCACATGAAGCAACCAGAGGGTTTTATTGCTAAAGGCCAAGAGCACTTAGTGTGCAAGCTTAAGAGATCCATTTATGGACTTAAGCAGGTATCAAGGTCTTGGAACATCCGATTTGACGAGGTTATCCGGTCATATGGATTTGTGCAATGTCTGGATGAGAGCTGTGTGTACAAGAAGAGTGACGGAAACGTGGTGGCTTTCCTCGTGCTATATGTTCATGATATCTTAATTATTGGAAACAGTAAGAAAGTATTATCTAACATAAGGGTGTAGTTGTCCAAGCAGTTCGATAGGAAAGATCTAGGAGAAGCCGGACACATCCTTGGCATCAAGATAATTCGAGATCGCTAGAAAAGGATGTTATGCTTATCCCAGGCGACATATATCGACACAGTGCTAGCTAGTTTTAACATGCAGGATTCCAAGAAAGGTTTTATACCTTTCAAGCATGGAATTCATCTATCCAAGGATATGTGTCCCCACACACAGGCTTAGATAGATGAGATGAAGGGCATTCCATATGCTTCGGCTGTGGGAAGCAGACATCAGTCTAACTCTGGACAAGGTCACTGGACTGCGGTTAAGAATATACTCAAGTACCTAAAAAGGACTCGAGATTATATGTTGGTATACCGCTCTGATAGTATAGTGCCTTTCGGTTACACGGACTCAGATTTTCAATCCGATAAAGATCAGAGTAAATCTACCTCAGGCTATGTGTTTACCATGGGAGGCGGAGCCATTATATGGAGGAGTGAGAAACAGTAATCCGTGCTTAAACGTTTTTAGTTAACTGCTTAAAAACTGTTCTGTGATATGTGTGGGACAAATGCAAGAACATAAATGAATAAAGCAGTAAAAACGCACGAGATGATAACCCAGTTCGGTTCAAACAACCTACTCTGGGGGGATTTCTCCCAAACTTGAAGATTCAACTGGTACTCCTTCGAAGAGTGTATTAAGGATCTTATACATACAAGCCTCCCGCCTTATGTCGCCCGTTCTTCTCCTCGAAGTCTTTCTCTAACCGAAAGTTGTAAGATCCCCTCACAAACGTGACACTAGACTCCCTCTAGCTACCCACGACTTCAACTTACAATCTCTCCCGAGATTGCGTACAAAACGGAATAAAAATCCCCTCACATGTTTCACTCGTAAACACTCAAAACTAGTCTATCACATTGAATGTTTTAATGAACAAATACTAGTTACAAAAATGACCACAAACTGATTCTAACACTAGAATCTAAACAAAATATAAGTGGTACCGATTGCTACACAAATCGGTCTTCATATATAGACTTCTCTTTAGCTTGGCGTCAATTTCTTGCTTTCCGCCAACTAGGTAAGTGGTTTGTGGCCTTCCAAACGTGTGTAGATACTTCCCAAGTGTAGGAGGGTTAATTCAGCGCCGGATCTACATCACAATGCAGTAAAATGAATCTATCTTGACCTTCCAAACTGGTTCAGTACAAGATCTTTCCAACAAGGAAACTGCCATAAATAGAGTGTCCCTGGTTCTGTCTGGGACATACTCTGGAACAGTTCGCCAACTGTTCTTCTTTTCTTACACAGCGGAAATTAAAACTTCGTGGGACATACGCAGACACACTTTGTCGAACATATCTCGTCAATTCAACAACACAAATATTTAGTGCATGATGGTGGCACTAACAATCTTCCCCTTTGGCAATTATGGTCGACAATTATCATCATGATCTGCACAACACTTGTATAAACTTTGCATATCAAAAATATATCAAAATGAGTGATATATTCAAAAACTGTCAGAGACAGTTACAAGCACACTTCCCATGAATCTGAACTGGGAGTGCCTTCATAACGAACAGAGCATTGTTTTACAATATAGAACTGCATTGTCAGTCGATCAAAAATAAAGCACAGATCAACAAAAATTAAAGTAGGGTAAACAGCATCCCCAATAAAGTGTTTGTTCAGAAAACATCAAACATTAAAAAATGAGCACACGCTCAACATAGCAGCAGCAGCAAAAATGTCCATTCTTCATCCAACCGTGGCCTTTGTTCACCAACATTCTTCTCCCCTTTAAATGTTTCCAGAAATGACAAACACCAAACTTCAGGCCGGGGAGGCAGCAGCATCATCATCATCAACGGCATCAGCATCAATTGGCTTATCAGCAGCAGGAACAGAGGAAGCACTCGGCACATCAAGTGACGAGGCAAGGCCAAGGGCTCGGGCCTGGAGATCAATCAACAAGGCCTCCAACTCCTGCTTCCTAGTTTTGAAAGTCTGAATGGACTTGCTTAAAAACACAACTTCACGCTCCAGAGACTTGATATGCCTGTCAAAGAAAACAGAAGTGACAGCAAAAGAGGCAGCAGATCTGTCTGGGACAGATATGGGAATAGGTCTCGAGCTTTCAGCAGCACCGCGGGCAGGAAAATCCGGAGCATGCTGGGATGAAAAGAGCTTATGGCTGATGGTCAGAGGTTGCGCAACAGGCGCATACACGTCATTTGCAGAAACAACATCATGCTGGGCTATAATGATGCTGAAGATTAGGCCAAGATAGCCAACAGGTTGCTGGGCACGAGTTGATTCAGCATGAGCAAAAACATTCTAAAAAATGATCAATCCAAGGTTGATCCCCCTTCGAGTGCCCATAGAATAGAGCAACAAGGCCATAGGTTTGCCTAAAGTCGAATCATGAGTACTGGGCAACCAATTTCTAACAGCAACCTTGTGAAGTATCGAGTACTTCATACTCAGATCAGAGGCCAACAACACATGACATGGGGGCCAAATAAGTCGACTTTCTCCAGTCAATTCCATCACAACTTCATTCAGATCAAAAACAGGAGCAGGAGCAACAAGATTCTCACGACCCAAAAATTCATTAATCACAGCAGGGGAAAAAACAATCCAATGACCCCGCACAAAAACTGAAAAAGCATGCTCATAGGAAGCATCACGCATGCGCTTGGACAAGTTAGCATAAAACTCATGTACAATAGCAGCAATAAAAGGAGGAGCTGAATAAACAGATTTCTCTAACCGGAGATCATGGAACAAAGAGTCAACACCCGTTCCCTCTATATCGGACTTAACCAAATAATGCTCGGAAATGAATGAGCGACCAGCAACAATCTTGAATTGATTTTGGTGAAGGGCAGAGATAAACTTACTTGAATCAAAGACCTCAGAATTGGAATCTGATCTGTCTGGAATAGACTTAGGGACATCCTCTGCTTCATCATCAGAAAGGGAAGGTGCTCTGGCTTGCTTCATTAGTGGGCGACGACATCCCGACATCAACCACATTCTTTGATCAGACACACTTCGTGTAACACGGTGAGCAGGAACAATCTCAGGCTTCTTAGCTAAAGACTTTTTCCCAGACGGCTTCACTGATTTGGGTGGTTTTGATGAAGACCCCTTCTTAGCAACAACTTTCATGGATTCGGGGGTTTTTGAAGAAGAACCCTTCTTCGCAGCAACCTTGGCTAATACTTTGGATTGCAAATTGGCAATGGGTGTGTTATCTTCATCATCAGACACCGGAGGAGTGATTGGATCATCTCGCAACTCCAACTTGTGTTTGGACCGGCGAGTTTTGGAGGAGGTATCCTTTGAAGGAGGGACAAAGACATCCTCATGAACAGGAGACTCCTCATCGAGGAAGGAGATATCAATATCATCTTCACCTTGATCATGAACAAGGGTTTCAACAGCAGCAACAGATGACACTTCACCAAGAGGAACTTGAACAGTGACAATGGGCGTGTCACTATACACAGGGGCAGCAGCAAGAAGAGACGGAGCTTGAACAAACTTTAGAGCATCAAGAGATGCAGCAAATTCCTCAATTGAGGTAGACTATTCGCCAACAGCAGGGGCGGCGGCAACATCTTCATCAAGGGCAAAAGAGACTTCAGTGCCTTCAACATTCTCTATTACAACCGCAATTGAGGCATCTAAGATTTCCGCAGACACCATGGGCGGAGAGGATGGCACATCAGAAACCCTAGGAGAGGGTTGAACATCGAGATCTATCTCAAACACAGATCGAAGCGGCAAATCAGCAGAAGGTGCCACAGAAGTTGACATAGAAGCAAGAGCTTCAGAGGAAGTAACAGATGGCATTACAAGAGCAGAGACGGAGGTAATTGAAGACGAGAACACAATTAGTTGAGAAAGCTCCGCAAGCTGTCGTCGCAAGTCTTCTGTAGAAATTCTAGGTTTCTTCGCTTGAGAGGGCTTCAAAAAAAAGCTTTATCCACCATTGAAGTTCGAATAGCAAAATTCAAACACACACCACAGAGAGAGAACGGCTTGGAAATTTTGCAACAATTCTGTCTCTTTTGAACAAATAAGGTTAAGACCTTAATTAGGAAATTCTAAAAGGAAATTTCCTTAACTCACTTATTCCTTACACACCACCCCGCAGCTTGGTGTGGAGAAGTGGAATCGATCGTGGTGTGAAAAATAACGCACTACTAGCCGTTGAAAAGTAACCGTTCCTCCAAAGCATAAACTATCCGAGACAGATATTGGCACAACACTTACAGACCATACTAACCATGGTCATTTTATACTCTCTATACATACATCACTGACCAAGACTGTATAGAGAGTCTTCTCACAACGGAGAAGTTTAGAGAACACAAAGACCCAAGGAGGATCTTAGTGTTTCAAACCTTCTACTATCAAGTGCCTTTGTAAAGATGTCCGCAAGCTGGGCATCTGTTCCAACATACTCGATCACAAGGGATCCGTCTTCAACAAGCTCCAGGATGAAGTGGTGATGAATGTCTATGTGCTTTGTACGTGAGTGCTTAACTGGATTTTTTGAAATGTTTATCGCACTCATATTGTCACAGTATATGGTAAGGACAGACTGTGGGACACCATAGTCATGCAGCATTTGTTTCATCCACAAAAGTTGGGTACAGCAACTTCCAGCAACAATATATTCTGCATTTGTAGTAGAAAGCGAGATAGAATTTTGTTTCTTGCTGAACCATGACACTATGTTATTTCCAAGGAAGAAACATCCTCCAGAGGTACTCTTCCTATCTTCAGTACATCTTGCCCAATCTGCATCGCAAAACCCCACCAAACTAGGGTTTGTATGTATCATAGGAAAACCAAAGTCCCAACTCAGAAGTACCTTTTATGTACTTGATTATGTGCTTGACAGATTTCAAGTGACTTTCTTTAGGTTCAGATTGGTAGCGAGCACAAACTCCCACGCTGTAACATATGTCTGGCCTACTTGCTGTAAGGTAGAGCAGACTCCCAATCATACTCCGGTACAAGGTTTGCTCAATGGCAACATCAGCTTCATCTTTTGACATCTTTGAAGATGTCCCCATCGGAGTTCTTTTCGGGCTGCAACTCTCCAAACCAAATTTGCTGATTAAGTTCTTTGCATATTTAGTTTGAGATACAAAAATTCCATCATCCTTTTGCTTCACTTGAAGCCCCTAAAAGTAGGTTAGTTCACCTACAAGACTCATCTCAAATTCAGAAGTCATGTCCTTCACGAAGTCTTTCACCATTCTATCTGAGACAGATCCAAAGACAATATCATCAACATAAATCTGAACGATGATCACGTCAGATTTTTCTCTCTTGATGAAAAGAGTTCTATCAGCTCCACCTCGAACGTATCATTTTTCCAGAAGAAATTTGGTAAGCCATTCGTACCAAGCTCGTGGAGCTTGTCTAAAACCGTAGAGGGCCTTCTTTAGTTTGTACACATACTCAGGATGGTACGGGTCTTCAAAGATTTTGGGTTGGTTTACAAACACATCTCTAGATAAGTACCCATTTAAGAAGGCACTCTTCACATCCATTTGGTACAATTTAAACTTCATCCATGCAGCCATGGCAAGGAGCAACCTGACAGATTCAAGCCGAGTAACTGGAGCAAACGTCTCGTCAAAATCCACACCTTCAACTTGGGAATAGCCTTGAGCCACAAATCTTGCCTTATTTCTGGTTATGTTCCCTTCTTCATCGGTTTTATTTTTGAAGATCCACTTCGTGCCGATCACATTAACACCTTTAGGATATGGAACCAAATCCCATACTTCATTTCTTTTAAACTGCAAAAGCTCTTCTTGCATGGCATGAATCCATCGATCATCTTGTAAGGCCTCTTTAACGTTCTTGGGCTCAGTTGTAGAAGTATAGCAGATATTTGCAATCATCTCACGATAATTCATTCGAACTCCTCTGGTTCTAACTCCTTCACTCACATCACCAATGATGTCTGCTGCATAATGATACTTCTGCACACCTTTTGAAGGTTTGAGGCTATCCAGGTTCTCATTTCTCAACTCAGCTTGATCATTGTTTTCCAAACTGTCTGGGACAGAGGCTGGCACAGGCGTTGTAACATCAACAATCTCCTCATCAATCTGGGCAATAGGTTCTTCCAGATCATCTACAACAATATTGATGGACTCCATCACCGTCTTTGTCCTCTTGTTGAACACTCGATAGGCCCGACTATTTCTTGAATATCCGAGAAAAATGCATTCTTTTCCTTTGGCATCAAACTTGCCAAGCTGCTCTCGGTCTCTTAACATATAACAAGTACTTCTGAAGATGTATAAGTACTTTAAGTTTGGTTTCTTCCCTTTCCACAGCTCATAGGGAGTAACTCTTGTCTTGGATCTGAAATACACCTGATTAATAACATGACATGTTGTATTCACAGCTTCAGCCCATAGATTGTAAGGGACAGATTTTGCCTTCAACATGACTCGGCTCATTTCTTGAAGAGTCCGATTTTTCCTCTCAACAACACCATTTTGTTGAGGTGTTTTTGGTGCAGAAAACTCCTGAGCAATACCTCTTTCTTCACAAAAACATTTGAAATAAGCATTTTCAAATTCACGACCATGATCACTTCGAATTCTCATCACAGCTGTTGCTTTCTCCACTTCGAGCTTGAGACAAAGATTTTTTAACATCTCAAAAGTTTCTCCCTTATCTCTAAGGAAATCCACCCATGTAAATCGTGTGAAGTCATCCACACACACAAAAATAAATTTCTTCCGTCCAATACTTTCAGTTTGAACAGGCCCCATCAAATCCATATGCAACAGCTCCAAAGCTTTTGAGGTGATAATCTTCTTCACAGATTTATGTGATGTATAAATCTGTTTTCCCACTTGACATGGTCCGCAGATTTTGCTACGATCAATATCAAACTTCGGGACTCCATTCACAGCTTCTGTCTTCATGAGATGTTGCATGTTTCTGTAACTCACATGGCCAAGCTTTTCATGCCATATGTTTGCTTCATCAAATTGAGTTCTGAAGCAATTACCTATTATGTTGAGAAGGTAACAATTGTCCCTTGATCTGTCTCCATCCACCAGCAGCACACATTCTTTGTTCTTCACAAGACATTTGTCTCTAGTAAAATGAACCAAGAGAGCTTGATCGCAGAGTTGACTTATGCTAATTAAGTTATCTTTCAGTTCTTCAACAAGCAGAACATCCTCCATGTTGGGCATCCCTTCAACATTTAGATGACCACGGCCAAGAACTCTTCCCTTGACACCGTCTCTAAAAGTAACGGATTGATAAGAACAATCCTTTTGGATATTCTTCAACATACTAGCATCTCCAGTCATGTGTCACGAGCATCCGCTGTCAAAGTACCAGCTGCTCTTTGCATGAATATTGAGGGCAGTATGAACAACATAGTTCCTGTGATAGTTCCAGGATCTGTTCCGCACAGATTGTCTTCTGAAATTCAGGTCATTCTGAGATCTACCTTTCTTCCTCATTCTTCTGAGATCATTAATGTAGTACCTATAGTATGGTCGAATGTGACCAGGTTTTTCACAGTAGTGGCAGACAACTCCACTCTTTCGAGGCTGTGACTTTTGAGGTTGTGGCTGCTTGATCTCTGATTTAAATTCAGGTTCTGGAAGAGATTCATCATGCTTTCCAAATGTTTGTCCTTGACAGAAACGATCGGAAAATTTCCCACCAGTGTATCCAAGACCTGTATGGTCCTGTGGACTTTTTCTTTTAGAAAGGATGTCATCGAGCTGAGATGATCTAGAATTCATCATCTTGACAAGCTTCTTTAGATAAAGCAGTTCACCATTCTGAGAGTGAGAATTGTTTCTGGATTGTTGAAGATCATTCTGCAATTCACTGAGGCGTGTGGATAAACTATCTCTTTCTTTAATGAGGTCACCATTCTCTTTTATCAGCCCTTTATTAACTTTATCCACCATGATCCAGCTCTCATGAAGCTTTTTGTAAGCTTCTATGGAAGATTCTTCAGTGAATTCTTCATCATCACTGCATTCTGAAACACTGTCATTATGTCTGTCAAAGACAGAATTAGACACAGGTTCTTTGTGAGAATGTGTCATAAAAGCAATATGATTACTCACGCATTCTTCATCACTCCCACTATCATCTAGATCATCACTTTCACTAAGAGTGGAACTGTAAGATTTATTCTTCTTCTTTAAGGTGTTAGCACATTCAGCTTGATAGTGCCCAAGACCACCACATTCTCTACACTTGACCTCCTTCTGTTTTTCTTCAATGGAATCTTCATCTTTAGATCTCCGAGGTTTGGAGAATTTGTTCTTGACAGAATTATTCTATGAAGACTTCTCATAACGTTTGACAAATTTTGAGAAATTCTTTGTCAGAAGGGCAATTGACTCAGCCAGATCATTTTTGTCAGAGACATTACTTGGAACATCAGAACTGGAGCCGGCTTGAAAAGCTATGCTTTTCTTCTGAACTATCTCTTCATCTGTTGGGCCCATTTCAAAAGTCCTCAGGGACCCTATCAGCTCATGTAACTTCATCTTGCTAACGTCATTGGCCTCTTCTATCACCGTGACTTTATATGCGTATCTCTTGGGAAGAGATCGCAGAACTTTCCTCACAAGTTTCTCCTCAGAGATGGCATCACCAAGTGCAAAGCTTTCATTAGCTATGTCACAAATCTTGACATTGAAATTAGCAAGCTTTTCACCTTCATCCATTTAAAGGTTTTCAAATCTGGTAGTGAGGAGCTGCATACGAGATGCACGAACACTACTCGTTCCTTCGAAAGTAGTTTGAAGGATATCCCATGCATCCTTTGCCTTGTAACATGTGGAGATGAGTTTGACCATGTTCATATCCACTGCAGACAAAATGGCGTTCATGGCTTTAGCATTCAGCCCCATGATCTGATAATCAGTATCGTCAAACTCTTCTTCTGGCTTCAGCACCGCTTTGCCTTTCTCATCCTTCTTGATAGGAGGCTTCCACCCTTCAGTCACCATCTTCCAGGCACGCTCATCAATTGAGCGAATGAAAGCTGTCATACGAGCTTTCCAATAGGCATAATTATTACCATCAAGGAGCGGAGGTCGCACCGTGGAGGCTCCTTCTTTCATCGAGTCCATCTCTGCTAAAACAACACAAAAACACGGATTAATACCCAAGATCAACCCTGAATACAGGTAACCTACTCTGGTGCCAATTGAGAAATAGTAATCCGTGCTTAAACGTTTTTAGTTAACTGCTTAAAAACTGTTCTGTGATATGTGTGGGACAGATGCAAGAACATAAACGAATAAAGTAGTAAAAACGGACGAGATGATAACTCAGTTCGGTTCAAACAACCTACTCTGGGGGGATTGCTCCCAAACTTGAAGATTCAACTGGTACTCCTTCGAAGAGTGTATTAAGGATCTTACACATACAAGCCTTCCGCCTTATGTCGCCCGTTCTTCTCTTCGAACTCTTTTGCTAGCCGAAAGTTGTAAGATCCCCTCACAACTGTGACACTAGACTCCCTCTAGCTATCCACAACTTCAACTTAGAATCTCTCCCGAGATTGCGTATAAAATGGAATAAAAATCCCCTCACGTGTTTCACTCGTAAACACTCAAAACTAGTTTATCACGTTGAACGTTTTAATAAACAACTACTCCCTCCGTCCCATAATTATAGTCCACTTCCCATTTTCACACAGATTAAGAAATCACCTTTAATATGTATTGGAAATATACAATTTACAATAATTATCCTATATTACCCTTATTTTTTACTATATTAATTGCATTCATACTATATTAAATAGGGTTATAAGTGTAAAAGAATATTTAAATACAATCCCAATTTAGAATAGGACTATAATTTTGGGACATCCCAAAAAGGAATAATGGACTATAATTATGGGACGGAGGGAGTACTAGTTACAAAAACAACCACAAACTGATTCTAAACAAAATATAAGTGGTACCGATTGCTGCACAAATCGGTCTTCATATATAGACTTCTCTTTAGCTTGGTGTCAATTTCTTGCTTTCCGCCAACTAGGTAAGTGGTTTGTGGCCTTCCAAACGTGTGTAGATACTTCCCAAGTGTAGGAGGGTTAATTCAGCACCGGATCTACATCACAAGGCAGTAAAATGAATCTATCTTGACCTTCAAAACTGGTTCGGTACAAGATCTTTCCAACAAGGAAACTGCCATAAATAGAGTGTCCCTGATTCTGTTTGGGACATACTCTGGAACAGTTCACCAACTGTTCTTCTTTTCTTGCACAACGGAAAACAAAACTTCGTGGGACATACCCAGGCACACTTTGTTGCACATATCTTGCCAATTCAACAACACAAATACTTAGTGCATGATGGTGGCACTAACAAGGAGCATAAAGTAGAAATGCATTGCGGATTCCACCATGGAGGCCGAATATGTAGCTGTCTCTGAGGCGGCAAAAGAGGTCGTCTGGCTCAAGAGCTTCTTGTTGGATTTGAGCGTAGTACCTGATATGTCTAAGAGTATCACGGTATATTGTGATAAGTCGGGTGCAGTGGCAAATTCGAAGGAACCCGGAGCCCGTAAGGCAAGTAAACACATAGAGAGAAAGTACCATCTTATACGAGAAATCGTTAAGAGAGGAGATGTGGTAGTGGTCAAGATTGCATCAGAGGATAATTTAACTGATCCATTCATGAAGAGCCTTCCAGCTAAGACCTTCTACGGTCACGTGGAGAAAATGGGAGTGAGATGCAGACCCGGGGTTGCCGTTTGAGATTTTAGTTAGAGTTGGAGAGTTAGCCAGTTTGTTTTATATTTGAAAGACATGCTTCAAGTATAAGTGGTAGATTGTTGGTTTTGTATACTAGAAGACCTATCTTTTGTATACATTATTAATGATGGTTTTATGATGATATAGAATGAATACAATTGCAGTCACTGTTTGCATTTAAATTGTTATATTTACATACATGTTCACTATACTTACATTGTATATGACATGGTGTGGGTAAACACACGGTTAGATCATATCATCGGTTCCTTGTAATGTATTAAAAGGCTCATGATCTAGATGGCACTGAACCCGCTATCGGTACACCGTAGAATAATCTGATAGTTAGTTTGTCTTGACTAACTGATTATTCTAGTACACAGACGAGTGTATTGAGGAAGATCTACTTAGGATTCTATTCTCTATTCTGACCTTAAATTAGAGAATAAGAATCCACAGAGTTCGGGTTCTTAACCCCTATATGTTGGCGGACATATACGTGTAGTGTTTGTAGCTTTGATTTATCAAAGGGTGAGATTCTTTCATATGATCAATAATCTCGATATCTTGGGTTGTGACATTTACACTTATGATGGGTTGTGCAATATGTAGGGCCACCATGTCCTAGTGCGCCAAGTTGATGGTGTCCACTTGAGGAAATGCAAGTTCATGCTGAAATCCTGCAGGTGGAATTTATTCCATGCATCAGTAAAGCTTGTGTGGTACTACATAAGGAAAAGATATTAATTAATTATAGTTGTCAGAAGCTTACATAATTAATTAATGGGTATTATATCTTAAACATGGGGAATGGCTGGACTAAAGGAGAAAGCATATTCAGAAATATGTATTAAATTGGTAGGTCAGTATTATTTCTTTAGTGGAATAAAAATAATACTTAATTTATTTAATTATATCCTAAGTTTATTGGATATTGGATATTAAATAAATTAATAGGTCAATTTAATATTTTTCTAGATTCCTGTTGTAGCCCAAAAAGAGACTCGATTGAATTGGAGATAGAACAAGAGATAGAGATAAAATTCCAGTCCAACTGGGACACCAATTTCGTCCACCCCCTTATAAATAAGAGGGTGGAGGCACGAAATTTATGTTATATATATCAACACTCTCATGTTCTCTTGATCTCCACAGATTCCATACCGATCTAGTAGATTTCAGCCCACCCTAAAACTAGATTCAGTCTGGGAATACAACAGAAGATTAAGGAGTGGAATAGCATCAAGGGATGCCTATTATCATTCATACAACAGCAAGATTATACCTTTAATCTTGTCCTTAACCCGTCGTTTAATTTGTAAGTCGTTTTTCGGTATTCTATGTTTCCGCTTTAGTAGAATCGAAAACCGAATTTGCATGTTAATTAAAACATATGAGATGCATGAATTTATGATCTACATGACATTAGGATTAATGAACATCCAATTAGATCCTGCGGTGGTTCAATTCGAAAAAACCCCAACAGTCGGTTCGTCCGTGTTGTGAGGTTCGGGTTAGGAATTTCCATCCTATCCCATTGGAACCACATAAAGTCATGGGTCAAGATCTCATTAAGTGGTATCAGAACTTCGGCTTTGTATCAAGTTCCAATTCTATCCCTTTTTTAATTTGATTTAATTGTTTCTGGCCTATAAAAAAAATAGAGAAGCTAATAAAAAAAAAGAAAAAAAGAGTTTTTTTGCAAAAAATATTTTGGCCCTTTTGTTATGTTTTGATTTTTTATTTGGGTTCCCGAGAGCTTATATATCGTCCTTGGAGAAATCAATAATTTTTCAGAAAATTTCGATATTTTTTAAATTTTTGGTAAAATTTTGGTGCAATTTTGCGAAATTAATTTAAGTTGTTGGGAGCGCTGTATTTTAGTGTTTGGAAGGTATTGATCATTGTTAGTAGTGATGATAAAAAAAGTGACGAAAAAAAAGAGAGAAAAAAAAAAGCATAGTTAATACAAAGGTGGGAATGGTTCTAGAGCTGTACGAAGAGAATATTGGGAGTCAGATGTTCCATTATTTCCATGTCAGAATGATCCCAAGCTTTACCTAGAGTGGGAGAGGAAGATGGAAATATTATTTGACTGTCATAATAATCCTGAGCGGAAGAAGGTCAAGATAGTAGCTATTAGTTTTTGTGATGAAATTGTCACCTGGTGGAATCAATTTGTATCTGTTAGGCGACGTATTAGGGAGCCAATAGAGACATGGAAAGGAATGAAGAGAGTGTTGAGAAGGCATCATGTGTCTTATTCCTACATTCGAGTGTTGGAGATGAAGCTAGAGAAGCTGAGACATGGGAGAAGTAGCGTAGATGACTACTTCACAGAATTGATGGAAGCCATGAGACGAGCTGATGTGAAGGAATATCCAAAAGATACAATAGATAGATTTCTAGCTGGTCTACGAAGGGCAATCCATGAAAGAGTGGCATTACGGCATTATGAAGAGTTGGTTGGACATGGTGCAATACGCCATTCTGGTGGAAAAGCGGATGGAGAGGCTGTAGATGAGGCCAAATGAGGTGTTTCAAATGGAGACCAATGTTGAGATACAAACTGTGTTAATAGCCACTAAGGAAGAATCAATTATAGAAGTACCCATACTTGAATTTATTGATGTATCTGCGTTCACATACCTAGATGTTGAAGAGATCAAGATTGCTGAAGTAGAGACTAATTGAGAGCTACTTGGTTTAGATGAGTCTAGTCTAATGGGATCGGTTCTGGTTGCTATGGATGATTTAGAGTATATGGATGAGACCGCTCCAATTATTGTTGATGATTCAAAGTTAGAGGTGCCATAGTCCTTGAGCTTGAAATCGAAGGTTGAAAATGAAGCAGTTCAAGAGGCCGTAGATGGAGAGCAGTTAAAAACAGAAGGTGGAGTAGATTTGATGGAATTACAGCCATGTCGGGAGATGGAGAACAGGTTCAGTTTAGGAGTGGTTGTAGATCAAAAGGATCTCATACAAGCATACATGGAGGATCCACCAAGTTCTAACATCATTGATCAAACCTTTTATTTTGATATGTTTATCTTATAGGTTGCAAAAGATGTGCCACATGGTATTGATGTTCTGCCAGATTTATTCAAGGTTCCCATGTCCATGTAGTGTATGAAGTTGAAGTTGTAGTCGTTTGACACAAGATAGAAGCACTTGAAGATACAACCTCTACAACTTGTTCAAAAAAACTTTGATGATCAGTTCGTATTCGTCTTTGATCCAGGAGGAGGTTCAGATTTGAGGACAAATCCCTTTTAAGAGAAAGGGAATGATATGATCCTAGATAGAGGGCCGATGATCGAGTTCGAGCGTTCAGGAAGACATGAGCAACTCTAGGCGTGAGTGAAATGGTCGCGCCAAATGGCATGAGTTACAGTGCGAGTGACGGCGCAAGTGAACCGTACTGACACAAGGGGGTGTCGCTTAGGCCCTGGCGCAAGTTACAATGTGACCTGGGGCGCGAATGGGTCCATGTCTTGCCCAGTACTGTTGTTTGCGAATTTATCCAATTTTAGTTAATTATTTCCTTTTTCGACTAGGTTTTGACATTATCATTTTGCATAATTTTGCCCACCTATATAAGGGCTTGTTCTGAACTTTATTAAGGAGTTTTGATTATTAATGAATTGAAATTTCTCTATGAGATTTTAGTGGAAATCCGCGTGAATTCTTTTACCGACTTATCAAACAGCTAATCATCCCTATTTGGGGCGTCCACACTTTTAATCCGTGATTCGAGTTTTCAATCACATTTGGGTCGAGATGTTCGTGATCGTCGGTTCGTCCGTGTTGTGAGGTTCGGGTTAGGAAATTCCATCCTATCCCATTGGAACCACATACAGTCATGGGTGGAGATCTCATTAAGTGGTATCAGAGCTTTGGCTTTGTATCAAGTTCCAATTCAATCCCTATTTAATTTGATTTAATTGTTTCTTGCCTATAAAAAAAATAGAGAAGCTAATAAAAAAAAAAAAGAAAAAAAGAGTTTTTTTGCAGAAAATATTTTGGCCCTTTCGTTATGTTTTATTTGTTATTTGGGTTCCCGAGAGCTTATATATCGTCCTTGGAGAAATCAATAATTTTTCAGAAAATTTCGATATTTTTTGAATTTTTGGTAAAATTTTGGTGCAATTTTGCAATATTAATTTAAGTTGTTGGGAGCGCTATATTTTAGTGTTTGGAGGGTATTGATCATTGTTAATAGTGATGATAAAAAAAGTGACGAAAAAAAAAGAGAGAAAAAAAAGCTTAGTTAATACAAAGGTGGGAATGGTTCCAGAGCTGGACGAAGAGAATATTAGGAGTCAGATGTTCCATTGTTTCCATGTCAGAGTGATCCCAAGCTTTACTTAGAGTGGGAAAGGAAGATGGAAATATTATTTGACTGTCATAATAATCCTGAGCGGAAGAAGGTCAAGATAGCAGCTATTAGTTTTTGTGATGAAATTGTCACCTGGTGGAATCAATTTGAATCTATTAGGCGACATATTAGGGAGCCAATAGAGACATGGAAAGAAATGACGAGAGTGTTGAGAAGGCATCATGTGTCTTATTCCTACATTCGAGTGTTGGAGATGAAGCTAGAGAAGCTGAGATATGGGAGAAGTAGCGTAGATGACTACTTCACGGAATTGATGGAAGCCATGAGACGAGCTGATGTGAAGGAATATCCAAAACATACAATAGATAGATTTCTAGCTGGTCTACGAAGGGCAATCCATGAAAGAGTAGCATTATGGCATTATGAAGAGTTGGTTGGACATGGTGCAATACGCCAATCTGGTGGAAAAGCGGATGGAGAGGCTACAGATGAGGCCAAAGGAGGTGTTTCAAATGGAGACCAATGTTGAGATACAAAATGTGTTAATAGCCACTAAGGAAGAATCAATTCTAGAGGTACCCATACTTGAATTTATTGATGTATCTGCGTTCACATACCTATATGTTGAAGAGATCAAGATTGCTGAAGTAAAGACTGATTGGGAGCTACTTGGTTTGGATGAGTCTAGTCCAATGGGATCGGTTCTGGTTGCTATGGATGATTTCGAGTATATGGACGAGACCAATCCAATTATTGTTGATGATTCAAAGTCAGAGGTGCCACAGTCCTTGAGCTTGAAATCAAAGGATGAAAATGAAGTAGTTCAAGAGGCTGTAGATGGAGAGCAGTTAAAAATAGAAGATGGAGTAGATTTGATGGAATTACAACCATGTCGGGAGATGGAGAACAAGTTCAGTTGAGGAGTGGGTGTGGATCAAAAGGATCTCGTACAAGCATACATGGAGGATCCACCAAGTTCTAACATCATTGATCAAACCTTTTATTTTGATATGTTTATCTTACAGCTTGGCAAAGATGTGCCACATGGTATTGATGTTCCGCCAGATTTATTCAAGGTTCCCATGTCCATGCATTGTATGAAGTTGAAGTTGTAGTCATTTGACACGAGATAGAAGCACTTGAAGATACGACCTCTACAACTTGTTCCAAAAAACTTTGATGATCAGTTCGTATTCGTCTTTGATCCAGGATGAGGTTCGGATTTGATGAGAAATCCCTTTTAAGAGAAAGGGAATGATATGATCCTAGATAGAGGGCCGATGATCGAGTTCGAGCATTCAGGAAGACATGAGCGAGTCCGAGCGTGAGTGAAATGGTCACGTCAAATGGCGCGAGTTGCAGCGCGAGTGACGGCGCAAGTGAACCGTACTGACACAGGGGGGTGTCACTTAGGCTCAGGCGCAAGTTACAATGCGACCTGGGGCGCGAATGGGTCCATGTCTTGCCCAGTACTGTTGTTTGCGAATTTATCCAATTTTAGTTAATTATTTCCTTTTTAGACTATGTTTTGACATTATCATTTTGCGTAATTTTGCCCACCTATATAAGGGCTTGTTCTGAACTTTATTAAGGAGTTTTGATTATTAATGAATTGAAATTTCTCTATGAGATTTTAGTGGAAATCCGCGTGAATTCTTTTACCGACTTATCAAACAGTTAATCATCCCTATTTGGGGAGTCCTCACTTTTATTCCGTGATTCCAGTTTTCAATCACATTTGGGTCGAGATGTTCGTGATCGTCGGTTCGTCCGTGTTGTGAGGTTCGGGTTAGGAATTTCCATCCTATCCCATTGTAACCACATACAGTCATGGGTGGACATCTCATTAAGTGGTATCAGAGCTTTGGCTTTGTATCAAGTTCCAATTCTATCCCTATTTAATTTGATTTAATTGTTTCTCGCCTATAAAAAAAATAGAGATGTTGATAAAAAAAAAAAGAAAAAAAGAGTTTTTTTTATAAAAAATAACGTCCCTTTTGTTATGTTTTGATTTGTTATTTGGGTTCCCGAGAGCTTACATATCGTTCGTGGAAAAATCAATAAGTTTTCAGAAAATTTCGATATTTTTTGAATTTTCGATAAAATTTTGGTGCAATTTTGCGAAATTAATTTAAGTTGTTGGGAGTGCTGTATTTTGGTGTTTGGAGGGTGTTGAACATTGTTAGTAGTGATGATAAAAAAAGTGACGAAAAAAAAGAGAGAAAATCAAAGCATAGTTAATATAGTGGTGGGAATGGTTCCAGAGCTGGTCGGAGAGAATATTGGGAGTCAAATGTTCCATTGTTTCCATGTCAGAATGATCCCAAGCTTTACCTAGAGTGGGAGAGGAAGATGGAACTATTATTTGACTGTCATAATAATCCTGAGCGGAAGAAGGTCAAGATAGCAGCTATTGGTTTTTGTGATGAAATTGTCACCTAGTGGAATCAATTTGTATCTGTTTGGCGACGTATTGGGGAGCCAATAGAGACATGGAAAGAAATGAAGAGAGTGTTGAGAAGGTGTCATGTGTCTTATTCCTACATTCGAGTGTTGGAGATGAAGCTAGAGAAGCTGAGACAAAGGAGAAGTAGCATAGATGACTACTTCACGGAATTGATGGAAGCCATGAGACGAGCTGATGTGAATGAATATCCACAAGATACAATAGATAGATTTCTAGCTGGTCTACGAAGGGTGATCCATGAAAGAGTAGGATTACAGCATTATGAAGAGTTGGTGGGACATGGTGCAATACGCCATTCTGGTGGAAAAGCGGATGGAGAGGCTGTAGATGAGGCCAAAGGAGGTGTTTCAAATGGAGACCAATGTTGAGATACCAACTGTGTTAATAGCCACTAAAGAAGAATCAATTCTAGAGGTACCCATACTTGAATTTATTGATGTATCTGTGTTCACATACCTAGATGTTGAAGAGATCAAGATTGCTGAAGTAGAGACTAATTGAGAGCTACCTAGTTTGGATGACTCCAGTCCAATGGGATCGGTTATGGTTGCTATTGATGATTTGCAGTATGTGGATAAGACTGCTCCAATTATTGTTGATGATTCAAAGTCAGAGGTGCCACAGTCCTTGAGCTTGAAATCAAAGGATGAAGATTAAGTAGTTCAAGAGGCCGTAGATGGAGAGCAGTTAAAAACAAAAGGTGGAGGAGATTTAATGGAATTACAGCCTTGTCGGGAGATGGAGAACAAGTTCAGTTGAGGAGTGGGTGTGGATCAAAAGGATCTCGTACAAGCATACATGGAGGATCCACCAAGTTCTAACATCATTGATCAAACCTTTTATTTTGATATGTTTATCTTACAGGTTGCCAAAGATGTGCCACATAGTATTGATGTTCCGCCAGATTTATTCAAGGTTCCCATGTCCATGCATTGTATGAAGTTGAAGTTGTGGCCGTTTGACACGGGATAGAAGCACTTGAAGATACGACCTGTAAAACTTGTTCCAAAAGACTTTGATGATCAGTTCGTGTTCGTCTTTGATCTAGGAGGAGGTTCGGATTTGAGGAGAAATCCCTTTTAAGAGAAAGGGAATGATATGATCCTAGATAGAGGGTCGATGATCAAGTTCGAGCGTTCAGGAAGACATGAGCGAGTCCGGGCATAAGTGAAATGGTCGCGCCAAATGGCGCAAGTTGCAGCACCAGTGACGACACAAGTGAACCGCACTGACACAGGGGGGTGTCGCTTAGTCCCAGGCGCAAGTTACAGTGCGACCTGGGGCGCGAATGGGTCTATGTCGTGCCCAGTACTGTTGCTTACGAATTTATCCAATTTTAATTAATTATTTCCTTTTTAGACTAGGTTTTGACATTATGATTTTGCGTAATTTTGCCCACCTATATAAGGGCTTGTTCTGAACTTTATTAAGGAATTTTGATTATGAATGAATTGAAATTTCTCTGTGGAGATTTCAGTGGAATTCTGCGTGAATTGTTTTACCAACTTATCAAACAGATAATCATCCATGTTTGTGGCATCCTCACTTTTAATCTGTGGTTCGAGTTTTCAATCATAGTTGGGTCGAGATTATTCGTGATCGTCGGTTTGTTCGTGTTGTGAGGTTTGGGTTGGGGATTTCCATCCTATCCCGTTGGAATCAGTTACAATCCTAGGTCATGATCTCATCAATTGCCCTACCCATCATGAGTAATTTTTGCGGGTACCCATAAGGACCCGTTACCCATTGTCATCCCCACTTTGGCGAGGGATACAACCTGTGAGATTTGATTCTTTTATTGAAAATTTTTACTTTTAATTAATATATTTTTTTGTAGCTTATATTTTTTAAATAATATAAAAAATGGAATGAAAGTAAAAAATACCTTTTTTTACTTGAAATCTACTATGATTCGATTTGAAGATTATATGAACGACTATTGACTATAATATATTCTATTTCACTATGAAATTATAATTTGAAATTTTTTAGTACCAATTAGAAATTGGGATAAAATGTAGTTCACTTTGTAGCTATATTCGAATGTTATATCATCCAATTCATTAGCCGGCCAACTTTATTATCCAATAAATTTGTAGCTTATATTTTGAAATATAATTAAAATTAAAATGAAAAACTAGAGAATATCATTTGGACCTCTCGTTACCCCTCAATGAATATTGAATAAAGTGTAGTTCACTTTATAGATTTATTCGAATGGTATATAATCTTACTAATTAGCCAATACATTATCCAATGTATTTGTGACATAAATTTTGAAATATAATTAAAATTAGAATGAAAAAAAGAGAGAAAATCATTGGTAACTCCTGGTACCCTTCAATGAATATTCAATACCCATAGACAAGGCGTACGTTTTGATTTGTTTTATTTGATGAAAAATATAACCATTGCCTTTTAATTTACGTACTTAGATTCTTTAATCAACTTATCATCTTATTTTTTTATAGCTTATAATTTTTTTAATATGATAATTGTTGATTTTGCACCAATTACTTAGGTCCAAATGACTGTTAATGCATTAATTGTACGTGCTTAGATTGTGATGTGATCCTCGCTGGCAGATGGGTGACGATAACGAATCTCTTCCCAGAAGTATGAGGTTACAATGGATGGATGATGGATAATCCAAAACCCTAACCTCACAACGACGAAGAACCATAGATATCGATCTGTGACCCGAAGACGATTGGAAACACGAACTTGAATTGGGTGGTGAAACCACAAACGTGGATGTGAATCCGTTTGATAAGTCGGTTTGAAACTCATGGTGTTCTTGTGAAATCTGGATAAATTCTCCAGACAGAAAAATATAAACTCATGTTTATTTATGAATTAATGAATAATAATTTGTCTCAAAATAATGTTTAGAACCCTTATATAGGTTGGACAAAAATAATAAAAAGCCCTATTAAAGTTCTAAACTAAATAGGATACAAAAATAAGCCCAAAATCTGAAAATTCATTAAAATCCAAAATTACGATATTATCCGCGACCTCGTCCACGGACACATCACTCGCGGCTCCACATGGCGCCGATGTGGCAGAATATCCGCGACTCCTGGTGATACCCGCGACCATACTAGCGGGGTTTATTCTGGTGCATTCCCTCGCAGTAGCGAGCTCACAGAGAACACCGCGTTCATGATCCGCGACCCGAGCCGCGACCGCTCCCACTCACGGGTTTTCTGCTCAAATCAACATCTTCCACTTGTGCTTGGGTTCAGCTCCTTCAACTGGTCGCCTTGATGCTTCTCGATCTCGTACCTCTTGGATAAGTCCATTGAGGACTTTCTTGAAATTCTTGGCCCTCGATCGAGTCATGGGATCCTTCAACACTCTAATGGGATCCGGCACGTTTTCGACACGATTCGTATCAGATTGTTATATGCAAATTAACTCCTTGTTTTAAAGAATGTTCCCTTGAGTGATTTTTGTAGAGAATTGAGCTTAATCAACGTGATTAGGGATGAATCAAGTCAACAAGGTCAGATGGATAGAGAATGAGATAAAAAAAGAGACAAAGTGGTATGAAGGCCCAGAGCGCGAGCTAGAGACATGATTACCTTGGTCGTTCCATGAGGCACGACCCGACATTTCTACGACCGAGTTTTTATGTTTTTGCAGCATGGGCAGGTAAGAGTGAGTGACCTACCTGTGACTCGAGGCACCTGTGGGGCACTGCTTCTGAGCAATTATTTCCTTCACTCGCAATGCGAGCGCTAGGTGTTACCACCTCGACCACGCCCTCTAGCACGAGTGGGTTGTGAAGTTGCATATGTGAAGTTTGGAATGTTAATAATGAAAATCACATTTATGAGTATTTCATTATGAAAATGTCAAATAATCTTTCATAGCTCTCACAATGAAAGTTTGATAAGAAAAAGGTAAAAAATAAATAAATGAAAACCTTGGTGAAAAGAATCAAAGAAAGAATGCAAGTAGAAAATAAAATGATGTGTTGGCAAATAGATCATTGAAGAGAGAGAGAGAGAGAGAGAGAGAGAAGAGAGAGAGAGAGAGAGAGAGAGAGAGAGGGAGGGAGATGGTAGCAATGTTGTTAATCATAATAAAATTGATTACAACCTAAAATTGAACATTTATTAGGGGTTTACATGTGTTAAAAAATCCAAAGAAGACAAATCACTAGTTTTTCGTTTCTCCAATATTCTCAATCCTTAGTTCATCTCGAGTTTTACATTTTCTTTGCTGCATTCAATTGTTTGATTTATGTTTTAAATCACGACCGAAATCCAATTAGTCGTCTAGATAACAAATGAAATCTAATAGTATAAATTCCTTAATCTTTACGGAAATGACCTTATTAGCCACTAATTACAAATGGTCCGATCCTCTTGTGAGTTTAGCAAACTTAAGAGCCAACAAAATAATATAAAAACTAGAATAAAATGTTATGCACAGGTCGAAGAATGGAATGATTGTCGATGCATAAGCACGGACAAAGAGCGATTCCTGTTAGACTTTCAAGTGAAGGAGCATATGTATAAACCGAATCCATCCCAAAAAGAGGAATTCTGAGGCTATACAAGAATGAGATTGTATAGTCGAGGAGAGCTTAAATAATTTGATTGGTGCTACTCATACCACAAGGTGCATCTTCTTTTTTGACGCTCACTCCACCAGGACTCCAAAGTTAAGCGTGATTGACCTGGGAACAATGGTGGGATGGGTGACCCCACCTCCTGAGAGGTTTCTTAGGGAGTGTGCGAGTTAGGATGAAGTACGCTGGAAAGATTCATATTGATTTATGGGGAAAACTGTCAGTCCGGTAGCAAGATCGCTACAGGTGGTATCAGAGCTGAACCTCTCGCATTGAGGTGTAGTTCGGGGATGAACCAAACAAAAGCTGGTGGACATGTGACACTCAGGACCGAAGCATGAAGTAATCTCCTATGCATAAGCACACATGTGATACTCGAGACTGAAGCATGGAGTAATTGCCGGTGCATAAGCACCGACAAAGAGCGGTTCCTGTCAAACTTTCAAGCGAAGGGGCACGAACCGAATCCATCCGAAATAAAGGGATTTTGAAGTTATACAAGAATGAGACTATATAGTCGATGAGAGATTAAAGAATTCGATTGGTGCTATTTATACCATAAGGTGAATCTTTTTTTTTTTTCTGGCGCTCATTCCACCAGAACTCCAAAGTTAAACGTGTTTCTTATGGCGACCTCTTGGGAAGTTTCTTATGGAACGTGCGAGTAAGGACAAAGTACATTGAAAAAACTCATGTTGGTTTGTGGGGACAACCGTCAGTCCAATAGCCTGATAAAAAAAATGCCTTTTTTTAAATTGGAAAATAATGAGGTTCAATTTGAAGATTATATCAACAATTACTAACTAGAATACAATCCATTCCACTATGAAAGTGCAATTCTAAAATTATAATAACAATTAGAAATTGGAATAAAGTGTAGTTCACTTTGTAGCAATATTCAAATAATATGTTATCTGATTAATTAATCAATTTATTATCTAATGAATTTGTAACTTATATTTTGAAATATAATTAAAATTGGAATGAAAAAGTGTAACGCCCCAAACTACTCTATTTGGCCACGTCACTTAACATACAATTTACTTATTTATAACTGTGTTTCTTATATTTAATTGAGCAGAAGCTAAGGTCAATTAGCATGAATAGGCACAATGTCCTAATTCTCCATATAAATTTTTTTTGCAATTATAACATACAACCTATCGGATCTAATTTGTCACACAATATAGCATTTAATGGAAGCATTGCATAGGCCCATCCATATCAATCATAAAATCATCTATCTTATCGGGCTCATAGGTTTGATACGACCCGCCTGTCTAGCACCCTAAGTCAACATACATAGTATAGGTTTCAAAAACATACTTCACACGTAGAAGGCTCCAAGGTTGAACGACCCGCCTTTAAAATGTTTTGCATAATATCAAGTTAAATACATCATATCTACAAAATAGGGCTAGTCCTATCCCCAATAATCATTGATCATAAAACCAAAGGAGAATGATCAATGTAATAATAATAATGCAAGTATTTCAAAAGAAGAGCATGCAAAAATAACACAAGTTTGTGGGGGTTCTCTTGTGTTCACAACGCTCCTACTCAGACCTCAACTCCTCAACCTGAAATTCATTAAATGAATGGGATGAGTATTTAACAACATACTCAGTGGGGAACACAGCAAACAGTTATAGCCAATTGCACAAGTGAAAATATAACGTATGGATACTTCTTTACTTTGTGGAGACTAGCTTCAACCCCGTAGGGTCCAAACATCATGATGCCCCCGTTAATGAACATCTTTATCCCTGTAGGGATGCCTGCAGGCTTATTATCCCCAGGTAGGACATTAATGAGTCTATTATCGATCCCAAAGGACCTCTTTATCAACCCCAAAGGATCTCTTTGTCGACCCCGAAGGATCTCTGTTTTGCCCCGAAGGGTCTCATTCTTATAATTGGTCCGAAGACCCTTCATACTTATACAATAAAAGCTCAAGAATAACTATAACTTTACACGTGTTCACAGTTTAGAGTTACCCCACATTATGAGATGCTTTCAAATCTTTCAACCTTTGAAATACTTTTTAGCCGTGCACAAGTCGCCCACCTCGAACCCCAATACGTCACAAAGCACCTTCAAATTCCCTTTCTCATTTTAGATGTCGAGTTATACAATTTATTTCATAATTTTGACCAAACACATGCTATACTTTGCTTTAAGGCTTTCATACATATCCACATACACAACCATGGATATAAAAGCTCCTCTTATGATTTTGGACTCAAAATACACATTGAAACTGTTTGAGACATTTAATCGAGCACATTACGTGCACTCATTTAAACCACAAGATCAAGACTCAATTTAAATCCTTTAAACCCATAATTTCAAATACAAACACCTCCATCCTAGGGCTCTAACATACATGAAAATCAATACATTAAGGGGAAATTAGGGCAAAAATTCAAACCCTAGCAATAATAAACCATATGAATCTCAATTTAACAACACATATAGCTTCAAGAATGTAAATAAACCATATGTTCAAGATATCAAGGCAAGGGGATCAATGAAATTGAAAACCCTAAACTTTGGGTATAAACCCCAGATTCAATTCAACATGAAATTGGTGTTTAATCACCAAGAAGGAAAAGGGTATGGAGTTACCTCAGTTGGTGGATGATGGTGATAGATTCCACCCCAAAAGTTGAAGAATTGCTTGAGGGGATTGGGAGGAAAATCGCCCAAGTTGAGAGAAGAAAATGAAGATGAAATGAGTGAAGTGTGGTATTTAAAGAATGAAAATTCTGAAGTAGGGCGTGACCGAGGGGGGTCGCGTTTGAAGGTCGCGCTTGAAAGACACTGTGAGGCGAGATCCAAGGTGGTCGCGTTTTAGCCGAAGAAAAATGGCTATCTGAAGCTGATGACACGCGACCAATAATGTCGCGTTTCTGACTCGCGTTGCAGACCTCTCAGAACGCGACACGAAGGGGGTCGCGCTTCCCGGTCGCATCTCGGCTTCACTGCGAGGCGCGACTCGGTGAGCTCGCGCTTATGGGTCGCGCTTCAGACCCGATTTGATTTTTGAATTCAGTCCGATCCCCGGACATTTTCAACTCCATTTAAATTTCTAATTTAAACATAACTTAAACTTAAATTTTAAAAACACATTTAATACACAACTTAAATGGCAAACATAAAATTAAACGAAATTATATTCATTCATTATCATATAACTCGACACTTTAGTAATTAAAATTCAAACTGTATTATACACTCAGTATAACATCACTGTGTGTTATGACGTATCGGCTCGAGTGGGACAACCTGCAATAAAACAACGGCATAATACAAACAAGATTAATATTCAACCATATATTAATTCAAAATCATTTACTAAAATTACAATTTATAATTTAGCAAAAAGGGTTGGGGTATCATGAAAAGGGAGAAAATTTTTGGTACCTCTCAGTACCCCTCAATAAATATGCGGACGGCGGTATTAAGTTTGTGATTTGTTTTATTTGATGAAAAAATATACCCCTACTTTTAATTTATATACTTTGATTCTTTAATCAATTTATCATCTAATTTTTTTTGTAGGTTATATATTTTAATTATATAAAAATTAGAATGAAAAAAACACTTTTTTTTAATTGGAATCTAATGTGGTTCAATTCGAAGATTATATCAATAGTTACTAACTAGAATACATTCTATTTCACTACGAAACTATAATTAAAAAATTATAAAACCAAATAAAGATTGGGATAAAATGTACGTAGTTCACTTTGTAGCTATATTTGAATGTTATATTGTTTGATTAATTAGCCAATTTGTTATCAATGAATCAGTAATTTATATTTATATAAATAAAATTAGAATGAAAAAGAGATAAAATCATTTGCATCTTTCTGTGACGTCCGGGGCGGAAGTATGGAGTGATCGCCGATGCAATGCACGGACAAAGAGCGGCTCCTATAAGACTTCTAAGCGAATGGGTACATGAATGAACCGAATCCACCCGAAAGAGAGGGATTCTGAGGCTATACAGGAATGAGACTGTATAGTTAAGGAGAGCTTAAAGGATTTGATTGGTGCTAGTCATACTAACAAGGTGCATCTTCTTTTCTAGCGCTCGTTCAACCAGAACTCCAAAGTTAAGCGTGCTTGACCTGGAGCAATGGTGGGATGGGTGACCCCCTGGAAAGTTTCTCAGGGAGCGTGTGACTGAGGACAAAGCACGCTGGAAAGACTCTTGTTGGTTTGTGGGGACAGCTGTCAGTTCGGTAGCCGGGTCGTTACAGGTTGTATCAGAGCTGAACCTCTCGCCGTAAGGAGTGGTTTGGGGACGAACCAAGCGGAAGCTGGTGGGCATGTGACGCCCGGGGCGGAAGTATGGAGTGATCGCCGGTGCAAGGTACGGACAAAGAGCGGCTCCTATAAGACTTCTAAGCGAAGGGGTACATGAATGAACCGAATCCACCCGAAAGAGAGGGATTCTGAGGCTATACAAGAATGAGACTGTATAGTTGAGGAGAGCTTAAAGGATTTGATTGGTGCTATTCATACTAACAAGGTGCATCTTCTTTTCTGGCTCTCGTTCCACCACTGGAGCAATGGTGGGATGGGTGACCCCCTGGGAAGTTTCTTAGGCAGCGTGTGAGTGAGGACAAAGCACGCTGGAAAGACTCATGTTGATTTATGGGGACAGTCGTCAGTCCGGTAGTCGGGTCGTTACACTTTCAGTATCCCTCAATGAATATGTGGTACCTCTAGACAAGGGATACTAGTTTGTGATTTTTTATTTGATGAAAAATACACCCCTTACTTTTAATTTATATTTTGATTCTTTAACGTAATAAATTATAAATTAACTTAATTATAATTTAACGTAAGTAGGGCTGCTAATACGGATTCCGGGTATACGGGTAACCCGATCCTGACCCAGAACCCGACGGGTAATCAGGTACTCAATACCCGAAATTAATGGGGTTGGTACGGGTGATGAATTTTTTTTTTAAGCTATCCGGGTACCGGGTATACCCGTACCGTCCCAATTTATCCGTCGAACTACCTGATTTTTAAATTTTTAAATTATATATATATATATATATAATATTATATTTTAATAGTTAAATATTAAAGAAAATAATCTCTCTTTGTCACACTCACGCAAGCAACTTAAACCCTAAAACCCTAAACTCTCGTGTATATTTGTTGAAATCTCATCTTGTTGAGAAGAAAGATGAAGGAGTGGCAGAAGAAGAACTTGAAAGAGAATTTTCTAGAGGTTCGTAAAATTTTATAGTTTGTTACATTTATTACATTTATACTATGTTGATTTCTTTATTCATTTTTCTTAAATTCTTAATTTATTTCTTTCTATGTCAACAGTGTCAGGCAAAGTGATGGCAACAGGTACTGACAATGCTTAGAGACAAATTGAAATTAGTGGTGGCCTTTATTTTTTTTAAAGCGGATTATACGGGTACCCATTTTCCCGACCCATATACCCGGCCCGGATATTTGGATACCCGATTAGCTTGGGTGGGACGGGGTTGGGTATCATTTTATACAGATTTCCGAGGCCGGGTACCTAGTAAAATCGGGTAGGGTACCCGAACCCGTCCGTATTAGCAGCTCTAAACGTAAGCATTGGAATTAGAAATTAAGGTAATTTTATTAATTGTAATTTATTTAACGTACTTAATCATATAAGTTAACGTATTATGATTTATTTATTTATTTATTTATTTTATACACTGATATAATTTATTTATTTCATAAATTAATGTAACGTAAGAGTAAATTAACGCAATTATAATTTAACATGATAGATTTTAAACTAATGTAATTATAATTAACATAATTTGTTATAAATTAACGTAATTTAATGTAAGTATTGTAATTAGAAATTAACCATAATGTGGTTTTTTTTATAAAATAACGTAATTTATTTATTTTATAAAATAAAGTAACGTAATTTGTAAGGAAAATTATGAGCGTAATTAACGTCTTTAACATAATGTAATTTATTAACATAATTAACGTCATGATTTTAGTTATTCTATAAATTAACATAACAATACATTAACATAATTAATGTCATTATATAAATTAGCGTAATCATGTTAATGTAAATTGCATAATTAATCTATACAATATCTTTTTTACTTTTATATGTAATTAGGATTTTTTCTTTGCGATACACAAATAATTATTATTTTTAAAATTTTAATATCACCATTATTGTTTAATTTTATATGCCATGTTCAATTTTTTAAAATTAATAAAATGATATGAACATGCATTAATTAATTAGATAAGAAAATCAATATTATGTTATTACGGCCAAAAATCTTAAATTTTAGTAGTTAAATGAAAATCCATTTTAGAAAGATCAAATTAGAATATTTCAAATGACACAATTTTCTAAATATCAATGTATAAATGAACACAATTGAATACATGACGGGTATAAAAAATATAATTATTTAATTACTTTAAATGATGAAATTGAAATAGAAAAATAATAAATTATTGCAAATTATGTTATACTACTATATTATTATTATTATTATAATTATTATTATTATTTATTTTAAATGATGAAATTGAAATAGAAAAATAATTAATTATTGCAAATTACATTATATTTATATCATTATTACTATTATAGTGCAACACAAATAAAAACTATTTTTATGCATATAAATATAAAATAAAAAATGCTCCAATTCTCAAATTTTCGAGTAAAAAAGATAACAAATAAGTTTACAAAAAAAAAATTAAAAGACAAAAATTTAATCCATCTTGAAAATTGCAAACAATAAATAAAAAAATTAAAACAATATATTTCACTACTATTGTTTATTAATTCAAAACTATTGTCTATTATACAAAAATTATTGTCTAAAATACAATTGTTAAATCATGTGATAGACAATGGTTTCTATCAGGATCACATGATTTTGTCTTAATATATGTGTAGATGTGTGTGTAAATTTATTGTGTAATTAGTAATAAATGTAAAACAAATAATCTTATACAATGATTAAGTGTGATAAACAATTGTATGTGTAGCACCCAAAATCCAATAATAGAGGCCCAATGATTTTTCGAGAGCCCAAATGCTTAAGTTGTATCCATTTTTAATAAAAGACTCAAATGATGCGCTTTCTAGCCCAATTATGATTTTAATTATTTACGGTCCAATTATTATCCGATTGAGATGAACGAATATGTTAGACGATAGTGCTCGTCGATACAAATCCATAGAACTTGGTTTCACTGATATATGAATTAAATTGACCAAGATATGATTTAATTTCTAAATTAAGTCCTAATTTATGGTTTATTGAGGAGGGGTATAAATACCATTCACTACTTCATTAAGCCTCATTTGCACCACTTTCAAATTGGAACAGCCCCCACCCCTCTCTCCCCTCTCTCTCTCTACTCCTTTACTATCCTCCACAGCCGGCCACCGCCACCGCCGCCAGTCGCCGCCGCCTCCTCCACCGCCGGAAAAAATTTTCGGCGGAATTTTCGACATGCAATTACACCTTTTGATTCCCCTCCACTCTCCTCTTTCCATTTCTTTGATTATTTTTGAAAGATTTCCAGGTTTAGGCATCCGATTTTCGGATCTAAAAGTGGGTTAAACCCTAACCTTTTAGAACCTCTCTTCTTCTTTATTTTTTCAATTTCTATTTCGATTTTATTGGTTATAAAAATTGATTGATGGGCTGTTTTGGTAGCTCATTTTAAATGATATTTTGATTTAATGTTCTTATTATTTTTTGTGTTCTTGAAAACATTAGAAGTAGAATGGGTGAAATGAGAGGTGACAATTATGGATTTTTGGTTGGTAAGCTTGAAGGGAAAAAAAAAGGGGCTATGAATGAAAATTAAGATATGTATATATTTTTTTCAATTGTTGAATTTGTGTATGTGTGTGCGTCGGTGAAGTGTGTGCGCGTGTGTTCTTTTGTCTTTTTTATTTTATTTTATTATTTATATTTAAAAAAAAAGATATTCTTGAATTAGTAATTAAATATAGTGGTTGATAATTTAATCTAAAGCTTTAGCCTAATGGATAATCTCTATATTATAAGAAAATATTTTAAGTTCAAATCTACTTGGAGAAGTTCATTATTTTAAATAATACATGTATTTCAGATTTATCTAAATAAAAGCATGGTCTTAATGAATCTTGAAAATGATACTTTAGCCTAATGGTTGATGTACAAATTTAATGTTGGGAGATCTATAGTTCAATTCCCCTTGGGGCAATTTAATGTTTTAATTAATTGATGGATGTATTTATGACCTTATTTAATTAAAAGTTTGTTATAATTTCAAAAATGAGCTTTGGTATAATGGTTTGTGTTCTAGATTAATTGTTAAATGATCTTGGGTTCAAATCTCAATAAATATTTAATTGGAATAATTTTCAAAAATAGCATCTAGCCTAGTGGATATGTTTCAAATTAATAATATGCATTTTTTATACCAAGATCATTCTGAATTATATTTAAATAAATATTTAATTGGCATAATTTTCAAAAATAGCATCTAGCCTAGTGGATATGTTTCAAATTAATAATTAAAAGGTAAGGGTTCGAAACTCAGTTTTAACATTTTATTTGTGAATTTAATTCCCATTTGATTCTGCAGTATATATACATACATATATATATATATATAGAATTTGAGTATAATTTGGAAAATGACCCTTAGCTTAATGCTTAAGGTTTGAAATTAATATTTGAGATCTATGGTTCAATCCTCCTTCAAAAACAGTTATTTTTATTTTACTTTAATTAATGCATGCATTACTGCCTTTATTTAACTAAAATCATGCTTTGAATTTTGAAAATGCTATATAGTCTAACAGTTAATGTTCTGGTTTAATAACCATAAGTTAAGGGTTCAACCCCTTTTTATGCATTTTATAATCCTCTTTTTACTTAAGCATTTATGAGTGTATGTAATTAAAACAGTTTAATTAATGTTGTGTAAATCCTTTTAGCCTAGCTGTTAGGCTTTTATTGATTTATTTTATTTTATTGGTTATGTGTTCAAACCCTCTTGGCTACGAAAATTATATTATCGTTTTATCTTATTTTTATTTTGTCATTTTGCTTAATTGAAATTAAGTTTAAAAATTAAGTGTATGATATAATAAATCAATTTTCCATTTTATTATATGATTCTTTAAATCATATATTAAGTATGATAATTTTCGTTTATGTATTTAAGACATTTATTTGCACGATTGAGGACTCCGTTATAATTTTTTTTAAGCTAGGATCAACCGTTCGATCTTTAAACAATGTCAGGTTATGCTCTTATTTTAGGGACTCGTTCCCTAGATCCTTATATACGTTATAGTATATGTTTAGAAGATTGATATGTTATTAAGACATAATTCTTATGTATAGGTCCTAATCCGAGACCAGTTTAGGACGACGATTAAGGCTATTCCTATATTTAAGCATAAGGTCCTAATCCGACAACAGGCTTAGGACGCGAAGTCTTGAATAAAGCTTCAGCTAATTTAGCTATAAGGTGGGTTTACTTACCAAAATGCTTTTGAAATTATATTTAAACTTTCGTCCACTATGAAAAATTATTTATACTTATGTTGCTCAATGTGGATTGATACGACTCATATGAGGAATTCTGAATATGGCACTCCGGTGCAATTACTTATGAATATGTTCAAGTTATGAATATGTTATAGTTTATATGTGATCACATTAGGGTCGGTCTCCACTATGTCTATTGAGCGTATGAATGACAATATGTCAAATATGGATTTATTGATATTCTTATTGCAAATTATTGGACTAATGTATGAGTATTCCCACGGAGTGTTTTCTGGCACTCAGCCCCACTATTTTAAAATGTTTTTAGGTAATTAATGATGGCAGGTGGCAGATGTGGACTAATGGGGACATCTTGTATGGTTGACCATATTTTAATTTTTAAAATTTTAACTTTGTTTTAGTTGTGGTCAACAAATATAAGTATATATGCTTCCGCTGTATGTTTATGAATTATTTAAATATTTTATGGACACGTGTGATCGTCATGGCCTTACTGGTATAAGTTGAATGTTAAATATTGGATTTTCGACTAGTCAAGATTAAACATATTTTTAATTGGTTATTCGAATGGTATGATTTTAAAATGATAGGTTGGTTGAAAATTCTTATCTTATGTAACTGGTTGTTGAATGGTAAACACCTATGAACGTGGAATTTATTAGTATTTTAAACGAAGTGCTCTCCGAATTTTTATAATTCGAGAAAATAATTCACGTTAGTTTACGAAAATTTTATTGTAATTTTATTTTATTTACTTTTACCTACTTTTACGCATTTAGATAAATTTAAATAATATTTTAGCGCCTAATTGCATACATTACTTGTTAGACATTTGAATTTTAGTTGGGTATTATTAGGGATGTCAATTTAGCCCGAAATCGATGGGTTAACCCGAATAGACCGAAAAAAATATAGGGTTAGGGTCGAAAAATTTCAGCCAAAAAAAAAAATCAAACGGGCCAGACCGAACGGGCTGGCCCGGTCGGGCCGCGGGTTGGCCCGTCAGGCTGGCTTGTCAGCCTCTGTTGTTTTGGTCATAACTTTTTCTAGAAAAATCCGATCCATGAACGGTCAGAAGCGTTGGAAAGCTAACTCAATTATCTTTCCAACCATATATTGTGCATTTACAGATTCCAAGTATGCTAAAAGTTATGAATTTTTAAAGTTGCAACTAATAGTAAATGAGTCTTATTCAATGATGCAATTTCTCATTAAATGTTATATTTTCATTTATGACATACATTATTGTATTTATCAATGTTAGAAGGACTATAAGTGATTAGTATGATGTATAAAACATGTTTTTTATTCATTTGTTACGTCATGAATGTCAAGACTTTTCATTTTAATTTCTTTTATTATTTTTTTTATTTTTATTGAGAAAATTATCTTTCACTCGTTATCCATCTATTATTATATAATATTGATGTTTTAAAGTATTACAATGATATTATTTATCATGTTTTCAATAATTAAATTTTATATACATTCTAATGTTATCGTTTGTTTAATATATGAGAAAGAATACAAAGATATACGTAACTTGAAGCACCAAATGTCTTTAAAGTAGAAAAATAATGTAATTTCAATATTTATATCGATGATTGAGCGTAGTTAATGTGATGTAATTTGAAATTATCACTACAAGAATTTTGCTTATTAACGATGGAAATACCGACGGAAATTTTTCGGGTCGTCTTTCCCGACGGACTGCCGACGGCCTGTCCGTCGGTACGTGATAACGACGGATTTACGATGGACCGGACGTCGTCAAAACTTACGACGGACATGATCCGTCGTTATAATTTCTGAAAATATTATGTTTTAAAAATATTTTTTTATAACGACGGATATATCCGTCGTTAATTATATTCCGTATTTAGTTTATTAAAAATATTTATACTGAACGACGGACGGTGTCCGTCGTTAAATTAATCCGCATTTATTTTATTAAAAATATTTTTAATTAACGACGGACGTCGGCCGTCGTTAAGATTTCCCGCATTTAATTTTAAAAAATTTAAAATAACGACGGATTATGTCCGTCGTTACAATTTCTGCATTTATTTTATTAAAAATATTAATAAGTAACGACGGACACAGTCCGTCGTTAATGTTTTCCGCATTTATTTTTTAAAAAAATTAATATTAACGACAGACTGTGTCCGTCGTTACGTTTTTTCAGCATTTATTTTAAAAAAAAATTAATATTAACGACGGACTGTGTCTATCGTTAAGTTTTTTCCGTATTTTTTTAAAAAAAAATAAATATTAACGACGGACTATGTCTGTCGTTGTGTGTCGGTAAATAACGATTATACAGAGTCTGAATCGCTGCGATTTCATTCACTCACTCATCTGCCCTAATTTCCCAAATTCCCCCAACCCCCCTCTACCCGGCGATCGGCGAACACAAAGGCAGCAGGCGGCGGTGACTGGCCCGGCGAACAGCGGCGGAGGAGGCGGCGGCGGCGGCGCAAGGTAATCTCTCCCTCTCGTTTCTCTCTCCCTCTGCATCTCTCTCTCTCCCTCTCGTCTGTCTCTCTCTCTCGTCTCCCTCTCCCTCTACATCTGTCTCTCTCCCTCTCGTCTCTCTCTGCCTTGCAATTGTATTCATTATATTCTTCTTTTATATATGTATTGCAATTGTAATATTGTTGATTCTTCATAATTTATTAAATTAGCATAATAAGTGTACGTTAAGATTTTTTTTTCTTCTCTTGTTTTAGTATATATATATATATATATCATGCATTTTTTGTGAAAAAGTTAATCAAATGGACATAATTTCATTTAATTTTTGCTTTGATTTCTTGACAAATTCGTGACTGCATACATTGATTATACATCTGTGGTGACTATGAATTGTGGTTTATTGGGTTTAAATATTTATGTGTAGTAAGAGTAAAAATTAGAGAAAAAAATATGTGAATTTATGAGAGATGATACAGATCTATGATTCAAATACGGAAATAGTTGGATACAATACAAATTAATTTAGTTAATTCTTACCTTAAAATTTGGAAATGGTGGTGATAATGCTCTGAATGAAGATGGAGAGGGAATATGCAGACTGGTGGAGGAGATGCTTTATTGCAGAGTAGATTTTATGGGAGGAGATACCCTTTTTATATACGGAAAATAAAATATATATTTAGGAAATAGAAAAGTAAGATACGAAATAAGGAATAAAAAATCAGAGAAAATACATGAAAACTACAATTTGTATGCAAGTTGAGGTACTACAAGTCTACAACTATGTTTTTTCTACAAGAAAATTTCAATTTAGGCCTTACATTTTGATCTTTTTAAAAAATTATTCAAATCAAAATTAATGATAAAATATCATTTAAAATTTCAAACTTATTGCAAATCTTTTATGTGATAGACTTTCCAGCATTAGAATTTTCATAATAAACGAAATCATGTAGAAATAAACGACATCATTTTAGTCCGACATATGATTATTCATTTCCACATAATTTTGTTTATTAGAATGCAAATTTAACAAATGCATTCGTGCCATGTGAGATTTTCGTTGCTAATATTTCATAATTGTGCATGAATTTGGTTTGTTTTTATTAATTTTGTTAATAGTTAATAAGTTGGAGTATAATGAATTCCAATGTTTCAAATCACAGCTTTTTAGGTTTCTAGCTTGTAGTTGATTTGTAGACAATCAAGTGCTTTTATTGATAAGGCTTGATTATAAAATCTATTTTATTGCATATATACAATTTTTGTTGACTGCAAATAAATTTACCATGTATAATATATATCATGATGTGAAATTTTTGATTAAATTGATTAGTTGTAAACAAATAATTAATAATTTGTTAATATTTTTGTGTAGGTTCACTACAACAATTCTTCGGTTTACAGTGATATATACGAGGTTAGTTAGTAGTTTTACAATTAAATAACCTAAGTATGCAATTTTGTTAAAGTTATTTTGTCAATTTATGTTAAGTATGTTATTTAGGCTAATTAATGTTGTTATTTATGTAATTATCATGCTAAGTATGACGTTTATGCATTTATATGTCAATTAATTATGTTAATTTTTTTGGACAATTTAGGCTAATTAATGTTGTTATTTATGCAATTATCATGCTAAGTATGAGGTTTATGCATTTATATGTCAATTAATTATGTTAATTTTTTTTTGGACAATTTAGGCTAATTAAGCTTGTTATATATGCATTAATTATCATGCTAAGTAGGATATTTATGCATTTATATGTCAAATAATTTTGTTAAATGGGATGAGGGCCCCTAGATCCCTCTTTATTGAATTGTTGGTTTTTGTTTGGGATGAGGGCCCCTGGATCCCTCTTTATTGAATTGTTGGTTTCTGTTTGGGATGAGGGCCCCTGGATCCCTCTTTATGGAATTGTTGGTTTATGTTGGTATTGTTGTTTTGAATCGATTAGAAGAACATAGATCAATTAGCGTAGAGTCGAGAACTTGGGACTAGAAAATTCACATAGGTGCTGCCGAATTTTTTTAAAAATTTAGTACCGTTGTTTAATGAATTATTTTTATATTTGGTTGAACGATAATCAGTGCGTATTTTACGATCAAATTTTTTAGAAATTGGCCTTCTACAATGAGTCTAGATCGTGAATGGATGTACCGGCGATACCTTCAGAATGGTGCTTTGAATCCGGACTTCCTTAGTGGATTAAATTCTTTCATCGAGTTTTCATGCAATCAACCGTCCTTCATGAGTGTAGACAAGATTAAGTGTCCATGTCGTAAGTGTAAGAACATTCCATTCCAAACGCCGTCTACCGTGAGACTACACGTGGCTCGGAAAGGATTTGTGCACAATTATCGTGTATGGATTTATCAAGGCGAACAACAGGTGCATCCGGACACCGATCAGAATTTGGGTGGTCAAGATGGAATGAATACATACCAGAACATGGTAATGGATGCTGCTGGTCCGCATATCAATATCAATGTCGATGATCATACCGAGGAGGCCCCAAATCCAGAAGCGCAACGATTTTATGACATGTTGAGGGCCGCAGATAAAGAATTATGGCCGGGTTGTCAGAACCATTCTCAATTGTCACTCGTTGCTCGTCTGCTGAATTTGAAATCTGAGAATAACATGTCAGAGAGATGTTTTGATCAGCTAACTCAATTAATGAAAGAGATAGTTCCTGAGAACAATTTGGTAACTGATAATTTCTACACCATAAAAAAGTTACTGCGGGGTATGGGGCTACCTGTTGAGAAGATCGATTGTTGTTTCAACAACTGTATGATCTATTGGGCTGCTGATAGTGAATTGACTGAATGCAAATTCTGTGGTCATCCCCGTTTCAAGGAAACGAGTCGCCGTTCGCAAAAAAGACAGAAGACCACAGTTGCACACAAGAAGATGTATTATTTTCCACTCACTCCGAGGTTACAGAGGATGTATGCATCTAATGCAACAGCAAAGGATATGCGGTGGCATGCATCATCTGTTGATGACGGAGTAATGTGACATCCAGCAGACTCTCCTGCATGGAAACATCTGAACACAATTTTTCCTCAATTTGCTTCTGAAGCACGTAACGTTAGGTTGGGTCTATCTACTGATGGGTTCCAACCATTTGGGCAATCAGGACAACAGTATTCTTCGTGGCCCGTCATCATTACACAGTATAATTTACCCCCATGGATGTGTATGAAAGAGCAGTACATGTTCCTAACTGTATTAGTGCCAGGGCCACGTAATCCGAAAGAGAAGTTGGATGTATTTTTACAACCTTTGATATCTGAATTGATTCAATTGTGGGAGGTTGGTGTGCCTACATATGATGTTTCATTGAAACAGAATTTTCAGATGCGAGCAGCATTGATATGGACAATTAGTGATTTTCCCGCTTACTCCATGTTATCTGGTTGGAGCACTGCTGGAAGATTGGCATGTCCACACTGTATGGAGTCCACTGACGCCTTCACCTTATCATGCAGTGGTAAACAATCATGGTTTGATAACCATCGTAAATTCTTACCTGCAAACCACCCTTTCCGAAAAAATAAAAAAGCATTCTTAAAAAACAAAGTGGTGAATGGAGGACCTCCAGAGACGAGACTGGGACACGAAATTCTGGCTCGCATTGAAGCATTGGGTCTTCAAAAAGTCACAGAGAATAATGATAATGTGACAATTTCCAAAGGTTGCGGGTGGAAAAAGAAAAGTATCTTTTGGGATCTTCCATACTGGAGCTCACTGTTGATTCGTCATAATCTGGATGTCATGCACATTGAAAAGAATGTGTTTGATAATCTATTCAATACTGTGTTGAATGTGCAGGGGAAGACAAAAGATACCTCCAAATCTAGACAAGAGTTGAATATGTATTGTTCAAGACCAGAGCTAAAACGGAACGAGTCCACAGGCAAGTATCCAAAGGCTTGTTATACGTTGGACAAGAAAGAAAAGAACATCTTATTTGAATGGGTTCGAGAGTTGAAATTTCCAGATGGGTACGTGTCCAACATGAGCAGATGCGTGGATATGAGAAAATTGAAAATGTTTGGCATGAAAAGCCATGACTGCCACGTGTTCATGCAACGTCTTATCCCGATTGCATTTGCTGAACTTCTCCCTTCCAATGTTTGGAAGGTAATCACGGAATTGAGTTTATTCTTCAAGGATTTGACAGCCAGAAGTATCACTATTGATGATGTGTGTCGGTTGCATGAAAGTATTCCAATCATATTGTGTAAACTTGAACGCATTTTTCCACCAAGTTTCTTTGACTCAATGGAGCATCTACTTGTCCACTTGGCTGATGAAGCCAGACTTGCTGGGCCTGTACAGTATCGATGGATGTATCCATTTGAACGGTACTTGAGGAAGTTGAAAAACAACGTCCGAAACAAAGCAAGAGTTGAGGGCTCAATCTGTAATGCTTATTTGGTGGAAGAAGCTTCGACCTTCTGTTCGTATTATTTTGAAGATTTTGTAAAAACGAGACATAGAAACATGCCTCGTAATTATGAAGGTATTGGAGACGCACAAGATGACAGTGCAACAAATCTGTCGATTTTCAAGCAGCACGGTCGACCATCTGGAAGAATGTCAAAAAGATATTTGACGGAGAACGAGTATGCTGCAGCACAGATTTACGTGTTGCTTAATTGTCCAGAAGTTGAACCGTACACAACGTAAGCATGTGAACTGTTTAAAATGTGCTAGTGTTATTTCACCAAATTCTAATCCATGCTTAATTTTTTGAAGTGCGTTCGTTGACCAATTGAAAGTATCGTGCTCGAATATCTCAATGGAAGATATTGAAAAACGAATGGATAAAGAATTTGCGAGCTGGTTCGCCAAATATGTAAGTATATGATATCCGAAAACCTTAATGTAAGTATACATGAGCAACTGTAACATTGTATGAAGTTTTCTATTGTAACAGGCACAAGAACCAACTAATAATGTCAACAAGATCATGCGTGATCTTTCAAGTGGGCCTTCACGTTCCGTTAATGTCTACCCTGTGTACTTTATTAACGGGTACAAATTTCACACAATTGCCCACGGCTCACAGCGAGCTACAATAAATAGTGGAGTCTGCATTAAAGGGACACACACTGAATATTACGGGCGATTGATGGAGGTGATTGAGTTGGAATACGCTGGTCTACCTATTAAGAAGACAGTGTTGTTTAAATGTGAGTGGTTTGATACATCAACACAAGGAACAAATGTGCATCCTGACTACAAAATGGTTTCTATAAATCATAAGCGTAAGTATTCAGGATCTGATCCATTTGTGCTTGCTAAACAAGCAATCCAAGTGTGTTACTGTGAATACCCAACTTTAAATCGCTCTCGAAGTGATTGGTGGGCGGTCTGCAAAATAAAGGCTCGATCTAATGTTGAAGTACCATCAGAGGATGATAATACAATCATAACCTCAGCCTTTCAAGAGGATGAAGTTGATGGTTTGCATACCCTCACAATAGATGACGATCCTATACCAAATCATCCAGATGGTGGGGTAATAGACATTTAAGAAGAAGAAGAAGATGATGAAGAAGATATAGAACCAGAGATCGATTTATCAGATGACAGTATAAGTGATGATGATGACATAGATGATTAGTGTGGTTGGTCTTATTTGATATATATAGATGTTTTCTTATTCAAGTACTTAGTACCGTTGCAATTTTCTAACTTCATAAACTAAACTTAATATGGATTTGCAGATGCAGGAAGGCGGTACTACCTCAGCTGGAGGTTCATCATCATCATCTGTGAGCCTGAGCGGTCCAGTTGGCGATATCTCACTACATGGATCGTCATTGCCCGATGTTGATGCGCATGGTCGGCGTCGTTGTTGGCTTCAGGATGGGTATGTTGAATTAGATAGTTTTGAATATTTTTTTACAGATTATTATTTTAATAACTGTAATATTCTAATATATTTATTGTTTTTTACATTTGGAAGCCAATTGATGCCCAGTTATCCCGTCTCAGCCACCATCACACAGAGCTTCAAGAGGTTTTTGCACCCGGGTGCCTACACCTGGAAGATGGTGCCCCTTGAGAGGAGGCAGACATATAGGGAGGAGTTCCGGGTATCTTATTATTATATACATATATTTTAAAATGTTATATAAGTTTAGTATTTTCACATGTTCTCAATATCTTGCAGAAGGAGTGGTTTTGGGATCCCACTTTGGAGGATGCCATTTGGGCAGCATGGGAGCTCAGGGCTCCTCAGAGATACAGGGACATGGTCCATACCTTCAAGAAGGATAGGACCAAGGGCTGCCCTCCATTCATGCCTCCTGAGATGTGGGAGGGCTTCAAGGCGTACTGGGACAGTGATGCCTTCAAGAAGAAGTCAGCGATCGCATCGAAGAATCGTCTGACTGAGCCCGATGGTCCTGACACAGGCATTGTGAAGCATCGAGGAGGCTCTCGGAGTGCAGTTGCGCATGCTGCAGCTTTGGTATGCAATAAAATTAGTATTTATTTATTTATTTTTTAATATGTTTGTGCTAACATCTCTATCCAATTAATAGGCTAAGGAGAAGGGCGTGCAGCCCAATGACGTGGCGTGGGAGACATTCAGGAGGCTGCACGACAATGCCGATGGATCCCACACAGATGGGAAGTCTGCCCGTATAGCTGTAAGTTAATTTATCAATATTTATAAATTTATTAATAACATAGAAATTAAATATTTAATCATTCTTTTTCGATTTTGTGAATAGGCTGATGTATTGGCTCGGGTTGAGGAGTTGAGCCAGCCGACTCCTGGCACAGATGAGGCGCCACCACCCATGGACATGAGCGCCGTATACGTGGACGCTGCCCTACGACACTCGAAGAAGAATCGAGTGTTTGGGCTCGGCAGTCGATCTAGGAGTTATTCAGCTCCTAGCGTCTCATCTGCAGCTCCTCCACAGCCCGACACTCAGGCTGCCATCAGGGCTCTCCAGGAGAAGATGGATGCCCAGCAGGCGGCTCTCCAGGAGAAGATGGACGCACAGGCAGCGCTTCTCCAAGACCAGCAGAAGAAGATCGATCAGCAGCAGGAGATGCTGCGCCAGCAGGCCGAGATGTTCGAGCTGATGCGGGCGCAGTTTAGGGGCCCTCCTCCATCTTCATCTTGACACTATTATTATTTGTATTTTATACACTCTTTATTATATTATATTACATTTTATGTATTGTATTGGAGATTTTATATATATTTATTATAGTTTTTCCATAATTTATTTACAAACAATAATCTAAATTACAAAAAAAAAACAAAATAAATAAAAAACAGAAATTAATAAAAAAAAATTTATTTTTATTTTTTATTTATTTTTATTTATTAACGACGGACTCTGTCCGTCGTTACATTAATCCATTTTTTATTTTTTATTTATTTTTATTTATTAACGACGGACAGAGTCCGTCGTTAAATTAATCTGTTTTTTAATTTTAATTTATTTTTATTTATTAACGACGGACAGTCCGTCGTTATATTAATTGATTTTTTAATTTTAATTTATTTTTAATTATTAACAACGGACCGAGTCCGTCGTTACGTCCGTCGTAAAAGGTAACGACTGTAGACGACACCAGAGTTAACGACGGACCATATCCGTCGTTAATATTTATTGCCGACAAACGGAATAACGACGGTGAGTTTCCGTCGGTAATCCGTCGTTATCTAGAATTAACGACGGAAAATCTTGGATTACCGACGGAAATTTCCGTCGCTAGCTCGATGAATTCTTGTAGTGTATTATTTTTGGAAAAATAAACTAAGGTTGAACATTATTATCAAGAAATGTACAGAATTTTAGTTGTTTCTTTATTACTCGGATGTTCTTAGTGTGTGATGTTAATTATATTAGTTTTACCCATTTTATTTTCTCATATCTTTTTTTTACTACCTAGCTATTATTTATCATGTTTTAAATTATTTAATTGTATAATATTATAATGTTGTTATTTTTTTAATAAATAATAAGGACTATAAAAATGAAATATGAACATGAAGTTGAAAGATCTTCTAATATTATTGTTGAAGTTGAAGAAGATTGTACTTCAAATTAGATCGGAGATTGATCTATAATTAGATTTATGATTTAGTTTGAAATTATTATTTTTGAAAGAACAAATTATGATTGAAGATAATTGTAATTTATCATTTCATGTACCGTTGATTTCTTTATTTGATGCACTACGATGTTAATGAAATTTTATATTTGTCATATTTTTTTTCATTTTATGTTATTTTCCGTGTATTTATTTATTTCAAGAATAAGAGATGGTGATCAGTTTTTAGAATTATCAAGATATATAATTTATACATGTGAAAAAAATTCATTAACATGCCGGCCCGACGTGCTAGCCCGAAAACTGAAGGGTTAGAGTTGGGCTAAAAAATTTCCAGTCCGAAATTTTTTTTAACCGAATACACCCGAATTGAATAAGTCCAAAACCGAGTAAAATTGGTCCGAAACTGAATGGGTTGGCCCGATTGGTCCGAAACTGAATGGGTTGGCCCGATTGACATCCATAGGTATTATAGATCGGGAATTGAAAGATTGATGAATTTCCGTGTCACACTGGATGGAGGTACTGGAAGTCAGAAACAAATAATTAACAATTCGCATTGCAAATGACTAGTTTTAATTTTGGTATGATTCCGACCACTAAGCCAATGTAGTTGTGGCTACCGGCCAAACGCACGACACCCTGTTGCACGTGTTCATGTCAAATTTAATGGGCGGATAAGGGTTGTATATAATTTAGTACTAAAAAAAGAAATATACATATATAGTTTAGAGAGAGTACTGTTCTCTGTAGGACAGGATGCCTTTTTTGTTGACCATTTTGAGAATCGTAAATTTCTTCGATATCTTTTTTGTTTCCAACGCATGTAACATTAATATTAGGGCATGTGCAAGGTGAAATTCCACACTACAATTATTCGGAACCTATTGTAAAGTAAAATGTTGTTTAGTAGTAAATTCATTTCCAACCATCAATTTAATATTTCACATACAATAAAACATTTCATTTTTATACTTTTTAATATTGATTTTTTTAAATCAAATTATTGTATAACATATATATTTTTCAAATATATTTACATTTTAATATTTAATTATAATTTAAATTAATTTTAATGTAAATTATTTTAGAAAGCTATAATTTAATTTAAATTAATTTGTAGTTTGAGGGAACCCTTTACATGTGTAAGCAATTAAAAATTAATTGCCAATCAAGTGGTGCCATAAATTAAAATTATAAAATACCAAATTAAGTTGTTTATTTTTTTAGGAATTTGATTAAAAAAAATTCCTAAATAAAGTAAATAATAATTTGATATTTTATATATGGAAGCTTTCGACCAATTAGAAATAGACAAGTGGCGAGCTCACACAAAAAATCTACACATTAATGTAGGTAATTGCAAATACAAGTGGCCAATGAAATCATGCCACATAAGCCCTAATTCACCTCACACTCTCTCTAGTTACCTATAAATAGAGGGCTTTGGCCAAAGGGAGAGACATAATTTCAAGAGCTCAAGTTTGGAGAAGGATTCCTTAGAGAAAACTCTCTCCAATCTTCAAGGCATTCTCGTGAAGATTCAAGACGTTCTTAGCGTTCTTCGCCAAAATCACCCCAAGTTTGAAGTTTGGTCCAGAATCAAGGTGCTACACCCTCCGATCAACGTTTTCGAGCTTCAAACCTTCAAGTTGTTCTTGAATATTCAATACGTTCTTCATCAAGATCATCCAAAACCATCATTTGATCCGGAATCAAGGCCTCGACTATCCGAATCAATGTTATAAACTCCAAAATATCAAATTTGTGAAGATCGAAGAAGCAAACTCACCTTGAAGATCTTAAAGAACATGAAGATCAAATTTTTGAAGAGAAGAATCAGAAGATCAAATAGAGAATCGAACCAAAAATTATAATTTCAATACAAAAATACTTATTTGTACGCTTTTTCGGTGTTTATTAATATAAATACGTGAAATTTGTGTTAGAAATTCTGGCATACCCGGTGGGACCTCTCTACTTCTCATCTCTTCTCTTCATCAAGCTTCGGATTTGAAGATGTCTAACATCTCAAATACCTCAAATTCCATTACAAAAACTGTTGGAGTGACTACAAGAAGTATGGCTAAACAAGCTTTGGACGCTTTCAAGATGGTTACTGTTGAGGAAGAAGAGCCTCATCTTGTGGGCCTCAGTGAAAATAATGAAGAAATAGAAAATGACTTTCCACCCCAAGCAGGCTACTCACTTGACGCAGCTGTCATGATGGCAAATGACTCCACTATAGAAGAACAGCTTGCGAACCTAACAAAGCTCATTGAAGAAATTCACAAACATATACAACATCAAGATGCTGAAATCTCAAAGATCAAAAAGGATAAGGGTGAGGCGAGTCATGCAAATGAAGAGGTGGATGATGAAAATGGTGATGAAGAAACACTCACAAAGCACCGAGCAAACAAAGAAGAAAGATTTGCATCAAAGGGCCTCCAAGTTTCTGATGATGGATTCATTCAAATCAACCAACTGAGGGAATTTATCGAAGGGGCCATCAAAAGCAAGTTTGACGGAATCTCCAAGTCATTCTCAACTTATTCGAAGCCATACACCCAGAGGATTGATGATCTAAAGTTGCCTCCAGGCTATCAACCTCCCAAGTTTACACAGTTTGATGGAAAGGGCAATCCTAGGCAGCACATCGCTCACTTTGTTGAAACATACAACAATGCTGGCACCTATGGTGATTACTTAGTAAAACAATTTGTCCGGTCACTTAAAGGGAATGTTTTTGATTGGTACACGAACCTGGAACCGAACTGGATTGATAGTTGGGCGCAGTTGGAATATGAGTTCCTCAACCGCTTCTATAGTACAAGAAGAACAGTGAGCATGGTGGAGCTCACAAACACTCGTTAATGGGATGAAGAACACGTGATCGACTACATCAATAGGTGGATGAATTTACGCCTTAACTGCAAGGATCATTTATCTGAGAATTCTGCAATTTAAATGTGCATTCAAGGGATGCGATGGGCATTCAGTATATCCTTAAAGGGATTCAACCAAGGACATTTAAAGATTTAGCTATGAGAGCTCATGATATGGAATTGAGCATGGCCGCTAGTGGAATTAAATAACCACCAATCTAAGAGTCTCGAAAGCTAAAGGAAAAAAACAAGTATTCAAGAAAGGGGGCAAGCCAATTGATAAAAACCCGAGGAAGAAATCTATGGCAGTGAAAGCAACACCCATCAAATTTCAGAAAAAGGAAGAGACTAAGGAAAAAAAAGCGTTCCGCCAGAAAGAGTACAAAAGAAATTTACTCTAAAGAAAATGAAGCAAAGAGAATGCCCTTTCTTAGATTCAGATGTTCCTGGAATCTTCGAGGACTTGCTCAAAGCAAAACTCATCGAATTACCAGAAATGAATCTTCCTGAGGAATCAGGACAAACTGATGATCCGAAATACTGAAAATACCATCGTCTGGTTGGGCATCCTATATGAGATTGTTGTTAGTTTTGTATACTGGAAGACTTGTCTTTGTATACTTTTCTGATGATATGATGATATGAAATGAAAGTTATTGCAGTCACTGTTTGCATTTAGATTATGTTCTATAATTGTTTTATGCAATGTTCCATATACTTACATTGTAGATGATATGGTGTGGGGAGTCACACGATAAGATCATATCATTAGAACCTTGTAATGTATTAAAGAGCTCACGGCTTAGATGGTTCTGAACACACCATCGATACACCGTAGAATAATCTGATAAGTTAGTTTATCTTAACTAACTGATTATTCTAGTATACTCGTTAGTGTATTGAGGAGGATCACGATAGGATAATATTCTCTATCTCTGACCCAGTTACTGAGAGAATAAAGATCCACAGAGTTGGGGTTCTGAACTCATGTGATATTAGTGAGCATATGTGTCCATTGTTTGTTACTTTGATTTATCAATGGGTGAGATCTTTTCGTAGATCGAATTCGATATCTTGGGTAATAATAATGTATACAAGATGTCTCGAGCAGTATGCATGAGCACCGTGTCCTGGTGCGCCAGGTTGATGATGTTCTCTTGAGGAAACACAAGTTCATGTTGAAACCCTGCAAGTGGAATTTATTTCGTACATGAATAAAGCTTGTGTGGTACTACTCAAGGTTTTAGATGTTAATTAATTATAGCTGTCAGAGGCTGACATAATTAATTAATGAACATTATATCTTAAACACGGGGAATGGCTGGACTAAAGGAGATAGCATATTCGTAAATATGTATTAAATTGGTAGGTCAGTTTTACTTCTTTAGTGGAATAAAAGTAAAACTTAATTTATTTAATTATATCCTAGGTTTATTGGATATTGGATATTAAATATATTAGTGGGCTAATTTAATATTCTTCTAGATCCCTGTTGTAGCCTAATTGACTGATAGTGGACTGGATATTGAACTTGAGATAGAGGCCCAGCCCAATAGGGTTGGAACATGAAATTTTCGCCCCTCCCTATATATAAGGGGAGGGGGGCACGAAAATTTGATGATAATAATTATAAGAATTCAGCCCCTCTTTGTCTCTCAAAGTTATCCATAGATTTCACAATTCTATCTAGTAGATTTTAGCCCACTCGGAATCTAGATACAGTCCGGGAATACAACAGAAGATCTTGGAGTGGAATACTGTGGTGCACGATTTTGAGGTCATAGGTGGCGCCATTACTGTGCTCATTCAACAGCAAGATTAGATCTTTAATCTTGTCCACAGACCGTCTATCGATTTGTAAGTAGATTTGTTTCTATGTCTTCCGCTTTATTAGATTCGAATCTGCTTTGCATGCTTTTTGATTAGACTGTGATAAACATGCATGTTACATAAAATTATGATTTGCATGAACACGGATTAATGAACAACCAAATGATCCTGCGGTGGTTTAATTCGAAAAAACCCCAACAACTAGTATCAGAGCGGGTTTTGGCACTGTTCTAGGATTAATCCAGGCATAATTTCGAATTGCATAATTAAATTTGATGATGAATTTATGATGTTTAAATTTTCAGATTTAATTGGCTATGTATTTCAATTTTATGGTATTCAAAACTTGGAATAATTTTTTATGTTAAATTCGAAAATTATAGTTTTGAGTTAGCTTGAATTTTGATCACTACGTAATAAGATTTGGAATGATATTTGATGATCTTCAAATTTCCAGTTTTTATCTCATATGGATCGAAAATTTAAGGATCCAAATTTTCGAATTTTGATGGTTAAATTTCCCTAATTTGTTATTTAAAATTTTCGACACTATGTATTGAATCTGGATGGATTTTTAATCAACATTAAAATTTCCAGATTTAATTCTAGTGTGGTTCGAAAATCATGGTGATTAGAATTGGATTTGGTGATTTTTGATGTATATCAAAAGTTACTTAATTCTAATCTAGATAGATTTGAAAATAAAATTTTAAATTTGGAAGAATTTGAAGTGGATCAAATTTTTTCAGATTTATTAGTTGTGTAATTTTTGAAACCTGGGTTATTTATTTGGAATAGTTTTTTGATTAATGTCAAAATTTCCAAATATGTTAATTTTATGTAATTTTCAAAAATTATTAAAATAATTTGGAATAGATTTTGATCAAAATCAAATTTCCAGATTTATTTATTAATGGGGATCGAAAATTATGGTTGTTGGTAAAGATTTGATGTTATTTGATGTATATCTTAATTTACCTAATTTTAATCTAAATGGATTTGAAAATAGAATTTTAAATTTGGAAGAATGTGAAGTGGATCAAATTTCCAGATTTATTATTTGGATATTTTCAAAATCTATGTGATTTAAATTGGATATGGTGATTTTGGATTTATACAAATAATTATCAATATCCAATGGTGATAAGAATTTAAATTTGGATAAGTTTTGGAAGATTTTGGATTGGAATCAAATCTCGAAACTTTATCCTTGAAGATTTAGATTCTTATGGATAATATTTGGATTAGATTTTTTATTTATATCAATATATCCAATTATTATTTAATTAGGGTGGTTTGAAAATATTAAATAAATTTGGTGGATAATTATAAATAATTTTCAGATTTATTTAAAGGATATTTTTCGAAATATACAAGATTTAAATTGGTGGATAATTATTTTAATTTTCAATTTTTATCTTGTGGATAATGTCAAATTAATTAATTTAATTAATTTGAAAATTCAATTATTATTTAATATTCATGCATAGATATCATATGTTATTTTATGTGGATCATATTACACATGATTGTTGGTTTTGTAGACTGTGTTTGTTTGCAGGTTTACCAACTATCATGACTCCTTTATTTTATGTGATGTATGTTTATGTTGAATGAATGTTGGTCGTATGCCGGATTGGCTACGTGATTTTAATCCATGAGAAAATCCATGGATTAGGTCTAAGTTTTTTTTTACGTTGTTTTAATGTAATAGATATAAAGCTGTTAGACCGAGTTTTTGAGTTGTAATTTTTATTCTAGTAATATTAGATTTTTCCTTTTGGAATAGATAGTCTGTATTGAATAAAGATCGGAGATCAACTCAAAAGAAGGAAAGTGGTTCAGCACTAAAAAGGAAGATTCACTGGTTCACGTCCCGAAAACCCTAAATCGAGTTAGGATTTTCGGCGAGGCGCGGTGAAGGGGGCGTCGGTTCCTAGCCTATTTCCGGAGCTAACTTTCCAATTTTATCTCATCAATCAACATGAGATATAAGCCATGATAGTTGGAATATTACTGTTGCTTATTATGTTGAAGCATGCAATGGATGTTTATCTTTTTATGTGATGTTTGCATGTTCGATAATGGGATAAAATGAAACCTCAAACATAAATAACTAAGTGGGAGAGATTCATACCAAAGTATGTAGAAATCTCATACGGTCTCCATTAAAATCTGGTTTAATTGAGAAGTGATGGGCATGCACGTTGACATCGGTCTTCCTCCATATCGGACGTGTCATATCACAGTTTTCTCTAGAAATTAAATCTCCTAAATGGATAGTTGTAGAACACTATTAGGACTAACTGACTCCTCCATTTGGAGCAGTTAAATTCGAATAGTGCTCTTGGTGCGAAGATAATGGTGTGCACACTTAGATGTAATTTATTGTTAAACATCCACACGATCGTGGCTTATCAGTTAGACGATTACATGACCGTGTTTATTATCCAGCTATTAATTTGCTTGTTGTAAGGAAACTCAACTGGAGGCAAATTAAAGGTTTAACCTATTTAAAAATAGATTTTATAAACATCCACACTATCGTGGTATATAGAAGACGTTTTTAAAGTGTCGGTAGAAAAGTATATAATTTTTGTGAGGTTTTTGATTATATACTGTTTATCCTAAACGTGTTTTGTGACTGTACTGTATGTTTTAAATTCAGTTATTTCATATCATCAATGGCACTCTCCAATCTGTCCTCAATCCTCAAAGAAAACAAATTTGTTGGTGAAAACTATAATGACTGGCTTCGTAACCTTAACTTAGTTCTTGTTGCTGAGGGACACAAGTTTGTACTTGAAGAGGTTTGTCCTCAGAAGCCAGATGAGGGTTCTGACGAAGCCCAAAAGATTACATATGATAAGTGGGTTAGATCTAATGAGATATCGCGCTATTACATCTTAGTATCTATGTCAAGTGTGTTGCAACATCAGCACGAGCCTATGAAAACTACTTATGATATCATGTACAACCTTAGGCAGCTATTCGGTCATCAGAACAGCTCGACACACCATTTGGCCATGAAGAAGCTAATGGATGTGAGAATGTCTGACTCCACACCTATTAGGGATCACGTTCTCAATGATGGGATATTTATCTGAGATCGAGACCTTGGATGGAGAGCTAGATGGCGATTCTCAAATCGACATTGTTCTTCATAGCTTGTCCTCGAAGTTTGAGCAGTTCAGGCTGAATTTTAACATGATTAAAAGGGATGTCAGCCTGACTGAACTGCTCATAGATCTTCAGACGGCTGAATTGCTCCAAAAGAGCGATCCTTAGGCCCACATAGCTGAAAAGGGCGCGTCTTCTTTTGGTGGAAAAAGGAAGAAGAGAAACGCACCTAAGAAGGTTGCAGATGAAGAATCCTACCGAGGAGTTCAAGTCGAAGACTAAGTGCTTCAAGTGCGGCCAACCAGGTCACTGGAAGGCGTCGTGTCCTAACAAGAAGAAGAAGAGAGGTACATCTCACACTCTAGTTGTGGAAACATGTTTAGCAACTTGTTCTACCCAGTCATGGGTAGTAGATACTAGAGCTACTGATCACGTTTGCATGTCTTTATAGGGGTTCTTGGTAAAAAGACAGCTGAGTGAGGACGAGATCACTGTCTACATGGGCAATGCTACGAGAGTGGCGGCTGTTGCAGTGGGAGACGTTGTTTTACCTTTCAGTAGTGATAGAACTTTGGTTTTGAAAGATTGTCTTTATGTGCCTGGTTTTAGGCAAAACTTGATTTCAGTTTCTAAATTGATTATGGATGGATATTCTGTTTCTTTTGATAACAAAGTAGTTATCTTTAGTGGTAAATATTTTATCTGTTCTGGCACATTGGATGGACACTTATACTTTCTTAAACCAATTAAAAACACTACGCAAAGATAACTGTTGAATACATCGATCATAAACCCTAACAAGAGAAAAGAACCTTCGGAATTGAATCAAACCTATCTTTGGTATCTAAGGCTAGGTCATATTAACCTTAAGAGGATACAAAGGATTATAAATGATGGACCATTGTCTTCCTTGGTACTAGGATCGTTTCCTTTGTGTGAATCTTGTTTGGAAGGTAAAATGACCAAGCGTCCTTTCCAGTCAAAAGAAAATAGATCCGAAGGGCTATTAGATTTGATTCACTCTGACCTGTGTGGCCCTATGTCAGTTCAAACTCGAGAAGGGTTCGAGTATTTCATCACTCTCATTGATGATTACTCTAGATACGGTTATATCTACCTGTTACGTCGCAAGTTTGAATGCTTTGAGAAATTCAAAGAGTTTAAGGTGGAAGCGGAGAAACGAACAGGCAGAAGTATCAAGTCACTACGTTCTGATCATGGTGGTGAGTACCTCTCAAGCGAATTTAGAGATTACATGGCAGAGAATGGGATTACATCCCAGTTGACTGCGCCTAGAACGCCACAGCAGAATGGCGTGGCAGAAAGAAGGAATCGTACATTGTTAAAGATGGTTAGATTGATGATGAGTTATTCTGAGTTACCCATTTCGTTCTGGGGATATGTCCTAGAAACGGCAGCCTATATTCTTAACTTGGTTCCATCGAAATCAGTTCCTGCTACACCCACAGAACTATGAACTGGACGAAAATCCAGTTTGAACCATATTCTGATTTGGGATAGCCCAGCACACGTGTTGGACAAGGAAGCTGATAAGCTGGCGCCCCGTACGGATGTAAGGCTGTTCGTTGGATATCCGAGAGGAATGAAAGGTGGTTTATTTTATAGTCCTAAGGATCAGAAGATCATTGTTAGCACCAATGCTCGATTCTTAGAAGAAGACTATGTCATAAACCACAAACTAAGGAGTCACATCATCCTTGAGGAGTTAAAAGGAGAATCGAATCCTATACCGGTTGTACAAGAAGAGGAACTACCAAGCACTGCACAACGTGTCACAGAACTACAAGAACTGCCTCGTCGCAGTGGGAGGGTTGTACGCTAACCTGATAGATTCATTGGTCTGGGAGAGGCTTCAGATTTCCCAGAGGGTCTCAATGAATTGGATCCCAGGACCTATGATGAGGCAATTCGAGATAAAGATGCAGATTCTTGGAAAACTGCAATGGAGTCTGAGATTGGATTATGGATTACAATCAAGTCTGGGATCTTGTAGAACCACAAGATGGGGTAAAACCCATTGGCTGTAAGTGGGTCTACAAACGCAAGAGAGGATCTGACGGGAAGGTTGAAACCTTCAAGGCAATATTGGTGGCAAAAGAGTATACTCAGAAAGAAGGGATCGATTATGAGGATACCTTTTCACCAGTAGCCATGCTTAAGTCAATCCGGATTCTCTTATCTATTTCCGCTCATTTGGATTATGAGATCTGGCAGATGGATGTCAAGACAGCTTTCCTAAACGGAAGTCTTGAGGAAAACATTCACATGAAGCAACCAGAGGGATTCATTGCTAAGGGACAAGAGCACTTCGTATGTAAGCTTAAGAGATCCATTTATGGACTTAAGCAAGCATCAAGATCTTGGAACATCCAATTTGACGAGGTTATCCAGTCATATGGATTCGTGCAAAGTCCGGATGAGAGCTGTGTATACAAGAAATGTGATGGAAACGTGGTGGCATTCCTCGTACTATATATTGATGACATCTTGCTTATTGAAAACAATAAGAAGGCATTATCAAACATTAGGGTGTGGCTGTCCAAGCAGTTCGATATGAAGGATCTGGGTGAAGCCGGACATGTCCTTAGCATTAAGATCATTCGAGATCGCCAGAAAATGATGTTATGTCTGTCCCAGACGACTTATATCGATACAGTGCTAGCTAGATTTAGCTTCTTGGACGGCCATGGCTGCAGGAAAATAGGGTTGTCCCTTCAACATTGCATCAATGCTTCAAATATTATCAAGACGGTAGTGTGAAGAAGGTGATCGGTGATAATAAACCTTTTATGGAGTCTAAATCATACTTTCCAGATGCAAAGTATTACCTTCCAAGCAAAAAGTCATTAAAAGCTACAGAAAATGGTGAGGTCCAAAAGAGCAAAAATGAAGCACCTCTCATCAAAGAAGAGTCATTAGAAGGGCTGACGATGCCGCTGACTAAAGTCGATATAAAGAAGCCAATTCCTCCACCACTTGAATGATTTGTCCGGCCAATGGAAGGAAGCAAGATTGAGCATGGAGAACTCTCAGAACATACGATTCCTCAAAACTTTGGTCCAAAAGCATTTTCGCTCCTCCTCAAAGCTGGATATGACCAAAGGGTAAAAGAACATCTCTTAAGAGACGACGGGCAAAAAAGAGGTGAATGCGATGCCACTTAGAAATTCTCAAAAAATGGTGGACATGTTGCTTAAAGTCCCAAAGCGGGATTGGGATTCACACCGCAAAGCCCTGTCCGTATTGCAATCAAAAGAGCCAATGCTAATCATATTTATGAAGATGAAGATTCTTTAATGCCAAACATTAAAAATACAGCTCGATTATCCATATTTGAAAAGCTTGGAAATAAATCTAAAAATAAGGAAAAGACTCCTCGAGTGTCCGTATTCAAAAGACTTAGCAAGAAATTGAAGAGTGAACCGACGAGCTTGCGGAAGTTGAATTTTGCTAAGACCAAAATTGTTAATGGATGACGAAGGAAGAGTGTGGTCCCATCCGGTAGAAAGAAGCAAGCCACATTAACCATAACATGTGGAAAAGAGTTACAAGCTAAAATGAAAACTGTTATTTTAACAGAAACTGCCGATATTGAAGATGATAGAGAGAGTATCGCTTCGTCATTCTATATTCACGATTCAATCCCTCAGATGGTTCAGAGTCTCACACTTCAAGAGATGCTCGGTTTGATAAGAAATGGCATCGTCAATGAAATGAGTGGCAAAATGCAGTTGGTTCAAGTGAGGTATAGAATTCACAAGTCTTAAAAGAACAAATGGAGAAACTGCATCTTCACACCACATCACCTTAGATGAAGGAATCAAGATTAAAGAAGAAGATGCTGCAGATGCTCCCCTACAATTTGAAGAAGGTGTCAAGGCCATAGTTGATGAACTAAAAGAGGTCAACTTGGAAAGTATTGACGACCCCCGACCAACTTACATCAACGCGCTACTGACCCCCGATGAAGAAGAATCTTCTATTGAACTATTGAGAGAATTCAAAGATGTGCTTGCATGGTCTTATAAAGAAATGCCAGGACTAGATCCCAAGGTAGTTGTCCACCACTTATCCATCAAGAAAGGGGCACGACCAATCAAGCAAGCACAATGTCGGTTTCGACCTGACTTGGTTCCTCTAATCGAAGGTAAGGTGAACAAACTTATTGAAGTTGAATTTATCAGGGAAGTCAAGTATCCTACATGGATCTCGAGTATTGTTCCTGTGATACCCGGACCCTTTTGCTAAATTATAAATTTATAATTTTAGTAAATGATTTCGAATTAATATTGTTGAATATTAATCATGTGAGTATGTTTGTATGTTATGCCATTGTTTTTATTGCAGGTTGTCTTACTCGAGCCAATACGTCGTAGTACGGTGGTATTATACTAAGTGTATAATACATGTTAATATTTAATGTTAAAATTTGTCGAGTTATGTGATGATAATCGAGTGTGTTTATATTTAAATTAATATTTTACCATACCTTGAACACCCTAACGCTGAGTGGATCGGGGGTCTCGCTGCCCGGTCAGCGAGTCGGGGGTTCAGGGGGCGAAGCGCCCCGATGGGGGCTAGGGGGCAAGGCCCTCTGCTTTTTCGGTATGTATTAAAAGTGCCTTGAAAATTTAAAGGAAAATGGAGTGGTTTAAGTTCGGGAGTCGTTTAAAATAAGGGGGATGATTTTTGGCATGTCGCACGCTCGCGGGGAGGTGCGCGCCCGCGGGGACGTGCGCGGTCGCGGGAGACTGCGCGCCCGCGGGGCTGGCGAGGGACGCGCGCCCGCGGGGGCTGTGAGCTCGCGAGGAGCGTGGGCCGAGAGAGGGGTTCCGCGGTCGCGGGGGCTGCGCGGTCGCGCGGGTCCGGGGATTTTCTACCTATAAATTCAACACTTATTCATTTCCTCCTCATTTTCTTTCCATATGGGCGATTTTCCTTCCCCTTCTCTCTACAAATCTTTCATCTTTTGAAGTGGATTCTTCCATCATCATCCATCAACAAAGGTAACCTCTACACCTCTCCTTCTTGGGGATTAAACACCCATTTCTTGTTGTTTTGGAAACTAGGGTTTGTTATCCAAATTTGAGGATTTTGGATTTTTATTGATCTTCTTGCTTTGATATCTCAAACATATGGTTTATTTACCTCCTTGAAGCTATATGTGAAGTTATATTGGATTCCTATGGTTCATTGTTGCTAGGGTTTGGACTTTTGCCCTTATTTCCCTTTGTTTTGTTGATAATCGTTTGGAGATGTTGTGTGGGTTGTATGGGGTTGAGTTTCATGTATGTTAGAGCCCTAGGATAAAGGTGTTTGTATTTGAAATGTTGGGTCTAAAGGATTTAAAATGAGTCATGAGCTTGTGGTTTAAATGTATGTCCGTGATGTGTTCGATCAAATGCTTCAAAGAGTTTTAGTGTGTATTTTGAGTCCAAAATCATAGTATGAGCTTGTATATACTTGGTTGTGTATGTGAAAATGTTTGAAGACTTTAAAGCAAAGTATAGTATGAGTTTAGTCTAAATTATGATTTAATTGAATAACTCGACGTCTAAAATGAAAAGAGAATTGAAAGGTGCTAGGTGACGTGTTGGGGCTCGAGGAGGACAACTTGTGCACGGAAAAGGAGTATTCAAGGTTAAAAGGATTCAAAAGCGTCTTTTAAGGTGGGGTAACTCTAAACTGTGAACACGTGTAAGGTTATAGTTATTGTTGTACTATGATTGTATATGTATGAAGGGTCTTCGGACCGGTGAATGAAAGAGATCCTTCAGGGTCGACAAAGAGACCCTTCGGGGTAGAGATCCTGGGGGGTAGGATGTCTGCGGGCATCCCTACAGGGATAAAGATGTTCATTAACGGGGGCATCATGATGTTTAGACCCTACGGGGTTGAGACTAGTCTCCACAATGTAATGAAAAGTCCATATGTTATATTTTCACTTGTGCAATTAGCTATAACTGTTTACAGTGTTCCCCACTGAGTATGTTGTTAAATACTCACCTCATTCATTCAATGAATTTCAGGTTGAGGAGTCGGAGCCCGAGTAGGAGCGTTGTGAACACAAGAGGACCCTACAAGCTTGTGTTTATCTTTTGCATGCTCTTCTTTTGATAACACTCATATTATTATTGTTATTATTACATTGATCACTCTTTTACCTTATGATCGATGATTATTGGGGATGGGAATAGCCTGATCTTTTGTAGGCCATGATGTATATATAACTTGATATTATGTAGAACAACTTAAAGGCGGGTCGTTTGACCTTGGAGCCTTCTATGTGCGAATTATGTTGATGAACCCCTTTATTATGTTTGTTAATTTAGGGTGCTAGACGGGCGGGTTGCGTAAACCTATGAGCCCGATAGGTTAGGTGATTGCATGCTTAATAGGACAAAATTTATATTGAAAAATTATGATGCCTTACCTCATCATGCTATGTATATTATCATATTTGACCTAAGTTTCCGCTCATATTAAAATAAACACAAAATATGTATGTAAATTGTATGTTAAGTGACGTGGCCAAACGGAGTAGTTTGGGGCGTTACAGTTCCTGTTAGAAAGAAGAACGAGTAAATTCGAGTTTGTGTCGACTCTAGGGACTTGAACGAAGTATGTCCTAAAGATGACTTTCCATTACCAATTTCTAAACTAATGATTGATGCTACAACTGGACATGAAGCACTATCATCTGGTTACAATCAAATTCATATGTCCCCAAGAGATGAAGAAATGACATCCTTCCGTACCCCAAAGGGCATCTATTGTTACAAAGTGATACCATTTAGGTTAAAGAACGCTGGTGCCACATATCAAAGGGCCATGCAAAGAATCTTTGATGACATAATCCACAAGAACTGAAGCATTATTTTCAAGCTCATACGATTCGCTTGATCTTAAAAGCAAACCTATTAAAGTATGTGATGACGCGGCCAGTTTTATCTGATCGGCTAGCACGTTAGTATCTTCAGCTTCAACAATTTAAAATCATCTATATTCCTCAAAAGGCTGTGAAAGAGCAAGTATTAGCTAATTTCTTTGTTGACCATCCCATCTCTACTGAATGAGAGCTGAATGATGACCTTCATGATGAAGACGTCCTTGCTATTGAAGTATTACCACCTTGGAAGATGTATTTTGATGGTGCATCTCATAGAGATGGAGCTGGTGCTGGAGTAGTATTCATAACATCTGAAGGAGAAGTGTTGTCATATTCCTTCACTTTAACTGAAAATTGCTCCAACAATGTTGCCGAGTATCAAGCACTTATCCTTGGGTTAGAAATGGCAATGGATGCTAAGAGATTTCAGATAAAGGTGTATGGAGACTCCGAGCTAGTAATCAATCAACTACTTGGGACATATGAAGTCAAGAAGCCAGAGTTAATGCCTTACGTCAAGCATGCTCAAAGGATGATTCGATGGCTGAGAGATGTGGTACTTGAGCATGTTCCAAGAAAAGATAACAAACAAGCAAATGCACTTGCAAACTCGCTTCTACAATAGCCATGGCTAACAATGAAGTTCATATACCAATCTAGAAAAGTTGGGTTGTACAATCTATGTTTAAAGAGGATGATGATAAGGGAGAAGCTAACAATTCCATTGAGGTATTTGAAATTGATACAGAAGACTGGCAACAACCATTTGTCGATTATCTGAAATATAATAAGCTTCCAAGTGAGCAACGCTAAAAAATTGATATTCGGCGTTGTGCTACTCGCTTCATCTACTTCAAAGGAACACTTTACAGAAGTTTATTTGATGGAGTCTTCTTGAGATGCTTAGGCGATGAAGAAGCAGTACAAGCTATTAAGGAAGCACATTCTGGTGTTTGTGGAGCCTATGAATCTTGTCCAAAGCTACACTTTCGTATCAAAAGGATGGGCTACTACTGGCCAACAATGGTAAAAGACTGCATGGAATATGCAAAAAGGTGTCAACCATGCCAATTTCATGCAAGTCTCATCCATCAACCACCAGAGCCATTGCATCCTACCGTTGCTTCATGGCCATTTGATGCTTGGGGTATAGATGTCGTAGGTCCGATGACTAAGTCTTCTGGAGGGCATTTATATATCTTAGTAGCAACTGACTACTTCTCTAAATGGGCTAAGGTCGTTCCCTTAAAAGAAGTGAAGAAAGAAAATGTTGTTGATTTCATTAAATGCAATATAATCTTTCACTATGGGATCCCTCGATACATCATCACTGATAATGGAAAACCGTTCAGCAACACCTTGATAGATAAGTTGTGCGAGAAGTTCAGGTTCAAACAAAGAAAGTCATCCATGTACAATGAAGCCGCCAACGGACTCGCTGAAGCATTCAATAAGACCCTGTGCAATTTGTTGGGGTTTTTTCGAATTGAACCACCGCAGGATCTAATTGGATGTTCATTAATCCTAATATCATGTAGACCATAATTTTATGTAGCACATATGTTTTAATAAACCGAGTTTAATTTACATGCATAACCGATTTTCAATTCTACTAAAAGCGGAAATATAGAATACCGAAAAATGACTTACAAATTAAATGATAGCTTGAGGACAAGATTAAAGGTCTAATCTTGCTATTTTATGAATGATAATAGGCGCTCCTTTATGCTATTCCACTCCTTGATCTTCTGTTGTATTCCCGGACTGAATCTAGTTTCAGGGTGGGCTGAAATCTACTAGATCGGTATGGAATCTGTGGAGATTAAGAGAACACGAGAGCGCTGATATTTTATGATCAAAATTTCGTGCCTCCACCCTCTTATTTATAAGGGGATGGACGAAATTTAGTGTCCTAGTTGGACTAGAATTCTATCTCTATCTCTTATTCTATCTCTATTTTATGATCAAACTCTGTGGATTCTTATTCTCTCATTTAAGGTCAGAATAGAGAATAGAATCCCAAGTAGATCCTCCTCAATACACTTGCCCGTATATTAGAATAATCAGTTAGTCAAGACAAACTAACTATCAGATTATTCTACGGCGTACCGATAGCAGGTTCAGTGCCATCTAGACAGTGAACCTTTTAATACAATACAAGGAACTGATGATATGATCTAACCATGTGTTTACCCACACCATATCATCTACAATGTAAGTATAGTGAACATGCATGTAAATATAAGAATTTAAATGCAAACAGTGACTGCAATTGTATTAATTCTATATCATCATAAAACCATCATCAATAATATATACAAAAGACAGGTCTTCTAATATACAACACCAACAATCTCCAACTTATACTTGAAGCATGTCTTTCAAATATAAAACAAACTGGCAAACTCTCTAACTCTAACTAAAATCTCAAAAGGCATCCCCGGGTCTACATCTCACTCCTATTTTCTCCACGTGACCGTAGAAGGTCTTAGCTGGAAGGCTCTTCATGAATGGATCAGCCAAATTGTCCTCCGATGCAATCTTGACCACTGCCACATCTCCTCTCTTAATGATTTTTCGTATAAGATGTTACTTTCTCTCTATGTGTTTACTTTCCTTATGGGCTCTGGGTTCCTTCGAATTTGCCACTGTACCTAAGTTATCACAATATACCGTGATACTCTTAGGCAAATCAGGTACCACGCTCAAGTCCAACAAGAAGCTCTTAAGCCAGACGACCTCTTTTGCAGCCTCAGAGACAGCTACATATTCGGCCTTCATGGTGGAATCTGCAATGCATTTCTACTTTATGCTCCTCCATGCAATGGCTCCGCCTCCCAAGGTAAACACATAGCCTGAGGTAGATTTACTCTGATCTTTATCGGATTGAAAATCTGAGTCCGTATAACCCAAATGCACTAGACTATTAGAGCGGTATACCAGTGTTTAGTGCATATTTTTCCTATCTTATCTTAGTAGTTTAGTATCTTTTGTAGGTATTTTTCCATTGTTTTTGTATGATTTTCATGTTATTTCCTTCACTTTTGCTCTTTTGGTGAGTTGTGTAGATTTGCACAAGATCTCGAGAAAATGGAGGATAAATGACTGCAACATTTGAGTGATTCAAGACATTAGGAAGATAGAGAATCGGATAAGGAGCGCGTGGCAAGTTGAATCAGGTCAATCGGCCAAGAAATGAGCGAGAACGAGCCGAAACCCGAAATAGCACGGCGCCCCCGCGGCGCCCAAGCCCCCCCGCGGGGGTAGAGGATGTTTAGTGGCATTTTAAGCATGTTTAGTGGCTAATATCTCCATTAGGGGGTAGAGGATCAATGTGGTTTTGATCTATGCTTCTTCTTGTTGATTGTTGTGGTTGGAATCGTGCTTTTTCATGTTTAGGTGATTGATCACTACTTGAACATTGATAGGATTTAGAGGAGTCTGGATTGTGAATCTAAATCCGGAAATTGGTTCTTTCGATGTTAGGTGGATGAAGTTCCTAAGCCTAATATGTTAATCTTGCTTGTACGATATAACTAAGAGATGTTTAACGGATAGACGGTGACAGGAATTGAAGTTAAACTAATCGAAATGGTCTATTGTATTGGTGAGAGTAGCATTATCCACTTGAATAAAGCATAGTGATAAAACCATTGAGAGAATCTACACCCTAATGCCTTAATGAACTTATTTCCTCTAATCTTAATTTAATTTGTGTAATTGCATTTATTTGTCTTACTTTATTGTCTATTTTGAATTCCTAGCATAATCATCATCAAACCCCCTTGTTAGAATGTTTAGATTTTATTTTAGTTGTTTACTTAAAGCATGTGTAGTCTTTAGATAATTCTTTCATATAAAGTCTTCCTTGAGAGATCGACTTGGGTTAAGCTTATTGCTTCTACAATTGACCCCGTCCAATTGCGGGTGTGGTCCTAAGTAGTTGTCTCGTGAGCATAAACCGGAAAATATAAATAGTAAATTTGGTCCCAATCAACCATCATATAATCTCGAGTCCTTTTTAGGTACTTGAGTATATTCTTAACTGCAGTCCAGTGACCTTGTCCAGGGTTAGACTGATATCTACTTACCATGCCGACTGCATAGCATATATCAGGTCTAGTGCATAGCATAGCATACATAAGGCTTCCCACAACCGAAGCATATGGAACGCCCTTCATCTCATCTATCTCACTCTATATGTGGGGACATATCTCCTTGGATAGATGAATTCCATGCTTGAAAGGTATAAAACCTTTCTTGGAATCCTGCATGTTAAACCTAGCTAGCACCATGACGATATATGTTGTCTAGGATAAGCACAACATCCTTTTATGACGATCTCAAATTATCTTGATGCCAAGGATGTGTTTGGCTTCTCCTAGATCTTTCATATCGAACTGCTTGGACAACCACACCCTTATGTTAGATAATACTTTATTACTGTTTCTAATAAGTAAGATATCATCAACATATAGCACGAGGAAAGCCACCATGTTTCCGTCACTCTTCTTGTACACACAGCTCTCATCCGGATATTGCACGAATCCATATGACTTGATAACCTCGTCAAACCAGATGTTCCAAGACCTTGACACCTGCTTAAGTCTACAAATGGATCTCTTAAGCTTGCACACTAAGTGCTCTTTGCATTTAACAATGAAACCCTCTGGTTGTTTCATGTGGATGTTTTCCTCAAGACTTCCATTCAGGAAAGCTGTCTTGACATCCATCTGCCAAATCTCATAATCCAAATGAGCGTCTATAGACAAGAGAATCCGGATTGACTTAAGCATGGCTACCGACGAAAAAGTTTCCTCATAATCGATCCCTTCTTTCTGAGTGTACCCTTTCGCCACCAATCTTGCCTTGAAGGTTTCAACCTTCCCGTCAGCTCCTCTCTTGCATTTATAAACCCACTTACACCCAATGGGTTTTACCCCATCTTTTGGTTCTATAAGCTCCCAGACTTGATTGTGATCCATAGATCCAATCTCAGACTCCATTGCAATTTTCCAAGAATCTGCATCTTTATCTTGGATCGCTTCGTCGTAGGTCATGGGATCCAATTCATTTAGTCCTTCTGGGAAATCTGAAGATTCACCCAAACCACTGAATCTGTCAGGTTGGCGTACAATCCTCCCACTGCGACGAGGCAGTTTCTGTACTTCTGTGACATGTTGTGCAGTAATTTGTGCTTCCTCTTCTTGTACTGTTGGTGTCGGATTCGAATTTTCCCCTCGAAGTTCCTCGAGTACTATCTCACTTCTTGGTTTGTGATTTATTACATAGTCTTCCTCTAAGAATCGAACATTGGTACTCACAATGATCTTCTGATCCTTAGGACTATAAAATAAACCACATTTCATTCCTTTGGGATATCCAACAAACAGTCTAACATCCGTACGTGGTCCCAGCTTATCAGCTTCCTTATCCAGCACATGTGCTGGACTACCCCAAATCCTAAAATGTCCAAGACTGGGCTTTCGTCCAGTCCAAAGTTCTGTGGGCGTAGATGGGACTGATTTTGATGGAACCACATTGAGAATATAGGCTGCCATTTCCAAGGCATATCCCCAGAATGAAATAGGCAAATCTAAATAGCTCATCATCGACCTAACTATCTCTAACAATGTTCTGTTCCTTCTTTCCGCCACGCCGTTCTGCTGTGACGTTCCCAGCACAGTCAACTAGGATATAATCTCATTCTCTGCCAAGCAGTCCCTAAATTCATTCGAGAGGTACTCACCACCACGATCAGACCGTAGTGATTTGATACTTTTACCTGTACATTTTTCCACTTCCGCTCTGAATTCTTTGAAAGTCTCAAAGGATTCTGACTTGCGGCGTAACAGGTATATGTATCCATACATGACATGATTTTCGAAAATTACAATTAATAAATTTCGAAAAAGCATACTAGATATAATTTGAAAATTATAATAATTATCCACCAAATTAAATCCAAGTAAATCTCGAAAATATCTTTAAGAATAAATCTAGAAATTTGTTAAAATTATCCACCAAATTTATTTCTTAATTTTCGGATAACATCCTAATTAATTAATATTTGAAAATCTTGATATAGATCAAAAATCTATCCCAAATATTAGGATAAGCTAGGATCGAAAATTACAAAGATAAAATTTGGAAATTTGATCCACTTCAAATTCCATCCAAATTTAAATCTTATCTTCAATCATATATAGATTAGAATTGAGTAATTTATGATATACACAAAAAATTATCTTTTCAATTCTTATCTACAAGATTTTCGAAAATATCTAGAATAAAATCTGGAAATTTGATCCACTTCAAACTCTTTCCAAATTTAAATTATATTTTCAAATCTTTTTGGATTAGAATTAGATAACTATTGATATATATATAAAAAATTACCTTATCCAATTCAAATCTTTGTAGATTTCGAAAATCACAAGAAGATTAAATCTGAAAATTTGATCCACTTCAAATTCTATCCAAATCTAATATTCTATTTTCAAATCTATCTAAATTAGAATTAGGTAACTTTAAGATATACATCAAAAATACTAAATCTAATTTTTATACACATAATTTTCGAACCACCACATTAAATAAATCTGAAAATTTGATTTCAAATCAAAAACCTCTCCAAATTAATTCAATGTGATCGAAAAATACATAGAACAAATTAGGGAAATCAAACATCAAATTTTCGAAAAATTTGATACTCAAATTTTTGAAACCTACACTTAATAAATCTGAAAATTTTGAGTTATCAAAATTACATTCCAAATCCTACTAGGTGTAGATCGAAAATTACAATTCATCCAAAACTAGAATTTTCAAAACACCATCAAAAATTCGTCCAAGTTTTGAACACAACCATTCGAAATAAATCAACATATAAATCTGAAAATTTAAGCAACATAAATATTTCATCAAATTTATACATATATTTCGAATTAATCCTAGGATTAAATCTAGAATCGTGCCAAAACCCGCTCTGATACAAGTTGTTGGGGTTTTTTTGAATTGAACCACCGCATGATCTAATTGGATGTTCATTAATCCTAATATCATGTAGATCATAATTTTATGTAGCACATATATTTTAATAAACCGAGTTCAATTAACATGCATAACCGGTTTTCGATTCTACTAAAAGCGGAAACATAGAATACCGAAAAATGACTTACAAATTAAACGACGGGTTGAGGACAAGATTAAAGGTCTAATATTGTTGTTGTATGAATGATAATAGGCACCCCTTAATGCTATTCCACTCTTTGATCTTCTGTTGTATTCCCGGACTGAATCTAGTTTCAGGGTGGGCTGAAATCTACTAGACCAGTATGGAATCTGTGGAGATCAAGAGAACACGAGAGGGCTGATATTTTATGATCAAAATTTCGTGCCTCCACCCTCTTATTTATAAGGGGATGGATGAAATTTAGTGTCCCAGATGGACTAGAATTTTATCTCTATCTCTTCTTCTATCTCCAATCCAATTCAGTCTCTTTTTGGGCTACAACAGGAATCTAGAAGAATATTAAATTGGCCCATTGATTTATTTAATATCTAATATCCAATAAAATTAGGATATAATTAAATAAATTAAGTATTATTTTTATTCCACTAAAGAAATAATACTGACCTACCAATATATACATATTTCTGAATATGCTTTCTCCTTTAGTCCAACCATTCCCCATGTTTAAGATATAATGCCCATTAATTAATTATGTAAGCTTATGACAACTATAATTAATTGATATCTTTTCCTTAAGTAGTACCACACAAGCTGTACTCATGCGCGGAATAAATTTCACCTACAGGGTTTCAGCATGAACTAACATTTTCTCAAGGGGACACCATCAACCTGGCACACCAGGACACGGTGCCCCTATATATTGCACGACCCATCATAAGTGTAAATGTCATAACCCAAGATATCGAGATTATTGATCCTTAAAAGAGAATCTCACCCTTTGATAAATCAAAGCTGCAAACTCTACACGTATATGTCCGCCAACATATAGGGGTTAAGAACCCGAACTTTGTGGATTCTTATTCTCTTATTTAAGGTCAGAATAGAGAATAGAATCCTAAGTAGATCCTCCTCAATATACTTGCCCGTGTATTAGAATAATCATTTGGTCAAGTCAAACTAACTATCAGATTATTCTATGGCGTACCGATAGCAGGTTCAGTGCCATCTAGATCGTGAGCCTTTTAATACATTACAAGGAACCGATGATATGATCTAACCATGTGTTTACCCAAAGCATATCATCTACAATGTAAGTATAGTGAACATGCATGTAAATATAACAATTTAAATGCAAACAGTGACTGCAATTGTATTCATTCTATATCATCATAAAACCATCATCAATAATGTATACAAAAGACAGGTCTTCTAATATACAAAACCAACACAGTTTGCTCAAAAAAGTGGTCAGAAAATCAAAGCATGATTGGCATGAGAGAATTGGAGAAGCATTGTGGGCATACAGGACCACTCATCGGACCCCTACGCAAGCAACTCCGTACTCGTTGGTTTATGGCGTGGAAGCTATCATCCCCCTCGAACAACAAATCCTGTCTTTGAGGATCACAATCCAAGAATGTTTAACTGAAGAGGAAAATGCACCGTTGCGCCTTGAAGAATTGGAGGCTTTAGATGAAAAGAGACTGGAAGCACAACAAAGGCTTGAGTGTTATCAAGCTCGTCTTTCAAGAACCTTCAACAAAAAAGTGCGGACACGCTCTTTCCAAGATGGGGATATGGTGGTTGCGATAAGAAGGCAATCATCACCACCCACCATGTTGGAAATAAGTTTGTTCCTAGATAAGATGGTCCGTACGTTGTGAAAGAAGTTTACACAAATAGGGCGTATAAGTTGATCTCTGAAGACCATGTAAAGATCGGCCCAATAAATGGAAAATTCTTGAAGCGCTACTATCCTTAAAAAAAAAAGCAAAAAAAGAAAGAAAAAGAAAAAGAAAAAAAAAAGGCAAAAAAAGAGAAAAAAAATAAACAAAAAAAATGCTCCATGACGCATGAGCCTAAACTGCATGTCACTCCTGACCCGCATGAGTATAAATTGTGTACAGTAACCACCAAAAGTTAAATTTATATGGCTAAACTGGTATTTTTCCCACAAAAATGGTAAAATTTATGTGGTTAAACTATTATATACTCCACTTTATCTATATAGTGGTTAAATAAATAGTCGACCTTGGCCCGCATGAATATAAACTATGTACCGCACCCCCTCTAAAAAAATTGATCATTTGAACTACATTCTGACTTGATCCCTCTTATGGGTACATAGGTAGCTTAGACGTGTTCTAAGTTCAATCGTGCTATATGTGTTATGTTATGTATTTTATGTTATATGGTTATAACAAAAGGATATGACTCTAGAAAGAAAAAAAGGAGTGCACAAATTTGAAGATGTTACAAAAGAAAGCATAAGGACAAAGATATTCGTTGCAAGAAACAACTGGAATACATATAATGACTAAAAGAGAACAAACAAGTTCAAACAAAGTCCTAGACAAAGGGATCTTGATCCTCCAAAGCTCTCTTGGCATGCTCCAATGAAATTTTGAACTCTTCAATTTCTCCTCCACCCTGCCATCAAAAGAACCTTTGATCTTGGAAAGCTCCTTTTCATGCCCATAAATCTCATTCTGAAGAGCTAGACGATACCCAACATGCGCTTTCAATGAAATTTTGAACTCTTCAATTTCTCCTCCACCCTGCCATCAAAAGAACCTTTGATCTTGGAAACCTCCTTTTCATGCCCATAAATCTCATTCTGAAGAGCTAGACGAGACCCAACATGCGCTTTCAAAGACATAGATAAATCCTTCTTTCGCTTTTCCAAATTAGCAAGCTCTTATCGAATGGACTCAATTTGACAACTCTTTTCCTCCTCTTTGACTCTAGCAGTACGAATACGATCACCGACTTCCTTATAATGGTGTGTAGAGGCTTCATCAAGCTTAGAGGATGCCTACCTTGCTTCGTCATAAACCGTAGCACTTGCAAAAAGCGTCTCCAAACTCTTCGTTCGATAAGTGAGATCAAAGTTGTGGGGAGTATTCTTCATGAGTGAAAGCCCCTCAAATGTCGTGTCTCGGAGTGATGAGATGGAATCAACTAATGTCCTCGTCAACTTGTGATGAAGATCATTCCAATACATCTTGAGAAATGATCTACAAAGATCATCAAACATAGCTCTACCATCAAATTCAGTAACAGCTCTGACTGGTGGGATATGCTCACTATCCGCTTGTTCTTCAAAATGACAAGCTTCAACTAATATGTTGGGATCTTCTTGATCATAACCGTTCTGTGACTCTCCTTGATCATCAGACCCGAACAACTCCTTCACCAACTGCAAAAAAAAAATATTGCATTAATAGGAAATAAGACACGAAAAAAAGAATGGAAATATGGGAAACCTCATTAGTAGATGCATCCGCATGACTAGGATCATTTCCACCATGTTCCTCAAGATGATGGGAGAGCACACGATTAGTCTTTTCCCTCTTGCAATGATGCTCCACGTTGCTGCTAACAGAAGCCTCTGGTTCAACCTTTCTTTTGCCCTTACTAGAAGGATCAATCCCTTCAGCCTTCTCTCGACTTTGTGAGACGCCAACTGATCTAGGATGGGCCAAAAGTTCAACATTCTTATCTAAGAAGTTATCAAAGACTTGACCCCACCATTTCTTGTATTCAGCATTGGGAAACTTCTTCAAGTTTAAAGATGAACATGAGAAACACGCTTTCGCCATAGATTTGCGTACCAAGTAGATGCGCTAATGCCTGAGGCCATCTACCAAAGAAACCTTACGAGTATCTTTAACAGAAATTCCCGAAACCATCTGAAAATATCCAAATTGTCGACTGAAGTGATGTGGGTTGTAAGGCTCAATAATGAAATGATCATCTAGCCTCCTAGCTAGATAATTAGACCGGATGGCCATAAAGAACCCATGATCCCAATTACTCACATTCTCATCATCAACATACATGATATCCTTGCTTCTTGAAGGTATGGTGCAACTCCAAGAGACAAAGTCTCCTCTATGCATCCTCTTGCAAGCATCAATTGGATCATAAAATCTTGCACCTTCCTCACCTGAATACTGAACCATCTTGGGGGCATTTGTCTTTCCTTCAAGTATGGAATGGGTCTGGAAATTGCATGATATCCAGCTATAGATAAAATGGATGGGGAACGCTGAGTGACCGTGAGGCGGTTTCACAAGGCTTGAAATCTTATTTAGTCCATTGTAAATGCTTGCGAGGACTGGAATAGCAAGGGACATCTTTTCACCGCTCACCATAATACTTGCTATCTTGAAAACACTTGGCCGAATTGAACTACCATCACCATCTGGGAGGACAAAGGTACAGAGCCAACAAGCCAGGTGTGCGGCCAAATATGTCTCATTTTGGTGCTTCTTTCTGACGCCGAGCTCTTCAAATGGGACCTTCTCAGCAGAAGTCCATTCCTCATGATCCTTGAAATTTTCGGGAGGATTGCAAGTCAGCTTAGAACACAGACCCTTCTTTTCCTTGCGAGGAGGAAGTGGTTGGTATCTTAAGCTCCTTCTTGACCAAAACTTGACCCATTCCTCGATTGACATGGAGTCATGCAAAGCCTTATCATCTTTTCCCCTAAGAAGATGGTAAGCATGAAAGAAGTATTTGCAGTTTGCAGGGACACATAATTTGTTTCTCTTGTTGACTCCAGTAAGCTCGTCTGCTCTAGGAACCATTTCATCATATAGGGTCTCAATTAAAGGAAGGCCAGACAATGTGTGCAAATCCCATAAAGATATTGATAACTCTCCAGAATAAGTTAAGAGAGTGTTTCTTGACGGACACTAAGCCTCGCAAAAAACCTTGATAACCTCAGTGTTGCGGTCATATGTGAAGAGTGAGGCATAAGCAACATTATATATACTTGCATCACGATGATTCTTGCCACAACGACTGAGTACATCCCCGGTCCACTCTCAATATCCTGTGAAGTGACGAAATTCACAAAAAAACTCAACCCTATCATGCCAATTTGCCTTGTCTTCAACCATCTATCGCCTTAAGGATGAAAATGGGCTAGCATCATTGCCTTGTAGATGACGTGTCGGCTGCAGAGACCATGCCTTCGTCATCTTAGTCAAAGCAACTTCACGACACCAATTTGGCTTATGAAGTGGATTCGTGAGTCTAGGACACTCGTCTGCGCGTTCCCCAATGAGAGATTCATGAGCCCTCAAATGAGTCCCTTTCTTCATGGACTGCTTCTCATCATCCAAAATCACCAAATATATTTTTTTAGAGATGGTGACCTCTTTCAAGTAAACCATGTTGTTTTACTACAAGAAACCAAGGCAAATAGAAAGATTGGTTAGAGGATTAGAGGTTGTAAGATGAACAAAAAGGTGAAAAGAGAATTATGCATCATCCTTGAGAAGCCACGAAATGAGGATTCTTACAAGAAATCTTTGGCCCCCAAAATAATACGTGCACAAACTCTATACATATATATGCACGATATACATAAACATTTATGCATGCATATGTGCATACATACTCATACAAAAAAAGGAAATATATATATATATATAGATCAGAGATCAAATGAGAACCAATGTCTTGTGTAGGAACTAGGAACTGATATTGAGCGTTGCATCAATGATTTTCTAAGGCTCAGATTAATCTAAAAAAATGGGGTCAAAAATGCAATATCTTAAGAATTGTATTAAGTTAAGGGTATATATGTCATTGTAGTGCATATTAAAAATCTGGAGTAAATATATCTGTTCCATGTATGATGGGATTTATTTTGGAACGGTTATTTTTTTTTGGACGGTTTTTAGAACTCTTTTTTTACAGAGTTGTATCCATCGGTGTTTCATATTTTAATTCATCACACACCTGTTCAACATTTTTATTGCTTGGGTCTCTTATGGTTGAAGAAATCGTTCCAGATTATAGACAAGTTAACTTTATCTGATTTCATCGGTCAGTTTCATATTTTTTTATCGGCGTTCACTTTGTCGAATTTCATCGGTCTGTTTGTTTATCTGGAGGAGTCATTTTTCACAAGTTTTTATTCCATCGTATATTATCACTGCTCTAGTTTTCGTCCGATTATGGAAGATACAAGTATTATGTTCTCCATTAATGGTATAGAGATATTGGTTGAATCTGGTAGGGACGCGTATGTTTGATGTTTAGCAAATTTTGTATGCGTAATTAGCAAATTATAGATTTGTCAATAGCAAATCGGTAATATTTTTATGTGAAAATATCATTTTTTTAAAATAGTTTCAATGTGCTTTGCATGATAGTGAGATGTTTGCACATAATGAACATTTCATATTTATTATATACAATAGATGCTTTTTGTATTTGGTTATGAAAGTTTTCAAGTTATTAAAAAAAATAGTTAAAATGGCATGAATTGTTGTGTGCAAAATAAGAATATATTTTTTTCACAAGTTCTTATTCCATCGTATATTATAATCACGCCGGTTATCATCTGATTATGCAAGATACATATATTATGCTATCCATTAATGTATCTTTGTAGGCGTAGGGATATGGGCAGAATCTATTAGGGACGCGTATGTACGACTGATGAGATCGAGACAAGCACTGAGGATTTGAATCCGGAGTTGCAGCTGAGAGATCCAGTGATGAGATTAAGAACCAAGAAGCTGCAATGTTACTTCCAGTGCTATGTTGGAAAGAAGTTGGAAGATGATGGAACTGATTTCAAGCAGTCCAAGTTGGTGACTTTATTAAGCATCGAGGAGCTCGATTGAAGCCATGGCAAAGTCGTTCCTTGCAGATTTAATTAGTTATTTTATTTTATTTCCAGTCTATTATTTCAGTTGTGGTTTTATTTATTTAGCAGGCCCAATTATCACAATCTGTTAAAATCGCATGAATTGTTGTGTGTAAAATAAGAATGTTTTTTTTTTTCACAAGTTCTTATTCCATCGTATATTATCATCACGTCGGTTATCGTCTGATTATGGAAGATACATGTATTATGTTATCGATTAATGTATGTTTTTAGGTGTAGAGATCTGGGTGAAATCTGTTAGGGACGCGTATGTACGACTTTTAGTAAATTTTTTATGTGTAATTAGCAAATTATAGATGTGTTAATAGCAAATTATAGATGTGTTAATAACAAATGATTCAATCATACATATTTCATATACTTTTAAAAAACACAAGTAGATTTACTGTAATTTAAAAAACATGAGAGGATTTGATGCAAGATTTCAATAGCACAACAAAGTTTGATGCATTTTACTGTGATTTCTTAATATTATTCGCAAATTGGGCTTCAAGCAAAAGAAAAATAACAAAAAAAAAAATATCTTACTAATCTGTTAATAATATTTAACTAATTTGCTAATTATACATTTATAATTTGCTAAATACATCAACCCACATCAAATTAAAACATATAAATTGAATGATTAAGCAAAAACCAATACACATAGCTTTTTCTAACCACACCTAAATCATCTGCTATAAGCGAATGTAAAATTGCTAAATATTAAATGCTAATTTGCTATCAACAAAAAACACTCATAAACAAAACATATCTTACCAATCTACCATTAACACCTAACTAATTTGCTAATTGTATCTTTATAATTTGCTAAATACATCAAACAAGTTAAAATCAAAATCAATAAATATATCGATTCTTTAGATTTGAGTATTCATCCCTTGTGCGCTTCTCGACCGCCTCCAATGTTTTTTCCACATGTGAACCGGGTGTATCGTAATCAGTGATATTCACATCATGTTGTCGCTTTGATCTAGATTTGTGATCGCAGTCGTCATTATCTGCATCACAAACATAATTTACTAAATATATAAGAACCAAAACCAAAACCAATAAAAAAGGATAATCATATCTTAATAATTTGCTATCAATGAAAATAAATTTGCTCTATACTTAATGTTAATTTGCTATAAACAAATCCACCCATAAAACAAAAACATATGTTCCTAATCTGTTAATAATGTCTAACTAATTTGCTAATCATATTTTATGAATTTGCTAAATACATCAACCCACATCAAATAAAAACATATAAATAAAATGATTAAGCAGATGAATAATTTGCTATAAATGAAATTTTGATATAACCAGCTGCACGGTTTACTAAACACCACGACATAATTTGCTAAAAAAATATGAATATGGGAAACATGCAATTTTGTTATAATCAACTGCACACTTTGTTAAACACATATGGATAAAAATGCTATAAACAGATGAATAATTTGCTATGAATTCTGAATCTCAAGAAAGTCGCAAACTATAAACACATTAAATAATTTTTGACCCACATTCGACATAATTATTGGATAACAACACAATAAAATTTGCTATAAACATATACCAATTTGATACATATAAATAAAACAATTAAGCAGATGAATAATTTGCTATAAATGAAATTTTGATATAACCAGCTGCATGGTTTGCTAAACACCACGACATAATTTGCTAAAAAAAATATGAATATGGGAAACATGCAATTTTGTTATAATCAACTGCACACTTTGTTAAACACATACGGATAAAAATGCTATAAACAGATGAATAATTTGCTATGAATTCTGAATCTCAAGAAAGTCACAAAGTATAAACACATTAAATAATTTTTGATCCACATTCGACATAATTATTGGATAACAACACAATAAAATTTGCTATAAACATATACCAATTTGATATCATCAGATGAATAAATTGCAATAAATAGAGAAAATATTTGCTAGAAACAAAATGTCAATTTGCTATAATCAACAGAACAATTCCCTAAAAAATAGGATTGAAGAATGAAATTTTGCTATAACCAGTTGCACGATTTGCCAAACACCAAGACATAATTTGCTATCAACAGAAGAGACCAGTACTAATTTGTAATTTTACCAACATATACCAATCAAATCGAAATTCTATCAACAAAAGACCAATATTAATTTTTCAACTTTCTAGATATCCAAATAGTATACAAAAATGGTGAAAACATTTGGGGGGAAATACAAGAAGGTTTTCGTGAGAACTCTTTGCCTGTCGTTAATTAGTAATTATTTAAAAACATCATAATCAACTAAATGTAATGAATAATTAATTAAGTTGACCAACTAATTATACATTTTTAATTTGCTAAATTCAAAAAACCAATCTAATTATATATTGATGATTTGCTAAAAACTAAATGTAAATTTGCTATAAATAAATCCAATTTGCTATAAATAAATCCAATTTGACCACATCATATCAATTTAATATGCTAAACGAATATTACTAACTTGCTAATTAAAAGTTACTAATTTGCAAAATATATCAATGCAAATCAAATCAAAACCAATAAATAAAACGATGAAACAATAATCAATACCAATCAAATTTGCTACTCATATATATCCACTTAATTTGCTAAACCTCAAACCAAATCAGTTCTAACCCAACAAACATATCGATTAACCAATAACCAAAAACCTTAAATTTTGCTAAATTGCTAAATACAAAAAAACCAGTCTAATCATATATTCATAATTTGCTAAAAACTAAATGTAAATATGCTATAAACAAATCTAATTTGCTATAAATAATAAATACCCATAAAACAACATCATATCAAGTTAATATGCTAACACATATTACTAACTTGCTAATCAAAATTTACTAATTTGCTAAGTATATCAATACAAAACAAATAAATAAAACGATGAAACAATAACCAATACAATCAAATTTGCTACTCATATATATCCACTTAATTTGCTAAACTCAAACCAAATTAGATATAAACCAACAAACATATCGATTAACCAATAATCAAAATCCTTTAATTTTGCTCAATTGTTAAATACCAAAAACTAGTCTAATCATATATTCATAATTTGCTAAAAACTAAATGTAAATCTGCTATAAACAAATCCAATTTGCTATAAATAACAAATACACATAAACCACATCATATCAAGTTAATCTGCTAAATACATATTACTAACTTGCTAATCAAAAGTTACTAATTTGCTAAAATTAGTTCAGATCGAAGCTCTCTTCAACAAAGAATAACGACACATCTCATAAGCAATATCTTCCTTGGGATCATACCCCACGAAAATCTTGAAACTCTACAAGTTCCCATTTTGATTATTTCATGCCCATTGCTCGAATTCTTGAAAATGGGATCGGAATTATTTAGCTCGACGCCGTTCGAACGATGCAAATCCGCCACACCCGCCATGAATTTCAGCTAGAAACTTCAAATCTGCAGCAAAATAGAAAAGAACCCACAAAATTATTTCAAGAAAATAATCAATATCGCATCTTTTTTCGTATATGCAACTGCAAAACACAAAATGTACCTAGTTCAGCAGATCTGGGATTTGAAACAAATAACGCAAAACAGCATATCTAGAATGACGTCTATGAAAAGGATATCAATGAGTTAAAAAATGCAATGCGAGAAAACAAAAAAGAGAAGTGAAGAGGTTGAACACGAGCGGCGAGTGGGTGAAGACGGGCAGCGAGCGGTTGAACAAGGGAGACGATAATTTTATTTATGTTATTAATGAAGATAATTGATTTGGGTTTCTAGGGTTTCTGTTAATATCTATCATAATTTGGGTTTCTCAATAATACCCTTATTATATTTGTAATTTTGGTAGAAAATTATCATTTTGCAATTTGATCCAAAAATCTTAAATCAATCTTGTCCATTCAAATTGTGGAGATCTATGGATGTAAATGGTTCCTAGTTCCTACATAGGGGTATGGTTTTCATTTTAACCCACCCCTATATATATATATATATATATATATATATAGGGGCGGATCTAGAAAATTTTCTTTATGGGGGCGAAACGGCAATTGTTCGTACTTCCTATTTATTCGTGCCGCTAAGAAAAAACATTAAAAATGAGACGATTGTGAATAATTATGCATTTAATTACTTTTTACCATTAATGTATTTGTGAAATGACACCATTTTCATTTGTTCATTATTTTTTCTAGTGAAATGATGTAATTTTAGGATCAGTTTACACTTTCGTCTTTCTTTCCCTTCCCCAAATTAAATTGAAAATAATGTCGTTTTCATTAAAATAAATAACTGAAAATAATAACATAAATAATTAAAATTTGAATTGAATTCTTTTCTAATATAAACTAATTCGTTAATTAAAATTTAATTGGTTATGACCAACAATAAAATTTCGAATAATAATTTATTCATACTAATCATTTGAGGTAGAAATTATAATCCAGGTGGTGAATTAATAAAATGAAAACTTCACAATATATAATTTATAAAATAAATTATGTGAATAACATAAATAAATAATTTCAAATAAAAAACTAAATTAAATAAATAATGCAATTTAATCATGATTCATTATAAAATTGAAATTGATATCAATTTAATAAATATGTAATCTAATTCATAAAATTCGAATTGATAATTCAACCCTACTTTGTTTAATTTGTTTTGATTGGAGAGTGATTTGAGAGAATTTGTTTAATTTATTTTGATTTGTGTGTATTTAATTTTATTCTAATATTTATTTATATATTTGAGTGAGACCCAATTTCTTAAGCTCAATTATATATAAACTAATATCATATATTTTTTTAAAATATATCAAGCCTAACAAAAGAACCTTAAATTAAAAAATATAATAAAATTAGGGAGCAAAAATAGAATTTAACTAAATAACACTACTAAAAAAAAATTGGGAGGGTGTAGGGGGGCGACCCCCCCTTCCATCCGCCACTATATATATATAATAACGAGAAGCGTGCAATTTTCATGTTGCTAATTTTCATTTCATGCAAATTTTATTTTTTTAGAGTTAATTAAATGTATAAATATTCATTCCATTATCTTGTGCATTGCCTATAGTTAATGCATGTGCCTGGTATGTATAAATAATCTATAAAATATTGAATGTATTTAAATGTATATGTTTATACAATAGAGTCTTGCATATTAGTCTACTATATATGTGTATCTATACATTTATTACGTAAATGTATGTTTACATATTAAGTGCATTTATATATATATTATTATTATTTTTATCTCGTTTGAATAACATATGCATGCATTATAGATTATTAAATCAAATATCATCTCTGCATGATTACATATATAATATATATATATTATTATTATTTTTTTTATCTCATTTGAACAACATATGCATGCATTATAGATTATTAAATCAAATATCATCTCTGCATGATTATATATATATATAGATATATATATATATATAGGCAAGCACTAAGACATTCATTCCTGGAGAATCGCGCTTGGAAGGCATACAAAAAAAAGATGCAGCAGAAGTAAATGAACGAAAAGAAGCATGCTTGTTGTGAGAGTACTACAAGTCCATAAGAAGATTATGAGAATGCTAGGTGCAGAAGGATTTTGCAAGAAAATTTTCTTTTAGAGATTGTCGACGGCACACCGCGCGGCAAGTGGCAACCTCCTCCTCTCTAGATGCAGCAGCACGACAACACCACGGGAGAGACCCCCGACAAAGAGCGAACGAATAGCGTCGAAAGATATAAATCTCCGACGAATATGCGAAAGTAATTAACGAAGAAAAAAAAAGATATTGGAATTATGAAGAGTTGCTGGTTTTCGCTCTAAGGCACAGAGTATTTATAGAGAAGGAGATCCATGGAAAAGAATGGATTGAACGTGCGCATTAGAAATGGCAATGAAGAAAACAGTGGATCCAGTTGTCACACACGTAAAGTCAGAGATTATCTCTTGTGCTCAGCCAATAAGTCTCATATTATCTTTTGTGCTCAGCTGCAGCCAATCAATCTCAGAAAATCTTTATGCAAGATGTATCATGCTGCTGACTTGCAAAAAGGGGGACATATACTTTCTGGAGAAAGGCTGATTAAATGAAATAAGAAAAAATATATATATATATATACACATATATATATATATAATATTCTCTTTAACTTGGTCGATACTGTTATCTTAAGGAAAAAAGGAAGGTGGCCTCTTGATCCCTGTGAAGGAATCTTAGAGTGCTGTGCAAAAGAAATTTGTGCAGCTGAAATTTTGGGTGAAGAGTAAAGAAAGATGGCGCCGCCGAATCTCTCCTCGTATATCTGAAGCTATGTTTCAATTCATTAGTTTGCGACCACAGGTCATTAACTAATGTAATGGGTTAAGGAAATTGGGCCGCGAATTTTACTTGAGTCAAAACAAAATAATATCACTTTTTGGGCTTTGACTCGTTGGTTTTATACAAAGCCCAAATTGTCGCATGCTTCAAACGAAAAATCGAGTAAGGCATTTCTCAAAATATTTGAGAAATAAAATTCTAAAACAACTATAAATTGTTCAACATTTTAACCAAGTTCAAAAACTCTTTGAAATGAGTATAAACTTTCTAAAATAAATTCAAGATCAAGAACTCCTAGACACGAGTATAAACTATCTAGCAAATTTTAAATCAAAGTGAAGAATTCCTAGATACGAGTGTAAACTACCTAGCAAATTTTAAATCAAAGTAAAGAACTCTTAGATATGAGTATAAACTATCTAACGAAATCCTCAAAATATGAGACTTATTCATTTTCAAGACAACTTGCTCATGAACTCGTCTCATGGGGGTATTTGTAAGCAATTAAAAATTAATTGCCAATCAAGTGGTGCCACATGTAAATTAAAATTATAAAATACCAAATTAAGTTGTTTATTTTTTTAGGAATTTGATTAAAAATAATTCCTAAATAAAGTAAATAATAATTTGATATTTTATATATGGAAGCTTTCGACCAATGAGAATTAGACAAGTGGCGAGCTCACACAAAAAATCAACACACTAATGTAGGTGATTGCAAATACAAGTGGCCAATGAAATCATACCACATAAGCCCTAATTCACCTCACACTCTCTCCAGTTGCCTATAAATAGAGGGCTTTGGCCAAAGGGAGAGACATAATTTCAAGAGCTCAAGTTTGGAGAAGGATTCCTTAGAGAAAACTCTCTCCAATCTTCAAGGCATTCTCGTGAAGATTCAAGACATTCTTAGCGTTCTTTGCCAAAATCACCCCAAGTTTGAAGTTTGATCCAGAATAAAGGTGCTACACCCTCCGATCAACGTTTTCGAGCTTCAAACCTTCAAGTTGTTCTTGAAAATTCAATACGTTCTTCATCAAGATCATCCAAAACCATCATTTGATCCGGAATCAAGGCCTCGACCATCCGAATCAACGTTATAAACTCCAAAATATCAAATTCGTGAAGATCGAAGAGGCAAACTCACCTTGAAGATCTTAAAGAACACGAAGATCAAATTTTTGAAGAGAAGAATCAGAAGATCAAATAGAGAATCGAACCACAAATTGTATTTTCAATCCAAAAATACTTATTTGTATGCTTTTTCGATGTTTATTAATATAAACACGCGAAATTTGTGTTACAACATGATCTAAGTTCAATCCCAATTCTCTCTCTCCATTTTAGAAAAATAAAAATAATTAATTATATTTTAGTATCAATTTTGAGACTGGACTCACAATTGTTAATCATCAAGACCATGACCAACACATATTTAAAATTTCGCTCACCGCAGTTATGGTAGAGAAATATGTTCTATCAGTATAGTACAATTGTAACACCTCGTATTTTCGAATTATAGTTAAAAGTTTTCTAAATTTATTTAGAAGACTATAGAAATTTATTGGAGCTAAAATAAAGTAAAACGGATAAAAGACGCGACTTTAGGTGTTATTTAAATAGGAAAAAAATATATAGTTTAAATATTTTTGACATGTGGTCAATAATGATTTTCGCGGAAATAGAAAGAACCGAAAATTTCAATGATACTTTTAAAAATTTTAATTCGAGATCAATCAAAGTCCCAACAGTCAAAGAGGACATGAATAGTAATTTTTAATTTAATTGGGAATATTTGCGACGTCTCGAGACTTGACTAGTCAGAGTTTTCCAATAGGAAACGAACCAAGGAACCCGTCGGTGTTCTCATATTTTCAATCAGAGGTCAAACGAATTTCCGACAATATTTTTGGTAAAATAAATGGTGATTTCTAATTATCTTGAAAAGGAATATTTTCTCGTTCGATTATCAAATAACATCTTCGGCATACCATTTTGAATTGATTCAATAGAAAATAATTCAATGAACCTCCCGGTATTTTAGATTTATAATGCGAGATCAATTGAACTCCCAATAAAATAAAGCGCCTTTTAGATCGAGACCAAAAAGAATTTTATCCATATCATATCCTAAAATATCCAAAAAACTTTCTATATAACAGACCCCCTTGTTGATTTCCCATCCATCCATTCCCCTTATCTATTCTAGAGAGAGAGATTGAAGAAAGAAAAATAAAGAAAGAAAGAGTGAGAGAGAGAGAGTGAGAGCTGGAGCTGCATCTGCCCAGCCACCACCCTGCCGCCACCACTGCCGTGCCGGAGCGCCGCCACCATCGCCGGAGCTGCAGCCATGTCGCCGGAAAATGGCGATGTTGCTGCCACGTTGCGCGGCCCTCGTCTCGGTTCATTTCTCGTCCTTTTTAGCCCAAATTTTAATATTTCGTGTATTTAAATGTGTACTACATTTCGTATGTTGAACGCGTTCCCGTCTGACGGCCGGAAACCGGTGAAATTGCCGGAAAACAGAAAATATAAACGACGCCGACCAGTTAACATTATTCCCGTTTTGACCCTTTTCGGGTCATCAAATCGAAAATTTTGTTCACGAAAGTTGCTCGAAATAATATTTCCTATGTGCCATCAAATTTCATAATTTTTGGAAGAGTTTTGAAAAATCTCAATTATTTAATTTAAATATTTATTTTTGTACCGGAAGCATGTGTTATCGAAAAATTTTAAAACTCTCGAACTATAGTCTTGGCATGTATAGAATCGTCCTTGAATATTTTCGTAATTTTTGAACGGTTAAAAAGTGTCGTGGTACAAATCTGATAAAAATCGATTAAAATGACAAGTTACGGAAAGTGACCTCTATCAAAAAAATAATATTTTAGAATTTATTCCCTTCTGCGTTAAATGCATACGCGGTCTCTAGAGTTGCATTATATATTTTTGAAAAGAATAAAATTTAATAATAGCTCCAATTATAGTAGATTAATTTTCGAAAAACATAGTTGTCGTTCTGAGTTGAAGATCGACCCTTGTAGGACCCGCAAAACCTGCCAGAAGAGAAGATGATGTTCCTGAAATTTTTATGTTACCACCTGCTCGTCAGCGAGATGGGTTTATTTTCAAAGAATAAATAAAGTTTAAGAGTAATAGCTCTTTAGAAGTATGATAGATAACTTAGAAATATCCAAATAAATGTTTTATGCTCTACCTGTTTAACGTCACTGTTATAGGAGGATTATAGAATATTATTATGGTAAGGAATAGGATAGTGTTGAGATACTGTTGAAATATTGTTAGAATATTATTGAAATATTGTTGGGATATTGTGACTAGGAAATGAGCATATTTTTGGAATAGATGTATAAGCTTGATTAAGTTATGGTTTAATTGCTAAGTTTTATGAGATGTTATACGATGATGTTAAACTTAGCTGAGATAGGCTTGTGCTAGAATCTTGAATTTTGTAGTGCAAGTAATCATTAAACATAGGCAGGACTGTACACCCTTGCAGCTGTGATGATTATCACTAAAGGTGTCACTGTGAGGTAACCCCACACAAACACTGTGACCGGATGTCACTATAAGGAGTCACTGCTAGGTGACCCCTAGCACACTCAGGGTCAATGCTAGGTAACCCCTGGTATACTCTCTTCGGATTAGCGAGGTAACCCCTCCCTTTTCCTACCAGCGGCATGCTATATATTGCAGTAGATGACAGACTGAGCAAAATGGATCCCAAAGATGAAGAAAAGGGTTTGCAGATATGGGAAGGGCTTTTGCGTTTTGCTTCCTATATGCTGTGTATTATTTTGGATATTTCTTATTTGCAAATTGAGTTCAAAGTTACCCACTGAGTGCATTAGTACTCACACCCAACTCTTTTCAAAATATTTTCAGGTTGAGATGCTGAGGCCGGTGATGTGCTGTTGGTGGGGTTGTCTGAGCTTCTAATTGCTGCTCTATCTGGTTATATTATTGCTTCCGCTATGTTTCTGCTGAATACTCTGATATCTAGTATTTAGTCTTGATATTTGATATATGATACTTGATGATATCATGTCTAATATGCTATTAATATATGATGACTATTTATTTAATAAAGTCGTGATGGGAGGAAATCCCGTTCTTTTACCATACCTAGTATCCCTTTATTGACTTCGACCTATTAGAAGGGTCATACTCTATTTCATGTTGGTATCTAGTTACTGTCAGTCGACCTATGAATTGGTCTTATCTGCTATTCTTCTTTTGTCCTTTGGATGTGACTAATCTTATTAATACTTAAGATAAATGGATATTTCCTTGTTGGTATCTGTTTATCACTTTGTTCTGCCCATGTACGGACTTGTTGGTTTCTGTGCCGTTCCAATTGTACTCTTATAAGCCGTTATAAAACGGGGACTTGTTCTAGTTACAGAGGTTATGCTGCCCAAATTTCTGGGGAATATAACCTATTCTTGTTTCCAATAATTATTTTATTTAACTAATAATTATTCTAAACCTTATTCTTTTTAAGTGACACCCCCGACCTTCATTTATTATTCTTTTCAGGACCGGGGCGTTACAGAATGTTATCAGAGCAGGCTTGCAACTCTGCAGACTTGTCTCTTTATTTGAGTACATGACTATGTTTTTATTTGAGTTCGATTTTGTTCTAAAGAACCCACTCAGCAACTCACATCTCATCATCACCTCGCATCTTCAACAAAGTTCAAAGGTATGGCAAAGTAAATTATTTGATTATATTGTTATAAATTTCGAAATACATGTTGACAAGGAAAAAAAGAGCAAAGTAAAGGTAGTCAATTTAAAAAAATGATGATTGAACGTCATTTATCGAGAGAATTTTATGGACCTATGAGAAATCTTTTGGATAAGATATATGTCAAATGCTTATAAAATTGAAGTCGTTATGGATCCACCCAAACAAAAAGTGGAAACTAGAGTTTTCTCAAAATATTATTTCCAATAGACTTCGAAAATTTTGGTCATTGTATAAAAAAAAGAGAAGGAAAACAAATGTGGTGAATATAAAAGTTTGAATGATGATTTATAAACCTTCTCTTTGGAAAAGAATTGGTCTACTGCCCTTAATTGCCGAATTAGTTAAATGCCTTGAGGATTTGCTGATGATAGATTAATTATAGATAGAAGAATGTAGTGAGAACATAGACTATAGTGAGCTTGAACTAAGGAGAATTTTAGGTCTCCCATTTACGTTTTGAAGAACCTAGACTGATTAAGATATCCTCTACAATGGCTAAGCCTAGAGGATTATTGAAAAATGATGAACTTGCCACGAGGCTCTTTTGAGAAGGTTGATGCGTTCTACAATCTCAGCAAATTGGAAATGAAGAGATGCTATTGCAAATCCCAAGTTTTCAAATGTTGGTCTCAAGCCATAAATGATTGAAGAATAATTAATTTAAAGGACAATTATCAGACGTGGGACCTACTGCAGTATGAAAAATCTGAGATCAACTTTTTCGGACAAAATGTATCTTGTGATCCAATCACATCAGCCAAGGGATGAGAATTTATTCTACATTACGAAAGCTCTCGTGACGTATTGGATGGCCCAGCAAGCCAATATATGGGACATATTCAAAAGACTGATGCTTGTGGACAGAGGAAGAGATAACCACCTCGACTGCAACTCGACCATATGTACCTCTAAAGGCCCTTTCCCAAGTATTCTTTTGAGTCCCAGGAAAATGTTAAAGTTAGACTCTTTTGAGTCTGTTTATGTTTGTTTCTTTCATACCCTCCTTGTGGTTAAGAAGTAAATCTCTAGTTTATCGTGTCCTTCACACGGAGAAGCTAGTAATAGTTCAGCCGACCCATGATATTTCATTCTTTGATAGCAGTGTACTTAGGACAAGAGAGGATGACTTTTCAGGGAGAGTCATGCGAGATGATTACACCTGTTGTTGATAGGTCAAACCGATAAGAATAGTAACCTGTTAGAATATTTTGAATATTTGTTAACCCATCGATCTATCCACTCAATTGTTCATATATTCCTTAATTAATCCTCCTTTAAAAGTCCGTCATCCCTTACTTGAGATCCTTTATCTATTAATGGTTCGTAATGACATTGTTTGGTCAGACCATATTGACATATTTTTCTAGAAACTATCAATGTGGTTTTCATTCACTATGTGTTGATTCATTTTGTTATTCCTACAAAGACTTCATGGTTCTGGGAGCTTCTTGTGATTAAAAGTCTTCATAAAGAGGAAAATTCTTTCATTATGATTTATATCCTTTTCTACAACCCTCTATTTTGAGAATATCTTGTGGGCATAAATCCAAGATCTTCAAACTTGGAAAACTTTTGTTTGGCCCAAAATGTGCTTCAAATTGCTAAATCGATTCGCGAATTACGCTTGAAAATCTCTAAAGTTAATCCTTTCCAATAATGATTCCTTATTCAAAATGGCACTTGCAAAATGGCTCGCTAATTGTTCTTCCTAGACGTGCCTTAACTTTTCTTGGCATTTTAGCACATTTGTTCATCTTCTCTTCTAAAGTGATAAATGTCCTTATTATGATTATAAAGCCTAATATTTATTAAATTCCATGATTTTCTAAATTGCCCCATGAGAAGTTATGATTCAACTAAACTCCTCATTTGGAGGAATTCGTTTCTCTTTTACTTTTGCATCTAAAATCCGAGTGTTTAAGCTTTCGAATAGAAAAAGTAATAGAGATGGTCTTCCTGTATGTTTTCCTGAAAATGGGTAGTCAAAATCTTTATTGAAGGAACAAGGTTTGAACCGGTGCTGGTAATGTTATTTAAGATCAGAACCTCCCATTTTAGAGGACTAGGTGATGCAATGAATGACAGAAAGTGGGTTCATTCCCTAAAGTGAATCTTTACGTTGTAGCTTGAATAGACAAAGATAAGCGCAATATATCTTCTTCATGCTTTTAGACGATGTTGGCCGCCAATGAGAGATAGCTAGATAAGCAATAATCATGAAGATATAAGAAAAGTTCAAAAGGGGATATTTCAAAGATGAGTTATTCCAGGAGTGCATTCTTGATTTCTAGAGCAATAACTGAACTTGATCATAGGACTGCTAAAACATGCTTCACCGGTCATGACTAGCAAGAAGGCTCGTGAAATTTGGAAGGCACTTAAAATATTTTATCACGATGACTTATAGAGTAAGAAAAAGATGTGAAGGAGCGGTCACGACCACATCGAAAATCGAGGTCACCTTCAGTAGTTGGGATTAAAAGTAGGATAAGGCTAAGAATGTCTATGGATAAGTGATTCGTTAGGATCAAGATGAATTGCTTAAATCTGGAAATGAGATATATGATGAAACCTTCAAGACAGACTCACCTGTAGCAAGGATGCCAAAGGAGATGCAAGAGCAAATTACAACTTCAAGAGTTGTTGGATTTAGGAACCCAGTGCATCATGGCAAACCCTGATTTTATTCGTGAAGAAGAAGAATGGCACATCAAGGATGTGCATTGATTATAAGGAGTTGAATAAGTTAATTATTAGGAACCGATACCCTCTCATAAAAATACATGATCTTCTTGATCAACTAAAGGGAGTAAGTGTACTCTCGAAGATAGACCTAAGGTTAGGCTACCATCAGTTAAAGATAAGGAATGATGATATTCCGAAGACTTCAGTTTGAACTCGTAATGGTCACTATAAGTTCACTGTAATGCCATGTGGAGTAATAAATGCTCCAACAATGTTTATGGATTTAATAGACAAGGTATTCTATCTCTATTTGGATATAAGGTTTTGTTGCTGTTCATAAATGATATTTTGGTATATGTAAGGAAGAAGAAGAGCATCAAGAAGATTTAAGGTTAGTGTTGGAAACACTAAGAAGAAACTTAATGTATGCTAAATTCAGCAAGTGTGAATTTTGGCTGAAAGAAGAAATATTTTTAGGACATATAATATCGGCTGAAGAAATTAAGGTAGACCCGATTAAGATAGAGATTGTGAGAAAATGAAAATCACCAAGGAAGGTGACGAGATAAGAAAATTTTTAGGACTATTGAAGATTCATAGAAGGATTATAAAAGATATCTAAGCCCATGACGTCCCTACTCAAGAAAGGAACCAAGTACATGGTCAAATGAATTAGAAGAGAGTTTCCAAACTCTAAAAGAGAAGTCAACCACCACCTTGGTGTAGGAAACTCCCGAAGGGAACAAGAATTTTGTAGTTTATACTGGTGCGTCAAGATGGGATTAGGGTGCGTGTTGATGCAAAAAGGCAAAATGATTATATATTCAACCTGACGGCTGATAAATCAGAAGCAGGACTGTCCCACTCATGATTTGGAGCTCGCTGCAGTTGTACACGCGTTGCAAATTTGGAGACACTACCTGGATGGAGCTAAGTGTGAAATTATGCAGATTACAAGAGTCTTAAATATTGTTTTTAAGTAGAAGAATTTGGATATAAGGCAAGGAAGGTGGTTAGAATTAGTCAAAAGGTCATGATTGTTCGATTTACTTATACCCAAGCAAGGCCAATGTGATAGTTGACGCCCTCAATCGCAAGAATAGAGTTGACGTAAGTTATGACCTGACTCAAGAAGGAGAACTCCTTGGAAAGTTCGGTAAGTTAAGGATTCAAGTATTGGATCTGCTTGGAACTTTGAAGAAAAGATTACTACTCGGGTAGTTAAGATAGACCTAAAAAAAAGGATCATTGTTGCATAAAGGGGAGATGTATATCTCGAGAAGAAGAGACTAGTAGCCTGATCTAGATCCCAAGAATTTGACCGAGGCACCAGATAATGCCTTACCTTGCAAAGAAAGAGTGTGCATGCCAACAAAGAAGAAATGAATGAAGAATTTATGAGCAAAGCTCACGACACTCCGTACATAGGTTATTCGAAAAAGCACTAAGATATACAAAGATCTGAGGGGTAATTTTCGGTGGAACGACACGAAAAGAAAGATATAGGCGAACATAGAATGATGAGCTATCAACAAGTTAAAGCCTCGCACCAGAAATCCTCAGGGTTGTTACAACCCTTGGAAATTAAGAATAGGAGTAGGACCACATTAAAATGGACTTTGTGGTCAGTATACCAAAGTTAACTTACGGAAACACCACCATTTGGGTCATTGTGGATCGATTATCAAAGGAATCGTACTTCATAGCTGTAAAAAAAAATGACCTCTCAATTTTGGAAAGCTTGCAAGAAGCTATGAGTGCTAAGATGATTGTTAGTAAGACGTGTCATCCTCAAATAGATAGACAATCCAAAAAGACTATGCAAGTAGTGGAAGGCGTGTTCAGAGTGTAGTCACAGCTCAGGGAGAGAGTAAAAGGAATTGCTAGCATAGGTAAAATTTGCTTACAATGATAGTTGTCAATCCTCGATTAGCATCGCGCCTTACGAATTAATTAATGGAAAGAAGTGAAGATCGTCTTTGAATTAGGACGAGGTTAGGGAAAGAACGATGCTTGAACTGGAAATTGTTCCTTAAATAGCTGAGAAGATCAATTCAATTAGAAAAGGGATAAATGAAGCTCAAGATAAATAAAGATTTGTTGCAAACAATAGAAGAAAGGATTTGAGCATCGAGATAGCCGATAAGATCTTCTAGGAGTATCCACGACCGAAGATATCGTTCGAAACAGGTTAAGGCCCAAATTTCCTGGACCTTTTAAAATCCATAAAAAGGATTAATGAAGTAGCTTATAGGTTGGCCTTCCCACCCAACCTAAATGACGTGTTCCACGTCTTGATGCTGAGAAAGTACGTGTTTGATCCTAAAACACATGACCAGAAAAGAAGATATGATGCTAAATAACGATACAGTGTATGACGAAAGGCTACATGCCATTCTTGATCAGAAGACCCAGAGTCTGAAGAATCAAGTGATTAGCTTAACGAAGGTATAATGAAACCATCATGGTTTGGAAGAATCAACATGGGAGTTGAAGTCAGAATTGATCAAGAAGTATCCCGACACTGCATTTCAAGATTAGTAAATTTCGGGACGAAATTTTTTTAAGGAGGGTAGAATGTAAAACCCCGTATTTTCGAATTATAGTTAAAAGTTTTCTAAATTTATTTAGAAGACTATAGAAATTTATTGGAGCTAAAATAAAGTAAAACGGATAAAAGACGCGACTTTAGGTGTTATTTAAATTGGAAAAAAATACATAGTTTAAATACTTTTGACATGTGGTCAATAATGATTTTCGTGGTAATAGAATGACCTGAAAATTTCAATGATACTTTTAAAAATTTTAATTCGAGGTCAATCAAAGTCCAAACAGTCAAAGAGGACATGAATAGTAATTTTTAATTTAATCGGGAATATTTGCGACGTCTCGAGACTTGACCAGTCAGAGTTTTCCAAAAGAAAATGAACCAAGGAACCCGCCGATGTTCTCATATTTTCAATCAGAGGTCAAACGAATTTCCGACAATATTTTTGGTAAAATAAATGGTGATTTCTAATTATTTTGAAAAGGAATATTTTCTCGTTCGATTATCAAATAACATCTTCGGCATACCATTTTGAATTGATTCAATAGAAAATAATCTAATGAACCTCCCGATATTTTAGATTTAAAATGCGAGATCAATTGAACTCCCAATAAAATAAAGCGACTTTTAGATCGAGACCAAAAAGAATTTTATCAATATTATATCCTAAAATATCCAAAAAACTTTCTATATAACAGACTCCCTTGTTGATTTCCCATCCATCCATTCCCCTTATCTATTCTAGAGAGAGAGATTGAAGAAAGAAAGAAAGAGTGTGTGTGTGTGTGTGTGTGTGTGAGAGAGAGAGAGAGAGAGAGAGAGAGAGAGAGAGTTGGAGCTGCATCTGCCCAGCCACTACCCTACCGCCACCGCTGCTGTGCCAGAGCGCCGCCACCGTCGCCGGAGCTGCAGCCATGTCACCGGAATATGGCGATGTTGTTGCCACGTTGCGCGGTCCTCGTCTCGGTCCATTTCTCGTCCTTTTTAGCCCAAATTTTAATATGCCGTGTATTTAAATGTGTACTACATTTCGTATGTTGAACGTGTTCCCGTCCGATGGCTGGAAACCGGCGAAATCGCTGGAAAAACAGAAAATATAAACGACACCGATCAGTTCACGTTTTTCCAGTTTTGACCCTTTTCGGGTCGTCAAATTGAAAATGTTTGTTCACGAAAGTTGCTCGAAATAATATTTTCTATGTGCCCGTCAAATTTCATAATTTTTGGACAAGGTTTGAAAAATCTCAATTATTTAATTTAAACATTTATTTTTGTACCGGAAGCATGTGTTATCTAAAAATTCTAAAACTCTCAAACTATAGTGTCGGCATTTATAGAATCGTCCCTGAATATTTTCGTAATTTTTGAACGGTTAAAAAGTGTCGTGGTACAAATCTGATAAAAATCGATTAAAATGGCAAGTTACGGAAAGTGACCTCTATCAAATCTTTTGATTTCAATAAATCAAAAATAATATTTTAGAATTTATTCCCTTCTGCGTTAAATGCATACGAGGTCTCTAGAGTCGCGTTATATATTTTTGAAAAGAATAAAATTTAATAAAAGCTCCAATTATAGTAGATTAATTTATGAAAAATATAGTAGTCGTTCTGAGTTGAAGATCAACCCTTGTAGGACCCGCAGAACCTGCTAGAAAAGAAGATGATGTTCCCGAAATTTTTATGTTGCCACCTGCTCGTAAACGAGGTGGGTTTATTTTCAAAGAATAAATAAAGTTTAAGAGTAATAACTCTTTAGAAGTATGATAGATAACTTAGAAATATCCAAATAAATATTTTATGCTCTACCTGTTTAACGTCACTGTTATAGGAGGAATTATAGAATATTGTTATGGTAAGGAATAGGATAGTGTTGAGATACTGTTGAAATATTGTTAGAATATTATTGAAATATTGTTGGGATATTGTGACTAGGAAATGAGCATATTTTTGGAATAGATGTATAAGCTTGATTAACTTATGATTTAATTGCTAAGTTTTATGAGATGTTATAAGATGATGTTAAACTTAGCTGAGATAGGCTTGTGCTAGAATCTTGGATTTTGTAGTGCAAGTAATCATTAAACATAGGCAGGACTGTACACCTTTGCAGTTGTGATGATTATCACTAAAGGTGTCACTGTGAGGTAACCCCACACATACACTGTGACCGGATGTCACTATAAGGAGTCACTGCTAGGTGACCCCTAGCACACTCAGGGTCAATCTGGGTAACCCCTGGCATACTCTTTTCGGATTAGCAAGGTAACCCGTCCCTTTTCCTACCAGCGACATGCTATATAGTGCAGTAGGCGACAGACTGAGCAAAATGGAACCCAAAGAAGAAGAAAAAGGTTTGCAGATATGGGAAGGGCTTTCGCGTTTTGCTTCCTATATGCTGTGTATTATTTTGGATATTTCTTATTTGCAAATTGAGTTCAAAGTTACCCACTGAGTGAATTAGTACTCACACCCAACTCTTTTCAAAATATTTTCAGGTTGAGATGCTGAGACCGGTGATGTGCTGTTGGTGGGGTTGTCTGAGCTTCCTAATTGCTGCTCTATCTGGTTATATTATTGCTTCCGCTATGTTTCTGCTGAATACTCTGATATCTAGTATTTAGTCTTGATATTTGATACATGATACTTGATGATAGCATGTCTAATATGTTATTAATATATGATGACTATTTATTTAATAAAGTCGTGAGGGGAGGAAACCCCGTTCTTTTACCATACCTAGTATCCCTTTATTGACTTCTACCTATTAGAAGGGTCATACCCTATTTCATGTTGGTATCTGGTTACTGTCAGTCGACCTATGATTTGGTCTTAGCTGCTATTCTTCTTTTGTCCTTTGGATGTGACTAATCTTATTAATACTTAAGATAAATGGATATTTCCTTGTTGGTATCTGTTTATCACTTTGTTCTGCCCATGTACGGACTTGTTGATTTCTGTTCCGTTCCAATTGTACTCGTATAAGCCGTTATAAATCGGGGAATTGTTCTAGTTACAGAGGTTATGCTGCCCAAATTTTTAGGGAATATAACCTATTCTTGTTTCCAACAATTATTTTATTTAACTAATAATTATTCTAAATCCTATTCTTTTTAAGTGACACCCCCCGTCCTTCATTTATTATTCTTTTCGGGACCGGGGCGTTACAATAATAAAACCCAATAGTAAAATAGTGGCCGAAAAAGAGCAGCGCAAAAAAAAACAAAGGTAACCACGGTGTACTGTTTTCAAGTGATTATATTCTCTGTCTTTTTTTTTGTTTAACTCGTGTTTAGTTTTAACGGGAGAAATTATAATAGGTATATAAACTAGTTTACATGGGAAAATTGTCACCTAACATCACGACCGTATAAATACAATGTGGGGTTTGAGGTGAAATAATATTAAAAAAGATTAAAAATAGAATTAATATATTTTATAGACATTCATTTATTATTTATCGTTTTCTCAATAATGAAATTACGTTTAAATATTTTAAAATACTAAACTATACCATATTACTCAACTGAAAAACTTCAATCAACAAAAAAAATTATTATAATTTGCAGTTTAAGTTTCTCTACTTAATTTCTAGAGTCTAGATATTGATTAAGTGTCTAAGTTTAAGTTTAGCAGTTTCTTTCGAGTTTCAGTTCTTGTAGAAAAAAATACTCTTGCTCATTGTTGTGTTACAATAATATGCACTTGCGGTTCATTATTTGTTAATAAATAATGTGGTCAAATTTTTGGTGTTGTTGTCGGAGACTGATAGATTAAATTTCTTAATTAATTTTGATATTGAGGTAGTATGCTAGACATTTTATTTCTGTTTTATTTTAAGAATTTTAATTTGTGCTATTTTCGACAGAGAAATAACAACTTATGGAGAATCAGGAAATAACAGGTAATGTATCACACTGGAAGAACTCTAGAAACAAATGGCTGAGATGCATTTGTTGATGCGCTAATATGAAGAGAAGTTCAATCAAAACCCGCAGAAGAGTGATCGAGATATGTTCCACTCTACTAAGGAACATCACATTGTGGGTGGCCCTGGAGTCAACGCTACATAGTTAGACTTAAATGCTAGACTAATTCACATGGTCTAACAGAATCAGTTTGGAGGAAGACATACAAAGGACCCACATGACCATCTGCTCCAATTCTTGGAACTCTATGATATCATAAAGATCACATGGTTTAAGAGATCAGGCTAATACTTGTCTATTGATCAAACAAAGATAAAGAACTGGGAAGACCTTCGCCAAAAGTTCATTTTCAAATTCTTTCCTTCGGGAAAGACCATCCCGATACAGACGGAGATCAGTCAGTTCACACAATTAGTAGACGAGCCACTATATAAAGCCTAGGAAAGATACAGAGATATGCCAAGGAGATGTCCTCAACATGTATTCACTGAACCACAACAAATGTGTATTATTTGCCCCATATCTTCAGAGTATTTTATTTAATGCTTAGTTCTCATTAGAAGTTTAATGGAAGAGACTAGGGCTCCATAAGAGTACTTTTAAATGTAAGACATGACTTTAAGTAACATAATTGTGCATTTTAATTCTTTTTGCATAAGATCATCTTTTAAAGGTAATGTTCGGTTAGTAGGTTTTCTTGCAAATGTTCCAATGAACATCCTGATGCGACTCTCCTAGGAGTATCAGGTGACAACGGTAGTTTGATGAAAGAACCCGAATCCTAGCTTCACAACGATTAAGAACCATGACGATGAACGACATGACCGTATGAAGATTGGAAACACCAAATCGAAATTAATGGTGTTGACGCCATAAACAGATATGAACAGTTGTTTCATAAGTCAATTAATCTCACGGTGTGTGCATGAAATTTAGGGAATTCTCCAGAGAGAAATAACTCACAAACAACTTTGATATATGATAATTGTCTGCTGAAATAAAAGATTACAACCTCTTTATAGTTGTTCCAAACAAAACTTAACCCTAATTTTATATCCTAAGTAAACTAGGAAATAAAAAGCATAAAAAATCTAAAATTTAGAAAAGTTCGTACAGGGGCGCGACACGGGGTCACTCGCACTCTCACTCGCATTACGCATCGCACCTTTTGGCGCGACCGGTAACTCATGTCCCGAGTCATGCTATATATAACACCATTTAGCGTGATCGATCATCCGCTCTTCGGCTCGTGCTGCAACTCGCGTTCCGCTGTGCTACAACTTGAGATCAATGTCTTCCACTTGTGCTCAGGTTCTGCTTCTTTCTGATGTGAATCATGTCGAGATCGTGCCGGATCTAGTTAGAGTATCGGAGGATCTCGTGACTCGATCGAGGGCCAAGAAGTTCAAGGAGGTCCTCAATGAGCTTATCCAAGAGGTTCGAAAGTGAGAAGCATCGAAGAGACCAGTCGAAGGAGATGAACTCTAGCATAAGTGGAAGGTGCAAATTTCAGCTGAAGACCCGCGAGCAGCAGCTACGAGTACGGGTGTCTTAACTTGGGTCGCGGATCGAGAAGAGGCCAACTGCATATTCACGAATAAGATAGGGGGTCACGGGTATGGTGACACGTCGGTACCATGTGGACCCATGGGCAGAGTTGCGACCGACGTGTTCGCGAGCGAGGTCATGTATAAGTTCTGATTTTTGGAATTTTTGTGTTATTTTCAAATATGGGCTTGTTCTATTTCCTAGTTGGTTTAGAACTTTAGTAGGGTTTTACCTATTTTTGGTCGAGCATATTTAAGGGTTGTAAAACATTATTCTAAATAGATTATTTAGATTATTCATATGAAACGTGAGTTTAGATCTTTTCTCTCTGGAGAATTTATCCGCAATACACCGTGAGATTCAACTAACTTATCAAACGGATTCAACATCCCCATTTGTGGTGTCTACACATTAATCCAAGTTTGTGTTTCCAATTTATCAATGGTTGCAGATTCAATTAATTCGTGGTTCAACATCGTCATGTGGCTAGGGTTTGGACAATCCATCCATTCCGGTCATGTAACTCGATACTCCTGGGAAAATAACTACTTTCTTTGTTGTTGTGCCGGTGAGGATCGCATCAAGTGTGTTAGGAAAAACTGTCAAGAAAACCCCTAATGTTGGTTTTGATGAAATTTCAAAACACATCGAAACCTCTTCTGAAAAATTACAGGAAATATAAGCTGGAAACAGTAAACTGACCAAAAAGAGACTCCAAAAACAACTTAGCTAAAGCTAGAAGTCAATCGCATTGGAGCATGGTCAACCCAGCCGTAGGGATGTATCAACCAGTCAGGAAATAACCCAACTGAGGGTTAAGGCACAAAAGTCAATTCAGCTTCAATCAAACTGACAGCCGAGCCAGTCAAGCTGGAAGTAAAATCAAGCTGATTGAAGAAACTGACAACAAGTCAATTAAAACTGAAGACTTGAAGCATCTAACTGATGGCTAAAAGTTAAATATCAGTCAAACAGAAGCTAAGAGTCAAACCAACTGTTGATGGCTAGAACTAGAGTCAGCCAACTTAAAACTCAAATATAACGTCACCTGCTGACCAAGTTCAAAATAAGACCCGTCAAGCTGACAAACTATTCATCAGTTTGTAAATAGTTGAACTGGGAAATAAGATCAAGTTAAGACCAGCTGAACTGACCAACCAATCAAACAGTTGTGATCAGTCAAACTGGAATAAGAGCTTAGAAGAACTGAAAGATAAGCAATTGGAGTACTACCAACTGGACCGGTCGAGGGCTGAAAGATGAGCAGCTGGAGAACTGCCTACTGGGGTCCAGAATTGGAAGCTGAGCAGTTAAAGAGTCTGCCAAATTAAAGCTTCCCGCAGTTAATGCTCAACCAGAGATCTTAACATTAATGAAGAAGATCTTGGAGTAAAAGCTCTATAGAGATCGATTAGGTAAGCAACGGCTAATTCAAATAGGCTTCAACGGTTAAAAGAATTAACTACTATCGATAGATCAACAGAATCAATGATTGACGGAATCCAACGGTCACATAGATCACTCTTCTATATTAGAAGAGTGAATCTCTATAGCGCCCCGATCCCGAAAGACCATGGAAATGGACACCACGGGGGTGGGAATGAAGAAGCAGGAAAGAAATGGGGTAACCGGATTAACAAAATCTCAATAGAAGACTCAGAATAATCAAACATTCTGTATAATAATATATACCTATTCATAACACCAAGATTAGAGCTCTTAGTGTTTAAAAAAGGATATTACAAGCGCGGAGACTACATTATCAACGGAATACTTAACAAAAAGAGACAATGGGAAAAAACGTAAATAACAAAAGCCCATTTCTCAGCATCGTCACATCCACGCGCCAGCCTACTGACCTGAAAAATATTTGAAAATATTTGAGCTGAGTACTAGTGCACTCAGTGGGCAAGTTTTTACAATTCAAGTTATACAAATCATTTTGTTAAAGTAATCTATCTGTGTTCATGCAGGTAGTGAAGCTTAGGAGGTTTTAAAATTTAAAGAAACCTAAGTTCACCAAAACATTTTATCATGAAGTGCTTAAGAGTATAACCAGTCACTACCCACAACCTGTACTACATCACCACGCGTAAAGTTGAGTATGGCCGAGTATACCCAATGGGTCTAACCCATAAGTGTTTCATTTTAGTCTCACCGACAAGGAGTAGGGCATGAAAAATAATGCATGCATACTGTAGCTACTCACATTGACAAAACGCTGGTATATGAGACTCCGACAACATACAGTAGCACGTAAATATTTAACACAGATAGTCACATATGCAATTTTAACAAAGCAGATCTTATTAGCTCGAAAGATACAATTTAGAAAGATATAATATCCCACTTGGATAGAAGATAAGCTTTCAAATTCTGGGTTGGTTTTGCTCAGGTTCTGCTAGCTCTTCTAGGCCTACAATAACCAATCTTTGTTTAGTTTAACTAAATGACCCATCTCAAAGACTTAATCCCTAATATTCCTTTTAATATATATATGATCTACTCTATTATTTTATTACACATTTAAAATAATAGTTATTTCACAAATAGAAATTTTAATTCACTAATTACTATTGATACCTAATTAAATCCATTGTCTTAACCTATAGAAAATATAACATATGCACATTACCATAATTAATCTGATAATTTTAAAATATTAAACTACTTTGAGCATTAACTAATTTACTGATAATACAAATTCTATTCTAAAAACTAAACTACAAATCTATAACTTTTTTTTAACTAGTTAGATTTAATTGAATCCTTTCTCTGCATCATATATAACTCTTAGGTCTGAATCTCATTTTGCTAATATTTTATTTTTTTTAATCATACAATATAACTTTAGTTATTAATATAATATTTCGAAAACTAACAATTTGACATGCTTGAACTAAACTAAAGTAGTATTTATGATATTAGTGAAGTCTGTTGATTAACATGCTTAAACATTAATTAAATATACAAAATTTGATGCATAGTTCTTAATTAGTGAAAGGATATAAATTTAGCATGTACTAAATTAATTCAATTCGTGATATGCAAAATCAATAATGTTTGGAAATTAAATTATAAAATTGGTATATGAGTACTTGAAATACTTTAAGTAAAATAAATCATCGAAACAAAAATTTACCTTCAAGTCTGGTGAAATTTATTTATGTCTAATGTACATATATTGGATTTTTTTTCTCTTTGCAAACTATGCTGAAAAATAGGCTAAAAGAATGCAACCTTGTTATTTTTATGCTTAGTATTTTGATAAGTGCATGACTCGTCATCCACCCCCTCAAGCCACATCATCTATAATTTCCTTAAAGACACGTATAACTACTAGAGACACCACAAGTGGAAACAACTAAATATATAAATACGGGAATGTTCTAAGGGTATTTCTAACACACTCAATGGACACATATCACCTAAAAATGTGACCTAGAAGGGTCCGTTTTCTTTCCTAGATTATCCTTATGGTTATATATATATATTTAATACCAAAAAGTTTTGGCTATCTAACTATTAGATATATATTCCTAATTAAATTTAGAAAATAAAATTTTGGGGTATTACACTCCTCCCCCCTTAAAAGAATTTTGTCCCGAAATTCATGTACCTTCGAACAACTCAGGATATTGCTTTCTCATTTTGCTTTCTAGTTCCCACGTTGCTTCAGTTCGATCATGATGATTCCATTGCACAAGCACTAATGGAATTTGCTTGCTTCTTAGAACTTGAACTTTTCTATCAAGAATTTCGTGGGGTTTTTCCTCGTACGTCATATTGGAACATAGAACTAACTCACTTTTTTTGACAACGTGTTCTGGGTCAAACACGTATTTCCTGAGCATTGAAATATGATATCTATCGTGAACTTGTGACTGGTCCGGTGGTAGAGCTAATCGGTAAGCAACATCACCAGTTCTTAATTGGTCTAAGTTTGCCTTGTTTTCCGAATCTTACAACACCCCGTGTTGGAGATACTTTTAAGAAAACCTTTTCACCAACTTGGAACTCTAGGTTTGTTCTGCGCTTGTCTGCATAAGCCTTCTGTCTGTTTTGTGCTTCTTTCATTCTTGCACAAATTTAGTTGATCATCTTGACAGTGGTTTGCACGATCTCTGGACCCAAAAATTTTCTTTCTCCAACTTCATCCCAATATAGGCGCGATCTGTATTTGCGACCATACAAGGCTTCATGTGGTGCCATTTTTATAGTTGATTGATAACTATTGTTATATGCAAACTCTACCAAGGATAAAACATCTTCCCAGCTTATGTTTCCATCCAACACAACTCCTCGTAGCATGTCCTCCATAATTTGTATCGTCCTCTCTGATTGACCATCTGTTTGAGGATGAAAAGCAGTGCTGAAGTTCAGCGTCGTTCCCATTGCTTCTTGAAGACTGTTCCAAAACCTTGATGTGAAGCGAGTATCACGATCTGACGTGATAGAAACTAGAATTCCATGTAGTCGAACAATCTCCTTTATATAAATTTGCGCCAACTTGCTTAATTCTGTTGTTGTTTTGATCGGCACAAAATATGCTGATTTAGTCAATCGATCTACGATGACCCACACTGATGAGTTTCCTTTCACTAATCGCGGTAAGCCTACCACAAAATCCATCGTTATATGTTCCCATTTCCATTCTGGAATTTCTAATGGCTGCAATAATCCTAAAGGTCGTTGATGTACCGCTTTTACTTGCTGGCATGTTAAACATCTCTCCACAAATGTGGCTATCTCTCTTTTCATATTATTCCACCAGAAATATTATTTCAGGTCCTTGTATAGCTTTGTACTGCCTGGATGTGCCATGTAGGGAGTATTATGAGCCTCTCTCATAATTTCTTGCTTCAATGTGTCATCACTGGGAATACATAATCTGTCACGAAACATTAAAGCTCCGTCATTATCTTCCATAAATTCTTTTGGTTCACCCGCTTTGACTCTTTGTCTTATCTTCTCCAGTCGTTCATCTTTTTGCTGAGCATCTATGATTCTCAATCTTAGTTCTAGCTTAGCTACCACTACGGCTATCACACTTGCTGTAGAGCTTGGTGTAAACACCAACTCTAATTCCAGCTTTTCTATTTCTCTCACAAGTTCCTCCTTATTTGTGAGCAGACATCCCATTACTCATTGTTTCTTTCTGCTCAATGCATCAGCTACTACATTTGCTTTCCCGGGATGGTAGTGTATCATGCAGTCATAATATTTCACTAAATCTAACCATCTTCTCTGCCTCATATTAAGCTCTGTCTGTTCGAAGATATATTTCAAACTCTTATGGTCAGTGTAAATCTCGCATTTCACCTCATAAAGATAATGTCTCCAAATCTTAAGTGTATGTATGACGGCAGCAAGCTCCAAATCATGGGTTGGGTAGTTCAGTTCATGAGGTCTTAATTGTCATGAAGCATATGCTACCACATTCCCATTTTGCATCAGCACGCATCCTAAACCCAATTTAGACGCGTCAGTGTATATCACGAATCCTTTCACTCCTTCTGGCAAAGTTAAGACTGGTGCAGTTGTTAATCTTGTCTTTAGTTCCTGAAAAATCTGTTCACACGCATCAGTCCACTCAAACTTGACCTTCTTCCTCAAAAGTTGTGTTATTAGCCTTGCTATCTTTGAGAAATCTTTAATGAACTTTCGGTAATATCCTGCTAAACCGAGTAAACTTCTTATCTCATGAATGTTGGTTGGTGATTTCCAACTCTTCACCGCCTTGACCTTTGCAGGATCAACCTTGATCCCCTCTGCTAACACAATGTGCCCGAGAAACATTACTTCATTTAGCCAAAATTCACACTTGCTGAATTTGGCATATAATTTTTCTCTCCTTAGTATTTCTAGCACTAGTCTCAAGTATTCCTCGTGTTCTTCTTCATTTCTTGAATAGATCAATATATCATCAATAAAGACCAACATAAACTTATCCAGATATTCATGGAAAACTCGATTCATTAAATCCATGAAGACTGCAGGTGCATTTGTTAACCCAAAGGGCAACACTAGAAATTCATAGTGACCATATCTTGTTCGAAACACAGTCTTGGGTATCTCATCTTTTCTTACTTTAACTTGGTGATACCCAGATCATAGATCAATCTTGGAAAAGATTTTTGCACCAGTTAACTGATAAAAAAGATCATCTATCCTCGGAAGTGGATACTTGTTCTTCACTGTCAACTTATTTAACTCCCGATAGTCGATGCACACTCTCAAAGTACCATCCTTCTTTTTGACGAATAGAATCGGTGCTCCCCAAGGCGATACAGTGGGTCTTATAAAACCTAATTCCAATAATCCCTCCAGTTGTACCTTTAACTCTTGTAACTCATTCGATGCTAAATGATATGGGGCTTTAGATACCGGTGCTGCTCTCGGTTCTAGGTCTATGGTGAACTCTACTTATCTGTCTGGCGGCAGACCTGGTAAATCATTTGGAAATACATCTTCATATTTCCGTACCACTGGTACCTGACCCACTATTAAACCTTCTTATTTCTTGCTTACAAGGTTTACTAGAAACGCCTGACAGTCTCTTTTCTGTAACAACTTACAGCCTTTAATGCTGAAATGATGGGAATTATATTTCCCATTTTTGCTCCATAAAACTTCACTTATTCCTTGCCTAGCTTCTGAAATATTATCTCTCTCTCATGATAGCGTATTGTTGCACTCTCTTTTGTTAGCCAATCCATTCCAAATATAATGTCAAAGTTCCGCATCTCAAGAGCATAGAGATCAGTTGTGAAATTCTTTTCACCTACTACCAAGTCTAAGTTCTTACAAACACAATCGGCTAAAAGTGTTCGTCCTGAGGGAATGCTTACTGCTAATGCTTATCTTGCTAATTCTAGCTCTAGATTGAGACGTTTACATACATCTCTAGATATAAAGGAATGTGACGCTCCAATATCAAATAAAGCAAGCACAGGTATATCACATAAACTAATCATACCTGCCAAATTTCTAGGGTTTCCAGCTACCTCTTGCTGGTTGAGAGCATACGCTCTGGCTTGTTGTGGTGCACGAGGACCTTGATTCTGATGTTGCTGAGGTCTGGGATTACTTCTATTGTTGTTGTTATTCCCTCGACCTCCTCCACCTTGCGGTCTCGTATTTCTCATGTCCTGTCTGAATTGTGGCCTCTGCTACTACTGTTCTTGTGCTCCAGAATTTTGTTGGCATTTATTTGCGTAGTGACCCTGTCGGCCACACCAATAGCATTGGACACATGGCCCAAAGTGATATATGTTACAAGTTGCGCATAACGGTGAATTCCCTTGATAACCTTGATATTTTGGCGCAACATTCACTTGCTCTGCAGGCCTTGGTCTAAAGTTCCTTCCTCCTTGATAGTTATGCTGAAAATTCTTCCCTTGATAACCTCGTTGTGGTCTATCCCACTTCCGTTTTCCCTTCTGATCCCCAGCTACTGGTTGAGATACTGAAGTCTTTGATCTTCCCTGCATTGCCTCAATACTAAGTGCCCTACTCAGTATTTGACCATAGCTTGTTTCATCCTTTCCAATCAGTGCAGTGCCTATTTCCGGTTTCAAGCCCATGCGCAATTTTTCAATCATCTTTTCTTCTGTGTCTACTGTCTGTGATGCGTATTGAGATAACCTGTTAAACTGCATATCATATTCTGCCACTGATCTGCTCCCCTGTTTGAGATTCCAGAACTCATTAGCCTTCTGATGCTGAAAATGTGCCGGTGTGTACTTTTGATACAAGATTGTCTTAAAGTTCTCCCATGTGAACACTTCCCCATCTGCATCAAATATTGTCCTTCAAACTGACTCCCATCAGAAATCTGCATTATCTACAAGTTGATATAGAGCACAGGCCACCATTTCTTTATCACCACAATGCAAAAATCCAAATATCTTTTCAAGTGCTCGAACCCAATGTTCGGCTATGAGTGGATCCCTTTCTCCATTGAAAGTTGGGGGATTATGGCATCTGAACTCCATTTCAATTTGTAATCCCTGACCTTGCGGCTTATTCGGTACTTCCGGTACCGCCAAGTTCACATTTCTTGGTCTTCCTCTTGGCATTCTGCAACTAGTCAAATCTCCAATCGATCAACACTTGCGTAAAAATTCGTAAAGGAAATAAAAATAATAAACACACATCTCGTAAAGGAAACAAAATGTAAATATGCAAAGCCTTCCAAAAAAATATATACACAACGTATATATAAATCTAAAAGATATCCTGAAATGAAACTTTTATATAAAAGAGTAGAGTACCACACATACATCATCTATACATCAAAAATATAATATACACCGTCTGGTCCACTAAGTCAAAAAGAGGCTAACTACGGAATGCCTCATATCGGAACGGTCTTATAACTACGACAACGTTACTGACTAACAAAAGCAACTGAGCTAATGATACAACAAAATGTCAACGTCAGTATATACTGGACTACTCAAACTACTACTATGACTATACATCTATCTATGGAGATGACGGAATATACCAGTGCCCAGGATGCCCCTCCGCATCGAAATCACGTCGAAAGTGAAGCATCGTACTTGCAGATCCATCAGTTACTTCCATTGGTTTTTCATCTGGATCCTCCTCCGAGTTCTTCTCCTCTGCGATGGGCTCTAATTGGGTCCTGGATGGACCAGCCTCATCATCATGCAATCCTACAGTGATAAGTGGCGACTTTGGTGCAGGTGGTGCTGAACGATCCATCTCGATCGTCCTCTCAGCTGGTAAGACCGATGTAAATGGTACACTAAACATATCCACATCCTCCCCCACTATGGGTAATTGTGGAGCCACACATCGTCTATCTGCCCAAGTCCGTAGCACATACGTGAAGAATCTCGAGAAATAGACTTTTTCTCCAAAAGTAGATGGAGATCTCTCTGAAAAAAATATCAGCAACTCTTGCAGCCCATGGTCTCCAGGCTTGAGGTAGTCCAATAATATATCTCGCTGTAGCCTCTACCTCTGTAATACCACTGATACCCGAGACAGTCATCCATAAAGTCACAAAACGTGCGGTGAACTCTGGCACATACTCCCCTGGTCTATTAATACATGCACGGAACCTCTTAATCCACTCATCCATTGTAACACGAGTACGACACCTCTTCCGAGGTCTCACCTGCTATCCCGCCATCTAATTAGCACAATTTCTCAATCAGTCTACGTTCAAACATTTTCACAAATTCTTACAAGTTTAGGCTAAGTTCAACAACTACAGGCTAAGTTCATCTTAAGTTCTCAAATTCCAAGTCAAAGTACTCATCTAGAGCATAAACATCAAATACAAATCAACAATCAATGTGTGCAATCAACATATGCCAATCATTCATAAGTATACCCAAAGCATAGATAAACAAATTCCTCACATGTATACAATAGAATCAGCATGGTTTAACACAAAATCCTGTATGCCCACATGCATATTTCATTCTCATAACCAGTAAGTAATTAGTGTAAGATTCAATCTTTCAAGGTATTCCTGCCAACATGGCAAATAACAATCTTTCATTTCCAAACAAACTTAACATTTCACCAATTTATGTAAACTTTTAAAATCTAAAAATAGCATAAAAACATGCGTACCTTTTAGCTATTGCGTGAGTGACGAGCTAAGGACTTTTATAATATCACACGGGAATTTAATGAAAAAGAAAAATAAAATAATTTAACCCAACAGGTTTGCAGAGTTGCAAGACCTGCTCTGATACTGCTCTGTAGCACCCCAATCCCGAAAGACCGTGGAAATGGACGCCACGGGGGTGGGAATTAAGAAGCGGGAAAGAAAGGGGGTAACCTGATTAACAAAATCTCAAAAGAAAACTCAGAATAATCAAACATGTTGTATAATAATATATACCTATTCATAACACCAAGATCAGAGCTCTTAGTGTTTAACAAAAGGATATTACAAGCGCGGAGACTTCATTATCAACGGAATACTTAACAAAAAGAGACAATGACAAAAACACGTAAATAACAAAAGTCCATCTCTCAGCATCGTCACATCCACGCGCCAGCCTACTGACCTGAAAAATATTTGAAAATGTTTGGGCTGAGTACTAGTGCACTCAGTGGGCAAGTTTTTACAATTCAAGTTATGCAAATCATTTTGTTAAAGTAATCTATATGTGTTCATGCAGGTAATGAAGCTTAGGAGGTTTTAAAATTTAAAGCAACCTAAGTTCACCAAAATATTTTATAATGAAGCGCTTAAGAGTATAACCAGTCACTACCCGCAACCCGTACTACATCACCACGCGTAAAGTTGAGTATGGCCAAGTATAAGTGTTTCATTTTAGTCTCATCGACAAGGAGCAGGGCATGACAAATAATGCATGCATACTATAGCTACTCACATTGACACAACGCTGGTATATGACACTCCGACAATATGCAGTAGCACGTAAATATTTAACACAGATAGTCACGTATGCAATTTTAACAAAGCAGAGCTTATTAGCTCGAAAGATACCATTTAGAAAGATATAATAGCCCACCTAGAAAGAAGATAAGCTTTCAAATTCTGGGTTTGTTTTGCTCAGGTTCTGCTTGCTCTTCTAGGCCTACAATAACCAATCTTTGTTTAGTTTAACTAAATAACCCATCTCAAAGACTTAATCCCTAATATTCCTTTTAATATATATTTGATCTACTCTATTATTTTATTACACATTTAAAATAATAGTTATTTCACAAATAGAAATTTTAATTCACTAATTACTATTGATACCTAATTAAATGCATTGCCTTAACCTATAGAAAATATAACTTATGCACATTACCATAATTAATCTGATAATTTTAAAATATTAAACTACTTTGAGCATTAATTAATTTACTGATAATACAAATTCTATTCTAAAAACTAAACTACAAATCTATAACTTTTTTTAACTAGTTAGATTTAATCGAATCCTTTCTCTGCATCAAATATAAATCTTAGGTCTGAATCTCATTTTGCTAATATTATTATTATTATTATTTTTTTTAATCATACAATATAACTTTAGTTATTAATATAATAATTCGACAACTAACAATTTGACATGCTTGAACTAAACTAAAGTAGTATTTATGAGATTAGTGAAGTCTATTGATTAACATGCTTAAACATTAATTAAATATACAAAATTTGATGCATAGTTCTTAATTAGTGAAAGGATATAAATTTAGCATGTACTAAATTAATTCAATTCGTGATATGCAAAATCAATAATGTTTGGAAATTAAATTATGAAATTGGTATATGAGTACTTGAAATAGTTTAAGTAAAATAAATCATCGAAACAAAAATTTACCTTCAAGTCTTGTGAAATTTATTTATTTCTAATGTACATATATTGGATTTTTTTTCTCTCTGCAAACTATGCTGAAAAATAGGCTAAAAGAATTGCAACCTTATTATTTTGATTAGTGCATGACTCATCATCCACCCCCTCAAGCCACATCATCTATAATTTCCTTAAAGACACGTATAACTACTAGAGACACCACAAGTGGAAGCAACTAAATATACTATATCTAATTAATTGTCTATATATATACATATTAAAATATTATTATTTCCTACTTTAGCAAGAGGAATATATGCATATGTATATACGTATTAATGTATATATATATATTTTAAATATATATAAATAAATAAATAATTGATATGCATACACACATATATATGTTCATTTTTTTATGCATATGTATTTGTCACAATAATCTATTACACTTAGTAAATAAATTTTAATTAATCAAATTAAGTGCATATCTAGGGTTCTAAATTAAATACGGGAATGTTCTAAGGGTATTTCTAACACACTCAATGGACACACATCACCTAAAAATGTGACCTAGAAGGGTCTGTTTTCTTTCCTAGATTATCCTTATGGTTAGCATATGATATATATATTTTTAATACCAAAAAGTTTTGGCTATCTAACTATTAGATATATATTCCTAATTAAATTTAGAAAATAAAATTTTGGGGTATTACAATCTCATTTGATTCAAGACTTTCGTCATTCTAATTCTTGCTATACTGCAGATACATACAACTGAGCTTTCTTTCTCCCCCTCCCACAGTTCAAGTTTCAAGCATCGTCTAAAGCTGTGAAAGTCCTAACTGAGAAGAAGATATTAAAGAGTCAATCTACCAGCTAGTTGTTGAAGAATCCAGCAAGAGCAAGGTTCTCAGTTCACGATATTCAACGATCAACTACTCAACTCAACTCAAGGAGCACAATAGTTGATACAAGTTTCAAGACTGTATTCTTGAAGATTGAAAGAGATCTAAAATCTTGTAAAGAAGGGCAATAACACCTAACTCCCTAGCCAATAGTTGGGGACTGCAAGTATGAGCTGTCGAAACCGGCTGAGGAGACCTTAGCTCCATGAGAACTGCCATTTTCAGGACAGCACTAGTTGAAAAGGTAACCGTGACTCTGCGAGAGTTGCCATTTCCAGGTTCAACCTGTCTTCATTGTGTAATTGTAATAAAAAAACTTTACCATTACATAGTGAATTGCCCTTTTCAGTAAGAAAGAAAGGACATAGAAGTTTAAGCTTCGAACCTCTATAAACTTCTTGTGTGTTGTACTTATTGCTATCTATTTGCATCTCTCAACTGCATATGAATCTCACACAAGCTGCACTTATAAGCTAACTATTCTTCTCAACTGTCTAAGTGCATTGATAAGTTTCACACGTGAGTCAAGGGCCCTATCTATTCCGCATTTGATTTAAAAATTTTTGAGTCAGTTTATTCACCCCCCTCTAAACTGACTTCGACTCGCCCGAGACCAACAAGTGGTATCAGAGCGGTTGATTCTAAGGATCAGCCATTTCTACAGATCAACTGAATCAGATCTACTTATTTGTGCTAACATTTCAAGCTATGGGAAACCATAAGCTACCTCTATTTTTAGTTGAGAACTATGATAACTGAAGCAGGAGAATGAAGACACATCTCTGCTCGATCCACGAGAATATATGGGAAGTTATGAAAAAAGGTCCGATCACCATTATGATGGACAATGAAGCCCACATTGTTGATATTAATCAATCAACAAGGATCTTGAAACCAACTTATCTTCTCACCAGTGAAGAGAAGAAGTTGAAGAATCTAGAGTTCGTTACACAAGCCACACTCTTCCAAACTCTAGATAAAGATAAAATGAAGGATATTAAAAACTGCTGAACTACCAAAGAGATATGGGACTTGCTAGCTGATCTTTGCCAGGAGTCTGAAGTCATCAAATGAAACAAGCTTCAACTAGTAGTCGACCAATAGGATTCCTTCAAGATGCAATCCGACGAGACCATCTCGAGGTTTGAAACAAGATTTCTATGTATAATCAGTGAGATGACCAACCTGGGAAGAAGCTATCCCAATTGTGAGATAAATTCCAAAATTCTAGATAATCTCACAGAAGAATGGAATATAAAAGTGATAGCTACCAAGGAATCGAGAAACTTGAACAGTATCAGTCCCAGAGAACTATTTGGCTCTCTTAAAGCTCATGAGTACAACCTAAATTGGAAAAGAGAAGCATCTACATCATCAGCTCAAGATGTAGACTTTTATGGCAAAAGAAACCGGTTTAGAGAAGCTCGAGGAAGAAATAGCTTCCGACCTAGAAGCTCACCAGCAAGAGAGAATGAAGGAGGATCAACAACTGATCAAAGGCGAGACGCAACTGAAAAAAAGGAGAACCTGTCTAAAGACATCAATGATCAAATTCAGTCAGTAACAAGGTTGCTTGAAAAGCTAAAGAAAATCAAGGATCAAAAATCAGTTTCACCTCAAACTAATGATGTCTCGAAAGGAGAAAGAAACGAGCAGCCAACTGAACAATCAGCTAAACAGTCTAGGGGAGCCAACCAAAGCTTAGGTGAATGCTTTCACTGCCACAAATAAGGACACTACAGATATGAGTGTCCAGAGCTCCCTGAGGATAAGAAAGCTAAGGTGAAGAGAAGCTTCCTCAAAAGGAAGATTATGATTGTAAACTCTGAGAATGCCATGCTTGATGAATTAGACTACCTATCTAGAATGCTATAAAGACTGGATAAGAAATCTGAACATTTTTCTTACTGCTGAAAACTTCAAGTTTGTACTTGATGAAGAATGTCCACAAAAGCCAGATGAGCATTCTAGTGAGGAGCAAAAGGTAGCTTATAGTAAGTGGGTTAGAGCTGATGAGATGGCACGTTGCTACATGCTTGCCTTTATGTCAAGTATGTTGCAAGATCAACATCAGTGTATGAAAACCGTTTATGATATAATGCTCAACCTTAAGGAGCTCTTCGGATACCAAAATTGCTCAGCTCCATATTTGACTATGAGAAATCTGATGAGCACTAAGATGTCAGATTCTACACTGGTACGAAATCACGTTCTCCAGATGATGGGCTTCCTGTCAGAGATTGAGACCCTAAGTAGCGAATTGGACGTCGAGTCCCAAATCGACATTGTGCTTCACAGTTTGTCTCTGAGGTTTGAGCAGTTCAGGCTGACCTTGAATATGATAAAGAAGGATGTTACTTTATCAGAACTACTCATGGATCTTCAGTCAGCTGAGCATCTCTAAAAGGGAAGCTCGGATGCGCACCAAACTAGGACGTCTTCTTCTAGTGTTAAGAAGAAGAGATACGTAGATAAGAAAGCTGTAAAGGAGGTGCCTAAAGACCCTAAAGATAAGAAGAGTAAAGCCAAGGTACAATCGGAGGACTTCAAATTGAAGTCGAAGTGTTTCATGTGTGGTCAGCATGGACATTTGAAATCAGTGTGTCCTAACAAAAGGAAGAAGAAGGGTATGTCTCACTCTTTGGTTGTTGAAACATGTTTAGCTAATTGTTCTATCCAGTCATGGGTAGTAGATGCTAGAGCTACTGATCATGTTTGCATGTCCTTACAGGGGTTCTTGGTGAAAAGGCAGCTGAGTGAAGGCGAGATTACCGTCTACATGGGCAATGCTATGAAAGTGGCGGCTATTGTAGTGGGAGACGTGAATTTACCCTTTAGTAGTGATATGATTCTTCTTTTAAAGGATTGTCTTTATGTGCCTGGTTTTAGGCGAAACTTGATTTTTGTTTCTAGGTTATTTATGAATGGATATTCTGTTACTTTTGATAGCAAGGTCGTTATCTTAAATAGAAAATATTTTATCTATTCTGGCACATTAGATGGACATCTTTACATACTTAATCCTATGCAAAACACTACACAAATGTAATTATTAAATACATCGATCATTAACCCTAATAAAAGGAAAGAACCTTCAGAACTGAATCAAACTTATCTTTGGCATCTAAGACATGGTTATATTAACTTTAAGAGGATATAAAGACTGATAAATGATGGACCATTGTCTTCATTGGTCTTGGAAATGTTTCCTTTGTGTAAATCCTGCTTGGAAGGTAAAATGACTAAGTGACCCTTTTCATCTAAAGGAAATAGATCTAAAGAGGTACTAGATTTGATTCACTCTGACTTATGTGGCCCTATATCAGTTTAGGCTCGAGGAGGGTACGGGTATTTCATCACGTTCATTGATGATTACTCAAGGTATTGATACATTTACCTGTTGCGTCGCAAGTCTGAGTGTTTTGAGACATTCCAAACATTTCGGGCGGAAGCGGAGAAACAAATAGGTAAAAGTATCAAGGCACTTCATTCTGATCGTCGTGGTGAGTACCTCTCGACTAAATTTAGGGATTACTTAGCAGAGCATGGGATTACATCCCAGTTGACTGTGTATGACACTCCACAACAGAACAGCGTAGCTGAAAGAAGGAATAGAACATTATTAGAGATGGTTAGATCGATGATGAGCTATTCAGAATTGCCTGTTTCAATCTGGGATATGCCCTGAAAACAACAGCCTATATTCTTAACATGGTTCCTTCTAAATCAGTTCCTCACACGCCCCTAGAACTATAGACTGGTCAAAAACCTAGTCTAGGTCACGTTCGGATATGGGGCAGTCCAGCATACGTGCTAGATAAGTAGGCTGATAAACTGGCGCCACATTCGGAGGTAAGGTTGTTCATTGAGTATCTGAAAGGAATGAGAGGTGGTTTATTTTATAGTCCTAAAGATCAGAAGGTCATTGTCAGTACCAATGCCCGATTCTTAGAGAAAGACTATGTAATAAATCACAAACCTAGGAGCGAGATCATTCTTGAGGAGCTTTGAAGTGGGAACGCAAATCCTACACCATATGTACAAGAAGAGGAACCACCAATAACTTTACAACGTGTCACGGAAGTATGGAAAAAGCCTCATTATAGTGGGAGGGTTGTTCGACAACCTGATAGATTCATTAGTTTGGGAGAATCTTTGGATTTCCCTGAAGGACTGAATGAATTCGATCCCAAGACCTATGACAAGGCAGTATAATACAAAGATGCAGATTCTTGGAAAATTATAATGGAATCTGAGATTGGATATATGGAACACAATCAAGTCTGGGAACTTGTAGAACCACCTGATAGGGTAAAACCCATTGGATGCAAGTAGATTTACAAACGAAAGAAAGGATCTGACGGGAAGGTTGAAACCTTCAAAGCTAGATTGGTGGTGAAAGGCTATACTCATAAAGAAGGGATTGATTATGAGAAAACCTTTTCACCAGTTGCAATGCTTAAGTCGATCCGGATTCTCTTGTCTATTGCCACTCATTTCAATTATGAGATATGATAAATTGATGTCAAGACAGCTATCCTGAATGGAAGTCTTGAGGAAAACATCCATATGAAGCAACTAGAGGGGTTCATTGCTAAAGGCCAAGAACACTTAGTGTGCAAGCTTAAGAGATCCATTTATTGACTTAAGCAAGCATCATGGTCTTGAAACATCTGGTTCGATGAGTTTATCCAGTTATATGGATTCATCCAAAGCCCGGATAAGAGCTGTGTGTACAAAAAGAGTAACGGAAATATGGTGGCATTACTAGTACTGTATATTGATGATATCTTGCTTATTAGAAACAATAAGAAGGTATTATCGAACATAAGGGTGTGGCTGTCCAAGTAGTTCGATGTGAAGGATTTGGGAGAAGCTGGACACGTCCTAGGCATTAAGATTATTCAAGATCACCAGAAGAGGATATTGTGCTTGTTCCAGGCGAACTATATCGATACAGTTCTAGCTAGGTTTAGTATACAAAACTCCAAGAAAGGTTTTATACTTTTTAGGCATGGAATTCATCTATCCAAGGATATGTGTCCCAAGACACAGACTGAGATAGATGAGATGAAGGGGGCTCCATATGCTTCGGCTGTGGAGAGCCTCATATATGCTATGTTATGCACTAGGCCTGATATATGTTATGCGGTTGGCATGGTGAGTAGATATTAGTCTAACCCTGGTAAAGGACAATAGACTGCAGTAAAGAATATTCTCAAGTACCTGAAAAGGAGTAGAGATTATGTGATAGTGTACCGCGGTGATAGTCTCGTTTCTTTGGGTTACACGGACTCAGATTTCCAAGCCAATAAAGATCAGAGTAAATCTACCTCAAGCTATGTGTTTACCTTGGGACCCAGAGCTATTGCATAGAAGAACATCATACAGAAATGCATAGCTGACTCTACCATAGAAACTGAATATGTAGCTGTCTCTGAGGCTGCAAAGGAAGCCGTCTGGCTCCGGAGCTTCTTGTTAGACTTGAGCATGGTTCCTGATTTGCCTAGGAGTATCATGATATATTGTGATAACTCTAGTGCAGTGGCAAATTCGAAGGAACCCAGAGCCCATAAGGTAAGTAAACATATAGAGAAAAAGTGTCATCTTATACGAGAAATCGTTAAGAGAGGAGATATTGCAGTGGTCAAGATTGCATCGGAGGACAACCTGGCTGATCCATTCATGAAGAGCCTGCCAGTTAAGGCCTTTGATGTTCATGTTGAGAAAATGGGAGTGAGATGCAGACCCGGGATTACGTTTTGAGATATGTGTATAGTTTAAGAGTTTTGCCTAGTTTGTATGCTGTACTTAAAAGACATGCTTTAAGTAAAAGTGGGAGATTGTTAGGATTGTATACTGAAAGCTTGCCTTTGTATACTGTTAACAATGGTTTTGACGATATAGATTGATTATTATTGCAGTCACTATTTGTGCATATTATTTATTATTATATATATATATATATGCATGATTCCTTATACTTGCATTGTAGATAATATGGTGTGGGTGAACACATGGTAAAGATCATATAATCGGGTTCCTTACAAAATATTAAAAGGCTCGCGGTTTAGATGATCCTGAACCAACCATTGTATCCCGTAGAATAATCTGACAGTTATTTTATCTTGACTAATTGATTATTCTGATACACTGACATGTGTATTGACGAGGATCGCGACAAGATACTATTCTCTGATCTGACCCTAAAAGGAGAGAATAAAGATCCATAGAGTTCGGGTTCTTAAACCTTGCACAGTGGCAAGCATATGTGTGTTATGTCTACTACTTTGATTTATCAATGGATGAGATTTTTGATAGAGTCAATAATCTCGATATTTTAGGCAGTAACATATTCACACATGATGGATCGTGCGTTGTGTTTGGTCACCATGTCCTGGTGCGTCAGGTTGATGATGTCCCCTTAAGTAAACATAAGTACATGTGAAACCCTGTAGGTGAAATTTATTTCATACGTGGTAAAGCTTGTGTGGTATTGCTCTAGGAATATAATAATTAATTAATTATAGTTGTCAGAGTTTATATAATTAATTAATGGGCATTATATCTTAAACATAGGGAATGGCTGGACTAAAGAAGAATGCATTGAGTAAAATGTATTAAATTGGTAGGTCAGTGTTATTTCTTTAGTGGAATAAAAATAACACTTAATTTATTTAAGTATATCCTAGGTATTGGATATTGGATATTAAATAAATTAGTGGGCCAATTTAATATTTTTCTAGATCCCTACTATAGCCTAAATTGTACCTTGATGGACTAAAGGGAATGGAACAAGAGGAGAGGCCCAACCCATTAGAGTTGGGTGACAGTACAGGCCTCCTTCTCTATTAATTAGAGAAGGAGAAGGCGTGTATTATGTGATACACGATCAGCCCCTCTCATTCTCATTGCTCTCTTGATTCCCTTAGGTTATCCATACACAGTTTAGTAGCTTGTAGCCCACTCTATATCTAAACGGGTATTGGGAATACAATAGAAGATCGAGGAGTATCTCTACAACTCAAAGAGACGTCGAGTACAGTGAGAAAAAAGGTCGTTCGATCATTTCTTCTACAGCAACGAGATTAGACCTGTAATCTCATCGTCAACCCTACGCAATATGTAAGTTGGTTCTTCAAATTTAATTTTTCCTCTGCGTTAAATTTGATGTTCTTGCATAGTATGTTCAACATGTTCTTTTAATATCCTCACACATAAAATCATGATTTGCATGCATGTAAAATTATAGATTTTTTTTAGAAAAACACCCCTAGAAGGGGTGCGGCATTCGGCACCATGCCCAGCCTGTATATAAAATGCAAATAGTATCGTACAAAGTCATAGGTGGAATGTGTCCCAAAAGTGAACACACCCCTAACCAAGTACTCGAACTAGAAATAAAAAAACAGCTAAAAAGGGATGCATCCACAGACTGGATGCTAACCCTAAAACCCAAAAGAAATACATAAACTGAAGCACAACTCAAAATGGATTGTACCTCCAAAAAAGAACAAATAAGAAACAAATACAAAACATAAATGTGGAACATCATCATCTAACTATATCTAAAATTATAGATTATCCGATTAGATCCTGTGGAGCGTAATTCGATAAAACCCCAACACTTTTTGCATGGCATGTGGATTTGAGTGCCATCGCACAAACGTTGGAGTCAATCCAGAGGAAGAATGAGAAAGAGAAAAAATATGTTCCAACACTGATTTCAGACATGCTCTTAACCACTAGCCAAGATATGGGTACAGTTGCGGACATTAAAGTTGAGTCTATTCTGGAGGAGCCAGTTCCAGTTAATTTCAAAGAATCCATTCTAGAATTACCATATGTTTCCAAGTGCCAACTCGATGGAGAAGCTAAGGTCGTTGATGATGGCACTAATGAACCAGTTCAAGAGGCCATAAACGGAGGGCAACTAGAAGTGGAAGGAGGTGGAAATGTGATTAAATTACAGCCATGTCTTGAAATTGAGAGCAAATTTAGTTGGGAAGCGGATGTGGGTCAAACGAAGTCCGTATAAGCAAGCATGGAGGATCTTCTGAGTTCTAACTCCATTGATCAAGTTCTTTCTTTTAGTGTTTTCATCCTATAGGTTGCCACAGATGTAACGCTTGATGTTGATATTCCATCAGACTTATTCGATGTTCCCATGACAAGGCATTCTATGGAGTTGAAGTTGCAACTGTTTGACACAAGATGGAAGAACTGGAAGAGACATTTGGTGCAACTTGTTCCAAAAGATTTTGATGATCGGTTTGTGTTAGTCTTTAATATAGGTGGTTATGTTAATGAACGGATACTTATATGGGCATTATAGTAAATATGTTTAATATGCAAACTATTTATTGAATGATCAAGTATATTTCGGAAATTTAAAATCCCACTGAGTGTTTTCTGGCACTTAGCCCATTTATTTTTCATAATATTTTCAGGTATTTGATGATGGCTGACGGCTGATGTGGACCAATGGGGACTTCCTATTTCATTGACCACTTTTATGATTTCTATGATTATGTGTACTAGTGGTCAATAAGTATGAACAATTTTATGCTTCAGCTTTATGATCATGAAACATTTAACTATTTTATGGACATTTGTGAATATTGTAGTCTTGGGCACATTTCAAATGTTGATTGTTGGATTTTGACTAGTCTTAGTTCCAGGTTTGATGGATTATTGAATGGTAAACGCCTATGTGCGTGGATATTTTGAATATTTTAAACAAAATGCTGCCCAAATTTTTATAACTAAAGAAAATTATTTATTTTGAATTGGGAAAATTTTATCGTCATTTCTTTTGGTTGCGTGTTTTCGTAGCATATGGGCCTTCGGGTTCTTATCACTACATGTGGTATCAGAGCGGGTGATAAAGGCTTTATCACTGCTATATTTCTCTCATTTTAATATTTAACTCGTGTCATGCCTACAAGTGTATAAGCATATAAATTTTGATAGGATGATACGAGGTCGATCCACAGGGAATGAGAATTAAGACTCGATAATGCAAGTACCAGGACGATAGTTTGGCAAATTATCTAGATGATGCTTAAATGAGAGTTGGTTTTTATCCACAATACCAAAATATAAACTTAAGAGATCAAATACCAAACAACAACAACTTTAAACAACAATTTGAAAACTAGAATAACAATGCAAGAAATCAAGATCTAAAAAGGAAATGATTCAGAATAACAAGTTAAAAACAAGACTCTAGGACATAGATATACAATGCTACTCTTGAACATACAACAAGGGTATTCCCAACAATCATGCTTCGTTCAACGATAGAAAGACCACGAATATAGTAAGAGCATCTCTCGAATATCTCTTAAATTGCGAATGTGACAAGGATGACTATCACTAATACATTCCAAGGTCACACCTACCAAAGTCTCAAAGGGCTCACATTTTCTTCCACATATTCGATATTCAATGAAGAGTACAAATACATGGATTCAATCCATACATGCTTATGATCACGGGATGCGCAAGATGCAAGTAAATCATACATTTGATGTCAAATGAAGGCCACTCAAACAACACCATTCAAGAACTAGCATGTATTAGAATCTTAACAGAGCATAATCATAGATAAAACCCTTATCAAGAACAAGATTCACATTGTTTCTCGACATCCTAGAGCCCTAAGGGCTCTAGCCTACCATATTTAAAATAACATCAAGAACAAAGAAAAAAGCAACAAAACCCATTCTAAGAACAAGAGTAGAGAATGAAAGAGAAGATAAAACCAAATGTAGAACCCTCTTCTTCAATCCCTTAGCTTGAATCCTCAAGATGGATGGTTGTTTCTTCCACTTCTTCTTGATCTTCTTGTGCTTCTAAAAATCCCCAAGTTCTTATGTTTGATAGTGTATTTTTGAGTGAGAGTTGAATTGTTTGAACTCTCCCCAAGTTATATCATATAGTGGACCTATAATGGGATGCCAAAAGTAAAAAGTAGGATTCGTCAGTCTTGAGCGCGACCCTGAGAGACTCGTGCCTAGGGGTTGAGTTTGGAACAAAGGAAAACACGTTCCTAAAGGCGCTAAAAATCGGGATGGTGGGTCGCGCCCGGGGGCCGTGGTATAGAGGGCCCTGGGCGCGATCCCCCCTTGTGCTCGCGTCCAGAGACCGTGCCCGGAGGGGTCTGCACCACGATCCCTTGATGGATCACGCCTCTAGGCCGTATCTAGGCCTCTTGTTTTTTAGCTCCTGAAGGGCTCTGCACTGCGACCTTTTGGTTGAGTTCGGAGGCCGTGTCTGCATGCGTTGTGATGCCGGACCAAGGAAACTCATGTTACTTGGTTGAGTTTGAGCCCAACACTTGCTTTTCTTCATCTTTTCTTGTCTTGTGCAGCCTATGTTGATCACAATCCCAATTCAACTTTAATTTTCATTGTATTAACCCAAAAATTCTTGTATTGGCCACATGGAATAAAACTAAAGATAAAAACGATATTTACATTATTTACAACATTATATACTTAAAACCTATTGCATTTATAACTAAATACAATAAAAAATGAGAGTAAATTAGACACTCATCAACTCCCCCAAACTTAAGCAATTGTTTGTCCCTAAACAATAACAAGAGAAGCGGGCAAATTTTTTGATGAAATAGAATCCAAGATGATAATTGCTTAAAATCAAAGAACTAGGAATGCAAAGATAATATTGACAATCAGAACTAAACAAGAACATTAAGATCATCATGATACAATTATCAAAGTACAAGCTCTCACATGGGTCAAAGAACACTCACTCTCGAGTGTATAGACTAGTGTATCCGCTCAAGGTCAAGAGTGCATTAGAATCCTACCATAAGCTTGCAAAGTGACTATCATTTCCACTACTTCATGTGTGTTCTCAAAAAAAAATTATTAAGGTCTTTCTGGTTGTATTGAAGGGTTTTTGGAAAGTTAGGAATACATTTGGCTAAGTGGCTTTCCAAAAATATCAAATTCTTTTCATTACCAAGCAAGTAGAACTACACAAGTTCTCTTCTACCCTTTTTAATTCACAACCCAATCTCTTTAAGATTTTTCCAAATTTTTATCATCATTTCATACTCTTTATGTTAGTGAACATAATGCAACAATATCTCTTTTCTTCTTTCCTTAAGAATTTGCAATTCTATTCTAGATATTCCACTTCTTTTTGTTCTTTTAACTACTAGAGTACTTCAACAAGACTACCTTTCTCCAATTAAAAGATTCTTCAAAAGTTTCAATGAAAGACTTAACTCAAATCTTTTGTTGATTTCATTCCCAACCCAACATAATCCAGAAGACATTTCAAGGCTCAAAAAGGGCTCACAAGGGATTCAATTTCTATTGGAAGGTATAAATTTGGATGAAATGAGGTCAAACAACAAATGGCCTTAAATCCTTTTCAAGAAATCAAACTCACAGTTATAGCCTCAACTAAGTCACAATACAAGTTCTAGAGGAAAACAAGTGCACTAAAGAAGACCATTAATCACTCATCAAAGAAGAGATTACATTTGTGTAATCTTTGGATCAAAATCTTTCGACGATAAGTTTTTCCATCAATAATTGTACTTTTGAGATACAAAGAAAAACCCGTTTATATCATCATGCTATAATATCTTGTCTTTTATCAACATTTAAAAAAAAATTCATAATAACCACATCATCATCAAAGATTTATACTTTAATCAAAATATCCCCACAACTCCTCTCATGTTTCAAGGACATACAATTATTTAAATTTTAAACATCCCCAAGCCACATATCATAAGGCATTTGAGCAAAAATATAGATAAAGCACCACATATTCATAAAGCAAAATGACATGCAATATAGTATCCATACATGTCCCTCTCCAAACAATCCATAATAAAAACTAAATATCCTAACATAATCCAAATAATAAATATGCATAAAGTGTCTGAAAACATAAACTACTAGGCAATTGTTCAAAGAAAGTGATAAAATGAGCAGAAAAGACCCTTGCCACCATACTCTCTCCCCCTCCCCCAAAATTATTTTGATCCAATTGAGGAAATAAGTTTAGAGGCAAAAAGGTGGTGACAAGGGTCACTAACAGCTGCTTAGTGGGGTGTATGGTGAGAAGACTGATGTAGGAACTGCTGTGAAGAGGAGAATGGCATGAACTGTGAGAACTGGAACTGCTGATATTGCTGGGCGGAGGAAGACGTCATGAATTGACGTATCTGGAAATACTGAAACTGCTGGAACGATGAGGATGCCATGAATTGTGCAGCCTGAAACTGCTGCATCGACTGGAAGGGTTGATGCTGCTGCTGCCGGGGCTGGTAGGACTGAAAAGGAGTGAGCTGCTGCTGGTGCTGGGATGGCATGTACATCTACTGCTGTGACCTTGATCCGGTACTCATCCCTCGAAAAAGTCCAGTGAGGTCCTGCAGCTCTGATCTAATCGAGCCTATGTCTTCCTGTAGGCTCCTAATGTCACCCTTGATGCCCGTAAATCTCTCATCAATGTCAGTCCATATGGTATTCAATCTGTCATCAACACTGGACTGTATCTGACCTAGTCGGCCATGCATATCAGCACGGATCATCGAACCTTACATACATATCCTGTGTCAAGGTCCCGAATTGGTCTTACACATTAGTCCTCCAGTTTTGCAATGAGTCATCAATGGAGGTCATCCACCCTTCTAACAAGTCAAAGCGGCCAGCAATTTGTTTCTCAATGTAGTGCCGTCCTCGTCTGAAATTGGCATTGGATGGTCCCTCTCCAGCATCATGTCCTCCCCCTTCTGGTCGCTCATCTATAGCAGCTCTGATGCCCCTAGGAAGTCTCGCAACTCTTATAGCCTCAAGGTGAGTCGGTGTTTCCATCATCTAGTTTTCTCATTCTTGGAAATTAGATATATGCGTAAGAGCCGGATTTGGTAATGGGAAGTTTCCTCCTGCTCTCATGGACAGAAGATAGCTGGTCATGTCGGAGGTGAGCATCTTCATGTTTCTCAAATAGAGGATGCTCAAGAGTTTCGATCCAAGACTCTCTTGGTACTCATCCAAGTTAATGTGGAAATGCTCGGCTATTGGGGTGATCAATCCCCCAATGCAAATCCAGCTGATGTCGATGTGAGACTACCTATAAATCTGCTCTAGAAAGAATGCACCAAAGTTCAAGTGGACGGCATTCAACATGGCCCATAGTGCAAAAAGTTCTGTCATCCTCAACTCACTGTTCTCTCTCTGGCAAAAACTAAAGATGCTAGAATGCGGTGTAGATATCTGAAGACGGGGTTAGGCATGGTAGATACCTTGGTACTACTAGAGTGATACTTCTCAGTGTCAGACTCCGTAAGGTAGAAGAGTCAATAGGCATAGTCCTTATCGTATATGTGTGGAGCATGGTAGATACCGTCTTCAAGAGTACAAAAGATTTGGTTGATTTGGTCAATCGTGAGAGCTCTATCCTCATAACCCATCCTGAAAGTGCACTTTATGGGCCCTCTCTTAGCCATCCTCTTGACGTCTAATGTACTCAACACCTCCTTCACCAAAAGGGGGTAGGTCTTTATTTCTGTCTTTAGAGCCTGTAGCCAGCCAATCCTGTCCAGAAGTGTCCAAACGTCATTCCTGATCCCAAGAAAATCTGTGGCGGTGGGAGACATAAATCTTGTAGCTGCCACGCTCAATGGAAATAGTCTATCCCAGTTTGTTCTATGCTCCGCCTCTGTAAAGTGAATTTCATATGTCATGGGATCATCTATCCCGAGGTGTTCTTCTGCCTCATCTTCTTGTTCTATTTCGGGGTGGGTCGGATTCGGGCTCTTCTCTCCTTGTAAACTTCCTTCCTCTTCTTGGTGCCATTGTTTGTGTGTTTGAGATATGGTACCTGAGAAAAACAAAATTAATCCATAAGACATAGGGGCATAAACCAACTTGAGGTTTCAAAGTATATGATAAAATCCAACACACTTCCTCAATTAACTCTGTTGAACCAAACTCCTCAATGTAGCATTTATACCCCTTGCTCTCATGAAGTAAATGTTAAATTTTCCAAGATACCAACTCAATAATACAATCTGATAGCACACATAGCTCAATGCAAGGCCTCATTCCAAATATGACAATATCCAAAGGAAAAACAAAACATATATGTGTTCCAAAATGAATCATCATTCACACAAGACAAAGTGGGTTCGATAGTTTGGTACAAATGCCCTCAGATAAAATATGACAAAATCAAAAGTATAGGACCAAGTCAAAAAAAGGTGCTTCAACACCATCAATGAACAACAATGCTTGTTTCCAATGGTTTTATTGGGTAGAGATTATATCAACCCATATCAATCCCAAGTTAAAGATTTAGACAAGAGAGGCTTCAATTACATATGACAATATCGACAACAAAGAGCCCCCTCTTTCCTAAACAGCATTAAAGTAATCTTTAGCATGTAAATTCCCATTAAAAACCAATATTTTTGCACCAATCATCTAACATTCAAATCTCCCCAAATTATAAATTTAATTCTCAATTATCAAACCAATTAGGAGATGATATAGGCTCATTGTGCAAGAATGAAATAACAACATCAAACAATAGAGCAAGGGTCCCAATATCATGTAATGGCATACAAATTATTTGACAAATTGAGCTTCCATGCCCCATTCCAACAATCTCAACATGAACCCAAGCAAAATGCACCAAAATACAACATTCTATAAACCAAAATTGGCATATATTTCCACATGTTACCATAATGTACTTCATCATAATGGTCTAAGTGCAATCATCGTGTGCATTCACCCTCATTTGAGCAATAATGGGGACAAAAACAAGAAAATAATGTGAAAAATCAAGGTTACCATTTCAACACCTATATCATACTTATGCTACCATTTCCATATTCCTTAAAATGTAAGCACAATTTAAGGAAGATTCATGAAATTTTCGTTCATTCTATTTCTAGGGCATACAACATGAATTTTTCCCCAAATTTCTCAAAATATGAACAATAGAACTATAGAATTCATGCTAGAGTATAATGTAAGTGGAATCATGGAGGAATTTAGAGGACTTACCTTGCTTCTTGAGGGAAGAGGATGAAAATCGTGTGTGAGAGTGAGTGAGAGTGAGTAAAATGAGTAAAAATGAAGAGAAGAGGGTTTAAAACCTGTTTGCCAGCGAGGTGTGATCCCTGGCCCTCTCGCGTCTGTAGCCCGCGTCTCGGGTGGTCTACACCTCGACCCCAGCCAGCTCGCGTTCGATGCCCACATTCGGGCTGAAGAAAATCAGGCTACAGAAGGCCTTTGCACCACGAGCCTAACTCGTGTCCCGAGCCTGCGTGCGGAGTCCTCTGGGGCGCAACCCCTGTGCTGGTCGCGCCATGAGCTCGCGTTTCATTATGCTTCATTTTTAATTCTCTTTTCAACACTTATTCCCCTTTCCCCCCAATTCTAAATCCCTGCGAAAATATTTCACTCACACTAGGCACTCATTAGGATCAATCCCTCATATAGTTACACAAAATCAACACAAAATTAATTAGACAAGCAAAACCAAAATAGACCAAAATAAGAAAATAAAATAACAGAATTAAAAACAATTCGGTTGCCTCCCAACTAGCGCTTAATTTAACATCGTGAGCTCGACAGGATATGGTCTTCAAACATCTTTTAAATGGAGTACAAACACTCCGGCTTGTTCCTCCGTATTGTAGAATCTTTTCACACGTTGTCCATTAATAACAAAGAGATTTTCCATCCTTGGCCTGCAATTCCACCGCCACACTCTAAAAAATCCTTGAGATCAAATAAGCACCTCCCCACTTGGTCTTGAGCTTCCCAGGAAACAACTTTAATCTTGAGTTGAATAGCAATACGACATCTCTCGGTGCAAGTTCTTTCTTTCTCAAGAACTTGTCGTGGTAGAGTTTGGTCCTCATTTTGTAGATGGAGGAGTTTTCGAAGGCCTCCAGTCTAAATTCATCGATTTCATTTAACCGAAAAATTCTTTCTTTTCCCCCCATCTCGAAGTCAAGGTTGAGATTCTTGGTTGCCCAATAAGCTTTGTGAGTGAGCTCAATTGGAAGGTAACAAGACTTCCCAAAAACCATTTGATAGGGAGACATTCCCAATGGAGTCTTGTAGGCCGTTCTATAGGCCCATAATGCTTCATCGAGGTGGCTCGCCCAATCTTTTCCGTTTGTTTTCACCACCTTTTGGAGAAATTGTTTCACTTCTTGATTTACAAGCTCGGCTTTCCCATTTGCTTGTGGGTGGTAAGGAGTCGTCACCTTGTGTTTTACTCCATGTCAAGCTAGGAGGCTAGCCATCCACTTATTGCAAAAGTGGGTGCCTCCGTCACTTATCAAAGCTCGTAGTACTCCGAATCTTGTAAGAATATTCCTTTGAAGGAATTTTAGCATAACTCTCGAGTCATTAGTCTTTGTAGGAATGGCCTTGATCCATCTTAATAGATAGTCCACTACAAGAAGGATATAGAGATTTCCTTCGGAGGCCACAAAGGGGCCCATGAAGTCAATCCCCCAAACATCAAATAGTTTAACTTCAACAATGGCGCTCATCGGCACTTCATCCTTTTTTGAAATTGACAACATCTTTTGGCATTTTTCACACCCCTTCACAAACTCACCACAATCTTTGAACAAGGAGGGCCAATAGAACTCGCTTTGTAGAATCTTTCTTGCGGTTCTATTGGATGCAAAATGGCATCCACAAGGTGAATTGTGGCATGCCTTAAGAATTTCGCTCCATTCTTCCTCCGGTACACATCTTATAAGCATGGAATTGGCACATCTTCGAAAGAGTTACAGCTCATCCCATATATAGAATTTAAGATCATGGAAGAATTTCTTCCTTTGATAGCTCTCCATCTCCACGGGCACTACTTTGGCAACAAGATAGTTGACAATATCCGCAAACCATGGGACTTTTATCGATGCTGACATTATTCTCTTGTCAGGAAAGCTTTCATTTATTAGCCATGTGATCTCCTCCTGTCCTTTCACGTGCTCCAACCGGGACAAATGATCTACCACCACATTCTTGCATCCTTTTCTATCTCAGATCTCCATATCGGATTCTTTGAAAAGCAGAATCCATCTTATAAGCCTTGGCTTTGTATCTTTCTTTACAAAAAGATGCCTCAAGACGGCGTGATCGGTGTGTGCAATAGTTCAGACCCTAATTAGATAGGGCCTAAACTTGTCGAATGTGTATACTACCGCCAAGAGCTCCCTCTCTGTGGTCGTGTAGTTGATTTGGGCTGGATCCAACGTTCTACTTCCATAGTTGTAATACCCGAGCTTCTTACAATTCACTAGTTGTTATGATTTATGTGCTTTATATATTTCATATATGTTTATTTTTAGATCAAGTTATAATTATATAAGTATATGTGTCAATTTGACTATGCTTATTTATTTATTTGATATAAGTTAATGATTTATAGATTTAAAGTTTGACTAATACAAGAGACGATATATATAATAAATAGAACAAAGTATATGTGTGTTAAAGGATATACACGCACATTAATTAAGAAATGAAGGGTGTGGCATAAATTATCTAGATGGATCAATTAAATGAATATAGAGATGACAAATTATTTTGTGGCTACACGTGGTCTTCAAAGAATGATAGGTGTAAGGCTATAATTCCATGATGTATACTATCAATACACAAGTATATAAGAATTGTAGTGTACAGTTTTTAGATAATTATATAGGAATAATAGTGTAGTCATTAGGTTAAAAATAAAATAAATATAGTACGAGTTATTTATTGGCAATTGAGCTAAGATAAAAATAGAAATCTTGTGCGGATTGATGAGGTTAGTGTTCTACTGAAACGTTTAAGTGTGTTATTAATTTAGTTTTACATTTTTGTTGCAATTATGAAGGAAAGAGGATCCTGTGTAGTATCTCTATATTGTAAATTTATTTTCAATGGAGTTTTAGAACAATTTTGAATTATTTCGACTGATTCTAATAGTATTTAGATAGTTCGATTGTATAGAACAAAAATTAGCAAGAGCAGATTAATTTATTTGTCAATCAAGTAATTTATGGAATAATGGTTATTTGTTAATTTCTTAGCTAATAAAGTTGATTTATCCTCATAAATATTAGGAAAAGTAAATCAATTATTTCTATTACATATATATCAATTTAGGAATGCATAGTGTTAATTTAATAATAAATATAATTTCTATTTGCAATTTCATTGGTGTACCTAATCATAATTTCTATTATTTTGCCAACTATTCGAAAATACTAGTGAATTCAAAATTGGAATATTTTTGTTATATTTTGAATTATGTAACGATAATTAGAAGTCATAGCAGTATGAATCAAGATTTTAATTTATTGTTACATATTGACTAATAACTTATGCATAAATTTATGGTGTATTGTAATTAGATATTCTTGAGCAAGCGTACAATTTAGGATTTCAAATATTTTAAGCTCTCGACTCAATCGAGGTAAGTAGAAATTCATCCTCAACTACAATGCATGAACATAATATTATTGGACTATTTGTTTATTATTTATTATTTATTATTTATTATTGTGTTATAGTGTATGATTATGTGATGCAATATATCTGTGGTATTATATTTCTTTGCATTAAATATTTTGTACATGAGCACGAGCATATGCATGCATGTCATGTAGATATTGTCGAGGCTGAATGCATGAAATGGTTTTGAGAGAGAGAAAATGTTTTGTTTGGGATTGGTCACCACCAGCCCGTATTGTGCTGTGTTGATATTTGTGCCTCGAGTGGGATGACTTCCATGTGGGATCAAAGGGAACAGGCAGGGGGCGTGTCCCTTGGGGTCCAGGGAGGATGGTCCACTTCGACTGCACGTTTGAGGTGATGAGTGGCTGATGTGGGATGACTTTCATGTGGGATCAAAGGGAACAGGCAGGGGGCGTGTCCCTTGGGGTCCAGGAAGGATGAGCCACATGAGTGCACTAATCACATTTTGGCCAAGTGATATTGATTATATTGTGAGTTCATGACTCATGTTGGTGTCTGGTGAAGGGAGCCAAGTTCCTAAACGTTAAAAATGATTTTGAGATGGCATGAAAGGATTTTATACACGAGCATCTCACATTTGTGGTGTGTTATGTCTTGCACGTGTTGTGATGCCAATGAGCATGCATGTGCATGATTTCTGCTTACTGAGCTTTAGCTCATGTAGTCCATGCATTGTAGGTGAAAGTGGTAAAGTGTGGTGCATCAATGCATGGATGATTAGAGCTCTGACAAGTTCTGAGAAGTGTATACATGGATGACGACCTGTGAGGAGGGCAAGGACTTATTTTATTATATTTTGTTGCTTAGATGTCATAGGTTTGAATTCAAATTTATCTATATATTCTTAGAATATTTCTACAAAGAAAGCTATAATTTCTTCATACTCTTTAGTAAATTATAATTTACAATTACTGACCACTTTACATGCACCACATGTTAATCTATAATTTTTTTTTAATGTGAACACTTTTTAATAGATAATACATATTTCTATTTTTGAAAGAGACGTCTCAACCGCATTATTACATTACTTTATATTTTACATTTATTTTATTGGGGCGGGTGTTACAGAGTGGTATCAGAGCGCGGTTATGATTCTGTAGACTATTCATGTATACAAGCTCAGAACTTGTGAAGAGTAACCTTGCTTTTTTTATTTTTATACCATTTGGTGTGGTGTATTTTGTTAGACTTATTTTGTGATTAATGCTAAAAATTTATTAATTATTAGAGATTTTGACATTTTGTATTAAGAAGTTCGTCATGCTGTTTACTTGTGATTTATGTATGTAGGAAAAAAAAAATTCGTCTAATGTGCATTTAAATATATATAATAGTACTTCTAGAAAAATGTTTGTCAATGGTTAGGAAATGCAATTCGAGTTTCTATTGAATAATGATAAATAAATTTCTTAATTTATCATCTTGCAATAGTTCAATATACTCAGTTAAATTTTGATAGTTTTGATCTTCGGATGTAAAGAATATTAATGCTTAAAATTTACTCCTCTTAGGAATTAATTGATGAAGTTACAGAAATTGATCACGTGTATGTACCACATAAAAAAAAAATGCAATAACCTTACTTCCCTCTAGAAAGAACTAGATCACAATATTTAGTAAAAAATAAATGATAGATTATGTCGTACATAATTTTTGGTGCATGCGAACTTTCAACTTATGTGGCTAAATGATTTCTTACGTCTTTGATCAACATTACCTTTGCTAATACATATAACAATGTGTCTAGAAAGATATATTAGCTTGAGGTGAGTATACACGACTGTATATTAGAGAGCGGAATAATAGTTGTAAGTCTTCAACCTTTTAAGAGATGAATAAAATAATAAAAGAATGGTAAAAAAAAAAAAAAGACATAAGAATAGTCATTGAAAACTTGCCAACATATGTGTGCATGCTTTGACATTTTAATTTGGGTATATATATATATATATATATAGTATGATTGTTGTGTTAAGGAAACTAACGTTATGAACTTTGAAAGTAAATGTATAAATATATAGTTTTGTCTGCGTCTGTATATATGTATATGTTAATGCAGAGCATGCCATTATATAACATATACGTGTGTTATTTGCTAATTCAGGTGGTTGACTTTTATATTACTCTCTAATGCAAATAATTTCATATGAGAATTGTTTTAAAAAAAAATGTTACCATGAGCACCAGCACTCTGAAGTCTTAAGAGAATAATTTATATATATCCAGTTTGAGTAGATAACAAACTAACTCAAATGTTCTGATCATGTTAATAGAATAAAATTTCGAGGACGAAATTTTTTAAGAAGGGGTGAATGTAATACCCGAGCTTCTTACAATTCACTAGTTGTTATGATTTATGTGCTTTATATATTTCATATATGTTTATTTTTAGATCAAGTTATAATTATATAAGTATATGTGTCAATTTGACTATGCTTATTTATTTATTTGATATAAGTTAATGATTTATAGATTTAAAGTTTGACTAATACAAGAGACGATATATATAATAAATAGAACAAAGTATATGTGTGTTAAAGGATATACACGCACATTAATTAAGAAATGAAGGGTGTGGCATAAATTATCTAGATGGATCAATTAAATGAATATAGAGATGACAAATTATTTTGTGGCTACACGTGGTCTTCAAAGAATGATAGGTGTAAGGCTATAATTCCATGATGTATACTATCAATACACAAGTATATAAGAATTGTAGTGTACAGTTTTTAGATAATTATATAGGAATAATAGTGTAGTCATTAGGTTAAAAATAAAATAAATATAGTACGAGTTATTTATTGGCAATTGAGCTAAGATAAAAATAGAAATCTTGTGCGGATTGATGAGGTTAGTGTTCTACTGAAACGTTTAAGTGTGTTATTAATTTAGTTTTACATTTTTGTTGCAATTATGAAGGAAAGAGGATCCTGTGTAGTATCTCTATATTGTAAATTTATTTTCAATGGAGTTTTAGAACAATTTTGAATTATTTCGACTGATTCTAATAGTATTTAGATAGTTCGATTGTATAGAACAAAAATTAGCAAGAGCAGATTAATTTATTTGTCAATCAAGTAATTTATGGAATAATGGTTATTTGTTAATTTCTTAGCTAATAAAGTTGATTTATCCTCATAAATATTAGGAAAAGTAAATCAATTATTTCTATTACATATATATCAATTTAGGAATGCATAGTGTTAATTTAATAATAAATATAATTTCTATTTGCAATTTCATTGGTGTACCTAATCATAATTTCTATTATTTTGCCAACTATTCGAAAATACTAGTGAATTCAAAATTGGAATATTTTTGTTATATTTTGAATTATGTAACGATAATTAGAAGTCATAGCAGTATGAATCAAGATTTTAATTTATTGTTACATATTGACTAATAACTTATGCATAAATTTATGGTGTATTGTAATTAGATATTCTTGAGCAAGCGTACAATTTAGGATTTCAAATATTTTAAGCTCTCGACTCAATCGAGGTAAGTAGAAATTCATCCTCAACTACAATGCATGAACATAATATTATTGGACTATTTGTTTATTATTTATTATTTATTATTTATTATTGTGTTATAGTGTATGATTATGTGATGCAATATATCTGTGGTATTATATTTCTTTGCATTAAATATTTTGTACATGAGCACGAGCATATGCATGCATGTCATGTAGATATTGTCGAGGCTGAATGCATGAAATGGTTTTGAGAGAGAGAAAATGTTTTGTTTGGGATTGGTCACCACCAGCCCGTATTGTGCTGTGTTGATATTTGTGCCTCGAGTGGGATGACTTCCATGTGGGATCAAAGGGAACAGGCAGGGGGCGTGTCCCTTGGGGTCCAGGGAGGATGGTCCACTTCGACTGCACGTTTGAGGTGATGAGTGGCTGATGTGGGATGACTTTCATGTGGGATCAAAGGGAACAGGCAGGGGGCGTGTCCCTTGGGGTCCAGGAAGGATGAGCCACATGAGTGCACTAATCACATTTTGGCCAAGTGATATTGATTATATTGTGAGTTCATGACTCATGTTGGTGTCTGGTGAAGGGAGCCAAGTTCCTAAACGTTAAAAATGATTTTGAGATGGCATGAAAGGATTTTATACACGAGCATCTCACATTTGTGGTGTGTTATGTCTTGCACGTGTTGTGATGCCAATGAGCATGCATGTGCATGATTTCTGCTTACTGAGCTTTAGCTCATGTAGTCCATGCATTGTAGGTGAAAGTGGTAAAGTGTGGTGCATCAATGCATGGATGATTAGAGCTCTGACAAGTTCTGAGAAGTGTATACATGGATGACGACCTGTGAGGAGGGCAAGGACTTATTTTATTATATTTTGTTGCTTAGATGTCATAGGTTTGAATTCAAATTTATCTATATATTCTTAGAATATTTCTACAAAGAAAGCTATAATTTCTTCATACTCTTTAGTAAATTATAATTTACAATTACTGACCACTTTACATGCACCACATGTTAATCTATAATTTTTTTTTAATGTGAACACTTTTTAATAGATAATACATATTTCTATTTTTGAAAGAGACGTCTCAACCGCATTATTACATTACTTTATATTTTACATTTATTTTATTGGGGCGGGTGTTACAGAGTGGTATCAGAGCGCGGTTATGATTCTGTAGACTATTCATGTATACAAGCTCAGAACTTGTGAAGAGTAACCTTGCTTTTTTTATTTTTATACCATTTGGTGTGGTGTATTTTGTTAGACTTATTTTGTGATTAATGCTAAAAATTTATTAATTATTAGAGATTTTGACATTTTGTATTAAGAAGTTCGTCATGCTGTTTACTTGTGATTTATGTATGTAGGAAAAAAAAAATTCGTCTAATGTGCATTTAAATATATATAATAGTACTTCTAGAAAAATGTTTGTCAATGGTTAGGAAATGCAATTCGAGTTTCTATTGAATAATGATAAATAAATTTCTTAATTTATCATCTTGCAATAGTTCAATATACTCAGTTAAATTTTGATAGTTTTGATCTTCGGATGTAAAGAATATTAATGCTTAAAATTTACTCCTCTTAGGAATTAATTGATGAAGTTACAGAAATTGATCACGTGTATGTACCACATAAAAAAAAAATGCAATAACCTTACTTCCCTCTAGAAAGAACTAGATCACAATATTTAGTAAAAAATAAATGATAGATTATGTCGTACATAATTTTTGGTGCATGCGAACTTTCAACTTATGTGGCTAAATGATTTCTTACGTCTTTGATCAACATTACCTTTGCTAATACATATAACAATGTGTCTAGAAAGATATATTAGCTTGAGGTGAGTATACACGACTGTATATTAGAGAGCGGAATAATAGTTGTAAGTCTTCAACCTTTTAAGAGATGAATAAAATAATAAAAGAATGGTAAAAAAAAAAAAAAGACATAAGAATAGTCATTGAAAACTTGCCAACATATGCGTGCATGCTTTGACATTTTAATTTGGGTATATATATATATATATATATAGTATGATTGTTGTGTTAAGGAAACTAACGTTATGAACTTTGAAAGTAAATGTATAAATATATAGTTTTGTCTGCGTCTGTATATATGTATATGTTAATGCAGAGCATGCCATTATATAACATATACGTGTGTTATTTGCTAATTCAGGTGGTTGACTTTTATATTACTCTCTAATGCAAATAATTTCATATGAGAATTGTTTTAAAAAAAAATGTTACCATGAGCACCAGCACTCTGAAGTCTTAAGAGAATAATTTATATATATCCAGTTTGAGTAGATAACAAACTAACTCAAATGTTCTGATCATGTTAATAGAATAAAATTTCGAGGACGAAATTTTTTAAGAAGGGGTGAATGTAATACCCGAGCTTCTTACAATTCACTAGTTGTTATGATTTATGTGCTTTATATATTTCATATATGTTTATTTTTAGATCAAGTTATAATTATATAAGTATATGTGTCAATTTGACTATGCTTATTTATTTATTTGATATAAGTTAATGATTTATAGATTTAAAGTTTGACTAATACAAGAGACGATATATATAATAAATAGAACAAAGTATATGTGTGTTAAAGGATATACACGCACATTAATTAAGAAATGAAGGGTGTGGCATAAATTATCTAGATGGATCAATTAAATGAATATAGAGATGACAAATTATTTTGTGGCTACACGTGGTCTTCAAAGAATGATAGGTGTAAGGCTATAATTCCATGATGTATACTATCAATACACAAGTATATAAGAATTGTAGTGTACAGTTTTTAGATAATTATATAGGAATAATAGTGTAGTCATTAGGTTAAAAATAAAATAAATATAGTACGAGTTATTTATTGGCAATTGAGCTAAGATAAAAATAGAAATCTTGTGCGGATTGATGAGGTTAGTGTTCTACTGAAACGTTTAAGTGTGTTATTAATTTAGTTTTACATTTTTGTTGCAATTATGAAGGAAAGAGGATCCTGTGTAGTATCTCTATATTGTAAATTTATTTTCAATGGAGTTTTAGAACAATTTTGAATTATTTCGACTGATTCTAATAGTATTTAGATAGTTCGATTGTATAGAACAAAAATTAGCAAGAGCAGATTAATTTATTTGTCAATCAAGTAATTTATGGAATAATGGTTATTTGTTAATTTCTTAGCTAATAAAGTTGATTTATCCTCATAAATATTAGGAAAAGTAAATCAATTATTTCTATTACATATATATCAATTTAGGAATGCATAGTGTTAATTTAATAATAAATATAATTTCTATTTGCAATTTCATTGGTGTACCTAATCATAATTTCTATTATTTTGCCAACTATTCGAAAATACTAGTGAATTCAAAATTGGAATATTTTTGTTATATTTTGAATTATGTAACGATAATTAGAAGTCATAGCAGTATGAATCAAGATTTTAATTTATTGTTACATATTGACTAATAACTTATGCATAAATTTATGGTGTATTGTAATTAGATATTCTTGAGCAAGCGTACAATTTAGGATTTCAAATATTTTAAGCTCTCGACTCAATCGAGGTAAGTAGAAATTCATCCTCAACTACAATGCATGAACATAATATTATTTGACTATTTGTTTATTATTTATTATTTATTATTTATTATTGTGTTATATTGTATGATTATGTGATGCAATATATCTGTGGTATTATATTTCTTTGCATTAAATATTTTGTACATGAGCACAAGCATATGCATGCATGTCATGTAGATATTGTCGAGGCTGAATGCATGAAATGGTTTTGAGAGAGAGAAAATGTTTTGTTTGGGATTGGTCACCACCAGCCCGTATTGTGCTGTGTTGATATTTGTGCCTCGAGTGGGATGACTTCCATGTGAGATCAAAGGGAACAGGCAGGGGGCGTGTCCCTTGGGGTCCAGGGAGGATGGTCCACTTCGACTGCACGTTTGAGGTGATGAGTGGCTGATGTGGGATGACTTTCATGTGGGATCAAAGGGAACAGGCAGGGGGCGTGTCCCTTGGGGTCCAGGAAGGATGAGCCACATGAGTGCACTAATCACATTTTGGCCAAGTGATATTGATTATATTGTGAGTTCATGACTCATGTTGGTGTCTGGTGAAGGGAGCCAAGTTCCTAAACGTTAAAAATGATTTTGAGATGGCATGAAAGGATTTTATACACGAGCATCTCACATTTGTGGTGTGTTATGTCTTGCACGTGTTGTGATGCCAATGAGCATGCATGTGCATGATTTCTGTTTACTGAGCTTTAGCTCATGTAGTCCATGCATTGTAGGTGAAAGTGGTAAAGTGTGGTGCATCAATGCATGGATGATTAGAGCTCTGACAAGTTCTGAGAAGTGTATACATGGATGACGACCTGTGAGGAGGGCAAGGACTTATTTTATTATATTTTGTTGCTTAGATGTCATAGGTTTGAATTCAAATTTATCTATATATTCTTAGAATATTTCTACAAAGAAAGCTATAATTTCTTCATACTCTTTAGTAAATTATAATTTACAATTACTGACCACTTTACATGCACCACATGTTAATCTATAATTTTTTTTTAATGTGAACACTTTTTAATAGATAATACATATTTCTATTTTTGAAAGAGACGTCTCAACCGCATTATTACATTACTTTATATTTTACATTTATTTTATTGGGGCGGGTGTTACAATAGTAGATCACCTGGAATAGTTTGTCCCTCTTTTGACTAAGAACGGCTCCCACCACAATCTCATTTGCATCACACATCACCTAAAATGGCTTGTTCCAATCGGTTGTGATAAGCACAGGTGCCGTGATCAATGCCTTCTTCAAGGTCTCAAAAGCCTGCAAACAACACACATCAAAATCAAACTCAATGGCTTTTTCAAGGAGACGACATAAAGGCTTAGAGACTTTAGAAAAATCTTTAATGAAACGCCTATAAAAACCGGCATGTCCCAAAAAGCTTCTAACTCCCTTTTCATTGATTGGTGGGGGTAGTTTTTTAATTGCAACAACCTTTTCTCGGTCCACCTCAAGACCATCCCTCGACACCTTGTGTCCAAGAACAATTCCATCTCTCACCATGAAGTGGCATTTCTCCCAATTTAGCACAGGATTTGTGTCTTCACACCTCTGCAACACTTGTGGACATCATACACTTTTGAAAAATGGACATTATACACTTCTGAAAAGTGGCGGGTGCATTACACAACCGAAATGGCATCCACCTATATACAAATATGTCATACGGACAAGTAAAGTCGGTCTTTTCTTGGTCCTTGGGAGCAATCATGATTTGATTATACCCCGAGTAACCATCAAGAAAGCAATAAAATTCATGACCCGTCAACCTATCTAGTATTTGATTAATGAAGGGTAAAGGAAAATAATCTTTTCTAGTGTATGCATTCAATGCCATGTAATCTATACTATACACATTCTCCAACCGGTTACTACCCCAGTAGCAGTTTTTTCTTTGTTATCATTCTCAACAATATTCATCCCCTCTTTCTTAGCAACCACTTGGGTAGGACTCACCCATTCACTATCCGAAATAGTAAAAATTATCGCGGCATCTAGCAATTTTAACACCTCTTTTCTAACCACTTCTTGCATAATAGGGTTAAGTCTTTGTTGGTTTTTGCAGTTTATAGTCTTCTTCTAACAAAATTTTATGCATGCATATAGAACAATTTATACCTTTAAGATCGGAAATTGACCACCCTATAGCGCTTTTAAACTTTCTTAACACCCTTAACAATTTATCCAATTGCTCATCCGATAGAAGTGAAGAAATGATTACCGGTTTTTGCTTGCCTTCATCTAGATACGCATACCTCAAGTGTGTAGGTAGGGGCTTCAACTACATGGTTTCCTCATTTGCTTTCGACTCTTCCTTCTTTGATGTTTGGTCCTTGTCTCTCAATGGGAGAAATTTGGGCTTCCTCAAGTACGTTTCCTGAAATGAATTCATCATAGAGACGGAATGACATACACCAATATCATCATTAGATAAAGAATTATAGAAAGAGTTAGAAATGCAAATCTCAAGAGGATCCTTTGGTCCATACATTTCCTCCTCTTCTACACACCCATCCACCATTTGGAGCACCTTGCACTCCTCTATGCCCTTTGCTTCAATGTCGGCATGTTGCATTCTTTTTAGAGGGAGAATGTAACTTTTTCTTAATTCACTCTTAAGGTAAGCTCTCCCTTTTCCACATCAATGAAGGTCTTACCCGTATTTAAGAACGGTCACCCAAGGATGAGGAGAACTTCCACCACAAAGTCAACTAAGAAGATGAACTTGTTAACCTTCACGAGCACGTCTTCTACTACCCTCTTAGGATACATCAAAGATCGATCGGCCATATGAAAGTAAATAGTGGTAGGCTTGATCTCTCCCATTTTCAACTTTGAGAAGAACGAGAGGGGCATCAAGTTTATACTTGCCCCTAGATCACACAAAGCCTTTCGCACATAATTCTCTCCAATGGTGACCTAGATGTTGAAGCTTCCCGGATCTTTCATCTTTGCGGATAACTTCCTTTGTAATAAAGCACTATAATTCTCGGTTAAGTTTATCATCTCATATTCTCCCAACCTTTTCTTCTTTGAAATCACATCCTTCAAGAATTTTGCATAATTCAGCATTTGTTGAAGTGCTTCAACAAGTGGGATGTTGATTTGAACCTTTCTAAAGATGTCAAGGAACCGAGAGAATTGCTCATCACTCTTCACCTTTTGCAACCTTTGCGGGTATGGTATAAGCACTTTGTATTCTTCCATCATTGTCTTTGTTGGTACTTCTTTCTTATTCTCCTTCTCTTGTTCAACACTTTTCTTCAATCTGGGACCCAAGTCCTCTTGACTTTGCCCCCATTCTTTCTTTTCTTCACTTGGTTGCTCATCAACCTTCTTTTGATTTTCCTCTTCATCCGGCATAAAGGGGCCATCATAGGACGTTCCACTCCTCAAGGTAATGGCATTGCATTGATCCTTCGGATTTACAGTTGTATTGCTTAGGAACTTGCCTTGTTGATGTTGGCTTCCAAAGATGGTTACAAATTGTCCCATTTTCTTCTCCAACATGTTGACTTGGTTGCCAATTGCTCCGATGATATTCTCCAACTTTTCTACACGAGTTTGAGATTCACTAATGTACTTCTCCATCTTCCCTATAAATGCCATCAAAAGATCATCCATCTTTGGCTTATTCTTCACATCAATCATGTCATTTGTAACCGAAAAACTGGGAGATGGTTGGATGACATTATTTGGATTACCATAAGACAAGTTCGGATGTTGTGCCTTATCTTACTAACCTTGGTTTCCACCAAATTGACCTCCGTATTGGGGTTTATACCCTGGATTGTATGGCCTATGTTGATTCGAGTAGCCACCTTGGTGCACATAATTAACTTCTTCAAATTGGCTTTGACACGTTTCGGCTTTTGGAGTGGTCAAGGCTTCAATTCTTGAGTTTAGAGTGGACACTTGAACCACCAATAGCTCAAGTGCATCTGAACTCGAGGTGGATGCAACTTTTTTCATGATTTGAACACCCTCTCTTGCCACTGGCCATTAAAATGAATTAGAGGCCATTTTCTCTATGATTCTCATGGCTTTGTCTAGGCCTCTTGCTAATAAGGATCCTCCCGCGGCCGCATCCATTAGTGTTCTCACCTCGGATTTCCTTCCACCATAAAAGATACACACTTGGTGGTCGATTCCAAACCCATGCCCAGGGCACTTTCTTAGCCTCTCTTTAAAGCGTTCCCACGCCTTATACATGCTTTTCTCATCCCATTGCTTGAACACGGTGATGTCACCTTTAAGTTTGAGGGTTTTTCCAGGTGGGAAAAACTTGTGAAGGAACTTTTGTCACCAATGCATCCCATGTTTGGAACGATCCTTGTTCTTGGCTCAACCACCAAGTCTCTGCCTTGTCGCTCAAAGAAAATGGGAAGAGCTAAATTCGAATCGCATCATCCGGGACTTCATTCACCTTTATTATCCTACTATACTCAAGAAACTTACGTATATGCTCATTCGGACCCTCCATTGGTGTTCCTTAGAACGGGTGTTGTTGGATCATGAGTATAAGCGATGTCTTGAACTCAAAATTGTTGGCTTGAATGAGTGGTCCATTGGCCACTCCTTGATTCACGACGGGTTGGAAAAGGTTTTGGATTGGGGCCTCCACTTGTGTATTTTTAGCCTCCTCTTGGGCTCTCAATTGCCCTTGCATAACCTCTAATTGCCTTTGTAATCAGGTAATCATAGGATTTTGAACTGGTGGAAGATTATCCGCCATTCTCCTCCGTCGACATACGTTGCTGTGGTGAACCCTTGCTTTGATTTTTAGATCCAAGTCGATAGTTGGCTCACCTCTTGATCGAGTGTGCATACACTACCTGTCAAAGGACAAAGAAATCAATGTAAATCTTTCAAACAAAAATAAAATAAAATGTCTAAACTAATCCATACAATCGTTATCACAATATTGCATATATCAAATTAATTCACAATTCTCCCGTAACGGCGCCAAAAACTTGATAAAGGCTTTATCACTCCTAAATTTTTCTCATTTTAATATTTAACTCGTGTCATACTGTAATACCCCGAAATATTTTAGAAGGTTTTACTCGACTTATGTTGCCTGAGGGTAATCTAAGAAAGAAGTTGGGTCCCTAAAGGATTCAAATAAAGGAAAATCGCAGCGGGGGAAATCTGTTAAATTTATTTGGACAAAAATTGTTTTAAAAATATGCTCTGATATTTTTCCCGGGCAGATAGATAATATTTCAAGGATCATGCCAAACTTTGAATATTCCAATTTTGAGTTCAAATGAACACTTAGCAAAATTTTAAACTAAAAGGTAATAGATTTGGATAACTAAGGCACATCCGTCATTATCCAATTTTTTTTTCGAAATATTATCCTATTCGTAATTATCCTATTGTTTTTCCATCATTATCTTATTCCATCATTATCCTCTTTCTTTTATTCATTATTATCCTATTTATTTTTCTTCTATAAATAGGAGTTTAAGGTTTCATTTTTCATTCATTTTCAAAATCGAAACGCCAAGCAGCTTCTACAGAAGGTACGTCTCTAGTTTTCTATTTCAATTCTGAAATAGTCCTTTTGAAGGTGTCAACGCGTAGATCACGAATACGTGATTGAAATGATGACACGACGGACGATCACGATGAAAAATCGTCGTGACCGCCGCCAAAAGTCGCCACCACCCCTCAAATCGGTAACTCTTTTGGGTCACCGGATCAAAAAGTGTCTTTAGGGTTTTATGTTCTATGTATATTTATATACATTTTCCATGTTGTCACTTTTTAATTTCGGGTATATTTTGGGTATCCGAATATTAAATTGTAGTCTTTTTCAGATCTATCCTTCATGGATACCCCTATCGTGTTTTTAAGATCAAAAGTTATTCCGTGTCAAAATATAGTATTTTTATTTAAAGTTTCATATTTTTCCAATGGGCAGATCTTGTGGTATGAATTTATTTGTACCGAGTTAATTTTAGGATACGGGTTTGACCACCCCGTATGCCAAAACTTCCAAAATGGTTTTTCTTTATATAAATGCCTTGAGTAAAGTTTTCTTAAGAGTCAAAATATTTTGATGACCCGGGTGTTGCGTATTAAGATAGTAGATATTATAAGATTTACTTCATAGCTAAGAAAGGTTAGATTTTAACCTAATGGTAGTCTTTCATCGAAACTAAGTTGCCGGATAATCTTGTAGACTCAGAAGAAGGAGACTTCTAGTTGAGACCAGAATCAAAATCTAGATCTAGCTATCCAGATCAGATTTTCAGGTGGGTTTTTATTATATAAAATGTATTTTGGGTTATTAAGCCCTGATATTTATAAAATAAATGTAATTGAATATCCAACTCATGACTGTATTTAATGTGCTCTCCTGACTCATGTAAGTCTTACTACTGTTTTTGGTGACGAAACTACAATGGTTCACGATATGGAGCCCCAAGCGTTCTAGGGGAGAGTGGCATGCAATGATGGAAATAAAATGATTTTGTATACATGAAATTCACAATTTTTCTGTTTTAAAAGCTTTCCATGATATGCTTAACATATGATTGGATATTCTGTTTTATAAAATGATTGTGAAGGTTTTTCTCAAAAGTACATACTGAGTGCATTAGTACTTACGCCCAAAATCTTTTCAAATATTTTCAGGATGAGCTGTGGGATGGTGGACGGCTGTGCTAAGGCTGAAGGGCTATCTTTTGATGTATATGTTTCCTTTTCCACTATGGAGTCTAACTAAGAACATGCTTCCTTTTGAGTCTGAATAAATGCGATATGGTCTTTTCTGCTTACTCTGATTACTGCTACGGATTGTTCGGTTCTCTGAATCCTATTTTCTTTATTACTACGGAGTGTTTGGTTCTCCGAATCCAATTTTCTATACTGTTATGGAGTGTTTGGTTCTCCGAATCCCATTTTCTTTATTGTTACGGAGTGTTCGGTTCTCCGAATCCCGTTTACTTTCTGTTCCTGACAGACGAAAGCCTGGCATTTATTTACTTTCCTTATTCAGACAGGCGCAAGCCTGGCTTTACATTGTTTTCCATGTCAAGGCAAAATCCTGGCTTTATATTGCTTTCACGACAGGCGGGAGCCTGGCATCTCTTTACTTCAAGTATTTGGACAGACATCAGTCTGGCCTTTTTCATGCCTAACCCTTTTAACAGTTAACCTTTGAACTGTTATTATTTATATTGAAGTTTGCCTTTGTTATTCTTTCTTGGGTTCATCCTAAGAGTCATGGTATCTGGTTTGAGTCATTTCATATGCTTTAAAAGTGTGGATTGATCCATTTATAGAGGTTATGCTGCCTAAATGTTTAGGGCACTAACCCTATTTATTTGATTGATTCTGTTCAACAACCCCTTCCCCCTTCCCCCAAGTAGCGCACCGGTCCCCTACCCTTCTCCCAGGACTGGGACGTTAAACATGCCTATAAGTGTATAAGCATATAAATGTGGATAGGATGATACGAGGTCGATCCACAGGGAATGAGAATTAAGACTGGATAATGCAAGTACCACGACAATAGATTGGCAAATTATCTAGACGATGCTTAAATGAGAGTTGGTTTTCATCCACAATACCAAAATATAAACTTAAGAGATCAAATACCAAACAACAACAACTTTAAACAACAATTTGAAAACTAGAATAACAATACAAGAAATCAAGATCTAAAGAGGAAATGATTTAGAATAACAAGTTAAAAACAAGACTCTAGGACATGGATACACAATGCTACTCTTGAACATATAGCAAGAGTATTCTCAACAATCATGCTTCGTTCAATGATAGGAAGACCACAAATATAGTAAGAGCATCTCTCGAATATCTCTTAAATTGCGAATGTGACAACGATGACTATCACTAATACATTCCAAGGTCACACCTACCAAAGACTTAAAGGAGTCACATTTCCTTCCACATATTCGACATTCAACGAAGAATACAAATACATGGATTCAATCCATACATGTTTATGATCACGGGATGGGCAAGATGCAAGTGAATCATACATTTGCAATTAAATGAAAGTCACTCAAACAACATCATTTAAGAACTAGCATAGATTAAAATCTTGACAAAGCATAACCATAGATAAAACCCTTATCAAGAAAAAGATTCACATTGTTTCTCCACATCCTAGAGTTCTTGTGTTTGATAGTGTATTTTCGAGTGGGAGTTGAATTGTTTGAACTCTCCCCAAGTTATATCATATAGTGGACCAATAATGGGATGCTAAAGGTTAAAAGTCGGATTCGTCAGTCTTGAGCGTGACCCCGACAGACTCGCGTCTAGGGGTCGAGTTTGGAACAAAGAAAAACACGTTCTTGAAGGGGCTAAAAATCGGACTTGTGGGTTGCCCTTGGGGGCCGTGGTGCAGAGGGCCCGGGGTGCGACCCCCCTGTGCTTGTGCCCGGAGGGATCTGCACCATGACCCCTTGATGGGTCGCGCCTCTGGGCCGCGTCCGAGCCTCTTGTTTTTCAGCCCCTGAAAGGCTCGTCACTACGACCTTTTGGTCGAGCTCGGAGGCCGTGTCTGCATGCGTTGTGATACCAGACCAAGGAAACTTGTGTTTCTCGGTCGAGTTTGAGCCCAACACTTGGTTTTATTCATCTTTTCTTGTCTCGTATGGCTTATGTTGATCACAATCCCAATTCGACTTTAATTCACATTGTATTAACCCGAAAATTCCTGTATTGGCCACATAGAATAAAACTAAAGATAAAAAAGATATTTACATTATTTACAACATTATATACTTAAAACGTATTGCATTTATAACTAAATGCAATAAAAAATGAGTGTAAATTAGACACTCATCAGCGGGTCTACGAATATGTAGGCCTGTGGGATTATTTTTGAAATGTTATTGAAATATTATTTAAAAGAAATTGTTATTTACTTATGGTCCCATGTCCATGTCTCGCCTCGTCCAATCAGGTATACAGTTTATATGAATAAATCTTTATTTTTCAAAGTATATTTTGGGCAAAAATATGAGATTGTGATGACTAATTATTTATTATAATTATGTATTTGGAAAATGTGATATTATCCTACCACAAGATGAACTTAGACGAATTTGGATATAGATAGATTGTGCTTATGTTTTCACTAGCCTAATGATCTATAATTAGACTCACTTATATGGTTTACGATAGATGATGAGAAATTCAGCTCCCACTAAGAATTAAGTCTCTTATTCTTTTGTTATGTGATCAAGATATTCTATAAGCTAGAGGGCAACATCATGGCGGGGGATTCTTCAAGACAAAAATTCAACATAAGCTATGGACGATGTTGACAATTCTTCATGATAGTGGATTACTATATAGGAGTGATTTAATTAGATACAAGCGTGTGTAGTGTCGTTGGCGAATTATGCAATTTAGCACATTTATGATGTACAATATCGTCATAAAACGTTTCACCCGACACAAGGATAAAGATGATGGAATCATTTTCGATACGTAAACATCTACTCTTAAGCAAGAACATATTTGTTGGCTCATCAAATAATTCTTGGCGATACAACCATGAATCTTCAACAATAAAGAAGAATTTTCGGGAGTCAAATAACGACGTATTAAATAGATATATCGAGCGCCATCATCTGAGCAAATGAAGAAGATAATAATTGGAGTATACGAAGTTTTGAGGTGATGATATTTGATGCCTCGTGATGCGTTCATGGAGGCATAACTCGTGAAGACATGTATTGAATGTTCTTGATACTGAATACTTGAATTTCGGGACGAAATTCTTTTAAGAGGGTAGATTTGTAGCGCCCCAAAATAAAATTCGAGCCCAATCTTTTATTTCAGGGCCCAATTATTAAAACAAGTCATTTCATTTTTAAAATAGATGAGTATTAGGCTTTTGAATCCATTTTGAGCCCGTCTATAAATATTTTTATTTTCAGCACAATTATTTTCAGAACGAGATTAAACGAACATGTTAGACGATAGTTCTCGTCGAATCCCAATTTTGGCCCAATTACTCTGTTCACTTCAAGATCAATGTTAAGTCTATTTTCTTAGCCCAAATTGCTCGGCCCATTTGTTATTAATTTGAGGCCCATTTATTTTTGTTCAAATAAAATTAATTGTTGACCTTTTATTTTGGGAAACCCTCATCCCCAACTTATATACATTAGAAAGAGAGAGAAATAAAAGGAGAAAAGGGGAAAAAGGATAAAAAAAGAGAGAGGGCGAAGATCAAAAGAGAGAGAAAGGGAAGAGAAGAAAGTGAAGTGAAGAAAGAGAGAAGGCAGAATGAGAGAAAGAAAAGAGAGAAAACAAGAGAGAGAGGGGGATTAGAGGAGAGAGAGAGAGAAAGAAATGAGACAAGAATGAGAGAGAGAGGCCGAGAAGGAGAGGTAGGTAGCCGGCCAGGAGGTCACTGGACCACCCCTGACGTGACGCCGGAGTAGCAGCAGGTCACCGGAGCTGGCGAGCAACCGCAGTAGCAGCCGCGAAGCTCACCACCGTCCTTCGACTTCGTCGTCATCGTATCGGTCCATTCCTTGTACTTTTAACTCTATCTTCGGATATGTCGTGTATCTTTAAGTTCTCTACATTTCATATTTTGATGTCGTTATCGTCCGATGGCCGAAAATCGGCCAAATTGCCGGAAAACCGAACTGTGTACTGTAGCAATTGTTGTAGCAAATCAGATTTAGTGCTCGGCCATTTCGGGATATTTTGAGGTCCCGAATCAAAAAAGTTTCAAGTGGAAAGTTGTTCGAAATAATATATCCAACTTGCCCGTCGAATTTCGTAATTTTTGGACAAGTTTTGACTAATCTCGATATTTAATTTAAATGGTTATTTTTGTACCGAAAATATGTGTTATCAAAAAATTATAAAACTCTCAAACTTTAGTCTTAGCATGTATAGGAGTCTCCCTGATAAAACTCTCAAACTATAAAGTGTAATGGTGCAAATCTGATAAAATTGTGTAAAATGGCAAGTTGCAGAAAAGTGATCCTTATCAATCTGATGGTCCCATTAAATCAAAATTAATATTTTGGAATTTATGTCCTTCTGAATTAAATTTATACGAGCTCGTTAGAGTAGCACAATCTACTTTTGAATGAAATAAAATTTAAATAAATACCCCAAATATAACAGATAATTCCCAAAATTGATACATTTTATTATCCATGTCTAGGATCATCTTTTTATTTATTTTGTAATTTTGGAGGAGTTTTGATTTTTATCAAATACTTAATTCAAACAATTATTTTTTTTATATACCAAAAGCTCGGGTTTTGAGAAAATTTCCAAACTTCTATATTTTATTCCTCGTGGATGTAGGATCATCCTTTATTTATTTTCGAAATTTGGGATGATTAATGTTTTATCGAAATTCATTTTATGTATTAAATCGAGTAGAAATTTCTAAAGTCGTGCATTTCGTGGTCAAGAGAAGGGGGGTAAATCCCTTTAATTATGTGTTTGGGCCCTAAGGTTTCGATAGGGTTAACGAGTCATTAATTGACTTTGTGTAGGACGAGTTGAGCTTGAGGAATCAGAGGAACGAACCCTAAGTCGCTGGTCTACCCCAGAATTGTAAATGAGGTGGGTAATACTATACTTCTCTTTTGTTGGAGCTAATAAGCTTTAGAAGCATGTTAGGGTAAAATGAAATATCCTAATAAATGTTTTTATGTCAGGCCTGATTAGTCTACGTGCAGTTTATGGAATCTACATGTAATAGCCCGGTCCTGAGATAGGGATTTTCAAGTGGGGACAGGGTGTTAATAAGGGATTAATGAATAAAGATAGGGGATTTATCAAGCAGTTTAAGAATCAAGACGTGCTTTAGAATATGAATGGTGATGCTCGGGTTTACTTGAATTAAAAGATAGCATGCTTAAGGGGAATGAAACGGCTAACTAATCAGATACTGACTTGTTAGACCTCTTTGCAGATGAACGGAGGTTATACTCAAAAGCAGAGATAAACATAATATGCATCTTATAAGTATTAGATCATTTCTGAGGGGATTATTCACAGAGTCTTGCTAAACATAATAGGACTTAAACAGAATTGAAAAGAGTGTATCAGAGTAGCGGATCACAAAGTGGGATTTCATAGAAACATTAGATAATAGCAAAATAGTATTGACAACCAACCCACATTCACAGCCACCAGCATCCTCAGCATCTCAACCTGAAAACATTTGAAAAGAGGGGGCATGAGCACTAATGTACTAAGGGGTTTTAGCGAAAATGCTTTTATAACTTTCAAGATATCCAATGATTAATAGACGGTATACGGAGAGCAAAACGCAAAAGCCCTCTCCGTATCCGTAAAACCTTTTCTTTTCTTTTGGGCCCAACTTGGCTCAAACCTATCGTCAACTGTACCCTTAGGCATGCCATAGGATAGAAGAGGGGTTACCTCAAATATCCGAACGAGTTTGCGAGGGAAAAACCCCTCAGCGTCTACCTTAATAGTTCTGGGCTCGAGTCCTGCTTAAGTGGATGCTAAGTCCATCTCTTCCTATTTTTGCTAACATTACCAGGCTTAGAACAATGTCTAAGGCTAATATCTTATCACTACATGATCTCGGCCTACAAAGGGGGGGGGTAAAGCTACCCTAACAAGGCAATCCTTAATCCTTAACTATACGAGCTTTATTAAAGCATAAACATTCAAGTACGAGGAAATGAATGCGGATAAACATCGATTGCAAATAAAGCAATTCTAAACACTTCATGCTAGCATAAATTGTAAATAAACAATTCTAGCATATCTAAACATACTTGAGAGCTTACTTGACTTATACTAGCTTTCTTTACTTTATCTAACTCAAATAATAATTCAGCATAATCATGCATAACTCCATTTATTCCTTTCCTTGTACAGAGATCAAACAGGTTGAGCAAAATACTTTATTGGATATCTCATTTGCCCTAACATGCTTCTAGATCTTATTAGCTCAAACTTTAGATGAGTATAGATTTACCCACCTTGATTACGGAATGGAAGACGAGGCAACGAGCTGGTGGTTTTCCTTAGTATTTCTCCGATGCTCGATTCCTCCTACAAAAGTCGAATCGTCGACTTAGAAGCCTTCTTCGAAGATTTCTAATAACATGATATTAAGTAACACCTAACTAAAATTCTCTTATCTAGGACTTAACATGGATAGCACGACTTTGACATAATAAGGGGATCGAGAATGGTTTAATTTATTTAAGAAACCTCTGGACTCGATCTCTAAATTTTTGACGTAAAATAACTCAATATCTTATTCAAAATAATTTGAGATTAACTTGAATACCTTACTATAATTTAAACTTGAACATGGCTTAAAAGTATCATAATTTTAAAGACTCGAAAAGATCGGAAAGACGGGGTACGGAAAAGCCGGAAAGGACGGAAAACAAAACAACACGGAAAGGGAGGGGGGGGGCGCCGCGGGGCTACCCTGTCCGGGCGGGCTCCCCCGCCCCCCGGCGGGCACGGCGCGGCCGTGGGGGGTGTGGCGCGGTGGTGCACACCCCCCCCGCGGGGCTCTCTCTCACCATCTGGGTTCCTTTTTCAACATGTTCTTCAACTGTTCTTCGTGTTCGTTGATTTCTTCGACGAACACGAAGAACACGAAGAACAATTAATCCGGATTTTTTATAAAAACAACGTACATGAATTTAACATGCGATAAAATGCTTTTAACTTAAAAATAATTTTGGAATTACAACGGTATAAACACGAGAATCCTCCGAAATAAATAAATATGATTTGAACGGAATTTAACGGAATAACGGAGTTAATCTTCTAGAATAATAAAAACGAAAATAAGACGAGAAATATAACGTAAGCGTTATTATTTTGGAACTTCAATATGAATCGAAATACTACTTTAGATGAACAATAATGAAGAACGCGAAGAACATAAAGAACAGAAGGTAAGTGCGGAATTTAAAAGACATAAAAGAAATAGGATCGAGTTTGACGAACGAGAATGGACGGGGTTAGGTGCGTCGAAGGAATGTGGTAAGCTCGGCGTCTCGTCGAGTCGCAACAGCGGCAGAGTCGCCTACTACGATTTCAACGGCGCCCCTAGTACATTCCCTCACCGCATCCCTTCCACACCACTCCGCTCGTCGTCTTGAAGAACACTCACGAAGAACGATTTTTACTTCGACAGAACCTTCTCGGCTTTCAAAGCTTTTCACCCTCTCGATTTAGAAGTGAAGTGGATGTGAAATGAGTAAGAATTACTAAAGGGGTGGTCCCCTATATATAGGAAAAGCTTTGGCTTCCCTTGGAAGCCACTGCTGTGCAGGAATACTGCAAAAGTTACCCCGGGTTCGGTTAAAAGCTGCTTTATTCGATGTCGAGGTCTAAATGACTTCAGACACGAAATCTAAAAATACCGGGAGACTCGTTGGCTCGAATACTAGTGAACCAACTTGTTTTGTGAAGAAGACGGGTTCGTCAGAAGGAAGACGAGGAAAGATTCCCTTTTTGGAATAGTTAAAATCACATTTCTCAAAAGGCGATCTAGCTCCTAAAGTCGTGACTGATATCCAACCTTAGCTAATCTTAATTAAATTCTTTCTTAATTAATTAACTTATCATTAACATTCCTCTAAACCTTATTCAAAAATCTGGGGTATTACATCCTACCCTCCTTAAATAAAATTTCGTCCCGAAATTTACTAACCATGATAAGCGATATCAGGGTACTTCTTGAGCAACTCGGATTCAAGCTCCCAAGTTGCTTCCTCCGAGCCATGGTGGTTCCAGATTACTTTCACAAGATCGATCTCCTTATTTCTCAGCTTCTGAATTTTTCGATCCACGATGGCTTAAGGTTTTTCTTCATAGGCCATGTCCTCATTCAGGACTATTTCTTCCCTGCTAATCACGTGTTTTGGATCAAACACGTATATCCGTAATATCAAGACATGAAAGACGTCATGCACGTTACTCAGGTTGGGTGGTAAGGCCAACCTGTAGGCTACTTCATTCACCTTTTCTAAGATCTCAAAAGGTCCAATAAATCTGGGCCTTAATTTGCTTCGTTTGCCAAAACGAATTATTCCTTTTGATGGAGACAGCTTCAAAAATACTTTATCTCCAATGTTGAAACTGAGCCTTGTCCTCCTCTCATCTGCATAGGCTTTCTGCCTATCTTGAGCTTCCTTGATGCGTTGACGAATGAGCTCGATTTTCTGAACGGCCTCCTGGACCATCTCGGGTCCAAGTATCCTTTTCTCTCCGACCTCGTCCCAATATAGGGGTGATCTACACTTCTTTCCATAAAGGGCTTCGTAAGGGGCCATGCCGATCGATGTCTGGTAGCTGTTGTTATAGGCAAATTCTACCAAAGGTAGTAACTCTTCCTAATTGCCTCCTTGATCGATGACGACTCCTCTAAGCATGTCTTCTAGAATCTGGATGGTCCTTTCAGATTGGCCATCCGTTTGCGGATGGAACGCTGTGCTAAAGTTGAGCTTTGATCCCATTGCATCTTGTAGGCTCCTCCAGAATCTTGATGTAAATCTTGAATCACGGTCCGATGTAATCAAGACCGGCACTCCATGCAAACACACAATTTCCTTAACATACAACTGGGCTAGTTGATCTAGTCCGTCCGTTATCCTAACAGCAACAAAATGTGCCAATTTAGATAATCGATCAACGATTACCCAAATAGCGGTATTTCTCTACTTAGACCTTGGCAATCCTACGACAAAGTCCATGTTGATGTGATCCCACTTCCATTCAGGAATTTCTAGGGGTTGATGCAAACCAGAAGGTTTTTGATGCAAAGCTTTCACTTGTTGACAACTCAGACACCTTTCCACGAAGGCGGCTATTTTCCTTTTCATGTTATTCCACCAGAAGTTTCTCTTGAGGTCTTGGTACACCTTGGTGCTTCCGGGATGTGCTGTATATGGCGTATCGTGTGCTTCGCACATGATTTCCTCCTTTAGTCCTCCTTTGCTAGGCACACAAAGCCTTCCTTTGAACAAGAGTGCGTTGTCGGCGGCTTCCACGAATTCTTGATAGTTATCAGTTCGCGCTTCAGCCCTTTTCTTTTCGAGAAACTCGTCTCCTCTCTGGGCTTCAATTATCCTTTTTCTTAGGTCAGGCTGAGTGACTATTGCGGCAATTTGAGCTTGAATGGTCTCGGGTGGTGTTAGCACCTCGATCTTTAACTTCTCGAACTCCTTGTGAAGATCTTCCTGAGCTAAAATGAGTCCTAACTCTGCCTTCTCTTTTCTACTTAGGGCATCTGTTACTACATTTGCTTTCTCTGGGTGGTAGTGGATCGTACAGTCATAGTCTTTTACGAGTTCTAGCCATCTTCTTTATCTCATGTTAAGATCTTTTTGCTCGAAGAAATACTTCAAGCTTTTGTGATCTGAGAAGATCTCACACTTAGCTCCGTAGAGGTAGTGCCTACAAATCTTCAGCGCATGAACGACCGCTGCTAGTTCTAAGTCATGCATCGGGTAGTTTTGTTCGTGATTCTTAAGCTGTCTAGAAGCGTAAGCAATCACCTTTCCTCTCTGCATTAGTACGCATCCTAATCCTTTACTTGATGCATCTGCGTAAACCACGAAATCTTCATTCCCTTCTGGGATGGCTAAAACAGGGGTTGTGGTTAGCATCTTCTTCAAGGTTTGAAAACTTTCCTCACATTCAGGCGTCCATTTGAACTTGGAATCCTTCTGTAGCAGTCGCGTCATAGGCTTGGATATAGTCGAGAATCCTTCAATGAATCTGCGATAGTATCCAGCGAGTCCTAGGAAACTCCTTATCTCGTTCACACTTCTTGGAGACTTCCAGTTGCTTACAACTTCAATCTTGGCCGGATCCACCTTGATTCCTTCTACCGAGACTATATGACCTAGAAACGTTACTTCTTTGAGCCAAAACTCACATTTGCTGAACTTAGCATAAAGCTTTTCTCTTCTTAAGGTTTCTAGCACCACTCTTAGGTATTCCTGATGTTCTTCCTTATCCTTGGAGTAGATGAGAATATCATCTATGAAAACTAGGACAAACTTATCAAGGTACGGGTGAAAAACCCGGTTCATTAAATCCATGAACACTGCTGGGGCGTTGGTTAATCCGAATGGCATTACCACAAACTCATAGTGCCCACAGCGAGTTCTGAAAGCGGTTTTAGGGATATCCTCCTTTCGGATTTTTAATTGATGGTACCCGGATCTTAAGTCTATCTTGGAGAAGACACTTGCTCCCTTGAGTTGATCGAAGAGATCGTCTATTCTTGGGAGAGGGTATCGATTCTTGATGGTTAGCTTATTAAGCTCTCTATAGTCGATGCACATTCTTAACGTGCCATCCTTTTTCTTTACGAACAAGATTGGGGCTCCCCAAGGCGACACACTAGGTTGGATAAAACCTAGTTCTAGTAACTCTTGCAGTTGAACCTTGAGTTCTTGCAACTCTTTAGGCGCCATTCTGTAGGGGGATTTTGAAACTGGGGCGGCTCCTGGTTCCAACTTGATAGCGAACTCCACTTGCCTGTCTGGAGGTAGTCCTGGCAGCTCCTTTGGGAATACGTCGGGATATTCTTTTACGACTGGAACGTCTTCGATGGAAAGCTCTCTTCCCTCTTTCCTTATTAGGTTGACTAAAAATGCTTGGCAGTCGTTCTTCCTTATCATCTTGGTGGCCTTTAGGGCGGATATCACTGGGATTTTGGTTCCTAGCCTTGATCCGTAGATTTTCACCTCGGGCTTCCCGGGTGGTCGAAATGTTATCTCCCTCTTGGGGCAGCTTATGGAAGCATTAACTGAGGCTAACCAATCCATTCCTAGGATTATGTCGAAGTCCTGAATCTTTATCACATAAAGATTTGACTTAAAGTTTTCCCCTTCTATGTTCAATTCTAGGTTAGAGCAGACCTTCCTAGACATCATTTTCTTTCCAGAGGGAATACTTATTTCAAGGGCATTCTCGGCATTCTCCGGTTCAATCTTCAGTTTCTTACAAACAGACTCAGCTATAAATGAATGCGATGCTCCTGTGTCAAAGAGAGCTAAAATTGGCGTCTCGAGGAGGGTAATCATACCTGCTAGATTACCTGGGGCCTTCGCAGCTTGCTGTTGATTGAGAGCATAAGTACGAGCTGGTTGAGGCGGCCTTTGTCTTTGATTGGACCTTTGGTCTCGCCCTTGGTTCGGTCTCGGGTTCAGTCCCGGCCTTTGACCCTGAGGTCCTCCTTGCTACAGTCTTGGCTGGTTTCCAGGAAGTTGCTGAAGTGGTTGCGGGTACATGGGTTGCTGTGGTGTTTGGGATCGTTGGTTGTTTTCTTTAGGACACTCTCTCTTAAAGTGCCCCTCCTCACCACAATTGTAGCACCTGGTTAAATTTGTTCGACAGACTCCAGGATGCATTCTTCCGCACTTTTGACACGACCTAAAACTAGGGGCGTTGCTAAGTTGATTTCGAGGCACCCCTGACTCTCGGTTTTGCCAGTGAGGTTTCTTCCTTCAGTCATCCCTTCTTCCTTCTTTCCACTTCCTTTTCCCCTTCGGATCATTAGACGATTGAGAGGGTTGAATCTTCTGAGGAAGGATGGCTTCTATGCTTAATGCTTTGGCTAAGGTTCGGGCATAAGACATATCCTCTTGCCCAGCGAGGGCTATGCCAATCTCGGATCTGAGTCCTTTCTTGAACTTGCGTTCTTTCTTCCCGTCTCTATCCACTAGATGTGGAGCATGCCTTAACAACTGGTTGAATTCTCTATCGTATTCCGACACTATCTTATTCCCTTGCTCCAGATTCCAGAACTCCATCTCTTTTGCCTCTCGGTAACAATCCGGAATATACTTCTGATACAGATCATGCTTGAAATATTCCCAACTATAGTCTTCCCATTGAACCGGGGTTATGGTCCTTCGTACGGACTCCCACCAGTAGTCTGCATCCTCCGTTAACATGAAAAGAGCGCAACTTAGTTTCTCTCCTTTAGTGCAAGCTATGAAATTGAAGATTCGTTCTAAGGAGCGAACCCATTTTTCAGCATCCATTGGATCTCCTAAACCATTAAACGATGGAGGGTTGTGTTTGAGAAACACACTTTCGGCTTTTGGACCGAGGTTTGGGGTTTGCTCAGGTTCGTTCTCATCCTCATTCTCAGCTTGACGTCTTCGAGGTGGCATTCTAAAGAACTAAATATTAGCGAGGTTGATTAAATTTACACAAAGCAAGAATGCCTTTTGATAAGGTCTTTTAATTGCACAAGATAGATCAACAAAATGAAATTTAGGCGTCATTCAAACATGATGGGAAAATTGCATCATTTTAGAGGACTTTGGCATCGATATAGTAAATTATGGGTTACAACCGGGATAGGGCAGTCTCTTGGAAAATTCACTGCCACTATTGGGTTTTGAAATCTTAAAGCATCTATTACATATTAAAGTCTTGGTCAGAGCGGATATTAGATTACAGGCAAACAGACGGATTAGATATCTAGGTGTTCTAACAGCAACACCTTCTACATCTCCTTTCTATGCTTAATCATGAGCTGGGCCTTTACCCTTCTCCTTGCATGGCGATCCTACTTCCTCTTTCCCTTCTTCTGGGTCCTCGTCTTCTTCTTCTTCGTCTCCGATATCAACCGTTTCCGAGACGGTGAACTTGAAGGTCCTCATGCGAACACTCCCTTCAGGATACTGATGGGGCATACACTGTCCCAGACCCTGAGAAGCGGACACAGGGGTCCACTGGTTCACTTGAGGAGTGCAGGAGAATAGGGACTCGGTGTGGTTCACGATTCTGACATTCGAGGGTCCTGCCCCTGCGGTTCCTTCATCGTGAGGGCGAGGCACTTGAAATCCAGGGAGACTGTTGAGAGTCGCCCTTTGCAGTTCGAACTCTACCACGAGAGAGGGATTTTGCTCATCTTCTTGCTGCTCGGCTAAGGCGTGCACGTGGCCATACTCCGATACCCAACGAGCCATTAAGGCTGACGAGAATTCCGTCAGGTTTCCGATCTCAGCGTACGTCTCGGGATCGCGGGTGATCGTGCTTTGCAGGATACGGTACATTGTACGCCTCCAAGCAGGTGGCGTATGCTCACACATGTGGATGCACGTTTCCAAGTCGGATACACTTCCGGGCTCCCCTCCGTAGCCATTTGCCTAAGCTTACCTTTCGAGGTATCTCGCCATGTAGGACAGCAACTGTTCGTTACCATTCCAAGTTTCTCTTCTGAATCTCTTAACTCTTTCTTGCACAGGGCGGAAAAGAGGCACACTCTTCCTAGCTGTTGAACGACGCTTAACCATCTAGAAGAGAATAACTTAATCAGTCTAGATTCAAAAAGGGAGACCTAAGGTCCTCCTAATGTCTGGATTAATCTTGCATGCTTAATTCCATTTTATGAAGCAGTTGACAACTTTTATAAAAATTTTGGTGCCCAAAGTTCTTTAAACATACATTGTTTACCTTTTCTTCTGAGTCAAAATTTCGAGAGATGATTTTTAAGTCATTTTGGAATCGAGAAATCTCTTCACAAACTTTCCATCTGGGAAATCATCTTACCCGAACACCTTTTACTTGGAATTTCATTCTCACGGTTTTTCTCTTGTCCATAAAACAGGTATGCTTGCTTAAATCTTTTCCCTTCCTGTATTCCAAAATCATGAATCCAAAATCCAAAATTTCTATGCTATCATACCTTGATTTTTGGTTGAGAGTGCGGGGGTGATGGCGAGCTGTGGGTTGCTGCTTTAACTTATCAGAGAACAACTTATATCCACATAGACTTATTAACTTATTTCAAACAAAGAGAAAGGTCTGCAGAGTTACAAACCTTGCTCTGATACCAACTGTAACAGCCTGGTCCCGAGATAGGGATTTCTGAATGGGGACAGGGTATTATTAAGGGATTAATGAATAAAGATAGGGGATTTATCAAGCAGTTTAAGAATCAAGACTTGCTTTAGAAGTTGAATGGTGATGCTCGGGTTTACTTTGATTAAAAGAAAGCATGCTTAAGCGGAATGAAACGGCTAACTAATCAGATACTGACTTGTTAGACCTCTTTGCAGATGAACGGAGGTTATACTCAAAAGCAGAGATAAACATAATATGCATCTTATAAGTATTAGATCGTTTCTGAGGGGATTATTCATAGAGTCTTGCTAAATATAATAGGACTTAAACAGAATTGAAAAGAGTGTATCAGAGTAGCGGATCACAAAGTGGGATTTCATAGAAACATTAGATAATAGCAAAATAGTTTTGGCAGCCAACCCACATTCACAGCCACCAGCATCCTCAGCATCTCAACCTGAAAACATTTGAAAAGAAGGGGCATGAGCACTAATGTACTCATGGGTTTTAGCGAAAATGCTTTTATAACTTTCAAGATATCCAATGATTAATAGACGGTATACGGAGAGCAAAACGAAAAAGCCCTCTCCGTATCCGTAAAACCTTTTCTTTTCTTTTGGGCCCAACTTGGCTCAAACCTGTCGTCAACTGTACCCTTAGGCATGCCATAGGATAGAAGAGGGGTTACCTCAAATATCCGAACGAGTTTGCAAGGGAAAAACCCCTCAGCGTCTACCTTAATAGTTCTGAGCTCGAGTCCTGCTTAAGTGGATGCTAAGTCCATCTCTTCCTATTCTTGCTAACATTACCAGGCTTAGAACAATGTCTAAGGCTAATATCTTATCACTACATGATCTCGGCCTACAAAGGGGGGGGTAAAGCTACCCTAACAAGGCAATCCTTAATCCTTAACTATACGAGCTTTATTAAAGCATAAACATTCAAGTACGAGGAAATGAACGCGGATAAACATCGATTGCAAATAAAGCAATTCTAAACACTTCATGCTAGCATAAATTGTAAATAAACAATTCTAGCATATCTAAACATACTTGAGAGCTTACTTAACTTATACTAGCTTTCTTTACTTTATCTAACTCAAATAATAATTCAGCATAATCATGCATAACTCCATTTATTCATTTCCTTGTACAGAGATCAAACAGGTTGAGCAAAATACTTTATTGGATATCTCATTTGCCCTAACATTCTTCTAGAGCTTATTAGCTCAAACTTTAGATGAGTATAGATTTACCCACCTTGATTACGGAACGGAAGACGAGGCAATAACGGAGTTAATCTTCTAGAATAATAATAACGAAAATAAGACGAGAAATATAACGTAAGCGTTATTAATTTAGAACTTCAATATGAATCGAAATACTACTTTAGACGAACAATAATGAAGAACGCGAAGAACATAAATAATGGAAGGTAAGTGCGGAATTTAAAAGACGAAAAAGAAATAGGATCGAGTTTGACGAACGAGAATGGACGGGGTTAGGTGCGTCGAAGGAATGTGGTTAGCTCGGCGTCTCGTCGAGTCGCAACGGCGGCAGAGCCGCCTGCTACAATTTCAACGGCACCACTAGCACATTCCCTCACCGCATCCCTTCCACGCCACTCCGCTCATCGTCTTGAAGAACACTCACGAAGAACGATTTTTACTTCGACAAAACCTTCTCGGCTTTCAAAGCTTTTCACCCTCTCGATTTAGAAGTGAAGTGAATGTGAAATGAGCAAGAATTACTAAAGGGGTGGTCTCCTATATATAGGAAAAGCTTTGGCTTCCCTTGGAAGCCATTGCTGTGAAGGAATACTGCAAAAGTTACCCCGGGTTCGGTTAAAAGCTGCTTTATTCGATGTCGAGGTCCAAATGACTTCAGACACGAAATCTAAAAATACCAGGAGACTCGTTGGCTCGAATACTAGTGAACCAACTTGTTTTGTGAAGAAGACGGGTTTTTCAGAAGGAAGACGAGCAAAGATTCCCTTTTTGGAATTACTTTTACTATTCACCCAGACTGACAGATTTGGCTCCCGAGCATTCGATTGATCTCAGAATGTCAATCTGTGAAAGCCAACGGAATCCTTGAGTCATTTCCCATAAGAGGGGCCTGACAGAACTGGACTTGGATTATCGAGGAGGATTTCGTAAATTTCTCAAAACATGAACGCACGCAAAATGACTTCAGAATTAAAATCCGAAAACACCGGCATACTCCTTGAGTTAAAACCTTTCTAACGAGACCACAGATGGTCATAAAATAGTTAAAATCACATTTCTCAAAAGGCGATCTGACTCCTAAAGTCGTGACTGATATCCAACCTTAGCTAATCTTAATTAAATTCTTTCTTAATTAATTAACTCATCATTAACATTCCTCTAAACCTTATTCAGAAATCTGGGGTATTACACTACAGAATATTGTTCTCTAGAATTATCTATAGTATGATCTATTGAATATGAATATATGAGATAATGATTTGTTTTGAGAATGATATTTGATGCTAACATTATATGAACTATTATGAGATTTAGATAATCATACTTATAGACTGTTATTGGAGTTGATATTATGATATGAAAACATTGCTCAGATGTATGATATCTTATAAGATAAATGTAGTATGTCTTATAAGTTAGGAGGCTATGTTATTAATTGATGAAAGAAAGATACCTAGATCAAACATTCTAGGTTGTGATCTACGTTTGTAGATAATAAGCTAAGATTATTTCTCGATCATCTAGTATTGTGATTTCTGTTATTAATTTAGGAACCCGGGTGCTTGACCCTTCCTTATTCTATAGCATATGATTAGGATCTTAATATGTCACTAAGATATGATCCTTATAAATAAATTCTTACCTGAGATGGTAGGCTTAGAACGAGCATAGTATGATCAAAACTTCAACTATTATAGCTATAAGGTGGGTGATATCTATCCAACACGTGACTTATGTATCAAAATCCTGTTATGCTTATGATAAAATATGTTTATGATAAGATATGCTTCAAAATACTTTTATGCTAAATTATATCCATCCAACACGTAATTTATGTTTCAAAAACGTGGATGGTATATGTTTATGTTAAAGCATGCTTCAAAATTCAAAATATTCTTATTATGGTTCATCGGAAGTTACTAAACTCTATGGTTCATGGTATGATATAGCACTTCAGTGTGGTATGAGCACTTCTGTGCGGTATGATATAGCACTATGGTGCGGCATGAACACTTCAGTGCGGTATGGCACAATGGTGCAATTATAGTACTACGGTACAAATATGTCACTTCGGTGAGATGTATATGATAGGGAACCCTATTGAGTTAACCTTCCATATGTTAATGAGCAGATACTTTTATGGGCATTATAGTAAAAATATGTTTAATATGCAAACTATTTATTGAATGAATAAGTATATTTCAGAAATTTAAAGTCTCACTGAGTGTTTTCTGGCACTCAGCCCATCTATTTTTCATAATATTTTCAGGTATTTGATGATGGCTGGCAGCTGACGTGGACCAATGGGCACTTCCTATTTCATTGACCACGTTTATGATTTCTATTTATTGATCATGTGTAGTAGTAGTGGTCAATAAGTATGAATTTTTTTCTTCCGCTTTATGATCATGAAATATTTAACTATCTTATGGATATTTGTGAATATTGTAGTCTTAGGCACATTTCAAATGTTGATTGTTGGATTTTAACTAGTCTTGGTTGCAGGTTTGATTGATTGTTGAACGGTAAACGCCTATGTGCGTGGATATTTTGAATATTTTAAATGAAATGCTGCCTAAATTTTTTTGACCCAAGAAAATTATTTATTTTGAATTGGAAAAATTTTATTGTCATTTCTTTTGGTTGTGTGTTTTCGTAGTATTTGGGCCTTCGGGTTCAGGTCACTACATCAACGGTTCATCTACGTTATGAGACTTGGGTCGAGGAATTTCATCCTTTATCCCGTTGTAACCTGATACTCCCAGGGTAGATTCCTGTCGTCACCAATCTACCGATGAGAATCACATCACTAAACCCACAAGGAAATAAGAACAAGCCCAAATTCAAATTCAAAAATAAGAATAAAAATCTGCATAACATAGTTTATTCGTGAATTCACACTTGACAGGTCAGCTCGTAACTGGGCTCGTAAATCTACATCACGTACCACGTCATCACTTGTAAATGGGGTGACGAACGAACCGAACAAGCACCTCCCCTCTTGTATTGCCCCAAACTACTCCATTTGGCCACGTCACTTAACAAATAATTCATTTACATGCATTGCGTTCTCATAATAAATTGAGCGGAAGCTAAGGTCAAATAGCATAATGAGGTATAACATCATAATTCCGAATATAAATTTTTCTTCCACAATTATAACATGCAACCTATCATAATCCACCATGTCACACAGCATCGTATTTAACGGAAGCATAGAATAAACCCATCCACATCATTCATACAATCATCTAACCTATCGGGCTCATAGGTCTTAGACAACCCGCCCGTCTAGCACCCTAAATTAACAAACATAGCATAGGAATTCAATGACTTATATTTACACAACGTAGGCTCCTAGGTCAATCAACCCGTCTTTAAAATATTGACATGTTATATGAAGTTAAATACAATCACAACTATAAAAATCGGGCTAATCCCATTCCCAACAATCGTTAATCATAAGATAAATAGGTCGATCAATAAAATTATCATAATATGCGTATTCAAAGGCATGAAAAGTAAACGCAATCTTGTGGGGGTTCTCTTGTGTTCACAACGCTCCTACTCGGGCTCCGAATCCTCAACCTGAAATTCATTGAATGAATGGGGTGAGTATTTAACAACATACTCAATGGGGAACACTGTAAACAGTCATAGCCAATTACACAAGTGAAAATATAACACATGGACTTTTCTTTACTTTGTGGAGACTAGTCTCAACCCCGTAAGGTCAAAACATCATTATGCCCCCGTTAATGAACATCTTTGGCCCTGTAGGGATGCTCGCAGACATACTACCCTAGGGAGGACATGAATAGGTCTATGTTCGATCCCAAAGGATCTCTTTGTCGACCCCGAAGGATCTCTGTTATGCCCCGAAGGGTCTCTTTTATCTCTGGTCCGAAGACCCTTCATACTTATACAATCAAAGCACAACAATGACTATAACCTTACACGTGTTCACAGTTTAGAGTTACCCCACCTTACGAGACGCTTTCACAATTTCTGAACCTTTGAAATACTTCTTGGCCGTGCATAAGTCGTCCTCCTCGAACCCCAATACGTCACCTAGCACCTTTTAATCCTCTTTTCATTTTAGATGTCGAGTTACACAATTAAATCATAGTTCAGACCAAACTCATGATATATGACATGCTCGTATTTTAGTCCTAATTCGAACATTATTTCGTTTGTTTTTATCTTGTTTTAAGTTTGTTTAGTAATCAATTAGGGTAATATTAGTCGTTATTTAGAATAAGTGTTGCTAACACCGTTAATTTAGAAAACAGGTTTAAAATGAGCAACCTGGGACTCGAGGATCGAAGTGCGCATCGGAAGGAACTCGAAAGCTGGATCGGACGGGCGAGAAAGCACAAAGACCGAGTCGAAGCCGGGAGGTAGGGCAGGGCCTGCAACGCGGCGCGACCTGGGGCCTGGGGCGTGACCCGCGGCTCGACGTCCGCAACATGTTTTCACTCACCTGCAATGTGGTGCGACCCAGGACCGGGCCAGCTCGGGTCGCGCCTCACTCCACGCGACGTGAGCCACGGGGCGCGACCGGCCCCGGTCGCGCCCCTATGTCTTGTTTTTGGGAATATTCGGATTTTTGCCCCATTTTTGCCAACATAGTATAAAGGCCATCCTTAGTTCGAAAAACTAGAGTAGACTTTGATATTTTGCCAATTTTAGAGTAAGAAAGAGTTGTGAGAGCTTGGAGCTTGGTGTATGGAAGATTCAAGAAGTTTTTGAAGATCTATATTCAAGTTTTTGGGTTTTTTCTCCTCCTCTATTATGTTTTTCTTTTATGTGATGTTTTTCTCTATTATGATTATGGATAGCTAAATTTCTAGACATCTAGGGTATTGTGATTTAGTGATGAGTTTGTAAATTAAACATGGGTTATTGTATAATCTTCCCCTTCTTTCTTATAAATCATGGTTTATTTGCTTCTATTCTTTGATTGGCCATCATAGGATAGAACTTAGTGTATAATCGAGTTCGAGAGAATCAATTATGCATGGGTAAATGATTTATGGTTTCAATTTTGCATTGGATTGAGAGATTAATGTTTAATTGATGTTTATTGATTGATTGTGCTTGAATAGATTAAATTGCAATTTAGCCCTAGAGATAGGGGAATTGAGTTTAATTGAACGGTCTTAGTTGCTCGAGAGAGGGCTTCGACTAAATTTGGTATCAATTGTTGTTCGGGGAGATTATACATAAATCCATTGTTTAATGAACAAGTCTGCACTAGTGAACAATGCCCTAGAGCCATTTTTCCTTATTGTGATTTTTAATAGGTTTTTATTCTCTTGTATCTCTCTTGTGTTGATATTTTTGATTAAATATTGCAAATCTCGTTTTTCTAGTTAATTCTCCAACAAAATTTCGGATGGTTTGACTAGTGAAAATGTTCGATGTGATGGTACTTGTAGACTCGTTTATGCAATTAATTCCCCGTGTTCGACCCGGTCTCCTATGCTCCGTATGTTCACTTGCATAATTGGGATTTTGTTAATTAAAGCTTGTGTTGGTTAAATCGTTGTGAAAGAAAAATCTCATCAAGTTTTTGGCGCCGTTGCCGGTGAACTATTTGTTTATTTGAGTATATGCAATATCGTTTCAAGAATTATTTTGCTAGATTAAACGTGTTAGTTAATTTTGGACTTCAAACTTACTTTAAGTTATTCACAGGTAGTGTATGCATACAAGGGCACGTGGTGACCCGTTGCTCGAGTTAGATACCGAGATTGAAGCCACGAGCCGTCATAACAACGCTAGAAGAAGACGTAGACATAGAATGGCGGATAATCCACCACCTCCACCTTCCATCCAAGATCCATTGATTCTACAAATACAAAGACAACTTGAGGAGATGAGAGGACAACTTCGGGCTCAAGAAGAAGCTAGAGTTCGAGTTGAGGAAGCCCCGATTAGAAATTTGTTTCAACATATGCTTAATGAGGGGGTTGTCAATGGGCCGGCTATACAAGCTAACAACTTCAAATTGAAACCGGCACTAATGGCTATGGTGTCTCAGAACCAGTTTGGTGGAACGGCACTTGAAGATCCACACGAACATGTCCACCAATTTTTAGAGATTGCCCGAACGGTCAAGATTAATGGGGTGCCCGAGGATGCAATCCGTTTGAAGCTATTCTATTTCTCATTGCGGGATAAAGCTCGAACATGGTGGTTGAACCAACCACCCGGTTCATTCACCTCATGGAGTGACTTGCTTTCTAAATTCCTTCAGAAATTCTTTCCTCCTGGAAAGACATTGAAGTTGAAGGGAGAGATAACTCAATTCAAGCAAAGGGATGAAGAGTCATTGTGTGAAGCTTGGGAGTGGTGTAAAGAGATGCTCCGAAAATGTCTGGGGCACGGTTTTGGCACGGACCATCAAGTGTGCATCTTCTATGGCGGTTGCAAGTCCAGTGTTAGAAGTATTCTTGATGCGTCAGCTGGAGGATCGTTGTTGAACCGAGGACCTGAAGAAGCAGTCACAATCATTGAGGAGATGGCCTCCAATGCCTATCAATGGCCGGGAGAACGGGAAAATGTGCAAATCTTGAAAAAAGTGGAAACCACAAACAATGATGCCGTAGCCCTTTTAGCCACTCAGATGACTACCATGAACTCAAAAATAGAGGCTATGGCATCACCATGATTGGAGCCTTCGATCATTCCTAACATGGAGGAAGCAAGTTTTGTTGGTCAAGGCAACTATGGGGGTTATCAAAGGCCCTTCAATCAAGGTTTTAAGCCACCCTTTGGTGGACTACAAGGGCAAGGTAGAAATCAATACCATCCTAAGCCACCACATCCGAATCTCTCTTATTGAAATCCGAACAATCACCTCCAACCACCTCCTGGATTTTCAGTTACAAATGGGGTCATCGATGACGAAAAGAAACCAAAAATGGAAGAACTTCTCATGACTCTATTGAACAAGACCGACAAGTACATGGGTGAATTACAAACAAGATTTGAGAAGCTTGAGAGCAACCAAGCGGCGGTAAATACCCAACTGAAAATGCTTGAGAAGCAAATGGGGCAACTAGCTACCGCCGTAGGAGGACAACATCAACCGGGACACTTTCCGACCAATACAATGGTGAACCCAAAGGATTGCAAAGCCATTGCCTTACGGAGTGGGACCACATATTAGGGCCCAGAAATGCCACCACAAAATGATGAGACATCCACTGACGAAGGGAAAGAAGAAGTGGTAGGAGAGGAAATGAATGTCAAGAAAGATGAATCCATTGAAGGAAAGGTAAGCCTTCCACCAAAGAAGGTAGACGGATCACATGCAAACATACCTTACCCTGAAAGACTTCAAAAGTCTAAAAATGAAGAGCAATTCTCTAAATTTCTTAACATATTCCGAAGGATTCAAATCATCCTCCCACTTCTGGAGGCCCTTCAACAAATGCCAAGCTATGCCAAATTTCTCAAAGACGTAGTGACGAGAAAGAGAAAATTGGGCAACTTTGAAATTGTGAGTTTGATGGAAAATTGTAGTGCCTTGATTCAAAAAAAACTTCCCGCCAAGATGAAGGATCCCAGGAGTTTCAACATCACAGTCACCATTGGAGATTTCCATGAGAAGAAAGCCCTTTGTGATTTGGGTGCAAACGTTAATCTTATGTCGTTGTCGTTCTTCTTGAAGCTTAATGTTGGGGAAATCAAGCCGACAATGATATGCTTGCAAATGGCGGATAGGTCCTTGACTTATCCGAGAGGAGTTGTGGAGGATGTCCTTGTAAAGGTGAATAACTTCATTTTCCCCATGGATTTTGTTGTCTTAGATATGGAGGAGGATAAGAATGTGCCACTTATTTTGGGAAGACCATTCTTAGCAACGGGGAATGTACTAATTGATGTGTCAAAAGGCGAACTCACGCTCCGCTTGAATGATGAAAGTAGTACATTTTCAATTTATAATGCTATGAAGTTTCATGAAGATGATGAGGAGTTTGGGAGAATTGAGGATTGTAAAGTGATGACGATTGTTGAAGAATGTGTGGAAGAGACAATGATGGAGCGCTACATCTCTCAAGATCCCATGGAAACCATTATGTTTGCATCTCTTAACTCTTCCTCCTCTCTTGATGCTTTTGATGATAACATCGATATTGTGGATTGTGTGTTTGCTCTTGATTCTCTACAGAAAATCCCAAGACGAGGAAATCATTTCTTACCATTAAGGGATGGCAAAGAGGAAGTTTTGAAAAAGGAAGGAGGTGAAGAGAAAGACAAGAAGGAAGAATTGAAACCACTCCCGAGCCACTTGAGGTATGCTTACTTGGGTCCAAATGAAACATACCCCGTAATTGTGTTTTCTTTGTTATCTTCATGTGAGCTTGATAAGTTACTTAGAGTTTTGATAAAGCATAAGTCCGCGTTAGGGTGGTCTATTGGGGATTTGAAGGGGATTAGTCCAACAATTTGCATGCATAGAATTTTTCTAGAAGAAAATTACCAACCTCGTGTCCAACCCCAACGTCGATTGAATCCCATAATGCAAGAAGTGGTTAGGAAGGAAGTTCTCAAATGGCTTGATGCGGGTATAGTTTATGCTATTTCCGATAGTGAGTGGGTGAGTCCCACCCAAGTGGTAGCTAAAAAGGGAGGAATGACCGTAGTGAAGGATGAAAGTAATGAATTGATAGCTACTAGGCTTGTGAATGGGTGGCGGGTGTGCATTGATTACCGTGCATTGAATGCGGCCACTAGAAAGGATCATTTTCCATTACCTTTCATTGACCAAATGCTTGATAGGTTGGCCGGGTATGAGTTTTATTGTTTTTTAGATGGGTATTCCGGATATAACCAAATTTTAATTGCACCCGAAGACCAACATAAATCCGCTTTCACATGCCCTTATGGAATTTTTGCTTTTAGAAGAATGTCTTTTGGATTGTGTAATGCGCCCGCTACTTTCCAAATGTGCATGATGTCAATCTTTCATGATTTGATTGAAAAGATAATGGAGGTTTTCATGGATGATTTTTCGGTTTTTGGGAACTCTTTTGATGATTGTTTGAACAACCTAACCCGAGTTTTGCAGCGTTGTGAAAGATACTAACCTTATTTTGAACTAGGAAAAATGTCATTTCATGGTAAGAGACGGAGTAGTCCTTGGCCACAAGGTGTCTTCTGCAGGGTTAGAGGTGGATCGAGCCAAAATAGTTGGCATTCAGAAGCTTCCACCCCCCACCAATGAAAAGGGTGTCCGGAGTTTTCTTGGTCATGCCGGGTTCTATCGGCGTTTTATTAATGTTTTTTCAAAAATCTCTAAACCTTTGTGTAAATTGCTTGAAAAATCTAGTGATTTTGTTTTTGATGGCGAATGTGTGCAAGCGTTTGAGACGCTGAAGAAGGCCCTAATGACGGCCCCGGTCCTCATTGCCCCGGATTGGAGTGAACCATTTGAGCTCATGTGTGATGCGAGCGAGGTATCCGTGGGAGCCGCTTTAGGGCAAAAGAGAGAGAAGTTGTTCCGGGTGATCTACTATGGAAGCAAAACTTTGGACCCGGCACAAATCAATTACACAACCACCGAAAGAGAGTTGTTGGCGGTTGTATTTGCTTTTGACAAGTTCCGGCCCTATCTTATTCGGGCCCGAACAATTGTCCACACGGATCACGCCGCATTGAGGCATCTCTTTGCTAAGAAGGAGGCCAAGCCCCGACTTATACGGTGGATTCTTCTCCTATAAGAATTCGATGTGGAAATCAAAGATCGAAAGGGGTGCGAGAATGTGGTGGCCGACCACCTATCTCATTTGGAGCATACCAAAGAAAATCAAGATGACAAAATAGAGATCGATGATTGCTTCCCAGATGAAAGAATCCACGTTGTGGGTACGATGAAGGTGGCATGGTTTGCGGATATAGTGAATTATTTGGTGGTGGGAATTGCACCGAAAGAGTTGGAAGGATATCGAAAGAAGAAATTTTTCCATGATTTGAGATTCTTTGTGTGGATGAACCATTTTTGTTTAGAAGGGGTGCGGATCTAGTTTTGAGGAGGTGTGTGCCCGAAGAGGAATGAGGACAAATACTAGAAGCATGCCATGCGGGATTGAGTGGGGGACATTTTGGAGCTAACCGGACGGCTAGAAAAATTTACCAAAGTGGATTTTATTGGTCAAGCATTTTCAAGGATGCAAGAGAGTTTGTTAGGAGTTGTGATAAATGCCAACGTATGAGATCTATATCTAAGAAGGATGAAATGCCCATGAAGAATACCATTGAAGTTGAGCTTTTCGATGTGTGGGGAATAGACTTCATGGGACCGTTTGTTGCGTCCGAGGGAAATTTGTACATCTTGCTAGCCGTAGACTATGTGTCTCGATGGATTGAAGCCACTCCAACAAAGACAAATGATGCAAAAGTTGTTCTCAAATTTCTCAAAAAGAATATCTTGACAAGGTTTGGAGCCCCTAGAGCTATTGTGAGCGATGGTGGCTCACACTTTTGCAACAAATGGATGGAAGCATTGCTTGCTAGACATGGAGTTAAGCACAAGATAACGACACCTTATCATCATCAAGCCAACGGTCAAGCCGAGTTGGCAAACCGGGAAGTAAAGCAAATACTTCAAAAGGCAGTCCGCACGAATGGAAAAGATTGGGCTTCACTTTTGGATGAAGCACTATGGCCTTATCGCACGGCTTACAAGACCCCGCTAGGAATGTCTCCCTATCAACTAGTGTTCGGAAAATCTTGTCATTTGCCCGTTGAGCTTTCACATAAAGCATTTTGGGCCACCAAGAAGTTGAACCTTGATCCCGTGTCATCCGTTGGAGAGCGAATCTTCAAATTGAATAAATTAGAGGAATTCCGGATGGAGGCTTTTGAAAATTCGGCTATTTACAAGATGAGAGCTAAAGTTTACCATGACAAGCTCTTGAGACAAAAAGACCTCACACCGGGAGATGAAATTCTTTTGTTTAATTCCAGATTCAAGGTATTTCCCGGAAAACTTCAGACCAAATGGAGTGGTCCGTTTATCATAGCCCGAATTTTTGATGGTGGGGCAATTGAACTCAAAGGCAAGGATGGAAGCTTGTTCGTGGTGAATGGGCATCGGGTTAAGAAGTTTTACAAGCCAGAGGAGAAAGAAATGGTGTTTGTGTGCTATCTCAACGACGCTTAGATGCCTTGGTACTACGTCGAGCTAGCGACATTAAACTTAGCGCTTATTGGGAGGCACCCTAATTCTTTTTTATTTATTTGCATTTTCTTGCCTTTTTGTGTGTTTTCTTTTTAATAATTCTTTTTATAGTGTTAAATTATCTTGTGTTCGGTGTACATTGTAGTTGTGGTTTTGTGTGTTATTTTGTAGTGTTGTTTTCTTGGTTTTGGTGTTTTTGAGCATAGGAGCAACTTAAGTGGGAATGAAGTGTCGATAAAGCCCGAAACGAGCCAACTTACCAAGGGCGTCTGCAACGTGGCGCGACCCGGAGCCAAAAACGCGAGTGGATCGTCCTGCGTCCGCAGCTGAAAAACACTCGTCTGCAACGCGGCCTGAGCCGCAGACCCCACCTGAGTCGCGTCCCTGAGGCGCGACCCGACCCGGCGCTCGGTGCGGCCCGGGTCGCGCCTGTCTGTTTCGGGTTTTTATCCCTTCCTTCACCCCTTTCACTTCATTTCTCACACTTCACTCCCATCTCTACTCACTCACACACTCATACACGTCTCTAGTGTCTCTTCTACTCCATTTCAAGGCACAACCTCTTCAAGGTATGAATCTTCTCCCCATGTTCTTCCTTTTCTTCATGGTAGCAAGTTCTTGGTTTTTCAAGCTCTTCAATGGAGGTTGTTCATGGTAACTTGGTTTTGTATGGTTTTATTTCAAGTTTCTTGCTTCTATTTTGGAATTCCTAGTTTAAGAACCTTGGGTATGCTTTCAATTTACATGTTTGTGGAAATGTAGTGGAAATTCTTTATTCTTGCCCAAATCTAGGGTTCCAAGTCAAAAATTGGGGGAAAATCATGTAGATGAGGAATTCTTGCCATATTATCTTCGATCTATGCAATTCCACACTTTTTAGGAATTTTTATGTGTTTCATTTGGAAGGATAAGTTTGTTATGGAATTTGTGTAGTCATTTTGGGGGCTTGTTCTTTACTTGGGCAACTTTCTTGTTCCAATATGCTTGAAACAATATGTTTTGCTTGGATGGAATTTTTTATGATAAGGATTAGCAAGGTTAGACTTATATTTGGGGGTTATTCTATACTTCATGACTATCTTTGAATCAAACATGAGTGTGCTTTGCTCTTATGCCCCATTTACAAATACTTTGTCAACTTGCTTTACCATATTATTTCAATGGATGATTGGATGAAGTAATGCATGAGGACATTTTGTATGGTCGGCTTTTTGGAAGGGTTTGTTTGCATGAGGTTTGAGGTTCAAATGTTAAGTCCTTCATTTTTTTTACGCCCTTGCAATCACCCCGTGTGTCTTTTATTTTTGTTAAAACCATTTAACATCACGTTCACATTGTTTTTGGAAGGTACTTAAGCCCGACGCTCCCCCTGCAGCAATGGTGCAAACTCGTAGGGGACGACAAATGGGGGGAGCTTGAAGACGGCTCATGGATGAAGACGAGTTCCAAGATAAGGAAGTACTGGACTTATCCGAAGATGAGGAACAAGAGGACGATGAGGAACTTCAGGACGAGGAAGAAGAGGAACAAGAGGATGCTGAGCCTAAAAACAATCGTGCCCTCATGCCCCCTCTTAATATGGGGGCCAATGACCCCGATTTGGTGAATGTTCATTTGGAGGAGTATGAACATAGGAAGAGGTGGTTAAAGTTGGCTAGGGGTTTTCAAGTTGCTGCTACTCGATTTCTGGATGCCCACACAACAAGGAAATTGGGGATTCATGAGAGTGTGGTTGGGCTCTTACGACGAATTGGTTGGATGCATGTTTTGGGGGAGAATGATTGGAAAACGTACCCGTGCTTGTCCGTGAGTTTCTCTCCACCCTAAAGGTGAAACAAACTCCATACCGAGGGCCTGTTTCTTGCATATTCCGACTTGGGAATCAAGATTGGAGGTTTACTGTGGAACGCCTCAACACGATGTTCCAAACTCCAACTAATGGGACCTTCCACCCTCACCCGTCCTTCCGATTTGATGATTTCCATGACAGTGTGGTGGAGGCAAACCCAAATAGTCTACATTATGATTCTAGCAAGACCAAGGCTTCCCATTTGCCCAATCCTGTCTTCCGGTATATGCAGAAGCTTCTAACTTCTACTGTGCTTGCCCGCCAAGAGAATAGTGGACTTCAGACACAAGAGCTCTATATCTTATGGTGTATGCTTAATGCTATCCCGGTGAACATTGCTGCACATTTCCTCGTGCAATGTCAAAGACAAACAAACTCCAGGACGGGTACTCTTTGTGTAGGGGGTTTGATCACCCAAATTGCAGCTATGTTGGACATCGACTTGTCCAACTATCAATCTTGCCCCGGATCTCAAGCCCTCAACATGGAGCATCTCCAGAATGCTAAGTTTGTCAACTCCGCATCCGCTCCATTTGATTTCCTCCTGACCAACAAGCGTCAGTTCCCGCTTCCGAATCTAGCCTTGACCAATGTCTCCACTTTTGATGAAAAGGAGAATTGGATGATGGATACACCGGCCCATCTTGCATTGATTACCACATCTGGAGGCACACCACGGAGGACACCGCGGACGGATGATGCTGGCGGGTCCACATCACATGCTCAGCCGAGAGGAAGCCGCAGAACTAGGGAGGAGGTTCAGGATGACCGCTTTGGTACTCTGGAGAATCTAATGCATGACATGACGACTAACATAGGCACTATGTGGGTGGACATGAATTCCCGATTTGGAGAATGGCGGTCCGAGATTGACACTCATCTGACAGGGATGCAGGAGAGTTTTGATGCTCGCTTCACAGGTTTGGAGGAGGAGATCGGAACTCGTTTTACTGGTATAAGTGCTGAGATTCAAGGCCTGCAGGGAAGCTTCACTACCTTCCAGTCGAGCATGGAGAGCATGATGGGCCAGTGGATTGGACAGGAAGTATCACATCAGCGACCACCACAGATGCCACCATATCAGCACTACCCTCTGTATCCCTACCCCCCGTACCCGTATCAACCGTATTAGCCGCCATCGGACTCCACTCCACGCCGTCCTCCTACTGATGAGTGACAGAGTCTGCCCCTCGATTTCGGTCCCACTATCTTTCCACTCAAACTTGTCCTTCTTTTGGAATGGAACAAGTTTGGGGGAGGGGGTATGAAGTGGTGACCGGTAATCACCCTCTATCTATCTTTATTTTAATTTTTCTGGATATTTGGGATGACTGTTATTAGGATATGATATTTGGATTTAGTATGTTATGTTGGTTCGTATGGATTTATTTGATTTCTAGGATCATTTCTATTATATATGTGGGTCTGTAATAGTAAATGCTTGGATTAGGCTTTAATCATATGTGGCAATCTTTTCCTGCTTGAGCTTGTGTTGTCTTGACTAATTTGGTGACGGAAACATGGAAAGATAGATATGGAAATCATGCCGAGCCTATGATGATTTTTTTTATGATTGTGCAGAATGTTGAAAAATGCATGCGTGAGAAGAGTGTTAAGCCGAAGTATCATTCGAGTTAAAAATCGTGGAAATTTGGCTTAATCTCCAGCTACTTGTGAGATTTGGGCATATTTTGTTCTTTCATGTGTGATTTGTCAATGATATTTGCATCTCTAGAACTTGCTTCATAACTTTCATGTATTCTATATGTGCTTAGAACTTGAAGATGACCTAAGGCGGTTTTTGTCAGAAATTTTGAGCCTTATTTATTCATTCCTTTGAAATTTATCCTTGTTAGCCCCGTTGAGCCTTTGGTGATTGATCTTTGTTGAATAGCCCGGGGTAGAGGGAATTTAAGGAATAAAGGAATTGTTGTTTCAAAAAATCGTGGGGAGCAAAATTCGGATAGAAAAATTTTGTGAAACAAGTTTCAAAGCCTAGAAATGTGGAGTTCACAACCTTCCCCTTAAAATGAAGAAAACAAAAATGGGAATCGTTAGAGTCATGATGATTGAATTGAATTAGAAAAAAAAAAAACAAAATGAATCTAATGCCGACTTTAGTTCCTTGTGGAAAAATGTGTGAACCAATGTCTTAGGGGGAATGAATCAAAAGAAAAAGAAGAGGCTAAGGATCATCCGTCTTTTGTTTAAGCTTGCCCATTTTGTGTGATATGAGTAGAAGAAAACTTTTAGTTTTACTAGGTTTGGAATGTTAGTAGGAAGTGGGAAAGGACTTGGAGTCACTCCTACCTAAAATTTCCCTACCCGTCCAAAAAGCCAAACGTTACAACCCTAAAGACCTATGTGATTCTAGTTTAGAGCACATTGGTGAATCATGTTGAGTTATTTTGCAAGCTTATGGTGGTATGCTTTTATTACTTGATATTGAGTGAAAAATTTGTCCCTCATCTCCATGTGTGAGGATCGTTGTGATAAGAACTACCTTTCAAATAGAGTGGTCATTTTTCTCATGATTGTTACTCTTATGATATGAAGCTTTGATCTTGTTCTTTGCATGTGGATTGTGATCAAAAAGCTGAGGCATTAATGGTTATGTGTTTCCTTCTAGTCTTGATCTTTCCTTGTTCTTTCCAAATGCTTGTTTGAGGACAAACAAGAGTTCAAGTTTGGGGGAGTTGACATGCTCGTATTTTAGTCCTAATCCAAGCATTATTTCGTTTGTTTTTATCTTGTTTTAAGTTTGTTTAGTAATCAATTAGGGTAATATTAGTCGTTATTTAGAATAAGTGTTTCTAACACCGTTAATTTAGAAAACAGGTTTAAAATGAGCAACCCGGGACTTGAGGATCGAAGTGCGCATCGGAAGGAACCCGAAAGCTGGATCGGACGGGCGAGAAAGCACGAAAACCGAGTCAAAGCCGGGAGGCAGGGCAGGGCCTGCAACGCAGCGCGACCCGGGGCCTGGGGCGCGACCCGCTGCTCGATGTCCGCAGCATGTTTTCACTCGCCTGCAACGCGGCGTGACCCAGGACCGGGCCAGCTCGGGTCGCGCCTCACTCCACACGGCGCGAGCCACGGGGCGCGACCGGCCCCGTGTCGCGCCCCTGTGTCTTGTTTTCGAGAATATCCGGATTTCTGCCCCATTTTTGCCAACATAGTATAAAAGTCATCCTTAGTTCGAAAAACTAGAGTAGACTTTGATATTTTGCAAATTTTAGAGTAAGAAAGACTTGTGAGATCTTGGAGCTTGGTGTATGGAAGATTCAAGAAATTTTTGAAGATCTATATTCAAGTTTTTGGGTTTTTTCTCCTCCTCTATTATGTTTTTCTTTTATGTGATGTTTTTCTCTATTATGATTATGGATAGTTAAATTTCTAGGCATCTAGGGTATTGTGATTTAGTGATGGGTTTGTAAATTAAACATGGGTTATTGCATAATCTTCCCCTTCTTTCTCATAAATCATGGTTTATTTTCTTATATTCTTTGATTGGCCATCATAGGATAAAACTTAGTGTATAATCGAGTTCGAGAGAATCAATTATGCATGGGTAAATGATTTATGGTTTCAATTTTGCATTAGATTGAGAGATTAATGTTTAATTGATGTTTATTGATTGATTGTGCTTGAATAGATTAAATTGCAATTTAGCCCTAGAGATAGGGGAATTGAGTTTAATTGAAAGGTCTTAGTTGCTCGAGAGAGGGCTTCGACTAAATTTGGTATCAATTGTTGTTCGGGGAGATTATACATAAATCCATTGTTTAATGAACAAGTCTTCACTAGTGAACATTGCCCTAGAGCCATTTTTCCTTATTGTGATTTTTAATAGGTTTTTATTCTCTTGTATCTCTCTTGTGTTGATATTTTTGTTTAAATATTGCAAATCTCGTTTTTCTAGTTAATTCTCCAACAAAATTTCGGATGATTTGACTAGTGAAAATGTTCGATGTGATGGTACTTGTAGACTCGTTTATGCAATTAATTCCCCGTGTTCGACCCGGTCTCCTATGCTCCGTATGTTCACTTGCATAATTGAGATTTGGTTAATTAAAGCGTGTGTTGGTTAAATCGTTGTGAAAGAAACATCTCATCAATATACCTTGCTTTAAAGTCTTCAAACATATTCCACATACAGAATCCTGGATAAACCAACTCATAATACGATTTTGGACTCAAAATATGCGTTAAAGCTCTTTGAAACATTTAATCGAACACGTTACGTGCACCCATTTTAACCACATACTCTTGACTCAATTTAAATCCTTTAGACCCAACATTTCAAATACAAACATCTTCACCCTAGGACTCTAACATACAAGAAAATCAACCCCAAGCAACCATCACAATACTTCCATATGATTCTCAACAAAACAAAGGGAAATTAGGGCAAAGATCCAAACCCTAGCAACAATGAACCATAGGAATTTGATATAACTTCACATATAGCCTCAAGGAGGTAAATAAACCATATGTTTGAGATGTCAAAGCAAGAGAATCAATAAAAGTGAAAACCCTAATTTTTTGAATATGAACCCTAGTTTCCAATCAACATGAAAATGATGTTTTAATCACCAAGGTGAAGAGGGTATGAAGTTACCTTGGTTGATGGAGGATGATGAAAGGATCCACTCAAAACTTGAAGAATTCTCTTGAGAGATATGGTGGAAGAATCGCCCAAAAGAGAGAGGAAATGAAGATGAGATGAATAAGTGTGGTATTTATAGGTAGAAATCCGGAAGGAAAATTCCCGGACCCGCGCGACCGCGGAACCCATCTCTCGACCAACGCTCCCCGCGAGTGCGGAGTCTCCCGCGACCGCGCACGGCCCCGCGGGCGCGCACCTCCCCGCGGGCGCGCGGCGTGCCCAAACAACCTTTAAACTAAAATCAACTCTCGGACATTTCCGACTCCATCTTTCCTTAAATTTTCCAAAGCACTTTTAATACACACCGAAAAAGCAGCGAGACCCCCGATCAACTCAGCGTTAGGGTGTTCAAGGTTTTAGCAAACAAAAATTCAATGCAATAACATTCATTTATTTTCATATAACTCGACACTTTAGCATTAAAATTCAAATTGTGTTATACACTCAGTATAACATCACTTGTTATGACGTATCGGCTCGAGTGAGACAACCTGCAATAAAACAACGGCATAATACAAACATACTCACATGATTAATATTCAAATAATATCAATTTCAAAACCATTTTCCAAAAATTATAATTTATAATTTAGAAAAAAGGGACGGGGTATCACACCTCTTGAGCGACCTTAGCAGGATTTCAGCCGGGCTAGTTCGCAACTATAGCTCTCGTGAACGAGGTCGCTAATCCTCCACAAAAATAAACACCTTCCACTTGGGCTCGGGTTCAGCTCCTTCAACCGGTCTCTTTGATGCTTCTCGGTGCCATACTTCTAGGACCCTCTGGTACTCTAATGGGATACAACACTGTCATGTCTGGGGCCGAAGCGTGCAGTGATTGCCGGTGCAAGGCACGGACAAAGAGCGTCTCCTATAAGACTTCCAAGTGAAAGGGCACATGAATGAACCGAATCCACTCGAAAGAGAGGGATTCTAAGGCTATACAGGAATGAGACTGTATATTCAAGGAGAGCTTAAAGGATTTGATTGGTGCTACTCATACCACAAGGTGTATCTTCATTTCTGGAACTCGTTCCACCAGAACTCCAAAGTTAAGCGTGCTTGACCTGAGGTAATGGTGGCATGGGTGACCCCTTGGGAAGTTTTCTCAGGGAGCGTGTGAGTGAGGACAAAATATGCTGGAAAGACTTGTTTTGGTTTGTGGGGACAACCGTCAGTTCGGTACCCTAGTCGTTAAAAATGGTATCAAAGCCGAACCTCTCGTAGTAAGGTGTGGTTCGGGGATGAATCATGCGGAAGCTGGTGGGCATGTGATGCTTGGGGTCGAAGCATGGAGTGATTGTCGGTGCAAGGCATGACAAAGAGCGGCTCCTATAAAACTAACAAGTAAAGGGGCACGCGAATGAACCGAATCCACCCAAAAGAGAGGGATTATAAAGCTATACATGAATGAGACTTGTATAGTCAAGGAAAGCTTAAAGGATTTGATTGATGCTACTCATACCACAAGGTGTATCTTCTTTTTTGGCGCTCGTTCCACCAGAATTCCAAAGTTAAGCGTGCTTGACCTGGGGTAATGATGGGATGGGTGAACCCCTGGGAAGTTTTCTCAGGGAGAGTGTGAGTGAGGACAAAGCACGCTTGAAAGACTCGTGTTGGTTTGTGGGGACAGATGTTAGTCTTGCAGCCGGGTCGTTACAGGCACATCCTCAGCACAATCCTTATCAACAGCCTATGTCTGGATTAATCCGTTCAACATATCGATTGATCATAGAGATCACCGGTTCTTCTTTTCCAAGTCAGTTTAGGGTTGTCTCCAACTCTTTTTGATACCTTTTCCTTGTCTCAGCTTCTATAGCTTCATCTCCAGCTCTCGAAGGTAGGAATAAGGTACATGATGCCTTCTCAACATCCTCTTCAATGCTTTCCATGTATCTATTGGCTATCTAATACGTCGCCTAATAACATAAAAATGATTCCACCAAGTGAGAACTTCATCACAAAATCCACTAGTGATGAAGCTGTGCAAGGCATTGAAGAAGAAGACCCGGATATGCAATTCAAAGGTCCAATTACTCGACTGGGAGAAAAGAAGCTTCAAGGATATTTACAAGTGTTCATTAGAAGGAAGCTGGAAGTTGGAGAACAAGAAAATAAATGCAGCCCAAAGATTGTCAATTTGTTGACAATTGAAGAAGAAGCCCAAGTTGAATGAGCATGAAGAATAGAGAGAAATGGCAGCCCACTTTGGAAGTCCAAATCGCCTATGTGATGGCCCAATTCTAATGGGATTTATTTTATCCTGGTGTAGAGTTTATTTATTTATTTTTTGGTCTTTTGGAACTGCTTTATTTAGAGTTCTAAACAAGGTAGGAGTCTTCTTTATTTTTGTCCACATGGACTTTTTATTAGTGAGGTATTGTCGATCCCTTATGATTATATAAGGGGACTCTTAATTTCATTGTTACTTATGTAACAGCCCGGTCCTTTAGACGGTCATTTTGATGGGGACGGGGTGTCAGGTGTAAAAGTTGAAGAAAATGGGTAGATTAATCGGAAATCCAAGGGGGTGTTTTTAGAATTTAACTAAGTTAGCGACTCAAGAACTTAGGGAACTTAACTTTATGACTTGGAAGAACTATCGTTTTCAATGAATCAGTGAGGTCAAAGGGTTCAAACAAGTCGAATGGGTCAAAGGATTTAATCGAGTCAAAAGAACGCCATATCACATGCCTACCGAAAATGAAACAGAATCCAAAGACAAACATATTGGAGTTTGACTCTTCAAATAAAGAAGACTTCCTCAAACGCCACAATGGCTAAGACTCATAAAAAGGTTGGAGTCAAATAAATCATACTGTCCCATTCATAGGACCAAACAAGAAAGTAACTCAAACTTAATTTGAACGAACAAAATCATGCTTGAGGAAAGAGACTCATTGTAGGCAAACAACAACAACAAGCATGCAAGTCTTATTTACAAGTCAACTGAAAATGAATAGATACCAGAATGATCATTAATTGACTCTTCAATTAACTCAGAATTAATGAAGGAATAACTGGGATGTTAAAGGAACATGTTTCAAAGAGTTTATTGATAACACGAATCATAGCAATTAAGACATGCTATTCTCAAGAATTAAGTCACACATATCAAGACTAAATACTAACATCAGAGTACTTAGTAGAGACTTACTGGAAGAAAAACATGTAACCATATATAGCAACAAACTTGAAACCTCATAGAACTCAGACAAGCCCACCAGCAGCACATCACCGGCCTCAACATCTCAATCTGAAAATATTTGAAAAAGAGGGTGTGAGAACTAATGTACTCAGTTGGATTTTATGAGAAAACTCTTGATAAACTTTAGAAATATCCAATTATAATCCGATGGCATTTGGAGAGCAAAACGCAAAAGCCCTCTCCATATCCGCAAAACCTTTTTCTTCCTTTCTGGCACCTTTCCTGGCTCAAACCTGTTGTCTACTGCACCCTTATGCCTTAGGATAAGAGAGGGGATACCTCAAATATCCTCTGAGTATGCGAGGGGATTACCCAGCAGTGACTCTCTTTACTTTCAAATGTTCAACTCGGTGACTGGAAGGTCACGGCATGATAATGCAAATAAACTATTCTTTGAGCTTGATAACCTGCTTACAAGAGAAGCTATAACCTTTCTTAACTTCCTTCCTTACTTAACCTTCCTTACCTACTTGACTTAGCTAGTAATACCAAGCTTAGATCAATCGTCTAAGGATAACTCATTTAATTGAGCATGATCTCAGCCTATAAGGGATTTATAACTCACCCTAAAAGGCAATCCTTAATCCTTAACTATACAAGCTTTTAAGAAAGCATAAACATTCAAATACAAGGAAATGAACGCGGATAAACATTAATTGCAATAAAGCAATTATAAACACCTCATGCTAGCATAAATTGTATATAAAAAATTCTAGCATATCCTTAGCTAATTAAGCTTAGCAAAACCCAAAAACCAAGTACTAGGAAATGAATGGGCATAAACATAGATTGCAACTAAAAACAATTCTAGATCTTGGACTAGCATCAATTGTATTTAAATAATTCTAGCATATCTAAACATACTTGAGAGCTCACTTAACTTATAACAACTTCCTTTACTTATCAAACTTAAATAACAATTCAACGTAATCATGCATATAAATTCATTTCCTTTCCTTCATTGTACAAAGACTACACAGGAAGAGCATAAAATATTTTAATTGGATATTTCCCTTGCCTTAACATGCTTCTAGAGCTTAATAGCTCAAACTTATACTTGGTTTAGAACCACCCGCCTCGATGACGAGCACCTTGATAACGAGCACGTGGACGAAGCAATGAGCTGAAAATCCTTCCTCGGGCCTCCTCGGGGTTCACCTCTTCTTTATGAAAGTCGATCAATGACTTAAAATCTTATTCAAGCTCCTAATAAGACATCGAAATGATATCTAAACCCTTGACCCTTAACTATAACTTAAAACATGAGAATTTAAACAATTAAGGGATCCGAAATTACCACAAAAGAGGATGGAAAATCCAATTCGAATGATCGAGATTCCGAATTATCGCCACTGCTACCTTGTAGATCATCGAAAGAGATTTGATTTGAGTACTCACAGGCCTCATGGTTCAAACCGAGGTGAAAGTTATGGCCTCCGCACGAAAACATGCCGAGGCTACCGAACAGCACAAGCGCCGTGGCGGGGGGGTGCGCGCCGACGCCCCCTTGCACCAGCCCCGCGGCGCTCCTTGCTGTCCCCGTGGCACCCCCCTTGCTGCAGCCCCCGCAACGCCCCCTTGCAGCCCCACGGTGCCCCCCAGCTGCCCCGCGGCGCCCCCCAGCCCCGCGGCGCTCCATACTCCGCTCTCTCTCTCACTGGGTTGCCCTCACGAAGAGGACTCCCACTCTCTCTCTCTACTCTACAGAAATGGGGTGAAGAGAATGAGCGAGAAAAATCAAAGGGAGAGGGGCTCTATTTATAGAAAAATTTTAGCTTCCTCGGGAAGCTTCTGTAGTGCAACGATACCGCTTCAAAAATATCGTGCTCGGTTAAAAGGCACTTTATTCGATGTCGACGTCCAAATGACCTCAGACACGAAATCCGAAAATACCGTGAGGTTCATTGGCTCGAGTACTATTGAATCAACTTGACGCGGGATAAAGAACGAGTCATCTTGAATGAAAATGAGAAAAGATTCTCCTTTCAAAAACTAAAGTTACTATTCCACATAAGGGACAAATAAAATTCCCGAGCATTCAATTGACCTTAGAATGAAAATCCGGGAATGCCAATGGATTCCTTGAGAAATTTCCTATAAGATAGGCTTGAAGAAACAAGGCTCGGATCAACACAAGAGATTTCGTGAATTTCTAACGAACGCGCTCCTACAGAAAAACACTATTCAACTTCTTTAAACGCGTTTTAAATCACCAGGAACTCAAACGACTTCAGATTCAAAATCTGAAAACACCGGCATTCTCCTTGGGTAAACGCCTTTCAAACATGACCAAAATTGACTGCAACTGAGCTGGAATCAAAATTCTCGAAAAGACGATTTCACGGAAAATAACTCCTAAAAATGCAATTAAGAACCGAAAAATCTTAATTATGCTCAAAATCCTTCTTAATATTTCCTAATTAAAATTAAGAATTACTTAATCATATTCTGAAAATCTGGGTTTTTACATTCTACACCCCTTAAGAAAATTTCATCCCGAAATTTACTTCCTCTCAACAGAGATCTGGATACCTCTTCAGAATTCATAGCCTTACTGGAACGACATAGGTTTGAAACCTTTACTATAGGGCTAAGAATAGCTCGAGGTCTTCCTTTAAAATAGTCCTCACGCAGGACTAATACTTTTATAATTGTTTTTCTTTTCTTCCTTATGAAATCTTTCTCGAAACAACGCTTCGCACGAGCTTCTTATGATCTTGCATTCAAGCGGACTCTAGAAACTATTCGATCAACGAAATAAATAAAAGAAAAGAAAATTTCACCAAGCTTGCTCTTCGTGCACGAGCCGTGCGGTCTCAACTAGTCCATTCTTCTTATGTCTTGCTTGGTTCCTTTTTTACTTCTGACTTTACTTCTCGCAGCTTTGAGAAACTTTAACGAACTCAAACTAGATGATAAACTCGAATTAATCAAACACCTACTTTGATGGTTGCTCACATGCTCTATCACGTTCGAAAACTTACTTTATCTTCATCTTGACTTCTTGAGGTTCGACTGATTTATCTTCTTAGCGTGTACTTTATGATGCGCTTCTTAAATTCTCGACGCAACTTAAATCTAAAAATCTTCGTTGCAGTCGTCTCTTTTCCTCGAAGCAGTCGTCTGACTTCATGGCTTTTGCTGGTGGTCACCATTGCTTGCAGGCCTAACAATCACACGTCTGGACTTTTAACTGCATGCTCGGATCTTACGTGCCATCATTCCTTAGATCACCTCCAAACGCAACGAGCTGAGAAATCTTCTTGAAAACGCACGTCCTAAACTTAGAGAATACTATCTGGCACTTACTTGGATTCTACTTCCTATTAGGAAATACTATCTCTTATTCCTCCAACGCTGACTAAAATGAATACTGCTATAGCTCTCCGCTCTATTCCAAGATCCACACTCGAGTTCTATGAGTGGGAGCAAAATAAATGAATGCCTCTGAGTGAGGACTTTATCTTGATCAGCAATTCTTTAACAAGCTTAAAAACTAGAAGAGATATAACACTAGGTTATATATGCCAAAAATATTGCCTTTTTAGAGGACTTATAAATTTGAAGGGTTCTTGCATATAACAAAGATATGGAAGAAATCAACGGTTAGCAACTGGAAACCGTGCCCAAATATTTTCACAAAGGCTTCAGCATAGCCTATCAAGGAAATGCTATTACTGATTCTTGATGATCAAAGATGTATCATCCAAAAGATTGCAAATTATCCCAGCGGATATAATCAAAGAATTTGAAATGGTATAAATGGAGAATTTCAATTGATACAAAGCTATTGAAGGGCAATTGATTCAATTAACAAGAGAATAAATCGATTCCAAAAGAGAATGAATAAATCGATTCTATTGACATGAGAATGAATAAATAGACTCAACAAAACTTCCATCAAACTGAAACTCTCAATCTACCGAATACTAGGTCTATCTTCTTAACGATCTTCTTCTCCGGGTCTTCTCTTTCTTGAGTATCATGTATCTTCTTCTTGGCGATATTGCTATGAAATAGCAGGAGTGAGTGGGACGCAAATGGCTTCACTTGTCTGGGAAAACGATATCTCGGAAATTACTTCCTATTTATCGAAAGTGATATGACAAAGTGACTTGATCTATGGCACCTTCTGAACTCAAATGATCCGACTTCAACTTCTCCTAAAAACACCGACAAATGTGTTTTTAGACTACTTGGCTATAGTCATAACGACAATCTCCATCTTCATTAATCGGCTTGAAACAAGTGATAACTTTGGGCACTTAACTGCTTATCTTCTTGCTCCTTGCTCGAAACTGAACTTCATAACCATATATCCATTTGACCAACACCACTATTTCCATCATTTGACCAACACCACTATATCCATCATCACATGTGCACTTCATATCTAAGAGATACATGAGCAGTAAAAATAAGAGTCTAAAACAAATGTGAGAAAAGTGAGTACTGTGAGGTCCTTGTTTTCTTTTATGTTTGTTCCTTGTGCAGGTACCATGCAGAGAGAGGGCGCACCCGCATAGCCCAGTACACCATTAGACGATCAGATATCATCTTAACCTCCTCAGTAATAGGATTCTAAATACCACTTCAAGGTGATGTCAATACACTTCCAGAAGCAGCAACAGGCGATGTCTACCAAAATAGACAGCATGATGCAGTAGTTCACGTAACTTACTACTCGAGTACAACTGCCCAGGATCATTGCACCACGCAGAAATCCTATAGTGCAAGAAGAAGAGCTCGAAATCAAGGGTAATGTAGAAGAAGAGAGCTCGAAAGCCGATTATGAGCCTCCGCAGAGGAAACATGGCTGTCCATGTGCATTGCTAGGCGTGCAGTCCGTGCCAATCAACCCCGATATGACGATGCAGACAGTTTGCTCTGCAATATCAAAATGAGCATCTCGGAGTTTGAAGGTCAACACGATCCCGATATCTACTTAGATTGAGAACATAAGGTAGACAAGATATTCGAGTATTATGACTTTCTGGAGCCAAAGAAAGTCCAGTTAGCCAGCCTCATTGGAGTTTAGAGGCTATGCAGCCACCTGGTGGGAGTTCCAGCAAGCTAGGCGACGCCGTGATTGCCATCCTCCCATCGATACTTGGCGTGAGATGAAGGATGTCATGAGAGGATGTTTTATTCCGGTACATTATGAATGTGACTTTGAAAAAAAGTTGAACAAAATCAAGCAAGGCACACGTTCGATTGAGGAGTACCACAAAGAACTCGAGACAACACTGAATCGAGTTGGAAAGGAAGAATCACTTGATGCCACTGTCATCTGATACATTGAAGGTATGAACCTGGATATAGCTTGTGAAGTTGAATTGAAAGATTTTTCTACCATCGAGGAGATGGTGCACTATGCATCAATTGTGGAATGATAGCTTAAAGATGGCCAACGCAGATCTTCCCATAATGCAGCCCCACATCAACCTTGGAGTCATACCACCCCTCCAACGGCGTCAATTGAAGCCTCTTGACGGCGAGCACCTCCCGAGCAACCTGTGCATCGCTTTGATCATTCTACACTGCATCCCAGTTGTAGACCCGAGTCTACGCAGCCGGCACCTGCAAGGCTGCCATATACACAGCCTAATCAGCCCATGCCATCACCAATAACAGCCCCTAACCGAGCTCGTGACATTCAATGTCACAAATGTCAAGGTTGGGGCCATTTGCAAGCCCAATATCCAAACCGGCGCATTCTTTACATCACAGAACAAAATGAGATCCAGTCATCTAGTGAGGATGAATTGGAGCAACCCCTAGGTGATGCCAATGATGAGAAAAATACCAATGATGTCGAGTAAGAAGAAGTTAAACCAGAGTCACCACAAGTTAGCCTTGTTACAATCCGGAGCTTGAGCATCATTCGAGATAGGGAGCAAGAACACCAATGAGATAACACATTCTACACCAGTGCGACAATCTAGGATTAAACTTGCTCCATGATTATTAACAGTGGTAGTGTGATCAACACCACTAGTCAATATGCAATCGATAAACTCGCCTTGACTACAAAGAAGCATCCAAAGCCAGACCGACTGCAGTGGCTCACAAATAGAGGTGAAATTTGAGTTGTTTGCTAGGTAAGTGTTAAATTCTCAATTGGTAAATTTTCTGACATCATTTTGTGCGATGTTATCCCAATTGATGCAACACATCTTCTTTTAGGCAGGCCGTGGTAGTTTGATCATCGCGTTGTTCACAATGGCCGATTGAACACTTATTCCATCGAAACAAATGGATGAATTAACATCCCCAACCTGCTGTCCCCTAAAGCCATTGCTGAGGATCAGCAACACATACAAGAGAGATTTAAAGAGAAGGAGAAATAGACCACCATTGCCACTTCCGAGCATTCAGCCAAATCACCGTTCACCGCCCCAAAGCCGCCGAGCACCACCTCCTTCTCTTCAAGGCAGTCCCCTCTTGAATCCTTAGCCCATGATAAAGCATTGGATATAGCTACAAATAAAGCCAAACAAAGTAGCTTTTTTATTATGGTTAAAGGAGTATAAAAAACAATTAAAGCAAGTTTATCTCTCATTCTTTTAACATATAAGGGCAGTGCTACTAATGATACTTGTTTGCCTAGTGATGTGTAGCCCCTATTGGACAAGTATAGTGATGTGTTTTCTAATGAGATTCCAAGTGGTTTATGATCGATTCGAGGGATCGAGCATCAAATTGACTTCCAGCCCGGAGCCGTGCTTCTAAACTGACTAGCTTACCACACCAGCCCCGATGAGATGAAGGAGATTGATCGTCAAGTCAAGGAGCTATTGGAGAAGAAATAAATCCATGAGTCTATGAGTCCATGCGTCGTTCCGGTGATTCTAGTATCGAAGAAGAACAAAGAATGGCGAATGTGCATGGACTGTCGCACTATTAATAAAATCATGGTAAAGTATAATTTTCCTATCCTTAGGTTAGATGATATGCTTGGTGAATGTCTGGGTCTAAAATCTTTTTTAAGATAGATTTACGTTCTGGATACTTTCAAGTAGGTATGCATGAAGGGGATTGTTTGGTGTTTATTTGTGTTGTTTTACAGTATGATTTAGCATGGTTTATAAGTTATTTTCTAGTACCTCTAGTTATTTAATTATCGATTTCATGTGATTATCTTCACTTGTTGCTCTCATGGTGGAATATGCCAAGTTGCGAAAAACTTGAGCTTTTATCTGCAAAAACTTTATGTTTAGGTATTAAGGTGGCAAGGAGCGAGGATGAGACCTGAAGAGATGAACCCGGGAGAATTGGCCATGAACCACGCGATCGCGCGAGCTGAGCGGCTGTGCAACACAGCCCCGCTGCCGCGCGAGCCCCGCGACCGCGCGAGGGGACTCTCGGCATAAGGCACCCCGCGAGTGCGCATCCTCCCGTGAGCATGCGCACCCCTGCACCCCGCGAGCGCGCGCCATCCCACCGGCGCGCAGGACGCTCTGTTTTGCCCGATCTGTCTTATCTTGCACTCGATACTCGACTTTTCTTCATTATTTTACACAAGGGGACACTTCCTTCAAACTCCCTTATTTCGCATGTGGATATGAGACTTTTGGGCCAATCTAATCTAAGTAATAGGATCATAGGGATTAATTTCCCTAAGTTTACTTTTTGGACTTTTTGGCCTCCAATCCCTCACCAAATCTCCCAAAATCTCTCTCATTTAATGCTAGCCCATCATCAACTTTCCTCTCTCCTCACCCCCATACCTCTCACCATACTTCTCACTATCTCTCCCTTCTTTCTCTCTCGATTCTCTCTCCATATAGAAATCCCCATTTTGATTTTTGGGGATATCACTCATCAACCATTCCTTCATTCACCCACTCACCATACTTCGTCTTCTCCATCTTTCTCTCTACACACACCACCTCCAACTCCACCATTTTCTACACTATCTTCACAATCTCCACCACCATTCAAGAGAGGAGGAGAAAGGAAAGAAGGGAGACAAGCAAGCTAGGTTGAAGAAGAAGGCACGAGAAGAGATCTGACTCCGAGCCTTCCGTGGAAGCTAGGCTCGTTAGAAGGTTTTCTTTTTGTATTTTCTTTCTGAAACTTTGATAATTTGTGGGGTTTGTTCCAAACTTGTGGAAAACATTGGATATTGTAGAAGTTTATGCTATTTTCATTTGGTTATGAGATGATGTACTTTTATGTTATTTATGTTGTTTTAAGCATGGTTATGGGTTAATCTCTCCATTAGGGGGTGGATGATCGATTTGGTTTTGATTTATGCTTGTGATGGTTTGTTGTTGTTGTTGAAATTGTGCTTGTTTAAGTTGAGTGTTTGATTACCACTTGAAGCAATGCTAGGTGAATTGGGTTCATAAGCCTAGTATATTGATCTTGCTCGTATGATATAGCGGATAGAGGTTTAACGGATAGATGGTGACAGTAATTGAAGTTGAACTAATTGACGGCTCTATCGTATGTTTGAGATTAATATAACCAACTTGAAGCAAGCTTAATAAAAAACCAATGAGAAAATCCACACCCTAATGCTTTTATCATAATCTTTTCCTTAATCTTGATTCTTGTTGTTATTTGCATTTTCTTAAGTTAAATTGCATCTTTTAAATTCTTTAGTTTAAATCACAATCGAATCCATGTTTAGAATGTTTAGATTTTATTTTCGTTGTTCTAGCACGTTGCATGCATGGCCTTAAGTCAATTTCCCAAACGAAGTCTTTCTTGAGAGATCGACTCGGGTTAGCTTATCACGTCTACAATTGACCCCATTCAATTGTGGGTTTGGTTCCAAGTAGTTTTTATGTGATGAGTTTAAACCGGATAAATACAACTTTGAGACAACAGAACAAATTTTGGTGTCGTTGCCGAAAAAGGCTTTAGGCTTATTGTCTTTACGTGCTATAATTGCTTGGTGTTTGATTTTGTATTCGTAACGTTGAATTTGTCTAGTGATTGTTTGGTGTTTGATTGTGTTTGATAATGTGTTGGTTTGTGTAGTTGGTATTTCTGTTTATTTTCGTGTGTTTGTACGCTTTCACCACTCATTTCACAGATACGTGTGATCTCTTTTATGTTTTTGGTTGTGCATGCTAGGGAGATGAAGTCTCATTCGGAGATTATCCCCCGTGTCTGACAATATCCATAGACCAAGGAGATTTGACGTATTTTCTTAGGAAGAAGAGATGGAAGCTCACCAACTCAACCCCGACAATGCCAGTGCTAATGCAGCTAGGAATATGAGGGATTTTGCTCGTTCTGTGATAGGGGCATCGACATCTTGCATAGTTCTTGGAGAGGCCACAAGGAACTATGAGTTGAAGAACATCCACTTTAGCCAACTTCCATCCTTCTATGGGATGCCGGCCGAAGATGCGTTGAACTTCATCCGGGAGTTCTATATCATTGTTCAAACATTTCCTCTACAAGGTTTGAATAAAGATCAATTGAAGATGAGGTGTTTCCCTTACACCTTGAAAGATCGAGCCAAGACATGGTTCATGTCACTCCCGGCCAATTCCTTGGCCAATTAGAATGCCGTTTACGAGAAGTTCATAGCCAAGTACTACTCCAACTAAAAGACCCAAGACTTGAGAGCTCAAATTGTTACCTTTACCCAATCTTCGGGTGAAGCATTTAATGAAGCTTAAGATCGATTTAGAGGTCACTAACAACAATGCCTGCACCACCACCTCGCACCCGAGTTACTCAATAAATTCTTCTACGACGATCTTTCTCAAAATTTTCAATACATGGTGCATAATGCCTCAGGAGGAGACATTGGAGGACGGACTGCCGAAGAGGTCTCAGACATCTATGAGACCATGGCCACAACTTCTCAACAAAAGAATGATAGGGAGAAGAGAGCTTCCGTCAATGAAGCCAACCCTAGTTATGATGTGACGAGATAACTAGCAGAGTTGACAAAGTAAGTAGATATGCATCGAACTTCCGAGAGACCACCGCAACAAGCCATGACCGTTGAAACTTGCGGTATATGTAGAGAGTATGGCCACGGGGCCAATGTTTGTCAAAAGTCGATCGAGCCAGAATTATGTTAGGAAGCTCATTTCCATGCTCTTCAAGAGCAAGTCCATGCCCTTCAAGGATTCCAACCCCATCAACCATACCACCTTTACTCTCAATCATACAATCGGGGATGGAGGAACCATCCAAATTTTTCTTGGAGGCAACCTCAACAACATCCTCAACAACCACCACAACAACCGCCTCTACCTCAACAAGCTGGAGGCGGCCAAGCTCCACCTTATCCAAGGCCGCAACAATATCAGGCCTAACCAAACCAACCGCCTATGCTGACATTGCAAGATACCTAGCAATCTTTTATTCAAGCCACCCAACAAAGGTTTGAATCCGTGGAAGCTTCCGTGAATTGGATCGAGACCTAAGTGGGGTAAATAGCTGAGACCGTTGGAGAGTTGGCCAAGCAAGCCAAGCCGAGAAAGTTGCCAAGTTAACCGGAGTAAGCTCAAGCCATCATCGTCCTAGAGGGGGCAAGGTGATTAATAACAAGGTTGGAGAACCAATCTCAACTGAAGAGATTGAGAAAGAAGATGAGGCTCCTCAACAACAACAAAAGGAGCCCGAAAAAGAAAATGAAGAAGTGAAGAAGCGCACACTCTACAAGGCCGCCAATCCCTACAATACTCTAATTCCATTTCCAAGATGGTTGAGGAATGAGAAGCAAGACACTAAATTCCAAGAGTTCTACAAGCTCTTATCAAAAGTGAATGTCAACCTTCCACTCCTTGATGTCATCCGCAATGTGTCGGCCTATGTCAAGTTCTTCAAAGATCTAGCTTTCAAGAAGAGAAAGTTTACGGAGGATGAAAAGATTGTGGTGTCTGAAGTGGCAAGTGCGATCCTACAACATTAAATACCACCAAATCTCCGTGATCTAGGTAGTTTTACTCTTAAAATTGCCTTGGGAAATGGTAAAGAAGCGTGTGGTATGCTAGACTTAGGAGCCAGAATTAATTTGATGTCTTACTCTATTTATAAACAACTAGAGTTAGGTAATTTGAAACCTACTAGAATGTGTCTTCAATTGACGGATAGGTCCATGAGATATCCTAGGGGAATCATAGAGGACATTCTACTGAAGGTGGGTGGATTGATTATCCCAGTTGATTTTATTGTGTTGGATGTGAGTGATGTACAAAAAACGGGTAAAGAGCACACACTTCTCCAGGTAGACCCTTCATGGTTACAACAAATACCTTGATTGATTTCAAAAATGCAACTCTAAAAATATCGGTGTTAGGAGAAACCGTCTGTTTTTCCATTCATAGAAACAAAGCCATTCCCGTCTCCTCATTTGAAAAGAATTGCTCTTTTATAGATACTCTTGATGCCTTGGCCGAGGAGGTTTTCTTGTAGGAAATAGGTTCCCATTGCAGGAGTGAAGCCTTGTCTGAGGAACTTGCTATGGAAGAAGCTTACCTCAAGTGTGGGGGAGACGAGTTGGATGCCGAAGAGATGGAAATTTTGCTAAGGGAAGGAGTAAGCTTGATGGAAGTTCTTACCTCGATCAAAGAGGAAGTGAAACCCGCTCCCGAGCTTGAGCTCAAAGAGCTCCCATCTCATCTCAAATATGTTTATCTTGATGAATAAGAAAAGAAGCTCGTGATCATCTTTTCCGGGCTTGAGAAAGAAGAAGAGGATCTCTTGGTAGCCGTACTCAAGAGAAACAAGCAAGCTATTGGATCGAACCTTTCGGACATCAAAGACATTAGCCCCTCGACGTGCATGCATCGAATTGTACTTGAGAAAGGGGCCAAGCCAGTTAGAGAAGGATAAAGGCGGCTCAATCCCGTGTTGATGGAGGTCATCATGAAGGAGATTTTCAAGCTCCTGGCAGAAGAAATCATCTATCCAATAGCCGATAGTGAATGGGTGAGCCCGGTCGATGTGGTACCCAAGAAAGGAGAAATCACAGTGGTGGAGAATGATAGAGGAGAGCATGTGGCTATTTGGACCACCACCGGATGGAGAATGTGCATTGACTACCAAAAGCTCAATACGGCTACTCGAAAAGACCATTTTCCACTTCCTTTCATTGATCAAATTCTTATTAAATTGGCCAGGCATTGTTTTTATTGTTTCCTTGACGGTTTATCGGGTTATTTTGAGGTGGCCATATCGCCGGAGGACCAAGCCAAGACCGCATTTACGTGCCCGTTTGGCACTTTTGCGTGTCGGAGAATGCTGTTTGGACTATGTAATGCACCGGGCACATTTCACAGGTGTATGTTTTCTATCTTTTCCGAAATGATTGGTGATTTCATTGAAGAATTCATGGATGACTTTTCCGTCTTTGGGTCCTCATTTTCTGATTGTTTGGATAAGTTAGAACTTGTTTTGAAGAGATGCATTGAAAGTAGCCTTACTCTTAGTTAGGAAAAGAGTCATTTTATGTTTACTAGTGGCATAGTCCTTGGTCATATTATGTCAAAAGAAGAAATGATTGTAGACAAAGCTAAGGTTGATGTAATTGAAAAATTACCTCTTCCCGTCAATGTTAAAGGTGTTAGAAGCTTTTTAGGCCATGTCGGTTTCTACCGTCGGTTTATTAAAGACTTCTCCAAAATTAGTCAACCTCTATGCCATTTACTTGCTGAAGATATTCCTTTTGAGTTTGATGAAAAATGCTTACATGCTTTTAATACTCTTAAGGAGAAATTGATCACCGCACCCATTGTCGTTCCCCCTGATTGGTCTTTGCCTTTTGAAATCATGTGTGATACATCAAATTCCATCGTGGGTGCCATTTTGGGTCAACGTATTGATAAAATTCTTCATGTAATTTACTATGCTGGCCTCACCTTGAATAGTGCTCAAGTAAATTACACCACAATCGAATTGCTTTCCGTTGTGTTTTCGTTAGATAAATTTAGATCCTACATCTTAGGCTCTAAAGTGATTATGCATAGTGATCATGCGGCTCTTAGGCATTTGTTGACCAAGCCTCAAGCTAAACCTAGACTCATTAGGTGGATTTTGCTTGTGCAAGAATTTGATGTGGAAATCAAAGACAGAAAGGGGTGTGAAAATGTGGTAGCGGACCATCTATCTCGCCTGTGGATGAAAATTTTGATTATTACATGAGAAAGGCGTTGATTGCGATTCATTTCCATATGAGCATGCTCTTGAGCTTAATTCCTCACCTTGGTATGCCGACATTGTTAATTATCTTGCTTGTGATAAAATGAGGCCTAACCTTACCTTTCAAGAAAGGAAAAGATTTTTGGCAATGTGTAGGTACTACTTTTGGGATGATCCATACCTTTTCCACTTGGAAAAAGATGAAGTGATTCAGAGATGTGTCTCGGAAGAGGAGCAAACTGATGTTTTGGCCTTTTGCCACGATTCACATTGTGGTGGCCGTTTTGGAGGGTAAAAGACAACCTGGAAAATCTTGCAATCTGATTTGTATTGGCCTTCCATTTTTAAAGATGTGCATGCCTATTGCCTTTCATGTGATAAGTGCCAAAGACTTGACAATATTGGGAGAAGAAATGAAATGCCTTTGAATGTCAACCTTGTGGTTGAAATTTTTGATGTTTGGGGAATTGACTTCATCGGGCCATTTCCTAACTAATTTGGTTTTGAATATATCCTATTAGCGGTCGATTATGTTTCAAAGTGGGTTAAAGCAATCCCCACTAGGTCTTGTGACGCTAATGTGGTTGTCAAGTTTGTGCAGGAGCACATTTTGAGTAGGTTTGGATTCCCTAGTGCAATCATAAGCGATGGTGGAACACATTTCACCAATAAGTTTTCGAGAAGTTGATGAAAAAGAATGATGTGACTCACAAAGTGGCTACTCCATAGCACCCTCAAACTTTTGGTCATGTGGAGACAAGCAACAAACAAATCCAACACATTTTGAAGAAGACTGTGAATGTCACGAGGAAGGATTGGTCTACAAAGCTCATGGATACTCTTTGGGCATACGGAACGGCTTACAAGATGATCTTGGGAATGAGCCCTTATCGCCTTATTTATGGAAAAGCATGCCATCTCCCAGTTGAGATTGAGCACAAGGCTTATTAGGCCCTTAAGGCGGTGAATTTTGATCTAACTTGTGCAGGAAATGAGCCAGCTTTACAATTGACCGAGCTCGATGAATTGAGGAATGAAGCCTATGATAATGCGAAGATCTACCAGGACAAGGTGAAAAAGCTTCACGATAATCGCATTATCAAAAAGGAGCTCACCCCGGGGATGAAAGTACTCCTCTTCAACACTCGTTTAAGACTTTTTCTCGGTAAACTCAAATCCCGATGGAGTGGCCCGTTCGTCATTGAAGAAGTATTTCCATATGGTGTGGTGACCTTGAAAAATCCGACGAAAAATACCACGTTCCAAGTGAATGGTCACCGAGTCAAGCCGTATTTTGAAGGATGACCCCAAAAAGCCGACGTTGAGGTTTTCAAGTTCGATAATTCCACCTAGTTACCCCGGAAACCATGTCTAGTTCGAGACGTTAAAATGAGCACTGCATGGGAGGCAACCTATGATTATATTGTTTTTATATGTTTGTCATTTAATTTTTGTAGATTTTTCTGTGTTTGAGTTTTACGTGTTTTTGGTATTTGTTTTGCAGGGGTAAAGGTGGAGTGTTGCTGGGGCGAAAAGACAAAATTTGGCTCAGTGCCAGGCCACGACCGCGCACCCCGCACGGCCACGCTATACCACTCAAAGTGGAGAGGCCACGTGAGAGTGCTGCCCTCGTGTGCACGCGATAATTTTTTGCAAGAAATTGAGCTCCGCTAGCGCGCATGGCTCCGCGGGTGCGCGCCTCGTTCAGTCCCGCGGCCGCGTAAGGCCCCGCATTCGCGCGGACTTCTCCCTATAAAAGGGGACCTCTCTTTTGGAACCCTACTTTCACTCACCCCTTGCGCCGCTTTTGAGCTCTTCTTTCTTCTTCATCACTCTCCAAGCTCCCCTCTTCTTTTCCATGATCCATATCCCAGAAAATTTCAGTTGAGAAGACTCTCCCCACGTCATAGACACACGTTACCATCCTCTTCACCATGATCGCGTATATCCTCCGTGCCCATGCGCCCATCTCCTTTCAGCCTCTACCGCTCACCATCATCTTTCTCAAGACACCATCTCACGCTGCCGTACGCTACCGCCGCCGCCTTCTCTCCACCGCCCATCGAGTTCGGCGACCGTGTAAAGTCCCGCAGCCGCGTACCTTCTGACCCATAAGCCTCTGCGACCGCGCAAAGCCCCGCAGCCGCGCCTTGCCTACTCGTACGCAGCATGCACGGCGCAGTTCCGCTCACGCCTGTGTCTCCATCCCGAGCACTCTTCCTCAATTCCATCCCTCTTTCCCTTGCTCTCAAGCTCACCATGTCGTCAAGGATAGAGAATGCATCCTCTTCTCACCATGATGATGAAAATAACGTCCAAGAGCTCTACAGTTGCCCATTCTAAGTACGTACCCACGCAGAAGGTAACCGCTACCAAGCTTTCAATGCATATGAGATTACTTCCCCTTGTTACCTTGATTGGAACTTGCTGAAATCATTGAAAATTGATGGGAAAGTGGAGAAATATTTAAAGGTGTTGACCTTGGATAAATTTGCAAAATTGAAGTATGTTGGCTTTGACCTTTTCTACCTTGAGTTCTTGGTCACCTTCAAGCTTGATTCTATGAATTTAAAAATTACCTTTCGTATGCTTGGAGAAGAATTTGAAGTGACATTGGCCGGAATGAAATCCTATTTCAGATTCTCGCCCAATGGGCTACGAGATAGGCCATCCGACTTCAAAACAGCTGCCGCTTGGCAAGAGCTCACTGGCTTCAATAATTGGGATCCTCAAAGGACATCTACCGGCTTCATTAGGTACCCTACCCTTGCCATCATGCACAAGTTCCTTGCATACTCTATTTTCAGAAAGGATCAAGCAAACAAGGTTAATGCCACAGAGGTGTATCTTCATTGGTGTGCCCTTCACAACACCAGGGTCTTCCCATCTTATTTCATTTGGACCGCCATCCAACAGATGACTAGGTGCACAAAGCAGCATCCATCCTTTTGTGCTTTCATCACCGCTCTTGCTGTTAAGCTTGGATTGATCTCAGATAGAAGTCCTCTCCCTGAAGGATAAAGCAAGGTTAAAGAGTATTTGGTCACTGTGGATGAGCTCAAGCGAGCCCAGCTGGTACTTGATGAGAAGAGATTGGTTCCCCACACTGACCGGCCCTGTGTCTCCAAGCTTATGAATGCTCAGCTTGTGGCCTTTAGACATGCTAGGGAAGCCGGCTCATCCTCGGCTCCACATGATGATGATGATGATGAAGAGCAGGGCGATGAGGAGAATGATGAGGAGCAGGAGAAACACCAAGAAAAAGAAGAGAATGAGCAAGAAGGCCAAGCCCACTTCCAGCCACCGCCTTATCCCTTGACGATGCCCCAGCATGGGTATCAGATGCCGCAGGCCAATTGGAGGTCCTTTTAGGACCACTTTGATACATCAATGGGCCAGTTCCAGCAGAGCCTCCAGCAGAATTATGCCAACACCATGGGCCAATTTCGGCAGCATTTTGATTCATCCATGGGCTAATTCTAGCAAATCTACACTAACATGATGAGGCAATTCCAAGAGCGTTTTAATGCCTCAATGGACGAATTTCACTAAGAGCTGGGTTCCCTACGCCATGATGTTGGGGAAATGAGGCAAAGTATCTACAGTCATCTCGACAGGCACGACGAGAGGATGTCAGCCCTGGAAGAAAGCTGGAGCTACTAGACGATCTCTTATCCTTACTCGCAGCCTCCTCCACCACCTTATGATCCACCGCAGTAGTGAAATTATTTTATGTTTTTCTTGTGTATTTTTGTGTTCATGTGCATGTTTTATTGTTTTCAGTTTTCTCTCTTTGTTGTTCGTTGGTAGTATTTGCCGTGTTGTTTTGTAGGAACCAACGTCTGTTGCCGGTCTTCTACACATTGTGATGTTTTCTCTCCCCTTTACTTTTATTGCATATTGTTTTTTTTCATACATTGAGGAAAATGCATGCTTTAAGTGTGGGGGTGACCTCGTTATGTTTATGTCTTAGTTGTGGATTATGTTGTTTATGTGAAGTTTTTGTTAGAATTTATTGTGTTGAATTATTTTGATTATGGTGTTGGTGTTAGTTGTTTTAGTTGTTAGGTTTGTTGTGATTCTCCCACTTAGTATCTTGTTTTGTCCAATTGTCAAAATTGAAAAATTTTGGATATGAATCTTCAAGGAATTATTTTCAAGTCGATGATGATGAATAAATTGGTTTCGTGGTTTCACTCTTGAGCATGAATTGCGATGTTGATCATATTTTGATAATTAGTGTTGTGGGGTCTTACCCTTTAAAGATTAAGAAGCATGTTGGGCCTCTTTTCATGAAGAATTATCCCCTTAATCATTTTTCCCTATTTTTGTTATGATAAAAAAAGGAAAAATAAATGAGAAAAATAAAAGAGAAAGGGGTAATAAGGATCTCTACTCCTCTAGTTGATTTATTCAACTATTAGTATGAGAAACCACACAAGGACACTAGGGATTTCCTCCCTATGGTTTTACCTTGTGAATTTTGATCCACAGCCCAAAAATTTGTTTAAATAAATGGGATTACATTCCGGATTCCACTCCTCTCATTGTGAGTCAATCCATTCACGTGTTGCATGATGAGTATGGGAAGCCACATTAGGAAGCTCGACGATTTCACCTAATGACCTTTGTCCTATGTTGCATTCCCTATTGTTGTTGATATTTTGTTGTTCTAATAAATGTAGAAGTGATTTGTGGGGAATTTATTTCAATGGAATTGAGTCTTTTGTGTCTTCTTAGTCTTGAACGGGCAAGCAACTCACCTAATTTGATAATTATATTCATTTTCTTGTTGATGAAGTTTTTTGTGGGAACCATGAAACAATTTCAAATTACATGATCGTCTTGCGAATATTTCCTTCTTTCTTCATATTTTTATATCTCTTGTTTGCTTAAGGACAAGCAAAGAGCTAAGTGTGGGGGAGTGGTTTGGTTTTTATTTATGTTGTTTTATTGTATGATTTTGCATGTTTTATAAGTTATTTTCTAGTACCTCTAGTTATTTATTTTTCGATTTCGTGTGATTATCTTCACTTGTTGCTCTCGTGGTGGAATATGCCAAGTTGCGAAAAACTTGAGCTTTTGTCTGCAAAAACTTGATTTTTAGGTATTAAGGTGGCAAGGAGCGAGGATGAGACCAGAAGAGATAAACCCGGAAGAATTGGCCATGAACCACGCGACCGTGCGAGGGGGGTCTCAGTGGAAGGCGCCCTGCGAGCGCGCATCCTGCCGTGGGTGCGCGCACCCTTGTACCCCACGAGCGCGCGTTGTCTCGCCGGCGTGCGGGACGCTCTGTTTCGCACGATCTATCCTATCTTGCACTCGACTCTCAACTTTTCTTCATTATTTTGCACAAAAAGACACTTCCTTCAACCTCCCTCATTTTGCATGTTGATATGAGACTTCTGGGCCAATCTAATCTAAGTAATAGGATCATAGGGATTAATTTCCCTAAGTTTACTTTTTGGACTTTTGGCCTCCAATCCCTCACCAAATCTCCCAAAATCTCTCTCATTTAATTCTAACCCATCATGACCCATCTCATCACCTTTCCTCTCTCCTCATCCCCATACCTCTCACCATACTTCTCACTATCTCTCACTTCTCTCTCTCGATTCTCTCTCCATCTAGAAATCCGCATTTTGATTTTTGGGAATATCACTCATCAGCCATTCCTTCATTCACCTACTCACCATACTTCATCTTCTCCATCTTTCTCTCTACACACACCACCTCCAACTCCACCATTTTCTACACTATCATCACAATCTCTACCACCATTCAAGAGAGGAGGAGAAGGTAAAGAAGGGAGGCAAGCAAGCTAGGTTGAAGAAGAAGGCACGAGAAGAGATCTGACTCCAAGCCGTCCGCAGAACCTAGGCTCATTAGAAGGTTTTCTTTTGGTATTTTCTTTCTTAAACTTGGATGATTTGTGGGGGTTTGTCCCAAACTTGTGGAAAACATTGGATATTGTAGAAGTTTATGCTATTTTTATTTGGTTATGAGATAACGTACTTTCATGATATTTGTGTTGTTTTAAGCATGGTTATAGGCTAATCTCTCTATTATGGGGTGGATGATCGATATAGTTTTAATTTATGCTTGTGATGGTTGGTTGTTGTCATTGGAATTGTGCTTGTTTATGTTGAGTGTTTGATCACCACTTAGCATTGCTAAACTTTAGATGAGACCGAGAGGAGATTCTAAATCCTGATCTTGGTTCCTTCAACACTAGGTGAATTGGGTTCATAAGCCTAGTATATTGATCTTCCTCGTACGATATAGCGGATAGAGGTTTAACGGATACACGGTGACAGTAATTGAAGTTAAACTAATTAACGGGTCTATCGTGTGTTTGAGATTAATATAACCAACTTGAAGTAAGCTTAATAAAAAACCAATGAGAGAATCCACAGCCTAATGCTTTTATCATAATCTTTTCTTCAATCTTGATCCTTGTTGTTATTTGCATTTTCTTAAGTTAAATTGCATGTTTTAAATTCTTTAGTTTAAATCACCATCGAATCCATGTTTAGAATGTTTAGGTTTTATTTTCGTTGTTCTAGCACATTGCATGCATGGCCTTAAGTCAATTGCCCACACAAAGTCTTCCTTGAGAGATCGACTCGGGTTAACTTATCACGTCTACAATTTACCCCGTCCAATTGTGGGTTTGGTTCCAAGTAGTTTTTACGTGTTGAGTCTAAACCGGATAAATACAAATTTGTGACCACGGAATAGGGATGAATGGAAAACAACTTTTAAAACTAAACATGGTTTATATGAGTGGTGTTAGTTTTGTATACTGAAAGACTTGTCTTTGTATACTTTTCTAATGATATGATGATATAGATTGAATTTTATTACAGGCACTGTTTGCATTTACATTATTGTTTATGCATATTCCATGTACTTACATTGTAGATGATATGGTGTGGGTGAACACACAATAAGATCATATCATCAGATCCTTGTATTGTATTAAAAGGCTCACGACTTAGATGGTCCTGAATACACCATCGGTACACCGTAGAATAATCTAATAATTAGTTTATCTTGACTAATTGATTATTCTAATACACGTGTTAGTGTATTGAGGAGTATCACGATAGGATATTATTCTCTACTCTGACCCTATTACTGAGAGAACAAACATCCACAGAGTTCGGGTTCTTAACTTATATTTATTGGCAAACATGTATATGCTTTGTTCATTGCTTTGATTTATCAATGGGTGATATTCTTTGATAGAATCAATAAACTAGATATCTTGGGTAATAGCATTTGCATATATGATGTGTCGTACAATATTTATAAGCACCGTGTCCTGATGCGCTAGGTTAATGATGTTCTCTTAAGGAAACACAAGCTCATGTGAAACCCTGTAGATGGAATTTATTCCGTACATGAATAAAGCTTGTGTGGTACTACTCAAGATTTCATATATTAATTAATTATAGCCGTCAGAGGCTTACATAATTAATTAATGAACATTAGATCTTAAACACGGGGAATGGCTGAACGAAAGGAGAAAGAATATTCACAAATATGTATTAAATTGAAAAGTCAATATTACTTCTTTAATGGAATAAAAGTGATACTTAATTTATTTAATAATATCCTAAGTTTATTGGATATTGGGAATTAAATAAATTAGTAGGCCAATTTAATATTCTTCTAGATCCCTGTTGTAGCCCAATATGACTTTAATAGACCAGAGATGGAAAAAGAGATTGTGGCCCAAAACCAATAGGGTTGGGACACTGAATTTTCACCCACCCCCTTATAAATAAGGAGGTGGGGGACGAAATTTTGAGGTAAAGAAATCAGCCCTCTTGTGTTCTGTTTATCTCCACAGTATTGTTAGTTTTGTATACTGGAAATGCATGTCTTTGTATACTTTTCTAATGATATGATGATATGAATTGAAAGTTATTGCAGTCACTGTTTGCATTTAGTTTATTTTATATAATTGTTCTATGTAATGTTCTATATTCTTACATTGTAGATGATATGGTATGGGGAGTCACACGGTAAGATCATATCATTATAACCTTGTATTGTATTAAAGAGCTCACAACTTAGATGGTCCTGAACACACCATCAGTACACTGTAGAATAATCTGATAAGTTAGTTTATCTTGACTAATTGATTATTCTAGTACACTTATTAGTGTATTGAGGAGGATCACTGTAATATCCCGATATATTTTAGAAAGTTTTATTCAACTTATGTTACGCTACGGTAAGTTATAAAATAAGTTAGGTCCTTAAAGGATTCAAATAAAGGAAAATCGCAGCTGGGAAAATCTGTTAAAATTTAATTTGGTTAAAGATTGCTTTAAACATATGATCTGATATTTTTCTCGGATTTATAGAAAAAGTTTCAAGGATTGTGCTAAACTTTAAAATTTTCAATTTCGAGTTCAAATGAACTCTTGGCACAACTTTGAATAGAAAAAGGCACATCCGTCATTGTTGGTTTTGTATACTAGAAGACCTGTGTTATGTATACATTATTGATGATGGTTTTATGATGATATAGAATGAATGCAATTGCAGTCACCATTTGTATTTAAATTGGTATATTTACATACATGTTCAATATACTTACATTATAGATGATATGGTGTGGGTAAACACATGATTAGATCATATCATCAGTTCCTTGTTATGTATTAAAAGGCTCACAGTCTAGATGGCACTGAACCTGCTATCGGTACGCCGTAGAATAATCTGATAGTTAGTTTGTGTTGAATAACTGATTATTCTAATATACGGGAAAGTTTATTGAGGAGGATCTACTTAGGATTCTATTCTCTATTCTGACCTTAAATGAGAGAATAAGAATCCACAGAGTTCGGGTTCTTAACCCCTATATGTTGGCGGACATATACGTGTAGTGTTTGCAGCTTTGATTTATCAAAAGGTGAGATTCTTTCATAGGATCAATAATCTCGATATCTTGGGTTGTGACATTTACACTTATGATGGGTCGTGCAATATGTAGGGGCACCGTGTCCTAGTGCGCCAGGTTGATGGTGTCCCCTTAAGGAAATGCAAGTTCATGCTGAAACCCTGCAGGTGGAATTTATTTCGTGCATGAGTAAAGCTTGTTTGGTACTACTCAAGGATAAGATATTAATTAATTATAGTTGTCAGAAGCTTACATAATTAATTAATGAGCATTATATCTTAAACACGGAGAATGGCTGGACTAAAGGAGAAAGCATATTCAGAAATATGTATTAAATTGGTAGGTAAGTATTATTTCTTTAGTGGAATAAAAATAATACTTAATTTATTTAATAATATCCTAAGTTTATTGGATATTGGAAATTAAATAAGTTAGCAGGCCAATTTAATATTCTTCTAGATCCCTGTTGTAGCCCAATATGACTTTAATGGACTGGAGATAGAAAAATGGATAGAGGCCCAAACCTAGTAGGGTTGGGACACTGAAATTTCGCCCACCCCCTTATATATAAGAGGGTGGGGGATGAAATTTTGAAAAAAAATAGATCAACTCCTCTTGTGTTCTCTTTATCTCCACAGATTTCATACCGATCTAGTAGATTTCGGCCCACCCTGAAACTAGATTCAATCCGGGAATACAACAGAAGATCAAAGAGTGAAATATCACATTGGGGCGCCGTTTTCATATATACAACAACAAGATTGGATCTTTAATCTTATCCTTAACCCGTCGTTTAATTTGTAAGTCGTTTTTCAATTTCTATGTTTCCGCTTTAGTAGAATAGATTAAACCGGCTTTGCATGTTAATTGAACTAGGTTAATTAAAACATATGAGATGCATGAATTTATGATCTACATGACATTAGGATTAATGAACATCCAATTAGATCCTGCGGTGGTTCAATTCGAAAAAACCCCAAAACCTGGTATCAGAGCGGGTTTTGGCAATGTTCTAGATTTAATCCTAGGATTTATTCGAAATATATGTATAAATTTGATGAAATATTTAAGTTGCTTAAATTTTCAGATTTATATGTTGATGTATTTCGAATGGTAGTATTCCATACTTTCGAATGGTAGTATTCCATAAATTTTCACATTTATATGTTGGATTTGGAATAGATTTTTGATGAGTTCAAAATTTCCAGATTTATTTTAATAGGTATTCGAAAATTATTGGATCAAAATTTCTGAAATTTTGATGTATTAAAATCCCTAATTTTTTCTATGTTATTTTCGATCCTATAGATAAATTTGGAGAAGATTTTGATGTAAATCAAATTTTCAGATTTATTTAATAGGTGGTTTTCGAAAATAATGTGTATTAAATTAGATTTGGTATTTTTGATGTTTATCTTAAAGTTACCTAATTCTAATCTAGATAGAATTTGAAGTGGATCAAATTTCCAAATTTAATCTTCTTGTGATTTTCAAAATCTACAAAGATTTGAATTGGATAAGGTAATTTTTTATATATATCAATAGTTGTCTAATTCTAATCCAAAAGGATTTGAAAATAGATTTTAAATTTGGAAGAATTTGAAGTGGATCAAATTTCCAGATTTATTATCTTGAAATTTTCGAAAATCTTGTAGATAAGAATTGGAAAAATAATTTTTGGTGTATATCATAAATTACTTAATTCTAATTTAGGTAGGGTTGAAAATAAGATTTAAATTTGGATGGAATTTGAAGTAGATCAAATCTTCAAATTTTATCTTTGGTGATTTTCGAACCCTATCCAAATATTTGGGATAGATTTTTGATCTATATCAAGATTTCCAAATATTAATTAATTAGGGTGTTATCAAGATTTTCGGGGAGGCGCAGTGATGGGGGCGGCGGCCATGCCCGAGTTTCCGGAGCTGACTTTCCAGTTTTATCTCATTCAGCAACATGAGATATAAGCCATGATAGTTGGTTTTTATTATTATTGCTTATTATGTTGTTTGAAGCATGCAATGGTGTATTATCATTTTATGTGATGTTTGCATGTTTTACAATGGGATAAAATGAAACCTCAATCTTACATAACTAAGTGGGAGAGATTCATACCAAAGTATGTAGAAATCTCAAACGGTCTCCATGAATCTGGTTTACTTGAGATGCGAGTTGACAATAGGTCTTCCTCCATAACGGATGTGTCATATCACTGTTATCTCTAGAAATTAAACTTCTTTATCAAGATAGTTGTAGAACATTATTAGAACAAACTGACTCCTCCAACTGGAGCAGGGAGTTCGAAATAGTGGACTTGGTGCTAAGATAATGGTGTTCACACTTAGGTGTAATTTATTCAAAAACGTCCACACTAACGTGGCTTATTAATTGGAAGGTTACATGACCGTGGTCATTTCCGACTATTAATTTACTTGTCATAAGGAAATTTAACTGGAGATAAATTAAAGGTGGTTTTACCTGTTTAAAGATGAATTTTATAAACGTCCACACTAACGTGGCTTATAAAAAAAAATTTAAAATGTCGGTCGATTACATATAATTTTTTTAAGGTATACGATTATATGTGAGTATCCTAAAGTTTGTGACTGTACTGCATGTTTATTTTTCAGTTATTCTATATCATCATGGCATTCTCCAACATGTCCTCTATTCTCAAAGAAAACAAGTTAATCGGTGAAAATTACAATGACTAGATTCGGAACCTTAATCTTGTTCTCACTGCGGAAGGACACAAATTCGTACTTGAACTAGACCTGTCCTCAGAAGCCAGATGAGGGTTCTGGCGAAGCCCAAAAGGTTACATATGATAAGTGGGTTAGGTCTAATGAGATAGCGCGCTGTTACATTCTGGCATCCATATTGAATGTGTTGCAACATTAGCATGAACCTATAAAAACCGCTTATGATATCATGTACAACCTTAGACAGCTATTCGGTCATCAGAACTGCTCGGCACGCCATTTGGCAATGAAGAAGTTAATAGATGTGAAAATGGCTGACTGCACACCTGTTAGGGATCACGTTCTCACGATGATGGGGAATCTGGCTGAGATTGAGACCTTGGGTGGAGAGCTGGATGTCGATTCTCAAATCGACATTGTTCTTCATAGCTTGTCCCCGAGGTTTGAGCAGTTTAGACTGAACTTTAACATGATTAAAAGGGATGTCGGCCTGAATGAACTACTCATGGATCTTCAGGCGGCTGAGTTACTTCAAAAAAGAAACCGGAGACACACCTAGCTGAAAATAGGGCGTCTTCTTCCCGTACTAAAAGGAAGAAGAGGAACGCACCCAAGAAAGCTGCAGAGGGTTCGGCCAAGGTGAATAAGTCCAAGAGTAAGATTCCTCCAGAGGAATTTAAGTCAAAGACAAAGTGTTTCAAGTGCGGCCAGCCAGGTCACTGGAAGGAGGATTGTCCTGACAAGAAGAAGAAAAAGGGTACGTCTCAATCTCTCGTCGTAGAAACATGTTTAGCTACTTGTTCTACTCAGTCATGGGTAGTAGATACTGGAGCTACTGATCATGTTTCCATGTCTTTACAGGGGTTCCTAGTAAAAAGACAGCTGAGTGATGGAGAGATTTCAGTCTACATGGGTAACGAAAGTGGCGGCATTTGCAGTAGGAGACGTAACCTTATCTTTTAGTAGTGATAGGATTTTAGTTTTAAAGGATTGTCTTTATGTGCCTGGTTTTAGGCGAAACTTGATTTCAGTTTCTAAACATTTTATGGATGAATATTCCGTTTCTTTTGATAACAAGGTTGTTATCTTTAGTGATAAACGTTTTATCTGTTCTGGCACATTGAATGGACATCTTTATTTACTTAATCCTATGCAAAACACTAAGCAAATGCATTTACTGAATACATCGGTCATAAACCCTAAGAAACGAAAAGAACCTTCGGAAATGAATCAAACCTATCTTTGGCATCTTATGCTCGACCATATTAACCTCAAATGGATATAAAGACTAGTAAATGATGGGCCCTTGTCTTCATTGGTCTTAGAATCGTTCCCTTTGTGTGAATCCTGTTTGGAAGGTAAAATGACCAAGCGACCCTTTAAGGAGAAAGGGAATACATCTGAAGAGGTACTAGATTTGATTCACTCTGACTTATGTGGCCCTATGTCAGTTCTGGCTCGAGGAGGGTACGAGTATTTCATCATGTTCATTGATGATTACTCAAGGTATGGATAGAGAAAAAGCCTATGCAGATAAACGTCGAAAGGATTTGTATTTTAATGTTGGAGATAAGGTTTTTCTCAAAATATGATCTCCTACTAAAGGAATTATACGTTTTGGCAAAAGAGGGAAATTAAGACCACGGTATATTGGACCATTTGAAATTCTTGAACGATTTAGAGAGGTAGCTTATAGTCTAGCCTTCCGCCAAGTCTAGCTGAGGTTCATAATGTTTTTCATGTCTCAATGTTGAGAAAGTACGTGTTTGATACTAAACACGTTATAAAGAATGAAGAGATAGTCCTGAAACAGGATTTATCATATGAAGAAAGACCAGAGGCTATTCTTAATCAAAAGTTCCAAAAATTACGGAACAAACTAATATCATTGGTGAAAGTCCTATGGAATAATCATGGGAGAGAGGAAGCTACCTGGGAGCTTGAAAGCAGAATCAAGGAGGTGTACCCTGATTTACCCTATAGAGGTACGCAAATTTCGGGATGAAATTTTCATTAAGGAGGGTAGAATGTAATATCCCGAAATATTTTAGAAGGTTTTATTCAACTTATGTTACCCTCTGGTAAGTTAGAAAATAAATTGGGCCCTCAAAGGATTCAAATAAAGGAAAATCGCAGCTAGGAAAATCTGTTAAAATTTTATTTGATCAAAAATTGCTTTAGAAATATGTTCTGATATTTTTCTCGGGTTTATCGAAAAAGTTTCAAGGATTGTGCCAAACTTTGAAATTTTCAATTTCGAGTTAAAATGTACTCTTGGCACAACTTTGAATAGAAAAAGGCACATCCATCATTATTCAATTTCTTTTTCAAAATATTATCCAATTCGTAATTATCCTATTCTTTTTCCATCATTATCCTTTTCTTTTATTCGTTATTATCCTATTTATTTTTCCTCTATAAATAGGATCTTAAGGTTTCATTTTTCATTCATTTTCAAAATCGAAACGCCGAGCAGCTTCTGCAGAAGGTAAGTCTCTAGTTTCCTATTCCAATTCTGAAATAGTCATTTTTAAGGTGTCAATATGTAGATCACGAATACGTGATTGAAAAGATGATTTGACGGACGATCATGACGGCAAATTGCCGTGACCGCCGTCAAGATCACCATCACCACCATAATCAAATCACCACTACCGCCAACCACCTACCATAACACCAACACCACCGCCAACCATCACCTTACCCCACCCCACACCAACCACCCCTCCCCCAACTAATCACCCCAACTCACGGCAACAATCACCAAACTCCACCACCGCCGCTCCACCGCCTCAAATCGGCGATCCTTTCGGGTCACCGAATCAAAAAGTGTCTTTAGGGTTTTATGTTCTATATATTTTTATATACATTTTCCATGTTGTCACTTTTTTTAAATTCGAGTATATTTTGGGTATCCGAATATTAAATTATAGTCTTTTTCAGATTTATTCTTCATGGATAGCCCTATCCTATTTTTAGTCTTAAAAGTTGTTCAGTCTCAAAATATAGTATTTTTATTTAAAGTTTCATATTTTTCCAATGGGCGGATCTTGCGGTATGAATTTATTTGTACCGAATTAATTTTAGGATACGGATTCGACCACCCCGTATGCTAAAACTTTCAAAAGGGTTTTTCTTTGTAAAAATGCCCTGAGTAAACTGAGTAAAGTTTCCTTAAGAGTCAAAATATTTTGATGACTCGGGTGCTGCGTATCAAGATTGTAGATATTATAGTATTTACTTCATAGCTAAGAAAAGTTAGATTTTAGCCTAATGGTAGTCTTTCATTGAAACTGAGTTGCCGGATAATCTTGTATGCACAGAAAAAGGAGATTTTTAGTTGAGACCATAATCAGAATCTAGATCTAGTTATCCAGATCAGATTACCAGGTGAGTTTTTATTATATAAAAATGTATTTCGGGTTATTAGGCCCTGATCTTTATAAAATGAATATGTTTGAATATCCAACTCATGACTGTATTTAATGTGCTCTCCTGACTCATGTAAGTCTTACTACCGTTTTTTGTGACGAAACTATAATGGTTCACGATATCGAGCCCCAAGCAAACAGGGCAGTGTCCAACCTTAAGCAGCCGGGTAGTGTACACGAACCGACTCACCGTAAGCGTTCTAGGGGAGAGTGGCGCGCAATGATAGAACTAAAATGATTTAGTGTACATGGAATTCACAAATTTTCTGATTTAAAAGTTTTCCATGATATGATTAAAATATGATTGGATATTCTGTTTTATAAAATGATTGTGAAGCTTTTCTCAAAGGTACTTACTGAGTGCATTAGTACTCACACCCAAATCTTTTCAAATATTTTTCAGGATGAGCTGCGGGATTGTAGACGGCGGTGCTAAGGCTGAAGGGCTATCTTTTGATGTATATTTTTCTTTTATGTGTGGAGTCTAACTAAGAATATAGTTACCTTTTGAGTCTGAATAAATGCACTGCGTCCTTGTACGCTTACTCTGATTATTGTTATGGAGTGTTCGGTTCTCCGAATCCCATTTTCTTTACTGTTATGGAGTGTTCGGTTCTCCAAATCCCATTTTCTTTATTGCTACGGAGTGTTCGGTTCTCCGAATCCCGTTTACTATCTGTTCCTGACAGGCAAAAGCCTGTCATTTATTTACTTTCCTTATTCAGACAGGCACAAGCCTGACTTTACATTACTTTCCATGTCAAGGTAAAAGTCTGTCTTTATATTGCTTTCATGACAGACGAAAGTCTGGCATCTCTTTACTTCATGTATTTGGACAGTCATCCGTCTGGCCTTTTGTCATGCCTAACCTATTAACAGTTAACCTTTGAACTATTATTATTTATATTGAAGTTTGCTTTCTTGGGTTCATTCTAAGAGTCAAGGTATCTTGTTTGAGTCATTTCATACGCTTTAAAAGCGTGGATTGATCCATTTATAGAGGCTATGTTGTCCAAATTTTTAGGGCACTAACCCTATTTCTTTGTGTAACACCCCGTGTAACGACCCGCTTTTACGTAATTTGAATTATTTTAATTGCTTAATTATTTGGGATTGAGTTTTAATTTATTTGATATTGCGCCTCTAGTATAGAAAAGAAAATCTAGAACTTAAACTTGGGCCTTAGAATTATTATTTGATGTTTTTTAAATATTTTTGAACTTATCTCTCATGTGCTTTTGAAATAAAAAGAATTTAATTTTATTTGAAGATAAACATGATATTTAAATTAATATTATCTTTATTCTTATTTTTTTTATTATTCTCTGAAGTTATCCTCAAAACATGACCTTCTCTTTATTATTAAAATATTGTATTCTAAATATCCTAAAAAAATTCTATATAACCCCCAACACTTTTCGTTGGTGCCAATCATAATTTATGAGAGAGAGAAAGTTGGATAAAGATTAAATAAAGAAAGAAAAAGAAAGAGATACAGGGGAGAGATAGAGTAGAGCGAGAGATAGAGTAGAGAGTGAGAGATAGAGATCCGAGAGAGAAAGAGGGTGAAAGAGGAGGAGCCACCACCTGCTGCTGCCAACCCGCCGCCACAGTCGCCGGACCGCCGCCGCCTAGCCGTCACCGGAGCGCCGGCGAACAGCCACAACCGAGAAAACACCCCCACGGTCACCTATTTTCGTCGTCGTCGTATCGGTCCATTTCTCTTCCTTTTTAACCCAAATTTTAATATGTCGTGTATTTAAATGTGTACTACATTTCGTATGTTGAACTTGTTGCCATCCGACGGTCGGAAACCGGCGAAATCGCCGGAAAGCATGCATAAATAAAAGCACCAATCAGTCATATTTTTCCCCGTTTTGACCCATTTCGGGTTGTCAAATTAAAAACGTTTGTTCACAAAAGTTGCTCGAAAATAATATTTCCTACTTGCCCGTCGAATTTCGTAATTTAAACAGTTATTTTTCTACCGGGAGCATGTGTTATTAAAAAATTCTAAAACTCTCAAACTATAGTCTTGGCATATATAGGATGGCCCTTGAATATTTTCGTAATTTTTGAACAGTTAAAAAGTGTCGTGGTACAAATCTGATAAAAATCGATTAAAATGGCAAATTATAAAAAGAGACCTCTGCCAAATCTTTTCATTCCAATAAATCAAAAACAATATTTTAGAAATTATTCTCTTTTGCAGTAAATGCATACGAGGTCTCTAGAGTCGTGTGATATATTTTTAAAAAGAATAAAATTTAATAATAGCTCCAATTATAGTAGATTAATTCCCGAAAATATAGCGATTATTCTAAGTCAAAGATTGACCCATGTAGGACCTGCAGAGCCTGGTAGGATTAATGAAACCATTTTCGAAGTTACTGTGCCGCCATGTGTTTGTCATCCAGGTGGTTTATATTTTTCTCAAATTATGTTCAGCTAATAAGCTTAACGATTTTTCAATTGTGAAGTATGAATATCTGTATCAAAATATTTTAGTTCACTGTTCGCGTTCGCCAGTAAGTAAGGGACAATGTAGGAAGGGACAATTGAGATAGAGAGTGCAAGTAAGGTTACAAGAAGCTTTGTATACATGGAATGCTTTTGAGATTTGAAACCTTTCTATTGTTATACTTGTGTGGATATGATATTCATATTTATAAAATGTTTGTGAACTATTTATCTAAATCTGCCCACTGGGTACGCTAGTACTCAGACCAAATCTTTTCTAAAATATTTTCAGGTTGAGAGGCAGGCTGGAAGATGATGGAGCTGAGGCAAGGGCTGACTTTTTGTTATATGTTTGCGCTTTTCGTGTTGTTCAGAAATCTTAGATACTCTAAATCAATTAAGTGCTTGTAAATAATTTTATTTAAGTTGTGCTCCGCACTTGTTCCATTCACTCTGATATAGCTTGTCTTACAATTTTAGCATTTTGCTATAATGTTCCTTTATAATTGTTGGCGGGATAAGTTCCCTTTGATGACAGGCAATTTAATTCAGGTTCTTTCTAAACACCTTAGTGTGTGGTTCTATTACAGATACATAGGTTATGCTGCTTAAATTTCTAGGAAATATAACCTATTCTTGTCCCAAAGCTATTTCATTTAATTATCTTTATGCAACAACCTCTTTCCCCTTCCCCAGTAGCGCACTGGTCCCTTGTTACTATTCTTCCGGGATCGGGGCGTTACACTTTGATTGCTTCTATTCAACAACCCCTTTCCCCATGTAGCGCACCGGTCCCCTACCCTTCTTCCGAGACCGGGGCGTTACAATCACGATAGGATACTATTCTCTACCCTTATCCGGATAGTGACAGAATAAAGATCCATAGAGTTCGGGTTCTGAACTCATGTTTGTTGGTGAGCATATGTGTACATTACTTATTGCTTTGATTTATCAATGGGTGAGATACTTTCATGGATCAATAAACTCGATATCATGGGTGATAATAGTGTATACATGATGTATCATGCAATATGCATGAGCACCATGTCCTGGTGCACCAGGTTGCTGATGTTCTCCTGAGGAAACACAAGTTTATGTTGAAACCCTGCAGGTGGAATTTATTCCGTACATGAGTAAAACTTGTGTTGTACTACTCAAGGTTTTAGATGTTAATTAATTATAGCTGTCAGAGGCTGACATAATTAATTAATGAACATTATATCTTAAACATGGGGAATGGCTGAGCTAAAGGAGAAAACATATTCACAAATATGTATTAAATTGGTAGGTCAGTTTTACTTCTTTAGTGGAATAAAAGTAAAACTTAATTTATTTAATTATATCCTAAGTTTATTGGATATTGGATATTAAGTAAATTAGTAGGCCAATTTAATATTCTTCTAGATCCCTGTTGTAGCCCAATATGACTTTAATGGACTAGAGATAGAAAAAGAGATAGAGGCCCAAACCCAGTAGGGTTGGGACACTGGATTTTGAGCACCCCCTTATAAATAAGAGGGTGGGGAGTTTGAAATTTACTGTTGGCCCCGCGCGAGTCGATATCAGTTTTGGGGGGTGAATAAACTAATTAAAAACTTTTATTTCAAATCGCGGAATAAAAAAGGCCCTTGACTCGCTGATGAACTTATCTATGCACAATTTGGTTGAGCACTTTTTGACAACTCGAGTGCAGATTGTGTGAGCTTGTGTACAGTTCAAAGATATGCAAGTAATCAAAACAATACAACACACAGATGATTTATAAAGGTTCGAAGTCTCAAACTCCTACGTCCTCTCTTCCTTCCGCAGAAGGGCAACTTCACTATATAACTTGAGTTTCTTTACAAATTACACAATGAAGGATAGTTGGCTGAACCTGGTAACTGCTCGCTACCTCAGCAGGTCGACGGCTCACACTTGAAGTACCTAACTGCTCACTAGGAAGGTAGGTGTTATTGACGTCTTTACAGGATTTTAGATCTCTTTCGATCTTCAAGAGGTTAATCTTGAACAAGGGGTATCAAATGATGTGCTCCTTCAATTAAGCTGGATAGTTGATCGTTGTGTTGCAGAAACTGAGAAGGCTGCCCTGTCTGGATTATCAACAGCTGGCTGAATGTTTTGACTCTGTGAATTCTTCATCTCAGTTGGACTCTCGCAGTTTTTAGCAAATGCTGAACTTGAGCTTTGTGGGAGGGAGGAAGAAAGCTCTGCTCGAATGAAGGCTTCAAGAACAAGTATTGCGAAATGTCTTGGAGGCAAGAGTGTATAAAACTTTGATTCACTCATCTTTTATAGAGGAGTGATTTTATGACCGTTGAGTTCCATTGATCGGTGGCTCTATTAGTTCATCAATGGCACATGGTCTTTATTGATCGCTGAAGATTTTGATTGAAGTAGACTTTGCTTTATCAATCGATCTCCATTGGATATTTAATTCCAGGATCTCCATTGAAGCATTTATTCCAAGATTCATCGGTTGAGCAATAACTCCAGGGTTCTCTAGCTGGCAGTTCTGAGCTTCAGTTTTAGCAACTTTGAGTTCCAGTTGGCAGTTCTGAACTTGTCTGTTCAATTCGGCTATTACTCTAACTGGCAGTTCTAAGCTTGTATGCTCAGTTTGGCTATTGCTCTAGTTGGCAATTCTGAGCTTGTCAGCTCAGTTTGGCTATTGCTCCAGTTGGCAGTTCTAAGCTTGTCAGCTCAGTTTGGTTATTGCTCCAGTTGGCAGTTCTGAGCTTGTCAGCTCTGTTTGGCTATTACTTCAGTTGGCAGTTCTGAGCTTCTTCCTCCAGTTCGGCTGATCTCAAGTTTTTGACTAGTTTGTCAGTTTGACTAATCATTCTTAAGCTCTCTTGTCAGCTTGACTATTCACAAGCTATTGACTAGCTTATCAGTTTGACTGCTTTCTCTTAAGCTTTCTTGTCAGCTTGACTGATCACAAGCTGGCTGACTTCAGTTCTGACCTTTAGTTGGTTTGTCTGTTCTCTTCAGTTTGGCCATCAGTTGGATACTTCCAGTCTTTCAGTTTAAACTGATATCGTATCAGTTTCTTCAGTCTAGTCAATTATTTTCTCCCTCAGCTCAGCTGACTTAGCTGTCAGTTTGTTTCGACTGGTTGGTCTCTTCGAATCCTCAGTTGAATTAAGTTCTGACCGGTTGGCGTATCCTCCCAGCTGGTAGACCATACTCCAGTTTGGTTGACTTCAGCTTTAATTGAGTTCCTCTTTGATTCTTTGGATTGGTCAGCTCAGATCTACAGCTTGAATTTCATTCAGTTTTTCATAAATAGTTTTGACATCTCATCAAAACCTTATCTAGAGGTTCTTTGATAGTTTTTCCTAACAATTTCTCCCTTTTTGATGATGTCAAAACCTTGTCAATGATGATGGAAAAACTGCAACTGTTCATTTGATAGACATGTTGTAGTTTGCTTAGGTAAATTCTTGAAATCAGAGCATGTTAGAGCATGAAATTCAAGTATCAGAGCATTCAAGGCATACTTTCATTTTGGGCATGCTTTCATTTTATTAGAGCATGATTATCTAAATATCAAAGCAAAGCTTATATGCATTGTTATCAGGGTATCAGCGAATGTTTATAAGCATGATCAACGCTTGATATGAAGTTTAAGCATGATATTTGAATAATTGAAGTATGTATCAAAGCATATTATATAAGCTTTTGATTCTCAATAGTAGTTAGAACTACTAATTTACTTCCTTAGCTGCTCCTTCTCTTCCTGCTTGATTCTCCTTTTTCTTGGACTCCTTGTGTTCTCCAAGCTTCCCCCTGAAGCTGAGCTTCTCCCTCATGATGTATTTCTCTTTGGATCTGATCCCAAAGAGTTAAGTTTTCATCATCATACTTTTTATCTTCCCCCTTTTTGGCATCATCCAAAAGTTGGGGTGGATCGCATTATGGTATTGGTAGGTTTGGCAAGAATGTGAAGGCAGTTGCCAAATTATCATCATGGACTGAGGGAATTGAAGGAATGCGCATAGGCGAGGAGAACTATGCATAGTCCTCTTCAGTTGTGATGAATTGATCACAATCAGTGGTGAGAGAGACTTCTTGCTCTCTAAAGTCCATGGAGGCCAAGTTGGTAAAGATCTCATTAGGTGAAGCGATTGGTAGATCGTCGAGGAATGGGGTGCAGGAGGAGTTGCTGGTTCGTTGTCGGGAAGAGGAGCGTCGGCTGGTATACTGAGCTGGATTCGTTTGATCATCGAATCCATTATCTCCGAGAGCATTGGCGGTGAGCAGAGTGGATAATTCATCCAATGTTCACTCTATTTTCCTTCGTTGATCTAGAAGAGGGATCCACGAGTGCGGATGAGGTGGAACATTGTGGCCTCATCGAGTTGGAATCCCCAGATGTGGTACTGGAGGTACCGTTTCAGTTGCTCGAATAAGGAGGGATTGGTGCCCTCAATGAGACCGAAGCAGCTTCTTAGCTGATGATCTAGAGCTGCCTCAAACTCAACCTCAATTGAGTCACAATGGACTAAGGTTAGAGGTTGTGAGCTGGATGGTATGGTAGACTGATCACTCAGTCTAGATAGGGGCTAATTCTCAATCATCACCAGTCTTTCTTCTGAGGAGCTGGCATGGGTGACCACCAGTTGCATTCCACGACTTGAGTCGGGAGTTCCTGGTTGGCGCAATCTCTTCGGGATCGGATGGCAGTAGATGGTCGGGAGCATGTCCCTTCGTCCAATCAGTTCTTCAGTTGGAATGATCTCATCAAACTAGCTTAAAATGATGTGGCTTATGCGACCCATAAACCCAATATTCTCTCGGATCGAGCCAGTTGATGGATCATATTCTGCTCACTCAATATTTGCTCATAGTTGAACAAGAATAAAAGAGGCCCAGTCGGCTTTACACCTGAAGTATAGAGCGGCCGTTAGATGGGCTTTGAGTTCCGAGAATTGGACTGTCTCAAAATTCCCATGCAGGATATAACCGGTGATCAGGAGTTGGATGATCTCGCTGGGCAGGCTTTCCTTCAGCCTGTGTGAGCAGTCATGATGGTACACGTGAGGATGTTTCTAAAGACCCCACAATGCATATTTGCACGGTAGTTCTAGTTACATCACGTCTGGGCCTTCACCCGGGAGGAGAAGTGTAGTCATCATCGTATCTTTTATCATCGTGATTACTTTGTTCTAAACGGTGGAGATGATGTTGTTGCCGGAGATGGTTGCGTTGTGATAGAACTCCGCAATATGGGAAGGTATATTCTTAACTGGCATGATGGTCAAGAATGGCAGCAACCCAGTTTCCTTCAATGGCCGATAAATTCTTTGAAAGTTATTTGGGCCAAGACATGCATTAAGAAACTCTAGATTAAGAGTCTTATCTTTCTTCATTTTGTTCATGAGCAAGTTAACATCTACCATCTGAAATGAAGGCTTCATTTCTGCAAAGAGATGGTGTTGTTAGATATGCAAGTGTGTTGAGAGAGAGAGAGTTTGCAGGTGATCCGAGTGTTCATCTCTTTGCATATATATTGTTGTAATTTGTTGCCACACACACTGAAATTAGACACAGATTCGTAATATCAAACTCAATGTTAAAAACAGTTAACACAACTTATCTTAACATCAATATGCTGGAAATAAAATGCACAAGAATACACGATCTAATTTTAAATCATACACAACATGTGTATGATTGCCTCAGGGCGAAATTATACTATTAAGAGTACAAAATTTTCAAGCTGTTAATGTTAGACGCGAAGGCTCTTAACATTACAGCAACATTACAAGTTCTAATCTAGACTATCACTAAAAAGAACTAAAACATATAAATTGACATCCCGTCAATTCATATACAATAACATACAACTTGATATCCTGTCAGTTGATATGCACACTACAACATACAAGTTGACATCCCGTCAATTCATATGCAAACTACAACATACAGATTGACATCCCGTCAATTCATATGAAAACTAGATCATACAAGTTGACATCCTGTCGACTTGGTATAATCACTAAAACAAACAAATTGACATCCTGTCAATTTGTATACAAACTAGTAAAGGTTTCACAACCTTGCTATCTATCCTAACTTGTACAATCTATTCCGTGAAAGGATTGAACAATAATAAACATTAAGATAGAAGAAGGAACGAAGAACGAAACCTAAACTAAGTTTGTGACTCAAGCTTTCTTCAATCTTCACACAATGGAAAACGGATTGGGCTTGAATAAGTCTTCAAGTGTCGAACACATTCCTTATATGCTTCTTCACTTGAATCCAACATGGTCCACGATTTCTCTTTCTTGAACATGGGTTGACGATAATCGCTTCACTCCATGACTTCACCGTAGATGGAAGAAACCGCCTCCAAGGCGTGGTTGATAGCTTCCCCACGTTCATGCTCTTTTTCTAAATATCCAGCAAATATAATTTTCTGAAAAAGAAAAAGAATTAAATTGAGAAACCGCTAGACCTAAAAAATAGGAGATAGAGTTTTGACTTTGTCAAACTCTATTTTCAACAATACATCTAATATGTATATATCCATTTATTTGAAATATTAATTTCATGGATATACACATATATTATAAGATATATAAACTAATTTTATTTATTAAAATAATAAATAAACTAGGAAAGGATAAGATTAGTTACGACTATGTCATAGACAATGTCACAGGAAGTCTGTCTGACATCGAGTGCAACATTGAATCTCAATGTCATACAGCACTCAACAATCTCCCCCTTAATCTTAGCCTTTCTGCACAAAACATACAACTCAATGTATTTTGTACAATTAGAGTCGCAGCGGAAAATGGAGATCTTAAAATCTCCCCCTTAAGGGTTACTCCCCCTTAATTAGATCATATAACAGAAACTTGTCATATTATAAAATCAATGTTGAACAGAACATTCAACACAAAATATCAATGTCGAACTCATCGTTCAACACACAAAATCAATGTTGAACTCATCGTTCAACACACAATATTCAAGACATATTGATCATTCAATAAGTTAAAACAGATTCAATATGCCTAATCATAATGATATATCACAAATATCAAAAACTGAATAAGCATATAAAAACGAGAACACAATCATAGATTGTATTCAACAACAAAAACCAAGATATGCATGAAATGCATATCAAAAACCATGTGTCCAGCACATAAAAAAACAGAAAACATAAAATATTATTTTTGACAAAAAAAAGTTTTAAATTTCAGAACCTTAAACATTAAGCTTCATATCATCTTCCTTTTTCCTTTGGCTGCACCTTTTCACCCCTTTGCTTTACCAGCAACACTCGGTCCAGCATCCATGTCTTCAGCATCATCATCCACTCCCCCTTTTTGTGTAGAAAGGAGAGTCAGAAAAGAATCTCGAGCCTTGGTGAGTTGACCAATCACATGATCAAGCAGAGCAATTTGATGTTGAAGAGACTCCAGCGGCATCATGACAATGGGAATGGAAGGCATGGAGGCAACATCAGGATAGACATCAGATTGGGAAGGAGCAGGGGTACCTTCAGCAGAGGGAGGCACTGGATTTGGAGCATCATGAGGATAGGGAAGATCAATGATCCTGTCATCATTTCCCTTGGGCTTCATTATGGAGAAGGTGGTTTGCTCAGACAACACACTCTTCTCGCGTTCCTTTAACCCTTGGCTCTTAAGGATCCCATAGATCAAACATGGGAAAGGAAGCAAGTTCGATGAACTGGACTTAGAGGCAGCCTTCAATGTTGCATCAAAGATGTATGCACCAAGGTTGAAAGGAAGCTGAGTTCCTATCTTGTATAGAAGAATGGCCTGATCAACTGTGATGACAGAGGCATTCGATGTGGGCAGCCAATTGCACACTGCAAGCTTGTATAATACTGAGTAAAAGAATGTTACTTGGCAGTAGGCACTTTGTTGAGCCATTTTGACACCAGACCTCCAGTAATAACATTCACCACATCATCAATCAAATCCAAAGACATGATTGTATCCTCATTGCCCAATTCAAGAAATGTGTTAATAACATTAGGGGAAAACTTATAAATTTTATCCCTAACGAACACAGTTCCAAAACACAGTTTAGAGGGATCTCCCATATCAGAAATGATGTTAGCATAAAATTCATGTATGACATCAGGATCATATGATACTAGCGACGTAACAGATTTCCATAAACTTCTCTCCTTAAGAAACACATCCATCCCATATTTTTTAAAGCTAAGAACATCAATCATTTTCTCAACCTTAAGAGTTCTCTTAACATAAAGAGCATGGGATTTCTTAGCCTCTTCAGAATAGAAAGTCTTACTGAAGGCTTGTGTGACATCAAGCGGAGAGTCCTCATCTGTGCCGGAATCCTCGTCCATAGGCTCAGCAGAAGGACTGACATTCCGTGTAACATCAGCAGTAGGAGAAGTAGGAACTTGTTCACTAGTGGAGTCAGACTCATCTTTCAGCGACTTGGAGGTAGCCTTAGACCCTTCCTTCTTCACCTTCTTAGAGAAGACGACCTCAGGTTTGTCAGTGTCATCACTATGAAGTCGCTTCGATTTCCTTGTTGGTGGAGAAGTCTTCGCCATTTTTGACAAAGATTGCAGGTGAGAAGTGGCTTCATGGTCGATTGGATTTGTGGAATCTCCAAGTACATTCATCCTAATTGGCTTAGGGTTTAGGATCTCGGTTCCAGGAGGAATAATAAGATCAGGATGAAAGTCAACTTTATCTGGCATTGACTTTGATGTTGAAGGCTCAGTGACAGTCGCTGGAGTTGGTTCAGCTTGAGCAGTTGGTCGTGCAACGTCAGGGGTCTGAGTTGATGTTGCAAAGAGTGGGGGTTGTACTGCGGCAGCCGGAGTTGAGGCCGACGATGGAGATCCTTTTGTAAGCTCCATCATTTGCTGTAACATCATCATCATGGCTTGTAGATGATTAGGGTTTTGGTCCGCCATGGTTGAAAAAATAGAAGAGAAAATCGTTTGGAGAAGAAGGAGAAGATGAAACGTTGGAGAGAGAAAAATGCGAATCAGATATGGAGAGATAGAAGGGGGGGTTTTGAATAAAAAAAGAGATAAGGACAAACCACTTTATTATATTAAAATAATGAAAGTAATATCTCTCATTCTTTCTCTCTTATCATGTCAAAAGATATGCAGATAAGCATATCTCCTTATCAACAAAAAATCAATTATTTATTATTTAAACACTAAATAATAAATAAAAAATAATAAAAATAAATAAATTCTGAAAATAAATAAAACTAATGGAGACAATTCATGATTGAATAAATTCTCATGAATTGATTCAAAAAAAATCATATCATCGTACCATAGTTTTTATTAATAATTTGCAGAATTACAAAACCTGATGTCAAAGATCATAACATTGACTTTAACATCAGGATGTCTGTATTGACTAACAAACACACATTCCAAGAGATTTCCTTAGAGAAGAAAATCTCTCAAAATCCAAAGGTTTAGTAAATATATCCGCAATTTGATTCTCTGTAGGAATGTATTCCAATTTAATGATCTCTCGTTCCACAAGATCACGGATAAAGTGATGTCTGATGTCAATGTGTTTGGTGCGAGAATGTTGGACTGTGTTCTTCAAAATTTTAATTGCACTGACATTGTCACATAACAATGTCAAAGAAGGACTATCCAGACCATAATCTAACACCATTTGATTTAACCACAACATTTGAGAGCAACAGCTAGCGGCAGGAACATACTCTGATTCGGCCGTGGATAGTGAGATACAATTTTGTTTCTTACTTGACCATGAAATCAGATTGTTGCCAAAATAAAAACATCATCCGCTAGTGCTTTTTCTGTCATCGACATCACCTGCCCAATCGGAATCACTATAACCTACAAGATAAGTGTTAGAACTCTTGCAATATTTAACACCAAACGCAATTGTGCCTGAAACATAGCGAATGATACGTCTAACAACTTTAAGGGGAGATTGTTTAGGCTGAGATTGATATCTCGCACAAACACCAACACTAAACATAATGTCAGGACGACTAGCTGTTAAATACAATAAGCTGCCTATCATTCCTCTATACATGGTAGAATCAACATTGCTACCAACATCATCTCTGCTCAACTTTTCAGAAGATCCCATGGGTGTCTTCATTGGTTTAGCATTCTCTAATCCGAAATGCTTGACCAATCCTCTAGCATATTTGCTTTGAGAGATGAAGATTCCATCTTTATCTTGCTTGATTTGTAGACCAAGGAAATAGTTGAGCTCTCCAACCATGCTCATTTCGAATGTGTTGCACATTGAGTCTACAAAATCTTTGAGCAGATTAGTACATGTTGAACCAAAAATAATGTCATCAACATAGATTTGAGCAACAGTAATATGTTTTTGATTCTTCTTGATAAACAATGTTTTATCGACTTGACCTCTTTCAAAACCAAATTGGAGTAAGAATTTGGTCAGTCTAGCATACCATGCTCTAGGGGCTTGTTTAAGATCATACAAAGCCTTTTTGAGTTTAAACACGTGCAATGGATTCTCATGACATTCGAACCCCTTAGGTTGTTCGACATATGCTTCTTCATTGAGAAAACCATTCAAGAAAGCACTTTTAACATCCATTTGATGTAAAGTAAACCCCACATAACATGCAATTGCACATAAAAGACGAATGAATTCAATCCTTGCAACAGGAGCAAATGTTTCGTCAAAATCTACCCCTTCAACTTGGGTGTAGCCTTGAGCTACTAGACGAGCTTTATTTCTGACAACATTGCCAGACTCATCTGTTTTATTTTTGAAAATCCATTTTGTCCCAATCACATTTTTATCTTTGGGGCGTAGAACTAATTCCTATACAATGTTCCTTACGAACTGGTTTAGTTCCTCATGCATAACATTGATCCAAAAATCATCATTAAGTGCATCCTTAATGTTTTTCGGTTCAATATTGGACAGAAAGCAAGTGTTTGACATACAAACATTTAAAGAAGACATGCATACCAGTTTCAGCATTTCTTTGTATTTCTCTGAGTTCTTGCTTCTAGTTTGAACTCCTTCAGATTGCTCACCAATGATTTGTGAATCTGGATGATTCTTCCGAATTCGACTTGGAGGATCCCTTCTTGGTTCATCTTCGGCAGTCACTACCTGATCATCTTCACTGTTTGAAGTGAATGTTGGTGTTGATATTTTGACTGAAGCTTCATTATTCTGTGAAACATTGGCTTTGAAATTCTCAATGGATGTCTTGTTCTCATAATCACTTTCAGCCTGATCACTTGACATTTCATCAGTGTCAATGAGATCAATTACATCATCCTCTTCAGATTTTGAAACAATACATGTGTGGTCATCAAAAACAATGTTAATTGATTTTTGGACTATTTTTGTCCGAAGATTAAGCACACGGTAGGCACGACTGTCAGATGTGTAACCCAAGAAAATCCCTTTGTCGCTTTTGGAATCAAATTTTCCCAGATAATCCCTGTCATTCAGTATGTAACATACACATCCGAACACATGAAAATACTTCAAATTGGGCTTCTTTCCCTTCAGGAGTTCATACGGTGTCACAGTTCTGCCTGGGCGAAGAATCACTCTATTCCCGATATGACAAGCAGTGTTAACTACTTCAGCCCGTAGCTTCTTGGACAACTGTTGAGCTTGTAACATTGCTCTTGAGTTCGATTTTTTCTCTCAACCACCCCATTTTGTTGAGGTGTCTTCGGAGCAGAAAACTTATGGATGATGCCTCGTTTTTCACAAAACTTTTCAAACATCGAGTTTTCAAATTCGAGCCGATGATCTGTTCGAATGCATTTGATGTTGGACTCATGTTGTCTTGACACCAGCCTGTAGAACTTCTTGAACATCCTGAAAGCTTCAGATTTTTCTTGTAGAAATTCAGCCCATGTGAATCTCGAAAAATCATCAACTATCACCAGAATGAATCTTTTTCCACTAATGCTTTTGGTGTCAACGGGACCGAAGATGTCCATGTGAATCAGATCGAAGCACTTCGTGGTTTGACAAGCTGAGGAACTTTTGTGTGAAGTTCTTACTTGTTTGCCTTTTTGACATGCACCGCAAACAACATCGAGATTGATCTTCACAGGTGGAATACCCGGAACAGCATCAGCTTCAATTAGTTTCTTCAAACTTCAAAAGCTGAGATGACCCAGTTTTTGATGTACGAGTTGAGTGTCAACATTGACTGAAACATTGCATTTTTCGTTCTTGTCAGCATGATAGCAATTATCCAATGCCCGACTTCCGAACATAATGCATTTATTATCGCTATCAAAAACCTCACAGGTGTTCTTATTGAACCTGACATGCATGCCGGCATCACATAGTTGACTTATGCTAATCAGATTTGCTGTTAAATCTTCGACATGAAGCACATTGTGTAACTTGGGAAAGTTCTTGACATTCAAGGTTCATTTTCCTACTATGTTACCTTGTGCTCCTCCACCATAACTAACTTTTCCTTTGCTTGTCGTGGTATAGTCATCGAGAAACTTAGAGTTTCCTGTCATATGCCTAGAGCACCCGCTGTCAAAGTACCACGTACCAGTAATGTTGGCTTTCAAAGATGTGTAGACAACATTACACGAGATCTTTGCCTTCTTTGAACGTTTCTTCTTTTTGGCAGGTTTAGAAGAATTTTCCATGACAATCTTACCTATTGCTATATCATCATGATATTTGAAGTAATAAGGTTTGATGTGTCCAGGCTCTTGGCAATAATGACAGACAAATTTCTTCTCCTTGAACTTGTCACTAACATTCATTTTGACCTTTCAGTCAACATTGACTGGAACATCCTTGGAGCTTTCTCCTTTGACAAACTTGATAGGATTTGAGATAGACATTGTTGAACTTGATGTATATCCCAAACCTACTTTTGTGTTCTGTCCCAGTGTCAGAACTTCGTTCAGAGTAGATGTCCCTTGATTGAGTTCTCGAAAGGTTTTCGAAGCATCTTCTACTTCCTTTCTCAATTTGTTCAGCTCAAGATCACTTCTAGTGAGTCGAATCTCAAGGTCTAGTACTCGTTGGTTTAGAGTTTGGTTTTCTGCCACAAGAATCCCAAATTCTTTTGATTGTTCGGTCCATTGGACACAAACTTCATCTACAACCTTGTGCAATTGTTGTAGAGCTACATGGTGGCTGACTTCAGACTTATCTTCTTCCACCTAAGACACTTCAACAGTGTTGCAAAATTCATCCAGCAAAGTCATTTCATACCAGTTAGTGGTATTTGGAGAAATGTTAGAGACTTCTTGTGTAACATTCTCCATAACATTGCTTGGAACATCTGGAGTCACATGATCAAGGCTAGCATCATAGTCATAATCAACACTCTCCATGTCAGTTAAAGCGCCAATCATTTCATCTAAGTCATCATTGACTTTAACAAACAATACAATTTGTTTTTGAGCTTCTTCATCACCGGATTCGTCGCTTAACATGGCAACACTGTAATTTCTTCTTTGCTTCCTTTGGACAGTAGGACATTCATTGGCATAGTGTCCAAAACCAAAACATCCCCTACATTGAACTAAGTCAATGTCCTTTACTGCAACATCTGGAGACTTTGAAGATTTTGTCGATCTAGATGATGTCGACGAGGGAGAATCAAACAATCTCCGTGGTTTGAGGTTTGGGGAACCTTTCTTTATTGACCGAACATGGGTATTGAACTTCTTGGTAAGCAGCGCAACACTCAGGGGTTCATCTTCATTAATCTCCTGAATGTTCTCGACATCAAGTTCAACATTTGAACTTGATGTTACTGATTGAAGTGCAATTCCTTTGGAGGAGGTGTTTGATTTCTGATTTTCAAGATTCATCTCAAACGTGAGTAGAATGCTCACTGCTTCACTCAAACTCATGTTTGATACATTGTGAGCTTCTTCAATTGCTGAGATTTTCATGTTGAATCTCTCCGGAAGTGTGCGAAGAAGTTTGCTAACTATGTTTTCATTTGAGATCGGACATTCAAGAGCTGTAGATTCATTTGACACTTCACACAATCGTTCAGTGTACATTGAATTGAAGTTGGAAATGATTCGATCATCATTAGTCCATTGAGTCTCCAGAGTAAGAATGTACACTCTATTTGGTCCTTCCATCCTCGGTGGAGACCATTCTTCAATTACAGCCAACCAAGCCCTCTCATCGATGGACTTTATATACATCTTCATGCGCGATTTCCACATAGCATAATTCTTGCCATTACTATCCAATGCCGGAGGATGGCACTGATTGATCTGAATATCCATCTTTCAGTGAGTCAACAAACCAAGGATCGAATACTTAGTGTGTTAAGTACCGGCTCTGAGTTGCTCAAAGTGTTGTTGCTTGTCTTTGCCTTGGCTTTTCTTTTCTTTCTTAGTGACTGAATATGGGCAGTTCCCTTCTTAGGAATCTAATCAGAGATGAGAACTGGTAGTGTTTCATCACTTGGGAGCTTCAGCAGGTCGTCAAGCATTTTGCTCATTCTTAGAACAAGTCCTACCTTGGACTCAAATTTACCAGATTTCTTTGAGTCAGAGGCCTTGATGACTTGATGCTTGAATTGTTGGAAGACAAATTCTGCCCAGTTTATTTGTCGCCCTTCAGCAAGGTGGATCATAACCTTGTATCTCTCTTGGGTGAGTTGACTCAGGCTTCTAATAGGTCCGAACATCATCTTATTCGTTATATCGAGTAGAACGCCATACTCGGGCTTCATGTCAGTTTTAGCGGTTGTAAAACTGAATTGCTTGTTGCAGGTTAAAGCTTTCCATTCTCTTTGAATTTGATCCCAAAGAGTTAAGCATCCATCATCTATCTATCCTTCTTCCCCCTTTTTGGCATCATCCAAAAGGTGAAATGGATCGCATGTTGGTAGTGACAAGCTTAGCAGGAAGGTGAACGTAGTTTCCATATTGTCATCATGGATTGAGGGAACTTAAGGAATATGCATGGGTGAGGAGAGCCATGCATAAGCTTCTTCAGTTGTCATGAACTGACCTTGAGCAGAGGAGAGAGAGACTTCTTGCTCTCTGAAGTTCATCGAGGCCAAGTTGTTGAAGATCTCATCGGTTGAAGGTATGGGTGGATCATCAATGAAAGGTGTGCATGAGGAGTTGGCCGGTTCATTGTCGGGGAGAAGAGCATCGGCTGCTATGCTTCGCTGGATTCGCTTGATCATCGAATCCATTATCTCTAAAAGCGTTGGTGGTGAGGAGAGCGGATAATTCATCTAGTTTCTACTCCATGTTCCTTTATTGGTCCATGATACGACCCAGACACGAACTAGGACGATAATAATGACGTAGTGGAAGACTTTTAAGAATCGAAACACGTCAGAATTAAGAAAGATTCAATCCGACACAAAACTACGGCTAATCTAGGCAATTAAAATACCTAGAACTTTGACACAAAATATAACACAAATCCAAGGCTTATATGGCTGAATAGGGACGGATTATAGGCTGGAATTAAGGATAGAAAATCGTGTGTGAAGGTTGGTGAAGAAGGGCTTGGAGAAGATAGGATATGTTAGTGTTTGAATGGACTTACGGATAAATCGAACGGGTGTTGGACTTGGACATGTAGGGGCTGCCGTGAGGATGGACGTTGGTGGATGGTTGATTGCCGTCGATGGTGGTGATGGACGTGAGTTGTTGGTGTAGTGATTCACAACCCGATAGCCTCCTTGAATCTCGAACGTCTTCAAGGTTGAAATCTCCAAGTTGTTCCTCGATAGAGAATACCGGTCAATCCCTCAAGTGAATTGAGCAATACTCTTGGATAAGACTTGTAGTTGCTAGCTCCAAGAATGAATATTTTCGTGTGAAAAGTATTCAAAAGACAAATAGATTTGAGACACAAAATTGAATGCAAAAGCAATTTAATTCAACAATGTCTAAAATAATAACATAACACATGACCCCTATTTATACTACTTAATGGCCAAAAATTGATGTCTAAAGGGGGCCAAAAATCTGATCTAAAAGCAAGTCCAATTGGACTAGGAAATTCCCTAAACTAGAATTCTATTTAAGGTAGTTTCTTCCTTTAATTAAAATTCTAGTCAAACCTATGACTCATCATCATAATGATCGAAAATTACACTCAAATAATTAAATAAAATCTGATCTACTATAGTCTATAATTAAATAAATTAAATACTATAGTCTAGATAAAAATCAACCCCATAATTAAATACTATGGAACCGATTTCTTCACTAAAACCGCACACACATGCACACGGCAATTACATGCACATGCACACATGCACTTGAACTCTTCATCTTCATCTCTTCAAGATTAATACTCCATGGTGTGTTCTTGATCTTCAATAGTTAATAAATTAACTATCTTGGAATTGCTTCTCTTGACATCTTCATCTCCAATCTCGAGCTTTCTTCGAATCAACACTTGCAAGTAAGCTTGCAACTTCTTAGCTCTTGATCTTGTGATTGGTCCTCTAAATTGCAACTCCGGTTCTTCATCATCTTTGTTGTCCATGACTTCATCATTCCCCCCCTGCTGAAAAGAATTCATCCTCGAATTTAGATCATCATCTGCATCAAAGGGAGATAAATCAGCAACATTAAACGTTGAAGAACATTTATACTCACCAGTTAGATCAATGCGGTATGCATTGTCATTGACACCGCTTAAGACGGTGAAAGGACCATCTCCTCTTGGTGACAACTTCGATTTCCTAAGATTAGAAAACCTTCCGGGGCTCAAATGAATCCAAACACGATCACCGGACTGAAATACAACACGTTTGCGACGTGTGTAACGGGCGGCGGCGGTTTGAGTACCTTTGGGCTCGATCCGGGCTCTTACTTTCTCACGCATCTCCTTGATAAGATCTGCTCTCTTCAATCCTTTAACACTTGTTAGATGCTCAATAGGTAAAGGAATCAAATCATTAGGCGTTAGTGGATTAAAACCATAAACAACCTCAAATGGAGACATGTTAGTAGAAGAATGAATAACACGATTGTAAGCAAACTCAGCATAAGATAAACATTCTTCCCATGACTTCACATTATTTTTAATCAATGATCTAAGCAGAGTTCCTAAAGTACGATTCACAACTTCAGTTTGACCATCGGTTTGTGGATGACATGCAGTAGAAAACAATAACTTAGTACCTAGCTTTCCCCAAAGAACGCTCCAAAAATGTCCCAAAAACTTAGAATCCCTATCACTAACAATAGTACGAGGAATTCCATGCAATCTAACAACATGCATAAAGAACAAATTGGCTATTTGAACAGCATCATCAGTTTTCCTACATGCAATGAAATGTGTCATCTTGGAAAACCTGTCAACTACAACAAACACAAAATCTTTACCGGATCTAGATCTAGGCAATCCCAAAATAAAATCCATAGATAAATCAATCCAAGGACTAGATGGAGCAGGTAAACGCGTGTACAAACTAAATGGATGTGAAGTAGATTTAGACTTATGACAAGAAATACATCTACTACACATGCGTTCAACATCACGTTTCATATACGGCCAAAAGAAATGCTCATGCAACAAGGATAATGTCTTATGCACACCAAAATGTCCCATTAATCCTCCTGCATGCGATTCATAAACAAGTAGCTCACGCATAGAACAAGTAGGAATGCACAACTTAGATTCTCTAAACAAAAACCCATCATGCACATAAAATCCATCATAAGACCTAGTAGAATTCGAACACTTAGCATAAATAGGGCTGAAATAATCGTCACTACATACAAGGATTTAATAGACTCAAAACCAAGCATCTTAGCATGCATTGAGTTAAGCAACGTGTACCTTCGAGAGAGGGCGTCCGCGACGACGTTGTCTTCTCCTTTCTTGTACTTGATGACGTATGGAAACGACTCGATGAATTTGACCCATCTCGCATAACGCTTGTTCAAGTTGCTTTGACCTTTCAAGTGCTTCAAGCTCTCATGATCCGTGTGAATGACGAACTCTTTAGGCCACAAGTAGTGCTGCCATGTATCCAATGCACGCTTTAAAGCGTATAGCTCTTTATCGTACGTCGAATAACGCAAACTGGCGCCATTGAGTTTCTCACTGAAGTAAGCTACGGGATGTTTTTCTTGCATCAAAACAGCACCAATACCTATCCCGGAGGCATCACACTCGATCTCAAAAGTTTTGGAAAAATCAGGTAAACACAAAACATGAGCAGAACACAATAAAGACTTCAAAGTATTAAACACATGCTCTTGTTGCTAACCTCATTCAAACTTGCGATCCTTCTTACTTAGCTCAGTAAGAGGCGCGGCAATGCTAGAGATATCGCGCACAAAGCAATGAAAAAATCCGGCAAGGCCGTGAAAGGATCGGACTTCAGACGCGGTTTTGGGCGTTAGCCATTCCTCAATCGCCTTGATTTTGGAACGATCAACCTCAATACCTCTACAACTCACAACAAAGCCTAAGAATACTACTTCATTCAAGTAAAAAGAACACTTAGACATGTTGCTATACAATCGAGCATTTCTCAAAAGCATAAATACGCGCCTAAGGTGATCTAGGTGCGCATGTGCATTGTGAATGTATATCAGGATATCATCAAAGTAAACAAATACATATGTCCCAATAACATCACGCGAAACATGGTTCATCTATCTCATAAATGTGCTCGGTGCATTTGTGAGATCAAAAGGTATAACCAACCATTTATATAAACCATGCTTAGTCTTAAAAGCTGTTTTCCATTCATCTCCTTCATGCATGCGAACTTGAAAATAACCAGACCTTAAATCAATTTTAGAAAAGATTTTTGATCCACTTAATTCATCTAGCATATCATCAAGTCTAGGAATAGGAAAATGATACTTAACTGTTATCTTGTTGATGGCTCTGCAATCCATGCACATTCTCCATTCATTGTTCTTCTTGGGCACTAGAATCACTGGAACTGCACATGGGCTCATCGAATCTCTAATTTCCTTCTTCTCCAATAGCTCCTTAACTTGACGGTCTATCTCCTTAGTCTCTTCAGGCGACGTGCGGTAAGCTGGTCGATTCGGCAAGACAGCTCTGGGCACAAAATCAATCTGGTGCTCGATCCCACGAACTGGAGGTAATCCACTTGGAATCTCGTCCGGAAATACATCCTCGAACTCCTTCATAAGTGGCTGCACATCACTAGGCAAAGAAACATCGTTAGTAGCACTGTTCTTACAAGTTAAAAGAACTAAAGGCAAACCTGCTTTAATAGCTTTCTCAACGCCTTTAATTGTGCAAAACAGGGCTTGATTCTTCTCTTGTGACATAGGGGCTGAAATCACACCTTTTCCATATGTAATGGAGCTGGAATGAGGTGTGGAAGGGGCTGCAATGGTTGTGGAAGAAGTAGGGGACGGCGGTGAAGAGGATTCGGCTATGAGGGGGCTGTCCGCGGTGGTAGCTCGGACGGCAGCTGCGGCGGTCTTCTCACGCTCCTCTTTAAACCTTGCTCGCATTATTTCTTGCTCTTCTTGAACGGATTTGGGTGTCAACTGCTTTAGGATGGTGGTTCGACCGTCTTTCTTTACTGTGTAGGTGTTCGTGAGTCCGTCGTGTACAGCTTGTCTATCGAATTGCCATGGTCTCCCTAAAAGTATATGTGCTGCATCCATAGGAATAAAATCGCATAATACAGTGTTAGAATAACGACCAATGGAAAAGGATACATGTACCTGACCGGTTACACGAACTGTGCCTCTTTCGGTAAGCCATTGCAAACGATATGGATTTGGATGCTTCACAGTGGAAAGTCCAAGTTTGTGGACTGCGTACTGGCTTACTGCATTGATAACACTCCCACTATCAACGATCATCTCGCAAGTCTTGCCTTGAACAGTAACTTTCGTATAGAAGATGTTCTCTCGCTGCGATTGTTGCTCTTCTTCTCGGTTTATGTTCAGACTGCGGATAGAAACCAAACTGACATGAAGATTCTCGGGTTCTTCTTCTTCAAACTCATCTTGGGCATCTGCTTCAGGTGAAGGGTCGGCCTTGGGTGGTTCATCATCTTTACTGGCTGATTCGAGCTCATTCTGATCTGTGATGAATAGAACTCGTCGGTTTGGGCACTGATTCTGAAAATGGCCCCAACCTTGGCATTTATGGTATTGAACATCTCGGGCTCGACTAGGGGCTGAAGTTGGCGCCAGACTGGGCTGATTGGACCATTGGAATGGTGTCCTTGGTGTAGACTCGGGTCTACGGCTTGATTGCGGTGTAGAATGGTCGAAACGGCGTTCCGGAGGTCCGGATTGACCACGGGGTCGAGTAGAATCAACAGAAGGATTAGAAGGTGATGTGGAAGGTGTACCTTTACTCCAAGATTAGCGAGTAGGGGCTGAACCTTGGCTGTATCGATGGCGGCCTTCTCGCAACTGCTTTTCCACAATTGATGCGTACTGCACCATTCTCTCTATGTTCGTGAATTCTTTGAGCTCCACTTCACATGCAATATCGGGATTCATACCTTCAATGTACCGAATAATGGTAGCATTTAAGGTCTCTTCTTTCCCAACTCGATTCAAGACAGTCTCGAGCTCTTTATGGTACTCTTCAATCGAACGGGTTCCTTGCTTGATCCGGTTGAGCTTCTTCTCAAACTCTCTTTCATAGTGGACTGGAATGAAATGTCCATGCATGAATCCTTTCATTTCTTCTCAATTAGCGATGGGTGGATTGCGATTTCTGCGCCTTCTTTCTTGTTGCATCTCCCACCAAGTGGCTGCGTAGCCTCTGAACTCCAAACAAGCTAATTGCACCTTTTTAGCTTCTGAGAAGTCGTAGCACGCGAAAATCTTCTCTACCTTACATTCCCAATCTAGGTAGATATCAGGATCGTGAAGGCCTTCAAACTCTGGAATGCTCGTTTTGATGTTGTTGAGCATTCGGTCTTCATTATAGTCATCATGACTATTTCCTCATCTCGGGCGACGGCCTTGGTCGAACTCTTCAGTATTCTCGTCAAAGTACTCCTCTTCAGGCTCGTTTTGACGCTCATTGCGTCTAGCAGGTCCTCGAACAGCTCGTTTTCACTCTTGATTTTACCACTCGTGTTTGCACTCAAAGTGTATGGTGAAGTGTGTGTGTCGTGTATAATGAATGATGAGTAGTAGAACTCTTGTCGAATGTCGAGGGTACGGATGAATTGCACGAAGGTATAGACGAGTATCACTATCTAGGATCAATGGATGAGATGGTATGATGATGTGTAGGAGGCGTGTGGCTTATGTGGCAAAGGGGTGAGGACGTGTGGGGTAGGTGGGATCGAGTAGGGTAGGGTAGCTTAGGGTTAGATGGATCCCTAAGTGTAGAAGGGAAGATGTAGGAAGGAAAAGGAAAGAAAGAATAGGTTATTTGGAAAGTGTTACACAATTGTGACACAATTCTAAATATCCTAATTGGACTAGACTCTAAAAGGAATGAACCAAAATTAAAATACAACTCAAAGGAAACTACCAAAAAGAATTAAAACTTGGAAGGAAAGTTCCAAAAATAAAACAAGACTCTAAAGGAAGATACCAACTAAGGAATTGTCCTAGAAGGAAACTACCAAAATTAAAATAGAACTTAGAAGGAAAGTTCCAAAAATAAAATAGACTCACAAGGTAACTACCAAATAAAATGAAATACTAAAAGGAAATTACCAAAATTAATCAAGACTCAATTGGTAACACAATGAATATACCTCTTTTTTCTTTTTTTTTTGAATTTTCGTATTTTCTTCTCTTTTATCCGATTTTTTTTTTCGGTCTTTTGTTTTTTTACCGTTTTTTTATTTTTTTTTAATGAGCAACTATGCTATTACAACTCAATAAAATAAAATTAAAATAACAAGACACGTAGGATAAAAATGACACGTCGGATTGAACCACGACCAGCAGAGCTGACGTGGCTCTGATGCCAAATTTATGATACGACCCAGACACGAACTAGGACGATAATAACGACGTAGCGGAAGACTTTTAAGAATCGAAACACGTCAGAATTAAGAAGGATTCAATCCGATACAAAACTACGGCTAATGTAGGCAATTAAAATACCTAGAACTTTGACACAATATATAACACAAATCCAAGGCTTATATGGCTGAATCGGGACGGATTATAGGCTGGAATTAAGGGTAGAAAATCGTGTGTGAAGGTTGGTGAACAAGGGCTTGGAGAAGATAGGATATGTTAGTGTTTGAATGGACTTACGGATAAATCGAACGGGTGTTGGACTTGGACGTGTAGGGGCTGCCGTGAGGATGGACGTTGGTGGATGGTTGATTGTCGTCGATGGTGGTGATGGACGTGAGTTGTTGGTGTAGTGATTCACAACCCGATAGCCTCCTTGAATCTCGAACGTCTTCAAGGTTGAAATCTCCAAGTTGTTCCTCCATAGCGAATACCGGTCAATCCCTCAAGTGAATTGAGCAATACCCTTGGATAAGACTTGTAGTTGCTAGCTCCAAGAATGAATATTTTCGTGTGAAAAGTATTCATAAGACAAATAGATTTGAGACACAAAATTGAATGCAAAAGCAATTTAATTCAACAATGTCTAAAATAATAACATAACACATGACCCCTATTTATACTACTTAATGGCCGAAAATTGATATCTAAAGGGGGCCGAAAATCTGATCTAAAAGCAAGTCCAATTGGACTAGGAAATTCCCTAAACTAGAATTCTATTTAAGGTAGTTTCTTCCCTTAATTAAAATTCTAGTCACACCTATGACTCATCATCATAATGATCGAAAATTACACTCAAATAATTAAATAAAATATGATCTACTATATTCTATAATTAAATACTATAGTCTAGATAAAAATCAACCCCATAATTAAATACTATGGAACCGATTTCTTCACTAAAACCGCACACACATGCACACGCCAATTACATGCACATGCACACATGCACTTGAACTCTTAATCTTCATCTCTTCAAGATTAATACTCCATGGTGTGTTCTTGATCTTCAATAGTTGATAAATTAACTATCTTGGAATTGCTTCTCTTGACTTCTTCATCTCCAATCTCGAGCTTTCTTCGAATCAACACTTGCAAGTAAGCTTGCAACTTCTTAGCTCTTGATCTTGTGATTGGTCCTCTAAATTGCAACTCCGGTTCTTCATCATATTTGTTGCCCATGGCTTCATCAGTCCAGAAAGTGGAGCCACGGGTGCGGATGAGGTGGAACATTGTTGACTCATCCAGTTGAAATCGCCATATGTGGTACTGCAGGTACTGCCGCAGTTGGTCGAAGAAAGAGGAGTCTGTGTCCTCAACAAGACCGAAACAGCTTTTCAGCTGATGGTCGAGAACTGCTTTAAACTCAACCTCCATGGAGTCACGATGGACTAACGGTATAGGTTGGGAGCTGGCTGATATTGTAGGTCGATCACTCAGCCTTGAAAGAGGTTCGCTCTCAATCATCTGCTCTCTTTCGTCAGATGAGCTGACGGGTGCCTCCTAAGGTGCCTTTCCATGACCTGAGTTGGAAGGCCCTTGTCGACGTGAATGCTTCGGGATCAGATGATAGTAGATAGTGTGGAGCATGTCCTTTCTTTTGAGTGGTTCGCCAGTTGGGATGACCTCATCATACTGGTTTTGAATGATATGGCGTATGCGACTCATAAACCCGATCTTCTCGCGAAATGAGCCAGTTGATGGGTCATAGGCTGCTCGCTCTACATTAGCTCATAGTTGAGCAAGGATGAAAGAGGCCCAGTCGGCTTTACATCCAAAGTAGAGAGTGGCTGTGAGATGGGCTTTGATGTCCGAGAATTAGACTGTCTCAAAGTTGCCATGTAGAATATGGCCGATGATATCTAAGAGTTTGAGGATATCATTGGGCATACTCTCTTTCAGTCTGTGGGAACAGTCATGGTGGCGAATGTGAGGAAGCTTCCAAGTATCCCATAGTGCGTATTTGTAGGGCAGTTGTAGGGTTATGACATCTGGACCGTCGCCTGGAAGATGAAGGGTAGACATCATCGTCGCTTTCGTTACTGTGATCGTCTTGCTCCGGACGGTAGAAATGATGTTGTCACCGGAGATTGTTGCGTTGTAGTAGAATTCCACAACATGGGAAGGTAAGTGCTTGAGTGGCACGATCGTCAAAAATGGTAGCAGGCCAGTTGCCTCCAATGGCCTATAGATGCTTTGAAATGTGTCTGTGCCGAGATGTGCATTAAGATACTCTAGACTTAGAGTCTTATCTTTCTTCAGCTTCTTAATAAGTAGATTTGCATCTACCGTCTGAAATGGGGGCTTCATATCTGCAAAAAAGATGTTGTTTTAGTTTAGATAGCAAGTGTTTTTGAGGAGAGAGAGAAGACTTGCAGATGATCAAAGCAAAAGAGAGAGAAAGGGCTTGCAGATAATCGGAGCCTTCATCTCTGTGCACATATTTATTTAGCTTTGCATGCAAGAATCGAGGGCACTCGATGGTTTTTCTTAGCTGATCAGCCATCCGATTTGATGGAGGATTAGTTGAATTAATGATTCTTACATCTCAGCCGTTTGATGAAGAAGTAACTTTATGATCTTGTGGCTGAGACGTAGTGACTCTGAAAATGCGGTAGTTGCCATAAATAGCAAAATATTTTCTACAGATCTTGCTATTTATATCTTAGTAAAAAAATATTTTCATTTTCAATTTTGAAGAGTTGATTTAATATCAATGCAGAGATATTAATGGCAACATTGTGAGATAGAACCCTATTTTCAAATTGTAACTGTTGAGTATAATATAATAAATTTCATAATCGCAACGGTAAGAATGTAATTATGATAAGCTTTGAAAAATTAAAAAAAACTTATCTGGATTCAATTGGGATACAGTCTAACTGATTGACTGCTTCGGCGGTTGAATGATCAGTTGAGTCTCGGTTCTCAGTTGTTGCTCATGAGCTAGCTGAAGTTGAAGCTGTAACTGAACTGAATTGATCAGTTGGCTTGATCAGTTGCTTGGCTCTCAGTAGACAGTTTTCGCTTCTTGAAGGGCCTAGCCGAAGTCTTTGGCAGTTCAGGCCTTGCAGTCCTCAGGGCTTGGTTAAGGTGAAGCTGGATAGCAACTGACGAGTTTTTCATCATTTGACTAAGGGATTGTGAAGTTCCCTTTGGCGATGATCGAAACTGATCATTTTTCATAGACAATTGCATGCCTTTTAAGCTAGATGTCAGTAGTGGAGTGACATAGCTCTTGGATATGAGGCTTGGTGATGTGGTAGTGTCTTTATCATCACTATCGCTCTCGTGAGAACGCCTTGGATTCTTCTGGGTAGCCACAGCTTCAGTTTGTGATAGATGTGTTTCTATCCTTTCGACGACCGGTGGAGTTTGTCATAGTGGCTCAGTTGACTGACTTGATAGATTATCAAAGTTCAGTTTTCAACAAAGGGAGCCAGTCGGGCAGTTGACTGGTTGATCTGCAGTTCCAACTGCTTGAGGCACGACGTTGGTCTTGATTCCTACTAATACGGCTGTTGCTGGAATCTTGTTAACAAGCCGGTGATTCATGATATGCTGGACTTACACAATGGTTGGAGGGAATGGATTTGACGATCCTATTCATTTAATGCTCCGTGTTTCTTCACGTTGCCAGTAGCTCATGCCATGAAAGGCAGTTAGCAGAAAGTGAGACTGGATAGACATAGAATGTCTCCAGTTATACCAATAGAAGTACCGGTGGAGTTGTTTGAACAACTCTTGATTACGTTATGTAATAAAGGCAAAGTGAGTGAGAAGGAGATTGGTCACTTCCTTTTGTGCACCTTTGACTGCATACTCACCACTATAAAAAGTGCGAATATTCTCTTCAGTCAGCTGGAGAGGAAGGCATGTACTTCTGAAGTAGTCCACTCCGTAGTTTGGATGAGGGATTCCAATAAATGGAATAAGCTCATCTGGATCAGATCAAACCTGGAAGTTAACTGGTGATCCGTTCTTTGATTTTGGAGATTGAACGGTGTTGGCAGTTGAGTTGCTCGAAGAGGGGTTGCTTGTCTTGGACTTGGCATTTCTCTTTTTCCTTAGTGATTGAAGATGAGCAGTTCCTTTCTTGGGAATCCAGTTAGAGATAAGAACTGGTAGAGACTCATCATTTGGAAGCTTCAGCAGGTGTTCAAGAATTTTACTCATTCTTAGAACAAGTCCAACCTTGGACTCAAATTTACCAGAGCTCTTTGAGTCAGAGGCCTTGATGACTTGATGCTTGAATTGTTGGAAGAGAAATTCTGCCCAGTTTGTTTGTAGCCTTTCACCAAGGTGAATCATAACCTTGTATCTCTCTTGGGTGAGTTGACTTAAGCTTCCAATGGCCTTGAACATCATCTTGTTCGTTATGTCAAGTAGAACTCCATACTCGGGCTTCAGGTCAGTTTTAGCGGTTGTAAAACTGAATTTTTTTTCGTAGGTTAAAGCTTTCCATTTTCTCCAGTATAACTCTGCAGATTCCTTTAGATCTTGAACGGATGAACCTTCCTGTCGGAGTTGGAACACTTCTCCAATTGTTCTTTCAGTGATTTGAAGTGGTCGTCCTTGAATCACTGATGACATTGTCTTTCCATCTACAGATAATTTTGCTTGAAGCAAAAATTCACTTACAAACTTTTGTCTAAAGAACTTTGGTGGTGTTTCCAGGTAGTAGAGAATTTCTGTCTTATGAAGATTTGATAGAAGAATTGGGTTGTTTGATTCACTTAGAATCAATTGAAATTTCTTCCTATCAAGAAATTTATCTCTCATAAGTTGTTATTTGAGGGAATTTGAAGATCTGGATAATTGGGCCATCTTTGAGGTTGGCTAAGATTTTGGGAATTTGAGATCTTTTGAGAGAGAGTTTTTGAGATTGTAGAGGGAGGAGGCTTTTTGAGAGGTTTGAAAGTGAGGGGCTTTTTATGAGTGTTTTGGACAGGCTTATAGATCGGATGGTTGGAATGGTACTAGCCTCTGGTCTCTTTTGGTCGTTGGCAATTAATAACTTTCACACGTGTCATTGTTTTGCAACGGTTAAAATTTCAAAATAAATGTAAGGCTTAACATTTATTTGAAATAGAAAATATACTTTCATAAATATATCAAAAGATATAATTACAAACTGATTAACAAGAAGTACACTTAGGGCTTTTCTAATCAGGTTTAACTGGATCAGACACTTAGTCCTTCTTGTGATCAGTTTTTCTTCTCTTGGCCAGCGGTTCAGTGAGGTCCTCTTCTTCATCCTCATCACTGCTTTCTGACTCAGTTTCAGCTGACTGGAGCCTTGGATGGGCTTGCAGCTGCTTGATCTGCTTAGTGTGCAGTTTAACCTGTTGCTGCAGGGATTGGATCAGCTCTTCCAAATAAGACAGGAGCTGGACTATTGAACTGCTTGGCTGAGCGTTGAACTGAGTTGCTCTAGAGTCCACTTCCTCTCCTACTTCAGTTCCAACAAGTTCCTCGCAAGGAACTGTATGGGATATTTCATCTGCTTCCACACTTGCTTGGTAGACAAGTTGATCATTTCTTTGACCCGTCTGATCAACTGACTTGTCTGTAAGAGCTGGCTCTGGATCAGCTAGAAGAATAGATGATGTGATTCATTTCTCGGTAGTTGGATCTTGTGAGGTAGCTGTCTGGGTTTCAGCTGCCTTTTCAAATTGATGAATCTTCTAAGCTGATTCTTCTGACTCTTCAGAAATAATGTTGATTTCAACTTCAACTTCGTGAGGAGGTTTCTCAGGGTGAAGTTCTCTCATAACCTCATCAATGATATCATCCTCTGAGTTATATATTTGATCGCTCACGATAGTTGATGGTTGTCTAGTTTGATGGCTTTGTGATTTCTTCCTTAATTGATTGAATAGCCATTTGTGTTGAACATGGGGGTGCGACCATCTTTCTCGTTCCATTTCTATAGTGACGACTGGCATTGTTAATCTTTAAATCTTGCACAGTTCATCAAACACATCTTTCATCGATCCTTCAACTGGGTTTGACCACTCTTTCCTCAGTTGTAGCTGCCTTATAAGGTGTTTGCCCTTAGTGATACTTGCGTTTTCACTGTCTGTCCACCATAGGCTCCATTCTTCCTCTCGCCTCCAGAAACTCATCACATGGAATGCGAACAATGAGAGGAAAGGTTCTGACTGATATACATGTCTCCACAAAAACCAGTATATGTACCTGGTCAAGATGTGATAGAGCTCCTCATGACCAGTTAGTTCATGGGCATAGTGTTAAGCCATATACTTTTGTGTGGTTTCTTCAGCCCATTTCTTCACGGACTCTCCTTGTGAGTAGGCTCTTATATTTCCTTCAACTTGGGCCATTGGTAGGCATGTCATTTGGAAGTAATCAGCTCCAGCTCCATTGTGAGGAATCCCTCTTGCAGGGATGATATCTTCTGGATTTTCACATGGAGCTGTATCTTCAACAGTTAAATTTGGTGGGATTGTTGGATCTTGTATAGGACTTGATTCTTTTCTCTTTCTGGACTGAGAAAGTACGATTCTTCTCCTTTTTGGTTGACCAGCTTGCTTCTTCTTTGGAGCTAGTCTGACAGCTGCTTGCCTAGCTGATTGTCTGATGATGTCAGTGCTGGTGGCAGCTGAGCTTTGTTACCTGAATCTCTGAGCTATAGGGAAGTCATCATCAGAGTCATCAGTAACTGGCTTCTTTCTCTTACCTTCAGCTGCAGGCTTCTTTCTCTTTGGTTGGTTAGTTTGCTCAGGATCAAGCTCCACAATTTTGAGAGGTTTCGAAATGAAGTCATTACTGACTATCGTTTTGAACTCTGTTTCATGAGCCATCCAGGGAAACTGTTTCTCCAGAATGATGCTGACCCGACTGATATATCCAATTCGTTAAGGGAATTTCTCGCCGTCCCAGCTTCTCTCAATGATATCCACATATCTCTTCAGTTGTTCAAAGAAATATTGTGCCCAGTTGATCTCTATTCGGTTGTAGATGGCAGCGCAAATTTTGTACTTCGTTGCTGACATTTCAGACTGACTGCCGGTTGTTCCTACCATTATCTTTGAGGCGATGTCAGCGAGCACCTGAAATTCATCTTGCAGTTTTGAGATGAGATGATTGCTCTTATATGGTTGAGTTTCACCTTCCTTTTTCCAGAAATCATAAGCTTCCTCGAAATTGACTTGAACGTCTTCCAGCTTGAGTCCGTTGTTGGGTAGATCGAACATGTTGCTCAGAGACTCAGCTGTCACGATAATAACTTGTCCTCTTACTTCTGATCTGATTTCTTTGGGATTTGAAGATCCATTTGAATTTAGGAAAAATTTAGCAACTGGTTCTGTGTAAATTCGTTCTGTAAATACCTCCAGGAACTTCTTCAGCTTGTCCTGAGAAAGCTTTTCGACGATCATTCTGTTGTGAGGGGAAGCTTTACAGGCTTGAAGGAATCCGGCTGGATTGAAAAACTTATCTCTGTCGAGTTTTTCACAGAATACTGTAGAATCTTCTCCAGACTGATGGAAATTGAATCTTCTGCGAGTTGGGTTTTGAGCCATAATTCTTTGAAGAGAGATTAATTTGAGAGGCTGAGGAATTGATCTTTTAGGGCTGAAGGGTTTTTGTTTTTGACGAGAGATAGATAGAAAAAGATAGATCTTCAGTAAAAATTGGGAAGCTTATCTCTAGTATTCAGCCACCTTATTTATATAGGAGATTGGGCTCATCCAACGGTTGTGTCACTTCATATTCCTAATTTCAACAGCCAGATTAAAACAATCGACCCGTCGATTGACATTTCGACTCTATCCGTTGGGGATAAATGAAGGAGAAGAGAGAAAGCTCAATAGTAATATTTGAGTGACACGTGTTTTTACCATTTTCACTATTGAAATTTTTAAACTTATCTTTGGCTTTGAAATTTTTAAACTTATCAATAGCAGCTTCTCCTTGGCTTGAAACTGATTACGTCATCAGTTGGCTTTGACTATAACTGATGATCTTTCTGTTGATCAGTTCCAACTGAGATGTCTTCTCATTAGTTCCGAACTTGTCTTGACTGTATGGAGCTTCATTCAGCTGCTTCTCAGTTCAGCTGGTTTCCTTCAGCTGGTCTATCTCCTTTTGAGTTGATTCCAGTTCCTATGGTTTCTTCATTACTTTGATATATTTGCAGCGGTTATGTTCTGCACAGCTGACTGGATCATCAGTTTGCGCGATTGAACTGATGATTTAGTTGAGCTCATGAGGTAAACTGATCATCTCCTGTTAACTTTTCTCTCTATCGCTTCTTGATTTTACTTCAAACTGATGGCTCATGTGTCCAACTAATCAGTTTCTCACCTTCTCAGTTCCTCTTTTCAGCTGGAATGTATTCATGATCTTTTTCTCCCAGTTGATCATCTTCATTCTATGATGCTAGCTCAAGTAGTCCCAGCTGTATGCATAGCTCCATAAACCTTGCTTCAGGTAATGATTTGGTGAAGATGTCTGCTTTTCCATGTTGACATATTTGATGCATATGTCTTTCTTCTCGATGTGATCTCTGATGAAGTGATGTCTTATATCAATGTGCTTGGTTCTTGAATGTAGAACTGGATTTCGAAATATTGCAATTGCACTGTTGTTGTCACAGAAGATAGGGACTTCTTCAGTTTCAACTTTATAATCCTTCAACTATTGCTTCATCCAGAGTATCTGAGCACAGCAGCTTCTAGCAGCTACATATTCTGCTTCAGTTGTTGACATGGCAACTGAGTGTTGCTTCTTGTTAAACCAGGATATCAGTTTGCTTCCAAGAAACTGACATGTTCCACTGGTACTCTTTCTGTCGATTTTGCATCCACCAAAGTCTGAGTCTGAATAACCGATTAGACTAAAACCTGTCATCTCTGGGATACCATGGTCCAAGATTTATGGTTCCTTTGAGATATTTCATAATCCTCTTAGCTGCTTCAAGGTGGCTTTTCTTTGGATTGGCTTGGAATCGTGTGCATAGACCGACTGAATAAGAGATGTCTGGCCAGTTAGCTGTTAAGTAAAGTAGAGACCCAATGATTCCTCTGTAATATGTTTGGCTAACTGATTCTCCTTCTTCGTCGAGAGTTAGCTGAACTAATGTGTTTATAGAAATCTTGAGAGTTTTTCCTTTTCTTACTCCAAACTACTTTACTAGCTCCTTGGTGTACTTCGTCTGGCTGATAAAGATCCCATCTTTCAGCTGCTTCACTTGGAGTCCTAGGAAGAATGTCATTTCTCCCATCATGCTCATCTTAAATTCGTTTTGCATTAGTTGAGCGAATCGGGTGCATAGATCTTTGCTTTTTGATCTAAAAATTATGCCATCCACATAAATTTGAACCATTAAGATCTCAGTTGATCGTTCTATTCGAAATAGAGTTCGATCAATGACTCCCTTTTGAAACCCATTTTTTAACAAAATTGTTGTGAGAGTTTCATACCATGATCTAGGAGCTTGTTTTAATCCACAGAGGGCTTTCTTCAGTTTGAAGACCTGATCGCCAATTTCAAAGCCTGGCGGTTGCTCGACATACACGTCCTTCTTGAGCATTCTTTGAAGAAAAACACTCTTGACATCATTTGGTAGACTGTGAAATTGAAGTAAGCTGCATAGGCTAGGAACAATCTGATGGCTTCCAATCTTGCAACTGGTGCGAATGTCTCATCAAAGTCAATCCCTTCACTTTGTTAGTATCCTTTGGCTACCGGTCTAGCCTTGTTCCTTGTGATCACTCCTTGTTCATCTAGTTTGTTACGAAAAATCCATTTTGTACAAATGACCTTCTGGGTCTTTGGTCTATCAACAAGAAACCATACGTCATTTCTTGTGAACTGATTCAGTTCTTCTTGTATGGCCATGATCCAGTTTGAATCGGCTAAGGCTTCCTTGACGTTTGCTGGTTCAGTTTGAGATATGAAGTATGTGATAATGCATGCTCAGTTGAACTTCTGGTTTGGACTCGACTTCTTGGATCACTAACTATCCTGTCTGTTGGGTGGCTTCAAAGCCATTTGGGCAAGATAGCTTTAGCTGGTTCTTCTATAGTGACGTCATCAGTCGCCCTTTCATCAGTTGGTTCCGCATTTTCGTCAGTTCTTCCCCTGTTTCAGTTGTGGGGTTTATGGTCTCAGCACGATTTGTGTCTTCATTGACCAAATTGTTCTCAACTGGTTTAGTACCAGTTTCATTGCCTTCTTCTAGTGAAACTACAAGCTGTTCTGGAACAATGTGATCCACATAGTCCTGCGAGTTCTCAGTTTCACTAGGTAGTTCTTGAACTGATGTATCTGTTCTTTCTTTGTTCCTGTACTCATTAGCAAATTCAGCAAATACCACATGACATGTTATTTTCACAACAAGAGTTCATTTATTGAACACTCTGTAAGCTTGTACATGAGAAGAGCTATATCCAAGAAATATTCCCTCATCAGCTTTAGCACTAAAAGCTTTTCATTGAGTCTTGCCATTGTTGTGAATATAACATTTACATCCAAATATTTTAAAATATGAGATAGAAGGCTTACGACCTTTATACAGCTCATAAGGTGTTTTGTCATGGACTACTACAATAGCAATTTGATTTTGAGTATGGCAAGCTGTGTTGACTGCTTCAGCCCAGTAACTTTCAGCTATGTTGGCATCAGCTATCATTGCTCGAGCTGCTTCTTTGAATGTACGGTTACGCCGTTCGGCTATACCATTTTGTTGTGGAGTTCTTGCAGCTGAGTGTTCATGAGTAATTCCAAGCTGGTTGAGAAAGCTGATCATTTGTTGATTCACAAATTCAGTTCCATTATAGGAGCGAATCCTTATAACTGATCTTTCCTTTTCAGTTTGTAGCCTTCTGATCAGCGTTGTTAGCTTGTCATAAGTTTCATCTTTGCTCCTCAAGAATTCCACCCATGTATATCTTGAGAAATCATCAACTACTACGAGAGTGAATCTTTTGCCCTTTGGAGTTTGTGGTCTAACTGGACCAAACAAATCCATATGTAGCAGTTGGAGACAATCAGTTGTTCCTGGTGGGTGACTCTTATTCTTAAATGATGATTTTCACCTGCTTCCCTTTTTGACATGGCCCACATACACCTGTTTTCTTGTATATTTCCTTGGGAAGCACCTCAACTAGCTCTTTCTTGACTAGATAGTGGATTGTTTTGAAGTTGAGGTGGTTCAGTCGTCGATGTCATAGCCAGCTTGCTTCAGCTGATCCTTTTGAAAGGAAGCAAGCTTTTGAGTGGCCGGTTGACCAGTTAACAATGTACATGTTGCCTCTTCTTATGCCAGTGAGAAGAATTACTCCAGCTAACTTGTCTCTTATGCTGTAGGAGTCTTTAGTGAAGTCAACTGAGTATCCATTGTCGCACAGCTGGCTAATGCTAAGTAGTTTGTGCTTTAGTCCATCCACATAGGAGACTCCATTTACTACTACTTTTCCCTTGACTACGAACCCTTCTCCAATGGTTCGGCTTTTGGAGTTGTCTCCAAATGTGACAAGTGGACCCTTGAGTTTTTCATAACCGTTGAGTTCTTCTCTGTCTCCGGTCATGTGCTTGGAGCACCCGCTATCTAGACACCAAATGTCTTTGGTTTTCTTCGTAGATAGGATGCTCTTGTCCTGCAAAAACAAGGATTAGCATTTAGGGACCCATTTTATATCGGGTCTTTGTTGATTCATCAAGCTTTTTGGAATCCAAACTTGCCAAACTTTTGGCTTCTTATCATTCAGAGATCCAACTGACTTGGATCGCCTGATCAGTTTAGATTTTCTCTCAACTCTTCTATTCTGATTTGAATCAGTTGAGTGGTACCTGCGTTGAGAGTTAGTTGGATAAAACAATTCAACTAAAATGCTTTGGTCTTGAGACCTTTGAGTTCTGTAATCAGACGAGTGTTTTGTATGTTTCCAGTTTATTAGAATGGACCTTTTTAGCTCATTACGGGAATCTAGGTACTCATTATAATGATGGTAGGGTTCAAACAAATTTCTTTGATCTCTTCTATAGGTGTTCTGATTGAAGTTCTTGGTAGGATAGACTTGAGATCCAAACTAATTTTTCTTCCTAAAGAGGGCTGATCTATCAGTTTGTCTTGGGGACATTCTTTGTTGATATGATAGTCTTTGTTGAACTGGAGGCTTTGAACGAGTGGATTGGCTTAAGTGAACTGATGGTCGTGGCTGGAAATTGGGCTTCAGTTGGCTTGGTGTTTTTGTTTGGTAAAACTGACCAAATTGTCTAGGCTGAGTTTGAGGATTTTTCAATATTCCTTTTCCTTTGATTGACTTAGCTCGCTGATCATGAGATCTAGTGAACCCTTTTAGGATTCCCTTATCACTGGGTTGGGCAACTGCTTTTCCCTTTTCTAGAGCAGTGAACTTGCTATATCCTAGCCCTGAGCTGCTAGTTCCAGTTCTTTGATGATTTCATATCTCATCTAAGGTTTGAGATACCTTTTTGAACTTCAGAGTTACTTTTTCTCTTTCATGGATCTCTTGTTTGAGTTTTTGATTTTCAGCCTCTAGATCAGCAGTTCTCAATTTCAATTTCTCAAATTCTGTAAACTGAGACTCAAGATAATTCAATCTTTCATGATTAATGCTCAGTTTTCAAACCTTATTTCTTAGTTCATCATTTTCATCTCTAAGTTCAACATCCAAGCAGGATATTGAAGCTAATTAGTCTTCTAGCATTATAAGTTTCCTATCAAGTTCATTACTAGAGACAGTTGCTTCATTTATATGATAAAAAGAGATTTGTGAATCAGCTGTACTAACCTCTTCATCATTGTCAGCCATGAGGCAGAATAGCGCTTCATCATCTGAGCTGTAGCCGTCAGAATCAATTCCAGAAGGATAGTCTGAATCATCTAGCATGGCATTCTCAAGGTTTGCAACTATTTCTTTTCTTTTGAAGAAGTTTCTCCTCACCTTGGCTTTCTTGTCTTCATGGAGTTCTGGACATTCAAATCTATAATGTCCTTCTTTATGGCAGTGAAAGCATTCTCCAAGATTTCGGTTGCCACTCCTAAAAGGTTCAGCTGATCGTTCAGCTGGTTGATGAGTTCTCTCATCTTTTGGGATTTCATCAGTTTTAGGTGGAACTGATTGTTTATCCCCAACTCTCTTCAACTTTTCTAGCAACCTGGTAACTGATTTGATTTGATCATTAATGTCATCAGTTAGATTCTCCTTCTTTTCAGTTGCTTCCCTTTTTCATTCAGTTGAAGATCCTCCTTGATGTTCTTTGGCTGGTGAGCTCCTAGGTCGGAAGTTGTTCCTTCCTCGAGTCTCTCTAAATCGGTTCCTTTCACCGTAGAAAGCTGCATCTTGAGCTGACGATTTTGATGCTTTCTTCTTTCGATTTAGACTGTACTCATGAGCTTTGAGAGAGCCAAATAGTTCCCCTAGAGTGATGCTATTTAGATTTCTTGATTCCTTTGTAGCTATCACTTTCATATCCCATTCTTCAGTAAGATTATCCAATATCTTGGAATTCATCTCAGAATTGGGATAAATTCTCCCGAGGTTGTTTATCTCACTGATGATGCCCAGAAATCTGGCTTCAAGGCTTAAGATAGACTCCTCTGGCTGCATTTTGAAGGATTCATATCTGTCGATTGCCAGTTGGAGCATGTTTCCTTTGATGGCTTCGGACTCTTTGCATAGATCTGCTAGTAGGTCCCATATCTCCTTGGAAGTTGTGCAATTCTTTGTGTCCTTCATTATATCTTCATCTAGAGTTTGGAATAATGCGGCTTGAGCAACGAACTCTAGATTTTTTAGCTTCTTCTCTTCACTGGTGAGAAGATTAGTTGGCTTTAGAATCCTTGCCGGTTGATTGATATCAACTATGTGAGCATCATTGTCCATCATGATGATGATTGGAGCATCTTCGATGACTTCCCACATATTCTCGTGAATTGAGCAGAGATGAGCCTTCATTCTCCTGCTCCAGTTATCATAGTTCTCAACTGAAAATAAAGGTAGCTTATGGTTTCCCATAGCTGAAATGTTAGCACAGATAAGTAGATCTGATTCAGTTGATCTGCAAAAATGGCTGATTTTTAGAATCAACCGCTCTGATACCACTTGTTAGTCCCGGGCGAGTCGATATCAGTTTAGAGGGGGGGTGAATAAACTGATTAAAACTTTTCACTTCAAATGCAGAATAACAGGGCCCTTTGACTCGCTTAGTAAAACTTATCTATGCACAAACTTATTGATCAGTTAAGACAATTTGAGTGCAGCTTGTGTGATATTATGTGCAGTTCAGAGATATGTAATAATCAAAATAGTACAACACACAAGAAATTTATAGAGGTTCGAAGTCTCAAACTTCTACGTCCTCTCTTCCTTCCGCAGAAGGGCAACTTCACTATATAACTTGAATTTCTTTACAAATTATACAATAAAGGACAGTTGGCTGAACCTGGTAACTGCTCGCTACCTCAGTGGGTCGACATCTCAGACTTGAAGTCCCTAACTGCTCGCTAGGAAGGTAGGTGCTATTGTCGTCTTTACAAGGTTTCAGATCTCTTTTAATCTTCAAGAGATTAGTCTTGCACAGGGGTTATCAACTGATGTGCTCCTTCAATTGAGCTGAATAGTTGATCATTGTGTAGCTGAAACTGAGAAGACTGCCCTGGTTGGATTGTCAACAACTGGCTGATTATCTTGACTCTGTGAAATTCTTCTTCTCAGTTGAACTCTCGCAGTTTCTATCAAATGCTGAACTTGAGCTTGAGTGGGAGGGAGAAAGAAAAGCTCTTGTTCGTATATGCAAAAGTTGTGTAGGCGAAGGATTCTTCTTTGCTCTGCACAAAGTTATTTTAAACTTTGATTCACTCGTCTTTTATAGAGGAGTGATTTTATGACCGTTGAGTTCCATTGCCATTGATCGGTGGCTCTGTTGGCTTATCAATGGAAGATGATCGCTTGGAGCTTTTTATTGAAGTAGCCGTTACTTTGTCAATCGATCTTCATTGGATATTTAATTCCAGGATCTTTGAAGCATTTATTCCAAGATTCGGCGGTTTGAGCAATAAACTCGAGGGTTCTCTGGCTTCAGCTTTCTTGGCAGTTTTCAGTTCTAGTTGGTAGTTTTGGACTTGTCACCTGGACTTGTCAGCTGAGTTTGACTATTGCTCTAGTTGGCAGTTTTGAGCTCGTCAGCTGAGTTTGGCTATTGCTCTAGTTGGCAATTTTGAGCTGGTCAACTGAGTTTGGCTATTGCTCCATTTGGCAGTTTTGAGCTCGTCTGCTGAGTTTGGCTATTACTCTAGTTGGCTGATTTCTCTTGAGCTTTCTTGTCAGCTTGACTATTCGCAAGCTGCCTGACTACAGTTCTGGCCTTCAGCTGATCTGTCTTGTTTACCTCAGTTTGGTCATCAGTTGGATACTTCCAGTCTTTAGTCTAAACTGATCTCTTATCAGTTTCTTCAGTTGACTCTTTTCTCCCTCAGCTTAGCTGACTTAGTTCTCAGTTTGTTTCGACTGATTCAACTTCTTGACTTCTCAGTTGAGTTGACTTCTGACTGAATAACGTATCCTTCAGCTTGGGGACCATACTCTTGATTGGTTGACTTTGACTTTGCTTGAGTTCTTTTCTGATGATGATACCCTAGATTGATCAGCTCCGATCTACAACTTGAATTTTAGTCAGTTTTTCATAAATAATTTTGATATCTCATCAAAAGCTAATCTAGGGGTTCCTTGATAGTTTTTCCTATTAGTTTCGAATGCCTGGAATTCAACGGTTGGATTAATTCAATCGACCCGTCGATTGGCCTTTCATTTCTATCCGTTGGGGATAAATGAGGGGAGAGAGAGAGTTCAACGGTAATATTTGAGTGACACATGTTTTTACCATTTCCACTATTGAAAATTTTGAACTTATCTTTTCTCTCTAGTGGTTTCTTCTTGGTTTGAAACTGATTACGTCATCAGTTGGCTTTGACTGTAGCTGATGATCTCCATTTTGATCAGTTCCAACTGAGATACTTTCTCATCAGTTCCTTACTTCCTCAACTGCTTTAACTTTTAATTCAGCTGCTTCTCATTTCAGCGGATCCTTCAGTTCTGCTGCTTTCCTTCAGCTGGTTCTTGAACTGATATCTCCTTATTAAGTTGAAGTCAGTTCCTTTTATTTCTCCATCAGTTTGATGATTTTGCAGCTGGTATGTTTTGCTTGACTGACTGGATCATTAGTTGAGACCATTTGACTAACTCTGCCTTGCTCCTTGCCTCAGTTTGAGCAAATGAACTGATGATTCAGTTGAGCTGATTGGATAGGTTGATCAGCTTCAGTTTACTCTCTTTGCACAGCTTCTCGCTTTATTTCAAACTGATAGCTTATGTGTCCAACTGATCAGTTTAACGACATTTTTTAGTTATGAACTTCTCATAATGAGTTGAAGCCTTTCGGTTCAGTCTCTCTCTTCAGTTGGAATGGTTTCTTGGCCTTTTTCTTCCAGTTGACCGTCTTCATCCTTTGATGCTAGCTCAAGTAGCCCTAGTTGTATGCATAGCTCCATAAACTTTGCCTCAGGAAATGGTTTCGTGAAGATGTCAGCTATCTGCTTCTCCGTGTTGATATATTTGATGCATATGTCATTCTTCTCGATGTGATCTCTGATGAAGTGATGTCTTATGTCAATGTGCTTAGTTCTTGAATGGAGAACTGAATTTTGAGATATTGCAATTGCACTATTGTTGTCATAGAATATAGGCACTTCTTCAGTTTCGACTTTGTAGTCCTTCAACTGTTGCTTCATCCAGAGTATCTGAGCACAGCAGCTTCCCGTAGCTACATATTCTACTTCAGTTGTTGACGTGGCAACTAAGTGCTGCTTCTTGCTAAACCAGGATATCAGTTTGCTTCATGTTCCACTGGTGCTTTTTTTGTCGATCTTGCATCCACCAAAGTCTGAATCTGAATAACCAATTAGACTCAAACTGTCATCTCTGGGATACCATAGTCCAAGATTTATAGTTCCTTTGAGATATTTGATAATCCTCTTTGCTGCTTCTGTAATACCCCGAAATATTTTAGAGGGGTTTTACTCAACTTATGTTACCTGAGGGTAATTTAGGTAAGAAGTTGGGTCCTTAAAGGACTCAAATAAAGGAAAATCGCAGCCAGGGAAATCTATTAAAAATTTTTTTGGTCAAAAATTGCTTTAAAAATATGTTCTGATATTTTTCTTGGGTTGATAGAAAAATTTTCAAGCATCGTGCCAAACTTTGAATTTTCCAATTACGAGTTCAAATGAACACTTGGCACAATTTTAGGGTGAAAGGTAATAGATTTGGATAACTAAGGCACATCCGTCATTATCCAATTTCTTTTTCGAAATATTATCCTATTTATTTTTCTTCTATAAATAGGAGGTTAAGGTTTCATTTTTCATTCATTTTCAAAATCGAAACGCCGAGCAGCTTCTAGAGAAGGTACGTCTCTAGTTTCCTATTTCATTTCCGAAATAGTCATTTTGAAGGTGTCAACGCATAGATCACGAATACGTGATTGAAATGATGACACGACGGACGATCACGATGGAAAATCATCGTGACCGCCGCCAAAAGTCGCCACCACCTTTCAAATCGGTGACTCTTTCGGGTCATCGAATCAAAAAGTGTCTTTAGGGTTTTATGTTCTATGTATATTTATATACATTTTCCATGTTGTCACTTTTTAATTTCGGGTATATTTTGGGTATCCGATTATTAAATTGTAGTCTTTTTCAGATCTATCCTTCGTGGATAGCCCTATCGTATTTTTAAACTCAAAAGTTGTTCCGTGTCAAAATATAGTATTTTTATTTAAAGTTTCATATTTTTCCAATGGGCAGATCTTGCGGTATGAATTTATTTGTACCGAATTAATTTTAGGATACGGGTTTGACCACCCCGTATGCCAAAACTTCCTAAACGGTTTTTCTTTATAAAAATGCCCTGAGTAAAGTTCCCTTAAGAGTCAAAATATTTTGATGATCCGGGTGCTGCGTATTAAGATAGTAGATATTATAATATTTACTTCATAGCTAAGAAAGGTTAGATTTTGACCTAATGGTAGTCATTCATCGAAACTAAGTTGCCGGATAATCTTGTAGGCACAGAAGAAGGAGACTTCTAGTTGAGATCAGAATCAGAATCTAGATCTAGCTCAGATTACCAGGTGGGTTTTTATTATATAAAAATATGTTTCGGGTTATTAAGCCCTGATATTTATAAAATGAATATGATTGAATATCCAACTCATGACTGTATTTGATGTGCTCTCCTGACTCATGTAAGTCTTACTACTGTTTTTGGTGACGAAACTACAATGGTTCACGATATCGAGCCCCAAGCAAACAGGGCAGTGTCCAACCTTAAGCAGCCGGGTTGTGTACACGAACCGACTCACCGTAAGCGTTCTAGGGGAGAGTTGCGCGCAATGATGGAACGAAAATGATTTTGTATACATGGAATTCACAAATTTTCTGTTTTGAAAGCTTTCCATGATATGCTCTCAATATGATTGGATATTCTATTTTATAAAATGATTCTGAAGGTTTTTCTCAAAAGTACCCACTGAGTGCATTAGTACTCACGCCCAAATCTTTTCAAATATTTTCAGGATGAGCTGCGGGATGGTGGACGGCTGTGCTAAGGCTGAAGGGCTATTTTTTGATGTATATGTTTCTTTTATGTGTGGAGTCCAACTGAGAACATGGTTACCTTTTGTGTCTGAATAAATGCACTGCGTTTTTGTCCGCTTACTCTGATTATTGTTATGGAGTGTTCGGTTCTCCGAATCCCATTTTATTTACTGTTATGGAGTGTTCGGTTCTCCGAATCCCATTTTCTTTACTGTTATGGAGTGTTCGGTTCTCCGAATCCCATTTTATTTACTGTTATGGAGTGTTCGGTTTTCCGAATCCCATTTTCTTTATTGTTACGGAGTGTTCGGTTCTCCGAATCCCGTTTACTTTCTGTTCCTGACAGGCGAAAGCCTGGCATTTATTTACTTTCCTTACTCAGACAGGCGCAAGCCTGGCTTTACATTGTTTTTCATGTCAAGGCAAAAGCCTGGCTTTATATTGCTTTCACGACAGGCGGGAGCCTGGCATCTCTTTACTTTAAGTATTTGGACAGACATCAGTCTGGCTTTTTTTTATGCCTAACCTATTAACAGTTAACCTTTGAACTGTTATTATTTACATTGAAGTTTGCCTTTGTTATTCTTTCTTGGGTTCATCCTAAGAGTCATGGTATCTGGTTTGAGTCATTTCATACGCTTTAAAAGCGTGGATTGATCCATTTATAGAGGTTATGCTGCCCATATTTTTAGGGCACTAACCCTATTTCTTTGATTGCTTCTGTTCAACAACCCCTTTCCCCTTTCCCCAAGTAGCGCACCGGTCCCCTGCCCTTCTCCCGGGACCGGGGCGTTACAGAGTGGTATCAGAGCAGGCTGCAACTCTGCAGGCCTGTCATATTATTGATTAAGTCTAGTTCTCAGTGTATTCTCTTAATTAATTGTCTGATAGCCCTAGCACGTCGCCTACACCGCTCTCATCTTGCTTAAAAAAGGTACGTGAGTTAAAATGTTTTTTTTACATTCAATTATGTTTACTGATTTTAAAAAAAGAAATGTGGATAAGGACCATTCTCCACATTGATGATATTTATGAAAAGTCGCGCCAATGATGGTTTCGAAAGGATAATGGTATCATTTTGGACTATCTGTCCATATGATGATGGTTATGAATAAAAGGGACTTATTGTCCATGATGGTAAAAAAATTGTGGGACATTGTGCCCAGATGGTATTGAATTATTATTTTTTTTTAATGGGACTATATGTCCATGATATGATTTGAAGGAATGTGTGGCGATAGTAATTAATGCCCTATGATTAGAAATGTGATAATGTGTAAGTGATTGGAAATGTGAGAATGTTAAAGTAATTGGAAATGTGATGATGTTAAATTGATGGGAAATCGAGAATGCTTATGAAGATGAAATGTGAACATAGAATGATTTGATTGAGAATGTAGATGAACATAGCCAATTGTGACTTATACACATAAATTGGATTTTAAGTGCCTCTCTTAAGATTCATGTGGAACGTAGACTGACTAAGTGCTTTCCTTTACAAATAAGTAGACTGATTAGAATTGCATGAGAAATGTTGTTGAGTATTTAGTTTAGGAGATATCTCACATTCATATTAATTTAGCACGAAGTAGATTTTGTGATAGTTATTTCTGAAGCCTAAAATTTTTCAGAATGCCTCCTAAGAAAAGAACACAGAACCAAGAAAACCATGGACAACCTGCACCAATTCCAATTCCCATACCGACATCAAGAGCAGAAGAAGCTTTTCGTAAACATCACCCACCTACTTTCAACGGGCTAGGTGACCCAATAGATGCAGAAAAATGGATTCGATCTCTGGACCGAATATTTGATTACATGTCTTGCATGAATGAGGAAAAGCTTACATGTGCTCAGTTTCAATTGATTGACGATGCAGACTATTGGTGGGAGTCTGTAAAAAGAACTATGACTTATGAGCAATGGCAGGAATTTACTTGGGAAGACTTCAAGGAAGAAGTTTATCAGAAATACATTCCTGATTGCTATCGAGAAAAGAAAGAGTCGGAATTCTGGAACCTCCGACAGGGAAGCTCTACTGTTACTGAGTATGACCGTGCCTTTAATCAACTCTCTCGTTATGCTCCACATCTCGTGGACTCGGACTGCAAGAAGGCTAAGAAGTTTAGGAAGGGCCTTAAACCAGAAATCAGCATGACTCTTATGGGGCATGATGAGATGTCGTATGCGCAAACACTGCGTCGGGCTTTGAACATAGAATCTGTTATGCCAGCTGAGAAAATCCAGCCACAACAATCTTCCCAAGATCTGAAGGGAAAGCGGAAATGGGAAGATAGAAATGCAGTGGGAAATAAGCAACAGTGGGCCAAGGGAAATACCAATTATGGGCAACAGAATCAACAAGGAAATAGGACTCCCTGCCCTATCTGCCGGAAGTTTCATTCAGGAAAGTGTATGAGGAATACAGATGGATGTTTCTTCTGTCATCAACCGGGACATTTTGCTCGAGATTGTCCTAGGAGTAAAGGAAATACAGGTTTTCCTCCTAGACCAGCACAAGATGGGAATATAAATCAGAGGCCTAATCAAGGGAACAATTCTAGGCCTAATCAGGGTGGAAACTTAAGGCAAAATCAGAGAGGAAATTTTAAGCCAGACCAAGGACAACGTGCCCTACAGCCAGCCAGGACTTATGCACTTCAGCAACAGCAGGCAGAGCGAGCTCCAGAAAATTTGGCAGGTATGATTAACATGGTTAATATACCTGTGCTCGCTTTATTTGATACTGGAGCTACACACTCTTTTATTTCAGAAAAGGCTAGTCAAAGATTAAAACTTAGACAAGTAGATGCTACTAATGCCTTAGAAGTTAGCATCCCTTCTGGAAAAACTGTGATAGCCAATAGAATATGCCTGAATTTGGAACTCGAGATTAACAAAAAGATTTTCATCACGGATTTATATGTAATCGACATGAAGGATTTTGATATAATCTTGGGAATGAATTGGCTAACTGCAACGTATGCAACTATACGTTGTCATGAGAGAGAAGTTATATTCCAGAAACCAGGAGAACCAAAGGTAATTTTCTTTGGAGCAAGAATGGGTTTGAAGATACCAGTTGTTTCAGCCCTGAAAGCTATAAAGCTAATGAGAAAAGAAGGTTGCCATGCTTTTCTGGTTAACCTAGTAGGAAAAGAGAAAGAGGGAGTAACGATAGATCAAGTCCCTATCGTTCGGGAATACAAGGATGTTTTTCCACAGGACCTACCAGGGCTACCGCCCGATAGGCAAACTAAATTTACCATTGACTTGGAACCAGGAGCAGCTCCAATATCTAAGGCACCATATAGAATGGCCCCTAATGAGTTGCAAGAACTGAAGGTACAACTACAAGAGCTGTTGGACTTAGGTTTCATACAACCCAGTGTCTCACCTTGGGGAGCGCCTATTCTCTTTGTTAAAAAGAAGGATGGTACATTGCGAATGTGCATAGACTATAGGGAGTTGAATAAGGTGACAGTTAAGAATAAGTATCCCTTGCCAAGGATCGATGACTTGTTTGACCAACTAAGAGGAGCTAACGTATTTTCAAAGATTGATTTACGTTCAGGTTATCACCAATTGAAGATAAGAAAAGAAGATGTGCCTAAGACAGCATTTCGAACACGTTACGGCCACTATGAATTCTTAGTGATGCCATTTGGGTTGACTAATGCACCTGCTGTGTTCATGGATATGATGAACAGAGTCTTTCATCAATATCTGGATAACTTTGTTCTTGTGTTTATAGATGATATTCTTATCTATTCCAAAAGTGAGGAACAACACCAAGAACATCTACATATAATTTTGGAAACATTGAGGAGGGAGAAATTATATGCCAAATTTAGCAAGTGTGAATTTTGGCTCAGTGAGGTAATGTTCCTTGGCCATATTGTGTCATCAGAAGGAATCAAAGTAGATCCTGCTAAGGTTGAAGCAGTAAGTAACTGGAAGTCACCTTCTAGTGCACATGAGATAAGAAGTTTCTTAGGGTTGGCAGGCTACTATAGAAGATTTATTGAAGGATTTTCTAAATTGGCAAGACCAATGACACAATTGTTGAAAAAGAAGACTAAGTTTATTTGGACTGAGGAATGTGAGAAGAATTTCCAAGAACTTAAGAAAAGACTGACCACAGCTCCAGTATTGGTTATACCAGAAGGAAATGAAGGATTTGTTATCTTTACAGATGCGTCTAAGCTAGGGCTAGGGTGTGTGCTAATGCAAGACAAGAGAGTCGTTGCTTATGCATCTCGCCAGCTCAGGCCACATGAGTTAAATTATCCTACCCATGACCTAGAGCTTGCAGCTGTGGTACATGCCTTGAAAATTTGGAGGCATTATTTATACGGTGTCAGATGTGAAATCTATACTGATCATAAGAGTCTTAAGTACTTCTTTGAACAGAAGGATTTAAACATGAGGCAGAGAAGGTGGCTAGAATTAGTTAAGGATTATGATTGTACCATTCTCTACCACCCCGGTAAAGTAAATGTTGTAGCAGACGCCCTTAGCCGAAAAACCAAAGCAGAGTTAGGTTGTTTCCTAACACAAGAAGAAAGGTTAATTGAAGAATTTCAAAGACTAGAGTTACAGTTGGTTCAACCACCAGACTCTACTAAAGGACTTATAGCTACTTTAATAGCTAAACCCGATTTAAGGAAACGAATTGTGGAGGCACAAAGAGGGGATCAATTTTTGGAGAAGATGCGATTGAAAGTAAGATCTGAGGATTCAAAAGGATTTGCTGAAGCAAATGATAATGCTCTCATGTACGAAAGAAGAATATGTGTGCCCCACAATGAAGAGTTAAAGAATGAAATCATGATGGAAGCTCATGATACTCCATATACCGCTCACCCTGGAAGTACAAAGATGTATAGAGATTTGAAGAGAAACTTCTGGTGGCGAAATATGAAGAGAGAAGTGGCCTCATTTGTTGAACGATGCTTAACTTGTCAGCAAGTAAAGGCGGTACATCAACGACCATCAGGATTATTACAACCACTTGAAATCCCAGAATGGAAATGGGAACATATCAACATGGATTTTATAGTAGGATTACCAAAGTCAGTGCGAGGAAACACTGCGATATGGGTCGTTGTTGATCGATTGACCAAATCCGCGCACTTTTTGCCAATCAAGATGACACTTGGACTAGATAAGTTGGCTCAACTCTATGTGAAGGAGATTGTGCGATTACACGGAGTACCTGTCTCGATCACCTCTGACCGAGATACCAGATTTACTTCTAGATTCTGGATAAGTCTCCAAGATGCCATGGGAACACAACTAAATTTCAGTACAGCTTTCCATCCTCAAACTGATGGACAATCAGAAAGGACAATACAAATACTAGAGGATATGCTCAGAGGAGTTTTAACTGATAGAGGTGGAAGCTGGGAAAATGTTTTACCCTTAGTAGAGTTCGCCTATAACAACAGTTATCAGGAAACCATTGGAATGGCACCATATGAAGCATTGTATGGCCGAAAATGTAGATCACCACTTTATTGGGATGAAGTGGGTGAAAGAAAGATATTAGGCCCTGAGATTGTTCAGATAACAATCGAAATAATTGATAAGATAAGAATGAGAATGAAGGAGGCCCAAGATAGACAAAAAGCCTATGCAGATAAACGTCGAAAGGATCTGTATTTTAATGTTGGAGATAAGGTCTTTCTCAAAATATCTCCTACTAAAGGAATTATACGTTTTGGCAAAAGAGGAAAATTGAAACCACGGTATATTGGACCATTTGAAATTCTTGAACGAGTTGGAGAGGTAGCTTATAGACTAGCCTTACCGCCAAGTCTAGCTGAGGTTCATAATGTTTTTCATGTCTCAATGTTGAGAAAGTACGTGTTTGATACTACACACGTTATAAAGAATGAAGAGATAGTCCTGAATCAGGATTTATCATATGAAGAAAAACCAGAGGCTATTCTTGACCAAAAGGTCCAAAAATTACGGAACAAACAGATATCACTGGTGAAAGTCCTATGGAATAACCATGGGAGAGAGGAAGCTACCTGGGAGCTTGAAAGCAGAATCAAGGAGTTGTACCCTGATTTACCCTATAGAGGTACGCAAATTTCGGGACGAAATTTTTATTAAGGAGGGTAGAATGTAATACCCCGAAATATTTTAGAGGGGTTTTACTCAACTTATGTTACCTGAGGGTAATTTAGGTAAGAAGTTGGGTCCTTAAAGGACTCAAATAAAGGAAAATCGCAGCCAGGGAAATCTATTAAAAATTTTTTTGGTCAAAAATTGCTTTAAAAATATGTTCTGATATTTTTCTTGGGTTGATAGAAAAATTTTCAAGCATCGTGCCAAACTTTGAATTTTCCAATTACGAGTTCAAATGAACACTTGGCACAATTTTAGGGTGAAAGGTAATAGATTTGGATAACTAAGGCACATCCGTCATTATCCAATTTCTTTTTCGAAATATTATCCTATTTATTTTTCTTCTATAAATAGGAGGTTAAGGTTTCATTTTTCATTCATTTTCAAAATCGAAACGCCGAGCAGCTTCTAGAGAAGGTACGTCTCTAGTTTCCTATTTCATTTCCGAAATAGTCATTTTGAAGGTGTCAACGCATAGATCACGAATACGTGATTGAAATGATGACACGACGGACGATCACGATGGAAAATCATCGTGACCGCCGCCAAAAGTCGCCACCACCTTTCAAATCGGTGACTCTTTCGGGTCATCGAATCAAAAAGTGTCTTTAGGGTTTTATGTTCTATGTATATTTATATACATTTTCCATGTTGTCACTTTTTAATTTCGGGTATATTTTGGGTATCCGATTATTAAATTGTAGTCTTTTTCAGATCTATCCTTCGTGGATAGCCCTATCGTATTTTTAAACTCAAAAGTTGTTCCGTGTCAAAATATAGTATTTTTATTTAAAGTTTCATATTTTTCCAATGGGCAGATCTTGCGGTATGAATTTATTTGTACCGAATTAATTTTAGGATACGGGTTTGACCACCCCGTATGCCAAAACTTCCTAAACGGTTTTTCTTTATAAAAATGCCCTGAGTAAAGTTCCCTTAAGAGTCAAAATATTTTGATGATCCGGGTGCTGCGTATTAAGATAGTAGATATTATAATATTTACTTCATAGCTAAGAAAGGTTAGATTTTGACCTAATGGTAGTCATTCATCGAAACTAAGTTGCCAGATAATCTTGTAGGCACAGAAGAAGGAGACTTCTAGTTGAGATCAGAATCAGAATCTAGATCTAGCTCAGATTACCAGGTGGGTTTTTATTATATAAAAATATGTTTCGGGTTATTAAGCCCTGATATTTATAAAATGAATATGATTGAATATCCAACTCATGACTGTATTTGATGTGCTCTCCTGACTCATGTAAGTCTTACTACTGTTTTTGGTGACGAAACTACAATGGTTCACGATATCGAGCCCCAAGCAAACAGGGCAGTGTCCAACCTTAAGCAGCCGGGTTGTGTACACGAACCGACTCACCGTAAGCGTTCTAGGGGAGAGTTGCGCGCAATGATGGAACGAAAATGATTTTGTATACATGGAATTCACAAATTTTCTGTTTTGAAAGCTTTCCATGATATGCTCTCAATATGATTGGATATTCTATTTTATAAAATGATTCTGAAGGTTTTTCTCAAAAGTACCCACTGAGTGCATTAGTACTCACGCCCAAATCTTTTCAAATATTTTCAGGATGAGCTGCGGGATGGTGGACGGCTGTGCTAAGGCTGAAGGGCTATTTTTTGATGTATATGTTTCTTTTATGTGTGGAGTCCAACTGAGAACATGGTTACCTTTTGTGTCTGAATAAATGCACTGCGTTTTTGTCCGCTTACTCTGATTATTGTTATGGAGTGTTCGGTTCTCCGAATCCCATTTTATTTACTGTTATGGAGTGTTCGGTTCTCCGAATCCCATTTTCTTTACTGTTATGGAGTGTTCGGTTCTCCGAATCCCATTTTATTTACTGTTATGGAGTGTTCGGTTTTCCGAATCCCATTTTCTTTATTGTTACGGAGTGTTCGGTTCTCCGAATCCCGTTTACTTTCTGTTCCTGACAGGCGAAAGCCTGGCATTTATTTACTTTCCTTACTCAGACAGGCGCAAGCCTGGCTTTACATTGTTTTTCATGTCAAGGCAAAAGCCTGGCTTTATATTGCTTTCACGACAGGCGGGAGCCTGGCATCTCTTTACTTTAAGTATTTGGACAGACATCAGTCTGGCTTTTTTTTATGCCTAACCTATTAACAGTTAACCTTTGAACTGTTATTATTTACATTGAAGTTTGCCTTTGTTATTCTTTCTTGGGTTCATCCTAAGAGTCATGGTATCTGGTTTGAGTCATTTCATACGCTTTAAAAGCGTGGATTGATCCATTTATAGAGGTTATGCTGCCCATATTTTTAGGGCACTAACCCTATTTCTTTGATTGCTTCTGTTCAACAACCCCTTTCCCCTTTCCCCAAGTAGCGCACCGGTCCCCTGCCCTTCTCCCGGGACCGGGGCGTTACAGCTTCAAGGTGGCTTTTCTTTGGGTTGGCTTGAAACAGTGCACATAGACCGACTGAGTAGGAGATGTCTGGTCGGCTAGCTGTTAGATAAAGTAGCGACCCAATGATTCCTCTGTAATATGTTTGGCTAACTAATTTTCCTTCTTCATCAAGAGTTAGCTGAACTGATGTATTCATAGAGTTTTTCCTTTAATAACTCCAAACTTCTTGACTAGCTCCTTAGTGTACTTGGCCTGGCTGATAAAGATCCCATCTTTCATCTGCTTCACTTGGAGTCCTAGGAAGAATGTCATTTATCCCATCATGCTCATCTCACATTTGGTTTGCATCAGTTGAGCGAATCGTGTGCATAGATCTTTGCTTTTTTATCCAAAAATTATGCCATCCATATAAATTTGAACCATTAAGATCTCAGTTGATCGTTCTATTCAGAATAGAGTTCGATCAATGACTCCCTTTTGAAACCCATTTTTCAGCAAGAATGTTGTGAGAGTTTCATACCATGCTCTAGGAGCTTGTTTCAGTCCGTAGAGGGCTTTCTTTAGCTTGAAGACTTGATATCCCCAATTTCAAATCCTGGCGGTTGCTCGACATATACGTCCTCCTTGAGCATTCCTTGAAGAAAAGAACTCTTGACATCCATTTGATAGACTATGAAGTTGAAGTGAGCTACATAGGCTAGGAACAGTCTGATGGCTTCCAATCATGCAACTGGTGCGAATGTCTCATCAAAGTCGATCCCTTCACTTTATGAGTATCCTTTGGCTACCAGTCTTGCCTTGTTCCTTGTGATCACAGCTTGTTCATCAAGCTTGTTGCGAAAAACCCATTTTGTACCAATGACCTTCTGAGTTTTTGGTCTATCAATAAGAAACCATATGTTATTTCTTGTGAACTGAATCAGTTCTTCTTGCATGGCCATGATCCAGTCTGCATCTTCTAAGGCTTCTTTGACGTTTGCTGGTTCCGTTTTAGATATGAAGCATGTGAATAATGCATGCTCAGTTGAACTTCTGGTTTGGACTCGACTTCATGGATCACCAACTATCTTGTCAGTTGGATGGCTTCGGAGCCATTTGGGCAAGATAGCTTCAGTTTGGTCTTCAGCTGGTTCTACTGTGGTGATGTCATCAGTCACCCTTTTATCAGTTGGTTCAGTATCTTCATCAGTTCTTCCCCCTGTTTCAGTTGTGGGGTTTATGATCTCAGCACGATTTGTGTCTTCATTGACCATATTGCTCTCAACTGGTTTAGTACCAGTTTCATTTCCTTGTTCTAGTGAAACTTCAAGCCACTCTGGAACAATGTCATCCACATAGTCCTACGAGTTTTCAGTTTCACGAGGTAGTACTTGAACTGATGTGTCTATTGTATCTTTGTTCCTGTACTCACTAGTATTACACCCACGCCGTTGCGCGGTGTGATTTAAGGTGATAATACATAGTTCATAATCGGTGTCCCACCTTATATCTGATTCTATATTCTAAAGTTACTCGCGCGCGCGTTGTGTGGTATGATCCATAATTAATGTCCTATTTTATCTCATTTTATATTTTGGAGTTATTTTATGGAACTATATTTTAAAATGTTAAGTAAATTTAATAAGTATAATTTCAATATAATTAATATTATAATCTAAGAGTTTTTTAAAATAAAAATAAAAACATTTTGGAAGGATAGACCAAAAAGTAATCAATCTCATCATAAGTGATTATTCAATCAAGAAATATAGGATGTTAAGTGGATAAGAGATTTGTTGCCCCAGTCAGAGCTCCTTAAAATACAACTTAGAATGATGCACTTAGTGATCAAGATTCTAAAGCTAAAAATATTAATTCATATTAAGTTGTTTCAAAATCTAAAATAATATAGTAATAAAATGATTAATATATTACCTTAATATTTATTGATACAAACTCAAATAATTAGTTATTTGTAAGAAAAATATTTAAAAATATATAAATTATTTGATACACATGATTTAAATAGTTTTTTATTTGAAATTTGAATTTGAAATTGGCAAAGCCCATTTTGAGATGGGTAATTGCAAGCCGCCAAAAAAAATGTAAATTATTTTTAAAATATTAAAATAAGTTTAAAGTGCAATTCAACATATACAAAAGACTGTTCACTCAAGCATGGGCATTGCGTGTTTTGGCGGACAAAAAGGGCAAATGGGCCGGAACACTGTGCATCAACTACTTCACTTATATATATATATATATATATATAGATGGGATCATGTGAGAACCACACCCTCCTGTGAGAACTGAGAACCAATTTTAACCACAGATCTCGCCTATTTGGACGGCCAAGATCTATTCCAGACTTAAAAAAAACGCAGTGGCATTACTGTAATATTACTGACTTTTTAATGAAGCAAGGGTATTTTCATAATTTAGGAATTCTATTATTTTTGGCATGAAATCTCTTCCCGACTCTTGAACCGTCATCTCCATCTCTCTCTCTCTCTCTCTTTCTTCTGCTTCCCACCGCTACACAACCCCATTCGCAGCCGTCGTGTGGACGCCATGTCGAAGCACTACCATGCCGCCGTAAGTTCGAATTTATCATCATTCACTGAAAGATCTCTTTGATTTCTCTTCGATTTTGTTGTGTTTATGTAATCTAGATTCCAATCGATTCATCTTAATCGATCGTTGTTCGTGCGAGTTCTCCTAGAGTTTTGGTTGTTCGTTGTTCTTGGATGATGATGCCGGGTAAAAATATTTTTATTGTACTTTTTCTGTAATTTTTTCACGCGATTCTCTTCGGTTCTCTACGATTTTGTTATGTTTTAGATTTGTTCAATAATGTTGATTAAGTTGAACTTTTGATTTTTGAGGATCAATATGTAGTTTTAGCTCTGCAAATCGTGAATTCATATTTCTAAGTACTTGTATCTCTCCAGATTTGTAATTACTATGTTCGTGAATCTTTGCATATTTGCTAGAATTAAAAATTGTAAAAAAAATTGAGATTTCAAAAAACATGTTGCCAGCAAATAGTTTAGCACTAGTATTAAAATGTTTAGCACTTCTGTAACCTATTTTAGCACTACTGTGAATAATTTTAGCATTATTAAGCACTAACCTGATTAGTTATGTATTGATTAATATGCAGATTGTGTTTCTTCCACTTTAGAGATTTCACTTGTGTTTTCTGTAATTAGTTACATTCAGTTGCAAATCAGACATATTCCTCAGAAATTACCATCTTCCTCCGCGCGGCGAGCGTCCAAATCGAGGCCGCGTGATCGGCTTCTGTGCTGTTGCAGAATATCCTCCACCACTGACGCCACCGAAAATGACAATGCATCTTCAATCGCCGCCATTCCTACCTCTCTCTCTCTACAACTCAACAAACCTCCAATTTCAATTCTCCGGTTCGGAACAAAATCATTCAATGAAATTTTAGATACAATTTACTCCTATGGAAAATCAGTACTGATTATTAGAGCTTCAACGTCAAGGTAGATAGATACATACACACAATCATATATATAGAGAGAATAGTTAGCTTTTAGCACTGATAGTTTATATTTTAGCACTGGTAGTTTATATTTTAGCACCGGTAGTGTATATTTTAGCATTTCCATTTCCTTTTTTAACACTGTTAGTTTAATGTTTGAATATTTTTGGTAGGTGATAGTGTTAGCATTTGTAGTCTGTTATTTACGATGAGAAAGACATAATAATAGACAATATCATCATCACTCTTCCAAGCAAGTTCAACAGCTCGAAGCGTACGCATTATACTTATTAATTTGCATCTAATTTGTACTTTATTAATTTGTGCATGTATTTTGCTTTCGCATGAAGCTTTGGAAATTAAACGCTACAATTGGTGGTTTTACTGATTTATGAGATGAGATTATTTTTGGATTTATTTTGTATGTTGATGAGTTGCATTAATGTTGTGGGATTTTATTTGAATGGATGAAGATTTTTTAAGGAACATCCACATCCTGATGAGGATTAGAGACTACAACTAAGAAATGAATTAGGGCTTAACCCTAATGATGCCGATGATATTTTTATTATTATAATGCTAAACAATTGTCATGTTAGTGCTAAAATAAATTATGACAGTGCTAAAATAGGGAATGACAATGCTAAAACCCTAAATTGAAAAATATACGCATGAATAACATATACAATGTTAAACTTTTAAAATAATGTTCCATGTATCATCCAAATATTGATGTGACATAATTACCATCGAATAAATCGGACTCTTTGATTCCAACTTTAATTTTAGATCAACTCAATCGTCATCGTTATCTTATTTTAATGTTGGTGTGTTTTTTTCATCACATAATTTAGTTTTTTATATTTATTTCCAAAAAAAATGTGAAGTTTTGCAATATTTATATCTTTTTTAATTGATTTACTCAAGTTCTTAGAAAGTTCTCAACTTCCATTTGAAAAAAAAAGAACACAAGAAAATTGAAGTGATGGCTTATGGCTTAAGCCATAATTTATTTATTAAAGAAAAAGAAAAAAAAATAAGAAGTTACATTAGAGAGATATAGCTAGAGACGTACAAAATGTCTATCTAGCCAGTTTAACTCTTTTTGCAGTGTGAAGCTCTGTAAGCAATAGTATTTTTTTCTTGTAATGCTAAAAAATTGTCATGCTAAACAAGGGTCATATTAGTGCTAAAATAAGTCATGGCAGTGCTAAAATAAATCATGACAGTGCTAAAATAGGGAATGGCAATGATAACATTCTAAATTGAAAAATATACACGTAAATCACATATACAATGCTAAACTTTAAACTATAGTGCTAAAAATGAAAAATCATGAAGCATAAAAAGATGTCGATGATATTGTTTTATGGTAATGCTAAACAATTGTCATGCTAAACAAGGGTCATGACAGTGCTAAAATAAGTCATGACAGTGCTAAAAAAGACCATGACAGTGGTAAAATTAAGCTTTAATTAACTTATGTACAATGCTCGTATTATATGTACAAAATACAAACAAGTGTAGCAATTCTACAGTCGACTATCATTGAATTAAGTACTTGGCGAAGCTATCTTCCTTACTGCAGTATGTGAACATAACTTTGTAGAGTTCAATCAATAGTAGACTAGCTAGGATCAAGAACTCTGGAAATCTGTTTAGAACTTGTTGTAGATAATATTGAGATCGACCAGCATAAATGTCAATTGCATCATCTGTAATATAATTAGGATTTATCTGTGAAAGGGGGTGAATATTAATTAAATATGTAGATGTAACGCCCCAAACTACTCTGTTTGGCCACGTCACTTAATATACAATTTACTTACATATTTTGTGTACTTATTTTAATATGAGCGGAAGCTTAGGTCAAAATATGATACTATACATAGCACGATGAGGTAAGGCATCATAGTTTACAATATAAATTTTGTCCTATGAAGCATGCAATCATCTAACCTATCGGGCTCATAGGCTTACACAACCCGCCCGTCTAGCACCCTAAATTAACAAACATAATATAGGGATTCATCAACATAATTCGCACATAGAAGGCTCCAAGGTCAAACGACCCGCCTTTAAGTTGTTTGGCATAGTTATCAAATTATATACATCATAACCTACAAAAGATCGGGCTATTCCCATCCCCAATAATCATTGATCATAAAGCAAAAAGAGTGATCAATGTAATAATGATAGTAATGCAAGTATTTTTCAAAAGAAGAGCATGCAAAAGATAAACACAAGCTTGTGGGGTTCTCTTGTGTTCACAACGCTCCTACTCGGGCTCCGACTCCTCAACCTGAAATTCATTGAATGAATGGGGTGAGTATTTAACAACATACTCAGTGGGGAACACTGTAAACAGTTATAGCCAATTGCACAAGTGAAAATATAAGATATGGACTTTTCTTTTCATTGTGGAGACTAGTCTCAACCCCGTAGGCTCTAAACATCATGATGCCCCCGTTAATGAACATCTTTATCCCTGTAGGGATGCCCGCAGACATCCTACCCCCCAGGGAGGACATTAACAGGTCTATGTTCGATCCAAAGGATCTCTGCCCCGAAGGGTCTCTTTGTCGACCCCGAAGGATCTCTTTCATTCACTGGTCCGAAGACCCTTCATACATATACAATCAAAGCACAACAGTAACTATAACCTTACACGTGTTCACAGTTTAGAGTTAGCCCACCTTAAAAGACGCTTTTGAATCCTTTTAACCTTGAATACTCCTTTGCCGTGCACAAGTTGTCCTCCTCGAGCTCCAACACGTCACCTATCACCTTTTTATTCTCTTTTCAATTTAGATGTCGAGTTATACAAATAAATCATAACTTTGAGTAAACTCATGCTATACTTTACTTTAAGGTCTTCAAACATATCCATATACACAATCATGGATATACAAGCTCATACTACGATTTTGGACTCAAAATATGCATTAAAACTCTTTGAAGCATTTGATCGAACACATCACGGGCACACATTTAAACCACAAGCTCATGACTCATTTTAAATCCTTTAGACCCAACATTTCAAATACAAACACCTTTATCCTAGGGCTCTAACATACATGAAACTCAACCCCATACAACCCACACAACATCTCCAAACGATTATCAACAAAACAAAGGGAAATAAGGGCAAAAATCCAAACCCTAGCAACAATGAACCATAGGAATCCAATATAACTTCACATATAGCTTCAAGGAGATAAATAAACCATATGTTCAAGATATCAAGCAAGGAAATCAACAAAATCGAGAATCCTCAAATTTGGGTAACAAACCCTAGTTTCCAAAACACCAAGAAATAGGTGTTTAACCCCCGTGAAGGAGAGGTGTAGAGGTTACCTTTGTTGATGGATGATGATGGAAGAATCTACTCCACAAAGATGAAGGATTTGTAGAGAGAAATGGAGAGGAGAATCGCCCAAATGAAAAGAAAGTGAGAAGGAAATGAACAAGTGTTGTATTTATAGGTAGAGAATCCCCGGACCCGCGCGACAGCGCAGCCCCCGCGACCGCGGAACCCCTCTCTCGGCCCACGCTCCCCGTGAGCGCGCAGCCCCCGCGGGCGCGCGTCCCTCGCCTGCCCCGCGGGCGCGCAGTCTCCCGCGACCGCGCACGTCCCCGCGGGCCCCCGATCAACTCAGCGTTAGGGTGTTCAAGGTATGGAAAAATATTAATTTAAATATAAACACACTCGATTATCATCACATAACTCGACAAATTTTAACATTAAATATTAACGTGTATTATACACTTAGTATAATACCACCGTGCTATGACGTATTGGCTCGAGTAAGACAACCTGCAATAAAACAACGGCATAACATACAAACATACTCACATGATTAATATTCAACAATATTAATTCGAAATCATTTACTAAAATTATAATTTATAATTTAGCAAAAAGGGTCGGGGTATCACAGTAGATGAGCTCTGCTTATGCATCGTTGTATTCATTTAGTGCAAAATTAAATTTGTGCATCTGTGGTCCTTCACTGAATCTTGGCATTTTCTTGCAAGGATTGCGGTAAACAAGTCTATTTAGGTAAGAACACGGAACTATTTTTTCGATTAGGTGTATAATTTTGATTTAGATTGTGGGATCTGAACTTGTTCTTCACAAAAAGAAAGCTGGTTTGAGAGTTTCTTGTCATGCTAAACAAGGATCATGTTAGTGCTAAAATAAGTCATGATAGTGCTAAAATAAGTCATGACAGTGCTAAAATAGGAAATGACAATACTAAAACCCTAAATTGAAAAATATACGCGTGAATCACATATACATTAAAATTTCCGATTTTACCCTCGCCGAGTTTCAGGGGCAGCGAAGTTCGAAGTTATTACAATTATGCCACCGCGTTTTTTCAATTTTTGAACAGATCTTGGTTGTCCAAATAGGTGAGATCTATGGTTGAGATTGGTTCTCGGTTCTCACATGGGGTATGGTTCCTTCTAGAACCCAACCCTATATATATATATATATATATATAGATTTTTTAACATTAGTTGAGATGCTGATTGGAACCCGAGCGTCTAAATCAATCAATATCGGGCCTTAAAAAATAAATATTATATTAAAAAAAGAATACCAATGTTTAAAATTTAGGGTTATTTGCATAAAAAAGTCATGATCTTTAGATCATTTTGCAATTAGAACATGAATTTATCATTTAGGAGACGTTTATTTTGAATGATAAATTAGATTGATAATGCATGTAATTTTGAGTATTTGAAAGAATCAAACTTTAAAAAGATTCAATACATCAAAGTATGTAGGTGGATCAGGCTATATTATTTTATCCATCTAATCAAATCTCCTCTATCCCCTAAAATAAACACTCATTAATGTAATTATTATTTTGGATTTTGAGCAACATGTGATGATTAGTGTAGGGTGAACAACATGTAATTTCTAATTTTCTAGCGAAAGAAAAAAAAATTGCATCGAAAGAAAAAAAAATTAATGATGCATAAAGCAAGAAACATTTAATGTAAAATAAAAAATTAAATCAAAATGTATGGCACACAAATATTCCTAGACTATATTATCTTTAATTTTAAACCCAAACTAATTTAAAGGACTTAATTAACGTGAAAGAACCAAAAGAAGTTATGGTCAAATAAAAGCTTAACATTTCAACATAACTAAAAGAAGAAAATGTAAAGCACCAACTCCCGAGAAGCATTAATTGCTCCAGTAGTGATGGTGGTTTGGTTAGTACACACGTGTGATGGTCTCAAAGTTTTATATATTGTATTTAAATCTAGAAAATTGTATCTACAGTAAAAAGAAAAGAAAAAATCAATTGTGCTGTGCATGTGCATGTGATTTAGGCGGGATAATTGATATTTGGGCGGGCTTTTAGGTTAGGTAAACTACTTTGTTTTTATATATATATAGATTAGCAAATTCATTGAATACCACATGACATGTTATTTCCACAACAAGAGTTCGTTTATTGAACACTCTGTAAGCTTGTGCGTGAGGCGAATTATACCCAAGAAATATTCCCTCATCAGCTTTAGCACTGAAGGCGTTCAGTTGAGTCTTGCCATTATTGTGAATATAACATTTACAGCCAAATACTTTAAAATATGAAATGGAAAGCTTATGACCCTTATACAGCTCATAGGGTATTTTGTCACGTATGGCTATGATGGCACTTCGATTTTGAGTATGGCAAGTTGTGTTGACTGCTTCAGCCCAGTAACCTTCAGCTATGTTGGCATCAGCTATCATTGCTCGAGCTACTTCTTTTAGTGTCCGGTTTCACCGTTCAGCTACACCGTTTTGTTGTGGAGTCCTTACAGCTGAGTGTTCATGAGTAATTCCAAGTTGGTTGAGAAAACTGATCATTTCCTGATTCACAAATTCAGTTCCATTGTCAGAGCGAATCCTTTGAACTGATCTCTCTTTTTCAGTTTGTAGACTTTTAATCAACGCCGTTAGCTTGTCGTAAGTTTCATCTTTGCTCCTCAAGAATTCCACCCACGTATATCTTGAGAAATCATCAACTACTAAAAGAGTGAATCTTTTTCATTTTGGGGTTTGTGGTCTGACTGGACCAAACAGATCCATATGAAGTAGTTGGAGGCAATCAGTTGTTCCTAGTGGATGACTCTTATTCTTGAAGGATGACTTCACTTGCTTCCCTTTTTGGCATGGTCCACACACACCTGTTTTCTTATATATCTCCTTGGGAAGCACCTCAACTAGCTCTTTCTTAGCTAAGTAGTTGATTGTTTTGAAGTTAAGGTGGTTCAGTCGTCGATGCCATAGCCAGCTTGCTTCAGTTGATCCCTTTGAAAGAAAACAAGTTTCTGAGTAGCCGGTTGACCAGTCAACAATATACATGTTGCCTCTCCTTATGCCAGTGAGAAGAATTACTCCAGTTGACTTGTCTCTTATGTTGCAGGAGTTTTTGGTGAACTCAACTGAGTAGCCATTGTCGCATAGCTGGTTGATGCTCAGCAGTTTGTGTTTTAGTCCATCCACTTGGGAGACTCCATTTACATGTGCTTGGAGCACCCGCTATCTAGATACCTGATATCTTTGGTTTTCTTCATAGATACGATGCTCTTATCCTGCAAAAATAAGGATTAGCATTTAGGGACCCATTTCATATCGGGTCCTTGTTGAATCAGTTTAGATTTTGTTTCAACTCTTCTATTTTGAGTTGAATCAGTTGAATAGTGCATGCGCTGATAGTTAGTAGGATAAAATAATTCAACTAAAATGCTTTGGTCTTAAGACCTTTGAGCTCTTTGATCAGGCCAGTGCCTTGAATGTTTCCATTTTATTGGATTGAACCCTTTTGGTTCATTTCTGGAATCCAGATACTCGTTATAGTGATGGTAGGGTTCAAACAAGTTTCTTTGATCTCTCCTATAGATGTTCTGGTTGAACTTCTTGGTAGGATAGGCTTGAGATCTAAACTGGTTTTTCTTTCTGAAGTGGGCTAATCTATCAGTTTGCCTTAGGGCATCTGTGCTGAGCTGGTGGTCTTTGTTGAACTGAAGGCTTTGAATTAATGGATTGATTTGAGTGAACAGTTGGTCTTGGTTGGAATTTTGGCTTTAGTTGACCTGGTGTTTTTGGTTGGGAGAACTGACTGAATTGTCTGAGCTGAGTTTGAGGATTTCTCAATATTCCTTTGCCTTTAGTTGGCTCAGCTAGCTGATCATGAATTAACCTGGTGAATCCTTTTAGGTTTCCTTTATCACTAGGTTGAGAACTTTCCTTTCCTTTCTCTAAGGCAGTGAACTTGCTATATCATAGTCTTGTGCTACTGGTTCCAGTTCTCTGATGATTTAGTATCTCATCTAGAGTTTGAGATCCCTTTTTGAACTTCAGAGTTACTTTTTCTCTCTCATGGATCTCTTGCTTGAGTTTTTGATTCTCAGCTTCTAGATCGACAGTTCTTAATTTTAACTTTTTAAATTCCACAAACTAGGACTCAAGATAATGCATTCTTTCATGATCAATGCTAAGTTTTCTAACTTTATTTCTCAGTTCATCATTTTCATCTTTCAATTCAACATGCAAGCAGGATATTGAAGCTAATTGATCTTCTAGCATCATAAGTTTCATATCAAGTTCATTGCTAGAGACAGTTGCTTTATTAATATGATAGAAGAAGGTTTGAGATTCAGCTATACTAATCTCTTCATCATTATCAGCCATGAGGCAAAATAGTGCTTCATCATTTGAGCTGTAGCTGTCAGAATCAATTCTAGATGGATAGTCTGAATCTTCTGGCACAACATTCTCGTAGTTTGCAACCATTGCTTTCCTTTTGAAGTAGCTCCTTCTTACTTTGACTTTCTTGTCTTCAGGAAGTTCTGGACATTCATATCTGTAGTGTCCTTATTTGTGACAGTGAAAACATTCTCCTAGACTTCGATTGCCACCCCTGAACGGTTCAGCTGATCATTCAGCTGGTTGATGAGTTCTCTCATCTTTTGGGATTTCATCAGTTTGAGGTGGAACTGATTATTTATCCCGAACTCTCTTTAGCTTTTCTAACAACCTGGTAACTGACTGAATTTGATCATTCATGTCTTCAGTCAGGTTCTCCTTTTTTTCAGTTGTTTCTCTTTTTTGTTAGGAAGAAGATCCGCCTTGATTTTCTCTGGCTGGTGAGCTCCTAGGTCGGAAGTTGTTCCTTCCTCGAGTATCTCTAAACTGATTCCTTTCACCATAGAAGGCTGCATCTTGAACTGACGATGTTGATGCTTCCTTCTTCAGGTTTAGGCTGTACTCATGAGCTTTGAGAGAGCCAAACAATTCTCTGGGAGTGATGCTATTTAGATTTCTTGATTCTTTTGTAGCTATTACTTTCATGTCCCATTCTTCAGTGAGATTATCTAAAACTTTGGATTTCATCTCAGAATTGGGATAACTTCTCCCATGGTTGGTCATCTCACTGATGATGCCTAGAAATCTAGTTTCAAGGCTTGAGATGGACTTTTCTGGCTGCATTTTGAAGGACTCATATCTGTCTACTGCCAGTTGGAGCTTGTTTCCTTTGATGGCTTCGGATTCTTGACATAGATCAGCTAGTAAATCCCATATCTCCTTGGCAGTTGTGCAGTTCTTTGTGTCCTTCATTCTGTCCTCATCTAGAGTTTGAAATAGTGCAGCTTGAGCAACGAATTCTAGATTCTTCAACTTCTTCTCTTCACTGGTGAGAAGATTAGTTGGCTTTGGGATCCTTGCTGGTTGATTGATATCAACTATGTGAGCATCATTGTCCATCATGATGATGATTGGACCATCTTCGATAACTTCCCACATGTTCTCATGGATCGAGCAGAGATGCGCCTTCATTCTCCTGCTCCAATTATCATAATTCACAACTGAAAACAAAGGTAGCTTATGGTTTCCTATAGCTTGAAATGTTAGCACAGATAAGTAGATCTGATTCAGTTGATCTGTAGAAATGGCTGATCCTTAGAATCAACCGCTCTGATACCACTTGTTGGTCCCTGGTAGGTCGATATCAGTTTAGAGGGGGGGTGAATAAATTGATTAAAAACTTTTATTTCAAATCGTGGAATAATAAGGGCCCTTGACTCGCTGATGAACTTATCTATGCATAATTTGGTTGAGCACTTTTTGACAACTTGAGTGCAGATTACATGAGCTTGTGTACAATTTAAAGATATGCAAGTAATCAAAACAGTACAGTACATAAATGATTTATAGAGGTTCGAATTCTCAAACTCCTACGTCCTCTCTTCCTTCCGTAGAATGGTAACTTCACTATATAACTTGAGTTTCTTTACAAATTACACAATGAAGGACAGTTGGTTGAACCTGGTAACTGCTCGCTACCTTAGCAGGTCAACGGCTCACACTTGAAATCCCTAACTGCTCGCTAGGAAGGTAGGTGCTATTAACGTCTTTACAAGATTTTAGATCTCTTTCGATCTTCAAGAGGTTAATCTTGAACAATGGGTATCAACTGATGTGCTCCTAAAATTGAGATGGATAGTTGATCGTTGTGTTGCAGAAACTAAGAAGGCTGCCCTAGCTGGATTATCAACAGTTGGCTGAATGTTTTGACTCTGTGAATTCTTCTTCTCAGTTGGACTCTCGCAGTTTTTAGCAAATGCTGAACTTGAGCTTTGTGGGAGGGAGGAAGAAAGATCTGCTCGAATGAAGGCTTCAAGAATAAGTATTGCGAAAAGTCTTGGAGGTAAGAGTGTTTAAAACTTTGATTCACTCGTCTTTTATAGAGGAGTGATTTTATGACCGTTGAGTTCCATTGATCGGTAGCTCTATTGGTTCATCAATGGAAGATGGTCTTTATTGATCACTGGAGCTTTTGATTGAAGTAGTCATTGCTTTGCCAATCGATCTCCATTGGATATTTAATTCCAGCTTGAATTTCAGCCAGTTTTGGATTGGTCAGCTCAGATCTACAGCTTGAATTTCAGTCAGTTTTTCATAAATAGTTTTGACATCTAATCAAAACCTTATCTAGAGGCTCCTTGATAGTTTTTCTTAACATTTACTACTGCTAAATCAGACCCTCTTGAGTTCTCTTTATCTCCACAGATTCTATACCGATCTAGTAGATTTTAGCCCACCCTGAATCTAGATATAGTCTGGGAATACAACTGTGATACCCCGACCCTTTTTGCTAAATTATAAATTATAATTTTAGAAAAATGATTTCGAATTAATATTATTTCAATATTAATTATGTTGATAAGATGTTGGTATGTTCGTATTTTATGTCGTTGTTTCAATACAGGTTCTTCCACTTGAGCCAATACGTCATAACACAGTGATATTATACTGAGTGTATAATACATGTTAACATTTTAATATTGAAATTGTTAAGTTATATGATAACGAATGAGTGTGATTATATTTAATTTTATGTTTGCCATACCTTGAACACCCTAACGCTGAGCCGGACGGGGGTCTGACTGTATTTGAAATTAGCAAAATATCTGAAATGCGACCCTCAAACGCGAGTTCATCGAGTCACATCTCGCAGTGAAGCCGAAACACGACCGGGAAACACGACCCCCTCCAAGTCGCATGTTGAGTAGCTCTGCAACACGAGCCAAAAATACGACATTTTTGTCGCGTGTCATGAGCTTCAGGGAACCATTTTCTTCAGCTGAAACGTGACCCTGAAACGCGACCTCTTTGAGTCACGCCTCACTGTGTTATCCAAACACGACCCCTAAACGTGCCCTCCTAGGTCGCACCTCACTTCGGAAAAATCCTATTCTTTAAATACCACACTTCACTCATTTCATCTTCATTTTCTTCTTCACTTGTGCGATTTTCCTCCCAATCCTCTCAAGAAAATACTTCAAGCTTTGGAGTGAATTCTCTCGTCATCATCCATCAACCAAGATAACTTCATAAACTCTTCTTCTTGGTGATTAAACACCACCATTTTCATGTTGATTGGAATCTAAGGTTCATACCCAAAAGTTAGGGTTTTCGATTTCATTGATCCCCTGAGTTTAATATCTTGAAAATATGGTTTATTTACATCCTTGAAGCTATATGTGTTGTTAAATTGAGATTCCTATGGTTTATTATTGTTAGGGTTTGGATTTTTGCCCTAATTTCCCCTTAATATGTTGGTGTTTGGTTGGAGGTGTTGTGATAGTTGTATGAAGTCGATTTTCTTGTATGTTAGATCCCTAGGATAGAGGTTCATGTATTTGAAATATTGAGTTCAAAGGATTTAAATTGAATCATGATCATGTGGTTTAAATGAGTGCACATAATGTGCTTGATTAAATATTTCAAAGAGTTTTAATGTGTATTTTGAGTCCAAAATCCTAGTATGAGCTTGTATATCCATGATTATGCATGTGGATGTGTATGAGAACCTTACAGCAATGTATAGCATATGTTTGGTCAAAATCATGAAATAATTTCATAACTCGACATATAAAATGAGAATGGAAATTTAAAGGTGCTTGTTGACGTATTGGGGTTCGAGGTGGACGACTTGTGCACGGCTAAGAAGTATCTCAAAGGTTGAAAAGATTTGAAAGCGTCTCATAAGGTGGGGTAACTCTAAACTGTAAACACGTGTAAAGTTATGGGTATTTTTGTGCTTTGATTGTATAAGTATGAAGGGTCTTCGGACCAGTTATAAGAATGAGACCCTTCGGGGCAAAACAGAGATCCTTCGGGATCGATAAAGAGGTCCTTCGGGATCGATATAGACTCGTTAATGTCCTCCATGGGGGATAATAAGCCTGCGGGCATCCCTACAGGGATAAAGACATTCATTAACGGGGGCATCATGATGTTTGGACCCTACGGGGTTGAGGCTAGTCTCCACAAAGTAAAGAAGTATCCATATGTTATATTTTCACTTGTGCAATTGGCTATAACTGTTTACAGTGTTCCCCACTGAGTATGTTGTTAAATACTTACCCCATTCATTTAATGAATTTCAGGTTGAGGAGTTGAGGCCTGAGTAGGAGCGTTGTGAACACAAGAGAACCCCCACAAGCTTTGTATTTATGTTGCATGCTCTTCTTTTGAAATACTTGCATTATTAATATTACATTGATCATTCTCCTTTTGTTTTTATGATCGATGATTATTGGGGATGGGACTAGCCCTATTTTGTAGTCATGATGTATTTAACTTGATATTATGCAAAACATTTTAAAGGCGGATCATTCAACCTTGGAGCCTTCTATGTGTGAAGTATGTTGTTGAACCCTATATTATGTATGCTGATTTAGGGTGAAAGACGGGCGGGTTGTGTAAAACCTATGAGTCTGTTAGGTTAGATTATTGTATGATTGTGTGGTTGGGCTTATGCAATGCTTCCATCAAATGCTATGTTGTGTGACAAATTAGATCCGATAGGTTGTATCTTATAATTGCGAAAAATTTATATGGAGAATTAGGACATTGTGCCTATCCATGCTAATTGACCTTAGCTTCCGCTCAATTAAATATAAGAAAAACAATTATAAATAAGTAAATTGTATGTTAACTAACGTGGCCAAACGGAGTAGTTTGGGGCGTTACAACAACAGAATATCTCGGAGTAGAATATCAGTGGAGGCTGCTTTTTTCAGTAGAGAGAAAGGGGGTGCCAATTTCGTTTCATTCAACAGCAAGATTAGATCTGTAATCTTGTCCTCAGACCGTCTGACAATTGTAAGAAATTTGAATCTATGTTTTCCGCTATATTAGATTCGTTTTGCGTGGTTTTGTGATAGACGTGTATAAACATGCTTGAACATAAAATTATGATTTGCATGAACATGAGATTAATGAACATCCAAATGATCCTACGGTGGTTTAATTCGAAAAAACCCCAACAATTAGTATCAGAGCGGGTTTTGGCACTGTTTTAGGATTAATCCAAGCATGAATTCGACACATATATTTAAGTTTGATGTTAAATTTATAGTTCTTAAATTTTCAGATTTAAATATGCATGCATGTCGATTTTATGGTATTCAAAAACTTGGAAGAATTTTTTATGTAAATTCGAAAATTTTAGTTTTGAGTTGTTATGAATTTTTGATCACCATGAGATATAGATTTGGGATGATATTTGATGTTCTTCAAATTACCAGATTTATTTCTCATTATGTTGGAAAATTTGGAGATCTAATTTGGATAGATTTTTTATCAACATCAAAATTTCCAGATTTAATTTAGTATGGTTCGAAAATTGGGTAGATTAGAATAAGGATAGATGATTTTGTATGTATATCTAAAGTTACCTAATTATAATCTAAATTGGTTTGAAATTAGAATTATGAATTTGATAATTTTTTTAAGTGGATCAAAATTTTCAAATTTATTTTTCTTGAAAATTTCAAAACCTATCTATATTATTTGGGATAGTTTTTCGATTAATGTCAAAATTTTTAAATATGAAATATAGGGTTAATTTTCGGTTTTAATAAATAAATTTGGAGACAATTTTGATGAAAATCAAATTTCCAGGTTTATTTTATTAATGGGATCAAAAATAATGAGTATTGGATTAAGATTTTATGTTATTTGATGTATATCTTAATTTACCTAATTTTAATCTAGATAGATTTGAAAATAGAATTTTAAATTTGGAAGAGTTTGAAGTGGATCAAATTTTCAGATTAATTATTTGTGTAATTTTCAAAATCTATAGATTTTAAATTGGATAAGGTAATTTTTGAGATAGATAAATAATTATTAAAATCCAATTGTGATAAAGATTCAAATTAGGATAAAATTCAGAGTATTTTGAAGTGGATCAAATCTCTAAACTTTATCCTTAAGATTTTCGATTCTTATGTGTAATATTTGGATTGGATTTTGATTTATATCAAAATATCAAAATATTATTTAATTAAGGTGGTTTGAAAATATTAAATAAATTTGGTGGATAATTTTAATTAATTTTCAGATTTATTTTGAAGATATTTTTGAAAATTGCAAGATTTTAAAGTGGTGGATAATTATTTTAATTTCTAATTTTTTATCTTGTGGATAATTTTAAATTTATTAAATTAATTAATTATAATATTCAGAATTTATAATTCCTGCATAGATATCATATGTTATTTTATGTGTATCATATAAATATGATTGTTGGATTTTTAGACTATGTTTGTTTGCAGGTTTACCAACTATCATAACTCCTTTATTTATGTGATGTATATTTATGTTGAATGGATGTTTGGCCGTATGCCAGTTTGGCTACGTGATTTTAATCCATGAGAAAATTCATGGATTAGGTCTAGATTTTATTGTCGCAATGTAATAGAAATAAAATTGTTAGACCGAGTTTTTGAGTTGTAATTTTTATTCTAGAAATAGTAGATTTTTCCTTTTTTGGGATGAATAGTCTGTATTGAATAAAGATCGGAGATCAACTCAAAGAAGGAAATTAGTATAGCACCAAGAAGGAAGGTTTACCGGTTCACGTCCCGAAATCATAATTGGAGCTCGGGTTTCGGCGAGGCGCGGTGAAGAGGGCGGCGGCTATAGCACTATTTCGGAGCTCACTTTCCTGTTTTATCTCATCAATCAACATAAGATATAAGTCATGATAGTTGGAATATTACTGTTGCTTATTATGTTGTTGCGAAGCATGCAATGTATGTTTATCATTTTATGTGATGATGTTTGCATATCTTTAATAATGGGATAAAATGAACCCTAAAGCATAAATAACTAAGTGGGAGAGATTCATACCAAAGTATGTAGAAATCTCATACGGTCTCCATTAAATCTAATTTAATTGAGAAGTGATGGGCATGCGCGTTGACATCGGTCTTCCTCCATATCGGACATGTCATATCACAGATTTCTCTAGAAATTAAATCTCCTAAAAGGATAGCTGTAGAACACTATTAGAACTAACTGACTCCTCCATCTGGAGTGGTTAAATTCGAAATAGTGATCTTGGTGCGAAGATAATGGTGTGCACACTTAGATATAATTTATTGATAAACGTCCACACGATCATGACTTATCAGTTAGATGATTACATGACCGTGTTTATTATCCGGCTATTAATTTGCTTGTTGTAAGAAAATTCAACTAGAGGCAAATTACAGGTTTAATAACCTATTTAAAAATGAATTTTATAAACGTCCACACTATCTTGGCTTATAGAAGATATTTTTAAAGTGTCGGTGGAAAAGTATATAATTTTTATGAGGCTTTCGATTATATATTGTTTATCCTAAAGTTTGTGATTGTATTGCATGTTTTGAATTGCAGTTATTTCATATCATCAATGACACTCTCCAATCTGTCCTCAATCTTCAAAGAAAACAAACTCGTCGGTGAAAACTACAATGATTGGAATCGTAACCTTAACTTCATTCTAGTTGCTGAGGGACACAAGTTTGTACTTGAAAAAGTTTGTCCTCAGAAGCCAGATGAGGGTTCTGACGAAGCCCAAAAGGTTGCATATGATAAGTGGGTTAAGTCTGATGAGATAGCGCGCTGTTATATTTTGGCATCCATGTCGAATGTGTTCCAACATCAGCATCAGCCTATGAAAACCGCTTATGATATCATATACAACCTTAGGCAGCTCTTCGGTCATCAAAACCGCTCGGCACGCCATTTGGCAATGAAGAAGTTAATGGATGTGAGAATGGCTGACTCCACACCTGTTAGGGATCATGTTCTCACGATGATGGGGTATCTGGCTAAGATCGAGACCTTAAGTGGAGAGCTGGACGCCGATTCTCAAATCGACATTGTTCTTCATAGCTTGTCCTCGAAGTTTGAGCAGTTCAGGCTGAACTTCAACATGATCAAAAGGGACGTCAGCCTGACTGAACTGCTCATAGACCTTCAGGCAGCTGAATTACTCCAAAAGAGCAACCCTCAGGCCCACATAGCTGAGAAAGAGGCATCTTCTTCTGGTGGAAAAAAGAAGAAGAGATACGCACCTAAAAACGCTGAAGATGCGGCGTCTAAGGTGAAGAAGCCAAAGGCGAAGATTCCTCCTGAGGAGTTCAAGTCGAAGACTAAGTGCTTCAAGTTTGGCGAACCAGGTAACTGGAAGGCGGTGTGCCCTAACAAGAAGAAGAATAGAGGTACATCTCACACTCTGGTTGTAGAAACATGTTTAGCAACATCTTCTACCCAGTCATGGGTAGTAGATACTGGAGCTACTGATCATGTTTGCATGTCTTTGTAGGGGTTCCTGGTAAAAAGATAGCTGAGTGATAATGAGATCACCGCCTACATGGCCAATGCTACGAGAGTGGCAGCTGTTGCAGTGGGATACGTTTTTTTACCTTTCAGTAGTGATAGAACTTTGGTTTTGAAAGATTGTCTTTATGTGTCTGGTTTTGGGTAAAACTTGATTTCAGTTTCTAAATTGATTATGGATGGATATTATGTTTCTTTTGATAACAAAGTAGTTATCTTCAGTGGTAAACATTTTATCTGTTCTAGCCCATTAGATGGACACTTATGCTTTCTTAAACTAATTGAAAACATTACTCAAAGACAACTGTTGAGTACAACGATCATAAACCCCAACAAGAGAAAAGAACCTTGAAACCTAAATCAAACCTATCTTTAGCATCTAAGGCTAGGTCATATCAACCTTAAGAGGATACAAAGGCTTGTAAATGATGGACCATTGTCTTCCTTGGTTCTGGAAATCATTTCCTTTGTGTGAATCTTGTTTGGAAGGTAAGATGATCAAGCGTCGTTTACTTATGTGGATTGTGGATGCTCTCATTTTATTATTTTACTAATTTTCTTACAAGTATAGTAATATATATATGTATCTCATATAGCTAAAATTGGCTCGTAATTTTTCACATATTTTTTTTAAACTCTACCCAAATTATTATAAATCAAGATTAGGCATTCCCCAATTAAAGAATATGAACATAACTACATCGAGATGAATAGAATAATTTGTATTGAAAAGAATTTAGCCATGAATCTAAAACAAAGTTTATATTCTTCTTTATATATATATATATATATATATATATTTTGTTCCGATTCAATTTATAATTAGCAAAGCAAAATAATTACCTTTTCTTTCAATATTGGAGATGATAGTACTGTTAATTTATTCTCTACCGAATTCCCTTTGGTTTCCAAGTGTAAATTATGTGGAATTTGATTACTAATTTACCCTATTTGCTAATCACTTCGTTCCTCATTTATCTATTAATAACACTTGTATATATTTCTTTGCATCTAGATCATTTTGTTGCCACAAAGGGCCATGTGTCAATTACGTGGAAAAAGCTTAGTGACTACATTTAGCTATAGTGTCTATGGAATGTAATAAACTATCTAGAAATATTGATTTTATATAATCAGTACTATTATGTTAACTATATAAGTGTGTGTGTGTGTGTGTGTATATATATATTACCATTTTATAAGTACTATCTATTTAAATAATAATATATTTTTAGATAATTCCTATATCCTGGATATGATTATATTAGAAAAATAATATATCTAGAGTTCTAAAATAAATACAAGAATATTCTGGGTATCTCTAACCTACTCCAACAAACATATTTCAACTTAAAAAAAAATGAGACCTACAAAGATTCATTTTCTTCCCTAGCTTACCCTTAAGGTAATCATAAGCTATTATTTTAATACTAATTTTTTTGGATATTACACTTATTCTAACTATTAGATTTATATTTCTTATTAAATTTCGATAATAAAATTTTGGGGTATTACACTCCTCCCCCTTAAAAGAATTTCGTCCCGAAATTCACGTACCTAATAAATAACTTAGGATATTGCTGTTTCATTTTTCCTTTCTAGTTCCCACGTTGCTTCAGTTCGATCATGATGATTCAATTGCACAAGGACCAATGGAATTTGTTTGTTTCTTAGGACTTGAACTTTTCTATCAAGAATTTCATAGGGTTTTTCCTCGTACGTCATATCAGAACATAGAAATAACTCACTTTCTTTGATAATGTGTTCTGGATCAAACAGGTATTTCCTGAGCATTGAAATGTGATATACATCATGAACTTGTGACATGTCCAGTGGTAGAGACCTTATATATGTATCTCTCTCATTTAATGCTAGCCCATCATCAACTTTCCTCTCTCCTCACCCCCATACCTCTCACCATACTTCTCACTATCTCTCCCTTCTTTCTCTCTCGATTCTCTCTCCATATAGAAATCCCCATTTTGATTTTTGGGGATATCACTCATCAACCATTCCTTCATTCACCCACTCACCATACTTCGTCTTCTCCATCTTTCTCTCTACACACACCACCTCCAACTCCACCATTTTCTACACTATCTTCACAATCTCCACCACCATTCAAGAGAGGAGGAGAAAGGAAAGAAGGGAGACAAGCAAGCTAGGTTGAAGAAGAAGGCACGAGAAGAGATCTGACTCCGAGCCTTCCGTGGAAGCTAGGCTCGTTAGAAGGTTTTCTTTTTGTATTTTCTTTCTGAAACTTGGATGATTTGTGGGGTTTGTTCCAAACTTGTGGAAAACATTGGATATTGTAGAAGTTTATGCTATTTTCATTTGGTTATGAGATGATGTACTTTTATGTTATTTATGTTGTTTTAAGCATGGTTATGGGTTAATCTCTCCATTAGGGGGTGGATGATCGATTTGGTTTTGATTTATGCTTGTGATGGTTTGTTGTTGTTGTTGAAATTGTGCTTGTTTAAGTTGAGTGTTTGATTACCACTTGAAGCAATGCTAGGTGAATTGGGTTCATAAGCCTAGTATATTGATCTTGCTCGTATGATATAGCGGATAGAGGTTTAACGGATAGATGGTGACAGTAATTGAAGTTGAACTAATTGACGGCTCTATCGTATGTTTGAGATTAATATAACCAACTTGAAGCAAGCTTAATAAAAAACCAATGAGAAAATCCACACCCTAATGCTTTTATCATAATCTTTTCCTTAATCTTGATTCTTGTTGTTATTTGCATTTTCTTAAGTTAAATTGCATCTTTTAAATTCTTTAGTTTAAATCACAATCGAATCCATGTTTAGAATGTTTAGATTTTATTTTCGTTGTTCTAGCACGTTGCATGCATGGCCTTAAGTCAATTTCCCAAACGAAGTCTTTCTTGAGAGATCGACTCGGGTTAGCTTATCACGTCTACAATTGACCCCATCCAATTGTGGGTTTGGTTCCAAGTAGTTTTTATGTGATGAGTTTAAACCGGATAAATACAACTTTGAGACAACATTGAAAATTTTGGTGTCGTTGCCGAAAAAGGCTTTAGGCTTATTGTCTTTACGTGCTATAATTGCTTGGTGTTTGATTTTGTATTCGTAACGTTGAATTTGTCTAGTGATTGTTTGGTGTTTGATTGTGTTTGATAATGTGTTGGTTTGTGTAGTTGGTATTTCTGTTTATTTTCGTGTGTTTGTACGCTTTCACCACTCATTTCACAGATACGTGTGATCTCTTTTATGTTTTTGGTTGTGCATGCTAGGGAGATGAAGTCTCATTCGGAGATTATCCCCCGTGTCTGACAATATCCATAGACCAAGGAGATTTGACGTATTTTCTTAGGAAGAAGAGATGGAAGCTCACCAACTCAACCCCGACAATGCCAGTGCTAATGCAGCTAGGAATATGAGGGATTTTGCTCGTTCTGTGATAGGGGCATCGACATCTTGCATAGTTCTTGGAGAGGCCACAAGGAACTATGAGTTGAAGAACATCCACTTTAGCCAACTTCCATCCTTCTATGGGATGCCGGCCGAAGATGCGTTGAACTTCATCCGGGAGTTCTATATCATTGTTCAAACATTTCCTCTACAAGGTTTGAATAAAGATCAATTGAAGATGAGGTGTTTCCCTTACACCTTGAAAGATCGAGCCAAGACATGGTTCATGTCACTCCCGGCCAATTCCTTGGCCAATTGGAATGCCGTTTACGAGAAGTTCATAGCCAAGTACTACTCCAACTAAAAGACCCAAGACTTGAGAGCTCAAATTGTTACCTTTACCCAATCTTCGGGTGAAGCATTTAATGAAGCTTAAGATCGATTTAGAGGTCACTAACAACAATGCCTGCACCACCACCTCGCACCCGAGTTACTCAATAAATTCTTCTACGACGATCTTTCTCAAAATTTTCAATACATGGTGCATAATGCCTCAGGAGGAGACATTGGAGGACGGACTGCCGAAGAGGTCTCAGACATCTATGAGACCATGGCCACAACTTCTCAACAAAAGAATGATAGGGAGAAGAGAGCTTCCGTCAATGAAGCCAACCCTAGTTATGATGTGACGAGATAACTAGCAGAGTTGACAAAGTAAGTAGATATGCATCGAACTTCCGAGAGACCACCTCAACAAGCCATGACCGTTGAAACTTGCGGTATATGTAGAGAGTATGGCCACGGGGCCAATGTTTGTCAAAAGTCGATCGAGCCAGAATTATGTTAGGAAGCTCATTTCCATGCTCTTCAAGAGCAAGTCCATGCCCTTCAAGGATTCCAACCCCATCAACCATACCACCTTTACTCTCAATCATACAATCGGGGATGGAGGAACCATCCAAATTTTTCTTGGAGGCAACCTCAACAACATCCTCAACAACCACCACAACAACCGCCTCTACCTCAACAAGCTGGAGGCGGCCAAGCTCCACCTTATCCAAGGCCGCAACAATATCAGGCCTAACCAAACCAACTGCCTATGCTGACATTGCAAGATACCTAGCAATCTTTTATTCAAGCCACCCAACAAAGGTTTGAATCCGTGGAAGCTTCCGTGAATTGGATCGAGACCTAAGTGGGGTAAATAGCTGAGACCGTTGGAGAGTTGGCCAAGCAAGCCAAGCCGGGAAAGTTGCCAAGTTAACCGGAGTAAGCTCAAGCCATCATCGTCCTAGAGGGGGCAAGGTGATTAATAACAAGGTTGGAGAACCAATCTCAACTGAAGAGATTGAGAAAGAAGATGAGGCTCCTCAACAACAACAAAAGGAGCCCGAAAAAGAAAATGAAGAAGTGAAGAAGCCCACACTCTACAAGGCCGCCAATCCCTACAATACTCTAATTCCATTTCCAAGATGGTTGAGGAATGAGAAGCAAGACACTAAATTCCAAGAGTTCTACAAGCTCTTATCAAAAGTGAATGTCAACCTTCCACTCCTTGATGTCATCCGCAATGTGTCGGCCTATGTCAAGTTCTTCAAAGAACTAGCTTTCAAGAAGAGAAAGTTTACGGAGGATGAAAAGATTGTGGTGTCTGAAGTGGCAAGTGCGATCCTACAACAACAAATACCACCAAATCTCCGTGATCTAGGTAGTTTTACTCTTAAAATTGCCTTGGGAAATGGTAAAGAAGCGTGTGGTATGCTAGACTTCGGAGCCAGAATTAATTTGATGTCTTACTCTATTTATAAACAACTAGAGTTAGGTAATTTGAAACCTACTAGAATGTGTCTTCAATTGACGGATAGGTCCATAAGATATCCTAGGGGAATCATAGAGGACATTCTACTGAAGGTGGGTGGATTGATTATCCCAGTTGATTTTATTGTGTTGGATGTGAGTGATGTACAAAAAACGGGTAAAGAGCACACACTTCTCCAGGTAGACCCTTCATGGTTACAACAAATACCTTGATTGATTTCAAAAATGCAACTCTAAAAATATCGGTGTTAGGAGAAACCGTCTGTTTTTCCATTCATAGAAACAAAGCCATTCCCGTCTCCTCATTTGAAAAGAATTGCTCTTTTATAGATACTCTTGATGCCTTGGCCGAGGAGGTTTTATTGTAGGAAATAGGTTCCCATTGCAGGAGTGAAGCCTTGTCTGAGGAACTTGCTATGGAAGAAGCTTACCTCAAGTGTGGGGGAGACGAGTTGGATGCCGAAGAGATGGAAATTTTGCTAAGGGAAGGAGTAAGCTTGATGGAAGTTCTTACCTCGATCAAAGAGGAAGTGAAACCCGCTCCCGAGCTTGAGCTCAAAGAGCTCCCATCTCATCTCAAATATGTTTATCTTGATGAATAAGAAAAGAAGCTCGTGATCATCTTTTCCGGGCTTGAGAAAGAAGAAGAGGATCTCTTGGTAGCCGTACTCAAGAGAAACAAGCAAGCTATTGGATCGAACCTTTCGGACATCAAAGACATTAGCCCCTCGATGTGCATGCATCGAATTGTACTTGAGAAAGGGGCCAAGCCAGTTAGAGAAGGATAAAGGCGGCTCAATCCCGTGTTGATGGAGGTCATCATGAAGGAGATTTTCAAGCTCCTGGCAGAAGAAATCATCTATCCAATAGCCGATAGTGAATGGGTGAGCCCGGTCGATGTGGTACCCAAGAAAGGAGAAATCACAGTGGTGGAGAATGATAGAGGAGAGCATGTGGCTATTTGGACCACCACCGGATGGAGAATGTGCATTGACTACCAAAAGCTCAATACGGCTACTCGAAAAGACCATTTTCCACTTCCTTTCATTGATCAAATTCTTATTAAATTGGCCAGGCATAGTTTTTATTGTTTCCTTGACGGTTTATCGGGTTATTTTGAGGTGGCCATATCACCGGAGGACCAAGCCAAGACCGCATTTACGTGCCCGTTTGGCACTTTTGCGTGTCGGAGAATGCTGTTTGGACTATGTAATGCACCGGGCACATTTCACAGGTGTATGTTTTCTATCTTTTCCGAAATGATTGGTGATTTCATTGAAGAATTCATGGATGACTTTTCCGTCTTTGGGTCCTCATTTTCTGATTGTTTGGATAAGTTAGAACTTGTTTTGAAGAGATGCATTGAAAGTAGCCTTACTCTTAGTTAGGAAAAGAGTCATTTTATGTTTACTAGTGGCATAGTCCTTGGTCATATTATGTCAAAAGAAGAAATGATTGTAGACAAAGCTAAGGTTGATGTAATTGAAAAATTACCTCTTCCCGTCAATGTTAAAGGTGTTAGAAGCTTTTTAGGCCATGTCGGTTTCTACCGTCGGTTTATTAAAGACTTCTCCAAAATTAGTCAACCTCTATGCCATTTACTTGCTGAAGATATTCCTTTTGAGTTTGATGAAAAATGCTTACATGCTTTTAATACTCTTAAGGAGAAATTGATCACCGCACCCATTGTCGTTCCCCCTGATTGGTCTTTGCCTTTTGAAATCATGTGTGATACATCAAATTCCGTCGTGGGTGCCATTTTGGGTCAACGTATTGATAAAATTCTTCATGTAATTTACTATGCTGGCCTCACCTTGAATAGTGCTCAAGTAAATTACACCACAATCGAATTGCTTTCCGTTGTGTTTTCGTTAGATAAATTTAGATCCTACATCTTAGGCTCTAAAGTGATTATGCATAGTGATCATGCGGCTCTTAGGCATTTGTTGACCAAGCCTCAAGCTAAACCTAGACTCATTAGGTGGATTTTGCTTGTGCAAGAATTTGATGTGGAAATCAAAGACAGAAAGGGGTGTGAAAATGTGGTAGCGGACCATCTATCTCGCCTGTGGATGAAAATTTTGATTATTACATGAGAAAGGCGTTGATTGCGATTCATTTCCATATGAGCATGCTCTTGAGCTTAATTCCTCACCTTGGTATGCCGACATTGTTAATTATCTTGCTTGTGATAAAATGAGGCCTAATCTTACCTTTCAAGAAAGAAAAAGATTTTTGGCAATGTGTAGGTACTACTTTTGGGATGATCCATACCTTTTCCACTTGGAAAAAGATGAAGTGATTCAGAGATGTGTCTCGGAAGAGGAGCAAACTGATGTTTTGGCCTTTTGCCACGATTCACATTGTGGTGGCCGTTTTGGAGGGTAAAAGACAACCTGGAAAATCTTGCAATCTGATTTGTATTGGCCTTCCATTTTTAAAGATGTGCATGCCTATTGCCTTTCATGTGATAAGTGCCAAAGACTTGACAATATTGGGAGAAGAAATGAAATGCCTTTGAATGTCAACCTTGTGGTTGAAATTTTTGATGTTTGGGGAATTGACTTCATCGGGCCATTTCCTAACTAATTTGGTTTTGAATATATCCTATTAGCGGTCGATTATGTTTCAAAGTGGGTTAAAGCAATCCCCACTAGGTCTTGTGACTCTAATGTGGTTGTCAAGTTTGTGCAGGAGCATATTTTGAGTAGGTTTGGATTCCCTAGTGCAATCATAAGCGATGGTGGAACACATTTCACCAATAAGTTTTCGAGAAGTTGATGAAAAAGAATGATGTGACTCACAAAGTGGCTACTCCATAGCACCCTCAAACTTTTGGTCATGTGGAGACAAGCAACAAACAAATCCAACACATTTTGAAGAAGACTGTGAATGTCACGAGGAAGGATTGGTCTACAAAGCTCATGGATACTCTTTGGGCATACGGAACGGCTTACAAGATGATCTTGGGAATGAGCCCTTATCGCCTTATTTATGGAAAAGCATGCCATCTCCCAGTTGAGATTGAGCACAAGGCTTATTAGGCCCTTAAGGCGGTGAATTATGAGCCAGCTTTACAATTGACCGAGCTCGATAAATTGAGGAATGAAGCCTATGATAATGCGAAGATCTACCAGGACAAGGTGAAAAAGCTTCACGATAATCGCATTATCAAAAAGGAGCTCACCCCGGGGATGAAAGTACTCCTCTTCAACACTCGTTTAAGACTTTTTCTCGGTAAACTCAAATCCCGATGGAGTGGCCCGTTCGTCATTGAAGAAGTATTTCCATATGGTGTGGTGACCTTGAAAAATCCGACGAAAAACACCACGTTCCAAGTGAATGGTCACCGAGTCAAGCCGTATTTTGAAGGATGACCCCAAAAAGCCGACGTTGAGGTTTTCAAGTTCGATAATTCCACCTAGTTACCCCGGAAACCATGTCTAGTTCGAGACGTTAAAATGAGCACTGCATGGGAGGCAACCTATGATTATATTGTTTTTATATGTTTGTCATTTAATTTTTGTAGATTTTTCTGTGTTTGAGTTTTACGTGTTTTTGGTATTTGTTTTGCAGGGGTAAAGGTGGAGTGTTGCTGGGGCGAAAATACAAAATTTGGCTCAGTGCCAGGCCACGACCGCGCACCCCGCACGGCCACGCTATACCACTCAAAGTGGAGAGGCCACGTGAGAGTGCTGCCCTCGTGTGCACGCGATAATTTTTTGCAAGAAATTGAGCTCCGCTAACGCGCATGGCTCGGCGGGTGCGCGCCTCGTTCAGTCCCGCGGCCGCGTAAGGCCCCGCATTCGCGCGGACTTCTCCCTATAAAAGGGGACCTCTCTTTTGGAACCCTACTTTCACTCACCCCTTGCGCCGCTTTTGAGCTCTTCTTTCTTCTTCATCACTCTCCAAGCTCCCCTCTTCTTTTCCATGATCCATATCCCAGAAAATTTCAGTTGAGAAGACTCTCCCCACGTCATAGACACACGTTACCATCCTCTTCACCATGATCGCGTATATCCTCCGTGCCCATGCGCCCATCTCCTTTCAGCCTCTACCGCTCACCGTCATCTTTCTCAAGACACCATCTCACGCCGCCGTACGCTACCGCCGCCGCCTTCTCTCCACCGCCCATCGAGTTCGGCGACCGTGTAAAGTCCCGCAGCCGCGTACCTTCTGACCCATAAGCCTCTGCGACCGCGCAAAGCCCCGCAGCCGCGCCTTGCCTACTCGTACGCAGCATGCACGGCGCAGTTCCGCTCACGCCTGTGTCTCCATCCCGAGCACTCTTCCTCAATTCCATCCCTCTTTCCCTTGCTCTCAAGCTCACCATGTCGTCAAGGATAGAGAATGCATCCTCTTCTCACCATGATGATGAAAATAACGTCCAAGAGCTCTACAGTTGCCCATTCTAAGTACGTACCCACGCAGAAGGTAACCGCTACCAAGCTTTCAATGCATATGAGATTACTTCCCCTTGTTACCTTGATTGGAACTTGCTGAAATCATTGAAAATTGATGGGAAAGTGGAGAAATATTTAAAGGTGTTGACCTTGGATAAATTTGCAAAATTGAAGTATGTTGGCTTTGACCTTTTCTGCCTTGAGTTCTTGGTCACCTTCAAGCTTGATTCTATGAATTTAAAAATTACCTTTCGTATGCTTGGAGAAGAATTTGAAGTGACATTGGCCGGAATGAAATCCTATTTCAGATTCTCGCCCAATGGGCTACGAGATAGGCCATCCGACTTCAAAACAGCTACCGCTTGGCAAGAGCTCACTGGCTTCAATAATTGGGATCCTCAAAGGACATCTACCGGCTTCATTAGGTACCCTACCCTTGCCATCATGCACAAGTTCCTTGCATACTCTATTTTCAGAAAGGATCAAGCAAACAAGGTTAATGCCACAGAGGTGTATCTTCATTGGTGTGCCCTTCACAACACCAGGGTCTACCCATCTTATTTCATTTGGACCGCCATCCAACAGATGACTAGGTGCACAAAGCAGCATCCATCCTTTTGTGCTTTCATCACCGCTCTTGCTGTTAAGCTTGGATTGATCTCAGATAGAAGTCCTCTCCCTGAAGGATAAAGCAAGGTTAAAGAGTATTTGGTCACTGTGGATGAGCTCAAGCGAGCCCAGCTGGTACTTGATGAGAAGAGATTGGTTCCCCACACTGACCGGCCCTGTGTCTCCAAGCTTATGAATGCTCAGCTTGTGGCCTTTAGACATGCTAGGGAAGCCGGCTCATCCTCGGCTCCACATGATGATGATGATGATGAAGAGCAGGGCGATGAGGAGAATGATGAGGAGCAGGAGAAAGACCAAGAAAAAGAAGAGAATGAGCAAGAAGGCCAAGCCCACTTCCAGCCACCGCCTTATCCCTTGACGATGCCCCAGCATGGGTATCAGATGCCGCAGGCCAATTGGAGGTCCTTTTAGGACCACTTTGATACATCAATGGGCCAGTTCCAGCAGAGCCTCCAGCAGAATTATGCCAACACCATGGGCCAATTTCGGCAGCATTTTGATTCATCCATGGGCTAATTCTAGCAAATCTACACTAACATGATGAGGCAATTCCAAGAGCATTTTAATGCCTCAATGGACGAATTTCACTAAGAGCTGGGTTCCCTACGCCATGATGTTGGGGAAATGAGGCAAAGTATCTACAGTCATCTCGACAGGCACGACGAGAGGATGTCAGCCCTGGAAGAAAGCTGGAGCTACTGGACGATCTCTTATCCTTACTCGCAGCCTCCTCCACCACCTTATGATCCACCGCAGTAGTGAAATTATTTTATGTTTTTCTTGTGTATTTTTGTGTTCATGTGCATGTTTTATTGTTTTCAGTTTTCTCTCTTTGTTGTTCGTTGGTAGTATTTGCCGTGTTGTTTTGTAGGAACCAACGTCTGTTGCCGGTCTTCTACACATTGTGATGTTTTCTCTCCCCTTTACTTTTATTGCATATTGTTTTTTTTCATACATTGAGGAAAATGCATGCTTTAAGTGTGGGGGTGACCTCGTTATGTTTATGTCTTAGTTGTGGATTATGTTGTTTATGTGAAGTTTTTGTTAGAATTTATTGTGTTGAATTATTTTGATTATGGTGTTGGTGTTAGTTGTTTTAGTTGTTAGGTTTGTTGTGATTCTCCCACTTAGTATCTTGTTTTGTCCAATTGTCAAAATTGAAAAATTTTGGATATGAATCTTCAAGGAATTATTTTCAAGTCGATGATGATGAATAAATTGGTTTCGTGGTTTCACTCTTGAGCATGAATTGCGATGTTGATCATATTTTGATAATTAGTGTTGTGGGGTCTTACCCTTTAAAGATTAAGAAGCATGTTGGGCCTCTTTTCATGAAGAATTATCCCCTTAATCATTTTTCCCTATTTTTGTTATGATAAAAAAAGGAAAAATAAATGAGAAAAATAAAAGAGAAAGGGGTAATAAGGATCTCTACTCCTCTAGTTGATTTATTCAACTATGAGTATGAGAAACCACACAAGGACACTAGGGATTTCCTCCCTATGGTTTTACCTTGTGAATTTTGATCCACAGCCCAAAAATTTGTTTAAATAAATGGGATTACATTCCGGATTCTACTCCTCTCATTGTGAGTCAATCCATTCACGTGTTGCATGATGAGTATGGGAAGCCACATTAGGAAGCTCGACGATTTCACCTAATGACCTTTGTCCTATGTTGCATTCCCTATTGTTGTTGATATTTTGTTGTTCTAATAAATGTAGAAGTGATTTGTGGGGAATTTATTTCAATGGAATTGAGTCTTTTGTGTCTTCTTAGTCTTGAACGGGCAAGCAACTCACCTAATTTGATAATTATATTCATTTTCTTGTTGATGAAGTTTTTTGTGGGAACCATGAAACAATTTCAAATTACATGATCGTCTTGCGAATATTTCCTTCTTTCTTCATATTTTTATATCTCTTGTTTGCTTAAGGACAAGCAAAGAGCTAAGTGTGGGGGAGTGGTTTGGTTTTTATTTATGTTGTTTTATTGTATGATTTTGCATGTTTTATAAGTTATTTTCTAGTACCTCTAGTTATTTATTTTTCGATTTCGTGTGATTATCTTCACTTGTTGCTCTCGTGGTGGAATATGCCAAGTTGCGAAAAACTTGAGCTTTTGTCTGCAAAAACTTGATTTTTAGGTATTAAGGTGGCAAGGAGCGAGGATGAGACCAGAAGAGATAAACCCGGAAGAATTGGCCATGAACCACGCGACCGTGCGAGGGGGGTCTCAGTGGAAGGCGCCCTGCGAGCGCGCATCCTGTCGTGGGTGCGCGCACCCTTGTACCCCACGAGCGCGCGTTGTCTCGCCGGCGTGCGGGACGCTCTGTTTCGCACGATCTATCCTATCTTGCACTCGACTCTCAACTTTTCTTCATTATTTTGCACAAAAAGACACTTCCTTCAACCTCCCTCATTTTGCATGTTGATATGAGACTTCTGGGCCAATCTAATCTAAGTAATAGGATCATAGGGATTAATTTCCCTAAGTTTACTTTTTGGACTTTTGGCCTCCAATCCCTCACCAAATCTCCCAAAATCTCTCTCATTTAATTCTAACCCATCATGACCCATCTCATCACCTTTCCTCTCTCCTCATCCCCATACCTCTCACCATACTTCTCACTATCTCTCACTTCTCTCTCTCGATTCTCTCTCCATCTAGAAATCCGCATTTTGATTTTTGGGAATATCACTCATCAGCCATTCCTTCATTCACCCACTCACCATACTTCATCTTCTCCATCTTTCTCTCTACACACACCACCTCCAACTCCACCATTTTCTACACTATCATCACAATCTCTACCACCATTCAAGAGAGGAGGAGAAGGTAAAGAAGGGAGGCAAGCAAGCTAGGTTGAAGAAGAAGGCACGAGAAGAGATCTGACTCCAAGCCGTCCGCAGAACCTAGGCTCATTAGAAGGTTTTCTTTTGGTATTTTCTTTCTTAAACTTGGATGATTTGTGGGGGTTTGTCCCAAACTTGTGGAAAACATTGGATATTGTAGAAGTTTATGCTATTTTTATTTGGTTATGAGATAACGTACTTTCATGATATTTGTGTTGTTTTAAGCATGGTTATAGGCTAATCTCTCTATTATGGGGTGGATGATCGATATAGTTTTAATTTATGCTTGTGATGGTTGGTTGTTGTCATTGGAATTGTGCTTGTTTATGTTGAGTGTTTGATCACCACTTAGCATTGCTAAACTTTAGATGAGACCGAGAGGAGATTCTAAATCCTGATCTTGGTTCCTTCAACACTAGGTGAATTGGGTTCATAAGCCTAGTATATTGATCTTCCTCGTACGATATAGCGGATAGAGGTTTAACGGATACACGGTGACAGTAATTGAAGTTAAACTAATTAACGGGTCTATCGTGTGTTTGAGATTAATATAACCAACTTGAAGTAAGCTTAATAAAAAACCAATGAGAGAATCCACAGCCTAATGCTTTTATCATAATCTTTTCTTCAATCTTGATCCTTGTTGTTATTTGCATTTTCTTAAGTTAAATTGCATGTTTTAAATTCTTTAGTTTAAATCACCATCGAATCCATGTTTAGAATGTTTAGGTTTTATTTTCGTTGTTCTAGCACATTGCATGCATGGCCTTAAGTCAATTGCCCACACAAAGTCTTCCTTGAGAGATCGACTCGGGTTAACTTATCACGTCTGCAATTTACCCCGTCCAATTGTGGGTTTGGTTCCAAGTAGTTTTTACGTGTTGAGTCTAAACCGGATAAATACAAATTTGTGACCACGGAATAGGGATGAATGGAAAACAACTTTTAAAACTAAACATGGTTTATATGAGTGGTGTTAGTTTTGTATACTGAAAGACTTGTCTTTGTATACTTTTCTAATGATATGATGATATAGATTGAATTTTATTACAGGCACTGTTTGCATTTACATTATTGTTTATGCATATTCCATGTACTTACATTGTAGATGATATGGTGTGGGTGAACACACAATAAGATCATATCATCAGATCCTTGTATTGTATTAAAAGGCTCACGACTTAGATGGTCCTGAATACACCATCGGTACACCGTAGAATAATCTAATAATTAGTTTATCTTGACTAATTGATTATTCTAATACACGTGTTAGTGTATTGAGGAGTATCACGATAGGATATTATTCTCTACTCTGACCCTATTACTGAGAGAACAAACATCCACAGAGTTCGGGTTCTTAACTTATATTTATTGGCAAACATGTATATGCTTTGTTCATTGCTTTGATTTATCAATGGGTGATATTCTTTGATAGAATCAATAAACTAGATATCTTGGGTAATAGCATTTGCATATATGATGTGTCGTACAATATTTATAAGCACCGTGTCCTGATGCGCTAGGTTAATGATGTTCTCTTAAGGAAACACAAGCTCATGTGAAACCCTGTAGATGGAATTTATTCCGTACATGAATAAAGCTTGTGTGGTACTACTCAAGATTTCATATATTAATTAATTATAGCCGTCAGAGGCTTACATAATTAATTAATGAACATTAGATCTTAAACACGGGGAATGGCTGAACGAAAGGAGAAAGAATATTCACAAATATGTATTAAATTGAAAAGTCAATATTACTTCTTTAATGGAATAAAAGTGATACTTAATTTATTTAATAATATCCTAAGTTTATTGGATATTGGGAATTAAATAAATTAGTAGGCCAATTTAATATTCTTCTAGATCCCTGTTGTAGCCCAATATGACTTTAATAGACCAGAGATGGAAAAAGAGATTGTGGCCCAAAACCAATAGGGTTGGGACACTGAATTTTCACCCACCCCCTTATAAATAAGGAGGTGGGGGACGAAATTTTGAGGTAAAGAAATCAGCCCTCTTGTGTTCTGTTTATCTCCACAGTATTGTTAGTTTTGTATACTGGAAATGCATGTCTTTGTATACTTTTCTAATGATATGATGATATGAATTGAAAGTTATTGCAGTCACTGTTTGCATTTAGTTTATTTTATATAATTGTTCTATGTAATGTTCTATATTCTTACATTGTAGATGATATGGTATGGGGAGTCACACGGTAAGATCATATCATTATAACCTTGTATTGTATTAAAGAGCTCACAACTTAGATGGTCCTGAACACACCATCAGTACACTGTAGAATAATCTGATAAGTTAGTTTATCTTGACTAATTGATTATTCTAGTACACTTATTAGTGTATTGAGGAGGATCACTGTAATATCCCGATATATTTTAGAAAGTTTTATTCAACTTATGTTACGCTACGGTAAGTTATAAAATAAGTTAGGTCCTTAAAGGATTCAAATAAAGGAAAATCGCAGCTGGGAAAATCTGTTAAAATTTAATTTGGTTAAAGATTGCTTTAAACATATGATCTGATATTTTTCTCGGATTTATAGAAAAAGTTTCAAGGATTGTGCTAAACTTTAAAATTTTCAATTTCGAGTTCAAATGAACTCTTGGCACAACTTTGAATAGAAAAAGGCACATCCGTCATTGTTGGTTTTGTATACTAGAAGACCTGTGTTATGTATACATTATTGATGATGGTTTTATGATGATATAGAATGAATGCAATTGCAGTCACCATTTGTATTTAAATTGGTATATTTACATACATGTTCAATATACTTACATTATAGATGATATGGTGTGGGTAAACACATGATTAGATCATATCATCAGTTCCTTGTTATGTATTAAAAGGCTCACAGTCTAGATGGCACTGAACCTGCTATCGGTACGCCGTAGAATAATCTGATAGTTAGTTTGTGTTGAATAACTGATTATTCTAATATACGGGAAAGTTTATTGAGGAGGATCTACTTAGGATTCTATTCTCTATTCTGACCTTAAATGAGAGAATAAGAATCCACAGAGTTCGGGTTCTTAACCCCTATATCTTGGCGGACATATACGTGTAGTGTTTGCAGCTTTGATTTATCAAAAGGTGAGATTCTTTCATAGGATCAATAATCTCGATATCTTGGGTTGTGACATTTACACTTATGATGGGTCGTGCAATATGTAGGGGCACCGTGTCCTAGTGCGCCAGGTTGATGGTGTCCCCTTAAGGAAATGCAAGTTCATGCTGAAACCCTGCAGGTGGAATTTATTTCGTGCATGAGTAAAGCTTGTTTGGTACTACTCAAGGATAAGATATTAATTAATTATAGTTGTCAGAAGCTTACATAATTAATTAATGAGCATTATATCTTAAACACGGAGAATGGCTGGACTAAAGGAGAAAGCATATTCAGAAATATGTATTAAATTGGTAGGTAAGTATTATTTCTTTAGTGGAATAAAAATAATACTTAATTTATTTAATAATATCCTAAGTTTATTGGATATTGGAAATTAAATAAGTTAGCAGGCCAATTTAATATTCTTCTAGATCCCTGTTGTAGCCCAATATGACTTTAATGGACTGGAGATAGAAAAAGGGATAGAGGCCCAAACCTAGTAGGGTTGGGACACTGAAATTTCGCCCACCCCCTTATATATAAGAGGGTGGGGGATGAAATTTTGAAAAAAAATAGATCAACTCCTCTTGTGTTCTCTTTATCTCCACAGATTTCATACCGATCTAGTAGATTTCGGCCCACCCTGAAACTAGATTCAATCCGGGAATACAACAGAAGATCAAAGAGTGAAATATCACATTGGGGCGCCGTTTTCATATATACAACAACAAGATTGGATCTTTAATCTTATCCTCAACCCGTCGTTTAATTTGTAAGTCGTTTTTCAATTTCTATGTTTCCGCTTTAGTAGAATAGATTAAACCGGCTTTGCATGTTAATTGAACTAGGTTAATTAAAACATATGAGATGCATGAATTTATGATCTACATGACATTAGGATTAATGAACATCCAATTAGATCCTGCGGTGGTTCAATTCGAAAAAACCCCAAAACCTGGTATCAGAGCGGGTTTTGGCAATGTTCTAGATTTAATCCTAGGATTTATTCGAAATATATGTATAAATTTGATGAAATATTTAAGTTGCTTAAATTTTCAGATTTATATGTTGATGTATTTCGAATGGTAGTATTCCATACTTTCGAATGGTAGTATTCCATAAATTTTCACATTTATATGTTGGATTTGGAATAGATTTTTGATGAGTTCAAAATTTCCAGATTTATTTTAATAGGTATTCGAAAATTATTGGATCAAAATTTCTGAAATTTTGATGTATTAAAATCCCTAATTTTTTCTATGTTATTTTCGATCCTATAGATAAATTTGGAGAAGATTTTGATGTAAATCAAATTTTCAGATTTATTTAATAGGTGGTTTTCGAAAATAATGTGTATTAAATTAGATTTGGTATTTTTGATGTTTATCTTAAAGTTACCTAATTCTAATCTAGATAGAATTTGAAGTGGATCAAATTTCCAAATTTAATCTTCTTGTGATTTTCAAAATCTACAAAGATTTGAATTGGATAAGGTAATTTTTTATATATATCAATAGTTGTCTAATTCTAATCCAAAAGGATTTGAAAATAGATTTTAAATTTGGAAGAATTTGAAGTGGATCAAATTTCCAGATTTATTATCTTGAAATTTTCGAAAATCTTGTAGATAAGAATTGGAAAAATAATTTTTGGTGTATATCATAAATTACTTAATTCTAATTTAGGTAGGGTTGAAAATAAGATTTAAATTCGGATGGAATTTGAAGTAGATCAAATCTTCAAATTTTATCTTTGGTGATTTTCGAACCCTATCCAAATATTTGGGATAGATTTTTGATCTATATCAAGATTTCCAAATATTAATTAATTAGGGTGTTATCAAGATTTTCGGGGAGGCGCAGTGATGGGGGCGGCGGCCATGCCCGAGTTTCCGGAGCTGACTTTCCAGTTTTATCTCATTCAGCAACATGAGATATAAGCCATGATAGTTGGTTTTTATTATTATTGCTTATTATGTTGTTTGAAGCATGCAATGGTGTATTATCATTTTATGTGATGTTTGCATGTTTTACAATGGGATAAAATGAAACCTCAATCTTACATAACTAAGTGGGAGAGATTCATACCAAAGTATGTAGAAATCTCAAACGGTCTCCATGAATCTGGTTTACTTGAGATGCGAGTTGACAATAGGTCTTCCTCCATAACGGATGTGTCATATCACTGTTATCTCTAGAAATTAAACTTCTTTATCAAGATAGTTGTAGAACATTATTAGAACAAACTGACTCCTCCAACTGGAGCAGGGAGTTCGAAATAGTGGACTTGGTGCTAAGATAATGGTGTTCACACTTAGGTGTAATTTATTCAAAAACGTCCACACTAACGTGGCTTATTAATTGGAAGGTTACATGACCGTGGTCATTTCCGACTATTAATTTACTTGTCATAAGGAAATTTAACTGGAGATAAATTAAAGGTGGTTTTACCTGTTTAAAGATGAATTTTATAAACGTCCACACTAACGTGGCTTATAAAAAAAAATTTAAAATGTCGGTCGATTACATATAATTTTTTTAAGGTATACGATTATATGTGAGTATCCTAAAGTTTGTGACTGTACTGCATGTTTATTTTTCAGTTATTCTATATCATCATGGCATTCTCCAACATGTCCTCTATTCTCAAAGAAAACAAGTTAATCGGTGAAAATTACAATGACTAGATTCGAAACCTTAATCTTGTTCTCACTGCGGAAGGACACAAATTCGTACTTGAACTAGACCTGTCCTCAGAAGCCAGATGAGGGTTCTGGCGAAGCCCAAAAGGTTACATATGATAAGTGGGTTAGGTCTAATGAGATAGCGCGCTGTTACATTCTGGCATCCATATTGAATGTGTTGCAACATTAGCATGAACCTATAAAAACCGCTTATGATATCATGTACAACCTTAGACAGCTATTCGGTCATCAGAACTGCTCGGCACGCCATTTGGCAATGAAGAAGTTAATAGATGTGAAAATGGCTGTTAGGGATCACGTTCTCACGATGATGGGGAATCTGGCTGAGATTGAGACCTTGGGTGGAGAGCTGGATGTCGATTCTCAAATCGACATTGTTCTTCATAGCTTGTCCCCGAGGTTTGAGCAGTTTAGACTGAACTTTAACATGATTAAAAGGGATGTCGGCCTGAATGAACTACTCATGGATCTTCAGGCGGCTGAGTTACTTCAAAAAAGAAACCGGAGACACACCTAGCTGAAAATAGGGCGTCTTCTTCCCGTACTAAAAGGAAGAAGAGGAACGCACCCAAGAAAGCTGCAGAGGGTTCGGCCAAGGTGAATAAGTCCAAGAGTAAGATTCCTCCAGAGGAATTTAAGTCAAAGACAAAGTGTTTCAAGTGCGGCCAGCCAGGTCACTGGAAGGAGGATTGTCCTGACAAGAAGAAGAAAAAGGGTACGTCTCAATCTCTCGTCGTAGAAACATGTTTAGCTACTTGTTCTACTCAGTCATGGGTAGTAGATACTGGAGCTACTGATCATGTTTCCATGTCTTTACAGGGGTTCCTAGTAAAAAGACAGCTGAGTGATGGAGAGATTTCAGTCTACATGGGTAACGAAAGTGGCGGCATTTGCAGTAGGAGACGTAACCTTATCTTTTAGTAGTGATAGGATTTTAGTTTTAAAGGATTGTCTTTATGTGCCTGGTTTTAGGCGAAACTTGATTTCAGTTTCTAAACATTTTATGGATGAATATTCCGTTTCTTTTGATAACAAGGTTGTTATCTTTAGTGATAAACGTTTTATCTGTTCTGGCACATTGAATGGACATCTTTATTTACTTAATCCTATGCAAAACACTAAGCAAATGCATTTACTGAATACATCGGTCATAAACCCTAAGAAACGAAAAGAACCTTCGGAAATGAATCAAACCTATCTTTGGCATCTTATGCTCGACCATATTAACCTCAAATGGATATAAAGACTAGTAAATGATGGGCCCTTGTCTTCATTGGTCTTAGAATCGTTCCCTTTGTGTGAATCCTGTTTGGAAGGTAAAATGACCAAGCGACCCTTTAAGGAGAAAGGGAATACATCTGAAGAGGTACTAGATTTGATTCACTCTGACTTATGTGGCCCTATGTCAGTTCTGGCTCGAGGAGGGTACGAGTATTTCATCATGTTCATTGATGATTACTCAAGGTATGGATAGAGAAAAAGCCTATGCAGATAAACGTCGAAAGGATTTGTATTTTAATGTTGGAGATAAGGTTTTTCTCAAAATATGATCTCCTACTAAAGGAATTATACATTTTGGCAAAAGAGGGAAATTAAGACCACGGTATATTGGACCATTTGAAATTCTTGAACGATTTAGAGAGGTAGCTTATAGTCTAGCCTTCCGCCAAGCCTAGCTGAGGTTCATAATGTTTTTCATGTCTCAATGTTGAGAAAGTACGTGTTTGATACTAAACACGTTATAAAGAATGAAGAGATAGTCCTGAAACAGGATTTATCATATGAAGAAAGACCAGAGGCTATTCTTAATCAAAAGTTCCAAAAATTACGGAACAAACTAATATCATTGGTGAAAGTCCTATGGAATAATCATGGGAGAGAGGAAGCTACCTGGGAGCTTGAAAGCAGAATCAAGGAGGTGTACCCTGATTTACCCTATAGAGGTACGCAAATTTCGGGATGAAATTTTCATTAAGGAGGGTAGAATGTAATATCCCGAAATATTTTAGAAGGTTTTATTCAACTTATGTTACCCTCTGGTAAGTTAGAAAATAAATTGGGCCCTCAAAGGATTCAAATAAAGGAAAATCGCAGCTAGGAAAATCTGTTAAAATTTTATTTGATCAAAAATTGCTTTAGAAATATGTTCTGATATTTTTCTCGGGTTTATCGAAAAAGTTTCAAGGATTGTGCCAAACTTTGAAATTTTCAATTTCGAGTTAAAATGTACTCTTGGCACAACTTTGAATAGAAAAAGGCACATCCATCATTATTCAATTTCTTTTTCAAAATATTATCCAATTCGTAATTATCCTATTCTTTTTCCATCATTATCCTTTTCTTTTATTCGTTATTATCCTATTTATTTTTCCTCTATAAATAGGATCTTAAGGTTTCATTTTTCATTCATTTTCAAAATCGAAACGCCGAGCAGCTTCTGCAGAAGGTAAGTCTCTAGTTTCCTATTCCAATTCTGAAATAGTCATTTTTAAGGTGTCAATATGTAGATCACGAATACGTGATTGAAAAGATGATTTGACGGACGATCATGACGGCAAATTGCCGTGACCGCCGTCAAGATCACCATCACCACCATAATCAAATCACCACTACCGCCAACCACCTACCATAACACCAACACCACCGCCAACCATCACCTTACCCCACCCCACACCAACCACCCCTCCCCCAACTAATCACCCCAACTCACGGCAACAATCACCAAACTCCACCACCGCCGCTCCATCGCCTCAAATCGGCGATCCTTTCGGGTCACCGAATCAAAAAGTGTCTTTAGGGTTTTATGTTCTATATATTTTTATATACATTTTCCATGTTGTCACTTTTTTTAAATTCGAGTATATTTTGGGTATCCGAATATTAAATTATAGTCTTTTTCAGATTTATTCTTCATGGATAGCCCTATCCTATTTTTAGTCTCAAAAGTTGTTCAGTCTCAAACTATAGTATTTTTATTTAAAGTTTCATATTTTTCCAATGGGCGGATCTTGCGGTATGAATTTATTTGTACCGAATTAATTTTAGGATACGGATTCGACCACCCCGTATGCTAAAACTTTCAAAAGGGTTTTTCTTTGTAAAAATGCCCTGAGTAAACTGAGTAAAGTTTCCTTAAGAGTCAAAATATTTTGATGACTCGGGTGCTGCGTATCAAGATTGTAGATATTATAATATTTACTTCATAGCTAAGAAAAGTTAGATTTTAGCCTAATGGTAGTCTTTCATTGAAACTGAGTTGCCGGATAATCTTGTATGCACAGAAAAAGGAGATTTTTAGTTGAGACCATAATCAGAATCTAGATCTAGTTATCCAGATCAGATTACCAGGTGGGTTTTTATTATATAAAAATGTATTTCGGGTTATTAGGCCCTGATCTTTATAAAATGAATATGTTTGAATATCCAACTCATGACTGTATTTAATGTGCTCTCCTGACTCATGTAAGTCTTACTACCGTTTTTTGTGACGAAACTATAATGGTTCACGATATCGAGCCCCAAGCAAACAGGGCAGTGTCCAACCTTAAGCAGCCGGGTAGTGTACACGAACCGACTCACCGTAAGCGTTCTAGGGGAGAGTGGCGCGCAATGATAGAACTAAAATGATTTAGTGTACATGGAATTCACAAATTTTCTGATTTAAAAGTTTTCCATGATATGATTAAAATATGATTGGATATTCTGTTTTATAAAATGATTGTGAAGCTTTTCTCAAAGGTACATACTGAGTGCATTAGTACTCACACCCAAATCTTTTCAAATATTTTTCAGGATGAGCTGCGGGATTGTAGACGGCGGTGCTAAGGCTGAAGGGCTATCTTTTGATGTATATTTTTCTTTTATGTGTGGAGTCTAACTCAGAATATAGTTACCTTTTGAGTCTGAATAAATGCACTGCGTCCTTGTACGCTTACTCTGATTATTGTTATGGAGTGTTCGGTTCTCCGAATCCCATTTTCTTTACTGTTATGGAGTGTTCGGTTCTCCAAATCCCATTTTCTTTATTGCTACGGAGTGTTCGGTTCTCCGAATCCCGTTTACTATCTGTTCCTGACAGGCAAAAGCCTGTCATTTATTTACTTTCCTTATTCAGACAGGCACAAGCCTGACTTTACATTACTTTCCATGTCAAGGTAAAAGTCTGTCTTTATATTGCTTTCATGACAGACGAAAGTCTGGCATCTCTTTACTTCATGTATTTGGACAGTCATCCGTCTGGCCTTTTGTCATGCCTAACCTATTAACAGTTAACCTTTGAACTATTATTATTTATATTGAAGTTTGCTTTCTTGGGTTCATTCTAAGAGTCAAGGTATCTTGTTTGAGTCATTTCATACGCTTTAAAAGCGTGGATTGATCCATTTATAGAGGCTATGTTGTCCAAATTTTTAGGGCACTAACCCTATTTCTTTGTGTAACACCCCGTGTAACGACCCGCTTTTACGTAATTTGAATTATTTTAATTGCTTAATTATTTGGGATTGAGTTTTAATTTATTTGATATTGCGCCTCTAGTATAGAAAAGAAAATCTAGAACTTAAACTTGGGCCTTAGAATTATTATTTGATGTTTTTTAAATATTTTTGAACTTATCTCTCATGTGCTTTTGAAATAAAAAGAATTTAATTTTATTTGAAGATAAACATGATATTTAAATTAATATTATCTTTATTCTTATTTTTTTTATTATTCTCTGAAGTTATCCTCAAAACATGACCTTCTCTTTATTATTAAAATATTGTATTCTAAATATCCTAAAAAAATTCTATATAACCCCCAACACTTTTCGTTGGTGCCAATCATAATTTATGAGAGAGAGAAAGTTGGATAAAGATTAAATAAAGAAAGAAAAAGAAAGAGATACAGGGGAGAGATAGAGTAGAGCGAGAGATAGAGTAGAGAGTGAGAGATAGAGATCCGAGAGAGAAAGAGGGTGAAAGAGGAGGAGCCACCACCTGCTGCTGCCAACCCGCCGCCACAGTCGCCGGACCGCCGCCGCCTAGCCGTCACCGGAGCGCCGGCGAACAGCCACAACCGAGAAAACACCCCCACGGTCACCTATTTTCGTCGTCGTCGTATCGGTCCATTTCTCGTCCTTTTTAACCCAAATTTTAATATGTCGTGTATTTAAATGTGTACTACATTTCGTATGTTGAACTTGTTGCCATCCAACGGTCGGAAACCGGCGAAATCGCCGGAAAGCATGCATAAATAAAAGCACCAATCAGTCATATTTTTCCCCGTTTTGACCCCTTTCGGGTTGTCAAATTAAAAACGTTTGTTCACAAAAGTTGCTCGAAAATAATATTTCCTACTTGCCCGTCGAATTTCGTAATTTAAACAGTTATTTTTCTACCGAGAGCATGTGTTATTAAAAAATTCTAAAACTCTCAAACTATAGTCTTGGCATATATAGGATGGCCCTTGAATATTTTCGTAATTTTTGAACAGTTAAAAAGTGTCGTGGTACAAATCTGATAAAAATCGATTAAAATGGCAAATTATAAAAAGAGACCTCTGCCAAATCTTTTCATTCCAATAAATCAAAAACAATATTTTAGAAATTATTCTCTTTTGCAGTAAATGCATACGAGGTCTCTAGAGTCGTGTGATATATTTTTAAAAAGAATAAAATTTAATAATAGCTCCAATTATAGTAGATTAATTCCCGAAAATATAGCGATTATTCTAAGTCAAAGATTGACCCATGTAGGACCTGCAGAGCCTGGTAGGATTAATGAAACCATTTTCGAAGTTACTGTGCCGCCATGTGTTTGTCATCCAGGTGGGCTATATTTTTCTCAAATTATGTTCAGCTAATAAGCTTAACGATTTTTCAATTGTGAAGTATGAATATCTGTATCAAAATATTTTAGTTCACTGTTCGCGTTCGCCAGTATCCTACGAAAACATTGAATGCTTAACTAGACTCGAGTTTGGATCCTTAAAGCTTTGGGACCGATACACTATCCTTTATTAGATAGCTGGGCTGGAGGACGTGTATATAAGTTAAGACAATGTAGGAAGGGACAATTGAGATAGAGAGTGCAAGTAAGGTTACAAGAAGCTTTGTATACATGGAATGCTTTTGAGATTTGAAACCTTTCTATTGTTATACTTGTGTGGATATGATATTCATATTTATAAAATGTTTGTGAACTATTTATCTAAATCTGCCCACTGGGTACGCTAGTACTCAGCCCAAATCTTTTCTAAAATATTTTCAGGTTGAGAGGCAGGCTGGAAGATGATGGAGCTGAGGCAAGGGCTGACTTTTTGTTATATGTTTGCGCTTTTCGTGTTGTTCAGAAATCTTAGATACTCTAAATCAATTAAGTGCTTGTAAATAATTTTATTTAAGTTGTGCTCCGCACTTGTTCCATTCACTCTGATATAGCTTGTCTTACAATTTTAGCATTTTGCTATAATGTTCCTTTATAATTGTTGGCGGGATAAGTTCCCTTTGATGACAGGCAATTTAATTCAGGTTCTTTCTAAACACCTTAGTGTGTGGTTCTATTACAGATACATAGGTTATGCTGCTTAAATTTCTAGGAAATATAACCTATTCTTGTCCCAAAGCTATTTCATTTAATTATCTTTATGCAACAACCTCTTTCCCCTTCCCCAGTAGCGCACTGGTCCCTTGTTACTATTCTTCCGGGATCGGGGCGTTACACTTTGATTGCTTCTATTCAACAACCCCTTTCCCCATGTAGCGCACCGGTCCCCTACCCTTCTTCCGAGACCGGGGCGTTACAATCACGATAGGATACTATTCTCTACCCTTATCCGGATAGTGACAGAATAAAGATCCATAGAGTTCGGGTTCTGAACTCATGTTTGTTGGTGAGCATATGTGTACATTACTTATTGCTTTGATTTATCAATGGGTGAGATACTTTCATGGATCAATAAACTCGATATCATGGGTGATAATAGTGTATACATGATGTATCATGCAATATGCATGAGCACCATGTCCTGGTGCACCAGGTTGCTGATGTTCTCCTGAGGAAACACAAGTTCATGTTGAAACCCTGCAGGTGGAATTTATTCCGTACATGAGTAAAACTTGTGTTGTACTACTCAAGGTTTTAGATGTTAATTAATTATAGCTGTCAGAGGCTGACATAATTAATTAATGAACATTATATCTTAAACATGGGGAATGGCTGAGCTAAAGGAGAAAACATATTCACAAATATGTATTAAATTGGTAGGTCAGTTTTACTTCTTTAGTGGAATAAAAGTAAAACTTAATTTATTTAATTATATCCTAAGTTTATTGGATATTGGATATTAAGTAAATTAGTGGGCCAATTTAATATTCTTCTAGATCCCTGTTGTAGCCCAATATGACTTTAATGGACTAGAGATAGAAAAAGAGATAGAGGCCCAAACCCAGTAGGGTTGGGACACTGGATTTTGAGCACCCCCTTATAAATAAGAGGGTGGGGAGTTTGAAATTTACTGTTGGTCCCTGGCGAGTCGATATCAGTTTGGGGGGGTGAATAAACTAATTAAAAACTTTTATTTCAAATCGCGGAATAATAAAGGCCCTTGACTCGCTGATGAACTTATCTATGCACAATTTGGTTGAGCACTTTTTGACAACTCGAGTGCAGATTGTGTGAGCTTGTGTACAGTTCAAAGATATGCAAGTAATCAAAACAATACAACACACAGATGATTTATAAAGGTTCGAAGTCTCAAACTCCTACGTCCTCTCTTCCTTCCGCAGAAGGGCAACTTCACTATATAACTTGAGTTTCTTTACAAATTACACAATGAAGGATAGTTGGCTGAACCTGGTAACTGCTCGCTACCTCAGCAGGTCGACGGCTCACACTTGAAGTACCTAACTGCTCACTAGGAAGGTAGGTGTTATTGACGTCTTTACAGGATTTTAGATCTCTTTCGATCTTCAAGAGGTTAATCTTGAACAAGGGGTATCAAATGATGTGCTCCTTCAATTAAGCTGGATAGTTGATCGTTGTGTTGCAGAAACTGAGAAGGCTGCCCTGTCTGGATTATCAACAGCTGGCTGAATGTTTTGACTCTGTGAATTCTTCATCTCAGTTGGACTCTCGCAGTTTTTAGCAAATGCTGAACTTGAGCTTTGTGGGAGGGAGGAAGAAAGCTCTGCTCGAATGAAGGCTTCAAGAACAAGTATTGCGAAATGTCTTGGAGGCAAGAGTGTATAAAACTTTGATTCACTCATCTTTTATAGAGGAGTGATTTTATGACCGTTGAGTTCCATTGATCGGTGGCTCTATTAGTTCATCAATGGCACATGGTCTTTATTGATCGCTGAAGATTTTGATTGAAGTAGACTTTGCTTTATCAATCGATCTCCATTGGATATTTAATTCCAGGATCTCCATTGAAGCATTTATTCCAAGATTCGTCGGTTGAGCAATAACTCCAGGGTTCTCTAGCTGGCAGTTCTGAGCTTCAGTTTTAGCAACTTTGAGTTCCAGTTGGCAGTTCTGAACTTGTCTGTTCAATTCGGCTATTACTCTAACTGGCAGTTCTAAGCTTGTATGCTCAGTTTCGCTATTGCTCTAGTTGGCAATTCTGAGCTTGTCAGCTCAGTTTGGCTATTGCTCCAGTTGGCAGTTCTAAGCTTGTCAGCTCAGTTTGGTTATTGCTCCAGTTGGCAGTTCTGAGCTTGTCAGCTCTGTTTGGCTATTACTTCAGTTGGCAGTTCTGAGCTTCTTCCTCCAGTTCGGCTGATCTCAAGTTTTTGACTAGTTTGTCAGTTTGACTAATCATTCTTAAGCTCTCTTGTCAGCTTGACTATTCACAAGCTATTGACTAGCTTATCAGTTTGACTGCTTTCTCTTAAGCTTTCTTGTCAGCTTGACTGATCACAAGCTGGCTGACTTCAGTTCTGACCTTTAGTTGGTTTGTCTGTTCTCTTCAGTTTGGCCATCAGTTGGATACTTCCAGTCTTTCAGTTTAAACTGATATCGTATCAGTTTCTTCAGTCTAGTCAATTATTTTCTCCCTCAGCTCAGCTGACTTAGCTGTCAGTTTGTTTCGACTGGTTGGTCTCTTCGAATCCTCAGTTGAATTAAGTTCTGACCGGTTGGCGTATCCTCCCAGCTGGTAGACCATACTCCAGTTTGGTTGACTTCAGCTTTAATTGAGTTCCTCTTTGATTCTTTGGATTGGTCAGCTCAGATCTACAGCTTGAATTTCATTCAGTTTTTCATAAATAGTTTTGACATCTCATCAAAACCTTATCTAGAGGTTCTTTGATAGTTTTTCCTAACAATTTCTCCCTTTTTGACGATGTCAAAACCTTGTCAATGATGATGGAAAAACTGCAACTGTTCATTTGATAGACATGTTGTAGTTTGCTTAGGTAAATTCTTGAAATCAGAGCATGTTAGAGCATGAAATTCAAGTATCAGAGCATTCAAGGCATACTTTCATTTTGGGCATGCTTTCATTTTATTAGAGCATGATTATCTAAATATCAGAGCAAAGCTTATATGCATTGTTATCAGGGTATCAGCGAATGTTTATAAGCATGATCAACGCTTGGTATGAAGTTTAAGCATGATATTTGAATAATTGAAGTATGTATCAAAGCATATTATATAAGCTTTTGATTCTCAATAGTAGTTAGAACTACTAATTTACTTCCTTAGCTGCTCCTTCTCTTCCTGCTTGATTCTCCTTTTTCTTGGACTCCTTGTGTTCTCCAAGCTTCCCCCTGAAGCTGAGCTTCTCCCTCATGATGTATTTCTCTTTGGATCTGATCCCAAAGAGTTAAGTTTTCATCATCATACTTTTTATCTTCCCCCTTTTTGGCATCATCCAAAAGTTGGGGTGGATCGCATTATGGTATTGGTAGGTTTGGCAAGAATGTGAAGGCAGTTGCCAAATTATCATCATGGACTGAGGGAATTGAAGGAATGCGCATAGGCGAGGAGAGCTATGCATAGGCCTCTTCAGTTGTGATGAATTGATCACAATCAGTGGTGAGAGAGACTTCTTGCTCTCTAAAGTCCATGGAGGCCAAGTTGGTAAAGATCTCATTAGGTGAAGCGATTGGTAGATCGTCGAGGAATGGGGTGCAGGAGGAGTTGCTGGTTCGTTGTCGGGAAGAGGAGCGTCGGCTGGTATACTGAGCTGGATTCGTTTGATCATCGAATCCATTATCTCCGAGAGCATTGGCGGTGAGCAGAGTGGATAATTCATCCAATGTTCACTCTATTTTCCTTCGTTGATCTAGAAGAGGGATCCACGAGTGCGGATGAGGTGGAACATTGTGGCCTCATCGAGTTGGAATCCCCAGATGTGGTACTGGAGGTACCGTTTCAGTTGCTCGAATAAGGAGAGATTGGTGCCCTCAATGAGACCGAAGCAGCTTCTTAGCTGATGATCTAGAGCTGCCTCAAACTCAACCTCAATTGAGTCACAATGGACTAAGGTTAGAGGTTGTGAGCTGGATGGTATGGTAGACTGATCACTCAGTCTAGATAGGGGCTAATTCTCAATCATCACCAGTCTTTCTTCTGAGGAGCTGGCATGGGTGACCACCAGTTGCATTCCACGACTTGAGTCGGGAGTTCCTGGTTGGCGCAATCTCTTCGGGATCGGATGGCAGTAGATGGTCGGGAGCATGTCCCTTCGTCCAATCAGTTCTTCAGTTGGAATGATCTCATCAAACTAGCTTAAAATGATGTGGCTTATGCGACCCATAAACCCAATATTCTCTCGGATCGAGCCAGTTGATGGATCATATTCTGCTCACTCAATATTTGCTCATAGTTGAACAAGAATAAAAGAGGCCCAGTCGGCTTTACACCCGAAGTATAGAGCGGCCGTTAGATGGGCTTTGAGTTCCGAGAATTGGACTGTCTCAAAATTCCCATGCAGGATATGACCGGTGATCAGGAGTTGGATGATCTCGCTGGGCAGGCTTTCCTTCAGCCTGTGTGAGCAGTCATGATGGTACACGTGAGGATGTTTCTAAAGACCCCACAATGCATATTTGCACGGTAGTTCTAGTTACATCACGTCTGGGCCTTCACCCGGGAGGAGAAGTGTAGTCATCATCGTATCTTTTATCATCGTGATTACTTTGTTCTAAACGGTGGAGATGATGTTGTTGCCGGAGATGGTTGCGTTGTGATAGAACTCCGCAATATGGGAAGGTATATTCTTAACTGGCATGATGGTCAAGAATGGCAGCAACCCAGTTTCCTTCAATGGCCGATAAATTCTTTGAAAGTTATTTGGGCCAAGACATGCATTAAGAAACTCTAGATTAAGAGTCTTATCTTTCTTCATTTTGTTCATGAGCAAGTTAACATCTACCATCTGAAATGAAGGCTTCATTTCTGCAAAGAGATGGTGTTGTTAGATATGCAAGTGTGTTGAGAGAGAGAGAGTTTGCAGGTGATCCGAGTGTTCATCTCTTTGCATATATATTGTTGTAATTTGTTGCCACACACACTGAAATTAGACACAGATTCGTAATATCAAACTCAATGTTAAAAACAGTTAACACAACTTATCTTAACATCAATATGCTGGAAATAAAATGCACAAGAATACACGATCTAATTTTAAATCATACACAACATGTGTATGATTGCCTCAGGGCGAAATTATACTATTAAGAGTACAAAATTTTCAAGCTGTTAATGTTAGACGCGAAGGCTCTTAACATTACAGCAACATTACAAGTTCTAATCTAGACTATCACTAAAAAGAACTAAAACATATAAATTGACATCCCGTCAATTCATATACAATAACATACAACTTGATATCCTGTCAGTTGATATGCACACTACAACATACAAGTTGACATCCCGTCAATTCATATGCAAACTACAACATACAGATTGACATCCCGTCAATTCATATGAAAACTAGATCATACAAGTTGACATCCTGTCGACTTGGTATAATCACTAAAACAAACAAATTGACATCCTGTCAATTTGTATACAAACTAGTAAAGGTTTCACAACCTTGCTATCTATCCTAACTTGTACAATCTATTCCGTGAAAGGATTGAACAATAATAAACATTAAGATAGAAGAAGGAACGAAGAACGAAACCTAAACTAAGTTTGTGACTCAAGCTTTCTTCAATCTTCACACAATGGAAAACGGATTGGGCTTGAATAAGTCTTCAAGTGTCGAACACATTCCTTATATGCTTCTTCACTTGAATCCAACATGGTCCACGATTTCTCTTTCTTGAACATGGGTTGACGATAATCGCTTCACTCCATGACTTCACCGTAGATGGAAGAAACCGCCTCCAAGGCGTGGTTGATAGCTTCCCCACGTTCATGCTCTTTTTCTAAATATCCAGCAAATATAATTTTCTGAAAAAGAAAAAGAATTAAATTGAGAAACCGCTAGACCTAAAAAATAGGAGATAGAGTTTTGACTTTGTCAAACTCTATTTTCAACAATACATCTAATATGTATATATCCATTTATTTGAAATATTAATTTCATGGATATACACATATATTATAAGATATATAAACTAATTTTATTTATTAAAATAATAAATAAACTAGGAAAGGATAAGATTAGTTACGACTATGTCATAGACAATGTCACAGGAAGTCTGTCTGACATCGAGTGCAACATTGAATCTCAATGTCATACAGCACTCAACAATCTCCCCCTTAATCTTAGCCTTTCTGCACAAAACATACAACTCAATGTATTTTGTACAATTAGAGTCGCAGCGGAAAATGGAGATCTTAAAATCTCCCCCTTAAGGGTTACTCCCCCTTAATTAGATCATATAACAGAAACATGTCATATTATAAAATCAATGTTGAACAGAACATTCAACACAAAATATCAATGTCGAACTCATCGTTCAACACACAAAATCAATGTTGAACTCATCGTTCAACACACAATATTCAAGACATATTGATCATTCAATAAGTTAAAACAGATTCAATATGCCTAATCATAATGATATATCACAAATATCAAAAACTGAATAAGCATATAAAAACGAGAACACAATCATAGATTGTATTCAACAACAAAAACCAAGATATGCATGAAATGCATATCAAAAACCATGTGTCCAGCACATAAAAAAACAGAAAACATAAAATATTATTTTTGACAAAAAAAAGTTTTAAATTTCAGAACCTTAAACATTAAGCTTCATATCATCTTCCTTTTTCCTTTGGCTGCACCTTTTCACCCCTTTGCTTTACCAGCAACACTCGGTCCAGCATCCATGTCTTCAGCATCATCATCCACTCCCCCTTTTTGTGTAGAAAGGAGAGTCAGAAAAGAATCTCGAGCCTTGGTGAGTTGACCAATCACATGATCAAGCAGAGCAATTTGATGTTGAAGAGACTCCAGCGGCATCATGACAATGGGAATGGAAGGCATGGAGGCAACATCAGGATAGACATCAGATTGGGAAGGAGCAGGGGTACCTTCAGCAGAGGGAGGCACTGGATTTGGAGCATCATGAGGATAGGGAAGATCAATGATCCTGTCATCATTTCCCTTGGGCTTCATTATGGAGAAGGTGGTTTGCTCAGACAACACACTCTTCTCGCGTTCCTTTAACCCTTGGCTCTTAAGGATCCCATAGATCAAACATGGGAAAGGAAGCAAGTTCGATGAACTGGACTTAGAGGCAGCCTTCAATGTTGCATCAAAGATGTATGCACCAAGGTTGAAAGGAAGCTGAGTTCCTATCTTGTATAGAAGAATGGCCTGATCAACTGTGATGACAGAGGCATTCGATGTGGGCAGCCAATTGCACACTGCAAGCTTGTATAATACTGAGTAAAAGAATGTTACTTAGCAGTAGGCACTTTGTTGAGCCATTTTGACACCAGACCTCCAGTAATAACATTCACCACATCATCAATCAAATCCAAAGACATGATTGTATCCTCATTGCCCAATTCAAGAAATGTGTTAATAACATTAGGGGAAAACTTATAAATTTTATCCCTAACGAACACAGTTCCAAAACACAGTTTAGAGGGATCTCCCATATCAGAAATGATGTTAGCATAAAATTCATGTATGACATCAGGATCATATGATACTAGCGACGTAACAGATTTCCATAAACTTCTCTCCTTAAGAAACACATCCATCCCATATTTTTTAAAGCTAAGAACATCAATCATTTTCTCAACCTTAAGAGTTCTCTTAACATAAAGAGCATGGGATTTCTTAGCCTCTTCAGAATAGAAAGTCTTACTGAAGGCTTGTGTGACATCAAGCGGAGAGTCCTCATCTGTGCCGGAATCCTCGTCCATAGGCTCAGCAGAAGGACTGACATTCCGTGTAACATCAGCAGTAGGAGAAGTAGGAACTTGTTCACTAGTGGAGTCAGACTCATCTTTCAGCGACTTGGAGGTAGCCTTAGACCCTTCCTTCTTCACCTTCTTAGAGAAGACGACCTCAGGTTTGTCAGTGTCATCACTATGAAGTCGCTTCGATTTCCTTGTTGGTGGAGAAGTCTTCGCCATTTTTGACAAAGATTGCAGGTGAGAAGTGGCTTCATGGTCGATTGGATTTGTGGAATCTCCAAGTACATTCATCCTAATTGGCTTAGGGTTTAGGATCTCGGTTCCAGGAGGAATAATAAGATCAGGATGAAAGTCAACTTTATCTGGCATTGACTTTGATGTTGAAGGCTCAGTGACAGTCGCTGGAGTTGGTTCAGCTTGAGCAGTTGGTCGTGCAACGTCAGGGGTCTGAGTTGATATTGCAAAGAGTGGGGGTTGTACTGCGGCAGCCGGAGTTGAGGCCGACGATGGAGATCCTTTTGTAAGCTCCATCATTTGCTGTAACATCATCATCATGGCTTGTAGATGATTAGGGTTTTGGTCCGCCATGGTTGAAAAAATAGAAGAGAAAATCGTTTGGAGGAGAAGGAGAAGATGAAACGTTGGAGAGAGAAAAATGCGAATCAGATATGGAGAGATAGAAGGGGGGGTTTTGAATAAAAAAAGAGATAAGGACAAACCACTTTATTATATTAAAATAATGAAAGTAATATCTCTCATTCTTTCTCTCTTATCATGTCAAAAGATATGCAGATAAGCATATCTCCTTATCAACAAAAAATCAATTATTTATTATTTAAACACTAAATAATAAATAAAAAATAATAAAAATAAATAAATTCTGAAAATAAATAAAACTAATGGAGACAATTCATGATTGAATAAATTCTCATGAATTGATTCAAAAAAAATCATATCATCGTACCATAGTTTTTATTAATAATTTGCAGAATTACAAAACCTGATGTCAAAGATCATAACATTGACTTTAACATCAGGATGTCTGTATTGACTAACAAACACACATTCCAAGAGATTTCCTTAGAGAAGAAAATCTCTCAAAATCCAAAGGTTTAGTAAATATATCCGCAATTTGATTCTCTGTAGGAATGTATTCCAATTTAATGATCTCTCGTTCCACAAGATCACGGATAAAGTGATGTCTGATGTCAATGTGTTTGGTGCGAGAATGTTGGACTGTGTTCTTCAAAATTTTAATTGCACTGACATTGTCACATAACAATGTCAAAGAAGGACTATCCAGACCATAATCTAACACCATTTTATTTAACCACAACATTTGAGAGCAACAGCTAGCGGCAGGAACATACTCTGATTCGGCCGTGGATAGTGAGATACAATTTTGTTTCTTACTTGACCATGAAATCAGATTGTTGCCAAAATAAAAACATCATCCGCTAGTGCTTTTTCTGTCATCGACATCACCTGCCCAATCGGAATCACTATAACCTACAAGATAAGTGTTAGAACTCTTGCAATATTTAACACCAAACGCAATTGTGCCTGAAACATAGCGAATGATACGTCTAACAACTTTAAGGGGAGATTGTTTAGGCTGAGATTGATATCTCGCACAAACACCAACACTAAACATAATGTCAGGACGACTAGCTGTTAAATACAATAAGCTGCCTATCATTCCTCTATACATGGTAGAATCAACATTGCTACCAACATCATCTCTGCTCAACTTTTCAGAAGATCCCATGGGTGTCTTCATTGGTTTAGCATTCTCTAATCCGAAATGCTTGACCAATCCTCTAGCATATTTGCTTTGAGAGATGAAGATTCCATCTTTATCTTGCTTGATTTGTAGACCAAGGAAATAGTTGAGCTCTCCAACCATGCTCATTTCGAATGTGTTGCACATTGAGTCTACAAAATCTTTGAGCAGATTAGTACATGTTGAACCAAAAATAATGTCATCAACATAGATTTGAGCAACAGTAATATGTTTTTGATTCTTCTTGATAAACAATGTTTTATCGACTTGACCTCTTTCAAAACCAAATTGGAGTAAGAATTTGGTCAGTCTAGCATACCATGCTCTAGGGGCTTGTTTAAGATCATACAAAGCCTTTTTGAGTTTAAACACGTGTAATGGATTCTCATGACATTCGAACCCCTTAGGTTGTTCGACATATGCTTCTTCATTGAGAAAACCATTCAAGAAAGCACTTTTAACATCCATTTGATGTAAAGTAAACCCCACATAACATGCAATTGCACATAAAAGACGAATGAATTCAATCCTTGCAACAGGAGCAAATGTTTCGTCAAAATCTACCCCTTCAACTTGGGTGTAGCCTTGAGCTACTAGACGAGCTTTATTTCTGACAACATTGCCAGACTCATCTGTTTTATTTTTGAAAATCCATTTTGTCCCAATCACATTTTTATCTTTAGGGCGTAGAACTAATTCCTATACAATGTTCCTTACGAACTGGTTTAGTTCCTCATGCATAACATTGATCCAAAAATCATCATTAAGTGCATCCTTAATGTTTTTCGGTTCAATATTGGACAGAAAGTAAGTGTTTGACATACAAACATTTAAAGAAGACATGCATACCAGTTTCAGCATTTCTTTGTATTTCTCTGAGTTCTTGCTTCTAGTTTGAACTCCTTCAGATTGCTCACCAATGATTTGTGAATCTGGATGATTCTTCCGAATTCGACTTGGAGGATCCCTTCTTGGTTCATCTTCGGCAGTCACCACCTGATCATCTTCACTGTTTGAAGTGAATGTTGGTGTTGATATTTTGACTGAAGCTTCATTATTCTGTGAAACATTGGCTTTGAAATTCTCAATGGATGTCTTGTTCTCATAATCACTTTCAGCCTGATCACTTGACATTTCATCAGTGTCAATGAGATCAATTACATCATCCTCTTCAGATTTTGAAACAATACATGTGTGGTCATCAAAAACAATGTTAATTGATTTTTGGACTATTTTTGTTCGAAGATTAAGCACACGGTAGGCACGACTGTCAGATGTGTAACCCAAGAAAATCCCTTTGTCGCTTTTGGAATCAAATTTTCCCAGATAATCCCTGTCATTCAGTATGTAACATACACATCCGAACACATGAAAGTACTTCAAATTGGGCTTCTTTCCCTTCAGGAGTTCATACGGTGTCACAGTTCTGCCTGGGCGAAGAATCACTCTATTCCCGATATGACAAGCAGTGTTAACTACTTCAGCCCGTAGCTTCTTGGACAACTGTTGAGCTTGTAACATTGCTCTTGAGTTCGATTTTTTCTCTCAACCACCCCATTTTGTTGAGGTGTCTTCGGAGCAGAAAACTTATGGATGATGCCTCGTTTTTCACAAAACTTTTCAAACATCGAGTTTTCAAATTCGAGCCGATGATCTGTTCGAATGCATTTGATGTTGGACTCATGTTGTCTTGAGACCAGCCTGTAGAACTTCTTGAACATCCTGAAAGCTTCAGATTTTTCTTGTAGAAATTCAGCCCATGTGAATCTCGAAAAATCATCAACTATCACCAGAATGAATCTTTTTCCACTAATGCTTTTGGTGTCAACGGGACCTAAGATGTCCATGTGAATCAGATCGAAGCACTTCGTGGTTTGACAAGCTGAGGAACTTTTGTGTGAAGTTCTTACTTGTTTGCCTTTTTGACATGCACCGCAAAAAACATCGAGATTGATCTTCACAGGTGGAATACCCGGAACAGCATCAGCTTCAATTAGTTTCTTCAAACTTCGAAAGCTGAGATGACCCAGTTTTTGATGTACGAGTTGAGTGTCAACATTGACTGAAAGATTGCATTTTTCGTTCTTGTCAGCATGATAGCAATTATCCAATGCCCGACTTCCGAACATAATGCATTTATTATCGCTATCAAAAACCTCACAGGTGTTCTTATTGAACCTGACATGCATGCCGGCATCACATAGTTGACTTATGCTAATCAGATTTGCTGTTAAATCTTCGACATGAAGCACATTGTGTAACTTGGGAAAGTTCTTGACATTCAAGGTTCATTTTCCTACTATGTTACCTTGTGCTCCTCCACCATAACTAACTTTTCCTTTGCTTGTCGTGGTATAGTCATCGAGAAACTTAGAGTTTCCTGTCATATGCCTAGAGCACCCGCTGTCAAAGTACCACGTACCAGTAATGTTGGCTTTCAAAGATGTGTAGACAACATTACACGAGATCTTTGCCTTCTTTGAACGTTTCTTCTTTTTGGCAGGTTTAGAAGAATTTTCCATGACAATCTTACCTATTGCTATATCATCATGATATTTGAAGTAATAAGGTTTGATGTGTCCAGGCTCTTGGCAATAATGACAGACAAATTTCTTCTCCTTGAACTTGTCACTAACATTCATTTTGACCTTTCAGTCAACATTGACTGGAACATCCTTGGAGCTTTCTCCTTTGACAAACTTGATAGGATTTGAGATAGACATTGTTGAACTTGATATATATCCCAAACCTACTTTTGTGTTCTGTCCCAGTGTCAGAACTTCGTTCAGAGTAGATGTCCCTTGATTGAGTTCTCGAAAGGTTTTCGAAGCATCTTCTACTTCCTTTCTCAATTTGTTCAGCTCAAGATCACTTCTAGTGAGTCGAATCTCAAGGTCTAGTACTCGTTGGTTTAGAGTTTGGTTTTCTGCCACAAGAATCCCAAATTCTTTTGATTGTTCGGTCCATTGGACACAAACTTCATCTACAACCTTGTGCAATTGTTGTAGAGCTACATGGTGGCTGACTTCAGACTTATCTTCTTCCACCTAAGACACTTCAACAGTGTTGCAAAATTCATCCAGCAAAGTCATTTCATACCAGTTAGTGGTATTTGGAGAAATGTTAGAGACTTCTTGTGTAACATTCTCCATAACATTGCTTGGAACATCTGGAGTCACATGATCAAGGCTAGCATCATAGTCATAATCAACACTTTCCATGTCAGTTAAAGCGCCAATCATTTCATCTAAGTCATCATTGACTTTAACAAACAATACAATTTGTTTTTGAGCTTCTTCATCACCGGATTCGTCGCTTAACATGGCAACACTGTAATTTCTTCTTTGCTTCCTTTGGACAGTAGGACATTCATTGGCATAGTGTCCAAAACCAAAACATCCCCTACATTGAACTAAGTCAATGTCCTTTACTGCAACATCTGGAGACTTTGAAGATTTTGTCGATCTAGATGATGTCGACGAGGGAGAATCAAACAATCTCCGTGGTTTGAGGTTTGGGGAACCTTTCTTCATTGACCGAACATGGGTATTGAACTTCTTGCTAAGCAGCGCAACACTCAGGGGTTCATCTTCATTAATCTCCTGAATGTTCTCGAGGAGGTGTTTGATTTCTGATTTTCAAGATTCATCTCAAACGTGAGTAGAATGCTCACTGCTTCACTCAAACTCATGTTTGATACATTGTGAGCTTCTTCAATTGCTGAGATTTTCATGTTGAATCTCTCCGGAAGTGTGCGAAGAAGTTTGCTAACCATGTTTTCATTTGAGATCGGACATTCAAGAGCTGTAGATTCATTTGACACTTCACACAATCGTTCAGTGTACATTGAATTGAAGTTGGAAATGATTCGATCATCATTAGTCCATTGAGTCTCCAGAGTAAGAATGTACACTCTATTTGGTCCTTCCATCCTCGGTGGAGACCATTCTTCAATTACAGCCAACCAAGCCCTCTCATCGATGGACTTGATATACATCTTCATGCGCAATTTCCACATAGCATAATTCTTGCCATTACTATCCAATGCCGGAGGATGGCACTGATTGATCTGAATATCCATCTTTCAGTGAGTCAACAAACCAAGGATCGAATACTTAGTGTGTTAAGTACCGGCTCTGAGTTGCTCAAAGTGTTGTTGCTTGTCTTTGCCTTGGCTTTTCTTTTCTTTCTTAGTGACTGAATATGGGCAGTTCCCTTCTTAGGAATCTAATCAGAGATGAGAACTGGTAGTGTTTCATCACTTGGGAGCTTCAGCAGGTCGTCAAGCATTTTGCTCATTCTTAGAACAAGTCCTACCTTGGACTCAAATTTACCAGATTTCTTTGAGTCAGAGGCCTTGATGACTTGATGCTTGAATTGTTGGAAGACAAATTCTGCCCAGTTTATTTGTCGCCCTTCAGCAAGGTGGATCATAACCTTGTATCTCTCTTGGGTGAGTTGACTCAGGCTTCTAATAGGTCCGAACATCATCTTATTCGTTATATCGAGTAGAACGCCATACTCGGGCTTCATGTCAGTTTTAGCGGTTGTAAAACTGAATTGCTTGTTGCAGGTTAAAGCTTTCCATTCTCTTTGAATTTGATCCCAAAGAGTTAAGCATCCATCATCTATCTATCCTTCTTCCCCCTTTTTGGCATCATCCAAAAGGTGAAATGGATCGCATGTTGGTAGTGACAAGCTTAGCAGGAAGGTGAACGTAGTTTCCATATTGTCATCATGGATTGAGGGAACTTAAGGAATATGCATGGGTGAGGAGAGCCATGCATAAGCTTCTTCAGTTGTCATGAACTGACCTTGAGCAGAGGAGAGAGAGACTTCTTGCTCTCTGAAGTTCATCGAGGCCAAGTTGTTGAAGATCTCATCGGTTGAAGGTATGGGTGGATCATTAATGAAAGGTGTGCATGAGGAGTTGGCCGGTTCATTGTCGGGGAGAAGAGCATCGGCTGGTATGCTTCGCTGGATTCGCTTGATCATCGAATCCATTATCTCTAAAAGCGTTGGTGGTGAGGAGAGCGGATGATTCATCTAGTTTCTACTCCATGTTCCTTTATTGGTCCATGATACGACCCAGACACGAACTAGGACGATAATAATGACGTAGTGGAAGTCTTTTAAGAATCGAAACACGTCAGAATTAAGAAAGATTCAATCCGACACAAAACTACGGCTAATCTAGGCAATTAAAATACCTAGAACTTTGACACAAAATATAACACAAATCCAAGGCTTATATGGCTGAATAGGGACGGATTATAGGCTGGAATTAAGGATAGAAAATCGTGTGTGAAGGTTGGTGAAGAAGGGCTTGGAGAAGATAGGATATGTTAGTGTTTGAATGGACTTACGGATAAATCGAACGGGTGTTGGACTTGGACATGTAGGGGCTGCCGTGAGGATGGACGTTGGTGGATGGTTGATTGCCGTCGATGGTGGTGATGGACGTGAGTTGTTGGTGTAGTGATTCACAACCCGATAGCCTCCTTGAATCTCGAACGTCTTCAAGGTTGAAATCTCCAAGTTGTTCCTCGATAGAGAATACCGGTCAATCCCTCAAGTGAATTGAGCAATACTCTTGGATAAGACTTGTAGTTGCTAGCTCCAAGAATGAATATTTTCGTGTGAAAAGTATTCAAAAGACAAATAGATTTGAGACACAAAATTGAATGCAAAAGCAATTTAATTCAACAATGTCTAAAATAATAACATAACACATGACCCCTATTTATACTACTTAATGGCCAAAAATTGATGTCTAAAGGGGGCCAAAAATCTGATCTAAAAGCAAGTCCAATTGGACTAGGAAATTCCCTAAACTAGAATTCTATTTAAGGTAGTTTCTTCCTTTAATTAAAATTCTAGTCAAACCTATGACTCATCATCATAATGATCGAAAATTACACTCAAATAATTAAATAAAATCTGATCTACTATAGTCTATAATTAAATAAATTAAATACTATAGTCTAGATAAAAATCAACCCTATAATTAAATACTATGGAACCGATTTCTTCACTAAAACCGCACACACATGCACACGGCAATTACATGCACATGCACACATGCACTTGAACTCTTCATCTTCATCTCTTCAAGATTAATACTCCATGGTGTGTTCTTGATCTTCAATAGTTAATAAATTAACTATCTTGGAATTGCTTCTCTTGACATCTTCATCTCCAATCTCGAGCTTTCTTCGAATCAACACTTGCAAGTAAGCTTGCAACTTCTTAGCTCTTGATCTTGTGATTGGTCCTCTAAATTGCAACTCCGGTTCTTCATCATCTTTGTTGTCCATGACATCATCATTCCCCCCCTGCTGAAAAGAATTCATCCTCGAATTTAGATCATCATCTGCATCAAAGGGAGATAAATCAGCAACATTAAACGTTGAAGAACATTTATGCTCACCAGTTAGATCAATGCGGTATGCATTGTCATTGACACGGCTTAAGACGGTGAAAGGACCATCTCCTCTTGGTGACAACTTCGATTTCCTAAGATTAGAAAACCTTCCGGGGCTCAAATGAATCCAAACACGATCACCGGACTGAAATACAACACGTTTGCGACGTGTGTAACGGGCGGCGGCGGTTTGAGTACCTTTGGGCTCGATCCGGGCTCTTACTTTCTCACGCATCTCCTTGATAAGATCTGCTCTCTTCAATCCTTTAACACTTGTTAGATGCTCAATAGGTAAAGGAATCAAATCATTAGGCGTTAGTGGATTAAAACCATAAACAACCTCAAATGGAGACATGTTAGTAGAAGAATGAATAACACGATTGTAAGCAAACTCAGCATAAGATAAACATTCTTCCCATGACTTCACATTATTTTTAATCAATGATCTAAGCAGAGTTCCTAAAGTACGATTCACAACTTCAGTTTGACCATCGGTTTGTGGATGACATGCAGTAGAAAACAATAACTTAGTACCTAGCTTTCCCCAAAGAACGCTCCAAAAATGTCCCAAAAACTTAGAATCCCTATCACTAACAATAGTACGAGGAATTCCATGCAATCTAACAACATGCATAAAGAACAAATTGTCTATTTGAACAGCATCATCAGTTTTCCTACATGCAATGAAATGTGTCATCTTGGAAAACCTGTCAACTACAACAAACACAAAATCTTTACCGGATCTAGATCTAGGCAATCCCAAAATAAAATCCATAGATAAATCAATCCAAGGACTAGATGGAGCAGGTAAACGCGTGTACAAACTAAATGGATGTGAAGTAGATTTAGACTTATGACAAGAAATACATCTACTACACATGCGTTCAACATCACGTTTCATATACGGCCAAAAGAAATGCTCATGCAACAAGGATAATGTCTTATGCACACCAAAATGTCCCATTAATCCTCCTGCATGCGATTCATAAACAAGTAGCTCACGCATAGAACAAGTAGGAATGCACAACTTAGATTCTCTAAACAAAAACCCATCATGCACATAAAATCCATCATAAGACCTAGTAGAATTCGAACACTTAGCATAAATAGGGCTGAAATAATCGTCACTACATACAAGGATTTAATAGACTCAAAACCAAGCATCTTAGCATGCATTGAGTTAAGCAATGTGTACCTTCAAGAGAGGACGTCCGCGACGACGTTGTCTTCTCCTTTCTTGTACTTGATGACGTATGGAAACGACTCGATGAATTTGACCCATCTCGCATAACGCTTGTTCAAGTTGCTTTGACCTTTCAAGTGCTTCAAGCTCTCATGATCCGTGTGAATGACGAACTCTTTAGGCCACAAGTAGTGCTGCCATGTATCCAATGCACGCTTTAAAGCGTATAGCTCTTTATCGTACGTCGAATAACGCAAACTGGCGCCATTGAGTTTCTCACTGAAGTAAGCTACGGGATGTTTTTCTTGCATCAAAACAGCACCAATACCTATCCCGGAGGCATCACACTCGATCTCAAAAGTTTTGGAAAAATCAGGTAAACACAAAACATGAGCAGAACACAATAAAGACTTCAAAGTATTAAACACATGCTCTTGTTGCTAACCTCATTCAAACTTGCGATCCTTCTTACTTAGCTCAGTAAGAGGCGCGGCAATGCTAGAGATATCGCGCACAAAGCAATGAAAAAATCCGGCAAGGCCGTGAAAGGATCGGACTTCAGACGCGGTTTTGGGCGTTAGCCATTCCTCAATCGCCTTGATTTTGGAACGATCAACCTCAATACCTCTACAACTCACAACAAAGCCTAAGAATACTACTTCATTCAAGTAAAAAGAACACTTAGACATGTTGCTATACAATCGAGCATTTCTCAAAAGCATAAATACGCGCCTAAGGTGATCTAGGTGCGCATGTGCATTGTGAATGTATATCAGGATATCATCAAAGTAAACAAATACATATGTCCCAATAACATCACGCGAAACATGGTTCATCTATCTCATAAATGTGCTCGGTGCATTTGTGAGATCAAAAGGTATAACCAACCATTTATATAAACCATGCTTAGTCTTAAAAGCTGTTTTCCATTCATCTCCTTCATGCATGCGAACTTGAAAATAACCAGACCTTAAATCAATTTTAGAAAAGATTTTTGATCCACTTAATTCATCTAGCATATCATCAAGTCTAGGAATAGGAAAATGATACTTAACTGTTATCTTGTTGATGGCTCTGCAATCCATGCACATTCTCCATTCATTGTTCTTCTTGGGCACTAGAATCACTGGAACTGCACATGGGCTCATCGAATCTCTAATTTCCTTCTTCTCCAATAGCTCCTTACCTTGACGGTCTATCTCCTTAGTCTCTTCAGGCGACGTGCGGTAAGCTGGTCGATTCGGCAACACAGCTCTAGGCACGAAATCAATCTGGTGCTCGATCCCACGAACTGGAGGTAATCCACTTGGAATCTCGTCCGGAAATACATCCTCGAACTCCTTCATAAGTGGCTGCACATCACTAGGCAAAGAAACATCGTTAGTAGCACTGTTCTTACAAGTTAAAAGAACTAAAGGCAAACCTGCTTTAATAGCTTTCTCAACGCCTTTAATTGTGCAAAACAGGGCTTGATTCTTCTCTTGTGACATAGGGGCTGAAATCACGCCTTTTCCATATGTAATGGAGCTGGAATGAGGTGTGGAAGGGGCTGCAATGGTTGTGGAAGAAGTAGGGGACGGCGGTGAAGAGGATTCGGCTGTGAGGGGGCTGTCCGCGGTGGTAGCTCGGACGGCAGCTGCGGCGGTCTTCTCACGCTCCTCTTTAAACCTTGCTCGCATTATTTCTTGCTCTTCTTGAACGGATTTGGGTGTCAACTGCTTTAGGATGGTGGTTCGACCGTCTTTCTTTACTGTGTAGGTGTTCGTGAGTCCGTCGTGTACAGCTTGTCTATCGAATTGCCATGGTCTCCCTAAAAGTATATGTGCTGCATCCATAGGAATAAAATCGCATAATACAGTGTTAGAATAACGACCAATGGAAAAGGATACATGTACCTGACCGGTTACACGAACTGTGCCTCTTTCGGTAAGCCATTGCAAACGGTATGGATTTGGATGCTTCACAGTGGAAAGTCCAAGTTTGTGGACTGCGTACTGGCTTACTGCATTGATAACACTCCCACTATCAACGATCATCTCGCAAGTCTTTCCTTGAACAGTAACTTTCGTATAGAAGATGTTCTCTCGCTGCGATTGTTGCTCTTCTTCTCGGTTTATGTTCAGACTGCGGATAGAAACCAAACTGACATGAAGATTCTCGGGTTCTTCTTCTTCAAACTCATCTTGGGCATCTGCTTCAGGTGAAGGGTCGGCCTTGGGTGGTTCATCATCTTCACTGGCTGATTCGAGCTCATTCTGATCTGTGATGAATAGAACTCGTCGGTTTGGGCACTGATTCTGAAAATGGCCCCAACCTTGGCATTTATGGTATTGAACATCTCGGGCTCGACTAGGGGTCCTTGGTGTAGACTCGGGTCTACGGCTTGATTGCGGTGTTGAATGGTCGAAACGGCGTTCCGGAGGTCCGGATTGACCACGGGGTCGAGTAGAATCAACAGAAGGATTAGAAGGTGATGTGGAAGGTGTACCTTTACTCCAAGATTAGCGAGTAGGGGCTGAACCTTGGCTGTATCGATGGCGGCCTTCTCGCAACTGCTTTTCCACAATTGATGCGTACTGCACCATTCTCTCTATGTTCGTGAATTCTTTGAGCTCCACTTCACATGCAATATCGGGATTCATACCTTCAATGTACCGAATAATGGTAGCATTTAAGGTCTCTTCTTTCCCAACTCGATTCAAGACAGTCTCGAGCTCTTTATGGTACTCTTCAATCGAACGGGTTCCTTGCTTGATCTGGTTGAGCTTCTTCTCAAACTCTTTTTCATAGTGGACTGGAATGAAATGTCCATGCATGAATCCTTTCATTTCTTCTCAATTAGCGATGGGTGGATTGCGATTTCTGCGCCTTCTTTCTTGTTGCATCTCCCACCAAGTGGCTGCGTAGCCTCTGAACTCCAAACAAGCTAATTGCACCTTTTTAGCTTCTGAGAAGTCGTAGCACGCGAAAATCTTCTCTACCTTACATTCCCAATCTAGGTAGATATCAGGATCGTGAAGGCCTTCAAACTCTGGAATGCTCGTTTTGATGTTGTTGAGCATTCGGTCTTCATTATAGTCATCATGACTATTTCCTCATCTCGGGCGACGGCCTTGGTCGAACTCTTCAGTATTCTCGTCAAAGTACTCCTCTTCAGGCTCGTTTTGACGCTCATTGCGTCTAGCAGGTCCTCGAACAGCTCGTTTTCACTCTTGATTTTACCACTCGTGTTTGCACTCAAAGTGTATGGTGAAGTGTGTGTGTCGTGTATAATGAATGATGAGTAGTAGAACTCTTGTCGAATGTCGAGGGTACGGATGAATTGCACGAAGGTATAGACGAGTATCACTATCTAGGATCAATGGATGAGATGGTATGATGATGTGTAGGAGGCGTGTGGCTTATGTGGCAAAGGGGTGAGGACGTGTGGGGTAGGTGGGATCGAGTAGGGTAGGGTAGCTTAGGGTTAGATGGATCCCTAAGTGTAGAAGGGAAGATGTAGGAAGGAAAAGGAAAGAAAGAATAGGTTATTTGGAAAGTGTTACACAATTGTGACACAATTCTAAATATCCTAATTGGACTAGACTCTAAAAGGAATGAACCAAAATTAAAATACAAGTCAAAGGAAACTACCAAAAAGAATTAAAACTTGGAAGGAAAGTTCCAAAAATAAAACAAGACTCTAAAGGAAGTTACCAACTAAGGAATTGTCCTAGAAGGAAACTACCAAAATTAAAATAGAACTTAGAAGGAAAGTTCCAAAAATAAAATAGACTCACAAGGTAACTACCAAATAAAATGAAATACTAAAAGGAAATTACCAAAATTAATCAAGACTCAATTGGTAACACAATGAATATACCTCTTTTTTCTTTTTTTTTTGAATTTTCGTATTTTCTTCTCTTTTATCCGATTTTTTTTTTCGGTCTTTTGTTTTTTTACCGTTTTTTTATTTTTTTTTAATGAGCAACTATGCTATTACAACTCAATAAAATAAAATTAAAATAACAAGACACGTAGGATAAAAATGACACCTCGGATTGAACCACGACCAGCAGAGCTGACGTGGCTCTGATGCCAAATTTATGATACGACCCAGACACGAACTAGGACGATAATAACGACGTAGCGGAAGACTTTTAAGAATCGAAACACGTCAGAATTAAGAAGGATTCAATCCGATACAAAACTACGGCTAATGTAGGCAATTAAAATACCTAGAACTTTGACACAATATATAACACAAATCCAAGGCTTATATGGCTGAATCGGGACGGATTATAGGCTGGAATTAAGGGTAGAAAATCGTGTGTGAAGGTTGGTGAACAAGGGCTTGGAGAAGATATGATATGTTAGTGCTTGAATGGACTTACGGATAAATCGAACGGGTGTTGGACTTGGACGTGTAGGGGCTGCCGTGAGGATGGACGTTGGTGGATGGTTGATTGTCGTCGATGGTGGTGATGGACGTGAGTTGTTGGTGTAGTGATTCACAACCCGATAGCCTCCTTGAATCTCGAACGTCTTCAAGGTTGAAATCTCCAAGTTGTTCCTCCATAGCGAATACCGGTCAATCCCTCAAGTGAATTGAGCAATACCCTTGGATAAGACTTGTAGTTGCTAGCTCCAAGAATGAATATTTTCGTGTGAAAAGTATTCAAAAGACAAATAGATTTGAGACACAAAATTGAATGCAAAAGCAATTTAATTCAACAATGTCTAAAATAATAACATAACACATGACCCCTATTTATACTACTTAATGGCCGAAAATTGATATCTAAAGGGGGCCGAAAATCTGATCTAAAAGCAAGTCCAATTGGACTAGGAAATTCCCTAAACTAGAATTCTATTTAAGGTAGTTTCTTCCCTTAATTAAAATTCTAGTCACACCTATGACTCATCATCATAATGATCGAAAATTACACTCAAATAATTAAATAAAATATGATCTACTATATTCTATAATTAAATACTATAGTCTAGATAAAAATCAACCCCATAATTAAATACTATGGAACCGATTTCTTCACTAAAACCGCACACACATGCACACGCCAATTACATGCACATGCACACATGCACTTGAACTCTTAATCTTCATCTCTTCAAGATTAATACTCCATGGTGTGTTCTTGATCTTCAATAGTTGATAAATTAACTATCTTGGAATTGCTTCTCTTGACTTCTTCATCTCCAATCTCGAGCTTTCTTCAAATCAACACTTGCAAGTAAGCTTGCAACTTCTTAGCTCTTGATCTTGTGATTGGTCCTCTAAATTGCAACTCCGGTTCTTCATCATATTTGTTGCCCATGGCTTCATCAGTCCAGAAAGTGGAGCCACGGGTGCGGATGAGGTGGAACATTGTTGACTCATCCAGTTGAAATCGCCATATGTGGTACTGCAGGTACTGCCGCAGTTGGTCGAAGAAAGAGGAGTCTGTGTCCTCAACAAGACCGAAACAGCTTTTCAGCTGATGGTCGAGAACTGCTTTAAACTCAACCTCCATGGAGTCACGTTGGACTAACGGTATAGGTTGGGAGCTGGCTGATATTGTAGGTCGATCACTCAGCCTTGAAAGAGGTTCGCTCTCAATCATCTGCTCTCTTTCGTCAGATGAGCTGACGGGTGCCTCCTAAGGTGCCTTTCCATGACCTGAGTTGGAAGGCCCTTGTCGACGTGAATGCTTCAGGATCAGATGATAGTAGATAGTGTGGAACATGTCCTTTCTTTTGAGTGGTTCGCCAGTTGGGATGACCTCATCAAACTGGTTTTGAATGATATGGCTTATGCGACTCATAAACCCGATCTTCTCGTGAAATGAGCCAGTTGATGGGTCATAGGCTGCTCGCTCTACATTAGCTCATAGTTGAGCAAGGATGAAAGAGGCCCAGTCGGCTTTACATCCAAAGTAGAGAGTGGCTGTGAGATGGGCTTTGATGTCCGAGAATTAGACTGTCTCAAAGTTGCCATGTAGAATATGGCCGATGATATCTAAGAGTTTGAGGATATCATTGGGCATACTCTCTTTCAATCTGTGGGAACAGTCATGGTGGCGAATGTGAGGAAGCTTCCAAGTATCCCATAGTGCGTATTTGTAGGGCAGTTGTAGGGTTATGACATCTGGACCGTCGCCTGGAAGATGAAGGGTAGACATCATCGTCGCTTTCGTTACTGTGATCGTCTTGCTCCGGACAGTAGAAATGATGTTGTCACCGGAGATTGTTGCGTTGTAGTAGAATTCCACAACATGGGAAGGTAAGTGCTTGAGTGGCACGATCGTCAAAAATGGTAGCAGGCCAGTTGCCTCCAATGGCCTATAGATGCTTTGAAATGTGTCTGTGCCGAGATGTGCATTAAGATACTCTAGACTTAGAGTCTTATCTTTCTTCAGCTTCTTAATAAGTAGATTTGCATCTACCGTCTGAAATGGGGGCTTCATATCTGCAAAAAAGATGTTGTTTTAGTTTAGATAGCAAGTGTTTTTGAGGAGAGAGAGAAGACTTGCAGATGATCAAAGCAAAAGAGAGAGAAAGGGCTTGCAGATAATCGGAGCCTTCATCTCTGTGCACATATTTATTTAGCTTTGCATGCAAGAATCGAGGGCACTCGATGGTTTTTCTTAGCTGATCAGCCATCCGATTTGATGGAGGATTAGTTGAATTAATGATTCTTACATCTCAGCCGTTTGATGAAGAAGTAACTTTATGATCTTGTGGCTGAGACGTAGTGACTCTGAAAATGCGGTAGTTGCCATAAATAGCAAAATATTTTCTACAGATCTTGCTATTTATATCTTAGTAAAAAAATATTTTCATTTTCAATTTTGAAGAGTTGATTTAATATCAATGCAGAGATATTAATGGCAACATTGTGAGATAGAACCCTATTTTCAAATTGTAACTGTTGAGTATAATATAATAAATTTCATAATCGCAACGGTAAGAATGTAATTATGATAAGCTTTGAAAAATTAAAAAAAACTTATCTGGATTCAATTGGGATACAGTCTAACTGATTGACTGCTTCGGCGGTTGAATGATCAGTTGAGTCTCGGTTCTCAGTTGTTGCTCATGAGCTAGCTGAAGTTGAAGCTGTAACTGAACTGAATTGATCAGTTGGCTTGATCAGTTGCTTGGCTCTCAGTAGACAGTTTTCGCTTCTTGAAGGGCCTAGCCGAAGTCTTTGGCAGTTCAGGCCTTGCAGTCCTCAGGGCTTGGTTAAGGTGAAGCTGGATAGCAACTGACGAGTTTTTCATCATTTGACTAAGGGATTGTGAAGTTCCCTTTGGCGATGATCGAAACTGATCATTTTTCATAGACAATTGCATGCCTTTTAAGCTAGATGTCAGTAGTGGAGTGACATAGCTCTTGGATATGAGGCTTGGTGATGTGGTAGTGTCTTTATCATCACTATCGTTCTCGTGAGAACGCCTTGGATTCTTCTGGGTAGCCACAGCTTTAGTTTGTGATAGATGTGGTTCTATCCTTTCGACGACCGGTGGAGTTTGTCATAGTGGCTCAGTTGACTGACTTGATAGATTATCAAAGTTCAGTTTTCAACAAAGGGAGCCAGTCGGGCAGTTGACTGGTTAATCTGCAGTTCCAACTGCTTGAGGCACGACGTTGGTCTTGATTCCTACTAATACGGCTGTTGCTGGAATCTTGTTAACAAGCCGGTGATTCATGATATGCTGGACTTACACAATGGTTGGAGGGAATGGATTTGACGATCCTATTCATTTAATGCTCCGTGTTTCTTCACGTTGCCAGTAGCTCATGCCATGAAAGGCAGTTAGCAGAAAGTGAGACTGGATAGACATAGAATGTCTCCAGTTATACCAATAGAAGTACCGGTGGAGTTGTTTGAACAACTCTTGATTACGTTATGTAATAAAGGCAAAGTGAGTGAGAAGGAGATTGGTCACTTCCTTTTGTGCACCTTTGACTGCATACTCACCACTATAAAAAGTGCGAATATTCTCTTCAGTCAGCTGGAGAGGAAGGCATGTACTTCTGAAGTAGTCCACTCCGTAGTTTGGATGAGGGATTCCAATAAATGGAATAAGCTCATCTGGATCAGATCAAACCTGGAAGTTAACTGGTGATCCGTTCTTTGATTTTGGAGATTGAACGGTGTTGGCAGTTGAGTTGCTCGAAGAGGGGTTGCTTGTCTTGGACTTGGCATTTCTCTTTTTCCTTAGTGATTGAAGATGAGCAGTTCCTTTCTTGGGAATCCAGTTAGAGATAAGAACTGGTAGAGACTCATCATTTGGAAGCTTCAGCAGGTGTTCAAGAATTTTACTCATTCTTAGAACAAGTCCAACCTTGGACTCAAATTTACCAGAGCTCTTTGAGTCAGAGGCCTTGATGACTTGATGCTTGAATTGTTGGAAGAGAAATTCTGCCCAGTTTGTTTGTAGCCTTTCACCAAGGTGAATCATAACCTTGTATCTCTCTTGGGTGAGTTGACTTAAGCTTCCAATGGCCTTGAACATCATCTTGTTCGTTATGTCAAGTAGAACTCCATACTCGGGCTTCAGGTCAGTTTTAGCGGTTGTAAAACTGAATTTTTTTTCGCAGGTTGAAGCTTTCCATTTTCTCCAGTATAACTCTGCAGATTCCTTTAGATCTTGAACGAATGAACCTTCTTGTCGGAGTTGGAACACTTCTCCAATTGTTCTTTCAGTGATTTGAAGTGGTCGTCCTTGAATCACTGATGACATTGTCTTTCCATCTACAGATAATTTTGCTTGAAGCAAAAATTCACTTACAAACTTTTGTCTAAAGAACTTTGGTGGTGTTTCCAGGTAGTAGAGAATTTCTGTCTTATGAAGATTTGATAGAAGAATTGGGTTGTTTGATTCACTTAGAATCAATTGAAATTTCTTCCTATCAAGAAATTTATCTCTCATAAGTTGTTATTTGAGGGAATTTGAAGATCTGGATAATTGGGCCATCTTTGAGGTTGGCTAAGATTTTGGGAATTTGAGATCTTTTGAGAGAGAGTTTTTGAGATTGTAGAGGGAGGAGGCTTTTTGAGAGGTTTGAAAGTGAGGGGCTTTTTATGAGTGTTTTGGACAGGCTTATAGATCGGATGGTTGGAATGGTACTAGCCTCTGGTCTCTTTTGGTCGTTGGCAATTAATAACTTTCACACGTGTCATTGTTTTGCAACGGTTAAAATTTCAAAATAAATGTGAGGCTTAACATTTATTTGAAATAGAAAATATACTTTCATAAATATATCAAAAGATATAATTACAAACTGATTAACAAGAAGTACACTTAGGGCTTTTCTAATCAGGTTTAACTGGATCAGACACTTAGTCCTTCTTGTGATCAGTTTTTCTTCTCTTGGCCAGCGGTTCAGTGAGGTCCTCTTCTTCATCCTCATCACTGCTTTCTGACTCAGTTTCAGCTGACTGGAGCCTTGGATGGGCTTGCAGCTGCTTGATCTGCTTAGTGTGCAGTTTAACCTGTTGCTGCAGGGATTGGATCAGCTCTTCCAAATAAGACAGGAGCTGGACTATTGAACTGCTTGGCTGAGCGTTGAACTGAGTTGCTCTAGAGTCCACTTCCTCTCCTACTTCAGTTCCAACAAGTTCCTCGCAAGGAACTGTATGGGATATTTCATCTGCTTCCACACTTGCTTGGTAGACAAGTTGATCATTTCTTTGACCCGTCTGATCAACTGACTTGTCTGTAAGAGCTGGCTCTGGATCAGCTAGAAGAATAGATGATGTGATTCATTTCTCGGTAGTTGGATCTTGTGAGGTAGCTGTCTGGGTTTCAGCTGCCTTTTCAAATTGATGAATCTTCTAAGCTGATTCTTCTGACTCTTCAGAAATAATGTTGATTTCAACTTCAACTTCGTGAGGAGGTTTCTCAGGGTGAAGTTCTCTCATCACCTCATCAATGATATCATCCTCTGAGTTATATATTTGATCGCTCACGATAGTTGATGGTTGTCTAGTTTGATGGCTTTGTGATTTCTTCCTTAATTGATTGAATAGCCATTTGTGTTGAACATGGGGGTGCGACCATCTTTCTCGTTCCATTTCTATAGTGACGACTGGCATTGTTAATCTTTAAATCTTGCACAGTTCATCAAACACATCTTTCATCGATCCTTCAACTGGGTTTGACCACTCTTTCCTCAGTTGTAGCTGCCTTATAAGGTGTTTGCCCTTAGTGATACTTGCGTTTTCACTGTCTGTCCACCATAGGCTCCATTCTTCCTCTCGCCTCCAGAAACTCATCACATGGAATGCGAACAATGAGAGGAAAGGTTCTGACTGATATACATGTCTCCACAAAAACCAGTATATGTACCTGGTCAAGATGTGATAGAGCTCCTCATGACCAGTTAGTTCATGGGCATAGTGTTGAGCCATATACTTTTGTGTGGTTTCTTCAGCCCATTTCTTCACGGACTCTCCTTGTGAGTAGGCTCTTATATTTCCTTCAACTTGGGCCATTGGTAGGCATGTCATTTGGAAGTAATCAGCTCCAGCTCCATTGTGAGGAATCCCTCTTGCAGGGATGATATCTTCTGGATTTTCACATGGAGCTGTATCTTCAACAGTTAAATTTGGTGGGATTGTTGGATCTTGTATAGGACTTGATTCTTTTCTCTTTCTGGACTGAGAAAGTACGATTCTTCTCCTTTTTGGTTGACCAGCTTGCTTCTTCTTTGGAGCTAGTCTGACAGCTGCTTGCCTAGCTGATTGTCTGATGATGTCAGTGCTGGTGGCAGCTGAGCTTTGTTACCTGAATCTCTGAGCTATAGGGAAGTCATCATCAGAGTCATCAGTAACTGGCTTCTTTCTCTTACCTTCAGCTGCAGGCTTCTTTCTCTTTGGTTGGTTAGTTTGCTCAGGATCAAGCTCCACAATTTTGAGAGGTTTCGAAATGAAGTCATTACTGACTATCGTTTTGAACTCTGTTTTATGAGCCATCCAGGGAAACTGTTTCTCCAGAATGATGCTGACCCGACTGATATATCTAATTCGTTAAGGGAATTTCTCACCGTCCCAGCTTCTCTCAATGATATCCACATATCTCTTCAGTTGTTCAAAGAAATATTGTGCCCAGTTGATCTCTATTCGGTTGTAGATGGCAGCGCAAATTTTGTACTTCGTTGCTGACATTTCAGACTGACTGCCGGTTGTTCCTACCATTATCTTTGAGGCGATGTCAGCGAGCACCTGAAATTCATCTTGCAGTTTTGAGATGAGATGATTGCTCTTATATGGTTGAGTTTCGCCTTCGTTTTTCCAGAAATCATAAGCTTCCTCGAAATTGACTTGAATGTCTTCCAGCTTGAGTCCGTTGTTGGGTAGATCGAACATGTTGCTCAGAGACTCAGCTGTCACGATAATAACTTGTCCTCTTACTTCTGATCTGATTTCTTTGGGATTTGAAGATCCATTTGAATTTAGGAAAAATTTAGCAACTGGTTCTGTGTAAATTTGTTCTGTAAATACCTCCAGGAACTTCTTCAGCTTGTCCTGAGAAAGCTTTTCGATAATCATTCTGTTGAGAGGGGAAGCTTTACAGGCTTGAAGGAATCCGGCTGGATTGAAAAACTTATCTCTGTCGAGTTTTTCACAGAATACTGTAGAATCTTCTCCAGACTGATGGAAATTGAATCTTCTGCGAGTTGGGTTTTGAGCCATAATTCTTTGAAGAGAGATTAATTTGAGAGGCTGAGGAATTGATCTTTTAGGGCTGAAGGGTTTTTGTTTTTGACGAGAGATAGATAGAAAAAGATAGATCTTCAGTAAAAATTGGGAAGCTTATCTCTAGTATTCAGCCACCTTATTTATATAGGAGATTGGGCTCATCCAACGGTTGTGTCACTTCATATTCCTAATTTCAACGGCCAGATTAAAACAATCGACCCGTCGATTGACATTTCGACTCTATCCGTTGGGGATAAATGAAGGAGAAGAGAGAAAGCTCTATAGTAATATTTGAGTGACACGTGTTTTTACCATTTTCACTATTGAAATTTTTAAACTTATCTTTGGCTTTGAAATTTTTAAACTTATCAATAGCAGCTTCTCCTTGGCTTGAAACTGATTACGTCATCAGTTGGCTTTGACTATAACTGATGATCTTTCTGTTGATCAGTTCCAACTGAGATGTCTTCTCATTAGTTCTGAACTTGTCTTGACTGTATGGAGCTTCATTCAGCTGCTTCTCAGTTCAGCTGGTTTCCTTCAGCTGGTCTATCTCCTTTTGAGTTGATTCCAGTTCCTATGGTTTCTTCATTACTTTGATATATTTGCAGCGGTTATGTTCTGCACAGCTGACTGGATCATCAGTTTGAGCGATTGAACTGATGATTTAGTTGAGCTCATGAGGTAAACTGATCATCTCCTGTTAACTTTTCTCTCTACCGCTTCTTGATTTTACTTCAAACTGATGGCTCATGTGTCCAACTAATCAGTTTCTCACCTTCTCAGTTCCTCTTTTCAGCTGGAATGTATTCATGATCTTTTTCTCCCAGTTGATCATCTTCATTCTATGATGCTAGCTCAAGTAGTCCCAGCTGTATGCATAGCTCCATAAACCTTGCTTCAGGTAATGATTTGGTGAAGATGTCTGCTTTTCCATGTTGACATATTTGATGCATATGTCTTTCTTCTCGATGTGATCTCTGATGAAGTGATGTCTTATATCAATGTGCTTGGTTCTTGAATGTAGAACTGGATTTCGAAATATTGCAATTGCACTGTTGTTGTCACAGAAGATAGGGACTTCTTCAGTTTCAACTTTATAATCCTTCAACTATTGCTTCATCCAGAGTATCTGAGCACAGCAGCTTCTAGCAGCTACATATTCTGCTTCAGTTGTTGACATGGCAACTGAGTGTTGCTTCTTGTTAAACCAGGATATCAGTTTGCTTCCAAGAAACTGACATGTTCCACTGGTACTCTTTCTGTCGATTTTGCATCCACCAAAGTCTGAGTCTGAATAACCGATTAGACTAAAACCTGTCATCTCTGGGATACCATGGTCCAAGATTTATGGTTCCTTTGAGATATTTCATAATCCTCTTAGCTGCTTCAAGGTGGCTTTTCTTTGGATTGGCTTGGAATCATGTGCATAGACCGACTGAATAAGAGATGTCTGGCCAGTTAGCTGTTAAGTAAAGTAGAGACCCAATGATTCCTCTGTAATATGTTTGGCTAACTGATTCTCCTTCTTCGTCGAGAGTTAGCTGAACTAATGTGTTCATAGAAATCTTGAGAGTTTTTCCTTTGCTTACTCCAAACTACTTTACTAGCTCCTTGGTGTACTTCGTCTGGCTGATAAAGATCCCATCTTTCAGCTGCTTCACTTGGAGTCCTAGGAAGAATGTCATTTCTCCCATCATGCTCATCTTAAATTCGTTTTGCATTAGTTGAGCGAATCGGGTGCATAGATCTTTGCTTTTTGATCTAAAAATTATGCCATCCACATAAATTTGAACCATTAAGATCTCAGTTGATCGTTCTATTCGAAATAGAGTTCGATCAATGACTCCCTTTTGAAACCCATTTTTTAACAAAATTGTTGTGAGAGTTTCATACCATGATCTAGGAGCTTGTTTTAATCCACAGAGGGCTTTCTTCAGTTTGAAGACCTGATCGCCAATTTCAAAGCCTGGCGGTTGCTCGACATACACGTCCTTCTTGAGCATTCTTTGAAGAAAAACACTCTTGACATCATTTGGTAGACTGTGAAATTGAAGTAAGCTGCATAGGCTAGGAACAATCTGATGGCTTCCAATCTTGCAACTGGTGCGAATGTCTCATCAAAGTCAATCCCTTCACTTTGTTAGTATCCTTTGGCTACCGGTCTAGCCTTGTTCCTTGTGATCACTCCTTGTTCATCTAGTTTGTTACGAAAAATCCATTTTGTACAAATGACCTTCTGGGTCTTTGGTCTATCAACAAGAAACCATACGTCATTTCTTGTGAACTGATTCAGTTCTTCTTGTATGGCCATGATCCAGTTTGAATCGGCTAAGGCTTCCTTGACGTTTGCTGGTTCAGTTTGAGATATGAAGTATGTGAATAATGCATGCTCAGTTGAACTTCTGGTTTGGACTCGACTTCTTGGATCACTAACTATCCTGTCTGTTGGGTGGCTTCAAAGCCATTTGGGCAAGATAGCTTTAGCTGGTTCTTCTATAGTGACGTCATCAGTCGCCCTTTCATCAGTTGGTTCCGCATTTTCGTCAGTTCTTCCCCTGTTTCAGTTGTGGGGTTTATGGTCTCAGCACGATTTGTGTCTTCATTGACCAAATTGTTCTCAATTGGTTTAGTACCAGTTTCATTGCCTTCTTCTAGTGAAACTACAAGCTGTTCTGGAACAATGTGATCCACATAGTCCTGCGAGTTCTCAGTTTCACTAGGTAGTTCTTGAACTGATGTATCTGTTCTTTCTTTGTTCCTATACTCATTAGCAAATTCAGCAAATACCACATGACATGTTATTTTCACAACAAGAGTTCATTTATTGAACACTCTGTAAGCTTGTGCATGAGAAGAGCTATATCCAAGAAATATTCCCTCATCAGCTTTAGCACTAAAAGCTTTTCATTGAGTCTTGCCATTGTTGTGAATATAACATTTACATCCAAATATTTTAAAATATGAGATAGAAGGCTTACGACCTTTATACAGCTCATAAGGTGTTTTGTCATGGACTGCTACAATAGCAATTTGATTTTGAGTATGGCAAGCTGTGTTGACTGCTTCAGCCCAGTAACTTTCAGCTATGTTGGCATCAGCTATCATTGCTCGAGCTGCTTCTTTGAATGTACGGTTACGCCGTTCGGCTATACCATTTTGTTGTGGAGTTCTTGCAGCTGAGTGTTCATGAGTAATTCCAAGCTGGTTGAGAAAGCTGATCATTTGTTGATTCACAAATTCAGTTCCATTATAGGAGCGAATCCTTATAACTGATCTTTCCTTTTCAGTTTGTAGCCTTCTGATCAGCGTTGTTAGCTTGTCATAAGTTTCATCTTTGCTCCTCAAGAATTCCACCCATGTATATCTTGAGAAATCATCAACTACTATGAGAGTGAATCTTTTGCCCTTTGGAGTTTGTGGTCTAACTGGACCAAACAAATCCATATGTAGCAGTTGGAGACAATCAGTTGTTCCTGGTGGGTGACTCTTATTCTTAAATGATGATTTTCACCTGCTTCCCTTTTTGACATGGCCCACATACACCTGTTTTCTTGTATATTTCCTTGGGAAGCACCTCAACTAGCTCTTTCTTGACTAGATAGTGGATTGTTTTGAAGTTGAGGTGGTTCAGTCGTCGATGTCATAGCCAGCTTGCTTCAGCTGATCCTTTTGAAAGGAAGCAAGCTTTTGAGTGGCCGGTTGACCAGTTAACAATGTACATGTTGCCTCTTCTTATGCCAGTGAGAAGAATTACTCCAGCTAACTTGTCTCTTATGCTGTAGGAGTCTTTAGTGAAGTCAACTGAGTATCCATTGTCGCACAGCTGGCTAATGCTAAGTAGTTTGTGCTTTAGTCCATCCACATAGGAGACTCCATTTACTACTACTTTTCCCTTGACTACGAACCCTTCTCCAATGGTTCGGCTTTTGGAGTTGTCTCCAAATGTGACAAGTGGACCCTTGAGTTTTTCATAACCGTTGAGTTCTTCTCTGTCTCCGGTCATGTGCTTGGAGCACCCGCTATCTAGATACCAAATGTCTTTGGTTTTCTTCGTAGATAGGATGCTCTTGTCCTGCAAAAACAAGGATTAGCATTTAGGGACCCATTTTATATCGGGTCTTTGTTGATTCATCAAGCTTTTTGGAATCCAAACTTGCCAAACTTTTGGCTTCTTATCATTCAGAGATCCAACTGACTTGGATCGCCTGATCAGTTTAGATTTTCTCTCAACTCTTCTATTCTGATTTGAATCAGTTGAGTGGTACCTGCGTTGAGAGTTAGTTGGATAAAACAATTCAACTAAAATGCTTTGGTCTTGAGACCTTTGAGTTCTGTAATCAGACCAGTGTTTTGTATGTTTCCAGTTTATTAGAATGGACCTTTTTAGCTCATTACGGGAATCTAGGTACTCATTATAATGATGGTAGGGTTCAAACAAATTTCTTTGATCTCTTCTATAGGTGTTCTGATTGAAGTTCTTGGTAGGATAGACTTGAGATCCAAACTAATTTTTCTTCCTAAAGAGGGCTGATCTATCAGTTTGTCTTGGGGACATTCTTTGTTGATATGATAGTCTTTGTTGAACTGGAGGCTTTGAACGAGTGGATTGGCTTAAGTGAACTGATGGTCGTGGCTGGAAATTGGGCTTCAGTTGGCTTGGTGTTTTTGTTTGGTAAAACTGACCAAATTGTCTAGGCTGAGTTTGAGGATTTTTCAATATTCCTTTTCCTTTGATTGACTTAGCTCGCTGATCATGAGATCTAGTGAACCCTTTTAGGATTCCCTTATCACTGGGTTGGGCAACTGCTTTTCCCTTTTCTAGAGCAGTGGACTTGCTATATCCTAGCCCTGAGCTGCTAGTTCCAGTTCTTTGATGATTTCATATCTTATCTAAGGTTTGAGATACCTTTTTGAACTTCAGAGTTACTTTTTCTCTTTCATGGATCTCTTGTTTGAGTTTTTGATTTTCAGCCTCTAGATCAGCAGTTCTCAATTTCAATTTCTCAAATTCTGTAAACTGAGACTCAAGATAATTCAATATTTCATGATTAATGCTCAGTTTTCAAACCTTATTTCTTAGTTCATCATTTTCATCTCTAAGTTCAATATCCAAGCAGGATATTGAAGCTAATTAGTCTTCTAGCATTATAAGTTTCCTATCAAGTTCATTACTAGAGACAGTTGCTTCATTTATATGATAAAAAGAGATTTGTGAATCAGCTGTACTAACCTCTTCATCATTGTCAGCCATGAGGCAGAATAGCGCTTCATCATCTGAGCTGTAGCCGTCAGAATCAATTCCAGAAGGATAGTCTGAATCATCTAGCATGGCATTCTCAAGGTTTGCAACTATTTCTTTTCTTTTGAAGAAGTTTCTCCTCACCTTGGCTTTCTTGTCTTCATGGAGTTCTGGACATTCAAATCTATAATGTCCTTCTTTATGGCAGTGAAAGCATTCTCCAAGATTTCGGTTGCCACTCCTAAAAGGTTCAGCTGATCGTTCAGCTGGTTGATGAGTTCTCTCATCTTTTGGGATTTCATCAGTTTTAGGTGGAACTGATTGTTTATCCCCAACTCTCTTCAACTTTTCTAGCAACCTGGTAACTGATTTGATTTGATCATTAATGTCATCAGTTAGATTCTCCTTCTTTTCAGTTGCTTCCCTTTTTCATTCAGTTGAAGATCCTCCTTGATGTTCTTTGGCTGGTGAGCTCCTAGGTCGGAAGTTGTTCCTTTCTCGAGTCTCTCTAAATCGGTTCCTTTCACCGTAGAAAGCTGCATCTTGAGCTGACGATTTTGATGCTTTCTTCTTTCGATTTAGACTGTACTCATGAGCTTTGAGAGAGCCAAATAGTTCCCCTAGAGTGATGCTATTTAGATTTCTTGATTCCTTTGTAGCTATCACTTTCATATCCCATTCTTCAGTAAGATTATCCAATATCTTGGAATTCATCTCAGAATTGGGATAAATTCTCCCGAGGTTGTTCATCTCACTGATGATGCCCAGAAATCTGGCTTCAAGGCTTAAGATAGACTCCTCTGGCTGCATTTTGAAGGATTCATATCTGTCGATTGCCAGTTGGAGCATGTTTCCTTTGATGGCTTCGGACTCTTTGCATAGATCTGCTAGTAGGTCCCATATCTCCTTGGAAGTTGTGCAATTCTTTGTGTCCTTCATTATATCTTCATCTAGAGTTTGGAATAATGCGGCTTGAGCAACGAACTCTAGATTTTTTAGCTTCTTCTCTTCACTGGTGAGAAGATTAGTTGGCTTTAGAATCCTTGCCGGTTGATTGATATCAACTATGTGAGCATCATTGTCCATCATGATGATGATTGGAGCATCTTCGATGACTTCCCACATATTCTCGTGAATTGAGCAGAGATGAGCCTTCATTCTCCTGCTCCAGTTATCATAGTTCTCAACTGAAAATAAAGGTAGCTTATGGTTTCCCATAGCTGAAATGTTAGCACAGATAAGTAGATCTGATTCAGTTGATCTGCAAAAATGGCTGATTTTTAGAATCAACCGCTCTGATACCACTTGTTAGTCCCGGGCGAGTCGATATCAGTTTAGAGGGGGGGTGAATAAACTGATTAAAACTTTTCACTTCAAATGCAGAATAACAGGGCCCTTTGACTCGCTTAGTAAAACTTATCTATGCACAAACTTATTGATCAGTTAAGACAATTTGAGTGCAGCTTGTGTGATATTATGTGCAGTTCAGAGATATGTAATAATCAAAATAGTACAACACACAAGAAATTTATAGAGGTTCGAAGTCTCAAACTTCTACGTCCTCTCTTCCTTCCGCAGAAGGGCAACTTCACTATATAACTTGAATTTCTTTACAAATTATACAATAAAGGACAGTTGGCTGAACCTGGTAACTGCTCGCTACCTCAGTGGGTCGACATCTCAGACTTGAAGTCCCTAACTGCTCACTAGGAAGGTAGGTGCTATTGTCGTCTTTACAAGGTTTCAGATCTCTTTTAATCTTCAAGAGATTAGTCTTGCACAGGGGTTATCAACTGATGTGCTCCTTCAATTGAGCTGAATAGTTGATCATTGTGTAGCTGAAACTGAGAAGACTGCCCTGGTTGGATTGTCAACAACTGGCTGATTATCTTGACTCTGTGAAATTCTTCTTCTCAGTTGAACTCTCGCAGTTTCTATCAAATGCTGAACTTGAGCTTGAGTGGGAGGGAGAAAGAAAAGCTCTTGTTCGTATATGCAAAAGTTGTGTAGGCGAAGGATTCTTCTTTGCTCTGCACAAAGTTATTTTAAACTTTGATTCACTCGTCTTTTATAGAGGAGTGATTTTATGACCGTTGAGTTCCATTGCCATTGATCGGTGGCTCTGTTGGCTTATCAATGGAAGATGATCGCTTGGAGCTTTTTATTGAAGTAGCCGTTACTTTGTCAATCGATCTTCATTGGATATTTAATTCCAGGATCTTTGAAGCATTTATTCCAAGATTCGGCGGTTTGAGCAATAAACTCGAGGGTTCTCTGGCTTCAGCTTTCTTGGCAGTTTTCAGTTCTAGTTGGTAGTTTTGGACTTGTCAGCTGAGTTTGACTATTGCTCTAGTTGGCAGTTTTGAGCTCGTCAGCTGAGTTTGGCTATTGCTCTAGTTGGCAATTTTGAGCTGGTCAACTGAGTTTGGCTATTGCTCCATTTGGCAGTTTTGAGCTCGTCTGCTGAGTTTGGCTATTACTCTAGTTGGCTGATTTCTCTTGAGCTTTCTTGTCAGCTTGACTATTCGCAAGCTGCCTGACTACAGTTCTGGCATTCAGCTGATCTGTCTTGTTTACCTCAGTTTGGTCATCAGTTGGATACTTCCAGTCTTTAGTCTAAACTGATCTCTTATCAGTTTCTTCAGTTGACTCTTTTCTCCCTCAGCTTAGCTGACTTAGTTCTCAGTTTGTTTCGACTGATTCAACTTCTTGACTTCTCAGTTGAGTTGACTTCTGACTGAATAACGTATCCTTCAGCTTGGGGACCATACTCTTGATTGGTTGACTTTGACTTTGCTTGAGTTCTTTTCTGATGATGATACCCTAGATTGATCAGCTCCGATCTACAACTTGAATTTTAGTCAGTTTTTCATAAATAATTTTGATATCTCATCAAAAGCTAATCTAGGGGTTCCTTGATAGTTTTTCCTAATAGTTTCGAATGCCTGGAATTCAACGGTTGGATTAATTCAATCGACCCGTCGATTGGCCTTTCATTTCTATCCGTTGGGGATAAATGAGGGGAGAGAGAGAGTTCAACGGTAATATTTGAGTGACACATGTTTTTACCATTTCCACTATTGAAAATTTTGAACTTATCTTTTCTCTCTAGCGGTTTCTTCTTGGTTTGAAACTGATTACGTCATCAGTTGGCTTTGACTGTAGCTGATGATCTCCATTTTGATCAGTTCCAACTGAGATACTTTCTCATCCGTTCCTTACTTCCTCAACTGCTTTAACTTTTAATTCAGCTGCTTCTCATTTCAGCGGATCCTTCAGTTCTGCTGCTTTCCTTCAGCTGGTTCTTGAACTGATATCTCCTTATTAAGTTGAAGTCAGTTCCTTTTATTTCTCCATCAGTTTGATGATTTTGCAGCTGGTATGTTTTGCTTGACTGACTGGATCATTAGTTGAGACCATTTGACTAACTCTGCCTTGCTCCTTGCCTCAGTTTGAGCAAATGAACTGATGATTCAGTTGAGCTGATTGGATAGGTTGATCAGCTTCAGTTTACTCTCTTTGCACAGCTTCTCGCTTTATTTCAAACTGATAGCTTATGTGTCCAACTGATCAGTTTAACGACATTTTTCAGTTATGAACTTCTCATAATGAGTTGAAGCCTTTCGGTTCAGTCTCTCTCTTCAGTTGGAATGGTTTCTTGGCCTTTTTCTTCCAGTTGACCGTCTTCATCCTTTGATGCTAGCTCAAGTAGCCCTAGTTGTATGCATAGCTCCATAAACTTTTCCTCAGGAAATGGTTTCGTGAAGATGTCAGCTATCTGCTTCTCCGTGTTGATATATTTGATGCATATGTCATTCTTCTCGATGTGATCTCTGATGAAGTGATGTCTTATGTCAATGTGCTTAGTTCTTGAATGGAGAACTGAATTTTGAGATATTGCAATTGCACTATTGTTGTCATAGAATATAGGCACTTCTTCAGTTTCGACTTTGTAGTCCTTCAACTGTTGCTTCATCCAGAGTATCTGAGCACAGCAGCTTCCCGTAGCTACATATTCTACTTCAGTTGTTGACGTGGCAACTAAGTGCTGCTTCTTGCTAAACCAGGATATCAGTTTGCTTCCAAGAAACTGACATGTTCCACTGGTGCTTTTTTTGTCGATCTTGCATCCACCAAAGTCTGAATCTGAATAACCAATTAGACTCAAACTGTCATCTCTGGGATACCATAGTCCAAGATTTATAGTTCCTTTGAGATATTTGATAATCCTCTTTGCTGCTTCAAGGTGGCTTTTCTTTGGGTTGGCTTGAAAGAGTGCACATAGACCGACTGAGTAGGAGATGTCTGGTCGGCTAGCTGTTAGATAAAGTAGCGACCCAATGATTCCTCTGTAATATGTTTGGCTAACTAATTTTCCTTCTTCATCAAGAGTTAGCTGAACTGATGTATTCATAGAGTTTTTCCTTTAATAACTCCAAACTTCTTGACTAGCTCCTTAGTGTACTTGGCCTGGCTGATAAAGATCCCATCTTTCATCTGCTTCACTTGGAGTCCTAGGAAGAATGTCATTTATCCCATCATGCTCATCTCACATTTGGTTTGCATCAGTTGAGCGAATCGTGTGCATAGATCTTTGCTTTTTTATCCAAAAATTATGCCATCCATATAAATTTGAACCATTAAGATCTCAGTTGATCGTTCTATTCAGAATAGAGTTCGATCAATGACTCCCTTTTGAAACCCATTTTTCAGCAAGAATGTTGTGAGAGTTTCATACCATGCTCTAGGAGCTTGTTTCAGTCCGTAGAGGGCTTTCTTTAGCTTGAAGACTTGATATCCCCAATTTCAAATCCTGGCGGTTGCTCGACATATACGTCCTCCTTGAGCATTCCTTGAAGAAAAGAACTCTTGACATCCATTTGATAGACTATGAAGTTGAAGTGAGCTACATAGGCTAGGAACAGTCTGATGGCTTCCAATCATGCAACTGGTGCGAATGTCTCATCAAAGTCGATCCCTTCACTTTATGAGTATCCTTTGGCTACCAGCCTTGCCTTGTTCCTTGTGATCACAGCTTGTTCATCAAGCTTGTTGCGAAAAACCCATTTTGTACCAATGACCTTCTGAGTTTTTGGTCTATCAATAAGAAACCATATGTTATTTCTTGTGAACTGAATCAGTTCTTCTTGCATGGCCATGATCCAGTCTGCATCTTCTAAGGCTTCTTTGACGTTTGCTGGTTCCGTTTTAGATATGAAGCATGTGAATAATGCATGCTCAGTTGAACTTCTGGTTTGGACTCGACTTCATGGATCACCAACTATCTTGTCAGTTGGATGGCTTCGGAGCCATTTGGGCAAGATAGCTTCAGTTGGGTCTTCAGCTGGTTCTACTGTGGTGATGTCATCAGTCACCCTTTTATCAGTTGGTTCAGTATCTTCATCAGTTCTTCCCCCTGTTTCAGTTGTGGGGTTTATGATCTCAGCACGATTTGTGTCTTCATTGACCATATTGCTCTCAACTGGTTTAGTACCAGTTTCATTTCCTTGTTCTAGTGAAACTTCAAGCCACTCTGGAACAATGTCATCCACATAGTCCTACGAGTTTTCAGTTTCACGAGGTAGTACTTGAACTGATGTGTCTATTGTATCTTTGTTCCTGTACTCACTAGTATTACACCCACGCCGTTGCGCGGTGTGATTTAAGGTGATAATACATAGTTCATAATCGGTGTCCCACCTTATATCTGATTCTATATTCTAAAGTTACTCGCGCGCGCGTTGTGTGGTATGATCCATAATTAATGTCCTATTTTATCTCATTTTATATTTTGGAGTTATTTTATGGAACTATATTTTAAAATGTTAAGTAAATTTAATAAGTATAATTTCAATATAATTAATATTATAATCTAAGAGTTTTTTAAAATAAAAATAAAAACATTTTGGAAGGATAGACCAAAAAGTAATCAATCTCATCATAAGTGATTATTCAATCAAGAAATATAGGATGTTAAGTGGATAAGAGATTTGTTGCCCCAGTCAGAGCTCCTTAAAATACAACTTAGAATGATGCACTTAGTGATCAAGATTCTAAAGCTAAAAATATTAATTCATATTAAGTTGTTTCAAAATCTAAAATAATATAGTAATAAAATGATTAATATATTACCTTAATATTTATTGATACAAACTCAAATAATTAGTTATTTGTAAGAAAAATATTTAAAAATATATAAATTATTTGATACACATGATTTAAATAGTTTTTTATTTGAAATTTGAATTTGAAATTGGCAAAGCCCATTTTGAGATGGGTAATTGCAAGCCGCCAAAAAAACTGTAAATTATTTTTAAAATATTAAAATAAGTTTAAAGTGCAATTCAACATATACAAAAGACTGTTCACTCAAGCATGGGCATTGCGTGTTTTGGCGGACAAAAAGGGCAAATGGGCCGGAACACTGTGCATCAACTACTTCACTTATATATATATATATATAGATGGGATCATGTGAGAACCACACCCTCCTGTGAGAACTGAGAACCAATTTTAACCACAGATCTCGCCTATTTGGACGGCCAAGATCTATTCCAGACTTAAAAAAAACGCAGTGGCATTACTGTAATATTACTGACTTTTTAATGAAGCAAGGGTATTTTCATAATTTAGGAATTCTATTATTTTTGGCATGAAATCTCTTCCCGACTCTTGAACCGTCATCTCCATCTCTCTCTCTCTCTCTCTTTCTTCTGCTTCCCACCGCTACACAACCCCATTCGCAGCCGTCGTGTGGACGCCATGTCGAAGCACTACCATCCCGCCGTAAGTTCGAATTTATCATCATTCACTGAAAGATCTCTTTGATTTCTCTTCGATTTTGTTGTGTTTATGTAATCTAGATTCCAATCGATTCATCTTAATCGATCGTTGTTCGTGCGAGTTCTCCTAGAGTTTTGGTTGTTCGTTGTTCTTGGATGATGATGCCGGGTAAAAATATTTTTATTGTACTTTTTCTGTAATTTTTTCACGCGATTCTCTTCGGTTCTCTACGATTTTGTTATGTTTTAGATTTGTTCAATAATGTTGATTAAGTTGAACTTTTGATTTTTGAGGATCAATATGTAGTTTTAGCTCTGCAAATCGTGAATTCATATTTCTAAGTACTTGTATCTCTCCAGATTTGTAATTACTATGTTCATGAATCTTTGCATATTTGCTAGAATTAAAAATTGTAAAAAAAATTGAGATTTCAAAAAACATGTTGCCAGCAAATAGTTTAGCACTAGTATTAAAATGTTTAGCACTTCTGTAACCTATTTTAGCACTACTGTGAATAATTTTAGCATTATTAAGCACTAACCTGATTAGTTATGTATTGATTAATATGCAGATTGTGTTTCTTCCACTTTAGAGATTTCACTTGTGTTTTCTGTAATTAGTTACATTCAGTTGCAAATCAGACATATTCCTCAGAAATTACCATCTTCCTCCGCGCGGCGAGCGTCCAAATCGAGGCCGCGTGATCGGCTTCTGTGCTGTTGCAGAATATCCTCCACCACTGACGCCACCGAAAATGACAATGCATCTTCAATCGCCGCCATTCCTACCTCTCTCTCTCTACAACTCAACAAACCTCCAATTTCAATTCTCCGGTTCGGAACAAAATCATTCAATGAAATTTTAGATACAATTTACTCCTATGGAAAATCAGTACTGATTATTAGAGCTTCAACGTCAAGGTAGATAGATACATACACACAATCATATATATAGAGAGAATAGTTAGCTTTTAGCACTGATAGTTTATATTTTAGCACTGGTAGTTTATATTTTAGCACCGGTAGTGTATATTTTAGCATTTCCATTTCCTTTTTTAACACTGTTAGTTTAATGTTTGAATATTTTTGCTAGGTGATAGTGTTAGCATTTGTAGTCTGTTATTTACGATGAGAAAGACATAATAATAGACAATATCATCATCACTCTTCCAAGCAAGTTCAACAGCTCGAAGCGTACGCATTATACTTATTAATTTGCATCTAATTTGTACTTTATTAATTTGTGCATGTATTTTGCTTTCGCATGAAGCTTTGGAAATTAAACGCTACAATTGGTGGTTTTACTGATTTATGAGATGAGATTATTTTTGGATTTATTTTGTATGTTGATGAGTTGCATTAATGTTGTGGGATTTTATTTGAATGGATGAAGATTTTTTAAGGAACATCCACATCCTGATGAGGATTAGAGACTACAACTAAGAAATGAATTAGGGCTTAACCCTAATGATGCCGATGATATTTTTATTATTATAATGCTAAACAATTGTCATGTTAGTGCTAAAATAAATTATGACAGTGCTAAAATAGGGAATGACAATGCTAAAACCCTAAATTGAAAAATATACGCATGAATAACATATACAATGTTAAACTTTTAAAATAATGTTCCATGTATCATCCAAATATTGATGTGACATAATTACCATCGAATAAATTGGACTCTTTGATTCCAACTTTAATTTTAGATCAACTCAATCGTCATCGTTATCTTATTTTAATGTTGGTGTGTTTTTTTCATCACATAATTTAGTTTTTTATATTTATTTCCAAAAAAAATGTGAAGTTTTGCAATATTTATATCTTTTTTAATTGATTTACTCAAGTTCTTAGAAAGTTCTCAACTTCCATTTGAAAAAAAAAGAACACAAGAAAATTGAAGTGATGGCTTATGGCTTAAGCCATAATTTATTTATTAAAGAAAAAGAAAAAAAAATAAGAAGTTACATTAGAGAGATATAGCTAGAGACGTACAAAATGTCTATCTAGCCAGTTTAACTCTTTTTGCAGTGTGAAGCTCTGTAAGCAATAGTATTTTTTTCTTGTAATGCTAAAAAATTGTCATGCTAAACAAGGGTCATATTAGTGCTAAAATAAGTCATGGCAGTGCTAAAATAAATCATGACAGTGCTAAAATAGGGAATGGCAATGATAACATTCTAAATTGAAAAATATACACGTAAATCACATATACAATGCTAAACTTTAAACTATAGTGCTAAAAATGAAAAATCATGAAGCATAAAAAGATGTCGATGATATTGTTTTATGGTAATGCTAAACAATTGTCATGCTAAACAAGGGTCATGACAGTGCTAAAATAAGTCATGACAGTGCTAAAAAAGACCATGACAGTGGTAAAATTAAGCTTTAATTAACTTATGTACAATGCTCGTATTATATGTACAAAATACAAACAAGTGTAGCAATTCTACAGTCGACTATCATTGAATTAAGTACTTGGCGAAGCTATCTTCCTTACTGCAGTATGTGAACATAACTTTGTAGAGTTCAATCAATAGTAGACTAGCTAGGATCAAGAACTCTGGAAATCTGTTTAGAACTTGTTGTAGATAATATTGAGATCGACCAGCATAAATGTCAATTGCATCATCTGTAATATAATTAGGATTTATCTGTGAAAGGGGGTGAATATTAATTAAATATGTAGATGTAACGCCCCAAACTACTCTGTTTGGCCACGTCACTTAATATACAATTTACTTACATATTTTGTGTACTTATTTTAATATGAGCGGAAGCTTAGGTCGAAATATGATACTATACATAGCACGATGAGGTAAGGCATCATAGTTTACAATATAAATTTTGTCCTATGAAGCATGCAATCATCTAACCTATCGGGCTCATAGGCTTACACAACCCGCCCGTCTAGCACCCTAAATTAACAAACATAATATAGGGATTCATCAACATAATTCGCACATAGAAGGCTCCAAGGTCAAACGACCCGCCTTTAAGTTGTTTGGCATAGTTATCAAATTATATACATCATAACCTACAAAAGATCGGGCTATTCCCATCCCCAATAATCATTGATCATAAAGCAAAAAGAGTGATCAATGTAATAATGATAGTAATGCAAGTATTTTTCAAAAGAAGAGCATGCAAAAGATAAACACAAGCTTGTGGGGTTCTCTTGTGTTCACAACGCTCCTACTTGGGCTCCGACTCCTCAACCTGAAATTCATTGAATGAATGGGGTGAGTATTTAACAACATACTCAGTGGGGAACACTGTAAACAGTTATAGCCAATTGCACAAGTGAAAATATAAGATATGGACTTTTCTTTTCATTGTGGAGACTAGTCTCAACCCCGTAGGGTCTAAACATCATGATGCCCCCGTTAATGAACATCTTTATCCCTGTAGGGATGCCCGCAGACATCCTACCCCCCAGGGAGGACATTAACAGGTCTATGTTCGATCCAAACGATCTCTGCCCCGAAGGGTCTCTTTGTCGACCCCGAAGGATCTCTTTCATTCACTGGTCCGAAGACCCTTCATACATATACAATCAAAGCACAACAGTAACTATAACCTTACACGTGTTCACAGTTTAGAGTTACCCCACCTTAAAAGACGCTTTTGAATCCTTTTAACCTTGAATACTCCTTTGCCGTGCACAAGTTGTCCTCCTCGAGCTCCAACACGTCACCTATCACCTTTTTATTCTCTTATCAATTTAGATGTCGAGTTATACAAATAAATCATAACTTTGAGTAAACTCATGCTATACTTTACTTTAAGGTCTTCAAACATATCCATATACACAATCATGGATATACAAGCTCATACTACGATTTTGGACTCAAAATATGCATTAAAACTCTTTGAAGCATTTGATCGAACACATCACGGGCACACATTTAAACCACAAGCTCATGACTCATTTTAAATCCTTTAGACCCAACATTTCAAATACAAACACCTTTATCCTAGGGCTCTAACATACATGAAACTCAACCCCATACAAACCACACAACATCTCCAAACGATTATCAACAAAACAAAGGGAAATAAGGGCAAAAATCCAAACCCTAGCAACAATGAACCATAGGAATCCAATATAACTTCACATATAGCTTCAAGGAGATAAATAAACCATATGTTCAAGATATCAAGCAAGGAAATCAACAAAATCGAGAATCCTCAAATTTGGGTAACAAACCCTAGTTTCCAAAACACCAAGAAATAGGTATTTAACCCCCGTGAAGGAGAGGTGTAGAGGTTACCTTTGTTGATGGATGATGATGGAAGAATCTACTCCACAAAGATGAAGGATTTGTAGAGAGAAATGGAGAGGAGAATCGCCCAAATGAAAAGAAAGTGAGAAGGAAATGAACAAGTGTTGTATTTATAGGTAGAGAATCCCCGGACCCGCGCGACCGCGCAGCCCCCGCGACCGCGGAACCCCTCTCTCGGCCCACGCTCCCCGCGAGCGCGCAGCCCCCGCGGGCGCGCGTCCCTCGCCTGCCCCGCGGGCGCGCAGTCTCCCGCGACCGCGCACGTCCCCGCGGGCCCCCGATCAACTCAGCGTTAGGTCTTCAAGGTATGGAAAAATATTAATTTAAATATAAACACACTCGATTATCATCACATAACTCGACAAATTTTAACATTAAATATTAACGTGTATTATACACTTAGTATAATACCACCGTGCTATGACGTATTGGCTCGAGTAAGACAACCTGCAATAAAACAACGGCATAACATACAAACATACTCACATGATTAATATTCAACAATATTAATTCGAAATCATTTACTAAAATTATAATTTATAATTTAGCAAAAAGGGTCGGGGTATCACAGTAGATGAGCTCTGCTTATGCATCGTTGTATTCATTTAGTGCAAAATTAAATTTGTGCATCTGTGGTCCTTCACTGAATCTTGGCATTTTCTTGCAAGGATTGCGGTAAACAAGTCTATTTAGGTAAGAACACGGAACTATTTTTTCGATTAGGTGTATAATTTTGATTTAGATTGTGGGATCTGAACTTGTTCTTCACAAAAAGAAAGCTGGTTTGAGAGTTTCTTGTCATACTAAATAAGGATCATGTTAGTGCTAAAATAAGTCATGATAGTGCTAAAATAAGTCATGACAGTGCTAAAATAAGAAATGACAATACTAAAACCCTAAATTGAAAAATATACGCGTGAATCACATATACATTAAAATTTCCGATTTTACCCTCGCCGAGTTTCAGGGGCAGCGAAGTTCGAAGTTATTACAATTATGCCACCGCGTTTTTTCAATTTTTGAACAGATCTTGGTTGTCCAAATAGGTGAGATCTATGGTTGAGATTGGTTCTCGGTTCTCACATGGGGTATGGTTCCTTCTAGAACCCAACCCTATATATATATATATATATAGATTTTTTAACATTAGTTGAGATGCTGATTGGAACCCGAGCGTCTAAATCAATCAATATCGGGCCTTAAAAAATAAATATTATATTAAAAAAAGAATACCAATGTTTAAAATTTAGGGTTATTTGCATAAAAAAGTCATGATCTTTAGATCATTTTGCAATTAGAACATGAATTTATCATTTAGGAGACGTTTATTTTGAATGATAAATTAGATTGATAATGCATGTAATTTTGAGTATTTGAAAGAATCAAACTTTAAAAAGATTCAATACATCAAAGTATGTAGGTGGATCAGGCTATATTATTTTATCCATCTAATCAAATCTCCTCTATCCCCTAAAATAAACACTCATTAATGTAATTATTATTTTGGATTTTGAGCAACATGTGATGATTAGTGTAGGGTGAACAACATGTAATTTCTAATTTTCTAGCGTAAGAAAAAAAATTTGCATCGAAAGAAAAAAAAATTAATGATGCATAAAACAAGAAACATTTACTGTAAAATAAAAAATTAAATCAAAATGTATGGCACACAAATATTCCTAGACTATATTATCTTTAATTTTAAACCCAAACTAATTTAAAGGACTTAATTAACGTGAAAGAACCAAAAGAAGTTATGGTCAAATAAAAGCTTAACATTTCAACATAACTAAAAGAAGAAAATGTAAAGCACCAACTCCCGAGAAGCATTAATTGCTCCAGTAGTGATGGTGGTTTGGTTAGTACACACGTGTGATGGTCTCAAAGTTTTATATATTGTATTTAAATCTAGAAAATTGTATCTACAGTAAAAAGAAAAGAAAAAATCAATTGTGCTGTGCATGTGCATGTGATTTAGGCGGGATAATTGATATTTGGGCGGGCTTTTAGGTTAGGTAAACTACTTTGTTTTTATATATATATAGATTAGCAAATTCATTGAATACCACATGACATGTTATTTCCACAACAAGAGTTCGTTTATTGAACACTCTGTAAGCTTGTGCGTGAGGCGAATTATACCCAAGAAATATTCCCTCATCAGCTTTAGCACTGAAGGCGTTCAGTTGAGTCTTGCCATTATTGTGAATATAACATTTACAGCCAAATACTTTAAAATATGAAATGGAAAGCTTATGACCCTTATACAGCTCATAGGGTATTTTGTCACGTATGGCTACGATGGCACTTCGATTTTGAGTATGGCAAGTTGTGTTGACTGCTTCAGCCCAGTAACCTTCAGCTATGTTGGCATCAACTATCATTGCTCGAGCTACTTCTTTTAGTGTCCGGTTTCACCGTTCAGCTACACCGTTTTGTTGTGGAGTCCTTACAGCTGAGTGTTCATGAGTAATTCCAAGTTGGTTGAGAAAACTGATCATTTCCTGATTCACAAATTCAGTTCCATTGTCGGAGCGAATCCTTTGAACTGATCTCTCTTTTTCAGTTTGTAGCCTTTTGATCAACGCCGTTAGCTTGTCGTAAGTTTCATCTTTGCTCCTCAAGAATTCCACCCACGTATATCTTGAGAAATCATCAACTACTAAAAGAGTGAATCTTTTTCATTTTGGGGTTTGTGGTCTGACTGGACCAAACAGATCCATATGAAGTAGTTGGAGGCAATCAGTTGTTCCTAGTGGATGACTCTTATTCTTGAAGGATGACTTCACTTGCTTCCCTTTTTGGCATGGTCCACACACACCTGTTTTCTTATATATCTCCTTGGGAAGCACCTCAACTAGCTCTTTCTTAGCTAAGTAGTTGATTGTTTTAAAGTTAAGGTGGTTCAGTCGTCGATGCCATAGCCAGCTTGCTTCAGTTGATCCCTTTGAAAGAAAACAAGTTTCTGAGTAGCTGGTTGACCAGTCAACAATATACATGTTGCCTCTCCTTATGCCAGTGAGAAGAATTACTCCAGTTGACTTGTCTCTTATGTTGCAGGAGTTTTTGGTGAACTCAACTGAGTAGCCATTGTCGCATAGCTGGTTGATGCTCAGCAGTTTGTGTTTTAGTCCATCCACTTGGGAGACTCCATTTACATGTGCTTGGAGCACCCGCTATCTAGATACCTGATATCTTTGGTTTTCTTCATAGATACGATGCTCTTATCCTGCAAAAATAAGGATTAGCATTTAGGGACCCATTTCATATCGGGTCCTTGTTGAATCAGTTTAGATTTTGTTTCAACTCTTCTATTTTGAGTTGAATCAGTTGAATAGTGCATGCGCTGATAGTTAGTAGGATAAAATAATTCAACTAAAATGCTTTGGTCTTAAGACCTTTGAGCTCTTTGATCAGGCCAGTGCCTTGAATGTTTCCATTTTATTGGATTGAACCCTTTTGGTTCATTTCTGGAATCCAGATACTCGTTATAGTGATGGTAGGGTTCAAACAAGTTTCTTTGATCTCTCCTATAGATGTTCTGGTTGAACTTCTTGGTAGGATAGGCTTGAGATCTAAACTGGTTTTTCTTTCTGAAGTGGGCTAATCTATCAGTTTGCCTTAGGGCATCTGTGCTGAGCTGGTGGTCTTTGTTGAACTGAAGGCTTTGAATTAATGGATTGATTTGAGTGAACAGTTGGTCTTGGTTGGAATTTTGGCTTCAGTTGACCTGGTGTTTTTGGTTGGGAGAACTGACTGAATTGTCTGAGCTGAGTTTGAGGATTTCTCAATATTCCTTTGCCTTTAGTTGGCTCAGCTAGCTGATCATGAATTAACCTGGTGAATCCTTTTAGGTTTCCTTTATCACTAGGTTGAGAACTTTCCTTTCCTTTCTCTAAGGCAGTGAACTTGCTATATCATAGTCTTGTGCTACTGGTTCCAGTTCTCTGATGATTTAGTATCTCATCTAGAGTTTGAGATCCCTTTTTGAACTTCAGAGTTACTTTTTCTCTCTCATGGATCTCTTGCTTGAGTTTTTGATTCTCAGCTTCTAGATCGACAGTTCTTAATTTTAACTTTTTAAATTCCACAAACTAGGACTCAAGATAATGCATTCTTTCATGATCAATGCTAAGTTTTCTAACTTTATTTCTCAGTTCATCATTTTCATCTTTCAATTCAACATGCAAGCAGGATATTGAAGCTAATTGATCTTCTAGCATCATAAGTTTCATATCAAGTTCATTGCTAGAGACAGTTGCTTTATTAATATGATAGAAGAAGGTTTGAGAATCAGCTATACTAATCTCTTCATCATTATCAGCCATGAGGCAAAATAGTGCTTCATCATTTGAGCTGTAGCTGTCAGAATCAATTCTAGATGGATAGTCTGAATCTTCTGGCACAACATTCTCGTAGTTTGCAACCATTGCTTTCCTTTTGAAGAAGCTCCTTCTTACTTTGACTTTCTTGTCTTCAGGAAGTTCTGGACATTCATATCTGTAGTGTCCTTATTTGTGACAGTGAAAACATTCTCCTAGACTTCGATTGCCACCCCTGAACGGTTCAGCTGATCATTCAGCTGGTTGATGAGTTCTCTCATCTTTTGGGATTTCATCAGTTTGAGGTGGAACTGATTATTTATCCCGAACTCTCTTTAGCTTTTCTAACAACCTGGTAACTGACTGAATTTGATCATTCATGTCTTCAGTCAGGTTCTCCTTTTTTTCAGTTGTTTCTCTTTTTTGTTAGGAAGAAGATCCGCCTTGATTTTCTCTGGCTGGTGAGCTCCTAGGTCGGAAGTTGTTCCTTCCTCGAGTATCTCTAAACTGATTCCTTTCACCATAGAAGGCTGCATCTTGAACTGACGATGTTGATGCTTCCTTCTTCAGGTTTAGGCTGTACTCATGAGCTTTGAGAGAGCCAAACAATTCTCTGGGAGTGATGCTATTTAGATTTCTTGATTCTTTTGTAGCTATTACTTTCATGTCCCATTCTTCAGTGAGATTATCTAAAACTTTGGATTTCATCTCAGAATTGGGATAACTTCTCCCATGGTTGGTCATCTCACTGATGATGCCTAGAAATCTAGTTTCAAGGCTTGAGATGGACTTTTCTGGCTGCATTTTGAAGGACTCATATCTGTCTACTGCCAGTTGGAGCTTGTTTCCTTTGATGGCTTCGGATTCTTGACATAGATCAGCTAGTAAATCCCATATCTCCTTGGCAGTTGTGCAGTTCTTTGTGTCCTTCATTCTGTCCTCATCTAGAGTTTGAAATAGTGCAGCTTGAGCAACGAATTCTAGATTCTTCAACTTCTTCTCTTCACTGGTGAGAAGATTAGTTGGCTTTGGGATCCTTGCTGGTTGATTGATATCAACTATGTGAGCATCATTGTCCATCATGATGATGATTGGACCATCTTCGATAACTTCCCACATGTTCTCATGGATCGAGCAGAGATGCGCCTTCATTCTCCTGCTCCAATTATCATAATTCACAACTGAAAACAAAGGTAGCTTATGGTTTCCTATAGCTTGAAATGTTAGCACAGATAAGTAGATCTGATTCAGTTGATCTGTAGAAATGGCTGATCCTTAGAATCAACCGCTCTGATACCACTTGTTGGTCCCTGGTAAGTCGATATCAGTTTAGAGGGGGGGTGAATAAATTGATTAAAAACTTTTATTTCAAATCGTGGAATAATAAGGGCCCTTGACTCGCTGATGAACTTATCTATGCATAATTTGGTTGAGCACTTTTTGACAACTTGAGTGCAGATTGCATGAGCTTGTGTACAATTTAAAGATATGCAAGTAATCAAAACAGTACAGTACATAAATGATTTATAGAGGTTCGAATTCTCAAACTCCTACGTCCTCTCTTCCTTCCGTAGAATGGTAACTTCACTATATAACTTGAGTTTCTTTACAAATTACACAATGAAGGACAGTTGGTTGAACCTGGTAACTGCTCGCTACCTTAGCAGGTCAACGGCTCACACTTGAAATCCCTAACTGCTCGCTAGGAAGGTAGGTGCTATTAACGTCTTTACAAGATTTTAGATCTCTTTCGATCTTCAAGAGGTTAATCTTGAACAAGGGGTATCAACTGATGTGCTCCTAAAATTGAGATGGATAGTTGATCGTTGTGTTGCAGAAACTAAGAAGGCTGCCCTAGCTGGATTATCAACAGTTGGCTGAATGTTTTGACTCTGTGAATTCTTCTTCTCAGTTGGACTCTCGCAGTTTTTAGCAAATGCTGAACTTGAGCTTTGTGGGAGGGAGGAAGAAATATCTGCTCGAATGAAGGCTTCAAGAATAAGTATTGCGAAAAGTCTTGGAGGTAAGAGTGTTTAAAACTTTGATTCACTCGTCTTTTATAGAGGAGTGATTTTATGACCGTTGAGTTCCATTGATCGGTAGCTCTATTGGTTCATCAATGGCAGATGGTCTTTATTGATCACTGGAGCTTTTGATTGAAGTAGTCATTGCTTTGTCAATCGATCTCCATTGGATATTTAATTCCAGCTTGAATTTCAGTTAGTTTTGGATTGGTCAGCTCAGATCTACAGCTTGAATTTCAGTCAGTTTTTCATAAATAGTTTTGACATCTAATCAAAACCTTATCTAGAGGCTCCTTGATAGTTTTTCTTAACATTTACTACTGCTAAATCAGACCCTCTTGAGTTCTCTTTATCTCCACAGATTCTATACCGATCTAGTAGATTTTAGCCCACCCTGAATCTAGATATAGTCTGGGAATACAACTGTGATACCCCGACCCTTTTTGCTAAATTATAAATTATAATTTTAGAAAAATGATTTCGAATTAATATTATTTGAATATTAATTATGTTGATAAGATGTTGGTATGTTCGTATTTTATGTCGTTGTTTCAATACAGGTTCTTCCACTTGAGCCAATACGTCATAACACAGTGATATTATACTGAGTGTATAATACATGTTAACATTTTAATATTGAAATTGTTAAGTTATATGATAACGAATGAGTGTGATTATATTTAATTTTATGTTTGCCATACCTTGAACACCCTAACGCTGAGCCGGACGGGGGTCTGACTGTATTTGAAATTAGCAAAATATCTGAAATGCGACCCTCAAACGCGAGTTCATCGAGTCACATCTCGCAGTGAAGCCGAAACACGACCGGGAAACACGACCCCCTCCAAGTCGCATGTTGAGTAGCTCTGCAACACGAGCCAAAAATACGACATTTTTGTCGCGTGTCATGAGCTTCAGGGAACCATTTTCTTCAGCTGAAACGTGACCCTGAAACGCGACCTCTTTGAGTCACGCCTCACTGTGTTATCCAAACACGACCCCTAAACGTGCCCTCCTAGGTCGCACCTCACTTCGGAAAAATCCTATTCTTTAAATACCACACTTCACTCATTTCATCTTCATTTTCTTCTTCACTTGTGCGATTTTCCTCCCAATCCTCTCAAGAAAATACTTCAAGCTTTGGAGTGAATTCTCTCGTCATCATCCATCAACCAAGATAACTTCATAAACTCTTCTTCTTGGTGATTAAACACCACCATTTTCATGTTGATTGGAATCTAAGGTTCATACCCAAAAGTTAGGGTTTTCGATTTCATTGATCCCCTGAGTTTAATATCTTGAAAATATGGTTTATTTACATCCTTGAAGCTATATGTGTTGTTAAATTGAGATTCCTATGGTTTATTATTGTTAGGGTTTGGATTTTTGCCCTAATTTCCCCTTAATATGTTGGTGTTTGGTTGGAGGTGTTGTGATAGTTGTATGAAGTCGATTTTCTTGTATGTTAGATCCCTAGGATAGAGGTTCATGTATTTGAAATATTGAGTTCAAAGGATTTAAATTGAATCATGATCATGTGGTTTAAATGAGTGCACATAATGTGCTCGATTAAATATTTCAAAGAGTTTTAATGTGTATTTTGAGTCCAAAATCCTAGTATGAGCTTGTATATCCATGATTATGCATGTGGATGTGTATGAGAACCTTACAGCAATGTATAGCATATGTTTGGTCAAAATCATGAAATAATTTCATAACTCGACATATAAAATGAGAATGGAAATTTAAAGGTGCTTGTTGACGTATTGGGGTTCGAGGTGGACGACTTGTGCACGGCTAAGAAGTATCTCAAAGGTTGAAAAGATTTGAAAGCGTCTCATAAGGTGGGGTAACTCTAAACTGTAAACACGTGTAAAGTTATGGGTATTTTTGTGCTTTGATTGTATAAGTATGAAGGGTCTTCGGACCAGTTATAAGAATGAGACCCTTCGGGGCAAAACAGAGATCCTTCGGGATCGATAAAGAGGTCCTTCGGGATCGATATAGACTCGTTAATGTCCTCCATGGGGGATAATAAGCCTGCGGGCATCCCTACAGGGATAAAGACATTCATTAACGGGGGCATCATGATGTTTGGACCCTACGGGGTTGAGGCTAGTCTCCACAAAGTAAAGAAGTATCCATATGATATATTTTCACTTGTGCAATTGGCTATAACTGTTTACAGTGTTCCCCACTGAGTATGTTGTTAAATACTTACCCCATTCATTTAATGAATTTCAGGTTGAGGAGTTGAGGCCTGAGTAGGAGCGTTGTGAACACAAGAGAACCCCCACAAGCTTGTATTTATGTTGCATGCTCTTCTTTTGAAATACTTGCATTATTAATATTACATTGATCATTCTCCTTTTGTTTTTATGATCGATGATTATTGGGGATGGGACTAGCCCTATTTTGTAGTCATGATGTATTTAACTTGATATTATGCAAAACATTTTAAAGGCGGATCATTCAACCTTGGAGCCTTCTATGTGTGAAGTATGTTGTTGAACCCTATATTATGTATGCTGATTTAGGGTGAAAGACGGACGGGTTGTGTAAAACCTATGAGTCTGTTAGGTTAGATTATTGTATGATTGTGTGGTTGGGCTTATGCAATGCTTCCATCAAATGCTATGTTGTGTGACAAATTAGATCCGATAGGTTGTATCTTATAATTGCGAAAAATTTATATGGAGAATTAGGACATTGTGCCTATCCATGCTAATTGACCTTAGCTTCCGCTCAATTAAATATAAGAAAAACAATTATAAGTAAGTAAATTGTATGTTAACTAACGTGGCCAAACGGAGTAGTTTGGGGCGTTACAACAACAGAATATCTCGGAGTAGAATATCAGTGGAGGCTGCTTTTTTCAGTAGAGAGAAAGGGGGTGCCAATTTCGTTTCATTCAACAGCAAGATTAGATCTGTAATCTTGTCCTCAGACCGTCTGACAATTGTAAGAAATTTGAATCTATGTTTTCCGCTATATTAGATTCGTTTTGCGTGGTTTTGTGATAGACGTGTATAAACATGCTTGAACATAAAATTATGATTTGCATGAACATGAGATTAATGAACATCCAAATGATCCTACGGTGGTTTAATTCGAAAAAACCCCAACAATTAGTATCAGAGCGGGTTTTGGCACTGTTTTAGGATTAATCCAAGCATGAATTCGACACATATATTTAAGTTTGATGTTAAATTTATAGTTCTTAAATTTTCAGATTTAAATATGCATGCATGTCGATTTTATGGTATTCAAAAACTTGGAAGAATTTTTTATGTAAATTCGAAAATTTTAGTTTTGAGTTGTTATGAATTTTCGATCACCATGAGATATAGATTTGGGATGATATTTGATGTTCTTCAAATTACCAGATTTATTTCTCATTATGTTGGAAAATTTGGAGATCTAATTTGGATAGATTTTTTATCAACATCAAAATTTCCAGATTTAATTTAGTATGGTTCGAAAATTGGGTAGATTAGAATAAGGATAGATGATTTTGTATGTATATCTAAAGTTACCTAATTATAATCTAAATTGGTTTGAAATTAGAATTATGAATTTGATAATTTTTTTAAGTGGATCAAAATTTTCAAATTTATTTTTCTTGAAAATTTCAAAACCTATCTATATTATTTGGGATAGTTTTTCGATTAATGTCAAAATTTTTAAATATGAAATATAGGGTTAATTTTCGGTTTTAATAAATAAATTTGGAGACAATTTTGATGAAAATCAAATTTCCAGGTTTATTTTATTAATGGGATCAAAAATAATGAGTATTGGATTAAGATTTTATGTTATTTGATGTATATCTTAATTTACCTAATTTTAATCTAGATAGATTTGAAAATAGAATTTTAAATTTGGAAGAGTTTGAAGTGGATCAAATTTTCAGATTAATTATTTGTGTAATTTTCAAAATCTATAGATTTTAAATTGGATAAGGTAATTTTTGAGATAGATAAATAATTATTAAAATCCAATTGTGATAAAGATTCAAATTAGGATAAAATTCAGAGTATTTTGAAGTGGATCAAATCTCTAAACTTTATCCTTAAGATTTTCGATTCTTATGTGTAATATTTGGATTGGATTTTGATTTATATCAAAATATCAAAATATTATTTAATTAAGGTGGTTTGAAAATATTAAATAAATTTGGTGGATAATTTTAATTAATTTTCAGATTTATTTTGAAGATATTTTTGAAAATTGCAAGATTTTAAAGTGGTGGATAATTATTTTAATTTCTAATTTTTTATCTTGTGGATAATTTTAAATTTATTAAATTAATTAATTATAATATTCAGAATTTATAATTCCTGCATAGATATCATATGTTATTTTATGTGTATCATATAAATATGATTGTTGGATTTTTAGACTATGTTTGTTTGCAGGTTTACCAACTATCATGACTCCTTTATTTATGTGATGTATATTTATGTTGAATGGATGTTTGGCCGTATGCCAGTTTGGCTACGTGATTTTAATCCATGAGAAAATTCATGGATTAGGTCTAGATTTTATTGTCGCAATGTAATAGAAATAAAATTGTTAGACCGAGTTTTTGAGTTGTAATTTTTATTCTAGAAATAGTAGATTTTTCCTTTTTGGGATGAATAGTCTGTATTGAATAAAGATCGGAGATCAACTCAAAGAAGGAAATTAGTATAGCACCAAGAAGGAAGGTTTACCGGTTCACGTCCCGAAATCATAATTGGAGCTCGGGTTTCGGCGAGGCGCGGTGAAGAGGGCGGCGGCTATAGCACTATTTCGGAGCTCACTTTCCTGTTTTATCTCATCAATCAACATAAGATATAAGTCATGATAGTTGGAATATTACTGTTGCTTATTATGTTGTTGCGAAGCATGCAATGTATGTTTATCATTTTATGTGATGATGTTTGCATATCTTTAATAATGGGATAAAATGAACCCTAAAGCATAAATAACTAAGTGGGAGAGATTCATACCAAAGTATGTAGAAATCTCATACGGTCTCCATTAAATCTAATTTAATTGAGAAGTGATGGGCATGCGCGTTGACATCGGTCTTCCTCCATATCGGACATGTCATATCACAGATTTCTCTAGAAATTAAATCTCCTAAAAGGATAGTTGTAGAACACTATTAGAACTAACTGACTCCTCCATCTGGAGTGGTTAAATTCGAAATAGTGATCTTGGTGCGAAGATAATGGTGTGCACACTTAGATATAATTTATTGATAAACGTCCACACGATCATGACTTATCAGTTAGATGATTACATGACCGTGTTTATTATCCGGCTATTAATTTTCTTGTTGTAAGAAAATTCAACTAGAGGCAAATTACAGGTTTAATAACCTATTTAAAAATGAATTTTATAAACGTCCACACTATCTTGGCTTATAGAAGATATTTTTAAAGTGTCGGTGGAAAAGTATATAATTTTTATGAGGCTTTCGATTATATATTGTTTATCCTAAAGTTTGTGATTGTATTGCATGTTTTGAATTGCAGTTATTTCATATCATCAATGACACTCTCCAATCTGTCCTCAATCTTCAAAGAAAACAAACTCGTCGGTGAAAACTACAATGATTGGAATCGTAACCTTAACTTCATTCTAGTTGCTGAGGGACACAAGTTTGTACTTGAAAAAGTTTGTCCTCAGAAGCCAGATGAGGGTTCTGACGAAGCCCAAAAGGTTGCATATGATAAGTGGGTTAAGTCTGATGAGATAGCGCGCTGTTATATTTTGGCATCCATGTCGAATGTGTTCCAACATCAGCATCAGCCTATGAAAACCGCTTATGATATCATATACAACCTTAGGCAGCTCTTCGGTCATCAAAACCGCTCGGCACGCCATTTGGCAATGAAGAAGTTAATGGATGTGAGAATGGCTGACTCCACACCTGTTAGGGATCATGTTCTCACGATGATGGGGTATCTGGCTAAGATCGAGACCTTAAGTGGAGAGCTGGACGCCGATTCTCAAATCGACATTGTTCTTCATAGCTTGTCCTCGAAGTTTGAGCAGTTCAGGCTGAACTTCAACATGATCAAAAGGGACGTCAGCCTGACTGAACTGCTCATAGACCTTCAGGCAGCTGAATTACTCCAAAAGAGCAACCCTCAGGCCCACATAGCTGAGAAAGAGGCATCTTCTTCTGGTGGAAAAAAGAAGAAGAGATACGCACCTAAAAACGCTGAAGATGCGGCGTCTAAGGTGAAGAAGCCAAAGGCGAAGATTCCTCCTGAGGAGTTCAAGTCGAAGACTAAGTGCTTCAAGTTTGGCGAACCAGGTAACTGGAAGGCGGTGTGCCCTAACAAGAAGAAGAATAGAGGTACATCTCACACTCTGGTTGTAGAAACATGTTTAGCAACATCTTCTACCCAGTCATGGGTAGTAGATACTGGAGCTACTGATCATGTTTGCATGTCTTTGTAGGGGTTCCTGGTAAAAAGATAGCTGAGTGATAATGAGATCACCGCCTACATGGCCAATGCTACGAGAGTGGCAGCTGTTGCAGTGGGATACGTTTTTTTACCTTTCAGTAGTGATAGAACTTTGGTTTTGAAAGATTGTCTTTATGTGTCTGGTTTTGGGTAAAACTTGATTTCAGTTTCTAAATTGATTATGGATGGATATTATGTTTCTTTTGATAACAAAGTAGTTATCTTCAGTGGTAAACATTTTATCTGTTCTAGCCCATTAGATGGACACTTATGCTTTCTTAAACTAATTGAAAACATTACTCAAAGACAACTGTTGAGTACAATGATCATAAACCCCAACAAGAGAAAAGAACCTTGAAACCTAAATCAAACCTATCTTTAGCATCTAAGGCTAGGTCATATCAACCTTAAGAGGATACAAAGGCTTGTAAATGATGGACCATTGTCTTCCTTGGTTCTGGAAATCATTTCCTTTGTGTGAATCTTGTTTGGAAGGTAAGATGATCAAGCGTCGTTTACTTATGTGGATTGTGGATGCTCTCATTTTATTATTTTACTAATTTTCTTACAAGTATAGTAATATATATATGTATCTCATATAGCTAAAATTGGCTCGTAATTTTTCACATATTTTTTTTAAACTCTACCCAAATTATTATAAATCAAGATTAGGCATTCCCCAATTAAAGAATATAAACATAACTACATCGAGATGAATAGAATAATTTGTATTGAAAAGAATTTAGCCATGAATCTAAAACAAAGTTTATATTCTTCTTTATATATATATATATATATATATTTTGTTCCGATTCAATTTATAATTAGCAAAGCAAAATAATTACCTTTTCTTTCAATATTGGAGATGATAGTACTGTTAATTTATTCTCTACCGAATTCCCTTTGGTTTCCAAGTGTAAATTATGTGGAATTTGATTACTAATTTACCCTATTTGCTAATCACTTCGTTCCTCATTTATCTATTAATAACACTTGTATATATTTCTTTGCATCTAGATCATTTTGTTGCCACAAAGGGCCATGTGTCAATTACGTGGAAAAAGCTTAGTGACTACATTTAGCTATAGTGTCTATGGAATGTAATAAACTATCTAGAAATATTGATTTTATATAATCAGTACTATTATGTTAACTATATAAGTGTGTGTGTGTGTGTGTGTGTGTATATATATTACCATTTTATAAGTACTATCTATTTAAATAATAATATATTTTTAGATAATTCCTATATCCTGGATATGATTATATTAGAAAAATAATATATCTAGAGTTCTAAAATAAATACAAGAATATTCTGGGTATCTCTAACCTACTCCAACAAACATATTTCAACTTAAAAAAAAATGAGACCTACAAAGATTCATTTTCTTCCCTAGCTTACCCTTAAGGTAATCATAAGCTATTATTTTAATACTAATTTTTTTGGATATTACACTTATTCTAACTATTAGATTTATATTTCTTATTAAATTTCGATAATAAAATTTTGGGGTATTACACTCCTCCCCCTTAAAAGAATTTCGTCCCGAAATTCACGTACCTAATAAATAACTTAGGATATTGCTGTTTCATTTTTCCTTTCTAGTTCCCACGTTACTTCAGTTCGATCATGATGATTCCATTGCACAAGGACCAATGGAATTTGTTTGTTTCTTAGGACTTGAACTTTTCTATCAAGAATTTCATAGGGTTTTTCCTCGTACCTCATATCAGAACATAGAAATAACTCACTTTCTTTGATAATGTGTTCTGGATCAAACACGTATTTCCTGAGCATTGAAATGTGATATACATCATGAACTTGTGACATGTCCAGTGGTAGAGACCTTATATATGTATCTCTCTCATTTAATGCTAGCCCATCATCAACTTTCCTCTCTCCTCACCCCCATACCTCTCACCATACTTCTCACTATCTCTCCCTTCTTTCTCTCTCGATTCTCTCTCCATATAGAAATCCCCATTTTGATTTTTGGGGATATCACTCATCAACCATTCCTTCATTCACCCACTCACCATACTTCGTCTTCTCCATCTTTCTCTCTACACACACCACCTCCAACTCCACCATTTTCTACACTATCTTCACAATCTCCACCACCATTCAAGAGAGGAGGAGAAAGGAAAGAAGGGAGACAAGCAAGCTAGGTTGAAGAAGAAGGCACGAGAAGAGATCTGACTCCGAGCCTTCCGTGGAAGCTAGGCTCGTTAGAAGGTTTTCTTTTTGTATTTTCTTTCTGAAACTTGGATGATTTGTGGGGTTTGTTCCAAACTTGTGGAAAACATTGGATATTGTAGAAGTTTATGCTATTTTCATTTGGTTATGAGATGATGTAGTTTTATGTTATTTATGTTGTTTTAAGCATGGTTATGGGTTAATCTCTCCATTAGGGGGTGGATGATCGATTTGGTTTTGATTTATGCTTGTGATGGTTTGTTGTTGTTGTTGAAATTGTGCTTGTTTAAGTTGAGTGTTTGATTACCACTTGAAGCAATGCTAGGTGAATTGGGTTCATAAGCCTAGTATATTGATCTTGCTCGTATGATATAGCGGATAGAGGTTTAACGGATAGATGGTGACAGTAATTGAAGTTGAACTAATTGACGGCTCTATCGTATGTTTGAGATTAATATAACCAACTTGAAGCAAGCTTAATAAAAAACCAATGAGAAAATCCACACCCTAATGCTTTTATCATAATCTTTTCCTTAATCTTGATTCTTGTTGTTATTTGCATTTTCTTAAGTTAAATTGCATCTTTTAAATTCTTTAGTTTAAATCACAATCGAATCCATGTTTAGAATATTTAGATTTTATTTTCGTTGTTCTAGCACGTTGCATGCATGGCCTTAAGTCAATTTCCCAAACGAAGTCTTTCTTGAGAGATCGACTCGGGTTAGCTTATCACGTCTACAATTGACCCCATCCAATTGTGGGTTTGGTTCCAAGTAGTTTTTATGTGATGAGTTTAAACCGGATAAATACAACTTTGAGACAACATTGAAAATTTTGGTGTCGTTGCCGAAAAAGGCTTTAGGCTTATTGTCTTTACGTGCTATAATTGCTTGGTGTTTGATTTTGTATTCGTAACGTTGAATTTGTCTAGTGATTGTTTGGTGTTTGATTGTGTTTGATAATGTGTTGGTTTGTGTAGTTGGTATTTCTGTTTATTTTCGTGTGTTTGTACGCTTTCACCACTCATTTCACAGATACGTGTGATCTCTTTTATGTTTTTGGTTGTGCATGCTAGGGAGATGAAGTCTCATTCGGAGATTATCCCCCGTGTCTGACAATATCCATAGACCAAGGAGATTTGACGTATTTTCTTAGGAAGAAGAGATGGAAGCTCACCAACTCAACCCCGACAATGCCAGTGCTAATGCAGCTAGGAATATGAGGGATTTTGCTCGTTCTGTGATAGGGGCATCGACATCTTGCATAGTTCTTGGAGAGGCCACAAGGAACTATGAGTTGAAGAACATCCACTTTAGCCAACTTCCATCCTTCTATGGGATGCCGGCCGAAGATGCGTTGAACTTCATCCGGGAGTTCTATATCATTGTTCAAACATTTCCTCTACAAGGTTTGAATAAAGATCAATTGAAGATGAGGTGTTTCCCTTACACCTTGAAAGATCGAGCCAAGACATGGTTCATGTCACTCCCGGCCAATTCCTTGGCCAATTGGAATGCCGTTTACGAGAAGTTCATAGCCAAGTACTACTCTAACTAAAAGACCCAAGACTTGAGAGCTCAAATTGTTACCTTTACCCAATCTTCGGGTGAAGCATTTAATGAAGCTTAAGATCGATTTAGAGGTCACTAACAACAATGCCGGCACCACCACCTCGCACCCGAGTTACTCAATAAATTCTTCTACGACGATCTTTCTCAAAATTTTCAATACATGGTGCATAATGCCTCAGGAGGAGACATTGGAGGACGGACTGCCGAAGAGGTCTCAGACATCTATGAGACCATGGCCACAACTTCTCAACAAAAGAATGATAGGGAGAAGAGAGCTTCCGTCAATGAAGCCAACCCTAGTTATGATGTGATGAGATAACTAGCAGAGTTGACAAAGTAAGTAGATATGCATCGAACTTCCGAGAGACCACCTCAACAAGCCATGACCGTTGAAACTTGCGGTATATGTAGAGAGTATGGCCACGGGGCCAATGTTTGTCAAAAGTCGATCGAGCCAGAATTATGTTAGGAAGCTCATTTCCATGCTCTTCAAGAGCAAGTCCATGCCCTTCAAGGATTCCAACCCCATCAACCATACCACCTTTACTCTCAATCATACAATCGGGGATGGAGGAACCATCCAAATTTTTCTTGGAGGCAACCTCAACAACATCCTCAACAACCACCACAACAACCGCCTCTACCTCAACAAGCTGGAGGCGGCCAAGCTCCACCTTATCCAAGGCCGCAACAATATCAGGCCTAACCAAACCAACCGCCTATGCTGACATTGCAAGATACCTAGCAATCTTTTATTCAAGCCACCCAACAAAGGTTTGAATCCGTGGAAGCTTCCGTGAATTGGATCGAGACCTAAATGGGGTAAATAGCTGAGACCGTTGGAGAGTTGGCCAAGCAAGCCAAGCCGGGAAAGTTGCCAAGTTAACCGGAGTAAGCTCAAGCCATCATCGTCCTAGAGGGGGCAAGGTGATTAATAACAAGGTTGGAGAACCAATCTCAACTGAAGAGATTGAGAAAGAAGATGAGGCTCCTCAACAACAACAAAAGGAGCCCGAAAAAGAAAATGAAGAAGTGAAGAAGCCCACACTCTACAAGGCCGCCAATCCCTACAATACTCTAATTCCATTTCCAAGATGGTTGAGGAATGAGAAGCAAGACACTAAATTCCAAGAGTTCTACAAGCTCTTATCAAAAGTGAATGTCAACCTTCCACTCCTTGATGTCATCCGCAATGTGTCGGCCTATGTCAAGTTCTTCAAAGAACTAGCTTTCAAGAAGAGAAAGTTTACGGAGGATGAAAAGATTGTGGTGTCTGAAGTGGCAAGTGTGATCCTACAACAACAAATACCACCAAATCTCCGTGATCTAGGTAGTTTTACTCTTAAAATTGCCTTGGGAAATGGTAAAGAAGCGTGTGGTATGCTAGACTTAGGAGCCAGAATTAATTTGATGTCTTACTCTATTTATAAACAACTAGAGTTAGGTAATTTGAAACCTACTAGAATGTGTCTTCAATTGACGGATAGGTCCATGAGATATCCTAGGGGAATCATAGAGGACATTCTACTGAAGGTGGGTGGATTGATTATCCCAGTTGATTTTATTGTGTTGGATGTGAGTGATGTACAAAAAACGGGTAAAGAGCACACACTTCTCCAGGTAGACCCTTCATGGTTACAACAAATACCTTGATTGATTTCAAAAATGCAACTCTAAAAATATCGGTGTTAGGAGAAACCGTCTGTTTTTCCATTCATAGAAACAAAGCCATTCCCGTCTCCTCATTTGAAAAGAATTGCTCTTTTATAGATACTCTTGATGCCTTGGCCGAGGAGGTTTTCTTGTAGGAAATAGGTTCCCATTGCAGGAGTGAAGCCTTGTCTGAGGAACTTGCTATGGAAGAAGCTTACCTCAAGTGTGGGGGAGACGAGTTGGATGCCGAAGAGATGGAAATTTTGCTAAGGGAAGGAGTAAGCTTGATGGAAGTTCTTACCTCGATCAAAGAGGAAGTGAAACCCGCTCCCGAGCTTGAGCTCAAAGAGCTCCCATCTCATCTCAAATATGTTTATCTTGATCAATAAGAAAAGAAGCTCGTGATCATCTTTTCCGGGCTTGAGAAAGAAGAAGAGGATCTCTTGGTAGCCGTACTCAAGAGAAACAAGCAAGCTATTGGATCGAACCTTTCGGACATCAAAGACATTAGCCCCTCGACGTGCATGCATCGAATTGTACTTGAGAAAGGGGCCAAGCCAGTTAGAGAAGGATAAAGGCGGCTCAATCCCGTGTTGATGGAGGTCATCATGAAGGAGATTTTCAAGCTCCTGGCAGAAGAAATCATCTATCCAATAGCCGATAGTGAATGGGTGAGCCCGGTCGATGTGGTACCCAAGAAAGGAGAAATCACAGTGGTGGAGAATGATAGAGGAGAGCATGTGGCTATTTGGACCACCACCGGATGGAGAATGTGCATTGACTACCAAAAGCTCAATACGGCTACTCGAAAAGACCATTTTCCACTTCCTTTCATTGATCAAATTCTTATTAAATTGGCCAGGCATAGTTTTTATTGTTTCCTTGACGGTTTATCGGGTTATTTTGAGGTGGCCATATCGCCGGAGGACCAAGCCAAGACCGCATTTACGTGCCCGTTTGGCACTTTTGCGTGTCGGAGAATGCTGTTTGGACTATGTAATGCACCGGGCACATTTCACAGGTGTATGTTTTCTATCTTTTCCGAAATGATTGGTGATTTCATTGAAGAATTCATGGATGACTTTTCCGTCTTTGGGTCCTCATTTTCTGATTGTTTGGATAAGTTAGAACTTGTTTTGAAGAGATGCATTGAAAGTAGCCTTACTCTTAGTTAGGAAAAGAGTCATTTTATGTTTACTAGTGGCATAGTCCTTGGTCATATTATGTCAAAAGAAGAAATGATTGTAGACAAAGCTAAGGTTGATGTAATTGAAAAATTACCTCTTCCCGTCAATGTTAAAGGTGTTAGAAGCTTTTTAGGCCATGTCGGTTTCTACCGTCGGTTTATTAAAGACTTCTCCAAAATTAGTCAACCTCTATGCCATTTACTTGCTGAAGATATTCCTTTTGAGTTTGATGAAAAATGCTTACATGCTTTTAATACTCTTAAGGAGAAATTGATCACCGCACCCATTGTCGTTCCCCCTGATTGGTCTTTGCCTTTTGAAATCATGTGTGATACATCAAATTCCGTCGTGGGTGCCATTTTGGGTCAACGTATTGATAAAATTCTTCATGTAATTTACTATGCTGGCCTCACCTTGAATAGTGCTCAAGTAAATTACACCACAATCGAATTGCTTTCCGTTGTGTTTTCGTTAGATAAATTTAGATCCTACATCTTAGGCTCTAAAGTGATTATGCATAGTGATCATGCGGCTCTTAGGCATTTGTTGACCAAGCCTCAAGCTAAACCTAGACCCATTAGGTGGATTTTGCTTGTGCAAGAATTTGATGTGGAAATCAAAGACAGAAAGGGGTGTGAAAATGTGGTAGCGGACCATCTATCTCGCCTGTGGATGAAAATTTTGATTATTACATGAGAAAGGCGTTGATTGCGATTCATTTCCATATGAGCATGCTCTTGAGCTTAATTCCTCACCTTGGTATGCCGACATTGTTAATTATCTTGCTTGTGATAAAATGAGGCCTAACCTTACCTTTCAAGAAAGGAAAAGATTTTTGGCAATGTGTAGGTACTACTTTTGGGATGATCCATACCTTTTCCACTTGGAAAAAGATGAAGTGATTCAGAGATGTGTCTCGGAAGAGGAGCAAACTGATGTTTTGGCCTTTTGCCACGATTCACATTGTGGTGGCCGTTTTGGAGGGTAAAAGACAACCTGGAAAATCTTGCAATCTGATTTGTATTGGCCTTCCATTTTTAAAGATGTGCATGCCTATTGCCTTTCATGTGATAAGTGCCAAAGACTTGACAATATTGGGAGAAGAAATGAAATGCCTTTGAATGTCAACCTTGTGGTTGAAATTTTTGATGTTTGGGGAATTGACTTCATCGGGCCATTTCCTAACTAATTTGGTTTTGAATATATCCTATTAGCGGTCGATTATGTTTCAAAGTGGGTTAAAGCAATCCCCACTAGGTCTTGTGACGCTAATGTGGTTGTCAAGTTTGTGCAGGAGCACATTTTGAGTAGGTTTGGATTCCCTAGTGCAATCATAAGCGATGGTGGAACACATTTCACCAATAAGTTTTCGAGAAGTTGATGAAAAAGAATGATGTGACTCACAAAGTGGCTACTCCATAGCACCCTCAAACTTTTGGTCATGTAGAGACAAGCAACAAACAAATCCAACACATTTTGAAGAAGACTGTGAATGTCACGAGGAAGGATTGGTCTACAAAGCTCATGGATACTCTTTGGGCATACGGAACGGCTTACAAGATGATCTTGGGAATGAGCCCTTATCGCCTTATTTATGGAAAAGCATGCCATCTCCCAGTTGAGATTGAGCACAAGGCTTATTAGGCCCTTAAGGCGGTGAATTTTGATCTAACTTGTGCAGGAAATGAGCCAGCTTTACAATTGACCGAGCTCGATGAATTGAGGAATGAAGCCTATGATAATGCGAAGATCTACCAGGACAAGGTGAAAAAGCTTCACGATAATCGCATTATCAAAAAGGAGCTCACCCCGGGGATGAAAGTACTCCTCTTCAACACTCGTTTAAGACTTTTTCTCGGTAAACTCAAATCCCGATGGAGTGGCCCGTTCGTCATTGAAGAAGTATTTCCAAATGGTGTGGTGACCTTGAAAAATCCGACGAAAAACACCACGTTCCAAGTGAATGGTCACCGAGTCAAGCCGTATTTTGAAGGATGACCCCAAAAAGCCGACGTTGAGGTTTTCAAGTTCGATAATTCCACCTAGTTACCCCGGAAACCATGTCTAGTTCGAGACGTTAAAATGAGCACTGCATGGGAGGCAACCTATGATTATATTGTTTTTATATGTTTGTCATTTAATTTTTGTAGATTTTTCTGTGTTTGAGTTTTACGTGTTTTTGGTATTTGTTTTGCAGGGGTAAAGGTGGAGTGTTGCTGGGGCGAAAAGACAAAATTTGGCTCAGTGCCAGGCCACGACCGCGCACCCCGCACGGCCACGCTATACCACTCAAAGTGGAGAGGCCACGTGAGAGTGCTGCCCTCGTGTGCACGCGATAATTTTTTGCAAGAAATTGAGCTCCGCTAGCGCGCATGGCTCCGCGGGTGCGCGCCTCGTTCAGTCCCGCGGCCGCGTAAGGCCCCGCATTCACGCGGACTTCTCCCTATAAAAGGGGACCTCTCTTTTGGAACCCTACTTTCACTCACCCCTTGCGCCGCTTTTGAGCTCTTCTTTCTTCTTCATCACTCTCCAAGCTCCCCTCTTCTTTTCCATGATCCATATCCCAGAAAATTTCAGTTGAGAAGACTCTCCCCACGTCATAGACACACGTTACCATCCTCTTCACCATGATCGCGTATATCCTCCGTGCCCATGCGCCCATCTCCTTTCAGCCTCTACCGCTCACCGTCATCTTTCTCAAGACACCATCTCACGCCGCCGTACGCTACCGCCGCCGCCTTCTCTCCACCGCCCATCGAGTTCGGCGACCGTGTAAAGTCCCGCAGCCGCGTACCTTCTGACCCATAAGCCTCTGCGACCGCGCAAAGCCCCGCAGCCGCGCCTTGCCTACTCGTACGCAGCATGCACGGCGCAGTTCCGCTCACGCCTGTGTCTCCATCCCGAGCACTCTTCCTCAATTCCATCCCTCTTTCCCTTGCTCTCAAGCTCACCATGTCGTCAAGGATAGAGAATGCATCCTCTTCTCACCATGATGATGAAAATAACGTCCAAGAGCTCTACAGTTGCCCATTCTAAGTACGTACCCACGCAGAAGGTAACCGCTACCAAGCTTTCAATGCATATGAGATTACTTCCCCTTGTTACCTTGATTGGAACTTGCTGAAATCATTGAAAATTGATGGGAAAGTGGAGAAATATTTAAAGGTGTTGACCTTGGATAAATTTGCAAAATTGAAGTATGTTGGCTTTGACCTTTTCTGCCTTGAGTTCTTGGTCACCTTCAAGCTTGATTCTATGAATTTAAAAATTACCTTTCGTATGCTTGGAGAAGAATTTGAAGTGACATTGGCCGGAATGAAATCCTATTTCAGATTCTCGCCCAATGGGCTACGAGATAGGCCATCCGACTTCAAAACAGCTACCGCTTGGCAAGAGCTCACTGGCTTCAATAATTGGGATCCTCAAAGGACATCTACCGGCTTCATTAGGTACCCTACCCTTGCCATCATGCACAAGTTCCTTGCATACTCTATTTTCAGAAAGGATCAAGCAAACAAGGTTAATGCCACAGAGGTGTATCTTCATTGGTGTGCCCTTCACAACACCAGGGTCTGCCCATCTTATTTCATTTGGACCGCCATCCAACAGATGACTAGGTGCACAAAGCAGCATCCATCCTTTTGTGTTTTCATCACCGCTCTTGCTGTTAAGCTTGGATTGATCTCAGATAGAAGTCCTCTCCCTGAAGGATAAAGCAAGGTTAAAGAGTATTTGGTCACTGTGGATGAGCTCAAGCGAGCCCAGCTGGTACTTGATGAGAAGAGATTGGTTCCCCACACTGACCGGCCCTGTGTCTCCAAGCTTATGAATGCTCAGCTTGTGGCCTTTAGACATGCTAGGGAAGCCGGCTCATCCTCGGCTCCACATGATGATGATGATGATGAAGAGCAGGGCGATGAGGAGAATGATGAGGAGCAGGAGAAAGACCAAGAAAAAGAAGAGAATGAGCAAGAAGGCCAAGCCCACTTCCAGCCACCGCCTTATCCCTTGACGATGCCCCAGCATGGGTATCAGATGCCGCAGGCCAATTGGAGGTCCTTCTAGGACCACTTTGATACATCAATGGGCCAGTTCCAGCAGAGCCTCCAGCAGAATTATGCCAACGAGAGGATGTCAGCCCTGGAAGAAAGCTGGAGCTACTGGACAATCTCTTATCCTTACTCGCAGCCTCCTCCACCACCTTATGATCCACCGCAGTAGTGAAATTATTTTATGTTTTTCTTGTGTATTTTTGTGTTCATGTGCATGTTTTATTGTTTTCAGTTTTCTCTCTTTGTTGTTCGTTGGTAGTATTTGCCGTGTTGTTTTGTAGGAACCAACGTCTGTTGCCGGTCTTCTACACATTGTGATGTTTTCTCTCCCCTTTACTTTTATTGCATATTGTTTTTTTTCATACATTGAGGAAAATGCATGCTTTAAGTGTGGGGGTGACCTCGTTATGTTTATGTCTTAGTTGTGGATTATGTTGTTTATGTGAAGTTTTTGTTAGAATTTATTGTGTTGAATTATTTTGATTATGGTGTTGGTGTTAGTTGTTTTAGTTGTTAGGTTTGTTGTGATTCTCCCACTTAGTATCTTGTTTTGTCCAATTGTCAAAATTGAAAAATTTTGGATATGAATCTTCAAGGAATTATTTTCAAGTCGATGATGATGAATAAATTGGTTTCGTGGTTTCACTCTTGAGCATGAATTGCGATGTTGATCATATTTTGATAATTAGTGTTGTGGGGTCTTACCCTTTAAAGATTAAGAAGCATGTTGGGCCTCTTTTCATGAAGAATTATCCCCTTAATCATTTTTCCCTATTTTTGTTATGATAAAAAAAGGAAAAATAAATGAGAAAAATAAAAGAGAAAGGGGTAATAAGGATCTCTACTCCTCTAGTTGATTTATTCAACTATGAGTATGAGAAACCACACAAGGACACTAGGGATTTCCTCCCTATGGTTTTACCTTGTGAATTTTGATCCACAGCCCAAAAATTTGTTTAAATAAATGGGATTACATTCCGGATTCTACTCCTCTCATTGTGAGTCAATCCATTCACGTGTTGCATGATGAGTATGGGAAGCCACATTAGGAAGCTCGACGATTTCACCTAATGACCTTTGTCCTATGTTGCATTCCCTATTGTTGTTGATATTTTGTTGTTCTAATAAATGTAGAAGTGATTTGTGGGGAATTTATTTCAATGGAATTGAGTCTTTTGTGTCTTCTTAGTCTTGAACGGGCAAGCAACTCACCTAATTTGATAATTATATTCATTTTCTTGTTGATGAAGTTTTTTGTGGGAACCATGAAACAATTTCAAATTACATGATCGTCTTGCGAATATTTCCTTCTTTCTTCATATTTTTATATCTCTTGTTTGCTTAAGGACAAGCAAAGAGCTAAGTGTGGGGGAGTGGTTTGGTTTTTATTTATGTTGTTTTATTGTATGATTTTGCATGTTTTATAAGTTATTTTCTAGTACCTCTAGTTATTTATTTTTCGATTTCGTGTGATTATCTTCACTTGTTGCTCTCGTGGTGGAATATGCCAAGTTGCGAAAAACTTGAGCTTTTGTCTGCAAAAACTTGATTTTTAGGTATTAAGGTGGCAAGGAGCGAGGATGAGACCAGAAGAGATAAACCCGGAAGAATTGGCCATGAACCACGCGACCGTGCGAGGGGGGTCTCAGTGGAAGGCGCCCTGCGAGCGCGCATCCTGCCGTGGGTGCGCGCACCCTTGTACCCCACGAGCGCGCGTTGTCTCGCCGGCGTGCGGGACGCTCTGTTTCGCACGATCTATCCTATCTTGCACTCGACTCTCAACTTTTCTTCATTATTTTGCACAAAAAGACACTTCCTTCAACCTCCCTCATTTTGCATGTTGATATGAGACTTCTGGGCCAATCTAATCTAAGTAATAGGATCATAGGGATTAATTTCCCTAAGTTTACTTTTTGGACTTTTGGCCTCCAATCCCTCACCAAATCTCCCAAAATCTCTCTCATTTAATTCTAACCCATCATGACCCATCTCATCACCTTTCCTCTCTCCTCATCCCCATACCTCTCACCATACTTCTCACTATCTCTCACTTCTCTCTCTCGATTCTCTCTCCATCTAGAAATCCGCATTTTGATTTTTGGGAATATCACTCATCAGCCATTCCTTCATTCACCCACTCACCATACTTCATCTTCTCCATCTTTCTCTCTACACACACCACCTCCAACTCCACCATTTTCTACACTATCATCACAATCTCTACCACCATTCAAGAGAGGAGGAGAAGGTAAAGAAGGGAGGCAAGCAAGCTAGGTTGAAGAAGAAGGCACGAGAAGAGATCTGACTCCAAGCCGTCCGCAGAACCTAGGCTCATTAGAAGGTTTTCTTTTGGTATTTTCTTTCTTAAACTTGGATGATTTGTGGGGGTTTGTCCCAAACTTGTGGAAAACATTGGATATTGTAGAAGTTTATGCTATTTTTATTTGGTTATGAGATAACGTACTTTCATGATATTTGTGTTGTTTTAAGCATGGTTATAGGCTAATCTCTCTATTATGGGGTGGATGATCGATATAGTTTTAATTTATGCTTGTGATGGTTGGTTGTTGTCATTGGAATTGTGCTTGTTTATGTTGAGTGTTTGATCACCACTTAGCATTGCTAAACTTTAGATGAGACCGAGAGGAGATTCTAAATCCTGATCTTGGTTCCTTCAACACTAGGTGAATTGGGTTCATAAGCCTAGTATATTGATCTTCCTCGTACGATATAGCGGATAGAGGTTTAACGGATACACGGTGACAGTAATTGAAGTTAAACTAATTAACGGGTCTATCGTGTGTTTGAGATTAATATAACCAACTTGAAGTAAGCTTAATAAAAAACCAATGAGAGAATCCACAGCCTAATGCTTTTATCATAATCTTTTCTTCAATCTTGATCCTTGTTGTTATTTGCATTTTCTTAAGTTAAATTGCATGTTTTAAATTCTTTAGTTTAAATCACCATCGAATCCATGTTTAGAATGTTTAGGTTTTATTTTCGTTGTTCTAGCACATTGCATGCATGGCCTTAAGTCAATTGCCCACACAAAGTCTTCCTTGAGAGATCGACTCGGGTTAACTTATCACGTCTACAATTTACCCCGTCCAATTGTGGGTTTGGTTCCAAGTAGTTTTTACGTGTTGAGTCTAAACCGGATAAATACAAATTTGTGACCACGGAATAGGGATGAATGGAAAACAACTTTTAAAACTAAACATGGTTTATATGAGTGGTGTTAGTTTTGTATACTGAAAGACTTGTCTTTGTATACTTTTCTAATGATATGATGATATAGATTGAATTTTATTACAGGCACTGTTTGCATTTACATTATTGTTTATGCATATTCCATGTACTTACATTGTAGATGATATGGTGTGGGTGAACACACAATAAGATCATATCATCAGATCCTTGTATTGTATTAAAAGGCTCACGACTTAGATGGTCCTGAATACACCATCGGTACACCGTAGAATAATCTAATAATTAGTTTATCTTGACTAATTGATTATTCTAATACACGTGTTAGTGTATTGAGGAGTATCACGATAGGATATTATTCTCTACTCTGACCCTATTACTGAGAGAACAAACATCCACAGAGTTCGGGTTCTTAACTTATATTTATTGGCAAACATGTATATGCTTTGTTCATTGCTTTGATTTATCAATGGGTGATATTCTTTGATAGAATCAATAAACTAGATATCTTGGGTAATAGCATTTGCATATATGATGTGTCGTACAATATTTATAAGCACCGTGTCCTGATGCGCTAGGTTAATGATGTTCTCTTAAGGAAACACAAGCTCATGTGAAACCCTGTAGATGGAATTTATTCCGTACATGAATAAAGCTTGTGTGGTACTACTCAAGATTTCATATATTAATTAATTATAGCCGTCAGAGGCTTACATAATTAATTAATGAACATTAGATCTTAAACACGGGGAATGGCTGAACGAAAGGAGAAAGAATATTCACAAATATGTATTAAATTGAAAAGTCAATATTACTTCTTTAATGGAATAAAAGTGATACTTAATTTATTTAATAATATCCTAAGTTTATTGGATATTGGGAATTAAATAAATTAGTAGGCCAATTTAATATTCTTCTAGATCCCTGTTGTAGCCCAATATGACTTTAATAGACCAGAGATGGAAAAAGAGATTGTGGCCCAAAACCAATAGGGTTGGGACACTGAATTTTCACCCACCCCCTTATAAATAAGGAGGTGGGGGACGAAATTTTGAGGTAAAGAAATCAGCCCTCTTGTGTTCTGTTTATCTCCACAGTATTGTTAGTTTTGTATACTGGAAATGCATGTCTTTGTATACTTTTCTAATGATATGATGATATGAATTGAAAGTTATTGCAGTCACTGTTTGCATTTAGTTTATTTTATATAATTGTTCTATGTAATGTTCTATATTCTTACATTGTAGATGATATGGTATGGGGAGTCACACGGTAAGATCATATCATTATAACCTTGTATTGTATTAAAGAGCTCACAACTTAGATGGTCCTGAACACACCATCAGTACACTGTAGAATAATCTGATAAGTTAGTTTATCTTGACTAATTGATTATTCTAGTACACTTATTAGTGTATTGAGGAGGATCACTGTAATATCCCGATATATTTTAGAAAGTTTTATTCAACTTATGTTACGCTACGGTAAGTTATAAAATAAGTTAGGTCCTTAAAGGATTCAAATAAAGGAAAATCACAGCTGGGAAAATCTGTTAAAATTTAATTTGGTTAAAGATTGCTTTAAACATATGATCTGATATTTTTCTCGGATTTATAGAAAAAGTTTCAAGGATTGTGCTAAACTTTAAAATTTTCAATTTCGAGTTCAAATGAACTCTTGGCACAACTTTGAATAGAAAAAGGCACATCCGTCATTGTTGGTTTTGTATACTAGAAGACCTGTGTTATGTATACATTATTGATGATGGTTTTATGATGATATAGAATGAATGCAATTGCAGTCACCGTTTGTATTTAAATTGGTATATTTACATACATGTTCAATATACTTACATTATAGATGATATGGTGTGGGTAAACACATGATTAGATCATATCATCAGTTCCTTGTTATGTATTAAAAGGCTCACAGTCTAGATGGCACTGAACCTGCTATCGGTACGCCGTAGAATAATCTGATAGTTAGTTTGTGTTGAATAACTGATTATTCTAATATACGGGAAAGTTTATTGAGGAGGATCTACTTAGGATTCTATTCTCTATTCTGACCTTAAATGAGAGAATAAGAATCCACAGAGTTCGGGTTCTTAACCCCTATATCTTGGCGGACATATACGTGTAGTGTTTGCAGCTTTGATTTATCAAAAGGTGAGATTCTTTCATAGGATCAATAATCTCGATATCTTGGGTTGTGACATTTACACTTATGATGGGTCGTGCAATATGTAGGGGCACCGTGTCCTAGTGCGCCAGGTTGATGGTGTCCCCTTAAGGAAATGCAAGTTCATGCTGAAACCCTGCAGGTGGAATTTATTTCGTGCATGAGTAAAGCTTGTTTGGTACTACTCAAGGATAAGATATTAATTAATTATAGTTGTCAGAAGCTTACATAATTAATTAATGAGCATTATATCTTAAACACGGAGAATGGCTGGACTAAAGGAGAAAGCATATTCAGAAATATGTATTAAATTGGTAGGTAAGTATTATTTCTTTAGTGGAATAAAAATAATACTTAATTTATTTAATAATATCCTAAGTTTATTGGATATTGGAAATTAAATAAGTTAGCAGGCCAATTTAATATTCTTCTAGATCCCTGTTGTAGCCCAATATGACTTTAATGGACTGGAGATAGAAAAAGGGATAGAGGCCCAAACCTAGTAGGGTTGGGACACTGAAATTTCGCCCACCCCCTTATATATAAGAGGGTGGGGGATGAAATTTTGAAAAAAAATAGATCAACTCCTCTTGTGTTCTCTTTATCTCCACAGATTTCATACCGATCTAGTAGATTTCGGCCCACCCTGAAACTAGATTCAATCCGGGAATACAACAGAAGATCAAAGAGTGAAATATCACATTGGGGCGCCGTTTTCATATATACAACAACAAGATTGGATCTTTAATCTTATCCTCAACCCGTCGTTTAATTTGTAAGTCGTTTTTCAATTTCTATGTTTCCGCTTTAGTAGAATAGATTAAACCGGCTTTGCATGTTAATTGAACTAGGTTAATTAAAACATATGAGATGCATGAATTTATGATCTACATGACATTAGGATTAATGAACATCCAATTAGATCCTGCGGTGGTTCAATTCGAAAAAACCCCAAAACCTGGTATCAGAGCGGGTTTTGGCAATGTTCTAGATTTAATCCTAGGATTTATTCGAAATATATGTATAAATTTGATGAAATATTTAAGTTGCTTAAATTTTCAGATTTATATGTTGATGTATTTCGAATGGTAGTATTCCATACTTTCGAATGGTAGTATTCCATAAATTTTCACATTTATATGTTGGATTTGGAATAGATTTTTGATGAGTTCAAAATTTCCAGATTTATTTTAATAGGTATTCGAAAATTATTGGATCAAAATTTCTGAAATTTTGATGTATTAAAATCCCTAATTTTTTCTATGTTATTTTCGATCCTATAGATAAATTTGGAGAAGATTTTGATGTAAATCAAATTTTCAGATTTATTTAATAGGTGGTTTTCGAAAATAATGTGTATTAAATTAGATTTGGTATTTTTGATGTTTATCTTAAAGTTACCTAATTCTAATCTAGATAGAATTTGAAGTGGATCAAATTTCCAAATTTAATCTTCTTGTGATTTTCAAAATCTACAAAGATTTGAATTAGATAAGGTAATTTTTTATATATATCAATAGTTGACTAATTCTAATCCAAAAGGATTTGAAAATAGATTTTAAATTTGGAAGAATTTGAAGTGGATCAAATTTCCAGATTTATTATCTTGAAATTTTCGAAAATCTTGTAGATAAGAATTGGAAAAATAATTTTTGGTGTATATCATAAATTACTTAATTCTAATTTAGATAGGGTTGAAAATAAGATTTAAATTTGGATGGAATTTGAAGTAGATCAAATCTTCAAATTTTATCTTTGGTGATTTTCGAACCCTATCCAAATATTTGGGATAGATTTTTGATCTATATCAAGATTTCCAAATATTAATTAATTAGGGTGTTATCAAGATTTTCGGGGAGGCGCAGTGATGGGGGCGGCGGCCATGCCCGAGTTTCCGGAGCTGACTTTCCAGTTTTATCTCATTCAGCAACATGAGATATAAGCCATGATAGTTGGTTTTTATTATTATTGCTTATTATGTTGTTTGAAGCATGCAATGGTGTATTATCATTTTATATGATGTTTGCATGTTTTACAATGGGATAAAATGAAACCTCAATCTTACATAACTAAGTGGGAGAGATTCATACCAAAGTATGTAGAAATCTCAAACGGTCTCCATGAATCTGGTTTACTTGAGATGCGAGTTGACAATAGGTCTTCCTCCATAACGGATGTGTCATATCACTGTTATCTCTAGAAATTAAACTTCTTTATCAAGATAGTTGTAGAACATTATTAGAACAAACTGACTCCTCCAACTGGAGCAGGGAGTTCGAAATAGTGGACTTGGTGCTAAGATAATGGTGTTCACACTTAGGTGTAATTTATTCAAAAACGTCCACACTAACGTGGCTTATTAATTGGAAGGTTACATGACCGTGGTCATTTCCGACTATTAATTTACTTGTCATAAGGAAATTTAACTGGAGATAAATTAAAGGTGGTTTTACCTGTTTAAAGATGAATTTTATAAACGTCCACACTAACGTGGCTTATAAAAAAAAATTTAAAATGTCGGTCGATTACATATAATTTTTTTAAGGTATACGATTATATGTGAGTATCCTAAAGTTTGTGACTGTACTGCATGTTTATTTTTCAGTTATTCTATATCATCATGGCATTCTCCAACATGTCCTCTATTCTCAAAGAAAACAAGTTAATCGGTGAAAATTACAATGACTAGATTCGAAACCTTAATCTTGTTCTCACTGCGGAAGGACACAAATTCGTACTTGAACTAGACCTGTCCTCAGAAGCCAGATGAGGGTTCTGGCGAAGCCCAAAAGGTTACATATGATAAGTGGGTTAGGTCTAATGAGATAGCGCGCTGTTACATTCTGGCATCCATATTGAATGTGTTGCAACATTAGCATGAACCTATAAAAACCGCTTATGATATCATGTACAACCTTAGACAGCTATTCGGTCATCAGAACTGCTCGGCACGCCATTTGGCAATGAAGAAGTTAATAGATGTGAAAATGGCTGACTGCACACCTGTTAGGGATCACGTTCTCACGATGATGGGGAATCTGGCTGAGATTGAGACCTTGGGTGGAGAGCTGGATGTCGATTCTCAAATCGACATTGTTCTTCATAGCTTGTCCCCGAGGTTTGAGCAGTTTAGACTGAACTTTAACATGATTAAAAGGGATGTCGGCCTGAATGAACTACTCATGGATCTTCAGGCGGCTGAGTTACTTCAAAAAAGAAACCGGAGACACACCTAGCTGAAAATAGGGCGTCTTCTTCCCGTACTAAAAGGAAGAAGAGGAACGCACCCAAGAAAGCTGCAGAGGGTTCGGCCAAGGTGAATAAGTCCAAGAGTAAGATTCCTCCAGAGGAATTTAAGTCAAAGACAAAGTGTTTCAAGTGCGGCCAGCCAGGTCACTGGAAGGAGGATTGTCCTGACAAGAAGAAGAAAAAGGGTACGTCTCAATCTCTCGTCGTAGAAACATGTTTAGCTACTTGTTCTACTCAGTCATGGGTAGTAGATACTGGAGCTACTGATCATGTTTCCATGTCTTTACAGGGGTTCCTAGTAAAAAGACAGCTGAGTGATGGAGAGATTTCAGTCTACATGGGTAACGAAAGTGGCGGCATTTGCAGTAGGAGACGTAACCTTATCTTTTAGTAGTGATAGGATTTTAGTTTTAAAGGATTGTCTTTATGTGCCTGGTTTTAGGCGAAACTTGATTTCAGTTTCTAAACATTTTATGGATGAATATTCCGTTTCTTTTGATAACAAGGTTGTTATCTTTAGTGATAAACGTTTTATCTGTTCTGGCACATTGAATGGACATCTTTATTTACTTAATCCTATGCAAAACACTAAGCAAATGCATTTACTGAATACATCGGTTATAAACCCTAAGAAACGAAAAGAACCTTCGGAAATGAATCAAACCTATCTTTGGCATCTTATGCTCGACCATATTAACCTCAAATGGATATAAAGACTAGTAAATGATGGGCCCTTGTCTTCATTGGTCTTAGAATCGTTCCCTTTGTGTGAATCCTGTTTGGAAGGTAAAATGACCAAGCGACCCTTTAAGGAGAAAGGGAATACATCTGAAGAGGTACTAGATTTGATTCACTCTGACTTATGTGGCCCTATGTCAGTTCTGGCTCGAGGAGGGTACGAGTATTTCATCATGTTCATTGATGATTACTCAAGGTATGGATAGAGAAAAAGCCTATGCAGATAAACGTCGAAAGGATTTGTATTTTAATGTTGGAGATAAGGTTTTTCTCAAAATATGATCTCCTACTAAAGGAATTATACGTTTTGGCAAAAGAGGGAAATTAAGACCACGGTATATTGGACCATTTGAAATTCTTGAACGATTTAGAGAGGTAGCTTATAGTCTAGCCTTCCGCCAAGCCTAGCTGAGGTTCATAATGTTTTTCATGTCTCAATGTTGAGAAAGTACGTGTTTGATACTAAACACGTTATAAAGAATGAAGAGATAGTCCTGAAACAGGATTTATCATATGAAGAAAGACCAGAGGCTATTCTTAATCAAAAGTTCCAAAAATTACGGAACAAACTAATATCATTGGTGAAAGTCCTATGGAATAATCATGGGAGAGAGGAAGCTACCTGGGAGCTTGAAAGCAGAATCAAGGAGGTGTACCCTGATTTACCCTATAGAGGTACGCAAATTTCGGGATGAAATTTTCATTAAGGAGGGTAGAATGTAATATCCCGAAATATTTTAGAAGGTTTTATTCAACTTATGTTACCCTCTGGTAAGTTAGAAAATAAATTGGGCCCTCAAAGGATTCAAATAAAGGAAAATCGCAGCTAGGAAAATCTGTTAAAATTTTATTTGATCAAAAATTGCTTTAGAAATATGTTCTGATATTTTTCTCGGGTTTATCGAAAAAGTTTCAAGGATTGTGCCAAACTTTGAAATTTTCAATTTCGAGTTAAAATGTACTCTTGGCACAACTTTGAATAGAAAAAGGCACATCCATCATTATTCAATTTCTTTTTCAAAATATTATCCAATTCGTAATTATCCTATTCTTTTTCCATCATTATCCTTTTCTTTTATTCGTTATTATCCTATTTATTTTTCCTCTATAAATAGGATCTTAAGGTTTCATTTTTCATTCATTTTCAAAATCGAAACGCCGAGCAGCTTCTGCAGAAGGTAAGTCTCTAGTTTCCTATTCCAATTCTGAAATAGTCATTTTTAAGGTGTCAATATGTAGATCACGAATACGTGATTGAAAAGATGATTTGACGGACGATCATGACGGCAAATTGCCGTGACCGCCGTCAAGATCACCATCACCACCATAATCAAATCACCACTACCGCCAACCACCTACCATAACACCAACACCACCGCCAACCATCACCTTACCCCACCCCACACCAACCACCCCTCCCCCAACTAATCACCCCAACTCACGGCAACAATCACCAAACTCCACCACCGCCGCTCCACCGCCTCAAATCGGCGATCCTTTCGGGTCACCGAATCAAAAAGTGTCTTTAGGGTTTTATGTTCTATATATTTTTATATACATTTTCCATGTTGTCACTTTTTTTAAATTCGAGTATATTTTGGGTATCCGAATATTAAATTATAGTCTTTTTCAGATTTATTCTTCATGGATAGCCCTATCCTATTTTTAGTCTCAAAAGTTGTTCAGTCTCAAAATATAGTATTTTTATTTAAAGTTTCATATTTTTCCAATGGGCGGATCTTGCGGTATGAATTTATTTGTACCGAATTAATTTTAGGATACGGATTCGACCACCCCGTATGCTAAAACTTTCAAAAGGGTTTTTCTTTGTAAAAATGCCCTGAGTAAACTGAGTAAAGTTTCCTTAAGAGTCAAAATATTTTGATGACTCGGGTGCTGCGTATCAAGATTGTAGATATTATAATATTTACTTCATAGCTAAGAAAAGTTAGATTTTAGCCTAATGGTAGTCTTTCATTGAAACTGAGTTGCCGGATAATCTTGTATGCACAGAAAAAGGAGATTTTTAGTTGAGACCATAATCAGAATCTAGATCTAGTTATCCAGATCAGATTACCAGGTGGGTTTTTATTATATAAAAATGTATTTCGGGTTATTAGGCCCTGATCTTTATAAAATGAATATGTTTGAATATCCAACTCATGACTGTATTTAATGTGCTCTCCTGACTCATGTAAGTCTTACTACCGTTTTTTGTGACGAAACTATAATGGTTCACGATATCGAGCCCCAAGCAAACAGGGCAGTGTCCAACCTTAAGCAGCCGGGTAGTGTACACGAACCGACTCACCGTAAGCGTTCTAGGGGAGAGTGGCGCGCAATGATAGAACTAAAATGATTTAGTGTACATGGAATTCACAAATTTTCTGATTTAAAAGTTTTCCATGATATGATTAAAATATGATTGGATATTCTGTTTTATAAAATGATTGTGAAGCTTTTCTCAAAGGTACTTACTGAGTGCATTAGTACTCACACCCAAATCTTTTCAAATATTTTTCAGGATGAGCTGCGGGATTGTAGACGGCGGTGCTAAGGCTGAAGGGCTATCTTTTGATGTATATTTTTCTTTTATGTGTGGAGTCTAACTCAGAATATAGTTACCTTTTGAGTCTGAATAAATGCACTGCGTCCTTGTACGCTTACTCTGATTATTGTTATGGAGTGTTCGGTTCTCCGAATCCCATTTTCTTTACTGTTATGGAGTGTTCGGTTCTCCAAATCCCATTTTCTTTATTGTTACGGAGTGTTCGGTTCTCCGAATCCCGTTTACTATCTGTTCCTGACAAGCAAAAGCCTGTCATTTATTTACTTTCCTTATTCAGACAGGCACAAGCCTGACTTTACATTACTTTCCATGTCAAGGTAAAAGTCTGTCTTTATATTGCTTTCATGACAGACGAAAGTCTGGCATCTCTTTACTTCATGTATTTGGACAGTCATCCGTCTGGCCTTTTGTCATGCCTAACCTATTAACAGTTAACCTTTGAACTATTATTATTTATATTGAAGTTTGCTTTCTTGGGTTCATTCTAAGAGTCAAGGTATCTTGTTTGAGTCATTTCATACGCTTTAAAAGCGTGGATTGATCCATTTATAGAGGCTATGTTGTCCAAATTTTTAGGGCACTAACCCTATTTCTTTGTGTAACACCCCGTGTAACGACCCGCTTTTACGTAATTTGAATTATTTTAATTACTTAATTATTTGGGATTGAGTTTTAATTTATTTGATATTGCGCCTCTAGTATAGAAAAGAAAATCTAGAACTTAAACTTGGGCCTTAGAATTATTATTTGATGTTTTTTAAATATTTTTGAACTTATCTCTCATGTGCTTTTGAAATAAAAAGAATTTAATTTTATTTGAAGATAAACATGATATTTAAATTAATATTATCTTTATTCTTATTTTTTTTATTATTCTCTGAAGTTATCCTCAAAACATGACCTTCTCTTTATTATTAAAATATTGTATTCTAAATATCCTAAAAAAATTCTATATAACCCCCAACACTTTTCGTTGGTGCCAATCATAATTTATGAGAGAGAGAAAGTTGGATAAAGATTAAATAAAGAAAGAAAAAGAAAGAGATACAGGGGAGAGATAGAGTAGAGCGAGAGATAGAGTAGAGAGTGAGAGATAGAGATCCGAGAGAGAAAGAGGGTGAAAGAGGAGGAGCCACCACCTGCTGCTGCCAACCCGCCGCCACAGTCGCCGGACCGCCGCCGCCTAGCCGTCACCGGAGCGCCGGCGAACAGCCACAACCGAGAAAACACCCCCACGGTCACCTATTTTCGTCGTCGTCGTATCGGTCCATTTCTCGTCCTTTTTAACCCAAATTTTAATATGTCGTGTATTTAAATGTGTACTACATTTCGTATGTTGAACTTGTTGCCATCCGACGGTCGGAAACCGGCGAAATCGCCGGAAAGCATGCATAAATAAAAGCACCAATCAGTCATATTTTTCCCCGTTTTGACCCCTTTCGGGTTGTCAAATTAAAAACGTTTGTTCACAAAAGTTGCTCGAAAATAATATTTCCTACTTGCCCGTCGAATTTCGTAATTTAAACAGTTATTTTTCTACCGGGAGCATGTGTTATTAAAAAATTCTAAAACTCTCAAACTATAGTCTTGGCATATATAGGATGGCCCTTGAATATTTTCGTATTTTTTGAACAGTTAAAAAGTGTCGTGGTACAAATCTGATAAAAATCGATTAAAATGGCAAATTATAAAAAGAGACCTCTGCCAAATCTTTTCATTCCAATAAATCAAAAACAATATTTTAGAAATTATTCTCTTTTGCAGTAAATGCATACGAGGTCTCTAGAGTCGTGTGATATATTTTTAAAAAGAATAAAATTTAATAATAGCTCCAATTATAGTAGATTAATTCCCGAAAATATAGCGATTATTCTAAGTCAAAGATTGACCCATGTAGGACCTGCAGAGCCTGGTAGGATTAATGAAACCATTTTCGAAGTTACTGTGCCGCCATGTGTTTGTCATCCAGGTGGGCTATATTTTTCTCAAATTATGTTCAGCTAATAAGCTTAACGATTTTTCAATTGTGAAGTATGAATATCTGTATCAAAATATTTTAGTTCACTGTTCGCGTTCGCCAGTATCCTACGAAAACATTGAATGCTTAACTAGACTCGAGTTTGGATCCTTAAAGCTTTGGGACCGATACACTATCCTTTATTAGATAGCTGGGCTGGAGGACGTGTATATAAGTTAAGACAATGTAGGAAGGGACAATTGAGATAGAGAGTGCAAGTAAGGTTACAAGAAGCTTTGTATACATGGAATGCTTTTGAGATTTGAAACCTTTCTATTGTTATACTTGTGTGGATATGATATTCATATTTATAAAATGTTTGTGAACTATTTATCTAAATCTGCCCACTGGGTACGCTAGTACTCAGCCCAAATCTTTTCTAAAATATTTTCAGGTTGAGAGGCAGGCTGGAAGATGATGGAGCTGAGGCAAGGGCTGACTTTTTGTTATATGTTTGCGCTTTTCGTGTTGTTCAGAAATCTTAGATACTCTAAATCAATTAAGTGCTTGTAAATAATTTTATTTAAGTTGTGCTCCGCACTTGTTCCATTCACTCTGATATAGCTTGTCTTACAATTTTAGCATTTTGCTATAATGTTCCTTTATAATTGTTGGCGGGATAAGTTCCCTTTGATGACAGGCAATTTAATTCAGGTTCTTTCTAAACACCTTAGTGTGTGGTTCTATTACAGATACATAGGTTATGCTGCTTAAATTTCTAGGAAATATAACCTATTCTTGTCCCAAAGCTATTTCATTTAATTATCTTTATGCAACAACCTCTTTCCCCTTCCCCAGTAGCGCACTGGTCCCTTATTACTATTCTTCCGGGATCGGGGCGTTACACTTTGATTGCTTCTATTCAACAACCCCTTTCCCCATGTAGCGCACCGGTCCCCTACCCTTCTTCCGAGACCGGGGCGTTACAATCACGATAGGATACTATTCTCTACCCTTATCCGGATAGTGACAGAATAAAGATCCATAGAGTTCGGGTTCTGAACTCATGTTTGTTGGTGAGCATATGTGTACATTACTTATTGCTTTGATTTATCAATGGGTGAGATACTTTCATGGATCAATAAACTCGATATCATGGGTGATAATAGTGTATACATGATGTATCATGCAATATGCATGAGCACCATGTCCTGGTGCACCAGGTTGCTGATGTTCTCCTGAGGAAACACAAGTTCATGTTGAAACCCTGCAGGTGGAATTTATTCCGTACATGAGTAAAACTTGTGTTGTACTACTCAAGGTTTTAGATGTTAATTAATTATAGCTGTCAGAGGCTGACATAATTAATTAATGAACATTATATCTTAAACATGGGGAATGGCTGAGCTAAAGGAGAAAACATATTCACAAATATGTATTAAATTGGTAGGTCAGTTTTACTTCTTTAGTGGAATAAAAGTAAAACTTAATTTATTTAATTATATCCTAAGTTTATTGGATATTGGATATTAAGTAAATTAGTGGGCCAATTTAATATTCTTCTAGATCCCTGTTGTAGCCCAATATGACTTTAATGGACTAGAGATAGAAAAAGAGATAGAGGCCCAAACCCAGTAGGGTTGGGACACTGGATTTTGAGCACCCCCTTATAAATAAGAGGGTGGGGAGTTTGAAATTTACTGTTGGTCCCTGGCGAGTCGATATCAGTTTGGGGGGGTGAATAAACTAATTAAAAACTTTTATTTCAAATCGCGGAATAATAAAGGCCCTTGACTCGCTGATGAACTTATCTATGCACAATTTGGTTGAGCACTTTTTGACAACTCGAGTGCAGATTGTGTGAGCTTGTGTACAGTTCAAAGATATGCAAGTAATCAAAACAATACAACACACAGATGATTTATAAAGGTTCGAAGTCTCAAACTCCTACGTCCTCTCTTCCTTCCGCAGAAGGGCAACTTCACTATATAACTTGAGTTTCTTTACAAATTACACAATGAAGGATAGTTGGCTGAACCTGGTAACTGCTCGCTACCTCAGCAGGTCGACGGCTCACACTTGAAGTACCTAACTGCTCACTAGGAAGGTAGGTGTTATTGACGTCTTTACAGGATTTTAGATCTCTTTCGATCTTCAAGAGGTTAATCTTGAACAAGGGGTATCAAATGATGTGCTCCTTCAATTAAGCTGGATAGTTGATCGTTGTGTTGCAGAAACTGAGAAGGCTGCCCTGTCTGGATTATCAACAGCTGGCTGAATGTTTTGACTCTGTGAATTCTTCATCTCAGTTGGACTCTCGCAGTTTTTAGCAAATGCTGAACTTGAGCTTTGTGGGAGGGAGGAAGAAAGCTCTGCTCGAATGAAGGCTTCAAGAACAAGTATTGCGAAATGTCTTGGAGGCAAGAGTGTATAAAACTTTGATTCACTCGTCTTTTATAGAGGAGTGATTTTATGACCGTTGAGTTCCATTGATCGGTGGCTCTATTAGTTCATCAATGGCACATGGTCTTTATTGATCGCTGAAGATTTTGATTGAAGTAGACTTTGCTTTATCAATCGATCTCCATTGGATATTTAATTCCAGGATCTCCATTGAAGCATTTATTCCAAGATTCGTCGGTTGAGCAATAACTCCAGGGTTCTCTAGCTGGCAGTTCTGAGCTTCAGTTTTAGCAACTTTGAGTTCCAGTTGGCAGTTCTGAACTTGTCTGTTCAATTCGGCTATTACTCTAACTGGCAGTTCTAAGCTTGTATGCTCAGTTTGGCTATTGCTCTAGTTGGCAATTCTGAGCTTGTCAGCTCAGTTTGGCTATTGCTCCAGTTGGCAGTTCTAAGCTTGTCAGCTCAGTTTGGTTATTGCTCCAGTTGGCAGTTCTGAGCTTGTCAGCTCTGTTTGGCTATTACTTCAGTTGGCAGTTCTGAGCTTCTTCCTCCAGTTCGGCTGATCTCAAGTTTTTGACTAGTTTGTCAGTTTGACTAATCATTCTTAAGCTCTCTTGTCAGCTTGACTATTCACAAGCTATTGACTAGCTTATCAGTTTGACTGCTTTCTCTTAAGCTTTCTTGTCAGCTTGACTGATCACAAGCTGGCTGACTTCAGTTCTGACCTTTAGTTGGTTTGTCTGTTCTCTTCAGTTTGGCCATCAGTTGGATACTTCCAGTCTTTCAGTTTAAACTGATATCGTATCAGTTTCTTCAGTCTAGTCAATTATTTTCTCCCTCAGCTCAGCTGACTTAGCTGTCAGTTTGTTTCGACTGGTTGGTCTCTTCGAATCCTCAGTTGAATTAAGTTCTGACCGGTTGGCGTATCCTCCCAGCTGGTAGACCATACTCCAGTTTGGTTGACTTCAGCTTTAATTGAGTTCCTCTTTGATTCTTTGGATTGGTCAGCTCAGATCTACAGCTTGAATTTCATTCAGTTTTTCATAAATAGTTTTGACATCTCATCAAAACCTTATCTAGAGGTTCTTTGATAGTTTTTCCTAACAATTTCTCCCTTTTTGATGATGTCAAAACCTTGTCAATGATGATGGAAAAACTGCAACTGTTCATTTGATAGACATGTTGTAGTTTGCTTAGGTAAATTCTTGAAATCAGAGCATGTTAGAGCATGAAATTCAAGTATCAGAGCATTCAAGGCATACTTTCATTTTGGGCATGCTTTCATTTTATTAGAGCATGATTATCTAAATATCAGAGCAAAGCTTATATGCATTGTTATCAGGGTATCAGCGAATGTTTATAAGCATGATCAACGCTTGATATGAAGTTTAAGCATGATATTTGAATAATTGAAGTATGTATCAAAGCATATTATATAAGCTTTTGATTCTCAATAGTAGTTAGAACTACTAATTTACTTCCTTAGCTGCTCCTTCTCTTCCTGCTTGATTCTCCTTTTTCTTGGACTCCTTGTGTTCTCCAAGCTTCCCCCTGAAGCTGAGCTTCTCCCTTATGATGTATTTCTCTTTGGATCTGATCCCAAAGAGTTAAGTTTTCATCATCATACTTTTTATCTTCCCCCTTTTTGGCATCATCCAAAAGTTGGGGTGGATCGCATTATGGTATTGGTAGGTTTGGCAAGAATGTGAAGGCAGTTGCCAAATTATCATCATGGACTGAGGGAATTGAAGGAATGCGCATAGGCGAGGAGAACTATGCATAGGCCTCTTCAGTTGTGATGAATTGATCACAATCAGTGGTGAGAGAGACTTCTTGCTCTCTAAAGTCCATGGAGGCCAAGTTGGTAAAGATCTCATTAGGTGAAGCGATTGGTAGATCGTCGAGGAATGGGGTGCAGGAGGAGTTTCTGGTTCGTTGTCGGGAAGAGGAGCGTCGGCTGGTATACTGAGCTGGATTCGTTTGATCATCGAATCCATTATCTCCGAGAGCATTGGCGGTGAGCAGAGTGGATAATTCATCCAATGTTCACTCTATTTTCCTTCGTTGATCTAGAAGAGGGATCCACGAGTGCGGATGAGGTGGAACATTGTGGCCTCATCGAGTTGGAATCCCCAGATGTGGTACTGGAGGTACCGTTTCAGTTGCTCGAATAAGGAGGGATTGGTGCCCTCAATGAGACCGAAGCAGCTTCTTAGCTGATGATCTAGAGCTGCCTCAAACTCAACCTTAATTGAGTCACAATGGACTAAGGTTAGAGGTTGTGAGCTGGATGGTATGGTAGACTGATCACTCAGTCTAGATAGGGGCTAATTCTCAATCATCACCAGTCTTTCTTCTGAGGAGCTGGCATGGGTGACCACCAGTTGCATTCCACGACTTGAGTCGGGAGTTCCTGGTTGGCGCAATCTCTTCGGGATCGGATGGCAGTAGATGGTCGGGAGCATGTCCCTTCGTCCAATCAGTTCTTCAGTTGGAATGATCTCATCAAACTAGCTTAAAATGATGTGGCTTATGCGACCCATAAACCCAATATTCTCTCGGATCGAGCCAGTTGATGGATCATATTCTGCTCACTCAATATTTGCTCATAGTTGAACAAGAATAAAAGAGGCCCAGTCGGCTTTACACCCGAAGTATAGAGCGGCCGTTAGATGGGCTTTGAGTTCCGAGAATTGGACTGTCTCAAAATTCCCATGCAGGATATGACCGGTGATCAGGAGTTGGATGATCTCGCTGGGCAGGCTTTCCTTCAGCCTGTGTGAGCAGTCATGATGGTACACGTGAGGATGTTTCTAAAGACCCCACAATGCATATTTGCACGGTAGTTCTAGTTACATCACGTCTGGGCCTTCACCCGGGAGGAGAAGTGTAGTCATCATCGTATCTTTTATCACCGTGATTACTTTGTTCTAAACGGTGGAGATGATGTTGTTGCCGGAGATGGTTGCGTTGTGATAGAACTCCGCAATATGGGAAGGTATATTCTTAACTGGCATGATGGTCAAGAATGGCAGCAACCCAGTTTCCTTCAATGGCCGATAAATTCTTTGAAAGTTATTTGGGCCAAGACATGCATTAAGAAACTCTAGATTAAGAGTCTTATCTTTCTTCATTTTGTTCATGAGCAAGTTAACATCTACCATCTGAAATGAAGGCTTCATTTCTGCAAAGAGATGGTGTTGTTAGATATGCAAGTGTGTTGAGAGAGAGAGAGTTTGCAGGTGATCCGAGTGTTCATCTCTTTGCATATATATTGTTGTAATTTGTTGCCACACACACTGAAATTAGACACAGATTCGTAATATCAAACTCAATGTTAAAAACAGTTAGCACAACTTATCTTAACATCAATATGCTGGAAATAAAATGCACAAGAATACACGATCTAATTTTAAATCATACACAACATGTGTATGATTGCCTCAGGGCGAAATTATACTATTAAGAGTACAAAATTTTCAAGCTGTTAATGTTAGACGCGAAGGCTCTTAACATTACAGCAACATTACAAGTTCTAATCTAGACTATCACTAAAAAGAACTAAAACATATAAATTGACATCCCGTCAATTCATATACAATAACATACAACTTGATATCCTGTCAGTTGATATGCACACTACAACATACAAGTTGACATCCCGTCAATTCATATGCAAACTACAACATACAGATTGACATCCCGTCAATTCATATGAAAACTAGATCATACAAGTTGACATCCTGTCGACTTGGTATAATCACTAAAACAAACAAATTGACATCCTGTCAATTTGTATACAAACTAGTAAAGGTTTCACAACCTTGCTATCTATCCTAACTTGTACAATCTATTCCGTGAAAGGATTGAACAATAATAAACATTAAGATAGAAGAAGGAACGAAGAACGAAACCTAAACTAAGTTTGTGACTCAAGCTTTCTTCAATCTTCACACAATGGAAAACGGATTGGGCTTGAATAAGTCTTCAAGTGTCGAACACATTCCTTATATGCTTCTTCACTTGAATCCAACATGGTCCACGATTTCTCTTTCTTGAACATGGGTTGACGATAATCGCTTCACTCCATGACTTCACCGTAGATGGAAGAAACCGCCTCCAAGGCGTGGTTGATAGCTTCCCCACGTTCATGCTCTTTTTCTAAATATCCAGCAAATATAATTTTCTAAAAAAGAAAAAGAATTAAATTGAGAAACCGCTAGACCTAAAAAATAGGAGATAGAGTTTTGACTTTGTCAAACTCTATTTTCAACAATACATCTAATATGTATATATCCATTTATTTGAAATATTAATTTCATGGATATACACATATATTATAAGATATATAAACTAATTTTATTTATTAAAATAATAAATAAACTAGGAAAGGATAAGATTAGTTACGACTATGTCATAGACAATGTCACAGGAAGTCTGTCTGACATCGAGTGCAACATTGAATCTCAATGTCATACAGCACTCAACAATCTCCCCCTTAATCTTAGCCTTTCTGCACAAAACATACAACTCAATGTATTTTGTACAATTAGAGTCGCAGCGGAAAATGGAGATCTTAAAATCTCCCCCTTAAGGGTTACTCCCCCTTAATTAGATCATATAACAGAAACTTGTCATATTATAAAATCAATGTTGAACAGAACATTCAACACAAAATATCAATGTCGAACTCATCGTTCAACACACAAAATCAATGTTGAACTCATCGTTCAACACACAATATTCAAGACATATTGATCATTCAATAAGTTAAAACAGATTCAATATGCCTAATCATAATGATATATCACAAATATCAAAAACTGAATAAGCATATAAAAACGAGAACACAATCATAGATTGTATTCAACAACAAAAACCAAGATATGCATGAAATGCATATCAAAAACCATGTGTCCAGCACATAAAAAAACAGAAAACATAAAATATTATTTTTGACAAAAAAAAGTTTTAAATTTCAGAAGCTTAAACATTAAGCTTCATATCATCTTCCTTTTTCCTTTGGCTGCACCTTTTCACCCCTTTGCTTTACCAGCAACACTCGGTCCAGCATCCATGTCTTCAGCATCATCATCCACTCCCCCTTTTTGTGTAGAAAGGAGAGTCAGAAAAGAATCTCGAGCCTTGGTGAGTTGACCAATCACATGATCAAGCAGAGCAATTTGATGTTGAAGAGACTCCAGCGGCATCATGACAATGGGAATGGAAGGCATGGAGGCAACATCAGGATAGACATCAGATTGGGAAGGAGCAGGGGTACCTTCAGCAGAGGGAGGCACTGGATTTGGAGCATCATGAGGATAGGGAAGATCAATGATCCTGTCATCATTTCCCTTGGGCTTCATTATGGAGAAGGTGGTTTGCTCAGACAACACACTCTTCTCGCGTTCCTTTAACCCTTGGCTCTTAAGGATCCCATAGATCAAACATGGGAAAGGAAGCAAGTTCGATGAACTGGACTTAGAGGCAGCCTTCAATGTTGCATCAAAGATGTATGCACCAAGGTTGAAAGGAAGCTGAGTTCCTATCTTGTATAGAAGAATGGCCTGATCAACTGTGATGACAGAGGCATTCGATGTGGGCAGTCAATTGCACACTGCAAGCTTGTATAATACTGAGTAAAAGAATGTTACTTGGCAGTAGGCACTTTGTTGAGCCATTTTGACACCAGACCTCCAGTAATAACATTCACCACATCATCAATCAAATCCAAAGACATGATTGTATCCTCATTGCCCAATTCAAGAAATGTGTTAATAACATTAGAGGAAAACTTATAAATTTTATCCCTAACGAACACAGTTCCAAAACACAGTTTAGAGGGATCTCCCATATCAGAAATGATGTTAGCATAAAATTCATGTATGACATCAGGATCATATGATACTAGCGACGTAACAGATTTCCATAAACTTCTCTCCTTAAGAAACACATCTATCCCATATTTTTTAAAGCTAAGAACATCAATCATTTTCTCAACCTTAAGAGTTCTCTTAACATAAAGAGCATGGGATTTCTTAGCCTCTTCAGAATAGAAAGTCTTACTGAAGGCTTGTGTGACATCAAGCGGAGAGTCCTCATCTGTGCCGGAATCCTCGTCCATAGGCTCAGCAGAAGGACTGACATTCCGTGTAACATCAGCAGTAGGAGAAGTAGGAACTTGTTCACTAGTGGAGTCAGACTCATCTTTCAGCGACTTGGAGGTAGCCTTAGACCCTTCCTTCTTCACCTTCTTAGAGAAGACGACCTCAGGTTTGTCAGTGTCATCACTATGAAGTCGCTTCGATTTCCTTGTTGGTGGAGAAGTCTTCGCCATTTTTGACAAAGATTGCAGGTGAGAAGTGGCTTCATGGTCGATTGGATTTGTGGAATCTCCAAGTACATTCATCCTAATTGGCTTAGGGTTTAGGATCTCGGTTCCAGGAGGAATAATAAGATCAGGATGAAAGTCAACTTTATCTGGCATTGACTTTGATGTTGAAGGCTCAGTGACAGTCGCTGGAGTTGGTTCAGCTTGAGCAGTTGGTCGTGCAACGTCAGGGGTCTGAGTTGATGTTGCAAAGAGTGGGGGTTGTACTGCGGCAGCCGGAGTTGAGGCCGACGATGGAGATCCTTTTGTAAGCTCCATCATTTTCTGTAACATCATCATCATGGCTTGTAGATGATTAGGGTTTTGGTCCGCCATGGTTGAAAAAATAGAAGAGAAAATCGTTTGGAGGAGAAGGAGAAGATGAAACGTTGGAGAGAGAAAAATGCGAATCAGATATGGAGAGATAGAAGGGGGGGTTTTGAATAAAAAAAGAGATAAGGACAAACCACTTTATTATATTAAAATAATGAAAGTAATATCTCTCATTCTTTCTCTCTTATCATGTCAAAAGATATGCAGATAAGCATATCTCCTTATCAACAAAAAATCAATTATTTATTATTTAAACACTAAATAATAAATAAAAAATAATAAAAATAAATAAATTCTGAAAATAAATAAAACTAATGGAGACAATTCATGATTGAATAAATTCTCATGAATTGATTCAAAAAAAATCATATCATCGTACCATAGTTTTTATTAATAATTTGCAGAATTACAAAACCTGATGTCAAAGATCATAACATTGACTTTAACATCAGGATGTCTGTATTGACTAACAAACACACATTCCAAGAGATTTCCTTAGAGAAGAAAATCTCTCAAAATCCAAAGGTTTAGTAAATATATCCGCAATTTGATTCTCTGTAGGAATGTATTCCAATTTAATGATCTCTCGTTCCACAAGATCACGGATAAAGTGATGTCTGATGTCAATGTGTTTGGTGCGAGAATGTTGGACTGTGTTCTTCAAAATTTTAATTGCACTGACATTGTCACATAACAATGTCAAAGAAGGACTATCCAGACCATAATCTAACACCACTTGATTTAACCACAACATTTGAGAGCAACAGCTAGCGGCAGGAACATACTCTGATTCGGCCGTGGATAGTGAGATACAATTTTGTTTCTTACTTGACCATGAAATCAGATTGTTGCCAAAATAAAAACATCATCCGCTAGTGCTTTTTCTGTCATCGACATCACCTGCCCAATCGGAATCACTATAACCTACAAGATAAGTGTTAGAACTCTTGCAATATTTAACACCAAACGCAATTGTGCCTGAAACATAGCGAATGATACGTCTAACAACTTTAAGGGGAGATTGTTTAGGCTGAGATTGATATCTCGCACAAACACCAACACTAAACATAATGTCAGGACGACTAGCTGTTAAATACAATAAGCTGCCTATCATTCCTCTATACATGGTAGAATCAACATTGCTACCAACATCATCTCTGCTCAACTTTTCAGAAGATCCCATGGGTGTCTTCATTGGTTTAGCATTCTCTAATCCGAAATGCTTGACCAATCCTCTAGCATATTTGCTTTGAGAGATGAAGATTCCATCTTTATCTTGCTTGATTTGTAGACCAAGGAAATAGTTGAGCTCTCCAACCATGCTCATTTCGAATGTGTTGCACATTGAGTCTACAAAATCTTTGAGCAGATTAGTACATGTTGAACCAAAAATAATGTCATCAACATAGATTTGAGCAACAGTAATATGTTTTTGATTCTTCTTGATAAACAATGTTTTATCGACTTGACCTCTTTCAAAACCAAATTGGAGTAAGAATTTGGTCAGTCTAGCATACCATGCTCTAGGGGCTTGTTTAAGATCATACAAAGCCTTTTTGAGTTTAAACACGTGCAATGGATTCTCATGACATTCGAACCCCTTAGGTTGTTCGACATATGCTTCTTCATTGAGAAAACCATTCAAGAAAGCACTTTTAACATCCATTTGATGTAAAGTAAACCCCACATAACATGCAATTGCACATAAAAGACGAATGAATTCAATCCTTGCAACAGGAGCAAATGTTTCGTCAAAATCTACCCCTTCAACTTGGGTGTAGCCTTGAGCTACTAGACGAGCTTTATTTCTGACAACATTGCCAGACTCATCTGTTTTATTTTTGAAAATCCATTTTGTCCCAATCACATTTTTATCTTTGGGGCGTAGAACTAATTCCTATACAATGTTCCTTACGAACTGGTTTAGTTCCTCATGCATAACATTGATCCAAAAATCATCATTAAGTGCATCCTTAATGTTTTTCGGTTCAATATTGGACAAAAAGCAAGTGTTTGACATACAAACATCTAAAGAAGACATGCATACCAGTTTCAGCATTTCTTTGTATTTCTCTGAGTTCTTGCTTCTAGTTTGAACTCCTTCAGATTGCTCACCAATGATTTGTGAATCTGGATGATTCTTCCGAATTCGACTTGGAGGATCCCTTCTTGGTTCATCTTCGGCAGTCACCACCTGATCATCTTCACTGTTTGAAGTGAATGTTGTTGTTGATATTTTGACTGAAGCTTCATTATTCTGTGAAACATTGGCTTTGAAATTCTCAATGGATGTCTTGTTCTCATAATCACTTTCAGCCTGATCACTTGACATTTCATCAGTGTCAATGAGATCAATTACATCATCCTCTTCAGATTTTGAAACAATACATGTGTGGTCATCAAAAACAATGTTAATTGATTTTTGGACTATTTTTGTCCGAAGATTAAGCACACGGTAGGCACGACTGTCAGATGTGTAACCCAAGAAAATCCCTTTGTCGCTTTTGGAATCAAATTTTCCCAGATAATCCCTGTCATTCAGTATGTAACATACACATCCGAACACATGAAAGTACTTCAAATTGGGCTTCTTTCCCTTCAGGAGTTCATACGGTGTCACAGTTCTGCCTGGGCGAAGAATCACTCTATTCCCGATATGACAAGCAGTGTTAACTACTTCAGCCCGTAGCTTCTTGGACAACTGTTGAGCTTGTAACATTGCTCTTGAGTTCGATTTTTTCTCTCAACCACCCCATTTTGTTGAGGTGTCTTCGGAGCAGAAAACTTATGGATGATGCCTCGTTTTTCACAAAACTTTTCAAACATCGAGTTTTCAAATTCGAGCCGATGATCTGTTCGAATGCATTTGATGTTGGACTCATGTTGTCTTGACACCAGCCTGTAGAACTTCTTGAACATCCTGAAAGCTTCAGATTTTTCTTGTAGAAATTCAGCCCATGTGAATCTCGAAAAATCATCAACTATCACCAGAATGAATCTTTTTCCACTAATGCTTTTGGTGTCAACGGGACCTAAGATGTCCATGTGAATCAGATCGAAGCACTTCGTGGTTTGACAAGCTGAGGAACTTTTGTGTGAAGTTCTTACTTGTTTGCCTTTTTGACATGCACCGCAAACAACATCGAGATTGATCTTCACAGGTGGAATACTCGGAATAGCATCAGCTTCAATTAGTTTCTTCAAACTTCGAAAGCTGAGATGACCCAGTTTTTGATGTACGAGTTGAGTGTCAACATTGACTGAAACATTGCATTTTTCGTTCTTGTCAGCATGATAGCAATTATCCAATGCCCGACTTCCGAACATAATGCATTTATTATCGCTATCAAAAACCTCACAGGTGTTCTTATTGAACCTGACATGCATGCCGGCATCACATAGTTGACTTATGCTAATCAGATTTGCTGTTAAATCTTCGACATGAAGCACATTGTGTAACTTGGGAAAGTTCTTGACATTCAAGGTTCATTTTCCTACTATGTTACCTTGTGCTCCTCCACCATAACTAACTTTTCCTTTGCTTGTCGTGGTATAGTCATCGAGAAACTTAGAGTTTCCTGTCATATGCCTAGAGCACCCGCTGTCAAAGTACCACGTACCAGTAATGTTGGCTTTCAAAGATGTGTAGACAACATTACACGAGATCTTTGCCTTCTTTGAACGTTTCTTCTTTTTGGCAGGTTTAGAAGAATTTTCCATGACAATCTTACCTATTGCTATATCATCATGATATTTGAAGTAATAAGGTTTGATGTGTCCAGACTCTTGGCAATAATGACAGACAAATTTCTTCTCCTTGAACTTGTCACTAACATTCATTTTGACCTTTCAGTCAACATTGACTGGAACATCCTTGGAGCTTTCTCCTTTGACAAACTTGATAGGATTTGAGATAGACATTGTTGAACTTGATGTATATCCCAAACCTACTTTTGTGTTCTGTCCCAGTGTCAGAACTTCGTTCAGAGTAGATGTCCCTTGATTGAGTTCTCGAAAGGTTTTCGAAGCATCTTCTACTTCCTTTCTCAATTTGTTCAGCTCAAGATCACTTCTAGTGAGTCGAATCTCAAGGTCTAGTACTTGTTGGTTTAGAGTTTGGTTTTCTGCCACAAGAATCCCAAATTCTTTTGATTGTTCGGTCCATTGGACACAAACTTCATCTACAACCTTGTGCAATTGTTGTAGAGCTACATGGTGGCTGACTTCAGACTTATCTTCTTCCACCTAAGACACTTCAACAGTGTTGCAAAATTCATCCAGCAAAGTCATTTCATACCAGTTAGTGGTATTTGGAGAAATGTTAGAGACTTCTTGTGTAACATTCTCCATAACATTGCTTGGAACATCTGGAGTCACATGATCAAGGCTAGCATCATAGTCATAATCAACACTCTCCATGTCAGTTAAAGCGCCAATCATTTCATCTAAGTCATCATTGACTTTAACAAACAATACAATTTATTTTTGAGCTTCTTCATCACCGGATTCGTCGCTTAACATGGCAACACTGTAATTTCTTCTTTGCTTCCTTTGGACAGTAGGACATTCATTGGCATAGTGTCCAAAACCAAAACATCCCCTACATTGAACTAAGTCAATGTCCTTTACTGCAACATCTGGAGACTTTGAAGATTTTGTCGATCTAGATGATGTCGACGAGGGAGAATCAAACAATCTCCGTGGTTTGAGGTTTGGGGAACCTTTCTTCATTGACCGAACATGGGTATTGAACTTCTTGGTAAGCAGCGCAACACTCAGGGGTTCATCTTCATTAATCTCCTGAATGTTCTCGACATCAAGTTCAACATTTGAACTTGATGTTACTGATTGAAGTGCAATTCCTTTGGAGGAGGTGTTTGATTTCTGATTTTCAAGATTCATCTCAAACGTGAGTAGAATGCTCACTGCTTCACTCAAACTCATGTTTGATACATTGTGAGCTTCTTCAATTGCTGAGATTTTCATGTTGAATCTCTCCGGAAGTGTGCGAAGAAGTTTGCTAACCATGTTTTCATTTGAGATCGGACATTCAAGAGCTGTAGATTCATTTGACACTTCACACAATCGTTCAGTGTACATTGAATTGAAGTTGGAAATGATTCGATCATCATTAGTCCATTGAGTCTCCAGAGTAAGAATGTACACTCTATTTGGTCCTTCCATCCTCGGTGGAGACCATTCTTCAATTACAGCCAACCAAGCCCTCTCATCGATGGACTTGATATACATCTTCATGCGCGATTTCCACATAGCATAATTCTTGCCATTACTATCCAATGCCGGAGGATGGCACTGATTGATCTGAATATCCATCTTTCAGTGAGTCAACAAACCAAGGATCGAATACTTAGTGTGTTAAGTACCGGCTCTGAGTTGCTCAAAGTGTTGTTGCTTGTCTTTGCCTTGGCTTTTCTTTTCTTTCTTAGTGACTGAATATGGGCAGTTCCCTTCTTAGGAATCTAATCAGAGATGAGAACTGGTAGTGTTTCATCACTTGGGAGCTTCAGCAGGTCGTCAAGCATTTTGCTCATTCTTAGAACAAGTCCTACCTTGGACTCAAATTTACCAGATTTCTTTGAGTCAGAGGCCTTGATGACTTGATGCTTGAATTGTTGGAAGACAAATTCTGCCCAGTTTATTTGTCGCCCTTCAGCAAGGTGGATCATAACCTTGTATCTCTCTTGGGTGAGTTGACTCAGGCTTCTAATAGGTCCGAACATCATCTTATTCGTTATATCGAGTAGAACGCCATACTCGGGCTTCATGTCAGTTTTAGCGGTTGTAAAACTGAATTGCTTGTTGCAGGTTAAAGCTTTCCATTCTCTTTGAATTTGATCCCAAAGAGTTAAGCATCCATCATCTATCTATCCTTCTTCCCCCTTTTTGGCATCATCCAAAAGGTGAAATGGATCGCATGTTGGTAGTGACAAGCTTAGCAGGAAGGTGAACGTAGTTTCCATATTGTCATCATGGATTGAGGGAACTTAAGGAATATGCATGGGTGAGGAGAGCCATGCATAAGCTTCTTCAGTTGTCATGAACTGACCTTGAGCAGAGGAGAGAGAGACTTCTTGCTCTCTGAAGTTCATCGAGGCCAAGTTGTTGAAGATCTCATCGGTTGAAGGTATGGGTGGATCATCAATGAAGGGTGTGCATGAGGAGTTGGCCGGTTCATTGTCGGGGAGAAGAGCATCGGCTGGTATGCTTCGCTGGATTCGCTTGATCATCGAATCCATTATCTCTAAAAGCGTTGGTGGTGAGGAGAGCGGATGATTCATCTAGTTTCTACTCCATGTTCCTTTATTGGTCCATGATACGACCCAGACACGAACTAGGACGATAATAATGACGTAGTGGAAGACTTTTAAGAATCGAAACACGTCAGAATTAAGAAAGATTCAATCCGACACAAAACTACGGCTAATCTAGGCAATTAAAATACCTAGAACTTTGACACAAAATATAACACAAATCCAAGGCTTATATGGCTGAATAGGGACGGATTATAGGCTGGAATTAAGGATAGAAAATCGTGTGTGAAGGTTGGTGAAGAAGGGCTTGGAGAAGATAGGATATGTTAGTGTTTGAATGGACTTACGGATAAATCGAACGGGTGTTGGACTTGGACATGTAGGGGCTGCCGTGAGGATGGACGTTGGTGGATGGTTGATTGCCGTCGATGGTGGTGATGGACGTGAGTTGTTGGTGTAGTGATTCACAACCCGATAGCCTCCTTGAATCTCGAACGTCTTCAAGGTTGAAATCTCCAAGTTGTTCCTCGATAGAGAATACCGGTCAATCCCTCAAGTGAATTGAGCAATACTCTTGGATAAGACTTGTAGTTGCTAGCTCCAAGAATGAATATTTTCGTGTGAAAAGTATTCAAAAGACAAATAGATTTGAGACACAAAATTGAATGCAAAAGCAATTTAATTCAACAATGTCTAAAATAATAACATAACACATGACCCCTATTTATACTACTTAATGGCCAAAAATTGATGTCTAAAGGGGGCCAAAAATCTGATCTAAAAGCAAGTCCAATTGGACTAGGAAATTCCCTAAACTAGAATTCTATTTAAGGTAGTTTCTTCCTTTAATTAAAATTCTAGTCAAACCTATGACTCATCATCATAATGATCGAAAATTACACTCAAATAATTAAATAAAATCTGATCTACTATAGTCTATAATTAAATAAATTAAATACTATAGTCTAGATAAAAATCAACACCATAATTAAATACTATGGAACCGATTTCTTCACTAAAACCGCACACACATGCACACGGCAATTACATGCACATGCACACATGCACTTGAACTCTTCATCTTCATCTCTTCAAGATTAATACTCCATGGTGTGTTCTTGATCTTCAATAGTTAATAAATTAACTATCTTGGAATTGCTTCTCTTGACATCTTCATCTCCAATCTCGAGCTTTCTTCGAATCAACACTTGCAAGTAAGCTTGCAACTTCTTAGCTCTTGATCTTGTGATTGGTCCTCTAAATTGCAACTCCGGTTCTTCATCATCTTTGTTGTCCATGACTTCATCATTCCCCCCCTGCTGAAAAGAATTCATCCTCGAATTTAGATCATCATCTGCATCAAAGGGAGATAAATCAGCAACATTAAACGTTGAAGAACATTTATACTCACCAGTTAGATCAATGCGGTATGCATTGTCATTGACACGGCTTAAGACGGTGAAAGGACCATCTCCTCTTGGTGACAACTTCGATTTCCTAAGATTAGAAAACCTTCCGGGGCTCAAATGAATCCAAACACGATCACCGGACTGAAATACAACACGTTTGCGACGTGTGTAACGGGCGGCGGCGGTTTGAGTACCTTTGGGCTCGATCCGGGCTCTTACTTTCTCACGCATCTCCTTGATAAGATCTGCTCTCTTCAATCCTTTAACACTTGTTAGATGCTCAATAGGTAAAGGAATCAAATCATTAGGCGTTAGTGGATTAAAACCATAAACAACCTCAAATGGAGACATGTTAGTAGAAGAATGAATAACACGATTGTAAGCAAACTCAGCATAAGATAAACATTCTTCCCATGACTTCACATTATTTTTAATCAATGATCTAAGCAGAGTTCCTAAAGTACGATTCACAACTTCAGTTTGACCATCGGTTTGTGGATGACATGCAGTAGAAAACAATAACTTAGTACCTAGCTTTCCCCAAAGAACGCTCCAAAAATGTCCCAAAAACTTAGAATCCCTATCACTAACAATAGTACGAGGAATTCCATGCAATCTAACAACATGCATAAAGAACAAATTGGCTATTTGAACAGCATCATCAGTTTTCCTACATGCAATGAAATGTGTCATCTTGGAAAACCTGTCAACTACAACAAACACAAAATCTTTACCGGATCTAGATCTAGGCAATCCCAAAATAAAATCCATAGATAAATCAATCCAAGGACTAGATGGAGCAGGTAAACGCATGTACAAACTAAATGGATGTGAAGTAGATTTAGACTTATGACAAGAAATACATCTACTACACATGCATTCAACATCACGTTTCATATACGGCCAAAAGAAATGCTCATGCAACAAGGATAATGTCTTATGCACACAAAAATGTCCCATTAATCCTCCTGCATGCGATTCATAAACAAGTAGCTCACGCATAGAACAAGTAGGAATGCACAACTTAGATTCTCTAAACAAAAACCCATCATGCACATAAAATCCATCATAAGACCTAGTAGAATTCGAACACTTAGCATAAATAGGGCTGAAATAATCGTCACTACATACAAGGATTTAATAGACTCAAAACCAAGCATCTTAGCATGCATTGAGTTAAGCAATGTGTACCTTCGAGAGAGGGCATCCGCGACGACGTTGTCTTCTCCTTTCTTGTACTTGATGACGTATGGAAACGACTCGATGAATTTGACCCATCTCGCATAACGCTTGTTCAAGTTGCTTTGACCTTTCAAGTGCTTCAAGCTCTCATGATCCGTGTGAATGACGAACTCTTTAGGCCACAAGTAGTGCTGCCATGTATCCAATGCACGCTTTAAAGCGTATAGCTCTTTATCGTACGTCGAATAACGCAAACTGGCGCCATTGAGTTTCTCACTGAAATAAGCTACGGGATGTTTTTCTTGCATCAAAACAGCACCAATACCTATCCCGGAGGCATCACACTCGATCTCAAAAGTTTTGGAAAAATCAGGTAAACACAAAACATGAGCAGAACACAATAAAGACTTCAAAGTATTAAACACATGCTCTTGTTGCTAACCTCATTCAAACTTGCGATCCTTCTTACTTAGCTCAGTAAGAGGCGCGGCAATGCTAGAGATATCGCGCACAAAGCAATGAAAAAATCCGGCAAGGCCGTGAAAGGATCGGACTTCAGACGCGGTTTTGGGCGTTAGCCATTCCTCAATCGCCTTGATTTTGGAACGATCAACCTCAATACCTCTACAACTCACAACAAAGCCTAAGAATACTACTTCATTCAAGTAAAAAGAACACTTAGACATGTTGCTATACAATCGAGCATTTCTCAAAAGCATAAATACGCGCCTAAGGTGATCTAGGTGCGCATGTGCATTGTGAATGTATATCAGGATATCATCAAAGTAAACAAATACATATGTCCCAATAACATCACGCGAAACATGGTTCATCTATCTCATAAATGTGCTCGGTGCATTTGTGAGATCAAAAGGTATAACCAACCATTTATATAAACCATGCTTAGTCTTAAAAGCTGTTTTCCATTCATCTCCTTCATGCATGCGAACTTGAAAATAACCAGACCTTAAATCAATTTTAGAAAAGATTTTTGATCCACTTAATTCATCTAGCATATCATCAAGTCTAGGAATAGGAAAATGATACTTAACTGTTATCTTGTTGATGGCTCTGCAATCCATGCACATTCTCCATTCATTGTTCTTCTTGGGCACTAGAATCACTGGAACTGCACATGGGCTCATCGAATCTCTAATTTCCTTCTTCTCCAATAGCTCCTTAACTTGACGGTCTATCTCCTTAGTCTCTTCAGGCGACGTGCGGTAAGCTGGTCGATTCGGCAAGACAGCTCTGGGCACGAAATCAATCTGGTGCTCGATCCCACGAACTGGAGGTAATCCACTTGGAATCTCGTCCGGAAATACATCCTCGAACTCCTTCATAAGTGGCTGCACATCACTAGGCAAAGAAACATCGTTAGTAGCACTGTTCTTACAAGTTAAAAGAACTAAAGGCAAACCTGCTTTAATAGCTTTCTCAACGCCTTTAATTGTGCAAAACAGGGCTTGATTCTTCTCTTGTGACATAGGGGCTGAAATCACGCCTTTTCCATATGTAATGGAGCTGGAATGAGGTGTGGAAGGGGCTGCAATGGTTGTGGAAGAAGTAGGGGACGGCGGTGAAGAGGATTCGGCTGTGAGGGGGCTGTCCGCGGTGGTAGCTCGGACGGCAGCTGCGGCGGTCTTCTCACGCTCCTCTTTAAACCTTGCTCGCATTATTTCTTGCTCTTCTTGAACAGATTTGGGTGTCAACTGCTTTAGGATGGTGGTTCGACCGTCTTTCTTTACTGTGTAGGTGTTCGTGAGTCCGTCGTGTACAGCTTGTCTATCGAATTGCCATGGTCTCCCTAAAAGTATATGTGCTGCATCCATAGGAATAAAATCGCATAATACAGTGTTAGAATAACGACCAATGGAAAAGGATACATGTACCTGACCGGTTACACGAACTGTGCCTCTTTCGGTAAGCCATTGCAAACGGTATGGATTTGGATGCTTCACAGTGGAAAGTCCAAGTTTGTGGACTGCGTACTGGCTTACTGCATTGATAACACTCCCACTATCAACGATCATCTCGCAAGTCTTGCCTTGAACAGTAACTTTCGTATAGAAGATGTTCTCTCGCTGCAATTGTTGCTCTTCTTCTCGGTTTATGTTCAGACTGCGGATAGAAACCAAACTGACATGAAGATTCTCGGGTTCTTCTTCTTCAAACTCATCTTGGGCATCTGCTTCAGGTGAAGGGTCGGCCTTGGGTGGTTCATCATCTTCACTGGCTGATTCGAGCTCATTCTGATCTGTGATGAATAGAACTCGTCGGTTTGGGCACTGATTCTGAAAATGGCCCCAACCTTGGCATTTATGGTATTGAACATCTCGGGCTCGACTAGGGGCTGAAGTTGGCGCCAGACTGGGCTGATTGGACCATTGGAATGGTGTCCTTGGTGTAGACTCGGGTCTACGGCTTGATTGCGGTGTAGAATGGTCGAAACGGCGTTTCGGAGGTCCGGATTGACCACGGGGTCGAGTAGAATCAACAGAAGGATTAGAAGGTGATGTGGAAGGTGTACCTTTACTCCAAGATTAGCGAGTAGGGGCTGAACCTTGGCTGTATCGATGGCGGCCTTCTCGCAACTGCTTTTCCACAATTGATGCGTACTGCACCATTCTCTCTATGTTCGTGAATTCTTTGAGCTCCACTTCACATGCAATATCGGGATTCATACCTTCAATGTACCGAATAATGGTAGCATTTAAGGTCTCTTCTTTCCCAACTCGATTCAAGACAGTCTCGAGCTCTTTATGGTACTCTTCAATCGAACGGGTTCCTTGCTTGATCCGGTTGAGCTTCTTCTCAAACTCTCTTTCATAGTGGACTGGAATGAAATGTCCATGCATGAATCCTTTCATTTCTTCTCAATTAGCGATGGGTGGATTGCGATTTCTGCGCCTTCTTTCTTGTTGCATCTCCCACCAAGTGGCTGCGTAGCCTCTGAACTCCAAACAAGCTAATTGCACCTTTTTAGCTTCTGAGAAGTCGTAGCACGCGAAAATCTTCTCTACCTTACATTCCCAATCTAGGTAGATATCAGGATCGTGAAGGCCTTCAAACTCTGGAATGCTCGTTTTGATGTTGTTGAGCATTCGGTCTTCATTATAGTCATCATGACTATTTCCTCATCTCGGGCGACGGCCTTGGTCGAACTCTTCAGTATTCTCGTCAAAGTACTCCTCTTCAGGCTCGTTTTGACGCTCATTGCGTCTAGTAGGTCCTCGAACAGCTCGTTTTCACTCTTGATTTTACCACTCGTGTTTGCACTCAAAGTGTATGGTGAAGTGTGTGTGTCGTGTATAATGAATGATGAGTAGTAGAACTCTTGTCGAATGTCGAGGGTACGGATGAATTGCACGAAGGTATAGACGAGTATCACTATCTAGGATCAATGGATGAGATGGTATGATGATGTGTAGGAGGCGTGTGGCTTATGTGGCAAAGGGGTGAGGACGTGTGGGGTAGGTGGGATCGAGTAGGGTAGGGTAGCTTAGGGTTAGATGGATCCCTAAGTGTAGAAGGGAAGATGTAGGAAGGAAAAGGAAAGAAAGAATAGGTTATTTGGAAAGTGTTACACAATTGTGACACAATTCTAAATATCCTAATTGGACTAGACTCTAAAAGGAATGAACCAAAATTAAAATACAACTCAAAGGAAACTACCAAAAAGAATTAAAACTTGGAAGGAAAGTTCCAAAAATAAAACAAGACTCTAAAGGAAGTTACCAACTAAGGAATTGTCCTAGAAGGAAACTACCAAAATTAAAATAGAACTTAGAAGGAAAGTTCCAAAAATAAAATAGACTCACAAGGTAACTACCAAATAAAATGAAATACTAAAAGGAAATTACCAAAATTAATCAAGACTCAATTGGTAACACAATGAATATACCTCTTTTTTCTTTTTTTTTTGAATTTTCGTATTTTCTTCTCTTTTATCCGATTTTTTTTTTCGGTCTTTTTTTTTTTACCGTTTTTTTATTTTTTTTTAATGAGCAACTATGCTATTACAACTCAATAAAATAAAATTAAAATAACAAGACACGTAGGATAAAAATGACACGTCGGATTGAACCACAACCAGCAGAGCTGACGTGGCTCTGATGCCAAATTTATGATACGACCCAGACACGAACTAGGACGATAATAACGACGTAGCGGAAGACTTTTAAGAATCGAAACACGTCAGAATTAAGAAGGATTCAATCCGATACAAAACTACGGCTAATGTAGGCAATTAAAATACCTAGAACTTTGACACAATATATAACACAAATCCAAGGCTTATATGGCTGAATCGGGACGGATTATAGGCTGGAATTAAGGGTAGAAAATCGTGTGTGAAGGTTGGTGAACAAGGGCTTGGAGAAGATAGGATATGTTAGTGTTTGAATGGACTTACGGATAAATCGAACGGGTGTTGGACTTGGACGTGTAGGGGCTGCCGTGAGGATGGACGTTGGTGGATGGTTGATTGTCGTCGATGGTGGTGATGGACGTGAGTTGTTGGTGTAGTGATTCACAACCCGATAGCCTCCTTGAATCTCGAACGTCTTCAAGGTTGAAATCTCCAAGTTGTTCCTCCATAGCGAATACCGGTCAATCCCTCAAGTGAATTGAGCAATACCCTTGGATAAGACTTGTAGTTGCTAGCTCCAAGAATGAATATTTTCGTGTGAAAAGTATTCAAAAGACAAATAGATTTGAGACACAAAATTGAATGCAAAAGCAATTTAATTCAACAATGTCTAAAATAATAACATAACACATGACCCCTATTTATACTACTTAATGGCCGAAAATTGATATCTAAAGGGGGCCGAAAATCTGATCTAAAAGCAAGTCCAATTGGACTAGGAAATTCCCTAAACTAGAATTCTATTTAAGGTAGTTTCTTCCCTTAATTAAAATTCTAGTCACACCTATGACTCATCATCATAATGATCGAAAATTACACTCAAATAATTAAATAAAATATGATCTACTATATTCTATAATTAAATACTATAGTCTAGATAAAAATCAACCCCATAATTAAATACTATGGAACCGATTTCTTCACTAAAACCGCACACACATGCACACGCCAATTACATGCACATGCACACATGCACTTGAACTCTTAATCTTCATCTCTTCAAGATTAATACTCCATGGTGTGTTCTTGATCTTCAATAGTTGATAAATTAACTATCTTGGAATTGCTTCTCTTGACTTCTTCATCTCCAATCTCGAGCTTTCTTCGAATCAACACTTGCAAGTAAGCTTGCAACTTCTTAGCTCTTGATCTTGTGATTGGTCCTCTAAATTGCAACTCCGGTTCTTCATCATATTTGTTGCCCATGGCTTCATCAGTCCAGAAAGTGGAGCCACGGGTGCGGATGAGGTGGAACATTATTGACTCATCCAGTTGAAATCGCCATATGTGGTACTGCAGGTACTGCCGCAGTTGGTCGAAGAAAGAGGAGTCTGTGTCCTCAACAAGACCGAAACAGCTTTTCAGCTGATGGTCGAGAACTGCTTTAAACTCAACCTCCATGGAGTCACGTTGGACTAACGGTATAGGTTGGGAGCTGGCTGATATTGTAGGTCGATCACTCAGCCTTGAAAGAGGTTCGCTCTCAATCATCTGCTCTCTTTCGTCAGATGAGCTGACGGGTGCCTCCTAAGGTGCCTTTCCATGACCTGAGTTGGAAGGCCCTTGTCGACGTGAATGCTTCAGGATCAGATGATAGTAGATAGTGTGGAGCATGTCCTTTCTTTTGAGTGGTTCGCCAGTTGGGATGACCTCATCAAACTGGTTTTGAATGATATGGCTTATGCGACTCATAAACCCGATCTTCTCGTGAAATGAGCCAGTTGATGGGTCATAGGCTGCTCGCTCTACATTAGCTCATAGTTGAGCAAGGATGAAAGAGGCCCAGTCGGCTTTACATCCAAAGTAGAGAGTGGCTGTGAGATGGGCTTTGATGTCCGAGAATTAGACTGTCTCAAAGTTGCCATGTAGAATATGGCCGATGATATCTAAGAGTTTGAGGATATCATTGGGCATACTCTCTTTCAGTCTGTGGGAACAGTCATGGTGGCGAATGTGAGGAAGCTTCCAAGTATCCCATAGTGCGTATTTGTAGGGCAGTTGTAGGGTTATGACATCTGGACCGTCGCCTGGAAGATGAAGGGTAGACATCATCGTCGCTTTCGTTACTGTGATCGTCTTGCTCCGGACGGTAGAAATGATGTTGTCACCGGAGATTGTTGCGTTGTAGTAGAATTCCACAACATGGGAAGGTAAGTGCTTGAGTGGCACGATCGTCAAAAATGGTAGCAGGCCAGTTGCCTCCAATGGCCTATAGATGCTTTGAAATGTGTCTGTGCCGAGATGTGCATTAAGATACTCTAGACTTAGAGTCTTATCTTTCTTCAGCTTCTTAATAAGTAGATTTGCATCTACCGTCTGAAATGGGGGCTTCATATCTGCAAAAAAGATGTTGTTTTAGTTTAGATAGCAAGTGTTTTTGAGGAGAGAGAGAAGACTTGCAGATGATCAAAGCAAAAGAGAGAGAAAGGGCTTGCAGATAATCGGAGCCTTCATCTCTGTGCACATATTTATTTAGCTTTGCATGCAAGAATCGAGGGCACTCGATGGTTTTTCTTAGCTGATCAGCCATCCGATTTGATGGAAGATTAGTTGAATTAATGATTCTTACATCTCAGCCGTTTGATGAAGAAGTAACTTTATGATCTTGTGGCTGAGACGTAGTGACTCTGAAAATGCGGTAGTTGCCATAAATAGCAAAATATTTTCTACAGATCTTGCTATTTATATCTTAGTAAAAAAATATTTTCATTTTCAATTTTGAAGAGTTGATTTAATATCAATGCAGAGATATTAATGGCAGCATTGTGAGATAGAACCCTATTTTCAAATTGTAACTGTTGAGTATAATATAATAAATTTCATAATCGCAACGGTAAGAATGTAATTATGATAAGCTTTGAAAAATTAAAAAAAACTTATCTGGATTCAATTGGGATACAGTCTAACTGATTGACTGCTTCGGCGGTTGAATGATCAGTTGAGTCTCGGTTCTCAGTTGTTGCTCATGAGCTAGCTGAAGTTGAAGCTGTAACTGAACTGAATTGATCAGTTGGCTTGATCAGTTGCTTGGCTCTCAGTAGACAGTTTTCGCTTCTTGAAGGGCCTAGCCGAAGTCTTTGGCAGTTCAGGCCTTGCAGTCCTCAGGGCTTGGTTAAGGTGAAGCTGGATAGCAACTGACGAGTTTTTCATCATTTGACTAAGGGATTGTGAAGTTCCCTTTGGCGATGATCGAAACTGATCATTTTTCATAGACAATTGCATGCCTTTTAAGCTAGATGTCAGTAGTGGAGTGACATAGCTCTTGGATATGAGGCTTGGTGATGTGGTAGTGTCTTTATCATCACTATCGCTCTCGTGAGAACGCCTTGGATTCTTCTGGGTAGCCACAGCTTCAGTTTGTGATAGATGTGGTTCTATCCTTTCGACGACCGGTGGAGTTTGTCATAGTGGCTCAGTTGACTGACTTGATAGATTATCAAAGTTCAGTTTTCAACAAAGGGAGCCAGTCGGGCAGTTGACTGGTTGATCTGCAGTTCCAACTGCTTGAGGCACGACGTTGGTCTTGATTCCTACTAATACGGCTGTTGCTGGAATCTTGTTAACAAGCCGGTGATTCATGATATGCTGGACTTACACAATGGTTGGAGGGAATGGATTTGACGATCCTATTCATTTAATGCTCCGTGTTTCTTCACGTTGCCAGTAGCTCATGCCATGAAAGGCAGTTAGCAGAAAGTGAGACTGGATAGACATAGAATGTCTCCAGTTATACCAATAGAAGTACCGGTGGAGTTGTTTGAACAACTCTTGATTACGTTATATAATAAAGGCAAAGTGAGTGAGAAGGAGATTGGTCACTTCCTTTTGTGCACCTTTGACTGCATACTCACCACTATAAAAAGTGCGAATATTCTCTTCAGTCAGCTGGAGAGGAAGGCATGTACTTCTGAAGTAGTCCACTCCGTAGTTTGGATGAGGGATTCCAATGAATGGAATAAGCTCATCTGGATCAGATCAAACCTGGAAGTTAACTGGTGATCCGTTCTTTGATTTTGGAGATTGAACGGTGTTGGCAGTTGAGTTGCTCGAAGAGGGGTTGCTTGTCTTGGACTTGGCATTTCTCTTTTTCCTTAGTGATTGAAGATGAGCAGTTCCTTTCTTGGGAATCCAGTTAGAGATAAGAACTGGTAGAGACTCATCATTTGGAAGCTTCAGCAGGTGTTCAAGAATTTTACTCATTCTTAGAACAAGTCCAACCTTGGACTCAAATTTACCAGAGCTCTTTGAGTCAGAGGCCTTGATGACTTGATGCTTGAATTGTTGGAAGAGAAATTCTGCCCAGTTTGTTTGTAGCCTTTCACCAAGGTGAATCATAACCTTGTATCTCTCTTGGGTGAGTTGACTTAAGCTTCCAATGGCTTTGAACATCATCTTGTTCGTTATGTCAAGTAGAACTCCATACTCGGGCTTCAGGTCAGTTTTAGCGGTTGTAAAACTGAATTTTTTTTCGCAGGTTGAAGCTTTCCATTTTCTCCAGTATAACTCTGCAGATTCCTTTAGATCTTGAACGGATGAACCTTCCTGTCAGAGTTGGAACACTTCTCCAATTGTTCTTTCAGTGATTTGAAGTGGTCGTCCTTGAATCACTGATGACATTGTCTTTCCATCTACAGATAATTTTGCTTGAAGCAAAAATTCACTTACAAACTTTTGTCTAAAGAACTTTGGTGGTGTTTCCAGGTAGTAGAGAATTTCTGTCTTATGAAGATTTGATAGAAGAATTGGGTTGTTTGATTCACTTAGAATCAATTGAAATTTCTTCCTATCAAGAAATTTATCTCTCATAAGTTGTTATTTGAGGGAATTTGAAGATCTGGATAATTGGGCCATCTTTGAGGTTGGCTAAGATTTTGGGAATTTGAGATCTTTTGAGAGAGAGTTTTTGAGATTGTAGAGGGAGGAGGCTTTTTGAGAGGTTTGAAAGTGAGGGGCTTTTTATGAGTGTTTTGGACAGGCTTATAGATCGGATGGTTGGAATGGTACTAGCCTCTGGTCTCTTTTGGTCGTTGGCAATTAATAACTTTCACACGTGTCATTGTTTTGCAACGGTTAAAATTTCAAAATAAATGTGAGGCTTAACATTTATTTGAAATAGAAAATATACTTTCATAAATATATCAAAAGATATAATTACAAACTGATTAACAAGAAGTACACTTAGGGCTTTTCTAATCAGGTTTAACTGGATCAGACACTTAGTCCTTCTTGTGATCAGTTTTTCTTCTCTTGGCCAGCGGTTCAGTGAGGTCCTCTTCTTCATCCTCATCACTGCTTTCTGACTCAGTTTCAGCTGACTGGAGCCTTGGATGGGCTTGCAGCTGCTTGATCTGCTTAGTGTGCAGTTTAACCTGTTGCTGCAGGGATTGGATCAGCTCTTCCAAATAAGACAGGAGCTGGACTATTGAACTGCTTGGCTGAGCGTTGAACTGAGTTGCTCTAGAGTCCACTTCCTCTCCTACTTCAGTTCCAACAAGTTCCTCGCAAGGAACTGTATGGGATATTTCATCTGCTTCCACACTTGCTTGGTAGACAAGTTGATCATTTCTTTGACCCGTCTGATCAACTGACTTGTCTGTAAGAGCTGGCTCTGGATCAGCTAGAAGAATAGATGATGTGATTCATTTCTCGGTAGTTGGATCTTGTGAGGTAGCTGTCTGGGTTTCAGCTGCCTTTTCAAATTGATGAATCTTCTAAGCTGATTCTTCTGACTCTTCAGAAATAATGTTGATTTCAACTTCAACTTCGTGAGGAGGTTTCTCAGGGTGAAGTTCTCTCATCACCTCATCAATGATATCATCCTCTGAGTTATATATTTGATCGCTCACGATAGTTGATGGTTGTCTAGTTTGATGGCTTTGTGATTTCTTCCTTAATTGATTGAATAGCCATTTGTGTTGAACATGGGGGTGCGACCATCTTTCTCGTTCCATTTCTATAGTGACGACTGGCATTGTTAATCTTTAAATCTTGCACAGTTCATCAAACACATCTTTCATCGATCCTTCAACTGGGTTTGACCACTCTTTCCTCAGTTGTAGCTGCCTTATAAGGTGTTTGCCCTTAGTGATACTTGCGTTTTCACTGTCTGTCCACCATAGGCTCCATTCTTCCTCTCGCCTCCAGAAACTCATCACATGGAATGCGAACAATGAGAGGAAAGGTTCTGACTGATATACATGTCTCCACAAAAACCAGTATATGTACCTGGTCAAGATGTGATAGAGCTCCTCATGACCAGTTAGTTCATGGGCATAGTGTTGAGCCATATACTTTTGTGTGGTTTCTTCAGCCCATTTCTTCACGGACTCTCCTTGTGAGTAGGCTCTTATATTTCCTTCAACTTGGGCCATTGGTAGGCATGTCATTTGGAAGTAATCAGCTCCAGCTCCATTGTGAGGAATCCCTCTTGCAGGGATGATATCTTCTGGATTTTCACATGGAGCTGTATCTTCAACAGTTAAATTTGGTGGGATTGTTGGATCTTGTATAGGACTTGATTCTTTTCTCTTTCTGGACTGAGAAAGTACGATTCTTCTCCTTTTTAGTTGACCAGCTTGCTTCTTCTTTGGAGCTAGTCTGACAGCTGCTTGCCTAGCTGATTGTCTGATGATGTCAGTGCTGGTGGCAGCTGAGCTTTGTTACCTGAATCTCTGAGCTATAGGGAAGTCATCATCAGAGTCATCAGTAACTGGCTTCTTTCTCTTACCTTCAGCTGCAGGCTTCTTTCTCTTTGGTTAGTTAGTTTGCTCAGGATCAAGCTCCACAATTTTGAGAGGTTTCGAAATGAAGTCATTACTGACTATCGTTTTGAACTCTGTTTCATGAGCCATCCAGGGAAACTGTTTCTCCAGAATGATGCTGACCCGACTGATATATCCAATTCGTTAAGGGAATTTCTCGCCGTCCCAGCTTCTCTCAATGATATCCACATATCTCTTCAGTTGTTCAAAGAAATATTGTGCCCAGTTGATCTCTATTCGGTTGTAGATGGCAGCGCAAATTTTGTACTTCGTTGCTGACATTTCAGACTGACTGCCGGTTGTTCCTACCATTATCTTTGAGGCGATGTCAGCGAGCACCTGAAATTCATCTTGCAGTTTTGAGATGAGATGATTGCTCTTATATGGTTGAGTTTCGCCTTCCTTTTTCCAGAAATCATAAGCTTCCTCGAAATTGACTTGAACGTCTTCCAGCTTGAGTCCGTTGTTGGGTAGATCGAACATGTTGCTAAGAGACTCAGCTGTCACGATAATAACTTGTCCTCTTACTTCTGATCTGATTTCTTTGGGATTTGAAGATCCATTTGAATTTAGGAAAAATTTAGCAACTGGTTCTGTGTAAATTCGTTCTGTAAATACCTCCAGGAACTTCTTCAGCTTGTCCTGAGAAAGCTTTTCGACGATCATTCTGTTGAGAGGGGAAGCTTTACAGGCTTGAAGGAATCTGGCTGGATTGAAAAACTTATCTCTGTCGAGTTTTTCACAGAATACTGTAGAATCTTCTCCAGACTGATGGAAATTGAATCTTCTGCGAGTTGGGTTTTGAGCCATAATTCTTTGAAGAGAGATTAATTTGAGAGGCTGAGGAATTGATCTTTTAGGGCTGAAGGGTTTTTGTTTTTGACGAGAGATAGATAGAAAAAGATAGATCTTCAGTAAAAATTGGGAAGCTTATCTCTAGTATTCAGCCACCTTATTTATATAGGAGATTGGGCTCATCCAACGGTTGTGTCACTTCATATTCCTAATTTCAACGGCCAGATTAAAATAATCGACCCGTCGATTGACATTTCGACTCTATCCGTTGGGGATAAATGAAGGAGAAGAGAGAAAGCTCAATAGTAATATTTGAGTGACACGTGTTTTTACCATTTTCACTATTGAAATTTTTAAACTTATCTTTGGCTTTGAAATTTTTAAACTTATCAATAGCAGCTTCTCCTTGGCTTGAAACTGATTACGTCATCAGTTGGCTTTGACTATAACTGATGATCTTTCTGTTGATCAGTTCCAACTGAGATGTCTTCTCATTAGTTCCGAACTTGTCTTGACTGTATGGAGCTTCATTCAGCTGCTTCTCAGTTCAGCTGGTTTCCTTCAGCTGGTCTATCTCCTTTTGAGTTGATTCCAGTTCTTATGGTTTCTTCATTACTTTGATATATTTGCAGCGGTTATGTTCTGCACAGCTGACTGGATCATCAGTTTGAGCGATTGAACTGATGATTTAGTTGAGCTCATGAGGTAAACTGATCATCTCCTGTTAACTTTTCTCTCTACCGCTTCTTGATTTTACTTCAAACTGATGGCTCATGTGTCCAACTAATCAGTTTCTCACCTTCTCAGTTCCTCTTTTCAGCTGGAATGTATTCATGATCTTTTTCTCCCAGTTGATCATCTTCATTCTATGATGCTAGCTCAAGTAGTCCCAGCTGTATGCATAGCTCCATAAACCTTGCTTCAGGTAATGATTTGGTGAAGATGTCTGCTTTTCCATGTTGACATATTTGATGCATATGTCTTTCTTCTCGATGTGATCTCTGATGAAGTGATGTCTTATATCAATGTGCTTGGTTCTTGAATGTAGAACTGGATTTCGAAATATTGCAATTGCACTGTTGTTGTCACAGAAGATAGGGACTTCTTCAGTTTCAACTTTATAATCCTTCAACTATTGCTTCATCCAGAGTATCTGAGCACAGCAGCTTCTAGCAGCTACATATTCTGCTTCAGTTGTTGACATGGCAACTGAGTGTTGCTTCTTGTTAAACCAGGATATCAGTTTGCTTCCAAGAAACTGACATGTTCCACTGGTACTCTTTCTGTCGATTTTGCATCCACCAAAGTCTGAGTCTGAATAACCGATTAGACTAAAACCTGTCATCTCTAGGATACCATGGTCCAAGATTTATGGTTCCTTTGAGATATTTCATAATCCTCTTAGCTGCTTCAAGGTGGCTTTTCTTTGGATTGGCTTGGAATCGTGTGCATAGACCTACTGAATAAGAGATGTCTGGCCAGTTAGCTGTTAAGTAAAGTAGAGACCCAATGATTCCTCTGTAATATGTTTGGCTAACTGATTCTCCTTCTTCGTCGAGAGTTAGCTGAACTAATGTGTTCATAGAAATCTTGAGAGTTTTTCCTTTGCTTACTCCAAACTACTTTACTAGCTCCTTGGTGTACTTCGTCTGGCTGATAAAGATCCCATCTTTCAGCTGCTTCACTTGGAGTCCTAGGAAGAATGTCATTTCTCCCATCATGCTCATCTTAAATTCGTTTTGCATTAGTTGAGCGAATCGGGTGCATAGATCTTTGCTTTTTGATCTAAAAATTATGCCATCCACATAAATTTGAACCATTAAGATCTCAGTTGATCGTTCTATTCGAAATAGAGTTCGATCAATGACTCCCTTTTGAAACCCATTTTTTAACAAAATTGTTGTGAGAGTTTCATACCATGATCTAGGAGCTTGTTTTAATCCACAGAGGGCTTTCTTCAGTTTGAAGACCTGATCGCCAATTTCAAAGCCTGGCGGTTGCTCGACATACACGTCCTTCTTGAGCATTCTTTGAAGAAAAACACTCTTGACATCATTTGGTAGACTGTGAAATTGAAGTAAGCTGCATAGGCTAGGAACAATCTGATGGCTTCCAATCTTGCAACTGGTGCGAATGTCTCATCAAAGTCAATCCCTTCACTTTGTTAGTATCCTTTGGCTACCGGTCTAGCCTTGTTCCTTGTGATCACTCCTTGTTCATCTAGTTTGTTACGAAAAATCCATTTTGTACAAATGACCTTCTGGGTCTTTGGTCTATCAACAAGAAACCATACGTCATTTCTTGTGAACTGATTCAGTTCTTCTTGTATGGCCATGATCCAGTTTGAATCGGCTAAGGCTTCCTTGACGTTTGCTGGTTCAGTTTGAGATATGAAGTATGTGAATAATGCATGCTCAGTTGAACTTCTGGTTTGGACTCGACTTCTTGGATCACTAACTATCCTGTCTGTTGGGTGGCTTCAAAGCCATTTGGGCAAGATAGCTTTAGCTGGTTCTTCTATAGTGACGTCATCAGTCGCCCTTTCATCAGTTGGTTCCGCATTTTCGTCAGTTCTTCCCCTGTTTCAGTTGTGGGGTTTATGGTCTCAGCACGATTTGTGTCTTCATTGACCAAATTGTTCTCAACTGGTTTAGTACCAGTTTCATTGCCTTCTTCTAGTGAAACTACAAGCTGTTCTGGAACAATGTGATCCACATAGTCCTGCGAGTTCTCAGTTTCACTAGGTAGTTCTTGAACTGATGTATCTGTTCTTTCTTTGTTCCTGTACTCATTAGCAAATTCAGCAAATACCACATGACATGTTATTTTCACAACAAGAGTTCATTTATTGAACACTCTGTAAGCTTGTGCATGAGAAGAGCTATATCCAAGAAATATTCCCTCATCAGCTTTAGCACTAAAAGCTTTTCATTGAGTCTTGCCATTGTTGTGAATATAACATTTACATCCAAATATTTTAAAATATGAGATAGAAGGCTTACGACCTTTATACAGCTCATAAGGTGTTTTGTCATGGACTGCTACAATAGCAATTTGATTTTGAGTATGGCAAGCTGTGTTGACTGCTTCAGCCTAGTAACTTTCAGCTATGTTGGCATCAGCTATCATTGCTCGAGCTGCTTCTTTGAATGTACGGTTACGCCGTTCGGCTATACCATTTTGTTGTGGAGTTCTTGCAGCTGAGTGTTCATGAGTAATTCCAAGCTGGTTGAGAAAGCTGATCATTTGTTGATTCACAAATTCAGTTCCATTATAGGAGCGAATCCTTATAACTGATCTTTCCTTTTCAGTTTGTAGCCTTCTGATCAGCGTTGTTAGCTTGTCATAAGTTTCATCTTTGCTCCTCAAGAATTCCACCCATGTATATCTTGAGAAATCATCAACTACTACGAGAGTGAATCTTTTGCCCTTTGGAGTTTGTGGTCTAACTGGACCAAACAAATCCATATGTAGCAGTTGGAGACAATCAGTTGTTCCTGGTGGGTGACTCTTATTCTTAAATGATGATTTTCACCTGCTTCCCTTTTTGACATGGCCCACATACACCTGTTTTCTTGTATATTTCCTTGGGAAGCACCTCAACTAGCTCTTTCTTGACTAGATAGTGGATTGTTTTGAAGTTGAGGTGGTTCAGTCGTCGATGTCATAGCCAGCTTGCTTCAGCTGATCCTTTTGAAAGGAAGCAAGCTTTTGAGTGGCCGGTTGACCAGTTAACAATGTACATGTTGCCTCTTCTTATGCCAGTGAGAAGAATTACTCCAGCTAACTTGTCTCTTATGCTGTAGGAGTCTTTAGTGAAGTCAACTGAGTATCCATTGTCGCACAGCTGGCTAATGCTAAGTAGTTTGTGCTTTAGTCCATCCACATAGGAGACTCCATTTACTACTACTTTTCCCTTGACTACGAACCCTTCTCCAATGGTTCGGCTTTTGGAGTTGTCTCCAAATGTGACAAGTGGACCCTTGAGTTTTTCATAACCGTTGAGTTCTTCTCTATCTCCGGTCATGTGCTTGGAGCACCCGCTATCTAGATACCAAATGTCTTTGGTTTTCTTCGTAGATAGGATGCTCTTGTCCTGCAAAAACAAGGATTAGCATTTAGGGACCCATTTTATATCGGGTCTTTGTTGATTCATCAAGCTTTTTGGAATCCAAACTTGCTAAACTTTTGGCTTCTTATCATTCAGAGATCCAACTGACTTGGATCGCCTGATCAGTTTAGATTTTCTCTCAACTCTTCTATTCTGATTTGAATCAGTTGAGTGGTACCTGCGTTGAGAGTTAGTTGGATAAAACAATTCAACTAAAATGCTTTGGTCTTGAGACCTTTGAGTTCTGTAATCAGACCAGTGTTTTGTATGTTTCCAGTTTATTAGAATGGACCTTTTTAGCTCATTACGGGAATCTAGGTACTCATTATAATGATGGTAGGGTTCAAACAAATTTCTTTGATCTCTTCTATAGGTGTTCTGATTGAAGTTCTTGGTAGGATAGACTTGAGATCCAAACTAATTTTTCTTCCTAAAGAGGGCTGATCTATCAGTTTGTCTTGGGGACATTCTTTGTTGATATGATAGTCTTTGTTGAACTGGAGGCTTTGAACGAGTGGATTGGCTTAAGTGAACTGATGGTCCTGGCTGGAAATTGGGCTTCAGTTGGCTTGGTGTTTTTGTTTGGTAAAACTGACCAAATTGTCTAGGCTGAGTTTGAGGATTTTTCAATATTCCTTTTCCTTTGATTGACTTAGCTCGCTGATCATGAGATCTAGTGAACCCTTTTAGGATTCCCTTATCACTGGGTTGGGCAACTGCTTTTCCCTTTTCTAGAGCAGTGAACTTGCTATATCCTAGCCCTGAGCTGCTAGTTCCAGTTCTTTGATGATTTCATATCTCATCTAAGGTTTGAGATACCTTTTTGAACTTCAGAGTTACTTTTTCTCTTTCATGGATCTCTTGTTTGAGTTTTTGATTTTCAGCCTCTAGATCAGCAGTTCTCAATTTCAATTTCTCAAATTCTGTAAACTGAGACTCAAGATAATTCAATCTTTCATGATTAATGCTCAGTTTTCAAACCTTATTTCTTAGTTCATCATTTTCATCTCTAAGTTCAACATCCAAGCAGGATATTGAAGCTAATTAGTCTTCTAGCATTATAAGTTTCCTATCAAGTTCATTACTAGAGACAGTTGCTTCATTTATATGATAAAAAGAGATTTGTGAATCAGCTGTACTAACCTCTTCATCATTGTCAGCCATGAGGCAGAATAGCGCTTCATCATCTGAGCTGTAGCCGTCAGAATCAATTCCAGAAGGATAGTCTGAATCATCTAGCATGGCATTCTCAAGGTTTGCAACTATTTCTTTTCTTTTGAAGAAGTTTCTCCTCACCTTGGCTTTCTTGTCTTCATGGAGTTCTGGACATTCAAATCTATAATGTCCTTCTTTATGGCAGTGAAAGCATTCTCCAAGATTTCGGTTGCCACTCCTAAAAGGTTCAGCTGATCGTTCAGCTGGTTGATGAGTTCTCTCATCTTTTGGGATTTCATCAGTTTTAGGTGGAACTGATTGTTTATCCCCAACTCTCTTCAACTTTTCTAGCAACCTGGTAACTGATTTGATTTGATCATTAATGTCATCAGTTAGATTCTCCTTCTTTTCAGTTGCTTCCCTTTTTCATTCAGTTGAAGATCCTCCTTGATGTTCTTTGGCTGGTGAGCTCCTAGGTCGGAAGTTGTTCCTTCCTCGAGTCTCTCTAAATCGGTTCCTTTCACCATAGAAAGCTGCATCTTGAGCTGACGATTTTGATGCTTTCTTCTTTCGATTTAGACTGTACTCATGAGCTTTGAGAGAGCCAAATAGTTCCCCTAGAGTGATGCTATTTAGATTTCTTGATTCCTTTGTAGCTATCACTTTCATATCCCATTCTTCAGTAAGATTATCCAATATCTTGGAATTCATCTCAGAATTGGGATAAATTCTCCCGAGGTTGTTCATCTCACTGATGATGCCCAGAAATCTGGCTTCAAGGCTTAAGATAGACTCCTCTGGCTGCATTTTGAAGGATTCATATCTGTCGATTGCCAGTTGGAGCATGTTTCCTTTGATGGCTTCGGACTCTTTGCATAGATCTGCTAGTAGGTCCCATATCTCCTTGGAAGTTGTGCAATTCTTTGTGTCCTTCATTATATCTTCATCTAGAGTTTGGAATAATGCGGCTTGAGCAACGAACTCTAGATTTTTTAGCTTCTTCTCTTCACTGGTGAGAAGATTAGTTGGCTTTAGAATCCTTGCCGGTTGATTGATATCAACTATGTGAGCATCATTGTCCATCATGATGATGATTGGAGCATCTTCGATGACTTCCCACATATTCTCGTGAATTGAGCAGAGATGAGCCTTCATTCTCCTGCTCCAGTTATCATAGTTCTCAACTGAAAATAAAGGTAGCTTATGGTTTCCCATAGCTGAAATGTTAGCACAGATAAGTAGATCTGATTCAGTTGATCTGCAAAAATGGCTGATTTTTAGAATCAACCGCTCTGATACCACTTGTTAGTCCCGGGCGAGTCGATATCAGTTTAGAGGGGGGGTGAATAAACTGATTAAAACTTTTCACTTCAAATGCAGAATAACAGGGCCCTTTGACTCGCTTAGTAAAACTTATCTATGCACAAACTTATTGATCAGTTAAGACAATTTGAGTGCAGCTTGTGTGATATTATGTGCAGTTCAGAGATATGTAATAATCAAAATAGTACAACACACAAGAAATTTATAGAGGTTCGAAGTCTCAAACTTCTACGTCCTCTCTTCCTTCCGCAGAAGGGCAACTTCACTATATAACTTGAATTTCTTTACAAATTATACAATAAAGGACAGTTGGCTGAACCTGGTAACTGCTCGCTACCTCAGTGGGTCGACATCTCAGACTTGAAGTCCCTAACTGCTCACTAGGAAGGTAGGTGCTATTGTCGTCTTTACAAGGTTTCAGATCTCTTTTAATCTTCAAGAGATTAGTCTTGCACAGGGGTTATCAACTGATGTGCTCCTTCAATTGAGCTGAATAGTTGATCATTGTGTAGCTGAAACTGAGAAGACTGCCCTGGTTGGATTGTCAACAACTGGCTGATTATCTTGACTCTGTGAAATTCTTCTTCTCAGTTGAACTCTCGCAGTTTCTATCAAATGCTGAACTTGAGCTTGAGTGGGAGGGAGAAAGAAAAGCTCTTGTTCGTATATGCAAAAGTTGTGTAGGCGAAGGATTCTTCTTTGCTCTGCACAAAGTTATTTTAAACTTTGATTCACTCGTCTTTTATAGAGGAGTGATTTTATGACCGTTGAGTTCCATTGCCATTGATCGGTGGCTCTGTTGGCTTATCAATGGAAGATGATCGCTTGGAGCTTTTTATTGAAGTAGCCGTTACTTTGTCAATCGATCTTCATTGGATATTTAATTCCAGGATCTTTGAAGCATTTATTCCAAGATTCGGCGGTTTGAGCAATAAACTCGAGGGTTCTCTGGCTTCAGCTTTCTTGGCAGTTTTCAGTTCTAGTTGGTAGTTTTGGACTTGTCACCTGGACTTGTCAGCTGAGTTTGACTATTGCTCCAGTTGGCAGTTTTGAGCTCGTTAGCTGAGTTTGGCTATTGCTCTAGTTGGCAACTTTGAGCTGGTCAACTGAGTTTGGCTATTGCTCCATTTGGCAGTTTTGAGCTCGTCTGCTGAGTTTGGCTATTACTCTAGTTGGCTGATTTCTCTTGAGCTTTCTTGTCAGCTTGACTATTCGCAAGCTGCCTGACTACAGTTCTGGCCTTCAGCTGATCTGTCTTGTTTACCTTAGTTTGGTCATCAGTTGGATACTTCCAGTCTTTAGTCTAAACTGATCTCTTATCAGTTTCTTCAGTTGACTCTTTTCTCCCTCAGCTTAGCTGACTTAGTTCTCAGTTTGTTTCGACTGATTCAACTTCTTGACTTCTCAGTTGAGTTGACTTCTGACTGAATAACTTATCCTTCAGCTTGGGGACCATACTCTTGATTGGTTGACTTTGACTTTGCTTGAGTTCTTTTCTGATGATGATACCCTAGATTGATCAGCTCCGATCTACAACTTGAATTTTAGTCAGTTTTTCATAAATAATTTTGATATCTCATCAAAACCTAATCTAGGGGTTCCTTGATAGTTTTTCCTAATAGTTTCGAATGCCTGGAATTCAACGGTTGGATTAATTCAATCGACCCGTCGATTGGCCTTTCATTTCTATCCGTTGGGGATAAATGAGGGGAGAGAGAGAGTTCAACGGTAATATTTGAGTGACACATGTTTTTACCATTTCCACTATTGAAAATTTTGAACTTATCTTTTCTCTCTAGCGGTTTCTTCTTGGTTTGAAACTGATTACGTCATCAGTTGGCTTTGACTGTAGCTGATGATCTCCATTTTGATCAGTTCCAACTGAGATACTTTCTCATCAGTTCCTTACTTCCTCAACTGCTTTAACTTTTAATTCAGCTGCTTCTCATTTCAGCGGATCCTTCAGTTCTGCTGCTTTCCTTCAGCTGGTTCTTGAACTGATATCTCCTTATTAAGTTGAAGTCAGTTCCTTTTATTTCTCCATCAGTTTGATGATTTTGCAGCTGGTATGTTTTGCTTGACTGACTGGATCATTAGTTGAGACCATTTGACTAACTCTGCCTTGCTCCTTGCCTCAGTTTGAGCAAATGAACTGATGATTCAGTTGAGCTGATTGGATAGGTTGATCAGCTTCAGTTTACTCTCTTTGCACAGCTTCTCGCTTTATTTCAAACTGATAGCTTATGTGTCTAACTGATCAGTTTAACGACATTTTTCAGTTATGAACTTCTCATAATGAGTTGAAGCCTTTCGGTTCAGTCTCTCTCTTCAGTTGGAATGGTTTCTTGGCCTTTTTCTTCCAGTTGACCGTCTTCATCCTTTGATGCTAGCTCAAGTAGCCCTAGTTGTATGCATAGCTCCATAAACTTTGCCTCAGGAAATGGTTTCGTGAAGATGTCAGCTATCTGCTTCTCCGTGTTGATATATTTGATGCATATGTCATTCTTCTCGATGTGATCTCTGATGAAGTGATGTCTTATGTCAATGTGCTTAGTTCTTGAATGGAGAACTGAATTTTGAGATATTGCAATTGCACTATTGTTGTCATAGAATATAGGCACTTCTTCAGTTTCGACTTTGTAGTCCTTCAACTGTTGCTTCATCCAGAGTATCTGAGCACAGCAGCTTCCCGTAGCTACATATTCTACTTCAGTTGTTGACGTGGCAACTAAGTGCTGCTTCTTGCTAAACCAGGATATCAGTTTGCTTCCAAGAAACTGACATGTTCTACTGGTGCTTTTTTTGTCGATCTTACATCCACCAAAGTCTGAATCTGAATAACCAATTAGACTCAAACTGTCATCTCTGGGATACCATAGTCCAATATTTATAGTTCCTTTGAGATATTTGATAATCCTCTTTGCTGCTTCAAGGTGGCTTTTCTTTGGGTTGGCTTGAAACAGTGCACATAGACCGACTGAGTAGGAGATGTCTGGTCGGCTAGCTGTTAGATAAAGTAGCGACCCAATGATTCCTCTGTAATATGTTTGGCTAACTAATTTTCCTTCTTCATCAAGAGTTAGCTGAACTGATGTATTCATAGAGTTTTTCCTTTAATAACTCCAAACTTCTTGACTAGCTCCTTAGTGTACTTGGCCTGGCTGATAAAGATCCCATCTTTCATCTGCTTCACTTGGAGTCCTAGGAAGAATGTCATTTATCCCATCATGCTCATCTCACATTTGGTTTGCATCAGTTGAGCGAATCGTGTGCATAGATCTTTGCTTTTTTATCCAAAAATTATGCCATCCATATAAATTTGAACCATTAAGATCTCAGTTGATCGTTCTATTCAGAATAGAGTTCGATCAATGACTCCCTTTTGAAACCCATTTTTCAGCAAGAATGTTGTGAGAGTTTCATACCATGCTCTAGGAGCTTGTTTCAGTCCGTAGAGGGCTTTCTTTAGCTTGAAGACTTGATATCCCCAATTTCAAATCCTGGCGGTTGCTCGACATATACGTCCTCCTTGAGCATTCCTTGAAGAAAAGAACTCTTGACATCCATTTGATAGACTATGAAGTTGAAGTGAGCTACATAGGCTAGGAACAGTCTGATGGCTTCCAATCATGCAACTGGTGCGAATGTCTCATCAAAGTCGATCCCTTCACTTTATGAGTATCCTTTGGCTACCAGTCTTGCCTTGTTCCTTGTGATCACAGCTTGTTCATCAAGCTTGTTGCGAAAAACCCATTTTGTACCAATGACCTTCTGAGTTTTTGGTCTATCAATAAGAAACCATATGTTATTTCTTGTGAACTGAATCAGTTCTTCTTGCATGGCCATGATCCAGTCTGCATCTTCTAAGGCTTCTTTGACGTTTGCTGGTTCCGTTTTAGATATGAAGCATGTGAATAATGCATGCTCAGTTGAACTTCTGGTTTGGACTCGACTTCATGGATCACCAACTATCTTGTCAGTTGGATGGCTTCGGAGCCATTTGGGCAAGATAGCTTCAGTTGGGTCTTCAGCTGGTTCTACTGTGGTGATGTCATCAGTCACCCTTTTATCAGTTGGTTCAGTATCTTCATCAGTTCTTCCCCCTGTTTCAGTTGTGGGGTTTATGATCTCAGCACGATTTGTGTCTTCATTGACCATATTGCTCTCAACTGGTTTAGTACCAGTTTCATTTCCTTGTTCTAGTGAAACTTCAAGCCACTCTGGAACAATGTCATCCACATAGTCCTATGAGTTTTCAGTTTCACGAGGTAGTACTTGAACTGATGTGTCTATTGTATCTTTGTTCCTGTACTCACTAGTATTACACCCACGCCGTTGCGCGGTGTGATTTAAGGTGATAATACATAGTTCATAATCGGTGTCCCACCTTATATCTGATTCTATATTCTAAAGTTACTCGCGCGCGCGTTGTGTGGTATGATCCATAATTAATGTCCTATTTTATCTCATTTTATATTTTGGAGTTATTTTATGGAACTATATTTTAAAATGTTAAGTAAATTTAATAAGTATAATTTCAATATAATTAATATTATAATCTAAGAGTTTTTTAAAATAAAAATAAAAACATTTTGGAAGGATAGACCAAAAAGTAATCAATCTCATCATAAGTGATTATTCAATCAAGAAATATAGGATGTTAAGTGGATAAGAGATTTGTTGCCCCAGTCAGAGCTCCTTAAAATACAACTTAGAATGATGCACTTAGTGATCAAGATTCTAAAGCTAAAAATATTAATTCATATTAAGTTGTTTCAAAATCTAAAATAATATAGTAATAAAATGATTAATATATTACCTTAATATTTATTGATACAAACTCAAATAATTAGTTATTTGTAAGAAAAATATTTAAAAATATATAAATTATTTGATACACATGATTTAAATAGTTTTTTATTTGAAATTTGAATTTGAAATTGGCAAAGCCCATTTTGAGATGGGTAATTGCAAGCCGCCAAAAAAACTGTAAATTATTTTTAAAATATTAAAATAAGTTTAAAGTGCAATTCAACATATACAAAAGACTGTTCACTCAAGCATGGGCATTGCGTGTTTTGGCGGACAAAAAGGGCAAATGGGCCGGAACACTGTGCATCAACTACTTCACTTATATATATATATATATAGATGGGATCATGTGAGAACCACACCCTCCTGTGAGAACTGAGAACCAATTTTAACCACAGATCTCGCCTATTTGGACGGCCAAGATCTATTCCAGACTTAAAAAAAACGCAGTGGCATTACTGTAATATTACTGACTTTTTAATGAAGCAAGGGTATTTTCATAATTTAGGAATTCTATTATTTTTGGCATGAAATCTCTTCCCGACTCTTGAACCGTCATCTCCATCTCTCTCTCTCTCTCTCTTTCTTCTGCTTCCCACCGCTACACAACCCCATTCGCAGCCGTCGTGTGGACGCCATGTCGAAGCACTACCATCCCGCCGTAAGTTCGAATTTATCATCATTCACTGAAAGATCTCTTTGATTTCTCTTCGATTTTGTTGTGTTTATGTAATCTAGATTCCAATCGATTCATCTTAATCGATCGTTGTTCGTGCGAGTTCTCCTAGAGTTTTGGTTGTTCGTTGTTCTTGGATGATGATGCCGGGTAAAAATATTTTTATTGTACTTTTTCTGTAATTTTTTCACGCGATTCTCTTCGGTTCTCTACGATTTTGTTATGTTTTAGATTTGTTCAATAATGTTGATTAAGTTGAACTTTTGATTTTTGAGGATCAATATGTAGTTTTAGCTCTGCAAATCGTGAATTCATATTTCTAAGTACTTGTATCTCTCCAGATTTGTAATTACTATGTTCGTGAATCTTTGCATATTTGCTAGAATTAAAAATTGTAAAAAAAATTGAGATTTCAAAAAACATGTTGCCAGCAAATAGTTTAGCACTAGTATTAAAATGTTTAGCACTTCTGTAACCTATTTTAGCACTACTGTGAATAATTTTAGCATTATTAAGCACTAACCTGATTAGTTATGTATTGATTAATATGCAGATTGTGTTTCTTCCACTTTAGAGATTTCACTTGTGTTTTCTGTAATTAGTTACATTCAGTTGCAAATCAGACATATTCCTCAGAAATTACCATCTTCCTCCGCGCGGCGAGCGTCCAAATCGAGGCCGCGTGATCGGCTTCTGTGCTGTTGCAGAATATCCTCCACCACTGACGCCACCGAAAATGACAATGCATCTTCAATCGCCGCCATTCCTACCTCTCTCTCTCTACAACTCAACAAACCTCCAATTTCAATTCTCCGGTTCGGAACAAAATCATTCAATGAAATTTTAGATACAATTTACTCCTATGGAAAATCAGTACTGATTATTAGAGCTTCAACGTCAAGGTAGATAGATACATACACACAATCATATATATAGAGAGAATAGTTAGCTTTTAGCACTGATAGTTTATATTTTAGCACTGGTAGTTTATATTTTAGCACCGGTAGTATATATTTTAGCATTTCCATTTCCTTTTTTAACACTGTTAGTTTAATGTTTGAATATTTTTGGTAGGTGATAGTGTTAGCATTTGTAGTCTGTTATTTACGATGAGAAAGACATAATAATAGACAATATCATCATCACTCTTCCAAGCAAGTTCAACAGCTCGAAGCGTACGCATTATACTTATTAATTTGCATCTAATTTGTACTTTATTAATTTGTGCATGTATTTTGCTTTCGCATGAAGCTTTGGAAATTAAACGCTACAATTGGTGGTTTTACTGATTTATGAGATGAGATTATTTTTGGATTTATTTTGTATGTTGATGAGTTGCATTAATGTTGTGGGATTTTATTTGAATGGATGAAGATTTTTTAAGGAACATCCACATCCTGATGAGGATTAGAGACTACAACTAAGAAATGAATTAGGGCTTAACCCTAATGATGCCGATGATATTTTTATTATTATAATGCTAAACAATTGTCATGTTAGTGCTAAAATAAATTATGACAGTGCTAAAATAGGGAATGACAATGCTAAAACCCTAAATTGAAAAATATACGCATGAATAACATATACAATGTTAAACTTTTAAAATAATGTTCCATGTATCATCCAAATATTGATGTGACATAATTACCATCGAATAAATCGGACTCTTTGATTCCAACTTTAATTTTAGATCAACTCAATCGTCATCGTTATCTTATTTTAATGTTGGTGTGTTTTTTTCATCACATAATTTAGTTTTTTATATTTATTTCCAAAAAAAATGTGAAGTTTTGCAATATTTATATCTTTTTTAATTGATTTACTCAAGTTCTTAGAAAGTTCTCAACTTCCATTTGAAAAAAAAAGAACACAAGAAAATTGAAGTGATGGCTTATGGCTTAAGCCATAATTTATTTATTAAAGAAAAAGAAAAAAAAATAAGAAGTTACATTAGAGAGATATAGCTAGAGACGTACAAAATGTCTATCTAGCCAGTTTAACTCTTTTTGCAGTGTGAAGCTCTGTAAGCAATAGTATTTTTTTCTTGTAATGCTAAAAAATTGTCATGCTAAACAAGGGTCATATTAGTGCTAAAATAAGTCATGGCAGTGCTAAAATAAATCATGACAGTGCTAAAATAGGGAATGGCAATGATAACATTCTAAATTGAAAAATATACACGTAAATCACATATACAATGCTAAACTTTAAACTATAGTGCTAAAAATGAAAAATCATGAAGCATAAAAAGATGTCGATGATATTGTTTTATGGTAATGCTAAACAATTGTCATGCTAAACAAGGGTCATGACAGTGCTAAAATAAGTCATGACAGTGCTAAAAAAGACCATGACAGTGGTAAAATTAAGCTTTAATTAACTTATGTACAATGCTCGTATTATATGTACAAAATACAAACAAGTGTAGCAATTCTACAGTCGACTATCATTGAATTAAGTACTTGGCGAAGCTATCTTCCTTACTGCAGTATGTGAACATAACTTTGTAGAGTTCAATCAATAGTAGACTAGCTAGGATCAAGAACTCTGGAAATCTGTTTAGAACTTGTTGTAGATAATATTGAGATCGACCAGCATAAATGTCAATTGCATCATCTGTAATATAATTAGGATTTATCTGTGAAAGGGGGTGAATATTAATTAAATATGTAGATGTAACGCCCCAAACTACTCTGTTTGGCCACGTCACTTAATATACAATTTACTTACATATTTTGTGTACTTATTTTAATATGAGCGGAAGCTTAGGTCAAAATATGATACTATACATAGCACGATGAGGTAAGGCATCATAGTTTACAATATAAATTTTGTCCTATGAAGCATGCAATCATCTAACCTATCGGGCTCATAGGCTTACACAACCCGCCCGTCTAGCACCCTAAATTAACAAACATAATATAGGGATTCATCAACATAATTCGCACATAGAAGGCTCCAAGGTCAAACGACCCGCCTTTAAGTTGTTTGGCATAGTTATCAAATTATATACATCATAACCTACAAAAGATCGGGCTATTCCCATCCCCAATAATCATTGATCATAAAGCAAAAAGAGTGATCAATGTAATAATGATAGTAATGCAAGTATTTTTCAAAAGAAGAGCATGCAAAAGATAAACACAAGCTTGTGGGGTTCTCTTGTGTTCACAACGCTCCTACTCGGGCTCCGACTCCTCAACCTGAAATTCATTGAATGAATGGGGTGAGTATTTAACAACATACTCAGTGGGGAACACTGTAAACAGTTATAGCCAATTGCACAAGTGAAAATATAAGATATGGACTTTTCTTTTCATTGTGGAGACTAGTCTCAACCCCGTAGGGTCTAAACATCATGATGCCCCCGTTAATGAACATCTTTATCCCTGTAGGGATACCCGCAGACATCCTACCCCCCAGGGAGGACATTAACAGGTCTATGTTCGATCCAAAGGATCTCTGCCCCGAAGGGTCTCTTTGTCGACCCCGAAGGATCTCTTTCATTCACTGGTCCGAAGACCCTTCATACATATACAATCAAAGCACAACAGTAACTATAACCTTACACGTGTTCACAGTTTAGAGTTACCCCACCTTAAAAGACGCTTTTGAATCCTTTTAACCTTGAATACTCCTTTGCCGTGCACAAGTTGTCCTCCTCGAGCTCCAACACGTCACCTATCACCTTTTTATTCTCTTTTCAATTTAGATGTCGAGTTATACAAATAAATCATAACTTTGAGTAAACTCATGCTATACTTTACTTTAAGGTCTTCTAACATATCCATATACACAATCATGGATATACAAGCTCATACTACGATTTTGGACTCAAAATATGCATTAAAACTCTTTGAAGCATTTGATCGAACACATCACGGGCACACATTTAAACCACAAGCTCATGACTCATTTTAAATCCTTTAGACCCAACATTTCAAATACAAACACCTTTATCCTAGGGCTCTAACATACATGAAACTCAACCCCATACAACCCACACAACATCTCCAAACGATTATCAACAAAACAAAGGGAAATAAGGGCAAAAATCCAAACCCTAGCAACAATGAACCATAGGAATCCAATATAACTTCACATATAGCTTCAAGGAGATAAATAAACCATATGTTCAAGATATCAAGCAAGGAAATCAACAAAATCGAGAATCCTCAAATTTGGGTAACAAACCCTAGTTTCCAAAACACCAAGAAATAGGTGTTTAACCCCCGTGAAGGAGAGGTGTAGAGGTTACCTTTGTTGATGGATGATGATGGAAGAATCTACTCCACAAAGATGAAGGATTTGTAGAGAGAAATGGAGAGGAGAATCGCCCAAATGAAAAGAAAGTGAGAAGGAAATGAACAAGTGTTGTATTTATAGGTAGAGAATCCCCGGACCCGCGCGACCGCGCAGCCCCCGCGACCGCGGAACCCCTCTCTCGGCCCACGCTCCCCGCGAGCGCGCAGCCCCCGCGGGCGCGCGTCCCTCGCCTGCCCCGCGGGCGCGCAGTCTCCCGCGACCGCGCACGTCCCCGCGGGCCCCCGATCAACTCAGCGTTAGGGTGTTCAAGGTATGGAAAAATATTAATTTAAATATAAACACACTCGATTATCATCACATAACTCGACAAATTTTAACATTAAATATTAACGTGTATTATACACTTAGTATAATACCACCGTGCTATGACGTATTGGCTCGAGTAAGACAACCTGCAATAAAACAACGACATAACATACAAACATACTCACATGATTAATATTCAACAATATTAATTCGAAATCATTTACTAAAATTATAATTTATAATTTAGCAAAAAGGGTCGGGGTATCACAGTAGATGAGCTCTGCTTATGCATCGTTGTATTCATTTAGTGCAAAATTAAATTTGTGCATCTGTGGTCCTTCACTGAATCTTGGCATTTTCTTGCAAGGATTCCGGTAAACAAGTCTATTTAGGTAAGAACACGGAACTATTTTTTCGATTAGGTGTATAATTTTGATTTAGATTGTGGGATCTGAACTTGTTCTTCACAAAAAGAAAGCTGGTTTGAGAGTTTCTTGTCATGCTAAACAAGGATCATGTTAGTGCTAAAATAAGTCATGATAGTGCTAAAATAAGTCATGACAGTGCTAAAATAGGAAATGACAATACTAAAACCCTAAATTGAAAAATATACGCGTGAATCACATATACATTAAAATTTCCGATTTTACCCTCGCCGAGTTTCAGGGGCAGCGAAGTTCGAAGTTATTACAATTATGCCACCGCGTTTTTTCAATTTTTGAACAGATCTTGGTTGTCCAAATAGGTGAGATCTATGGTTGAGATTGGTTCTCGGTTCTCACATGGGGTATGGTTCCTTCTAGAACCCAACCCTATATATATATATATATAGATTTTTTAACATTAGTTGAGATGCTGATCGGAACCCGAGCGTCTAAATCAATCAATATCGGGCCTTAAAAAATAAATATTATATTAAAAAAAGAATACCAATGTTTAAAATTTAGGGTTATTTGCATAAAAAAGTCATGATCTTTAGATCATTTTGCAATTAGAACATGAATTTATCATTTAGGAGACGTTTATTTTGAATGATAAATTAGATTGATAATGCATGTAATTTTGAGTATTTGAAAGAATCAAACTTTAAAAAGATTCAATACATCAAAGTATGTAGGTGGATCAGGCTATATTATTTTATCCATCTAATCAAATCTCCTCTATCCCCTAAAATAAACACTCATTAATGTAATTATTATTTTGGATTTTGAGCAACATGTGATGATTAGTGTAGGGTGAACAACATGTAATTTCTAATTTTCTAGCGAAAGAAAAAAAATTTGCATCGAAAGAAAAAAAAATTAATGATGCATAAAGCAAGAAACATTTAATGTAAAATAAAAAATTAAATCAAAATGTATGGCACACAAATATTCCTAGACTATATTATCTTTAATTTTAAACCCAAACTAATTTAAAGGACTTAATTAACGTGAAAGAACCAAAAGAAGTTATGGTCAAATAAAAGCTTAACATTTCAACATAACTAAAAGAAGAAAATGTAAAGCACCAACTCCCGAGAAGCATTAATTGCTCCAGTAGTGATGGTGGTTTGGTTAGTACACACGTGTGATGGTCTCAAAGTTTTATATATTGTATTTAAATCTAGAAAATTGTATCTACAGTAAAAAGAAAAGAAAAAATCAATTGTGCTGTGCATGTGCATGTGATTTAGGCGGGATAATTGATATTTGGGCGGGCTTTTAGGTTAGGTAAACTACTTTGTTTTTATATATATATAGATTAGAAAATTCATTGAATACCACATGACATGTTATTTCCACAACAAGAGTTCGTTTATTGAACACTCTGTAAGCTTGTGCGTGAGGCGAATTATACCCAAGAAATATTCCCTCATCAGCTTTAGCACTGAAGGCGTTCAGTTGAGTCTTGCCATTATTGTGAATATAACATTTACAGCCAAATACTTTAAAATATGAAATGGAAAGCTTATGACCCTTATACAGCTCATAGGGTATTTTGTCACGTATGGCTACGATGGCACTTCGATTTTGAGTATGGCAAGTTGTGTTGACTGCTTCAGCCCAGTAACCTTCAGCTATGTTGGCATCAGCTATCATTGCTCGAGCTACTTCTTTTAGTGTCCGGTTTTGTTGTGGAGTCCTTACAGCTGAGTGTTCATGAGTAATTCCAAGTTGGTTGAGAAAACTGATCATTTCCTGATTCACAAATTCAGTTCCATTGTCGGAGCGAATCCTTTGAACTTATCTCTCTTTTTTAGTTTGTAGCCTTTTGATCAACGCCGTTAGCTTGTCGTAAGTTTCATCTTTGCTCCTCAAGAATTCCACCCACGTATATCTTGAGAAATCATCAACTACTAAAAGAGTGAATCTTTTTCATTTTGGGGTTTGTGGTCTGACTGGACCAAACAGATCCATATGAAGTAGTTGGAGGCAATCAGTTGTTCCTAGTGGATGACTCTTATTCTTGAAGGATGACTTCACTTGCTTCCCTTTTTGGCATGGTCCACACACACCTGTTTTCTTATATATCTCCTTGGGAAGCACCTCAACTAGCTCTTTCTTAGCTAAGTAGTTGATTGTTTTGAAGTTAAGGTGGTTCAGTCGTCGATGCCATAGCCAGCTTGCTTCAGTTGATCCCTTTGAAAGAAAACAAGTTTCTGAGTAGCCGGTTGACCAGTCAACAATATACATGTTGCCTCTCCTTATGCCAGTGAGAAGAATTACTCCAGTTGACTTGTCTCTTATGTTGCAGGAGTTTTTGGTGAACTCAACTGAGTAGCCATTGTCGCATAGCTGGTTGATGCTCAGCAGTTTGTGTTTTAGTCCATCCACTTGGGAGACTCCATTTACATGTGCTTGGAGCACCCGCTATCTAGATACCTGATATCTTTGGTTTTCTTCATAGATACGATGCTCTTATCCTGCAAAAATAAGGATTAGCATTTAGGGACCCATTTCATATCGGGTCCTTGTTGAATCAGTTTAGATTTTGTTTCAACTCTTCTATTTTGAGTTGAATCAATTGAATAGTGCATGCGCTGATAGTTAGTAGGATAAAATAATTCAACTAAAATGCTTTGGTCTTAAGACCTTTGAGCTCTTTGATCAGGCCAGTGCCTTGAATGTTTCCATTTTATTGGATTGAACCCTTTTGGTTCATTTCTGGAATCCAGATACTCGTTATAGTGATGGTAGGGTTCAAACAAGTTTCTTTGATCTCTCCTATAGATGTTCTGGTTGAACTTCTTGGTAGGATAGGCTTGAGATCTAAACTGGTTTTTCTTTCTGAAGTGGGCTAATCTATCAGTTTGCCTTAGGGCATCTGTGCTGAGCTGGTGGTCTTTGTTGAACTGAAGGCTTTGAATTAATGGATTGATTTGAGTGAACAGTTGGTCTTGGTTGGAATTTTGGCTTCAGTTGACCTGGTGTTTTTGGTTGGGAGAACTGACTGAATTGTCTGAGCTGAGTTTGAGGATTTCTCAATATTCCTTTGCCTTTAGTTGGCTCAGCTAGCTGATCATGAATTAACCTGGTGAATCCTTTTAGGTTTCCTTTATCACTAGGTTGAGAACTTTCCTTTCCTTTCTCTAAGGCAGTTAACTTGCTATATCATAGTCTTGTGCTACTGGTTCCAGTTCTCTGATGATTTAGTATCTCATCTAGAGTTTGAGATCCCTTTTTGAACTTCAGAGTTACTTTTTCTCTCTCATGGATCTCTTGCTTGAGTTTTTGATTCTCAGCTTCTAGATCGACAGTTCTTAATTTTAACTTTTTAAATTCCACAAACTAGGACTCAAGATAATGCATTCTTTCATGATCAATGCTAAGTTTTCTAACTTTATTTCTCAGTTCATCATTTTCATCTTTCAATTCAACATGCAAGCAGGATATTGAAGCTAATTGATCTTCTAGCATCATAAGTTTCATATCAAGTTCATTGCTAGAGACAGTTGCTTTATTAATATGATAGAAGAAGGTTTGAGAATCAGCTATACTAATCTCTTCATCATTATCAGCCATGAGGCAAAATAGTGCTTCATCATTTGAGCTGTAGCTGTCAGAATCAATTCTAGATGGATAGTCTGAATCTTCTGGCACAACATTCTCGTAGTTTGCAACCATTGCTTTCCTTTTGAAGAAGCTCCTTCTTACTTTGACTTTCTTGTCTTCAGGAAGTTCTGGACATTCATATCTGTAGTGTCCTTATTTGTGACAGTGAAAACATTCTCCTAGACTTCGATTGCCACCCCTGAACGGTTCAGCTGATCATTCAGCTGGTGGATGAGTTCTCTCATCTTTTGGGATTTCATCAGTTTGAGGTGGAACTGATTATTTATCCCGAACTCTCTTTAGCTTTTCTAACAACCTGGTAACTGACTGAATTTGATCATTCATGTCTTCAGTCAGGTTCTCCTTTTTTTCAGTTGTTTCTCTTTTTTGTTAGGAAGAAGATCCGCCTTGATTTTCTCTGGCTGGTGAGCTCCTAGGTCGGAAGTTGTTCCTTCCTCGAGTATCTCTAAACTGATTCCTTTCACCATAGAAGGCTGCATCTTGAACTGACGATGTTGATGCTTCCTTCTTCAGGTTTAGGCTGTACTCATGAGCTTTGAGAGAGCCAAACAATTCTCTGGGAGTGATGCTATTTAGATTTCTTGATTCTTTTGTAGCTATTACTTTCATGTCCCATTCTTCAGTGAGATTATCTAAAACTTTGGATTTCATCTCAGAATTGGGATAACTTCTCCCATGGTTGGTCATCTCACTGATGATGCCTAGAAATCTAGTTTCAAGGCTTGAGATGGACTTTTCTGGCTGCATTTTGAAGGACTCATATCTGTCTACTGCCAGTTGGAGCTTGTTTCCTTTGATGGATTCGGATTCTTGACATAGATCAGCTAGTAAATCCCATATCTCCTTGGCAGTTGTGCAGTTCTTTGTGTCCTTCATTCTGTCCTCATCTAGAGTTTGAAATAGTGCAGCTTGAGCAACGAATTCTAGATTCTTCAACTTCTTCTCTTCACTGGTGAGAAGATTAGTTGGCTTTGGGATCCTTGCTGGTTGATTGATATCAACTATGTGAGCATCATTGTCCATCATGATGATGATTGGACCATCTTCGATAACTTCCCACATGTTCTCATGGATCGAGCAGAGATGCGCCTTCATTCTCCTGCTCCAATTATCATAATTCACAACTGAAAACAAAGGTAGCTTATGGTTTCCTATAGCTTGAAATGTTAGCACAGATAAGTAGATCTGATTCAGTTGATCTGTAGAAATGGCTGATCTTTAGAATCAACCGCTCTGATACCACTTGTTGGTCCCTGGTAAGTCGATATCAGTTTAGAGGGGGGGTGAATAAATTGATTAAAAACTTTTATTTCAAATCGTGGAATAATAAGGGCCCTTGACTCGCTGATGAACTTATCTATGCATAATTTGGTTGAGCACTTTTTGACAACTTGAGTGCAGATTGCATGAGCTTGTGTACAATTTAAAGATATGCAAGTAATCAAAACAGTACAGTACATAGATGATTTATAGAGGTTCGAATTCTCAAACTCCTACGTCCTCTCTTCCTTCCGTAGAATGGTAACTTCACTATATAACTTGAGTTTCTTTACAAATTACACAATGAAGGACAGTTGGTTGAACCTGTTAACTGCTCGCTACCTTAGCAGGTCAACGGCTCACACTTGAAATCCCTAACTGCTCGCTAGGAAGGTAGGTGCTATTAACGTCTTTACAAGATTTTAGATCTCTTTCGATCTTCAAGAGGTTAATCTTGAACAAGGGGTATCAACTGATGTGCTCCTAAAATTGAGATGGATAGTTGATCGTTGTGTTGCAGAAACTAAGAAGGCTGCCCTAGCTGGATTATCAACAGTTGGCTGAATATTTTGACTCTGTGAATTCTTCTTCTCAGTTGGACTCTCGCAGTTTTTAGCAAATGCTGAACTTGAGCTTTGTGGGAGGGAGGAAGAAAGATCTGCTCGAATGAAGGCTTCAAGAATAAGTATTGCGAAAAGTCTTGGAGGTAAGAGTGTTTAAAACTTTGATTCACTCGTCTTTTATAGAGGAGTGTTTTTATGACCGTTGAGTTCCATTGATCGGTAGCTCTATTGGTTCATCAATGGCAGATGGTCTTTATTGATCACTGGAGCTTTTGATTGAAGTAGTCATTGCTTTGCCAATCGATCTCCATTGGATATTTAATTCCAGCTTGAATTTCAGTCAGTTTTGGATTGGTCAGCTCAGATCTACAGCTTGAATTTCAGTCAGTTTTTCATAAATAGTTTTGACATCTAATCAAAACCTTATCTAGAGGCTCCTTGATAGTTTTTCTTAACATTTACTACTGCTAAATCAGACCCTCTTGAGTTCTCTTTATCTCCACAGATTCTATACCGATCTAGTAGATTTTAGCCCACCCTGAATCTAGATATAGTCTGGGAATACAACTGTGATACCCCGACCCTTTTTGCTAAATTATAAATTATAATTTTAGAAAAATGATTTCGAATTAATATTATTTGAATATTAATTATGTTGATAAGATGTTGGTATGTTCGTATTTTATGTCGTTGTTTCAATACAGGTTCTTCCACTTGAGCCAATACGTCATAACACAGTGATATTATACTGAGTGTATAATACATGTTAACATTTTAATATTGAAATTGTTAAGTTATATGATAACGAATGAGTGTGATTATATTTAATTTTATGTTTGCCATACCTTGAACACCCTAACGCTGAGCCGGACGGGGGTCTGACTGTATTTGAAATTAGCAAAATATCTGAAATGCGACCCTCAAACGCGAGTTCATCGAGTCACATCTCGCAGTGAAGCCGAAACACGACCGGGAAACACGACCCCCTCCAAGTCGCATGTTGAGTAGCTCTGCAACACGAGCCAAAAATACGACATTTTTGTCGCGTGTCATGAGCTTCAGGGAACCATTTTCTTCAGCTGAAACGTGACCCTGAAACGCGACCTCTTTGAGTCACGCCTCACTGTGTTATCCAAACACGACCCCTAAACGTGCCCTCCTAGGTCGCACCTCACTTCGGAAAAATCCTATTCTTTAAATACCACACTTCACTCATTTCATCTTCATTTTCTTCTTCACTTGTGCGATTTTCCTCCCAATCCTCTCAAGAAAATACTTCAAGCTTTGGAGTGAATTCTCTCGTCATCATCCATCAACCAAGATAACTTCATAAACTCTTCTTCTTGGTGATTAAACACCACCATTTTCATGTTGATTGGAATCTAAGGTTCATACCCAAAAGTTAGGGTTTTCGATTTCATTGATCCCCTGAGTTTAATATCTTGAAAATATGGTTTATTTACATCCTTGAAGCTATATGTGTTGTTAAATTGAGATTCCTATGGTTTATTATTGTTAGGGTTTGGATTTTTGCCCTAATTTCCCCTTAATATGTTGGTGTTTGGTTGGAGGTGTTGTGATAGTTGTATGAAGTCGATTTTCTTGTATGTTAGATCCCTAGGATAGAGGTTCATGTATTTGAAATATTGAGTTCAAAGGATTTAAATTGAATCATGATCATGTGGTTTAAATGAGTGCACATAATGTGCTCGATTAAATATTTCAAAGAGTTTTAATGTGTATTTTGAGTCCAAAATCCTAGTATGAGCTTGTATATCCATGATTATGCATGTGGATGTGTATGAGAACCTTACAGCAATGTATAGCATATGTTTGGTCAAAATCATGAAATAATTTCATAACTCGACATATAAAATGAGAATGGAAATTTAAAGGTGCTTGTTGACGTATTGGGGTTCGAGGTGGACGACTTGTGCACGGCTAAGAAGTATCTCAAAGGTTGAAAAGATTTGAAAGCGTCTCATAAGGTGGGGTAACTCTAAACTGTAAACACGTGTAAAGTTATGGGTATTTTTGTGCTTTGATTGTATAAGTATGAAGGGTCTTCGGACCAGTTATAAGAATGAGACCCTTCGGGGCAAAACAGAGATCCTTCGGGATCGATAAAGAGGTCCTTCGGGATCGATATAGACTCGTTAATGTCCTCCATGGGGGATAATAAGCCTGCGGGCATCCCTACAGGGATAAAGACATTCATTAACGGGGGCATCATGATGTTTGGACCCTACGGGGTTGAGGCTAGTCTCCACAAAGTAAAGAAGTATCCATATGTTATATTTTCACTTGTGCAATTGGCTATAACTGTTTACAGTGTTCCCCACTGAGTATGTTGTTAAATACTTACCCCATTCATTTAATGAATTTCAGGTTGAGGAGTTGAGGCCTGAGTAGGAGCGTTGTGAACACAAGAGAACCCCCACAAGCTTGTATTTATGTTGCATGCTCTTCTTTTGAAATACTTGCATTATTAATATTACATTGATCATTCTCCTTTTGTTTTTATGATCGATGATTATTGGGGATGGGACTAGCCCTATTTTGTAGTCATGATGTATTTAACTTGATATTATGCAAAACATTTTAAAGGCGGATCATTCAACCTTGGAGCCTTCTATGTGTGAAGTATGTTGTTGAACCCTATATTATGTATGCTGATTTAGGATGAAAGACGGGCGGGTTGTGTAAAACCTATGAGTCTGTTAGGTTAGATTATTGTATGATTGTGTGGTTGGGCTTATGCAATGCTTCCATCAAATGCTATGTTGTGTGACAAATTAGATCCGATAGGTTGTATCTTATAATTGCGAAAAATTTATATGGAGAATTAGGACATTGTGCCTATCCATGCTAATTGACCTTAGCTTCCGCTCAATTAAATATAAGAAAAACAATTATAAGTAAGTAAATTGTATGTTAACTAACGTGGCCAAACGGAGTAGTTTGGGGCGTTACAACAACAGAATATCTCGGAGTAGAATATCAGTGGAGGCTGCTTTTTTCAGTAGAGAGAAAGGGGGTGCCAATTTCGTTTCATTCAACAGCAAGATTAGATCTGTAATCTTGTCCTCAGACCGTCTGACAATTGTAAGAAATTTGAATCTATGTTTTCCGCTATATTAGATTCGTTTTGCGTGGTTTTGTGATAGACGTGTATAAACATGCTTGAACATAAAATTATGATTTTCATGAACATGAGATTAATGAACATCCAAATGATCCTACGGTGGTTTAATTCGAAAAAACCCCAACAATTAGTATCAGAGCGGGTTTTGGCACTGTTTTAGGATTAATCCAAGCATGAATTCGACACATATATTTAAGTTTGATGTTAAATTTATAGTTCTTAAATTTTCAGATTTAAATATGCATGCATGTCGATTTTATGGTATTCAAAAACTTGGAAGAATTTTTTATGTAAATTCGAAAATTTTAGTTTTGAGTTGTTATGAATTTTCAATCACCATGAGATATAGATTTGGGATGATATTTGATGTTCTTCAAATTACCAGATTTATTTCTCATTATGTTGGAAAATTTGGAGATCTAATTTGGATAGATTTTTTATCAACATCAAAATTTCCAGATTTAATTTAGTATGGTTCGAAAATTGGGTAGATTAGAATAAGGATAGATGATTTTGTATGTATATCTAAAGTTACCTAATTATAATCTAAATTGGTTTGAAATTAGAATTATGAATTTGATAATTTTTTTAAGTGGATCAAAATTTTCAAATTTATTTTTCTTGAAAATTTCAAAACCTATCTATATTATTTGGGATAGTTTTTCGATTAATGTCAAAATTTTTAAATATGAAATATAGGGTTAATTTTCGGTTTTAATAAATAAATTTGGAGACAATTTTGATGAAAATCAAATTTCCAGGTTTATTTTATTAATGGGATCAAAAATAATGAGTATTGGATTAAGATTTTATGTTATTTGATGTATATCTTAATTTACCTAATTTTAATCTAGATAGATTTGAAAATAGAATTTTAAATTTGGAAGAGTTTGAAGTGGATCAAATTTTCAGATTAATTATTTGTGTAATTTTCAAAATCTATAGATTTTAAATTGGATAAGGTAATTTTTGAGATAGATAAATAATTATTAAAATCCAATTGTGATAAAGATTCAAATTAGGATAAAATTCAGAGTATTTTGAAGTGGATCAAATCTCTAAACTTTATCCTTAAGATTTTCGATTCTTATGTGTAATATTTGGATTGGATTTTGATTTATATCAAAATATCAAAATATTATTTAATTAAGGTGGTTTGAAAATATTAAATAAATTTGGTGGATAATTTTAATTAATTTTCAGATTTATTTTGAAGATATTTTTGAAAATTGCAAGATTTTAAAGTGGTGGATAATTATTTTAATTTCTAATTTTTTATCTTGTGGATAATTTTAAATTTATTAAATTAATTAATTATAATATTCAGAATTTATAATTCCTGCATAGATATCATATGTTATTTTATGTGTATCATATAAATATGATTGTTGGATTTTTAGACTATGTTTGTTTGCAGGTTTACCAACTATCATGACTCCTTTATTTATGTGATGTATATTTATGTTGAATGGATGTTTGGCCGTATGCCAGTTTGGCTACGTGATTTTAATCCATGAGAAAATTCATGGATTAGGTCTAGATTTTATTGTCGCAATGTAATAGAAATAAAATTGTTAGACCGAGTTTTTGAGTTGTAATTTTTATTCTAGAAATAGTAGATTTTTCCTTTTTGGGATGAATAGTCTGTATTGAATAAAGATCGGAGATCAACTCAAAGAAGGAAATTAGTATAGCACCAAGAAGGAAGGTTTACCGGTTCACGTCCCGAAATCATAATTGGAGCTCGGGTTTCGGCGAGGCGCGGTGAAGAGGGCGGCGGCTATAGCACTATTTCGGAGCTCACTTTCCTGTTTTATCTCATCAATCAATATAAGATATAAGTCATGATAGTTGGAATATTACTATTGCTTATTATGTTGTTGCGAAGCATGCAATGTATGTTTATCATTTTATGTGATGATGTTTGCATATCTTTAATAATGGGATAAAATGAACCCTAAAGCATAAATAACTAAGTGGGAGAGATTCATACCAAAGTATGTAGAAATCTCATACGGTCTCCATTAAATCTAATTTAATTGAGAAGTGATGGGCATGCGCGTTGACATCGGTCTTCCTCCATATCGGACATGTCATATCACAGATTTCTCTAGAAATTAAATCTCCTAAAAGGATAGCTGTAGAACACTATTAGAACTAACTGACTCCTCCATCTGGAGTGGTTAAATTCGAAATAGTGATCTTGGTGCGAAGATAATGGTGTACACACTTAGATATAATTTATTGATAAACGTCCACACGATCATGACTTATCAGTTAGATGATTACATGACCGTGTTTATTATCCGGCTATTAATTTGCTTGTTGTAAGAAAATTCAACTAGAGGCAAATTACAGGTTTAATAACCTATTTAAAAATGAATTTGATAAACGTCCACACTATCTTGCCTTATAGAAGATATTTTTAAAGTGTCGGTGGAAAAGTATATAATTTTTATGAGGCTTTCGATTATATATTGTTTATCCTAAAGTTTGTGATTGTATTGCATGTTTTGAATTGCAGTTATTTCATATCATCAATGACACTCTCCAATCTGTCCTCAATCTTCAAAGAAAACAAACTCGTCGGTGAAAACTACAATGATTGGAATCGTAACCTTAACTTCATTCTAGTTGCTGAGGGACACAAGTTTGTACTTGAAAAAGTTTGTCCTCAGAAGCCAGATGAGGGTTCTGACGAAGCCCAAAAGGTTGCATATGATAAGTGGGTTAAGTCTGATGAGATAGCGCGCTGTTATATTTTGGCATCCATGTCGAATGTGTTCCAACATCAGCATCAGCCTATGAAAACCGCTTATGATATCATATACAACCTTAGGCAGCTCTTCGGTCATCAAAACCGCTCGGCACGCCATTTGGCAATGAAGAAGTTAATGGATGTGAGAATGGCTGACTCCACACCTGTTAGGGATCATGTTCTCACGATGATGGGGTATCTGGCTAAGATCGAGACCTTAAGTGGAGAGCTGGACGCCGATTCTCAAATCGACATTGTTCTTCATAGCTTGTCCTCGAAGTTTGAGCAGTTCAGGCTGAACTTCAACATGATCAAAAGGGACGTCAGCCTGACTGAACTGCTCATAGACCTTCAGGCAGCTGAATTACTCCAAAAGAGCAACCCTCAGGCCCACATAGCTGAGAAAGAGGCATCTTCTTCTGGTGGAAAAAAGAAGAAGAGATACGCACCTAAAAACGCTGAAGATGCGGCGTCTAAGGTGAAGAAGCCAAAGGCGAAGATTCCTCCTGAGGAGTTCAAGTCGAAGACTAAGTGCTTCAAGTTTGGCGAACCAGGTAACTGGAAGGCGGTGTGCCCTAACAAGAAGAAGAATAGAGGTACATCTCACACTCTGGTTGTAGAAACATGTTTAGCAACATCTTCTACCCAGTCATGGGTAGTAGATACTGGAGCTACTGATCATGTTTGCATGTCTTTGTAGGGGTTCCTGGTAAAAAGATAGCTGAGTGATAATGAGATCACCGCCTACATGGCCAATGCTACGAGAGTGGCAGCTGTTGCAGTGGGATACGTTTTTTTACCTTTCAGTAGTGATAGAACTTTGGTTTTGAAAGATTGTCTTTATGTGTCTGGTTTTGGGTAAAACTTGATTTCAGTTTCTAAATTGATTATGGATGGATATTATGTTTCTTTTGATAACAAAGTAGTTATCTTCAGTGGTAAACATTTTATCTGTTCTAGCCCATTAGATGGACACTTATGCTTTCTTAAACTAATTGAAAACATTACTCAAAGACAACTGTTGAGTACAACGATCATAAACCCCAACAAGAGAAAAGAACCTTGAAACCTAAATCAAACCTATCTTTAGCATCTAAGGCTAGGTCATATCAACCTTAAGAGGATACAAAGGCTTGTAAATGATGGACCATTGTCTTCCTTGGTTCTGGAAATCATTTCCTTTGTGTGAATCTTGTTTGGAAGGTAAGATGATCAAGCGTCGTTTACTTATGTGGATTGTGGATGCTCTCATTTTATTATTTTACTAATTTTCTTACAAGTATAGTAATATATATATGTATCTCATATAGCTAAAATTGGCTCGTAATTTTTCACATATTTTTTTTAAACTCTACCCAAATTATTATAAATCAAGATTAGGCATTCCCCAATTAAAGAATATGAACATAACTACATCGAGATGAATAGAATAATTTGTATTGAAAAGAATTTAGCCATGAATCTAAAACAAAGTTTATATTCTTCTTTATATATATATATATATATATATTTTGTTCCGATTCAATTTATAATTAGCAAAGCAAAATAATTACCTTTTCTTTCAATATTGGAGATGATAGTACTGTTAATTTATTCTCTACCGAATTCCCTTTGGTTTCCAAGTGTAAATTATGTGGAATTTGATTACTAATTTACCCTATTTGCTAATCACTTCGTTCCTCATTTATCTATTAATAACACTTGTATATATTTCTTTGCATCTAGATCATTTTGTTGCCACAAAGGGCCATGTGTCAATTACGTGGAAAAAGCTTAGTGACTACATTTAGCTATAGTGTCTATGGAATGTAATAAACTATCTAGAAATATTGATTTTATATAATCAGTACTATTATGTTAACTATATAAGTGTGTGTGTGTGTGTGTATATATATTACCATTTTATAAGTACTATCTATTTAAATAATAATATATTTTTAGATAATTCCTATATCCTGGATATGATTATATTAGAAAAATAATATATCTAGAGTTCTAAAATAAATACAAGAATATTCTGGGTATCTCTAACCTACTCCAACAAACATATTTCAACTTAAAAAAAAATGAGACCTACAAAGATTCATTTTCTTCCCTAGCTTACCCTTAAGGTAATCATAAGCTATTATTTTAATACTAATTTTTTTGGATATTACACTTATTCTAACTATTAGATTTATATTTCTTATTAAATTTCGATAATAAAATTTTGGGGTATTACACTCCTCCCCCTTAAAAGAATTTCGTCCCGAAATTCACGTACCTAATAAATAACTTAGGATATTGCTGTTTCATTTTTCCTTTCTAGTTCCCACGTTGCTTCAGTTCGATCATGATGATTCCATTGCACAAGGACCAATGGAATTTGTTTGTTTCTTAGGACTTGAACTTTTCTATCAAGAATTTCATAGGGTTTTTCCTCGTACGTCATATCAGAACATAGAAATAACTCACTTTCTTTGATAATGTGTTCTGGATCAAACACGTATTTCCTGAGCATTGAAATGTGATATACATCATGAACTTGTGACATGTCCAGTGGTAGAGCTAATCAGTAAGCAACCTCACCAATTATTTCTAGTATCTCGAATGGCCCAATAAATATTGGTTTCAACTTGTCTCATTTTGCGAATCTCACAACACCTCGTGTTGGAGACACCTTTAAGAAGACTTTTTCGACGACAATTATCTCGACAGTGGTCCGTACAATCTTTGGACCCAATATTTTCCTTTCTCCAACTTCATCCTAGTACAGTGGTGATCTGCATTTGTGACCATATAAGGCTTCATATGGTGCCATCTTTATAGTTGATTGATAACTATTGTTATACGCAAACTCTACCAAGGATAAAGCATCTTCCCAGCTGGTATTCCCGTCCAACACAACTCCACAGAGCATATCTTCCAAAATTTATATCGTTCTCTCTGACTGGACATCTGTTTGGAAATAGAATGTGGTACTGAAGCTTAGATTCATTCTATTTGCTTCCTGGAAACTCCTCTAGAACCTTGATGTAAAACGAGTATCACGATTCGACGTGGTAGAAATTAGAATTCCATGCAAACGAACAATTTCTTTTACATATATAAATCTGTGCTAATTTGCTTAACTTTGCTATTGTTTTGATTGGCACTAAATGTGCTAATTTCTTTAATCGATCCATGATGACCCACACTATTGAGTTCCGTTTCAATGATCTTTTCATGCCTACCACAAAATTCATCATTATATGTGTCACATACCGTTTCTAAATTTATTTTTTTTAGAAATTTATATTTTCAGAATTTATTTATTTATTTCAACCTACAAAATTTGTATTATTTTAATTATTCGAATAATACGTTAGTCGATGTCGCGCCCTTAGATACACACGTATTTTTAATATTTTAAATTTATTTATTTAATGCAATTAGATTTAATTATTGAGATTGTTATCACATAATATATACATATACAATTATAGAAGGATATAAGGTGTAGAAAAAAACGTAATATATATATAGTATACATATATATATATATATATATATCTGTAGATATATATATATATATACTTGTCTTTTTAGATTAGTTGATAACTAATAACATTAATGGAGCATGAGGTGTCATCAATGCATATTAGAAGGTGGTGACTCTTGATTCAAAATAGGTGACGTGTCCTCAAGATGTATTACTATGTGATAGATATTGAAACCAAATAGTTAAGTGTTAAAAAAATTAATTGGTATAATACTTTATTTTCCATCAACGAACAAGAATTGTATGCGAAATCTTAGTTAAGGTAAATTCTCTTGTGATTATATATTTTATTCTTAACCGTATAAGTTTTCATTAATTATTAAATATCATGAATTTTGTATAATATGAACTTAATTTATTAACCAAGTCAGAGAATTCGACTAATATCTAGTAGCTATATACATATACCTAGTTGATAGGAAATTCAAAACCTCACTGGATTCCATAAACATCTATGCATATATTTATAAAGACAATAATAAATTGTGTTATATGATTAATATTGATAGTAATTTTTCTATTTAGTATATTTTTAGTATGTATATGAATTTGGTATATATTTTGCCATCAAAACGTCTTATAGGTTTAGTTAATAATTAGTATATTAGATTTATATTGATTTTCATAGTTAGGAATGAAGGATTTGTAATAATTGGAAAAAAAATTGTGAATTAACTATTTAATTATAAATTTAGTATATTTTTATTACTAGTTACTCAAATATTTAATATTAATTGTAAAATTTATTTTATTCCTATTAGTAGTTCACCTAGTTTTAATTTCGTTATTTCTAATACTAATCTTAAATTTACTATTAACTTTATATTATATCATTTAAAGTTTTCATTTATTTAAACTAGAGTTAAAGAAAATTTCATAATCTCATTTGAAACTTTATTATAAATTAATTTATGTCCCTCAAATTTAAGATGCATTTATAGAATATATTTCTTTATTTGATATCTAGGTGCGGCGCGACTAAGACATTAATTTTATGTCATTTGCTCGAGTTGGTCTTCAAGTTCAAATATAAGGTGTGGGATTCTCACTTATTATGCTAATGATTTTAGTTTGTCCTTGTTGATGTGATTTGTTTGACGTGTATGATTTCATATCATTTGTGAGTGTTACTGGACCGTCTATTCAGTTGTCCTTCATATTTAACCTCACTATTTTGCAAAATCATTTTCGCCAGGGACTGTGAATAGGTCTGGGGTCTTAATTGATCCTTGGAAGCACATTGCGATTCATATTCATATATCAGTGAATAATACACATGTATCTCATTTTATATCAACTTGGACAAATTATTTTGCATAACCGTCCCACACTAAGTATATTCATATATGCTTATCCCATAAACTTACAAATTTCAAGTAAATGAGCTTGGAGTTGCAGTGGAGGTCGAATGATAGAATAAACTTTTGTTATACATATGTATATATAAGTTTTCACTTTATTTTACATTTCTAGCTGGATAACTAAAATAACTTTTGCTAGTAACTCCTTTTGGGTATGCACGTTGAGTTTTTTTTTTTAGGTATATGAGATTGTAAATATTTCAGTTGTGTAGTTTGTCTAAATTATCAATCGTACCTTATATCTTAAATTTAAATTCTACAGGTTTCCTTGTTTGTTATTTCTTTGGGTTACGTGAAAATAGATTTATTTATTTTTTTTTTGTTTTTTTTAAAAGAGAGTCGATAAAAAAAATACTTAAAATTCTTATTTTTGCATTATAAATCATTTAATTTCATATAATAGTTCTTTTTAGATTAAGGTGTTACAATATGCTCCCATTACCACTCTAGAATTTCCAACGACTGCAATAAACTTGAAGGTTGTTGATGTACGACTTTCACTTGATAACATGTTACACATCTCTATACAAATGCTATTATCTTTTTTTTTATATTATTCTACCAGAACTATGTTTTCAAGTCCTACAAGGATCAATCCTTAATTCAGGATCAATATAACCACTTTCAAAATTAATCTAATATTTACTTTAATTTAATGGGAGCTTTATTCATTTTACTTCATCTAAGAATGCACAATACTCGTGTTTAAAACCTAACATGACTCAATAGTAGGTTCTTAAATACCTTTCAATTAACTTGAAATGAATCCAATGAAAAAAAATTTAACAGCTTAAAACAGAGAAGTAACTTTGAAAAATCATAGAAAATTCAATTCAAATCTAATTAAGAAAGAGTCAACAGCCATGCATTCATCGTCAAGAATCCTACAAATGGTCAGAAAGAGTCGGAGAAAGATTCTGATCCCTCTAGCCTAAAATTGGCCGGAAAGAAAACTGTTGTTGTTTTTCGAACATATTGATCAAGAAGAAGTTTGGGGCTTGATCGAATTCGATACTCAATGAATTTTCAATCAAAATTAGAATTTTTCATAGTATGGAAGACAAGAATTTTGATGAATGAAATGGTTTAATTATACAATAGCTAAAACAACTGGAAATGATCAAGGAATATATCATTTTCAATATAGATGAAATCTGCCATAAAAGAGTGTGGTTTTCTAGAAACTTACAGATCGGATTGAGATGGTTAAATGATATTTGATCTCACATAGGACACAAGGTATTGAAGAATGCAAAAAGGAGTTGCTATAGACCAAAATCAAGTCCATACAATGGAGGAAATAACGAAAAACAATCTCTGAAGTTGCACTTGCAACACAATGATTTATGCGGCAGAATTCACATGTCGATTTGTGACGTGTCTTTGATAGACCAAATGATATCATATTGATGATCTGAGACTTGTTATGAAAAACTTGAAGTGCTATGTTTACAATGATGTAAATCTCGGGGAACAAAATAGCTGGATTAATGGAAAATGATGTCGCAATGGGACTGCAACACAACTCAGTGACCGGCAACACCACTGAGGTTCTAGGCCCATTTTCTCAACTTTTCGGGCACTGGTTGGAAACAACATCAAAATAAATTTTTTTGTATTATGACAAAGAAATGTGTGTATAAAGTTTAAAAATTTTCTCAATGGATTTCATTCCTAAAAGATTGAAAGAAAGATGGTTGTTTAGGGAGGATAGAGCTGAGATAATAGAGAGAAAATAAATAAATAAGTCATGTTTCATTTTGTTTGCTCATTGTTTTCATGGTTGATGATGTTCAGCTGCCCCCACGCTTGACATGCGTGGTGACACAAGGAGCAAGATAAGGTCGAGTGGTGGCAATCAATTTGTGATGTATTTTAATATATGGTATTGGGTTCAAATAGAGAATGAATAAAATTCTGTTAGAAGGTCAAGCAAACTCCGTTTTTAATGAAATCAGTGACCACACAATTATGAAAAGATTTGTGACTCCTAGTAAAAAATGAAATCAACTTCAGAGTTTAGAATAAAATGGTAGAATTTAAGGATGAGAAGATGGTCTTTCAATAATTAGGACACACAAGATTCAATAAACGTCCAAATGATGAATGGAAAATATTCATAGAAATGTCTAGTCACGAGAAACAAGATAGGTGATCAAGAGAGATTTAGAAGACGACATGATTTTAAGAGTAGAATTGAGTCTTTATGGGGAATCATTGTCAACTTCTTCTTACACTCTTGAAAACTCTGTTTACTAGCTTATATACACTTAAAGACTACGTCTTCCTAAATAGTGTATTATAGGAGAGGCTATCTTTGAGAATTCTTCAACAAATCTATGATAGTTTCCTGTAAGGTCGAGAAAACTATGTACTTCTAAATGATTCGTTGGTTCAGACCAATTATTAATGGCTTCGACTTTGTTTGGTGAAATAATCTGATCCCGAAAAATAGGCAATAAACGAGGGATAGGGTGTTAATTAAAAAGAAAAATGAATTCGGGGGCATAAATCAATGAAAAGGCATTAAGAATAGTATGATAGAAAGTCTATAGATCCAAGAATAGGTTATGCCTTTCGGAAAATCAAGCAGCATAAATTCTGGAGCTAGAGCAAATATCCATCTAATAATGGCTTATAAGAAGGAAATGAAACCTAGAATGAATCAAGATTCAAATTTATAGACAAAGAAAGAAGTAAACTGATATCAACAAGAAAATGGACCTCTTCATAGGCCAAAAGAAAACCAACTAAGTCCTCTTCATAGAACGGAACAAACAAATAACAACTAGACTCCTTCATAAGACGATTGAAAGTTATAGAAATGAACAGATAAACAAATAAGACTCATCCATAGATCGAGACTTAAGATAATGGAGAATATCTCAAACGAAGCAGGGATTCATCCCCTTAACTATCAAAGAAACAAAGCTCAATCAAAAAACTCGATCAAAGTGTGCAGGAATGCACAGAAGCTTGGTAAACAAGTAAAAATAATACACTTAGAGCACCTATCAGAATGACTTATATCATGAAGGTCTTATGTCAACCCATAACATCAAGACATCATCACACTTTGCTTCCAAGTTCCTATGTTGCTTGATCTTGACGGTTCTATCTAGCGAGACTTCTATCGCATGTTATATGTACACACAAGATCAACTCGCCATTCTTGAGCATATGGTTCGGGACAAACACATACTTCATTAGGATCGATACATTTAACACATCATGTATTTTTTTTCACTGCGCTTTTCTCATTGTCTATAGATAATTGTAGAACATTTTCTAGCTTGTGTTCTCATCTAAGATGACATTCTTGAAGCCTGTATCTCTTATTTTGTATCATTCATTCGATTCATCCATTTGTTTACATGTGAAGCTCAATTTCATATCCATAGTTTTCTGACTGAATGTCGATGTGAATCACGTTTCTCGATCTGACGTGATTGAGATAAGAATCTCACATAGATTTACCATAACTCGCACGTATAGTTAAGCTAACTTGTTTGACTCCATCTCTATCTTGATTGGTATGATATATATCAGTCGATAAATATCTCTTGTTCCACTATAAAAATATTCGAGTATTTCTTGTCTTTTTATAATTCATAGCACATGCTATCTCCTTAGCTCCCCAGGGTGGTAGATTCCGATCTCTTCTTGCACATGACATTGGGATAAACATATCAAGAGAAGAAAACATTCCACATCTACAAAAGGTACCAAGTTGATCTAACAATAAATTTCCAAACTTGACCCGACTGCATCGCACAATCGTCTATGGCCATCGTACGTTCAGTCATCAAAATGAAAAGTTTCCTCAGTCTAACTATGTTCTTAACAATCTCATAAGTGTTTACAAGTTCAGCCTAAGTTCAACAACTATAGGCTAAGTTAGTCTTATGTTATCAAGCTTCCAAGTTCTCGTACTCATTCTAGAGTATATACATCAAATGCTTGCTGGCTATCACAGTTTACAGTATGCATTCTATACATTCCCAACATCACAAGTATGGACAAGGCATAGATAAACAAGTTCGTACAATTATGTAATCAACATAGTTTTTAGACAGAAACCAATATGTTCATAGACATATTTCAAAACCAGTATGCTATCAAAATAGCAACAGACTATGCAATCAGCATGAAAATCAATCTTTCGAGGAATTCCCATCACTATGGCGAATCTTAATCTTTCATTTTCGGACAATCTTAACATTTCAACAAATAATGTAAACTTTTAAAAACTCAAATCCGCATAAAAACATGCATACCTTTTGGTTGTTGTGCGAGTGACGAGCTGAGGGTTTATATAATATCACATGAAAATTTAATGAAAAATGAAATAAGTTGTCCCAACACAAAAATTTAATAAAATAAAAATAAGTTGACCCAGCAGGTCTGCAAAGTTGCAAACCTGCTCTGATACCAGTTTGTAACACCTCGGTCCTGAAAGACCGTGGAAATAGACGCCATGGGGGTTGGAATTAAGAAGCGGGAAAGAAAGGGGGTAATCTGATTAACAAAATCTCAACAGAAGACTCAGATTATTCAAACATGCTTTATGATAATATATACTAATGCACTTAGTGGGCAAGTTTTCACAATTCAAGTTATGCAAATCATTTTGTTAAAGTAATCTATCTGTGTTCATACAGGTAGTGAAGATTAGGAGGTTTTAAAATTGAAAGGAACCTAAGTTCACAAAAATATTTTATCGTCAAGCGCTTAAGAGTATAACCAGTCACTGCCTGTAACCCGTAATATATCACCAACGTGTAAAGTTGAGTATGGCCAAAGTATACCCAATGAGTATAACCAATAAGTGTTTTATTTTAGTCTCACCGACAAGGAGTAGGGCATGACAAATAATGCATTTATGCTATTGCTACTCACATTGATACAGTGCTGGTATATGAGACCCCGACAACATACAGTAGCACGTAAATATTTAACACAGATAGTCACATATGGAATTTTAACAAAGCAGAGTTTAATAACTCGAAAGATACAATTTGTAAAGATATAGTATAGTAGCCCATTTGGATGTAGAAAATCTGTAACACATATAAGCTTTCAAATTCAGGGTCGATCCTGCCCAGATTCTGCTCAAATTCGGTTACTTTGTCTGGGCCTAGAACAACCAATCTTAGCTTAGTTTAGCTAAATGACCGCTATTAAAACTCAACTCTTAAACTCCCTTTTAATTTAATTTATGTTTCTATACTACACTTTATATTTTATTATAAATCATATAGCATTTTTAAATAATTGATAATTTATTTTCTTATTATTATTATTATTAAACTTATATACGCAAGTGTGTAACCTTCTGCCCAAAACAAAAATAATAATTAAAATATTAAGATTTATGACTTCTTACAACAATATAGAACTTGCGGATCAAACAGAAACTATATTACTTATTTATCTTATTGTAATAGTATAGATGCAAATAAATACGAAGCCACTGCCTCAATTTACTTAGATACTCTCTTGTTCTTTATTAATTTAGTTTATATATTTGTTCTACAATTTACAAATCACCATAGCATATCTAACCTCTACTTGGGAAGTATTACTTACGTGGATTGTAGATGCTCTCATTTTATTATTTTACTAATTTTCTTACAAGTATAGTAATATATATATGTATCTCATATAGCTAAAATTGGCTCGTAAGTTTTCACATATTTTTTTTAAACTCTACCCAAATTATTATAAATCAAGATTAGGCATTCCCCAATTAAAGAAGATGAACATAACTACATCGACATGAATTGAATAATTTGTATTAAAAAGAATTTAGTCATGAATCTGAAACAAAGTTTATATTCTTCTTTATATATATATATATATATATATATATTGTTCTGATTCAATTTATAATTAGCAAAGCAAAATAATTACCTTTTCTTTCAATATTGGAGATGATAGTACTGCTAATTTATTCTCTGCCGAATTCCCTTTGGTTTCCAAGTGTAAATTATGTGGAATTTGATTACTAATTTCCCCTATTTGCTAATCATTTCATTCCTCATTTATCTATTAATAACACTTGTATATATTTCTTTGCATCTAGATCATTTTGTTGCCGCAAATGGCCATGTGTCAATTACGTGGAAAAAGCTTAGTGACTACATTTAGCTAGTGTCTATGGAATGTAATAAACTATCTAGAAATATTGATTTTATATAATCATTACTAATATGTTAACTATATACGTGTGTGTGTGTATTACCATTTTATAAGTACTATCTATTTAAATAATAATATATTTTTAGATAATTCATATATCCTGGATATGATTATATCTCAAAAAAAATATATAGAGTTCTAAAATAAATAAATAAATAAATACAAGAATATTCTGGGTATCTCTAACCTACTCCAACAAACATATTTCAACTTAAAAAAAAATGAGACCTACAAAGATTCATTTTCTTCCCTAGCTTACCCTTAAGGTAATCATAAGCTATTATTTTAAGACTAATTTTTTTTTTTGGATATTACATTTATTCTAACTATTAGATTTATATTTCTAATTAAATTTAGATAATAAAATTTTGGGGAATTACAGTTTTACTTCTTCAGTGAAATAAAAGTAAAACTTAATTTATTTAATTATATCCTAAGTTTATTGGATATTGGATATTAAATAAATTAGTGGGTCAATTTAATATTCTTTTAGATCCCTATTGTAGCCTAATATGACTTTAATGGACTAGAGATAGAAAAAGAGATAGAGGTCCAAACCCAGTAGGGTTGGGACACTGGATTTCCACCACCCCCTTATAAATAAGAGGGTAGGGAGTTCGAAATTGACTACTACTAAATCAACCCCTCTTATGTTCTCTTTATCTCCACATATTCCATACCGATCTAGTAGATTTTAGCCTACCCTGAATCTAGATACAGTCCAGGAATACAACAGAAGATCTCGGAGTAGAATATCAATGGAGGCCGCCATTTTCAGTAGAGAGAAAGGGGGTGCCAGTTTTGTTTCATTCAATAGCAAGATTAGATCTGTAATCTTGTCCTTAGACCGTCTGACAATTGTAAGAAATTTGAATCTATGTTTTCCGCTTTATTAGATTCGTTTTGCATGGTTTTGTGATAGACGTGTATAAACATGATTGAATATAAAATTATGATTTGCATGAACATGGGATTAATGAACATCCAAGTGATACCGCGATTGTTTAATTCAAAAAAACCCCAACAAGTATCCATTCCTATCTAGTAGATTTAAGCCCACCCTGAATCTAGATACAGTCCGGGAATACAACAGAAAATCGAGAAGTCGAGTTGGTAAGTGTGTTGCACCATTTATCATACTTACAACAGCAATATTAGACCTTTAATCTTGTCCTCAACCCGACGTTCATTTGTTAGTGTTTTTCAGTATTCTATGTTTCCATTTTTAGTAGAACCGAAAACCGGATTGCATGTTTAATTGAACTCGGTTTCTTAAAATAGATGAGCTACAAAAATATATGGCATACATGACATTAGGATTAAAGAGCAACCAAAGATATCCTGCGGTGGATTAATTCGAAAAAACCCCCAACAATTGGTATCAGAGCGGGTTTTGGCACTATTCTAGATTTAATCCTAGGATGAATTCGAAATACATGTTTAAATTTGATGATAAATTTATGGTGCTTAAATTTTAAGATTTAAATATGTAAGTATTTCGATTTTTATGTGTTCAAAACTCGGATGAATTTTTGATGTAGTTCAAAAATTCTAGTTTTGAGGAACACTGTATTTTTTGATCTACACCATATTAGATTTGGAATGGTTTTTGATGTTGTGAAAACGTCCACACGATCGTGATTTATTAATTAGAATATTACATGACCGTGTTATTTTTCGGCTATTAATCTGCTTGTTGTAAGGAAATTCAACTGCAGGCAAATTAAAGGTTTAATCACTGTTTAAAAATAAATTTTATAAACGTCCACACTATCGGGCCTTATAAAAAACATTTTTAAAATTTCAGTGGAAAAAGTATATAATTTTGCTGAGGGTTTCGATTATATACCATTTATCCTTAAGTTTGTAACTGTACTGCATGTTTATTTTTCAGTTATTCTATATCATCATGGCACTCTCAAATCTATCATCTATACTCAAAGAAAACAAGTTAGTCGGTGAAAACTATAATGACTGGATTTGTACTTTAAGAGGAATGTCCTCTGAAGCCAGATGAGAATTCTGGCGAAGAGCAAAGGTTGGCCTATGCTAAGTGGGTCAAGTCTGCTGAGATTGCACACTGATATATTTTGGCTTCTATGTCAAATGCACTGCAACTGCAACATCAGTCTATGAAGACTGCTTATGATGTCATGTACAACCTTAAGGATCTCTTCGATCACGAGAACCGCTCAGCGTGCCATTTGGTGATGAAGAAACTGATGAGCACCAGCATGGCTGACTCTACACCTGTTTGGGATCACGTTCTCAGCATGATGAGTTATCTTGTTGGTCCCCGGGCGAGTCAAAATCAGTTTAGAGGGGGGATGAATAAACTGATCCAAAAACTTAACAATAATTGCGGAATATTCAAGGCCCGTTTGACTCGCTAAGTTATCCATGCTATTAGGAGATCATTTGAGATGATCAGCTAGCTCGGAGTGCTGTGTGTGTTAGACATGTGCAGGTTAAAATATGCAACTGAAACTAAAAAGTAAAGCAGAGCACACAAGGAGTTTTATAGAGCTTCCAAGCTGAACTTCTACGTCCTCTCTTCCTTCCGCAGAAGGGCAATTCACTATGCAAGTGTAATGTTCCTTTATTACAGTTACACAGTGAAGACAAGTGTTGGACCTGGAAGTCGGTGACTTTTACGATTCACGAATTCCTTTCCGCCTGTTGCCGTCCCAAAAGTGATGAACCAACGCAAGTAGCATCCTTAGCCGGTTTCTGGGCGACGGCTCACACTTACCGATCTCAACTGCTTGCTGAGACTTTAGGTGCTATTGCGGTCTTTACAAGGTTTTAGATCTCTTTCAATCTTCAAGAAGACAGTCTTGAAACTGGTATGAACTGATGTGCTCCTTTGCGCGTCTTCGGCTTGAGCTTAGTAGTTGATCTTTATAGAACAGAACTAAGAGAATTGCTCTGGCTGGAATTCTTCAACTGCTAGCTTGATAAGAAGTCTAGCTCCTTCTCTTCTCAGTTAGACTTTTGCTTTTGCTGAGTCTAAGCATGAGGCTTTAGAGCTTTGGTGAATGTCTTCGCTGAAAGTCTATGCAGAAATTCTGAGCAAAAGTTCTCTTCAAGAGTAAAAAGTCACGATCATCTTCTGGGTTGCTCATCTTTTATAGATGAGTGCCTGGTGACCGTTGATGATCACTGTGTGATCATAAATGATAAAGCCATTGAGGGGCTTTCATTTAAATAGAGCAGTTGAGTAGCCTTTGTGCTTCTGACAAGCTTTTAATCTAAGATCTCGGTTGTATTAAATTCAAGATCTTCTTGTTGGCTTTTCTAAAATTTGAATTTTAGTTGCGGCTTCTATCTTAATCTTCAGGTCTGGGCTTTGTCTGTTAGTTGGAATCTTCAGTTCCTTGTCTATCAGCTTTGCGCATCCTTGGCAGTTTGGAAAGCTCCAGTTTAGATCGTCTTCGGCTGGTAGTTCTAGACTCTGGCTTGATGCTTTCTGAGCTCCAATTTGGCTTGCTTCAGCTGGCAGTTTGAACCAATGTTCTTCAGTTGGTATTTTGGACTGGTGTCCCTTCAGCTAGAACTTCCTTGGACTGGTCTTCAGTTCGGGGGCTAGCGCTTCTTCAGTTGGACTTCAGAACTAATGCGTCTTCAGCTGATATCCTTTGAATTAGTACTTCTTCAGGTGAAACTTCATTCTTCAGCTGGGACTTCTTGAGCTGGTATTTTCTTCAGCTCAAACCTTGGATTGATACACTCTTTAGCTGGTATTCTTCTTCAGCTAGAATCTTCTTGAGCTGGTATATTCTTTAGCTTAGACTTGGTCTTCTCTGCAATTAGTAATCTTCTTCAGCTGGGACTGTCTTTTAGCTAAAATTTCTCTTTAACTAGAACTTGGGCACTACTGGGCTGGTGCCTTGAACTGGTAGCTTCAGCTGGTATTCTTCTTCAGCTGGAAATGGGCATTTATGAATCGGTACCTTCTTCATTTAATGACTGTAGACTGATGGAATTTGGTACGCCAAACTTGATAGTACCTGCAACTTTCAATTTATCTTGCTAACTGATCTAGTAAGCAAGCTACAGTCTCTCTATTCAATAGCTCTATTGTGGTTGGATTTTTTTCTTTTCTTTTATCTCTGTTCTTTTCTCTCTCTTTTCTTTTCTCAGCTCTTGGCTAATTTCTCTCCTTTTTTCTTCTTATTTTTTTCTTTTCTCTTTTCTTTTCTCTTTTTCTTTTTCTTTCCTTGTATGGATGATCATTTTCAGGCTTTTATAGCTCGATTTTTTTATATGATCATCCTTAGTTTTCTGCTTTATTCCTGTTCAGTTTTTCAAGGCTCTTCATATTTTGATATATTTTGACATCTCAACAAAATCCCAGTCAGGAAAACCCTTGATAGTTTTTCCTAACAATTTCCCCCTTTTTGATGATGTCCAAAACATAGCAAAATTGAGCAATGATGGAAAAACTGATTAAGAAGTTTTGAGTTGTGTAAAAAAAAAACACAATCAAGCAAGAAAACTTTCTATAGCTAAGAAACTGATTATATGAAATGATTAGATCTTTTTCAACCTACAACAGTTTTCTTTTCTTTTTCTTCTTTTTCTTCAGTTTCTAGCTCTTCAGTTGCTGCGCTTCTTCAGCTGGTATTCATCTCCTCCTTTATCTATTCCACCAGTTGCTAGACTCTCTGTTTTCTCTAGCACTAGCATTTCTCCATACGTCACCCCAAACTTCCATTTGAGGCTGATGCCTCTCATCTTTGGCGGCTCTTCTCCATACAGCTCCCCAAACTTCCCCTTGAGGCTGTACTTCCCCCTGAAACCATGCTTTGAATCTAATCCCAGAGACTCAGAAACTTTATTCCATCATCTTTCTCAATGTGTACATTCTCTTCCCCTTTTTTGGTATCATCCAAAAGGGTGTGCATATGTATATCAAAAGAAGGAATGAGAACATTTGGTAACAAGCTAAATGTGGTAGCTAGGTTACCTTCAAATCGAGAGGGGTATGGTTGTTCTCTTGGTGGTGAGGGTAGCCAGTTGGATGCTTCTTCGGTTGGTATGAACTGTCATAGATCTGGCAGTGGAGACTGAATTTGTGGTTCAGTTGTCATCATGGCTAAACTCGAGAAGAGTTCTTCATTTGAAGGTGGGTGGTCGAACTCTATCGGTGTGGAAGATGAATTGGATGGCTCTGCAAAGGGCAGTGGAACTGCGACTGGTACTCCATACTGGATTTTGTGGATCATTGAATCCATAATTTTAGAGAGTGTGGGAGTACCCGTGGATGGATTGTTCATCCAGTTTCTGCTCCAAATTCCTTCTTGACTCCAGAAATGGCATCCCTTCATGTCGAGCAATTCAGACATGACTGCCTCATCAACTTGATATCTCTAGAGTGACCATCTGAGATATCGCTTCAGTTGATTGAAGATATTGGAGTCGTGGCTCTCAATGATGTGGAATCTACTTAGCAGATTGTTGAGAGTTTCGTTCAAGAGATATTCAACGCCATCTATGTAGTTGTTTTTAGTTGGTTCGGACTCAGCTGACGCAGTTGATTCAGTTATCATGTCATCTTCTGACATGATCTACTTCTCTCGACTGTCTGAAGTCGATTAAGTCGGAGTAGAGTATCCTTCTTCAGCAGTTCTCTATCACCTCGATCGCTTATCAAAAAGCTTCAGGTTCTTTCTTCTTCTAACAAAAATTATGGGGAGATAATCCCTTCTGTCCAGCAACTCACCTGGGTGATGGAGAATTTGGATCTAATCACATATGATCATGCTGATCTGGTTGAGAAACCCAAACTTCTCTATGAATGTTCCAATTTGTTGGTCAAAACTGACCTTGCGAACATTCTGGCGTAGTTGTGATAGCACATACGATGCCCAGTCAACTCTGCATCGGTTGTAGAAGAGTGTTATCAGATGAGCATGCTTAGCACTAAAGCCAGTATAGTCCATATTGCCTCTTAGGCAGTGGATGACTATATCTTCGAGTTGGATGAACTCCGACCGAAGACTGTCTTTCGGTCTATATGAATAATCATTATGCTCAACTCCTGGTTTCATCCATTGGCTCCACAATTCTCATTGATTAGGTATGGCAATTGAGTCTACCTGAGAACCTGATCTTCGAAGATGGAGTGTTTACATCATTGTTTCCTTGGAGATCATGATTGGGTACCCTCTGACTGAAGAGATGATGTTGCCATTTTCTGCAACTTGTGAGTAGATGTAGAACTCGACAACTAACTCTGGAAAGCAATGTCCAAAATGAGGACCCTGTGTAAGAAACTAAAAAAGTTCAATTCCCTCCACTGCAGAGATCAAGCGATGAAACTCATCAGCTTTAAGTCTCTTCATCATATAATCCAGTTCAATGAACATGTCTCTTTTAATGTTAATAGCAAGTCTAGCTGGATCGATGTATTGCGCGGGCAGTTCCATTCTACAAAAAAGAGAGTACTTTAGAGAGATTGAATGGATTAGAGAGAGAGAGAAAGAGATGCAAAACAATGCAAGGAGAGTAATGAGATAGATATTTGATCTTTGATATGTGTCTCCTTAGCATTTAAAAGAAGCTTTGCATGCATGTACAGGAGTTTGCACTCGAGTACTCCTCAACTGATCAGTTGATAGATTTGACTGATGCTCAGTTGGCTTAAATGTGATGAACATCTCAGCTGTCTACAAGCTTAGCTTAACTTTAGATCAACGGCTGAGATTTTATCCATTTGAAAATGGGGTAGTTGCCATAAATAGAAAATATTTGGTGCAAGATTTTGCTATTTATATATCTCATGCAATTGACGTGCGGTTGTTTCGTGGTCATAATAATTCTCAAGAGAGAGTTATCCTTATGCCCACAGCAAGGCGTAGCAAGCTTATGTGAGTAAGGGTCGATCCCATGAGGAGCTGCGAATTATATCTTCAGTGTCACTTTTCTAATAGGTTTGAGGATTATTGTGGTCTCCGTACTTGTATTTAAAGACTGTAAAATAAAATAAAAAAACAAAACAAAACAAGAAAGGATATATTAGTAGTAACGTATTCCGGATTAGAACTTAGATGTCGAACTTAGCAAACACTTGACTGATCATGGGCACGCTGATTACTTATGTAAACCTAATTATCTGGTTAAAGGTACCGGATCTTTCTCAATGTACCCAATCTATCCTTTCAGTTTAGCTTAGAGGTGATCTCTCGTCCCCTAAACCCTAACTTGTTACCCAACCCCGATCTCTCATATGATTGTAAGCAACAAAGTAGCATTATGATCTAGACAGACCCAGATTTACCTAGACAAAGATCTCTCTTATGCCCAAAATACCCGTGATGCATCCCATCCATTTATGACCAACACACAGCTACGATTCATTGACCATTTATAGAGATAGTGAACAGAATTCTAATTAACGAGTGATCAGCCACGATTAACTATCTTAATTAGCCAACTGTATAATACAACAAAGAAAATGACTACACGACAAAACCAGATTCACACAATTTATGCCCATAAGCCTCACGGTTCTTACGTGTTCATTAAGTTCTAGCTGCTCATGCTAGACTTAGAACAATAAAAATAAATAAAAGGAATAAAACAAAACATAATATAAATGAAAAATTTACTTATATTATTTAGCAAAAGAAATCTAGCACCAATGCTGGATTTGAAGAACATAAACTAGTGCGGAAAAGTAAATTATTTATGCATAAAAGAAAAGGTGTTAATTGTGTGTTCGGCCTCTGCTATGAAAGACATATATATAGGAGTGCAAAGACACTAGGTAAACTTCCTGACAGGCCGGGGATCTTCAGCCCAACACGCAGCCACCATGCCCAAGACTTTTCATATCTAGTAGTGTGGCACCCTCAAATGGATGTAGAAGAAAAGACTAACAATGTGAGTGTGCCTTGTATTTTTTTTTTTTTTGAAATAGAATGGAAAAGCATTGGATCACTTAAGAAAGGACAATATTTACTTTCACACATAATTTACATAAATATATTAAGGGAAGAAAGAGTACTCCGAAGTGAAAAGAGTATGATAGGAAAGATAAAAGTTTATATACAATCAAAACGGTAAACTTCGAAGAAGTTTCACGCTTGAACAAAAATAGAGTCAAAAGGTGGTGCAAAAAGCTAATAAAAAAAAAGCCCATCAGGTCGTCATCCATATACATAGACCCACAGGAACTTGTAGGAACTCCACGTCCCACACCATGCATTCTCGTGCTTCATCTGGGTCACCTACAAAGCATGAACTACATGAGCTAAAGCTCCGTAAGCAGAAATCATGCATGCGACCTCATACACAACGCATAAAGAAGACACCACACCATGGCTAATGCTCGTGATATAAAATATTTTCATTTCAAAAGTATTTTCACTGTTTAGGAACTTGGCTCCCTTCACCAGACACCAACATGAGTCATGAGCTCATAATATAATCAATATCACTTGGCCAGAATGTGATTAGTGCACTCATGTGGCTCGTCCTTCCTCGACCCCAAGGGACACGCCCCCTGTCTGTTCCCTTTGATCCCACATGAAAGTCATCCCACATCAGCCACTCATCACCTCAAAGGTGCAGTCGAAGTAGACCATCCTCCCTGGACCCCAAGGGACACGCCCTCTGCATGTTCCCTTTGATCCCGCATGGAAGTCAACCCACTCGAGGCACAAATATACAACACGGGCTGGTGGTGACCAATCCCAAACAAAACACTTTCTCTCTCTCAAAACCATTTCATACATGCAACTCGACAATATCTACATGACGTGCATGCATATGCTCATGCTCATGTACAAGATATTTAATGCAAATAGATAGAACGCCACAAGCATATTACATCACATATTTATGAGGTAATAAATTATAACAACATAATAGCAAATATAATCACATAATAATATATTCATGCATTGTAGTTGCAAATGGATTTCTACTTACCTGGATCGAGTCCAAAGCTTAAAATGTTTGAAATCATAAATTGATGTTTTCTTTCCAAAATCTAATCAAAATAAAGTAAGAACCATACATCACTAATCGATAATAATCTATAATTTAATAATCTTCTCTACTTATTAAATTACAATTTAACCATCTTCTCTAAATATTCTATATTTTTAAACAAACATACTAACAATTAACCAATATGTCGTGCTTATATTTTTAATAACATTACACTTAATATTCTAAATCACATAATCTAATCAATGCCTATAAATCACAAAATGGAAAAATCAAATTACTTAATTATTTACAATTAATATATATCCTATTATAATAATAACAATTATTGAGACAGTTGTCGTTAGTTTCATATACTACTAAAATGTCTGCCTTAAGAATTATAGCAAAGAAATATGATTACATAATAGTTTCAATTATAAATTTTGAAACACATGACACCTATATATATATATATATATATATATATAACCGTAATATAAATTAATACATAGCATGAAATTAAAATGACATGTTCACTATTTGTATAACTGAATAGAATAAAGTAACTCAATAGCTTGATTATTAATAGATATCCAATAAATCACTTGATTAATAAAAGTAAATTCACTCTCACTCTTTTAATTGAATATACACTTGAACTATTCAGATAGTACCCAAAATTAGTATAAATAAACAAAATTAGTGATTAATATGCAACAAAGGAAATTTGCAAGTTAATAATATTTCACAATTATTATTATTATTTGTTACAAAGCCTAAAAGCAATTATATAACAAGATACTTAAAACCCATAAATTGAGCACTAACCTTAATTCACAAAAGTTTCTTAATTATTGTTCCCTTCAAGTTCCCGAATGATGATAATAGGATTTTTATTTTTTTTTTAATTTTTGATTTAGTTGTTAATAACTCTTGCCTAACATAATTAAAGATTACTATCTCTACTCTTACACGTGTAATTACTATATATATGTATGCTCCAAAGATTGCCACCTATTACACTTATGTGTAATCATAATAATAATTTTTTTTAATTAATCACATATATTCTTGTGCATGCATATCTCTATACCATATATCTTATTAAAGAAATCCAATATATATATATATATATATATATATAACTTACGTAATGTTCTAATCACTATAGCATCTCTATAGTGTCTTATGTAAGCTCACTTTATTTAGTACAAAAGTCTCATTTTGATTAAAATGATCTTTGGATGTCCTAAATAAATTAAACTCTCAAATAATTAAATATACAAATGCAGATATTACTATGTAAACATATATGTATACATATATATATATATAAACTCAATTGACTCACCAATAAGCACATAATACTTATATAAAATATATCAAAATAATTATTAAATAGTGAGAGGCTCGGTTACTACAGAAAGATTCTTCCCTTATTTAGAAGATTCTGAGTCGCAGATTCTGTAATTGATGTGCCCTAGTTGCGCCGACATAACAACTTTCCTTGTAGAGACGAGCATCCTTTTGGAAGCGTCAACTTGCCTTCCACGGCTCCTCTTTCCTTCGGCGGCTAGGGTTCATTGCTCCTGCTGTAGCTGGCATTAGTTTCCCTTGTGCCCAGTCTCCTTTATTCTCCTCTTTATCACTCTGGGATTGTTGTGGGCACGATCACAAACTTCTCCTTCAGCTTTTGCTGGAATGGTGGGCGATTTCCGCCAGGCTCGAGAAAGAGCTTTCCACTGAGAAGTTGTTGCCTGTAACGCCCCAAACTACTCCGTTTGACCACGTCACTTAATATACAATTTACTTACTTATTTTTGTGTGCTTATTTTAAATTGAGCGGAAGCTAAGGTCAAATAGCATGATAGGTAAGACATCATGATTTTCATTATAAATTTTTTGCATCTATAACATGCAACCTATCGGATCTAATTAGTCACACAGCATAGTATTAAGTAGAAGCATCATATGAGCCCATCCACACAATCATACAATCATCTAACCTATCGAGCTCGTAGGTTCTACACAACCCGTCTGCCTAGCATCCTAGTTTTGCCATCATAATATAGGGTTTAACAACATAATTCACACATATAAGGCTCCAAGGTCGAACAACCCACCTTTAAAATGTTTTGCATAATATCAAGTTAAATACATCATAATTACAAAATAGGACTAGTCCCATCCCCAATAATCATTGATCAAAAAGGTAAAAGGAGAATGATCAATGTAATATGAATAGTGTGAGTATTTCAAAAGAAGAGCATGCAAAAATAAACACAAGCTTGTGGGGGTTCTCTTGTGTTCACAACGCTCCTACTCAGGCCTCAACTCCTCAACCTGAAATTTATTAAATGAATGGTGTGAGTATTTAACAACATACTCAGTGGGGAACACTGTAAACATTGCACAAGTGAAAATATATTATATGGATACTTCTTTACTTTGTGGAGACTAGCCTCAACCCCGTAGGGCCCAAACATCATGATGCCCCTGTTAATTAACGTCTTTAGCCCTGTAGGGATGCCCGCATGCTTATTATCCCCCAGGGAGGACATTAACAAGTCTATATCAATCTCGAAGGACCTCTTTATCGATCCCGAAGGATCTCTGTATTGCCCTGAAGGGTCTCATTCTTATAACCGGTCCGAAGACCCTTCATACTTATACAATCAAAGCACAACAATAGCCATAACTTTACACATGTTTACAGTTTAGAGTTACCCCACCTTATGAGACACTTTCAAATCCTTTAAACCTTTGTAATACTTCTTTGTCGTGCCCAAGTTGTCCGCCTCGATCCCCAATACGCCGCCTAGCACCTTTGTTAGTAGATTTAATCTATTGATGCCTAATGATTTGATTCTTTTACCCGTTGAGCATCTAAAGAGTGTTAAAGGATTGAAGAGAGTTGATTTCATCAAGAAGATGCATGAGAGAGTTCGAGCTCGAATCGAATACAAGGGATCCAAGACTGTCGCTGACCTCAATACCCAACATTGAACACAAGGGATTCAATGTTGCTGATTTATCTCCCTTTGATGCAGATGAATACGATCAAGATAATATCCAAATTCGAGGATGAATTCTTTTCAGCAGGGGGGAATGATGAAGCCATGATCAAAAATGAAGATCAAGAGCCGGAGTTACAATTTGGAGGACCAATTACTCGATCAAGAGCTAAAAAGCTTCAAGCATACTTGCAAGCCATGATTTAAAGAAAGCTCGAGATTAGAGATGAAGGAGTCGAAAGAAGCAATTCTAAGTTAGTTAATTTATTAACTATTGAAGATCAAGATCACACCATGGAGAATATAACTTGAAGAGTTGAAGATGAAGAGTAAAAGTGCACGTGTGCATATGCATGGGAGCCGACGTGAACGTGTGTGCGTGTACTTGAAGAATTCGGCCCTAATTATTTTAATTAAGGGGTTGATTTTATTTTAGACTATAATATTTATTTTATTTAATTTTTTACTATAGTAGATCAGATTTTATTTAATTATTTAGGTAATTTACGGTCATAGTATTATAGGTTTGACTAGAGTTTTAATTAAGGCAAGTTATTACCTTAAATGGGATTATAGTTTAGACAATTTCCTAGTCCTATTAGTCTTCAATTTGGACCAGTTTTTCGGCCCTTTAGACTAGTATTTTTCGGCACCTATTGTCTTATAAATAGGTGCTTCATGTTACATTGTTACTTTAGACATTATTAAAGTTATTTTGCTTTTGCATCCAATTGTGTCTCAACCATTATATTCTTTTGATTGTTTTCCATCAAGAAAATTATCATTCTTAGAATTAGCACATCTAAGTCTTATTCAAGGGTATTGCTTAATCCACTTAAGGGATTAACTGGTATTCGCTAATCAAAGATCAACTTGGAGATATCAACCTTGGATATGTTCGAGATTCAAGGAGGCTATCGGGTTGTGATTCACCTCAACATCATCAACCGTCCAAGATCAAGTCGATGACATCCATACAGCCCCAAACGTACGTCTCCTGCAAGTCCACAAGTTTGAGATCGAGTTCTTCTCCCGGTTCCATCAATCTTTCCAAAGGCTCAATCCAAAAATTTCGAATATTCTTAGGTAATTATGTCAGCTGCTGATTTTCCCCAAAGAATTGATTTTTGTGCGACCCCTACTAATCTCCTAGTAATTTCCCTTTCTGCAAGGATTGTTCCAAGTTGGATGAGAAAGATCCCATCATCATCGTGAGCGGGAAGGGTTGCAGAAGACTGAGCGGACTTTTCCAACACTTTCTTCAACAAGGACACGTGGAAGACCGGGTGGATCTTCACCCCTTCAGGTAAATTCAGGCGATAGGACACTTTTCCAATCCTTTATGTGATTAGATAGGGCCCGTAGTGCTTTGCCGAGAGTTTCAAGTTTTTTGAAGAACTACAAAGCTCTGCCTGTAGGGATGTAGTTTAAGAAAGGCGTGGTCTCCTACATTGAATTCCCTCTTAGTGCGCTTCAGAGCCGCATAAACCTTCATCCTATTTTGAGCAGCATGTAGGTTTGATCTGAGTTCAGATAAGAACTTCTGTCACTCCTCCACTACCTCCTTGACCTGTGCATTAATTGTATGGAAATAAGTTTGTAGGGAGTGCTGGGGAGAGGGGTAGCCATAAAGTGCCTCAAAAGGGGTAGATTTCAGGCTCGAGTAGTAGTTGATGTTGTACCAAAATTCTGCTAGTGGCAGCCACCTAGACCATTGATTAGGGTGTAGATGAACCATACACCTTAGGTAGGTCTCAAGACATTGATTTACCCTCTTAGTTTGGCCATCAGACTGAGGGTGGTAAGAAGATGTCATATCTAGACTGGTGCCCATAAGCTTGAACAACTCCTTCCAGAAAGAGCTTATAAAAACCTTGTCTCTATCTGTTACCATGCTTAATGGTTGCCCATGTAATCTGTAGATAGAGTCTAGGAAGACCTTTGCAACATATTGTGCAGTATAAGGGTGTGATATAGGAATAAAGTGCCCATACTTTGTGAGTTTGTCAACCACCACTAGAATTACATCTTTCTTGTAGGACATAGGTAACCCCTCTATGTAATCCATAGAAATGTGTGACCATACCTGGGTAGGGATCTGCAGTGGTTGTAGTAAGCTAGGGTAGAGCCCTCTTGTAGGTTTCCTGATAACACAGGTAGAACACTAGTTCACCCATTGGGTTACATCTCCTTTTAGGTGTGGCCAATAGAAGAGTCCCTTCAGTCTCATATATATCCCATAAATACCAGAGTGTCCTCCATAGGGAGAATTGTGCATCTCTTATAGGAGTTTTTCCCTGATGTCAGTGTCATTGCCAACTACAATCCTGCCTCTGTATTTAAGTAATTCCCCTTACAGCTCATATTCTGGATAGGTGTCTTTATCTTGCACCTTTGAAGTTATCACCTTGGAGTATAAAGTGTCATCCTTGTAGCTGTTACTGATCTGCTGCATCCAAGTAGGTACTTTAGTAGTGATAGTGCTACACTCCTCTGTAGGGTAGGGTCTCCTGGAAAAGGCATCAGCAGCCTTGTTTTCAATGCCCTTTTTATACTGAATTTCATAATTCAGCCCCATAAGTTTGGGTATCCACTTCTGCTGCATGGGGGTCATTATCTTCTGATCTAGGAGGTGTTTGAGAGCATGTTGATCAGTCTTTATGATAAATTTTTGCCACTATAGGTAGTAATCCCATTTCTGGATTGCCATTAGGACAGCCAGGAATTCTCTCTCATAGATTGAGAGTGACTGGTTCTTAGAATTTAAGGCTCTACTCATATAGGATAATGGCCTTCCCTTTTGCATTAGCACTGCCCCTAGCCCTCTACCACTTGTATTTGCCTCTAAAATGAAGGGTAGTGTGAAGTCTCGTAGAGCTAAGACAAGGGTAGATACCATAGCTGCCTTGAGGGCTTTAAAAGATATAGTAGCTTCCTCAGTCCACTTAAAGGCCCCCTTCTTTAACAGGGAGGTCAAGGGTCTGCTTAATATCCCATAATTTTTCACAAATTTCTTATAATACCCTATAAACCCAAGAAAACCCCTGAGCTGTTTGAGAGTGGTAGGGGTTGGCCAGTTTGTCATACTTTCTATCTTGGAGTGATCAGTAGTGACTCCTTCAGCAGTAATTATGTGCCCTAGGTATTCAATCTTCTCATGTCCAAAATGGCACTTGCTTTCTTTGGCATAGAACTGGTTTTGTCTCAGAATTGATAAGACTTCCCTTAAGTGCTTCACATGGTCCTTCCAAGTAGGGCTATACACCAAAATATCATCAAAAAACACCATGACTGTCTTCTTGAGCTGATGTCTAAATATTTAATTCATCAGAGATTGGAAAGTTACTGGTGCATTATTGAGTCCAAATGGCATTACTAAGAATTCATAGTGGCCATTGTGAATACTGAAGGCTGTAAGATATCTGTGTTCAGGCTTCATGAGGATCTGGAAGTAGCCATATCTTAGATCAATCTTTAAGAAGAACTTAGCTCCATACAGCTCATCCAAGAGCTCATCAATAATGGGTATTGGAAAGTCATGCTTAATAGTTAGACTATTAAGATACCTATAATCCACATACATCCTCCAAGTCCCATCATTTTTCTTTACCAACAGTACAGGTGAGGTAAAAAGACTCATGTTGTCTTGTATTAGGCCACTCCTAAGTAATTCCCCCACAATTCTTTCTATCTCAGCTTTCTGGTCATGGGATACTCTGTAAGGATACCTGTGCTTGGATATACTCCCAGGTTTGAGCACTATTTGATGTTCAACATCCCTGCTTGGTGGCAATTCCTTGGGTTCCTCAAACACATCTCTGTAGCTGTTCAAAAACTCAGTCAATTCCTTGTAGTGATCATAGTGGTCAGCCTTAACCCTGATCGTATACATTTCCTCAAATGGTTCTAGTTGTTGACACATCTTGAATAAAGAATGGCCAGAGATTATATGGCACTCCTCCAGTTGTGTTAGAGCTTAGATTTTGATCCTTTTCCCCAACCAACTCACTGTGAATGTCATCTTAGCATAGTCAAGTTCTATAAGTGTGCAGGCCTTAAGCCAATCACCCCCTAGAATCAGGTCACACCCTTCTGTAGGAAATGTCTTAGGTGAGTAGGTGAACTGGAGACCCTGCATAGTCCATTGGAACCCATTGACCCTAGTGGAGCTGACCATTCTATTTCTATTTGCAACCTTAAGAAGCAGGGGTTTGGTAGGTTCCAAATGGCACCCCAAGTCCTTTGCTGTAGCTTCTCTGATGAACCTAAGTGTACTACCAGAGTTTATTAGAATATGTATTTTGTCAGTACCAACCTGCCCATATACTCTCATGGTAGTGAATCCCCCTTCACCTAAAATAATGTTCAAAGCCATTTGCACCTCTTCCATGTCTACTTCTAGGCCTGTGTGGTTTGGAGCATCTTTACTAGTCGTTATAGACTATAGGTAGTTCTCCTCTTCTTCTTCACTCATGATCATATAAGAAATCCTAGCTTTACACTTCTGTCCCACTGAAAATGCTTCATCACAATTATGACATAGCCCATTTTCTCTCCTAGCAGCCATCTCAGCTGCAGTGAGTAATTTGAAGGGTGGTTTGAATGTAGCAGCTAGTGTTCTTTGACTATAGGTATTTGTAGGCATTTCCCTCCTCACTTTCAATGGATTAGGTCTAGAGCTACCCTTAATCTTCTTTGCCATAGCCTCCAGGTTTAATATATGCTGCTGCCCCAATTCAATAGCATGATTAAGTGTTGTAGGCTTGAACATATGGATTAGAGGCTGAATTTCTTCACCTAATCCACTGATGAAACTTGCTATAAAGTAGTCCTCAGAGAACTGCCCTTTGTTCAACATCATAATACAAGCCCTAAGCTCTTCAAACTTGTCCACATATTCATTATAGGAGCCCACGTGTTTCAGTTTGTTGAACTCAGCAATGATTTTAGAATCACTAATCTCCTCAAATCTAGCTGAGACCACATCTAAGAACTGTTCCCATAAGATATCAGTGTCATTAAGTGACAGGTTCTGAAACCATTGGGAAGACCTTTCATCAAAATGCATAGTGGTAAGGGTTACCTTCTGATCATCAGGCACATCAGGGACCATCCTAAAATAACTCTGACATTTTAAAATCCAGGCCCTAGGTTGATCCCCATCAAATCTGGGAAAATCTAATTTGGGAAAGTGGGAAGAGGAGTGTTTACCTGAGTCAGCCCAATCTCTGCTAGCAACAATCTATTGAGGTTTAGGTTGGTCAGTGTCAATCTGGGTACTTGAATAAGGGCTGCTAAGGATGGAGTTTCCAGTAGTTGTGCTTTTACCCTTCTCCAGATTTGATAGTTGTAGCTGAATAGATCCCAAAGTGTTAGCTAAATTTTCAAATTTGCTATTTACCCCTTGCACAAACCCTTTCAGCTCTTCATTAGACTTTAAATTTGCTCCTGCATCTTTAATTCTACCGAGTCCCTATTTAATACTTCAGCCTTTAATACTCTATCTAACTCTTTTTGGTGTTCTTGTAGCTCATGCAGTCTTATTCCATCAGCCATAGTAAGATCGTGGCTCTTAGATACCAAATGTAGTGAATAGATATAATTTTGTATTTATATTATGGATATGATGTAATATAGCTGATTTGGGATTTTTGGTAGTATCTTTGGTTATTGCTTTGAAAACCTGATCATAAGAAATGGAGGAGAGTTTAGAGAAAAGATGAGGGAGAATAGAGAAATTGAGGAGGAAAATAGATATCTTTCATTACTTGCCGTTTACAGATCATAACTTGGTATTTATAGTACCATAAAGTGGAAAAGAAACCCTAAAGCATATGCTAAAGCTGAAATATGAAATAAAGTTAGATGGGCCAATATTTGGGCCATTTCATTTAATTAAATAAATTGCCAAGCTGCACCCGGTCCACTACTCATGATCCGTCTTCTGACCCGATTCGGTAGCCCTATTACCTGTGATTTCAGCAACATCGATAGCCAAACTCCTCAATTCAAGACTCAACCTTTCTCCACAACCCTGAACCCTAATCCCCCTTTCATTGAAATCATCCAATTTGACTTGGTTCGTGATACACAGTTGGGCTCAACACCTTTTTCAACAGCGAAACATAGAAGACTGTATGGATTTTCACCCCTGCTGGTAAGTTCAGTGTATATACTACATTTCCAATTTGCACTAGCACCTGATAGGGTCCATAATACTTAGCCGAAAGTTTGATGTTCTTGTGTATGGACACTGAATTTTGCTGATAAGGTTGTAGCTTAAAGTATACATAATCTCTCACTGCGAACTCCCTTTCAGTACACTTTAAGTCAGCATACACCTTCATTATATTCTGGGCAGACATGAGATTGGTTTTTAGTTCAGTAATGAACTGCTGCCTCTCTTGAATCCAGTCCTTGGCCTCAAAATTAGATGTAGGAAGGTAGGATTGCAATAAGTGTTGGGGTGGTGGGTAGCCATATAAGGCCTCAAATGGTATGGCCTTTAAGATGGAGTGGTAGTTGCTATTATACCAGAACTCAGCTAATGAGAGCCATTTAGTCCACTGTTTAGGATGGTGGTGTACCAGGCACCTCGGGTAGGTCTCTAAGTACTGATTGACCCTCTTTGTCTGGCCATCTGACTAGGGGGCATAAGCAGAAGTCATCTCTAGGGATATGCCCATGAGTTTGAAAAGCTCCTTCCAAAATGTACTGGTGAAGACCTTATCTCTGTCTGTGACAATACTAAGTGGTTGTCCATGAAGCTTGTAGATAGAGTCCAAGAATACCCTAGCAATTGTCTGGGCTGTGTATGAGTGGGTTAGAGGCAAAAAATGCCCATATTTTGTGAATTTGTCAACCACTACCATGATCACACTTCTGTTGTAGGAGAGGGGTAGGCCTTCAATGAAGTCCATGGTGATGTGTGTCCAAGCTTGGTTAGGGATTGGTAGGGGTTGCAATAGTCCTGGATAGAGTCCTCCAGTGGGTTTGCTGACACTGCAAGTACCATAGTTAGCTACCCAATCATCCAAATCTTTCTTCATACAGGGCCAAAAGAACAACCTCTTGAGTCTCACATAAGTCCCATAAATGTCAGAGTGCCCTCCATAAGAGGAGTCATGCATTTTCTGTAAGAGTAGTTTCCTTGTCTCATTCGCTTTCCCCACTAAAATTCTGCCTTTATATCTAAGGAAGTCTCCCTGGAGTTCATAATCTGGATAAGCACTGGTGTCCAATAGCTTAGAATTGGTGAGGTTAGTAGCTCGACTATCTCCCTTGTAACTATCCACAACTTGTTGCACCCAAGCTGGAACAACCGTGGTGGTAGTCAAGCATTCTTCTAGGGGATGGAGCCTCCTAGACAGAGCATTTGCAGCCCCATTGTGGGACCTTTTCATATACTTAATGTCATAATTAAGCCCCAATAGCTTGGTAATCTATTTTTGTTGCACAGGTGTCATAATTTTCTGATCTAGTAGGTGCTTGAGAGCTTGCTGGTCAATTCTTATGACAAACTTGTGTCCTTGGAGGTAATGTCTCCACTTCTGCAAAGCCATCAACACTGCCAAGAATTCCCTTTCATAGATAGTGACTGATTCTTCTTGGAGAGTGACCTGCTCATATAGGATATTGGCCTACCCTTCTGCATTAAGACTGCCCCAGCCCCTATGCTACTGGCATCTGTCTCAAGAACAAATGGTAGAGAGAAATCAGGTAAAGCCAACACTAGGGTAGTCACCATAGCAGTCTTGAGGGTCTCAAAAGCTCTTGTAGCTTCCTCAGACCATTTAAAGGCTCCCTTCTTCAACAGGGAAGTGAGTCACTTACTTAGGATCCCATAATTCTTCACAAATTTCCTGTCAAAGTCTGTAAGTCCTAGGAATCCCCTCAGTTGCTTGACTGTGGTTGGTACAGGCTAGCTCATCATGTAGTATATCTTGGAGAGGTCAGTAGCCACCCCTTCAGAGGTAATCACATGACCCAAGTATTCAATCTTTTCTTGCCCAAAATAACATTTGTTTTTCTTAGCATAAAGATGATGCTCCCTCAGAATAGTTAAAACTTCTGTTAGATGTTTAATGTGGCCCCCCCAAGAACTGCTATAGACTAGGATGTCATCAAAGAATACCAATACTGATTTCCTTAAACGTGGTTTGAATATATGATTCATTAAGAACTAAAAAATGTAGCTAGAGAATTACTCAGCCCAAAAGGCATAACTAAAAATTCATAATGATCATTGTGAGTACTGAAAGTAGTGAGGTACCTGTGCTCTGGCTTCATCAAAATTTGAAAATACCCTAACCTTAGATCAATCTTAGAGAAAAATTTAACTCCAAATAGCTCATCCAATAGTTCATCTATAATGGGAATAAGATAGTAATTCTTCACAGTCAACCCACTCAAGTACCTATAGTCTATACACATCCTCCTGTTACTATCCGTTTTCTTCACTAGCAGAACTGGGGAAACTAATGGGCTACTGTTGTTCTATATTAATCCAATCTCCAGCAAGTCCTTAATAATTTTTTCTATCACTCATTTTTTATCATGGGAGACCCTGTAAGGGTATTTATGCCTGGGAATGCTCCCAGGTTTGAGTATTATTTGTTGCTTAATTCCCCTGCTAGGGGGCAACTCCTTTAGTTAACCTCAAAAATGTCCCTGAAACTGTCCAGTAGACTCTCCAGCTCTTGATTCTGGTCATAGTGTGCTGCCTTCAGCTTGACCATAAACACTTCCTCTATAGGGACAGCTTTAACATGGTGGATCATCTGATAGAGAGTATGCTCTGAAATCAGGTGGCACTCACCCATTCTTGCTAAGGCATGTATCTTGATTTTCCGCCCCATCCAATTTACTGTGAATGTCATGTTATCATCATCTGACTCAATAGGGGTGCAGGCTTTGAGCCAATCACCATCCAATATAAGGTCATAGCCCTCTATAGCTAGAGTTCTTGGTGAGTTGGTAAACTGGTGATTCTGGATAGACCACTTAAAACCCTTCACCCTAGTTGAGCTCACCATTCTTTTGCCATTAGCAACTTTGACCAGTAGGGGTTTAGTAGGTTCCAACTTATACTCTAGTTCCCTGGCAGTAACTTCCCTAATGAAGCTAAGGGTGCTTCATCTGGCGTTTGTTGCATGGTAGGGTACCTGAAGATGTGTGTGGGTTCAAGAAAATTAGTACCAATTTTTTAGAGAACTTTAGGTCGGCACACAGAGATGGAGAAGGAAAATACCAATAAATGGTTTGGGTGAGTGAAAGAAGAGGAGGTCGAGACTACCGACGTGCGACCGTCGACGATGGAGTCGACGGCGGCGAGAAGCTTCACTAGTTGAAGGGTTTAAGCGCCAATTTTTTGGAGACTTTTGGCGAACGCCGAAGGATAGAATATGTGAAATCTTCAATAATTTGAAGTTTATAAGTGTTGAATAATTAGATCTGTTTTAATTTTCATTTAAAAATAATTTGAAAAAAAAATTATAAATTCAATAGTAAATTTATTACTTTTACGTATAATCAGTGTAGACACAATAGTCTATGAGTTACCGTTACGTTTATAAGGGGGGGCACGCACATACGTAACAATTTTTTTTAAAAACCGTTGTCTTTTTCACATACATAACGGTAATTCAAAATTACCGTTGTGTATTTAGTGTTGTGTATGGTCATTTTTCTTGTAGTGGTTCCTCAAAAATGTCCCTGAAACTGTCCAGTAGACCCTCCATCTCTTGATTCTTGTCATGGTATGCTGTTTTCAGCTTGACCATAAACACTTCTTCTATAGGGACAGGTTTAACATAGTGGATCATCTGATAGAGAGTATGCTCTGGAATCAGGTGGCACTCACCCATTGTTGTCAAGGCCTGTATCTTGATTTTCTGCCCCATCTAATTTACTGTGAATGTCATGTTATCATAATCTAACTCAATGGGGGTACAGGCTTTGAGCCAATCACCACCCAGTATAAGGTCACAACCCTCTAAAGCTACAGTTCTTGGTGAGTTGTTAAACTGGTGATTCTAGATAGACCACTTGAAACCCTTCATCCTAGTTGAGCTCACCATTCTGTTGCCATTAGCAACTTTGACTAATAGGGGTTTAGTGGGTTTCATCTTATACCCCAGTTCCCTGGCAATAGCTTCCCTAATGAAGATAAGGGTTCTTCCTATGGCATTTTTAGCATGGTAGGGTCTCTGTAAATGTGTGTCTCCAGTCCCGTCGTACTCATCTAGTGTCCCATTGTCATTGTTGTGATGATCTGCACATTGAGTCCTTAGAGCATGTTTTTCTTTTGTCAGAGTCTGCGAAATCGGTTTGGGCTTTTGTTGCGTCTTGGTTTCACACTTCTGCACCTCATGTACATACTGTCACACAGGCTCTTGGGTTTTGACGGGGGTTGTATCCATGATCCTCTCCGAAGCACATCAACTTCTTACTTCATTGCCTTACATTTTGGTTTCTTTGGACAGAGAGGAACAGCCGCAAACATCGCGGGGTTCCTTTCCTTGTTTCTCATATTGTTTGGCATGTTAAGCGTAATCTCTGAATTTTGGTTTCAGCCGAGAAGCTCCTTCCACAGCATTAGTTGGGCTGCTATCCGCAGGTACCTTTCATGCCCGTTTTTGTAATACCCCAAAATATTTTAGAAGTTTTTATTCGACTTATGTTACCCTCTGGTAAGTTAGAAAATAAGTTAGGTCCTTAGATGATTCAAATAAAGGAAAATCGCAGCCAGGAAAATCTGTTAAAATTTAATTTGGTCAAAAATTGCTCTAAAGATATGTTGTGATATTTTTCTCGGGTTGATAGAAAACGTTCCAAGGATCGTGCCAAACTTTGAATTTGTCAAATTCAAGTTCCAATGAACTCTGGGCATAATTTTGAATAGAAAAAGGCACATCCGTCATTATCCAATTTCTTTTTCAAAATATTATCCTATTCGTAATTATCCTATTCTTTTCCCATCATGATCCTACTCCATCATTATCCTCTTTCTTTTATTCGTTATTATCCTATTTATTTTTTCTCTATAAATAAGAGGTTAAGGTTTCATTTTTCATTCATTTTCAAAATCGAAATGCCGAGCAGTTTCTAGATAAGGTACATCTGAACTTAAATAGTCATTTTGAAGGTGTCAACGCGTAGATCACGAATATGTGATTGAAATGATCACATGACGGATGATCACGATGGAAAATCATCGTGACCACCACCAAAAGTCGCAATCACCCTTCAAATCAGTGACTCTTTCGGGTCGTCGGATCAAAAAGTGTCTTTAGGGTTTCATGTTCTATGTATATTTATATACATTTTCCATCTTGTCACTTTTTAATTTTGGGTATATTTTGGGTATCCGATTATTAAATTGTAGTCTTTTTCAGATCTATCCTTCGTGGATAGCCCTATCGTATTTTTAAGTTCAAAAGTTATTCCGTGTCAAAATATAGTATTTTTATTTAAAGTTTCATATTTTTCCAATGGGCGGATCTTGCAGTATGAATTTATTTGTACCGAGTTGATTTCTGGGTACGGGTTTGACCCCCCGTATGCCAAAACTTCCAAAATGGTTTTTCTTTATAAAAATGCCCTGAGTAAAGTTCCCTTAAGAGTGAAAATATTTTGATGACCCGGGTGCTGCGTATTAAGATAGTAGATTTTATAAGATTTACTTCATAGCTAAGAAAGGTTAGATTTTGACTTAATGATCGTCTTTTATCGAAATTAAATTACCGGATAATCTTGTAGGCTCAGAAGAATGAGACTTCTAGTTGAGACTAGAATCAGAATCTAGATCTAGCTATTTCAGATCTGATTTCCAGGTGGGTTTGTATTATATAAAAATGTATTTTGTGTTATTAAGCCCTGATTTTTCAAAAATAAATGTGATTGAATATCCAACTCATGACTGTATTTAATGTGCTCTTCTGACTCATGTAAGCCTTACTACTGTTTTTGGTGACGAAACTACAATGGTTCACGATATTGAGCTCCAAGAAAACAGGGCAGTGTCCAACCTTAAGAAGCCGTGTTGTGTACACGAACCGACTCACCGTAAGCGTTCTAGGGGAGAGTGGTGCGCAATGATGGAACTAAAATGATTTTGTATACATGGAATTCACAAATTTTCTATTTTAAAAGCTTTCCATGATATGCTTAAAATATGATTGGATATTCTATTTTATAAAATGATTGTGAAGGTTTTTCTCAAAAGTACCCACTGAGTGCATTAGTACTCACGCCCAAAAACCTTTTCAAATATTTTCAGGATGAGCTGCAGAATGGTGGACGGCTGTGCTAAGGCTGAAGGGCTATCGTTTGATGTATATGTTTCCTCTTCCGCTATGGAGTCTAACTGAGAACATGCTTCCTTTTGAGTCTGAATAAATGCACTGCGTTCTTTTCCGCTTACTCTGATTATTGCTACGGAGTGTTCGGTTCTCCGAATCCCCTTTTTTTTACTATTATGGAGTGTTCGGTTCTTCGAATCCTATTTTCTTTACTGCTATAGAGTGTTCGGTTCTCCGAATCCCATTTTCTTTACTATTATGGAGTGTTCGGTTCTCCGAATCCCATTTTCTTTATTGTTACGGAGTGTTCGGTTCTCTAAATCCCGTTTACTTTCCGTTCCTAACAGACGAAAGCCTGGCATTTATTTACTTCCTTATTCAGACAGGCAGAAGCCTGACTTTACGCTGTTTTCCATGTCAAGGCAAAAGCCTGGCTTTATATTGCTTTCACGACAGACGAAAGTCTGGCATCTCTTACTTCATGTATTTGGACAGACATCAGTCTGGCCTTTTTCATGCCTAACCTATTAACAGTTAACCTTTGAATTGTTTTTATTTACATTGAAGTTTGCCTTCGTTATTCTTTCTTGGGTTCATCCTAAGAGTCATGGTATCTGGTTTGAGTAATTTCATACGCTTTAAAAGTGTGGATTGATCCATTTATAGAGGTTATGCTGCGCAAATTTTTGGGGCACTAACCCATGTCCTTTGATTGCTTCTCTTCAACAACCCCTTCCCCCTTCCCCCAAGTAGCGAACTGGTTCCCTGCCCCTCTCCCGGGACCGGGGCGCTACAGTTTCTGACCCTACTCCGAGGTCTCTCCGGTCTCAGATGGTGTCATGGCGGCCTCTTGAGGCACCATGGGTGAAGCTTAACACGGATGGATCTTTTTTGACAGATCTTCAGATGGCGGCAGGCGGTAGAGGTTTGATTAGGGATTACATGGATTCACTTTTGGCAGGCTTTTGTGTGCCTCTTCGGGCCGCATCGAGTTTCGACGCAGAGTTCCAAGCTCTGCTGCATGGGCTAAGATTTGCTATGCAGTATTCAGATAATATCTGGATTAAGATGGATGCTGCTTTAGTGGTGTTGGTGTTGCAGTCGGGCCAGTCTGGTTTGGCTATGGCACGGCACATGTTGACGTCCATTCGTTTGTTATGCCGTGGATGACATATTCGGTTTTCCCACATCCATCGTGAGGGGAACCCGGCTGCTGACTATCTTGCCGGTAGGGGGAGTCAGACCCCTATGCTTACCTTCTATGATTCAGGTTCTGCTCCTCGATATTTGCTCTCCCTAGTGAGGATGGATCAGTTGGGTTATCCCAACTTTCATTTTAGATATAGTTAGATGATGATGTTCCACATTTGTGTTTTGTATTTGTTTCTTATTTGTTCTTGTTTGGAGTTACAGTCCATTTTGGGTTGTGCTTCAGTTTATATATTTCTTTTTGGTTTTGGGGTTAGCATCTGGTCTGTGGATGCATCCACTTTTCGCTGCTGTTTTGTTTCTAGTTCGAGTACTAGGTTAGGGGTGGTGTTCACTTTTGGGACACATTCTACCTATGACTTTGTACGAGATGATTTGCATTTTATATAGATGCGAAGCATGGTGCCGAATACCCCATCCCTTCTAGGGGTGTTTTTTTAAAAAAAAAAGCTAAGGGTGCTTCCTGAATCAATGAGGATATGAAGCTTCTGCTCTCCCACCATTCCAATAACCCTCATAGTAGTGAGACCCCCTTCTCCAGAGATAATATTCACAGCCATTTGTATTTCCTCCAGTGAATCAGTGATCTTCTTTGTGGCTAGGGGCTGAACATGAGCAACCTCCTCTTCCTCAGTCATAATCATGTAGGAAATCCTATTTTTGCATCGATGTCTAGAGAAAAATGTCTCACCACAGTTATAGCACAACCCTTTTTCCCTTCTAGCAGCCAATTCTGCTGATGTAAGAAGTTTGAAAGGCGGTTTTGCAGGAATAGATTGTGCTTTTTGCCCATAGGAGGAAGTGAAGTTCTTCCTCCTACTACCTGTAGCTTGGCTAGACTTAGCACTCCCTTTGAACTTTCTGGTCATGGCCTCCATGTTTATTAGTTGTTGCTGGCCCAGCTCAATGACATGACTCTAGGTAGTGGGCTTGAACATCTGAATTGGTAATTGAATCTCCTCCCCCAACCCACTTATAAAACTTGCTATGAAATACTTCTCAGTAACTTGCCCTTTGTTTGACATCAACATGCAAGCTTTAAGTTCTTCAAATTTGTCAACATACACTGCATAGAAACCAGTATGTCTGAGCTTATTGAACTTAGCAATGATCTTAGAGAGGTCAGTTTCCTTAATGCATAAATTCTGATGCCACTGGGTTGCCTTCCCATCAAAATGCATAGTAGCTAATGTTACTTTCTGATCATCAGGGACATTAGGTACCATTGTAAAATAACTCTGGCATTTGAGGATCCATGCTCTTAGTTGATCCCCATCAAATCGAGGAAAATCAAGTTTGGGAAAGTGTGAGGGTGAATGCTTACCAGATGAATCACTCTGATCTCTGCTCTGGATGAGTTGCTGGGGTTTTGGCTGACTGTAAGTATCCCCTGGGCTTCTTGATTTTGGGCTACCCAATATAGAGCTCTCTATTACCCTACCTTTTCTTTTATCCTAGTTTCACAACTGCATCTGAATAGACCCGAGAGTATTAGCATGATTGTCGAATTCGTTGTTTACAATTTGCATAAAACCCCTTGTATGTTCATTAGATTTAGAGATTTGTTCTTGCATCTTCAATTCTGCAGCCTCTCTCTTCAATGCTTCAGCTTTCAATACTTGATCTAACTATTTTTGCTGTTCTTGCAGCTCGCGTAAACGTGTTCCTTCAGCCATCACCAGATCGTGGCTCTTAGATACCAAATGTAGCAAACTCTAGATGACTTTATAATTTTAGAAATATTTTCTTGTAGGGTTTAGTATCAATGTTCTAGACTTGTGATAAAAATGTAATCTTGCATGTAAAGAAAGGTAGGAAGGAGAGGGAGAAATAAGAGAAGGATAGAGAAAATAGTTGGAAGAAACGGCTAATTCTATACTTACTTTTACAACATACATCATTCCAATATTTATAGCTAAACATTCTAAAGCCCTGAAGCATATACTTAGGCTAAAGTTATAATATGAAATAAAATAGCTTAATAGGCCGAAACGGGCCACTTTTGGGAAATTTAACTACAACTAGCCCACAAGGGAATTTTAACTAATTAATCCACATGCTGACCCGCGGCTTCAACCTCTGGTGCCTGACCCGAGAATCCATTTTCCTCAATTTCGTTCTTCTTCATCTCCAAAGCCCTAATTTCAAGACTGCCTTTTTCCAATTTCAGCGAGGCTTCATCTTTGAATCCACTAACCACGACCTTGTCTGTGACATAAACCATTACAAATACTTGGTTAGGGTGTTGAATAACTCTTCATAGCCGGAGAGTTCTGAAGCGTAGTGTTGTGCTGCATATTGCTGAGTTGTTTCCTCAGCCTATTTCTTGATGTCTTCTCATTCTGAGAAGGCTCTAATATTATCTGTGGGTCTGAGGTATTGGTGGACATGTGTGCTGGAAATAGTCCACTTGAGCCTCTTCATGTGGTATACCTCTTTCAGGGATGAAGTCCTTTGGATTTGCACAATGGACAATATCTTCAGTTGAGACATTTGGGATGATTGTTAGATACTGATCCTCCATTGGACTAGTCTCTTTTCTTTTGATTGGCTTAGTCACTTTCTTCTTCTTTTGGTGTGCCGATTTCTTCTTTAGTGCTGACATAGTGCTTCACATTTCTTCAGTTGCAATCCTTAGCTCAGTCATAATAGCTCTTGATTAACTAGCTGATGCCCTCTCTGGTAGATGTGCTGGTTCCAGCTCCAGTTGCAGCTGCTTGTATTTCAGCTTCAGCTGTTCTTTGTAACTCAACAAAATCTTCTTCAGAGTCTGAGGAGTTGTTATTTGCTGACTCAGTCATCAACTGCTTTCCTCTTCCTTCCACCGTTGCATTCTTCTTTCTGGATTGTATTGGCTCTACTTCTCCAGTTTTTTCAATTTTGACTAACTGGGTGGAGGTCGGAATATAGTCTCCTTTGCTCATTAGTGAGTAGTTCGTTTCTTCAGCTATTAACTTCAAAAACTTCCTTTCCAGAAACAAGCTGACTCGATTGAGATAGCATATACTCTATAGAAATGTATTCTCAAGCTTCCTGCCTTGAATAAGTAGAGCGAACTTCTAGATTTGACTAAAGAAGAGTTGAGCCCAGTTGATGTCCAGTTTATCATCAATATCCATACAAGCCTTATAATTTGGCTTGGACATCTCTAAGTGACTACCAGCAGTTCAGATAATCATCCTTGCTTCAATCATTGCCAGCATTTGATATTCATCTTTAAAGCGATAGATGAAATGACTGTTCTTGTAAGCCATTCTTGAGCCTTGTCTCATCCATAGCCGATAGGCCTTTCCCATATCAACTTCAGTGTTCTCAAGATTTTTCCCTCTAGCTGGTAGATCAAACACCTCACCAAGAACCTCAGCAGTGATAGTGAACCATCGTCCTCTGACTTCAGTTTATATTTCACTTGATTCTTTCGAGCTTCTGGCATTGAGATAGAATTCTGCAACTGCTGCAGGATCTACCTTCTTTAGGGTAACTTCCATGAAGGTTTTGAGATTTTATTGATACAGCTTTGAGATGACCTCGCCACTAAGCGCTGAGTTATTGCAGTTGCGAATGAACACAACTAGTTCAAAGAATTTCTGATCTGGAGAGGATCAGAAATTTGAGCCATTGTTTGAGAATAATGAGCGACTTGAAGAATCTTTGATAGATTATCAGCAAGATTTGAGAGATAAATCGGTAGCTCAGGTTAAACTCTCATTTGCGGTTTTTCAGCTGTCTTATTTAAGAGGAGTTGGTGCTCATCCAACGGTTAGAAATTTTCAGCGAAACAAATGGTTAGGATTCGAATCGAAGGGGTTGGTTGAAAAGTCTCTTCCTCTTCTAAATTTTACCCGTTGGATGTGAGTGAAGAGAGAAATAGTGGGAATCAACGGTAATAATGGTGTGACACGACATTTTACCATTACACTAAGCAAAGTAAATTCAAACTTATCTATTCAAATTTCTCTCTCTTAGGAGATTCCACGAGTTTTTGAGCTATTGACATCATCAGATGATTCAGCTTCATCTGGCATACTCCAGTTGGCTTGGTCAGGCTTCAACTGAGATTTTTTCAGTTCAGCTCTTCTTATTGTGCTGAGAGGGCTTCCAGTTCTCCTTTCAGTTCAGCTGCTTCCCTTAGCTGACTGTGAGCTGCTTTTTCAGTTTGAACTAATTAAACATCAGATCAGTTTGCAAATATTTCATGCTTCCATGCTTTTCATCAGTTTGACTTCAAACTGGCTCTTTTGACTTCAAAGATTCCATGCTTTTCATCAGTTTGCAAATATTTCAGCTTGTTTTTTGCTTGAACTCATGGTTTGAGCAGTTTTAGCTTCTTTTGCTGATTGAACTGATGCACCTTTTAATTCAGTTTTAGCATATTTTCTCTTTTTCTCATTGGTTGGGAATACTCTCTGCATTCTCCTAATTGCTTGATCATCTTCATCTTCTGAAGCTAGCTCCAATAACCCCAATTGGATACATAGCTCTACAAATCTTGCTTTTGGTAATGGCTTTGTGAAGATGTCAGCTATCTGATTCTCAGTATTGACATATTGGATGCATATGTTCTTCTTTTCAATGTGATCTCTGATGAAGTGGTGCTTGATATCAATATGCTTCGTTCTCGAATGCAGAACTGGATTATGAGAAATAGCAATGGCTTTGTTGTTGTCACAGAATATAGATACTTCATCAGTTTCGACCTTGTAATCATTCAACTGCTACTTCATCCAGATTATCTGTGCACAACATCTTCTAGCAGCTACGTACTCTGCTTTAGTTATCGATGTTGCAACTGAGTGCTGCTTCTTGCTGAACCATGATATCAGTTTGTGACCAAGAAACTGACATGTTTCACTGGTATTCTTCCTATCAATCTTGCATCCACCGAAGTCGGAGTCTGAATAGCTAGTTTGACTCAAACTGTCATCTTTGGGATACCATAATCTAAGATTTATAGTTCCTCTGAGGTATTTCATGATCATCATTGCTGCTTTGAGATGACTCCTCTTCGGATTGGCTTGGAAGTGTGCATATATAAGCCGACTGAATATGAAATGTCTGGTCGACTTGCAGTTAAGTAGAGAAGCAAACCGATGATGCCTCTGTAGTAAGTTTGGCTAACTAATTCTCCTTCTTCATCGAGAGTTAGTTTAACTGATGTATTCATCGGGATCTTGATAGTTTTTCCCTTATCAGTTCCAAACTTCTTGACGAGCTCCTTTGTATACTTAGCTTTACTGATGAATATCCCATCTTGAAGGCCATTTTTCCTATCATGCTCATCTAAAATTCGCTCTGCATCAGTTGTGCGAATTGAATGTAGAGATCCTTACTCTTCGATCCAAATATTATGTCATCCACATAAATTTGAACTATTAAGATCTCTAATGTTCACTATATTCTGAATAGAGTGCGATCAATGACTCCTTTTTGAAACCCATTCTTGAGTAAGAATGTTGTGAGGGTTTCATACCAGGCTCGGGGCGTTTACTTCAATCCATAGAGTGCTTTCTTCAGTTTGAAGACTTGGTCTCCAATCTCGAATCCAGGTGGTTTCTTGACATACAGGTCCTCCTTGAGCATGCCTTACAGAAAAGCACTTTTCACGTCCATTTAATAGACTATGAAATTATTGTGAGCCGCATAGGTGAGGAACAATCTGATAGCTTCCAACCTTGCAACTGGTACAAATATCTCATCAAAGTCGATCCCTTCACTTTGAGAGTATCCCTTGGCTACCGGTCTTGCTTTGTTCCTTGTGATGACGCCTTGTTCGTCCAGTTTGTTGCGAAAAACCCACTTGGTTCCGATGACTTTCTGGATTTTTGGCCTATGAACAAGAAACTAAACATCATTTCTTGTGAACTGGTTCAGCTCTTCTTGCATGGTTATTATCCAATCTGCATCTTCAAGAGCTTCATTGATGTTTGCCGGTTCAGTTTAAGATAGAAAGTATGTGAAGAGAGCATGCTCTGTTGAACTTCTGGTCTGAACTTGACTTCTTTCATCTCCAACAATCTTGTCAGCTGGGTGGCTCCTGAGCTATTTGGGTAGGTTGTCCTCAGCTGGGTTTTCAGTTGGATCTTCTGCATTGACATCCTCTAATGTCTTATCTTCAGTTTGTCCTTCATCTTCATCAGTTCTCTCCCCTGCTTCACCTATGGGATTGAAGCTCTCAGCACGATCAGTTTCTTCATTGGCTTGATTGCCCTCAGCTGTGCTCTCAGCTGGTCTGGTGCTGGATTCATTTCATTCATCGTCTAGTCCAACTTCAAACTCCTCTGGAACTATGTGGTTTACATAGTCCTGAGAGTTATCAGTTTTGCTAGGTAGCTTTTCAACTAATGTATTGAGTACTTCTTTGCTCATGTACTCATTGGCAAAATCATAAAAAACAACATGATAAGTTATTTCCACAACTAGTGTTTGTTTGTTGAATACTCTGTAAGCTTAAGCATGTCGGGAATTGTAACCAAGAAATATCCCCTCATCAACTTTGGTACTGAAAGTCTTCAGTTGACTTTTGCCATTGTTGTGAATATAACATTTGCAGCCAAATAATATAAAGTATGAGATAAATGGATGGTGTCTTGTCATGTGCGCTGATCTTGAGCTTGTCTAGATCTTCCCTGTGGCCATTTTCCTTTGACTTCATGAGCTCTGTCGCTCTTGTAGTATGGCCAGTTTGTAAACCAGTCGTAATTAGAGTTTGTCCTTGGTTCATTCTTTGAATCCAAGTACTCATTATATAGAGTTGCAAAGTCGGATGGAGGGAACTTTTCTAGGGGAATCGGAACGTGTTGGCTTCCTCGATACAGCTTTGTATGCATGTTTCTCCTTAAGTCAACATCTCTTTTGGGTTCACTTGCTGGATGTCTGTAAGGATAGACTGGCGGTGCAGTTCTGTACTAAAATTGATGCCCTATCTTGATGAGACTGTGATCCAAACTGAGTATTTCTCCATACTTCAATTGGCCGGTCAGTTTTGTTCATCTTAGACCTGTACTGAGCGTCTGGCCTTGGATAGACTGGTGATCTTTATCGAACTGACTGTCTCTGATGAGCTGGATGTCATGGCTGAACTGATGACCTCTATTTATAGGCTGATTGCCTTTGCTGAGCTTGTGGCCTTTGCTGATAGGCAAACTTCCTATTTCGAGTTGGTGGCCTTCGATGAGATGGCTTCCTCTACTGAACTGATGGCTTAGACTGAACTGAGCCTTTCAGTTGGGAGGATTGATTGAACCGCTTCGGCTAAATTGAAGGTATGTTCTCAGTTCTCTTATCTTCAATCTCTTGAACTGGTTGGGTTGGTACAACTTTGACAAAACCAGGAAGTGTTCCTCCTTGACTGGTTTGAGCAACTGCTTTTCCTTTTTCTGTAGCAGTGTACCTGTTGTATCCTAACCCTGGACTACCAGTTTCAACCCTTTGATGGCTTAGAATCTCATCAAGAGTTTGAGATCACTTTTTGAATTTGAGAGATATCTTCTCTATCTCCTGGATCTCTTGCCTGAGCTTCTTATTCTCAGCTCTTAGCTCATCAATTTTCAGTTTCAACTTCTCATATTCAGCTGACTGGGCTCCAAGTGATACAGTTCTATCATGATCACTTCTCAGTCTTTTGACCTCATCTCTTAGGTCATCATTTTCTTCCTTCAGTTGCAGATGTATACATGATATTGTAGACAACTGATCTTCTAGAATTCTTAATTGTTCATTTAACTCATTGCTAGAAATGGAAGTTTCATGAATGTAATAAAAAGAGGTTAAGGAGTCACTTGTGCTAACCTCTTCTTCGTTGTCAGCCATGAGGCAGAACAATACCTCATCTTCAGAGCTGTAGCCATCGGAGTCAATTCCTGATGGATAATCTGAGTCATCTAGCACGACGTTCTCTGTGTTGGCCATCATAGCATTTCTCTTGAAAAAGCTTTTCTTCACCTTGGCGTTCTTATCTTCAGGGAGCTCTGGACACTCATATATGTAGTGTCCTTGCTTATGACAATGGAAGCATTCTCCTATGCTTTTGTTGGCTACCTTGGGTTGTTCAGTAGAAGGCTGATTCCTCTCACCTTTGGGCTCCTCATCAGTTTGAAGCATAACTGATGGTTGATCTCTGATCCTTTTGAGCTTCTCGAGCAGCATGGCAAATGACTGGATCTGGTCATTGATATCTTCAGTCAGGCTCTCTTTCTTCTCCACTGCTTCTCTCTTTTGATCAGTTGAGCCTCTTGGTTGTTCTCTAGCTGGAGAACTTCTTGGCCAGAAGATATTTCTTCCTCGAGTTTCTCTAAACTGATTTCGCTCTCCATAGAAAGCTGCATCCTGGACTGATGATGTAGATACCTCCCTTTTTTGGTTCAGGCTATACTCGTGGGCCTTAAAGGACCCGAAAAGTTCTATTGGGATGATGCTGCTCAAGTCTCTTGACTTCTTTGTAGCAATCACCTTCATATTCCATTCCTCTATGAGATTGTCTAAGATTTTGGAGTTCATCTCACTATTGGGATATGTCCTATCCATATTGTTCATCTCGCTGATGATTCTGAGAAATCTTATCTCAAAGCTTGAGATGGTTTCATCTGAGTGCATTTTGAATGACTCATATCTATCCACTGCCAGTTGGAGCTTGTTTCCTTTAATGGTCTCGGACTCTTTGCATAGGTCTGTAAGTAAGTCCCATATCTCCTTGGCAGTGCCACAAATCTTTATGTCCTTCATAATTATGATTGGACCCTCCTCGATAACTTTCCACATGTTTTTGTGGATTGAGTAGAGATGCGTCTTCATTCTCCTGCTCCAGTTATCGTAGTTCTCCACTAAAAAAATAGGTAGCTTATTGTTTCCTATAGCTGACAGATTAGCACAGATAATAAGATCTGATTCAGTTAATCTGTAAAAATGGCTAATCCTTAGAATCAACCGCTCTTATACTACTTGTTGGCCCCAGGGCAAGTCAGAATCAGTTTAGAGGAAATGGGGGTGAATAAACTAATCTAAAAACTTAATAATGACTACGGAATATTCAGGGCCCTTTTGACTCGCTAAGTTATCCATGCTGTTAGGAGATCAGTTGAGATGATTAGCTAGCTCAGAGTTCTGTGTGTGCTAGAGGTGTGCAGGTTAAAACATGCAACTGAAACTGAAAAGTAAAGCAGAGCACACAAGCAGTTTTATAGAGGTTCGAAGCTCAACTTCTACATCCTCTCTTCGTTCCGCAGAAGGGAAATTCACTATGCAAGTGTAAAGTTCCTTTACTACAGTTACATAGTGAAGACAGGTGTTGGACCTGGCAGTCGGTGACTTTTATGAGTCACGAATTCCTTTCCAACTGTTGCTGTCCCAGAAGAGATGAACCAACGAAGTAGCCTCCTTAGCCAGTTTCTGGGTGATGGCTCACACTTACTGATCTCAACTGCTGGCTGAGACTTTAGGTGCTATTGTGGTCTTTACAAGGTTTTAAATCTCTTTCGATCATCAATAAGACAGTCTTGAAACTGATATCAACTAATGTGCTCCTTTACGCATCTTCGGCTTGAGTTGGGTAGTTGATCTTTGTAGAACAGAACTGAGAGAGTTGCTCGGACTGGAATTCTTCAACAACTAGCTTGATGAGTGGAATTCTTCAACAACTAGTTTAAGCGTGACGCTTTAGAGCTTTGGCGAACATCTTCGCTGAAACTCTATGCAGAAATTCTGAGCAAAAGTTCTCTTCAAGAGTCAAAAGTCACGGTCATCTTCTGGGTTGCTCATCTTTTATAGTTGAGTGGCTAGTGACCGTTGATGATCACTGTGTGATCATAAATGATAAAGCCGTTGAGGGGCTTTCATTTAAAGAGAGCCGCTGAGTAGCTTTTGTGCTTCTGACAAGATTTTAATCCAAGATCTCATTTGCATTAACTTCAAGATATTCTTGTTGGCTTTTCTGAAATTTAAATTTCAGTTATGGCTTTTGTCTTGATCCTCAGTTCTGGGCTTTGTCTGTCAGTTGGAATCTTCAGTTCCTTGTGTGTCAGCTCTGCGCATCATTTACAGTTTGGAAAGCTCCAGTTTAGATCGTCTTCAGCTGGCAGTTCTGGACCCTGGCTTGATGCTTTCTGAGCTCTAGTTTGGCTTGCTTCAGATGGCAGTTTGAACCAGTGTTCTTCAGCTGGTATTCCGGACTCGTGTCCCTGCAGCTAGAACTTTCTTGGACTGGTCTTCAGTTCGGGGGCTGGCGCTTCTTCAGTTTGACTTTAGAATTGAAGCGTCTTCAGCTGGTATCCTTTGAACTGGTACTTCTTCAGCAAGAACTTCATTCTTCAGCTGGGACTTCTTGAGCTGGTATTTCCTTCAGCTCGGACCTTGGATTGATACACCCTTCTGTTGGCATTCTTCTTCAGCTGGAATCTTCTTGAGCTGGTATATTCTTTAGCTCGGACTTAGTCTTCTCTGCAGCTGGTAACATTCTTCAACTGGGACTGTCTTCAGCTGGAACTTGGGCACCTCTGGGCTGGTGCCCCGAACTGGTAGCTTCAGCTGGTATTCTTCTTCAGCTGGAAATGGGCATTTCTGAATCGGTGTCTTCTTCAGTTCATAACTGTAAACTGATGGCATTTGGTACTCCAAACTCGATAGTACCTGTAACTTTTAGTTCATCTTGCTAATTAATCTAGTAAGCAAGCTACACACTCTCTATTCAACAACTCTTGTGGCTGGACTTTTTTTCTTTTCTTTTCTCTCTTTTCTTTTCTCAGCTCTTGGCTGATTTCTCTCCTTTTTTCTTCTTTTTGATTTATTTTTTGTCTTTTCTTTTCTTTTTTTTCTTTTTCATTCCTCTCATATATTGATCATTTTCAGGCTTTGATAACTCAATTTTTTTATATGATCATCCATAGTTTTCTGCTTGATTCTTGTTCAGTTCTTCAAGGATCTTTCCATATTTTGATATATTTTGACATCTCATCAAAATCCCAGTCAGGAAAACCCTTAATAGTTTTTCCTAACATATCTAGCTGAGATCGAGACCTTGGGTGGAGATCTGGATGCCGAGTCTCAGATAGACATCGTGTTTCACAGTCTGTCCCTGAACAGTTTAGTTTGAACTTAACATGATAAAGAATGATGTTACCTTATCTGAACTACTCATAGATCTTCAGGCGGCTAAGTTACTTCAGAAGGGAAATTCGGAGGCACACCTAGCTGAAAATATGACGTCTTCTTCTAGTGCTAAAAAGAAAATGAGGAACGCACCAAAGAAAGATACAGAGGGGGCACCTAAGGTGAAGAAGCCCAAGATAAAGATTTCTCCCGAGGAATTTAAGTCAAAGACAAAGTGCTTCAAGTGCAGCCAGCCAGGTCACTGGAATGCGGTGTGTCCGAACAAGAAGAAGAAGGGTATGTCCCACACTCTTGTTGTTGAAACATGTTTAGCAACTTATTCTATTCAGTCATGGGTAGTAGATACTGGAGCTACTAATCATGTTTGCATGTCTTTACAGGGGTTTCTGGTAAAAAGACAGCTGAGTGATGGGGAGATCATCGTCTACATGTGTAATACTTTGAAAGTGATGGTTGTTGCAGTGGGAGACATTACCTTATCTTTTAGTAGCAATAGGAGTTTAGTTTTAAAGAATTGTCTTTATGTGCCTGGTTTTAGGCGAAACCTTGTTTCGGTTTCTAAACTTTTTATGCATGGATATTCAGTTTCTTTTGATAACAAGGTTGTTATCTATAGTGGTAAATGTTTCATCTGTTTTGGCACATTGGCTGGACATCTTTATTTACTTAATCCCATGCTAAACACTACGTAAAAGCAATTACTGAATACATCGATCACAAACCCTAATAAAAGGAAAGAACCTTAGGAATTGAATCAAACCTATCTTTGACATCTAAGGCTCGGCTATATTAACCTTAAGAGGATACAAAGGCTAGTAAATGATGAACCTCTGTCTTCATTAGTCCTAGAATTGTTCCCTTTATGTGAATCCTGTTTGAAAGGGAAAATGACCAAGCGTCCTTTTAAATTAAAAGAAAATCGATCCGAAGGGCTATTAGATTTGATTCACTCTGACTTGTGTGGTCCTATGTCAGTTCAAGCTCGAGGAGGGTATGAGTATTTTATCACACTCATTGATGATCACTCAAGATATGGATATATCACTAATACAAAAAAGCATTAAGACAAGATAAGTCACACAACGGTTTTTAAATATTGTGTTGTCTTCATGCCTACTTAGACAAGGGTTTGTATAAAACCATTGTCTATGAGCCCATTTTTGGCTACAACGGTTGATAAATAACCGTTGATAAGAATTTAATTAAATAAAAAAAACAAATTAAACATGGTTTCAGAAATGAAAATAGACGGAAACCCTCTTCCCGCTTCTCTCACTACGCTGCTCTTCTTATCTTCCCCCATCTTCTTCTAAATCCGGCGCCTTCTTCTTTGAAAGCTTCTATATTTTCTTCAATTACTCTTAATCGAAATCAAAATGGAGAGTTAGATAAGATTTAAACCTAATTTTCACGCCACTTAATTCTCTAAGACAATCGCCAAATGCCGCAGAAAAATTGTGCCGAAAGTGTAAGCACTGGTGGAAGAAGAAAGCTTTTACTCAATTGACATCTTCGCCGTTCTCCCTGTCAAAGAAAACTAAGCTCAGGCGACCAGGTAATGAAAGTCGATCTTCTATTTCTTCATTCTTCTCTGAGTCTTCTTTGTTTCTTTGCGATATGAAAGGGGCAAGAAGACAAACTTATGAGTTCAATTTTCTTTTGATTTTGATTCATTTTATCCTACTATTTTTTTTTCATCATCAAACTTGTTGAAGCAAATAGGGTGTTGATGTTGCCTTCTTTTTCTATCTTCCGTTTTTGCCTTCAGAGGAGGATTTCTACATACCATATTACACATTGCAGTTGTTGACAGCCCTTCTAACAAATTCTTCATCTAGGTTACTTTCTTTTCTTTTCGTTCTAAAAAGAAATTGACCCTCTTAAGATAGTCTAAGTGTATGTTGTTGGAGATGCTCACAGGAAGCTATTCTAACAATTCCTCACGGCATTAGGAAGCTTGTGTATATGCTCATGGATCGTGAGGTATTTTGTTGTTATTGGATCAAAATTTATTTGATTTTTAGCATTCAAACTGATGTTTAATTTGCACATCCATCTGTGTATTTAAAGGTTATACACAATGAGGCTTTGTTGCTTCTTATACACTTGACTCGGGAAGTTGAGGTAAGATTTTTTCTATATATTTATATTCATAATATATACTGCTGCTGAAAGATTTTTTAATATAATTCATTCTCTCTTTTATCCTGATATTCATTGTGATATTTGACTTTTAGGAGATTCAAAAAATTCTAGTCTTTGAAGGTGCTTTTGAGAAGATTTTTAGCATCATAAATGAGGAAGGTGGTTCTAAAGGAGGCGTTGTTGTACATGTGTTCAACTATTGGATTTATTTCGCATGCTTTATACATTAGTAATTACTGATTATTTTTGTGGTTAAGTTTTTGGCACTCTAGTTGTTTTGATCTCTTTGCTTTCTCGTGGACCTGTTTTTTTTTTTTGGAAAAAAACATTTTACAAGAGAACATGTAATCACATTTTACAAAGAGAATTTGTATTCCTTTTGCTCTTCGTTCATTCTAACAGAATTGTCTGGAACTGTTAAAAAATCTTCTTAGGAATAATGCCTCAAATCAGGTTTGTGCACACTTCATTATTTAATATTTCTCAGACATTTCTAATAACAGCTACATGAATTTTCTTACTGTTTCTAAGGTAATTGATATATGGTATATAGGTATTGCTTAGGGAGATAATTGGCTTTGATCCGCTGATATCAATATTGAAGCTTAGAGGAAGCACATATAAATTCACACAGCAGAAGGTTAATTATATTCTTACTGCTAGTTGTCTTTTATTTTCTTTTATTAGTAAATGAATTAAGTGCTCATTCTAACTTTCTCATTCAATGAACTCATTGTCAGTAGACAATTAATCTACTCAGTGTATTAGATACTATAACCTTGTTGGTACATGCTGAGCTACAAACTGATCCTGGAAAAGACTCCAATGGGTTGACAAGTAGGACTATCTTGGTGCAGGTTTGAGTTAGATGTTTACATTCTCTCACTTAAAAGAATAAATCTTGGAAATATTCTACAATATTATTTTGCATTAGTCTCGTTAATAATTTTTTGGTAATTTTAGAAAAAGGTGTTGGGCCATCTTTTAATGCTTGGAGTTGAGAGTCAATTGGCTCCTATTGCTCTTCGTTGTATGGTGAGATAGTTGTTACATAATAATGTTTATTTCTGGTACTCTGAGTTTATCCTTGTATCTGCTGCTTTGCCATTCTCTCTGCCTAGTGCTATTAAAAAGAGAGATTTTACTTTATAGTTGTAGATGTGGAAGCTTCTCTTTAAATGTCTTCCTTTTTTCTTTAAAAAAATATATTTCCAGCTTCACTATGAGCCATAAGGGTTCATTAAAACCATATGTGTGTTTGGAGTTCGTACTGCACTGAAAAACAAGATCAACTGTTTGAACTAAGCAACATTTTAGGGCTTAAAATATGGTCTTTTGGCAAGGTGGTCAACTGTATGATATCTGAGACTGCCTTTATGATTACACAAACCAGAAAGAATTAGAGAGTGCATATTAGTTCTCAATATGATTGTAAAATACAGATCTGTTTATATGTGTTCTACTGAAACGTGTCCCTTCTAATGTAATTATTGGTTAATCTCATTCAACTCTCTTATAACTGCTCACGAAGGTGCGTGTGCTTTGTGTATGAATGATGGTGGATAATAACCATATGATGGTAATAGGTGTATCATGCTGAATTTTCTCATACTTTTTCCAAATCATATATGAGTTTATATAGAGCTCTTTCTAGCAGTCTGAGTCCTCTATTTTGCATGCTTGTTTATATGGTTCTCACTTTTCGAACATGAATCTTAGCAACATAATTTTTATCCTGAGGTGATTGATCTTCATATGGAGGCATTGTAGTCATCTTTTATATTTAGATCCTCAGTACTACTTCTTATAAACTTCATAATTAAGGAGAAGTTTTGTCTGTTCCATTAGGTTGTAGACCTTGATCTACTAGTGGAGCATGTTGATAGTGCAAACTAAAAAGGACATGCCTATATCTTACCATTTTAGTGGAGTAAATTTCTGATGCCTGTTCAAGTAGAACCACAACTAGTTGGGGAACTGTATTGATATGGTTCATTGTGTCTTGTATAATTTTTTTTTTCATTTTTTCTTGCCCTATTGCTTGTATGAGTGGTTAAAAAACAATGATTTTGACAAATGGGAATATTATCGTAGTTGAAGCATACTTAGTTCACCTTAGTTCATTGGTGAAGAAACTACTGCTGTTTGTGGCATTGTAGAATTGACTGACGAACCAACTTGGATTGTTGATCCTATTGATGGAACTACTAATTTTGTTCACAGGCTAGTATCTCACTATCTTACTCCTTTTTAGTTATTTAGTAAAGTTTTAACAAAAATACTAAGCTGATGAGTTGTAAATCTGATGCTTTGCAGGTATCCATTTGTGTGTGTATCTATTGGATTGACAATTGGATAGATCCCAACAGTTGGTGTAATCTATAATCCAATTATGGATGAGGTAGGATTCTACCACTTCCCCGTATTATTATTTAATAAGATTTAGAATGATGATTTTTTGCAATTATGTATAAGATCATTTTGCAAGGTATTTTTATTTAGATTTAGAATGATGATTTTTTAATTGCAATATTGATGTTTAAATGTTTTATGGCGGGATTAAACTTGTATCAACTTTGATTGATTTAGAACGTCGGTGTTTGACATGGAATCAATGCAGGTATTCAATATTGATGACCATATAGAGGATTGCATGTTTTATTTAATTGAACATTAGATGTGATTTTTTTTGCTTCGTATTTAGAGACTATTGAAATTTGCATAAATTTGTATCAAGATATTGTATTTTGGATGAATTTGTATCAATATATTGTATTTTGGAAGATTGATTAATTAGCATGTTTGGATATTTATCAATGTAGTGTGTTATTTATCATAGATTTACAGGTTTTACATAGCAACAAATAAAATTGTGTAATTTTAAAATTAAAAAAAAAATCACACGTAAAATTTACAACGGTTTTAAAAATAACGTTGTGAAATTACAACGGTTTTCTAAAACACCGTTGTGAAATTACAACGGTTTTGTAAACACCCGTTGTAAGATTACAACGGTTTCATAAAAAACTGTTGTGAAATTACAACGGTTTTTAACAACACCGTTGCAATTTCACAACTGTTTTAAAAAAACTGTTGTGATCCCAGTTGATAGACAACAGAGAAACATAATATAGACAACGGTTTTGAAACCGTTGTAAAATTACAACGGTTTTGAAACCATTGCCTATGTGTGTGCAAAATTTACAACACCCAAATTTACAATGGTTTCAAAATGAGCTAGACAACTGTTAAAAACCGTTGTCTTAATAGATTTTTGTAGTAGTGTATCTACCTATTACGTCGCAAGTCCAAATGCTTTGATAAATTAAATAAATTTAGGACGGAAGAGGAGAATCGTACAGGTAGAAGTAACAAGTCATTGCATTCTGATCGCGAGGGTGAGTGCCTCTCAAGTAAATTTAGGGACTACTTAGCAGAGAATGTGATTACATCCCAGTTAACTGCACTGGGAATGCCACAGCATAATGGCGTGGCGGAGAGAAGGAATAGAACCTTATTGGAGATGGGTAGATTGATGATGAGTTATTCGGAGTTTCCTATTTCGTTCTCGGGATATGCACTTGAAACAACAACCTACATTCTTAACTTGGTTCCATCAAAATCAGTTCCTCTAGGCCCACAGAACTTTGGACTAGACGAAAGCCCAGTTTAGGACATGTTCGGATTTGGGGTAGCCCAACACACGTGCTGGACAAGGAAGTTGATTAGCTGGTGCCTCGTACTGATGTGAGATTGTTTGTTGGATATCATAAGGGAATGAAAGGTGGCCTATTTTATAGTCCTAAGGATCAGAAGATCATTATTAGCACCAATGCTTGATTCTCAGAAGAAGACTATGTCATAAACCACAAACTAAGGAGTGAAATCATCCTTGAGGAGCTAAGAGGAAAATGATCAAATCCTACACCAGTAGTACAAGAAGAGGTACCACAAGACACTGCACAACATGTTACAGATACACGAGAACTGCGTCATGGAAGTGGGAGGATTGTATGCCAACCTGACAGATTCATTGGTTTGGGTGAATCTTCGGATTTTCCTGAAGAACTGAATGAATTGGATCTCAAGACCTACGATGAAGTGATGTAAGATAAAGATACAAATTCTTGGAAATCTGCAATGAAATTTGAGATTAGATCTATGGATCGCAATCAAGTCTGGGAGCTTGTAGAACCACAAGATGGGGTAAAACCCATTGGGTGTAAGTGGGTCTATAAACGTAAGAGAGGACCTGACGGGAAGGTTAAAACCTTCAAGGCAAAACTTGTGGCGAAAGCGTACGCTCAGAAAGAAGGGATCGATTATGAGAAAACCTTTTCACCAGTAGCCATGCTTAAGTCAATCCGGATTCTCTTATCTATTGCCGCTTATTTGGATTATGAGCTTTAGTAGATGGATGTCAAGACAACTTTCCTGAATGGAAATCTTGAGGAAAACATCAACAAGAAGCAACCAGAGGATTTCATTGCTAAAAGCCAGGAGCACTTAGTGTGCAAGCTTAAGAGATCCATTTATGCACTTAAGCAGGCATCAAGGTCTTGGAACATCCATTTTGACGAGGTTATCCGGTCATGTAGATTAGTGCAAAGTCCGGATGGGAGTTGTCTGTATAAGAAATGTAACGGCAACGTGATGGTTTTCCTCGTACTATATGTTGATGATATCTTGCTTATTGGAAACAATAAGAAGGCATTATCAAACATAAGAGTGTGGTTGTCCAAGCAGTTTAATATGAAGGATCTGGGAGAAGCCGGACACATCCTTGGTATTAAGATCATCGAGATCATCAGAAAAGGATGTTCTGTCCATCTCAGGCAAACTATATCGATACGGTGCTAGCTAGGTTTAGCATGCAAAATTCCAAGAAAGTTTTATACCTTTTAGGCATGGAATTCATCTATCCAAGACAATTTGTCCCCAAACACAGTCTGAGATAGATGAGATGAAGAAGGTCCCATATGGAACAGCACATATTTCCAATAATTGTTTAATTAAAATGTTTATCTTGGATTGTCTGAATTATTAGGATTTTGTTAATTTTTAAATTATTCGCAATGTTTGAGTTATGATATAGTCTAAGTTGCACCCCAAGATATATATGTTCAATTTCATCTAGTAAATTAAGATTTATTTAATTAAAATCATATAGGAAATAAAGTTGCATGAATTTATTCCTATATTTCATCAATTTAGAATAGAGGTGTGTGAGTATATGTTAAAACATATAAATTCATACAGTATGTTAAAAATGTTATATTTTTTTAATTTTTATTCCCAAATACATGTTACATATTTAAGATGTAATTTGTTTTAGAAAGTTATTTATTTTGTTCAAAAAGAAAAAAAAACATATTTATCTTCTAAAGATTTATTTTTATATCAAATCTTGATTTTCGCTCACTTTGATTAAAGCAATGAGTTTTTATTTATTTATTTATTATTATATGGTTTTAATTTATCCAAAATAAGGTTTGGAAAAAAAAAAGAAATCATAACCCTAATCTCCTACTATAAATACAAAGAATGAGATTTTAACCTAGTTGTTTTACAAGAATTTTCAACGCCTCATTACCAAGGTATCAATTCTCTGCCATAGCTTTATTTGATTTTCTAGTTGTGGATTTCGAAAGTTATTAAAGTAGATTAAAATTCTTGTTTTTATTTTTTATGCATGAGTAGGAGGCTTGTGAAATTGTTTTCTTTCCACTCCAACAATTGCTCAAGGTAAACTATTTTATTTTCATTTTTGATCATTAGATTTCATTTCTGTTGTGCTGTAGGATTAGACAAATAAAATGTTTACATTTTTTTATGATTTCTGCGGAAGATTATCAATAAGCATCCAAATTTTCATCATGTTCACACACACACACACACACATATATATATATATATTTGTTTATTTAGCTTTATAAAATATTATTTTAGGTGTTAAATAAATTGGAGAGTTTTAATTAATTAGCTAGTTATCCTAATTGGAAAATAAAAGGGATCTGGCTATTTATCTTTAAAATGCGAAAACATTAGAAAAATGTTAATGATCAGATTCTTTTCGAAATTTAGATTTTATAAATTATTATTTCAGTATATATGAATTGAAGCTGGCGTGAATGAAAATGGATTTGAGTACCTTTTCATTTTGATTTCAAGGTTATCTTTATAAAAAAAAGATTTTATTTGAGCTTAATTAAATCTGTGATTTTAAATAGTTATCCGAATTGGACAAACTATCAGTTTTCCTATTTCTAAGAATTCGAAAACAAAATATATTAGATGATGGTTGACTGTCATATTCTCTTTTTTGACTCGAAGTTCATTGGTTCATTTAAGGTGTGGGATTCATTTATTTTATGCCGTTAATTTATATTTTTGACCATTTTAATATCACGTGTTTCCCGTATATCATGTTACTATCAATGAGCCCTTGGACTATATGTTCATTCATTTGGCTCTCATTATTTGTGCACAAATGTCAATGTCGCTATGCGATTCACTTAGTACTAATGTACTATCATTATTCGGTACTAAGGTACTATCAATGTTTAGTATCAGTGATATGTGTTCTACTGTTTTATTAACTTGGGTAAATCTTTGCATAAATATCTCACACTGAGTATATTTTATATATGCTCACCCCTCATTAACATTTTCAGGTAACTGATTTCGTGGCGTGTGGAAGATCGAATGACGAGTCAAGCTTGATTTGCATATCTTCCGCTTATCATTATCAAATTTCTTTAAAATTATTATTTAAAAGTTGGTATTTCCAGGATCCTGTTATTTTTTTTAGACATTTATATATGCTATTGTCTTTTACTTTCTAGAACTTATGGTGAATTTTTCAATTTAACATATTCTAGTTGCACTGCTATTCTAATTAATCAAGTATCATTTTATTTTATTAAATTCATGTTTATTTTAAACTTAAATGTTTTAACTGATTAGGATCTTATTTAATTTAAATAAGAAAAAAAATGATTGACTCACATTTCCGCATCAATTATAATCATTAAAAATCAGTTTAACACTTTAAGAAATTTTGGGTGTTACAGTGTGGTATCAGAGTGGATCTACTTTCCTGTAGACTCCGTGAATCATTCATGCATTTAAATTCATTTCATGAGTCATTCGATCACAACACGCTCCAATATCAAGGTATAAAGTTTCATTTTCAGTTCAGTGAGTATATGATTTATTGGTTGTTATTGTGAGATTGTTACGTTTCAGTTATTTAAACTCATGAGATGATAAAATGTTTTATTTATTGAACTTAGTCCTCGAATTTAGAAATAACCTAGAAATCCTTCTAAACCTTCTCTATCATTTCTATAGGACGATGGTGAGAAATACGAGAGCACATGCCAACAACGCTAATGGTAACAACAACAACCCCGAGAATAATGGTCTTAATGATGGAGAGAACTTGATGTACCAATTTCTCGGTGCTATCAAAGGATTTGTGCAACAATTTAATGAGCAACCTGATGCATCAGACCAATATGTGCGTCCTACGAGTTAAGTTTTCGAACAATTTCGGCGTTACACGCCTCCCCGATTCAATGGTCGGGATGGACCACAAGCTGCTGAGGATTGGCTGGAAGAGTTAGACCGGATTTTCACACACATTGACTGCACTAATGAACAAAAGGTGGCATGTGCAGTGTTCCAGCTTACTGCCGATGCTAGCCGTTGGTGGAAACACTTTGTGAGTACCTTAAGTGAGGGAAAAAAAGATCAGTTGTCGTGGGAGATATTTCAAGAAGTGGTATTGGACAAGTATTTCACCACTGCCTTCAAAGAAAAGAAAGAGACTAAATTCTTTGATCTTAAGCAAGGTAACATGACAATTGAAGAGTACGAGAGAAAGTTTAATCAGTTGTCAAGGTATGCTCCTCATTTAGTAGACAGTGAAGAGAAATGGATTGCAAAATTGAAAAGGGGTCTGAGAGCTGAGATCAAGGGGATCTTGGCTGCTCAAGTGATTAAAGATTTCAGTAACCTAGTGAAACGGGCTAGAGATGCAGCCATGAGCCTTGACACAGATAAGCCAGCTCAAAAGAAAGTTGATAACTCCAGAAAAAGAAGGTGGGATAATCAAGAAAGGAATCGGGGAAACTTTCCTCCTAAGAAAGGAAGGTTTAAGACGAGAGCTAATGCTAGACCATCGGGAATGAAACCCCAATGCTCAAATTATGGGAAAAACCATGGTGGTCCCTATTGTCAGGGAATGGGAGAGTGCTATTACTGCCATGAGCCAGGTCATTATGCAAATTTTTATCCCAAGAAGAGAAACAATGTGTCAGTTGGAAGAGGACATGGAGAACCTGAGAAAAGAGAAAAAGGACCTGAGAGAAGAGGTAATGCTCGATTCTTTACTTTAGCTCATCAGAATACAGCAGCGAAGGACAATGACATAATGACTGGTATGTTACCTATTTTTGAAATGCCTGCTATTGTACTATTTGATTCTGGAGCATCCCATTTCATATCTTCTAAGTTATGCCATATGAAAGGAATTGAATCTGAAGTAGAGAACTTAGCCTTAAACATAAGTATCCCTTCAGGCGAGTACATAGTGACTAATAGGAGGTAGAGAACTTGAGGCTGACCTATATGAGATAGATATACATGACTTTGATGTGATATTGGGAATGGACTGGTTAAGTCGGAATCATGCAACGATCAAGTATTATGAAAGAGAGGTTGTTATTCAAAATCCAGGAGAGGAAGAGTTCTTATTTTATGGTGCAAGAATTGGAAGATCACCAGTGATGATATCTGCTATGAAGGCAATGAGATTGCTGAAGAAGGGTACCTGTCAGGGCTATTTAGTTAATATAGTCAGCGTAGAAGATCAGGGATCGCCAATTGAAGGAGTATCAATTGTCAATGAGTTTGCAGATGTATTTCCAGAAGAATTGCCTGGATTACCACCAAATAGGCAAGTGGAATTCACTATCGACCTGGTACCGGGTTCCGCTCTAGTTTCTAAAGCTCCATATAGAATGACCCCTTAAGAATTGTAAGAGATGAAATTGCAAATACAAGAGCTCTTAGATCAATGATATATTCTTCTAAGTGTATGACCTTGGGGAGCACCTATTTTATTTGTTAAAAAGAAGGATGGATCGATGCATATGTGTATTGATTATCGTGAATTGAATAGACTCACAATCAAAAACAAGTATCCGTTACCTAGAATTGAGGATCTTTTTGATCAGTTAAAAGGAGCGGGGCTCTTTTCGAAGATAGATCTAAGATCGGGCTATCATCAATTAAAGGTGAGAGGAAATGACATACCAAAGACGACATTGAGAACCAGATACGGTCACTATGAGTTTGTGCTCATGCCATTCGGATTGACTAATGCTCCAGCAACGTTTATGGATCTGATGAACCGGGTCTTCCACCCATTCTTGGGGTTTTCCACCCATTCTTGGATAAGTTTGTCATTGTCTTTATAGACGATATCCTGGTTTACTTAAAGGATGAGAAGGAACATGAGGGGTATTTACAAACTGTATTAGAAACTTTGAGAAATGAAAAGTTATATGCAAAGTTCAAGAAATGTGAATTCTGGTTAGACCGAGTAGCTTTTCTAGGTCATGTAGTAACGGCTCAAGGGATTGAAGTGGACCCGACTAAGGTTGAAGCCGTAAGTAATTGGAAAGCTCCCATAAATGCTGGTGAAGTGAGAATTTTCTTAGGACTTGCTGGATATTATCGAAGATTTATCAAGGATTTTTCTGAGATAGTTGGTCCGATGACACAATTGACAAGGAAAGGGATAGAGTTTAAATGGACTGAGAATTGTGAGCAAAGTTTCCAAGAGCTAGAGCGGAGATTGACAATAGCCCCAATGTTAACTATTCCTGATGATTCCAATGAGTTCATTATCTACACCGATGCGTCAAAGTAAGGATTGGGGTGTGTGTTGATGCAAAAAGGAAAGGTTATTGCTTACACGTTAAGACAGCTAAAGACACAGGAGCACAACTACCCCACACATGATTTAGAGTTGGCAGCAGTGGTACATGCTCTTAAGATTTGGAGGCATTACCTCTATGGAGCTAAGTGTGAGATTTTCACTGATCATAAGAGTTTGAAGTACTTCTTCACACAAAAAGAGCTCAATATGAGACAAAGAAGGTGGTTAAAGCTCGTAAAGGATTATGATTTCTCAATTCAGTATCACCCAGGAAAGGTGAATGTTGTAGCCGATGCCCTTAGTAGAAAAGGTGATAGACAATCAACGTCAAAGCTGACTCAACAAGATTCATTAATTAAAGATTTTGAAAGATTGAGTCTAGAAATGGTGATACCGGGTACAACAAAGGCCTTTTTAGCAGCACTAGTAATTAAGCCCACTTTAAGAGAACGGATCAAAAAGGCCCAAGAGAGCAATGAGTTTTCACAAAAGATAAAAACTCAATGAGTCGGGGGAAGTTTGAAGGGCTTTGCATTAGATGGGGATGGTGCTCTCATGATTGGTGGAAGAATTTGTGTGCCTAAGGACAAAGAGTTGATAAGGGAAATCTTAGATGAAGCACATTGTACATCATATGCGGCACATCCAGGAAGTACCAAAATGTATTAAGATCTTCGAAAGACATTTTGGTTGAGAGGAATGAAAAGATCAGTTGCTAAGTATGTGAGTAGATGCTTGAGATGCCAACAAGTGAAGGCTAAACACCAAAGACCCTCTGGATTGTTTAATTCATTAGATATACTAGAGTGGAAGTGGGAACACATCACAATGAATTTTGTTGTAAGGCTCCCTAAAACAATGTGGGGACTCGATACAGTTTGGGTAATTGTTGACCGGCTTACAAAGTCTACTCATTTTCTCCCGGTCAAGATGACATATACATTGGATAAGTTTGCACGACTGTATGTTAGTGAGATTGTTAGACTACATGGTGTGCCAGTTTCAATTGTATCTAATAGAGATCCGAGGTTTACCTCTAATTTTTTGAAGAGTTTACACGTGGCTATGGGAACAAAGTTAAAGTTTTTGACTGCTTATCACCCTCAAACTGACGGATAGTCAGAAAGAACTATCCAAATTCTCGAGGATATGTTGAGAACATGTGTCTTGGATATTGGAGGAAATTGGGAGACACATTTTCCTCTAGTTGAGTTTGCTTACAACAATAGCTTTCAGTCAACTATTGGGATGGCACCATATGCAGAGCTTTATGGAAGGAAGTGTAGGTCACCTTTATATTGGGAAGAGGTTGGTGAAAGGAAAATTTTGGGTCCTGAAATTGTTGAGAAGACGGTAGAAGTCATTGCAAAAATAAGAGAAAGGATCAAGACAGCTCAAGACAGACAGAAATTGTATGCTGACCGAAAAAGAAAAGATCTACATTTTGAAGTAAATGATAAAGTTTTTCATAAAGTGGCTCCAATGAAGGGAGTTTTGAGATTTGGGAAGAAAGGAAAGTTGAGACCATGATTTATTGGGCCGTTCGAAATTCTAGAACGCATTGGAGATGCAGCTTACCGTTTGGCATTGTCTCCTGAGTTATCTGCGGTGCATAAGGTGTTTCACGTGTCGATGCTACGGAAGTACCTACATGATCCCAGTCATGTTGTACATCACGAGAACTTACAAATCAGTATCAGTAAAGATCTTACCTATGAAGAGGAACCAAGTGTAGTGTTAGATCGTAAGGTTCACGTACTAAGAGGATGAGAAATACCATTAGTCAAGATCCAGTGGACTAGGCATGGACCTGACGAAGCTACTTGGGAGCGTGAGGACAAGATTCCAGCTCGTTATCCTAACTTAGACCCAAGTAAGTTTAATTTCGAGGACGAAATTTCGTTTTAGTGGGTAGGGTTGTAACTGCCAATATTTCCAATAACTGTTTAATTAAAATGTTTAACTTGGATTGTCTAAATTATTAGGATTTTGTTAATTTTTAAATTATTCACAATGTTCGAGTTATGATATAGTCTAAGTCGCACCCCTAGATATATATGTTCAATTTCATCTAGTAAATTAAGATATATTTAATTAAAATCATATAGGAACTAAAGTTGCATGAATTTATTCCTATATTTCATCAATTTAGAATAGAGGTGTGTGAGTATATGTTAAAACATATAAATTCATACAATATTTTAAAAATGTTATATTTTTTTAATTTTTATTCCCAAATTGTAACGACCCATTTTTCAAAATTATTATTTATAAATATAGAATTTTTAGTCTTATCGTTATAATAATATCAGTTATACAGTTTATGTTTTTAGTCGCGTCGCCAGCAGAGAAAATTTAAATTTTAATATTTAATGACTGATAATTAAATAAAATATTGAATAAGATATTAAATCCATAAATCCTTATGGAAATAAATAAATTATGATACAATAATTATTCTAAAATAGAAACTGAATAATAATAATAATAATAATAATAATAATAATAATAATAATAATAATAATAATAATAATAATAATAATAATAATAATAATAATAATAAATAGTTAATTCTCCCTCAATCTCACGTTCAGTTCAACTGCACAGAACAGTTTCTACCTTTTACAAAGGTTTTCATTTCAAATCAACTGAATTCATTCAAACCATCTAAATATTCTGATAACCATCCTCTGAAGCAACAATGAAGTATCTCTATATTCACATCAAATATTCCAATTCAAAGCCACATTTCTATATTTGAATCAAGATGAAGAGTCCATCAATTCGTTCAAAAAGCAATTCAAAATAAGAATTGGAATTTAAGTTTCAAGTCAAAAATCCAAGTCAGGTATTCACTCGAACCAAGTTTTCATATAATTTCTGGATATTATCCTTGTCCAAACATTCATTTCTTCTTCCCTTCTTCTACCGCACAGAAATTTGGAAACACTCTAATTTAATCAGCAAGGAATTTCAGTCACTTTGATAACTGGTAAGGCTTCAAACTCCAACAACAATCTGTATCAAATCACTAAATTTTACTTCTCAATTTCTATGAATAATAAAATAAAAATGTCAATTTTAATAATAAATAGAAATATGTGTGTATCGTATTACCTGTAGAATCTCTGTTTTTCTCCGTCAACCAACCTAGGAAATAAATCTTCAATTTCATTGAAACTGATACCAGATCTTCTAATTTAGGATAATCCCTGTGTTTTCTTTTGAATAATTCATCACCCCATTAGTCGATACTCATCTGCAACTCAACATTAATGAGAGCTCCAATTCTCTATTCTCGCATTCCTACCGATATTTAGGTGGTTAATGGAATATTTTGATATTTGAGAATGTGGTTTGGGAAGAAATCAATAGAGATTGATGTAGGAAGGAAAAGAAAATAATTAAGAGATCGAGAGAAATAGCAGACGAAGATGACTGAGATGAGATTCAGAGGAGATAAAGAGAGAGAGAGAGAGAGAGAGAGAGATACGGTCTATTAGGGATTTAAGAAAAAGAGTATTGGTATTGGGAATTCTATTCTTGACATTTAATATTTGTTTAGGTTAAATACGTGCACCAATTCCTAGGCTATTAATAATCTGCCTCCAATCTACATGACCTTTAATTTGTTTTTAAATGATAAAACTATTATGTTCCAATAAACATTAAAGTCACGAAAATTAGAAAGAAGAATAATTAAATAAATTCTATATCCAACCATATCAAATAAATTCAATTATAACTAACATATTCACATAATTTATTTTTTATAGAAACGTAAAGCTTAAGAACTTTAAGACTTTAATCTTTTAATAGAATTAAGTATTTTATATTTTAATAACATTAATTATTTAATATAATTAATTATACTCTCTGCTAGGTGAAGGTGAATTACTTCCTGCAAATCTTTAATATCTTGCATTGAAAAGTCGAGTCAAAGATCTTCAAAGTAAAGGTGGGGAATTTTATACGCACGTGATATTTATTATCCACTATATATTATGCTTGTAATTTATTGTTCGACTGAATGTTTATGTGAAAGTGAAAGTTAAAGTATGCCAGGGACCGTTCATAGGTCCGGGACCGTAAAAGTTGTCCTTGGGTCGCCCACCGTGCATGCGTATATGCATATACTTGTTCAGAGACCGTTTATAGGTCTGAGGCCGTGATAGTTGCCTTTGGGCTGACTCCCCACTGTTCAAACCATTATAATTACAGTGACAGTTGACATAGCCTGAATGTCTGAATATGAGTTACTCGTTTAATATGTTTTGGATAATGCGTATTCTCCACTGAGTGTATTTGTTATACTCATCCCTATATTATAACATTTTAGATTGAGGAGTTCGGTGATGGCTGTGAGGAGATGGATGATAGTTAAGTTTTTATTTAAATATTTAAGTTACTAAACTCATTTGACTACTAAACTTTAGTTGATATTTTAGTTGGACTATGTGATTCTAATTTTAAATATGCTTAGATGTTTAAACTTATTAAAAACGCTTCCGCACTATGTTATATGAATTATATATTATGTAAGTTTCTTAAATAGAAGTTTATTTATGTATTATTATGATTTTATAGTATTAGTTTTATTCCATATTTGAGAAGATGTTTTAAATTCTCTTTCATGCATTATTTTATATGTTAGTTTTTATAAAATAAATAGCATTCTAGGTTTATAAAATTAGGGTGTTACATAATGGTATCAGAGCAGGTCTACGTTTCTGTAAACTTGTAAAATTATAAATTTTATTTAAATTTCTGTAGACTTTTAAAATTATAAATTATTTATTTATTTGGAAAATAAAATTTTTAAGTCAAATATTTGAGTTAAATGTATGAAATTTATATTTAATGTAAAATATTTTAACGAAGCATCCTCTCCGCCACGCCTCACCGACTCCAAGTTAAAAAGTATTTTTATATTTTATTATTGAAAGTTGAAAGTTTAATTATAAATACGTTGAATAATGTTTTGACTGCATCTATATGAAGTTTATTGAATTATTATAAAGTTGAAGTTCATGTTTATGCAAACTATATGTTGATGCAGTTATTCATTATAAATGGTATTCTTGTACAATGCACAGTTTATTTACTTAAAGTATATGTATTGATGTTATTATTAGAGTAATGTCTTTTAAAAAAAAAATAGTTCTCAAAATTAGATGCTTGCTTAGAATCCCTTTACTAAGTAGAAGAAATTATTTATTGCCTTAGGATAAGATGATTCGTGGACGTGGACGTCGAGGAAGACCAGTAAGGAATGTCAATCAAAGAGATGACTCGAACACCGAAGTCCGAAGTTGAGGATAATGTCAGTCGGAATGTGTTCACTGACGATAATACTGGGCATAATACCAATGCATCTGCAACTCAAGAACAACGTAATGAAGCTCCTAATCAGAATATGAATGCGCAGTTGTTTCAAGATTTCATGAATTTTCTTCAGACGACAGCTGTTCAAAACCGTCCAAATCAGAATAACAATATCAGTATGGCAGTGGAGCAGTTTCGTCGTTATCGACCACCAACACTGAAAGGTCGAGAAGGACCATTGGCTACTGAAGAATGGTTAAGGGAACTTGAGAGAATTTTTGTGCATATCCAGTGCACAGATGAGCAAAGAGTGTCGTGCGCTGTATTTCAACTTGCTGAAGATGCTGGACATTGGTGGGAGTCTGTCTCACGTAGTATGACTGAAGAGGAGCTTAACAGCTTGACGTGGGAACAGTTCAAGGAGATGATAATAGAGCAGTATTTTCCACAGTCATTTCGGGATGAGAAGGAAAATGAGTTCCTTAACTTAAAGCAAGGAACTATGACTGTTGTGGACTATGAAAGGAAATTCAATCAGCTCTCTCGATATGCAACTCACTTGATTAACACTGAAGTCAAGAAAGCAAGAAGGTTTGAAATGGGATTACGCTCAGAAATTAGTGGAATACTAGCTGGTACTGACATTACTACTTATGGTAATGTGGTTCGACGTGCTCTAGCTATATCATCTCGTTTGAATTTGGGAAACTCAACACAGAAGACTGTTGACACTTCAAATAAGAGAAAGTGGGAGCCGCCAAATAGGCCAACTGGTCAGTCTCAGTTTAAGAAAGGAGGAAATGAAGGAAATGGTAGTCCTAGTGTACCGCAAAGAAAGCCACAATGTAAGGTTTGTGGAAAATTTCATTTCAAAGAATGCTTGTTGGGAAAAGGAGTGTGTTTCACTTGTGAAAAACCGGGACATGATGCAAATGATTGCCCAACCCGTAAGAAAAGAGAGACTGAAAGGAAAGGAAATGCACGTTTCTTTACGATGACTGAGAAGAATGAAGAAGAGAACCCTGAGGCTATGACAGGTATGGTGAACATCTCTGATATACCTGCATATGTTCTTTTTGATTCTGGTGCTACACATTCATTCATATCTGCAAAATTTTATTCAAGAATTGGCGTTGTTTGTGATAGAATAGATGATGCACTAGAGATTAGTATTCCCTCAGGAAAGACACTTAGAACTAATCGTATGGCTAAGAATGTAAAGCTGGACATTAGTGGAAAGAACATAGATGCTGATTTGTATCTCCTAGAGATGAAAGACTTTGATGTAATTCTAGGAATGGACTGGCTTAGTAAGAATTATGCTACGATTAAGTGTCGAGAAAGAGAAGTGATTTTCCAAAGACCTGGAGAAGAGCCATTTTCATTTTACGGAGCAAGGATAAGATCAATGCCTCAAGTTGTATCTGCTATGAAGGCGATGAGAATGTTGAAGAAAGGAAATTGCGAAGGCTATTTAGTTAGCTTGATAAACACTCCACCAGCTGAGTCGAAAATTGATGATGTGCCAATTGTACAAGAGTTTCCTGATGTATTTCCAGATGATTTACCTGGGATTGCACCAGATCGAGAAGTGGAATTCACGATAGATTTGTTACCTGGATCAGCTCCGATATCAAAGGCTCCATATAGAATGGCACCAAAAGAACTTCAAGAATTGAAGGTGCAATTGCAAGAGCTTTTGGATAAAGGTTTCATTCAACCAAGTGTCTCACCTTGGGGAGCACCGGTTCTTTTTGTGAAAAAGAAAGATGGAACCATGAGAATGTGCATAGATTATCGAGAGTTGAACCGATTGACGATCAAGAACAAGTATCCACTTCCAAGAATAGAAGACTTGTTTGATCAATTGAAAGGCACAAGTGTGTTCTCAAAGATCGATTTAAGGTCAGGTTACCATCAATTGAAGGTTAAGGAAGGGGATAGATCAAAAACTGCATTCAGAACTCGTTATGGACATTATGAGTTCATAGTGATGCCTTTTGGGTTATCAAATGCGCCAGCAGTTTTCATGGATTTGATGAATCGAGTGTTTCATCCATATTTAGATCAATTTGTTATTGTCTTCATTGATGATATTTTGATCTATTCAAAAGACAAAAAGCAACATGAAGAACATTTGAGAATTGTCTTGGAAACACTTAGAAAAGAGAAACTCTATGCAAAGTTCAAGAAATGTGAGTTTTGGATGGATCGAGTTGTCTTCTTGGGACACGTAGTTACTGCACAAGGGATAGAAGTGGATCCTGCTAAAGTTGAAGCAGTAACAAACTGGAGTAGATCGGTGAATGTGAGTGAAGTAAGAAGTTTTTTGGGATTAGCCGGTTATTATCGAAGGTTTATTGAAGGATTCTCAAAGATTTCTGGACCAATGACACAATTGACTAGAAAGGGAGTGAAGTTTGAATGGTCTGATAAGTGTGAAAATAGCTTTCAAGAATTGAAGCATCGATTAATTTCAGCACCAGTTCTAGTTGTTCCTGATGGTTCGGAAGATTTTGTTGTCTACAGTGATGCATCGAAACTTGGACTTGGTTGCGTTTTGATGCAACGTGGTAAGGTGATTGCCTATGCCTCTCAGCAATTGAAGATACATGAGCTAAACTACCCTACACATGACTTGGAATTAGCTGCTGTAGTTCATGCTCTGAAGATATGGAGACACTACCTTTATGGTGGTAAGTGTGATATCTATACCGACCATAAGAGCTTAAAGTACTTCTTCACCCAGAAGGAGTTGAATATGAGGCAAAGAAGATGGTTAGAATTGGTAAAAGACTATGATTGTACCATTCATTACCATCCGGGAAAGGCAAATGTTGTTGCAGACGCTTTAAGTCGGAAGAATAATGGTCAGTTAGCAGCCTTACCCATAAGTCAAGAGCAATTAATTGAAGATTTGGCCAAACTAAGGATTGAGATAGTGGTTCCACCAAGTAGCACAACAGCGGTGTTGGCAACATTAGTGGTCAAACCTATTTTGAGAGAGAGGATAAAGCAAACTCAAATAAGTGATAAGTTCTTGGAAAAGATGAGGAGTAGAGTTCATGTTGGAGATATCAAAGGGTTTGCTTTAACTGATGATGGTACCTTAGTGTTTGAAGGATGATTATGCGTGCCAAAAGATGAAAATTTGAGACGAGAAATTCTTGATGAAGCTCATTGTACACCTTACACGGTACATCCGGGAAGTACAAAGATGTACCAAGATCTGCGAAAAATATATTGGTGGAGAAATATGAAAGGATCTGTTATAAGTTTCATGGAAAGGTGTATAACTTGTCAACAAATTAAGGCAGAACACCAACGCCCATCTGGACTACTTAATCCATTGGAAATACCGGAATGGACGTGGGAAAAGATAACAATGGATTTTGTATATGGACTTCCAAGGTCACGTAGAGGAAATGATGGAATATGGGTTATAGTTGATCGGTTGACAAAGAGTGCTCATTTCTTACCTGTTAAGAGAACTACTACACTAGAACAACATGCACAACTTTATATCAAGGAGATAGTACGGTTGCATGGAGTTCCTGTGTCAATTGTATCTGACAGAGATTCTAAGTTCACATCGAACTTTTGGAAAAGTTTACAATCAGCTATGGGTACAAGATTAAACTTCAGCACTGCCTATCACCCTCAGTCTGATGGTCAGTCAGAGAGAACGATCCAAACATTAGAAGACATGTTGAGATCTTGTGTTTTGGATTTTGAAGGAAATTGGGAGAGATACCTACCCTTGGTTGAGTTCGCTTACAATAACAGTTTTCACTCTACCATTGGTATGGCGCCATATGAAGCTCTCTATGGACGAAAGTGTAGGTCCCCTGTACATTGGGATGAAGTTGGTGAAAGAAAAATATTGGGACCGGAACTTGTTGAACAAACTGTTGGAGTCATAGAGAAGATCAGAGAAAGAATGAAGATAGCACAAGACCGCCAAAAGTGTTATGCTGACAAAAGAAGAAAAGATTTGCATTTTGAAATTGATGATAAAGTTTTCTTGAAAATTGCACCTATGAAAGGTGTAGTTAGATTTGGAAAGAGAGGAAAGTTGAGGCCAAGATTTATTGGACCATTTGAGATACTTGAGAAGATTGGTAATGCAGCCTACAGGTTGGCCTTGCCGCCAGAATTGGCAGACGTGCACAATGTATTCCATGTTTCTATGATGAGGAAGTATATCCACGATCCAAGTCATGTAGTCAACTATAAGACTATGGATGTTAACCAAAATCTCTCGTACGAGGAAGTTCCTGTAGCTGTGCTTGAAAGAAAAGTCCATACTATAAGAAATCGAATGATTCCTCTCATCAAAGTCCAATGGAGTAGACATGGAAAAGACGAAGCAACATGGGAAAGAGAGGAAGAAGTGCTCGCTAAGTACCCCGATTTTTCTAGTCAAGTAAGTTAATTTCGAGGACGAAATTTATTTAAGTGGGGGAGTTTTGTAACGACCCATTTTTCAAAATTATTATTTATAAATATAGAATTTTTAGTCTTATCGTTATAATAATATCAGTTATACAGTTTATGTTTTTACTCGCGTCGCCAGCAGAGAAAATTTAAATTTTAATATTTAATGACTGATAATTAAATAAAATATTGAATAAGATATTAAATCTATAAATCCTTATGGAAATAAATAAATTATGATACAATAATTATTCTAAAATAGAAACTGAATAATAATAATAATAATAATAATAATAATAATAATAATAATAATAAATAGTTAATTCTCCCTCAATCTCACGTTCAGTTCAACTGCACAGAACAGTTTCTACCTTTCACAAAGGTTTTCATTTCAAATCAACTGAATTCATTCAAACCATCTAAATATTCTGATAACCATCCTCTGAAGCAACAATGAAGTATCTCTATATTCACATCAAATATTCCAATTCAAAGCCACATTTCTATATTTGAATCAAGATGAAGAGTCCATCAATTCTTTCAAAAAGCAATTCAAAATAAGAATTGGAATTTAAGTTTCAAGTCAAAAATCCAAGTCAGGTATTCACTCGAAACAAGTTTTCATATAATTTCTGGATATTATCCTTGTCCAAACATTCATTTCTTCTTCCCTTCTACCGCACAGAAATTTGGAAACACTCTAATTTAATCAGCAAGGAATTTCAGTCACTTTGATAACTGGTAAGGCTTCAAACTCCAACAACAATCTGTATCAAATCACTAAATTTTACTTCTCAATTTCTATGAATAATAAAATAAAAATGTCAATTTTAATAATAAATAGAAATATGTGTGTATCGTATTACCTGTAGAATCTCTGTTTTTCTCCGTCAACCAACCTAGGAAATAAATCTTCAATTTCATTGAAACTGATACCAGATCTTCTAATTTAGGATAATCCCTGTGTTTTCTTTTGAATAATTCATCACCCCATTAGTCGATACTCATCTGCAACTCAACATTAATGAGAGCTCCAATTCTCTATTCTCGCATTCCTACCGATATTTAGGTGGTTAATGGAATATTTTGATATTTGAGAATGTGGTTTGGGAAGAAATCAATAGAGATTGATGTAGGAAGGAAAAGAAAATAATTAAGAGATCGAGAGAAATAGCAGACGAAGATGACTGAGATGAGATTCAGAGGAGATAAAGAGAGAGAGAGAGAGAGAGAGAGAGAGAGAGAGAGAGAGAGAGTCTATTAGGGATTTAAGAAAAAGAGTATTGGTATTGGGAATTCTATTCTTGACATTTAATATTTGTTTAGGTTAAATACGTGCACCAATTCCTAGGCTATTAATAATCTGCCTCCAATCTACATGACCTTTAATTTGTTTTTAAATGATAAAACTATTATGTTCCAATAAACATTAAAGTCACGAAAATTAGAAAGAAGAATAATTAAATAAATTCTATATCCAACCATATCAAATAAATTCAATTATAACTAACATATTCACATAATTTATTTTTTATAGAAACGTAAAGCTTAAGAACTTTAAGACTTTAATCTTTTAATAGAATTAAGTATTTTATATTTTAATAACATTAATTATTTAATATAATTAATTATACTCTCTGCTAGGTGAAGGTGAATTACTTCCTGCAAATCTTTAATATTTTGCATTGAAAAGTTGAGTCAAAGATCTTCAAAGTAAATGTGGGGAATTTTATACGCACGTGATATTTATTATCCACTATATATTATGCTTGTAATTTATTGTTCGACTGAGTGTTTATGTGAAAGTGAAAGTTAAAGTATGCCAGGGACCGTTCATAGGTCCGGGACCGTAAAAGTTGTCCTTGGGTCGCCCACCGTGCATGTGTATATGCATATACTTGTTCAGAGACCGTTTATAGGTCTGAGACTGTGATAGTTACCTTTGGGCTGACTCCCCACTGTTCAAACCATTATAATTACAGTGACAGTTGACATAGCATGAATGTCTGAATATGAGTTACTCGTTTAATATGTTTTGGATAATGCGTATTCTCCACTGAGTGTATTTGTTATACTCATCCCTATATTATAACATTTCAGATTGAGGAGTTCGGTGATGGCTGTGAGGAGATGGATGATAGTTAAGTTTTTATTTAAATATTTAAGTTACTAAACTCATTTGACTACTAAACTTTAGTTGATATTTCAGTTGGACTATGTGATTCTAATTTTAAATATGCTTAGATGTTTAAACTTATTAAAAACGCTTCCGCACTATGTTATATGAATTATATATTATGTAAGTTTCTTAAATAGAAGTTTATTTATGTATTATTATGATTTTATAGTATTAGTTTTATTCCATATTTGAGAAGATGTTTTAAATTCTCTTTCATGCATTATTTTATATGTTAGTTTTTATAAAATAAATAGCATTCTAGGTTTATAAAATTAGGGTGTTACACAAATACATGTTACGTATTTAAGATGTAATTTGTTTTAGAAAGTTATTTATTTAGTTCTAAAAGAAAAAAAAACATATTTATCTTCTAAAGATTTATTTTTATATCAAATCTTGATTTTCGCTCACTTTGATTAAAACAATGAGTTTTTATTTATTTATTTATTATTAGATGGTTTTAATTTATCCAAAATAAGGTTTGGAAAAAAAAAAAGAAATCATAACCCTAATCTCCTACTATAAATACAAAGAATGAGATTTTAACCTAGTTGTTTTACAAGAATTTTCAACTCCTCATTACCAAGGTATCAATTTCAGCCATAGCTTTATTTGATTTTCTAGTTGTGGATTTTGAAAGTTATTAAAGTAGATTAAAATTCTTGTTTTTATTTTTTATGCACGAGTAGGAAGCTTGTGAAATTGTTTTCTTTCCACTCCAACAATTGTTCAAGGTAAATGATTTTATTTTCATTTTTGATCATTAGATTTCGTTTCTGTTGTACTGTAGGATTAGGCAAATAAAATGTTTACATTTTTTTATGATTTCTGGAAAAGATTATCAATAAGCATCCAAATTTTCATCATGTTCACACACACACACACACACATATATATATATATATATGTTTATTTAGCTTTATAAAATATTATTTTAGGTGTTAAATAAATTGGGGAGTTTTAATTAATTAGCTAGTTATCCTAATTGGAAAATAAAAGGGATCTAGCTATTTATCTTTAAAATGCGAAAACATTAGAAAAATGTTAATCATCAGATTCTTTTCGAAATTTAGATTTTATAAATTATTGTTTCAGCATATATGAATTGAAGCTGGCGTGAATGAAAATGGATTTGAGTACCTTTTCATTTTGATTTCATAGTTATCTTTAAAAAAAAAAATTTATTCGGGCTTAATTAAATCTGCGATTTTAAATAGGTATCCGAATTGGACAAACTATTAGTTTTCCTATTTCTAAGAATTCAAAAATAAAATATATTAGATGATGGTTGACTGTCATCTTCTCTTTTTAATTAAAATTTATTGAAACATTTTAACTTATCATGGGGTCTTAATTAATTTTAGTTATGCCTTTAGCTAATCAAATTCTTTTTGGCAAACTCAGTTTTTGACATTAACCGTATATAGATTTCAAATGGTAACTAATCTGATTTCTTCCTATTAATTCATAGACGTTTTATTTCGTAATAGAGTTGACATTCATTATTCCATTTTAAGTTCAATTCAAATTAGATTTTTCATTTCAGTGTAAATCATTTATTTATAGGTTTTATTTATTTATGCTATTCTAGGTGCGGCGCGACTAAGACATTAAATTATTGATAGTGTTTTGACTCGAAGTTCATCGGTTCATTTAAGGTGTGGGATTCATTTATTTTATGCCGTTGATTTATATTTTTGCCCATTTTAATATCATGTGTTTGCCGTATATCATGTTACTATCAATGAGCCCTTGGACTATATGTTCATTCATTTGGCTCTCATTATTTGTGCACAAATGTTAATGTCACTATGTGATTCAATTAGTACTAATATACTATCATTATCCGGTACTAAGGTACTATCAATTTTTAGTATCAGTTATATGTGTGCTACTGTTTTATTAACTTGGGCAAATCTTTGTATAAATATCTCACACTGAGTATATTTTATATATGCTCACCCCTCATTAACATTTTCAGGTAACTAATTTGGTGGTGTGTGGAAGATTGAATGACGAGTCAAGCTTAATTTGCATATCTTCCGCTTATCATTATCAAATTTCTTTAAAATTATTATTTAAAAGTTGGTATTTCAAGGATCATGTTATTTTTTTTTAGACATTTATACATGCTATTGTCTTTTACTTTCTAGAACTTATGGTTAATTTTTCAGTTTAACATATTCTAGTTGCACTGCTATTCTAATTAATCAAGTATCATTTTATTTTATTAAATTCATGTTTATTTTCAACTTAAATGTTTTAACTGATTAGGATCTTATTTAATTTAAATAAGAAAAAAATAATTGACTCACATTTCTCCATCAATTATAATCATTAAAAATCAGTTTAACACTTTAAGAAATTTAGGATGTTACACAATAAGCCTCGGTTGTGGGAAGTTTGATGTATGCTATGCTATACACTAGGCCTGATATATGCTATCACTACAAGAAATATGCTCATACACCACGCATGATTTACCACGGTTTTGGCAAAAAACGGTGGTAATTTACACAATTACCACTGTTTTTAACAAAACCATGGTCTATGAGCGCGCTTCTCTTGAAAATGTACCACAGTTTTCACAAATTACGTGGTCTGTATCAATGAATGCACTACGGCTATTGTCTAACTGTGGTGTATGAGCATATTTTTGTTAACCACCCTTAATCAAAACCGTGGTATACTTAAAAAAGTAATTTTCGATTTATTTCAAAATTAAAAGAAAAAAAAAAGAGGGAGGGAATTAAAACTCGAAAGCGGAAAAATTGGAAAGAACCCTAGCTCTCTCCCTCTTACTCTTATGCCACCACCGATTCCACTCTCCATCTCCATTTTTCGTCTGCAGTTGTGAGCCGCAGAGAAGTCAAGTTGTTCATCATTTGCAGTTGTACCCTAAGGTGCCGTAAGTGTGCTTGGTTTTAAAAGGGTAGGAGAAATCAAAAGCTGCAAATTAAAATTGAAAAGATCCATAGCCGCTATGAAGTGGAGCAGCGAAGTAGAGTCGTTCGTTGTCTGTTGTTGTGCCATGAGCCACTGCGAAATGAAATTGCTGCTGCAACACCGGCTACACAAGTAAGAAAGATTTTTATAATTTTTCAGTCTCTTCTCTCATCCACATCTCTTAGGAAAACTCTGTTCCCTTTCCCTAGAATTCCTTATCTAATTGCAGATTGGAGAAGAACAAACTAGCGATGGTGTTCAACCTTATTTTTTTGTTTGGAGAAGAAAAAACTAGTGATGGTGTTCAACCTTTTGGTTAGTCTCTTCTTTCTTGCATTTGTTGGATTTGCATTTCATTGCATATCCTGTCTCTAAATTGCTATTTTTGTAAATAGGTGTTGCGTAAAGTGTTTTGAGTATTTTGTGTAGAGGCTTTTCAGTATGGTGGCTAACATAGTTTGAATATTTTTAGGAAATCGGTGAGTTATATGCGCAAGAAAAAAAATCTTGATCAAGCAATAACTTATTTTGAATGGGCCAGTGACATTTATCTGACTGAGGAAGTTAACACTTCTACAAATCAGTAATTTATTGAAGTATGGAGCTAGATGACATCTTCTTAATGCTGAAATCTGCCCATTAGACTTAATTCATTGTTCTAACTCTATTTTATGTTTTCAGCTGGTAAGAGGTTCTTTTTTTGTATGTATGTGTATGTACGCGATGGATGAATGGTTTTGATTGAGTAAATGGTCATTTGTCCTGACTTTTATTGTCGAAAATCAATGGTGTTTGAGATACAATGCATTGCTTTGTTTCGTTGTAGTGTAATTTTTATTTGGAAATGTAAGATGGTGCTTTTATTACAATATTAAAGGAATAGAAAGTAGAGATACACAGTCATGAACTCTAATTTGAAAGTTTAATGAGGAGCTGTATCTTAAAATCTAAACTAATGCTTGTTATGCTTGAGTTGGGGATGCACATTTCTCCTTTTCCACGAGCTATTAGGGATAATTTTTTTGGTTTAATTTTTTTCTTCATGTGTAACTAAAGAGCTTTTTTGTTTTCTTAAATTTTTTTATCTCAGGAAAAATAATGCTAATTTCTTTCTACAAATTGGTCGGGAGTTCAAACGTGATTTCTTTTTTCTGATATTCATACTTGTCTGATAAGCATATACAAAGTTGCTTTCTTTCTCTCTTTGCTGCTTTGGAAAGAAAACAGAAACCAGATTGCAGCTGCTGTTGTTTCTATTCCAGATTGCAGCCAAGAGAAATTCATGTTTTCTCTTCGTGAGGCAAAGGAGAAAAGTCGCACGGTTAAAATTCAAGGTTTTGTTTATGCATTTTTATCTAGTTTCATCTTTGTTTACTTCTTGAATTTATTAAGAACCTCAAGACAATTTTTCTAATTTGAGCTTTTAGGTGCTGTCTGTAAGTGTAAATTTTCTTCTCATACATTTAATATTGTACTAAAACTTCTTTCTTTGTTCTTCACTTTAGCAGACAAGGCAAAGTAATAAGCCCATTTCCTAGCTAGTTCATATTCTAGTCTTTATTTTTTGCGGCATATATAGGTTTGCAATGGTTCTTGAGATTGTGGATTTATTCATTGGACTTGAGCTCAAATTTTAGTTAGTCTTTATATGTTTGTCCATTTAAGGTTTTGAAAGAAATAAATCTTTGTTATATCAATGAGGAATCTTCTACGTCACTATGAAAACAGTTGAATTCATGAAAAGGCTTAAGTTCTTTCACCATCATTTGTTAGACATCTTAATTGCATAATCACTGCACTATCATTGGCTATCAGAAAATGTTGTTGAGCAAGTGGCAAATCAGCTAGCTACCACTATTATGATGATAAGTTGAGTTTGGTGGTGCTAGCGCAGAGTCTGGGAGGTTCTATCAATAGTTCCCATTTTATGGAAATCAAGCAGAGTAGGTTTATTTTGCAGACGACCTTTTTTGTCTGCATTAGTTTTTGCAGATGAGACAAGCAATGTAACATGGTTTTGGTAATTTCGGATTTGTAACTAGTGTGCTATTACAATTTTTTTGGTTTGATCAATCTCTTTCTCCAGCTGTATACATGTATTAATTAGCGTGTAAGTTTATTATCCTTTTCCTATTAATTTCAGTGGATTTTAGCTAGGTTAATTTATTGAATATGTAAATTTAAAATATTTTGATTGCTGATTTTTTATTTTTTATTAGCTCACTTGTTCATGGGCTCTGGTAGCTTGAAATTAACTTGATCGTTTCATGATTCTGCTGCTCGAGGGGGTAAATTTACTAAGTTAATCACCTATTATATATATGATCAATTGATTTTTTTAGATTTCAGCATGAGAAGACTTCGATCTACAAGTATGATTCAAGGCTTCACAGTGAGATCAAATTGTAATAGAGTTTTGGATTAATGGATATTGTAGTAGTTTTTAACAAATGGCCTGGAGCTAGCTTTGACATCTTGAATATTATATTTTGGACATCTATTTTGATGATGTATGGTATTTTCAATGATATTTAAATTTGTATTTTGAATGATATTTTATATTTTTTGATGATTATCAATTATAATATTTTTTAATTTGAGATTAATACAGGATAAAAATAATTTTAAAAACAGGGCAAAAAAAAACCGTGGAAATTTACCACGGTTTTAAAAAAATTGTGGTTAACTTACCACAGTTAAAATCTAACCGTGGTAAATTTATGACGGTTTTATTAAAACTGTGGTAGTTTTACCACGATTTTTTAAGAAAATCGTGGTAATTGCACCACGGTTTTATAAATCCGTGGTAAACTTACCACGGTTTATACTTAAATTTACCATGGTTTTTTGAAAATCGTGGTAAAATTATGATGGTGAATAACCGTGGTGTATGCCACCGTCGTAAATTAACTACGGTTTTTTAAAATCGTGGTAAAATTACCACGGTGATTACCCGTGGTGTATAAGCGTGTGCATAGACAACGCCCACCTAGACCACGGTTGAGATTTGTCATAGACCACGGTTATTACCCGTGGTGTATGACCGATTTTCTTGTAGTGTATACTCTCGGCATGGTAAGTAGATATCAGTCTAACCCTGGACAAGGTCACTGGACTGCGGTTAAGAATATTCTCAAGTACCTGAAAAGGACTCGACCTGCTCAGAATCTGCTCATCTCAACCTGACAACTGACTAATTGAACCTTGAAGTCAAAGGAGAAAACCTTTACTGCTGAGAACAGGGGAGTTCCTATGCCAAAAACACACCGGTGAGAGATAAGACGACTGGGTAAGATATCGATGAGACCTCCATTGATTGACTCAGCTCCGTAATAGCGGGTAAGTTCATCTAAGGCGGATTCAGCGGGAGTAATATCTAGAGGGAGAAAGAATTAGGGTTGAGCAAGAGAAGATGAAGAGAAGACGTCGACCGATGAAAGCGCCGGTGACTGGTTGGGCTACCGGAGAGAATGTTCGGTAGCTGGTGGGCAGTGGATTTTGAGCGCAAATTTAAGGAATTCGTGGAATTAAAGTAGTGGGAGAAGTGAGAGCCAGCGGGAGAAGTGAGAAATGAACTCTTTAATATTTTCAACACATTTTAGTATAATTAAATTATATTTTAATTTTAATTTTAATATGTTTATACAATAGTAGATTTCGTAATGTTACATATAGCCAGTGTATAGACAACGGTGTACTTGTTACCGTTATGTTTATTAGTGGGAGTACGCAGATACATAACGGAAATTTCAAAAACCGTTGTGCTGTTCACATATGAAACGATAATTCAAAATTACTGTTGTCTATTTGGTGTTGAGTATGACCATTTTTCTTGTAGTGCCAATTTAATATTCTTCTAGATCCCAGTTGTAACCCAATATGACTTTAATGGACTGGAGATGGAAAAAGAGATAGAGGCCCTAGCCCAGTAGGTCTAGGGCTTGATAATTTCTACCACCCCCTTATAAATAAGAGGGTGAGGATCGAAATTTTTAAGGTTACAATTCAGCTCCTCAGTTATCTCTTGATCTCCACAGTATCCATAGTTATCTAGTAAATTTCTGTCCATCCTAAATCTAGATACAGTCCGGGAATACAGCAGAAGATCAAGGAGTCGAATTACTATGTTAAGGGGCGCCGTTCATCATCATTACAATAACAAGATTAGACCTTTAATCTTGTCCACAACCTGACGTTCAATTGTAAGTCATTTTTTGGTATTCTATATTTCTGTTTTTAGTATAACCGAAAAACGGATTTGCATGTTTAATTGAACTTGGTTAATTAAAACTTTTATGTTGCATAAAATATGAATACATGATATTAGGATTAAAGAACAACCAAATAGATCTTGTGGTGGTTTAATTCGAAAAAAACCCCAACAATTGGTATCAGAGCAGGTTTTGGCACTGTTCTAGATTTAATCCTAGGAGTAATTTTAAAATATATGTATAAATTTGATGAAATATTTATGTTCCTTAAATTTTCAGATTTATATGTTGATGTATTTCGAATTGTGGTGTTTAAAACTTGGATGAATTTTTAATGTAATTCAAAAATTCTAGTTTTTGAAGAACACTGAAATTTTCGATCCATACCTAATTAGATTTGGAATAGATTTTTGATGTATCAAACTTTTTAGATTTAATTAGGGTAGGTTTCGAAAATTATAGATTCAAATTCGGATGTAAATTTGATTTTTATCGAAAATTCGAATTTGTAATAATTTATGAAATTTTTGATCATAGTATTATTAAATTTTGAATAGACGTTGATGAAGATCAAATTTCCAGATTTAATGAAATTCATGTTCGAAAATTTGATCATTAAAGTTTTGAAAATTTTGATGTTTAATTTCCCTAATTTTTGTGTTGAAATTTTCAGTCATATTAGATCAATTTGGAGAAGATTTTGATGAAAATCAAATTTCCAGATTTATCTAATGTGTGTTTTGAAAATTTGGAGTGTTAATTAGATTTGATATTTTTGATGTTTATCTTAAAGTTACTTAATTATAATCTAGATAGATTTGAAAATAGAATATTAGATTTGGATAGAATTTGAAGTGGATCAAATTTCCAGATTTAATTTTCTTGTGATTTTCAAAATCTACAAAGATTTGAATTGGATAAGGTAATTTTTGATATATATCAATAGTTATCTGATTCTAATCTAAAAAGATTTGAAAATAGATTTTAAATTTAGAAGAATTTGAAGTGGATCAAATTTTCAGATTTATTATCTTGGTATTTTCAAAAATAATGTAGATAAGAATTGGAAAAGTAATTTTTTGGTGTTTATCATAAATTACTTAATTCTAATCTAGATAGATTTGAAAATAGAATTTAAATTTGGAAAGAATTTGAAGTTGATCAAATTTTCAGATTTTATTCTTGTAATTTTCGAAATCTTAGGAGATAAGAATTGGGAAAAGTAATTTTTGGTGTATATCATAAATTACTTAATTCTAATCTAGATAGAGTGGAAAATAAGATTTGAATTTGGATAGAATTTGAAGTGAATCAAATTTCCAAATTTTATCTTGGGTAATTTTTGAACCCTATCCAAATATTTGGAATAGATTTTTGATCCATATCAAGATTTTCAAATATTAATTAATTAGGATTTATCCGAAAATTAAGAAATAAATTTGGTGTATAATTTTAACAAATTTCCAGATTTATTCTTATGGAATTTTCGAGTATATCAAGATTTAATTTGGTGGATAATTATTTTAATTTACAAATTATATTTTGTGATAATTTTTGAAATTATTAATTTAATTAATTACAATTTTTGAAAATTAATATCATGTATGGTAATCATATGGTATTTTATGCTAATCATGTAATTATGATTGTTGGCTTTGTAGACTAACATGTTAGCAGGTTTACCAACTATCATGGCTTCTTAATTATGTGATGTATGTTTTAATTTTATGTTGAATGTATGATGGGATGTATGCCGATTTGGCTACGTGATTTTAATCCATGAGAAAATCCATGGATTAGGTCTAGGTTTTATTTTATTTTGGTTCAATGTAATAAAAATAAAATTGTTAGACCAAGTTATTGAGTTGTAATTTTATTCTAGATATATTAGATTATTCCTTTGAGGAATAGATAATCTATATTGAATAAAGTTTGAAGATCAACTGAAAGATGGAAAGGAGTGAAGCTCAAGAAAGGAAGTATCACTGATCCACGCCCTGAAACCCTAATTGGAGCTAGGGTTTTCGGCGAGGCGTAGTGAGGTGGACGGCCACACTGTCCAAGATTTAGGAGCTAACTTTCCAGTTTTATCTCATTGACGAACATGAGATATAAGCCATGATAGTTAGTTTTATTATTATTGCTTATTGTGTTGTTAAAACATGCAATGGTGCTTATCATTTTATGTGATGTTTGCATGTTTTATAATGGGATAAAATGAAACCTCAATCATAAATAACTAAGTGGGAGATATTCATACCAAAGTATGTAGAAATCTCATACGGTCTCCATTAATCTGGTTTAAGTGAGAAATGATGGGCATGCGCGTTGACAATAGGTCTTCCTCCATATCGGATGTGTCATATCATAGAATTCTCTAGATATTAAACCACTTTGAAAGATAGTTGTAGAACACTATTAGAACTAACTGACTCTTCCATCTGGAGGAGTTAAATTTGAACATGTGTACTTGGGGCAAAGATGATGTTGTTCACACTTAGATGTAATTTATTAATAAACGTCCACACGATCGTGGCTTATTAATTAGAAGATTCCATGATCGTGTTGGTATCCGACTATTAATTTGCTTGTTGTAAGGAATCTTAACTGGAGGCACTTTAAAAGTTTAATAACCTATTTGAAAATGAATTTTATAAACATCCACACTATCGTGGCTTATAGAAAATATTTTTAAAATGTCGGTGGAAAAGTATATAATTTTATGAGGTTTTCGGTTATATAATGTTTATGCTAAAAGTTTGTGATTGTATTGCATGTTTCCTTTCAGTTATTCTATATCATCAATGACAATCTCAAATCTGTCCTCTATACTCAAAGAAAACAAGTTAATCGGTGAAAACTACAATGACTGGTTTTGTAATCTTAACCTCGTCCTAATTGCTGAGGGACACAAATTCGTACTTGAAGAGGTATGTCCTGAAAAGCCAGATGAGAATTCTAGCGAAGAGCAAAGGTTGGCCTATGCTAAGTGGGTCAAATCTGATGAGATTGCACGCTGTTACATTTTGGCTTCTATGTCAAATGTGCTGCAACTGCAACATCAGTCTATTAAGACTGCTTATGATGTCATGTACAACCTTAAGGATCTCTTTGGTCAGCAGAATCGCTCGGCGCACCATTTGGTGATGAAGAAACTAATGAGCACGAAAATGGCTAACTCCACACCTGTTAGGGATCACGTTCTCAGCATGATGAGTCATCTGGCTGAGATCGAGACTTTGGGTGGAGATCTGGACGGCGAGTCTTAGATAGACATTGTGCTTCACAGCCTGTCCCCGAAGTTTGAGTAGTTTAGATTGAACTTCAATATGATAAAGAAAGATATTACCTTATCTGAACTGCTCATGGATCTTCAGGTGGCTGAGTTACTTCAAAAGGGAAATCCGGAGGCAAACCTAGCTAAAAATAGGGCGTCTTCTTCTGGTACTAAAAGGAAAAAGAGATACGCACCAAAGAAAGCAGCAAATGGGACGCCTAAGGTGAATAAGGCTAAGGTAAAGATACCTCCCGAGGAATTCAAGTCGAAGACAAACTGCTTCAAGTGCGTCCAGCCAGGCCACTGGAAGGCGGCGTGTCCCAACAAGAGAAAAAAGGGTATGTCTCACACTTTTTTCATTGAAACATGTTTAGCAACTTGTTCTACTCAGTCTTGGGTAGTAGATGCTGGAGCTACTGATCATATTTACATGTCTTTATAGGGGTTCCTGGTAAAAAGGCAGCTGAGTGATGAGGAGATCATCGTCTTCATGGGCAATGCCATGAAAGTGGCGGTTATTGCAGTGGTAGACGTTACCATTTCTTTTAGTAGTGATAGGAGTTTAGTTTTGAAAGACTGTCTTTATGTGCTTGGTTTTAGGTGAAACCTCATTTATGTTTCTAAACTTTTTATGGTTGGATATTCAGTTTCTTTTGATAACAAGGTTGTTATCTTTAGTGGTAAACGTTTTATCTGTTCTGGCACATTGGATGGACATCTTTATTTACTTAATTCTATGCAAAACACTATGCAAAACAATTTTTGAATACATTGATCACAAACCTTAATAAAAGAAAAGAATCTTCAGAATTGAATCAAACCTATCTTTAGTATCTGAGGCTAGGTCATATTAACCTTAAGAGGATACAAAGGCTAGTAAACGATGGACCTCTGTCTTCATTGGTTCTAGAATCATTTCTTTTTGTGTGAATCCTGCTTGGAAGGTAAAATGGCTAAGCGTCCTTTTGAGTCAAAAGGAAACTGATTTGAAGGTCTATTATATTTGATTCACTCTAACTTATGTAGCCCTATGTCGGATCAAGCTCGAGGAGGGTACGAGTATTTCATCACACTCATTGGTGATCACTCTAGATATGGATATATCTACCTATTACGTCGTAAGTCCAAATACTTTGGTAAATTCAACGAATTCAGGGCGGAAGCGGAGAAACGTACTGGTAGAAGTATCAAGTCACTGCATTCTGATCGTGGGGATGAGTATCTCTCGAGTGAATTTAGGAACTACCTAGCAGAGAAAGGGATTACATCCTAGTTGACTGCGCCGGGAATGCCACAGCAGAATGGCGTGGCGGAAAGAAGAAATAGAACCTTGTTAGAGATGGTTAGATTAATGATGAGTTATTCAGAGTTGCTTATTTCATTCTGGGGATATGGCCTAAAAACAGCAACCTACATTGTTAACTTGGTGCCATCTAAATCAGTTTCTTCTACACCCACAGAACTTTGGACTGGACGAAAGCCCAGTTTAGCACATATTCGGATTTAGGGTAGCCCAACACACGTGTTAGATAAGAAAGCTGATAAGTTAGCGCCTTGTACTGATGTGTGGCTGTTTCTTGGATATCCTAAAGAAATGAAATGTAGTCTATTTTATAGTCCTGAGGATCAGTAGATCATTGTTCGCACCAATACTCGATTCTTAGGAGAAGACTATGTCATAAACCACAAACCAATGAGTCAAATTATCCTTGAGGAGCTAAGAGGAAAAGAATCGAATCCAACACCAGTTATACAAGAAGAGGTACCACAAGACACTGCACAAGGTGTCATAGATACATGAGAACTGCCTCGTTGCAGTGGGAGAGTTGTACGTCAACCTGATAGATTCATTGGTTTGGGTGAATCTTTGGATTTCCCTGAAGGACTCAATGAATTGGATGCCAGGACCTATGACAAAGTAGTCTAAGATAAGGATGCTGATTCTTGGAAATCTGCAATGGAGTTTGAGATTGGATCTATGGATCACAATCAACTCTGGGAGCATGTAGAACTACAAGATGGGGTAAATCCCATTGGGTGTAAATGGGTCTACAAATGTCAGAGAGGACCTGACGGGAAGGTTGAAATCTTCAAGGCTAGATTGATGGCGAAATGATACACTCAGAAAGAAGGGATCGATTATGAGAAAACCTTTTCGCCGGTAGCCATGCTTAAGTGAATCCAGATTCTCTTGTCTATTGCCATTCATTTGGATTATGAGATATGGCAGATGGATGTCAAGACAACTTTTCTGAATGGAAGTCTTGAGGAAAACATCCACATGAAGCAACCGGAGGGTTTTATTGCTATAGGCCAAGAGCACTTAGTGTGCAAGCTTAAGAGATCTATTTAGGGACTTAAGCAGGCATCAAGGTCTTGGAACATCTATTTTGACGAGGTTATCCAGTCATATGGATTTCTGCAAAGTCCGGATGAGAGTTGCGTGTACAAGAAATATGACGGAAACGTGGTGGTTTTCCTCGTATGTTATGTTGATAGTATCTTGTTCGTTCGAAATAATAAGATGGTATTACCAAACATAAGTGTATGGTTGTCTAAGCAGTTTGATATGAAGGATCTGGGAGAAGCAGGACATGTCCTTGGCATCAAGATCATTCGAGATCGCCAGAAAAGGATGCTCTGCCTATCCCAGACAACTTATATTAATACAGTGATAGCTAGGTTTAGCATGCAAGATTCTAAGAAAGGTTTTATACCTGTCAGGTATGGAATTCATCTATCCAAGGCAATGTGTCCCCAAACACAGTTTGAAATAGATGAGATGAAGAAAGTCTCATACGCTTCGAATCTGGGAAGTTTGATGTATGCTATGCTATGCATGAGGCCTGATATATGCTATGTTGTTGGCATGGTAAGCAGATATCAGTCTAACGCTAGACAAAGACACTGGACTGCAGTTAAGAATATTCTCAAGTACTTGAAAAGGACTCCAGATTATATGTTGGTATACCGCTCTAATATTCTCGAGCCTTTGGGTGACACGGACTCAGATTTTTAATCCAATAAAGATCATAGTAAGTCTACCTTAGGCTATATGTTTACATTGGGAGGCGGGGCCATTATATGGAGGAGCATAAAGCAGAAATACATTGCGGATTCCACCATGGAGGCCGAATATGTAGCTGCCTTTGAAGCTGCAAAAGAGGCCGTCTGGCTTAAGAGCTTCTTGCTGGACTTGAGCGTTGTTCCTAATTTATCTAAGAGTATCAAGATATACTGTGATAACTCTGGTGCAATGGCAAATTCGAAGGAACCCAGAGCCCATAAGGCAAGTAAACACATAGTAAGGAAGTACCATCTTTTATGAGAAATCATTAAGAGAGGGGAAGTGGCGGTGGTCAAGATTGCATCAGAGGACAATCTAGCTGATCCATACACAAAGAGCCTACCAGCTAAGACCTTTGATGGTCACGTGGAAAGAATGGGAGTGAGATGCAGACCTAGAGGTGCAGTTTGAGTTTTATAGTTTGATTTGAGAGTTAGCCAGTTAGTTATTATGCTTCAAAGACATGCTTCAAGTATAACTGGGAGATTGTTAGTTTTGTATACTGGAAGACATGTCTTTATATATTTTTCCGACAATGTGATGATATAGATTGAATCTTTTTGCACTCACTGTTTGCATTTAAATTATTATAACTGTTTATGCATATTCAATATACTTACACTGTAGATGATATGGTGTGGGTAAACACACAGTAAGATGATATCATCAGATCCTTGTATAGTATTAAAAGACTCACAGATTAGATGGTCATGAATACACCGTCGGTACATAATAGAATAATCTGATAATTAGTTTCTCTTGACTAATTGATTATTCCAATACACGTGTTAGTGAATTGAAGAGGATCATGATAGGATACTATTCTCTACTCTGACACTATAAGTTAGAGAACAAAGATCCACAGAGTTCGGGTTCTTAACTTATATTTATTGGCGAACATATGTATGCTTTGTTTATTGCTTTGATTTATCCATGGGTGAGATTCTCTTATAGAATTAATAAACTCGATATCTTGGGTAATAGTATTTGCATACATGATGTATCGTGCAATATATATAGGCACAATGTCCTAGTGCGCCAGGTTGATGATGTTCTCTTGAGGAAACACAAGTTCATGTTAAAATCCTGCAGGTGGAATTTATTCCGTTCATGAGTAAAGCTTGTGTGGTACTACTGAAGGTTTTAGATATTAATTAATTATAGCTGTCAGAGGCTTACATAATTAATTAATGAACATTAGATCTTAAATACGGGGAATGGCTGAACTAAAGGAGAAAGCATATTAACAAATATGTATTAAATTGGTAGGTTAGTATTACTTCTTTAGTGGAATAAAAGTAATATTTAATTATTTAATAATATCCTAAGTTTATTGGATATTGGGAATTAAATAAATTAGTTGGCCAATTTAATATTCCAGATCCCTGTTGTAGCCCAACATGACTTTAATGGACTGGAGATGGAAAAAGAGATAGTGGCCCAAGCCCAGTAGGTATGGGGCATCATAATTTCGACCACCCCCTTATAAATAAGAGGGTGGGGATTGAAATTTTAAAGATTACAATTCAGCTCCTCAGTTATCTCTTGATCTCCACAGTATCCATAGTTATCTAGCAGATTTCTGTCCACCCTGAATCTAGATACAGTCCGGGAATATAGCAGAAGATCAAGGAGTTGAATTACTGTGCTAAGGGGCTCCATTCATCATCATTACAACAATAAGATTAGACCTTTAATCTTGTCCACAACCCGACGTTCAATTGTAAGTCTTTTTTGGTATTCTATGTTTCCGTTTTTAGTAGAACCGAAAACCGGATTTTCATGTTTAATTAAACTTGGTTAATTAAAACTTTTATGTTCCATAAAATATGAATACATGATATTAGTATTAAAGAACAACCAAATAGATCCTGTGGTGGTTTAATTCGAAAAAATCCAACAATCTTTACTATGCAATGCGCTTGTTTTATGTTTACTGGACTTTAACAAAACTTTTGAAATTGAGTGTGATGCCTCGAGTAAAGGGATTGGTGTTGTTTTAATGCAGAAACGGTGTCCAGTCATCTATTTTAGTGAAAAGCTCAACAATGTAGCCCTTAAATACTCGACTTATGATAAGGAGCTGTATATATTAAAGAGAGCTTTGGAGACATGGCAGCACTATTTGTGGCCTAAGGAGTTCGTGATTCACACGTACCATGAGAGCTTGAAGCATTTAAAAGGCAAGCAAAATTTGAACAAAAGGCACGCACGATGGGTTGAATTCATTGAGTCCTTTCCGTACATCATCAAGTATAATAAGGGTGAAAAAAATATCATCAATGATGCCTTATCTCGCAGGTATGTTCTCTTGAACTTAATGCGTGCCAAGATGTTAGGTTTTGAGTCGATTAAAGGTTTGTATGAGACCAACGCATTCTTTGCTCCTATCTACACTGTATGTTTAGCTAAACCTAAGTCTTTTGATGGATTTTATGTACATGATGGGTTTTTGTTCAAAGAGTCTAAGTTATGCATACCTATGTGTTCCATGCATGAGCTACTTGTTTTAGAATCGCATGTGTGAGGTTTGATGGGTCACTTTGGTGTGTCTAAAACCTTAAACTTGATGCATGAGCATTTTTTTTGGCCATATATGAGATGTGATGTTCAGATTGTGTGTAGTAGGTCTAAGTCGACTTCGCACCCGTTTGGATTATACCCGCCCCTAGCTCTCCTTGCATTGATTTATCTATGGATTTTATTTTGGGATTACCTAGGTCTAGATCAGGTAAGGATTCTGTGTTTGTTGTGGTTTATCGGTTCTCCAAAATGGCACATTTTATAGCATGTCGTAAAACTGACGATGCAGTTCACATCGCCAATTTGTTCTTTGTTCACGTTGTTCGATTGCATGGTATTTCTAGAACTATTGTTAGTGATAGGGATTCCAAATTTTTGCGATATTTTTAGCGTGTTTTTTGGGGTAAGCTAGGTACCACGTTGCTGTTTTCTACTGCTTCTCATCCGCAAATGGATGGTCAAACTGAAGTTGTCAATCACACACTTGGCACTTTGTTGCGTTCTTTAGTTAAAAACAACTTAAAATCGTGGGAAGATTGTTTGCCTTATGCTGAATTTGCTTACAATCATGTTGTTCATTCATCTTCTAATATGTCCCCATTTGAGGTTGTTTATAGCTTTAATCCACTAACCTGAACTCATTTTCTACCTTTACCTATTGAGCATCTAACGAAAGAAGAGCTAAAACGGTGAAAGTGATGCATGAAAGAGTGCGTGTGCGCATCGAACAAGCCGGCGCGCATACGACTGTCCGAAGAAATCAATGGTGCAAGCCCATAATTTTTCAGCCCGGAGATCGTGTTTGGATTCATCTGAGTCTCAGTCGATTTCCAAACCTGCAAACTTCCAAGCTAATGCCGCGAGGAGATGGGCGATTTACTGTGTTGAGTCGAGTCAATGACAATGCATATCGCATTGATTTACCCAGTGAGTATAAGTGTTCTTCTACTTTTAATGTTGCTGATTTATCTCTTTTTTCTGTAGATGAGTTCGACTAAGAAGACGATGCGAATTCCAGGACAAATTCTTTTCAGCAAGGGAGGAATAATGAAACTGTGCAAGGTATTGAAGCAGAAGAGCCAGAGCTGCAATTCAAAGGTCCAATTACTCGACTGAGAGCAAAGAATCTTCAAGGATATTTACAAGTGTTAATTAGAAGTGAGTTTGAAGTTGGAGAACAAGAAAAAAGGCAGCCCAAAGATTGTCAATTTGTTGACAATTGAGGAAGAAGCCCAAGTTGAACGAGCATGAAGAATAGCGAGAATTGGCAGCCCACTTTTGAAGTCTAAATCGCCAATTTGATGGCCCAATTCCAATGGGATTTATTTTATCCTAGTATAGATTTTATTTATTTAATTTTTGGTCTTTTGGAACTACCTTATTTAGAATTCTAAACAAGGTAGAAGTCTTCTTTATTTTTGTCCACTTGGACTTTTTATTAGAAAGGTATTTTCGATCCCTTATGATTATATAAGGGGACTCTTTATTTCATTGTTACTTAGACGTTGCATGAATAATTGAGTTTTAATTCACAATTGTCTCACGAACCTTTTGTTGGTTTAAACACACAAGTTCTTAAAGATTAGCAAACTTTAAGTCCTATCTAAAGTTCATTCTGGTTCTTCAAGTTCGAGGGTGAATTGCTAAGCAACCGTGGAGGTTTTTATTCGAATTTTGTTGATCAACATTAACGGGGTTCGATCAATTAGAACACAATATCACTTCGCCATCAAGATCCATCCATCTTTAACAACACGCTATCGTGGCATCTTTAATCATCACCAACGATCATCATCATACCTTGATCCATACAAGTAAGTCCCTTCGATCCATAGTTCATAAACCGATCCCATAGCCATGTTCGAACCATATTTCATCCATCCAAAAATCTACCTTAGCCGAGTCCTTGCTTTGTTTAGTATTGTGTTTCATATAGTTTGTGTCATAATCTAGAGCCCTAAAGAGTCTAGAAATCCAGTCTATATAGCCATATAATCGAGTCTTATATAAGCTTCAATTCCATACTTTGATAAATTCGAGTCTAGTTCCAATAGTCGTATTGAACCTTTACATGTCCGTCGTGAGTTCTGTTCCTAAGTTGCGTACTTTGGTTTATTTTGTGTCCTTGAATCCCTTGAGATCACATCAACTAGTTGCCACCTTGACCTTCTTCCGCTTAGGATAGCAATGACAATCAAATATTAACTCTATTTGTCTCTTCCAATCCAGATAAATCTCAGGGTCACTCGTTCCATGGAAGATCGGACTCTCAATTCTCCCTCCGACTAGCTATGGAACCATTCCGACCATTGTATCCTCCATAAATTTTTTTCATCACTTTTTTTCTGCGATCCAAAACTATCCAAAGGGCCCATTGAAGGAGTTGGACCCGGTGTCACCAAAATCCTACTTGGACGAAATTATTTTTTATATTATTTAGGAGTTCTATTTTAATTGGGAGAGTTATTAAATTTAAATATAATTTTTGGATTTATTTAGGATAGATTTTAGTGTTTTTATTTGTTTCCATGTTAGATTGATTTACTGAGCAGATTTATTTCCTTTTTATTCTAATTTTATGTTTAGGAAACTTATTATCTACCATCCTTATATAAAGGGAGCATGGAGAACGAAATAAAATACCTTGATTAATATATTTGTGAGTTTTCTCTTTAGAGATTTTATCTGAATTTCACGAGAAGTGCTGATAGCTGTGTATTTTACACAACTTTCGGATATGAATTGATGCTCTTTATTATATGAAGTCGTGTACTTTACATAGTTTTCATGCTTATATTGTGATTATTTGAAGTTTTTTATATGTTTGCTAGTTTGCAGCAATTGTTGCGATTTGACTGGATATTTGAAACAAAATGAGCAAACTTGGTCAAGAGGAATTGAAGAGGTGTCTAATTAGGCTCTTGGACTTAATTAGATACTATTTTGGAGTTAATGGACTGGATTAAATAATTAAAGTCCAAAGAAATCCGAAGGCCGATGCAAAAAGGAGACTGGATCGACCCGAAAAGTGTCAGTCGACCAACAAAGTATAAAATACAAAGAGATGGGTCGTCCCGACCCAAATCACCTGGGTAGACTCTGTACAAAAATAGTCCTCTGGGTCGACCCATGGAGCTCGGTCAACCCACATGTGCGGGTCCGCAGAATTTCATTTTTCCACTCCAACTCACGTTTTTTTACCTAAATATAACATCCTCACTTGATACACACGAAAAAAAGAGATGACAAATTACAGGAGTGACCTTGGAATACAGCGAGAGAAGAGAGAAAAAGATCAAGGATTCAAGGAGATGCACTACATACTCGATTGAAGTCAACAAGGTTGATAGAGACGGAGTGCCATTGCAGTGAAGACAATACTACTGGATTACTTCGTGCTTTTCGGGTTTTTCTATCTTTGTTCTCATGAACACTTATACTCTAGCTTCTTTTGTTTATTTTTTCATGTCTAGCTAGATTTTTAGCTAGGTTTAAGGGATTGAAATATTATGGATTTTAATATATGACTCGATTACTTTGCTTCCTGCTATTTCTCAGGATTTGACTTCTATAATTTATTTTATATCTTGTATGAATGCTTGATCACCATTTATGTATGCTAGTCGTTAATCTAAAGCACTGACCAGAGAAAGATTAATGATAGAATGATAGAAATCATTTTATGTGTGCTTGAAAGGATCGACCAAGTGAACAAGTATCACATAGGGTTGAATAGATCTTTGTGCGCTAGATTAGGAGTGATGACTGTTAGTCTTGTATACTAGAAGACTTGTCTTTGTATACATGCTACAATGTTTTCGATGTTATATATTGAATAAATTATTACAGTCACTGTGTGCATTTATTTATTATTATATTTATGTGCCAAGTTCCATGTACCTGCATTACAAATGATATAGTGTATAATACATGGTAAAGATTATATCATTGGAACCCTTGCAGTGTATTAAAAGGCTCATGGGTTAGATGATTCTAAACCTACCATTAGTATACCGTAGAATAATCTGATAGTTAGTTTATCTTGGCTAACTGATTATTCTAGTATGCTGGTTTGTGTATCGAGGAGGATCACGATAGGATGCCGTTCTCTAGTCTGACCTTAAATGAGAGAATAAAGATCCACAGAGTTCAGGTTCTTAAGCCATATGTATTGGAGGACATTATCTATTATGGTATTGCTTTGATTTATCAATGAGTGAGATTCTCAGATACGATCAACAACCTCAATATCTTGTGCAGTATCATATACATATATGATGGGTCATGCAATAGATATGGTCACCGTGTCCTGGTGCACCAGGTTGATGATGTCCTCTTGAGGAAGCACATAGTTCATGTGAAACCCTACATGTGCAATTTATTCCGTACATGATAAGTCTTATGTGGTACTACTCAAGGAACAAGAGGTTAATTAATTATGGCTATTAGAAGCTTACATAATTAATTAATGGACATTATATCTTAAACATGGGGAATGGCTGAACTAAAGAAGAAAGCATATTCAGAAATATGTATTAAATTGGTAGGTCAGTATTATTTCTTTAGTGGAATAAAAATAATACTTGATGCATTTAATTATATCCTAAGTTTATAGGATATTAGAAATTAAATAAATCTATTAGGCCAATTTAATATTCTTCTAGATTCTTGTTCTAGCCCAATATGACTTTAGTGGACTGGGGATGGAACAAGAGTTTGAGGCCCAAACCCATTAGGGTTGGACAGTGATTTTCGGCCACCTCCCTATCTATAGAAGAGGTGGTGGCCGAAAATTATACACATGAAATCAGCCCCTCTTTGTGCTCTCTCGATCCCCATAGTATTCACACTCGTTTAGTAGTATATAACCCACCATGTATCTAAACCTAGTTCGGGAATACAACTGAAGATCGAGAAATATAATTGAATTGCTAAGAGGTGCCAAACACACATACATTCAACAACAAGATTAGATCTTTAATCTTGTCCTCAACCCATCTCGAATTTGTAAGTGAAATTCGTATTCTATGATTCTACTTTAATTAGAATCAAAATTCTCTACGCATGTTAAATTCAATTCCATTTGATTAATCACATATGCATGCATAAAATTTGATATACATGAAACTAAGATTAATGAGCAACCAATTAGATCCTGTATAGTTCAATTCGAAAAATTTGATATACACTTATACTCTAGCTTTTTTTGTTTATTTTATTATGTCTAGCTAGATTTTTAGCTAGGTTTTAGGGATTGAAATATATGGATTTTAATACATGACTCGATTACTTTGCTTCCTGCAATCTCTCAAAATTTGATTTCTATGACTTATTTTATATCTTGTATGAATGCTTGATCACCATTTATGCATGCTAGTCGTTAATCTAAAGCACTGACTAGAGAAGGATTAATGATAGAAGGATATAAATCATTTTATGTGTGCATGGAAGGATCGACCAAGTGAACAAATATCACATAGGGTTGAAAAAACTTTTGTGTGCTAGATTAGGAGTGATGACATGTGTGAAGAACCGACAGCGATAAAGCATGTGCTCATTATGTCTATGTTATGTTATATGCTTTAAAAATCAGCATGATAACAAACTAGTAATCCCCCACCATTGATAGATTAAAGACAAGATGCCTGGTCGAAAGAGTCAATGATTATGTTAAATGAAATAAGAAATCCAATATCCCTAAACCCTAGGTTTTTCCATTTATTTTTTTATTTCCATATTTTAGATATTTGTGTTTATTTTATGCTATTTATTTTTGCCCTCTTTTTGCATAATAATTTGTGTCTAGATATTAAGTGAGTACTTGTGTTTAAGAGTCAGTTAATATAGTCTCTGCGGGATACGATACTCTTGCTCACTTAAGTATTACAATAACACCATTTACTTGTGGTACATGTTATTTGTTAATAAAAAGCCTATTAAGTTTTTGTCGTCGTTGCCAGGGACTATTTATTTTCTGCATTCTTATTTTAGTACTATGTTAGTAAGCTAGACATTTTTTTTATTTTATTATTGTTTTCTATTTATTTTCTTTTTTTTTAGTTTTTGGTACTTTACTTTTTCTTTGGATTTATCAGGTAGTGCATGATCACGAGATCAAAAGACCACCTGAAGTGCCTTGCAATCCCGAGATTGAGACTACTCTAAGATTGCTGAGGAAAGAGTTGGAGAATAGGATGGCTGATCAATAAAATAATCAGCCACAAGTTCACTAAGGGCAGAACAACCAAGAAGTAATGGTGCAAAAACTCCAACGACAACTAGAGGAGATGAGAAGAACGTTGCTCGAGATAGAGAATCGATAGATAGGTGACGCAGGTGTCACTGTCAGAGAAGTGTTCCAGCAGCCTACCGGGCCTATTCAAGTGGTCGGGGGACCTGGAATCAATGCTGCCAACTTTGAGCTCTAAATAGGACTGATCAATATGGTGTAATAAAACCAGTTCACGGCAGTCAGAATGAAGATCCCAATGCTCATCTGTCACAGTTTCTAGAGATATGTGGGATGATCAAGATCAATGCAGTGCCACATAATGCTATCAAGTTGTGCCTAATCTCTTTTTCTTTAATAGACAAGGCTATGACTTGGTACATGTCGATAGACCATGACACAATCACGAGTTGAGAAGATCTCCAGCAAAAATTTCTCTACAAGTTCTTTCCAACGGGAAAGACCATCAAGCTGCAGGCCAAGATCACCTAATTTGCTCAGCTCCTGAATGAGTCGATCTATGAGGCATGGGAACGATACAAGGACATATTGAGGAGGTGTCCACAACATGGCTTGACTGAGGCACATCAAGTGTGCCATCTGTACAAGGGATTCACTACAATTATAAAAACTGTAGTGGACGCCTTTGCTGGCCAGAACTTCTAGAGACGTCATAAGAATATTAGAGAAAGTTGTTTCCAATAACTACCATTGGCCATCCGAGAGATCCACGATGAAGAAGGTAGCCACAGCAGAAGTTAGCGACTACACCAAGGCCAAAGCTTCATTGGAAGCTGAGGTCTAGCATCTGAAGAATCAGCTCTATCTGTTGAGGAAAGTGAGAGCTGAAGAGAAGAAGTAATTCACCAAAGTAGTAGAGCCAAATTGTATGGAAGAAGCAAATTACATGAATCAAAGGAACTTCAACAGAGGTAATCAAGGCGGTGGACCTTAGTACTACCCCAGGATGAGAAATCATCATAACATATCATATGGAAATCCTAATAATTTCCAACAGCCACCACCGGGATTCTCTGTGACCAATGGAGTGGTCAATGAGCCAAAGAAGTAGTTTTTCTCGGAGATGGTGAACTCCTACATCATCAACACTGCTGCAAAGATGGAAAAGTTCCAGACCGAGATTACTCAGTTCAAACAGACTTTTGGAAGCCAAATGGATCGGCTACAAAAGATAATAGCAAGTATTGGAGCTTTCATCGCCAGTCAGCACAAGCCGGGATAATTTTCCGCCACTCCTAAAGTTAATCCAAAATAGAAGAATAAACAGGATAAGGTAGGCTACAGTCGAGAAAATGGAAGGATATATTTGCATCTTCGTCCTATATATGTGTGTCCCCCATCTTTTCCTGAGAGGTTAGTGAAGAAGTCGGCTCTAATTGAAAAGACATCTGCACAAGTTGCAAAAATAATCACTCTTGCAGCTACATTTCTGGAATACCTCTAACAGAGGGACAAATAGTCAATAAAGAACTTTGAGCACGAGATTGAAGGGGAGAAATTAATTATTCTTGTTTATCAGACCCTACCTTCAAAAGTAGTAGCTCCTTATACTTTTGGTCCAACCCCGACATCAGCTACTGATCCTGAACAATCTAACAAAGTTGAAGAGGCCGACGATCTTGATGAGTTGAGGAAGGAGGCGACCACACGATGTCCTCCAAAGAAGGATGACCTTGGAGAATTTGTCATCCAAATTTCTTTGTAGATAAAGATGGATTCAATGGTCTTGGTTGATCATGGAGCAAGCTGCAATTTGATGCCCTTGTCTATCTATGAAGAATTGAAGCTGCAATTGGATACCCTTGTCTATCTATGAAGAATTATCCACATGGCGGATAGTTCGACCATCAAAGCCTTGGGAATAGCCAAGAATGTGGTGGTGAGAATATGTGATATTCCTAAGGGAAATCAGGAACCACGCTCGAATCTAACAAGAAGCTATAGAGTCGTACAGTCTTTCGTAGCCTTAGAGCCAGCCACATACTCGACTGTCATGGTGGAGTGAGCATGCATTTCTGCCTTACTCCTCCATGCCACGACTCTCCTTCCCAATTTAAACACATATGCTGAGGAAGATTTACTCTGATCCTTTTTATCGAATCTGGAAAAAGTAAGTCCGTATAACCTTAGGTAATTAGACTGTCCGAGTTGTAAAACAAGCATACTATCTCAAGTCCAATTAAGAATACTCTTTTCCCTAGTCCATTATCCTTAACTAAGGTTAAAATTGATATCTTTTCACTATGCCACAACATAGCAGATATTGGGCTTTGCGCATTGCATAACATACGTGAGACTTCCTTTTGCAGAAGCATAAGGAACCTCGTTTCTTACCCATCTATCTCATTATGTGTTTGGGAAGCACATTTCCTTGAGCAGATGTATTCCATGCTCGAAAGGTATAAAGCCATTCTTGGAATTTGTATGTCAAATCTAGCTAGCACATTTTTGAAATAGGTAGCCTGGGATAAGTATAACAGCTTAAATCCTTCATATCGAAATGCCTGGACAATTACACCCGTTATGTTTGATAACTCCTTCCTGTTATCACCCAATAAGAAAGTTGTTATTTAACACACAATACTAGGATAACCACCACGTTTCCATCACACCTTTTGTACACACAGCCTTCATCTGATTTTTCCATGAATCTAAATTCCTGGATAACTTCATCAAATCGGATGTTCCATGATTTTGATGCTTTCTCAAATCCATGGATAGACTTCTGAGCTCGCACACTGAGTGCTATTTGCCTTTAACAATGAATCACTTTGTTTGTTGCATATAGATATTATTCTTCAAGACTTCCACTCAGGAAAACTGTCTTGACATCTATTTGTTAAACAAATAAGGTAGAGTAAGTAGTAACAGACAAGAGACTCCAGATCAAACATTTCATTAGATCTTCTCTTTCTTTTGTAGATTCACTTTCACTAAATAAGTTTTACCCCCATTTAGTGTTTCTACAAGCTCCTACTATCATGGTGATCCATAGATCCCATTTCCAATTCCATTGTAGTTTTCTAAAAAACCGCATCCTTATCTTGAACTACTTCATCGTAGTTCATAGGATCCAATCTATTTAGTCTTTCCAGAAAAATAGATATTTTTTCTAGACTAATGAATCTTTTAGGTTGGCGCACAACTCTCCCACTGCGATGAAGTATTTTCTGTACCTCCATGACACATTGTGCAGTATTAGGTAGTATCTCTTCTTGTACACTTTTGGGTGTAGGATTCGAATGTCCTTTCCTCAAACCATCAAGAACGATCTTGTTCTTCACCTTGTGACTTATCTCATAGTCTTTTTCTAAGAATTGGACATTAGTGCTTACAATGACCTTCTGATTCTTAGAACTATAGAATAAACCACCTTTCATTCATCTTGGAAATCCAACGAACAACTGTCATTTCTAGGGCATATCCTCATAAATGAAAAATACAACTTTGATGAGCTAATCATTGATCTAACCATTTCCAATAACCATTTTCAATATACAACCTGCTAGGTAGGGGCAGCTATATGGATGATATAGGTGATGTTATGGATGATATGGAATGAGTATGGAGGTGTGGTGGTGGCTGGAAAGAAGGTATGTGCGAAGGAGATGACAAAAATGAAAGATAGATTGTGAATCTTACCCGAAACGAACCTCAAACCTATAAAGATCCGAAACGCGCCTATGGAGCAATCCTCATGGCTGCCTAACCTGGATACTACTAGATATCCGAACAAGACAAAATATTTCAAGCTTGAAGTGCCAACAACAAACTCCACGCAAGAACCGATTTGTGTTGTGTGCGTCGCACACGTGAGACAAGTGAAATAGCAATCGCTTTTTATTCAAACAAGTCTGAATAAAATAGTTCACAATGATCCCCTTATATAGGTGAAGGGGAGAACGAAAATAAGAGATAAAAATAAAGAAAATATGATCTAGAAAGCTATTAGGAAACTACCTAAACTAGAATTCTATTCAAGGTAGGAAATTACCTTAATTAAAATTCTACTCAACCTAATTAAATAAGGAACGAAAATTACATAATAAAATAACTAAAATATGATATAAATAATTAAATAAAATAACTAAAATAATTCAAGACCTAAATATAACATAAGGGTTCGAATTCTTCAAACTATACTCTTCAAAATCCGACTATGCCTCTGACAGACTAGACATGGTCATGCCTTATTCGCAATCAGCTCCTGGATTGGCTTCTAGTCTTGATCTTTGCTTGTGAGCAAGGGGACGACTTGGGATTGGTTTTTCAATGCTTGACACGTCCTCATCTCTCCCTTCCTCTTGAAAAAGAATTCATCCTTGAATTTGAACCTCCAGGATCAAAGATGAACACGAACTGACCATCAAAGCTTTATGTAATATTTCGCACCAGGCACATCTTTAAAATCTGGAATTTGAACTTCCAACTGGTGTCGAATGTTTGCCACTTGTATTCCATGGTACAATCTAACTTGGGAACCTAAATTAAATCAGGTGACATATTGATTACCGATGAAACTTCTTCAACAACCTGTAAAATGAAAACATCACAAGAAATTGGTTAGAAAATAACATTAGAACTCGGCAACTCCTCTATGTTGGTTTGTTCGTGTTCTTTATCATCCACAACCAGTGCTCCATGAATGTCATTCTTTCTTTTAGAACAAGGCTGGATTTTCATTAGCTCTTCAACTATATTGGCATCATCACTTACGACAATGATCTCGATTTTAGCTTCTTCGACTTCGGCTACTATCTCCTCAGATGTGGCGTCGGTTAAGGGCTGTTCTAACTCATCTTTATGGGTTTGACATATAAGGCATTGTACGTCACATGCTTGAATTGACGTAACAATGGCCAGCTAAATGGGTGATGTAGACTGTGCAGGTGGTGTCGGTATGGCAACGGGCGGCCGAATTATTGGTTGGGGTGGTGCATATACGGGTCTTGCAACGGGAGGCCTACACCTGGACTGGGGAATGATTTGCGTGTACTGCTTCGTGTACTGATCCACTAACTTGACCATTAAATCCAGCTTGTCAAATATTGACTGTGTACGAGTTTTCATGCTTGAATTCATAGTAACCTGCACAAAGGAACAAATAAAAGAAATAAAAGAACCTCACAATCCTCACTTTCTGTAATACCCGCACCTCTTACGACTCACTTATTCTTTGTATATTTTGTATATGCTTATTTTCAAGCCCATTATATTTATATGTAGGTATATGTGTCAACTTGACCATGTCTATTTATTTATTTTTTTAATTTAAATTAGAAATTTTAGATTTAAAGTTCTATTAACACAAAAGAAGGTGAATTATAATTTGCATGCACGTGTACATATATTACCTCCAAGCTGGGATAATATATTGTAAATAAAAATAAAAATATATATTATGTATATATATATATGCACTACAGTGCAGGACTTGATATTAAATAACCTATAATCTACATCCATCAAACTTGCAAGCATAAAGGATAAGGTTTAGGGGATATAGACTATATAAATATATATATATATATACCTATTTGGAATGATTAGATAAACCAAAGAAAAATAAAAATGTTAATATTCCTCCACGTAAGTGGCACTTGGCAAACTCAAGACTTGCATATCAAGAATAGTTGTAAGGTGGTGGTGATAATTATATTGTTATAAATAAGAAAATTATAGAACAAAAGAGAGGGAAATGAAAACGTTCTTCAAGTTAGTGTTTCTCTCTATTTCTAATATTAATAATAATTAGTTTTTATATTGTGGACCTTATTATTTTGAATTGAGAACCTTGTGTTTGTGAGTATAATAATGGTTAAGTATCAAAATGAGCAAGTTAATTTTTATACATAGAAGTGAATTTTGTATCGGTAATTAGCATAATCTTTCATATGTTAACAATTTAATTTTTACTTATGAACTTTGATTAATACAACTGCTATATGTTTAGCATGTTGAAAAATATAGAATAAAACCATATATATATATATTATCCCTAATTTGAATTAATTTTGTAACAATTAGAATTCTCTAATTTCTATTAATAGAGTTATAAAATTCAAAGTGAATTTATTCTACCTAATTGAATTTGACAAGATAAATCTCATATTTTGAGCATAGTTAACAAATTAAGGATCTATCGGCCTGTGTTGATTATTGAGACATTTAATAATAATAATAATAATGTTATGCATTATATACCTATACATGCATATATATTATGTTCTTATAATTCAGATCATGAGTGATTGAATGTGTGTGGTATTAAATAATAAGTATTATAGCTAAACTACTGAAAGTTTAATAATTTGTAATATATTTCCAATTCGTAGTTAAACTTATTAATTATTGATTGGTTTAGCACATTCAGATTATAGTTCAGTTAGTATATATATGTGATTCATATATGCTCGTCTAAACAGATAACAAATATATATATATATAGTAATAAAATAATATATAAAATTGGTTAAGTTTTAATTAGATATAAAAGCAATTGTGTGACACTAGTTTATCATTTATATTTCATATATTGAAGTGTTAATATATAACATATTTTGAATAGTTATTCAAAAGTGCGTAGTTTGGGATTTCAAATGTCATAATATTGGGTTTCAAGGTAAGTAGAAATCCATCCTCAACTACAATGCATGAACATAGTATTATTTGACTATTTATTTATTATTCATTATTCATTATTTATTATTGTGTTATATTGTATGATTGTGTGATACAATATACTTGTGGTATTGTATTTCTTTGCATTAAATATCTTGTACATGAGCATGAGCATATGCATGCACGTCATGTAGATATTGTCGAGGTTACATGCATGAAATGTTTTTCAGAGAGAGAAAATATTTGTTTGGGATTGGTCACCACCAGCCCGTGTTGTGCTGTGTTGATATTTGTGCCTCGAGTGGGATGACTTCCATGTGGGATCAAAGGGAACAGACAGGGGGCGTGTCCCTTGGGGTCCAGGGAGGATGGTCCACTTCAACTACACCATTGAGGTGATGAGTGGCGGATGTGGGATGACTTTCATGTGGGATCAAAGGGAACAGGCAGGGGGCATGTCCCTTGGGGTCCAGGAAGGATGAGCCACATGAGTGCACTAATCAGATTCTGGCCAAGTGATATTTGTTAGAATTTGTTGCCTGAAACAATGTGAATTACGGATGTAAATTGCAAAGTTAAATGTAATGTTGAAGCTAGTGTTACCACATTGCCTTCAACATGCAGCGGAAACGTAAATAGAACTTTGCACAAAATAAGTTTTAAATCACACTCCTTACGGTGTGTGATTGCTTCAAGGCGAAATTCACTATCATAAGTGAAACGCAAAAACAATGTTGATGTTTTCTCGGTTCACTCCCTTGACAACACTGCATAAAACAGAAAAAGGACTATCCTAGCTTCACTCACTCGAATAATCACTCAAAAACAAACCTATCTAAACACATAGATAGATTACAATCAGTCACTCTAAATCCTATACTTCTCTAAGTTGACTATCTATCCTACACACACAACTGGAATGAAAGTCTCCAGCTGATTGGGACGCTAGGCAGATGTCGAGGAAGATGTCTTGGACTTTAGAGATGACACTAGATGCAAGATTCAGAGCTTCTCACAAACCACAGTGATAATCTGCTTGCATAAATGATTTTAAGGTTTGAAAATGCCTTAAATACTTCCTCCATCTCGGCTGGGTAGTTTCTACACGATCCTTGATGAGTTGGATGCAAAAGTACCATCTTCCACTACCCTTGCTGAACTGGACTCGAGATAACCGTCCTCTGCACTGCGTGGCACACATTCTTCAACATCGTGTAACAGTGGCGGTTACTCCAGCTACCCACGTTCTCTGCAACGGTTAGTATCAAAGATGAAGTGGGGATCATCATGTCCCTTGAAACTCGGAACAGATTCTGACCTAGTTAAAATCAAGCATAATCCACATTTTAATTCGAAATAAAATATCTAATAAATCCCTTAAATTGTGGAAAATGAGATGTGACAAAAATCACAATTTATTAAGATTAATTTAAAATAAATTAATTCAAAATATTAGGAAAAGATAAGCTTAGAGATCCGAGTGTTATACTCGGTGTGATGAGAATGATGAACAACATTAGATACGACATTGATCGTGATGTTATCAGTGAAGTGATAACATCATCTGGAACACGTCATACTCAACAATCTCCCCCTTAAGCTTATCCTTTCTGCACAAAACATAAAGCTCAATATATACAATTAGAGCCGCAGCGGAATATGATCAAAAATATCGGAGTTCAAAAACTCCCCCTTAAGGTCTGCTCCCCCCTTAAGTTATTATCTATAAAAAATATACAATGTTAGTGGGTATAATCCCCTATACAATAATATACAACACTAGTGGGTATTTACCCCTGTACAGAATAATTAGTGGGTAATTATCCCCTATACAGAATCAATGTTGAGAGCATTCTCAACATAAAACATCACATACTATAAGTTATGTGAAAAATAAAATATCAATGTTGAAAGCATTCTCAACATAAAAACATCACATATTAAAATATGCGAACATAATATATAGAGCAAAATCATCAACTAATGCTGATGAATAAAACCAAAATATTTAAGAATATCCAACGAGGATACCCAACAACCAAAATAACATGTGTCCAGCACATCACAAACCAATAAGGATGTAAACACTCGAAAATAAAATTTTGTCCAGCATAATACATACCAAAAAAATAAATTGTTTTTGATAAAGAAAATTCATATTTTCTTCTTGCCCTTTGCCTTGGCCACGGACTTTCCAGTCTTCTCCCCTTCAGCACCATCATCACTAGCAACTTCACCAGCAATTCCAGCAGCAGCAGCAACATCTACTCCCCCTTTTTGTGTAGAAAGAATTCCCCGAAGTGCTTGACGAAGCTCAACCATTGCATTGGTGAGCACTGTGCTTTGATGAATTAATGAATCCATCTGTGAGACATATGAATTCAAAACCTGGACAGAAATTGTAGTCAAGTGCGAGGAAGCACTCGCTATATCACTTCCTGAAATGAGAGGAGAGAGTGCACAATCTGCAGCAACATCTTGCCCAACATCCCTTGATGCAGCTGTTGAACTTCGACCGAAGGTGTAAGGGAGATCAATTACACGATCTTCATTCCCTTTGGGCTTGGTGATAGAGATAGTTGCAGTTTCAGCAACTATTTTCTTCTTATTTGGCTTCACACCTTGGTCAACTAAGAGGGCATAGATGAGACAGAGAGATGGTAAAATGCTGGCGGTGTTTCTCTTTGCAGCCGACTTCATCAAGCAATCAAAAATGTATTCTCCGAGATTGAAGGGAATTTTTGTGCCAAGTTTAAAGAGCAAGATGGCTTGATCAACTGTGAGGACTGAAGTGTTGGCGGTGGGTAACCAAATTACACACAATCAATTTGTGTAAAATAGAGTAGAAAAATGTGAGCTTAGAAGTGGAAATTTTATTAGTCCACTTAGTCACCAACCCACCAGTAACAGTCCCAACAACATCATCAATTAAGTCTAGGCTAACAACATCAGAATCATTACCCAGACCCAAAAATTTATTGATCATCATGGGGTTAAAAATATAGATTTTATCTCGCATATAAACCTCCCCAAATTTGCTCTTAGAATTATCACCCATCTCAGGAGATACATTTGCATAAAATTCAGTAATAACATCAGGCTCAAAAGAAGACAAAGCAATGACAGATTTCCAGAGACCCCTCTCCTTCAAGAAAACATCTATTCCATACTTCTTAAAACTAAGCATGTCAATTTGTTTTTCGACTCGCGTAGGGCGAAGAATGACAGTTTTATGAAGAGTTTTAGCATGCTGAGAATAGAATGTCTTACTGAATGCAGAGGAGACATCATGAGGAGAACCTGGAGGATAGACAGGTTCAGAGTCAGCAGAATCAACATCATCTTTCACATCGGCTGAATGAGTAGGATTTGGAGAGACTATCTCCTTAGCTGTTCCAGAAGAGACCATCTCTCGTGAAGACGTGGGGGAGAGTTCCTTCTTTGTAGGGCCAGTTGTAGTACCCTTTTTCCCTTTTCCTTTAAAAGTGTGTCCTGAAGTCGCAGGCATAGCAGGAACATCGTCCTTTGGTATCACAGATAGAGGTTCCTCTTGTTGTTCAGCATCAACTTCCACATCAGCTACAACTTTGTCTGGAGAATTTTCAAGGGGGTTTTCTTCATCCTCGGACTCATCTTTCAATGACCTTGCTGATTTTTCTTCCATTTTCAGCGTTCTTCTTGCCTTTTTGCTCGAACCCTCACCGGCCTCTTCCTTGATAGACCCTTGTTGGCCGTGTAGTCATTTTGACTTGCGAGTAGGGCCACTCTTCTTTTTCTCGGCAAGAGCTTGAGTGTGTAGCTCCAGATCTGGGTCGATAGGGTTTTCCTCTGCACCAGGACTTATGTGTTGGAGAGGAGTGGGGTTTAGTACCATTATGGAGTCAGGAGCAGCAGTATCCACCATAGAAGCATCTACATGGTCAGTCAAAGAAGATGAGGGTTTGTTGGACTCCGATTTGGGTCCTTCTGGAGTGAGTTCGGCTGTTGCAGTGACGGCAGGAGTTGATGTGGCGGAGGAAGTGATAGCTGATGTTCCAGCAGGACCAGAGGCAGAGGATGGAGTGCCCATAGTCTTCTCGAACATTTGTTTCATCATCTCAAACATGGCAGAGATATCCTTGGGTTCCGCCATTGATATTCAAGAAAAAAACTTGAAGAACCAGACCCCTATCAGAAATGGGTTGATATATCTTTTCACCCTCAAAAAAATGGGTTGATATATCTTTTCACCCTCAAAAAACTTGAAGAATGATTTCAGAAATGGGTTGATATATCTTTTCACCCTCAAAAATCGGAACAGACCCCTATCACATCACCCACTTTTTCTATTTTCCTTATCAAGGAAAATATTTAAATAAAACAGAATTAGTGGATAGGGATACACCATATCAAAATGTGTATTTATCACACAAATTTAAAAAGTGAATCTTTATGGGTCCCAAAATAGTTTATATTTCCTCTTTTTTATATATATAAAAGAATAAAAAGACAGAAATTACAGCAAAAATATAATTCTAGACATATTTTCTGATGATTATCGTTTCTTCAACAATCTTGGTCACAACATCAGCTACAACACAGACAAACAGTGAACAAACCCAACTATAATTCACCTTATAGAATTACGGGTATTTCATTCACAAACACAGACATAGAATTTCAAGTAGCTGATTTTGTTAAATAAATGCAGAAACACAATAATTTCATTAAGTCAACCTTGAATAATGCTTAAAAGATATAACTAACATAGATAAATGCAAACGAGGTAAACAACTGATGTTTGATAAAAAAAACTCACATCGAGTTCAACATCAGTAAACAAAATGAACTAATTAAATAGAACATATTCCAAGAGACTTTCTCAAGGCAGAAAATCTCTCGAAATCAAGAGGCTTGGTGAAAATATCCGCTGTTTGATTTTCAGTGGATATGTATTTGATGTTTATGATCTCCTTTTCCACCAAGTCTCTGATAAAGTGATGTCGAATGTCGATATGCTTAGTGCGTGAATGTTGAACGGGGTTCTTGGAAATTTAAATAGCACTAGCATTATCACACAGCAGGGTTAGTGATGAGCTTGTCATGCCATAGTCCTGCAGCATTTGATTCAGCCATACCAACAGAGCACAGCAACTAGCAGCTGCAACATATTCGGATTCAGCTGTTGACAAAGAGATGCAATTTTGTTTCTTGCTTGACCAAGAAACAATATTGCTCCCCAAAAAGAAACAACCACCACTTGTGCTCTTCCTATCATCAACATCACCTGCCCAATCTGAATCACTATATCCAATGAGGCTGGTGTTGGTGTCTTTGCAGTATCTAATTCTAAAGTCGACTGTGCCAGAAACATATCGAATTATTCTTTTAACAGCCTTTAAGTGTGACTCCTTGGGTTGAGCTTGGTATCTAGCACAAACTCCAACACTGAACATGATATATGGTCTGCTGGCAGTCAAGTAGAGCAAGCTACCAATTATTCCTCTGTACATTGTTGGATCAACATTGACTCCAACATCGTCTTTGCTTAGTTTTTCAGAGGATCCCAATTGTGTTTTCATGGGCTTGGCAGCTTTAAGACCATAGCGCTTGATCAAACGTTTGGCATACTTACTTTGGGATATGAAAATCCCATCTTTGTTTTGCTTGATTTGGAGACCAAGAAAGTAAGCCAATTCGCCGACCATGCTCATCTCAAATGTACTGCACATTGCATCAACAAACTCCCTAAGGTGATTAGAACAGGTGTATCCAAACACAATATCATCAACATAGATTTGTGCAACAGTCCTCCCCAAAAATTCACTCGCCTATTTTCACTCCAAAATTCAAAAAATTACAGACCCTCTCTCTCTCTCTCTAAAAACTCCCTCTCTCAAACCGCCATAACCACGATCACCATGGCTCTCAAAACTCACGCTGCCAAGTCCACAAAGAAGAAGGTGGAGTTTACCTCTTCTACTTCACCAGAAAACTCCAGGGATACCACCACCGACGCTGCTGCTTCACTCAATTCTTGAACTGTTGCTCCTTTCTTTGGAAGTTGAAAAACTTCAGCAACTGTTCCTTCAGTTATCTTTATAGGTTAGCCTTGGATAACTGATGAAATTTCCTTCCCATTTGTAATGATTTGTGCTTGGAAAAGAAAGTCACACACACGGTTTTATTTGAAGAACCTAGGTGATGTTTCCAGGTAGTGAAGAATTCCTGTCTTGTGAAGACTAACAAGCAAGTTTGGATTGTTTGTTTTTCTGGAGAATTTCCTGGAATTTCTTCCTTTCAAGGAATTTATCTCTCATCATCTGGTTTTTGAACTTAGGGAACTAAGGAATTCTGCTATTGAAGAAACTGAGGAATTCTGCTATTGAAGAAATTTGGCTAGAATTTTTGGGTGAGAGAGATGAGAGTGAGAAAAGACTTTTTCTTGAATGATTTGAGAAATGAGTGTGTCTCTTCTTAGCAAAGGGGACTAGATCTGAATTGATTTATGACCAATAAATGATACTCATATATCTTTGAAAGTTTTGTGTCCCTTGCTTTTGTTTTTTACCTTAAATGCCTTTGTCAGGTTTTCAACGGTAATATATTAAATATGTTTTGAAATTTAAGTTATGTTTAAATTTGAGAGGTAAATAGAGTTAGAAATGTTCGGGAGTCATACTTATTCGAAAATAACAAATCAAGTTTGTAGCGCTACCCTCAAGCGTGAGTTCACCGAGTCGCGTCTCATAGTGAAGCCGAAACGCGACCCCTCCAAGTTGCGTGCTGAGCAGCTCTACAACGCGAGCTAAAAACGCGACATTTGAGTCACATGACAACGGCTTCAGGGAACCATTTTTCTTTAGTTCAAACATGAAACTTAGACGCAACTTCTTTAAGTCGCGCCTCACTATATTATCCAAATGCGGCCTCCGAACGCGACCACCTAGGTCGCGCCTCGCTTCGGGATTTTCACTTTTTAAACACTTCTCCTCACTCATTAATCTTCATTACTCAAAACACTTGGGCGATTTTTCCTTCCAGATCCTCCCAAGAAATTCTTCATGTTTTTGGAGTGGATTCTCTCATCATCATCTATCAACCAAGGTAACTTCATACCCTCTTCTTCTTGGCGATTAAGCACCATTTCCATGTTGATTTGAACCTAGTGTTTGTATCCAAAAATTTAGGATTTTCAATTTTATTGATCCTCTTGCTTTGATATCTTAAGGATATGGTTTATTTACTTCATTGAAGCTATATGTGTTGTTAAATTGAAATTTCTATTGTTCATTATTTCTAGGGTTTAGATTTTTGCCCTAAAATTCCCTTAATATGTTGGTGTTTGGTTGGAGGTGTTGTGATGGTTGTATGGAGTTGATTTTCATGTATGTTAGAGCCCTACGATAGGGGTTCATGTATTAGAAATTATGGGTTCAAAGGATTTAAATTGAGTCTTGTTCATGTGGTTTAAATGGATGCACGTAACGTGTTCGATTAAATGTCTGAATGAGTTTTAACATGTATTTTGAGTCCAAAATCATAATATGAGCTTGTATATCCATGGTTATGTATGTGGATATGTATGAAAAACCTTAAAGCATGTATAACATGTGTTTGGTTAAAATTTTGAAATAATTGTATCATTCAACATCTAAAATGAAAAAAAGCATTTAAAGGTGCTAGGCGACGTATCGGGGTTCGAGGTGGACAACTTGGACATGGCAATGGAGTATTTCAAGGTTGAATGGATTTGGAAAGCGTCTCATAAGGTGGGGTTACTCTAAATTGTAAACACGTGTAAAGTTATAGTTATTGTTGTGCTTTGATTGTATAAGTATGCAGGGTCGTCGAACCGGTTATATGAATGAGACCATTCGAGGCAATATAGAGATCCTTCGGGATTGATAAAGAGGTCCTACGGGATTGATATAGACTTGTTAATGTCCTCCCTGGAGGATAATAAGCCTACAGGCATCCCTACAGGGCCAAAGACGTTCATTAACAGGGGCATCATGATGTTTGGGCCCTACGAGGTTGAGGCTTGTCTCCATAAGGTAAAGAAGTATCGATATGTAATATTTTCACTTGTACAATTATCTATAACTGTTTGCAATGTTCCCCCACTTAGTATGTTGTTAAATACTCACCCTATTCATTTAATGAATTTCAGGTTGAGGAGTCGGGGTTCAAGTAGGAGCGTTGTGAACACGAGAGAACCCCCACAAACACGTGTTTACTTTTGCATGCACTTCTTTTGAAATACTCATATCATTATTATCTCGTTGATCATTCTTTTATTTTATGATCAATGACCATTGGGGATGGGAATAGCCCGATTTTTGTAGAAATGCTATGACAACTTGATATATTATGTATACATTTTAAAGGCAGGTCGTTCGACCTAGGAGCCTATGATGTTTAAATATATGTAAGTGAGCCCCTATGCTATGTATGTAATTTAGGGTGCTAGACGGGTGGTTTGTGTAAAAACTATGAGCCCATTAGGTTAGATGATTGTATGATTGATGTGGATGGACTTATGCAATGCTTCCATTAAATACCATGTTGTGTGATAGTGTAGATTTGATAGGTTGCATGTTATAATTGCAAAAAAAATTTATATTGGGAATTATGATGTCATTTCTCATGATGCAATTCGACCTTAGCTTCTACTGAATTTACTATAAGAACACAAATTTATGTAAGTAAATTGTATGTTAAGTGACGTGGCCAAATGAAGTAGTTTGGGGCGTTGCAATTTATCTCTGTATAGCTTGTCGTAGAAGGCTGATGAATCTTTTCCAGTTAATCTGAAGTTGTAAATTTTCTGTGGGCAGCAGTCAACCATTGTCTAGAAAAATTAGAGTGATTTTAAGGATTTTTGACAGATTAACGGTGAGATTTAGGAGGTGAATCGGTAGCTGGTGTTGAACTTTGATTTGGGGTTTTTCAGCTAGCCTATTTATGAGAGGTTGGTGCTCATCCAACGGTCAGAAATCTTTGATTTCAGTGAATCAGATGGTTTGGATTCGAAGCGAAGGGGCTGGATGATGAGTCTTTTTCTCTTCTGAAATTTACCGGTTAGATGTTAATAAGGAGAGAGAAAGTAGGATCCAACGATAAAAATGGTATGACACATCATTTTACCGTTCCACTTAAGCAAAGAAATTTTGAACTTATTTGTTCAAATCTCTCTCCCAGGAGCTTCAGTGTGGCTTTGAGCTCCTGACATCATCAGATGCTTCAGCTTCATCTGGCAATCTCCAGTTGGCTTGTTCAGCCTCAATTGATATATCTTTTTAGTTCAGCTCCTTCTTGTGCTGAGATGGCTTCCAGCTCTCCCTTCAGTTTAGCTGCTTGCTTCAGCTGACCACGAGCTACATTTCCAGTTTGAACTGATTGGACTTTCGATCAGTTCTTGTCCTTCTGACTTCTCAGCTTCCATGTTTCTCATTAGTTTGCAACCTTTTCAGCCTGCTTTTTACTTGAACTGATGGTTTGAGCAGTTTTGACTGCTTTTGCTGACTGAACTGACGCACCTTTTGGTTCAGTTTCAGCTTATGTTCTCTTTTCCTCATCCGCTGAGATTGCTCTTTACATTCTTCCAATTTCTTGATCATCTTCATCTTCTAAAGCTAGTTCTAATAACCTCAATTGGATGCATAGCTCCACGAATCTTGCTTCTGGGAATGGCTTTGTGAAGATGTCAGCTATTTGCTTCTCAATGTTGACATATTGGATGCATATGTCTTTCTTCTCAATGTGATCTTTGATGAAGTGGTGCGTGATATCAATATGGTTTGTTCTCGAATGCAGAACTGGATTCTGAGAAATAGCAATGGCACTGTTGTTGTCGCAAAAGATAGGTACTTCATCGATTTTGACCTTGTAATCCTTCAACTGCTGCTTCATCCAGAGTATCTATGCACAACAGCTTCCAGCAGCTACATACTCAACTTCAGTTGTTGACGTGGCAACTGAGTGCTACTTCTTGCTGAACTAGGATTCAGTTTGTGACCAAGAAATTGATATGTTCCACTGGTACTCTTCATATCAATCTTACATCCACTGAAGTCTGAGTCTGAATATCTAGTTAGACTCAAGCTGTCATCTCTGGGATACCATAATCAAAGATTTATAGTTCCTCTGAGGTATTTGATGATCCTCTTTGCTACTTCGAGATGACTCTTCTTCAGATTGGCTTGGAAGCGAGAAGCGAACCGATGATGCCTTTGTAGTGAGTTTGGCTAACTGATTCTCCTTCTTCATCGAGAGTCAGTTGAACTGATGTGTTCATGGAAATCTTGATAGATTTTCCCTTATCAGTTCCAAACTTCTTGACCAGCTCCTTTGTATACTTAGCTTGACTGATGAATATCCCATCTTGGAGCTGTTTTACTTGGAGTCCTTGGAAGAACATCATTTCTCCCATCATGCTCATCTTGAATTTGCTCTGCATCAGTTGTGTGAATCGAGTGCATAGATCTTTACTCTTCGATCCAAATATTATGTCGTCCACATAAATTTGAACCATTAAGATCTCTGATGATCGTTCTATTCTGAAAAGAGTGCGATCAATGACTTCTTTTTGAAACCCATTCTTGAGCAAGAATGTTGTGAGGGTTGCATACCAGGCTCGGGGCGCTTGCTTCAGTGCATAGAGTGCTTTCTTTAGTTTAAAGACATGATCTCCAATCTTGAATCTAGACGGTTGATCGATGTACACGTCGTCCTTGAGCATCCCTTGTAGAAAATTACTTTTCACGTCCATTTGATAGACTATGAAATTGTTGTGAGCCGTATAGGTGAGGAACAATCTGATAGCTTCCAATCTTGCAACTATTTCAAATGTCTCATCAAAGTCGATCCCTTCACTTTGAGAGTATCCCTTTGCAACCAGTCTTGCTTTGTTCCTTGTGATGACGCCTTGTTCATCCAATTTGTTGTGACAAACCCACTTGGTTCCGATGACTTTCTAGGTTTTGGCCCATCAACAAGAAACCACACATCAATTGTTGTGAACTAGTTTAACTCTTCTTGCATGGCTATAATCCAATCTGCATCTTCAAGAGCTTCATTGATGTTTGCTGGTTCAGATTGAGATAAGAAGCATGTGAAGAGAGCATGCTCTGTTGAACTTATGGTCTGAACTTGATTTCTTGGATCTTCAACATTCTTGTCAACTGGGTGGCTTTTGAGCCATTTGGGTAGACTGTTCTCAGATGGATTTTCAGTTGGATCCTCAACATTTACATCATATGATGTCTTTTCTTCAGTTTGCCCTTCGTCTTCATCAGTTCTCCCCCTACTTCAGTTGTGGGGTTGAAGGTCTTAGCACAATCAGTTTCTTCATTGGCTTGGTTTTCCTCAGCTGGTCTGGTGTTGGATATAGTTCCTTCATCTTCTAGTCCAACTTCAAACTCTTCTGGAACTATGTCATCCACATAATCTTGCGAATTATCAATTTTGCTAGTTAGTAGTTGAACTGATGTATTGAGTACTTCTTTACTCTTGTACTCATTGCCAAACACATTAAAAACAACACAACAAGTTATTTCCACTACTAGTGTTCATTTGTTGAACACTCAGTGAGCTTGAGCATGAGGAGAATTGTAACCAAGAAATATTCCCTCATCAACTTTGGCACTAAATGCTTTCAGTTGACTCTTTCCATCGTTGTGAATATAACATTTGCAGCCAAATACTTTAAAATACGAGATAGATGGCTTATGACCCTTATATAGCTCATAAGGTGTCTTATCATGTGCGCTGATGATGGCGCTTTTATTTTGAGTATGACATGCCGTGTTGATTGCCTCGGCTCAGTATTCATCTGCTATGTTAGCATCAACTATCATTACTCGAGTTGTTTCCTCAAGTATACAATTTCTCTTTTCAGCTACACCATTTTGTTGTGGAGTTCTAGCAGTTGAGTGCTCACGAGTCATTCCCAGTTCACTGAGAAAACTGATGATCTGCTGGTTGACAAATTCACTTCCATGTCAGAACAAATTCACTGAACTGATTTCTCCTTTTCAGTTTGCAGCCTTCTGATCATCGCTGATAGCTTGGAGTAGGTTTCGTCCTTGCTTCTGAGAAACTCTACCCATGTGTATTTTGAGAAGTCGTCGACTACTACAACAGTGAATCTTTTTCCTTTGGGAATTGGTGGTCTAACTTGCCCAAATAGATCCATGTGTAGTAGTTGGAGGGGAGCAGTTATCCCTGGTATGGTCTGCAGATGCCAGTTTTTGAATAACGACCTCATTTGCTTCCCTTTCTGGCATGCTCTGCAGATGCCAGTTTTCTTGAAAATCTCCTTGGGAAGCCCATTAACTAGCTCCTTCCTCGCTAGATGGTTGATGGTTCTGAAGTTGAGATGATTGAGTAGTCGATGCCATAGCCAGCTTGCTTTAGTTGTGTCTTTTGAAAGAAAGCAAGCTTCTCCATAGCCGGTTGACCAGTGAACAACATACATGTTGTCTCTCCTTACACCAGTTAGGAGGATTGCTCAATTTGACTTATCTTTGATGCCGTGTGAGCTTCGACTGAAATCAACAGTATATCCATTGTCACATAATTGACTGATGCTGAGCAGTTTGTGCTTCACTCCTTCCACATAGGAGACTCCATTGACTACCACCTTTCCTTTGACCATGAACCCTTCTCTAATGGTTCGGCTTCTGGAGTTGTCTTTGAATGTGACTAATAGGCCTTTCACTTTCTTGTAACCTTCTAGATCATCTCTATCTCCCGTCATGTGTTTTGAGCACCAGCGATCTAGGTAACAAACCTCCTTGGTCCTCTTCTTCGATAGGATGTCCTTTTCCTGCAAGAGAGATGATTTGTTTTTAGGAACCCGCATGATATCTGGACCTTCTTTGCTAATCAAGTGTTTAGGGATCTAGATTTGCCAAACTTTTATCTCAATATCAGGTATAGAGTTTTCAGACATTGATTGTCTGATCAGTTTAACTTGTACCTACGATAAGAGTTAGTAGGATAAAAAACTTTGATCATTACTCTCTGATCTCGAGCTTGTCTAGCCCTTTTCTTTGGCCAATTTCTTTTGACTCCATAAGCTTTGTTGCTCTTGTGGTATGGCCAGTTGGCAAACCAGTTATAGTTGGAGTTTCACCTTGGTTCATCCCTTAAATCCAAGTACTCACTATACTGTGTTGCGAGATTGGTTAGAGTGAACTTCTCCAAAGGGATCTAAAAGTGTTGACGTGCTCAATACAACCTTATATGCGCGTTCCTTCTTGAATCAACATCTCTTCCAGGTTGACTTGCTGGATGTCTGCGAAGATAGGCTGGCGGTGCAGTTCTCTCCTGAACTGATGCCCTATCTAGATAAGACTATGGTCCAAACTGAGTGTTTCTCCTTACTTCAATTAGCCGGTCACTTCTGTTCACCTTAAGCATGTACTTAGCTTTGGACCATGGGTAGACTAGTGATTTATGTCAAACTGATTATCTCTGATGAGCTGGAGGTCGTGGCTGAACTGATGACCTCTGTTGGTAGGCTAGTTGCCTTTGCTGAGCTGGTGGCCTTTGCTGATAGGTAGACTGCCTATCTTGAGTTAGTGGCCTTTGATGAGATGGCTTCCATTGCTAAACTGATGGCTTAAACTGAACTGAGCCTTTCAGTTGTGAGGATTGATTAGACCACTTCGGCTGACTTGAAGTGATGTTCATAATTCCCTAGTCTTCAGTCTCTTCAACTAGTTGGGTTAGTGCAGGTTTGACAAAGCCAGGTAGAGTTCCTTCTTGGCTGGTTTGAGCAATTGCCTTTCCCTTTTCTGCGACAGTGTACCTGTTGTATCCTTACCCTGGACTACCAGTTTTAACTCTTTGATGGATTAGAATCTCATCAAGAGTTTGAGATCCCTTTTTGAGTTTGAGAGATATCTCATCTCTCTCTTAGATCTCTTGCCTGAGCCTCTCATTCTCAGCTCTTAGCTCATAAATTTTCAGCTTCAAATTCTCACATTCAACTGACTGAGTCCCAATAGATTCAGTTCTATCATGATCACTTCTCAGTCTTTTGACCTCATCTCTTAGGTCATCATTTTCTTCCTTCAGTTGCAGATGCGTACATGATATTGCAGCTAATTGATCTTCTAGCATTCTTAATTGTTCATTTAATTCATTACTGGAAATGGAAGTTTCATGAATGTGATAAAAAGAGGTTAAGGAGTCACATATGCTAACCTCTTCTTCGTTGTCATTCATAAGGCAGAACAACATCTCATCTTCAGAGCGGTAGGTGTTGGAGTCCATTTCGGATGGATAATCTTAGTCATCCAGCACGACATTCTCTGTGTTAGCTATCATAGCTTTTCTCTTGAAAAAGCTTCTCTTCACTTTGGTCTTTTTATCTTCAGGGAGCTCTGGACACTCATATCTATAGTGTCCTTGCTTGTGGCAATGAAAGCATTCTCCTGTGCTTTTGTTGGCTGCCTGGGTTGTTCAGCAGACGGTTGGTTTATCTCGCCTCTGGCCTCCTCATCAGTTCGAAGCATAATTGATGGTTGATCTCTTATCTTCTTGAGTTTTTCTAGCAGTTTGGCAACTGACTGGATCTGGTTATTGATGTCATCAGTCAGGCTCTCTTTCGTGTCCACTGCTTCTCTTCTTGGATTAGTTGAGCCTCCTGGTTATTCTTTGACTTGAGAACTTCTTGGCCGGAAGGTGTTCCTTTCTTAAGTTTCTCTAAACCTATTTCTTTCGCTATAGAGAGCTGCATCCTGTGCTGATGAAGTAAATGCTCGTGAGCCTTAAGAGAACCAAAAAGTTCTCTTGGGGTGATGTTGTTTAGGTTTCTTGATTCCTTTGTAGCAATCACTTTCATATCCCATTCTTTTGTGAGATTGTCCAAAATTTTGGTGTTCATCTCACTATTGGGATATGTCCTACCCAGATTGTTCATCTCACTGATAATGTCTATAAATCTTGTTTCAAGGCTTGAGATAGTTTCATCTAAGTGCATCTTGAAGGACTCATATCTGTCCACTGCCAATTGGAGATTATTTCCTTTGATAGCCTTGGACTCTTTTTCATAGATCTGCAAGTAAGTCCCATATCTCCTTGGCAGTTCTGTAGTTTTTTATGTCCTTCATACGATCTTCATCTAGAGTTTGGAACAATGCGGCTTGGGCCATGAACTCTAGGTTCTTCAACTTCTTCTCTTCACTTGTGAGAAGATGAGTTGGCTTCGGGATCATTGCTGGTTGATTAACATCAGCAATGTGGGCTTCATGATCCATCATAATTGTGATTGGACCTTTTTCGATAACTTCCCACATATTCTAGTGGATTGACCAGAGGTGCGCCTTCATTCCTCTGCTCCAGTTATTGTAGTTCTCAACTGAAAATATAGGTAGATTATGGTTTTCCATAGCTAACAGATTAGCACAGATAACAAGATTTGATTCAGTTGATCTGTAGAAATGGCTGATCCTTAGAATCAACCGCTCTGATACCACTTGTTGGTCCCGGGATGAGTCACAATCAGTTTAGAGGGGGGGTTGCATAAACTGATCCAATTTCAGAGAAAATATGTGGAATAGACTGGGCCCTGGACTCGCAAAGTTATCCATGCTCTTTAGGTGATCAGTTGAGATGATTAGCTAGCTCGGAGTGCTGTGTATGTGCTTGAGGTGTGTAGTTTAGATATTCAACTGAAAACTGAAAACAGAGCAGAGTACATATACAATTTTATAAAGGTTCGAAGCTCAACTTCTATGTCCTCTCTTCCTTCCGCAGAAGGGCAATTCACTATGCAAGTATAGATTCCTTTATTACAGTTATACAGTGAAGACAGTTGTTGGGCCTGGCTATCGGTACCTTTACGAGTCACAGATTTCTTTCCAACTGTTGCTGTCCCGGAAGTGGTGATCCAACGAAAGTAGTCTCCTCAGCTGGTTTATGGTCGACAGCTCACACTTACCGATCCCAACTGCTCGCTGAGACTTTAGGTGCTAATGCCCGTCTTTACAAGGTTTTAGATCTCTTTCGATCTTCAAGAAGATAGTCTTGAAAACGGTATCAACTGATGTGCTCATTTGCGCATCTTCGGCTTGAGCTGGGTAATTGATCGGTGTAGAACGAAACTAAGAGAGTGGTTCTAGTTGGATTTCTTCAATAGCTAGCTTGATGAGCGGTTTGGCTCCTTATCTTCAGTTGAGCTTTTGCTTCTGCTGAATTTAAGCGTGAAGCTTTAGAGCTTTCACGAACGTCTTCACTGAAAGTCTTAGTAGTAAGTCTTGCAGAAAGTCTGAGCAGAAAGTCTAAGCAAAAAGTCACGACTATCTTTTAGGTTGCTCATCTTTTATAGATGAGTGGCTGGTGACCATTGTTGATCACTGTGTGATCATAAATGATAAAGCCGTTGAGGGGCCTTTCATTTAAAGAGCCGTTGAGTAGCCTTTGTTCTTCTGACATGCTTTTGTTCCAAGATCATGGTTGCATTAACTTCAAGATCTTCTTGTTGACATTTCTGAAATTTGAATTTCAGTTACGGCTTCTGTCTTGATCTTCAGTTCTGGGCTTCTACTGGCAGTTGGAATCTTCAGGTCCTTGGTTGTCAGTTCTGCACATTTTTGGCAGTTTGGCAAGCTCCAATTTAGATCATCTTCAGCTAGCAGTTCTAGACTTTGGCTTGATGCTTTCTGAGCTCCGGTTTGATTTGCTTGATCTAGTAGTTTCGAACCAGTGTTCTTCAGCTGGCATGTTGGACTGGTGTCTTTTCAGCTGGAACTTCTTTGGACTGGACTTCAGTTCGGATGTTGGCACCTCTTCAGTTGGATGTCTGAACTAATGCATCTTTAGTTGTTATCCTTCGAATTGATACTTCTTTAGCTGGCATTCTTCTTCAGCTGGAATTCTTTCAAGCTGGCATATCCTTCAGATCGTACCTTGAACCGGTACACTCTTCAGCTAATATTCTTCTTCAGCTGGAACTTCTTGAGCTGGTATTTCCTTCATCTCGGACTGGTGTTCTTCAGCTGGTATTTTTCTTCAGCTGGAAACGGCGATTCTTTCTTCAGCTGGTAATCTTCTTTAGCTGGAACTTTCTTTAGCTGGAACTTTTCTTCAGTTGGAATTGGGCATTTCTGGGCTGGTGCCTTGAACTGGTATTTTTCTTCAGTTCGAACTTGATGGCAATTAGTACTTCGAACTTGATGATACCTTCATCTTTCAGTTTACTTCACTTGCTAACTGATCAAACAAACAAGCTGCAGTTTCTTTTTCTCAGTTTGAGAAGCTAGATTTTTCTTTTTCTCTCTTTTCTTCTCTCTTTCTTTTCTCTTTCTCTTCTCTTTTCTTTTCTTTTTCTCTTTTCTTTTCTCTCTTTTCTTTTCTCTCTTTCTTTTCTTTTCTCACTTGGATTGGTCATTTTTGAGCTTTGATAGCTCAATTTTTGTTATGATCATCCTTAGTTTTCTGTTTGATTTCTTTTCAGTTTTTCAAGGCTCTTTGCGTATTTTGACATATTTTGACATCTCATCAAAACCCGAGTCAGGAAAACTCTTGATAGTTTTTCCTAACACTATTGGAACCTCATACTCCCTGGGTATATTCCCTTCATCAGCAATCTACTGATGTGTATCGTATCAATATATCTATGGATTTTATGTTAGGTTTGCCTAGGAGTAAATGTGGTCGTGATTCTATATTTATGGTTGTTGATCATTTTTCTAAGAAGACTCACTTTATTCCATGTCATAAGTTTAATGATGCATCTCATATAGCTGGTTTGTTCTTTAAAAAAATTGTGCATTTGCATGCCATGCCTAGAATTATTGTTTCTCATAGAGATGCTAAGTTTTTGAGCTATTTCTGGAAGACATTGTGGTGTAAGTTAGGTACCAAGCTACTGTTTTCTACCACTTATCACCTACAGACTGACGCTCAAACGAAAGTAGTGAATATAACTTTATCTACTCTGTTAAGGGCTATAATTAAAAAGAACATTAAAACTTGGGAGGAATGTTTGCCGTTTGTTGAATTTTCATATAATAGGTCTGTAAATTATGTATCTCAGTTTTCTCCTTTTGAAATTGCATATGGTTTTAATCATTTAGCTCTGCTAGATTTAATTCCATTACATGTTCATGAACATACCTACCTTGATAGAGAAAATAGGTCTGATTTTGTGAAACGGATACATGAGGTGGCTAGAGCAAACATTGAAAGGCGAATAGAGTAGTACACTAAGAAATCTAATAAGGGGCGAAGGAAGGTTATATTCGGACCTAGTGAATGGGTTTGGTTACATATGCAGAAAGAGAGATTTCCAGCACAAAGGTGGTCTAAGTTGCTTCCCAAAGCAGATGGTCCTTTTCAAGTGTTGGAGGTTATCAACGATAATGATTACAAATTGGACTTACCAGGTGAGTATAAAGTTAGTACTTCATTTAATGTTGCTGACTTGAGTCCGTTTGATGTAGGTGATGCTTTGGATTTGAGGAAAAATTCTTTTCAAGGGGAGGGAAATGATACGGATCGTGCTGAGGATGTGTCGGATCCCATTAGAGTACCAGAAACCGTGACTCAATTGAGGACCAAGAAGTTCAAGAAAGTCCTTAACAGACTTATCCAAGAACTCTGGAACTGAGAAGCATCAAGGAGATTGGTCAAAGGAGCTGAACCTGAGCCCAAGTAGAAGGTGTTGATTTTTGCAGAGCATTCATGAGCTCATTTGCAAGAGCTCTAATCGTGAACCAAGTCACGAACCAGCTCTGACGGAATCCTGCTAAGGTCGCGAATAGGGGGGGTTCTTCTTTAGTTCATTTGTGATCTCATTCGTGAGTGCTGACGTGGTTGTTAACCCAGTTCTACATGTATGTCACGTAGATTCTTGAGGCCATTTGTGAGCTGACCTGTCGCATGTGAAGTCGTGAACGATTACTTTGGAGACAAATTACTTTTCATAAAATTCAGAATAAATGTGAGATTATATTATTTCTCTCTAGAGAATCTATCCGGATTTCACAAGAACATAGTGAGATTCGAACTGACTTATCAAATGGATTTATATCCCTATTAGTGGCGTCAACACTAATAATCCAAGTTCGTGTTTCCAATCATTAATGTGTTGTGGATCAATATCCATAGTTCTTTGTCATTGCAAAGCTAGGGTTTCAGATTCTTTATCCATCCATTCCTTGTAACTTGATAATCCTGGAAAGAGATTCATCATCATCATCAAACTGCCAGTGATGATCGCATCAATAGTGGTATTAATATTGCTAAGTAGACCATTAGTGTCTCTAAATTAGGATTGATTCGAACGCGGATTTCCACAAATGGCCTGAAATGGAGGACCTCGACCATGATTGTATTTGGCTCGGCCTCCTCGAGATGGATTCGGATTAGATTATTGAAGATGTTGTTGAGTCGGAGGGGCTCGTTGAGGAGGATCCAAATATGCGGGAGACAGCTAAAGATGAATCAGTTTCTAAATATTTTGAGGCCAAGGCAATTCCAAAAAATTCAGTTCTACTTATTGTGGAGGTGGCCATTCTAGAAGTTTCTCAATCTGGAGATGATAACTGTAGATGACTCAATTCATGTCGAGACTATATTGGAAGATAATCAGTCCTGCAGCTTGCCATTGGATCATGAAGAAGAGGCAGCACAAGAAAAATAAAATGTAGAGCCATTTGAAAAAGGAAGTGAAGGAAATGAGCTGCTAATACAGACATGTTTTGAAATTACATGTAAAATCAGTTGGGACTTCGCCACAGATCACTCCAAGCAACTTATACAAACAACCATAATGGAATGGAAGAGTTCTCACATTCCTGGTCAATAGTTTACCTCTGATGTTTTTATTTTACAGGTTGTTGGAGATGCACCATTGCATGTTGACGTGCCACCAGATTTATTCGTGATTCATGTGCCAAAGTTTTATATGGTGGAGAAGTTATAGTTGTTTTGTTTAGCTTGGATGATCTAGAAGGATGGTTCTAGGCCACGATTTCCAAAAGATTTTGATGATCAGTTTGTGTTAGTCTTTGATCTAGGTGGTTTAGATTTGAGGACAAATCCCTTTCAAGAGAAGAGGAATGATATGATCCAAGATGGGGTGGTGCAAGTTCCGGTCCAAGAGGCCCACTGAAAAAGTTGGACCCGCTTTTCTATTTTAAATAGAAGACTCATTTTATTCATTTATGATTTTTAATAGGGATTCATAATAACACTTTATCTCACCAACACAAAACTTATGTTATTTATTTTCAAAAATTGTGGATTTCAAGTTTGGCGACTTTGAATCTGAAATCAAGGGAGTCGTTCTTGATCACAGAGGAGATCCAGGGTGACCTCGCTATGTACAGAATCTTGTGTTGTGCCCACGGGGGCAGAGAGATCCCGAATTTCTCAAAATTGCCTTTGCTGGTGCCCTCCATACTAGAAGCATCCAACTTGGCTAGATTCTTTCCTTCCACAGAAAAGTTGGTTTCCTAAAATATTCCAAAAACAAAATACAGGCGTAAAATCCAACTCCTAATCTAACATGGCAAAAAAAAAACACTTAAAAGGAAATAAATAAATTGTGAAAAATATAAAAAAAGGAAAGAAAAAAAAATAAACCTAGGTTGCCTCCTAGTCAGCGCCCTAGTTATTGTCGTGGGCATGACGCTCTTCTGCTTCACATGTATATAGGCTCAACGAGCTGGAGCCCGAGAGCCTCTATAGATGAAACCATTGGTTCCTTGAGATGCTTCAGCCGCTGACTATTGATCTTGAACGTCTCTTCAGTACTTGAATCAAATAATTCCACTGGTCCATTTAGGCATAGGGTCTGGATCTCATATGGTCCTGACCATTTGACTTGAGTCCTCCTCCTAATAGCTTCAGTCTAGAATTATACAACAGAACCTTTTGTCCACGCTTAAACAGCTTGTGGCAAATGAGTTGGTCATTGGTTTTTTTCATTCTTTCCTTATAGAGAACAACATTGTCATAGGCTTCTAGTCTTATCTCTTCCATCTCTTGAAGTGGAAATAAAATTTTGCAGCCAATTAGCGTGAATTGTAGCTTCAAAACATTCTACGAATTCAGTTTCCATGGTGGAGGCAGCAACAACAGACTGCTTTACACTCTTCCACGATACTACTCCTCATGTTAAAAGAAATACATAGCCAAGAGTAGACTTTCTAGTATCCAAATATCCAGCAAAGTCTGAGTCGGCATACCCAATCACCTCAAGGTAATCATACCTCCTATATGTAAGTAAATGATCTGTTGTTCCCTATAAGTATCTCAGAACCTTCTTTGCAGCTTTCTAGTGTTCCATTTCTGGATTACTTTGATATCTTCCCAATATTTCAGCTGTAAAGCTTATGTTGTTGGTTTTGTATACTGGAAGACTTGTCTTTGTATACTTTTCTGATGATATGATGATATGAAATGAAAGTTATTGCAGTCACTGTTTGCATTTAGATTATGTTCTATAATTGTTCTATGCAATGTTCCATATACTTACATTTTAGATGATATGGTGTGGGGAGTCACACGCTAAAGATCATATCATTAGAACCTTGTAATGTATTAAAGAGCTCACGGCTTAGATGGTCCTGAACATACCATCGGTACACCGTAGAATGATCTGATAAGTTAGTTTATCTTGGCTAACTGATTATTCTAGTACACTAGTTAGTGTATTGAGGAGGATCACGATAGGATACTATTCTCTGTCTCTGACCCAGTTACTGAGAGAATAAAGATCCACAGAGTTCGAGTTCTGAACTCATGTGATATTGGCGAGCATATGTGTGCGTTGTTTATTACTTTGATTTATCAATGGGTGAGATCTTTTCATAGATCGAATTCGATATCTTGGGTAATAACAATGTATACATGATGTCTCGAGCAGTATGCATGAGCACTGTGTCCTGGTGCGCCAGGTTGATGATGTTCTCTTGAGGAAGCACAAGTTCATGTTGAAACCCTGCAGGTGGAATTTATTCCGTACATGAATAAAGCTTGTGTGGTACTACTCAAGGTTTTAGATGTTAATTAATTATAGCTGTCAGAGGCTTACATAATTAATTAATGAACATTATATCTTAAACACGGAGAATGGCTGGACTAAAGGAGAAAGCATATTCGTAAATATGTATTAAATTGGTAGGTCAGTTTTACTTCTTTAGTGGAATAAAAGTAAAACTTAATTTATTTAATTATATCCTAGGTTTATTGGATATTGGATATTAAATAAATTAGTGGGCCAATTTAATATTCTTCTAGATCCTTGTTGTAGCCCAATTGACTGATAGTGGACTGGATATTGAACTTGAGATAGAGGCCCAAGCCCATTAGGGCTGGAACATGAAATTTCGCCCCTCCCTATATATAAGGGGAAGGGGGGCACGAAATTTAATGATTTTATTCATAGGAAATCAGCCTCTCTTAGTCACTCAAAGTTATCCATAGATTTCACAATTCTATCTAGTAGATTTCAGCCCACTCTGAATCTAGATACAGTCCGGGAATACAACAGAAGATCTTGGAGTGGAATACTATGGTGGACGATTTTGAGGTCATAGGTGGCGCCATTACTGTGCTCATTCAACAGCAAGATTAGATCTTTAATCTTGTCCACAGACCGTCTATCGATTTGTAAGTAGATTCGTTTTTATGTCTTCCGCTTTATTAGATTCGAATCTGTTTTGCATGCTTTTTGATTAGACTGTGATAAACATGCATATTACATAAAATTATGATTTGCATGAACACGGATTAATGAACAACCAAATGGTCCTGCGGTGATTTAATTCGAAAAAACCCCAACAACTGGTATCAGAGCGGGTTTTGGCACTGTTCTAGGATTAATCCGGGCATAATTTCGAATTGCATGATTAAATTTGATGATAAATTTATGGTGTTTAAATTTTCAGATTTAATTGGCTATGTATTTCGATTTTATGGTATTCAAAACTTGGAAGAATTTGAGATGTAAAAATCGAAAATTCTAGTTTTGAGGGTACTTGAATTTTCGGTCACTATGGGATTAAATTTGGGATGATATTTGATGTTCTTCAAATTCCCGGATTTAATTCTCATAGGGGTCGAAAATTTGGTGTTCAAAATTTCGATTTTGATGTGTTAAAAATTCCCTAATTTGGTGTAGTAATTTTCGGCACTTTTGGAATTAAGTTTGGATGATGTTTTGATCAAGATCAAATTTTCAGATTTATTTCCTAGTGTGTTCGAAAATTATGATGATTAGAATTGGATTTGGTGATTTTTGATGTATATCAAAGATTACCTAATTTTAATCTAGATAGGTTTGAAATTAGAATTTTAAATTTGGTAATTTTGGAATGGATCAAAATTTCCAGATTTTTATTCTTGAAAATTTCGAAACCTATAGATATATTATTTGGAATAGTTATTTGATTAATGTCAAAATTTCCAAATGTGAAATATAGTGTAATTTTCAATTTTAATAAATTAATTTGGAGAAGATTTTGATGAAAATTAAATTTTCAGATTTATTAATTAATGTAAATCGAAAATTATGGATGTTGGTGAAGATTTGATATTATTTGATGTATATCTTAATTTACCTAATTTTAATCTAGATAGATTTGAAAATAGAATTTTAAATTTGGAAGAAATTGAAGTGGATCAAATTTCCAGATTTATTATTCTTGTAATTTTCGAATTTTATGGATTAAAAATTGGATAAGGTGATTTTGGATATATATAAATAATTATCAAAATCCAATTGTGATAAGATTTTAAATTTGGATAAGTTTTGGAAGATTTTGGATTGGAATCAAATCTCCAAACTTTATCCTTGAAGATTTAGATTCTTATGGATAATATTTGGATTAGATTTTTTATTTATATCAATATATCCAATTATTATTTAATTAGGGTGGCTTGAAAATATTAAATAAATTTGGTGGATAATTATTAATAATTTCCAGATTTATTTAAGTGATATTTTCGAAAATAACAAGATTAAAATTGGTGGATAATTATTTTAATTTCCAATTTTTATCTTGTGGATAATATCGAATTAATTAATTTAATTAATTGTAAAATTCGATTATTATTTAAATATTCATGCATAGATATCATATGTTATTTTATGTGGATCATATAATACATGGTTGTTGGTTTTTTGTAGACTGTGTTTGTATGCAGGTTTACCAACTATCATGGCTCCTTTATTTTATGTGATGTATGTTTATGTTGAATGGATGTTGGCCGTATGCCGGTTTGGCTACGTGATTTTAATCCATGAGAAAATTCATGGATTAGGTCTAGGTTTTATTTTACGTTGTTTTAATGTAATAGATATAAAGCTGTTAGACGAGTTTTTGAGTTGTAATTTTTATTCTAGCAATATTAGATTTTTCCTTTTGGAATAGATAGTCTGTATTGAATAAAGATCGGAGATCAACTCAAAAGAAGGAAAGTGGTTCAGCACCAAAAGGAAGGTTCACCGGTTCACGTCCCGAAACCTTAAATGGAGCTAGGATTTTCGGCGAGGCGCGGTGAAGGGGGCGGCGGTTCCAAAGCCTGTTTCCGGAGCTGACTTTCCAGTTTTATCTCATCAATCAACATGAGATATAAGCCATGATAGTTGGAATATTACTGTTGCTTATTATGTTGAAGCATGCAATGGATGTTTATCATTTTATGTGATGTTTGCATGTTCGATAATGGGATAAAATGAAACCTCAAACATAAATAACTAAGTGGGAGAGATTCATAGCAAAGTATGTAGAAATCTCATACGGTCTCCATTAAAATCTGGTTTAATTGAGAAGTGATGGGCATGCGCGTTGACATCGGTCTTCCTCCATATCGGATGTGTCATATCACAGATTTCTCTAGAAATTAAATCTCCTAAAAGGATAGTTGTAGAACACTATTAGAACTAACTGACTCCTCCATCTGGAGCGGTTAAATTCGAGTAGTGATCTTGGTGCGAAGATAATGGTGTGCACACTTAGATATAATTTATTGATAAACGTCCACACGATCGTGGCTTATCAGTTAGACGATTACATGACCGTGTTAATTATCCGGCTATTAATTTGCTTGTTGTAAGGAAACTCAACTGGAGGCAAATTAAAGGTTTAACCTATTTAAAGATGTTTTTTATAAACGCCCACACTATCGTGTCTTATAAAAGATGTTTTTAAAGTGTCGGTGGAAAAGTATATAATTTTTATGAGGTTTTCGATTATATACTGTTTATCCTAAACGTGTTATGTGACTGTACTGCATGTTTAATTTCAGTTATTTCATATCATCAATGGCACTCTCCAATCTGTCCTCAATCCTCAAAGAAAACAAACTTGTCGGTGAAAACTACAATGACTGGATTCGTAACCTTAACCTAGTTCTAGTTGCTGAGGGACACAAGTTTGTACTCGAAGAGATATGTCCTGACAAGCCAGATGAGGGTTCTGACGAAGCCCAAAGGGCTGTGTATGACAAGTGGGTCAAGTCTGATGAGATAGCGCGCTGCTACATTCTGGCTTCCATGTCGAATGTGTTGCAACATCAGCATCAGACTATGAAGACTGCTTATGATGTCATGCTCAACCTTAAGGAGCTCTTCGGTTATCAGAACCGCTCGGCTCGCCACTTAGCAATGAAGAAGAGAGGTACATCTCACACTCTGGTTGTGGAAACATGTTTAGCAACTTGTTCTACCCAGTCGTGGGTAGTAGATACTGGAGCTACTGATCATGTTTGCATGTCTTTACAAGGGTTCCTGCTAAAAAAACAGTTGAGTGAGAATGAGATCACCGTCTACATGGGCAATGCTACGAGAGTGGCGGTTGTTGCAGTGGGAGACGTTGTTTTACCTTTCAGTAGTGATAGAACTTTGGTTTTGAAAGATTGTCTTTATGTGCCTGGTTTTAGGCGAAACTTGGTTTCAGTTTCTAAACTAATTATGGATGGATATTCTGTTTCTTTTGATAACAAAGTAGTTATCTTTAGTGGTAAACATTTTATCTGTTCTGGCACATTGGATGGACACTTATACTTTCTTAAACCAACTGAAAACACTACGTAAAGACAACTGTTGAATACATCAATCATAAACCATAACAAGAGAAAAGAACCTTCGGAATTGAATCAAACCTATCTTTGGCATCTAAGGCTACGTCATATTAACCTTAAGAGGATACAAAGGCTTGTAAACGATGGACCATTGTCTTCTTTGGTACTGGAATCGTTACCTTTGTGTGAATCCTGTTTAGAAGGTAAAATGACCAAGCGTCCTTTCCAGTCAAAAGGAAATAGATCCTGTAACGCCCCAAACTACTCCGTTTGGCCACGTCACTTAACATACAATTTACATACATATTTTGTGTGCTTATTTTAATATGAGCGGAAGCTTAGGCCAAATATGATAATATACAAAGCATGATGAGGTAAGGCATCATAATTATCAATATAAATTTTATCCTATTAAGAATGCAATCACCTAACCTATCGGGCTCATAGGTTTACGCAACCCGCCCGTCTAGCGCCTAAATTAACAAACATAATATAGGGGTTCATCGACATAATTCGCACATAGAAGGCTCCAAGGTCAAACGACCCGCCTTTAAATTGTTCAACATAATGTCAAGTTATATACATCATGGCCTACAAAAGATCGGGCTATTCCCATCCCCAATAATCATCGATCATAAGGCAAAAAGAGTGATCAATGTAATAATAACAATAATAATATGAGTGTTATCAAAAGAAGAGCATGCAAAAGATAAACACAAGCTTGTGGGGTTCTCTTGTGTTCACAACGCTCCTACCCGGGCTCCGACTCCTCAACCTGAAATTCATTGAATGAATGGGGTGAGTATTTAACAACATACTCAGTGGGGAACACTGTAAACAGTTATAGCTAATTGCACAAGTGAAAATATAACATATGGACTTTTCATTACATTGTGGAGACTAGTCTCAACCCCGTAGGGTCTAAACATCATGATGCCCCCGTTAATGAACATTTTTATCCCTGTAGGGATGCCCGCAGACATCCTACCCCCTAGGGAGGACATTAACGAGTCTATTATCGATCCCGAAGGATCTCTGCCCCGAAGGGTCTCTTTGTCGACCCCGAAGGATCTCTTTCATTCACTGGTCCGAAGACCCTTCATACATATACAATCAAAGCACAACAATAACTATAACCTTACACGTGTTCACAGTTTAGAGTTACCCCATCTTAAAAGACGCTTTTGAATCCTTTTATCCTTGAATACTACTTTTCCGTGCACAAGTTGTCCTCCTCGAGCCCCAACACGTCACCTAGCACCTTTCAATTCTCTTTTCATTTTAGACGTCGAGTTATTCAATTAAATCATAATTTAGACCAAACTCATACTATACTTTGCTTTAAAGTCTTCAAACATTTTCACATACACAACCAAGTATATACAAGCTCATACTATGATTTTGGACTCGAAATACACACTAAAACTCTTTGAAGCATTTGATCGAACACATTACGGGCACACATTTAAACCATATGCTCAAAACTCATTTTAAATCCTTTAGACCCAACATTTCAAATACAAACACCTTCATCCTAGGGCTCTAACATACATGAAACTCAACCCCATACAACCCTCATAACATCTTCATACAATTATCAACAAAACAAGGGGAAATAAGGGCAAAAGTCCAAACCCTAGCAACAATGAACCATAGGAATCCAATATAACTTCACATATAGCTTCAAGGAGGTAAATAAACCATATTTTTGAGATATCAAAGCAAGAAGATCAACAAAAATCCAAAATCCTCAAATTTGGATAACAAACCCTAGTTTCCAAAACAACAAAAAAATGGGTGTTTAATCCCCAAGAAGGAGAGGTGTAGAGGTTACCTTTGTTGATGGATGATGATGGAAGAATCTACTTCAAAAGATGAAAGATTTGTAGAGAGAAGGGGGAGGAAAATCGCCCATATGGAAAGAAAATGAGGAGAAAATAAATAAGTGTTGTATTTATAGGTAGAAAATCCCCGGACCCGCGCGACCGCGCAGCCCCCGCGACCGCGGAACCCCTCTCTCGGCCCACGCTCCCCGCGAGCGCGCAGCCCCCGCGGGCGCGCGTCCCTCGCCAGCCCCGCGGGCGCGCAGTCTCCCGCGACCGCGCACGGCCCCGCGGGCGCGCACCTCCCCGCGCGCACGCGACATGCCAAAAATCATCCCCCTTATTTTAAACGACTCCCGGACTTAAACCACACCATTTTCCTTTAAATTTTCAAAGCACTTTTAATACATACCGAAAAAGCAGGGGGCGTTGCCCCCTAGCCCCCATCGGGGCGCTTCGCCCCCTGAACCCCCGACTCGCTGACGTTGGTCCACACCAAAGCTTGGCGTTGCTCGGGCGTCACAGTTCGGGAATGGGTTTCCCACCAAAAGCTCGCCTCTTCTGCAAATTGGAAGATAGCACATGAGGCTTTCTGCACTTCGGTGCACTGAATATGCTCGAAAATCCGCTCCATTTCCCGGATCCACTCCTCAGTCGCTTCAGGACCTTCACTTCCTTTGAGCCTAGACGGCCCCATTCTTCTAAACTGCTCGACTACGTCGAACGCCTCTCTTTGGAACCTTTCTCCTTCATTCACTCCTCCTTGCCCCATCTGTTGGGCCATTAGACCCTGGAGCGTCTCTAGGAAACCTCGGGAAAAATCGGGCCAGTTCTCTCGTGGTGGAGGATCATGAAGACCACCCCCTTCATTACTCGATTCTTCTGCTTCTTGAGGAGCAGAAGCACGACGCGGAGGCATCCTAAAGCCTTTAGGCACACTTGCCCGGTCAGCGAGACCCCCGATCAACTCAGCGTTAGGGTGTTCAAGGTATGGCAAAATATTAATTTAAATATAAACACACTCGATTATCATCACATAACTCGACAAATTTTAACATTAAATATTAACATGTATTATACACTTAGTATAATACCACCGTACTATGACGTATTAGCTCGAGTAAGACAACCTGCAATAAAACAATGGCATAACATACAAACATACTCACATGATTGATATTCAACAATATTAATTCGAAATCATTTACTAAAATTATAAATTTATAATTTAGCAAAAGGGTCGGGGTATCACAATCTCCCCAACTTTTAAAAATTTCGTCCTCGAAATTAGCCTAACATTTCTGTTACATTTGGATATCGAGCTAAGATATCAACTTCTTTCTCTCAAGTGGCCTCTTCAGGTCCGTGCCGACTCAACTACACTTTTATTAAAGGAACCTCACGGGTTCGAAGAGTATGAACTCTTCTATCTAACACAGCGACTGGAACTTCTTCGTACGTCAAGTCCTTAGAAACTTGCACCGTGCCATATGAAATGACATGACTAGGGTCAGACACATATTGTCTTAGCAACGACACATGGAAAACATCGTGCACACCCACCAAATCCGGAGGTAGTGCTATGCGATAGGCAACATCACCTACTTTCTCTAGAATCTCGAACGGTCCCACATAACATGGCTGCAACTTACCCTTCTTCCCAAATCCAACCACTCCTCTCATGGGTGCAATCTTCAAGAACACTTTATCACCAATCTCAAAGCTCACATCTTTTCTCTTTATTCTTCTTCTTATCTTCTCAATTACTTCCACTGTCTTCTCAACGATCTTGAGGCTACCTTTATTCTTCTTCTTATCTTCTCAATTACTTCCACTGTCTTCTCAACGATCTCGGGGCTTAAGAGTCGACGTTCTCCCACTTCATCCCAATGAATAGGAGATCTGCACTTTCTCCCATACAAAGCCTCGTACGGGGCCATTCCAATCGATGCTTGGAAACTATTATTGTAAGCAAACTCCACAAGTGGCAAGTGGCTCTCCCAACTTCCACCAAAATCAAGAACACATGCACGAAGCATGTCTCCCAACGTCTGAATGGTCCGCTCAGACTGTCCATCGGATTGAGGATGATACGCTGTGCTAAACTTCAACTGAGTTCCCATAGCTTCTTGCAGACTTCGCCAAAATTTGGATGTAAACCTTGTGTCACGATCTGACACTATCGACACAGGAATGCTGTGAAGACGTACTATCTCATCGATATATATCTGAGCTAATCCATCCATGCTAAAAGTCATCTTCACCGGAAGAAAATGAGCATACTTGGTCAACCTATCGACAACAACCCAGATTGCATGATGACCCTTGACTGACGGAGGTAATCCTACCACAAAGTCCATTGCAATGTGTTCCCACTTCCACTCGGGAATCTCGAGTGGGTTCAACAATCCAGAAGGGCGTTGATGCTCGGCTTTCACTTGTTGACAAGTGATACACTTCGACACGAATTGGCCAATCGACCTCTTCATATTTCTCCACCAGAAAACCATCTTCAAGTCCTTGAACATCTTTGTGCCTCCTGGGTGCACAGAATACGGAGTATTATGTGCTTCTTCAAGAATCTCCTTTCTGAGCTCCTCGTTCTTCGGCACACACAACCTTCCCTCGAAGAGTAGCGTGCCATCACTTGCAACGGCAAATCCCTAAATAGAACCCTCCAATGCTCTTTTCTTCATTTTGCATAAGAAAGGATCGTCGACTTGAGCTTCACGAACTCGATCATGAATTAGTGGTCGAACCAATAAGGCTGCTAAAATCCCTTGAGTGGTGTTGGAAGGATCCACCACCTCTAGGTTCATCTTCTCAAACTCCTTGATCAACTGCTCTTTCTTGGTTGGGAGATAGATCTTTCGGCTTAAGGCATCAGCTACGACATTCGCCTTTCCAGGATGATATAAGATCGTACAGTCGTAATCCTTCACCAACTCTAACCATCTCCTTTGACGTAAATTCAACTCTTTCTGGGTGAAGAAGTACTTCAAGCTTTTGTGGTCAGTGTAGATCTCGCACTTTCTTCCATAGAGGTAATGCCTCCAAATCTTCAATGCATAGACCACGGCTGCTAACTCAAGATCATGCGTCGGGTAATTACGCTCGTGCACCTTCAACTGTCTCGATGCATATGCTACTACCTTTCCATGTTGCATAAAAAACAACCAAGTCCTTGCTTCGAGGCGTCACTGTAGATGACAAAGCCTTCCGTCCCATCAGGAATAATCAACACTGGGGCTGACACGAGACGTCGCTTCAATTCTTGAAAACTCTGCTCACACTTTTCACTCCATTGAAACTTCTCATCCTTTCTTGTTAATCTTGTCAAAGGACTCGCTATCTTGGAAAACCCCTCGATAAATCTTCTATAGTAACCCGCTAGTCCTAAGAAGCTTCGGACTTCATTAACAGTCGATGGCGTCTTCCAATTGCTAACAACTTCCACCTTCGATGGATCCACTTCGATTCCATTTGATGTTACCACATGGCCAAGGAATGCCACCCGTTCCAACCAAAACTCACATTTTGAAAATTTTGCATACAACTCGTATTTCCTTAGCATCTCCAATATGATTCTGAGATGCTTAGCGTGTTGCTCCTTACTTTTTGAATAAATCAAGATATCATCGATGAAGACTATTACGAACTGGTCGAGGTACGGATGGAACACTCGATTCATGAAGTCTATGAAGACTCCAGGCGCATTGGTCAATCCAAGAGGTACCATCGTGAACTCATAGTGACCATACTGCGTTCTAAATGCCGTCTTTGGAATGTCACTCTCCTTGATCTTCAATTGATGATAACCAGACTTCAAGTCAATCTTTGAAAACACACCGGCTCCCCTCAGTTGATCAAACAAATCTTCAATTCTTGGCAGCGGGTACTTGTTCTTGATCGTTAACCGGTTCAACTCTCTATAATCAATGCACATCTGCATCGATCCATCTTTTTTCTTCACGAATAGCACAGGTGCTCCCCATGGTGAAACACTTGGTCGGATTAGCTTGTTATCAAGTAACTCCTGAAGTTGAACTTTGAGCTCTTGCAACTCCTTTGGCGCCATTCTATACGGAGCTTTAGATATTGGTGCCGCACCTAGCACTAGGTCGATGGTGAACTCGATCTGACGGTCAGGAGGAATCCCTGGCAACTCATCTGGAAATACATCGGGAAATTCATTCACCACTGGCACATCTGACACTCGGACTTTAGTGGACGTTGACTCCACAATGCTAACGAGAAATCCCTGACACCGTCTTTTCTTTAACAGCTTCATTGCCTTCATTGTTGTAATGATCCTCTTAGTTGACCTCGTTCTTGCACCATAGAAGATGAGCTTAGGCTCACATGGAAAATTAAATTCGACCTCACGATCACGACATCGAATCGTGGCATGATTTCCACTCAACCAATCCATACCTAGGATTACGTCGAAATCACGCATCTCCAAGACATGGAGATCTGCTCTAAGCACCCTATCATTGATTTCTAGTTTCAGGCCATACGCCATCTTACTAGACGAAACTCTCTTCCCCGAAGGAATACTGATCTCTAACAATTCACCACTATCCTTGCATATAACACCAAGCTTGGAACAGAAACTTGCAGATATAAAGGAATGAGATGCACCGGAATCGAATAATACTAGAGCTGGAACATCTGATACTAGAAGAATACCTGACATAGTGTCCTCACCTGACTTAGGGTCCTTTTTCTCGCCCTCCAAGGCAAACAGTCGCGGCTTCACCTTTCTTTCTTGCTCCTTCTTCTTATTCGGGCAATCATAGGACAGGTGGCTCGGGTCCCCACATGTAAAGCAAACCCTCTGTCCCGCACAACACTCTCCTAGATGGAACTTTTGGCATTTAGGGCAAGGAGCCCTATCATTGTTTCCTCTCTGTGGGACAGGCCTCTGCTGCCATGGCTTGTTTTGCATAGGAGCTTTTCCTTTTCCTTTGTCCTGCGGCTCCCATTTCCTCTTGCCAAAGGCCTCACGCTGCCTTTGGTCCTTCAAGTCCAGCTGGAGCCCGTGAGAAATGGCTTGGGCTGTCTCAATCACTTCACCATAGGTTCTCAACCTTTGGCCTAACAGGATCCCTGCAATTTCAGGACGCAAACCACGCTCAAAACGTCGAGATTTCTTTTCATCCGTATCCACAACGTATGGAGCATAGCGGGAGAGATGATTGAATCGTCTTTCATATTCGATCACAGTCATTCCTCCTTGCCTTAGATTGAGGAATTCAGTCTCCATCTTAGTCTTGAAAGACTCGAGGAAGTATCGAGTGAGGATCAACTCTTTCAAGTCGGTCCACACCAAAGATTAGCGTTGCTCGGGCGTCATAGTTCGGGAATGGGTTTCCCACCAAAAGCTCACCTCTTCTGCAAATTGGAAGATAGCACATGAGGCTTTCTGCACTTCGGTGCACTGAATATGCTCGAAAATCCGCTCCATTTCCCGGATCCACTCCCCAGTCGCTTCAGGACCTTCACTTCCTTTGAGCCTAGACGGCCCCATTCTTCTAAACTGCTCGACTACATCGAACGCCTCTCTTTGGAGCCTTTCTCCTTCATTCACTCCTCCTCACCCCATCTGTTGGGCCATTAGACCCTAGAGCGTCTCTAGGAAACCTCAGGCAAAATCGGGCCCGTTCTCTCATGGAGGAGGATCATGAAGACCACCCCCTTCATTACTCGATTCTTCTGCTTCTTGAGGAGCAGGAGCACGACGCGGAGGCATCCTAAAGCCTTTAGGCACACTTGCCCAGTCAGCGAGACCCCCGATCAACTCAGCGTTAGGGTGTTCAAGGTATGGCAAAATATTAATTTAAATATAAACACACTCGATTATCATCACATAACTCGACAAATTTTAACATTAAATATTAACATGTATTATACACTTAGTATAATACCACCGTACTATGACGTATTGGCTCGAGTAAGACAACCTGCAATAAAACAATGGCATAACATACAAACATACTCACATGATTGATATTCAACAATATTAATTCGAAATCATTTACGAAAATTATAAATTTATAATTTAGCAAAAGGGTCTGGGTATCACAGATCCGAAGGGCTATTAGATTTGATTCACTCTGACCTATGTGGCCCTATGTCAGTTCAAGCTCGAGGAGGGTTCAAGTATTTCATCACTCTCATTGATGATTACTCTAGATACGGTTATATCTACCTGTTACGTCGCAAGTCTGAATGCTTTGAGAAATTCAAAGAGTTTAAGGCGGAAGTGGAGAAACGAACAGGCAGAAGTATCAAGTCACTACGTTCTGATCGTGGTGGCGAGTACCTCTCAAGCGAATTTAGGGATTACATGGCAGAGAGTGGGATTACATCCCAGTTGACGGCGCCTGGAACGCCACAGCAGAATGGCGTGGCGGAAAGAAGGAATCGTACATTGTTAGAGATGGTTAGATCGATGATGAGTTATTCTGAGTTACCTATTTCGTTTTGGGGATATGCCCTGGAAACAGCAGCCTATATTCTTAACTTGGTTCCATCGAAATCAGTTCCTGCTACACCTACAGAACTATGGACTGGACGAAAGCTCAGTTTGAACCATATTCGGATTTGGGGTAGCCCAGCACACGTGTTGGACAAGGAAGCTGATAAGCTGGCTCCTCGTACTGATGTAAGGTTATTCGTTGGATATCCTAGAAGAACGAAAGGTGGTTTGTTTTATAGTCCTAAGGATCAGAAGATCATTGTTAGCATAAATGCTCGATTCTTAGAGGAAGACTATGTCATAAACCACAAACCAAGGAGTCACATCATCCTTGAGAAGTTAAGGGGTGGATCGAATCCTACACCAGTTGTACAAGAAGAGGAACCACCGAACACTGCACAACGTGTCACAGAAGTACAGGAACTGCCTCGTCGCAGTGGGAGGGTTGTACGCCAACCTGATAGATTCATTGGTCTGGGAGAGGCTTCAGATTTCCTAGAGGGTCTCAATGAATTGGATCCCAGGACCTATGACGAGGCAATTCGAGATAAAGATGCAGATTCTTGGAAAACTGCAATGGAGTCTGAGATTGGATCTATGGATCACAATCAAGTCTGGGAACTTGTAGAACCACTAGATTGGGTAAAACCCATTGGCTGTAAGTGGATCTACAAGCGCAAGAGAGGATCTGATGGGAAGGTTGAAACCTTCAAAGCTAGATTGGTGGTAAAAGGGTATACTCAGAAAGAAGGGATCGATTATGAGGAAACCTTTTTGCCGGTAGCCATGCTTAAGTCAATCCGGATTCTCTTGTCTATTGCCGCTCATTTGGATTATGAGATCTGGCAGATGGATGTCAAGACAGCTTTCCTAAACGGAAGTCTTGAGGAAAACATTCACATGAAACAACCAGAGGGATTCATTGCTAAAGGCCAAGAGCACTTGGTGTGTAAGCTTAAGAGATCCATTTATGGACTTAAGCAGGCATCGAGGTCTTGGAACATCCGATTTGATGAGGTTATCCAGTCATATGGATTCGTGCAAAGTCCGGATGAGAGCTGTGTGTACAAGAAATGTGACGGAAACGTGGTGGCATTCCTCGTACTTTATGTTGATGACATCTTGCTTATTGGAAACAGTAAGAAGGCGTTATCAAACATTAGGGTGTGGTTGTCCGAGCAGTTCGATATGAAGGATCTAGGTGAAGCCGGACATGTCCTTGGCATCAAGATCATTCGTGATCGCCAGAAAAGGATGTTATGTCTATCCCAGGTGACTTATATCGATACAATGCTAGCTAGATTTGGCTTGCAAGATTCCAAGAAAGGTTTTATACCTTACAGGCATGGAATTCATCTATCCAAGGAAATGTGTCCCCAAACACAGTCTGAGATAGAGGAAATAAAGAAAGTACCATATGCTTCGGCTGTGGGAAGTTTAATGTATGCTATGCTGTGCACTAGGCCTGATATATGCTATGCCGTTGGCATGGTAAGCAGATATCAGTCTAACCCTGGACAAGGTCACTAGACTACGGTCAAAAACATTCTCAAGTACCTTAAACGGACTCGAGACTACATGTTGGTTTTCCGCTCTGATAGTCTAGTACCTTTGGGTTACACGGACTCAGATTTTCAATCCGACAAAGATCAGAGTAAGTCTACCTCGGGCTATGTGTTAACATTAGGAGGTGGAGCCATCGCATGGAGGAGCATTAAGCAGAAATGCATTGCAGATTACACCATGGAAGCTGAGTATGTAGCTGCCTCTAAGGCTGCAAAAGAGGCTGTCTGGCTCCGCGGGTTCCTAGTGGGCTTGGGCGTGGTTCCTGATTTGCCTAAGACTATCACGATATACTGTGATAACTTTGGTGCAGTGGCAAATTCGAAGGAACCCAGAGCCCACAAGGCAAGTAAACACATAGAGAGAAAGTACCATCTTATACGAGAACTCATTAAGAGAGGAGACGTGGCGGTGGTTAAGATTACATCTGAGGACAACCTGGCTGATCCATTCATGAAGAGCCTGGCGGCTAAGACCTTTGATGGTCACATGGAGAAAATGGGAGTGAGATGCAGACCCGGTAGCGCAGTTTGAGTTGATAGTTTTAGATTGGAGAGTTTGCCAGTTAGTTATTATGCTTGAAAGACATGCTTCAAGTATAAGTGGGAGATTGTTGGTTTTGTATACTGGAAGACTTGTCTTTGTATACTTTTCTGATGATATGATGATATGAAATGAAAGTTATTGCAGTCACTGTTTGCATTTAGATTATGTTCTATAATTGTTCTATGCAATGTTCCATATACTTACATTGTAGATGATATGGTGTGGGGAGTCACACGGTAAAGATCATATCATTAGAACCTTGTAATGTATTAAAGAGCTCACGGCTTAGATGGTCCTGAACATACCATCGGTACACCGTAGAATGATCTGATAAGTTAGTTTATCTTGGCTAACTGATTATTCTAGTACACTAGTTAGTGTATTGAGGAGGATCACGATAGGATACTATTCTCTGTCTCTGACCCAGTTACTGAGAGAATAAAGATCCCCAGAGTTCGGGTTCTGAACTCATGTGATATTGGCGAGCATATGTGTGCGTTGTTTATTACTTTGATTTATCAATGGGTGAGATCTTTTCGTAGATCGAATTCGATATCTTGGGTAATAACAATGTATACATGATGTCTCGAGCAGTATGCATGAGCACTGTGTCCTGGTGCGCCAGGTTGATGATGTTCTCTTGAGGAAGCACAAGTTCATGTTGAAACCCTGCAAGTGGAATTTATTCCGTACATGAATAAAGCTTGTGTTGTACTACTCAAGGTTTTAGATGTTAATTAATTATAGCTGTCAGAGGCTTACATAATTAATTAATGAACATTATATCTTAAACACGGGGAATGGCTGGACTAAAGGAGAAAGCATATTCGTAAATATGTATTAAATTGGTAGGTCAGTTTTACATCTTTAGTGGAATAAAAGTAAAACTTAATTTATTTAATTATATCCTAGGTTTATTGGATATTGGATATTAAATAAATTAGTGGGCCAATTTAATATTCTTCTAGATCCCTGTTGTAGCCCAATTGACTGATAGTGGACTGGATATTGAACTTGAGATAGAGGCCCAAGCCCATTAGGGCTGGAACATGAAATTTCGCCCCTCCCTATATATAAGGGGAAGGGGGCACGAAATTTAATGATTTTATTCATAGGAAATCAGCCCCTCTTAGTCTCTTAAAGTTATCTAGAGATTTCACAATTCTATCTAGTAGATTTCAGCCCACTCTGAATCTAGATACAGTCCGGGAATACAACAGAAGATCTTGGAGTGGAATACTATGGTGGACGATTTTGAGGTCATAGGTGGCGCCATTACTGTGCTCATTCAACAGCAAGATTAGATCTTTAATCTTGTCCACAGACCGTCTATCGATTTGTAAGTAGATTCGTTTTTATGTCTTCCGCTTTATTAGATTCGAATCTGCTTTGCATGCTTTTTGATTAGACTGTGATAAACATGCATGTTACATAAAATTATGATTTGCATGAACACGGATTAATGAACAACCAAATGGTCCTGCGGTGGTTTAATTCGAAAAAACCCCAACATATGTCTGGTCGAGTATAGGTCTGAGCATACATAATACTCCCAACAATAGATGCATACGGAATTGCTTTCATCTGTTTTCGTTCCAATTCATTTTTAGGACATTGAGCGAGACTAAATTTGTCTCCTTTCTGAATTGGAATTGGTGATGCTGAGCACTTTTCTATCTTAAATCTCTCTAGCACTTTATTGATATATGTTTTCTGAGACAAACCTAACAATCTTTGTGATCTGTTTCATAATATTTCTATTCAAATCACATAGCTTGCCTCACCCATATCTTTCATTTCAAAGTTGCTAGAGAGAAAACTCTTAATCTCATGAAGGAGACCAAGATCATTAGTTGCAAGTAAGATATCATCAACATACAGGATTAAAAATATGATCTTACTCTCACTGACCTTTAGATATATACACCGATTAATAGTGTTCTCCTTAAATCCAAAGGAAATAATGGTATGATTAAACTTCAAATACTATTGACGAGAAGCTTGTTTTAGCCCGTATATTGATTTCTTTAATTTACATACCATGTTTTCTTTTCCTTCAATTAAGAAACCAACTGGTTGGTCCATATAAACATTATCCTCTAAATCTCTAATCAGAAAGGCAGTTTTCACATCCATCTGATGCAACTCCAAGTCGTAATGAGCTACAAGTGCCATGATAATTCTGAAAGAATCCTTTCGTGAGACTAGTGAAAAAGTCTATTTGTAATCGATTCCATCTTTTTTAGTAAAACCTTTAGCAACAAGTTTAGCTTTGTAGTGTTCTAGATTGCCAAGAGAGTCACGTTTAGTCTTAAAGACCCACTTACAACCAACTCTCTTGCAACCTTCTGGTAACTACAAGGTCCCAAACACCATTATGTTCCAAAGATTTTAACTATTCTTTCATGGCACCTAACCATTTTTCAAAATTATCATAACTTACGGCTTGTGAAAATGAGACTGGATCATTATCATTAATGTTTAAGTCAGTTTCTAACTCATGTAGATATACCTCATAGTCATTCGAAATAGCTGGTCTTAGTTCTCTTATAGATCTTCTAAATGCTATTTCTTGAGGTTCTTCTACAACAGGTTCATTTTGAATCAGAGGTTCATTATTGTGTTGCTCGTCTTCATTGTTGTTTCGAACAACAACTTGACGAACACTCACATTACTGCTAGAGACACAAGTTAAAGGAACTTGTACTCTTAACTTCTTTAATTTCCACGTGTTGTGGAATTGTACTCCCACTGATTTCACCACTTTCAATGAACCTCGCATTTCCAGTCTCAACAATTCTCATTCTATGATTATGACAATAAATTCTATACCCCTTTGATTTTTCTGGATAACCAATAAAATATCCACTTATTGTTCTTGCATCCAATTTCTTTTCTTGTGGATTATAAATCCTTACTTCTGCCTGGTAACCCCAAACATGCAGGTGCCTTTACTAGGAACCCTATTTAACAAATACATGGCACTTTTCAAGGCATACATCCACAAAAATAAGGGTATAGATGAATTGTTTAACATACTCCTAACCAGATTCATTAATGTTCTATTACGCATTTCTGATACACCATTTTGTTGTGGTGTACCTGGCATTGTGTAGGGACAACAACAGTTGGAAAGGAATCCGTGACTCACAATAGTATGTTGGACTAGTGTCTTTTCAGCTGGAACTTCTTTGGACTGGTCTTCAGTTCGGATGCTGGCGCCTCTTCAGTTGGATGTCTGAATTGATGCGTCTTTAGCTGGTATCCTTCAAATTGATACTTCTTCATCTAGCATTCTTCTTCAACTAGAATCCTTTTGAGCTGGCATATCCTTCAGCTCGTACCTTGAACTGGTACACTCTTTAGCTGATATTCTTCTTCTCCTGGAACTTCTTGAGCTGGTATTTCCTTCAGCTCGGACTGGTGTTCTTCAACTGGTATTTTGCTTCAGCTGGAAACGGCAACCCTTTCTTCAGCTAGTAAACTTCTTCAGTTGGAACTTTCTTCAGCTGGAACTTTTCTTCAGCTGGAATTGGGAACTTCTGGGCTGGTGCCTTGAACTGGTATTTTTCTTCAGTTAATAACTGTAGACAGATGGAAATTAGTACTTCGAACTTGATAGTACCTGCATCTTTCAATTTACTTGACTTACTATCTGATCTAGCAAACAAGCTACAGTTTCTTTTTCTCAGTTTGAGAAGCTGGATTTTTCTTTTTCTCTCTTTTCTTTTCTCTCTCTTTTCTTTTTCTCTTCTCTTTTCTTTTCTTTTTCTCTTTTCTTTTCTCTCTTTTCTTTTCTTTTCATTTCTTTTCTTTTCTTTTCTCACTTGGATTGATCATTTTCAGGCTTTGAAAGCTCAATTTTTGTTCTGATCATCCTTAGTTTTTTACTTGATTTCTTTTCAATTTTTTAATGCTCTTTGCGTATTTTGACATCTCATCAAAACCCAGTCAGGAAAACTCTTGATAGTTTTTCCTAACAATTTCCCCATTTTTGATGATGTCCAAAACATGGAAAAATTGAGTAATGATGGAAAAACTGATTGTACGAAATTTTTAATGTGTGTGAGAGAGAACACAATCAAGTAAGAAAACTTTTATAGCTAAGAAACTGATTATATAAACTAATTAGATTTCTTTTAATCTACAATATTTTGTTTTTTTTTTACTTCTTCATTTTCTTCAGTTTCTAGCTCTTCAACTGCTGCGCTTCATCAGCTGGTACTCATCTCCTTCTTTATCTATTCTACCAATTGCTAGATTCTCATTTTTCTCTAGCATTTCTCCAGACGTCTCCCCAAACTTCCATCTGAGATAATTGTCTCCCATCTCTGGCTCTTCTCCAGCCATCTCCCCAAACTTCTCCCTAACGCTGATGCCTCTCTTCTCGAGTAGTTCCTACAGTCCTCATTACTTCCCCCTGAGGCTGTACTTCCCCCTGAAACTGTGAGGGTTCCTCCTGAATCTCATCCTAGAGATTTAAAAAGTTTCTTCCATCATTCCTCTCAATTTCTTCATTATATTCTCCCTTTTTGGCATCATCTAAAAGGATGTGTAGCTGTAGATCAAAAGATGAAATGAGAATGTATGGTAACAAGCTAAATATAGTAGCTAGGTTACCTTCATATGGGGAGGGGTATGACTGTTCTCGTGGAGGTGAGGGTAGTCAGTTGGATGCTTCTTCTGTTGGCATGAACTGCCATAGATCTGGAAGTGGAGACTGAACATGAGGTTCAGTTGTCATCATGGCCAAACCTGTGAGGAGTTCTTCAGTTGGAGGTGGGTGGTTGAACTCTATTGGTGTGGAGGATGAGTTGGATGGCTCTGCAAAAGGTAGAGGAGCTGCGGCTGGTAGTCCATGTTGGATTCGGTGAATCATCGAATCCATGATCTCGGAGTGTGTGGGAGTAGCCATGAACGGACTGTTCTTCCAGTTTTTGCTCTAAATTCCTTCTTGACTCCACAAATGGCATCCCTTCTTGTCAAGCAGTTCAAACATGAATGCTTCATCAACTTGATATCTCCAGAGTGACCATCTGAGATATCTTCTCAGTTCATTGAAGAGATCGGAGTCGTAACTCTCAATGATGTGAAATCTGCTTGACAACAGATTGTTGAGAGTTTTGTTGAAGCTTTCTTCAACGCCATCCATGTAGTTAGTTTTAGCTGGTTCAGAATCAGCTGGCGCAGTTGACTCTGTCGTCATGTCATCATCTGACATGGGTTGCTTTCCATGACTGTTTAAAGTTGGTTCAGTCGGAGTGGAGGGACCTTCTTCAGCAGGTCTCTGCCTTCTCGATCTTGTGCCAAATGTCTTTAGGTTCCTTTTCTATTTGAGATAGATTGTGGGAAGATAGTCTCTCTTGTCCAGCAAAATGCCTTGGTGAGGAAGAGCTTGAATTTGATCATAGATGATCATGCTGACTCGATTGATGAATCCCAACTTCTCTGTGAATGTTCTAGTTTGATAGTCAAAACTAACTTTTCAAACATTCAGGCGTAGTTGTGATAGCACATAAGATGCCCAGTCTACTCTGCATCGGTTCTAGATGACTGCCATCAGGTGAGCATTTTTGGCACTCAAATGAGTATAGTCCAGGTTGCCTCGCAGATAGTAGATGACTATATCTTAGAGTTAGATGAACTCCGGCCGCAGACTGTTCTTCAGTCTATGTGAAAAATCATTATGCTCAACTCCTGGTTTTTTCCATTGGCTCTACAATTCTTTTTTATTAGGCATGGCTATGGAGCCTGCCTGTGAACCTGCTCCTGGAAGATGGAGGGTTTCAATTATAGTGTCCTTGGAGATGACGATTAGGTGCATGCCGACTGTTGAAATGAATGTTGTTGTTGCCTGTAACTTGAGAGTAGATATAGAACTTGACAACTAACTCTGGAAAGCAATACCCAAACTGCGAACCTTGAGTGAGAAGCTAAATAAGTTCAGTTTCCTCTGCTGCTGTTACTAAGAGATGGAATTCATCACCTTTTAGTCTTTTCATCAGAAAGTCTAGGTCTACGGACTTGTCTCTTTTGAGATTTAGAGCAAGTCTAGCTGGATCAATGTACTGAGCGGGGAATTCCATTCTTTCTGTGCATTTTTTGCTGCATATTCACCACTGTAGAAAGTGCAAATATTTTCTTCCGTCAGTTGGAGAGGAGGGCAAGTGCTCCTGAAGTAGTCAACTCCATAGTCTGGATAAGGGATTCCAATGAATGGACTGAGATCATCTGGATTAGAACAGTCTTGAAAATCAGTTATTAATCCATTCTTTGAGACTAGTGATGGAACGACATTGGCAGTTGACGTGGTTGAGGCTGTGGCACTTGTATTGCCTTCGATCCTCATTTTCTTCTTGAGTGAGTAGAGATGAATGCTTCCTCTCTTGGGGATCCAATCAGAGATGAGGACTGGTAATGCATCATCATTCGGCAGCTTCAAGATGTCTTCAATCATCTTGCTCATTCTGAGAATGACTCCCGCCATAGACTCAAACTTCCTTGTTCTCTTTGAGTTGGAGCCCTTGAGGACTTGATGCTTGGTTTGAGAAAATACAAACTCTGTCCAGTTTGTTTTGCGTCCTTCAGCTAGGTGTATCATCACCTTGTACCTCTCTTAGATAAGCTGGCTTAGGCTTCCAATTGCTCCAAACATCATCTTATTTGTGATGTCAAGCAGAACTTCATACTCTGGCTTAGTAATAATTTTCTACCAAATTAAATCTCAAATTTTCAAAAATTGCCTTACAATTAAATTTGAAAATTTTGAAATTAATCAAAAAATATCCTCCAAATTTAAAACCTAAAAAATGTCCAACCCTAATTAAATAATTTGGAATTGTGACATTAATCAAATCCCTTTCCAAATTATATGATAGGTATCATAATTATAAGAATAAAATATGGTAGTTTTGATCCTCTTCAAAAACTTACCAAATTTAAAATTATATTTTGAAACCTACTTGGATTAAAATTTGGTAACCTTTGATATACATCAAAAATTACCTTCTCCAATTAAAATCCACATCAATTTCGAAATCCCTTTAGTTATACGCTTGGAAATTTTCATAAACATAAAAAATATTCCAAATCCAACAATAAAATTTCGAAAATTCCAAAATAAAATTAGGGAATATTTTGGAACCAAATTTTCGAATCCCGTGAACCAAAAATCTGGAAATTTGATGTTAATCAAATATTAATCCAAATAATACATCATGAGATCGAAAATTATGTGAAGAATATAAAATTGAATTTTCTGAATTCTATCGAAAATTCCTCCAATTTTAAAAACAACATGCTCGAAATTTATATCCAATTAAATTTGAAAATTTAAACACATAAATTCATCAACAAATTTAATAATAAATTTCAAACATAACCTACAATTAATTCTAGAACAGTGTCGATTCCTGCTGTGATACCAGTTGTTGGAGTTTTTTCAAATTGTACCCCTACAGGAATATTAATCGGATGCTCATTAATTCTACAACATGTAAACCATATTTTATGTGTGATATTAATTGTTAACAATGTTGAAAAAGCATGCAAGAAAATTGGTTCTAACACAAGCGGAAAGATAGAATCGATAAACCACTTACATCGCGTAGTAGGGTTGCAGACAGGATTAAAGGTCTAATCCCATTGTTAGAGATGAACACATATCAACAACCTCTCCTCCAAGGTGATGTTCAAACCACTCCAAGTATGATATTTCACTCTTTGATCTTCTGTTCTATTCTCGAACCTTGTTTAGATGCAGGGTGGGCTGCAGACTACTAAACTATTTGGGAATCCTAGGGAATCGAGTGAGCATGATAGGGGCTATTTTCTTAGTGTATTAATTTCATTCACTCTCCTCTAATTAATAGATAGGTGGTCGAAATTTACGTCCCCAAACGCTAATGGGTTTGGGCCTCTCCACTTGTTCCATTCCCCAGTCCGCTTAGGTGTGAATTGGGTTACAGCAAGGATCTAGAAGAATATTAAATTGACCTACTAATTTATTTATTTTCTAATAAATAAATAAATAAATAAATTAAGTATTATTTTTATTCCACTAAAAAAATAATATTGACCTACCAATTTAATACATATTTGTGAATATGCTTTCTCTTTTAGTTTAGTCATTCCCCATGTTTAAGATATAATGTCCATTAATTAATTATGTAAGCTTCTGACAACTATAATTAATTAATATATTGTTCCTTGAGTAGTACCGCACGACTTCCGTATCATGTTAAGAATAAATTAATATTCTGCTTGCATGGCTTTCCATGATCTTTGTGCTTCCTCAAGGGGACAACATCTACCTGACTCACCGGGACATGGTGACCATATACAATGCACGACCCATCATACATTTATATGTTACTGCCCAAAATATCGAGGTTATAGATCCTATCAAGAATCTCACTCATTAATAAATCAAAGCAGTAGACATAACATATATATGTCCGCCACTATATATGAGTTAAGAACCTAAACTCTGTGGATCTTTATTCTCTCCCTTTAGGGTCAGAACAAAGAAAAGTATCGTATCGTGATCCTCCTCAATACACATGCCAGTGTATCAGAATAATCAATTAGTCAAGATAAACTAACTGTCAAATTATTCCACGGTGTCCAATGGTTGGTTCAGGACCATCTAAACCGTGAGATCTTTAATACTTTGTAAGGAATCCGATGATATGATCTTTGCTGTGTGTTCACCCACACCATACCATCTACAATGCAAGTATATAGAAACATGCATATAAATATATACTAATAAATAAATTCACAAATAGTGACTGCAATCATTATTCAATCTATATCATCTTAATATTATTTAATGTATACAAAGATAAGTTTTTCAGTATACAAAACCAACACGACCACCATTCACAAACAATCACCACACCACCGCCAATCATCACAAAAATCACCATGTCCAACATCATCATCCAATCCTCCACCACCGCCACACTAACCGTCTCAAATCGACGATCGTTTCGGGTCACCAAATAAGAAAAGGCCTTTAGGGTTTTATGTTCTATGTATATCTGTATATATTTTCCAGGTTGTCAATTTTTAATTTCGGGTATATTTTAGGTATCTAAATATTCAATTGTAGTCTTTTTCCGATCTATCCTTCATGGATAGTCCTGTCGTACTTTTAGGCTGAAAAGTTGTTCCGTGTCAAATATAGTATTTTTATTTAAAGTTTCATATTTTTTCAATGGATGGATCTTGCGGTATGAATTTATTTGTACAGAGTTAATTTTAGGATACGGATTTGACCACCCCGTATGCCAAAACTTCCTAAAGGATTTTTCTTTATAAAAATGCCCTGAGTAAAGTTCCCTTAAGAGTTAAAATATTTGTATGATCCGGGTGTTGCATATTAAGATAGTAGATATTATAATATTTACTTCATAGTTGAGAAAGGTTAGATTTTGATGTAGTGATAGTCTTTTATCGAAATTAAGTTGCTGGATAATCTTGTAGGCACAGAAGAAGGAGACTTCTAGTTGAGACCAGAATCAAAATATGGTACCCGAGCCTCTCACTATTCAACGGTTATCTTGATATATGTTTTATATAAGTATTATGTGTTTATATGCATGCAAACTGAGTTTATATAGATATATTTGTCAACGTGATTATGCTTATGTTTCACGGTCCATAAATTTGTATTATCCGGTTTAGACTCAACACGTAAAAACTACTTGGAACCAAACCCGCAATTGGAACTAGCAATAAAACAAGTAAATGCAAATAACTACAAGAATCAAGATTGAGGAAAAGTTTATGATACGAGCATTAGGGTGTGGATTCTCTCATTGGTTTTTCATTACGCTTGCTTCAAGTTGGTTATATTAATCTCAAACACACGATAGACCCGTCAATTAGTTTAACTTCAATTACTGTCACCGTCTATCCATTAGACCTCTGTCCACTATATCGTACGAGCAAGATCAATATGCTAGGCTTATGAACCCAATTCACCTAGCGTTGAAGGAACCTAGATCGGGATTTAGAATCTTCTCTCGGTCTCATCTAAAGCCTACCAATGCTAAGTGGTGATCAAGCACTCAACATAAACAAGCACAATTCCAACAATAACAACCAACCATCACAAGCATAAATCAAAACTAAATCGATCCTCCACCCCCTAATGGAGAGATTAGCCCATAACCATGCTTAAAACAACATAAATATCATAAAAGTGCATCATCTAATAACAAAATGAAAATAACAACAACTTCTACAATATTCAATATTTTCCACAAGTTTATGACAAACCCCCACAAATCTTCCAAGTTAAAGAAAGAAAATACTAAAAGAAAACCTTCTAACGAGCCTAGCTTCCGCGGACGGCTCAGAGTTGGACCTCTTCTCGTGCCTTCTTCTTCAAGTTAGCTTGCTTGCCTCATTTCCTTTCCTTCTCCTCCTCTCTTGAATGGTGGTGATGGTGATGTAGAGAATGGGTGAGATGGTGGTGTGTGAGTGTAGAGAGAGAAATGGAAAGGAAGGTGTAGAAGATGAAGTAAGAGAGTGGTGAATGATGGAATGGTTGATGAGTGATATCCCCAAAAATCAAAATGGGGATTTCTATGGAGAGAGAAGTGAGAGATAGTGAGAAGTATGGTGAGAGGTATGGGGGGTGAGGATAGAGGAAAGGTGATGAGATGGGTGATAATGGGCTAGCATTAAATGAGAGAGGTTTTGGGAGATTTGGTGAGGGATTGGAGGCCAAAAAGTCCAAAAAGTAAACTTAGGGAAATTAATCCCTATGATCCTATTACTTAGATTAGATTAGCCCAAAAGTCTCATATCCACATGCAAAATGAGGGAGGTTGAAGGAAGTGTCCCCATGTGTAAAATAATGAAGAAAAGTCGAGAGTCGAGTGCAAGATAGGACAGATCGTGCGAAACAAAGCATCCCGCGTGCCGGCGGGATGGCGCGCGCTCGCGGGGTGTAGGGGTGCGCGCGCTCATAGGGTGCCTTCCGCCGAGAGCACCCTCACGCGGTCATGGGGCTCGTGCGGCTGCGGGGCTGTGTTACGTGGCCGCTCAGCTCGCGCGGTCGCGTGGTTCATGGTCAATTCTTCCGGGTTCATCTCTATCGGTCTCATCCTCACTCCTTGCCTCCTTAGTACCTAAAAATCAAGTTTTTGCAGACAAAAGCTCAAGTTTTTCGCAACTTGGCATATTCCACTATGAGAGCAACAAATGAAGATAATCACATGAAATCGACAAATAAATAACTAGAGGTACTATAAAATAACTTATAAAATATGCAAAATCATACAATAAAACAACACAAATAAACACCAAATAGCTTATTTAGTTATTTCATATTTTGTTTGCTAGATAAATTAGCATAAAGCCTTATAAAGATGAAAGTTATATAAGTTATAGTATAATATTATTTTACTATGAGAACATTTAACCGAAATATATATATATATATATTATATGTCATGAGCATAAGCATATGCATGCACGACATATAGATGTTGTTGAGGTTGCATGCATGAAATGGTTTTGAGAGAGAAAAATGTTTTGTTTGGGATTGGTCACTACCAGGTCGTGCTGTGATGTGTTGTATATTGTGCCTCGAGTGCGATGACTTCCATGTGGGATCAAAGGGAACAGGCAGGGGGTGTGTCCCTTGGGGTCCAGGGAGGATAGTCCACTTCGACTGCACCTTTGAGGTGATGAGTGGCTGATGTGGGATGACTTTCATGTGGGATCAAAGGGAACAGGCAACGGGCGTGTCCCTTGGGGTCCAGGAAGGATGAGTCACATGAGTGCACTAATCACATACTGGCCAATTGATATTGATTATATTAAGAGCTCATGACTCATGTTTGTTTCTGGTGAAGGTAGCTAAGTTCTTAAACGATTAAAATGCTTTCAACATGAAAATATTTTGTATCACGAGCATTTGACATGGTGTGGTCCTAGTATGTTGCATATGAGGTCACATGCATGATTTTTGCTTACTGAGCTTTAGCTCATATAGTTCATGCATTGTAGGTGATTCTGATGAAGCATGAAAGTGCTTGGTGCGGGACGTGGAGTTTCCAAGAGTTCATGTGGGTCTATGTATATCGATGACGACCTGATGAGCTTTTGTTTATGAGCTTTTTGCACCACCTTTTGACTGTGTTTTTGTTGAAACGTGAAACTTCTTCGAAGCTCACCGTTTTGATTGTCTATAAACTTTTATCTTCCCTGTTGTACTCTTTTGACTTCGGAGTACTCTTTCTTCCCTTAATATATTTTATAATCAAATAATAATATATATTCATGCATTGTAGTTGCAAATGGATTTCTACTTACCTCGAGTTCAAAGCTTACGATATTTGGAATCTTAAAGTGTGCTTTCTCAAGATAATCTAATTAAAATAAACCAAAGATTAATAGCAAATTAATATGAATTGAATTAAAATTTACTAATTATCATCAACTCCAAAATTAATAACAAAATATTATTTGGTTATAACAAACAATTTCACTTCTAATACAATAATATATATAGATGGTAGCTTTAACCAAATTCTCACAATTAGTTCAAACGTAATTGTGCTAAAGCTTTTTTTTTTACTTTTTTTTTTACCAAAAAAATATTGATTCTAATTTATCAAAGAGGTGGATTAATCCAATAGGATAAATAAATCAATTTCCGCAAGATTTGGAATTCTTCTAACTTATTAATTAATTTATATTCTTCTACTTCTTTCTTTTTTTTCCATATACAAGCATATTTAAATTTTAAGAATAATATTAATTTAAGTATTTATGTTATCGACACAGTTAAATCTTCGAAACAACAATTGATTCACTAACATATATCATAATCAAATAGTTATTCAAATATAATTAAGCTCACTATCTTAATAAAATACATATACACAACAAAAGAAATATTACCTAATCTAATAATTTTTAGAGGCCAAGGAAAACATATTATCATAACTCCAAACTAACTTTATATAAATACATATATCAAGGTTAAATTAAAACAATAAATGACATAAATTAGTTAATTAGAAAATAAATCAACCGAGACACTAACCTGAATGATGATTTCGCCTCCCTTTCTTTATTATTATTATTATTATTATTATTAATATAACTAAAATCTTAATTTATAGTAGCCACAAACCGCCTTTAAATTTATAAGATATCCCATCTTTTGCCATGTATGATAATTACGTGGAAAGCATACTATATTACTATCTTTTTTTTTTAATGTTAATTTCATGCCTATCTAGCATAAAGTATAATTATCAATTTAGTTATTCCTATCCGTATGTGTGTGTATATATATATATATATGTATATAAATATATATGTAAATTATGTGTCAAAGTAAATCTAATCTTCTCTCGAGTGATCCAATACTTTTCTATTCTATTTCGCAAAAAAAAAATACAAGGCACACTCACATTGTTAGTTTTTTCTTCTACATTCGTTTGAGGGTGTCACACAAAATCTAGATCTAGCTATTTCCGATCTAATTTCCAGGTGATTTTTTATTATACAAAAATATATTTTAGTCTATTAAGCCCTGATATTTATAAAATGAATGTGATCGAATATCCAACTCATGACTTTATTTAATGTGCTCTCCTGACTCATGTGAGTCTTACTATTGTTTTTGGTGACGAAACTACAATGGTTCACGATATTGAGCCCCAAGCAAACAGGGCAGTGTACAACCTTAAGCAGCTGGGTTGTGTACACGAATCGACTCACCGTAAGCATTCTAGGGGAGAGTGGCACGCAATGATGGAACTAAAATGATTTTATATACATGGAATTCACAAATTTTCTCTTTTAAAAGCTTTCCATGATATGCTTAAAATATGATTGGATATTCTATTTTATAAAATGATTATGAATGTTTTTCTCAAAGGTACCCACTGAGTGCATTAGTACTCACGCCCAAAATCTTTTCCAATATTTTCAGGATGAGCTGCGGGATGGTGGTTGGCTGTGCTAAGGCTGAAGGGCTATCTTTTGATGTATATGTTTCTTTTATGTACGGAGTCTAACTGAGAACATGTTTCCTTTTGAGTTTGAATAAATGCACTACGTTCTCTTCCGCTTACTATGATTATTGCTACGGAGTGTTCGGTTCTCCGAATCCCATTTTCTTTACTGTTATGAAGTGTTTGATTCTCTGAATCCTGTTTCCTTACTTTTACGGAGTGTTCGGTTCTTCAAATCTTGTTTACGTTCCGTATCTGATAGGCAAAATCCTGACATTTATTTACTACCTTATTCAGATAGGCATAAGCCTGGCTTTACGTTGTTTTCCATATCAAGGCAAAAGTCTGGCTCTTTATTGCTTTCACGACAGGCGAGAGTCTGGCATCTCTTTACTTCATATATTTGGACAGACATCTCATGCCTAACCTATTAAGAGTTAACCTTTGAAATGTTATTATTTACATTAAAGTTTTCCTTGGTTATTCTTTCTTGAGTTCGTTCTAAGAGTCATGGTATCTGGTTTGAGTCATTTTATACGCTTTAAAAGCGTGGATTGATCCATTTATAGAGGTTAGGCTGCCCAAATTTTCGGGGCACTAACTCTAGTTCTTTGATTATTTCTGTTCAACATTTCCTTTCCCCTTTCCCTATGTAGCGCATCGGTCCCCTGCCCTTTTTCCGGGATCGGGGCGTTACACTTATTGTGTATTGCTATATTTTTCTGATTTATGAGAGTTCCTTCATACACTGGAGTGTTGAGTGAATTTTTCTATTACCTTTCGAGAGGACGTAATTCAAATGATTCTGAATTAATATACTATTAATTTTATTTGTCTAATCTTTCTATGTTTAGCTTAGTGCATCTAAGGAGGAATCCGAGGCAAGTGTCATGATCATCACTTCATATCATTCCTTTTCTTTTCTTTTTTGTTGCTCGGGACTAGTAACAACTTAAGTTTAGGGGTTTGATAGCTATGTTTTTTCACAACTTTTGGATATGAATTGATGCTCTTTATTATATGAAGTCGTGTACTTTACATAGTTTTAGTGCTTACATTGTGATCATTTGGAGTTTTTTATGTGTTTTGCTAGTTTTGCAGTAATTGTTTTGATTTGACTGCATATTTGAAGGAAAATGAGCAAACTTGGTCAAGAGGAACTAAATTAAAGCCCGAAAAATATCTGAAGCCCACTGCAAAAAGGAGACCGGGTCGATCCGAAAAGTGTTAGTAGAACCAACCTAGTGTAAAATATAAAGGAACGAGTCGACCTGACCCAAATCACTTGGGTCAACCCTGTGCAAAAAAAGTCCTTTGGGTCGACCCACACGTACGGGTCCGCAGGATTTGATTTTTCCACTCCAACTCAGGGGCTTTGACCTAAATATAACAGCCTCACTTGATACACACGAAAAAAAGAGATGAAAAAACAGAGGAGAGACCTTGGAATACAGTGAGATAAGCGAGAAAAACACCAAGGATTCAAGGAGACACGCTAGACGCTCGATCAAAGTCCACAAGGTTGATAGAGACGGAGTGTCGTTGTAGTGAAGACAAAACTACTGGATTACTTTGTGTTTTTCGGTTTTTCTATCTTTATTGTCATGAACACTTATACTCTAGCTTCTTTTGATTATTTTTTCATGTCTAGATAGATTTTTAGCTAGGTTTTAGGGATTGTAATATTTTGGATTTTAATATATGACTCAATTACTTTGCTTTCTGCTATCTCTCGGGATTTGATTTCTATGATTTATTTCATATCTTGTATGAATGATTGATCACCATTTATGCATGCTAGTCATTAATCTAAAGCACTGACCAAAGAATGATTAATGATAGAAGGATAAAAATCATTTTATGTGTGCTTGGAATGACCAACCAAATCAACAAGTATCATATAGGGTTGAATTGCTCTTTGTGTGCTAGATTAGGAGTGATGACATGTGTGAAGAATCGACTGCAGTGAAGCATGTGCTCATTATGTCTATGTCATGGTATATGCCTTAAAAATCAGCATGATAAGAAACTAGTGATCCCCTACCATTGATAAATTAAAGACAAGATGTCGGGTTCAAAGAGTCAATGATTAAGTTAAATGAAATAATAAATCCAATATCCCTAAAACCTAGGTTTTTCCATTAATGGTTTATTTCCATATTTTCGATATTTGTGTTTATTTTTGCCCTCTTTTTGCATAATTATTTGTGTCTAGATATTAAGTGAGTACTTGTGTTTAAGAGTCAGTTAATACAGTCTCCGTGGCATACGATACTCTTGCTCACCAAGTATTACAATAACACCATGCACTTCTTGTACATGTTATTTGTTAATAAATAGCGTGTCAAGTGCCGTGAGTCCAAAATTGACTTATCAAGCAAAACATTACATCTGTTTGTGGAGTCTTCACTCATATTCTAAGGTTCTTGTTTCCAATCACAGTAGAATCGTGGATTTCATATATCTACGGTTTGTCTGTGTTGTGAGATTTGAGTCGAGGAATTCCATAATTTATCCCATTGTAACCTGATACTCCTGCGGTAGATTCTCGTTATCATCAATTCACCTGCGAGGATCGCATCAAGTGGTATTAAAGTTACGACTTTGTATCAACTTCCAATCTATCAATCTTAATTTTTTGTATTTAGTTTTCGCAAAAATAAAATAAAAAAAAATGAAATCAGCAAACAAAAAAAGAGAAGAGAAGCTGATAAAAAAAAGGAAAAGAAAAGAACTAGAAAAAAAATGAAAAAAAGAAGAATCAGCAAAAACTGATTTGAAAAAAAAGAGGAGTTCTATTTTTTTTTTTGAATTTCGTACTTGATCTTTCTTTTAGTGTTATTTAATTTATTACTTGTATAAGTTGTAGAAGAAAAAAAATATCATTCCAAAAAAAATCTAACTCGAAAAAAAAAAGTCTACTATTTTTTTTTTGTTTTGGTATGCAATCCTTCTTTTAGTATTATTCCAATTGTTAATACATGTATTTGACGATCCACAATTAGTATTAGAAGGTTGGTGTATGTGGTGTATGTGTGGGGGTGGTTTAGGATAAGGCTTGGGTGGATTATGATAGAATTTCCTAGTTATGGTAGGAAAATTAAATCAAATCCAAGAGGATTATGATGAGAGGTTTGGTTGTTATGTAAAGATAAGGTATGGATAAGGATGAAAGATATGGAGTATGGATAAAGATATGTTTGACAATATGAATAGGACCAAAAAGTAAAGAAAAACCTAATTGAACTAGGAAACAAATTTAGAATGTTATAACTATCACGAAACTTACTTCAAAAATTCCAATGGAGATCAAGAATTTCAAGATTAAAGAGAAGAACACACGAATTTGAAAACACTAAAGTTTGATCCTTTTTTTGTTTTTTTTTTGCACAATTTTTTTACACTTTTCGACCTACAACCCTAGATAGTCGAGACCACTAGTTTGGATTGAACCACGACTAGCTATGTTGACGTGTCTCTGATGCCAAATTTATGATGTGATTTACCTAGAAATCGACTACAGGGCAGAAGAATTAGAATCGAAACACGACAGCTATGGAAGGATTCAATCCAAAGTATATATGACAATGATGGTGTAATGGGTGTATTAGATTAATATAATAGGTATTTTATGTGTTTTTGGTTATACGTGCTATTTAGCTCAAACTGAACATGTATATGATCTGAACTTGGAATTGACTTGGGAATGACTCGATAACAATCCTAATGACTGGAGATACTTGAAAAAATGTGTTGTGGCTAGAGTATTGGTGAAACAAACAGTATGATGAAGGGTTGGAATAGATAGGATAGATGGGAAGGGAATTGTGATGAGAGAACTTACCCAATAAGCTGTCAAGCACTGCCGCCATGAATATTTAACCTCTCACCACCACCCACTTCAAGGACACTGTGGCCCATTCTAAAAATCGAATCTCATGTGCCCAACTGATTACCCATCTTGCTAAAAAACTGCGTCTATTTGATCCTTCATCCACTAATTTGTATTGCAAGCATGTTGAGTTATTTGATTTGAACTGATTGAAACATATGATGGACGTTTTTGATGATGAGGAGGGGAAACCCGTGTTTGGCATACCAAAGCTAGAAACTTCGACTAGCTTTAGTTTTCCTTTGAATGCAGGACTCAGCAAGAGGCCTCCGAGGGTACAGCAGCAAGAGCTAGTAGGCACCACTATCATTGCCAGCTTAGACCGATTGGAGACCGCCATGTTCACCTATTTCAAGCACGTCGAATTCAATTATCCGACCCCCTCTGATGCCTAAAATGGTACTCTTTCCCTTGGATTATTTTTTTTATTTTTTGTTTTGTTTTGTGTCTGTTTAGGTGTCGCCCATTTCCCACACTTTACTTAAGGCAAAGTGTGTGGGTGTGGACATTAGGAGTCTTTTGTTTTGTGTTTTTGTCTTTTGCTGGTTTCTATTATTTTTTTTTTATGTTTTTGTTTTGTAATTAGATGACCCTCATACTAACCCACTTTGCTTAAGGCAAAGTGTGTGGATAGGGGGGTCTTCTAATGTTTCGTTGAGTTTACGGTTAGTAGGATAACCTTCTTACACCCACTTTGCCGAAGGCAAAGTGTGTGGGTGGGGGTTACTCTGCCTTCTTTGCATTTTTTAAAGTGTCAAGCATGTGTAAATATTTGAACTTAAAAGCATGGAGTCTAGGGTCTTGTGACCATAAGGCAGCGTATTTTACTGTATTTTCATTTCAGCATGCCCATGCTACTGCTTATATGATGAATGAACTAAGTACCTTGTGAGGAATTGAGCCTGAATTCACAATGCATGTGCTACTTCTTTCTTGTGTGATTTCTGCATTTTTGAATTCAGGTAAACTAGAACTTGCTTTTGCTCTATTTCGAGGTCACAAGGAATTCTGCGTAAGCTACTAAAATGCTTAGGCAATTTTCTTTCTGAGCCCACAAAGCCACATAAAACCACCTTAATATTATGCCTTGCAGCCCTTTTTGAGCTAAAAAATGAATAAAGCCCTGGACATGTTCTTTCTTGAAAACCACAAAAAAGTTCATGGGCACGAGGGGAGAATAAAACTGGTGTGTACAAGGCATAAAATGTCAAGAAAAAGAAAGAAAAAGATAAAAGAAAGGGTCGAAAATATAAAGGAAAAAAAATGAAAAAAAAACCCCCAAGAAAATAAAAGTACAAAATGCCCACAAATGAAAAAAATCTGGAACATGTGCTTAATAAAATGAGCACGGTGGCAAAGGCCAGTAAGAGTCAAAAGAAGTCTTCCAAAGGAAAAATCCGACTAAAAACTGAGCCAGATCCAAATATTTCCTACCTTGAACCCGTAGCCCCATTACAACCTTTAAAGACCTTAGCATAGGTATGCCCATTATACCAATAATGGTGGAGCAACAAGAGCACTTGCAAGCCTATAATGACCCTTGGTTCAATTATGTCTTTCCCTGGGCGTAAACACTTAGCTAAACACTTGAGTGAGGAAAGCATGAGCGAACTAATGACTTAGTCATTTTGATTTGCAATGGGCATTATGTATGTTTTTACTCTTTATATGTTGTTGATTGTGATCAGGTACCAAGATCTCTGTGCCCGCAAGAGATTTGCTTTTACATGCTTGATTTGTCGTGTCTTTGTCTTGAGTCTGTCCTTTCCTTCTTTTGTTTTCTGTTTTTTTCTTTTGGGCACGTCGTACCCACATACTTGAGGGCAAGTATGACTAAAGTGGGTGGGTGTGATAATTCCAAATTCTCTCGTTTTTTTGTGTCTTTTTCTCGTTCTTTTGTCCTTTGTTTTTTTTATTTTTTGAGTTGAAAAGAGCCAGAATGGGCACAAGGGGCAGCACGAGGCAGGAGAATCACTTCTGGAGGGTACAATGGTTCCAATGATACCAAGATGGGCAACAACTTCTCAGCGGAAAGCTCTCTCTCGAGCCTGTCAGAAATCATCCGCCATTCCAACAGAAGCTGAAGGAGAAGTTTGTGATCGTGCCCACAACAACCCCAGAGTGATTGAGAGGAGAAGGAGAGGAGACAGGGTACAAGGGAAACTAATGTCAGCTATAGCAGGAGCAATGCACCCTAGCCGCCGAAGGAAAGAGGAGCCACCGAAGGCAAGTTCACGCTTCCAGAAAGATGCTCGGCTCTACAAAGAAGTTGCTATGTCGGCGCTACTAGGGCACGGCGAGTACAGAATCTGTAATTCAGGATCTTCTAAATAAGGGAAGAATCTGCGAGATATGGAAAGCTTTGGGCATGGCGGCTGCGAATTGGGCTGAAGATCCCCGGCATGTCGGAGAGTTTACCTTGTGTCTTTTTACTCCTATATAAGTAGATCTCATGGCAGCAAACAAACAACTCTTTTACAACTTCTTACGTATGAAATACTTTGAACAATTTATTTTTCTGCATTAGTTTATGTTCTTCAAATCCAGCGTTGGAGTTGGATTCTATTTTGCAATTAATATAAGTAAGTTTTTCATTTATATTATGTTTTCTTTTATTTCTTATAATTATTATTATTGTTCTAAGTCTAGCATGAGCGGCTAGACTCGTTATTCCGGATTGAACAAAGATAAGAACTTAATGAACACGTAAGAACCGTGAGGCTTATGGGCATAAACTATGTGAATCTGGTTCTGTCGTGTAATCATTTTCTTTGTTGCATTATACAGTGGGCTAAGCTAGTTAATTGTGACTGATCACTCATTAAATAGAATTGTGTTAACTATCACTATAAATGCTCAATGAATCGTAGCTGTGTGTTGGTCATGAAGGGATGTGATACATCACGGTTACTGAGGGCATAAGAGAGATCTTTGTCTAGGTAAATCTGGGTTTGTCTAGATCATAATGTTGCTTTGTTGTTTACAATCATATGAGAGATCGGGGTTGGGCAATAAGTTAGGGTTTAGGGGATGAGAGATCACCTCTAAGCTAAACTGAAATGATAGATTGGGTATGTTGAGAGAGATCCGGTACCTTTAACCAGATAATTAGATTTGCATAAGTAATCAGCGTGCCATGATCGGTCAAGTGTTTGTTAAGTTCGAAATCTAAGTTCTAATCCGGAATACGTTTACTATTAATATTTTTCTTGTTTTGTTATTTTAGTTTACAGTCTTTAAATACAAGTACGGAGACCACAACAATCCTCAAACATTTTGGAAAAGTGACACTAGCAGATAGAATTCGCAGCTCCTCATGGGATTGACCTTTACTCACATTAGCTTGCTACGCCTTGCTGTGGGTATAAGGATAACTCTCTCTCGAGAATTATTCTGACCACGAAACGACCGCGCGTCAACATCAAGATTTAGAAATCAGGAAAGAAATGCCACATACATAGCATAGCATGAGTCTCCATCTGAGAAGTACAAATAATTGTTCCCAAATTTGACATTAAAAAATAAACAAGTGTTACAAGAAAAAATGTAGCTTGCCATCTAAACAAGATCAACGCTATTTGATCACTTTAAACCTCTATTTCACTTTAATATTTGGTGTCATTAATTCAGATTGATTGATTCTTTCATTTTCCAGGTTGACTTAAATAGAGCAGGAGTTCCTTTGCTTGAGATTGTCTCTGAACCGGATATGAGAACAGGTATTGAATCAGCAGAATATGCTGCAAAGCTACGGAGATTAGTTAGATATCTTGGAGTGGGTAATGGGGGATCTATTCATTGTGATATCAATTAATGATTTATTGTAAATTAAGGAAATAAAAGTAAGCATTCCATGTTATATATTCTTTTTAGTTTTCATGATGAGATTCCTTAACTCAAAATCCTAGGTCACAGCCAGTTTTTGTTCTTTCCAGTCTTCATTAAGCATATATTTGAATTGGCTTGAACATGTTGAACAATTTTAGTAAATTGCAGCAAATGTCAGTCTAATTGGGGAACATGATCACCACAAAGCTACCAGAATATCATATATATATATATATACATATATATATAATATACCCACATTTGGCTTATACGCTCACTGATCACTTTTGGTGATGTATGCATATGCTTGATTAAGCGATTAATGAACCTGAAGACTGATAAGCTCTAGAAAATGTCCATCTCAAAACAAGATCAACGCTATTTGATATTTGACATTAGGAAAAGGATCAGATTAACAAAATTAACAAATGGAACATAGAATTGGAGGATTGGTTAAAAAAAAAAAAATCCCACATTACCACTCATCAAGAATACCACTAAAAAGTCAAAATAAGCGAACACAAATAAACAAACTCAATCACTAGACGAAAGCACATCATCTTCATTCTTTAGCCATTCATAATCACCTAAATATAAGCAACCTAATACCAAAAAGGAAACTGATATGTATACCAAAAGAAAATTGAATCCAGAACAGATACTCAATAGATCTGATCATCAACCATTATCGAAACTTAAAAAACCCGATAGTTCCAAACAGAAAGATAAAAAAATGAAGATCAAATTCAATTGCAATGTAACTGAATCAGAAACTCAATCATAAATTGAGGTATTCAAAAGAAGAAAAAAATGATACAAACAATGGACTTGGTTGAATTTGGTCTGAAGCTGAGTGTTGACCTCGTCGAATGCACGGCGGAGGATGGCGAACTCACGGCGACCCTCATCAGAGACCAGCAGCTTCATCATTCCCTCCCAGTTGATACTCTTCCAAGCCTTGAATGCAACGTCGGTGACCTTCTTCCCCACTCCGCTTATTTTTCCGGAAAGATTTGATCAATAAACAGAGCGAACGGTAATTTGCGAATTTATGACCCTCCAAACTTCAACCCAAACTCCATTCAAAACCCTCTCCAACAAACCACATAACAAAATCCCAGTCTCCAGAATTCATAGAAAAAGAAACAGATACCCATTTCAATGAAAAAGAAACAGATCCCCAAGATTTGATTTCAGAAGAAGTCACGGAAGCAGATAATGAAAATGAAGAATCGCTACCTGAAGAGGGTTTCGATGAGGATAGGCTGCACATCGCTGGCGTGCTAGCCTAAAAATACGCACATATGTAACAGTTATATTGAAACCGTTACGTATAGTACCCAAATATGTAACAGTTTAGTAGTAACCCTTACATATATTAGTGATTACACGCACATACGTAACAATTTTTTGAAAAACCATTATATATGCTTCGTTCGTAACTGTTTTAGCCAAAAACTGTTACATATCTAGTGTTATCTATTTATGTTTTTGTAGTAGTGACGTTTTAATTTTTGTTCCAATTTTTTTATTAAGTTAAGTTTGTTGTTTTGAATTAGGGTTAAATAGGTAAAAAAATATGGTGTGGAAAGTAAATTTTGAAATTTAAAAAGAGAATGAAATGCAAAGTGTAAAAAGTGTAGTGCAGCTAGGAATTCCTTATTTTAATTTTGCTTGGAGTTCAATTAGTGCACTCTTGATAAACCAGCGTTTATATATAGATGTAGGAGGATCCATTTGGAAAGTAAGAAGCCATTTTCTCAACCTTTTTTTTTGGCAAAATACATTCTTAGGTCCTTATACTTTTACCTTTTTATTTCATCAAGTCCCTATACAATTTTTTTCATTTTAATAGGTCCTCGTACTTTTATAATTGATTTCATCAAATTCTTATACTCTTATATTTTATTTCATTAGGTCTCTATACTTTTTTTTTTCATTTTACACAGGTCTCTGTACTTTTATGTATAATTTCATAAGATCTTTATTTAATAGATCTAATAATTGGGTTAAATTTTATATTAAAAAATACGTCATATGATAATTATTTAATTAAATTACACGATATATCCTAGTTGGAATTTTATATAATTGTTATGTAAACAAAAATTTATAACAACTCAATGAAATCCTGTGAACATAAGAAATATATAAAAGCAAAAGAAAAAAAAAATGAAGTAAGGTGCATGCTGCCAGAATTTATAGATTTTTTTTATATATTTCATTCTTGAAATTTTATACAATATAGAACTTCTTGTAATTTATTCTTGAAAATGTATAGAAATAATTGCTAAATAACAATCCAAAATAATTTTAATGAATATAACTAATGAACCAGCAACGCAACGCAGAGATGCTGACTTTCACGTAAACTAATTAAAAACCTTGTTTAATACTTCATATTTTCTGGTGACTTGGATCTCACAAGCACTAGGAGAAGTGTCATGAATTTTTTAACATGCTCCTGAGTTGATTTTTTTTTCTTTTACGTAATTTATTTCAATATTTCATTATGATTTAATTCAAAGGTTTTAAGTTTTTAATTTGCATAACAATTGTATAAATTCAATTAGGGGCACACCTGTGTGAGATTATTTAACGAATCTGTTACGTTAGATGGATCTATACCCGACCCAGATCTAATAAAATATGAAAGATAACTACTGAAAAAAATACAGATAGTGGAGCACAACCGTCTGTTCTTTCCCTCTGCGCTCTCTCTCTCTATCTCACTCTCACAACCATGGATTCAATTCCCTATGTTTCTGAATTTTTGAGAGACTGGTGCTTCCGCCTCTCACCACAGCAGCATCACCACCACCGACACTAGCAATTGGCGACGGCGGGGTGGGGGTGTAACACCCTCCCTAATAAAATAAATGTAAAATATAAAATAATGTAAAAATGTGGGTGAGGTGCCTCTTTTAAAAATAGAAATATGCTTTATCTATTAAAAAACGTTAACATTAAAATTTTAGGTTAACATGTTGTGCATTTAAAGTGATCGATAATTATAAAAGTATAATTTACTAAAGAGTGTAAAGAAATCATTGGTCTCTTGTAGAAACAATTCTAAGAATATACATAAATATTTGAAATCAAATCTATGGCATCTAAGCAGCAAAATATAATAAAATAAGCTCTTACCCTCCTCACAGGTCGTTATCCATGTATACACTTCTCAGAACTTGTCAGAGCTCTAAACATTCATGCATCAACGCACCTCATGTTATCAGTTTCACCTACAATGCATGAACTACATGACCTAAAGCTCGGTAAGTAGAAATCATGCTCATGCGTGTCCACTGACACTCACAATCCATATGGAATATACAACACCACCACAAATGTGAAATGCTCATGAATAAAACCTCTTCATCAATCTCAAAAGCATTTTCATCGTTTAGGAACTTGGCTCGCTTCACCAGACAACAACATGAGTCATCATCTTATAATATAATCAATATCAATTGGCCAGTATGTGATTAGTGCACTCATGTGGCTCATTCTTCCTGGACCTCAAGGGACACACCCCCTACCTGTTCCCTTTGATCCCACATGAAAGTCATCCCACATCAGCCACTCATCACCTCAAAGGTGCAATCAAAGTGGACCATCCTCCCTGGACCCCTAGGGACATGCCCCCTGTCTGTTCCGTTTGATCCCGCATGGAAGTCATCCCACTCGAGGCACAAATATACAACACATCATAGTACGGGCTGGTGGTGACCAATCCCAAACAAAATATTTCTCTCTCTGAAAATCATTTCATGCATGCAACCTCAATAATATCTGTATGACATGCATTCATATGCTTGTGCTCATGTACAAGATATTCAATGCAACATAATACAATATCACAGGTATGTCACATCACATATTAATCATACAATATAACACAATAGTGAAATAATAACTAATAAATAATAAACACATATAGTAAAATAATATTATGTTCATGCATTATAGTTGCAGATGGATTTCTACTTACCTCGATCAGATCCGAAGCTTATAATATCCGAAGTTAGAGAAGACCATGCACTATCTCAATAAGATCATTCTATTTCAGAACATATTACAAATTAATATACAAAATATTAAGCAAAAATATATATTTGTAACTATTATCATGTAGCACCTCTTTTTTTCAAATTATTATCTAACCATTTTCTAGTTCAATACATATTCTTTGTTCGGAGAAGAGATATATACATCAATAATATTGTGCATTTATAAATTTAATATACTTACCCAACATTCTAAAACATGTATTCTATTCAAAGTTCATTAGCAAATAAATGGTAAGTATGATTATATTTCACCGTTTATTACTATATTATTATTATCAATACCAATAATAATTAATTTCATAAAAGGAAATATAACTTTCTTCCTTAAGAATAAGGTAGTCCATAATTATAGGTTGATCATAAATTCCTATTTATTTACGGTCACAACTACTTGTTCACTTCACAGAAATAGTTTCAACCTTACACTTTGAAACACACTTCCACACACACGCACAAACATATAAAACTTATATCTTGTAAAGAAATCATTTTAATTGATCATTTTTCTTAACTATTGTTTTCTTTTAGAATAACAAAGATTTAGTAACTCATATAACAATAGCACGAACAGAAAATGTGTACTCACTATTCTAACAAATGCGTAGAGAATAATAAAACCATAAATAATAATAATTATAATGGTATGATTCATGATTTCTCATGCTTTACTCCAATAAAAAATGAGAACTTTGGTGGGGATTTTGCCCTTAAAGCAATTGTGAATTATTTTTATCTTATTTATAAAAGCGACATTTATTTTTGAACTAATATGCTTCTTATATGCATTTATTTTACATCACAGAAAATCCTCAGTTTATTAAATGTTACCATAATATTAGTATATAAGTGTTATATACAAGAGGATTAAGATTATAGAAAATAAACTAAAAATGAAGTCCGTGACGAATTTAATTAAAGTATGGGATCTTTAATTAAAATGTCACTAATGCATCCCAATGACATTATGAATGTGACCGTTTTATCAAAATCATTGATGTAGAGACATCCAGTTGAGTGTATTTATATATGATATGATCATATAGGACTTGGACCGATTTAATTTAATTATTCATTCAAATTCCGTTAAAGAAAAGAAATATTAAATTAAATCACAGATCATCATATATGAATAATCTTAATCCTCAGTGATTATAGACTCCTGTTTATTTCAATATGATTCTTGATTTGTCGTTAAAGTTTGTTTGCCAACATTCTCTAAACTTGCATTTTAGATTCACATTTGAATTAAATAGATGGGAATGTAATTTATAGATATGGAATCCATTCCTTCTTTTGAGAAGTATAAAGATAATTCTCTCATTTGTTAATTCTGGAACTGAGTGATTTTAGATCTCTAATTTATAAATCGTTTATAAATTAACCGCTCACTGGTGAATTAATGGTAAATGAGGAAAAGAAATAATTGAAGAGGTTAACGTATATTACATGTCTTCAATTGTGAATTATCTATGGAGGATTAATTCATATGAAATGATTAAATCAATGGACTGCTCTAATTCGTATTGTACATATGTTGTATAATTAAAGAGAGTACAATTTCGATTTTTTAGTGGAATAATATCGGAATTAATAAGTTGAATAAATTAATTAAGGAGTTTAATTATTTATTCGATTTATTGGAGCTCTTGATTATAGGTCCATGGTCCCCAATTCGCCTTCCTATATTATTGACGGGTTGATAATAATATTTAAGTTCCTAAAGTGTTATGAAAAATAAATTTTCATAAAGTTTGGGGTTATGTGTAAATATTAGTTAATTTCGGGAATATATGATATTCCACAGTTTGATTGTGCTAGGAATTAAATAAATATAAGATATTTATATATTAATGATAATTAATAATTATTTGAGATAATTATTAATTTGTTTCCTTATTTTATATGATTCTGAATCTGCATGAGATAGAAAACTGATATGTATTGGGATTTGATCAAAATCTGATTATAAATATGAGATAAGAGAGATGAAAAGTAAAAGCCGATCTTTGGAGATTCACGTTTGACATGAATTATGAAAAAAAAAACACGCCGATTCCAACATTAACATTCACGTGACACGTGAACATTAATTGGAGATCAATAGCCAAATGAATTGATTGCTACTAATCAATTACGGCAAAGATTAAAGTCAAAGAGTTTGATTTTGATTTCGCTTTTCTCTTTTAATTTATACTAGTATCGCACCCGTGCGATGCATGGAGAGTGGAGTACATATTTAAAATTTTATTAAAATATGATCACAATAAAAAAAATATAACTTTAATTATCGTACTGAAACAAAACTAATGCATAGTGTAAAATATAAATCATGAATTGAAGTATAATTTACATCTTCAATATAAATCATGAATTGGTAGGACGTCCGTTATGTTGTATTTCTCGGGGTTCAGAGTGTTTTTCAACTTTTCCAATAATGTCTGTTATAATAAAAAATTATATATATATTAGTAAAATAAAAAAATATAAACAAATAACTATAGTTAATACCAAAAAGCAAACCCTCATCAAATTGACCAACTCTTGTAAAGATGTGAAAACTCAAAATTGGAACATGTAGTGTGGAAAACCTTCATCCACGATGGATGGGGATAACTTTCGTATAGGAAGAAGAGATGAATTTGAACAAATGTTGGGTTGTTCTATATTTCATCCTATTATCTTGTATATCGAAAAATTGAAAAGCGTAAAATTGAAAAACGTATGAACCGCCTTCCACAAATTCGATATTAAACCGCTCCAGATCTGACTTCCTCATGGTACCGTGTATATGGTCACTGACACGATCATGAAGAATTATCTCGAGAGATAGTTTAGGTCTGACTTCCTCATGGTACCGTGTATATGGTCACCGACACGATCATGGAGAATTATCTCGAGAGTTGGTTTAGCATGCGATCTTCCATACGGTCGTTGTTCGTATGAGTTTCAATATCAATTCATATATGGAATGACCGGTTTCCCTAACCCATCTCAACTAAACTGAAAAATAGAGACATGAAGTTATGATTTGGAATGAATTAATTTCTTGTAAAATGCAATAGAGAAAAATATTTATGGTATGAATTGAATTTTTTGATGAATTGGATTTGTTCCATTATATATGGTTTATACATGCACACAAATCTCTAAAATATATGTGATAATATATATTTAAAGTGTGATAATTAATGAGGATATATTCATATATATATTATATTATATATTATACATATCATTAGTAGATTAATAGATATCATTAGATAATATTGCAGGGAATATCTTATTAATGTGGAGATGATTATACAACATTCACATTGAGATATTGCAGATTTTATAAATGAATTAAAAAAATTCATTTTACGAAGTGCGCGTATTATCAGTAGAATTTTTAAGGGGAATATTTAATTAGATTAGGTTCATTATATGTGATTTATATATCCTCAATCCAATATTAGATCATAGATATCATTCTCATTTAATATTTGATATATTAATTCCTAATATAAATAGATATGGTGTGTGTATAATCAAATTTATCCATATATAATATAAATATATACACAAATTCCTAATATTAATATTAATATTTCACGGCTGAGAGTTGTTCATCCCTAATATTAATATTCATATATTAATTCCTAATATAAATAGATATGTTGTCTATGTATATATATAATGAAATTTATCTATCCTAATATCTATCACTAATATTATATGTACGTAATCTATATATTAAGAGAAAATACTAGCTTCTCAATTAGTATAAATAGATATGGTGTCTATGTATTATATATAATGAAAGTTATCTATCCTAATATCTATCACTAAATTATACGTACGTAATCTATATATTAAGAGAAAATATTAGCTGCTCAATTAGGAATAGTGATTTGGGCGGGAAAAATTGTTATTTCTATTTCCGATAACTATCTTACTTTTAGATAATATATAGATTTTCATTCAGTTTAAATATCCTCCCAATACTATAGCCCAATTCTACGATTTCATGCATTGAAATAATTGTAGAAAAATTAAGTTAGGAACTTAATAGATTTATTTCGATGCCCACTCACTACCATTCAAAGGGAGGATCAAATCGGAAGATCGTGGTGTTTACGAGCTTCAAGATTCAAAAAGGTTTAAGAAAAAGGTATTTTCTTTATCTCTTCTTTATCTTTAAATAAATTTAATTTGCATGTATATTAGGTTCTTATATCACGATCTATATTATGATTAATACCACTTCCGCTCCCGTTCGATTTGATCGAAAAGACGGATTTTATTCGATGCGAAATTATTTCGGACCAGTTTAATTTCCAACAAATGGTATCAGAGTCATGGTTGTTTTGATATAAGAATATAATTTAATGGAATTAAATTTAAAGGGTATAGAAGTTGTATTTTTTATATAGATAGGTGTTAGGAATGGTGCTACATCAGATGTTATCAACATTGTTGATAACATTGTCCTCAATGTTATACACAGTGTGTAACATCATTCCGACAACATTGACCGAAACATTACGTATAGTAATCTTATAATTTCCTGGTTTTTAGGATTAATTCTTTTTGAATTAATCTGATTAATTTGTCTATCTTAATTAAATATATCCACGAGATTTGAATTTGAAATAGTGGATATAGGTGGTTAAGATAGTGGATAAACTTAATTTTGAAATGGTCAAAATTAGTTCCTTCTTTTAAGGAACCACTATTTTCTATCCCTACTTTGTCTAACCGCCTTGCACTAGTATAGCTCCCTTAATATTGCAGATTTTGTGAGAGTGGTTAGCTGGTAACAATTGTAAAAGATGTAACATGGAAGTTAATGTTGCATCTAATATTGTTCCGTCTTTTCCGTATCATCAGTCTGTTCCAGACTGATAATCTTTTCATTTCATAATTTTTAGAATCAATTTATTTTAAATTGATTCGATTATTTTGTGATTTTTTATTACTGATTACTTCTATGATTTTACGGATAATTTAGTGGGTGAAAACATGTTTAATCATGGAGTAATACTAACTTTGAATCTGTCAAAGTTGGTTCCTATTTTTCAGGAACCATGATGTTCTCTCTGTCTTTGAATAACTGTCACAGGTAGTGGAGCAGTTATCCGAAGTTGAAGAGAGTGTGACAAGAGGAGGTGATCTGGAGAGCAGTTACCTTTGGATCATTACTATTGAGAAAGATGTGTTCCAGATGATGTTATCACTTTGATTGAAAACATTGAAATCAATGTTATATCGAATTTGTTCCGTCATTCTCGTGACATCGAGTACAACTCTCTATAAGCTAATCTTATTCCTCTTCTATATTTTCGGATTAATTAGTTATAATTGATCTGATGTATTATTGAATCTTATCTCTTTATTATTCTTATGTGTCTGGTTGATTTATTCTGAAGGGATAAAGAGATAAACTTCAAACTTTTAAGGTTTTGACTTTGTCAAAACAGTTCCAAATTTTAAGAAACATTTCTCCACTACCTTTGGGTTCTAACTTGTGTTTGCAGGTTGAAGACTTTGTAGGCAGTTATAAGAGTAGTGGTGAGTGGATTCCATGATGTGAAAACGTGTTAAAGCGAGTGTTGCATGTAACTTCGACTTCAACATCAATCGGTGGACCTAAAGTTTAATCTTGTTATTTCATATTTTTAAGATTTAATTTATTTTAAATTAATCTGATTATTTTGTGATTTATGTCACATTTTATTTTCCACGTATTTAGGGATTTATTGGTTAAATAATTCTGGACTAAATCGTGGATGATGTTTGATTTTGACTTATTCAAAATATGTTCCAGATTTATAGGGACATGATGTTCCTACTGTCTTTTGGACACTAACCGTTGCAGGTGAGCGTGGGTCACTGGAATAACTGCCACTATTACACGATGTTGAAGAACGTGTGCTCCGTAATGCAGAAAGCAGTTATTCTAGTCCATTACAGCAATGGGAAGTGGAATGCAGTTGATTCAAGGCCACACCTCTTGTGATCGTGGAGCAACTGCTGAAACAAGATATGAGGAGTATTTAAGGTCTCCTTAGACCTTGAAATCATTTACCCAACCTGATATGTGCTGCTACGAAGAATTCAGAGAGATCAAAGGTTGAGTCCAGTGTCTGCTGGAACTCGTCTCCATTCACATCTACATCTCCCTTATTGTCTAAATCAATAAAGGTCTGTATCCTTGTTGTGTTTGTAAGGTATAGATTAAATTGAATGTTGTGAGTTCTTCTAGTAGACATTGTTTATCTACCTAAGTGCTAGGTAGTGATTTTTACAGGGTTTGTCTGAGTGAGTGAAGCGAGGAAACTTTCTATTATTTTCATAAAGATTATTCAAGGGAGTGAACCGAGAATTATCTCTATGTTGTTTTATCTTTGATGCAAGCAGGTTATTACCGTAGTTTGTGAGATGCTCTGAACTTTGCATCTAGTGTCTTCTTGAAGATCCAAGACATCCTTCCCGACATCTGCCTAGTGTCCCAATCAGCTGGAGAATTTCATTTTAGTTGTGTGTGTAGGTTAGATAGTCAACTTTGAGAGTCTAGGATTTAGAGTGACTTGTTGTAATCTATATAAGTGTGTAGATAGGTTTGTTTTGAGTGATTATTCGATTGAGTGAAGCTAGGATAGTCCTTTGTATGTTTTATGTAGTGTTGTCAAGGGAGTGAACCGAGACAACATCAACATTGTTATTTTTATCACTTGTGATAGTGAATTTCTCCCTGAGGCAATCACATACTGAAGGTGTGTGATTTAAAACTATCTTTCATGCAAGTTGCTTTAAATTTCCGCTGCGTGTTGAAGGCATAGTTGTTAACACTCGCTTCAACATCAAATCTATTATCTGCACGTTAACATTTTACACAAGCTATTTTTTACTTTTGTTTTAAAGTTATTTCTGTGCAAACTGTTCTATAAATTTCTTGTGACAATGTTGTTGGCAAAGTGAGTAATATTGACTACAACATTGTATATAACTTTGCACGTGGTTTTTTTTTTCACAGTATTTGAGGCAGTAAATTCTAATAAGTGGTATCAGAGCTGGTACATGACACACTAAGTACTAGATCAAGTGTTGCTTACATAATGTGTTGATTATTTATTGTGATGGATGTTTCCATTGCTCAATGTCATCCACCAACACTTAGTTTTCTTGGAACAAATTATGCCTTATGGAAGGCTCGAATGAGTATGTACATCAAATATATTGATGAACATGCATGGATGACAATTTTGAAGGAATGGTCTATTCCAAAAGAGACAAATGAAACTGGAAAAGTCATCAACAGGGTTAAAAGTCGATGGAGTGTTGAAGAACAAACCATTTCAAACTTCCACTCTAAGGCTCTTAATGCTATTTTTGTTTGTGTTGAGGTTCCTTGTTTCAAATTGATTTCAAAGTGTACTATAGCCAAGCATGAATGGGATATTCTTCAAGAACATTTTGAAGGATATATATGTGTACGACAGAAAGAAGTTGCAGTTCAAGGAGCAACATCATCATCAACATTTGAACCATCACCACTTCCATCAACGGAAGGTGTCAGGTTTTCTAGTCCGCTCAAAACTGCAATCTCATGTGAAGATTCTTGTCCAATTGATACTGGTGTCGGCATCAATGTGAAAGAAAATGATTACCAAGTTATCTTACCTGTTGTTAAAATTAATGAGTCTGATTCGGATATTGATGTTGACTTGAATTGTGTTTCAGTGTCCAGAACAACATTTGACAGGTATGAAAGCTCTGAAAAGTATAATACAAACTCTTTTAACTCTTCTATTTTATGTGAGACAGATTCACTAAAACATGATGACTTTGGAGCTAAAAAGGTTATAGAAGAAGTAAAAGTGTTATATGTTGAGCTTCTTTCCAAGTGGATAAAACAAAACCAAGTTGTGGAGTCACTCAATAAGAAAAATGAAGAGATGAAGGAGCAAGTGATCCTCTCAAGAAAAAATGTGGAGTTGATTACTATCAAGAAACAACTAAAAATTACTTCGCAATCTCTCGAGAAATTGAAGAGAGGATCTTCCACACCCAACGAGGTATTGTCCATTGATAAGATACATAGATGCGGACTTGGGCAGGTGAAATCTTCTACCATATTATTTCCTAATGATTTCAATGATGATCTTAACTGTACTTCTTTTGTTAAAGGAAATGCTAGTGGTTCATGTCACACAAATTCTCATAAACTTGATAAACCTAAGATTGGAAAGAGGAATTTTGCGTGTCATTATTATTTTTCTCCTAGTCACATTAAGCTTTTTTGTTATAAATTGCATGATGATGCTAGTAAAATGTCGGCCAAAATGTTTCCAAATATTAGATCCAACAAAATAGAAAATATAAAAGTTTGAATCTGAAATGGATGAAGAAATCTAATTTGGATTATTTATCCACAGAAAAATAATCAGTTGTCATTTTGAATAAAGCTCTTGATCTTGAGAGATTTTCAAGCTTTCAGAAATCTCTCAATGCATGTGTGATATAGTGCTTGGTTTGTCGATGTTGTGGCAAATATTATAAATCCTGAACCCAACATTTTTTTATCTCTCTTCTTTTATTTTTTTATGTTTGCCATTCACATGCATTTTATTATGTTTTTTATGTGTTATCTCATGCATTCTCTTTGTTTAAATTTGATCCGAATTATGAGCACATATGGTTTTTTTCATGGTTGTCAAGGTAAATTGGTCACTAAGAGTATGAATAAAAGAAAGTGTTTTCCATATTGTAGCTGATGATTTTTCCTGATTTTCTAGGGTTGATTTTCTGCATGAAGAATGTGAAGTGTTTAAAGTTTTCAAGAAACTCTACGTGACCTTGAGTTCTCAATTTTGTGCTAGTGTTTCTTGTATTTTAACTAACCATGACAGAAAATTCGAGAATGCTGATTGTGATGTTGTATATGCAAAGAAAGGAAAAATCTGACACTACAGGAGATGTTGCAGTCCAAAAGATTATTGAAAAAGCTATGTTGTGTACTGAAGCTGTCACACTGCATATAACATTGGAAACATGGTCTCTCTTTCTAGTGAAGCAATGAGCGTTTGAAACAGAAAAAGCAGAACTTTAAATACGTTTATGTATTTGAATATGCTTGCTTTGTTGTGAATGGTTATGAAATGTCAATCAGAGTGTTGACCCTGTTCTGTGTTGATGCAAATGCAATTGAAATCTGAAAGAACCTGGTCCAACACTTTCACACCAAACACATTGACATATGTCATCACTTTGTCCAGTATTTGGTGAACAATGGTATCATTCACATTGGATATATATCATCTGAAAAATTGAATGGAGATATCTTTATAAAGGCCCATGTTTTTTATATATTCCGTTCTTTATGGAAATCTCTTAGTTTGTGTGTTATGCAATCTCTGCATAGTCGATGTTGGACACTGTGTCGTGTCTGTTCTGTCCAACATCAGTATTCGGCTGTGTATTTTTTTTCATATGTATGTTGCATTTTGTTTAATATTAGATATTTATTTCAGTTGTACTTTGATCATGTTTAATGTCTCAATGATCAGTCTTTTGTAGAGAAATGTCCATGTTATAAACATATGATAATGAATAGTTTTCCTTGATATAAAACTATGAGCACAAGAGTGAGGCTTGGATGTTATAGATCATGTTCACTCTTCTGAAAATGTACAATTATCACTTAGTAACTTGGGGCACGGCGTTCGCGGTGATGATGTACTCAAGTAAAATGGTGGTAAAGTAATACATTTTTGATCGATTTTATCTAGACACATGGCGTTCAATACAACAGTGTGTTCTATTCAAAAAGAGGTAAGAAATTGATCTCTTCATTCATCATCGAAATTCAATGAAATTTGCGGATTGTTCTTGAACTCATGTTCATTGAGATGTTATTCTCGAAATTAGTGTTTCTGAAATGTATATCTATATTAAACTGTATGTTTGTCCTTTTAGTTTATAGTCATGCATTTGTTTATTTTTTCTTGTATGTGTCTGGCCTTAAAAGATATGGCGCTGTCTGGATTACTAAATATATATATTCTAAAAAGGTGATACTTGAGTTCTACCTCTTATTGGATAAAGGGGGAGTCAGTTGATGTGTGAAGGGTGATTTGATGAGCCAATGTTTAAGAGAGTTCATCCAATAAACACTATAGTGTGGCTCTTAATTTCTCTCATTTCCTCATTGGCCTTTATATCTTCTCATCATTTTCTCCAGTTTTTCCTCTCTAAAAGCTTTACAGGGTTAAAATGGCTGATCTAAAGAAGCTCTTTACCATGTTCAACATGTTCAAAGAAATGTATGAGAAGTCAGTTGGAACTCCATCATCAACTTCAACACCGACTATCACTTCAAATCATATCATGACTGAACATGCTGGTGCTGAAATGAATGAACTTACTATGTCTCATACTCCAGATCTGTCTATAGAGAAGCAAGATGATGAAATGTTTTACTCAGTGACGTCTCCAACAACAAGTGTTTTGAATCTGAAGCCACTAAATGTTTTCCATTTGAGAAGATATTGGTAACCCCAGAGATCCAGATCTGAAATAGAATATTACATGTCCTGCTGAAGGAGTAATGATAGTGGGTATCATGCATCTTATCAATATAAAAGATGCTTTATGAAATCAATTTTGTTGTCAAGTTGGAAGAAGTTCAAAGAAGCTGATGTCCTGACTACCACTATAGAGAATAAATCAAAAGAGAAAAGGATTTTTTTGTCAAGAAAATATGTAGTAAAAGGATAAAGCTGATATGAATATCCAGAATTTAAATGTTGTAACGGAAGTTATATCTGTCCAGGACACCAGTTTCAACATCAGTAGCTGCTCAGTATTTCTTTTCAACTCATTCTGACCATGATGCTGTAATGGACAACCAACCATTCAGCTCAGAGTTGATGGGGTGCTCATGAGATTGAGGGACACTCGTATGCATTGTAGTTTCAGGGAGAGTGCAGAACCAGTTATTCTTCGAGAAAGCTGCTGGAGAGAAGCCACCTTTAAGTCCTTGTCATCAAATTGTGCCTCAATGACCAATTAAATAGGAGAAATTCATTGAACTGTTAAGCCTTGAGAACTATGATATGGATGTTTATTTATGGAGTGACCTCTTTGGAAGATGGTAACTAAGTTTTGTCCTTTTAATGCTAATGTTATATTGGATTTTTTTAAAAGCTTAGTGCCTGATCTTGGATTCTCGTGCGAGAATATGTATGGTGCAGTGTTTGTACATGACAAGGGAGATCATGCTATGGATCTACCAAAATTTGCTACTACACTTTCTACCTTAACCCCATCAGAGGTCAATGTTCATTTTGATATTGACGACGATGTTGCTGAGGGGACCAATACCAAATTGATTCAACTGTCTGCCTTTACTCCTTTTGTTATTAATGTTCTTATTAATGATAGAACATATATTGAAGTCAATACTACCCAGATGTTCCAACTGTTGGTCTTCAATTTCAAATCCTACATTGAGCAATTGGAATCCATGATTCACTTCAAAACATTGATGAATAATGATATGGTAGATATGCGGAGAGACTTCAAAGTCTTTCTTTCTACACAAAAAGAGGGAGTAGATTGCTGATGCAGGTTGATGTTTTAAAGAGTTGAACTCTTTATGGTTTGTAAGTGTTGAACACTTTTAGTTTGCTGATGTGCTGAACATTATTTTTTTTGCTGATGTGCTAAACATCAATTTGTGGGGTGTATATGCCGATATGCATCTTTACTTTTTATATTCATATAATATCTATTTTTTAATCATGGAATATGATTATATGATTTTTGATGATATGATTCATCTGACTTTGTGTTTAAGATGATGTGTGATTCATCTTAAAATGTATTTGATATATGCTCGCATATGTCTATTAAATTTTTGGCATGTTGCTCTAACATGTCTGTCCAGATGTATAAACATCTCAATGTTTACATTTAGTTCTGTACAGGAGATTATACCCACAATTGTTGTATATTATTGTACAAGTAATAACTTAAGGTGGAGTAAACCTTAAGGGGGAGATTTTAATCTCCAAAGTTTTCCGCTGCGGCTCTAACTGTAAAATAATAAAGTTTTTATATTTTGTGCAAAAATGATAAGATTAAGGGAGAGATTGTTATGAATGGTGCTACATCAGATGTTATCAACATTGTTGATAACATTGTCCTCAATGTTATACACAGTCTGTAACACCATTCTGACAACATTGACTGAAACATTACGTATAGTAATCTTATCCTTTCCTGGTTTTTAGGATTAATTCTCTTTGAATTAATCTGATTAATTTGTTTATCTTAATTAAATATATCCATGAGATTTGAATTTGAAATATTGGATATAGGTGGTTAATATAGTGGATGACCTTAATTTTGAAATGGTCAAAATCAGTTCCTTCTTTTAAGGAACCACTATTCTCTATCCCTACTTTGTCTAACCGCCTTGCACTGGTATAGCTCCCTTAATATTGTAGATTGTGTGAGAGTGGTTAGCTGGTAACAATTGCAAAAGATGTAACATGGAAGTTAATGTTGCATCTAATATTGTTCCGTCTTTTCCGTAACATCAGTATGTTCTAGACTGATAATCTTTTCATTTCATAATTTTTAGAATTAATTTATTTTAAATTGATTTGATTATTTTGTGATTTTTTATTACTGATTACTACTATGATTTTACGGATAATTTAGTGGGTGAAAATATGTTTAATCATCGATTAATACTAACTTTGAATCAGTCAAAGTTGGTTCCTATTTTTCAGGAACCATGATGTTCTCTCTGTCTTTGAATAACTGTCACCGGTAGTGGAGCAGTTATCCGAAGTTGAAGAGAGTGTGACAAGAGGAGGTGATCTGGAGTGCAGTTACCTTTGGCTCATTACTGTTGAGAAAGATGTGTTTCAGATGATGTGATCACTTTGATTAATAACATTGAAATCAATGTTATGTCGAATGTGTTCCGTCATTCTCATGACATCGAGTACAACTCTCTAGAAGCTAATCTTATTAATCTTCTACATTTTTGGATTAATTAGTTATAATTGATCTGATGTATTATTGAATCTTATCTCTTTATTATTCCTATGTGTCTGGTTGATTTATTCTGAAGGGATAAAGAGATAAGCTTCAAACTTTTAGGGTTTTAACTTTGTCAAAACAGTTCCTAATTTTAAGGAACTTTTCTCCACTACCTTTGGGTTCTAACGTGTGTCTGCATGTTGAAGACTTTGTGGGCAGTTATAAGAGTAGTGGTGAGTGGATTCCATGATGTGAAAACATGTTACAGCGAGTGTTGCACGTAACATCGACTTCAACATCAATCGGTGGACCTAAAGTTTAATCTTGTTATTTCATATTTATTAGGATTAATTTATTTTAAATTAATCTGACTATTTTGTGATTTATGTCACATTTTATTTTCCACGTATTTAGGGATTTATTGGTTAAATAATTCTGGATGAAATCATGGATGATGTTTGATTTTGACATGTTCAAAACCTGTTCCGAAATTATAGGGACGTGATGTTCCCACTCTCTCTTGGAGACTAACCGTTGCAGGTGAACGTGGGTCACTGGAATAACTGCCACTATTACACGATGTTTAAGAATGTGTGCTCCGCAATGCAGAAAGAAGTTATTCTAGTCCACTACAGCAATGGGAAGTGGAATGCAGTTGATTCAAGGCCACACCTCTTGTGATCGTGGAGAAACTGCTGAAACAAGATAGGAGGAGTATTTAAGGTCTCCTTAGACCTTGAAATCATTTACCCAACCTGAGACGTGCTGCTACGAAGAATTCAGAGAGATTGAAGGTTGAGTCCAATGTCCGCTGGAACTCGTCTACATTGACATCGACATCTCCCTTATTGTCTAAATCAATAAAAGTCTGTATCCTTGTTGTGTTTGTAAGGTATAGATTAAATTGAAGTTGTGAGTTCTTCCAGTAGACATTGTTTATCTATCTAAGTGCTAGGTAGTGATTTTTACAGGGGTTGTATGAGTGAGTGAAGCGAGCAAAATTTCTATTATTTTCATAGAGATTATTCAAGGAAGTGAACCGAGAATTATCTCTATGTTGTTTTATCTTTGATGCAAGCAGATTATCATCATAGTTTGTGAGAAGCTCTGAACTTTGTATCTAGTGTCGTCTCGAAGATCCAAGACATCCTTCTCGACATCTGCCGAGTGTTCCAATCAGCTGGAGACTTTCATTCCAGTTGTGTGTGTAGGTTAGATAGTCAACTTTGAGAGTCTAGGATTTAGAGTGACTTGTTGTAATCTATCTAAGTGTGTAGATAGGTTTGTTTTGAGTGATTATTCGAGTGAGTGAAGCTAGGATAGTCCTCTGTATGTTTTATGCAGTGTTGTCAAGGGAGTGAACCGAGACAACATCAGCATTATTATTTTTATCACTTGTGATAGTGAATTTCGCCCTGAGGCAATCACACACCGAAGGTGTGTGATTTAAAACTATCTTTCGTGCAAGTTGCTTTAAATTTCCGCTGCGTGTTGATGGTATAGTGGTTAACACTGGCTTCAACATCAACTCTATTATCCGCACGTTAACATTTTACACAAGCTATTTTTTACTTGTGTTTTAAAGTTATTTCTGTGCAAACTGTTCTATAAATTTCCTGTGACAATGTTGTTGGTAAAGTGAGTAATACTGACTACAACATTGTATATAACTTTGCACGTGGTTTTGTTTTTCACAGTATTTGAGGCAACAAATTCTAACAATAGGTTTTTGCCTATTCCTCCCCTGTTTAGATTTAAGGGTGTAATTTAAGGCATCGATCCAATTCATCGTTTATAATTTTTTGCAAATTATTTTATGTATATGTGATATATGTGACATGCATTATTATGTCATTCTTGAAACCCACTCCAAGCATATTCATAATTTTAAAGAGTTTAATATTATTATTGATCTATTAGATAGATATAATCTATGAGATAGATTATTATTAGTTTTTTGGATGATTTAAATCTGATTTTTATGAAAAACTAGATTTTTCGGGAAAAAAATGAAAATAAAATAAAAATACTGATACGGTCCATCGGGGGCAGCAATCGAATTGTTCGAATTTTTAAGATGGGCTAATTTTGTATTTTTCTTGTGTTTATTTTTGTTCTTTTTTGGATCATCCTAATTCTTTAATTATTTTGATAATTTAAGGATTTGATTAAAAAATTAATTTCTGTAATCTAAAAGTTAGACTGCGGAAAATTATTTTTAATCAAATAATCAATAAGATTGGTTTTTGTTAAAACATATGATGTTTTATAACTTAAAAGTTTATGAAACTTTTATTATAAAATTTTGGTTGGATAATTTATTTTAATCTAATTGTTAGATTGAAATATAATTTTTTTTAATCAAGTAACCCAATAAGATTGTATTTTGTTAACACATTTGATGTTTTATAACTTAAAAGTTTTTGAAACTTTTATTATAAAATAATGAGTGGGAGAAGGTTTTATGACAATAATACATATTGTAATACCCTAGATTTTCAAATAAGGTTTAGAGAATTCTTAAGCGTAATTAAGAAGTTAAGTGAGAGATTTCTATATGGTTTAAGTGAAGACAGATGACAGTCACGACTTCAGGGGTTAATTTTCGTGAAATCGTCTTTTCGAAAATTTTGATCTTATCTTTGTTATAGCCAATTTTAGTCTTGTTAGAAAGATTTTGACTTAAGAAGTGTGCTGGTATTTCCAAAATTTTAATATGAAGTCATTTAAGGTCCCGGTGATGAAAAACGTATTTAAAGGATTTATGAATAGTAACTTTTGCGTGCATTCGTGATTTGAAATACGAAATCCTCCTCATTAATCCGAGTCTTGTTCTATCAGGACCCTTTTATGGGAAATGACTTAAGGAATCCGTTCGCGTTCACGGATTTTCATTATGAGGTCAATCGAACGCTCGGGAATTTTATTTGTCTCTTGAAAGGAATAGTAAAAGTAATTCTGAAAAAAGAATCTTGGCTCGTCTTTCTTCTGACAACCTATTCTTCATCCCGATTGAAGTTGGTTCAATAGTACTCGAGCTAACGAGTCTCCCGGTATTTTCGGTTTTCGTGTTGGAGGTTATTTGAACCTCAACATTGAATAAAATAGCTTTTTTAACGAAACCCGGAGTAACTTTTGTAGTATTATTGCACAGCAATGGCTTCCCTTGGAAGCCAAAGCTTCCCCTATAAATAGAGCAACTCCCTCACTTTGTTTTCCCTACCAAAATCCATTCTTCACTCCATTCTTGCGAGAGGAAAAGTGAGAGAAAAGTCGAGAGTCGAGAGGATTCTCTTCGTGAGTTCACCTCCGAGTCGACGAGCAGAGTGGCGGGGAATATATTCTGCGACGGAAGGTGCTAGGGGCACCATCGGATTGTAGCAGGCGGCTCTGCTGCCATTGCAACTCGATTAGATGTCGAGCTAGCCACCTTCCTTTGACGCACTCGACTCTGTCCATTTTTTTTTGTCGATGTCGGATCATATTTCTTCTTGTCTTTAATTTCCGCATTTACTTTCCATTCTTTGTGTTCTTCATGTTCTTCATTATTATTCGTTATTTCCATCTAAAGTTTAGTATTTCGATTCTTGTTGAAGTTCCAAGTTATTAGTGTTTCCGTTTTTATTTCTTGTTGATATTCTCGTCATTGTTGTTATTCCCGTTTATTTCGTTTAAAGTTACCATTTAAGTTTCGTATTTAGATTTCATCATTATTTGTAAATACTTAAAGGATTTAATTGTATTATTACGTTATTATGTCGATTTCTTTTAAAGTTTAAAGCATGTTAATTTCTATGTTTTTGCAAAGTGTTAAGCCTCATTTTTTTAAGTTTAAAACATCGAGAAAAGGGAGAGGCGACCGAGTAACACCTCGATCAACACTTCGATTGAAAGAATTCGAGGTTCATGGGAGTGCACAGACCGTGCAAGGATTGCACTGCCTATGCAAAGCTCTCAACATGAATCTGGAGAGCTAGCACGGACCGTGCAAGGCTAGCACGACCCGTGCTAGGGTCTGCACTGACCGTGCAAGCTTTGCACGGGCGGTGTCGGAAAAATGCGCATTTTGATTATCGTCTCAAGGCCTAGCACGGCCTGTGCAAGGCTTCTATAGCCAAGTTTTACCTCTAAATGTGTTCTATTCTCGAGTATTTCAAACCTTCATGTTTTATGAAGGTTCTAAAGTCATGCAATGTATGTTTAAGTCCTAATTAAAGGAGGAAAGGTTAGGTGTTGTTTGAATTCGCATTAGATGTTAGAAATCTTCGAAGGAGGCCGCTAAGTCGATAATCGACTTTTGTAGAAAGAGGTGAGCCCCGAGGAGAACTAAGGAAGGATTTTCAGCTCGTTGCTTCATCCACGTGCTCATCATCGAGGTGCTCGTCATCAAGGTGGGTGGTTCTAAACCAAACCTATGGTTTGAGCTAATAAGATCTAGAAGCATGATAGGGCAAGATGAATATCCAATTAAATATTTTATACTCTGCCTGATTAGTCTCTGTACAAGAAAAGAAAGCAAAGAAAGGAAGAAAGGAAGTTATAGCATGATTATGTTAATTGTTATTTGAGCTCTTGATTAAGTAAATGATGTTTTGATATATTTAAGGTATAGGCGATCATGATCATAAGTTAAGTTGTTGTTGATATTATGATTGAGGAAGGTTGTTTAAGTAATGCCTTGCAGGTTGATTATAGTATTCTCGTGTGGCATTAATGTTATAGTCTTTACTAAGGAATGTAATCTAGGTGGTCCGATCTAGGTTATGATTTATGCTAAGTATGATTAAGTTTTGAGGCTTGATATTTAGGATTGAATGTGAGAATTCAATGATGAGGATTAAGTATTAAGGATTTAAGGTTAATTTTTTAATATTGAATGTTATTATTTAATTATTGTTAAGCAAGATATTGAGCTCAAAGAACAGTTTTATTGCATTATCATGTTGTCACCTTCGTGTCAATAAAGTTGATCATTTGATAAGTTAAGAGAGTCACTGCTGGGTAATCCCCTCGCATACTCGGGAGGATACTTGAGGTAACCCCTCATTTATTTGAAAGCAGGCCTAAGGGTGCAGCAGACATCAGGTTTGAGCCAGGAAAGGAAGTAAAAGGTTTTTGCGGATATGGAGAGGGCTTTTGTATTTTGCTCTCCATATGCCGTCAGTTGATAATTGGATATTTCTAAAGTTTATTAAATAAGTGCTGAGTACATTATTGCTCACGCCCTCTTTTTCAAATGTTTTCAGGTTGAGATGCTGAGGCCGGTGATGTACTGCTGGTGGGGTTACCTGAGTTGTTTGAGTGTTCAAAGTTGTTGCTCTTTATGGTTACGTGATTTTTCTTCCGCTATGTTTCTGCTAAGTACTCTGACATCTAGTATTTAGTCTTGATACATGTAACTTGATTCTTGATAATAGCATGTCTTAAATGCTATGATTCCAATTATCTTTCAAGTCTTTGAGAAGTAAAAGCATGTTCTTTTGACATAACCCTCTATTGATTCCAAGTTATTTAAAAAGTCATACTTGTTGAGCATATTGGTATATGTTCATTTTCAGTTGACCTATGATTGGGTTTAGCATGTTTGTTATTATTGTTCGCTATGAAGAGGCTTTTCTTCAAGCATGATTCTACTCGTTTTCAGTTAATCTTAAGTCGTTTGCTCATTTCATCCTATGAATGGGACAATTTGATTTATTTAACTGCGACCTATTAATGGGTCTTAGCTGTTATGACCTATGAAGAGGTCTTGTATATTTAATAGTTAAATTCCTATCTGTTTGTCATTGGTTTCTGTTTAAATTTCAATTGGCCTATGATTAGGCATTCCTTCGACTTGATTGAACACTTTGACTCATTTGATTCGTTGAAAACGATAGTTCTTCCGAGTTATAAAGTTAATTTGCCTAAGTTTTTGAGGTGCTAACTTAGTTTAATTCTAGAAACACCCCCCTTGATTTCCAGTTTTTCCTGTTGTTTTTACTCCTAACACCCTGTCCCTATTAAAAATGAATACCTAGGGACCGGGCTATTATACCTATAGTCTCCACTATTGATAAAAGCAAGGTGAGATTTTAGTGACGCCTCGCGATGACTAGCTTTCGTCCCCCTACGGAAGGCTTTTACTAAAAATCAATAATCAAGGCTTTGTCTCCGAAAGGATAAGTTTTTGAAATTTAATTCTTAATCTTCCTACCCTACGGCAGTGATTATGAATTAGTTTTAAAAGACTAAAATAGTGGGTCACACTCATAAAAATATTAATAAATTGTTTGTTAATATTTTTGGCTAAAATAAAAGGTAACTAATAAAATAAATGAAGATATGAGATGTCTTGATCATTTATTTTATTAATGGAGATTGTCTCTATTTAATTATCTTTTGATTTAACCTACCCTACATCGGTATATCAATTGTGAGATTAAATTAGCTTGGAATTGGTAGGATAAATTGTTATTGCATCATGCATCACATTTATGATTCCTAATGTACATGTTTTGTAATGTTTGTTCGTAAATTTATGTCGCTTTATTTATTTTTTAGCAACATGTCTAGTCCTATGCTTGCACTGCTTCATGAAAAATTATCTAGTGACAACTTTATCAAGTGAAAAAGTAACATTAATATTTCACTCGCATGTGAGAACCTGAAATTTGTTTTGACTGATAATGTTCCGCCTGAACCTTCTGCAAATGATGCTCATAATGTACAAGATATTTATAAAAGATGGGTTATGGCAAATAATAAGGCTCGTGCCTATATGCTTGCTGGAATAAATGACGTGCTTAGACTAAAACATGAGAATACTGAGATAGCCCGTGGTATGATGGAGTCTCTGAATGAGATGTTTAGTCAACCTTCTGCTCAATCAAAGCATGAGGCTATGAAGATAGCCATGAATGCTAAGATGAAGAAGGGACAGTCAGTTGGAGAACATGTTTTGAACATGATCAACTACTTTACCGAAGCCGAAACCCATGGTGCAACTATTGATGATGGCACCCAAGTGAGTATGATTTTGGAATCACTCTCACCTGCTTTCCTACAATTCAAAAGCAACTATGTGATGAATAAGCTGAATTATACATTAACTCAGTTACTGAATGAATTGCAAACTTTTAAGGCCATTTTAATTGGAAAGGTCAAAGAAGGAGAGGCAAATGTTGCCGAGAATAAGCAATCTTCTTCTAAGAAGAGAAAAGGCAAAGGGTAAGGTGGACAATCAACACAAAAGAAAAGGAAAGTTTTTTATGAGAAGAAGAACAATTCTTCAAAGAAACCAAAGGGAAAATGTTTTCATTGTAGGGAGGATGGACATTGGTAAAGAAATTGTCCCAAGTACCTTGCTCAGTTAAAGGAGAAAAAGAAAGGTAAATTTAATTTATTGGTTCTTGAGTCTTGTTTGGTGGCTCGGGCACTACTAATCACGTTTGTTCTTCTTTACAGATGTTTAGCTCTTATGAAGAGCTAGCAGATGGTTCTTTCACTATGCGAGTAGGCAATAGTGCAGTCATTTCGAAAAGAGCAGTGGGAGTCGTTAAACTTAATTTCATAGATAGGAATTTGGTTTTGAACAATGTTTATTACATTCCTAGTTTTTGTAGAAATTTGATTTCTATTTCAAAGTTGCATGAACAATTGTTTTCCCTTTCTTTCAGTAATAATAAGATTATTATTTCCAAATGGGCGTAATATTTGTAGTGCAAAAGTTGGAAATGGACTCTATTTAATTAAGCCAAATGAACAATCACTGCTAAATGTCGAAATGTTTAGAATACAACATCCTAAAAGGCAAAAGGTTTTTCATGATAATGATACATATCTTTGGCATCTAAGATTAGGTCATATTTTACTAGATATGATAAATAGGCTAGTAAAGGATGGTCCTTTAAGAGAGCTAAGTGTTAGCACCTATTTGTGAATCCTGTCTAGAAGGAAAAATGAGTAAGAGAGCTTTCATGGCAATGGGATCTAGAGCCAAAGAACCACTTGAGCTTATACACAGTGATGTTTGTGGTCCTTTATCCACACAAGCTAGAGGTGGTTTTGAGTACTTCATCACTTTTATTAATGATTACTCTAGATATGGATATCTTTACCTTATGTATAGGAAATCCAAAATTTTTGACAAGTTTAAGGAATTCTATACAGAAGCTGAAAAGCAGCTAGGTAAATCTTTAAAGTGTATTCGATCCGATGAAGGAGGCAAGTATATTGATACCAAGTTCAAAGATCATTTGATAGAGCATGATATTTTATACCAACTCACAATACCTGGCACCCCTCAGCAAAATGGTGTTGCTGAAAGGAAAAATCAGACATTGCTTGATATGGTTAGATCTATGTTGAGCTACTCTACATTGCCCGATATGTTCTGGGGATATGCGTTGCAAACGGCGGTATATATTTTGAATGTAGTTCCGTCTAAGTCAATCGAAAAGACACCTCTAGAGTTGTAGAAAGGAAGTAAACCTAGTTTACGTCATTTTTACATATGGGGGGGTGTCCAACACACATGCTTAAAGGAAAGATTAGAAAATTGCATCCATGATCAGAAGTGTGTCTGTTCATAGGATATCCCACGGGAACAAGAGGAGGTTTGTTTTATGATCCACATGAAAGGAAGTAATAGTTTTAACTAATGCTATCTTTCTTGAAAATGATTATGTACAAAACTTCCAACCTCGTAGTAAAGTTGTACTTGAGGAGTTACTTAATGATAAGATCAAACCATAGCCCACAAAAGTTGTTGGAGAAACCACTAATGATACCACTGAACCAAATCAGAATATCATGGCACCTAGACGCAGTGGGAGGGTGATTGTTCCACCAATCCACTATCGTCAAGATGAAGAGGCAAATGCTGCCATTTCTAGTGGAGTCGATGATGATCCATTAACATTTAAATATGCAATGGAATATTTTGATAAAGAGAGATGGCTTGAGGCTATGAACCGAGAAATGGAGTCTATGTATTCCAATTCTATCTGGGCTCTTGTAGATCTACCTAAAGGTGTCAGACCAATAGGATACAAATAGATCTATAAGAGGAAGAGATGTGTGGATGGAAAAGTAGAGACTTTCAAAGCAAGGCTTGTGGCTAAGGATTATACCCAAAATGAAGGAGTCGACTATAAGGAGCCTTTCTCTCCTGTAGCCATGCTTAAATCCATTCATATACTTCTTTCAATCGCTGCATGTCTTGACTATAAAATATGGCAGATGGATTTCAAGACGGCATTTTTGAATGGCTATCTAGACGAAGATATCTACATGCAGCAACCAGAGGGTTTTGTAATTGAAGGGCAAGAGCAGAAAGTCTACAAATTGCTTAGATCTATTTACAGACTAAAGCAAGCCTCTCGATCTTGGAACCATAGATTTGATGAGACCATTAAATCAAATAGTTTTGACCAAAACATTGATGAACCTTGTGTCTACAAGAGAATCAAGGATGGTAAAGTGGAATTTTTAGTGCTTTATGTGGATGACATTCTACTCATTAGGAATGATATTGAAACGTTATCTGCAATTAAAGATTGGCTGGCCAAGCAATTCCAAAAGAAAGATTTGTGAGAAACGAATTATATTCTTAGAATTTGAATTGTTCGAGATCGCAAGAATAAATTATTGGCACTGTCTCAAAAATCTTACATTGATAAGATGATGTTGCGTTATAGAATGCAAGATTCCAAAAAAGGTTACCTACCAACCAAATATGGAGTCGTTCTCTCCAAGAAACAGTGTCCTAAGACACCTGAAGATGAAGAGAACATGAGACACATACCCTATGCCTCTGCAGTAGACAGTCTAATGTATGCCATGTTGTGTACGAGGCCCGACATTTGTTATGTGGTGGGTATAGTCAGTCATTTTCAATCAAATCCAGGAATTGATCATTGGATAGCAGTGAAGAATATTCTCAAGTATCTTCGGAGAACGAGAAACTATATGCTTATCTATTCTAGTGATAACCTTCAAATAGATGGATACATTGATTCTGACTTTTAATCAGACAAGGATATCCAAAAGTCGATATCTGGGTCAGTGTTTACTCTTGGTAGTGGTGCCATAGTCTGGAGAAGTATAAAGCAATCTAGTACTGCAGACTCCACTGTGGAGGCTCAATATATAGCAGCTTCTAAAGTAGCTAAAGAAGCATTATGGCTAAAGAAGTTCCTTACTGATTTGGAAATTGTTCCAAATTTGGATAGACCAATAACCTTATATTATGACAATAGTGGTGCAATGGCCAATTCAAAGGAACCTCAAAGTCACAAGAGGTCAAAGCATATAGAAAGAAAGTATCGTCTCATCTGAGAGATAGTACAAAGAGAAGACACGGCAATTCTCAAGATTGCGTCTGCTGACAACTTTACTAATTCTTTCACCAAGACTCTGTCTGCAAAAGTGTTTGAGAGGCATATTCATAATTTTGGACTTAGAGACATGTCCTATATGCTTTAGGGCAAGTGGGATATTATTGGGGATTGTGCCCTTAAAGAAATTGTGAATTTTTTTATCTTATTTATAAAAGCGACATTTATTTTCGAACTAATATGTTTCTTGTATGTATTTATTTTATATCATAGAAAATCCCTAGTTTATTTAATGTTATGATTGATGTTCGATTTACCTACACACGCATAACTACTACGGACTGGACCCGCAAGAGGATGGGGTCGATTGTAGGGCGGTGAGCTAACCCGAGTCGTGTCTCTCGAGAAAAGCTTAACAGGGCGATTTGTCCCTCTCGTGTTACACACATGAAAATAAATACAATCCTAAACATTCTAAATGGTCGCTGGGGAAATTAAACTAAAATCTATTAATCTAGAGCAAGAGAAAGACAAGAAAGTAAATAAGCAAACAAATAAGGTAAACTAATATATACGAGCATTAGGGTGTAGATTCTCTCCTCGGTTTTCTCCTAACTTGATTTAAGTTGATTCCGTTAATCCTAGCCATACAATAGACCCCTTCAAGTGGTTTAACTTCACTTACTATCACCATCAATCCATTAAACCCCCATCGACTATATTGTACGAACAAATAGGCTTATGTACCCAGTGCACTTGTAACACCCCAAACTACTCCGTTTGGCCACGTCACTTAACATACAATTTACTTACATATTTTGTGTGCTTATATTCAATATGAGCGGAAGCTAAGGTCAAAACATGATAATAGCATGATGAGGTATGGCATTATAATTTTCAATATAAATTTTTCGCAATTAAGCATTTATAACATGCAATCTATCATATCTATTTTGTCGCACAACATGGATTTAAGTAAAAGCATCTAACCTATAGGGCTCATAGGTCTTACTCAACCTGCCCCTCTACCATCCACGATTTCAACATACATACTTCATACATAATAGGCTCCAAGGTCGAACGACCCGCCTTTAAATTGTTTTTGCATAATATCAAGTTATATATATCATAACCTACAAAAGATCGGGCTATTCCCATCCCCAATAATCATTGATCATAAAGCAAAGAGAGTGATCAATGTACTAATAATAATAATATCATAAGTATTTTCAAAAGATGAGCATGCAAAAGATAAACACAAGCTTGTGGGGTTCTCTTGTGTTCACAACGCTCCTACCCCGGCCTTCACTCCTCAACCTGAAATTCATTGAATGAATGGGGTGAGTATTTAACAACATACTCAGTGGGGAACACTGTAAACAGTTATAGCTAATTGGACAAGTGAAAATATAACATATGGACTTTTCTTTACATTGTGGAGACTAGTCTCAACCCCGTAGGGTCTAAACATCATGATGCCCCCGTTAATGAACATCTTTGGCCCTGTAGGGATGCCCGCAGACATACTACGCCCCAGGGAGGACATTAATAGGTCTATATTCGATCCCAAAAGGATCTCTGCCCCGAAGGGTCTCTTTGTCGACCCCGAAGGATCTCTGTATGCCCCGAAGGGTCTCTTTTATCTCTGGTCCGAAGACCCTTCATACTTATACAATCAAAGCACAACAATAACTATAACCTTACACGTGTTCACAGTTTAGAGTTACTCCACCTTAAGAGACACTTTCACAATTTCTCAACCTTTTTAATACTCTTTTACCGCCCACAAGTTGTCCACCTCGAGCCCCAACACATCACCTAGCACCTTTTAATCCTCTTTTCATTTTAGATGTCGAGTCATACAATTAAATCATAACTTTCACCCAACTCATGCTATACTTTACTTTAAAGACTTCATACATATCCATATACATAACTTTGGATATACCAACTTATAATATGATTTTGGACTTAAAATACACATTAAAGCTCTTTGAAGCATTTGATTGAACACGTTACAAGCACACATTTAAACTACATGCTCATGACTCATTTTAAATCCTTTAAACCTAACATTTCAAATACAAACACCTTCACCCTAGGGCTCTAACATACATGAAACTCAACCCCATACAACCCTCATAAAATCTCCATACAATTATCAACAAAACAAAGGGAAATTAGGGAAGAATTCCAAACTCTAGCAACAATGAACCATAGAAATTCGATATAACTTCACATATAGCCTCAAGGAGGTAAATAAACCATATGTTCAAGATATCAAGGCAAGATGATCAATAAAAGTGAAAACACTAATTTTGGATAACAAACCCTAGGTTTGATTCAACAAGAAATGAGTGTTTAAATCACCAAGATGAAGAGGAATGAAGTTACCTTAGTTGATGGAGGATGATGGAAGGATCCACTCCAAAAGTTCAAGAATTTGTAGAGAGAAGGGGGAGGAAAATCGCACAAATAGAAAGAAATAAGAAAGAAATGAACAAGTGTGGTATTTATAGGTAGGAAAGTCCCCGGACCCGAACGACCGCGCGCCTCCCGTGACCGCGCGAGAGGCCTCTCGGCCCAAGCTCCCCGCGAGCGCGCACACCCCGCGGGCGCGCGCCTCGCCCTCACCCCGCCGGCGCGCGGCCTCTCCGTGGGTGCTCACCGCCCCGCGGGCGCGCACCTTACTCGAAACAACCCCCAACTTAAATCGACTCCCGGACATTTCCAACTCCATTTTAAAACCACTTAGATTTTCGAAACACTTTTAATACACACCGAAAAAGCAGGGGGCGTTGCCCCCCAGCGAGACCCCGATCAACTCTGCATTAAGGTGTTCAAAGTTTTGGCAAACAAAATTCAATGCAATAACATTCATTCATTATCATATAACTCGACACTTTAGTATTAAAATTCAAACTGTGTTATACACTCAGTATAACATCTCCGTGCTATGACGTATGGGCTCGAGTGAGACAACCTGCAATAAAACAATAGCATAACATACAAACATAGTCACATGATTAATATTCAACAATATTAATTCGAAATCATTTACTAAAACTATAATTTATAATTTAGCAAAACGGGTCGGGGTATCACAATCTCCCCAACTTTTAAAAATTTTGTCCTCGAAATTAGCCTAACATTTCTGTTACATTTGGATATCGAGCCAAGATATCAACTTTTTTCTCCCAAGTGGCCTCTTCAGGTCCGTGCCGACTCCACTGCACTTTTATTAAAGGAACCTCACGGGTTCGAAGAGTATGAACTCTTCTATCTAACACAGCAACTGAGACTCCTTCATACGTCAAGTCCTTAGAAACTTGCACCGTGTCATATGAAATGACATGACTAGGGTCAGACACATATCGCCTTAGCAACGAAACATGGAAAACATCGTGCACACCCGCCAAATCCGGAGGTAGTGCTAGGCGATAAGCAACATCACCTATTTTCTCTAGAATCTCGAACGGTCCCACATAACGTGGCTGTAACTTACCCTTCTTCCCAAATCTAACCACTCCTCTCATTGGTGCAATATTCAATAATACCTTGTCACCAATCTCAAAGCTCACATCCTTTCTCTTTACATCAGCATAGGATTTCTGACGATCTTGAGCTACTTTGATTCTTCTTCTTATCTTCTCAATTGCTTCCACCGTGTTCTCAACGATCTCGGGGCCTATGAGTCGACGCTCTCCCACTTCATCCCAATGAATAGGAGATCTGCACTTTCTCCCATACAATGCCTTATATGGGGCCATTCCAATGGATGCTTGGAAACTATTATTGTAAGCAAACTCCACAAATGGCAAGTGGCTCTCCCAACTTCCACCAAAATCAAGAACATATGCACGGAGCATGTCCTCCAATGTCTGAATAGTCTGCTCGGACTGACCATCGGATTGAGGATGATACACCGTGCTAAACTTCAACTGAGTTCCCATAGCTTCTTGCAGACTTCGCCAAAATTTGGATGTAAACCTTGTGTCACGGTCTGACACTATCGACACAGGAATGCCGTGAAGACGTACTATCTCATCGATATATATCTGAGCTAATCGATCCATGCTAAACGTCATTTTTACCGGAAGAAAATGAGTAGATTTGGTCAACCTATCGACAACAACCCAGATTGTATGATGACCTTTGACTGATGGAGGTAATCCTACCACGAAGTCCATTGCAATGTGTTCCCACTTCCACTCGGGAATCTTGAGTGGGTTCAACAATCCAGAAGGGCGTTGATGCTCGGCTTTCATTTGTTGATAAGTGATACACTTCGATACGAATTGGCCAATCGACCTTTTCATATTTCTCCACCAGAAAACCATCTTCAAGTCTTTGAACATCTTCGTGCCTCCTAGGTGTACAGAATACGGGGTATTATGTGCTTCTTCAAGAATCTCCTTTTTGAGCTCTTCATTTTTCGGCACACATAACCTTCCCTCGAAGAGTAGCATGCCAACACTTGTAACGGCAAATCCCTGAATAGAACCCTCCAATGCTCTTTTCTTCATTTTACATAAGAAAGGATCGTCGACTTGTGCTTCACGAACTCGATCACGAATTAGTGGTCGAACCACTAAGGCTGCTAAAATCCCTTGAGTGGTGTTGGAAGGATCCACCACCTCTAAGTTCATCTTCTCAAACTCCTTGATCAACTGCTCTTGCTTGGTTGGAAGATAGATCTTCCGGCTTAAGGGATCAGCTACGACATTCGCTTTTCCAGGATGATATAAGATCGTACAGTCGTAATCCTTAACCAATTCTAACCATCTCCTTTGACATAAATTCAAATCCTTCTGGGTGAAGAAGTACTTCAAGCTTTTGTGGTCGGTGTAGATCTCGCACTTGCTTCCATAGAGGTAATGCCTCCAAATCTTCAATGCATAAACCACGGCTGCTAATTCAAGATCATGCGTTGGATAATTATGCTCGTGCACCTTCAACTGTCTCGATGCATACGCTACTACCTTTCCATGCTGCATCAGAACACAACCAAGTCCTTGTTTCGAAGCGTCACTGTAGATAACAAAGCCTTCCGTCCCATCAGGAATAGTCAACACTGGGGCTGACACGAGATGTCGCTTTAAGTCTTGAAAACTCTGCTCACACTTCTCACTCCAATGGAACTTCTCATCATTCCTTGTTAATCTCGTCAAAGGACTCGATATCTTGGAGAACCCCTCGATAAATCTTCTATAGTAATCCGCTAGTCTTAAGAAGCTTGGGACTTCATTAACATTCGATGGCGTCTTCCAATTGCTAACAGCTTCCACCTTCGACGAGTATACTTCAATTCCATTTAATGTCACCACGTGGCCAAGGAATGCCACCCATTCTAACCAGAACTCGCATTTTGAAAATTTTGCATACAACTCTTCTTTCCTTAGCGTCTCCAATATGATTCTGAGATGCTCAGAATGTTCCTCCTTGCTTCTTGAATAAATCAAGATATCATCGATGAAGACTATTACAAACTGGTCGAGGTACAGATGGAACACTCGATTCATCAAGTCCATGAAGACTCCAGGCATATTGGTCAATCCAAAAGGTACTACCGTGAACTCATAGTGACCATACCGCGTTCTAAATACCGTCTTTGGGATGTCACTCTCCTTGATCTTCAATTGATGATAGCCGGACTTCAAGTCAATCTTTGAAAACACACCGGCTCCTCTCAGTTGATTAAACAAATCTTCAATTCTCGGCAGCGGATACTTGTTCTTGATCATTAACCGGTTCAACTCTCTATAATCAATGCACATCCGCATCGATCCATCCTTTTTCTTCACGAATAGCACAGGTGCTCCCCATGGTGAAACACTTGGTCAGATTAGCTTGTTGTCAAGAAACTCCTGAAGTTGAACTTTGAGCTCTTGCAACTCCTTTGGCGCCATTCTGTACGGAGCTTTAAATATTGGTGCCGCACCTGGCACTAGGTCGATGGTGAACTCGATCTGACGGTCAGGAGAAATCCCTGGCAACTCGTCTGGAAATACGTCGGGAAATTCGTTCACCACTGGTACGTCTGAAACTTGCACTTTAGTGGACGTTGACTCCACTATGCTAACAAGAAATGCCTGACACCCTCTTTTCTTTAACAACTTCATTGCCTTCATTGCTGTAATGATCCTCTTAGTTGACCTCGTTCTTGCACCATAGAAGATTAACTTTGGCTCACACGGAAAATTAAATTCAACCTCACGATCACGACATTGAATCGTGGCATGATTTCCACTCAACCAATCCATACCTAGGATTACGTCGAAATCACGCATCTCCAGGACATGGAGATCTGCTCTCAGTACTCTATCATTGATTTCTAGCTTCAGGCCATACGCTATCTTGCTAGACGAAACTCTCTCTCCCGAAGGAATACTGATCTCTAACAATTCACCACTATCTTTGCATAAAACACCAAGCTTGGAACAGAAACTTGCGGATATAAAGGAATGAGATGCACCAGAATCGAATAATACTAAAGCTGGAACATCTGATACTCGAAGAATACCTGACATAGTATCCTCACCTGACTTAGGGTTCTTTTCCTCGCTCTCCAAGGCAAACAGTCGAGGCTTCACCTTTCTTTCTTGCTCCTTCTTCTTCTTCGGGCAATCATAGGACAGGTGGCTCGGGTCCCCACATGTAAAGCAAATCCTCTGTCCCGCACGACACTCTCTTGGATGGAACTTTTGGCATTTAGGGCAAGGAGCCCTATCGTTGTTTCCTCTCTGTGGGACAGGCCTCTGCTGCCATGGCTTGTTTTGCATAGGAGCTTTTCCTTTTCCTTTGTCCTGCGGCTCCCATTTTCTCTTGCCAAAGGCCTCACGCTGCATTTGGTCCTTCAAGTCCAGCTGGAGCCCATGAGAGATGGCTTGGGCTCTCTCGATCACCTCATCATAGGTTCTCAACCTTTGGCCTAACAGAATTCTCACAATTTCGGGATGCAAACCACGCTCAAAACGTCTAGACTTCTTTTCATCCGTATCCACAATGTACGGAGCATAGCGGAAGAGACGATTGAATTACCTTTCATATTCAATCACAGTCATTCCTCCTTGCCTTAAGTTGAGGAATTCGGTCTTCATCTTAGTCTTGAAAGACTCGGGGAAGTATCGAGTGAGGATCAACTCTTTCAAGTCGGTCCACACTAAAGCTTGGCGTTGCTCGGGTGTCATAGTTCGGGAATGGGTTTCCCACCAAAAGCTTGCCTCTTCTGCAAAATGAAAGATAGCACATGAGGCTTTCTGCACCTCAGTGCACTGAATATGCTCGAAGATCCGTTCTATTTCCCGGATCCACTCCTCTGTCACTTCAGGACCCTCATTTCCTTTGAGCCTAGACGGCCCCATCCTTCTAAACTGCTCGACTATGTCGAATGCCTCTCTTTGGAGCCTTTTTTTTGGGCCATTCACTCCTCCTCGCCCCATTTTTTGGGCCATGAGACCCTGGAGCGTCTCTAGGAAACCTCGGGCAAAATCGGGCCCGTTCTCTCGTGGTGGAGGATCATGAAGACCACCCCCTTCATTACTTGATTCTTCTGCTTCTTGCAGAGCAGGAGCACGACGCAGAGGCATCCTAAAGCCTTTAGGCACACTTGCTCGTTAGGTTAATGTCATTCTTAAAGCTAATTCGAGGACTACGAAAGCAATTTTCATCATTTCATAATCAAGAAAGCACACAACCTCCAAGATTTCATATCTTTAAAGTATGCATCAGGAATTTAAATCATCATAGTTGATCGTGACAACAGATACAATTCATTCATCTTTTTTGTCCAACTTCGGACCATTCTTTCCTTTCTTTTGTCCAACTTCGGACCATTCTTTCCTTTCTTTTGTCCAACTTCAGACCATTCTTTTTTTTTTCATGCTATCACGATTATTCAACTCTTTAACTTCTTTAACTTCTTTCCTGACACACTCTATATACACACCCCCATACATAAAACTCATACTTGAAAATCTTTAAGAGTACATACCTTAGGATCGGAGTCAAGCCGAGTAGCCATTGTGAACAACCACCCACATTTCTCACACATAAATCAAACACATACAGAACAAGTCTACAGGAGCGTAGACCTACTCTGATACCAATTTGTAACGCCCCAAACTACTCCGTTTGGCCACGTCACTTAACATACAATTTACTTACATATTTTGTGTGCTTATATTCAATATGAGCGGAAGCTATGGTCAAAACATGATAATAGCATGATGAGGTATGGAATTATAATTTTCAATATAAATTTTTCGCAATTAAGCATTTATAACATGCAATCTATCATATCTATTTTGTCGCACAGAGTTCTCGATTTTAAAGAAAAGGGGTTGATTCATTCTCAAGTTTTTGTTTTAAAGGAAAAAGGTAAGATGTATGATTAAAGGCTTTGGGCACCAAAATTTTTGTTCGTAAATTTCTCAAAACACGAACGCATGCAAAAGTTACTATTCATTTCCTTTTTCAAATACGTTTTCCATCACCGGGAACTTAAATGACTTCAGATTTGAAACCTGAAAATACCTGTGTACTCCTTGAGTCAAAACCTTTCTAAAGAGACCATAAATGGCAATAAAAGAATTAAGATTATATTTTCCAAAAAGACGATCCTCACAAAACTGACTCCTAAAGTCGTGACTGACATCCAAACATAGCTAACCTTGATTAAATTCCTTCTTTAATTAATTAACTATTGTTAACAATTCTCTAAACCTTATTCAAAAATCTGGGGTATCACAGAGTAATATGTCTGGGAAAAAAGGAGGTATTAGGATGTGTGTGATGGTGAAGAAAGGCTAGGTGTAGATAGGATATGATAGGGTGTTGATGGACTTACGTTCAGTATGTGAATTTCATCGAACGGACCTTGAATTGAACTCGAACGAACCTGAACTCAACCACGAATGAATCTAGATGTTTGAAGGTGGTATTGGCATCATTTAGAAGATGGAGGACGTCGTTGATGGTGGTGTTGGTGATGGTGTTGTTGAATTGCAACCCGATTAATCCCCGACATATCTTGTACAATGAAAATGAATATTCAAGTTGTTCTTCGGATAGCGAGTTCACCCTAATCCCTCGTGTGAATTAGAACGTTCCTTTGATGTAAGACTCAAAGTTTGCTAGGCTTTAAGAATGAGTATTTTTTAGGAAAACAATCAAAAGCTTTAAACGGTTGAGACACAAATTGAATGCAAAGGCAAATTTAATCAATAATGTCTAAAATATCAAAGTAATATGGTTTCCCTATTTATAGAGCTCATTATGCACAAAAATAATGAAGAAAAAGGCCAAAAAACTGATGCAAAAAGGATCTCTAACGATACTAGAAAAATACCGAAACTAGAATTCTATTCAAGGTAGGAAATTGCCTTAAATACAATTCTAGTCAAGCATAAACTAAAGAGGACGAAAATTACATCAAAATATTAAATAAAAACTGATCTAAACTATAGTCTAAATTAATTAAATATAGTCTAGATAAAATTCAACCCTTAATTAATTGGACTAAGGACAGAAAATCAACTCCTTGTGTGCATGCAATTCACGTCAGCTTTTCATGCACATGCACACGTACACTTCTTCTCTTCTTCTTCATGTATTATTCTTTAACTCGTGATCATCATCTTCACAAGTTAACAATGTAATTAAATTGGGGCTGCAATGCACATCCAACTCTTCATCTAGCTTCCTTCGAATATAAGCTTGTAAGTAGCCTTGTAGACGCTTAGCTCGTAACCTTGTAATTGGACCTCTAATTTGCAACTTCGGGTTTGAGTCATCATTGCTTACCATGGCTTCATCATTTCCCTCATGCTGAAGAGAATTCGTCCTCGAATTTGAATATTCATCTTAATCGAACTCATCTGCAACAAACAAAGATAAATCAGCAACATTAAAAGTTGAAGAACATTTGTACTCACCTGAAAGATCAATGCGGTATGCATTGTCATTAACTCGACTGAGTACAGTAAATGGGCCATCTCCACATGGGGACAACTTGGACTTTCTCAGATTTGGAAACCGTCCGAGACTCAGATGAATCCAAACACGATCTCCGGGCTAAAATTTCACTTTCTTGCCTTGCACGTTCCAGGACTCGGCAATGCGCTTCACTTTCTCTTCTCATATGCAACCAATAAAAATGCTCATGCAGCATGCTTAATGTTTTATTCACACCAAAGTGACCCATCAAACCTCCGGCATGTGATTCTAACATAAGTAGCTCGTGTATAGAACAACTAGGAATGCATAACTAAGAACCACGAAATAAAAATCCATCATGCACGAAAAAACCATCAAAAGACTTAGACTTTTTCGAACACTTATAAAAAATCGAAGCAAAGAATGGATCACATGCGTACAGACTCTTAACTGACTCAAAACCAAATATTCTAGCATGCATCAAATTTAGCAATGTGTACCTTCGCGAGAGAGCGTCGGCAATGACATTGTCTTCTCATTTCTTGTATTTGATGACGTACAAGAAGGACTCGATGAATTCCACCCATCTCGTATGTCTCTTGTTCAAATTTTGCTACCTTTTCAGATGATATAAGCTCTCATAGTCCGTGTGAATCACGAACTCCTTGCCACAGAAAATGCTGCCAGGTCTCCAATGATCTCTTCAATACATACAACTCTTTGTCATAGGTGGAATAACGCAGAGCTTAACCATTTAATTTTTCACTGAAGTAGGCCATTAGACATCGTTCCTATATTAAAACAGCACCAATACCTATCCCAGAGGCATCATATTCAATCTCGAAAACCTTATCAAAATCTGGTAAACATAAAATAGGTGCATGACATAAAAGATGTTTTAAACGTGTAAATGCTTCATGCTATGTTTTACACCACTCAAACTTGTGATCCTTCTTAGTTAGCTCAATAAGAGGCGCGGCAATGCTAGAAAACTCACGCACAAAGTGATGATAAAATCCGGCAAGGCCGTGAAAGGAACGAACCTCCATGGCTGACTTGGGCATTGGCCATTCTTCAATCACTTTAATTTTAGAACGATCAACCTCAATACCACGTATACTCACAACAAAACTAAGAAATACAACTTCATCTAAACAAAAAGAGCATTTTGACAAATTTCCATACAACTTGGCTGATCTCAGAATATCAAAAACCCGCCTAAGGTGTGCTAGGTGCGCTTGTGCATTGTGACTGTAAATCAAGATATCATCACAGTACACAACAACAAATTTCCCAATTACATCACGCAAAACATGGTTCATTAAATGTATAAATGTGCTCGGTGCATTAACCTAAACATTCTAAACATGGATTCGATGGTGATTTAAATTAAAGATTTTAAAACATGCAATTTAACTTAAGAGAATGCAAATAACAATGAGGATCAAGATTGAGGAAAAGATTATGATACGAGCATTAGGCTGTGGATTCTCTCATTGGTTTTTCATTATGCTTGCTTCAAGTTGGTTATATTAATCTCAAACACACGATAGACCCGTCAATTAGTTTAACTTCAATTACTGTCACCGTCTATCCGTTAAACCTCTATCCACTATATTGTACGAGCAAGATCAATATACTAGGCTTATGAACCCAATTCACCTAGCGTTGAAGGAGCCTAGATCGGGATTTAGAATCTCCTCTCGGTCTTATCTAAAGCTTAGCGATGCTAAGTGGTGATCAAGCACTCAACATAAACAAACACAATTCCAACAACAACAACCAATCATCACAAGCATAAATCAAAATCAAATCGATCCTACACCTCCTAATGGAAAGATTAGCCCATAACCATTCTTATAACAACGCAAATATCATACAATTGCAACATCTCATAATCAAATGAAAATAACAAACACTTCTACAATATCCAATGTTCTTCACAAGTTTGGGACAAACCCCCACAAAACATGTAAGTTTAAGAAAGAAAATACCAAAAGAAAGCCTTATAATGAGCCTAGATTTCGTGGACGGCTCGGAAATGAGACTTCTTCTCGTGTCTTCTTCTTTAACCCTAGCTTGCTTGCCTCCTTTCTTTCCCTTCTCCTCTTCTCTTGAATGGTGGTGGAGATGGTGAAAATGATGTAGAGAATGGTGAAGATGGTGTGTATGTGTGGGGAGAAAGATAGAGAGAAAGATGGAGAAGATAAAGTATGGTGAGTGGGTGAATGAAAGAATGATGATGATTTTGGGTGTGTGTCTCAAGATATCCGCAAAATCCAAAAGAAGATATGAGAGAGAGAGAGAGAAGATAGAGAGTGAGAGAGATATGAGAAGAGAGAGAAAAGGTGATGGAAGGGTGCATTAAATGTATGAGATTTGGAGGAGATTTGAGGGGGATTTTTGGGGGACAAAATCCAAAAAAAGCAATCTTAGGGAAAATAATACCTATTTCCCTATTACAAATGTAGCCACCAAAAGTCTTAACTAATAAAATTTCCAGATGTGAGATAGGAGTGGAATTGCACAGGCTAGAGGAGAAAAATCTGATCGGGAGAGTTGAAGGGACACCCGCACGGCCGCGGGGTAGTGCGCGCCCGCGGGGGCAGGCAATGTGCCGTGTGCACCGGCGCACTCCCGCGAGGGTGTGGGGCCTGCTTCGCTGAGAGTCCTTACGCGCGGCGGTGGGGCATGCATGGCCGTGACCTTTTTGCTCCGTGATTTCTTCAAGTGCAACCGAGTGCGATTTAACTCCAACACTTGTTGTTTTTCCTCGGCACTTGATCTTTCCTTGCACCATTCGAACTCGATCTCGGGCTTTTCCACGTCCCACCAAAAGTCCATTAAAAATCCCGCTTTTGTAAACAAAAGCTCAAGTTTTTGCACACTTGGCTTGATCCACCATTAGAGCAATAAGTGAAAATAAACACACAAAATCAACTCATAACAACATAAAATAGTAGAAAATAATTTACTAAACAATACGAAATTCCTACAATAAAACAACATAATTAGACACTAAACAACTCCCCCACACTTAGCTATTTGCTTGTCCTCAAGCAAATAAGAAATTAAAAATATGAAGCAAGAAGGAAATATTCGCAAGGTGATCATGTAATTGACAATTCTCATGGATCCCACAAAAACATTCATCATCAAAGAAGGTAAGCACAAGATCCAATCAAGTGAGTTGCTTGCTCTCTCAAGATTAAGAAAAACACATTAGATTCAAGTCATTTCAAATTAATTCCCCACGAATCACTTCCTTATTTATTAAAAAAAACAAATAAGAAGCAAAAAGGAAATGCAAACATAGGACAAGGGTCATTAGGTAAAATTATCGAGCTTCATCGAGCTTTCTAATGTGGTTTTCCATACTCATCATGCATGGCACACATGAGAGGAGTAGAATCCAGGATGCAATCCCATTTATTTAAGCAAAATAGGGGTATGGATCAAAATTCACAAGGTTAAATCCTTAGGGAGGAAATCCCTAGTGTCCTTGTGTGGTTTCCCATGCTCATAGTAGATCTAGACGACTAGAGGAGCAGAAATCCTTAATGCCCCTGTTCTTTTCTTATCGTTTTCTTTCCCCTTTTTTTGTTATTTTCTCTTTTTTTATGTGGAAAGATGATTACGGGAATAATTTTCATGAAACAAGACTAAACATGTTTCCTAATCCTTCAAGGACAAGACCCCTCAACACCAATCATCAATTTATGATCACATTCAAAGACAATTCATGCTCAAGAGTGAAACCACGATACAATTCATTCATCATGATCAACTTGAAAATAATTCCTTGAAGATTCATATCCAAAATTTTTTCAAATTTGACAATTGGACCAAACAAGATACTAAGTGGGAGAATCACAAAATACACAACATAATAAAAATGATAAAATCAAAAACACATGCATTATAGTATATCAAAACAAAAGCCAATAAAAATAAAACAAAATCCAACAATCCAACAACATAAAATACACTCAACAAAACAAAAACAAACATCATCCAAATACCAACAATAAAACATAGCCAAATGTCACAATACAAGCTCATGACTCTCCGACACTTAAATCATGCATTGTCCTCAATGTGTGAAAAAAAATGCTCGATAAAAGTAAAAGGGAAGAGAGTACATCACAGAAATATAGAAGACCGGCAACAGACGTCGGTTCCTACAAAACAACATTACAAACACACAAATGAAATATGAACAAACTAAAATGAAAAACAATGCACATGAACATGAAAATACATAAAATAAGAAGAAGAACACTTCACTGCTCTGGTGGATCAAAAGGCGGTGGAGGAGGCTGTAGGTAGGGGTAGGAGATCATCCAATTGTTCCAACTTTGATCCAAGGCCGTCATTCACTTATCATGGCTGTCCAGGCAGCTATTGACTTCCTGCCTAAAATCCCCAAGACCATGGCGTAGGGATCCCAGCTCCTGGTGAAACTCACCCATCGAGGCATTGAAACGCTTTTGGAATTATCCCATTGTGTTGGAGTAGTCCTGCCGATACTGCCCCATGGAGGATACAAAATGCTGCTGAAACTGTCCCATAGAGTTGACTAATGTCTGCTCAAGGCCTTTTCGGAATTGACCCAAGGAAGAGTCATAGTGCTCCTGAAAGTTGCGCTGGAATTGCCCCCATGGAAGTGTCAAAATGGTCCTGAAAGGACCTCCAGTCGGCTTGTGGCATTTGATAGCCGGACTGTGGGGGCTGCTGAAAGTGGTTCTCCTGCTCATCTTCTTCCCGTTCTCCTTCGTCTTGCTCCTCTCCATCCTCAGCTTCCTCACTGCCCGCTTCATTGGGCTCATTCGATAGACCGCGCTGTTGTGCAGATGAGGTGTCGGCTCCTCCAGTAAGTTGCATGGTGCTCTGCTGTGCGAGCCTCAATTTCTCAACATAATTCCTCTAGGCGTGAGGTCTTACCTGGTGCTCATCATAAATAATTTGAGCTCATCTTTGTCAATGTTGTACTGAGCAATCCGGGTTTGGCCATTTGGCGCCGGACCATTTTCTTCAAGCACTCCAAGTTTAACAGCCATGGCTGAAATGAAGGCACAGAAAGAGGGGTGTTGGATGTCTCATTGACGCATGTCTTTGATGGCCGACCAAAGGAAGGTAGAGGGGAAAACTTTCTTCTTCTTCTTGGCACACCACAAAAGATAGACCTCTGTTGAATTCACTTTATTGGCCTTCTCTTTTCCACTGACATTGTAGGCCAAAAATTTATGCACCATCAATATTGCAGGGTCCTGGATATACTTGCTCGGCGTCCCCTTGAGGTCCTAATTGTGAAAACCTGAGATTTCATACCAAGTTTTGGCAACGTTGAAATCCGATGGCCGTTCTTTTATCCCCTTGGATGCAAAACCAAAATAGTCTTTCATATTGGAAAATGTGACCTCATGTCTATTTTCCAATATCCTAAAATAAATTTTCTTCTGCTCCCTCTCATCATACTCAAAAGATACCAAAAATTCAAGACTTAAATTATCATAAGCTTCAAATTTCATTTTTTGCAAATGTGTCCAAACTCAAAGCCTTAAGATATTTGGTAACTTTTTCCTCAATTCCCAAAGATTGCATCAACCTCCAATCAATATATCGTGGAGAAGTAATGTCACATTTTTTGAAGGTCATGAAACATTTACCTTCTTCTGGGGAGATGAGAAGGAAGGGGCCTCTAAATTGGTGTGCATAGTTCATCACCTCCATTGTGGAGCTAGAGCCTACTTCTCCTCTTGAAGAAGAAGAGGGAGTTTTTCCTTTGGGAGCCATGGAGATGGAAGCTTGACGCAAGATTGAAAATTGCAGCAAAAATAAAGGTTGGGCGCGGCGGTGGCTTGGGCGTGACGGCGGGCTTTGGACGCGGCGATGGGTTGTATGTGCGGGTGAAATATTGGAGCAGAAATTTGGTGGATTTTGTGGAGTTACTGTGGAATTTTGTAGCAGGGTGAAGAGTTTTGGGGAGTAGCGGTGCGAGTGAAGTATAATTTAGGGCTGGAAGAGTGGGCCCCTTTTTATAGTGGAGAGCAGGAAAAGTGGAAGGGCCGCGATCGCGGGTATATGCACGCCCGTAGGTGTCTGTGGTAGAGGAGGTGCACGCCCGCGCGCCACTGCGCGCTCGCGGAGGGGCTGTCGCCGAGGGGTTGCTCGCGCGGCCACGCGGAGCAGCGCCCTCACGAGGATAATTGGAGGTACGCGCCCGCGCGCCAGTGCGTGCTCACGGGGGCAATTGGAGGTATGTGCCCGTGCGCCACTGCGCACTCGCGGGGGCTGCTGGGCTGAGGGTTCTTGTGCGCAGCGGCGCCCAAATCTTGGTCAAATTCCTACCCTATTTTAAATAGGACTCCCCTATTTTACTCCATCATGTTTCGCTCTGTCCCTGAGGAAGAACACTAAAAACACAAACAAAGACGTAACACAAAAGATGCAAAAATTAAATGACACAATAAAAATAAGAAATTCATGGGTTGTCTCCCATGCAGCGCTCATTTTAACATCTCGAGCTAGACATAGCCTCCGGGATAATTAGGTGGAATCATCAAGCTTGAAAACCTCGACATCGGCTTCTTGGAGTCATCTTTAAAAATACGGCTTGACTCGGTGACCATTCACTTGGAATGTGGACTTCGTCCCTAGATTTCTCAAGGTCACCACACCATATGGAAATACTTCTTCGATGACGAATGGCCCACTCCATCGGGATTTGAGTTTCCCGGGAAAAAGGCTCAACCGAGTGTTGAAAAGGAGGACCTTCATGCCCGGATTGAGTTTCTTCTCGACAATGCGCTTGTCGTGAAGCTTCTTCACCTTGTCTTTGTAGATCTTCGCATTGTCATATGCTTAATTCCTCAATTCATCAAGCTCAGTCAACTGTAAAGCTCGTTCCTTTCCTGCACAAGTTAGGTCAAAATTCACCACCTTAAGGGCCTAATAAGCCTTGTGCTCAATCTCAACCGGGAGATGGCATGCCTTTCCGTACACGAGACAGTAAGGGCTCATTCCTAGAATAGTCTTGTAAGCCGTCCGGTATGCCCAAAGAGCATCCGTTAGCTTTGTAGACCAATCCTTCCTCGTCACATTCACGGTCTTCTTCAAAATGTTTTGGATTTGCTTGTTGCTCATCTCCACTTGACCGGAAGTTTGAGGGTGGTACAGAGTAGACACTTTGTGAGTCACACCGTTCTTTTTCATCAACTTCTCGAAAAGCTTGTTGGTGAAATGCGTTCCACCATCACTTATGATCGCACGAGGGAATCCAAACCTACTCAAAATGTGCTTCTGCACAAACTTTATAACCACATTAGCGTCACAAAACCTAGTGTGGATTGCTTCAACCAACTTTGACACATAATCGACCGCTAATAAGATATATTCGAAGCCAAATGAGTTAGGAAATGGCCCCATGAAATCAATTCCCCAAACATCAAAAATTTCAACCGCAAGGTTGACATTCAAAGGCATTTCATTTCTTCTCCCAATATTGCCAAGTCTTTGACACTTATCACATGAAAAGCAATAAGCATGAGCATCTTTAAAAATGGAAGGCCAATACAAACCGGATTGTAAGATTTTTCGGGCCGTCTTTTGCCATCCAAAGTGGCCACCACAATGAGAAGCGTGGCAAAAGGCTAAGACATCGGTTTGTTCCTCCTCTAGGACACATCTTCGTATCACTTCACCCTTTCCCAAGTGGAAAAGGTATGGATCATCCTAAAAGTAGTACCTACACATTGCCAAAAATCTTTTATTTTCTTGAAAGGTAAGGTTAGGCCTCATTATATCACAAGCAAGATAATTAACAATATCGGCATACCAAGGAGAGGAATTGAGCTCTAAAGCATGTTCATATGGAAATTAATCACAATCAACTCCTTTCTCATGCGATAAATCGAAATTGTCATCAACGGAGAGGCGAGAGAGATGGTCCGCTACCACATTTTCATACCCCTTTCTATCTTTGATTTCAACATCAAATTCTTGCACAAGCAAAATCCACTCAATGAGTCTAGGTTTGGCTTGGGGATTGGTCAAAAAATGCCTTAGAGCCGCATGATCACTATGCACAATCACTTTAGAGCCTAAGATGTAGGATCTAAATTTATCTAATGAAAACATAACGGTAAGCAATTTTTTTTGGTGGTGGTGTGATTTACTTGAGTACTATTTAATGTGAGGCTAGCATAGTAAATTACACGAAGAATTTTATCAATACGTTGACCCAAAACGGTACCCACAGTAGAATTTGATGCATCACACATGATTTCAAAAGGCAAAGACCAATCAGGGGGAACGATAATGGGTGCGGTGATCAATTTCTCCTTAAGATTATTAAAAACATGCAAGAATTTTTCATCAAACTCAAAAGTAACATCTTGAGCAAGTAAATGGCATAGAGGTTGGCTAATTTGGGAGAAATCTTTAATAAACCGATGGTAGAAACCGGCATGGCCTAAAAAGCTTCTAACACCTTTAACATTGATGGGGGGAGGTAATTTTTCAATTACATCAACCTTAGCTTTGTCTACACTCATTCCTTCTTTTGAAACAACATGACCAAGGACTATGCCACTTGTAACCATAAAATGACTCTTTTCTCAACTAAGAGTAAGGCCACTTTCAATGCATCTCTTCAAAACAAGTTCTAACTTTTCTAATCAATCAGAAAATGAGGACCCAAAAAAGGAAAAGTCATCCATGAATACCTCAATGAAATCACCAATCATTTCAGAAAAGATAGAAAACATACACCTTTGAAATGTTCTCGGTCCATTGCATAGTGCAAAAGGCATTCTCTGACACGTAAAAGTGCCAAACGGGCACGTAAATGCGTTCTTGGCTTGGTCTTCCGGTGCTATGGCCACCTGAAAATAATCCGATAAACCATCAAGGAAATAATAAAAACTATGCCCTGTCAATTTTTCAAGAATTTGATCAATGAAAGGAAGGGGAAAATGGTCTTTTTGAGTAGCCACATTGAGCTTTCAGTAGTTGATGCACATTCTCCATCTGGTGGTGGTCCGAGTAGCCACATGCTCTCCTTTGTCATTCTCCACCACTGTGATTCCTCCTTTCTTGGGCACCACATGGACCGGGCTCACCCATTCACTATCGACTATTGGGTAGATGATTCCCTCCGCTAGGAGCTTGAGAATATCTTTCTTGATGACCTCCATCAACATGGGATTGAGCCGCATTTGTCCTTCTTTAACCGGTTTGGCTCCTTTCTCAAGTACAATTCGATGCATGCATGTCGAGAGGCTAATGCCTTTGATGTTGGAAAGGTTCCATCCAATAGCTTGATTGTTTCTCTTGAGTACGGCTACCAAGAGATCTTCTTCTTCTTTCTCAAGCCCAGAAAAGATGATCACAGGCTTCTTTTCTTCTTCATCAAGAAAAACATATTTGAGATGAGATGGAAGCTCCTTGAGCTCAAGCTCGGGAGCAGGTTTCACTTCCTCTTCGGTCGAGGTAAGAACTTTCATCAAGCTTACTCCTTCTCCTAGCAAAATTTCCATCTCTTCGGCATCCAACTCATCTCCCCCACACTTGAGGTAAGCTTCCTCCATAGCAAGTTCCTCGAACAAGGCTTCACTCCTCCAATGGGAGCCTATTTCCTGCAAGAAAACCTCCTCGGCCAAGGCATCAATAGTATCTATAAAAGAGCAATTTTCCTAAAATGAGAAGACGGGAATGGCTTTATTTTCATGAACGGAAAAAGACACGGTTTCTCCTAACACCGACATTTTTAGAGTTCCATTTTTTACATTAATCAAGGTGTTTGTTGTAGCCATGAAGGGTCTACCTAGGAGAACTGTGTGCTCTTTACCCGTTTCTTATACATCACCCACATCCAACACAACAAAATCAACCAGGATAATAATCCACCCACCTTCACTAGAATGTCCTCTATGATTCCCCTAGGATATCTCACGGACCTATCCACCAATTGAAGAAACATTCTAGTAGATTTCAAATTACCTAACTCTAGTTGTTTATAAATAGAGTAAGGTATCAAATTTATTCCGGCTCCTAAGTCTAGCATACCACATGCTTCTTTACCATTTCCCAAGGTAATTTTAAGAGTAAAAATACCTGGATCACAGAGCTTTGGTGGTAGTTGTTGTTGTAGGATCGCACCTGCCACTCCGGACACCACAATCTTTTCATCCTCCGTAAACTTCCTCTTCTTAGAAGCTAGTTCTTTGAAGAACTTGACATACGCCAGCACATTGCGGATGACATCAAGAAGTGGACGGTTGACATTCACTTTTCATAAGAGCTTGTAGAAATCTTGGAATTGGGTGTCTTGTTTCTCATTCCTCAACCAGCTTGGAAATGGAATTGGAGAATTGTAGGGATTGGCGGCCTTGTGGAGTGTGGGCTTCTTCACTTCTTCATTTTCGTTTTTGAGCTCCTTTTGTTGTTGTTGAAGAGCCTTCTCTTCTTTCTCAATCTTTTCGATTGGGCTCGGTTCTCTAACCTTGTTATCAATCACCTTACCCCCTCTAAGGACGGTGATGGCTTGAGCTTGCTCCAGTTAGCTTGGCAACTTTCCCGGCTTGGCTTATTTGGCCAACTCTCCAACGGTCCCAACTATTTACCCCACTTGGGTCTCGATCCTCTTCACGGAAGTTTCCATGGATTTAAACCTTTGTTGGGTGGCTTGAATGAAAGATTGCAAGGTGTCTTGCAATGTCGGCCTAGGCGGTTGGTTTGGTTGGGCTGGATATTGTTACGGCCTTGGAGAGGGTGGAGCTTGGCCACCTCTGGCTTGTTGAGGTGGTGGCCATTGTTGTGGTTGTTGAGGAGGCTGTTGAGGTTGCCTCTAAGAAAAATTTGGATGGTTTCTCCATCCCGGATTATATGATTGAGAATATGGGTTGTAAGGTTGACGGGGTTGGAATCCTTCAAGGGCATGAACTTGCTCTTGAAGAGCATGGAAGTGAGCTTCTTCACTTAATTCCGGCTCGATCGACTTTTGACAAATATTGGCCCCGTGGCCATACTCTCCACATATACCACACGTCTCAACAGTCATTTCTTGTTGAGGTGGTCTCTCGAAAGTCCGAAGCATCTCAACTTGCCTTGTCAACTCGGCAAGTTATCTTGTCACGTTAAAACTAGGGTTAGCTTCATTGATGGAAGCTCTCTTCCCCCTAGCACTCTTTTTTTGAGAAGTTGTGGCCATGGTCTCATAGATGTTTGAGACCTCTTCCATGGTCCGTCCTCCAATGTCTCCTCTCGAGGCATTATCCACCATATATTGAAAATTTTGAGAAAGCCCGTCGTAGAAGAATTGGTTGAGCAACTCGGGTGTGAGGTGGTGGTGCGGGCATTGTTGTTGGAGACCTCTAAATCGATCCCAAGCTTCATGAAATGCTTCACCCGGAGATTGGGTAAAGGTAACAATTTGAGCTCTCAAGTCTTAGGTCTTTTGGTTGGAGTAGTACTTGGCAATGAACTTCTCGTAAACGGCATTCCAATTGGCCAAGGAATTGGCCGGGAGTGACATGAACCACGTCTTGGCTCGATCCTTTAAGGTGTAAGGGAAACACCTCATATTCAATTGATCTTCGTTCAAAGCTTGTAGAGGAAAGGTTTGAACAACGGCATAGAACTCTCGGATAAAGTTCAATGCATCTTCGGCCGACATCCGATAGAATGATGGAAGTTGGCTAAAGTGGATGTTCTTCAACTCGTAATTCCTTGTGGCCTCTCCAAGAACTATGCAAGATGTGGACGCGTCAATCAAGGGACGAGCAAAGTCTCTCATATTCCTAGCCGCATTGGCATTGGCATTTTCGGGGTTGAGTTGGTGGGCTTCCATTTTCTCTTTCCAAGCAAACATGTCAAATCTCCTTGGTCTATGGATGTTGTCAAACACGGGGGCTAATCTCCGATTGAGACTTCGTCTCCCTAGCATACACTACCAAAAGCCAAATGAGATCAGACGCAACTGTGGAACAAGAGGTGAAAGCTTACAAACACACGAAAATAAACACAAATACCAAACTTCACACAACACAAAAAGCACAAACACAAGAAAAATACAAAGTCACGAATACAAAACAAGCACGAAAGCAATTTTAGCACAAAAAGACAATATGCCTAAAGCCATCCCCAGTAACGGCACCAAAATTTGTTTCACTCAAATTTGTATTTATCCAGTCTTGACTCAACATGGTAACTAATTTGAACCGAACCTGCAATTAAACGGGGTGAATTATAAACGTGATGAGCTAACCCTAGTCGATCTCTCAAGGAAGACTTCTTGTGGGCAATTGTTTTAAGACTATGCATACAACGTGCGAGAACAATGAAGATAAAACCTAAACATTTTAAACATGGATTCGATGGTGATTTAAACTACAGAATTTAAAACATGCAATATAACTTAAGAGAATGCAAATAACAATGAGGATCAAGATTGAGAAAAAGATTATAATACGAGCATTAGGGTGTGCATTCTCTCATTGGTTTTTCATTAAGCTTGCTTCAAGTTGGTTATATTAATCTCAAACACATGATTGACTCGTCAATTAGTTTAACTTCAATTAATGTCACCGTCTATCCGTTAAACCTCTATCCGCTATCTCGTACGAGCAAGATCAATATACTACGCTTATGAACCTAATTCACCTAGCGTTGAAGGAGCCTAGATCGGGATTTAGAATCTCCTCTCGGTCTCATCTAAAGCATAGCGATGCTAAGTGGTGATCAAACACTCAACATAAACAAGCATAATTCTAACAACAACAACCAACCGTCACAAGCATAAATCAAAACCAAATCGATCCTCCACCCCCTAATGGAAAGATGATCCCATAACCATGCTTAAAATAACGCAAATATCATTCAAGTGCAACATCTCATAATCAAATGAAAATACCAAACACTTCTACAATATCTAATGTTCTTCACAATTTTGGGACAAACCCCCCACAAAACATCCAAGTTTAAGAAAGAAAATACCAAAAAAAGCCTTCTAATGAGACTAGCTTCCGCGGATGGCTCATAAATGAGACTTCTTCTCGTGTCTTCTTCTTTAACCCTAGCTTGCTTGCCTCCTTTCTTTTCCTTCTCCTCTTCTCTTGAATGGTGGTGGAGATGGTGAAAATGATGTAGAGAATGGTGAAGATGGTGTGTGTGGGGAGAAAAATGGAGAGAAAGATGGAGAATATGAAGTATGGTAAGTGGGTGAATGAAGGAATGATGATGATTTTGGGAGTGTGTCTCAAGATATCCCCAAAATCCAAAAGTAGATATGAGAGAGAAAGATAGATAAGACCGAGAGTGAGAGAGATATGAGAAGAGAGAGAAAAGGTGATGGGAAGGGTGCATTAAATGTATGAGATTTGGAGGAGATTTGAGGGGGAGTTTTGGGGGAAAAAATCCAAAAAAAGCAATCTTAGGGAAAATAATACCTATATCCCTATTACTAATGTAGCCACCAAAAGTCTTCACTAATAAAATCTCCAGATGTGAGATAGGATTGGAATGGAGTGGAATTGCACAGGCTAGAGGAGGAAAATCTGATCGGGAGAGATGAAGGGGCACCCGCGCGCCCGCGGCGACAGGCAATGTGCCATGTGCGCCGGTGTACTTCCGCGCGGGCGTGGGGCCTGCTTCACCGAGAGTCCTTACGCGCGGTGGCGGGGCATGTGCGGCCGCAGGGCGGGGTCCTTTTTGCTACGTGATTTCTTCAAGTGCAACCGAGTGCGATTTAACTCCAACACTTATTATTTTTCCTCGGCACTTGATATTTCCTTGCACCATTCGAACTCGATCTCAGGCTTTTCCATGTGCCACCAAAAGGCCATTAAAAATCCTGCTTTTGTAAACAAAAGCTCAAGTTTTTGCACACTTGGCTTGATCCACCATTAGAGCAATAAGTGAAAATAAACACACAAAATCAACTCATAACAACATAAAATACTAGAAAATAATTTACTAAACATTACGAAATTCCTACAATAAAACAACACAATTAGACACTAAACACTAACCACTCATATAAACCATGCTTAGTCTTAAAAGTTGTTTTCCACTCATCCCCTTCATTCATTCTAACTTGAAAATAACCAGAACGCAAATCAATTTTAGAAAAGATCTTGGAACCGGATAATTCATCAAGCATATCATCTAATCTAGGGATAGGGAATCGATACTTCACTATTATTTTGTTGATGGCGTGACAGTCCATGCATATTTTCCACTCGTTGTTCTTCTTTGGCACTAGAATGCCTGGAACTGCGCAGGGGCTCATCGACTCTCGAATATACTTCTTTTCAAGCATCTCTTTCACTTGTCTATCGATTTCCTTGGTCTCTTTAGGGGGCGTCCGGTATGCTGGTCGATTTGGCATGACGGCGCCGGACTGGAAATCGATCTGGTGCTCGATCTCACAAACTAGAGGTAATCCACTTAAAATCTCTTCCGGGAACACATCCGCGAACTCCTCCAAAAGTGGCTGCACAACACTAGGCAAAGAAACATCATTAATAGTACCGCTCTTATAAGATAAAAGAACTAAAGGTAAAACTACTTTTAATGTTTTTTCTACGCCTTTCACTAAAATAAACAAGCTGCGGTTTTGATCTTTCTTTGCAGCTGATCCGGATAAACTTCCTCACACAAGGGAATCTTTAGAGGGTGGTTTAGGGGCTCTACTAGATAAAGGAGAAGGGGCGGTGACCTTCTTGGGAGTTTCGGCTGATTTGATGCCATTGGCAGCGTTCCGGGCTGCAGCTGCGGCCTCATTTGCTCTCTCAGCTCTTAACCTGTCTTCCATGAGTCTTTAATCCTCAGCAATGGCTTTAGGGGATAGTGGCTTCAATATAGTGGTTCAGCCGTCTCTCTTCACGGTGTATGTGTTCGCAAAACCATCATGAACCGCTTGTCTATCAAACTGCTATGGTCTACCTAACAATATGTGTGCTGTATCCATAGGAATAACATCGCAAACAATAGAGTTAGAAAATCGACTAATAGAGAGTGAGACACTTACCTGAGCCGTTACTTTGATCTCTCCTCGATCCGTAAGCTACTGCAACTTGTACGGCTTCGGATGCCTGATGGTGGTCAACGCCAATTTATCAACTGCATACTGGCTAATGGCATTGATCACACTCCCACTGTCTATTATCATCGAGCAGGTCTAGTCTTGGATAGCAACACATGTGAAAAAAATGTTCTCGCATTCATCTGGCTACTCTTCTTCACGATTGATGCTCAGACTGTGAATAGACACAAGACTAACATGAGGAAGCTCAGGTTCCTCTTCATCCGAGTTGACTGGAGGCGTCTTTGGCTCCTTCTTGACGTCAACTATGGGCTGCTCCTCATCCTCACTGGCTGATTCGATCTCATTCTATTCGGTGATGAACAGAACACGCCGGTTCGGACACTGGTTTTGAAAGTGGCCCCAAATTTGGCACTTGTGGCACTGGATATCTCTAGCTCAATTCTGACCTGGCTATGGCATCGAACTAGGTTGGTTGGACGTGTATAAGCTGGCCTGGACGGTGGTACTGGTGTAAACTTGGGTCTATGACTGGATTGTAGTGTAGAACGGTTGAAACGCCGCTCGGGCAATCCGAACTGACCTCGGGGTCGAGTAGGCTCAATAGAAGGGATAGAAAGTGATGTGGAATTCGTACCTTTATTCCATGGGGGTCGAACAGGGGCTGAACTGTGGTGCGATCTTCATCGTCCCTCTCTGAGCTGTCTCTCCACAATTGATGCGTAGTGCACCATCTCTTCCATACTTGTGAAGTTCTTGAGTTCAACTTCACATGCAATGTCGGGATTCATGCCTTCAATATACTAGATGATGGTAGCATTCAAGGTCTCTTGTTTCCCAACTCAGTTCAGGGCGGTCTCAAGCTCCTTGTGGTACTCTTTAATTGATTGTGTACCTTGCTTGATTCGGGTGAGCTTCTTCTCGAGCTCTCTCTTATAGTGCACAGGAATGAACCTACCACGCAGCAATCCTTTTATCTCTTCCCAAGTATCGACAGGTGGATATTTCTCACGCTGACGTCGCTCATGTTGCATCTCCCACCATGAGGCTGTTGCTGGTTGTCGAGCTGCTCCTTCTGGCTGGACAGGTTGTCCTTGAACTAGTGGTACAGGAATTCGAGCAGTAAGAAGCTCAAGTTGTGCCATCATCTTGGCCGAGGAACTTTCTAGCTTATGCTCCAGTTCCTGATGGTGGTACTGGGCATCCCACGGCTATGGCATAGATGAAGCCACATTTGTAGGAGTACTAGGCGATGCGGATGCCTTATCATGCGTCTTATTATAACCATCTCTGGATTCCATGTGTACCTACATACAATGAACAAACGTAAAAGAAAAACAAGGTGTAGGATCTTACAATTCCTCACAATCACTTGTATTTTCTCTCTAAATTTTTATCCCTCGTGTATGTCTCTGAAGTATGTATTGGTGCTCATGTGATAGGTGTGTATATGGGGGTGATGATCGAATCTTCCATTGCTGAAGATCGGCTCCTCTCGGACTTCTGATGGCGATTTCACCTTGAAGATGATGGAATTTGGCCAAAAAGCACTTATATCACAACTAAGTAGTGAGTTTTGTTTGTCTCGTCGTTCCGCTTTCGGAATGGTATTATGGAGAAAAATCGGAGTTCGGGAGCAAAATTAGTATGGAGAAGATGAAAACCGAAAAAACCGGGTGTTTTAGGGTAAAAGGAAAGAAAAGGGAAAGAAAAGAAGTAGGAAAGAAAGAAAAGGATTTGGATATGTGTACCACTAGTGTGACACAATCTAAATACCTTAATTAGACTAGACTCTAGATGGAAGATACCAAATTAAAATGCAACTCAATTGGAAATTACCAACTAAGAACTATACTATAAGGAAAGTTCCCAAAAGAAAACAAGACTCACAAGGTAATTACTAACTAGGAACTAGTACCAAAAATAAAATAGAACTCAAAGGTAAATCAAAAATCAAATTGGATTTTTCTCTTTTTTTTATCGGATTTTCCTCTATTTTTTTAACGCTTTTTTTTGTTCGTGTAACACAAATTTTCGTGTATTTGAATAAATAACGCAAAAAGTGTACAATCAAATTTCTTCTTTGAATTTAAAATGCGATTGCGGTATAATCTCTGTCTTGATCCTCTGATTCTTCTCTTCAAAACTTTGATCTTCAAGCACTTTTTGAAATCTTCTCTTCAAAACTTGATCTTCAAAAGGTTCTTGAAATCTTCAGAGTGAATTTGCCTCTTCAATCTTCTTGAACTTGTTGTTTGAATTTGATGACGTTATCCGGAGGGCCAATGACCTTGATTTCGGATTGAACGTTAGATTTGAAGTGACTTTGGCGAAGAATGCGTTATTTCCACGAAGAACGTCTTGAATCTTTCTTGAACACTTTGACTTTATAACGCTGTCTGGAGGGTTGAAAACCTTGATTCTGGATCAGGTGCTGGATTTGAGATGATTCCGGCGAAGAACGCCTTGCTTTCCACGAAGAACGACTTGAATCTCGCTAGAATGTCTTGAATGCTGGAGAGAATTTTCCTCCAACTTCTTGAGCTCTTTAATTATGATTTCAGGTGTGTTTTCATATGATATGGAGACCCCTATTTATAGTTGCAGGAGGATTTAATTTAGAAAATTTAGGGTTGGGCTTTTAGGGCTTAGATAGAGTGGCCATGGGCCTAGGGCTTATGTGGCACAATTCTATTGGTTTGGAGGATCTCCATATTAAATATTTTATTTTCTATGCAGATTTAACACATGTCAGATCCTCATTAGTCAGTAAAATCCATGTAATAAATATTAATTATATATTTATTTCATTTTGGAATCATATTTGATTTAATCCCAAATTATAAATAAAATATAATAAAATATTTAATTCATTATTTTACACATGACATAATTTAATAGGCAATAAATTTAATTTGCCTACAAATGCCCCCTTGAGACTTGTTCATTGGTGACTTGTCATGGAAATGGACAGGTCTCAAAATTTGTTAGATAGTTTAATCTCACATCTAGGAGTTCTTCGATTTAAAATGGTGAATAATTTATACTCGTATTCAAGAGTTCTTGGAATTTAAATTTAGAATTCATCAGATAGTTTATACTCATATCAAGGAGTTCTTGAATTTAAATTTGAAATTTAAATTTATCAGATAGTTTATACTCATATCAAGGAGTTCTTGAATTTAAAATTTTATCCCTCAATTTTGAGTTAATAAGGATGGGCCTGAATTTATTTAAATGGAAATCCTCATTGGAGAAGGTATTTGGAAGATCAATTCATTTCTTAGCAATAAAACTACAAATGGGCCCATATATTTTAAAGCTTTGGCAGCCCAATTCTCTTATTAAAAGTCCATTAATTGAACAAAATATAAGCTCATGCGAAAGCTTATTCTCTTTCATTTAAACCTGATTGTAGCTGACCATTCTCCTTGAATTTTTTTTTTCGAAACGGATTTTCTTAATTTCGTTATTGCGACCGGCTTTGGTACGTGAATATGGAAGATTTCCATCCACTGCCCAACTTCCATATGAGATTTTGCCCTTTGCTGAACCAATTTAAATTGAGGAAATTTTCCTTTCGTGGCAGACGATCAATGCTATATAAAGATGCGTCTCCCTCCTACATTCATTATCGACTGCGGAAATTGATTAGCAACGTTATTTTAGTTCAAATTCTTCAGCTTTTCTTGGTGTTTGTCAATCGGCGGTAAGTTCTCTGCCCCATATTATTTCGATTCAGTTTGTATTTCTCTGCACACCATGTACTTGATAAATTGTCTGAATGAATGTCTGCATCCTTTTTACTCTTTTTCTCCTTTTTATTCTCTTTCGGATAACATTGACTCGCACATAATCACAAGTTAACATTTTCGTGCGTTGTCTTTTTATTTTAGGGAAGTAGCCGGCGTCATCTTGTAGCGTCGAAACGGACGTTGGGTTGCTGTGAAAAAGGTTTCTTTTTTTGTTCTAATTGTTGTGATTTTTTTTAATATCATACCTCTGCCTTCGTGCTTTTATGCAAAATATGTTTTTTTTTCATTTTTTTAATGCACACATATATATGTGTGTATGTCTGCATTGATTTGTCTTGCAGCTAGTGACTCATTACCCTTCTTTAGACAACCATATCTCTCTTATGACGTCAACTTTGTTTCAAGAGCTCTTAATCAAGAGGTGGATTCTCTAAGTGAATGATCCATTTTGATTTCGATCAAAAGGTGATTTCTCTAGAGAACGATCCATCAATGATTTCGACTTGACTTCTACTTCAACCGAGAGGCTACAAATCAAGAGGTGAGTTCTCTAAGTGAATGATGCATTTTGATTTCTATCAAAAGGTGATTTCTTTAGAGAACGATCCATCTGTGATTTTAATTCGTCCTCAACTTCAACCGAAAGGCTACAAATCAAGAGGTAATTCTCTAAGTGAATGATCCATTTTGATTTCGATCAAAAGGTGATTTCTCTAGAGAATGATCCATCTATGATTTTGACTCGTCTTTAACTTCGACCGAGAAGCTACGAATCAAGAGGTGAGTTCTCTAAGTGAATGATCCATTTTGATTTTGATCAAAAGGTGATTTCTCTAGAGAATGATCCATCTGTGATTTTGACTCGTCTTCAACTTTGACCGAGAAGCTACGAATCAAGTGGTGAGTTCTCTAAGTCAATGATCCATTTTGATTTCGATCAAAAGGTGATTTCTGTAGAGAACGATCCATCTGTGATTTTGACTCGTCTTCAACTTCGATCGAGAAGCTACGAATCAAGAGGTGAGTTCTCTAAGTGAATGATCCATTTTGATTTCGATCAAAAGGTGATTTCTCTAGAGAACGATCCATCTGTGATCTCGACTCGTCTTCAACTTTGACCGAGAGGCTACGAATCAAGATATATCAATTTTCTTGGTTCTATGCATATGTGTCTGGAAATAAGCTTGCTTGCTTGCATGTTTGATTCTTTATTTCCAAGTATATGTGTGTATCTGCTTCATGTCTCTCTTTTCTTGTTTTTGTTGCAGTAACAACATGGTTATTTTCAAGGATATTACTATTTCTGGGAGGAAGCACTTGGTGGTTTTGGATGATGAAGAGCAGCGAACTCAGGAAGGGACGCTTCGAAGAGTCTATGATCCTCTCATCCGTAAATTTGCGAAGACCTGGCCTAAGCTTTCCAATCCCCTTCATCAAAATGGGTGGTCACGTCAGCTTGAAGTATCCAAGATGACAACAGTGTGGACTCTCTATCGGGAAGTGGATTACGTTTTGGTTAAAGAACACAAAGAGATATTTGAAGCCTCCTCTGCGTAAAGAAAAGAAAACAGTGCGTCCTAAATCAACTCACAATCCTACTGGTGAAATCAAGGTTCATGAGACATGGACCGCCAAAGAAAAGATGCCATTTGAAAAACTCGATGTGAAAGAGAGGTATGTGACCCAGACATATCTAGCCGCTTATCTTTCTTGCTGGTTATGTAGCTTCGTCCTTCCAGAAGACGACGCTAATTTGATTCGGCCAGAAACTTTCAAAATGGCGAGTATGATGGCCAGTGGTCGAGAAGTAGCACTTACTGTACCAATTCTGGCGAGTATTTACAGAGGTTTAAATGACATTTCTTCTTCTTTGGAGCTTATCTCCGTCCAAGCAGCATTTCCAATCCATTTTGTCTACAGTTAGTTAGGGTATTACTTCAAAACTCATTTCTCTCTTAACAAGGAAATGCATACTCCTCGGATGATTCACTATTCAGGTGAAGGAGGGGCGATATATTATGACCATGTTCAGGCTCGTGCTCATTTTCAAGGATGGGATCAAATGTCTTGGGATTGTATGATGCTTTCTGAAGCCGAGAATATTTGGTATGTTGATGATGGTGAAGCACCGGAGTCCCATCTATGTTTTTTTATGGCCATATGCTCTAATTACCTGATGAAGAGGGTTGGTGATCATTTTATCATTGAACCTTATAGTCCGCACCAGTTCAGCCGCCAATTTGGGGATTATTAGTCTTTGCCCGGGGTTCTTGATCAAGATATTAGAGAGGATCCTTTAGATGTGGGGCTTAAATATTGGCGAATTTGCTTACTGAGTGATTCTACATCGCGTGTTTGTTTTCCAAGATGACCTTCAAGTGCCAAGAATCTTTTATCCATTGCTTATAAGAATTGGTGGGATTTGGTGCATAGAGACATCTCTAGTGAGAAGCCTACAACTTTGATTTTGCCTCAGACAGATATTATTGAATGTCAAAAACTAGCTGTCAAAGTTGACTTTCTTTCTGAAAAGAGGAAGAGACACTTGGATCTTGATGATGATTCTATCAGCAGCAATGCAGAGCACCATTGGAAGAGACAGAAGAGGCATGAAAAGCCTGTTGAAGACTACGCGGAGAGTGGTCATGCTGTTGTTTCTGTGGTTGAGGTCTTTTCTTAAACCTTAATCATTTTTTTTATCCCATGTTGTTTTGATTTTCTGACTCATCTCTATATTTTTTTTTGTTTTAGGTAGCTAAAGATTGCTCTGGAGCTACTGACTTGGAAAATAAACACGATTCAGCCATGCGTGGACAGTCACTTCAACAATCCGGGAAACCAACTAAGATTAGATCAACGCCACCTCTTGGAGAAATGTTTGAGTTTAATAGCCAGGCTCTTTATGATACTCACCGCAGGACATTTCTCAAAGGTTTCTGGAGCGATCTCCAAAGCAAGATATTGAGGACTCCAGCTGAGTTTATATCATCCATCAAAGAAGATGTTCTTGGTGGGATTTCGAGCATACGAGATTTTTCTTCTGGTTTTGACTTGTCTTATTTGAAGAATAGTCTAGATACTCTTTTTTCCCAAGCTGCTGCTTATGATGAGGCAAGATCGACATCCTTTAAATCTGCGGAGTCTTCTTTGCAGCATTTGAAAGAAACCAAGCAGAATATCCATGAAGCCAAGGCTAAGAAGAAGGAGAATACTAGCCAAATTAAATCGTTGAAGAATGATTTGGCTGAGTTGGACAAACAACGAGAATGCTTATCCAAGTCTTTGAAAGAGCACAAAGATTCACAAAAGGCTATCCAGTTGAAGATTAAAGAGTTTGAAAAAGAACTTGCTGAGCAGAAGAGCGCCTTTGGAGCTGAAGCAGCTGAGAAAGTGGCTAATTTGAGATCCCATCTGGAGTCTACTAAGGAGGGTTTAGAGGATCAAAACCCCCTTGCCTAGTTTTTGTTTAGTTTTACGCATTTTTTTTGTCGCATTTCCATTTTATCTTTTGTTTACTGAAACGACTTTGTAATGCGGTTTATTTAAATCAATGCATTGATTCTTTTTCATTTCACGCATTTGTTGTTCTCCAATTTTGATTATCCAACTGAAATAGCAAAACACAAATCATGACTGAACTTAGGGAATCTAAGCTGCCTACGTACCCTTTATAAGGGATCAAGTCAAACCCTCTTGGATGGCAATCCTCAGAGACGGAATTTGTTGTTTGAGGGGAATGACAGCTTCTACTCCATATACCAATGAGTAGGGAGTTGCTTGTGTGGGTGTCCGATGAGTAGTTCTATATGCCCATAATGCTTCTCCAATCCTTTCATGCCAATCACGTTTTGACTTTGATACCACCTTTTTCAATAGGTTGCACAAGGTTTTATTGAATGCTTCAGCAAGTCCATTGACAGCCGCATTGTACATGGATGACTTTCTTTGTTTAAATTTGAAGTCTCCACGTAGCTTGTCTATCAAAGCATTACTGAATGGCTTTCCATTATCAGTAACAATGTATCTAGGAACCCCATAACGATGGATAATGTTGCTTTTTATGAAGTTAGCCACAGTTTCTTTCTTTACTTCTTTCAAGGGAACAGCTTCAGCCCATTTGGACAAGTAATCAGCTGCGGCTAGGATGTACAAGTGTCCTCTGGATGACTTTGTCATTGGCCCTACCACGTCCAATCTCCAAGCATCAAATGGCCAAGAAGCAACTGTAGGATGTAGTGGCTCCGGAGGTTGGTGGATGAGGTTTGCATGAAACTGGCAAGGTTGACATCTTTGTGCATAGTCCATGCAGTCTTTAACCATGGTTGGCCAGTAGTAGCCCATCCTTTTAATCCGAAAGTGCAGTTTTGGACCAGATTGATGAGCCCCACAAATACCTGAGTGTGCCTCTTCTATGGCTTGTATTGCTTCTTCATCACCTAGACATCTCAAGAAAATCCCATCGAATGAGTGTATATAGAGTGTACCTTTGAAGTAAATAAAACGATTGGCTCGACGCCGAATGTCAACTCTTCGATTTTGTTCACTTGGCAACTTATCGTACTTCAAGTAATCAACAAATGGCTGATGCCAATCTTCCTTGCTGATTTCAAATACCTCAATGGCATAGCTATCATCTTCATTATCATCCTCGTCTTTGAAAATAGGCGGTACGACCCAACTTTTGCAAATTGGGATATGAACTTTACTATCGGGCATAGCTGTTGTAGAGGTGAGTTTAGCCAATGCGTCTGCTTGTTTATTGTCTTTTCTTGGAACATGCTCGAGTTCCACACCTCCGAGCCATCCGATCAGTCTCTGAGCATACTTGACATACGGTAATAATTCAGGCTTCTTGACTTCATATAATCCCATTATTTGATTGACTACCAATTTGGAGTCTCCAAACACCTTCATATTCAACCTCTTTACATCTACTGCCATCTCCAATCCTAGGATAAGTGCTTAATACTCGGCTACATTGTTAGAGCAATTTTCAATCAAAGTGAACAAGTATGGTAGCACTTCCCCTTCGGGTGTGATGAACACAACTCTAGCACCCGCTCCTTCTCTGTGGGCAGCTCCGTCGAAATACATCTTCCAAGGAGGTGAAACTTCAATTGCAAGGACATCTTCATCAGGGAGATCATGAGTCAACTCCCATTCGACAGGGATGGGATGATCAGCTAAGAAATCAGCCAACACTTGTCCTTTGACAGATTTTTGAGGAACATAGATGATCTCGAATTGTTGAAGTTGGAGGTACCAGCGTGCAAGTCTATCTGATAGAACCGGTCGTGTCATGACATACTTCAAAGGATTTACCTTGGAGATCAACCGAACTGTGTGAGCTTGAAAATAATGCTTTAACTTTTGAATGGAGAAAATCAATGCCAAGCATAATTTCTCAACTGGAGAATAATTAAGCTCATTTGGAGTCATCATCCTACTTAGATAATACAAGGCGTTCTCCTTTCCATTTTCATTTTCTTCAGCCAGTAAAGCTCCAACAGAGCGTTCTTGAGCTGCAATGTAAAGAATTAATGGACGACCTGATACTGGTGCGACTAATACTGGAGCCTTCATCAAGTATTCCTTGATACTTTTGAAAGCATTGACGCATGCATCATCCCATTCAAATGGAACTCCCTTTTTCATGATTCGGCTAAAAGGTTGGCACCGACCGGCCAAATTTGAGATAAACGTCCGCAAATACGCCAATCTTCCTTGCAGACTTTTAAGATCATGGATGTTACATGGCTGAGGAATTTTCAATATCGCATCAATCTTTGCTTTCTCGATCTCTATGCCTTGATGTTGGACAATGAAGCCAAGGAATTTGCCCGATCTTACCCCGAATGCACACTTTAGAGGATTCATTTTGAGTTGGTATCTTCTGAGTCGTTCAAAAACCACTCGTAAATCTTCTAAGTGACTATCTCTTTTTCTTGATTTTACCACTACATCATCTACGTAGCATTCAATTTTCTTATGTATCATATCATCAAAGATCTTTTGCATGGCTCTTTGATAAGTGGCACCGGCATTCTTCAATCCAAACGGCATGACCCTATAGCAGTGTATACCTTTCGGAGTGCGAAATGCTGTCATTTCTTCATCTTTTGGTGACATCCGAATTTGATTATAACCTGATGACCCATCCATGAATGATAATGCTTCATGTCCTGTTGTAGCATCAATCATTAATTCAGAAATTGGTAATGGAAAATCATCTTTAGGACATACTTCATTTAAATCCCTAAAATTAACGCAGACTCGGATTTGTCCATTCTTCTTTCTTATAGGAACAATACTCGAAATCCATGTTGGGTACTTGACTTCTCTAATGAATCCAACTTCAATGAGCTTATTGACCTCAACTTTAATCAGGGGAATGAGATCAGGTCGAAATCAATGTTGAGCTTGTTTGATGGGTCGTGCTGCTTTCTTGATGGATAAGTGGTGGACTGCAACTTTTGGGTCTAGTCCCGGCATTTCTTTGTAGGTCCATGCAAACACATCTTTGAACTCATTTAACAATTCCACATATGCTTGTTCTTCATCTGGAGTCAGCAATGCGCTGATGTAGGTTGGTCGAGGATCATTAACACTACCCAGATTGATTTCTTTTAGTTCATCAATGGTGGATTTAACACCTTCTTCAAATTGTGGAGGAGCTTCTTCAGCATCTTCTTCCTCAGTAGCGGTTCCTTCAGTCAGAGTGATATGATATGTTTATGCCACTTCTTGATTGTCCTCTTTAGCACTTTTGAGCTCGATACATATCATCATCCTTCCATCTCTTTGTCGCACACGGATTATTTTTATTTTAACTTGCATCTCATTAATAAGACCATTTACGATCAGACGGTCAATTCTTTGACGTATGGGACTTGGAAAGATGTATGGCGTGGGATTCTGAACCCTGCTAATGGTATGGTAGGATGATGCCACACTTTCTCTATCATCTTCAATATCTGTAGTTTGTGTTAAGATGACGGTTTGCATTTTAGCTTGCAATTCTCTTCCGCATGATATGGTCAGTGTAGTCTGTCTCTTCTTGCGGGATGGGACTAAACTCTTCACTTGTTGTCTGCCTATGAGTTTAGGGAAATTTTTTCCTCGGTGGAATGTTCTTCTATCCATCATTCTGCCACCGAGCCTATCAAACACAGATACTCGTGTTTCTTTTCTTCCACTCTTGGGCTGCTTGCCAAGTCTTTCAAATACAGACACTCGGGTCTTTCTTTTCGCACTTCCATTGACTATGTTTAGAGCTTCTTCTTCAGAGACATGATTGATGTTGGCTCTTCTAATTGCAATTCGAATAGGACTTGGTGGAACAAACCCCAATCCTACCTTGGTATTTTGTCCATCTTTCACCGTTATCTTCTTAGTGGGATCGAGCCTAGCTTTATGTGAATCAACTTTTGAAGAGAGCTCTTGTATCTTAGAACTTCCTTGTGGATCGTACCCAGCTTTTACAAGGAGTGTGAAGGCTTTTGGACCAAAATTCTTAGCAACTTCATGTTCTAAGATTTCTCCATGCTCGGTTGCACTACCTTTACTTGGCCTGACGAATCCGGCAAGCGGTGGTGGTGTTGGCTTCTTCATATCAATCTTGGTCAATGGAATCATTAGCTCTTCCAATGATTTAGCTATAGATGTCTTAGTGTCATTTCTTTGACTGTTTGTGTCCTCTGCAACTTTCAGCAACTTTTTATTCGGAAGATAATACTTCGTGTCAGCAAAGTGTGATTCAGACTCCAGAAAAGGTTTATTATCTCCGATTATCTTCTTCACGACACCATCATGACAGTACTTGAGACATTGATGCCATGTTGAAGGAACGACCCCATTCTCATGCAACCATGGCCGACCGAGAAGCATGTTGTATGACGTTTTTGCATCTATCACATGTAGCAATGTTGTTGATGTCATATCTTCCATTGTCAGCTTCAATCTTATTGTGCCAAGAGCCCTTTATCCATTATGATTAAAACCTTGTATCATCAATCGGCTGTTTGAGAATTCATCAGTGGAGATCCCTAGCTGCTTCAATGTGCGCAAAGGCAAAATGTTGATTGCAGACCCTCCATCAACAAGTATTCTATTCACTTTTTGATCATGGCTATAACCGCTCATGAATAAGGGACGATTATGTGGGTCAGAACCAAGCTCTAAATATTCATCAGTGAACATTATGCTAAATGTGTAGTCAGCAACAACTTCACTTGAATCTTTGTTGAGATCTTTCTTTACTTCATCAGTAGTTTCATCATTCATCACATTGCATGACTCGAACGAGATGTGGTTTGTTGTGGCCTTGTCATCTTCAAGTGATATCATCCCTTGACGTGCCAACTGCATGACTTTATCCTTGAAAATGAAGCAATCTTGTATAGCGTGTCCAACCAACCGGTGATACTTGCAATATTTTGGGTCATCAGTCTGTCCCACTTCTTTTGGTCGCTTTGTCTCTGGCAATTCAATGAGCTTTACTTTGATCAAATCGTCAAAGATTCCAGAAACGTCCGAGTCCAAGAAAGGGTGCTCTCTTTGCTGCATTTCTTTCAAGGTCAACTTTCTTCTCTCTTTATCTTGAGGAACACTCTGATTTTCATTTTTTTCTGCATCTTTCCTTAGAAACTTCACCGGTACCGCTGTCACAGACATAACTTCTTTCTTCAGAGTTCTATCAAATGGTTTGTCCCCTTTCTTAAATTCTTATTTTTCTTTGAATTTACGGGGCTCTTGGATTGGTGGTCCCTTGACTCCACTAGCTGCCATTCTCAACTTCATATCATGAGCTCTTGTAGCTAAGTCTTCAAATGTACGTGGCTGGATCCCTTTCAGAATGTATTGAAGGCCCCAATGCATCCCTTGAATACACATTTCTATAGCAGAAGTTTCTGACAGTCGATCTCTACAATTGAGGCATAGATTCCTCCATCTATTGATGTAGTCAATCACAGGCTCCTCATCCCATTGGTGTATGTTCGTGAGCTCCACCATGCTAATAGTTCTTCTAGTACTATAAAAGCAATTAAGGAATTCATGCTCCAATTGCCCTCAACTATCAATCATATTTGGTTCCAGATCAGTGTACCAGTCAAAAGCATTGCCCTTGAGTGAACGAACAAACTGCTTTACTAGGTAGTCACCATAAGTTCCAGCATTATTACATGTCTCAATGAAATGGGCGATGTGTTGTCTTGGATTACCTTTTCCATCGAACTGTTGGAATTTGGGAGGTTGGTAACCCGGATGCATCTTCAGATTGTCAATCCTCAGGGTATAGGGTTTGGAGTAAGCTAGAGATGACTTGGTGCTTCCTTCAAACTTGGTCTTGATGGGTCCCTCGATAAACTCCTTGAGCTGATCAATTTGGATGAAACCATCTGAGGAGATTTCCAGATTCTTAGCATATGGCTTCCTTTCTTCATTTGTCTGTCGTTTTGAAGATGCTTCATCATTATTGTCCTCGTCTTCTTTTTCTTCTTTGATGACATGATCGGCTGGACCCTTACCCTTCCGGAGTCTTGAGATCTCTGCATCTTGATTTTGTATGTGCTTTTGCATTTCCTCAAACAACTTCATCAAGTTTGCAAGTTCTTTCGTGGTTAATGCATCTGCCATCAAGACTGGTGCTTCGGGTGAGTAGCTTGCCCATGATGTAGAATCGTCTATCAACTGCTCACCATTTTCTTCTATGCCAGCGATATGCGATTCTTCTTTCACCGCAATAGTTAATTTGGAGGCCTCCAAAGCCTGTTTGGCCATACTTCGTGTAACTACCCCAATGTTCTTCATAGCGGCTTTAGAAGCAGTTGAGTTTCTGGACATCTTTGGATTTGGAAAAGAGGAGAGATGAGAGGTAGAGACTATCCCACCGGGCGTGCCAAAATTTGTAACACAAATTTTCGGGTATTTGAATAAATAACGCGAAAAGTGTACAATCAGATTTCTTCTTTGAATTTAAAATGCGATTGCGGTATAATCTCTGTCTTGATCCTCTGATTCTTCTCTTCAAAACTTTGATCTTCAAGCACTTTTTGAAATCTTCTCTTCAAAACCTGATCTTCAAACGGTTCTTGAAATCTTCAGAGTGAATTTGCCTCTTCAATCTTCTTGAACTTGTTGTTTGAATTTGATGACGTTATCCAGAGGGCTGATGACCTTGATTTCGGATTGAACGTTGGATTTGAAGTGACTCTGGCGAAGAATGCGTTACTTCCATGAAGAACGTCTTGAATCTTCCTTGAACACTTTGACTTTATAACGCTGTCTGAAGGGTTGAATACCTTTATCCCGGATCAGGCGCTGGATTTGAGATGATTCCGGTGAAGAACGCCTTGCTTTCCACGAAGAACGGCTTGAATCTCGCTAGAATGTCTTGAATGCTGGAGAGACTTTCGTAGAGAATTTTCCTCCAACTTCTTGAGCTCTTTAATTATGATTTCAGGTGTGTTTTCATATGATATGGAGACCCCTACTTATAGTTGTAGGAGGATTTAATTTAGGAAATTTAGGGTTGGGCTTTTAAGGCTTAGATGGAGTGGCCATGGGCCTAGGGCTTATGTGGCGCAATTCTATTGGTTTGGAGGATCTCCATATTAAATATTTTATTTTCTATGCAGATTTGACACATGTCAGATCCTCATTAGTCAGTAAAATCCATGTAATAAATATTAATTATATATTTATTTAATTTTGGAATCATATTGGATTTAATCCCAAATTATAAATAAAATATAATAAAATATTTAATTCATTATTTTACACATGACATAATTTAATAGGCAATGAATTTAATTTGCCTACAGTTCGGTCTTTTCTTCTCTCTTTTTTTTTACCGTAGGTTTTTTTATCCGATTTCTCTTTTTTTTGCAATGAACACTAGTCTTTTAAAACTCGATTGATATGTACAAATGACACGTAAGAAAATAAAAGATATATAGGATTGAACCACGACCAGCAGAGCTGATGTGGCTCTGATGCCAAATTTATGATGTAACCCGGACAATTTGTACAGGATACGAGAACGCACGGAAGACTTCTAGGAAAGAACACATCAACTATGGAAGGACTTAATCCTACTCTAAGACTCAAAATATCGAAAATAATCTGAATTGAATGAATTAAGACTTGAGAACAAAGAAACAAACAATCTAGACCTAATTACGACACTTAGACTACGACACAAAAACGGAACACAAATCCAACAAGAAAGGGGCTGAATTGGATGATTAATATGGCTGGGAAAAATGGAGGTATTGGGACGTGTGTGATGGGGAAGAAAGGCTAGGTGTAGATAGGATATGATAGGGTGTTGATGGACTTACGTTCAGGATGTGAATTTCGTCGAACGGACCTTGAATTGAACTCGAACGAACCTGAACTCAAGCAAAACAAATCTGCATGTTTTAAGGTGGTATGGGCGTCATTTGGAAGGTGGAGGATGTCGTTGATTGTGGTGTTGGTGATGGTGTTGTTGAATTGCAACCCAATTAATCACCGGCGTATCTTGTACGACGAAAATGAATATTCAAGTTGTTTTTCGGATAGCGAGTTCATCCTAATCCCTCGTGTGAATTAGAACATTCCATTGATGTAAGACTCAAAGTTTGCTAGGCTTCAAGAATGAGTATTTTCGAGGAAAATAATCAAAAGCTTTAAACGGTTGAGACACAAATTTAATGCAAAGGCAAATTTAATCAATAATGTCTAAAATATCAAAGTAACATGGTTCCCCTATTTATAGGGCTCATTATGCACGAAAATAATGAAGAAAAAGGCCTAAAAACTAATCCAAAAAGGATCTCTAACTATACTATAAAAATACCTAAACTAGAATTCTATTCAAGGTAGGAAATTGCCTTAAATACAATTCTAATCAAGCCTAAACAAAAGAGAACGAAAATTACATCAAAATATTAAATAAAAATTGATCTAAACTATAGTCTAAATTAATTAAATAAATACTATAGTCTAGATAAAAATCAACCCTTAATTAAATAAAAATTGATCTAAACTCCTTGTGTGCATGCAAGTCACGTCGGCTTTTCATGCACATGCACACGTGCACTTCTTCTCTTCTTCTTCATGTATTATTCTTCAACTCTTGATCATCATCTTCACAAGTTAACAATGTAATTAACTTGGGGCTGCAATGCACGTCCAACTCCTCCTCTAGCTTCCTTCGAACATAAGCTTGTAAGTAGCCTTGTAGACGCTTAGCTCGTAGCCTTGTAATTGGACCTCTAATTTGCAACTTCGGGTTTGAATCATCAATGCTAACCATGGCTTCATCAATGCTTGATTGCCATATTGTCTATTTTAACTTTTATTCTTATCCCTCTCTCTCTCTCTCTCTCTCTCTTTTTGTTCCATTTTTTTATTACACTTTGTAGGCCCAAAATTAATAAATTATATTCTCTAATTTAAATTAATATGTGTAAATAAAATATTTCCTTATAAATTATCGTGATCAATATTTGGGACTGTATCAACTATATTTGCACCAAAACTCTATAGTTATATCATAATATAATTAGTAATTATAATAAAATGTGATAAAATCATATAAATAGCACTCATTTATATAACATCACATAATCATGAAAATAAATAACATATAAATTACTTAAAAACTATTAATTATATTTTTCCCAAAAAGTAGTAACGAGCTTGGATATTACATTCTCCCCTCCTTATAAAAATTTCGTCCTCGAAATTTTATTATTTTCAATTAATGTTCTATATATATATATATATATATATATATATATATATATATAGGGTTGGGTTCCAGAAAGAACCACACCCTAGGTGAGAACCGAGAACCAATCTGAGTCATAGATCCGGTATATTTGGACGGCTAAGATATGCTCCATATTTTAAAAAGTGCGGTGGCAATCTCGTAATAACGTCCAACTTCACTGCCCCTGAATCTAAGTAAGGGTAAAATCGGAAATTTTGAAAATATATAAATACTCAGAATTTATGTGTATATTTTTCAATTTAGAGTTTTAGCACTGTCATTTCTTATTTTAGCATTGTCATGGCCTTTTTTATCATTGTCATGACTTATTTTAGCATGACTTTTTTTTCATAAATTACAAAAATACCCTCAGTTCATTAAAAGGTCGATAATATTAGAAGAATGCCACCGACTTTTTTCAATTTTAGAACCTATCTTGGTCGTTCAAATATACCGGATCTATGGTTCAGATTGGTTCTCTGTTCTCAAAGGGGGGTCTAGTTCTCACTTGATCCCATCTCTCTCTCTCTCTCTCTATATATATATATATGTGTGAAGCATCCATAATTCATTAAGAAGGTTTTTTTTTTCAATTGAAATTCGCAGAATAAAAATATCATCACTTAATTATCATCGTGCATACTTAGATCACAAAAACTGTAACACTTAAAGTGAACTCATTAATCCAGATACTCAAATGTACCAGTTGAACACTATCCTTAAATTTTACATGATTTAATCTTCTTCTTTGTTTTCCTAATATATGGTAATAATTGATAGCAAGGATTAAACTTTTCTAGGCAATTAATATCTATTGCCATGCAACCTTTCCCTATGTCTTTCTCTAATTCACAAATTCTTAATAATTATCACATGTACATACTTAAATTATACAATTATATATATCATGAGTTATACACCTTCATATTAATGTACACATCCATGACTACAATTTTAACCACTTTTTTTTAACTAAACATTAGAGCTCTGCTAAAATGTATTTCTATCAATAAATGCATTTTTTTAAGAAACTGAATATACATATCCTTGTTCTTTCCTAAAAATAATGAAATGAAAAGTTTGCTAATTAGATTCTTTAATCACACTTCTAAGCATTTCCCATTAACAAATTCTTTAACTTCTACATGTTCTTTATCTTGATTCTAAAAAATATGGTATCTTAAACAAAATATTGTACAAAACTTTATGTAGCTAGTGCGATTTATAATAATTTTTTTTTAGGGATTGAGATTTCTAAATTTGATTTAAAGTATTTGTATTACTTTAGGAGTGAAACTAGTAATTAATCAAGTATGAGGTAAATTTCAAATCAATTAACCATCATAAAAAAAACAACCATCAGCTAATAATGCTAGTATCTGATTAAATATCCAAATATTAATCCAATAATTATTCCATGCACCAATTATTCTCTTTTTATTCTTATAACTAGTGCATTACCCCGTGCATTATTGTTTATAGTATTATGGGAACAAATGCTTTCAAAAAAAAATATAATAATATAAGAATATATATTTTTATGGGGACACACTCCTATAGGACGGTCTAACGGGTCACTTCCGTTAGACGGATCCTAACCCGACCCGGAACTAATTTTTTCTTTTTTTTTGGCACCCCAATCCCACCCCAGCCCCAGCCCCCACCCCCACCCCCACCCCCACCCCCACCCCCACTAATACACACGCAACTTACCTTCTTTTCTTTTCTTTTTTTTATTTTTTTTTTCTTCAGGGGTCCCACGCCACCTCACCCCACCCCACTCCCACCCCCACCCCTACCCTCACCCACTTTTTCTCTCACACTCTCGCACATCCGCTTGTTTCTCTCTTTCTTTCTTTCTTTTTTTTTTTACAATTCCAATTCATACTTTTACACTTTTTTTTTCCTGTTTTTTTGGGAGCACATTTAATCATTTATACACTTTTTTTTACTTCTTTTTTTGGGAACACATTTATACACTTTTTTTTTCTTTTTTTTCGGCTCCAATTTACACCTCACTACGAAGAGTTAGAAGTTGTGTGTTTTTTTTGTAATGATTTTATTAATGATACTTTATCTATAATTAATGATACTTCAAATCAATGTTAATGATACTTCACAAGATAATTTTTATATTTTCATTAAAATGAAAATTACCGATGATTAAGCATTAATTGTCAAATTAACAACAAAGAAGTATTATTAATTATGAAGTAAGTATCACTGGTAATAAAAAATGAAGCATCACTAATAGTGATACTTTCTTCTGCAATTAGTGATATTTTTCTTTCTAATTAGTGATAATTTTCTTCTAATTAGTGATACTTTCTTTCTGCCATTAGTGATACTTTTCTTCAATTAGTGATACTTTCTTTGCAATTAGTGATAGTTTTCTTTCTAATTAGTGATACTTTTTTCTGCAATTAATGATATATTTCTTCTAATTAGTGACACTTTCTTACGCCACTAGTGATACTTTCCTTCAATTAGTGATACTTTCTTTGCAATTAGTGATATTTTTTTTTGTAATTAGTGATACTTTCTTCTGCAATTAGTGATACTTTTCTTCTAATTAGTGATATTTTCTTCTGCCATTAGTGATACTTTTCTTCAATTAGTGATACTTTCTTTGCAATTAGTGATACTTTTCTTTCTAATTAGTGATACTTTCTTCTGCAATTGGTAATGCAGTTCTTCTAATTAGTAATACTTTCTTCTACAATTACTGATACTTTTCTTCAATTAGTGATATTTTCTTCTGCAATTAGTGATACTTCATCCTTAATTAATGATACTATAATTATTTTAAGGATACTTGAATATATATTTTTTTGAAATAAATATATATCCTAAATTGAAATTAGTGAACCATAAAATTGAATTTAATTTAATTTATTTTTTTAAATAAAATTTCACCACATAAATCTAATGATACTTATCTTCATAGTTAATGATACTTCATTTCATAGCTAATTTTACTGATATTTCTTGTTATTGGTTTAATAATTAATGTTTAATTAACCTCAGAGCTACTGATACTTCATATCATAGATAATGATACTTTACCTTATAACTAATGATACTTCTTTTTGTGGCTCAACCGCCAGAAAATATATATATATATATATATATATATATATTTGAAATGAGTATATACCCTAAAATGGAATTAGTGAACTCTAATATGAAATTGAATTAATTTAATTTTTTTACCCATCGTCTCGCGCAATGCACTCGTCCGACGCTAACGCGTGGGTTCGAGCAATGCACTCGATAATTTAAATTTTAAAATTAATATATACCATAAATGAAATTAGTGAACACTAAAATAAAATTGAATTAATTTAATTATTTGAATTAATTTAATTTTTTATCCAGCGTCTCGCGCAATGCACAAGCCCAAGCTGCTCGATATAAAATAATGATTTAAAAAAAAAGACGAAAAGAGAAAATGAAAATAAAAAATGAAGCAAAAAATAAATTAAAAAATAAAAAGGAAAGAAAGGATCGAGAAGCAGAAGTTGCTTCCGCCTTCCGCCCACATTTTTAAAACAACGCCAAGCCCAGCCGAAATGTTTATATTTAAGAAAGCCAGGCCCAGCCCAAATTGTGTTTTACAACAAACCTGGGCGGAAAATTGTGTTTGGGGCGGGCGGGTGGATTTTTTTAGGAGGATTTGGATTTTATTTGATCCGTCTAATATAAGAGACCCGTTAGACGGTCTAACACAAGTCTTTGTCATTTTTATGAACATGTTTCTATTAATCAAGTTGTGGACATTAAATATAATAATATAAGACCATGTATTTTGTGGAAAATATTTAATTTTGACATAAATTCTATCAGCAAATTGAATTTGAATTTGGGATCACTTCAAGTGGAAATTGAATTTTAATAAAAGATTATTTTATTTATATACTATTTTATAAGAATATTTGTTAATGAATAATAATAATAATAATAATAATAATAATGATAATAATAATAATAATTTTAAAAAATCTTTATCTAAAAATATTGCTAATAAATTGCATAAATGACTCTATAAATGTCATCCTTTTTTTGGTATAGAAGTCATATTTATCTAAGTGTATAGATAACACTAAACAATTATTTAGGCCATTTTCTTCGGTAGAGAAGGATAATATCATATCTTAGTTATTATAAATTAATTTATAAGATTATTGTAAGTTTTGAATTTCTTTGTGAACAAACTATATAGTCAAAATTTATTCAACATATTTTAGAAAATCGAAAAATAAAAGAAAACGAAAAATGCACTCGAATTAATTAATATTATTTTTAATAACTATACATTAACATGATAAAATTAGTAAAGATAATTAAAGCACCTAGAACTGAAGCATTTATATAAATTATGTTATTTTGCATGCATTCTCTCGGCCCCTATCCCCACATAGCTAGACGACATAATATAATTGAAGTTGGGGGAAAATGGTCAACAACATGACTGTTGCATTGGTTTTAAAAAAAAAAATATGAATAGTAATGATTATATTTTCTCTTCTTGTTTCAAAATGATAGAACAGTGAACGACGACTATTTTCTTAAAAACAAATCGATCTTGCCAAGTCAGTATAGTATCACTATAATATTTGGATTTTATTTTCAAATAACTATGTCATTGAAACACACAATTGAGAGATGAAAATATTGGAAATGTGAATAACATACAGTTCGGAGAAAAAATAATGGTGTGAAAAAAAAGATTTATACTACCTAACATGTAAAAATATTAAATGACATCTACTATAAAGAGGTTGAATGCCTTAAATAAGAACTGCATTTCTAAATATTAACTACTCATTAAAAGCGTCGTGCATTTTTCAGATTACAAAGTGGACTCTATAATATTTCCATCTCCATAAATTCGTTTAACAAAGGGATAATGATCTCATATATATTTACGACATCTAAGGCTATCATCATGAGGAGGAGAATGCAATTTTTCTCCACGATTTAGTTCCAATAGTGTATATATTTGGCACTCAAATTGATAAAGTTTCAATTCATTCACTATTGATTCATACATGTTCACTATTCTGTAAAAAAAAAAAGCAAACTGTTAACATGAATTATAGAAAGTGAAACATTGTGTGTGCTGTGAAAAATGCCTTCGAATTGGTAAATAATTATCAATACGTGCTCTTTTTAGTAAAACAATTCATATAAGCACAGAAGTTTATACCCAAATATTTGCCAAATCCCAAAACCACATCACTATTTCCTAAAACATCCACACTCACACACCAACATAAAGGCAGATTTCATCACTAAATACAACCAATCCATCACACAAACCATAAATCCGAAAGACAAACCCCAACCCCATTATCAAGTATCAAGTGTATCATAAAAATTAAGACAAACCCCATCATAAATTACCCTTTAATTGCGCCAAAATACCAAGGTAGGCATCATCAATCTCCCTATAAGAAATTCAAAATTAGAAGATTGATTACCCTTTAATTGATAGGATAAGTTTAGAGTGCTAACTCGTAAATTGCGAGACAAACAAAGATTTGGAGAAAATTATACTCATTTGTAGAGGTCTATGATTACGGAAGATGTAGAAGTTAGTTTTTTAAAAAAAAGGCTAAAACAAATAATTATAACCAAACTAAATTTAATTTCCATTTTCCACTCATTGGACTTAATAGATCGAATAACAAAGTTGTGACCCTAATCCATTACAAACAAATTTGAAATACTTCATACTTTTCAGTTCGATTGAATCAAATATAAGTATTTTCATCTTCTTTTTGAAAAAAAAATACGAAGGAAAGAACACAACCTAATTAAACACAATTCCTATTATTTCTCACCTATTCACAACGGCCTCCATCTTCATTATGTAACCAAGCAATTGAATCCATTGTCCCATTTATTGTTCCATGCCATTTGATCGCATTCTTAATTCGACCGACGACTGCACTTCATCATTTACTCTCATTTTCCTGTAGCAAGTTGTGACGCTGCTTCCATAACTTTTGCATGATGCATCTTGAGCACACATGTCAACATCTTCTCGTCATTAACATCGACTCTTGCCTCCATAACTCTGCATAATATAATTGTTCGAAATACGAATGTTGCAGAGAAAATATTTTCAATCTGAAGTAAGTAAAATTTTTATTATTTATCATCAACTAACTGCTTATCAGTTAGTTCAGGTATTTATACAAACACATAGCGTGCGAACTAAGCTATGATGATCTATGGCTATTACAAGCAATGAAAGATCGAACGACTCCTATTCATTGAGCTGTGGTCCACGATCAGATAAAGGGAAAGATTGACACGTGGACGTCTTTACATTGTTTTTCCTTTAACCTACGAGCAAGCTGCTGAAGTGATGGCCTCTCCACTGCATGTCCATACATACAAAATCCACGTAAGAAATGTGTGCATGAATGAACTCAAAATTATTGTGGTGCTTGTGATCTCAGAAACTCAACACCCCCCCCCCCCCGCAAACTTAACCACGGTGCAAATCGCCTAGGAAAAGTTTGGAAAGTAATAGCTCAAATTGCGGCCGAGCTAATGACTTAGTAAAAATATCTGCAAGTTGCATATTCGAGGAAACAAAAGTGGGACCAATAAAACCTTTCTTTTAATGTAGCCGTGCGAAGTGGCAGTCTAAGTTAAGGTGTTTTGTTCTCTCGCGGAACACTTGATTCTTAGTAATCTGTATGGCTGCACTATTGTCACTTAGAACAGTAATAGGCAAGGAAATTGGGATTTGAAAATCTGCCAGGACATAAGATAACCATAGTAACTCTTTAACTACATAACTCACACTTTTATACTCTGCCTCAGCTGTGGAAAGAGATATGGTGGATTGTTTCTTGCATTTCAATGAGACTAGACAATTGCCTAAGAATACACAATAGCGAGAGAGTGATTTTTTAGTGTCTAAACAAGACCCCAAGTCTGCATCACAATAGGATGAGATTTCAAAGCTTGAAGAATGTGAATAATGCAGACCAAGTGATGGAGAATTCTTGAGATATCTGAGAACATGTATAGCAGCTTCCCAGTGATGTTTGTGAGGTTTATTCACAAATTAACTTAATTACTGAATAGCAAATGACAAGTCTAGCCTGGTAAGATTAAGGTATAGCAGCTTCCCTATAAGCTGTCTGTAAGAATCTGGAGTAGGTAAAGGATCCCCCCGTGCTGGGAAAGGGATAAACCAGGAGGAAGAGGGGTGAAAGCAGGCTTACAACCAATCATACCAGTATGAGTGAGGAGATCAAGGACATATTTTCTTTGGCTGAGATGGAAACCAGAAGAATCATGAGCAACTTCCATTCCAAGAAAGAATTTTGCTTCACCCAAATCTTTAATGGTAAAAGCTGAGTGAATGGTAGCCTTAAGAGAATCAATAGCAGCTATTGAAGGACTCAAGAGCAGTATATTATCAACATAGACCAAAAGTGCAATGAAGGAAGGAGGGTTACCTTTGATGAATAAGCAATGATCATTCTCAGACTGCACAAACCCATCATTAAAGAGGAGCTTACAGAACTCATGGTTCCATTACCTAGATGCCTGTTTCAACCCATACAAACTCTTCTTAAGCTTACAGACCTTTCCAGCATGATCCCTATGAAAGCATTGAGGAATCTGCATATAAATTTCATCAGTAAGCACTCCATAGAGAAAAGCATTATTGACATCAACCTGGTGAATGTACCATGAGAATTGAACAGCAAGTGCAAACAAAATTCTGACTGTCATCAGCTTAGCCACTAGAGAAAACACTTCCTTATAATCAACACCATACTCTTGATTGTAGCATTTGGCTACTAACCGGGCTTTAAACCGTTCTATCTGGCCATCAGAATGCAATTTAACCTTATACACCCACTTATAGCCTATTACATGTTTGCCAGGAGGTAATGAAACTAAATCCCAAGTCTGGTTAGACTGCAAAGCAAGAAATTCCTTGTCCATGGCCTCTACCCATTCAGAGTATTGAGAAGCCTCCTTATAAGATTGTAGCTCCTTAAGAGAAGAAACATGAGATAAAAAGGCTCTGTAGGCTGGAGTAAGAGAGTGATTTATGTGAAAAGGAAAAGTGTTGGGAGTAAAGGCAGTGTGATGAATGGAAGAACAGACATAGTCTTTTAAATAAGGAGGTTTACTGATCCTGGAACTCTTTCTAAGTGGAATGACAGAAGAAGGACTAGGAGGCTGAGGAGAATGATTATGCAAGGGAACAGGGGGAGCAGAAGAAGAAGGAGATGGGCTTGTATGTGAAGAGGGAACAAGCAAGTGAGAAACAGAGATTGGTTCTGTCAAAGTAAAAAGCTCAGAAAGGGCAGAAGAATCCATAAAACTGTCAAAGGGAAGCTTTGCAAGAGTATCATGTTTGAGAGGAAACTGTGAAGGGAAGACCTTAACATCTCTTCCAACAAGCACTTTATGTGTGTATGTGTTGGTCCCGGGCGAGTCGATATCAGTTTAGAGGGGGAGGTGAATAAACTGATTAAAACTTTTGCTTCAATTGCAGAATAATAAGGGCCCCTGACTCGCTTAGAAACTTATCTATGCACAATTGAGCTGAAACTGATGTGCTCCTTCAATTGAGCTGGATAGTTGATCGTTGTATTGCTGAAACTGAGAAGGCTGCCCTGGCTGGTTTATCAACAATTGGCTGAATGTTTTTGACTCTTTGAATTCTTCTTCTCAGTTGGACTCTCGCAGTTTTTAGCAAGTGCTGAACTTGAGATATATGGGAGGGAGAAAGAAAGCTCTGCTTGAATGAAGGCTTCAAGAATAAGTATTGCGAAAAGTCTGAGAGGCAAGAGTGTTTAAAACTTTGATTCACTCGTCTTTTATAAAGGAGTGATTTTATGACCGTTGAGTTCCATTGATCGGTAGCTTTGTTGGTTCATCAATGGCAGATGGTCTTTATTGATCGATGGAGCTTTTAATTGAAGTAGTCGTTGCTTTGCCAATCGATCTCCATTGGATATTTAATTCCAGGATCTCCGTTGAAGCATTTATTCCAAGATTCACCGGTTGAGCAATAACTCCAGAGTTCTCTTGCTGGCAGTTCTGAGCTTCAGTTTTAGCAACTGTGAGTTCCAGTTGGCAGTTCTAAACTTGTCTGTTCAGTTCGGCTATTACTCCAGCTGGCAGTTCTAAGCTTGTACGCTCAGTTTGGCTATTGCTCCAGTTGGCAGTTCTGAGCTTGTCAGCTCAGTTTGGCTATTGCTCCAATTGACAGTTCTGAGCTTGTCAGCTCTGTTTGGCTATTACTTCAGTTGGCAGTTCTGAGCTTCTTCCTCTAGTTCGGCTAATCATTCTCAAGCTCTCTTGTCAGCTTAACTGATCATAAGCTGGCTGACTTCAGTTCTGGCATTTAGCTGATTTGTCTGTTCACTTCAGTTTGGTTATCAGTTGGATACTTCACGTCTTTTAGTTTAAACTGATCTCGTATCAGTTTCTTCAGTCTAGTCGATTCTTTTCTCCCTCAGCTCAGCTGACTTAGCTGTCAGTTTGTTTAGACTGGTTCGTCTCTTCGAATCCTCAGTTGAATTGAGTTCTGACTAGTTGGCGTATCTTCCCCGTTGGCAGGCTATACTCCAGTTTGGTTGACTTCAGCTTTGATTGAGTTCCTCTTTGATGCTCTGGATTGGTCAGCTCAGATCTACAGCTTGAATTTCAGTCAGTTTCTCATAAATTGTTTTGACATCTCATCAAAACCTTATCTAGAGGTTCCTTGATAGTTTTTCCTAACAATTTCCCCCTTTTTGATGATGTCAAAACCTTGTCAATGATGATGGAAAAACTGTAAATGTTCGTTTGATAGACATGTTGTAGTTTGCTTAGGCAAATTCTTGAAATCAAAGCACGTTAGAGCATGAAATTCAAGTATCAGAGCATTCAAAATCTAAGTATCAGAGCATTCAAAGCATACTTTCATTTTAGTCATGCTTTCATTTTGAGTACTTAGTGCATGATTGTCCGAGTATCAAAGCAGAGCACAATGCTTGATATTAAAGCAAGTTGAAGCATAGAGTATATTCTCATTAAGACATGTATCAGAGCATAAAGTATGGATCAAATCATATCAAATGATCTCTTGAAAGCAAGTTAGAACTACTTCTCTGCTTTGATTGCTTCATCTCTTCCTGCTTGATTCTCCTCTTTCTTGAGCTCCAAATTTTCTCCAAGCTTTCCCCTCATGATGTATTTCTCTTTGGATCTGATCCCAAAGAGTTAAGTTTTCATCATCATACTTTCCATCTTTCCCTTTTTGGCATCATCCAAAAGCTAGGGTGGATCGCACGATGGTATTGATAGGTTTGGTAAGAATGTGAAGGCAGTTGTAAAATTGTCATCATGGACTAAGAGAACTAAAGGAATTGGCATGGGCGAGGAGAACCATGCATAGGCTTCTTCAGTTGTCATGAACTAACCATGATCAGTGGTTTGAGAAAGTTCTTACTCTCTGAAGTCCGTGGAAGCTAAGCTGGTGAAGATCTCATCGGTTGTGGCGATTGGTAGATCTTCGAGGAATGGGGTGCATGAGGATTTGGCTGGTTCGTTGTCGGGAAGAGGAGCGTCGGCTGGTATACTGAGCTAGATTCTTTTGATCATCGAATCCATTATCTCCGAGAGCGTTGGCGGTGAGCAGAGTGGATTGTTCATCCAATGTCTACTCCATTCTCCTTCGTTGATCCAGAAGAGGGATCCACGAGTGCGGATGAGGTGGAACATTGTGGCCTCATCGAGTTGGAATCACCAGATGTGGTACTGGAGGTACTGTTTCAGCTGCTCGAATAAGGAGGGATCGGTGCTCTCAGTGAGACCGAATCAGCTTCTCAGCTGATGGTCTATAACTGCCTCAAACTCAACCTCAATTGAGTCGCGATGGACTAAGGTTAGAGGTTGTGATCTGGCTGGTATTGTAGACTGATCACTCAGTCTAGAGAGGGAATCATTCTCAATCATCAGTTGTCTTTCTTCTTAGGAGCTGGCATGGGCGACCACTGGTTGCTTTCCACAACTTGAGTCGAGAGTTCCTGGTTGGCGAGATCTCTTCGGGATCGGATGGCAGTAGATGGTCGGAAGCATGTCCCTTCATTTGATTGGTTCACCAGTTGGAATGATCTCATCAAATTGGCTTAGAATGATGTGGCTTATGCGACCCATAAACCCAACCTTCTCTCGGAATGAGCCAGTCGATGGATTATATTCTGCTCGCTCGACATTTGCTTGTAGTTGAGCAAGAATAAAGGAGGCATAGTCAGCTTTATACCCGAAGTATAGAGCGGCCGTTAGATGGGCTTTGAGGTCCGAGAATTGGACTGTCTCAAAGTTCTCATACAGGATATGACCGGTGATATCCAGGAGTTGGATGATCTCGTTAGGCAGGCTTTCCTTCAGCCTGTGTGAGTAGTCATGATGGTGTACGTAAGGATGTTTCCAAAGACCCCACAGTGCATATTTGCACGGTAGTTCCAGTTCCATCAGGTCTTGGCCTTCATTGGAGAGGAAAAGTGTAGACATCATTGTATCTTTTGTCACCGTGATTACTTTGTTCTGGATGGTGGAGATGATGTTGTTGCCGGAGATGGTTGTGTTGTGGTAGAACTCCACACCATGGGAAGGTATATTCTTGACTGGCGCGATTGTCAAGAATGGCAGCAATCCAGTTTCCTCCAATGGCCGATAAATTCTTTGAAAGTTGTCTGAGCCAAGACGTGCGTTAAGAAACTCTAGATTAAGAGTCTTATCTTTCTTCAGCTTCTTTATAAGTAATTCGACATTTACCATCTGAAATGAAGGCTTCATTTCTGCAAAGAGATGTTGTTGTTAGATATGCAAGTGTGTTGAGAGAGAGTTTGCAAGTGACCAGAGCAAGGATGAGAGAGAGTTTGCAGATGATCTGATCGTTTATCTCCTTGCATATATATATATATATATATCAGCTTTGCATGCATTGATCGAGGACACTCAATTGCTTCTCTTAGCTGATCAGCTATCCGATTTGATGGATGATTAGCTGAATTAATGATGCATACGTCCCAGCCGTTCGATCATGAAACAACTTTATGATCATGTGGCTGAGATGGAGTTATTTTGAAAATGGGGTAGTTGCCATAAATAGCAAAATATTTTCTGCAGATTTTGCTATTTATTTCGCATTAGAAAAATATATTTCATTTTCCTTCTTTGAAGAATTGATTTAATATCGATGTAGAGTTATTAATGGAAACTTGTGAGAGAGAACCCTATTTTCAAATTATAGCCGTTGAATATAATATAAGAAATTTTATAATCACAATGGTAACAATTAAGTTATGATAATTAAGAGGATTAGAAAAACTTAGCCGGAGTCAGTTGGGATACAATCCAACTGAATAATTTGACGATTCAGCAATTGGATGATCAGTTTCGTCATGTTTCCAGTCGTCGCTGATGAGCTGACTGAAGCTCTAACTGATCTGAACTGATCAGTTCGTTTGGTCAGCTACTTGACTTGCTTAAGTCAGTTTTCTCTTTTTGAAAGGCCGAGTTGGACTAGTTCCACTGCTTCCTTTCGAGCAGTTTGATCGCTTTGACGTTGATATAGATCCAGTTCTGTTCTTTAGCAATGCGGGCCTTGCTGTCTTCCTGGCTTGGTGAAACTGCTGAATGGAAACTGATGATTTTTTCATCCTTTGATTGAGGGATTGTGAAGTTCCCTTTGGCAACGATCTGAACTGATCTTTTTTCATAATCAACTGCACGCCTTTTGAGTTGGATGTAAGTAGGGGAGTGACATAACTCTTGGAGAGGAGACTTAGTGATGTGGCAGTATCCTCATCATCACTGTCGCTCTCATCATGCCTTGGATTGTGATACCCCGATCCTTTTGCTAAATCATAAATTATAATTTTAGTAAATGATTTCGGATTAATATTGTTGAATATTAATCATGTGAGTATGTTTGCATGTTATACCATTGTTTTATTGCAGGTTGTCTCACTCGAGCCGATACGTCACAGCACAATGATGTTATACTAAGTGTATAACACAGTTTGAATTTTTAATACTAAAGTGTCGAGTTATATGATAATGAATGCGTGTTATTGTATTGAGTTTTGTTTGCCAAAGCCTTGAACACCCTAACGCTGAGTGTATTAAAAGTGTTTCAAAAATCTAAGTCATTTTAAAATGGAGTTAAAAATGTCCGGGAGTCAAAATAGAAGCGGGGTTGAAGGGGGCACGCCGCGCGCCCGCGGGGTGGTGCGCGCCCGCGGGGCCGTGCGCGGCCGCGGGAGGCTGCGCGGCCGCGGGGCATGGGTGAGGCGCGCACCCGCGGGGTGTGCGCGCTCGCGGGGAGCGATGGCCGAGAGCCACCTCGCGCGGTCGCGGGAGGCGCGCGGTCGCGCGGGCTGGGCCGATTTTCCTACCTATAAATACCACACTTATTCATTTCATCTTCATTTTCTCCACTTCCATTTGGGCGATTTCCTCCATCACTCTCTCAAGAAACTCTTCATATTTTGGAGTAAATCCTTCCATCATCCTCCATCAACCAAGGTAACTTCATACCTCTTCATCTTGGTGATTTAAACACTCATTCCTTGTTGAATCAAACCTAGGGTTTGTTACCCAAAAACTAGGGTTCTTCAATTTTGTTGATCTTCTTGCTTTAATATCTTGAACATATGGTTTATTTACCTCCTTGGGGCTATATGTGAAGTTATATCGAATTCCTATGGTTCATTGTTGCTAGGGTTTGGATTTTTGCCCTAATTTTCCTTTGTTTTGTTGATAATTGTATGGATATGTTATGAGGGTTGTATGGGGTTGATTTTCATGTATGTTAGAGCCCTAGGATGAAGGTGTCGTGTATGTGGAAATGTTTGAAGACTTTAAAGCAAAGTATAGCATGAGTTTGGTCTAAATTATGATTTAATTAAATAACTCGACGTCTAAAATGAAAAGAGAATTGAAAGGTGCTAGGTGACGTATTGGGGCTCGAGGTGGACAACTTGTGGGCGGCAAAGGAGTATTTCAAAGGTTGAGAAATTGTGAAAGCGTCTCATAAGGTGGGGTAACTCTAAACTGTGAGCACGTGTAAGGTTATAGTTATTGTTGTGCTTTGATTGTATATGTATGAAGGGTCTTCGGACCGGTGAATGAAAGAGATCCTTCGGGGTCGACAAAGAGACCTTTCGGGACAGAGATCCTTTGGGATCGAACATAGACCTGTTAATGTCCTCCCTGGGGGGTAGTATGTCTGCGGGAATCCCTACAGGGCCAAAGATGTTCATTAACGGGGGCATCATGATGTTTAGACCCTACGGGGTTGAGACTAGTCTCCACAAAGTAAAGAAAAGTCCATATGTTATATTTTTACTTGTGCAATTAGCTATAACTGTTTACAGTGTTCCCCACTGAGTATGTTGTTAAATACTCACCCCATTCATTCAATGAATTTCAGGTTGAGGAGTCGATGCCGGGGTAGAAGCGTTGTGAACACAAGAGAACCCCACAAGCTTGTGTTTATCTTTTGCATGCTCTTCTTTTGATAACACTCATATTATTATTGTTATTATTACATTGATCACTCTTTTGCCTTATGATCAATGAGTATTGGGGATGGGAATAGCCCGATCTTTTGTAGGCCATGATGTATATAACTTGATATTATGTAGAACAACTTAAAGGCGGGTCATTTCACCTTGGAGCCTTCTATGTGTGAATTATGTCAATGAACCCTTATATTATGTTTGTTAATTTAGGGTGCTAGACGGGCGGGTTGTGTAAACCTATGAGCCCGATAGGTTAGATGATTGCATGCTTAATAGGACAAAATTTATATTGAAAATTATGATGCTTTACCTCATCATGCTATGTATATTATCATATTTTGACCTAAGTTTCCGCTCATATTAAATATAAGCACACAAAATTTGTAAATAAATTATATGTTAAGTGACGTGGCCAAACGGAGTAGTTTGGGGCGTTACATGGATTCTTCTGAGGAGCCACGACTTCAGTATGTGATAGGTATGGTTCTATCATTAATGTGGCAGTTAGAGTTCATCATGATGGCTCAGCTGACTGACTTGATAAATTATCAAAGTTCAATTTACGGTAAAGCGAGCCAGTTGGGCAGTTGACTGATTGATTTGCAACCACAGCTCCTTGAGGCATGATGCTGGTTTTGAATTTAGCTAATAAGGTGGTTGCTGGAATTTTATTGACAAGCCAGTGATTCATGATGTGCTGGACTTGCACAATGGTTGGAGGGAATGGATTTGACGATCCTATCCATTTAATACTCCAAGTTTCTTCACGTTGCCAGTAGCTCATGCCATGAAAGGCAGTTAGCAAAAAGTGAGACTGGATGGACATCGAATGTCTCCAGTTGTACCAATAGAAATACCGGTGGAGTTGTTTGAACAACTCTTGGTCACGTTGTGCAAAAAAAGCAAAGTGAGTGAGAAGGAGGTTCCTGCGCCTCCGCAGGTTGGTCCCCGTTTTTAGATGTTACTGCCCCGGTTCATAGGGAATTGTACTTAGAATTCCTTTCTTCTTATGTGTTTGATCCCTCTCGCCCTCTTGATGATACGCATGATGTTGTGTTTTCTTTGCGAGGTAGAAATTTCCACATGTCTATTAATGCTTTGAATGTGGTTTTGGGGTTCGAATCTGATGAGTCGATTCGTGAGGACGTGTATGCGTCTGCTTTGTGTGATGTGTCTGAGTCCTTTTCCACTCTTGCCTCTGAGCGTTGGCGTGTGTTAAGCATTGAATTTGATTTTGCTGCTCGTTCCTCTCGTAATGCCAATATTCGTGATGATGCTCTCCGGCTGTGTCATAGGTTTTTGGTCGCCAATTTGTTTGGCCGTATTGATATGTTGAATGTGGTCACCTTGCAGGAGCTCTTCATTCTTGATTGCATGATTTCCCACACAAAGTTGAATTTTGCATTTTGGTTAGCACGTCAGTGGCAGTATAGTGCCAACCATTTTCTTTGTCGCGCTCCTTTAGGATATTTTGTGTCGTTGCTTGCACAACATTTGCGTATTCCTCTTGATGATCCTGAGCCTCTACCTGCCACCCTCTTTACCATTGCTGATTTTGCTGCTATGCGTCTAATATGTGTTGATGCCCAAGGGCAGTACAAACTCACCCGACCGGGCGTACAAGGCCCGAGTTGTTTTCCAAGTGCAGGTCCTTCTTCTTCCACCACTGCCCCTGCTGCCACTTCATCTCTCCTGCCTGAGATTGAGGCTCTTATCCTTGCAGCCACCCGAGGCTTGGAGGATCGACTTGGACAGCGTTTAGATGCCATTGATGATCGCCTCACTGCTTTCGAGCAGGTCCTGCGTCATCTCGCGGATTAAAGAGTTTGCCCCTCTCTTCTCTCTGTGTTTTATTTTGTTTACGTCATTTTTCTTGCTTGTGTTGTCATTTGTTTTCCGTTGTTGTTTTCTGTTCTTTGTTGTTGCGTTCCCTTCTCCTACACAGTGAGGACCCTGTGGTCTTTAAGTATGGGGGGAGAGTAATTGTTGTTGCGTTATTTGTCTAAAATAATAAAAAAAAATGAAAAAAAAAGTGAATGGTTTTCTGCCTCTTTTCAAGTGTTTTAGTTGTTTGTTTATTTTGTTGCATATTGGTTGCCTTGAGCTGATTTGTATAAGGAGGAGGGGCTATGATTTGGTTTGAATGGTTTGTTGGTTGTTGTTCTGTGATAAGGATACACCAATGTTTGATGAATTTGTGAACGATGGATTATGCTTTTGATCATTTTCTTTAAAGCCTATAAATGTGAGTTTTTGAGCCTGGGAGCATGAATCATCTTTATGAAGCTCCCATTTCTATTGTGAGAGTGTCGGATTGTGTTCATTCAATGCTTGCTTTGCCTTGTTGCCTCTGTTTTATCACTTTTGAGTATCAAACATGAAAATGATAAAGGCATTAGGAATTAACCAAGCTTTGGCCTAAAAATTCCCTGCCCTTCAATTGCCCATTAGTGAGCCCGTTGAGCCTTATAATCCTCATGATTTTTTTGCACAGTCACTATACATGAAGCCATAAGCCTTGTTTAGCCTTCTTTTGACCGTGAAAATATGCAAATTCTTTCCTAACTAATTGAGCTGCAATAATGGTAACAGATGCTGGAAAGTGAGGAAGGCAGATTTTATGCGCCTGTTTTTTTTTTAAAAAAAAAAAAAAAAAGAGAGAAAGAAAGCAGAAAGAGAAGCAAAGCTTCGAAAAAAAAAGGGAAAGAGAAAAGAGTAAGAAAAGAAAAGGAACAGCAAGGAGGGATGAAAGAAAGAAAGTGAATAAAAACATCCTTGTGTTTATATGAATTGAGGAACTCCAGCTTTTGAATTGTAAAGGTGTGCAGCTGGGTGCGAGATTTTTATGTTGGAATACTTGCATATTTTCTTTTTGAGCTACTAAATCCAAAAGGTCCTACCTCTAAACCCAAGCCCCGTTACAACCCTTGATAAAGCCCTTTTGATTTATGTTTTGGTTTTAATTGATGATAATTCCAGTGACATATAGGCAAAGCTATGCTGAGAATGACAAATCACGATTTGTGTGAATTTCTATATTCCTTTCTTTGAGAGATTTGGAGTGAATCATGGTGAGGCTGGATCATTGAGCACTTTCTTGACATAAATGAGAAGTTTTGGTGTATTCCTTAGAATAGAACAGGTTTGTGGTTTGTGGTTAGGTTAATCATAATTCCTACTTCGAGCACTTTTCGGATCAAGGCAGCTGGTACCCTTTTTGTTCTTTATTTGTTTTTGTCGGAGTTTGTGTTTCTTTTGTGTGCTTGGATATGCTCGAGGACGAGCATTATCTAAGTATGGGGGGATTTGATCGGGCATATTATACTTGATATTTTGGGGCGATTTGATATGGTTTATTTGTGTTAATTGTTATATAATGATGCTATTTTGGAAGAAGTTGTACCTTGAGGGTTTTTGCAGGGCATTGACACAAAGATGAAGAAAATGGTGTGTTTTTGGTGAAGAAATGAAGCTTGGCACAAGAAGTTGAAATTGAAGGAAGTACAGCCATGCCGTATGGGTATACGGCAGGACGAATGAGCGGATAACTCAAGAACTGGGCCTGAACGTGCGTGAATGGGCTGGAACACGGAAATTACTTAAGCCCAAGGCCTGGACGCGATCTAGAAGAGTTCCCACCGCCTCAAGAGTCCTGTTTTTGTTAACTTCCTTGTTGGAATAGATTAGGATGGATATTTCCTTGTTAATATTATCTTATTTAGGAATTTGATATATAGATTAGGATTTATCATATTTGGGAGAGGATTCAGACTTTAATTCTATAATTCTGCACGCAAGAACGAGAGCAGCGGACGTCTTCCTATCTGGAGCAGATTAGTTCGTTCTCTTCGTTTTATGGTATTCGTTATTTCAATATTTTTGCTATTTAATCTTAATATGAGTTCTAGCTAAATTCTTCTTATTCTGGAAACAACTAACAAAACTCTGCCTTAAATAAACTGTGAGATCTAATCGTGTTCATCGTTCAATTATTTGCATGCATTTGTTATTCTTTGGAATTCGAGTTGTTAATTGTTTCAATATTGCTAGGTAGTTGCAAATACTTAGTGAATTGGAATTAATTAGTAGTCAATTAAACCGGCCATCCGTAATTGTGGTTTAAGTTTAATTAGTGGCGAAACGGTTCTTCAGAACCAGGGAGAATAACAATCTTAAATTAATAGATCCTGCGTCAGAGTCTGTTAAGTTATGAATCGGGTTACTCTAGATTTTAAGGCTATCGGCTCATTAAACCTATAGAGCGTCTCTTACGGTTGTCAGTCGATTAGGGAAATAATTGGTGAAGCGTCTTCCTGATTATCGAAAAATTACGGAGGAATTAGGCTGCGTCAGTAAGCGTCTTCGGTAGCTATAACTGATTTGTATGTGTTAATTGAATTAATCATTGCATCAAGGATCGGTTTAGGTAAGCTAGGGTGGAGTTAATTGGATTCCAGAATACTTCTTCTCATATTTTAAATCCGTTTAATTTAATTGCTCGTGCCTTCATATTTAATTATTAATTTCGTTTGTTTATTTATAATTACAAAATCCCTTTTTGAAAGTTGGTTATACAGATTGAGAGTATAGGGTAATTCTCGCCGGTCCTTTGGGAGACGATCTCGCTCATCGCTGTACTCGTGCAGTAAGGGCATACCGACTGTTGTCGGGAACTTTATTTTTGGTGTAAAACGACGCACCAGCTTTGTATTTGTGTTCTGACATCTCTGAGTGACTCCCAGTTTTGCCAACAATCATTCTAGCTGCAACTGATGCTAGAATTCTATATTCTTCCTAGAAGCAGGACATGAGTGTACTGCTTTTGTAGGGCTCTGCGCAGTTCGCTCTCTTCCAGAGATGGTAGGCCTGTTCTTGGTCAACTTCCACATCTTGTAATCTTATTCCAGAGGTGGGAAGTTGGAATATTCTTCCAAGCAGTTCTGGAGTGATTACCAGTTCAACTCCTCGAACTTCAGTCATGATTCTGTCATCATAACTTTTTGAGTTCAAATAGAACTCAACCACTGGTTTAGGGTAGATCTTCACTGGATAGACTTCTGTGAATCTCTTCAATCCTGTTTGCTCTATCTTCGTGATCAATGAGTTGCACAGTGGAGAGTCTGAGTACTTTTCTCTATATGCGATTTGATCTAGAAACTTATCTCTGTATATATTCCATTGGAATCTTTGCGAAGATTCACCAGTCCTTTTGAAATTGAACTTTCATCGAACAGTTTATGTGCTTCCTTCAGCCATGAAGTTTTGTGAGGTTTGACGAATGATTTGGAGAAAAAGAATAATTTGGTTTTGACTGTATTTGGAACTAGATCTTTTACTTTCGTAACTATTTTTGTAGAACAGTTTGAGAAAATAAAGAAAGAGAAGGGCTTTAATTCTTTACTGAGTTCTGGATCGGTAAAAATGAAATTAGAATTCAGCTATCCTTTTTATAGGAGGAGATGGGGTTCATCCAATGGTTGTGTTGATTCGTATGCCTAAGTTCAACGGTCAGATTAATTCAATCGACCCGTCGATTGGTCTTTTGATTCTATCCATTGGGGATCAATGTGGGGAGAGAGAGAGTTCAATGGTAATATTTGAGTGACACATGTTTTTACCATGCCCACTATTGAAATTTTTGAACTTATCTGTTTCTCTCTTGTTGTTTCTTCTTGGCTTGAAACTGATTATGTCATCAGTTGGCTTTGACTGTAGCTGATGATCTCCATTTTGATCAGTTCCAACTGAGATATGTTCTCATCAGTTCCTTAATTCCTCAACTTCTTGAACTTTTAATTCATCTGTTTCTCAGTTCAGTTGATCCTTCAGTTCTGCTGCTTTCCTTCAGCTGGTTATTGAACTGATGTCTCCTTATTGAGTTGAAGCCAGTTCCTTTCATTTCTCCATCAGTTTGATGATTTTGAAGCATGTATGTTTTGCTTGACTAACAGGATCATCAGTTGAGACCATTTGACCAACTCTGCCTTGCTCCTTTCCTTAGTTTGAGCAAATGAACTGATGATTCAGTTGAGCTGATGAGTTAGGCTGATCAGCTTCTGTTTACTTTCTTTGCACAACTTCTTGCTTCATTTAAAACTGATTGCTTATGTGTCCAACTTATAAGTTTAACGACTTTTTTAGTTATGAACTACTCATTCGGATAAGTTGAAGCCTTTCGGTTCAGTTCCTCTCTTCAGCTGGAATGGTTTCTTGGCCTTTTTCTTCCAGTTGACCGTCTTCATCCTTTGATGCTAGCTCAAGTAGCCCTAATTGTATACATAGCTCCATAAACCTTGCTTCAGGCAATGGTTTGGTGAAGATGTCAACTATCTGCTTCTCTGTGTTGACATATTTGATGCATATGTCCTTCTTCTCGATGTGATCTCTGATGAAGTGATGTCTTATGTCAATGTGCTTAGTTCTTGAATGCAGAACTGGATTCTGAGATATTACAATTGCACTATTGTTGTCACAGAATATAGGTACTTCTTCTGTTTCAACTTTGTAGTCCTTCAACTGTTGCTTCATCCAGAGTATGTGAGCACAGCAGCTTCCCGCAGCTACATATTCTACTTCAGTTGTTGACGTGGCAACTGAGTGCTGCTTCTTGCTAAACCAGGATATCAGTTTGCTTCCAAGAAACTGACATGTTCCACTGGTGCTTTTTCTGTCGATCTTGCATCTACCATAGTCTGAATCTGAATAACCAATTAGACTCAAACTGTCATCTCTGGGATACCATAGTCCAAGATTTATGGTTCCTTTGAGATATTTGATAATCCTCTTTGCTGCTTCAAGGTGGCTTTTCTCTGGGTTGGCTTGAAACCGTGCGCATAGACCGACTGAGTAGGAGATGTCTGGTCGGCTAGCTGTTAGATAAAGTAGCGACCTAATGATTCATCTGTAATATGTTTGGCTAACTGATTCTCCTTCTTCATCAAGAGTTAGCTGAACTGATGTATTCATAGGAATCTTGAGAGTTTTTCCTTTATTAAGTCCAAACTTCTTGACTAGCTCCTTAGTGTACTTGGCCTGGCTGATAAAGATCCCATCTTTCAACTGCTTCACTTGGAGTCCTAGGAAGAATGTCATTTCTCCCATCATGCTTATCTCAAATTCGTTTTGCATCAGTTGAGCGAATTGTGTGCATAAATCTTTACTTTTTGATCTAAAAATTATGTCATCCACATAAATTTGAACCATTAAGATCTCAGTTGATCATTCTATTCGGAATAGAGTTCGATCAATGACTCTCTTTTGAAACCCATTTTTCAGTAAGAATGTTGTGAGAGTTTCATACCATGCTCTAGGAGCTTGTTTCAGTCCACAGAGGGCTTTCTTTAGTTTGAAGACTTGATCCCCAATTTCAAATCCTGGTGGTTGCTCGACATACACGTCCTCCTTGAGCATTCCTTGAAGAAAAGCACTCTTGACATCCATTTGATAGACTGTGAAGTTGAAGTGAGCTGCATAGGCTAGGAATAGTCTGATGGCTTCCAATCTTGCAACTGGTACGAATGTCTCATCAAAGTCGATCCCTTCACTTTGTGAGTATCCTTTGGCTACCAGTCTTGCCTTGTTCCTTGTGATCACACCTTGTTCATCAAGCTTGTTGCGAAAAACCCATTTTGTACCAATGACCTTCTGAGTTTTTGGTCTATCGATAAGAAACCATACGTCATTTCTTGTGAACTGATTCAGTTCTTCTTGCCTGGTCATGATCCAGTCTGAATCTTCTAAGGCTTCTTTGACGTTTGCTGGTTCTGTTTGAGATATGAAGCATGTGAATAATGCATGCTCAGTTGAACTTCTGGTTTGAACTCGACTTCTTGGATCACCAACTACCTTGTCAATTGGATGGCTTCGGAGCCATTTGGGCAAGATAGCTTCAGCTGGGTCTTCAGCTAGTTCTACTGTGGTGACGTCATCAGTCACCCTTTCATTAGTTAGTTCGGCATCTTCATTAGTTCTTCCCTCTATTTCAGTTGTGGGGTTTATGGTCTGAGTACGATTTGTGTCTTCATTGACCAGATTGTTCTCAACTGGTTTAGTACCAGTTTTATCACCTTCTTCTAGTGAAACCTCAAGCCGCTCTGAAACAATGTGATCCACATAGTCTTGCGAGTTCTTAGTTTCACTAGGTAATACTTGAACTGATGTGTCTATTGTTTCTTTGTTCCTGTACTCATTAGCAAATTCATCAAATACCATATGACATGTTATTTTCACAACAAGAGTTCCTTTATTGAACACTCTGTAAGCTTGTGCGTGAGGTAAATTATACCCAAGGAATATTCCCTTATCAGCTTTAGCACTGAAGGCTTTCAGTTGAGTCTTGCCATTGTCGTGGATATAACATTTACAGCTAAATACTTTAAAGTATGAGATAGAAGGCTTACGACCCTTATACAGTTCATACGGTGTTTTGTCATGTATGATGACGATGGCACTTCGATTTTGAGTATGGCAAGCTGTGTTGACTGCTTCAGCCCAGTAACCTTCAGCTATATTGGCATCAGCTATCATTGCTCGAGCTGCTTCTTTAAGTGTCCAGTTTTGCCGTTTAGCTACACTATTTTGTTGTGGAGTCCTTGCAGCTGAGTGTTCATGAGTGACTCCAAGTTGGTTGAGAAAACTGATCATTTGCTGATTCACAAATTCAGTTCCATTGTCAGAGCGACTCCTTTGAATTGATCTTTCTTTTTCAGTTTGTAGCCTTCTGATCAGCGTCGTTAGCTTGTCGTAAGTTTCATCTTTGCTCCTCAAGAATTCCACCCACGTATATCTTGAGAAATCATCAACTACTACAAGAGTGAATCTTTTGCCTTTTGGGTCTATGGTCTGACTGGACCAAACAAATCCATATGTAGCAGTTGGAGGCAATCAATTGTTCCTGGTGGATGACTCCTATTCTTGAAGGATGACTTCACTTGCTTCCCTTTTTGGCATGGTCCACACACACCTATTTTATTATATATCTCCTTGGGAAGCTCCTCAACTAGCTCTTTCTTGGCTAGGTAGTTGATTGTTTTGAAGTTGAGGTGGTTCATTCGTCGATGCCACAGCCAGCTTGCTTCGGTTGATCCCTTTGAAAGAAAGCAAGCTTCTGAATAGCCGGTTGACTAGTCAACAATATGCATGTTGCCTCTCCTTATGCTAGTAAGAAGAATTACTCCAGTTGACTTGTCTCTTATGTTGCAGGAGTTTTTGGTGAAGTCAACTGAATGGCCATTGTCGCACAGCTGGCTGATGTTGAGCAGTTTGTGTTTTAGTCCATCCACATGGGAGACTCCATTTACTACAACTTTTCCCTTGACCACGAACCCTTCTCCAATAGTTCGGCTTTTGGAGTTGTCTCCAAATGTGACAAGTGGACCTTTGACTTCTTCATAACCATCGAGATCTTCTCTATCTCCGGTCATGTGCTTGGAGCACCCGCTATCTAGATACCAGATATCTTTGGTTTTCTTCATAGATAGGATGCTCTTATCCTGCAAAAACAAGGATTAGCATTTAGGGACCTGTTTCATATCGGGTCCTTGTTGATACATCAAGCTTTTTGGAATCCAAACTTGCCAAACTTTTGGCTTTTTATCATTTAGTGATCCAACTGATTTGGATCGCTTGATTAGTTTAGATTTTCTTTCAACTCTTCTATTTTGAGTTAAATCAGTTGAATGGTACCTACGTTTAGAGTTAGTAGGGCAAAACAATTCAACTAAAATGCTATTATTTTGAGACTTTGAGCCTTTCGATCAGGCCAGTGCCTTGTATGTTTCCAGTTTATTGGATTGAACCCTTTTGGTTCATTTCTGGAATCCAGGTACTCGTTATAGTGATGGTAGGGTTCAAACGAGTTTATTTGATCTCTCTTATAGATATTCTGGTTGAACTTCTTCGTAAGATAGGCTTGAGATCTAAACTGGTTTTTCCTTCTAAAATTTTTTATTTTATCATGCTTTGAAGGCATTCTGTGCTGAGCTGGTAGTCCCTGTTGAACTGAACACTTTAAATGAATGGATTAGTTTGAGTGAACTGATGGTCTTGGCTAGAATTTCGGCTTTAGTTGACCTAGTATTTTTGGTTTAGAGAACTGACTGAATTGTCTAGGCTGATTTTGAGGGTTTCTCAATATTCCTTTACCTTTGGTTGGTTCAGCTAGCTGATCATGAGTTGATCTGGTGAATCCTTTTAGGGCTCCTTTAACACTGGGTTGAGCAACTGCATTTCCTTTCTCTAAGGCAGTGAACTTGCTATAGCCTATTCATGTGCTACTGGTTCCAGTTCTCTGATGATTTAATATCTCATCTAGAGTTTGAGATCCCTTTTTGAACTTAAGAGTTACTTTTTCTCTCTCATGGATCTCTTGCTTGAGTTTTTGATTCTCAGCTTCTAGGTCAACAGTTCTTAGTTTCAACTTTTTAAATTCCACTAACTGAGACTCAAGATAATTCATTCTTTCATGATCAATGCTCAATTTTCTAACTCTATTTCTCAGTTCCTCCTTTTCATCTTTCAGTTCAACATGCAAGCAGGATATTAAAGCTAATTGATCTTCTAGCATCATAAGTTTCATATCAAGTTCATTACTAGAGACAGTTGCTTCATTAATATGATAGAAGGAGATTTGAAAATTAGCTGTACTAACCTCTTCATCATTGTCAGCCATGAGGCAAAATAGCGCTTCATCATCTGAGCTGTAGCCGTCAGAATCAATTCCAGATGGATAGTCTGAATCGTCTAGCACGGCATTCTCGTAGTTTGCAACCATTGCTTTCCTTTTGAAGAAGCTCCTCCTCACTTTGGCTTTCTTGTCTTTAGGGAGTTCTGGACATTCATATCTGTAATGTCCTTATTTGTGGCAGTGAAAACATTCTCCTAGATTTCGATTGCCACCCCTGAACGGTTCAGCTGATCGTTCAGCTGGTTGATGAGTTCTCTCATCTTTTGGGATTTCATCAGTTTGAGGTAGAACTGATTGTTTATCCCGAACTCTCTTCAACTTTTCGAACAACCTGGTAACTGATTGAATTTGATCATTGATGTCTTCAGTCAAGTTTTCCTTCTTTTCAGTTGTTTCTCTTTTTCATTCGGATGAAGATCCGCCTTGATTTTCTCTGGCTGGTGAGCTCCTGGGCCGGAAGTTGTTCCTTCCTCGAGTGTCTCTAAACCGGTTCCTTTCACCATAAAAGGCTGCATCTTGAGCTGACGATGTTGATGCTTCCTTCTTCCGGTTCAGGCTGTACTCATGAGCTTTGAGAGAGCCAAACAATTCTCTGGGAGTGATGCTATTTAGATTTCTTGATTCTTTTGTAGCTATCACTTTCATGTCCCATTCTTCAGTGAGATTATCCAAAACTTTGGAATTCATCTCAGAATTAGGATAACTTCTCCCGAGGTTGGTCATCTCATTGATGATGCCTAGAAATCTGGTTTCAATGCTTGAGATGGACTCTTCTGGCTGCATTTTGAAGGATTCATATCTGTCGACTGCTAGCTGGAGCTTGTTTCCTTTGATGGCTTCAGATTCCTGGCGTAGATCAGCTAGTAAATCTCATATCTCCTTGGCAGTTGTTCAGTTCTTTGTGTCCTTCATTCTGTCCTCATCTAGAGTTTGAAATAGTGCAGCTTGAGCAACGAACTCTAGATTCTTCAACTTCTTCTCTTCACTGATGAGAAGATTAGTTGGCTTTGGGATCCTTGCTAGTTGATTGATATCAACTATGTGAGCATCATTGTCCATCATGATGATCATTAGACCATCTTCAATAACTTTCCACATATTCTCATGGATCGAGCAGAGATGCGCCTTCATTCGTTTGCTTCAATTATCATAATTCTCAACTGAAAACAAAGGTAGCATATGGCTTCCCATAGCTTGAAATGTTAGCACAGATAAGTAGATCTGATTCAGTTGATCTGCAGAAATGGCTGATCCTTAGAATTAACCGCTCTGATACCACTTGTTGGTCCCGGACGAGTCGATATCAGTTTAGAGAGGGGGTCAATAAACTGATTAAAACTTTTGTTTCAATTGAGGAATAATAAGGGCCCTTGACTCGCTTAGAAACTTATCTATGCACAATTCGAATAAGTACTTTGGACAGCTTGAGTGCAGATTGTGTGAGCTTGTGTACAGTTCAAAGATATGCAATTAATCAAAACAGTACAGCACACAAATGATTTATAGAGGTTCGAAGTCTCAAACTCCTACGTCCTCTCTTCCTTCCGCAGAAGGGCCACTTCACTATATAACTTGAGTTTCTTTACAAATTACACAATGAAGGATAGTTGGCTGAACCTGGTCACTGCTCGCTACCTCAGCGGGTTGACGGCTTACACTTGAAGTCCTAACTTCTTGCTAGGAAGGTAGGTGCTATTGACATCTTTACAGGGTTTTAGATCTCTTTCGATCTTCAAGAGGTTAGTCTTGAATAGGGGGTATCAACTGATGTGCTTCTTTAATTGAGATGGATAGTTGATCGTTGTATTGCTGAAATTGAGAAGGCTGCCCTGGCTGGTTTATCAACAACTGGGGGAATGTTTTTTACTCTTTGAATTCTTCTTCTCAGTTGGACTCTCACAGTTTTTAGCAAATGTTGAACTTGAGCTATGTGGGAGGAAGAAAGAAAGCTCTGCTTGAATGAAGGCTTCAAGAATAAGTATTACGAAAAGTCTGGGAGGTAAGAGTGTTTAAAACTTTGATTCACTCGTCTTTTATAGAGGAGTAATTTTATGACCGTTGAGTTCCATTGATCGGTGACTATGTTGGTTCATCAATGGCAGATGGTCTTTATTGATCGCTGGACCTTTTGATTGAAGTAGCTGTTGCTTTGCCAATCGATCTCCATTGGATATTTAATTCCAGGATCTCCATTGAATCATTTATTCCAAGATTTGCTGGCAGTTCTGAGCTTCAATTTTAGCAACTTTGAGTTCCAGTTGGCAGTTCTGAACTTGTCTGTTCAGTTCGGCCATTACTCCAGCTGGCAGTTCTAAGCTTGTATGCTCAGTTTGGCTATTGCTCCAGTTGGCAGTTCTGAGCTTGTCAGCTTAGTTTGGCTATTGCTTCAGTTGACAGTTCTGAGCTTGTCAGCTCTGTTTGGCTATTATTTCAGTTGGCAATTCTGAGCTTCTTTCTCCAGTTCGGCTAATCATTCTCAAGCTCTCTTATCAGCTTGACTGATCATAAGCTGGCTGACTTCAGTTCTGGCCTTTAGCTGATTTCTCTGTTCACTTCAGTTTGGCCATCAGTTGGATACTTCCAGTCTTTTAGTTTAAACTGATCTCGTATCAGTTTCTTCAGTCTAGTCGATTCTTTTCTTCCTCAGCTTAGCTGACTTAGCTGTCATTTTGTTTCGACTTGTTTGTCTCTTCGAATCCTCAGTTGAATTGAGTTCTGACTGGTTGGTGTATCTTCCTAGCTGGTAGACCATACTCCAGTTTTGTTGACTTCAGCTTTGATTGAGTTCCTCTTTGATACTCTAGATTGGTCAGCTCAAATCTACAGCTTGAATTTTAGTCAGTTTCTCATACATAGTTTTGACATCTCATCATAACCTTATCTAGAGGTTCCTTGATAGTTTTTCCTAACAATGTGTAAGTCATACAGTAATAATCTCTTGTGCTGGGAACTAATTCCCAGATATAGACACTCAGAACTCCTTTTATCAAACTCGGAATGCATTAGGTGAGTAGTAGCTTTGTAAACTAAACAACCAAAAGGAAATAGTTGCTTGAAATTAGGTAAGTGACCAAAAAGTACCTGATATGGACAATCCCAATTCAGTATAGCAGTAGGAAGTCTGTTAATCAGCCATGTGGCATGTTGAATAGAGAAATTCCAAAATCTGGTAGGGAGCTGACTCTGGAACATGAGCGCTCAAGCAACCTGAAGAAGATGCTTATGCTTTCTTTCAACCACACCATTCTTCTATGGTGTGTATGGGCAAGACCTCTGATGTTGGATGCCATGTTCAAGAAGCAAAGTCTGCATCTGAAGATTAGTAAATTCACTACCATTATCAGATCGAATGGTTTGAATAGAAGTGTGAAATCTTGTCTTAACCATCTGAATAAAGCTTTTAACAATACACCAAACCTGAGACTTGGTTTTGAAGAGAAAAGTCCAAGTACTTCTGGAATAATCCTCCACAATGGTCAAGAAGTATGGAGTATGAGACATATTCTCATCTTTACAGGGGCCCCAAACATCCATATGGATGAGGGCAAATAGGCAAGAACTCCTTCTATGCAGAACAGGAAAAGGATCCCTCTAATGTTTTGCTTCAAAACAAATCTTCCAATTCTGCAATTCATTCAAATCTTCAGTTCTGAACCTTTTATGAGATAAATGAAGATGCTTCATAGTTGTTACTGAAGGGTGTCCCAATCTTTGGTGAAGATCCTTTAGATCTATAGGACTAAGAGCTACATTATGAACAGCATGCACATAATGAGCTTCTGGTGGAAAGATATATAAAGATCCTCTGAGGCTATAGATTCCAAGAGTTTGGGTGTCCTTTTTCCTCTGTATAAGGCAACGAGAAGCTAGAAACTCAACCTTGCCATTAATGTCTTTAGTTAATTGTCCCACAGAGAGCAAATTGTGTGTGAAGGCAGGAGCAAACAACACATTTTTCAAAGTGATTTTCTTCTTCAATATAGCATCTCCTGTGAGGAAAACCCAAACTACACTGCCATCTGGTAAATATATTTGTATGGGATGTTTCAGCCTCTTCAAATTAGTCATCAATCTTATTGTACTACACATATGGCTACTGGCTCTAGAATCAACAATCCATTCATTTCTTTTAATCCCTATGTTAACTCCAAAAGCATAATGCCCAGTGTAGTTGACAACATCTGTACCCAAATCTATTTCTGCTAAGTTAGTTGAGCTAGCATTAGGTTCTATGCTCGCACCTTGCTTGAAATAAGCTGCCATGTGTTTTGCAATTTCTGCTTTGTACCAATTTTGTCACATCTGGAAAGCTTTCTGCCTCTCTGTCAGCTTTATAACTAGGCTGAGAGGGACTCTGATCAGATGAAGCTTCCAAAGATGTATCCAAAGCATAGTGGGCAGCTCTGTCTGAATTCTTAGCAGCCTTAAACTTCTTGTACCACTCCGGTACTCATACCAACTCAAAGCAGTATGCCTTAAGGTGTCATATACCACCACAATGCTCACATTTGAGCTTAGCTTTTTCTTCTCTGGTAAGTCGTTTCTTATAGAAATCATTCCTACACCTACCTTTCTGATTAGAATACATAGCATTGTGTTCTGCAGGTTCAGCAAAGAGTGTGGAAATATTCAACTGCTCCTCAACCTGCAAAACCATGATGTATGCCTGACTTATAGATGGAAGAGGACTAAGTATAAGGATCTGTTGCCTTATTGCTTCAAAGCAATCGTTTAACCCCATAAGAAATCCCATCATGTGCTCTTCCTCAAGATCCTTGACAGCATCTTCCATAGCTTCACAAGTGCAAGTGCAAGAACAAAGATAATTCATCCCACATGTTTGACAAATTAGTGAAATATATCATCACAGATTGGTTATTCTGTGAATATGTAGCAATATCTCGCCTAAGTTTGTATACACGTGGTCTGTTCTTCTTACCAAATCTCTTATGAAGTTCCTCCCATAAACCTCTAGAAGTTTCAATGTTTTGAAAACCCCTAGACACCTCTTTAATCATAAAGTTGTTGATCCAGTTGAAAACTAGGTAATCAACTTTTAACCATTGAATGTAGTCCATCGATCCAATCATAGGTTTTCTTAATATACCCTCAACAATGCTAAGCTTGTTCCTAGAAACTAACTCTCTTTTAACAGATCTAACCCAATTGTGAAAATTAGTTCCATCGAATAAATCTGTAGTAAGTATCATTCCAAGATTCTCATTTGGATTTATATAGAGAATGTCATTGGCGAGTGTGGCTAACCTCATTTTTAGGATATCCAATCTGTAGAGCTTCCTAATTTCCACCGTGAGTTGCAGTACTATGTTGTGGTGAAGAATGATTGTCAGCATGAGAATTATGTGAATTCTCATGTTGATCCTCCTTCGTGCCGCTCGAACCAGCTTGCATTGTTGGATTTCCATGATTATGAAACCCTAATTCCTCATCTCTAGCGTTGCGCTATGAAAAACTTTGGTTCTTCTTTGTCATTTCGTCGAACACAATCCATCAATCGGTGTATTTTCAGGAAATCAATGTTTATATGAAGGAATCAAGATCTAGACCGGCTCTAGATACCATGTTCGAAATACGAAAGTTGCAGAGAAAATATTTGCAATCTGAAGTAAGTAAAATTTTTATTATACATCAACTAACTACTTATCAGTTAGTTCAGGTATTTATACAAACACATAGCGTGCGAACTAAGCTATGATGATCTACGGCTATTACAAGCAATGAAAGATCGAATGACTCCTATTTATTGAGCTGTGGTCCACAATCAGATAAAGGGAAAGCTTGACACGTGGACGTCTTTACATTGTTTCTCCTTTAACCCACGAGCAAGCTGCTGAAGTGATGGCCTCTCCACTGCATGTCCATGCATACAAAATTCACTTAAGAAATGTGTGCATGCATGAACTCAAAATTATTGTGGTGTTTGTGATCTCAGAAACTCAACAATAATGCATCTCGAAAACTTTGGTAAATCTAGCACCGAGCCTCGTCTCAAGGCAATTGAATGGCAAGGAATGATTCAGTACATCTGGGATCATGGATTACACGTTGTGAGTTGATTGGATAATGTGAAATTGATTAAACTTGCTCCGACAGTGAAGAGAAAGAAAACACACAAAGATCGGATTTCTCAATAAGTTATAGAAAAGAGCAATTGAATAAGAGTTTTTTTTTAAGGGATGGAAGACGAATTGTTTTCAATTTGAATCTTTTTTGTAAGAACCGATTCATGTTGTAAGCACCGTTTCGTGAGTGATGAAATTAGGTTTTGGTAATTATTTTTTTTAGAAATGTATTTTTGTTTTATATAAAACACCGATTGAGTAATCAATTATTAGGTTTTGTTTTTTTTTTCAAGAAGATATTTTTCATTTATGTAAAGCACCGGTTGAGTAGTCAATTATAAGCCTTTTGGTTGTGCCTAATATTTTTATTCTTTTTAGAAAAGTAACAACTTCTTTTGAAAACTAACGGTTCCCGCATCCTATGGAAATAATGATTTTTAAATACACTTAAAAAATTAACTTAATTAATTGTATTTTTTTTAAAAATTTAATTAGAAATTGTCTAAATTATCCCTACTATTTTGTTTTTATATAGTATATAGATTGGAGTTTAATTCATAAATTGCCTACACATATTCACTTTCCTCACACACCTGTATATAAATGCAATTACTTGATATAGAAATATAAATAACATATTATTGTTCTACTTTGTAGGTTCAAATATCCAAATCAATAATATTCATAGTAAATCGAGATATGAATTTTCCTTGTTCATCAATTGCAACATTTTTTTTAAAAAAATTATAATCTCAACTATAGATTGAAAAATTCAATTATCCCTAATCTCGACCGGCAACGAGCAAATGTAAACCTATAAAGTACAAGTCTAACTTGAATAACTTTATTAAAGATAGGATTAAGAATCAACATTCATATTATTATTACTATTTTAAATCTACCATATATACCTCATTTTCTAACTATACCTTCCTTCAGAATCATGCCACAAAGTTATTCACATACTCGTGGAATGCTAAATCACAGAACTATTTTACATTTTAATATTCTCCATATTCTAGGTCTAAATTTTTTCAAAATTTAACTGTCACATTCAATTGTTATCAGAAGTATGAAATATGCTTACTAAGTGTACAATAACAATTCCATTTTTTATTTTCTAACCATTGAAACACTTTCTTATACATAAGTAAATCATAATTTGATAGCTAACACACGTAAGGTACAAAAGTAAAGTGCCATGATCACTCACATCTAATAACTTTTAGCATTAGTAACAAAACAATCCTTTAAATGCGAAGATTCATATAAGAAGATAAGTCTATCAAATTACATCACACAAAATGATATAAAATTTAAAACATTCAAATCACGATTTACAAAATGCACATTGCATGCATAATATGTCACTAGAGTAAGGTTACTCTTCGTAAGTTCTGAGTTTGTATACATGCACAGTCTACAGAATCATAACTACGCTCTGATACCACTCTGTAACACCCACCCTAATAAAATAAATGTAAAATATAAAATAATGTAAAAATGTGGGTGAGGTGTCTCTTTTAAAAATAGAAATATGTATTATCTATTAAAAAGCGTTAACGTTAAAAATTTAGGCTAACATGTGATGCATTTAAAGTGATCGATAATTATAAAAGTATAATTTACTAAAGAGTGTAAAGAAATCATTGCTCTCTTGTAGAAACAATTCTAAGAATATGTAGATAAATTTGAAATCAAATCTATGGCATCTAAGAAGCAAAATATAATAAAATAAGGCACTGCCCTCCTCACAGCTCTACACAATCATGCATCGACGCACCACACGTTATCACTTTCACCTACAATGCATGAATTACATGACCTAAAGCTCAGTAAGCAGGAATCATGCTCATGCATGTACACTGACACTCACAATCCATATGCAATATACAACACCACCACAAATGTGAAATGCTCGTGAATAAAACCTCTTCATCAATCTCAAAAGCATTTTCATCATATAGGAACTTGGCTCCCTTCACCAGAAACCAACATGAGTCATGAGCTCAAAATATAATCAATATCAATTGGTCAGTATGTGATTAGTGCACTCATGTGGCTCATCCTTCCTGGACTCCAAGGGACACACCCCCTGTATGTTCCCTTTGATCCCATATGAAAGTCATCCCACATCAGCCACTCATCACCTCAAAGGTGTAGTCGAAGTGGACCATTCTCCTTGGACCCCAAGGGACACGCCCCCTGCCTGTTCCCTTTGATCCCGCATGGAAGTCATCCCACTCGAGGCACAAATATACAACACATCACAGTACGAGCTGGTGATGACCAATCCCAAACAAAACATTTTCTCTCTCTGAAAATCATTTCATGCATGCAACCTCGATAATATATACATGATGTGCATGCATATGCTTGTGCTCATGTACAAGATATTCAATGCAACATAATACAATATCACAGGTATATCACATCACACATTAATCATACAATATAACACAATAATGAAATAATAACTAATAAATAATAAACACATATAGTCAAATAATACTATGTTCATGCATTGTAGTTGCAGATTGATTTCTACTTACCTCGATCAGGTCTGAAACTTATAATATCCGAAGTCAGAGAAGACCGTGCACTATCTCAATAAGATCATTCTATTTCAGAACATATTACAAATTAATATACAAAATATTAAGCAAAAATGTATATTTGTAACTATTGTCACGTAGCACATCTTTCTTTCAAATTATTATCTAACCATTTTCTAGTTCAATACATATTCTTTGTTCGGTGAAGATATATATACATCAATAATATTGTGCATTTATAAATTTAATTTACTTACCCAACATTCTAAAACATGTATTCCATTCAAAGTTCATTAGCAAATAAATGGTAAATATGATTATTTTTCACCGTTCATTACTATATTATTATTATCAGTACCAATAATAATTAATTTCATAAAAGGAAATATAATTTTCTTCCTTAAGGTAGTCCATACTTATAGGTTGATCATAAATTCCTATTTATTTACAGTCACAACTACTTGTTCACTTCACACAAATAGTTTGAACCTTACACTTTGAAACACACTTCCACACACATGCACAAACATATAAAAACTTATATCTTGTAAAGAAATCATTTTAATTGATCATTTTTCTTAAATTTCGTTTTCTTTTAGAATAACAAAGATTTAGTAACTAATATAACAATAGCATGAACGGAAAATGTGTACTCACTATTCTAACAAATGCGTAGAGAATAATAAAACCACAAATAATAATTATAATGGTATGATTCATGATTTCTCATGCTTTACTCCAATAAAAAATGAGAACTTGTGATTCAATTACATAAGCAATATTATAATTTCCTTCAAATATCTAATTATTGACAGAAAATCTAATAGTTTTGTACTTGAAATAAATTTAAGAACTAACCTTGTATTTTTTCCTTCTTTAATTTATCAAACACGTCACTGTCTTCCCTATTTCTTAGCTATCTTAAGTAAAATTGAGAGAATAGATCAGTTGCCACCGCCTCACTCCCTCTTCATTTTATTTCTTTCTCTAACTTTTTTTTAATATAAAACGTAGATGTGTTAATCTCTCTCACTTTTTTATTAATTTCAAATTGTGCAGCCATCCGCCACATTTCTCCTTCGTGGCGTTCTATTACATTCTTATATATCTAAACACACAACCACACCCACATTATTGGTTTCAAATTATTTGTTTAATATGTGGCTTATAGTTACCATCATCTAACTCCTTGTATCATAATGGGATACACTAAGCATTCTCACTTCCTTCCACGTGCATGAAGGAGAATGCTTGATTGCCATATTGACTATTTTTACTTTTATTCTTATCCCTCTCTCTTTTTTTTCCATTTTTTTATTACACTTTGTAGGGCCAAAATTAATAAATTATATTCTCTAATTTAAATTAATACGTGCAAATAAAATATTTCCTTACAAATTATCGTGATTAATATTTGGGACTGTATCAACTATCTTTGCACCAAAACTCTATAGTTATATCATAATATAATTAGTAATTATAGTAAAATGTGATAAAATTATATAAATAGCACTCATTTATATAACATCGCATAATCGTGAAAATAAATAACATATAAATAACTTAAAACTATTAATAATACTATTTCCAAAAAGTAGTATCGAGCTCGGATATTACAGAGGGGCTGATGATAGAGTGCTCTTCTAGGCCACAGAAGAAGGCGACCAAGCATCACATGAAGACCTGCCCTCGCAAGAGTCGCCCTTATGACATAATTCAGATATTAGATTCCGGTTGAGCTAATGAGCCGACAATGTGGTTCGAACAACAGAGGCCACAAAATTGAGATTTTCTTGCAGTTATTTTCAGCTCTGTGTTTCGAGATGTGGCCGAAATGAATGAAATTAGCTTGGTCTTCTTCATCGATCTGGGTTTATGAAGAAGTTGAATGTTTGGAAATATGTTTCGTCGTTAATTCTCAATTGTGGCTTGTGATTAAGATTGATGTATATTAATTAATCATCTTTGATAAAGTTTAGAAATTAAATTTTTATTTCTTGAAAATTTGAAGAATTGTTTCTGTAGATAGATTGAAGAATTGAGTTTTTAATTTTTATTATTTATAATGTTGAGTTTGTCCTTTCATTGCAGCCACAAGTCTGCTGAAGAATACTGAAGCAATGATGATTTTTGGGCCACAAAGATCCCCTTTCCCTCTTTTTCACGAATTTCAGTGCGTATATGGAGATTTGTGTTGTTTTGAGTAATTCTTAGATCTATTTCTAGGTTTTGAGTTTGTAGTTGAGTTGTTGTCACAGGTGCGTTGGGAGATGTCATTGTTGGTCTTGCAAGGTGGAAGATCGATCAAGATCTTGTTGAAGATTTTTAATGATACTTTTATTTGTAATTATTGTTACTTTCTTTTGTAATTAGTGATACTTTATTTTGTAATCAATAATATTTTTCTCTATGATAATGAATAAATTTTTTACTCAAGAATGAGATTTTATTGATTTCATAGACCCGATTCTCAATTTGAGATTATGTTCAAACCGACACTTTTCTTTCTAATTATTGATACTTTCTTTTGTAATTAGTGATACTTTTTTCATAGTAATGAGACTCCACTTCATAGGTGATGATACTTCACCGTGATACTTTTTTCCATAGTAATGAGATTCCACTTCATAGGTGATGATACTTCACCCCATAAATAATGATACTTATATGTGAGTTAATGATACTTCACCCATAAATAATGATACTTGAGTTAATGATACTCCACTTATAGTTAATAACATTTATCTATTCTGGATTTGATAATTAATGTTTAATCATCAATAATATAATATTATACTCCACTTCCGAGTTAATGATACTTCCGAGATAATGATACTTCATCTCGTAATTAATGATACTTCACAGACAGTTAAGGATACTCACCAGATATATATCTAATGATACTTCACTTAATAGTTAATGATAGTTCGCCAAATTTATATCTAATAATATTTCGCTTCATAATTAATGATATTTCACTTCACAGTTAGTGATACTTCACACATAGTGATACTTTACTTTATACATAGTGATACTTTACTTTAGACCTAGTGAAACTCCAATGGGCTTGGGGGCGAGTTTGGATTTTATTTGACCCGCCCAAGGATGAAAATATCGCGAAATATCGCGGATATATCGCGGATATTGACATTGCGATACGGATATTGGGAGGAATATCTTTTTTCCCGAGTATCGACGAGAAATCGCAATATATCGCAAGATATCGTAAAATATCACAATATATCGCGATTTTTTTAATATTTCTATAATATATTTTAATTTTTATTTAATATTATATATTTTTGTGATTTTTTTAAGTATTCAATGTAATTTTTTGAGTTGCAATATTCTTTGCTTTATAAAGACATTCACTTTGCAAAAAAATATAAGAGAAAGAAGACCGGAAAATCAACGGATGTCTTAGAAAGAAAAGTGAGATTCATCCAATAGAATCAAGGATCATAAGTATATATATGGTTTGCTAAAGGATGTGGTGCTGGAGGTTGGTTCTAAGGATAATGGTTCCGCTTTTGTGAAAACAGGAAAAAAACTCATGAGTAAGTATGATCTGTATTGGACATCATGTGCTGCTCACTGTATCGACTTAATATTTGAAGATATTAGAAAAAAAGAGACTGTTGCAGAGGTAATTGCAAAGGCTAGACAATTAACCAATTACATTTATAACCATGGTTGACTACTTGCACTCATGCGGGAGATGTGTCAAGGAGATTTTGTACGCCCAGGAGCTACACGTTTTGCAACAAATTATAAGGTTGCAGAGCAAGAATATCTATATCTGGTAGATATAATAGCTGATGAAAATAATGAAGAAGGAAATTCACTTTTTCAATGGGTTCGCGCTGCACACTTAGATGATAATGAGGGAAATCATGACCCAAAAATAGCTGCTATGGCTCGTTATTATGGCATTGATGTGAATCAAGTATTACAGAAAGAAGTGGATAATACTTCTCATGATTCAAAAACAGATAGCTCAACAGAGGATGGAGGAAATAGTGATGGAGGAAATGATGGAAGTGGTGGAAATGATGATGGTGGTGGAAATGGTGGGAACAATCAAGACGATTATGATTCAAGTCATACGTTATTGAGTCCATTCAGTTGTGAGGCCAACTTCACTCATGCAACACGAGATATAGACCACGGAAGTAGAACTGGAGGTTCTGGAATAGGTGCATTAGGAAAGGAATACATAAGGAGACATGCATTGACTCAAGAAGAAAGTCCAAGGACTCATATTGAAGAACTTTATGCCAATCTTGATTCTATGAGTATGGGTGGCACTGATCATAGTGATATGTTCCAAGATTCATATGCTTCTTACACATATGGGAGTTCACAAATTGATTGGACTACTCAAAATGTGTATCAACAAAATAATTTGGTCATTGGACATTATCCAATTCATGGTGAAGTTGTTGGAATAAATCAAAAAATATATCAAGCGCATGTGCATAATTATATCCATAATTACTCGAACATGATAAGTCGGTACCAATATTGTTTAGAACAAGATGACATTCCATCTACTATATTTAAACCTCATAGATCCTCATTTTTGCATTTTTGTACTTTATAATGTTTATTTAGTCATTTTATGTTGTATTATGCATTATTTTGTCAAATGTATTATCTCAGATGGTATTTATAAAATGTATTATTAATATATTTGCTTTCAAAATACAATTCTATCAAAAAAATTAGTGGAATATGTGCATAATAATATGTCATAATAGTTCTTAAAATTTCATGCTAAATTTCCAAGATTTTAATATGATTTCCGTCATTTTTTTCAATTTTGTGCGATATCGATATGCGATATCGATATATCCATCGATCAATGCACCTCTTATGTACAAGAGTATTTGTGTTTTTTTAAAGGAAAACACTCCCATCGAATGAAGCAACGCATATATCTGTGTTGAAGTAGCTGCAAAATTCCCATTCCGTTCTCTCTCAAAAACACGCAAAGCCATCACAGCATGGACCTCCGAGAATCCATCCTCAATCAAACCGATATTTCAGTTTCGCTGGCGAAGCGCGTAATCTCCGCCCACGGCAAAGACAGCAACCTCGTATTGTCGCCGTTGTCGATACACGTGGTATTGAGCTTGATTGCGACCGGGTCTGGCGGCCCGACCCGGAATCAGCTCCTGTGCTTTCTGAAGTCGAAATCTAGTGAAGAACTCGACTCGCTCTCATCGCAGATCGTGACGGTGGTGTTCGCCGACGGCGGTCCTCTTGGTGGACCCCTTTTGTCCTTTGCCAACGGCGTTTGGGTTGACCGCAGCGTTAGCTTGAAGCCCGCTTTCAAACAAATTGTTGAGAACACTTACAGGGCTGCTTCGACTCATGTCGATTTTCAGAACCAGGTTAGTTCCATTGCGTTTCTGGGCTTCTCTAATTAGACAGGGTTATGCTTAATGATGACCGAATTTGGGGTTCTCTTTGGTTTATGCCAAAAAATGGTTCATTATATTTTCAATTTTATTTCTAGGAGTGATGCAAACGTTTTGGTGCTTCAGAATGACAGAAGAAGTCAAAAAGAAAATTGAAGTTCGATTGCATATCAGGTCGTTTTTGGAAGGAAAAAAATAAAACTTATGTAGCTGTTAGGTTTTGAGCAAGACTACGTTATTTGAGAGCATAAAAAGAATTTCTTAAATCTAATTCTAAAGTTGGAATGTATTGATTTTTCATTCTTGTATCTTTATTGTAGCAACTAGCATCTACTATAATTTTTTGTTTAATTCTTTAATCAAGTCTTGAATCGATGTAAGCTGAACCTTTGTTCTTTTTTGTATCCTTTTTGTTTCCATATGATGTATCTGTTGGTGGGGGATAAGGAGTTTGGGTTAAATAGATTAAATTTCATAATTGCTATGTTTTTTCAATATATTGGCATATTTATTTTCATTAATTGTTTCATTTTTATCTTGATTGTTTCTGAAGGCTGTTGAGGTAACAAAAGAAGTGAATGTGTGGGCTGACAAGGAAACAAATGGCCTAATCAAAGAAATACTCCCGTCTAATTGTGTTGATACTTCTACTAGGCTTATCTTGGCAAATGCAGTATATTTCAAAGGCGCCTGGAATGAAAAATTCGATGCATCTGAGACAAAAGAGCATGATTTTTTCCTCTTGAATGGAAGCTCAGTTCAAGCACCCTTCATGACTAGCAAGAAGAAGCAATTTGTCTGTGCTTTTGATGGGTTTAAAGTTTTGGGGCTGTCATACAAACGAGGTGATGATAAGCGCAATTTCTCAATGTATATCTTTCTTCCTGAAGCTAAAGATGGTCTGCCAGCTTTGATAGAGAAAGTCAGCTCGGGATCTAGTTTCATTGAACGCCATCTACCACACGAACAAGTGAAAGTTGGGGATTTCCGAATTCCCAAGTTCAAAATAGGTTTTGGTTTTGAGGCTTCGCAAGTTCTCAAGGGGCTGGGGTTGGTGCTTCCTTTTTCTGGTGGCGGTCTCACTGAGATGGTAGACTCCACTGCTGGCCAGGAGCTCTATGTTTCGAATATATTCCACAAGTCGTTTATCGAGGTGAATGAGGAAGGCACAGAAGCTGCAGCGGCTACTGCAGGTGTAGTTAGACTTAGGGCTTTACTGATAGAGGATAAGCTGGATTTCGTGGCTGATCATCCATTTCTGTTTGTTTTAAGAGAAGATACGACGGGAGTGGTGCTCTTCATCGGCCAACTACTTAATCCCCTTGCCGATTGATGTAAATATGTGTCCTCACTCTTCCAACTCAACTTTATGTCCTCATAAATAATGCAGCGTGCATGTCATGTTTCATTTCACCAATACATGTCATTGCTATTGTTATGAAGTCATGAAATACATGGGCATAACATGAGATGTAAAAGGAAAAATGGGACTGTGAATAGAATCATCTTTTCAAAGTATGAATGTGTGTGTGTGTATAATCGACATTTACATGGAAAACATCTACAAACTCAATCGGCCCTGTAGTAAGATGGGCCACACTAACACAAATATAATGCCCGTTGAGCTAAACATCGGCCTAGTAAATGTCATTTACTCCGGAACACAAATTAAAACATAACATGTATTCATTTTGGCTGCAATGCATAAAGCAACTTCAGTTCAATGAGCAACACGATTTAGCAGACTATTTGACGATGGTGAGCTCTGATCACTCTGCCATGAATCCGCCACAGAAACGGGAGAAAAATCTGCCACTGTATCCATTGAATTCGTGCTACTAGACAAGCCGATGCTGTCGTACCCCTGCTTTTTCACCATCACGTTCAAAAGCTTCTCCCTGCTCATCTCCGAATCATTAGTCCATTTACTCAGGCTTATCTGTTCCAACTCGATCGCAACTTCCATCATCGAAGGTCTCATGTCCCTGTGGAAGGCAAGGCATCTGAAAGCCAACTCAGCCACCTTGTGCAGGGATGAATAAGCCCAGGCATCAAGACTAGGTTCGAGAAACGGATCGATGATCTTATCCAAACACCCTCTTCCGATCCTGTCCACAGCCAGAGCGGCCAAATTCACCTCATTCTGAGGGCGCCCGAAGTCCACCACTCTCAACGCTGTTATGATCTCGATCAGCACCACTCCAAAGCTGTAGACATCACTCTTGTCTGAGAGATGGAAATGCTGATGGTATTGTGGATCAAGGTACCCAGGGGTACCTTGAGGCGCAGTCGAGATGTGGGACGACTCCACCATCCCAAGTCTCGACAGCCCAAAATCCGCGACTTTAGACTTGTAGTCGTGATCCAAGAGTATGTTGCTGGATTTTATATCCCTGTGGTATATCGGAGGGTGCATGGCATTGTGTAGATACGAGATAGCTTGAGCTGTTTCAGAAGCAATGGTTAGGCGAACGGCCCAAGGCAGGGGTCCGTTGCCTTTCTCTCTCTGCAGGTGTTGAGAGAGAGTTCCATTAGCCATGAACTCGTATACAAGAATCTGTTCCTCATCCTCGATCGAGCAACCTAAGAGTCGGACCAGGTTTGGGTGGCTCACTGAGGAAAGAAGTTTGATCTCATTGATGACCTGCTCGATGCTTTCTGCATCTGTGTGCCTGATTCTCTTGATAGCCACCCAGTCGTCGTTGTTCAGTTTGCCTGAGTAGACAGTGCCGTAAGCGCCATTTCCGAGCCGTCTTTTTTCCGAGAAGAAGTCTGTGGCTTTCTCCATTTCCTTGTAGTGGTACATCGGAATAGTTATTCCTGTTGTTTCGAACAATTTCCGGCTTCTCCTACTTCTGCTTCTCAGTTTCGATCTTTTCCGAAAGAAGCAGAATACCAGACCTAAACTCACCATTATTGAAGCACCTGCTGCAACACCTGAGAAGCAGAGAGGCCCTCTGTTAGTTCAGCTTTCCACATTCCATTTTACTTGTTTATAAATGTAAAAATAAATGGTTATGATGTTAATTAAATTTACAAGTTACATCACGATGAGAAAAGATATCAAGTGATCGATTACCTCCAACTAGAACGCCAACTCTGGTCGTTCCTCCACATTTGCCAGACAAGTAATTTGACGGATTGCATGCTACTGATTCTGTTGTGCAGCATATGATTAGTATCATTTTAAAAGTCCAAATAATGAAGCTCTGTCAAAACTAAGTACATGTATAAATAAACACCTCGTAATGGAGATAATGTAATCCATGAAATTAATCTCAGCATTGAGAAAGGAATTTATATATTTATATAGAAATAGAAAACGTTAAATGAGGAAGGTTACCATTAGATATATTTATTCCTAGCGAAGGTGTGACACCATGAATTTCCCAAACTCAATCTTTAATCTCTAGAAGCATATGTAGCTTCATAAATTTTTTGGCCTTTTCATCATCATTCAACATATATAGACAAATTTTTATGCAATTAAAGTGGGATAATTGCATCTTTAACTATGCCCTGAAATAAATTCCAACTGAAACGAGGATTCATATTCCTAAGGGTTAATGGCGAAAACTAGTTACTATGGATGGCTAACTTATTTACCAAAACCAAATGCAGTCTAAAAAAAAAAAAAAGAGTGCCAGTGCGTTTTATTTCTATTTTACAATTTATGCTTATAAGGTGTATAAATTTGATGAGTGAATTTTTTTTTTTTTTTGTATGACCCCAATTCAAGGGGGAAGTCTGATGGGTAACTTATACATAAGTCAATTAAGGTGTGCATGTTTCGAATTTATTACTTATGTTTCGAACTGACTTTTCCTGAGCTCATTTATAATTAACAAGGCCCTATCATATGCTCGGATTTATACTAAATTTATTTTCATAAGCATAGTTGGCACTTAGCAGGCCAATATATGAGGAACTCACGTCTACATATATACATTAATCTATCCACAACAATGACACACACAAAATATATATATATTATTTAAAAACAAAATAACAAATATTCAACTGCCCCCATTTTTGTGCAATCGTCGGACTTTTCTTTTCCATTGCAGTAGCTGGATATTTACTAAATATATGTTGAAAAATAATAAAACTCTCAACGACATAATAATGAAAGAAAATTTGGCACATTATATGGTAGTGGATCAGATTTGCACAACCACCTAATGATGCCACCAAATTTTAGAATATAGTTTACTAATGCAAACCGCTAATATCGTTATATCTGCCCACGAACCAATATTCGAAAACACATCATCATTTGTTCTCGGTTACTAATCAGATCATTCTTATTAATATCAATAGTAATAATCTTCATATCATATCATTTATAGACGGTCTTCTGTGCAACTCTCATCCATGAGACGATTTTTTCCCCAGCCTAATTTAAAAATAAAGTGATTGAACCATAAATTGAATGGCTGACCGCTTGCGCGGTGCACTTGTTCAGTGCTAATTATCGGGCACCATACTTGTTAATTAATTATTTTTGAAATAAATATATATACTCTAAAATTGAATTAGTAAATTCTAAAATTAAAGTGAAGCAATTTAAATTTTTTTCCCCATTGGCTCGTGCAATACAATCGTCCGACGCTAACGTGTGGACTCATACATGAACTAAATATAAATCATAACTAAGATTAATAAATCATAATTGAGACAAAATAAATATTTAAAAAAAAATAAAAAAAAAATGGACAAAATCTGCAAGCACGTGTTTGCCATGCGCCTAGCCAAAGGGGTAGATTTCTGTCTTTTGGGCGGTTTAAATTTATTTGGCTTGTCTAACGAATTATAACCCGTTAGACCCCTAATATAAGTGTTTGCCTATAATTTAATATAATTGAAGAACAAATATATTTTCATGGGTTGAGAGGTGTCTCGGCCTAAATGTTATATATACTGCAAAATTTCGATATATTGAGAAATAAATAAATTTCTTCCTTTTCTGTAACTAATTGAGTTGGTTGAAGTCGAATTATTTTTAATAGAAGATTGTCACAGGCTTACCCGAGAATGAAAATTTTGAGAAAAATAAATAATACTCTCCCGTCTCAATAGTAAGGTTCCCTTTTTATTATTTACTCTCTCTATTTTAATAGAAGGAACACCTTCCTATTGAGACGAAGGTAGTAGTAAATAGAATTATTTGTCACAAGAATTTTTTTTCTTTTTAGTATTATAAGTGTATTTTTCAATATTATAAGTAATATTTATTTTTCGTCTGATACAATAATTTATGTCGATGTGCTGTATGGAAAACACATCTTTCTAGGAAGCACTGAGCTTCGACACATGTTGGGTAAAAAGAACATAATCCTCGTCACAATTCGGAGAAGCCTATTGAATTTAATAAGAAAAAAAGGAGAAGCAGCAGCAAATTTTCTCAAACTCGGTTTTTATTTGTGGAAATATTTTTCCCTGGCAAGTGGCCACCAAAACTAAGTAATTATCAGGAAAGTTCTACAAATTTAAATGTTAGCATAATTAATCATCTTATAAATTTAAATGTTAGCATAATTAATCATCTTCTGATTAGAAATCACACCTAATATTATCTCACATGTTTTGTAAAAGAAAAAAGAAAGGTTGATTGGTCAAGTCAAATATAAGAAAAAGAAACCTAAAGAAGCATAATTAACGGAAAAAAAAAAAGTAAAAATACCATCATCAAACTTGTACCTTTCCGGCATCCCACTCCGTCGAGAAATCCATCACCATTGAACCCCTCAACGCACGCACATCGATACCCCTGCGGCAAACCACCGTGAATCGGCGTCGCAGAAACACGAACGCAATTGGCATTCCTCGAGCACCGGCAGTCGCCGGGCAGCCACCATCCCACTCGCACAATCCGAACATCCAACGAAACCGAAGAACTATTCGGATAAGTCTCCATCGATATCGCCGAGAAGAGCGAGCTGCAACCAGTTCTCCTCAAATTCTCGTAGTCGATGAACGACCTCGCATTATCCGGCTCCGAGTAGCAGCTGATGTTGGCGCTGTTGGCTTCGCAAGCGAGCTGCTCGAAGTGAGTCTGCACCATAGTCGACGGGATTACGCAACCGCTACTCGGTTTCTGGCAGTTGTGGAGAAGGATCGCGTTGTGGGATGTCGGAGCGAAGCTGGCAGTGAAGAGGCGGTGCAGCGCCTCCACGGGGCGGCTGCACATCGCCGGAATGTTGACTAACATGGTCTCGCCGTTCACGGATTGGACGGGGAAGTCGGCGGCGAGGATCGTGCCGTTTCCGGAGCAGTTGAGCTGTATTTGGCAGCCGGCGGAGAAGCCGAAAGGGAATTGCAGTTTCCGGCCGCCGCATGTGTGATTGCACCAGGCGGCTGCTGATGAGCATAGGATCGTTAGAATAATTGTATGAGCCATAAGGATGATCAAATTATTAAATTTCAATTTCATTTTTGATGAATCGAGAAGGTGTATATGGATAAAATTTAGTTTGATTAAGAAAATGAATGGAGGAAATTATGTAAATGGTGGCATCAGGAGGGATGTTGACGGGATGGAAAAAAAATGAGAAAAGATTAAATTAAAGAATACATTCTATTAAAGATGCTTTTCTTCTTTCTACGCCCTCTTAGTCGTACATTCAAACTTATGTGGGACAATTAGTAATGCTTTTCAATCATGCCATCTACTACTATATTAAAAGAGCAATATTTTATAAAATTTGATCTATCTATTATGTTCATATTATAACTTTTAATTTAAGGGTGTTAATGTAATTTAATATAATATGATATGATATTATATGATATGATATTATATGATATGATATAATATATTTATTTTAATATGATAAAATAACATATTAATTTAAATAATAAAATATCATATTAATTTCCCATGTATAATATTATTAATACGATTGAAAGCCAGAAACTGGTACCCCTTCCCCCCCTCTCTCTCTCTCTCACACACACACACACACACTGATAATTTGGCATATAAAGACTCCATTTCTGTATGTGTTTTATGCATGCATTTAAAGGCTTAATTAATTTTGCAAGAAACACGTATATTTCAAGACCAGTTTCTTGCTTTGATCATTACTTAGTCATGTAACAACATTTGTTGATTAAAAGTCATGTGATGAAAATTGTACCTAGCCTCAAATTATTCAATAAATTACCATAGAAAAAAATTATTCTGAAGCAGAAAAGTTAACAAACTTTTGGAGAATTTCACAATTGGGCTTGCTAAACTGCTGAGGGACAATATCTCCTTCATCAACACTCACAAGTCGATAAATTGTATTTGTATAATTAATCTGTTTATGATCATATATGTTAATTCTTTGCATATATATAATATATACAGAGGCTATCTATCTCCTGAATACGCCTACTGTGGGCATCTAAGTCAGAGATCAGATGTGTATAGCTTTGGAGTGCTGCTGCTGGAAATTGTCAGCAGCCGGCCAATTGTCGAATACCACTTACAATACAGAGAGCGGTTCCTTGTAGAGAAGGTAATTAAGACAGACTTTGTTAATTATGTTTGTCAACAAGTCTAGATCTTCAAAAAAGAAAAAGGTCAATTAATGTAATTGTTTTGAGTTTTGACAGTAAGTGTAACTAAGTTGTGGTATGCAGGCATGAGGAGAATTAGACTAAAATTTAAGATATTGTTGTTCATTTACAAATACTGTTCTCTGCTTTATAGTCCAATGTTAATACTCAGACGAGTTAATCTTTAACAAACTTCTGCAGAATTTGACAGTTGCTCAAGCAGACAAGTTAACCGAGCAGAAGTAGACCTACAATAGAAAATAATTAATAAACAAACTTCTGCAGAATTTGACGGTTTCTCATGCAGACAAGTTAACCAATTAAGGTTTGATTTCTACAATATTATTGCTGCTAAAATAAAATAAATAAGAATAGATTGTTGTGTATTTACAAATATTGTTTTCTGCTTTTATACTCCAATGTGAATACTAAACCTGCAATAGAAAAAAATGGAGCACTCAAGTTCACAAGATGTCTTTAATGCATGATAGTGTGATATCCTTGTTCAATTGTTGAGCCTGTAATTCATAATAGAGCCAACTAACTTAAGTATTGATGTGACCCGGACAATGTATCCAAGACACGAGATTTATGCACGCGGAAGACTTCAAGAACGAACTACGTCAGCTAGAAAATAATGGAATCAATCCGACTCAAAATACGATAAAACTTACTAGAATTACGTAGACACGAACTAGGACTCGATTGGAACACTTGGATGGTGGCTGGAACTCGGCGGTGGTGATGGTCACGGCGGCGGATGACGGCGGTATTGATGGTGTTGGCGGCGGCGGTGTGGTCGAAGGATAGGTTAGATTCGGCGAACCCGTGTTGAATAACCCGAACGCGCACGTCTAGCTTCTCCGGATAGCAATTCTCCCAAGTACTTGAACGCACCCTGAAGAACTTGAATAGGACTATTAAGTTGCTAAAACAATAGAACTTTGAAGATAAAATTTCGATCAACAAAAGATCTTGAGACAGATTGAGAAATAACTCTTGAATTCTTGCAATTGTCTAACTTTTAAAGTGTCACATGGTAGCCCTATTTATAGGACACATAGGGGACGAAAATTAGACCTAATTAAGTGATAAAAATCAATCCAAAACTAATCCTAATGAATCTAGGATAAAATCAAAAGATACTAAAAATAAGATAACAAAAATCTATCTAGATAAGGATAAATCCCAATGGACTTGGGCTTGCAAATCCACGCCTATTTGGACCCAAAATAAACGTCCATGGGCTGAATTAATTTAATTAATGTCGTGGCCCATGCTACAATTAATCTTGCCACCTTTGCATGAAAAACAGCATCTCCCGATTTCCCATGCAAACGCGTATAACTTTTCATGCACACGTCCAAATGGCGTCATTCTTCTTCTCACGTCTTCATGATTCCTTCTTCTTCATCTATGGCAAGCATGGTGATCAATCTTGAGCTTCCCTTGACTTCATCTTCATGCATTTCGAATTTGCGACGAATAGAAGCTTGTAAATAAGCTTGCAACTTCTTAGCTCGCAAACGCGTCATTGGACCTTTAAACTGCAGCTCCGGATCATCTTATTCATTGCTATGCTTGATCTCATCATTCCCCCCCTGCTGAAAAGAATTCGTCCTCGAATTCAAGGACTCGTCATCATTGCACTCGAACTCATCATCTGCAGAAAAGAGAGATAAGTCAGCAACATTGAATGTAGATGAACACTTATACTCACCGGGTAAATCAATGCGATATGCATTGTCATTGACTCGACTCAGCACGGTGAACGGTCCATCTCCTCTTGGCATCAATTTCGATTTTCTCAAGTTAGGAAACCGTCCAGGACTCAGATGAATCCAAACGCGATCCCCAGGCTGGAAAATCACTTGCTTGCGCCGTTTGTTCTTTTGAACAGCATTACGTGCGCCAACGGCTTCAATACGTGCACGTACTTTCTCATACATCTTCTTAACTTGTTCCGCTTTTCTTGTACCTTTAACACTTGTTAGATGCTCAACAGGTAAAGGCAACAGATCATTAGGCGTTAGCGGATTAAAACCATAAACAACTTCAAACGGAGACATATTGGTAGATGAATGCACAACTCTATTATAGGCGAATTCAGCATATGACAAACAATCTTCCCATGATTTCAAGTTGTTTTTAACTAAAGCTCGCAGCAAAGTACCTAAAGTGCGATTAACTACTTCAGTTTGTCCATCAGTTTGTGGATGACATGCAGTAGAAAATTACAATTTGGTACCTAATTTTCCCCAAAGTACACGCCAAAAATGTGCAAGAAACTTAGAATCCCTATCACTAACAATAGTTCTAGGTATTCCATGTAAACGCACAACATGTATAAAGAACAGATTGGCTATGTGTACTGCATCATCGGTTTTCCTACATGCAATGAAATGAGACATCTTGGAAAACCTATCAACAACCACAATATTGGCTATGTGTACTGCATCATCGGTTTTCCTACATGCAATGAAATGAGACATCTTGGAAAACCTATCAACAACCACAAAAATACTATCTCGACCAGATCTAGACCGTGGTAATCCTAATATGAAATCCATAGATAAATCAATCCACGGGGAAGACGGGGCTGGTAGAGGAGTGTAGAAACCAAACGGGTGTGATGTAGATTTCGATCTCCTACATGTAATGCATCTACTACACACATTCTCAACATCATGCTTCATACGTGGCCAAAAGAAATGTTCATGCAGCAAGTTTAACGTTTTAGACACACCAAAGTGACCCATTAAACCTCCCGCATGCGATTCAAGAACTAACAACTCACGCATAGAAGATTTAGGAATACATAACTGTGAACCCTTGAACAAGAACCCATCATGCACGAAATAACCATCAAAAGCACGAGATTTTGAGCAACATTCAGCATATATGGGTGCGAAAAACTCATCACATGCATATAACTCCTTAATTGCATCAAATCCCAACATCTTAGCATGCATAATGTTCAAGAGAACGTACCTTCTCGACAATGCATCAGCAACTACATTTTCGGCGCCTTTCTTGTACTTGATGACGTACGGGAAACACTCGATAAACTCTACCCATCGTGCATGTCGCTTGTTCAGATTTTGTTGGCCTTTCAAATGCTTTAAACTCTCGTGATCCGTGTGAATCACAAACTCCTTAGGCCACAAATAGTGTTGCCACGTCTCTAAAGCTCTCTTGAGTGCGTACAGCTCCTTGTCATAGGTAGAATAATGAAGGGCTGCATCATGGAGCTTTTCACTGAAATAGGCGACTGGACGCCGTTCCTGCATCAAAACAGCACCAATCCCTTTGCCCGAGGCATCACATTCAATCTCAAAAGTTTTATTAAAGTCCGGAAGAGCAAGAACAGGCGCATTACATAAACATGATTTTAAAGTGTTAAACGCATGCTCTTGAACAGGACCCCATTCAAACTTTCGATCTTTCTTGCTTAACTCAGTAAGCGGCGCGGCTATGCTGGAGAAATCGCGCACAAAGCGACGATAAAAGCCAGCAAGGCCGTGGAAAGACCTCACGTCACTCGCAGACTTAGGAGTGGGCCATTCCTCAATCGCTTTGATTTTGGAACGGTCTACTTCTATACCACGTAAACTCACAACGAAGCCTAGAAAAATGACTTCACTCATGCAAAAAGAACACTTAGACATATTACCATATAATTTTGACTCTCTAAGAAGCTCAAAAACGTGTCTAAGGTGCTGCATATGTGTATGTGTCGTGTCACTATAAATCAAAATGTCATCAAAATACACAACAACATACTTTCCAATCACTTCACGTAAAACATGATTCATCAAACGCATAAATGTGCTTGGTGCATTAGTGAGACCAAAAGGTATAACAAGCCATTCATACAAACCATGCTTAGTTTTAAATGCAGTTTTCCATTCATCACCTTCTTGCATACGTACTTGAAAATAACCAGAACGCAAATCAATCTTAGAAAAGACACGCGAACCAGATAACTCATCAAGCATATCATCTAATCTAGGGATGGGAAAACGATACTTTACCGTGATTTTGTTGATTGCACGACAATCCATGCACATACGCCATTCATTGTTCTTCTTTGGCACTAGAATCACTGGAACGGCACACGGGCTCAAGCTTTCTCAAATTTGCTTCTTCTCCAACAGCTCCTTGACTTGTCTATCTATCTCCTTAGTCTCGTCGGGAGACGTCCTATAGGCTGGTCGGTTGGGAAGCACGGCTCCGGGGATGAAATCGATCTGATGCTCGATTCCTCGCACTGGTGGAAGTCCTCCGGGTATCTCCTTAGGAAAAATGTCCTTGAACTCATCAAGTAAGGGTTGCACATCACTAGGCAAACAATCATTAGTAGCACTGCTCTTAAATATGAGTAGAACAAGGGGCATACCTGCGTTAACGGCTTTCTGAACTCCTTTTGCTGAAATAAACAAGCTCTTCACATGAGGCTTGTTTGAACTCGACTCCAACTTCTTTTCCTCAGCTAGGGAGCTCGAATGAGGTGGTTTAGGAGGGTTAGGGGCGACGGCAAGGGGCTGTCCGGGGGCTGAGGTCTCGACCGTGGCCTTCGGGGCCCGTTTTGCGGCTGCTTGCTTCACCTTTTCCTCTTTGAACCTCTCTTGCATGCGTTGCTGATCCGTAGCAACGTCTTTAGGTGATAATGGCCTTAGGGTGCTGATTTGGCCATCAATGTCGACGGTGTAAGGGTTCAGACATCCATCGTGGACAACACGTCGATCATACTGCCAAGGTCTGCCTAATAACAAGTGTTCTGCATCCATAGGGATAACGTCGCACAAAACAGTGTCAGAAAACTTATGGATTAAGAATGAGACACTTACCTGGTGAACCATGCATATCTTGCCTCTTTCTGTAAGCCACTGCAATCTGTATGGTTTTGCATGTTGTTGAACATGTAGACCAAGCTTTTCAACGGCGTATTGACTAATGGCATTGATTACACTACCACTGTCAATAATTATAGAACACGTGTGACCTTGAATCACTGCACGTGTGTAGAAGATGTTCTCCCATTGGTGTTCTTGTTCCTCTTCTCGAATGATGCTCAAACTCCGGATTGTGACCAAACTGAGTTGAACTTCCGGATCGACTTGGCTAGGGGCTGCATCATTCTCGATCTCTTCTTCAATGGTGGAGTCGCCCACGGGCTCTGTTTCATCCTCACTGGCTGATTCGACTTCATTTGATTCCGTTAAGTATAGAATCCGCCGGTTTGGACATTGAGCTTGGAAATGACCCCAACCTTGACACTTATGACATTGGATGTCACGAGCACGATTAGGGGCTGCATTAGGAGCTGTAACACCTTGATTTGGCCGAGTAGGGGTCGGCCGTGGCTGGTTGGGCAGCGTAGACTCGGGTCTACGGCTTGTCTGTGGTGTAGAACGGTCGAAACGCCGTTCGGGTGGTCCGGATGGACCTCTGGGACGTGTAGAATCATTAGAAGGAGTAGAAAGTGATGTGGAAGGTGTACCTTTATTCCAAGAGGGGCGTGTAGGGGCTGAATTGAAGTGGGATCGACGGCGACCCTCTCTTAGCTGCCTTTCCACAATTGATGCGTACTGCACCATTCTTTCTACACTGGTGAAGTCTCTGAGCTCGACTTCACATGCAATGTCGGGGTTCATGCCTTCAATGTACCGGATGATGGTAGCATTTAAGGTCTCTTGCTTCCCGACTCAGTTCAGAAGGGTCTCCAATTCCTTGTGGTACTCTTCAATCGACCTTGTATCTTGTTTGACCCGATTGAGCTTCTTCTCAAGCTCTCTTTCATAATGCATGGGTATAAAACGGCCACGCATAAATCCCTTCATTTCCTCCCAGTTATCGATTGGAGGATTGTGGTTTCTGCGCCTTCTTTCTTGTTGCATTTCCCACCATGAGGCTGCATAGCCTCTAAACTCTAAGCATGCGAGTTGTAACTTCTTTTGCTCTGAAAAGTTGTAGCATGCAAAGATCTTCTCTACCTTACGTTCCCAATCTAAGTAAACATCGGGATCGTGAAGGCCTTCAAATTCGGGTATGCTCGTCTTGATGTTGTTGAGCCTACCATCATCGTCATCGTGATGATTTGCACGCCTATGGGGACCTCGGGGTCGGCCATGGCGTCCTCTGTGCCCTTGTGGTGGGTAATCAGCTTCATACCCACTGGCTGCATAGGAATCGTATCCATATTCATAGTCATCTTCAAAGGCGGGCTCTCGGGGCGGCCTTTGATCATTGTGTTGTACAGGGGGCGGCCTGTCAATGTTCATCTGCTGCTGGCGTCGATTAGTAGGCCCCAATTGAGGCTCAGGACGCCTCTCAGCATCATTTTGAGGCTCAGGTTGCCTTGCTGCATTGATTTGAGGCTCAGATTGCCTCGTTTCGTCATCTTGAGGCTCGAGTGGCCTCTTCTCAGGATCTCCTTGGACCGTTTGAGATGTGGTCGACTGGGCTTTGAGTCTTGCAAGCTCCTCTTGTAATTTAGCTACTTGGTTGCCAAGTTCGTCTTTCAGTAGACGATTCTGTCGTTCAAAGTGTTGAACTAGAGCTTGGTATTGGAACTTGGGATCCCACTGTGGTTCGGACGAGTAGGACTGTTCGCCTGGTGTGTTCGACGATCTAGGCTCCTCAAGGGGTGGAGTAGTCACCCCTTTATTGTTTCCTTTCTTCATGGTACCTGTAAAACGAACAAACGTGAAGAAAAAGCAAAGTAGTACCTCACAATTCCTCACAGATGCTCGTGTATGTCACTCTTGATTTTTCCACTCGTGTTTAACTCTCAAGTATGTGTAGTGCACGTGTAGAGTGAATTATGGGGGTGGGTTGATCGAAAAATTCAGCAGCTTCTCTTGACTAGCTCCTCTTGGGTCTTCTTCAAGCTCCAACGGATAAAATCAAGCCAGAAGGTTGTTAAGAGTAGAAGTAGGCATGTGGAATGAGTATTCAATGGGTTGGTGTATGTAGACCACGGGTGTATGGGTGTACGGGTGTACGGGTGTATGGGTGTATGGACTATGTGGTGTATAAGGTGAACCGGGTGTATGTATGAAAGAGATGGCAATTTCGAATCCTATAGATGATTAGGAACGAAAATTTGATGGTTTAGGATGGATAATCTTGATTAGATATGGATGGGGATGGAAAGATCTTGAATAGATATAGATTAGGATGAAATCTATCTAAACAAGGTAAGAAATCTAATGGATAAGGAAATAAGGATTTTGAATGTGTGAACACAATCTAAGAATCCCTAAATATATGGAACAAATCTAAAAACAAGGAATTAAAATTGAAAACAAGTAGAACAATCTGATTTTTGTTTTTTTGTTTTTTTAATCAGCGATTTTTTTTTTGTTTTTTCTTTTTGGCCGATTTCTTTTTTTTTTTTTTGTTTTCAATGAATATGAATCAGATTACAATAGACTCGAAACAATACGAAAATTAAATGACACATATGACAGAAAACTAACACGTATTTGACACGTCGGATTGAACCACGACCAGCAGAACTGACGTGGCTCTAATGCCAAATTTATGATGTGACCCGGACAATGTATCCAAGACACGAGATTTATGCACGCGGAAGACTTCAAGAACGAACTACGTCAGCTAGAAAACAATGGAATCAATCCGACTCAAAATACGATAAAACTTACTAGAATTACGTAGACACGAACTAGGACTCGATTGGAACACTTGGATGGTGGCTGGAACTCGGCGGTGGTAATGGTCACGGCGGCGGATGACGGCGGTATTGATGGTGTTTGCGGCGGCGGTGTGGTCGAAGGATAGGTTAGATTCGGTGAACCCGTGTTGAATAACCCGAACGCGCACGTCTAGCTTCTCCGGATAGCAATTCTCCCAAGTACTTGAACGCACCCTGAAGAATTTGAATAGGACTATTGAGTTGCTAAAACAATAGAACTTTGAAGATAAAATTTCGATCAACAAAAGATCTTGAGACAGATTGAGAAATAACTCTTGAATTCTTGCAATTGTCTAACTTTTAAAGTGTCACATGGTAGCCCTATTTATAGGACACATAGGGGACGAAAATTAGACCTAATTAAGTGATAAAAATCAATCCAAAACTAATCCTAATGAATCTAGGATAAAATCAAAAGATACCAAAAATAAGATAACAAAAATCTATCTAAAATCTAACTAGATAAGGATAAATCCCAATGGACTTGGGCTTGCAAATCCACGCCTATTTGGACCCAAAATAAACGTCCATGGGCTGAATTAATTTAATTAATTTCGTGGCCCATGCTACAATTAATCTTGCCACCTTTGCATGAAAAACAGCATCTCCCGATTTCCCATGCAAACGCGTATAACTTTTCATGCACACGTCCAAATGGCGTCATTCTTCTTCTCACGTCTTCATGCTTCCTTCTTCTTCATCTATGGCAAGCATGGTGATCAATCTTGAGCTGCCCTTGACTTCATCTTCATGAATTTCGAATTTGCGACGAATAGAAGCTTGTAAATAAGCTTGCAACTTCTTAGCTCGCAAACGCGTCATTGGACCTTTAAACTGCAGCTCCGGGTCATCTTCTTCATTGCTATGCTTGATCTCATCAAGTATATGTAGTAAAAGCACATGGTGGGTGAAAAGTCCAAATTCTCTCGTATTTTTGTGTCTTTTTCTGGTTCTTTGTTCCTTTGTTTTTTCTGTTTTTTGAGTCGAAAAGAGCCATAATGGGCACAAGGGGCAGCATGAGGTAGGAGAATCACTTCTAGAGGGCACAAGTGTGCCGATGATACCAAGATGGGCAACAACTTCTCAGCGGAAAGCTCTATCTCGAGCCTGGTGAAAATCGCCCACCATTCCAGCAAAAGCTGAAGGAGAAGTTTGTGATCATGCCCACAACAACCCAAGAGTGATTAAGAGGAGAAGGAGAGGAGACTGGGCACAAGGAAAACTAATGCCATCTACAGCAGGAGCAATGCACCCTAGCCGCCGAAGGAAAGAGGAGCCGCGGAAGGCAAGTTGACGCTTCCAGAAGGATGCTCGGCTCTACAAGGAAAGTTGCTATGTCGGCGCAACTAGAGCATGGCAAGTACAGAATCTGCGACTCAGAATCTTCTAAATAAGGGAAAAATCTTCTAGATATGGAAATCTTTCGGCATGGCGGCTGCGTGTTGGGATGAAGATCCCCGGCCTGTCGGAGAGTTTACCTAGTGTCTTTGTACTCCTATATAAGTAGATCTTATGGCAGCAAACAAAAAAACTCTCTCTTTACCATTTTTTTATTTCTTTTTATGCACAAACAATTTATTTTCCCGCACCAGTTTTATGTTCTTCAATCGAGCGTTGGAGTTGGATTTATTTTGCAGTTTAATATAAGTAAGTTTTTCGTTTATATTATGTTTTGTTTTATTCCTTTTACTTATTTTTATTGTTCTAAGTCTAGCATGAGCGGCTAGACTCGTTATTCCGGATTGAACAAGGATGAGAACTTAATGAACACGTAAGAACCGTAAGGCTTATGGGCATAAACTGTGTGAATCTGATTCCGTCGTATAATCATTTTCTTTGTTGCATTATATAGTTGGCTAAGCTAGTTAATCGTGGATGATCACTCGTTAAGTAGAATTATGTTCACTACCTCTATAAATAGTCAATGAATCGTAGCTGCGTGTTGGTCATAAAGGGATGGGATGCATCACGGATTCTGAGGGTATAAGAGAGATCTTTGTCTAGGTAAATCAGGGTCTGTCTAGATCATAATGCTGCTTTGTTGCTTACAATCATATGAAAGATCGGTGTTGGGCAACAAGTTAGGGTTTAGGGGACAAGAGATCACCTCTAAGCTAAACTGAAAGGATAGATTTGGTACGTTGAGAGAGATCCGGTACCTTTAACCAGATAATTAGATTTGTATAAGTAATCAGCGTGCCCAGGATCGGTCAAGTGTTTGTTTAGTTTGAAATCTAAGTTCTAATCCGGAATACGTCACTACTAATATTTTTCTTTCCTATTTTGTTTTGTTTTGTTATTTTATTTTACAGTCTTTAAATACAAGTACGGAAACCACAACAACCTTCAACACCTTTTGGAAAAGTGACACTGGAAGATAGAATTCGCAGCTCCTCATGGGATCAACCCCTACTCACATAAGCTTGCTATGCCTTGCTGTGGGCATAAGGATAACTCTCTCTTGAGAATTATTCTAACCGCGAAACGACCTCGCGTCAGAATTGGCACCGTTGCCGGGGAGCTGGTTCTTGAAATTCTATTTTCCCAACTTGTTAGCCTGGCTGGTGAATGCCCAATACCTCTAAAGGGGATTGCTCGTACGATTCAGAACCTGAGAAGACTCTGAAGATGAGGAGAGCAGAAGCATGGATGGCACAACAAGCAGAGAGACTTGCTCGTGAAAGAGAACTGGAGCAAGAAAGAGCACAACTGAAAATGAATGAACAATTGAGGTTAGCCCCGATGGCTGAAGAAGAAGGAAGAACGTTGAGGCAGTTAGTCTTTCTAACTAACATGAATTTATGTCTCATGGGCATAACACTCCCAGCGATTACTGGAAGCTGGAAGTTGAAGGCAAGTTTCATCCAGATCTTGCCCAAATACCATGGGATGACTGAAGAAGACCCTCAGAGGCATATTCAAGATTTCAAGATGGTGTGTCAAACTCAATCTACGGATGGGGGAAAGGAACAATATGTGCGGCTTGTCTCATTCCCGTTCACTCTTTATGACGGGGCACGAGACTGGTTATACACCCTGCCAACTGGTAGTATAACCATATGGGCACAACTGCAGCATAAATTCCTGGAGAAAAATTTTCCTACATCCCGAGTTTAGGAGATAAGGTGAAGAATTGGAAGTCTGAAGATGGGCATAAATGAGAGTTTCTATGACTACTGGTGTCGATTCCAGAGCATGTTGACAAAATTCCCACTACACCAGATCACATATCACGATCTAATCCAATACTTTGTGTCTGGATTGAGACCACAGGACAAGATCATTGTCAATGCTTCATGTGGAGAATCTATCCTGAACAAGCTACCAACAGAAGCCTTTCAAATTTTGGCAGAAATGGTCTGATAAAAATAGAGATGGAAGTGCTGAGGGCACAAGGACAGTTTCGGATGCTGGGATATCAACACACCTTGAGGTCAAATTGGAAAGGATTTTTGACCACATGGAGAAAGTGATGAACTATACTGGAGCACCAAAGAAAATATTGTGTGGAGTATGTAAGAGCGTGACCCATTTCACCGATGAATGCCCAACACTACAAGAGGAGGACATCGCTGAAGTTAACTCTCTTGGTAGGCATAACAACAACAATAGGTGATATGATCCCCTCTCTCAAACATACAATCCTGGATGGAGGGATCATGAGAATTTAAGATGGAAGAGAAATGATGCCCACCAACCAGATTTGCCACCACCACCGCCGAGGGCACGCGAAAAACTTAGCCTGGCCGAACTAGTCCATGCCATGGCCAAAGAAAATGTAAAGTCACAGCAGGAGAATGAAAGGTTCAAACAAGAGACAAGGGCTGGTCTGCAACACGTGAGCAAGCAAATTTCCCAACTAGCTCAAGATCTTTCCTAACTGAAGGAAAGAAATGGACAATTACCATCTTAGGTGGTAAATCCCTGAGAGCAGGTGAACGCTGTGACCACAAAGAATAAAGAAGAAGTGATGAAAGCTCAACTGAAGGGAGACACTAAAGGCGCAATGAAAGAAGAAGAGCGGACACAGAAAGAGGTTGCGGAGCCCACAAGACAAGAAACAAAGAACAAACATCCCTTTCCTGAACGTCTTGCTCACGATAGAAAAGACGAGGAGATGAAGAAACTTCTCAAGGTCTTTCGAAAAGTGGAAATCAATATTCCACTACTGGATGCAATAAGACAGGTTCCTCGTTATGCCCATTTCCTAAAAGAGCTGTGTACCAAGAAGGTGCGATTTGAAGATGATGTAAGACTTTTCATGAGAGAAAATGTCTCCGTAGTGCCATAGAAGATGCCAAAGAAGTGTGAAGATCCTGGCATGCTTGTCATACCATACATAATTGGGAGCAAAAAGACTGAAAAGACAATTCTTGATCTCGTTGCATCCATAAACATCATGCCCATGACGATTTATTAAGAATTGAATCTGGGACCACTCAAGGTAATAAGAGTGATCATCCAGTTGGCAGATAGATCAAATGTCTACCCTGAAGGTCTAATAGAAGATGTCTTGGTAAAAGTGGGGGAATTAATTTTCCCAGCAGATTTCTATGTCTTGAACATGGGCAACATGACACCGTCTACATCCGTTCTACTGTTAGGGAGGCCTTTCATGAAAATTTCTCGCACCTTGATCAATGTCGATGAGGGCATGCTAACATGTGAGTTCGATGGCCAGGTAGTTGTATTCAATATTTATGAAGTCATGAAATACCCAAGAGATCCGGAGTCAGTCTACTTTGTGAACCATTTCTATGCCCAATCTCAAGCCATTCTGGGTTGTATGAATAACCAAGAACCCCTGGAACGGGCATTACAAACTGGGTTGATTGACTGCGATGCCCTCGATGAAGATGAAGATACCAGAGATGCCATCATGATGCTGTACTCTCTGGAATAATTACCACATGGAGTGGTGGATTTCAATTTGCCCACAATGACTCAGACAGACATGATGCTTCCATCGATTCAGAAGGCACCAAAGTTAGAATTGAAGAATCTCCCTAACCACTTAAAGTATGCCTATCTTAGGTAGAATGAGACATTGCCGATTATCATAAGCAAAGGACTGAATCTTGCTGAAGAAAACCGGCTGTTGAGATTGTTACGAATATACAAAGAAGCAATGGGATGGACTTTGGCCGATATCAAGGGCATAAGCCCTGCAGTATACATGCACAAAATTCTCTTGGAGGATGATGCCAAACCTGTACGGGATACCCAACACAAACTGAACCCCGCAATGAAGGAGGTCATGCTGAAGGAAATACTCAAGTTGCTGGACATGGGGATCATCTACCCCATTTCAGATAGCAAGTAGGTGAGCCCGATTCATGTCGTGCCCAAGAAGTCAGGGATCCAGGTGGTAAAAAATGAGAAAAATAAGCTTGTACCCACGATGCTACAAACTGGATGGAGAGTCTGCATAGACTACCAGAAGCTCAACACCGTCACAAGGAAGGATCACTTTCCATTGTCGTTCATAGACCAGATGCTGGAGAGACTAGCTGGAAACAAATTATTTTGTTTCCTTGATGGATATTCAGGCTACATGCAAATTGTAGTGGATCAAGAAGACCAGGAGAAGACTACCTTCACGTGCCCATTCGGCACATTTGCTTACCGGAGGATGCCTTTTGGGCTCTGCAATGCCCTGAGAACTTTTTAACGATGCATGATGAGTATTTTCTGGATCTTTTGGAGAATTATATCAAGGTATTCATGGGTGACTTTACAGTCTATGGAAATTCATTCGCCGCATGCTGACGCGCGATCGTTTCGCGGTTAGAATAATTCTCAAGAGAGAGTTATCCTTATGCCACCAGCAAGGCATAGCAAGCTTATGTGAGTAAGGGTCGATCCCACAAGGAGCTGCGACTTCTATCTTCTAGTGTCACTTTTCCAAAAGGGTTGAGGATTGTTGTGGTCTCCGTACTTGTATGTAAAGACTGTAAACTAAATCACAAAACAAAACAAAGAAAAGAAAATATTAGTAGTAAACGTATTCCGGATTAGAACTCAGATTTCGAACATAACAAACACTGGGCCGATCATGGGCACACTAATTACTTATGCAAACCTAATTATCTGGTTAGAGGTACCGGATCTCTCTCAACGTACCCAATCTATCCTTTCAGTTTAGCCTAAAGGTGATCTCTCATCCCCTAAACCCTAACTTGTTACCCAACCCCAATCTCTCATATGATTGTAAGCAACAAAGCAGCATTATGATCTAGATAGACTTAGATTTACCTAGACAAAGATCTCTCTTCTGCCTTTAGTACCTTTGATGCATCCCATCCCTTTATGACCAACACACAGCTACGATTCATTGACCATTAATAGAGGGAGTGAACACAATTCTACTTAACGAGTGATCATCCACGATTAACTAGCTTAGCCCACTATATAATGCAACAAAGAAAATGATTATACGACAGAATCAGATTCACACAGTTTATGCCCATAAGCCTCACGGTTCTTACGTGTTCATTCAGTTCTTTTCCTTGTTCAATTCGGAATAACGAGTCTAGCCGCTCATGCTAGACTAAGAACAATAATAATAAGTAAAAGAAATAAAATAAAACATAATATAAATGAAAAACTTATATTAAACTGCAAAATAAATCTAACTCTAACGCTGAATTGAAGAACATAGAACAGTAAATCCTAAATATCTGTGGGCATAAAGCCCGAGACTTATTGCAGAAAAGTAGAATAAAACTAAATAAAATTGTTTGGTGCTATGGTACGTGAATTCTTGTTCAAAATTGTGTGTTCGGCCTCTGCCATGAAAGACATATATATAGGAGTACAAAGACACTTGGTAAACTCCCCGACAGGCCGGGGATCTTCAGCCCAACACGTAGCTGCCATGCCCAAAGCTTTCCATGTCTGGCAGATTCTTCCCTTATTTAGAAGATTATGAGTCGTAGATTCTGTACTTGCCATGCCCTAGTTGCGCCGACATAGCAACTTTCCTTGTAGAGCCGAGCATCCTTCAGCAACTAGGGTACATTGCTCCTGCTCTAGCTGGCATTAGTTTCCCTTGTGCCCAGTCTCCTTTCTTCTCTTCTCAATTACTCTGGCGTTATTGTGGGCACGATCACAAACTTCTCCTTCAGCTTTTACTGGAATGGTGGGCGATTTCCACCAGGCTCGAGAGAGAGCTTTCTGCTGAGAAGTTGTTGCCTATCTTGGTATCATTGGCACCCTTGTGCTCTCCATAAGTGATTCTCCTAGCCCCTGCTGCCCCTTGTGCCCATTCTGGCTCTTTCCGGCTCAAAAAATAGATAAAACAAAGGACAAAAGAATGAGAAAAAGACACAAAAATACGAGAGAATTTGGACTTGTCACACCCACCCACTTTAGTCATATTTGCCCTCAAGTATGTGGCTACAACGTGCCTAAAAAAATAGAAAACCAAAGAGGAAAAGACAGACTCAAGATAGAAACACGACAAGTCAAGCATGTAAAAGCAAATCCCTTGCAGGCACAGAGACCTAGGTACCTGATCACACTCAACATCATATAAATAGTAAAAACATACATAATGCCCACTGCAAATCAAAATGACTAAGTTATTGGTTCGTTCATGCTTTCCTCACTCAAGTGTTTTGGCTAAGTGTTTACGCTCAAGGAAAGACATAATTGAACCGAGGGTCACCATAGGCTTGCAATTGCTCTTGTTCTCCACCACTGTTGGTATAATGCACATACTTATGCTAAGGTCTTTAAAGGTTGTAATGGGGCTTCGGGTTTAAGTTAGGAAATATTTAGATCTGGCTCAGTTTTTAGTCGAATTTTCCCTTTGGGAGGCTCATTTTGACTCTTACTGGCCTTTGCCACCGTGCCCATTTTATTTAAGCACATGTCCAGATTTTTTATCTTCTGGGCTTTTTGTACTTTTATTTTCTTGGGGTTTCTTTTATTCCATTTTTTTTCTATCTTGACCCCTCATTTTTTTTCTTTTTCTTTTTATTTTTCTTTCTTTCCGTTGACATTTTATACCTTGTAACACACCAGATTTATCCTCCCCTCATGTCCATGGTCTTTTTTTTTTGTGGTTTCCAAGAAAGAATGTGACCAGTGCTTTATTCATTTTCGGCTCAAAAAGGGCTGCAAGGGATAATATCAAGGTGGTTTTATTTAGCTTTGTGGGCTCAGAAAGAAGATTTGCCTAAGCATTTTAGTAGCATACCCAAAATTTCTTGTGACCTCGGAATAGAGAAAAAGCAAGTTCTAGTTCACCTAAATTTAAAAGTTGCAGAAATCACTCAAGAAAGAAGTAGCACATGCATTGTGAATTCAGGCTCAATTCCTCACAAGGTACTTAGTTCATTCATCATATAAACAGTAGCGTGGGCATGCTCAAATGACAATACAGTAAAATATGCTGCCTTATGGTCACAAGACCCTAGACTCCATGCTTTTAAATTCAAATATTTACACATGCTTGACACTAAAAAAACGCAAAGAAGGCAGAGTAACCCCCATCCACACACTTTGCCTTCGGCAAAGTGGGTGCGAGAAGGTTTTCCTACTAACCGTTAACTCAATGAAACATTAGAGGGCTCCCCTACTCACACACTTTGCCTTAAGCAAAGTGGGTCAGTATTGGGGTCATCTAATTACGAAAACACGAAAACATAAAAATAATAAAAACAACAAAGACACAAAAATAAAAGGACTCCTAATGCCCACACACACACACTTTGCCTTAAGCAAAGTGTGGGAAATGGACGACACCTAAACAGACACAAAACAAAAAACAAAAACCTAATCTACGGGAAATAGTACCAGTTTAGGCATTAGAGGAGGTCGGATAATTAAATCCGACGTGCTTGAAGTAGGTGAACATGGTGGTCTCCAATCAGTCTAGTCTAGCTATGATGGTGGTGGCTGCTGGCTCTTGCTGTTGTGCCCTCGGGGGTCTTTTGCTAGGGCCTGCATTCAAAGGAAAACTAAGGCTACTTGAAGTCTCGAGCTTCGGTATGCTAAACACGGGTTTTCCCTCCTCATTGTCAAAAACATCTAACATACGTTTCAAGCAGTTCAAATCAAATAATTCAACATACTTGCAATACAGATTGATGGATGAAGGATCAAAAAGACGCAGTTTTTCAGCAAGATGTGTAATCAGTTGGGCACAGGAGATGCGATTCTTAGAATGGGCCACAGTGTCCTTGAAGTGGGAGATGGCCACAACTCTGAAGTTTATCCTCTTCTTGTGTACCATGCACTAGAGGATAAACAACTCCTGATTGGTGATGGAATTGGAGCTATCTTTCTGGCCAAAGAAGTTGTAGGCGAGCACTCGGTGACAAAAGCGAAGGGTATTGTTTTTCAGCATGTATCTCTTGTTGGTTCCAGACTTGAATTTGGAACCGTCACTTAACTCAGCCCACTTCTCCTCCACATTCTCATCCGTGTGCACCACAACAACAGCAGACTTATAATCATCATCATTTAGATCCAAAAATGAAACAATTCCCATACCCATGTTCAATTCATCAGCAGAAAGATTGAAATTTTTACCAAAAATTTTAAAATTGAAAATTTTTACAGAAGTGCCTCTCTTCTCCATACTCTTCACAGATAGATCATGGAAAAACTCATAGACCAACTTAGGAAAAATCAAACAGTCTCATTTAATAAAAAATGACCACCCAATGTTAGAGAAGAGTTTTCTTACCTCTCGTTCGATGCCCAAGACAGCAAGCGAGATGAAGTGGATGGTCTTGCTATACACGATCTCCCTTGTGGGAAAGAAACCTTCTCCTTTCGGCATGACTTTTCCAGATGTTAGGCTAACCACAGTTTTGCCCTTCTTTGCAAACGGCTTGGCACCAACTTTCCCTTTCCTTTTGGCAGATACAGAGGGCGTATCTGTTGTGCCCTCAATAGCTTCCTTCAGAGACAGAGACTGGTCATCCTGATTCTTATGGGCTCACAACTCCCCACTACTTTCAGCTTTTTCTTCCTCAGCCTCCTCATCGGCTTCCTCGTCCTCCGACATAGTCGGCGACGGTTGCTTCTTCCTCTTTAAGGTCTGTGACTTAGCTTTCACGGCGGCGACCTTCTCCTTCTTCACCTTCTTCAATTTTTCAGTTGCAGAGGGCTCAGGTATGTGCTCCGGTATTGGCTCAGAAGTCACATCTTGCTGCACATTGGCCTCCTCTTGGTCGTCGATCTCGTTGGCGGTCTCCTCCACAATTTTCAGAGTAGGCTCGTCAACCTTCTCGGACTCACGGGTAGAAATAGGTGAACGCGGTGGTTTGATGGTGGCGAGAGGTTTAATGTTCATGGCGGCAGTGCTCGATGGCTTGGTTGGTGCAGCAGCGTCGGTTGTGGTCTCCTTAGAATTTTCCGATAAAGTAGAAGGGGTGAACTCCACCTTCTTCTTGGTGGACTTGGCAATGCGACTTTTTTGGGGCCATGGTGATCATGGTTATGGCGGTTGAGAGATGGAGTTTTTAGAGAGAGAGAAGAGGCTGTAATTTTTTGAAATTTCGGAGTGAAAATAAGCTGTAATTTATGGAGGAAAAGATGAGGGTTAAATACTTAGATTCACCCTAGCCACTCAATTTGAATTGATGTGATAGGCCTGTCAGATGACTTTTGGGCTTCTAGGGTTTCCTTGTACGGAATCTTGTGCTGTGCCCACGGGGGCAGAGAGATCCCGAATTTTTTAAAATTGCTTTTGCTGGTGCCATCCAAACTGAATGTATCCATATTGGCTAGATTCTTTTCTTCTATGAAAAATTTACCTGAATTTCTTTCCTAAAATACTCCAAAAACAAAATACAACCGTGAAATCTAACTCCTAGACTAACATGGCAAAAATAAACACTCAAAAGGAAATAAATAATATACGAAAAACAATAAGAGGAAATAAAAAAACAAATAAACCTAGGTTGCCTCCTAGCCAGCGTCCCAGTTATTGTCGTGGGCACGACACTCCTTAGGTTTACATGTATATAGGCTCAACGAGCTGGAGCCCGAGAGCCTCTATAGATGAAACCATTGGTTCCTTGAGATGCTTTAGCCGCTTGGCCATTGGCCTTGAACATTTCTCCAGTACTTGAATCAAATAATTCCACTGCTCCATTTGGGCACACGGTTTAGATCTCATAAGGTCCTGACCATTTGGACTTGAGTCCTTTTCCTAATAGTTTCAGTCTAGAATTATATAGTAGAACCTTTTGCCCACGCTCAAACGGCTTGTGGCGAATGAGTTGGTCATGGGTTCTTTTCATTCTTTCCTTGTAGAGAGTAGCATTGTCATAGGCTTCCAGCCTCATCTCTTCCAATTCTTGAAGTTGCAACTTCTTTTCGATCCCAGCTCTATCAAGCTTCAAGTTCAGCTTCTAAATTGCCCAAAAGGCCTTATGTTCAATCTCAACTGGAAGATGACAATTCTTCCCATAGATTAAGTGGAATGGAGACATCCCAATGGGTGTTTTGTAGGCAGTGTGATATGCCCACAAGGCATCATCCAGCTTGAAACTCCAATTCTTGCTATTGGGGTTCACGACCTTTTGAAGTATGGACTTGACTTCTCGGTTGGAAACCTCAGCTTGTCCATTCGCTTGTGGGTGATATGCAGTAGTCACCTTATGTCTCACTCCATATTCCTTGAGCAAATTCTTGATGATCATGTTACAGAAGTGAGATCCTTGATCACTTATTAGTGCCTTGGGCACACCGAATCTGCTGAATATATTAGACTTCAGGAACTTCTTGACCACACGAGCATCATTTGTGGTAGTTGCTTTTGCTTCCACCCACTTTAATACATATTCCACAACCAGAACTATGTATTGATGTCCATTAGATTTTGTTAAGGCTCCCATAAAGTCAATCCCCCAAACGTTAAAGACTGCTACCGGCATGATAGGCACTATGGGCATTTCATTGTGTTTGGAGATGTTTCCAGTCATCTAGCAGCATGGGCATCGTCGGCATACTTCATAAGCATCTTTGTGAAGTGATGGCCAAAAGAACCCGCAATCAAGGATCTTTTTTGCAGTTTTTTTTGCACCGAAGTGCCTTCCACATGGTTCGGAGTGGTAGTGATCTAGAATGCTCTTAGCTTCTTCTGTGGGCACGCAGTGATTAATGATTTGGTCCATGCACCTTCTCGACAGTATAGGCTCATCCCATACATAGTATCGACTCTCACTTCTAATTTTGTTCCTTTGGTAGGTCGAAAGTCTGGTCGACAATTATCCAGATATCATGAAATTGACTAAGTCAGCATACCAAGGTGTTGTGCCCTTGAGATTGAACATACACCCATCTGGAAAAGCCTCCTCAATAGGCACCATGTCCTTTTCCTCATTGAGTACTTTACTCAGATGATCGGCCACCTGGTTTTGAGCTCCACTCTTGTCTTTGATCTCACAATCAAATTCTTGCAGTAGTAGTATCCACCGGATGAGCCTCGGTTTTGATTCCTTTTTTGTTAGTAGGTGCTTCAATGCAGAGTGATCGGTGTAAACCACACTCTTATTGCCAAGCAAATAGGATCGAAATTTTTCAAAGGCAAAGACTACTGCCAGAAATTCCTTTTTAGTTGTGGTGTAGTTGGCTTAGGCATGATTCAATGTCTTGGAAGCATAGTAAATCACGTGGCATTCTTTACCTCACTCTTGTCCAAGCAATGTGCCCACAGCGTATCCACTAGCATCACACATTATTTCAAAGGGCATGCCCTAGTCTGGAGGTTGAATGATGGGTGCCATGACTAGCCTCTTCTTTAGAGTATTGAAGGCTTCTTTACATGCATCGTCGAAGATAAATGGCACATCATTGTGCAAAATATGCGTGATTGGTTGAGTAATCTTTGCAAAGTCTTTGATGAATCACCGGTAGAACCCAGCGTGCCAAAGAAAACCACGAACTTGCTTTACCGTAGTAGGGTAGGGTAGGGTAGCTTTTCGATGATGTCCAGCTTGGCTTTATCCACCTCTATCCCTCTATCTGAAATAACGTGCCCAAGAACAATTCCCTCTCGAACCATGAAATGACAGTTTTCATAGTTTAGCATCAAGCAATTATCCACACATCTTTTTAACACCTTTTCAATGTTATCGAGATATGCGTCAAATGAATTTCCGTAGACTGTAAAGTCATCCATGAATACCCCAATACAATTCTCCAAAAGATCTAAGAAAATACTCATCATACATCATTGAAAAGTTCCTGGGGCATTGCAGAGACCAAAAGGCATCCTCCGGTAAGTAAATATGTCGAATAGGCACGTGCAGATAGTCTTCTCCTGGTCCACTACAATTTGCATGTAGCCTGAATATCCATCAAGGAAACAAAAGAATTTGTTTTCAGCCAATCTCTCCAGCATCTGGTCTATGAACGGCAACGGGAAGTGATCCTTCCTTGTGACGGTGTTGAGCTTCCGGTAGTCTATACAGACTCTTCATCCAGTTTGTAGCCTTGTGGGCACAAGCTCATTTTTCTCATTTTTAACCACCTGGATCCCTGACTTTTTGGGCACGACATGAATCGGGCTCACCCACTTGCTGTCTGAAATGGGGTAGATGATCCCCATATACAGTAACTTGAGTATCTCCTTTAGCATGACTTTCTTCATTGCGGGGTTCAATTTGCGTTGGGCCTCTTGCACCGGTTTGGCATCGTCCTCCAGGAGAATTCTGTGCATGCACACTGCAGGGCTTATGCCCTTGATATCGGCTAAAGTCCATCCCATTGCTTCTTTGTAAATACGTAGCAATCTCAATAGCCGGTTTTCTTCAACAAGGTTCAGTCCTTTGCTTATGATAACCGGTAGTGTCTCATTCTCCCCAAGATAGGCATACTTTAAGTGGTCAGGGAGATTCTTCAATTCTAGCTTTGGTGCCCTCTGCACCGATGGAAGCATCATGACTGTCTAAGTCATTGTTGGTAAATTAAAATCCACCACTCATGCGGTAATTCGTCCAGACAGTACAACATCATGATGACGTCATTGGTATCCTCATCTTCATCGAGGGCATTGTAGTCAGTTAACCCAAATTGCAATGCCCATTCCAGAGGTTCTTGGTTGTTCATGTGACCCAGAATGGCTTGTGATTGGGCACAGCAATGGTTCACAAAGTGGACTGACTTCGGATCTCGTGGGTACTTCATGGCTTCATAGATGTTGAACACAACTACCTGGCCATCGAACCCACATGTCAGTGTGCCTTCATCGACATTGATCTTCGTGCAAGCAGTCTTCATGAAAGGCCTTCCTAATAGTAGAATGGATGTAGACGGTGTTGTGTGGCCCATGTCCAAGACAAAGAAATCTGCTGGGAAAATTAATTCCCCCACTTTCACCAAGACATCTTCTATTAGACCTTCGGGATAGACATTTGATCTATCTTCCAACTGGACGATGACCCTTGTCTCCTTGAGTGGTCCCAGATTCAATTCTTCATAAATCGTCATGGGCTTGACGTTTATGGATGCACCGAGATCAAGCATGGCCTTTTTAATCTTTTTGCTCCCAATTATGACAAACATGCAAGGATCTTCACACTTCTTTGGCATCTTCTGTAGCACTGCAGAGACATTTTCTCCCATGAAAAGTCTCGCATCATCTTCAAATCGTACCTTCTTGGTACACAACTCTTTTAGGAAAGGAACAAAATGAGGAACCTGCCTTATTGCATCCAGTAGTGGAATATTGATTTCCACTTTTCGAAAGACCTTGAGAAGTTCCTTGATCTCCTCGTCTTTTCTGTTGTGAGCAAGATGTTCAGGAAAGGGAGGTTTCTTCTTTATTTCTTACCTTCTGGCCTCCGCAACCTCTTTCTGTTTCCACTTTTCTTCTTTCATTACACCTTCAGTGTCTCCCTTCAGTTCAGCTTTCATCACTTCTTCTTCATTCTTTGTGGTTAGAGCGTTCACCTGTTCTCAGGGATTTACCACCTGAGATGGTAATTGTCCATTTCTTTCCTTCAGTTGGGTAAGATCTTGAGCTAGTTGGAAAAATTGCTTGCTCACATGTTGCAGACCAGCCTTTGTCTCATGTTTGAACCTTTCATTCTCCTGCTGTAACTTCACATTCTCTTTGGCCATGGCATGGACTAGTTCGGCCAGGCTGGGTTCTTCGTGTGCCCTCGGTGATGGTGGTGGTAAATCTGGTTGGTGGGCATCATTCCTCTTCCATCTGAAATTCTTATGATCCCTCCATCCAGGATTGTATGTTTGAGAGTGGGGATCATATCGCTTATTGTTGTTGTTATGCCCACCAAGAGAGTTGACTTCAATGATGTCCTCCTCTTGTAGTGTTGGGCATTCATCGGTGAAATAGGTCACGCTTTTGCATACTCCACACACTCTTTTCTTTGGTGCCCCAGTATGGTTCATCACTTTCTCCATCTGGTCTAAAATCCTTTCCAATTTGACCTCAATGTGCGTTGATTGCCCAGCATCCGAAACTGTCCTTGTGCCCTCGGCTCTTTCATCTCTATTTTTGTAACAGCCCGGTCCCGAGATAGGGATTTACGAGTGGAGATGGGGTGTTATTAAGGGATTAACGAATAAAGTTGTAGGATTTACCAAGAAGTTTAAGAATCAAGACATGCCTTAGAAGTTATATGGTGATGCTCGGGTTTACTTGGATTAAAAGAAAACATGCTTAAGCGGAATAAAACGGCTAATTAATCAGATACCAACTTGTTAGGCCTATTTGCAGGTGGACGGAGGTCATACTCAAAAACAGAGATAAACATAATATGCATCTTATAGGTGTTAAATCGTTTCTGGGAGATTATTCATTGAGTCTTGCTAAATATAATAGGACTTAAACAGAATTGAAAGGAGTGTATCAGAGTAGTGTATCACAAAGTGGGATTTCATGGAAACATTAGATAATAGCAAAATAGTTTTGGCAGCCAACCCACATTCACAGCCACCAGCATCCTCAGCATCTCAACCTGAAAACATTTGAAAAGAGGGGGCATGAGCACTAATGTACTCAGTGGGTTTTAGCAAAAATGCTTTAATAACTTCAAGATATCCAACAATACAGACGGTATACGGAGAGCAAAACGCAAAAGCCCTCTCCGTATCTGTAAAACCTTTTTCTTTTCTTTTGGGCCCAACTTGGCTCAAACCTGTCGTCAACTATACTCTTAGGCATGCCATAGGATAGAGGAGGGATTACCTCAAATATACGAATGAGTTTGCGTGGGAAAAACCCAGCAGTGACTCCCTTAATGATTCTGAGCTCACATCCTGCTTAAGTGAAAAGCTAAGTTCCTTCTCTCCCTATTCTTGCTAGCAATACCAAGCTGAGAACTATGTCTAATGCTAATACCTTATTACTGCATGATCTCGGCCTACAAAGGGGGTAAAGCTACCCTAACAAGGCAAATCCTTAATCCTTAACTATGAGAGCTTTAACAAAGCATAAACATTCAAATACGAGGAAAATGAACGCGGATAAACATTGATTGCAAATAAAGCAATTCTAAATACCTCATGCTAGCATAAATTGTAAATAAACAATTCTAGCATATCTAAACATACTTGAGAGCTCACTTAACTTATACTAACTTCCTTTACTTTATCTAACTCAAATAACAATTCAACATAATCATGCATATAACTTTTCTTATTCCTTTCCTTTCCTTGTACATAGATCAATCAGGCTGAGCAAAAATACTTTATTGGATATCTCATTTTTCCCTAACATGCTTCTAGAGCTTATTAGCTCAAACTTTAGATGAGTATAGATTTACCCACCTTGATTACAGGACGGAAGATGAGGCAACGAGCTGGTGGTTTTCCTTAGTATTCCTCCGAGGTTCGATCCCTCCTACAAAAGTCGAATCGTCGACTTAGAAGCCTCATTCGAAGATTTCTAATAACATGATATTAAATAACACCCAACTAATAAACCCTTAGTTAGGACTTAACATGGATAGCACGACCTTGACTTAATAAGGGTCCGAAAAGGATTTATTTTATTTTAAGGAACTTCTCGACTTGATTTCTAAATTTTTAGACGGAAAAGAACTTGAATGATTTTCTCGAAATAAATTGGAGGAAGCTTGAAAAATCTTCTTAATTTAAACTTGAGAATTACTCAGAAAAACATGACTCGAAGAAAAACTCGAAAAGTTGGAAAGACAAGCGTCGGACAACACGGGGAGGGAAGCGTCGCGCGCCGGCGGCACCCCGCGCGCCCGCGTAGCCCCGCGCCGGCGCAACCTCCGCGCCCACGGGGTCCTGGGCCGAGGGAGGCGTCGCGCAGCCGCGCACCCCCTGCAGTCGCGGGACCTGCTTTCTCTCTCTTCCTGGGCGATCTTCAACTGGGTTCTTCGTGTTTGTTGATTCTTTCGACGAACACGAAGAGCACGAAGAACGCTATACCTGAAATTTCTCAAGAACAACGTGCTTGAATTTATCATGCAACAACATGCTTTAACTTAAAAATAATTTTGGCATTATAACGGCATAAACACGATAATCCTACGAAATAGTTAAATATGGCTTGAACGGATTTTTAACGGAATAACGAGGTTAATCTTCTTAGAATAACAATAACGGAATTTAGAATGAGAATATAACGCACAAGTTATTATCTTGGAATTTCAACAAAAATCGAAATGTAACTCTAGACGAGAAATAATGAAGAACGCGAAGAACGGAAAGTAAATGCGGAAATTTAAAGACGAAAAAGAAATGGAATTGAGACCGATGAACGCAAATGGACGGGGTCAGGTGCGTCGAAGGAATGTGGTTAGCTCGGCGTCTCATCGAGTCGCAATGGTGGCAGAGCCGCCTGCTACGATTTCAACGGCGCCCCTAGCACATTCCCTCACCGCATCCCTTCCACGCCACTCCGCTCGTCGTCTTGAAGAACACTCACGAAGAACGCTTTTTATTTCGACAGAACCTTCTCGGCTTTCAAAGCTTTTCACCTCTCGAAATAGAAGTGAAGGGAAAGAGTAAAATGAGCAAGAAAAGCTAAAGGGGTGGTCCCCTATATATAGGAAAAGCTTTGGCTTCCCTTGGAAGCCATTGCTGTGCGAGAATACTGCAAAAGTTGCTCCGGGTTCGGTTAAAAGCTGCTTTATTCGATGTCGAGGTCCAAATGACTTCAGACACGAAATCTAAAAATAGTGGAAGACTCGTTGGCTCGAATACTAGTGCACCAACTTGATTCGTGAAGAAGACGGGGTCGTCTGAAAAGAGACGAGCAAAGATTCCCTTTTTGGAATTACTTTTTACTATTCACTTAGACTAACAAATTCGGCTCCCGAGCGTTCGATTGACCTCAGAATGACAATCCGTGAACGCCAATGGAATCCTTGAGTCGTTTCCCATAAGAGGGGCCAGACAGAATTGAACTTGAATAAACGAGGCGGATTTCGTAAATTTCTCAAAACACGAACGCACGTAAAAGTTACTATTCATTCTTCTTTTAAATGCATTTTTCATCACCAGGAACTCAAATGACTTCAGAATTAAAATCCGAAAACACCAGCATACTCCTTGAGTTAAAACCTTTCTAACGAGACCACGGATGGTCATAAAATAGTTAAAATCACATTTCTCGAAAATACGATCTTCACGAAAACTGACTCCAAAAGTGGTGACTGACATCTAACCTTAACTAACCTTAATTAAATTCCTTTTTTAATTAATTAACTATTATTAACAATTCTCTAAACCTTATTCGGAAATCTGGGGTATTACAATTTTCGTCAGCCATTTCTGTCAAAATTCGAAAGACTTCTGTTGGTAGCTTGTTCAGGATAGATCCTCCACATGAAGCATGACACAAAGTATTAGATTAGATCGTGATCTGTGATCTGGTGTTGTGGACATTTTGTCAACATACTCTGGAATCGACACCAGTAGTCATAGAAACTCTCATTTATGCCCATCTTCAGACTTTCAATTCTTCACCTCATCTCCTGGACTCGGGATGCATGAAAATATTTCTTCACGAATTTCTACTGCAGTTATGCCCATGTGGTTATACTGCCAGTTGGCAGGGTGTATAACCAGTCTCGTGCCCCGTCATGAAGAGTGAATGGGAATGAGACAAGCCGCACATATTGTTCCTTTCCCCATCCGTAGGTTGAGTTTGACACCATCTCGAAATCTTAAATATACATCTGAGGGTCTTCTTTAGTCATCCCATGGTATTTCGACAAGATCTGGATGAAACTTGCCTTTAACTCCCAACTTCCAGTAATCGCTGGGAGTATTATGCCCGTGGGACGTAAATTCCTGTTAGTCGGAAAGACTAACTGCCTCAACGTTCTTCCTTCTTCTTCAGACATCAGGGCTAACCTCAGTTGTTCGTTCCTTTCCAGTTGTGCTCTTTCTTGCTCCAGTTCTCTTTCACGAGCAAGTCTCTCTGCTTGTTGTGTCATTCGTGCTTCTGCTCTCCTCATCTTCAGAGTCTTCTCAGGTTGTGGATCGTATGAGCAATCCCCTTCAGAGGTATTGGGCATCCACCGGCCAGGCTAACAAGTTGGATAATAGAATTTCAAGAACCAGCTCCCCAGCAACGGCACCAATTCTGTTGCGCGGTCATTCCGCGGTCAGAATAATTCTCAAGAGAGAGTTATCCTTATGCCCACAGCAAGGCGTAGCAAGCTTATGTGAGTAAGGTTCAATCTCATGAGAAGCTGTGAATTTTATCTTTCAGTGTCACTTTTCAAAAAGGGTTGAGGATTGTTGTGGTCTCCGTACTTGTATATAAATACTGTAAACTTAATAACAAAACAAAAAAAAGAAAGGAAAATATTAGTAGTAAACGTATTCCAGATTAGAACTCAAATTTCGAACTTAACAAACACTGGACCGATCATGGGCATGCTAATTACTTATGCAAACCTAATTATCTGATTAAAGGTACCGGATCTCTCTCAACGTACCCAATCTATCCTTTCAGTTTAGCCTAGAGGTGATCTTTCATCCCCTAAACCCTAACTTATTACCTAACCCCGATCTCTCATATGATTGTAAGCAACAAAGCAGCATTGTGATCTAGACAAACCCAAATTTACCTAGATAAAGATCTCTCTTATGCCCTCAGTATCCGTGATGCATCCCATTCCTTTTTGACCAACACACAGCTACAATTCATTGACCATTTATAGAGGTAGTGAACACAATTCTAATTAATGAGTGATCATCCACAATTAACAAGCTTAGCCCACTGTATAATGCAACAAAGAAAATGACTACACGACGGAACCAGATTCACACAGTTTATACCCATAAGCCTCACGGTTCTTACATGTTCATTAAGTTCTTATCCTTGTTTAATCCAGAATAACGAGTCTAGCCGCTCATGCTAGATTTGGATAAATAATAATAAGTAAAAGAAATAAAACAAAATATAATATAAACGAAAAACTTACTTAAATTAAACTGTAAAATAAATCCAACTCTAACGCTGGATTGAAGAACATAGAACAGTAAATCCTAAATGTCTGTGGGCATAAGGCCCGAGATCTATTGTAGAAAAGTAAAATAAAACTAAATTAAATTGTTTGGTGTTATGGTACGTGAATTCTTGTTCAAAATTGTGTGTTCGGCCTCTGCCATGAAAGACATATATATAAGAGTACAAAGACACTAGGTAAACTCTCCAATAGGCCGGGGTTCTTCAGCCCAACATGCATCCGCCATGCCCAAAGCTTTCCATGTCTGGTAGATTTTTCCCTTATTTAGAAGATTCTGAGTCGCAGATTCTGTACTTGACATGCCCTAGTTGTGCCGACATAGCAACTTTTCTTGTAGAGCCGAGCATCCTTCTGGAAGCGTCAACTTGCCTTCCACGGCTCCTCTTTCTTTTGACGGCTAGGATGCATTGCTCCTGCTGTAGCTGGCATTAGTTTCCCTTATGCCCAGTCTCCTTCCTTTTCCTATCAATCACTCTGGGGTTGTTGTTGGCACGATCACAAACTTCTCCTTTCTTCCACCAGGCTCGAGAGAGAGCTTTCCGCTGAGAAATTGTTGCCATCTTGGTATCATCGGCACCCTTGTGCCCTCCAGAAGTGATTCTCCTACCTCCTGCTACCCCTTGTGCCCATTCTGGCTCTTTCCGACTCAAAAAATAGAAAAAACAAAGGACAAAAGAATGAGAAAAGGACACAAAAATACGAGAGAATTTAGACTTGTCACATGCCTCGATAATATTGAAAAGGTGATAAAAAGATGTGTGGATAAGTGCTTGGTGCTAAACTATGAAAAATGCCATTTCATGGTTCGTGAGGGAATTGTTCTTGGGCATGTTGTTTTTCAGAGAGAGACATAGAGGTGGATAAAGCCAAGGTGGACATCACCGAAAAGCTACCCTACCCGACTACGGCGAAGCAAGTTCGAGGTTTTCTTGGGCACACTGGGTTCTACTGAAAATTCATCAAAGACTTTGCAAAGATTGCTCAACCAATCATGCATCTTTTGCAAAATGATGTGCCATTTATCTTCGACGATGCATGCAAAGAAGCCTTCAACACTCTGAAGAAGAGGCTAGTAACGACACCCATCATTCATCCTCCAAACTGGGGCATGCCCTTTGAAATAATGTGTGATGCCAGTGGATACGTTGTGGGCGCTGTGCTTGGACAAAAGCGAGGTAAAGAATGCCATGTGATTTACTATGCTTCCAAGACATTGAATCATGCCCAAGCCAACTACACTACAACTGAAAAGGAATTGCTGGCAGTAGTCTTTGCCCTTAAAAAATTTCGATCCTATTTGCTTGGAGTTAAGAGTTTGGTCTACACCAATCACTCTGCATTAAAGAACCTACTTGCAAAAAAGGAATCGAAACCGAGGCTCATTCAGTGGATACTACTACTGTAAGCTCAAAAAACTAGGTAGCCGATCATCTGAGTACAGTACTCAATGAGGAGAAGGACGTGGTGCCCTTCAAGGAGGTTTTTCTAGATAAGTATCTGTTCAATCTCAAGGGCACAACACCTTGGTACGCTGACGTAGTCAATTTCATGATCTCTGGAGAATTACCGACCAGACTCTCGACCTACCAAAGGAACAAAATCAAAAGTGAGAGTCGATACTATGTATGGGATGAGCCCATACTATGGAGAAGGTGCGCAGACCAAATCATCAGACGATGCATGGCCACAGAAGAAGCTAAGAGCATTCTAGATCACAGCCACTCCGAAGCATATGGAGGGCACTTCGGTGTAAAAATAACTGCAAAAAAGATCCTTGATTGCGGGTTCTTTTAGACATCACTTCATAAAGATGCTTATGAAGTATACTAACGATGCCCACACTACCAGATGACTGGAAACATATCCAAATGCAATGAAATGCCCATGGTGTCTATCATGCCGGTAGAAGTCTTTGACGTTTAGGGGATTGATTTTATGGGACCCTTAACAAAATCCAATGGACATCAATACATAGTTCTGGCTGTGGAGTATGTATCAAAGTGGGTAGAAGCAAAAACAACTACCACAAATGATGCTCGTGTGGTCAAGAAGTTCCTGAAGTCTAATGTATTCAGCAGATTCGGTGTGCCCAAGGCACTGATATGTGATCAAAGATCCCACTTCTGCAACATGATCATCAAGAATTTGCTCAAGGAATATGGAGTGAGACATAAGGTAACTATTGCATATCACCCACAAGCGAATGGACAAGCTGAGGTTTCCAACTGAGAAGTCAAGTCCATACTTCAAAAGGTCGTGAACCACAATAGCAAGAATTGGAGTTTCAAGCTAGATGATGCCTTGTGGGCATATCGCACTGCCTACAAAACACCCATAGAGATGTCTCCGTTCTGCTTAATCTATGGAAAGAGTTATCATCTTCCAGTTGAGATTGAACACAAGGCCTTTTGGGCAATTTAGAAGCTGAACATGAAGCTTGATAGAGCAGGGATCGAAAGAAAGCTCCAACTTCAAGAATTGGAAGAGATGAGGCAGGAAGCCTATGATAATGCTGCTCTCTACAAGGAAAGAATGAAAAGAATGCACTACCAACTCATTCGCCACAAGCTGTTTGAGCGTGGGTAAAAGGTTATGCTATATAATTCCAGACTGAAACTATTAGGTGGACTCAAGTCCAAATGGTCATGACCTTATGAGATCCAGACCGTGTGCCCAAATGGAGTAGTGGAATTATTTGATTCAAGTACTGGAGAGACGTTCAAGGTCAATGGCCAGCGGCTAAAGCATCTCAAGGAACCAATGGTTCCATCTATAGAGGCTCTCAGGCTCTAGCTCGTTAAGCCTATATACATGTAAACCTAAGGAGTGTCAAAGTTTTCAATAGTTTTCAAATGCTGCCATTAGATAAACCATTTGAAGGTTCTAAATTCCTTAAAATAATTACTGGAGAATTTCTTTTCAAAACCAACTTATGCAGAGGTAAGTCATTTGGAGTCAAAGAGTTTAAAAAATCTACTTCATAATGTGCGTTTGTCTCATCAATATCTTCATCAAAACTATTGAAAACTTTGATCTCACCTGGAAACATGGATATCAACTCATCATTCAATTTATCCACATGCTCATTTTTAGCTATTAATATTGCTCGATTTGTCATGTAATCTGCTGACTGTGCATTCTTTTCTAAATTCTTTTATTTATAATCATCATTATTAATTTACAAATTACATGCTTAGAGAACAGTTCCTTGACAAACTATTACAATGTGACCCATCTTAAATTGAAACCGAGCCTCCATATTGATATGATTAGTTAATTTGGTACTTGAAATTTGGCTGGCATGTGAAATAATCAAATAACTGCCATGTTTTATTTATTATATCAATGGAGCATAAGTCCATCTCTCATGTAGGAAATAACAAAATATAATGGCTAAGATATTTCATTTTGGACAAAATTAATACGTTTATAATTAGTCTTAATTACTCAAATGATGAAGTCAGGAGAGCTAAAGAAAATAGGAAGAAAGATAAAAATCTAGAAACTCTAATCATAAATGAGTCCTATTTACCTCATTCGCATAGTTGTAGTCTGCAAGGATAACACTATGAAATATTTAATTCATTCATGTGCTTGTTTTTTTTCAGCAAACTCATGTGCATGTTTAATATCCTTATCTTTCACAAATTTTAGGATGTTTCCTATTCTTTTACTGGAATTATTGATAAGGTTGAAATAAATCGTCATGGTATGATTCGTATAAGACATGCTATAGCTCATGTTATAAGAATGGTGAAATTACAATATGCAAAAAGTGCAACCAAGAGCTCCTGAGACAACACCAAGGTAATAATTAAAATACAAGTACAAATATTAAGCTTTTTATACACTAACTATTATTTTACACAAGTCCAGATATAGGACAACCATAAATGTTATACAAGGCAATTACAATGCACACATTACCATTTTTGATGAAGTTGCAGCTGTATACGTAGGATGCTATGTGCATGAGTATTTTTCGTCAATCAGTAAGGTAACTTATTAGTAAAAATAATTATTCATATAACATCGGCTTCACTAAATTTTTAAATTTCAATTAATATTCTACAATTCTTATAAAATAATTTCCCGAGCGTGAAAATAAATCCCCATATTATAGGGGTCTGAGTTTGCAATCATCTACTAAAATGCGCTTTACATCCACAATCAAGAAATCAATAGTAGATGAGAGGGAAAATCTAAATATTGTAGCCATTGCAATCGAAAGAATACAACCGTTGGCTCAAATGAGTGCAAGAAAAAATTCACTACGTGATTCAGTTGAAGACTCAAAGTCAAATCAAGAGGAACAAATGAAAGCTTTAGCTCAAAGGCTCAAGCGAATGAAGGTGGGAGAAAAGAAAAAAATAGTCATGGAGTTGCATTCTACTGAGGCGCAAGGAAATAAAAGAAAGAAAATTACAAAGAAGAAAATTGAAGATTGCATTGATATTCCAAGTGATGATGATCAGTTATTAGCCAAGCTCATCTCTGAAATCAAAAGAAGGAAGAAAAGTTCGCAAACCATAACGATCAACAAAGAAAAAAAATAGTCATAATATATATTTATATTTAAAGTAAATTAGACATCCTTTATCAATAGTACTATTTAAACATTTTCAATTTGCTAATTTATATGCAATGACTTTTTATTTGTGCGTTTCACTATATCTTTAGTAAAATTAATCTTCTATAGATTTTAAAGTATTAAATAATAAGCAACACGTGCAACACACGTAATCTACACTAGTTCATTGAAAGAAGGAAAATATTCAAACTTTCTTAGATTCTGATTACCTAGTCCAGATAGATATTCTGATTATTTATCCCTTAGAATCTCGTGCAAGACGTTTTATTTTTCATTCCTTTAAAAATCATCTTTTATTTTTTTATATTGTTATTTGATTTTGAATTCATAATCTTTCAACAAAAAAAATATGAAAAGTTTTGCAATTTTATAATTTTATTTGTTATGGATTATTATTAATTTGAGCAAACTTATTTTAGCTATGTCAAACTTTAAAAAACTTATCTTAGCCACCTATTTTTAAACGTATTTATATTAGCCATTTTGGACCAAAATACTCTTATCTATAAAATAAAAATAAAAATAAAAGAAAAAGAAAAATTGACAACAAAAATTAAATCAGATTTACTGCTTCTGCTCATCGTCTTCTTCACCCCCACCCCACGTCTCCGCTCTCCAACAACAACTTCACCGACACCATCTCCGCCTTCTCCGACACCAACATCTCCAGCACTATTGTCTCGTCAGAGTTCGATGATAGCGAGCAGGTTGCAATAGGCACCGACACCACCTCCAGCACCATCATTGATGTGATCTGGGATCCCGGGACTGTATCAGGTTGCTAGAGGGAGGAATCCTCGACCCGAACTTCACAACGTAGATGAACTATAGGTATATGAAACATATAACCCTACTCTGATTGGAAATAAGAACCTCAGATATAAATCGATGACGCCACAAAGGGTTGTGATGTACTATTTGATAAGTCAGGATGAACACGACATACGGTTCAATAAAAATTTCACGTAGAGAATTCTCAAACTATAACATCAAAAAGCTGTCTAATAAAATCAAGTGCAAACCCTTATATAGGTGGACAAAAAAATAAATCTAACCTAACTTGGAATAAAAGGAAATAAATAAATACTAAAATTTATAAATAATCAAAATCCGCGAACACTGTACTTGGCGTGACACGGGGTCACTCGTGTCCTGGGTCGCGCTGCAACTCACATCCGGCCCAGAGAAACCCCTCTGTGTCAGTGTGGATCATTCGCACCTCCACTCGCGCTACACATCATGCCATTTGGTGCAACCAGCTCTCTCGCGTCTTCACTCGTGCTGCAACTCGTGCTCTTTCTCCCGAGCACTCGAACTCGATCTTTGGCACCCCATCTAGGATCGTATCAATCATATCCAGCACTATCTGAAGTGAACCGTGTTGAGAATGTGTCAAATCCCATTAGAGTGCCGAAGGGTCCTATGACTCGATTGAGGGCCAAGAAGTTCAAGAAAGTCCTCAATGGACTTATTCAAGAAGTCTGGAGCCAAGAAGCGTCAAAAGGACCAGTTGAAACAGCTGAACCTGAGCAGAAATGGACAGTGATGATCTATGCAGAAAACCTGCGAGCATCAACCATGAGTGGGAGTGGTTGCGGCTCAGGTGGCGGATCAGAGTAAGGGTGCCTTCTATCTGTTCGTGACATAAAGGAGGTTCGCCAGTGCAAAAGCCACGAGCAAGGTCACGAATATCACAGGGGTCGTGGGGTATTGTACCAAGTCAGTGCCACGTGGAGCTGCGAGCTACGTGTACTCGAGCGAGGTCGTGAATATTTAGCTAATTCCGGATTTTATTTTATTTTTAGATTTTGGGCTTGTTTTTATTTCCTATTTGGTTATAACTTTAATAGAGTTGTTATTATTTTTTTCCAACCTACATAAAGGTTGTAAATATTATTTCGGAACAGATTATTCAATTCATTCATTAATTCAATATTAAACGTGAGTTTATATTTTTCTCTCTGGAGAAGTTATCCGGATTTCACAAGAACACTGTGAGATTCAAACCAACTTATCAAACAAATTTACATCCCCATTTGCGGCGTCAACATCAAAAATCCAAGTTCGTGTTTACAATTGTTAATGGGTTGTGGATCGATATCCATCATTCTTCGTCATTGTGAAGCTAGGGTTTCGGTTTCACCATTCATCTAGTCTGTGTAACTTGATACTAATGGGAAGAGATTCATCATCATCAACCATCTGCCGGTGAGGATTGTATCAAGTGGTATCAAAGTGTCGGCTTTGTATCAGGTTCCACTTATCCGTATTTTAATTTTTATCTGATTGTATTTGTTCTTCTCGCTAATTTAAAAAAAAGAGAGAGAAAAGTCGAAATCAGCACCAAAAATAGAAAGAGATGTTGATCGGTAAAAAAAGAGTATTTTGATGGGAAATTTTTTAGTGTTTTCGATACATTTGGTATTGTTATTTAGGTTTCTAGAGACATTTATATTCCCTGGGGAAAAAGATGAAAAAAAATTCGGAAATTTTTAAAATTTTTGGTAAATTTTTTGGTACATTTTGTGGTGAATTTGAGGTAGTTCTTTTGTGTTTCATTGTTGTGATTGTGATTCTAGTAATTTTTTTGGAGAGGAAATTGAGTGGTAAAAGGCAAGAGTATGTGAGCTTGATAGAGCGAAAAGAGCCAAATTGAGTGTTACAAGATAGTATACATGCTAGGTTGTGAGCATAGACATTTGTTAGGATTATATTGTTTTCTCAGTTCCTTATTTCATTGTAATTGTCTAGTCTCACTGTGAGCATAGACATTTGAGTTGAGTAAAAAAAAGCTCCAAAAAAAAAAGAGAACGAAAAAAAGAGTCGGTAAAAAAAAGTCGACATGTCTAAGAAAAGTGCAGGTATTGAAGACACAGCTGCAAGATCGGGAGGTGAGGGGGCCAAAACATTTGACCCAAAATACACAATGGATTCTATACAACAACATCTGTCGAGAATGTTCAAGACAGAGATGGTAGCCTTGAATGAGAGGCGTGACAACATGGAGAACTCAATGCAGGAGTAATCCCAACAAGTCCCTCAAGTGAACCATGGTTGAAGAGGTGAAAGAGGAGGATGAGGAGGTTAAGTAGAGGCCTAACGATACCCATATGTCGAGCGAGAAAGAGGAGAGTACTACGACATCGAGTTGGAAGAATTTTAGGAAAAAGATAGATACTCAGCTGCTAAAGGTCGAAGTCATGGGAGAGTAAGGAATCACGAAGATGATGATCTCGGCAACATCAAGATGAATGTGCCATGATTTTAGGGCAAGAATGATCCAGCATTGTACCTTGAATGGGAGCGCAAGATCGAGATGATATTTGATTGTCACAACTATTCCAAGCTAAAGGAGGTGAAGTTGGCTGTAGTAGAGTTTTCAAATTATGCCATTGTTTGGTGGGATCAGTTGACATCTAACAGACGACGTAATTGAGAACAACCGATAGAGACATTCAAAGGGGATGAAATGAAAGTTATGATGCGGAAGCGGTTTGTGCCAAGCTACTACTACCGAGAGTTGTATAACAAACTGTAGAATCTGAAGCAAGGGATGAACAATGTTGATGAATACTTCAAAGAAATGGAAGTATCCATGATTAGAGCAAATGTGGAGGAAGATCGAGAAGCTACAATAGCTCATTTCTTAGTAGGCCTTCACAGAGAGATTCGAGATGTGGTGGAGTTGTAGCACTATGTCGAGATAGAGGATATGGAGCAAATGGCAATCAAGGTAGAGAACCAGCTTAAGAGGAGGGGTAACAACACTCAGGCAAGTTCTTCTACATGGAAGTAGAATTTGAGCTCCACTATAACCCTATGGAAGTCGTTGAATCAAGGAAAGAAGGCTGATAAGCAGTCATTCTCCAAGCCAAGAATAGAGGCACTTATCACACCTGGACCGAGCAATCAAGATTCATCGAGAAGCTGAAACCGAGACATGAAGTGCTTTAAATGTCAAGGTAGAGGCTACATCGCGAGCCAGGGCCCAAATAGGCGCATGATGATCCTAAAGGACAATGGCGAGATTTGGATGGAAAGGAATGAGTCAGAAATAGAAATGCCGGGGTAGTCGGAATCAAGTGATGAGAAGTACGCAGCACCTGCAGCACTCACATTGGTTGCAAGAATGTCCTTGAGCGTACACACCATGAGTGTGGATGAAGAACAATGAGAGAACATATTCCATACCCGATGCCTCATCAAGGATAAGGTATGCAGTATGATCATTGATGGAGGGAGTTGTACCAACATTACCAGCATTATCATGGTGACAAAATTAGGACTGTCTATTTTTAATTATCCTAAGCCATACAAGCTGCAATGGTTGAATGATAATGGGGAGACAAAGGCGAACAAGCAAGTTCGGGTTCTATTTCGAATTAGGAAGTATGATGATGAAGTGTTGTGCGACATCATGCCCATGCAAGTGGGACACATTCTGTTGGGATGTCCATGGAAATTTAATCGGTATGTGAAGTATGATGGCTTCACAAATAAGTATTCTTTCGTACTTAATAAGAAGACGGTGACACTAGCTCCTTTAACATCATCCCAAGTGTACGAGGACCAAATGAAGCTGCAAGAGGAGGCCGAATTAATGAGAAAGAATGGAAAGGAAGGCAAGGTTGGGAAAAAGATAGTCTAACACTCATGTTTTGCAACAACTAGCGATGTCAAATAGGTTGTGCAAAATGAGAGGCCAATATATCTGATGATTCGCAAAGACGTGTTACTAAACATAACCAAATTGAATTGTCTTTTCCTAGCTCTATCTTATCTCTTTTACAGGAATTTAAAGATATCTTTCCCAAAGAGATGCCATCGGGTTTGCCGCCAATTAGAGGGATCGAGCACCAGATACACTTCATACCCAATGCCATATTACCCAACCGGACGACCTATTGAAGCAATCCTAAGGAGATGAAAGAGCTAGAATGTCAGATTCAAGAGCTGTTGGAGAAAGGGCAAGTGAGGGAGACCTTGAGCCCGTGTATGAGTCCAGTGCTACTCATGCCGAAGAAGGATGCATCCCTACAGATGTGTGTCGACTGCTAGCCGTCAACAACATTACAGTAAAGTATCGACACCCCATACCCCATCTAGATGACATGTTAGATGAATTTCATGGTGCCTACATATTTTCTAAGATAGATTTGAGGAGTGGGTATCATCAAATACGAATCAAAGAGGGAGAAGAGTGGAAAACAATATTCATTACTAAGTTAGGCTTATATGAATGGTTGGTAATGATGTTTGGGTTAAGTAATGCTCCTAATACAGTCATGTGGTTAATGAATCACGTTTTATGTGCTTTCATAGGAAGATTTGTTGTGGTATATATTGATGACATATTGATTTATAATAAGCATCAAGAAGAGCATGTGGAACATTTGAAATGTGTGCTAGAGGCTTTAAGAAAGGAACAACTGTAAGCTAACTTAAAGAAATGCATCTTTTGCACAGATAAGGTTTTATTTCTTGCTTTTGTTGTTAGTGCAGAAGGCGTACAGGTTGACGAGGAGAAAGTTCGTGCTATTCAAGAATAGCCGAGTCCTACCAATGTTGGAGAAGTTCACAACTTCCATGGACTTGCGAGTTTATATAGGAGATTTGTGCCACATTTTAGTAGCATAGTATCATATATGCCAGAAGTGATCAAGAAGAATGTGAAGTTTCATTGGGGAGAGGAACAAAAAAAGGCATTTCAAATGCTCAAGGAAAAATTAACACACCCATCGGTACTATCTCTTCCTAATTTCTCTAAAACATTTAATGTAGAATGTGATGCTTCTAGTATTGGAATTGGTGTAGTGTTGACGCAAGAGGTCTACCCAATTGTCTACTTCAGTGAGAAGCTTGGATGCACCACCGTGAATTATCTAATGTACGATAAGAAGTTGACAATCTCGAACACTTAAGTGCAAATGGCACTGACAATGAGTGTTCCTCTGAGATGATGAGAGGAGTGGCATGGAAAGGATATGGTGATGGAAGGTGCTAGGGGTGCCGTTGGGTTGTAGCAGGCAGCTCTGCTGCCGTTGCAACTCAACGAGACGCCAAGCTAGCCACCTTCCTTCGACGCACCCGACTACGTCCATTTTTATTTGTCGGCCTCGAATCCATTTCTTTTCTTATCTTTAAATTTCCACATTTTATTCTGTTCTTCGTGTTCTTCATGTTCTTCATTATTATTCATTTATTTTCTGTCTAAAGTTTAGTATTTTGATTCTTTTTGAGGTTTTGATTTATAAGTGTTTCTATTTATATTTCTCATTGATATTCCTGATATAATGTTCTCGTTATTATCTCTCGTTGTTAGTCTCATTTATTTCATTAAAGTTCCATTCAAGTTCAAATTTAAGATTTCATCATTATTTCTAAGTATTCAAGGAGGATTGTCGTGTTATTCCGTTATAATGTCGATTTCTTTTCAAGATTAAAGCATGTTCATTTCTATATTTTTGCAAAGTGTTAAGCCTTGTTTTGAAGTTTAAAATGTCGAGAAAAGGAAGAGGTGAATGAGTAACGCCTCGACCAACACTTTGATCAAAAGTTTTGGAGGTTCGTGAAAGAGTACAGAACGTGAAGTGTTGCACGGCCCGTGCAAAACCATGCAGAACTCACGGTATGAGTCTGGGAAGCTAGCAAGGACCGTGTAAGGATAGCACGGACCGTGCTAGGGCTTGCATGGACCGTGCTATGCTTGCACGGCCCGTGTCAAAAATCTGGGCATTTTTATTCTCGACCCATTAAATAGCACGGCCCATGCAATGCTTGCACGGCCTGTGCAAGGCCTCTGCCGCCATGTTTTGCTTCTAAGTGTGTTCAAAACTTAAGTCTTTCAAACCCTCATGTTTTCTAAAGGTTCTAAAGTCGTACTATCTATGTTTAAGTCCTAGTTAAGGGTAGATAAGTTAGATGTTGTTTAATTTCATTTTAGTTGTTAGAATCTTCGAAAGAGGCCACTAATTCGAAGATTCGACTTTTGTAGGAGGTAGTGAGCCCTATGGAAATTTGGAGAAGGATCATCAACTTGTTGCTTCATCTTTCACTCAGTAGTCAAGGTGGGTAAATCTATACTCATTTAAATTTTGAGGTAATAAGCTCTAGAAGCATGTAGGGTAAATGAGATTTCCAATAAAATATTTTTCTCTGTCTGATTCATCTCTGTATGAAGGAAGGAAGGAAAGGAAAGTGTTATATGTTAATTGAGCTCTCGAGCATGTTTAGATATGCTAGAAATGTTTAAGTGTTGTTTTGCTTAGCATGAGATATTTAGAATTGCTTTAATTGCAATATGTGTTATAGACGTTCATTTCCTCGTATTTGAATGTTGGTATTTTGCTAAGGTTTGTTTAGTTAAGGATTACCTTCTAGGGTAGTGATAAATCTCATATAGGCTGAGATCATGCTATATTAAAGGATTAGCCCCTAGACGTTGCTCTAGGTTTTGCTAGCAAGGTTAAGGAAGGAAGGAATTTATCATTTTTCTTAAGCAGGAATTGAGCTCAGAGGACTCGTAATGATATTTAAAGTAAACTTTCTTGTGTCATAAGGCAAGCCTAAGGGTACAGTTGACATTAGGTTTGAGCCAAGATGGGCCCAAAAGTAAAGAAAAGGTTTTGCGGATATAGAGATGGCTTTTGCATTTTGCTCTTCATATACCGTCAGTTGATTATTGGATATCTTTGAAGTTTATTATAGTGTTTTGTTAAAAACCACTAAGTAAATTAGTGCTCACGCCCCCTCTTTTTTAAATGTTTTCAGGTTGAGATGCTGAGGATGTTGGTGGCTGTGGATGTGGGTTGGCTGCCAAGATTATTTTGCTATAATATAAGTTTCTTTTGGAATCCTATTATATTTCTGTTACTCTGATACACTCTTATAATACCATCCAAGAAAGGAAAATGTTATTGGTGATGTCCTAAGTAGGAAGAATCGAGTAGAATTGAGTTACCTGACAACTTAACAAGAACAAATCACCACAGACTTTGCCAAACTTAGTATTGAAATTGTAACTCCACCAGATAGCAGAAGTACGCATATAACAACAATGATAGTGAAGCCTAACTTGTGAGGATGAATCATTGAAGCTCAACAAAAGGATGTCTATCTCGGGAAGATAAAAGGAAGAATAGGTCAAGGAGCCCCAAGAGAATTCATAGTTGCAAATGATAATGCATTGATGCAAGGGAATAGAATTTTCGTGCCACGGAATGAAGAATTGATAAGAGAAATTTTAGATGAAGCTCATTGCATGCCTTACACTGCTTATCCAGGAAGTACTAAAATGTATAGAGATTTGAGAATAACCTTCTAGTGGCAAAACATGAAGAGAGTTATTGCAGTGTATGTGGAAAGATGCATCACTTGTCAACAAGTCAAGACAGAACATCAAAGGCCATCTGGATTGCTCAAACCACTAGAAATTCCTAAATGGACGTGGGAGCATATCATAATGGACTTTGTGGTTAGTTTACCAAAGTCATTACGTGGAAATCATGTCATATGGGTTATCGTTGACCGTTTGACCAAGTCATCACACTTTTTACAGGTCAAGATGACTTTAGGATTTGATAAAATGGCACAGATTTATCGAAGAGAAATTGTAAGACTTCATGGTGCACTGTGTCAGTGATATCAGATCGCGATACGCGGTTTACGTCTAAATTTTAGCAAAGCTTACAAAATGGAATGGGCACAAAATTGAATTTCAGCACAGCTTTTCACCCGCAAATGGATGGACAGTCTGAAAGAACAATTAACACCCTAGAGGATATGCTGAGGGTTATAGTTATGGATCAAGGAGGAAGCTGGGAGGAATATTTTCCTTTAGTTGAATTTGCTTACAACAACAGTTTCCAAGTGACCATTGGAATGACACCTTATGAGGCTCTACATGGTTGAAGGTACAGATCACCACTTTACTAGGATGAAGTTGGTGAAAGGAAAATTTTGGGCCCAGAAATTATACAAAAAACTGTTGAGATTATTGAAAAAGTAAGATAAAGAATGGAAGAGGCCCAAGATCGACAGAAAGTGTATGCAGATAAAAGAAGGAAGGATTCACAATTTCAGGTGGGAGATAAAGTATTCTTGAAAATATCTCCTACAAGAGGCATTGTGCGATTTGGAAGGAAAGGAAAGTTACGGCCTAGATATATTAGACCGTACAAAATTCTCGAATGAATCGGTGAATCCGCTTATAAGTTAGCATTACCTCCAAAGTTAGGAGGAATTTGTGACGTGTTCCGTGTTTCAATGCTTTGAAAATATATTTTCAATCCAAGTTATGTCGTAAATCAGGAAGAAATAGAAGTAAATCTAGATCTGACATACGACGAGTTTCCAATTGCTATTCTCGACAGAAAAGTCCAAAAGCTGCGGAATAAAGAGCTAATGCTTGTGAAAGTTCAATGGAGCATACATGGACAAGAGGAAGCTACATGGGAACATGATGATTAGATATTGGTAAAGTATCCAACCCTCGTCATAACATGTATATTCAATTTCGGGGACAGAATTTTTTTAAGGAGAGGAGGATGTAACACCCCGAAAAATATAGTATTTAAATTTATTATATTGTAAGAAAAGTCCCTACCTTAGTTGAGAATCTAAGTTAAAATTAGAATTTATAATATCAAAGTAGAAGTTAATGGGATCGTTTTGATATCAAGACCATTCCAAATCGGACTTCATTTTATCTTTCAACGAAAATTTATTTCTTTGACAATTTGAACCTAAAAATATTCCAAGTAAGCCCAATAATTCTATTCCTTTAAAGATTCATTTCCAGCCTAACTGAGTCTCATTTTTAATCACTCTATTAATTAAATATATGTCTTATACATAGTATTGTTATTAAAAGGAATCAAGATACATAAATATTATTTAATTAATTTCCTCTGCCAATACATTAGCCACTTGGAATTAGTTTGTGAGTGGTTAATGTCTAAAATTTAACATCATATATGTGTGCTGCTGATAAGTAGTAATATATGTTTAATTTTATTTTTCTTTTTTAAGTAGTATCACAAGCTTAGTCATATATATAGATAGTTATAGGTTGGGAACGTGTAAGTGTAGGACTGAGTGTGCAAATATGGAGATTGCTTAAGTAATAAGAAAATAATAATAATAATAAAATAAATAAAATAAAGTAAAATTTTAACAAATTGAAATGGGACATTTGGGAACCCATTTAAAAGGGTTAGTGTACGTAGTGGTACACTTGTGATGTATGTACATTAAATATATATATATATATATATATATACATATATAGTTGGGAGATTTTGGCAATGATCGATCAAAAATAAAAACAAGAAAAATAAACGAAGAAAAAGAAAATTGAAGAAGAAATAGGAAGAAAAAAAAAAGAAGAAGAAAGAAAAGAAAGGTGAGTTTTTACCCTATGTTTCTTTAATTTTTAATCTAATGTTATTTGATCTATTTAATTTCAGGTTTGGCCATAAAATATTAAATGAACCCAACTCCCAAATTCACATTCTTTCAGTTCTAGTTTAGTACTTGGGAATTAAATTAAGGCGTTTAGAAAAAAACATAATTTAATCCCAAGTAAAATATTGCATATTGCTCAAATAAATTCTAAAAATTAAAATTTACTTCTATATGTTAAATCAAGCTTCATAATTATTGAATTGAGTTTGATTCATATTTATCCATTCAATTATGTCCGTCAAGTCCGATAAATTCTCAATCAGGATCACTAACTTGATTCAATCCGTCAAATGCGCATTATTCGCCCATTTGACTCCATTTTAATTCCAAACGATCACAAGGCATAGGAAATTCTTATTTAAGTTATTACCTTTATGATCTATTTGAGGATTCTAAATTAGAATTTCAATTTTATAGGTCGAGATGAACGAGAAGCATAATAGTATCGCATAAAAATTACAATGCACTTTAAGATCATCCAAGTGGATTTTTCTATAACTCAAAACTATGTTTTAAATTTGTCCATGAAAATTAAAGCATGTTAAATATTTTAATAGCATTATTTTCGCAATGATTGGATGTTTTGAGACTTCATGCACAGAGGAATTCTGACTTACAAGCATAAACAGTTTACTTTGTGACTAAATGTCTAGATAAGTAACCATAAAGTATTTATGTGATCACATTGGGTCTCTCATCCAATGAAGAAGAATAAACTTTGTTATAAATTATCTTCATGGTTATTTTCCATGATTTATCCAGCATAACAATTTTTAAGCATGAAAGAATGACTTGGACGAATAATAATGCCCACTGAGTGTTTTATGGCACTCAACCGAAATATTTTCAAATGTTTTCAGGTCCTGGAGATCGAGCTGGTTGATGATGAGCTGTTGGAGTGGGTTTGATGGTTGACCCTTGTATGATTTTTGCTTAAAATCATCTTTAAACTTTTGTTTATATGTTAAATATTAAATGCTTCCGTCGGTACTCTACAAACATTTTAAGTTTGAAAGTTGTTAACTCTAATGGTCAATTTTTAACTGTATATACAAATATTTTGAATGTATATAAGACTTGGACGTGTTTTTTTTAAATGTGTGGCCTGATTGGCTATGTATATTGCTTGTTGACAGGTCATAATTTGGTTATATGTGAGTTATTGATTTCGAAAAGCCTTGTTGAAAGTTGACTTTAAAAGTACCTGAGTGTGTGGTTTGAACATTTTAAAGTTGAAGCGCTGCCCGTTTATAAATTATTTATATAGTTAATTTAATATCTTAAAAAATATTTATCACGTAAGCATGTATGTATGTCTTTTGTTAACGTTTTGGTCCTACTGGGACTGGGGTGTTACATATATAGAGATAAGTGTGAGATCTTCATGGATCATAAGAGTCTGAAGTACTTCTTTGAGAAAAAAGATTGAAGATGAGACAACAAATATGGCTAGAGTTGGCAAAAGATTATGACTATGTCATAACTTGCCATCCAAGAAAAACTAATGTGGTAGCCAACACTCTTAGTCGAAATATAAGGTCAGACCTAGGATACGTCTTAATATAACAAGAACTCGTAAGAGAATTTGAGAAGCTCAAAATATAAGTGCTAAGTCCACCAAGTACTATTCAAGGGTACCTAACTACCTAACAGCTAGACCGAACTTAAGGTAAAGGATAATAGAAGCACAGAGAAAAATGTTTTTCTCGAGATGATGCGGCTGAAAGCAAGTTCTGACTATCCAAAAACTCTTATTGAAAACAGCAGTAATGCCCTCCTGTGCGAAGGAAGGATCTGTATGCTGCTGGACAAGGAACTGAAGGAAGAAATCTCTAGTGAAGCTTATGATATACCCTACATAGCATACCCTGGAAGTACTAAGATAGGATATGAAACAACACTTATAGTGGAAGAACTTGAAAAGGAAAGTGGCATCTTTCGTGGAACGATGTCTTGACTTGTCAGCAAGTTAAAGCCTTGCACTAACGGCCTTCAACATTGTTACAACTGTTAGAGATACCAGAACAGAAATGAGACCACGTCAATATGGAATTTGTTATGGGTTTTCTGAAATCGGTACGAGAAAACTCAGAAATCTAGGTAGTCATGGATTGACTAACCAAGTCAGCTCATTTTTTGCCAATCAAGATGATCTTTAGATTAGACAAACTGGCCCAGATTTACATTAAGGAAATTGTATGATTGCATAGACTGTCGGTGAATATCACATCAAATCGTGACACCAGATTCACTTCGAGATTCTGGAAGAGCTTGCAGGAAACTATGAGAACAAAGTTAAAGTTCAATACAACTTTTCACCCTCCAAATTGATGGTCAGTCAAAAAAGACTATCCAAGTGTTGGAAGATGCTATGAGATGTAGTTTCAGAACAAGGGGGAAGTTGGTTGGGAAGAATTGTTTCCTTTGGTGGAATTCACGTACAATAACATCTACCGGAGTATGATCAAGATAGCACCATATGAGACTTTGTATGGGCGAAAGTGTAGATCACATTTATTTTGGAATGAGGTTGGGTAAAGAAAGATGTTAGGATCAGAGATTGTTCAACAAAAAGTTGAGAAAATAGATAAGATTAGACAGAGAATTCAAGAGGCTCAAGACAGGAAGAAAGCTTATGTTGATGAGTGTAGATCTGAGTTATGTTTTGAAGTGAGAGATAAGGTCTTTCTTAAAGTTTTTCCTGCTAAGGAACTAGTTCATTTTGGAAATTGAAGCAAGCTGAGGCCTAGATTTGTTGGACCCTATAAAATCCTCGAGAGGATTAATAAAGTAGCTTATAGGTTGGCATTACTGCCAAGCCTAGGAGAAGTGCACGACGTGTTTCATGTCTCTATGCTAAGAAAATATGTGTTCAACCCAAGGTGAATAATCAGAAGAGAAGAGGAAGTCCTTGCTAAGGATTTGTCCTAAGAAGAGAAATTGAATGCTATTCTTTACCAAAAGGTCCAAGTTCTGAAGATTTAAGAGATTGTCCTAGTGAAATTTTTGTGGTATCATCACGGTACACAACAACTAACTAGAGAGTTAGAATCAAAAATCCTCATGTAGTATCCAGAGACCCTTGTGTTAGGTAAGTAAAATTTCAGGGCAATTTTTTTTAAGGAGTGTAGAATGTAACTCCCCCTTTTTTTGGAGTATTTTATTTAGTGCTAAATTATCATTAGGAGCTTAATAGAAGAGGCTAGGGCTTCATAGGTATTAAAATAAATGTAAGATGCTAATTTAATTAACCTAATTGTACATTTAATTTTTTTTCCATAAGAGCATCTTTCAAAGGTAATGTTCGGTTAGTAAGTTGTCATGCAAATGTTCCACTAATCATACATGTATTTTTGAATTTCTTATTGGAGTTTTAACAAATCAAATGGGTCGAAAGGTGCATTTTAAAAAATTTAATTGGGTATCGAAAGTATTTTTGTAGATAAAAATGTTATATATTTTATATCCGCCCAAAAACTTTGAAAAACTATAAATAGGGCAGAATTTCATTTTCATCAAATTTTCAAAATGAAAAAACTGAGCAGGTGAGAGTCGAGCCTCGAGCTAGGATGAGAGGAGGGTAGTCGTCGTAGCTAAGGCCGTAAGGAGGCCGCCCTTCCCCTTGATGAAATATCTTCTAATTTCTTTCAAGTTCGAGTATGTTATATATGCAAAAGTTTAGAACCTAGTAGGGCTCGACAAAAACTGACGGTTGGATTCTTGCCAAATGGTCAACAAGCCGACATCCTGCGCCGCTTTAAGCGGTGTCCAGTCTAAAATGTTTCTTCTATATTTATTCCCTATGGTAGATTCCCAACTGAACTACCCATCCCATTTTCGTCTAGGTGGATTTTCGGGTTAACCTAATTATTTAAATTGTGTATTTAAATTCGTATCTTTCCATGTGTCATCTAAAAATGATGAAACTTCCGCACTTGCATTATTTTACGTGAAGCATGGTATTAATTAAATTTGGTAATTTTCTGAAAGCCGGAAATGCTTATAGATTACATTTGATCATAATTGGGTAAAATGGCAAGTGGTTGGTGATGTAACCTGGATAATTTGTATAGGATACGAGTTCACCCTAATTCCTCGTGTGAATTAGAACGTTCCCTTGAAATAAGACTTGAAATTGCTAGCTTCAAGAATGAATATTTTTGAGTAAAAATAATTCAAAAGACTTGGATATTTGAGACATAATTGTATGCAAAGGCAAATTTAATTCAATAATGTCTAAAATATCAATGTGACATGGTTCCCCTATTTATAGGGCTAAGGGGGACGAAATTAAGAGCTTAAAGGGCCTAAAAAACTGATCCAAAAATGATCTCTAACTATACTAGAAAAATACCTAAACTAGAATTCTATTTAAGATAGGAAATTTCCTTAAATACAATTCTAGTTAAACCTTATGACTAATGAACGAAAATATCCAAATAAATTAAATAAAAACTGATCTAAACTATAGTCTAAATTAATTAAATAAATACTATAGTCTAGATAAAAACAACCCCTAATTAAATACATTAAGGGTCGATTTCTTCACACTTACACACGTCCACTTTGCTACTTCATCTTCAACTCTTTAAGTTATATTCTCCATGGTGTGATCTTGATTTTGTTGATTTTTATATTTAAATATTTGTTGATTTTTATATTTAAAATGGAAGTCATATTCTTGATTGAAAATGATGACATCGTAAAAAATTAGTAGTGTTTGTACATTGTTAAATTTCGATTAATATGTTGGATTATAATAGATAATGATTTAATTAAATAAATTAATATTTTTATTCATATATATTTAGTAAATATGATTTTTTTTAATAACTATTATTTCCAATTTTATTTCATTATAATTTATTATATTGGTATTAGTTACTCGGAAGCTTCTAAAATTTAAAATATTAATATTAAGCATATAATTATATTTGGATATTTTGAATCAAGTTATGAATTGAATAATTAGATTTGGCTAAACAAAGGTTACTTCATTGTTTTTACTTGTTTTAAAACTATTTATGTGTAATGACATTAATAATAATTTTATTTATTAGGAATAATAGTTATAGAAATATGTTTATTAATTTTATGGATATATATATATATATATATATATATTCAAAGATGATTGCAAATTTGGTAAATCAAAATTATTTCTTTATAATAAAATATTATTAGTACTGTGTATACATTAGTTAAATTTATAGGATTTATATATACATATATATAAGGATTTTATTAAATATATTTCATATTATAATTGTTTAGAAAATGTAATCTATTATTATAGGGAAAAAAATAGTCATTAAGCTCATTTCATTTCAAACTTTATTTTATTTTATTTGGTCACTCACGTTTTAATAAACATATTTATAACTTTAATATAAATCAACTTATTTCTTAAAATTTAAGCTTTACTCATAGAATATATTTCCTTTATTTAATATTTAGGTGCGGCACGACTAAGACGTTAACCTTCTATTATTTGCTCGACTCGATCTTCAAATTCAATTAAGGTGTGGGATTCTCACTTATTATGCCGTTGATTTCACTTTGTCCTTGTTGATGTGATTTGTTTGATGTGTATGATTTCATATTCATTTGTGACTGTTACTGGACCGTCTATTCAGTCCTCCTTCATATTTAACCTCACTATTGTGCACAATCATTTTTGCCAGGGACCGTGAATAGGTCCAGGGTCTTAATTGATCCTTTGTAGCACAGTGCGATTCATATTCATATATGAGTGAATAATACACATGTATCTCATTTTATATCAACATGGACAAATCATTTTGCATTATTGTCCCACACTGAGTATATTCATATATGCTCATCCTAAAAACTTATAATTTCAGGTAAATGAGCTTGGAGTTGCGGTATAGGTCGAATGACGGGATAAACTTTTATTACATATATGTATATATAGTTTTCGTTGTGTTTTATATTTCAAGCAGGAAAGCTAAACTAGTTTTTGCTAGTAACTCGTTTAGGGTTTGCACTTTGACTTTTTGAATGTATATGGGATTGTAAATATTTCACTTATGTTGGTCTTTTTAAGTTATCAATCATTTACTTCTGATTTTAAATTTTGATTCTACAGGTTACCTCATTTGATATTTTATTTGGGTTATGCCAAAATAGATTTATTCTTTTTAGAAAAAAAAAATATATATTTATATTCAGATTTTTTTTTCTTTTTCTTTTTCCACATTATAAATTATTTAATTTCATTTATAATGATCTTTTTAGATTAGGGTGTTACAGTAGTGGTATCAGAGCAGGTATACTTTCCTGTAGACTTCGTAAATTATTTTTGAATTTAATGGTTTCATATGTTATTCGAGTGTTTTGAATTATTTTAAATTGGATGAGCATCTAAATATTTTAATTCCGAAGTTCATGTCACTTTACTGCGATTGTTGATATAATTATGAAAATATTCTTGCAGTTATGTATCTTTGGAATTTATACAATTTAAATTTACCAAATTGTGAGTATTGTAAATTGAACTTAGCCCTGAATTTATAGATAATTTAGAAATAACTTAGTCATATTTAGAAAGCCTTTTGACCATATTTCCTATATTATTATAGCAACATGGTATGTCCTCGTACTCGGTCAGACAATGTTGAGAATGCAAACACAATTCGAGCTCCAACTGGAAACCAACCACAGAATATGACACAACCTCAGCCTACAGGTGGAAAAACTTTTATGAATGAGTTTTTAAGTGCTATGTAAGGGTTTGTCCAACAACAAGCTCAAGCTTATTTTACAACACAAACCAACACTGCGACACCTAATGTCATACAACTAACAAACGTTCAGCTTAACATAGGACAACCCAACAATGTGTCAACTCAGGTCCCAACAAATAAAGTTGTTGAACAGTTTTATCATTATGATCCACCACAATTTAACGGTCGTGATGGACCAATGGTGGCAGAGGAGTGGTTAATTGAGTTGGACCGAATTTTCACCCACATTGATTGTACGGATGAGCAAAAGGTCGCGTGTGCAGTGTTTCAACTCAAGGAGGATGTCAGACATTGGTGTAATCATTTCTATCAGATATTGAGTCAAACAGAATGTCAAATGTTGTCATGGGACATATTCAGAGAAGTTGTGTTGGATAAGTATCTCTCTAGTTCTTTTTGTGAGAAGAAAGAGTCAGAATTCTTTGAGCTCAAACAAGGGAATATGACCATCGAAGAATATGAACAAAAATTCAACAATTTGGCTAGGTATGCGCCCCACTTGATTGACACATAAGCAAAGATGATTGCAAGGTTTAGAAGAGGTTTGAGGGCATATATCAAGGAAATTATGGCAGCCCAAGTTATCAATAAGTTTGGTGAGTTGGTTAAACGAGCAGAAGAAGTAGCCACAACTCTTGGGACAAACAATTTGATACCAAAATAGGTAGACAATTCTAGTAAAAGGAGATGGGATAATCGTACTAGAGGTAATATGAATTTTCAAAATATGAAGGGAAAGTTCAGTGAGGGAATCAACACTAGATTCAATACCGAAAATAACACTGGAACATCAAGTAGAACTGGTACTGGGACATCATCCAAGCCTCAATGTTCAAATTGTGGTAAAAATCATAATGGACCTTGCATGTTGGGTTTGGGATGTTTTTACTGTCATGAGAAAGGACACTCCATTGGTCAATGTCCTCGACGGGGAAATAAAATGCCAACCACAAGAGAAAATAAGGCACCAGAGAAAAAAGGGAATGCCCGATTCTTTGCTCTTTCACACCAGCAGTGATCAAAATATAATGATACTATGACTGGTATGTTACCTATCCTTGGATCATCTGCTATCGTTTTATTTGATTCTGGAGCTTCACATTCATTCATATCTTCTAAGTTATGTCGTAAGAAAGGAATTAACTGTAAGGTAGAAAACTTAGCATCGAATGTAAGTATCCCTTCAGGAGATAACATAAAAATAGATAGGATTGCTCGAAATGTCAAATTGGACTTTGGGAATAGAGAACTAGAAGCTGATTTATATTGCATTGAGATGCAAAACTTTGACGTAATATTGGGTATGGATTGGTTATGTCAAAAATTTGCAACAATAAACTGTCATGAAAGCGAAGTGATCTTTGAAAAACCAGGTGTAGAAAAGTTCACGTTTTATGGGATGAAAGTTAGTGGAACACCTGTTGTAATATCTGCCATGAAGTCGGTAAAGATGTTAAGAAGAGGTAACTGTTACCGTTACCTAGTTAATATTGTTAATGTGAAAGAGCAAGATCCCAAAATTAAAGATGTACCAACTGTAAGAGAATTTGCAGATGTGTTTCATGATGAACTGCTAGGAGTACCACCTGACAGAGAAGTTGAATTTAAAATTAATTTGGTACCTGGTGTAGCACCCGTGTCAAAAGCACCAAATAGGATAGCGTCGAAAGAATTGTAGGAGTTGAAGGTGCAACTACAAGAACTTTTAGATTTAGGATTCATAAGACCAAGTGTGTCACCTTGGGGTGCGCCAGTTCTATTTATCAGAAAGAAAGATGGGATAATGTGAATGTGCATTGATTATCGTGAACTAAATCAACTCACTATTAAAAATAAATATCCTTTACCAAGGATTGAGGATTTATTTGATCAATTAAGAGGTGCTGGAACGTTTTCAAAGATCGATTTAAGGTCAGGATATCATCAATTGAAAATAAGAGGAAGTGATATACCCAAGACGACATTTCGCACAAGACATGGTCACTATGAGTTTATAGTATTATCGACTGAGGTGCCAGTAGTGTTTATGGACTTGATGAATCGAGTCTTCCGTCCATATTTGGATAAGTTTGTCATAATGTTCATTGATGATATTTTGATTTATTCAAAGGATGACAAACAACATGAAGAACATTTGAGGATTATATTGGAAATATTAAGAAATGAGAAGTTATACGCCAAATTCAAGAAATGTGAATTTTGGTTGGATCGAGTAGTTTTTCTTGGAAAGTACCTCGTAATGCTAGGGAGATAAGGAGTTTTCTTGGATTGGCTAGATATTATCGAAGGTTCATTGAGGGATTCTCAAAGTAGCAGGTCCAATGACACAATTAACATGAAAAGGTGTAGAATACAAGTGGACTAAGGAATGTGAGCAAATTTTTCAGGAGTTGAAAAGAAGGTTAACAATAGCTCCTGTGTTAACCATACCTGATGGAACAGATAATTTTATTTTATACACCGACGCATCAAAACAAGGACTCGGTTGTGTATTGATGCAGAAAGGAAAAGTTATTGCTTATGCATCGAGGCAATTGAAAACACATGAGCATAACTATCCGACATATGATTTAGAGTTAGCAGTTGTGGTGCACGCACTAAAGATTTGGAGACATTATTTGTATGGAGGTAAGTGTGAAATATACACTGATCATAAAAGTTTGAAATATTTCTTCACACAAAAAGAACTTCACATGAGATAGAGACATTGATTAGAACTTGTGAAGGATTATGATTGTACCGTACTATATCATCCGGGAAAGGCTAATGTGGTAGTTGATGCTCTTAGTAGAAAAGGTGAAGGACAATTAAGAAGAATGATTACTCAACAGGAGTCATTGGTTAAGGAGTTGGAAAAGTTAAGGATTGAGGTAGTAACTCTTAATACAACCAAAGCTGCTTGGCAGTATTGGTTTTACAACCCACATTACGGGATCGGATTAAGAAAGCTCAAAAGAACAATGTATTTTTACAAATGATGAAAAGTCGGCTGTTAAATGGAGGAATAAATGGCTTTTCAATAGCAAGTGATGATACACTCATGTTCGCTGGAAGACTTTGTGTGCCTAAGGAGAAAGAGTTGATAAAGAAAATATTAGATGAGGTACATTATACTACTTACACAGTACATCCAGGTAGCACTAAGATGTATCAAGATCTCCGAAAGATATTCTGGTGGCGAGGGATGAAGAGGACAATTACTGAATATGTGGGAAAATGTTTAACATGTCAGCAAATCAAATCTGAACACCAACGACCATCTGGTATGTTAAATCCGGTAGAAATACCCGAGTGGAAATGGGAGCATATGACGATGGATTTTGTCGTGGGAATTCCCAAGTCTATACGCGGACTTGATGCGATATGGGTGATTGTAGATAGGCTTACCAAGTCAACTCATTTTCTTCCAGTGAAAATAACCTACTCGATGGATCAATTTGCTCAATTATATGTTTGAGAAATTATGAGACTTCATGGGGTACCTCTTTCTATTATGTCCGATAGAGATCCGTGATTTACCTCAAAATTTCGGAATAGTTTACACACATCCATGGGTACAAAAATGAAATTTTCTACTGCTTATCATCCTCAAACTGATGGTCAATCTGAGCGAACTATTCAAATATTGGAGGATATGCTTCGAACTTGTGTGTTAGATATCGGGGGAAATTGGGAAACACACTTACCTTTAGTAGAGTTTGCTTATAACAATAGTTTTCAAACAACAATCGGTATGGCACAGGATGAAGCATTGTATGGGAGGAAGTGTAGATCGCCATTATATTGGGATGAAGTTCGAGAAAAGAAAATCTTAGGTCCAGAGATGATTGAGAAAATTGTTGAGGTGATTGGGAAAATAAAGGAAAGTATCAAAGTAGCCCAGGATCGACAGAAATCGTATGCTCATAAAAGAAGGAAAGAGTTACATTTTGAGATTGGAGAAAAGGTTTTTCTTAAAGTTGCCCCGATGAAAGGAGTTTTGAGGTTCGGGAAGAAAGGAAAATTAAGACCTCGTTTCATTGGACCATTTGATATTTCGGAACGTGTAGGGGATGTAGATTATCGATTAGCCTTGACCCCTGAATTATCGGCAGTACACAACGTTTTTCATGTATCGATGCTCCGAAAGTACTTGCACGATCCCAGTCATGTCATTCACTTTAAAGATTTACAAATCAATAAAGACTTGACATACGAGGAAGAGCCTAACGTTATTCTAGATCGAAAAACTCATGTTTTAAGAGGTCGACAGATACCATTAATCAAAATTCAGTGGAGTAGACATGGACCTGATGAAGCAACTTGGGAACGTGAGGAAGAGATATTAGCACGTTATCCAAACATAGAATCAAGTAAGTTTAATTTCGAGGACGAAATTTCTTTAAGGGGGTAGGGTTATCACATCCCATTTTTAAATTTAAATGTTTCAATATTTATTTCTAAAATTTATTTATTTATTTCAACCTGCGAAAATTCGTGTTATTTTAATTATTTGAGTTCTAGCTTTGTCTAAGTCGCTCCCTCAATATTAACGTATTTATTTAATTGAAATGATTTATTGAGTGGGTTTTTTTATCACATAAATATTAATATACGTATTATAGAAAACATATTATTTATTTATTTATTTAATAGATAAAAATGATATATATACATAAGTGTACATGTGGATTTGATTTGCTATCACTTTTCCACTCCCATACGGGTATGCTAAGGAGGATATTTGTGAGATGATGTGTCTTGAAGAGAGAATTCCTACTCATGAGTCATGTTTTTCAAATTTATCTAATCAATTTCATTTTAATTAGAAAAACAAAGAGTGGTGTTGTAAAATTATTTATTTCCATCTCCCTCTTTTTAAATACGCACTCAAAGACATTATAATTCATCCAAAAGATTCGACTCATTTCTAGCTTATTAAAGGTGAGTTTTAATTTTTCTCATGCTTTGATTATTTATTTAATAAAACTCATGCATCAAAATCAAATATACACAAGAATAACATACTTAATTTTTTATGGTCCAAATTCATTCCTTCGTAATCTTTTATTAGATGAATAATATCAAAATCACTGGATAAGATTGATAAACCTCCTAATAAGATTAGAATTAAATTTCTGATAGTTATTGTAAGTTTTTTTTTTTTTGGATTTAAAATCCAATTGTAAATTTAATAGGTAATATTTGTTGATTTTTATATTTAAAATGGATGTCATATTCTTGATTGAAAATGATGACATCGTAACAAATTAGTAGTGTTTGTACATTGTTAAATTTCGATTAACATGTTGGATTATAATAGATAATGATTTAATTAAATAAATTAATATTTTTATTCATATATATTTAGTAAATATGATTTTTTTTTATAAATATTATTTCCAATTTTATTTCATTATAATTTCTTATATTGGTATTAGTTAGTCGGAAGCTTCTAAAATTTAAAATATTAATATTAAGCATACAATTATATTTGGATATTTTGAATCAAGTTATGAATTGAATAATTAGATTTGGCTAATCAAAGGTTACTTCATCATTTTTACTTGTTTTAAAACTATTTATGTGTAATGACATTAATAATAATTTTATTTATTAGGAATAATAGCTATAGAAATATGATTATTAATTTTATGGATATATATATATATATATATATATATATAAATTCAAGATGATTGCAAATTTGGTAAATCAAAATTATTTCTTTATAATAAAATACTATTAGTATTGTTTATACATTAGTTAAATTTATAGGATTTATATATACATATATATATTTATAAGGATTTTATTAAATATATATTTCATATTATAATTGTTTAGAAAATGGAATATGTTATTATAGGAAAAAAAATAGTCATTAATCTCATTTCATTTCAAACTTTATTTTATTTTATTTGGTCACTCACGTTTTAATAAACATATTTATAACTTTAATATAAATCAACTTATTTCTTAAAATTTAAGCTTTACTCATAGAATATATTTCCTTTATTTAATATTTAGGTGCAGCGCGACTAAGATGTTAACCTTCTGTTATCTGCTCGAGTCGATCTTCAAATTCAATTAAGGTGTGGAATTCTCACTTATTATGCCGTTGATTTCACTTTGTCCTTGTTGATGAGATTTGTTTGACGTGTATGATTTCATATTCATTTGTGAGTGCTACTGGACCGTCTATTCCGTCATCCTTCATATTTAACCTCACTATTGTGCACAATCATTTTCGCCAGGGACCGTGAATAGGTCCGGGGTCTTAATTGATCCTTGGAAGCACAGTGCGATTCATATTCATATATCAGTGAATAATACACATGTATCTCATTTTATATCAATATGGACAAATCATTTTACATAACTATCCCACACTGAGTATATTCATATATGCTCATCCCAAAAACTTATAACTTCAGGTAAATGAGCTTGGAGTTGCGGTGAAGGTCGAATGACGGGATAAACTTTTATTACATATATGTATATATAGTTTTCGTTGTGTTTTATATTTCAAGCAGGAAAGCTAAAGTAGTTTTTGCTAGTAACTCGTTTAGGGTTTGCACTTTGAGTTTTTGAATGTATATGAGATTGTAAATATTTCACTTATGTTGGTCTTTTTAAGTTATCAATCATTTACTTCTGATTTTAAATTTTGATTCTATAGGTTGCCTCATTTGATATTTTATTTGGCTTATACCGAAATAGATTTATTCTTTTTAGAAAAAAAAAATATATATTTATATTTAATTTTTTTTCTTTTTCTTTTTCCGCATTATAAATTATTTAATTTCATTTATAATGATCTTTTTAGATTAGAGTGTTACACTGATTGTGCCACTTCTAGCACTTTAAAATTCTTTCTTTAGTTATTGGGCCTTTAAGACAACAATTCGACAAAGTTATCATTGTTATGAACTTTAAATCATCATATATCTTTTGGTATATTCTTTAGATATTTCAAGGTACTTTAAGCGATAATTATAGGTAGTAAGCCTTACAACAAAGTTATCTCAATACTACAGGGCTCTCATACTATATCTTAAATGTTTAGAGATATGTTCGAAATTTCCTCACATATAGCCAAAAATTAAATTATTTCATAATTGAATGTGTAAATTTAGCTACAAACATAGTTATGCTAAATTGGAACTTATTAAAAGCATTTGACATATTTATGAATTTAAGTTAAGTGTATAACATAGCACACATCTTCTAAAAAAAAAACCCTTAAGTCATATGCTCATTCATATAAAGTTTTAAGCTTAACTTTAATTATTCACAAATTATGGACTTATTAGATATTTTATAAAATTCTACAGATCATAACACAATTTATTAAAATTTAGGACTTGATATAACAATTTTAAATAATCTAAGAGCTCAAATGGTGATTCTGTACAATCAAAATCCCCAAATTCAAACATTTAAAAGAAATTCCATGTTTTACTTATTATGTACCAGTTTTAGTAAATCGCACATATCTGCCCAATGAAAACTTGAAATCAAGAAATTCCAAGTTCTGTAGAACCCTAAGACATATATCTACAAATGTGTCTAAAATAGAAAATCCAAAATTTCGACATTATAAAGGGTAAAAAGATGAATTACGTAGATAAAACAGATTGTTCGGAAAAACTGGTAGGCTTCGGTAAAATGAACATAACTTCGTCTACAAAATTCGTATTAACCTATTCAAGTTGTAAATGAAAGCTAAGACAATATTCTATAACTGTAACAAAGTTTGGATGTCCAGAAATAGCTCAATAAAATCAGTTTTTTCGATTAAAAAGGGGTTTTGAGCTGTCCCAAAAACAGATTTGTGGAATGTTTCCCCTTAGATTTCTACAATTAAACCCTTATGTTCTTCAACAATCAAGCACTTTTATTTGTTATATATAAAACCCAAGATACAAAATGTTTTAATTAATTAGTTCATGCTCTTAATTCCAAAAAATTGAAGAAGATAAAGTGAGGTATCCTTCAACAAGTCAAGAACATTAACACCTCCATTAATTGCTACCTCTATGGAGTCCTCATTACCATTACCAAAACTAAACATTCCAACCTCCTCAATCATCCAACAACATCAAAGCAATACCAAAGTGACTAGAATAGCTAATAGGAGGAAAAGAGGACAAAGAAGATTACCTTTTGGAGAAGAGAGCTCAACTTGAGGGAGCTTGTGTGTGCGTAACTTTACTTCAAGAATTTGGAAAGAGAGAGAGAGAGAGAGATGGATCGAAAGTGAGTGTGATGTAGACTTAGACCTATGACAAGTAACACATCTACTACACACATGTTCATCATCTCTTCTCATATGCGGCCAGTAAAAATGCTCATGTAACAAGTTTAATGTTTTATTCACACCAAAGTGACCCATCAAACCTCCCGCATGCAATTTTAACACAAGTAGCTCACGCATAGAACAACTAGGAATGCATAACTGAGAACCACAAAACAAGAAACCATCATGCACGAAAAACCCATCAAATGACTTAGACTTAGTCGAACACTCATTATAAATCAAAGCAAAGAAGGGATCACATGCATAAAGACTCTTAATCGATTTAAAACCAAGCATTCTAGCATGCATCAAATTCAACAACGTGTACCTTCGAGAGAGGGTGTCGGCAACGACGTTGTCTTCTCCTTTCTTGTATTTGATGACATACGGGAAGGACTCGATGAATTCGACCCATCTCGCATGTCTCTTGTTCAAGTTTTTTTGCCCTTTCAGATGCTTTAAGCTCTCATGGTCCGTGTGAATCACGAACTCCTTTGGTCACAGATGATGCAGCCACATCTCCAATGATCTCTTCAATGTGTACAACTCTTTGTCATAGGTGGAATAACGCAGAGTTGCACCATTTAATTTCTCACTGAAGTAGGCAACTGCATCAAAACAGCACCAATACCTATTCCGGAGGCATCACATTCAATCTCGAAAACCTTATCAAAATCAGGTAAACACAAAACAGGTGCTTGACATAAAAGATGTTTTAAACGTATAAATGCTTCATGTTGTGCTTTACCCCATTCAAACTTATGATCCTTCTTACTTAGCTCAGTAAGAGACGCGGTAATGCTAGAAAAATCACGCACAAAGTGATGATAAAATCTGGCAAGCCCGTGAAAGGATCGAACCTCCATGGCTGACTTGGGCGTTGGCCATTCTTCAATCGCGTTGATTTTAGAACGGTCAACCTCAATACCACATATACTCACAACAAAACCAAGAAATACAACTTCATCTAAACAAAAAGAATATTTAGACAGATTTCCATACAACTTGGCTGATCTCAGAATATCAAAAACGCGCCTAAGGTGTGCTAGGTGCGCCTGTGCATCGTGACCGTAAATCAGGATATCATCAAAGTAAACAACAACAAATTTCCCAATCACATCATGCAAAACATGGTTCATTAATATCATAAAAGTGCTCGGTGCATTAGTGAGACAAAAATGCATAACTAACCACTCATATAAACAATGCTTAGTCTTAAAAGCTATTTTCCACTCATCCCCTTCATGCATTCTAACTTGAAAATAATCGAACGCAAATCAATTTTGGAAAAGATTTTAGAAGAGGATAATTCATCAAGCATATTATCTAATCTAAATATAGGGAATCGATACTTCACTGTTATCTTGTTGATGGCGCGGCTGTAACAGTCCGGTCCCGAGATAGGGATTAACTAGTAGGGACGGGGTGTTATTAAGGAATTAATTGGATAAAACGGAAGATTAATAAGTTGGTTTTACCATCGGGATATGCTTTTGGAGATTAGACGAGGATACTCGGGTTCACTTTTGCCAGACGGTAAATTGAACGGATAAATGGATATCATCCAACATAGATGATGGTTAATAACGCATGCAAGCCCCTTGTATAGACGAAAGGAAATTATACTCGGGTAGCAGAAATAGAACTTAGTATGCATCTTATACTTAAATAGTTGCCTGGGGAAATTATTCATAGAGTCTTGATAATCATAATAGGACTTAAAACAGAATTAGAAAGAGTGTATCAGAGTAGCAGATCACATAGTGGGTTTTCAAGGAAACATTAGATAATAGCAAAACAGTCTTGGCAGCCAACCCACATCCACAGCCACCAACATCCTCAGCATCTCAACCTGAAAACATTTGAAAAGAGGGGGCATGAGCACTAATGTACTCAGTGAATTTTATCCAATAATTAACAGACGGTATACAGAGAGCAAAACGCAAAAGCCCTCTCCGTATCCGTAAAACCTTTTCTTTTCTTTTTGGGCCCAACTTGGCTCAAACCTGTCGTCAACTGTACCCTTAGGCATGCCATAGGATAGAAGAGGGGTTACCTCAAATATCCGAATGAGTTTGTGAGGGAAAAACCCAGCAGTGACTCCCTTACTAGTTCCGAGCTCATATCCTACTTAAGTGAAAAGCTAAGTTCCTTCCTTTCCTACCCTTGCTAGCAATACCAAGCTTAGAACAATGTCTAATGCTAATCTTTTAATACTACATGATCTCGGCCTACAAAGGGTTAATGCTACCCTAACAAGGCAAACCTTAACTCTTAATTTTGCGAGCTTAACAAGTATAAACATTAAATTACAGGAGAAGCACGTAAACAAGTACGAATCGGAGCTAAAGATAATTCTAAACATCTCATGCTAAGCATAAACAATACTTTAATAGTTCTATCATTTCTAAACATGCTTGAGAGCTCAAGTAAAGCATAATATCTTCCTTTCTTCCTTCCTTGTACAGAGATCAATCAGGCTGAGAAAAAATACTTTATTGGATATCTCATTTGCCCTAACATGCTTCTAGAGCTTATTAGCTCAAACTTTAGATGAGTATAGATTTACCCACCTTAAAAATAACGTACTTGAAATTAACATGCTTTAACTTAAAAAGAAGTTTGGCATTATAACGACATAAACACGATAATCCTACTTTAAATTAGAATAACGACAAAATTGTTAAATGTGGCTTAAACGGAATTTAACGGAATAAATGAGGCTAATCTTCTTAGAATAATAATAATGGAAGTAGAATGAGAAATATAACATACACGTTATTAACTTGGAATTTCAACAAAAATCGAAATGTAACTTTTAGACGAGCAAAAATGAAGAACGCGAAGAACGTAAAGAACGTAAAGAACGGAAAGTAAATGCGGAATTTAAAGACGAGAAAGAAATGGAATCGAGACCGACGAACAAGAATGGACGGGGTCAGGTGTGTCGAAGAAATGTGGTTAGCTCGGCGTCTCGTCGAGTCACAACGGCGGCAGAGCCGCCTGCTACGATTTCAACGGCGCCCCTAGCACATTCCCTCACCGCATCCCTTCCACGCCACTCCGCTCGTCATCTTGAAGAACACTCACGAAGAACGCTTTTTATTTCGACAGAACCTTCTCGGCTTTCAACGCTTTTCACCTTCTCGATTTAGAAGTGAAGTGAATGTGAAATGAGCAAGGAATGCCAAAGGGGTGGTCCCCTATTTATAGGAAAAATCTTTGGCTTTCCTTGGAAGCTATTGCTGTGAGGGAATACTGCAAAAGCTACCCCGAGTTTGGTTAAAAGCTGTTGTATTCGATGTCGAGGTCCAAATGACTTCAGACACGAAATCTAAAAATACTTGGAGACTCGTTGGCTCGAACACTAGTGAACCAACTCAATTCGTGAAGAAGACGGGGTCGTCAGAAGAAAGACGAGCAAAGATTCCCTTTTTGGAATTACTTTTTACTATTCACTCCGACTGACAGATTTGGCTCCCGAGCGTTCGATTGACCTCAGAATGACAATCCATGAACGCCAATGGAATCCTTGAGTCATTTCCCATAAGGGGGGCCTGACAGAACTGAACTCGAATAAACAAGGAGGATTTCGTAAATTTCTCAAAACACGAACGCACGCAAAAGTTACTATTCATTTCCCTTTTAAATACGTCTTCCATCACCGGGAACTCAAATGACCTCAGATTTGGAATCTGAAAACACCGATGTACTCCTCAAGTCAAAACCTTTCTAAAGAAACCATAAATGATAATAAAAGAATTAATATTATATTTTCCGAAAAGACGATCCTCATGAAAACTGACTCCTAAAGTCGTGACTGACATCCAATCATAGCTAAATTTAATTAAATTCCTTCTTTAATTAATTAACTAATATTAACAATTCTCTAAACCTTATTCAAAAATCTGGGGTATTACATCCTACCCCCCTTAAAGAAAATTTCGTCCCGAAATTTACTAACCATGATAAGCGATATCAGGGTACTTCTTGAGCAGTTCGGATTCAAGCTCCCAGGTTGCTTCCTCTGAACCATAGTGGTTCCAGATTACTTTTATCAGATCGATCTCCTTATTTCTCAGCTTCTGGATTTTTCGATCCACGATGGCTTGGGGCTTTTCTTCATAGGCTAAGTCCTCATTCAGGACTATCTCTTCTTTGCTAATCACATGCTTTGGATCGAACACATATTTTCGTAACATGGAAACGTGAAAGACATCATGCACGTTACTCAAGTTGGGTGGTAAGGCCAACCTGTAGGCTACTTCATTCACCTTTTCTAAGATCTCAAAAGGTTTGATAAATCTGGGCCTTAATTTGCTTCGTCTGCCAAAATGAATTATTCCTTTTGATGGAGACACCTTCAAAAACACTTTATCTCCAACGTCGAAATTGAACTCCGTCCTTCTCTCATCCGCATAAGCCTTCTGTCTATCCTGAGCTTCTTTGATGTGTTGACGAATAAGCTCGATCTTCTGGACGGCTTCCTGGACGATCTCGGGCCCAAGTATCCTTCTCTCTCCAACCTGGTCCCAATACATGGGCGATCTACACTTCTTCCCATAAAGAGATTCATAAGGGGCCATGCCGATCGATGTCTGGTAGCTATTGTTATAGGCAAATTCTACCAAAGGCAGTAACTCCTCACAATTCCCTCCTTAATCGATGACGACTCCTCTAAGCATGTCTTCCAGAATCTGGATAGTCCTTTCAGATTGGCCATCCGTTTGAGGATGGAATGCTGTGCTAAAGTTGAGCTTTGATCCCATTGCATCTTGTAGGCTCCTCCAGAATCTTGATGTAAATCTTGAATCACGGTCCGATATAATCGAGACCGGCACTCCATGCAAACACATAACTTCCTTAACATACAACTGGGCTAGTTGATCTAGCCCGTCCGTCATCTTAACAGCAACAAAATGTGCTGATTTAGATAATCGATCAACGATTATCCAGATAGCGGTATTCCCCCGCTTAGACTTTGGCAATCCTACGACAAAATCCATATTGATGTGATCCCACTTCCATTCAGGAATTTCCAAGGGTTGAAGCAAACCAGAAGGTTTTTGATGCAAAGCTTTCACTTGTTGACAGTTTAAACACCTTTCCACGAAGGCGGCTATTTCTCTCTTCATGTTATTCCACCAGAAATTCCTCTTGAGGTCTTGGTACATCTTGGTGCTTCCGGGATGTGCAGTATATGGCGTGTTATGTGCTTCGCACATGATTTCCTCCTTTAGTTCTTCTTTGCATGGCACGCACAGTCTTCCTTTGAATAAGAGCGTGTTATCGGCGGCTTCCGCGAAATCTTGCGAGCTATCAGATCGTGCTTCTAGCCTTTTCTTTTCGAGAAACTCATCTCCTCTCTGGGCTTCAATTATCCTTTACCTTAGGTCGGGCTGAGCGACTATCATGGCAACTTGAGCTTGAATAGTCTCGGGTGGTGTTAACACCTCAATTCTTAACTTCTCAAGTTCCTTACGGAGATCCTCCTTGGCTAGGATGAGTTCTAATTCTGCCTTCTCCTTCCTACTAAGGGCATCTGCTACCACATTTGCCTTGCCTGGGTGGTAGTGAATCGTGCAGTCATAATCTTTTACGAGTTCTAACCATCTTCTTTGCCTCATGTTGAGATCCTTTTGCTCGATGAAATACTTCAAGCTCTTGTGATCTGAGAAGATCTCACACTTGGCTCCGTAGAGGTAGTGCCTCTAGATCTTCAGCGCATGAATGATCGCTACTAGTTCTAAGTCATGCGTTGGGTAGTTCTGTTCGTGATTCTTAAGTTGTCTAAAATTATAAGCAATCACCTTGCCTCTCTGCATTAGTACGCATCCTAATCCTTTACTCGATGCGTCTGCGTAAACCATAAAATCTTCATTCCCTTCCGGAATGGCTAATACGGGGGTTGTGGTTAGCATCTTATTCAAAGTTTGAAAACTTTCCTCACACTCAGGCGTCCATTTGAACTTGGAGTCCTTCTTTAACAATCGCGTCATAGGCTTGGATATAGTCGAGAATCCTTCGATGTATCTGCGAGAGTATCCAGCGAGTCCTAGAAAACTTCTTATTTCGTTCACGCTTCTTGGAGACTTCCAGTTGCTTACAGCTTTGATCTTGGCCGGATCCACCTTGATTCCATCTACCGAGACTATATGACCTAGAAACATAACTTCTTTGAGCCAAAACTCACACTTGCTGAACTTAGCATAAAGCCTTTCTCCTCTTAATATCTCCAGCACCACTCTTAGGTGCTCCTGATGTTCTTCCTCATCCTTGGAATAGATGAGAATATCATCTATGAAAACTAGAACAAACTTATCTAGATACGGGTGAAAAACCCGGTTCATTAAATCCATGAACATTGCTACGTCATTGGTCAATCCGAATGGCGTTACCACAAACTCGTAATACCCATAGTGAGTTCTAAAAGCGATCTTAGGGATATCCTCCTTTCGGATCTTCAACTGATGGTACCCAGATCTTAAGTCTATCTTGGAGAAGACACTTGCTCCCTTGAGCTGATCGAAGAGATCATCTATTCTTGGGAGAGGGTATCGATTCTTGATGGTTAGCTTATTGAGCTCTCTATAGTCGATGCACATTCTCAATGTACCATCCTTCTTCTTTACGAACAAGATTGGAGCTCCCCAAGGCGACACACTAGGTTGGATAAAACCTAAGTCTAGTAACTCTTACAGTTGAACTTTGAGTTCTTGCAACTCCTTAGGCGCCATTCTGTAAGGGGCTTTTGAAACTGGGGCGGCTCCTGGTTCCAACTTGATAGCCAACTCTACCTGCCTATCCGGAGGTAGTCCGGGTAGCTCCTTTGGAAATATGTCGGGGTATTCCCTTACGACTGGAATGTCTTCGATGGAAAGCTCTCCTTCCTCCTTTCTTATCAGATTAACTAAAAAGGCTTGGCAGTTCTTCTTCCGTATCATCTTAGTGGCCTTCAAGGCGGATATCATTGGGATTTTGGTTCTCAGCCTTGATCCGTAGATTTTTACCTCAGGTTTCCCGGGTGGTCGAAACACTACTTCCCTCTCCGGACAGCTTATGGAAGCATAAGCTAAGGCTAACCAATCCATTCCTAAGATTATATCGAAGTCTTGAATCTTTATCACATAAAGATTTGACTTAAAGTTTTCTCCTTCTATGTTCAATTCTAGGTTAGAGCAGACCTTCCTAGACATCATTTTCTTTCCAGAGGGAATACTTATTTCAAGAGCATTCTCGGCATTCTCGGGTTTAATCTTCAGTTTCTTACAAACAGACTCAGCTATGAATGAATGCGATGCTCCCGTGTCAAAGAGAGCTAAAACTGGCGTCTCGAGGAGGGTAATCATACCTGTTAGATTACCTAGGGCCTTAGCAGCTTGCTGCTGATTGAGAGCATAAGTACGAGCTGGCTGAGGTGGCCTCTGTCCTTGGTTGGACCTTTGATCTCGTCCTTGGCTCGGTCTCGGGTTTATTCCCGGTCTTTGACCCTGAGGCCCTCCTTGCTCTAGTCTTGGCTGGTTTCCAGAAAGTTGCTGAAGTGGTTGCGGGTACATGGGTTGTTGTGGTGTTTGAGATCGTCTGTTGTTTCCTTTAGGACACTCTCTCTTGAAGTGCCCCTCTTCACCACAGTTGTAGCACCCAGTTAGATTTGCTCGGCAGACTCCAGGATGTATCCTTCTACACCTTTGACACGGCCTAAAGCTAGGGGTGTTGCCAGGCTGACTTCGAGGCACCCCTGACTCTCGGCTTTGCCAGTGGGGTTTCTTCCCTCTGTTATCTCTTCTTCCTCCTTCTCACTTCCTTTTTCCCTTTAGATTATTAGATGACTGAGAGGGTTGAATTTTCTCTCGAGGAAGGATGGCCTCTATGCTCAATGCTTTGGCTAAGTTTTGGGTATAAGACATGTCTTCTTACCCAGCGAGGGCTATGCCAATCTCGGATCTGAGTCCTTTCTTGAACTTGCATGCTTTCTTCCCGTCTGTGTCCACTAGATATGGAGCATGCCTTGATAATTGGTTGAATTCTCTATCGTATTCTGACACTGTCTTGTTCCCTTGCTTTAGATTCCAGAACTCCATCTCTTTTGCCTCTTGGTAACAATCTGGGATATACTTTTGATACAGATCGTGCTTAAAATCCTCCCAACTATAGTCTTCCCATTAATCCAGAGTTATGGTCCTTCGAACGGACTCCCACCAGTAGTCTGCATCATCCGTCAGCATAAAGAGAGCACTACTTAACTTTTCCTCTTCTGAACAAACTATGAAATTGAAAATTCACTCTAAGGAGCGAACCCACTTTTCGGCATCCATTGGATCTCCTAAACCATTAAATGATGAAGGATTGTGTTTGAGAAACACACTTTCGGCTCTTGGTCCGAGGTTTGGAGCTTGTTCGGGTTCGTTCTCATCTTCGTTCTCAGCTTGGCGTCTTCGAGGCGGCATCCTAAAGAACTAGATATTAGTGATACTTGATTGAATTTTCACGAAGGCAAGGATGCCCTTTGACAAGGTCTTATTAGATCAAATAAGGCGGAAATTTAAACATCATTCACACATAATGGGAAAATTGCCTCCTTAAGAGGACTTTTGGCATCGATTTAGAATAAGTTACTGGTTACATCAAGATAGGGCAGTCTGTTGGAAAATTCACTGCCACTATTTGAGTTTAGAAAATTTAAAGCATTTATTACATATTAGAGTCTTGGTCAAAGTGGATATTAGATAATAGATAGACAAACAGATGGCTTAGATAACTAGGTGTTCTAACAGCAACACCTCCTACATCTCCTACCAACGCTTAATCATAAGCCGGGCCCTTTCTCCTTCTCCTTGCATGGCGATCCTACTTCCTCTTCGCCTTCCTCCGGGTCCTCGTCTTCTTCTTCCTTGTCTCTAACATCAACTATTTCCGGGACGGTGAACTTGAATGTTCTCATGCGGACACTCCCTTCAGGATACTGATGGGGCATACACTGTCCCAGACCCTGAGAAGCAGACACAAGGGTCCACTAGTTCACTTGAGGAGTGCAGGAAAATAGGGACTCGGTGTGGTTCACGATCCGGACATTTGAGGGTCCTGCTCTTGCGGTTCCTTCGTCGTGAGGGCATGGCACTTGAAATCCAGGGGGACTGTTGAGAGTCGCTCTTTGCAGTTCTAGCTCTACCACGAGAGAGGGGTTTTGCTCATCTGCTTGCTGCTCGGCTAAGGCGTGCACGTGGCCATACTTCGATACCCAACGAGCCATTAAGGCTGACGAGAATTCCGTCAGATTTCTGATTTCAGCGTACGTCTCGGGATCACGGGTGATCGTGCTTTGCAAGATACGGTACATTGTAGGCCTCCAAGCAGGTGGCGCATGCTCACACATGCGGATGCACGTTTCCAAGTCGGATACACTTCCGGGCTCCCCTCCGTAGCCATTTGCCCAAGCCCACCTTTCGAGGTATCTTATCATATAGGACAGCAACTGTTCATTGCCATTCTAAGTTTCCCTTCTGAATCTCTCAACTCTCTCTTGCACAGGGTGAAAAAGAGGCATGCTCTTCCTAGCTGTCGAACGACGCTTAACCATCTAGAAGAGAATAACTTAATCAGTCTAGATTATAAAAGGGAGACCTAAGGTCCTCCTAATGTCTGGATTAATCTTGCATGCATAGCTTCTTTTTATGAAGCAATTGACAACTTTTATAAAAATTTTGGAGCCCAAAGTTCTTTAAACATACATTGTTTACCTTTTCTTTTGAGTCAAAATTTCGAGAAATGATTTTAAGCCATTTTGGGATCGAGAAATCTTTTCACAAACTTTCCATCTAGGAAATCATCTTACCTGAACACCTTTTACTTGGATTTTCACTCTCATGATTTTTCTCTTATCTATAAAACAGGTAAGCTTGCTCAAATCTTTTCCCTTCCTGTATTCCAAAAATCATGAATCCAACATCCAAAAATTCTATACTATCATACCTTGATTTTTGGTTGAGGATACGAGGGTGATGGCGAGCTGTGGGTTGCTGCTTTAACTTATCAGAGAACAACTTATATTCACATAAATCTATTAACTTATTTCAACAAAGAGACAGGTCTGCAGGGTTGCAAACTCGCTCTGATACCAACTATAATAGCCCGGTCCCGAGATAGGGATTAACTAGTAGGGACGGGGTATTATTAAAGAATTAATTGGATAAAACGGAAGATTAATAAGTTAGTTTTACCATCGGGATATGCTTTTGGAGATTAGACGGGGATACTCGGGTTCACTTTTGCTAGATGGTAAATTAAACGGATAAACGGATACCATCCAACATAGATGATGATGGTTAATAATGCATGCAAGCCCCTTGTATAGACGAAAGGAAATTATACTCGGGTAGCAGAAATAGAACTTAGTATGCATCTTATACTCAAATAGTTATGTCTGGGGAGATTATTCATAGAGTCTTGATAATCATAATAGGACTTAAAACAGAATTAGAAAGAGTATCAGAGTACCAGATCACATAGTGGGTTTTCAAGGAAACATTAGATAATAGCAAAATAGTCTTGGCAGCCAACCCACATCCACAGCCACCAACATCCTCAGCATCTCAACCTGAAAACATTTGAAAAGAGGGGGCATGGGCACTAATGTACTCAGTAGATTTTAGCGAAAATGCTTTAATAACTTCAAGATATCCAATAATTAATAGACGGTATACGGAGAGCAAAACGCAAAAGCCCTCTCTGTATCCGTAAAACCTTTTCTTTTCTTTTTGGGCCCAACTTAGCTCAAACCTGTTGTCAACTGTACCATTAGGCATGCCATAGGATAGAAAAAGGGTTATCTCAAATATCTGAATGAGTTTGCGAGGGAAAAACCCAGCAGTGACTCCCTTACTAGTTCCGAGCTCATATCCTACTTAAGTGAAAAGCTAAGTTCCTTCCTTTCCTACCCTTGCTAGTAATACCAAGCTTAGAATAATGTCTAATGCTAATCCTTTAATATTACATGATCTCGGCCTACAAAGGGTTAATGCTACCCTAACAAGGCAAACATTAACTCTTAATTCTGCGAGCTTAACAAGCATAAACATTAAATTACAGGAGAAGCATGTAAACAAGTACGAATCGGAGCTAAAGATAATTCTAAACATCTCATACTAAGCATAAACAATACTTTAGTAGTTCTATCATTTCTAAACATGCTTGAGAGCTCAAGTAAAGCATAATATCTTCCTTTCTTCCTTCCTTGTATAGAGATCAATCAGGCTGAGAAAAAATACTTTATTGGATATCTCATTTGCCCTATATGCTTCTAGAGCTTATTAGCTCAAACTTTAGATGAATATAGATTTACCCACCTTGACTACGGGACGGAAGATGAGGCAGCGAGCTGGTGGCCTTACTTAGTATTCCTCCGAGGCTCGATTCCTCCTACAAAAGTCGAATCGTCGACTTAGCAGCCCCCTTTGAAGATTTCTAATAACATGATATTAAATAACACCTAACTAATATTCCCTTAGCTAGGACTTAACATGGATAGCACGACTTTGACTTAATAAGGGTTCAAGAAGGATTTATTTTATTTAAGGAACTTCTCGACTCGATCTCTAAATTTTTAGACGGAAAATAACTTGAATATCTTATTCGAAATAAATTGAAATTAACTTGAATATCTTACTACAATTTAAACTTGAATATGGCTTGAAAGTAACATAATCTGGAAGACTCAAAAAGATCGAAAAAAAGGGTACGGAAATAGCCGAAAAGGAACGGCGAACAAAACAACACCGGAGAGGGGGAGGGGCCGCCGCGGGGCTGCCTTGCCCCGGCGGGCTCCATGCCCCCGGCGGGCTGGGCGTGGCCGAGGGGGGTTTGGTGTGGCGGCGCACTCCCCCCCCCCCCCGCCCCGCGGGGCTCTCATTTTCCTTTCTCTCTCTCTCTTCAACTGGGTTTCTTCAACTGTGTTCTTCAACTGTTCTTCGTGTTCATTGATTTCTTTGACGAACACGAAGAACTCGAAGAACAATTAACCCGAATTTTATAAAAATAACGTACTTGAAATTAACATGCTTTAACTTAAAAAGAAGTTTGGCATTATAACGACATAAACACGATAATCCTACTTTAAATTAGAATAACGACAAAATTGTTAAATGTGGCTTAAACGGAATTTAACGGAATAAATGAGGCTAATCTTCTTAGAATAATAATAATGGAAGTAGAATGAGAAATATAACATACACGTTATTAACTTGGAATTTCAACAAAAATCGAAATGTAACTTTTAGACGAGCAAAAATGAAGAACGCGAAGAACGTAAAGAACGGAAAGTAAATGCAGAATTTAAAGACGAGAAAGAAATGGAATCGAGACCGACGAACAAGAATGGACGGGGTCAGGTGCATCGAAGGAATGTGGTTAGCTCGGCGTCTCGTTGAGTCGCAACGGCGGTAGAGCCGCCTGCTACGATTTCAACGGCGTCCCTAGCACATTCCCTCACCGCATCCCTTCCGCACCACTCCGCTCATCGTCTTGAAGAACACTCACGAAGAACGCTTTTTATTTCGACAGAACCTTCTCGGCTTTCAAAGCTTTTCACCCTCTCGATTTAGAAGTGAAGTGAATGTGAAATGAGCAAGGAATGCCAAAGGGGTGGTCCCCTATTTATAGGAAAAATCTTTGGCTTCCCTTGGAAGCCATTGTTGTGCGGGAATACTGCAAAAGCTACCCCGGGTTCGGTTAAAAGCTGCTTTATTCGATGTCGAGGTCCAAATGACTTCAGACACGAAATCTAAAAATACCGAGAGACTCGTTGGCTCGAACACTAGTGAACCAACTCGATTCGTGAAGAATACGGGGTCGTTAGAAGAAAGACGTGCAAAGATTCCCTTTTTGGAATTACTTTTTACTATTCACTCCGAATGACAGATTTGGCTCTTAAGCGTTCGATTGACCTCAGAAAAACAATCTGTGAACGCCAATGGAATCCTTGAGTCATTTCCCAAAATAGGGGCCTGACAGAACTGAACTCGAATAAACGAGGAGGATTTCGTAAATTTCTCAAAACACGAACGCACGCAAAAGTTACTATTCATTTTCCTTTTAAATACGTCTTCCATCACCGGGAACTCAAATGACCTCATATTTGAAATCCGAAAACACCGGTGTACTCCTCGAGTCAAAACCTTTCTAAAGAAACCATAAATGGCAATAAAAGAATTAAGATTATATTTTCTAAAAAGATGATCCTCACGAAAACTGACTCCTAAAGTCGTGACTGACATCCAATCATAGCTAACCTTAATTAAATTCCTTCTTTAATTAATTAACTAATATTAACAATTCACTAAACCTTATTCAAAAATCTGAGGTATTACAGCGGCTGTCCATGCACATTCTCCACTCGTTGTTCTTTTTTGGCAATAGAATGACTGGAACTATGCAGGGGCTCATCGACTCTCGAATCTACTTCTTATCAAGCAACTCTTTCACTTGTCTATCAGTTTCCTTGGACTCCTCGGGCGATGTGTGGTAGGCTGGACGGTTGGGAAGCACTGCGCCGAGCTGGAAATCGATCTGGTGCTCTGATATCAAATTTATGATGTAACCCGGACAATTTATACAGGATACGAGAATGTGCGGAAGACTTCTAGATCGAAACACGTCAACTTGAAAAGACTCAATCCTACTTTGATACTCTATTAAATGAAAATAGACTGAAAATAATTATCACAAGACTCGAATTATTATAGACGAAGAACTAGACCTAATTAAGACCTCTAGGCTACGACACAAAAATAGAATACAAATCCAACAAGAAAAAGGGCTGAATTGGGATGATGTTATGGCTGGAAAGGAGAGGTGTTTTAGGTTGTGTATTTATGGTGAAGAAGGGCTTGGAGTAGATAGGATATGTTAACGATGTGAGAACTTACGGTATAGATGAAGAACACGATGAATTAGACTTGTATGGAGCTCGAACCCTTGAGATCGACACACTATCAGGTCTTGATGATTTGAGAAGGCTACAGACGATGATGAAGGATGGAAGGATATCGTGGATTATGATGGATGATGTTGGTGTTGTTAAATTGTAACCCGATTAATCCCCGACATATCTTGTATGACGAAAACGAATCTGAAAGTTGTTCTTCGGTAGCGAGTTCACCCTAATTACTCATGTGAATTAGAACGTTCCCTTGAAATAAGACTTGAAATTGCTAGCTTCAAGAATGAATATTTTCGAGTAAAAATAATTCAAAAGACTTGGATATTTACGACACAATTGTATGCAAAGGCAAATTTAATTCAATAATGTCTAAAATATCAATGTGACATGGTTCCCCTATTTATAGGGCTAAGGGGGACAAAATTAAAAGCTTAAAGGGGCTAAAAAACTGATATAAAAAGGATCTCTAACTATACTAGAAAAATACCTAAACTAGAATTCTATTCAAGGTAGGAAATTGCGTTAAATACAATTCTAGTCAAACCTTATGACTAATGAACGAAAATATCCAAATAAATTAAATAAAAACTGATCTAAACTATAGTCTAAATTAATTAAATAAATACTATAGTCTAGATAAAAATCAACCCCTAAAAGGGCCGATTTCTTCACACTTGCACACGTCCACTTTGCTACTTCATCTTTAACTCTTCAAGTTATATTTTCCATGGTGTGATCTTGATCTTTATTAGTTAATAAATTAACTAACACATGGCTGCCCTTTACATCTTCCAATTCTTCGAACTTCTTGTGAATCAACACTTGCAGATATCCTTGTAATTTCTTCGCTCGAAGCCGTGTCATTGGACCTTTAAATTGCAGCTCGGGTACAAGATCTTCAATGCCTTGCATGACTTCATCAGTTGGTCTCCACCTTCTCCAAATGTTTTTGGTCGGCTTTATTCAAAAATATTCACTGAATTTAATTCTGTATATTATTGAATTGGGAATGGAACCCTAATGTTGGGCATTATAGTCTGAAGCCATTTTTGTTAGTTTAGAATATTTGTATTATATTTAATTTGATTTAGAAAAATCTTGTAGCATTCCCAAGTCAAAGCTTAATAATTTTGTGTAGGACCTGTTAAGCAAGAGAGAGAGAACTAAGATTGAGTACTGCTATAGCATTTCCCCTATTACCTGAGCAAGGTGGATGTTTTCTTATTATAAAATTGTATCTTTAAGTTATATGAACTCTATTTATACAAAGTAAAGTTATATCCATATCAAGAAAATATTTTAGCTCTTATCTATGTCTCCAAATAAATTAAGTGACAATTTTGGCTCTCTTGCCCAAATTGGCTCATGGGGTATGTACGCAAGAGATATGTTGAATGGTCTAGCAAGAAGATCTATAAGCCAGTCATATAAGTTAAAGTGAAACTAACATCAGATAAGAGAGAGCGCTTCAGAAGAAAAGAAGCTTTCGCATACACATGATCGGTTTTACTTTTTAAACATTTTGTTATGTGTTGTTCAGTTGATTGGATATGTTTGCTCAAATGACTTATCAAATGCTTTATAAAACTCTTAACCCGCTGAGTACACTAATGCTCACACCCAAATCTTTTTCAAATATTTTCAGGTTGAAGATGTTGATAGTGGTGGTGCAAGTGGCAGTGGGTTAGCTAGGTTTCCTTTGCATCTCTGTGATGTTGTTCTACATTTATGGTACTTTTGTTTTAATATTCAAACCATGTAGTATGTTTCCATACTAACTTTGAATATCTAATCCCATAGCATGTTGTATGTTATGAACAACTGTCTGCATGTGCTGAAACGCCTCCTTCATATTGCCAAAATTAATGTTAAGTGTTCCCATGTCGTACTCATTTGCGCCATCATCACTGAAATAGAATCAATTTGATCATCTGCCTTATCCTCATGAGTCCGAATACGTGCCCTCCTCTCCCCTTGCTGGGAAGATTTTGCATGAGAGACACCTTACTCATATACTACTGCTTGTATGGCCACCAAATGAGCAGGTGTATTCAAAACCAAATTAACACGATCACAAAGATGGTCCATACGGCTAGAAAGCATCCGAATGGGGCACAAATGAGCTAAGTCCAGGAATGCAGAACCCGGAACACCCTGAAAATGCTGCAGTTGGATACCAAAATGCTCAGCAATAGGCGTAATCATATGCTCTATGCAAATGGGTCCCATATTTGGTCTAGTTAGCCGCTGCAACTACTCAATAAAATAAGCCGCAAAATTGATATTCGTACCAGACAACATTGCCCAAAGAAATATAAGCTCCACCTTCCTAAACCCCCATATTCTCATGACGAGCAAGACCAGTAGATGCAAAAATATTTTGGAGGTAGCGAAAGATAGGATTCAGAAGCATGGATGTTTTGGCTAATCTATTCTAATGTGCGCTGCTCCGTCTGTATAGATCTCCAAAACTCATCAGTAAGCACATCAAAAGTATTATACTTCTCACCATCTGCAACGTGCAAAATCTCATTAACTTCTGCGGCTGTAAGCACTCTTTCCTCATTAGCTAATGTGGATCACGAGCAGTAGTTCGTTGCACATCCAGAGTACTAATAAATAGCTCGTAAACTAAAGCTGGGTATGTGGGCCAACCACCATTAAGCACAAAATTTCATTCAACTCGGTTTATCAAATGCCACACCGAGTCATGTATACCCAGACTTAGTACACTCTCAACATGGATATCTAGTATAGGGTAAATATACAATTGCACAATTCGATCCCACGTCTCTCCCTTTCCTCCTCCATTTGTAGGTCAATGTTAAACCTAGTTGGATGAAGGAATGACAATTGGTCATCTATTTCCTCATCCCTCTCCTCAACTTCTTCTTCTACATCTTCTTCCTCATCCGGATGAATATAATCTTCATCTTGGGACTCATCATCATCCTCATATTCTTGGTTCTCCTCTTTAAAATTTAAATGACGTGGTAGCGACTATATTCAATAAAATTAGCAACTATCTTTACATTATTATCACTGAGATTTGTTTCATATTTATAATGTAATTGTTGGGTATTTCACACTGGAAAATCTTGTATTCTTAATAGCAATATTTTGTTAACAAATTGTAACGCTCCAGATTATCAGGTCAGGTTTAGAGAATTCTTAATCATAATTAAGAAGTTAAAGAAGAGATTTTTATAAGGTTTAAGTGAAGTCAGATGTCAGTCACGACTTTAGGGGTCAATTTTCGTAAAATCGTCTTTTCGGAAATTTTGATCTTCATTCTATTATGGTCGATTTTGATCATTTTAGAAAGGTTTTAACTCAATGAGTATGTCGGTGTTTTCAGATTTTAAATCTGAGGTCATTTGAGGTCCCGGTGATGAAAAATGTATTTAAAGGAGTATTGAATAGTAACTTTTGCGTGCGTTCGTGATTTGGAAAATTTATGAAATTCTCATCGTTGATCCGAGTCTTGTTCTGTCAGGCCCCTCTTATGGGAAATAACTCAAGGAATCCATTCGCATTCACGGATTTCCCTTCTGAGGTCAATCGAACGCTCGAGATCAAAATCTGTCAGTTCTAAAAAAGGAATCTTTGCTAGTCTTTCTTCTGACAATTTGTTCTTCATTCCGAGTTAAGTTGGTTCAATAGTACTCGATTCAATGAGTCTCTTGGTATTTTCAGATTTCGTGTATGAGGTTATTTAGACCTCGACATCGAATAAAGCAGCTTCTAACCGAACCCGGAGTAACTTTTGCAGTGTTTCTGCACTAGAATGGCTTCCGAGGGAAGCCACACCTTTTCCTATAAATAGGAGAGGCCCCCTTCACACAATTCTTTGCTCATTTTCACTTCTTCACACTATTTCTAGAGAGAGAAATAGGATGATATTGTTAATTGTTATTTGAGCTCTTGATTAAGTAAAGGATGTTATGATTTGATATGTTGTGATATCTTATAGTTGATTTATTTAAAGTATAGACGATCATGATCATAAGTTAAGTTATTATTGATATTATGATTGAGGAAGGTTGTTTAAATGAGTAATGTCTTTGTAGGTTGATTATAGTATTTCCCTTGTGGCACTACGGTTATAGTCTTTACTAAGGAATGCAATCTAGATGATTTAATCTAGGTTATGTTTTATGCTAGTATGATTTAGCATTGAGGCTTTGATATTAAGGTTTGAATGTGAGAATTCAAGGTTGAGGATTAAGTATTAAGGACTTAAGGTTGAATATTAAGTATTAAGGACTTAAGGTTGAGGTTTGATATTGAATGTTATTATTCAATTATTGTTAAGCATGTTATCGAGCTCAAAGAACAGTTTTATTGCATTATCATGTTGTGACATTCGTGTCACTAAAGTTGTATTCTTTGATAAAGTAAAGGGAGTCATTGCTGGGTAATCCCCTCGCATACCCGGGAGGATATTTGAGGTAACCCCTCTCTTATCCTAAAGCATACCTAAGAGTGCAGTGGACATCAGGTTTGAGCCAGGAAAGGCTCCAGAAAAGGAAGTAAAAGGTTTTGCGGCTATGGAGAGGACTTTTGTGTTTTTCTCTCGATATGTCGCCAGTTTATAATTGGATATTTCAAAGTTTATTAATGAGTTTTCTCGTAAAACCCCACTGAGTACATTAGTGCTCACGCCCTCTTTTTCAAATATTTTCAGATTGAGATGCTGAGGCCAGTGATGTGCTGTTGGTGGGGTTGCTTGAGTTGTTTAAGTTTCAAAAGTTGTTGCTTTATGGTTACATGATTTCCTTCCGCTATGATTCTGCTAAGTACTCTGAAATCTAGTATTGTAATGCCCCGATCCCGGGAAAAGGGTAGGGGACCGGTGCGCTACTTGGGGGAAGGGGGAAGGGGTTGTTGAACAGAAGCAATCAAAGAAATAGGGTTAGTGCCCTAAAAATTTGGGCAGCATAACCTCTATAAATGGATCAATCCACGCTTTTAAAGCGTATGAAATGACTCAAACCATATACCATGACTCTTAGGATGAACCCAAGAAAGAATAACGAAGGCAAACTTCAATGTAAATAATAACAGTTCAACGGTTAACAGTTAATAGGTTAGGCATGAAAAAGCCCAGACTGATGTCTGTCCAAATACTAGAAGTAAAGAGATGCCAGGCTTCCCGCCTGTTGTGAAAGTAATATAAAGCCAGGCTTGCGCCTGTCTGAATAAGGAAAGTAAATAAATGCCAGGCTTTCGCCTGTCAGGAACAGAAAGTAAACGGGATTCGGAGAACCGAACACTCCGTAACAATAAAGAAAATGGGATTCGGAGAACCGAACACTCCATAACAGTAAAGAAAACGGGATTTGGAGAACCGAACACTCCATAGTAGTAAAGAAAATGGTATTCGGAGAACCGAACACTCCATAATAGTAAAGAAAATGGGATTCGGAGAACCGAACACTCCGTAGCAATAATCAGAGTAAGCAGAAAGAACGTAGCACATTTATTCAGACTCAAAAGGAAGCATGTTCACAGTTAGACTCCAGAGCGGAAAAGGAAACATATACATCAAATGATAGCCCTTCAGCCTTAGCACAACCGTCCACCATCCCGCAGCTCATCCTGAAAAATATTTGAAAAGATTTTGGGCGTGAGTACTAATGCACTGAGTAAGTACTTTTGAGAAAAACCTTCACAATTATTTTATAAAACAGAATACCCAATCATATTTTAAGCATATCATAGAAATCTTTTAAAATAGAAAATTTGTGAATTCCATGTATACTAAATCATTTTAGTTCCATCATTGCGCGCCACTCTCCCCTAGAACTCTTACAGTGAGTCGGTTCGTGTACACAACCCGGCTGCTTAAAGTTGGACACTGCCCTGTTTCCTTGGGGCTCGATATCGTGAACCATTGTAGTTTCGTCACCAAAAACAGTAGTAAGACTTACATGAGTCAGGAGAGCACATAAAATACAGTCATGAATTGGATATTCAATCACATTCATTTTATAAATATCAGGGCTTAATAACCCGAAATACATTTTTATATAATAAAAACCCACCTGGTAATCTGATCTGGATAGCTAGATCTAGATTCTGATTCTGGTCTCAACTAGAATCTTCTTCTTCTGAGCCTACAAGATTATCCGACAACTTACTTTCGATGAAAGACTACCATTAGGTCAAAATATAACCTTTCTTAGCCATGAAGTAAATATTATAAAATCTACTATCTTAATACACAGCACCCGGGTCATCAAAATATTTTGACTCTTAAGGGAACTTTACTCAGGGCATTCTTTATAAAGAAAAACCGTTTTGGAAGTTTTGACATACGGGGTGGTCAAACCCGTATCCTAAAATTAACTCGGTACAAATAAATTCATACGACAAGATCCGCCCATTGGAAACATATGAAACTTTAAATAAAAATACTATATTTTGACACGGAACAACTTTTGAGCTTAAAAATATGATAGAGCTATCCACGAAGGATAGATCTGAAAAAGACTACAATTTAATAATCGGATACTCAAAATATACCCAAAATTAATAAGTGACAACATGGAAAATGTATATAAATATACATAGAACATGAAACCCTAAAGACACTTTTTGATTCGGCTACCCGAAAGAGTCACCGATTTGAGAGGGTGGTTACGACTTTTGGCGGAAGTCATGACGATTTTCCATCGTGATCGTCCGTCGTGTCATCATTTCAATCACGTATTCGTGATCTACGTGTTGACACCTTCAAAATGACTATTTCGGAAATGAAATATGAAACTAGAGTCGTACCTTCTCTAGAAGCTGCTCGGCGTTTCGATTTTGAAAACGAATGAAAAATGAAACTTATCAATAGGAAAATAGAAGAAAAATAAATAGGATAATAACGAATAAAAGAAAGAGGATAATGATGGAATAGGATAATGATGGAAAAAGAATAGGATAATTACGAATAGGATAATATTTCGAAAAAGAAATTGGATAATGACGGATGTGACTTAGTTATCCAAATCTATTACCTTTCACCCTAAAATTGTGTCAAGTATTCATTTGAACTCGAAATTGAAAAATTCAAAATTTGGCACGATGCTTGAAAATTTTTCTATCAACCCGAGAAAAATATCAGAACATATTTTTAAAGCAATTTTTGACCAAATTAAATTTTAATAGATGTCCCTGGCTGCGATTTTCCTTTATTTGAATCCGTTAAGGACCCAACTTATTTCTTAGATTACCCTCAGGTAACATATGTCGAATAAAACCTTCTAAAATATTTCGGGGTATTACAGGTATTTAGTCTTGATACATGTAACTTAATTATTGATAATAGCATGTCTTAAATGCTATGATTCCTAAATAGTAATAAAGTCTTGAGAAGTTGAAGCATGTTCTTTTGACATACCCGTTTATGCCTTTATTGATTATGAGTTATTTGAGTAGTCATACATGTTGAGCATTTCGGTATCTATTCATTCTCAGTTGACTTGTGAATGAATCTTGCATGCTTGTTATTGTTGTTCGCCTACGAAGAGGCTTTTTCTTTCAAGGATGATTCCGCTCATTTCCAGTTAATCTTAAATTATCTTTTTATTTCGTTCCATGAATGGGACAGTATGATTTATTTGACTCTGACTTATTAATGAGTCCTTGTCGTTGTGACCCATGAAGAGGTCTTGTTTACTTAAAGAGTCGAATTCCTATATGCTTGCCCTTGGATTCTGTTTAAATCTTGATTGGCCTATGATATGGCGTTCCTTTGACTCGATTGAAGCCATTGACTCCTTGATTCGTTGAATCCAATAATTCTTTTGAGTCATGAAGTTAATTTGTCTAAGTTCTTGAGGCGCTAACTTAATTTAATTCTAAAAACACCCCCTGGATTTCCGATTAATCTTCAGCTTTTATGCCTAACACCCCGTCCCCATTAAAAATGACCGCCTAAGGGACCGGGCTGTTACACAAATAATTTAGCTCATTATATATAATATAGTTAACAAAATGAGATATTTTCAATATCATAATAACAAATTTTTATATTTATTTTGCAATTAGACCATTAAATATTAACACCAATATTATAATTAGTAATATATTTCCCCACTATTTATACAATATATATCATGCATTTTTCTCAATACGTACGAGCTATATTTATTGTTTTAATTTATCGATTTTATTTAATAACACACTGAAGGTATATTTGATAGTGTTAATCGCTATAAATGGCGCTAATTCATCGTGATATACTCAGATTTCAGGCTGATACAAATTGGTTTAGTCAAGGTCTAGGTTTATTTTGGCGTATATCTTGGCTGATCATCAACTCGTGAGCAGATTTGTTAATTAAGTGAGTTAGCTTGAAAATATAAAATTATTAATTTGAGAAAATTTATAATATTTCATGTATACTTTAATGGGCAAAATAAATATGAATTCTTTAAATGACTCTATTTTGTTATAAGAAAAGAATGATTTTGAATAAATATTGTATTTATTGTGAATGAAATAAATTATTTTTATAAGAAAATATTGAATATTAATTTAAATTTAAATCTAAAAAAGTTTATTTTAAGTCGATTAAGCACTTATATTATAATAATGTTTGAAGCTCCACCCAATATTAAACGAGTCAAACTTAATATTGACATTATTCGGCTCAACTCGATTCGCCCATACATTGTTAACATATATTCTACGACTTTAGCATAATATGAAGGGAGTCGTCCATCAAACATGAAGAGTGAATATCTCAGTTGTATTTTGAATTTTACTGTTTTGGAGTCAAACTTTGTGTACCCATCAGAAATTACATATTTAAATTGACTGTATGGTCAACTCAATATAAGTACCCTGTAGAGTTTCTGTAATATTTAAAAAATTATAGTAGATTGATGCATGTGCAGATATGATGCCAATCTTCAGTACTATATTTGGTACATTTTCCTTAGGTAGAAATTGAGATAAAAGAGTGTGCTAAAGTCCAAAAACCTTAAACCATTCTTAGCTTAAAAGAGAAAAGCATGAAGGGCCCAAAATCATTTCATAACTCCAAAATACTTTCTTCTTATAAGTTATGCCCCCCAAAAGATCCTAACTTCATCTTCTTTTTTTTTGTAAATTTTCTTTGCATGCCATTGTTAACGAGCGCGTGCATTTTACCAACGGTTCAGTTTTTTCACAACATAATAATAATGTTGAACCAAGTTCCGACTCCAATACTCACATGAATGTGGTAGACTAAAACAAAATGTACTATTCTACACGTGGCTGAACTGCAGTAATTCTCATTGGACTCTTAACCTTAAAGCTACCGCACAGTTTTAAAGTTATATTTTCAATTTATAGTCGTTCATGCACATCATATTAGATATCCTCCCACATGTATTTGATGATTTCATCAATATAGAAATATTATGTATCAATAATAGTGGAAAAAATCATAAGATTAATTGCTGAAAAAGATAATACAACTTTTGACTCGATTCGCAAATTCGGTAGTAGTTTGAAATCATTGCAAACAAATGGTAAATTCTGCTTAAATTAAATTAAATATTGTTAATTAATTACCCGCTAACTTAAACAAAATAATGTTATGAACTAAATGAATTAAATATTTCAATATAAATAATTGATAATTTTACATAATATAAATTGACATAATTACATAATTGTTAAATTTGTTTAAAGAGAATTTATATTACGTAAAATTAATAATTATTTAGTGGGAATTAATATATTTAATTCGTTTGGTTAATAATATTATTTCGTTTAAATTTATCATAATTAACCAATTTGACTTGGTTAAACTCGATTCCATCTTCGACCTTCTTCCGGACGTAGCATTCAAAATAGTCTTGTAATTACTTAATTAGCTCGTAATCTTGTGATTGGACTTTTTAATTCCAACTCCGGGTTTGAATCATCAATGCTTTGTTGGGCTTCATCAATTGCAGTAGATATGTATATATATTTTACTCTTATATCCGATTGTGAGATCGCAAAAGATACATGAGAGAGTTTATGTAACACCCCGGAAAAAAAAAGGTATTCAAATTTATTGTATAGTAAGAAATTTCATGAAATCAGAACCCAAATTATTTTGGGCTAGTTAATAGTGAGCTTAGAGACACCTAATGAGCAAGAAAAGTCTCGACCTTAGTAAAACATCTAAGTTCAAATTAGAATTTATAGTATAAAAATAGATATTAATGGGATCGTTTTGGTACCAAGATCATCCAACTCGGACTTCATTTGACCCTCCAATGAAATTTATTCAATGTGATAATTTGCGCCAAAAAAAATATTCTAAGCAAGCCCAATAATTCTATTCAGTTAAAATCCAAGTTTTGGCTCATTTATTTGCGCCTGGTTCCAATCATTCCTTAATTATTATACATATATCTTCTATTGGGTCTAATCATTTAAGTGAATAAATGGAAGAACGAATTTTGTTTATTCATTTGGGATAACTATTAAATGAGCACCAATTAAATGTCACCATTTGGAGGAGTTGTCAAATTGCTTAGTGTACATAGCAATATACGTGAAAATGTGTGCATAAGTGTATATTTATAGTTGGGGGTTCAGCTAGGAGAATACACAATTAGAAAAAAAAAAAAAAAGGAAAATGAGAGAAATAAGAAAGCTAGCAGGGGTAAGCTCCGCCATCGTATCTTTCATCTTAGCCATCGAAGCCTTCTTTTAAGTTATTTTCCGGTAAATTCGATTGTTCAAATTTTACAATCTTTGTATCGTTATAAACCTCTTATTACAGACTTCATTTATATGGTTTCAGATCTCTAACCCAAACCTATTTACTCTTCCGTTTCTGTATCGTATTTTAATTGGGAGTCATACTTTAATATTATAGTTCATCATCTTTCAACATTATTTTTATGCTTCAAATGATGTCCTAAACTCCTGAAATTTTTACCAAATGTTTACCATAAGGTCAGGAACATATCCGTGTAGAGATTTCCTCAAATTACAATCCTGAAAGTCAGAAAAAAAAGCCACAAAACGCTGCTGTCGTTGCTGTTCGCTGCTGTACGACGCAGCAACTTGTTCGGCCTTTTCCCGACGATCCGACCGTTGGTCTTTGATGTATTATATACCATTTCGAACCTCTTTTATCAGGCTTTCAATATCTGATCTCAGATATTCGATCAGACATCATTTGGACCCCTCATATTTAGGTCAAAAGTTCATCAAAAAAATCTGTTGGAAAAATATCAAAACTGATTTTCTTCCTTTCTTATATCCGCTTGCTCCTGGGCTGCTGTAGTGTATGTGAGTACTTTACATGTGTGTCGTGTGATCAGTTGTGAGTTGTATATACGTGAGAGGGTGGCTATCGGCGATAAGGGGTCGCCAGCAAAATGAGGGTAAGACGACGGGAGGATGATGTTGATGAGTTGATTATCATTTTGGGTGTAGAGAAAATTTTAAATTATTGTGGATTTTATGTGCTAAAGTTGATTTTAATAAATTGGCCGAAAACCTTTTAAGTAAGTCCAATTTCTAAATTTTTATTTTCTTTAATATTATAATTAAATTGGAATTTTTAGAAATTGCAATTAAGTCTTATAATTTTCAAATTTTATATTTTGCCTCAAAAGAAATTCTAAAGTTTATAATTCACTCATAAATGTTAAACCAAGCTTCTTAGTCATTGAATTTAGTTCAATTCATCTTTATTCGTTCAATTTTATTCATGAAATCCGATAAATTCCCAATCTAAATTATTTCGTTCCGTCAAATGCGCACTATTCGCCCGTTTGACTCCATTTCAATTCCAAATGATCCCAAGACATAGAAAATGCCTACTTAAGTTATTTATGACCTAAGCTATTATTTATTGACCTATATTAGGATTCTAAGTTAGAATTCTATTTTTGTAGGTCGAGGCGAACATAAAGCATAGTCGCATTTCACGCATAAATTGCACTGCACTTTGAGATCATCCAGGTGAATTTTTCTATAACTCACAACTATATTTTTAAATTCGTCCATGAAAAGCATGTTAAATGTTTTAATAGCATTATTTACGTAATGATTGGATGTTATGAGACTTCATGCATAGAGGAATTCCGACTTACAAGCATAGACGGTTTACTTTGTGACTAAATGTCTAGATAAGTAACCGTAAAGTATCATGTGATCACATTGGGTCTCTCATCCAATGAAGAAGAGTAAACTCGCTATAAAGTATGTTCATGGTTATTTTCCATGATTTATGCAACACAATAATTTTAAAGCATGAGAGAATGACTTGGACGAATATCAATGCCCACTGAGTGTTTTCTAGCACTCAACCCAAATATTTTCAAATGTTTTCAGGTCCTGGAGATCGAGCTGGTTGATGACGAGGTGCTGTAGTGGGTTTGATGGTTGATCCTTGTGTGGTTTTAGCTAAAATCATCTTTAAAATCTTGTTAGTGTTATATTAAATGTTTCTGCTAATACTCTGCAAAACTTTTAAGTTTGAAATTTATTGACCTTAGTGGTCAATTTTTGATTGTATATACAAATATTTTGAATATATATAAGGGTTGGCCGTGAAGTTTTGAATGTGTGGCCTGTTTGGTTATATCTATTGCTCGTTGACAAGTCATAATTTAGTTATGTGCGAGTCAGTGATTTTGAAAAGCTTTGTTGCAAGTTGACTTTAAGAACGCCTGAGTGCGGGTTGAACATTTTTAAGTCGAGGTACTGTCCGTTTACAAATTATTAGTAAAGTCAAATCTAATTTTTATAAAGGTATTTATTACGTAAGCATGTACGTATGTTTTTGGTGACGTTTTGGTCCTAGTGGGACTGGGGCGTTACAGTTTACTTGTGACAACTAGAGTGAGTCTATTGTGTGAGGGGATCTTAAAAATTATTTTCAAAAGAAGGTGCAAAAAAAAAAACAAAACAAAAATTGGGGATGTGTAAGTAGCTGAGTTTTGCATTATTAACTAAGAATTGAAATTAAAAACTTTAAATTGAAAATATGAAATAATCATACATAAATTTCATTTATTAACTAAAAATTTAAAAATAGATATTTCTAAATCATGATTGGATATATCAAATCATAATTAATAGTTTTAAAGTACTCCAACTAAAACTCAAGAAATCTAAAATGTTTAAATTAAAGAAAAATTATTACGTTTACACTACACACATCGATACAAGTATGGACATGTGGAACAAGAGTCTCTCAATTTTTTGGACTCTTGTTCCACATGGTCATATATACTTTGTAAAGATGTGTATTTTGTGTTTACAAGTTATATAAATTTTTCCAAAGTTGAAGAAAATTTAAAAGAAATTAATAATATTGAAACAGAAATGATAAAATAAAAAGTAGACAGAGGATGTCATGTGTTTATTACGAGACGAATTTTATTTGGATAAAAATAGTGCCAAGGCATCTAAGCTCGACCATACATATGACAACTACCACTTTTGAGCAGCTTAATCCAACTCCTAATTCATCTGGCCGTTAATAACTTCCTACAGTCCCTAAAATCTCTCTCCATCACTCTCTCGTCTTTTTTGTCACATGATCTCTATTTCCCACAATATCTCAATTCCATCCGTCACCTTTTTCTTTACGTCAGGGTTTCATTCGTCGATCAGCTAGCGATATTCTCGGACAGTGAAATCGGATAGGTGGTACAAGAAGAAGAAAGGTGGCCAACACCGATGTCCTCTGAGAAGAACACCATGGCAGGAAACATAGTTCACCCCGACCCCAACTTGTCGTCGTCGAGTGCTGACGTCGAAGACTTCCGCAACAGCAGCTTCTCCGGCTACGACAACAATCGCAACAGTGGGGACGGCTCTCCCATGATGATGTCGCCGTGGAACCAGCCCGGCCCTTTCAGCTCAAGCAAGAGCTCATCTCAGCAGCTGCAAAACAGCCTTATCGGTTCCCTCGTCCGCGAAGAAGGCCACATTTACTCCCTCGCCGCGAAGGACGATATTCTCTACACGGGATCCGACAGCAAGAACATCCGCGTATGGAAGAGTATGAAAGACTTCTCGGCTTTCAAGTCCAACAGCGGCCTCGTTAAGGCCATCATCATCGCCGACGACAAGATCTTCACCGGCCACCAAGACGGGAAGATCCGGGTTTGGAAAATAAGCCCCAAGAATGCCAGCGTCTACAAACGCTCCGGCACCATGCCCACCTTCTTCGACATTTTCAAAGCTTCGATCAAGCCCGGGAACTACGTCGAGGTGAGGCGCAAACGTAGCGCGGTGTGGATCAAGCACGCCGACGCCATTTCTTGCCTCAGCATGGATAAACAAACCGGGGTGCTCTACTCTGCCTCGTGGGACAAGACATTCAAAGTATGGCGGCCAGAGAATTCCAAGTGCATGGAGTCCGTCAAGGCGCACGACGACGCCGTCAACTCAGTGGTGGCGAGCACCGGCGGAATGGTATACACCGGCTCTGCGGACGGGAAGGTGAAAGCGTGGAAGAGGGAGCAGAAGGGGAAGACGTTCAAGCACACTCTGGTGAAGACTCTGCTGACGCAGGAGTCGGCCGTGACGGCGTTGGCCGTGAGCAACTCGGACTCGGTGATTTACTCCGGGTCGTCTGATGGGCTGGTCAATTTCTGGGAGGTGGAGAAGCAGCTGGCGCACGGCGGCGTGCTGAAGGGGCACAAGCTGGCGGTGCTCTGCCTCGAGGCGGCGGGGAACTTGGTTTTCAGCGGATCAGCTGATAAGACGATATGCGTGTGGCGGAGGGAGGGGCAAGCGCATACTTGCCTATCCGTGCTCACGGGCCACACGGGGCCGGTCAAGTGCCTCGCCGTCGAGAAGGACAAGGACTCGCCGGCAGCCGATGACAAATGGGTAGTCTATAGTGGGAGTCTTGACAAATCGGTGAAGGTGTGGAGCGTGTCCGAGATGGCGCCGGACATGCAGCCGATGCAGAGTGGGAATTTTGACTGGGAATCCAGTTCAATACCGTCCGCTAAATATTGACCAATTATTCTTAATTTCAGGTAATTATATATTTGTGTGTAATGGATGCTAGATTATGACTGAGATTGGTATCGGTTTCTACTGCTACCTATTGTATTAGGTGAGTATTTTATTTCTAAACACTTTTTTTGTTGTTTCAAGCTTACTTTTATTATATATATAGATATATATACTTTGTCCTTTATATTGTGTGAGACTGCTTCAGAAGGGGATGTATGATTCGAAACGTGCACTAGATAGATATATGATCGATAATATATAGTTCCTCGCGGCCAATTATATTGTCTATTTTCTACTCATAAATATATTAAAAATCTATACTCTATACTAATATAAAAAGTGTGTTATCTTACAATTTTGAATTTACCTATTATATTCTTATTTTATATTTTATTTTAAGGATAATAACGTAATCATGTAATATTATATAATATTTTATTTTTAATCTTGTCTTTACCTATTATAAATCTATTTTTAATTTTATATGTAAGGGTAATAATGTAATAATCCTATAGTACTTAATATTTTATTATTATTTATACTCTAAGTAATCTATATGATTATCATTGTAATAAACGTGCATGTTATTTTATAAAAAAATTTATCCTAATTATTATAATCTGAAATTCACAATTCAAATTAAATTTATATTTTTACAAAAATAATTGTAACATGATCAATTCAATTAACCAACGAGAATTTCGGTAGGAAAAATGTAAATATACATTCACAAAATTTGAATTTTGTGTTATCTTACAATTTTGGGTTTACCTATTATACCCTTATTTTATATTTTATTTTAAGGGTAATAACGTTATCATATAATATTATTAAATATTTTATTTATAATTTTATCTTTACCTATTATAAGCCTATTTTAAATTTTATATATAAGGGTAATAATGTAATAATCTTATATTACTTAATATTTTATTATTCTTTGTATTCTAACTAATCTATATGATTATCATTGTAATAAACGTGCATCTTATTTTATAAAAAAAATTATCTTAATTATTATAATCTGAAATTCACAATTTAAATTTATATTTTTACAAAAATAATTGTAACATGATCAATTCAATTAACCAACGAGAATTTCGGTAGGAAAAATGTAAATATACATTCAAAAAATTTGAATTTAATTTTTTTCAATAAGATATATACACCTATTTTGATATATTTTAATACTTCTTCTAATACAACTCTATCATTACTTATGTATAAATAAATCAACAACAATATTGAATAGCAACTCATTGAATATGAAAAGAGGAAAACTAAAGAAACTCGATCTCAATAAACCAATTCGTCTACATCACCCTTTGGCAATGTTGTATATTGATCAGTGACTTCTAAGGATTGAGCAGTGACAAGAGTAGGTCTTGGCAAATAAGGTGATTAGATACATGTTAGCTTTCATTGATACAACTTTCTGCTTTGAAATTATAATTTACATATTTCCAATAGAAGAGAAAATGCCTTTCTTTTTCCACTAAAAGTTGTGACATTGCCATCGAATATTTATTTGGTGTTTTGATCCTCATATTGTCAAGGTATGGTACTAGAAATCAAAAAAAATTTAACATAATAATTACATATGTTTTTTTTAATAATTTTGTGTTGTTTTAAATTATTATCTATTCTGTACTTTTCAATATTTTAGTTATTTATTTACCATTTAAATTAATTCATAACAAAAATAATTGTTCCTTTACTCGTTTTTTTTTTTACTTTTCTATATAGAAGAAAACATGAGTTTTTATAATGCATTGTCCACGTCAAGTTCATCTTCAGGTAATTTCAATCATTTGAATAATTTTCATGTTTTTGTTATTTTTTCCATCATTATAGCTAATATTAAATGTCTGTTTTTATATTATTACTCAAATAATTTTTAATCAATAATTTGTAGTTATAATAATATTACAATTAATGTATTTTGATAAAGAAGTCTTTTATACATGAGGAAATATTCTGATTCAAAACAACCAAATTTATGTCACTTGAATGGTATGTAACTCTATGTTTGTTAAGTGTGTGTTTGTGAGAAACCATATTTTTAAAAACTTAACTCTATATATTTTTTTCTTTAGGTTCAACATTACATGAATTAATAAAAGTGTCACAGTTTTAAATTTATTTTTGGTGTCTCCATATAGACACCATAGTTAAAAAATGTTAACATGTGCGAATGATGATGATAATTCAATAAATTTCTGACAATGTTGTTCATAGTTGGTTTATAATGTTCTTGGCAAGATTTTCATGATAATGCTAACAAGAGCTATGATAATGCTAAAATGAGTTATGATAACGCTAACAAGAGTTATGATAATGTACAACTAAATCATACAGTGCCAACAATGTTAGGTTTTACATATTTCTACAAGTTTCCCGATGCTAACAAAATAAAAATTCTCAGAAGATTAAAGAAGTATCCTTTAATGGATAATATTAAACTTCATATCTCAAAATATGTGTATTTAGATCAATAAGTTTATAATTCTCCACATGCAAATCAAGTTGCAGCTTTATGGGTCAAGGAAAATAGTGAAAATATACCATCGAATAGAGATATTGTAGTTCATGGTCTTTCAGGAAAGAAGCATAGAATAAAACATTATTATGGGTGTTATGACCCATTGTAATATCCACTTTTTTTCAAGAGGCAAAACCGGTTGACATCAAAATATTAAAAAGATTATTTACAACAAGTCCATTGCGAATAATACTGAAGCATGCGGTATTTCCTCACTACAAAAAAATGTTGATCTAGCGTCAGGAACCGGCGACAGGGGACTTTTGGGATGCCGGCGGCGACGGGACTAGTGACGAGGACGTTATCCGTCGCAGTTAGCGATGGGGTACCCCATCGCCAAAAATCAAATTTTTTTTCTTTTTTTTTATCCTTTTTTTTTTAAATTGTCGACGGGGACTACCGTCGCGACGGCTAGCGACGGGGCACCCTGTTGTGAGGCAATAAATCCTCAATTTAATCAAATCAGCGAGCCCTAGCGCAGCTTAAATCCATTTTGCAGATCTCTTGTAATACCCCAAAATATTTTAGAAGGTTTTATTCAACTTATGTTACCTCAGGGTAATCTAGGAAAGGATTTGGGTCCTTAAAGGACTCAAATAAAGGAAAATCGCAGCCAGGGAAATCTGTTAAATTTATTTTGGTAAAAAAAAATTGATTTAAAAATATGTTCTGATATTTTTCTCGGGTTGATAGAAAACGTTCCAAGGATCGTGCCAAACTTTGAATTTTCCAATTCTGAGTTCAAATGAACTCTTGGCACAATTTTAAGCAAAAAAGTAATAGATTTGGATAACTAAGGCACATCCGTCATTATCCAATTTCTTTTTCGAAATATTATCCTATTCGTAATTATCCTATTCTTTTTCCATCATTATCCTATTCCATCATTATCCTCTTTCCTTTATTCGCTATTATCCTATTTATTTTTTCTCTATAAATAGGAGGTTAAGGTTTCATTTTCATTCATTTTCAAAATCAAAACGCCGAGCAGCTTCTAAAGAAGGTACGACTCTAGTTTCCTATTTCATTTCCGAAATAGTCATTTTGAAGGTTTCAACGCGTAGATCACGAATACGTGATTGAAATGATGACACGACGGATGATCACGATGGAAAATCGTCATGACCACCGCCAAAACTCGCTACCACCCCTCAAATTGGTAACTCTTTCGGGTCGCCGGATCAAAAAGTGTCTTTAGGGTTTTATGTTCAATGTATATTTATATACAATTTACGTGTTATCACTTTTTAATTTCGGGTATATTTTGGGTATTCGAATATTAAATTGCAGTCTTTTTAAGATTTATCCTTCGTGGATAGCCCTATCGTATTTTTAAGCTCAAAAGTTGTTCCGTGTCAAAATATAGTATTTTTATTTAAAGTTTCATATTTTTCCAATGGGCGGATCTTGCGGTATGAATTTATTTGTATCGAGTTGATTTTAGAATACGGGTTTGACCACCCCGTATGCTAAAACTTACAAAAGGGTTTTTCTTTATAAAAAGGTCGTGAGTAAAGTTTCCTTAAGAGTCAAAATATTTTGATGACCCGGGTGCTGCGTATTAAGATAGTAGATATTATAAGATTTACTTCATTGCTAAGAAATGTTAGATTTTATCCTAATGATGGTCTTTCATCGAAACTAAGTTGTCGAATAATCTTATAGGCTCAGAAGAAGGAGACTTCTAGTTGAGACCAGAACCAAAATCTAGATCTAGCTATTCCAGATCTGATTTCCAGGTGGGTTTTTATTATATAAAAATGTATTTCGGGTTATTAAGCCCTGATATTTATAAAATGAATGTGATTGAATATCCAACTCATGACTGCATTTGATGTGCTCTCCTGACTCATGTAAGTCTTACTACTGTTTTTGGTGACGAAACTACAATGGTTCACGATATCGAGCCCTAAGCAAACAGGGCAGTGTCCAACCTTAAGCAGCCGGGTTGTGTACACGAACCGACTCACCGTAAGCGTTCTAGGGGAGAGTGGCGCGCAAGAATGGAACTAAAATGATTTAGTATACATGGAATTCACAAATTTTCTGTTTTAAAAGCTTTCCATGATATGCTTAAAATATGATTGGATATTCTGTTTTATAAAATGATTGTGAAGGTTTTTCTCAAAAGTATCCACTGAGTGCATTAGTACTCGCACCCAAAATATTTTCAAATATTTTCAGGATGAGCTACGAGATGGTGGACGGTTGTGCTAAGGCTGAAGGACTATCTTTTGATGTATATATATTTTTTATATATATGGAGTCTAACTTAGAACATGTTTCCTTTTGAGTTTGAATAAATGCACTACGTTATTTTCCGCTTACTCTGATTACTGTTACGGAGTGTTCGGTTCTCCGAATCCCACTTTCTTTACTATTATGGAGTGTTCGGTTCTCCGAATCCCATTTTCTTTACTGTTATGGAGTGTTCGGTTCTCTGAATCCCACTTTCTTTATTGTTACGGAGTGTTCGGTTATCCGAATCCCGTTTACTTTCTGTTCCTGACAGGCAAAAGCCTGACATTTATTTACTTTCCTTATTCAGACAGGCACAAGCCTGGCTTTACAGTACTTTCCATGTCAAGGCAAAAGCCTGGCTTTATATTGCTTCCACGACAGGCAGGAGCCTGGTATCTCTTTACTTTATGTATTTGGACAGACATCAGTCTGGCCTTTTTCATGCCTAACCTATTAACAGTTAACCGTTGAACTGTTATTATTTACATTGAAGTTTGCCTTCGTTATTCTTTCTTGGGTTCATCCTAAGAGTCATGGTAAATGGTTTGAGTCATTTCATACGCTTTAAAAGTGTGGATTGATCCATTTATAGAGGTTATGCTGCCCAAATTTTTGGGGCACTAACCCTATTTTTTTAATTGCTTCTATTCAACAACCCCTTTCCCCTTCCCCAAGTAGCGCACCAGGCTTCTGCCCTTCTCCCGGGACCGGGGCGCTACATCTCTCTCTCTGTCTCGATAGGGGTCGGCGGTGGCAGTGGTGCTCGGCGTAAACAGTGGCGGGAGCGGCAGCGGAGAAGGAGGCGGCAGCGGCGATGTTCAGGTTTGCTTCCCATCTTTTGTTATTTGGGGTTTTACTTCAAATGAAGTTTGAATTTAAGCGACTCCATCACCTCTATTTCTTTCCAGAAGGTTAGACTGAATTTTTAATATCATCGTTAATGATTGTTTGAAAACTGAAACTCATTTTCTATTGTTATTTAAGCTCTTAAAACTCGAATCTTTTTGCCAATTATAGTGTTGATTGTTGTATTATTTGGAGTTGGTGGAGCGAATAATTTTCAAAAGTGGGTTTAGATATATAGTATTTACTAACTTGTTTTGTTATGATTCATGGATACTTGTAAGTTAATATATGTGATAATTCTTTTTTTTTTTGAGAAGTAATATATGTGATAAGCTGATAGTTGATGCTACACTAGTGTGGATTTTCTTGAATTCAAAGTTTGTTCATAGGCTTAAGCAAGATGAGTAGTAGGAGAAATGTAGAAGGTTATAGCCTATTGGTTTTGGGTTACAATGGCAAGATATGATCTCTGTAGTTGAACCAAAATAGTAGGATAAAGGTTTAATTGTGGTTGATTAAGGGATGAAGGTTTAATTGTGACGTTGATGACTTGGTGAAGTTGACTTCTTGGCGAGAAGAAAAAGATTAGTATATCCTAGGGTCTAATAGACATAAAATAGATAACTCAATATATCTCGTTTCTTCGGTAGTTAAATTACTTAAATCTAATATTCTATCAAATATTTTTATTTTATTTTTTTACATAAATATTGATTTATTGCTCTAACTGTTTTACTGTCAAATATGTGAAAATGAAGATATAAATGGGACGAGGCCCCTGGACCCCTTTTTATTAATTAATTATATACATGAAATGAGGGTCCCTGGACCCCTCTTTATTAATTACTTGTATAAATAGGACAAGGGCCCCTGGATCCCTTTGGTGTTTGTTGCTAGAGAGAATTTAGTTAAGTTATATCGATGACTTGGTCAAAACTAGAACTTATATCGTTATGCTGTCAAATTATTTCTAAATTTTTTTATTACCTAATAAAGTTAAATAGGAATGCTATCTATGTTGAATGGATCGCCCGATCAGATAAGGGTCGCGTTTTCAGGTTAGGGTCTCTGTACTCCGGCACCTAGTTGCCTGCCGAGACAGCGAGTCATGATTCTAGTGCCACCTCACCCTCAGTGCTTGCTAATCTTCCAGAGGTTAGGGAGTTGACTTCTCAGCTTCAGGCGAGTAGGATGGAACAGGAGAAACTGCTGTAGAAAATTCAAGACCTTGAAGCCAGACAGATGGAGAGCGATGCATTGCAGGCTGAGGCAGCTAGGTTGAGGGCCTTGATTGATCAGCTTCAGTCAGATCGACGTGCAGAGACAGAGGAAATGAGGAAGCAGCTTGAGGACACCCGGAGGGCGCATCAGCAAGCTGAAGAAGAGCGTCGCCGGGACAAAGCTAGGCAGGAACTGATGTGGCAGCAGCTTTACCGCCGCCTTGATGATCGAGATGGTCTTTCCTAGACTACTCTTTTATGTATTTGAGATACTTATGTGTTTGAGACATTTATGTGTTTAAGATATTTATGTATTTGAGATATTTATATATTGATACTTCATATTTTGTATTTTAAACTATTTTATTTAGTGCACTATCTTTTATTTTAGTAATATTATTTATCATGTTTTAGAAATAATTGCAATATAAAATAAATATAAAAATTAATTTATATATAAATAAATAACAATTTAAAATTTTGGACTAGCGACGGATCTGGCGATGGATCGCCCTCCGTCGATAACTAGCGACAGTGCAACCCCATAGCCCAAATCCATAGCTTATCCTTGTTCTAGCGACGGATCTAGCGACGGGTAGCGGGCGACGGTTAATTTTGTCTCCAAACTTGTCACCCAAGACCGTAGTTAGGCTACGGACTTAGCGACCCCGTCACTATATTCGTCGCCAAGCCTGGCGACGGGTGAGCCACCATCGCGAGTGGTTTAGCTACGAGTGATTTAGTGACAGGGTTGTTCCCGTCACTAGCCCGTCACTAAAGACTTTAGCAACAAGATCGTACAATACTAGCGATGGGAAACCCGTTGCTAGATTGGGTTTATTTTGTAGTGCCTCTACATATTGCATTATTATCTATATAATAAAGCAAATTATATTCAAATTGATGATATTGAATTATTTTACCATTTATACATTGTAATAAATATTAATTATTTTTTTCTAATGTTTAACAGTTCATGGTATGAATTTCGATGATACTTCTATAATATCTTGAATTATAACTGCAAATAATATTATTTTAAGAGAACAACAAGATATGATTTTTAACTTATAATACACACACACACACATATATGTAGAATGTAGGCACTATGCTTATTTAATATAATTTATTGCTTATTTTATTATATTTTAGTGGTAATTTTTATTTTAATTTTTTATGGCTTATCTTATTATATTTTAGTGCTAATTGTATTCTAAAATATATACTAAGATAAGTAATAAAATTAGAAATTATCAAATATATAGATTAACCCTATGAATATTATAAAGTGTGCATTGAGCAGTAGATAATCTTTAACTTGCCTGAAGCCTCTAATTATTAGTGCATGATTGATGCTACTATTATCTAAATATCCACACACCGAAATTTGATGAACACAACAACCACGTAAAATCAACATGGTTTGATGTTTCACATTCGATATGGTGTTTATCTCGGTCATAAATTCTGTTTTGATTTAGCTGAAAGCTCATTCACAACTTCTCTTTTATTTTGAAGAACCCCCTATGCAATATTAGTAGAGTTAATAGAATGCACATAGCATAAGAAATAATAAGCTTTAAAATCAGGACATAAGAAAATTATTAAGTGTTCATGAGAAGCACTGAAGTCGTATTCATAGCAGAAAATCATCACATGAAAAATGTTTGATGCTTAAAATCCTCGCAAGTTTTTATTTTACATTTTTTGTAGTTGTAAAATCCTATTTTCCTCTTCCACACGTTCTCCTGTTGCAACATAAGATTTTTTTCCAAAAATCTTAAAAAAAAAACTCCCAAAGAAAGGATAACAAATTACAAATAAAAAAGATACGATCTCAAATTATAATAACATTGAAGGATGAGGCGTTGGACTTGTCTACTGTTGATTTCAGATTATTTTATTCATATTAGTTTGTATTCACCACTTATTTTGTAGATTATCTGTTTTTATTTTCAATATTTTTAGTTATTATTATACCCGATTGAATGATAACAAAAAAAAAATTCTTGCAATTTATATATATTTCTTGTATCAATTATAATATATAGACTTTGTTTATGTTATAGAGATAATACTAAACTATTTTGACTAATTCAACACTTTCCATAGAAACATTAAAAATAAAAAAATTGATGACGGACACAATACGGTGCGAACAAAAATTATTTAATGTCCAAGGTAGATGTTCAAAGAGTTAACAAATAGAGCATACATCGAGAAAAAGAACTTATCCTCCAAAATTACAGTTTTGTAAATGAGACATTCGAAAGTAATGGAGATAAGATTCAACACAATTTTGTGGAGTTTAAGGACATAGAATCAAAAGTCGACCAACAGAATGAATTCGGCAAAACTCTAATAATTACTCTTATTACTATATCGACTAAAAGATTTATATTTCATCTATATATATTTTGCGTGTGAGGATTAATTGCTTATATTAGATAACTTATATATTTTTCTAAAGAAAAAATTATGTAGATATTTATAGAGTTTTGGTAAAAGTTGATGAAATTAAACTAAGAACAGCTTTGAAGACTTTTAAGGAAATAACAATCATGAACAATGAGTAAATTCCAATCTCAACTTTGCAAATTTATCCAATGTCAACACCTTCAAATACTTCTCCACTTTATTCTCAATCTTTAGTGACTTCAGCAAATTCCAATCAAGGTAACGAGGTGAAGTAATTTCATATGCATTGAAAGCTTGATACCTGTTACCTTCCCTGTGGTTACGGACTCGAAATGGGCAATTGTAGAGCTCTTGCAGGTTCTCATCGCCATCGGCGTGGCAGGAGGATGCATTCTTAGTCCTGGGCGGCATGGTGAGTGGTATAGCAAGATGGAGAGGGACAAGAGTAGGAGATAGGCTCGGGGAGGAGAGTGGCTCACGGGTAGGCGCGATAAGCAGACTGCGACCGCGGTAGTCTTCGCGGTCACAGGGCTTGGCAGTCGAGTTAGCTTGCACGGACGCAGGGAGTTGTGAGGCCGTGGGGTCTGTCGGGTGCTGCAGTGATAAAGCTGCTACGGCGGCGGCGCGCGGCGGGGGCAGTGAATAAGAACGGCGACAGGAGCAGTGGTGTTCGTGCGGGGGTCGCGCGCTCGCCTGGAGCTTCCGCCGAGAAAGGGTTCGCGCGGCTGCGGGGGATGCGCGATCGCTGGGCTATAGTTAGCCATTTTCTCGATTTTCAGCCCTAAAACACTCCAAACTTACCCCTGCCAAACAAACATAAAATACACAAAACTTAAACACAAAAATATGCAGAAATTGAATGACACATAAAAACAAGAAAATCATGGGTTGCCTCCCATGCAGTGCTCATTTTATTGTCTCAAGCTAGACATAGCCTCTGGGTGGCTAGGTGGAATTTTCGAGCTTGAAAGCCTCGACTTCGGCTTGTCGGGGTCATCCTTCAAAATATGTCTTGACTCGGTGCCCATTCACTTGGAATGTGGTGTTCGTTCTCAGATTTTTCAATATCACCACTCCATATGGGAACACTTCTTCAACAATGAATGGTCCACTCCATCAGGACTTGAGTTTTCCGGGAAAGAGCCGCAAATGAGTGTTGAAAAGGAGGACCTTCATGTTCGGAGTGAGTTCTTTCTTGACAATGCGATTATCGTGAAGTTTTTTCACCTTGTCCTTGTAGATCTTTGCATTGTCGTAGGCCTCATTCCTCAACTCATTGAGCTAGGTTAATTGCAAAGCTCGCTCCTTTCCTGCACAAGTCAGATCAAAATTTACCGCCTTAATGGCCCAATAGGCCTTGTACTCGATCTCAAAAGGGAGATGACATTCTTTTCCATACACGAGGTGGTAAGGGCTCATTCCCAAGATCGTCTTGTAAGCTGTCCGGTATGCCCAAAGAGCATCGGTTAGCTTTGTAGACCAATCCTTCCTCGTCACATTCACGGTCTTCTTCAAAATATTTTAGATTTGTTTGCTCGTCTCCACTTGACCGGAAGTTTGAGGGTGGTATGGAGTGGCCACCTTGTGAGTCACACCGTTCTTTTTCATCAACTTCTCGAAAAGCTTGTTGGTGAAATGCGATCCACCATCACTTATGATAGCAGGGGGAATCCAAACCTACTCAAAATGTGCCCCTACACAAACTTGATAACTAGATTAGTGTCACAAGACCTAGTGGGGATTGCTTCAACCCACTTAGACACGTAATCAACGGCTAATAGGATATATTCAAAACCAAACGAGTTAGGAAAAATGGACCCATAAAATCAATACCCCAAACATCAAAAATTTCAACCACAAGGTTGACATTCAATGGCATTTCATTCTTTCTCTCTATATTGCTAAGTCTTTGGCACTTATCACATGAAAGATAATATGTATGAGCATCTTTAAAGATTAAAGGCCAATAAAAACTGGATTGTAATATTTTTCGAGCTGTCTTTTGCCCTCCAAAGTGCCCACCACAGTGTGAGGTATGCTAAAAGACCAAGACATCAGTTTGCTCCTCCTCCGGGACACATCTTCAGATCACTTCATCTTTTCCCAAGTAGAAAAGGTATGGATCGTCCCAAAAGTAGTACCTACACATTGCCAAAAATCTTTTCCTTTCTTGAAAGGTGAGGGTAGGCCACATTTTATTACAAGCAAGATAATTAACAATGTCTGCATACCATGGAGAATAATTAAGCTCAAGAGCATGCTCATACAGAAATGAATCACAAACAATACCTTTCTCATGCGATATATCAAAATTTTCATCAACAAGAAGACGAGAGAGATGGTCCGCTACCACATTTTCACACCCTTTTCTATCTTTGATTTCAACATCAAATTCTTGTAAAAGCAAAATCCACCTAATGAGTCTAGGCTTAGCTTGGGGTTTGGTCAACAAATGCCTTAGAGCCGCATGATCACTATGCACAATCACTTTAGAACCTAAAATATAGGATCTAAATTTATCCAATGAAAACACAACGACAAACAACTCTTTTTCAGTTGTGGTGTAATTCACTTGAGCACTATTCAAAGTAAGGCTAGCATAGTAAATTACACGAAGAATTTTATCAACTCTTTGACCCAAAACAACACCCACAACAGAAAAGGGACATCTTGAGAGTATTAAAAGCATGCAAACATTTCTCATCAAACTCAAAAGGGACATCTTGAGAAAGTAAATGACATAGAGATTGGCTAATTTTGGAGAAGTCTTTGATGAACCAACGGTAAAAACCGGCATGGCCTAAAAAGCTTCTAACACCTTTTACATTAACGGGTGGGGGTAATTTTTCAATTACGTCCACCTTAGCCTTGTCTACACTCATTCCTTCTTTACACACAATATGCACAACGACATGTGTAGCACAATTAATATGCATAGCAAAGCGAATCTAATAAAGCAGAAAACATAGATTCGAATTACTTACAAATCAGTAGACGGTCTGAGGACAAGATTAAAGATCTAATCTTGCTATTGAATGAAATAGGAACAGACGTCCTTTTTCCTTCACAGAATCGACTACCATAGTATTCTACTCCGAGATCTTCTATTGTATTCCCAGACTGTATCCAGATTCAGGTTGGGCTGAAATCTACTAGATAGGTATGGAATCTGTGGAGATAAAGAGAACACAAAAGGGGCTGATTTCACAGTAGTGAATTTCGAACTCCCCACCCTCTTATTTATAAGGGGGTGGTCGAAATCTAGTGTCCCAACCGTACTGGGTTTGGGCCTCTATCTTTTTTTCTATCTCCAGTCCATTAAAATCTTATTGGGCTACAACAGGGATCTAGAAAAATAATAAATTGACCCACTAATTTATTTAATATCTAATATCTAATAAACTTAGGATATAATTAAATAAATTAAGTTTTACTTTTATTCCACTAAAGAAGTAAAACTGACCTACCAATTTAATACATATTTACGAATGTACTTTCTCCTTTAGTTCAGCCATTTTCCATGTTTAAGATATAATGTTCATTAATTAATTATGTCAACCTCTGATAGCTATAATTAATTAATATCTAAAACCTTGCGTAGTACCACACAAGCTTTACTCATGTACAGAATAAATTCCACCTGCAGGGTTTGAACATGAACTTGTGTTTTCTCAAGAGAACATCATCAACCTGGCGTACCAGGACAAGGTGCTCATGCATACTACTCGACACATCATGCATGCACTGTCATTACCTAAGATATTGAGTTTATTGATCTATGAAAAGATCACACCCATTGATAAATAAAAGTAACAAACAATGCATACATATGCTCGCCAATATCACATGAGTTTAGAACCCGAACTCTGTGGATATTTATTCTATCACTAACTGGGTCAGAGACAGAGAATAGTATCTTATGGTGCTCCTCCTCAATACACTAACAAGTGTACTAGAATAATCATTTAGTTAAGATAAACTAACTTATCAGATTATTCTACGGTGTACCGATGGTGTGTTAGGACCATCTAAGCTGTGAGCTCTTTAATACAATACAAGGTTCTAATGATATGATCTTAACGTGTGACTCCCCACACCATATCATGTACAATGTAATTATATGAAACATTGCATAGAACAATTATATGAAATAATCTAATTTTCATTTCATATCATCATATCATTAGAAAAGTATACAAAGACATGTCTTTCTAGTATACAAAACTAACAATCTCCCACTTATACTTGAAGCATGTCTTTCAAGCACAAAAACTAACTGGCTAACTCTCCAATCAAAACTATCAACTCAAATTGCGCCACCAGGTCTGTATCTCATTGCCATTTTCTCCATGTGACCATCAAAGGTCTTAGCCGGCAGGCTCTTCGTGAATAGATCAGCCAGGTTGTCCTACAATGCAATCTTGACCACCGCCACATCTCCTCTCTTAATGATTTCTCGTATAAGATGGTACTTTCTCTCTATGTGTTTACTTGCATTGTGGGCTCTGGGTTCCTTCAAATTTTCCACTGCACTAAAGTTATCACAGTATATCGTGATAGTCTTAGGCAAATCAGGAACCACGCCCAAGCCCACTAGGAACCCGCAGAGCCAGATAACCTCTTTTGCAGCCTCAGAGGCAGCTACATACTCGGCTTCCATGGTGGAATCAGCAATGCATTTCTACTTTATGCTCCTCCATACGATGGCTCCACCTCCTAATATAAATACATAGCCCGGGGTAGACTTACTTTGATCTTTGTCGGATTGAAAATCTGAGTCCGTACAACCCAAAGGCACTAGACTATCAGAGCGGAATACCAACATGTAATCTTGAGTCCTTTTAAGGTACTTGAGAATGTTTTTGACCGTAGTCCAGTGACCTTGTCCAGAGTTAGACTGATATCTGCTTACCATGCCGATGGCATAGCATATATCAGGCCTAGTGTATAACATAACATACATCAAACTTTCTACAGCCGAAGCATATGGTACTTTTTTCATATTCTCTATCTCAGACTGTGTCTGGGTACACATTTCCTTGGATAGATGAATTCCATATCTGTAAGGTATAAAACCTTTCTTGGAATCTTGCATGCCAAACCTAGCTAGCACTGTATCAATATAAGTCACCTGGACAGACATAACATCATTTTCTGGCGATCTTGAATGATCTTGATGCTAAGGACTTGTCCGGCTTCACCCAGATCTTTCATATCGAACTGCTCGAACAACCATACCCTAATGTTCGACAACGCCTTCTCATTATTTCCAATAAACAAGATGTCATCAACATAAAGTATGAGGAACACCACCACGTTTCCATCACATTTCTTATACACACAGCTCTCATTCGGGCTTTGCATGAATCCATATGATTGGATAACCTCATCAAATTGGATGTTCTAAGATCTTGATACCTGCTTAAGTCCATAAAATGATCTCTTAAGCTTACACACCATGTGCTCTTGGCCCTTAGCAATGAATCCCTCTGGTTGCTTCATGTGAATATTTTCTTCAAGACATCCATTTAGGAAAGATGTCTTGACATCCATCTGCGAGATCTCATAATCTAAATGAGTGGCAATTGACAAGAGAATCCGAATTGACTTAAGCATGGCTATCGATGAAAATGTTTCCTCATAATCGATTCCTTCTTTCTGAGTGTACCCTTTCACCACCAATCTAGCCTTCAAGGTTTCAACCTTCCCGTCAGCTCCTCTCTTGCACTTATAGACCTACTTATAGCCAATGTGTTTTACCCCATCAAGTGGTTCTACGTGCTCCCAGACTTGATTGCGATCTATAGATCCAATCTCAGACTGCATTGTAGTCTTTCAAGAATCTACATCTTTATCTTGAATTGCCTCATCATAGGTCCTGGGTTCCAATTCATTTAGTCCCTCTGGGAAATCTGAAGCCTCTCCCAGACTAATGAATCTATCAGGTTGGCATACAACCCTCCCACTACGATGAGGCAGTTCCTGTACTTCTATGGCACGTTGTACAATGTTTGGTGGTACCTCTTCTTGTATAATTGGTGTAGGATTCGATCTTTCTCCTCGTAACTCTTCAAGGATGATTTGACTCCTTAGTTCGTGGTTTATGACATAGTCTTCTTCTAAGAATCGAGCATTGCTGCTGACAATGATCTTCTGATCCTTAGGACTATAAAACAAACCACCTGTCGTCCCCCTAGGATATCCAACGATCAACCTTACATCAGTATGAGGAGCAAAGTTATCAGCTTCCTTGTCCAACACGTGTGCTGGGTTACCCTAAATCTGAATATGATTCAAACTGGTCTTTCGTCCAGTGCATAATTCTATGGGCGTAGAAGGAACTGATTTTGATGGAACCAAGTTGAGAATATAGGCTGCCGTTTCTAAGGCATATTCCCAGAATGAAATAGGCAACTTAGAATAACTCATCATCATTCTAACCATCTCTAACAAAGTACGATTCCTTGTTTCTGCCACGCCATTCTGCTGTGGTGTTCCAGGCGCAGTCAACTGGGAAGTAATCCCATTCTCTGCCATGCAATCCTTAAATTCACTTGAGAGGTACTCGCCACCATAATCAGAACGTAGTGACTTGATACTTATGCCTGTTCATTTCTCCGCTTTCACCTTAAACTCTTTGAATTTCTCAAAGCATTCAGACTTGCAATGCAACAGGTAGATATATCTATATCTAGAGTAATCATCAATGAGAGTGATGAAATACTCGAACCCTCCTTGAGCTTGAACTGACATAGGGCCACACAGGTCAGAGTGGATCAAATCTAATATCCCTTCGGATCTATTTCCTTTTGACTGGAAATGACGCTTGGTCATTTTAACTTCCAAACAAGATTCACACAAAGAAAATGATTCCAATACCAAAGAAGACAATGGTCCATCATTTACAAGCCTTTGTATCCTCTTAAAGTTGATATAACCTAGCCTTAGATGCCAAAGATAGGTTTGATTCAAGTCTAAAGGTTCTTTTCTCTTGTTAGGGTTTATGATCGATGTATTCAACAATTGTCTTTGCGTAGTGTTTTCAATTGGTTTAAGAAAGTATAAGTGTCCATCCAATATGCCAGAATAGATAAAATGTTTACCACTAAAGATAAATAGTTTGTTATCAAAAGAAACAGAATATCCATCCATAATCAATTTAGAAACTGAAATTAAGTTTCGCCTAAAATCAGATACATAAAGACAATCTTTCAAAACCAAAGTTCTATCACTACTGAAAGGTAAAACAACATCTCCCACTGCAACAGCCGCCACTCTTGTAGCATTGCCCATGTAGACAGTGATCTCATCCTCACTTATCTGTCTTTTTACCAGGAACCTCTGTAAAGACATGCAAACATGATCAGTAGCTCCAATATCTACTATCCATGACTGGGTAGAACAAGTTGCTAAACATGTTTCTACAACTAGAGTGTGATATCTACCTCTCTTCTTCTTCTTGTTAGGGCACACTGCCTTTCAGTGACCTGGTTGGCCGTACTTGAAGCACTTAGTCTTTGACTTGAACTCCTTAGGAGGAATCTTCGCCTTTGGCTTCTTTGCCTTAGGCACCGCATCTTTATCCTTTTTAGGTGCGTATCTCTTCTTCTTCTTTCCATCAGAAGAAGACGCTCCTTTCTCAGCTATGTGGGCCTGAGGATCGCTCTTTTGGAGCAATTCACCACCTGAAGATCTATGAGCAGTTCAGTCAGACTGACATTCCTTTTGATCATGTTAAAGTTCAGCCTGAACTGTTCAAACTTCGAGGACAAGCTATGAAGAACAATGTCGATTTGAGAATAGATGTCCAGATTTCCACCCAAGGTCTCAATCTCATACAGATACCCCATCATTGTGAGAACGTGATCCCTCACATGTGTGGAGTCAGCCATTCTCGCATCCATTAGCTTTTTCATTGCCAAATGGCGTGCCGAGTGGTTCTGATGACCGAAGAGCTACTTAAGGTTGTACATGATATCATAACTGATTTTCATAGGCTCATGCTAATGTTGTAACACATTCGACATGGATGCCATAATGTAACAACGCGCTATCTCATTAGACCTAACCCACTTATCATATGCAACCTTTTGGGCTTTGTCAGAACCCTCATCTGGCGTCTGAGGACAAACCTCTTCAAGTACAAACTTGTGTCCCTCAGCAACTAGAATGAGGTTAAGCTTACGAATCCAATCATTGTAGTTTTTACCGACGAGTTTGTTTTCTATAAGGATTGAGGACAGATTGGAGAGTGCCATTGATGATATGAAATAAATAAAATTAAAACATGCAGTACAATCACAAACTTTAGGATAAATAGTATATAATCGAAAGACTGATAAAAATTATATTTTCCACTGACACTTTAAAGATGTATTCTATAAGCCACGATAGTGTGTACGTTTATAGAATCCATTTTTAAATATAAACCTTTAAATTGCCTCCAGTTGAGTTTCCTTATAACAAGCAAATTAATAGCCGTATAATGAACACGGTCATGTAATCATCTAACTAATAAGCCACGATCGTGTGGATGTTTATCAATAAATTACATCTAAGTATGCACACCATTATATTCGCACCAAGAATACTATTTGAATTTAACTACTCCAGATGAAGGAGTCAGTTAGTTCTAATATTGTTTGAATATTAATTATGATGGTATGTTCGTATTTTATGCTATTGTTTTAATGCAGGTTGTCCCACTTGAGCCGATACGTCATAGCACGGTGATATTATACTTAGTGTATAAAACAGTTTGATTTTTATTACTAAAATGTTGAGTTATATGATAATGAATGAATGTAATTACATTTAATTTTGTTTTTTCATACCTTGAACACCCTAACGCTGAGTTGATCGGGGGTCTCGCGAGTCAGAAGTTCAGGGGGCGAAGTGCCCCGATGGGGGCTAGGGGGCGACGCCCCCTACTTTTTCAGTATATATTAAATGTGTTTTGAAATTTAAGTTATGTTTAAATTAGAAAGTTAAATGGAGTTAGAAATGTTCTTCGAAAATAGCAAATCGAGTCTGAAATCGAGTAGGAATAGCTGAAGGAGCAAGGCTCCAAAAAGAGGCATTCGACGTAGTCGAACAGTTTAGAAGGATGGGGCCATCTAGGCTTAAAGGAAGTGAAGGTCCAGAAGCGACAGAAGAATGGATCAGGGATATTGAGCGGATCTTCGAGTACATCCAGTGCACAGAGGTGCAGAAAGCCTCTTGTGCTATCTTCCAGTTCACAGAAGAGGCGAGCTTCTGGTGGGAAACCTATTCCTAAACTCTGACGCCCGAGCAATGCCAAGCTTTGGTGTGGACCGACTTGAAAGAGTTGATCCTCACTCGATACTTTTCTGAGTCTTTCAAGACTAAGATGGAGACCGAATTCCTAAATTTAAGGTAAGGAGGAATGTCTGTGATTGAATATGAAAGACGGTTCAACCGTCTCTCCCACTATGTTTCGTACATTATGGATACGGATGAAAAGAAAGCTCGACACTTCAAGCGTGGTTTGCATCCCGAAATCATGGGAATTCTTTTAGGCCAAAGGTTGAGAACCTATGGCGAAGCAATTGAGAGGGCCCAAGCCATCTCTCATGGGCTCCAGCTGGACCTGAAGGAACAAAGACAGCATGAGGCCTTTGGCAAGAGGAAATGGGAGCCGCATGACAAAGGAAAAGGGAAAGCTCCTATGCAAAACAAGCCGTGGCAGCAGAGTCCTGGCCCACAAAGAGGAATTAACGATAGGGCTCCTTGCCCTAACTGCCAAAAGTTCCATCCAGGAGAGTGCCGTGCGGGGTAGAGGGTTTGTTTTACATGTGGAGACCTGAGCCACATATCCTATAACTGCCCGAAGAAGAAGAATGAGCAAGAAAGAAAGGTGAAGCCTCGACTGTTTGCCTTGAAGGGCAAGGAAAAGAATCCGAGTGCAGGTGAGGATACTATATCAGGTATTCTTAGAGTATCAGATGTTCCAGCTTTAGTGTTATTCGATTTGGGTGCATCACATTCTTTTATATCTGCAAGTTTCTGTTCTAAGCTTGGTATTTCATGCAAAGATAGTGGTGAATTGTTAAAAATCAGTATTCCTTCGGGAAAGAAAGTTTCTTCTAGCAAGATGGCGTATGACCTGAAGCTAGAAATCAATGATAGAGTACTGAGAACAGATCTCTATGTCTTGAAGATGTATGATTTTGATGTAATCCTAGGTATGAATTGGTTGAGTGGGAATCATGCCATCATTCGATGTCGTGATCGTGAGGTCAAATTTGATTTTTCGGGTGAGTCTGAGCTAACCTTCTATAGTGCAAGAATGAGATCAACTCAGAGAATCATTATAACAATGAAGGCAATGAAGTTGTTGAAGAAGAGAGGGTGTCAGGGATTTCTTATTAGCATAGTGGAGTCAAAGTCCACTAAAGTCCAGGTATCAGACGTGCCAGTGGTGAACGAGTTTCCCGACATATTTCCAGACGAGTTGCCAGGGATTCCTCCTGACCGTCAGATCGAGTTCACCATCGACCTAGTGCCAGGTGTGACATCAATATCTAAAGATCCGTATAGAATAGCGATAAAGGAGTTGCAAGAGCTCAAAGTTCAACTTCAGGAGTTGCTTGACAACAAATTAATCCGACCAAGCGTTTCATCATGGGGAGCACCCTTATTATTTGTGAAGAAAAATGATGAATCAATGCGAATGTGCATTGATTATAGAGAATTGAACCGGTTAACGATCAAGAACAAGTATCCGCTGTCAAGAATTGAAGATTTGTTTGATTAACTGAAGGGAGCCGATGTGTTTTCGAAAATCGACTTGAGATCCGGCTATCATCAATTGAAGATCAAGGAGAGTGACATCCCAAAGACGATATTTAGAACGCGATATGGTCACTATGAGTTCACGGTGATACCTTTTAGATTGACCAATGCGCCTGGGGTCTTAATAGACTTGATGAATCGAGTGTTCCATCCGTACCTTTACCAGTTCGTAATAGTCTTTATCGATGATATCTTGATTTATTCAAGAAATAAGGAGCAACAAGCAGAGCATCTCAAAATTATATTGGAGACGCTAAGAAAAGAAGAGTTGTAAGCAAAATTTTCAAAATGCGAGTTCTGGTTAGAACGAGTGGCATTCCTTGGCCACGAGGTGACATCAAACGGAATTAAAGTAGATCCGTCGAAGGTGGAAGTCGTTAGCAATTGGAAGATACCATCAAATGTTAATGAAGTCCAAAGCTTCTTAGGACTAGCAGGCTATTATAGAAGATTTATTGAGGGGTTTTCCAAAATATCAGGTCCTTTGATGAGATTGACGAGGAAGAATGAGAAGTTCCAATGGAGCGAGAAGTGTTAGCAGAGTTTTCAAGAATTAAAGCGACGTCTCGCTTTGTCATCTATAGCGACGCCTCAAAGCGAGGACTTGGTTGTGTTTTGATACAGCATGGAAATGTAGTGGCGTATGCATCAACATAGTTGAATATGCGAGAGCATAACTATCCAACGCATGATCTCGAATTAGCCATCGTTGTTTATGCATTGAAGATTTGGAGACATTATCTATATGGAAGCAAGTGCGAGATCTACATCGACCATAAAAGCCTAAAGTACTTCTTCACCCAAAAGGAGTTGAATTTGCATTAAAGAAGATGGTTAGAATTGATGAAGGATTACGACTGTACGATCTTATATCATCCCGGAAAGGCGAATATTGTGGCTGATGCCTTAAGCCGAAAGATCTATCTTCCAACCAAGCAAGAGTTGTTGATAAAGGTATTGGAAAAGATGAATCTAGAGATGGTGGATCCTTCCAACACCACTCAAGGGATTTTAGCAGCCTTAGTGGTTCGACCACTAATTCATGATCGAGTTTGAGAAGCATAAGTCGACGATCCTTTCTTATGCAAAATGCAGAAAAAAGCATTAGAGGGTTCTATTCAGGGATTTTCCATTGCAAATGATGGCACACTATTCTTCAAGGGAAGATTGTGTGTGTCGAAGAATGAAGAGCTCAGAAGGGAGATTCTTGAAGAAGCACACAATACTCCGTATTCTGTGCACCTAGGAGGCACGAAGATGTTTAAGGACTTGAAGATGGTTTTCTGATGGAAAAATATGAAGAGGTAGATAAGCCAATTCATATCGAAGTGTATCACTTGTCAACAAGTGAAAGCTGTGCATCAACGCCCTTCTGAATTGTTGAACCCACTCGAGATTCCCGAGTAGAAATGTGAACACATTGCAATGGATTTAATCGTAGTATTACCTCCATCAGTTAGAGGTCATCATGCAATATGGCTTGTTATCGATAGGTTGACCAAGTCTGCTCATTTTCTTCCGATGAAAATGACGTTTAGCATGCATCGATTAGCTCAAATATATATTGATGAAATAGTACGTCTTCACGGCATTCTTGTATCGATAATCTCAGATCGTGACACAAGGTTTACGTCCAAATTTTGGCGAAGTCTGCAAGAAGCTATGAGAACACAGTTGAGGTTTAGCACGACGTACCATCCTCAATCCAATGGTCAATCTGAGCGGACCATCCAGACATTGGAGGTTATGCTTCGTGCATGTCTTTTCGATTTTGGTGGAAGTTGGAAGAGCCACTTGCCACTTGTGGAGTTTTCTTATAATACTAGTTTTCAAGCGTCGATTGGAATGGCCCCGTATGAGGCATTGTACGGGAGGAAGTGCAGATCTTCTATTCATTGGGATGAAGTGGGAGAGCGTCGATTCCTAGGTCCCGAGATCATTGAGAAGACGGTGGAAAAATTGAGAAGATAAGAAAAAGAATCAAGGTAGCTCAAGATCATCAGAAATCCTATGCCGATGTAAAGAAAAAAGATGTGAGCTTCGAGATTGCTGACAAGGTATTCTTGAAGATTGCACCAAAGAGAGGAGTAGTTAGATTTGGGAAGAAGGGTAAGTTGCAGCCACGTTATGTGGGACCATTCGAGATTCTAGAGAGAATAGGTGATGTCGCATATCGCCTAGCACTACCTCCGGATTTGGCGAGTATGCATGATGTTTTCCATGTGTCGTTGCTTAGACGATACGTGTCTGACCCTAGTCATGTCATTTCATATGACACGGTACAAGTTTCCAAAGACTTGACGTATGAAGAAGTCCCAATTGCTGTGTTAGATAGAAGACTTCACACTCTTCGAACCCGTAAGGTTCCCTTAATAAACGTACAATGGAGTCGGCATGGACCTGAAGAGGCCACTTGGTAGAAAGAAGTTGATATTATAGCTCGATATCCAAATGTAACAGAAATGTTAGGCTAATTTCCAGGATGAAATTTTTAAAAGTTGGGGAGATTGTGATACCCCGACCCTTTTTGCTAAATTATAAATTATAATTTTGGAAAATGATGTTGAATTAATATTGTTTGAATATTAATTATGATGGTATGTTCATATTTTATGCCATTGTTTTAATGCAGGTTGTCCCACTTGAGCTTATACGTCATAGCACGATGATATTATACTTAGTGTATAAAACAGTTTGATTTTTATTACTAGAATGTCGAGTTATATGATAATGAATGAATCTAATTACATTTAATTTTGTTTTGCCATACTTTGAAGACCCTAACACTGAGTTGATCGGGGGTCTGCGAGTCGGGGGTTCAGGGGGCGAAGCGCCCCGATGGGCGGCTTGGGGGCAACGCCCCCTACTTTTTTGGTATATATTAAATGTGTTTTGAAATTTAAGTTATGTTTAAATTAGAAAGTTAAATGGAGTTAGATATGTTCTTCGAAAATTACAAATCGAGTCTGAAACACGACCCCTCCAAGTCGCATGCTGAGCAGCTCTGCAACGTGAGCAAAAAACGCGACATTTGAGTCACGTGTCAACGGCTTCATGAAACCATTTTTCTTCGGCTTAAACGCGGCCCTTAGAGGTGACCTATTTGAGTTGCGCCTCGCTGTGTTATGTAAACGCGGCCTCCGAACGCGACCCTCTAGGTCACACTTCACTTCGGGATTTCCACTTTGTAAACTCTTCTCCTCACTCATTCATCTTTATTCCTCAAAATACTTGGGCGATTTTTCCTTCCAAATCCTCCCAAGAAATGCTTCAAGTTTTCGGAGTGGATTCTCTCATCATCATCCATCAACCAAGGTTCTAGGCGACGTATTGGGGTTTGAAGTGGACAACTTGGGCACGGGAAAAGAGTATTTCAAGGTTGAAATGATTTTGGAAACGTTTCATAAGGTGGGGTTACTCTAAACTGTAAACACGTGTAAAGTTATAGTTATTGTTGTGCTTTGATTGTATAAGTATGAAGGGTCTTCGGACCGGTATTAAGAATGAGACCCTTCGGGGCAATACAGAGACCTTCGGGATCGATAAAGAGGTCCTTCGGGATTGATATAGACTTGTTAATGTCCTCCCTGGGGGATAATAAGCCTGCAGGCATCCCTACAGGGCTAAAGATGTTCATTAACTGTGACATCATGATGTTTGTGCCCTATGGGGTTGAGGCTAGTCTCCGCAAAAGTAAAGAAGCATCCATATGTTATATTTTCACTTGTACAATTGGCTATAACTGTTTTCAGTGTTCCCTACTGAGTATGTTGTTAAATACTCACCCCATTCATTTACTGAATTTCAGGTTGAGGAGTTGGGGCCTGAGTAGGAGCGTTGTGAATATAAGAGAACCCCCACAAACTTGTGTTTATGTTTGCATGCTCTTCTTTTGAAATACTCATATTATTATTATTATTATTATTTCATTGATCATTGGGGATGGGAACAAACCGATTTTTGTAGATACACTATGTTAACTTGATATATTATGTATGCATTTTAAAGGCGGGTCGTTCGATCTAGGAGCCTACGATGTAAATTATATGGCAATGAACCTTTATGCTATGTATGTTAATTTAGGGTGCTGGACGGGTGGGTTGTGCAAAATCTATGAGCCCGATAGGTTAGATGATTGTATGATTGATGTGGATGGGCTAATGCAATGCTTCTATTAAGTACTATGTTGTGTGACAAGTTAGATCCGATAGGTTGTATGTTATAACTGTGAAAAATTTACATGGAGAATTTTGACATTGTGCCTTATCATGCTAATTGACCTTAGCTTCCGCTCAATTAAGTATAAGTACACAATTATAAGTGAGTAAATTGTATGTTAAGTGACGTGGCCAAACGGAGTAGTTTGGGGCGTTACAGAATCTCTCCCACTTAGTTATTTATGCTTGAGGTTTCATTTTTTCCCATTATTAAGAACATGCAAACATCATCAAATAAAATGATAAACAACTATTGCATCTTCACAACAACATAATAAGGAATAGTAATATTCCAACTTTCATGGCTTATATCTCATGTTGATTGATGAGATAAAACAGGAAAGTCAGCTCCGGAAACAGGGCTTGGTCGCCGCCCCCTTCACCGCGCCTCGCCGAAATCGTAGCTCCAATTAGGGTTTCGGGACATGAACCGATGAACCTTCCTTCTTGGTGCTGAACTACTTTCCTTTTTTGAGTTAATCTCCGATGTTTATTCAATACAGACTATCTATTCCAAAAGAAAAAAAATCTAATATTGCTAGAATAAAAATTACAACTCAAAAACTCGGTCTAACAGCTTTATATCTATTACATTAAAATAACGTAAAATAAAACCTAGACCTAATCCATGGATTTTCTCATGGGTTAAAATCACGTAGCCAAACCGGCATACGGTCAATATCCATTCAACATAAACATACATCTCATAAAATAAATGAGTTATGATAGTTGGTAAATCTGCAAACAAACACATTCTACAAATCCAACAATCATATTATATGATCCACATAAAATAACATATGATATCTATGCATGAATAATAATATTCGAATTTTATAATTAATTAAATTAATTAATTTGATATTATCCACAAGATAAAAATTAGAAATTAAAATAATTATCCACCAATTTTAAACCTTGTATTTTTCGAAAATACCTCAAAAATAAATCTGAAAATTATTTAAAATTATCCACTAAATTTATTTAATATTTTCGAACCACCCTAATTAAATAATATTTGGATATCTTGATATAAATAAAAAATTCAATCCAAATATTACCCATAAGGATCGAAATCTTTCAAGGATAGGGTTTGGAGATTTGATCCATTTCAAAATCTTCCAAACCTTATATTAATTTAAATCCTTATCACAATTGGATTTTGATAATTATTCATCTATATCCAAAATTACCTTATCCAATTTAAAATACATAGATTTCGAAAATTACCAAATAATAAATCTAGAAATTTGATCCACTTCAAATTCTTCCAAATTTAAAATTCTATTTTCAAATCTATCTAGATTAACATTAGGTAAATTAAGATATACACCAAATAATATCAAATCTTAATCCAACACATGTAATTTTCGATCCTCATTGATAAATAAATCTAGAAATTTGATTTTTATCAAAATCTTCTCCAATATAATTTACTAAAATCGAAAATTAGCCTATATTTCATATTTAGAAATTTTGACATTAATCAAAAAATAATTCCAAATATTATAGTATCGGTTTCGAAATTTTCAAGAAAAATAAATCTGAAAATTTTGATCCACTTCAAAAATTATCAAATTTAAAATTCTAAATTCAAACCTATCTTGATTAGAATTAGGCAACTTTTGATATACACCAAAAATTACCTATCCTTTTTCTAATCACCTAAATTTTCGAAACCCATCCAAAATAAATCTGAAAATTTTGATCTTGATAAAAAATCTATCCAAATTTAATTCTAGGTATTGAAAATTTAGAACATCAAAATTCGAAAATTTTGATCTCAAAATTTCGAACACCATCATAAAACAAATTTGAAAATTTGAAGAACATCAAATATCATCCCAAATTTAATCTTTTGACTATCGAAAATTCTTCACAATTCAAAACTAGAATTTTCGAAATCCATCAAAAATTCTTCCAAGTTTTGAATACCATAAAATCGACATACATGCATATTTAAATCTGAAAATTTAAGAACTATAAACTTAACATCAAATTTAAATATATATGTCAAAAATATGCCCGGATTAATCTTTGAACAGTGCCAAACCCCGCTCTGATACCGATTGTTGGGGTTTTTTTTACCTTAAACCACTGCATGATCATTTGGATGTTCATTAATCCACGTTCATGCAAATTATATTATTATATCACATGCATGTTTACCATATGTCTGGCATAATTAACATGCATAGCAAAACCAATCTAATAAAGTGGAAAATATAGATTTGAATTACTTACAAATCGGTAGACGGTCTAAGGACAAGATTAAAGATCTCTAATCTTGCTATTGAATGAAACAGGAACAGATGTCCCTTTGCCTTCATAGAATCGGCCACCACAGTATTCTACTCCGAGATCTTCTGTTATATTCACGGACTGTATCCAAATTTAGGATGGGCTGAAATCTACTAGATAGGTATGGAATCTGTGGAGATAAAGAGAACACAAGAGGGGCTGATTTCACAGTAGTGAATTTCGAACTCCCCGCCCTCTTATTAATAAGGGGGTGGTCGAAATCCAGTGTCCCAAGCCTACTGGGTTTGGGCCTCTATCTTTTTTTTCTATCTCCAGTCCATTAAAGTCATATTGGGCTACAACAGGGATCTAGAAGAATATTAAATTGGCCCACTAATTTATTATAATATCCAATATCCAATAAACTTAGGATATAATTAAATAAATTAAGTTTTACTTTTATTCAACTAAAGAAGTAAAACTGACCTACCAATTTAATACATATTTGCGAATATGCTTTCTCCTTTAGTTCAGCCATTCCTCGTGTTTAAGGTATAATGTTCATTAATTAATTATGTCAGCCTCTGACAGCTATAATAAATTAACATCTAAAACCTTGAGTAGTACCATACAAGCTTTACTCATGTACGGAATAAATTCCACTTGCAGGGTTTCAACATGAACTTGTGTTTCCTTAAGAGAACATCATCAACCTGGCACACCAGGACACGGTGCTCATGCATACTGCTCGACACATCATGCATACACTGTTATTACCCAGGATATCGATTTTATTGATCTACGAAAATATCTCACCCATTGATAAATCAAAGTAACAAACAACGTACACATATGCTCGCCAATATCACATGAGTTCAGAACCCGAACTCTCTGGATCTTTATTCTCTCACTAACTGGGTCAGAGACAGAGAATAGTATCCTATCGTGATCCTTCTCAATACACTAACAAGTGTACTAGAAGAATCAGTTAGTCAAGATAAACTAACTTATCAGATTATTCTACGGTGTATCGATGGTGTGTTCAGGACCATCTAAGTCGTGAGCTGTTTAATACAATGCAAGGTTCTAATGATATGATCTTACTGTGTGACTCCCCACACCATATCATCTACAATGTAAGTATATGGAACATTTTATAGAACAATTATATGAAATAATCTAAATGCAAACAGTGACTGTAACAACTTTCATTTCATATCATCACATAATTAGAAAAGTATACAAAGACATGTCTTTCCAGTATACAAAAATAGCAATTATCAAACCATCCACTTTAACTATAATGTCCTCTATTATGGCTCTAGGATATCTCACGGACCTATCCGCCAATTGTAGACATATTCTAGTTGCTTTTAAATTACCTAACTCTAATTGTGTAAAAATTGAGTAAGGCATCAAGTTGATTTTGGCTCCTAAGTCTAGCATACCACAAGCTTCTTTACCATTTCCTAAGGTAATTTTAAGAGTAAAACTACCTGGATCACGGAGCTTGAGCGGTATTTGTTGTTGTAGGATTGCACTTGCCACTTCGGACACAACAATATTCTCATCTTCTGCAAACTTCCTCTTTTTAGAGGCTAATTCCTTGAAGAACTTAACATAGGCCAACACATTGCGGATGACATCAAGGAGTGGAAGGTTGAGATTCACCTTTAACAAGAGCTTGTAGAACTCTTTGAATTGGTTATCTTGCTTCTCGCCCCTCAACCGGCTTGTTGGCTGTGGAAAGCTACGGAGGAAAGAAGTATGTCCTTGTCTGTAATACCCCGAAATATTTTAGAAGGTTTTATTGAACTTATGTTACCCTCTAGTAAGATGGAAAATAAGTTGGGTCCTTAAAGGATTCAAGTAAAGGAAAATCGCAGCCAGGGAAATCTGTTAAATTTAATTTGGTCAAAAATTACTTTAAAAAATTGTGTTTATTTTCTTCTCGGGTTGATAGAAAAAGTTTCAAGCATCGTGCCAAACTTTGAATTTTCCATTTCCGAGTTCAAATAAACACTTGGCACAATTTTAGGGTGAGAGGTAATAGATTTGGATAACTAAGGCACATCCGTCATTATCCAATTTCTTTTTCAAAATATTATCCTCTTTGTAATTATCCTATTATTTTTCCATCATTATCATGTTTAATCATTATCCTCTTTGTTTTATTCGTTATTATCCTATTTATTTTTTCTCTATAAATAGGAGCTTAATGTTTCATTTTCATTCATTTTCAAAATTGAAATGCCGAGCAGCTTCTAGAGAAGGTATGACTCTAGTTTCCTATTTCAATTCTGAAAGAGTCATTTTGAAGGTGTCAACACGTAGATCACGAATACGTGATTGAAATAATGACATGAAGAATGATCATGATAGAAAATCATCGTGACCGCGGCCAAAAGTCACCACCTCCCCTCAAATCAGTGACTCTTTCGGGTCACCGGATCAAAATGTGTCTTTAGGATTTTATGTTCTATGTATATTTATATACATTTTCCATGTTGTCACTTTTTAATTTCGGATATATTTTGGGTATCCGATTATTAAATTGTAGTCTTTTTCAGATCTATCATTCGTGGATAGCCCTATCATATTTTTAAGATCAAAAGTTGTTCCGTGTCAAAATATAGTATTTTTATTTAAAGTTTCATATTTTTCCAATGGGCAGATCTTGCGGTATGAATTTATTTTTACCGAGTTAGTTTTAGTATACGGGTTTGACCACCCCGTATGCCAAAACTTTCTAAAGACTTAAAATGCCCTGAGTAAAGTTTTCTTAAGAGTCAAAATATTTTGATGACCCGAGTGTTGCGTATTAAGATAGTAGATTTTCTAATATTTATTTCATAGCTAAGAAAAGTTAGATTTTGACCTAATGGTAGTCTTTCATCAAAACTAAGTTGCCGGATAATCTTGTAGGCTCAGAAGAAGTTGACTTCTAGTTGAGACTATAACCAGAATCTAGATCTAGCTATCCATATCAGATTACCAGGTGGGTTTTTATTATATAAAAAAATATATTTCCGGTTATTAAGCCCTGATATTTATAAAATGAATGTGATTGAATATCCAACTCATGACTGTATAGAATGTGCTCTCCTGACTCATGTAAGTCTTACTACTGTTTTTGGGGATGAAACTACAATGGTTCACGATATCGAGCTCCAAGAAAATAGGGCAGTGTCCAACCTTAAGCAGTCGGGTTGTGTACACGAACCGACTCACCGTAAGCGTTCAAGGGGAGAGTGGCACGCAATGATGGAACTAAAATGATTTTTGTATAAATGGAATTCATAAATTTTCTGTTTTAAAAGCTTTCCATGATATGCTTAAAATATGATTGGATATTCTATTTTATAAAATGATTGTGAAGGTATTTTATAAAATGATTGTGAAGGTTTTTCTCAAAAGTACCCACTGAGTGCATTAGTACTCACGCCCAAAAATCTTTTCAAATATTTACAGGATGAGCTGCGGGATGGTGGAAGGCTGAAGGGCTATCTTTTGATGTATATGTTTCTTTTATGTATGGAGTCTAACTGAGAACATGCTTCCTTTTGAGTTTGAATAAATGCACTACATTTTTTTCCGCTTACTCTGATTACTGTTACGGAGTGTTCGATTCTCTGAATCCCATTTTCTTTACGGCTACGGAGTGTTCGGTTCTCCGAATCCCATTTTTTTTACTACTACGGAGTGTTCGGTTCTCCGAATCCCGTTTTCTTTACTCTTATGGAGTGTTCGGTTCTCAGAATCCCGGAGTGTTCGGTTCTCCAAATCCCATTTTCTTTATGAAATGTTCGGTTCTCTGAATCCTGTTTTCTTTACTACTACGAAGTGTTCAGTTCTCTGAATCCCGTTTTATTTACTATTATGGAGTGTTCGGTTCTCCGAATCCCATTTTCTTTATTGTTACGGAGTGTTCCGTTCTCCGAATCCCGTTTACTTTCTATTCCTGACAGGTAAAAGCCTGGCATTTATTTACTTTTCTTATTCAGACAGGCACAAGCCTGGCTTTACATTACTTTCCATGTCAAAGCAAAAGCCTGGCTTTATATTTCTTTCACGACAGACGAAAGTCTGGCATCTATTTACTTTATGTATTTGGACAGACATCAGTCTGGCCTTTTTCATGCCTAACCTATTAACAGTTAACATTTGAACTGTTATTATTTACATTGAAGTTTGCTTTCGTTATTCTTTCTTGGATTCATTCTAAGAGTCATGGCATCTGGTTTGAATCATTTCATACGCTTTAAAAGCATAGATTGATCCATTTATAGAGGTTATGCTGCCCAAATTTTTAGGGCACTAACCCTAATTCTTTGATTGCTTCTGTTCAACAACCCTTTTCCCCTTTCCCCAAGTAGCGCACCGGTCCCCTGCCCTTCTCCCGAAATTGGGGCGCTACATTGTCTGCATTGATGATTACTTAAGGTTTACTTGGGTTGACTTTCTTAGATACAAGGGTAAAGCCTTCACAGTATTCAAGAGATTAACCTGCAAAATCATAGTTGAAAAGGATGATCTGATTATCAGAATCAGAACTGATAATGGCAAGGAATTTGAGAACCAGTACTTTGATACATTCTGTAGTGAGAATGGTATTAGTCATGAGTACTCAGTCCCCAAGACTCTTCAGCAGAATGGAGTTGTTGAAAGGAAAAACATAACTCTTCAGGAGATGACAAGAACCATGATTGCTGCCAAAGGAGTTGCTGCTATGTTCTGAGTAGAAGCTATCAACACTGCATGCCACATCAGCAATAGAGTTCATTTCAGACCAGGAACTTTCACTACTCCATTTGAGATTTGGAATAAGAAGAAACCAACAGTGAGTACTTTCATGTGTTTGGAACCATATATTATATTCTCAATGATAGAGAGTATCTCAGCAAGATGAACAACAGAGGTATTGAAGGGATGTTTGTTGGATATTCCAGAAATATTAAATTATACATAATTTACAACAAAGACACAAAGGCTATAATTAAGACAGTTAATGTCAGATTTGATGATCAGGACAATACTGTCAATACCTCTGAAGATGATGTTCACACAGATGTCTTTGAACATCCTAAGAATCATAATGATACAGACAGAGAAGCTGAAGAACAGACATTAAGGCACAGAAAGCCTTCGAAGCAAATCATCAAGAATCATACTACTTCAGAAGTAATAGGAGATATTCATGAAGGAAGAATAACCAGAAGTAGACTAAGAAAGAGGGTGCATGATGAGATATCCTATGTCTATTTAATGTCCAAGGTTGAACCAAAGAACATCTAAGAAGCTCTCAAAGATGATTACTGGATTGAGGCCATGCAGGAAGAACTTCTACAGTTAAAAAAGAATGATATTTCGGATCTGGTACAGAAACCTGAAGGATTCAACATTGTTGGAACCAAGTGGATATTTAAGAATAAGACTGATGAAGCTAGAAATATTACAAGAAATAAAGCCAGACTGGTTGCTCAAGGTTATTCTCAAATTGAAGGCATTGATTTTGATGAAACCTTTGCTCCAGTTACAAGGATTGAATCAGTCAAACTTTATCTGGCTATGGCCTGCATTATGTAGTTTTAACTGTACCAGATAGATGTTAAAAGTGCTTTTCTGAATGGATTTCTGAAAAAGGATGTGTTTGTTGCACAGCCTAAAGGATTTGAAGATCCACATCATCTAGACTTTGTGTTTAGACTAAAGAAGGCACTGTATAGCTTAAAGCAGGCTCCTTAGGAATGGTATGAAAGGTTTACAACATACCTGGTTAGCAAATGATACAACAGAAGAGGAGAAGATAGAACACTATTCATCAAAAAAGAAAAATCACAAGTGATTATGGTTCAAGTTTATGTGGATGATGTAGTGTTTGGCTTAGTGATTGACAAGATGGTCAAGGATTTTATCAGAGACATGGATACTGAATTTGAGATGAGCCTAGTTGGAGATCTAAAATACTTCATAGGGCTTCAGATAAAGTAGTCAGAAGAAGGGATATTTATCTCTCAATCCAAGTATGCCAGAAACTTGGTTAAAAAGTTTGAGCTTGAGAATTCTAAGTACAAAAGAATTCCTATCAGCACCACAGTTAAGATTGGAAAAGATGATGCAGGAGCTGAAGTTGATCAAACTCTCTACAGAAGCATGATTGGAAGTCTTCTTTACCTCACTGCAAGCAGATCTGATATAGCATACAGTGTGGGAGTATGTGCTAGGTACTAGTCTTGTCCTAAGGGGAGTCACATGAAAGCTGTAAAGAACATCATCAAGTACATCAATGGAACTGCTGACTATGGATTGTGGTATACTTCAGATACAAATGCAATTATTACTATATATTGTGATGTTGATTGGGTTGGATCTCTAGATGAAAGAAAAGACACTTCAGGTGCTTGTTTCTTTTTAGGAAACAATGTTGTTTCCTAGTTCAGTAAGAAGCAGAACTGCATATCTCTATCTACAGCAGAAGCTGAATACATTGCAGTAGGAAGCTCTATCTGTTGGGGTTTTTTCAAATTAAACCACTGCAGGATTCTTTGGTTGTTCATTAATCCATGTTCATGCAAATCATAATTTTATGTCACATGCATTTTATCACGTCAATTACAAAACCATGTAAAACGAATCTAACGAAGCGGAATACATAGATTTAAATTACTTACGATTGTCAGACGGTCTAAGGAGAAGATTAAAGGTCTAATCTTGCTGTTGAATGAACACAGAATAGGCGTCCCGTATCTCTACAAAAATCGGCCACTTGCAGATTCTACTCCAAGATCTTCTGTTGTATTTCCGGACTGTATCTAGATTCAGAGTGAGCTGAAATCTACTAGATAAGGTTGTGAAATCTGTGGATAACTTTGAGAGACAAAGAGGGGATGATTTCTTATGCTCCAAATTTTCGAACCCACTTCCTCTATATAGAGGGGAGGTGGCCGAAAATTGGTCTCCCAGCCCTATTGGGTTTGGGCCTCTATCTCAAGTTCAATATACAGTCCACTATCAGTCAATTGGGCTACAACAGGGATCTACAAGAATATTAAATTGGCCCATTAATTTATTTAATATCCAATATACAATAACCTTAGGATATAATTAAATAAATTAAGTTTTACTTTTATTGCACTAAAGAAGTAAAACTGACCTATCAATTTAATACATATTTATGAATATGCTTTCTCCTTTAGTCCAGCCATTCCCCGTGTTTAAGATATAATGTTCATTAATTAATTATCTCAGCCTCTGACAACTACAATTAATTAACATCTAAAACCTTGAGTAGTACAACACAAGCTTTACCATGTAAGGACTAAATTCCACTTGCAGGGTTTCAACATGAACTTGTGTTTCCTCAAGAGAAAATCATCAACCTGGCGCACCAGGACACAGTGCTCATGCATACTGCTCGAGACATCATGTATACATTGTTATTACCCAAGATATCGAATTCAATCTACGAAAAGATCTCACCCATTGATAAATCAAAGTAACAAACAACGCACACATATGCTCGCCAATATCACATGAGTTCAGAACCCAAACTCTGTGGATCTTTATTCTCTCAGTAACTGGGTCAGAGACATAGAATAGTATCCTATCGTGATCCTCCTCAATACACTAACGAGTGTACTAGAATAATTAGTTAGTCAAGATAAACTAACTTATCAGATTATTCTACGATGTACCGATGGCATGTTCAGGACCATCTAAGCCGTGAGCTCTTTAATACATTACAAGGTTCTAATGATATGATCTTACCGTGTGACTCCCCACACCATATCATCTACAATGTAACTATATGGAACATTGCATAGAATAATTATAGAACATAATCTAAATACAAATAGTGACTGCAATAACTTTCATTTCATATCATCGTATCATCAGAAAAGTATACAAAGACAAGTCTTCCAGTATACAAAACTAACAACCTCCTACTTACACTTCAAGCATGTCTTTCAAGCATAATAACTAACTGGCTAACTCTCCAACCAAAACTATCAACTCATACTGAGCCACCAGGTCTGTATCTCACTCCCATTTTCTCCACGTGACCATCAAAGGTCTTAGCCGGTAGGCTCTTCGTGAATGGATCAGCCAGGTTCTCTTCCGATGCAATCTTCACAACCGCCACATCTCCTCTCCTGATGATTTCTCGTATAAGATGGTACTTTCTCTCTATGTGTTTACTTGCCTTGTGGGCTCTGGGTTTCATCGAATTTGCCACTGCACCAGAGTTATCACAGTATATCATGATAGTCTTAGGCAAATCAGAAACCACGCCCAAGTCCACTAGGAACCCGCGGAGCCGGACAACCTCTTTTACAGCCTCAGAGGTAGCTACATACTCAGCTTCCATGGTAGAATCCGTAATGCATTTCTGCTTAATGCTCCTCCATGCGATGGCTCCACATCTTAATATAAACACATAGCCCGAGGTAGACTTACTCTGATCTTTGTCGGATTAAAAATCTGAGTCCGTGTAACCCAAAGACACTAGACTATCAGAGCGGAAAACCAACATGTAATCTCGAGTCCTTTTAAGGTACTTGAAAATGTTTTTGACTGCAGTCCAGTGACCTTGTCCAGGGTTAGACTGATATCTACTTACCATGCCTATGACATAGCATATATCAGGCCTAGTGCATAGCACAACATACATCAAACTTCCCACAGCCAAAACATATGGTACTTTCTTAATTTCCTCTATCTCAGACTGTGTTTGGGGACACATTTCCTTGGATAGATGAATTCCATGTCTGTAAGGTATAAAACCTTTCTTGGAATCTTTCATGCCAAACCTATCTATCACGGTATTGATATAAGTCATCTGGGACAGACATAACATCTTTTTCTGGCGATCTCGAATGATCTTGATGCCAAGGACATGTCCGGCTTCACCCAGATCTTTTATATCGAACTGCTCGGACAACCACACCCTAATTTTTGACGATACCTTCTTACTGTTTCCAATAAGCAAGATGTCATCAAAATAAAGTACGAGGAATGCCACCATGCTTTCGTCACTTTTCTTGTACACACAACTCTCATCTGGACTTTGCACGAATCCATATGACTGGATAACCTTGTCAAATCGGATGTTCCAAGATCTCGATGGCTGCTTAAGTCCATAAATGGATCTCTTAAGCTTACACTCCAAGTGCTCTTGGCCCTCAGTAATGAATCCCTCTGGTTGCTTCATGTGGATATTTTCTTCAAGACTTCCATTTAGGAAAGCTGTGTTGATATCCATCTGCCAAATCTCATAATCCAAATGAGCGGAAATAGACAAGAGAATCCGAATTGACTTAAGCATGGCTACCGGTAAAAAGGTTTCCTCATAATCGATCCCTTCTTTCTGAGTATACCCTTTTACCACCAATCTTGCCTTGAAGGTTTCATCCTTCCCTTCAGATCCTCTCTTGCACTTGTAGACCCATTTACAGCCAATAGGTTTTATCCCATCTTGTGGTTCTACAAGTTCCCAGACTTGATTGCGATCCATTGATCCAATCTCAGACTCCATTGTAGTTTTTTAAGAATCCGCATCTTTATCTCGAATTGCCTTGTCATAGGTCCTGGGATCCAATTCATTGAGACCCTTTGGGAAATCTGAAGCTTCTCCCAGACCAATGAATCTATCAGGTTGGCGTACAACCCTCCCACTGCGATGAGGCAGTTCCTGTACTTCTGTGACACGTTGTGTGGTGTTTGGTAGTTCCTTTTCTTGTACAACTGGTGTAGGATTTGATCATTCCCTTAACTCCTCAAGGATGATTTGACTCTTTGGTTTGTGGTTTATGACATAGTCTTCCTCTAAGAATCGAACCCTCCTCGAGCTTGAACTGACATAGGGCCGCACAGGTCAGAGTGAATCAAATCTAATTGCCCTTCGGATCTATTTCCTTTTGACTGGAAAAGACGCTTGGTCATTTTACCTTCCAAACAGGATTCACACAAAGGAAACGATTCTAGTACGAAAGAAGACAATGGTCCATCATTTACAAGCCTTTGTATCCTCTTAAGGTTAATATGACCTAGCCTTAGATGCCAGAGATAGGTTTGATTCAATTCCGAAGGTTCTTCTTGTGATACCCCGACCCTTTTTGATAAATTATAAATTATAATTTTGGAAAATGGTGTTGAATTAATATTGTTTGAATATTAATTATGATGGTATGTTCATATTTTAGGCCGTTGTTTTATTACATGTCCCACTCGAGCTGATACGTCATAGCACAGTGATATTATACTAAGTGTATGATATAGTTTGATTTTTATTACTAACAATGTCAAGTTATATGATAATGAGTGAGATTATATTTAATTTTATGGTTGCCATACCTTGAACACCCTAACACTAATCCGGACAGGAGTCTCGCTGTCCGGTCAGTTAGTCGGGGGTTTAGGGGGCGAAACGCCCCGATGGGGGCTAGGGTACAATGCCCCTTGCTTTTTCAGTAAGTATTAAAAGTGTTTTGAAAATCTAAGTTATATTAAATTAGTAGGTTAAATAGAGTTGGAAGTGTCCGGGAGTCGGACTGTATTCGAAATAAACAAATCGAGTCGGAAGTGCGGCCCTCAAGTGCGAGTTTCTCGAGTCACATCTCGTAGTGAAGCCGAATGGCGACTGTGAAACGCGACCCCTCCAAGTCGTGAGCTAGGTAGCTCTGCAAGGCGAGCCAAAAACACGACATTTGAGTCGCGTGTTAACGGCTTCAGGGAACCATTTTTCTTCGGCTGAAATGCGACCCCTTAGACGCGACCTCCTTGAGTCGCGCCTCACTGTGTTACCCAAACATGACCTCTGAACGCGACCCCCTAGGTCGCCCCTGGCTTCGGAAAATCCCATTCTTTAAATACCACACTTAACCCTTCCACCCTCATTTCTTTCTTCTCTTGGGTGATTTTTCCTCCCAATCCTCTTAAGAAATTCTTCAAGTTTTGGAGTGGATCCTCTCATCATCATCCATCAACCAAAGTAACTTCATACCCTCTTCTTCTTGGTGATTAAACACCATTTCCATGTTGAGTTGATTATAGGGTTTATACCCAAAATTTAGGGTTTTCGATTTCATTGATCTCCTTGCCTTGATATCTTAAACATATGGTTTATTTATAGCCTTGAAGCTATATGTGTTGTTAAATTGAGATTCCTATTGTTTATTATTGCTAGGGTTTGGTTTTTGCCCTAAAATTTCCCTTAATATGTTGGTGTTTGGTTGGAGGTGATGTGATGGTTGTATGAAGTTGATGTTCATGTATGTTAGAGCCCTAGAATAGAGGTTCATGTATTGGAAATTATGAGTTCAAAGGATTTAAATTGAGTTTTGTTCTTATGGTTTAAATAGGTGCACGTAACGTGTTCGATTAAATGTCTCCAAGAGTTTTAATGTGTATTTGAGTCAAAAATCATAGTATGAACTTGTATATCCATGGTTGTGCATGTGGATATGTATGAAAAACCTTAAATCTTGAATAGCTTGTATTTGGTTAAAATTATGAAATAATTGTATACCTCGACATCTAAAATGAGAAAGGGGATTTAAAGGTGCTAGACGACGTATTGGGGTTCGAGGTGGAAAACTTGTGCACGGCAAAGATTTATTACAAAAGTTAAAAGTATTTGAAAGCATCTCATTACTCTAAACTGTAAACACGTGTAAGGTTATAGTTATTGTTGTGCTTTGATTATATAAGTATGAAGGGTCTTCGGACCGGTTTTAAGAATGAGACCCTTCGGGGCAATACAGAGATCCTTCGGGATCGAAAAGAGGTCCTACGGGATCGATATAGACTTGTTAATGTCCTCCCAGGGGGATAAATAAGCCTGCGGACATCCCTTCAGGGCTAAAGACGTTCATTAACAGGGGCATCGTGATGTTTGGGCCCTACAGGGTTGAGGCTAGTCTCCAGAAAGTAAAGAAGTATTCATATGTTATATTTTCACTTGTGCAATTGGCTATAACTGTTTGCAGTGTTCCCCACTGAGTATATTGTTAAATACTCACCCCATTCATTTAATAAATTTCAGGTTGAGGAGTCAAGGCCTGAGTAGGAGCGTTGTGAACACAAGAGAACGCCCACAAGCTTGTGTTTATTTTGAATGCTCTTCTTTGATCACTCTCTTTTTGTTTATGATCACATTATTATTATTTCATTGATCACTCTCTTTTTGTTTATGATCGATGATCATTGGGGATGGGACTAGCCCTATTTTTTAGTTATGATATATTTGACTTGATATATATTATGCCGAACATTTTAAAGGCGGGTCGTTTGACCTAGGAGCCTATGATGTTTAAATATATGTCAGTGAACCTTATGCTATGTATGTTAACCTAGGGTGCTAGATGGGCGGGTTGTGTAAAAGCTATGAGCCCGTTAGGTTAGATGATTGTATGATTGTGTGGATGGGCTTATGCAATGCTTCCATCAAATACTAGGTTGTGTGATCGTGTAGATTCAATAAGTTGCGTGTTATAATTGTGGAAAAAAATTTGTATTGGGAATTATGATGTCATTCCTCATAATGTTATTTGACCTTAGCTTCTACTCAATTTAAAATAAGCACATAAAAATGAGTTAGTAAATTGTATATTAAGTGACGTGGCCAAATGGAGTAGTTTGGGGCGTTACAAATTGGTATCAGAGCAGGTCTACACTCATGTAGACTTGTTCTGCATGTGTTTGATTTATGTACGAGAAATGTGGGTGATTGTTCACGACGGCTACTCAGCTTGACTCCGATCCTAAGGTATGTACTTTTAAAAAGGTTTTCAAGTATGAGCAATATGAAATGGGGGTGCATATATATAGATTGTGTCAGGAAAGAAGTGAAAGAGTTGAATAAATCGTGATAGCATGATAAAGAAGAAAAAGAATGGTCCGAAGCTGGACAATATAGATGAATAAAATGTATATGTTGTCACGATCAACTATGATGTTTTAAATTCACAATACACGCTTTAAAGAAATGAAATCTTGGAAGTTGTGTGCTTTCTTGATTATGAAATGATGAAAAGTGCTTTTGTAGTCCTCGAATTAGCTTTAAGAATGACACTAACCTAACGAGCTAGTGTGCCTAAAAGCTTTAGGATGCCTCCGCATCGTGCTCCTACTCTGCAAGAAGCAGAGGAATTAAGTAATGAGGGGGGTGGTCTTCACGATCCCCCACCATGGGAGAACGGGCCTGACTTTGCCCGAGGTTTTCTAGAGATGCTCCAGGGTCTCATGGCCCAGTAGATGGGGCTATGAGGAATAGCTGCAGGAGTGAGGCTCCAAAAAGAGGCGTTCGACATAGTCGAACATTTTAGAAGAATGGGGCCATCTAGGCTTAAAGGAAATTAAGGTCCAGAAGTGACAGAGGAATGGATCTGGGAAATGGAGTGGATCTTCGAGCACATTCAGTGCACAGAGGTGCAGAAAGCCTCTTGTGCTATCTTCTAGTTTTCAGAAGAGGTGAGCTTCTGGTGGGAAACCCATTCTCGAACTCTGATACCCGAGCAACGCCAAGCTTTGGTGTGGGCCGACTTGAAAGAGTTGATCCTCACCCGATACATTCCTGAGTCTTTCAAGACTAAGATAGAGACCGAATTCCTCAACTTAAGGCAATGAGGAATGACTATGATTGAATATAAAAGGCGATTCAACCGTCTCTCTCGCTATGCTCCGTACATCGTGGATACGGATGAAAAAAAAGCTCGACATTTTGAGCGTGCTTTGCATCCCGAAATTGTGGGAATTCTATTGGGCCAAAGGTTGAGGACCTATGGCGAAGTGATTGAGAGGGCCCAAGCCATCTCTTATGGGCTCCAGTTGGACCAAAAGCATTGTGAGGCCTTTGGCAAGAGGAAATGGGAGCCGCAGGACAAAGGAAAAGGGAAAGCTCCTATACAAAACAAGCCATGGCAGCAGAGGCCTGGCCCACAGAGAGGAAAACACGATAGGGCTCATTGCCCTAAATGCCAAAAATTCCATCTAGGAGAGTGTCGTGCGGGGCAGAGGGTATGTTTTACATGTAGGGACCCGAGCCACATGTCCTATGACTCCCCGGAGAAGAAGAATAAGCAAGAAAGGAAGGTGAAGCCCCGACTGTTTGCATTGGAGGGCGAGGAAAAGAACTCGAGTGCACGTGAGGATACTATTTCAGGTATTCTTCGAGTATCAGATATTCCAGCTTTAGTATTGTTCGATTTAGGTGCATCACATTCCTTTATATCTGTAAGTTTCTATTCCAAGCTTGGTATTTCATGGAAAGATAGTGATGAATTTTTAGATATTAGTATTCCTTCGGGAAAGAAAGTTTCTTCTAGCAAGATGGCGTATGGCCTGAAGCTAGAAATCAATAATAGGGTACTGAGAGTAGATCTCCATATCTTGGAGATGCGTGATTTCGACATAATCATAGGTATGGATTGGTTGACTGAGAATCATGCCATGATTCGATGTCGTGATCATGAGGTCGAATTTGATCTTCAGGATGAGCCTAAGCTAATATTCTACGGTGTAAGAATGAGATCCACTCAGAGAATCATTACAACAATGAAGGCAATAAAGTTGTTGAAGAAGAAAGGGTATCAGGGATTCCTCGTCAGCATAGTGGAGTCAAAGTCCACTAAGGTCCAGGTGTCAGATGTGCCAGTGGTGAGCGAGTTTCCCGATATGTTTCTAGATGAGTTGCCAGGGCTTCCTTCTGACCGTCAGATCGAGTTCACCATCAACCTAGCGCTAGGTGCGGCACCGATATCTAAAGTTCCATATAGAATGGCACCAAAGGAGATGCAAGAGCTCAAAGTTCAACTTCAGGAGTTTCTTGACAATAAATTAATCCGACCAAGTGTTTCACCATGGGGAGCACCTGTGCTATTCGTGAAGAAAAAGGATGGATCAATACGAATGTGCATTGATTATAGAGAATGGAATCGATTAACGATCAAGGACAAGAATCCGCTGCCGAGAATTGAAGATTTGTTCGATCAATTGAAGGGAGCCGATGTGTTTTCGAAGATCGACTTGAGATCTGGCTATCATCAATTGAAGATCAAGGAGAATGACATCCCAAAGACGGCATTTAGAATGCAATATGGTCATTATGAGTTCACGGTGGTACCTTTTGGATTGACCAATGCGCCTGGAGTCTTCATGGACTTGATGAATCGAGTGTTCAATCCGTACCTCGACCAGTTCGTAATAGTTTTCATCGATGATATCTTGATTTATTCAAGAAGCAAGGAGCAGCATGCTGAGCATCTCAGAATCCTATTGGAGATGCTAAGGAAAGAAGAGTTTTATGTGAAATTTTTAAAATGCGAGTTCTGGTTGGAGCGAGTAGCATTCCTTGGCCACGTGGTGACATCAAATGGAATCGAAGTAGACCCGTCGAAGGTGGAAGCTGTTAGCAATTGGAAGACGCCATCGAATGTTAATATGGTCCGAAGCTTCTTAGGACTGGCAGGCTACTATAGAAGATTTATCGAAGGGTTTTCCAAGATATCAGGTCCTTTGACGAGATTGATGAGGAAGAATGAGAAGTTCCAATGGTGCGAGAAGTGTGAGCAGAGTTTTCAAGAATTAAAGCGACGTCTCGTGTCAGTCCCAGTGTTGACTATTCCTGATGGGACTGAAGGCTTTGTCATCTACAGCGACGCCTTGAAGCAAGGACTTTGTTGTGTTTTGATACAACATGGAAATGTAGTGGCATACGCATCAAGACAGTTGAAGATGCACGAGCGTAATTATCCGACGCATGATCTTGAGTTAGCGGCCGCGGTTTATGTATTGAAGATCTGGAGGCATTATCTATATAGGAGCAAGTGCGAGATCTACACCGACCACAAAAGCTTGAAGTACTTCTTCACCCAGAAGGAGTTGAATTTGCGTCAAAGAAGATGGTTAGAGTTGGTGAAGGATTATGACTGTACGATCTTATATCACCTTGGAAAGGTGAATGTTGTAGCTGATGCCTTAAGTCGGAAGATCTATCTTCCAATCAAGCAAGAGCAGTTGATCAAGGAGTTTGAGAAGATGGATTTAGAGGTGGTGGATCCTTCCAACACCACTCAAGAGATTTTAGCAGCCTTAGTGGTTCGACCACTAATTCATGATCGGGTTCGTGAAGCACAAATCGATGATTCTTTCTTATGCAAAATGAAGAAAAGAGCATTGGAGGGTTCTATACAGGGATTTGCCATTGCAAAAGATGGCACACTCTTCTTCGAGGGAAGGTTGTGTGTGCCAAAGAATGAAGAGCTTAGAAGGGACATTCTTGAAGAAGCACATAACACTTCATATTCGGTGCACCCAAGAGGTATGAAGATGTTCAAGGACTTGAAGACGGTTTTCTGGTGGAGAAATATGAAGAGGTCGATTGGCCAATTCATATTGAAGTGTATCACTTGTCAACAGGTGAAAGCCGAGCATCAACGCCCTTCTGGATTGTTGAATCCACTCGAGATTCTTGAGTGGAAATGGGAGCACATTGCAATGGACTTCGTGGTAAGATTATCTCCATCAGTTAGAGTTCATTATGCAATCTGGGTTGTTGTCGATAGGTTAACCAAGTCTGCTCATTTTCTTCCGGTGAAAATGACGTTTAGCATGGATCGATTAGCTCAGATTTATATCGATGAGATAGTACATCTTCATGGCATACCTGTGTCGATAGTGTCAGATCATGACACAAGGTTTACATCCAAATTTTGGCGAAGTCTGCAAGAAGCTATGGGAACACAGTTGAGGTTTAGCACGGCGTACTATCCTCAATCCGATGGTCAATTTGAGTGGACCATCTAGACGTTCGAGGACATGCTTCGTGCATGTGTTCTCGATTTTGGTGAAAGTTGGGAGAGCCACTTGCCACTTGTGGAGTTTGCTTATAATAATAGTTTCTAAGCGTTGATTGGAATGGCCCCGTATGAGACATTGTACAGGAGGAAGTGCAGATTTCCTATTCATTGGGATGAAGTGGGAGAGCGTCGATTCCTAGGTCCCGAGATCGTTGAGAAGATGGTGGAAGTAATTGAGCAGATAAGAAAAAGAATCAAGGTAGCTCAAGATCGTTAGAAATCCTAGTCCGACACGAAGAGAAAAGATGTGAGCTTTGAGATTGGTGACAAGGTATTCTTGAAGATTGCACCAATGAGAGGAGTGGTAAGATTTGGGAAGAAGGGTAAGTTGCAGCCACGTTATGTGGGACCGTTCGAGATTCTAGAGAAAATAGGTGATGTCGCCTATCACCTAGCACTAACCTCCGGATTTCGCGGGTGTGCACGATGTTTTCCATATGTCGTTGCTTAGACGATACGTGTTTGACCATAGTCATGTCATTCCATATGACACGGTGCAAGTTTCCAAAGACTTGACGTATGAGGAAGTCCCAATTACTGTGTTAGATAGAAGAGTTCACAATCTTCGAACCGGTGTGGTTTCCTTAATAAAAGTGCAATGAGGTCGACATGGACCCGAAGAGGCCACTTGGGAGAAAGAAGTTGATATTATAGCTCGAAAACCAAATGTAACAGAAATGCTAGGCTAATTTCGAGGATGAAATTTTTAAAAGTTGGGGGAATTGTGATACCTCGACCCTTTTTGATAAATTATAAATTATAATTTTAGAAAATGGTGTTGAATTAATATTGTTTGAATATTAATTATGATGGTGTGTTCGTATTTTAGGCTCTTATTTTATTGCAGGTTGTCCTACTCGAGCCGATACGTCATAGCACGGTGATATAATATTGAGTGTATGATATAGTTTGATTTTTATTACTAACAATGTCGAGTTATATGATAATGAGTGTGATTATATTTAATTTTATGGTTGCCATACCTTGACTACCCTAACACTGAGCCGGACGGGGGTCTTGCTGCCCGATCAGCAAGTCGGAGATTCAGGGAGCGAAGCACCCCGATGGGGCTAGGGGACAACGCCCCTTGCTTTTTCGGTAAGTATTAAAAGTGTTTTGAAATTCTAAGTTATGTTAAATTAGAAGGTTGAATAGAGTTGGAAGTGTTCGGGAGTCGGACTGTATTCGAAATAAACAAATCGAGTCTGAAGCACAACCCTCAAGTGCGAGTTCCTCGAGTCGTGTCTCGCAGTGAAGCCGAAGCGCGACCGTGAAACGCGACCCCTCCATGTCGCGTGCTGGGCAGCTCTGCAGGGAACCATTTTTTCTTCGGCTCAAATGCAACCCTTAGACGCGATATCTTTGAGTCGCGCCTCACTGTGCTACCCAAATATGACCTCTGAACGCGACCCCCTAGCTCACGCATCGCTTCGGAAAATCCCATTCTTTAAATACCACACTTAACCCTTCCACCCTCATTTCTTTCTTCTCTTGGGCAATTTTTCCTTCCAATCCTCTCAAGAAATTCTTCAAGTTTTGGAGTGGATCCTCTCATCATCATCCATCAACCAAGGTAACTTCATACCTTCTTCTTCTTGGTTATTAAACACCATTTCCATATTGATTTAAATATAGGGTTTACACCCAAAATTTAGGGTTTTCGATTTCATTGATCCGCTTGTCTTGATATCTTGAACATATGGTTTATTTACATCCTTGAAGCTATATGTGTTGTTAAATTTGGATTCCTATGGTTTATTATTGTTATGGTTTGGATTTTTTCCCTAAAATTCCCCTTAATATGTTGGTGTTTGGTTGGAGGTGTTGTGATGATTGTATGAAGTTGATTTTCATGTATGTTAGAGCCTTAGGATAGAGGTTCATATATTGGAAATTATGAGTTCAAAGGATTTAAATTAAGTCTTGTTCTTATGGTTTAAATGGGTGCACGTAACGTGTTCCATTAAATGTCTCCAAGAGTTTTAATGTGTATTTTGAGTCCAAAATCATAGTAGGAACTTGTATATCCATGGTTGTGCATGTGCATATGTATGAAAAACCTTAAAGCATGAATAGCTTGTATTTGGTCAAAATTATGAAATAATTGTATAACTGGACATCTAAAATAAAAAAGGGGATTTAAAGGTGCTAGGTGATGTATTGGGGTTCGAGGTGGACAACTTGGGCACGACAAAGAAGTATTACAAAGGTTGAAAGGATTTGAAAGCGTCTCATAAGGTGGGATTACTCTAAACTGTAAACACGTGTAAGGTTATAGTTATTGTTGTGCTTTGATTGTATAAGTATGAAGGGTCTTCGGACTGGTTATAAGAATGAGACCCTTCGGGTGTAGCGACCCAAACTACTTCATTTGGCCACATCACTTAACATACAATTTACTTACTCATTTTGGCGTGCCTATTTTAAATTGAGCAGAAGCTAAGGTCAAGTTTCATTATGAGGAATGAAATCATAAATCTCAATACAAATTTTTTTTACAATTATAACATACAACCTATCGGATATAATTTGTCACACAACATGGGATTTAATAGAAGCATTGCATAAGCCCATCCATAAAATCATACAATCATCTAACCTATCGGGCTCATAGGTCTTACACAACCCGCTCGTCTATCACCCTAAATTAACATACATAGCATAAAGGTTCATTGACATAATTCGCACATAGAAGGCTCCAAGGTCGAACGACCCACCTTTAAAATGTTTTACATAATATCAAGTTATATATATCATGACTACAAAATAGGGCTAGTCCCATCACAAATAATCATCGATCATAAACAAAAGAGAGTGATCAATGAATTAATAATAATGTGAGTAAATCAAAAGAAGAGCATGCAAAATTAAACACAAGCTTGTGGGGGTTCTCTTGTGTTCACAACGCTCCTACTCAGGCCTCAACTCCTCAACCTGAACTTCATTAAATGAATGGGGTGAGTATTTAACAACATACTCCGTAGGGAACACTGCCAACAGTTATAGCCAATTGCACAAGTGAAAATATAACATATGGATACTTCTTTACTTTCTGGAGACTAGCCTCAACCCCGTAGGGCCCAAACATCATGATGCCCCTGTTAATGAACGTCTTTAGCCCTGTAGGGATGCCCGCAGGCTTATTTATCCCCCTGGGAGGACATTAACAAGTCTATATCGATCATGGATATACAAGCTCATACTATACATAATCGAAGCAGCATTGAAGGCCTATTTCAAACATGTTAGGTTCTCTTATCCAACGCCTGCAACCGACTTGTCCAGTTCTTTCTGTCCTTGTAGATTAGGTTTTGCTTTGTTTTTGTTTTTTTTCCTGTTTTTTTTTTTTGTTTTTTAAGTTGTTTGAGTCTGTTTCCACACTTTGCAAGCTGCAAAGTGTGTGGGTAGATAGTTGAGTCAAACCATGTTATTCTGTGAATCTGTGTGGGCATTTCAATTGATAATTCAACTTTAATTGCTTTACAGAAAAATCAGCATGTCCACTTAAGATAGGGATGACGAACGAGTTTAGCATGCCCTGTGTGATTTGAGCCTATATGTTGTATGCCTCATTTTACAGCTTTCTTTCATTCATGTGTGTGAATCATTCTGTGCTTATGAGTTCTAGAATTTGCTTCTGTTCTGCGTTTAATTCTGGGAATTGTTGATGCAAATGTAGATGAGATAGGCCATGTTTTGCTGAGCCAGTAAAATAAAATAACTCCCACCAATGACACAGCCCTTGCAGCCCTTTGAGCTTATGAAATGCCCTGGTCAATTCTTTATTTTGGGATGGTTTATATTCAGCCAGGGCATTATAAAATCTGAAAAGAAAAATGGGGAAGGCAGAGCTGTTGTTGGGGAAGCATATATATATGAATGGCTAGAAAGGATAGGGGGAGAAAATATAAAAAAAAGAAGAAAGAAAGAGTCTGAACAAAAAAGGAGCTGGGGAGGGGTCTGTACAAACAATAAAGCCCCTCCCACTTAAAATGCCCACTGTAGCCTAAAAAACCCTATTGATACTTATGCATCATGGTTTATGAAGAATGAACAGCAGAACTTTGGCAAACTTACTGGACGAATTCGTACAGGATTGTAGCTAAATTGAGTGTATACACTGAGTGAAGAGAGTTTGTGAGGAACACCAAGCTAAACTCCTTTTTGACCTATTTTTGGTATGCTGAAACTTTACAATTTTGTTGGATTATCTCTGATGTGCCCACGCTGACTATGTGTCGGTTCATATAGTAATAAGGGAATCGATGGGGTGTTGTGGGCACAAGAGGAATCAGTTGAACACAACAGACCTGGGTCCGTCTAGGGCACACTGCTGCTTGTTTGCTTACATCTCTTAGAGGAATCAGGAGGTGGGTAACTGGTTAGGGGTTTAATCGAAGAGGAATCACTTTTAAACCTAAAATAAAAGGATGGATGAGGAGACGCAAATAGGAATCCGGTCACCATAACTAGATGATCTATCATGTATGAAAATTTGTGTGCCCATGATCGAGTTGTTTTATGTCTAAACTAAATTCTAGTTCAAATACCAGAACGTTTTGTTATTTGATATTTTCTTTAGTTTCTTTTGCAGATTTAAATTTAGTTTAGTGACAAAACCAAACCCCCTTTGTGATTGGTTACTTGAAGGTGGAATCGTGACAGCTCTCTGTGGGATCGACCCGTACTCATTGGCTAGCTACGCTCGCTGTGGGCACCAGAGTTTACAAATATATTTTGAGCGCGAAACGACCGTGCATCAACATGAATATTAAAATATCAAATTTAACAATTAATTAAATTAATTAATTCGATATTATCCACAAGATAAAAATTGGAAATTAAAATAATTATCTACTAATTTAAATCTTGAATGTCTTCGAAAATATCTCTTAAATAAACCTGGAAATTATTTAAAATTATCCACCAAATTTATTTAATATTTTCAAGCCACCCTAATTAAATAATACTTGGATATATTGATATCAATCAAAAATCTAATCCAAATATTATCCATAAGAATCTAAATCTTTAAGGATAAGGTTTGAAGATTTGATCTACTTCAAAATCTCCCAAAACCTATCCAAAATTAAATTCTTATCACAATTGGATTTTGATAATTATTTGTATATATCCAAAAATTACCTTATCTAATATTTAATCAAGATTTTCGAAAATATCCAAATAATAAATCTGAAAATTTGATCCACTTCAAATTCTTCCAATTTTAAAATTCTATTTTCAAATCTATCTAGATTTAGGTAAATTAAGATATGCACCAAATAATATCAAATCTTAATCCAATATCTATAATTTTTGATCCACTCTAATAATTAAATCTGAAAATTTAATTTTCATCAAAATCTTCTCAAAATTAAATTATTAAAATCGAGAATTACATTAAAAAAAAATATTTGGAAATTTTGACATTAATCAAAAATACCATAAGTTTCGAAAATAACAACAACAATAAATCTGAAAATTTTGATCCACTTCAAAATCTTCCAAATTTAAAATTCTATTTTTAAACTTATCTAGATTAGAAATAGGTAACTTAAGATATACATCAAAGATTACCTAATCTTTTTCCAATCCACAAAATTTTCGAAACCTATCTAAATTAAATCTGGAAATTTTGATCTTGATCAAAAATCCATCCAAATTTAATTTATAGTGATCAAAAATTTCAAGAGAAAATTAGGGAATTTTAGAACATCAAAATTAGAAAATTTTGACAACCAAATTTTCAAAAATTATGAAAAATAAATCTGAAAATTTGAAGAACATTTAAATATCATTCCAAATCTATATCCATAATCATCAAAAATTCTTAACCACTCAAAACTAGAATTTTCGAATTTTACATCAAAAATTCTTCCAAGTTTTGAATACCATAAATTCGAAATACATGGCCAATTAAATCTGAAAATTTAAACACCATAAATTTATCATCAAATTTAATTATGTACTTCGAAATCATGCTTGGATTAATCCTAGAACAGTGCCAAAACCTACTCTGATACCAGTTGTTGGGGTTTTTTTAAATTAAACCACCGCATGATCATTTGGTTGTTCATTAATCCATATGTTCATGCAAATCATATTTTTATGTCACATGCATGTTTCTCACAGTCTAACAGAATTAACATGCAAAGCATATTCGAATCTAATAAAGCGGAAACATATAAATGAATCTACTTACAAATCGATAGACGGTCTGTGGACAAGATTAAGATCTAATCTTGCTATTGAATGAACACAGTAATTGGCGCCACCTAACCTCAAAATCGTCCACCTGCAGATTCTATTCCAAGATTTTCTGTTGTATTCCCGGACTGTATCTAGATTCAGAGTGGGCTGAAATCTACTAGATAGAGTTGTGAAATATGTGGATAACTTTGAGAGACAAAGAGGGCTGATTTCTAATCACTTAATTTTCGCCCCCTCCCTCCTTTATATAGCGAGGTGGGCAAAAATATAGTTCCGCAACCCTACTGGGTTTGGGCCTCTATCTCAAGTTCAATATCCAGTCCACTATCAGTCAATTGGGCTACAACATGGATCTAGAAGAATATTAAATTGGCCTACTAATTTATTTAATATCCAATATACAATAAACTTAGGATATAATTAAATAAATTAAGTTTTACTTTTATTCCACTAAAGAAGTAAAACGGACCTACCAATTTAATAAATATTTACGAATATGCTTTCTCCTTTAGTTCAGTCATTCCCCGTGTTTAAGATATAATGTCCATTAATTAATTATGTCAGCCTCTGACAGCTATAATTAATTAACATGTAAAACCTTGAGTAGTACCACACAAGTTTTACCATGTAAGGAATAAATTCCACCTGCAGGGTTTCAACATGAACTTGTGTTTCCTCAAGAGAACATCATCAACCTGGTGCACCAAGACACGGTGCTCATGCATACTGCTCGAGACATCATGTATACATTGTTATTACCCAAGGTATCGAGTTTGATCTACAAAAAGATCTCACTCATTGATAAATCAAAGTAACAAACAATGTACACATATGCTCGCCAATATCACATGAGTTCAGAACCCGAACTCTGTGGATCTTTATTCTCTCAGTAACTGGGTCAGAGACAGAGAATAGTATCCTATCGTGATCCTCCTCAATACACTAACGAGTGCACTAGAATAATCCGTTAGTCAAGATAAACTAACTTATCAGATTATTCTACGGTGTACCGATGTTGTGTTCAGGACCATCTAAGCCGTGAGCTCTTTAATACATTACAAGGTTCTAATGATATGATCTTGCCGTGTGACTCCCCACACCATATTATCTACAATGTAAGTATATGGAACATTGCATAGAACAATTATAGAACATAATCTAAATGCAATCAGTGACTGCAATAACTTTCATTTCATATCATCATATCATCAGAAAAGTATAGTATACAAAGCTAACATCTGTACGGAACCAACACTGAAAGCAAATCATCTTCGAGCTCAGTGATCGCGTTTGGATTCATCTGAGTCCCAGTCAGTTCCCGAACTTGAGAAATTCGAAGCTCAACCCAAGAGGAGAATGGTCTTTTTACCGTAATTAGTCGTGTGAACGACAATGCCTACCGCATTGATCTACCCGGTGAGTATAAATGTTTTTCAACATTTAATGTTGTTGATCTTTCTCCTTTTCCTGTAGATCATGACGAGGACGAATTCTTTTCAGCAGGGGGAATGATGAAGCCATGCCAGTGATTGAAGATGATAATCTGGAGTTGCAAATGTGAGGACCAATCAAAAGACTTCGAGCTAAAAGATTGCAAGGTTATTTCCAAGCTTATGTGAGGAAGAAGCTCGAGGAAGAAGAGATCGTACGAACTAATCCAAGTTGGATCATGATGCTATCCATCGAAGATGAAGAACAAAGAAGCCATCCCGCATGGCTCGTGCAGAGTAGCCACCTAAGCACACGACCCGTGAAACCCTGAAGAAAAGAGTCCAAAGAGTCTTGCACGGACCGTACAGTCCTGACCCTCAAGTGCACGGCCCATGCGCCTTAAGACATCGAGTTGGAGACTTTACGTGATCTGTATGCATTTAATTTGTGCAACCCATGTTCAAGATCCAAGTCCAAGTTTGACGGCCCAAGCTTGTTGGGATTTATTTTATCTAGCTTATATTTTTATTTATTTAATTTTTGGTCTTTTAGAACTATCTTAATAAGAGTACTAAACAAGGTAGAATTCTTTCATAGTATTTTCAATTCTATAGTTGTTTTATTAGACTAGGATTTTCATCCTTCCCTACACTATAAATAGGGATTCATTGTGATATTATTACTTAGACTATATTTGAATTAATTTGAGTACTTTTTCCTTTCAATATCGTCTAAACCCAAGATCCTCTTTTGTTAATTTTCAGCCAAAAATTAAAACTCTTGAAAGCTTGCAACTTTTTAGTTTCATTCATAAATCTCGTTCTAGTTCTCTTGTGGGGTTAGGGTTGGATTGCTATCGAAAAGAATTCAAGTAGTGATTCATTTTGCGGAGTTTCTCTTCGCTTGGTGTTTCGCCCCGAGTTCGATTCTATCTACAAGATCATCAACCATTGCCGCCGACTACTTTCTTCCATCAAGCCGCTGACGTCCATTGTGAATTTTTCCCAATGTGCCGTCAACCTACATCCATTCACCGAGGTCCATTCATCGTCATTCATACATGTAAGTTATTCATCCATATCATATCCTATCTACACCATCCCATTCTTCACCTATTCATCCGAACCCGAGCCATACACATACCCATATAAATATGCCCTTCGTCCTTTGTTATTGGTTAAGTGTGTTATTTTGCATTGAGTCATAATCTAGGTATTTTAATCATTCAAATATCGAGTCTAGCTAATTAGTTACGATCGAGTCATTCGTTTATAGTTATATCGAGTCTTGTTCTTGTTTAGTTCGAGTTTAATAACCCTTACATATAGTTGACATGTGTTCGATCCTTTTCTCGAGTCTTGTTCTTGTTTAGTTCGAGTTTAATAACCCTTACATATAGTTGACATGTGTTCGATCCTTTTCTCTAGGTCACATGACGCGACCTGAGGCGCGAACAACCCCGATTCACGCACTATACGCGTGTTAGCAAATTTTTTGAATCTTTATTATTTTTATTTCCTAGTTTATTTGGGATTTATTACTTGGGTTGGCTTATTTGAGTCATAACTATATAAGGGTTGTATTTTATCATTAAACACACATTAGTTTTGCTATCAATTAAAACTGTGAGTTTTATTCTCTCTGAGACTTTTATCTGTTTTCATGAGAACATCGTGAATTCAATCCGACTAATCACACAAAACAACTTATCTGTTTGTGGCATCTTCACAAATAATTTCGGGTTCGTGTTTCTAATTTTCATCAGATCATGTCTTCCGCAGCCATGGTTCTTCATCGTTGTGAAGCTAGGGTTCGAGTTTTTTCCGTTCATCTACCGTTGTAACCTGATACTCCTGGGAGAAACGCATTAGGGTAAGTATCATATAAATCAAAACTTAATAAAATATAAGCTAATAGTAATCTAATAACTTGTTGAATATTACCCCATATAAGGTAAAGAATATAAGCTACAGCTTAATAAAGCATTAAAACAATTTTAATAAGCTCTAACATTAAATCGATTAATACTAATACGACAACACATTGTATCACATTGAGCCTTCAAATATGATATTTCTGTGTTCCATATTTTAATCACTAGAAGAATTAAAAACATGCTTAATAATCTATAAATAACAATTAATCTAGTAACACATTTAAACCATCTTTCATAAGCCACAAAAAAGTAATATTGCACCAAATACAATCATTAAAATCAATAGTCACTTCTCCCTTTCAAGCATTTTATCCGTTTAATAAGATACAAATTAATACTGATACGGAAACATATTGTATCACATTGAACCTTCAAACATTATACTTGTGTGTTCCGTATTTTAATCACCAATATCAATAAAATCATATTTTTTGCCATCAGATCAACTCTCTGATTGCCCTCTTTGTAGATAGATATGCGACAGTGTAAAATGAATGTCAGTTAAAAAGTCCAAAATCCGATACCACCGAGACTTGAGAGTCCAGGGAACCGAAGAACTGTGAGTGGAAAGAAGAGAAGATACCACATACATGGAGTCTACCTCAAAGCCAAATAAAATTCAGTAACATCCCAGCTTCCCTCTTAAGAGCAAAAAGCACCGCCAGCAACTCCGCTAGAAAACAAATTTCAATTAATAATTCACTAATATGATTGATTATTTCAAAATTAAATTTTACATTCCTTAAATATCATCAAGATACAAACTTTCGGTGTTATTATTCTATATATTATCTAGAAAATACTACGAAACTCCAAAAATAGGAAAAAGAAAGACAAAACAAGAAGGGACACTTTCTAGGCCATTACATTATCACAGAAGCATGTACATATTTATTTTGGTGACGTCTTGGTCCTACTAGGACTGGGGCATTACACACAACATACAATTTTTTATAATATCATCGAATACATACGATGATGTAGGTGACTAAATGTAGAAAATGGGAATACAATTTAAACTAGTAAAGCATAACCTAGATCACTCATTCATAATGTTGAGGACTGAGTCTTGGCTTCAAACAGACTTCGAGTGGAGCAACTTTCATGTTGGTAGTACCAAAACCTACAGTCATATCAACCGGTTTACCCAAAGGCGTATCAATACTGAATCTCTGTAAGAAGGTTGCGAGCACGAGTTCTGCAGCGTGTAGGGCGAAAGGTATCGCGGGGCAAACTCTTCGGCCGCCACCAAATGGAAGCAATTCGAAGTGGAGGCCCTGAACATCAACTTCCATGTGACTCGTAAGAAACCTCTCCGGTCTAAACTCCAAAGGATCAATCCAAACACGAGAATCACGTTGGATTTTCCATGTGTTGACAAAGAGGCGCGTGCCTGCTGGGATGTGATATCCCGCCACCACACAATCCTCACGGGCTTCCCGTGGGTTTACTGGTATGGGTGGTTGCACGCGCATTGTTTCCTTGATCACGGCTCGGATATAGACTAATTTTTCAAGGTCTGATTCTTTTACTTGTCTTTCTCGGCCGACATGAATGTCTAGTTCGTCTTGAGCCCTCTTGAGAGTGTGACGGTTGTTGAGTAGTAGGGTTAATGCCCATGTGAGAGTTGCGGCCGTGGTTTCGGTACCTCCTACCATCATTGTCTGCATATAAAAGAAAGTAGGATTTGAGGATGAAGCGTCAGAAATAATTAATTAATAGTGTAAGAATTTTTTATTTCTTTAGGGAGATTAGTAAATTTTGTTGATATATGTAAGTTGGAAAAATTACGATCCTATGCCACTTTTGATAGATTAATTAAGCTATTACATGTCACAGTCCTTTTGTATTAAGCCCACGTACACGTTATGCTTTTGAAAGTTCACATGATAGTTAGTTGTATTAAGTTCACACGTTACACTTTTGATGTCTTATGTTCTCATGTTACAAGTTAGTTTTATTTATTTATTTATCAGTGTGTGTTCAACTAGAGAAACTGATTGTCTCGAGCATATGAGACTGACGCTAATAGTATTCCTAATTTTTAAGGGTCGGATTGTCTTGTCATTTTTTTTGTGAAAGTGACTGATCATGAAAGTGAATATTTTTTAGAAGCCAACTTTTTTAAGTCACCATAAAAAAAACTTTATTTTAGTCACCCGCTTTAAATATATATATATATATATATATATATATTATTTTGGCTACTCTTTTAAAAATAATGATCCATAAGTATTTTTAATATGTAATAATTAAAAAATAAAACACAAAAATTTAGAAAACAGAGAGAGAAAAGAATCAACATTTGGATTATTTATAACTAAATTATTTATTTAATTTAATTTTTCTTTATTAGTTCCAAATTGATGATTATGTTTTATTCCATCCAATTATAATTAATAATATATGCTGACGATGTATAGTCATATGCTAACATAGTATATTTATAGTGCAGACAAAGTAAGAATATAAATTAAATGTAGTACATATATTATTATTATTATGGTTTGTTCCAACTGATTTAGGTTTATCACATTCAATTAAGATTTATTTAATCCAATTAGAGTTTATTTCATCTAATTATGGTTTATTCCATTAAATTTGAATTTATTCAATCCAATTAGATTTATAATTATGTTCTAGCATATAACTTTTTTGTTAACAATATGAGAAAACTTTCGTTGGCATCACCATAATATTTCGTTAGCATTATGATAATACTTGGTTAGCACATGATGATCATGTTATCAAATACTCTGTGTTTTTAATAAGAATTGTCAAATTACGCGATTGCCCTCACCCAGAACCTTATCAAATATCACAAAATTGTCACTGTCTATTTGATCAAAATATGGGCCTTTATTTATTTTGGATTGTATGTTATTGAATGTGGTCGTCATTGTTACCACGCTAGGATAAGTTTTCACCTCACTCCTCCCTGATATATATGGTGATAAAACGAGTTACACTTTTGTACATAACGTTTGAGGTTGCTAACATGTTTGTCCTAAAGTTTCAAAAATTATAAATTGATACTTGATGTTTGAAAATTTTAACAAATCTAGCACGAGAGTACATTCACAACTTCCCTAATCTAGCATGGCTATCAAAATAAAAAAGATTTGTCTATAACAAACTTATAGACACACACATACACATATATAGAATTTGATTCAAATGAGAACTAGTGATTCGAGTGTAAACGGGTAAACACAACTTCTGCACTGTATTTTTATTGCTTTCCTTATTAATTATATTTTGGTGTTATTTTTCAAAAATATTTTTTAAAATTGTTCTTATTGTATTTTAATGTTAACTTCTTCTAACAACAAAAATGAAATAAGAAAAGCAATAAAATTAAAGTAAATAAATCGATTTTCACGTTTACGTACAAACCACGGTTTATATTATAGTCAACCCTGTATATGTGTGTGTATGAATATTATAGAAAGAATATGCTGAAATATGAGGTCAACATAAAGGACACCAAACATTTTAATCTTTCCATGCAAGTAAATGAACTGAAAGGTCTAAAAGAATATATAATTAGTACTTACCAGACATGTCGCTTTGTTAATTGTATCAGCATCATAAAGGGGGAACTCCTGAGCAACACCATCAGCCTCACTCAACATCTCAGTCATGAAATCGTCTTCTTCCTTCCGATCGTCATTATCCGTCCTCGTAGTTTTCTTGTGCTCAACGAGCCATCCTTGTAGCATCTCATCAAAATCTCTCCCAGTCTTGTCGAAAGCCCTGTGCATTCTCCCAAACTTGTCGATCCATTTGAGTGACGGAATCGCATCCGATATTGTAAAAACAGTCATCATCTTGAAGAAATCCCTCACGCTCCGACGCCACTTCTCCCTCAACCGCGAATCCATCTCCGCCTCCACGTCCCCAGCCACCGTCTTAATCATCAAGCTGAGCGTTAGATTGCCGAACATCTTCTTCATATCCACAGTTGCCTTCTCCGCTGCCATGTTGTTTATCGTTCTCATCAGCGCCTTCACTTGTAGCTGGCGGGATTCGCCCAGCGCTGAAACCTTCCTATTGGAGAGAAGCCTCACCACCGAAATCTTCCGCATTTCCCGCCAGTAATCGCCATAGTTGCTGAAGCCGAACATGGCGAAATCGTACCCCATGAGGCCCATCGCGGCAGTTCTTGGCCTGTTTCCGAAGGCTACGTCGTTGATCCTGTAGCATTCCTTCGCTGCCTCCCAGCTGTTCACGACCAGGCCATGGCGCGTGCCTAGCCGGACCATGAAAATTGGGCCGTACTTATCTGCCATTTTCGACAACGTTATGTGAAGTGGTTCGGGCCCGGTAAGCTGAAACAGATGACCGATAAACGGCCATCCGCCGTCCGCATGTGGTGGTAGTTTTTTCATCTCATCATTTCTCTTTCGCGATCTATCCTTTGCATGACAAACGAAATAAAATGAAGAAATTGTAGCAATAATAACTAAAGCCAGAAACCATTGGGACAGTAGTAATTCCATGGTAAATTTATTACACAACTTAGTTGATCAATTATTGTTCCCTCTTATATATGGAAATGTATATATATAGTGAAGAAGTTGTTCGAGGATAACGCTTGCAACGTAGTAGTCTAGGGATTATGCTGTCTGTTTTCGTAGTTGTATTCTTTACACAACCAATTAACTATGGGCTAAAAAAAAATGTATGTGGGCCTGTAGCTTCTTTTCGCATACATAGATGACAACCACCTCTAGTGCACGTACCATGCCCTATTTCATGTTTCAATAGTAAATTAAATAATATTATAGTGGTAATTATGCTTAGTCCAATTTCGCGAACACATAATTTGTAAAAAATTCATGAAAAATTAGAATTGGCCATATATATTTCGTTCCGTGTACATTTTAATATTTCCACCGGACAGAAATGACATAAGATATCAAGATATTTGATAGAGTTATGGGTCCAATAGTAGAGATTAACAAAGAGCTAATGATATATTGAATTGAAAGCCTGGTAAAAAGTAGAAAATAAAAAAGCTACAGGTAAAGCCTGTCCCAAGCCAAACGACCGATCAGGAATAAATTCATACCCAAACAAATAATCTACCGACTCAATTCCTAATGATATTTTTGATGCCTTAAATGACTCCTAACCTAGTATTTAAATAATAATGAGACTAGGGCTTCATAAATAAAAGTCTGACCCATTACTCTATTCTAACCTAAATAACTTAACATAAATAACATAATTAAACTAAGGAAACAAAGATAATTATAAATATAAAATAAATAAGATTACTGGCAGGAACCGATGTGTAACAATTTTTTCCTCGTTCAAATGTTATCCTTTTCCTCAAGGCTGTAAGTTGACTTCAAAAACAACTTTAATGCTCATTGAATACTTCAAAAGCATGCATTAGAAACATAAAATCTGGTGCAACCGTCACCTCTAAAGCTCTAGCAGTCATAACCTTTGGAGCTCTAGCACATTTAACCCCAACCCTCTTCAAAGCATTTGCCTCAGTCGTACTTTCATTGGTCCCTTCTCCATCATTCTAAGTTGCGTGAGTTAATGGCCACTCAATTATTCTCATGCCCGACACTGCCATTTGAAACAGCCCTTGTCCTCATGGCTGTAGGATGATGGCAATTTGCTTTGCCTCTAGCTCATCCTTTTGGAGGGGGATCATACACATGTTTGAGGATATGAAGATCCTTGTGTGATCGTCTGCGATGCAAAGCATCAATTATCTGCAACTAGTGAAACTCATTCCGACTACTACATGTCCTTAGTTGGTTCCACAATGAATCTTCTAAGGGTGGATTTTTTTTATTTTAGTTTCTTGTGTTGAAGAACTCCTTACTTAGAAAATGTGGTTGGATAGGCATAGCTAGACCAAATATACTTAGAGTCGCCACTGTAAAAACCAGAGCATGGTTTACACCGGTTACAAGCGCCTGTTTGGTGTTTATTTATGTTGTCTTATTGTATGATTTTGCATGTTTTATAAGTTATTTTCTAGTACCTCTAGTTATTTATTTATCGTCTTGTGATTATCTTCACTTGTTGCTCTCATGGTGGAATATGCCAAGTTGCGAAAAAATTGAGCTTTTACCTGCAAACACTTGATTTTTAGGTATTAAGGTGGCAAGGAGCGAGGATGAGACCGGAAGATATGAACCCGGAAGAATTGGCCATGAGCCACGTGACCGCGCGAGCTGAGCGGCCACGCAACACAGCCCCGCGGCCGCGCGAGCCTGGTGATCGCGCGAGTGGCTCTCGGCGGAAGGCGCCCCGCGAGCACGCATCCTCCCGCGGGCACGCGCACCCCTGCACCCCGCGAGCGCGCACCATCCCGCCGGCGCATGGGACGCTCTGTTTCACCCGATTTACCCTGTTTTGCACTCGACTCTCGCCTTTTCTTCACTATTTGGCACAAGGGGACATTTTCTTCAACCTCCCTCTTTTTCATGTTGGATATTAGACCTTTTGGCCAACCTAATCTAAGTAATAGGATCATAGGGATCAATTTCCCTAAGTTTGCTTTTTGGACTTTTTGGCCTCCAATCCCTCACCAAATCTCCCAAAATCCCTCTCAATTAATGCACCCATCTCATCACCTTTCCTCTCTCCTCATCACCATACCTCTCACCCTACTCCTCACCATCACTCACTTCTCTCTCTGTAACGCCCCAGTCCCGAGGATTAGGACGGGGATATTACGGGAAAAATACAAGGAAAAGGTAGCTTAATCCAAAATCCAGGGGTTCCTCTATAATGTCTCGGTCCCAAAAGGAATAATAAATGAAGGTCGGGGTGTTACTCAAAAAGGAAGTACTATTTAGGATAATCAAATGAAATGACTTTAGAACAAGAATAGGTTATATTCCCCAGAAATTTGGGCAGCATAACCTCTGTGACTGGAAGAGATCCACGTCTTTCAACGTATCAATGAAGTTAAATGATTCAATCAAGTCAAAAGAATGTCTATTCATAGGCTAATCAAATTTAAACAGAATCCAACAATTAATAGATAGGATTTTGACTCTTCAAATAAGCACGACCTCTCCATAGGTCACAACAACTAAGACCCATCAATAGGCCAGAGGCAAATAAACTATTTTATGTCCCATTCATAGGACATAAGTAATTAATTAAGATAATACCCATTCATAGTTCAACTGAAAAGTAATCATAATTCAGGACTCAACCAAATATGACCAACTCATAGGTCGAAAACTGTAATGAAATATGCTTGGATTTATGAAAAGAAATGGGGCTTTATTTATCATGATTCAATTAAGGTATATAATCCAGATAAGCCCAAAAATAAAACATAGCATGCAATCATACTATGGGGCAACTGTATCAGAGTTTAAGCGGAAAACAATGGAGTAATATTGTATCACATAACAACATACTCATAAGCAATAATTTAGCCTGAACGAGATGGCACGGCATGATCAACCCACAACAGTACATCGAGCCATCACCTCCAGCATCTCAACCTGTGAAAAATATTTTGAAAATATTTTGGGCGTGAGTACTAAAGCACTCAGTGGGTTAAACTTTTAACTCAATCTTTAATAAAAACTGTAACAGAATATCCAGAATATAAATACAGATAATGGAAAGCAAAACACGAAAGCCCTTCCCATTTCTGCAAACCTTTACTTCTCTTTGGTACCCTGTAGCTCCTTCTGTCGTCTACTGCATTCTATGACATGTCGCTGATAGGAAAAGGGAGGGGTTACCTCGCTAATCCGAGAAGAGTGTACCAGGGATCACCTAGCATTGAGCTTTGAGTATACCAGGGGTTACCTAGCATTGACTCCTTATAGTGATGCTCAGATCACGTGTATGTGCAGGGGTTACCTCACAGTGACACCTTTAGTGATTAACACCACAAATGTAAGAATCACAGTTCCTGCTATCCTTTGCTCTATGTTCTCTATAATGCACGTAATATGACATAAGCACAAAAACTATGTCATCCTCTTAATATAGCAACTATGCTAACCTTTAATTCCTATATCCAACTCAGTTCAATTATGCTTCATATTCCTTAAACAGAAATAGTTCTATAATTGTACTTAAATATTAAAAGCATAAGCTAAAAATTATACTCATATACACAAGTATAATCAATATACAATAAACATTTAATATATTGTAACTTTAAACTATGACTTTTAGACTTTAAATATAAACTTTAACCTTAATCTATAAACTATGAACTTTAAACTCTACACCTTAACTTTTAATCCATACACTTTAGTTATGACAAGGCATAATCTATTCTATTTAATTATGTCAAAGCATAATCTATATTCGCTTATTGTGATAAATCATAATCTATATTCTCAATAATTATGATGAAGCATAATTTATGTTCTCAATAATTATGGCAAAGCATAATCTATGTTCTCAATAAGTATACAACAGTATAATACTATGTTCTCATTAATTATACAACAGTATAATACTATGTTCTCATTAATTATACAACAATATCATACTATTACTCTAGCAGAGACTTGAGTAGATAATTTCTCAAATATTTTATTTGGATATTCTAACTATGACTATCACATTTATGAGTTAATAACTCAAATATAGATAGGTTTTGCAAATAAACCCACCTCGATTAGATCAACTCAGGTGATCAAACTTCTCGATATTCATCCGTCAGCTTCTCTGACTAGCTCAACAAGTCCTCCAAAGTCAAACCTTATTTTAGGACTGATGCTCTAATTTTCAGAACTCGACTTTAATTTAATTGGAAGCTTTTATTTACTTTAATTATATTTCAACTAAGAATGCGCGACTTTAGAGACCTCGTACAACTTCCACATAGAAGGAAATAAATTCCAAAATATAATTTTCGATTTAATGGGACCAAAACAGAGGTCACTTTCCGTAACTTGTCATTTTAATTAAATTTTACACAGCAAACCTCGATTGCAGTTTTTACTTGTCCAAAAATTATGAAAATAATCAGGCATGACCCTACATATATCTTTATTAAACTATACAATTTTTGGAATTTTCTGAAATCACATGCTTTAATTATAAAAATAACCGCCTGATTAAAATAATTGACTTTAATCAAAATTTATCGAAAAATTATGAAATTTGACAGTCCTATAGGAAATAATTTTTCGAACAACTTTACAGAAGAAACTATTTCGATTTGACGACCCAAAATGGACAAAAATGGGCAAAAACCGAAACTGATCGGCGCCCCTTTATTTTTCACGTTTCCGGTGATTTGGTCGGTTTCCGGCCACCGGACGACGACGCACTCAACATACAAAATGAAACACTATTTAAAATACACAATATATTAAAATTTAAACTATAAAGGATGAGAAATGGACCGAAACGAGACATCCGAAGCGGCGGCGCGACGACGGCACGGCGACGGCGATTTCCGGCCATCCACGGCAGCGGCGGCGACGACTCTTAGGAAACCTTCCGGTGCTCGACAGCTGCTCCCGCAGCAGCACCCTTCCCCCCAAATAAAACTTAACCTGGGCCCGTATGCGCGATTTACTCGGTGCAGGCCCGAGAAAAAGAGAGAGAAGAGAGAGAAATGAGTAAGAAATGAATCCAAGGCCTCCTATTTATAGGAAAATAGCTTGGCTTCTCGGATAAGCCACTCCGGGTATAAAATACTGATAAAGCGTTTTCCGGATTCAATTAAAATTGCTTTATTCGATTTTGAGGTCCAAACGACCTCAGACAGAAAATCTGAAAATATTAGGAGACTCATTGGCTCGAGTACTATTGAACCAACCCAACTCGGGATGACGAGGAAGTTGTCTGAAGAGAAATGAGAAAAGATTCTCTTTCAAAAATTACTTTTACTATTCATTTTGACTGACAGATTTTGCTTCCGAGTGCTCGATTGACCTCAGATTAGCAATCCGTGAATGCGAACGAATTCCTTAGATCATTTTCTATAAGATAGGCTTGATAGAACAAGTCTCAAATCAATTAGGAGGATTTCGTGAATTTTTCAAATCACGAACGCACGCAAAAATTACTATTCACAGGTTTTCGCTTTACCATTTTCAATTCCGGGACTCCTTTAGAGGTCAGAATAAAATTTTGAAAGTGCCAACAGCTTCCTTTAGGTCATTACGTTCCAGAAAAGACCAATATTGACTATCTTTCGGAGACAAACGCAAAATCTCATAATCAATTTTCACATAAAATACACGAAAAGGTCGCGACTTACATCTATTTTACTTTATTTTAACTCCAATTATTTTCTTAAGTCTTCTAAATAAATTTAGAGAACTCTCTGAAATTGTGGGATGTTACTCTCTCTCTATCGTCTCTCTCACTCTCTCCTATATCTCTAATAGATATTGGGAGATATCACTCCATAATAAAAATCCATCATTCACTCTATTTTTCATCACTTCATCTTCTCCACCTCTCCATCTCCATTTTCTCTACACCCATACCACCTTCACTACCATCACTCACTACCATTTTCACCATCTTTCGCCACCACCAAAAAGAAGAGGAGAAAGGAAAGACAAGAGGGAACCAAGCCAAAGGAAAAGAAGAAGACGAGAAAAAATCTGACTTCGGGCCGTCCGCGGAAGCTAGGCTCGTTAGGAGGCTACTTTTGGTATTTTCTTTCTATTTTCTTGGATGATTTGTGGAGGTTTGTCCCAAGACTATTGAAGGATCTTAAATATTGTAGAAGTTTATGTTATTTCATTTGACTATGAGATGACTTTCTTTTATAATATGTATGTTGTTTTTATTATGTTTATAGGCTAATATCTCTATTAGGGGGTAGAGGATCGATTTGGTTTTTGATCTATACTTGTTATTGTTGGTTGTTATTGTTGGAATGCTGACTATCATGTGAGAGTAATTGATCACTACTTGAACATTGCTAGGAATTAGATGAGACCGGAAGGAGATTCTAAGTCCCGAATTTTGTTCCTTCAACATTAGGTGAATGGGTTTCCTAAGCCTAATATATTAATCTTGCCCATTTGATATAGCCGATAAAGGTTTAATTGATAGTCGGTGACAGTAATTGACATGAAACCATTTGAGGGGGTCTATTGAATGTGTGAGATTAATATAACCAACCTTAGTCAAGCTTAGAGATAAACCATTGAGAGAATCTACGCCCTAATACGTTTATCATTCTATTTTCCTCAATCTTGATATCATCTTGGTTACTTGCATTCACTTGTTTAATTGCTTGTTTTAATTTTTATATTAAATCACCATGAAACCCATGGTTAGAATGTTTAGGTTTTATTTTCATCATTCTAGCACGTTGCATGCATAGCCTTAACATAATAGCCCACAAGAAGTCTTCCTTGAGAGTTCGACTCGGGTTAGCTCATCGCCTCTACAATTGACCCCGTCCGATTGCGGGTTTGGTCCCTAGTAGTTAAGAGTGATGAGTCTAGACCGGAAATATAAATTTAATCGTGGACCGAACAAATTTTGGCGCCGTTGCTGGGGAAGTTTTAGGTTTATTGTCTTATAGGTGCTATAATTGATTTGATTAGTACTTGGCCATGAACTTCTCGTAGACGGCATTCCAATTGGCCAATGAGTTGGCCAGTAGTGACATGAACCATGACAGTAATTGACATGAAACCATTTGAGGGGGTCTATTGGATGTGTGAGATTAATATAACCAACCTTAGTCAAGCTTAGAGATAAACCATTAAGAGAATCTACGCCCTAATACCTTTATCATTCTATTTTTCTCAATCTTGATATCATCTTGGTTACTTGCATTCACTTGTTTAATTGCTTGTTTTAATTTTTAGATTAAATCACCATGAAACCCATGTTTAGAATGTTTAGGTTTTATTTTCATCGTTCTAGCACGTTGCATGCATAGCCTTAAGATAATAGCCCACAAGAAGTCTTCCTTAAGAGTTCGACTCGGGTTAGCTCATCGCCTCTACAATTGACCCTGTCCGATTGCGGGTTTGGTCCCTAGTAGTTAAGAGTGATGAGTCTAGACCGGAAATATAAATTTAATTGTCGACCGAACAAATTTTGGCAACGTTGCTGGGGAAGCTTTCTCAAAATTTTCTCTAACAACAATGCCCACACCACCATCTCCCACCCGAGTTACTCAACCAATTCTTCTACGACGGGCTTTCTCAAAATTTTCAATATATGGTGGATAATGCATTGGGAGGAGATATTGGAGGACGAACCGCCGAAGAGGTCTCCAACATCTATGAGACCATGGCCACAACTTCTCAACAAAAGAGTACTAGGGGGAAGAGAGCTTCCGTCAATGAAGCCAACCCTAGTTATGATGTGACGAGACAACTTGCCGAGTTGACAAGGCAAGTAGAGATGCTTCGAACCTCCGAGAGACCACCCCAACTAGCGATGACCGTTGAGATATGTGGTGTTTGTGGAGAGTATGGCCATGGGGCCAACTTGTGCCAAAAGTTGATCGAGCTGGAATTAAGTGAAGAAGCTCATTTCCATGCTCTTCAAGAGCAAGTGCATGCCTTTTAAGGATTTCAACCACGCCAACCTTACAACCCGTACTCTCAATCATACAATCCGGGGTGGAGGATTCATCCAAATTTCTCTTGAGCCTCAACCACCACCTCAACCACCACAACAATTGCATGTACCTTAACAAGCCGGAGGTGGCCAAGCTCCACCTTATCCAAGGCCGCAACAATATCCGGCCCAACCAAACCAACCGCCTAGTTCGACATTGCAAGACACCTTGCAATCTTTCATTCAAGCCACCCAATAAAGGTTCAAATCTGTTGAGGCTTCCGTGAAAAGGATCGAGACCCATGTGGGACAAATAGCCGGGACCATTGGAGAATTGGCCAAGGAAGCTAAGCCGGGGAAGTTGCCAAGCCAACCAGAACAAGCTCAAGTCATCACCGTTCTTAGAGGAGGTAAGGTGATTGATAACAAGGTTGGAGAGTCGAGCCTAATCGATGAGATTGAGAAAGAAGAGGAGGCTCCTCAACAACAAAAGGAGCCCGAAAAAGAAAATGAAGAAGTGAAAAAGTCCACACTCCACAAGGCCACCAATCCCTACAAGAGTTCTACAAGCTCTTATCCAAAGTGAATGTCAACCTTCCACTGCTTGATGTCATTCACAATGTACCAGCCTATGTCAAGTTCTTCAAAGAACTAGCTTCCAAGAAGAGGAAGTTTTTGGAGGATGAGAAGATTGTGGTGTCCGAAATGGCGAGTGCAATCCTACAACATCAACTACCACCCAAGCTCCATGATCTAGGTAGTTTTACTCTTAAAATTGCCTTAGGAAATGGTAAAGAAGCATGTGGTATGGTAGATCTAGGAGCCGGAATTAACTTGATGTCTTACTCTATTTATAAGCAATTAGAGTTAGGTGATTTAAAACCAACTAGAATGTGTCTACAATTGGTTGATAGGTCCATGAGATACCCTAGAGGAATAATTGAAGACATTCTAGTTAAGGTGGGTGGATTAATCATACCGGTTGATTTTGTTGTGGTGGATGTGGGTGATGTCAAAGAAACAGGTAAGGAACACACACTTCTCTTAGGTAGACCTTTTATGGCTACAACAAACACCTTGATTGATGTCAAAAATGGAACTTTAAAAATGTCGGTGTTAGGAGAAACCGTGTCTTTTTCCTAGATGAAAACAAAGCCATTCCCGTCTCCTCATTAGAGAAAAATTTCTCTTTTATTGATACTATTGATGCCTTGGCCGAGGATGTTTTCTTGCAGAAAATAGGCTCCCATTAGAGGAGTGAAGCCTTGTCCGAGGAACGTACTGTAGAAGAAGCTTACCTCAAGTGTGGGGGAGACGAGTTGCATGCCGAAGAGATGGAAATTTTGTTGGGATAAGGAGTAAGCTTGATGAAAGCTCTTGCCTCGACCGAAGAGGAAGTGAAGTCTACTCTCGAGCTTGAGCTCAAGGAGCTCCCATCTCACCTCAAGTATGTCTATCTCGATGAAGAAGAAAAGAAGCCCGTGATTATCTTTTCCGGGCTTGAGAAAGAAGAATAAGATCTCTTGGTAGCCGTACTCAAGAGAAACAAGCAAGCGATTGGATGGAACCTTTCTGATATCAAGGGCATTAGCCCCTCAATGTGCATGCATCGCATCATTCTTGAAGAAGGGGCCAAGCCGGTTAGAGAAGGACAAAGGCGGCTCAACCCTGTGTTGATGGAAATCGTCAAGAAGGAGATTCTCAAGCTTCTTGCAGAAGGGATTATTTATCCTATAGCCGATAGTGAGTGGGTGAGCCCGGTCCATGTGGTGCCTAAGAAGGGAGGAATCTCGGTGGTGGAGAACGACAAAGGAGAACATGTGGCTACTCGAACAACCATTGGATGGAGAATGTGTATTGACTACCGAAAGCTCAATGCCGCTACGCGAAAAGACCATTTTCCCCTTCCTTTTATTGATCAAATTCTTGATAAATTGGCCGGGCATAGTTTTTATTATTTCCTTGACATTTATCAGGTTATTTTTAGGTTGCAATTTCTCCCGATGACCAAGCCAAAACTGCATTCACGTGCCCCTTTGGCACATTTTCTTGTAGAAGAATGCCGTTCGGACTATACAATGCACCGGGCATGTTTCAAAGATGCATGTTTTCTATCTTCTCCGAAATGATTGGAGATTTCATTGAGGTATTCATGGATGATTTTTCGGTCTTTGGATATTCATTTTCTGATTGTTTAGAGAAGTTAGAACTTGTTTTAAAAAGATGCATAGAGAGTAGCCTTACTCTTAGTTGGGAAAAGAGTCATTTCATGGTTACTAGTGGCATAGTCCTTGGACATGTTGTTTCTAAAGAAGGAATGAGTGTGGACAAGGCTAAGCTAGACGTAATTGAAAAATTGCCTCCACCCGTCAATGTTAAAGGTGTTAGAAGTTTTTTAGGCCATGCCGATTTTTACCGTCGGTTTATAAAAGACTTCTAAAAAATTAGCCAACCTCTATGCCATTTGCTTGCTCAAGATGTTCCTTTTGAGTTTGATGAGAAATGTTTGCATGTTTTTAATACTCTTAACGAGAAATTGATCACCGCACCTATTGTCGTTCACCCTGATTGGTCTTTGCCTTTTGAAATCATGTGTGATGCATCCAATTCCACCGTGGGTGCCGTTTTAGGTCAACGTATTGATAAAATTCCTCGTGTAATTTACTATGCTAGTCTCACCTTAAATAGTGCTCATGTAAATTACACCACAACCGAAAAAGAATTGCTTGTCGTTGTGTTTTCATTAGATAAATTTAGATCCTATATCTTAGGCTCTAAAGTGATTGTGCATAGTGATCATGCGGCTCTAAGGCATTTATTGACCAAGCCTGAAGCCAAACCTAGACTCATTAGGTGGATTTTTCTTGTGCAAGAATTTGATGTAGAAATCAAAGATAGAAAGGGGTGTGAAAACATGGTTGCGGACCATTTGTCTCGCCTCCCTATTGATGAAAATTTCAATTTATCGCATGAAAAAGGAGTTGATTGTGATTCATTTCCATATGATCATGCTCTTGAGCTTAATTTCTCTCCTTGGTATGCCGACATTGTTAATTATCTTGCTTGTGGTAAAATGAGGCCTAACCTTGCCTTTCAAGAAAGGAAAAGATTTTTGGCAATGTGTAGGTCCTACTTTTGGGACGATCCATACCTTTTCCACTTGGGAAAAGACGAGGTGATCCAGAGATGTGTCCCGGAGGAGGAGCAAACCGGTGTTTTGTCCTTTTGCCACTCTTCTCATTGTGGTGGCCATTTTGGAGGGCAAAAGACTGCCCGAAAAATCTGACAATCCGATTTGTATTGGCCTTCTATCGTTAAAGATGCTCATGCTTATTACCTTTCATGTGATAAGTGCCAAAGACTTGGCAACATTGAGAGAAGAAATGAAATGCCTTTAAAGGTCAATCTTGTTGTTGAAATTTTTGATGTTTGGGGTATTGATTTTATGGGAGCATTTTCTAACTCATTCGGCTTCGAACATATCCTGTTAGCGGTCGATTATGTGTCAAAGTGGGTTGAAGAAATCCCCACTAGGTCTTGTGATGCTAATGTGGTTATCATGTTTGTGCAAGAGCACATTTTGAGTAGGTTTGGATTCCCTTGAGCTATCATAAGTGATGGAGGAACGCATTTCACCAACAAACTCTTTGAGAAATTGATGAAGAAGAACGGTGTGACTCACAAAGTGACGACTCCGTATCATCCTTAAACTTCCAGTCAAGTGGTGACGAACAATAAGCAAATTCAAAATATTTTGAAGAAAACTGTGAATGTGACGAGGAAGGATTGGTCTACAAAACTAACGGATGCTCTTTGGGCATACCGGATGGCTTATAAGACAATCTTGGGAATGAGCCCTTACCGCCTCGTGTATGGAAAAGCGTGCCATCACCTGGTTGAAATCGAGCACAAGGCCTATTGGGCCACTAAGGCGGTAAGTTTTGATCTCACTAGTGCGGGGAAAGAGCGAGCTTTACAATTGACTGCACTCGACGAATTGCGGAATGAAGCTTACGACAATGCGAGGATTTACAAAGACAAGGTGAAAACGCTTCATGATAAACGCATTGTCAAGAAGGAGCTCATTCCAGAGATGAAGGTTCTCCTTTTCAATGCTCGTTTGCGGCTCTTTCCCGAAAAACTCAAGTCGAGATGGAGTGGCCCGTACATCATTGAAGAAGTGTTCCCATACGGAGTAGTGACATTAAGAAATCCAGGAACCAACAATACATTTCAAGTCAATAGGCACCGAGTCAAGCCATATATTGAAAGATTTCACCAAGAAGCCGATGTCGAGGCTTTCAAGCTCGACAATTCCATCTAATTATCGGAGGCCATATCTAGCTCGAGACGTTAAAATGAGCGCTGCATGGGAGAAAACCCATGATTTTGTTATTTTTATGTGTTCGTCGTTTAATTTTTGTAGATTTCTATGTTTTTAAGTTTTTTCGCGTTTTTGGTGTTTGTTTTGCAGGGGTAAAGTTGGACTGTTGCTGGGGCGAAAAGGCAAAATTTGGCTAAGTGCCAGGCCGCGACTACGCAACCCATGCGGCCGCGCGACACTGCTCTCGGCGGTGAAGCCCCACGAGCGCGCAGCCCCCGCGGGCGCGCGACAGTTTTTGGCAAGAAATCGAGCTCCGTGAGCATGCACGGCTCCGCGGGCGCACACCTCGTCCGGTCCCGCGGCTGCGCAAGGCCCCGCGGTCGTGCACACCTCCTCCCTATAAAAGGGGACCAATCGTGGGAGCCCTAATTTCACTCAACCCTTGCGCTGCTTTTGAGCCTACCTCCATCTTCATCTGTAACGCCTCGATCCCAGGAGAAGGGCAGGGGACCAGTGCGCTACTTGGGGGAAGGGGGAAGGGGTTGTTGAACAGAAGCAATCAAAGAAATAGGGTTAGTGCCCTAAAAATTTGGGCAGCAAAACCTCTATAAATGGATCAATCCACGCTTTTAAAGCGTATGAAATCACTCAAACCAGATACCATGACTCTTAGGATGAATCCAAGAAAGAATAACAAAGGAAAACTTCAATGTAAATAATAACAGTTCAGAGGTTAACTGTTAATAGGTTAGGCATGAAAAAGGCTAGACTGATGTCTGTCCAAATACTTGAAATAAAGAGATGCCAGGCTCCCGCCTGTCGTGAAAGCAATATAAAGCCAGGCTTTTGCCTTGACATGGAAAACAATGTAAAGCCAGGATTGCGCCTGTCTGAATAAGGAAAGTAAATAAATGTCAGGCTTTCGCCTATCAGGAACGGAAAGTAAACGGGATTCGGAGAACCGAACACTCCATAACAATAATCAGAGTAAGCGGAAAGAACGTAGTGCATTTATTCAGACTCAAAAGGAAGCATGTTCTCAGTTAGACTCCATAGCGAAAAAGGAAACATATACATCAAACAATAGCCCTTCAACCTTAGCACAGTCGTCCGCCATCCCGCAGCTCATCCTGAAAATATTTGAAAAGATTTTGGGCGTGAGTACTAATGCACTCAGTAGGTACTTTTGAGAAAAACCTTCACAATCATTTTAGTTCCATCATTGCGCGCCACTCTCCCCTAGAACGCTTACGGTGAGTCAGTTCGTGTACACAACCCGGCTGCTTAAGGTTGGACACTGCCCTATTTGCTTGGGGCTCGATATCGTGAACCATTGTAGTTTCGTCACCAAAAACAGTAGTAAGACTTACATGAGTCAGGAGAGCACATAAAATACAGTCATGAGTTGGATAATCAATCACATTCATTTTATAAATATCAGGGCTTAATAACCCGAAATACATTTTTATATAATAAAAACCCACCTGGAAATCAGATTTGGAATTGCTAGATCTAGATTTTCATTCTGGTCTCAACTAGAAGTCTCCTTCTTTTGTGCCTACAAGATTATCCGGCAACTTAGTTTCGATGAAAGACTACCATTAGGTCAAAATCTAACCTTTCATAGCCATGAAGTAAATATTATAAAATCTACTATCTTAATACACAGCACCCGGGTCATCAAAATATTTTGACTCTTAAGGGAACTTTACCCAGGGCATTTTTATAAAGAAAAACTCTTTTGGAAGTTTTGGCATACGGGGTGGTCAAACCCATATCCTAAAATTAACTCGGTACAAATAAATTCATACCGCAAGATCTGCCCATTGGAAAAATATGAAACTTTAAATGAAAATACTATATTTTGACACGGAACAACTTTTGAGGTTAAAAACACGATAGAGCTATCCATGAATGATAGATCTGAAAAAGACTACAATTTAATAATCGGATACCCAAAATATACCCCAAATTAAAAAGTGACAACATGGAAAATGTATATAAATATACATAGAACATAAAACCCTAAAGACACTTTTTGATTCGATGACCCGAAAGAGTCACCGATTTGAAAGGTGGTGGCGACTTTTGGCGGCGGCACGATGATTTTCCATCGTGATCGTCCGTCGTGTCATCATTTCAATCACGTATTCGTGATCTACGCGTTGACACCTTCAAAATGACTATTTCGGAAATGAAATAGGAAACTAGAGTCGTACCTTCTCTAGAAGCTGCTCGGCGTTTCGATTTTGAAAGTGAATGAAAAATGAAACCTTAACCCCCTATTTATAGAAGAAAAATAAATAGGATAATAACAAATAAAAGAAAGAGGATAATGATGGAATAGGATAATGATGGAAAAAGAATAGGATAATTACGAATAGGATAATATTTCGAAAAGGAAATTGGATAATGACGGATGTGCCTTAGTTATCCAAATCTATTACCTTTCACCCTAAAATTGTGCCAAGTGTTCATTTGAACTCGAAATTGGAAAATTCAAAGTTTGGCACGATGCTTGAAAATTTTTCTATCAACTCGAGAAAAATATCAGAACATATTTTTAAAGCAATTTTTGACCAAATTAAATTTTAATAGATGTCCCTGGCTGCGATTTTCTTTTATTTGAATCCGTTAAGGACCCAACTTATTTCTTAGATTACCCTCAGGTAACATATATCGAAACATATATCGAATAAAACCTTCTAAAATATTTCGGGGTATTACATTCTACCCTCCTTAATAAAAATTTCGTCCCGAAATTTGCGTACCTCTATAGGGTAAATCAGGATACAACTACTTGATTCCACTTTCAAGCTCCCAGGTAGCTTACTCTCTCCCATGGTTATTCTATAGAACTTTCACTAGTGATATCTGTTTGTTCCGTAATTCTTGAACCCGTCGGTCAAGAATAACCTCTAGTCTTTCTTCATAAGAAAAATCCTGGTTCAGGATTATCTCCTCATTCTTTATAACGTGCTTAGGATCCAACTTACACTTCCTCAACATTAAGACATCAATCACGTTATGAACCTTAGCTAGAATCGGCAATATGACTAGTTTATAAACCACCTCATCATTCCTAGCCAAAACACTATTTATCTCGAGTTGTAAATCTTACTAAGACATATACTCTGCCTTGGTCCACTTTAACTTGATGCGCATAACTCTTCATACGTTCTTCTCTGCATCATTCTTCGAATATTCTTTAGCATCATCCTTTGAGTCGAGAAAAGAGAGAGAGAGAGAGAGAGAGAGAGAGAGAGAGAGAATAGATATCGATCCACCTGAATCAAAGCATATTATCTCAATCATCGTATACGTCACTCTAAACTTGAGACATCCACTCTCGAACTTGTCCTTGCTCCTCGATCAGAAATGTATAGAGGCAGGTGTAGCTAGAACGGATCTATCATTCACAATTCTTCATCAACATTCGAAATTCTCCCAACATGCTCCTCAAATACATACACACGTGAACTGCATTTCCTAGAAATCCATATAACTCAAGCCATCTAAAAGAATATACTTATCCATTCTAAGTTCTTTCTACATTCAAGTCTACAAGCCACTGCATAATTGTTCCCACCTTCTTAGTCAATTTGTTCTTTATAATTATTCATCAGATTCTCGGTTGAACCGGAATCCAGATGTCCCAGACATCCCATTAAAACCATAGGCGAACCACGGCCTTGCCGTGAACCCTCTTTCATGTAGGATTAAATCCAAACATGACATAACACATTCTTTTGAAATTTCACATCATAACAAATTGACACATTTCAGTGGAACCAATCCATGTGGGCTCATAATCCTGAATGTGGAAAAAAACTTAATCAACCTATGTTCCACAAGAATCTTAACAACCATCAACTTAAAATCCAATCTATGTGAATAAATCACAGCTAGCTATGTTCATCTACATTCTCAATCAAATCATTCTATGTTCACATTCTATCTGCATAAGCATTCTGGGTTTCCTATCACTTTAACATCATCACATTTCTAATCACTTATACATTATAACATTTCTAATCGTAGGTCATTGATTGCTATCATCACACTTTCTTTTGGAACATATCTTAGACATGTATTCCCATTCAAAACATCACTTTTCATTTCAAACATAATGGACATATAGTCCCATTCAAAATAATCATTCAATACCATCTGGGCACAAAGTCCCACAATTTTACCATCATGGACAGTAAGTCCCTTCCATTCATAACCATCATCATATAGGAACATAGTCCTAAAAGGATACCATTATCCTTTCTAAACCTTCATTGGCATGACTTTTCATAAATACCATCAAAATGGAGAAAGGTCATTATCCACATTTTCTTTTTTGAAATCAGTAAACATCATTGAATCTCAAAAATATTTTAACTCACGTACCTTTCATTTTGAAGCAGATGAGTGCGGTGCGGGCGACGTGCTAGGGCTATTAGACAATCAATTAAGAGACTACACTGAGAACTATACTCAATCAATAATATGACAGTATAACAGGCCTGCAGAGTTGCAGCCTGCTCTGATACCACTCTGTACGCCCCGATCCCGGGAGAAGGGCAGGGGACCGGTGCGCTACTTAGGGGAAGGGGGAAGGGGTTGTTGAACAGAAGCAATCAAAGAAATAGGGTTAGTGCCCTAAAAATTTGGGCAGCATAACCTCTATAAATGGATCAATCTACGCTTTTAAAGCGTATGAAATCACTCAAACCAGATACCATGACTCTTAGGATGAATCCAAGAAAGAATAACAAAGGTAAACTTCAATGTAAATAATAACAGTTCAGAGGTTAAGTGTTAATAGGTTAGGCATGAAAAAGGCTAGACTGATGTCTGTCCAAATACTTGAAATAAAGAGATGCCAGGCTCCCGCCTGTCGTGAAAGCAATATAAAGCCAGGCTTTTGCCTTGACATGGAAAACAATGTAAAGCCAGGATTGCGCCTGTCTGAATAAGGAAAGTAAATAAATGTCAGGCTTTCGCCTGTCAGGAACGGAAAGTAAACGGGATTCGGAGAACCGAACACTCCGTAACAATAATCAGAGTAAGCGGAAAGAACGTAGTGCATTTATTCAGACTCAAAAGGAAGCATGTTCTCAGTTAGACTCCATAGCGAAAAAGGAAACATATACATCAAACAATAGCCCTGCAACCTTAGCACAGTCGTCCGCCATCCCGCAGCTCATCCTGAAAATATTTGAAAAGATTTTGGGCGTGAGTACTAATGCACTCAGTAGGTACTTTTGAGAAAAACCTTCACAATCATTTTAGTTCCATCATTGCGCGCCACTCTCCCCTAGAACGCTTACGGTGAGTCGGTTCGTGTACACAACCCGGCTGCTTAAGGTTGAACATTGCCCTGTTTGCTTGGGGCTCGATATCGTGAACCATTGTAGTTTCGTCACCAAAAACAGTAGTAAGACTTACATGAGTCAGGAGAGCACATAAAATACAGTCATGAGTTGGATAATCAATCACATTCATTTTATAAATATCAGGGCTTAATAACCCGAAATACATTTTTATATAATAAAAACTCACATGGAAATCAGATTTGGAATTGCTAGATCTAGATTTTCATTCTGGTCTCAACTAGAAGTCTCCTTCTTCTGTGCCTACAAGATTATCCGGCAACTTAGTTTCGATGAAAGACTACCATTAGGTCAAAATCTAACCTTTCTTAGCCATGAAGTAAATATTATAAAATCTACTATCTTAATACACAGCACCCGGGTCATCAAAATATTTTGACTCTTAAGGGAACTTTACCCAGGGCATTTTTATAAAGAAAAACTCTTTTGGAAGTTTTGGCATACGGGGTGGTCAAACCCATATCTTAAAATTAACTCGGTACAAATAAATTCATACTGCAAGATCTGCCCATTGGAAAAATATGAAACTTTAAATGAAAATACTATATTTTGACACGGAACAACTTTTGAGGTTAAAAACACGATAGGGCTATCCATGAATGATAGATCTGAAAAAGACTACAATTTAATAATCGGATACCCAAAATATACCCCAAATTAAAAAGTGACAACATGGAAAATGTATATAAATATACATAGAACATAAAACCCTAAAGACACTTTTTGATTCGATGACCCGAAAGAGTCACCGATTTGAAAGGTGGTGGCGACTTTTGGCGGCGGTCACGATGATTTTCCATCGTGATCGTCCGTCGTGTCATCATTTCAATCACGTATTCGTGATCTACGCGTTGACACCTTCAAAATGACTATTTCGGAAATGAAATAGGAAACTAGAGTCGTACCTTCTCTAGAAGCTGCTCGGCGTTTCGATTTTGAAAGTGAATGAAAAATGAAACCTTAACCTCCTATTTATAGAAGAAAAATAAATAGGATAATAACAAATAAAAGAAAGAGGATAATGATGGAATAGGATAATGATGGAAAAAGAATAGGATAATTACGAATAGGATAATATTTCGAAAAGGAAATTGGATAATGACGGATGTGCCTTAGTTATCCAAATCTATTACCTTTCACCCTAAAATTGTGCCAAGTGTTCATTTGAACTCGAAATTGGAAAATTCAAAGTTTGGCACGATGCTTGAAAATTTTTCTATCAACTCGAGAAAAATATCAGAACATATTTTTAAAGCAATTTTTGACCAAATTAAATTTTAATAGATGTCCCTGGCTGCGATTTTCTTTTATTTGAATCCGTTAAGGACCCAACTTATTTCTTAGATTACCCTCAGGTAACATATATCGAAACATATATCGAATAAAACCTTCTAAAATATTTCGGGGTATTACATCATCACTCCCCAAAGCTCATCCCTTCTCTCCCACCACTCATATCCCAACAAATTACAGTTGAAGAGACTCCCTCTCCATGTCACGTACACACATCACCATCCTCGTCACCACGACCACGTCTATCCTCCGCGCCGGCGCGTAGTCTCCTTCCAGCCTCCACGCCTCTCGCCGCCGCTGTTATCAAGCCACCACCTCGCACCGCCGCACGCCGCCGCAGCAGCTTCTCTCCACCGCTTTCCCAGTTCCGCAACCGCGCAGCCCCCGCGGCCGCGCATCCCTATTCTCCGCAAGCTCCCGCGACCGCGCAAAACCCTGTGGACGTGCCCTGTCCTTCGCGCACCTTCCGCGCGCCTCACTCTCACTCACGCCCGTATCTTAGCCATCTGCCCCTTTGCTCTCAAGCTCACCATGCTGCCACGGACAAAGAATGCATCTTCTTCTCACAAAGATGGCGATGCGAATCTCCAATAGCTTTACAGTTGCCCGTTCCGAGTGCGTACCCACGCGGAAGGTAACCGCTACCAAGCTTTCAATGCATATGAGATTACTTTCCCTAGTTACCTTGATTGGAACTTGCTGAAGTCATTGAAAATTGATAATAAAGTGGAGAAATACTTGAAAGTGTTGACTTTGGATAAATTTGCAAAATTGAAGTATGTTGGCTTTAACCCGTTGTGCCTTGAGTTCTTGGTCACCTTCAAGCTTGATTCTGTGAATTCAAAGATTACCTTTCGTATGCTTGGAGAAGAATTTGAAGTGACATTGGCCAGAATGAAATCCTACTTCGGATTTTCACCAACTGGGCCAAGAGATAGGCCATCTGACTTCAACACAGCTGTCGCCTGGCAAGAGCTCACCGGCTTCAACAATTGGGATACTCAGAGAACATCTATCGGCTTCATTAGAGACCATGCCCTTGCCATCATGCACAAGTTCCTTGCATACTCCATTTCGGGAAAAGAATAATCCAACAAGGTTAACTCCACGGAGGTGTATCTTCTTTGGTGTGCCCTTCACAACACCAAGGTCTGCTCGTCTTATTTCATTTGGACAGCCATCTAGCAGATGACGAGGCATACAAAGCAGCACCCCTCTTTCTGTGATTTCATCACCGCTCTTGCTATTACGCTTGGATTGATTCCTAACAAAGGTCCTCTCTCTGAAGGACAGAGCAAGGTTAAAGAGTATTTGATCACTGTGGATGAGCTCCAGTGAGCCCAGCTGGTACTTGATGAGAGGAGACTGGTTCCTCACACTAATCAGTCCTGTGTCTCAAAGCTTATGAATGCTCAGCTTGTGGTCCTTAGACATGACATGGAAGCCGGGTCATCCTCGGCTCCACATGATGATAACGATGATGAAGAAAGCAGGGCGATGAAGAGAATGAGGAAGGAGATGAAGAAGAAGACCAAGAAGAAGAAGAAAACGAGCAGGAAGACCAAGCCCACTTCCAACCGCTGCATTATCCCTCGACGATGCCCCAACATGGGTATCAGATGCCGCAGGCTGATTGGAGGTCCTTTCAGGACCACTTTGACACCACCATGGGCCAGTTTCTGCAAAGCCTCCAGCAGAATTATGCCGATTCCATGGGCCAATTTCAGCAGCATTTTGATACGTCTATGGGCCAATTCCAGCAGACCTACACCAACACAATGGGGCAATTTCAGGAGTGCTTTGATGTCTCAATGGGTAAGTTTCACCAAGAGTTGGGATCCCGACACCAGGATGTTGGGAATTTGAGGTAGGATATTTATGGTCACCTCGACAGGCATGACGAGAGGATGACGGCCCTTGAAGTAAGCTGGAGCAACTGGACGATCTCTTATCCTTACCCGTATCCTCCTCCACAACCTTATGATCCATCGCAGTAGTGAAGTTGTTTTGTGTTTTTCTTGTGTATTTTTATGTTCGTGTGCATGTTTTAATGTTTTCAGTTTACTCTCTTTGTTGTTCGTTGGTTGTGTTTGTCATGTTGTTTTGTAGGAACCAGCGCCTGTTGCCGATCTTCTACACATTGTGATGTTTTCTCTCCCCTTTTCTCTTATTGCATTATGTGTTTCATTCATTGAGGACAACACATATTTTAAGTGTGGGGGGTGAGCTTGTTATGTTTATGTCTTAGTTGTGGATTATGTTGTTTATGTGAAGTTTTTGTTATAATTCATGGTGTTGAATTATTTTGATTTGGTATTGATGATTAGTTGTTTTAGTTATGTAGCTATGTTGTGATTCTCTCACTTAGTATCTTGTTTTGCCGAATTGTCAAATTTGAACAATTTTAGATATGAATCTTCAAGGAATTATTTTCAAGTCAATCATGGTGAATGAATTGTTTCATGGTTTCACGCTTGAACATGAGTTATCTTTGAATGGGATCACATATTGATGATTGGTGTTGAAGGGTCTTGTACTTCAAGGATTGGGAAGCAGGCTTAGCCTTGTTCATGAAAATTACTCCCCTTAATCATTTATCCTTGTATTTTTGAAAAAAAAGGGCAATAAGGATCTCTACTCCTCTAGTTGATTTATTCAACTATGAGTATGGGAAACCATATAAGGACACTAGGGATTTCCTCCCTATGGTTTTACCTTGAGAATTTTGATCCACACCCAATTATTTTATTTAAATAAATGGGATTGCATTCCAGACTCTACTCCTCTCATGTGTATGTCAATACGTTCATTGTTGCATGATGAGTATCAGAAACCACATTAGGAAGCTCGATTAGACTCGATGATTTGACCTAATGACCCTTGTTCTATCTTTGCAATCCCTTATGTTGTTCTATGTCGTTTCTTAATAAATGTGGATGTGATTCGTGGGGAAGTAATTGAATCGAATTGGGTCTCACGTGTTTTTCTTAATTTTGAGAGGGCAAGCAACTCACTTGATTGGATCTTGTGCTCACCTTCTTTGATGATAGATGTTTTTGTGGGAACCATGAGAATTGTCAATTACATGATCGCCTTGCAAATATTTCCTTTTTGCATCATATTTTTAATTTCTTGTTTGCTTGAGGACAAGCAAAGAGCTAAGTGTGGGAGAGTTCTTTGGTGTTTATTTGTGTTGTTTTATTGTATGATTTTGCATGTTTTATAAGTTATTTTCTAGTACCTCTAGTTATTTATTTGTCGATTTCGTGTGATTATCTTCACTTGTTGCTCTCATGGTGGAATATGCCAAGTTGTGAAAAACTTGAGCTTTGGCTTGCAAACACTTGATTTTTAGGTATTAAGGTGGTAAGGAGCGAGGATGAGACTGGAAGAGATGAACCCGGAAGAATTGGCCATGAGCCACGCGATCGCGTGAGCTGAGCGGCTGCGCCACACAGCCCCGCGACCGCGTGAGCGGGCTCTCGGCGGAAGGTGCCCCGTGAGCACGCATCATCCCGCGGCCGTGTGCACCCCTGCACCCCACGAGCGCGCACCATCCCGCCAGCGTGTGGGACGCTCTTTTTCACCCGATTTGCCCTGTCTTGCACTCGACTATCACCTTATCTTCACTAGTTTGCACAAGGGGGCATTTCCTTCTACCTCCCTTTTTTTAAATGTTGGATATTAGACCTTTTGGCCAACCTAATCTAAGTAATAGGATCATAGGGATCAATTTTCCTAAGTTTGCTTTTTAGACTTTTTGGCTTCCAATCCCTCACCAAATCTCCCAAAATCCCTCTCAATTAATACACCCATCTCATCATCTTTCTTCTCTCCTCATCACCATACCTCTCACCATACTCCTCATCATCACTCACTTCTCTCTTTCTCTCTCTCTCTCTCTCTCTCTCTCTCTCTCTATCTCTATCTCTCACTCTCTCCCATATCTCTAATAGATATTTGGAGATATCACTCCATTATAAAAATCCATCATTCACTCCATTTTTCATCACTTCATCTTCTCCACCTCTCCATCTCCATTTTCTCTACACCCATACCACCTTCACTACCATCACTCACCACCATTTTCACCATATTTTACCACCACCAAAGAGAAGAGGAGAAAGGAAAGACAAGAGGGAACCAAGACAAGGGAAAAGAAGAAGAGATGAGAAGAAATCCGACTTCGGGCCGTCCGCGGAAGCTAGGCTCGTTAGGAGGCTACTTTTGGTATAATACCCCAGACTTTTGAATAAGGTTTAGAGAATTGTTAATATTAGTTAATTAACTAAAGAAGGAATTTAATTAAGGTTAGTTAAGCTTGGATGTCAGTCACGACTTTAAAGGGGTCAGTCTTTCGTAAAGACCATATTTTCGGAAAATGTGATCTTAACTATTTTATGACCATTTGTGGTCTCGTTACAAAGGTTTTAACTCAAGGAGTATGCCGGCATTTTCAGATTTTAATTCTGAAGTCATTTGAGTTTCCGGTGATGAAAAACGCATTTAAAAGAAGAATGAATAGTAACTTTTGCGTGCGTTCGTGTTTTGAGAAATTTATGAAATCCTCCTCATTGATCCCAGTCTGGTTCTGTCAGGCCCCACTTATGGGAAATGACTCAAGGATTCCGTTGGCGTTCACGGATTGTTATTTTGAGGTCAACCGAACGCTCGGGAGCCAAATCTGTCAGTCTGAGTGAATAGTAAAAAGTAATTCCAAGAACGGAATCTTTGCTCGTCTCTCTTCAGACGACCCCGTCTTCTTCACGAATCAAGTTGGTTCACTAGTATTCGAACCAACGAGTCCCCCGGTATTTTTAGATTTCGTGTCTGAAGTCATTTGGACCTCGACATCGAATAAAGCAGCTTTTAACCGAACTCGGGGTAACTTTTGCAGTATTCTTACACTAAAGTGGCTTCCCTTGGAAGCCAAAACTTTTCCTATAAATACAAGGCCACCACTTGCCTCATTTGCTTATACATTTCATCCAAAATCACTTCCAAGAGAGTGGGAAAGCTCTGAGAGAAAAGTCGAGGTTCTGTCAAAGTAAAAAGCGTTCTTCGTGAGTGTTCTACAAAACGACAAGCGGAGTGGCGTGGAAGGGATGCGGTGAGGGAATGTGCTAGGGGCACCATTGGGTCATAGCGGGCGGCTCTGCCACCATTGCAACTCGATGAGACACCGAGCTAGTCACCTTTCTTCGACGCACCTAACCCCGTCTATTCTTGTTCGTCGGTTTCGATCCTATTTCTTTCCCGTTTTTTAAATTGCGCATTTACTTTCCGTTCTTAATGTTCTTCGCGTTCTTCATTATTGCTCGTCTAAAGTAGTATTCCAATTATTATCGAAGTTCCAAGATAATAACGTTTACGTTATATTTCTCATTTTACTTTCGTTATTATTATTATTCTAGAAATTAGCTTCGTTTATTCTGTTAAAATCCGTTCAAGCCATATTTAACTATTTCGTCATATTAAGGAGGATTATCGTGTTTATGCCGTTATAATGCCAAAATTCTTTTTAAGTTAAAGCATGTTGTTGCATGATAAATTCAAGCACGTTGTTTTTAAGAAATTTCGGGTTAAGTGTTCTTCGTGTTTGTAAAAAAGAATCAACAAACACGAAGAACCCAGTTGAAGATCGCCCAGGAAGAGAGAGAAACTAGGTCCCGTGACCGTAGGGAGTGTGCGGCCGCGCGACATCCCCCTCGGCCCAGAACCCCGCGGGCGCGGAGGGTGTGCAGGCGCAGGGCTGCGCGGGCGCGCGGGGTACCGCCGGCGCGCGATGCCCCCCCGTGTCGTCCGACGCTGGTTCTTCCATCCTTTCGAGTTTTTCTTCATGTCATGTTTTTCCGAGTAATTCTCAAGTTGAAATTAAGAAGATTTTCAGGCTTTCTCCGATCTATTTCGAGAAAATTATTCAATTTCTTATCTGTCTAAAAATTGAGAAATCAAGTCAAGAAGTTCCGTAAATAAAATAAATCCTTTTCGGACCCTTATTAAGTCAAGTCATGCTATCCATGTTAAGTCCTAGCTGAGGGATTATTAGTTGGTTGTTATTTATTATCATGTTATTAGAAATCTTCGAAGGAGGCTTCTAAGTCGACGATTTGACTTTTGTAGGAGGAATCGAGCCTCGGAGGAATACTAAGGAACATCACCAGCTTGTTGCCTCATCTTTCGTCCCATAATCAAGGTGGGTAAATCTATACTCATCTTAAGTTTGAGCTAATAAGCTCTAGAAGCATGTTAGGGCAAATGAGATATCCAATAAAGTATTTTTTCTCAGCCTGTTTGATCTCTGTACAAGGAAGGTGGAAAGGAAGATATTATGCATTACTTGAGCTCTCAAACATGTTTAGAAATGATAGAACTACTAAAGTATTGTTTATGCTTAGCATGTGATGTTTTGAATTATCTTTAGCTCCGATTCGTGCTTGTTTACGTGCTTCCCCTGTAATTTAATGTTTATGCTTGTTAAGCTCGCAGAATTAAGAGTTAAGGTTTACCTTGTTAGGGTAGCATTAACCCTTTGTAGGCCAAGATCATGTAGTATTAAAGGATTAGCATTAGACATTGTTCTAAGCTTGGTATTGCTAGCAAGGGTAGGAAAGGAAGACACTTAGCTTTTCACTCAAGCAGGATGAGCTCGAAACTATTAAGGGAGTCACTGCTGGGTTTTTCCCTCGCAAACTCGTTCGGATATTTGAGGTAATCCCTCTTCTATCCTACGGTATGCCTAAGGGTACAGTTGATGACACGTTTGAGCCGAGTTGGGCCCAAAAAGAAAAGAAAAGGTTTTACGGATACGGAGAGGGCTTTTGCGTTCTACTCTCCGTAGACCGTCTGTTACTTATTGGATATCTTGAAGTTATTAAATCATTTTTGCTAAAACCCACTGAGTACATTAGTGCTCATGCCCTCTCTATTCAAATATTTTCAGGTTGAGATGCTGAGGATGCTGGTGGCTGTGAATGTGGGTTGGCTGCCAAGACTGTTTTGCTATTATCTAACGTTTCCTTAAAATCCCACTATGTGATCTGCTACTCTGATACACTCTTTCCAATTCTGTTTGAAGTCCTATTTTGATTAGCAAGACTCTATGAATAATATCCCCAGACATAACTATTTAAGTATAAGATGCATACTAAGTTCTATTTCTGCTACCCGAGTATAATTTCCTTTCATCTATACAAGGGGCTTGCATGCGTTATTAACCATCATCATCTATGTTGGATGGTATCCGTTTATCCGTTTAAATTACTATCTAGCAAAAGTGAACCCGAGTATCCCCGTCTAAACTCCGAAAGCATATCCCGATGGTAAAACCAACTTATTAATCTTCCGTTTTATCCACTTAATCCCGTAATAACACCCCGTCCCCACCAGTTAATCCCTATCTCGGGACCGCGCTATTACAGTTGGTATCAGAGCGAGGTTTCCAACTCTATAGACCTGTCTCCTTGTTTGAAATAAGTTAATAAGTTTATGTGAATATAAGTTGTTCTCTGATAAGTTGAAGCAACAACCCACAGCTCGCCATCACCCTCGTATTCTCAACCAAAAATCAAGGTATGATAGTATAGAAATCTTGGATATTGGATTCATGATTTTGGAATACAGGAAGGGAAAAGATTTGAGCAAGCATACCTATTTTATGGACAAGAGAAAAACCGTGAGAATGAAGTTCCAAGTAAAAGGTGTTCGAGTAAGATGATTTCCCAGATGGAAAGTTTGTGAACAGATTTCTCGATCCCAAAATGGCTTAAAATCATTTCTCGAAATTTTTGACTCAAAAGAAAAGGTAAACAATGTATGTTTAAAGAACTTTGGGCACCAAAATTTTTATAAAAGTTGTCAACTGCTTCAAAAAAAAAAAGAAGCTATGCATGCAAGATTAATCTAGACATTAGGAGGACCTTAGGTCTCCCTCTTATAATCTAGACTGATTAAGTTATTCTCTTCTAGATGGTTAAGCGTCGTTCGACAGCTAGGAAGAGCGTGCCTCTTTTTCGCCCTGTGCAAGAGAGAGTTGAGAGATTCAGAAGGGAAACCTGGAATGGCAATGAACAGTTGTTGTCCTACATGGCAAGATACCTCGAAAGATGGGCTTGGGCAAATGGCTACGGAGGGGAGCCCGGAAGTGTATCTGACTTGGAAACATGCATCCGCATGTGTGAGCATGCGCGTCCTGCTTGGAGGCCTACAATGTACCGTATCCTGCAAAGCATGGTTACCCGCGATCCCGAGACATACGCTAAAATTGGAAATCTGACGGAATTCTCGTCAGCCTTAATGGCTCGTTGGGTATCGGAGTATGGCCACGTGCACGCCTTAGCCGAGCAGCAAGCAGATGAGCAAAACCCCTCTCTCGTGGTAGAGCTAGAACTGCAAATGACGACTCTCAATAGTCCCCCTGGATTTCAAGTGCCACGCCCTCACGACGAAGGAACCGCGGGAGCAGGATCCTCAAATGTCCGGATCGTGAACCACACCGAGTCCCTGTTTTCCTGCACTCCTCAAGTGAACCAGTGGACCCCTGTGTCCACTTCTCAGGGTCTGGGACAGTGTATGCCCCATCAGTATCCCGAAGGGAGTGTCCACATGAGAACATTCAAGTTCACCGTCCCGGAAACAGTTGATTTTGGAGACGAGGAAGAAGAAGATGAGGATCCGGAAGAAGACGAAGATGAAATAGGATCGCCATGTAAGGAGAAGGGGAAGGGCCCGACTTATCATTAAGCGTTGGTAGGAGGTATAGAAGGTGTTGCTGTTAGAACACCTAATTATCTAATATCCGCTTTGACCAAGACTCTAATATGTAATAAATGCTTTAAATTTCCTAAACGCAAATAGCGGCAGTGAATTTTCCAAGAGACTGCCCTATTCCGTTTGTAACCCATAATTTATTATATCGATGCCAAAGTCCTCTAAATGAGGCAATTTTCCCATCATGCTTGAATGACGTCTAAATTTTCATCTTGTTTGATCTATCTTGCGCAAATTTAAAGACCTTATCAAAAGGCATTCTTGCTCTGTGCAAATTTAATCGAGCCTCGCTAATACTTAGTTCTTTAAAATGTCGCCCCGAAGACGTCAAGCCGAGAATGAGGATGAGAATGAACCTAAGCAAGCCCCAAACCCCGGTCCAAGAGCCGAAAGTGTGTTTCTCAAACACAACCCTCCATCGTTTAATGGTTTAGGAGATCCGATGGATGCCGAAAAGTGGGTTCGCTCCTTAGAACGAATCTTTGATTTCATAGCTTGCTCTGAAGGAGAGAAGCTAAGTTACGCTCTTTTTATGCTGACGGATGATTCGGACTACTGGTGAGAGTCCGTTCGAAGGACCATAACCCCGGATCAATGGGAAGACTATAGTTGGGAGGATTTCAAGCACGATCTGTATCAGAAGTATATCCCGGATTGTTACCGAGAGGCAAAAGAGATGGAGTTCTGGAATCTAAAGCAAGGGAGCAAGACAGTGTCAGAATATGATAGAGAATTCAACCAATTGTCAAGGCATGCTCCACATCTAGTGGACACAGACGGGAAGAAAGCACGCAAGTTCAAGAAAGGACTCAGATCCGAGATTGGCATAGCCTTCGCTAGGTAAGAAGACATGTCTTATTCCCGAACCTTAGCCAAAGCATTGAGCATAGAGGCCATCCTTCCTCGAGAGAAAATTCAACCCTCTCAGTCATCTAATGATCCAAAGGGAAAAAGGAAGTGGAAGGAGGAAGAAGAGATGACAGAGGGAAGAAACCCCACTAGCAAAGCCGAGAGTCAAGGGTGCCTCGAAGTCAGCCTGGCAATGCCCCTAGCTTTAGGCCCTATCAAAGGTGCGGAAGAATGCATCCTGGAGTCTGCCGAGCAAATCTAACTGGGTGCTACAACTATGGTGAAGAGGGGAACTTCAAGAGAGAGTGTCCTAAAGGGAACGACAGATGATCTCAAACACCACAACAAGCCATGTACCCGCAACCACTTCAGCAACTTCGTGGAAACCAGCCAACACTGCAGCAAGAAGGACCTCAGGGTCAAAGGCCGGGAATGAACCCGAGACCGAGCCAAGGATGAGATCAAAGGTCCAACCAAGAACAGAGGCCGCCTCAGCCAGCTCGTACTTATGCTCTCAATCAGCAGCAAGCGGCTAAGGCCCCAGGTAATCTAGCAGGTATGATTACCCTCCTCGAGACTCTAGTTTTGGCTCTCTTTGACACAGGAGCATCGCATTCGTTTATAGCTGAGTCTGTTTGTAAGAAACTGAAGATTAAGCCCGAGAATGCCGAGAATTCTCTTGAAATAAGTATTCCCTCTAGAAAGAAAATGATGTCTAGGAAGGTCTGCTATAACCTAGAATTGAACATAGAAGGGGAAACCTTTAAGTTAAATCTTTATGTGATAAAGATTCAGGACTTCGATATAATCCTAGGAATGGATTGGTTAGCCTCAACTTATGCTTCCATAAGATGCTCTTAGAGGGAAGTAGTGTTTCAACCACCCGGGAAACCCGAGGTAAAAATCTACGGATCAAGGCTGGAAACCAAAATCCCAGTGATATCTGCCCTGAAGGCCACCAAGATGATAAGGAAGAACAACTGCCAAACATTTTTAGTTAACCTAATAAGGAAGGAGGAAGGAGAACTTTCCATTGAAGACGTTCCAGTTGTAAGGGAATACCCTGACGTGTTTCCAAAGGAGCTACCCGGACTACCTCCAGACAGGCAAGTGGAGTTCGCTATCAAGTTGGAACCAGGAGCCGCCCCAGTTTCAAAAGCTCCCTACAGAATGGCACCTAAGGAGTTGCAAGAACTCAAAGTTCAACTGCAAGAGTTACTAGACCTAGGTTTTATCCAACCTAGTGTGTCGCCTTAGGGAGCTCCAATCTTGTTCGTAAAGAAAAAGGATGGTACATTAAGAATGTGCATCGACTATAGAGAGCTCAATAAGCTAACCATCAAGAATCGATACCCTCTCCCAAGAATAGACGATCTCTTCCATTAGCTCAAGGGAGCAAACGTCTTCTCCAAGATAGACTTAAGATCTGGGTACCATCAGTTGAAGATCCAAAAGGAAGATATCCCTAAGACTTCTTTTAGAACTCGCTATAGGCACTACGAGTTTGTGGTAATGCCATTCGGACTGACCAACGCCCCAGCAGTGTTCATGGATTTAATGAACCGGGTTTTTCACCCGTATTTTGATAAGTTTGTTCTAGTTTTCATAGATGATATTCTCATCTATTCCAAGGATGAGGAAGAACATCAGGAGTACCTAAGAGTGGTGCTAGAGACATTAAGAAGAGAAAGGCTTTATGCTAAGTTCAGCAAATGTGAGTTTTGGCTCAAAGAGGTGTGTTTCTAGGTCACATAGTCTCGGTAGAAGGAATCAAGGTAGATCCGGCCAAGATCGAAGCTGTAAGCAACTAGAAGTCTCCAAGAAGCGTGAATGAGATAAGAAGTTTTCTAGAACTCGCTGGATACTATCGCAGATTCATTGATGGATTCTCGACTATATCCAAGCCTATGACGCGATTGCTAAAGAAGGACTCCAAGTTCAAATGGACACCTGAGTGTGAGGAAAGTTTTCAAACTTTGAAGAAGATGCTAAGCACAGCCCCCGTATTAGCCATTTCGGAAGGGAATGAAGATTTCATGGTTTACGCAGACGCATCGAGTAAGGGATTAGGATGCGTACTAATGCAGAGAGGAAATGTGATTGCCTATGCTTCTAGACAGCTTAAGAATCACAAACAGAACTACACGACGCATGACTTAGAACTAGCAGCGGTCGTTCATGCGATGAAGATCTGGAGGCACTATCTCTAAGGACCTAAGTGTGAGATCTTCTCAGATCACAAGAGCTTGAAGTATTTCTTCGAGAAAAAAGATCTTAACATGAGACAAAGAAGATGACTAGAACTCGTAAAAGACTATGACTGTACGATTCACTACCACCCAAGTAAAGAAAATGTGGTAGCAGATGCCCTAAGTAGGAAGGAGAAGGCGGAGTTAGGACTCATTTTAGTCCAGGAAGATCTTCGCAAGGAGTTCGAGAAGTTAAGGATCGAGGTGCTAACACCACCCGAGACCATTCAAGCTCAAATTGCCACGATAGTCGCTCAGCCCGACCTAAGGCAAAGGATAATTGAAGCCCAGAGAGGAGACGAGTTTCTCCAAAAGAAAAGGCTGGAAGCACGATCTGATAACTCACAAGATTTTGTGGAAGCTGCCGACAACGTGCTCTTATTCAAAGGAAGGCTTTGTGTGCCTAGCAAGGAAAAACTAAAGGAGGAAATCATGTGCGAAGCACATGACACGCCATATACGGCACATCCCGGAAGCACCAAGATGTACCAAGACCTCAAAATGAATTTATGGTGGAATAACATGAAAAGGGAAATAGCCGCCTTCGTGGAAAGGTGTCTGAACTATCAACAAGTGAAAGCTTCACGTTGAAAACCTTCTGGTTTGCTTCAACCCCTAGAAATTCCTGAATGGAAATGGGATCATATCAACATGGACTTTGTCGTAGGATTGCCAAGGTCCAAGCAGGGAAATACCGCTATTTGGGTAATCGTTGATCGATTATCTAAATCAGCACATTTTGTCGCTGTTAAGATGACGGACGGGCTAGATCAACTAGCCCAGTTATATGTTAAGGAAGTTATGCGTTTGCACGGAGTGCCGGTCTCGATTACATTGGACCGTGATTCAAGATTTACATCAAGATTCTGGAGGAGCCTACAAGATGCAATGGGATCAAAGCTCAACTTTAGCACAGCATTCCATCCTCAAACGGATGGCCAATCTGAAAGGACTATCCAGATTCTGGAAGACATGCTTAGAGGAGTCGTCATCGATCAAGGAGGCAATTGGGAGGAGTTACTGCCTTTGGTAGAATTTGCCTATAACAATAGCTACCAGACATCGATCGGCATGGCCCCTTATGAATCTCTTTATGGGAAGAAGTGTAGATCGCCCATGTATTGGGACCAGGTTGGAGAGAGAAGAATACTTGGGCCCGAGATCGTCCAGGAAGCCGTCCAGAAAATCGAGCTCATTCGTCAACGCATCAAAGAAGCTCAGGATAGACAGAAGGCTGATGTAGATGAGAGGAGGACGAAGCTCAGTTTCGACGTTGGAGATAAAGTGTTTTTGAAGGTGTCTCCTTCAAAAGGAATAATTCATTTTGGCAAACGAAGCAAATTAAGGCCCAGATTTATCGGACCTTTTGAGATCTTAGAAAAGGTGAATCAAGTAGCCTACAGGTTGGCCTTACCACCCAACCTGAGTAACGTGCATGACGTCTTCCATGTCTCAATGTTACGAAAGTACGTGTTTGATCCAAAGCACGTGATTAGCAAGGAAGAGATAGTCCTGAATGAGGACTTAGCCTATGAAGAAAAGCCCCAAGCCATCATGGATCGAAAAATTCAGAAGCTGAGAAATAAGGAGATTGATCTGGTAATTTGGAAGCACCATGGTTCAGAGGAAGCAACTTGGGACCTTGAATCCAAACTGCTCAAGAAGTACCCTGATATCGCTTATCATGGTTAGTAAATTTCGGGATGAAATTTTCTTTAAAGGGGGTAGGATGTAATACCCCAGACTTTTGAATAAGGTTTAGAGAATAGTTAATATTAGTTAATTAACTAAAGAAGGAATTTAATTAAGGTTAGTTAAGGTTGGATGTCAGTCACGACTTTAAAGGGGTCAGTCTTTCGTAAAGACCATCTTTTCGGAAAATGTGATCTTAACTATTTTATGACCATTTGTGGTCTCGTTAGAAAGGTTTTAACTCAAGGAGTATGTCGGTATTTTCGGATTTTAAATCTGAAGTCATTTGAGTTTCCGGTGATGAAAAACACATTTAAAAGAAGAATGAATAGTAACTTTTGCGTGCGTTCATGTTTTGAGAAATTTACAAAATCCTCCTCATTGATCCGAGTCTGGTTCTGTCAGGCCCCTTTTATGGAAAATGACTTAAGTATTCCATTGGCGTTCACGGATTTTCATTCTGAGGTAAATCGAACGATCGGGAGCCAAATCTGTTAGTCTGAGTGAATAGTAAAAAGTAATTCCAAGAACGGAATCTTTGCTCGTCTCTCTTCAGACGACCCCGTCTTCTTCACGAATCAAGTTGGTTCACTAGTATTCGAACTAACGAGTCCCCCGGTATTTTTAGATTTCGTGTCTGAAGTCATTTGGATCTCGACATCGAATAAAGCAGCTTTTAACCGAACTCGGGGAAACTTTTGCAGTATTCTTACACTAAAGTGGCTTCCCTTGGAAGCCAAAACTTTTCCTATAAATACAAGGCCACCCCTTGCCTCATTTGCTCATTCATTTCATCCAAACTCACTTCCAAGAGAGTGGGAAAGCTCTGAGAGAAAAGTCGAGGTTCTGTCAAAGTAAAAAGCGTTCTTCGTGAGTGTTCTACAAAACGACGAGCAGAGTGGCATGGAAGGGATGCGGTGAGGGAATATTCCAGGGGAGCCGTTGGGTCGTAGCGGGTGGCTCTGCCACCGTTGCAACTCGACGAGACGCCGAGCTAGTCACCTTCCTTCAACGCACCTAACCCCGTCCATTCTTGTTCATCGGTTTCGATCCTATTTCTTTCCCGTCTTTTAAATTCTGCATTTACTTTCCGTTCATAATGTTCTTCGCGTTCTTCATTATTGCTCGTCTAAAGTAGTATTTCAATTATTATTGATGTTCCAAGATAATAACGTTTACGTTATATTTCTCATTTTACTTCCGTTATTATTATTATTATTCTAGAAATTAGCCTCGTTTATTCCATTAAAATCCGTTCAAGCCATATTTAACTATTTCGTCATATTAAGAAGGATTATCGTGTTTATGCCGTTATAATGCCAAAATTCTTTTTAAGTTAAAGCATGTTGTTGCACGATAAATTTAAGCACGTTGTTTTTAAGAAATTTCTTGTTAAGTGTTCTTCGTGTTCGTCGAAAAGAATCAACTAACACGAAGAACCCAGTTAAAGATCGCCCAGGAAGAGAGAGAAACCAGGTCCCGCGACCGCGGGGGGTGTGCGGACGCGCGACATCCCCCTCGGCCCAGAACCCCATGAGCGCGGGGCTGCGCGAGCGCGGGGGGTGCCGCCGGCGCGCGATGCCCCCCCCGTGTCGTCCGACGCTGGTTCTTCCATCTTTTCGAGTTTTTCTTCGAGTCATGTTTTTCTGAGTAATTCTCAAGTTTAAATTAAGAAGATTTTCAAGCTTTCTCCGATTTATTTCGAGAAAATTATTGAATTTCTGTTCCGTCTAAAAATTGAGAAATCAAGTCAAGAAGTTCCATAAATAAAATAAATCCTTTTCGGACCCTTATAAAGTCAAGTCGTGCTATCCATGTTAAGTCCTAGCTAAGGGATTATTAGTTGGCTGTTATTTATTATCATGTTATTAGAAATCTTTGAAGGGGGCTTCTAAGTCGACGATTCGACTTTTGTAGGAGGAATCGAGCCTCGGAGGAATACTAAGGAAGATCACCAGCTTGTTGCCTCCTCTTTCATCCCGTAATCAAGGTGGGTAAATCTATACTCATCTAAAGTTTGAGCAAATAAGTTCTAGAAGCATGTTAGGGCAAATGAGATATCCAATAAAGTATTTTTTCTCAGCCTATTTGATCTCTGTACAAGGAAGGAAGAAAGGAAGATATTATGCTTTACTTGAGCTCTCAAACATGTTTAGAAATGATAGAACTAATAAAGTATTGTTTATGCTTAGCATGTGATGTTTTGAATTATCTTTAGCTCCTATTCGTGCTTGTTTACGTGCTTCCCCTGTAATTTAATGTTTATGCTTGTTAAGCTCGCAGAATTAAGAGTTAAGGTTTGCCTTGTTAGGGTAGCATTAACCCTTTGTAGGCCAAGATCATGTAGTATTAAAGGATTAGCATTAGACATTGTTCTAAGCTTGGTATTGCTAGCAAGGGTAGGAAAGGAAGGCACTTAGCTTTTCACTTAAGCAGGATGAGCTCGAAACTATTAAGGAAGTCACTGCTGGGTTTTTCTCTCGCAAACTCGTTCGAATATTTGAGGTAACCCCTTTTCTATCCTACAGCATGCCTAAGGGTACAGTTGACGACAGGTTTGAGCCAAGTTGGGCCCAAAAAGAAAAAAAAGGTTTTACGGATACAGAGAGGGCTTTTGCATTTTGCTCTCAGTAGACTGTCTTTTAATTATTGGATATCTTGAAGTTATTAAAGCATTTTTGCTAAAACCCACTGAGTACATTAGTGTTCATGCCCCCTCTTTTCAAATGTTTTCAGGTTGAGATGCTGAGGATGCTGGTGGCTGTGAATGTGGGTTGGCTGCCAAGACTGTTTTGCTATTATTTAACGTTTCCTTAAAATCCCACTATGTGATCTGCTACTCTGATACAGTCTTTCCAATTCTGTTTTAAGTCCTATTATGATTAGCAAGACTCTATGAATAATCTCCCCAGACATAACTATTTGAGTATAAGATGCATACTAAGTTCTATTTTTGCTACCCGAGTATAATTTCCTTTCATCTATACAAGGGGCTTGCATGCGTTATTAACCGTCATCATCTATGTTGGATGGTATCCGTTTATCCATTTAAATTACTGCCTAGCAAAAGTGAACCCGAGTATCCCCGTCTAAACTCCAAAAGCATATCCCGATGGTAAAACCAACTTATTAATCTTCCGTTTTATCCACTTAATTCCATAATAAGACCCCATCCCCACCAGTTAATCCCTTTCTCGGGACCGGGCTGTTACATTTGGTATTTTCTTTCTATTTTCTTGGATGATTTGTGGGGATTTGTCCCAAGACTATTGAAGGATCTTAAATATTGTAGAAGTTTATGTTATTTCATTTGACTATGAGATGATTTTCTTTTATAATATGTATGTTGTTTTGATTATGTTTATGGGCTAATCTCTCTATTAGGGGGTAGAGGATCGATTTGATTTTTGATCTATGCTTGTTATTGTTAGTTGTTGTTGTTGGAATGGTGACTATCATGAGAAAGTAATTGATCACTACTTGAACATTGGTAGGAATTAGATGAGACCGGAAGGAGATTCTAAGTCCTGAATTTGGTTCCTTCAACGTTAGGTGAATAGGATTCCTAAGCCTAATATATTATTCTTGCCCATTTGATATAACCGATAAGGATTTAATTGATAGCCGGTGACAGTAATTGACATGAAACAATTTGAGGGGGTCTATTGGATGTGTGAGATTAATATAACCAACCTTAGTCAAGCTTAGAGATAAACCATTGAGAGAATCTACGCCCTAATACCTTTATCATTCTATTTTTCGCAATCTTGATATCATCTTGGTTACTTGCATTCACTTGTTTAATTGCTTGTTTTAATTTTTAGATTAAATCACCATCAAACCCATGTTTAGAATGTTTAGGTTTTATTTTCATCGTTCTTGCACATTGCATGCATATCCTTAAGATAATATCCCACAAGAAGTCTTCCTTGAGAGTTCGACTCGGGTTAGCTCATTGCCTCTACAATTGACCCCGTCCGATTGCGGGTTTGGTCCCTAGTAGTTAAGAGTGTTGAGTCTAGACCGGAAATATAAATTTAATTGTGGACCTAATAGCACCGCTGTAGGAGTAGTGACAACTCGAGTGTCAGAAGGAGTGGGCATAGTCATGGGTGAATGAACGAGTAAAGTCATGGACATAGTCACGATCATAGGTAGAGGAGTAGGTGCTTAACCTGTTTCAGGGAGAGGATGTGTCATAAGTGAAAGAGCAAGTGGGGTCATAAGTGAGAGAGAAAGTGGTGTCGTGGCCACTTCACTGCCATTCTAACCAGTATGAATGATATAATCAGGAGGTAACAGTCCTTTTCCAAAGACCCGCATTACATTAACATCTCTGTGATGCGATAGAGGCATGTCACTGATTGTCGTTGATTAATTGTCAACTAACTCTGCTAGAAGTATGTAACACCCTAGAATTTAGATTAAGGTTTAGAGGATTCTTAATGATAATTAAGAAGTTAAGGAAGAAAATTAATTAAGGTTAATCGAGGTCAGATGTCAGTCACGACTTTAAGGGTCAGTTTTCGTGAAAATCATCTTTTCTGAAAATTTGATCTTAATTCTTTTATGGCCATTCGTGGTCTCGTTATAAAGGTTTTAACTCAAGGAGTATGCCGGTGTTTTCGGATTTTAATTCTGAAGTCAATTGAGTTCCCGGTGATGAAAAGCGTATTTAAAGGATGAATGAATAGTAACTTTTGCGCGCGTTCGTGTTTTGAGAAATTTACGAAATCCTCCTCGTTGATCCGAGTCTGGTTCTGTCAGGCCCCTGTTATGGGAAATGATCCAAGGATTCCGTTGGCGTTCACGAATTACCATTCTGAGGTCAATCGAACGCTCGGGAGCAAAATCTGTCAGTCTGAGTGAATAGTAAAAAGTAATTCCAAAAAGGGAATATTTGCTCGTCTTTCTTCAGACGACCCCGTCTTTTTCATGAATCAAGTTTGTTCACTAGTATTCGAGCCAACGAGTCTCCCGGTATTTTTACATTTCGTGTCTGAGGTCATTTGGACCTCGACATCGAATAAAGCAGTTTTTAACCGAACCCGGGGTAACTTTTGCAGTATTCTTGCACTGAAGTGGCTTCCCTTGGAAGCCAAATCTTTTTCTATAAATACAAGGCCACCCCTTTAGATTTCATTGCTCATTTGTCATCTATTTCACTTCTAAATCGAGAGGCTGAGAAACTTTGAAAGCCGAGAAGGTTCTGTCGAAGTAAAAGTGTTCTTCGTGAGTGTTCTTCAAGACGACGAGCAGAGTGGTGTGGAAGGGATGCGGTGAGGGAATGTGCTAGGGGCGCCGTTGGGCTGTAGCGGCCGGCTCTGCCGCCGTTGCAACTCGACGAGACGCCGAGCTAGCCACCTTCCTTCGACGCACCTAACCCCGTCCATTCTTGTTCGTCGGTCTCGATCTCCATTTCTTTTTCCGTCTTTAAATTCAGCATTTACATTCCGTTCTTTACGTTCTTCGCGTTTTTCATTATTGCTCGTTTACCTTCCGTCTAAGTTATATTTTAGTTTTTATTGAAGTTCCAAGTTAATAACGTTACGATATATTTCTCGCGTTCTTCCTGTCGTTATTATTCTTGAGATTAGCCTCGTTTATTCTGTTTAAATTCCGTTCGAGCTATATTTAAAGATTTCGTCGTTATTCTAAATATTTAAAGAGGATTATCGTGTTTATGCCGTTATAATGCCAAAATTCTTTTTAAGATAAGGCATGTTGTTGCATGATAAATTCAAGTACGTTGTTTTTAAGAAATTTCGGGTTAAGTGTTCTTCGTGTTCTTCGTGTTCGTCGAAAGGATCAACGAACACGAAGAACCAAGTTCAAGATGGCCCAGGAAGAGGGTGAAACCAGGTCCCGCGATCGCGGGGGGTGCGTGGCCCCGCGACATCCCCCTCGGCCCAGAACCCCGCGGGTGCGTAGGGTGCGCGGGCGCGGGGGCTGCGCGGGGTGCCGCCGGCGCGCGACGTTTCCCCCCGTGTCATCCGACGCTGATTTTTCCATCTTTTCGAGTTTTCAAGTCGTGTTATTTCCAAGTTAAATTTTAGAAAATCAATCAAGATATTCTCAATTTATTTCGAGTGATCTATTCAAGTTATTCTTTGTCTAAAAAATTGGGAAATCAAGTCGAGATGTTCTTTAAATAAATTCTTCTCAAAATTTATAAAGTCATAAAGTCGTGCAATCCGTAAATAAATCTTAGATTTTAGTCTTCGAGTAAAATTCCATTATTTCTCGCTTTAGATAGTCAATTCCCTCAAAGCAGGTCGCTAAGTCGATGATTCGACTTTTGTAGGAGGAAGTGAGCCTCATAGGAAATCGGAGAAGGATCTTCAGCTCGTTGCTTCATCTTTTATCCAGTAAACGAGGTGGGTAAATCTATACTCATCTAAAGTTTGAGCTAATAAGCTCTAGAAGCATGTTAGGGCAAACGAGATATCCAATAAAGTATTTTTGCTCAGCCTGATTGATCTCTGTACAAGGAAAGGAAAGGAATAAAAGAAGTTATATGCATGATTATGTTGAATTGTTATTTGAGTTAGATAAAGTAAAGGAAGTTATTATAAGTTGAGTGAGCTCTCAAGTATATTTAGATATGCTAGAATTGTTTATTTATAATTTATACTAGCATGAGGTGTTTAGAATTGCTTTATTTGCAATCGATGTTTATCCGCGTTCATTTCCTCGTATTTGAATGTTATGCTTTGTTAAAGCTCGTATAGTTAAGGATTAAGGATTTGCCTTGTTAGGATAGCTTTAACCCTTTGTAGGCCGAGATCATGCAGTAATAAGGTATTAGCATTAGACATAGTTCTAAGCTTGGTATTGCTAGCAAGAATAGGGAGAGAAGGAACTTAGTTTTTCACTTAAGCAGGATATGAACTCGGAATCATTAAGGGAGTCACTGCTGGGTTTTTCCCATGCAAACTCGTTCGTATATTTGAGGTAACCCCTCTTTTATCCCATGGCATGCCTAAGGGTACAGTTGACATCAGGTTTGAGCCAAGGTTGGGCCCAAAAGTAAAGAATAGGTTTTGCGGATATGGAGAGGGCTTTTGCGTTTTGCTCTCCATATACCGCCAGTTCATTATTGGATATTTCTCAAGTTATTAAAGAAGCTTTCATTAAAAAACCCACTGAGTACATTAGTGCTCACGCCCTCTTTTTCAAATGTTTTCAGGTTGAGATGCCGAGGATGATGGTGGCTTTGGATGTGGGTTGGCTGTCAAGATTGTTTTGCTATTATATGAGTTTCTTTGAAATCCCATTATGTGTTATGCTACTCTGATTATCTCTTTCTAAAATTCAGTTCAAAGTTCTATTATGATTATTCGAGATTCTAAGAATATTCCCAAACGTGATTACATATATATGAGACGCATATTAAGTTTATTTCCACTTTTCGAGTATGTTTTCCTTTCGCCTATAAAAGAGCCTATGCTTGTTGGTATCTAATTAGTTAACCGTTTTATTCCGCTAAAGCATGTTTCCTTCTTAATCAAGTAAACCCGAGTATCATCAACTATCTTCAAAGCGTACCTTTATTCTTAAACTTCTTCATTAATCTTCTGAATTTACTCGTTAAATCCCTTAATAACACCCCATCCCCATCCGTTAATCCCTATCTCGGGACCGGACTGTTACAGTTGGTATCAGAGCAGGTTTGCAACTCTGCAGACCTGTCTCTTTGTTTAAGTTAAAGCTAAGTGTTTATGTGCATATGAATTGCTTCGTGATAAGTTACAGCAGCAACCCACAGCTCGCCATCACCTTCGTATCTTCAACAAAAATCGAGGTATGATAGTATAGAGATTTTAGATTTTGAATTCATAATTTTTGACTATCGAAAACGAAGAGATTTGAGCAAGCATGCCTCTTTTATGGATAAGGGGAAAACCTTGATAATGAAATTCCAAGTAAAAAGTATTTGGGTAAAATGATTTCCTGAGGAAAAAGGTTTGTGAAATAAGTTCTTGATCACAAAGAAAAGTGTTTAAAAACTTATTTTTTTTAAAACATATGTCTTAACAAAAGATAAAAGTTTCAAAGAAGAGTTCTAGATTTAAAAGAAAAGGGTTGATTCATTCTCGAATTTTTGTTTTAAAAAGGAAAAGGTAAAGTTTATGATCAAAGACTTGGACACCAAAATTTTTGTAAAAGTCAACTGCAAAAAGGATCTATGCATGCAAGATAAGTAGTCTGAATCTAAACGATAGCATGATCTCAGGAGAACCATATGTCTCCCTTTTATAATCTAGACTGATTAAGCTTCATATTTCTAGATAGTTAAGCGTCGTTCGATTGCTATGAATAATGTGCCTCTTTTTCGCCCTGTTCAAGAAATGAACGACTTTGGAGGAATGCCAGGAAAGGTATCCGACTTGGAAACATGCATCCGCATGTGTGAGCAAGCGCCAGCCGCTGAGAGGCCAACAATGTACCGCATTCTGCAAAGCACCATCACCCGTGAACCCGAGACGCATGCTGTAATCGGGAACCTGACAGAATTCTCTTCAGCCTTGATGACTCTTTGGGAGTTAAAGTATGGCCACATGAATGCTCTAGCCGAGCAAAATCCTTCATCCGTGATGAAACCAGAACTGCTAAGGATGACTCTGAACAGTCCCCCTGAATCTCAAGCACCGTGCCCTTGTGCTGAAGAAACCTTAGAAGCAAGACCCTTGATCGTCCAGGACATCGAGTCTTTGTCCTCCAGAATGCACCAGTGGGCCCCTGCTTATCAACCAGTTGCCCCTCAGAGTCTGGGACAACGAATGCCCCATCAGTTCCCTGAAGGAAGCTTAAGGAAATTCAAGTTCGAGGTACCAGAGACAGATGAAGATGAGGAAGAAGGGGACCCAGCATATAGTTAAGTTTTAGAAGTAGGAAAATGAGGCGTTGTTGTTAGAACACCTTGCTGACCCGTTGTCCGTTTATCCGCTTGAATCCAGATCTTATTCTGAAAATGTATTAACCAACCTTTTAGATTTTGATAGCAGCAGTAATTCTCCAAGGGTAGCCCTATTTTCGGATGTAACTAAGAACTCTTTCTTATTTATGCCAAAAGTCCTCTTATGAGGCAATTTTCCCGCTTTGCTTGATCTATCCTACGTAATCTAAAGACCTTATCGAAAGGCATTTTATTTTGTTTCGTGCAAATTCAAGCGAGCATCGCTATATGTAGGATTCTTTAGAATGTCGTCGAGAAGACATCAAGCTGAGAGAACGAGTCCGCAAGCAAGCAAGTCCTAAACCGCGACTCAAGAGCCAAGAATGTGTTTCTCAAACACAACCTTTCCATTCTGATAGTCTAGGAGACTCGATGGGAGTCGAGAAATGGGTTATTCCTTAAAAGTGAATTTTCAATTTTATAGTCTGATCGGAAGACGAGGAATTAGGTTGTGCTCTTTTATGAATACGAACTTCGGGTAGGAATCCGTTTGAAGGATGATAAATTTGAGGTAGTAAGCGTAGTATGATTAGTAAGGTTTCAAGTACGAGTTATATCAGAAGTATATCCCGAACTGTTCATAAGGCAAATGAGGTAGAGATCTGGAGCTAGTGTTGGGGTTTTTTCGAATTAAACCACCGCAGGATCATTTGGTTGTTCATTAATCCGTGTTCATGCAAATAATAATTTTATGTAACATGCATGTTTATCATAGTCTAATCAAAAAGCATGCAAAGCAGATTCAAATCTAATAAAGCGGAAGACATAGAAACGAATCTACTTACAAATCGGTAGACGGTCTGTGGACAAGATTAAAGATCTAATCTTGCTATTGAATGAACACTGTATGGCGCCACCTAACACCTCAAAAAATCGAGACCACAGATTCTACTCCAAGATCTTCTGTTGTATTCCCGGACTGTATCTAGATTCAGAGTAGGCTGAAATCTACTAGATAGAATTGTGAAATCTGTGGATAACTTTGAGAGACTAAGAGGGGCTGATTTCCTATGAATAAATTCATCAAATTTCGTGCCCCCCTCCCCTTATATATAGGGAGGGGCGAAATTTTATGTTCCAGCCCTAATGGGCTTGGGCCTCTATCTCAAGTTCAATATCCAGTCCACTATCAGTCAATTGGGCTACAACAGGGATCTAGAAGAATATTAAATTGGCCCACTAATTTATTTAATATCCAGTATCCAATAAACCTAGGATATAATTAAATAAATTAAGTTTTACTTTTATTCCACTAAAGAAGTAAAACTGACCTACCAATTTAATACATATTTACGAATATGCTTTCTCCTTTAGTCCAGCCATTCCCCGTGTTTAAGATATAATGTTCATTAATTAATTATGTAAGCCTCTGACAGCTATAATTAATTAACATCTAAAATCTTGAGTAGTACCACACAAGCTTTATTCATGTACGGAATAAATTCCACCTGCAGGGTTTCAACATGAACTTGTGCTTCCTCAAGAGAACATCATCAACCTGGCGCACCAGGACACAGTGCTCATACATACTGCTCGAGACATCATGTATACATTGTTATTACCCAAGATAGCGAATTCGATCTACGAAAAGATCTCACCCATTGATAAATCAAAGTAATAAACAACACACACATATGCTCACCAATATCACATGAGTTTAGAACCCAAACTCTGTGGATCTTTATTCTCTCAGTAACTGGGTCAGAGACAGAGAATAGTATCCTATCGTGATCCTCCTCAATACATTAACTAGTGTACTAGAATAATCAGTTAGTCAAGATTAACTAACTTATCAGATTATTCTACGGTGTACCGATGGCGTGTTCAGGACCATCTAAGCCGTGAGCTCTTTAATACATTACAAGGTTCTAATGATATGATCTTTACCGTGTGACTCCCCATACCATATCATCTACAATATAAGTATATGGAACATTGCATAGAACAATTATAGAACATAATCTAAATGCAAACAGTGACTGCAATAACTTTCATTTCATATCATCATATCATCAAAAAAGTATACAAAGACAAGTCTTCTAGTATACAAAACTAACAATCTCCCACTTATACTTGAAGCATGTCTTTCAAGCATAATAAATAACTAGCTAACTCTCCAATCAAAACTATCAACTCAAAATGCATCCCTAGGTCTGCATCTCACTCTAACAATCAGCCAGGTTGTCCTCCGATGCAATCTTGACCACTGCCACGTCTCCTCTCTTAATGATTTCTCGTATAGGATGGTACTTTATCTCTATGTGTTTACTTGCCTTGTGGGCTCTGGGTTCCTTCGAATTTGCCACTGCACCAGAGTTATCACAGTATATCGTGATAGTCTTAGGCAAATTAGGAACCACGCCCAAGCCCACTAGGAACCCGCGGAGCCAGACAGCCTCTTTTGCAGCCTCAGAGGCAGCTACATACTCAGCTTCCATGGTGGAATCCGCAATGCATTTGTGCTTAATGCTCCTCCATGCGATGGCTCCACCTCCTAATGTAAACACATAGCCCGAGGTAGACTTACTCTGATCTTTATCAGATTGAAAATCTGAGTCCGTGTAACCCAAAGGTACTAGACTATCAGAGCGGAAAACCAACATGTAGTCTCGAGTCCGTTTAAGGTACTTAAGAATGTTTTTGACCGCAATCCAGTGACCTTGTCTAGGGTTAGACTGATATCTGCTTACCATGCCAACGGCATAGCATATATCAGGCCTAGTGCATAGCATAGCATACATTAAACTTCCCACAGCCGAAGCATATGGTACTTTCTTCATTTCCTCTATCTCAGACTGTGTTTGGGGACACATTTCCTTGGATAGATGAATTCCATGTCTGTAAGGTATAAAACCTTTCTTGGAATCTTGCATGCCAAATCTAGCTAGCACTGTATCGATATAAGTTGCCTGGGATAGACATAACATCCTTTTCTGGCGATCACGAATGATCTTGATGCCAAGGACATGTCCAGCTTCACCCAGATCCTTCATATCGAACTGCTCGGACAACCACACCCTAATGTTTGATAACGTCTTCTTACTGTTTCCAATAAGCTAGATGTCATCAATATAAAGTACGAGGAATGCCACCATGTTTCCGTCACATTTCTTGTACACACAGCTCTCATCCGGACTTTGCACAAATCCATATGACTGGATAACCTCGTCAAATCGGATGTTCCAAGACCTCGATGCCTGCTTAAGTCCATAAATGGATCTCTTAAGCTTACACACCAAGTGCTCTTGGTCCTTAGCAATGAATCCCTCTGGTTGTTTCATGTGAATGTTTTCCTCAAGACTTCCATTTAGGAAAGCCGTCTTGACATCCATTTGCCAGATATCATAATCCAAATGAGCGGCAATAGACAAGAGAATCCGGATTGACTTAAGCATGGCTGCCGGCGAAAAGGTTTCCTCATAATCTAGCTTTGAAGGTTTCAACCTTCCCATCAGATCCTCTCTTGCATTTGTAGACCCACTTACAGCCAATGGGTTTTACCCCATCTAGTGGTTCTACAAGTTCTCAGACTTTATTATGATCCATAGATCCAATCTCAGACGCCATTGCAGTTTTCCAAGAATCTGCATCTTTATCTCGAATTGCCTCATCATAGGTCCTAGGATCCAATTCATTGAGATCCTCTGGAAAATCTGAAGCCTCTCCCAGACCAATGAATCTATCAGGTTGGCGTACAACCCTCCCACTGCGACGAGGCAGTTCCTGTACTTCTGTGACACGTTGTGCAGTGTTTGGTGGTTCCTCTTCTTGTACAACCAGTGTAGGATTCGATCCTCCCCTTAACTCCTCAAGGATGATGTGACTCATTGGTTTGTGGTTTATGACATAGTCTTCCTCTAAGAATCGAGCATTGGTGCTAACAATGATCTTCTGATCCTTAGGACTATAAAACAAACCACTTTTCGTTCCTCTAGGATATCCAACGAACAGCCTTACATCAGTACGAGGAGCCAGCTTATCAGCTTCCTTGTCCAACACGTGTGCTGGGCTACCCCAAATCCGAATATGGTTCAAACTGGGCTTTCGTCTAGTCCATAGTTCTGTGGGTGTAGCAGGAACAGATTTCGATGGAACCAGGTTAAGAATATAAGCTGCTGTTTCCAGGGCATATCCCCAGAACGAAATAGGCAACTCAGAATAACTCATTATCTATCTAACCATCTCTAATAATGTACGATTCCTTCTTTCCACCACGCCATTCTGTTGTGGCGTTCCAGGCGCAGTCAACTGGGATGTAATCCCACTCTCTGCCATGTAATCCCTAAATTCACTTGAGAGGTACTCGCCACCACGATCGGAACGTAGTGACTTGATACTTCTGCCTATTCGTTTCTCCGCTTCCGCCTTAAACTCTTTGAATTTCTCAAAGCATTCAGACTTGCGACGTAACAGGTAGATATAACCGTATCTAGAGTAATCATCAATGAGAGTGATGAAATACTCGAACCCTCCTCGAGCTTGAACTGACATAGGGCCACATAGGTCAGAGTGAATCAAATCTAATAGCCCTTCAGATCTATTTCCTTTTGACTGGAAAGGACGCTTGGTCATTTTACCTTTCAAATAGGATTCACACAAAAGAAACGATTCCAGTACCAAAGAAGACAATGGTCCATCGTTTACAAGCCTTTGTATCCTCTTAAGGTTAATGTGACCTAGCCTTAGATGCCAAAGATAGGTTTGATTCAATTCCGAAGGTTCTTTTCTCTTGTTAGGGTTTATGATCGATGTATTCAACAGTTGTCTATGCGTAGTGTTTTCAGTTAGTTTAAGAAAGTATAAGTGTCCATCCAATGTGCCAGAACAGATAAAATGTTTACCACTAAAGATAACTACTTTGTTATCAAAAGAAACAGAATATCCATCCATAATCAATTTAGAAACTGAAATCAAGTTTCGCCTAAAACCAGGCACATAAAGACAATCTTTCAAAACCAAAGTTCTATCACTACTGAAATGTAAAACAACGTCTCCCACTGCAACAGCCGCCACTCTCGAAGCATTGCCCATGTAGACGGTGATCTCGTCCTCACTCAGCTGTCTTTTTACCAAGAACCCCTGTAAAGACATGCAAACATGATCAGTAGCTCCAGTATCTACTACCCATGACTGGGTAGAACAAGTTGCTAAACATGTTTCCACAACCAGAGTGTGAGATGTACCTCTCTTCTTCTTCTTGTTAGGACACGCCGCCTTCCAGTGACCTGGTTGGCCGCACTTGAAGCACTTAGTCTTCGACTTGAATTCCTCGGGAGGAATCTTTGCCTTTGGCTTCTTTACCTTAGGTGCCTCATCTGCAGCCTTCTTAGGTGCGTTTCTCTTCTTCCTTTTTCTACCAGAAGAAGACGCTCATTTTTCAGCTATGTGGCCCTCAGGATTGCTCTTTTGGAGCAATTCAGCCGCCTGAAGATCTATGAGCAGTTCAGTCAGGCTGACATCCCTTTTAATCATGTTAAAATTTAGCCTGAACTGCTCAAACTTCGAAGACAAGCTATGAAGAACAATGTCGATTTGAGAGTCGCCATCTAGCTCTCCACCCAAGGTCTCGATCTCAGATAAATACTCCATCATCATGAGAACGTGATCCCTAACAGGTGTGGATTCAGACATTCTCGCATCCATTAGCTTCTTCATTGCCAAATGGCGTGCCGAGCGGTTCTGATGACCGAATAGCTGCCTAAGGTTGTACATGATATCATAAGCGGTTTTCATAGGCTCATGCTGATGTTGCAACACACTTGACATAGATGCCAAGATGTAACAGCGCGCTATCTCATTAGATCTAACCCACTTATCATATGCAACCTTTTGGGCTTCGTCAGAATCCTCATCTGGCGTCTGAGGACAAACCTCTTCAAGTACAAACTTGTGTCCCTCAGCAACAAGAACTAAGTTAAGGTTACGAATCCAGTCATTGTAGTTTTCACCGACAAGTTTGTTTTCTTTAAGGATTGAGGACAGATTGGAGAGTGCCATTGATGATATGAAATAATTGAAATTAAACATGCAGTACAGTCACAAAACACGTTTAGGACAAACAGTATATAATCGAAAGCCTCATAAAAATTATATACTTTTCCACCGACACTTTAAAAACATCTTTTATAAGCCACGATAGTGTGGATGTTTATAAAAAACATCTTTAAATAGGTTAAACCTTTAATTTGCCTCCAGTTGAGTTTCCTTACAACAAGCAAATTAATAGCCGAATAATTAACACGGTCATGTAATCGTCTAACTGATAAGCCACGATCGTGTGGACGTTTATCAATAAATTACATCTAAGTGTGCACACCATTATCTTCACACCAAGATCACTACTCGAATTTAACCGCTCCAGATGGAGGAGTCAGTTAGTCCTAATAGTGTTCTACAGCTATCCTTTTAGGAGATTTAATTTCTAGAGAAATCTGTGATATGACACATCCGATATGGAGGAAGACCGATGTCAACGCGCATGCCCATCACTTCTCAATTAAACCAGATTTTAATGGAGACCGTATGAGATTTCTACATACTTTGGTATGAATCTCTCCCACTTAGTTATTTATGTTTGAGGTTTCATTTTATCCCATTATCGAACATGCAAAACATCACATAAAATGATAAACATCCATTGCATGCTTCAACATAATAAGCAACAGTAATATTCCAACTATCATGGCTTATATCTCATGTTGATTGATGAGATAAAACTGGAAAGTCAGATCCAGAAACAGGCTTTGAAACCGCCGCCCCTTCACCGCGCCTCGCCGAAAATCCTAGCTCCATTTAGGGTTTCGGGACGTGAACCGGTGAACCTTCCTTTTTGGTGCTGAACCACTTTCCTTCTTTTGAGTTGATCTCCGATCTTTATTCAATACAGACTATCTATTCCGAAAGGAAAAATCTAATATTGCTAGAATAAAAATTACAACTCAAAAACTCGTCTAACAGCTTTATATCTATTACATTAAACCAACGTAAAATAAAACCTAGACCTAATCCATGGATTTTCTCATGGATTAAAATCACGTAGCCAAACCGGCATACGACCAAACATCCATTCAACATAAACATACATCACATAAAATAAAGGAGCCATGATAGTTGGTAAACCTGCAAACAAACACAGTCTACAAAACCAACAATCATGTATTATATGATCCACATAAAATAACATATGATATCTATGCATGAATATTAAATAATATTCGAATTTTACAATTAATTAAATTAATTAATTCGATATTATTCACAAGATAAAAATTGGAAATTAAAAAAAATATCCACCAATTTTAATCTTGTTATTTTCGAAAATATCATCAAAATAAATCTGGAAATTATTAATAATTATCCACCAAATTTATTTAATATTTTCTAACCACCCTAATTAAATAATAATTGGATATATTGATATAAATCAAAAATCTAATCCAAATATTATCCATAAGAATCTAAATCTTTAAGGATAAAGTTTGGAGATTTGATTCGAATCCAAAATCTTCCAAAACCTATCCAAAATTAAATTCTTATCACAATTGGATTTTGATAATTGTTTGTATATATCCAAAATCACCTTATCCAATTTTTAATCTATAGATTTTCGAAATTATCCAAATAATAAATTGGAGATTTGATCCATTTCAAATTCTTCCAAATTTAATATTCTATTTTCAAATCTATCTAGATTAAAATTAGGTAAATTAAGATATACATCAAATAACATCAAATCTTAATCCAATCTTCATAATTTTCGACCACCACTATTAAATAAATCTGGAAATTTAATTTTCATTAAAGTTTCCTCCAAATTTAATTAATAAAATCGAAAATTACAATAAATTAACATATTTGGAAATTTTGACATTAATCAAAAAACTATTCCGAATAAAAAAACATAGGATTCGAAAATTACACAAATAATAAATCTGAAAATTTGATCTACTTCAAATTCTTCCAAATTTAAAATTTTATTTTCAAACCTATCTAGATTAAAATTAAGTAACTTTTGATATACACCAAAATTATATATCCTAATTCTAATCACCTAAACTTTCGAACCTATCCAAAATTAAATCTGAAAATTTTGAACTTGATCAAAATTCCATCCAAATTTAATTATTAGGACCGAAAATTTAGAACAAAATTAGGGAATTTTTTAACACATCAAAATCGAAATTTTGACATCCAAATTTTCGAACACACCATGAAATAAATCGGGAAATTTGAAGAACATCAAATATCATCCCAAATCTATTACATAGTGGTCGAAAATTCTCAACCATCCAAAACAAGAATTTTTGATTTTTATAAATCAAAATTCTTTCACGTTTTGAATACCATAAAATCGAAATACATAGCCAATTAAATCTGAAAATTTAAACACCATAAATTTATCAACAAATTTAATTATGCAATTCAAATTCATGCCCGGATTAATCTTAGAACAGTGCCAAAACCCGCTCTGATACCAGTTGTTGGGGTTTTTTCGAATTAAACCACCGCAGGATCATTTGGTTGTTCATTAATCCGTGTTCATGCAAATCATAATTTTATGTAACATGCATGTTTATCACAGTCTAATCAAAAAACATGCAAAGCAGATTCGAATCTAATAAAGCGGAAGACATAGAAACGAATCTACTTACAAATCGATAGACGGTCTGTGGACAAGATTAAAGATCTAATCTTGCTGTTGAATGAACACTGTATGGCGCCACCTAACACCTCAAAAAATCGAGCACCACAGATTCTACTTCAAGATCTTCTGTTGTATTCCCGGACTGTATCTAGATTCAGAGTGGGCTGAAATCTACTAGATAGAATTGTGAAATCTGTGGATAACTTTGAGAGACTAAGAGGGGCTGATTTCCTATGAATAAATTCATCAAATTTCGTGCCCCCCCTCCCCTTATATATAGGGAGGGGCGAAATTTCATGTTCCAGCCCTAATGGGCTTGGGCCTCTATCTCAAGTTCAATATCCAGTCCACTATCAGTCAATTGGGCTACAACAGGGATCTAGAAGAATATTAAATTGGCCCACTAATTTATTTAATATCCAATGTCCAATAAACCTAGGATATAATTAAATAAATTAAGTTTTACTTTTATTCCACTAAAGAAGTAAAACTGACCTACCAATTTAATACATATTTACGAATATGCTTTCTCCTTTAGTCCAGCCATTCCCCGTGTTTAAGATATAATGTTCATTAATTAATTATGTAAGCCTCTGACAGCTATAATTAATTAACATCTAAAACCTTGAGTAGTACCACACAATCTTTATTCATGTACGGAATAAATTCCACCTGCAGGGTTTCAACATGAACTTGTGCTTCCTCAAGAGAACATCATCAACCTGGTGCACCAGGACACAGTGCTCATGCATACTGCTCGAGACATCATGTATACATTGTTATTACCCAAGATAGCGAATTCGATCTACGAAAAGATCTCACCCATTGATAAATCAAAGTAATAAACAACACACACATATGCTCGCCAATATCACATGAGTTCAGAACCCGAACTCTGTGGATCTTTATTCTCTCAGTAACTAGGTCAGAGACATAGAATAGTATCCTATCGTGATCCTCCTCAATACACTAACTAGTGTACTAGAATAATCAGTTAGTCAAGATAAACTAACTTATCAGATTATTCTACGGTGTACCGATGGTGTGTTCAGGACCATCTAAGCCGTTAGCTCTTTAATACATTACAAGGTTCTAATGATATGATCTTTACCGTGTGACTCCCCATACCATATCATCTACAATGTAAGTATATGGAACATTGCATAGAAAAATTATAGAACATAATCTAAATGCAAACAGTGACTGCAATAACTTTCATTTCATATAATCATATCATCAGAAAAGTATACAAAGACAAGTCTTCCAGTATACAAAACTAACAGCTAGAAGTAAGGAAAGAAGACGTTGTCAACGTACGATCAAGATTTCAACCAGTTATCAAGGCATAACCCGCATTGGTAGTTTCAGACGAGAAGAAAACGCGTCTAGATTAGGTCGATTGTGGTATCCCTTTTAATAGGTGAAAGTGATTCCTGTATGTCACCTTTTCCAGTCAAGTGTAGCTAATTGAAGGCCAACCGACTCATGCTATTTCATAGCAACCTAGTAAAGAAGAAGATGCGTGAAGATCAAGGAAAGAAAGGGAAAGAACCTGAAGAAGATCGTTAAGCAGATAGACCTAGAAGTGGTAGATTAAAAGTTTCAGTAAGATAAGAAGTTTTGATGAGTCTATTCATTCATTCTTGTATCAATTAAAACAATCACCTTTCAACAGCTTCATATTAATTGAATTTCTTCAATTTCTTCATATTAATTGAATTAAAATAATCTTTTGATGATACTTCTTTAATCATCCAGAATCAGTGATAGCATTCTCTTGTCAAAGATATGCTGACGCCTTTGCAAATACTCAATACAATTCTCAGTTGTTAATCATCGATTGTCTCCTATATGTTTGCTACACGCAAAAACCCCTTTTGAGTTTATAAGTCCTCTGAAAAGGCAATGTTTCTAGTATAAATAACCTAATGTTATATATTTTCCAGCTTTTGGAACTTGTTAAAAAATTATTGATCAAGATAAAGTCCTCACTCAGAGGCAACCATTTTGTTTTGCTCCCACTCACAGAGCTCGAGTGTGGATCCTTGATTAGAGCAGATAGTATAAAGCAATATTCCTTTGGAAGAATAAGAGGGAATAGTCCCGATTGCAAGAAGAATCTAAGTATGATAGTTAGTGCCCTTCTAGTAGGACGCGAATCTCTAAAAGTGATCTTTCAGCTCGTCCAGTATTAAGAGGCAATCTGAGGAATGACATCAAATAAGTTCTGAGCTTACGTTCAAGGTCCAATCATGTGATCTCTATACCTGCAAGTGATGGTGATCCCCAGAAGAGGCTATAAAGTCAGAATATCGTTGAAAAAGCGGTTGCGATGAAGAAAGAAGAAGGAGAGTTTGCAATAGAAGGCGTTCCAGACACAAGAAAATTTTGAAGACGTATTTCCAAAAGGAGCCATCAGAACTACCACCATAAAGGCAAGTGAACTCCACTATTGGTTTAGAACCAGGAGCTGCACCAGTCGAAAGCCCCTTACAGAGTGGCGCCTAAGGAGTCGCAAGAACTCAAGGTTCAACTGCAAGAGTTATTAGACCTAGGTTTTATCCAACCTAGTGTGTCGCCTTAGAAAATTCCAATCTTGTTCGTGAAGAAGAAGGATGGCACATTAAAAATGTGCATCGACTATAGAAGGCTTAATAAGCCGACCATCGGAATCGATACCCTCACCCAAGAATAGATGATCTCTTTGATCAAGCTTAAGGGAGCAAGTGTCTTCTCAAGGATAGACTTAAAATATGGGTATCATCAGCTGAAGATCTGAAAGGAGGATATTCCTAATACTACTTTTAGGACTCGCTTTGGGCATTACGAGTTTGTGGTAATGCCATTCGGATTGACCAACACCCTAGCAGTGTTTATGGATTTAACGAACCGAGTTTTTACCCGTATCTAGATAAGTTTGCGCTAGTTTTCATAGATGATATCCTCATCTATTCAAAGGACAAAGAGGAGAATCAAGAGCACCTAAGGGTGGTGCTGGAGAAGTTAAAGAGGAGAAAGGCTTTACGCTAAGTTTAGTAAGTGTGAGTTTTGGCTTAAAGAAGTTATGTTTCTAGGTCATATGGTTTAAGTAGAAGGAATCAAAGTAGATCCAGCTGAGATTGAAGCTGCAAGCAACTCGAAGTCTCCAAGGAACATGAATGAGATATGAAGTTTTCTAAGACTTGCGGGATTCTATCGTAGATTCATCGAAGGATTCTCGTCAACAGCTAAGGCTATGACGCGAGTGTTAAGGAAGGACTTCAAGTTTAGGTAGACACTCGAGTGCGAGGAAAGTTTCAAGAAAGAAGATGTTAACCACAAGCCCGATGATTGGCCATTTCAGAGGAAAATGAAGATTTCGTGGTTTATGCTTATGCGTCGAGAAAAGGATTAGGATGCGTGCTGAAGAAGAGAAGAAGGGTGATCGTTTATGCTTTAAGGCAGCTTAAGAATCACAAGTAGAACTACCTCACGCATGATTTAGAACTAGCAGCGGTTCTTTTTGCGCTAAAGATTTGGAGGCACTATCTCTACGGAGCCAAGTGTAAGACTCTTCTCAAGATCACAAAAGTCTAAAGTATTTCTTCAAGCAAGAGGATCTTAGCATAAGGCAGAGAAGATGGCTAGGACTTGTAAAGGATTAGGACCGCACGACTCGCTACCACCCAAGTAAGGAAAATGTGGTAGTTGATGCCCTAAGTAGGAAGGAGAAGGGAGAGTTAGAACTCGCTCAAGTTAAGAAGAAGCTTTGATAGGAATTCAAGAAGTTAAGAATCGAGGTACTAACACCACCGGCAATCAATTAAGCACAAATCGCCATGATAGTCGCTCATCCCGACCCGAGACAAAAGATCGTTAAGGTTTGGAAATGAAATGAGTTTCTCGAGAAGACAAGCCTAGAAGCACGATTAGATAGCACGCAAGACTTCGCAGAAGCCACCGATAAAACGCTCTTATTCAAATGAAATCTTTGTGTGCCAAGCAAGAAAGAACTAAAGATGGAGGAGTCAGTTAGTTCTAATAGTGTTTTACAGCTATCCATTTAGGAGATTTAATTTCTAGAGAAATCTGTGATATGACACATCCGATATGGAGGAAGACCGATGTCAATGCGCATGCCCATCACTTCTTAATTAAACCAGATTTAATGGAGACCGTATGAGATTTCTACATACTTTGGTATGAATCTCTCCCACTTAGTTATTTATGTTTGAGGTTTCATTTTATCCCATTATCAAACATGCAAACATCACATCAAATGATAAACATCCATTGCTTGCTTCAACATAATAAGCAACAGTAATATTCCAACTATCATGGCTTATATCTCATGTTGATGGATGAGATAAAATTGGAAAGTCAGCTCCGAAAATAGGGCTGGATTGTCGTCCCCTTCACCGCGCCTCGCCGAAAATCCTAGCTCCATTTAGGGTTTCGGGACGTGAACTGGTGAACCTTCCTTTCTTGGTGCTGAACCACTTTCCTTCTTTGAGTTGATCTCCGATCTTTATTCAATACAGACTATTTATTCCAAAAGGAAAAATCTAATATTCCTAGAATAAAAATTACAACTCAAAAACTCGGTCTAACAGCTTTATATCTATTACATTTAAACAACGTAAAATAAAACCTAGACCTAATCCATGGATTTTCTCATGGATTAAAATCACGTAGCCAAACCGGCATACGGCCAACATTCATTCAACATAAACATGCATCACATAAAATAAAGGAGCCATGATAGTTGGTAAACCTGCAAACAAATACAGTCTACAAATCCAACAATCATATATTATATGATCCACATAAAATAACATATGATATCTATGCATGAATATTAAAATAATAATTAAATTTTTCAATTAATTAAATTAATTAATTCGATATTATCCACAAGATAAAAATTGAAAATTAAAATAATTATCCACCAATTTTATACTTGTTGTTTTCGAAAATATATCTTAAATAAATATGGAAATTAATTATAATTATCTACCAAATTTATTTAATATTTTCAAACCACCTTGATTAAATAATAATTGGATATCTTGATATAAATCAAAAATCTAATCCAAATATTATTCATAAGAATCTAAATCTTTAAGGATAAAGTTTGAAGATTTGATCCACTTCAAAATCTTTCAAAACCTATCCAAAATTAAATTCTTATCTCAATTGGATTTTGATAATTATTTGTATATATCCAAAATCACCTTATCCAATTTTTTAATCAAGATTTTTGAAAATCACTAGAATAATAAATCTGGAAATTTGATCCACTTCAAATTCTTCCAACTTTTTAAAATTCTATTTTCAAATCTATCTAGATTAAAATTAGGTAGATTAAGATATACATCAAATAACATCAAATCTAAATCCAACAACTCAAATTTTCGAACCACTCCAATAAATAAATCTTGAAATTGATCCACTTCAAAAATTTGAGGTGTAGGTGGCGTCAATGGTTTAATCAATAAAGCATTCCAAATAATATAGCTAAAGGTTTCGAAAATTACAAGAATTAAAATCTGGAAATTGATCCACTTCAAAAATTACAAAATTTAAAATTCTAATCTGGAATTAGGCAACTTTTGATATACACTTCAAATTTTTGACCCATCTCCAAATTAAAGCTGGAAATTTGATCTTGATCAAAACATCATCCAAACTTTAATTAAAAGGACCGAAAATTTCAAACAAAAAATTAGGGAATTTAATCCTAAATTTTTGAAAAAATTGAGCTCCAATTTTCGAACACCACCATAAAATAAATCTGGAAATTTGAACAACATCAAATATCATTCCAAATTTAATTTCATGATTATCGAAAATTACATAGACTTCCAAACCTAGAATTTTCGAATTCAATAAAAAATTCTTCCGAGTTTTGAATACCATAAAAATCAAAATACATAGGCAATTAAATCTGAAAATTTAAACACCATAAATTCATAATTAAATTTAATTATGTATATCGAAAGTATGCCCGATTAATCCTAGAACAGTGCCAAAACCCGCTCTGATACCAGTTGTTGGGGTTTTTTCGAATTAAACCTCCGTAGGATCATTTGGTTGTTCATTAATCCATGTTCATGCAAATCATATTTTTATGTCACATGGATGTTTATCACGGTCTAACAGAATTAACATGCATAGAAGATTCGAATCTAATAAAGCGGAAACATAGAAATGAAAATCTAATCTTGCTGTTAAATGAACACTGTAATTGACACCACCTACACCTCAAAATCACCCACCTCCAGATTCTACTCCAAGATCTTCTGTTGTATTCCCGGACTGTATCTAGATTCAGAGTGGCTGAAATCTACTAGACAAGTTTGTAAAATCTATGGATAACTTTGAGAGATAAAGAGGGACTGATTTCCAAGTGCCAAATTTTCATCCCCTCTCTCTATTAAATAGAGAGGTGGGCGAAAATTTACTTCTCAAACCCTATTGGGTTTGGGTCTATATCTCAAGTTCAATATCCAGTCCACTATCAGTCAATTGGGCTACAACAGTGATCTAGAAGAATATTAAATTGGCCCACTAATTTATTTAATATCCAATATCCAATAAACTTAGGATATAATTAAATAAATTAAGTTTTACTTTTATTCCACTAAAGAAGTAAAACTGACCTACCAATTTAATACATATTTACGAATATGCTTTCTCCTTTAGTCCCGCCATTCCCCGTGTTTAAGATATAATGTTCATTAATTAATTATGTCAGCTTCTGACAGCTATAATTAATTAACATTTAAAATCTTAAGTAGTACCACACAAGCTTTACTCATGTACGGAATAAATTCCACCTGCAGAGTTTCAACATGAACTTATATTTCCTCAAGAGAACATCATCAACCTGGCGCCGGAGGACACGGTGCTCATGCATACTGCTCGAGACATCATGTATACATTGTTATTACCCAAGATATCAAATTCTGTCCAAGAAAAGATCTCCCTATTGATAAATCAAAGTAACAAAGAACACACACATATGTTCGCCAATATCACATAAGTTCAGAACCCGAACTCTGTGGATATTTATTCTCTCAGTAACTGGGTCAGAGACAGAGAATAGTATCCTATCGCGATCCTCCCCAATACACTTAATGAGTGTACTAGAATAATCAGTTAGTCAAGATAAACTAACTTATCAGATTATTCTACGGTGTACCGATAGTGTGTTTAGGACCATCTAAGTCGTGAGCTCTTTAATACATTACAAGGTTCTAATGATATGATCTTACTATGTGACTCCCCACACCATATCATCTACAATGTAAGTATATGGAACATTGCATAAAACAATTATAGAACATAATCTAAATGCAAACACAGACTGCAATAACTTTCATTTCATATCATTACATCATTAGAAAACAATACAAAGATAAGTATTTCAGTATAAAAAACTAATAACATTCACGAAGAGCCTACCGACTAAGACCTTTGATGGTCACATGGAGAAAATGAGAGTGAGATGCAGACCTGGTGGCACAGTTTGAGTTGATAGTTAGCCAATTAGTTTTTATGCTTGAACGACATGCTTCAAGTATAAGTGGGAGATTTTTCGTTTTGTATACTATTAGGCTTGTCTTTGTATACTTTTCTAATGATATGATGATATGAAATGAAAGTTATTGCAGTCACTGTTTGCATTTAGATTATGTTCTATAATTGTTCTGTGCAATGTTCCATATACTTACATTGTAGATGATATGGTTTGGGGAGTAACAGGGTAAGATCCTATCATTAGAACATCGTAATGTATTAAAGAGCTCACAACTTAGATAGTCCTGAACACACCATCGGTACACCGTAGAATAATCTGATAAGTTAGTTTATCTTGACTAACTGATTATTCTAGTACGCTCGTTAGTGTATTGAGGATGATTACGATAGGATACTATTCTCTGTCTCTGACCAAGTTAATGAGAGAATAATAATCCACAGAGTTCGGGTTCTGAACTCATGTGATATTGGCGAGCATATGTGTGCGTTGTTTATTACTTTGATTTATCAATGAGTGAGATCTTTTCGTAGATCAAATTCAATATCTTAGGTAATAATAATGTATACATGATGTCTCGAGCAGTATGCATGAGCACCATGTCCTGGTGCGCCAGGTTGATGATGTTCTCTTGAGGAAACATAAGTTCATGTTGAAACCCTACAGGTGGAATTTATTCCTTACATGGTAAAGCTTGTGTGGTACTACTCAAGGTTTTAGATGTTAATTAATTATAGCTATCAGAGGCTGACATAATTAATTAATGGACATTATATCTTAAACACGGGGAATGGCTGGACTAAAGAAGAAAGCATATTCGTAAATATGTATTAAATTGGTAGGTCAGTTTTACTTCTTTAGTGGAATAAAAGTAAAACTTAATTTATTTAATTATATCCTAAGTTTATTGGATATTGGATATTAAATAAATTAGTGGGCCAATTTAATATTCTTTTAGATCTCTGTTGCAGCCCAATAGACTGATAGTGGACTGGATATTGAACTTGAGATAGAGGCCCAAACCCAGTAGGGTTGGGAGACCAATTTTTAGCCACCCCCTATATATATATATATAGGGAGTGGGTTTGAAAATTATAAGAATAATAATTCAGGCCCTCTTTTTCTCTCAAAGTTATCCACAAATTTCACAAGTCTATCTAGTAGATTTCAGCCCACTCTGAATCTAGATACAATCCGGAAATACAACAAAAGATCTTGGAGTGGAATTGTGTATTGGCCGATTTTGAGGTGCTAGGTGGTGCCAGTATTGCGTTCATTCAACATCAAGATTAGATCTTTAATCTTATCCACAGACCGTTTATCGATTTGTAAGTATATTCGTTTCTATATTTCCGCTTTATTAGATTCGAATTTGCTATGCATGTTATTTCTGTTAGACTGTGATAAACATGCATGTGACATAAAATTATGATTTTCATGAACATGGACTAATGAACAACCAAATGATCCTACGGTGGTTTAATTCGAAAAAACCCCAATAGATAAAGCGAGTTCGAATATGATAGAACGTGCAAAGGATCCATCCAAGGAGGTGCCCGATTAACTAGGGTTCGTTGTTTATTTTTCAAGATCGTTGGGGTTTTGAAGAAGGGTATAAGGAATCAAAAGCTGAGGGGTGGTTTATAGTTGTAAACCTAGTAAAGGTTTCAATCCAATATGTTGTTAGTAAGGCTTTAAATTCTTGGAAAGTATCCAGGTTTCCGTCTGAGGGGAAGTAAATTTCAGGACAAAATTTCTTTAAAGGGGGTAGATGTAACGCCCCAGATTTTTGAATAAGAATTAGAGAATTCTTAAGCGTAATTAAGAAGTTAAGGCTTAAGTGAAGTCAGATGTCAGTCACGACTTTAGCGGTCAATTTTTGTGAGATCGTCTTTTCAAAAATTTTGATCTTATCTCTGCTATGGTCGGTTTGGTCTTGTTAGAACGGTTTTAACACAAGGAGTGTGCCAGTATTTTTGGACTTTTATTCTGAATTCATTTGAGGTTCCGGTGATGAAAACGGATTTAAAGGATTAATGAATAGTAACTTTTGCGTCCGTTCGTGATTTGAAAATTTTAGGAAATCCTCCTTTTTAATCCGAGACTTGTTCTGTCAAGGCCCTTTTATGGGAAATGACTTAAGGAATCTATTCGTGTTCACGAATTTCCATTCCAAGGTCAATCAAATGCTTGAGAATTTTATTTATCATTTGAAAGGAATAGTAAAAGTAATTTTGAAAAAGGAATCTTGGCTCGTCTTTTGGATTTCATGTCTGAGGTCATTTGGATCTCGACATCGAATAAATCAGCTTTTAATCGACCCCGAAGTAACTTTTGCAGTATCCTTACACTACAATGGCTTCCCTTGGAAGTGAAATTCACCCCTATAATTAAAGCCACAACTGCGACTCAATGAGACACCGAGATAGCTATCTTCCTTCGACGCACTCGATTTCGTCCATTCACCCCTATAATCAAAGGAGATAATTGTGTTTATTCCATTATAATATCAAGTATTGTCATCGTAAAGTTTATATATTTGAAAAGAAATCATGAATCATGTGTTGAGCCTTGTTTAAAGTTTAAAACGTCGAGAAAAGAGAGAGCAATCGAGTATCGCCTCGACCAAAACTTCGAGCAAAGATTTTCAGTGTTCATGGGAGTGCACGGACCGTGCAGGAAGGGACCCCTTCTGCACGGCCTTTGCAAAACTCTCAGTATTATTTTATGAAAGGTTAGCATAGCCTATGCAAGGGTTTGCATGAACTGTGCAATGGCTGCACGGCCTGTGTCGGAAAGTCTGGGAGGATTATTCCTGAATTCAAGGCTAGCACAGCCCATGCATGGCCTCTGCCGCCAAGTTTTGCCTCTAAGTATATTCTAATCTCGAGTCTTTCAAACTCTCATGTTTTATAAAGGTTCTAAAGTCATCTAATCTGTGATTAAATCCTAGTTAAGGGAGAAAATATTAGGTGTTGATTGAAATCTTGTTAGATGTTAGAAATTTTTGAAAGAAGTCGCCAAGTTGATTATCGAGTTTTGTAGGAAGATGTGAGCCCTGAGAAGAATCGGGAAAGGGTTTTTAGCTCGTTGCTTCGTCCATGTGCTCATCATCAAGGTGCTCATCATTGAGGTGGGTAATTCTAGACCACATATAAGGTTTGAGCTAGTAAGCTCTAGAAGCATGTTAGGGCAAGAGAAATATCCAATAAATATTTTATGCTCTGCCTAATTAGTCTCTATGCAAAGAATGGAAATGAAGGAAGAAAGTTATAGCATGATTATATTAATTGTTTTTTGAGCTCTAGAATGAAGTAAAAGATGTCTTGATATGTTGTGATATAATATAATTGATTTATATAAGCTATAGACGATCATGATCATAAGTTAAGTTGTTATCGATATTACTATTGAGGAAGGTTATTGAGATAAATGATGTCTTGTAGGTAGAATATAGTACCCCTTATGGCATTAAGGCTATAGTGTTGATTGAGAAATGTAATCTAGATGATTCAATAGGCTATGATTTATGCTAAGCATGATTAAGTATTGAGGCTTTGATATTAAGGATTGAATATGAGAATTCAATGTTGAGGATTGAGTATTAAGGATTCAAGGTTAAGGTTTTCATATTGAATGTTATGATCCAATTATTGCTAAGTAGGTTATTGAGCTCAAAGAACAGTTTTATTGTATTATCATGTTGTGACCTTCGTGTCACGAAAGTTAAATCTTTGATAAAGTAAAGGGAGTTACTGCTGGGCAATCCCCTCGCATACTCAGGAGGATACTTGAGGTAACCCCTCTCTTATCCTAAGACATGCCTAAGGGTATAGTAGATGTCCTGTTTGAGCCATGAAAGGCGCCAGGAAATGAAGTAAAAGGTTTTTGCGGATATGTAGAGGGCTTTCGCGTTTTGCTCTCCATATACCACCAGTTGTTAATTGGATATTTCTAAATTTTATTAAAGAGTTTTCTCATAAACCCCACTGAATACATTAGTGCTCACGCCCGCTTTTTAAATATTTTTAGGTTGAAATGCCGAGGCCGGTGATGTGCTACTGGTGGAATTGCCTGAGTTGTCTGAGTTCCAAAGTTATTGCTCTATATGGTTACATGTTTTTTATTCTGCTATGTTTCTGCTAAGTACTCTAACGTCTAGTATTTAGTTCTGATATATGTAACTTGATTCTTAATAGTAGCATGTCTTAAATGCTATGATTCCAATATCAATAAAGTCTTTAAGAAAGAGAAGCTTGTGTTCTTTTGCCATACCAATTATTCCTTTATTGATTCCAAGGTATTTTAAAAGTTGTAATTGTTGAGCATTTTGGTATCTATTCATTTTCAGTTGACCTATGAATGGGTTTTGCATGCTTATTATTGTTGTTCGCCTCTGAAGGGACTTTACTGTTCAAACATGTTTTCATTTATCTTCTAGTTAGTCTTAAGTTGTTTTCTTGTTTCGTCTTATGAATGGGACAGTATGATTTATTTGACTCTGACCTATTAATGGGTCTTACCTGTTGTGACCTATGAAGAGGTCTTGTTTATTTAAAGAGTTAAATTCCTACTTACTAATCATTGGATTCTGTTTAAATTTCAATTGGCCTATGATTAGGAGTTCCTTTAACTCGATTGAATCCTTTGACTCCTTAATTCGTTGAAAATGATAACTCTTCCAAGTCATAAAGTTAAGTTGCCTAGATTTTTGAGGCGCTAACTTAGTTCAATTTTAGAAACACCCCCCCTGGATTTCCAATTAGACTACCTTTTTCCTGCTGTTTTTCTTCACAACAACCCCGTCCCCATCCTCGGGACCGGGGTGTTACAAGTTCTTCCATCTCATGTCGAACGGTTCCAACTTCAACTGCATAGATAGCCTTATCAAGTGAACCACGAATAAGTCTAGTGGAACATCAATATTAGATGACACATCTTTAACAACCTGTAAAATAAAGACATCACAAGTAAATGATTGATAAAGAATGTTAGAACTCGGTTGATCCTCCTTGTTTTCTTGTACGAGTTTCTTTTGATCCCCAACCACTTCCGAACTGATGTCATTCTTCATTTTTAAACTTCGTTTTATCTCCAACATCATCCCACTCTTTTCAACCTCCTCGTCTACACTCCCGTTCACCAAGTGCTCAAGCATAGAATAAGACTCCACAAAAACTTGCATCTCCAAATTAGTTATTTCTATCATGTCCATCTCCGGCTTAGATTCTTCAACTATCTCATCCTTTCCAACATCGAAGCACATGGCAACAGATGGTAACTCTCTAATAGATTATTCAACAATGTCTATAATTGGTATCTTGGAAGTAGAATCTTCACTAGTGGTAACGAACTCAGTTGGTAACTCTACATCGGACTCTACATGAACCACCTCCTCTATCTTTGGCCTCGTCTCTGGTATAGGTGTGAGGGCACTCCAATCTAATTCCTATATGGAATGTGAAGTTACATAAAATGTGCGATCATATCTGTTATCATGTACTTGAACATTGTTGTGAACATGTAAGGTCAGAATGTAAAAACTTAAAGCAAATAAATAACACGAGATTGGTAACCATATTCGATCAACTGATCTACGTTAGGGGGGCTTCTCAAGTCCATGAGAAATAGTTTACTACTCCGTTGAATGGTTACAAAGGCTATTACAGGAAGACTACCCTCACTCGACCCCTTTCCTACCCAATTCAACCACTTTCACTAAACTGAAATTGCGAGCTCTGCTCTCAACCTAGAATCTCTCTAGTTCCTACAGAAAATCTCTCCCAAGACTCCTCTAAGTGTGTATGAAATTACAAACACAGACTAGAAACACAATGATCACACGGATCAAACCTAGTCTACTCGAATACTATATGCTTCAAATATGAAGTCTTTTGGACTTTCTACCCTTTGTGTATTCGTAAAACTCGTGTCATCTAATCTAGTCTGATCCCAGACTATTTATAAACAAAAAGTATAGCCTAGACAAGGTAATCAGAAGTCTTACTTTGACTAGGATTTAACAAGGAAACAATTTCCTTATTTAAATTGGACTTTCCTAGTTTAGATGTCTTCTTTGAATAGAACTCCTTCTTTCCTTCTTAATCTTTATCACAAACAAGGTAGCTTCTATCATGAAACGTCCATCTTGATTCTGTAGCTTCAACTCTTTGAATCTAGCATGACACGTCTCTTGTAAACTCTCTGGACAATCATGTACATGATCATGTTCTCCCACATGATTAAGTACATGTCTTGATCTTCAATCAGATTGGCAGCGGAATGTTCTCAGTAATGTCCAGAACATGGTATTCGAACATGAATAAGCAAAACCTTTTTGTGTTCTTTTAAAATTTCTATATTGCATATTCAGATTATGACAATCCCGAACACTTAGGTGCAGATGGCAGTAACAATCTCCCCCTTTATCTTTGTCTTGTGGCAAATCAACTCCATGTTTTAAAAGAAAACAACCCTTGAACTGTAGGATCATGTACTTTAAAATGTAATTGAATGTTTTGAAGAACATCATATGATTCTGCCGTGTTTTACTTTTTTATCAGCTTGTACCTACTTTGCTATATTGATTTTTTCTTTATATTTTATTTTTTGATAGCAGTTTCAATTTTTTAGCAGATATGAATCATATAGGGAAGAAAGTGAATCTGTTCTATAATAAAATAGCTTAATACAAGCTATTCAGAACAAACAAAAAAAATATCTTGCAAAATATGATGCATGATAAGTAGAACAGAAAGAAAACATTAGAACATAAAAAAACATATGTTGCATTACTCCCCCTATTTGCCACCAAGAAAGGCAAGAGAGTAATATTCAGATTCCACTCGGATTTATCAGGATCTTGCTCAGCACTTTCCTCTTCAGAACCTCATTCTTTAGAACCTTCTCCTTCATCTTCAGCTTCTGTCTCTTCTCCTTCATCAGCCTCTTTTTCGACATTAGCGTCCTCTTCATCATCAACCTCTTCTTCAGCAGCCTTCTGTTCTTCTTCATGAGCATCCTCTACTGTCTCCTCTTGGACAGCTTCATTATATTTCTCTTGTGCTGTATTCTGTGGTTTCCTTTGCTTTGGTGCTGGAGTAGATTTCTTCTGAGTAGCAGCTTTGGCAGTACTTACAAGCTTGTGCAAGTTATGAACATTCTCAGGAACATCTACTGCTGGGGAGGCAAAGTCTTTTCCCGATGAAAGATCAACAATCATTTCTTGGATCTTCATCTTCACAGAAGTATACTCAGAAATCAGACGAGCATGAAACTCCAAGCTCCTCTTTAGAAACTTCAGCACAGCACCCTTTGGTGAGGATTCTTCAACAATATCATCCACTCCTTTGTTAGATGACATGAACTGTTTGACTGGAGGTGAATATGAGGATCTCCTATCTCAGGAGGAAGCTTGATCACTAGAGGCTTGTTGAGTGAGATAATCTTATCTTTCTTTAAAGAGACATTCTTCTTTTGTTGCTTGATTATGCTGTAGATCAATGAAGGATAGCACAGAGGTCCCTTGACCACTATTAATTCTACACTGCTGATGATTTTGCTGAATACGAACTCACCATAATTGAACTGCTTTCCAGTTCTGAGGTGATACATAAACCTCCCCTAAGCTTGAGTCACTGCTGCTCTGTGCTTAGTTGGTAGCCAATTGTGGATCAAAATTCAGAACAGAGCACTATATTTGTGAGTCAACTTAGAGGTTAGAATAATCTGTGGATGAGACGGCCATTTGTTCTAGATACCCTGGGTCAGTTTCTCAGCAATCAACCCCCAGCTATCTATCTCCTTGTACTCCCCCTCAGATAAACATCCCAGAAACTCATTAATGAGGTCTGGAGAAAACTGTAGCATCTCTCTTCTTACAAAAACTTTCTGAAAGTCTTCAGACTCTGGATCATAAATCTCTTTGGTTAAGTTGCAGTAGAACTCGATAACCACCTTAGGCACAAACTCTTGCACCTTTTGCACCATTCCTAGAAGACGAGCTTCCTCCAACAAGGTATACACACCTGTAGTCACCAGCGTATCCTAGTCAATCTTGTTCTCAGAGATCATTGATCTCTGTTTTACTCTCTCCCATAATTCAACATGCTTTGAAGAATGAAAGATGGCTTGCTTAGAAGTACCTGGGACAATCTGTTTGTGAGCTTCAGACTCATGATACGACCAACATAATGCGGAAGCAAAGATCGAAACACGCGTCAACTTATAACAAAGATTCAACCCATTTAACCTACTATAATAACACTTAAATATGACCTAATAAATTGATCTAAACACCCAATAAAATTCATACAAGAATTAAATAGTAAAAACCCCAAATTTAAGCCTAAGAACCCTAGAAATTGACTCGATCAAATAAGGAAAAAACGCATGAGTATTTTTCAGTTTGGTACGGAGGTCAAATTTCGGACTATTTAGGGCTTATAAATGGATCTATGGCTTGTATGGATGGATACTGAACTTGGGATGCTATACGGACGAATATAGTGATACTAGGATAGGTATGGAATGTGTATAGAGGTGTGGTGGTGGCTGGAATGAAGATGGATCAATGGAAAATGAGAATAGAGATGAATCTTACCCGAAACGAACCCCGGATCGATGAGAATCCAAAATGTGCCAATGGAGCAATATTCGTGGCTGCCTAACTCGTACACTACTGGGTGCATGAACGAGATAAAAGATTTCAAGCTTGGACTCACCAACTACAAACTCTACCAAAGTATCGATTTGTTTGTGCGATAAGAGAATAGCATAAAGCTGTTTTTCATTGAATCAATTCTGCGTAAACAATGTCTGGAATAGTCTTAAATAACTAAAGGGCGAAATTATCAAGTGTTGGGCTGAATAATTTCGAAAATGAAAACAAATAACTAAAGGCCCAATTTTTCCTAACAATAATTTGGGCTTATAATTAAATTAAATATTGGGTGCAATTAAAATAAAACAACTGAATTAAAATTATGGACACACGTCCACATACATGGTCGCCACTTCAATCACCCTCCTCGATGCTCATCAAAGTCACCAAATTGTGCCATCTAAAATTAGCTCCATCTTCCAACTTCTTTTGAACATAGCACTGGAAGTAACCTTGCAACTTCTTGGCTCTTAATCTTGTCACTGGATGTCTCAACTGCAACTCCGGGTTCAAATCCTTAGTGCTTGTCTCGATCTCATCATTCTACCCTCCGCAAAAGAATTTGACCTCGAATTCAGCTCCTCTTCGGTGTCGACATCATTTGCAGGAAAAGGAGACAAGTCAGAGATATTAAATGTGGAAGAACATTTGTACTCACCAGGTAGATCAAGTCGATAAGCATTGTCATTAACTCGAGCAACCACAGTGAACGGTCCATCTCCACGAGGCATCAGCTTCAATTTCCGCAAGTTATAGAATCGCCCTGGGCTGAAGTGAACCCAAACCTTATCACTGGGTTTAAATAACACTTGTTTGCGGTGCGTATTCGCCTTAGCTGCATTTTGAACTCCCTGAAGGTTGATCTTCGTCTTCACCTTTTCATACATCTCTCGAACCTGTTCAGCTCTACGAATACCTTGCAAACTCGAAAGATGATCAATAGGCAAAGGAATAAGATCCGTTGGGGTCAACAAATTGAAACCATAAACGACCTCAAAAGGCGATATATGAGTAGAAGAATGCACGACTCTATTATATGCAAACTCAGCAAATGGTAAATATTCTTCCCATGATTTCCGATTATTCTTCACTAAGTCACGCAAAAGAGTACCCAACGTCCTATTTACTACCTCAGTCTGACCATCCGTCTGTGGATGACATGCAGTAGAAAATAACAGTTTAGTACCCAACTTTCTCCACAAAACTCTCCAAAAATGCCCCAAAAATTTCGAGTCCCTATCAGATATAATGGTCTTAGGGATGCAATGCAAATGGAGTACCTCATAAAAGAATAAATTTGCAATGTTAACAGCATCATCAGTCTTTTTGCATGCAAGAAAATGAGACATTTTAGAGAAATGATTAAAAACCACAAATACAGAGTCTTTACCAGATTTTGATCGAGGCAAACCTAAAATAAAGTCCATAGAAATATCTACCCAAGGAGCAGATGGCGTTGGCAAAGGCGTATAAAGACCAAACGGACTCGATGTGGATTTAGCCTTCCTACATGTAATACATCTAGCTCAGACTCTTTCAATATTTCATTTCATACGAGGCCAATAAAAATGCTCATGCAAAAGATCTAACATCTTATTGACACCAAAATGACCCATAAGACCCCTGCATGCGACTCCAAAATAAACAACACTCGCATAGAATAATCAGACAAACACAATTTTGCATCCTTGAACAAAAATCCATCAACCACATAAAAAGAACTAACAGGACGAGGTTTTCCATCACACGATGCAAAAATAGGTCCAAAGAATGGATCAGAAGCATAAAAACTCTTAACATTCTCAAGACCTGAACATTGTGCATGCATAACAGAAATCAAGGCATACCTGCGGGAGAGTGCATCAGCAACCACGTTTTTTTCTCCCTTCTTGTACTTGATCACATAGGAAAACGACTCTATAAACTCCACACATCGAGCATGGCATGAGTTCAAGCTCTGCTGTCCCTTCAGATGCTTTAGTGACTCGTGATCAGTGTGAATCACAAACTCTTTTGGGCGCAGGTAGTGCTGCCAAGTCTCCAAAGACCACTTCAGTGCATACAACTCCTTGTCATATGTAGAATACCTCAGAGCTGCGTGTTGTGATCTCAGCTACTTTTGTATTTTTCTGGCTCATATTTGTAGGATTTTAAGGGTTTTTGTATATAACACAAGGATTTATAATAAAGTTATGATCTTTATGTGATTAAGATAGCAGAAATGTGAGAGGAGTTTGAGAAAAAATGGGAGAAAATAAGAGAGAGAACGAGAGGGAGGAGATCTGGAATATTTTCTTCTTACTAATTTCTAGGGCAAACAGATATTTAAATACCTTTGCAAGTAGATAGGGACCACTTTTGGAACATAGAATACCTTAGCTAAAAAGATGGACTAATGTCCTTGATTTAATTAAATAAATCATGGCCCAACTAAATTAGCCCAATATAGTCTTCTTCCCAAAGATTGGTCCAGCTTGAATGGTCAACTCGAATCTGCTCCTTTATCCCTCTTTCAATTTTTCAATTTTCCAATTTGTGCATTCCCGTTCAAAAGCTCTAAAGATTGAAACTTTTATCTCCTTAGATTCTTCTTCTGCCGTGCCTCCGACTTTTCTTTACCAGTGACATTTCTCCCTTTTCTCTCTGATACTCCCCAAGCTCCATTCTAACCTAATTGAGGTACACAACACTGCGCCATTCAACTTCTCACTGAAGTAGGTGATCGGATTCCTATCCTACATCAAAACAGTATGAAAGCCTATACCAAAGGAGCATTACACAGTTTTAACTACAGCAAATTAAAAGCATGCTCTTGGGCCTTGCCCCACTCAAGCTTTCTATCCTTATGACTAAATTCAGTCAATGGAGTGGCTATACTAGAAAAATCCCGCACAAAGTGGCGATAGAAACCAGCTAAGCCATGAAAAGATCGAACATCAGCACAAGGCTTAGGCATCGGCCACTCCTCTATGGCCTTCACCTTGGTCCAATCTACCTCGAATCCACTACTACTCACGACAAACCCTAGAAAGACAACCTCATCCATGCAAAAAGTACACTTAGACAAATTAGCATACAACTTAGTAGCACGCAACAACTCAAATACATGCCTAAGATGTCTAACATACTAAGAAACACAAGTACTGTAGATAAGGATGTCATCAAAGTATACGACTACATACTTCTCTATCACATCTCTCAAGACATGGTTCATGAGACGTATGAATGTACTAGGGGTGTTGGTAAGCCCAAATGGCATGACAAGCCATTCGTACAATCCATGCTTCATCCTGAACGCAGTCTTCCATTCACCCCCCTCACTCATTCTCACTTAGAAATATCCAGAATGCAAATCAATTTTTGAAAAGATAGACGCTCCAGACAACTTATCTAACATATCATCCAAACAGGGAATGGGAAAATGATATTTTACCATTATTTTATTGATGTCCTGGTAATCCATGCACATGTGCCACTCGTTATTCTTCTTGGGGACGATTATCACATGCACTGCACACGGCGACAGGCTCTCTCTGATCTGCTTCTTCTTCAGCAACTCCTTAACCTGGTGGTCAATCTCCTTAGTATCCTTAGGACTAGTATGGTAAGCTGGTCGGTTTGGAAGGACTGCTCCAGGCTGGAAGTCGATCTGGTGCTCAATTCCTTGAATTGACGGCAGACTACTCGGAATCTTCTTAGGAAACACATCCTTAAACTCCTCCATCAATGGCTGCAAAACAGAAGGAACAACAACATCAGGAGTATCATAAGCCTTAAAATTAATTAGAATGATAGGCTTACCAGCTTTGATTGCTTTTCGAACTCCCTTTGCACTAATAAAAAAATTTCGGTGTACAAGATCAGAATAGTCTGCACTGGAGAGTGACGAGGTGGCCAAATGGGTAGCCTTGGTAGCCTCCTTAGAAGCTGACACTGTCCCCTTAGAGTTCTTGGGATCGGCCATCGATTGGCCAGCTGGAACCGGAAACTTACTATCGGTCCATTTTCTCCTTCTCCTCCTTAAACTTCTCTTGCATTCTCCTTTGATCTTCCTTAACATCCTTAGGTGTTAGTGGACATAATCGGGTGGTCCGTCCATCTCGGGTCATAGTATAAGTGTTGGTGAATCTATCACGAATCTCCTTCCTGTCAAACTGCCATGGACGACCATACAATATATGCGACGCCTCCATAGGGATGACATCACACAAAATAGTATCAGTAAATTGACCAATGGAAAAAGTGACCCTTACCTGATATCCAATGCGGATTTCTCCTCGGTCAGTCAGCCACTGCAAACGGTATGGCTTGGGGTGTTTTTGTGGAATTAGATTCAACATCCCCACTATGTACTGGCTTATCACATTCACAACGATTCCACTGTTAATGATGAGCGAGCATGTCTTATCTTGAATTTCACAGTGCACATAGAATATGTTCTCACGCTGGTCATTCCGATCCTCCTCTCAAATCAGGCTCAGTGCTCGGATCGAAACAAGACTGACATGGGCTTGCTTCAGCTTCTCATCTTCAATCTCATCCATAGGTGAACGGTCAAAGGGCTGTTTGGCACCGCCTTCCACTTCTGCTTCATTGAGCTCCTCCTCACTTGCTGACTCCAGCTGATTCTGCTCGGTAAGGAAAAGAACTCAGCGGTTCGTACACTGGGCTTGGAAGTATCCCCATCCTCTGCACTTGTGACATTGAACATCATGTGCTCTCCCTGGAGTACTACTCGAAGACTGACTGAGCTGCACTGTTCGATTTGGATTGCCTCTATTTGGTGCAGGCAAATTGTACTCAGATCTGCGGCTCGGCTGAGGTGCAGACTGCTCAAAACGACAAGCGGGCTGTGACAGCTAGCCTTGAGGACGTGTAGGGGCTGTCCTAGGCAAGGAAGACTCATATCGACCCCACTGTGTCCATACTGGCATCGACTGTGATGGTCTCCTGCGGCTATCTCTGAGCTGCCGCTCTACAATTGAGGCATAGTGGACCATGGCCTCAATACTGGTGAAGTCCCTCAACTCGACTTTACAGGTGATATCTGGGTTCATTCCCTGAATTTATCAGTTGATTATAGCAACCAATGTCTATTCTTTTCCAACTCGATTGAGGGTTGTCTCGATTTCCTTGTGGTACTCCTCTATAGAATGTGTACCCTGCTTTATTCGGTTCAATCTCTTCTCGAGGTCACGCTCATAATGTACCGGAATGAAGCATCCTATCATGACGTCCTTTATCTCATGCCACAAATCAATAGGTGAGTGACGTTCTCGGTGTCACTGGTTCTATTGGGACTCCCACCAAGTGGATGCATATCCTCTGAACTCTAACGAGGCTAACTAGACCTTCTTCTACTTAGGATAATTAGAGTAGTTGAAAATCTTGTCTATCTTTCTCTCCCAGTCGAGATAAAGGTCTGGGTCATGTAGTTCCTCAAACTCCGGGATGCTTATCTTAATGTTAATCAACAAGCTATCGGGATCCACACATCGGGCTGTATGTCGGTGGTATGCCTGACGTGGTCGGTCACATCTCTGAAATGGATCGTACTCGACCTCTAACTCCTTTGCAATATCACCAAAATCTTCTTCAGCATCACGATCATAGGGATCGTTAAACTGTACTTGAGGTTGGCACCGCTGAGCTTGTGGTGCTCTATCATTCACTCTAGCTGGCTCGACTACATGTATTTCTGGCTGACGAGCTGCTTCAAGTGGATGAGCTGCTGCTGGCTGTCGATCTGCTCCTTTTAGCTGGAAAGGTTGGCCTTGAACCGGTGGTGGAACAGGAATTTAAGCAGCAACAAGCTCGAGTTGTGCCATCATTTTGGCCAACGAACTATCCAGCTTATGCTCCAGTTCTTGATAGTGGTACTCGGCATCCCACGGTTGTGGCATCGATGAAGCCGCGTCTGTAGGAGTACTAGGCGATGCAAATACCTTATCATTCATCTTGTTATAACCATCTCTAGATTCCATTGGTACCTGCAAAACAAATAAAATAAAGAAAACCAAAGAAAAAGGACCTCACTTTTTTTTAACTCTCGTGTATATCACTCAACTCTATGCTTCAAATCCTCGGTAGAACTGATGATAGCTCATCCAACTCTAGTCAAGAGCTCGAACTTGACTTCCAAAGTACCACGGGGTATTCAAAACACCATGAAGTAGGCTGCAATGTGGTCAGTTTCTATGTATGGGTGGAAAAGAAAAGAAATTCAAAGAAACGGAAAAACTGAAAAATATTCACCAGACAGTTTCACCTAGAAGATGGCCGAATTTGGCCAAAAGTACATTTATATCATAACAAAGCTGCGTGTTTTGTTCGGCTTATCGTTCCACTTTTGAAATGGTATAATGGAAAAAAATCAGACTTCAGGAACTAAATTGGTGGGGAAAAGATGAAAAACCGGAACTAGGAAGGAAGTTAGATGGTGGGATCGGCTAGAGGCTAGGGTGTGTATTTGGTGGATTGATTTGTTGCGGAAAATATGGCTAGAAAGTTGGGATGGAAGGTGGATGAATTTTTGGATGAATATTGTACCAAAATAAGAGCAAAAATCCCACAAGGAAACATACCAATACCAACTAGGAAACTAACCAAAACCAATCCTAATGCAAAAGATTTCAAGCTTAGAGTCTCCAACTACAAACTCTAGTAAAGTATCGATTTGTTTGTGAGACAAGAGAATAGCGTAAAGCTGTTTTTCATTCCATCAAGTTTGCGTGAACAATGTCTGGAATAATCTTAAATACCTAAGAGGCGAAATTATCATGTGTTGGGCTGGATAATTTCCAAAATAAAAACAAATAACTAAAGGCCCAATTTTTCCTAACAATAATTTGGGCTTCTAATTAAATTAAATACTGGGTCCAATTAAAATAAAACAACTGAATTAAAAATATGGACACATGTCCACATGTATGACCGCCACTTCAATCACCCTCCTCGATGCTCGTTAAAGTCACCAACTTGTGCTGTCTAAAATTAGCTCCATCTTCCAACTTCTTTTGAACATGGCACTGGATGAGGTTAAGATTACAAAACCAGTCATTATAGTTTTCACCGATTAACTTATTTTCTTTGAGTATAGAGGACAGATTTGAGAGTGACATTGATGATATAGAATAACTGAAAACAAGCAGTACAGTTACAAACTTTAGGATAAACAGCATATAATCTAAAACCTTATAAAAATTATATACTTTTCCACCGACATTTTAAAAACGTTTTCTATAAGCCACGATAGTGTGGACGTTTATAAAATTCATTTTCAAACAGTTTATTAAACCTTTAATTTGCTTCCAGTTGAGTTTCCTTACAACAAGTAAATTAATAGCCGGATACCAACACGGTCATGTAATCTTCTAATTAATAAGCCACGATCGTGTGAACGTTTATTAATAAATTACATCTAAGTGTGAACACCATCTTCTTCAACCTAAGTACACAAGTTCGAATTTAACTGCTCCAGATGGAAGAGTCAGTTAGTTCTAACAGTCTTCTACATCTTTCTTTTTAAAGAGGTTCAATATCTAGAGAATTCTATGATATGACACATCCGATATGGAGGAAGACCTATTGTCAACGCATATGCCCATCATTTCTCACTTAAACCAGATTAATGGAGACCGTATGAGATTTCTACATACTTTGATATGAATCTCTCCCACTTAGTTATTTATGATTGAGGTTTCATTTTATCCCATTATAACATAAGCAAACATCACATAAAATGATAAACACCATTGCATGCTTCAACAACACAATAAGAAATAATAATAAAACCGCCTATCATGTCTTATATCTCATGTTGCTCAATGAGATAAAATTTGAAAGTCAGCTCCAACTCTTGGACAGTGTGGTCGTCCACCTCACTGCGCCTCGCTGAAAACCCTAGCTCCAATTAGGGTTTCAGGACGTAAATCAGTGATATTTCCTTTCTTGAGTTGCACTACTTTCCATCTTTGAGTTGATCTTCAAACTTTATTCAATATAGAATATCTATTCCAAAAAGGAATAATCTAATATATCTAGAAGAAAATTACAACTCAATAACTTGGTCTAATAATTTTATTTCTATTACATTGAAACAACATAAAATAAAATCTAGAATAAATCCAAGGATTTTTTCATGGATTAAAATCACGTAGCCAAATCGGCATACGACCCATTATACATTCAACATAAAATTAAAACATACATCACATAGTTAAAGGAGCCATGATAGTTGGTAAACCTGCAAACATGTTAGTCTACAAAGCCAACAATCATAATTACATGATTAGCATAAAATACCATATGATTACCATACATGATATTAATTTTTGAAAATTGCAACTAATAAATTAATAATTTCAAAAATTATCACAAGATATAATTTGGAAATTAAAATAATTATTCACCAAATTAAATCTTGATATACTCAAAAATTCCATAAGAATAAATCTGGAAATTTGTTAAAATTATCCACCAAATTTATTGCTTAATTTTTGGATAAACCCTAATTAATTAATATTTGGAAATCTTGATATATATTAAAAATCTATCCCAAATATTTGGATAGGGTTCGAAAATTTCAAAGATAAAATTTGGAGATTTGATCCACTTCAAATTCTATCCAAATTCAAATCTTATTTTCAACCCTATCTAGATTAGAATTAAGTAATTTATGATATACACCAAAAATTACTTTTCCCAATTCTTATCTTCTTAGATTTCGAAAATTACAAGAATAAAATGTGGAAATTTGATCCACTTCAAATTCTATTTTCAAATCTATCTAGATTAGAATTAATTAATTTATGATATACACCAAAAAATTACCTTTTCAATTCTTATCTACATTAATTTCGAAAATATCAAGATGATAAATATGGAAATTTGATCCACTTCAAATTCTTCCAAATTTAAAATCTATTTTCAAATCTTTTTGGATTAGAATTAGATAACCATTGATATATATAAAAAATTACCTTATTCAATTCAAATCTTTATAGATTTCGAAAATTAGAAGAAGAATAAATTTGGAAATTTGATCCACTTCAAATTCTATCCAAATCTAATATTCTATTTTCAAATTTATCTAGATTAGAATTAAGTAACTTTAAGATAAACATCAAAAATATCAAATCTAATTCCAACACTCAAAATTTTCGAAACACACATTAGATAAATCTGGAAATTTGATTTTCATCAAAATCAAAATTACATCCGAATTTGAATCTACAAATTTTCAAAACTTACACTAATTAAATCTGGAAATTTTGATAACATTAAAAACCATTCCAAATCTAATTAAGCAAGGATCAAAATTACAGTGTTCTCCAAAACTAGAATTTTCGAATTTTATCAAATATTCATCCAAGTTTAAAACACATAAAAATCAAAATACTTACATATTTAAATCTGAAAATTTATGCACCATAAATACATCATCAAATTTAAACATATATTTTGAATTTATCCTAGGATTAAATCTAGAACAATGCCAATTGTTGGGGTTTTTTCGAATTATACCACCACAAGATCTATTTGGTTGTTCTTTAATCCGAATATCATGTATTCATATTTTATGCAACATAAATATTTGAATTAACCAAGTTCTATTAAACATGCAAATCCGGGTTTCGGTTCTACTAAAAATGGAAACATAGAATACCGAAAAATGACTTACAATTGAACGTCGGGTTGTGGACAACATTAAAGGTCTAATCTTGCAGTTGAGTTTACAATGATCGGCACCCCCAGTACAGTAATTGTGATACCCCGATCCTTTTGCTAAATTATAAATTATAATTTTAGTAACTGATTTCGAATTAATATTGTTGAACATTAATCATGTGAGTATGTTGTATTTTATGCCGTTTTTCATTGCAGGTTGTTCAACTCGAACCGATACGTCTTAGCACGCAGTGGTATTATACTAAGTGTATAATACAGTTTAAATTTTAAGTATTAAATTATCGAGTTATGAGTTAAAGAATGAATATTATTGCGTTTGAATTTTGTTTGCCAAAGCTTGATCACCCCAATGCTGACCCGACGGGGGCTAGGGGGCAGCACCCCTGCTTTTTCGGTATGTATGAAAAGTGCATTGAAAATTTAAAGTGAAATCGAGTTGAAAATGTTCGGGAGTCGAGGTTAGTTCGGGGGTGAAAGTGAGCAACTGCGCAGCCGCGGGGTGATGCGCGCTCGCGGGCGAAGCGCGCGCCGGAGCAGGGATGCGCGGGCGCGGGGCGCAGTTGGCCGAGAGCGCATGTGCGCGGCCACGGGGCAGCACGCATGCGCGGGTAAGGCGCGCGCCAGCGCAGGTATGCGCGGGCGCGGGGTGCGTTTGACCGAGGAACCTGGTGCGCGGCCGCGGGTGGCGCGCGGTCACGCAGGGCTGGGAAAATTTCTTCCGGATTGCTTTTAAACCCAACACTTAGCCATTTCTTTCATTTCCACTCTTCTTTGGTGATTTTTCTTCTCCTCATTTCTCTCTCAAAATTCTTCATCTTTTGGAGTGAATTCCACCATCAACATCCATCAACTAAGGTAAACCTTTTTCCTTCTTGGGGATTAAAACCCATTTCTAGTTGTTTTGGAAACTAGGGTTTGATATCCAAACTAGGGTTTTTCGACTTATGATGATCTTCTTGTTTTGTTATCTCAAACATGTGGTTTATTTACTCCATTGAAGCTATATGTGTTGTTAAAGTTGAAATCTCCATGTTCATTATTGCTAAAGATTGGATTTTTTGCCCTAATTTCCCTTGTTATGTTGGTAATTGTTTGAAGGTGTTGCGAGGGGTGTTTGGGGTTGATTTTCATGTATGTTAGAGCCCTAGGATGAAGGTGTTTGTATGTAAAATATGGGATTTAAAGGCTTTAAATTGAGTCTTGACCATGTGGTTTAAATGTGTGCACATAATGTGCTCGATTAAATGCTTCAAAGAGTTTTAATGTGTATTTTGAGTTCAAAATCATATTATGAGTTAGTATATCCATGATTGTGTATATGGATATGTTTGAAGACCTTAAAGAAAAGTATAGCATGATTTTGGTCAAAGTTATGATTTAAATTTTATAACTCGACGTCTAAAATGAAAAGAGAATTGAAAGGTGTTAGGTGACGTGTTGGCGCTCGAGGTGGACAACTCGTGCACGGCTAAGGAGTATTTCAAAGGTTGAGAAATTGTGAAAGCGTCTCTTAAGGTGGGGTAACTCTAAACTGTGAACACGTGTAAGGTTATAGTTAGTGTTGTGCTTTGATTGTATATGTATGAAGGGTCTTCGGACCAGTGAATGAAAGAGATCCTTCGGGGTCGACAAAGAGACCCTTTGGGGCAGAGATCCTTTGGGATCGAATATAGACCTGTTAATGTCCTCCCTGGGGGTAGTATGTCTGCGGGCATCCCTATAGGGCCAAAGATGTTCATTAACGGGGGCATCATGATGTTTAGACCCTATGGGGTTGAGACTAGTCTCCACAAAGTAAAAAAAAGTCCATATGTTATATTTTCACTTGTGCAATTAGCTATAATTGTTTACAGTGTTCCCCACTGAGTATGTTGTTAAATACTCACCCCATTCATTCAATGAATTTCAGGTTGAGGAGTCAAGGTCGGGGTAGGAGCGTTGTGAACACAAGAGAACCCCACAAGCTTGTGTTTATCTTTTGCATGCTCTTCTTTGGAAAATACTTGCATTATTATCATTATTACATTGCTCACTCTTTTTGCTTATGATCAATGATTATTGGGGATGGGAATAGCCCGATCTTTTGTAGGTTATGATGTGTATAACTTGATATTATGCCAAACAATGGAAAGACGTGTCGTTCGACCTTAGAGCCTATTATGTATGAAGTATGTTGTTTAACCTTTATACGTATGTTAAAATTTAGGATGGTAGACGGACGGGTTGAGTAAGACCTATGAGCCCGATAGGTTAGATGATTACATGGTTGATGTGGATAGGTTTATGCAATGTTTTCGTTTGATAACATCTTGTGTGGCAAAATAGACATGATAGATTGCATGCTTTAATTGTGAAAATTCATACTGATAATTATGATGCCTTACCTTATTATGCCATTATCATGCTTTTGACCTTAGCTTCCGCTCATATTGAATATAAGCACACAAAATATGTAAATAAATTATATGTTAAGTGACGTAGCCAAACGGAGTAGTTTGGGGCGTTACAGTAATTCAACTCCTTGATCTTCTAATGTGTTCCCGGACTATATCTAGATTCAGGGTGGACAGAAATCTACAAGATAACTGAGGAGCTGAATTGTTGTGTTTATATTTTCGATCCCCACCTCCTTATTTATAGGGAGGTGGCCGAAAATATAGGGTTCCAAACCTACTGGGTTTGGGCCTCAATCTCTTTTTCCATCTCCAGTCCATTAAAGTCATATTGGGCTACAACAGGGATCTAGAAGAATATTAAATTGGTCCACTAATTTATTTAATTCTCAATATCTAATAAACTTAGGACATTATTAAATAAATTAAATATTACTTTTATTCCACTAATGAAGTAATACTGACCTACCAATTTAATACATATTTGTGAATATGCTTTCTCCTTTAGTTCAGTCATTCCCCGTGTTTAAGATCTAATGTTCATTAATTAATTATGTAAGCATCTGACAGCTATAATTAATTAATATCTAAAACCTTGAGTAGTACCACACAAGCTTTACTCATGTACGGAATAAATTCCACCTGCAAGGTTTCAACATGAACTTGTGTTTCCTCAAGAGAACATCATCAACCTGGCGTACCAGGACATGGTGCCTATATATATTGCACGACACATCATGTATGTAAATGCTATTACCCAAGATATCGAGTTTATTGATTCTATAAGAGAATCTTACCTATGGATAAATCAAAGCAATAAACAAAGCATACATATGTTCGCCAATAAATATAAGTTAAGAACCCGAACTCTGTGGATCTTTATTCTCTAACTTATAGTGTCAGAGTAGAGAACAATATCCTATCGTGATCCTCCTCAATACACTAACACGTGTGTTGAGTGTTGTATGACATTGACGTTCAATGTTGCACTCAATGTCATACAGAATCTCTGCGACATCGTCTGTGACATAGTCGTAACTAATCTCATCCTTTCCTAGTTTTATTTATTATTTTAATAAATAAAATAACTTTATATATCTTAAAATATATGTGTATATCCACGAAATTAATATTTCAAATAATTGTATATATATATATATATTAGATATATTATTTAAAATAAAGTTTGACAAAGTCAAAACTCTATCTCCTATTTTTTAGGTCTAGCGGTTTCTCTATTTAATTCTTTTTCTTTTTCAGAAAATTATATTTTCTGGATATTTAAAAAAAGAGCATGAACGTGGGGAAGCTATCAACCACGCCTTGGAGGCGGTTTCTTCCATCTACGGTGAAGTCATGGAGTGAAGCGGTTATCGTCAACCCATGTTGAAGAAAGAGAAATCGTGGACCATGTTGGATTTAAGTGAAGAAGCATATAAGAGATGTGTTCGACACTTGAAGACTTATTCAAGCCTAATCCGTTTCCCGCTGTGTGAAGATTGAAGAAAGCTTGAGTCACAAATTTAGTTTAGGTTTCGTTCTTCATTCCTTCTTCTATCTTAATGTTTATTATTGTTTAATCCTTTCACGGAATAGATTGTACAAGTTAGGATAGATAGCAAGGTTGTGAAACCTTTACTAGTTTGTATACAAATTGACGGGATGTCAATTTGTTTGTTTTAGTGGTTATACAAGTCGACGGGATGTCAACTTGTATGATCTAGTTTGCATATGAATTGACGGGATGTCAATCTGTATGTTGTAGTTTGCATATGAACTGACGGGATGTCAATTTGTATGTTGTTGTATATGAATTGACGGGATGTCAATTTATATGTTTTAGTTCTTTTTAGTGATAGTCTAGATTAGAACTTGTAATGTTGTTGTAATGTTAAGAGCCTTCGTATCTAACATTAACAGTTTGAAAATTTTGTACTCTTAATAGTATAATTTCGCCCTGTGGCAATCATACACATGTTGTGTATGATTTAAAAATTATATCGTGTTTTCTTATGCATTTTATTTCTAGCATATTTGTGTTAAGATAAGTTGTGTTAACTGTCTTTAACATTGAGTTTGAGATTACGAATCTGTGTCTAATTTCAGTGTTTGTGACAACAAATTCCAACAAGTGGCATCAAGAGCCAGTACTTAACACACTAAGTATTCGATCCTTGGTTTGTTGACTCACTGAAAGATGGATATTCAGATCAATCAGTGCCGTCCTCCGGCATTGGATAGTAATGGCAAGAATTATGCTATGTGGAAATCGCGCATAAAGATGTATATCAAGTCCATCGATGAGAGGGCTTGGTTGGCTATAATTGAAGAATGGTCTCCACCGAGGATGGAAGGACCAAATGGAGTGTACATTCTTACTCCGGAGACTCAATGGACTAATGATGATCGAATCATTTCCAACTTCAATTCGAGGGCACTCAATGCTATTTTTGTTTCGGTTGATGTTCCGTGCTTCAAAATGGTGTGTAATTGCACCACGGCATATCAAGCATGGAGCATACTGCAGGAACATTGTGAAGGATCGATCAGTGTACGACAAATAAAGCTTAGGCTACTCACTTCTAAATTCAAAACTCTGCGAATGTTAGAAGATGAGACTATTTCAATGTACACTGAACGATTGTGTGAAGTGTCAAATGAATCTACAGCTCTCGGATGTCCGATCTCGAACGAAAACATGGTTAGCAAACTTTTTCGCACACTTCTGGAGAGATTCAACATGAAAATCTCAGCGATTGAAGAAGCTCACAATGTATCAAACATGAGTTTGAGTGAAGCAGTGAGCATTCTACTCACGTTTGAGATGAATCTTGAAAATCAGAAATCAAACACCTCCTCCAAAGGAATTGCACTTCAATCAGTAACATCAAGTTCAAATGTTGAACTTGATGTCGAGAACATTCAGGAGATTACTGAAGATGAACCCCTGAGTGTTGCGCTACTTACCAAGAAGTTCAATACCTTTGTTCGGTCAATGAAGAAAGGTTCCCCAAACTTCAAACTACGGAAATTGTTTGATTCTCCCTCGTCGACATCATCTGGATCGACAAAATCTTCAAAGTCTCCAGATGTTGCAGTAAGGGACATTAACTCAGTTCAATGTAGGGGATGTTTTGGTTTTGGACACTATGCCAATGAATGTCCTACTGTCCAAAGGAAGTAGAGGAGAAATTACAGTGCTGCCATGTTAAGCAACGAATTCGGTGATGAAGAAGCTGAAAAACAAACTGTATTATTTGAAAAAGTCAATGATGACTTAGATGAAATGATTGGCACTTTAACTGACATGGAGAGTGTTGATTATAACTATGCTGCTAGTCTTGATCATGTGACTCCAGATGTTCCAAGCAATGTTATGGAGAATGTTACACAAGAAGTCTATAACATTCCTCCAAATACCACTAACTGGTATGAAATGACATTGCTGGATGAATTTTGCAACACTGCTGAAGTGTCTCAGGTGGAAGAAGATAAGTCCGAACTTAGCCACCAAGTAGCTCTACAACAATTGCACTAGGTTGTAGATGAAGTTTGTGTCTAATGGACCGAACAATCAAAAGAATTTGGGATTCTTGTGGAAGAAAACCAAACTCTAAAGCAACGAGTACTGGAACTTGAGATTCGACTCCGTAAAAGTGATCTTAAGCTGAACAAGTTGAAAAAGGAAGTAGAAGATGCTTCGAAAACCTTTCGACAACTCAATCAAGGAACATCTACTCTGAACGAAGTTCTGACACTGGGACAGAACACAAAAACAGGTTTGGGATATACATCGAGTTCAACAATGTCTATCTCAAATCCTATCAAGTTTGTCAAAGGAGAAAGCTCCAATGATGTTCCAGTCAATGTTGACGGAAATGTCAAATTGAATGTCAGTGACAAGTCCAAGGAGAAGAAATTTGTCAAATTGAAACGTTCAAAGAAGGCAAAGATCTCGTGTAATGTTGTCTACAAATCTTTGAAAGCCAACATGACTGGTACGTGGTACTTTGACAGCGGGTGCTCTAGGCATATGACAGGAAACTCTAAGTTTCTCAATGACTATACCACGACAAGCAAAGGAAAAGTTAGTTATGGTCGAGGAGCACAAGGTAACATAGTAGGAAAAGGAACCTTGAATGTCAAGAACTTTCCCAAGTTACACAATGTGTTTCATGTCGAAGGTTTAACAGCAAATCTGATTAGCATAAGTCAACTATATGATGACGGCATGCATGTCAGATTCAATAAGAACACCTGTGAGGTTTTTGATAGCGAGAATAAATGAATTATGTTTGGAAGTCGGGCATTGGATAATTGCTATCATGCTGACAAGAACGAAAAATGCAATATTTCAGTCAATGTTGACACTCAACTCGTACATCAAAAACTGGGTCATCTCAGCTTTCGAAGTTTGAAGAAACTAATTGAAGCTGATGCTGTTCGGGGTATTCCACCTGTGAAGATCAATCTCGATGTTGTTTGTAGTGCATGTCAAAAAGGCAAACAAGTAAGAGCTTCACACAAAAGTTCCTCAGCTTGTCAAACCACGAAGTGCTTCAATCTGATTCACATGGACATCATGGGACCCGTTGACACCAAAAGCATGAGTGGAAAAAGATTCATTCTCGTGATAGTTGATGATTTTTCGAGATTCACATGGGTTGAATTTCTTCAAGAAAAATTTGAAGCTTTTAGGATATTCAAGAAATTTTACAGGTTGGTGTCAAGACAACATGAGTCCAACATCAAATGCATACGAACAGATCATGGGCTCGAATTTGAAAACTCAATGTTTGAAGAGTTTTGTGAAAAATGAGGCATCATTCATGAGTTTTCTGCTCCGAACACACCTCAACAAAATGGGGTGGTTGAGAGAAAAAATCGAACTCTCTAGGAGATGTCAAGAGCAATGTTACAAGCTCAACGGTTGTCCAAGAAGCTATGGGCTGAAGCAGTTAACACTGCTTGTCACATCGGGAATAGAGTGATTCTTCGCCCAGGCAAAACTGTGACACCGTATGAACTCCTGAAGGGAAAGAAGCCCAATTTGAATTACTTTTATATGTTTGGATGTGTATGTTACATCCTGAGTGACAGGGATCATCTGGGAAAATTTGATTCCAAAAGTGACAAAGGGATTTCCTTGGGTTACACATCTGACAGTCGTGTCTACCGTGTGCTTAATCTCCGGACAAAAACAGTCCAAGAATCAATTAACATTGTTTTTGATGACCACACAGGTATTGCTTCAAAATCTGAAGAGGATGATGTAATTGATCTCATTAACACTGATGAAATGTCAAGTGATCAGGCTGAAAGTGATTGTCAGAACAAGACATCCATTGAGAATGTCAAAGTCAATGTTCCACAGAATAATGAAGCTTCAGTCAAAACATCAACACCAACATTCACTTGAGACAGTGAAGATGATCAGGTTGTGACTGCCGAAGATGAACCAAGAAGGGATCCTCCAAGTCGAATTCGGAAGAATAATCCAGATTCACAAATCATTGGTGAGCAATCCGAAGGAGTTCAAACTAGAAGCAAGAACTCAGAGGAATACAAAGAAATGCTAAAACTGGTATGTATGTCTTCTTTAAATGTTTGTATCTCAAACACTTGCTTTATGTCCAACATTGAACCGAAAAACATTAAGGATGCACTTAATGATGATTTTTGGATCAATGCTATGCATGAGGAACTAAACCAGTTCGTAAGGAACAATGTATGGGAATTAGTCCCACGCCCCAAAGATAAAAATGTGATTGGGACAAAATGGATTTTCAAAAATAAAACAGATGAGTCTGGCAATGTTGTCAGAAATAAAGCTCGTCTAGTTGCTAAAGGCTATACCCAAGATGAAGGGGTAGACTTTGACGAAACATTTGCTCCTGTTGCAAGGATTGAATCCATTCGTCTTTTATGTGCAATTGCATGTTATGTGGAGTTTACTTTACATCAAATGGATGTTAAAATTACTTTCTTGAATGGTTTTCTCAATAAAGAAGCATATGTCGAACAACCTAAGGGGTTCGAATGTCATGAGAATCCATTGCACGTGTTTAAGCTCAAAAAGGCTTTGTATGGTCTTAAACAAGCCCCTAGAGCATGGTATGCTAGACTGACCGAATTCTTACTCCAATTTGGTTTTGAAAGAGGTCAAGTCGATAAAACATTGTTTATTAAAAAGAATAAAAAACATATTACTGTTGCTCAAATCTATGTTAATGACATTGTTTTTGGTTCAACGTGTATTAATCTGCTCAAAGATTTTGTAGACTTAATGTGCAACACATTTGAAATGAGCATGGTTGGAGAGCTTAACTATTTCCTTGGTCTACAAATCAAGCAAGATAAAGATGGAATCTTCATCTCTCAAAGCAAATATGCTAGAGGATTGGTCAACCGTTTTGGATTAGAGAATGCTAAACCAATGAAGACACCCATGGGATCTTCTGAAAAGTTGAGCAGAGATGATGTTGGTAGCAATGTTGATTCTACCATGTATAGAGGAATGATAGGCAGCTTATTGTATTTAACAGCTAGTCGTCATGACATTATGTTTAGTGTTGGTGTTTGTGCGAGATATCAATCTCAGCCTAAACAATCTCACCTTAAAGCTGTTAAACGTATCATTCGCTATGTTTCAGGCACAATTGGGTTTGGTGTTAAATATTGCAAGAGTTCTAACATTCATCTTGTAGGTTATAGTGATTCCGATTGGGCAGGTGATGTCGATGACAGAAAAAGCACTAGCGGAGGGTGTTTTTATTTTGGCAACAATCTGATTTCATGGTCAAGTAAGAAACAAAATTGTATCTCACTATCCATGGCCGAATCAGAGTATGTTGCTGCCGCTAGTTGTTGCTCTCAAATGTTGTGGTAAAATCAAATGGTATTAGATTATGGTCTGGATAGTCCTTCTTTGACATTGTTATGTGACAATGTCAGTGCAATTTAAATTTCGAAGAACCCAGTCCAACATTCTCGTACCAAACACATTGACATCAGACATCAATTTATCGGTGAGCTTGTGGAACGAGAGATCATTAAATTGGAATACATTCCTATAGATAATCAAATTGCGGATATATTTACTAAACCTTTGGATTTTGAGAGATTTTCTTCTCTAAGGAAATCTCTTGGAATGTGTGTCTGTTAGGCAATGCTGACATCCTGATCTTAAAGTCAATGTTATGATCTTTGACATCAGGTTCTGTAATTCTGAAATTATTAATAAAAAATATGGTACGATGATATGATTTTTTTTATAAATCAATTCATAAGAATTTATTCAATCATGACTCGTCTCCATTAGTTTTATTCATTTTCAGAATTTATTTTTATTATTTTTTATTTATTATTTAGTGTTTAAATAATAAATAATTGAATTTTTGTTGATAAACAGATATACTTATCTGCATATCTTTTGACATGATAAGAGAGAGAGAATGAGAGATATCACTTTCATTATTTTAATATAATAAAGTGGTTTGTCCTTATCTCTTTTTTTATTCATAACCCTCCCCCTCTCTCTCTCCATATCTGATTCGCTTTTTCTCTCTCCAAACGATTCCTCTTCTCCTTCTCCTCCAAACGATTTTCTCTTCTATTTTTTCAACCATGGCGGACCAAAACCCTAATCATCTACAAGCCATGATGATGATGTTACAGCAAATGATGGAGCTTACAAAAGGATCTCCATCGTCGGCCTCAACTCCGGCTGCCGCAGTACAACCCCCACTCTTTGCAACATCAACTCAGACCCCTGACGTTGCACGACCAACTGCTCAAGCTGAACCAACTCCAGCGACTGTCACTGAGCCTTCAACATGAAAGTCAATGCCAGATAAAGTTGACTTTCATCCTGATCTTATTATTCCTCCTGGAACCGAGATCCTTAACCCTAAGCCAATTAGGATGAATGTACTTGGAGATTCCACAAATCCAATCGACCATGAAGCCACTTCTCACCTGCAATCTTTGTCAAAAATGGCGAAGACTTCTCCACCAACAAGGAAATCGAAGCGACTTCATAGTGATGACACTGACAAACCTGAGGTCGTCTTCTCTAAGAAGGTGAAGAAGGAAGGGTTAGAGGCTACCTCCAAGTCGCTGAAAGATGAGTCTGACTCCACTAGTGAACAAGTTCCTACTTCTCCTACTGCTGATGTTACACGGAATGTCAGTCCTTCTGCTGAGCCTATGGACGAGGATTCCGGCACAGATGAGGACTCTCCGCTTGATGTCACACAAGCCTTCAGTAAGACTTTCTATTCTGAAGAGGCTAAGAAATCCCATGCTCTTTATGTTAAGAGAACTCTTAAGGTTGAGAAAATGATTGATGTTCTTAGCTTTAAAAAATATGGGATGGATGTGTTTCTTAAGGAGAGAAGTTTATGGAAATCTGTTACGTCGCTAGTATCATATGATCCTGATGTCATACATGAATTTTATGCTAACATCATTTCTGATATGGGAGATCCCTCTAAACTGTGTTTTGGAACTGTGTTTGTTAGGGATAAAATCTATAAGTTTTCCCCTAATCTTATTAACACGTTTCTTGAGTTGGCAAATGAGGATACAATCATGTCTTTGGATTTGATTGCTGATGTGGTGAATGTTATTACTGGAGGTCTGGTGTCAAAATGGCTCAACAAAGTGCCTGCTTCCAAGTTAACATTCTTTTACTCAGTGTTATATAAGCTTGCAGTGTGCAATTGGCTGCCCACATCGAATGCCTCTGTCATCACAGTTGATCAGGCCATTCTCCTGTACAAGATAGGAACTAAGCTTCCTTTCAACCTTGGTGCATACATTTTTGATGCAACGTTGAAGGCTTCCTCTAAGTCAAGTTCCTCGAACTTTCTTCCTTTCCCATGTTTAATCTATGGGATCCTTAAGAGCCAAGGGTTAAAGAAACGCTAGAAGAGTGTGTTGTCTGAGCAAACCACCTTCTCCATAATGAAGCCCAAGGGGAATGATGACAGGATCATTGATCTTCCCTATCCTCATGATGCTGCAAATCCAGTGCCTCCTTCTGCCGAAGAGATCCCTGCTCCTTCTCAATCTGATGTCTATCCTGATGTTGCCTCCACGCCTTCCATTCCCATTGTCATGATGCCGCTGGAGTCTCTTCAACATCAAATTGCTCTGCTTGATCATGTGATTGGTCAACTCACCAAGGCTCGAGATTCTTTTCTGACTCTCCTTTCTACACAAAAAGGGGGAGTGGATGATGATGCTGATGGTGATGATGCAGATGCTGAAGACATGGATTCTGGACCGAGTTGTATGTTTTGTGCAGAAAGGCTGAGATTAAGGGGGAGATTGTTGAGTGTTGTATGACATTGACGTTCAATGTTGCACTCGATGTCAGACAGACTCCCTGCGACATCGTCTGTGACATAGTCGTAACAAATCTCATCCTTTCCTAGTTTTATTTATTATTTTAATAAATAAAATAACTTTATATATCTTAAAATATATGCGTATATCCATAAAATTAATATTTCAAATAATTGGATATATACATATTAGATATATTATTTGAAATAGAGTTTGACAAAGTCAAAACTCTATCTCCTATTTTTTAGGTCTAGCGGTTTCTCTATTCAATTCTTTTTCTTTTTCAGAAAATTATATTTGCTGGATATTTAGAAAAAGAGCATGAACGTGGGGAAGCTATCAACCATGCCCTGGAGGCGGTTTCTTCTGTGTACGGTGAAGTCATGTAGTGAAGCGGTTATCGTCAACCCATGTTCAAGAAAGAGAAATTGTGGACCATGTTGGATTCAAGTGAAGAAGCATATAAGGGATGTGTTCGACACTTGAAGACTTATTCAAGCCCAATCTGTTTTCCGCTATGTGAAGATTGAAGAAATCTTAAGTAACAAACTTAGTTTAGGTTTCGTTCTTCGTTCCTTCTTCTATCTTAATGTTTATTGTTGTTCAATCCTCTCACGGAATAGATTGTACAAGTTACGATAGATAGTAAGGTTGTGAAACCTTTACTAGTTTGTATACAAATTGACGGGATGTCAATTTGTTTGTTTTAGTGGTTATACAAGTCGATGGGATGTCAACTTGTATGATCTAGTTTGCATATGAATTGACGGGATGTTAATCTATATGTTGTAGTTTGCATATGAACTGATGGGATGTCAATTTGTATGTTGTTGTATATGAATTGACAGGATGTCAATTTATATGTTTTAGTTCTTTTTAGTGATAGTCTAGATTAGAACTTGTAATGTTGCTGTAATGTTTAGAGCCTTCGCGTCTAACATTAACAGCTTGAAAATTTTGAACTCTTAATAGTATAATTTCGCCCTATGGCAATCATATACATGTTGTGTATGATTTAAAAGTTATATCGTGTTTTCTTGTACATTTTATTTCCAGCATATTTGTGTTAAGATAAGTTGTGTTAACTGTCTTTAACATTGAGTTTGACATTACGAATCTGTGTCTATTTTCAGTGTTTGTGACAACAAATTCCAACAACGTGTATTAGAATAATCAATTAGTCAAGACAAACTAATTATCAAATTATTCTACGGTGTACTGACGGTGTATTTATGACCATCTAAGCCGTAAGTCTTTTAACTCTATACAAGGGTTTGATGATATGATCTTGCTGTGTGTCTACCCACACCATATCATCTACAGTGTAAGTATATTGAATGTGCATAAACAATTATAATAATTTAAATGCAAACAGTGACTGCAAAAAGATTCAATCTATATCATCACATTGTCAGAAAAGTATACAAAGACATGTCTTCCAATATACAAAACTAAAAGCTCAGGTTCACTCGTTCTATGGAAAGAAGGAATATTGAACTCCCAATTCTCCCACCGACCAGCTCTGGAACCAATCCCACCACTGTATCCACCATACAATTTTTTTTCGAACTCTTTTCTTTCGCCCCCTTTTTTTTTGGGAACTTTCTCTTTTTTCTGCACTTTTCTCTCAAACACAAGTAATAAAAAATATAATAATACTAAAAGAAATATTAAATACAAAATAGAAAGTTTTTCATCCCCTTTTGAAACCACTTGATGCGATCATCGCCGGCAGGTTGGTGATGACGAGAATCTACCCTAGGAATATCAGGTTACAATATGATAAATGATGTAATTCCTCGACCCAAATCTTACAACGCAGACGAGCTGTAGATATATGAAATCTACATCCCTACTATGAGCGGAAACAAGAACCTCAGAACATAAGTGATAATGCCACAGACAAGGGTGATAAATGTGCTTGATAAGTCTTGGTTTGAACTCACGACACTTCTTGTGAAATTATGATAAAATATCTAGAGAGAAAACTCACAATATATATTGGTAAAAGGTTTAATTTTCATTCACAATGCCCCCCTTTATATAAGGATGCTAGAGAATAAGTTTCCTCAATAAAATTCTAGAAAACAAGGAAATAAATGTGCTAAGAAAATAAATCTGCCAAAAATAAAGAAACCCTAATTCTAAACCTAAGTAAAACCGAAAAATACTAAATAAATAATAAAATAAACTATCCTAATTAAAATAGGATCTCTAAATAATATCAAAATCAGAATCATCCGACTAGGCTTTCGGTGGCAGCGGGTCCAACTCTTGCAATGGGCCCCTAGACAGCTTTGAATCATATCAACGCCACTTGAGATCATATCAATGGGAATCTACCCTAGGAGTATCAGGTTACAATAGGATAAGTATGATGGAATTCCTCGACCCGAATCTCACAACACTGACGAATTGTAGTTATATGAAATCCACAATCCTACTTTGATTAGAAACAAGAACCTTGGAACAAAGATAAAGACGCCACAAACGAGAATGGATAATCCGTTTGATAAGTCAGATTTAAATCTCGCGAGGGTTTCTCGTCTAACTCAGATAAATCTCAAAGAGATATAAAACACAAGAATTTTATTGATAAAAGGTCTATTATTTTTCGTTCACATAGCCCCTTATATAGGGATGGTAGAGAATAAACTTCCGAAACAGAAAACTAGAACAAAAAGGAAATAAATCTGCAAATTAAATAAATTAAGAACCCTAAAATTAATTCCTATCTAATTCGAAATTAACTAGAAAATAAATAAAACTCCTAACTAGTATAGGATCTCTAAAGATCAAGTTGCTCAATGTTGGAAATTATCCAATTGGAGAATCAATTCCAATAACTCTCGCCCACTTTGTGAATTGAATTGCTAATTCAATTGGACTCCAATTAATTGTCATAGCTTGGGCCTCAATGGCATGAATTCCCCCACCTATTATCACATCATTCCCCTCATCTTCAAAGGGGTTTGTCCTCAAATTCGAACCTCCTGGATCAAAGACTAGCACGAATCGCCCGCCAAAGAACATTTGAACAAATTGCATAAAGCACATCTTCAATATCATCAAAGCTACATTAAGCAACAACAACTTCAAAACTAAGCATGTTTCTGTATGTGGATCAATAACAAATCCTTTAGTTATCTTTGTAAATCTGCAAATCAAACACATCAAAAGAAAATTACTGACATCCGATGTCAGATTTTGGTAAATCCACCATGTGTGTTTTCACGAGTTGTTTTTGATCTACAACCACTTCCCAACTGATTTCATTCTCCTTTTCCAAACATGGTTGTAAGTTTATCATCTTTTCTTCCTTTTCCTCTTCTAACTACCCTCCATCATCTTGCCCAATTTCCACTTCATCCTTATTTGATGGTAAGTTCAAGGAATGAAGTTTTGATTCATCAACAACCACAAGAACTGAGACATCAACTTCTCTTGAATCTTTATCAGCAATGGGAATAGGCACCTCTGGAATAGATTCTAACTCAAAAACATCCTCATTTCCGCCATCATCTTCGCATGTGGGAACAAATGGCAATTCTGGACTAGAATCTTATACTGTGATCTCCACCTCTCCATTATCATGGACAATTGAGTTATCTGCCTCTGAACTAGATTTTGCAGCACCTTGTTAGTCCACTTCTTTCGTACTTAGAAACAAGGTTAAAAGTTTTCCCATTGTACTCCAATCCAACTTCCATGGATAGGACTCTGACTGGACTTTTGTGTTCCTCCTTTAAAGAAATTTTTCAACCTTGATTGCCATTTGCACCATATCCTCCAACTTCTCATAGCGCTACAATGTCATTCTTTCTCGGATCTCCAAGCGTAAGTCTGCTAAAAACGTAGCCATGGTAGCCTGATGACTTTCTCTAATACCTAGTATGTACATGGTTGATTACATATCCTCAAAGTAGTCATCAACACAATTCGACCATTGCTTCAGATTTTGTAGCTTCCTCTCTCTTCATATTTTTCTCTTCAGCTTTCTTCTTCTTTTTTTATCAGCTTCTCTTCCTTTTTTTGTTGATTTCAATTTTTTCATTTATTTTTTGGATTTTTTTCTTTTTTTTTTTAACTGGCGAAAACTAATTGAACAAAATTAAAATAGATAGATTGGAACCTCATACAAAGCCATAGCTTTGATACCACTTGATGCGATCCTCACCGGTAGATTGGTGACGATGAGAATCTACCCCAAGAGTATCAGGTTGCAATAGAATAAATAGGATGGAATTCCTTAATCTGAATCTCACAACACAGACGAATTGTAGATATATAAAATCCATAACCCTATTGTGATTGGAAATAAGAACCTAGGAACAAAGATGAAGATGATACAAACGGGAAATGATAATCCATTTGATAAGTCAGATTTGAATCTCGTGAGGGTTTGATGAAGACTCAAATTCGTGCCTTTTCTTTTATCTTTTTACACTTTTTATAAGTGTTTAGTATAGAGTCTAGTCTAGTTTTGGGGGTAAAGCTGATTGCAGGAGGCTGAGGGCACAAAACCACCACAAAAGGCACAAACAGATGCTATTTATGCTGAGGGCACAAAGGACTGATTTGCCTGCTGAGGACCCAGTCAAAGTTGTTGCGAGAATTGCACAACAGAATCGCGGGGCAGCTCCTATATGCACGTAGAGGTGATATGGCGGTCAGTTCCGAGTCTTGGGGAGGTCTAAGCACGTTGGGAAGGAAGTGGGGACATCATAATGCTGTTGGAGACGCTAGGGTTTATTGCTACCACTCCTCAAAATAAGGAAGATCATGGAGCATGAATAAGAGGTAGTGGAGGAGTGCAAGAACCCCTCCGTGGGTGAAATCTGGGCTGCTTGAAGCCTTAATTCATTGTCTATAAATACTTTTATCTGCTTTCATATTAGGATGTCACATTTTTCGCACCTCAAGATACAATTTACTGTTTTCGTACTTAGTTTATTTCCTGGATAATTCTGTCTGCCTGAAGCTGGCGGTTTGCCCACATAAAGGTAGTTCAGTTGTCTTGTTGGCAAAACTGGGGTTGGACCCAGAAGTTAATCAAGTTATTTTCTTTCCAAGTAAGATGTCTTTTATCATTTCTTTTACTTCCGTTTCTATGTTTAGTGGCTAAGTATCCACTGTTCAAGTCAAAGTAATGGTCTAAAGGTAGAATATGTGCATGAGGTAATCGGATTTTAAAGCGTTAAGGGTTCACAATCTTAACTTGTTTTTCAATTAGAGATAAAAGCGCGCATTTCCGTTTTTGACCTTTCTGCTAGTGTGGGCACAACGGGTACTAGTGGTAATTACATATGTTTTACCCGGGATTGCGCATACCTACCGAATGACTTGATGCTTTGACCTGAACACTTTTATTACTGATATTTTCTTTTGTGATTTCCTTTTCAGCATTTAGTTAGTTTAAGTTTATTAGCAAGGTTTTTAGAGTGACACTGAAGACCCAAACTAAAACTAAGAAAAGACAGAAGGTTATAAACACTCCTCGTGGGATCGACATCTGTCTTCACTAGCTATACTAGCCGTTGAGGACAGATTAAGAATTTGTGGACTATTTGCCCGCAAGTGTATTTTGCACACTAAAACGACGGTGTGCCAAAATTGGCACCGTTGCCGGGGAGTGTAAGCGCACTTTTTTGTCTAATTACTGTTTTACCTTAGTATATGCTTCGTTCTAACCGCGCAGGAGATTTACTCTACGATCCGGAGATAGAGAGGTCAGCGAGGGCAAGAAGGGCACAAGCTAGGGCATTTTTGAAAAGAGTGCAGGAGGATAATCAAACTGAAGGATCCAGTGATGATTTGACCTCAGGTGGAGAAAGTCAGGCAAGCAACGAACAGGCTGAGACAAGCAACGTCAATCCACTCTATTCCGAAGAAGAGATGGAGGATGATCATATATCAAACCACGAGGAAGAAGAACAACAAAGATCACCACCGCACATCCTTACTTTGAGGCAGCTGAGTTTCCCTCAAACCATGAACATGCGTCCCACGGGCATCATTTTGCCCACAACTACTGGTAACTGGGAGCTGAGGGCAAACTTCATCTCGATTTTACCCAAATTCCATGACCATCCAGGGGAAGATCCACAACGATATCTACAAGATTTTGAGATGGCATGTGAGACGCAACGTACACGAGCTAATGGGACAGGTGAATACATTCGCCTGGTTTCTTTTCCTTTCACCTTGCAGGACGGAGCTCGAGAATGGTTATACACTATTTCTGCCAGGAGTGTAACCAACTGGAGTCAACTCCAGCAAAAGTTTCTGGAGAAGTACTTCCCCACATCAAGAGTGCAGAGCAGGAGAAAGAAGATCTCAACCGCAAAAGCTGGTCCCTACGAGAGCTTTTACGACTACTGGGAGCGTTTCAAGCAATTGCTCTCGAAATGCCCACATCACCAGATTCCAGATCATGACCTAGTGAACTATTTTGTCTCGGGATTAAGAAGCGAGGACCAAGCCCTACTGAATGCAGCATGCGGAGGATCTATCCTGAACAAGAGGGCAGCTGAAGCTCTAATACTTATTGGAGAAATGGCTGAGGAGAACATAGACGATTCATATGAAAGAACAAGTGTTGCCGCTGCGGGCAAAACTATCTCTGTGCCTGGAAACTAATGACCGAATCGAACAACTCTGCAACAAGATGGAGAAGATGATCACCATGTTTTCCGCTAATACCTTGCGAATTTGTGGGGTATATGAATTGATGGGGCACCACTCTGACCAGTGTCCACAATTGAAGGAGAAGGAAGAAATGGTTAATGCTATGGATGAAGGGCACAGAGAGAGGCACAATCATTTTGCCCCCAACTACAGTCAGAGGCAGACAACACCATACTATCCTGTGCCCGCAGCAGGACCGTCTTTGTCAGACATGGTTCACAAGATTGTGAATGAAACGGTGGAGGTACAAAAGAAATCAGAAGCCTTCGAGCAGGAGACAAGGAATGGATTGAACTATTTGGGAGGACAAATATCCCAAATTAGTGATGCAATCGCAAGGATGGAGAAAGCTAAAGGAATTCTGCCCTCACAGACAGAACCACCAAAAACGGCTGGGGTAAATGCAATAACACTGAAGAGTGGAAGGCAACTGCCTGTACCATATCTAGAGACTGTAGAGGATGATGCCCACAAGGATGATGAGTCCATAAAGGAGGAAGCAGAGTTGCGGGCAAATGACGAACCAGAAGCAGTTGTGCCCAAACCCATCCTGAAGAGTAATATTCCAAAAGAGAATGAGGTGCCTTTCCCATTTCCAGGAAGAATGAAGCGGAACAAGAAATAAGCAGAGGATAGAGATCTAATGCACATCTTCAAGAAAGTGGAAATCAATGTTCCCCTATTGGACGCAATCAGGCAGGTGCCCCGATATGCCTGTTTCCTGAATACAAAGAAAGTGAGATTCACAGAGGAGGCACAAGTGGTTGTGAATGAAAATGTGTCAGCATTATTGCAGAAGAAGCTGCCTGAAAAGTGTGGAGACCCAGGGATGTTCTTTATTCCCTGTGAAATTGAAGGACTTCGAGTTGAGAGAGCTATGCTGGACTTAGGGACATCGATCAATGTTATGCCCCTAAGCATTTTTGAAGAGCTGACCTTAGGACCGCTCAAGGATACAAGGACCATTATTTAATTGGCTGACCGTTTCAATGTTTACCCCGAGGGAGTACTTGAAGATGTCCTAATCAAAGTGGAGAGTCTGATTTTCCCAGCAGACTTCTATGTGCTGGATATGGGCAAAATGAATCCAAAGGCTGCCTGTATACTTTTGGGCAGACCATTCATGAAGACATCATATACGAAGATTGATGTCGATAAGGGCACATTGACGTGCGAGTTCGATGGAGACAGAGTTACCTTCAACATAATGAAGGGAATGAAGTACCCCAATGACACTAAGGGTGTACATATGATCGACGGTTTTGAGCCTATGATCCAAGAAAAAATGCCAAGGCTGCTGGCAAAGGATCCGCTTAAGTGGGTACTTTAGAACAGTAAGATCGATTGGGATGCTGAAGAAGAACGAGATAAGCAAATCAAAGAGGCAATTTTGCAATTGTATCACATCGAAGCCAGTTTTTCAAGGGATACACGTCTGCCTTTTCCCACAACAAGGCAGGGTGATAAATTGGTGCGGTCTATCATTAAGCCACCCAAGCTGGAGTTAAAGGAGTTGCCCGATCACCTCAAATATGCTTATTTGGGTGAAGGAGAGAATTTGCCAGTTATAATCAGTTCATCGTTGACCATAAAGCAGGAAGTTAGGTTGATAGCACTATTGAAGATGCACAAGGAAGCAATTGGTTAGACCTTGGCAGACATCAAGGGCATAAGTTCCACCATTTGCATGCATCGGATACAGTTGGAAGAAGGGGAAAAACCAGTGTAAGATCCCTAAAGGAAGCTGAATCCCTTGATGAAAGAAGCTGTGTTAAAGGAGATTCTAAAACTGCTCGATATGGGCATTATCTTCCCTGTGCCCGACAGTGAGTGGGTGAGTCCTATTCACATTGTGCCCAAAAAGTCTGAAATCCAGGTTGTGGAGAATGAAAACAAGGAGCTTATTCAGATGAGACTGCAGACAGGATGGAGAGTTTGCATTGACTACCGCAAGTTGAATGCAGTCACAAAGAAGGATCACTTTCCTTTGCCTTTCATCGATCAAATGTTGGAGAGGCTTGCGGGAAAATTGTACTTCTATTTTCTGGATGGGTATTCCGGTTATATGCAAATCGTGGTGGCCCAAGACGATCAAGGCAAAATGACATTCACTTGTCCCTTTGGTACATTTGCCTACAGAAGGATGCCTTTTAGCCTTTGCAACGCTCCAGACACATTCCAATGGTGCATGATGAGCATATTTTCTGATATGCTTGAGACTTGTATTGAGATCTTTATGGACGATTTCACGGTTTATGGAGATAGCTTTGATCAATGTCTTGATCATTTGAGCAAGGTACTTAGCCGCTGTGTGGAAAAGGACTTGGTGTTGAATTATGAGAAGTGTCACTTTATGGTGAGAGAAGGAATCGTGCTGGGACATGTACTATCCGAGCGAGGAATTGAGGTGACAGGGCAAAAGTGGAGGTCATTGCCAAATTGCCCTATCCTATCAATGTTAAGCAGATTTGGACATTTCTAGGCCATGCAAGTTTCTAGCATCGATTCATTAAGGACTTCGCAAAGATTGCTCAACCACTCACAAACCTACTACAACTGGAGGTAAAATTTGACTTTGATGATGACTGCAAGAAAGCTTTTCATACATTGCAGAATATGTTAGTGTCTTCTCCCATTATCCAACCTCCGGATTGGAGAATGCCATTTGAGGTGATGTGTGATGCCAGTGGATTTGCCGTGGGAGCAGTTTTGGGCCAAAAAAGAGGCAAAGAGAGCTATATTATCTATTATGCCTCCAAGACATTAAATACCACGCAACGCAACTATACCACCACGGAGAAGGAGCTGTTAGCAGTAGTGTTTGCTTTTGAGAAGTTCCGTTCTTATCTGCTGGGGGCACAAGTGATTGTTTACACGGATCACGCAGCTCTGAATTACCTACTGTCTAAGAAGGAGTCAAAACCGAGACTCATAAGGTGGATATTGCTCTTACAAGAGTTCGATGTGCAGATCAAAGACAAGACTATGGCAGAAAACCTGGTTGCAGACCATCTCAGCCGTCTAATGGTTGAAGGCAAAGAGGAAATCACTGAGAATTTTCCAGATGAGCACTTGTATGAGGTTGCGGGCAAAACAGCAAAGGAGCCATGGTTTGCCGACATAGTGAACTACCTGGTCGCAATGCAGTTTCCAGTTGGTTTGAGTGATTATCAAAGGAATAAAATGAAACGTGAGTGCAGGTTCTATCTCTGGGAAACACCAACTCTTTGGAAAATTGGAACTGATCAAGTCATTAGGAGGTGCGTCAGTGATGATGAGGTCCTAGACATCTTGAAATTCTGCCATAACAATGTATGTGGAGGAAATTTTGGACCACGAAGAACAGCAAGGAAGGTATTAGATGGAGGATTTTACTGGCCTACATTATTCAGGGATGCTTATATATTTGTGAAGAAGTGCAAGAATTGCCAGATGAGTAGGAATATTTCTATTCAGGAGGCCATGCCACAAACACCTATCATGCCCATGGAAGTCTTCGACATATGGGCATAGATTTCATGAGACCATTTCCCAAGTCAGATAATAATCTCTACATTATCCTGACTGTAGATTATGTGTCCAAGTGGGTGGAAGCAAAAGCCACTCCAACGAATGATGCAAATACAGTGGTGAAGTTCCTGAGGGCAAATGTGTTCTGCCGCTTCGGAATGCCCAAGGTCCTGATCAGTCACCAAGGGACTCATTTCTGCAACTCAGTCATAAAGAAGATGATGGTAAAGTATGGGGTCACACACAAGGTTACTACTGCATATCACCCCCCAGGCAAATGGACAAGCAGAAGTCTCAAACAGGGCAATCAAAAATATTCTGGAGAAAGTTGTTGGACCAAGGCGCAAAGACTGGAGCAATCACTTGGAAGATGCTCTGTGGGCATATCGCACAGCCTACAAGACACCTATTGGGATATCTCCTTATACGCTGGTTTTTGGAAAGTATTCCAATTTGCCCGTGTGAATGGAGCATAAAGCATTTTGGGCAATCAAGAAGTTGAATTTCAATAATGAATGCGCTGGAATTGAGAGGAAGCTACAGATCCAAGAATTGGAAGAGTTGAGGTCCGAAGCCTATGATAATGCTGTGATGTATAAGGAAAGGACCAAGAGATACCACGATGCACTCGCAAGGGGCAAACAGTTGCTCTGTGGGCAAAAGGTACTCGTATTTAACTCAAAGCTCAAATTACATGCGGGCAAATTGAAGTCAAAATGGATGGGCCCCTACCTGGTGCAACATCAACACCCAAGTGGAGCAATCGATCTAGTAAATCCAAAAGATGGGTGCGAATTTCGAGTCAATGGCCAGAGGGTGAAACCATATTTCGAGTAAGAGAAGGAAACTTGGGCAGAAACCCAAGTATTGAGCACCCCTGAGTACTACTGAAGGCACAACAAGGTCGAGCCAAAGACCTTAAACAAAGGCGCTAGACGGGAGGCAACCCGGTTTGTTTACTTGCTTTAATTTCAATTATGTTTGTTATTTGTATTTTGTTTGTGAATTAACGCTGCAGGAAGGCAAAGACTGGAAACGCATCGCTATGGGCAAAGTCATGTTCATGGCACATCAAGGTTTAAGTGTATGGGTGGGAACTGTAGCTGATTTGACCGATTGGACGTGGCCAGTAGCTGCAGAGACGGTTGGTTTCCCCATGCAGTTTCGATAATGGTTGAAAATTGAGGCCGAAAAAAAAAGGGAAGTGAGGGAGAGATGATATATCCATATCATTATTTCAAATTTTAAACATATTTCTCTCCCTAATTCAAATTTCCCCAATTCTCTCAAAATTAGGCACAACCGATTCCTAAAATCTCGGCCATGATCTCTCTGCACCAACCCACCACCCTCACAATACCCCACTTCCCAGAAGCATTTCAATACCCCCCTTCCACCTTCGATTTCTCACAGATCGAACAAAGCAAACTCTACCTATCAAATTTCGGAAAAAAAAGAGAAGAAAGAATGGTGAAGGCAAAGAAAACTGGAGAAACCGCCAAGCGAGGCACACGCCGTAGTGCCCGCAATGTCGGCGAATCATCACAAGAGACGACGCAGACCACCCAGTCGACCCAGCTAGAGGAGCCGAAGCAAAGCTCCGAACCCGTTCTCAACCCCTCACCCATCCAAACCATTCTGCCACAACACCCACCACTCCCACCGCCGCAAGTAGAGAAAAAGAAACGAGCACCGCCGAAGGCTAAGGGCGGTGTGTCGAAGAAGATGAAAGTAGTAGCTGATAAGGGCAAACCTCAGAGCCCACCATCAGCTGGGCAAAACCCTGACCCAACGCCTACACCTGAGAAGCCACCAACCCCTGAGAAGCCGCCGACACCCCAACCCAGTGAAGAAACAGGCGACTCTGAGCTTGAAAAAGAACCAGAGAAGGATGGGGAAGACGATGGTGAACCAGAGAAAGAAGATGAGGCGGAGGTAGAAAAACAAAATGGCAGCGGCGATGAAGAAGAAGATGGTGATGAAGAAGAAGGGGATGAGGAGTCTGAAGGCGAAAGCAAGGAAGAAGAAGATGAAAAAGAGGAGGAGAAATTAGAGCAAGATCAGCAAGAGGAGAAGGAGAAGGAACCAGAACCGGAAAAAGAGAAAGAGAAATTGATGGAGGACGACAAAGTTGCCTGAGAGGGATCTACCTCTGAAAATGCCCACAGCCAGTCTGAGCAACCGAAACAGGCACAACTCGATCCACCCACAGAGAAGAAAAAATCGAAGAAGGCAAAACCACAGGAGGTCTCGAAGGAGGCACAAAGGCAACCAAGTCAAAGGAAGGGTCCCGCTGTGCCTGAAAAGTCGAAGAGCAAGTCGAAGGGAACCAAGCCAGTCAGCAAGGAATCAAAGAAACCAGTCAACAAGGAGTCAAAGAAACAAGAGAAGCTACCCACCAAGAGAAAGCTAGATGTGGAGCAGTCCAACAATGAAGAAGAAGAGAAGTCGGTGCACAGCGAGGAAGTGGAACCGGAGATCCAAATCATCCCAGCTCCTGTTCAATCCTATGTGCCCGCAAGGGTGAAAAAGGGCACAAAAAGTAGGGTGCCACTCAGAACTCTCTTTTGCCGCTCGGCTAAGGAAGAGAAAGAGGATCCAAACAGCTCAAGACAAGGGATTGTCGAGAGATTGAACAAGAAAAAGCATCTGCCCCTGTACGTTCTTCATGACAGCACATTGAACACACTTGGAGTCATGGACCAAGTGTATGAATATTTTGCCAACATCGGTTGGGAGCAAGTACTCGGCTGGAGGAACACGGTATGCCCTTCTTTAACCATTGAATTTCTTTCCTCATATGAGTTCAAACCAGTGCAGGGATTTGGTCTGGAGACACCCGGAGTTATGAACTTCTACATAGCTGGAGAGAGCTATAGTATGTCAATCTCAGGATTGAATTTGCTGTTGCATTTCATCCAACCAAAAGATGTCCATTCGAAGTGGTACAAAGAAGCAGCAACCAGCGTTGGCGACGGCTGGAGTCGAAACATTCAGCAACGGTGGGAGGAAATTGGAGGCAAAGGATTCTACCTTTTGGGCTCAAGCAAGGACAAGCATATCTCTGACCACGCCCTCCAGATTTGCCATAGATGGATGGCATTCAACCTTTATGGGCGCAAGGATGGCACAGGCCAACTCACGCAGCAGGAGGTATTCCTATTATGGAATATGGTGCACAAGCGGAAGGTCAACCTCGGCTACATTCTGGCGATTCAATTGCAGGCTCAGACCAGCAACAACAGAGCAACTGTTGTAGCTTTGGGCATGTTCGTGGACAGAATATTTGAAGGCTTTAAAGGTGGCGACCTCGACGACACCTTTGAAGGGTACCCAGAGCTTGACGAAGGGACAGAGTATCTCGATGCCTAGAGGCTGGAGCGGATGCAGCTAGACGGGTTCACTGAAGAGAACACCCCATACTTCCTCCCTTTTGACGAACCAATATATTTTGACAAAAGAAAGGCCCCCAAGGCACAAGAAGGATCGCCCAGGGCACAAGAAGAACCGAGCAGGACACAGAGCAGTGCAGATTCAAAGAAGCTTGAAAAAGTTGAGAAAGCCCTGCAGAGCATTTGTGTTCATCTCGGGTTAGACTACCCCTCCTCTTCTTAAATCATGATTTATCCCCATTAGTTTAGGATTTGTTTGTTTTTATTTTTGTTTGTGTGTTTAGTGTCTACTTTTGTTTCTATATTTGCGTCTGTGTATATAGAGTCTGTTTTGGGCATATCTGACCCACATTACTGCTTGTGCCCGCAAGGGTACTTTGCACAGCAAGTGTGTGGGAGGGATATGCCTAGGTTGTTGTGTTTGTTTTGTTTTTATTTTGTGTGTGCATGTTGAGTCTACAGCATATAAGTCATAGATTGATATTGGGCATATATGGACATAAATTTATTGTTAGGCAGATGGAATTAATCAATCGCATGTGAAAGCAATATATAACTACCTAGTGAGCTTTGAGCCCAAAGTAACATTTGCGACTTCTTTCTGTGTGTTTAAATTCCACCACCTCATGTGATGCTTACTTGCTTATGCCCTGTCAAACTTGATCTCATGCATGCTTAGATGATTAAGGCATTTTCATTTTTCGTTATTTGGCCATATTAATCACGGATAAATGCTTCCCATTGTTGCCATTATTTGAGCCTGCTTAATTGTTTATGACCTACGTTCTGAAAATCTCTCTTTAAAGAGTATCTTATGAATGGGAATGAAACCTTTATGCTCGTATTGGTAGCATGTTTAAGCTAAATAGTGTCAGGATGCCAGAAATGGGCACAAAGAAAGAAAATAAAAAAATAAAAAATAAAAAAATAAAAAAAATAAAAAAATAAAAAAATAAAATAATAAAAAGGTGTTTAAATTTTTATGATTTCCCAGGTTGTTATGTGGGCACAGAGCTGCCAGTGCTGATTTTGCCCGAATACTATTGAAGGTAGCCAGTTCCTAAATATTTCCAACCTTGATCCGCATGCCCCATTACAACCCTCACAAGACCTTTTGATATGCATGCATGTGAATAACGTAAATTGTTTATACAGGGTGTTTGCAAGTTTGTTGATGATGATTTGGTGGAATTGTTGAGAGTAAACACTTAACCTAAACACTCGAAAAAAAAGGCGAGCTGAGTTTACACTACAATAGTAGCCTGAGTTTGATTGATTCGATTTGCCTACATCATTATGACCAACTGTTATGCCCTTTATCAACTTATGATTCATATGCTGTATTGTCTTGTTTTGAGTCATTTGAGTCTTCTGTTTGTTGTTGTTGTTTTGAGTTAAAGTTACATTCATACTTGAGGACAAGTATAGTCCAAGTGTGTGGGTGTGATGAAGACTCAAATTCGTGCCTTTTCTTTTATCTTTTTACACCCTTTATAAGTGTTTAGTATAGAGTCTAGTCTAGTTTTGGGGGTAAAGCTGATTGCAGGAGGCTGAGGGCACAAAACCACCACAAAAGGCACAAACAGGTGCTATTTATGCTGAGGGCACAAATGACTGATTTGCCTGCTGAGGACCCAGTCAAAGTTGTTGCGAGAATTGCGCAACAGAATCGCGGGCCAGCTCCTATATGCACGTGGAGGTGATGTGGCGGTAAGTTCTGAGTCTTGGGGAGGTCTAAGCACGTTGGGAAGGAAGTGGGGACATCAGAATGTTGTTGGAGACGCTAGGGTTTGTTGTTACCACCCTCAAAATAAGGAAGATCATGGAGCATGAATAGGAGGAAGTGGAGGAGTGCAAGAACCCTGCGTGGGTGAAATCTAGGCTGCTTGAAGCCTTAATTCATTGGCTATAAATACTTTTATCTGCTTTCATATTAAGATGTCACGTTTTTCGCACCTCAAGATACAATTTACTGTTTTCGTACTTAGTTTATTTCCTGGATAATTCTGTCTGCCTAAAGCTGGCGGTTTGCCCGCATAAAGGTAGTTCAGTTGTCTTGTTGGCAAAACTGGGGTTGGACCCAGAAGTTAATCAAGTTATTTTCTTTCCAAGTAGGATGTCTTTTATCATTTCTTTTACTTCCGTTTCTATGTTTAGTGGCTAAGTATCCACTGTTCAAGTCAAAGTAATGGTCTAAAGGTAGAATATGTGCATGAGGTAATCGGACTTTAAAGCCTTAAGGGTTCACAGTCTTAACTTGTTTTTCACTTAGACATAGGTAAAGGGTGATTGGAGATGAAAGCGCACATTACTAGTGTTAGTTACGTGGGAGTGTATAGGTGACCCATGCCTCGATACCTGCATAGTAACAAGTCCAGGGGTGACAGCCTTGGTAGTTGAGATTGAGTAGTATATGCAGGCACAAGACCGTGTCAAACCTACTAGAATCGGGTCGCTTTTGCCCTCAAAGCTGCTATGCTTGCAAAACCTTTATGTGATTCTCTCCTTAGGTTCCTGTATAGTTAGGTCCCTAGGTGCCGATCGTATCATGTAGACGATATAATGTAAGAAGTGATTGGGGAGTGGCCGATCGTATCCATTTCCTATAACCGGTTAACCCTCAAAGTGACAATTACCCATATTTGACCATAGGGATTCGGTTTTTGACCTTTCTGCTAGTGTGGGCACGCTGGGTAGTAGTGTTAATTACATATGTTTTGCCCGGGATTGCACATACCTACCGAATGACTTGATGCTTTGACTTGAACACTTTTATTACTGATATTTTCTTTTGTGATTTCCTTTTTAGCATTTAGTTAGTTTAAATTTATTAGCAAGGTTTTTAGAGTGACACTGAAGACCCAAACTAAAACTAAGAAAAGACAGAAGGTTATAAACACTCCTCATGGGATCGACATCCGTCTTCACTAGCTAACTAGCCGTTGAGGGCAGATTAAGCATTTGTGGACTATTTGCCCGCAAGTGTATTTTGCACACTAAAACGACGGTGTGCCAGAGTTTCTTGTTCAACTTCGATAAATCTCAAAGAGACATAAAACACTAGAATTTTATTGATAAAGGTCTATTATTTTCATTCACATAGTCCCCTTATATAGGGATGGTAGAGAATAAACTTCTTAAACAGAAAACTAGAACAAAAAGGAAATAAATCTGCAGGGAATAAATTAAAAACCCTAAAATTAATTCCTATCTAATTCGAAATTAACTAGGAAATAAATAAATAACCTAATTAGGATAGGATCCCTAAAGATCAAGCTGCTCAATGTTGGAAATTATCTAATTGGAGAATCAGTTCTAATAACTCTCGGCCACTTTGTGAATTGAATTGCTAATTCAATTGGACTCCAATTAACTGTCATAGCTTAGGCCTCAATGTCATGAATTCTCCCACCTATTATTGCATCTGGGGGTGTTAATGCTAATACTAAACAAGAGTTATACTAATGCTAAAATTAGAAATGACAATGCTAAAAATATAAACGATAATGATAAAAGAAACAAAATGTACAGATACACCACACCATTGCCAACAGTGATGGAATTATCAATAATCCTAACAGGGGGTGCTAATGCTAATGCTAAACAAGAGTTATGTTAATGCTAAAAATAGAAATGACAATGCTAAAATTAGAAATGATAGTGTAAAACTGTAAATTGAAAATATATGCACATAAATCATACATTGCCAAAAATGTTAGGTTTTTACGTGTTCATAGAAGTTTTCCGTCACCAACAAAACAAAATGAAACTTATGAAATAATACGAATAGAGTTTGTTCAAGATTAGGTTTTTTATGTTTCTAAAAGTATTGTTATGCTAGCATAACATAAAAGAAAATGCTAAATCATTATAATAGAATGTTAGATCATTTTTCTACAAAAAAAAAAATTGAACGGAATATGGAAAAAATATTGAACGATATAACACCTTGATTTTTCATTTTTCTGGTTAGAAAATTTAATATCGCTGGTGTTGTTCTTTCAAAAGATTTGAAAAATCTATCAAACTAGTTTTGCTTTTCTTTTCGATTTTTTCACGTTGGTTCGTGTGAGTAAGCTTTCTCTGGAGCAGTTATATAGTGATTGAGCTTTTCTCTGCAAATTATAATATGCGTATATTTTCAAAATGTTCCGATTTTGCCCTTACATTTTTATGTTAATACGACAATACCACCGCATAAAGATTTTAATATGAGCCGTAGATCTTGATCAGATTAGATGGTGATGACTGATTCTTAATTCTCACATGGGGCTTAATTCTCATTAGATCCACTATATATATATAGGAGTGGGTTCAAGTAGGAACCAATCTCCCCATGAGAACCTATGAACCAATCAAATTCAAGTATTTTGATGACATGACGGATAAAAAAGGTTGTGACACAGTTGTAAATATGAAAAATTCAAAATATAAGGGGTATTTCCAGATTTTTTTTATAAAGTGATGTCATCATCTTTTAAAAAATTCTTAAAAACTTTAATTATTCATATCTTACTCATTTTTTATCCAATATACGCAAAAAATATATCAAATTAAAGATTTTTTCACGCTGTTTCATTTAAGATCCATAGTGCATGTTGGGAAAAGTTGAAAAACTATCAAGTAACCCAACTAATGGTTTTGATGAAAGTCAAAACATATGGAAAGGTATATGAAAAACTGTAGGTTATTCAGGTTGGAAGTCGGGAGCAATGACCAAGTAAGACTTCAAATCTCAGCTCAGCTAAAGTGAAAATACAATCGCCTTGAAGAAGAGTCAACCAAATTAAAAGGATATCGCATCCAGACCAGTCAAGGTCTACTCTTCAAAGCTTGAGAAAAGCTAAAGCGGGAAGAGACTGGAAGACATCAATAGATCAGTAAGACATCAGTCCAGCTGAGAGCGAGAGAGACTGATGAGAAAAGAGCCAGTTTGAAAGCTCAAGACCAAACTAAATTGACCAAGGTCAGTCAGTTGGAAGAAGAAGGCTCCAATAAAAGCCGACTGAAAATAAGAGCTGAAAGCTCTAATGCCTAGCTGCCAAAGTCGTAAGCTAATAGCTAAGGCAGCTGATCCGAGGTATTCTAGGACTGAAGCATGAGGCAGCTGAGGAACTGCTAACTGGATAATCTCAGAGCTAAAAGCCGAGAGAGCTGAGACCCCATCAGCTAAAGTCCATAATTGATAACCGAAATAACTGCTCTCCGACAAGCAGTTATTGAAAAATCCTGACAGGAAATCGTAGGAAGATCCAGACGATTCTAGAGCAGAAGCCATTAAATTTAATGGCTAGTCCATTCAAGCTTCAATGGCTACAAGCATTAAACTACTGCTGGTGGAATCAACTGAACCACCAATCTCAACGGTCACTAAGATAACTCATCTATATAAGAGAGTGAATCTCATTCAAGTGTAAAACTTTCAAGTACCAAACTTTCACAAAACTAACTTTTTTTATTTTGCAGAACGAACTTTTCTTTCTCCCTCCCCACAGCTCAAAGCTTAAATCTCTTAAGTACGAAAAGTCCCAACTGAGAAGGCGTGCTTCAAGTTCCAAGCAAGTAGCTAGCTGACAAAGAATTCCAGCCAGAGCAAAGCTTCTCAGTTTCAGTTCTTCAAAGATCGACCACTGAGCTCAAGTTGAAGGAGCACTCCAGGTTGATAACAGATTCAAGACTGTCTTCTTGAAGATCGAGAGAGATCTAAAATCTTGTAAAGATGAATAATAGTACCTAAAGTCTCAGCGAGCAGTTGGGACCGGTAAGTGTGATCTGTCGACCAAAAATCGACTGAGGAGGGACGTACTGACAAGTTCGTTCTTCCAGGACAACAACAGTTGGAAAGGAGGTCACGCTCGGTTTTAAGGGTGTCGTTGTTAGGTCCACTAGGATTCTTTACGGTGTAAATATAATGAAGAAGCTTTACACTTGCATAATGGATTGCCCTTCTGCGGAAGAAAGAGAGGATATAGAAGCAAGAAGCTTCGAACCTCTATAAGTCTTGTGTGTGTTGTACTTTATGCTCTAAGCTCTTGCATATTCTTAAACTGCACACTAGCACACAAACTGCACTGACAAGTGAAGCTCTCAAGCTATTAGTATCAACTGATTAGCTCACAAGATAAGCTATCATCAAGCTAACTGATCTAGACTGATCAGGTAGTCAAGCCGACTAATCTCAACTGATCAGTGCACGGATAAATTGTCATAAGCAAGTCAGGGCCCTATATATTCCGCACAAGCTTAAAAGTTTTTGAGTCAGTTTATTAAGCCCCCCTCTAAACTGACATATACTCGCACCGGAACCAACAAGTGGTATCAGAGTGGTTGATTTTGAGGATCAGCCATTTTTGCAGATCATTTGAATCAGATCTGTTTATCTATGCTAACGTTTCAAACTTTGAGAAACCATAAGCTACCTCTTTTTTTAGTTGAGAATTATGACAATTGGAGCAGAAGGATGAAAGCTCATCTGTTCTCAATCCACGAGAACATGTAGGAAGTCATTGAAGATGGTCCAATCATTATAATGATAGACAATGAAGCCCATGTCATGGATGTTAACCAACCAGCCAGGATCCAAAACCAACTCATCTTCTCACAAGTGAAGAGAAGAAGTTGAAGAATCTAGAGTTTGTTGCTCAAGCAGCACTATTTCAAACTCTAGATGAGGATCGCATGAAAGACACACAGAACTGCAGAACAACAAAGGAGATTTAGGACTTACTAGCTGATGTGTGCAAGGAGTCCGAGGCCATCAAAGGAAACAAGCTTCAGTTAGCAGTGGACAAATATGAGTCTTTCAAAATGTAGCTGAAAGAAAGCATCTCGAGCATAGAAACAAGATTTCATGGCATAATAAACGAGATGAACAATCTGGGAATAAGCTATCCTAACTGTGAGATGAACTCAAAATTTCATGACAATCTCACCGATAAATGGGATGTGAAAGTAATTGCTATTAAAGAGTCAAGGGACTTAAATAGCATTATACTCATAGAGTTGTTTGGATGTCTCAAAGCTCATGAATATAGCCTAAACTGAAAAAGAGAAGCTTCTATATCTTCAACACAAGATGCATCTTTCTATGCTGAAAGAAATCGGTTTAGAGAAGCCCGTGGAAGAAAAAACATCCGACCAAGAGGCTCACTTGCCAGAGAGAATCCAGAGGGATTGATGACTGATTGAAGAAGAGAGTCAGCTGACAAAAAGGAGATCCTGACTGAAGATATAAATAAGAAAATCCAGTAAATGACGAGATTGCAGGAAAAGCTGAAGAAAGTCAGAGATCAATAATCAGCTCTACCGCAAGCTGATAAAGCTGCTAAGGGAGAAAGGAACCAGCAGCCAGCTAAGAGATCAGCTGAACAATTCAAATGGCTAATCGAAACATAAGAGAATGTTTCCACTGCCACAAGCAAGGACACTACAGATATGAGTGTCCTAAGCATCCTGAGGACAAGAAGGCCAAGGTTCGGAGAAGCTTCTTTAAAAGGAAAGCAATGATTGCCAACTCCAAAAATGCCATGCTAGACGATTCAAACTACCCATCAGGAATCGACTCAGACGGCTACAGCTCCGATAATGAAGCCTTGCTTTGCCACATGGCCGATGAAGAAGAAAAGGTTAGTACTACATACTCCATGTAACACCCCAAACTATTCCGTTTTGCCACGTCACTTCACATACAATTTAATTACTTAATTTTATGCACTTATATTAAAATGAGTGGAAGCTTAAGGTCGGATTGCATAATGAGGTGTAACATCATAATTTTCAATATAAATTTTTCTCGATTATAACATGCCACCTATCGAATCTACCCTATCACACAACATTTATATTTAATGGAAGCATTGCATAAGCCCATCACATCATTCATACAACCATCTAACCTATCGGGCTCATAGGTCTTAGACAACCCGCCCGTCTACCACGCTAAATTAACAAACATAGCATAGGAATTCAACGATATAAATTTGAACATCATAGGCTCCTAGGTCAAATGACCCGCCTTTAATATGAATACAAAGTATACCAAGTTAACATAGTGTACCTACAAAAGATCAGGCTATTCCCATCCCCAATAATCGTTGATCATAAAGCAAAAAGAATTATCAATGTAATAATAATATCATGAGTATTTCAAAAGCACAAGAGGAAAAAACAAGCTTGTGGGGGTTCTCTTGTGTTCAAAACGCTCCTACTCGAGCCTCGACTCCTCAACCTGAAATTCATTAAATGAATGGGGTGAGTATTTAACAACATACTCAGTGGGGAACATTGCAAACAGTTATAGCCAATTGTACAAGTGAAAATATAACATATAGATACTTCTTTACTTTGTGGAGACTAGCCTCAACCCCGTAGGGTCCAAACATCATGATGCCCCCGTTAATGAACGTCTTTATCCATGTAGGGATGCCCGCAGACTTATTATCCCCCAAAGAGGACATTAACGAGTCTATATTGATCCCGAAGGACCTCTTTATCAACCCCAAAAGATCTCTATTTTGCCCCGAAGGGTCTCATTCTTATAATCGGTCCGAAGACCCTTCATACTCATATAATCAAAGTACAACAATAACTATAATTTTACACGTGTTCACAGTTTAGAGTAACCCCACCTTATGAGACGCTTTAAAATCCTTAACCTTGAGATGCTTCTTTGCCGTGCCCAAGTTGTCCACCTCAAACCCTAATACGCACCAAGCACCTTTAAATTCTCCTTTCTCATTTTAGATGTCGAGTTATACAATTATATCATAATTTCGATCAAACATAAGCTATGATTTTCTTTAAGGTCTTCATACATATCCATATACACAATCATGGACATACAAACTTATAATATGATCTTGGACTCAAATAACAAATTGAAACTCTTTGAGACATTTAATAGAACATGCTACGAGCACTCATTTAAACCACAAGAACAAGACTCAAATTAAATCCTTTGAACTCATAATTTCCAATACATGAACCTCTATTCTAGGGCTCTAACATATATGAAAATCAACTCCAAACAATCATCACAACACCTCCAACCAAACACCAACATATTAAGGGGAAAATAGGGTAAAAATCCAAACCCTAGCAATAATGAACCATAGGGATTTCAATTTAACAAAACATATAGCTTCAATGGAGTAAATAAACCATATATTCAAGAATTTAAAGCATGAGGGTCAATAGAATTGGAAAAACCTTAATTTTGGGATTTAAGCCCTAAATTCAAATCAACAAGAAATGGTACATAATCACTATGAGGGAAGTGGCGTGAGATTACCTTAGATGATGAATGATGATGATATAATTCACTCCCAAAAGTTGAAGAATTACTTGAGAGGATTGGGAGAAAAATCGCCCAAGAGGAGAAAGAAATGAAGATGAAATGAGTGAGGTGTGCTATTCAAAGAATAGGATTTTTCCGAAGTGAGGCACGACCAAGGAGGTCACATTTAGGGGTCGAGTTTGGATAACAAGTGAGGCGCGACTTAAGGAGGTCACATTTCAAATGAAGAAAAATGGTTCCCTGAAGCTCATGACACGCGACCAAAATGTCGCGTTTCAAGGTCGTGTTGCAGACCCTCTTGGAACGCGACTTAAAGGTGGTCGCATTTCATGGTTATGTTTCGGCTTCACTGCGAGACACGACTCGATGAACTCGCACTTAAGGGTCGCGCTTCAAGCTGTTTGCAATTTTCGAATAAAGTCCGACTCTTGGACACTTCTAACTCCATTTAACATAACCTAGAATTTCGAAACACTTTTAATACTTACCGAAAAAGTGGCGAGACCCCCGTCCGGCTTGGCGTTAGGGTATTTAAGGTATGGCAAACATAAAATTAAATATAATCACACTCATTCATTATCATATAACTCGACAATTTTAAATATTAAAATGTTAACATGTATTATACACTCAGTATAATATCACTGTGCTTAAGATGTATGGGCTTAAGTGGGACAACCTGCATAAAACAACGGCATAATATACCAACATACCATCATAATTAATATTTAACCATATTAATTCAAATTCATTTACTAAAATTATAATTTATAATTTGGAAAAAAGGGTCGGGGTATCACACTCCATAACCTCTTTCTATCATATACATGAAGCTTCAATCTCTAGGAATGAACTGGATGAATAATTAAAAATCCTAGGAGATCAGTTTGCTTATGTATCAAGCATGCATATTGAACTGAAGGGTGAGAATGATGAGCTTAGAAGCAAAGTAAAAGAGCTAAGTATTCATCATGAAAGACTGAAAATTCTTGAAAATCGGTCAACTGAAATTGATCAACTGAAACTGAGAAATGCAGAACTAGAAGCTGAGAATGAGCAGCTCAAGCTTGAAATCCTTGAAAAAGAGGAATTAACCCTCAAATTCAAGAAGGGTTCCTAGACTTTAGATGAAATTCTAAGTCATCAGAGAATTGAAGCTGGGAGTCCAGGGCTAGGGTATAGCAGATTCACTGCCGCAAAAAAGGGAAAGAAAGTTGCTCAGAGCTGTGAAATAGGAATCCTGAAAGGATTTACAAGACCAGCTCAATCATCCTCAGTTGAGGAATCAAAAGAGAAAGGTATCTTTGAAATTCCTCAAGCTCAGCCAAGAAATCAAACTGATCAGTCGAGGAAATCAACTCGAAGATAGTCAGTCTTTTAAAGGCTTGCAAATCAGCCAATGCCGCCAGCTCAAAATAGGCCAGCCTACCAGCCCAGATCCTCAACTTGATCAAAATTAAAAGCTCATTCAAGGCCAATGTCTCATCAATGGCCATCATCCCTACCCAGGTCACTAGTTCAATTGAGACCTGTAGTTCACCCAAGACTAGTCTATCTGAAAAGGCCATAAGTTCAAAATAGATCATCAGCTCAATAGAGAGCTGCAACTTCATCAAGTGATGCCTACCATCAAAGGCCAACTGTGCATCAACCTGAGAGTTCTAATAATCCCAAGAGAAATGTGCACACAAGATTGTATTATGCACGACAGCATAATCCAATCTCTTTGGAAGAGTTCACTCCAAGTGACCTTGCAACCCAGTATGATGAGTATTTAAACTCAAGGGATGAACCAAATATCAATCCCAATTATAACTAGCTTGGAAAACGGCCATTTTACAAAGGCCAAAAAGCTCAAGGTCAGTGGCCCATCAAAAACTGGCCAAAACAAGGAGCAACAAGGTCAACAAGATGAGAGGATATTGGTTGAAGTCTTTTATCCTAATATTCATCGGAGGTATAGATCAATGGATCCACCTCTCAGTCGAAGAGTTACAAGGAGTCCAAAATCGATCAAGAGATCAAACTCTGAAGGATCTCTTAATCATGGAAAATTAAAAGTGTGGCGTATGTGGATCCCTAAGTACTTGATTATCCTCTCAGGACTCGATATTATGCGAGTACCTAAAAACTAATTTTTGTTTTGCAGGGAACGAGCATCCTATCCAAGTAAAATGGTAAAGATACTTAGTATCTGGATAGCGGGTGCTCTAAGCATATAACCGGAGACAAGAATGATCTCAACAGTTATAAAGATGTTAAGGGACCACTAGTCACTTTCAGAGACAACTCAAAAAGCCAAACCATTAGAGAACAGTTCGTAATTAAAGGGAAAGTTGTCGTCAACGGAGTGTCACATGTTGAAGGACTGAAGCACAAACTGCTAAGCATCAGTCAGCTTTGTGACAACGGCTACTCAGTCGACTTCAGCAACAACTCATATGACATCAGAGATAAGTCAACTGGAGCCACACTTCTGACTGGAGTAAGAAAGGGCAACATGTATATTGTTGACTGGTCAACCGACTATGGAGAAGCTTGCTTTCTATCAAAAGGTTTTACTGAAGCAAGCTGGCTATTGCATCGATGACTGAACCACCTCAACTTCAAAAATATCAACTATCTGGCAAAGAAAGAGCTAGTTGAGGGGCTTCCCAAGGAAATCTATAAGAAAGCTGGAGTCTGCGGACCATGCTAAAAAGGGAAGCAAGCAAAGTCATTATTCAAGAACAAAAGCCATCCTCAAGGAACAACTGATATTCTATAGCTGCTACACATGGACCTGTTTAGACCAGTGAGGCCATCAACCCCTAGAGGCAACAAGTTTACTCATGTAGTAGTAGATGACTACTTAAGGTATACCTTAGGTGGAGTTCCTGAGAAGCAAAGACGAAACCTATGCCAAGCTATCAACATTAATCAGAAAGTTGCAGACTGACAAGGGAAAATCAGTTCAAAGGAAAAGATCTGATAATGGAACTGAGTTTCTCAACAAGCAAATTATCAATTTTCTGAGTAAACTCAGTATCACTCATGAGCACTCAGCTGCAAGGACTCCTCAACAGAATGGCGTAGCAGAAAGGAGAAATCGCACGCTCAATGAGACAGCTCGAGCAATGATAGCAGATGCTAACATAGTTGAAAGTTACTGGGCCGAAGTATTCAACATAGCTTGCAACACTCATAATAGAAGTGCCATTGTCACAACCTATGACAAAACACACTATGAGCTGTACAAGGGTCGTAAGCCTTATATCTCCTACTTTAAAGTATTTGGCTGCAAATGTTACATCCACAACAATGGTAAGATCCAACTGAAAGCTTTCAGTGCCAAGGCTAATGAGGGGATCTTTCTCGGCTATAATGCCCCTCACTCACAAGCCTATAGAGTGTTCAACAAACAAACACTAGTTGTGGAGATAACATGTCATGTGGTATTTGATGAGCTTGCTGATAAGTACAGGAACAAAAAGAAAACTCATGCATCAGCACAAGCACTGCCTAGTGAAACTGAAAACTTACAGGACTATGTTGATCATATTGTTCCAGAGTGGTTTGAAGCTTCACTAGAAGACGGCATTGAAACTGACTCCAGACCAGTTGAACATAACATGGTCAATGAGGACACGATCTGTGCTGAGACCACAAACCCCACAACTAAAACAGGGGGAAGAACTAGTGAAATTGTTAAACACGCTGGAGACAAAGCAGCAGCTAAAGAACCAGCTGAAGGACCAGTTGAAGGAGGAACTGAAGAACCAGCTGAAGGATCAGTTGAAGAAGCAACTGATAAACCAGCTAAAGGCATGACTGAAGTCAACATGCCTAAATGGCTTCAAAGTCATCCAGAAGACAAGATTGTTGGTGATCTCAGAAGTCGAATTCAGACCAGAAGATCAACCGAGCATTCTCTCTTCACATGCTTTATCTCGCAAATGGAACCACCTAACATCAAGGAGGCTCTTAAAGATTCAGACTGGAGCATAGTGATATAAGAGGAGCTGAACCAGTTCACAAGAAATGACGTATGGTTTCTTGTCAATAGGCTGAAAACCTAAAAAGTCATCGAGACTAAGTGGGTCTTTCGCAACAAGCTGGACGAATAAGGTGTGATTACAAGGAACAAGGCTAGATTGGTAGCCAAGGGTTACTCTCAAAGTGAAGGAATTGACTTTGATGAGACATTCGCACCAGTTGCAAGATTGGAGGCCATCAGATTGTTCCTCACCTATGCAGCTCACAACAACTTCACGTTGTATCAAATGGATATGAAAAGTGCGTTCTTGTAAGGAATGCTCAAGGAGGATGTTTACGTCAAGCAACCTCCAGGCTTTGAAATTGGAGATGAGGTGTACAAGCTGAAGAAAGCTCTGTATGGTTTGAAGCAAGCACCAAGAGCTTGGTATGAAACCCTTACAATATTCTTGCTGAAGAATGGGTTTCAAAAAGGAGTCATCGATCGTACTCTATTCAGAATAGATCAATCAGCTAAGATCTTGATGGTTCAAATTTATGTTGATGACATAATTTTTAGATCAAAGAGTAAAGAGCTCTCTACTCGATTCGCTCAACTGATGCAAAGCGAATTTGAGATGAGCATGATGGGAGAAATGACTTTCTTCCTAGAAATCCAAGTAAAGCAGCTGGAAGATGGAATCTTCATCAGTCAGGCAAAGTATACCAAAGAGCTCATCAAGAAATTTTGAACCGACAAGGGAAAAACTCTGAACATTCCAATGAACACATCAGTGCAACTGACTCTCGATGAAGAAGTAGAATTAGTTAGTCAAATGTTCTACAGAGAAATCATTGGATCTATTCTCTACTTAACAGCTAGCCAACCTGACATTGCCTATTCAGTCAGGCTGTGTGCAAGGTTCCAAGCCCCACCACCACAAAAACGCTCATACTCTACATAATTAAGACTATGGTTCTTCAAAAATACCGTAGTAAGATACGCAATCACTACGATTTTTTTGAGTCCCGTTGAGTATGAGCGTTTTTTTTTCTCAGGAATACAGTAATTGTTGGGGTTTTTTCGAATTAAACCACCGCAGGATCATTTGGTTGTTCATTAATCCGTGTTCATGCAAATCATAATTTTATGTAACATGCATGTTTATCACAGTCTAATCAAAAAGCATGCAAAGCAGATTCGAATCTAATAAAGCGGAAGACATAGAAACGAATCTACTTACAAATCGATAGACGGTCTGTGGACAAGATTAAAGATCTAATCTTGCCGTTGAATGAACACTGTATGGCGTCACCTAACACCTCAAAAAATCGAGCACCATAGATTCTACTCCAAGATCTTCTGTTGTATTCCTGGACTGTATCTAGATTCAAAGTGGGCTGAAATCTACTAGATAGAATTGTGAAATCTATGGATAACTTTGAGAGACTAAGAGGGGCTGATTTCCTATGAATAAATTCATCAAATTTCGTGCCCCCCTCCCCTTCTATATAGGGAGGGGCGAAATTTCATGTTCCAGCCCTAATGGGCTTGGGCCTCTATCTCAAGTTCAATATCCAGTCCACTATCAGTCAATTGGGCTACAACAGGGATCTAGAAGAATATTAAATTGACCCACTAATTTATTTAATATCCAATATCCAATAAACCTAGGATATAATTAAATAAATTAAGTTTTACTTTTATTCCACTAAAGAAGTAAAACTGACCTACCAATTTAATACATATTTACGAATATGCTTTCTCCTTTAGTCCAGCCATTCCCCGTGTTTAAGATAAAATGTTCATTAATTAATTATGTAAGCCTCTGACAGCTATAATTAATTAACATCTAAAACCTTGAGTAGTACCACACAAGCTTTATTCATGTACGGAATAAATTCCACCTACAGGGTTTCAACATGAACTTGTGCTTCCTCAAGAGAACATCATCAACCTGGCGCACCAGGACACACTGCTCATGCATACTGCTCGAGACATCATGTATACATTGTTATTACCCAAGATATCGAATTCGATCTATGAAAAGATCTCACCCATTGATAAATCAAAGTAATAAACAACACACACATATGCTCGCCAATATCACATGAGTTCAGAACGCGAACTCTGTGGATCTTTATTCTCTCAGTAACTAGGTCAGAGACAGAGAATAGTATCCTATCGTGATCCTCCTCAATACACTAACTAGTGTACTAGAATAATCAGTTAGTCAAGATAAACTAACTTATCAGATTATTCTATGGTGTACCGATGGTGTGTTCAGGATCATCTAAGCCGTGAGCTCTTTAATACATTACAAGGTTCTAATGATATGATCTTTACCGTGTGACTCCCCATACCATATCATCTACAATGTAAGTATATGGAACATTGCATAGAACAATTATAGAACATAATCTAAATGCAAATAGTGACTGCAATAACTTTCATTTCATATCATCATATCATCAGAAAAGTATACAAAGACAAGTCTTCCAGTATACAAAACTAACAATCTCCCACTTATACTTGAAGCATGTCTTTCAAGCATAATAAATAACTAGCTAACTCTCCAATCAAAACTATCAACTCAAAATGCATCCCTAGGTCTGCATCTCACTCCCATTTTCTCCACGTGACCATCCAAGGTCTTAGCTGCCAGGCTCTTTATGAATGGATCAGCCAGGTTATCCTCCGATGCAATCTTGACCACTGCCACGTCTCCTCTCTTAACAATTTCTCGTATAAGATGGTACTTTCTCTCTATGTGTTTACTTGCCTTGTGGGCTCTGGGTTCCTTCGAATTTGCCACTGCACCAGAGTTATCATAGTATATCGTGATAGTCTTAGGCAAATCACGAACCACGCCCAAGCCCACTAGGAACCCGCGGAGCCAGACAACCTCTTTTGCAGCCTCAGAGGCAGCTACATACTCAGCTTCCATGGTGGAATCTGCAATGCATTTCTGCTTAATGCTCCTCCATGCGATGGCTCCACCTCCTAATGTAAACACATAGCCCGAGGTAGACTTACTCTGATCTTTGTCGGATTGAAAATCTGAGTCCGTGTAACCCAAAGGTACTAGACTATCAGAGCGGAAAACCAACATGTAGTCTCGAGTCCGTTTAAGGTACATGAGAATGTTTTTGACCGCAATCCAGTGACCTTGTCCAGGGTTAGACTGATATCTGCTTACCATGCCAACGGCATAGCATATATCAGGCCTAGTGCATAGCATAGCATACATCAAACTTCCCACAGCCGAAGCATATGGTACTTTCTTCATTTCCTCTATCTCAGACTGTGTTTGGGGACACATTTCCTTGGATAGATGAATTCCATGTCTGTAAGGTATAAAACCTTTCTTGGAATCTTGCATGCCAAATCTAGCTAGCACTGTATCGATATAAGTTGCCTGGGATAGACATAACATCCTTTTCTGGCGATCACGAATGATCTTGATGCCAAGGACATGTCCGGCTTCACCCAGATCCTTCATATCGAACTGCTCGGACAACCACACCCTAATGTTTGATAACGCCTTCTTACTGTTTCCAATAAGCAAGATGTCATCAACATAAAGTACGAGGAATGCCACCATATTTCCGTCACATTTCTTGTACACACAGCTCTCATCCGGACTTTGCACGAATCCATATGACTGGATAACCTCGTCAAATCGGATGTTCCAAGACCTCGATGCCTGCTTAAGTCCATAAATGGATCTCTTAAGCTTACACACCAAGTGCTCTTGGCCCTTAGCAATGAATCCCTCTGGTTGTTTCATGTGAATGTTTTCCTCAAGACTTCCGTTTAGGAAAGCCGTCTTGACATCCATCTGCCAGATCTCATAATCCAAATCAGCGGCAATAGACAAGAGAATCCGGATTGACTTAAGCATGGCTACCGGCGAAAAGGTTTCCTCATAATCGATCCATTCTTTCTGAGTATACCCTTTTGCCACCAATCTAGCTTTGAAGGTTTCAACCTTCTCATCAGATCCTCTCTTGCGTTTGTAGACCCACTTACAGCCAATAGGTTTTACCCCATCTAGTGGTTCTACAAGTTCCCAGACTTGATTGTGATCCATAGATCCAATCTCAGACGCCATTGCAGTTTTTCAAGAATCTGCATCTTTATCTCGAATTGCCTCGTCATAGGTCCTGGGATCCAATTCATTGAGACCCTCTGGAAAATCTGAAGCCTCTCCTAGACCAATGAATCTATCTGGTTGGCGTACAACCCTCCCACTGCGACGAGGCAGTTTCTGTACTTCTGTGACACGTTGTGCAGTGTTTGGTGGTTCCTCTTCTTGTACAACCGGTGTAGGATTCGATCCTCCCCTTAACTCCTCAAGGATGATGTGACTCCTTGGTTTGTGGTTTATGACATAGTCTTCCTCTAAGAATCGAGCATTGGTGCTAACAATGATCTTCTGATCCTTATGACTATAAAATAAACCACTTTTCGTTCATCTAGGATATCCAACGAACAGCCTTACATCAGTACGAGGAGCCAGCTTATCAGCTTCCTTCTCTAACACGTGTGCTGGGCTACCCCAAATCCGAATATGGTTCAAACTGGGCTTTTGTCCAGTCCATAGTTCTGTGGGTGTAGCAGGAACTGATTTCGATGGAACCAAGTTAAGAATATAAGCTGCTGTTTCCAGGGCATATCCCCAGAACGAAATAGGCAACTCAGAATAACTCATCATCGATCTAACCATCTCTAATAATGTACGATTCCTTCTTTCCGCCACGCCATTCTGCTGTGGCGTTCCAGGCGCAGTCAACTGGGATGTAATCCCACTCTCTGCCATGTAATCCCTAAATTCGCTTGAGAGGTACTCACCACCATGATCGGAACGTAGTGACTTGATACTTCTGCCTATTCCTTTCTCCGCTTCCGCCTTAAACTCTTTGAATTTCTCAAAGCATTCAGACTTGCGACGTAACAGGTAGATATAATCGTATCTAGAGTAATCATCAATGAGAGTGATGAAATACTCGAACCCTCCTCGAGCTTGAACTGACATAGGGCCACATAGGTCAGAGTGAATCAAATCTAATAGCCCTTCGGATCTATTTTCGTTTTGACTGGAAAGGACGCTTGGTCATTTTACCTTCCAAACAGGATTCACACAAAGGAAACGATTCCAGTACCAAAGAAGACAATGGTCCATCGTTTACAATCCTCTGTATCCTCTTAAGGTTAATGTGACCTAGCCTTAGATGCCAAAGATAGGTTTGATTCAATTACGAAGGTTCTTTTCTCTTGTTAGGGTTTATGATCGATGTATTCAACAGTTGTCTATGCGTAGTGTTTTCAGTTGGTTTAAGAAAGTATAAGTGTCCATCCAATGTGCAAGAACAGATAAAATGTTTACCACTAAAGATAACTACTTTGTTATCAAAAGAAACAGAATATCCATCCATAATCAATTTAGAAACTGAAATCAAGTTTCGCCTAAAACCAGGCACATAAAGACAATCTTTCAAAACCAAAGTTCCATCACTACTGAAAGGTAAAACAACGTCTCCCACTGCAACAGCCGCCACTCTCGTAGCATTGCCCATGTAGACGGTGATCTCGTCCTCACTCAGCTGTCTTTTTACCAAGAACCCCTGTAAAGACATGCAAACATGATCAGTAGCTCCAGTATCTACTACCCATGACTGGGTAGAACAAGTTGCTAAACATGTTTCCACAACCAGAGTATGAGATGTACCTCTCTTCTTCTTCTTGTTAGGACACGCCGCCTTCCAGTGACCTGGTTGGCCGTACTTGAAGCACTTAGTCTTCGACTTGAATTCCTCGGGAGGAATCTTTGCCTTTGGCTTCTTTACCTTAGGCGCCTCATCTGCAGCCTTCTTAGGTGCGTTTCTCTTCTTCCTTTTTCTACCAGAAGAAGACGCTCCTTTTTCAGCTATGTGGGCCTCAGGATTGCTCTTTTGGAGCAATTCAGCCACCTGAAGATCTATGAGCAGTTCAGTCAGGCTGACATCCCTTTTAATCATGTTAAAATTCAGCCTGAACTGCTCAAACTTCGAAGACAAGCTATGAAGAACAATGTTGATTTGAGAGTCGCCATCTAGCTCTCCACCCAAGGTATCGATCTCAGATAAATACCCCATCATCATGAGAACGTGATCCCTAACAGGTGTGGAGTCAGACATTCTCGCATCCATTAGCTTCTTCATTGCCAAATAGCGTGCCGAGCGGTTCTGATGACCGAATAGCTGCCTAAGGTTGTACATGATATCATAAGCGGTTTTCATAGGCTCATGTTGCAACACACTTGACATAGATGCCAAGATGTAACAGCGCGCTATCTCATTAGACCTAACCCACTTATCATATGCAACCTTTTGGGCTTCGTCAGAATCCTCATCTTGCGTCTGAGGACAAACCTCTTCAAGTACAAACTTGTGTCCCTCAGCAACAAGAACTAAGTTAAGGTTACGAATCCAGTCATTGTAGTTTTCACCGACAAGTTTGTTTTCTTTGAGGATTGAGGATAAATTGGAGAGTGCCATTGATGATATGAAATAACTGAAATTAAACATGCAGTACAGTCACAAAACACGTTTAGGACAAACAGTATATAATCGAAAGCCTCATAAAAATTATATACTTTTCCACCGACACTTTAAAAACATCTTTTATAAGCCACGATAGTGTGGATGTTTATAAAAAACATCTTTAAATAGGTTAAACCTTTAATTTGCCTCCTGTTGAGTTTCCTTACAACAAGCAAATTAATAGCCGAATAATTAACACGGTCATGTAATCGTCTAACTGATAAGCCACGATCGTGTGGACGTTTATCAATAAATTACATCTAAGTGTGCACACCATTATCTTCACACCAAGATCACTACTCGAATTTAACCGCTCCAGATGGAGGAGTCAGTTAGTCCTAATAGTGTTCTACAGCTATCCTTTTAGGAGATTTAATTTCTAGAGAAATCTGTGATATGACACATCCGATATGGAGGAAGACCGATGTCAACGCGCATGCCCATCACTTCTCAATTAAACCAGATTTTAATGGAGACTGTATGAGATTTCTACATACTTTGGTATGAATCTCTCCCACTTAGTTATTTATGTTGAGGTTTCATTTTATCCCATTATCAAACATGCAAAACATCACATAAAATGATAAACATCCATTGCATGCTTCAACATAATAAGCAACAGTAATATTCCAACTATCAGGGCTTATATCTCATGTTGATTGATGAGATAAAACTGGAAAGTCAGCTCCGGAAACAGGCTTTGAAACTGCCACCCCTTCACCGCGCCTCGCCGAAAATCCTAGCTCCATTTAGGGTTTCGGGACGTGAACCGGTGAACCTTCCTTTTTGGTGCTGAACCACTTTCCTTCTTTTGAGTTGATCTCCGATCTTTATTCAATACAGACTATCTATTCCGAAAGGAAAAATCTAATATTGCTAGAATAAAAATTACAACTCAAAAACTCATCTAACAGCTTTATATCTATTACATTAAACCAACGTAAAATAAAACCTAGACCTAATCCATGGATTTTCTCATGGATTAAAATCACGTAGCCAAATCGGCATACGGCCAAACATCCATTCAACATAAACATACATCACATAAAATAAAGGAGCCATGATAGTTGGTAAACCTGCAAACAAACACAGTCTACAAAACCAACAATCATGTATTATATGATCCACATAAAATAACATATGATATCTATGCATGAATATTAAATAATATTCGAATTTTACAATTAATTAAATTAATTAATTCGATATTATTCACAAGATAAAAATTGGAAATTTAAAAAAATATCCACCAATTTTAATCTTGTTATTTTCGAAAATATCATCAAAATAAATCTGGAAATTATTAATAATTATCCACCAAATTTATTTAATATTTTCTAACCACCCTAATTAAATAATAATTGGATATATTGATATAAATCAAAAATCTAATCCAAATATTATCCATAAGAATCTAAATCTTTAAGGATAAAGTTTGGAGATTTGATTCCAATCCAAAATCTTCCAAAACCTATCCAAAATTAAATTCTTATCACAATTGGATTTTGATAATTATTTGTATATATCCAAAATCACTTTATCCAATTTTTAATCTATAGATTTTTGAAATTATCCAAATAATAAATTGGAGATTTGATCCATTTCAAATTCTTCCAAATTTAATATTCTATTTTCAAATCTATCTAGATTAAAATTAGGTAAATTAAGATATACATCAAATAACATCAAATCTTCATAATTTTCGACCACCACTATTAAATAAATCTGGAAATTTAATTTTCATTAAAGTTTCCTCCAAATTTAATTAATAGAATCGAAAATTACAATAAATTAACGATTTTTGAAATTTTGACATTAATCAAAAAACTATTCCAAATAAAAAATATAGGATTCGAAAATTACACAAATAATAAATCTGAAAATTTGATCCACTTCAAATTCTTCCAAATTTAAAATTTTATTTTCAAACCTATCTAGATTAGAATTAAGTAACTTTTGATATACACCAAAATTACATATCCTAATTCTAATCACCTAAACTTTCGAACCTATCCAAAATTAAATCTGAAAATTTTGAACTTGATCAAAATTCCATCCAAATTTCATTATTAGGACCGAAAATTTAGAACAAAATTAGGGAATTTTTTAACACATCAAAATCGAAATTTTGACATCCAAATTTTCGAACACACCATGAAATAAATCTGAAAATTTGAAGAACATCAAATATCATCCCAAATCTATTACATAGTGGTCGAAAATTCTCAACCATCCAAAACAAGAATTTTCAATTTTTATAAATCAAAATTCTTTCACGTTTTGAATACCATAAAATCGAAATACATAGCCAATTAAATCTGAAAATTTAAACACCATAAATTTATCAACAAATTTAATTATGCAATTCGAATTCATGCCCGGATTAATCCTAGAACAGTGCCAAAACCCGCTCTGATACCAGTTGTTGGGGTTTTTTCGAATTAAACCACCGCAGGATCATTTGGTTGTTCATTAATCCGTGTTCATGCAAATCAGAATTTTATGTAACATGCATGTTTATCACAGTCTAATCAAAAAGCATGCAAAGCAGATTCGAATCTAATAAAGCGGAAGACATAGAAATGAATCTACTTACAAATCGATAGACGGTCTGTGGGCAAGATTAAAGATCTAATCTTGCTGTTGAATGAACACTATATGGCGTCACCTAACACCTCAAAAATTCGAGCACCACAGATTCTACTCCAAGATCTTCTGTTGTATTCCCGGACTGTATCTAGATTCAGAGTGGGCTGAAATCTACTAGATAGAATTGTGAAATCTGTGGATAACTTTGAGAGACTAAGAGGGGCTGATTTCCTATGAATAAATTCATCAAATTTCGTGCCCCCCATCCCCTTATATATAGGGAGGGGCGAAATTTCATGTTCCAGCCCTAATGGGCTTGGGCCTCTATCTCAAGTTAAATATCCAGTCCACTATCAGTCAATTGGGCTACAACAGGGATCTAGAAGAATATTAAATTGGCCCACTAATTTATTTAATATCCAATATCCAATAAACCTAGGATATAATTAAATAAATTAAGTTTTACTTTTATTCCACTAAAGAAGTAAAACTGACCTACCAATTTAATACATATTTACGAATATGCTTTCTCCTTTAGTCCAGCCATTCCCCGTGTTTAAGATATAATGTTCATTAATTAATTATGTAAGCCTCTGACAGCTATAATTAATTAATATCTAAAACCTTGAGTAGTACCACACAAGCTTTATTCATGTACGGAATAAATTCCACCTGCAGGGTTTCAACATGAACTTGTGCTTCCTCAAGAGAACATCATCAACCTGGCGCACCAGGACACAGTGCTCATGCATACTGCTCGAGACATCATGTATACATTGTTATTACCCAAGATATCGAATTCGATCTATGAAAAGATCTCACCCATTGATAAATCAAAGTAATAAACAACACACACATATGCTCGCCAATATCACATGAGTTCAGAACCCGAACTCTGTGGATCTTTATTCTCTCAGTAACTGGGTCAGAGACAGAGAATAGTATCCTATCGTGATCCTCCTCAATACACTAACTAGTGTACTAGAATAATCAGTTAGTCAAGATAAACTAACTTATCAGATTATTATACGGTGTACCGATGGTGTGTTCAGGACCATCTAAGCCGTGAGCTCTTTAATACATTACAAGGTTCTAATGATATGATCTTTACCATGTGACTCCCCATACCATATCATCTACAATGTAAGTATATGGAACATTGCATAGAACAATTATAGAACATAATCTAAATGCAAACAGTGACTGCAATAACTTTCATTTCATATCATCATATCATCAGAAAAGTATACAAAGACAAGTCTTCCAGTATACAAAACTAACTGTAACATAGGTTTCTGTAAAGTATGATCGTTAATTTTCTCCTTATAACTACGGTGATATAAAAAGCGGAGTCATTGGCATGTGTCAATTGTTAAGACTACGCAGTGGATATTATCCGTAGACATTTCAACAGATCACAATGTCTACGGTCTTGACATATAACTATAGTAATAATATATAAATAAAATAAAAAATTTAAATACAATATCTACAGTTTTATTAAATTCGTAGTAATAAAAATAAAAACATTAAAACTTAAAATTGGGGTAAAACATGAAATCCCTAATTTTCTCAAACTCCCGCGTTGCCTACTGCTTCTTCTCCTTCTTCTCTTTGTCAATCTCCCGCACTGCCCACCCTTCTCCTTCTTCTCTCCCGCTGCGCGTGCCACCCTCCACCTTCTCCGTTGTCCGAATTTCTCTGGCGAATCTCCACTTCGAACCTCTCCACCGCAACTTTACTGGTAAATTTCTTCATTACTAGTTACTTCCGGCTTCATTTTTCAGAATCTAAATATATATGGGCTGCTTGATTTTTTAGGGTTTTCGCCTTCTGCTTCGCCTTTAACTTAGCAAAAAGGTGCCCTTTTTGTGTCGTTTTCTTTCCCTTTTTCTTGTTCCGCAATATGCCTGCGTATTTGATTGGCATTATGGTTTCCTTTGATAATCCACCGTTCCTATGATGTATTTGAATGTGGATAATACATATTTTTTTTGCTCAAGACATTTCTATGATGAGTTCATGTGAGAATTAGATCTTTCTTGGGTAGGGTTTTAATTCTCTTTCATAGATTCTTTGAATTAAGTGAAAAAACTATTTAGGATTCGAAACAAAGACTAATGTGCATTAATGGAATTTACTACTGTTCTTCGTTTGCTTTGCTAACAATTGAATATCTTTACCTAAAGCATTGATTCTCACTTGCACCTTTTGATTTGGTGAAAAAAGTGTTGTATGGTAGCATTATAAGTAGATTTTCTTTACTTACTAGTTATTCCGAACTATCAAAGAGAACACCTCTTCTAATATTAACAATACACTGTTGATTTCTTTTTAGTAGCTTGAATTTGACGATTTCACTTCTGCTAGCAGTTTCCATATCCTGGCCACTGGTATCATACTAATATCCACCATTTTGGTGTAACTATGTTATCATTCTTTCTGAAGATGTATTTATTAATTATCCTTTTTAATGGAGAATGTTCAGTATGATCATCAATCGAAAAGGGCTTTTCATTCTTTTAACCTAAGTTTTTCTCTGGTGCAAGTTGTCCCTGCTTGTCAAAATTTGTATAAGAACTCGTTTAGCTATCACTGTCTTCAGTATGATCAAACATTGCCATTTGATGATGCAATTTAGTTTCTGGGTGAGTGCATTAACTTTACTACATCATATTTCAAACTTATAGAACTACACTAGAAGCCATCCCACCATGGCTAAAAAGAATAATAATGTGTCTGCTCAAAGATGATTCTCTCAAAGGCATCAGCAAAAACCAAACCATATCAATCTTAGGAGTTAGGATACTTCAAATGACTTAAATTAAAGCATAGACTATGCATCTTAAGAGTTTAATGGAATATATGTGCTCTCAATCATGTTATGTAGAGAGTATGTTGTCTTCTAATATAAGTTGATATATCATGAACTACAAGATTGTACTCGCATGTAATGGCATATTTACACTTTGACTCATTAAATGTTCTCAAGAAAAATAAAAATAAAAAACTGTATACAAGTTTATTAAAGTTCGGATATTACTTATATTACTTTAACTGGTGCGAGAGGCCAACGATATCATACGTGTATAAATTTTGTACGTTATCAGCTTAATCTAATTAAGTAATCAAATTTTATTCGTCTCAAAAATCAAACTTTATGACTCTAGCATGTGATTTTGTGCTCAAGCATGTTTGTCTGTTTTGGGCTCCTAATTAATTAAATCAATTATAATATAGAGAGAGCCTCATGTTTGTGCAGATTTGTTGCCTACTGTTGCTAAAAATTGATACTAATAATCATTTTTCGGTTCTTTAACTAACATTATTCTATCTTAATTTATTGCATCTGCCAAAATTTAATTGTTGTATTAATTATGAGATATACATATGTGCTTCCTTGTTATATATAGTCTTTTTAAGTTTATAAAATGTATCAGTAATTGTAACCTTACTAATTAGAATGCTAACTAAAAGCTAAAAAAATCAATTATATACTCCGTATTTTATGAGATAATAAGATATTTGTATTGAAGTAACATTCAATTGGTTTTTACACCTTACCAAATTTATCAAACTAATTTGCATTTGATATTATAAAATAAACTTATAATACATTCTCTTAAATGAGTGGAGCTTTATTTAATTCTATGTCATAAACCGTGTACTTTATATACATCTCATCTCCAATACAAAACACAAACATTATTTACACACGAAATTAATTAGCAAGAGAAAATAGGTTGCTCGTGAAGGTGATTTGACTTCTAAGCTCCAAGAGAGCATTTGGTTTATTTTATTTATGCTGGATTATAAAATTTCGATATGATGAAATCTTTATCTTATACCTACTATTAAAGAGTAAATATATTTGATTTTATTATTAAAACTAGTTATTATTAGTATTTCATTGAGAATATGTTTTCTTTTGTATAATAGTATTAATAATTAGTAACATTTTGGAACATTGGATCTGCTACTAACCCACTACAGATGATCGTTGCGCAGCAACAGCTGATCAGGGAATGCTCCATTCCTTCCAACATTGAGCCCAGACATATCAAAGTGTGGTTCCAATCTCCTGCTTTGCTTTGCTTTGCTTTTCTTAATTTGGTTAATTGATTGTATTTTATTGTAATAACCCGGATTTTCAGAATATGATTAAGTAATTTCTAATTTTAATTAGGATTTATTAAGAGGAATTTTGAACATAATAAGGATCTTTCGGTTCTAAGCCGCAAATTTTAGGATCGTTTTTTGTTAAATCGTCTTTTCGAGAATTTCAATCCGAGCTCAGTTATAGCCGATTTTGGTAATGTTTGAAAGACGTTGTCCCAAGGAGCATGTTGGTGCTTTTGGATTTTGAATCTGAAGTGGTTTGACTTCCCGGTGATTTAAAACGCGTTTAAAGAAGATATGAATAGTGTTTTTCCGTAGGAGCGCGTTCGTTAGAAATTTGTGAAATCACGTGTGTTGGCCCGAGCCTTGATTTTTTAAGCCTATCCTATAGGAAATTTCTCAAGGAATCCGTTGGTATTCCTGAATTTTCATTCTAAGGTCAATTGAACGCTCGGGAATTTTATTTGTCCCTTGTGTGGAATAGTAACTTTATTTTTGAAAAGAGAATATTTTCTCGTTTTCCTTCAAGATGACTCGTTCTTTATCCAAAGTCAAGTTGGTTTAATAGTACTCGAGCCAATGAACTTCTCAGTATTTTTGGATCTCGTGAATGAGGAGGTCATTTGGACCTCGACAATGAATAAAGCGCCTTTTAACGGAACCCGATATTTTTAAAGCAGTATTGTTGCACTGCAGTAGCTTCTCGAGGAAGCCGCTATTTTTCCTATAAATAGAACCCCTCCCCCTTTTATTTTCCTCACTCATTTCATTCTTCATCCCAATTCTGTAGAGTAGAGAGAGAGAGAGAGAGGGGAGCCTTTTCGTGAGGCACCCCTAGTTGAGAGAGGAGCGGAGTAGGGAGCGCGGCGACGCAAGAGGCCGCCGCGGCGCAAGGGAACGCCCCGGTGCATGGTGGCACCGCGGGGCATGGAGGGCACCGGCGCACACCCCCCCCCCCCCCCCGCCGTGGTGCTAGGGGCCGCTGGTGCACACAGAGGCGTGTCGGCGCTAGGGACGCCGCGGCGCTAGTGCTGTTGCGGCGGCTCCGGCACATTTTCGTATGGAGGCCATAACTTTCGCCTCGGTTGGAAACACAGGGCCTACAAGTACTCATATCGAAGCTCTTTTGATGATCTACGACAAAGCAGTGGCCAATCATCCGGAATCTCCATTATTTGAGTCTGATTTTCCGTCCCCTTTTGCGACAATTTCAGATGTCTTAATCGTTTAAATTCTCATATTTTAAGTTATAGGTAAGGATCAAGGGTTTAGATATTATTTCAATTTCTTGTTAGGATCTCGAATAAGGTTTCAAGTCATTGATCGACTTTTATAAAGATGAGGTGACCCCCAAGGAGGCCCGAGGAAGGATTTTCGGCTCGTCACTTCGTCTACGTGCTTGTTATCAAGTTGCTCGTCATTGAGGTGGGTGGTTCTAAACCAAGTATAAGGTTCGAGCCATTAAGCTCTCGAAACAAGATAGGGCAAGATGAATATCCAATTAAAATATTTTATGCTCTGCATGTTTAGTCTCTGTACAAAGGAAGGAAAGGAAATGAAGTTATATACATGATATTGTTGAATTGTTATTTGAGTTTGATAAGTACAGGAAGTTATTATAAGTTAAGTGAGTTCTCAACTATGTTTAGATATGCTAGAATTGTTAAATACAATTGATGCTAGCCCGAGATCTAGAATTGCTTTTAGTTACAATCAATGCTTATGCCCATTCATTTCCTAGTATTTTGTTATTGGGTTTTGCTAAGCTTAATTAGCTAAGGATATGCTAGAATTGTTTATATATAATTTATGCTAGCATGAGATGTTTAGAATTGCTTTAATTGCAATCGATATTTATCCGCGTTCATTTCCTCGTATTGGAAGGTTGGATTTTGCTTAAGCTTATGTAGCTAAGTATTGCCTTTTAGGGTAAGTTATAAATCCCTTATAGGCCGAGATCATGCTTAATTAAAGAATTATCCTTAGACGATTTCTTTAGGCTTGGTATTGCTAGCTAAGACAAGTAAGTAAGGAAGGTTAAGGAAGGAAGGTTAAAGGTTAAGTGAGGAAGGTTAAGGTTAAGGTTAAGTAAAGAAGGAATTTATGGAAGGATATAGCTTCTATTGTAAGCAGGTTATGGAGCTCAAAGAACAGTTTAATTGCATTATCATGTCGTGACCTTCGAGTCACCAAGTTGAACATTTGAAAGTAAAGGGAGTCACTACTGGGTAATCCCCTCGCATACTCAGAGGATACTTGAGGTAACCCCTCTCTTATCCTAAGGCATATCTAAGGGTGCAGTAGACAACAGGTTTGAGCCAGGAAAGTGCTAGAAAGGAAGTAAAAAGGTTTTGCGGATATGGAGAGGGCTTTCACGTTTTTCTCTCCATATACTTGTAACGCCCCAGGCCCACGGGGGTGGGGCCCAACAATGAAACGACGACACAACGGGCCCTCTAGCAACTACTTGGCATCCGTCCTCGCATTGCCAAAATGATTAAGCCAAGTTGCTAGAGAGTCCATTAAGCCCACTTATATACTTATCAAACTTTCATTCTCCCACCAATGTGGGACATCACATTCTCCCCCGTTGGAGACACAACGTCCTCGTCGTGCTCTTACCTCTGTAGGACCGTCCCCCGAGGTCCGGTTTTGAGCACACCTGGACAGGCTCCAAGGCCCTGTCGAGCGCACCCGGGGTCGGCTCTGATACCATTTGTAATGCCCCAGGCCCACGGGGGTGGGGCCCAGCAACGAAACGACGGCACAATAGACCCTCTAGCATCTACTTGGCATCAGTCCTCGCATTGCCAAAATGATTAACCCAAGTTGCTAGAGAGTCCATTAAGCCCACTTATATACTTATCAAACTTTCATTCTCCCATCGATGTGGGACATTACATTCTCCCCCCATTGAAGACACGACGTCCTCGTCATGCTCCTTCATTTGTAGGACCGTGATGCCCGGGGCCGAAGCATGGAGTGATCGTCGGTGCAAGGCATGGACAAAAGAGCAGCTCCTATAAGACTTCCAAGCGAAGGGGCACGTGAATGAACTGAATCCACCCGAAAGAGAGGGATTCTGAGGCTATACAGGAATGAGACTGTATAGTTGAGGAGAGCTTAGAGGATTTGATTGGTGCTACTCATACTAACAAGGTGCATCTTCTTTTTTCTGGCGCTCATTCCACTAGAACTCCAAAGTTAAGCGTGCTTGACCTGAAGAAATAGTGGGATGGGTGACCCCCTGGGAAATTTCTCATGGAGCATGTGAGTGAGGACAAAGCACGCTGGAAAGACTCGTGTTGGTTTGTGGGGATAGCCGTCAGTCCGGTAGCCGGGTCGTTACAGGTGGTATCAGAGGCGAACTTCTCGCAGTAAGGTGTGGTTCGGGGACGAACCAAGCGGAAGCTGGTGGGCATGTGACGCCCGGGGCCAAAGCATGGAGTGATCGTCGGTGCAAGGCACGGACAAAAGAGCGGCTCCTATTAGACTTCCAAGCGAAGGGGCACGTGAATGAACCAAATCCACCTGAAAGAGAGGGATTCTGAGGCTATACAGGAATGGGAATGTATAGTTGAGGAGAGCTTAAAGGATTTGATTGGTGCTACTCATACTAACAAGGTGCATCTTCTTTTCTAGCGCTCATTCCACCAGAACTCCAAAGTTAAGCGTGCTTGACCTGAAGAAATAGTGGGATGGGTGACCCCCTGGGAAGTTTCTCAGGGAGCGTTGTGAGTGAGGACAAGGCACGCTGGAAAGACTCGTGTTGGTTTGTGGGGATAGCCGTCAGTCTGGTAGCCGGGTCGTTACAATACCGCCAGTTATTAATTGGATATTTCTAAAGTTTATCTAGAGTCTGAGTTGTCTGAGGTTTCAAGTTTGTTGCTCTATATGGTTACATTTTTTTTCTTCCTCTAAGTTTCAGCTAAGTACTCTGATATTAGTATTTAGTCTTGATTAATGTAACTTGATTCTTGATATTAGTATGTCTTAAGTTTTGCATGTTCTTTTGACATCTCAGTTATTCCTTCATTAATTCAGAGTTAATTGAAGAGTCACACTTGTTGAGCATATTGGTATATATTCAGTTTTAGTTGACTTGTGAATAAGTTTTGCATGCTTGTTGTTGTTGATCGCCTATGAATGGGCTTTTCTTTCCAAGCATGATTCTGCTTGTTTTCACTTTGTCATTGGATTCTGTTTAAATTTCGATTGGTCTATGATATAGCGTACTTTTGACTCAATTGAATCCTTTGACCTCTTCAACTTGTTTGAACCCTTTGACCCCGTTGATTCGTCGAAATCGATAGTTCTTCCAAGTCATAAAGTTAAGTTGCCTAAGTTCTTGAGGCGCTAACATAGTTTAATTCTGAAAACACCCCATTGGATTTCTGATTTTTCGTGTTATTTTACGCACAACAACCCCGTCCCCATCCTCGGGACCGGGCTGTTATAGATGGTATCAGAGTAGGTTTGCAACTCTGCAGACCTGTCTCTTCTTAAAGTTTGATTGAGTTCTATGTGAATATTGAATTGTTCAAAGGTATTAATCAGCAACCCCCAGCTCACCATCACCCTCGCATCTTCAACAAAGTTAAGGTATGATTGAGTTAAAGTATTTTGATTATATTTGGTATAACTTTTTGAAAGTACAGGATAGGAAGAAAAGTTTTGAGCAGCCAAGGTTAGTCGATTTCTTTGAGATGAATGTTATTTCGTTTCGAAATAAAATTTTGGTTATACCAAAGTTTAAAGTAGAGCTTATTGAACTAAGTTCTAGATTAATGTTTTAAAGAGTTTTGAGCCATTATGGACTCAAGCAAGTAGTGAATCTTTTCAGAATATTATCTATGCAAATACTCAAGCTATTTCGGTCATTTTGGACCGTTAAAATTTTTGAGTAAAGTTATAAAGTTTGAAAGTTGATTTAAAAATCTTCTTTTGATAAAGGTTTGTCTACTGTCCATAAGAAAAGAATTTGAGGTTGAGTTAAGGATGAATGAGGCATAGAGAATATAGTTAGAACATAGTCTATAGCGAGCTTGAGTTAAGGAGAATTCTAGAATTCCCTTTAGGTTCTCTTAAAGAACCCAAGATTAAATAAGTTCCCTCTCGAGGAGCTAAGTTAAGTAGAACCAGTTCGAAAGAACATTTTTAGAGCGTTCATAAGAAGGATGAAAGGGTCCCGAGATTATAGTAGAATAGAGAAGAAGGTCATGAAGTTCAGTTTCGAGCAAGGAGCAAGAAGGTAAGCAGTCAAGTTAAAGGCAAGTTATCCGATCGCGGATCTAACGCAAGTTCAAGGAATCCCCACGCAAGAGTTTTCAACTCCAGAGAAGTCTCGTCTGAAGATCCAATCGCGTTCGCAAGGAATGAAGATTCGTTTTCTTCGATAGAGGCTCGTTAATTCGATGAACGTGCATTCAAGGTCACATTGTGTTCGATGCCCAGAAGTCATCGCTTGTTTCAAGCCGATTAATGAGGATGAAGATTGTCGCCATGACTATAGCCAAGATAGTTTGAGGATACATTTATCAGTGTTCTATCAAGCTTCCAAGAGACGTTGAAGTCAAGCTATTTTGAGTCCAGAAGGTGCCATAGATTAAAGTCGCGTTGTCGTATCTCTTTTGATAGATAGGAAGTAATTCCCGAGACATTGCTTTTCCAGTCGGCGCAAAGTCCAGCTGACTCGTGCTATTGCATAGCAACTTTGTCAAGAAGAAGGTGCGTGATGCTCAAGAAAGAAGGAGAAGACATGAAGAAGATCGTTAAGAAGGTAGACCTAGTATTCGATAGATTGAGAGTTTCAGTTTTATAAGAAGTTTTGTTGAGTTTATTTATTCTCTTGTTAATAGAATCGATTTATTCATTCCCATTCTGAATCGATTTATTTATTCTTTTGGAATCAATTTATTTATTCTCTTGTCAATTGAATCAATTGCCCTTCAATATCTTCGTATAAATTGAAGTTCTTCATTTATAACCATTTGAAATTCTTTGATTATATCCTCTTGGATAAATTGCGAATCTTTTGGATGATACTCCTTGATCATCAAGAATCAGTAATAGCACTTCCTTGTTAGGCTATGCTATCACCTCTGTGAAAATATTTCAGCACGGTTTTCAGTTGCTAACCGTTGATTTCTTCCATATCTTTGTTATATTCAAGAATCCTTCAAGTTCGAAAGTCCTCTGAAAAGGCAATATTGTTGACATATATAACCTAGTGTTATATCTCTTCCAGTTTTTAAGCTTGTTAAAGAATTGTTGATCAAGATAAAGTCCTCACTCAGAGGAATTCGTTTATTTTACTCCCACTCATAGTACTCGAGTGTGGATCTTGGAATAGAGCAAAGAGTATATAGCAGTATTCCTTCTAGTCAGGGTTGGATGAATAAGAGATAGTATTTCCTAGTAAGAAGTAGAATCCAAGTAAATGCCAGATAGTATTCTCTAAGTTTAGGATGCGCGTTTCCAAGAAGATGTCTCATCTCGTTACGTTTGGAGGTGATTAAAGAAATGTCGGCAAGTAAGTTCCAAGCGTGCATTCAAAGTCCAGACGTGCGATCGTTACGTCTGCAAGTGATGGTGACCACCAGCAAGAGCCACGAAGTCAGATGACTACTTCGAGGAAAAGAGACAACTGTGATGAAGAAGTTTAGATTTAAGTTGCTTCGAGAATTTAAGTTTGGAGCGCATCACGAGGTACGTCCCAAGAAGATGAAGAAGTCGAACCTCAAGAAGTTAAAGATGAAGATAAAGTGAGTTTTGGAACGTGATATAGCGTGCAAAGAACCATCGAAGGAGGTGCTCGATTAATTTGAGTTGTCGTCTAGTTCGAGTTCATTGAAATTTTTCAAAGCTGTGAGAAGTAAAGTTAGAAGCAAAAGCAAAGCCAAGCAAGATAAAAGAAGGATGGACTCATTGAGATGCTCGTGCTCGAAGAGCAAGTTTAATAAAATTTTCTTTTATTTATTCCGTTGCTCGAATAGTTTCTAGAGGTCCGCTCGAATGCAAGATAATAAGAAGCTCGTATGAAGCGATGCTTCGAAAGAGGTTTCATAAGGAAGAAAAGGTAGAAGATGCTAAGACTTTGAGGAAGAAAAGATAGAAGTTGTTCAAGCTTTGAGAAAGAAAAGAAGAACGATTATAGAAGTATTAGTCCTGCGTGAGGATTAATTTATAAAGAAAGGCCTCAGGCTATTCTTAGCCGTATTGTAAGGTTTTGAACCTATGTCGTTTCAATAAGGCTATAGATTCTTAGAAGGAATCCAGATCTCTGTTGAGAGGAAGTAAATTTCGGGATGAAATTTTTTTTAAGGGGAGTAGGATGTAACAACCTGAATTTTCAGAATATGGTTAAGTAATTCCTAATTTTAATTAGGATTTATTAAGAGGAATTTTGAGCACAATAAGAATGTTTGCGTTCTAAGCCGTGAATTTTAGGATCGTTTTTCGTTAAATCATCTTTTGGAGAATTTCAATCCGAGCTCAGTTATAGCCGATTTTGGTCATGTTTGAAAGGCGTTGACCCAAGGAGCCTGCTGGTGCTTTCGGATTTTGAATCTGAAGTCGTTTGAGTTCCCGATGATTTAAAACACGTTTAAAGAAGATATGAATGGTGTTTCTCCGTAGGAGCGCGTTCGTTAGAAATTTGTGAAATCGCGTGTGTTGACCCGAGCCTTGATTTTTCAAGCGTATCCTATAGGAAATTTCTCAAGGAATCCGTTGGCATTCCCGAATTTTCATTCTGAGGTCAATTGAATGCTCGGGAATTTTATTTGTCTATTGTGTGGAATAGTAACTTTATTTTTGAAAAGAGAATATTTTCTCATTTTCGTTCAAGATGACTTGTTCTTTATCCCGAGTCAAGTTGTTTTAATAGTACTCAAACCAACGAACCTATCTGTATTTTCAGATCTCGTGAATGAGGTCATTTGGACCTCGACATTGAATAAAGCGCCTTTTAACCGAACCCGATATTCTTAAAGCAGTATTGTTGCACTGCAGTAGCTTCTCGAGGAAGCCACTATTTTTTCTATAAATAGAACCCCTCCCCTTTTCATTTTCCTCACTCATATCATTCCTCATCCCAATTCTGTAGAGTAGAGAGAGAGAGAGAGGGGAGCCTCTTCGTGAGGCACCCCTAGTTGAGAGAGGAGCGGAGTAGGGAGCGCGGCGGTGCAGGGGGCCGCCGCGGCGCAAGGGAGCGCCCCAGCGCATGGGGGCACCACGGGGCAGGGAGGGTGCTGGCGTGTACCCCCTCCTCGCCGCGGCATTAGGGGCCGCCGGCGCACACAGGGGCGCCCCGGCGCTAGGGGGCGCCGCGGCGGTAGTGCTGTTGTGGCAGCTCCGGCACGTTTTGGTGCGGAGGCTATAACTTTCGCCTTAGTTGGAACCACGGGACCCACGAGTACTCAACTCGAAGCACTTTTGAAGATCTACAACATATCAGTGGCCAAGCGTCCAGAATTTTGATCTTTTGAGTCAGATTTTCCAACCCCTTTTACGGTAATTTCAGATGTCTTAATCATTTAAATTCTCATATTTTAAGTTATAGTTAAGGGTCAAGGGTTTAGATAACATTTTGATTTCTTGTTACGATCTTGAATAAGATTTCAAGTCATTGATTGACTTTCATCAAGATGAGGTGAACCCCGAGAAGGCCCGAGGAAGGATTTTCGGCTCGTTGCTTCGTCTACGTGCTCGTTATCGAGTTGCTCGTCATTGAGGTGGGTGGTTCTAAAGAAGGTATTAGGTTTGAGATATTAAGCTCTAGAAGCATGATAGGGCAAGATGAATATCCAATTAAAATATTTTATGCTCTACCTATTTAGTCTTTGTACAGAGGAAGGAAAGGAAAGGAAGTTATATGCATGATATTGCTGAATTGTTATTTGAGTTTGATAAGTAAAGGGAGTTATTATAAGTTAAGTTAGCTCTCAAGTATGTTTAGATATGCTAGAATTGTTAAATACAATTGATGCTAACCCGAGATCTAGAATTGCTTTTAGTTGCAATCTATGCTTATGCCCATTCATTTCCTATTATTTGGTTATTAGGTTTTGCTATGCTTAATTAACTAAGGATATGCTAGAATTGTTTATAGACAATTTATGCTAGCATGAGATGTTTAGAATTGCTTTAATTGCAATTGATATTTATCCGCGTTCATTTCCTCGTATTGGAAGGTTGGATTTTGCTAAAGTTTATGTAGCTAAGTATTGCCTTTTAGGGTAAGTTATAAATCCCTTATAGACCGAGATCATGCTCAATTAAAGAATTAGCCTTAGACGATTGCTTTAGACTTGGTATTGCTAGCTAAGTCAAGTAAGTAAGGAAGGTTGAGAAAGGAAGGTTAAAGGTTAAGTGAGGAAGGTTAAGGTTAAGTAAAGAAAGAATTTAAGAAAGGATATAGCTCCTATTGTAAACAGGTTATCAAGCTCAAAGAACAGTTTAATTGCATTATCATGCCGTGACTTTCGAGTCACCGAGTTGAACATTTGAAAATAAAGGGAGTCACTGCTGGGTAATCCTCTCGTATACTCAGAGGATACTTGAGGTAACCCCTGTCTTATCCTAAGGCATATCTAAGGGTGCAGTAGACAACAGGTTTGAGACAGGAAGACACCAGAAAGGAAGTAAAAAGGTTTTGCGGATATGGAGAGGGCTTTTGCGTTTTGCTTTCCATATACCGCCAGTTATTAATTGGATATTTCTAAAGTTTATAAAGAGTTTTCCTATAAAACCCTACTAAGTACATAGTGTTCACACCCTCTTTTTCAAATGTTTTCAGGTTGAGATGTTAAGGCCGGTGATGTGCTGCTGGTGGGGTTGTCTAAGTTGTCTGAGGTTTCAGGTTTGTTGCTCTATATGGTTACATGTTTTTCTTCCGCTAAGTTTCTGTTGAGTACTCTGATATTAGTATTTAGTCTTGATTAATGTAACTTGATTCTTGATATTAGCATGTCTAAAATGCTATGAATCCTAGTTATCAATAAAGTCTTTGAAGCATGTTCTTTTAACATCCCAGTTATTCCTTCATTAATTCTGAGTTAATCGAAGAGTCACACTTGTTGAGCATATTGGTATATATTCAGTTTCAGTTGACTTGTGAATAAGTTTTGCATGCTTGTTATTGTTGATCGCTTATGTAGGGGCTTTTCTTTTCAATCATGATTCTGCTTGTTTTCAGTTTGCCATTGAAGTCTGTTTAAATTTCGATTGGCCTATGATATGGCATACTTTTGACTCGATTGAATCCTTTGACACCTTCGACTTGTTTGAACCCTTTGACCCCGTTGATTCGTCAAAATCGATAGTTCTTCAAAGTCATAAAGTTAATTTTCCTAAGTTCTTGAGGCGCTAACTTAGTTTAATTCTAAAAACACCCCCTAGATTTCTGATTTTTCATGCTATTTTACGCACAAAAACCCCGTCCCCATCCTCGGGACCGGGTTGTTACATTTATTTATCATTTTGTGGGTTTTGTAAATGATTGTTGGATTCGTGTATCTTGTTGGAGTGATTTGATTATTTAAGAGAATTTGTGATGGATTTGAATAAGGAATATCAATGTCAGTTGATGGGAGGATGAGAGTTGGCTTGTTGCAAATGAATGCAGGTGCCGAAAGAAGCAGAGGAAGGAATCCATGAGGCTTCAAAGTGTGAATAGAAAATTAAGTGCTATGAATATGTTATTGATGGAGGAAAATGATCGCCTGCAGAAACACGAGAGAGAGAGGGAGAAAGTGAGAGTTTGGAATCAAAGTGAGCATATTGCAATTATCTTTTGTATATTGAATATTGGATATTTTTGGAGTTGAGATTACATTTTTGATATTGATGATGGATGCTTGTATTGGATATTAATGATGTTCTATTAGATATTATGGATGTATTTGATATTGGATGGTGCATTCGATATTGGATGAGTATTGGGGTTTATTTTGAATTTTTGTAAAATCATTTTATTGTAATTTTATTTTATTTTATTGCAAATATATAGACTATAGATAAATTAACCGTAGAGATTAAAGTATTAAGAAATTGAAAATACTACGATATAAAATACAATTATAGTCTTAAGGTAACTTTTACTATGGTTTTCAGGTCCAAATGGGGTGAAATATCTACGGTCAAAGCGTAATCTGTAGTCTTAATTGCCTTATCTCTACGGTATTTTTTGGTCTTCTGACTACGGTGTTATAACTGCAGTTGATTTGCTCTCAAGACTACGGTTAAAAACTACATAGTAGGTGGGTACTCTATCTCTACACCACATTTCTCTACGGTCGCGGATCCCTTAAGAATACGGGTTTTAGCCGTAGAGTATGAGCATTTTTGTGGTAGCGCCAATATGAAGAAAAGCCATCTCTAAGCAGCAAAGAGGATCATGAAGTACCTCAAAGGAATCATAAACCTTGGATTATGGTATCCCAGAGATGATAGCTTGTGTCTAACTGGTTACTCAGACTCAGACTTCGGAGGATGCAAGATTGACAGAAAAAGCACCAGTGGAACATGTCAGTTTCTTGGGAACAAACTGATATCCCGGTTTAGCAAAAAGTAGCACTCAGTTGCAATGTCAACAACTGAAGATGAGTATGTAGCTGCTAGAAGCTGTTGCGCACATATTATTTGGATGAAACACTAGTTGAAGGATTACAAAGTGGAGACTGAAGAAGTGCTTATCTACTATGATAACAATAGTGCTATTACAATATCTCGAAATCCAGTATTTCATTCAAGGACGAAGCACATTGATATCAGACACCACTTCATCAGAGATAACATCGAAAAGAAAGACATCTGCATCAAATATGTCAACACGGAGAATAAGAGAGCTGATATCTTCACCAAGCCATTGGTAGAAGCTAGATTTGTGGAATTGTGCATCCAATTGGGATTTCTTGAACTAGCTTCAAAGGAGAATGATGATCAGCCAAGAGAAGGAGTAAAGAGGAACACTCCAGTTGAAGATGAGAACTGAGTCAAAATAGGTATCATTTCGGTAAGCAATGAAGGTTAAACTAATGAGTCCAAATTAGTTCTGAAGAAATGGTGAAGGCTAAATGAAGGCTGAAGAAAGAAATTGAGTAAACTGATCGCATAAGGCATCAGTTCTCAACAAGTCATGTTTAACTGATGAGAGCAGTTGAATTCAAAAATGACTGAAGAGAAAAAGCTATAGCTGAATGAAGCAGCTGAAAAGCTTAAGTGGAGCAAAAGCTTAGAAAACAGCTGAAGCTGACAAAAAGCTGGAAGTCAAAACTGAAGGGACTCTAACTAGATGTTTAGTGTCTGTTTGTGTGGTTTTATTTTAGGAATTTTGCATGTTTAGTAAGTTATTTTCTAGTATTTTTAGTAGGTTAGGTATGGATTTTGTGTGTTTACGTTTCACTTGTTGCTCTCATGGTGGAAAACGCCAAGTTGCGCAAACTTGAGCTTTTGTTTCCAAAAGCAGGGTATTTTCGCATTAAGGTGGGAAGATTACTGAGCTTGAAGTTTTTTCTTCCACGGAGAAGCGAATGGCCAAACTGATGAGGAAAAGCCAAAATTGAACTGTATTCGAAGTTGGAACACGAAGCAGGAAGACGCGGCACCCCCATGCATACGCCCCGACACAGCCCGTACCTCGTGCGCTTACCTCGGCAGCTGCCACGCGTCTCGGCATCAACCGCACGGTGTGCCCGCGCTCACCCCGCGACCGTGCGCTAAGCCTCTCAGCTTTTCGGCCCCCACAGGCACGCAGGGATACGCCGGCGAGCATAATGCATTTCGCCCGTCCCGCGGGCACGCACCACCCCGCCGGCGTGCGGGGTGTCCAGTTTGGTCTTCCGTATCAGTCTCGATGCTGCAATCAGTTTTTTCCTCCCTCTTCTTTCCATCTTGCCTCACTCCTTCAATTTCCTTCATATCGCTAGCTTGATATAATTAAAATGGGTGAAGACTTTTGGGGCAACCTAAGTAGTAGGGACATAGGGCTTAATTTCCCCTAAGCTAGCTTTTTAGCTTTTGGCCTCCAATCTCCCAACAAAAATCTCCCAAAAAGCCCTCACATTAACTCCTCTCTTACCATCAAACCTCATATCAACTATCCCTCACGCCTCACCAACTGATCCCTCTCCATATCTCTCCATTTCATATCACTTCTTTTGACTTTTGGATTATCATTCATCACTCACTTCATCTTCTCCACCATCCATCTTCTCCATTTTCTCTCTACACACCATCACCATTCTTCACCATTTTTCTACACCATTTTCACCCTCACCATCACCATTAAAGAGAGGAAGAGAGGAGGAAGAAGAGGGGCAAGCAAGCTTGGGTGGAAGAAGAAGATACGAGAAAAAGTCCCAACTCCGAGCCAACATAAAAGATAGGCTCGTTAGGAGGATCTTCCCTTGGTATTTTCTTTCTTAGCTTAGTGGATTTGAGTGGGTTTGCCCCAAACTCTTAAAACATTGAATATGTAGAAGTTTATGTTATTTATATTTGATTATGAGATGATGAAATATTATGACTTTTGTTTTGTTTTGAGCATGATGATGGGCTAATCTCTACATTAGGGGGTAGATAATCGATTTGCTTTTGATCTATGCTTGTGTAACAACCCGGTCCCGAGATAGGGATTTACGAGTGGGGACAGGGTGTTATTAAGAGATTAATGAATAAAGATGGGAGAATTATCAAGAGTTTTAAGAATCAAGACATGCCTTAGAAGTTATATGGAATGCTCGGGTTTACTTGGATTAAAAGAAAACATGCTTAAGCGGAAAGAACGGCTAATTAATCAGATACCAACTCGTTAGATCTTTTGCAGGTGAACGGAGATCATACTTAAACATAGAGATAACATAATATGCATCTTATAAGTATTAAATCATTTCTGGGGAGATTATTCATAGAGTCTTGCTAAACATAATAGGACTTAAACAGAATTGAAAAGAGTGTATCAGAGTAGCGGATCACAAAGTGGGGTTTATTAGAACATTAGATAATAGTAAAATAGTCTTGGCAGCCAACCCACATTCACAGCCACCAGCATCCTCAGCATCTCAACCTGAAAACATTTGAAAAGAGGAGGCATGAGCACTAATGTACTCAGTGGGTTTTAGCGAAAATGCTTTTATAACTTTCAAGATATCCAATGATTAATAGACGGTATACGGAGAGCAAAACGCAAAAGCCCTCTCCGTATCCGTAAAATCTTTTCTTTTCTTTTGGGCCCAACTTGGCTCAAACCTGTAGTCAACTGTACCCTTAGGCATGCCATAGGATAGAAGAGGGGTTACCTCAAATATCCGAACGAGTTTGCGAGGGAAAAGTCCCTCAGCGACTACCTTAATAATTCTGAGCTCGAGTCCTGCTTAAGTGGATGCTAAGTCCATCTCTTCCTATTCTTGCTAACATTACCAGGCTTAGAACAATGTCTAAGGCTAATATCTTATCACTACATGATCTCGGCCTACAGAGGGGATAAAGCTACCCTAACAAGGCAATCCTTGAACCTTAACTATACAAGCTTTATTAAAGCATAAACATTCAAGTACAAGGAAATGAACGCGGATAAACATCGATTGCAAATAAAGCAATTCTAAACACTTCATGCTAGCATAAATTGTAAATAAACAATTCTAGCATATCTAAACATACTTGAGAGCTTGCTTATCTTAAACTAGCTTTCTTTACTTTTCCTACCCCAAATAATAATTCAGCATAATCATGCATAACTCCATTTATTCCTTTCCTTGTACAGAGATCAAACAGGTTGAGCAAAATATTTTATTGGATATCTCATTTGCCTTAACATGCTTCTAGAGCTTATTAGCTCAAACTTTAGATGAGTATAGATTTACCCACCTTGATTACGGAACGGAAGACAAGGCAACGAGCTGGTGGTTTTCCTTAGTATTTCTCCGAGGCTCGATTTCTCCTACAAAAGTCGAATCATCGACTTAGAAGCCTTCTTCGAAGATTTCTGATAACATGATATTAAATAACACCCAAATAATAACCCCTTAGCTAGGACTTAATATGGATAGCACGACTTTGACCTAATGAGGGTCCAAAAAGGATTTATTTTATTTAAAGGAATTTCTCGACTTGATTTCTAAATTTTTAGACGGAAAAGATCTTTAAAAATTTTCTCGAAATAAATCGGAGAAATCTTGAAAAATATTCTTAGTTTAAGCTTGAGAATTACTCGGAAAAACATGACTCAAAGAGGAACTCGAAAAGTCAGAAGGGCGAGCGTCGGACAACACGGGAAGGGAGCGTCGCGCGCCGGCGGCACCCCGCGCGCCCGCACAGCCCCGCGCCCGCGCAACCTCCGCGCCCGCGGGGTCCTGGGCCGAGGGAGGCGTCGCACGGCCGCGCACCCCCCGCGGTCGCGGGACCCTTTTTCTCTCTCTCCTGGGCGATCTTCAACTGGGTTCTTCATGTTCGTCGATTCTCGACGAACGCGAAGAACGCAAAACCCGAAATTTTCCAAAAACAACTTGCTTAAATTTATCATGCAACTACATATATTAACTTAAAATAATTTCGGCATTATAACGACATAAACACGATAATCCTCCGAAAATAATTAAATATGGCTTGACGGATTTTTAACGGAATAACGAGGTTAATGTTCTTAATAACAATAACGGAAATAAAATGAGAAATATAACGCATAAGTCATAATCTTGGAATTCCAACAAAAAATCGAAATGTAACTTTAGACGAGAAATAATGAAGAACGCGAAGAACGGAAAGTAAATGCGGAAATTTAAAGACGAAAAAGAAATAGAATTGAGACCGACGAACTAAAATGGACGGGGTCAGGTGCGTCGAGGGAATGTGGTTAGCTCGGCGTCTCGTCGAATCGCAACGGCGGCAGAGCCGCCTGCTACGATTTCAACGGCGCCCCCTAGCACATTCCCTCACCGCATCCCTTCCACGCCACTCCACTCGTCGTCTTGAAGAACACTCACGAAGAACGCTTTTTATTTTGACAGAACCTTCTCGGCTTTCAAAGCTTTTCACCTCTCGATTTTTAGAAGTGAATGGAAGAGTAAAGTGAGCAAGAAAAGCTAAAGGGGTGGTCCCCTATATATAGGAAAAGCTTTGGCTTCCCTTGGAAGCCATTGCTGTGCGGGAATACTGCAAAAGTTACCCCGGGTTCGGTTAAAAGCTGCTTTATTTGATATCGAGGTCCAAACGACTTCAGACGCGAAATCTAAAAATACCGGGAGACTCGTTGGCTCGAACACTAGTGGACCAACTTGATTTGTGAAGATGACGGGTTCGTCAGAAGGAAGACGAGCAAAGATTCCCTTTTTGGAATTACTTTTTACTATTCACTCAGACTGACAGATTTGGCTCCCGAGCGTTCGATTGACCTCAGAATGTCAATCCGTGAACGCTAACGGAATCCTTGAGTCATTTCCAATAAGAGGGGCCTAACAGAACTGGACTTGAATAAATGAGGAGGATTTTGTAAATTTCTCAAAACACGAACGCACGCAAAAGTTACTGTTCATTCTTCTTTTAACTGCGTTTTTCATTACCGGGAACTCAAATGACTTCAGAATTAAAATCCCAAAACACCGGCATACTCCTTGAGTTAAAACCTTCTAACGAGACCACAGATGATCATATAATAGTTAAAATCACATTTCTCAAAAAGGCGATTTGACTCCTAAAGTCGTGACTGACATCCAACCTTAGCTAATCTTAATTAAATTCCTTCTTTAATTAATTAACTTATCATTAACATTCCTCTAAACCTTATTCAGAATTCTGGGGTATTACAACTTGTGATGGTTGGTTGTTTATTGTTGGAATTGTGATTATCTATATTGAGTACTTGATCACTATTTAGCATTGCTAGGTTTTAGATAAGACCGAAAGGTGATTCTAAATCTCGACCAAGGTTCCTTCAATGTGAGGTGGATTGGGTTCATAAGCCTAAAATATTGATCTTGTTCATATAATGTAGCCGATAGCGGTTTAATGGATAGACGGTGACAGTAATTGATATTAAACCACTTGAAGGGTATATTGTATGTTTAAGATTAATAAACCAACTTGAAACAAGCTAAGTGAGAAACCAATGAGAGAATCTACACCCTAATGCTCTTATCATATTCATTTCTTTCAATCTTGATATTATTGTTATTTGTGTTTGATTAGTGAAATTGCTCATTAAATTCATGATTAGATTTGTATTTGATCTTTCAAACATGTTGCATGCAAAGCCTAGAAGGATAATTAATTGCTCATACGAAGTCTTTCTTGAGAGACACGACCCGTGTTAGCTCACCACCCTACAACCGACCCCGTCCTCTTGTGGGAGTTTTGTTAGTCAAATTAGTTAGCATGTAGCAAACCAGAAAATATACATCAAACAAAATTGGCACCGTCGTCGGGAAAGGCTTTAGGCGTATTGTCTTTTTGTGCTATAATTGCTTGTGTGTGTTTTTTGAATTCGTGATTTTTATGTGTGTCTAGTGTTTGTGTTCTTGTGTTGTTTTGTGTGATTCGGTATTTGTATTTATTTTCCTGTGTTTTTATTAAGCTTTCCTCTTTTATCCCACAGTTGTGTTTGATCTCCTTTGTGTTTTTGGTTGTGTATGCTAGGGAGACGAAGTCTTAATCAAAGATTAGCCCCCATATTCGACAACATCCATTGACCAAGGAGGTTCGATGTGTTTGTTTGGGAAGAGGAAATGGAGGCCAACCACATCAACCCCGACAACGCCAATGCTAATGCGGCTAGGAATATGAGAGATTTTGCTCATCTCGTGATTGGGGCATCGACATCTTGCATAGTCCTTGGAGAGGCCGCAAGGAATTATGAGTTGAAAAACATCCATTTTAGCCAACTACCATCCTTCTATGGGATGTCGGCCGAAGATGCGGTGAACTTCAATGTTTGAATGAAGACCAATTAAAGATGAGGTGCTTTCCTTACACCTTGAAGGATCATGCCAAAACGTGGTTCATGTCACTCCCGGCTAACTCATTAGCCAATTAGAATGCCATCTATAAGAAGTTCATAGCCAAGTATTATTCAAATCAAAAGACCCAAGATTTGAGAGCCCAAATCGACACCTTTGCCTAATCTTCGGACAAAGTGTTTCATGAGGCTTGGGATCGATTTAGAGGTCTCCAACAAAAATACCCGCACCACCATCTCGCACCCGAGTTGCTCAACCAATTCTTCTATGACGGGCTTTCTCAAAATTTCTAATATATGGTGGACAATGCCGAGGGAGGAGACATTGGAGGCCGGACCACCGAAGAAGTCTCAAACATCTATGGGACAATGGACACGACTTCTCAACAAAAGAGCGCTAGGGGGAAGAGAGCTTCGGTGAATAAAACCAACCCTATTTATGATGTGACAAGGCAACTAGCTGCGTTGACGTGGCAAGTGGAGATGCTTCAAACTTCCAAGAGACCAAATCAACAAGCCATGGCTATTGAGACTTGTGGAATTTTTGGAGAGTATGGCCATGGGGCCAAAGTGTGTCAAAAGTCGATCCAGCCGAAATCAAGTGAAGAAACTCATTTCCACGCTCTTCAAGAGCAAGTTCATGCTCTCTAAGGGTTCCAGCCTCGCCAACCCTACAACCCGTACGCTCAATCGTACAATTCGGGATGGAAAAACCATCCAAACTTCTCTTGGAGGCAACCTCAACAACCTCCTCAACAACCACCTCAACAACCGCCTCCACCTCAACAGGCCGAAGGTGGCCAAGCTGCACTTTATCCAAGGCCGCAACAATATCCGGCCTAACCAACCAACCGCCTAGGCCGACATTGCAAGACACCTTGCAATACTTCATTTAAGGCACCCAACAAAGGTTCGAGTCCGTTGAAGCTTCTGTGAAGCAGATCGAGACCCAAGTGAGGCAAATAGCAGGGACCGTTGGAGAGTTGGCCAAGCAAACTAATTCGGGCAAGTTGCCAAGCCAACCGAAGCAAGCCTAAGCCATCACCATCCTTCGAGGAGGCAAGGAGATTGATAACAAGGTTGGAGAGCCAAGCCTAACAAAAGAAGTTGAAAAAGAAAGTGAGGCTCCTCAACAAGAGTAAGGGGAGCTCGAACTAAAAATTCATGAGAAGAAAGAACCCACAATCCACAAGGCCTCCAATCCCTATAATCCTCTAATTCCTTATCTAAACCAGTTGAGGAACGAGAAGCAAGACAACCAATTCCAAGTGTGCTACAAGCTCTTGTCAAAGATGAATGTCAACCTTCCACTTCTTGACGTCATCCACAATGTTCCGGCCTATGTCAAGTTCTTCAAGGAACTAGCCTCGAAAATGAGAAAGCTTGCAGAGGATGAGAAGATTATCATGTCTGAACTGGCGAGTGCAATTCTACAATAACAGCTACTCCCCAAACTCCGTGATCCAGGTAGTTTTACTCTTAAAATTGCCTTGGGAAATGGTAAAGAAGCAGGTGGTATGCTAGACTTAGGAGCCGGATTTAATTTGATGCCCTACTTTATTTTTAAATAATTGGAGCTAGGTAATTTGAAACCAACGTGTCTACAATTGGCGGATAGGTCCGTGAGATATTCTAGAGGTATAATAGAAGACATTCTAGTTAAAGTGGTTGGTTTGATAATACCGGTTGATTTTGTTGTGTTGGATGTGGGTGATGTTCAAGAGACGGGAAATGAGCACACAATTCTTTTGGGTAGACCTTTTATGGCTACAACTAACACCTTGATTGATGTTAAAAATGAAATGTTGAAATGTCGGTTTAAGGGGAAACCGTGTCCTTTTTTATGCATGAAAATAAGGCTATTCCCGTCTCCTCATTTGAGGAAAATGGTTCTTATATAGATGGTATTAATCTCTTGGTCGAGAAAGTTTTCTTGCGGGAAATTGGCTTCACATGGACGAGTGAAGCCTTATCCGATGAGATATCAATGGAAGAATCTTACCTCAAGTACGGGGGAGACGAGTTGGATGCCAAAGAAATGAAGATATTGCTAGGAGAAGGCATTAGTTTGATGGAAGTTCTAGCCTCAACTGAAGAGGAAGTAAAGCCTTCTCCCGAACTTTAGCTAAAAGAGCTCCCATATCACCTCAAGTATGTGTACATCGATGAAGAGGAAAAGAAGCCCGTGATCATCTTTGTCGGGCTTGAAAAGAAAGAAGAAGATCTCTTGGTAGCCGTACTCAAGAGAAACAAACAAGCCATTGGGTGGAGTCTTTCGGACATCAAAGGCATTAGCCCTTCAACGTGCATGCATCGAATCATTCTCGAAGAAAGGGCTAAGCCGATGTGAGAAAGATAAAGGCGGCTCAATCCCGTGTTGATGGAGATCATCAAGAAGGAGATTCTTAAGCTCCTTGCGGAAGGAATCGTCTACCCATAGCCGATATTGAATGAGTGAGCCCAGTCCATGTGGTGCCCAAGAAGAGAGGAATCACGGTGGTGGAAAACGACAAAAGAGTGCACGTGGCTACTCGAACCACCACCGGATGGAAAATGTGCATTGACTTTCGAAAGTTCAATGCCGCCACTCGAAAATACCATTTCTCCTTTCCTTTTATTGATCAAATCTTTGATAAACTAGCCGGGCATAGTTTTTATTTTTTCCTTGACGGTTTATTGGGTTATTTTCAGGTGGCCATTGCACCGGAGGACCAAGCCCAGACCACATTCATGTGCCCGTTTGGCATATTCGCATGTAGGAGAATGTCGTTCAGACTATGCAATGCACCGGGCACATTTCAAAGGTACATGTTTTCTATCTTTTCTGAAATGATTGGTGATTTCATTGAAGTATTCATGGATGGCTTTTCCGTCTTTGGGTCTTCATTTTCTGACTGTTGAGATAAGTTAGAACTTGTTTTGAAAATATGCATTAAAATTAGCCTTACTCTTAGTTAGGAAAAGAGTTATTTCATGGTTACTAGTGGCATAGTCCTTGGGCATGTCGTATCTAAAGAAGGAATGAGCATAGATAAGGCTAAGGTAGATGTAATTGAAAAATTACCTCTGCTTGTCAATGTGAAAAGTGCTAAAAGTTTCTTAGGCCATGCCAGTTTTTACCATCGATTTATTAAGAACTTCTCCAAAATTAGCCAACCTCTATGCCATTTACTTGCTCAAGATGTTCCTTTTGAGTTTGATGATAAGTGTTTGCATGCTTTTAACACTCTAAAGGAAAAATTGATCACCGCACCTATTGTCATTCCCCCTGATTGGTCATTAGCTTTTGAAATTATGTGCGATTCATCAAATTCCACTGTGGGTGCCATTTTGGGTCAACGTGTGGAAAACATTCTTCGTGTAATTTACTATGCTAGCCTCACCTTTGAGGTAATACCCCTCTCTTATCCCAAAGCGAGCCTAAGGGTGTAGTAGACAACAGGTTTGAGCTAGGAAGGCGCCAGAAAAGAAAGAAAAAGGTTTTGCGGATATTGAGAGGGCTTTCGCGTTTTGCTCTCCATATACCGCCAGTTATTAATTAGATATTTCCAAAGTTTATCAAGAGTTTTCTCATAAAACCCCACTGAGTACATTAGTGCCCACACCCCTCTTTTTCAAATGTTTTCAAAATGATTTCGAATTAATATTTGTTTGAATATTAATTATGATGGTTTGTGTGTATTAAGTCGTTGTTTTATTGCAGGTTGTTCCACTCGAGCTGATACGTCATCGCACAGTAATTTTATACTGAGTGTATAACACAGTTTGAATTTTTAATACTAAAGTGTCGAGTTATATGATAATGAATGAATGTTATTGTATTGAATGTTGTTTGCCAAAACCTTGAACGCCCTAACGCTGAGTTGAGCAAGGTGCGCGCCCGTGGAGCGGTGAGCGCCCGCGGAGAAGCCGCGCGCCCGCGGGCTGTGCGCGCTCGCGGGGAGCGATGGCCGAGAGACACCTCGCGCGGTCGCGGGCGGCGCGCGGTCGGGCGGGCTGAGCCGATTTTACTACCTATAAATACAACACTTATCCCTTTCATCTTCGTTTCTTTTCTCTTCTTTGGCAATTTTCCTCCCCCTTCTGTCTACAAATTCTTGAACTTTTGGAGTGGATCCTTCCATCATCCTCCACCAACTAAGGTAACTTCATACCTTTTCATCTTGGTGATTTAAACACTCATTTCTTGTTGATTTGAACCTAGGGTTTGTTACCCAAAATTAGGGTTCTTCGATTTGTTGACCCTCTTACTTTAATATTTTAAACATATGGTTTATTTATCTCCTTTAAGCTATATGTGAAGTTATATCGAATTCCTATGGTTCTTTGATGCTAGGGTTTAGATTTTTGCCCTAATTTTCCCTTGTTTTGTTGATGTGGTTTGGAGGTGTTGTGATGGTTGTTTGGGGTTCATTTTCATGTATGTTAGAGCCCTAGGGTGAAGGTGTTTGTATTTGAAATGTTGGGTTTAAAGGATTTAAACTGAGTCATGAGCATGTGGTTTAAATGTGTGCTCGTAGCGTGTTCGATCAAATGCTTCAAAGAGCTTTAATGTGTATTTTGAGTCCAAAATCATATTATGAGTTGGTATATCCAAAGTTATGTATATGGATATGTATGAAGTCTTTAAAGTAAAGTATAGCATGAGTTTGGTCTAAATTATGATTTAATTAAATAACTCGACGTCTAAAATGAAAAGAGAATTGAAAGGTGCTAGGTGACGTGTTGGGGCTCGAGGTGGACAACTTGTGGGCGGCAAAGGAGTATTTCAAAGGTTGAGAAATTGTGAAAGCGTCTCTTAAGGTAGGGTAACTCTAAACTGTGAACACGTGTAAGGTTATAGTTACTGTTGTGCTTTGATTGTATATGTATGAAGGGTCTTCGGACCGGTGAATGAAAGAGATCCTTCGGGGTCGACAAAGAGACCCTTCGGGGCAGAGATCCTTTTGGATCGAATATAGACCTGTTAATCTCCTCCCTGGGGGGTAGTATGTCTACAGGCATCCCTACAGGGCCAAAGATGTTCATTAACGAGGGCATCATGATGTTTAGACCCTACGGGGTTGAGACTAGTCTCCACAAAGTAAAGAAAAGTCCATATGTTATATTTTCACTTGTGCAATTAGCTATAACTGTTTACTGTGTTTCCCACTGAGTATGTTGTTAAATACTCACCCCATTCATTCAATGAATTTCAGGTTGAGGAGTCAAGGCCAGGGTAGGAGCATTGTGAACACAAGAGAACCCCAGAAGCTTGTGTTTATCTTTTGCATGCTCTTCTTTTGAAAATACTTACATTATTATTATTATTATTACATTGATCACTCCTTTTGCTTTATGATCAATGACCATTGGGGATGGGAATAGCCCGATCTTTTGTAGGTTATGATGTGTATAACTTGATATTATGCAAAAACAATTTAAAGGCTGGTCGTTCGACCTTGGAGCCTATTTGTGGCCCAAAGAGTTCGTGATCCACACCGACCATGAATCATTGAAGTATTTGAAGGGGCAACACAAGTTGAATAAAACACATGCCTGTTGGATGGAGTTTGTTGAGACGTTTCCATACATCATCAAATATAAGCAAGGGAAGGAGAATGTAGTAGCTGACGCACTATCGAGGAGGTACTATTTACTATCCACTTTAGATGCTAAGTTGCTTGGTTTTGAGTGCATTAAGAACATGTACATAGATGATGATGATTTTAAGGATGTATATGTAGCATGTGAAGAATTTGGAGATGGGATGTTTTATAGGCATGATGGATTTTTGTTTAGAGAAAATAGGTTATGCGTGCCTAATTGTTCCATGCGTGAGCTTTTATTGTTGGAGTCACATAGTGGTGGTTTAATGGGGATTTTGGGGTAGCTAAGACCTTAACTGTTCTGAATGAACATTTCTTCTGGCCTCATATGAAACGTGACGTGGAACGTATGTGTGCTAAATGTGTTACATGTAGACAAGCCAAGTCTAGAGTCCAACCACATGGTTTATACATGCCTTTGCCTATTCCTACATCACCTTGGATAAATATATCTATGGATTTTGTGTTAGGATTGCCTAGGAGTAAACGTGGTAATGACTCTATTTTTGTGGTTGTAGATAGATTTTCTAAGATGGCACATTTTATTGCATGTTCTAAAACAAATGATGCTTCCTACATTGCTGATTTATTCTTTAAGGAAGTTGTGCGTCTACACGGTATGCCTAAGACTATTATTTCTGATAGGGATGCTAAGTTCTTGAGTTATTTCTGGAAGACTTTGTAGTGTAAGTTAGGAACTAAACTTTTGTTTTCTACTACTTGTCACCCACAGACTGATGGTCAAACGGAAGTAGCAAATAGGACTTTATCCACTTTGTTAAGGGCTCTAATTAAAAAGAACATCAAAACTTGGGAAGAATGTTTGCCGCATGTTGAATTTGTATATAATAGGTCTGTGCATTCTGCATCTCAGTTTTCACCATTTGAAGTTGCATATGGATTTAATCCTTTAACTCCGTTGGATTTGATTCATTTGCCTGTTCATGAACATACTAACCTTGAAGGCGAAAAGAGAGCTGATTTTGTTAAACAGATCCATGAGAAGGCTAGAGCAAACATAGAGAGGCGAACCAAGCAGTATGCCAATAAAGCCAACAAGGGGTGATGGAAGGTGGTGTTCGAACCCGGAGAATGGGTTTGGCTACATATGCGTAAAGAACAGTTTCCAGTTCAAAGGCGTTCTAAGTTACTTCCTAGAGGAGATGGACCATTCCAAGTTGTGGAGCGCATCAGTGATAATGCATACAAGTTGGACTTGCCAAGTGAGTATAAAGTGAGTTCCTCATTTAATGTTGTTGATTTAAGTCCTTTTGATGTAGGTGACGAGCTAGATTTGAGGACAAATCCTTTTCAAGAGAAAAGGGATGATACGACCCGAGCTGAGGAGATGTCCGATCCAATCAAGGTGCCTGAAGGACCGGTAACGCGGGCAAGAGCTAAGAGGTTCAAGGAGAGCCTTAATGGATTCATGCGAGAGGTCTGGAACCAAGAGTCACATAAGCGTCCCATGAAGGGAGAAGAACCCGAGCCCAAGTGGAAGATAGTGATCTCAAGCTGCGGAACAGACTAGCACAAGCTACAGCACGAGCTAAGATGCGAACAACCGGTCGCGTCATTTGACGCGAGCTACAGCGCGAGTGCACTCGGCCGCGCCACTGAAGCTACGGGCAACGAGACTGGCGCGACCTACAGCACGACCTGGGCTCTGATACTACTCTGTGACACCCTCAAATGGATGTAGAAGAAAAGACTAACAATATGAGTGTGCATTGTATTTTTCTTTGAAATAGAGTGGAAAAGCATTGGATCACTCGAGAAAGGATAATATTTACTTTCACACATAATTTAAATAAATATATTAAGTGAAGAAAGAGTACTTTGAAGTCAAAAGAGTACGACAGGAAAGATAAAAGTTTATATACAATCAAAACGGTGAACTTCGAAGAAGTTTCACTCTTGAACAAAAACAGAGTCAAAAGGTGGTGCAAAACGCTCATAAAGAAAAGCCCATCAGGTTGTCATCCATATACATAGACCCACAGGAATTTGTAAGAACTCCACATCCCGCACCATTCATTATCATGTTTCATCTGGGTCACCTACAATGCATGAACTATATGAGATAAAGCTCAGTAAGCAGAAATCGTGCACAACGCATAAAAAAGACACCGCACCATAGCTAATGCTCGTGATATAAAATATTTTCATCTCAAAAGTATTTTCACTGTTTAGGAACTTGGCTCCCTTCACCAGACATCAACATGAGTCATGAGCTCATAATATAATCAATATCACTTGGCCAGAATGTGATTAGTGCACTCATATGGCTCATCCTTCCTGGACCCCAAGGGACACGCCCCCTGCCTGTTCCCTTTGATCCCACCTGAAAGTCATCCCACATCAGTCACTCATCACCTCAAAGGTGCAGTCGAAGTGGAACATCCTCCCTGGACCCCAAGGGACACGCCCCCTACCTGTTCCCTTTGATCCCGCATGGAAGTCATCCCACTCGAGGCACAAATATCAACACAGCACAAGACGGGCTGGCGGTGACCAATCCCAAACAAAACATTTTCTCTCTCTCAAATCCATTTCATGCATGCAACTCGACAATATCTACATGACGTGTATGCATATGCTCGTACTCACGTACAAGATATTCAATGCAAATAGATAGAACGCCACAAGCATATTACATCACACATTTATGAGGTAATAAATTATAACAAGATAATAGCAAATAATAATCACATAATAATATGTTCATGCATTGTAGTTGCAAATGGATTTCTACTTACCTCGATCGAGTCCAAAGCTTAAAATGTTTGAAATTCTAAATTGATGTTTTCTTTCCAAAATCTAATCAAAACAAAGTAAGAACCACACATCACTAATCGATAATAATCTATAATTTAATAATCTTCTGTACTTATTAAATTACAATTTAACCATCTTCTCTAAATATTCTATATTTTTAAACAAACATACTAACAATTAACCAATATGTCCTGCTTATATTTTTAATAACATGACACTTAATATTCTAAATCACATAATCTCATCCATGCTTATAAACTACAAAATGAAAAATCAAATTACTTAATTGTTTACCATTAATATATATTTTATTCAAATAATAACAATTAGTAGGACACGCCCCTTGCCTGTTCCCTTTGATCCCACATGAAAGTCATCTGACATCAGTCACTCATCACCTCAAAGGTGCAGTCGAAGTGGACCATCCTCCCTGGACCCCAAGGGACACGCCCCCTGCCTATTCCCTTTGATCCCGCATGGAAGTCATCCCACTCAAGGCACAAATATCAACACAGCACAACACGGGCTGGTGGTGACCAATCCCAAACAAAATATTTTCTCTCTCTCAAAATCATTTCATGCATGCAACTCGATAATATCTACATGACGTGCATGCATATGCTCGTACTCATGTAGAAGATATTCAATGCAAATAGATAGAACGCCACAAGCATATTACATCACACATTTATGAGGTAATAAATTATAACAACATAATAGCAAATAATAATCACATAATAATATGTTCATGCATTATAGTTGCAAATGGATTTCTACTTACCTCGATCGAGTCCAAAGCTTAAAATGTTTGAAATTCTAAATTGATGTTTTCTTTCCAAAATCTAATCAAAACAAAGTAAGAACTACACATCACTAATCATTAATAATCTATAATTTAATAATCTTCTCTACTTATTAAATTACAATTTAACCATCTTCTCTAAATATTCTATATTTTTAAACAAACATACTAACAATTAACCAATATGTCCTGCTTATATTTTTAATAACATGACACTTAATATTCTAAATCACATAATCTCATCCATGCTTATAAACTACAAAATGAAAAATCAAATTACTTAATTATTTATCATTAATATATATTCTATTCAAATAATAACAATTAGCAGCACTATTGTCGTTAGTTTCATATGTCTACCTTAACAATTATAGTAAAGAAATATGATTACATAATAGTTTCAATTTTAATATTTGGAAACACACATGCATCTATACACGAATATATATATATATATAACCATAACATAAATTGGTAAATAGCATGAAATTAAAAAGATATGTTCACTATTTGTATGTCCAAATTAAATAAAGTAACTTGGTCTTATTACATTAATAATAATTAATTCACATATAAAAATCCACTTTCACCATTTTATTATTTTTCGTTCAATATAATTGAACTAACTAAACAATACTAAAATCAATACAATTAATTAAATATTTTTCTTTGCATTATAGAAAAGAAACTTATAAAATATAGATCTTCAATATCATTAACTATAATAAAGTATGAACTAAATTAATAACACATTTAAATGCTAAACTAAAATATTAACCTCATCAATTTGCCGAAAGTTCCCAATTTCCTTTACCTCACTAATCTCAATTCTGATATATATATATATATATGAAAGCAAAGATGTTCTTCTCTCCCTCTCTCTCTCTCTCTCTATTTCTCTTTCATAAAACTCATTTTATATGATTCCATGGTGGGTATATAAATATATATATATATATAGATATATTACCATAATTCCTTATCTTACAATACTTATAGAGAAGGTTATGCATACTTTTGCCAACTAAAGGTAATGTGTATATATATACACGTGTACCCCTACTATATATATATATATATAATACTAACCTTACACCTATCACCCCTTCCCAAACCACGTGTGTATATATGTATATATAAATAGATATATATGCCACATTTTCCTTGTCTTCTTAAGGCATGTGTATGTGTCTACTTATATATATATATACACTAAAATGTTATATGTATATATAGACACATATCTTTTATTCTATATTATATATATATATATCTAGAAATCATTAATATAATATATATATCTTTATCAAATAAACAAATGGGCATAATCATGTTTACACACATATATAAATGTAATTGTCATAAAAATAAGCACACAATACCTATATCAAGCATATATCAAGATAATCATTAAAGAATGAGAGGCTCGGTTACTACAGCCATGCACAAGTCGTCAACCTCGAGCCCCAATACGTCACCTAGCACCTTTAGATCCCTTTTTCATTTTAGATGTCGAGTTATACAATTAATCCATAAGTTTGACCAAACACAAGCTATACTTTTCTTTAAGGTCTTCATACATATCCATATATACAATCATGGTTATACAAACTCATAACATGATTTTGGACTCAAAATACACATTAAAACTCTTTGAAACATTTAATCGAACACGATACGTGCACTCATTTAAACCAGAAGAACATGACTCAATTTAAATCCTTTAAACCCAATATTTCAAATACAAACACCTTCATCTTAGGGCTCTATCATACATGAAAATCAACTTCATACAACCATCACAACACCTGCAACCAACATCAACAAAACAAGGGAAAATTAGGGCAAAAATTCCAACTCTAGCAACAATGAACCATAGGAATTCGATATAACTTCACATATAGCTTGAAGGAGGTAAATAAACAATATGTTCAAGATATCTAGGCAAGAGGATCAATAAAATTGAAAACCCTAATTTTTGGGTATGAACCCTAGATTAAAATCAACATGGAATTAGTGTTCAATCACAAAGAAGAAGAGGTATGAGGTTACCTTAGTTGATGGATGATGATGGAAGAATACACTCCAGAAGTTGAAGAACTTCTTAAGAGGGATAAAGGAAAATCGCCCAAATAGAGAGGAGGAATGAAGAGGGATGAATAAGTGTAGTGCTTTAAAAGATAGAAATCGGCCAATCGCTCCCTGCACCCATACAGGGCTGCGCCGGCGCGCGCCTCGCCCGTCCCGCAGGCGCGCGGCGTGTGGCCTCCCCCGCCCCGTGGGCGCGCACCACCCAGCGGGCGCACGGCGCGTTCAGCTCGACCCCATTTAACTCTAAATTTTTCAAAGCACTCTAAGTTAAGTAAGGATATAACTTCTGTTGTAAGCAGGTTATCGAGCTCAAAAAACAGTTTATTTAGATTATCATGTCGTGACCTTCGAGTCACCGAGTTGAAGATTTGAAAGTAAAGAGAGTCACTGCTGGGTAACCCCCTCGCATACTCAGAAGGATACTTGAGGTAACGCTTCTCTTATCCCAAAGCAGGCCTAAGGGTGCACTAGAAAACAGGTTTGAACCAGGAATGCTCCTAAAAAGAAAGAAAAAGGTTTTGCAGATAGGGAGAGGGCTTTCGCGTTTTGCTCTCCATATACCGTTAGTTATTAATTGGATATTTCCAAAGTTTATCAAGAGTTTTCTCATAAAACCCCACTGAGTACATTAGTGCTCACCCTCTTTTTCAAATGTTTTCAGATTGAGATGCTGAGGCCGGTGATGTGCTATTGGAGGGTTGTCTGAGGTTTCAAGTTTGTTGCTCTATATGATTACATGATTTTATTCCGCTAAGTTTCTGCTAAGCACTCTGCTATTAGTATTTAGTCTCGATATATGTAACTTGATTCTTGATAATAGCATGTCCTAAATGCTATGAATCCTAATTATCAATAAAGTCTTTGAAGCATGTTCTTTTGACATACCAGTTGTTCCTTTATTGATTCCAAGTTATTTGAGAAGTCCTATTGTTGAACATATTGGTATATGTTCATTTTTAGTTGACTTGTGAATAAGTTTTGCATGCTTGTTATTGTTGTTCACCTATGAAGGGGCTTTTCTTTCTAAGCATGATTCTGCTCATCTCTAGTTAGTCTTAAGTTGTATTTCTTTCTTTCGTCCTATGGATTGCACATTATGATTTACTTGACTCCGACCTATTCATGGGTCTTAGTTGTTGTGACCTATGAAGAGGTCTTGTTTATTCTGATAGTCAGTTCCTATCTGTTGTCATTGGATTTTGTTTAAATTTCGATTGACCTACGATTTGGCATTCCTTTTACTTGATTGAACCCTTTGACCCCTTTGATTCGTTGAAATCAATTAGTTCTTCCAAGTTATAGAGTTAAGTTGCCTAAGTTTTTGAGGCGCTAACTTAGTTCGATTCTAAAAACACCCCCCTGGATTTCCAATTTTTCAAGCTATTTTATGCACAACAACCCCGTCCCCATCCTCGGGACCGGGCTGTTACAAAATAACAGAAAAGGGGCAATGAGGATCTCTACTCCTCTAGTTGATTAATTCAACTATGAGTATGGGAAACCACATTAGGATACGAGGGACTTCCTCCCTAAGGATTTAATCTTATGAATTTTGATCCACACCCCTAAATGTATTTAAATAAATAGGATTGCAGTCTGGATTCTACTTCTTTCATGTGTGTCAATTCTGATAACATTTTGCATGATGAGTATGAGAAACCACATTAGGAAGCTCTACTAAGCTCGATGATTATACCTAATGATCCTTGTCCTATGTTTGCATTCCCTAATCTTGTTGAAATTTTATTTTCTTAATAAATGTGGAAGTGATTCGTGGAGAATTGATTCCAAATGAATTGAGTCTAATGTGTTCTTCTTAGTCTTAAGAGGGCAAGCAACTCACCTGATTGGATAACTATGTTCACTATGATACCCCGTCCCTTTTTACCAAATTATAAATTATAATTTTAGTAAATAATTTTGAATTAATATGGTTGAATATTAATTATGATGGTATGTTCGTATATTATGCCGTTGTTTTATGCAGGTTGTCCCACTTGAGCCGATACGTCTTAAGCACGGTGATATTATACTGAGTGTATAATACATGTTAACATTTTAATATTTAAAATTGTCGAGTTATTTGATAATAAATGAGTGTGATTATATTTAATTTTATGTTTGCCATACCTTGAACACCTTAACGCTGAGCCGAATAGGGGTCTTGCTATTTCGGTAAGTATTAAAAGTGTTTCGAAAATCTAAGTTATGTTAAATGGAGTTGGAAGTGTCCGGGAGTCGGACTGTATTCGAAAATAGCAAACAGCCTGAAGCACGACCCTCAAGCACGAGTTCATTGAGTCGCATCTTGCAGTGAAGCTGAAACGCGACCGTGAAATGCGACCCCCTTTAAGTCACGTTCCAAGAGGGTCTGCAACACGACCTTGAAACGCGACATTTTGGTCGCGTGTTATGAGCTTCAGAGAACCATTTTTCTTCGTTTGAAATGCGACCTGTAAACGCGATCTCCTTGAGTCACACCTCTCACTGTGTTATCCAAACTCGACCCCTAAACGCGACCTCCTAGGTCACGCCTCACTTCAGAAAAATCCTATTATTTAAATACCACACCTCACTCATTTCATCTTCATTTCTCTCTCTTCTTGGGCGATTTTTCTCCCAATCCTCTCAAGTAATTCTTCAAATTTTGGGAGTAAATTCTATCATCATCATTAATCATCTAAGGTAATCTCACACCACTACCCTCATAGTGATTATGTACCATTTCTTGTTGATTTGAATTTAGGGCTTAAATCTTAAAATTAGAGTTTTTCAATTCTATTGACCCTCATGCTTTAAATTCTTGAACATATGATTTATTTACTCCATTGAAGCTATATGTGTTGTTAAATTGAAATCCCTATGGTTCATTATTGCTAGGGTTTGGATTTTTACCCTATTTTTCCCTTAATATGTTCGTGTTTGGTTGGAGGTGTTGTGATGGTTGTTTGGAGTTGATTTTCATGTATGTTAGAGCCCTAGTATAGAGGTTCATGTATTGGAATTATGAGTTCAAAGGATTTAATTTGAGTCTTGTTCTTGTGGTTTAAATGAGTGCTCGTAGCTTGTTCGATTAAATGTCTCAAAGAGTTTCAATTTGTAATTTGAGTCCAAAATCATATTATGAGTTTGTATGTCCATGATTGTGTATATGGATATGTATGAAGACCTTAAAGCAAATCATAGCTTATGTTTGATCAAAATTATGATATAATTGTATAACTCGACATCTAAAAGGAGAAAAGGAAATTTAAAGGTGCTTGGTGATGTATTGGGGTTCGAGGTGGACAACTTGGGCACGGCAAAGAAGTATCTCAAGGTTAAGGATTTTGAAAGCGTCTCATAAGGTGGGATAACTCTAAACTGTGAACACGTGTAAAGTTATGGTTATTGTTGTGCTTTGATTGTATAAGTATGAAGGGTCTTCAGACCAGTTATAAGAATGAGACCCTTCGGGGCAAAATAGAGATCCTTCGGGGTCGATAAAGAGGTCATTCGGGATCGATATAGACTCGTTAATGTCCTCCCTGGGGAATAATAAATCTTCGAGCATCCCTATAGAGATAAAGACGTTCATTAACGTGGCATCATGATGTTTGGACCCTACAGGGTTGAGGCTAGTCTCCACAAAGTAAAGAAGTATCTATATGTTATATTTTCACTTGCACAATTAGCTATAACTGTTTGCAGTGTTCCCCACTGAGTATGTTGTTAAATACTCACCCCATTCATTTAATGAATTTTAGGTTGAGGAGTCGAGGCTCGAGTAGGAGCGTTTTGAACACAAGAGAACCCCCACAAGCTTGTGTTATCCTCTTGTGCTTTTGAAATACTCATGATATTATTATTACATTGATCATTTTTTTTTCTTTATGATCAATTATTATTGGGGATGGGAATAGCCGATCTTTTGTAGGTACACTATGTTAACTTGGTATACTTTGTATTCATATTAAAGGCGGGTCGTTTGACCTAGGAGCCTATGATTTTCAAATTTATGTCGTTGAATTCTTATGCTATGTTTGTTAATTTAAGGTGCTAGACGGGCGAGTTGTCTAAGACCTATGAGCCCGATAGGTTAGATGGTTGTATGAATGATGTGATAGGCTTATGCGATGCTTCTGTTAAATACAAATATTGTGTGACAGGGTAGATTCGATAGGTGGCATGTTATAATCGAGAAAAATTTAAATTGAAAATTATGATCTTACACCTCATTATGCAATTCGACCTTAAGCTTCCGCTCATTTTAATATAAGTGCATAAAATTAAGTAAGTAAATTGTATGCTACGTGGCGTGGCCAAATGGAGTAGTTTGGGGCGTTATATTCACTCTCTTTGATGATAAATGCTTTAGTGGGAACCATGAGACAATATCCAATTAGCATGACTGCCTTGCAAATATTTCCTTCTTGCTTCATATTTTTAATTACTTGTTTGCTTGAGTACAAGCAAAGAGCTAAGTGTGGGGGAGTTGTCTAGTGTTTGTTTAATGTGTTTTATTATAGGAATTTTGCATGTTTAGTAAGTTATTTTCTTATATTTTTAGTAGGTTAGGTGTGGATTTTGTGTGTTTACGCTTCACTTGTTCCTCTCATGGTGGAAAACGCTATGTTGCGCAAACTTGAGCTTATGTTTCCAAAAGCAGATATTTTTGGCATTAAGGTAGCAAGATTACCGAGCTTGAAGTTTTTACTTCCGCGGAGAAGCGAATGGCCAAACTGATGAGAAAAACTGAAATTGAACTGTATTCGAAGTTGGAACACGAAGCAGGAAGACCCGACACCCCCGTGCGTTCGTGCGCCTCGGCATAGCCCGCGCCTCGTGCTCGTGCCTCGGCAGCTGCCGTGCATCTCAGCAACAACCGCATGGTGCAACCACGCTCACCCCGCGACCACGCGCCAAGCCTCTCAGCTTTTCAGCCCACGCGGGCGCTCAGGAGTGCGCCGGTGCGCAGGATGCATTTCGCCTACCCTGCGGGCGTGCACCACCCTACCGGCACGCGGGGTGTCCAGTTTGGTCTTTTGATCAATCTCGATGCTGCAATCAGTTTCTCCCTCCCTCTTCCTTCCATCTTGCCTCACTCCTTCAATTTTCTTCACATGGCTAGCTTGATATAATTAAAATGGATGAAGACTGTTGGGGCAACCTAAGTAGTAGGGACATAAAGCTTAATTTCCCCTAAACTAGCTTTTTAGCTTTTGGCCTCCAATCTCCCAACAAAAATCCCTCACATTAACTCCTGTCTTACCATCAAACCTCACATCAACTTTTCCTCACCCCTCACCAACCGATCCCTTTCTATATCTCTCTGTTTCATATCACTTGTCTTGACTGTTTGATTATCATTCATCACTGCCTTCATCTTCTCCACCATCCATCTTCTCCATTTTCTCTCAACATACCATCACTATCCTTCACCATTTTTATACACCATTTTCACCCTCACCATCACTATTCAAGAGAGGAAGAGAGGAGGTAGAAGAGGGGCAAGCAAGCTTGGATTGAAGAAGAAGATACGAGAAGAAGTCCCGACTCCAAGCCGATGCGGAAGCTAGGCTCGTTAGGAGGATCTTCCCTTGGTATTTTCTTTCTTAGCCTAGTAGATTTGAGGGGGTTTGTCCTAAACTCTTAAAATATTAAATATGTAGAAGTTTATGTTATTTACATTTGATTATGAGATGACGAACTACTATGATAGTAGGTAACTTAACTTTACGACTTGGAAGAATTATTGCTTTCAACGAATCAAAGGGGTCAAAGGATTCAATCGAGTCAAAGGAATACCAAATCATAGGCCAACCAAAAATGAAACAAAATCCAAAGAGAAACAGATAGGAGTTTGACTCTTCAAACAAACAAGACCTCATCATAGGTCACATCAACTAAGACCCATCAATAGGACAAAGTCATATATATCATACTGTCTCATTCGTAGGACCAAACAAGAAACTAACTCAAAACTTAACTTGAGCGAACAAAATCATGCTTGAAAGAAGAAGCCTCTTCATAGGCGAACAATAATAACAAGCATGCAAGTCTCAATCACAAGTCAACTGAAGATGAATAGATACCAGAATGCTCAACAAGTATGAATATTCAAATAACTTGGAATCAATAAAGGCATAGACAGGTACGTCAAAAGAACATGCTTCTAATTCTCAAAACTTTATTGATAACATGAATCATAGAAATTAAGACATGCTATTCTCAAGAATCGAGTTACATTGATCAAGACTAGATACTAATATCAGAGTACTTAGCAGAAACTTAGCAGAAGAAAAACATGTAACCATATAGAGCAACAAACTTGAAACCTCAGACAACCCCATCAGCAGCACATCACCGACCTCAGCATCTCAACCTGAAAATATTTGAAAAAGAGGGTGTGAGCACTAATGTACTCAGTGGGGTTTTACGAGAAAATTCTTTAATAAACTTTGGAATGTACAAATATAAACTGACGGCATATGGAGAGCGAATCGCAAAAGTCCTCTCCATACCCGCAAAACCTTTTACTTCCTTTCCTAGTGCCTTTTCTAGCTCAAACCTGTTGTCTACTGCACCCTTATGCCTTAGGATGAGAGAGGGGTTACCTCAAGTATTCTCTGAGTATGCGAGGGGATTACCCAGCAGTGACTCTCTTTACTTTTAGGTGTTCAACATTAGTGACACGAGGGTCGCAACATGATAATGCATAAAAACTGTTCTTTGAGCTCGATAACCTGCTTACAACAGAAGCTATATCCTTCCTTAACTTCATTCCTTACTTAACCTTAACCTCCTTCCTTACTTACTTGACTTAGCTAGCAATACCAACCCTAGAGAAATCGTCTAAGGCTAATTCTTAATTGAGCATGATCTCGGCCTATGAGGGATTTATTACTTACTCAAAAGGGTAATCCTTAATCCTTAACTATACGAGCTTTTAACAAAGCATAAACATTCAAATATGAACACGGATAAACATCGATTGCAATAAAGCAATTATAAACACCTCGTACTAACTTAAATTGTGTATAAACAATTCTAGCATATCCTTAGCAAATTAAGCTTAGCAAACAAAATAACCAAATACTAGGAAATGAATGGGCATAAGCATAGATTGCAACTAATAGCAATTCTAGATCTCGAGCTAGCATCAATTGTATATAAACAATTCTAGCATATCTAAACACACTTGAGAGCTCACTTAACTTATAATAACTTCCTTTACTTATCAAACTCAAATAACAATTCAACAATATCATGCATATAACTTCTTTGCCTTTCCTTCATTTGTACAGAGACTAAACAGACACAACATAAAATATTTTAATTTGATATTCATCTTTCCCTATCATGCTTCTAGATCTTAATAGCTCAAACCTTATACTCGGTTTAGAACCACCCTCCTCTATGATGAACACCTCGATAACGAGCACGAAGATGAAGCAATGAGCCGAAAATCCTTCATCGAGCCTCCTCGGGGTTCACCTCTTCTTTACGGAAGTCGATCAATTACTTGAAACCTTATTCGAGCTCCTAATAAGACATCAAAATGATATCTAAACTCTTGACCCTTAACTATAACTTAAAACACGAGAATTTAAACAATGAAGGCATTCGAAATTACCTAAAACGGGGACGGAAAATCTGACCTGGAAGATCGAGATTCCAGACAATCGGCCACTTATATGTTTTAGATCTTTGAAAGAGCTTTGATTTGAGTACTCATGGGCCTCGTGGTTCTAACCAAGGTGACTGTTATGGCCTCCGCAAGAAAACGTGTCGGAGCTGCCGAAACAACACGAGCGCCGGGGCGGGGGGTGGGGGGGGGTGCGCGCCGGCGCCCCTTGCTGCCCCTGCAGCGCCCTCCTTGCCCCAGCCCCCGTGGCGCTCCATACTCCGTTCTCTCTCTCACTGGGGTGCCCTCACGAAGAGGACTCCCACTCTCTCTACTCTACAGAAAAGGGGGTGAAGAAGGAATGAGCGAGAAATAGGGAGGGGAGAGCTGCTATTTATAGGAAAAATAGTGGCTTCCTCGAGAAGCTTCTACAGTGTAACAACACTGCTTTAAAAATATCGGGTTTGGTTAAAAGACGCTTTATGCGATGGCGAGGTCTAAATGACCTCATTCTCAAAATCCAAAAATACCAGAAGGTTCGTTAGCTCGAGCACTATTGAACCAACTTGACTCGGAATAAAGAACGAGTCATCTTGAAGGAAAACGAGAAAAGATTCTCTTTTAAAAAATAAAGTTACTATTCCACACAAGAGACAAATAAAATTCCCGAGCGCTCGATTGACCTCAGAATGAAAATCTGGGAATTCCAACGGATTCATTGATAAATTCTCTATATGATAGGCTTGAAAAAAACGGCTCGGGTCAACATATGAGATTTCGCAAATTTCTAACAATCGCGCTCCTTCGGAAAAACACTATTCATAAATTCTTTAAACGCGATTTAAATCACCGGGAACTCAAACGACTTCAGATTCAAAATTCAAAAGCACTGGCAGGCTCCTTGGGTCAACGCCTTTCAAATATGATAAAAATATGCTATAACTGAGCTCGGATCGAAATTCTCAAAAAGACGATTTTACGAAAAATAAATTCTAAAATCGCGGCTTACAACCGAAGCATCTTTATTATGCTCAAAATTCCTCTTAAAATTTCCTAATTAAAATTAGGAATTACGTAATCATATTCTGAAAATCCGGGTTGTTACATCCTACACCCCTTAAAATAAAATTCGTCCCGAAATTTACTTCCTCTCAAACGGAGATCCGGATACCTTCTCAAGAACTTAAAGCCTTACTGGAACAACATAGGTTCAAAACCTTTACTATAAGGCTAAGAATAACCTGGAACCTTCCTTTATAAATTAATCCTCACGCAGGACTAATACCTCAATAATCGTTCTTCTTTTCTTCCTCAAAGCTTGAGCACCTTCTATCTTCTCTTCCTAATGAAATCTCTCTCGAAAAAAAAATCGCTTAACATGAGCTTCTTATGATCTTACATTCGAGCAGACCTCTAGAAACTATTCGATTAACGAAAGAAATAAAAGAAAAGAAAACTTCACCAAGCTTGCTCCTCGTGAACGAGCCGTGCGGTCTCAACGAGTCCATCCTTCTTTTGTCTTGCTTGGCTTTGCTTTTGCTTCTGACTTTACTTCTTGGGGCTTTGAAAAACTTCAACGAACTCGAACTAGACGATAAACTCGAATTAATTGGCCACCTCCTTCGATGCTTCCTTGCACGTTCTATCACGTTCAAAAACTCACTTTATATTCATCTTTAACTTCTTGAGGTTCGACTTCTTCATCTTCTTGGGGCGTACTTCGTGATGCGCTCCAAACTTAAAATTCTCAACGCAACTTAAATCTAAACTTCTTCGTCGCAGTCGTCTCTTTTCCTCCAAGCAGTATTCTAACTTTGTGGCTCCTGCTGGTGGTCACCATCGCTTGTAGGCGTAACGATCGCATGTATAGACTTTGAATGCATGCTTGGAACTTACTTGTCGACATTCCTTAGATCGCCTTCAAACGCAATGAGCTGAGAAATCTTCTTGGAAACGCGCGTCCTAGACTTAGAGAATACTATCTGGCACTTACTTGGATTCTACTTCCTACTAGGAAATACTATCTCTTATTCCTCCAACCTTGACTTGAAGGAATACTGCTATATACTCTCTGCTCTATTCCGAGATCCACACTCGAGTTCTATGAGTGGGAGCAAAATAAACGAACGCCTCTAGTGAGGGCTTTATCTTGATCAACAATTCTTAACAAGGTTAAAAGCTAGAAAGAATATAACACTTGGTTATATATGCCAACAACATTGCCTTTTCAGAGGACTTATAAACTTGAAGGATTCTTGCACATAACAAAGATATGGAAGAAATCAACGGTTAGCAACTGAAACCGTGCAGAAATATTTTCTCGAAGGTGTCAGCATAGCGTATCAAGGAAATGCTATTACTAATTCTTGAAGATCAAAGAAGTATCATCCAAAAGATTGCAAATTCTCCAAACGGATATAACTGAAGAATTTCTAATGGTATAAATGGAGAATTTCAATTGATATGAAGCTATTGAAGGGCAATTGATTCAATTAACAAGAAAATAAATCGATTCCAAAAGAGAATAAACAAATCGATTCTATTGACACGACAATGAATAAATAGACTCAACAAAAACTTCTAATAAAACTGAAACTCTCAATCTATCGAATACTAAGTCTATCTTCTTAACGATCTTCTTCGGGTCTTCTCTTTCTTCTTTCTTGAGATTCACATACCTTCTTCTTGGCGAGGTTGCTATGAAATAGCACAAGTCGGCTGGACTCAAATGACTGCGCCTGGCCGGAAAAGTGATATCCGGGGATCTCTTCCTATCTATCAAAAGGGACATGACAAAGCGACTTAATCTATGGCACCTTTTAAACTTAAATGATCCGACTTCAACTTCTCCTAAAAACACCGACGAATGTGTCTTTAACCTATCTTGGCTATAGTCATGACGACAATCTTCATCTTCATTAATCGACTTGAAACAAGCGATAACTTTGGGCATTGAACGTTATATGACCTTGAATGTCCTTTCTTTGAATCAACGAGCTTCTTATCGAAGAAAACGAATCTTCATTCCTTGCAAACGTGATTGGTTCTTTAAATGAGACTTCTCTTGAGTTGAAAACTCATGCGTGGGGATTCCTCGAACTTGCATTAGATCCGCAATCGGATAACTTGCCTTTAACTCGACTGCTCACCTTCTCGCTCTTTGCTCCAAACTGAACTTCATGACCTTTTTCTCGATTCTACTATAATCTCAGAACCCCTTTATCCTCCTTATGAATGCTCTATAAATGTTCTTTCGAACAACTCTACTCAACTCTAGCTCCTTAAGAGGGAACTTATTCAATCTAGGTTCTTAAGAGAACCTAAAGGAAATTCTAGAATTCTCCTTAATTCATGCTCGCTATAGTCTATGTTCTAACTATATTCTCTATGCCTCATTCATCCTTAACTCATCCTCAAATCCTTTCCTTATGGGTAGTAGATGAGTCTTTTATCAAAAGAAAATTTTTACATCAACTTTCAAACTTTACAATTCAAAATTTTGATGGTTCTAAACGACTGATATAGTTTGAGTATTTGCAGAAAATAATATTCTGAAAAGATTCACTTCTTGCTTGAGTCCATAATGACTCAAAACTCTTTAAAACATTAATCTAGAACTTAGTTCAATAAGTTCTACCCTAAACTTTGTTATAACCAAATATATTATTTCAAAACAAAATAACATTCGACTCAAAGAAATCAACTAACCTTCTCTGCTCAAAAACTTTTCTTTTTATCCTGTACTTTCAAAAGTTATACCAGATAGAATCAAAATACTTTAACTCAATCATCCATTAACTTTGTTAAAGATGCGAGAGTGATGATGGGCAGGGGTAGCTGATTAATACCATTGAACAATTCAATATTCACATATACTCAATCAAACTTTAAGAAGAGACAGGTCTGCAGAGTTGCAAGCCTGCTCTGATACCATCTGTAACAGCCCGGTCCCTTAGGTGGTCATTTTGATGGGGACAGGGTGTTAGGCGTAAAAGCCGAAGAAAATGGATAGATTAATCAGAAATCCAGAGGGGGGGGTTTTAGAATTAAACTAAGTTAGTGCATCAAGAACTTAGGCAACTTAACTTTATGACTTGGAAGAATTATTTCTTTCAACGAATCAAAGGGGTCAAAGGATTCAATCAAGTCAAAGGAATACCAAATCATAGGCGAGCCGAAAATAAAACAGAATCCAAAGACAAATAGCTAGGAGTTTGACTCTTCAAACAAACAAAACCTCATCATAGGTCACATCAACTAAGACCCATAAATAGGTCGGAGTCAAATATATCATGCTGTCCTATTCGTAGGACCAAACAAGAAACTAACTCAAAACTTGACTTGAGCGAACATAATCATTCTTGAAAGAAGAAGCCTCTTCATAGGCGAACAATAATAACAAGTATGCAAGTCTCAATCACAAGTCAACTGAAGATGAACAGATACCAGAATGCTCAACAAGTATGACTTTCCAAATAACTTGGAATCAATAAAGGCATATACATGTATGTCAAAAGAACATGCTTCTAATTCACAAAAATTTATTGATAACACGAATCATAGCAATTAAGACATGCTATTCTCAAGAATCGAGTTATATTGATCAAGACTAAATACTAATATCAAAGTACTTAGCAGAAACTTAGCGGAAGAAAAACATATAACCATATAGAGCAACAAACTTGAAACCTCAGACAACCCCACCAGCAGCACATCACCGACCTCAACATCTCAACCTGAAAACATTTCAAAAAGAGGTTGTGAGCACTAATGTACTCAGTGGGGTTTTACGAGAAAATTCTTTAATCTATTTTGGAATATCCAATTATAAACTGACGGCATATGGAGAGCAAATCGCAAAAGTCCTCTCCATACCCGCAAAACCTTTTACTTCTTTTCCTGGTGCATTTTCTTGCTCAAACCTGTTGTCTACTGCACCCTTATGCCTTAGGATGAGAGAGGGGTTACCTCAAGTATCCTCTGAGTATGCGAGGGGATTACCCAGTAGTGACTCTCTTTACTTTCATGTGTTCAACATTAGTGACACGAGGGTCGCAGCATGATAATGCATAAAAATTGTTCTTTGAGCTCGATAACATGCTCACAACAGAAGCTATATCCTTCCTTAACTTCATTCCTTACTTAACCTTAACCTTCTTCCTTACTTACTTGACTTAGTTAGCAATACCAAAGCCTAGAGCAATCATCTATGGCTGATTCTTAATTGACCATCATCTCGGCCTATGAGGGATTTATAACTTACTCAAAAGGACAATCCTTAATCCTTAACTATACGAGCTTTTAACAATGCTTAAACATTCAAATAAGAACGCGGATAAACATCGATTGCAATAAAGAAATTATCAATACCTCGTACTAGCATAAATTGTGTACAAACAATTCTAGCATATCCTTAGCTAATTAAGCTTATCAAACCCAATAACCAAGTACTAGGAAATGAATGGGCATAAGCATAGATTGCAACTAATAGCAAATCTAGATCTCGGGCTAGCATTAATTGTATCTAAACAATTCTAGCATATCTAAACATACTTGAGAGCTCACTTAACTTATAATAACTTCCTTTACTTATCAAATTCAAATAACAATTCAGCCATATCATGCATATAACTTCCTTGCCATTCCTTCATTTGTACATAGACTACAAAGGCAGAGCATAAAATATTTTAATTGGATATTCATCTTACCATATAATGCATCTAGAGCTTAATAACTCAAACCTTATACTTGGTTTAGAACCACCCACCTGTACGATGAACACCTCGATAACGAGCACGAAGACGAAGCAACGAGCTGAAAATCCTTCCTCAGGCCTCCTCGGGGTTCACCTCTTCTTTATGGAACTCAATCAACGACTTGAAACCTTATTCGAGCTCCTAATAGGATATCAAAATGATATCTAAACTCTTGACCCTTAACTATAACTTAAAACACGAGAATTTAAACAATGAAGGCATTTGAAATTACCTAAAACCTGGATGGAAAATCCGACCTTGAGGATCAAGATTCCAAACAATCGGCCACTTCTATGTTTTAGATTTTTGAAAGAGCTTCGATTTGAGTACTCATGCACCTCGTGGTTCCAACCGAGGCGAATGTTATGGCCTCCGCACGAAAACGTCCCGGAGCTGCCGAAACAACACGAGCGCCGTAGCGGTGGGGGTGGGTGCACGCCGGCGCCCCCTTGCACCAGCCCCGCGGTGCCCCTTGCTGCCCCCGTGACGCCCTCCTATCTCCAGCCCCCGCGGTGCCCCCCAACCCCGCGGCGCTCTCCTTGCTCCAGCCCCCGCGGCGCTCCCTGCTCCGTTCTATCTCTCACTGGGGTGCCCACACGAAGAGGACTCCCACTCTCTCTCTCTACTCTACAGAAAAGGGTGTGTAGAAGGAATGAGGGAGAAATAAGGAGGGGAGAGCTGCTATTTATAGGAAAAATAGCGGCTTCCTCGAGAAGCTTCTACAGTGTAACAACACTACTTTAAAAATATCGGGTTCGATTAAAAGACGCTTTATATGATGGCGAGGTCCAAATGACCTCATTCTCAAAATTCGAAAATACCAGAAGGTTCGTTGGCTTGAGTAATATTGAACCAAATTGACTCGGAATAAATAACGAGTCATCTTGAAGGAAAACGAGAAAAGAAAATCTGGGAACGCCAACGGATTCCTTGATCAATTCTCTATAAGTTAGCTTGAAAAAAGGGGTCGGGTCAACATATGAGATTTCGCAAATTTCTAACGATCGCGCTCCTTCGGAAAAACACTATTCATAACTTCTTTAAACGCGATTTAAATCACTGGGAACTCAAACGACTTCAAATTCAAAATCCAAAAGCACGGGCATGCTCCTTGGGTCAACGCCTTTCAAGCATGACAAAAATCGGCGATAAATGAGTTCAGATCGAAATTCTCAAAAAGACGATTTTATGAAAAATAAATCCTAAAATCGCGGCTTACAACCGAAACATCTTTATTATGCTCAAAATTCCTCTTATAATTTCCTAATTAAAATTAGGAATTACTTAATCATATTCTGATAATCCGAGTTGTTACATCCTACACCCTTTAAAAAAAATTTCGTCCCGAAATTTACATCCTCTCAAACGGAGTTCTGGATACCTTCTCAAGAACTTAAAGCCTTACTGGAACAACATAGGTTCAAAACCTTTACTATACGGCTAAGAATAACCTGGTGCCTTCCTTTATAAATTAGTCCTCACGTAGGACTAATACTTCTATAATCGTTCTTCTTTTCTTCCTCAAAGCTTGAGCACCTTCTATCTTCTCTTCCTAATGAAATCTCACTCGAAAAAAAAAATCACTTAACATGAGCTTCTTATGATCTTGCATTCGAGCGGACCTCTAGAAACTATTCGATTAACGAAAGGAATAAAAGAAAAGAAAACTTCACCAAGCTTGCTCCTCGTGAACGAGCCGTGCGGTCTCAACGAGTCCATCCTTCTTTTGTCTTGCTTGGCTTTGCTTTTGCTTCTGACTTTACTTCTCGTGGCTTTGAAAAACTTCAATGAACTCCAAGTAGACGATAAACTTGAATTAATTGGCCACCTCCTTCAATGGTTCCTTGCACTTTCTATAACGTTCAATAACTCACTTTATATTCATCTTTAACTTCTTGAGGATCGACTTCTTCATCTTCTTGCGGCATACTTCACGATGCGCTCCAAACTTAAAATTCTCGACGCAACTTAAATCTAAACTTCTTCGTCGCAGTCGTCTCCTTTTCTCGAAGCGGTATTCTAACTTCGTGGCTCCCGCTGGTGGTCACCATCGCTTGGAGGCGTAACGATCCCATGTCTGGACTTTGAATGCATGCTTAGAACTTACCTATCGACATTCCTTAGATCACCTTCAAACGCAACGAGCTGAGAAATCTTCTTGGAAATGCGCGTCCTAGACTTAGAGAAAACTATCTGGCACTTACTTGGATTCTACTTCCTACTAGGAAATACTATCTCTTATTCCTCCAACCTTGACTTAAAGGAATACTGCTATATACTCTCTGCTCTATTCCGAGATCCACACTCGAGTTCTATGAGTGGGAGCAAAATAAACGAACGCCTCTAGGTGAGGGCTTTATCTTGATCAACAATTCTTGACAAGGTTAAAAGCTAGAAAGAATATAACACTTGGTTATATATGCCAACAACATTACCTTTTCAGAGGACTTATAAACTTGAAGGATTCTTGCACATAACAAAGATATGGAAGAAATCAACGGTTAGCAACTGAAACCGTGCAGAAATATTTTCTCGAAGGCGTCAGCATAGCCTATCAAGGTAATGCTATTACTAATTCTTGATAATCAAAGAAGTATCATCCAAAAAAAGATTGCAAATTATCCAAATGGATATAACCATAGAATTTCAAATGGTATAAATGGAGAATTTCAATTGATACGAAGCTATTGAAGGGCAATTGATTCAATTAACAAGAGAATAAATCGATTCCATAAAAGAATGAACAAATCGATTCTATTGACACGAGAATGAATAAATAGACTCAACAAAAACTTCTTATGAAACTGAAACTCTCAATCTATCGAATACTAGGTCTATCTTCTTAACGATCTTCTTCGGGTCTTCTCTTTTTTCTTTCTTGAGCTTCACGTACCTTCTTCTTGGCGAGGTAGCTATGAAATAGCACAAGTCAGCTGGACTCAAATGGCTGCGCCTGGCCGGAAAAGCGATATCCGGGGATCTCTTTCTATCTATCAAAAAGGACACGACAAAGTGACTAAATCTATGGCACCTTCTAAACTCAAATGATCCGACTTCAACTTCTCCTAAAAACACCGACGAATGTGTCTTTAACCTATCTTGGCTATAGTCATGACGACAATCTTCATCTTCATTAATCGACTTGAAACAAGCGATAACTTTGGGCATTGAACGTGATGTGACCTTGAATGTCCTTCCTTTGAATCAACGAGCTTCTTATCAAAGAAAATGAATCTTCATTCATTGCAAATGCTATTGGGTCTTTAAATGAGACTTCTCTTGAGTTGAAAACTCATGCGTGGGGATTCCTCGAACTTGCATTAGATCCACGATCGGATAACTTGCCTTTAACTCGACTGCTCACCTTCTTGCTCCTTGCTCGAAACTGAACTTCATGACCTTTTTCTCGATTCTCCTATAATCTCGGAACCCCTTTATCCTCCTTATGAACGCTCTATAAATGTTCTTTCGAACAACTCTACTCAACTCTAGCTCGTTAAGAGGGAACTTATTCAACCTAGGTTCTTAAGAGAACATAAAGGAAATTCTAGAATTCTCTTTAATTCATGCTCGCTATAATCTATGTTCTAAGTATATTCTCTATGCCTCGTTCATCCTTAACTCATCCTCAAATCCTTTCCTTATGGGCAGTAGATGAGCCTTTTATCAGAAGAAGATTTTTACATCAACTTTCAAACTTTACCATTCAAAAATTTTGATGATCCAAAACGACCGATATAGTTGGAGTATTTCCATAATGACTGAAAACTCTTTAATACATTAATCTAGAACTTAGTTCAATAAGTTCTACCTTAAACTTTGGTATAACAAAAAAAATTATTTTGAAACGAAATAACATTCGACTTAAAGAAATCGACTAACCTTGTCTGCTTAAAAACTTTTCTTTTTATCCTATAATTTCAAAAGTTATACCAAATATAATCAAAATACTTTAACTCAATCATACCTTAACTTTGTTGAAGATGCGAGGGTGATGATGAGCTGGGGTTGCTGATTAATACCTTTGAACAATTCAATATTCACATAGAACTCAATCCAACTTTAAGAAGAGACAGGTCTGCAGAGTTGCAAGCCTGCTCTGATACCATCTGTAACAGCCCAGTCCCTTAGGTGGTCATCTTGATGGGGACGGGGTCTTAGGCGTAAAAACCGAAGAAAATAGATAGATTAATCAGAAATCCAGGGGGGTATTTTTAGAATTAAACTAAGTCAGTGCCTTAAGAACTTAGGCAACTTAACTTTATGACTTGGAAGAATTATTTCTTCCAATGAATCAAAGGGGTCAAAGGATTCAATCAAGTCAAAGGAATACCAAATCATAGGCCAACCGAAAATAAAACAGAATCCAAAGACAAACAGCTAGGAGTTTGACTCTTCAAATAAACAAGACCTCATCATAGGTCACATCAACTAAGACCCATAAATAGGTCAGAGTCAAATATATCATACTGTCCCATTCATAGGACCAAACAAGAAACTAACTCAAAACTTAACTTGAGCGAACAGAATCATGCTTGAAAGAAGAAGCCTCTTCGAAGGCAAACAATAATAACAAGCATGCAAGTCTCAATCACAAGTCAACTGAAGATGAATAGATACAAGAATGCTCAATAAGTATGACTATTCAAGTAACTTGGAATCAATAAAGGCATAGACAGGTATGTCAAAAGAACATGCTTCTAATTCTCAAAACTTTATTGATAACATGAATCATAACAATTAAGACATGCTATTCCCAAGAATCGAGTGACATTGATCAAGACTAGATACTAATATCAGAGTACTTAGTAGAAACTTAGTGGAATAAAAAGATGTAACCATATAGAGCAACAAACTTGAAACCTCAGACAACCCCACCAGCAGCACATCACCAACCTCAGCATCTCTACCTGAAAACATTTGAAAAAGAGGGTGTGAGCACTAATGTAATCAGTGGGGTTTTACGAGAAAATTCTTTAATAAACTTTGGAATATCCAATTATAAATTGACGGCATATGGAGAACAAATCGCAAAAGCCCTTTCCATACCCGCAAAACATTTTACTTCCTTTTCTGGCGCCTTTTCTGGCTCAAACCTGTTGTCTACTGTACCCTTATGCCTTAGGATGAGAGAGGGGTTACCTCAAGTATCCTCTGAGTATGCGAGGGAATTACCCAGCAGTGACTCTCTTTATTTTCAAGTGTTCAACATTAGTGACACGAGGGTCGCAGCATGATAATGCATAAAAACTGTTCTTTGAGCTCGATAACCTGCTTACAACAGAAGTTATATCCTTCCTTAACTTCATTCCTTACTTAACCTTAACCTCCTTCCTTACTTACTTGACTTAGCTAGCAATACCAAGCCTAGAGCAATCGTGTAAGGCTAATTCTTAATTGAGCATGATCTCGGCCTTTGAGGGATTTATAAGTTACTCAAAAGGGAAATCCTTAATCCTTAACTATACGAGATTTTAACAAAGCATAAACATTCAAATATGAACGCGGATAAACATCGATTGCAATAAAGCAATTATAAACACCTCATGCTAGCATAAATTGTCTATAAACAATTCTAGCATATCCTTAGCTAATTAAGCTTAGCAAACCCAATAACCAAACACTAGGAAATGAATGGGCATAAGCATAGATTGCAACTAATAGCAATTCTAGATCTCAGGCTAGCATCAATTGTATCTAAACAATTCTAGCATATCTAAACATACTTGAGAGCTCACTTAACTTATAATAAATTCCTTTACTTATCAAACTCAAATAACAATTCAACAATATCATGCATATAACTTCTTTGCCTTTCCTTCATTTGTACAAAGACTAAACATGCCGAGCATAAAATATTTTAATTGGATATTCATCTTGCCCTATCATGCTTCTAGATTTTAATAGCTCAAACCTTATACTTAGTTTAGAACCACCCACCTCTATGATGAACACCTCGATAACAAGCACAAAGACGAAGCAACGAGCTGAAAGTCCTTCCTCGGGCCTCCTCGGGGTTCACCTCTTCTTTACGGAAGTTTATCAATGACTTGAAACCTTATTCGTGTTCTTAATAAGACATCAAATCAATATCTAAATCCTTGACCCTTAACTATAACTTAAAACACGAGAATTTAAAAAATGAAGGCATTCAAAATTACCTAAAAAGGGGACGGAAAATTCGACACGGTGGATCGAGATTCCAGACGATTGGCCACTTCCATGTTGTAGATCTTCGAAATAGCTTCGAACGTTATGGCCTCCGCACGAAAACATGCCGGAGCTGCCGAAACAACACGAGCGCCGCGGCGGTGGGGGTGCGCGCCGGTGCCCCCTTACACCAGCCCCGCGGCGCCCCTTGTTGCCCCCCACGGCGACCTCCTTGCTCCAGCCCCCACGGCGCCCCTTGCAGCCCCGCGGCGCCCCCCTAGCCCCGTGGCGCTCTCCTTGCTCCAGCCCCCGCAGCGCTCCCTACTTCGCTCTCTCTCTCACTGTGGTGCCCTCATGAAGAGGACTCCCATCCTATCTCTCTACTCTATAGAAATATGGAGGGGAGAGCTGCTATTTATAGGAAAAATAGCAGCTTCCTCAAGAAGCTTCTACAGTGTAACAACAATGCTTTAAAAATATCAGGTTCGGTTAAAAGACGCTTTATTCGATGCTGAGGTCCAAATGACCTCATTCACAAAATCTGAAAATACCGGGAGGTTCGTTGGCTCGAGTACTATTGGACCAACTTAACTCGTAATAAAGAACGAGTCATCTTGAAGGAAAACAAGAAAAGATTCTCTTTTCAATAATAAAGTTTCTATTCCACACAAGGGAAGGGACAAATAAAATTCCCGAGCGCTCGATTTACCTCAGAATGAAAATCTGGGAACGCCAACGGATTCCTTAAGAAATTCTCTATAAGATAGGCTTGAAAAAACAAAGCTCGGGTCAACACATGAGATTTCACAAATTTCTAACGATCACGCTCCTACGGAAAAACACTATTCATAACTTCTTTAAACGCGATTTAAATCTCCGGGAACTCAAATGACTTCAGATTCAAAATCCAAAAGCACTGGCATGCTCCTTGGGTCAACGCCTTTCAAACATGACAAAAATCGGCTATAACTGAGCTAGGATCAAAATTCTCGAAAAGACGATTTTACAAAAAATAAATCTTAAAATCGCGGCTTACAACCGAAACATCTTTATTATGCTCAAAATTCCTCTTAAAATTTCCTAATTAAAATTAGGAATTACTTAATTATATTCTGAAAATCCGGGTTATTACATATATTATGATCAACTGAAGTCAAATCATCAGCTCAATCATCAGTCAGAAGAATAAGAAGAGCCATTGTAGAAGTCAGCTCATCAGCTCAAGTTGAAACATTAGCAAGACAAGCCAGCTCAGACATAGTTGAAGAAGAAATCTCAAAACAAGAGGCAACAACAAGAAGACCCATCACTAGATCCATTTAGAAGTCAACTGATCAACTCAGAAAGAAGAAGGCTAAATCCTCCAAGCCAAGGAGCAAAAGAGCTCAAAGTCCTATCCCAAATTCATCAATACCATCTAAATTCACTATCGAAGATATCAGACACACATCTCTTGCAGACCTTGGATTATGTGAAAATCCAAGGGACATCATCCCTGCTCATGGAATACCGCACAAAGTAGCAAGTGTAGATTACTTCCAGTTCACATGCCCTCTCATGCCTCCAACTGAAGGGAACATCAATGCTTACTCAAAAGGAGAAAGCATCCAGAAGTGGGCAGAGAAACAAACCAGTCAATATGCGGCTCAACACTTTGCCAAATAGATAATTGGATATAAGAGCTTTACAACACTTTACTGAGGTACATATACTAGTTCCTCTGGAGGCATGTTTACTCAGCTGACTCATTTTTTATGCTCATGGCATTTCATGGGATGAGCTTCTGCAAGCGAAAAGAAGAATGGAGCTCACATTAGACCAGCAACAAGCATGCTTGGGCAACAAAAAGGAACGAACTTAAGTGGCAACTCCATCTTCGTAAGCTATGCTCAGATCCATCAGAAGGATCAATGTTCGATGTTGTCGAAGAAGTAAGCAAGCTGAAAGGAATTCCGCTTTCTAATTATCCTGATGAGAATGAAGAAGAGAAGTGGAAGAACATCAGAACAAAGCAAAAATGGCTTTTTGATGAACTGATAAAGAATCAGTCAAGAGATCAAGATGGAAGTTCATCTCTCAGAGAAAAAAAAACTCTAATAGATGAAATTATCGAAGAAATAGCGAGAGAATTGCAGTCTGGAAAACCTTCACAGACTGAATGACGGGAAATCAATATCATATTTGACTCTCCAAACAAGCAAGAAGAGGTAAAAACTACTGACGTAAGCACTGCAAGTGACGAGGAGGTTGATGAGTCACTTAAGTTACTAGTTCAACCAGCTGCAGAGTCTGCTCAACAAACCGCTGTTGAGGAATAAGTTGAACCCACAGCTATACCAGAAGAAAATTCTACTACCCTAACCGAACCCTCTCCTCCACCAGCTGCTGAAGAAATAACAGTTGAAAATCTAACTGATCAAGTACTTCAGTTGCAAACTCAACTAGAAGTGAGGGACATAGTGATCTTTATTGATCCTCTCCAGATGGCACTACAAGCTCAAACTCAAGCTGACCCTAAGACTCCCCCTGAGTCAAGCCACAATGACACTATTGATCTAGGAGATGCAGATCAATTAGTGGCTAAAATAGCTAAGCATGCAGCAGAGCAGTCTAAGACAGTTCCATGAGAGGAACTAGAAACGGCTGAAGGAGGTGATGAAGCATCATACAGAGGAGAAGAACTTCAACTGACCATTGCAACTGATCAGTCCAGTCGAGCAGGAAGAGCCCAAACTGAAGATCAGTTGAAAAGTGCAACAGGCCAAATCATAGCTCAACATGAAGAGCTAATCCAGAGCTTGCAACAGTAAGTGAGAAGGCATGAGAAGTTGATCAGAAAGCTTCAAACTCATGCGGAACTTCAGTCAATAAATGGTGAGTCTTCTAGCTCTAATGAAGAGGGCAGCAACCCCACTATTCCTGCGACCAAGAGAAGAAGGACTGAACACAATGAAGACTAAGAGATGGATCAAGCAAAACTGATTCAAGACTCTTTAGTTATTATCTTGTGATTTAGCGTATTCAAAATTTCTTTTTTAAGAAATAAAATTTTATTTGCAAAATACATGACAAGTATTTATTTTGAATTTTTGACCGTTGGTACTCATTACAAAACCAACAACCAAAAGCGACAAGAGGTATTAAATTCTTTCAACCAACAAATTTATGAGCCTCTCTTCTCACTCATAAATCCCCCTTGCTCCAACTTTTCAAAAAATACTCTACTCACTTATCTTCCAAAAAGAGTATTCTCTCTCTCTCTCTCTCAAAAAGGGCTTCAATTCCAATTCAGCCAAAATTTCTCAAAAAATGGCAGATCATCCAAAGCTCTTACTTCCTTTAAAGAGCAAATTTTGAGAGACAAATTCCTGGAGAGAGAAATTCCAGGTGATTCTTAAGGAATCAAACAACCCATTTCTTCCGGTAAATCTTCACAAGACCGAAATTCTGCATTATCTTGAAACTTCACCAAGATTCTTTAGACAAGGATTAGTGAGTGAGTTTCTGTTTCAAGCAAAGATATCTACAGATGGGAAGGTCATATCCTCAGTGGTTCAAGGGCACAAACTTCAAATCACTGAAAGAAAGATTACATAAATCTTTCAACTTCCCAGGAAAGGGTCTAAGGTTCAAGATATCAAAGATTCAGCTGAACCATATTAGAAAGAATGACGAGCTTCAACCAGCAGCAAGCAATTTAGTTTTACCACAGCTAAAACTGACCTGAAGCCCGTGTATGGAGTAATACTCGATATCACAAACAAAATGATGTTCGGCGCCATTGGAAGCTTGAGTCAATTAACTCAAGAAAGATACAAGGTAATGATACACCTTGTTGAAGGATTGGAAGAAAATTGGGCAGAATTTATATTTTCCCAATTCAAGCACCAAGTCATCAAAGCTACCAACTAAAAAAAGACTGGGAAATTTGAGTCCAAAGTAAGACTTGTTCTAAGAATGAGCAAGCTCCTAGAAGATATGCAACATATTCCAAATGATGATACACTATCAGTCCTCATCTTTGACTGGATTTCCAAGAAAGGGACAATCCATCTTCAGTCACTCAAGAAGAAGAGGAGATCCAAAGCCAGAGCCGGCAATGCAACTTTAAGCAGATCAACTGCTAACGGAGTTCATTCTCCACAATCTAAGAATGGATCATCAGTTAATTTTAAGCCCTGCTCTGATCCATGAGCTTATTCCATTTATTGGAATCCCGCATCCAAACTATGGAGTTAACTACTTCAGAAGAACTTGCCCTCCTCTCCAGCTGACTGAAGACAACATTCACACTTTCTATAGTGGCGAATATGCAATCAAGAGTGCTCTGAAGGATCTGACAAATCTCATTCTCACTCACTTCTGCTATGTTGCCAAGTAAGACAATAAGTTGTTTAAACAACCGCACCGGTACTTTTACTGGTACAACTGGACACACTATTCATCTGCGTTGCCATTAAAGTCCACTAGGTACCATTAACATTTCAAAATAAGCTCACTATTCATCTGCATTGCCATTAAAGTCTATATGTCTTGCATTAAAATAGAACGAGATGACTTTCTGAGGGATATAAATAGCAAATCTTCTGTCAAATATCTTGGTATTTATGGCAACTACCCATATTTTAAAAACACTCAGATCTCAGCCGCTTGATAAAAAAGTGAACATCCAGGTGGACGGCTGAGATACATGCATCATTTATTAAGCTGATTTTCTATCAAATCACATAGTTGATCAGCTAGAGCCACTTGATTGCCATGGTTAAATGCATGTAAAAATACAACGTTATAAGCAGTGGAGAAGATAGAATGAAGTACTCATTCTCAAAAAATTTATTCTTCTTGTCTTCTCTTATACTTATCCAGGCTCCTTTCTTTACCAACATTGTTCATCCTCACAAGAAATGGCTCATCCATTCCACATGATGAACACACAACTTCTTCTAAAGAATCTCAGAAAGGATAAGTAACTCGACCTAGAGCATCTCCAAGCTCGCATAGGTACTGAGGAGACTATCATGATCTTTTAGTCACTGAAGACATGTGGGCTACTATCGTTTGTACAAACGAATCCCGCCAAAAGATATATCTCGCATATAGCCGAATTCTACTACAATGCAGAGATAAATGGAGACAGCATCACGTCTATTGTCCACCATCAGCTCATCCTCATCAACAAAGATACGTTGATGACACTGTTTCAGATCCCTAGTGAAGGCCTACAGGTGCATTTACTTGAGCTCCCCAACAAGATGGCACTTTGGGACAGGTGGAACCTGCCAAATATAAATCATCGAGACATGTCAAACAATTTGAAAGACAGTCTCTATCCAACAATTGTCCAAATCTTGGACATTTTGTTACGTATCCTTCTTGGAGGTATTACGAACGTGTAGTTCACTAAGGATAATGCTCATTTATCAGCAGCCTTATAATTTGGATCTAAGGCTGACTGGGCATCCTTCATATTGGCGCAGCTTCGCCATCATATGAAGTGTGCTGACATCGAGCCACACACTGGCTCTTTCAAAGCCAGAGTAGGGTTTGCAAATTGCCTCAGCCACCTCATCCAGGAGAAAGTTGAAGCAGTCCTTCCTGGTAGAACATTTTTGGCCAGAAGAGATCTCCTTCCAACTATTTATGTAAACAGAAAACAGTGCGGCAAAACTGGTTGCCAAAGGAAGTCGACACCTCATCTTATGGAGGACCACACTTAAGCTAAAGAAAAAGAGTCGTTCTCTATAGCTGATCCTCCAGCTGACGCAGATCAGTTTACAACTGATAGTGACTCCTCCACTTACATGAGTGATGAGTCCACTGCCCCTGCAACCAGCGAGCCTCCTCACATCGTTGTACCAGACGCTCTGGAAGAAGGCTTCTCAGCAAGCCTTGACCATCAGTTAAAAGGCTGCTTTGGTCTCATTGGGGATATTAACCCCTTTCTTTTTGAGCAGCTCAGCCGATATCTCCAATATCATTTCTGGAGATTCCAGGTGGATGATGCCACCATGCTGCAAATGGCAATGAAGAAATGTGACTCATTTTGGATTTTGGAAGGCAACTGGATCAGAAGTTGGATGAATCATCCACTCAGTACTCCTCCAATAGTTTCTGAAATCATGGATTCCATAATTAAACTGTGTCAAAGCTCAGTGCCTCATGACGTATACCTTCCGGACAATAAGCCCTCAAATTTCTCCAACACTCATTTTCATGAGGATGTACTCTTCACCATTGCGGATGAGCCACTCCTCAACCCTTCATCAGCCTCTCCTTACAGACAAGATCCCTTATTTCTCTCTGACCTTGCCTAACTGATGCCCACAGAGAAAACATACTCATGGTTGTCCACTCCTATCTCTGTACCCCAAGCTCCCCAAATCAATGACAATCTACTGGCAACCTCCTTCTCTCTTTTTCCACAATTATCCCTGCCATATCATGAATTCCTCTAGCTTACCCTTTTGGATAATGCCAAAAATGGAAAATAGAAAGCTTATGGTAGAAAGGATGGAAAGTGTGATTTAAGTCTCTGGGATGAGATCCAAAGAGAGGTACAGCTTCAGGAGGAAGCTATCTATCAGGGAGAAGTTGCGCATGAGGGGGAAGTCCAAGTTGAGCAGCAAGCATGGCAAGCTCAAAACTTGTTTTGGACTTGGGAGAACACCCAGCTGGAACAAAAGCAAGAATAGGGTATCCACAATATGCTCGACATCACTCCTTATAGATATGAGAAAGGAGAATCGAGTAAGAGAAGATAGAATTGATTGGTGAATAGTTCCTGTTGAAGAAGGAATTCTAAGATATCAGTTCTTGATATTTTTCTCTCTCTATTACTTCCTTACAATTCTTCATTTTCTTTGCTCAATCAGTTCTTAACATGCTCTTGTTGATAATACATACATGTTCTGATGATGTGTTTATGTTCTGATCATGAAAATATGCCTTAATATCCATGCTATGTGCATTTTGATAATGAACCAAAAGCTGCGTGAAAATCAGGACTAAACAAAATTTAGCTATGTTAGAATTGAAGAAACCAAAGCTTTCTCAAGCTATGCAAAATGAGCATCATTATCATTAAAAGGCCTTAACGTTCATAATAAAAAATTATGTTAGCAAAAGCCTTGATATCTGAAAAGATAAGCTCGTTAAGCACTAATACTCATCTGAATTCAAACACTCATGGACATCAAACAAATAGTTCTTAAATGCTCTAATACCAAAGATTGGTACATATGCTCTGATACTACCAAAGATTGGTAAATACCAAAGATAGCTCTGATACCAAAGATTGGTACAAGCTCTGATGTTTATGAAAGATAACCTTATGCAGTTTTTCCGTCATCAAAATAACTAGTTTTGACATCATCAAAAAGGGGGAAATTGTTGGGAAAAGTTGAAAAACTATCAAGTAACCCAACTGATGGTTTTTATGAAATGTTATAACATATGGAAAGATATATCAAAAACTGCAGTTTATTCAGGCTGGAAGTCGGGAGCAATGACCAAGTAAAACTTCAAATCTCAGCTCAGTTGAAGTGAAAATACAATCGCCGTGAAGCATGGTCAACCAACTTAAAACGATGTTGCATCCAGACCAGTCAAGGTCTACTCTTCAAAGCTTGAGAAAAGCTATAGCGGGAAGAGACTGTAAGACATCAATAGATGAGTAAGTCATCAGTCCAGCTGAGAGCAGAGAGAGACTGATGAGGAAAGAGCCAGTTTGAAAGCTCAAGACCAAACTGAACTGACCAAGATCAGTCAGTTGCGAGAAGAAGGCTCAAATAAAAGCCGACTGGAAACAAGAGCTGAAAGCTCTAATGCCTAGTGCTAAAGTTTCAAGCTAAAATCTAAGGTAGCTGATCCAAGGCATTCCAGGACCGAAGCATGAGGCAGCTGAGGAACTGTCAACTGGACAATTTCAGAGCAGAAAGTCGAGACAGCTGAGACCCCATCAGCTGAAGTCCAAAACTGATAACCGAAATAACTGCTCTCTGACAAGCAGTTAATGAAGAATCCTAACAGGAAATCGTAGGAAGATCATGACGATCTTGGAGTAGAAACCATTAAATTCAACAGTTTGTCTATTCAATCTTCAATGGTTATAAGCATTAAACTGCCGCTGGTGGAATCAACTAAACCACCAATCTCAACGGTCACTAAGATCACTCATCTATATAAGAGAGTGAATCTCATTCAAGTGTAAGACTTTCAAGCACTAGACTTTCGCAAAACTAACTTTTGTTATTTTGCAGAATGAGCTTTTCTTTCTCCCTCCCCACAGCTCAAAGCTTAATTCTCTTAAGTGCGAAAAGTCCCAACTAAGAAAGCGTGCTTCAAGTTCCAAGCAAGCAGCTAGCTGATGAAGAATTCCAAACAGAGCAAGGCTTGACAGTTTCAGTTCTTCAAAGATCAACCACTCAGCTCAAGTGAAAGGATCACTCCAGGTTGATAACAGATACAAGACTGTCTTCTTAAAGATCGAGAGAGATCTAAAATCTTGTAAAGACAGGTGATAGCACCTAAAGTCTCAACGAGCAGTTGGTACCGGTGAGTGTGAGCTGTCGACCAGATACCAACTGAGGAGGGGCGTACTAACAAGTTCGTTCTTCCAAGACAGTAACAGTTGGAAAGAAGGCTGCGCTCGGTTTGAAGGGTGCCATTTTCAGGTCTAACAGGATTCTTCACTGTGTAACTATAATAAAGAAGCTTTACACTTGCATAGTGGATTGCCCTTTTGTGGAAGGAAGAGAGGACGTAGAAGCAGGAAGCTTCAAACCTCTATAAGTCTTGTGTATGTTGTACTTTATGCTCTAAGCTTTTGCATGTTCTTAAACTGCACACTAGATCACAAGCTACACTGATAAGCGAAGCTCTCAAGCTATCAGTATCAACTGATTACCTCACAAGCTAAGCTATCATCAAGCTGACTGATCTAGACTGATCAAGTAGTCAAGCTGACTGATCCCAACTGATCAGTGCATGCATAAATTGTCATAAGCGAGTGAGGGCCCTATATATTCCGCACAAGTTTAAAAGTTTTTGAGTCAGTTTATTCACCCTCTCTCTAAACTGATATATACTCGCACTGGGAGCAACAGTGCAAATGTTTATTCAAGAAAAAATTGATGAGAAATACAAAAAACATTTTTTTCACGTATATTCAACTCCTAACTGTCAGATATTGCTAATATGATATCACAATATTGCTCATATCTTGTGTTTATGTTGCTAATATGAAATATTTTATGCTCGACTTTGAATGTTAAGTTGCTTTCATTAGAAAATAGTTAAAAGTATGAAATATATAGTTAAGTTCATAAACAATTATAACGTTATCAATGCTTAATATTATTTTGAAAACTTGTAATATTGAAGTCATACTAGCAAATCATTATTCACATATTAGCAATATGTTACTAACATATTAGCAAATTATTAGTCACATATTAGCAGTATGTATATTTCTAACATATTAGCAATATGCTCTATGTATGAATGGTGTTATACATGTTACATAATATTATTTTAAATGTGGTCCAATGTTATATGTATAGTGTTTAATAAATGTTAATTTAGTATTATGATATCGTCAAGTTAGCAATATGATTCTACTTCATGTTAGCAATAAAATCTCTTGATGTTAGCAAAATATATCTCTTTTGTTAGCATATTAATACTGATGCGACCCTCACCAGCACGACAATGACGATAGCTGTTGTTTTCCCAGGAGTATCAGGTTACACAAACAAATAGAATGGAAATCCAAACCTTAGCCTCACAATGATGTTTAACCACGAATTGATTGAATCCACAACTCTGATTGATGTGAAGACGCCACAAACGGAGATGTGAATCCATTTGATAAGTCGATTTGAATTTCACGCTGTGTTGGGAAACTCGTATAATTCTCTGAGAGAGAAAAAAGTGAAAACTCACGTTTTAAAATTAATGAAATCAAAGTTGTTCTCAAATAATGAGAGGACAAAACCTTATATAGTTGGTCCAAATAAACTAAGCCCTAAAATAATATCCCACACAAACTAGAAAATAAAACAAAGCAAATTCGGCACCGTTCATACAAGCACAACATGGGCTCGGTCACGCCGCACTTGGTCGGGTCTCATCTCGAAGGTGTGAGTGTTCATCACACCGTGACTGTCATTGGGCCATGCCTGCCTTGGTGCTTTTCACCTCCCGCGTCAATGCACATTCGCACTCTGCCTGTATCCGGGTCGCGCCTCAATCGCACCTTGATTGTACTCAGGTCGCGCCGCTCCTCTGTCTCACACTTGCATGTGATCTTCGTCCTCCAACTATACTTGGCTTCAACCCCTTAGATGGGTCTCCTTGACGCCCTTTGGTTCCAGACACCTTGTATAAATCCACTGAGACTCTTCTTTAATCTCTTAGCTCTTGATTGTGTTACTAGCCCTTCCGGTACTTTGATTGGATCGAACATCTCCTCAGCTCGGGTCGTATCATTTCCCTCCTTTTGAAAAGGATTTCTCCTTAAGTCCAGCTTGTCACCTACATCAAAAGGACTCAAATCAACAACATTGAACGACGAACTTACTTTATACTCACCCGGCAAGTCCAACTTGTATGCATTATCACTGATGCGCTCCACGACTTGGAATGGTCCATCCCCTCTAGGAAGCAACTTAGAACGTCTCTAAACCGGAAATCGTTCTTTTCTCATGTGTAGCCAAGCCCATTCACTAGGTTCGAATACAACCTTTCGTCGCCCCTTGTTGGCTTTCTCGGCGTATTGTTTGGTTCACCTCTCTATGTTTGCTCTAACCTTCTCATGTATTTGTTTAACAAAATCAGCTCTCCTTTTCCCATCAAGGTTAGTATGTTCATTAATAGGCAAAGGAATCAAATCCAACGGAGTCAAAGGATTAAATCCATATACAACTTCAAATGGAGAAAACTGAGAAGCAGAATGCACAGATCTATTATGCACAAATTCAACATACGATAAACATTCCTCCCAAGTTTTAATGTTCTTTTTAATTATAGCCCTCAACAGTATAGATAAAGTCCTATTTACTACTTCTATTTGACCATCAGTTTGTGGGTGATAAGTAGTAGAAAACAAGAGTTTCATACCTAACTTACACCACAAAGTCTTCTAGAAATAACTCAAGAACTTAGCATCTTTATCAGAAATAATAGTTTTAGGCATACCATGCAAACGCGCAATTTCCCTAAAGAATAAATCAGCAATATGAGATGCATCATTTCATTTAGAACATTGTATAAAATGTGCCATTTTAGAAAATCTGTCAATTTCTCTTTAAACGTCTGAAACGCCTTTTCTTGCGCCTCTCCCTAATGGAATTCCACATTTTTTATCACTCCAGTCATTGGTGCTACAGTACTACTGAAGTGTGGGATAAAACACCGATAGAAGCTCGCAAGTCCATGAAAACTTCGAACCTCTCCCGTATTGGTTGGCATCGGCCACCCTTGGATGGCACGAACCTTCTCTTCGTCCACCTATGCTCCATCTGCACTAACAACAAAACCAAGAAACACAACCTTATCCATGCAAAAGGTGTATTTCTTTAGGTTAGCGTACAACTATTCTTTTCTCAAAGCTTGCAAAACACATTTTAAATGGTCAACATGGTCCATTTCATTCCGACTATAAATCAGTATATCGTCAAAATAAACCACAAAAAATATACCTATAAAGGCACGTAACACATGGTTCATAAGATGCATCAATATACTATGAGCATTTGTCAGCCTAAATGGCATAACTAACCATTCATACAATCCTAGTTTTGTAATGAAAGCCGGTTTCCATTCATCCCCTTCTTTAATGCGAATTTGATGGTATCCACTTCTTAGATCTATCTTTGAAAATATGCATGTGCCATGTAATTTGTCTAACATGTCATCTAAACGGGGAATGGGATGTCGATACTTTACCATAATGTTGTTGACGGCTCGACAATTGACACACATTCATAGGGAGAAATCCTTCTTCGGCACGAGCAAAACTGGACTCGCGCATAGACTCAAACTCTTCCTCACTTGTCCCTTCTCCAACAGCTCATGGATTTAACGTTCTAGCTCTTCACTCTCCTCGGGCTTGCTTCCATAGGCCTGTAAGTTTGGCAATGTAGCGCGAGGCACGAAATCAATTTGGTGCTCAATTTTCCTAATTGGTGACAAACTCGGTGGCATCTCTTCAAGAAAAACATCCTTGAATTCCTGCAAAAGAGAGACAATAGAACTAGGCAAAGATGAATCATATTAGTTAGCATTCATTAGTGCATCTCTGCAGATCATCAAGTACATTGGCTTCTTATTTTGCACAGCCCATTTGACATCGCTAACTGTGGCAAAACAAGAGTGTTGGATCACTTCCTTTCCATCATTGGCCTCCTTCCCTTTCTTCCTCATGGAGTCGGCCTTTCTTGCAACTTCACTTAATCCTCATACACTTGAGATAGTGTTAAACGAGCTAATGTCACCGTCTTCTTGTTAAGTACAAAAGAGTACTTATTTGTGAAGCCATCATGCTTCACCCTCCTATCAAATTGCCATGGACGACCTAGCAAAATGTGTCCAGCTTGCATAGGCACAACGTCGCACAACACTTCGCCTTCATACTTGCCAATCTGAAATAGCACTCGAACTTAATTGTTCACCTTGGTTTTCCCACTGTCGTTCAACCACTTTAACTTGTATGGCTTAGGATGCTTGAGAATCGGCAATCCTAATTTTGTCACCATCACAACACTTGCAATGTTAGTACAACTACCTCCATCAATAATCATGCTACATACCTTATTGGCCACCTCGTGGCTTTGAAAAACTTCAACGAACTCCAACTAGACGATAAACTTGAATTAATTGGCCACCTCCTTCGATGGTTCCTTACACATTCTATCACGTTCAATAACTCACTTTATATTCATCTTTAACTTCTTGAGGTTCGACTTCTTCATCTTCTTGGGGCGTACTTCGCGATGCGCTCCAAACGTAAAATTCTCTACGCAACTTAAATCTAAACTTCTTCGTCGCAGTCATCTCCTTTTCTCGAAGCGGTATTCTAACTTCGTGGCTCCTGCTGGTGGTCACCATCGCTTGCAGGTGTAACGATCGCATGTCTGGACTTTGAACGCATGCTTGGAACTTACTTATCGACATTCCTTAGATCACCTTCAAACGCAACGAGCTGAGAAATCTTCTTGGAAATGCGCGTCCTGGACTTAGAGAATACTATCTGGCACTTACTTGGATTCTACTTCCTACTAGGAAATACTATCTCTTATTCCTCCAACCTTGACTTAAAGGAATACTGCTACATACTCTCTGCTCTATTCCGAGATCCACACTCGAGTTCTATGAGTGGGAGCAAAATAAACGAACGCCTCTGGGTGAGGGCTTTATCCAGCAGTGACTCTCTTTACTTTCAAGTGTTCAATATTAGTGACACGAGGGTCGCAGCATGATAATGCATAAAAACTGTTCTTTGAGCTCGATAACGTGCTCACAACAGAAGCTATATCCTTCCTTAACTTCATTCCTTACTTAACCTTAACCTCCTTCCTTACTTACTTGACTAAGCTAGCAATACCAAAGCCTAGAGCAATCATCTAAGGCTGATTCTTAATTGAGCATGATCTCGGCCTATGAGGGATTTATAACTTACTCAAAAGGACAATCCTTAATCCTTAACTATACGAGCTTTTAACAATGCTTAAACATTCAAATATGAACGCGGATAAACATCGATTGCAATAAAGCAATTATAAACACCTCGTACTAGCATAAATTGTGTACAAACAATTCTAGCATATCCTTAGCTAATTAAGCTTATCAAACCCAATAACCAAGTACTAGGAAATGAATGGGCATAAGCATAGATTGCAACTAATAACAATTCTAGATCTCGGGCTAGCATCAATTGTATCTAAACAATTCTAGCATATCTAAACATACTTGAGAGCTCACTTAACTTATAATAACTTCCTTTACTTATCAAACTCAAATAACAATTCAACCATATCATGCATATAACTTCCTTGCCATTCCTTCATTTGTACATAGACTACAAAGGCAGAGCATAAAATATTTTAATTGGATATTCATCTTACCCTATAATGCATCTAGAGCTTAATAACTCAAACCTTATACTTGGTTTAGAACCACCCACCTCTACGATGAACACCTCGATAACGAGCACGAAGACGAAGCAACGAGCTGAAAATCCTTCCTCAGGCCTCCTCGGGGTTCACCTCTTCTTTATGGAACTCGATCAATGACTTGAAACCTTATTCGAGCTCCTAATAGGACATCAAAACGATATCTAAACCCTTGACCCTTAACTATAACTTAAAACATGAGAATTTAAACAATGAAGGCATTCGAAATTACCTAAAACCTGGATGGAAAATCCGACCTTGACGATCGAGATTCCAGAAAATCGGCCACTTCTATGTTTTAGATTTTTGAAAGAGCTTCGATTCGAGTACTCATGGGTCTCATGGTTCCAACCGAGGCGAATGTTATGGCCTCCGCACGAAAACGTCCCGGAGCTGCCGAAACAACACGAGCGCCGTAGCGGGGGGGGTGGGTGCGCGCCGGCGCCCCCTTGAACCAGCCCCGTGGTCTCCCTTGCTGCCCCCGTGACGCCCTCCTTTCTCCAGCCCCCGCAGTGCCCCCCCAGCCCCGCGGCGCTCTCCTTGCTCCAGCCCCCGCGGCGCTCCCTACTCCGTTCTATTTCTCACTGGGGTGCCCACACGAAGAGGACTCCCACTCTCTTTCTCTACTCTACAGAAAAGGGTGTGTAGAAGGAATGAGCGAGAAATAGGGAGGGGAGAGCTGCTATTTATAGGAAAAATAGCGGCTTCCTCGAGAAGCTTCTACAGTGTAACAACACTACTTTAAAAATATCGGGTTCGATTAAAACATGCTTTATATGATGGCGAGGTCCAAATGACCTCATTCTCAAAATTTGAAAATACCAGAAGGTTCGTTGGCTTGAGTAATATTGAACCAACTTGACTTGGATTAAAGAACGAGTCATCTTGAAGGAAAACGAGAAAAGATTCTCTTTTCGGAAATAAAGTTACTATTCCACACAAGGGACAAATAAAATTCCCGAGCGCTCGATTGACCTCAGAATGAAAATCTGGGAACGCCAATGGATTCCTTGATAAATTCTCTATAAGTTAGCTTGAAAAAAAGGGCTCGGGTCAACATATGAGATTTCGCAAATTTCTACCGATCGTGCTTCTTCGGAAAAACACTATTCATAACTTCTTTAAACGCGATTTAAATCACCGGTACTCAAACGACTTCAAATTCAAAATCCAAAAGCACGGGCATGCTCCTTGGGTCAACGCCTTTCAAACATGAGAAAAATCGGCGATAAATGAGTTCGGATCGAAATTCTCAAAAAGACGATTTTACGAAAAATAAATCCTAAAATCGCGGCTTACAACCGAAACATCTTTATTATGCTCAAAATTCCTCTCAAAATTTCCTAATTAAAATTAGGAATTACTTAATCATATTCTGAAAATCCGAGTTGTTACATCCTACACCCCTTAAAAAAAATTTCATCCCGAAATTTACTTCCTCTCAAACGGAGATCCGGATACCTTCTCAAGAACGTAAAGCCTTACTGGAACAACATAGGTTCAAAACCTTTACTATACGGCTAAGAATAACCTGGTGCCTTCCTTTATAAATTAGTCCTCACGCAGGACTAATACTTCTATAATCGTTCTTCTTTTCTTCCTCAAAGCTTGAGCACCTTCTATCTTCTCTTCCTAATGAAATCTCTCTCAAAAAAAAAATCACTTAACATGAGCTTCTTATGATCTTGCATTCGAGCGGACCTCTAGAAACTATTCGATTAACAAAAGGAATAAAAGAAAAGAAAACTTCACCAAGCTTGCTCCTCGTGAACGAGCCGTGCGGTCTCAACGAGTCCATCCTTCTTTTGTCTTGCTTGGCTTTGCTTTTGCTTCTGACTTTACTTCTCGTGGCTTTGAAAAACTTCAACGAACTCCAACTAGACGATAAACTTGAATTAATTGGCCACCTCCTTCGATGGTTCCTTGCACATTCTATCACGTTCAATAACTCACTTTATATTCATCTTTAATTTCATGAGGTTCGACTTCTTCATCTTCTTGGGGCGTACTTCGCGATGCGCTCCAAACGTAAAATTCTCTACGCAACTTAAATCTAAACTTCTTCGTCGTAGTCATCTCCTTTTCTCGAAGCGGTATTCTAACTTCGTGGCTCCTGCTGGTTGTCACCATCGCTTGCAGGCGTAACGATCGCATGTCTAGACTTTGAATGCATGCTTGGAACTTACTTGTCGACATTCCTTAGATCGCCTTCAAACGCAACGAGTTGAGAAATCTTCTTGGAAATGCGCGTCCTGGACTTAGAGAATACTATCTGGCACTTACTTGGATTCTACTTCCTACTAGAAAATACTATCTCTTATTCCTCCAACCTTGACTTAAAGGAATACTGCTATATACTCTCTGCTCTATTCCGAGATCCACACTCGAGTTCTATGAGTGGGAGAAAAATAAACGAACGCCTCTGGGTGAGGGCTTTATCTTGATCAACAATTCTTGACAAGGTTAAAAGCTAGAAAGAATATAACACTTGGTTATATATGCCAACAACATTGCCTTTTCAGAGGACTTATAAACTTGAAGGATTCTTGCACATAACAAAGATATGGAAGAAATCAACGGTTAGCAACTGCAACCGTGCAGAAATATTTTCTCGAAGGCGTCAGCATAGGCTATCAAGGTAATGCTATTACTAATTCTTGATAATCAAAGAAGTATTATCCAAAAAAAGATTGCAAATTATCCAAATGGATATAACCATAGAATTTCAAATGGTATAAATGGAGAATTTCAATTGATACGAAGCTATTGAAGGGCAATTGTAACGCCCCAAACTACTCCGTTTGGCCACGTCACTTAACATACAATTTACATACATATTTTGTGTTTATTTTAATATGAGCGGAAGCCTAGGTCAAAATATGATATTATACATAGCACGATGAGGTAAGGCATCATAGTTTACAATATAAATTTTCGTCCTATGAAGCATGCAATCATCTAACCTATCGGGCTCATAGGCCTACACAACCCGCCCGTCTAGCACCCTAAATTAACAAACATAATATAGGGATTCATCAACATAATTCGCACATTGAAGGCTCCAAGGTCAAACGACCCGCCTTTAAGTTGTTTGGTATAGTTATCAAATTATATACATCATAACCTACAAAAGATCGGGCTATTCCCATCCCCAATAATCATTGATCATAAAGCAAAAAGAGTGATCAATGTAATAATGATGGTAATGTAAGTATTTTTCAAAAGAAGAGCATACAAAGGGTAAACACAAGCTTGTGGGGTTCTCTTGTGTTCACAACGCTCCTACTCGGGCTCCGACTCCTCATCCTGAAATTCATTGAATGAATGGGGTGAGTATTTAACAACATACTCAGTGGGGAACACTGTAAACAGTTATAGCTAATTGCATAAGTGAAAATATAACATATGGACTTTTCATTACATTGTGGAGACTAGTCTCAACCCCGTAGGGTCTAAACATCATGATGCCCCCGTTAATGAACATCTTTATCCCTGTAGGGATGCCCGCAGACATCCTACCCCCCAGGGAGGACATTAACGAGTCTATTATCGATCCCAAAGGATCTCTACCATGAAGGGTCTCTTTGTCGACCCCGAAGGATCTCTTTCATTCACCGGTCCGAAGACCCTTCATACATATACAATCATAGTACAACAATAACTATAACCTTACACGTGTTCACAGTTTAGAGTTACCCCACCTTAAAAGATGCTTTTGAATCCTTTTAACCTTGAATACTCCTTTGCCGTGCACAAGTTGTCCTCCTCGAGCTCCAACACGTCACCTAGCACCTTTTTATTCTCTTTTCAATTTAGATGTCGAGTTATACAAATAAATCATAACTTTGAGTAAACTCATGCTATACTTTACTTTAAAGTCTTCAAACATATCCATATACACAATCATGGATATACAAGTTCATACTACGATTTTGGACTCAAAATATGCATTAAAACTCTTTGAAGCATTTGATCGAACACATCACGGGCACACATTTAAACCACAAGCTCATGACTCATTTTAAATCCTTTAGACCCAACATTTCAAATACAAACACCTTTATCCTAGGGCTCTAACATACATGAAACTCAACCCCATACAACCCACACAACATCTCCAAACGATCATCAACAAAACAAAGGGAAATAAGGGCAAAAGTCCAAACCCTAGCAACCATGAACCATAGGAATCCAATATAACTTCACATATAGCTTCAAGGAGATAAATAAACCATATGTTCAAGATATCAAGCAAGGAAATCAACAAAATCGAGAATCCTCCAATTTGGATACAAACCCTAGTTTCCAAAACAACAAGAAAATGGTGTTTAATCCCCATGAAGGAGAGGTGTAGAGGTTACCTTTGTTGATGGAGGATGATGGAAGAATCTACTCCAAAAAGATGAAGGATTTGTAGAGAGAAATGGAGAGGAGAATCGCCCAAATGAAAAGAAAGTGAGAAGGAAATGAACAAGTGTTGTATTTATAGGTAGAGAATCCCCGGACCCGCGCGACCGCGCAGCCCCCGCGACCGCGGAACCCCTCTCTCGGCCAACGCTCCTCGCGAGCGCGCAGCCCCCGCGGGCGCGCGTCCCTTGCCAGCCCCGCGGGCGCGTAGTCTCCCGCGACCGCGCACGTCCCCGCAGGCGCGCACCTCCCCGCGAGCGCGCGACATGCCAAAAATCATCCCCCTTATTTTAAACGACTCCCGAACTTAAACCACTCCATTTTCCTTTAAATCTCAAGGCACTTTTAATACATACCGAAAAAGCATCATATAATCAGCGAGACCCCCGATCAACTCAGCGTTAGGGTGTTCAAGGTATGGCAAAACATATAATCAAATATAATCACCCCCACTTCATCATCATATAACTCGACAAATTTTAATATTAAATGTTATCATATATTATACACTTAGTATAATACCACCGTACTATGACGTATTGGCTCGAGCAAGACAACCTGCAATAAAACAATGGCATAACATACAAACATACTCACATGATTGATATTCAACAATATTAATTCGAAATCATTTACTAAAATTATAATTTATAATTTAGTGAAAAGGGTCGGGGTATCACAGCAATTGATTCAATTAACAAGAGAATAAATCGATTCCATAAGAGAATGAACAAATCGATTCTATTGACACGAGAATGAATAAATAGACTCAACAAAAACTTCTTATAAAACTGAAACTCTCAATCTATCGAATACTAGGTCTATCTTCTTAACGATCTTCTTCGGGTCTTCTCTTTTTTCTTTCTTAAGCTTCACGTACCTTCGTCTTGGCGAGGTTGCTATGAAATAGCACAAGTCGGCTGGACTCAAATGGCTGCGCCTGGCCGAAAAAGTGATATCCGGGGATCTCTTTCTATCTATCAAAAGGGACACGACAAAGCGACTAAATCTATGGCACCTTCTAAACTCAAATGATCCGACTTCAACTTCTCCTGAAAACACTGATGAATGTGTCTTTAACCTATCTTGGCTATAGTCATGACGACAATCTTCATCTTCATTAATCAACTTGAAACAAGCGATAACTTTAGGCATTGAACGTGATGTGACCTTGAATGTCCTTCCTTTGAATCAATGAGCTTCTTATCAAAGAAAATGAATCTTCATTCATTGCAAACGCGATTGGGTCTTTAAACGAGACTTCTCTTGAGTTGAAAACTCATGCGTGGGGATTCCTCGAACTTGCATTAGATCCGCGATCGGATAACTTGTCTTTAACTCAACTGCTCACCTTCTTGCTCCTTGCACGAAACTGAACTTCATGACCTTTTTCTCGATTTTACTATAATCTCGCAATAATAACAAGCATGCAAGTCTCAATCACAAGTCAACTGAAGATGAATAGATACAAGAATGCTCAATAAGTATGACTATTCAAATAACTTGGACTCAATAAAGACATAGACAGGTATGTCAAAAGAACATGCTTCTAATTCTCAAAACTTTATTGATAACATGAATCATAGCAATTAATACATGCTATTCCCAAGAATCGAGTGACATTGATCAAGACTAGATACTAATATCACAGTACTTAGCAGAAACTTAGTGGAATAAAAAGATGTAACCATATAGAGCAACAAACTTGAAACCTCAGACAACCCCACCAGCAGCACATCACCGACCTCAGCATCTCTACCTGAAAAAATTTCAAAAAGAGGGTGTGAGCACTAATGTGTTCGGTGGGGTTTTACGAGAATATTCTTTAATAAACTTTGGAATATCCTATTATAAATTGACGGCATATGGAGAACAAATCGCAAAAGCCCTCTCCATACCCGCAAAACCTTTTACTTCCTTTTCTGGCGCCTTTACTGGCTCAAACCTGTTGTCTACTGCACCCTTATACCTTAGGATGAGAGAGGGGTTACCTCAAGTATCCTCTGAGTATGCGAGGGAATTACCCAGCAGTGACTCTCTTTATTTTCAAGTGTTCCACATTAGTGACACGAGGGTCGCAGCATGATAATGCATAAAAACTATTCTTTGAGCTCGATAACCTGCTTACAACAGAAGTTATATCCTTCCTTAACTTCATTCCTTACTTAACCTTAACCTCCTTCCTTACTTACTTGACTTAGCTAGCAATACCAAGCCCAGAGCAATCGTCTAAGGCTAATTCTTAATTGAGCATGATCTCGGCCTTTGAGGGATTTATAAGTTACTCAAAAGGGCAATCCTTAATCCTTAACTATACGAGCTTTTAACAAAGTATAAACATTCAAATATGAACGCGGATAAACATCGATTGCAATAAAGCAATTATAAACACCTCGTGCTAGCATAAATTGTGTATAAACAATTCTAGCATATCCTTAGCTAATTAAGCTTAGCAAACCCAATAATCAAATACTAGGAAATGAATGGGCATAAGCATAGATTGCAACTAATAGCAATTCTAGATCTCGGGCTAGCATCAATTGTATCTAAACAATTCTAGCATATCTAAACATACTTGAGAGCTCACTTAACTTATAATAAATTCCTTTACTTATCAAACTCAAATAACAATTCAACAATATCATGCATATAACTTCTTTACCTTTCCTTCATTTGTACAGAGACTAAACAGGCCGAGCATAAAATATTTTAATTGGATATTCATCTTGCCCTATCATGCTTCTAGATTTTAATAGCTCAAACCTTATACTTGGTTTAGAACCACCCACCTCTATGATGAACATCTCGATAAAAAGCACGAAGACGAAGCAACGAGCCGAAAATCCTTCATCGGGCCTCCTCGGGGTTCACCTCTTCTTTACGGAAGTTTATCAATGACTTGAAACCTTATTCGTGTTCCTAATAAGACATCAAAACGATATCTAAATCCTTGACCCTTAACTATAACTTAAAACACGAGAATTTAAACAATGAAGGCATTCGAAATTACCTAAAAAGGGGACGGAAAATTCAACACGGTAGATCGAGATTCCAGATGATTGGCCACTTCTATGTTGTAGATCTTCGAAATAGCTTCGAATGTTATGGCCTCCGCTCGAAAACATGCTGGAGCTGCCGAAACAACACGAGTGCTGCGGCGGTGGGGGTGCGCGCCGGCACCCCCTTACAACAGCCCCGCGGCGCCCCTTGCTGCCCCCCACGGCGCCCTCCTTGCTCCAGCCACCACGGCGCCTCTTGCAGCCCCGCGGCGCCCCCCTAGCCTCGTGGCGCTCTCCTTACTCCAGCCCCCGCAGTGCTCCCTACTCCGCTCTCTCTCTCACTGGGGTGCTCTCACGAAGAGGACTCCCATCCTTTCTTTCTACTCTATAGAAATATGGAGGGGAGAGCTGCTATTTATAGGAAAAATAGCAGCTTCCTCAAGAAGCTTCTACAGTGTAACAACACTGCTTTAAAAATATCGGGTTCGGTTAAAAGACGCTTTATTCGATGGTGAGGTCCAAATGACCTCATTCACAAAATCTGAAAATACCGGAAGGTTCGTTGGCTCGAGTACTATTGGTCCAACTTCACTCGGAATAAAGAACGAGTCATCTTGAAGGAAAACGAGAAAAGATTCTCTTTTCAATAATAAAGTTTCTATTCCACACAAGGGAAGGGACAAATAAAATTCCCGAGCGCTCGATTGACCTCAGAATGAAAATCTGGGAACGCCAATGGATTTCTTGAGAAATTCTCTATAAGATAGGCTTGAAAAAACAAAGCTCGGGTCAACACATGAGATTTCACAAATTTCTAACGATCACGCTCCTACGGAAAAACACTATTCATAACTTCTTTAATCGCGATTTAAATCACCGGGAACTCAAACGACTTCAGATTCAAAATCCAAAAGCACTGGCATGCTCCTTGGGTCAACGCCTTTCAAACATGACAAAAATCGGCTATAACTGAGCTTGGATCAAAATTCTCGAAAAGACGATTTTACGAAAAATAAATCCTAAAATCGCGGCTTACAACCGAAACATCTTTATTATGCTCAAAATTCCTCTTAAAATTTCCTAATTGAAATTAGGAATTACTTAATTATATTCTGAAAATCCGGGTTGTTACATATATTATGATCAACTGAAGTCAAATCATCAGCTCAATCATCAGTCAGAAGAATAAGAAGAGCCATTGTAGAAGTCAGCTCATCAGCTCAAGTTGAAACATTAGCAAGACAAGCCAGCTCAGACATAGCTGAAGAAGAAATCTCAAAACAAGAGGCAACAACAAGAAGACCCATCACTAGATCCATTTAGAAGTCAACTGATCAACTCAGAAAGAAGAAGGCTAAATCCTCCAAGCCAAGGAGCAAAAGAGCTCAAAGTCCTATCCCAGATTCATCAATACCATCTAAATTCACTATCGAAGATATCAGACACACATCTCTTGCAGACCTTGGATTATGTGAAAATCCAAGGGACATCATCCCTGCTCATGGAATACCGCACAAAGTAGCAAGTGTAGATTACTTCCAGTTCACATGCCCTCCCATGCCTCCAACTCAAGGAAACATCAATGCTTACTCAAAAGGAGAAAGCATCCAGAAGTGGGTAGAGAAACAAACCAGTCAATATGCGGCTCAACACTTTGCCAAAGAGCTAATTTGATATAAGAGCTTTACAACACTTTACTGAGGTACATATACTGGTTCCTCTGGAGGCATGTTTACTCAGCTGACTCATTTTTTATGCTCATGGCATTTCATGGGATGAGCTTCTGCAAGTGAAAAGAAGAATGGTGCTCACATTAGACAAGCAACAAGCATGCTTGGGCAACAAAAAGGAACGAACTTAAGCGGCAGCTCCATCTTCATAAGCTATGCTGAGATCCATCAGAAGGATCAATGTTCGATGTTGTCGAAGAAGTAAGCAAGCTGAAAGGAATTCCGCTTCCTAATTATCCTGATGAGAATGAAGAAGAGAAGTGGAAGAACATCAGAACAAAGCAAAAATGGCTTTTCGATGAACTGATAAAGAATCAGTCAAGAGATCAAGATGGAAGTTCATCTCTCAGAGAAAAAAAAACTCCAATAGATGAAATTATCGAAGAAATAGCGATAGAATTGCAGTCTGGAAAACCTTCACAGACTGAATGACGGGAAATCAATATCATATTGGACTCTCCAAACAAGCAAGAAGAGGTAAAAACTACTGACGTAAGCATTGCAAGTGACGAGGAGGTTGATGAGTCACTTAAGTTACTAGTTCAACCAGCTGCAGAGTCTGCTCAATAAACCGCTGTTGAGGAATCAGTTGAACCCCCAGCTATACCAGAAGAAAATTCTACTACCCCAACCGAACCCTCTCCTCCACCAGCTGCTGAAGAAATATCAGTTGAAAATCTAACTGATCAAGTACTTCAGCTGGAAACTCAACTAGAAGTGAGGGACATAGTGATCTTTATTGATCCTGTCCAGATGGCACTACAAGCTCAAACTCAAGCTGACCCTGAGACTCCCCCTGAGTCAAGCCATAATGACACTATTGATCTAGGAGATGCAGATCAATTAGTGGCTAAAATAGCTAAGCATGCAGCAGAGCAGTCTAAGACGGTTCCATGAGAGGAACTAGAAATGGCTGAAGGAGGTGATGAAGCATCATACAGAGGAGAAGAACTTCAACTGACCATTGCAACTGATCAGTCCAGTCGAGCAGGAAGAGCCCAAACTGAAGATCAGTTGAAAAGTGCAACAGGCCAAATCATAGCTCAACATGAAAAGCTAATCCAGAGCTTGCAACAGTAAGTGAGAAGGCATGAGAAGTTGATCAGAAAGCTTCAAACTCATGCGGAACTTCAGTCAATAAATGGTGAGTCTTCTAGCTCTAATGAAGAGGGCAGCAACCCCACTATTCTTGCGGCCAAGAGAAGAAGGACTGAACACAAGGAAGACTAAGAGATGGATCAAGTAAAACTGATTCAAGACTCTTTAGTTATTATCTTGTGATTTAGCGTATTCAAAATTTCTTTTTTAAGAAATAAAATTTTATTTGCAAAATACATGACAAGTAAGTATTTATTTTGAATTTTTGACCGTTGGTACTCATTACAACTTGCTCCAACTTTTCAAAAAATACTCTACTCACTTATCTTCTAAAAAGAGTATTCTCTCTCTCTCTCTCTCTCTCAAAAAGGGCTTCAATTCCAATTCAGCCAAAATTTCTCAAAAAATGGCAGATCATCCAAAGCTCTTACTTCCTTTAAAGAGCAAATTTTGACAGACAAATTGCTGGAGAGAGAAATTCCAAGTGATTCTTAAGGAATCAAACAACCCATTTCTTCCGGTCAATCTTCACAAGACCGAAATTCTGCACTATCTTGAAACTTCACCAAGATTCTTTAGACAAGGATTGGTGAGTGAGTTTCTGTTTCAAGCAAAGATATCTACAGATGGGAAGGTCATATCCTCAGTGGTTCAAGGGCACAAACTTCAAATCACTGAAAGAAAGATTGCAGAAATCTTTCAACTTCCCAGGAAAGGGTCTAAGGTTCAAGATCTCAAAGATTCAACTGAACCATATTAGAAAGAATGACGAGCTTCAACCAGCAGCAAGCAATTCAGTTTTACCACAGCTAAAACTGACCTGAAGCCCGAGTATGGAGTAATACTCGATATCACGAACAAAATGATGTTCGGCGCCATTGGAAGCTTGAGTCAATTAACTCAAGAAAGATACAAGGTAATGATACACCTTGTTGAAGGATTAGAAGAAAATTGGGCAGAATTTATATTTTCCCAATTCAAGCACCAAGTCATCAAAGCTACCAACTCAAAAAAGACTGGGAAATTTGAGTCCAAAGTAGGACTTGTTCTAAGAATGAGCAAGCTCCTAGAAGATATGCAACATATTCCAAATGATGATGCACTATCAGTCCTCATCTTTGACTGGATTCCCAAGAAAGGGACAATCCATCTTCAGTCACTCAAGAAGAAGAGGAGATCCAAAGCCAGAGCCGGCAATGCAACTTTAAGCAGCTCAACTGCTAACGGAGTTCATTCTCCACAATCTAAGAATGGATCATCAGTTAATTTTAAGCCCTGCTCTGATCCATGAGCTTATTCCATTTATTGGAATCCCGCATCCAAACTATGGAGTTGACTACTTCAGAAGAACTTGCCCTCCTCTCCAACTGACTGAAGACAACATTCACACTTTCTGCAGTGGCGAATATGCAATCAAGAGTGCTCTGAAGGATCTGATAAATCTCATTCTCACTCACTTCTGCTATGTTGCCAAGCAAGACAATAAGTTATTTAAACAACCGCACCGGTACTTTTACTGGTACAACGGGAGACACTATTCATCTGCGTTGCCATTAAAGTCCACTAGGTACCATTAACATTTCAAAATAAGCCCACTATTCATCTGCATTGCCATTAAAGTCTATATGTCTTGCATTAAAATAGAACGAGATGACTTTCTGAGGGATATAAATAGCAAATCTTCTGTCAAATATCTTGCTATTTATGGCAACTACCCATATTTTAAAAACACTCAGATCTCAGCCGCTTGATCAAAAAGTGAACATCCAGGTGGACGGCTGAGATACTTGCATCATTTATTCAGCTGATTTTCTATCAAATCACATAGTTGATCAGCTAGAGCCACTTGATTGCCATGGTTAAATGCATGTAAAAATACTGCGTTATAAGCAGTGGAGAAGATAGACTGAAGTACTCATTCTCAAAAAATTTATTCTCCTTGTCTTCTCTTATACTTATCCAGGCTCCTTTCTTTACCAACATTATTCATCCTCACAAGAAATGGCTCATCCATTCCACATGATGAACACACAGCTTCTTCTAAAGAATCTCAGAAAGGATAAGTAACTCGACCTAGAGCATCTCCAAGCTCGCATAGGTACTGAGGAGACTATCATGATCTTCTAGTCACTGAAGACATGTGGGCTACTATTGTTTGTATAAACGAATCCCGCCAAAAGATATATCTCGCATGTAGCCGAATTCTACTAAAATGCAGAGATAAATGGAGACAGCATCACATCTGTTATCCACCATCAGCTCATCCTCATCAATAAAGATACGTTGATGACACTATTTCAGATCCCTAGTGAAGGCCTACAGGTGCATGTACTTGCGCTCCCCAACAAGATGGCACTTTGGGACAGGTGGAACCTGCCAAATATAAATCATCGAGACATGTCAAACAATTTGAAAGATAGTCTCTATCCAACAATTGTCCAAATCTTGGACATTGTGGTACGTATCCTTCTTGGAGGTATTACGAACGTGTAGTTCACTAAGGATAATGCTCATTTATCAGCAGCCTTATAATTTGGATGTAAGGCTGACTGGACATCCTTCATATTGGTGCAGCTTCGCCATCATATGAAGTGTGCTGACATCAACCCACACACTGGCTCTTTCAAAGCCAGAATAGGGTTTGCAAATTGCCTCAGCCACCTCATCTAGGAGAAAGTTGAAGCAGTCCTTCCTGGTAGAACATTTTTGGCCAGAAGAGATCTTCTTCCAACTATTTATGTAAACAGAAAATAGTGCGGCAAAACTGGTCGCCAAAGGAAGTCGACACCTCAGCTTATGGAGGACCACACATAAGCTAAAGAAAAAGAGTCATTCTCTATAGCTGATCCTCCAGCTGACACAGATCAATTTACAACTGATAGTGACTCCTCCACTTACATGAGTGATGAGTCCACTGCCCCTGCAACCAGCGAGCCTCCTCACATCGTTGTACCAGACGCTCTGGAAGAAGGCTTCTCAGCAAGCCTTGACCATCAGCTAAAAGGTTGCTTTGGTCTCATTGGGGATATTAACCCCTTTCTTTTTGAGCAGCTCAGCCGATATCTCCAATATCATTTCTGGAGATTCCAGGTGGATGATGCCACTATGCTGCAAATGGCAATGAAGAAATGTGACTCATTTTGGATTTCGGAAGGCAACTGGATCAGAAGTTGGATGAATCATCCACTCAGTACTCCTCCAACAGTTTCTGAAATCATGGATTCCATAATTAAACTGTGTCAAAGCTCAGTGCCTCATGACGCATCCCTTCCGGACAATAAGCCCTCAAATTTCTCCAACACTCATTTTCATGAGGATGTACTCTTCACCATTGCGGATGAGCCACTCCTCAACCCTTCATTAGCCTCTCTTTACAGACAAGATCCCTTATTTCTCTCTGACCTTGCCCAACTGATGCCCACAGAGAAAACATACTCATGGTTGTCCACTCCTATCTCTGTACCCCAAGCTCCCCAAATCAATGACAATCTACTGGCAACCTCCTTCTCTCTTTTGCCACAATTATCCCTGCCATCTAATGAATTCCTCTAGCTTACCCTTTTGGATAATGCCAAAAATGGAAAATAGAAAGCTTATGATAGAAAGGATGGAAAGTGTGATTTGAGTCTCTGGGATGAGATCCAAAGAGAGGTACAGCTTCAGGAGGAAGCTATCTATCAGGGAGAAGTTGTGCATGAGGGGGAAGTCCAAGTTGAGCAGCAAGCATGGCAAGCTCAAAACTTGTTTTGGACTTGGGAGAACACCCAGCTGGAACAAAAGCAAGAATGGGGTATCCACAACATGCTCGGCATCACTCCCTGTAGATATGAGAAAGGAGAATCGAGCAAGAGAAGATAGAACTGATAGGTGAACAGTTCCTGTTGAAGAAGGAAGTCTAAGATATCAGTTCTTGATATTTTTCTCTCTCTATTAGTTCCCTACAATTCTTCATTTTCTTTGCTCAATCAGTTCTTAACATGCTCTTGTTGATAATACATACATGTTCTGATTATGTGTTTATGTTCTGATCATGCAAATATGCCTTAATATCCATGCTATGTGCATTTTGATAATGAACCAAAAGCTGCGTGAAAATCAGGACTAAACAAAATTTAGCTATGTTAGAATTGAAGAAACTAAAGCTTTCTCAAGCTGTGCAAAATGAGCATCATTATCATTAAAAGGCCTTAACGTTCATAATAAAAAATTATGTTAGCAAAAGCCTTGATATCTGAAAAGATAAGCTTGTTAAGCAATAATACTCATCTGAATTCAAACAATCATGGAATCAAACAAATAGTTCTTAAATGCTCTGATACCAAAGATTGGTTCATATGCTCTGATACTACCAAAGATTGGTAAATACAAAAGATAGCTGTGATACCAAAGATTGGTACAAGCTCTGATGTTTATGAAAGATAACCTTATGCAGTTTTTCCGTCATCAAAATAACTAGTTTTGACATCATCAAAAAGGGGGAAATTGTTGGGAAAAGTTGAAAAACTATCAAGTAACCTAACTAATGGTTTTTATGAAATGTTATAACATATGGAAAGGTATATGAAAAACTGCAGTTTATTCAGGCTGGAAGTGGGGAGCAATGACCAAGTAAAACTTCAAATCTCAGCTCAGCTGAAGTGAAAATACAATCGCCTTGAAGCATGGTCAACCAACTTAAAACGATGTTGCATCCAGACCAGTCATGGTCTACTCTTCAAAGCTTGAGAAAAGCTATAGCGGGAAGAGACTGTAAGACATCAACAGATGAGTAAGTCATCAGTCCAACTGAGAGTAGAGAGAGACTGATGAGGAAAGAGCCAGTTTGAAAGCTCAAGACCAAACTGAACTGACCAAGATCAGTCAGTTGGGAGAAGAAGGCTCAAATAAAAGCCGACTAGAAACAACAGCTGAAAGCTCTAATGCCTAGTGCCAAAGTTTCAAGCTAAAATCTAAGGTAGCTGATCCAAGGCATTCCAGGACCGAAGCATGAGGCAGCTGAGGAACTGTCAACTGGACAATTTCAGAGCTGAAAGCCGAGACAGATGAGACCCCATCAGCTGAAGTCCAGAACTGATAACCGAAATAACTGCTCTCTGACAAGCAGTTAATGAAGAATCCTAACAGGAAATCGTAGGAAGATCCTGACGATCTTGGAGCAGAAACCATTAAATTCAACAGTTTGTCCATTCAAGCTTCAACGGTTATAAGCATTAAACTGCCGCTGGTGGAATCAACTGAACCACCAATCTCAACGGTCACTAAGATCACTCATCTATATAAGAGAGTGAATCTCATTCAAGTGTAAGACTTTCAAGCACCAGACTTTCGCAAAACTAACTTTTGTTATTTTGCAGAATGAGCTTTTCTTTCTCCCTCCCCACAGCTCAAAGCTTAATTCTCTTAAGTGCGAAAAGTCCCAACTAAGAAAGCGTGCTTCAAGTTCCAAGCTAGTAGCTAGGTGATGAAGAATTCCAAACAGAGCAAGGCTTCACAGTTTCAGTTCTTCAAAGATCAACCACTCAGCTCAAGTGAAAGGATCACTCCAGGTTGATAACAGATACAATACTATTTTCTTAAAGATCGAGAGAGATCTAAAATCTTGTAAAGACAGGTAATAGCACCTAAAGTCTCAACGAGAAGTTGGAACCGGTGAGTGTGAGGTGTCGACCAGATACCAACTGAGGAGGGGCGTACTAACAAGTTCGTTCTTCCAGGACAGTAACAGTTAGAAAGGAGGCCGCGCTCGATTTGAAGGGTGCCATTTTCAGGTCTAACAGGATTCTTCACTGTGTAACTGTAATAAAGAAGCTTTACAATTGCATAGTGGATTGCCCTTTTGTGGAAGGAAGAGAGGACGTAGAAGCAGGAAGCTTCGAACCTCTATAAGTCTTGTGTATGCTGTACTTTATGCTCTAAGCTTTTGCATGTTCTTAAACTGCACACTAGATCACAAGCTACACTGATAAGCGAAGCTCTCAAGCTATCAGTATCAACTGATTAGCTCACAAGCTAAGCTATCATCAAGCTGACTGATCTAGACTGATCAAGTAGTCAAGCTGACTGATCCCAACTGATCAGTGCACGCATAAATTATCATAAGCGAGTCAGGGCCCTATATATTCCGCACAAGTTTAAAAGTTTTTGAGTCAGTTTATTCACCCTCTCTCTAAACTGATATATACTCACACTGGGAGCAACAGTGCAAATGTTTATTCAAGAAAAAATTGATGAGAAATACAAAAAACATTTTTTTCACGTATATTCAACTCATAACTGTCAGATATTGCTAATATGATATCACAATATTGCTCATATCTTGTGTTTATGTTGCTAATATGAAATATTTTATGCTCGACTTTGAATGTTAAGTTGCTTTCATCAGAAAATAGTTAAAAGTATGAACTATATAGTTAAGTTCATAAACAATTATAATGTTATCAATGCTTAATATTATTTTGAAAACTTGTAATATTGAAGTCATACTAGCAAATCATTATTCACATATTAGCAATATGTTACTAACATATTAGCAAATTATTAGTCACATATTAGCAGTATGTATATTTCTAACATATTAGCAATATGTTGTATGTATGAATGATGTTATACATGTTACATAATATTATTTTAAATGTGGTCCAATGTTATATATATAGTGTTTAATAAATGTTAATTTAGTATTATGATATCGTCAAGTTAGCAATATGATTCTACTTCATGTTAGCAACAAAATCTCTTGATGTTAGCAAAATATATCTCTTTTGTAAGCATATTAATACTGATATGACCCTCACCAGCACGACAATGACGATAGCTGTTGTTTTCCCAGGAGTATCAGGTTACACAAACAAATAGAATGGAAATCCAAACCTTAGCCTCACAATGATGTTTAACCGCGAATTGATTGAATCCACAACTCTGATTGATGTGAAGACGCCACAAACGGAGATGTGAATCCGTTTGATAAGTCGATTTGAATTTCACGCTGTGCTGGGAAACTCGTATAATTCTCTGAGAGATAAAAAAGTGAAAACTCACGTTTTAAAATTAATGAAATCAAAGTTGTTCTCAAATAATGAGAGGAGAAAACCTTATATAGTTGGTCCAAATAAACTCATTTTAAATCCTTTAGACCCAACATTTCAAATACAAACACCTTTATCCTAGAGCTCTAACATACATGAAACTCAACCCCATACAACCCACACAACATCTCCAAACGATTATCAACAAAACAAAGGGAAATAAGGGCAAAAGTCCAAACCCTAGCAACAATGAACCATAGGAATCCAATATAACTTCACATATAGCTTCAAGGAGGTAAATAAACCATATATTTGAGATATCAAAGCAAGAAGATCAACAAAAAACCAAAATCCTCAAATTTGGATAACAAACCCTAGTTTCCAAAACAACAAGAAATGGGTGTTTAATCCCCAAGAAGGAGAGGTGTAGAGGTTACCTTTGTTGATGGATGATGATGGAAGAATCCACTTCAACAGATGAAAGATTTGTAGAGAGAAGGGGGAGGAAAATCGCCCATATGGAAAGAAAATGAGGAGGAAATGAATAAGTGTTGAATTTATAGGTAGAAAATCCCCGGACCCGCGCGACCGCGCAGCCCCCGCGACCGCGGAACCCCTCTCTAGGACCACGCTCCCCGGGAGCGCGCAGCCCCCGCGGGCGCGCACCTCCCCGCGAGCGCGCGACATGCCAAAAATCATCCCCCTTATTTTAAACCACTCCCGAACTTAAACCACTCCATTTTTCTTTAAATTTTCAAGGCACTTTTAATACATACCGAAAAAGCAGGGGGCGTTGCCCCCTAGCCCCCTACCGAAAAAACAGCGAGACCTCCGATCAACTCAGCGTTAGGGTGTTCAAGGTATGGAAAAATATTAATTTAAATATAAACACACTCGATTATCATCACATAACTCGACAAATTTTAACATTAAATATTAACGTGTATTATACACTTAGTATAATACCACCGTACTACGACGTATTGGCTCGAGTAAGACAACTTGCAATAAAAACAATGGCATAACATACAAACATACTCACATGATTAATATTCAACAATATTAATTCGAAATCATTTACTAAAATTATAAATTTATAATTTAACAAAAGGGTCGGGGTATCACAGTAACTAGCAGTCTAGTCTAGTTAGATTGAAATATTCTCCACCATTCACGGTATTCATACCCATTATGTTTTGGATGGGATATTCTATTCAATCTTTTCTATTTTATCTCTAAGTCCTTCATAATTTTTACTAGTGTTACACCTGTACGATTCACGGGGAATACGTTGTGATCTACAAATTCAATGAGTATTATGTTACCTAATTACCGATCAAATAATAGGACACACTGTGTTTATATATATATATATATATATAGGGAATTGATCAAATAAGAACTCAATTCCCCCATGAGAACCTAGGAATCAATCATAACCCTAGATTTGATTAGATCTAATGATCACAATTTAGACAATATTTTAGTCAAAGTAAGGTGACAAAATTGTAATATTTGAGAACTTAATGAAGGCGGGGTTATTTTCATAATTTAGATATTATGTTATGTTTTTCGAATTTTGGGCCCAATTCCTAAAATTAAATAGACAACACTTTAAACCGTTGTCTTTTCTAGCTTTGTATTTGATACGACCCGAGCTGAGGAGATGTTCGATCCAATGAATGTACCGGAAGGCCAGTAAAATGATCAAGAGCTAAGAGATTCAAGGTGAGTCTCAGTGGATTTATACAAGGAGTCTGGAACCAAGAGGCGTCAAGGAGACCCGTTAAAGGGGTTGAAGCCAAGCATAGTTGGAGGATGAAGATCACATGCGAGTGTGAGACGGAGGAGCGGCGCAACCCGAGTATAGTCAAGGTACGATTGAGGCGTGACTCAGATACTTTTCTCAGAGGGAATTTTATCAAGTAGGACTTCTCCCTTTTCCACAATGTCTCTTATGAAGTGGTATCTGACATCTATGTGTTTAGTTCTATCATGGAAAACTGGGTTTTTACATAGTTGAATTACAAATTGACTATCTGAGAAAAGCAAAGGTTTATATTCAATAAAATTTATTTCAGATAAGATTCCATTTAGCCATATAGCATCTTTCACAGCTTCAGTAGCAGCTATGTACTCAGACTCAGTAGAAGATAATGCAACAATGCTCTGCAACTGGGACTTCCAACTAATGCAAGACCCACAAAGAGTAAACATATAAGATGTAGTTGATTTTCTGTGATCCTTATCATTTGCATAATTGGAATCAACATAACCAACACACTTCACACCATCAGGGGATTTAGAAAAAATTACACCATGTTGAGCAATAGATTTTAGGTATCTGAATAACCACTTCAGAGCCTCCCAATGAGGCAGCCCAGGGTTAGCCATGTACCTACTCAGACATGAAACAGAATAGGCAATGTCAGGCCTAGTGCTGATCAATAGGTACATAATTGACCCTATGGCATTAGCATAAGGGACACCAGTCATATCATTCAGATCAGATTCACTCATGGGACACTGATCCTTACTTAATTGAAAATGAGATGCAAGATGAACAGATACATGCTTACAGAGTTCCATATTAAATTTCTTTAGAACTTGCTCAACATAAGGAGACTGATGCAAGACAAGAGGTTGATTGCTTCTATCTCTATCAATATTCATACCTAGAATCTTTCTGGCATCTCCTAAGTCTTTCATGTTGAAGTTAGCACTTAGACAGGATTGAACATGCTTCACAGTCTTCAGACAAGGACTTATCAGCAACATATCATCCACATAAAGAATAAAAAACATAGGCACATGAGATTGCATGTAGTACAAACAATGATCAAACTTGCTTCTAGATAAGTTCAGGCTTTTCATGCAATTATCAAACTTGATGTTCCACTGCCTAGGTGATTGTTTCAAACTGTAGAGGGATTTCTTTAACAAACACACATGATTAGGATGAGTTTCATCTATAAATCCTTTAGGTTGCTGCATATAAATGTTATTTTCAAGTTCACCATGCAGAAAAGCAGTAGTCACATCCATTTGTTTAAGTTTCCAGTCAAAATGTGCAGTTAAGGCAAGCATGATTCTGACAGTAGTGAATTTAACTACAGGAGCAAAGATTTCAGTGTAGTCTATCCCTTCTTTTTGCGTGAAACCCTTAGCAACAAGTCTTGCTTTATATCTCACATTATTGATTTCTTGTTTGACTTTGAACAACCATTTACATTCAACAAGTGAGCACTTAGCAGGTTTTTCAACAAGAGTCCAAGTACCATTATCATGCAGGGATTTCATCTCACATTTCATAGCTTCAATGTACTTATCAAAATCATCACAAGTCACAACTTTTTTGTATGTTTTTGGTTCAGATTTATCAACATTGTTAAACACATTGAAAGCATACAAGGACAATTTGAAACCATCATATCTAGAGGGAGCCCTGATAACTCTTCTAGGCCTATCCCTAGAGAGTTGGTAATTATCCAAATTAACATTCTCAGATTCATGCTCAAAAGTTTGTTCATGCTCAGACTCAGAAGTATCAGATTCAGACACATTCATATGGGCAGGCATATCATTATCAAATTCATGATTAGAAGCAGAATCATTAGCATTGATATTATCATGAGCATTTAAGTTTTCATCAAGATTAGGCACATTAATCTCAGATAGGTTAGGTGGAGTAGGGTCCACCTTAGACACAGCAGGATATACATGCAATCAGGTACTTTCTCCATCTCACAAGGAGCAGCAGAAGGTGAGGGTTTTAGCAGACAAGAGAAATCATTTTCATTGAAGGACACATCCCTACTTATGCATGTTTTAAAACCATGCAAAGTTTTATCCCACAACCTATAACCCTTTACACCTTCAGGGTATCCAAGGAAAATGCATTTCCTAGCTCTAGGTTAAATTTTACTCAATTTTTGATGAACATAAGCACTGCAAACCAAACACTCTCAAGTTTTATAGACAAATTGGTTTGTTCTAAAAAACTGACTCATGAAGTTTTTTCAATAAAGGGACAGAGGGAGATCTATTGATTAAATAGCAAGAAGTCATTAGAGCTTCTCCTGATAATGGTTTATCAAGGCCTGAACCAGCCAATAGGCTTCTGACTCTCTCAAGGAGAGTCCTGTTCATCCTCTCAGCAACCCCATTTTGCTGGGGGTTGTAAGGCACAAATCTATACCTCTTGATTCCCATTTTAGAACACAGGTTATCCATAGCATTATTGCAAAATTCCAAACCATTATCAGTTCTTAAACATTTAATGTTCTTATTCATTTGATTTTGAATCTCTACAATCCATTTAGAAAACTTTTGGAATACTTCAGACTTATGTTTCATTAAGAATACCCAGGTTTTTCTTGAAAAATCATCTATGAAAGATAAGAAAAACATATTTCCACCATGAGTTGGGACCTTTGCAGGTCCACAAACATCAGCATGAAGGTATTCCAGAATATCAGAACTCACATGAGTTTTAGGGTAGGGAGCAGACACAAGAAAAGGCAACTTATGTTACTTTTCCACCAAGCAAGGTTCATAGAAAGACATGTTAGACACCTTATCATGCTTAAATGCTCCAGATTTATTCAGAATATCAGGGCCCTTGTTATTCATGTGACCTAACCTAGCATGCCACAATGCAGTTTTATCATTTTGGACAGTGTTTAAAGCTGGGACAGGCACAGAGAAGGCATGCACAACATATAAATCTCCCATCCTGGGAGCATCAAAATAAAGCATGGAATTCATTTCAAACTTGAAGCTTTTGTGATTTACTAAACCAAATAGCATCTGATCAGCAAGTTTGAAGACAGATAACAGATTGAATTTCAGCTTAGGCACATATCTCACATCATGCAGAGTAATCATGCCTTCATTCTCAAATTTTAGACATACATCACCTTTTCCAGCAATATCACAATGCTGACCATCAGCCAATGCAACAGATCCAGACTTTATGAGTTGCAAGTTGTGAAAAATGTGCTTGTGTAGAGTGAGTGACATGAAATGTACAACCAGAATCAATCAACCATTTAGATTCATGCACAGATTTTGACACGGCATTTGAAAAGTTGATGAATTGGAAATCACAGTCAGAATGCACCATATACATTTCACCATTATCAAGATATTCAAATTCATCATTTCTATAGCCATGATCTTCCTGATTATCAAAATGCATTACATTATTGGAATTATTATTCCCAAACCCCCTGCCCCTTTTAGGCTACTTGCATCTATTGGAGAAATGCCCTGGTTTCCCACAATTCCAGCAGGTCTTTTTGGGCTTCAAATCAGGGTTTTAAAGTTGGGAAGGGAAATTTTGGTTTCTGAAGTGATGATGAGAGGAACTTTGACCAAAATTTTGTGATTGGTTTTGATTTCTCACTACAAGAAAAAACGCCATACACCACGGAGATTCTCCGTGGTCTATTCATTTTAGCTACCGTTGTATATAGTGGTGTCGTCTATAGTCCCTTTTTACACGACGGAGAATCTCCGTGGTCTATTCTACTAATACACAACGGTAATATACCGTTGTATAAGATACTTATACGTAACGGTAAATACCGTCGTACTCATGAAATTTAGCATTGTGTATAGTGATTATATGTAACGGTTTGTTCTATTATTACCGTTGTATAATATAATCATACGCAACGGTAATTACCATTGTAAAAATTAAATTTACCGTTGTATATTAACAGTATACGTAACATTTTTTTTATTTACCGTTGTATATTAATAGTATACGTAACGGTAACATTTTATTACCGTTGCAGTTTTTCTACATATACCACGATAATTGCTGTGTAAATGGATATTTTAGTGTTGTAGATAATTACGATAGACAACGATAATTACTGTTGTGGAAGAATTATAAAAACCATTGTATATTATATTAGGGTTATTCGTCACCTGTGCATCATAATATAATAATTAAAATTAAATTCACGAATCATCCAAAACATCGACAAATATTATCCAAAAATACAATATCATGAAATATTATCCATAAACATATTAAGATGACCTAAAAATATATCTAATACAAAACAGCTCCAAAAGAGCTATAATCAAAATCCAAAAAATAATAATTGCAAGTAGTTGCAATGCATCCCAACAATATGCTCCAACAAACCTAGTTGTAGATAGCTAGAAATCCAAAATACCTTGATCTTACAAATGATCGCTCACACAATTCGGCCATTCCACTTGAACTTCATTGATCTCATCTTTAGAATATGGTATTTTCTGAAGCTACACAAAAGCAATAAAATGAAAGAAAAAAATCAATTCACAATGTTGAATATTTTTTACTATTGCATCACAATTCACATATTTCCAACTCAATTATAAATCAAAAATAGATATGAACAAGTTAAATTAACTCCATAATAGTAATAAGTTATGAATATTTTAGGATTGAAATTTTTTTTAATAAATATTTGTACCTGTCCAGGTATGGAAGAACAAGCTCCAGATTGTGTCCACATGATCAAAGGAAAGAAATCACATTATAAATGAATTGGGTAAACCACGAGTAGCAGACCACACGCTACAAAGAAAGAACAATCTCATGAGTTTAAAATAGGAAGGAAATATTCTTTTAGAGAGCAAGCTTAAGAGCAGAGCAGCAGCACAGAAACATTTAGCAGAAGTTCAGATACTTCCATGTAATTTATATTGTATAGATTTTTGACGACCACCGAGGAAGGAAATATAAACTATATAATCAAGAAGGTTGTGAGTTGTATTTAGTTATGAGATTAATTAAGAAGAGATAGAAGTGAGATAAAAATTCAAGTTTTAGCATCATTTATTGCTGCTCAAAAGGTGTACCACTATTAAGCTGAGCACCATTTTCTAGTTTTGCTGCAGAACATTTCTATATTCTACTAACTTATCATTCCATTTTTGAACTACGAAATCCGTGCAAATAGCATACCTACTTTTATATATGTATATTCATTCAAAATATTTTTTTTTCTTTTTCCTCATTTTTTTTATAATTTGTCCACACACACATACAGTAGTTACTAATTAATTGCGATTTTTCACAATAATTTTGAGAAGAATATCATATATAAATAAATGATGTAATTAATAGTATTATCAAATTAAATCTATACAATATATATTTAAATGCCATACAATTACAGACTTACAGTTTATAGTCTTAAAGCTAAAGTTTAAATTTTAAATTTAAAGTTTAGAAATAGTTTAAAACTAAAGATTTCAGTTTGAAAGTAATGTCTAAAGTTAAACTTTGAAATTACAGTCTATAATTATGGTTTACTGTTACAGTTTACTAGTTATAGTTAATAGTTTATAGAAGATAATAATTAGAATTTACAAATTATACCAAGTATAATGAATCAAAACAGGAAGTTTTAATATGCAACACTCCTGCAGAACATAAGGCAGCTCAATTTCATGCTTGAACACACTATCATGCTTGAACCCACAGTATAGCAGATTAATTACTGTCATCTCAAGCAAGAACTGCATAGAAGTCTCAATTTAGAGCAGAAAACAGAGGAATGGGCTAAACAGATCCCCTGCAGAATGCAATTGTGATTTAATCATGCACAAATATAGTATATTTAAGCACATTTAAGCCCTTTTAACACAATGCTGAAAGAGCATATGAGCATACATCAGATATCATTACAGCTCTTCTTATTTGTTTTTTTAATTATTTTTTTTAATTATTGTTGCATTAAGATAGAAACCTCGAGCACACATTTGTCACAGTAGGAGAGATTGCATATGTACCTTATTTTAAATAACTTATGCAATAAGAAGAAAGATATGGATAAAGAATATCCCCACCTTTTTATGTGTGATACATAGCATCCATTTAATCGCTTAAAACCAAATTAATCTAGGGCATTGGGCTATGCACCAATTTAATATCAAGAAAAGAGAACATTGGAAATAATTGGATAATTATAAGTAATTTACCATTATACATTCCTATACCAAAGTAAACAATGCATAAGTACAGAAAATCATACCAGTGGATATACTTCTTCAATGGGAGTCCCAGGCTTTAAGGAAATTTATCTATTTGCTTTTATCTATTTAGCTGCTTGAAGAAATTTATTTTGAACAAAGATCAAGTAAGGTACAAATTAAAATATTAATTATTTTGAACCCAACATTAAATGATAAAGACATCCTCAAGTCGATCTACCTGAGAAAAACAAAGTAGTAGTAAAACTTGTCCCATTTCAGTTACTTTGATTTTAAAATATATAAAAAGTGCACGATACTTAGTAATGAAGAGCAAATAACTACAATTTCATCACTAAAGAACATTGATCATCCAATGTAATGGTTTTGCATTCAAGTTAGATAAATATTACGAAGCTGGACATGTTAAAGCCTAATGCACTTAGAAAACTACATAACTTGAAAGCCTTCATTTTCATCATGTAAAACTTTGCTAACTAAATATAATGGCTACTATAAATGATGTAAGATGGTCATGAAAACCTGATTTCACACAAGACTTTATATAAAAAAAACAGGTTAACTTGTGAAATATTGGAAAAAGACACTATCATCACCTTAGTCAGCCTTCATTATCAACTAAATTCAGTACTGGAACATTTAAATTTGGCGGTGTCCACTGCAAGAAAAATAAAGCATCAACTAGATTACGCATAATCAAATGCATGTAGCAGTTACAGAAAGGCAATTGATGTATGAGTACCAGTTAAGAAATAGGCTACATAGCTAATTCTGGGCTGACAAGCGCAGGTCAGCTCTTAGACACCATTCCGGCTTAATTAGGGCATTATGCAAATCAAGAGCAGCGAGCAACTAAAGAAGATAAAAATATTGAGATGTAAATTTATATAATTGCTGAAAATTTAAATCTCCATTAGTAGTATAATATCCATAACTTTGTTGAGTGACGGGTTAATATATAATAAATTTAAATTACACAAACAATTATAGAGTTTTCCACTAAAGGGTGAATAAATTGACAGAAGTGTTCTACTTTCATCTTCTTTCAATTTATGCGAACCCCGAGAATCAATATCCTCTATAATTAGAAACCAATAAGATCCATGAGAAGGGGAAAACGTAAAACAGTAAATCCCAATATTTCTCTAAACTTCATACAGTAGAAATTTGAGAGATGAATCAAGAAATAGAAGTAAAAAAATAATTTAAAAGTTATTTAAAGAGATAAGGTATACACTACTACCATCGACTAGGGCAGATACTAGCGAGAAAAGATGGTTGCCGACTAGGTCAGATGCCTGCGAGACCTCCGTCGATTGGGTCAGCTACATTCCGGCGAGAATGTCCATCTAGGGTGGGAAAAGAGGGGATTAAGCTGGAGAAATAAAGGGAGAAAATATTAGGAAAATCTTAGGGTGTGATTAGGAGAAGACCACTACCGGCGAGACCACCGGCGACTGGGTCAGCTACAGGTGAGAACGTTCGTCTGGTGGATAGAGGGCGTCGATTTGGAAATTTCATGGAATCGAGCGGGATAGAAGTGATGAGATCCAAATATTTTCAATTTTAAAAACTGTAGTTAAATTAAATTATTTTTCAATTTTCTTTTTAATATGGTTATACAACGGCAAAGTTCAAATCGTTACGTATAGAGAGTGTACACACAACGGTACAGACATTACCGTTATGTTTAGTAGTAGGTGCACGCATATACGTAACAGTTTTTTGAAAAACCGTTGTATTTTTCACATACGTAATGGTAATTGAAAATTACCGTTGCGTATTTAGCGTTGAGTATGACCTTTTTTCTTGTAGTGTCTGGGGTTTTGGGAATAAATCTCAACACGGTTATGGGTTCTAGTATGATTTGGGAGATTGTGAGCAAAATTCATTTCCCTCCTATGCCTTTCTGCAGCTAAAACACTTGGGTTTTCAGGATTAACACCATTAAAAGGCTTCTTATTGTTGTTCCTATTGACATAGAGGATTTCATTATGTAAAGGCTTGGATTGCATCTTTTTCATTTTATTTTCTTTTGCCTTTAACCCAGACACAATCATGTCACAAGTAACTTTTGACCCTCCATATTTTAATGCAGATTTTACTTCAGAAAATAATTCAGGGATAGCACCAAGAAGGATCCGAGGAGCATATTTTTCAAGAGTGTCATCCCCAGCAAGTTTCAAATCCTTTAAAAGCTTATTAAAATCATGCATATTAGAGTCAACATCCTTTGAAAGATCCATTTGAAAGGTCATGATTTGATTTTGAAAGGAATAAGCAGACTCTTCAGAAGTAGCAACAAATAAGGAAGTCAATGCATCCCACAAATCTTTTGCACACTTATGATGAGAAACTTGTCTTACCACAACACTACTCAGATTTAGCAAGATAGTAGCCTAGCACCAGCATTCATTTTTAAAAGTTTTTTATCTGTTTCAGATTCATCAATTCTTTCAAAAATTGCATCTTGCAGATTTTCCTTTGTTAAAATACATTCCACTCTGGTCTGCCAGTCACCAAAGTCATCCTTTCCATTAAAAGGAACAGCACTCATATTATTCATTTTTACAAAATTCACACAAAATTCCACAAACACACAAATTTCACCACAAACACAGCAGACAGAGCACAGAGACACACACATTCAACCAGAAACAGGGAGAAGCACCTCCACAGGCCCCAAAAAATGGGTGCACCAAGGGAATATAGAGCTGAGGCTAGCCCAGTTCTCAGCACAGATTTATCTGTGGAGCAGGAGTTCACTCAGGTCAATCCCAAAACCCAAATTTAGCCAAGGAACGGACTTAGATCACTAAGTCAGACACAAAAACTCTTCCAACAAAGAGTTTCAACACAGATCCCAACCAAAAAACAGGAATCATACAGCCAGAAGACCTCAATATTCAAATAACCAAGAAACATTAAACAACAGGTTATCAACAGCAAATAGACAACCCTAATGCCCTCCTCCCAACTGTAACACCTTACTCAAATTTTCTATCAGGGCAACCCGCTTTGAGGTAATCCATAGGGTAGTCCAGACGGTCCCGACGGTAAGCAAGATTTGAGGGAAAGGCTTTGAATGCCAAGGTGTTCACAGAGATAAGAGTGGAAGCAAATAAGACACAGGATCAACAGATACCACAGAGGAGTTTTAGGATTTGAGGAATATACCAGAGCCGACCCTCCCAGGCAGGGGAGGGGTTGGTTTTACCTTTTCGAAGCCCGTTGGGGGGCAATAGATCACGACGCGGCCCTTACCGGCGGCGGGGTGAGTGAGATGGAGGCAGGAGAGTGTCCTCGGCTAGAATAACCAGGCTTTGATACCACTGTTGTGGTATCACCTAGCTAGGGGATTCACTACTTGTTTCCCCACCCCTTGCGGTCTCACACACAAGCTACTCAAGTAGCAAGAACTATCTATGAGCTATTACAAGCTATTACAGTAAGATTAGAACAAGTTTAGAGAGATTAAGCTTGAGAAGCTTCACAGTAGGAAGGACTTCACCAAGATAGAGCCTCAGAAGAGTAGATCTGGTGGATCTACTTGTGTTCTTCATAGGCTAGGCACAAGCTCATTCAAATCTGCACACAAGAAGTAGAGAGAGTAAGAAAAGAGATATATTATCACAGTGGCACCAAGAGTATAAGTAATAGAGAAGATATATCAGAGGGACAGTGGTGGGAAAAGTGCCCAGGGGCACGGCGGCGATGGCGACTCCGGCGACAGCAAAAGACCCAGACCAAAGGAAGGAGATGGTGAAACGATCCCTCTCGAAGCACTCACAAGCCCTCAGTCTCAGAGAACAACCTAGCCATCTACACTCATAGGCCAACAGGAATCGCGGTCAGATTTCGGTCAAAGAAACCGAGAACAGCGGCAGAAAACACAGAGAGAGAGAGCTTTTCAGATTAGGGATGATGAACAGTGTGAGGCTTGAAAGAGAAGAGAAGTCTCTCGAATATTATAGAGAGTGAAATGGCTTTGGAAAAGCAAATTAGATTAATTTTGATTAATGAGGGGAGGTGAGGGATCAATTAGGGTTAAGAGTTTTGGGCTTCGAGTTTGAGCCACAACAAATAGAAAGGCACATGGACCATCATAAAAATCAGTTGGGCCAACCTGAACAAGTTTTATATATTTCGACTTAAAAAAAATCTAAAACCCTAACTATTCGACCCACAAGAATATTGTACATGATTTTAATTCACTGAACTTCTTCCAATTTGTCCTTGTTTATCCACATGCACACGATTTAGTTTGGCAGGAAAAAGAAAAACTCAGCCGCCACTAGTCAGCGCAAAATTATAATTTTAGCCTATTTTTGTAATGTCCGAAACCTCTATAAAAAAGGGGCTCGTATTGAGCTAAAAGTAGTCATCTATGTCATTAATTTCCATCACAATGGCCAATACAAATCGCCTCATGTCTGCAATGCTCACATTAGCGCTGCTCGTTATGGTCACTCTGGATTTCACCGGTTAGCATTCTCTTTCTAAACTAAGAACATATATATTCAAATACATTAAAATGTAGGCATTACGTCATCCAAAATATATCATGATCGTTACAAAATTTATATGAATTGATGCAGTTGCTCAGACGGGCGTTTGTTACGGGAATCTGGGGAACAATCTCCCAGCGCCTGGCGACGTCGTAACTCTCTACAACCAGAACAACATCCGAAGAATGAGAATCTACGATCCGAACCAGGCGGCTCTCCAAGCTCTCCGGTGCTCCAACATTGATCTTATGGTAGGCATTCCCAACACTGATTTACAGAATATCGCAGCAAGCCAAGGCAACGCCAACAATTAGGTCCAAAACAACATAAGGAACTATCAGAACGTGAGGTTCAGATACATAGCAGTAGGAAATGAAGTCAGCCCCATTAGATCGGATACGGCTTCGTACGTGCAGTTCCTGCTTCCGGCCTTGCGAAACATTTACAATGCTATCTCCGCAGCTGGCCTTGGAAACCAGATCAGAGTTTCCACTGCTATCGAAACTGGCGTTCTTGGCAACTCCTACCCTCCAGCAGACGGGGTGTTTAGGTCTGACGTTACGTCGTATCTAAACGCCATCATTGGTTTCTTGCGGGACACCCGCGGGCCTTTGTTCGTCAACTTGTACACTTACTTCTCCTACATAAATAACAAAGGGAGCATTAACCTAAATTACGCGCTTTTGCAACCAAACAGTGGAATTACTGTGCCCGGTGGAATACGATATGACAATCTCTTCTATGCAATCTTGGATGCCATGTATGCCGCGCTCGAAAAGAGTGGCGGATCGTCAATCGAAATTGTTGTGTCAGAGAGTGGCTGGCCTTCGGCTGGAGGCGACAGCACCTCTATTGATAATGCACGAATCTACAACAATAATTTGATTCAGCGCGTAAAGAATGGAACCCCCAAAAGACCCAACCGTGGCACAGAGACGTACATTTTCGCTATGTTTGATGAAAATCAGAAGGGCGGCCCTGACTATGAGCGGAATTTCGGGCTGTTTCGGCCAAATAAGCAACCTAAGTATCCTATCAGTTTTAACTAGGTTTTAACACACACACAACTCTATCCACGGAAATAAGGACTGTGTGCTCTCTAATAAGGTGCTATTCGCCATGCTACAAATTACAGCTTTATATGTTCTAAATCGAACTATTCTTGAATGTGTGGGCCTAAATAAATCATAAAATACTCTAACTTATATATATAATTATATATATATACACACGTGTGTGTGTGTGTATTAATGTGCCTTCCCTCAAGAATCTTTTCGCTCGTAGAAAAGAGACCACTCTTAATGCCAATTGAAATTGCTAAATTAGTGCTGGATTATGTACTGTTCTTTTGTTTGTTTTCAGATTAATGTGTTAGCACAACTGAAGCACCCCAAATCCGGAGGGGTCAAGGTGCTAATGGAAACACACGCAAAGGAGAAAATCCCATAGAAAAATTTCCAATTAGAGTAATCAAATTGAGATTTGCTATATCAAGAAGCTTACGTTTACTAGTCAAACACCAAGAATCAATATATTTGACTTAATCAAGAACCAATAGAAATAGATCTTAAGAAATCTGACTGGTCAACTACATCAAAATAATAATAGTCAATTCATGAAACATAACGTGACCAAAACGCTCATAGGCGTACACGTGGCAAAAGTCAAAGTTCAGCGGAAGCATAGAAATTAAGAATCATACAGTTGACCATCACCAAAGCTTACAGCGGAAGCATATGAATCATATAATAGTTTGACCATAACAAATAAATTCAAAAGACGGTCAACTAAAAACAAAAGGTCCCCATTGGTCCACATCCGCCACCCGCCATCATCAATTACCTGTAAAACATTTTAAATAATGGGGCTGAGTGCCAGAAAACACTCCGTGGACATACTCATACATTCGTCCCATAATTTGCATAAAAGAATTAACAATAATCATAATAAAGATTTCACATTTGACGTCACAATTCATACGCTCATTAAACATAGTGGAGACTGACCATAATGTGATCACATATCATCTATAGCATATTCATAACATATTCGGATATCCTCATATGAGTCGTATCAAATCCACAATGAGCAACATAAACATAAATCATAATTCATTTTTCCATATTGGACAAAAGTTTAAATACATTTTCGAAAGAGTTTTGGTAAGTAAGCCCACCTTCTAGCTAAATGTAGTTGACGCTTTAATCTCAACTTGCACGTGCTAAGCCTGTTGCCTCGGGTTAAGACCTACACATAAGGGCTATGTCTTAGAAACTTATTAGGGTAATTAACCTATTCTATAATGTAAATAAGGGTATAAGGTATATCTATAAAATAAAGTCACGAAAAAACGACGCCTAAAGATCAAACGGGTAATCCTAGCTTTAAGCTATACCCGAGCCCTTGATCGAGTATAATATATGGATTAAAATCATAATACTTAAAGTAAGGTTTGAAAGATAATACAACACCAATAAAGTATTACTTATAATATAATATGCTTAATTTGAATTAACTTCAAAATTAAACAAAAATAGAAAAAGAAATAAAATAATTAAATACATAAATAAAATTGTAGTCAAAAGGACTTGAACCCATGACCTTAAATGTAAAATAATGATACATTAACCACTATACCAAATGATTTAATAGAACATGAAACAAACTGTTTTAATTAAATAGCTTCATAAATACAGTGAATTAATTACACAAAATAAGAATTAAAACTGCACCAAAATGGTTTTGAACCCTGGACCTCCTAAACACTAACAGAGCACTTAACCATTAAGCTAAGCCATGTTTTCAAAACTAATCCTCTTTAATTAATTATATATTTAGTCCAGAAAGCTTTTATGATAAAAAGATTAAAAAGGAATAAAATTACTTCAGCAAGATTAGAACCCTTGACATCTTAGACATTAATCTAAACACTAACCATTAAACCATATGTCATTTTTAAAATTTAATTGATGTTATTAATTATATAAGGTTTAAAATCATCTGAGTTAAAAATAATTAAAATGAAATAAAACTAAATTAAGAGAGGTCGAACCCTTACCCTTTAAATTAATAAATCTGAACCTATCCATTAAGCTAGATTCAATTTTCGAAATATATGGCTTGATTTTAATTAATTAAATTTGAAACAGAGGACATTAATTACAATAAAGGAGATTTAAAAAAAAAAATGCATGTATGAAGGTTTGAACCTTAGACCTTTTGATTAATAAATTTGAACATATCCATTAAGCTAGTTACCATTTTCGAAATTTACATATGATTTTAATTAATTTAAAGTTGAAACAGAGAACATTAATTACAAAAAGAGATTTAATAAAATGCATGCAAAAAGATTTGAACCTTAGATCTTTTAGAATTAATTTAATCATCAACCATTAGGCTACACAACCTTATGAAAATATTAATCTGTACTCTTTATTAAATAGTTCATAGATCTAAAAATAAAAAAAAAAAAAAAAAAAAAAAATAAACACATACAAACACACGCCCAAACACACACACACAAACAATCAACACACACATACTCACGGTAAAACACGCACACACAAGCACAAATCCATCTCTTTTCTTTTTTTCTTTTTCTTTTCTTTTCCTTTTCATTTTATTAATCAACCATTTAATATCTAAGGTGTTCAAGAACACCAAGAACACCATAAACAAAATTAAAAATGTAATTTAAATTCACTCATCCAAAACAGCCCCTAAATAACAATATATAAACTAAAATCGAAAATAAAGTTCAAATATAAAGAAAGAAATGAGGTATTAAAAGGCTAGGGATTAACCCATTTTTAGATCCGAAAATCGGAAGCCTAAACCTCAAGATTTCTTAAAAAAAAATTGAAGAACAAGAAAGAGGAGAAGAAGAGGAATCTAAAAATGTAATTGCATGTAAAAAAAAAAGTCACCGGAATTTTTCCGATCGGCGGCTCCGGCGGCGATGACGGCGGCGCCGGCGCTAGTGGCAGGGAGGAGGAGAGGAGAGGGGGAGGCGAGAGGGAGAGAGAAGAGAGGGGGGGGGGCTGACCTAAAGTGGATCCTCCAAAAGTGAGCTAGCTAAGGAATGAAAGGGGTATTTATATCCCTTCACATTGTAACCTAAAAATTAATTAAATTCCTAATTAAATCATAACTTGGTCAAATGAAGTCCCACTTAGGTGAAATTAGTCTCTATTGATTCGTATCGACGAGCACTATCATCTACCATATTCGATCGTCTCGTTCCGATAATTATAGGTCTCGAAAATAATTAAAAATATAAATGGGCTAAAAAGCCCCACAATTAAAAATAGATTTGGGCCTATTATAAAATCTTGGGGTGTTACAACAACAATATGAACAACAGTATAAACAACAGTTAAAATTATAAAGCTATAAAGAACACAATTATAACAAGAAAAATGCCAATAGACAACACTATATAGACAACGGATATCCACTCAACCGTTCTCTATGGTCACATTTTTTATTTTTTATTATATTTATTCATGCAAAGGCCAAGTGAATTGTTGTCCATAGATTAAATGACATCGGTTAGAACTTGACTATTGTCTATCTCCGTGTTTTCTGATAGACAACAGGTTATTTGCAACGCACCTCATGACTGTGGTTAATGTAGAACGGGTATTGTAACCTTATGATTATGACTGGTTGATACGATATCGGTTCCTCTAATCATTGTGGTTGATACTCAGTATCGTTTGATAATAAATTTATTAGGAAAAAAAGATGGATTGATTGGTCTATGGTGGAACATTAGTTGACAATTCTTTGTCTAATTCTAAAAGAAATTTTTTCACAAATGAACCAAACATATCTTTAGCAACTAAAGATTTGTCGAATATTTACTTTAGTACAATTCAAAGATTGACAAAAGATGGACCTTCGGGGTTATTACAAGCTAAGTCTTTTCCAATCAATGAATTCTACTTGGAAAGTAAAATAACTAATGTGGTGCCCTTCAAAGCATGACAAATATGAACTAAAAGATAAATTAAAGAGTGTTCAAATCTAATTTATAAGAATCTATTACAAGGGGATAATTTGAATTTTGTCTTAGTCATCTATTCGAATTTTATGATATTTTTTTATGTGTCATTAAAATTGAGTACTTTGAGTTTTCAAAGAGTAGAAACATTAAATAAAGAATGCAATAGCCAGTCGCGAAAAGGGTAATTAAATGGGGACAGGGTGTTTATCCAAAAATGATTAATATTTGATATAATAATAACAAACGAGTAGGCCAAAGATAGGATATGCTCTCTGAAAAATCGGACAGCATAACCTCTGTAACTTGAGCATATCCACATTTGTAAACGACTTATAAGAGAGGAATGAAAGTTGAAATAATACCATAAGCCCATTCATAGGCTATAGGGAAGAGAATAAACAAATACCAACAAAAAAAACCCATACATAGGTCGACGAAAACAAACAGATACCAACATGGTGAACAAATGAAGCCCTTCCATAGGCCAAAGTGAATAATCAAGTAGGCATAACAAAATATGGGACTTCCTCCTCTTAGATTAATCATATAGGCATCATATAGTTAGAGGATAAGGACATACTATAACTAGAAGTCAATATAGTTCAGAATCAGAGTAGCAGAATGTTAGTGAGGCCATAATAACAAATATCATAGTAGTATAATATCACAAGTTATCAAAGTAGCAACAAACATAGTGGGTATGATTATTTACTAGCAAAACACGAACTTAGTAGCAAACCCACTTCACAACCACCATCAACCTCTTGCATTTCAACCTGAAAACCAATGAAAAAGAGGGCATGAGTACTATTGCACACAATAGGATTTTTACACCAAAACCTTATAAACAATTGAAAGATCCAAATCCGGCCTTCCCATATATGCAAAACATTTTACACTTTATGGGCCCACACTGACTCAAACCTGATGTCTATTGCTCCATAAGCCATGCCTAGGATACGAGAGGGGTCACCTCAAATATCCTATTAAGTGTGCAAGGGAGTTACCCAGCAGTGACTCCCCATATATCCATAGATACTTAGTGATTTAAGATCACGTCCTTGAGCTTAATTCTTTGTCCATCCTCGTATTCCTTGATGTCCCTTATGATTCCTTGTTGTAATCCTTGCTAGCAACAAGTCACAACCTAGATTATCCTCTAGGTCTAGTTCCTTGACCAATCAATATCATAAGATCTGAAATTACACAAACTATGCGATCATGTTCATCATCATGTACTTGAACATTATTGTGAACATGTAAGGCCAGAATGTAAAAACTTAAAGCAAATAAATAACATGAGGTTGGTAACCCTGTTCGATCAACTGATCTACGTCAGGGGGACTTCACACAAGTCTATGAGAAATAGTTTACTACCCCGTTGAATGGTTACAAAGGCTATTACATGAAGACTCCCATCACTCGACCCCTTTCCTACCCTATTCAATCTCTTTCACTAAACTGAATTGTGAGCTCTCCTCACAACCTAGAATCCCTCTAGTTCTCACAGGAAATCTCCCCCGAGACTCCTTTAAGTTTGTATGAAAGTGAGTTTCAAACACATACTATAAATACAATGATCACGTGGATCAAACCTAGTCTATCCGAATACTATATGCTTCCAATATGAAGTCTTTTGGACTCTCTATCCTTTGTGTATTCGTAAAACTCGTGTCATCTAAACTAGTCTGAATCCCAGGCTATTTATAAACAACATATATAGCCTAAACAAGGTGATCAGAAGTCCTACTTTGACTAGGATTTAATAAGGAAACAATTTCCTTATTTAAATCGGACTTTCACAGTGTAGATGTCTTCCTTGAATAGAACTCATTCATTCCTTCTTGATCTTCATCACGAACAAAGCAATTTCTATTCTGAAATGTCCATCTTGATTCTGCAGCTTCAACTCTTCGAATCTAGCATGACACGTCTTTTGTAAACTCTCTGGACAACCATGTACATGATCATGCTCTCCAACATGATTAAGTACATGTCTTGATCTTCAATCAGATTGGCAGTGGAATGTTCTTTGTAATGTCTAGAACATGGTATTCGAACATGAATAACCAAAACCTTTTGTGTTCTTTTGATATTGCCATATTGCCATAAGTGTAGATGGCACTAACAATCTCCCCCTTTGTCTTTATCTGGTGACAAATCAGCTCCATGTTTTAAAAGAACACAATCCTTGTACTGTAGGATCATGCATCTTAAAACATACTTGCATGTTTTGAAGAACATCATATGATTCATCTGTGTTTCACTTTTTTATCAGCTTGTACGTGCTCTGCTATATTGACTTTTTTCTTTATATTTTTTTTATCTTTTGATAGCAGTTTCAATTTTTTAGTAGATATGAATCATATAGGGAAGAAAATCAATCTGTTCCATAAAAATAGCTATTACAAGCTATTCAGAACAAAGAAAAATATCTTGAAAAATATGATGCAAGATAAGTAGAACAGAAAAAAAACAAAAAAACTTATATTACATTACTCTCCCTATTTGCCACTGAGAAAGGCAAGGGAGTAATAACCAGAAACTACTCGGATTTATCAGGGTCTTGCTCATCATCTTCTTCTTCAGATCCTCCTTCTTCAAATGCTGCTTCAACATCATCATACTCAGTCTCTTCTTCTTCATCAGCTTCCTCCTCAGCCTCATCTTCATCATTAGCCTCTTCTTCAGTAGCCTCTTCTTCATGAGCCTCCTCTGCAGTCTTCTCTTGGACAACTTCTGCTTCCCTATCTTGTGCTAAAGCCTATTCTTCACCTTGTCTTTTAGCTGGAGAGAAATTCTTCTGAGTAGCAGCTTTGGCAGTACTTGCAAGCTTGTGTAAGTTATGAACATTCTCAGGAACATCTGCTGCTGGGGAGGTAAAGTTTTCTCCTGATGAAAGATCAGTAATCATTGCTTGAATCTTCATCTTCTTAGAAATATGCTTAGAAATCAGACGAGCATGAAACTACAGGCTTCTTTTTAGAAACTTCAGCACAACACTCTTTGGTGAAGACTCTTCAACAGTAGCATCCACTCCTTGCTTGGATGACATGAACTATTTGAACTGGAGGTGAAGATGAGGATCTCCTATTTCAGGAGCAACCTTGATCACTAGAGGCTTGTTGAGTGAGATAATCTTGTCTTTCTTTGAAGAGACATTCTTCTTCTGTTGCTTTATGATGCTGTAGATCAATGATGGATAACACAGTGGACCTTTGACCACTGTAGATTCTGCACTGCTGATGATCTTGCTGAACACGAACTCACCATAATTGAACTGCTTTCCAGTTCCGAGGTGATATAGAAACCTCCCTTGAGCTTGAGTCACTGCTGCTCTGTGCTTTGTGGGTAGCCAATTGTGGATCAGAATTCTGAACAGAGTGCCATACTTGTGAGTTAGCTTGGAAATTGGAATAGTCTGTGGATGAGATAGCCATTTGGTATAGATGCCCTAGGTCAGTTCCTCAGCAACCATCCCCAGTCATCTATCTCCTTGTACTCCCCCTTAGATGAACATCCCAGAAACTCATTAATGAGATCAGGGGATAAATTCAGCATCTCACCTCTCACATAGACTTTCTGGATGTCTTCAGACTCTGGATCATTGATTTCTTTGGTCAAGTTGTAGTAGAACTCGGTAACAACATTTGGAACAAACTCTTGCATCTTCTGGACTGTTCCTAGTAAGCCATCATCTTTTAATAAGGTATACACTCCAGTAGCCAATAGTGTATCTTTATCCACTTTTTCTCAGAGATCATAGACCTTTACTTCACTTTCTTCCAAAATTCAGCATGTTTTGTAAAATGAAAGATTGATTGATGTGACCTGGACAAATAATCCAAGACATGATAAATACGCAAGCGGAAGACTTAAGGACTCGAACAACGTCAGCTAAAAATGATGGATACAATCCGACTCAAAATTGAACTAAAACTTACTAGGATATGTAGAAACGAACAAGGACTCGATGAGAACACGTAGGACAACTTGGGAATGGTGGAAAGATAGCGGTGATGGTAGTGACGGCGATGGAAGTCATCGGAGTTGAGGTTGATGGCGGCGGTGATGTATAGTGATTGATAGGATAGGATCGGCGAACCCGTGTTGTAAACCCGAACGAGCACGTCTAACTTCTCTGGATAGCAATTCTCCCATATACTCGAAAATACCCTGAAGAACTTGAATAAGACTATTGATTTGCTAGAACAATAGAATGTTTGTATTTGTGATCAACCTAAGGATCTTGAGACAAAATGAGGAAAACTCTTAAACTCTTGCAATTGTCTAAATTATTAATGTCACAAGGTACTCCTATTTATAGGAGACAAAAAGGACCAAAAATTCAAGCCCTAATAACTAAAGAAATCAAAAATCCTAGAGTTCTAGTCAAACTAGGATAAAATCAAAAGATACCAAAAATAAGATAACAAAAATCTAAACTAGATAAGGATAAATCTCAAGTAGATTTGGGCTTCAATAATCTCACCTATTTGGACCTTTAAACCACACGACTTGGGCTGCATTAATTTGTGGCCCATGTTGTGATTTAATTCTTGCCACCTTTGCATAAAAAACAGTCATCTCCCGGTTTTCCATGCAAACGCGTATAAGTCTTCATCCACATGTCCAAATGGCATCATTCTTCTTTTCACGTCTTCATGCTTCCTTCTTCTTCATCAAATGATAGCATGTTGACCAATCTCGGGCTTCTCTGCACATCTTCTTCTTGTAGTTCGAATTTACACCTTATTGAGGCTTGTAAATAAGCTTGCAACCTCTTTGCTCGTAAACGTGTCACAGGACCTTTGAATTGCAGCTCCAGATCATCCTCTTTATTCCCATGCTCGATCTTATCATTGATTGACTTGAAGTACCTGGAACATGGACAATCTGTTTGTGAGCTTCAGACTAATGTTCACTTGATTGTGAGTGAACATCTTCAGGTACATCTTTCGGCTGGGCAACTTTCTTGGCCTTCTTTGAAGGACCAGTTGATTCAATAGCTTTATTTTTCTTTGTTGATGTAGCAGTGGATGGTGGAGTAGCAGATGCTCAACTTCTGGTTACAGAAGTTCTTGGAACCAACTGCACCACAGCAGTAGAAGCCTTCTTCCTTAGTGTTTTCTTCTTGACTGATGATCTTGCAAACGGATCATATTGTGCAGACATAAGCAACTTCTCCTGTTGTGGAACAGGAGTCTTCTCAGCAGATTCAGAGGATGAACTCTGAATGGATTCTTTCTCTGTTGAATGAGCAACTAATGGTCTTTTGATGACCTTCTTCTTTCATTTTGCAATAGCAACAACAATGGCCTTCATCTTCAAGCTTAAGAGAATATCATCTTCCTTATCTTTATCATCACCTTCTACAGTACAAGGTTGAGCAGGCGACTTCTGCATAACACTAGCTGGAGTAGATGTCTCTACAGTACTCTTCTCTGCATCATGTTCCTTGACATGTTCAGGAACATTTTCAGGCACAACTGGATCATCAACAGCAGGTCCCTTCTCTTTTTGAAGGGCTTGGGTAGCAGGTGCTGTGACGATTTTCTTTCATGAAGGGGTTGTATTCTTCTTAGATTTCTTGACTCCACTTCCCTTTGTTCTTGCCTTCTTTGCAGTAGCCTTCTTATTTACGTCATATGATCATATTGCTTCCTTCAATAAATCTTAGATTGAAAGACTTTGGGTCTTTGTTTTCTTTGTAGAAGAAACAATTTCTTGCTCTTCTGTTTCCAAGTATTCTTTATCTTTATCTCCATAAAACGTTTCAATCAATTTGTCTGTATCTTTGCTTGAAGATTCATCACAGAGTGATCTCTAAACAGGATTCTTGTATGATGATTCACCGTAAACCTGCTTGTCAAACTCATCTTCCTCATAAATTTGATCATAAGGTTTGGAGTATGTAACTTTCTCATACCTCATTCTGGGTTTCACGAATTTCCTAGGATGGACAAGTTTATGTTTAGGAGTCTTTGAAAAGAATGGGTGTTTAAAAGATATGATCAGTAAGGGAATACAATGGCAAACAAGAGAAAAATTTCAGAGAACTTTAGAGGATTTATCAAGAGATAAGTGTTTGGAATTTTGGAAATTTGAAAAGTGATTCTCCTCTCTTAACGGCTAAACATATATATATATATATAAGAGTATTTCGTTCATAGAATAGGCTCAGGTTTCTGTTAGACTAAGAAATTGGAGAAAAATCCTGAAAAATCAGGGATGATGATTGCTCGTCAGAATTATCCATTAACAAAGATGTACACTGGATTTTGAATATTATTCAATATACATCCTGAATAACATTTTATGGGAATGTTCAGACCCTTTATGCAGGAATGGTTCTTTCCTGCTGAGTGTGAAATAGACACACTCATACCCCTCTTCTTGGTTTTACTGAACCAAGCACACCCCAATGAATGCTCTGAGTTTCTCAAATCAAGCTGTATCCAATCCCTTGGTGAACATATCTGCTAGTTGATCTTCTGTCTTCATGTGTTCAATCCTTAGACTTCTTCTTCAACCAGCTCTCTGATGAAGTGATGTCTGATGTCTATATGTTTGGTCCTCGAATGCTGCACTGGATTCTTTGAGATGTTGATAGCGCTTGTATTATCACAGTATAGAATAGGAGCATCATGACTAACTTCATAGTCTTTCATCATCTACATCATCCAGATGATCTGAGTAGAGCTGCTCTCTGCTGCAATGTATTCAACTTCTGTTGTAGATAGAGATATGTAGTTCTGCTTCTTACTAAACCAGGAAATAACATTGTTTCCTAAAAAGAAACAAGCACCTGAAGTGCTTTTTCTGTCATCTAGAGATCCAGCCCAATCAACATCACAATATGCAGCAATACTTGCATTTATATTAGAAGTATACCACAATCCGTAGTCAGCTGTTCCATTGATGTACTTGATGATGTTCATGACAGACTTCATGTGACTCTCCTTTGGAAATCACTAATATCTGGCACATACTTCCACACTGTATGCTATATCTGGTCTACTTGCAGTGAGGTAAAAGAGACTTCCAATCATGCTTCTGTATAGAGTTTGATCGACTTCAGCTCCTGCCTCATCTTTTTCAATCTTGACTATGGTGCTGATAGGAGTTTGTTTGTGCTTAGAATTTTCAAGCTCAAACTTCTTCACCAAGTTTCTGGTATACTTGGATTGAGAGATAAATATCCCTTCTTCTGACTGTTTTATCTGAAGCCCTAGGAAGTATTTTAGATCTCCAAGTAGACTCATCTCAAATTCAGTTTCCATGTCTCTGATGAAGTCCTTGACCATCTTGTCAGACACTGAGCCAGACACTATATCATCCACATATACTTGAACCACAATTACTTATGATTTTTCTTTTTTCTGATGAACAGTGTGTTGGGGTTTTCTTGAATTTAACCCACAGGATCTATTTGGATGCTATTAATTCCAACTCACGTATGTGATATTAATTACCGTATGTTGAATTAACATGCAAGTTTCAATTTCGAATCTATTGCAGCGGAATAAAATAGAATCTATCGAAACCGGTACTTACAAACTTTGTCGGGTTTCTCACGGGATTAAAGATCTAATCCGGTTGTTGATGGAGAACACATGATCATGGTGAATCTTCATGGTGTTCGAAACAAACAGCTCCAATATTCTACTTCTTGATCTTCTGCTGTATTCCCTGACCTTGTTTGGATGCAAGGTGGGCTGCAGACTACTAAATGGTTGTGGAAACTCTAGGAATCAAGAGAGCACTTAGAGGAGCTATATTAGAGTGTATTTTTTCTTATAATTTTCGTGGCCCCCCTCCCTTATTATAGGGGAGGGGGTGAAAATTAACTCTCCAAACCCTATTGGGCTTGGGCCTCCCACTGTTGTTCCATTCCAAGTCCACTTATGTCATATTGGGCTACAATAGGGATCTAGAAGAATATTAAATTGTCCTACTAATTTATTTAATTTCTAATATCCATGACATGGATATAAATAAATAAATTAAGTATTATTTTTATTCCACTAAAGAAATATTACTGACCTACCAATTTAATACATATTTGCGAATATGCTTTCTCCTTTAGTTCAGCCATTCCCCATGTTTAAGATATAATGTCCATTAATTAATTATGTAAGCTTCTGACATCTATAACTAATTAATATTTTGTTCCTTGAGTAGTACCGCATGATTTCCGTATCATGTAAAGAATAAATTAATATTCTGCCTGCAGGGCTTCCCATGATCTAAGTGCTTCCTCAAGAGGACATCATCAACCTAGCTCACCAGGACACGGTGCTCATGCATATTACATGACACATCATATATACATTGTTATTACCCAAGATATCGAGTTTATTGACCCATGAAAGGATCTCACCCATTGATAAATCGAAGTAACAAACAATGCACACATATGCTCATCAATAAAACATGAGTTCAGAACCCGAACTCTGTGGATCTTTATTCTCTCACTTAAGGTCAGAATAGAGAACAATATCCTATCGTGATCCTCCTCAATACACAAGCAAGTGTACTAGAATAATCAGTTAGTCAAGATAAACTAAATATCAGATTATTCTACGGTGTACCAATGGTGGGTTCAGGACCATCTAAGCCGTGAGCCTTTTAATACATTGCAAGGAATCCGATGATATGATCTCTACCGTGTGTTGACCCACACCATATCATCTACAATGCAAGTATATGGAACCATGCATATAGATATATAACAATAAATATATACACAAACAGTGAATGCAATTATTATTCAATCTATATTATCTTAATATTGTTTATTGTATACAAAGACAAACTTTCCAGTATACAAAACCAACAATCTCCCACTTATACTCGAGACATGTCTTTCAAGTATAAACAACACACTGGCTAACTCTCCAACATAACATAAACTCAAAAACGGCCCTAGGTCTGCATCAATTCCCATTATCTCCACTTGACCATTGAAGGTCTAAGCTTGGAAGGCTCGTGAATGGGACAACCATTTTTGTCTTCCAATGCAATCTTGACCACTGCCACATCTTCCTCCCTTATATTTTGTATAAAGTGATACTATAATCCTATGTGTTAATTGCCCCATGGACTCTGGATTCCTTTTCAAATTTGCTACTGCACTAGAGTTATCACAGTGTGTCATGACACTCCTAAGGTAAATCAAGAACCACGCCCGAGTCCAACAAGAAGCTATGGAGTCGCACAATCTTTCGTATCCTCAAAGCCAGCCACATACTTGACTTTCATGGTGGAGTTAGCATGCATTTCTGCCTTACTCCTCCATGCTATGACTCCTCTTCCCAATTTAAACACATATGCCGAGGAAGATTTACTCTGATCCTTTTTATCGGTTCTGGAAAAACTAAACCCGTATAAACCAAGGCAATTAGACTGTCCGAGTGGTAAACAAGCATACTATCTCAAGTTCTCTTGAGAATGATTTTTGCCACAGTCCATTGTCCTTAACTAGGGTTAAAACGACATCTTCCCACTATGCTACTGCATAGCAGATATAGGCCTGGTGCATAGCATAACATACATGAGTCTTTCTTTTGCAGAAGCATATGAAATCTCATTTTTCACATATATCTTATTGTGTTTTTGGGTAGCACATTTCCTTGAGTAGATGTATTCCATGCTGGAAAGGTATAAAACCTTTCTTGGAATTTGTATGTTGAATCTAGCTAGCACATTTTCGATATAGACAACCTGGAATGAATATATCAACCTAAATCCTTCATATCAAAATGCCTGGATAGCCACACCCCTATGTTTAATAACTCCTTCTCGTTGTTACCCAATAAGCAAGTTGTTATTTAACATATGGTATTAGGATAACCACCACATTTCTGTCACACCTCTTGTATGCACAGTCTTTATCCGATTTCTCCATAAATCCATGTGACTGGATAACTTCGTTAGATCAGATATTCCAAGATCTTGATGGTTAATTAAATCCACGAATGGACCTCTGAGATAGCACACTAAGTGCTATTAGCAATGAATCCCTTTGTTTGTCACATATAGATATTATCCTCAAGAATTCCGTTCAGAAAAAATGTCTTGACATCTATTTGCCAAACAAATAAGTTAAAATGAGTAGCAACAAACAAGAGATTCCAGATCTAACAATCCATTGGATCCTCTCTTTCTTTTTGTAGATCCACTTTCACCAAATGAGTTTTACCCCCATTTAGTGGTTCTACAAGCTCCCACTATCATGGTGATCTATAGATCCCATTTTATATTCCATTGCAGTTTTCCAAGGAACTGCATCCTTATCTTGAACCACTACATCATAGTTTCTGGGATCCAATTCATTTAGTCTTTCCAGTTTATCAGAAGATTCTTCTAGACTAAGGAATCTATTAGGTTGGCGTACAACCCTCCCACTGCGATAAAGAATTTTCTGTACCTTCATGACACATTGTTCAGTATTAAGTGGTACCTCTTCTTGTATACTTTGGTGTAGGATTCGAATGTCCCTTCCTCAAACCATTAAGAACGATCTTGTTCTTTACCTTGTGAATTATTATATATTCTTCTTCTAAGAATCGGGCATTAGTGCTTACAATGTCCTTCTGATTCTTAGGACTATAAAATAAACCACTTTTCATTCATCTGGGATATCCAACAGACAATCGTCATTTCTAGGTCATATCCGCAAAACGAAATAAACAACTTTGAATAGATCATCATCGATCTAACCATTTCTAATAACATTCAATTTCTTCGCACCACTACGTTATGCTACTGTTTGAATAGCAGACGTAGTTAACCGGGATGCAATCCCATTCTCTGCCAAGTGATCTCTAAAGTCACCTAAGAGGTACTTGTCACTAGGGCCATACAAGCAGAGTCAATTAAACCTAATAACTTCTTTGAATCTATTCCTTTAGCCTTAAAGGACACTTGGTCATTTTACCTTCTTAGCAGGATTTGCACAAAGAAACGATTCTAGGACCAGTGAGACCAATGGACCATCATTTATCAAACTTTGAATCCTCTTAAGAATAATATATCCAAGTCTTAGATGCCAAAGATAGGTTTGATTCCTTTGCGAAGATTCTTTCCTTTTATTAAGGTTGATCAATGTATTCAATAGTTGTTTTATAGCGTTAAGCATAGATTTTAGTGTATTTAAAGATGTCCATCCAATGTGCCAGAATAGATAAAATGTTTCCCAACCATGATAACAATCTAGTTATCAAAAGTAACAAGATATCAATTCATAAAACCAACTTAAAAACAAAAGCCAAGTTTCTAAAGTCTAGCACATATAGACAATCCTTTTAAAGACTAAAATCTATCACTACTGAAAGGTATGTCTATGTCTCCCACTGCAATAGCTGCCATTTTACCATAGCATTGCACATGTACATAGTGATCTCATCTTCACTCAAACGAGTGAGAGATACCTTTCCTTTTGAGAGGACACTCAGACTTATAATGTCTCGGTTGATTGTACTTGAAGCACATATCCTTTGGACTTAAAGTCCTTTAGAGGTAACTATGTCATTTTCTTTATCACCCTACACACTTTCTTTGGTTGAGATGCATTCCTCTTCTTACCCGAAGATGCATATCTCTCAGCCATTTGCGCTTCTGTGATACTTTTCACTAGCATCTCAGCTGTCTGAAGATCAACAAGCATTTCTGATAATGTGACATAATACTTTATCATGCTAAAGTTCAAAAGAACTATTTAAGCTTCAGGGACAGACTATTAAACACCAAGTCGATTAAGACTCGGTATCTTGTTCACCATCCAGGGTTTCGATCTCTGATAAGTAGCTATCATCCGGAGAACGTGATCCTTTACAAGAGTGTAATCGACTATCTTGGTGCTTATTAGATTTTTCATGGCAATGCATTTTTTTGTGTAATTCTGATGTTCGAAGAGTTTGTTGAGATTACACCATAAGAGGTTCTCACTACTTCATCAGAATTCACAACTGGTTTCTTATGACATTCCTCATCAAGTACGATTAAACCTTCAACCATTTAAGACAATGTTTTAAGTTCTGAATTCAGTCTTTAGTAATTCACCGATATTAAACTTTTGAGAATAGAAGACAAGCTGGAGAGAGCAATGATAATATAGAATAGCAGAAAAGTAACATGCAGTACAGTCACACCATTTAGGATTATAAACATATAATTGAAATCCTCAAAAAGAATTATATGCATATCCACCGACATTTTAAAAATGTTTCTTATAAGCCACGTTAGTGTGGACATTTATAAAATTCATTTTTAAACAGGTTATTAACCTTTAATTTACCTCCAGTCGAGTTTCCTTATGACAAGTAAATTAATAGTCGAAAAACATTCCCGGTCATGTAATCTTCTAATTAATAAGCCACGTTAGTGTGGACGTTTATTGATAAATTACACCTAAGTGTGAACACCATCATCTTCACCCCAAGGGTACTGGTTCGAACCCATTACTTCAGTTAGAGGAGTCAATTTATTCTAACAGTGTCCTAAAGTTATCTATTAAGAGGTTTAATTTCTAGAGAGTCCAGTGATATGACACATCCGTTAGGGAGGATGACCTATTGTCAACGCGCATGCCCATCACTTTTCAATTAAACCAGATTAATGGAGATCGATTGAGATTTCTACATACTTTGATATGAATCTCTCCCACTTAGTTATTTATACTTGAGGTTTTCATTTTTATCCCATTAGCATGCAAGATCATCACATAAAATGATAAACATCCACAACATGCATCCACACAATATTATAAGCATAATAATTTAAACCAACTATCATGGCATATTTCTCATATTGCATTCATGAGATATTCTTGGAAAATCAGCTTCGGAAATCTGGACGTTATCCGCTCCACCACCAGGCGTCTCGCCAAAACCCTAACACTGATTTAGAATTTCGGGACGTGTCCGGGATGTCATCCTTCCTTGATTGGGGCTGCCCCACTTTTCTTCCTTGAGTAGATATTGATCCTTATCTAATTCTATAAGGATTTCTATTCCAAATTTAAATCTTTTCTTATCATATTTGAATAAATCCAAAGATATCAATTACCTTATCCAAATCCACTAGGATAAAATAATTATCATCTTAAATATTCAATTTCCATATGATAAAGATTTTAATTATGGAAAATCCTAATATATCTAGAATAATAAAGGAATAAAAAGATACAACTCAAGACACATGGAATTTCAAAAATTCCATCTAAATACTCTAACATTTATTTTTTCTATTACATTAAACCAACGTAATAAAATAAATGCTAGTCTAATCCATGGATTTTCTCATGGATAAAAAACTACGTAGCCAAACCGGCATACGACCATCAACAACCATACATTCAACATAAATTAAATCATCACATCACATAAATTAAAAAGCCATGATAGTCGGTATCACCTGCAAACAAAAATCGTCTACATACAACAACTATCAAATTTTAAGTGATAAACATAAAATTGCATATGATATCCATACATGATCATTTTCGAAAATTATCTTGAATTTAAAATTGAATTTTTTGAAAATACCATAAGATTAAATTTGGAAATTTTAAAATTAATTAAAATATTCCACCAAATTAAATCTTATACATTCGAAATTATCACAAAGATAAAATATGGAAATTTTCAAAATAAATCAAAAATTCCTCCAAATTAAATCTTACAATTTCGAATAATACACTAAGATAAAATTTGGAAATTAATAATAAATTTCTACCAAATTAAATCTTATAATTTCGAAAATTACCTTTAGGATTAAATTTGGAAATTTTGAAATTAACCAAAAATTCCTCCAAATTAAAACCTAAAATTTTCGGCCATTCCCTAATTAAAATTAATAATTTGAAATTTTGATATAAATCAAAATCCTTCCCAAATCATATACTAGGTATCAAAATTACTAGAATAAAAATATGAAAGTTTGATCCTCTTCAAACACTTACCATATTTAAAATTCTATTTTGAAACCTATTTGTATTAGAATTTGATAACTTTTGATATACATGAAAAGTTGCCTTCTCCAATTCTAATCCTCATAAAATTCAAACCCTATCCCTAATTAAATTTGGAAATTTTGATTTTCATCAAAATTCATTCCAAATTAAATTATAGGGAACGAATTTATGAAATAAAAATTAGGTGATCTATCACACCTAATTTTCATACCTTATCTAGGATTAAATTTGGACATTCAATTTTCAACAAAATTCATCCAAATTAAATTCCAAGGCATCAAAAAAAATTAGGGAATTAACTGTAAGCAATATTCGTACATGATAGGAATTAGACTTTGGAAAATTCATCTTGATAAAATTTCATTCCAACCTAATATCTCATGGAAGAAATTAACTATCTAAAGTTTTCGATCACATAATGACCAATGGTTTAGAAATTTGATCAAAGTCAAATATCATTCCAAATTAAATACTACATGATCAAAAACTCTAGGAATTAAAAAATAGGATTTTTCGAAGATCCTTTCTAATTTTTTAATCCCTATTTTCGAAATACACAAGGATTAAATCTGGAAAATTTGATCCTCGTCAAAAATCCTTTCCAAATTTTCGATCAAGATCAAAATTCATCTCCAAATTTTTATTCAAAAAATTCGAACAACATGAACTAATAAATCTGAAAATATTTAAACATAAAATTTATCTACAGATTTAAACATGCAATTCGAATTAACCATAGAATTAATTCTCTAGCAAAGCCAAAACCTGCTTTGATACCAATTGTTGGGGTTTTCTCGAATTGTACCCCACAAGATCTATTTGGATGCCATTAATTCCAACTCAGTTAAATCATAATTCTATGTGTGATATTAATTACCCTATGTTGAATTAACATGCAAGTTTCAATTTTGAATCTATTGCGACGGAATAAAATAGAATCTATCGAAACCGGTACGTACAAACTTTGTCGGGTTGCTCACTGGATTAAAGATCTAATCCGGTTGTTGATGGAGAACACACGATCATGGTGAATCTTCATGGTGTTCGAAACACACAGCTCCAATATTCTACTTCTTGATCTTCTGCTCTATTCCCAGACCTTGTTTACATGGAGGGTGGGCTGCAGACTACTAAACGGTTGTGAAAACTCTAAGAATCAAGAGAGCACTTAGAGGGGCTGTATTAGAGTGTATTTTTTCTTATAATTTTCGTGGCCCCCCTCCCTTATTATAGGGGAGGGGGCGAAAATTAACTCTCCAAACCCTATTGGGCTTAGGCCTCCCACTCTTGTTCCATTCCCAGTCCACTTAGGTCATATTGGGCTACAACAGGGATCTAGAAGAATATTAAATTGGCCTACTAATTTATTTAATTTCTAATATCCATGACATGGATATAAATAAATAAATTAAGTATTATTTTTATTCCACTAAAGAAATAATACTGACCTACCAATTTAATACATATTTGCGAATATGCTTTCTCCTTTAGTTCAGTCATTCCCCATGTTTAAGATATAATGTCCATTAATTAATTATGTAAGCTTCTAACATCTATAATTAATTAATATTTTGTTCCTTGAGTAGTACCGCATGATTTCCGTATCATGTAAAGAATAAATTAATATTCTGCCTGCAGGGCTTTCCATGATCTAAGTGCTTCCTCAAGAGGATATCATCAACCTGGCTCACCAGGACACGGTGCTCATGCATATTGCATGACACATCATGTATACACTGTTATTACCCAAGATATCGAGTTTATTGACCCATGAAAGGATCTCACCCATTGATAAATCAAAGTAACAAACAATGCGCACATATGCTCATCAATAAAACATGAGTTCAGAACCCGAACTCTGTGGATCTTTATTCTCTCACTTAAGGTCACAATAGAGAACAGTATCCTATCGTGATCCTCCTCAATACACAAGCCAGTGTACTAGAATAATTAGTTAGTCAAGATAAACTAACTATCAGATTATTCTACGGTGTACCAATGGTGGGTTCAGGACCATCTAAGCTGTGAGCCTTTTAATACATTTCAAGGAATCCGATGATATGATCTCTACCGCGTGTTGACCCACACCATATCATCTACAATGCAAGTATATGGAACCATGCATATAAATATATAAAAATAAATATATACACAAACAGTGAATGAAATTATTATTCAATCTATATTATCTTAATATTGTTTATTGTATACAAAGACAAGCTTTCCAGTATACAAAACAAACACAATGTTTTGTCTTCTCCTCCTCTGTTGTATTCTTTGCTTACTAGGTATGTATTCAATCTTTCATACCATGCCCGAGGAGATTGCTTCAAGCCATATTATGTCTTCTTTAGTTTGAACACAAACTCTGGATGATGTGGATCTTCAAATCCTTTAGGCTGTGCAACAAACACATCCTTTTTCAGGAATCCATTCAGAAAAGCATTCTTAACATCCATTTGGTACACTTTTAACTTCATGATGCATGTCATGGCTACAAGAAGTGTGACTGATTCAATCATTGTAACTGCTGTAAAGGTTTCATCAAAATCAATACCTTTAATCTGAGAATAGCCTTGAGCAACCAATCTGGTTTTATTTCTTGTAACATTTCTAGCTTCATCAGTCTTATTTTTGAATATCTACTTGGTTCGAACAATGTTGACTCCTTCAGGTTTCAGAACTAAATCCCAAACATCATTCTTCTTGAACTGTAGAAGTTCTTCCTACATGGCCTCAATCCAGTAATCATCTTTGCGTGCTTCTTTGATGTTTTTGGGTTCAATTTTGGAGGTAAAACAAATATAGGATATCTTATTATGCATCCTCTTTCTTAGTCTACTTCTGGTCATCCTTCCTTCATGAATATCTCCAACTACTTCTGAAGTACGATGATTTTTGATGATCTGCTTCGAAGGCTTTCTGTGCCTTACTGTCTGTTCTTCAGCTTCTCTGTCTGTATCATCATGAACCTTAGGATGTTCAAAGACATAGGTATAAACATCATCTTTAGAGGTATTGACAGTATTGTCCTGATCATCAAACCTGACATTGACTGTCTCAATCACAACCTTTGTCTCTTTGTTGTAAATCCTGTATGATTTACTATTCCAAGAGTATCCAACAAACATCCCTTCTATACCTCTGTTGTTCATCTTGCTGAGATACTCTCTGTCATTGAGTATATAAAATGCGGTTCCAAACACATGAAAATACTTCACAGTTGGTTTCTTCTCATTCCAAATCTTATATGGAGTAGTGAAAGTACCTAGTTTGAGATGAACTCTGTTGCTGATGTGGCATGCAGTATTAATAGCTTCTGTCCAGAACATAGCAGCAACTCCTTTAGTAGCAATCATGGTTCTTGTCATTTCCTGAAGGGTTCTGTTCTTCCTTTCAACAACTCCATTCTGCTGAGGAGTCTTGGGGGCTGAGTACTTGATTGGTGAATATTTGTCCCATTTTATCATAGGAATTTTGTATATTTAGTATGTGTTTTTCCTTTATTTTCATGATGTTTTTATGTTATTTCTATCACATTTGCTCTTTTTGTGAGTTTGGCCAGGTTTGTGCAAAACTTGAGCTTTTATGTCAAAAAGCAGGATTTTATAGCCAAAAAGTGGCTAGGAGGCAAAGCTACCCACTGGAGCACCTAATTGAAGCTCCAACTTATTGTTAGGCCCTGAGTCACTCACTTCGCTGAGCTGGACGGGGGTTTTGCTGCCCGATCAGTAGTCGGGGGGTCAAGGGGGGTGACATCCCTCTTGCCTAGGAGTCCAAGGGGCGGAGTCACCTCTGACCCGATGGTAATGGATCAAACTAATGGCCAAGTTCAAGTCGCACCCGAAACTGATCAGTTTTAGGGTCAAACTGATGACTCCAAACTAAAGAGAAAAGATAGGAGCTACAACTGAAGAACCAAGAGCTAAGCTGGATGAGAACTGAAGATTTCAAGTTGGAGCCAAGAGAAGCTGGAGCTGAACTTGAACCACAACTGATTGGATCAATTGAAGTCTCCAACTGATGAAGGCCGGCTGAAACTGAACCGGAAGCCAACTAACGAACAAAACTGAAGAAAGCCAGAAGCAGAGCTGAAGCTGCCCCGCCGGTGCGCAGACTTCTACGGTTGCAGGTCAGTGCCCACGGTGAAGAGCCCCTGCCAGTACGCTCTGCCCCGCGAGCACGTGATACCCTAGCCCCGCGAGCGTGGGGCATGCCACTGGTGCGTGGGGTAGTCGGTCCAGTTCCCTCTCGATTAGTTTTTCACACCGCGATCAGTTCGAGCTCCAGTTTGATCAGTTTTAAACTGTATCTTCGGGAGATCTTTTCTTTAATTCTCTACCGCTTAGCCAACTGGAAAATAAATGAACGTAATTCTAGCCTAAGAGTAGGAGGAGTTCGGGGAACCATCAAGCAATAACTCCACCTTTTTGTTTTCTCTCTCTTTAACCAATATATCATCCACCATCTCCATTCATTCACACACACTTCTGGGGACACTTCTATCCCCAGAAAGCTCCCAAAAGCTCTCACCACCCAGACGGAAGGAGAGGGAGAAATTGAAAACATCCTCCTCAATTTCTACATTTCACCACCACAATCATAGAGAGAGAGAGAGTGTGAAAGGAGGAGAAGGAGAAGAGGCAAGGAAGCTCACGCTCAAAGAAGAGGCACGAGAAGAGGAATCCAACTTCAAGTTGTCCGTGGAAGCTAGACTTGCTTGAGGATCCTCTTTTTGGTATTTCTTCCCTTAGCTTTAGCTTATTTGTGAGGATTGTCCCAAACTGACGAGACAAACAATATTATAGGAGTTTGTATTTTATTTATCTCTTGATTTATAAAATGAAGAACTTGTATGATTCTTCTTTTGTCTTGAGCATGATGGGCTAATTCCGTTCATTAGGGGATAGATAATCGATTTGGGATGCGATCCATGCTTGTGATGGTTGGTTACTTGTTGTTGGAATTATGCTTGTTTATGTTGAGTAATTGGCCACTACTTAGCATTGCTAAGCCCTGGATGAGACCAAGAAGAGATTCTATAGCCCGACTTGGTTCCTTCAATATTAGGTGAATCATGTTTTTTAAGCCTAATTTTTAGTCTTTAGGTGGACCGAGTACATAAGCTTATTGGATACTATGATATAGCCGATGGGGGTTTAATGGATCGACGGTGACAGTAAGTGAAGTTAAACCACTTGAAGGGTCTACTGTATGTCCGAGATTAACATAATCAACTTGAATCAAGCTAGGAGAGAAACCAATGAGAGAATCTATACCCTAATGCTCTTTTCATAATCTTTTCTTCAATCTTTGTTTTTGTTGGTGATGTAACCCGGACAATTTGAACAGGATACGAGGACACGCGGAAGACTTCTAGAAATGAACACGTCAACTATGGACCGACTCAATCCTACTCTAAGACTCAAATATATCGAAATTAATCTGATTTAAATGAATAGACACTTGAAAACAAAGATCAAACGAATCTAGACCTAAATACGATACCTAGACGATGACATAAAAGAAACACACAAAATCTAACATAAAGGGGCTGTTTTGGAATGATTATTATGGCCGGGAAAAGAGGATGTTTTGGTTGAGTTATATGGTGAAGAAGGGCTAGGAGTAGGTAGGATATGATAACGATGCGAAGGACTTACGGTTTATGACGAACGGATCTTGAATTGGACTCAAACGATGGTGGATCGACACACGATCTGAACATGACGGTTTGGAAAGGTTATGAACGACTGGATGGTCATGAAGGATGTCGAAGATGGTGTTGATGATGATAGTGTTGTTGAATTGCAACCCGATTAATCCCCGGCGTATCTTGCACGATGAAAATGAATCTCCAAGTTGTTCTTCGTAGCGAGTTCACCCTAATTAGTCTTGTGAAGTAGAACATTCCCTTGATGTAAGACTCAAAGTTTGCTAGGCTTCAAGAATGAGTATTTTCGAGGAAAACAATCAAAAGCTTTAAACGGTTGAGACACGAATTGAATGCGAAAGTAAATTTAATCAATAATGTCTAAAATATCAATGTAACATGGTTCTCCTATTTATAGGGCTTAGTATGCACGAAATTAATGAAGAAAAAGGGCCTAAAAACTGATCCAAAAAGGATCTCTAACTATACTAGAAAAATACCTAAACTAGAATTCTATTCAAGGTAGGAAATTGCCTTAAATACAATTCTAGTCAAACCTAATCAATAGAGGACGAAAATTACATCAAAATATTAAATAAAATCTGATCTACTATAGTCTTAAATTAAATAAAATAAACATTATAGTCTAGATAAAATTAAACCCTTAATTAAATCAAATAAGGGCCGATTTCTCTTCAACACACACACACATGCACGTCGACTTCATGCACATGCACACATGTACTTCTTCTCTTCATCTTCAACTCTTCAAGTTATATTCTCCATGGTGTGATCTTAATCTTCATCTTCAATTGATAATGCTAAAATCCATTTGGGGTTGCACCCAATTTCTTCTTCTCCAATTCAATCTTTCTTCGCATTAATAATTGAAAATAACCTTGAAGTTGTTTGGCTCTTATACGCACAATTGGACCTTTTAATGGCAGCTCCGGGTTTATTTCTTCAAGGCCTTGCATGGCTTCATCAGTTGGTGTTGCTTAGTTAATTTTACTTTCTTTAATTTGGTAGTTTAGCCAACCATCTAACCCTAGTTAAAATGTTCAGGTTGTATTTAAATTCATGTGCTTGTTAACATTTGTAATGTCAAAAGATAGTCGCCTACACGAAGCATTTCTCGAGAGACACGACCCGAGTTAGCTCTGCACCCTACATTCGACCCCGTCCTCTCACAGCTTTGAAAGTGGTTTACGTAGGACAAACCGGAACCAATCAACTAGCACCGTTGCGGGGGAAAGCTTTAGACGTATTGTATTTTTGTGTTATAATTGTTTTGTGATTGTTTTCATTTTTGTATTTTTGTGTTTGTTTTATGTTTGTGTCTATCTTCTTGTGTTTTTGTTTTAGTTATTATGTTTTAGTGGCATTTTGTTATTGTATATATTTTCTTGTTTTTTTGTTTTAGCTTTAATAATTTTTACCACAGTTGTGTGTAATCTTTTTTTTTGTGTTTGTGACTGTGTATGCAAGGTCGATGTAGTCTCAACAAGAGACTAGCCCCCGTGTTTAATAACATTCACCGACTAAGAAGGATTGAAGCGCCCAATTGGGAAGAAGAAATCTTGAGAGAAGTCTACTCTTCTAGTGACAACTCTAAACTTTTGGAGATGGATGCCAATAACATCAACAATGAGAACATTGCAAATGTGGCAAGGAACATGAAGGATTTTGCTCATCCCATGATATGGGCCTTAACTTCTTGTATTGTTCTTAGAGAAGCCGCAAGAAATTATGAGTTGAAGAGCATCCACTTCAACCAGTTTCCATCCTTCTATGGGATGCCTGTAGAAGATGCCTTGAACTTCATCCGGGAGTTCTATGCCGTAGTTCAAACCTTTCCATTGCAAGGTTTGAACGAAGACCAATTAAAGATGCGGTGCTTTCCTTACACCTTAAAGGATCGTGCCAAGATGTGCTTTATATCGCTTCTTTCCAACTCATTAGCCAATTGGAATGCTGTGTATGAGAAGTTCATGGCCAAATATTACTCCAATCAAAAGACCCAAGATTTGAGAGCTCAAATTGTCACCTTCTCCCAATCTTCGGGGGAAGCATTTCATGAAGCGTGGGATCACGTCAGGGGTCTTCAACAACAATGTCTGCACCACCATCTAGCACCTAAGTTGTTCAACCAGTTCTTCTACGATGAGTTATCCCATAATTTTTAATATATGGTGGATAATGCAGCGGGAGGAGATATAGGTGGCCGCACAGCTGAAGAAGTTTCTAACATCTTTGAGACCATGGCCACCACATCTCAACAAAGGAGTGCTAGGGGAAATGAGCTTCTGTCAACAAAGCTAACCCTAGCTATGATGTTACCAAATAGTTAGCAGAGCTAACTAGGCAAGTGGAGATGCTGAGGTCGTCTAGAAGCCCACCTCGACAAGCTATGGCTATAAAGACATGTGGAGTATGTAGATAGTATAGCCATGGAGCCAATGTGTGTCCAAATTAGGTGGAATCCAGTTTCAGTGATGAAGCACAATTTCTGAATCTTCAAGAGCAAGTCAATGCCCCACAAGGATTCCAACCTCAACACCAATACAATCCTTACTTGCAGACATACAACTCGAGGTGGAGAAATCATCCAAATTTCTCTTGGAGTCAGCCTCAACAATCTCAGCCACTTCAACCACCACCCCCACCTCAATAAGCTGGAGGTGGCCAAGCTCCACAATATCCAAGACCTTCCCAATATCCAAATCAGCAGCACTAGCCCGCAAGGCTGTCCTTAGAAGATACATTGCAAGCCTTCATATAGGCCACTCAATAAAGATTCGAGTTCGTGAAAGCTTCAATTAAGCGGATCCAAACCCAAGTGGGTCAAGTTGCATACACTGTTAGTGACCTATCAAAGCGGATAAAGTGCAAAAAATTTACAAGCCAACCCGAGCAAGTGCAGGCCATAACTGTGCTCATAAGTGGCGGCATTGTGGAAAACAAGGTTGAAGAGCCCAACTTGAGCAACGTTTCCTTTAAGAATGAAGGGACTCCTCAACACAAGAAGAAGGAGGCTGAAGAAACAGAAGGCAAAGGGGAGAAGCTTGCTCTCCATAGAGCCACGAGCCCCTATGATCCTCTAATTCCTTATCCGGACCGGCTGAGAGATTAAAATAAGGAGCGACAGCTGCAAGAGTTTTACAAACTCTTTTCAAAAGTGAACATCAATCTTCCTGTACTGAACATCATCCAAAATGAGCCAGCCTATGTGAAATTTTTCAAGGAGCTGGTAGCAAAGAAAAGAAGATTTGGGGAAGATGAGTAAATTTTGATGCCCAAGTTGGCAACCTCGATCCTGCAACAGCCTTTACCTCCCAAGCTTGGTGATCCAGGTAGCTTTACTCTTAAACTTGCTTTGGAGAATGGTAAGGAAGCATGTGGGATGTTAGATTTGGGGGCAGGAATAAATTTAATGCCTTACTCTACATTTAAGCAATTAGAGTTAGGGAACTTGAAACCTACTACAATGTGCTTGCAATTTGCTAACCAATCTATTAGATATCCCAAGGGAATTGTTGAGGATATCCTTGTGAAAACAGGTGGGTGGATAGTCCCCGTTGACTTTGTTATCTTAGACGTAGGGGATTTCCAGGAAAATGGGAAAGAATACACATTTGTTTTAGGTAGATCTTTCATGGCTACGACAAATACCCTCATTGATGTTAAACATGGAACATTTTCAATGTCTGTTTTGGAAAAAACTGTATTTTTCTCTATGTTTGATGATCATATACCTGCTAACCCCTTGATCCGAAATTCCTCTCCTCTTGATGATCTTGATGCCGGCCCGAGAAAGTTTTTATGGAGGAATATAGCCCGGGGAGTGAATGCAAGGAAATTGAAAAATCTAAAGTGAAGAAAGCCCCTGACGAATGCACTCCAAGTAAGAAGGTTGCCCAAGAGCTTCAAAAGCTTGTATCCAACACCCGTAGAAGGTGGTTCCAGAGCAAACCAAAATCTAAAGAGAGTAGGGCCTTGGTTGATGAAGAAGCGATTTCGTGTGGAGAAATTAAGCTTTTCAGTCCATGGACAAAGGTTCTCATCCGAGTCAAGGGGCACAAAGTCATTGTGCTCAACAACGCTCCATGATCGCTAGCTGAAATTATGTCTAGCTCGAGACTTTAAAATGAGCGCTACATGGGAGGCAACCCATAATTTCATTGCTTTCATGTTTAGTTTAATTTTTACTATTTTTGTGTGTTTAAGTTTTTATTTTTATTTTTGTTGATGTCTTGCAGGGTCAAGGAATGAGGAGTGTTTAGCTGGCTCGGAGAGCTGATGCAAAAATGACTAAGTGAAGGACTGCCGGCACAGCACTGGCGCGACCGCGGGGTGAGGCTCTCGGATATATGACCCCGCGAGCGTGCGGACCCCAAGCGCCTCTTCCCGCAAGCGCTGCCCTCCGCGAGCCCGGAGCATTCCACGAGCGCTGCACTCTCAACCCTACAAATAAAGGGTCTAGTTCAACCCTAACTCCTCACATTTTCTACAAACACCTCCACCACCTTTTCAACCACAAGAGCAGTGAAGTTGTTGTTATTTCTTTTTATGTGATTTTGTGTTTCATGTAAGTTGTTAGTCATTTCAATTTTTCTATGTTATGTTGTTTTTTCATCGTTTGTTGTTCGTGTTGTTTTGTAGGAACCTTTGCTTATTGCCAATCTTCTATATTCTGTAATGTTTTCTCTTCCCTTTATTTCTTGCATTGAGGACAATGCATGATTTAAGTGTGGGGAGGGTGAACTTGTATTTTAGGTTTTTGTGATTATATTGTTTTAGGTTTTTATGATTGTATTTGTGGTTTTATGTTGAATTTTGAAAATTTTGTTGAATTTAAAAATTTTATTTTGAAATTTGTTATGTGTCATTTTTGTTTTGTTTTGATTTATGTCTTGATTTTGTTTTGTTTAAACTCGCACTTAGCATGCTTTTGTCTTGTCTAATTGTCAAACTTGGTTATTGGGAATATGAATCTTCAAGGGATTATTGTTAAGATGATCATGTTGCATGAAATCATTCCCATTATTTCATTGTAAAATGTGAATAGTCTTGAAGAATGATTATATTTACATAATTTGTGTTGTGAGGTCTCGTCCTTTAAGAATTTGAAGGCTTGATTCGTTCTCTTGTCAAAAGTGTCAATTATGCTCGAAAATCTATTATGTCTTCTAACTTCCTATCATTTGATATAAGAAAAAAAATGAATGAAATGAAATAATGTTTAAATAAAAGTGAGGATAATAAAGACCTTTGCTCCTCTAGTCATCTGAATCAACTATGAGCATGGGAAACTACACAAGGATAACTTGTGATGTTTGATCCACGTCCTCTTGTTTCATTGTTTTAATAAATGGGATTGCATTTTTGGATTCTACTCCTATCATGTGTGTCATTCATTTGAATCTATCCATGATGAGTATGGAAAACCATGTTAGGAAGCTCGGTTTAACACGGTGATTTCACCTAACCAATTATATCCTTTGGGTGCATTCCCGGGTTATTTTTGAATAAAGTGTGGGGAGTTAGTGAGAGGAATGTTCTATTATTGCATTTTGCCTTGAGGATATCTTGCCTGCTTATTCTCATTGGATGAGCCACATGCTTTGTTTAATAAATGTGTCATTCTCCTCGATGATAAGCTTTCTAGTTTGAAATAGTGTGGAATGTTCTAGTGTGCATGATCTTCTTGGGGGCAATTCCTTCTTTCTTCATGTTTTGAATGATTTTGTTTGCTTGAGGACAAGCAAATGGTTAAGTGTGGGGTAGTTAATTAGTGAATATTTATCCTATTTTATCATAGGACTTTAGTATATTTAGTATGTCTTTTTCCTTTGTTTTTATGATGTTTTTATGTTATTTCCTTCACATTTGCTCTTTTGGTGAGTTTGGCCAGGTTTGTGCAAAACTTGAGTTTTTATGTCAAAAGGCAGGATTTTATAGCCAAAAAGTGGCTAGGAGGCAAAGTTACCAACTGGAGCACACAATTGAAGCTCCAGCTCATTGTTAGGTCCAGAATCACCCACTTCGCTGAGCTGGACGGGGGTCTCACTGCCCGATCAGTGAGTTGGGGGATCAAAGGGGGTGACGTTCCTCTTGCCTGGGGATCTGGGGGGTGGAGTCACCTCTGGCCTGATGGTAACGGATCAAATTAATGGCCGAGCTCAAGTCGCACCCAAAGTTTTGGGTCAAACTGATGACTCCAAAATAAAGAGAAAAGATGAGAGCTACAGCTGAAGAACCAAGAGCTGAGCTGGAGGAGAACTGAGATTTCAAGCTGGAGCCAAGAGAAGCTGGAGCTGAACTTGAACCAGAACTGATGGGATCAGTTGAAGTCCTCAACTGATGAAGGCCGACTGAAACTGAACCGGAAGCTAACTGATGAACAAAACTGAAGAAAGCCGGAAGCGGAGCTGAAGCTACCCCGCCGACGCACAGACTTTCATGGTCGCGGGGTAGTGCCTATGGTGAAGAGCCTCCGCGAGCATGCGTTGCCCCGCGAGCGCGTGGCACCCTAGCCCCGTGAGTGCGTGGCACGCCGCCGGTGTGCGGGACGGTCAGTCCAGCTCCCCCTCTATCAGTTTTTCATGCTGCGATCAGTTCGAGCTCCAGTTCAATCAGTTTTAAGCTGTATCTTCGGGATATCTTTTCTTAAATGCTTTACCACTCGGCTAATTGGAAAATTAATGCACGCGGATCCTTTTCAACTGTGATTTTGCAGGCTAATCTCTTGAATGTTGTGAAGGGTTCACTCTTATCTCTGAGAAAGTCAACCTAAGTAAACCTTGAGTAATCATCAATGCAGACAAGGACATACTTCTTTCCTCTGTAGCTTTCCACAGCCATAGGCCCATTAGATCCATATGAATAAGATCTAAAATTCTCTTAGAAGTTCTGTCTTGCACTTCTTTGTGCTGAGATCTGGACTGTTTTCCAATCTGACATGGACCATAAACTTTGTCTCTATCAATTCTGATCTGAGGTAGCCCTTTGACACTCTCTTTGCTGATGATCTTTTCGAGATTTCTGAAGTTGATGTGTCCAACTTTCTGATACCAGATCTCTGACTCTTCTATAAATGTTCTTTGACATGTTAAAGAACATTATGCAGGAACATGTAGCTGATAACAATTGTCAGCTGATCTCTTCCCTTCCATGAGAAAGTCATTGTTCTTATTCATAACTTTGCAGCTCTCCTTGGTGAACACAACAGTTATGTCATCATCACATAGTTAAATGATGCTTATCAGATTATCTTTGAGTCCATCAACTAGCATAGCCTTCTTTAGTTTGGGCATTCCTTCAACAATCAACTCTTCTTTTCTCATTACTTTGCCCCTTTTTCCATCACCAAAGATAACAAAATCTGATGAGCAAGCTTTCAGATTTTGTACCACAGAGCAATCTCCAGTCATGTGTCTCGAGCAGCCACTGTCAAAGTAACAGCTGCTTTTGTCTTCAACTCTTAGTGAAGTATGGGCAATCAGACTGGTCTGCTTGACAACCCATTGCTTCTTCTGTGCAGGCTTCTTCCTTTTGTGAGTAGATGATTTCTTTTGAGGTTGTTGGAATGCTGAGCCACAAATCTTCTTCTTATTCTTCTCATATCAAAGATGCATTTTTCATAATGAGGATGAATGTGGCCTTTTTCTTCACAATAATGGCAAATGATTCCTTTTCTATTGCCATTATTTGCAATCATCTTCTTGATAATGTTCTCAGGGATGTACTGAACATTATTTTGTACATGCACTGGATGGCTTGTACTTGCTTTGACAAACACTATCTTTGATTGTCCATCATTGTATCCCAGACCTGGATGACTCTTTCCAGAATTTCCTGGGTAGTGAGAATCTTATCAAGATTCTCAGATCCATTATTCAGCATTTTAACATTCCTTTTGATGGACTCCAATTCTGCAGACAACTCTTCAATCTCCTTCTTTTGCTGTTGAATAATAACCTTTTGTTCTTTGGCAATAGTTGGCTTTTCCCATCCTTTAGTTACACTCTTTCATGCGAGTTCATCAAGTGATCTTAGAAACGCCCTCATCCTTACTTTTCAGTAGGGATAGTTGTTTCCTTCTAATAGTGGTGGTCTGACCGTAGATCCTCCTTCTTTGATTGCACTCATGGTTTGGACTGCAACCAAAACCTTCACGCAGATATATAGCTTTCAAGACTCTTTTCGCACTAAAACCAAAGGTGACCCGCTCTGGTACCAACTGAAGTTACATAAACTGTGCGATCATGTTCATCCTCATGTACTTGAACATTATTGTGAACATGTAAGGTCGAAATGTAAAAACATAAAGCAAATAAATAACACGAGGTTGGTAACCCTGTTCGATCAACTGATCTACATCAGGGGGACTTCACAAGTCCATGAGAAACAGTTTACTTTTCCGTTGAATGGTTACAAAGGCTATTACACGAAGACTCCCATCACTCGACAATTTTCCTACCCTATTCAACCTCTTTCACTAAACTGAATTGTGAGCTCCCATCACAACCTAGAATCCCTCTAGTTTCTATAGAAAATCTCTCCCGAGACTCCTTCAAGTGTGTTTGAAAGTGAGTTTCAAACACAGACTAGAAACACAATGATCATGCGGATCAAACCTAGTCTACCCGAATACTATATGCTTCGAATATGAATGACCCGCCTTTAAAATGTTTTACATAATATGTCAAGTTAGATACAACATAACTACAAAATAGGGCTAGTCTCATCCCTAATGATCATTGATCATAAAGACAAAAGAAGAGTGATCAATGAAATAATAATAATAATATGAGTATTTCAAAAGAAGAGCATGCAAAAGTAAACACAAGCTTGTGGGGGTTCTCTCATGTTCACAACACTCGTACTCGAGCCCCAACTCCTCAACCTGAAATTTATTAAATGAATGGGGTGAGTATTTAACAACATACTCAGTGGAGAAATACTGCAAACAGTTATAGATAATTGCACAAGTGAAAATATAATATATGAAATTTTTTTTACTATGTGGAGACTAGCCTCAACCCCGTAGGGCCCAAACATCATGATGCCCTTGTTAATGAACGTCTTAGCCCTCTAGGGATGCCCGCGGGCTTATTATCCCCCAGGGAGGATATTAACAAGTCTATATCAATCCCGAAGGACCTCTGTATCAATGCCGAAAGATCTCTGTATTGACCCGAAGGGTCTCATTTATATAACTGGTCTGAAGACCCTGCATACTTATACAATCAAAGCACAACAATAACTATAACTTCACACGTGTTTACAGTTCAGAGTAACCCCACCTTACGAGATACTTTCGAAGCCTCTCTACCTTTGAAACACTCCTTTCCCGTGCACAAGTCGTCCTCATCGAACCACAATACATCACCTATTACCTTTAAACCCCTTTTTCATTTTAGACGTCGAGTTATACAATTATTCTATAAATTTGACCAAACACATTATATACATTTGTTTAAGGTTTTCATACATATCCACATACACAACCATGGATATACAAGCTCATGCTATGATTTTAGACTCAAAATACACATTAAAACTCTTTGAGGCATTTAACTGAGCACGTTACGTGCAATCATTTAAACCACATGAACATGTCTGAATTTAAATCCTTTCAACTCATAATTCCCAATACATGTACCTCCATCTTAGGACTACAACATACTTGAAAATCAACTCCATAAAACCATGACAACAACTCCAACCAACTATCAACATAACAAGGGAAAATTAGGGCAAAATACCCAGACTCTAGCAATAATGAACCATAGGGATTTCAATATCACTACACATATAGCTTCAATGAGGTAAATAAACCATATGTTCAGGATATCAAAGCAAGAAGATCAATAAAATCAAAAACCCTAGATTTTTGGATACAAACCCTTAATTCAAATCAACAAGAAATGGTGTGTAATCACCAAGAGGAAGATGATATGAAGTTACCTTGGTTGATAGGTGATGATGAAAGAATCCACTCCAAGAACTTGAAGATTTTTTTGAGAGGATTTGGAAGAAAAAATCTCCCAAATGAAAGAAGAAATGAAGGTCAATGAGTGAAGTGAAGTATTTAAAGGATGGAAATTCCAAAGCGACGCGCGACCTAAGAGGGGTCTCGTTCAGAGGCCTTGTTCGAGCTGAAGAAAAACAGCTTCCGAAAGTGGAGACACACGACTCAAACTGTCACGCCTCATGGTCGTGTTGCAGATGGCTCGACACGCGACTTGGAGGAGGTCGCGTCTCTCGGTCACGTCTCGGCTTCACTGCGGGGGTCGACTCGATACCACCTGTGCCTAGTGGTCACATTAGAGATGAAGAAAAATGCATCTTTGAAGCTGCATCAGGCGACCCCAAATGGTCGAGTTTGTTGCCCGTGTTGCAGACTCGATCTATTTGTTATTTTTCGAAGGACATTTTCAAAACACATTTAATACTTACCAAAAAAACAGAGGGCATTGCCCCCTAGCCCCCATCAGGGCGCTTCACCCCCTGTACCCCCGACTCACTGACCGGGCAGCAAGACCCCCGATCAGCTCAGCGTTAGGGTGTTTAAGGTACGAGAAAACAACATTAACTTTAATTGCATTCACTTATCATATAACTAGACATTTTAGTATTACAATATCAATCTCTATTATACTCTTAGTATAATATCACCGTGCTATGACGTATCGGCTCAACTGGGACAACCTGCATTAAAATAACGGCATAATATACGAACATACCATCATAATTAATATTCAAACAATATTAATTCAAAATCATTTTCCAAAATTATAATTTATAATTTAGCAAAAGGGGTCGGGGTATCACAGTGAATATCTTCTAGGTCTAATTCTTTGGTCAAACAATATCTTGTATGTGATACCCCGACCCTTTTTGCTAAATTATAAGTAATAATTTTAGTAAATGGTTTTGAATTAATATTATTTGAATATTAATCGTGTGAGTATGTTTTTTATGCCGTTGTTTTGTTACAGGCTGTTCCACTCGAACCAATATCATAGCACACAGTGATATTATACAGAGTGTATAATACAGGTTGAATTTTAATATATAAAAATGTCGAGTTATGTGATAAAAAATGATTGTAATTGCGTTTAATTTTATGTTTGACATACCTTAATTTATGTAATTTCAGTGTGTGCATTGAATGAGTAGTGATTATGTTTTGAAAATTTAAGTTGTGTATTGTATGTGTTTTTGAAAATAGCGTAAATCGAGGGTCTCGCTCAGTTTCGGTAGGGTTTCGTCCGGAGGTTATAACTTTTGACTCGGTTGGAACTACGAGGCCCATAAGTACTCAAATCGAAGCTCTTTCAAAAATCTACAAGTCTGGTGTCACCATTAGGCACTACCTTCTTCAGGCCGCGTGGCAGAGGCCCTGAAGCACGACCGTCAGGCGCGACCTGCACCAGGCCGCGTGGCAGAGGGTCTGCAACGCAACCCGGAGGCGCGACCCGTTGGGGCCGTGTGACACCACTTCAGAGAGTTATTTTTCTTTGGCTCGAGCATGACCTCTGGGAGCGACCCCCCCCAGGCCGCGCCCTGTTTCGGAATATTCATTCTTTAAATACCACACTTAACCATTTCACCCTCATTTCTCTCTTCTCTTGGGCTATTATCCTCTCAATTTTCTCAAGGAGTTCTTCAAGCTTTGGGAGATGATTCTCTTATCATTACCCATCATCTAAGGTAATCTCATACCTCTTCTTTTTGGTGATTAAACACCAATTTCATGTTAAATCGAACCTAGGGTTTACATCCAAATTTGGGGTTTTTCGATTTTATTGATCCTCTTGCTTTGATATCTCAAGCATATAGTTTATTTACATCATTGAAGCTATATGTGTTGATAAATTGAAATCCCTAGGGTTCATTGTTGCTAAAGATTGGATTTTTTGCCCTAATTTCCCTTTATTATGTTGATCGTTGATTGGAGGTGTTATGATGATTGTATGGAGTTGAGTTTCATGTATGCTAGAGCCCTAGGATGAAGGTGTTTGTATTTGAAATATTGGATTTAAAGGATTTAAATTGAGTAATGATCATATGGTTTAAAGGAGTGCACGTAACGTGCTTGATTAAATGCTTAAAAGAGTTTTAATGTGTATTTTGAGTCCAAAATCATATTATGAGTTGGTCTATCCATGATTGTGTATATGGATATGTTTGAAGACCTTAAATTAAAGTATAGCATGAGTTTGGTCAAAATTATGATTTAATTGTATAACTCGACATCTAAAAGGAAAAAGGGGAATTTAAAGGTGTTTGCTGACATATTGGGGTTCGAGGTGGACGACTTGTGCGTGGCAAGGAAGTATTTTAAAGGTTAAAAAGATTTGAAAGAGTCTCATAAGGTGGGGTAACTCTAAACTATGAACACGAGTAAAGTTATAGTTATTGTTGTGCTTTGATTGTATAAGTATGAAGGGTCTTCGGACTGGTGAAATGAAAGAGACCCTTCGGGGAAAAACAGAGATACTTCGGCGTCGACAAAGAGATCCTTCAGGGTCAATAAAGAGGTCCTTCGGGATCGATAATAGACTTGTTAATGTCCTCCCTGAGGATAATAAGCTTACGGGCATCCCTACAGGGATAAACACATTCATTAACAGGGGCATCATGATGTTTGGGCCCTACGGGGTTGAGGCTAGTATCCACAAAGTAAAGAAGTATCTATATGTTATATTTTCACTTGTGTAATTGGCTATAACTGTTTGCAGTTTTTCCCACTGAGTATGTTGTTAAATACTCACCCCATTCATTTAATGAATTTTAGGTTAAGGAGTCGAGGCTCGAGTAGGAGCGCTGTGAACACAAGAGAACCCCCTCAAGCTTGTGTTTACTTTTTATGCTTTTGAAATACTGATGATATTATCATTACATTGATCATTATTTTTGCTTTATGATCAATGATTATTGGGGATGGGAATAGCCCGATCTTTTGTAGGTACGCTATGTTAACTTGACATATTTTGTATACATGTTAAAGGCGGGTCGTTTGATCTAGGAGCCTATGATGTTCCAATATGTGTCGTTGGATTCCTATGCCATGTTTGTTAATTTAGGGTGCTAGACAGGCGGGTTGTGTAAGACCTATGAGCCCGATAGGTTAGATGATTATATAAATGATATGGATGGGTTTATTCTATGCTTTCATTAAATACTATGTTGTGTGACAGAGTGGATTTCGATAGATTGCATGTTATAATTGCGAAGAAAAATTTATATGGAATTTACGATGTCATACCATATTATGCTTTTTGACCTAAGCTTCCGCTCATTTTAATATAAGTGCATAAAATTAAGTAAGTAAATTGCATGTTAAGTGACGTGGCCAAACGGAGTAGTTTGCGGCGTTACATTTTAATAATCTCTTAAAAGAGGTACTATAGCTAGAACATAAAGCATCATTCATCTAAGCAATACTTATGCAACATGAAGTCAAATCCTAAGTCAATCAAAACTTAATACCATAGCATTTCATCCATAAGAGACATTGTTGCAGCTCATAAATGTTTATACATCTAATCAATACATATAAACAATACCAAAATTATCCTATGTGATACGGACAAGGGACCAATTAAATATGTCAATTCAAGAACCCGTCGTTTGATGATAGGCAGCGGTCACCCCAGATCGAGAATCCAGTTTGATCTTTCCTAGAGCTTGAAAACCTTGATCCGTTGGCTATAAAATCAACCAAGAACCTTGGTATCAAGACCTTGCTTAAAATCTTGATAAGTTCTTAAAAAATTGAAAGACTCCATAAAGAGAATTCAACTCACAAAGCAATGAAGCTAATTTTCATTTATAATTCAAGTTCCTTTGTAGACATAAGTACAACCGTATTTATAGGACAAAAAAGACTCTTGGATGCATATCATGTATGCACACCACTAAGGACTGATTATTAAGGCTCCTTTACATCATTTAGAAGCTATAATAAAGATCCTATGAACCCACCACTTAAGACATCATTAACTCACCACTAAAGTCTAGCTAATAAGGTTCATTTACACCATTTAGGAGTTACAAATACTCCATAAACCTAGACAATGACTCTTAAACTCAAAAGACATAAGAATAACACTTATCTAATAAAATAAAATGTCTCTTATTTTAAGGCTTGAAGAGGCCACGAAAATAATGTTCACATCTCTTTAAATTAGGCTTTCAGGATGGATATGACACAAGTCCAAATCATCATATAGAATGCAGCCCATCAACTTGAATATAATTCACCATTTGGCCCAATATAGAATCATCTTTCATGCTATCTCTTATTTCAACTATAGTGATCATCATAGCCTCTTTGATTTGTTTAGCTCGTGCCCTTGTAATTGGTCCATCATGCACGATCAAAGGATCCCTCTTGTATGCTTTAGACTTATTAGGTGCATCTCTATCACTATGATCATGATCATCCATTACTCATAAATAAGCATTTCATATCATGCTCTCGATATTAGCATTTAATCATATCATGCTCGAGCTCATGCCTTTAACCCTTAGATGAACAATCCCATAGCATATTATTTCCATTGCACAGTGACATATCAGGCAGATCATAAAAGATTTATTTGGATATTCCATTTTACCGTATCATATCTCTAGATCTCATTAGCTAGCAACCATAGTAAAGATAAGTATTTCTTGAGTTGTCTTTGTAAATTATGTTTGGAACCCTAATTATAGATGAAAAACTTATCAATCCACGAAGCTAGGTACTTAGGTTGATTAAGATAGCTGGGTCAACCCAGTGGAACGATTTTCCACAATGTCGTAGATGAAAATTACGGGTCAATATAGGCCTTTATACTTTGTTCATGGATCGGTCAACTGAGACTTTCTAGGTTGATCCAACCCCTTTTCGAGTTGCGATTCAGATTTCAATGGACTTTGATCATTTAATCCAATCCAACAACATTTAATTAAGTCATAAATTAAGCCCAAGGCCTAATTAAATCATCCCTTAGCTCTCCAAAACTTTAAATGATCATTCTGCACTGAATATTCAACAAATTCGTCACTTTAACTACAAAACTCATAAACACATAACAAATACCAAATGATAGGAATCGAAGCATAAAAACTAGTAAATCACACAACTTTTGAAAATAAAAGATATCAAAACATGTCCAAAAGTTATGCAAAATACACAACTGGCAAACCCTCAAAATTATCTTGTTGATTGTCCCAAACAATGAAAGAAAATGAAAAGAAAGGACATGGGATGATAGAACAGTACTTTCCTCAGAATTTCTCCTTCATATGCATCAGATCAACCATGGATAGATTAGAGATATAAAATTAGCAAGCCTAACAACGCATTGATGATTCAAACCCGAAGTTGGAATTAAAAGGTCCAATCATGAGATTACGAGCCAAGCAATTGTAATGCTATTTTCAATGCTATGTCCAGAAGAAGGTCGAAGATGGAATCGAATTTAATCAAGTCAAATTGGTCAACTTGATCATAATTGAGGATTGATGTAAGAGGAAAGTCATGTGTTATGGTTCTAAAAGTATTCGAGCTTAACATTTGATGGAGTTCGAATTTATCCTATATAGTTTAGATTTTCTTTATCTTATTTTTGGTATTAATTAATGTTTTAGATATGTTTAAATTAGAATCCTAATTAGATTAGAAACCCTATCCTAATTAGATTAGAAATCCTATCATAATTAGATTAGAATTCCTAATTCGATTCCAACATGTCTAGGGCATCGAATTATATGCTTATAAATAAGTGTTCTATTTTCATTGTTATGTAGATTGAGTTTGAATATTGATTAATAATATCACTTTGTCTCACTAACACAAAACATGTGTTCTTTATTTTTGAAAGTCGTGGATTTTAAATTTGGCAACTTTGAATCTGAAATCAAGGGAGTCATTCTCGATCATTGAAGATCCAAAGTGACCTCACCATTCGAGTATTTACTTTGAGGTACGTATTTTTTCCACAAGGACCGAGGTTCGTATCAGGTAAGTTCTCACATCATAAAATGTCTATTTCACCTATCATTCATCAACCAATGTTTTTTTCAAGTATCCCAAGTCATTAGAATTGTTTTCGAGTCAATTTCAATTTCAGGTCACATACGTGTTCAGTTTGAGCTAAATAACACGTATGACCAACAACACACAAAATCCTTTTTCTATTCATCCAATTCTCCCAATGCACCATCATTATCATATATACTTTGCATTGAATCCTTCCATAGTTGTCGTGTTTTGATTCTAAGTCTTCCGCGCATGTAGACGATTTCTGGGTAAATTGCATAATAAATTGAGCATCAGAGCCACGTCAGCATAACTGGTCATGGTTTAATCGAAAATAGTTCTATCGACTGTCTAGGGTTTTAGGTCCAACAAAGAAAAAAAAATTGTGAAAAAAATTGTGCAAAAAAAATGAAAAAAAAATCGACCATACCCTAGTATTTTCAAAATCATGTGTTTTTACCTTGTAATTCTTGATCTTCATTTGAGTTCATGAAATAATTTTCTTGATAGTTATAGCATTCAAAAGTTATTTTCTAGTTCAATTAGGTTTTTGTTTATTTTTTGGTCCTGTTTACATTGTGGAACATATCTTGTTGGTCCCGGACAAGTCATACGCAATTTAGGGAGGGTGAATAAACTGAATTCAAAAACATTTAAATGAATGCAGAAAACTTTAAGGGCCCTTTGACTCATTTGAGCTTATTGGTTTGTCTATTTTAGGTTATTTAAGAGAAGTGCAATTCGTGTGATCTTGTGTGCAGTTTCCAAAGATAAGCAGTTTGATAAGATGAAAGTGATACAACAAATGATCAATTTTATAGAGGTTCAAAGCCTTAAAACTTCTACGTCTTCTCTTTCTTCCGCAGAAGGGACAAATCCACTATATATCTAAGTTAACTTTACAAATTATACAATAAATGTAAACTAGCTGAACCTAGTAACACTGAGTTTCTTTACAGTGTTACCTCAGCTAGGTGGACGGCTCACAATTGTAGTCTCCAACAGTTAGCTATTGTAGCGATAATTTCTTTAGCGGCAGCTCACACTTAGCTGGAGAGTTAGGTGCTATTGTCGTCTTTACAAGGTTTTAGATCTCTTTCGATCTTCAAGATGGTTGGTCTTAAACTGGGGTTATTAAATGATTGTGCTCATGGAACTGAGCTGTTGTTGTTGATATTTTTCAGAGCTTTGACTAAGAAGAGCTTCGGCTGGACTTTCAACAGCGAACTAAGAATGCTTGTAGCTTGTATATTTCTTCTCTTCTCAGGATGACTTTTGCAAGTGCATATATCACTTTAACTGAGTAGAGTAGAGGGAGAGAGCTAAGTTTTCTTGGCAGATATTTTAGGCAAAAGTTAGACAAAATTCATGTGAAAGTCCCCTTCAAATTTTGTCTCACTTATCTTCTATAGAGAAGTGTACTGTGACCATTAGTTGTGGCAGGTCTCTTTGAGGGATCAGAAATTTGTTGGTCAATCTGAGGTCTGTTGGTGCATATAGCTATTAACAGGGTTGTTGTAGTCGTTCTTCTGCCATTGACTCTGTAGGATACATTAACTTCGCCAATTGTGCAGTAAGTGGCCTTAGATTCGGGCCTAGCTAATTAGTCAGTCAATGCTTCAGTTCGGCTTCAGAGAGTCACTTTTCTTATTATAGTTTGACCAGGTTTTCAGCTCAACTGATCATGGCTATCAGTTAGGTTGCCTTGATCATCAGTTCGGTTGACTTGGCTACCAGTTCAGTTGTCTAAGTCTTCAGTTTGGATGACTTAACCTTCAGTTGGATTATTTAGGCCTTCAATTTGGTTGACTTAGCCTTCAGTTCGGATTGTCTAAGTCTTCAATTTGGTTGACTTAGTCTTCAGTTCGGATTCTCTAAGTCTTCAGTTCGGTTGACTTGGCCTTTAGTTTTTCTTGAGTGTTTTGATATCTCATCAAAACTTCATTCAAGAACTAAACACATTGATATTAGACATCACTACATCAGAATTCTAGTTGGAGAATCTGTGAAAGATGTTTGCTGAAGATGTTTATGAACATTTTTGTGACGATGTTCATGTACTATGTCTATAACGTCTATTTCGTGTCTCTGCAAATTTGAAAGGCTGAGTACAGATTAGGTGGGATTTCACTTCAAAATTTGTGTCTTACAAAAACTATTCAGATGATCATAATAGAAGGAAAGTCTTTTGATCAGATGATGCGATTTACCCAGAAATCGATTATGCGGCGGAGGACTTAGAATCGAAACACGACAACTATAGATGGATTCAATCCAGAGTATAGATGATATCGATGGTGTAGTGGGAGAATTGGATGAATAGAACTACTATTTTGTGTGTTTTTGATTATACATGCTATTTAGCTCAAACTGAACACATATATGATTGGAACTTGGAATTGACTTGAGGATGACTCAATGACACTTCTAATGACTTGGAATACTTGGGAAAAATGTGGGTGATATGATCCACGATGGGGTGGTGCAAGTTCCGGTCCAAGAGGCCCATTGAAAGAGTTAGATCCGCTGTTCTATTTTAATTAGGAGACTTATTTATTTATTTACTAAATTTCAAATTTAATTAGGATAGATTATTGAGTTTTTATTTGTTTCCTTGTTAGATTGATTTTATTAGCAGATTTGTTTCCTTTTCAGATTTATTTCATTTTTCTTCTAGTTTTATGTTTAGGAAACGTATTCTCTACCATCTCTATATAAGGGAGTCATGGAGAATGAAAATATTAACACCTTTTATCAATGAAATTCTTGTGTTTTATATCTCTTTGAGATTTATCCGAGTTGAATAAGAAACCCTAGTGAGATTCAAATCTGACTTATCAAACGGATCATCCATTCCCGTTTGTGGTGTCTTCATCTTTGTTCCAAGGTTGTTGTTTTCAATTATAGTAGGGTTATGGATTTCATATATATCTACAGTTCGTATGCGTTGTGAGATTCGGATCGAAGAATTTCATCATTTATCCTGTTATAACATGATACTCATAGGGTAGATTTGCGTCGTCAACCATCTGCCGGTGAGGATTGCATCAAGAGGTATCAAAGCTATGGCTTTGTATTAGGTTCTAATCTATCTATATTTATTTTCTGTATTTGGTTTTGTTAAAACAAAAATCGAAAAAAAAACAAAATCAACCAGAAAAAAAAAAGAGAAGAGAAGCTGATTAAAAAAAGAAAAAAAAAGAGCTAAAAAAAAGGAAAAAAAGAAGAATCAGCAAAAAAAAAATCTAATTTGAAAAAAAAAATATTCTATTTGTTTTTTTGGTTGAATTTCATATTTGATCTTCTTTTAGTGCTATTTAAGTTGTTATTACTAATAGTAGAGTAAAAAAATTCATCCAAAAAAATAGCCGACTGAAAAAAAAAATCTACTGTTTTTCTCTGTTCAATTTTGTATTTAATCTTCTTTTAGTATTATTCCAGTTGTTATTACTTGTATTTGAGAGAAAAGTCAAAGAAAAAAAAAGAAGAGAGAAAGTTAAAAAAAAAAGTAACGAAAAAAAAGGGATAAAAGATGTATGGAGGATACTGTGGTGGGTATGATTTTAGAGCTGGTCAGAGGGAGAATTGGGAGTCAGATATTCCTTCTTTCGATGGAATGAGTGACCTTGAGCTTTATCTAGATTGGGAGAGACAAATAGAGTTAATATTTGACTGTCATTGTTATCCTGAGCGGAAAAAGGTCAAAGTTGCAGCTAGTGGATTTTGTGATGAAGTTCTCACCTGGTGGAATAAATTTTATTCCATTAGGCAATGTATTGGAGAGCCAATAGATACATGGCAAGAAATGAAGAGGGTGTTGAGAAGACAACATGTGCCTCATTCTTACCATCAAGAGTTGGAAAGTAAGTTGGAGAACTTAAAGCAAGGTATTAAATCAACTTAATGCAACCATCACAACACCTCCAACCAAGATCAACAAAACAAGGGGAAATTAGGGAAAAAAATCCAACTCTAGGAACAACGAACCATAGGAATTCAATATAACTTCACATATAGCTTCAAGGAGGTAAATAAACCATATGTTCAAGATATCTAGGCAAGAGGATAAATAAAATCGAAACCCTAATTTTTGGGTATGAACCCTAGATTCAAATCAACATGGAATTGGTGTTTAATCACAAAGAAGAAGAGGTATGAGATTTCCTTAGTTGATGGATAATGATGATAGAATACACTCCAAAATTTAAAGAATTGTTTGAGAGGAATGAGAGAAAAATCGCCCAAGAAAGAAAGAAATGAGGAGAAATGAATAAGTGTTGTGCTTTTAAAGGTAGAAATCCGGACAAAAAAATCGTCCAGCCTGCGCGACCAAGCACCTCCCCGCGACCGCGCATGACGGCTCTCGGCCAAATGCTCCTCGTGCCCACACAGGGCTGCACCAGCGCGCGCCTCGCTCGTCCCGCGGGCGCGCACCACCCCGCGGGCACGCGGCGTGCTCAAATCAACCCTCCGAACTCATTCGACTCCCGGACATTTCCAAGTCCATTTAACTTTAAATTTTTCAAAGAACTTTTAATTCACACCAAAAAAGAAGGGGGCGTTGCCCTCTAGCCCCCGCCGGGGCGCTTCACCCCCTGAACCCCATACTCGCTGACCGGTCAGTGAGACCCACGATCAACTCAGTGTTAGGATGTTCAAGGTATGGCAAACATAAAATTAAACGTAATTACATTCATTCATTATCATATAACTCGACACTTTAGTATTAAAATTCAAACTATATTATACACTTAGTATAACATCACCGTGCTATGACGTATCAGCTCAAGTGGGACAACCTGCACTGAAACAATGACATAAAATACGAACATACCATCATAATTAATATTCAAACAATATTAATTCAACATCTTTTTCCAAAATTATAATTTATAATTTATAAAAAAGGGTCAGGATATCACAATCTCCCCAACTTTTAAAAATTTCATCCTCGAAATTAGTCTAACATTTGTGTTACATTTGGATATCGAGCTATAATGTCAACTTCTGTCGCCCAAGTGGCCTCTTCGGGCCCGTGCCTACTCCATTGAACTTTTATTAAAGGAACCTGACAGGTTCGAAGAGTGTGAACTCTTCTATCTAACATAGCAATTAGGACGTCGTACGGGGCCATTCCAATCGACGCTTGGAAACTATTATTATAAACAAACTCGACAGGTGGCAAGTGGCTCTCCCAACTTCAACCAAAATCGAGAACACGTGCACGAAGCATGTCCTCTAATGTCTGGATGGTCCGCTTAGATTGACCATCGGATTGAGGATGGTACGCAGTGCTAAACCTCAACTGTGTTTCCATAGCTTCTTGCAGACTCCGCCAAAATTTAGAGGTAAACCTTGTGTCGACACTATTGACACAGAAATGCCGTGAAGACGTACTATTTCATCGATATAAATCTGAGCTAATCGATCCATGCTAAACACCATCTTCACTGGAAGAAAGTGAGCAGACTTGGTCAACGTATCAACAACAACCCAGATTGCATGATGACCTCTAACTGACGAAGGTAATCCTACCACGAAGTCCATTGCAATGTGCTCCCACTTCCACTCGGGAATCTCGAGTGGATTTAACAATCTAGAAGGACGTTGATGCTCGGCTTTCACTTCCTGACAAGTGATACACTTCGATATGAATTGGCCAATCGATCTCTTCATATTTCTCCATCAGAACACCATCTTCAAGTCCTTGAACATCTTCATGCCTCCTCAGTGCACAGAATATGGGGTATTATGTGCTTCTTCAAGAATCTCTTTTCTGAGCTCTTCATTCTTCGGCACACACAACCTTCCCTCGAAGAATAGTGTGCCATCACTTGCAACGACAAATCCTTGAATAGAACCCTCCAATGCTCTTTTCTTCATTTTGCATAAGAAATGATTGTCGACTTGTGCTTCACGAACTCGATCACGAATTAGGGGTCGAACCACTAAGGCTGCTAAAATCCCTTGAGTGGTGTTGGAAGGATCCACCACCTCTAAGTTCATCTTCTCAAACTCCTTGATCAACTGCTGTTACTTGGTTGGAAGATAGATCTTTCGACTTAAGGCATCAGCTACAACATTAGCCTTTCCAGGATGATATAAGATCGTACAATCGAAATCCTTCACCAACTCTAACCATCTTCTTTGACACAAATTCAACTCCTTCTGGGTGAAGAAGTACTTCAAGCTTTTGTGGTCGGTGTAGATCTCGCACTTGCTTCTATAGAGATAATGCCTCCAGATATTCAATGCGTAAACAACGGCAGCTAACTCGAGTTCATGTGTCGGATAATTATGCTCATGCACCTTCAACTGTCTTGATGCATACGCCACTACCTTTCCATGCTGCATCAAAACACAACCAAGCCCTTGCTTCAAGGCGTTTCTGTAGATGACAAAGCCTTTAGTCCCATCAGGAATAGTCAACACTGGGGCTAATACGAGACGTCGCTTTAATTCTTGAAAGCTCTGCTCACACTTCTCACTCCAATAGAACTTCTCATTCTTCCTTTTCAATCTCGTTAAAGGACCTGATATCTTGGAAAACCCCTCGATAAACCTTCTATAGTAGCCCACTAGTCCTAAGAAGCTTCAGACTTCATTAACATTCGATGGTGTCTTCCAATTACTAACGGCTTCCACCTTCGATAGGTCTACTTTTATTCCATTTGATGTCACCACGTGGCCAAGGAATGCCACTCGTTCTAACCAGAACTCGTATTTTGAAAATTTCACATACAACTCTTCTTTCCTTAGCGTCTCTAATATAATTATGAGATGCTCAGCGTACTGCTCCTTGTTTCTTGAATAAATCAAGATATCCTCAAAGAAGACTATTAGGAACTGATCGAGGTACGGATGGAACACTCGATTCATCAAGTCCATGAAAACTCCAGGCGCATTGGTCAATCCAAAAGGTACCACCGTGAACTCATAGTGACCATATCGCGTTTTAAATACCGTCTTTGGGATGTCACTCTCTTTGATCTTCAATTGATGATAGCCGGACTTCAAGTCAATCTTCAAAAACACACCGGCTCCCTTCAGTTGATCGAACAAATCTTCAATTCTCGGTAGCGTATACTTGTTCTTGATCGTTAACCGGTTCAACTCTCTATAATCAATGCACATCCTCATTGATCCATCCTTTTTCTTCACGAATAACACCGGTGCTCCCCATGGTGAAACACTTGGTCGGATCAACTTGTTGTCAAGCAACTCTTGAAGTTGAACTTTAAGCTCTTGCAACTCCTTTGACAACATTCTATATGGAGGTTTAGATATTGGTGCCGCACCTGGCACTAGGTCGATGGTGAACTCGGTCTGACAGTCAGGAGGAATTCCTAGCAACTCATCTAGAAATATGTCAGGAAATTCATTCACCACTAGCACATCTGACACTTGGACTTTAGTGGACATTGACTCCACTATGCTGATGAGAAATCCCTGACATCCTCTATTCTTCAACAACTTCATTGCCTTCATTGTTGTGATGATTCTCTGAGTTGATCTCGGTCTTGCACCATAGAAGATTAGCTTAGGCTCAGCCAGAAAATCAAATTCGACCTCACGATCATGACATCGAATCGTGGCATGATTCCCACTCAACCAATCTATACCTAGGATTACATCGAAATCACGCATCTCCAAGACATGGAGATTTGCTCTCAGCACTCTATCATTGATTTCTAGCTTCAGGCCATATGCCATCTTACTAGAAGAAACTTTCTTTCCTGAAGGAATATTGATCTCTAACAATTCACCACTATCCTTGCATGAAATACCAAGCTTGGAATAGAAACTTGCAGATATAAAGGAATGTGATGCACCTGAATCGAATAACACTAAAGCTGGAGTATCTGATACTCGAAGAATACCTGATATAGTATCCTCACTTGAATTAGGGTTCTTTTCCTCGCCCTCCAAAGAAAACAGTCGGGGATTCACCTTTCTTTCTTGCTCCTTCTTCTTCTTCGGGCAGTTATAGGACATGTGGCTCGGGTCCCCACATGAAAAGCACACCCTCTGAAGACTATTATGAACTGATCGAGGTACGGATGGAACACTCGATTCACATTTTAGAGTTACCCCACCATTTGAGACGCTTTCGAAATCCTTTCAACCTTGAAATACTCCTTTGCCGTGCCCAAGTTGTCTACCTCGAGCCCCAATACGTCGCCTAACACCTTTAGATCCTTTTTTTCATTTTAGATGTCGAGTTATACAATTAATCCATAATTTTGACCAAACACAAGCTATACTTTTCTTTAAAGATTTCATACATATCCATATACATAACCATGGATATACCAACTCATAATATGATTTTGGACTCAAAATACACATTAAACTCTTTGAAGCATTTAATCGAACACATTTCGCACACTCATTTAAACCACATGATCATGACTCAATTTAAATCCTTTAAACCTAATATTTCAAATACAAACACCTTCATCCTAGGGGTCTAGCATACACAAAAATCAACTTCATACAACCATCACAACACCTCCAACCAACATCAACGAAACAAGGGGAAATTAGGGCAAAAATTCCAACTCTAGCAACAACGAACCATAGGAATTCGATATAACTTCACATATCGCTTCAAGGAGTTAAATAAACCATATGTTCAAGATATCTAGTCAAGAGGATCAATAAAATCGAAATCCTAATTTTTGGGTATGAACCCTAGATTCAAATTAACATGGAATTGGTGTTTAATCACAAAGAAGAAGAGGTATGAGGTTATCTTAGTTGATGGATGATGATGGTAGAATACACTCCAAAAGTTAAAGAATTGTTTGAGAGGAATGAGAGAAAAATCGCCCAAGAAGGAAAGGAATGAGGAGAAATGAATAAGTGTTGTGCTTTTAAAGATAGAAATCCGGATAGAAAAATCGTCCAGCCCGCGCGACCATGCGCCTCCCCGCTACCGCGCAAGAGGGCTCTCAGCCAAACGCTCCACGTGTCCGCGCAGGTCTGCAACGGCGTGCGCCTCGCCCCTCCTACAGGCGCGCATCACCCACCTGGCGCGCACCACCCCGCGGGCACGCGTTGTGCTAAAATCAACCCTCCGAACTCATTCAACTACTGGATATTTCCAACTCCATTTAACTTTAAATTTTTCAAAGCTCTTTTAATACACACCGAAAAAAAAGGGGGCGTTGCCCCCTAGCGCCCATCGGGGCGCTTCACCCCCGACTCGCTGACCGGTCAACAAGACCCCCGATCAACTCAGCGTTAGGGTGTTCAAGGTATGGTAAAAATAAAATTAAACGCAATTACATTTATTCATTATCATATAACTCGACACTTTAGTATTAAAATTCAAACTGTATTATACACTCAGTATAACATCACCGTGCTATGACGTATCAGCTCGAGTGGGACAACTTGCACTGAAATAACGGCATAAAATATGAACATACCATCATAATTAATATTCAAACAATATTAATTCAACATCCTTTTCGAAAATTATAATTTATAATTTATCAAAAAGGGTCGGGGTATCACAAGTACCATACAAACATTATCATGTACGGAATATATTCTACTTGTAGGGTTTCACATGCACTTGTGTTTATTCAAGGGGACATCATCAACCTAACTCACTAGGACATGGTGACCATATATAATGCACAACCCATCATACATGTAAATTTTACTGCCCAAAATATCAAGGTTATTGATCCTATCAAGAATCTCACTCATTGATAAATCAAAGCAGTAGACATAATATATATATATATCCGTCATTATATATGAGTTAAGAACCCGAACTTTGTGGATCTTTGTTCTCTCCCTTTAGGGTCAGAACGGAGAACAATATCCTATCGTGATCCTCCTCAATACATATAATAGTGTATCAGAATAATCAGTTAGTCAAAAGTTACTATTCATTCATCCATTATAACAGTGTATCGTGATCCTCCTTAAAAACGTATTTAAAGGATGAATGAATAGTAACTTTTGCGTGCGTTCGTGTTTTGAGAAATTTATGAAATCCACGTTGTTGATCCGAGTCTTGTTCTATCAGGCTCTTCTTGTGGGAAATGACTCAAGGAATCCATTGGCATTCACGTATTTCCATTCTGAGGTCAATCAAACACTCGAGAGAAAAATCTGTCAGTCTGAGTGAATAGTAAAAAGTAATTCCAAAAAAAGCTCTTTGCTCGTGTTTCTTCTGACGACCCCGTCTTCATCATGAATCAGGTTGGTACACTAGTATTCGAGCTAACGAGTCTCCTGGTATTTTCAAATTTCGTGTTTGAGGTTATTTAGACCTCGACATCAAATAAAGCAGCTTTTAACCGAACCCGGGGTAACTTTTGTAGTATTCTTGCACTGAAGTGGATTCCTTTGGAAGCCAAAGCTTCTCTTATAAATAGGACTCCATCTCTCACTCATTTTCACACCATTTACTCTTCACTTCTTCATTCCTAGAGAGTGGGAAAGCTCTGAGTCGAGAAAGTCAAAGTTCTAGTTGAGTGAGGAGTCTCTTCGTGAGTTCACCTCCGAGACGACGAGCAGAGTGGCGTGGAAGGGATGCTATGAGGAAAGGTGATAGGGAAGCCGTTAGGTTGTAGTAGGCAGCTCTCCCGCCATTGCGACTTGATGAGATACCGAGCTAGCCACCTTCCTTCGACGCAACCAACTCCGTACATTCTTGTTAGTCGATCTCGAATCCATTTTCTTTCTTGTCTTTTAAATTCTACATTTATTTTTATTCTTTGTATTCTTCATGTTCTTCGTTATTATTCATTTATTTTCCATCTAAAGTTTAGTATTTCGATTGTTATTGAAGTTCCAATTTATTAGTGTTTCCATTTATATTTCTCGTTGATATTCTCATTATTATAATCTCATCATTATTTCTAGTAATTAGTTTTGTTTATTTCATTGAAGTTCCGTTCAAGTTTATATTTAAGATTTCATCGTGTTCAAGGAGGATAGTCGTGTTTATTCCGTTAAAATGTCGATTTCTTTTAAAGTTTAAAGTATGTTCGTTTCTATGTTTTTACAAAGTTCTAAGCCTTGTTTCAAGTTTAAAATGTTGAGGAAAGGGACAGACAACTGACTAATGCCTCGACCAACACTTCGATCAAATGTTTTGAAGGTTCGTGAAAGAGCACGGACCGTGCAAGGGTTGCATGGCCTATGTAAAGCTGTGCAGAACTTACGGTGTGGGTCTAGAAAGCTAGCACGGATGGTGGAAGGTTAGCACGGACCGTGCTAGGGCTTGCACGGACCGTGCTATGCTTGCACCACTCGTGTTGAAAAATCTGGGCGTCAGGTTCTCGCCCTAAGGCCTAGTACGGCCGGTGCAAGGCTAGCACGGGACTTAGAGCTGATTTAAATCTAGAGTCACAACTGATTTAAATCTAGAGTTGCAGTTGTGAGGTTCAGTGACGAGACTTAGAGCTTATAAACTGCAGGGATACTTCTAGTGATATGTACAAAAGATGTTGGAGGATGAAAGGGTCGAGTCCGGGAAGCACAAGCTGGTGAACGTGATAAGGATTGAAGACTCAGAAAGTTATGGACGTGAGCCACAACACCACCCAAGACACGAGCCATCGGTCGCGCCTCCAGGCGCGGGCTACAGCGCGAGATGAGGAGCGACTGGACAGTTCGTGCCCGCGATCCATCTGGCTTTGGCCAGAGCGCGAGTTGCAGCGCGACTACCGGCGCGAGTCACCCGGTCGCGCCCACGACCTGTTTTCCTTTGAGCCGAGCGCAATCTATAGCGCGACTTAGAGCGCGAGTGACCCCATGTCACGCCGCCCTGATGCGCACTTCGGACTGACATTTTTCCATGTTTTATTTCCTAGTTTGTATTAGATTCTATGTTTGGACTTGTTATTTTTCCCCTAAGTATAAATAGGGATCAACACTTTTTTATTAGACAGACTTGAATGAATGAAAAATAGCGATACGCTTCTTCTCTCATCTCACAAACATAAAAAGGGTTATTCGGTAGAGTTTGTAGATTGGCGACTGCAAACCTTAAATCAAACGATTCGTTCATTCATCCAGTAGTGTACGGGTTAATCCAGCCATGAGGATTTGCTCTATATTCGCGTTTCGGGTTCAAGTAGATTCGGGGTTCATCTCGGGTAATTCTTCTTTATCTTTTCCAATTTGTTCATCAATTCCATCATCACCTTCCTCCTATTCGATTGTCGTATCATCAACACCATCAATTCCATCTTGCATCATCCCCCACCTTTAATTTCATATATTTAGAATTCTAGGATTCCATTGATAATTTGGGTTTTTTTGGCAAGTTAATTCATTTCTTGTTTTTCGTGGATAAATTCATTAGGGTTTTTATTTATTATTGCTATACGTTTTGTTGGATTGAATCATTCGCATAAGTTGACGTAGTTCGATTCGTATTCATTTGGCTTCTGCATATTGTCTGGTTACATCATAGTTTTTGGTATTAGATCCACGTCAACTTCGGTTGGTCGTGGTTCAATCCAAATTGGTGTGTGACATAGTAAGGGCAAAAAGGATCGATCATTTTTGTTTAAAAAAAAATTCGATACAAAAAAAAATAAATGAGAATATTATTGATCGAGCCCTATTATGTTACGAGTTTGTTTGCTTTGTTCTTGGTTAATCTTGAGTTTTAGATTGTATTGATCCTTGGATATTGTTGGTTTGCGTAGTCATAATTGTTTCTTGAGTTGTGTTGTGATTTGTTGTTCTTCGTGGAATAGTGATTAGGAATGTCATATTATTTTGGTTTTGATTCCTACTTGGTTCGTGTGTTCCTTTTTTCCTTTAACCCATCCATTCTGTCACCTACACCCATACATCTCATTTAGCCATTGAAAACATCCTAACCTTATTTCTTCCTTGTGTCGTGGATTATCCGAATTTGCAATTATCTTAGTGGTCTTCTGCTTACTCGGATTCTCTGGAGTAAAGTTCGAGCTTTTAACTAAAGCTGAAGTAGTCAACTACAATTCTATCGAGACATTAGAGATAGTGAGAATTCGACAAATACAATAGTGTGTTAAGAAATTGAGTGATATACACAAGCGATAAAAAAAAAGTGAGGTTTCTTTTACCTGTTGTTTCTTTTGTTTTGTTTCATTTGTTTTGCAGGTTTGAAAATGAAGCCTGGAGATAAAAGTAAAAAAGAAGACAAGACACCGTCTTCCCCGAACACTCTGACAGATGCATCATCATCGGACCAGCTACCTTGGGATGCACAATGGCATTACCAAGCCATGTCCCAACATTTTGATAGGCGTCAACAAACGTTGGAGGACAAGCTTGAAGACACGTTGGCCCAAGTAGTGGCACAATTCGCGAACCTCAATGCGTGGATTCCATTACCACCACCAGTTCCAAGCCAGCCAGTATAGAACGAGGCAGTATCTCATCAGGAGGAGGTCCCAGCCGTTAAGAATGCCAATGCTAGGGTGCAACCTGAACAAGCCGAGCCTGCCCGAGCAGAGGCCCGAGCGAATGCTAGGGCACAGCCACAAGTGCAGCGTCACCAACAACTAGTGCAAGAAGAATATCATGATGTGGATGATAGTTATGGTGACTTTGCGGAGGAGTTATAGGCCGAGTTTGAGCAGTATCAGAGACGTGACAGACCACGTCCGCCTTATAGGCGTGCAGCCCGCGTCTATCCAAGTTATCAGCCCTCACATGCAGACCCCGAAAGCTTGTTGAATAACATCAAGACAAGCATACCAGCATTTGAGGGATTGTATGATCCAGACCTGTATCTCAACTGGGAGAGGAAGGTCAACAAGATTTTTGACTGTTATGATTTCCTAGAGTTGAAAAAGGTGCAATTGGCGTCCATGGAGTTCACCGGGTATGCAGCTACTTGGTGGGAGTTCCAGCAACACCGACATCATAGAGACCGGTACCCTTTGATTGACATCTGGGAGGAGATAAAGGATGTGATGAGAGGCCGCTTCATCCCGGTTGATTATGAATGGGAGTTGGAGCGCAAGTTGAGTTAAATTCGTCAGGGTACTCGTTTGATAGAGGAATACCACAAGGAGTTGGAGATAGCATTGAACCGGATTGGTAAAGAAGAGACACTGATTGCTACTATCAACTGGTATATAGAAGGAATGAATCTTGATATTGTGTGTAAAGTCGAGTTGAGAGACTTCAACACTGTTGAGGCCATGATCCACTATACCTCCATTGTAGAAAAGCAGCTCAGAGATGGCCGCAGAAAATCGATGCAGTCGATACCTGCAAGGACACCATGGGTTCGAGGTGAGTCTTTTATGCCTAGGACAGCCCCTTCATGACCTCAAGGCCAATCTTCACAGCCTGATCGCCGTCTAGAGCAGTTTGCACCTCAGCTGACCCGCAGACCTGATTACAGTTCACCTGCACTAAACCGGACCAATCCAACTCGACCTGGACCACCTACACAGCCATAAAATGGTACTCCAGGATGAGCACGTGACGTCCAGTATCACAAGTACAGAGAATGGGGACACTTTCAAGCACAGTGTCCGAATCACAGAGTTCTTTTCATTTCAGAGCAAAATGAGCTGGAATCAGCAAGTGAGGAGGAGATCGATGATAGTGAAGTAGCGAGGGATGCCATGCAGCCCCTACACAATCCACTAGTGGATGAGATTGAAGATGAGAAGTTGAAGCAAGCACATGTCAGTGTTGTTTTGATCCGAGCATTGAGTTTGATTCGAGAGGAGGATCAGAATGATCAGCGTGAGAACATCTTCTATACGCGCTGTGAAATCCAAGATAAGACTTGCTCGCTCATCATTGATAGTGGAAGTGTTATGAATGCAATCAGCCAGTACGCAGTGGAAAAATTGAATTTGGTCCCATAGAAGCACCCAAAGTCGTACCGTTTGCAATGGGTGACAGACTGATGAAAAATTCATGTGGGATTTCAGGTAAGTGTTACTATCTCCATTGTTTATTTTGTTGATAATGTCCTTTGTGATGTCATTCCTATGGAGGCATCGCATATACTGCTTGGTCGTGCGTGGCAATTTGATAGGAAAGCTATCAATTATGGGTTTGCCAACACTTACACGGTAACCCGAGATGGACGGACCACCTATTTATGGCTATTGACGCTGAAGGACATCAATGAAGCTCAAAGGAGAATGCAGGAAAAGTTCAAGGAGGAGAAAGAGAAGGAGAGACGGGTCGAGATCAAGTTTCTGACTCCATCTGGCTAACAAGTAGCCGTCCCTAAGAACTCCAAGGGGTCAACACCTACTGCAAAGGAAGCCACCAAGGCTGCCCACTTCACCACCTTGTCGCCCTCCTGTGCAGCCAATTCCGATCCTATTCACCAAAATTTATTCAACAGTGCAAAGGGAATTCAGAAAGCCGTTAAAGCTGGTATGCATATCGTTCTTTTAAACTTTAAGGCTTATGATATTCCTAATGTTGTTGTTCCATCTGTTTTGCAGCCGCTGATGGAGGAGATCAAGGACGTGTTTTCTGAAGAGATCCCGAGTGGTTTGCCGCCAGTTCGAGGAATCGAGCATCAGATCGACTTCCAACCTCGAGCCATCCTTCCAAACCGACCAGCTTACCACACTAGTCCCGAGGAGACTAAGGAGATTGACCGCCAGGTCAAGGAGTTGCTAGAGAAGAAGCAAGTCAGAGATAGCTTGTCGCCGTGTGTAGTGCTCGTGATACTCATTCCTAAGAAGAACAATGAATAGCGCATGCGCATGGATTACCGAGCTATTAATAAAATTATGATAAAGTATCATTTTTCCATTCCCCGTTTTGATGATATGTTAGATGAATTAGCTGGAGCGTCTTTGTTCTCTAAAATTAACTTGCGCTCTGGGTATTTCCAAGTGAGAATGAGTGAGGGGGATGAATGGAAGACTGCGTTCAATATGAAGCATGGATTGTATGAATGGCTTGTCATGAAATTTGGGCTTACCAATGCCCCTAGTACTTTCATGCGTCTCATGAACTATGTCTTGGGAGATTTGATTGGGAAGTATGTTGTGGTTTATTTCAATGACATCCTTATTTATAGTACTTTCATTTCTGAGCATGTTAGACATCTTAGGTGAATTTTTGAACTGTCGCGTGATGCTATGTTATATGTCAATTTGTCTAAATGTACATTTTGCATGAATGAGGTTTTCTTTCTTGGTTTTGTGGTGAGTAGTAGAGGAGTTGAAGTTGATAGGACGAAGGTGAAAGCCATAGAGGAATAGCCAACACCTAAGTCATATGATGATGTTCGGTCTTTTCATGGTTTGGCGGGATTCTATCACCGCTTTGTACGGGATTTTTCCACTATAGCCGCTCCGTTGACCGAGTTGAGTAAGAAAGATAGGAAGTTTGAGTTGGGCAAGGCCCAAGAGCATGCTTTTAATTTGTTAAAGTCTAAATTGTGTAATGCTCCTGTATTGGTTTTGCCTGATTTTAACAAAATGTTCAAGATTGAGTGCGATGCCTCTGGTATAAGCATTTGTGCTGTGTTGATGCATGATAGGAAGTCGGTCACCTATTTTAGTGAGAAGCTGAATTGTGCAGCTCTAAGGTATTCCACACACGACAAGGAGTTGTATACATTAAAGAGGTATTTGGAGACTTGGCAGCACTACCTGCGACCGAAGGAGTTTGTGATTCACACTGATCATGATTTATTGAAACACTTGAAGGGATAGTAAAGCTTGAACTCACACCATGCTCGATGAGTGAAGTTCATAGAGTCATTTCCCTATGTGATCAAGTACAAGAAGGGGGAAGAGAATGTGGTCGTCGATGCCCTCTCTCGAAGGTACGCATTGGTTTCTATTTTACACACACAGTGCTTACGTTTTGAGCACATTAAGTGTTTTTATACATCCGATCCATTCTTTGGTCCTATTTTTGCGTCTTGTGTTGGAAATTCTAGGGCCATTGATTCTTTTTATGTTGTTGATGGATTTCTGTTTAAAGATGTTAAGTTGTGTGTGCCTGATTGTTCTATGCGAGAGTCGTTCATATTAGAGTCACATGCAGCGGGCCTCATGGGTCATTTTAGAGTCAACAAAACCTTGAGTCTTTTACATGAACACTTTTATTAGCCTCGTATGAAAAGAGATGTAGAAAAAGTCTGTGCTAGATGCATCATATGTAGGAAGGCCAAATCCACGTCTAGTCCGTCTGGCTTGTACATGCCTTTGTCGGAGCCATCTGCTCCTTGGTAGATATTTCCATGGACTTTATCTTGCGTTTGTCTAGGTCAAAATCTGGTAAAGACTCCGTGTTTGTGATTGTTGATTGTTTCTCAAAAATGTCTCATTTTATTGCATGCAAAAAGACTGATGATGCTATTAATATTGCTAATGTTTTCTTTCGTGAAGCAGTCCGATTGCATGGCCTCCCTAGAACCATTGTGTCTGATGGGACTCAAAATTTTGTTGGGGCATTTTTGGAGAGTGTTGTGGGGAAAGTTAGAGACTGAGCTCCTATTTTCGACTGCATGTCATCCTCAGATGGATGGTCAGACTGAGATAGTCAATAGGACACTCGGTATCTTACTTCGTGCATTGGTTAGGAATAATCTAAAGTCGTGGGAAGAGTTGCTTAGCTTTTGCTGAGTTTGCATATAATAGAGTTGTGCATTCTTCTACACACATGTCGCCTTTTGAGGTAGTGTATGGTTTTAATCCGTTGACTCCAACGGATCTTATTCCTTTGTCTATTGACCATCTCTCGAGTGTGCAAGGTGTTCATAGAGCTGAACAGGTACGAGAGATGCACGAGAAGGTGAAGATGAGGATCAAACTTCAAGGAATGCGTAATGCAGCTAAGGTGAACTCGCACCGCAAGCAAGTGTTGTTCAAACCCGATGACAAGGTTTGGGTTCATTTCAGCCCGGGACATTTTCCCAACTGGCAGAAGTCCAAGCTCATGTCTTGTGGAGATGGACTGTTCACTGTGGTCGCTCGAGTGAATGACAATGCTTACCCACTCAATTTTCCTGGTGAGTATAAATGTTCTCCTACATTTAATGGATTAGTTTTATATACTGAAAGACTTGTATTTGTATACTTTTATGATGATATGATGATATGAAATGAAAGTTATTGTAGTCACTGTTTGCATTTAGATTATGTTCTATAATTGTTTTATGCAATGTTCGATATACTTACATTGTAGATGATATGGTGTGGGGAGTCACACGGTAAGATCATATCATTAGAACCTTGTAATGTATTAAAGAGCTCACGGCTTAGATGGTCCTGAACACACCATCGGTATGCCGTAGAATAATCTGATAAGTTAGTTTATCTTAACTAATTGATTATTCTAGTACACTCGTTAGTTTATTGAGGAGGATCATGATAGGATACTATTCTCTGTCTCTGACCAAGTTACTGAGAGAATAAGGATCCACAGAGTTCAGGTTCTAAACTCATGTGATATTGGCAAGCATATGTGTGCGTTGTTTATTACTTTGACTTATCAATGGGTGAGATCTTTTCGTAGATCAAATTCGATATCTTGGGTAATAACAATATATACATGATGTCTCGAGCAGTATGCATGAGCACCGTGTCCTGGTGAGCCAGGTTGATGATATTCTCTTGAGAAAGCACAAGTTCATGTTGAAACCCTGCAGGTGGAATTTATTCCGTACATGAATAAATCTTGTGTGGTACTACTCAAGGTTTTAGATGTTAATTAATTATAGCGGTCAGAAGCTGACATAATTAATTAATGAACATTATATCTTAAACACGGGAAATGACTGGACTAAAGGAGAAAGCATATTCATAAATATGTATTAAATTGGTAGGTCAGTTTCGCTTCTTTAGTGGAATAAAAGTAAAACTTAATTTATTTAATTATATCCTAAGTTTATTGGATATTGGAAATTAAATAAATTAGTGGGCTAATTTAATATTCTTCTAGATTCCTGTTGTAGCCCAATTGACTGAAAGTGGACTGGATATAGAACTTGAGATAGAGGCCCAGCCCAATAGGGCTGGAACATGAAATTTCGCCCCTCCCTATATATAAGGGGAGGGGGGCATGAATGTTTGAGGATAATAATCATAAGAAATCAGCCCCTCTTTGTCTCTCAAAGTTATCCACAGATTTCACGACTCTATCTAGTAGATTTCAGCCCACTCTGAATCTAGATACAATCCGGGAAAACAACATAAGATCTTGGAGTAGAATTTGTGGTGGTCGATTTTTTAAGCATAGGTGGCGTCATTCCTGTATTCATTCAACATCAAGATTAGACCTTTAATCTTGTCCGCAGACCGTCTATCGATTTGTAAGTAGATTCGTTTCTATGTCTTCCGCTTTATTAGATTCGAATCTTCTTTCAATGGTTTTTGATTAGACTGTGATAAACATGCATGTTACATAAAATTATGATTTGCATGAACACGGATTAATGAACAACCAAATGATCCTACGGTGGTTTAATTTAAAAAAACACCAACAACTGGTATCAGAGCGGGTTTTGGCACTGTTGTAAAATTAATTCATGCATGAATTCAAACCACATGTATAAATTTTTTGATAAATTTATGTTCTTTAAATTTTCAGATTTATTGTTCATGTGTTTCGATTTTATGGTATTCAAAACTTGGAATAATTTTTGATGTATAATTCGAAAATTATAGTTTTGAATAGGCTTGAATTTTCGGCCACTATGAAATAGGATTTGGAATGATATTTGATGATCTTCAAGTTTCCAGATTTTATGTCATATGTGGATCAAAAATTTGAGGATCAAATTTTCGAATTTGATGTTGTAAAATTCCCTAATTTTTTGTCTAAATTTTCGGTCATTATAATTAAAATTTGGATGATGTTTTGATCAAGATCAAATTTTTAAATTTAATTTGAATATGGTTCGGAATTTTGGTGTGATTAGAATAGGATCTGGTGATTTTTGATGTATATCAAAAATTACAAAATTCTAATCAAGATAGGTTTGAAATTAGAATTTTAAATTTGGTAATTTTAGAAGTGGATCAAAATTTTCAGATTTTAATTCTTGTAATTTTCGGAACCTATAGCTATATTATTTGGAATTGTTTTTTTGATTAATGTCAAAATTTCCAAATGTGAAATATAGTGGTAATTTTCGAATTTGTTAAATTAATTTGGAGAAGATTTTAATGAAAATTAAAATTCCAGATTTATTTAATGATGTTTTCGAAAATTTTGCATATTGGATTTAGATTTGATGTTATTTGATGTATATCTTATTTTACCTAATTTTAATCTAGATAGATTGGAAAATAGAATTTTAAATTTTGAAGAATTTGAAGCGGATCAAATTTCCAAATTTATTAGTTGGATATTTTTGAAAATCTATGTAATTAAAATTGGATAAGGTGATTTTGGATATATACAAATACTTATCAAAATCCAATTGTGATAAGAATTTAATTTTGGATAGGTTTTGGAAGATTTTGGATTGGAATCAAATCTTCAAACCTTATCCTTAAAGATTTAGATTCTTATGGATAACTGACTCCTCCATCTGGAGCGGTTAAATTCGAATAGTGTTCTTAGTGCATAGATAATGGTGTGCACACTTAGATGTAATTTATTGATAAACGTCCACACAATCGTGGCTTATCAGTTAGACGATTACATGACCGTGTTTATTATCCGGCTATTAATTTGCTTGTTGTAAGGAAACTCAACTTGAGGCAAATTAAAGGTTTAACCTATTTAAAAATGGATTTTATAAACGTCCACACTATCGTGGCTTATAAAAGACATTTTTAAAGTGTCGGTGGAAAAGTATATAATTTTTATGAGGCTTTCGATTATATACTATTTATCCTAAACATGTTTTGTGACTGTACTTCATATTTTAATTTCAATTATTTCATATCATCTATGACACTCTACAATCTGTCCTCAATCCTCAAAGAAAATAAACTTGTCGGTGAAAACTATAATGACTGGCTTCGTAACCTTAACTTAGTTCTTGTTTCTGAGGGACACAAGTTTGTACTTGAAGAGGTTTGTCCTCAGAAGCCAGATGAGGGTTCTGACGAAGCCCAAAAGGTTACATATGATAAGTGGGTTAGATCTAATGAGATATCGCGCTGTTACATCTTGGCATCTATGTCAAGTGTGTTGCAACATCAGCACGAGCCTATGAAAACCGCTTATGATATCATGTACAACCTTAGGCAGCTATTCGGTCATCAGAACCGCTCGGCACGTCATTTGGCCATGAAGAAGCTAATGGATGCGAGAATGTCTGACTCCACACCTGTTAGGGATCACGTTCTCATGATGATGGGGTATTTATCTGAGATCGAGACCTTAGGTGGAGAGCTAGATGGCGATTCTCAAATCGATATTGTTCTTCATAGCTTGTCCTCGAAGTTTGAGCAGTTCAGGCTGAATTTTAACATGTTTAAAAGGGATGTCAGCCTGACTGAACTACTCATATATCTTCAGGCAGCTGAATTGCTCTAAAAGAGCGATCCTCAGGCCCACATAGCTGAAAAGGGCGCGTCTTCTTCTGGTGTAAAAAGGAAGAAGAGAAGCGCACCTAAGAAGGCTGCAGATGAGGCGCCTAAGGCGAAGAAGCCAAAGGCAAAGATTCCTCCCGAGGAGTTCAAGTTGAAGTCTAAGTGCTTCAAGTGCGGCCAACCAGGACACTGGAAGGCAGCGTGTCCTAACAAGAAGAAGAAGAGAGGTACATCTCACACTCTGGTTGTGGAAACATGTTTAGCAACTTGTTCTACCCAGTCATGGGTGGTAGATACTGGAGCTATTGATCATGTTTGCATGTCTTTACAGGGGTTCCTGGTAAAAAGACAACTGAGTGAGGACGAGATCACTGTCTACATGGGCAATGTTATGACTGTTGCGGCTGTTACAGTGGGAGACGTTGTTTTACCTTTCTGTAGTGATAGAACTTTGGTTTTGAAAGATTGTCTTTATATGTCTGGTTTTAGGCAAAACTTGATTTCAGTTTCTAAATTGATTATGGATGGATGTTCTGTTATTTTGATAACAAAGTAGTTATCTTTAGTGGTAAACATTTTATCTATTCTGGCACATTGGATGGACAATTATACTTTCTTAAACCAATTGAAAACACTACGCAAAGACAACTGTTGAATACATCGATCATAAACCCTAACAAGAGAAAAGAACCTTCGGAATTGAATCAAACCTATCTTTGGCATCTAAGGCTAGATCATATTAACCTTGAGAGGATACAAAGGCTTATAAACGATGGACCATTATCTTCTTTGGTACTAGAATCGTTTCCTTTGTGTGAATCCTGTTTGGAAGGTAAAATGACCAAGCGTCCTTTCCAGTCAAAAGGAAATATATCCAAAGGGCTATTAGATTTGATTCACTCTGACCTGTGCGGCCCTATATCAGTTCAAGCTCGAGGAGGGTTCGAGTATTTCATCACTCTCATTGATGATTACTCTAGATACGGTTATATCTACCTGTTACGTCGCAAGTCTGAATGCTTTGAGAAATTCAAAGAGTTTAAGACGGAAGCGGAGAAACGAACAGGCAGAAGTATCAAGTCACTATGTTTTGATTGTGGTGGCGAGTACCTCTCAAGCGAATTTAGGGATTATATAGCTGAGAATGGGATTACATCCCAGTTGACTGCGCTTGGAACGCCACAGCAGAATGGCATGGCGGAAAGAAGGAATCGAACACTTTTAGAGATGGTTAGATCGATGATGAGTTATTCTGAGTTACCCATTTCGTTCTGGGGATATGCATTGGAAACGGCAGCCTATATTCTTAACTTGGTTCCATCAAAATCAGTTCCTGCTACACCCACAGAACTATGGACTGGATGAATGCCCAGTTTGAACCATATTCGGATTTAGGGTAGCCCAACACACGTGTTGGACAAGGAAGCTGATAAGTTGTCGCCCCGTACTGATGTAACATTGTTCATTGGAAATCTGAGAGGAACAAAAGAAGATTTATTTTATAGTCCTAAGGATCAGAAGATCATTGTTAGCACCAATGCTCGATTCTTAGAGGAAGACTATGTCATAAACTACAAACCAAGGAGTCACATTATCCTTGAAGAGTTAAGGGGAAGATCGAATCCTACACCAGTTGTACAAGAAGAGGAACCACCAAACACTGCACAACGTGTCACAGAAGTACAGGAATTGCCTCGTCACAGTGGGAGGGTTGTACGCCAACCTGTAGATTCATTGGTCTGGGAGAGGCTTCAGATTTCCCAGAAGGTCTCAATGAATTGGAAAAATGCAATGGAGTATGAGATTGGATCTATGGATCGCAATCAAGTCTGGGAAAACATTCACATGAAGCAACCAGAGGGATTTATTGCTAAGGGCCAAGAGCAGTTGGTATGTAAGCTTAAGAGATCCATTTATGGACTTAAGCAAGCATCGAGATCCTGGAACATCCGATTTGACGAGGTTATCTAGTCATATGGATTTGTGCAAAGTCCGGATGAGAGTTGTTTGTACAAGAAATGTGATGGAAATGTGATGGATTTGATGACATCTTGCTTATTGGAAACAATAAGAAGGCGTTGTCGAACATTAGGGTGTGGCTGTCTAAGCAGTTCGATATGAAGGATCTGGGTGAAGCCGGACATGTCCTTGGCATCAAGATCATTCGAGATCACCAGAAAAGGCGTTGTCGAACATTAGGGTTTGGCATGCAAGATTCCAAGAAAGGTTTTATACCTTACAGGCATGGAATTCATCTATCAAAGGAAATGTGTCCCCAAACACAGTCTGAGATAGAGGAAATAAAGAAAATACCATATGCTTCGGCTGTAGGATGTTTGATGTATACTATGCTATGCACTAGGCCTGATATATGCTATGCCATTGGCATGGTAAGAAGATATCAGTCTAACCCTGGACAAGGTCACTGGACTGTGGTAAAAAATAATCTCAAGTACCTTAAACGGACTCGAGATTATATGTTGGTTTTCCGCTCTGATAGTCTAGTACCTTTGGGTTACACGGACTCAGATTTACAATCCGACAAAGATCAGAGTAAGTCTACCTCAGGCTATGTGTTTACATTAGGAAGTAGAGCCATCCTAGTGGGCTTAGGCGTGGTTTCTGATTTGCCTAAGACTATCACAATATACTGTGATAATTCTGCTGCAGTGGCAAATTCGAAGGAACCTAGAGCCCACAAGGCAAGTAAACATATAGAGAGAAAGTACCATCTTATACGAGAAATCATTAAGAGAGGAGACGTGGCGGTGGTCAAGATTGCATCGGAGGACAACCTGGTTGATCCATTCACGAAGAGCCTACCAGCTAAGACCTTTGATGGTCACGTGGAGAAAATGGGAGTGAGATGCAGACCTGGTGCCGCAGTTTGAATTGATAGTTTAGATTGGAGAGTTTTCCAGTTAGTTATTATGCTTGAAAGACATGCTTCAAGTATAAGTGGGAGATTGTTAGTTTTGTATACTGAAAGACTTGTCTTTGTATACTTTTCTGATGATATGATGATATGAAATGAAAGTTATTGCAGTCACTGTTTGCATTTAGATTATGTTCTATAATTGTTTTATGCAATGTTCCATATACTTACATTGTAGATGATATGGTGTGGGAAGTCACACGGTAAGATCATATCATTAGAACCTTGTAATGTATTAAAGAGCGCACGGCTTAGATGGTCCTGAACACACCATCGGTATACCATAGAATAATCTGATAAGTTAGTTTATCTTGACTAACTGATTATTCTAGTACACTCGTTAGTGTATTGAGGAGGATCATGATAGGATACTATTCTCTGTCTCTTACCCAGTTACTGAGAGAATAAGGATCCACAGAGTTCGGGTTCTGAACTCATGTGATATTGGCGAACATATGTGTGTGTTGTTTATTACTTTGACATATCAATGGGTGAGATCTTTTCGTAGATCAAATTCGATATCTTGGGTAATAACAATGTATACATAATGTCTCGAGTAGTATGTATGAGCACCGTGTCCTGGTGCACCGGTTGATGATGTTTTCTTGAGGAAGCACACGTTCATGTTGAAACCCTGCAGATGGAATTTATTCCGTACATGAATAAATCTTGTGTGGTACTACGCAAGGTTTTAGATGTTAATTAATTATAGCTGTCAGAAGCTGACATAAATAATTAATGATCATTATATCTTAAACACGGGGAATGGCTGGACTAAAGGAGAAAGCATATTTGTAAATATGTATTAAATTGGTAGGTCAGTTTTGCTTGTTTAGTGGAATAAAAGTATAACTTAATTTATTTAATTATATCCTAAGTTTATTGGATATTGGATATTAAATAAATTAGTGGGCCAATTTAATTTTCTTCTAGATCCCTGTTGTAGCCCAATTGACTGAAAGTAGACTGGATATAGAACTTGAGATAGAGGCCCAGCCCAATAGGGCTGGAACATGAAATTTCGCCCCTCCCTATATATAAGGGGAGAGGGGCATGAAATTTTGAGGATAATAATCATATGAAATCAGCCCCTCTTTGTCTCACAAAGTTATCCACAGATTTCACAACTCTATCTAGTAGATTTCAGCCCACTCTGAATCTAGATACAGTCCGGGAAAACAACAGAAGATCTTGGAGTAGAATTTTTGGTGGTCGATTTTTTGAGCATAGGTGGCATCATTCCTGTATTCATTTAACATCAAGATTAGACCTTTAATCTTGTCCACAGACCGTCCATCGATTTGTAAGTAGATTCATTTCTATGTCTTCCGCTTTATTAGATTCGAATCTACTTTTCATGCTTTTTGATTAGACTATGATAAACATGCATGTTACATAAAATTATGATTTGCATGAACACATATTAATGAACAACCAAATGATCCTGCGGTGGTTTAATTCAAAAAAACCCCAACATAATGTTTCTGACCTATCTTCTTTTCCTGTAGATGACTTCGACGAGGAGGACGCGAATTCGAGGTCGAATTCTTTTAAGGAAGGGGGAAATGATGAGTCCGGTAGTAGCACAATCGATTTAAATCTGGAGTTGCAGTTGCAAGGTCCAGTGACGAGACTTAGAGCTAAGAAACTACAGGGATACTTCCAGTGCTACGTACAAAAGATGTTGAAGGATGAAAGGGCCGAGTCCGGGAAGCACAATCTGGTGAACATGAAAACGATTGAAGACTTGGAGAGCTACGGATGTGAGCCACAACACGAGCCAGGACGCAAGCTATCAGTCGCACCTCCAAGCGCAGGCTACAGCGCGAGATGAGGAGCAATTGGACCGTTCTTGCCTGCGATCCATCTGGCTTTAGCGCGAGCGCGAGTTACAACACAGCTACTAGTGCGAGTCACCCGATCATACCGTGACCTGTTTTCCTTTGAGCCGAGCGCAATCTACAGGGTGACTTGGAGCGCGAGTGACACCGTGTCGCACCGCCCTGATGCGCGTTCCGGACTGACATTTTTCCATGTTATATTTCCTAGTTTGTATTGGATTCTAAGTTTGGACTTGTTATTTTTCCCCTAAAAAAAATAAGGATCAACACTTTATTATTAGACAGACTTGAATGAATGAAAAATAGCGATACGCTTCTTCTCTCATCTCACAAACACAAAAAGGGTTCTTCGGTAGAGTTTGTAGATTTGCCATTGCAAGCTTGAAATCAAACGATTTGTTCGTGCATCCAGTAGTGTACGGGTTAATCGAGCCATGAGGATTTGCTCTATATTCGCGTTCCGGGTTCAAGTAGATTGGGGGTTCATCTCGGATAATTCCTCTTTATCTTTTCCAATTCGTTCGTCAATTCCACCATCACCTTTCTCCCATTCGATTGCCGTATCATCAACACCATTAATTCCATCTTCCATCCTCACCCACCTTTAATTTCATATATTTAGAATTCTAGGGTTCCATTGATAATTTGGGTTTTTTTTTGCAAGTTAATTTATTTCTTTTTTTTTCGTTGATCAATTCCATCTTCCATCCTCACCCACCTTTTTTTTTGCAAGTTAATTTAATTTTTTGATAATTTGGATTGAATCATTCACATAAGTTGGTGTAGTTCGATTCGTATTTATTTAGCTTCCACATATTTTCTGGTTACATCACCGTGCAAGGCTTCTGCCACCAAGTACTTGTTTCAAGTGTGTTCGATTCTCGAGTATTTCAAGCCCTCATGTTTTCTAAAGGTTCTAAAGTTGTTGTATCTATATTTGAGTCCTAGTTAAGGGTGGATAAGCTAGATATTGTTTAATTTCTTGATTAGATATTATAATCTTTGAAAGAAGCCGCTAAGTCGATGATTCGACTTTTGTAGGAGGTAGTGAGCCCCGTGAAAATTTGGATAAGGATCATTAGCTCATTGCTTCATCTTATGTCCAGTAGTCGAGGTGAGTAATATTCATCTAAACTTTGAGCTAATAAGCTTTAGAAGCATGTTAGGGCAAATGAGATATCCAATAAAATATTTTTGCTCTGCCTGATTGATCTCTGTACAAAGGAATGAAGGAAAGAAAGTTCATATATGTTAAGTGAGCTCTCAAGCATGTTTAGATATGCTAGAAATGATTAATTATTATTTATGCTAGCATGAGATAATTAGAATTTCTTTAATTGCAATTTATGTTTATGCACGTTCATTTCTTTATATTTGAATGTTGATAATTTGCTAAGGCTTGTTTAGTTAAGGATTGTTTTCTAGGGTAGTGATAAATCCCTTATAGGCCGAGATCATGCTAAAGTTCATCGGTATTTTATTTCACCTAAAATACTACTCGCAAGTGTACAAGGTAATTTATAGCAAAATAAGGTGAGCAAGGTTGTATCCACAGAGACTGGCAATGCCAAGCAGCTAAATACCCAACTTTGGTATTTTATTTTATCTAGAAAACTAAATTAAGAGTTTGATTTTAATAAACAAAAATGCTGAAAATAAAATAAATAAGCCAACAGAGGTAACTGGATAAGCAGATGAAAAGACAGATCCTAGGGTGTTTAAGCTAAATGAATTTACCGAATTTCAGATAATTTTTCACGGTGTCTCTGCTCTCTCTATAGGGTAAAACTTGTGTAATTTTCATACAAAGCAGAGCCATATATAGTTGAGGAAATACAGAGTCTAAACAACGAAAGACTCTAAAATTGCGGAAACAGACGGCACGGGCCGTGCCAGGTGCAGCACGGGCCGTGCCGGATGACAAAACACGCCCGTTGGTGGCTTGGCAGGTGGCACGGGCCATTCCACAGGCCGCACCGGTCGTGCTACTCATCCAGTGGGTTATTTCTTTCGGAATCACTTGGCACGGCTCGTGCCACATGCAGCACGGGCCGTACCGTTTGCTCCGTTCTCGCTCGTTTCTCATCCGATTGACCCAATTCAAGTTGCAGCATGCTCATCACTCCATCCTCTATCTTGTTATGTACTTTTCAGGCTCAATTGAGTCTCATAAAATAAATGTCATCTAATTTATTAAAAATGAGAAAATACGTGACACTGCACAAAATATGGAAAATTATGCGCAACTTGTTAATAAACGCATGCAATGCACATGAACTCCCATCAAAATAGACCTCAAACTAGCATGAATTATATAAAAAACAAGAGTTTATCAACTCCCCCAAACTTAGAGACATGTTCATCCTCGAACATCCGAGAAATATGAAAGAACTGAAGTGTGGATCGTTAAACGTGCAATGCTTTGAGAATAAAATAAATTTTTGCCCAATCAAGTATATAAATCAAAACAACAATGCACAAAGATAAACTCAAAGAAATCATGCCTTCAAAAAAAATGAACCTCTTAGGGTGTGTATTTTCTCTCAACACTCAAGTATTGAAAAGGACATGTTTACACTCGAAATCAATTCAATGCATATAATCCACCTAAGGCTTGCAACCGATCTCATCTCTCTACTACAAAAATGTGTGCTTCAAAGTAAGAATCAAAAAGGACTTTTTCATTGGCTGTAATGTAGGTGTCGGCTAAGGTGGGAAAATTTTGGCTAGGTGACTAAGTTAAATGAACTCCGGCACCCTGCAACAAACAACATTCCGCAGTAGGATCCTTTTGAATCCTCTTCCAACCTTTTCACTCAATTTCCAGCCCCATTAGACTCTTCGAGTCCCATTTAATCCCCTTGGCATGATTTTTTTTCCACACTCACTTCTTTATTTTTTTATTTTTTCCATATTTTTTTTACTTCTTTGAAGTGATCAATGTGAGCATCTGAATCCATAAATTCATACCAATGTTTTGGGCAATACAACATCTACATCAAACCCAACTACCCATCATTCCAAAATTTTGCAACTATCATTTCTCCACAAATTTTCAAAGAACAGGTAACTTCAAGAAAATAGGCTTTAAGGCTCAACGTGGCTGACTAAGGATAATGATTTTATTAGGACAAGTGTAAGGGTAAAATTGGCTAACAATGATGGCCTTAAATCACTTTCAAACTATCAGCACATAACACGTAGTCTCGAGAGAGATATGAAGGCAAGTTCTAGAGATTACACACAAGATTAATAATCACACTAGAAATAAACAAGACTACAAGTCTTGGGCTCAAAATCTCTCATGCTCAATCATTTTTCAAAGGCATAAATTCTAGAAATCTATCAAAGCACAAAGTAATTCATCATGACATACTCAATTAGCAACTTTTTAAATAAACGCAATCTCATCATTAGCTAGTCAAGTTTCCACAACTTCATAGTTTCACATCCACAAATATTCTCCGATATCTCAATACAAACCATTTTCAAATAGACAGATAGATCCAGAGAAAATCAAATGCAACATCAAACTACTCCTAAGAACAAAAACAACAAAAACAAAAAATAACAACCTAAATAAAATAAATAAGCAGATAAATTCAGGATACTACCACACCAGCCCCCCCAAACTTATTCACAGGCCAGGAGAATTAGTTTGGAGGGAATTGAAGTGAAGTATCCTGAAGAACAAACTCACCGAGGTGGAGGCTGAGTAACTGAAGGCCCTATATTTTTTTTTACCTGCACGAAAAAAATAGAAAAAAACAAAGTATAAAAAAAACAAAGCGAAAAAGTACCAAAATATTGGGTTGCCTCCAAATCAGCGCTTGATTTATTATCTTGAGCTCGACATCTTCTTGAAAATGGCTAAGGTGGATTTGGTGAAGCATGACGCCACACTATTCCTCATCTCATCATCTCCTTTAGGGATATCGAAACAGCTCGTCCCTAATGCTCTCCAGTCTTTCTCTTAGCTTTTGTCTTCTTTTCTTCTTGAACTTAGAGCGGCCTCTTCGGTTTAATAGACACAGGAGGTCTATCTAATTCTTTAGAAGAGTTCACCACTTTCAACATCTTTACCTCCGCAAGAGCCGAGCTTTCGAGTGGTCGATAAACAGTGAAAATTTCACTTTCATCTTCCACTTGCAACAGTAGAGTCCATTTCTTCATATCAACAATCGCTCTGTCGTGGCAAGGAACAGTCTCCTAAAAATTAGAGAACCTCAGTGTTCTACCTCCATATCTAGCACAATAAAATCGGCTGGAAAAATAAATTTTCCAACCTTCACCAGCACATCTTCAACAATTCCCCTTGGGGATCTCAGAGACCGGTCAGCTAGCTGCAGAGTTACAGTTGTTGGCTTCAACAGGCCCAGTCCTAGCTGCTGATGTACAAGCAGAGGCATTAGATTAATCTAGCTCCCATATCACAAAGCACCTTACTAAAGTGAGAGCTTCCAATGGTGCACGGGATAGAAAAGCTTCCCGGATCCTTCAACTTCGTCGGTACTAATTTTTGTATCACTGCACTGCACTTTTCTATCAAATGCACCCGATCTTCTTAGCCAAAAATCCTCTGCATTAATTGAGCATACTTAGGTATCTTTTCAAGAGCTTCCACAAATGGGATATTAATCGACAACTTCTTGAAGATCTCGAGAAATTAAGCAAATTGAGTCTCCTTCTCTTGCTTCTTTAGTCATTGGAGAAACGGCAATGGAGAAACATATGGGGGCGGGGACACATATTTGGGCTCAGATGCCTCGTCAACAACCACTATAAACTTTTTCTCACCTGCTTCATCTATGTCACTATACATATGAATTGTGTTGTACAGCTCCTTCGGGTTGACCTCTGTATTACTCGGATATTGGCCTTTTTGTTGCTGGCTTACAACAATCTTAGCCAACTGACCAATCTGAGTTTCCATAGACTTTAGCTACGCCCCTGTGTTGACAGAGAACTTGTTGAATGTGATTGTCAGATTGTCCACCTTCGCAGCTTCGACATCCATCCTCTGTTTGATAGCAATTGTAAATGAACCCAGAATTTCTTCCAAATCCAGAAACTTTCCTCACTAATCACCCCATTTGTGGTGGAGAATCCAGGCGATGGCTGTTGAAAGTTATTGAGGTTGCCATAACTCAACTTGTCATTGTTTCGCTGCCCACACTGATTGTAGGGGTTCTTTCCTTGATTTGGTCTGTAATTATTGTTGTACCCTCGACCTTGCATGTAGTTCACACCGGCTATATCATCATGAACTGCCACTACTTGCTCCGGTGCATTCTCCACTGGGGCTAAATTATTCGTTGTCAGCAAAGTAATGGCCTTGGCCATAGTAGACATTTGAGCTGTCAACTCTTTCAGATCATTAGAAGTTGAAATCTCAGCCAACTGCGTCACTGAGTTCCTCTGAGATGGCCACTGAGCACTGTTTATAGCCATTCTCTCCAACAACTCCATAGCCTCATCTGCAGACAACTCCAACAGAGCTCCTTCTGTGGCTGCATCAATCCAGTCTCTAGTGTGTTCCATCAGACCATTGTAGAAATAACAAACTTGCTGATTTTGCTCCAAATTCGTGAGATCTTGGAACCTTTCCCAAGCTTTATACAAAGCTTCTTGGTGGAACTGACGAAACTGCGTGATCTCATTCTTCATCCTAAGAGTCTTGCATGGAGGACAGTACTTGGCTAAGTTCCTCCCACGTCTTAACTGAATCAACATCCAAAGAATGGTACCATAATTTTGTTGGGATTTTTTCGAATTAAACCACCGCAGGATCATTTGGTTGTTCATTAATCCGTGTTCATGCAAATCATAATTTTATGTAACATGCATGTTTATCACAGTCTAATCAAAAGGCATGCAAAGCAGATTCGAATCTAATAAAGTGGAAGACATAGAAACGAATCTACTTACAAATCGATAGACGGTCTGTGGACACGATTAAAGATCTAATCTCGCTGTTGAATGAAAACAATAATGGCGCCACCTATGTCACACACGGCCACTGCATAATTCCACTCCAAGATCTTCTGTTGTATTTCCGGACTATATCTAGATTCAGAGTAGGCTGAAATTTACTAGATAGGCTTGTGAAATCTGGGGATAACTTTGAGAGACAAAGAGGGGTTGAATTATTATCATCCAATTTCGTGCCCCCCTCCCCTTATATATAGGGAGGGACGAAAATTTCATGCTCTAGCCCTATTGGGCTGGGCCTCTATCTCAAGTTCTATATCTAGTCCACTTTCCGTTATATTGGGCTACAACAGGGATCTAGAAGAATATTAAATTGGCGCACTAATTTATTTAATATCCAATATCCAATAAACATAGGATATAATTAACTAAATTTAGTTTTACTTTTATTCCACTAAAGAAGTAAAACTGACCTACCAATTTAATACATATTTACGAATATGCTTTCTCCTTTAGTCCAGCCATTCCCCGTGTTTAAGATATAATGTTCATTAATTAATTATGTTAGCCTCTGACAGGTATAATTAATTAACATCTAAAACCTTGAGTAGTACCACACAAGCTTTATTCATGTACGGAATAAATTCTACCTGTAAGGTTTCAACATGAACTTGTGCTTCCTCAAGAGAACATCCTCAACCTGGCACACCAGGACACGGTGTTCATGCATACTGCTCGAGACATCATGTATACATTGTTATTACCCAAGATATCGAATTCGATCTATGAAAAGATCTCACCCATTGATAAATCAAAGTAATAAACAACGCACAGATATGCTTGTCAATATCACATGAGTTCAGAACCCAAACTTTGTGGATCTTTATTCTCTCAGTAACTGGGTCATAGACAGAGAATAGTATCCTATCGTGATCCTCCTAAATACACTAACGAGTGTACTAGAATAATCAGTTAGTCAAGATAAACTAACTTATCAGATTATTCTACAGTATACTGTTGGTGTGTTCAGGACAATCTAAACCGTGAGCTCTTTAATACATTACAAGGTTCCAATGATATGATCTTACCGTGTGACTCTCCACACCATATCATCTACAATGTAAGTATATGGAACATTGTATAAAACAATTATAGAACATAATCTAAATGCAAATAGTGAGTGCAATAACTTTCATTTCATATCATCATATCATCAGAAAAATATACAAAGACGAGTCTTCCAGTATACAAAACCAACAATCTCCCACTTATACTTGAAGCATGTCTTTCAAGCATAATAACTAACTAACTAACCCTCCAATTTAAAACTATCAACTCAAACTGCGCTACCAGTCTACATTTCACTTCCATTTTCTCCACGTGACCATCAAAGGTCTTAGCCGCTAAGCTCTTTGTGAATGGATCAGCCAGATTGTCCTCCGATGCAATCTTGACCACCACCACGTATCCTCTCTTAACAATTTCTCGTATAAGATGGTAGTTTTTCTCTATGTGTTTACTTGCCTTGTGGGCTCTGGGTTCCTTCGAATTTGCCACTGCACCAGAGTTATCACAGCATATCGTGATAGTCTTAGGCAAATCAGAAACCATGCCCAAGTCCACTAGGAACCCGCGGAGCCAGACAACCTCTTTTGCAGCCTCAGAAGCAGCTACAAACTCGGCTTCTATGTGGGAATCCGCAATCCATTTCTGCTTAATGCTCCTCCATGCGATGGCTCCACCTGCTAGTGTAAACATATAGCCCGAGGTAGACTTACTCTGATCTTTGTCAGATTGAAAATCTGAGTCCGTGTAACCCAAAGGTATTAGACTATCAGATCGGAAAACCAACATGTAATCTCGAGTCCGTTTAAGGTACTTGAGAATGTTTTTGACCGCAGTCCAGTGACCTTCTCCAGGGTTAGACTGATATCTACTTACCATGCCAACGGTATAGCATATATTAGGCCTAGTGCATAGCATTGCATACATAACACTTCCCACAGCCAAAGCATATGGTACTTTCTTCATTTTCTCTATCTCAGACTGTGTTTGGGGACACATTTCCTTGGATAGATGAATTCCATGCCTGTAAGGTATAAAACCTTTCTTGGAATCTTGCATACCAAATCTAGCTAGCACTGTATCGATATAAGTCACCTGGGACAGACATAACATACTTTTCTGATGATCACGAATAATCTTGATGCCAAGGACATGTCCGGCTTCACCCAGATCCTTCATATTGAACTGCTCGGACAGCCACACTCTAATGTTCGACAACGCCTTCTTACTGTTTCCAATAAGCAAGATGTCATCAACATAAAGTACAAGGAATGCCACCACGTTTTCATCACATTTCTTGTACACACAGCTCTCATCCGTACTTTGCACGAATCTATATGACTGGATAACCTCATCAAATCGGATGTTCCAAGACCTCGATGCCTGATTAAGTCCGTAAATGGGTCTCTTAAGCTTACACACCAAGTGCTCTTTGCCCTTAGCAATGAATCCCTCTAGTTACTTCATGTGAATGTTTCCTCAAGACTTCCGTTTAGGAAAGCTGTCTTGACATCCATCTGTCAGATCTGATAATCTAAATGAGCGGCAATAGACAAGAGAATCCGGATTGACTTAAGCATGGCTACCGCCAAAATGGTTTCCTCATAATTGATCCCTTCTTTCTGAGTATACCCTTTTGCCACCAATCTTGCCTTGAAGGTTTTAACCTTCCCGTCAGATCCTCTCTTGCATTTGTAGACCCACTTACAGCCAATGGGTTTTACCCCATCTTGTGGTTCTACAAGTTCCCAGACTTGATTGCGATCCATAGATCCAATCTCAGACTCCATTGCAGTTTTCCAAGAATCCGCATCTTTATCTCGAATTGCCTCGTCATAGGTCCTTGGATCCAATTCATTGAGACCCTCTGGGAAATCTGAAGCCTCTCCCAGACCAATGAATCTATCAGGTTGGCATACAACCCTCCCACTACGATGAGGCAGTTCCTGTACTTCTGTGACCCGTTGTGCAGTGTTTGGTAGTTCCTCTTCTTGTACAACCGGTGTAGGATTCGATCCTCTGCTTAACTCCTCAAGGATAATGTGACTCCTTAGTTTGTGGATTATGACATAGTCTTCCTCTAAGAATCGAGCATTGGTGCTAACAATGATCTTCTGATCCTTAGGACTATAAAATAAACCACCTTTCGTTCCTCTAGGATATCCAACTAACAACCTTACATCAGTACGAGGAGCCAGGTCATCAGCTTTCTTGTCCAACACGGGTGCTGGGCTACTCTAAATCCGAATATGGTTCAAACTGGGCTTTTGTCTAGTCCATAGTTCTGTGGGTGTAGCAAGAACTGATTTCGATGGAACCAAGTTAAGAATATAGGGTGCCGTTTCCAGGACATATCCCCAGAATGAAATGGGCAACTCAGAATAACTCATCATCGATCTAACCATCTCTAACAGTGTACGATTCCTTCTTTCCGCCACGCCATTCTGCTGTGGCGTTCCAAGCACAGTCAACTGGGATGTAATCCCACTCTCTGCCATGTAATCCATAAATTTGCTTGAGCGGTACTCGCCACCACGATCAGCCTTGATACTTCTGCCTGTTTGTTTCTCCGCTTCTGCCTTAAACTCTTTAAATTTGTCAAAGCATTCAGACTTGCGATGAAACAGGTAGATATAACCGTATCTAGAGTAATCATCAATGAGAGTGATGAAATACTCGAACCCTCCTCGAGCTTGAACTGACATAGGACCACATAGGTCAGAGTGAATCAAATTTAATAGCCCTTCGGATCTATTTCCTTTTGACTGGAAATGACGCTTGGTCATTTTACCTTTCAAACAGGATTCACACAAAGGAAATGATTCTAGTACCAAAGAAGACAATGGTCCATCATTTACAAGCCTTTGTATCCTCTTAAGGTTAATATGACCTAGCCTTAGATGCCAAAGATAGTTTGATTCAATTCCGAAAGTTCTTTTCTCTTGTTAAGGTTTATGATCGATGTATTCAACAATTGTCTTTGCGTAGTGTTTTCAATTGGTTTAAGAAAGTATAAGTATCCATCAAATGTGCCAGAACAGATAAAATGTTTACCACTAAAGATAACTACTTTGTTATCAAAAGAAATAGAATATCCATCCATAATAAATTTCGAAACTGAAATAAAGTTTCGCCTAAAATCAGGCACATAAAGATAATCTTTCAAAACCAAAGTTCTATCACTACTGAAAGGTAAAACAACGTCTCCCACTACAACAGCCGCCACTCTCATAGCATTGCCCATGTAGACGGTGATCTTGTCCTCACTCAACTGTCTTTTTACCAAGAACCCCTATAAAAACATGCAAACATGATCAGTAGCTCCAGTATCTACTACCCATGACTGGGTAGAACAAGTTGCTAAACCTGTTTCCATAACCAAAGTGTGAGATATACCTCTCTTCTTCTTCTTGTTAGGACACGCCGCCTTATAGTGACCTGGTTGGCATGATCAGTAGCTCCAGTATCTACTACCCATGACTGGGTAGAACAAGTTGCTAAACCTGTTTCCATAACCAAAGTGTGAGATATACCTCTCTTCTTCTTCTTGTTAGGACACGCCGCCTTATAGTGACCTGGTTGGCCATACCTGAAGTACTTAGTCTTCGACTTGAACTCCTAGGGAGGAATCTTTGCCTTTGGCTTCTTCGCCTTAGGCGCCTCATCTGCAGCCTTCTTCGGTGCGTTTCTCTTCTTTCTTTTTCTACCAGAAGAAGACGCTCCTTTTTCAGCTATGTGGGCCTCAGGATTACTCTTTTGGAGCAATTCAGCTGCCTAAAGATCTATGAGTAGTTCAATCAGGCTGACATCTCTTTTAATCATGTTAAAATTTAGCCTGAACTACTCCAACTTCGAGGACAAGCTATGAAGAACAATGTCGATTTGAGAATCGCCATCTATCTCTCCACCCAAGGTCTCGATCACAGATAAATACACCATCATCATGAGAACGTGATCCCTAACAGGTGTGGAGTCATACATTCTCATATCCATTAGCTTCTTTATACCAAATGGCGTACCGAGCGGTTCTGATGACCGAATAGCTGCCTAAGGTTGTACATGATATCATAAGCGGTTTTCATAGGTTCGTGCTGATGTTGCAACACACTTCACATAGATGCCAAGATGTAACAGCGCGATATCTCACTAGATCTAACCCACTTATCATATGCAACCTTTTGGGCTTCGTCAGAACTCTCATCTGGCTTCTGAGGACAAACCTCTTTAAGTACAAACTCGTGTCCCTCAGCAACAAGAACTAAGTTAAGGTTACGAAGCCAGTCATTGTAGTTTTCACCGACAAGTTTGTTTTCTTTAAGGATTGAGGATAGATTGGAGAGTGCCATTGATGATATGAAATAACTGAAATTAAAACATGCAGTACAGTCACAAAACACGTTTAGGATAAACAGTATATAATTGTAAACCTCACAAAAATTATATACTTTGCCACCAACACTTTAAAAACGTCTTTTATAAGCCACGATAGTGTGGACGTATATAAAATTCATTTTTAAATAGGTTAAACCTTTAATTTGCCTTCAGTTGAAGTTTCCTTACAACAAACAAATTAATAGCCGGATAATAAACACGGTCATATAATCGTCTAACTGATAAGCCACGATTGTGTGGACATTTATCAATAAATTATATCTAAGTGTACACACCATTATCTTCGCACCAAGAACACTATTTGAATTTAACTGCTCTAGATGGAGGAGTCAGTTAGTTCTAATAGCGTTCTACTGCTATCCATTTTGGAGACCTAATTTCTAGAGAAATCTATGATATGACACATCCGATATGGAGGAAGACCGATGTCAACGCGCATGCCCATCACTTATTAATTAAATCAGATTTTAATGGAGACCGTATGAGATTTCTATATACTTTGATATGAATCTCTCCCACTTAGTTATTTATGTTTGAGGTTTCATTTTATCCCATTATCGAACATGCAAACATCACATAAAATGATAAACATCCATTGCATGCTTCAACATAATAAGCAACAGTAATATTCCAACTATCATGACTTATATCTCATGTTGATTGATGAGATAAAACTGGAAAGTCAGCTTCGGAACAGGCTAGGAATTTCCGCCTTCTTCACCTCGCCTCGCCGAAAATCCTAGCTCCATTTAGGGTTTTCAGGACGTGAACCGGTGAATCTTCCTTTTTGGTGCTGAGCCACTTTCCTTCTTTTGAGTTGATCTTCGATCTTTATTCAATACAGACTATCTATTCCAAAAGGAAAAATCTAATATTGCTAGAATAAAAATTACAACTCAAAAACTCGGTCTAACAACTTTATATCTATTACATTAAAACAACATAAAATAAAACCTAGACCTAATCCATGGATTTTCTAATGGATTAAAAGCACGTAGCCAAACCGGCATACGGCCAACATTCATTCAACATAAACATAGATCACATAAAATAAAGGAGTCGTGATAGTTGGTAAACCAGCAAACAAACACAGTCTACAAAACCAACAATCATATATTATATGATCCACATAAAATAACATATGATATCTATGCATGAATATTAAATAATAATCGAATTTTACAATTAATTAAATTAATTAATTCGATATTATCAACAAGATAAAAATTGGAAATTAAAATAATTATCCACCAATTTTAAACTTGCAATTTTTGAAAATATCTCTCAAAATAAATCTGGAAATTATTTATAATTATCCACCAAATTCATTTAATATTTTCAAGCCACCCTAATTAAATAATAGTTAGATATCTTGATGTAAATCAAGAATCTAATCCAAATATTATCCATAAGAATCTAAATCTTTAACGATAAGATTTGAAGATTTGATCCACTTCAAAATCTTCCAAAACCTATCCAAAATTAAATTCTTATCACAATTAGATTTTGATAATTATTTGTATGTATCGAAAAATCACCTTATCCAATTTTTAATCCAAAGTTTTTGAAAATAATCCAAATAATAAATCTGGAAATTTGATCCACTTCAAATTCTTCAAAATTTAAAATTCTATTTTCAAATCTATCTAGATTAAAATTAGGCAAATTAAGATATACATCAAATAATATCAAATCCTAATCCAATACACCTAATTTTCGATCTCCTCATTAAATAAAACTGAAAATTTGATTTTCATCAAAATCATCTCCAATTTAATTTAATAAAATCGAAAATTATACTATATTTCACATTTGGAAATTTTGACATTAATCTAAAAACTATTCCAAATAATATAACTATAGGTTTCGAAATTTTCAAGAATAAAAATCTTAAAATTTTGATCCACTTAAAAATTACCAAATTTAAAAGTCTAATTTCAAATCTATCTTGATTAGAATTAGGTAACTTGAGATATACATCAAAAATTACCTATCCTTTTTTCTAAACTACCAAATTTTCGAACCACACTCAAACCAAATCTGGAAATTTTGATCTTGATCAAAAATTCATCCAAATCTAATTCATAGTGGCCGAAAATTCAATACACAAATTAGGTAATTTTTAACACATCAAATTCGAAAATTTGATCCTTAAATTTTCGAACACTATGTGAAATAAAATCTGGAAATTTGAATATCATCAAATATCATTCCAAATCCTATTTCATAGTGGCCGAAAATTCAAGCCTACTCAAAACCATAATTTTCGAATTGAACATCAAAAATTATTCCAAGTTTTGAATACCATAAAATTGAAATACAAAGCCAATTAAATCTGAAAATTTAAACACCATAAATTCATTATCAAATTTAATTATGCAATTCAAATTTATGCCCGGATTAATCCTAAAACAGTGCCAAAACCCGCTCTGATACCAGTTGTTGGATTTTTTTCGAATTAAGCCACCGCAGGATCATTTGGTTGTTCATTAATCCGTGTTCATGAAAATCATAATTTTATGTAACATGCATGTTTATCACAGTCTAATCAAAAGGCATGCAAAGCAGATTCAAATCTAATAAAGCGAAAGACATAGAAACAAATCTACTTACAAATCGATAGACGGTCTGTGGACAAGATTAACGATCTAGTCTTGTTGTTGAATGAATCGTTGAATGGCGCCACCTATGTCACACACGGCCACTGCACAATTCCACTCCAAGATCTTCTGTTGTATTCCCGGACTGTATCTAGATTCAGAGTGGGCTGAAATCTACTAGATAGGCTTGTGAAATCTGTGGATAACTTTAAGAGACAAAGAGGGGCTGAATTATTATCATCCAATTTCGTGCCCCCTCTCCCCTTATATATAGGGAGAGGCAAAAATTTCATGCTCCAGCCCTATTGGGCAGGGCCTCTATCTCAAGTTCTATATCCAGTCCACTTTCAGTCATATTGGGCTACAACAGGGATCTAGAAGAATATTAAATTGGCTCACTAATTTATTTAATATCCAATATCCAATAAACTTAGGATATAATTAAATAAATTAAGTTTTACTTTTATTCTACTAAAGAAGTAAAATTGACCTACCAATTTAATACATATTTACGAATATGCTTTCTCCTTTTGTCCAGCCATTCCCCGTGTTTAAGATATAATGTTCATTAATTAATTATGTCAGCCTCTGACAGCTATAATTAATTAACATCTAAAACGTTAAGTAGTACCACACAAGCTTTATTCATGTATGGAATAAATTCCACCTGCAGGGTTTCAACATGAACTTGTGCTTCCTCAAGAGAACATCATCAACCTGGCGCACTAGGACATGGTGCTCATGCATACTGCTCGAGACATCATGTATACATTGTTATTACCCAAGATATCGAATTCGATCTATGAAAAGATCTCACCCATTGATAAATCAAAGTAATAAACAACGCACACATATGCTCGCCAATATCACATGAGTTGAGAACCCGAACTCTATGGATCTTTATTCTCTCAGTAACTGGGTCAGAGACATAGAATAGTATCCTATCGTGATCCTCCTAAATACACTAACGAGTGTACTAGAATAATCAGTTAGTCAAGATAAACTAATTTATCAGATTATTGTACGGTGTACCGATGGTGTGTTCAGAACAATCTAAACCGTGAGCTCTTTAATACATTACAAGGTTCCAATGATATAATCTTACCGTGTAACTCCCCACAACATATCATCTTCAATATAAGTATATGGAACATAGCGTAAAAAAATTATAGAACATAATCTAAATGCAAACAGTGACTGCAATAACTTTCATTTCATATCATCATATCATCAGAAAAGTATACACAGATCATTCTTCCAGTATACAAAACTAACAAATTTTACCTTATCTCGTAGCGAGAACGAGAAAAGGTGGAGCCGGACAGTATCTGCTCCAACTCCATTCATCTTGACAGTCCCACAAACTTTAAGAAATTGCACCAGATGCACATGTGGATCCTCCAGTGTTCTACCCCCGAACTGATTCTGCTGCACCATCAGAATGAGCCCCGACTTCAGCTCGAAGTTGTTAGCATCAATAGCTGGTATCTTCAGTCCACCATAATGACCAGTTGCTTCAGGCTCTAAAGCCTGTTGAATTGGTGGTGGTGCAGCAGGTGGTCCTCGCAGCTGCTGTTGCTGTAGCAACGCCCTTAGCGCCTCCATCTCCGGGCGCATAGCAGCCATTTCTTCTTCTCGATTAGCTGCTATCTCCGCAGCTCTGATTCTCTTTGCGTTTCTGTGTCTTGCAGACGCTTTGATCTCAGGGTCTATTGGTACTAAATCAGTTGTACCTCTGGACCTCAAATTCATATACTTATCTGCCAAACACAAAATAAGAATCAAATGCAGCAGAGAGAAGTAAAATAAATAGAAAAAATAAAAATACTGAAAATAACAATAAATTACACTCTAAATTAAAGCTAAACAAATAAATCAAATATTAGCCGTTAATTACGTCAGTCCCTGGAAACAGCGCTAAAAACTTGATCAGTATTTTATTTCACCTAAAATACTACTCGCAAGTGTACGAGTTAATTTATAGAAAAATAAGGTGAGCAAGGTCGTATCCACATAGACTGGCAATGTAAAGAAGCTAAATACCCAATTTTGTTGTTTCACTTTATGTAAAAAACTAAATTAAGAGTTTGATTTTAATAAACTAAAATGCTGAAAATAAAATAAATAGGCCAACAGAGGTAACTGGATAAGAAGATGAAAGACAGATCCTAGGGTGTTTAAGCTAAATGAATTTACCGAATTTCAGATAATTTATCAAACCAATTTAATTCTAAATCTTGTAGGAGAATCACAAATTTAATCACAGCCTCTCTCTCGAGTAAGTTATGAAAGTAGATTAATTCTAATTCTTATCTCTCGATCTCGAATTATTATCTAACTCCAATTAGCACCTCAGATTTATTCTCCTCACGATACCTACCAATCTCTCGATCTAGCAGATTCGTGTTATGCCATCCTAATCCGTGAATCAATTAACCTCTTTTGAGTGAATAATAAATTAACTACACAATTGTAAATGCTGATCAATTCATTCACAAAAGACAACAATGATCAAGTATGCATAAACAAGAAATAGAAAGGAACAATAAATTACTTCAATTCATCAAATCCATCAAACAGTCATAACCTTATGATCTCTAATAGTTTAGCTATTTATAGCGTATTCAAAATTCATGGAAAATAAATACGAATAAATAGCTGTCAAGATAGTTCGGAAAGAATAAAGCATAAAATAAAACTTAGTCTATGATGCGCTTCTTCAATCTCTCGATGGTTTCTTCTCTGTCTTCTCCACGGTAACTCTGCTCTCTCTATAGGGTAAAAGTTGTGTAATTTTCGTACAAAGTAGAGCCTTATATAGTTGAGAAAATACAGAGTCCAAACAAGGAAAGACTCTAAAATTGCGAAAACAGGCGGCGCGGGCCGTGCCACTCGTCCAGTGCGTTATTTCTTGCGGAATCACTTGGCACGGGCCGTGCCGTTTGCAGCCTCCGGATACACTTCGCCGTTTTACTCCATTCTCACTCATTTCTCATCCGATTGACCCGATTCAAGTTGCAGCGCACTCTTCACTCAATCCTCTATCTTTATAGGTACTTTTCAAGCTCAATTGAGTCTCATAAAATAAATGGCATCAAATCCCTTCAAAATAAGCAAATACGTGACACTACAAAAAATATGGAAAACTATGCGCAACTTCTCAATAAACGCATGAAATGCACATAAACTCCCATCAAACTAGACCTCAAACTAACATGAACTATATAAAAACAAGATTTTATCAAAAGTAAAGGATTAGCCTTAGATGATTGTTCTAGGCTTAATAATGTTAGCTAAGATAAGGAGAGGAAGCTAAGTTAAGGAAAGAAAGCTAAATTAAGAAAAGGAAGGAAGTTAAGGAAGAATATAGTTTTTATATCCAGGATTGAGCTCAGAATTCATGATCTTTGATCATTAGGTGAGTCACTCCTGGGTTAATTCCCTCGCAAACTCATTTTGATATTTGAGGTCACCCCTCTTCTATCCTATGGCATTCCTAAGGGTGTAGTTGACATCAGGTTTGAGCCAATGTTGGGCCCAAGAGTAAAGAAAAGGTTTTGCGGATATGGAGAGGGCTTTTGCGTTTTGCTCTTCATATACCGTCAGTTGATTATTGGATATTTCTCAAGTTATTAAAGAATTTTTTATTAAAACCCACTGAGTACATTATTTCTCACACCCTCTTTTTCAAATATTTTCAGGTTGAGATGCTGAGGATGATGGTGGTTGTGGATGTGGGTTGACTGCCAAGCTTATTTTGCTATTATATAAGTTTCTTTTGAAATCCCATGATGTTTCTGCTACTCTGATACACTCTTTATAATTCTTAAGTTCTATTATGTTTATTGAGATTCTATGAATATTTTCCCCAGACATGCTTCTTGAGTATATCTTCTTATTAAGTTCTATACCTGCTTCTTGAGTATATCTTCCTTTTTCCTATGCAGAGGCTTGTTCATGTTGGTATTTATTATACGCTTTGACCTATGAATGGGTCTATACTTGTTGGTATCTGATTAGTTAGTCGTTTATATCGCTAAGTATGTTTTCTTCCTAATCAAGTAATCTCGAGTATTATCACCTATTGGCAAGGACAATTTCTCTCATATTTTTGGAGTCTTTTCTCATTCTTTTGTCCTTGTTTTTGTTGTTTTAGAGTCAAAAAGAGCCAGAAATACTAGTAGGGGCATGAAGAGAGCAAAATCACGCACTGTGGGCATTTTAGAACTGAAATATGATAAGGCAAGATTGATGATATTTTCATAGCACTAATCTCTATGAAAGGTGCCAGCTTGTAGAGTCCATCATATTCCAATGTTGCTGAGAAATGGTCGTTATGCCCACAAGGCTCGAAGAGATTCTAAACTTGGCAGACTTGTTATGGGCATAACGCGAGAAGTTCGGCAGAAGTCATCCAAGATATTCCAGATTTAGTTCAATAAGGAAAGAAGATCACGTAAAAGAGGATATTACCAAATCTAGAGAAGATATCTTAAAGCTTCTTGAAGACCAACCTTCTCCACAAGGAAATTGTCCTCCTGTGGGCGCGAGCTGAAGAGATAAAATCAGAATCTACTCTACACGGAAAGTTGACCTGTCTCAACAAGGAAAGTTGATTAGTCCCTACAAGGAAAGTGCAGCTGCCAGAAAAGGAAAGAATGGGTAGGCTGACAGACAGTCCAGAATTAAGTCTTTTCATCGGCCGATTTGAGCTTCAAACTTACTTGTGGCCCAAGGATGCTAGGGTGTCGACCTACTTGTATAAATACCATTAGAGAGAATCATTCACACATGCCAAAAACGCCATATACATTATTATTTTACTTTTTACTTAAATTTTTAATTTCCAGTTTATGTTGTTAAGTTTGACCTGTCTCAACAAGGAAAGTTGATTAGTCCCTACAAGGAAAGTGCAGCTGCCAGAAAAGGAAAGAATGGGTAGGCTGACAGACAGTCCAGAATTATGTCTTTTCATGGGCCGATTTGAGCTTCAAACTTACTTGTGGCCCAAGGATGCTAGGGTGTCGACCTACTTGTATAAATACCATTAGAGAGAATCATTCACACATGCCAAAAACGCCATATACATTATTATTTTACTTTTTACTTAAATTTTTAATTTCCAGTTTATGTTGTTAAGTTTGACGTTGGAGTCAAGACTGGTTTTTTATTTATTTCAGCAAGTTTTTATTTAATATTACGTCTTTAAATATTGTATTTATGTTTATGTCTAGCCTGCGTGGCCAGATCTTTTATTCCGGATTGAATGGAGATGATAACTTAACAAACATATAAAAATTGTGGGGCAAATTGGGCATAACACTGTGTGAATTTAGTTTCCATTGTGTATTAATTTCTTTGTTGCACTAAACCATGTTAAGCTAATTAATAAGGTTGATCACTCGTTAATTGGAATTGGGCATGCTAAATCTATACACGGTCAATGAATCGTAACTGTGTGTTGATCATAAAGGGACTAGGTACATCAAAGGGTATTGTGGACACACGAAAAATCAGTGTTTATAATAGATTTGGGTCTGTCTAGGGCATAAAGCTGCTTGTTGCTCACAATCAAATGAGAAATCGGGGTTGGGTAATAAATTAGGGTTTAGGGGATAAGAAATCACCTCTAATCTAATCTGAAAGGATAGATTAGGTACAAATGAAGAAATTCGGGTGCTTTTAACTAGATGATGTAATTCACACAAGAAATTTGTGTGCCCATGATCGGGAAAATGTTTGTTAAGTTTGATTCGAAGTTCTAATCCGGAATACTTTACTTCTAATTATTTTCTTTGTTTTCTTTGCTTTTGTTATTTCTATTTTTTGCAAGATTTACTTTAAAGTATTTACATACGAAGTACGGAGACCACAACAACCCTCAATTTGGAAATTGTGATATTGTAAGGTAGAATTCACAGCTCCTCATGGGATCAACCCTTTACTCACATTGCTGGCTACGCCTGCTGTGGGCACAAGGATAAGTCTCTCTTGAGATTTATTCTGACCGCGAAATGACCGCGCATCAGAATTGGCGCCATTACCGGATAGTTGATTCAAGTAATTCTATTTTCCCAACTTGTTAGCCTGGCCGGTGGATGCACAACTCCTCTACAGAGTTCTACGAGTACAATCCAGAACCAGAAAGGACTTTGCGAAGGAGAAAGGCAGAAGGATGGAGGGCACGACAATCCGAAAGTCTTGCTCATGAAAACATCTTTGAGGAAGAAGAACATTCTTAACCAGAGCACGAAGTAAGATAAGAGCAGTAAGGAAGAGCAACTATGGCTGAAGAGAGCCGAACACTAAGGCAGTTAGTCTTTCCGACTAACATGAACCTGTGTCTCATGGACTCATATTGCCCATAACGCGTTCTAATGCCGGCTTTGAGATGTCACTCTCCTTGATCTTCAATTGATAATAGCCGGATTCCAAATCAATCTTTGAAAACACACCGACTCCCTTTCGTTGATCGAACAAATCTTTGATTCTTGGCAGCAGATTCTTGTTCTTGATCGATAATCAGTTCAACTCTCTATAATCAATGCACATCCGCATCGATCCATCTTTTTTTTTTTTTTTTTTTCACGAATATCACAGGTGCTCCCCATGGTGAAACACTTGGTCGGATTAAGTTTGTTATCGAGTAACTCTTGAAATTGAACTTTGAGCTCTTGCAACTCTTTTGGGTCTACATCGGGAAATTCATTCACCATTGGCACGTCTAGCCCTTGGACCTTGGTGGACCTTGACTCCACTATGCTAACGAGAAATTCCTGGCATCCTCTCTTCTCCAACAACTTCATTGCCTTCATTCTTGTGATGAGTCTCTGGATTGATCTCGTTCTAGCGCCATAGAAGATTGGCTTAGGCTCGTTCGGAAAAATTAAATTCGACCCCAGGATCACGACATCGAATCGTTGCATGATTCCTACTCAACCATTCCATACCTAGGATTATGTCGAAAATCACGCACCTTAAAGACATGAAAGTCTGCTCTCAGCACTCTATTATTGATTTATAGCTTCAGGCCATACGCCATCTTACTAGAAGAAACTCTCTTTCCCGAAGGAATACTGATTCCTAACAATTCACAACTATCCTTGCATGGAACACCGAGCTCATAGGGTTTATGTCATCTTAGGGCTAATTCGAGGACTACTAAAGCACTTTTCATCATTTCATAATCCAGAAAGCACACAACTTCCAAGATTTCATTTCTTTAAAGCGTGTATCGGGAATTTTAAAACATCATAGTTGATCGTGACAACAGATACATTTCATTCATCTATATTGTCCAACTTCGGACCGTTCATTTCTTTTCTTTTGTCCAACTTCGGACCATTCATTTCTTTTCTTTATCATGCTATCACGATTTATTCAACTCTTAAACTTCTTTAACTTCTTTCCCGACACACTCTATTCATACACCCCCATTCACATTAATCATACTTGAAAAACCTTTAAAAAGGTACATACCTTAGGATCGAAGTCAAGCCGAGTAGCCGTTGTGAACAACCACCCACATTTCTCATTCATAAATCAAACACATACAAAAACGAGTCTACAGGAGCGTAGACCCGCTCTAATACCAATTTGTAACGCCCCAAACTACTCCGTTTGGCCACGTCACTCAGCATACTTATAACGTCCCAAACTACTCCGTTTGGCCACGTCACTTAACAATAATTCATTTACATGTATTTGCATTCTCATAATAAATTGAGCAGAAGCTAGGGTTAAATAGGATAATGAGGTATAACATCATAATTCCGAATATAAAATTTCCTTCCACAATTATAACATGCCACCTATCATAATCTACCATGTCGCCCAACATCGTATTTAACGGAAGCATAGAATAAACCCATCCACATCATTCATACAGTCATCTAACCTATCGGGCTCATAGGTCTTAGACGACCCGCCCGTCTAGCACCCTAACATAACCATCACAAAATTTAGGGATTCATCGACATACATTTGCACGACGTAGGCTCCTAGGTCAATCGACCCGCCTTTAAATCATTGACATGTTATAACAAGTTAAACATAGCATAACTATAAAAGATCGGGCTATTCCCATCCCCAATAATCGTTGATCATAAAGCAGAAAGGATGAACAATGTAATAATATTAACAATACGCATATTCAAGAGCAAGCAAAATTAAACACAAGCTTGTGGGGCTCTCTTGTGTTCACAACGCTCCTACTCCGGCCTCGACTCCTCAACCTGAAAATTCATTGAATGAATGGGGTGAGTATTTAACAACATACTCAGTGGGGAACACTGCAAACAGTTATAGCTAATTGCACAAGTGAAAATATAACATATGGACTTTTCTTTACTTTGTGGAGACTAGTCTCAACCCCGTAGGGCCCAAACATCATGATGCCCCCGTTAATGAACATCTTTATCCCTGTAGGGATGCCCGCAGACATCCTACCCCCCAGGGAGGACATTAACAGGTCTATGTTCGATCCAAAGGATCTCTGCCCCGAAGGGTCTCTTTGTCGACCCCGAAGGATCTCTTTCATTCACTGGTCCGAAGACCCTTCATACATATACAATCAAAGCACAACAGTAACTATAACCTTACACGTGTTCACAGTTTAGAGTTACCCCACCTCACGAGATGCTTTCAAATCTTTCTCAACCTTTGAAATACTTCTTGGCCGTGCACAAGTCATCCACCTCGAGCCCCAACACGTCACCTAGCACCCTTTCAATTTTCTTTCATTTTAGACATCGAGTTATTTAATTAAATCATAATTTGACCAACTCAAGATATACTTTGCTTTAAGGTCTTTAAACATACCCATATACACAAATGTGGATATACAAACTCACAACGAGATTTTGGACTCAAGATACTCATTCAAAACCCCTTGAAACATTTAATCGAGCACATTACGTGCATCCATTTAAACCACTAAAGCATAACTCAATTTAAATCATTTAAACTCACCATTTCAAACACAAACACCTTCATCCTAGAGCTCTAACATACTTGAAAATCAACCCCAAACAACCAACACAACACCTCCAAACAATTATCAACAATTCAAGGGTAATTATGTCAAAAATCCAAACTCTAGCAACAATGAACCATAGGAATTCAATATAACTTCACATATAGCCTCAAGGAGATAAATAAACCATATGTTTAAGATATCAAGGCAAGAGGATCAATAAAAGTGGAAACCCTAATTTTGGTTATCAAACCCTAGTTTCCAAAACAACAAGAAATGGGTGTTTAATCCCCGTGAAGGAGAGGTGTAGAGGTTACCTTTGTTGATGGTGGATGTTGAAAGGATTTACTCCAAAAGATGAAGAGTTTCTTGAGAGAGAGATGGAGGAAATCGCCCAAATGGAAGTGGAGAAAATGAAGATGAAATGAATAAGTGTGGTATTTATAGGTAGGAAAATCGGCCCAGCCCGCGCGACCGCGCGCCTCCCGCGACCGCGGGAGGGAGCTCTCGGCCCAGGCTCACCGCGAGCGCGCAGCCCCCGCGGGCGCGCGTCTCTCGGCAGCCCCGCGGGCGCGCAGTCTCTCGCGACCGCGCACGTCCCCGCGGGCGCGCACCCCCCCGCGAGCGCGCGGCGTGCCCCCCTTTAATCCCGCTTCCATTTTGACTCCCGAACATCTTTAACTCGACACTTTAGTATTAAATTCAATCTGTGTTATACACTCAGTATAACATCACTATGCTGTGACGTATCGGCTCAAGTAGAACAACCTGCATTAAATCAACGGCATAATACAAACATACTCACATGATTAATATTCAATTTCAACACCATTTTCCAAAAATTATAATTCATAATTTAGAAAAAGGGACGGGGTATCACAGTGACTGTTAGTTTTGTATACTGGAAGACTTGTCTTTGTATACTTTTCTCATGATATGATGATATGAAATGAAAGTTATTACAGTCACTGTTTGCATTTAGATTATGTTCTACAATTGTTTTATGAAATGTTTCATATACTTACATTGTAGATGATATGGTGTGGGGAGTCACACGGTAAGATCATATCATTAGAACATTGTAATGTATTAAAGAGCTCACGGCTTAGATGGTCCTGAACACACACCATAGGTACACCGTAGAATAATCTCATAAGTTAGTTTTTCTTGACTAACTAATTATTCTAGTACACTCGTTAGTGTATTGAGGAGGATCATGATAGGATACTATTCTCTGTCTCTGACCCAGTTACTGAGAGAATAAAGATGCACAGAGTTCGGGTTCTGAACTCATGTGATATTGGCGAGCATATGTGTGCGTTGTCTATTACTTTGATTTATCAATGAGTAAGATCTTTTCGTAGATCGAATTCGATATCTTGGGTAATAACAATGTATACATGATGTCTCGAGCAGTATGCATGAGCACCGTGTCCTAGTGCGTCAGGTTGATGTTGTTCTCTTGAGGAAACACAAGTTCATATTGAAAACCTGCAGGTGGAATTTATTCCGTACATGAGTAAAGCATGTGTGGTAATACTCAAGGTTTTAGATGTTAATTAATTATAGCTGTCAGAGGCTGACATAATTAATTAATGAACATTATATCTTAAACACGGGGAATGGCTGGACTAAAGGAGAAAGCATATTCGTAAATATGTATTAAATTGGTATGTCAATTTTACTTCTTTAGTGGAATAAAAGTAAAACTTAATTTATTTAATTATATCCTAAGTTTATTGGATATTGGATATTAAATAAATTAGTGGGCCAATTTAATATTCTGCTAGATCTCTGTTGTAGCCCAATTGACTGATAGTGGACTGGATATTGAACTTGAGATAGAGGCCCAAACCCAGTAGGGTTGGGAGTTGAATTTTCGGCCACCTCCATTATAAATAGAGGAGGCGGGTTCGAAAATTTCAGTGTTAAATAATCAGCCCGTCTTTGTCTCTCAAAGTTATCCACAGATTTCACAAGCCTATCTAGTAGATTTTAGCCCACTCTGAATCTAGATACAGTCCGGGAATACAACAGAAGATCTTGGAGTGGAATTGTGCAGTGGCCGTGTGTGACATAGGTGGCGCCATTACTGTATTCATTCAACAGCAAGATTAGATCTTTAATCTTGTCCACAGACCGTCTATCGATTTGTAAGTAGATTCATTTCTATGTCTTCCGCTTTATTAGATTCGAATCTGCTTTGCATGATTTTTGATTAGATTGTGATAAACATGCATGTTACATAAAATTATGATTTGCATGAACACGGATTAATGAACAACCAGATGATACTACGGTGGTTTAATTCGAAAAAACCCCAACAGGGACCACATGGGCGCAGCTGCAACAAAAATTTTTGGAGATATACTTTCCCGCATCCAGAATACAAGATATGAGAATAAGAATTGGAAGTCTGAAGATAGGCACAAAGGAGAGCTTCTACGACTATTGGAGTCACTTTCAGATAATGCTGACAAAGTGCCCACAACATCAGATCCCAGATTATGATCTGATTCAATACTTTGTATCAGGCTTGAGGGCACACGACAGGACCATTTTCAATGCCTCTTGTAGAGTATTTATTATGAACAAATTACCAACTGAAGTCTTCAGGATTTTAACGGAAATGGCTAATGAGAATCGAGATGAGAGTTTTGGGGGCATAAGGATAGTTGCAGATTGATGTAACCAATACAATGCAGAAGCATAGAATCGAACACATGGAAATTAAAGGAAGGATTCAATCTAAATACAACTGAACAATAACAAATTAATAATCTCAATATACTGTACCAAATAACCCGTAAAACCCTAAATTAAAGACATGAACAGAAACCTATCAAAACAACCTCAGATTGAGCTCAAATTTTAACAAAGGGCACAATATGTAGAGATGCAAAACATATCCAAAATTCAGCTAATTTGGTCAAGTGGTTTGAGAAATCGAATGGTTGGAAGTTTCTGACCCGTTGTAGGGTTTTTAGACCTAAATCGATGAATCCGGGTTTTGATCTGAAGTGGGACGATTTTGAGGGTGTTGATGATGATATGGGAGTGTTATGTATGTGGGTGGTGGCTGTGGTGATGGCGGAAGGATCGATGATAAAGAAAAATGAAAAGGATGGGTGAAACTTACCCGAAACGAACCCCGAATTGACGAGAACTCGGAACGCGCCTATGGAGCAACCTTCAATGGCTGTCTAATGCAGATACTACAAGATATCATGAATGAGACGGATGATTTCAAGTCTGGAATCGCCAGATCCAAACTCTACTAAAAAAGAGTAAAGCTATTTTGCATTCAAATCTAGTCTGAGAAACATGAAGAACGAAAATCCCCTAAATAATTAACCTAGTGAACGAAAATTAAAGTGTCTTGGGCATAGAATTCTAACTGGGCTAATTAAAACTACTACTAGGTCCAATATCACCTAAATAGGTTGTGATAAATTGGACTGCTAATTAAATAAATCCACAACTAATAATAATAGCCTAAAATAAATAAAATAACTAAAAATAAATAGCAAGGAACATCCAATTATTCAATTCAGTCGAGCTCGTCGATGCTCAATACAGTTACCAACTTGGACTGTTTGAAATCAGCTCCAAGATCGTCCAGCTTCTTCCCGACATAACACTGAAGGTATCCTTGCAGCTTCTTGGCTCTAAGTCTCGTCACTGGACATCTAAGCTACAACTCGGAATTTGAATCATAATTGCTAGCACCAGGCTCATCATTTCCCCCTTCCTCAAAAGAATTCGACCTCGAATTCAGGTCCTTCTCGTTAAAATCATCTGCAGGAAAAGGAGAGAGATCAGAAACATTTAACATTGCAGAACATTTATACTCACCAAGTAAATCAAGTCGGTAAGCAGTGTCGTTGACTGGAGCAACTACAGTAAACGGCCCATCTCCACGAGGCATCAGCTTCTCGCTGTCGTACGTAGAATACCTTAGAGCGGTGCCATTCAACTTCTCGCTGAAGTAGGCGACCGGCTTCCTATCCTGCATCAAAACAGCACTGATGCCTATACCAGAGGCATCACACTCAATCTCGAACATCTTATTAAAATCAAGCAAAACCAACACAAGAGCATTACACAATTTCAACTTCAGCAAATTAAAAGCAAGCTCTTGGGCTTTGCCCCACTCAAACTTCCTATCTTTCTTACTAAGTTCGGTCAATGGGGCGGCTATAGTGGAAAAATCTCACACAGAACGGCGATAAAATCCAGCCAAACCATGAAAAGACCGAACATCAGCACAGGTCTTAGGCGTGGGCCACTCCTTAATAGCCTTAAGCTTCGATCTGTCAACCTCAACACCTCGACTACTCACAAAAAATCCGAGAAAGACAACCTCATCCATGTAAAAAGTACACTTAGAAAAATTAGCATACAACTTAGCAGCACATAATAGCTCAAAAACATGCCTAAGATGTCTAACATGCTCAGAAACACAAGTACTATAGATAAGGATGTCATCAAAGTAAATGACTATATACTTCCCTATCACATCTCTCAATACATGGTTCATGAGATGCATGAATGTGTTAGGGGTGCTGGTAAGCCCAAATCGCATGACAAGCTATTCGTACAATCCATGCTTCATCTTGAACGCAGTCTTCCATTCATCCCCCTCACTCATTCTCACTTAAAAATATCCAGAACGCAAATTAATTTTCGAAAAGATAGACGCTCCAGACAACTCATCTAACATATCATCCAAACAGGGAATAGGGAAGCGATACTTTACCGTTATCTTATTAATGGCTCGGCAATCCATGCACATGCGTCACTCGTTATTCTTCTTGGGGACAAGTATGATGGGCACTACACACGGTGACAGGCTCTCTCTGATCTGCTTCTTCTCCAGCAACTCCTTGACTTGACGATCTATCTCTTTTGTCTCGTCAGGGCTGGTACGGTAAGCTGGTCGGTTTGGGAGGACTGATCCAAGTTGGAAGTCGATCTGGTGCTCAATTCCTCGAATTGGCGGCAGACCACTCGGAATCTCCTCAGGAAACACGTCCTTGAACTCCTCCATCAATGGCTACAAAATAGAAGGAGCAACAACATCAGGAGTATCACAAGCCTTAAAATTAACTAGAACGATAGGCTTACCAGCTTTGATGGCTTTTTGGACTCCCTTTGTACTAATGAATAAATTTCTGTGCACTGTATATGAACTAGCTTCACTGGAGGAATCTGAAATAGCCACATGGGCAGCCTTAGTCACACTCTTAGAAGCTGACGCCGTTCCTTTGGACATCTTTGGGTCGACCGTCGATTGGCCAGTTGGAACTGGGAACTTGCTATTGGGCCATTTCTCCTTCGTCTTCTCCTCCTTAAATTTTTGCTGCATCCTCTGCTGATCTTCATTGATGTCCTTGGGCATCAATAGCCACAATCTGGTGGTCCGTCCATCTCAGGTCACAGTATAAGTGTTAATGAATCCATCATGAATCACCTTTCTGTCAAACTGCCACAGACGACCAAGAAATATATGCGACGCCTCCATAGGGATGACATCACAAAGAACAGTATCAGTAAATCAACCAATGGAGAAAGTAACACTTACCTAATATCCAACACGGATTTCTCCTCAGTCAGTCAGCCACCGCAAACGGTACGACTTGGGGTGCTTTTATGGAATTAGATTCAACTTTCCCACTGCGTACTGGCTGATCGCGTTCATGACGCTACCACTATGGTGCTCTAGCATTTTCTCTAGCTGGCTCGACTACAATAACTTCTGGTTCATGAGCTGCTGCTGGTTATCGGTCTGCTCCTTCTGGTTAGACAAGATGGGCTTGAACTGGTGGTGGTGCAGGAATTCGAGCAGCAATAAGCTCGAGCTGTCCCATCACTTTGGCCAATGAACTATCCAGCTTATGTTCCAGTTCTTGATGGTGGTACTAGGCATCCCACGGCTGTGGCATTGATGAAGCCGCGTCTGTAGGAGTACTAGGTGCTGCGGATGCCTTATCATTCACCTTGTTATATCCATCTTTGGATTCCATTGGTACCTACAAAACAAATAAAACAAAGAAAACAAAAGAAAACAAAAGAATAGGACCTCACACTTTTTTTTTACCCTCGTGTATAGCACTCAAAGTGTATAAACTCTCAATAAAGCTCGAACTCCAACGACTCACAGTAGAACTTCGGATTCCAGTAGGAGAATTGCTACTGACTCCTCCAGCTCTAGTCAAGAGCTCAAACTTGACTCCCAAAGTACCACGGGGTACACAAAACACCACGAAGTAGGCTATAAAGGGTAAAGGTCATCTGTAGGGGTGAAAAGGTAGGAAAATTCGAAGAAACGACAAAATCGGAAAATGTTCAACAGGTGATTTCACCCTGAAGACGGCTGAATTTGGCCAGCCGTACCTATATGTCACAACTAAGCAGTAAGTTTTGTTCAGCATGTCGAGACACTTCCGGAATGGTAGTATGGACAAAAATTGGAGTTCGGGAGTAAAATCTGCAGAAAACCGATTTTTGGGCTAAAAATGATGGATAGGAGGTGGAATCGGCTAGAGGCTAGGAACTGGAATATGGTGGGTAATATGGGAGGGAAAATGTACTGAATCATGGAACAAGATTGCACAAGGTGTGATCACGAGCTCAATTAGGAAACAACGACCAACACAAAGTAGGAAAATAAATCTCAATCCTACTAGGAAACAACTAACCCAACTCCTATAAATACTAGACACAAAATTTTCAACCCTCCCTCTCTTCTCTAGCAATAGGACCAAAAATTATGACTCCACAATAACACAAGAAACTGCAAAGTGACGTCCCCAATCGCTATACGACAAAGAACGGCAAATCGTGACACGACTCAAAGAAAACAAGACAAATACTACCCAAACTCAACAAGACTAATCAAGAACTACCAAGAACTTCAAGAATGAATCAAGATACTCAAGAAACATAGTGAACACAATAGGGCTCGATCAACTTCTTCTTCTTTTTTTTTTCTCTTTTTTTTCATTTTTTTTATCGAATTTTTTTTTCTTTTTTTTTGTACGATTTTTTTTTTGTTTTCAATGGGATCGACTACTTTTGCCCCTACTGTGTCACACAAAAATTTGGATTGAACCACGACCAACTGAAGTTGACGGTGCTCTGATACCAAAATTTATGATGTAACCAATACGATGCGGAAGCTTAGAATCGAACACACGGTAACTAAAGGAAGGATTCAATCTAAATACAACTGAACAATAACAAATTAATAACCTCAATATACTATACTAAATAAAGGTATTCGAATTCAACAAGAATTAAACACAAAAAAACCCAAATAACCCGTAAAACCCTAAATTAAAGATATGAACAAAAACCTATGCAAATGACCTCAGATTGAGCTCAAATTTTAACAAAAGAAACAATCTGTAGAGATGCAAAATATATCCAAAATTCAGCTAATATGGCCAAGTTTTTTACGAGATCGAATGGTTGGAAGTTTCTAACCGGATTTAGGGTTTTAGACCTAAATCGATGAATCTGGGTTTTGATCTAAAGTGGCACGATTTTGAGGGTGTTGATGATGATATGGGAGTGTTATGGATATGGGTGGTGGTTGTGGTGATGGTGGAAGGATCGATGATGAAGAAAAATGAAAATGATAGGTGAAACTTACCCGAAATGAACCCTGAATCGATGAGAACTCAGAAAGCGCCTATGGAGCAACCTTCAATGGCTGTCTAACCCGGATACTATGAGATATCATGAACAAGACGGATGATTTCAAGTCTAGAATCACCAGAACCAAACTCTACCAAAGAACCGATGTTTGTTTGTGAGACGGGAGAAAAACGTAAAGCTATTTTTCATTCAAATCCAGTCTGAGAAACATCAAGAACAAAAATCCCCTAAATAATTAACCTAGGGAACGAAAATTTAAGTGTCTTAGGCCTAGAATTTGAACTGGGCTAATTAAAACTACTACTAGGTCCAATATCACCTAAACAGGTTGTGATAAATTGGACTGCTAATTAAATAAATCCACAACTAATAATAATAGCTCAAAATAAATAAAATAACTAAAAATAAATAGCAATGAACGTCCAATTATTCAATTCGGTCGAGCTCCTCGATGCACAATACAGTCACCAACTTGGAACTGTTTGAAATCAGCTCCAACATCCTCCAGCTTCTTCCCGAGATAACAACAGTCAAAGAATATATGATCCCTATTCTCAAACATACAATCCAGATTGGAGGGATCATGATAACTTCAAGTGGAAAAGGTCAGATCAAGCGTAAGCACAAAACCTTCCTATGCAGCCACCTTTCCAAAATCAAAGGCAAGGACCTTCTTTGGAGGAGCTGGTCCAAAGCGTGGCACAAGAGACGTTGAGGGCATAGCAAAAAACTGAAAAATTCAAGAATAAAACACATGCTGGGCTCCAGCATGTAAGAAAGCAGATCTCACAACTTGCCTAAGATATCCAACATCTTGAAGAGAAAAATAGACAATTACCATTTCAAGTGGTAAACCCCTGTGAGCAAGTGAATGCTGTGACGTTGAGAAGTCGAAAAGAGCTACCAGATACTGTTGCAGAACCAGAAGCTGAGAAGACAGAAAACACTAAGGGCACAGATGAAGAGGAGCAAAAAGAGAAAGAAAAGGTTGCAGAGCCCAAGATGAAAAAAACAAGGCCTGTCGGAAAACCACATTTTCCAGAGCGTCTTGCCCACAACAGAAAGGAGGAAGAAATGAAAGATCTTCTCAAGATTTTTCAAAAAGTGGAAATTAATTTTCCACTCTTGGATGCAGTTAGGCAAGTACCTTGGTATGCCCGATTCCTCAAGGAGCTCTGCACCAAAAAGATACGATTTGAAGATAACGCCAAACTATTTGTAGGAGAGACTGTTTCGGCAGTTTTACAAAATAAAATGCCCAAGAAGTGTGAAGATCCTAGTATGTTTATCATACCATGCATCATTGGTAATAGAAGGATTAAGAAGGCCATGTTAGATCTCGGAGCATCCATAAATGTCATGCCCATGACGATTTATGAGGAACTAAAATTGGGACCACTTAAGCAAAAAAGGGTGATCATTCAGCTCGCAGATAGATCAAATGTCTATCCAGAAGGCCTGATAGAAGATGTCCTAGTCAAGGTAGGGGAACTGATTTTCCCAGATGATTTTTATGTGCTCGATATGGGCACGGCAACACCCACCTCATTAGTGTTACTACTCAGAAGACCATTCATGAAGACTGCTCATACTAAGATTGATGTCGATGAGGGCACACTGACGTGTGAATTTGATGGGCAGATCGTCGTATTCAATATTTTTGAAGTAATGAAATACCCTCAAGACCCGGAGTCAGTCAACTTTGTGAGCCAATGTCATGACCAAGCCACGGTTTTCAGAATGAACAATCAAGAACCACGAGAATGGGCATTATAGGCTGGCCTAACTGATTGTGATGCCATCGATGAAGATGATGATATCAGAGAAGCTATCATGATGTTGTATTCTCTGGAGAAAATGCCATTTGGAGTTGGGGATTACAAGTTACCCACCATGAGTCAGACTGAAAAAATGATACCCTCTGTGCAGAGGGCACCACAGATGGAACTGAAAGATCTTCCTGGACACTTGAAGTATGCCTATCTTGGGGAGAGTGAAACATTGCTGGTTATCGTAAGTAAAATTCTGAACTTAACGGAGGAAAACCAGCTGATGAGATTATTGTGTCTGTATAAGAAAAGAATGAAAATAACCAATGACTAACTCATTCACCACAAGCCATCCGAGCGTGGGAAAAAGGTTCTGCTATTTAATTACAGACTCAAGCTGCTAGGAGGAAATTTCAAATCTAAATAGTCTGGTCCTTTTCTGCTCCATACCTCATGCCCAAATAGAGTCGTGGAGTTAATAGACATGAACACTGGAGAAGGTTCAAGGTCAATGGACAGCAATTGAAGCATTACTATGGGCACAAGGATTCTATTTTAGGATCTGTTAGGCTCGTCGAGCCCATCTACACATGAAGAAAGAAGTAAGCATTGTGCCCGCGACAATAACTAGGGCGCTGACGCAACCCAGGTTTTATTTTTCTTACAATTTATTTTAATTCTGTTATTTCCTTTTAAGTTTTCTAGGGGATATGATGAATTTTACAGTTTTCTCTAGTTGTGTTTTTACAATACAGGGCACGAAAAAGAGGGCTACCATTCTGGAATGCATTGGCAACTGCTCTTTAGACCACCCCAAGCAAGCCTGATTTATCGAACATCATGCCCTCTCTGATCTGGTTCCCTCTTTTCATTAGTTTAGTTTTTTATCTTTCTAGAGTCGTCCTTGTTCACCCACTTTACCTACAGCAAAGTGTGTGGGTGGTGAGGGCATTTGAAGTCTGCTTGCTTTTGTTTGTTTCGGTGACCACCTTATTCGCCCACTTTGCCTAAGGCAAAGTGTGTGGGTGGGATGGACACTTATTTTTTGTTGAGTTTTTGGTTCGTGAAATCACTTCTTTTCACACCCACTTTGCCAAGGCAAAGTGTGTGGGTGAGGGTTATTTCACTTTCTTTTGTTGGTTTGGGTTGATTCAAGCATGTGTAGATATTTGAACTTGAAAGCATGGAGTCTAGGGCCCTGTGACCATTAGACAGCCTTTTTATTTGCATATTCATGTCAGCATGCTCGTAACACTGATTAAATGATGAATGAACTAAGTACCCTGTGAGGAATTGAGCATATCTTCATAATGTCTACAATAATTCTTTCTTGTGTGATTTTTGCATCTTTGAATTTACGAGAACCAGAATTTGCTTCTGCTCTATTCTGAGGTTACAATGAATTTGAGGGTACACCAAAAATGCTTAGGAAATTTTTCTTTCTAAGCCCCCACAAGACCAAATAAAATCACCCTTTAAATTATCTTTACAGCCCCTTTTGAGCTAAAATTTACAATGCCCTGGTTATGTTCCTTTTACGAAACCTACAAAAAAGGACCATGGAGACAAGGCAAGGATAATATGGTGTGTTATAAGGCACGAAGTGCACAAAAAAAAGGAAAAAAGAAAAAGAAAAAGAAGAAGAAGAAGAAGAAGAAGCGGGCAGAAATGAAAAGAAAAAAAAGCTAAGTGCTGAAACCCTTCAATATCTAAATCTCAGAATGCCCACAATGAAAAAAAATATGGGACATGTGCTTCATAAAATGGGCACGGTGGCAAAGGCCAGTAAGAGTTAAAAATAAATCCTCCCTAAGGGAAAACCTGACTAAATTGAGCCCAGATCTAAATATTTCCTACTTATAACCCCTAGCCCCATTACAACCCTCTAAGTCCTTAGCATATGTGTGTTCTCAATTCTAAAAAGTGGTGGAGGAAAAAGAGCAGTTGCAAGCCTATAGTGATACTCAATTCAAATATGTTTTCCTTGAGCGTATACTCTGAGCCCAAAACACTTTGAGTGAGGAAAATATGAGTGAATCCATCACTTAGTTCATTTTGATTCGCAGTGGGCACAATGATATGTTAGGTAGTTTACATGTTGTGTTATGAGATGAGTAGGTGATACGGACGAAGGACCCATTGAATATATTGATTCAAGAACTCGTTGTTTGATGATAGGCAACGGTCACCCCAGATCTAGAATCTGGTTTGATCTTTCCTAGAGCTTGAAAACATTGACCCGTTGGCTATATAATCAGCCAAGAACCTTGGTATGGTTGAACGCCACAAGACCTTGCTCAAAATCTTGATAAGTTCTTAAACAATTGAAATGCTCTACAAAGAGAATTCAACTCACAAAGCTATAAATCTAAATTTTCGTTTATCATTCAAAATCAGGTTGTCCCCATAAACATGAGTGCAATCCTATTTATAGAACTAAGAAGACAATCAGATGCACTCCACTAACTCCACTAAGGACAAATTATTAGAGCTCCTTTACACCATTTAGAAGCTATAATAAAGACTCCATGAACCCCCACTAAACACCCCATGATCACCCCACTAAATACTAGTTATTAAGGACTATTTACACCACTTGGGAGTTACAAAAGACCCCATTATTTTAAACAATGATTCTTGAATTCAAAACATAGAAAAATAACACTTAACTAATAAAATAAAATGACTTTTATTTTAGGTATTGAAAAGGCCACGAAAATAATCTCCAAATTTCTCCAATTTTGGCCTTCAAGATGGATATGAAAAAAAGCCCAGCTCTTCATGTAGAATGCAGCCCTTCAACTTGAATAAAATTCATCATTTGGCCCAATGTAGAATCATCATGCATGTTATCTCTAATTTCAGCTATAGTGATCATCATAGCCTCTTTGATTTGCTTAGTCCGTGCCCTTGTAATTGGTTCATCATGCATGACCAAAGGATCCCACTTGGACGCGCTAGACTTGTCGGGTGCTTCTCCATCATTCCCTTCTTCTTCAAAAGGATTCGTCCTCGAATCTACATCACCAAAATAAGGAGAAAGATCGGCAACATTAAAAGTGGCACTTACAGTATACTCACCTAGCAAATCAAGTTTATAAGCATTATCATTCACTCTTGCAACCATTTGAAATGGTCCATCTCCCCTTGGCTGCAACTTGGACTTCCTTTTTGTTGGAAACCTCTCTTTCCTCAAATGTAACTAAACTTAATCTCCCGACTCAATTATAACTTGCTTTCGGCCCTTGTTGGCTTGCTTTACATATTGTTCGGTTCTTTTCTCAATGTTGAGCCTCGCCTTCTCATGTAACTTCCTCACCATTTCAGCCTTTCCCTTACCATCAAGACTTGCACGCTCTTCCACGGGTATTGGCACAAGATCAAGTGGACTCAAAGGATTAAAGCCATAAACAACTTCAAATGGAGAAAATTTAGTAGTGGAATGAAAACTTTGATTATATGCAAATTTAGCAAATGATAAACAATCCTCCTAATTTTTCAAGTTCTTTTGAATCAAAACTCTACGTAATTGAGATAAAGTCCTATTAATGACTTCAGTTTGCCCATCCGTTTGGGGATGACAAGTAGTAGAAAACAGAAGTTTAGTTCCCAATTTATCCCATAGCACACGCCAAAAGTGACTTAAAAATTTTACATCTCTATCACTAACAATTGTTCTCGGAACACCATGCAAACATACAACCTCTTTAAAGAACAAATCAACAATATGGGTTGCATCATCACTTTTATGACATGGAATGAAGTGTGCCATTTTTGACAACCGATCAACCACCACAAATATAGAATCTTTACCTCTTCGTGTTCTAGGCAATCCCAATACAAAATCCATGGATATGTCTACCCAAGGTTCATTAGGAATAGGTAAAGGTGTATACAAACCATGTGGATGTGTTTTTGATTTAGCTTGCTTGCAAGTTTTACATCTTTCACAAATTCTTTCAACATCAACACACATTTTACGCCAATAGAAATGTTTATGGAAAACATCTAAAGTCTTTTGTATTCTAAAATGCCCTATTAAACCTCCCCATGAGCTTCACGTACTAGTAGCTCCCACATAGAACATTTAGGAATGCAAAGTTTATTTTCACGAAACAAGTATCATTCATGCCTATAAAATTTTTCACATGCAACATGCTCACAAGACAAGTAAATAGAAATGAAATCAGAATCACTTTCATACATACCCTTGATAGACTCAAAACCAAGAAGTTTAGAACTCAAAGTAGTAATCAAAACATACCTCCTAGACAATGCATCAGCCACAATGTTTTCTTTTCCCTTCTTGTACTTAATCACATATGGAAATGATTCAATGAATTCCACCCATTTTATGTGTCTGTTGCTAAGCTTACCTTGACCTTTGAGGTATTTGAGAGATTAATGATCCGTATGAATTACGAACTCTCTCGGCCATAAGTAATGCTGCCATGTCTCCAAGGCCCTCACCAAAGCATACAACTCCTTGTCATATGTTGGATAGTTCAATTGAGCTGCCTTCAACTTCTCACTAAAGTAAGAAATTGGCCTCACTTCCTGCAATAAAACAACACCTAGACCCACTCCAGATGCATCACATTCAAGCTCAAACATTTTATCAAAGTTAGGCAATGCAAGAATCGGTGTAGTAGTTAGTTTTTCTTTAAGGAGATTAAATGCATGTTCTTGTTTCTCTCCCTGTGATACCCCAACCCTTTTTGCTAAATTATAAATTATAATTTTAGTAAATGATTTTAAATTAATAAGGTTGAATATTAATCATGTGTGTATGTTAGTATTATGCCGTTATTTTATTGCAGGTTGTCCCACTCGAGCCGATACGTCATAGCACACAATGATGTTATACTGAGTGTATAATACAGTTTGAAATTTAATTACTAAAGTGTCGAGTTATATGATAATGAATGAATGTAATTGCGTTTAATTTTATGTTTGCCATACCTTGAACACCCTAACGCTGAGCCGGTCGAGGGTCTCACTGCCCGGTCAGCGAGTCGGGGGTTCAGAGAGGTGAAGCACCCCGATGGGGGCCAGGGGAAAACGTCCCCTGTTTTTTCAACATATGTATTAAAGGTGTATTGATTATGTTTTAAAAAATTTAAGTTGTGTATTAAATGTGTTTTTAAAATTTAAGTTTAAGTTATGTTTAAATTAGAAATATAAATGGAGTTGGACATGTCAGGGAGTTGGACTGAATTCGAAAATCAAATCGGGTCTGAAGCGCGACCCATAAGCGCGAGCTCACGGAGTCGTGCCTCAAAGTGAAGCCGAGATGCGACCGAGAAATGTGACCCCCTTCATGTCACGTTCTGAGAGGTCTGTAATGCGAGTCAGAAATGTGACATTTTTGGTCGCATGTCATCAGCTTCAGAGAGCCATTTTTCTTCAGCTAAAATGCAACCCCAAAACGCAACCACTTTGGGTCGCACCTCACAGTGTCTTTCAAGCGCGACCTTCAAACGTGACGCCCCTGGGTCGCGCCCTACATCGGAATTTTCATTCTTTAAATACCACACTTCACTCATTCCCTCTTCATTTCTTCTTCACTTTAGCGATTTTCTCCCAAAGCTCTCTCAAGAAATTCTTCAACTTTTGGAAGTGGATTCTATCATCATCATCCATCATCTAAGGTAATCTCATACCACTCCCCCCTTAGTGATTATGTACCATTTCATGTTGAATTGAATCTAGGGTTTATACCCAAAGTTTAGGGTTTTCAATTTCATTGATTCCCTTGCCTTGATATCTTGAACATATGGTTTATTTACATCCTTGAAGCTATATGTGTTGTTAAATTGAGATTACTATGGTTTATTTTTGCTAGGGTTTGGATTTTTACCTTAATTTCCCCTTAATATGTTGATTGTTGAATGGAGATGTTATAATGATTATATGGAGTTGATTTCCATATATGTTAGAGCCCTAGGATGAAGGTGTTTGTATTTGAAATTATGAGATTTAAAGGATTTAAATTAAGTCTTGATCTTATGGTTTAAATGAGTACACGTAATGTACTCGATTAAATGTCTCAAAGAGTTTCAATGTGTATTTTGAGTCCAAAATCATAAAAGGAGCTTGTATATCCATGGTTGTGTATGTAGATATGTATGAAAGCCTTAAAGCAAAGTATAGCATGTGTTTGGTCAAAATTATGAAATAAATTATATAACTTGACATCTAAAATGAGAAAGGAAATTTCAAGATGCTTGGTGACGTATTGGGGTTCGAGGTGGATGACTTATGCGTCTCATAAGGTGGGGTAACTCTAAACTATGAACACGTGAAATGTTATAGTTATTGTTGTGCTTTGATTGTGTAAGTATGAAGGGTCTTCGGACCAGTTATAAGAATGGGATCCTTCGGGGCAAAACAGAGATCCTTCGGGGTCAATAAAGAGTGATACGAACCTGAAAAGCATAAAAGAATCAAATCCAAGAGTGCCATTGAGAGCTTCAAAGATAATCAAGTTGTTCAAGATTAAAGATTGGAGATCAAGATATGAAGAAGATTATGGCATGAAGACAGTAAGTATGGGCATACTGACTATATGAAGATGGTGTGTTGGATCAGTCCTTTGAAGAGCCCAATGTGCCAATTAGAAGGCCCAAGTCCATTGGGATTTATTTTATCCATAGTTAGATTTTATTATTTGATTTTTGGTATTTATTTTATTAATTTTCATTTTTTTTTATTTAATTAGGTAGATAAAATTCTATTTAAGGCAGTTTTCTTCTTTAAATAGAATTCTAGTTTAGATAGGATTCCAAGTTTAATTAAAGCAGATTTTCTAGTCTAGTTAGGATAGTTTTCCTACCTAGTTTAGTTGATCCTAGCATTATAAATAGGATATCCATGTGACATTATTATTTAGACGTTGAATAATATTTTGAAGTTTATTTTCAATTGTCTCACGATCCCTTGGTTGATCACATTTATCGATCCTTTGGTTGATCAAACACAATTCTATTGATCTAGCAATTCAATAGTCTTATTCAAGTTCTTCAGGGTACAACGAGTACTTGGGAGAATTGCTAACAAATCGGAGAAGATCGAAGTAGCTACGTTTCGTCTCTTGAAGTCTGGGTTCAGCTGAAGTTCCAATCCATCCTACCTATCATCAACATCTTGACGCCACTACCTTCATCCACAAGATACTATTCGTCCGCCTCCTATCTTCCACAAACTATCCTAGTAAGTTCTATCTCAATTCGAGTCCAAAATTCCTATCCTTTTGAGTCGGATTGTTCCTTCCTTTCTCACTGACGTTGTTCGATTCTTAAGTCTTCCGCTTGCATATTTTTTGTGTCTTGGATTATTAGTCCGGGTCACATCATAAATTTGGCATCAGAGCCACATCAGCTCTGCTGGTCGTGGTTCAATCCGACGTGTCAGATTTTCCATCCTACGTGTCTTTTTATTTTCGTATCGTGTCATCGAGTTGTAATTTGATTATTCATTGAAAAAAAGGAGCAAATGGTCGAGCCCTAGAGCAAAAAAAAATTCTGCTGAAAAAAAAAATCCGAAAAAAAAAATTCAGATTTGATTTCGATTTTAATTGTTAATTCCTAGTTGTTTTAGACTCCTACCATCTATATTAGGTAACTTAGACTATTTAGATTGTGTCCATCTAGATGAAACACATCCAAATAGTTACTATCTTATCTATATCTTTGCTTTCTTTATACATTCTTATTTCATCCTTATCTTCCTCCATCTATTCTTTTACTTTTTCTTGCTTTAATTTTCATCCATAACACTCCTTGTGGATCGAAAATCCATCCATACACCACTATGTACACCATACACCATCCGTACACCATCCAGTTCATATATCCATACATCTGTACACCCATACACTCGTACACCCATACATCCGTGGTCTACATATACCAAATCAGTAGGTTTACCTACACTATCCATACAACAGCCCCACATCATCAAGTTAGATGGATCCAGTCTGAGCCCGCCCGAATCGATTCAAAGATGCCGATGGTCTACATCGCAACAAGATAACCATTCCAGAGTTTGAGGGTCTATACGATCCAGAAGCGTACCTAGATTGGGAACGTAGAGTTGATAAGATTTTTAAGTATTACTACTTCCCCGAGCGAAAGAAGGTGCAATTAGCCACATTGGAGTTTAAAGACTACGCAGCAACATGGTGGGAATTCCAACAAAATCGATGCCACTGAGATCACCTTCCACCTATCGACACATGGCGTGAGTTGAAAGATTTGATGCGGAAACGCTTCATTCCAGACCATTACCAATGGGAGTTGGAGGAGAAGCCCTACAAGCTTAGGTAAAGAGATCGAAGTGTAGATGACTACTACTACAAAATGATTGAAGCCATGAGACGAGCTGATATAGAGGAGTATCTAGAAGATACCATGGATAGATTCCTAGCAGGTCTACGAAGGGAAATCCGAGAAAAGGTAGCATTGTATCACTTTGACTAGTTGAAAGACATGGTGCAATATGCTATTGAGATAGAGAAGTGGTTGGAGAGTCTGGAGATGAGGCAAAATGAAGTGGTTCAAGTAGAGTCGAATGTAGAATTGTCAACTAGAGCTCATCACCAAACATCCCTGTTTTGTTGGAGCGAACCTGAGACATTCGAGGAGTTTCTACGTACCTATGTACCACCTAGACAGCCTGCATTACCAGTTCAGCAGGTCATGGATGTGCCAAGCCAAGCCAGCAACATTCAAGAGGAGATCCACGTTGAGTTACCATCTGAGATCGTTGCCATCAAAGAAGATTGTACTTTTGAGGTAACAATTTGAGTTAATGCACCTATTGAAGAAATGGAGATCAATGATACAGTTGAGGAAGTTGAAGTAGTTGAGAAATTGATGGAGATGCAACCTTATTTTGAAGAGGAAAATGACATCCATGAGGAAATGATCGTAGATCATATGGAGCTCGATCAAGCTAGCATGGAGACGCAGTCGAATTCCAACATCATTTGTCAACCATATTCTTGTGATATCTTTATTTTACAGGTTGCAAAAGATGTGCCCCATGTTATTGATCTTGTGCAAAAAGATATTGATGTTCATTTCGTGTTCATCTTTGATCCTAGAGATTCGAAGTCGAGGACGAATTCTTTTCAAGAGGAAGGGAATGATACGAACCCGAAAAGCATAGAAGAATGAAATTCAAGAGTTTCATTGAGAGATTCAAAGATAATCATATTGTTCAAGATTAAAGATTGGAGATCAAGATATGAAGAAGATTAAGGCATGAAGACAGTCAGTATGGGCATATGACTAGATGAAGATGGTGTGTTGGATCAGCCCTTTGAAGAGCCCAATATGCCAACTAGAAGGCCCAAGTCCATTGGGATTTATTTTATCCATAGTTAGATTTTATTATTTGATTTTTGGCATTTATTTTATTAATTTTCATTTTTTTTTATTTAATTAGGTAGATAAAGTTCTATTTAAGGCAGTTTTCTTCTTTAAATAGAATTCTACTTTAGATAGGATTCCTAGTTTAATTAAAGCAGATTTTCTAATCTAGTTAGGATAGTTTTCTTACCTAGTTTAGTAGATCCTAGCATTATAAATAGGATATCCATGTGACATTATTATTTAGACGTTGAATAATATTTTGAAGTTTATTTTCAATTGTCTCACGATCCTTTGGTTGATCACATTTATCGATCCTTTGGTTGATCAAACACAATTCTATTGATCTAGCAATTCAATAGTCTTATTCAAGTTCTTTAGGGGACAATGAGTACTTGGGAGAATTGCTAACAAATCGGAGAAGATCGAAGTAGCTGCGTTTCGTCTCTTGAAGTCGGGGTTCAACTGAAGTTCCAATCCATTCTACATATCATCTACATCTCGACGCCACTACCTTCATCCACAAGACACTATTCGTCCGCCTCCTATCTTCCACAAACTATCCTAGTAAGTTCTATCTCAATTCGAGTCGAAAATTCGTATCTTTTTTAGTCGGATTGTTCCTTCTTTTCTCGCTGACGTTGTTCGATTCTTAAGTCTTCCGTTTGCGTATTTCTTGTGTCTTGGATTATTAGTCCGGGTCACATCAATAAAGAGGTCCTTTGGGATCGATAATAGACTCGTTAATGTCCTCCCTAGGGATAATAAGCCTGCGAGCATCCCTACAGGGATAAAGACGTTCATTAACGGGGGCATCATGATGTTTGGGCCCTACGAGGTTGAGGCTAGTCTCCACAAAGTAAAGAAGTATCCATATGATTATATTTTCACTTGTGCAATTGGGTATAAATATTTATAGTGTTCCCCACTGAGTGTGTTGTTAAATACTCACCCCATTCATTTAATGAATTTCAGGCTGAGGAGTCGGAGACTGAGTAGGAGCGTTTTGAACACAAGAGAACCCCCACAAGCTTGTGTTTATTTTTGCATGCTCTTCTTTTGCAATACTTGCATTATTATTATTACATTGATCGTTCTCCTTTGGTTTTATGATCAATGATTATTAGGGATGGGACTAGCCCTATTTTGTAGATATGATGTATTTGACTTGATATTATGCAAAACATTTTAAAGGCGGGTCATTCGACCTTGGAGCCTTCTATGTGTGAAGTATGTTGTTGAAACCTATACTATGTATGTTGATTTAGGGTGATAGACGGGCGGGTCGTGTCAAACCTATGAGCCCGATAGGATAGATGATTGTATGATTGATATGGATGGGCCTATGCAATGATTCTATTAAATGCTATGTTGTGTGACAAATTAGATCCGATAGGTTGTATGTTATAATTGCAAAAAATTTATATGGAGAATTAGGACATTGTGTCTATTCATGCTAATTGACCTTAGCTTCCGCTCAATTGAATATAAGAAACACAATTATAAGTAAGTAAATTGTATGTTAAGTGACGTGCCAAACGGAGTAGTTTGGGGCGTCACACTCCCCAATGAAAACCAACTCCTTTCTTCACAATTTCATTCAAAGGTGCAGTAATGGTGTTAAAATATTTCACAAATCTTCAATAAAAACTGGCAAGACCATGAAAACTTCTAACTTGAGAAATGTTTGTAGGAACTGGCCATTCTAAGATAGCTTTCACTTTCTCTTTTTCCATTTCAATACCATTATCACTCACCACAAATCCAAGAAAAACAACTTTCTCCATGCAATATGAACACTTCTTAAGATTAGCATACAAAAATTCTTTTCTTAAGGTGTCTAATACAATTCATCAAAGTAAAAAACCACAAATTTTCCAATAAAATTTCTCAAAACATGGTGTATTAATCTCATGAAAGTGCTAGGTGCATTAGTTAGACCAAAAGGCATGACTAACCACTCATACAAACCATATTTTGTTTTAAAGGATGTTTTCCATTCATCTCCTTCCCTAATCCGAATTTCATGATATCCACTTTTCAAATCAATTTTACTAAAATTAACAGTACTAAATAACTCATCAAGCATGTCATCTAACCTAGGAATAGGATAGTGATACTTTACAGTTATTTTGTTAATAGCTCGATAATCGGTGCACATTCTCCATGATCCGTCTTTCTTTGAAACAACAATCACTGGGACAGCACATGGACTCATGCTTTCACAAATCTTTCCTTTCTTCAACAACTCCTCGACTTACCTTTGGATTTCCCTTGTTTCCTCCGGATTGGCTCTATAAGCTAGACAGTTAGGAAGTACAGCTCCCGGGGTAAAGTCAATTTGATGTTCAATACCTCTTAGAGGAGGTATCCACTTGGATCTTCATTCGTAAAGATGTCCTTATATTCCTGCAAAAGTTACAGAAATGTACTAGGCAAAGATGGAGTTATTTCGTTAGTGCTAAAATAAGACTCTTTATACACTAAGATGAACACACTTTTTTCTTCAACTATCGCCCTCTTCATCTCTCTCACTCTTATATAGAAATTTTGTTTCTTTTTTTCCTCACTCTTATTTTTCTCTCGACTCTTTTTTTCACTCAAGTTTTTTTCACTTTCCTCACTTTCTTTTCCCTCACTATCTCTAGCTCTCCTTGCTTGTGACATTTTGAGTTGATCCTTTTGTACTTGTTGTGAACTCAATGAAACAAGCATGACTGATTTGTTATTGTGCTTGAAAGTGTATGTATTGAGGAATCCATCATGAGTCACTCTTCGATCAAATTGCCAAGGTCTGCCCAAAAGAATGTGACTAGCATGCATAGGAACCACATCACAAAGAACTTCATCTTTGTAGTTGTCAATTGACAATGAAATCTGCACTTGTTTAGTCACTCGAATTTCTCCACATTCTTTAAGACATTGTAGCTTATATGGATGAGGATGCTTCATAGTGGCTAAGCACAATTTCTCCACCATTTCAGAACTAGCAACGTTAGTACAACTTCCACCATCAATAATCAACATACAAACTTTACCTTGAACTAAACATCGTGTGTAGAAGATGTTTTCTCTTTGTTGTTCCTCATTTTTTATTTGCACATTTAAAACTCTTCGAACTACCAAAAGTTCTCCATGTTCCGGTACAATTTCTTCCGGCTTCTCCTCTTCATCATCATCTTCTTCATGTTCACTTTCAGATTCTATCTCTCTATTTGGCTTCAAAATCATTGTCCTTTTGTTTGGACATTGAGATGCAATGTGGCCAAATATATAACAACGAAAGCATTTGATATCTCTATTCCTTGTAGTTGTAGAAGTAGAGATGGTACCTTTTCCCTTGTCATCTTCATTTGATTTAGTTTTGGACAGCTCACTTTGAGGTTTAGAATATGCCCCAAAAGTTGGTTTGGATGCCCCATCTTTTGGCTTGTATGAAGATTGAGAATTTGTTGGATAACTCCTTTGGAAATTCGCCTTCCTCTTCAATTACCTCTCAGCCTTTATGGCTGCATGAACATTATCTTCAAGCTCCACATAGTGTTGAAGCTCCACGATATTTGCAATCTCCCTATTCAGCCCACATAAGAAATGACCCATGGTTGCTTCTCTATCTTCTTCAACATTTACCTTAATCATGGCAATCTCCATCTCTTTGAAGTACTCATCAATAGATTTTGTACCTTGATGCATAGATTGGAGTTTTTGATATAATTCACGAAAATAATGAGAAAAAACAAATCTCTTACGCATGATGATCTTCATTTCCTCCCAAGAAGAAACTGGTCGTTCTCCATAGCGTCTTTGATTTTTGATCAATTGATCCCACCAAACTATAGCATAGTCTGTGAATTCAATTACAGCAAGTCTCACCTTCTTCTCCTCCGAATCGTTGTGACACTAAAAGATGAGTTCCACCTTCCTTTCCCACTCAAAATAAGCTTCAGGATCATTTCTTCCTTGCAAAGTTCGAATGTTCATTTTAATACTTCCCAAATCACGATCCACTTCATTTGGTTGTCTTCTTCTTCCTCTCCATTGATTTTGATTCATACGACCAAAATCATCCTCCCCTTCAAATTCTCCTTCATCTTGATGTCTCTGTTGGTTTCCCTGAGGGTTTGCATTGCTTCAAGGTGTTTGTTGCTCTAACCTCTCCAAACGATCATTTACACCTTCAAGAATTGGTCGAAGCCTTGCAAATTGTTGTTGCATAGCTTGTAAGGTATAGTCTCCACCTTGATTTCTATTTTCAGATGTCTCTTCCATGATCCACACAACACTCGTGTATCGCACAAAAAAAAATGATCCTTACAATTCACTCGTGTATCACTCTTTGGCTTTTACCTCTCCTCAAATATTCTCACTACTCAATGTCTTTTACCACTCAATTCTCAATTGTAGAACTCAAAAGAATAAGAACAAATCAATAATCAAGAAAAGTGTAGAATGACAATCAATGAACTATAGTTCTAAGGGTCAAATGTATGGAATTTGTAGAGGTAAATATAAGAACTGATTTTCGTTCTTTTTTTTAACTCTCTTTTGCACTATTGTAGAGAACAACAAACAATAGATATATAATGAAGAACAATTTTCGTGTTTTTTTTTTGCGAACAAGATGATACCTTGTTTTTAGAAGATAGTTGGATAGGATGGTTTGATGAATGCCAGATTGCTCTGTTACCAAACTAATATGGATGAATGAGCCATTGAATATATTGATTCAAGAACCCATCGTTTGATGATAGGCGCGGTCACCCCAGATCAAGAATCAGGTTTGATCTTTCCTATAGCTTGAAAACCTTGACCCGTTAGCTATATAATCAGCCAAGAACCTTGGTATGGTTGAACGCCACAAGAACTTGCTCAAAATCATGAAAAGTTCTTAAATAATTGAAATTCTCTATAAAGAGAATTCAACTCACAAAGCTATAAAGCTAAATTTTCGTTTATCATTCAAAATCAGATTGTCCCCATAAACATGAGTGCAATCCTATTTATAGAACTAAGAAAACTCTCGGATGCACTCCACTAACTCCACTAAGGACATATTATTATAGCTCACTTACACCATTTAGAAGCTATAATAAAGACTCCATGAACCCCCACTAAAGACCCCATGATCACCCCACTAAATACTAGCTATTAAGGACCATTTACACCACTTGGGAGTTACAAAAGACCCCACTATTCTAAACAATGACCCTTGAATTCAAAACACACAAAATAACAGTTAACTAATAAAATAAAATGTCATTTAATTTAGGTCTTCAAGAGGCCACGAAAATAATCTCCAAATTTCTCCAATTTTGGCCTTCAAGATGGATATGAAAACAAGCCCAACTCTTCATGTAGAATACAGCCCTTCAACTTGAATAAAATTCATCATTTGGCCCAATGTAGAATCCTCATGCATGTTATCTCTAATTTCAGCTATAGTGATCATCATAGCCTCTTTGATTTGCTTAGCCCATGCTCTTGTAATTGGTCCATCATGCATGACCAAAGGACCCCACTTGGACACACTAGACTTGTCAGGTGCTTCTCCATCAGTAACTTAGCCTATGTGCCCAAAAGGGATTATGTCTATGCATGCTTTGTGTCGAGTCTTTGTATGTCTGTCTTTTCCGCCATTCTTTTATTTTCATTCTTTTCTTTTGGGCGCGTTGTACCCAATGCTTAAGGACAAGCATATCTCAAGTGGATGGGTGTGACAAGTCCAATTTCTCTCGTATTTTTGGAGTCTTTTTCTCATTTTTTTTGTCCTTGTTTTTGTGGTTTTAGAGTCAGAAAGAGCCAGAAATACGAGTAGGGGCATGATGAGAGCAAAATCACGCACTGTGGGCATTTTGGAACTGAAATATGATAAGGCAAGATCGATGAGATTTTCATAGCACCAATCTCCATGAAAGGTGCCAGCTTGTAGAGTCCATCATATTCCAATGTTGCTAAGAAATGGTCGTTATGCCCATAAGGCTCGAAGAAATTCTAAACTTGGCAGACTCGTTATGGGCATAACGCAAGAAGTTTGGCAGAAGTCATCAAAGATATTCCAGATTTAGTTCAATAAGAAAAGAAGATCATGTCAAAGAGAATATTACCAAATCTGGAGAAGATATCTTAAAGCTTCTAGAAGACCAATCTTCTCCACAAGGAAATTGTCCTCTTGTGGGCGCGAGCTGAAGAGATAGAATCAGAATCTACACTATAAGGAAAGTTGACCTGTCTCTACAAGAAAAGTTGATCAGTCTCTACAAGGAAAGTGCAGCTGCCAGAAAAGGAAAGAATGGGCACGCCGACAGACAGTCCAGAATTAAGTCTTTTCATGGGCCGATTTGAGCTTCAAACTTACTTGTGGCCCAAGGATACTGGGGTTTCGATCTACCGGTATAAAGACCATTAGAGAGGATCATTCACACATGCCATAAATGCCATATGCATTATTATTTTACTTTTTACTTGTATTTTTAATTTCCAATTTATGTTGTTAAGTTTGACGTTGAAGTCTTCTTATTTATTTCAGTAAGTTTTTATTTAATATTATGTCTTTAAATATTATCTTTAAGTTTAGGTCTAGCATGTGTGGCTAGATCTTTTATTCCGGATTGAATGGAGATAATAACTTAACAAACATGTAAAAATCGTGAGGCAAATTGGGCATAACACTGTGTGAATTTAGTTTCCGTCGTGTATTGATTTCTTTATTGCACTAAAGCATGTCAAGCTAATTAATGTGGCTGATCACTCATTAATTGAAATTGGGCACGCTAAATCTATACATGATCAATGAATGGTAACTGTGTGTTGATCATAAAGGGACTGGGTACATCACGGGGTATTGTGGGCACACGAGAAATCAGTGTTTACAATAGATCTGGGTCTGTCTAGAGCATAAAGTTGCTTGTTGCTTATAATCAAATGAAAAATTGGGGTTGGGTAACAAGTTAGTGTTTAGGAGACGAGAAATCACCTCTAATTTAATCTGAAAAGATAGATTGGGCACAAATGAAGAAATTCGGGTGCCTTTAACTGGATGATTTAATTCACATAAGATATCTGTGTGCCCATGATCGGGAAAATGTTTTTTAAGTTTAATTTGAAGTTCTAATCCAGAGTACTTTACTTCTAATCATTTTCTTTGTTTTCTTTGTTTTTGTTATTTCTATTTTTTGCAAGATTTATTGTAAAGTATTTAAATATGAAGTATGGAGACCACAACAACCCTCAATTTGGAAATAGTGACATTGGAAGGTAGAATTCGCAGCTCCTCGTGGGATCAACCCTTTACTCACATTTCTGGCTACACCTGCTGTGGGCAAAAGGATATGTCTCTCTTGAGATTTATTCTGACCGCGAAACGACCGCACGTCACCTATCCTTCAAAAGTATATCTTTATTCGTAAACCTTCATTGTTAATCTTTCATCTTTATTCGTTAATCCCATAATAACACCCCGTCCCCATTCGTTAATTCCCATCTCGGGACCGGGCTATTACAGATGGTATCAAAGCGGCTTGCAACTCTGCAGACCTGTCTCTTTGTTTAAGTTAAGCTAAGTGTTTATGTGCATATGAATTACTTCGTGATAAGTTACAGCAGCAACCCACAGCTCGTCATCACCCTCGTATCTTCAACCAAAAATAAAGGTATGATAGTATAGAGATTTTGAATTTTGGATTCATGATTTTTGGAATGCAGGGGATGAAATATTTGAGTAAGCATACCTCTTTTATGAATAAAGGAAAACATTGAGAATGAAGTTCCAAGAAAAAAAAAAGGTATTCGGGTAAAATGATTTTCTGAGAAGAAAACTTTGTGAAAGGAGTTCTTGATTACAAAGAAAAGTGTTTAATAATTTATTCTCAAACTGATGTCTTAAAGAAAATGTAAAAATTTATGTTTAAAGACTTTGGGTACCAAAATTTTTGTAAAAGTCAACTACTTAAAAGGAGCTATGCATGCAAGATAAGTAGTCTGAATCTAGACGATAACATGATCTTAGGAGAACATTAGGTCTCATCTTTTATAATCTAGACTGACTAAGCTTCCTGTTTCTAGACGGTTAAGCGTCGTTTGACTGCTAGGAATAATGTGCCTCTTTTCCGCTCTGTGCAAGAGAGGAACGGGCCTTGGAGGAACGCCAGGAAATGTATCTAACTTGGAAACATGCATCCGCATGTGTGAGCAAGCACTGCCCGCTGAGAGTGCCAACAATGTATCGCATCCTGCAGAGCACCATCACCCGTGATCCCGAGACGTAGGTTGTAATCGGGAATATGACGGAGCTCTCCTAAGCCTTGATGGCTCTTTGGGTATCAAAGTATGGCTATATAAACGCTCTAGCTGAGCAAAATCCCTCCACCGCAGTGGAACTAGAACTGCAAATAGCGACTCTCAACAGTGCCCCTAGATTTTAAAGCACCGCACCCCATACTAAAGGAACCTCCGAAGAAAAACCCTCGAATGTCCGAGTCATGAATCATACCAAATCCCTGTTCTCCTGGACACATCAAGTGCACCAGTGGGCCCTTTCATATCAAACGTTTGCCCCTCAAGGTCTGGGACAGTGTATGCCCCATAAGTTCCCTAAAGGAAGCTTGAGGAAATTCAAGTTCGAGGTGCCAGAGAAAGTTGAAGATGAGGAAGTAGAGGACCCAGAGGAGGAATGCGAGGAAGAGGTGGGAGCGTCATGCAAAAGGGAATGAAAGGGCCCAGCTTATAGTTAAGCTTTGTGTAATACCCCGAAATATTTTAGAAGCTTTTATTCAACTTATGTTACCCTCTGGTAACTTGGATAATAAGTTGGGTCATTAAAGGATTCAAATAAAGGAAAATCGCAGCTACGGAAATCTATTAAAATTTAATTTGATCAAAAATTGCTTTAAAAATATGTTGTGATATTTTTGTCGGGTTGATAGAAAAAGTTTCAGCATCATGCCAAACTTTGAATTTTCCAATTCCGAGTTCAAATGAACACTTGGCACAATTTTAGGGTGAAAGGTAAAAGGTAATCACAATGTATACATGATGTCTCGAGCAGTATGCATGAGCACCATGTCCTGGTGCGCCAGATTGATGCTGTTCTCTTAAGGAAGCACAAGTTCATGTTGAAACTCTATAGGTGGAATTTATTCCGTACATGAATAAAGCTTGTGTGGTACCACTCAAGGTTTTAGATGTTAATTAATTATAGCTGTCAGAGGCTGACATAAATAATTAATGATCATTATATCTTAAACACGGGGAATGGCTGGACTAAAGGAGAAAGCATATTCGTAAATATGTATTAAATTGGTAGGTCAGTTTTACTTCTTTAGTAGAATAAAAGTAAAACTTAATTTATTTAATTATATCCTAAGTTTATTGGATATTAAATAAATTAGTGGGCCAATTTAATATTCTTCTAGATCTCTGTTGTAGCCCAATATGACTGAAAGTGGACTGGATATAGAGCTTGAGATAGAGGCCCAACCCAATAGGGCTGGAGCATGAAATTTTGACCCCTCCCTATTTATAAGGGGGGGCACGAAAGTGGATGATAATAATTCAGCCCCTCTTTGTCTCTCAAAGTTATCCACAGATTTCACAAGCCTATCTAGTAGATTTCAGCCCACTCTGAATCTAGATACAGTCCGGGAATATAACAGAAGATCTTGGAGTGGAATTGTGCAGTGGCCGTGTGTGACATTGGTGGCGCCATTACTGTATTCATTCAACAGCAAGATTAGATCTTCAATCTTGTCCACAGACCGTCTATCGATTTGTAAGTAGATTCGTTTCTATGTCTTCCGCTTTATTAGATTCGAATCTGCTTTGCATGCCTTTTGATTATACTGTGATAAACATGCATGTTACATAAAATTATGATTTGCATGTACACGGATTAATGAACAACCAAATGATCCTGCGGTGGCTTAATTCGAAAAAACCCCAACAAATGGTATCAGAGCGGGTTTTAGCACTGTTTTAGGATTAATCCGGACATAAATTTTGAACTACGTATTAAATTTGATGATAAATTTATGGTGTTTAATTTTTCAGATTTAATTGGGCATGTATTTCGATTTTTATGGTATTCAAGACTTGGAAGGATTTTGGATTGAATTCGAAAATTCTAGATTTGGGATGATATTTGAGATCTTCAAATTTCTAGATTTGTATCTCATAATTTTTGAAAATTTGGAATCAAATTTTTTGAAATTTGATGTGAATAAATTCCCTAATTTTGTTTTAAAATATTCGACCACTATAATTAAATTTGGATGGATTTTTTATTAACATCAAAATTTCCAGATTTGATTTGGATAGGGTTCGAAATTTTTGGTGATTAGAATTAGATTTGGTGATTTTTGATGTATATCAAAAGTTACAAAATTCTAATCAAGATAAGTTTGAAAATAGAATTTTAAATATAGTAATTTTTGAAGTGGATCAAAATTTTCAGATTTTTTATTCTTGTTATTTTCGAAACCTGTTGTTTTTATTTGGAATAGTTTTTTGATTAATGTCAAAATTTCCAAATATGTTATTTTATGTAATTTTCGATTTTATTAAGTTAATTTGGAGAAAATTTTAATGAAAATTAAAATTCCAGATTTATTTAATAAGGAGCTTCGAAAATTATAGGTATTGGATGATGATTTGATGTTATTTGATGTATATCTTAATTTACCTAATTTTAATCTAGATAGATTTGAAAATAGAATTTTAAATTTGGAAGAATTTGAAGTGGATCAAATTTCCAGATTTATTATTGGTATTATTTTCGAAAATCTTGATTAAATATTGGATAAAGTAATTTTGGATATATACAAATAATTATCAAAATCCAATTGTGATAAGAATTTAATTTTGGAAAGGTTTTGAAAGATTTTGAAGTGGATCAAATCTTCAAACCTTATCCTTAAAGATTTAGATTCTTATGGATAATATTTGGATTAGATTTTTGATTTATATCAAGATATCCAATTATTATTTAATTAGGGTGGCTTGAAAATATTAAATAAATTTGGTCGATAATTATAAATAATTTCCAGATTTATTTAAGTGATATTTTCAAAAATACAAGATTAAAATTGGTGGATGATTATTTTAATTTCAAATTTTTATCTTGTGGATAATATTGAATTAATTAATTTAATTAATTGTAAAATTCGATTATGTAACGCCCCAGTTCCACTAGGACCAAGACGTCACCAAAAACATACGTACATGCTTACATGATAAATAATTTTCAAAAATAATAATAATATTTTATATATAATTTGTAAATGGGCAGCACCTCAACTTAAAAATGTTCGAACCACACACTCAGGTGCTTTCAAAGTCAACTTCCAACAAGGTTTTTCGAAATCACAAACTCACACATAACCAAATGACACGTTAACAAGAAATATATATAGCCAAACAGGCCACACATTTAAAAGCACCACCGTCAACCCATATATATATTCAAAATATTTGTATATACAGTCAAAATTGACCACGGGGGTCAACAACTTTCTAACTTAAAGGTTTTGCAGAGTATCAACAAAGGCATTTAATATTTAATATACAAACATAAGTTTAAAGATGGTTTTAAGCAAAAACCACATAAGGGTTAACCATCAAACCCACCCCATCAGCTCATCGTCAATCAGCTCGATCTCCAGGACCTGAAAACATTTGAAAAAATATTTGGGTTGAGTGCCAGAAAACACTCAGAGGGCATTAATATTCGTCCAAGTCAAACTTTCATATTTTAAAACTGTTATACTGCATAAATCATGGAAATCAACCATGAACATACTTATAACAAAGTTTACTCTTTTTTATTGGATGGAGACCCAATGTGATCACATTATACTTTACGACTACTTATCTAGACATTTAGTCACAAAGTAAACCGTCTATGCTTGTAAGTCGGAATTCCTCTATGCATGAAGTCTCATAACATCCAATCATTGCGTAAACAATGTTATTAAAACATTTAACATGCTTTTCATGGACGAATTTAAAAATATAGTTGTGAGTTATAGAAAAACCCACCTGAATGATCTCAATATGCAGTACAGTTTATGTGTGAAATGCTACTATGCTCTCCGATCGTCTCGACCTACAAAATTGGAATTCTAACTTAGACTCGTCAAGTAGGTCATAAGGATAATAACTTAGATCCTAAATAATTTAAATTAGTATTTCCTATGCCTTGAGATCATTTGGAATTAAAATGGAGCCAAATGGGCGAATAATGCGCATTTGACGGATTGAATCAAGTTAGTGATCCTGATTGAGAATTATCAGACTTTACGGACATAATTGAATGGATAAATATGTATCAAACCCAATTCAATAATTATGAAGCTTGATCTAACATACAGAAATAAAATTTAATTTTTAGAATTTATTTGAGAAATATACAATATTTTACTTAGGATTAAATTATGTTTTCTAAAAATCCTAATTTAATTCCCAAGTACTAAACTAAAACTTAAAAAAAATGAATTTAAAAATTAGATTCTTCTAATATTTATAACCAAATTCAAAATTAAATAGATCAAAGAACATTGAATTAAAGAAATATCGGAGGGTAAAAACTCACCTTTCTTTTCTTTTCTTTTTTTTTTCCTATTTTTCTTCTCCAATTTTCTTTTCCTTTCCCCACATATTTTTTTCTTTCTTTGCTTTTGCTTTAACATCAATGGAAACCCCCCCAACTTATATATATATATATACAACTCAACACACACACACGTGTACTTAATATATCATGTACACTAACTCTTTAATTCAATTGCCATTTGCTCAATTTCTATTGGTTTAAATTTTATTTTATTTTATTTTATTTACTATTATTATTTTTATCATTATTACTATTATTTCTTCACAATCAAGAAATCTTCCAACTATACATATATACGTGTGTATTTATATATGTATCAATATAAGTCATATGTGTACTATTAAGTACACTAATCCTTTTAAATGTTTACAAATCCAAGAAATTGGTTTGCTATATTATATTACTATTTTTATATTTTTATATGTTTATCTTTAAGTTATATATACATTTAAATTAAATGGTTAATTGGAGATAAACTTGAATTGGTTCGAAATAAAAATTGGACCAATTGGGATATAATAAAATTTTCGGTTCAAATTGTCAAATGAAACAAATTTCATTGGAAGGATAAATATAGTCCAATTTGAATGATCTTGGTACCAAGACGATCCCATTAGTCTCTATTTTTATAATATGTATTCTAATATTAATTAGAAAACTCAACTAAGGTCGAGACTTTTATTGGTCTTATAATGTCTCTAGGACTATGATCAACTAGCCCAAAATAAATTGGGTTCTAATTTCATGAAATTTCTAGCTATAAAATAAATTTTAAATACTATATTTTTCTGGGGTGTTACATCCTCCCCTTCTTAAAAAAATTTCGTCCCCGAAATTGAATATACCTGCTATGACGAGGGTTGGATACTTTGCCAGTATTTGATCCTCAAGTTCCCATGTAGCTTCCTCTTGTCCGTGTCTGCTCCATTGAATTTTCACAATCATTAGCTCTTTATTCCGCAGCTTTTGGACTTTTCTGTCGAGAATAGCTATAGGAAACTCGTCGTATGTCAGATCTAGATTTACTTCTATTTCTTTCTGATTTACGACGTGACTTGGATCGAAAATATATTTTTGAAGCATTGAAATATGAAACACATCATAAATTCCTCCTAACTTTGGCGGTAATGCCAACTTGTATGCAACTTCTCCGATTCGTTCAAGAATTTCGTACGGTCCAATGTATCTGGGCCGCAACTTTCCTTTCTTTCCAAATCGCATAATGCCTTTTGTAGGAGATATTTTCAGGAACACCTTATCTCCTACCCGAAATTGTAAGTCTTTCCTTCTTTTATCTGCATACATTTTCTGTCGATCTTGGGCCTCTTTCATTCGTTACCTTACTTTCTCAATAACCTCAACAGTTTTCTGTATAATTTTCGGGCCTAAATTTTTTTTTTTCACCAACTTCATCCCAGTAAAGTGCTGATCTGCACCTTCGACCATATAGAGCCTGATAGGGTGCCATTCCAATGGTTGCTTGGAAACTGTTGTTGTAAGCAAATTCAACTAAAGGCAAATATTCCTCCCAGCTTTCTCCTTGATCCATGACTACAGCCCTCAGCATATCTTCTAGGGTCTGAATTCTTCTTTCAGACTGTCCATCAGTTTGTGGGTGAAAAGCTGTGCTAAAATTCAATTTTGTGCCCATTGCATTTTGTAAGCTTTGCCAAAATTTAGACGTGAACCGCGTATCGCGATCTGATGTCACTGACACAGGTGCACCATGAAGTCTTACAATTTCTTTTACATAAATTTGTGCCAGTTTATCCAATCCTAAAGTCATCTTGATCGGTAAGAAGTGTGCTGACTTGGTCAAACGGTCAATGATAACCCATATGGCATGGTTTCCACGTAATGAATTTGGTAGACCAACGACAAAGTCCATTGTAATATGCTCCCACTTCCACTCAGGAATTTCTAGGGGTTTGAGCAATCCAGATGGCCTTTGATGTTCTGCCTTGACTTGTTGACAAGTCATGCATCTTTCAACATACGCTGCAATGTCCCTCTTCATATTTCGCCACCAGAATGTCATCCTCAAATCTCTATACATTTTAGTACTCCCTGGATGAGCAGTATAAAACGTGCAATGAGCTTCATCTAAAACTTCTCTTATCAATTCTTCATTTCGTGGCACACAAATTCTATTTCCATACATTAATGCATTATCGTCTGCAACCACGAATTCTCCTGGGGCTCCTTGACCTATTCTTCTTTTTATCTTCTCAAGATAGTCATCTTTTTGTTGAGCTTCAATGATTCGGCCTCGCAAGTTAGGCTTCATTACCATCGTTGCTATATGTGCACTTATGCTATCTGGTGGAGTTACAATTTCAATGCTAAGTTTGGCAAAGTCTCTCGTGATTTGTTCTTGTTGGGTGATAAGACAACTCAATTCTACTCGATTTTTCCTGCTTAGAGCATCAGCAACAACGTTTGCCTTTCCTGGATGGTATTGGATGGAACAGTCATAATCTTTGACTAGTTCTAACCATCTTCTTTGCCTCATGTTGAGTTCTTTCTGTTCGAATAAATATTTTAGACTCTTGTGGTCTGAATAAATCACACTTTTTCCACCATATAAATAGTGTCTCCAAATTTTCAATGCATGCACCACTGCGGCCAATTCCAAATCATGTGTTAGGTAGTTATTCTCATGTGGCTTTAACTGACGTGATGCATACGCAATCACCTTTTCATTTTGCATCAGAACACAACCTAGACCATGCTTTGATGCGTCTGTAAAAACCACGAATCCTTCAGATTCTTCTGGTATAGCTAGTACTGGTGCAGTAACTAACCTCTTTTTCAATTCTTGGAAGCTTCTCTCACAATCATCAGTCCATTTGAATTTATTCTCCTTTTTCAATAGCTGGGTCATAGGTCTTGCTATCTTGGAGAATCCTTCAATGAATCTTCTATAGTACTCGGCTTGACCCAAGAAACTACGTATCTCATGTACACTTGTTGGGCTTTTCCATTCACTAACTGCATTCACCTTGGTAGGGTCCACTTTAATGCCCTGATCTGAGACAATGTGTCCCAAAAATACCACTTTCTTTAACCAAAATTCACATTTGCTGAATTTGGCATAAAGTCTTTTCCTTCGTAGTGTGTCTAACACAATTTGCAAATGCTCAATGTGTTGATTTTCATTGTTGGAATATATAAGTATATCATCGATGAAGACGATTACAAATTTATCCAGATATGGGTGGAAAACTCGATTCATTAAACCCATAAAAAGTGCAGGTGCATTGCTAAGACCAAAAGGCATTACTATAAACTCATAGTGAGCATAGCGTGTACGAAACGCAGTCTTGGGTATATCTTCCTTCCGAATCCTAAGTTGATGATACCCAGACCTCAAATTAATTTAGGAGAATACACCCGCTCCTTTCAATTGGTCGAATAAGTCATCAATTCTAGGAAGTGGATATTTGTTCTTGATAGTTAACTTATTCAACTCTCTGTAGTCTATGAACATCCGGAGTGTTCCATCTTTCTTCTTAACAAACAACACAGGTGCTCCCCACGGTGAGACGCTGGGTTGAATATAACCCTTATCTAAGAGTTCCTGTAGTTGAACCTTATATTCCTCTAACTCCTTTGGTGCCATGCGATACGGCGCTCTTGATACTGCAGCAGCTCCCGGTAGCAAGTCTATTGTAAACTCAACCTGTCTGTCTGGAGGCAGACCTGACAAGTCCTCTGGAAACACATCTTTATAATCCCGCACCACAGGTACACCATCAATTATCACCTTTTCTGACTTGTTCATTATCAAACTCACTAAGAACGATTCACATTTCTCTCTTCTAAGCATCTTCATTGCTTTCATTGCGAAAATAACTCTTACCCTGGTTCCCAACTTTGATCCATGGAAAGTGAATTCTGGTTCTTCCGGTCTTTGGAAGATTAGCTCTTTTTCAAGACACTTAATTGTGGCATAGTTAGCTTCTAGCCAATCCATTCCAAGGATAATATCAAAGTCTCTCAAGTCTAAGATATGTAGATCTGCACTTAGTGATTTATACCCAAAGTTTAAATCTATATTTTTGCATATTTGATCAGCAATTAAGATCCTCCCCGAAGGTATACTTACTTCTAAGGCCTCACTAAGTTTTTCCTTCATTAATTTTAACTTAGAGCATAGTGTGGCAGATATAAATGAATGTGAAGCTCCAGTGTCGAATAATGCAAGTACAGGCACATTTGATATACTAATCATACCTGCCATATTTCCAGGCTCACGTGCAGCATCTTGTCGATTGAGAGCAAAAGTTCGAGCATTTCTTGCCGGAGGTTGACCTGGCCTAGCCACTTCTTTCTCCTTATTCATTGGGCAATTATATGCCATATGTCCTGGTTGCCAGCACCTATAGCACACATTCCTTCCCTTCATACATTCACCATTATGTTTCTTTCCACAAGTTCGACATAATGGTTTTTCTTGTTGTGCTTTGGAATTTGATCCTCCTCCCATCCTAGCCTTTTTGTCGAAACTATGACCCTTATTCTTGTTATCATTCCATTTTCTTTTCCCATTCGGCTCATCAACCTTGTTCTCATTCTTGCGAAGTGAGGATTCCACATCTTGAGCTCGTTCGAGAGTTTCAGCATATGTGGCCATGCCGCGTCCCGCTATGATACTGCTAATTTCAGCTCGTAAGCCTCTTTTGAATCTATGAGCTTTTTTCTCATCAGTGTCTGTCAGGTGTGGAGCATGCCTAGACAGCTGATTGAACTTCCGTTCATAATCATTCACTGTCATATTTCTCCAAGTTAACTATAAGAACTCGGTTTCTTTCTGATCCCGATAACACATTGGAATAAACTTCCGTATAACCGCTTACTTGAAATCCTCCCAAGTCATATTTGCAAATTGTTCAGGCGTCATCGACCTCCTATGCATTTCCCACCAATGATCAGCATCACCAGTGAGCTAGAAGATTGTACATGCAATGCGCTGAGAGTCGGTACACACCATGTACGCGAATGTGCGTTCCATCATTCGTAGCCATTGTTCAGCCTCAGTCGGTTCACCTTGACCGTTAAAGGTCGGAGGTTGGTATGTTCGAAACTGTGCGATAACACGTGCCGTATCTTCTTGTGGAGGATTTTGAGCCTGATTATTTTGACGTCTTGGCGGCATCCTATATACGTATTTCATACGTTAGATATTTTGATCGTCAAACTCTTATAAGGCAATGATAGAGCGCACTTAGATTCGTAGATCATAAATTCCAGTGAGCTAAAGAAGCTCTAAAGTCAAACTAGGTACTTATGTTCAGTGCATCTATGTTCAAATCCCAGCTAAGTTCTTGTCTAAAACTAGCTCAGATGATGTTTATGCATCAAATGGATTTAACATGAAAACACTGAAAACCATGCTTTGTAAAACATAACTTTCACAATGCTTAAATCATACTTTCCACCATGCTTTAAATCACACATTGAGATCACTTGCATTTGTATATCATGCATACAATCATATACATATACTTTTCATAAGAGCACTAAAGAAATTCAAAACATGAACTTTAGTACCTTCCCGGAGTAAGCTCGGCTAAGACGATAGCTGCTGGGTTATGGTTAACCATTTCAATAACACAGGACTCAAAACATTGCAATTTTGGAAACACCACAGGTCTACAGTCACGTAGACCTGCTCTGATACCACCTGTAACGCCCCAGTCCCACTAGGACCAAGACATCACCAAAAACATACGTATATGCTTACGTGATAAATAATTTTCAAAAATAATAATAATATTTTATATATAATTTGTAAATGGGCATTACCTCAACTTAAAAATGATCGAACCACATACTCAGGTGCTTTCAAAATCAACTTCCAACAAGGTTTTTCGAAATCACAAACTCACACATAACCAAATGACACGTTAACAAGAAATATATATAGCCAAACAGGCCACACATTTAAAAGCACCACCGTCAACCCATATATATATTCAAAATATTTGTATATACAGTCAAAATTGACCACGGGGGTCAACAACTTTCTAACTTAAAGGTTTTGTAGAGTATCAACAAAAGCATTTAATATTTAATATACAAACATAAGTTTAAAGATGGTTTTAAGCAAAAACCACATAAGGGTCAACCATCAACCCCACCCCATCAGCTCATCGTCAATCAGCTCGATCTCCAGGACCTGAAAACATTTGAAAAAATATTTGGGTTGAGTGCCAGAAAACACTCAGTGGGCATTAATATTCGTCCAAGTCATACTTTCATATTTTAAAATTGTTATACTGCATAAATCATGGAAATCAACCATGAGCATACTTATAACAAAGTTTACTCTTTTTTATTGGATGGAGACCCAATGTGATCACATGATACTTTACGGCTACTTATCTAGACATTTAGTCACAAAGTAAACCGTGTATGCTTGTAAGTCGGAATTCCTCTATGCATGAAGTCTCATAACATCCAATCATTGCGTAAACAATGTCATTAAAACATTTAACATGCTTTTCATGGACGAATTTCAAAATATAGTTTTGAGTTATAGAAAAACCCACCTGAATGATCTCAATATGCAGTGCAGTTTATGTGTGAAATGCTACTATGCTCTCCGATCGTCTCGACCTACAAAATTGGAATTCTAACTTAGACTTCTCAAGTAGGTCATAAGGATAATAACTTAGATCCTAAATAATTTAAATTAGTATTTCCTATGCCTTGGGATCATTTGGAATTAAAATGGAGCCAAATGGGCGAATAATGCGCAATTGACGGATTGAATCAAGTTAGTAATCCTGATTGAGAATTATCGGACTTTACGGACATAATTGAATGGATAAATATGTATCAAACCCAATTCAATAATTATGAAGCTTGATCTAACATACAGAAATAAAATTTAATTTTTAGAATTTATTTGAGAAATATACAATATTTTACTTAGGATTAAATTATGTTTTCTAAAAATCCTAATTTAATTCCCAAGTACTAAACTAAAACTTAAAAAAAAACCATCACATTCTCTGCACTGGATTCCTCTCCTTGAATTTGAAGATTGAAACTGTTTCTGTTCACTACTAGAGTTTTTGTCTTGTTGAGAATTATCAGATGGTTGTCTTCTATTGTTGAACTTTCTGGAATACTTCTTATTTACCCTTTTTAGCATTCGACTGAAGTTCTTAGTGATTAAAACCATATTGTTCATTATATCTGAATCAAGTGCAGTTTTTTATTTCTATACATGTTCAGGTACATCCTTAGAGATTTCAATTTTAATAGCAATACCTCTCATCTTTGAGCTGCTGTCTTCATCTTCCAGGTTCATCTCAAACGTCCTCAATGATCTTATTAGCTCATCAAGCCTCATACTTTTGATATCATTGTCTTCTTCAATTGCAGCAACTTTGTAAGAAAACTTCCTTGGAAGAGATCTAAGAACCTTCCTTACAAGCTTCTCATTACTGATAGGCTCACTAAGAGCAAAACTCTCATTTGATATGCTTTTCAGTCTAGCATTAAACTCACCAATGGACTCCGTATCCTCCATTTTGAGATTTTCAAACTTTGAAGTAAGATTTTGAAGCCTCGACAGCTTCACTGAGCTAGTCCCTTCAAAGGTGATTTCCAGTAAATCCTATGCAGCTTTGGCAGTCTCACAAGTTGAGATCAGGCTGAATGTTTCAAGATCCACTGCAGAGAATATTACATTAAGAGTTTTAGAGTTGACATTGTACCAGTTTTTATGCAGCACAGTCCACTCTCCTTCTTCAATCTCTACATGTTTTTCTTCCTTAGCAACAATTGACTTTTCTCATCCTTCAATGACGCTTTTCCATGAAAGCTCATATATTGATCTCAAAAACAGCCTCATCCTTACTTTCCAGTAAGGATAGTTGTTACCTTTAAGCAATGGTGGTCTGACCGAAGATCCTTTTTCTTTGATTGAACTCATAACTGAATTTTAACCAAAACCTTCACGCAGATATGTACTTTTTAGGACTCTTTTCGCACTAAAACCAAAGGCGACCAGCTCTGGTACCAATTGTAGTTACATAAACTGTGTGGACATGTTCAACATCATGTACATGTACATTATTATGAACATGAAAGGTCATAATATATAAACTGAAAGCAAGTAAATGACACGAAATTGATAACCTTGTTCGATCAATTGATCTACGTCAAGGGGACTTCACAAGTCCGTGAGAAATAATTCACTACTCCATTGTATGGGTACAAAGGTTATTACATGATGACCTCCCATCACTTGACCCCTTTTCTACCGACTACAACTTCTTTCATTGAACTGAATTGTGAGCTCCCCTCACAATCTAGAATCCCTCTAGTTCCCATAGGAAATCTCTCCTGAGACTCCTCTAAGTGTGTATAATATAAATTCAAACACAAACTAGAAAATTAATGATCAAAAGATCAACTCTAGTCTAACAATACCGAATACCTAATGCTTCAGATGTGAGTCTTTTAGACTCTCTAAATCAGTTCTGTGTATACGTGTATGTGCACTCTAAACTAGTCTGATTCTCAGGCTATTTATAGATGAAAGATATAGCCTAATCAGAAGTCCTAATCTGACTTGAATTCAATAAGGAAACTTTACTTAATTAATTCGGACATCTCTAGTGTAGATATCTTCCTTGAATAGAACTCTTTCTTTCCTTCTTTGATCTTCATCACGAACAAGGCAGCTTCTATTCTGAAACGTCTATCTTGAATCTGGAACTTCAATTTCTTGAAACTTAGCATGGCACGTCTCTTGAAACTCTCTGGACAACCATGTACATAATCATGTCCATGAACATGATTAAGTACATGTCATGATCTTTAATCAGATTGGCAGCGAAATGTTCATAGTAATGTCAAGAACATGGTCTTCAATCATGAATAACCAAAACCTTTTGTGTTCTTTGATATTACCATACAGATCATGACAATATCGAAAACTTAAGTGTAGATGGCACTAACAAGCATGCATATCAAAAGGTGGAAATTTTCCTTGGATTAATTGTAGTTAAGCATATGAAATATGCTGACTAGAAAGTCAATAATTGTTCATTCAAAGTAGCAGAATCTTATGAAAACTCAAAGCAACGAAATACCAAATTTATTAGAGTAGCAAGAAACATAGATGGAATAATGGTATTATTTCATAACCTCAGCAGCCAACCCACTTCACATCCACCATCCACCACTCCATCTTAACCTGAAATAAATATTTGAAAAAGAGGGCGTCAGTACTAATGCATTCAGTGGGGTTTTATGAGGAAGCTCTGTAAAACTTTAGAAATATCCAATATTAACTAGCAGCAAATGGGAAGCAAATCGCAAAAGCCCTTCCCATATTTGCAAGACCTTTTACTTCCTCTAGGCCCATCCTGGCTCAAACTTGATGTCTATTGCACCCTTAGGCATGTCTTAGGATAAGAGAGGGGTTACCTCAAATATCCCACGGAGTATGCGAGGTAGTTACCCAGTATTGACTCTCTAGCGATTAAAAGATCACAACCTGGTAACCCGAAGATTGCAATCAATAAATATGAGTATGTGAGGGGATTACACAGCAGTGACACTCTTTAACTCATTAATGTTTCACCTTTAGTGACTCAAAGGTCACAACATGATAATGTAATAAAACTGTTCCTTGAGCTCAAAATCTTACTTAAAAATAATTGAATCTCATCATTTAAACCTAAATGATCAATCCTACTAGCATAGATCATAACCTAGAATGAATCATCTAGGTCGTATTCCTCAATCAATACTATAACCTTAACGCCTATTAGGATATTATAATCAACCTACAAGGCATCATTCATCTAAATAACTTTCCTCATCAATAATATCAATACCAAAATTAACTTATGATCATGATCATCTATATCTCATATCAATCAGCTATATGATATCACATCATATCAAATCATATCATCCAATGTCAACTCAAGAGCTCAAACAACAATTAACATAATCATATCGTATAAATTCCTTCCTATGTACAGAGACTAATCAAGCAGAGCATAAAATATTTTATTGGATATTTCACTTTGCCCTATCATGCTTCTGTGGCTCATTAGCTCAAACCATAGATTAGGTTTAGAATCACCCACCTTGATGTTGAGCACATGGCGGCACGATAACTTTGAAAATAGCTTCATTAATCCTAGCAGGCTCTATAGGACCTACAAGGGTCGATCTTCGACTCAGAACAACTACTATATTTTCAGGATTTAATCTACAATAAATAGAGCAATTATTTAATTTTAATCTCTTCAAAAATATATTGCACGACTATAGAGACCTTGAATAAATCTGACACAGAAGGAAATAAATTCCAAAACATCGTTCTTGATTTAATGGCACCAACTGATTTGACATAGACCTCTTTCCATAACTTGCCATTTTATTCAGCTGACCTGGATTGCACTTTTCACTTGCTCGAAAATTATGAAAATAATATAGGATGCTTATATACATACGAGGATTAAGTACTGACACTTTGAGAATTTTTCAATAACACATGCTTCCGGCATAAAAATAACTGCTGTAATTAAATAACTGAAATTACGAAAAACTCGCCACAAGATCATGAAACTTGGCAGGCTTATAGGAAATAATTTTTGGAACAACTTTCCATAAAAAACTTTTTTTGATTTGATGATCCGAAATAGGTAAAAACTGAAACTGATCGGTGCCTATTTACTATTCACATTTTCCGGCAGTTTGGCCATTTTCTGGCCACCGGACGACAACGGATTTCACATACAAAATGAAGCATTAATTAAAACACATAACATGTTAAAATTCTAGCTCGAAATGGAAAGAAATAGAGCGAAAAGAAACGTCCGAAGAGGTGGCGCGGGGGCTCGGCGGCAGCAGCGACTCTCCGGCAGCCTTACGGCATTCGGCAAGTGCTCCCGCAGCAACCCCCCCTCCCAAAGAAAACTTAATGTGGGCCTGAAAAGTCCAATTTCTCTCGTGTTTTTGTGTCTTTTTCTCGTTCTTTTGTCCTTTGTTTTTTCTATTTTTTAAGTCGGAAAGAGCCAGAATGGGCACAAGGGGCAGTAGGAGGCAGGAGAATCACTTCTGGAGGGCACAAGGGTGCCAATGATACCAAGATGGGCAACAACTTTTCAGCGAAAAGCTCTCTCTCGAGCCTGGTGGAAATCGCCCACCATTCCAGCAAAAGCTGAAGGAGAAGTTTGTGATCGTGCCCACAACAACCCCAGACTGATTAAGATGAGAAGGAGATGAGACTGGGGACAAGGGAAACTAATGTCAGCTACAGCAGGAGCAATGCACCCTAGCCGCCGAAGGAAAGAGGAGCTGCGGAATGCAAGTTGACGCTTCTAGAAGGATGCTCGACTCTACAAGGAATGTTGCTATGTCGGCGCAACTAGGGCACGACAAGTACAGAATCTGCGACTCAGAATCTTCTAAATAAGGGAAGAATCTGCCAGATATGGAAACTCTTAGGCATGGCGGCTGCGTGTTGGGCTGAAGATCCCCGGCCTATCGGGGAGTTTACCTAGTGTCTTTGTACTCTTATATAAGTAGATCTTATGACAGAAAACAAATACCTCTCGAACACACAATTAACACATTTTCTTTTACGCACAAATAATTTACTTTTCTGCACTAGTTTATGTTTTTCAAATACAGCGTTCGTGTTGGATTCTTTTGCTAATTAATATAAGTAAGTTTTTCATTTATTTTATATTTTGTTTTATTTCTTTTACTCATTATTATTGTTCTAAGTCTAGCATGAATGGCTAGACTCGTTATTCCAGATTGAACAAGGATAAGAACTTAATGAACACGTAAGAACTGTGAGGCTTATGGGCATAAACTGTGTGAATCTGGTTCCGTCGTGTAGTCATTTACTTTGTTGCACTATACAGTGGGCTAAGCTAGTTAATCATGGCTGATCACTCGTTAATTAGAATTGTGTTCACTACCTCTATAAATGGTTAATGAATCGTAGTTGTGTGTTGGTCATAAAGGGATGGGATGCATCACGGGTACTGAGGACATAAGAGAGATCTTTGTCTAGATAAATATGGGTCTGTCTAGATCATAATGTTGCTTTGTTGCTTACAATCATATGAGAGATCGGGGTTAGATAACAAGCTAGGGTTTAGGGGATGAGAGATCACATCTAAGCTAAACTGAAAGGATAGATTGGGTACGTTGAGAGAGATCCGGTACATTTAACCAGATAATTAGATTTGCATAAGTAATCAGCGTGCCCATGATTGGTCAAGTCTTTGTTAAGTTTGACATCTAAGTTCTAATCCGGAATACGTTACTACTAATATTTTCCTTTCATATTTTGTTTTTTTTTGTTATTTTATTTTACAGTCTTTAAATGCAAGTACGGAGACCACAACGATCCTCAAACCTTTTGGAAAAGTGATACTGGAAGATAGAATTCGTAGCTCCTCGTGGGATCGACCCTTAATCACATAAAGCTTGCTACGCCTTGCTGTGAGCATAAGGAATAACTTTCTCTTGAGAATTATTCTAACCGTGAAACGACCGCGCATCAGAATTGGCACCGTTTCCGGGGAGCTGGTTCTTGAAATTCTATTTTCCAACTTGTTAGCCTGGCAGGTGGATGCCCAATACCTCTGAAGGAGATTGCTCGTATGATCCAGAACCTGAGAAGACTCTGAAGAGGAGGAGACCAGAAGCACGGAGGGCACAAGTAGAGAGACTTACTCGTGAAAAAGAATTGGAGCAAGAAAAAGCACAACTGGAAAGGAATGAACAACTGAGGTTAGCCTCGATGGCTGAAGAAGAAGGAAGAATGTTGAGGCAGTTAGTCTTTTCGACTAACATGAATTTATGTCCCATGGGCATAACACTTCCAGCAATTACTGGAAGCTGGGAGTTGAAGGCAAGTTTCATCCAAATCTTGCCCAAATACCATGGGATGACTGGAGAAGACCCTCAGAGGCATATTCAAGATTTTGAGATGGTGTGTCAAACTCAACCTATGGATGGGGGAAGGAATAATATGTGTGTCTTGTCTCATTCTCGTTTACTCTTCATGACGGGGCACGAGACTGGTTATACACCATACCAATTGACAGTATAACCATATAGGCACAACTGCAGCAGAAATTACTGGAGAAATATTTTTCTGCATCCCGAGTCCAGGAGATGAAGCGAAGAATTAGAAGTCTGAATATGGGCATAAATGAGAGTTTCTATGACTATTGGTGTCGATTCCAGAGCATGTTAACAAAATGCCCACAACGCCAGATCACAGATCATGACCTGAACCAATACTTTGTATCTAGGTTGAGACCACAAGACAAGATCATAGTTAATGCTTCATGTGGAGGATCTATCCTGAACAAGCTAGCAACTGAAGCCTTCCGAATTTCAGCAGAAATGACTGACAAAAATAGAGAAGAAAGTGCCGAGGGCAGAAGGACAGTTCCAAACTCTGGGAAATCAACGCACCTCAAGGTCAAACTGGAAAGGATTTTGGACCAAATGAAGAAAGTGATGAACCATACTGGAGCACCAAAGAAAAGAGTGTGTGGAGTGTGCAAGAGTGTGGCCCATTTCACTTATGAATGACCAACATTACAAGAGGAGGACGTCGCTGAAGTCAACTCTCTTGGTGGGCATAACAACAATAACTGGCGATATGATCCCCACTCTCAAACATACAATCCTGGATGGAGGGATCATGAGAATTTCAGATGGAAGAGGAATGATGCCCACCAACCAGATTTGCCACCACCATCACCGAGAGGACGCGAAGAACCCAGCCTAACCGAACTAGTCCATGCTATGGCTAAAGAGAATATGAAGTTACAGCAGGAGAATGAAAGGTTCAAACAAGAGACAAGGGTTGGTCTGCAACATGTGAGCAAACAAATTTCCCAACTAGCTCAAGATCTTACCCAATTGAAGGAAAGGAACGGACAATTACCATCTCAGGTGGTAAATCCTCGAGAACAGGTGAACGATGTGACCACAAAGAGTGAAGAAGAAGTGATGAAAGCTAAACTAAAAGGAGACACTGAAGGCATAACGAAAGAGGAAGAGCAGGCACAAGAAGAGGTTGCTAAGCCCACAAGGCAAGAAACAAAGAGGAAACATCACTTTCCTGAACATCTTGCTCACGACAGAAAAGACGATGAGATGAAGGAACTTCTTAAGGTCTTTCAAAATGTGGAAATCAATATTCCACTACTGGATGCAATAAGGCAGGTTCTTCATTATGCCCGTTTCCTAAAAGAGCTGTGTACCAAGAAGGTACGATTTGAAGATGATGCGAGACTTTTTATGGGAGAAAATGTCTCTACAGTGCTACAAAAGATGCCAAATAAATGTGAAGATCCTGGCATGTTTGTCATACCATGCATAATTGGGAGCAAAAAGATTGAAAAGACGATGCTTGACCTCGGTGCATCCATAAACGTCATGCCCATGATGATTTATGAAGAATTGAATCTGCGACCACTCAAGGAGATAAGGGTGATCATCCAGTTGGCAGATAGATCAAATGTCAACCCCGAAGGTCTAATAGTAGATGTTTTGGTGAAAGTGGGGGAATTAATTTTCCCAGCAGATTTCTATGTCTTGGACATAGGCAACACGACACTGTCTACATCTGTTCTACTGTTAAGGAGGCCTTTCATGAAAACTGCTCGCACTAAGATCAATGTCGATGAGGGCACGCTGACATGTGAGTTCGATGGTCAGGTAGTTATGTTCAACATTTATGAAGCCATGAAGTACCCACGAGATCCGGAGTCAGTCCACTTTGTGAACCATTTCTATCCCCCATCTCAAGTCATTCTGGGTCATATGAACAACCAAGAACCTATGGAATGGGCATTGAAAGTTAGGTTAACTGACTACGATGCCTAATATAAGGATACCAGAGACGCCATCATGATCCTGTACTCTCTGGAAGAATTACCGCATAGAGTGGTGGATTTCAATTTACCCACAATGACGCAGACAGACAGGATGCTTCCATCGGTGCAGAGGGCACCAAAGCTAGAATTGAAGAATCTCCCTTACCACTTAAAATATGCATATCTTGGGGAGAATGAGACATTTTCAGTTATCATAAGCAAAGGACTGAACCTTGTTCAAGAAAACCGGCTATTGAGGTTGCTATGAATATACAAAGAAGCAATGGGATGGACTTTGGCTGATATCAAGGGCATAAGCCCTGCAGTATGCAGTATGCATGCACCAAATTCTCCTAGAGGACGATGCCAAACCTGTGCGGGATGCCCAACACAAACTGAACCCCGCAATGAAGGAAGTAGTACTGAAGGAGATACTCAAGTTGTTGGATATGGGGATCATCTACCCCATTTCAGAAAGCAAGTGGGTAAGCCCAATTCATGTCGTGCCCAAGAAGTCAGGGATCCAGGTGGTGAAAAATGAGAAGAATGAGCTTGTGCCCACATGGCTACAAACTGGATGGAGAGTCTGTATAGACTACCGGAAGCTTAATACCGTCACAAGAAATGATCACTTCCCGTTTCCGTTCATAGACCAAATACTGGAGAGATTGGCTGGAAAAAAATTCTTTTGTTTCCTTGATGGATATTCAGGCTATATGCAAATTGTAGTGGATCAAGAAGATCAAGAAAAGACTACATTTGTAACACCCTAGATTTTTGGATAAGGTTTAGAGGATTGTTAATGGTAATTAATTAGTTAAGGAAGAAATTTAAATAAGGTTAATTGAGGTCGGATGTCAGTCACGACTTTAGGGGTCAGTTTTTGTGAAAATCGTCTTTTTAGAAAATGCAATCTTAACCCTGTTATGAGCATTTGTGGTATCGTTAGAAAGGTTTTAACTTAAGGAGTGTGCTGGTGTTCTCAGAATTTTATTCTGAAGTCAATTGAGTTCCCAGTGATGAAAAATGTATTTAAGGAGTGAATGAATAGTAACTTTTGCGTGCGTTCGTGTTTTGAGAAATTTACGAAATCCTCCTCATTGATCCGAGTCTAGTTCTATCAGGCCCCACTTATGGGAAATGACTCAAGGATTCCGTTGGTGTTCACAGATTTCCATTCTGAGGTCAATCGAACGCTCGGGAGTAAAATCTGTCAGTCTGAATGAATAGTAAAAAGTAATTCCAAAAAGGGAATCTTTGCTCGTCTTTTTTCTAACGACCCTGTCTTCTTCATGAATTGTTGGTTCACTAGTATTCGAGCCAACGAGTCTCTCGGTATTTTTAGATTTCGTGTCTGAGGTCAGTTAGACCTCGACATTGAATAAAGCAGCTTTTAACCGAACCCGAGGTAACTTTTGCAGTATTTCCGCACTTGAGTGGCTTCCTAAGGAAGCCAAACTCCCTCCTATAATTAGGGGACCACCCCTTTACCTTTCATTTGCTCATTTACCATCCATTTCACTTCTTAGAGAGTGGGAAAGCTTGAGAGAAAAGCCGAGAAAGTTCTGTCGAAGTAAATAGCATTCTTCCTGAGTATTCTGCAAGACGACGAACGGAGTGGCGTGGAAGGGATGCGGTGAGGGAATGTGCTAAGGGCACCGTTGGGTCGTAGCAGGCGGCTCTGCCGCCATTGTGGCTCGACCAGACGCCAAGCTAGCCACCTCCCTTCGACGCACCTAACCCCGTCCATTCTTGTTCGTCCTTCTCGATTCCATTTCTTTTCTGCCTTTCAATTCCGCATTTACTTTCCGTTCTTCATATTCTTCATATACTTCATTATTACTCATTTACCTTCCGTTAAAGTCGTATTTCAATTCTTATTAAAGTTCCAAGTTAATAACGTTTACGTTATATTGCTCATTATTATTCCGTTACTATTCTTGTCATTAATTCTCGTAATTAATCTCGTTATTCCGTTTAAATTCCATTTAAGTTATATTTAAGATTTCGTCATTATTCTAAATATTTAAAGAAGATTATCGTGTTTATGCTGTTAAAATGCCAAATTTCCTTTAAGGTTAATATATGCCATTTCATGTAAAGATAAATTAATGGAGCATGTTTTAAAAATTTTGGTAAAGTGTTCTTCGTGTTCATCGAAGGAATCAACGAACACGAAGAACCCAGATGAATATTGCCCAGAAATTGGGCGTAGAGAGAGGCCACCGAGGTGGGGGGTGCGCCGCGGTGCAACACCCCCCACGGCAAAAGGGCCCCCGCCGGTGCAAGGGTGCGCCGCGGTGGGGGGTGCCCACCGGCGTATAGGGGGGCTGCGGCGGCGGGGTGCACGCCGGTGCCGGTGTGCACCGCGGCGCAGTCTTCTCCCCCTTGTTGTTCCGCGTCGATTCTATGATTTTTTTTTGTACCCTCTTTTCGAGCTTTTCGAGTTGTGTTATTTCTGAGTTATTTCCAAGTTCAAATTTAGAAAACTTAAAGTTATTTCCAATTTATTTCAAGTAAACTTTTCAAGTTGTTTTCCATCTAGAACTTGAGAATCAAGATGTGATGTTCTTCAAATAAATCCTTCTCGAAACCTTATAAAGTTGTAAAGTCGTGATATCCATGTTTAAGTCCCAGTTAAGGGTATTTAAGTTGGGTATCATTTAATTTCATGTTGGTAGTAAAAAAATCTTCGAAAGAGACTGCTAAGTCGATGATTCGACTTTTGTAAGAGGGAGTGAGCCTCGTGGAAATTCAAAGAAGGATCATCAACTCATTGCCTCATCTTCCGCTTCATGATCGAGGTGGGTAAATCTATACTCATATAAAGTTTGAGCTAATGAGCTCTAGAAGTATATATGGCAAATGAGATATCCAATAAAGCATTTTTGTTCTGCCTAATTGATCTCTGTACAAGGAAGGAAGAAAAGGAAGATATTATGTTATAATTGAGCTCTTGAGCATGTTTAGAAATGCTAAAAATGTTAAAGTATTGTTTATTCTTACCATTGAGATATTTAGAATTGTCTTTAGTTACAATTCGTATTTATTTACGTGCATCTCCTTGTATTCGAATGATTATGCTTTGTTAAGGCTCGTATAGTTAAGTATTAGGGATTGCCTTGTTAGGGTAGCGTTAAATCCCTTATAGGCCGAGATCATGCTATATTAAAGGATTAGCCCTTAGACGTTGCTCTAAGATTGGTTTTGCTAGCAAGATTAAGGAAGGAAGGAACTTAGCATTTCGCTTAAGAAGGAAATTGAACTCAGAACTTTTAAGAGAGTCACTGCTGGGTTAATTCCCTCGCAAATGCATTTGAATATTTGAGGTAACCCCTTTTCTATCCTATGGCATGCCTAAGGGTGCAGTTGACATTAGGTTTGAGCCAGGATGGACTCTAAAGAAAAGAAAAAGTTTTTTCGGATATGGAGAGGGCTTTTGCGTTTTGCTCTCCATATACTGTCAGTTAATTTTTGGATATCTTGAAGTTACTAAAGTGTTTTCGTTAAAATCCACTGAGTACATTAGTGCTCATACCCCCTCTTTTTCAAATGTTTTCAGGTTGAGATGTTGAGGATGTTCGTGGCTGTGGATGTGGGTTGGCTGCCAAGATTATTTTGCTATAATCTAAGTTCTTTTGAAATCCCATTATGTGTTCTGCTACTCTGATACACTCTTTCTAATTCTATTCAAGTTCTATTATGATTATCGAGACTCTATGAATTTTTTTCTAGACATGATTTTATATATATAAGATGCATATTAAGTTTTATTTCCACTTCTCCAGTATATTTTCCTTTCGCCTATGAAGAGGCTTATTCACGTTGATATCTGTTTATTTGCTTAAACCTATGAATGGGTCTATGCGTGTTGGTATCTAATTAGTTAGTCATTTGATTCCGCTAAAGCATATTTCCTTCTTAATCAAGTAATCCCGAGTATCGTCACCTATCTTTCAAAGTATATCTTTATTCGTAAACCATCTACGTTAATCTTCTGACTTTATTCATAAATCCATTAATAACACCCTGTCCCTATTCATTAATCCCTATCTCGGGACCGAGCTGTTACAGATGGTATCAGAGTAGGCTTGCAACTCTGCAGACCTGTCTCTTTGTTTAAGTTAAGCTAAGTGTTTATGTGCATATGAATTGCTTCGTGATAAGTTAAAGCAGTAACCCACAGCTCACCATCACCCTCGTATTCTCAACTAAAAATCAAGGTATGATAGCATAGAGATTTTGGATGTTGGATTCATGATTTTTGGAATATAGGAAAGGAAAAGATTTGAGTAAGCATACCTGTTTTATGGATAAGAGAAAAACCGTGAGAATGAAATTCCAAGTAAAAGGTGTTCGGGTAAGACAATTTCCAAGATGGAAAGTTGTGAAAAGATTTTTCGATCCCAAAAGGGCTTAAATTCATTTCTCGAAATTTTTGACTCAAAGAAAAGGTAAATATGTATGTTTAAAGACCTTGGGTACCAAAATTTTTATAAAAACTGTCAACTGCTTTAAAAGGAACTACGCATGCAAGATATAATCTAGAAGTTAGTATGATTTCAGGAGGACCTTAGGTTTTCCTTTTATAATCTAGACTAATTAAGTTATTCTCTTCTAGATGGTTAAGCGTCGTTCGACAGCTAGGAAAAGCGTGCCTCTTTTTCGCCCTGTGCAAGAAAGGGTCGAGAGGTTCAGAAGGGAAACCTGGAATGGCAACGAGCATTTGCTATCATATATGGCGCGATGCCTTGAAAGGTGGGCTTAGACGAACGGCTACGGAGGAGAGCCCGGAAGCGTATCCGATTTGGAAATGTGCATCCGCATATGTGAGCACGCGCCACATACTTCGAGGCCTACGATGTACCATATCCTGCAAAGCAAGATCACTCGTGATCCCAAGACGTACACCGAGATCGAGAATCTGACGGAGTTCTCATCAGCCCTGATGGCTCGTTGGGTGTTGGAGTATGGCCACGTGCACGCCTTAGCCGAGCAGCAGGCAGCCGAGCGAAACCCCCCCTCATGGTGGAACTAGAACTGCAAATGGTGACTCTCAACAGTCCCCCTAGATTTCAAGCACCGCGCCCTCACGATGAAGGAACCTCAGGGGGCGGACCCTCAAGTGTCCGGATCGTGAATCACACCGAGTCCCTATTTTCCTACACCCCTCAAATGAACCAGTGGACCCCTGTGTCCGCTTCTCAGGGTCTAGGACAGTGTATGCCCCATCAGTATCCCGATGGGAGCATCCACATGAGGAGTTTCAAGTGCAGCATCCCAGAGACAGTTGAAGTTGATGATGAAGAAGAGAAAGAAGAGGACCCGGAGGAGGGCGAAGAGGAGATGGGATCGCCATGCAAGAAAAAGGGGAAGCGCCCAGCTTATGATTAAGTGTTAGTAGAAGATGTAGGAGGTGTTTCTATTAGAACACCTAGTTGTCTGATCTGTCTTCTTAATCTATCTGTTTATTTGATGTCCGTTTAATCCGCTTTAACCAAGATCCTAATATATAATATATTCGTTAACTTTCTAGACTCCAATAGTGGCAATGTATTTTCCAAAAGACTGCCCTATTCCGTTTGCAACCTATAACTTCATTTTATATATCGATGCCAAAGTCCTCTTAATGAGGCAATTTTCCCCATCATGCTTGATTATTGTTTAAATTTTCACCTTGTTTGATCTACCTCGTGTAAATTGAAGACCTTATCAAAAAGCATTCTTGCTTTGTGCGAATTCAATCGAGTGTTGCTAATATCTTAGTTCTTTAGGATGCTGCCCCGAAGACGTCAAGCCAAGAATGAGGATGCGAACGAACCCGAGCAAGTTCCAAACCCCGGTCCAAGAGCTGAAAGTGTATTTCTCAAGCATAACCCTCTATCGTTTAATGGTTTAGGAGATCGAATGGATGCCGAAAAATGGGATCACTCCTTAGAGTGAATTTTCGATTTCATAGCTTGTTCAGAAGAAGAGAAGTTAAGTTGCGCTATTTTTATGCTGGCAGACGATGCGGACTATGGGTGGGAGTCCGTTCGAAGGATAATAACCCCAGAGCAATGGGAGGACTATAGTTGGCAAGATTTCAATCATGACTTATATTAAAAGTACATCCCGGATTGTTATCAAGAGGCAAAGGAGATGGAGTGCTGGAACTAAAGCAAGGAAATAAGACAGTGTCAGAATACAACAGGGAGTTCAATCAATTGTCAAGGCATGCTCCACATCTAGTGGACACAGACGGGAAGAAAGCACGCAAGTTTAAGAAGGGACATAGATCCGAGATTGGCATAGCCCTCGTTGGGCAAGAAGACATGTCTTATGCTCGAACCTTAGCCAAAGCCTTAAGCATAGAAGCCATTCTCCCTCGAGAGAAGGTTCAACCCCCTCAGCCAGCTAATGATCCAAAAGGAAAGAGAAAGTAGGAAGGAGGAATAAGAGATGACAGAGGAAAGAAACCCTACTGGCAAAGCCGAGAGATAGGGATACCTCGAAGTCAGCCCGACCATAACCCTAGCCTAAGGCCGTGTTAAAAGTACGAAAGGACACACCTCAGAGCCTGCCGAGCAAATCAAACCGGGTACTACAACTGTGGTGAGGAGGGACACTTCAAGAGAGAGTGTCCTAAAGGAAACAACAGACGGTCCCAAACACCACAACAACCCCGGTACCCATAGCCGCTTCAGCAACTTCCTGGAAATCAGCCAAGGCTGCAACAAGGAGGACCTCAAGGTCAAAGGCCGGGAATAAATCCAAGGTATAATCAAGGATGAGATCAAAGGTCTAATCCAAGACAAAGGCCACCTCAGCCAGCTCGTACTTATGCTCTCAATCAGCAGCAAGCTGCTAAGGTCCCAGGTAACCTGGCAGGTATGATTACCCTCTTCTAGATGCTCGTTTTAGCCCTCTTTGATACTGGAGCATCACATTCATTTATAGCAGAGTCTGTCTGTAAGAGACTGAAGATAAAACCCGAGAACGCTAAGAATGCTTTAGAGATAAGTATTCCCTCTGGAAAAAAAATGATGTCTAGGAAGGTCTGCTCTAACCTAGAATTGAACATAGAAGGGGAAACCTTTAAGTCAGATCTTTATGTGATAAAGATTCAGGACTTCGATATAATCCTAGGAATGGATTGGTTAGCCTCAGCTTATGCCTCCATAAGCTGCCCTGAGAGTGAAGTAGTGTTTCGACCACCCCGAAAACCCGAGGTGAGGATCTACGGATCAAGGCTGGGAACCAAAGTCCCAGTGATATCCGCCCTGAAGGCCACCAAGATGATAAGGAAGAATAGATTCCAAGCATTTTTAGTTAACCTGATAAAGAAAGAGGAAGGAGAGCTTTCAATTGAAGACGTTCTAGTCGTAAGAGAATACCCCGAAGTATTCCCAAAGGAGCTGCCAGTACTGCCTCCAGACAGGCAGGTGGAGTTCACCATCAAGTTGGAACCAGGAGCCGCCCCAGTTTCGAAAGCTCCCTACATAATGGCGCCTAAAGAATTGCAAGAACTTAAGGTTCAACTGTAAGAATTATTAGACCTAGGTTTTATCCAACCTAATGTGTCACCTTGGGGAGCTCCAATCTTGTTCGTGAAAAAGAAGGATGGCACATTGAGAATGTGCATCGACTATAGAGAGCTTAATAAGCTGACCATCAAGAATCAATACCCTCTCCCAAGAATAGATGATCTCTTTTATCAGTTTAAGGGAGCAAGTGCCTTCTCCAAAATAGACTTGAGATCTGGGTATCATCAGTTGAAGATCCGAAAGGAGGACATTTCTAAGAATGCTTTTAGGACTCGCTATGGACATTACGAGTTTGTGGTAATGTCATTCGGATTGACCCCAGCAGTGTTCATGGATTTAATGAACCGGGTTTTTCACCCGTATCTAGATAAGTTTGTGCTCGTTTTTATAGATGATATCCTTATCTATTCTAAGGATGAAGAGGAGCATCAAGAGCACCTCAGAGTGGTGCTGGAGATGTTAAGAAGAGAAAGGCTTTACGCTAAGTTCAGTAAATGTGAGCTTTGGCTCAAGGAAGTTATGTTTTTAGGTCATATAGTTTCAAAAGAAGGAATCAAGGTGGATCCCGCCAAGATTGAAGATTTAAGCAACTGGAAGTCTCCAAGGAACGTAAATGAGATAACAAGTTTCCTAGGACGCGCTGGATATTATCGACGATTTATCGAAGTATTCTCGACTATATCTAAGCCCATGGCGCGATTGCTAAAGAAGGACTCCAAGTTCAAGTAAACGCCTGAGTGCGAGGAAAGTTTCCAAACTTTGAAGAAGATGCTAACCATGGCCCCAGTGTTAGCCATTCCAGAAGGGAATGAAGATTTTGTGGTTTACGCAGATGCGTCGAAGAAAGGATTAGGATGCGTACTGATGCAGAGGGGAAAGGTGATTGCTTATGCTTCAAGGTAGCTTAAGAATCACGAGCAGAACTACCCTATGCATGACTTAGAATTAGCAGCAGTTGTTCATACGCTGAAGATTTGGAGGCACTATCTCTACGGAGCTAAGTGTGGGATCTTCTCAGATTACAAGAGCGTGAAGTATTTTTTCGAGCAAAAGGATCTTAACATGAGGCAGAGAAGATGGCTAGAACTTGTAAAGGATTACAACTGCATGATTCATTACCACCCAGGCAAGGAGAATTTGGTAGTAGATGCCCTAAGTAGGAAAGAGAAGGCAGAGTTAGGACTCATTTTAGTCCAGGAGAAACTTCGCAAGGAATTCGAGAAGTTAAGAATCAAGGTGCTAACACCACCTGAGACCATTCAAACTCAAATTGCCGCGTTAGTCGCTCAGCCCAACCTAAGGCAAAGGATAATTGAAGCCCAGAGAGGAGACGAGTTTCTCGAAAAGAAAATGCTAGAAGCACGATCAGATAGCTCGCAAGATTTTGCGGAAGCCGCCGATAACGTGCTCTTATTCAAATGAAGGCTTTGTGTGCCAGGCAAGGAAGAACTAAAGGAGGAAATCATGTGCGAAGCACATGACACACCATATACAGCACATCCCGGGAGCACCAAGATGTATCAAGACCTCAAGAGGAACTTCTGGTGGAATAACATGAAGAGAGAGATAGCCGCCTTCGTGGAAAGGTGTTTAAACTGTCAGGAAGTGAAAGTTTTGCATCAAAAACCTTCTGGTTTGCTCCAACCCTTGGAAATCCCTGAATGGAAGTGGGATCATATCAATATGGACTTTGTCATAGGTTTGCCAAAGTCTAAGCGGGGGAATACCGCTATTTAGGTAATCGTTGATCGATTATCTAAATCGGCACATTTTGTTGCTGTTAAAATGACGAATGGGCTAGATCAATTAGCCCAGCTATATGTTAAGGAAGTTGTGCATTTGCCCGGAGTTCCAGTCTCGATTACATCGGATCGTGATGCAAGATTTACGTCAAGATTCTGGAGGAGTCTACAAGAAGCAATGGGATCAAAGATCAATTTCAGCACGACATTTCATCGTCAAACGGATGGCCAGTCCGAAAGGACTATCCAGATTCTAGAAGCTCGAGGAGTAGTCATCGATCAAGGAAGCATTTGGGAGGAATTACTGCCTTTGGTAGAGTTTACATATAACAAAAGCTACCAGTCATCAATTGGCATGGCCGATTATGAAGCCCTGTATGGAAGGAAGTGTAGATTGCCCTTGTATTGGGATGAAGTTGGAGAAAGAAGGGTACTTGGACCTAAAATTGTCCAGGAAGCTGTTCAGAAGATCGAGCTTATTCATCATCGAATCAAGGAGGCTCAAGATAGACAGAAGGCTTATGCGAACGAGAGAAGAATGGAGCCTAGTTTTGATGTTGGAGATAAAGTGTTCCTAAAGGTATCTCCATCCAGAGGAGTGGTTCGTTTTGGCAAACGAAACAAGCTAAGGCCCAGATTTATTGGACTTTTCGAAATTCTAGAGAAGGTGAATGAAGTAGCCTACAGGTTGGCCCTACCACCTAACCTGAGTGACATTCATAACGTTATTCATGTCTCAATGTTGATAAAGTACGTGTTTGATCCAAAGCATGTAATTAGCAAGGAAGAGATAGTCCTGAATGAGGACTTAGCCAATGAATAGAAGTCCCAGGCCATTGTGGATCGAAAGGTCCAGAAATTGAGGAACAAGGAGATCAGTCTTGTAAAAGTAATTTGGAACCATCATAGTTCGGATGAGGCAACCTGGGAGCTTGAATCCGAGTTGCTCAAGAAGTACCCTGATATTGTCTATCATGGTTAGTAAATTTCGAGACCAAATTTCTTTAAGGGGGGTAGGATGTAACACCCCATATTTTTGGATAAGGTATAGAGGATTGTTAATGGTAATTAATTAGTTAAGCAAGAAGTTTAAATAAAGTTAATTGAGGTCGGATGTCAGTCACGACTTTAGGGGTCAGTTTTTGTGAAAATCGTCTTTTTAGAAAATGCAATCTTAACCCTGTTATGACCATTTGTGGTCTCGTTAGAAAGGTTTTAACTCAAGGATTGTGTCGGTGTTCTTGGAATTTTATTCTTAAGTCAATTGACTTCCTAATGATGAAAAACGTATTTAAGGAGTGAATGAATAGTAACTTTTGCGTGCGTTCGTGTTTTGAGAAATTTACGAAATCCTTCTCATTTATCCGAGTCTAGTTCTATCAGGCCCTCTTATGGGAAATGACTCAAGGATTCTGTTGGCGTTCACGAATTTCCATTCTGAGGTCAATCGAACTCTCAGGAGTAAAATCTGTCAGTCTGAATGAATAGTAAAAAGTAATTCCAAAAAGGGAATCTTTGCTCGTCTTTCTTTTGACGACCCTCTCTTCTTTATGAATCAATTTGGTTCACTAGTATTCGAGCCAACGAGTCTCCTAATATTTTTAGATTTCGTGTATGAGGTCATTTGGACCTCGATATTGAATAAAACAGCTTTTAACCGAACCTGGGGTAACTTTTGCACTATTTTCGCACTTGAGTGGCTTCACAAAGAAGCCAAACTCCCTTCTATAAATAGGGGACCACCCCTTTACCTTTCATTTGCTCATTTACCATCCATTTTACTTCTTAGAGAGTGGGAAAGCTTGAGAGAAAAGCCGAGAAAGTTCTATCGAAGTAAAAAAGCGTTCTTTATGAGTATTCTGAAAGACGACGAGTGGAGTGGCGTGGAAGAGATATGGTGAGGGAATGTGCTAGGGGTGTCGTTGGGTCGTACCAGGCGACTCTGCCGCCATTGTGACTCGACGAGACGCCGAGCTAGCCATCTTCCTTCGACGCACCTAACCCCGTCTATTCTTGTTCATCGATCTCGATTCCATTTCTTTTCTGTCTTTCAATTCCGCATTTACTTTCTGTTCTTCGTATTCTTTGGATACTTCATTATTACTCATTTACCTTCTGTTAAGTCGTATTTCGATTCTTATTAAAGTTCCAAGTTAATAACATTTACGTTATATTGCTCGTTATTATTCCGTTACTATTCTTGTCATTAATTCTCGTAATTAATCTCGTTATTCCGTTTAAAGTCCATTCAAGTTATATTTAATATTTTGTCATTATTCTAAATATTTAATGAGGATTATTCTGTTTATGCTGTTATAATGCCAAATTTCCTTTAAGGTTAATATGTGCCATTTTATGTAAAGATAAATTAATGGAGCATGTTTTAAAAATTTTGGTAAAGTGTTCTTCGTGTTCGTCGAAGGAATCAATGAACACGAAAAACCCAGATGAAGATTGCCCAGAAATTGGATGTAGAGAGAGGCCCCCAAGGCGGGGGGTGCGCCACGGTGCAACACCCCCCGCGGCTAAAGGGCCTCTGCCGGTGCAAGGGTGCGCCGCGGCGGGGAGTACCCACCGGCGCATAGGGGCGCCGCAGCGGGGTGGTGCGCGCCGGCGCCGGTGTGCGCCGCGGTGCAGTCCCCTCCCCCGTGTTGTTCCGCGTCGATTCTTCGGTTTTTTTTTGTACCCTATTTTCGAGCTTTTCGAGTCGTGTTATTTCCGAGTTATTTCCAAGTTCAAATTTAAAAAACTTAAAGTTATTTCCGATTTATTTCGAGTAAACTTTTCAAGTTGTTTTCTATCTAGAACTTGAGAAATCAAGATGTGATGTTCTTCAAATAAATCCTTCTCGAAACCTTATAAAGTCATAAAGTCGTGCTATCCATGTTTAAGTCCTAGTTAAGGGTATTTAAGTTGGGTATTATTCAATTTCATGTTGGTAGTAAAAAAATCTTCGAAGGAGGCCGCTAAGTCGATGATTCGACTTTTGTAGGAGAGAGTGAGCCTCGTGGGAATTCGAAGAAGGATCATCAACTTGTTGCCTCATCTTCTGCTTCGTGATCGAGGTGGGTAAATTTATACTCATCTAAAGTTTGAGCTAATGAGCTCTAGAAGCATATAGGGCAAATTAGATATCCAATAAAGCATTTTTGCTCTGCCTGATTGTTCTATGTACAAAGAAAGAAGGAAAGAAAGATATTATGTTATAATTGAGCTCTTGAGCATGTTTAGAAATGCTAGAAATGTTAAAGTATTGTTTATGCTTAGCATGAGATATTTATAATAGTCTTTGTTGAGTGTTGTATGACATTGAGATTCAATGTTGCACTCGATGTCAGACAGACTTCCTGTGACATTATCTATGACATAGTCGTAACTAATCTTATCCTTTCCTAGTTTATTTATTATTTTAATAAATAAAATTAGTTTATATATCTTATAATATATGTGTATATCCACGAAATTAATATTTCAAATAAATGGATATATACATATTAGATATATTGTTTAAAATAGAGTTTGACAAAGTCAAAACTCTATCTCCTATTTTTTAGGTCTAGCAGTTTCTCTATTTAATTCTTTTTCTTTTTCAGAAAATTATATTTGCTAGATATTTAGAAAAAGAGCATGAACGTGGGAAAGCTATCAACCACGCCTTGGAGGCGGTTTCTTCCATCTACGGTGAAGTCATGGAGTGAAGCGGTTATCGTCAACCCATGTTCAAGAAAGAGAAATCATGGACCATGTTGGATTCAAGTGAAGAAGCATATAAGGAATGTATTCGACATTTGAAGACTTATTCAAGCCCAATCCGTTTTCCGCTGTGTGAAGATTGAAGAAAGCTTGAGTCACAAACTTAGTTTAGGTTTCGTTCTTCGTTCCTTCTTCTATCTTAATGTTTATTCTTGTTCAATCCTTTCACGGAATAGATTGTACAAGTTAGGATAGATAGCAAGGTTGTGAAACCTTTACTAGTTTGTATACAAATTGACGGGATGTCAATTTTTTTGTTTTAGTGATTATACCAAGTCGACGGGATGTCAACTTGTATGATCTAGTTTGCATATGAATTGACGGGATGTCAATCTGTATGTTGTAGTTTGCATATGAATTGACGGGATGTCAACTTGTATGTTGTAGTGTGCATATCAACTGACGGGATGTCGAGTTGTATGTTATTGTATATGAATTGACGGGATATCAATTTATATGTTTTAGTTCTTTTTAGTGATAGTCTAGATTAGAACTTGTAATGTTGTTGTAATGTTAAGAGTCTTCCCGTCTAACATTAACAGCTTCAAAATTTTGTACTCTTAATAGTATAATTTCACCCTGAGGCAATCATACACATGTTGTGTATGATTTAAAATTATATCGTGTATTCTTGTGCATTTTATTTCCAGCATATTTTTGTTAAGATAAGTTGTGTTAACTGTGTTTAACATTGAGTTTGACATTACGAATCTGTGTCTAATTTTAGTGTTTGTGGCAACATTTTACAACAAGTGGCATCAAGAGCCGGTACTTAACATTCTAAGTATTCGATACTTGGTTTGTTGACTCACTGAAAGATGAATATTCAAATCAATCAGTGCCGTCCTCCGACATTGGATAGTAATGGCAAGAATTATGCTATGTGGAAATCGCGCATGAAGATGTATATCAAGTCCATCGATGAGAGGGCTTGGTTGGCTGTAGTTGAAGAATGGCCTCCACCGAGGATGGAAGGACCAAATGGAGTGTACATTCTTACTCCGGAGACTCAATGGACTAATGATGATGGAATCATTTCCAACTTCAATTCAAGGGCACTCAATGCTATTTTTGTTTCGGTTGATGTTCCGTGCTTCAAAATGGTATGTAATTGCACCACGGCATATCAAGCATGGAGCATACTGTAGGAACATTGTGAAGGATCGATCAGTGTACGACAAACAAAGCTTAGGCTACTCACCTCTAAATTCAAAACTCTGCGAATGTTAGAAGATGAGAGTATTTCAATGTACACTAAACGATTGTGTGAAGTGTCAAATGAATCTACAGCTCTCGGATGTCCGATCTCAAATGAAAACATGGTTAGCAAACTTCTTCGCACACTTCCGGAGAGATTCAACATGAAAATCTCAGCAATTGAAGAAGCTCACAATGTATCAAACATGAGTTTGAGTGAAGCAGTGAGCATTCTACTCACGTTTGAGATGAATCTTGAAAATCAGAAATCAAACACCTTCTCCAAAGGAATTGCACTTCAATCAGTAACATCAAGTTCAAATGTTGAACTTGATGTCGAGAACATTCAGGAGATTAATGAAGATGAACCCCTGAGTGTTGCGCTGCTTACCAAGAAGTTCAATACCCTTGTTCAGTCAATGAAGAAAGGTTCCCCAAAATTCAAACCAAGGAGATTGTTTGATTCTCCCTCGTCGACATCATCTGGATCGACAAAATCTTCAAAGTCTCCAGATGTTGCAGTAAAGGACATTGACTCAGTTCAATGTAGGAGATGTTCTGGTTTTGGACACTATGCCAATGAATGTCCTACTGTCCAAAGGAAGCAAAGAAGAAATTACAGTGCTGTCATGTTAAGCGACGAATCCGGTGATGAAGAAGCTGAAAAACAAACTGTATTGTTTGTTAAAGTCAATGATGACTTAGATGAAATGATTGGCGCTTTAACTGACATGGAGAGTGTTGATTATGACTATGATGCTAGTCTTGATCATGTGACTCCAGATGTTCCAAGCAATGTTATGGAGAATGTTACACAAGAAGTCTCTAACATTTCTCCAAATACCACTAACTGGTATGAAATGACTTTGCTGGATGAATTTTGCAACACTGCTGAAGTGTCTCAGGTGGAAGAAGATAAGTCCGAAGTCAGCCACCAAGTAGCTCTACAACAATTGCACAAGGTTGTAGATGAAGTTTGTGTCCAATGGACCGAACAATCAAAAGAATTTGGGATTCTTGTGGAAGAAAACCAAACTCTAAAGCAACGAGTACTGGACCTTGAGATTCGACTCACTAGAAGTGATCCTGAGTTGAACAAGTTGAGAAAGGAAGTAGAAGATGCTTCGAAAACCTTTCGACAACTCAATTAAGGGACATCTACTATGAACGAAGTTCTGACACTGGGACAGAACACAAAAGCAGGTTTGGGATATACATCAAGTTCAACAATGTCTATCTCAAATCCTATCAAGTTTGTCAAAGGAGAAAGCTCCAAGGATATTCCAGTCAATGTTGATGGAAAGGTCAAAATGAATGTCAGTGACAAGTCCAAGGAGAAGAAATTTGTCTGTCATTATTGCCAAGAGCGTGGACACATCAAACCTTATTGCTTCAAATATCATGATGATATAGCAACAGGTAAGATTGTCGTGGAAAATTCTTCTAAACCTGCCAAAAAGAAGAAACGCTCAAAGACGGCAAAGATCTCGTGTAATGTTGTCTACACATCTTTGAAAGCCAACATTACTGGTACGTGGTACTTTGACAGCGGGTGCTCTAGGCATATGACAGGAAACTCTAAGTTTCTCGATGACTATACCACGACAAGTAAAGGAAAAGTTAGTTATGGTGGAGGAGCACAATGTAACATAGTAGGAAAAGGAACCTTGAATGTCAAGAACTTTCCCAAGTTACACAATGTGCTTCATGTCGAAGGTTTAACAGCAAATCTGATTAGCATAAGTCAACTATGTGATGACGGCATGCATGTCAGGTTCAATAAGAACACCTGTGAGGTTTTTGATAGCGAGAATAAATGCATTATGTTCGGAAGTCGGGCATTAGATAATTGCTATCATGCTGACAAGAATAAAAAATACAATGTTTCAGTCAATGTTGACACTCAACTCGTACATCAAAAACTGAGTCATCTCAGCTTTCGAATTTTGAAGAAACTAATTGAAGCTAATGCTGTTCGGGGTATTCCACCTGTGAAGATCAATCTCGATGTTGTTTGCGGTGCATGTCAAAAAGGCAAACAAGTAAGAGCTTTACACAAAAGTTCCTCAGCTTGTCAAACCACGAAGTGCTTTGATCAGATTCACATGGACATCATGGGTCCCGTTGACACCAAAAGCATGAGTGGAAAAAGATTCATTCTGGTGATAGTTGATGATTTTTCGAGATTCACATGGGTTGAATTTCTACAAGAAAAATCTGAAGCATTCAGGATGTTCAAGAAGTTCTACAGGCTAGTGTCAAGACAACATGAGTCCAACATCAAATGCATTCGAACAGATCATGGGCTCGAATTTGAAAACTTGATGTTTGAAGAGTTTTGTGAAAAATGAGGCATCATCCATGAGTTTTCTGCTCTGAAGACACCTCAACAAAATGGGGTGGTTGAGAGAAAAAATTGAACTCTCCAGAGGATGTCAAGAGCAATGTTACAAGCTCAACGGTTGTCCAAGAAGCTATGGGCTGAAGCAGTTAACACTGCTTGTCACATCGGGAATAGAGTGATTCATCGCCCAGGCAGAACTGTGACACCGTATGAACTCCTGAAGGGAAAGATGCCCAATTTGAAGTACTTTCATGTGTTTGGATGTGTATGTTACATCCTGAATGACAGGGATCATCTGGGAAAATTTGATTCCAAAAGAGACAAAGGGATTTTCTTGGGTTACACATCTGACAGTCGTGCCTACCGTGTGCTTAATCTTCAGACAAAAATAATCAAAGAATCAATTAACATTGTTTTTGATGACCACACAGGTATTACTTCAAAATCTGAAGAGGATGATGTAATTGATCTCATTGACACTGATGAAATGTCAAGTGATCAAGCTGAAAGTGATTGTGAGAACAAGACATCCACTGAGAATGTCAAAGCTAATGTTCCACAGAATAATGAAGCTTCAGTCAAAACATCAACACCAACATTCACTTCAGACAGTGAAGATGATCAGGTGGTGACTGCCGAAGATGAACCAAGAAGGGATCCTCCAAGTGGAATTCGGAAGAATCATCCAGATTCACAAATCATTGGTGAGCAATCCGAAGGAGTTCAAACTAGAAGCAAGAACTCAGAGGAATACAAAGAAATGCTTAAACTGGTATGCATGTCTTCTTTAAATGTTTGTATGTCAAACACTTGCTTTCTGTCCAACATTGAACCGAAAAACATTAACGATGCACTTAATGATGATTTTTGGATCAATGCTATGCATGAGGAACTAAACCAGTTCGTAAGGAACAATGTATGGGAATTAGTTCCACACCCCAAAGATAAAAATGTGATTGGGACAAAATGGATTTTCAAAAATAAAACAGATGAGTCTGGCAATGTTGTCAGAAATAAAGCTCGTCTAGTCGCTCAAGGCTACACCCAAGTTGAAGGGGTAGATTTTGACGAAACATTTGCTCCTGTTGCAAGGATTGAATCCATTCATCTTTTATGTGCAATTGCATGTTATGTGGGGTTTACTTTACATCAAATGGATGTTAAAAGTGCTTTCTTGAATGGTTTTCTCAATGAAGAAGCATATGTCAAACAACCTAAGGGGTTCGAATGTCATTAGAATCCATTGCACGTGTTTAAACTCAAAAAGGCTTTGTATGGTCTTAAACAAGCCCCTAGAGCATGGTATGCTAGACTGACCGAATTCTTACTCCAATTTGGTTTTGAAAGAGGTCAAGTCGATAAAACATTGTTTATCAAGAAGAATCAAAAACATATTACTGTTGCTCAAATCTATGTTTATGACATTGTTTTTAGTTCAACATGTACTACTTTGCTCAAAGATTTTGTAGACTCAATGTGCAACACATTCGAAATGAGCATGGTTGGAGAGCTCAACTATTTCCTTGGTCTACAAATCAAGCAAGATAAAGATGGAATCTTCATCTCTCAACGCAAATATGCTAGAGGATTGGTCAAGCATTTCGGATTAGAGAATGCTAAACCAATGAAGACACCCATGGGATCTTCTGAAAACTTGAGCAGAGATGATGTTGGTAGCAATGTTGATTCTACCATGTATAGAGGAATGATAGGTAGCTTATTGTATTTAACAGCTAGTCATCCTGACATTATGTTTAGTGTTGGTGTTTGTGCGAGATATCAATCTCAGCCTAAACAATCTCACTTTAAAGCTGTTAAACGTATCATTCGCTATGTTTCAGGCACAATTGGGTTTGGTGTTAAATATTGCAAGAGTTCTAACACTCATCTTGTAGGTTATAGTGATTCCGATTGGGCAGGTGCTGTCGATGACAGAAAAAGCACTAGTGGAGGATGTTTTTATTTTGGCAACAATCTGATTTCATGGTCAAGTAAGAAACAAAATTGTATCTCACTATCCACGGCCGAATCAGAGTATGTTGCTGCCGCTAGCTGTTGCTCTCAAATGTTGTGGTTAAATCAAATGGTGTTAGATTATGGTCTGGATAGTCCTTCTTTGACATTGTTATGTGACAATGTCAGTGCAATTGAAATTTCGAAGAACCCAGTCCAACATTCTCGCACCAAACACATTGACATCAGACATCACTTTATCCGTGATCTTGTGGAATGAGAGATCATTAAATTGGAATACATTCCTACAGAGAATCAAATTGCGGATATATTTACTAAACCTTTGGATTTTGAGAGATTTTCTTCTCTAAGGAAATCTCTTGGAATGTGTGTCTGTTAGTCAATACAGACATCCTGATGTTAAAGTCAATGTTATGATCTTTGACATCAGGTTGTGTAATTCTGAAAATTATTAATAAAAACTATGGTACGATGATATGATTTTTTTGAATCAATTCATGAGAATTTATTCAATCATGACTCATCTCCATTAGTTTTATTTATTTTCAGAATTTATTTTTTTTATTATTTTTTATTTATTATTTAGTGTTTAAATAATAAATAATTGTTTTTTTGTTGATAAGCAGATATGTTTATCTGCATATCTTTTGATATGATAAGAGAGAGAGAATGAGAGATATCACTTTAATTATTTTAATATAATAAAGTGGTTTGTCCTTATCTCTTTTTTTATTCCAAACCCCCCATTCTCTCTCTCCATATCTGATTCGCTTTTTTCTCTCTCCAACGTTTCATCTACTCCTTCTCCTCCAAACGATTTTCTCTTCTATTTTTTCATCCATGGCGGACCAAAACCCTAATCATCTACAAGCTATGATGATGATGTTACAGCAAATGATGGAGCTTACAAAAGGATCTCCATCGTCGGCCTCAACTCCGGCTGCCGCAGTACAACCCCCACTCTCTGCAACATCAACTCAGACCCCTGACGTTGCACCACCAACTGCTCAAGCTGAACCAACTCCAGCGACTGTCACTGAGCCTTCAACATCAAAGGGAATGCCAGCTGAAGTTGATGTTCATCCTGATCTTATTATTCCTCCTGGAACCGAGATCCTAAACCCTAAGATAATGAGGATGAATGTACTTGGAGATTCCACAAATCCAATCGACCCGGAAGCCACTTTTCACCTACAATCTTTGTCAAAAATGGCGAAGACTTCTCCACCAATAAGGAAATCGAAGCGACTTCACAGTGATGACACTGACAAACCTGAGGTCGTCTCCTCCAAGAAGGTGAAGAATGAAGGGTCTAAGGCTACCTCCAAGTCGCTGAAAGATGAGTCTGACTCCACTAGTGAACAAGTTCCTATTTCTCCTACTGCTGATGTTACATGGAATGTCAGTCCTTCTGCTGAGCCCGTGGACGAGGATTCCGGCATAGATGAGGACTCTCCGCTTGATGTCACACAAGCCTTCAGTAAGACTTTCTATTCTGAAGAGGCTAAGAAATCTCATGCTCTTTATGTTAAGAGAACTCTTAAGGTTGAGAAAATGATTGATGTTCTTCGCTTTAAAAAATATGGGATGGATGTGTTTCTTAAGGAGAGAAGTTTATAGAAATCTGTTACATCGCTAGTATCATATGATCCTGATGTCATACATGAATTTTATGCTAACATCATTTCTGATATGGGAGATCCCTCTAAACTGTGCTTTGGAACTGTGTTTGTTAGGGATAAAATTTATAAGTTTTCCCCTAATATTATTAACACGTTTCTTGAATTGGGCAATGAGGATACAATCATGTCTTTGGATTTGATTGATGATGTGGTGAATGTTATTACTGGAGGTCTGGTGTCAAAATGGCTCAACAAAGTGCCTGCTTCCAAGTTAACATTCTTTTACTCAGTATTATACAAGCTTGCAGTGTGCAATTGGTTGCCCACATCGAATGCCTCTGTCATCACAGTTGATCAGGCCATTCTCCTGTACAAGATAGGAACTCAGCTTTCTTTCAACCTTGGTGCATACATCTTTGATGCAACATTGAAGGCTGCCTCTAAGTCCAGTTCATCAAACTTGTTTCCTTTCCCATGTTTGATCTATGGGATCCTTAAGAGCCAAGGGTTAAAGGAACGCAAGAAGAGTGTGTTGTCTGAGCAAACCACCTTCTCCATAATGAAGCCCAAGGAAAATGATGACAGGATCATTGATCTTCCCTATCCTCATGATGCTGCAAATCCAGTGCCTCCCTCTGCCGAAGGTACCCCTGCTCTTTCCCAATCTGATGTCTATCCTGATGTTGCCTCCACGCCTTCCATTCCCATTGTCATGATGCCGCTGGAGTCTCTTCAACATCAAATTGCTCTGCTTGATCATGTGATTGGTCAACTCACCAAGGCTCGAGATTCTTTTCTGACTCTCCTTTCTACACAAAAAGGGGGAGTGGATGATGATGTTGATGGTGATGATGCAGATGCTGAAGACATGGATACTGGACCGAGTGTTGCTGGTAAAGCAAAGGGGCGAAAAGGTGCAGCCAAAGGACAAAGAAAGATGATGTGAAGCTTAATGTTTAAGCTTCTGAAATTTAAAACTTTTTTTATTAAAAACAATATTTTATGTTTTATGTTTTTTTATGTGCTGGACACATGGTTTTTGATATGCATTTCATGCATATCTTGGTTTTTGTTGTTGAATACAATCTATGATTGTGTTCTTGTTTTTATATGCTTATTCAGTTTTTGATATTTGTGATATATCATTATGATTAGGCATATTAAATCTATTTTGACTTATTGAATGATCAATATGTCTTGAATATTGTGTGTTGAACGATGAGTTCAACATTGATTTTGTGTGTTGAACGATGAGTTCGACATTGATATTTTGTGTTGAATGTTCTGTTCAACATTGATTTTATAATAGGACAAGTTTCTGTTATATGATCTAATTAAGGGGGAATAACCCTTAAGGGGGAGATTTTAAGATCTCCATTTTCCGCTGCGACTCTAATTGTATAAAATACATTGAGTTGTATGTTTTGTACAGAAAGGCTAAGATTAAGGGGGAGATTGTTGAGTGATGTATGACATTGAGATTCAATGTTGCACTCGATGTCAGACAGACTTCCTGTGACATTGTCTATGACATAGTCGTAACTAATATTATCCTTTCCTAGTTTATTTATTATTTTAATAAATAAAATTAGTTTATATATCTTATAATATATGTGTATATCCATGAAATTAATATTTCAAATAAATGGATATATACATATTAGATATATTGTTTAAAATAGAGTTTGACAAAGTCAAAACTCTATCTCCTATTTTTTAGGTCTAGCGTTTTCTCTATTTAATTCTTTTTCTTTTTCAGAAAATTATATTTGCTGGATATTTAGAAAAAGAGCATGAACGGGGGGAAGCTATCAACCACGCATTGGAGGCGGTTTCTTCCATCTACGGTGAAGTCATGGAGTGAAGCGGTTATCGTCAACCCATGTTCAAGAAAGAGAAATCGTGGACCATGTTAGATTTAAGTGAAGAAGCATATAAGGAATGTGTTCGACACTTGAAGACTTATTCAAGCCCAATCCGTTTTCCGCTGTGTGAAGATTGAAGAAAGCTTGAGTCAGAAAGTTAGTTTAGGTTTCGTTCTTCGTTCCTTCTTCTATCTTAATGTTTATTGTTGTTTAATCCTTTCACGGAATAGATTGTACAAATTAGGATAGATAGCAAGGTTGTGAAACCTTTACTAGTTTGTATATAAATTGACGGGATGTCAATTTATTTGTTTTAGTGATTATACCAAGTCGACGGGATGTCAACTTCTATGATCTAGTTTGCATATGAATTGACGGGATGTCAATCTGTATGTTGTAGTTTGCATATGAATTGACGGGATGTCAACTTGTATGTTGTAGTGTGCATATCAACCGACGGGATGTCGAGTTGTATGTTATTGTATATGAATTGACGGGATGTCAATTTATATGTTTTAGTTCTTTTTAGTGATAGTCTAGATTAGAACTTGTAATGTTGCTGTAATCTTAAGAGCCTTCGCGTCTAACATTAACAGCTTGAAAATTTTGTACTCTTAATAGTATAATTTCGCCCTGAGGCAATCATACACATGTTGTGTATGATTTAAAATTATATCGTGTATTCTTGTGCATTTTATTTCCAGCATATTTGTGTTAGGATAAGTTGTGTTAACTGTCTTTTTCATTGAGTTTGACATTACGAATCTGTGTCTAATTTCAGTGTTTGTGGCAACAAATTACAACAGTCTTTAGTTACAATTCATATTTATTTACGTTCATCTTCTTGTATTTGAATGGTTATGCTTTGTTAAGGCTCGTATTGTTAAGTATTAAGGATTGTCTTGTTAGGGTAGCGTTAAATCCCTTATAGGCCGAGATCATGCGATATTAAAGGATTAGCCCTTAGACGTTGCTCTAAGATTGGTTTTGCTAGCAAGATTAAGGAAGGAAGGAACTTAGCATTTCGCTTAAGCAGGAATTGAGCTCAGAACTTTTAAGGCAGTCACTGCTGGGTTAATTCCCTCGCAAACTCGTTTGGATATTTGAGGTAACCCCTCTTCTATCCTATGGCCTGCCTAAGGCTGCAGTTGACATCAGGTTTGAGCTGGGATGGGCCCAAAAGAAAATAAAAAGGTTTTACGGATATGGATAGGGCTTTTGTGTTTTGCTCTCCATATACCGTCAGTTAATTATAGGATATCTTGAAGTTATTAAAGTATTTTCGTTAAAACCCATTAAGTACATTAGTGCTTTAAGAGGGGTAGGATGTAACACTCTAGATTTTCGGATAAGGTATAGAGGATTGTTAATGGTAATTAATTAGTTAAGGAAGAAATTTAAATAAAGTTAATTGAGGTCGGATGTCAGTCACGACTTTAGGGGTCAGTTTTTGTGAAAATCGTCTTTTCAGAAAATGCAATCTTAAGCTTGTTATGACCATTTGTAGTCTCTTTAGAAAGGTTTTAACTTAAGGAGTGTGTCGGTGTTCTCGGAATTTTATTCTTAAGTCAATTGAGTTCCTAATGATGAAAAACGTATTTAATGAGTGAATGAATAGTAACTTTTGCGTGCGTTCGTGTTTTGAGAAATTTATGAAATCCTTCTCGTTGATCCGAGTCTAGTTCTGTGAGGCCCTCTTATGGAAAATGACTCAAGGATTCTGTTGGCGTTCACGAATTTCCATTCTAAGGTCAATCGAATGCTCGGGAGTAAAATCTGTCAGTTTGAATGAATAGTAAAAAGTAATTCCAAAAAGGAAATCTTTGCTCGTCTTTCTTCTGACGACCCTGTCTTCTTTATGAATCAAGTTGGTTCACTAGTATTCGAGCCAACGAGTCTCCCAATATTTTTAGATTTCATGTATGAGGTCATTTGGACCTCGACATTGAATAAAGCAACTTTTAACCAAACCCGGGGTAACTTTTGCAGTATTTCCGCACTTGAGTGGCTTCTAAAGGAAGCCAAACTCCCTCCTATAAATAGGGGACCACCCCTTTACCTTTCATTTGTTCATTTACCATCCATTTCACTTCTTAGAGAGTGGGAAAGCTTGAGAGAAAAGCCGAGAAAGTTCTATCGAAGTAAAAAGTGTTCTTCATGAGTATTCTGAAAGACGACGAGTGGAGTGGCGTGGAAGGGATACGGTGAGGGAATGTGCTAGGGGCGTCATTGGGTCGTGCCATTGCGGTGCAGTGCAACGTGCTAGGGCTATTAGACAATCAATTAAGAGACTACACTGAGAACTAGACTCAATCAACAATATGACATGCTTGCATAGTTGCAGCTTGCTCTGTTACCACTCTGCAATGCCCCGATCCCGGGAGAAGAGCAGGGGACCGGTACGCTACTTGGAGAAAGGGGGAAGGGGTTGTTGAACAGAAATAATCAAAGAACTAGAGTTAGTGTCCCAGAAATTTGGGCAACATAACCTCTGTAAATGGATCAAACCACGCTTTTAAAGCATATGAAATGACTCAAACCAGATACCATGATTCTTAGTATGAACCCATGAAAGAATAACCAAGGCAAACTTCAATGTAAATAATAATGGTTCAAAGGTTAATTGTTAATAGTTTAGGCATGAAAAATGTTAGGCCGATGTTTGTCCAAATACATGGAGTAAAGAGATGTCAGGCTCGTACCTATCATGAAGACAATATAAAGCTAGGCTTTTGCCTTGACATGGAAAACAATGTAAAGCCAGGCTTGTGCCTGTCTGAATAAGGAAGTCAGTAAATGCTAGGCTTTCGCCTGTCAGAATATCATATTTTAAGCATATCATAGAAAGCTTTTAAAATAGGAAATTTGTGAATTCCATGTATACAAAATTATTTTAGTTCCATCATTGCACGTCACTCTCCCTTAGAACGCTTATGGTGAGTCAGTTCATGTACACAACCCCGCTGCTTAAGGTTGGACACTGCCCTTTTTGCTTGGGGGCTCGATATCATGAACCATTGTAGTTTCATCACCAAAAACAGTAGTAAGACTTACATGAGTCAGGAGAGCACATTAAATATATTCATGAGTTGGATATTCAATCACATTCATTTTATAAATATCAGGGCTTAATAACCCAAAATACATTTTATATAATAGAAAACCCACATGGTAATATGATCTGGAATAGCTAGATCTAGATTCTAATTCTGGTCTCAACTAGAAGTCTCTTTCTTCTGTGCCTACAAGATTATCTGACAACTTAATTTCGATAAAAGACTATCATTAGGTCAAAATCTAACATTTCTTAGCTATGAAGTAAAAATTATAATGTCTACTATCTTAATATGCAACACAAAGGTCATCAAAATATTTTGACTCTTAAGGGAACTTTATTCAGGACATTTTTATAGAGAAAAACCCTTTTGAAAGTTTTGGCATATGGGGTGGTCAAACCTGTATCCTCAAATTAACTCGGTACAAATAAATTCATACCGCAAGATCTGTTCATTCGAAAAATATGAAACTTTAAATAAAAATACTATATTTTGACACGGAACAACTTTTGAGCTTAAAAGTACAATCAAGCTATCCATGGAGGATAGATCTTAAAAAAACTACAATTAAATATTCGGATACTCAAAATATACCCGAACTTAAAAAGTGACAATATGAAAAATGTATACAAATATATATAAAACATAAAATCCTAAAGACACTTTTTTGATCCGGCGACCCGAAAGAGTCGCCAATTTGAGGGGTGGTGGTGACTTTTGACGGCGGTCACGACAGTTTTCCATCATGATCGTCCGTCGTATCATCATTTCAATCACGTATTCGTGATCTACGCGTTGACACCTTCAAAATGACTATTCCATAATTGAAATAGGAAACTAGAGTCGTACATTCTCTAGAAACTGCTCGGAGTTTCGATTTTGAAAATGAATGAAAAATGAAACCTTAGGCTCCTATTTATAGGGGAAAAATAAATAGGACAATAACGAATAAAAGAAAGAGGATAATGATGAAAAAAGAATATGATAATTACGGATAGGATAATATTTTGAAAAAGAAATTAGATAATGACGAATGTGTCTTATGTTATCCAAATCTATTACCTTTTAGTTTAAAATTGTGTCATGTGTTCATTTGAACTCGAAATTAGAAAATTCAAAGTTTGGCACGTTACTTGAAAAAAATTTCATCAACCCGAGAAAAATATAAGAACATATTTTTAAAGCAATTTTTTACCAAATTAAATTTAATAGATTTATGTGGCTGTGATTTTCCTTTATTTTAATCTTTTAAGGACCCAACATATTTTCTAACTTACAAGAGGGTAACATAAGTTGAATAAAACCTTCTAAAATATTTCGGGGTATTACACTGGGTAAGCTTGTGGATGATCAATCTGATATTTCCCTCAATGGTTACAGCGCGAGGAAAGAGTTGAGAGGAGATTCGGCTTCAAGCGGATATTAATGGTTTATTGTTTGTAAAATCCTCCCACCTTCAACAATAGAGCAGCATTGATTAGCTAAGAGGTGGGGATAGAAATACTATGTTTTTCCATAGCAGTATTAAGGCCAGGCGTGTTGAGGCTTCCATTGATGTTATGTCTATTAATGGGGATTTGGTGCATGATAAGGACACGATTACTAATCATGTAGTTCATGATTAGTGAGACGCGGGTTTGGGGTTGAGGGGGTGGTTGACAGAATTAATTGAAAGGTAATAATCATAAATTTTGGAGTTTAATTTTTTTTCCATAATAGTCAAACGAACTACAAAAATATACTACAAAGAATATTGTGTGGGTCAAATTCAAGGGTTTTATTGTGATGTAAGTACACTTTACTCAAATAACTCTCTACTTTTAAATCTTGCTCAATGAATCCAATTTTAATATAATTTTACCTAGATATAAATTTAACCCATAGATATTTTACATTAATTATTAAGAGATTGAGTTATTTTGAGTAAAACAATGAAGTACGAGTTATTTTAAAGTATAGCAGAGAAAGCGTGCATTGCACGCAATTCACCTAATATGCTTAAATTAATTATCAAAATTTGAATGATTTTACTATTTGAATAGTCAATTAAAAAATATATATTTTTATTATAAATATATATATATATATGTCACTTTATAAATATAATAATATCGGAAAATTTTAGATTAATCAATAATCAGAAAAATTATATAAATATAAATTGTAACTATTTGAACACGAATTCAAAATTTATAATCTTTTCATTTGTTCATATTTTTGTTCTTTTAATATTTACACACACACACACACACACAGACAAAGAGTGAGAGAGATGTATGTATCATTTCCCAACTTCCTTTTTTTTACAATAATTCTCAACCTTTGATTGTTGACATATATATGTATTAATACAATTCAAATCTTCAATTCAATAATTTTTATTTTGACTTTACTGTCTAATAAAAATATAAATTTTTAATTAATGTAAATTCACAAAATCTTGCATCATCCATTTTAGAAAAATTAAGTATAAAATTAATTCAACTTATAAAAATAATTTAAATAGTTAATGAGTTCAAAATATTAATAATTGTATAATTTTTTTTACTATCATGACAAAACACATTATATTACATCAATTGATATTGTTTATCTCATAAGTAAATTATATTTTTAATCACTCTATGTTATCAATTAATTTACGTATGATATAATGCACTGAATTTATTGAACTATTTTAATTATTACACTTGTCGCAAAATATTAACTATTTTTTGTGTGTATTTTATCTAAACATACATTTAATACTATATTTTTTATTGTAATATAAATGACTACATTGAACAAATAAAACTAAAAATAATTTAACTAAAATAAAATGGTGTTGAATGTATAAATTTCATGTGTTTAAAGATAAAAAATATATATATTATTATAACAACATGTGTTGCTCAATGATAAAGAAATGATAAAATCTCAAAGTTTGGTTAATAGTTTGTTGTGGTAAATTACGTTCAATGTTTCATGTTCAATATATTTCTCAAAATTTTATACACTGTTTACAATTTTTTTTTTAAAAAATATAATTTGATTGGCAGTTGTAATTCTTGATTCAATTATTAACTAATTTAATTAGTGGTACGGAATCTAAGGAAAAAACATTCAATTCCTCAATTTCAATTATTTCCTCAACTAATAAATAAAATTTGTATTCACCATTTTCGTGGAAATCTATATTCCAAAAAATGTGGAATATACATTCGTTCTACCCGAAGAGTTTAATCATTCTCATTCAACAAAAACACCTAATATATATCATTTTATAAAAAAATCATAATGTGTAACACTTCTACATATAACTACATATTATATTAGAGTTCTGTATTATGTTTAGCTAAATAGAGAATTATTTTTAATAATTAGTGGTTCAACCTAAGAGAAAATATTCAATTCTTCTATTTCAACTCTTTTATAAGTAATTGGATTATGTTCATTCTCAGTCATATGATTATGGGTAGTCAACATAATCCATATTTCAAAATATTGTGCAATATTCATTCCTTCCCCACATGAATTTAATTAACTATTCTTAATTAACTGAATAATCTAATATAAAATATTTTATATATAATTATCAAACCAATCAATATTCTAAATTTCTCAAATTATAAATTAATAAGCTAGAAAAACGTAACATTTGAACCATAATTTTAAATTTATTTTTCCAATCAACCGTCTATTAATGTAATATTTTAAAAGTCATGTATAAATTGTAAATTCGTTTAAAGTTGGTGAATTTTTTTACAATTAACCATATTTTTAAAACTTTGTCTAGAAACTTTTAAAATAGAGTCTCCCAAAATTTTCTACATTTATTAATTCTTATATTAATCTTCATCGTTGTCTTTTTTTTAGGTGTTTTTCACTTTAACTTATATATAATCCTTCTGTTTCCTTTTGATTGTTTTTTTTTTTTTGTATCAAAATGTTTGTTGTATAATATATTTTCACACTCTCACCTCTAATTTTAACCATATTCTAAATCCTAAAAATATATATGAGAAAATGTTGTCTTATTTTTAAGAAAACACAAATGAATAAGATTTTATGCTATATATAAGAGATGGTTAATTATATTAATCCATAAGATTAATTGTTAATTCTAAATTAAAAAAAAACTAAAACAACAATCTAAACGAAACGGAAGGAGTATATTCTAATATTTCAGCATATATTATCTGACGCGTCTTCTTGGTGCAGTCAATATTATCCGAGCCCGACCATAAATAAAGAAGTTGCATGAAATTTAGTTTCAATTAATTTAATTGAAACTACTCTTAATCATATGAATGAGAATGAACGCATAAATTTCAAGGGATAAATTAAAACTTAGCATTTTGATTGTATATATTATGGAATCAACTTGTTTTTTTTTTCATTTTTTCTTTCATACCATATAACATGATTCAGAACACACACACACACATTGTAGTTGCCACAACTAAGAACTACTTAAATAATTTATATTAAATGAATCAAATCAATGATAAGGAAGTGCAAGGCAATGAAGAAGATGATCCGGAGCTGCAGTTTAAAGGTCCTATGACGCGTTTGCGAGATAAGAAGTTGCAACCTTATCTACAAGCTTCAATAAGGCGTAAATTCGAAATGCATGAAGATGAAGTTAAGGGCTACTCGAGATTGATCACCATGTTATCCATTGATGATGAAGAAGGAAGCATGAAGATGTGAGAAGAAGAATGACGACATTTGGACTTGCGCATGAAAAGTTATACGCGTTTGCATGGGAAATCGGGAGATGTTGTTTTTCATGCAAAGATGGCAAGATTAATTATAATATGGGCCACGAATTTAATCACTTAATTCAGCCCATTGTCGTGAATTAGAGGTCCAAGTTGGCGAGATCTACAAGCCCAATCCATTGTGGGATTTATCTTTACCTAGATAGATTTTTCTTATTTTATTTTTGGTATCTTTTGATTCTTACCTTCAAAACAGATTTTGGATAAGGTAACAATCCTAGTTAGATTAGCATTGATATTTTCGGCCATATCCTAGTCTAGATACCTTAGGATTTTCGGCCATAGCTATTAGTATAAATAGGACTACTATGTTACATTCAAAAGTTAGACAATTGCATGAATTCAAGAAGTTATTTCTCTTTTGTCTCCTGATCTTCTGTTGATCGAAAATTACACAATACAATTCTATTGAATTAGCAAACCAATAGTCTTATTTAGGTTCTTCAGGGTATAATTAAGTACTTGGGAGAATTGCTATCTGGAGAAGCTAGACGTGCGCGTTCGGGTTATCAACACGGGTTCGCCGAATCTATCCAATCCACAACACTACCATCGCCGCCACCAAATCCACCTACACCGAAGTCTTCCGCCGCCACCACCACCATTTTCCAGCCACCGTTGAGTTGTCCAAGTGTCCAAATCGAGTCCTTTATCGTGTTCGAGTTTTCTAGTAAGTTTTATCGTTTAATTCGAGTCGGGTTGAGTCCTTCTTTAGCTGATGTAGTTCGAGTCCTTTAAGTATTCCGCCTGTGTATTCTTCGTGTCTTGGAATCATTGTCCGGGTTACATCATAAATTTGGCATCAGAGCCACATCAGCTCTGCTGGTCGTGGTTCAATCCGACGTGTCAAATACGTGTGATTTATCTGTCGTACGTGTCATTTAAATTTCGTATTATTTCGAGTCTATTGTAATCGATTGACATTCATTGAAACAAAAGAGAAGGCTTCGGCAATTCAAAAAAAAAATCAAAAAAAAGAGAAAGAGCCGCCGATAAAAAAATCAGATTTGTTTTTGGATTCTCGATTTTAATACCTTGTTTTTAGATTTGTCTCCATCTATTTAGGGATTCTTAGATTGTGTTCACATTGTTCAAACACATCCAAAAGTCTCTTTCCTTTTCCATTAGATTTCCTACCTTGTTTAGATTTCTTCCATCCTAATCCATATCTAATCAAGATCTTCAATCCTCATCCACAATAATTTCGATCCTCATACCTTGTAGGATTCGAAATTCTTATCTCTTCCACATATACACCCAGTTCACCTTATACACCACATAGTTCATACACCCGTACACCCACACACCCATACACCCATACACCCGTACACCCATGGTCCACATACACCATCTAGTTGAAACACTCATCCCACATACCTACTTCTACTCTTAGCAACCTTCCGGCTTGATTCTATCCATTGGAGCTTGAAGAAGACCCAGAGGAGCTAATCAAGAGAAGATTGTTCGATCAACCCACCCCCATATTCATTCACACACGTGCACCACATCTTTGAGAGTTAAACACGAGTGGAAAAAAAAAATCAAGAGTGATATACATGAGCGTTTGTGAGGAATTGTGAGGTTCTACTTGCTTTTTCTTCAAGTTTGTTCATTTTGCAGGTACAATGAATAAACGTAACAACAATGAGGCGTCTACAACACCCTCTAGGTTGCCAAATACACCAGGCGAGCAGTCCTACTCGTTCGAACCACCCTTGGATGCCAAGTACCAATATGAAGCTCTAGTCAAGCATTTTGAGCGACAGAATCGTCTACTGAAAGACGAACTTGGCAACCAAGTAGCTGAATTGCAAGAGGAGCTTGCAAGGCTCAAATCCTATTTAACTGCATCCCAAACGGTCCAAGAAGAGTCTGAGAGGCAACCCGAGCCTCAAGACAACACAGAGAGGCAATCTGAGTCTCAAATCAATGCAGCGAGGCAACCTGAGTCTCAAAATAATGTAGAGAGGCGTCCGAGCCTCAAGTGGAACATCCTGGCCGACGCCAACAGTAGATGGAAGTTCAAAGGCCACCCCGTGAGCCTGCCTTTGAAGAAGACTATGACTATGGGTACGATTCCTATGCAGCCAGTGGTTATGAAGTTGATTACACACCACAAGGGCAAAAAGGACGCCATGGACGACCCTGAGGTCCCCGTAAGCGTACAAACTATCATGATGATGATGATGGTAGGCTCAACAACATCAAAACGAGCATACCCGAGTTTGAAGGCCTTCACGATCCTGATATCTACTTAGATTGAGAACGTAAGGTAGAGAAGATCTTTGCATGCTACAACTTTTCAGAGCAAAAGAAGGTGGAACTCGCATGCTTAGAGTTTAGAGGCTACGCAGCCTCATGGTGGGAAATGCAACAAGAAAGAAGGCGCAGAAACCATAATCCACCAATCAACAATTGGGAAGAAATGAAAGGATTCATGCGCGGTCATTTCATACCAATGCACTATGAAAGAGGGCTTGAAAAGAAGCTCAACCGGGTCAAGTAAGGTACTAGATCGATTGAAGAGTACCACAAGGAGTTGGAGACTCTTTTGAACAGAGTTGGAAAGCAGGAGACCTTAAATGCTACCATCATTCGGTATATTGAAGGTATGAATCCTGACATTGCATGTGAAGTCGAGCTCAGAGACTTCACCAGTGTAGAAAGAATGGTGCAGTACGCAACGATTATGGAAAGGCAGCTGAGAGAGGGTCGCCGTCGATCCCACTACAATTCAGCCCCTATACGCCCCTCTTGGAATTAAGTTACACCTTCCACATCACTTTCTACCCCTTCTACTGATTCTACACGACCCAGAGGTCCATCCGGACCACCCGAACGGCGTTTCGACCTTTCTACACCATAGTCCAGCCGTAGACCTGAGTCTACGCCACCCACTCAGCCACGAACGACCCCTACAAGGCCAAACCAAGGTACAACAGCCCCTAATCATGCTCATGACATTCAATGTCATAAGTGTCAAGGTTGGGTCCATTTCCAAGCTCAATGTCCAAACCGGCGAGTTCTATACCTGACGGAGTCAAATGAAGTCGAATTAGCCAGTGAGGATGAAAAAGAGCCCGTGGCCAATGCCACACTTGAAGAAGAAGTCGAGAATGATGCGTCCAACAACTAAGTCGATCCGGAAGTTCAGCTCAGTTTGGTCACCATCCGAAGTTTGAGCATCATTCGAGAAGAGGAACAAGAACACCAACGGGAGAACATCTTCTACATCCGTGTAGTTTTACAAGGCCACACATGTTCAATGATTATTGACAGTGACAGTGTGATCAATGCCATTAGTCAATACGCAGTAGAAAAGCTTGGTCTACCCGTTCAACAACATGCAAAGTCTTACAGATTGCAGTGGCTTACAGATAGAGGCGAGATACGCGTGGTTCACCAGGTAAGTATCTCATTCTCAATCCATAAGTTTTCTGACACTGTTCTGTGCGACATTATCCCTATGGATGCGGCACACTTGTTGTTAGGCAGACCTTGGCAGTTTGATCGACGTGTTGTCCACGACGGACATTTGAACACTTACACCGTCGACATAGATGGCCGAATCAGCACATTGAGGCCATTATCACCTAAAGACGTTGCTACAGATCAGCAACACATGCAAGAGAGGTTCAAAGAGGAAAAGACGAAGCAAGCAGCCGCAAAACTAGTCCCGAAGGCCACGGCTGAAACCTCAGCCCCCGGACAGCCCCTTGGCGCCACCACTCCACCTTCCAGACAACCTCATTCAGACTCCTTAGCTGTGGAAAAGAAGAAGGAATCAAGTACAAACAAGCCTCATGCGAAGAGCATGTTTATTTCAGTGAAAGGAGTTCAGAAAGCCGTGAAAGCAGATACAAGAAAAACGGAACAAGTTAAGGAGATGCATGAGAAAGTATGTGCGCGTATTGAGGCCGTTGGCGCACGTAATGCTTTCCAAAAGAACAAACGGCGCAAGCAAGTGATTTTCCAGCCCGGAGATCGCGTTTGGATTCATCTGAGTCCTGGATGGTTTCCTAACTTGAGAAAGTCAAAACTTATGCCAAGAGAAGATGGACCGTTCACCGTTTTGAGTCGAGTCAATGACAGTGCATATCGCATTAATTTACCCGGTGAGTATAAGTGTTCGTCTACATTTAATGTTACTGACTTTTCTACCTTTTCTGCAGATGATGAGTTTGTTAGTTTTGTATACTGGAAGACTCGTCTTTATATACTTTTCTGATGATATGATGATATGAAATGAAAGTTATTGCAGTCACTGTTTGCATTTAGATTATGTTCTATAATTGTTCTATGCAATGTTCCATATACTTACATTGTAGATGATATGGTGTGGGGAGTCACACGGTAAAGATCATATCATTAGAACCTTGTAATGTATTAAAAAGCTCTAGGCTTAGATGGTCCTGAACACACCATCGGTACGCCGTAGAATAATCTGGTAAGTTAGTTTATCTTGACTAACTGATTATTCTAGTACACTCGTTAGTGTATTGAGGAGGATTACGATAGGATACTATTCTCTATCTCTGACCCAGTTACTAAGAAAATAAAGATCCACAGAGTTCGGGTTCTGAACTCATGTGATATTGGCGAGCATATGCGTGTGTTGTTTATTACTTTGATTTATCAATGGGTGAGATCTTTTCGTAGATCGAATTCGATATCTTGGGTAATAATAATGTATACATGATGTCTCGAGCAGTATGCATGAGCATTGTGTCCTGGTGCGCCAGGTTGATGATGTTCTCTTGAGGAAGCACAAGTTCATGTTGAAACCCTGCAGGTGGAATTTATTTCATACATGAATAAAGCTTGTGTGGTACTACTCAAGATTTTAGATGTTAATTAATTATAGCTGTCAGAGGCTTACATAATTAATTAATGAACATTATATCTTTAACACGGGGAATGGCTGGAGTAAAGGAGAAAGCATATTCGTAAATATGCATTAAATTGGTAGGTCAGTTTTACTTCTTTAGTGGAATAAAAGTAAAACTTAATTTATTTAATTATATCCTAAGTTTATTGGATATTGGATATTAAATAAATTAGTGGACCAATTTAATATTCTTCTAGATCTCTGTTGTAGCCCAATTCACTGAAAGTGGACTGGATATTGAACTTGAGATAGAGGCCCAGCCCAATAGGGCTGAAACATGAAATTTTCGCCCCTCCCTATATATAAGGTGAGGGGGGCACGAAATTTTTATGATGAAAATCATTGGAAATCAGCCCCTCTTTGTCTCTCAAAGTTATCCACAGATTTCACAACTCTATCTAGTAGATTTCAGCCCACTCTGAATCTAGATACAGTCCGGGAATACAACAGAAGATCTTGGAGTAGAATCTATGGTGCTCGATTTCTTGAAGTGCTAGGTGGTGCCAACTACAGTGTTCATTCAACAGCAAGATTAGATCTTTAATCTTGTCCACAGACCGTCTATCGATTTATAAGTAGATTCGTTTCTATGTCTTCCGCTTTATTAGATTTGAATCTGCTTTGCATGCCTTTTGATTAGACTGTGATAAACATGCATGTTACATAAAATTATGATTTGCATGAACATGGATTAATGAATAACCAAATGATCCTGCGGTGGTTTAATTCGAAAAAACCCCAACAACTGGTATCAGAGCGGGTTTTGGCACTGTTCTAGAATTAATTCATGCATGAATTCGAACTACATATTAAATTTAATGATAAATTTATGGTGTTTAAATTTTCAGATTTAATTGGCATGTGTTTCGATTTTATGGTATTCAAAACTTGAAAGAATTTGAGATGTAAAAATCGAAAATTCTAGTTTTGAGGTATATAAATTTTCGGCCACTGTGGAATAAAGATTTGGGATGATATTTGATGATCTTCAAATTTCCAGATTTTATTTCACATGGTTCGAAAATTTGGATGTCAAAAATTTCGATTTTTGATGTGTATAAAATTCCCTAATTTGTTCTTTTAATTTTCGGTCATATTAATTAAATAATGGATGATGTTTTGATCAAGATCAAATTTCCAACTTTAATTTGGAGTAGGATCGAAAATTTAGTATGATTAGAATAGATTTTGGTGATTTTTGATGTATATCAAAAGTTACAAAATTCTAATCAAGATAGGTTTGAAATTAGAATTTTAAATTTGGTAATTTTTGAAGTGGATCAAAATTTTCAGATTTATTTTTCTAGAAATTTTCGAAACCTATGTATTTTATTTGGAATAGTTTTTTGATTAATGTCAAAATTTCCAAATATGTTAATTCTATGTTGTTTTCAGATTTATTTAATAATGTAGGTCGAAAATAATGTGTATTGGATTAAGATTTGATATTATTTGATGTATATCTTAATTTGCCTAATTTTAATCTAGATAGATTTGAAAATAGAATTGTAAATTTGGAAGATTTTGGATTGGATCAAATCTTCAAATTTATTATTTGGATAATTTCGAAAATCTATGGGATTAAATATTGGATAAGGTGATTTTGGATATATACAAATAATTATCAAAATCCAATTGTGATAAGATTTTAAATTTGGATAAGTTTTGGAAGATTTTGGATTGGAATCAAATCTTCAAACTTTATCCTTAAAGATTTAGATTCTTATGGATAATATTTGGATTAGATTTTTGATTTATATCAATATATCCAATTATTATTTAATTAGGGTGGTTAGAAAATATTAAATAAATTTGGTGGATAATTATAAATAATTTTCAGATTTATTTTGATGATATTTTCGAATATACAAGATTAAAATTGGTGGATAATTATTTTAATTTCCAATTTTTATCTTGTGGATAATATCGAATTAATTAATTTAATTAATTGTAAAATTCGAATATTATTTTAATATTCATGCATAGATATCATATGTTATTTTATATGGATCATATAATACATGATTATTGGTTTTGTAGACTGTGTTTGTTTGCAGGTTTACCAACTATCATGGCTTCTTTATTTTATGTGATGTATGTTTATGTTGAATGAATGTTGGTCGTATGCCGGTTTGGCTACGTGATTTTAATCCATGAGAAAATCCATGGATTAGGTTTAGGTTTTATTTTACGTTGTTTTAATGTAATAGATATAAAGCTGTTAGGCCGAGTTTTTGAGTTGTAATTTTTATTCTAGCAATATTAGATTTTTCCTTTTGGAATGGATAGTCTGTATTGAATAAAGATCAGAGATCAACTCAAAGAAAGAAAGTGGTTCAGCACCAAAATGAAGGTTCACCAGTTCACGTCCCGAAACCTTAAATGGAGCTAGGCTTTTCGGCAAGGCGCGGTGAAGGGGCGGTGGTTCCAAGCCCTGTTTCCGGAGCTGACTTTCCAATTTTATCTCATCAATCAACATGAGATATAAGCCATGATAGTTGGAATATTACTGTTGCTTATTATGTTGAAGCATGCAATGGATATTTATCATTTTATGTGATGTTTGCATGTTCGATAATGGGATAAAAAGAAACCTCAAACATAAATAACTAAGTGGGAGAGATTCATACCAAAGTATGTAGAAATCTCATTCGGTCTCCGTTAAAATCTGGTTTAATTGAGAAGTGATGGGCATGCGCGTTGACATCGGTCTTCCTCCATATCGGATGTGTCATATCACAGATTTCTCTAGAAATTAAATCTCCTAAATAGGATAGCTGTAGAACACTATTAGGACTAACTGACTCCTCCATCTGGAGCGGTTAAATTCGAATAGTGCTCTTGGTGCGAAGATAATGGTGTGCACACTTAGATGTAATATATTGATAAACATCCACACGATCGTGGCTTATCAGTTAGATGATTACATGACCGTGTTTAATCCGGCTATTAATTTGCTTGTTGTAGGGAAACTCAACTGGAGGCAAATTAAAGGTTTAACCTATTTAAAAATGAATTTTATAAACGTCCACACTATCGTGGCTTATAAAAGATATTTTTAAAGTGTCGGTGGAAAAGTATATAATTTTTATGAGACTTTTGATTATATACTGTTTATCCTAAACGTGTTATGTGACTGTACTGCATGTTTAATTTCAGTTATTTCATATCATCAATGGCACTCTCCAATCTGTCCTCAATCCTCAAAGAAAATAAACTTGTCGGTGAAAACTACAATGACTGGATTTGTAACCTTAACTTAGTTCTTGTTGCTGAGGGACACAAGTTTGTACTTGAAGAGGTTTGTCCTCAGACGCCAGATGAGGATTCTGACGAAGCCCAAAAAAAACCGCTTATGATATCATGTACAACCTTAGGCAGCTATTCGGTCATCAGAACCACTCGGCACGCCATTTGGCAATGAAGAAACTAATGGATGCAAGAATGTCTGACTCCACACCTGTTAGGGATCATGTTCTCATGATGATGGGGTATTTATCTGAGATTGAGACCTTGGGTGGAGAGCTAGATAGCGATTCTCAAATCGACATTGTTATTCATAGCTTGTCCTCGAAGTTTGAGCAGTTCAGGCTGAATTTTAACATGATTAAAAGGGATGTCGGCCTGACTGAACTACTCATAGATCTTCAGGCGGCTGAATTGCTCCAAAAGAGCAATCCTGAGGCCCACATAGCTGAAAAAGGAGCGTCTTCTTCTGGTGGAAAAAGGAAGAAAAGAAACGCACCTAAGAAGGCTGCAGATGAGGCGCCTAAGGTGAAGAAGCCAAAGGCAAAGATTCCTCATGAGGAGTTCAAGTCGAAGACTAAGTGCTTCAAGTGCGGCCAACCAGGTCACTGGAAGGCGGCGTGTCCTAATAAGAAGAAAAAGAGAGGTACATCTCACACTTTGGTTGTGGAAATATGTTTAGCAACTTGTTCTACCCAGTCATGGGTAGTAGATACTGGAGCTACTGATCATGTTTGCATGTCTTTACAGGGGTTCCTGGTAAAAAGACAGCTGAGTGAGGATGAGATCACCGTCTACATGGGCAATGCTACGAGAGTGGCGGCTGTTGCAGTGGGAGACGTTGTTTTACCTTTCAGTAGTGATAGAACTTTGGTTTTGAAAGATTGTCTTTATGTGCCTGGTTTTAGGCGAAACTTGATTTCAGTTTCTAAATTGATTATGGATGGATATTCTGTTTCTTTTGATAACAAAGTAGTTATCTTTAGTGGTAAACATTTTATCTGTTCTGGCACATTGGATGGACACTTATACTTTCTTAAACCAACTGAAAACACTATGCAAAGACAACTTTTGAATACATCGATCATAAACCCTAACAAGAGAAAACCTTCAGAAATGAATCAAACCTATCTTTGGCATCTAAGGCTAGGTCATATTAACCTTAAGAGGATACAAAGGCTTGTCAACGATGGACCATTGTCTTCTTTGGTACTGGAATCGTTTTCTTTGTGTGAATCCTGTTTGGAAGGTAAAATGACCAAGCGTCCTTTCCAGTCAAAAGGAAATAGATCCGAAGGGCTATTAGATTTGATTCACTCTGACCTATGCGGTCCTATGTCAGTTCAAGCTCGAGGAGGGTTCGAGTGTTTCATCACTCTCATTGATGATTACTCTAGATACGGTTATATCTACCTGTTACGTCGCAAGTCTGAATGCTTTGAGAAATTCAAAGAGTTTAAGGCGGAAGCGGAGAAACGAACAGGCAGAAGTATCAAGTCACTACATACTGATCGTGGTGGCAAGTACCTCTCAAGCGAATTTAGGGATTACATGGCAGAGAGTGGGATTACATCCCAGTTGACTGCGCCTGGAACGCCACAGCAGAATGGCGTGGCGAAAAGAAGGAATCGTACATTGTTAGAGATGGTTCGATCGATGATGAGTTATTCTGAGTTGCCTATTTCGTTCTGGGGATATGCCCTGGAAACAGCAGCCTATATTCTTAACTTGGTTCCATCGAAATCAGTTCCTGCTATACCTACAGAACTATGGACTGGATGAAAGCCCAGTTTGAACCATATTCGGATTTGGGGTAGCCCAGCACACGTGTTGGACAAGGAAGCTGATAAGCTGGCTCCTCGTACTGATGTAAAGCTGTTCGTTGGATATCCTAGAGGAACGAAAGGTGGTTTGTTTTATAGTCCTAAGGATCAGAAGATCATTGTTAGCACCAATGCTCGATTCTTAGAGGAAGACTATGTCATAAACCACAAACCAAGGAGTCATATCATCCTTGAGGAGTTCAGGGGTGGATCGAATCCTACACCGGTTGTACAAGAAGAGGAACCACCAAACACTGCACAACATGTCACAGAAGTACAGGAACTGCCTCATCGCAGTGGGAGGGTTGTACGCCAACATGATAGATTCATTGGTCTGGGAGAGGCTTTAGATTTCCCAGAGGGTCTCAATGAATTGGATCCCAGGACCTATGACGAGGCAATTCGAGATAAAGATGTAGATTCTTGGAAAACTGCAATGGAGTCTGAGATTGGATCTATGGATCACAATCAAGTCTGGGAACTTGTAGAACCACTAGATAGGGTAAAACCCATTGGCTGTAAGTGGGTCTACAAGCGCAAGAGAGGATCTGATGGGAAGGTTGAAACCTTCAAAGCTAGATTGGTGGAAAAAGGGTATACTCAGAAAGAAGGGATCGATTATGAGGAAACCTATTCACCGGTAGCCATGCTTAAGTCAATCCGGATTCTCTTGTCTATTGCCGCTCATTTGGATTATGAGATCTGGCAGATGGATGTCAAGACGGCTTTCCTAAACGGAAGTCTTGAAGAAAACATTCAAATGAAACAACCAGAGGAATTCATTGCTAAGGGCCAAGAGCACTTGGTATGTAAGCTTAAGAGATCCATTTATGGACTTAAGCAGGCATCGAGGTCTTGGAACATCCGATTTGATGAGGTTATCCAGTCATATGGATTCGTGCAAAGTCTGGATGAGAGCTGTGTGTACAAGAAATGTGATGGAAACGTGGTGGCATTCCTCGTACTTTATGTTGATGACATCTTGCTTATTGGAAACAGTAAGAAGGCGTTGTCAAACATTAGGGTGTGGCTGTCCGAGCAGTTCGATATGAAGGATCTGGGTGAAGCCGGACATGTCCTTGGCATCAAGATCATTCGAGATCGCCATAAAAGGATGTTATGTCTGTCCCAGGCGACTTATATCGATACAATGCTAGCTAGATTTGGCATGCAAGATTCCAAGAAAGGTTTTATACCTTACAGGCATGGAATTCATCTATCCAAAGAAATGTGTCCCCAAACAAAGTCTGAGATAGAGGAAATGAAGAAAGTACCATATGCTTCGGCTGTGGGAAGTTTGATGTATGCTATGTTATGCACTAGGCCTGATATATGCTATGCCGTTGGCATGGTAAGCAGATATCAGTCTAACCCTGGACAAGGTCACTGGACTGCGGTCAAAAACATTCTCAAGTACCTTAAACGGACTCGAGACTACATGTTGGTTTTCCGCTCTGATAGTCTAGTACCTTTGGGTTACACGGACTCAGATTTTCAATCCGCCAAAGATCAGAGTAAGTCTACCTCGGGCTATGTGTTTACACTAGGAGATGGAGCCATCGCATGGAGGAGCATTAAGCAGAAATACATTGCGGACTCCACCATGAAAGCTGAGTATATAGCTGCAAAAGAGGCTGTCTGGCTCTGCGGGTTCCTAGTGGGCTTGGGCGTGGTTTCTGATTTGCCTAAGACTATCACGATATACTGTGATAACTCTGGTGCAGTGGCAAATTCGAAGGAACCCAGAGCCCATAAGGCAAGTAAACACATAGAGAGAAAGTACCATCTTATACGAGAAATCGTTAAAAGAGGAGATGTGGCGGTGGTCAAGATTGCATCTGAGGACAACCTGGCTGATCCATTCACGAAGAGCCTGGCGGCTAAGACCTTTGATGGTCACGTGGAGAAAAGGGGAGTGAGATGCAGACCCGGTAGCACAGTTTGAGTTGATAGTTTTAGATAGGAGAGTTTGCCAGTTAGTTATTATTCTTGAAAGACATACTTCAAGTATAAGTGGGAGATTGTTAGTTTTGTATACTGGAAGACTCGTCTTTGTATACTTTTCTGATGATATGATGATATGAAATGAAAGTTATTGCAGTCACTGTTTGCATTTAGATTATGTTCTATAATTGTTCTATGCAATGTTCCATATACTTACGTTGTAGATGATATGGTGTGGGGAGTCACACGGTAAAGATCATATCATTATAACCTTGTAATGTATTAAAAAGCTCTAGGCATAGATGGTCCTGAACACACCATCAGTACGCCGTAGAATAATCTGATAAGTTAGTTTATCTTGACTAACTGATTATTCTAGTACACTCGTTAGTGTATTGAGGAGGATCACGATATGATACTATTCTCTATCTCTGACCCAGTTACTAAGAAAATAAAGATCCACAGAGTTCGGGTTCTGAACTCATGTGATATTGACGAGCATATGTGTGTGTTGTTTATTACTTTGATTTATCAATGGGTGAGATCTTTTCGTAGATCGAATTCGATATCTTGGGTAATAACAATGTATACATGATGTCTCGAGCAGTATGCATGAGCACTGTGTCCTGGTGCGCCAGGTTAATGATGTTCTCTTGAGGAAGCACAAGTTCATGTTGAAACCCTACATGTGGAATTTATTCCGTACATGAATAAAGCTTGTGTGGTACTACTCAAGGTTTTAGATGTTAATTAATTATAGCTGTCAGAGACTTACATAATTAATTAATGAACATTATATCTTTAACACGGGAAATCACTGGACTAAAGTAGAAAGCATATTCGTAAATATGTATTAAATTGGTAGGTCAGTTTTACTTCTTTAGTGGAATAAAAGTAAAACTTAATTTATTTAATTATATCCTAAGTTTATTGGATATTGGATATTAAATAAATTAGTGGGCCAATTTAATATTCTTCTAGATCCCTGTTGTAGCCCAATTGACTGAAAGTGGACTGGATATTGAACTTGAGATATAGGCCCAGCCCAATAGGGCTGAAACATGACATTTTCGCCCCTCCCTATATATAAGGGGAGGGGGGCACGAAAATTTTATGATGAAAATCATTGGAAATCAGCCCCTCTTTGTCTTTCAAAGTTATCCACAGATTTCACAACTCTATCTAGTAGATTTCAGCCCACTCTGAATCTAGATACAGTCCGGGAATACAACAGAAGATCTTAGAGTAGAATCTGTGGTGTTCGATTTCTTGAAGTGCTAGGTGGCGCCAACTACAGTGTTCATTCAACAGCAAGATTAGATCTTTAATCTTGTCCACAGACCGTCTATCGATTTGTAAGTAGATTCGTTTCTATGTCTTCCGCTTTATTAGATTCAAATCTGCTTTGCATGTCTTTTGATTAGACTGTGATAAACATGCATGTTACATAAAATTATGATTTGCATGAACATGGATTAATGAATAACCAAATGATCCTGCGGTGGTTTAATTCGAAAAAACCCCAACAGAGTTCGATGATGATGAGTCCCCGAATTCGAGGACAAATTCTTTTCAGCAGGGGGGGAATGATAAGGACATGCAAGGCAATGAAGAAGATGATCCAGAGCTGCAGTTTAAAGGTCCTATGACGCGTTTGCGAGCTAAGAAGTTGCAAGCTTATCTACAAGCTTCAATAAGACGTAAATTCGAAATGCATGAAGATGAAGTCAAGAGCAGCTCGAGATTGATCACCATGCTATCCATTGATGATGAAGAAGGAAGCATGAAGACGTGAGAAGAAGAATGACGCCATTTGGACGTGTGCATGAAAAGTTATACGCGTTTGCATGGGAAATCGGGAGATGTTGTTTTTCATGCAAAGGTGGCAAGATTAATTATAACATGGGCCACAAATTTAATCACTTAATTCAGCCCATTGTCGTGAATTAGAGGTCCAAGTTGGCGAGATCTACAAGCCCAATCCATTGTGGGATTTATCTTTATCTAGATAGATTTTTCTTATTTTATTTTTGGTATCTTTTGATTCTTACCTTAAAAACAGATTTTGGATAACGTAACAATTCTAGTTAGATTAGCATTGATATTTTCGGCCATATCCTAGTCTAGATACCTTAGGATTTTCGGCCATAGCTATTAGTATAAATAGGACTACTATGTTACATTCAAAAGTTAGACAATTGCATGAATTCAAGAAGTTATTTATCTTTTGTCTCTTGATCTTCTGTTGATCGAAAATTACACAATACAATTCTATTGATTTAGCAAACCAATATTCTTATTTAGGTTCTTCAAGGTATAATTAAGTACTTGGGAGAATTGCTATCCGGAGAAGCTAGACGTGCGCGTTCGGGTTATCAACACGGGTTCGCCGAATCTATCCAATCCACAACACTACCATCGCTGCCGCCAAGTCCACCTACACCGAAGTCTTTCGCCGCCACCACCACCGTTTTCCAGCCACCGTCGAGTTGTCCAAGTGTCCAAATCGAGTCTTTTATCGTGTTCGAGTTTTCTAGTAAGTTTTATCATTTAATTCGAGTCGGGTTGAGTCCTTCTTTAGCTGACGTAGTTCGAGTCCTTAAAGTCTTCCGCCTGCGTATTCTTCGTGTCTTGGAATCATTGTCCGGGTCACATCAATCAGTGATTGAATGTCATTCCTCTTATCTTTTTCCCCTCTAATTAATGTTTGGTGAAGATGTAATTCTTGATTATTGACAGATAATTAAGAACAATATGTTAGTTTATAATCTTTCCATGAATTTAAGTTTTTACCTTTCAATCCCTTCATTGGGTTGTAATCTGTATAAACTATGTAATAGTATAATTCTATTGAAATAATAGTTAAATTATAAAATATAATATATTATATGTAGAGAATTAATTATATAATATATTTTATTACTGTGGAATTATGTTTTTTTTTATTTTTTTTCTTGTTTGCTATGGTTGATATGATAGAGAAATAATTCGTGGAGAATTAATTGATGTGAATGAAGAATTGTAATAGTACAATACTATTAAAACAAATAGAATATATTATGGGTGAATAATTAATTATATAATGATTAATGGAGAATAAATTTTTGATTTTTGATAGAAAACTTCTTTAGTATCATCAAGTTAGTTTATAATATTTCTATAAATTCAAATTTTTATTTTTCAATCTCTTCATTCGAATGTAATTGATGGAGAATTAATTCATGTGGGTGAATGAAATATTATAATAGCACAATTCTATTAATTTTATATTTAAATTATAAAATTAAATATAATATATTATACATGTCAAATTAATTATCTAACACATTATATTGTTGTGGGATTATATTTTTTAATTTTTTTCTTATTTGTTATGGTTGATATGATAGAGAAATAATTGGTTGAAAATTAATATGGTGTGGATGAAGAATTGAAATAGTACAATACTATTGAAATAAATATAATACATTATATTGAATAATTAATTATATAATATAGTATATTACCATTTTACCCTTAAATTAAGTGGATATTATGGATATAATAGATAAATCATATTTTGTAATAAATTAATTAAATATAACCTATTATATTACAAAAAAATGTAATAAAAAAAGATTAATTTAGGAAACTTTGACAATGTCTCTGGGACGGCCGACCATTAATCTTATATCTATATACCTTATTAAAGAAATAAGTTTATTATTATTTTGGAATAATTTTATATAATAAAGTTCAATTATAATAAAACTATTGAAATAAATATAATATACTAAAGAAATATTTTTGTTATTATTTTGGGATAATTTTATATAATAGAGTTCAATTATATACACCAAAGCTATTGAAGTAGATATTGTAATATATTATATTTATAAATAATTATTTATAAATAATTAGATATATTATATTACTTTTTTACACTTAAATTAAGTGTAGATCATGTATATAATAGGTAAATCATATTTTATAAGAAATATCTATACTTTTTATATAGGTATAGATTATCCCAATAAACGCTGTTTGATTTTTTTTCCTCGGAGAGATGGAAGGTCTTCTCGCACTAGAAAAAGAAACACTCTATTCAAATAAACAATTGAATAAGAACTGCTGCTTTCAGCATGTAATAAAATATTGTCAAACTCCAATCATTCTTTCTTTTTTTAATCCTTTCTTTTTTTGGCTTTTTTTTTTTCATTTCCTTCCTTTTCACGGCTGAATTAAACTTACCTGTAAATTTTCTATTCCATCAATAGATTTTCAAGAAATGGTGATTGAATGCACGGAGTGCAGGAGGTGGGAAGAAGAAATGTACTGGTCTCGTTTCCAGACTGTTCAATTTTGTCAGTTTCTTTCAGGGAGATTTCATCACCAACTTGTGAGTCCTATAGATTCTCTCTCTCTTGTTGGTCTTAATGGCTTGTTTGCGTAATTGTTTGTATATTTGTTCTTTCTCTTCAGAAATGGGTAAAAAGGCAAAATCAAAATTGTCATGCATCCACTCCTCAACTCTTCTAATTCTTGGCATTGACATGTTTTTGCTGTTCATTATATGATTTCGACAACTCAAATGACGAAATGAACTTTCTTGAGACGGTTCCTCAATTTTGTATCCTTTGGGACCTCTTTATTTTTTGGAAAATGTGCTTCTTTTTATTCATTTCTTATTTTTAGGGCGTATGCGAGTGTTTCGGGAGGAGATGGGAAAGATGGAAGATCGGTTTAGGGCAGTAGCAATTGAGGGCATTAAGGGTTGATATCCTGAAGTTTAAATATTGAACTAAATCATTGAGATAATTGCATTTGTAGTTCATGGTAGGGATGATGATAGAGTTACAGAGAATAGATCCCAGAATTGAGAACGGGATAACTGAATTAGGAGAAGAAAAGAATTCAGGAGATGATCCCAATTGTGCAGCGCCTATTTCAAGTTCGATTATGGTCCTAGACAAGTCTCTCCATTACGGGAAAGTGACTTATTTATTTACCCTGCAACTTTGAGCCCATGGAAGCCCGAAGCCCAAACTAATGCACTCGTTCATCTCCTCACCACCCAATACGATCTCGCACAATCCACTCAGGTACAAACTCGGGCTCCTCCACCTGATGATCTCCTAACACATGCTTTAATTGAGAAATGTGGAACACTGGATGAAGGCGAGAACCATCAGGAAGACGAAGGTGTGACTAGCTTTGTCTGTCATTAACAGAAGTTGAATATATATCTATATGATCTGGTGACAAATGGCCTGTCCGAGAGCATTTTAATTCCTAGATTACTTGTAACTGTAAATAAAAGTTACTTGCACAATGGAGAAATGGAATTCAAGCTAGTAACATATAATTATGACAGTGTGTATTCTCTGGAGCTTGATTATGTGGTTTGATTATACTTGAAATGACTGCTATTGTTGGTGCTTTCAATTTTGTAATCAATTGTGGGTGAATATGCAGGCTATACCAGAAAAGTTTGGCCAGAGTCTAAAGGAGAAATTGGCAGGAACCGTAGCTTTGAAAGGTCCCAGTGGACATGTATGGAATGTAGGAGTCATGGTGGACGGAGATAAGCTGCTTCTAAAACACGGTTGGAATGTATTTGTTGAAGATCATTCCCTAAAAGAAAATGATATTGTAATCTTCAGATATCATGGGAATTCGATGTTTGATGTTATGATGTTTGACCAAGAAACCCTTTGTGAGAAATCAGCATCTTATTTTGTTAAAAAATGTGACCATTCTTCTATAGATGATCGTGGAACTAAGCGAATGAGAAGCTTTGGTGGTCTTGATCTTGATGACACTAATATTCTAGAAGATGTTGCTAACTGTCATAGAGCTAAAACACCCATCACTAATGATGCTGCAAGAACACCGCCTTCAAGAACACAGCCTGCTCGATCTACTACAAAGGGTCAGAGGGGAACCAAGAGTAAGTCCTTGAGATTTCATTCAAAATTTCTCTTTAATTGTGGATAATGAGAGGCTGATAAAGTCACATGTTGTATTTATTAACATGGTTCATGTTGTTGAACTCATCTCAATATAGAAAGTAAACAAGGTTCAAGCGGTGCGTATCCATTGCAGCTAAAATCTCGTAGAAGGGAGGTAACTGAAGAGGAAAAAGAAAAAGTAAAACGAATGGCAGTAGAGGCAGCATCAACAGATAACAGTTTCATTGTAGTTATGCGGGCATCACATGTGTACAAGGGATTCTTCATGGTAAAAAGTGGATAACCCGATGAGCCATATGTCTGTCTCATTTAGAACTAATTAGTACATCACATTCTAATTTTTTTATTTTTTTTTTCTTTTTGGATAATCCATATCAACTGCATTTTATGTTTAAGTAGTGGACCATATATTAATCTTTTATCTATCACATCGTCGTTTCTGTTATGTCTGATGCAGTCTATTCCTGCTGAGTGGGTAAAGGTTCATCTCCCGACTAGAAGTCAAAACGTAGAGCTCCGAGTAGGAGATAACAAATGGCAGGCTAAGTATCTGTTCAAAGGTTATGGTGGTGGTCTGTCTGGTGGTTGGAAGAACTTCGTACTCGAGAACTTCCTGGAAGAATCTGATGTGTGCGTGTTTGATCTAGAGAGTGTAACACGCGATGTTTTTATTCTAGACGTGAAAATCTTTAGGGTGGTTGAGGAGGTGATTCCACCATCTGTTGTGAGTAGAGAGCCTGCAAGACATATAGCAGGTAAAAGGAGGCCGACTAAGGATTCGCTGGAGTTATCTAGTGAAGAAGAAGATGGGTGAATTTACCTAAACGAAGTTCTTTCGACTTTTAACTCAACTGTCGCAGGCGCATCGAAGGACACACTAATGTGTAAGAACTAATTAAATCTAATTATGATGTTGGTTGATTGTTTGTTTGTTTTTTTTTTTTTTTTTTCTTGTGTGTGCTTGTGCAGTCGTTGTGGATAGGTAGAGAAACTTCATAAATTTATCCAATTTAAATTACGCAAACAAGTAGAGAAAAATATGTTAGTACTATGTAATTGAAAATGACGATAAAAGCAAATATATAAATTGGTCGTTGAGGGAAAGAGTCGGACTCTGCGCCCTTTAATTGTACACGGTCTATGGTGATTGGTGAAGGTTTCCAAGAGACGACAATATCTACCGCCCTTGATTTGCATGTCATTGCTTTTGAGATATGTGAGGGTCACGGTCACCTCACAGTGATATCTCTTGATTTGTAATACGAAGATCACCGTTGATTTCTGATATGAGATCAACCTTGATCTGTGAATTGTAAAACCTGCCTACTACTCACACTATAATTGTTTACACAGAAGCATATACCTTTCTATAGTACGAATGCTCCTTGAATCTCAAACCTTGATTAAACTTACCAACTGTAACTAATCCTGAATAAATTTTAACTACTTTGATTTACCTTGATTGTTACAGTAACCTTGATTTATTACAACTAAGTGTAATATTTAACTTAACCTTGATTTGCTATACAAAAATATAACCCTTGATTGGATATAGCGAGGCCATAACCGTCGAACTTCTCGATGCTCAACCTTGAACGTTTGTGGCTCATTCCTACACAAATGTAACACAAATTTCTGTATTTAATTTGATAAAACACAAAATAGTGTATAAATTAAATGATTTTTGGATTAAAATGTAATTTTACGGTCCAGTAACGCGTTGCTTCCACGAAGAAGCACTTGAATCTTACTAGAACACTTGAGTATTGGGGCTTTATAACGGTTAAACTCAGATTTTATGCACTATTTTGTGCATGATATGCCATATTTTGGGGCTTTATAACTGTTAAACTCAGATTTTATACACTATTTTGTGTATGATTCTGACAAAGAAGGCGTTGCTTCCATGAAGAAGCACTTGAATCTTGCTAGAACATTTGGGTATGGGGGCTTTATAAACGTTAAACGCAGATTTTATACACTATTTTGTGCATATATGCCTTATTTGATGATATTATAGTATATAATTATCCAGTCTAGGTTCGCTTTCTATTCTTTGCCGGTTTTGTTTGTTGTGATAAATTTGTGCAGAAATGAGCCTAAAACGACCCACAAGGTGAAGATGGGCATTCAATCAACTTAGGATGAAGTCTAGGATGCATAATGATCAAAGAAATGACAAGAAATCAAGCTGGAAAGACCTGCACACATTTTTGCGGACAAGTTTCGTGGTCGCGGCAGAATTCACTATTAGAGTTCACAGTCACTTCCGCAGGATGATTTCTGAGCAAGAATTGTAGTTCAAGTGTCGACCGTGACTCCAGGCGTGAGTTTCCTACTTGAGCTAGAATTTGTTACATAATTGAGTTTGGTTTCTCTATTTATAAAAGGAACTCTATAAGGACGATTTCTAGACATCCATACACATTCGAAATCACTCAAAACCACTCCAAACGCAGAGAAGAAATTGAAGAACCAATTAGAGAATCAAGAGCAAGTTACAAAAGTTCAAAAATTCAATAGATTTTCGGGTTTATTTTATCTTTTATTTATTGTGCACAATGACTATTTTATTATGTGACACATCTACAAAAACAATAAAATGATGGGAACAGTTAGCCCTGAAGTAGTATACCGAAATAGCCCCCTGGTGATGTGGATTGAATTCTGCGTGGAAAAAGATAGATGGATTTTTGTGGGGTTTAGCCTCTAAAATTACATTTTTACTCGTTTTTAAGTACGTATACTTTCACCTATTTTCAAAAAAATAATTCAGTTTTTTAAAAATTAATAAAACAATATTAATTTTTTTAAATATTTGGCAAATATAAGGTTTGATCAGTTATACGATTCGAAAATTGTACTTAATTAATTATATTTTAAGATCTTTTTAGGCGGCTAAGGATGTAACACCCCGAAAAATATAGTCTTTAAATTTATTACATAATAAGAAAAGTTTCGATCTTAGTTGAGTTTTCTAATTAAATATTAGAAATTATATTATAAAAATAGATATTAATGGGATCGTTTTAATATCAAGTGTTGGGGTTTTTTTTTTAATTGAACCACCGCAGGATCTAATTGGATGTTCATTAATCCTAATGTCATGTAGATCATAAATTCATGCATCTCATATGTTTTAATTAACCGAGTTTAATTAACATGCAAATCCGGTTTAAACGATTCTACTAAAGCGGAAACATAGAATCGAAAAACGACTTACAAATCAAACGACGGGTGGAGGACAAGATTAAAGATCTAATCTTGTTGTTGTGTATGATGATGATTGGCGCCCCACAGTGATATTCCACTCCTTGATCTTCTGTTGTATTCCCGGACTGAATCTAGTTTCAAGGTGGGCTGAAATCTACTAGATCGGTATGGAATCTGTGGAGATAAAGAGAACACAAGAGGAGCTGATTATTCTTCTTAAAATTTCGTCCCCCACCTCCCTATTTATAGGGGAGGTGGTCGAAATTTCAGTATCCCAACCCTACTAGGTTTGGGCCTCTATCTCTTTTTCTATCTCCAGTCCATTAAAGTCATATTGGGCTACAACAGGGATCTAGAAGAATATTAAATTGGCCTGCTAATTTATTTAATTTCCAATATCCAATAAACTTAGGATATTATTAAATAAATTAAGTATTATTTTTATTCCACTATAGAAATAATACTGACCTACCAATTTAATACATATTTCTGAATATGCTTTCTCCTTTAGTCCAGCCATTCCCCGCGTTTAAGATATAATGCCCATTAATTAATTATGTAAGCTTCTGACAGCTATAATTAATTAATATCTTATCCTTGAGTAGCACCACACAAGTTTTACTCATGCACGGAATAAATTCCACCTGCAGGGTTTCAGCATGAACTTGCATTTCCTCAAGGGGACACCATCAAACTGGCGCACCAGGACACGGTGCCCCTACATATTGCACAACCCATCATAAGTGTAAATGTCACAACCCAAGATATCGAGATTATTGATCCTTATGAAAGAATCTCACCCTTTGATAAATCAAAGCTGCAAACACTACACGTATATGTTTGCCAACACATAGGGGTTAAGAACCCGAACTCTGTGGATTCTTATTCTCTCATTTAAGGTCAGAATAGAGAATAGAATCCTAAGTAGATCCTCCTCAATACACTTGACCGTGTATTAGAATAATCAGTTAGTCAAGACAAACTAACTATCAGATTATTCTACGGCGTACCGATAGCAGGTTCAGTGCCATCTAAACCGTGAGCCTTTTAATACATTACAAGGAACCGATGATATGATCTTACCATGTGTTTACCCACACCATATCATCTACAATGTAAGTATAGTGAACATGCATGTAAATATAACAATTTAAATGCAAACAGTGACTGCAATAGTATTCATTCTATATCATCATAAAACCATTATCAATAAAGTATACAAAAGACAAGTCTTCTAGTATACAAAACCAACAATCTCCCACTTATACTTGAAGCATGTCTTTCAAATATAAAACAAATTGGCTAACTCTCCAACTCTAACTAAAATCTCAAACGGCAACCCCGGGTCTGCATCTCACTCCCATTTTCTCCACGTGACCGTAGAAGGTCTTAGCCGGAAGGCTCTTCGTGAATGGATCAGCTAAATTGTCCACCGATGCAATCTTGACCACTGCCACATCTCCTCTCTTAACGATTTCTCGTATAAGATGGTACTTTCTCTCTATGTGTTTACTTGCCTTATGGGCTCTGGGTTCCTTCGAATTTGCCACTGCACCCGAGTTATCACAATATACCGTGATACTCCTAGGCAAATCAGGAACCACGCTCAAGTCCAACAAGAAGCTCTTGAGCCAGACGACCTCTTTTGCAGCCTCAGAGGTAGCTACATATTCGGCCTCCATGGTGGAATCCGCAATGCATTTCTGCTTTATGCTCCTCCATGCAATGGCTTCGCCTCCCAAGGTAAACACATAGCATGAGGTAGATTTACTCTGATCTTTATCGGATTGAAAATCTGAGTCCGTGTAACTCAAAGGCACTAGACTATCAGAGTGGTACACCAGCATATAATCTCGAGTCCTTTTTAGGTACTTGAGTATATTCTTAACCGCAATCCAGTGTCCTTGTCCAGGGTTAGACTGATATCTGCTTACCATGCCGACTGCATAGCATATATCAGGTCTAGTGCATATCATAGCATACATAAGGCTTCCCACAGCCGAAGCATATGGAACGCCCTTCATCTCATCTATCTCAGCCTGTGTGTGGGGACACATATCCCTGGATAGATGAATTCCATGCCTGAAAGGTATAAAACCTTTCTTGGAATCCTGCATTCTAAACCTAGCTAGCACTGTGTCGATATATGTCGCCTGGGATAAACAGAACATCCTTTTCTGGCGATCTCGAATTATCTTGATGCCAAGGACATGTCCGGCTTCTCCTAGATCTTTCATATCGAACTGCTTGGACAACCACACCCTTATGTTAGATAATACTTTCTTACTGTTCCCAATAAGTAAGATATCATCAACATATAGCACGAGGAAAGCCACCACGTTTCCGTCACTTTTCTTGTACACACAGCTCTCATCTGGACATTGCACGAATTCATATGACTGGATAACCTCGTCAAACCGGATGTTCCAAGACCTTGACGCCTGCTTAAGTCCATAAATGGATCTCTTAAGCTTGCACACTAAGTGCTCTTGGCCTTTAGCAATGAAACTCTCTGGTTGCTTCATGTGGATGTTTTCCTCAAGACTTCCATTCAGGAAAGCCGTCTTGACATCCATCTGCCAAATCTCATAATCCAAATGAGCAGCAATAGACAAGAGAATCCGGATTGACTTAAGCATGGCTACCGGCGAAAAGGATTCCTCATAATCGATCCCTTCTTTCTGAGTGTACCCTTTTGCCACCAATCTTGCCTTGAAGGTTTCAACCTTCCCGTCAGCTCCTCTCTTGCGTTTGTAAACCCACTTACACCTAATGGGTTTTACCCCATCTTGTGGTTCTACAAGCTCCCAGACTTGATTGTGATCCATAGATCCAATCTCAGACTCCATTGTAATTTTCCAAGAGTCTGCATCTTTGTCTTGGATTGCTTCGTCGTAGGTCCTGAGATCCAATTCATTTAGTCCTTCAGGGAAATCCGAAGATTCACCCAAACCAATGAATCTGTCAGGTTGGCGTACAACCCTCCTACTACGACGAGGTAGTTCCTGTACTTCTGTGACACGTTGTGCAGTAATTTGTGGTTCCTCTTCTTGTACTATTGGTGTCAGATTCGAATTTTCCCCTCGAAGTTCCTCGAGTACTATCTCACTTCTTGGCTTGTGATTTATTACATAGTCTTCCTCTAAGAATCGAGCATTGGTACTCACAATGATCTTCTGATCCTTAGGACTATAAAATAAACCACCTTTCGTTCTTTTTGGATATCCAACAAACAGTCTAACATCCGTACGTGGTGCCATCTTATCAGCTTCCTTATCCAGCACATGTGCTGGACTACCCCAAATCCGAAAATGTCCAAGACTGGGCTTTCGTCCAGTCCAAAGTTCTGTGGGCGTAGATGGGACTGATTTTGATGGAACCACATTCAGAATATAGGCTGTCGTTTCCAGGGCATATCCCCAGAACGAAATAGGCAGATCTGAATAGCTCATCATCGATCTAACCATCTCTAATAATGTTCTGTTCCTTCTCTCCGCCACGCCGTTCTGCTGTGGTGTTCCCGGCGCAGTCAATTGGGATGTAATCCCATTCTCTGCTAAGTAGTCCCTAAATTCATTCGAGAGGTACTCACCACTACGATCAGACTGTAGTGATTTGATACTTTTACCTGTACGTTTTTCCACTTCCGCTCTGAATTCTTTGAAAGTCTCAAAGGATTCTGACTTGCGGCGTAACAGGTATATGTATCCATACCTTGAGTAATCATCAATGAACGTGATAAAATACTCGTACCCTCCTCGAGCCTAAACTGACATAGGGCCACATAAGTCAGAGTGAATCAAATCTAGTACCTCTTCAGATCTATTCCCTTTATCCTTAAAGGGTCGCTTGGTCATTTTACCTTCCAAACAGGATTCACACAAAGGGAACGATTCTAGGACCAATGAAGACAAGGGCCCATCGTTTACTAGTCTTTGTATCCGTTTAAGGTTAATATGTCCGAGCCTAAGATGCCAAAGATAGGTTTGATTCATTTCCGAAGGTTCTTTTCGTTTGTTAGGGTTTATGACCGACGTATTCAGTAAATGCATTTGTGTAGTGTTTTGCATAGGATTAAGTAAATAAAGATGTCCATCCAATGTGCCAGAACAGATAAAATCACTAAAGATAACAACCTTGTTATCAAAAGAAACAGAATATCCATCCATAAAAAGTTTAGAAACTGAAATCAAGTTTCGCCTAAAACCAGGCACATAAAGATAATCCTTTAAAACTAAAATCCTATCACTACTAAAAGATAAGGTTACGTCTCCCACTGCAACTGCCGCCACTTTCGTAGCATTGCCCATGTAGACTGAAATCTCTCCATCACTCAGCTGTCTTTTTACCATGAACCCCTGTAAAGACATGCAAACATGATCAGTAGCTCCAGTATCTACTACCCATGACTGAGTAGAACAAGTAGCTAAACATGTTTCAACGACGAGAGATTGAGACGTACCCTTTTTCTTCTTCTTGTTAGGACAATCCGCCTTCCAGTGACCTGGCTGGCCGCACTTGAAACACTTTGTCTTTGACTTAAATTCATCGGGGGGAATCTTAGTCTTAGACTTCTCCACCTTAGGCGCCCCCTCTGCAGCTTTCCTGGGTGCGTTCTTCTTCTTCCTTTTAGTACCGGAAGAAGACGCCCTATTTTCAGCTAGGTGTGCCTCTGGATTTCCTTTTTGAAGTAACTCAGCCGTCTGAAGATCCATGAGCAGTTCAGTCAGGCTGACATCCCTTTTAATCATGTTAAAGTTTAGCCTGAACTGCTCAAACCTCGAGGACAGGCTATGAAGAACAATGTCGATTTGAGAATCGCCATCCAGTTCTCCACCCAAGATCTCGATCTCAGCCAGATACCCCATCATCGTGAGAATGTGATCCCTAACAGGTGTGGAGTCAGACATTCTCACATCCATTAGTTTCTTCATCGCTAAATGGCGTGCCGAGCGGTTCTGATGACCGAAGAGCTGCATAAGGTTGTACATGATATCATAAGCGGTTTTCATAGGTTCATGCTGATGTTGCAACACATTTGACATAGATGCCAGAATGTAACAGCGCGCCACCTCATTGGACCTAACCCACTTATCATATGCAACCTTTTAGGCTTCGTCAGAACCCTCATCTGGCTTCTGAGGACATACTTCTTCAAGTACGAATTTGTGTCCTTCCGCAGTGAGAACAAGATTAAGGTTTCGAATCCAGTCATTGTAATTTTCACCGATTAACTTGTTTTCTTTGAGAATAGTGAACAGGTTGGAGAGTGCCATGATGATATAGAATAACTGAAAAGTAAACATGCAATACAGTCATAAACTTTAGGATACTCACATATAATCGTATACCTCAAAAAATTATATGTAATCCACCGACATTTTAAAAATGTTTCTTATAAGCCACGTTAGTGTGGACGTTTATAAAATTCATCCTTAAACAGGTAAAACCACCTTTAATTTACCTCCAATCAAATTTTCTTATGACAAGTAAATTAATAGTCGGAAATAATCACGGTCGTGTAACCTTCAAATTAATAAGCCACGTTAGTGTGGACGTTTATTAATAAATTACACCTAAGTGTGAACACCATCATCTTAGCACCTAGTCCACTATTTCGAACTCCCTGCTCCAGTTGGAGGAGTCAGTTTGTTCTAGTAGTGTTCTACAACTATCTTGATAAAGAAGTTTAATTTCTAGAGATAACAGTGATATAACACATCCGTTATGGAGGAAGACCTATTGTCAACTCGCATGTTTATCACATCTCAATTAAACCAGATTAATGGAGACCGTTTGAGATTTCTACATACTTTGGTATGAATCTCTCCCACTTAGTTATTTAAGATTGAGGTTTCATTTTATCCCATTGTAAAACATGCAAACATCACATAAAATGATAAAACACCATTGCATGCTTCAAACAACATAATAAACAATAATAATAAAAACCAATTATCATGGCTTATATCTCATGTTGCTGAATGAGATAAAACTGGAAAGTCAGCTCTGGAAACTCAGGCATGGCCGCCGCCCTTATCACTGCGCCTCGCCGAAAACCTAGCTCCAATTAGGATTTCGGGACGTGAATCAGTGATACTTCCTTCCTCGAGCTGTACTACTCTCCTTCTTTGAGTTGATCTTCAAACTTTATTCAATATAGAATATCTATTCCTTAAAGGAAAAAACTAATATATCTAGAATAAAATTACAACTCAATGACTTGGTCTAACAGTTTTATTTCTATTACATTAAAACAACATAAAATAAAACCTAGACCTAATCCATGGATTTTCTCATGGATTAAAATCACGTAGCCAAACCGGCATACGGCCCATCATACATCCAACATAAATTAAAACATACATCACATAATTAAGGAGCCATGATAGTCGGTAACCCTGCAAACAAGTCAGTCTACAAATCCAACAATCACAATTACATGATTAGCATAAAATAACATATGATATCCAAACATGACATATTAAATAATATTCGAATTTTACAATTAATTAAATTAATTAATTCGATATTATCCACAAGATAAAAATTGGAAATTAAAATAATTATCCACCAATTTAAATCTTGTTAAATTTCGAAAATATATCTTAAAATAAATCTGGAAATTATTTATAATTTTCCACCAAATTTATTTAATATTTTCTAACCACCCTAATTAAATAATAATTGGATATATTGATATAAATCAAAAATCTAATCCAAATATTATCCATAAGAATCTAAATCTTCAAGGATAAAGTTTGGAGATTTGATTCCAATCCAAAATCTTCCAAAACTTATCCAAATTTAAAATCTTATCACAATTGGATTTTGATAATTATTTGTATATATCCAAAATCACCTTATCCAATATTTAATCAATAGATTTCGAAAATATCACAAATAATAAATCTGGAAATTTGATCCACTTCAAATTCTTCCAAATTTAAAATTCTATTTTCAAATCTATCTAGATTAAAATTAGGTAAAATAAAATATACATCAAATAACATCAAATCTAAATCCAATAGCCATTATTTTCGATCCACATTAAAAAATAAATCTGGAAATTTGATTTTCATCAAAATCCTTCCAAATTAATTTATTAAAATCGAAAATTAACCTATATTTCACATTTGGAAATTTTGACATTAATCAAAAAACTTATTCCAAATAATATTGTGTAGGTTTCGAAAATTACAAGAAAAATAAATCTGGAAATTTTGATCCACTTTAAAAATTACCAAATTTAAAATTCTAATTTCAAACCTATCCATATTAGAATTAGGCAATCTTTGATATACATCAAAAATCACCAAATCTAAATTTAATATTTCAGAATTTTCGAACCACACTATCAAATAAATCTGGAATTTTAATTTTCATTAAAATCTTCTCCAAATTATTTTAATAGTACCGAAAATTCAATATACAAAATTAGGGAACTTTAAACATCAAATTTCGAAAAATTTGATTCCAAATTTTCGATCACCATCATAAAACAAATCTGGAAATTTGAAGAACATCAAATATCATCCCAAATTTAATTTTATGACTATCGAAAATTCTTAGAACATCAAAACTAAAATTTTCGAATTGCATAAAAAATTATCCAAGTTTTGAACACAACCAATTCGAAATACATCAACATATAAATCTGAAAATTTAAGCAACATAAATATTTCATCAAATTTATACATATATTTCGAATTAATCCTAGGATAAAATCTAGAACAGTGCCAAAACCCGCTCTGATACCAGTTATTGGGGTTTTCTTTTTAATTGAACCACCGCAGGATCTAATTGGATGTTCATTAATCCTAATGTCATGTAGATCATAAATTCATGCATCTCATATGTTTTAATTAACCGAGTTTAATTAACATGCAAATCCGGTTTAAACGATTCTACTAAAGCGGAAACATAGAATCGAAAAACGACTTACAAATCAAACGACGGGTGGAGGACAAGATTAAAGATCTAATCTTGTTGTTGTGTATGATGATGATTGGCGCCCCACAGTGATATTCCACTCCTTGATCTTCTGTTGTATTCCCGGACTGAATCTAGTTTCAGGGTGGGCTGAAATCTACTAGATCGGTATGGAATCTGTGGAGATAAAGAGAACACAAGAGGAGCTGATTATTCTTCTTAAAATTTCATCCCCCACCTCCCTATTTATAGGGGAGGTGGTCGAAATTTCAGTATCCCAACCCTACTGGGTTTGGGCCTCTATCTCTTTTTCTATCTCCAGTCCATTAAAGTCATATTGGGCTACAACAGGGATCTAGAAGAATATTAAATTGGCCTGCTAATTTATTTAATTTCTAATATCCAATAAACTTAGGATATTATTAAATAAATTAAGTATTATTTTTATTCCACTATAGAAATAATACTGACCTACCAATTTAATACATATTTCTGAATATGCTTTCTCCTTTAGTCCAGCCATTCCCCGCGTTTAAGATATAATGCCCATTAATTAATTATGTAAGCTTCTGACAGCTATAATTAATTAATATCTTATCCTTGAGTAGTACCACACAAGTTTTACTCATGCACGGAATAAATTCCACCTGCAGGGTTTCAGCATGAACTTGCATTTCCTCAAGGGGACACCATCAAACTGGCGCACCAGGACACGGTGCCCCTACATATTGCACAACCCATCATAAGTGTAAATGCCACAACCCAAGATATCGAGATTATTGATCCTTATGAAAGAATCTCACCCTTTGATAAATCAAAGCTACAAACACTACACGTATATGTCTGCCAACACATAGGGGTTAAGAACCCGAACTCTGTGGATTCTTATTCTCTCATTTAAGGTCAGAATAGAGAATAGAATCCTAAGTAGATCCTCCTCAATACACTTGACCGTGTATTAGAATAATCAGTTAGTCAAGACAAACTAACTATCAGATTATTCTACGGCGTACCGATAGCAGGTTCAGTGCCATCTAAACCGTGAGCCTTTTAATACATTACAAGGAACCGATGATATGATCTAACCATGTGTTTACCCACACCATATCATCTACAATGTAAGTATAGTGAACATGCATGTAAATATAACAATTTAAATGCAAACAGTGACTGCAATAGTATTCATTCTATATCATCATAAAACCATTATCAATAAAGTATACAAAAGACAAGTCTTCTAGTATACAAAACCAATATTATTTAACTATTATACATATATCTTCAACCAATTATTTAACTATTATAAATTCAAGCCCCAATATTATACTTATTTTTAAGCTCATTCGGCTCATTTATTTGAGCCCACTTCCAACCAATTATTTAACTATTATACATATATCTTCAAGTGGGCCTAGTCATTTTAATGAACAAATGGAAGACAAAAATTTGATGGTTCAATTGGGATAATTATTAAAATAAACACCAATCAATTTTGACCATTTGTGAAGTCATGGGAAAAGATTAGTGTTAAGTTGAAGCACACGTGTAATTATATGTGCACTATCTATTTATATTGTATATATAAAAGTATATACGTATAGAAAGAAAGATTGGTTGATAAGAGGAAAAAAGAAAATATAAAATAAATGAAAGAATTAACTTTATTTGTCCATTTGGATAAAGATGTAATTCACCAATCAATTGTTGTAAATTGGAAATGGTTGGTGTAGATTAGTGTACATAAGTACACGTGTAAATGGGTGCACATAAGTATAAATATACATAATGGGAGTTTTAGATGATGGTATAATCAAAATCAAAAACAAGAAAAAGGGGTAAAAAGAAAGGAAAAAAAAATTGAAGAAGAAAAATAGGAAGAAAAAAAAGAGAGAAGAAAGAAAAGGAAGGTGAGTTTTTACTTTTTGACGCTTAGCTTCTTTAATTTTAATTCAATGTTATTTGATTTATTTAATTTTGAATTTGGTCATAAAATATTAAATGAATCCAACTCTCAAATTTATATTCTTCCAATTCTAATTTAGTACTTGGCTATTAAATTAGTATTTTTAGAAAATGTTATTTAGCCCTATAATTTCTAAATGTTATATTTTCTCAAAAGGAAATTTTAAAAATTATAATTCCCTCTTAAATTTTAAATCAAACTTCATAGCCATTGAATTCAATTCTATTCATATTTATCCATTCATTTTGATCTCGAATGTCGAATAATTTCTCAATCAGGGTCACTAAGTTGATCTATTTTGTCAAATGCACATTATTCGCTATTTGACTCCATTTCAATTCTAAATGATCTCAAGACATACGAAATTCCTATTTAAGTTATTTAGGAATTGGGTTATTACCTTTATTGACCTATTTGAGGATTTTAAGTTAGAATTTCAATTTTATAGGTCGAGACGAGCTGAAAGCATAGTAGCATCTCACGCATAAATTACACTGTTTATTGAGATCATCCAGGTGGGTTTTTCTATAACTCACAACTATTTTTTTTAAATTCGTCCATGAAAAGCATGTTAAATGTTTTAATAGCACTGTTTACGCAATGATTGGATGTTATGAGACTTCATGCATAGAGGAATTCCGACTTATAAGCATAGACGGTTTACTTTGTAACTAAATGTTTAGATAAGTATCCGTAAAGTATTCATGTAATCACATATGGTCTCTCATCCAATGAAGAAGAGTAAACTTTGTTATAAAGTATTTTCATGGTTATTTTCCATGATTTATGCATGAAAGAATGACTTGGACGAATAATAATGCTCACCGAATGTTTTCTGGCACTCAATCCAAATATTTTCAAATGTTTCCAGGTCCTGGAGATCGAACTTGTTGATGACGAGCTATTGGACTGGGTTAGACGGTTGACCTTTATGTGGCTTTTGCTAAAACCATCTTTAAACTCTTGTCGGTATTTAAATATTAACTGCTTCTGCCAATACTTTACAAAACTTTTAAGTTTGAAAGTTATTGACCTCAGTGGTCAATTTTTGACTGTATATACAAATATTTGAATGTATAGAAGGGTTGACCGTTGAACTTTTAAACGTGTGTCCTGATTGGCTATGTATATTGCCAGGTCATAATTTGGTTTTGTGTGTGTTAGTGATTTTAAAATCCTTGTTGAAAGTTGACTTTGAGAACGCCTGAGTGCGTGGTTTGAATATTTTTAAGTTGAGGTGCTGCCCATTTACAAATTATTTATAAAGTTAAATCTTACTTTTAAAAAGTATTTATCACGTAAGCATGTACGTATGTTTTTGGTGACGTTTTGGTCCTAGTGGGATTGGGGCGTTACAAAGGAAATATAAATATTAAAACACAATCAATTACGTATGATTTTTCGGACCGAAAAATTGATCAAATGTTGTATTTGTAAATTTTTTAAAAAGTAGATATTGTTTTATTAATTATGAAAAACTGATTATTTTCTTAAAAAAGAGTCGGAAATGTATGTATGGAAGTGTAATTCCCCCTATTTTTAAACACCAATTTTTAATTTTTTTAATTTTAACATAAATTGATTTTTTTTTTTTGTAAATAAGACATTTGCGTGCCTTATTTTCGGTTGAATTAAAATTGACATGACAACAAGAATTAAACATCAGATGTCACCGTGTCAAAGGAACTAAGCCATGCACAATATAAGATTACTGAATAAATGAAATGTGTAATTTCAATTGAACACCGATTTTAATTTAATCGGAAATAAAGGTGATGTTTAATTTACCCAAAAAATTATATTAAAATTATAAAAATTAAAAAGTATTATTTAAAATAAACAAATAGAGGTAAAAATCGTGATTTTACATGAACAAATATTATTTAATTAGTGTATTATCGATTTAGTATTCGAAAAATATGTTATCTATCTATCATGATTTGAAATATTAAAAATACGCAAATACTCATGTACATAAGATGTAAATCAGACGGTCAACGCGTTGACCGGGTCAACGCGTATTGACTCGGTCAAAGCATTGACCAAAAAAATCATGAAAATGGGTGATACTTTTTAGGGATACAACTGATACTTTTTTTAATTTTGAATGATACTTTTTAGTGTTTCGATTGATGCTGATCTTAACAGTTTTTTTCTTTATTTTTTTTCTGACCAATACTTTTTATTGATACAAATGATACTTTTGAGCCTTTGAAATGATACTTTTCAGTATTATGAATGATACTAATTTTGACGAATTTTTTGGTCAAAGCATTGATCGGGTCAACACGTATTGACCCGATCAACGCGTTGATCGTCTGATGTACATCTTATGCATAGGAGACTTACCCTTACAAATATCAATTCAGAACAATTGAAATTAAAGATAAAATATATCAATCCAAGACGAATACAATCATGCATTTTGATTTTTTTATTTGTTAATAATTTTTTTATAAAGTCTTTATTAAACTTAATAGATAAATGATTTTTTTTGTGTGGAAAGTTGATATATATTCTATCTGTTTCTGAATAAGTGTCATTCTAGTATTTTAATTTTATTTTAAAAAAGTGTCATTCTACAATTTCGAGACAAAAAATTCACATTTTCACACATTTGTCATCATTTAATGCATTCAAATATCTATATTTAACTTATTAGTTTAATATATTCACATAAGTGTGTATTAGGTAATTCAATTAATTTATTAATTTGTGAGCATTCATCCAAAATGACATTTATATAGAAACAGAGGGAGTATAAAATAACTAAAAAAATAAAAATGCATATTTTTTTAGTTCTAAATTGATAATTTTGATTTTTCTGAATCGATAAATTCATTTTTATGGTCATGAATCCATATATAATATTTTTCAGATCATGAATTGATAAAACTCATAAATTGATAAAACTTAAAAAAAAAAAAAAGCTAAGAAACCTAAATTTTTCACATTATTGTAAAAATGTCTTCGAATTCAATTGTCGGCATCGAATTGTTGATAAGCATGCCCGAGTCCAGCGTTTAATATTATGTAAAAAATCATACTACTACATATTGAAATTTGATATGATTGTCCATATCATTTTACATGCTTGAATTCGACTTGCCTCGTCAGCAATCCGACATAAAAAATTGGATTGTACCACATTTTTGCAAAAATAATGAAAATTTAGGTATTTTTTAACATAGTTGAAAATTCAAACTATTTTTGCAAAACAATCTATAGTTCTAGACATAATCATATACTTGATATTAATTTAATATGTAATTGAGAGTAGCTGTGTGTGGAGGGCTCATGGCTCAGGGATCACGTCAGTCGAAACGGCGTTCATTCCGCTGATTCTTTAGGCCTTTTTATTTTTTATTTTTTTTGTCTTCTCATGTGTGCTCTTCTCTGTAAACTAAGTAAGCTATATATATCCTATTCTTCTTTCTAAGCAACACATATATGTCTGTAACCCCCGCGTGCGAATAGCTTTGTACCATAATATTATCTCTCTCTCAATTTTATTTCAAATTATAATATTCCTCCTCATTTAACATTCATATATGCACGAGTCTCGAGTCAGTTACTATCAACCGATCATCCCCTATTCAAATTATAATTCATCGATTTGCAAAGTAAGTATATATATTTATATTTTTTTGGTCCAATTGAATTGGAAACCAAGCCCAAAGAGATTCCTTAGATAGGCTAGTGTAATAATTTAACGATGCTCCATTTTCTAATTTTATGCCATTTAGGATGAATTATAATTTTCATTTAAATTTTAGTGTGATATATTAATTTTACGCTACAACCTAAATTATTTTATCTAATAGCGATGTTTATAAAAATGTGTATAATTTGTTGATTTTATGAAAACAAAAAATAAGGAATAACTAATTTACATGTAAACTATGTCAAATAAAATGAATCCAATCACAAGTTGGCAGTATATTGTGGCTCCTATCAAAGACAAATAACTATACCTACTTTATTATTGTCTTCACACCAACTAAACTATGTACGGAGTGCATATTTCCTACTTTTTCTTTCATCCACATAAAAACGAAAGTGCTTTTAGTTAAAATTTTGATTTTGATTTGTTTTCTATTTATCATTAATTTATGATTCTGTAGTTGCTTTCATGGTAGAATAGCACTACTACCTTTTCACATATGCGATTTGGCTTCTTGCAAAAGTCGTTTTCATATATTAACGAAAGAGTACAACATTGTACCTTCATGTAAAGTATCATCGCAGCCATAACAAGCACAATGCAAATAACACTACTAAAAAAATATAAATAGATAACACTAGATATGCAGCTCAAGCTCAGCCAGCTAAGACATTTAAAGGCTAAGGGATATTGAAAACCCCTCAAGCTCAGCCTAAACAACAGTTTCATACAATCCCCTCAGTCAAAGCCACCAGTTCAACAAAGGTCGCCAGTCTAACTGAGGTCATTAGTTCATCAAAGGCCGCCAGGTCAATCAGTTCATCAGAGATCTTCAGCTCAACGAAGATCATCAGGTCTCACTAAAGGCCACAAGTCCAATCCAGGCCACCGGTGAACAGAACTGACAGGCCAACTGAATTCAGAAGGAATACTCAGTCAAGACCTCAAACTTATCAATCACCAAGGTACAGCCAACATGGATGGCACCAGAATCCTCAAAGGAGAGCTCAGAGAAGTACCTTCATGAGTCAATATGATGAGTACTTGGATTCAAGAAATGAACTAAGAATTAATCCAAGTGGGATTAACTGGAGGCACACGAAACATTGGTCTTATGGGAGAGCTAAACAAGCTCAAAATCAGAGAATTATGATTGAATTATTCTATCCTACTAACTCTCATCGCAGATACAGCTCCACGGATTCGACTCTTAGGAGAAGAGTTGAAAAGAAAGTAAAAAGGATCAGACGATCCAAGTCTGAAAGTTTTTTACCTATTAAAAAGCCAAAAGCTTGGCAAATTTAGATTCTAAAGCATTTAATTAGTCAACAAGGACCCGATATTATACGGGTACCTAAATGTTAATTATTATCTTTGCAGGATAAGAGCATCCTATCTAAGAAGAAAACCAAAGATGTTTGGTATCTAGATAGCGGGTGCTCCAAACATATGACTGGAGATAAAGAAGATCTAGAATGATACAAAGAAGTCAAAGGTCCACTTGTCACATTTGGTGAGACAACTCCAAGAGCCGAACCATTGGAGAAGGGTTCGTAGTCAAGGGAAAAGTCGTAGTCAACAGAGTGTCTCATGTGAACAGACTGAAACACAAACTGTTGAGCATCAGTCAACTGCGCGACAATGGTTTGAATAAAAAAGTATTATCTAAATACAAGAATACGCAATAGTGAGACGTCAAACCGTAATCTAAATTAGAGAATACATAATGGTTTAGTATAAAAGTGTTATCTAAATAAAAGAATACGTAACGGTTTTTCATAAAAGCATTATCTATGTCATGGAATATATAATGGTTTTCCAGAAAAGCGTTATTTATGTTATGGAATAGTAACGATTCTTCAAAGAGTGTTACTTAAGAAATATAATCCGTAATGATTTTCTAAAAAACCGTTATGTATAGTATATAATACACAACGGTTAGTTGTAAAAATCGTTACAAAAGACTATAATACATAACGCTTGATGTAGTATAGATAACGGTTAAAAATCATGGCATCCAAACCAACTTTTGTGGAAGATTCAAAACCTCAAAGTGAGTTATCCAAAACCGAAGCAAATTAAGTTGACAAGGAAAAAAGTATCATCTCTACTTCCACTTCTACGAGAAATAGGGATATCAAATGCTTTCGTTGTTATGGATTTGGCCACATTGCATCTCAATGTCCAAACAAAAGGACAATGATTTTGAAGTTGAATGGAGAGATAGAATCTGAAAGTGAACATGAAAAAAATGTTGATGAAGAGGAGAAGTTGGAGGAAATTGTACCAGAATGTGGCAAAATCTTGGTGGTTTGAAGAGTTCTAAATGTGCAAATCAAAATCGAAGAACAACAGAGAGAGAACATCTTCCACACACAATGTTTAGTTCAAGGAAAAGTTTACATGTTGACTAGTTGTACTAACGTGGCTAGTTCTGAAATGGTGGAGAAATTGAGCTTAGCCACTGTGAAGCATCCTCATCCATACAAGCTACAATGGCTTAATGAATGTGGAGAAATTCGAGTGACTAAACAAGTGCAGATTTCATTCTCAATTTGTAACTACAAAGATGAAGTTCTTTGTGATGTGGTTCCAATACATGCTAGTCACATTCTTTTGGGCAGACCTTGGCAATTGGATCGAAGAGTGACTTATGATGGATTCCTCAATAGATACACTTTCAAGAATAAGAGCAAATCAGTCATGCTTGTTTCATTGAGTCCATAACACGTGCAAGAAGATCAGCTCAAAATGTCATAATCAAGGAGAGCTAGAGAAAGTGAGGGAAAAAAGTGAGGAAAATGAAAAAAATCTGAGTGAAAAAAAAAATCGAGAGGAAATAAGAGTGAGGGAAAAGAGAAACAAAATTTCTATATAAGAGTAAGAGAGATGAAGAGGGAGATAGTTAAAGAAAAAAGTCTGTTCATCTTGGTATATAAAGAATCTTATTTTAGCACTAACGAACTAACTCCATCTTTACCTAGTACATTTGTATCTCTTTTGCAGGATTTCAAGGTCATCTTTCCGGATGAAGATCAAAGTGGATTACTTACATTTAGAGTTTGTTTTAATTCATCAAGGCTAATACTTGTTGAAGAACGTTTGAGTCTTGATTATACTAATGGAAAGGCTGACATGTTGAGAAAGTTGCATGAAAATATGAGATTCAACATTGAGAAAAGAACTGAAAAATATGTCAAACATGACAACAAGGACCAAATTCATTTTTGATCCGGGAGGGTGGTTTTGGCTACATTTTGTGAAAAAGAGGTTCCCAACAAAAAGGAAATCTAAGTTGCAGCCAAGAGGAGATGTATCATTTGAAGTGATTTCAAGAGTGAATGATAATTATTACAAGCTTGATCTACTAGGTATACGATAAATGCTACTTTCAATGTTACTGACATTTCTCCTTATTGTGGTGATGTAGATTCGAGGATGGATCCTTTTAAAGAAGAAGAGAATGATGGAGATGCGCCTGACAAGTCTAAAAAGCATACAAGAGAGATCATTTGATCGTACATGATGGACCAATTACAAGGACGTGAGCTAAGAAAATCAAAGAGTCTATGATGATAACTATAGCTGAAATAAGAGATAACATGCATGAGTATTCTACATTGAACCAAATGGTGAATTTTATTCAAGTTGATGGGCTGCATTCTATATGATGAGTTGGGCTTACCTTATATCCATCTTGAAGGCCTAATTTGAGAAGGCGTTGATATTATTTTCATGGCCTCTTCAAGCCCTAAAATAAGAGACATTTTATTTCATTAGATAGTGTTATTTTGTGTCTTTTGAGTTCAAGAGTCATTGTCTAGGTTTATGGAGTATTTGTAACTCCTAAATGGCATAAATGAACTTCAATAGCTAGACTTTAGTGGTGAGCTCATGGAGTCTTTAGTGGCAGGTTCATGAAGTCTTTATTATAGCTTTTAAATTATGTAAAAGAGCCTTAATAATCAGTCCTTAGTGGTTTGTACACATGATAGGCATCCAAGAGTTTTTTTGTCCTATAAATAGGGTTGTAATTATTTTTACAAAGGGGAACTTGAATTATAAATGAAAATTAGTTTCATTGCTTTGTGAATTGAATTCTCTTTGTGGAGTCTTTCAATTATTTATAAACTTATCAAGATTTTGAGCAAGGTCTTGTGGCGTTCAACATACCAAGGTTCTTGGCTGAATTATATAGCCAACGGGTCAAGGTTTTCAAGTTCTAGGAAAGATCAAACCGGATTCTCGATCTGGGGTGACCGTTACCTATCATCAAATGATGGGTTCTTGAATCAACATTGTAACGCCCCGTATCTTCAGAGTATTTTATTTAGAGCTTAATTTCTATTAAGAAATTAATGGAATAGACTAGGGCTTCATAGTAGTTAAAATGAATGTAAATCACGACATTAGATGACGTTATTCGGAAATCATCTTCTTGAGATTTTGTGTTTGACACCAGAAGATAGTCAACATTCGTCTTTTCTGAAACGTAATGACCCAAATGAAGCTGCCGGTATTTTCAGAATTTTAATCTGACATCTATAGAGGTCCCGGTGTTGAAAATCGTAGAGGATAAATTTATGAATAGTGTTTTTTCATAAAGACGTGATTTTTAGAAATTTACGAAATCTTGTGTGTTGACTCGGGTCTTCTTTTGCCAAGCTGTCCCAATAGAAAATCGCTCAAGGAATCCGTTGGCATTCTCGAATTTTCAACCAGAGGTCAATCGAACGCTCGGGAATTTTATATGTCGCGTATGATGAATAGTAATTCTATTTTTAAAAAAGGAATCTTTCTTCGTTTTCTTTCAGTCGACTTCCTCGTTTTTCCTCGATGGGTTGGTTCAATAGTACTTGAGCCAACGAGTCTTTCGGTATTTTTGAATTTCGTGTTGGAGGTCATTTGGACCTCGCCATTGAATAAAATAACTTTTAATCGAATCCAAAAATTATTTTATCAATATTTTATATCCGAAAAATTCTACCCGATATTTTCAATTTTCCCTATATGTATGCAGCCCCACCCTTGGTGTTTATCCCCAAACCTCATCTATATATATGAGGTGGACTTGCGTGCAACAGCAGTTATTTCCGCCTATTTCAGGCAGCCACGTGGCCCCACGCAGGCATGCCACGTGGCAGATGGTACATTTTAATATAGTTGGAATGATGATAATATCAATCTCAGGTTGATACCTTTCTTTATCGTACTTGATACTTTTCTACTTACCACATGGTACTTTTTATTTTATCGAACTCGTGTTTTGCTTTCCTTTGCAAATTCTTGGAATGATGATTGTTTTAGATTAATCTCAACACATACAATATAAAAACTGAAAAAAAAATCAGAATTTGAACTAAATAAACTTATATAAAATAACTAGCAGACCCCTTACTTTTTAATGATACAGATGGTATTTTTCAAATGTTTTGTGATACTTTTTAATAGGAAGATTGGTACTCACTTTGGACAGTTTTTTTTATGGGTTGACCCGCGTTGACCGGGTCAAAGCGCGAGTTGACCCGCGTTGACTGGGTCAAAAGCGGGTTTGACTGAGCCGTCTCATATAGTATTATTTGCATCATGATGCAAGCAAGTGTTTGCCATATATATATATATATATATGATTGAGGAGAGAGAGAGAGTGGGAGAGAGAGAGAGAGAGGAGGAGGAGCCACCTCCACCACCGCCCTGCTCCGCCCTGATGCCGCCGCTACAGTAGCTGGAAAGTCGCCGGAGCCGCCCCCGTCGCCGGAAAAAGCACCAAAATAGCAGCCACTTTACACGGCTTCGTCTCGGTCCGTTTCTCATCCTTTAAGCTGAAATTTTAATATGTCGTGTATTTAAGTGTGTTTTACGTTTCGTATGTTGAACACTTTTCCATCCTGTGGCCGGAAACCGGCCAAAACCCCGGACAACGTGAATAGTAACCGGCGCCAAAATGTTCACGTTTTTGCCCCATTTCACCCATTTTGGGTCGTCAAATCGAAAAAGTTTCTTCTCGAAAGTTGCTCCAAAAATTATTTCCTATAAGGCTGCCATGTTTCGCGATCTCGTTGCGAGTTTTGAATAATTTCGATTATTTAAAGTAGACAGTTATTTTTATACCGGGAGCATGTGCTATCGAAAAATTCTAAAATTCTCATTCTTTAGTCTTGACATGTATACCATCATCCCTAAATATTTTCATAATTTCCGAGCGGTTAAAAAGTGTTGTGGTGTAGATCTGGTAAAATATGGATAAATGACAAGTTTTGGAAAGAGACCTCTGTCAAATCAGTTGATCCTAGTAAAGCAAGAATAAAGTTTTAGAATTTATTTCCTTCTTCGTCAAAATTATTCGAGGTCTTTAGAGTCGCGCAATCTATTTTTAAATAGAATAGAATTAATAATAGTTCTGTTCATAAGTAGATTAATTCCCGAAAATATAGCGATTATCCTGAGTTGAAGTTTACCTTCTGTAGTACCAGTTGAGCTAGAGAAAGAGTATCAGGGTTTATTCTTCAGGGTTAGCTTTTCAGAATCCCGAGAAATGTGGGCTTTACTATATCTTTGCAAATTGTATCTTTCGAGTTATTAAGCTCTGCTTTGCTAAAATTGCATATGTGACTATCTGTGTTAAATATTTACGTGCTACTGTATGTTGTCGGAGTCTCATAAACCAGCGCTGTGTCAATGTGAGTAGCTACAGTATGCATGCATTATTTGTCCTGCCCTACTCCTTGTCGGTGAGACTAAAATGAAACACTTATTGGTTATACTCTTTGGGTATACTATGGTCATACTCAACGTTATACGCTGGTGATGTAGTTCGGGTTGCGGGCAGTGACATGTTATACTCTTAAGCGCTTCACGATAAAATATTTTAGTGAACTTAGGTTGCTTCCAACTTTTAAACCTCCTAAGCTTCACTACCTGCATGGACACAGATAGATTACTTTTACACAATGATTTGCATAACTTAAATTGTGAGAACTTGCCCACTGAGTGCATTAGTACTCAGCCCAAATCTTTTCAAACATTTCCAGGTCAGTAGGCTGGAGCGTGGAGGTGACGAGGCTGAGATATGGGCTATTATGATTTACATATTTTTTCGTTGTCCCTTTTTGTTAGTATTTTGTTAAGAATTGAGCTTTCGCACTTATGATATTCTTTTGCTAAATGCTAAGAACTCTGATCTTGGTATTTTATTGATATGATTATGCTTCTCTGATTCTGAACATTTGTTGACTTCCCAGTTAACATGTATCATATGCTTAGCTATATAATTATTCCAAGGGGAGGAAGCCCGTCTTTCATTATGTCTATTTGATCATTCATTTTGGCCTATAGAAGGGCTTCATTTGTTCAGCATATTGGTGTCTGTTTCTTTTGTCGACCTATGAATGGGTCTATTGATTGTTGGTATCTGGTTATTTGTTTCGGTTTGGCCTATGAAAGGCTTATTGAATTGTTACAGCTTCCATTCTTCTCTTATAAGCCGTTATAAACGGGGATTCGCTCTAGTTACAGAGGTTATGCTGTCCGATTTTCTAGAGTGCATAACCTATCTTTGGCATACTTGGTTGTTAAATTTTATTCCAAACACTAATCCTTTTTGGATTAACATCCCTGTTAGTGCCACCATCATGCACTAAGTATTTGTGTTGTTAAATTGGCGAGATATGTTCGACAAAGTGTGCCTGGGTATGTCCCACGAAGTTTTGTTTTTCGCTGTGCAAGAAAAGAAGAACAATTGGTGAACTGTTCCAGAGTATGTCCCAGACAGAACCAGGGACACTCTATTTATGACAGTTTCCTTGTTGGAAAGATCTTGCGCCAAACTAGTTTGGAAGGTCAAGATAGATTCATTTTACTGCCTTGTGGTGTAGATCCGGTGCTGAATTAACCCTCCTATACTTGGGAAGTATCTACACACGTTTGGAAGACCACAAACCACTTACCTAGTTGACGGAAAGCAAGAGATTGACACCAAGCTGAAGTGAAGACTATATATGAAGACCGATTTGTGCAGCAATCGGTGCCACTGTTATTTTGATTAGATTCTAGTGTTAGAATCAGTTTGTGGTCATTTTTGTAACTAGTAGTTGTTCATTAAAATGTTCAACGTGATAGACTAGTTTTGAGTGTTTACGAGTGAAACACGTGAGGGGATTTTTTATTCCGTTTTGTACGCAATCTCGGGAGAGATTGTAAGTTGAAGTCGTGGGTAGCTAGAGGGAGTCTAGTGTCATAGTTGTGAGGGGATCTTACAACTTTCGGCTAGCGAAACAGTTCGAGGAGAAGAACGGGTGACATAAGGCGGGAGGCTTGCATGTGTAAGATCCTTAATACCCTCTTCGAAGGAGTAACAGTCGGAACTTCAAGTTTGTGAGCAATCCCCCCAGAGTAGTTTGGTTGAACCGAACTAGGTTACCATCTCGTGCATTTTTACTGCTTTATTCTTTTATGTTCTTGCATCTGTCCCACACATATCATAGAACAGATTTTAAGCAGATAACTAAAATACGAACAGCAAAGATTATCATTTTTCAATCCCGTCATTAATTTAATTACCCAATTTCTTTCCAGCTTCTTAATTTCCACCCCCGTGGCGTCCATTTGCACGGTCTTTTGGGATCGGGGCGCTACAAATATATTCAATTGTTCCTTCATCCATATCAAGAAGTCATGACAGATAAGAAGCTAGTGAGAAAAGTCTTAAGGTTTTTACCATAAAGATTTGCCTACAAAGTTGCTACCATAGAAGAAGCTAAGGACATCAGAAACATGAGGCTGAATGAACTTATGAAATCTCTCAGAACCTTTAAGATGAATCTTGAGGAAGACAAATACAAGGAGAAAGGTAAATGAATTTTCTTAAAAGTTGAAACCTCAGAAACGGTTCCTAAAAAATTCTTAAAGATGTTTCTGATGAAGAACTGATGAATTATATGGTTCTGATCACCAAGAATTTCAGAAAGACGCTGAAAAGAGCTAAAAATCAAGCTTTCAACAAAAATAACAAGAAGAAGCAATTCCTCGTAGTCTTCCAACAGGAACAACTCTTATCAAGATGAAGATCAAGGCAAAAGAATAAAGTGCAGAGAATGTGAAGGCTATGGACTCATTCAGAGAGAATGAGTCCATGCATGATCTTTTATTGTTGGAATCTCATGGTGGGGGTTTAATGGGGCATTTTGGGGTAGCTAAGACTTTAGCTGCTTTGAGTGAACATTTCTTTTGGCCTCATATGAAGCATGATGTGGAACATGTTTGTGCTAAATGTGTTACATGTAGACAAGCCAAGTCTAGAGTCCAACCAAATGGTTTATATATACCTTTGCCTATTCCTACATCGCCTTGGATAGACTTATCTATGAATTTTGTGTTAGGATTGCCTAGGAGTAAACAAGGTCATGATTCTATTTTTGTGGTTGTTAATAGATTTTCTAAAATTGCACATTCTCTTCCATGTCATAAAGCTAATGATGTATCGCATATAGCTGATTTATTCTTTAGAGAAATTGTGCGTGTGCATGGTATGCCGAGAACGGTTGTTTCTGATAGAGATATTAAGTTCTTGAGTTAAAAAGAATATTAAAACTTAGGAAGAATGTTTACTGTATGTTGAATTTGCATATAATAGGTTTGTACATTCTGCATCTTAGTTTTGTCCATTTGAAATTGCATATGGATTCAATCCTTTGACTCCATTGGATTTAATTCCATTACTTGTGCAAGAACATACTAACTTTGATGGGAAAATGAGAGCTGATTTTGTGAAAGAGATATATGAAAATGCTTGAGCAAACATAGAGAGGTGAACAAAGCAGTATGCTGAGAAAGTGAACAAAGGGCAATGGAAGGTCGAGTTCGAACCCAGTGAATGAGTTTGGTTGTACATGAGGAAGGAAATATTTCTGGCTTCACGACATTCCAAATTACTTCCTAGAGGGGATGGACCATTTCAAGTGTTGGAGCGCATCAACGACAATGCATATAAATTGGATTTACCCGGTGAGTGTAAAGTGAGTTCTTCATTTAATGTTGCTGATTTAAGTCTTTTGATGTAGGTGATGAGCTGGATTTGAGGATAAATCCTTTTTAAGAGAAGGGGAATGATGCGGATTGTACTGAGGACGTGCCAGATTCCATTAGAGTATCGGAAGGTCCCGTAACACGATCGAGGGCTAAGAAGTTTAAGAAAGTCCTCAACGGACTTATTCAAGAAGTATGGCACCAAGTGGCATCAAGAAAACCAGTTGAAAGAGCTGAACCCGAGCCCAAGTGGAAGGTATTGATTGCTGTAGAGGATTCGTGACCGAAGGTGAACTGTGACTCAGGTTGCGAACCATACAGTCAAAGTCGCAACTCAGGGGGGTACTTCTGTGTTGCAATCGCGAGCTGAGTAGCGAGTGTTGATGTGGATGCGAATGGAGTGCCACTCGGCGCCACGTGGATTCGCGAGCCAATTTGCAAGTGACATGTCTACTAGGAAACTAGCGAATGAATAATATTTTTGGATTTTTTATTTATTTTTGGATTTGGGCTTGTTTTTGTTTCGAGTTGGTTTAGAACTTTAATAGGGTTTTACTTATTTTTGGTCCAACATATAGAAGGGTTGTAAACATTATTTTGGTACATATTATTCATTATTTTTCAGATTAAATGTAAGTTTATCATATTTTCTCTCTAGAGAATTTATCCGAGTTTCACAATATACCGTGAGATTCAATTGACTTATCAAACAGATTCACACCCCCATTTGTGGCATCAACACCATTAAATCCAAGTTTGTGTTTCCAATTATCAGCCGGGTTGCGGATCAATATCTGTGGTTCAATGTTACTATGAGGCTAGGGTTTCGAATTTCTATCTATTGAAGCCGTGTAACCTGATACTTCTAGGAAGAGATTCATCGTCGTCACCCATCTTCCAGCGAGGATTGCTTCAGGTATGAAGATGTTTATAAACTATGTCCATAATGGCTAGTTTGTGGCTCTGCAAATTTGAAAGACTAAAGTACAATTTTGGTGGGATTTTTCTCCAAATTCTATGTATAATGGAAACTATTCAGACGTCACTGAAGAGAGATGATCACATTATAAAGAAAATCTTCTGATCAGAATTTCATTCACAGTTTGCATCTCTCTATCTTTTGCTCTCTTCACTCTGAAATTTTCTTACCATTGCTCTTTTCTACTCTCTCATCTCTTCTAAAAACTTTTCTTCATCTCTGATATACCTCCCAAAAGTAAGGCTCCTTCCAAACCCATAAAGACTCCTGGTCACGTTACATATGTTGGCTGAACCATGGATGATGATGCCGGACTAGATGACTTTGATGGACAAGTCATGGGACTTGACTCCAAGAGACAGAAAGTATCAAGGCACCTTAGAGATGAAGAAGATGAATCTGGTGACTGAGAAGACCATTCATCGAAGAATATCATGAAAGCGATGACAAAGATCACATCTCTTAAGAGGAAGAAGCAGATGTTGCCTCCTTCAAGAAGGTCAAGAAAAGAAAACCTCTGAAGCTTGATAATCTAATCAACCAAGGCACAAAGACATACAAGCTTGCTACTCCTTCAAAGGCCAGAACCAAAAGCAGCATTAAGAAGAAGATTGAGCTGAAGATGAAGACGGTTCTGCATCGTGCCACAATTGAGATTGTTCAACATGCTCAGTACTGCCAGCTAGCTTGAGTGATAGCCAGAAGTTAGATTGTGAACATACAAGACATTCCATTTTGCTACCTGAAGTGAAGGTTCAAGATCAATAATGTTTTATTGCAACGTTCGTGAATGTTTGTATGAACATCCTTTGTCCAGACTATTTTTCCAAGATCATTGAAGTTGTTCAAAGTTTCCAACCAAGAGGAGATTCAAAGATCATTTAGAAGATGTCTTATCCAGCATGAAGAGCACATGATTGAAATCAACGCAGAGTTCTAAAGATGGAAGATGTTCTAACATGGATTGTCCTTAGTTTCAGTTTCAATAAGGAAAGTTTCCTTATCTGTTTCAGATTAGGACATCTGTTCCCTTGTTAAGGTTATGTTGTTCATCTATAAATAGCCTGGGATAAAGACTTGTTAGAAAAACACACTGAATGATTGAATGCACAAAAGATACACACCTACACAAGAGCTCTAATTTTTTTAAGAGCCACATAAGTTTCGGTTGCCATTATTAGGCTAGAGATTAGTATTTTAGTCTTCGTATATTGAAACACTTTTCATACACTGTCAAAAGGTTCTCGGGAAAGAAATCCTGTTGAAACTACATAGGTAGAAATCTAGGCTCTGAGGGGAGTTCATAGTTCAATCCATCGAAAGGGGGTGTTCGGGTAGAAAGGGTTTTGAATGACGTGAGTCGGCTGCATATAAGATCCCCAAGTAAATGATACATCAGAGTAGTGGATTTTTTCTCACAGACTTGACAAGTCCCTCTGTGATACGATCTTAGATAGGGTGTCGATGACCGAGTTAGAGTGTTCAGAAAGACAGACGCGAGTCGCAATGCGAGTGTAGGTGCGAGTGAACTGGTCACACCAAAAGTGCGATGTGCAGCGCGATTGGAGGCGCGAGCAAACCGCATAGACACAGGGGGGTGTTTTCCTTTCGGCCGACGTGAGTTGCAGCGCGACCTATGGCACGAGTGGGCTCGTGTCGTGCCCAGTTGGATTGTTGCAGATTTATCAGATTTTATTGTTATTTATTTTCTTTTTAGACTAGGATTTGACACTATGGTTTTATTTGCTTTGCTCACCTATATAAGGGCTTGTTCTGAACTTTATTATACAATTTTTTGATGATATTGAATCTTGATTTTCTTTGTGGAGAAATTTATTAGAATTTTGTATAAATTCATCTTGGATTTATCAAATAGATAATTATCCCTGTTTGTGGTGTTTTCATTTTAATCTGTGGTTCGAGTTTCCAATCACAGTTGGGTAGAGATTATTTGTGATCTTCGATTCATCTGTGTTGTGAGATTCAGGTTGGAAATTTCCATCATATCCCATTGGAACTAGATATAGTCCTGGGTTGAGATCTCATTAAGTGGTATCAATGCTTTGGCTTTGTATCAGGTTTCCAATCTATCTGTTCTTATATATTTTTTTAATTTTCGTGCATAAAAAAAGTCAAAATCAACAAAAAAAAATACGTTGATCTGAAAAAAGATTATTTCTATGGTAAAAATTTATGCATTTTCATTTTTTTGGTTATTTGGGGTCCCGAGAGCTTATATATCGTCCGTAGAAAAATTGAAAACATTTTCTGAAAAATTCTAAATTTTTTGAATTTTCAGTGAAAATTTTTGAACATTTTGTGGTATTGATATTAGTTGCTGGGAAGTGCTGTATTATGGTGTTGGTGTGTTGAGCATTGCTGGTAGTGGTGAAAAAAATGTGAAAAAAAGACAAAAGGGAACGTTTAATTCTACTAGTTATGGGGGTAGATATTGCTACAGAGATGAGCGGGAGGAGTATTGGGAGTCAGATGTTCCACTGTTTCATAGTCAAAATGATCCCGAGTTGTATCTAGAGTGGGAGAAAAAGATGGAACTGATGTTTGACTGTCACAACTATCCTGAGCGGGGGAAGGTCAAGGTAGCCGCTAGTGGGTTTTGTGATGAAATTCTCTCCTGGTGGAATCAATTTTATTCCGTTAGGTGATGTATTGGAGAGCCAATAGATCTATGGAAAGAAATAAGGAGGGTGTTGAGAAGGCATCATGTGCCTTATTCCTATCTTCGAGAGCTGGAGATGAAGCTAGAACAGTTGAGACAAGGAAGAAGCAGTGTAGATGACTACTTCACAGAATTGATGGAACCCATGGGACGAGTTGATATGAAGGAATATCCAGAAGATATAATGGATAGATTTCTAGTTGGTCTACGAAGGGCAATTCGTGAAAGAGTAGTAGCATTACAGCATTATGAAGAGTTGGAAGACGTGGTATAATATGCCATTCAGGTGAAATAACGGTTGGAGAGGCTGGAGATGAGGCCAATGGAGGTGGTTCAAGTAGAGACCAATATTGAGATACCAACTGCGTTAATAACCACCAACGAAGAATCTACTTTGGAGGTACCTATTTCAATTTATGCATCTACTGATGAAGTGATATTTGTCTCTACATGTGAAGGCATTAGGAAAAAAGAGAAGACCATGGAAAAGTCTAATCTTGAGGAGCCAGTTCTATAAGATTGTGATATGGTATTTTCAACCATAGAACAATCAGTTTTTGAAGAATCTATGGTGAAGGAACTACAAATTATGAGCTTGGAAAGAGATGAACACACATCTATGTCTTGAGATCGAGAGCAAATTCCATTGGGAAGTGGCTGCAGATCAAAAGCAACTCATGCAAACAACCACATTGGAGTGGAAGAGCTCTAACAATTTGAATCAACAATTTCCTTATGATGTCTTTATTTTACAAGTTGTTAAAGATGTACCATTGGAATTTGATGTTACACCAGACTTGTTCATAGTTCACATGTCCCTACATTCTATGGAGTTGAAATGGCAATTAATTGACACCGGTTAGATGCTTATATGTATGAAGAGGTGTCTTATGCAACTTATACCAAAGGTGTTCGATGTTGGTTCATGTTCGTCTTTGATCCAGGAAGAGGTTCGGATTTAAGGACAAATCCCTTTCAAGAGAAGGGAAATGATATGATCCTAGATGGGGTGCCGATGATCAAGTTCAAGGGATCAAGAAGATAAATACGAGTCGCAGCGCCAGTGAACTGGTCACGCCAAATAGTGTAATGTGTAGTACGATTGGAGGCGCGAGCAAACTGCTCAGACATAAGGGGTGTTTCACTTTGCGTCGGATGCTAGATGCAATGTGTGTTACTCTTGTATACTGGAAGACTTGCCTTTGTATACATGCTATGTTACAATGTTTTGATGATATTGTAACAACTCAGATTTTTGGAACATGTTTAGGAGCCTTCTAATTCATTTTAGAAGACTAACTGGAGAAATTGAAGCTGAATTAAAAGTAAAAATGGATATAAGTCGGAACCTGTTAGTGCATTTAAAATTTTTCAAAGTCAATGGTAAATTCAAAAATTATTTGAGTCATTCCTATTATTGGAAATGTTGATGCGAGCATTTGAGCTTTTGAATTATCAAATTCCAAATTCAATTGACCCTCCAACGGAATTTATTTCGTTCAAAACGTCAAACTCGATTTTTGCCCATCATTCTCAGCCCCTTTAATTTGAGCCCAACTATTAATCTCATTATGAGCCATTCCCGTAGACACATCAGCCCATATATATGATTATATATATGGTGATTTTATGAAATATGAAAGTAAAGGGGAATGAAATCTCCAAACTTGGAGAGCAAGTTTATTTTGCGTAATTTGTGTGATTCTCGTTTAGCCACATTGTCATGAACAAAGCAAACAATAGTGGGATTGAGATCGAAGAAGACACAAGCATGGCGGAAATGGAACAAACAACCAATCTTGATTTGGGAATTTTTGCTAAAGGGTTGACCAAAAGATGAAGTACCAGGTTCACGGGCTGAACTAATTAAGGAGAAAAAGGCATGAGTGGGTGAAAGAATAGCCCAAAGTATCAATTAAGAGGCCCAAGTTATTTTGGCTCAGTAGTTGTGTTATCTTTTATTCAGCATATGCTTAGGAGCCCTAGCACTATATATAGTCCGAATATTATGAAATGAAGCAAGAAGAAACTTATATCTGAATTTCCTCTCCACAACATTCTCTACAATTTCCCCCATTTCTTCTATATTTTTTCCAATTTCTACTTTATCAAGATTACATCTTTACACCATAAAATACAAAAAAAATCATAAATATAGTCGGTCCACTACATTTCATATCTCAGAGCCTTCGATCTGGAGATGGTAGATGGAACTCGCCTCCGTGAGTTGCAAGAACAACAAAAGCAATTAGATCAAGTTATAAAGACTGAAGCTTTGAAGGGAGAGGCAACTGAAATTAGGTTGCAAGAATAGATCACTTCATCTAATGATGAAATGAAATGTTTTATGCAGGGAGTTAATGGCAAGTTTGATCATTTGGCTAAAATCTTGAGTTCAATACAGTTGCAACTATCCAATCTGGACAAGATAAAGAGTGCTGCTGCGGAAAGCTCTATTCTTGGTGATCCAAAATCTGTAGAAAGAAGTGAAATTAGTCAGCCAAAACCATATCAAGTGATCTGTGGCAGAGAAGTGGCAGATTCAACAGGTATGAACATGTCTCCACACTTTCCTAAGCTTGATTTTCCTATGTTTGATGGAGATAAGCCTAGGGCATGGATCCTAAAGTGCCAAAGCTACTTTAGAATGATCCCAAACATTCCTGATGACCAAAGAGTCACCTTAGCCACTATGCACTTTGAAGGAAAAGCCTCTCAATGGTACCAGAATTCATCACTAAAAGGGGCTGATCTTTCTTGGGAACAGTTGGTGGATGTTGTATCTGCTAGATTTGAAGAGCTTAAGGATGTTGAAGTTATTGCCGAGTTCAATAAGCTTAAACACACCGGTTCTTATTCAGAGTATGTAGATAAGTTCGTAGAACTTAAAGCATGCATGATGTTACTAAACCAGGTAAACTTTACTGAGGAGTACTTTATTTCAAGCTTTATAAGTGGTTTGGGTGAAGAGATCCAATCTTTGATCCATATGTTTAAACCCTCTACTCTTAACTATGATATTGAGTTAGGACATCAACAAATTATTAATATAGAAGCTATGTCAAGAAAGTTCATAGTTAACCACGAACTCAATCAGTTTACATCATTTCCGAAGGAAGGTGTGGGCACTTCTTCAATGCAGAAACCTCAGTTTCCTACAAGCGAACCTCATTTCAAACTTCTTACTTCAGCAAAGATGGCTGCAAGAAGAGAGAAAGGATTATGTTACAACTGTGATAAGTTATTCACCCCTAGGTATAGGTGTAAAGATAGAATCTCCTATATGATCATGAGTGTTGAGGAGGAGATGGCTTATGCACAATCAATGCCAATTAGAGGAGGGCAAGTAGAAGCATTGGACTCTCCATATGATATAGATGAGGTCCAGATAGCACTTAATGTTATTTATGGAGAAAGAGATATTACCACAATGATGGTGCTTGGATATGTACAGGACCAAAGGCTACACATAATGATAGATTCTGGTAGCACTCTCAGTTTTATCAGAGAGGCTACAGCAGAATCCTTGGGCTACAAGTTGGAACCCACCAAACCCATTATGGTGAGGGTTGCTAATGGAAGTAGAATGGTAAGCTCCACTAGAGTCATTGGTTTCAAATGGGCTATGCAGGACCATTAGTTCACCTATTCCCCAAGAATTCTAGCCATTGAAGGGTGTGATTTAATACTGGGAGGTGATTGGCTCAAAGCATGCACCCCAATTGCATTGGATTATGACAATATGACATTTACTGTGAAGTGGCTAGGAAAGAAAATTAAAGTACATGCCCTAACTTCTGCAGGGGAGTGCCAGGTGACATCTGAACATTCTTTACATCAAATGATCCATTATACTCACACCACCCTAACTGAAGAATTTTCATATAAGACCAACTATCATTCTAACTTGAAGATTATCCCATTACTGACATTATATGGCTACCCACTACCCAGTACTCTTTGCAGGCCTACTTTTATGTTCCTAAAACTGATGTCAAGGATTTGTTGACTGAACGGCATAAGTTCATCATTGCACTAAGCACTACTCTACAGTCTTTCCAGAACAGGATAAAAGTTCATGCTAACTCCAAGAGGATAAAAAAGAGTTTGACGTGGGGGATTATGTCTATTTAAAGCTATATCTCTTCCGACAGAGCTCCATAGCTCACTGGAAGAACTTAAAGCTTTCTGCAAAACTCTATGGACCCTACCCTAGCATTGAAAGGATTGGAAAAATGGCCTATCGCCTAGAATTATCTGTGAAGGTGAAGATCCACCTTGTTTCCCACGTGTTCCTCTTAAAGAAGATGCTTAGCAAGTCGGTAGCACCCGGGGAAAATCTCTTTCTCCACAGTGAGGATGATCTCATCATTATCAAATCACCCCCGCGATAGGGAGGAAGAGTTATTGAACGAGGAAGAATGAAGGTGCTGCAAAGTTTGGTTCTTTGGGATGATTTCGGAAAAGCCCTAGTTTCTTGGAAGGATGCAAAATTTGTGAATAGGGTGTTTGGCAAGTTCGATCTTTATGGGCAAGGATCTCTAAATGAGGCGGGTAATTTCATGAACAAGGCAGACAATGGTGGGACTGAGATCGAAGAACACACAAGCATGGCGAAAATGGAACAAACAACCAATCTTGATTTGGGAATTTTTGCTAAAAGGTTGACCAAAAGATGAAGTACCAGGTTCACGGGTTGAACTAATTGAGGAGAAAAAGGCATGACTGGGTGAAGGAATAGCCCAAAATATCAATTGAGAGGCCCAAGTTATTTTGGCCCAGTAGTTGTGTTATCTTTTATTCAGCATATGCTTTAGGGTTAGTATAATATTTTGTAGCCCTAGCACTATATAGTGCGGATATTATGAAATGAAGCAAGAAGAAACTTATATCTGAATTTCCTCCTCCACAGTATTCTCTACAATTCCCCAATTTCTTCTATATTTTCTCCCATTTCTACTTTATCAAGATTACATCTTTACACCATAAAATACAAAAAAATCATAAATATAGTCGGTCCACTACACACATATCACCCTCTTTCATTCCATCTTTGACTATAAATAGCACCCCATATCTGAGAGAAATTAAATATGTGACAAGAGAGATAGCAAGAGGTCGAGAGAGAGAGAGAGAGAGAGAGAGAGAGAGAGAGAGATTGAAGGTGAGAGAGGGAGATCGATGAGAGGAAGAGAGAGAGAGAGAGAGAGAGAGAGAGAGGGAGTGGCAGCACGTTGCTGCCATCCGCCACCACCGGCGCTGCCCTGCCGTTGCCTCCTAGCTGCCGGAGCCACTTCCATCTCAGAGAGGGAGGCCGGAGTTGCTGCTGCCGCCGTTCAAACTTTTCCACAGCTGCCATCTTCGTCAACATTGTGTCAGTTCGTCTCTTATCCTTTTCACTTGATTTTCGGATATTTTGTGTATCTATATGTTCTCTTCATTTTGTCTTTTGATGTCGATGTCATCCGGTGGCAAGAAATTGGCTAGATCGCCAGAAAATGGAAACTGCTACAATAACCGATCAGTTTTGATATTTTGAGGTTTTATGGCCTTTTGAGATCCCGAATCAAAAATATTTTAACTGAAAAGTTGTTCAGAATATTATTTTACATTGGGATAGCTTATCATTTAATTTTTTTTTAAATATCTCGTCATCTGGAGTTTTGCCTAAATCGTGAAAGATGTTCGAGTTTAATTTTGAAATCAAAGGTGTCGGAAAAATCCCAAATTTTTATATTTGACTGTTGTTATGATATGGGATATAGTCGATTTATTTCATGATTTTTGGATAATTATAAGGTGTCGTTGGATTTTTGGTATAAACATTGAAAAAGGGTAAAAACATAGGGGCATCGTTTTTCATCAATCTTTTGACTTGGACGATCTTAGAATATTGTTTTAAGTATGTTTCATGTTCAGGCCGAGTCGATTAGAGGTGTTTAAAGTCATGCAATCCCCGATAGGGTCGTAGTCAAGGAATTCAGTTTATATGATTTTGGGATTTAGGATCTTCAATAGATCACTAAGTCGATAATAAACTTTTGTAGAACAAGCCGAACTTCAAAGGATTCACGAAGGGAGTTGCAGCTTGTTGCTTCATCTCGAGAATAATGATCAAGGTGGGTAATACTATACCCATCTACAGTTTTGAGCTAGTAAGCTCTAGAAGCATGATAGGGTAAACTGAAATATCCAATAAAATGTTTTATGCTCTGCTTGATTAGTCTCTGTACAAGGAAATTATTATGCTATGGGATATGATAATGTGAATTTTTGTTTGAGCTCCTTAAGCATGGTATGATATTGATGCTGGCATGATATGTTATGGTATGAGATATAGATGATCATGATCATAGAATTAACTTTGGTATTCATATTATTGATGATGATATGCTGCTTAGATGAATGATGCCTTTTAGGTTGATTATAGTGTCCCTTATAGGCATTAACGCTATGGAATTGATTGAGGAATTAGACCTAGATGATTTATTCTAGGTTATGATATATGCTAGCATGATTGAATATAGAGGTTTGATTGTTAAGATTGAATATTGAGGATTAAAGGTTGAGGATTGAAAATTGAGGATTAAATGTTGATGATTACATGTTGAAATTAGAAGATTGTTAAGCAGGATATTGAGCTCAAGGAACGATGACTATTATCATGTCATAACCTTCGGGTTATCAGGTTGTGATCTTTTGACCACTAGGGAGTCACTACTGGGTAATTCTCTTGCATACTCAGTGGGATATTTGAGGTAACCCCTCTCTTATCCTAAGACATGCCTCCGGGTGTAGTAGACATCAGGTTTGAGCCAGGATGGGTCTACAGGAAGAAAATATTTTGCAGATACGGGAGGGGCTTTTATGTTTTGCTTCCCATATGGTGCCAGTTAATGTTGGATATTCCTAAAGTTTTTCAGAGCTTTCTTAAAAAAATTCCACTGAGTACATTAGTACTCACGCCCTCTTTTTCAAATATTTTTCGAGTTGAGATGCAGAAGTCGATGGTGGCTGTGAAGTGGGTTGGCTGCTGAGATCATGTTTTATTACTACAGTATTATTCCCACTATATTTCTTGCTACTCTGATAACTTATCGTATTTTGTTGATATGATTCTGCTTCTCTGATTTTGAACATTTGTTAACTTCCTAGTTAGCATGTCTTATATGCTTAACTATATAATTATTCTAATGGGGAGAAAGCTCATCTTTTGTTATGCCTACTTGATCATTCATTTTGGCCTATGGAAGGGCTTCATTTGCTCAGCATATTGGTGTCTTTTTCTTTCATCAACCTGTGAATGGGTCTATTGACTGTTGGTATTTGTTTATTTGCTCCCGCATGGCCTATGAAAGGGTTGATTGAATTGTTACAGCTTCTATTCTTCTCTTATAAGCCGTTTATAAAAGGGGATTTTCTCTAGTTACAGAGGTTATGCTATTCAATTTTTCAGAGGGCATATTCTATCTTTGGCCTACTAGATTGTTAATTATATTCTACATATTAATCCTTTTTAGATTAGCATCCCGTCTCCACTCAATTATTCTATTTTTTTGGGACTGGGCTGTTACAGATATAGATTGAATAAATTATTGCAGTTACTGTGTGCATTTATTTATTATTATATTTATCTGTCAGTTCCATATACTTGCATTTAAATGATATAGTGTGTGGATATACATATACGGTAAAGATTATGTCATTGGATCCCTTGCAAAGTTTTAAAAAGCTCGTGGCTTAGATGGTCCTGAACCCACCATCGGTACACCGTAGAATAATCTGTTAGCTAGTTTATCTAGACTAGCTGATTATTCTAGTACGCTGATTTATGTATTGAGCATGATCACGATAAGATACTATTCTCTATTTTGACTTTAAGTGAGAGAATAAAGATCCACAGAGTTCGGGTTCTTAAGCTATATGTATTGGCAGACATATATATGTTATAGTATTGCTTTGACTTATCAATACGTGAGATTTTCACAAAGGATCAACAAACTCGATATCTTGGGTAGTATCATATATATATGATGGGTCATGTAATAGGTATGGTCACCATGTCTTGGTGCGCCAGACTGATGATGTTCCCTTAACGAAGCACATAGTTCAAGTGAAATCCTGTAGGTGGAATTTATTCCATACATGATAAATCTTGTGTGGTACTACTTAAAGAACAAGCAGTTAATTAATTATAGCTGTCAGAAGCTCACATAATTAATTAATGGACATTATATCTTAAACATGCGAATGACTGGACTAAAGAATAAAGCATATTCAGAAATATGTATTAAATTGGTAGGTCAGTATTATTTCTTTAGTGGAATAAAAATAATACTTGATGCATTTAATTATATCCTAAGTTTATTGGATATTGGAAATTAAATAAATCTATCAGGCCAATTTAATATTCTGCTAGATCCCTGTTGTAGGCCAATATGAGTGAAGTGGACTGGGGATAGAACAAGAGTGAGAGGTCTAAACCCATCAGGGTTGGAGTATTTTTTTCAGCCACCTCCTTATATATTAAGGAGGTGGTGGCCGAAAATATTAAGCATAATATCAGCCCCTCTTTTGTGCTCTCTTGATCCCCATAGTATTCACACTCGTTTAGTAGTATATAGCCCATCCTGTGTCTAAACACAGTCCGGAAATACAGCAGAAGATTAAGGAGTAGAATAACATCTGTGGGGTGCCGTTTTCATAGCATCCAACAACAAGATTAGACCTTTAATCTTGTCTGTCAACCCATCTTGAAATTGTAAGTAAATTTTGAGTTCTATGTTTTCGCTTTTATTAGAATTGGAATTTGTTATGTATGTTATTTCAACTTAGCTTAATTAAATTCATATGAATACATAAAATATGATATACATGATGTTAGGATTAATGAGCAACCAATTAGATCCTACAGTGGTTCAATTTGAAAAAACTCCAACAACAAGTATCAGAGCGGGTTTTGGCCCTGCTTGAAACGCCCCAAACTACTCTGTTTGGCTACGTCACTTAACATACAATTTATTTACGTATATTTGTGTGCTTATATTAAATTGAGCGGAAGCTAAGGTCAAATAGCATGATTAGGCATGACATTATATTTCTCACTATAAATTTTTTTCGCAATTATAACATGCAACCTATCGGATCTAATTTGTCACACAACATTGTATTAAGTAGAAGCATTGCATAAGCCCATCCACACCAATCATACAATCATCTAACCTATCAGGCTCTTAGGTTTTACACAACCTGTCCGTCTAGCACCCTAGTTTAGCCATCATAATAAGGGGTTTAACGACATATGATTAGCATGTAGAAGGATCCAAGGTCGAACGACCCGTCTTTAAAACGTTTAAACAATATACATCAAGTTAAATACATCAAAACTACAAAATAGGGCAAGTCCCATCCCCAATGATCATTGATCATAAAAATAAAGGGAGAATGATCAATGAAATGATAATAATGTGAGTATTTCAAAAGAAGAGCATGCAAAAGTAAACACAAGCTTGTGGGGGTTCTCTTGTGTTCACAACGCTCCTACTCGAGCCCCAACTCCTCAACCTAAAATTCATTAAATGAATGGGGTGAGTATTTAACAACATACTCAGTGGGGGAACACTGTAAACAGTTATAGATAATTGCAAAAGTGGAAATATAACATATGACAACTTCTTTACTTTGTGGAGACAAGCCTCAATCCCGTAGGGCCCAAACATCATGATGCCCCTGTTAATGAACATCTTAGCCCTGTAAGGATGCTCGCAGACTTATTATCCTCCAGGGAGGATATTAACAAGTCTATATCGATCCCGAAAGACCTCTTTATTAATCCCGAAGGATCTCTGTATTGCCCCGAAGGGTCTCATTCTTATAACCGGTCCGAAGACCCTACATATTTATACAATCAAAGCAAAACAATAACTATAACTTTACACGTGTTTACAATTTAGAGTAACCCCACCTTATGAGATGCTTTCGAAGTCTCTCTACCTTTGAAACACTCCTTTTCCATGCACAAGTCGTCCTCCTCGAAGCACAATACGTCACCTATCACCTTTAAACCCCTTTTTCATTTTAGACATCGAGTTATACAATTATTCTATAATTATGACCAAACAAATTCTATACATTGCTTTAAGGTTTCATACATATCCACATACTCAAACATGGATATAAAAGCTCATACTATGATTTTAGACTCGAAATACACATTAAAACTCTTTGAAGCATTTAACCGAGCATGTTACGTGCATCCATTTAAACCAGATGAACAAGACTCAATTTAAATCCTTTAAACCCATACTTCCCAATACATGTACTTCCATCCTAGGACTATAACATATATGAAAATCAACTCCATAAAATCATTACAACACCTCCAACCAACTATCAACATAACAAGGGAAAATTAGGGCCAATACCCAAACTTTAGCAATAATGAACCATAGGAATTTCAATATAACTACACATATAGATTCAAGGGAGTAAATAAACCATATGTTTGAGATATCAAGGCAAGAGAATTAATAAAATCAAAAACCCTAAATTTTTGGATAAAGAGCCTTAATTCAAATCTACAAGACATGGTGTTTAATCACCAAGAGGAAGATGGTATGAAGTTACCTTGGTTGATGGGTGATGATAAGCGAATCCACTCCAAGAACTTGAAGATTTTATTGAGAGGATTTGGAAGAAAAATCGCCCAAGTGTTTTGAGAAAATGAAGATGAATGGATGTGGAAAACTGTTTAAAAAGTGGAAATCCCGAAGCGAGGCGCGACCTAGGGGGTCGCGTTTGGAGGCCGTGTTTGGTTAACACAGCGAGGTGCGACCCAATGTGGTCGCGTTTAAGGGTCTCGCTTGAGCCGAAGGAAAATGGCTCCCTGAAGCTAATGATACGCGACCTAAATGTCGTGTTTGAAGCTCGCGTTGCAGACATGCTCGGAAAACCTCCGACCGGCTCAGTGTTAGGATGTTCAGGGTATGGCAAAAAATAAATTAAATGTAATTACATTCATTCATTATCATATAACTCGACATTTTAGTAATAAAAATCAAACTGTATTATACACTCAGTATAATATCATCGTGCTATGACGTATCAGCTCGAGTGGGACAACCTGCATTAAAACAATGGCATAATATACGAACATATCATCATGATTAATATTCAAACAATATTAATTCAAAATCATTTACCAAAGTTATAATTTATACTTTAGCAAAAAGGGTCGGGGTATCACAATCTCCCTAACTTTTAAAAATTTCGTTCTCGAAATTAGCCTAACATTTCTGTTACATTTGGATATCGAGCTATAATATCAACTTCTTTCTCCCAAGTGGCCTCTTGGGTCCGTGCCGACTCCATTGCACTTTTATTAAGGGAACCTCACGGGTTCGAAGAGTGTGAACTCTTCTATCTAACACAACAACTGGGACTTCTTCATACGTCAAGTCTTGGGAAACTTGTACCGTGTCATACGAAATGTCATGACTAGGGTCAGACACATATCGTCTAAGAAACGACACATGGAAAACATTGTGCACAACTTCTAAATCCGGAGGTAGTGCTAGGCGATAGGCAACATCACCTATTTTCTATAGAATCTCGAACGGTCCCACATACCGTGGATGCAACTTACCCTTCTTCCCAAATCTAACCACTCCTCTCATTGGTGCAATCTTCAAGAATACCTTGTCACCAATCTCAAAGCTCACATCTTTTCTCTTTACGTCGGCATAGGATTTCTGACGATCTTGAGCTATGTTGATTCTTTTTCTTATCTTCTCAATCACTTCCACCGTCTTCTCAACGATCTTAGGACCTAGGAATCAATGCTCTCCCACTTCATCCCAATGAATAGGAGATCTGCACTTTCTCTCGTACAATGCCTCATACGGGGCCATTCTAATCGACTCATGAAAACTATTATTATAAGCAAACTCCACAAGTGGCAAATGGCTCTCCCAACTCTCACCAAAATCGAGAACACATGCATGAAGCATGTTGTCCAACGTCTGGATGGTCCGCTCAGATTGACCATCTGATTGAGGATGGTACACCGTGCTAAACCTTAATTATGTTCCCATAACTTCTTGCAGACTTCGCCAAAATTTAGACGTAAACCTTGTGTCACGATCTGACACTATCGACACATGTATGCCGTGAATATGTACTATTTTATCGATATAAATCTGAGCTAATCGATCCATGCTAAACGTCATTTTCACCGGAAGAAAATGAGCAGACTTGGTCAACCTATCGACAACAACCCAGATTGCATGATGACCTCTAACTGACCCAGGTAATCCTACCACAAAATCCATTGCAATGTGCTCCCACTTCCACTCGGGAATCTCAAATGGGTTTAACAATGCAGAAGGTCGTTGATGCTCGGCTTTTACTTGTTGACAAGTGATACACTTCGATATGAATTGGCCAATCGACCTCTTCATATTTCTCCACCAGAAAAACATCTTCAAGTCCTTGAACATCTTCATGCCTCCTAGGTGCACAGAATACAAAGTATTATGTGCTTCTTCAAGAATCTCCCTTCTGAGCTCTTCATTTTTTGGCACACACAACCTTCCCTCGAATAATAGTGTGCCATCATTTGCAACGGAAAATCTCTGAACAGAACCCTCTAATGCTCTTTTCTTCATTTGCATAAGAAAGGATCGTCGACTTGTGCTTCACGAACTTGATCACGAATTAGTGGTCAAACCACTAAGGCTGCTAAAATCCCTGGAGTGGTGTTGGAAGGATCCACCACCTCTAAATTCATCTTCTTAAACTCCTTGATCAACTGCCTTTGCTTGGTTGGGAAATAGATTTTTTGGCTTAAGGCATCAGCTACAACATTCGCCTTTCTAGGATGATATAAAATCGTACAGTCGTAATCCTTCACCAACTCTAACCATCTTCTTTGACGTAAATTCAACTCCTTCTGGGTGAAGAAGTACTTCAAGCTTTTGTGGTCGGTGTAGATCTCGCACTTGCTTCCATAGAGATAATGCGTCCAGATCTTCAATGCATAAACTACCGCAGCCAATTTAAGATCATGTGTCGGATAGTTATGCTCATGCATCTTCAATTGTCTTGATGCATATGCCACTACCTTTCCATGTTGCATCAAAACATAACCAAGTCCTTGCTTCGAGGCGTCACTGTAGATGACAAAGCCTTCAGTCAAAACTTTGCTCACACTTCTCGCTCCATTAGAACTTCTCATTCTTCCTCGTCAATCTCGTCAAAGGGCCCGATATCTTGGAAAACCCCTCGATAAATCTTCTATAGTAGCCCGCTAGTCCTAAGAAGCTTCGGACTTCATTAACATTCAATGGCGTCTTCCAATTGCTAATGGCTTCCATCTTTGACGGATCTACTTCGATTCCATTTGATGTCACCATATGGCTAAGAAATGCCACTAGCTCCAACCAGAACTTGCATTTTGAAAATTTCGCATACAACTCTTCTTTCCTTAGAGTTTCCAATACGATTCTGAGATGCTCCACGTGCTGCTCCTTGTTTCTTGAATAAATCAAGATATCATTGATGAAGACTATTACGAACTGGTCGAGGTACGGATGGAACACTCAATTCATTAAGTCCATGAAGACTTTAGATGCATTGGTCAATCCAAAAGGTACCACTGTGAACTCACAATGACCATATCGCATTCTAAATGTCGTCTTCGGGATGTCACTCTCCTTGATCTTCAATTGATGATAGCCAGATCTTAAATTGATCTTCGAAAACACACCGGCTCCCTTTAGTTGATCAAACAAATCTTCAATTCTCGGCAGCAGATACTTGTTGTTGATCGTTAATAGGTTCAATTCACAAATAATACAGGTGCTCCCCATGGTGAAACACTCGGTTGTATTAATTTGTTGTCAAGAAACTCCTGAAGTTGGACTTTGAACTCTTACAAATCCTTTGGCACCATTTTATACGGAGCTTTAGATATTGGTGCTGCACCTGGTACTAGATCGATGGTGAACTCGATCTGACAGTCAGGAGGAATCCCTGGCAACTCATCTGGAAATACGTCGGGAAACTCGTTCACCACTGGCACATCTGACACCTGGACTTTAGTGGACCTTGACTCCACTATGCTGACGAGAAATCCCTGACACCCTCTCTTCTTCAACAACTTCATTGTCTTCATTGCCGTGATGATTCTCCAAGTTGACCTCTTTCTTTCACCATAGAAGATTAGCTTAGGCTCACTCGAAAAATCAAATTCGACCTCACGATCACGATATCGAATCATGGCATGATTTCCACTCAACCAATCCATACCCAGGATTATGTCGAAATCACGCATCTCCAAGACATGAAGATCTGCTCTCAGCACTCTATCATTGATTTCTAGCTTCAAGCCACACACCATCTTGCTAGAAGAAACTTTCTTTCCCGAAGGAATACTGATCTCTAATAATTCACCACTATCTTTGCATGAAACACCAAGCTTGGAACGGAAACTTATAGATATAAAAGAATGCGATGCACCAGAATCGAACAATACTAAAGCTGAAACATCTGATACTCGAAGAATACCTGACATAGTATCCTCACCTGCATTAGGGTTATTTTCCCCGCCCTCCAAAGCAAATAGTCGGGGCTTCACCCTTCTTTATTGCTCTTTTTTCCTCTTCAGGCAGTCATAAGATATATGGCTTGGGTCTCCACACGTAAAGCAAACCCTCTGCCCCACACGACACTCTTCTGGATGGAACTTTTGGCATTTAGAGCAAGGAGCCCTATCATTGTTTCCTCTCTGTGGGCTAAGCCTCTGCTGCCGCGGTTTGTTCTATGTAGGAGCCTTCCCTTTTCCTTTTTCCCGCGGCTCCCATTTCCTCTTGCCAAAGGCCTCACACTGTCTTTGGTCCTTCTGGTCCAACTGGAGCCCATGAGAAATGGCCTGGGCCCTCTCAATTACTTCGCCATAGGTTCCCAACCTTTGGCCTAATAGAATTTCCGCAATTTTAGGACGCAAACCAAGCTCAAAGCATCGAGCTTTCTTTTCATCCATATCCACGATGTATGGAGCATAGTGGGAGAGACGGTTGAACCGCCTTTCATATTCAATCACCATCATTCCTCCTTACCTTAAATTGAGGAATTCAGTCTCCATCTTAGTCTTGAAAGACTCGGGAAAATATCGGGTGAGGATCAACTCTTTCAAGTCGGTCCACACCAAACCCTGGCGACGCTCGAGCGTCAGAGCTCGGGAATAGGTTTCTACCAGAAGCTCACCTCTTCTGCAAACTGAAAGATAATACAAGAGCCTTCTGCACCTCTGTGCACTGAATGTGCTCGAAGATCCGCTCCTTTTCCCGGATCCATTCCTCTGTCGCTTCTGGACCTTCACTTCCTTTAAGCCTAGATAGCCCCATCCTTCTAAACTGTTCGACTACGTCGAACACCTCTTTTTGGAGCCTTTCTCCTTCAGCCATTCCTCGTCGCCCCATCTGTTGGGCTATAACACCCTGGAGCGTCTCTAGGAAACCTCGGGCAAAGTCGGGCCCGTTCTCTCATGGTGGGGGATCATGAAGACCACCCCCCTCATTACTTGATTTCTCTACTTCTGGCGGAGCAGGAACACGATGCGGCGACATCCTAAAGCTTTTAGGCAAACTAGATCGTTAGGTTTATGTCATTTTAAGGCTAATTCGAGGACTACTAAAACACTTTAATCATTTCATAATCAAGAAAGCACACAACTCTCAAGATTTAATTTCTTTGAAGCGTGTATCGGGAATTTAAAACATCATAATTGATCGTGACAACAGATATATTTCATTCGTCTATATTTTCCAACTTCGAACCATTCTTTTGTTCTCTATCATGCTATCACGATTTATTCAACTCTTTCACTTCTCTCCTGTCACACTCTATACATAAATCCCCATTCATATTGCTCATGTTTGAAACCTTTAAAAGTACATACCTTAGGATCAGAATCAAGCCGAGTAGCCGTCGTGAAGAACCACCCACATTTCTTATACATAAATCAAACACATACAGAAACGAGTCTACATGAGCACAGACTCGCTCTGATACCACTTTGTAACGCCCCAAACTACTCCATTTGGCCACGTCACTTAACATACAATTTACTTACTTATATTTGTGTGCTTATATTAAATTGAGCGGAAGGTAAGGTCAAATAGCATGATAAGACACGACATTATATTTCTCACTATAATTTTTTTCGCAATTACAATATGCAACCTATCAGATCTAATTTGTCACAGAGCATTGTATTAAGTAGAAGCATCGCATAAGCCCATCCACACCAATCATATAATCATCTAAGCTATCAGGCTCTTAGGTTTTACACAATCTGCCCGTCTAGCACCCTAGTTTAGCCATCATAATAAAGGATTCAATGACATATGATTCGCATGTAGAAGGCTCCAAGGTCGAACGACCTGCCATTAAAACGTTTATACAATATACATCAAGGTAAATACATCATAACTACAAAATAGGGCTAGTCCCATCCCCAATGACATATAGATAATTGCACAAGTGGAAATATAACATATGAAAACTTCTTTACTTTGTAGAGACTAGCCTCAACCCCGTAGGGCCCAAACATCATGATGCCTCTGTTATTGAACATCTTGGCCCTGTAGGGATGCCCACAAGATTATTATCCCCCAGGGAGGACATTAACAAGTCTATATCAATCCCGAATGACCTCTTTATCAATCCCGAAGGATCTCTGTATTACCCTGAAGGGTCTCATTCTTATAATCGATCCGAAGACCCTGCATATTTATACAATCAAAGCACAAAAATAACTATAACTTTACACGTGTTTATAGTTTAGAGTAAACCCACCTTATGAGATGCTTTCGAAGCCTCTCTACCTTTGAAACACTCCTTTGATGTGCACAAGTCGTCCTCCTCGAACCACAATACGTCACCTATCACCTTTAAACCCCTTTTTCATTTTAGACATCGAGTTATACAATTATTCTATAATTACGACCAAAGACATTCTATACATTATTTTAAACTTTCATATATATCCACATACTCAACCATGGATATACAAGCTCATACTATGATTTTAGACTCAAAATACACATTAAAACTCTTTGAGGCATTTAACCGAGCACGTTACGTGTACCCATTTAAACCACATGAACAAGAATCAATTTAAATCCTTTAAACCCATACTTCCCAATACATGTACTTCCATCCTAGGGCTATAACATACTTGAAAATCAACTCCATAAAATCATCACAACACCTCCACCCAACTATCAACATAACAAGGGAAAATTAGGGCAAAATACCCAAACTTTAGCAACAATGAACCATAGGGATTTCAATATAACTACATATATAGCTTCAAGGGAGTAAATAAACCATTCATTTGAGATATTAAGGTAAGAGAATCAATAAAATCAAAAACCCTAAATTTTTGGATAAAGACCCTTAATTCAAATCAACAAGAAATGGTGTTTAATTACCAAGAGGAAGATGGTATGAAGTTACCTTGGTTGATGGGTGATGATAAGCGAATCCACTCCAAGAACTTGAAGATTTTATTGAGAGAATTTGGAAGAAAAATCGCCCAATTATTTTGAGAAAATGAAGATGAATGGATGAGGAGAAGTGTTTAAAAAGTGGAAATCCCGAAGTGAGGCGCGACCTAGGGGGTCGCGTTCAGAGGCCGCGTTTGGTTAACACAGCGAGGCTCGACCCAATGTGGTCGCGTCTAAGGGTCTCGCTTGAGCCGAAGGAAAATGGCTCCCTGAAGCTGATGATACGCGACCTAAATGTCGTGTTTGAAGCTCGCATTGCAGACATGTTCGGCATGCGACTTGGAAGGGGTCATGTTTCCCAGTCACCTCTTGGATTCACTGCGAGGCGCGACTTGGTGCACTCGCGCCTGAGGCTCGCGATTCAGACTCGATTTGTTATTTTTGAATACAGTCTGACTCCCGAACATTTCCAACTCCATTTAACTTTTCTAATTTAACATAACTTAGATTTTCAAAACACATTTAATACATACACCGAAAAAGCAGGGGGCGTTGCCCCCTAGCCCCTATCGGGGCGCTCAGCGAGACCCCCGACCGGCTTAGTGTTAGGGTGTTCAGGGTATGGAAAAAATTAAATTAAATGTAATTACATTCATTCATTATCATATAACTCGACATTTTAGTAATAAAAATCAAACTGTATTATACACTCAGTATAATATCACCGTGCTATGACGTATCGGCTCGAGTGGGCAACCTGCATTAAAACAACGGCATAATATACGAACATATCATCATGATTAATATTCAAACAATATTAATTCAAAATCATTTACCAAAATTATAATTTATAATTTAGCAAAAAGGGTCGGGGCATCACACTGCTCTAGTTTTATCCTGGGATATTTCAAACCATATGTATGAACTTGTAGATGAATTTAAGTCGTTTAAACTTTCAAATTTTTTTGATCATATATGTTCGAAATTATAGATATTAATTTGGAGAATTTTTCGGTTGTGTTCTTTTAAAACGTCAAATTTTAATCTATGAAATTTTCTATCATATTAAATTTAGTTTGGAATAGTTTTTTGATGATATCAAAATTCCCAAATTTAATTGGATGAGGGTTCGAAAATTTGAACATCAAAATTTTTAAAAAATTGATGTTGATAATTTCCTAATTTTGATCCATAGTTTTCGAAAATTAGGTCTTGAATTTGGAATATAATTTTGATACATATCAAAATTTTCTTATTTGATATCTATGTTAATTTCAAAATTATGGGGATTTAGAATTGGTTATGGTAATTTTTGGTGCATATCAAAAGTTACCTAATTCTAATTCCATAAGGGTTGAAAATAGAATTTTAAATTTGAAAAGTGTCTGAAGAGGATCAAAAGTTCCATATTTAATTTTTGATAATTTTCGATTCTCCTTGTAATTAATTAGAATAGATTTTTGATTGATATCAAAAATTTCAAGTTTAATTAAATTAGGGTTTTCGAAAATTTAAGGTATAAATTTGGTTGATAATTTTAATTAATTTTCAAATTTATTCTTAGGGTAGTTTTCGAGTATAGTGAGATTTAATTTGGTAGATAATTGTAATTAATTTCCAAATTATATCTGATGGTTATTTTTGAAAATTTTAATTTAATTAAATGTAATTTTCGAAAATTGTCATCTATGGATATCGTGTGATATTTTATGTTCTCGTGTAATCTTGGAAGTTGTATTTGTAGACTATTTTTATTTGCACGTGGTACCAACTATCATGGCTCCATATATTATGTGATGTATATTTTTAATTTATTGTTGAATGTATGTTGTATGTATGCCGGTTTGGCTACGTGATTTTTAATCCATGAGAAAATCCATGGATTAGGTCTTGGCATTTTATTTTATTATGTTGTTTTCACGTAATAGGAAAAATAAATTGTTAGCCCTAGTATGGTGATTTTAGAAAATCAATAAGTTTTTAGTTGTATTTTTATTTCCTTGTTATTCTAGTTATTTTAGGATTTTTGTTTTGGAATAGATATTCAATATTGAATAAGGATAGAAAATCAACCAGAAGAAGGAAAGAGAAGCAGCCCACTAAAGGAAGGACATCCCAAACACGTCCCGAAACCCTAATTGGAGCCAGGGTTTCGGTGAGGTGAAGGTCATCGGCGGTGGCTATGATGTCCAAGTATTCCGGATCTGTCTTTCCAAGCTTTATCTCATGAAGCAACATGAAATATAAGCCATGATAGTTAGTTTTAATTATTATGCTTGTTGTGTTGTTTAGCATGCAATGTATTTTTATCATTTTATGTGATGTTTGCATGTTTTGCAATGAGATAAAAATGAAACCTTAAACTTAAATAACTAAGTGGGAGAGATACATACCAAAGTATGTAGAAATCTCAAATGGTCTCCATCAATTTGGTTTAATTGAAAAGTGATGGGCATGCGAGTTGGCAATAGGTCTTCCTCCATAACGGATGTGTCATATCACTGGATTCTCTAGAAATTAAACTTCTTAATTGATAACTTTAGGACACTACTAGAACAAACTGACTCCTCCAACTGGAGCAGTGAATTCAAAATAGTATCCTTTGAGTGAAGATGATGGTGTTCATACTTAAACGTCCACACTAAAGTGGCTTATTAATTAGAAAATTACATGACCAGTTTGGTTTCTGACTATTAATTTACTTGTCATAAGGAAACTTGACTGGAGGTAAATTAAAGGTTTTATAACCTATTTAAAAATGAATTTTCTAAACATCCACACTAAAGTGACTTATGAGAAACATTTTTAAAATGTCGGTGGATATACATATAATCCTTTTTTAGTGTTTTGATTATGTGTAGTTATCCTAAAGGTTGTGACTGTACTGCATGTTTACTTTTTAGTTATTTCTATATTGTCATGGCACTCTCCAACTTGTCCTTAATTCTAAAAAAAAACAAACTCGTCGGTGAAAACTATAATGATTAGTTTCGAAACTTGAACCTTGTCCTTGCTGCTGAGGGTTTAAAATTCATACTTGAGGAGGAATGCCCACTAAAACCAGATGAGAATTCTAGTGAAGCACAGAGGGCGAGTTATGATAAGTGGGTTAGAGCTGATGAGATGGCGCGTTGCTACATTCTGGCATCAATGTCAAATGTGCTGCAATATCAATATCAGTTGATAAAAACTGCTTATGACATAACGTTCAATCTTAAGGAGCCCTTCAGTTACCAGAATCACTCGGCACGACGCTTGGAAATGAAAAATCTAATGAACATGAAATTATCGGAATCCACTCCTGTAAGGGATCACATTATTCAGATAATGGGTTACTTGTCGGAGATCGAAACCCTAAGTGGCAATTTAGACGCCAAGTCTCAAATTGACATCATGTTTCACAGTCTATCATCGAACTTTGAGCAATTCAGGCTGAACTTCAACATGATAAAGAAAGATGTTACTTTATCAGAACTGCTCATGGATCTTCAGGTAGCTGAGCTCATTTAAAGAGGGAACTCAGAGGCACACATAGCTAAAAATCGGGTGTCTTCTTCTAGTGTCAAGAAGAAGAGGATCGCATCTCCAAAGGATGCAGATGTGGTGCCTAAAGAGAAGAAAGTCAAGTCCAAGATTCCTTCGGAGGACTTCAAGTCCAAAACAAAGTGCTTCAAGTGCGGTCAGCAGGGATATTGGAAGTATTTGTGTCCCAACAAGAGGAAAAAGAAAGGTATGTCTCACTCTCTCATTATAGAAACATGTTTAGCTAAGTGTTCTGCCCAGTCATGGGTAGTGGATACTGGAGCTATTGATCATGTTTGCATGTCTTTGCAAGAGTTTCTGGTAAAAAGATAGTTGAGTGAGGGTGAGGTTACCGTCTACATGGGCAATGCTATAAAAGTGGTAGTTGTTACAGTGGGAGATGTTATTTTACCTTTCAATAGTGATAGAACTTTAGTTTTAAAAGATTATCTTTATGTGCTGAATTTTAGGCGGAACCTTATATCTGTTTTAAAGTTTTTTTGAATGGATATTCTATTTCTTTTGATACCAAGGTTGTTATCACAAGTGGTAAATGTTTTATCTGTTCTAGCACAATGGATGGACATCTTTATATTCTTAATTCTATGCAAGACACTACGCAAACTCAATTACTGAATACATCGATCGCAAACCCTAATAAAAGAAAAGAACCTTCAAAATTGAATCAAACCTATCTTTGGCATCATAGGCTCGGTCATATTAATCTTAAGAGGATACAAAGGCTTATAAATGATCGACCATTGTATTCATTAGTCTTCGAATCATTTCCTTTGTGTGAATCCTGTTTAGAAGGTTAGATGACTAAGCGTCCCTTTAAGTCAAAAGGGAATAGATCTGAAGAAGTATTAGACATGATTCACTCTGACCTATGTGGCCCTATGTCAGTTCAAGCTAGAGGAGGGTACAAGTATTTCATCATGTTCATTGATGATTACTTAAGATATGGATACATATATCTATTACGTCGCAAGTTTGAATGCTTTGAAACCTTCAAGGAATTTAGGGCGGAAATGGAGACACGTATTCAAATTACTACATAATGATCGTGGTGATGAGTATCTCTCAGGAAAATTTAGGGACTATTTGGCAGAGAATAGGATTTCATCCCAGTTGACTGCTCCTGGCACTCTACAGTATAATGGTGTGGCAGAGATAAGGAATAGAATATAATTAAAGATGGTTGGATCGATGATGAGCTATTCAGATTTGCCTATTTCGTTCTGGGGATATTTCCTAGAAACAACAGCTTATATTTTGAATGTGGTTCCATCAAAATCAGTGCCTACTACACCCACAGAACTCTGGACTGGTCGAAAGCCCAGTCTGGGTCATTTTCGGATCTGGACTATATGATAAACCACAAACCCAGGAGCGTCATCATTCTTGAGGAGCTTCGAGGAGGGAATTCAAAACCTTCACCATTTGTACAAGAAGAGGTACCACCAATTACTGCATAACGTGTCACAGAAGTACAAGAATAGCCTCGTCGCAGTGAGAGAATGATTGTGCGCCAACCTAACAGATTCATTAGTTTAGGTGAATCTTCGGATTTCCCTGAAGGACTAAATGAATTGGATCCCAGAAGCTACGATGAAGAAGTCTAAGAGAAAGATGCAGATTCTTGAAAATCTACAATGGAGTTTGAGATTGGATCTGTGAATCACAATCAAGTCTGGGAGCTTGTAGAACCGTCTGATGGGGTAAAACCCATTGGATGTAAGTGTGCCTACAAACGCAAGAGAGGACCTAATGGAAAGGTTGAAACCTTCAAGGCTAGATTTGTGGCGAAATGGTATACTCAAAAAGAAGGGATCGATTATAAGGAAACCTTCTCGCCAGTCACCATGCTTAAGTCAATCCAGATTCTCTTGTATATTACTGCTGATTTAGATTATGAGATTTGGCAGATGGATGTCAAGACAACTTTTCTTAATTGAAGTCTTGAAGAAAACATCCACATGGAGCAACCAGAGGGTTTCATTGCTGAAAGCTAAGAGCACCTAGTGTGTAAGCTTAAGGGATCCATTTATGGACTCAAGCAGACATCAAGATCTTGAAACATCCGATTTGACGAGATTATCCCATCATATAGATTTGTGCAAGGTCTAGATGAGAGTTGTGTATACAAAAAGAGTGATGGAAACGTGATGGCTTTCCTCGTACTTTATATTGATGATATCTTACTTATTGATAACAATAAGAAGGTCTTATCAAACATAAGGGTGTGGATATCCAAGCAGTTTGATGATGTGAAGGATCTAGGAGAAGCCGGACATGTCCTTAGCATCAAGATCATTCGAAATCACCAGAAAAGGATGGCGTGCTTATCTCAGGTGACTTATATCGATACAGTGCTAGCTAGATTTAATATGCAAAAGTCCAAGAAAGATTTTTTAGCTATTAGGAATGGAATTCATCAATCCAAGGATATGTGTCCCCAAACACAGTTGAGATAGATGAGATTAAATGAGTTCCATATGCTTCGGCTGTGGGAAGCCTCATGTCTGCTATACTATGCACTAGGCCTAATATCTACTATGTAGTGGCTATGGTAAGCAGATACCAGTCTAACCCTGGTCAAGGACACTAGACTACAGTAAAGAATATTCTCAAATACCTAAAGAGGACTCGAGATTATATGTTGGTATACTGCACCCATAGTCTTGTACCATTGGGTTATACGGACTCAGATTTTTAAGCCGATTAAGATCAAAATAAATCTATTTCATGCTATGTGTTTACCTTGGGAGGCGGAGCCATTTCATGGAGGACCATCAAGCAAAAATGAATAGTTGACTCCACCATGGATGCTAAATATGTAGCTGCCTCTGAGGCTGCAAAGGAAGTTGTCTGGCTCCGGAGCTTCTTGTTGGACTTGATCATAGTTCCTGATTTGCTAAAGAGAATCACGATATACTGTGATAACTCTGGTGCAGTGGCAAATTCAAAGGAACCCAGAGCCCATAAGACAAGTAAACACATAGAAATGAAGTACCATCTTAGATGAGAAATTGTTAAGAGATGACATGTGTTAGTGGTCAAGATTGCATCGGAGGATTATATCCTTGGATCGCTTCCAAAGTACTAAAAAACTAACGGCTTAGATGGTCCTGAACCCACCATCAGTACACCGTAGAATAATCTGATAATTAGTTTATCTTGACTAGCTGATTATTCTAGTACGCTGATTTATGTATTGAGGATGATCACGATAGGATACTATTCTCTATTCTGACCTTAAGTGAGAGAATAAAGATCCACAGAGTTCGGGTTCTTAAGCCACATGTATTGGCAGACATATATATGTTATGGTATTTCTTTGACTTATCAATCAGTGAGATTCTCACATAGGATCAATAAGCTTAATATCTTGGGCAGTATCATATACATATATGATGGGTCATACAATAGGTATGGTCATCATGTCCTGGTGCGCCAGGTTGATGATGTCCCCTTGAGGAAGCACATAGTTTATGTGAAACCCTGCAGGTGGAATTTATTCCGTACATGATAAATCTTATGTGGTACTACTCAAGGAACAAACAGTTAATTCATTATAGTTGTCAGAAGCTCACATAATTAATTAATGGATATTATATCTTAAACATGAGGAATGACTGGATTAAAGAAGAAAGCATATTTGGAAATATGTATTAAATTGGTAGGTAAGTATTATTTCTTTAGTGGAATAAAAATAATACTTAATGCATTTAATTATATCCTAAGTTTATTGGATATTGAAAATTAAATAAATCTATCAGACTAATTTAATATTCTTCTAGATCCTTGTTGTAGCCCAATATGACTGAAATAGACTGGAGATGGAACAAGAGTGAGAGGCCCAAATCCATCAGGGTTGGAGTATTTTTTTCGGCCACCACCTTATATATTAAGGAGGTGGTGGCCAAAAATATTTAACATAATATCAGTCCCTCTTTGTGCTCTCTTGATCCCCATAGTATTCACACTCATTTAGTAGTATATAGCCCATCCTGTGTCTAAACACAGTCTGGGAATACATCAGAAGATCAAGAAGTGGAATAGCATCTGTGGGGCGCTGTTTTCATAGCATTCAATAACAAGATTAGACCTTTAATCTCTTCCATCAACCGGTCTTGAAATTGTAAGTAAATTTAGAATTCTATATTTCCGTTTTTATTAGAATCGGAATTTGCTATGCATGTTATTTCAACTCAGCTTAATCAAATATATATGAACACATAAAATATGATATGCTTGAAGTTAGGATTAATGAGAAACCAATTAGATCCTACGGTGGTTCAATTCGAAAAAATCCCAACGGCATGATCTAGGGCGTGAGTGGGCCCGTGTCGCATCCAGTTGGACTGGTGCGGATTTATTCGATTTTATTGTTATTTATTTCCTTTTTGGACTTGTTGGCTTCTTCTATTGTTCCATCGGGTGTTTAGTTTTTAGCCATTCCTTGTATTATTGATGCTGTTAAACATGATTTTTGTAGTTTTTGTTTCTTTTATTTTGCGTAGAGGGGTACTCTTTTTCCTCATGATTTTTCCCTTTTAGGTTTTCCATGTGGGTTTTAATGAGGCTCGGGTCCCTTAAGTTATCATCATGTGATATCTGGGATTTTTAGGTATGTGTTACTTTTTTCTTTTTTTTATATATACAAGTTATTAGAGACTAGGATTTGATACTAGGATTTTGTTTGTTTTGCCCACCTATATAAGGGCTTGTTCTGAAATTTATTAAACAGTTTTTTGATGATATTGAATATTGATTTTCTCTGTGGAGAAATTTATTAGAATTCAGTGTGAATTCATATTTGATTTATCAAACAGATAATCATCCCTATTTATGGCATCTTCATTTTAATTCGTGGTTCGATTTTCCAATCATAGTTGGGTTGAGATTGTTCGTGATCTTCGGTTAGTCCGTGTTGTGAGGTTCGGGTTGGGGATTTTCATCATATCCCGTTCGAACCCGATATAGTCCTGGGTCGAGATCTCATCACCTTGACGTAGATCAGTTTTATTGAACAAGATTACCAATCTATTGTGTGCTTTACATTCTGCAATTTACATTAAGTTCATTATAACGTTCCTGAATTTTATTGTGAACTTTATCCTACAACATTCATGAACCTTTCTGTGAACTTTTCCAAACAGATACCACTCACACGGGGTGTGTAATTTCAATTGGCACTGGAGCAGGTCATTTTGTGTTTAAAACAAAAAATTACTGAAAGTACATCTCTGTGTGAAGTATTTAGTTTTAAAGACATGAGTTCTATAAAAGAAGGAGGTTCCACAACTAGGCCACTGCTTCTAGAAGGCAACAATTATCCATATTAGAAATCAAGGATGCATGCTTTTCTTAGATGCATCGATGATCAAGCATGGAAAAGTGTTACAGAAGGATGAACACAACCTACAATTGCTAAAGATGACAAGAATACTCCCATTCCAGAGAAGGACTTGACTGAACCACAAAAGAGATGGTTCAATGTAAACTCCAAAGCTCTCAACGCCATATTTTACGCTGTCAACATGGAGTCATTCAGCCTTGTAACACCTCATATTTTTGAATTTTAGTTAAAGAAGTTCTCTAATTATATTTAGAAGACTAAAGAATTTATATTAGAGCTAAATAAAGTAAAACAAATGTAAGACACAACTCTAGGTGTCATTTCCTTGAAAAGATGTTTAAATAAAATTCAGGTTATAGTCGATATTAGACTCTGTTGAAAGGGGTCGACTCAAGGAATCTGTCAGTACTCTCGGAATTTTAATTCGAGTTAAATCAAGTTCCTGATGATTAAACATGTAAAAAGTAAAAAGGATGAATAGTGATTTTAGACTCATTTTTAATTTCAATCTTTTACGAAATTCCGATCATTATCCCGAGAAATTGTTCGGCAAGGTTCTCCAATACGAAACAAGCCAACGAAATCCACCGGGGTTCCCAGATTTTTAATCTAAGGTCAAATGAGCAAACGATTGTGTCCGGAGCATCGTGAATAGTGATTTACAGATAGCCGGAAAATGGAATCTTTCCTCATTCGTGTATCAAACGACTTTATCGGCAGCAGGTTTTGATCGACTTGATATGAAATAAATCAAGAAATCTCTCAGTGTCCTTACTTTTTATGTACGGGGTCAGATGAACTATCCTTGCAATAAAGAAACTTGTGAATAGTGTTTTTAAAAAAGTAATCGCGTTCGAACTAACTTTATCAGTATTTTATATCTGAAAAATCGATACGCAACCCCCAAGCTTTGCCTATAAAAGGGGCAACCCTCATTCATTATTTTTCATCCCTCAAGTTGTCTTAACAACAAATATTAGAAAGCTCAAAGCGTATTCGAGCATAAGCGAGGAAAGTCGAGCGTTCTTGAGCAGAGTTAAGGTTTGAGTCAACTTTTGAGGTACGAATCGAGTCAGGAAGGAGCCGGGGAGGAGGGACTGCCGGTAGGGGGCAGCCACCAGCACCGGAAATCACCGCCGCCGCTGGGGTCACCGCCCGCTGCTAGCTTCCACCTTCCAGGAGCTCGTTTCAGTCAATCTCTAGTCCTTTTAATCTGAAATTTTAGTATTTCATGTATTTAAGTGTGCTATACGTTTTGTATGTTGAATACGTTTCCATCTGGTGGTCGAAAACCGGTGAAATCACCGAAAATATGAATAGTGTCATTTACCGATCAGATTCTATTTTTCATCATTTTCGCCTATTTCTGCTAGTCAAATTGAAAACTTTGAACAAGAAAGTTGCTCGAAGAATTATTTCCTATAAATCTGCCAAGTTTTCTAATTTTTAGACGAGTTTTGATGAATCTTGATTATTTAAAGTAGACAGTTATTTTTTTCTGGAAGCACGTGTTATTGGAAAATTCTAAAAATTTAAACCTGTAGTCTTGGCATATGTAGGATCATCTTGGAATATTTTCATAATATTTGATCGGTTAAAAAGTATCGTGGTGGAAATTCGATGCTAATCGAGTAAAATGACAAATTTTGGAAAGAGACCTCTATCAAATCTTTTCATTCCAATAAATCAAGAATATTATTTTGGAATTTTCATCCTTGTGTATCGAGTTTATACGAGGTCATTAGAGTTGCACAATCTATTTTTGATAGAAATAATAATAAATAAATATAGATAAATGCTCCAATATAGAGATAAATTCCAAAAATGATAGTAGTTGTTCTAAGGCATGCACCAATATTGTAGGACCTGTGGAACTTATTGGAAGTAAGGAAGAAAACCCGAAAGCTATCGTGCCGCTGCCTGCTCGTCAGCAAGGTAGGTTTATTTTTAAAGAATACATACTATTTAAAAGTAATAACTATTTAGAAGCATGATAGAAAACTTAGAAATATCCAAATAAATATTTTATGCTCTACTTATTTAACGTCACTGTTATATAAGGAATTGTAGAATATTTTAATGCTATGGAATAGGATATTATTGAGATACTGTTGAAATATTGTTAGAATATTATTAGAATAATTGTTGGGATATTGTGACTAGGATATGAGCATACTTGTGAAATAGTTGTATAAGCATGATTAAACTATGATTTAATTGCTAAGCTTTATGAGATATTATAAGATAATGTTGCACTTAGCTGAGATAGGCTTGTGCTAGAATCTTGGATTTTTATAGCACAAGTATTTATTGAACATAGGCAGGACTGTACACCCTTGCAGCTGTGATGATTATCACTAAAGGTGTCACTGTGAGGTAACCTCACACATACACTGTGACCGGATGTCACTATAAGGAGTCGTTGTTAGGTGACCCCTAGTACACTTAGGGTCAATTCAGGTAACCCCTGGTATGCTCTCCTCGGATTAGCGTGGTAACCCCTCCCTTTTCCTACCAGCAGCATGCTATATAGTGCAGTAGACGACATACTGAGCAGGATGGATCCCAAAGGAGAACTAAAAGGTTTGCAGATATGGGAAGGGCTTTTGCAATTTGCGTCCTATATGTTGTGTATTATTTTTGGATATTTCATATTGTAAATTGAGTTCGAAACTTACCCACTAAGTGCATTAGTATTCATACTCAACTTTTTTCAAAATATTTTCAGGTTGAAATGTTGAGGCTGGTGATGTGTGCTGATGGCGGGGTTGACTGAGATGCCGCTTATCTGGTTATCTGCATAAATTATTTCCACTATGTTTCCTACTGAATACTCTGATAATCGTATTTAGTATTTGATATTAGAACTTGATTATAGCATGTCTAAAAACTACTAGTACAATGATGCCTATTCTAAATAAATGTTTGCTTAAGGGATGAAGCCCTGTTCATTGAAATACCAACTATTCATTTATTCTCTTTGACCTATGAAGAGGTCCCACTAAATCACATGTTGGTATCTGTTTATTTTTCTGTCAACCTATGAATGGGTCTTACATGCATTTGACTCTGTCCTATGAATAAGACATTCATAATCAACTCTGGTAGATAGATCATTATCTGTTGGTATCTGTTTATCGTTTTATTCTGTCCATGCACTGTATGTCGAATATTCTGTCGTCTCAAATGCACTCTTATAAGCTGTTAGTAAATTGGGATTTGCTCTAGTTACAGAAGTTATGCTGTCCAAATTTTTGGAAAGTACAAACTATTCTTCATCCAAAATCTTATTCCTTTTTAGTGACACCCATATGTTTCATTTATTACCCCTTTCGGGACCAGGGCGTTACAAGCCTGAATTCAACATGTGAAATTACCAAAGCCGAATGGATATACTAGAGACAACCTTTGAAGGAAACAGCACTGTCAGACTATCAAGGCTTTGGAATATTACTTCCAAATTTGAAAATTTGAGAATGGCAGATTCTGAAACTATTGGAGAGTTCAATGCCCGCCTAAGGAGTATATCTAATGAGAGTTTTTCATTAGGTGAAATTATGACAGCTGAGAAACTGGTAAGAAAATTGTTGAGGTCTCTACCAAAGAGATTTGCCTACAAGGTTGCTGCTATAGAAGAAGCTAAGGACATCAAAAGCATGAGACTTGATGAACTAATGAAATCTCTTAGGACTTTTGAGATGAATCTTGAGGAAGATAAAAAGGATGATGTCATCAATTTTTTTTTTAAATCTTAAAAATTTTAAACGATCTTATTTTCCTCAGCTCGTTTCTAATTGAATTTACACAAATAATATACCAAATTAAAGCTATTTTCATGTAATCTTTCCTTATAATATTTCATAATGTTTTCTTTTTTATCTTTTTATAGTTTTCTTGAATTGAAGGTTGTTTTTGTTGACAATCTTGGCCAAAAATAGCCATCCACAAATCCTGCAGAAAATCAATCAAGAGATTGGTGCTGTGTATAGGATCTATTTCCTTCATTATCTTTTAAGGTTGCTTTATGTACTCCCCTTTGTAATCATAATCGATACACAAGAAAATACAATTCAGATCATTGCTTTAATTCTCTCCTTATTCTACTGCATTCCAAACTCTTCAATTATGTATTTCCTTAATTCTTAACATGGTATCAGAGCAGTGGAGATCCTAGTGGATCGCCATTGTTTCTGCTTCATCATCTACCAGCAAAACCAATCCCAAACCCATGGCAGATGATGAAGGAAATCAATCGAGTGTCCAGTCATCTCTGCCTGGGGCAGAGATGCTGGCACAACAATTGGCAAGTCTCCTACGCCAATTCAGCCAACCTACCACAGAAACAAGGAATTCAGAGAATAACCAGACTCAAGACGTGACCGTCAGTATCAAATTGAATGAGTTTAATTACTCATTATGGGCTAAAATGATGCATCTAGCCATCAGAGGAAGGGGTTGCCTCAACCATATCACAGGCCATCCTCCTCTCCCCGAATCCAGCGATTCCAGATACCACAAGTGGTATCAAAATGATCTTACTGTAATTTCGTGGATTATCCAGAATATGGAACCAACTCTTGCCCACAATTATGTACAGTACAAGACAGCCGAGAGCCTATAGAAGGGCTTATCCACCACCTACAGTGTGAAACGAGACTCAGCACAAATCTTTGATTTAACAGTTCAAGCAAACAGCCTAAAACAGGGGAATGGCACGATTGAAAGCTTCTATAGCACTCTGCAGAGGATTTGGGCAGACATCGATGATAACCAACCAAATCCAATGGAATGTGAGACAGATATTGGGATTTACCGGCGACTACAATCGGAGACGAGACTTTTTCAACTATTGGCCGGCATAAGTGAAAAATACGAACCTGAGAGGCGAGATATACTCAAAATTGAACCCCTACCCACTGCAGAGGTAGCGTATGCTATTATCCGATGCGGCGCTGCTCGGCGAGGACTCTGGGGTCCGGAATCAGATGGAGAAGTTTCCGACCAAGGGGTCGGCAGTGGCTTGCTCACCCACCACAATGTTGAGGCTATGGACGCCAAAGGGCATCGTCAACCTCCCCGTTCAGGCCAACAGAAGAATGCCGGTGGGTCCTCATTCCGGGAGAAGGTCGATAAATCAAAACTTAAGTGCTCTCACTGTGGGATGAGTAAACACACGAAAGAGACATGTTTCAGGCTAGTTGGGTATCCCGAGTGATGGTAGGATAATCACAAACCCCCCAAAGATACCCGAAGCAAGGTATCCGTTGCAGTGGGCGACTCTGAGGTCACCGACACTGCAGTCAGAAATACTAGAGGCGGACGATACAGAGGCTGCGATGAAGAAGAAGGAGTGGCAGCTAGGGTTTCTACTTTAGAAGGAGGCGGCGCAAATGAGGGTAAAAGGGCAACCCTTGATTTTGAAGGTATCGGGTCAAGTCCAAAGAGGATCGACCCACCTGACCTATTTTACAATAAAATTAATTATCCTTCTTTAGTTAAATCATCTATTGCCCATGCCTGTATTACACGCAAGAATACTCAACCTCATATATTGCATAAAAATTCAGACTGGATATTTGACTGTGGTGCAACTGATACTATGACCTATGATGCTTTGGACATTTGTACACCATCTAAGCCACATAAAACTCATGTTCAAACAGCCAGTGGTGAACTTACTCCTGTCACTGGTGCCGGAACTGTGACAATTTCCCCTAATCTTCGAATTTCTAATTGTTTATATGTTCCGGCACTATCTCACAAATTGTTATCTATCAGTCATGTCACGAAGGAGCTAAATTGTACTATGCTAATGCATCCTATGTTTTGTTTATTACAGGATATCAGGACGGGGGTGATCATTGGACGTGGCACTGAGCGGCGAGGTCTGTATTACGTTGATGAAATTACTCAAAAAGGCACGGTGATGCTGGCTACCGGAACTGCTTTTCAGGCTGCTTGGCTTTGGCACCGCCGACTTGGACATCCGTCTGCTGGTTATCTTCACCTTTTATTTCCTAAACGTTTTCCTAATTCCAACTTGTATTGTCAGACATGTGTTTTGGCAAAGAGCCACCGACAGACTTTTAAACCCAGTAATACTCGTGTGTCTTCTATGTTTTCACTTGTTCATTTTGATGTTTGGGGTCCTGCCCCTGTACTAGGTGGACAAGGTTTTCAGTATTTTTTATTGTTCATCGATGACCACACTCGTATGACTTGGGTTTATTTTTTACGTTATAAATCTGAAGTTTTTTCCAAATTTTCTCAATTTTATACTATGATTCAAACCCAATTTAAAACCCAAATTCAAATCCTCAGGTCCGATAACGGGGGAGAATTTGTGAACTCTTCTATGACCAAATTCTTCCACGATAACGGACTCATCCATCAAACTACCTGCCCATATACACCCGAACAAAACGGCGTAGCTGAGCGCAAAAATCGGATCATTCTTGAGATTACCCGGGCCTTACTCATCGAAGCCTTGGTCCTATCTCTTTTTTGGCCCGAAGCTATTGCTACTGCCGTTTACCTTCTAAACCGGTTACCTAACAAGAGCCTTGATCTTCAGACCCCACTCCAGTATCTATCCACACTCATCTGTGTCCCTGTTCCCCTCCCTCTTAAACCACGCATATTCGGTTGTTCTGTCTTCGTCCATCTCCCCAAATCTACTCGTACCAAACTCGACCCTTGTGCCCTTAAATGTGTCTTTGTTGGGTATGGTATTCATCAAAAAGGGTGTCGGTGTTATGACCCCAAAACTCATCGCATGTTCACCACTCTGAATTGCGACTTCCTTGAAACCGAGTTCTACTACCACACCCACCTTAGCGGTCAGGGGGAGAGTCTACCAGTTGACCCACTAAGTTGGTTACTAAATCTAAGCAGCCCTCCAAAAACGGTTCCAACAAAGACAGTTAACCATACCGCTGAGACAATTACTGACAAAGTGAACCGACCAGTGTGACTCCTCCACCTCTGATATCTGAGGTAAATGATTCGTACACTCACTCTGATCCTGAATTATCTGATTCTAATATTGAGTCTAGTCATGTGATGAACGCTGATCCTTCTGGTTCAGATAATTCAGAGTTGCCTGATTAGGAAGTCCAAGGCACATGACGGTATGTTCTTTCTCCACGGAGTAATAGGGGTGTGACTCCCAAGAGATATTCTCCAGAGAGAGTTCCTAAAAGGTCCAGATATCCAGTAGGGAACCTTACAGCAAGAAATCTCACGAACTTAGCAGCAGTATTTCAAACAGCTCTATATGAAGAAGAGAGTTTACCCAAGACTGTCAAAGAAGCCCTCCAGTCAGAACAATGGACAGATGCGATGAGGAAAGAAATGGATGCCCTTGCTAGAAATAAAACATGGGAAAAATGCAAATTGCCACAAGGGAAGAGACCAGTCGGGTGTAGGTGGGTCTTCACTATCAAATGGAAGCCTGATGGATCGATTGAAAGGTACAAGGCACGGCTGGTTGCAAAAGGATATACACAGACTTATGGAGTGGATTACTCTGAAACATTCTCTCCAGTGGCCAAGATGAGTACTGTAAGGGTGTTACTTTCGATAGCTGCAAACAGTAATTGGGCACTGCATCAGTTTGATGTTACCAATGCCTTCTTACACGGTGAGTTGACCCGGGAAGTGTATATGGAAATACCACCAGGTTTCGAGTCAGATTTTGGACAGAAGGATGTGTGCCGACTGAAGAAGACCCTCTATGGACTCAAACAATCCCCAAGTGCTTGGTTTGGAAGGTTTACGAGTGCTATAAAGAGCTATGGTTTTCGGTAGAGTAACTCAGATCATACATTATTCTTGAAGAAACGAGGGATTCTTGTCACGTGTCTGATCATTTATGTAGATGATATGATCATCACAGGTAGTGACTTAGAGGAGATTAACAATCTAAAGAAGAATCTTTTCTTGGAATTTGAAATGAAGGATCTGGGAGCTCTGAAATACTTCCTTGGCATCGAGGTTCTCAGATCAACTAGAGGGATCTTTATTTGCCAAAAGAAGTATACTCTTAACCTTCTCACTGAAACTGGAATGCTTGATTGCAAACCAGTTGATACTCCTATGGTTGTAAATCATCGGTTGCAGATTATTGAAGGGGCTGAGACTACTGACCAAGAACAGTATCAGAGACTTGTAGGAAAGCTCATCTATCTTTCTCACACAAGGCCTGATATCGCCTATGCAGTCGGGTTGGTTAGTCAATTCATGCACAAACCACAGAAAGATCATGTGGAGGCTGCTATTCGGATAGTACGATACCTCAAAGGTACGTATGGATATGGTTTGTTTTTTGGAAAATATGGGCACTCAAGAATTTGTGGGTACATAGATGCAAATCGGGCTGGAAATCCCATAGACAGAAGGTCCACTGCTGGGTATTTCACCTTCGTTGGAGGTAATCTCATCACCTGGAGAAGTAAGAAGCAGAAGGTGGTTGCCCTATCTAGTGCTGAGGCTGAATTCAGAGGTATTAAAAGTTGAATCACTGAACTCTTGTCGTTACGAAGTTGTTAACAGAAATAGGTTTAGATCCAAATCAGAAATGTCAGCTCTATTGTGACAACAAAGCAGCTATTAGTATCTCCGAGAATCCAGTCTAGCATGACCGAACAAAACATGTGGAGGTTGACCGACATTTCATCAAGGAGAAATTGGAGGCAGGTATCATTGAGCTCCCGTTTATCAGATCTGAAGATCAACTTGCAGACATCATGACCAAAGTCGTAAATTCAAGGATTTTTTCAAAGGTTCTCAACAAGTTGAGTATTAGAGGTCCTACCACTCAACTTGAGGGGGAGTGTTGACAATCTTGGCCAAAAATAGCCATCCACAAATCCTGCAAAAAATCAATCAAGAGATTGGTGTTGTGTATAGGATCTATTTCCTTAATTATCTTTTTAGGTTGCTTTATGTACTCCCCTTTGTAATCATAATCGATACACAAGAAAATACAATTCAGATCATTGCTTTAATTCTCTCTTTATTCTACTGCATTCCAAACTCTTCAATTATGCATTTCCTTAATTCTAACAGTTTTCAACCACCGTGAACATAGTTGTAATCCTCAACACATCGTGTCTCACTACTAAGATAAAAACGTAATAAGAATTATATTTACATTTCTATAATAAGATTTCGTTTTCTCTTTTGGTTACTGTTTTTAAATTGATACAATGTGACACAAGTCAAGGTGAAAAAGACCGAGACGCAGTTATAGTCAAGATAAAAAAGAATGAAATGTGTTTATACCATTCAACTATAAATGATCTAATTACTGAAATTTAATGTCCAAGTCAAGATAAAAAAAATGAGACATGGTTATAGTCGTTCAACTCTTGTAAAAATGATGATGCCATATTTATAAAAAAAATCATCCTCACATCATGTTTCACTATTAAGATAAAAACATGATAAGAATTATATTTTCGTTTCTATAATAATATTTCGTCAATTAAGATGATTTTATAGATGTATAAATTTAGAACTGTTGTTTTAACTAACAAAAATTACCGTAATATATATATAGGCGCGCAGGATAAATTAGAGCTGTTATTAGATATAAATAGTCCTACTCTGAAAAATACAGAAATCTGTAAAGGGAGTTTCTATTTGCACCACCAAATTTGCTCTTTGCACCATAACTACTCATTGCACTCCTATTTTTACTCTTTGCACCACTAACATTTACAATAATGACTTCCATCTAAAATATGTGTTTTACTTAAAAACAAAACTTAAAATCAGTAATTGTGTTTTTCTTTTTCTTTTCTCTACCGACAATTATCAGCTCTCAATCATGAACAGCAAAATGTTGCGTAGATCGCAAAGTTGAAAATCTCGTTGAATTTCCTTCCTTTTTTCGGTTTCGTCTTTTTATTTGTTTGCGGTGAATTCTGTTGTCATGGCCGACGATAAGGTAATTTTTTTTTTCTTCGTGTTTTTATCTTCCTAATCATGAATTCTACTGTCATGGCTTTTTGATTTGTTTGCGGTGAATTCTGCTGTCGAATAATCCATGAACCACAGCTTCTTCTGTCAAATGCCGTTGATGGAGTCGGCTGCAATTGAAAGACTGCAGGCTGCAGTAGCTGCAGCGATGTAGAGACCCACCCATGGCATCGCTTCATCGAGTTGCTTCTGCACCACACCATCAAAATCATAATCCATGAATTCAAGCGTACCAAAAATAATGTTTTTTCAGATATGGCTGTGTTGTTGAAGTTATTCAGCTTCGGCGGAAGGCGAGTTAACAATTTTTTCTTGAATTTTTATATTTTTATTTAATAAGGGCAATTAAATAATTTTATAATTAATTATTTTTTAATTAATTTATTTTATGGTGCAAAGAGTAATTATTATGGTGCAAATAAAAACTCTCATATCTAAATTTAAATGCCTGGTAGAAACAATTATAAGAGAACGGAATAATGGAAAAATAAGGGGCCTGGTCGTCACTCGTCATTGTCTATGAATTTATTATTAGACATGGAATTCCAATATTCCATGTAAGAAACACTATTTATTTATCTCTTTATTTCTTTTCTCGAAAACCAACCATTCTTCCCCACCTCTACCCCTTCCCCTTCTATCTCTCTCTCCATCCCTATGTACAAAATTTCCCTTTTAAGATACTTTTTCTTTCCTGATTGCAAACTTCATTCTTTATCAGTATTATTAAGTTATTAACACAGTCTGGCTTAGATTCTGCATCTCCCTCACCTCTTTCACCTTCTTTATATTTCTTTCCAACCCTAACCTAAGCCGACACCATCCCCTCTCTCTCTCTCTCTCTCTCTCTCTCTCTCTCAAGACACAGAAAACTGTAGAAATTAGGCAGCCATGCAAATGATAAGGTACTCATGATATAATCACACTCCAGCCTCTACTTCTGGGGTCCGTAATTCATGTCCCTTTTCCCAAAGCATCATCTTTTTTCCCCTTTTTGTCTGCTGATTTCCTTGTATATAACATTCTTCGCCACCTGAACTCAACTGTGGAAACTCTTTCTCCGATGTATTTCAACTCAAACCCGATGCTAACGACGGAGAATGGTTCCGCCGCCGCGCCCGATCTCTCATTACAGATCAGTCCACCGTCATCGGTATCAAACTGTCACTTCAAAGATAGAAAAATGGCTAACTGCGCCGGTGATCGGAGCTCGACGACTGATTCCGGCAGCAGCGGCAGCGATTTGAGCCATGAAAATGGGTACTTCAGCAACCAAGTTGTTGAGCCCACTTTGAGGCTAGGGCTGGATCATCAAATGCCGATAAACTTTCAGCCTTATCAGCCTCAGATATATGGACGAAGAGAGTTCAAAAGAGGTTCCAGAGCAATGAACGGCGTTCGAAGAAGTGTTCGAGCGCCGCGAATGAGATGGACTTCCACTCTACACGCCCATTTTGTCCACGCAGTTCAGCTTCTCGGTGGCCATGAGCGTATGTGATTACGCTACCTATCTAAATTTGAATTTCTGATGCTCATCTGTGAATTTTCTTTTCTTTTTTATTTATTTATTTAAATAGAGTTTAATTTAAATAGTACGTATAATTTTATAGGAGCGACTCCAAAATCTGTACTAGAGTTGATGAATGTGAAGGATCTAACCCTAGCTCACGTGAAGAGTCACTTGCAGGTAACTCTTTTTGGTTGGGAGTAACTTGAGAAAATTTTGTTCCACGAGATATGGTCCTTTTCAAATTGAATGATCTATACCCTACACATTGACGAAATCATGCATTTATGAACTGAGAATAGAAGATGAAACACGGTTTAGAAAATAGAGCTTGGAACCGACTACAATTTCACAACTTGTTCCCCTTTCTTTCGGCACCACTATTGGATATGTAATTTAGATGCTCTCTCAAATCACAATATTGCTGTATTACTGTGAATTTGAGTCTTGTGAAGCTGGAAATTTGAGTACAAAAGGGTGAGGACAAAAAGGGCATCTTCTCTTGAAGAGATAGTAATCTTTGCAATGTGGACTTGTTTCTTAAAGCTACAATTCATTTATATATAATTTAATATATTCTTTTTTGTGGGTATTCATGCAGATGTACAGAACAGTGAAGAGTTCTGACAAAGGAACAGGTAAATTTTGGATTTTGGCTCTCCAAAAAGGCCCCATTTTCTCATCCCACTTCCATTATTCTCTTTGTTTGTGCATTTAGGGGCGACAAAGTTTCCCATCACTCTGATTTCTGAAGCCCCAAACGAAGTATAATTGTCCTGAAACATCATGGACTGACTTGCAATAACGCATTTCTTGAATTATTTCTGATCAAAAGCATATGCCAATTGGCTCCATGGCTATCATTGTTTTGCAGATATTGGTTCGAAGAAACTGCATACGACAAGAATCAAAGATCAAAAAGATGATGATGATGTGTTCGCACCACCACCAACACCGGTGCCTCTATCATCAGTATACAGGATTACACCTTTACAACATGCTGAGAGGTGAGTGATAATCTCGGAACTCTTGTCAATATTGCAAGTTCAATAGTGCCTACATTCAAACTTGGATATGTTGATCGTGTCATGCATTGCTAATCGTGTAACAATTATGATGCAGATTAGCTCTAATCGAAACCAAAGTCAGTTCAATCACACAAGAAGTAATGGAATATAATAACTAAATCATCGGCTGGGACTAATTATAGTTTCTTTAGATATATATTTTAAAGATCACCTCTTGGATTTCCTAGCTACTGCCTCAGTCTCGTCAACATTTATATAATCAGAACATTAATTTTTTATGTCTTATTAATTAATTAATATGGAGCAATATATATACAGATTCATTAATTATAGACATTATGTAAGAACAAAGATTTGTAAAAATATTTAATATAGTAAATGGTTTTTTATCTTTGTAGGACGGAGTAATATTTTTGTAATGTTTATAGTGCCAGTCTTGGTTTATCAACTTCCATCCCAATTATGTAAATATATAATAGTTGAATACGTTTGGAGTGCCCTATTGATTGAGTATTCATTAGGATGTTTGTGGTCTCACTAATGCCTTATCAATTGACCCTAGCTAGGTATGATCAGACGGGACCCTCATCATAAAAAATGCATTTTTATAGTGAAAATAATGATAGTTAATGTAGTTAATTAAAATATCAAATATTTAATATATTTCTAATATATATCTTTATTCCGCAATAGTTGATTTATATAGAGTAATCCTAAGATGCATTGCCGTCATTCTGGAAAATAAAGAAACGAGATGAAAAGAAAATGGAAGGTTGTATATTTTGAAACCAAACTAAAGATATATTTAATACAACAAATGGTCTAGGTTTGTTGGACACAGGAGTAATACTTTTAAGACAAGCTAGCTAACACACAATATTCACAAAAATGCATCGCTGGAGAAACTTTTTTCCGGGTCAAATGTGATGCTTTCCTCAATAAATGTGTTAGGACATTCACGATTAATTAATTGCTGAGAATTACGGAATTATTGCAGATATTAATACGGCGCCTTAGGGTCTGGTTTGTAAGGTGGCGGTTGTTACATTTTTTAATTTGCATAATCTCAATGCAATGTTTAGAGCATCTCAATCCCTTAGATGTTTCCTAGTACAAATCTCAACGTGCCTAAAAAGTCAAAGAGAAGGTCCAAATCTCAATAATTTTGTAATAAGACACGTTTATGGTGACATTTGGTGCAATGGGGGGTCATACAAAATTACAAATGTTTGATTGACTTATTAATGATTTCCTTCTTGGACGGTTGAGGGGCTATGGAAGAGTAGTGCTACTGCATTATTTAGTCGAAATATGGATGGATTACAATTATATTATACACATTTTGTAAGTTCATATATTTATACAGAATTCATGCATTTATAAATGGAATTAATTGAAAATAAATGAGCCAGCAGTTTTAATTTCTCTTGGAGTAGCCACAATTCAGAACAGCCTCCACTAACTGAAAAAGTAAATATTCCATTTATCTCCGTACTGTTGTCATTGAAATAGTGGGTGAAGTTATTGATGCACATTATGACGTAATTATTTCCAGTATTATTATGCTACTTCTTAAAACCCTCTCGTATTATAAAATTTTATAAAGAATATTTTCTATTAATTGTTGCCAACAATCTGAATTTATTCACTTGTCTTAAGCGGCAAGATTAATTACCCTGTTGAATATGTGCTTTCATGCGTGCTTATGCAGAAGGCCATTGTGCATTGACGACCTTGCCCTCCGATCATCAAGTCAGCTTGATGCACCGACACATAATCTACCAGGAATTGATGTAACCAACACCAAGGTATAATTTAATTTAATTAAAAACTGTATTTTCGGATTTATATATCATCAAGTATTTAATTAATACAAATAATAAATATTTTTGTGGCTGTTATAAATTAATGTAGGAATATGGAGTTGTAGCCGGGGAAAAAACGTCTCCCGGAGAAAACAGAGATAGTTTTAGTAACTCATCGTCTTCTGATGTGCTGGTGGATTTAGAATTTACGCTTGGAAGATCAAGCTGGCAAATACTGGACCTGCTTAGGTGTTAGGTTTCGATTAGTTACAGTTACACTATTAATGATTCTTGCTAACTTCAAAGATTGAACTAGCTAGGGAAAATATGTATGTCGAATTCTCTTTACTCACTTTAATCTGCCTCTGATTTAACTGTTTAGCATTTTTTTTTTAATTAACCTGGACTTGGACAATATGACAAAGTAATTTACTAGTATTTTTGAACTATGATTAATCTGTATGCCTATGATTTGTCGAACTAGCTAGGACTTGGACAATATGACAAAGTAATTTACTTTTTTTTTTTGTTGAATCATGAATCTTCTAGTTTTTAAGCTCAATTATATTTCTCATTTTATTTTCTTTAATATAACACCTCTATATTAATTTGTCAAATTTAGACTCTAAATAACCGGAAGAAGTTCTTCGAGAAGATATGTTGCCTTGGAAAAAAACAAAATACACAAATTTCAGCATATCAATCTATTTCATTGAAATTACACACCTCTCGGAAAAGTAAATAGAAAAATTTACTTCACACTCAAGTGTATAAGGTGTGACTCTCAAATAAGAAAACACAACAATTAAGCTTGCAAATTGCCTAGCTAGTTGTCCACCACTGAAGTATATGCTTAAACTGAAAATCATAAAGGACTTCATACTCATTATAATGTAGGCTCTTTGGACAGATAGAAAAAATATAGATGAGTAACTTGTTCCAGAAAACTCTTGAGTTATCTACTCTCAATCATCTCCCAAAAAACACCAATTCACAATACACCAATTCACCAACATAATGCATGCTAAAATTTTAAGAGAGAAAAAGAACCAAAATGTTGATTAGGTCTTTTATGCTCTCTATATTATTTCTCTCTTTTTTTATATAAATGAGCTTATGGAACACCATAATATATTTTTCAGCATAATAATTTTTCTCAACATAACAGTACTCTTGCATCAGCTGATCAACTTAACCCCCTGCCCTCCCAATTCATCTAAACATGAAATTCATCAATCCCATGACTTATCAAAGAATAGATTTTAAAAGGCTCAAACAGGCTAACTATTAAATCTTTTAAAGATAGGCAAAAATTTAGGATAAATTAAAGGTTGAAAAATGGCCTAAAACCATTTTTCCAATGCAAGGATACTATATGATCTCAAGATAGATACCAAAGCAAGTTCTAGAGATAAACTGATGTTCGGTTATTATTTTACCTACTGTAAGTGTACAGTGAGGAATATAATTTAGTGGTGAACAAGATTGTATAAACAAGTATTTAAAATGATAATTACTAAATATTAAACTCTAATTATTAACTATTATCTAGACGGTTGAAAAATGAAGTGATGATTATCTAACTACAATATAAAATACTATTAAACTCAAACATAATATATAAACTTGTTTAGAGAATGAAGATGCACACAAGATAAACAAATGCAATCTACGATTGATTAATCATCAACTCTTCTGTTATTTTAATCATTTTGTCCAACACCTATGTTGGGATTTGAAATTTGCTAGACACCCACTTTTATATCTTAAATCTTCTCTGGAAGCAATTAAGTTGTTGATTACACAATAAAATCCAAAATCTCCATTAAAAATCTATCATGCAACTCCTAAGTGTTCAAAAGGTATAATGCCTCAGTTCCGAAACGAACAATAATTGAAGGACGAGGGTGTCACTTAAAAAGGGGATAGAATTTGGAATAATTATTAATTTAATAAAATAGCTTTGGAAACAAGAATAGGTTATATTCTCCAGAAATTTGGGCAGCATAACCTCTTTAACTAGAAGAAATCCACGTCTTTCAATGTATCAATGAAGTCAAATAATTTAGTCAAGTCAAAGAAATTCCCATTCATAGGCCACTCAAAACTTAAAAAGAATCCAACAATGAATAAATTAGATTCTGACTCTTCAAATAAATAGAATCTCTTCATAGGTCACAACAACTGAGACCCATCAATAGGTCAAAGGTAAATAAATTGTATTATGTCTCATTCATATGACGGAATTAATAAACAATTTAAGATCCGTCATAAGTCAATTGAAAGTAAACAAAATCTCAGGCTCAATTAAATATGACCAATTCATAGGTTGAAAACTATAAAGGAACATGCTTGGATTCATAAAAAAGAAATGGGACTTTTATCATAATTCAAATAAGTTATACAATTTAGATATACCCAATAATAAAACATAGCATGCAATCATATTGATGTGGATCGTGCCGAGGATGTGTCGGATCCCGTTAGAGTGCCGGAAGATCCCGTGACTCGATCGAGGGCCAAGAAGTTCTCAATGGGCTTATCCAAGAAGTTTGGATTCGAGAAGCATCTAGGAGACCGATTGAAGGAGCTGAACCCGAGCACAAGTGAAAGGTTATGATTTCTGCAGAGCATTCATGAGCTTGTTCGTGGGTGCCTTAGTCATAAACCAAGTCGCGAACCAGCTTCGACCAAGTCCTACTAACGTCGTGACTGGGAGGGGTGGTCCTTTAGTTCACGACCTCATTCGCGAGTAATGACGTGGTCCCAAACTAAGTGCCACCTATGCGCCATGTAGATTCGCGAGCCCATTTGTGAGCTGACTTGTCGCGAGTAAAGTCACGAACAAACTATGTGTTTCAGATTTTTATTGTTATTTTCGAATTTGGGCTTGTTTTTATTTCCTAGTTGGTTTAGAACTTTTTTAGGTTTGGGTTATTTTTGTTCCACCTATAAAAAGGTGTAGCTTATTATTTGGAGATAGACTACTTTTCATAAATTTCAGAATAAACATGAGTTTATATTATTTCTCTCTAGAGAATTTATCCGAATTTCATAAGAACACAGTGAGATTCATACTGATTTATCAAACGGATTCACATCCCCGTTTGTGGTGTCACCACCAATAATCCAAGTTCGTGTTTTCAATTATCAACAGGTTGCAGATCATGTTGGCTTTTTTTCAAATTAAACCACCGCAGCACCATTTGGTTGTTCATTAATCTGTGTTCATGCAAATCATAATTTTATGTAACATGCATGTTTATCACAGTCTATACAAAAAACATGCAAAGCAGATTCGAATCTAATAAAGCGGAAGACATAGAAACGAATCTACTTACAAATCGATAGACGGTCTGTGGACAAGATTAAAGATCTAATCTTGTTGTTGAATGAATACTGTGACAGGCGCCACCTAGCTCAAAATATCGACCACCACAAATTCTACTCCAAGATCTTCTGTTGTATTCCCGGACTGTATCTAGATTCAGAGTGGGCTGAAATTTACTAAATAGAGTTGTGAAATATGTGGATAACTTTGAGAGACAAAGAGGGGCTGAATAATAGTCTATAAATTTCGCCCCCCCTTCCCCTATTTATAGGGAGGGGGCGAAAATTAGATCTCCAAACCCTACTGGGTTTGGGCCTCTATCTCAAGTTCAATATCCAATCCACTATCAGTCAATTGGGCTACAACAGGGATCTAGAAGAATATTAAATTGACCCACTAATTTATTTAATATCCAATATCCAATAAACTTAGGATATAATTAAATAAATTAAGTTTTACTTTTATTCCACTAAAGAAGTAAAACTGACCTACCAATTTAATACATATTTGCGAATATGCTTTCTCCTTTAGTCCAGCCATTCCCCGTGTTTAAGATATAATGTTCATTAATTAATTATGTAAGCCTCTGACAGCTATAATTAATTAACATCTAAAACCTTGAGTAGTACCACACAAGCTTTATTCATGTACGGAATAAATTCCACCTTCAGGGTTTCAACATGAACTTGTGCTTCCTCAAGAGAACATCATCAACCTGGCGCACCAAGACACAGTGCTCATGCATACTGCTCGAGACATCATGTATACATTGTTATTACCCAAGATATCGAATTCAATCTACGAAAAGATCTCACCCATTGATAAATCAAAGTAATAAACAACACACACATATGCTCGCCAATATCACATGAGTTCAAAACCCGAACTCTGTGGATCTTTATTCTCTCAGTAACTGGGTCAGAGACAGAGAATAGTATCCTATCGTGATCCTCCTCAATACACTAACTAGTGTACTAGAATAATCAGTTAGTCAAGATAAACTAACTTATCAGATTATTCTACGGTCTACCGATGGTGTGTTCAGGACCATCTAAGCCGTGAGCTCTTTAATACATTACAAGGTTCTAATGATATAATCTTACCGTGTGACTCTCCACACCATATAATCTACAATGTAAGTATATGGAACAGTGCAGAAAACAATTATAGAACATAATCTAAATGCAAACAGTGACTGCAATAACTTTCATTTCATATCATCATATCATCAGAAAAGTATACAAAGACAAGTCTTCCAGTATACAAAACTAACAATCTCCCACTTATACTTGAAGCATGTCTTTCAAGCATAATAACTAACTAGCTAACTCTCCAATCAAAACTATCAACTCAAAATGCATCCCTAGGTCTGCATCTCACTCCCATTTTCTCCACGTGACCATCAAAGGTCTTAGCCGCCAGGCTCTTAGTGAATAGATCAGCCAGGTTGTCCTCCGATGCAATCTTGACCACTGCCACGTCTCCTCTCTTAACGATTTCTCGTATAAGATGGTACTTTCTCTCTGTGTTTACTTACCTTGTGAGCTCTGGGTTCCTTCGAATTTGCCACTGCACCAAAGTTATCACAGTATATCGTGATAGTCTTAGGCAAATCAGGAACCACGCCCAAGCCCACTAGGAACCCGCGGAGCTAGACAGCCTCTTTTGCAGTCTCAGAGGCAGCTACATACTCAGCTTTCATGGTGGAATCCGCAATGCATTTCTGCTTAATGCTCCTCCATGCGATGGCTCTACCTCCTAATGTAAACACATAGCCCGAGGTAGACTTACTCTGATATTTGTCGGATTGAAAATCTGAGTCCGTGTAACCCAAAGGTACTAGACTATCAGAGTGAAAAACCAACATGTAGTCTCGAGTCCGTTTAAGGTACTTGAGAATGTTTTTGACTGCAGTCCAGTGACCTTGTCCAGGGTTAGACTGATATCTGCTTACCATGCTAACGGCATAGCATATATCAGGCATAGTGCATAGCATAGCATACATCAAACTTCCCACAACCGAAGCATATGGTTCTTTCTTCATTTCCTCTATCTCAGACTGTGTTTGGGGACACATTTCCTTGGATAGATGAATTCCATGCCTGTAAGGTATAAAACCTTTCTTGGAATCTTGCATGCCAAATCTAGCTAGCACTGTATCGATATAAGTCGCTTGGGACAGACATAACATCCTTTTCTGGCGATCACGAATGATCTTGATGCCAAGGACATGTCCGGCTTCACCCAGATTCTTCATATCGAACTGCTCGGATAACCACACCCTAATGTTTGACAACGCCTCCTTACTGTTTCCAATAAGCAAGATGTCATCAACATAAAGTACGAGGAATGCCACCACGTTTCCGTCACATTTCTTGTACACACAGCTCTCATCCGGACTTTGCACGAATCCATATGACTGGATAACCTCGTCAAATCGGATGTTCCAAGACCTCGATGCCTGCTTAAGTCCATAAATGGATCTCTTAAGCTTACACACCAAGTGCTCTTGGCCCTTAGCAATGAATCCCTCTGGTTGTTTCATGTGAATGTTTTCCTCAAGACTTCCGTTTAGGAAAGCCGTCTTGACATCCATCTGCCAGATCTCATAATCCAAATGAGCGGCAATAGACAAGAGAATCCGGATTGACTTAAGCATGGCTACCGGCGAAAAGGTTTCCTCATAATCGATCCCTTCTTTCTGAGTATACCCTTTTGCCACCAATCTAGCTTTGAAGGTTTCAACCTCCCCATCAGATCCTCTCTTGCGCTTGTAGACCCACTTACAGCCAATGGGTTTTACCCCATCTAGTGTTTCTACAAGTTCCCAGACTTGATTGTGATCCATAGATCCAATCTCAGACTCCATTGCAGTTTTTCAAGAATCTGCATCTTTATCTCGAATTGCCTCATCATAGGTCCTGGGATCCAATTCATTGAAACCCTCTGGGAAATCTGAAGCCTCTCCCAGACCAATGAATCTATCAGGTTGGCGTACAACCCTCCCACTGCGACGAGGTAGTTCCTGTACTTCTGTGGCACGTTGTGCAGTGTTTGGTGGTTCCTCTTCTTGTACAACCGGTTTAGTATTCGATCCACCCCTTAACTCCTCAAGAATGATGTGACTCTTTGGTTTGTGGTTTATGACATAGTCTTCCTCTAAGAATCGAGCATTGGTGCTAACAATGATCTTCTGATCCTTAGGACTATAAAACAAACCACCTTTCGTTCCTCTAGGATATCCAACGAACAACCTTACATCAGTACGAGGAGCTAGCTTATCAGCTTCCTTGTCCAACACGTGTGTTGGGCTACCCCAAATCCGAATATGGTTCAAACTGGGCTTTCGTCCAGTCCATAGTTCTGTAGGTGTAGCAGGAACTGATTTCGATGGAACCAAGTTAAGAATATAGGCTGCTGTTTCCAGGGCATATCCCCAGAACGAAATAGGCAAATCAGAATAACTCATCATCGATCTAACCATCTCTAACAATGTACGATTCCTTCTTTCCACCACGCCATTCTGCTGTGGCGTTCCAGGTGCAGTCAACTGGGATGTAATCCCACTCTCTGCCATGTAATCCCTAAATTCGCTTGAGAGGTACTCGCCACCACGATCAGAACGTAGTGACTTGATACTTCTGCCTGTTCGTTTCTCCGCTTCCGCCTTAAACGCTTTGAATTTCTCAAAGCATTCAGACTTGCGATGTAACAGGTAGATATAACCGTATCTAGAGTAATCATCAATGAGAGTGATAAAATACTCGAACCCTCCTCGAGCTTGAACTGATATAGGGCCGCATAGGTTAGAGTGAATCAAATCTAATAGCCCTTTGGATCTATTTTCTTTTGACTGGAAAGGACACTTGGTCATTTTACCTTCCAAATAGGATTCACACAAAGGAAACGATTCCAGTACCAAAGAAGACAATGGTCCATCATTTACAAGCCTTTGTATCCTCTTAAGGTTAATGTGACCTAGCCTTAGATGCCAAAGATAGGTTTGATTCAATTTTGAAGGTTCTTTTCTCTTGTTAGGGTTTATGATCGATGTATTCAATAGTTGTCCTTGCGTAGTGTTTTCAGTTGGTTTAAGAAAGTATAAGTGTCCATCCAATGTGTCAGAACAGATAAAATGTTTACCACTAAAGATAACTACTTTGTTATCAAAAGAAACAGAATATCCATCCATAATTTTAGAAACTGAAATCAAGTTTCGCCTAAAACTAGGCACATAAAGACAATCTTTCAAAACCAAAGTTTTATCACTACTGAAAGGTAAAACAATGTCTCCCACTGCAACAGCCGCCACTCTCGTAGCATTGCCCATGTAGACGGTGATTTCGTCCTCACTCAGCTGTCTTTTTACCAGGAACCCCTGTAAAGACATGCAAACATGATCAGTAGCTCCAGTATCTACTACCCATGACTGGGTAGAACAAGTTGCTAAACATGTTTCCACAACTAGAGTGTGAGATATACCTCTCTTCTTCTTCTTGTTAGGACACGCCGCCTTCCAGTGACCTGGTTGGCCGCACTTGAAGTACTTAGTCTTCGACTTGAATTCCTCGGGAGGAATCTTTGCCTTTGGCTTCTTCACCTTAGGCGCCTCATCTGCAGCCTTTTTAGGTGCGTTTCTCTTCTTCCTTTTTCTACCAGAAGAAGACGCTCCTTTTTCAGCTATGTGGGCCTCAGTATTGCTCTTTTCGAGCAATTCAGCCGCCTGAAGATCTATGAGCAGTTCAGTCAGGCTGACATCCCTTTTAATCATGTTAAAATTCAGCCTGAACTGCTCAAACTTCGAAGACAAGCTATGAAGAATAATGTCGATTTGAGAGTCGCCATCTAGCTTTCCACCCAAGGTCTCGATCTCAGATAAATACCCCATCATCATGAGAACGTGATCCCTAACAGGTGTGGAGTCAGACATTCTCGCATCCATTAGCTTCTTCATTGCCAAATGGCGTGCCGAGCGGTTCTGATGACCGAATAGCTGCCTAAGGTTGTACATGATATCATAAGCGGTTTTCATAGGCTCATGCTGATGTTGCAACATACTTGACATAGATGCCAAGATGTAACAGCGCGCTATCTCATTAGACCTAAGCCACTTATCATATGCAACCTTTTGGGCTTCGTCAGAATCCTCATCTGGCGTCTGAGGATAAACCTCTTCAAGCACAAACTTGTGTCCCTCAGCAACAAGAACTAAGTTAAGGTTACGAATCCAGTCAATGTAGTTTTCACCGACAAGTTTGTTTTCTTTGAGGATTGAGGACAGATTGGAGAGTGCCATTGATGATATGAAATAACTGAAATTAAACATGCAGTACAGTCAAATAACAAGTTTAGGATAAACAGTATATAATCGAAAGCCTCATAAAAATTATATACTTTTCCACCGACACTTTAAAAACATCTTTTATAAGCCACGATAGTGTGGACGTTTATAAAAAACATCTTTAAATAGGTTAAATCTTTAATTTGCCTCCAGTTGAGTTTCCTTACAACAAGCAAATTAATAGCCGGATAATTAACACTGTCATGTAATCGTCTAACTGATAAGCCACGATCGTGTGGACGTTTATCAATAAATTACATCTAAGTGTGCACACCATTATCTTTGCACCAAGATCACTACTCGAATTTAACCGCTCTAGATGGAGGAGTCAGTTAATTCTAATAGTGTTCTACAACTATCCTTTTAGGAGATTTAATTTCTAGAGAAATCTGTGATATGACACATCCGATATGGAGGAAGACCGATGTCAACGCGCATGCCCATCACTTCTCAATTAAACCAGATTTTAATGGAGACCGTATGAGATTTCTACATACTTTGGTATGAATCTCTCCCACTTAGTTATTTATGTTTGAGGTTTCATTTTATCCCATTATCAAACATGCAAACATCACATAAAATGATAAACATCCATTGCATGCTTCAACATAATAAGCAACAGTAATATTCCAACTATCATGGCTTATATCTCATGTTGATTGATGAGATAAAACTGGAAAGTCAGCTCCGGAACAGGCTAGGAACCGCCGCTCCTTCACCGCGCCTCGCCGAAAATCCTAGCTCCATTTAGGGTTTCGGGACGTGAACCGGTGAACCTTCCTTTTTTGTGCTGAACCACTTTCCTTCTTTTGAGTTGATCTCCGATCTTTATTCAATACAGACTATCTATTCCAAAAGGAAAAAATCTAATATTGCTAGAATAAAAATTACAACTCAAAAACTCGTATAACAGCTTTATATCTATTACATTAAAACAACATAAAATAAAACCTAGACCTAATCCATGGATTTTCTCATGGATTAAAATCACGTAGCCAAACCGGCATACGGCCAATATCCATTCAACATAAACATACATCTCATAAAATAAAGGAGCCATGATAGTTGGTAAACCTGCAAACAGACACAGTCTACAAAAACCAACAATCATGTATTATATGATCCACATAAAATAACATATGATATCTATGCATGAATATTAAATAATAATCGAATTTTACAATTAAATAAATTAATTAATTCGATATTATCCACAAGATAAAAATTGGAAATTAAAATAATTATCCACCAATTTTAAACTTGTATATTTCGAAAATAATTACAAAATAAATCTGGAAATTATTAATAATTATTCACCAAATTTATTTAATATTTTCAAGCCACCCTAATTAAATAATAATTGGATATATTGATATAAATCAAGAATCTAATCCAAATATTATCCATAAGAATCAAAATCTTCTAGGATAAGGTTTGAAGATTTGATTCCTATCCAAAATCTTCCAAAACCTATCCAAAATCAAATTCTTATCACAATTGGATTTTGATAATTATTTGTATATATCCAAAAACCACCTTATCCAATTTTAATTACATAGATTTCGAAAATATCCAAATAATAAATCTGGAAATTTGATCCACTTCAAATTCTTCCAAATTTAATATTCTATTTTCAAATCTATCTAGATTAAAATTAGGTAAATTAAGATATACATCAAATAACATCAAATATTTAATCCAACAACCAAATTTTCAATCCACATTAATTAATAAATCTGGAAATTTGATTTTCATCAAAATCTTCTCCAAATTAATTTATTAAAAATCGAAAATTACACTATATTTCACATTTGGAAATTTTGACATTAATCAAAAAACTATTCCAAATTATATAGCTATAGGTTTCGAAATTTTCAAGAATAAAAATCTGGAAATTTTGATCCACTTCAAAAATTACCAAATTTAAAATTCTAATTTCAAACCTATCTAGATTAGAATTAGGCAATCTTTGATATACATCAAAAATCACTAAATCCAAATCTAACCATCAAAAATTTCGAACCCTATCCAAATTAAATCTGGAAATTTTGATGTAGATCAAAAATCCATCCAAATTTAATTATAGTGTTCGAAAATTTTAACACAAAATTAGGGAATTTTATAACATCAATTTTCGAAAAAATTGATCTTCAAATTTTCAAAAATTATGAGACAAGAATCTGGAAATTTGAAGACCATCAAATAATATCCCAAATCTACATCTCATCATGATCGAAAATTCCAACAATTCAAAACTAGAATTTTCGAATTCTATCCAAAAATTCTTCCAAGTCTTGAATACCATAAAAATCGAAATACATAGCCAATTAAATCTGAAAATTTAAACACCATAAATTCATCATCAAATTTAATCATGTGGTTTGACTTTTATACTTGGATTAATCCTAGAAGAGTGCCAAAACCCGCTCTGATACCAGTTGTTGGGTTTTTTCGAATTAAACCACCGCAGGACCATTTGGTTGTTCATTAATCCGTGTTCATGCAAATCATAATTTTATGTAACATGCATGTTTATCACAGTCTATACAAAAAATATGCAAAGCAGATTCGAATCTAATAAAGCGGAAGACATAGAAACTAATCTACTTACAAATCGATAGACGGTCTGTGGACAAGATTAAAGATCTAATCTTGCTGTTGAATGAATACTGTGACAGGCGCCACCTAGCTCAAAATTTCGACCACCACAAATTCTAATCCAAGATCTTCTGTTGTATTCTCGGACTGTATCTAGATTCAGAGTGTGCTGAAATCTACTAGATAGAGTTGTGAAATCTGTGGATAACTTTGAGAGACAAAGAGGGGCTGAATAATAGTCTATAAATTTCGCCCCCCCTTCCCCTATTTATAGGGAGGGGGGCAAAAATTAGATCTCCAAACCCTACTGGGTTTGGGCCTCTATCTCAAGTTCAATATCCAGTCCACTATCAGTCAATTGGGCTACAACAGGGATCTAGAAGAATATTAAATTGACCCACTAATTTATTTAATATCCAATATCCAATAAACTTAGGATATAATTAAATAAATTAAGTTTTACTTTTATTCCACTAAAGAAGTAAAACTGACCTACCAATTTAATACATATTTGTGAATATGCTTTCTCCTGTAGTCCAGCCATTCCCCGTGTTTAAGATATAATGTTCATTAATTAATTATGTAAGCCTCTGACAGCTATAATTAATTAACATCTAAAATGTAACAGCCCGGTCCCTTAGGTGGTCATTTTAAGGGGGACGGGGTGTTAGGAGTAAAAGCCGAAGAAAATAGGTAGATTAATCGGAAATCCAGGGGGGGTTTTTTAGAATTTAAACTAAGTTAGTGCCTCAAGAACTTAGGCAACTTAACTTTATGACTTGGAGGAACTATCGTTTTCAATGAATCAATAAGGGTCAAATGGGTCAAAGGATTCACTTGAGTCAAAGAAATGCCAAATCATAGGCCAACCGAAATTTAAACAGAATCCAAAGACAAACATATAGGAATTTGACTTTTCAAATAAACAAGACCTCATCATAGGTCGCAGTCAAATATATCTTATTGTCCTAATCATAGGACGAACCAAGAAAACAACTTAAGATTAACTTGAACGAACATAATCATGCTTGGAAAGAAAAGCCTCTTTGTAGGAGAACAATAATAACAAGCATTCAAGACTTATTCACAAGTCAACTGACGATGAATAGATACCAGATTGCTCAACAGGTATGACTATTCAAATAACTAAGAATCAATAAAGGCATAGACGGGTATGTCAAAAAAACATGCTTCAAAGACTTTATTGATAACTAGAATTCATAGCACTTAAGACATGCTATTCTTAAGAATCAAGTTACATTAATCAAGACTAGATACTAATATCAGAGTACTTAGCAGAAACTTAGCGGAAGAAAAATATGTAACCATATAGAGCAACAAACTTGAAACCTCAAACAACTCAGACAACCCCACCAGCAGCACATCACCAGCCTCAGCATCTCAACCTGAAAATATTTGAAAAAGAGGATATGAGCACTAATGTACTCAGTGGGGTTTTATGAGAAAAATCTTTAATAAACTTTGGAATATCCAATTATAAACTGACGGCATATGGAGAGCAAATCGCAAAAGCCCTCTCCATAGCCGCAAAACCTTTTACTTCCTTTCTTGGCGCCTTTCCTGGCTCAAACCTGTTGTCTACTGCACCCTTTTTGCCTTAGGATGAGAGAGGGGTTACCTCAAGTATCCTCTGAGTATGCGAGGGAATTACCCAGCAGTGACTCTTTTTACTTTCAAATGTTCAACATTAGTGACACGAGGGTCACAGCATGATAATGTAAATAAACTGCTCTTTGAGCTCGATAACCTGCTTACAACATAAGTTATATCCTTCCTTAACTTCCTTTCTTACTTAACCTTAACCTTCCTTACTTACTTAACTTAGCTAACAATACCAAGCCTAGAGCAATCATCTACGCTAATTCTTTCATTGAGAATGAACTCGGCCTATAAGGGATTTATAACTTACCCTAAAAGGCAATCCTTAATCCTTAACTATACGAGCTTTTAACAAGCATAAACATTCAAATACGAGGAAATGAACGCCGATAATCATCGATTGCAATAAAGCAATTCTAAACACCTCATGCTAGCATAAATTATATAAAAATAATTCTAGCATATCTAAACATACTTGAGAGCTCACTTAGATTATAAAAACTTCCTTAACTTTATCTAACTCAAATAGCAATTCAACAAAATCATGCATATAACTTTATTCCTTTCCTTTCCTTGTACAGAGACTAAACAGGCAGAGTATAAAATATTTTAATTGGATATTTCCCCTGCCTTAAGATGCTTCTAGAGCTTAATAGCTCAAATCTTATACTTGGTTTGGAACCACCCACCTCGATGATGAACACCTCAAGAACAAATGCGTAGACGAAGCAACGAGCTGAAAATCCTTCCTCGGGCCTCCTCGGGGTTCACCTCATATTTACGAAAGTCGATCAACGACTTAGAACCTTATTCGAACTCCTAATAAGACATCAAAACGATATCTAAACCTTTGACCCTTAACTATAACTTAAAATGTGATAATTTAAAAGATTAAGGCATCCGAAATTACCACAAATGGGGACGGAAAATCTGATTCGAAATATCAAGATTCCGGACAATTGGCCACTGCTACCTCATAGATCATCGAAAGAGCTTCTATTTGAAAACTGGTGGGCCCCGTTATGGCCTCCGTACGAAAACGTGTCGGAGCTGCCGGACAGCACGAGCGCGCCCGCGCGCCCAAGCGCCGCCGCGGCGCCCATGCCCCCGCGGGGCTCCTTACCGCCCCCGCGGCGCCCGCCTTGCTCTAGCCCCCGCGGCGCCCCTTGCTGCCCCCGCGGGGCTCACCAGCCCCGCGGCGCCCTCTCACTCCGCTCTCTCTCAACACTGGAGGTGCCCTCATGAAGAGGGCTCCCTCTACTCTCTCTCTCTACTACAGAAATGGGGGTGAAGAAATGAAATGAGCGAGGATAAAGGGAGGGGAGAGTTGCTATTTATAGAAAAATAAATGGCTTCCTCGGGAAGCTACTTCAGTGTAACAACACTGCTTTAAAATTATCGGGTTCGGATAAAAGGCGCTTTATTCGATGGCGAGGTCCAAATGACCTCATTTATTAAATCCAAAAATACCGGCAGGTTCGTTAGCTCGAGTACTATTGAACCAACTTGACTCGGAATAAAGAATGAGTCGTTTTGAAGGAAATGAGAAATTAATCTCTTTTCAAAAATAAAGTTACTATTCCACTCAAGGGACAAATAAAATTCCTGAGCGTTCAATTGACCTCAGAATGAAAATCCGGGAACGTCAACGGATTCCTTAAGAAATTTCCTATAGGATAAGCTTGAAAGAACAAGGCTCGGGTCAACACACGAGATTTCGTAAATTTCTAACGAACGCGCTTCTACGGAAAAACACTATTCATAACGCATTAAAAATCACTAGGAACTCAAACGACTTCATATTCAAAATCCGAAAGCACCGGCATGCTCCTTGGGTCAACGCCTTTCAAACATGACCAAAATTGGCTGCGACTGAGCTGGAATCAAAATTCTCAAAAATACGATTTTACGAAAAATAATCCTAAAAACACAATTAAGAACCGAAACATCCTAATTATGCTTAAAATTCCTCTTAATAAATCCTAATTAAAATTAGGAATTACTTAATTATATTTTGAAAATCCGGGTTGTTACATTCTACACCCCTTAAAGAAAATTTCATCCCGAAATTTGCTTCCCCTCAAACGGAAATCTAGATACCTTTTTAAGAACTTAAAGCCTTACTGGAACAACATAGGTTCGAAACCTTTACTATACGACTAAGAATAGTCCTCACATAAGACTAATACTTTTTTTTTCTCAATGCCTTAACATCTTCTATCTTTTCTTCCTAATGAAATCTCTCTCGAAATATCGCCTCACACGAACTCCTTATGATCTTGCATTCGAGCGGACCTGTAGAAACTATTCGAGCAATGAAATAAATAAAAGAAAAATTCACCAAACTTGCTCCTCGTGCACGGACAATCTCAACAAGTCCATCCTTCTTTTGTTTCTCTTGGCTTTACTTTTACTTCTGACTTTACTTCACGCAACCTTGAGAAAATTTTAACGAATTCGAACTAGATGATAAACTTGAATTAATTGAGCACCTCCTTTGATTGTTGCTTGTATGCTCTATCAGGTTGAAAATTCACTTTATCTTCACATTTAACTTCTTGAGGTTCGACTTCTTCGTCTTCTTGGGGCGTACTTCGCGATGCGCTCCAAACTTAAATTCTTGACACAACTTAAATCTAAACTTCTTTGTCGCAGTCGTCTCTTTTTCTTGAAGCAGTCGTCTAGCTTCATGGATCCTACTGATGGTCACCATCGCTTGCAGGCGTAATGATCGCACGTCTAAACTTTGATCTGTACGCTTGGAACCTACTTGCCGACATTCCTTAGATCGCAACGAGCTGAGAAATCTTCTTGGACACGCACGTCCTAAACTTTGAGAATATTATCTGGCACTTACTCAGATTCCACTTCCTTCTAGGAAATACTACCTCTTATTCCTCCAACCTTGACTAAAAGGAATACTACTATAACTCTCTGCTTTACTCCAAGATCCACACTCGAGTTCTATGAGTGGGAGCAAAATAAACGAACGCCTCTGAGTGAGGACTTTATTTTAATCAATAATTTCTTGACAAAGTCAAAATCTAGAAAGAATATAACACTTGGTTATATATGCCAAAAATATTGCCTGTTCAGAGGACGTATAAACTTGAAGGATTCTTGCAAATAACAAAGATATGGAAGAAATTGATGGTTAGTAACTGAAAACCGTGCTAAAATATTCTCTCAAAGGTGTCAGCATAGCCTATCAAGGAAATTCTATTACTGATTCTTGATGATCAAAGAAGTACCATACAAAGGATTGTAAATTATCCAAGCGGATATAATCAAAGAATTTCAAATGGTATAAATGGAGAATTTCAATTCATATGAAGCTATTGAAGGGCAATTGATTCAATTAACAAGAGAATAAATCAATTCCAAAAGAGAATGAACAAATCGATTCTATTGACACGAAAATGAATAAATAGACTCAACAAAAACTTCCATCAAACTGAAACTCTCAATCTTTCGAACACTAGGTCTATCTTCTTAACGATCTTCTTCTTTTGGTCTTCTCTCTCTTCCTTAAGCATCACATACCTTCTTCTTGGCGAGGTTGCTACGAAATAGCACGAGTCAACGGGACTCAAATGGCTTTACTTGGCCGGAAAAACGATATCCGGGGATCTCTTCTTATCTATCGAAAGGGATATGATAAAGCGACTTAATCTATGGCACCTTCTAAACTCAAAATAATTTGACTTCAACATCTCTTGGAAGCTTGGTAGAACACCGATAACTTATCTTCAAACTCTCTTGGCTACAGTCATGACGACAATCTTCATCTTCATTAATCGGCTTGAAACAAGCGATAACTTCTGGGCATCGAACGCGACATGACCTTGAATGTACTGTGGGTTATGGGCGCACCACGCTTCCGCTGCACCACTCTAATAATTCACCTTTATCTTGACTGCCCCTCTTCTGCTTATCGCTCGAAACTGAACTTCATAACCTTCTTCTCGATTCTACTAAAATCTCGAAATCATTTATCCTTCTTATGAACACTCTATAAATGTTCTTTCGAACAGACCTACTTAACTCTAGCTCCTTGAGAAGGAACTTACTCAATCTAGGTTCATAAGAGAACCTAAACTTTGAGAATATTATCTGGCACTTACTCAGATTCCACTTCCTTCTAGGAAATACTACCTCTTATTCCTCCAACCTTGACTAAAAGGAATACTACTATAACTCTCTGCTTTACTCCAAGATCCACACTCGAGTTCTATGAGTGGGAGCAAAATAAATGAACGCCTCTGAGTGAGGACTTTATTTTAATCAATAATTTCTTGACAAAGTCAAAATCTAGAAAGAATATAACACTTGGTTAGATCTCCAAACCCTACTGAGTTTGGGCCTCTATCTCAAGTTCAATATCAAGTCCACTATCAGTCAATTGAGCTACAACATGGATCTAGAAGAATATTAAATTGGCCCACTAATTTATTTAATATCCAATATCCAATAAACTTAGGATATAATTAAATAAATTAAGTTTTACTTTTATTCCACTAAAGAAGTAAAACTGACCTACCAATTTAATACATATTTGCGAATATGCTTTCTCCTTTAGTCCAGCCATTCCCCGTGTTTAAGATATAATGTTCATTAATTAATTATGTAAGCCTCTGACAGCTATAATTAATTAACATCTAAAACCTTGAGTAGTACCACACAAGCTTTATTCATGTACGGAATAAATTCCACCTGCAGGGTTTCAACATGAACTTGTGCTTCCTCAAGAGAACATCATCAACCTGGCGCACCAGGACACAATGCTCATGCTTACTGCTCGAGACATCATATATACATTGTTATTACCCAAGATATCGAATTCGATCTACGAAAAGATCTCACCCATTGATAAATCAAAGTAATAAACAACACACACATATGCTCGCTAATATCACATGAGTTCAGAACCCGAACTCTGTAGATCTTTATTCTCTCAGTAACTGGGTCAGAGATAGAGAATAGTATCCTATCGTGATCCTCCTCAATACACTAACTAGTGTACTAGAATAATCAGTTAGTTAAGATAAACTAACTTATCAGATTATTTTACGGTGTACCGATGGTGTGTTCAGGACCATCTAAGCCGTGAGCTATTTAATACATTTCAAGGTTCTAATGATATGATCTTACCGTGTGACTCCCCACACCATATCATCTACAATATAAGTATATGGAACATTGCATAAAACAATTATAGAACATAATCTAAATGCAAACAGTGACTGCAATAACTTTCATTTCATATCATCATATCATCAGAAAAGTATACAAAGACAAGTCTTCCAGTATACAAAACTAACAGATCAATATCTGTAGTTCTTCATCGTTGTGAAGCTAGGGTTTCGGATTCTTCATCCATCCATTCCTTGTAACCTGATAATCCTGAGAAGAGATTTATCGTCATTGTAAATCCGCCGGTGAGGATCATATCAAGTGATATCAAAGCTTCGGCTTTGTATTAGGTTCTATTTTTCTCTCCAATATATAAAAAAAGGGAAATTTTGAAATCAGTAAGAGAGAGAGAGAGAGAGAGAGAAGTCACTGATTTAAAAAAAAGAGTTTTTTGATGGGAAAATTTTTAGCGTTTCAGTTACTTCTAGTATTGTTATTTAGATTCTTGGAGACACGTTTATAGCCTGGGGAGAAGTTAAAAAAAATCAGATTAATTCTTTTCGGCATATCTTGGTGAATTTGAGATAGGTTTTTGGGATTTCATTGTTGTGATTGTGATTCTAGTATTTTTCTTTAAAGAGAATTTGAGCAGTAAAAGTCAAGAGAGTGCAAGATCAATAGAGTGGAAAAACTTAATTGAGTGATACACGAGAGTAAACACGTGAGGTTGTGAGATTAGAAATTTGTTAAGATTTTATTGTTTTTCTCAGTTCTTTATTTCGTTGCATTTTTCCAGTCTTATTTTTGTCCATATTGGTGTTTGAGTGATTAAAAAAAAGTGTCAATAAAAAAAGAAAAAACAAAAAAAAGAGAGTCGATAAAAAATAAGAATCGGTAATGTTCAACAAAAGTGCAGGCATTGAAGATAAAGTTACAGGATCGGGAAGTGAAAGGGCCAACACATTTGATCCAAAATACAGAATGGAAGCCTTACAACAACACTTGTCGTGGATATTCAAGACAAAGATGGTCACTTTAAATAAGAGGCTTGACAACATGGAGAACTTGATACAGGAGTTGTTAGTATAGTTAATTAATTAATTAATTAATTAAATATCTAATTAAAAGAGATATTAATTAGTTAATTAAATGGAATAGTTAAATGGGAAGTTTAACTATCCCACATCGGAAAAATATAGTTGGTGGAATCTAAATATAAGGGATTTCTTAATTAGTGAGTTCAACTAATTGGGCTCTCTAATGGGCCAACTATGTGGTGTCTTTAATTAGTCTTTTATAGATTAATTAAATTGGCTACGCACCATCCGAGTCCGAGTCTGAGCCGAACCGTGCTGCACATCACACATATCTCAAGGGATGTTTGAGGGCGCACTTTGCACTTCACACGTGTCGCGAGGAGCTTTGAGGAGCTTAAATCTTTTGAGATTCGGAACCACGGCCTAGCACGTCGCACAGCTCGTGGCTCATGGTGGTTCGATCAGCACCATGGATGAAAGGGTGCGTGAGGATTGTGCGAATGGTTGCAACCATTCGGCCAATCAGCTCGACGTAACCGCTTGGAATGAATTGGTGTGAAAGCTCTAGGCCGATCAGACGTAATGGTTCAACAGTTGCGACTCTTGGCTCGAATCGAGCCAACCGTTCAGCTTTGAAAGTGAACCACTGCACTATTTGGAGCCAATTGATGCACCACTTCACCACAACTCTTCACCTACTATAAATAAGACCCCAAGACCTTCATTTCAAGAATGAAAAAAAATTCACAGTCCAAAATCTTCTCTTCTACTCTAGTTATCAATTGAGAATCTCGATTATTATTTTGTTCATTGTAACATAGTTTTGTAAAAGTGCAATAAAACATTGTTGAAATTCGTTTTATCTTGGAGACGATTGCTATAGTCCGTTTGCATTTAATATACGGTGCAATTTTCTCTTGCGGAGAAAGAATATAACTCTTGACTCGACTTTAAATATCCTATCCGTTACTCTGCCTAAATTACTTCAAATTTTAATCCATATATACCCAACAATCGCAAGACAAAAATTTTGTTGCGATTACTCTTTGAAGATGGCTACTGTTGTTGCTCCTGTTTAAGGTGAAAGGCCGGAAAAATTCACCGGCGAAGATTTCAAAAGATGGCAGCAAAAGATGTTGTTCTACTTGACCACCCTTGGTCTCGTTCGCTTCCTCAAAGAAGATGCTCCTATTGTTGTGAAAACCGATGACGACACTCAATGATGAACTGCTCTCGATGCTTGGCACTACAGTGAGTTTTTATGTCGTAATTATATTCTTAATGCTTTGGATGACTCTATCTACTCCGTCTATTCTGAATGTACAAGTGCTAAGGCACTGTGAGAATCTCTTGATAAAAAATACAAGACCGAAGATGCCGGTATGAAAAAGTTCATTGTCGGTCGGTTCTTGGATTTCAAGATGGAGGATTCTCGAACTGTCCTCGATCAAGTTTGAGAAATTCAATTGATTCTGCATGATATTCATGCCGAAGGAATGTCTATCAGTAAATCATTCCAAGTGGCAGCTATCATTGAGAAATTGCCACCACAGTGGAGAGATTTCAAAAACTATCTCAAGCATAGACGCAAGGAGATGGGACTTGAAGATCTCATTGTGAGACTTCGCATCAAGAAAGATAATTGAAAATCTGAGTGGAAAATCGATAAGCTAACTTTTGTGGCAAAAGCAAACCTAGCCGAGGCTCGTCCTAACAAAAAGAGGAAGTTTGTGAACAAAAAGGTGGATGCCAGAAATTCAAAGAAAGCCAAAAAGTTTAAGGGAAACTGCTTCAATTGTGACAAACCAGGTCACATGGCAAAAGAATACAAAGCTCCAAAGAAAGCCAAGAAATCCGAGGTAAATTTGACAGAGAACCGATTTGTTCTAATAGACATGTCAGAGTTGAATCTATCTGCTATTGTGTTTGAAGCAAATCTAGTTGACAATCCAAAGGAATGGTGGATTGACATAGGAGCCACCCGCTACATATGTTCCGACAAAGAGATGTTCTCATCTTATACACCTTTGAATGGTCGAAAACTATTCATGGGTAATTCTGCTACCTCTAATATCATTGGATTGGGGAAGATTGTATTGAAAATGACATCTGGAAAGGAGCTAACCCTTGTAGATGTGTTGCATGTCCCAGACATCCGCAAGAACTTGATTTCTGGCTCTCTACTAAGTAAAGTTGGATTTAGACTAGTCTTTGAAGTAGACAAATTTATATTGACCAAATGTGGTCTATTTATTGGGAAGGATTACCTAAATGAGGGACTCTTCAAGCTAAATGTAATGACTGTCCACCGAGACGTCAAACCAATTAATAAAGTTATAGTTTCTTCTTACTTGGTTGAGTGTTCTAATTTATGGCATGCTAGATTAGGACATGTAAATTTAAATTCTTTACGAAGATTGGTTAATTTAAATTTACTTCCTCAAATGGAATTTAATTTACAAGAAAAATGTGAAATTTGTGTTGAAGCAAAAAAGACAAAAGCTCATTTTCATTAAGTGGAAAGAAGTTCAACACCTCTAGAACTTATACATACCAATCTATGTGATCTTAAGTTTGTGCAAACTAAAGGTGGTAAAAATTACTTCATCACATTTATAGATGATTGCACAAGGTATTCCTATGTATATCTTTTGAAAAACAAAGATGAGGCAATAGAAGCTTTTAAAAGATATAAAATAGAAGTTGAAAATCAACTCAATGTAAAAATAAAAGTAATACGAAGTGATAGAGGAGGAGAATATGTAGCACCATTTGAAGAAATATGCTTAGAAAATGGCATAGTTCATCAAACCACTGCTTTTTATTCTCCTAAATCAAATGGAGTTGCGGAACGAAAGAACCGAACTCTTAAAGAGATGATGAACGCCATGTTGATAAGTTCTGGCTTACCTCAGAATTTGTGGGGGGGGAAGCTATCTTATCAGCTAATCATATCTTAAATAAATTGCCTCATAAGAAACTATATAAGACCCGATATGAGTTATGGAAAGGTAGAAAACCTTCTTATAAATACACTAAAGTGTGGAGGTGTCTAGCAAAGGTAGAAGTACCTAAACCTAAGAAAATAAAAATAGGTCCAAAAACTATAGATTGCATTTTCATAGGATATGCAAACAATAGTAGTGCATTTCGTTTTCTTGTGCACAAATCAGAAATTTATGATATAAATGAAGGAATGATTATAGAATCAAGAAATGCAATTTTCTTTGAATCTATCTTTCCCAAGAAGGTTAGAATTGAAACAAATTCAACCAAAAGAAACCATGAATCTACGAATAATTCTCCCTTAGTTGAGGAAGAACTAAGACGTAGTAAAAGGACTATGATAACAAAATCTTTTGGTCCATATTTTCTAATCTATGCATTAGAAGATGATGAACTAAGGACTATCAAAGAATCATTATCTAGTCCTGAATCTCCATTATGGAAAGAAGCTATCAATACAGAAATTGAATCAATCATGCAAAACCACACTTGGAAAATCGTTGATCTTTTAAAAGGTTGTAAGCCTTTAGGATGCAAGTGGATTTTAAAAAGGAAATATAAAGATAATGGTTCAATTGATAAATATAAAGCTCGTTTGGTTGCCAAAGGGTACAAATAACAAGAGGGCTATGATTATTTTGATACTTATTCTCCAGTCACAAGGATTACTTCCATTAGAATACTCATTGCTATTGCTGCATTGCATAACCTTGAGATACATCAAATGGGTGTAAAAACTGCATTCCTAAATGGCGAATTAGAAGATGAAATTTATATGGATCAACCAGAAGGTTTCATCTCTAAAGGTCAAGAAAACAAGGTCTACATGCTTGTGAAATCTTTGTATGGACTTAAACAAGCTCCATTACAATTGCATGAAAAATTTGATAAAATAATGTTATCAAATGGATTCAAAATAAATGAGGGTGATAAATGTCTCTACATTAAAAATATCCCCAATGAATATGTAATTGTCTGTCTTTATGTACACGACATGTTAATCATGGGAAATAATAAGAACGTGATCACGAATACAAAGAACATGTTAAAAAGAAATTTTAACATGAAAGATATGGGTCTAGCTGACGTTATCCTAGGGATAAAAATCTCTAGAACAAATGAAGGAATTATCTTATCACAATCTCATTATGTAGAAAATGTGCTTAAGAAATTTGAAGCTTTTAATCTACCTCCAGCTGCAACTCATGTTGATATGAGTTTGCATTTAGCTAAAAATAGAGGAGAACCCATATCACAACTCAAATATGTAAGGATCATTGGAAGTCTAATGTATCTTACAAATTGTATTCGTCCTGATATTGCATATTCAGTGAGTAAACTAAGTAGATTTATGAGCAATCCAGGTAAAGACCATTGGACTGCATTAAGAAGAGTGTCAAAGTATTTAAAACATACCATACACCACGATTTAACATATACAAGATATCTAGCTATTATTGAAGGATACAATGATGCAAATTGGATATCTGATATGCAAGACTCAAAATCTACTAGTGGTTTTGTCTTCACCATTGGAGGTGGAGCAGTAGCATAGAAATCTTCTAAACAAACGTACATAGCTAGATCTACAATGGAATCAGAATTCATTGCATTAGACAAAGCTTGTAAATAAGCCGAATGGCTTAGAACATTCTTAGAAGATATTCCTTGTTGGGAAAAACCAGTGCCTCCTATAATGATACATTGCGACAGTATGTCTGCAATTGGAAGAGCACAAAGCAGCATGTATAATGGTAAATCTCGTCATATACGAAGATGACATAATACCGTTAGACAAATGATTTCAAATGAAATCATTTATATTAACTATGTAAAGTCAAAAGATAATATAGCAGATCCGTTTACTAAAGTTATTAATAGAGATCTACTATATAGTGCCGTAAAGGGAATGGGCTTGAAAAGCCATATAAACAAAAAGGTTCATAGCTGTAACTCAACCATACCAATTGGAGATCCCAAGAAGATGGTTCAATGAGACAACTAAGTTATGAATATTTACACTACGATACTTGGAATATTTACACTAAGAAACTCCTTCCAGGCACTACACCAAGTATGACTGCTAGGATGTGATCAGGATAAACCTTAAAGGTTCTTTAATGATTCCTATACCGAGTAAAAGGTGGGGTAATGGCAGTTTATTCTTAAATAGGAAATCACCTATATAAGTGAGAAGCGGGGCCGCTTCAAAAAGAATCACTTATGAAACAAGATACGGTCCAAGGCCAAAATGAAAAAAATGTGAGAACAAAACATTAATAGAATTGTTATTGTGTTAGTATTATTGTTTGGTTTACATTTAAAGTTGATCAGTTCAAGACATCGCGTTCACTGAGCAACGAGTAAATCCGATAATACTATACTAAAAGAAGGTTCAAAGCCGGAAGCTACCTATCCCTAAGCAATAATAATTTGCCGAGATTCTTATACTCTGCATTTTCAAATATCTCTTTTGTGGTGGATTTTAGTATAGTTAATTAATTAATTAATTAAATATCTAATTAAAAGAGATATTAATTAGTTAATTAAATGGAAGAGTTAAATGGAAAGTGCAACTATCCCACATCGAAAAAATATAGTTGGTGGAATCTAAATATAAGGGATTTCTTAATTAGTGAGTTCAACTAATTGAAGTCTCTAATGGGCCAACTATGTAGTGTCTTTAATTAGTCTTTTATAGATTAATTAAATTGGCTACGAGTCCAAGCCGAGCCGTGCCGCACGTCGCACATGTCGTAAGGGGCATTTGAGGGTGCACTTCGCACTTTGCACGTGTCGCGAGGAGCTTTAAGGAGCCAAAATCTTTTGAGATTCGGAACCACGGCTCAGCACGTCACACAGCTCATGGCTCACGGCGGTTCGATCAGCACCATGGATGAAAGGATGCGTGAGGATTGGGCAAATTGTTGCAATCGTTCAGCCAATCAGCTCGATGTAACTGCTCGGAACGAATTGGTGTGAAAGCTCTAGGCCGATCGGACGCAATGGTTCGCCAGTTGCGACTCTTGTCTTGAATCGAGCCAACCGTTCAGCCTTGGAAGCAAACCGCTGCACTGTTTGGAGCCAATTGGTGCACCACTTCACCACAACTCTTCACCTACTATAAATAAGACCCCAAGACCTTCATTTCAAGAATGAAAAAAAATTCACAGTCTAAAATCTTCTCTTCTACTCTAGTAATCAATTGAGAATCTCGATTATTATTTTGTTCGTTGTAATATAGTTTTGTAAAAGTGCAACAAAACCTTGTTGAAAGTCGTTTTATCTTGGAGACGATTGCTATAGTCCGTTTGCATTTAATATACGGTGCAATTTCGTCTTGCAGAGAAAGAGTATAACTCTTGACTTGACTTTAAATATCCTACCCGTTACTCTGCCCAAATTACTTCAAAGTTTAATCCATATATACCCAACATGAGCAATCCCAACAAGTTCTTCGAATGAACCATGGTGGAAGAGAGGAAAGAGGAGGATGAGGAGGTCGAGTGGAGGTTTGATGCTATCTTTAAGTAGAAAGAGAGAGAGGAAAGTACTACGACACAGACATGGAGGAGTTTGAGGAAGAAGACCGATATTGAGCTGCGGGAGGAAGGAGACACGGTAGAACATAAAATCGAGAAGATGATGATTTAGGCAACATCAAGATGAATGTTCCATCCTTTCAGGGGAAGAATGACCCATCATTATTGTAACGCCCAAAACTACTCCGTTTGGCCATGTCACTTAACATACTTATAACGTCCCAAACTACTCCGTTTGGCCACGTTACTTAACAAATAATTCATTTACATGCATTTGCGTTCTCATAATAAATTGAGCGGAAGCTAGGGTCAAATAGCATAATGAGGTATAACATCATAATTCTGAATATAAATTTTTCTTCCACAATTATAACATGCAACCTATCATAATCTACCATGTCACACAGCATCGTATTTAACGGAAGCATAGAATAAATCCATCCACATCATTCATACAATCATCTAACCTATCGGGCTCATAGGTCTTAGACAACTCGCCCGTCTAGCACCCTAAATTAACAAACATAGCATAGGAATTCAATGACTTATATTTACACAACGTAGGCTCCTAGGTCAATCGACCCACCTTTAAAACATTGACATATTATATCAAGCTAAATACAATCACAACTACAAAAATCGAGCTAATCCCATTCCCAAAAAATGTTAATCATAAAATAAATAGGTCGATCAATAAAATTATCATAATAGGCGTATTCAAAAGCATGAAGAGTAAACACAATCTTGTGGGGGTTCTCTTGTGTTCACAACGCTCCTACTCGAGCCTCGACTCCTCAACCTGAAATTCATTGAATGAATGGGGTGAGTATTTAACAACATACTCAGTGGGGAACACTGTAAACAGTTATAGCCAATTGCACAAGTGAAAATATAACATATGGACTTTTCTTTACTTTGTGGAGACTAGTCTCAACCCCGTAGGGTCTAAACATCATGATGCCCCCGTTATTGAACATCTTTGGCCCTGTAGGGATGCCCGCAGACATACTACCCCCTCGGGAGGACATTAACAGGTCTATGTTCGATCCCAAAGGATCTCTGCCCCGAAGGGTCTCTTTGTCGACCCCGAAGGATCTCTTTGTCGACCCCGAAGGATCTCTTTTATCTCTGGTCCGAAGACCCTTCATACTTATACAATCAAAGCACAACAATAACTATAACCTTACACGTGTTCACAGTTTAGAGTTACCCCACTTTAAGAGACACTTTCACAATTTCCCAACCTTTGAAATACTCCTTTGCCGCCCACAAGTTGTCCACCTCGAGCCACAACACGTCGCCTAGCACCTTTAAATCCCCTTTTCATTTTAGATGTCGAGTTATACAATTAAATCATAGTTTAGACCAAACTCATGATATACCTTGCTTTAAAGTCTTCAAACATATTCCACATACACAATCATAGATAAACCAACTCATAATACGATTTTGGACTCAAAATATGCGTTAAAGCTCTTTGAAACATTTAATCGAACACGTTACGTGCACCCATTTAAACCACATATTCTTGACTCAATTTAAATCCTTTAGACCCAACATTTCAAATACAAACATCTTCACCCTAGGGCTCTAACATACATGAAAATCAACCCCAAGCAACCATCACAATATCTCCATATGATTCTCAACAAAACAAAGGGAAATTAGGGCAAAGATCCAAACCCTAGCAACAATGAACCATAGGAATTTGATATAAATTCACATATAGCCTCAAGGAGGTAAATAAACCATATGTTTGAGATGTCAAAGCAAGAGAATCAATAAAAGTGAAAATCCTAATTTTTGAGTATGAACCCTAGTTTCCAATCAACATGAAAATGGTGTTTTAATCACCAAGGTGAAGAGGGTATGAAGTTACCTTGGTTGATGGAGGATGATGAAAGGATCCACTCAAAACTTGAAGAATTCTCTGGAGAGATATGGTGGAAGAATCGCCCAAAAGAGAGAAGAAATGAAGATGAGATGAATAAGTGTGGTATTTATAGGTAAAAATCCAGCCCAGCCCGCGCGACCGCGCGAGGGGGCTCTCAGCCCAGGCTCCCCACGAGCGCACACACCCCGCGGGCGCTCGCCTTGCCCATGCCCCGCGGGCGCGCAGCCTCCGGCGGCCGCGCACGGCCCCGCGGGCGCGCGGCGTGCCCCATTCAACCCCCGATTCTATTTCGACTCCCGGACATTTTCATCTCCAGCGTTAGGGTGTTCAAGGTTTTGGCAAACAAAACTCAATGCAATAACATGCATTCATTATCATATAACTCGACACTTTAGTATTAAAATTCAAACTGTGTTATACACTCAGTATAACATCACTGTGCTGTGACGTATCGGCTCAAGTAGAACAACCTGCATTAAATTAACGGCATAATACAAACATACTCACATGATTAATATTCAAATAATATCAATTTCGAAACCATTTTCCAAAAATTATAATTCATAATTTAGAAAAAAGGGACGGGGTATCACAATTATACTTGAATGAGAGCGTAAAGTTGAGATGATGTTTCGGATTATGCCATTATTTGGTGGGACCAACTGATATTCACTAGACAGCGTAATAGAGAACAACCAATAGAGACATGGGGTGAAATGAAAGTTGTGATGCGTAAGCAGTTTGTGCCTAGCTACTACTACTGAGAGTTATACAACAAACTACAGAATTTAAGGCAAGGACCAAACAGTGTGGATGAATACTTCAAGGAGATGGAAGTATCCATGAGTCATGTGAATGTAGAGGAAGACAGAGAAGCCACTGTGGCTCGATTCTCGACAAGCCTTCATAGGGAAATTCGTGAAGTGGTGGAGTTACAGCATTATGTTGACATGGAAGATATGGTGCAGATGGCGATCAAGGTAGAGAATGAGCTCAAGATGAGGGGTAACAACACTTGGGCAAATTCTTCTACATGGAAAATATTACACACACCAACATAGCTCCATGGAAGTCATCAAATCAAGGGAAGAAAGATGAGAAACAACCGTTCTACAAGCCGAGAACAGAGGCGACTGCTACATTCAGACCAAGCAATTAGGATTCATCATGAAGCCGAAACCAAGACATTAAGTGTTTGAAATGTCAAGGTAGAGGTCACATTAATAGGAGGTGATGATTCTAAAGGATAATGGCGAGATTGAGATATAAGTAGAGGAGAAGCAGAAGAGAAAATGTCTGGATTATCAGAGTCAAGTGATGAAGAATATGCAGCACCCGACGCACGCACGTTATTTGCAAGGAAATCCTTGAGTTTGCATACCAAGAGTGTAGATGAAGAGCAATGAGAGAAAATATTCCATACCCAATGCCATATCAAAGATAAGATATGTAGTATGATTATCGATGGAGGAAGCTGTACCAACGTTGCTAGCGTTGTCATGGTGACATGTGATACCCCGATCCTTTTTGCTAAATTATAAATTATAATTTTAGTAAATGGTTTTGAGTTAATGTTGTTTGAATATTAATCATGTGAGTATGGTTGTATCATGCCATTGTTTTGTTATAGGTTGTTCTACTAGAACCGATACGTCTTAGCACACAGTGGTAATGTACTGAGTGTATAATACAGTTTGAATTTTAATACTAAAGTGTCAAGTTATATGATAATGAATAAATGTAATTGCGTTTAATTTTATGTTGGCCATACCTTGAACACCCTAACGTGAAGAGCCCCGATGGGGGCTAGTGGGCAACGCCCCCTGTTTTTTTCGGTGTGTATTAAAAGTGCTTCAAAAATTTAAAGTGAAATGGAGTTGAAAATGTCCGGGAGTCGATTTAAGTTCGGGGGTTGAATTAAGCATGGTGCGCGGCCGCGGGCCAGTGCGCGCTGGCGCAGTTATGCGCGGGCACGGGTGAGGCACGCGCCGGCACAGTCATGCGCGGGTGCGAGGTGCTTTTGGACGAGGGCCCTGGCGCGCGGTCGCGCGGGCTGGGGATTTTCTTTCCCGATTTTCCAATCTTTAAATATCACACTTCACTCATTCCTCTTCATTTCTTACACCATTTGGGCGATTTTTCTCTCCTTCCTCTCAAGAAATCCTTCAACTTTTGGGAGAGGATTCTACCATCAACATCCACCATCTAATTGTTGGTTTTGTATACTAGAAGACCTGTCTTTTGTATACATTATTGATGATGGTTTTTATGATGATATAGAATGAATACAATTACAGTCACTGTTTGCATTTAAATTGTTATATTTACATGCATGTTCACTATACTTGCATTGTGGATGATATGGTGTGGGTAAACACGCGGTTAGATCATATCATCGGTTCTTTGTAATGTATTAAAAGGCTCACGGTTTAGATGGCACTGAACCTGCTATCGGTACGCCGTAGAATAATCTGATAGTTAGTTTGTCTTGACTAACTGATTATTCTAATACATGGTCAAGTGTATTAAGGAGATCTACTTAGGATTCTATTCTCTATTTTGACCTTAAATGAGAGAATAAGAATCCACAGAGTTCGGGTTCTTAATCCCTATATGTTGGCGGACATATACGTGTAGTGTTTGCAGCTTTGATTTATCAAAGGGTGAGATTCTTTCATATGATCAATAATCTCGATATCTTAGGTTGTGACATTTACACTTATGATGGGTCGTGCAATATGGAGGGGCACCGTGTCCTGGTGCGCCAGGTTGATGGTCTCTCCTTGAAGAAATGCAAGTTCATGCTGAAACCCTGCAGGTGGAATTTATTCTGTGCATGAGTAAAGCTTGTGTGGTACTACTCAAGGATAGGATATTAATTAATTATAGCTGTCAGAAGCTTACATAATTAATTAATGGGCATTATATCTTAAACACGGGGAATGGCTGGACTAAAGGAGAAAGCATATTCAGAAATATGTATTAAATTGGTAGGTCAGTATTATTTCTTTAGTGGAATAAAAATAATACTTAATTTATTTAATAATATCCTAAGTTTATTGGATATTGGAAATTAAAAAAATTAGCAGGCCAATTTAATATTCTTCTAGATCCCTGTTGTAGCCCAATATGACTTGAATGGACTGGAGATAGAAAAAAGGGATAGAGGCCCAAACCCAGTAGGGTTGGGACACTGAAATTTTTCCCACCCCTTTATAAATAAGGAGGTGGGGGATGAAAATTTGGGGAGATAGATCAGCTCCTCTTGTGTTCTCTTTATATCCACAGATTCCATACCGATCTAGTAGATTTCAGCCCACCCTGAAACTAGATTCAGTCCGGGAATACAACAGAAGATCAAGGAGTAGAATAGCATTAGTGGGCGCCGATTTCATCATACACAAAAACAAGATTCGATCTTTAATCTTGTCCTCAACCCGTCGTTTAATTTGTAAGTCGTTTTTCGATTTCTATGTTTCCGCTTTAGTAGAATCGTTTAAACCGGATTTGCATATTAATTGAACTTGGTTAATTAAAACATATGAGATGCATGAATTTATGATCTACATGACATCAGGATTAATGAACATCTAATTAGATCATGCGGTGGTTCAATTCGAAAAAACCCCAACAACTGGTATTAGAGCGGGCTTTGGCACTGTTCTAGATTTAATCCTAGGATTAATTCGAAAAATATGTTTAAATTTGATGAAATATTTAATTTGCTTAAATTTTTAGATTTATGTGTTCATATTTTCGAATTGGTTGTGTTCAAAACTTGGATGAAGTTTTGATGGTGTTTCGAAAATTCTAGTTTTGGATGGATTGTAATTTTCGGTCATATCTTAATTAGATTTGGAATAGATATTTGATTTATCAAAATTTCCAGATTTAATTAGATGTGTGTTTTGAAAATTGGAACATCAAATTTTTCAAAAATTTGATGTTTAATTTCCCTAATTTGTTCTATGTATTTTTCGAATTTCGATCACATTGAATTAATTTGGAGAAGTTTTTGATTTGAAATCAAATTTCCAGATTTATTTAATGTGGTGGTTCGAAAATTATGTGTATAAAAATTAGATTTGGTATTTTTGATGTTTATCTTAAAATTACCTAATTCTAATCTAGATAGATTTGAAAAGAGAATATTAGATTTGGATAGAATTTGAAGTGGATCAAATTTCCAAATTTAATCTTCTTGTGATTTTCGAAATCTACAAAGATTTGAATTGGATAAGGTAATTTTATATATATATATATATATATATATATATATATATATATATATCAATAGTTATCTAATTCTAATCCTAAAAGATTTGAAAATAGATTTTAAATTTGGAAGAATTTGAAGTGGATCAAATTTTCAGATTTTTTATCTTGAAATTTTTGAAATTCTTGTAGATAAGAATTGGAAAAGTAATTTTTGATGTATATCATAAATTACTTAATTCTAATCTAGATAGGATTGAAGATAAGATTTAAATTTGGATGGAATTTGAAGTGGATCAAATTTCCAGATTTTATCTTTGTAATTTTCGATCCTAGCCTATCCAAATATTTGGGATAGATTTTTGATTTATAACAAGATTTTCAAATATTAATTAATTAGGGTGTTATCCGAAATTAATTAATTTAATTAATTGTAATTTTCGAAAATCATGTCACGTGTGGATATCATATGTTATTTTATGTTAATCATGTAATTGTGATTGTTGGATTTGTAGACTGATTTGTTTGCAGGGTTACCGACTATCATGGCTCCTTAATCATGTGATGTATGTTTTAATTTATGTTGGATGTATGATGAGTCGTATGCCGGTTTGGCTACGTGTTTTTAATCCATGAGAAAATCCATGGATTAGGTCTAGGTTTTATTTTATGTTGTTTTAATGTAATAGAAATAAAACGGTTAGACCAAGTTATTGAGTTGTAATTTTATTCTAGATATATTAGTTTTTTCCTCTAAGGAATAGAAATTCTATATTGAATAAAGTTTGAAGATCAACTCAAAGAAAGAGAGTAGTACAGCTCAAGAAAGGAAGTGTCACTGATTCACGTCCCGAAATCCTAATTGGAGCTAGGATTTTCGGCGAGGCGCAGTGATGGGGGCGGCGGCCATGCCCGAGGTTCCGGAGCTGACTTTCCAGTTTTATCTCATTCAGCAACATGAGATATAAGCCATGATAGTTGGTTTTTATTATTATTGCTTATTATGTTGTTTGAAGCATGCAATGGTGTTTTATCATTTTATGTGATGTTTGCATGTTTTACGATGGGATAAAATGAAACCTCAATCTTAAATAACTATGTGGGAGAGATTCATACCAAAGTATGTAGAAATCTCAAACGGTCTCCATTAATCTGGTTTAATTGAGATGTGATAGACATGCGAGTTGACAATAGGTCTTCCTCCATAACAGATGTGTCATATCACTGTGATCTCTAGAAATTAAACTTCTTTATCAAGATAGTTGTAGAACACTACTAGAACAAACTGACTCCTCCAACTAGAGCAGGGAGTTCGAAATAGTGGACTTGGTGCTAAGATAATGGTGTTCACACTTAGGTGTAATTTATTAATAAACGTCCACACTAACGTGGCTTATTAATTGGAAGGTTACATGACTGTGGTTATTTCCGACTATTAATTTACTTGTCATAAGGAAAATTGACTAGAGGTAAATTAAAGGTGGTTTTACCTGTTTAAAGATGAATTTTATAAACGTCCACACTAACGTGGCCTATAAGAAACATTTTTAAAATGTCAGTGGATTACATATAAGTTTTTGAGGTATACGATTATATGTAAGTATCCTAAAGTTTGTGACTGTACTGCATGTTTACTTTTTAGTTATTTTGTATCATCATGGCACTCTCCAACCTGTCCACTATTCTCAAAGAAAACAAGTTAATCAATGAAAATTACAATGATTGGATTCCAAACCTTAATCTTGTTCTCACTGCGGAAGGACACAAATATGTACTTGAAGAGGTATGTTCTCAGAAGCCAGATGAGGGTTCTGATGAAGCCCAAAAGGTTGCATATGATAAGTGGGTTAGGTCTAATGAGATAGCGCGCTGTTACATTCTGGCATCCATGTCGAATGTGTTGCAACATCAGCATGAACATATGAAAACCGCTTATGATATCATGTACAACCTTAGGCAGCTCTTCGGTCATCAGAACCGCTTGGCACACCATTTGGTAATGAAGAAGCTAATGGATGCGAGAATGTCTGACTCCACACCTGTTAGGGATCACGTTCTCACGATGATGGGGTATCTGGCTAAGATCGAGACCTTGGGTGGAGAGCTGGATGGCGATTCTCAAATCGACATTGTTCTTCATATCTTGTCCCCGAGGTTTGAGCAATTCAGGCTGAACTTTAACATGATTAAAAGGGATGTCGGCCTGAATGAACTGCTCATGGATCTTCAGGCGGCTGAGTTACTTCAAAAAGGAAATCCGGAGGCACACCTAGCTGAAAATAGGGCGTTTTCTTCCGGTACTAAAAGGAAGAAGAGGAACGCACCCAAGAAAGCTGCAGAGGGGGCGCCTAAGGTGAAGAAGTCCAAGACTAAGATTCCTCCTGGGGAATTTAAGTCAAAGACAAAGTGTTTCAAGTGCGGCCAAGCAGGTCACTAGAAGGCGGATTGTTCTAACAAGAAGAAGAAAAAGGGTACGTCTCAATCTCTTATCGTTGAAACATGTTTAGCTATTTGTTCTACTCAGTCATGGGTAGTAGATACTGGAGCTACTGATCATGTTTGCATGTCTTTACAGGGGTTCCTGGCAAAAAGACAGCTGAGTGATGGAGAGATTTCAGTCTACATGGGTAATGCTATGAAAGTGACGGCAGTTGCAGTGGGAGACGTAATCTTTCCTTTTAGTAGTGATAGGATTTTAGTTTTAAAGGATTGTCTTTATGTGCCTAATTTTAGGCGAAACTTGATTTCAGTTTCTAACTTTTTATGGATGAATATTCTGTTTCTTTTGATAACAAGGTTGTTATCTTTAGTGATAAACGTTTTATCTGTTCTGGCACATTGGATGGGCATCTTTATTTACTTAATCCTATGCAAAACACTACGCAAATGCATTTACTGAATAGATCAGTCATAAACCCTAACAAACGAAAAGAACCTTCAGAAATGAATCAAACCTATCTTTGGCATCTTAGGCTCGGCCATATTAACCTTAAACGGATACAAAGACTAGTAAATGATGGGCCCTTGTCTTCATTGGTCCTAGAATCGTTCCCTTTGTGTGAATCCTGTTTGGAAGGTAAAATGACCAAGCGACCCTTTAAGGATAAAGGGAATAGATCTGAAGAGGTACTAGATTTGATTCACTTTGACTTATGTGGCCCTATGTCAGTTCAGGCTCGAGGAGGGTATGAGTATTTCATCACGTTTATTGATGATTACTCAAGGTATGGATACATATACCTGTTACGCCGCAAGTCAGAATCCTTTGAGATTTTCAAAGAATTCAGAGCGGAAGTGGAAAAACGTACATGTAAAAGTATCAAATCACTACAGTCTGATCGTGGTGGTGAGTACCTCTCGAATGAATTTAGGGACTACTTAGCAGAGAATGGGATTACATCCCAGTTGACTGTGCCGGGAACGCCACAGCAGAACGGCGTGGCGGAGAGAAGGAACAGAACATTGTTAGAGATGGTTAGATCGATGATGAGCTATTCAAATCTGCCTATTTCGTTCTGGGGATATGCCCTGGAAATGGCAGCCTATATTCTTAATGTGGTTCTATCAAAATCAGTCCCATCTACGCCCACAGAACTTTGGACCATGAGTAATAAATTCAAAAGATGGTCAACTATAAAATAAAAGGTCCCCATTGGTCCACATCCGCCACCTGCCTATTAGTTTTATAAAAGGTCCCCATTGGTCCACATACTTCATGGTATCTATAGAAGCAGCAAATTCATTAATTGATGATGAATCAAGGGTCGCAGCAGCAGAAATTGCGGCTTCAACAGCTTCAGACATCTCCGGCGGAGGCAAGAAAGGATCGACGGAAACCCTAGGTGAGGAGACAGGTTCCGAAACTGTCTCAGCATCTGAGCTAGGTAGAAAAGCACTGGGTCGAGTCAATGGAAAAGGCTCAGATGGAGGAACACCTGCGGGAGGAGCATTTGTTCTGCTCGAAACAACTTCAGTCGGAACATACTGAGAGAAAACAAAGGGTTTTGATAATTCCCCTAGAGCACGCCACAAATCAGTGGTGTTAATTTTTGGTTTCTTGTAAAAAGAAGGCTTTGAAGAACCTGGTTTGTCCGCCATTGATTCAGGAAGGAAAAAGCTTGAATGCAGAAGCTTTGAGAGAAAAATAGCGACAGAATTTTGAAAAATTTTGAATGCCTTGAGGATGAATAGTTTCACAATTCTGACCGCACACCTTAATTAGAAAATTAAAATAAGTTAATTTCCATAATTATCCATCACATCCCATAACATCACTTTTATGCATGACCTCGGGAAGTGCAAGCGAACTTGGTGCGAGAAATAAGGCCCCACTAGCCGTTACAGTTAAAAAATAACCGCTAAAAATGTGCTTGTGTCTGGCAGGCACACATGAAGGCACACCTCTTTAAAGACCACGAATCACTTGGTCATTTTACATTCTCTGTACATACATCACTGACCAAGACTATACAGAGATACTTCTCTCAAATTAGAAGTTTAGATAACACAGAGACCCAAGGAGGATCTAAGTATTTCAAACCTTCCACTATCAAGTGCCTTAGTGAAGATATCCGCAAGTTGAGTATCTGTTCCAATACACTCAATCACAAGTGATCCATGTTCTACTAGTTCTCGAATAAAGTGGTGATGAATATCTATGTGCTTCGTCCGAGAGTGTTGAACAAGATTCTTTGAAATGTTTATAATGCTCATGTTATCACAGAAGACGGTAAGCACAGATTTTGGCACACCATAGTTAAGCAACATCTGCTTGATCCAAAAAAGTTAAGCGCAGCAACTTCCAACTGCAATATATTCTGCTTCAGCTATAGAAAGCGAAATGGAATTCTGTTTCTTGCTGAACCATGAAACCATATTGTTTCCAAGAAAGAAACATCCACCTGATGTACTCTTCCAATCTTCATTGCATCCAGCCCAATTAGTGTCACAAAATCCAACCAAAGTAGGGTTTGTATCACAGGAGAACCATAATCCCAACTCCACTGTACCTTATATGTACTTGATTATGTTCTTGACAGCCTTTAGATGGCTTTCTTTGGGATCGGAATTGTATCGAGTGCAGAATCCAACACTTTAGCAAATGTCTAGTCGACTTGCAGTCAGGTAGAGTAAACTACCTATCATACTCCGGTACAGGGTTTGCTTAATTAACACACCCGCTTTATCCTTTGACATCTTCAAATGTGTTCCCATGGGTGTTCTCTTCGTGCTACAACTTTCCATTCCAAACTTACTGATCAAGTTTCTTGTATATTTTGTTTGAGACACAAAGATTCCATCATCTTTTTGCTTCACTTGAAGCCACAGGATGTAGGTTAGTTCACCTACAAAACTCATTTCGAATTCTGATGTCATGTATTGGACAAATTCGTCCACCATTCAGTTTGAAACAGATCCAAAGACAATATCATCGACTTAGATCTGAACGATGATCACATCAGATTTTTCTCTTTTAACAAAGAGTGTTCTATCAGCTCCACCACGAACATAGCCTTTCTCTAGAAGAAACTTGGTTAGATGTGCATACCAAGCTCGTGGTGCTTGTTTTAGACCGTATAGTGCTTTCTTTATTTTGTACACAAACTCAGGATGGTGAGGGTCTTCAAAGCCTTTGGGTTGGCTAACAAAATCATCTCCTGTTAAGTACCCATTTAAGAAGGCACTTTTTACATCCATTTGCTATAACTTAAACTTCATCCAAGCTGCCATTGCCAGAAGCAAGCGGACTGACTCAAGACGAGTAACAAAGATAAACATTTTGTCAAAATCAATTCCCTCAACTTGGGAATATCCTTGGATAACCAGTCTAGCCTTGTTCCTGGTTATGTTCCCCTCCTCATCGGTCTTGTTTTTTAAGATTCACTTTGTGGCTATCATATTAGCATCTTTAGGTCGTGAAACAAGATCACACACTTCATTTCTTTCAAATTGCAAGAGTTCTTCTTGCATGGCATTTATCCATCGATCATCCTTTAAGGCTTCTTTCACATTTTTAGCTTAACAATTGATGTGTAGCATACATTTGCAATTAGATCCCGATAGTTCTTACGAACGCCTCTTGTTCGGATCCCTTCACTCATTTCACCAATGATGTCAGCTGCAGAATGATTATTATAAACTCTTTTCGATGGTTTGTAGACATTATGACTTTCAGGTCTTGCTTGATTCACATCACTGTTTTTGCTTTTGTCAGGCACAACTGCAGGTACATTGATTGCAACATTGAGAATGTCCCATTCAATCTGGGTAGCAGATTCTTCCATATCATCAACAACAACATTTATTGATTCCAAGACAGTCTTGGTTTCTTTTGTTAAAAACACGGTAGGCACGGCTATTTCTTGAGTAACCAAGAAAGATGCATTCATCTCCTTTAGCATCAAATTTAACGAGATAATCTCTATCTCTTAACATGTAGCAAGTACTTTTAAAAATTTGAAAGTACTTTACATTTGGCTTCGTCTCTTTCCAAAGCTCATAGAGAGTAATTCTTGTCTTGGGTCTGAAGTAAACCCAATTGATAACATGGCAAGTAGTGTTCACCGTCTCGGCCTAAAAGTTATCAGGAATAGATTTTACCTTCATCATCACTCGACTCATTTCTTGAAGAGTCCAATTTTTCCTCTCAACAACACCATTTTTTTGTGGTGTTTTCGGTGCAAAAAATTTTTGGCCAATATCTTTTTCTTCACAGAACAGTTTGAAGAACACATTCTCAAACTCACGACAATGATCGCTTCTTATTCTCACCACGTTTGTTCATTTCTCAACTTCAAGCTTGAGATACAGTTTTTTGAACGTCTCAAAAGTCTCTGCCTTGTCTCTAAGGAATTCAACCCATGTGAATCTGGTGTAGTCATCTACACAAACAAAGATGAATTTCTTCTGTCCAGTACTTTCAGTTTGAACAGGCCCCATCAAATCCATGTGCAACAATTCCAAGGCATTTGAAGTAGTGATCTCCTTTACAGATTTATGAGAAATATGTATTTGTTTTCCAACTTGGCATGGCCCGCACACTTTTCCACGATCAATATTCAGACTAGGAACACCAGTCACAACTTCAGTTTTTATAAGTCTATGAAGATTTCGATAACTGATATGGCCATGCTTTTCATGCCATAGATTTGCTTCACTAAGCTGAGATCTGAAGCATGTTCCCTTCATGTTGAGAAGGTAACAATTGTCTTGCGATCTTTCCCCGTCCATCAGCAGAACACTTTCTTTATCCTTGACCGATCACTTATCCCTTGTAAAGTGAACAAAGAGACCTTGGTCGCACAACTGACTGGTGCTAATTAGATTAGTCTTTAGTCCCTCCACAAACAACACATCTTCCAAGTTAGGCATGCCAGGAACATTCAACTGACCACGGCCAAGCACTCTTCCTTTGACACCGTCTCCAAAGGTAATAGATTGATATGAACAATCTTTTTGGATATTGTTCAACATGCTTGCATCTCCGGTCATATGTCATGAACATCCGCTGTCGAAATACCAACTGCTCTTTGTATGTATGTTGAGAACAGTATGAACCACATAGTTTCTGTGGTTATTCCTCGATTTGTTCCTGCTGTTATTTCTTTTGGAGAACTGGTCTGGTTAAGATAGACCTCTTCTTCTCATCCTTCTAAGATCATTGATGTAATTTCTGCAATGCGGCCGAATGTGATCTGGTTTTTCACAGTAATGGCACACAACACGTGTCCTTCGAGGTGACTCTTTTTGATGGGATTGTTGACTATTTTTTTATTCAACTTTTGATTCTGGAGCTGTTGAATCTTTTGTTCCAGAAGTCTGTTCGTGACAGAACCTGTCATAGGTCTGACCGCCATTATATCCAAGCCCAGTATAATCTTGAGGGCTCTTTCCTTTGGAGAGAATTTTATCCAGTTAAGATGATCCAAATTTCATCATTTTAACAAGCTTCTTCAAGTGCTGAAGTTCACCATTTTGTGTTTAAGTACTATTCCTGGACTGCGACAGTTCATCTTCTAGCTCATTAAGTCTGATGGAGAGATCATCTCTCTTTTTAGTGAGATTGGAGTTTTCTTTAAGCAGGTCTTCATTGACTTTAACCCCCATGATCCAACTTTAATGCAGCTTTTTATACGCCTCCATAGCTGATTCTTCAGTGAATTCTTCATCATCACTGCATTCTGATGTTTTCTCGACCTCATTGTTAGGAACAGATGCATACACAAATTCCTTGACATAATGTGTCATGAAAGTAATATTATTACTTACACATTCTTCATCACTTCCACTTTCATCAGGATCGTCGCTCTCACTTAAGGTAGAACTGTAAGACTTGTTCTTCCTTTTAAGAGTGTTAGCACACTCAACTTGGTAATGACCAAAGCCACGGCATTCTCTACACTTTACTTCTTTAAGTTTTTCTTCATTGGAATCATCATCCTTCATTCTTCGAGGTTTAGAGAACTTGTTCTTACCAGGATTATTTTGAGAGGACTTCTCAAAATGTCTTGCAAACTTGGTAAAATTTTTAGATAGTATAGCAATTGACTCTGCTAGATCAGCTTTGTCAGAAACATCGCTGGGAATATTAGTACTGGAACCCGCCTGAAAAGCAATGCTTTTCTTTCGCACAATTTCTTCTTCTATCAGGCCCATTTCAAAGGTGCGTAAGGACCCCATCAATTCTTGCAGCTTCATCTTGCTCACGTCTTTAGCTTCTTCAATGTCCGTGTCTTTGTAGGCGAATCTTTTGGGCAGGGAATGAAGAACTTTTCAAACAAGTTTTTCTTTAGAAATGGCATCTCCTAGAGCAAAGCTTTCATTTGCAATGTCACAAATTTTGGCATTGAAATCTGCAAGTTTTTCTACCTCATCCATCCGAAGATTCTCGAATCTGGTGTTGAGTAACTGCATTCATGAGGCACAAACACTACTTGTTTCTTCATAAGTGGTCTGCAAAATGTCTAACGCATCCTTAGCTTTGTCACACGTGGAGATAAGTTTGAAGACATTCATGTCAAGAACCGAAAAAATGGCATTCATGGCTTTTGCATTCAATCCCATCCATAATCTGGTCGTCATCATTGTCCCATTCTTCTTCCAGCTTCTTAACAGTTTTCCATTTCTCATCTTTCTTTATTGGAGGATTCCAGCCATCATTCACCATCTTCTAGGCACGATCATCTATGGAGTGAATGAACGCAGTCATTCTGGCCTTCCAGTAGCATAATTATTGCCATCAAGGAGTGGGGGTTACACTGTCGATGCTCCTTCTTTCATCGTGTCCATCCCGGCAAAACAAACACAAAATAGGAATTAATAACCTAAGATCACACCTGTATAACTAGTGACCCACTCTAATACCAATTGAAAAACTTCAATCCGTGCAAAGTATGTTTTATGTTTACAGCATGCAAGTGCTCTTCGATATGTTGGGAACAAATACAAGAATAATAAATAAAAAATAGTAAAAGAACGCACGCGATTAGTTATCCAGTTCGGTTAATCAACCTACTCTAGGGGGAGTTCGTGCAAACTTGAAGATTCATTTACTACTTTTTCATGAAGTGTATTTAGGAACTTACACATACAGGACTCCCTCCTTATGTCGTCCGTTCTTCTTCGCAAACTCTTTCACTAAACGAAAGCTATGAGATCCCCTCACAACCGTGACACTAGACTCCCTCTAGATACCTACAACTTTAACTTACAATCTCTTCCAAGATTGTGTACAAAAAGGATAAAGCAAACCCCTCACTTGTTTCACTCAAAAACACTAAATGCTAGACTATCACGTTGAACAGATTAAGGAACAACTTCTAGCTATTACATAAATCAAAACCAAATGACTCTCGAATAATATGCTAAGAGAATCTAATTACGTGGACACCGATTGCTGTCAGGAATCGGTATTCTTATAGCTTCACTCCTTAGTTGGCGTTGATATTTAATCGTCGTCAATATGGAAGGTGAATAAAGGTTTGTGATCTTCCCAAACATGTGTAGATGCTTTCTTTATGTATGAGGGTTATTTTCAGCATGGCATCTACTCCACAAGGCAGTCAAATAAACGGATCTGGACCTCCCGAACAGGATCAGCGTAAGATCTTCAAAACATGGAAACTGCTATAATTAGACTGTTCCTGGGTATGTCTGAAATATCAGAGGAAATAGTTCACCAACTGTTCTTCATTACTTGCATAGTGGAATCAGCATTTATCTTCAGGAACATACCCACGAACACATTATCGAACTTATCTAGCCAAAACAAACTTAGTACATAATGATGGCACTAACAAGTTTGATTCAAAACACTATCAGTTGTGTGTAGCTTGTATGAAAACTTTAAAGATAAGCACAATAAGAGAATGAAAGCAATACAACACACAATCAGTTTTAGAGAGGTTCAAAGCCTTAAAACTTCTACGTCCTCTCTTCCTTCTTGATGAGATCGGGATGAGCACTGAGGAACTAAACCTGGAGTTGCAGCTAAGAGGTCCAGTGACGCGATTACATGCTAAGAAGCTGTAAGGATATTTACAATGCTATGTTGAAAAGAAATTGGAAGATGATGGAGTTGAATCCCGACAGCACAAGTCTGTGGATTTAACGAGCATTGAGGAGTGAAGAAGCTGCAGCCATGGATGAATTAATTTATTTAGTTATAGCAGTGTATCTCTTATTATTTGTTAAGTTGTTTTATTTAATTGGATCCAATATTTTAATTTAATTAGAAGCCCAAATTATTGTTAGAAGAATTGTGCCTTCAGTTATTTATTTTATTTTTGAAATTATCCAGTTCAACACTTGATAATTTCACCCCTTAGGTATTTAGGATGATTCCAAATGTTCTTTTACGCAGACTTGAATGAATGAAAAGAGCTTTTACGTTATTCTCTTGTCTCACACAGCAAATCGATTCTTCGGTAGAGTTTGATTATTGGCAAATTCAAACTTGAAATATTTTTTCTTGTTCGAGCATCCAGTAGTGTACGGGTTAGACAGCCACGAAGATTACTCCATAGGCGCGTTTCGGATTCTCGTCGATCCGGGGTTTGTTTTGGGTAAGATTCATCTCTATTTTCATTTTCCATTGATCCATCTTCATTCCAGCCACCACCATGCCTCCATACACATTCCATATCCATTCTAGTATTACCATATTCATACATATAGAATCCCAAGTCCAGAATCCATCCATACAAAGCCATAGATCCATTTATAAGCCCTAAACAGTCCGAAATTTGACCACCCTGTCAAACTGAAAACTACTTGTGGGATTTTCCTGATTTTTGGATATGTTATTCATCACTTCAGATTGTACCTTGTGTTAAAATTTAAGCTTAATCCAACGTTGTTTGCTAGGTCAATTGATCGAGTCAATTTCTAGGGTTCTTAGGCTAAATTTGGGGTTTTTACTATTTAATTCTTGTTCAAATTTTATTGAGTGTTTAGGTCAGATTATTTAGCGTATTATTACTCTTAATTCTAGAGGATATTTGGGTTGAATAATTCTTGTAGTTGACGTGTGTCTTTCCTTAGCTTCTGCATTATTTGGTCGTATCACTTTTGTAGAATGGATCAATTCACTATATAACTTGAGTTCACTTTACAACTTATATAATGAATGAGAGTTAGCTGAACCTGGTAGCAATGAGTTTCTTTACAAATTCACCTCAGCTGGATCTATGGCTCACACTTGCAGTCTCCAACAGGTAGCTATTGTGGTGGCAGTTTCTTTAACAGCGGCTCACATTTAGTTGGAGAGTTAGGTGCTATTATCGTCTTTACAAGGTTTTCGATCTCTTTTGATCTTCAAGATAGTTGGTCTTGAATTGAGATTATCAACTATTGAGCTCCTTGAACTGAGCGGATGTTGATACTTTTCTGGATCTTTGTTGAGAAAAGCTTCAGCGGGAGCCTGGCATCTCTTTACATTATGTATTTGGACAGACATCAATCTGGCCTTTTCATGCCTAACCTATTAACATTTAACCTTTGAAGTGTTATTATTTACATTGAAGTTTTCCTTGGTTATTCTTTCATGGTTCATCCAAAGAGTCATGGTATCTAGTTTGAGTCATTATAGACGCTTTAAAAGCGTGGTTTGATCCAGTTATATAGGTTATGTTACCCAAATTTTTAGGGCACTAATCCAAGTTCTTTGATTGCTTTTGTTAAACAACCTCTTTCTCCTTCCCCTAAGTAGCGCACCGGTCCCCCACCCTTCTCCCGGGATTAGGGCGTTACAAGTCGTGTCACGCATATAGAAATATTCAAGCTTATCACTTGATGGAGTTCAAATTTATCCTATCTAGTTTAGATTTTCTTTATCTTATTTTTGGTATTTAATTAATGTTTTTGATAACCTTAAATTAGAATTCTAATCAGATTAGAAATTCTATTCTATTTAGATTAGTAATCCTATCCTAATTAGATTAGAATTCCTAATTCGATTCCAACATGTCTAGGGGATTGAATTCTGCACCTCTAAATACATGTTCCATTTCATTGTTCTGTAGACTGAGTTTGAATATTGATTAATAATATCACTTTGTCTCACCAACACAAAACTTGTGTTCTTATTTTCAAAAGCTGTGGATTTTAAGTTTGGCAACTTTGAATCTGAAATCAAGGGAGTCATTTTTTATCATAGAAGATCCAGGGTGACCTCGCCATTTCAATATTTGCTTTAAGGTAAGCATTTCTATCCTCAAGGACCGAGGTTTGTATTGGGTAAGGTTTCACATCACATTCCTTTCCATCTATTGTATCTACTTTAACCCCTCGTCAAAAAAAGTCCGTCTCACCTATCCTTCATCATCACCCACATTTTTCCTTGTTCCTATGTCTATCCCAAGTCCTTAGAAATGTCATCGAATCATTTTTGTTTGAGTTTGAGCTACATAACACGTATAACAAAAAACACATAAAATAGTTCTATTCATCCAATTCGCCCATTACACCATCAATATCATCTATACTTTGGATTGAATCCTTCCATGGTTATCGTGTTTCGATTCTAAGTCTTCCACCGCGTAGTCAATTTCTGTGTAAATCGCATCATAAATTTAGCATCAGATCCACGTCAGCATAGCTGGTCATGGTTCAATTCAAACTAGTGGTGTCGATTATCTAGGATTATAGGTTGAAAAAAATGAAAAACAAAAAATGAAAAAAAATCGACTATACCCTTGTGTTTTCAAAATCATGTGTTCTTACCTTGTAATTCTTTATCTTCATTTGAGTTCATGAAATAAGTTTCTTGATAGTTATAGGATTCAAAAGTTATTTTCTAATTCAATTAGGTTTTTATTTACTTTTTGGTCTTGTTCACATTCTGAAACATATATTTCTCCATACTCCATATCTTTCATCCTTATCCATATTTTATCTTTCTATAACAACCAAACCTCTCATCCTCATCCTCTTGAATTTGATTTAATTTTCCTACCATAACTAGGAAATTATATCATAATCTCCATAGCTTTATCCTAAACCACCCCACACATACAACACATATACCAACCTTCCGATACCAACCGTGGATCAATGATAATCAAGTCCGAGCTCTTGACTCAGACCGAGGAGCTAAACTTTAAGCATCAAATTTTCGAGTTTTGAGACATCTGAGAAAAAAAGTGAGTCAGAAAAAAAAATGTGAGAGTGTAAGGATTTCTCTTTTTTTTTACGTTTGTTCATCTTTTCAGGTACATAGAGCCAGAAAAAATACCCGGTCCGTCCAGTCCATCCCAATCGTGGGATGCGAAATACCATTTTGATGTTCTAGCTCAAAGTTTCCAAAAATGAAACTAAACACTGGAGAACAACATGTTAGATCAATTTGATCGAATGATGGCCAAGTTTGAGCAATTAACAGCTCAATTGCAACATCCTCAACCGTAGCCCCGAGCTCGAAATCATCGAGCTAATCCAGAATTTTAAGATGATAATGAAGATGATGAAAAGGATGAAGAAGCCGAGATGGATCCGAGTCCACCTCGAGGAGATCAAGCCGCGCACAACCGTGGTTGAGTTCCTCCATTCCACACCATTCATGGAAACCCGCATCTGAATTAACCTCGATTTGGAGTCGCCGATGGTCTACTTAGCAATATTAAGACCACTATACCCGAATTCAAGGGCATACATGATCTAGATGCCTACCTTGAGAATGGAAGGTAGATAAAATTTTCAACTATTATGACTTTCTAGAACCGAAAAAGGTCCAGTTAGCGTTATTAGAATTCATAGGATATGCAGCGATCTGGTGGGAACATCAATAGAATCACTATCACCGTGAGTGTCATCTATCGATCGATTCTTGGCAATAAATGAAAGATGTCATGCAAGGCCGTTTCATTTCGATTCACTATAAGTGGGAATTGGAATGAAAATTAAGCCAGATTCGACTAAGTACTCGATCCATTGAAGAGTATCACAAAGATTTAGAGACAACCCTAAATTGACTAGGAAAAGAAGACACGATAATCGCCACGATCAATCGATATATTGAAGAGATGAATCCAGATATAGCCTGTGAAGTTTAGTTGAGAGATTTCAACAACATCAAAGAAATGGTGAACTACACTTCAATTATACAACACTGGCTACGCGAGGGATGCCGTCATTCAGCCTATTCTATACTGAATTCCAAGCCCAGTTGGAATCGAACTAAAGCTCAGACGATAAAAATTGATTTTACACAGGCTCGAGCACCGCTCGGACAACAAACTTGACATTTTGAGTAGCCTGCACCACAACTGAGTTGTAGGAGTGAACCCAGTACCCCTACGGCACCTAGGGCACTGCCCACACGGCTGAATCAGCCCAATCAGCCACCCATTGCTACACCGAGTCGAGCCCATGATGTATAATGTAACAAATGTCGTGGATGGGGTCACTTTGAAGCCCAATGTCCGAATTGACAAGTCCTTTTCATTTCTGAACAAGGTGAAGAAATCGAATCAGCAAGTGAAGATGAGATAGAACCAAGTGCAGTCAAGCCCATAGTCGAACTCCACAAAGAAACAACATCGTCGGTCGAATTAGAAGAAGCTGACTCGCACGACACCAATCTCAGTCTGGCCTCAATTCCAAGTATACTCACATACAAGAAAGGTGAAGAAAACATAGTGGACGATGCATTGTCTCGAAGGTACGTACTTCTTAACCTAATGCAGGCTAAGATGTTAAGATTTAAGTTCATTAGGAAGTTGTATGAATCTAATCCCTATTTTGCATCCATATATGCGTCATGTTCATCTAAGCCTAGAGATAAGTTTTATGTGTATGATGGATATTTGTTTTGTGGAAGTCAATTATGTATTCCAATGTGTTCTATGTGTGAGTTGCTAGTGTTAGAATCACATACGGGAGGTTTAATTGGTCACTTTGGTGTGTCTAAAACATTAAGTCTTTTGCATGAATATTTTTACTGGCCACGCATGACAAGAGATGTAGAACGAATCTGTACCCGTTGCATAACATGTAGAAAGGCTAAGTCAACATCGAGTTCGTTTGGTCTATATACGCCCTTACCTGTACCATCTTCTCCTTGGGTCGATATATCTATGGAATTTATACTTGGTTTGCCTAGGTCTAGATCGGGTAAAGATTCAGTTTTTGTAGTTGTAGACCATTTCTCCAAAATGGCTCATTTCATTGCATATAGAAAGACAGATGATGCTGTGAATGTTGCAAATTTATTCTTTCGTGAAATTGTTTGTATACATGGGATTCCTAGAACAATTGTAAGTGCTAGAGATTCAAACTTTTTGGGTCATTTTTTGTGAGTTTTATGGGGAAAATTAGGTACTAAGTTGTTGTTTTCTACTGCTTGTCTTCCACAAACTGATGGTCAAACTGAAGTAGTTAATCGCACCTTAGGTACTTTATTACGTGCTCTAAATAAAAACAACTTGAAATCATGGGAAGAGTATTTCGCATATGTTGAATTTGCTTATAATCGTGTTATTCATTCTTCTACTAACATGTCACCATTTGAAATTATTTATGATTTTAATCCGTTAACCCCAACGGATCTACTACCTTTACCTGTTGAGCATCTAACAAGTGTTAAAGGTATAAAGAGAGCTGAGCATGTTAGAGAGATGCATGAGAAAGTTCGAGCCCGGATCGAACTTCAAGGTGCCAAAACTGCCGCCAAGATCAACCCACACAGATGCCAAGTATTGTTCAAACCTGGTGATCACGTTTGGATACACTTCAACCCTGGTCGGTTTCCGAACCTTAGGAAATCGAAGTTGATGCCATATGGAGAAGGTCCATTTACCATCGTCGTCTGTGTTAACGATAATGCCTATCGCATTTAATGTGTCTGATTTATCTCTGTTTTCTGTAGATGAGTTCGATCATGATGACGTTTCAAATTCGATGACGAATTCTTTTCAGCAGGGGGAATGATGAAGCCCAAGAAAGCATTGATGATTTAAATCCGGAGTTGGAATTGAAAGGTCCAATCACGAGATTACGAGCCAAGAAATTGCAAGGCTATTTTCAATGCTGTGTCTGGAAGAAGGTCGAAGATGGAATCAAGCTTAATCAAGTCAAATTGGTTAATTTGATCACAATTGAAGATTGATGCAAGAGAAAAGTCGTGTCACGCGTCTAGAAGTATTCGAGCTTATCACTTGATGGAGTTCGAATTTATCATATCTGCTTTAGATTTTCTTTATCTTATTTTTGGTATTTAATTATTGTTTTAGATAACCTTAAATTAGAATTATAATCAGATTAGAAATCCTATTCTATTCAGATTAGTAATCATATCCTAATTAGATTAGAATTCCTAATTCGATTCCAATATGTCTAGGGGATCGAATTCTGCATCTATAAGTACATGTTTTATTTCATTGTTCTGTAAACTGAGTTTGAATATTGATTAATAACATCACTTTGTCTCACCAACACAAAACTTGTGTTCTTATTTTCAAAATTTGTGGATTTTAAGTTTGGCAACTTTGAATCGGAAAATTAAGGGAGTCGTTTTGTATCATAGAAGATCCAGGGTGACCTCGTCATTTCGAGTATTTACATTAAGGTACACGTTTCTGTCCTCAAGGACCGAGGTTCGTATTGGGTAAGTTCTCACATCACATTCATTTCCATCTATCATATCTACTCTAACCCTTCGTCAAAAATGTCCATCTCACCCACGTATTTCCAGGGTGACCTCGTCATTTCAAGTATTTACTTTAAGGTACACGTTTATGTCCTCAAGGACTGAGGTGGAATGTGATGTGATGTGAGAACTTACCCGATACGAATCTCGGTCCTTGAGGACAGAAACGTGTACCTTAAGGTAAATACTCGAAATGACGAGGTCACCCTTCATCATGTACGTTTTTCCTTGTTCCTAAGTCTATCCCAAGTCCTTAGAAGTTTCACCGAGTCGTTTCCGAGTCAAGTTCCGACCATATACATATTCAATTTGAGCTAAATAGCATGTATAACCAAAAACACACAAAATAGCTTGTTCTATTCATCCAATTCGCCCATTACACCATGGATGTCGTGTTTCGATTCTAAGTCTTTCGCCGCGTGGTCGATTTCTGTGTAAATCGCATCAGAGTTCAAGAGAAAATAAAATTGATGCTCATATTTAATTATATATTTATAATTTTATTAATATTTGATTGTATTGATTTTTGTTATTATAGTTTTATTGATAAATTATAATAAAGAGTTGATTATGCATTATATATGAAAAGTGCAAAATAAAATTGTAAGTGTTTGAACAAAGCAAAGTGCCTTGTCCTAGAGTACCAATCAATAATTTTTTTGTGTGCATATGTGAAATAAAATCAATGTAAAACTAACTTAAATCGGCATATTTTTATGATAATCTTCACAAATGTATATATAACCGACCACATTTTGTTAGTATAGTTGCTAACAATATGATAAATAAATATTCATAATGAAGATTTAAGTTTTACATATATTTATTGGATCAAATATAATATTATAAATTTATTGGCCAAAATTAATATATTTATGGTCTTTGTTATATACTAATTTTTTTAATTGGCTAAAGATCAATTTTTTAAAACTAAAATATATTAATAACACTTTTACTATTACAAAAATATAAAAATAGTGTCCCTATAATTTTGGGGGCCCTCTGCGGCTCACCTCTCACACGGTCTTAGGACCGCCACCTTTTGGAAGACACACCTAATTAATACTAATACTGTTGAGATTGTACTTCTCTCATTAATTAAAAAAATTCATTTAACCCCCAAATTAATTTAGTTGGCTTTTAAAATTCCTAATATTCATTGATTATAAACTATGTCTATTCACTATTTATTTGATAGACAGATCCAAGATCTATTATAGATCTAAAAAATTTTATTTGTCATTCTATTATATGAATATTAAAAAAAATGCATCTTATAGGAGAAATACTGATATTTATGCATGCTAGGCAATTGTGATGTGAGTTCAAGAGAAAAAAAAAATTGATTAATGTGATAAGAGATTGCGCGTCATGAATAATACTAGATCAAGAAATTGATGTAATTTATGAGAAGAAATCAATCTTACCTGCTTTTTAGAGTGAGTAATTAATTTGAGATAGATCATAAATGTGTTAGAGAACACTTTAAAATCAAAACAAGTTGTGCAAGACACGTAAATCAATGATGCAATTTCATATTTGTCAATTGAGTTGTTTGTGAGTGGATAATGAAAATGTTTGAAATAGAGAATCCTTTTTTGTCCAACATGTAAATTTAACATGTAAATTTATGGGGTGAAACTTGTGTGAGACCTTTTAACAGATCTCTTATGTTAGACGGATCTCAATCCGAATCCGAGTTGAATAAAATATATAATTAAAAATCAAATGACTCGGGTATCATTAGTTATAAAGTAAAGTATCACTATGTGTGAAGTATCACTAACTGCGAAGTGAAGTATCATATTATACTCCACTTCCGAGTTAATGATACTTCACATGACAATTAATGATACTTCACCGGATATATATCTAATGATATTTCACTTCATAGTTAATGATATTTCATTTCATAGCTAATGATAATTCACATGAAACTAAGAACGCTATGTATATCAATGGCTCCAACTCGGTCGTGTGTGCTCTCACTAGTCCAATTTTTTTTAGGAGCCCGGACCTAAACTCAGAGAGGTTATAGGCAAATGTACCGTATTAGCAAACTAGATAAATTAGATCTAGTAAAGTAAATTAGATCTCCCAACCTAAACAAGGTAGGGGGGACTATAAACACTTCAAAACTATATAGTTCGAGATCAATACACAAAGGTAAGAAACCTAGAAAACTGTTTTCAAATTCAAAACTCAATTCAATTAATAAAATGGACAACATATTGGTAAAAAAATGAATCATGAATACTCACGATCAGTCATGTCCTTCAAAACAAAAAGATCAACCTAGTGACTTGTTCAACATCAAAGTAAGTCAAAACACACTGATGAAGAATCCACCACAAACATGCACACACTCATGTGGTGAGACGTGGGTAGTTTCTACACGGTCACCACCAGGAGTAATGTGTAGGCTCTACCATGCTTCAAACGTAAACAACACTATCTAATCTTATTTCCAAATGGATTCAATTAGACTACGCTTGCACATGCTACTCATCCCTGAGAAGAAAATAATGAAAGCCATCCGAAGTAAACAAGAATGAAAATAAAATCCCAAACCATAAACAAGATAGAATGCACCAAGGAAATCTTAGAAAAGAATCCACTAGGTCAGGGGCAAGCTCATTTCATTGCAAGTGTCCGCTGTTGAACCATTCAATCCATTGCAGTACTGAGGACCTAACAGATGAAGAACTTGCGAAATCCACGTCACATAAAACAAGACACTAAGCCCTAATTGCTAACTACAAGCTATACAGACTTACCATCAGTCTCCTTATCGAGTTGCCATTCAAGAAAAATCATGCAGAAGCGGTACATGGAAAATGAAATACTACAGACCCTAACCAAGTTTCAAGGCAATTAATCCTCAGATACAGACAGACTCTGCCAACAACATCCAGCATAAGTTTACAGTTAATGAAGACATCTATAGTCCATAAAATGTTGTTTTCATCAATTTCCTTTTACCAGTTATTCCGTAACAGTTTCAGTACAAATATGTGCAGCTGGAAGAGGGCCTGTTTTCATCATCCCAGAAGTTCTCTGCAGAAATTGCAAGTCACGCTCAGAATAATATATAGCCTACTGGGACTAAAAATGAAACGGGAAGAAAAGGTAGCACATACGTGAGGACAGCTCCTACTAATGTATGCAAGGATTTCAAAAAAATATATTTATTTAAAAGCTTAAATAGATCGTCAAGTACACTATTTTCTTCAACCAAAGACTCAGGTGTTCTCCCCTAAAATTAATACTGTCACATACCTATCAATCTCGAGTCTAATAGTCCCAAAGCATTCATCTCCCTTCCAAATAGAGTTTGCAATACAATGACACACTATGTCTTTGTCAATAATCAAGATTTGGTTACCAAGTCCAAGTATAATGCTTAAAAGATAGATATATAAGAACATTTGTCAGGGGGAAAACTTGATTCCACCTTTCTATGCAGCTTAAGAAAAGAGGATATAGAGAAGCAGCTTACACTCGGGAAGCTCCGCCCAGAAGGAAAGTGAAAATAAAAAAACAAGAAACAAGGAGATCATGTCAACTCGAAAAAAAGTCTTTTCTTGTTTCAAGATCTCTCTTCTACTGATGATTGCCAAGCAATTCAGCTGATAATTATGGTCCAACCATAAGTCACAACCAAATGAAAAAAAAAAAAAAAAAATCATCTCCAAAATAAAAGGTCACTAAAAAAATCGGGCCTCAGTTTTTTGTTTCCTTTTGCAGGACAAAAGGAGTAAACATGGAAAGAGATCACAAAATGGCAAAAAATCAGTAGTGATGTTCCATTGATCTGTACAAAGACGACGGAACAATCTTCCACTTAGATGACAATCAGATGAGACTACATTTCCTGAAGAGTAGATTGGTCATTCATTTTCACTTTCAATGGGTATAAAACACAACTAATTCTATATGATCTTAGTAGATCATCTAGGCACTCCAACTGTTAAAAGACTTTATTGTTGCCATACAGCTGCCAACCCTGATCCCAGCAAGGCATCCCTATTGCAGCAAAATAAATCAAAATACAAGCTTCTCACACAAATAATGGACAACGATACATAAAATTGGCCAGAAATCAACAGTTGCATATTAGAGTATTATTATAATGTAATCATGACTCATGAGTGAGGGGGTATTACAGTGAACTGGCAGAAGCTTGATCAGAGGAGCAAGGTTTTAAAACATAGGTTTTAGCCTTGAGGCGTTTTCTCATAGTACCACGAGGCAAAGAGAGGCGTGTAAGCCTCAACAATAAGAAGAAAATTTTCAAATTTTAAGAATTTTTATTAATTTATACAAAATTTTTAAGAACTTTTTATACAAAGAGAGGCATTAGTTTATTTTATGAATAAAAATATAGCCCAATAACTATAATTTAGTTGACAATAATGGATGAAAATGGGCTTAATAAAGCCAAATAATGCCAAGATCTTTATCCCTGTTCATATCTGCCAGCTGCCGAACTCATTCATTGCATTTTAGGGGTTTTTTCATGTCTCTCTCTCTTCTTCAGATGTCAGTTAGGCAGTTTTGGGTTTTTTTCATCTCTCTCTCTCCACTTCAGCTGCAAGGCATTTAGGGTTCTCTCTCTCTCTCTCTCTCTCTCTCTCTCGTTTTCTCCTCTTCAGTTGCAAATTTTTATTTGAGTTCAAAAAATAAAAAACACAGCCCAAAAAGATAAAAAAATGAGGCTCACACCTCGCCGCATTCCGCGTCAGAGGCACGCGTCTCAGCCATCTCAATCTAAGTAACGCGTATCACTCAGCCAGACTGGTCAAGGCTTCACCTTGGAGGCGGTTTTCTACTGCCCCGATCTGAGGTGCAACTCAAAGCAGCGCCTGTGTGTTTTTAAAAACCATGCAGAGGACATAACACACCAAAAAACTATACCATTTTAATAATAGGACAATGGTTGAGAACATCGACTCCAGACCAGAATCTAGAAAGAAAAATGGTTGTGCCTAAATTGTGCGTCAATAAAAATGACAACAATTTATCACCAACTCCAATTAAATCCATCATACGAGAACACTGAAAATTCTCTCTTTTTTTCTTCTTTTTCATATCATGGGCATACAACCCGGAGAACTTGAACTTTGACCATCCAACTTCAAAGGGAGAGGGTGTACCCAAAATTCAACCCCCAAGAAAAAGAGAATATGGTATATCGGTAATTACAACTAAATAGAATAAAGATTTTTTAAATGCAATCTAGAATCCAATCACTTGTCTTAAGAGATGTCTTTTTTTTTTTTTTTTTGTAATTACAATAATACTAGATTAGATAGATAGTAAAATAAAAGTATGCCTAGCACATTGATGAAAAACTAAGAAATTACAACTGAAAAGGCAACCTATAATTACAAGCTAACTGCTACTAAGTCAACTATTGCGACTCTGTCAATCAAAATTATAGCTCACAAGAATATAGCAGCAGTAAGCCAACCAAACTCATTTTATAATTGCAAATCAGTCAATTATGGAATGTAAGTTTTGAAGAAAACAGTCAAAACAAAGAAGTCAGTAAAAAAAGCTCACCCTGGTAGTTACTATACAGATCAACTGCCATCCAAATTTCATGGCATGGGAAGATTCCTTGCTGCATTCTGATAATTTAGTCCTTTCTTCCCAATTCCACATATGTGAACACGCATTTCACATTTCCCAACAAGCTCAAAGATGCAAATATCTCCCATCTGGACATCATTATCACGAACAAAAGCCATCCACCCTCCACAGAAAGTATGCAAAGTCTGAACCTTTATAGTGGGGATAGAATTTACAGTCCAGCATTTTCCATTTAAATTACGAAGAACGATCTCTGTTTTGCTGTTTGGAAGGTGTTCCATAGAGAACTGATATGGAATTTTCTGTAATATAAAATTAAAAAAAAAATCTGAGCAACTGATGACTAGTTCAAAATACAGGTTGCAGAAGTACTAGTTAAAAAAAATGGCCCCTCAACAGCCTGAAACCCCCAACTATACACCACAGTAGACACATGACAACAACATAGCAAATAAATTAATAATCTGCAGATTATATTGCCACCTTCAATAGTGGCTGCAATGAACAGTCCCCTTAAACTACAAATGAACAAAAGGACACAACCTCTTTTCCTTATGAGGATTTATCTGTTCCTTAATTAATTGGAAGAAATGCCAATAACAGTCAGTCAAATAAGATTACATAGCAAACTCTCCATATTTTTCTTGCTTTCATAGCTAATGCCAACAGATATACATTAACTGAACATGCTATCCCAATGTTATTGATGTCTTATTAGAAAGACCTATATATCAATAGAGAACTAGAGATGACACCATTCTTAATATTTATGCCTGAATAAATCATCCAAGCTATTTATCTTCTTAATGACTACAAAGAAGTGGAGCAGGCATTGACTCCAGAAATAACATTAGTTAATATCGATGCCTTGCATTTTCTAATTTCTATATAGGACTTTCAAAGTCTTAAAATTTTTAATATAAACATAATGTATACAACTACAAGTCTACAACTACCTAAAATAAAGTTTCATATGGCCAAGAACATAAGCACTTTGAAACAAAAGAGAAAAGGTCCTCTTGTCAAGTTGGCACATGAATGCACAAAAAATATTGTGATTTTGTTTTGAAAACAAACATGTTATGGAATCAAATTAAAAGGGGTAAAATGAAAACATAACTACTCACCAGAGTGTATGAACCACTGATGTTGAACTTTTTCATAACTCTAACAAAATGAGGATAACTTGAAACGAAACATTGAGCAGCCATTTTTTCTTCAGGCGCAGACTTCATGGACATGCAACCTTTAAGAGAACCTTGTTTTTCAAGGGAGCCAAACCTTTTAAGGATATCTGCAATTTTTTGAATTTAAAAAAGTTCAGTGATGGCCTGCAGCAACTTTTAAAGTGGAAGATACAATAACACCATAAGCATATACAAAATGGGAGATTTATCACCTGATTCTGAGATGCAATTGTTTGATAGAGAGCATACAGCAGGTCCATTAATACTAAGAGCAGTGTCACTTTTTTTCTTCGATTTACGCCTTGACATTTTATTTGATGTTGTGCAACCATTGTTTCTCCCTCTAACATCTGCCTCACCTTGATGACCATCCATCCCTTCCTTTCCTACTCTAAGAATTCTCACCTGCAGCTCAAACTTGTGCATAAGCTCAAAGATGCAAATGTCTCCTATATCAATATTATTATCTCGTACAAAACTCAGCCACCCTCCACAAAAAGTATGTGATGTTTGGACTTTTGTAGTGGGAATTGAATTCACCGTCCAACTCTCTCCTCTTATATTACGAAGCACGATCTTTACTTTGCATTTCGGTAGGTGTTCTGTTGCAAACTGATAGGGTACATTCTGCAAAGAAATCACAAGAATATAGAAAACAGTAAATATCAATACAGAAAAAGGTGCAGACACTTAGAGCTCTGGTCCCATCAAAACAATTCTACCAGTCGTGCACCCAAGTGGACGCACTAAAGCAAAATATATTGCACTGAAAGACACTAGGTCTGCAGCACACTATTTCACAAGAGCGTTTAAGAAAATTACAATCGGATGTGTTAGAGGAGCGTGTTCTGTATAATTAGAATTCACAATACAGAAAAAATGCTTCAAGTCTTCAACAATAATCAATGAGACGAGTCAAGGTAAAGCACTCACCAAAGTGTAAGAACCGCTTATGTTGAATCTCTTCATGACTTTCAAAAAGCTGGGGTAAGATGATTTGAATGATTGGGCAAGTCTCTCTGCTTCTGATGCAGACAACAGCATATCTAGCTTAGTAGTTCTACTTCTCGCAGATGGATCTACATCAAAAGCCTAATATATTAAATGTATAAGAAAAAACAAAACGAAAACAGAACCACTTTCATAAAGCCAAGAATTCTGTTAAACTTGTCTCCTAAATGAATAAGTTTTATGTATAGCTTTTAAGTTATAACAGATAAGATCTGAAAACCCATGTTCTGCATCATGTATCAGAATTAATTATTTTAAATGAATGATGTTTTTTTATCAGCCATAATTAACATAATATGTAGGGAACAAGTTTATTGGTAACTGTGCAATACAAAAAAAGTAGAGGAGATCAACAATATACTCCCAAACTATCATAGCCTCAAAACTAGCACTTTTGACCAGCGGTAACCTGCATAGTCACGGGGAACAGCTGCAAGAGGTAGAGCAACTGTTATAGCATTCTTCACATTATTGTTGCCATCAGCTTGTTGCATCCAATCTTCTGCATTGACCAAATTTGTATGGTTTTCATGAGTATCACACATGCTGTCCGGGTGCAGTTGAGAGCATCTCATCTTTTTGGGAACGCCTTCAATAATGCTATCAAGGAGAGTTGATCTTTCCCTTTCTCTTTTTTTGACCACATTACTATCATATTTACTGACATCTTGGCTGCTTTGAGCAGTAAATGCAGCTGGCTTCTCACACATACTCCGGTCAAAAATTTGCAATGTGAAATTCAAATCTCCTTCATACCTAAAAACTATCGAATCACCATGTTCAAGAAAGTGATCTTTCACAAAATCAGCCCATCCATCATTGAGGAACAAACCGTTTTCAACCAGAATTAAATGGGCAAACCAACTATTCCCACTAGGACCAACTAAAACTGCTGTCCCAGGTGCTGTTCCTTCCATATATTTTACAAAGTTACATGGTATGTTCTGAGGGAATAAGAGGTAGTATGTTTGTCAGTAAGATTAAGGAGGTCAGAACTACATTAAATTGGCAGGTAAAAAAAGTTAAACTGATTGAAAACATAGAAATACAAAATGAACTGACTCATATTCTTATGGTATTGTGAAACCTTTCACATTCTAAAGAGATGTTTATCATAAAGATGAAGCTTACACTGAACCTTTGCTAGGTTAATCTGCTAATATATTTAAAACAGAAAATTGTTTGGATCAAAGTAAAGCACAGCACTGAAATTATAGCAAGCAAATATATGAAAGTTTACATTATTGGTAGTCCTTTAGTTCTTTCATTGCATATACTGAACAATAATCTAGCGTCAAGAATCATAACTTCTCAATCATTTTTCAGTGCCCAACAATCTCTAAACCCATCAAATACATCATTATTTATTATGCAAAGAAGAAAGATTTCCATATTCAAGAGAAACAAAGGGAGAAATATAAAAAGAAACTCAATTTCTACCTCATTTACTGTGAATCATAAGGTGTTAACCGCAAGATATGCCTCAATATACTCTCTATGACTTTCCTCAAACTGTATACATATATAGTTAGTAAATATCACAAGTAATGTTCAGTATTGCATTTCATTCAGTTCTTGTCATCGTTCAATAAAGAAAAAAGATAATTTGAAATTCCAATTCCCTAAACTATAACTAACTACACTCATATATTTCGTTCTGAACCCATCAAATACAATCTTGAACCACATTGCATCGTAACCTACTATTATATTCAAGCACAGAGAAAAATAAGTAGGCATATAGAAAATAATAGATGGGCACTAGCAAAGCATCCACGTCTATATAAATATATTGGGAAAATGGAAGAAGAAATAATTACCAGTCTTTCAGAGCAAAAAGATGGGTCAAAACCCAGAAGAAAGTGAGGCCTCCTCAGATTCCACATCTCTCCTCTCTCCTCTCTCTCTCTCTCTCTCTCCCAAACCCAGATAGATATTTTTTTTTCTTCGTCTTATAAAGCAACCCAAAGAAATTCTTGATTTATTGTAACTCACATCTTTTCGAATTCTGATTCAGAGTTCACAAGATGTTACCAAGGTATTTAGAAAGCAGACAACTCTAGGAAACTGAACGAATTGGCGAGAAGGGTTTGAAGGGAGAAAAAACCTTTTTTAATTTATTATTTTTAGCATAAATAAATAAACGCAAGCCGATGAAGTGATCGTTTGCGTGGGTCACATCACACCACAACCCGGCGCGTGCAAAGAGGGTATAAGGGCCTCCCTAAACCAGGTCACGAAGCATTAATATAAAAACATAAAAAAACTTATATTAAACCGTCTCTCACCTAGCATTAACAGATCATCACCCAATCCGATTTAATGAAAATATATAAATAAATAAATTATTCCCAAAAAATTTCACCCGTAACCTTCTCAATACCCATCCTCAAATCGAAAGTCCCTTTGAAACCCTCCACCACTACTGCATTCCCCCACCGTTGTTAAGACTAATCAAAACTTCCATCGTCACTACCTTCTCATCTAAATTGGAACCTCCTTTGCAAACCCTAGTCCTCCACCATCACTCACATGTTTTTTTGTTGCAATCCTCCACCACTGACCCTAGCATTCGTTGCCACCACCAACCAAAACCTCCACCATCGCTCATATATTTTTCTAGCAAGGTTTAATGTTTTAGGTGTAATTATGGATGAGTTGTTGTTGCAATAGAATTTTGTTCATTAAAAAAATTGATACAAGATAACATGTAAGTAAAACTTGAAAAGTAGATAAGGAATATGTGTATATTCTACAACTATTTGTTGTTACTAATTATATCATTTGTTAATCGTTGTTATCTTGTATCCAATGGCTATATTTTATCTTTTTTTATTAGTGTGGTTTTTTTTTTCCATTGCTATATTTGGTATTTATAATTGTTCTAGGGGACATTGGACATTTTGAATCTAATCTGTGAAGGAAGAAGTAGATAGTATGAAAGAACATTTCTTATAGTTTTTAGTTGGCTTTCTCTTTATTATATATTCATCATCAAGTTTTAAGATGAAGCAATCAGGAATGGAATAATATTTCTTATATTTGGTAGTTGGTTTGCTCTTTGTTCTATGTTCATCATCAAGTGTTAAGCGATGAAGCAATCAAGTAGGGCAGAATACATTGAAGAGATAGATGCTATTAGTTTGCTCTTAGTTATATATTCAAGTAATGGGATTTTTTGTTTTTATTGCCATTAATTTGTAATTGTGCAGAAATACTTTACTTGGGAACCTAATTTGGAAGATATTGTGTTAGTACCATACGTAACACCAATCATAGAAGTTTGGTTCAGATTGATTCAATGGTGTCACTGCACTATGTTTGTTTATCAAGAGCTCTACATTGCTCTTGTTATAAGTGATTGATTGTCATTCATCTTTATGGCAATTCATAAATCACTTCAGTATTTGGTTTTTCCAAGTACATTACCACTGTTCTGGACAATGTTCATACTAATGTACATGAACTTGATTTGAACTTCCTGAAGACAGCTCAAAGTAAGGAGTTTGGATTGAGCTAAGAAGAAGACTGTTGTGCATCGTGCCAAAATAGAGATTGTTCAACATGCTGAGTACTACCAGCTAGCTTAAGTGTTAGCCTGAAGTCAGCATGTGAACATACAAAAGATTCCGTTGTGCTACCTGATGAGAAGATTCAAGATCAACAATATACATTGCAAAGTACATGAACGTCTGTAACAAAGAGAAATATCAAAGATCAACAATGTTCATAGTAATGTTCGTGAATGTTTACATGAACATTCTTTGTCCAGATTGTTCTTCCAAGATTGATGAAGTTGTTCAAGGATTACAACCAAGGAGAGATTCAGAGATCTATCTAGAAGCTGCTATATTCAACTGAAGAGACCAAGACTGAAGTCAAAAGGCAGATTTCTAAAGTTAGAAGAAATCATAACATGGATCGAACTTGATCTCGGTTCCAAATAAGAAAAGTTTCCTTGTTTGTTTCCGAATCAAATTAGGCCATCTGTTCCCATGTTTATCCTTGTTCATCTATAAACAGCCTGGGATGCAGACCTGTTAGGAGTGCAGAGAATACACACTGAACAGAAGCATTGCACAAGTATTGTTTAAGAGCTCTAACTGTTTTGAGCCACTTAGTTACGGTTGTGTCTTAAACTAGAAAATAGTGTTCTAGTCATCGTATATTGAAACACACTTGTTCATATACTATCAAAAGAAGTCTCGGGAGAGATTTCCTATGGGAACTAGATAGGTTAGACATCTAGGTTGTGAGAGAATCTCACAATTCAATTCAACGAAAGAGGGTGTACGGGTAAAAGAAAGTGTCACAATTTAATTCGATTTAGCTGCGTGTAAAATCCTCAGTAAACAGGTCACTGGAGTAGTGAATTATTTTCCATGGACTTGACAAGTCCCCTTGATATAGATCGATTGATCGAACAATGTTACCAAACCTCTACGTGCTTTACTTTCTGCAATCATCTTAACGTTTACAATAACGTTCTTGAACTTTATTGTAAACATCTTTCAAACATTCAGTAACATTATAGTGAATGTTGTACAGACAAATACTTATCATACGGGTGTGCAATTTCAATTGGAACTAGAGCATGTCATTTTGTGTTCAAAATGAAAAGATCACGGGAAGTACATCTTTGTGTGAAGTATTTGGTTTTAAAGCCATGAGTTCCATTAAAGAAGGAGATTCCACTGCCAACCACCTCTTCTAGAAGGCAACAACTATCCCTACTGCAAAGTAAAGATGCGTGCTTTTCTCAGGTCCATCGATGATCAAGCATGGAAGAGTGTTACTGAAGGATGGACTCAACCTACAGTTGCCAAAGATGACAAGTATACTCTCATTGAAGAGAAAGACTGGACTGAACTACAAAAGAGATGGTTCAATGCTAACTCCAAAGCTCTCAACGCCATATTCTCCACTGTAGATCTGGAGTCATTCAGTCTGATCTCAACTTGTGAGACTGCTAAAGTTGCATGGGATATACTGGAGACAACCTTTGAAGGAACCAACATTGTCAGACTTTCAAGACTTCATAATATTGCCTCTAAATTTGAGAATTTGAGAAATGGAAGACTCTAAAACTATTAGTGAGTTCAGTACTCGATTAAGGAGTATTTCTAATGAAAGTTTTACATTAGAAGAAGTCATGTCAGATGAAAAGTTGGTAAATAAAGTCTTGAGGTCTCTACCAAAAATACTTTCCTACAAAGTTGTTGCCAAGAAGAAGCTAAGGATGTCAGAAGCATGAGGCTGGATGAATTGATTGGATCTCTTAGAACCTTTGAGATAAATCTTGAAGAAGACAAATACATGGAGAAAGGCAAAGGAATTTCCTTAAAAGCTGAAACATCATAGAAAGTTCCTGAAAAAGTTCTCAAAGATGTTCCTGATGAAGAACTGATGAATTCTATAGTACCAATCACCAAGAATTTCAGAAAGATGCTGAGAAAAGCTAGAAGTTAAGTTATCAACAAGAACAACATGAAACAATTTCCTCGCAAGTCTTCTAACAGGAACACTCCTGATCAAGATGAAGATCAAGGCAAAGGGATAAAGTGCAGAGAATGTGAAGGCTATGGACACATTCAGAGAGAATGTGCCAACAATCTGAAGAAGAAGAAAAGCTACAACACTTCAATGAGTGATGAAGGATCAAGCTCCAGTGAATCAGACTTAGAAGATGAAACTAATACCTTCATAACCAAAGAAAATCAAGCATCCCATACTGATCCTTTTGCTATCAACCGAGAATCAGATAATGACGATGATGTCAGTGACTTAGATATTGAGAACACCTATCAAGAGATGTTCAAGAAGTGGCTACAGGTTGTGGAGATCAACAAACAACTTATAGAACAAAATCAAAAGATCAGTCAAGAAAATAGTCAACTGATCATCAAGGAAGTAACTCTGCAAGAAAAGATCTGTAATCAGAAGAAAGAGCTCGAGCAATCCAATGAAGATCTAAAGATATTTATGAGAAACATAAGGATACTCAACAATGGTACTAAGAATCTGGATGAGAGTTTGAACTGAAGATAGACCATGAAGGTTCGACATGGTCTTAGGTATTCTGGACAAAACTCAGGAGATATCAAGTTTGTCAAAGCAAAGGAGGAACCTGAGAGAAAGGAAGAAGTCGAGAAAAATGTTCTGAACGTTCATCCTCCAGATGTATCTCACAAGAAGATCTTCAACAGAAACAACTCTAACGTTGCTTTTCACAACATATCAGATAAAAGAAAGATCATCTGCCACTATTGTGAGGTTGCAGGCCACATCAGACCTCATTGTAAAGATTATCTCAGAGATCTTAAAAGAATGAGAAGAAGGTTTGTTCCTACTAAAGCCAAAGTTGTAACGCCATGTTAGAACAGAAGAAAGGATCAACTCTTACCAAAGAAGTAATGAGTTGTCAAGAAGCAGCATGCGAGCATGATAGCCCACATATCTCTTAGAGCAAAAGGTATCAACAGTTGGTACTTTGACAGTGGATGTAATACCCCGAAATATTTTAGAAGATTTTATTCGACTTATGTTACCTAAGGTAATCTAGGAAAGAAGTTAGGTCCTTAAAAGATTTAAATAAAAGAAAAACCGCAGCTAGGGTAAATTTAATTTGGTCAAATATTGCATTAAAAATATGTTCTAATATTTTTCTCGGGTTGATAGAAAAAATTTCAAGCATTGTGCCAAACTTTGAATTTTCAATTTCGAGTTCAAATAAACACTTGGCACAATTTTAAGCTGAAAAGCAATAGATTTGGATAACATAAGGCACATCCATCATTATCCAAATTTTTTTTTCAAAATATTATCCTATTAGTAATTATCCTATTCTTTTTCCATCATTGTCCTCTTTCTTTTATTCGTTATTATCCTATTTATTTTTTCTCTATAAATAGGAACTTAAGGTTTCATTTTTCATTCATATTCAAAATTAAAACGCCGAGCAGCTTCTAGAGAAGGTACGACTCTAGTTTTCTATTTCAATTCTGAAATAGTCATTTTGAAGGTGTCAATGTGTAGATCACGAATACGTGATTGAAATGATGACACGACGGATGATCACGATGGAAAACCGGCATGACTGCCACCAAAAGTCACCACCATCCCTCAAATCGGTGACTCTTTCGGGTTGCCGGATCAAAAAGAGTCTTTAGGCTTTTATGTTCTATGTATATTTATATGCATTTTACATGTTGTCACTTTTTAATTTCGGGTATATTTTGAGTATCTGAATATTAAATTGTAGTCTTTTTCAGATTTATCCTTCATGGTATCTGGTTTGAGTCATTATAAATGCTTTAAAAGTGTGGTTTGATCCAGTTATAGAGGTTATGCTGCCCAATTTTTTAGGGGTACTAATCCAAGTTCTTTGATTTCTTTTGTCCAACAACCCCTTTCCCTTCCCCCAAGTAGTGCATCGGTCCTCTGCCCTTCTCCCGAGATCGGGGCATTACAGAGTGGTATCAGAGCAAGCTGTAACTTTGCAGGCCTGTCATATTTTTGATTGAGTCTAGTTCTTAGTGTAGTCTATTAATTGATTGTTTGACAGCCCTAGCACGTCGTCTGCACCACACTCATCTGCTTAAAAAAAGGTACACAAGTTAAATGTTTTTGAGATTCAATGATATTTACTAATTTCAAAAATGAATGTGGATAAGTACAATTCTCCACATTGAGGGTATTTATGAAAAATCGTGCTAATGATGGTTTTGAAAGGATAATGGTATCATTTTGGGACTATGTATCCATATGATGATGGTTATGAATGAAAGGGACTCTTGTCCATGATGGTAAAATTGTGGAGCTTTGTGCCGAGATGGTATTGAATGATTATTTTGAATGGTATTATATGTCCATTATGTTTAAAATGAAATTTGATGTTTTAAATGGGACTATATGTCCATGATATGTTTTGAAAGAAATAGTGATGATAGTAATCAATACCCCATGATTAGAAATGTTATAATGTGTAAGTAATTAGAAATGTGATGATGTTAAAATGATGGGAAACCTAGAATTCTTATGTAGATGGAATGTGAACATAGAATGATTTGATTGAGAATGTAGATGAACATAGCCAACTGTGACTTATGCACATAGATTGGATTTTAAGTGCCTCTTTTAAGATTCATGTGGAATGTAGACTAACTAAGTGCTTCCTTTTCAAATAAGTAGACTGATTAGAATTATGTGAGAAATGTTGTTGAGCATTTAGTTTAGAAAATATCCCACCTTCGTATTAATTTAGTACAAAGTGGATTTTATGTTAGTCAATTCTGAAGCCTAAAATTTTTCAGAATGCCGCCTAAGAATAGAACACAGAACCAAGAAAACCATGGACAACCTACAACAATTCCAATCCCCATCCTGGTATCAAGAATGGAAGAAAATTTCTGTAAACATCACCCGCCTACTTTCAATGGGCCGACTAGGTGTAACGCCCCGGTCCCAGGAGAAGAGCAGGGGACCGGTGCGCTACTTGGGGGAAGGGGGAAGGGTTGTTGAACAGAAGCAATCAAAGAACTAGGGTTAGTGCCCCAAAAATTTGGGCAGCATAACCTCTATAAATAGATCAATCCACGCTTTTAAAGCATATGAAATGACTCAAACCAGATACCATGACTCTTAGAATGAACCCAATAAAGAATAACGAAGGCAAACTTCAATGTAAATAATAACAGTTCAAAGGTTAACTGTTAATAGGTTAGACATGAAAAAGGCCAGACTAATGTCTGTCCAAATACTTGAAGTAAAGAGATGTCAGGCTCTCGCCTGTCGTGAAAGCAATAAAGAGTCAGGCTTTTGCCTTGACATGGAAAACAGCGTAAAGCCAGACTTGTGCCAGTCTGAATAAGGAAAGTAAATAAATGCCAGGCCTTTGCCTGTCAGGAATGGAAAGTAAACAGGATTCGGTGGACCGAACACTCCGTAACAATAAAGAAAATGGAATTCGGAGAATCGAACACACCATAATAGTAAAGAAAATAAGATTCGGAGAACCGAACACTCCATAGCAGTAAAGAAAACAGGATTCGGAGAACAGAACACTCTATAACAGTAATCAGAGTAAGCGGTAAAGAACGCAGTGCATTTATTCAGACTCAAAAGGAAGCATGTTCTCAGTTAGACTCCATAGCGGAAAAGGAAACATATACATCAAACGATAGCCCTTCAGCCTTAGCACAGCTGTCCACCATCCCGCAGCTCATCCTAAAAATATTTGAAAAGATTTTTGGGCGTGAGTACTAATGCACTCAGTGGGTACTTTTGAGAAAAACCTTCACAATCATTTTATAAAACAGAATATCCAATCATATTTTAAGCATATCATGGAAAGCTTTCAAAACAGAAAATTTGTGAATTCCATGTATACAAAATCATTTTAGTTTCATCATTGCGCACCACTCTCCCCTAGAACGCTTACGGTGAGTCGGTTCGTGTACACAATCTGGCTGCTTAAGGTTGGACACTGCCCTGTTTTCTTGGGGCTCGATATCGCAAACCATTGTAGTTTCATCACCAAAAACAGTAGTAAGACTTACATGAGTCAGAAGAGCATATTAAATACAGTCATGAGTTGGATATTCAATCACATTCATTTTATAAATATCAGGGCTTAATAACCCGAAATACATTTTTATATAATAAAAACCCACCTGGCAATCAGATCTGAAATAGCTAGATCTAGATTCTGATTCTGGTCTCAACTAGAAGTCTCCTTCTTCTGAGCCTACAAGATTATCCGACAACTTAGTTTCGATGAAAGACTACCATTAGGTCAAAATCTAACCTTTCTTAGCCACGAAGTAAATATTATAAAATCTACTATCTTAATACACAGCACCCGGGTCATCAAAATATTTTGACTCTTAAGGGAACTTTACTCAGGGCATTTTTATAAAGAAAAACCCTTTTGGAAGTTTTGACATACGGTGTGGTCAAACCTGTATCCTAAAATTAACTCGGTACAAATAAATTCATACCGCAAGATCCGCCCATTGGAAAAATATGAAAATTTAAATAAAAATACTATATTCTGACATGGAACAACTTTTGAGCTTATAAACACGATATGACTATCCATGAAGGATAGATCTGAAAAAAACTACAATTTAATATTCGGATACCCAAAATATACCCGAAATTAAAAAGTGACAACATGGAAAATGTATATAAATATACATAGAACATAAAACCCTAAAGACACTTTTTGATCCGGCGACCCGAAAGAGTCACCGATTTGAAGGGTGATTGCGACTTTTGGCGGCGGTCACGACGATTTTTCATCATGATCGTCCATCGTGTCATCATTTCAATCACGTATTCATGATCTACGTGTTGACACCTTCAAAATGACTATTTCAGAATTGAAATAGGAAACTAGAGTCGTACCTTCTCTGGAAGCTGCTCGGCATTTCGATTTTGAAAATGAATGAAAAATGAAACCTTAACCTCCTATTTATAGAAGAAAAATAAATAGGATAATAACGAATAAAAGAAAGAGGATAATGATGGAATAGGATAATGATGGAAAAAGAATAGGATAATTACGAATAGGATAATATTTCAAAAAAGAAATTAGATAATGACGGATGTGCCTTAGTTATCCAAATCTATTACCTTTCACTCTAAAATTATGCCAAGAGTTCATTTGAACTCGGAATTGAAAAATTCAAAGTTTGGCACGATGCTTGGAACGTTTTTTTTTATCAACCTGAGAAAAATATCAAAACATATTTTTAAAGCAATTTTTGACCAAAATAAATTTAACAGATTTCCCTGACTGCGATTTTCCTTTATTTAAGTCCTTTAAGGACCCAACTTATTTCTTAGATTACCCTCAGGTAACATATGTTGAATAAAACCTTCTAAAATATTTCGGGGTATTACACTAGGTGACCCAATAGATGCTGAAAAATGGATTCAATCTCTGGACCGAATATTTGATTACATGTCTTGCACGAATAAGGAAAAACTTACATGTGCTCAATTTCAACTGACTGATGATGCAGAATATTGGTGGGAGTCTGTAACTATAACTTGTGAGCAATGGTAGGAATTTACTTGGGAAGACTTCAAGGAAAAAGTTTATCAGAAATACATTCCTGATTGCTATCGAGAAAAGAAAGAGTCGGAATTCTGGAACCTCCGACAAGGAAGCTCTACGGTTATTGAGTATGACCGTGCCTTTAATCAACTCTCTCGTTATGCTCCACATCTGGTGGAATCGGACTGTAAGAAGGCTAAGAAGTTTAGAAAGGGCCTTAAACCAGAAATCAACATGACCCTTATGGGTTAGGATGAGATGACATACGAAAAACCCAGCGTCAAGCTTTGAACATAGAGTCTGTTATGCTAGCTGAGAGAACCCAGCCACAACAATCTTCCCAGGATTTCAAGGGAAAGAGGAAATGGGATGATATGAATGTAATGGGAAATAAGCAACATTGGTCCAGAGAAAATACCAATTATGGACAAAAAACTCAACAAGAAAATAGGACTCTGTGCCCTATCTGCCATAAGTTTCATTCAGGAAAGTGTATGAGGAATACAGATGGATGTTTCTTCTGTTATCAACCTGGACATTTTTCTCGAGATTATCCTAGGAGCAAAGGATATAGGTTTTCCTCCTAGACCAGCACAAGGTGGGAATATAAATCAGAGGCCTAACCAAGGGAGCAATCCTAGTCCTAATCTGGGTAGAAACTTAAGGCAAAATCAGAGAGGAAACTTTAAGCCAAACCAAGGACAACGTGCCCCACAGCCAGCCAGGACTTATGTACTTCAACAACAGCAGGATGCACAAGCTCTAGAAAATTTGGCAGGTATGATTAACATATTTAATATACCCATGCTCGCTTTATTTGATACTGGAGCTACACACTCTTTCATTTCAGAAAAGGCTAGTGAAAGATTAAAACTTAGACAAGCAGATGCTACTAACGCCTTAGAAGTTAGCATCACTTCTGGAAATACTGTTTTAGCCAATAGAATATGCCAGAATTTAGAACTCGAGATTAACAAAAAAAATTCATCACGGATTTATACGTAATTGACATGAAGGATTTTGATATAATCCTGTGAATAGATTGGCTAACAACAACATATGCGACTATACTTACCATGAGAGAGAAGTCGTATTCCAGAAGCTAGAAGAACCAGAGGTAATTTTCTTTGGAGCAAGAATGAGTTTGAAGATACCAATTATTTCAGCCCTCAAAGCTGTAAAGCTGATGAGAAAAGAAGGTTACCATGCTTTTCTGGTTAACCTAGTAGGAAAAGAGAATGATGGAGTAACGATAGATCAAGTCCCTATCATTCGGAAATACAAAGATGTTTCCCCACATGACCTACCAGGGCTACCGCTCAATAGGCAAACTGAATTCACCATTGACTTGGAATCAGGAGCATCCCCGATATCTAAGGCATCATATAGAATGTCTCCTAATGAATTGCAAGAATTGAATGTACAACTACACGAGTGACAATTCCAAATTCTCTCGTGTTTTTGTATCTTTTTCTCGTTCTTTTGTCCTTTGTTTTTTCTCTTTTTTGAGTCGGAAAGAGCCAATATGGGCACAAGAGGGGTAGGAGGCAGCAGAATCACATCTGGAGGGCATTTAGATGCCAATGATACCATAGATGGGTAATGACTTCTCAACGGGAAGCTCTCTCTCGAGCCTGGCAGAAATGCCCACCATTCCAGCATAATTGAAGGAGAAGTTCGTGATCGTGCCCACAACAAACCCATTGTGATTAACAAGAGAAGGAGAGGAGACTGGGCACAAAGGTAACAATTACTAGCTGGAGCAGGAGTAGTGCACCCTAGCCACCGAAGGAAGGATGAGTGTACAAGGAAAGTCTGATTGCATCTTTCGGATTCTAGAAAGTGGATCAACTAATTAAGAAAGGTTGAATATAGGCTACCTAGGGCACAACGAGTACAGAATTTGCGAGATAGATCTTTTAAATAAGGAAAGAATTTTCCAGATATGGAAAGTCTTGAGCACAACAACTGCGGAATTGGGCTGAAGATCCCCCAGCCTGTGGGGGAAGTTTCTTTGTGTTTTGTACTCCTATATAAATAGTTTTCATGGTAGAGGCCAAAAACACACGCACGCCATATACATTATATTTATCTTGCTTTTGCATTTTAATTTCCGTTGAATAATCTCGGGCCTTATGCCCGCAGGCTTTAGGATTTCCAATTTATGTACTTAAATCCAACATTGGTGTTGGATCATTTTGCTTTTTAATAAAGTAAGTTTTTTGTTTATTTATGTCTTTATTTATTTATATGTATTGTTGTTCTAAGTCTAGCATAAACGGCTAGACTCATTTTTCCGGATTGAACAAAGATAAGAACTTAATGAACTCGTAAGAATTGTGAGGCTTATGGGCATAAACTGTGTGAATTTGGTTCTGTCGTGTAATCATTTTCTTTGTTACAGTTAATTGTGGTTGATCACTCGTTAATTAGAATTGTGTTCACTACCTCTATAAATGGTCAATGAATCATAGCTGTGTGTTGGTCATAAAGGGATGGGATACATCACGGGTACTGAGGGCATCTGAGAGATCAGTGCCTAGGTAAATTAGGGTTTGTCTAGGGTATAAAGCTGCCTTGTTGTTTACAATTATATGAGAGATCAGGGTTGGGCAACATGTTAAGGGTTAGGGGATGAGAGATCACCTCTAGTCTATACTGAAAGGATAGATTGGGTACGTTGAGAGAGATCCGACACCTTTAACCAGATAATTAGATTTGCATAAGTAATCAGCGTGCCCATGATCGGTCAAGTGTTTGTTAAGTTTGAAAACTAAGTTCTAATCCGGAATACATTACTACTAATATTTTCCTTTCTTTGTTTCGTTTTGTTTATGTTAGTTTATTTTACATTTTTTATATTAAGAAATACACAGACCACAACAACCCTCAAACCTTTGGAAAAGTGACATTGGAAGATAAGATTCATAGCTCCTAATGGGATCGACCCTTACTCTCGTTGCTAGCTACACCTTGCAGTGGGCATAAGGATAAGTCTCTCTTAAGATTGATTCTGACCATGAAATGACCGCGCGTTAGAATTGACACCATTGCCGGGGAGCTGATTCTAGAAATTCTCTTTTCCCAACTTGTTAGCCTGGCTAGTGGATGCCTAATACCTCTACGGGAGATTGCTCGTACGATCCAGAACCTGAGAAGACTCTGAAGAGGAGGAGAGTAGAAGCACAGATGGCACAACAAGCCGAAAAACTTGCTCATGAAAGAGAATTGGAGCAAGAAAGAGCTCAAGAAGAAAGGAATGAACATCTGAGGATAGCCCCAATGGATGAAGAAAAAGGCAGAATGCTGAGGCAGTTAGTCTTTCCGACTAACATGAATTTACGTTTCATGGGCATTATGCTCTCAGCCATCACTGGAAGCTGGGATCTGAAGGCAAGTTTCATCCAGATCTTGCCCAAATCTCATGGGATGACTGGAGAAGACCCTCAAAGGCATATTCAAGATTTCGAGATGGTGTGTCAAACTTAACCCAAAGATGGGGAAAAAGAGTAATATGTGCGACTTGTCTCGTTCCCATTTACTCTTCAAAATGGGGCACGAGATTGATTATACACACTGCCAACTAGAAGCATAACTACGTGGGCACAACTGCAGCAGAAATTCCTAGAAAAATATTCTCCACATCCAGAGTTCAGGAGATGAGGTGAAGGATTGGATGTCTAAAGATGGACATAAATGAAAGCTTCTACAACTACTGGTGTCGATTTCAAAACATACTCACAAAGTGCCCACAACACCAGATCACCGATCATGATCTGATCCAATACTTTGTGTCTGGGTTGAGACCACAAGAGAAAATCATTGTCAATGCTTCATATGGAGGATCTATTCTGAACAAATTACCAACCAAAGCCTTGGGAATTTTGGCAGAAATGGCTGATGAAAATCGAGATGAAAGTACCGATGGCACAAGAACAGTTTCAGATGCTGGAAAATCAACACACCTTGAGGTCAAAATGGAAAGAATTTTGGACCAGATGGAGAAAGTGATGAACCATACTAGGGCACCAAAGAAAAGAGTGTGTGGAGTGTGCAAGAGTGTGGCCCGTTTCACTGATGAATGCCCAGCATTACAGGAGGAGGACGTCGCTGAAGTTAACTCTCTCAGTGGGCACAAGAACAGGTGATATGATCCCCACTCTCACACATGTAATCCTGGATGGAGGGATCACAAGAATTTCAGATGGAAAAGGAACGATGCCCACCAGCAAGATTTACCACCACCACCACCGCCGAGGGCACGAGAAGAACCCAGCCTGGCTGAACTAGTCTATACCCTGGCCAAGGAAAATGTGAAGTCACAGCAGAAGAATGAAAGGTTCAAATAAGAAATAAGGGCCGGTCTGCAGCATGTGAGCAAACTAATTTCCTAACTAGCTCAAGACCCTGCCCAACTAAAGGAAAGAAATGGACAATTACCCTCGCAAGTGGTAAATCCTCAAGAGCAAGTGAACGCTGTGACCACAAGGAATGAAGAGGAAGTGATGAAAGCTGAACTGAAAGGAGAAATTGAAGGCATAACAAAAGAACAAGAGCAGACACATGAAGAGGGTGCTGAGCCCATAAGGCAAGAAATAAAGAAGAAACCTCCCTTCCCTGAACGTCTTGCCCATAACAGAAAAGAAGAGAAGATGAAGGACCTTCTCAAGGTCTTTCGAAAAGTGGAAATCAATATTTCACTACTGGATGCAATAAGACAAGTTCCTCATTATATCCGTTTTCTGAAAGAGTTGTGCACCAAGAAGGTGCGATTTGAAGATCATGCGAGACTTTTCATGGGAGAAAATGTCTCTGCAGTTCTACAGAATAAAATGCTAAAAAAGTGTGAGGATCCTGGTATGTTTGTCATACTATGCATAATTGAGAGCAAGAAGATTGAAAAAGTGATGCTTGATCTCGGTACATCCATAAACATTATGCCCATGACGATTTATGAAGAATTGAATCTGGGACCACTCAAAGAAACAAGAGTGATCATCCAGTTGGCAGACAGGTCAAATGTCTATCCCGAAGGTCTAATAGAAGATGTTTTGGTGAAGGTGGAGGAATTAATTTTCCTGGTAAATTTTTATGTCTTGGACATGGGCAAAACAACACCATCCACATCTGTTCTACTGCTAGGGAGGCCGTTCATGAAAACTGCTAACACCAAGATCAATGTCGACGAGGACACACTGACATGTGAGTTTGATGGCCAGATTGTTGTGTTCAACATTTTTGAAGCCATGAAATACCCACAAGATCCGGAGTCAGTCAACTTTGTGAACCACTGCTATGCCCAAGCTCAAGAAATTCTAGGACATATGAACAACCATGAGCCCCTGGAATGGGCATTGCAAGCTGGGTTAACTGACTACGATGCTCTCAACAAAGACAAAGACACCAAAGATGCCATCATGATGCTATACTCTATGGAAGAATTACCGTATGGAGTGGTGGACTATAACTTGCCTACCATGACTTAGACAGGAAGGATGCTACCTTTGGTGCAGAGGGCACCAAAGCTAGAATTGAAAAATCTCCCAGACCACTTAAAGTATGCCTATCTTGGGGAGAATGATCCACTGCCAATTATCATAAGTAAAGGACTAAATCTTGTTGAAGAAAACGATTGTTGAGATTACTATGTCTATACAAAAAAGCAATGTGATGGACTCTGACCGACGTCAAGGGCATAAGCCCTATAGTGTGCATGCATAAGATCCTCTTGGAGGATGATGCAAAACCAGTACGGGACCTACAATGCAAGTTGAACCCCGCCATAAAGGAAGTTGTGCTGAAGGAAATGCTTAAGTTGCTAGACACGAGAATCATCTACCCCATTTCAGACAGCAAATGGGTAAGCCCGATTCATGTCATGCCCAAGAAGTCAGGAATCCAGGTTGTGAAAAATGAAAAAAATGAGCTTGTGCCCACGAGGCTACAAACTGGGTGGAGAGTCTGTATAGACTACTGGAAGCTCAACACGATCATAAGGAAGGATCACTTCCTGTTGCCTTTCATAGACCAGATGCTGGAGAGATTGGCTGGAAATAAATTCTTTTGTTTCCTTGATGGATATTCAGGCTACAGGCAAATTGTGGTAGATCAAGAAGACTAAGAGAAAACCACTTTCACTTGCCCATTCGGCATATTTGCTTACCAGAGAATGCCTTTTGGGCTCCGCAATGCCCCTGAAACTTTTCAAAGGTGCATGGTGAGCATTTTCTCGGATCTTTTGGAGAAGTGTATTGAGGTGTTTATGGACGACTTCACAGTCTATCGGGATTCATTCGACGCATGCCTCGACAACCTTGAAAAGATGCTTAAAAGATATGTAGATAAATGCTTGGTACTAAAATATGAAAAATGCTATTTCATGGTCCGTTAGAGGATTGTTCTTGGGCACGTTGTTTCAGAGAGAGGCATCGAGGTGGATAAAGCTAAGGTGGATATCATGGAGAAGCTATCTTATCCCACTACGGTAAAGCAAGTTTGAGGTTTCCTTGGGTATGTCGGGTTCTATCAGTGATTCATCTAAGATTTTGCAAAGATTGCTCAACTAATCACTCATCTTTTGCAAAATGATGTGCCCTTCATCTTTGACGAAGCCTGTAAAGAAGCTTTCAACACTCTGAAAAAGAAGTTGGTCATGACACCCATCATCCAACCTCCAGACTGGGGGCATGCCATTCAAAATAATGTGTGATGCCAGTGGATACGCTGTGGGCGCAGTGCTTAGACAAAGACGAGAAAAAGAAAGTCATGTCATATACTATGCCTCCAAGACATTGAACCATGCCCAAGCCAACTACACCACGATCGAAAAAGAATTGTTGGCAGTAGTCTTTACCTTTGAAAAATTTCAATCCTATTTGCTTGGACCTAAGAGTGTGGTCTACACTGATCACACTGCATTAAAGCACCTACTTGCGAAGAAGGAATCAAAGCTAAGGTTCATTCGGTGGATATTACTGCTACAAGAATTTGATTGGAAGATCAAGGACAAAAGTGGAGCTCAAAACCAAGTGGCCGATCATTTGAGTAGAGTACTTAATGAGGAAAAAGACGTGGTGCTCATTGAGGACTCTTTTCCGGATGAGTACCTGTTCAACATCAAGGGCACTGCACCTTGGTACGCTGACTTGGTCAATTTCATGATCTCTGGAGAATTAACAACTAGACTCTCGACCTATCAAATGAATAAAATCAGAAGTGAGAGTCCATATTATGTATGGGATGAGCCCATACTATGGAGAAGGTGCGTAGACCAAATCATCTGCCACTGCGTGCCCACAAAAGAAACCAAGAGTATTCTTGATCATCGTCATTTCGAAGCATGTGGAGGGCACTTTGGTGCAAAAAGTACTGCGAAGAAGATTCTTGATTGCAGATTTTTTTGGCCCTCACTTCATAAAGATGCTTATGAAGTGTGAAGACGATGCCTATGCTATCAGATGACTAGAAACATTTCCAAACACAATGAAATGCCCATGATACCTATCATGTCGATAGCAGTTTTTGACGTTTGGGGAATTGACTTTATAGGTCCTTTAACCAAATCCAATGGACATCAGTACATAATCCTTGCTGTGGAATATGTGTCGAAATGGGTGGAAGTAAAGGCTACTACCACAAATGATGCCCGGGTGGTCAAGAAGTTCCTGAAGTCTAATGTGTTCAGCAGATTCAGTGTACCCAAAGCACTGATAAATGATCAAGGATCTGACTTTTACAATATGATCATCAAGAATTTACTCAAAGAGTATGGAGTGAGACATAAAGTAACTACTGCATATTACCCACAAGCAAATGGGCAAGCTGAGGTTTCTAATCGAGAAGTCAAGTCCATACTTCAGAAAGTCATGAACCCCAATAGTAAGAATTGGAGTTTCAAGCTGGAAGATGCCTTGTGGGCATATTGAACTACATATAAAACCCCATTGGGATGTTTCCATTCCACTTTGTTTATGGAAAGAATTGTCACCTTCCGGTGAAAATTGAACATAAGGCGTTTTGGGCAATTCAGAAGATGAACATGAAACTCGATAAAGCTGGAATTGAGAGCAAATTCCAACTTCAAGAGTTAGAAGAGATGAGGCTAGAGGCCTATGACAATTCAATGCTCCACAAGGAAAAAATGAAGAGAACCCGCGACCACCTCATTCACCAAAATAGTTTGAGCGTGGTCCAGACTGAAGCTATTAGGAGGAGGACTCAAGTCCAAATGATCCGGACCATATGAGATCTAGACTGTGTGCCCAAATGGAGTAGTGGAATTATTTGATTCAAGTGCTGAAGAGACATTCAAAGTCAACGGTCAATGACTGAAGCATCTCAATGACCAAACAATTTCATACTTGAAGGCTCTCGGGCTTCAGCTGGTTGAGCCCACATACATGTGATGAAAGGCAAGCGTCGTGCCCATGACAATAACTGGGGCGCTGACTGGGAGGCAACCCAGGTTCTTTTTGTTTTTTCTATGATTTATTTATTTCCTTTTAAGTGTTTATTCTTTGCCATGTTAGACTAGGAGTAGGATTTTACAGCTCGATTTTGTTTTGAAGTATTTTAGGTAAGAAATTTTGGTGAATTTTTCGTGGAAAGAAAGTACCAAATATGTAACACCCCAGATTTTAAGATAAGGTTTAGAGGATTATTAAGAGTAATTAAGAAGCTAAGGAAGAAGTTTAATTAAAGGATAAATAAAATCAGATGTCAGTCACGACTTTAGGAGTCATTTTGTATGAAATCGTCTTTTTCGAAAATTTGATCTTAACTTAGTTTTCGTCGATTTTGACTTTTTTGGAAAGGTTTAAACTCGTGGAGTATGCCGGTGTTTCTGGATTTTAAATCTGAAGTCATTTGAGTTCCCGGTGATTTAAAACGCGTTTAAAGAAGTTATGAATAGTAAATTCTGCGAGCGTTTGTGATTTGAGAAATTTATGAAATCTTCCTCGTTGATCAGAGTCTTGCTCTTTCAGTCCCCACTTATGTATTTTGACTTAAGGAATCCGTTCACGTTCACGGATTTTCATTCTGAGGTCAATTGCTCGCTCGGGAATTTTATTTGTCCCTTGGACTGAATAGTAAAGTAGCTTTTTGGAAAGAATCTTGGCTTGTCTTTCTTCTGACGACCCCGTCTTCATCCTGAGTCAAGTTGGTTCAATAGTACTCGAGCCAATGAACCTCCCAGTATTTTTAAATTTTGTGAATGAGGTCATTTGGACCCAAACGTCAAATAAAGCAGTTTTAAACGAACCCGGGGTAACTATTGCAGTATTCTTGCACTGCAATGGCTTCCTCCGGAAGCCAAAATTTATTCCTATAAATAGGAGGCCCTCCCTTTCACTTTTTCACTCCTCTCATATCTCATTTTCACTCCCGAGAAAATGTAGAAGCTCATGTTGGGGAGCGCTCTTCGTGAGCGCACCCCTGAGGGTGACGAATAAAGTGGCGAGGAAGGAGTGCGGCTAGGGAATATGCTAGGGTGCCGTCGGGGCATAGTGGGCAGCTCTGCCGCAGCTGCAACTTGACGAGTCATCGAACTAGTCACCTTCCTTTGACGCACCCGATCCCGTGCATTTTATATCGTCAATCTCAAATCATTTTATTTCCACTTTATTTTCCGCTTTTATTTTGTGTTCTTCGCGTTCTTCATGTTCTTCGTAGAAATTGCTTTTATTTCCTTAAATTCCGCCAAGATTAATGTTTCAATTTTGTTATAGTTAAATCTATGCATGTCGCTTTAAGTTAATTTAAATTATGGAAGTATGTTCATTTTAATTTTTTGAAGTGTTCTTCGTGTTCGTCGAAGAATCGAAGAACACCGAAGAACCCAGTTGAAGATCATCCAGAAATTGGGCGAGGGGTGGGGCCGCGACCTTAGGGGTGCCGTCGCCGCGCAACAACCCCCTCGGCCAAACATCCTGCACGAGCGCGCCATAGGACGCCGATGTGGAGGTGGCGCGACCACAAGGCACGAGCGCGCGGGGTGCAGCCGGTGCGCGGTACCCCTCCATGTTGTTCCACGCCGATTTTTCTGGCTATGTTCGTGTTGGGGTTTTTTCGAATTAAACCACCGCATGATCATTTGGTTGTTCATTAATCCGTGTTCATGCAAATCATAATTTTATGTAACATGCATGTTTATTACAGTCTAATAAAAAAGCATACAAAACAGATTCGAATCTAATAAAGCGGAAGACATAGAAACGAATCTACTTACAAATTGATAGACGGTCTGTGGACAAGATTAAAGATCTAATCTTGCTGTTGAATGAGTACAGTAATGGCGCCACCTATGACCTCAAAATCGTGCACCACAGTATTCCACTCCAAGATCTTCTGTTGTATTCCCGGACTGTATCTAGATTCAGAGTGAGCTGAAATCTACTAGATAGAATTGTGAAATCTATGGATAACTTTGAGAGACAACGAGTGGCTGAATTCTTATGATTATTATCATTAAAATTTCGTGCCCCCCTTATATATAGGGAGGGGCGAAATTTCATGTTCCAGCCCTATTGGGCTGGGCCTCTATCTCAAGTTCAATATCCAGTCCACTATCAGTCAATTGGGCTACAACAGGGATCTAGAAGAATATTAAATTGACCCACTAATTTATTTAATATCCAATATCCAATAAACCTAGGATATAATTAAATAAATTAAGTTTTACTTTTATTCCACTAAAGAAGTAAAACTGACCTACCAATTTAATACATATTTACAAATATGCTTTCTCCTTTAGTCCAGTCATTCCCCGTGTTTAAGATATAATGTTCATTAATTAATTATGTCAGCCTCTGACAACTATAATTAATTAACATCTAAAACCTTGAGTAGTACCACACAAGCTTTATTCATGTACAGAATAAATTCCACCTGCAGGGTTTCAACATGAACTTGTGTTTTCTCAAGAGAACATCATCAACCTGGCGCACCAGGACACGGTGCTCATGCATACTGCTCGAGACATCATGTATACATTGTTATTACCCAAGATATCGAATTCGATCTATGAAAAGATCTCACCCATTGATAAATCAAAGTAATAAACAAGGCACACATATGCTCACCAATATCACATGAGTTTAGAACCCGAACTCTGTGGATCTTTATTCTCTCAGTAACTGGGTCAAAGACAGAGAATAGTATCCTATCGTGATCCTCCTCAATACACTAACGAGTGTACTAGAATAATCAGTTAGTCAAGATAAACTAACTTATCAGATTATTCTACGGTGTACCGATGGTGTGTTCATGACCATCTAAGCCGTGAGCTCTTTAATACATTATAAGGTTCTAATGATATGATCTTACCGTGTGACTCCCCACACCATATCATCTACAATGTAAGTATATGGAACATTGCATAAAACAATTATAGACCATAATCTAAATGCAAACAGTGACTGCAATAAATTTCATTTCATATCATCATATCATCAGAAAAGTATACAAAGACAAGTCTTCTAGTATACAAAACTAACAATCTCTCAGTTATACTTGAAGCATGTCTTTCAAGCATAATAACTAACTCGCAAACTCTCCAATCTAAACTATCAACTCAAACTGCGCCACCAGGTCTGCATCTCACTCCCATTTTCTCCACGTGACCATCAAAGGTCTTAGCCGGTAGGCTTTTCATGAATGGATCAGCCAAGTTGTCCTCCGATGCAATCTTGACTACCGCTACATCTCCTCTCTTAACGATTTCTCGTATAAGATGGTACTTTCTCTCTATGTGTTTACTTACCTTGTGGGCTCTGGGTTCCTTCGAATTTGCCACTGCACCAGAGTTATCACAGTATATCGTGATAGTCTTAGGCAAATCAGAAACCACGTCCAAGTCCACTAGGAACCCGCGGAGCTAGACAACCTCTTTTGCAGCCTCAGAGGCAGCTACATACTCGGCTTCCATGGTGGAATCCACAATGCATTTCTGCTTAATGCTCTTCCATGCGATGGCTCCACCTCCTAATGTAAACACATAGCCCGAGGTAAACTTACTCTGATCTTTGTCGGATTGAAAATCTGAGTCCGTGTAACCCAAAGATACTAGACTATCAGAGTGGAAAACCAACATGTAATCTCAAGTCCGTTTAAGGTACCTGAGAATATTTTTGACCGCAGTCCAGTGACCTTGTCCAGGGTTAGACTGATATCTGCTTACCATGCCAACGACATAGCATAGATCAAGCCTAGTGCATAGCATAGCATATATCAAACTTCCCACAACTGAAGCATATGGTACTTTCTTCATTTTCTCTATCTCAGACTGTGTTTGCGGACACATTTTCTTGGATAGATGAATTCCATGCCTGTAAGATATAAAGCCTTTCTTGGAATCTTGCATGCCAAATCTAGCTAGCACTGTATTGATATAAGTCGCCTAGGACAGACATAACATCCTTTTCTGGCGATCTCGAATGATCTTGATGCTAAGGACATGTCCGGCTTCACCCAGATCCTTCATATCGAACTGCTTAGACAGCCACACCCTAATGTTCGACAACACCTTCTTATTGTTTCCAATAAGCAAGATGTCATCAACATAAAGTACGAGGAATGCCACCACATTTCCATCACATTTCTTGTACACGTAGCTCTCATCCGGACTTTGCACGAATCCATATGACTGGATAACCTCGTCAAATCGGATATTCCAAGATCTCGATGCTTGCTTAAGTCCATAAATGGATCTTTTAAGCTTACACACCAAGTGCTCTTGGCCCTTATCAATGAATCCTCTGGTTGTTTCATGTGGATGTTTTCCTCAAGACTTCCATTTAGGAAAGCTGTCTTGACATCCATCTGTTAGATCTCATAATCCAAATGAGCAACTATAGACAAGAGAATCCGGATTGACTTAAGCATGGCTACTGGTGCGTCGTTTTTCACCAAAAATAAATGTTCCGACTTTCGTCGGCAAGCCCACACTACAAAGTACAGTGGCGAGCAGGATCGTCTCCCAAAGGGACCGGTGAGGATTGCTCTTGACGTTCAGTCTATGTGCCCAAACCTCCAGAATCGCGTGAATTTTATAACAAAATAAATTGAAGAATGGAATAACCAACTAAAGAAAATACTTAGGCAAACGAACCAAATTAAACCAATTATAAAAGGATATTCCGGATCCAACGAACTCCACTTCACTTATAACACCGATCACAGATGCAGGAATTAATTAATCAAAACATGCAAATCAGTTATAGTCACCGAAGACACTTCTGACATGACCTCATCTCTCCATACTGTTTCGATAATTAAGAAGACGCTTCATTAATTACTTCCCTAATCGACTGACAACTGTAAGAGACATTCTATGAGTTTAATGAGCCGACAACAATGAGCACAAGAAAGACCCGATTCTTAACTTATAGACTATGACGCAGGACTGTAAAATTAACTCTATTATTCCCCCTAGCCTTTGAGCGACCGTTTTACCACTTATTAAACCTAAACCATAATTACGTATGGCCAATTTAAATTGGTTAGTAATTAATCACAACCTACCAAATATTTGCAACTATTCGATAGACTTAGAATAATTACAACCTGAAATCCAAGAATAACAGATACATGCATCAATTAATTATGAACAAACAATTAGATCTCACAGTTGGTATAAGCGGAGCTTCATCGTCATCACCGGAATACGATGAACTTAGCTATCTTGCATGCTGGAATCGATCAACTAAAAATTGTATAATCGCGATATGATGATATCGAAAGGAGGGGAAAATAAAACTGGATTAAAGCTGTTCGTTGCTGCGTTCTTCGTTTCTAGCGTGTGCGATCATGGCAAAATAAACTCAAATTCCTAATATATAATTACAATCCATAAAACTAAAGTTTCTAAAAGGAAATAAGGTCCTAAACTAGTTAATTCCCATGCAAAATACTTCAAAAGGTGGTGAAGAGAGGTTTCCGCGTCTAGGTTTACGCGCGGGCCGAGAACTGGGCTTTAACAAGCCCAAGGCGTATTCTGGGCTAAGATTCCAGATATCTGCTTCCATCATCCAGCTGCATGCCCTTGCAGCTTGCCATGCTCGAAATTCTTTCTTTTCTTCACTTGTATCTTTTCATTCCCAAAACCTGCTTCTTTTCTCCACTTTTACACCACATCCCTACACAATTCAACAACACATCATATATCCAAAATACACAACTAGGGACTAACTAATAAGGAGAAAATGCACCAAAAAACCATGATAATAACAAGTAGAATAAGTCCCATCAAATCCCCCCACACTTAACCCTTGCTCGTCCTCGAGCAAAACAAACAAAAACAAAGAAATATCAAGAACAAAAAGAACAGACTCGACAAGGATGACTAACCAAGAATCAACAACCCAAATCAATGAGAACTCAAAGCATAAACTGTGATATATCAATCCTCAAACCACTAATCCTCTTTGTTCAAGACTTTTGTCAACACTTTTGTCAATCAAGTTAGAATTATGCTTCACAATCCAGCCTCACCAAGATTCACTCTTCATCACTCGAAAGAAAGCAAATTCAGGTCAGGTGGCCTATTCACTCAAATATCATGACTAGCTATTTTCAGCACAAAATTGCTCATTTGTCATCAAAGTTACCACTCTTCAAGTTCTTTACAAATCACAAGGTCTTTCTCTCTTTGGTTGTAATGGGGCTTAGGTGCACGAGGTAGGATACTTTTTGGCTAAAGTGGCTAAGTAAAATCAAGCACATGTAAGTATGAATGTTTTTTTAGGAGTGTAGCTGCAACAACATCTTTTCTTTTCAGCAATGAACCGGTCTTCTTCAAAAAGTGAGAATTTATTAAGTTTTGCTCTTCTCTATATCCCTCTCCTCAATCTTTTTCCTCTGTTTCTCTTTCTTTTTATTTTTTTTTCTTTTTTCTGAAGAGCAGGGTATAAGGCTTTCTGATGCCTTTGTCGATTTCAGTCCTCAAATTCTTCAATATTGCAGCTTCAAATAACAATTCACACCAAACATGCTTGATTTCAAGGACAGAGAAAGCCAAAAGAAAAAGCACAGGCTATTGTATAGTGGCTGTAAGCAATAAAAATGGATCTATTAAGCTCAAAGGGGCTCACTAATTGACAATAAAAGGACAAGACATTTTCTTTTGGTCTAGTAGATCGGGTATCCCTAATGCCTTGATCATTTTTTGCAAATAGAATTAAAGATGACAACAAAGTGGCAGCAAAGCAATTCAAGCATCGAATAACTAGTCAGATAACACTCATCAACAAAAAACGCTGAGCTCTTAATTCATGTATGCTCATAGGCTCAAGAACTCACACTTTGTAAGCTTAAAAAGTTCTGATTGCAAGCACAATTCATCATCCCAGATTTCATCCAAAAAATGGCATAGTCTATCACAAAACAACAACTTTTCATTCAGTCAAACCAATCACAGCTCATACATCCTCATTCTCATCAATTCAAGCGATCAACACTTAGGCAAAATCCCAAGCAAAAACCAAAGAAAACGACTCACATAAAACAACAATTTTTTTTTTCAACATAAATCATTAAGATTCTCCCCCACACTTGAAAGACACAGTGTCCTCACTGTGAGAAGGGGTACAAAGCAAAACATAAAGCTCACAATAAAATCAGAAAAACACAACTAAAAGCGAACAAAACACATGCAGTCAAAGGGTAAAAGGGGAGGGAGAAGAGAGAACTAACTCTGATCCGCCAAATGGTGGATCACCTGCTCTATCACGTCCAGACGACCATCAATCTCATCCAGCCGGCGACCAAAACTGTCCTAAAGTCGAGCGGTAGCAGCAGTAATCAACTCTTCAATCGCCGGGAGGAGGGAGGAAACCGCAGGCCCTGCAGAAACAGATCGATGCGGGCCTTCAATGCCCGGCCGGGTAAGCTGATACTGTCCCTGGTCATTCACAAACAACAATTTCATGGCAGCAAAATCCTCCAATCGAAATAACATGGCAGGCAACGGCTCAGGGTCAGAAAGGGGAATGTTTAGTCTCTCAGCAAGTAGAGTAACAAAGTAACCCAGGGGGGCGCGACAAAGGGTGTGATGGGCACTGAAATGCCATCGCTTGGCAAGCCAGTACCCAAAGTTCACCTTGGTCCCAGAATCCATGCAATCAAGTAGAAAAAGCTCTTGAACAGTAACCAAATTCAGCATATCTAATCTACCAAACACGTTAGCAGATAGGAATCTATGGCAAAGACGAAGGGCATCATCCTTCAAATGGGATCCCTTAGAGGATCAAGAACTGTAAGACTCATCTATAGAAAGCCGAGCCCAAGTTTCACTATCCGTTTGAGAAAAAACTGCTGGAATATCACAAAGAGATGACTTATACTCATCCTCGAGCACAGAGGCATCAGACTCAAAACCAAGTACAATATTCAAGTTAGTAATGGACATGTGAAACTTGCGACTATGGAGACAAAACACTATGGCATGCCTATCATCGAGCCCCCTCGATGCATCAAAATCAAAAGATGATAAAAATTCGACAACTAAATCACGATGCACATCCACAGAAACATCAAGTAGAATATCCTATCCAATTCCAACGAAGAAACTCCTAATGTGATCATTAACCCCTAACACATCAATATTGTTCCAATCGAAAAAGCGCGCGCCGACGAGAACACGGTTAGTGTTCAAGTCGGTGCGGCGCTTTACCTCTTCCGGTGGTAGAAACACCGGGACGGCAGAACTCGGAGAGGCGGCTCGGGCTTTTCCTTTGGCCTTCTTCTTGGATGACTTGGCCGGAGCAGAGGATGGGGGCGGTGGTTCTGAAATAGAAGAGGGAGTGAGAGCGCTCTCTGGTGAAGGAGTGGGAGCACGCAATTGTGAGACTGCGGGCGTCGGGCTTGCTTGTGATGTGGAATTGGCCGGCGAAGGTGGCGGTGAGGGTTGGTGGTCCGCCGGTGGTGATGAGTCGGTGGTGGAAAGCTTTCGTCGCGCGGTAGTGCTGGAGGGTCCCGCTTCGGCTTGGTGTTTCAGTATACGGCGAAGGAAGGGCGCTTCTTACCCATGGTTGTTGACGGCGACGGAGGTCGAAAAAGTGATCGGCATTGGCGGTTGGGGAGAGACGGGAAGAGGAAGAGTTGGGTAACTTCTGCAAAGAAAAAGAGTAAAATTTTGAATGACAAGAAAGTTACCAAGTATGGGGTTAAATTGAATTGGGGGTTAGGGCAAAAATTTCCCAAATTGACTTTGGGTTAATTGCAGGAAAGTCCCTGCAAATAAAATGAAATTCCGAAATTCCCCCCCCCCCCCCACAGTTGAACTAGCGGTTACTTCCAAAACCGCGCTCCCGGAGGCTGTGTGCCCATGCGGCGTAGAACACGATGGTGCCTCCCCCAATTGGTTTTTTTTTATATATATAAAAATAAGATGACATGATTAAAAAGACAGAAAAAAATGAAAACAAATAAAAGAATAAAACGAAATTGAAAAATAAAATAAAAACAAAGGAACAAGAAATCGGGTTGCCTCCCGAGAAGCGCCGTTAGTTAACGTCGAGGGCTCGACGGCGTGGAGTAGCTAGTGGTGAATCATGGAGACAGCAAGCTCAACCCCATCAAAACTGGAGAAAGTGATGTCGGCACAATATGGCTTGAGCAACTGGCCGTTCACCTTTAATACCTTGTGAGTATCCAAACTGCGAATTTCCACAGCTCCATGTGGACTGACAGATATGACTTCAAATGGGCCCAACCAGCGAGATTTGAGCTTCCCGGGTATGAAATGAAGGCGAGCATTAAAAAGTAACACATGCTGGCCAACCTCAAAAGTTTTCCTCCGGATAAATTTGTCGTGCAGCAGCTTGGTACGATCTTTGTAATAACTTGCACTATCATATGCCTCCAAACGGATTTCATCGAGCTCTTGTAACTGATAGTGGCGTTCAAGACCGGCCAGTCGAGGATCCAAGTTGCATTGTTTCACAGCCCAAAAAGCTCGATGTTCCAGCTCTACTGGAATATGGCACTATTTCCCGAAAATCAGACGATAAGGGGACATTCCGATAGGCGTTTTGAAAGCCGTGCGATATGCCCATGCAGCATCATCTAGTCGCAGGCTCCAATCCTTGCGGTTTGGGCATACGGTCTTTTCCAGAATGTTTTTGATCTCTTGATTGGAAACTTCAGCCTGGCCATTGGACTGTGGGTGGTATGCCGTAGCAACTCGATGGGTGACTCCATACTTCTTGAACAGCGCTTCTAAGGTTCGGTTGCAAAAGTGCGTGCCTTAGTCACTGATGATAGTTCGAGGAACACCAAAGCGTTGAAAAATCTGAGTTTTGAGGAATTTGGCAACGACCTTAGAATCATTAGTTGAGGTAGCTTTAACTTAAACCCACTTGGAAACGTAGTCGACTGCTAAAAGAATGTAGGAGTGGCCGAAAGAGCTTGGAAACGGGCCCATGAAATCCATACCCCAAATATCAAAAATCTCACAAATCAAAATAGGAACTTGAGGCATCTCGTTCCTCGAAGAAACGTTACCAAGGCGTTGGCAACAATCACAATTCTTGCAAAAGAAGTAGGCGTCTTTGAAGATGGTTTCCCAATAAAAGCCACAGTCTAAAACCTTGCGGGCTATTCTTCGTGGGCCGAAGTGGCCGCCGCATGCGTGGGCATGACAGAAGCTGAGGACGGAGAGAATCTCTTCCTCAGGAATACATCGTCGAATGACTTGATCGGCACAAGTATTCCACAAATAGGGCTCGTCCCAGATGAAATACTTGTCTTGGCTCTTCAACTTATTCTTTCTGGCAGATTCGAAACCCTTGGGGAAAATTCCCGTTGTGAGAAAATTCACCAAGTCAGCGTACCAGAGTGCCCTTTCCGCAGCTGCAAGAAGAAGCTCATCTGGAAAATCGTCCGGTATGGGCATACCGTCGGATGCAGTCAACAGTCTACTCAAATGGTCTGCAACATGATTCTCGACTCCTTTTTTGTCCTTAATTTCGAAATCAAATTCTTGTAAGAGGAGAATCCAACGAATAAGGCGTGGTTTAGACTCTTTCTTGGACAGGAGGTACTTGAGAGCAGCGTGATCAGTGTATACCACAACTTTGGATCAAACAATGTAGGATCAAAATTTCTCACAAGCGAACACCACGACAAGAAGCTCTTTTTCGGTCGTTGTGTAGTTGCACTGAGCTGGGTTGAGAGTTTTCGAAGCATAGTAAATAACATGACTGTGCTTCTCAATCTTTTGTCCAAGGACAGCTCCAATAGCATAGTCACTGGCGTCGCACATGAGCTCGAATGGGAGGCCCCACTGCGGTGGTTGAATGATCGGGGCAGAAGTCAGCTTCTCCTTCAACAAATCAAAGACTTCTTTACACTTGTCATCAAAGATAAACGGGGTGTCCTTTTGCAGCAACTTCATCATGGGTTGAGCTATCTTTGAAAAATCCTGAATGAAGCGGCGGTAGAAGCCGGCGTGGCCTAAGAAGGCTCGAATCTCTTTCTCATTAGAGGGGTACGACAGCTTTGTGATTAAGTCGATCTTTGCTCGATCCACTTCGATTCCCTTCGCAGATATGACATGTCCGAGCACAATTCCTTGTTGGACCATGAAATGGCATTTCTCGAAGTTCAAAACCAAATCGGTCTCAACACACCTTTGAAGGACTTTGTCTAAATGCTCTATACACTGCTCAAAAGAGTCGCCATGGACTGTAAAGTCATCCATAAAAATTTCGATGTAGCTCTCTATCAAGTCGGAAAAGATACTCATCATGCATCGTTGGAAGGTGCCAGGGGCGTTCCACAAACTAAAGGGCATTTTTCGGCAAGCAAAGGTCCCAAATGGACAAGTGAAGGTCGTCTTTTCTTGGTCTTCTTGAGCTACGAAAATCTGGAAAGAGCCAGAGTAGCTATCTAGGAAGTAGAAATAGGACTTCCCAGCTAATCTCTCGAGCATCTCATCAATAAAAGGCAACGGGAAGTGATCCTTGCGTGTGGCATCATTCAACTTCCGAAAATCAATGCACATTCGCCACCCTGTTTGCAGCCTCATCGATATCAATTCGTTGCTCTCATTCTTCACGAGCTGGAATCCAGACTTCTTTGGAACTACGTGTACTGGGCTAACCCAAACACTGTCGGAGATGGGATAAATGATCCCCAATTGGAGCAACTTCAGAATCTCTTTCAACACCACTTCTTTCATTACTGGGTTCAACTTCCTCTGAGGATCTCGGGATGGTTTATGATTCTCTTTCAGGAATATGCGGTGCATGCAGATGTCGGGGCTGATCCCCTTGATGTCAGCGAGAGTCCAGCCGATAGCTCCTCTGTGTTTCTTCAAGAGAGTAACAGGTTGTGTTTCTTGGGCTGCGGTAAGGTCTTTACTCACGATGACAGGGAGAGTATCTGCTTCGCCCAGGTAGGCGTATTTCAGGTGCTCAGGAAGAACCTTCAACTCCAGAGTTGGGGCCTTCACATGAGATGGAAGAATGGGTTCCGTGATGGGCGGCAAGGGCAAACGGCCGGCCGCGTTTCTGACAGGAAATTCACTGGCAGTGTATAATTGCTATATGAGTTCCCGGATCTCTTTTTCCGCTTCTGAATTTGCAATGTGGTCAGGTATCCCTCCATAAAGTACCTGCTCTAAACTATCATCCCTGAAATTGCTCTCAACAAAATCATCAGTAATGGAATCGATAATATCTACCATAAAAAGGGCCTCAGGGTCTTCTACATGTTTCATGGCTTCAAATATATTAAATGTGACAACATCCCCATCAAATTCAAAACTCATCATTCCTTTGTCTACATCAATCTTTGTGCGTGCAGTCTTCATAAATGGGGGGCCCAGCAAAATTAAAGATCTATGTGCAGACAATGTATCATCCATGTTAACAATGTAGAAATCAACAGGAAAGATCAATTCATTCACCTTAACCAAGACATCCTCTACTACACCTCTAGGGTATGCATTAGACCTATCAGCTAACTGAATGATAACTCGAGTATCTTTCATCGGACCTAGCTCTAACTCTTGGTAAACAGAGAAAGGCATAACATTAATAGATGCTCCTAAGTCTAACATGACTTTTTCTACCTGTTTGCTCCCAATGATGCAAGGGATAGTGAACATACCTGGATCTCGACACTTTTGAGGCAACTTTCGCTGAATTATGGCCGAGACATTTTCGCCTACCTTGATTTTTGCATCCCTTCCATACCTGATCTTTTTGGCACACAGCTCCTTCAAGAACTTTGCGTATCTAGAAACTTGTTTGATAGCATCGATCAGGGGTAGGTTGATCTCGACCTTCTTGAAAAGCTCCAAGATCTTTTTCTCATCTTCCTCTTTCTTGTGCCGTGCTAACCTAGAAGGAAAAGGAGCTGCATTAATAGGGTTAGGAGGTTTAGACAAAATCTGTACCTCATTAGGAGCAATCTGTGTGGCAGGCTATGTGCTCTTATCGTGGAGTCTGTCGTCAGCTTCTGCGGTTTGCCCATTCAGCGTGAGGTTGTATTGTTTATGTTTCTCAGTCTCTATTAATTCTTTCCCATTCTGAAAAGTCACAACACTGATATTTCCTCTCGGATTCTGCTCTGCTTGAGATGGTAATTTTCCGGTGTGCCCTTGCAGCTTGTTCAATTGGGTGGCAAGCTGAGTGATCTGTGTGGCCATGCTGCCTAAAGTGGCTTGCGTCTCTTGCTGAAAGGCCTTTTGACTCTGCGCTAGGCTACTCACTAGATTAGTGCTTTACTCCAGACTCTTCATGATCTCACTCATAGATAGCGTGGATCGATCGGCATGGGCATACGGCTCACCCCTTGGGGGTCTCGGTGGCAAGTCTCCTGCTGCGGGCGGATCTCCTGGTTGTCTCCAATGAAAATTTGGATGATCTCTCCAACCGGGGTTGTAGGAATTGGAATAAGGATCATTATTCCGCTTCCTCTTGAAATTGTCTCCTCGTTGGGCGTCATAATTGATTCCTCTGAGAGCATCTTGCTGCGCATCGCCTGACCCGTAACAAGCTTGTTCAGTAGGTGGCTCATGCAAATTGGGACACTCGTTAGTGAAATGCCCATGCTCAGAACACAATCCGTAGCGGTTTGGCCTTGCGTGTGCCACAGCTAAGCCTCGAACTAGAGAAGTAAGAGCATCTATCTTTTCATTCACTTCTGACCCTTTAGCTCGGTCGATTGCCCTTACAGGTCGGTGTATGCTGTCATCTTCTTCCTCGTATTGCTATCCTCCAGAAGCCTTGTCGATTATGAGCTGTTTAGCCTCGCCGAGGGTCTTATTGGTAAGAGATCCCCCGCTGGCAGCATCGACGATTTTCCTATCAAAAGAAGACATGCCACGGTAAAAGTAATTAGTCAGAAGCTGATAATCAGTGAAGCCATGGTCCGGGCATTTGCGGCAAAGCTGTTGAAATCTCTCCCAGTATTCGGCCAAGCTTTCATTCGGCTTTTGTTTGATGCTACTGATAGCCATTCTCAGATTTGCAGCTCGAGTCTCAGGAAAGAACTTTCGCAAGAATTGTCCTTCTAATTCCGCCCATGTGGTGATAGACTCCGGCGGCAAATCAAATAACCAATCTCGTGTCTTTCCCTGCAAAGTGTGAGACAAAGTGAGTAACCATAGGTTATTAGCAGTAAAACCACTAGGTCGCAAAGTTGAGCACACGAGATCAAATTCAGATAAATGTTTGTGTGCACTTTCTCCCGGTAAATCACCAAACTTCGGTAACACTTGCATGAATGCAGGTCGGATCTCCTCATTGTTGGCAATTGGGGGCAGCACGATGCAGATGGGTCTATTACTCCGAAGACGACCGATTTCCCTGATGAGAGGCTCATGATCAGGTCCATGGTCAGCTACGTTAGCATGAATGAGAGCTCTTCCTGCGGCAAGGTCTTGCGGGTTCGGTGGGTTTTCATTATTAGCCATGTCGAGGTGCTGATCAGCTTCGAGAGTCTTCGTAAACTCCTTAGTATTCTTCCTCAACCGGTGCAATGTTCTCTCTGGCTCTGGATCAAACACTAAATCTTTATCTGCAGAGGAACGGGTCATAGACCAGAAAAATAAAAAATAAAAACAAAATAAATAACAAACTGAAAATTTCAAGTAAGTACTGCTTTAAACCGATCCCTAGCAACAGCGCCAAAATTTGGTGCGTCATTTTTCACCAAAAATAAATGTTCCGACTTTCATCGGCAAGCCACACTGCAAAGTACAGTGGCGAGCAGGATCGTCTCCCAAAGGGACCGGTGAGGATTGCTCTTGACGTTCAGTCTGCGTGCCCAAACCTCCAGAATCGCGTGAATTTTATAACAAAATAAATTGAAGAATGGAATAACCAACTAAAGAAAATACTTAGGCAAACGAACCGAATTAAACCAATTATTAAAGGATATTCCGGATCCAACGAACTCCACTCCACTTATAACACCGATCACAGATGCAGGAATTAATTAATCAAAACATGCAAATCAGTTATAGTCACCGAAGACGCTTCGGACATGACCTCATCTCTCCATACTGTTTCGATAATTAAGAAGATGCTTCATTAATTACTTACCTAATCGACTGACAACTGTAAGAGACGCTCTATGAGTTTAATGAGCCGACAACAATGAGCACAAGAAAGACCCGATTCTTAACTTATAGACTATGACGCAGGACTGTAAAATTAACTCTATTATTCCCCCTAGCCTTTGAGCGACTGTTTTACCACTTATTAAACCTAAACCACGATTACGTATGACCGATTTAAATTGGCTAGTAATTAATCACAACCTACCAAATATTTGCAACTACTCGATAAACTTAGAATAATTACAACCCGAAATCCAAGAATAACAGATACATGCATCAATTAATTATGAACAAACAATTAGATCTGACAGTTGGTATAAGCGGAGCTTCGTCGTCGTCACCGGAATACGAAGAACTTAGCTATCTTGCATGCTGGAATCGATCAACTAAAAATTGTATAATCGCGATATGATGATATCGAAAGGAGGGGAAAATAAAAATGGATTAAAGCTGTTCGTTGCTGCGTTCTTCATTTCTAGCATGTGCGATCATGGCAAAATAAACTCAAATTCCTAATATATAATTACAATCCATAAAACTAAAGTTTCTAAAAGGAAATAAGGTCCTAAACTAGTTAATTCCCATGCAAAATACTTCAAAAGGCGGTGAAGAGAGGTTTCTGTGTCTAGGTTTGCGCGCGGGCCGAGAACTGGGCTTTAACAAGCCCAAGGCGTATTCTGGGCTAAGATTCCAGATATCTGTTTCCATCATCCAGCTGCGTGCCCTTGCAGCTTGCCAGTCTCGAAATTCTTCCTTTTCTTCACTTGTATCTTTTCATTCCCAAAACCTGCCTCTTTTCTCCACTTTTACACCACATCCCTACACAACTCAACAACACATCATATATCCAAAATACACAACTAGGGACTAACTAATAAGGAGAAAAGGCGCTAAAAAATCGTGATAATAACAAGTAGAATAAGTCCCATCAGCTACCGGTGAAAAGGTTTCATCATAATCGATCCCTTCTTTCTAAGTATACCCTTTTGCTACCAATCTTGCCTTGAAGGTTTCAACCTTCCCGTCAGATCCTCTCTTGCACTTGTAGACCTACTTACAGCGAATGGGTTTTACCCCATCTTGTGGTTCTACAAGATCCCATACTTAATTGTGATCCATAGATCCAATCTCAGACTCCATTGCAGTTTTCCAAGAATCCGCATCTTTATCTCGAATTGCCTCATCATAGGTCCTGGGATCCAATTCATTGAGACCCTCTGGGAAATCTGAAGCCTCTCCCAGACCAATGAATCTATCAGATTGGCGTACAACCCTCCCACTGTGACGAGGCAGTTCCTGTACTTCTGTGACACGTTGTGCAGTGTTTGGTGGTTCCTCTTCTTGTACAACCGGTATAGGATTCGATCCTCTCCTTAACTCATCAAGGATTATGTGACTCCTTAGTTTGTGGTTTATGACATAGTCTTCCTCTAAGAATCGAGCATTGGTGCTAACAATGATTTTCTGATCCTTAGGACTATAAAATAAACCACCTTTCGTTCATCTCGGATATCCAACGAACAGCCTTACATCAGTACGAGGTGCCAGCTTATCAGCTTCCTTGTCTAACACGTGTGCTGGGCTATCCCAAATCCAAATATGGTTCAAACTGGGCTTTCGTCCAGTCCATAGTTCTGTGGGTGTAGCAGGAACTGATTTCGATGGAACCAAGTTAAGAATATAAGCTGCTGTTTCTAGGGCATATCCCCAGAACGAAATGGGCAACTCAGAATAACTCATCATCGATCTAACCATCTCTAACAATGTACGATTCCTCTTTCTACCACGCCATTCTGCTGTGGCGTTCCAGGCGTAGTCAACTGGGATGTAATCCCACTCTCTGCCATATAATCCCTAAATTCGCTTGAGAGGTACTCGCCACCATGATCAGAACGTAGTGACTTGATACTTCTGCCTATTCATTTCTCCGCTTCCGCCTTAAACTCTTTGAATTTCTCAAAACATTCAGACTTGCGACGTAATAGGTAAATATAACCGTATCTAGAGTAATCATCAATGAGAGTGATGAAATACTCGAACCCTCCTCGAGCTTGAACTAACATAGGGCCGCATAGGTCAGAGTGAATCAAATCTAATAGCCCTTCAGATCTATTTCATTTTGACTAGAAAGGACGCTTGGTCATTTTACCTTCAAAATAGGATTCACACAAAGGAAATGATTCTAGTACCAAAGAAGACAATGATCCATCATTTATAAGCCTTTGTATCCTCTTAAGGTTAATATGACCTAGCCTTAGATGCCAAAGATAGATTTGATTCAATTCCGAAGGTTCTTTTCTCTTGTTAGGGTTTATGATCGATGTATTCAACAGTTATCTTTGCGTAGTGTTTTCAATTGGTTTAAGAAAGTATAAGTGTCCATCCAATGTGCCAGAACAGATAAAATGTATACCACTAAAGATAACTACTTTGTTATCAAAAGAAATAGAATATCCATCCATAATCAATTTAGAAACTGAAATCAAGTTTCGCCTAAAACCAGGCACATAAAGACAATCTTTTAAAACCAAAGTTCTATCACTACTGAAAGGTGAAACAATGTCTCCCACTGCAACAGCCGCCACTCTCGTAGCATTACCCATGTAGATGATGATCTCGTCCTCACTCAACTGTCTTTTTACCAGGAATCCCTGTAAAGACATGCAAACATGATCAGTAGCTCCAGTATCTACTACCCATGACTGGGTAGAACAAGTTGCTAAACATGTTTCCACAACCAGAGTGTGAGATGTACCTCTCTTCTTCTTCTTGTTAGGACACGCTGCCTTCCAGTAACTTGGTTGGCCGCACTTGAAGCACTTAGTCTTCGACTTGAACTCCTCGGGAGGAATCTTTACCTTTGGCTTCTTTACCTTAGGCGCCTCATCTGTAGCCTTATTAGGTGCGTTTCTCTTCTTCCTTTTTCCACCTGAAGAAGACGCTCCTTTTTCAGCTATGTGGGCCTCAGGATTGCTCTTTTGGAGCATTTCAGCCGCCTGAAGATCTATGAGCAGTTCAGTCAGGCTGACATCCTTTTTAATCATGTTAAAATTCAGCCTGAACTGCTCAAACTTTGAGGACAAGCTATGAAGAACAATGTCAATTTGAGAATCGTCATCTAGCTCTCCACCCAAGGTCTCGATCTCAGATAAATACCCCATCATCATGAGAACGTGATCCCTAACAGGTGTGGAGTCAGACATTCTCGCATCCATTAGCTTCTTCATGGCCAAATGGCGTGCCGAGCGGTTCTGATGACCGAATAGCTGCCTAAGGTTATACAATATCATAAGCGGTTTTCATAGGCTCGTGCTGATGTTGCAACACACTTGACATAGATGCCAAGATGTAACAACGCGGTATCTCATTAGATCTAACCCACTTATCATATGCAATTTTTTGGGCTTCGTCAGAACCCTCATCTAGCTTCTGAGGAAAAACCTTTTCAAGTACAAACTTGTGTCCCTCAGCAACAGGAACTAAGTTAAGGTTACGAAGCCAGTCATTGTAGTTTTCACCGACAAGTTTGTTTTCTTTGAGGATTGAGGACAAATTGGAGAGTGCCATTGATGATATGAAATAACTGAAATTAAACATGCAGTACAGTCACAAAACACATTTAGGATAAACAGTATATAATCCAAAACCTCACAAAAATTATATACTTTTCCACCGACACTTTAAAAAATGTCTTCTATAAGCCACGATAGTGTGGACGTTTATAAAATCCATTTTTAAATAGGTTAAACCTTTAATTTGCCTCCAGTTGAGTTTCCTTACAACAAGCAAATTAATAGCCGGATAATAAACACGGTTATGTAATCATCTAACTGATAAGCCACGATCGTGTGGACGTTTATCAATAAATTACATCTAAGTGTGCACACCATTATCTTTGCACCAAGAACACTATTCGAATTTAACCGCTCCAGATGGAGGAGTCAGTTAGTTCTAATAGTGTTCTACAACTATCCTTTTAGGAGATTTAATTTCTAGAGAAATCTGTGATATGACACATCCGATATGGAGGAAGACCGATGTCAACGCGCATGCCCATCACTTCTCAATTAAATCAAATTTTAATGGAGACCGTATGAGATTTCTACATACTTTGGTATGAATCTCTCCCACTTAGTTATTTATATTTGAGGTTTCATTTTATCCCATTATCGAACATGCAAACATCACATAAAAAGATAAACATCCATTGCATCAACATAATAAGCAACAGTAATATTCCAACTATCATGGCTTATATCTCATGTTGATTGATGAGATAAAACTGGAAAGTCAGCTCCGGAAACAGGCTAGGAACCGCCGTCCCCTTCACCGCGCCTCAGCGAAAATCCTAGCTCTATTTAGGGTTTTCGGAACGTGAACCGGTGAACCTTTCTCCTTGGTGCTGAACCACTTTCCTTCTTTGAGTTGATCTCCGATCTTTATTCAATACAGACTATCTATTCCGAAAGGAAAAATCTAATATTGCTAGAATAAAAATTACAACTCAAAAACTCCGTCTAACAGCTTTATATCTATTACATTAAAACAACGTAAAATAAAACCTAGACCTAATCCATGGATTTTCTCATGGATTAAAATCACGTAGCCAAACCGGCATACGACCAACATCCATTCAACATAAACATACATCACATAAAATAAAGGAGCCATGATAGTTGGTAAACCTGCAAACAAACACAGTCTACAAAACCAACAATCATGTATTATATTATCCACATAAAATAACATATGATATCTATGCCTGAATATTAAATAATAATCGAATTTAACAATTAATTAAATTAATTAATTCAATATTATCCACAAGATAAAAATTGGAAATTAAAATAATTATCCACCAATTTTTAAACCTTGTATTTTTGAAAATATATCTTAAATAAATATGAAAATTAATTATAATTATCCACCAAATTTATTTAATATTTTCAAGCCACACTAATTAAATAATAATTGGATATCTTGATATAAATAAAAAATCTAATCCAAATATTATCCATAAGAATCTAAATCTTTAAGGATAGGGTTTTGAAGATTTGATCCACTTCAAAATCTTCCAAAACTTATCCAAATTTAAAATCTTATCACAATTGGATTTTGATAATTATTTGTATATATCCAAAATCACCTTTATCCAATTTAAATCCATAGATTTTGAAAATAATCCAAATAATAAATCTGGAAATTTGATCCACTTCAAATTCTTCCAAATTTAAAATTCTATTTTCAAATCTATCTAGATTAAAATTAGGTAAATTAAGATATACATCAAATAATATCAAATTTTAATCCAACACATGTAATTTTCGATCCTCATCAATAAACAAATCTGGAAATTTGATTTTTATCAAAATCTTTCTCCGAATCATTTTATTAATTTCGAAAATTACATAAAATTAACACATTTGGAAATTTTGACATTAATCAAAAAACTATTCCAAATAAAATACATAGGTTTCAAAATTTTCTAGAAAAATAAATCTGGAAATTTTGATCCACTTCAAAAATTACCAAATTTAAAATTCTAATTTCAAACCTATCTTGATTAGAATTTTTGTAACTTTTGATATACATCAAAAATCACCAAATCCTATTCTAATCACACCAAATTTTCGATCCTACTCCAAATTAAAGCTGGAAATTTGATCTTGATCAAAATATCATCCATACTTTAATCAATATGACCAAAAATTATAAGAACAAATTAGGGAATTTTTATACACATCAAAAACGAAATTTTTGACATCCAAATTTTCGAACCATGTGAAATAAAATCTGAAAATTTGAAGATCATCAAATATCATCCCAAATCTTATTCCATAGTGGCCGAAAATTCATATACCTCAAAACTAGAATTTTCGATTTTTACATCTCAAATTCTTCCAAGTTTTGAATACCATAAAATCGAAACACATGAACAATAAATCTGAAAATTTAAAGAACATAAATTTATCAACAAATTTATACATGTGGTTTGAATTCATGCATGAATTAATTCTAGAACAGTGCCAAAACCCGCTCTGATACCAATTGTTGGAGTTTTTTCGAATTAAACCACCGCAGGATCATTTGGTTGTTCATTAATCCGTGTTCGTGCAAATCATGATTTTATGTAACATGCATGTTTATCATAGTCTAATAAAAAAACATGCAAAGCAGATTCGAATGTAATAAAGCAGAAGACATAGAAACGAATCTACTTACAAATCGATAGACGGTCTGTGGACAAGATTAAAGATCTAATCTTACTGTTGAATGAGCACAGTAATGGCGCCACCTATGACCTCAAAATCGTGCACCACAGTATTCCACTCCAAGATTTTTTATTGTATTCCCGGACTGTATCTAGATTCAGAGTAGGCTGAAATCTACTAGATAGCATTGTGAAATCTATGGATAACTTTGAGAGACAAAGAGGGGCTGAATTCTTATGATTATTATCATTAAAATTTCGTGCCCACCCTTATATATAGGGATGGGCGAAATTTCATGTTCCAGCCCTATTGGGCTGGGCCTCTATCTCAAGTTCAATATCCAGTCTACTATCAGTCAATTGGGCTACAACAGGGATCTAGAAGAATATTAAATTGGCCCACTAATTTATTTAATAACCAATATCCAATAAACCTAGGATATAATTAAATAAATTAAGTTTTACTTTTATTCCACTAGAGAAGTAAAACTGACCTACCAATACATATTTACGAATATGCTTTCTCCTTTAGTCCAGTCATTCCCCGTGTTTAAGATATAATGTTCATTAATTAATTATGTCAGCCTCTGACAGCTATAATTAATTAACTTCTAAAACCTTGAGTAGTACCACACAAGCTTTATTCATGTACGGAATAACTTCCACCTGCAGGGTTTCAACATGAATTTGTGTTTCCTCAAGAGAACATCATCAACCTGGCGCACCAGGACACAGTGCTCATGCATACTGCTCGAGACATCATGTATACATTGTTATTACCCAAGATATCGAATTCGATCTACGAAAAGATCTCACCCATTGATAAATCAAAGTAATAAACAATGCACACATATGCTCGCCAATATCACATGAGTTCAGAACCCGAACTTTGTGGATCTTTATTCTCTTAGTAACTGGTTCAGAGACAGAGAATAGTATCCTATTGTGATCCTCCTCAATACACTAACGAGTGTACTAGAATAATCAGTTAGTCAAGATAAACTAACTTATCAGATTATTCTACGGTATACCGATGGTGTGTTCATGACCATCTAAGCCGTGAGCTCTTTAATACATTACAAGGTTCTAATGATCTTACAAGGTTCAAGTTAATCCCGAGTTATTTCCAAGTTTAATTTAAGAATATTTTCAAGTTATTTCTGAGTTATTTTAAGTAAACTTTTCAAGTTATTCTCATCTAAAATTCGAGTATTAAAATGCTAATTCTCGAAGTAAATTCTTCTCGAATTTTATAAAGTCATTAAGTCGTGCAATCTGTATTTAAGTCTTAGATTAGGGTCTTTGGGTTAGTTGTTACTATTTCTCATTCTAGATGTTCGATTTCTTCGAAGGAGGTCACTAAGTCGACGATTCGACTTTTATAGGAGGAATTGCGCCCAGTGAGAACCCAGAGAAGGATTGTAAGCCTTTTGCCTCATCCTCTGCTCAGTGATCGAGGTGGGTAAATCTATACTTTTTTCTAAAAGTTTGAGCTAATGAGCTCTAGAAGCATGTTAGGGCAAATGAGATATCCAATAGAACATTTTCGCTATGCCTGATTGGTCTCTGTGCAAAGAAAGTAAAGAAAGAAAGTTATCGAGCTCTCATTCATGATTTATTTATGATAAGATTGTTAAGTACAATTTATTCTAGCATGAGATGTTAGAATTGCTTTAATTGCAATCGATGTTTATACGCATCTGTTTCCTCGTATTTTGAGTGTTGGATTTTGCTAAGTCTATAGTACTTAGTGTTGCCTTTTCGGATGATAGAAAATCCCTTGTAGGCCAAGATCCTGTTCAGTTAAGAAGTAACCCAGATGATTGATCTAGGCTTGATAATTCAAGTAAGTTAAGTAAGGAAAGTTAAGCTTAAGTTAAGGAAGTTAAGAAGAATATAGTCTTGCTATAATCAAGACTCGAGCTCAGAAGTTGTGATCTTTAATCATTTATAGTGAGTCACTGCTGGGTTAATTCCCTCGTAAACTCGTTGGGATATTTGAGGTAACCCCTCTTCTATCCTATGGCATGCCCGAGAGTACAGTTGACATCAGGTTTGAGCCAAGATTGGGCCCAAAAGAAAAGAAAAGGTTTTACGGGTATAGAGAGGGCTTTTGCGTTTTGCTCTCTATATTCCGTCAATTGATTATTGGATATTCTCAAAGTTGTTGAAGAGTTTATGTAAAAACCCACTGAGTACACTAGTGCTTACACCCTCTTTTTCAAATATTTTCAGGTTGAGATGCTGAGGTCGTTGGTGGTTATGAATGTGGGTTGGCTGTATTACCCGCAATTTCATTTGAGGAGAGATTTACGGTAATTGATATAATCATACTTATAAGTGCTTAAATTTTATAATTAGTAATAAAAAAATGTGGTCCTACGTATGTATATTAATATGATAGATATACAACTCCTGAAATATAAAATTAAATAATGTAAGAACATGTGCGTGCGAATAATGTCTGGAGAAGGTATAATTAATGGAGGAGGTCACAAAATAAAACAAGTAATGAAATCATGTAAATAAAATAAAATTTCGAGGACGAAATTTTTATAAGGGAGGAAGGATGTAATACCTACGAATTTCATTATTCAATAATTATCTTGATATATGTTTTATCTAAGTATTAGGTGCTTATTTGAATGTCAACTGAGTTTATATAAGTATATGTGTTAAAATGAGCACACCTATTTGTATTTGATATATGTTAATAATATATATTTTTTAGGTATTTAATAAATAAAACTAATCACTCTGTAAAATAATAGAAATAAGAAAAAAAATGATTTTATATTATAATTTTAATTATACTTAAGTGAAGATCAGAGAGTACTTATTAATATACATATTACGTGTATTTATGTGGCTTTTACTAAGTTAATTTTTGTATAATGGATTAAGAAGGGCTTAGTTGATCCTTATTTGTGAGAATTGGATTTATAGTATTTTATTAGAAATAGTATATTATACATGTACACATAGACATTAATTGAGATAAGGAATACAAGTTAATTTATTTAGAAAAATGTTATTAGTCATAAGATAGGCAAATTGCCATACTTCCACGTAAGAAAACACTTGGCATATAATTAAGTTATCAATTTGTGTGATACCCCGACCCTTTTTACTAAATTATGAATTATAATTTTAGTAAATGATTTCGAATTAATATTGTTGAATATTAATCATGTGAGTATGTTTGTATGTTATGCCGTTGTTTTATTGCAGGTTGTCTTACTCGAGCCAATACGTCATAGCACGGTGGTATTATACTAAGTGTATAATACACGTTAATATTTAATGTTAAAATTTGTCGAGTTATGAGATGATAATCGAGTGTGTTTATATTTAAATTAATATTTTTCCATACCTTGAACACCCTAACGCTGAGTTGATCGGGGGTCTCGCTGCTAGGGGGCAACGCCCCCAGCTTTTTCGGTATGTATTAAAAGTGCCTTGAAATTTAAAGGAAAATGGAGTGGTTTAAGTTCGGGAGTCGTTTAAAATAAGGGGGTTGATTTTTGGCATGTCGCGCGCTCGCGGGGAGGTGCGCGCCCGCGGGGACGTGCGCGGTCGCGGGAGACTGCGCGCCCGCGGGGCTGGCGAGGGACGCGCGCTCGCGGGGAGCGTGGGCCGAGAGAGGGGTTCCGCGGTCGCGGGGGCTGCGCGGTCGCGCGGGTCCGGGGATTCTCTACCTATAAATACAACACTTGTTCATTTCCTTCTCACTTTCTTTTCATTTGGGCGATTCTCCTCTCCATTTCTCTCTACAAATCTTTCATCTTTTGAAGTAGATTCTTCCATCATCATCCATCAACAAAGGTAACCTCTACACCTCTCCTTCATGGGGATTAAACACCATTTTCTTGTTGTTTTGGAAACTAGGGTTTGTTATCCAAATTTGAGGATTTTGGATTTTTGTTGATCTTCTTGCTTTGATATCTCAAACATATGGTTTATTTACCTCCTTGAAGCTATATGTGAAGTTATATTGGATACTTATGGTTCATTGTTGCTAGGGTTTGGACTTTTGCCCTTATTTCCCTTTGTTTTGTTGATAATCGTTTGGAGATGTTGTGTGGGTTGTATGGGGTTGAGTTTCATGTATGTTAGAGCCCTAGGATAAAGGTGTTTGTATTTGAAATGTTGGGTCTAAAGGATTTAAAATGAGTCATGAGCTTGTGGTTTAAATGTGTGCCCGTGATGTGTTCGATCAAATGCTTCAAAGAGTTTTAATGCATATTTTGAGTCCAAAATCGTAGTATGAACTTGTATATCCATGATTGTGTATATGGATATGTTTGAAGACCTTAAAGTAAAGTATAGCATGAGTTTACTCAAAGTTATGATTTATTTGTATAACTCGACATCTAAATTGAAAAGAGAATAAAAAGGTGATAGGTGACGTGTTGGAGCTCGAGGAGGACAACTTGTGCACGGCAAAGGAGTATTCAAGGTTAAAAGGATTCAAAAGCGTCTTTTAAGGTGGGGTAACTCTAAACTGTGAACACGTGTAATGTTATAGTTATTGTTGTGCTTTGATTGTATAAATATGAAGGGTCTTCGGACCGGTGAATGAAAGAGATCCTTCGGGGTCGACAAAGAGACCCTTCGGGGCAGAGATCCTTGTGATCGAATATAGACCTGTTAATGTCCTCCCTGGGGGGTAGTATGTCTGCGGGCATCCCTACAGGGCCAAAGATGTTCATTAACGGGGGCATCATGATGTTTAGACCCTACGGGGTTGAGACTAGTCTCCACAATGAAAAGAAAAGTCCATATGTTATATTTTCACTTGTGCAATTAGCTATAACTGTTTACAGTGTTCCCCACTGAGTATGTTGTTAAATACTCACCCCATTCATTCAATGAATTTCAGGTTGAGGAGTCGGAGCCCGAGTAGGAGCGTTGTGAACACAAGAGAACCCCACAAGCTTGTGTTTATCTTTTGCATGCTCTTTTTTTGAAAAATACTTACATTACTATCATTATTACATTGATCACTCTTTTTGCTTTATGATCAATGATTATTGGGGATGGGAATAGCCCGATCTTTTGTAGGTTATGATGTATATAATTTGATAACTATGCCAAACAACTTAAAGGCGGGTCGTTTGACCTTGGAGCCTTCTATGTGTGAATTATGTTGATGAATCCCTATATTATGTTTGTTAATTTAGGGTGCTAGACGGGCGGGTTGTGTAAGCCTATGAGCCCGATAGGTTAGATGATTGCATGCTTCATAGGACAAAATTTATATTATAAACTATGATGCCTTACCTCATCGTGCTATGTATAGTATCATATTTTGACCTAAGCTTCCGCTCATATTAAAATAAGTACACAAAATATGTAAGTAAATTGTATATTAAGTGACGTGGCCAAACGGAGTAGTTTGGGGCGTTACAATTTGTAAGGCTAAGGTTATACTAGGGTTAGTAATTAGTTGGATAAATAAGAAAAGAAAAGAAAAGAGGTGAGGGGTGATTACACCTAGTCATTCATTATAACTTTTCTTAAGGTAGTTGATGAGGAAACAAAACAAAAGTAAGGTGTTTGCTATATTAAAAGAAGAACAAGTACAAGGTTAGTTCATAATTTAAATGCAATTCCTTTAAATTTTCGTCAATAATTTGATGCTTGACGTAAATGATAGTATACAAATATAGTTTAATGTATTTGAATCACAATTTCTATTCTATTTTGAAATATACATGAGAAATTATAAATCCTAATATATAAGTAATTTTTGTGGTTTTATTCTTGTCCAATGTAATTTATGCATGTTTTGTTCAGGAATTACTATTTAGCAAAATACAAAGTTGAATTAGAATGTATAAAATTATTAAATTACCGTAAATTGGAATTTCAAAAAGACAAAGCATATATAGCAATTCATTATTTGGTTCTTATACCATCAGATCATATTTTCTTATAATAATAATAATAATAATAATAATAAGAGAGAGTTAACAATTGAATTTGCATGCAATTCGGTGATTTATAAATATGAGTTAGATTGTATATTTTACAATATTGGATGAGAAGAATACCGAATACTTATACGTGCATAACAAAAATATTTAAATAACATTAACCTAGTAATGTAGAGTATAAAGAATTAAGGTGTGTAAACCGTGATTAATGGATAGAGAAGTTTATTCGTGATGTATGCTCGTTATTTATTTTGGTTAGATCTTGAAGAGAAAGCGCCGTCTAATTTAGGATCTCAAATATTATAAGATTTGGACTTGAGGTAAGTAGAAATCCATCCTCAACTACAATGCATGAACATAGTATTATTTGACTATGTGTTTATAATTTATTATTTATTATTGTGTTATATTGTATGATTGTGTGATGCAATATACTTGTGTTATTGTATTTTTTTACATTAAATATCTTGTACATGAGCACGAGCATATGCATGTACGTCATGTATATATTGTCGAGATTGCATGCATGAAATGATTTTGAGAGAGAGAAAATGTTTTGTTTGGGATTGGTCACCACCAGCCCGTGTTGTGCTGTATTGATATTTGTGCCTCGAGTGGGATGACTTCCATGCGGGATCAAAGGAAACAGGCAGGGGGCGTGTCCCTTGGGGTCCAGGGAGGATGGTCCACTTCGACTGCACTTTTAAGGTGATGAGTGGCTGATGTGGGATGACTTTCATGTGGGATCAAATGGAACAGGCAGGGGGCGTGTGTGATACCCCGACCCTTTTTGCTAAATTATAAATTATAATTTTAGTAAATGATTTCAAATTAATATTGTTGAATATTAATCATGTGAGTATGTTTGTATGTTATGCCATTGTTTTATTGCAGGTTGTCTCACTCGAGCCGATACATCATAGCACAGTGATGTTATACTAAGTGTATAACACAGTTTGAATTTTAATACTAAAGTGTCGAGTTATATGAAAATGAATGAATGTTATTGCATTGAATTTTGTTTGCCAAAACCTTGAACACCCTAACGCTGAGTTGATCGGGGGTCTCGCTGACCGATGGGGGTTCAGAGGGCGAAGCGCCCCGATGGGGACTAGGGGGCAACGCTCCCTGCTTTTTCGGTGTGTATTAAAAGTGTTTCGAAAATCTAAGTCATTTTAAAATGGAGTTGGAAATGTCCGGGAGTCGATTTAAGTTGGGGGTTGTTTCGAGTAAGGTGCGCGCCCGTGGGGCGGTGAGCATCCGCAGGGAGGCCGCGCGCCCGCGGGGTGTTGCGCGCCCGCGGGGAGCTTGGGCCGAGAGCCCCCTCGTGCGGTCGCGGGAGGCGCGCGGTCGCGCGGGTTCGGGGACTTTCCTACCTATAAATACCACACTTGTTCATTTCTTCCTCATTTCTTTCTATTTGGGCGATTTTCCTCTCCATTTCTCTCTACAAATTCTTCAACTTTTGGAGTGAATCCTTCCATCATCCTCCATCAACTAAGGTAACTTCATACCTCTTCATCTTGGTGATTTGAACACTCATTTCTTGTTGAATAAAACCTAGGGTTTGTTATCCAAAAATTAGGGCTTTCACTTTTATTGATCCTCTTGCTTTGACATCTCAAACATATGGTTTATTCATCTCCTTGAGGCTATATGTGAAGTTATATCGAATTCCTATGGTTCATTGTTGCTAGGGTTTGGAAATTTTCCCTAATTTCCCTTTGTGTTGTTGATAATTGCATGGAGATGTTATGAGGGTTGTATGGCGTTGATTTTCATGTATGTTAGAGCCCTAGGATGAAGGTGTTTGTATTTGAAATGTTGGGTCTAAAGGATTTAAAATGAGTCATGATCATGTGGTTTAAATGTGTGCCCGTAACGTGTTCGATCAAATACTTCAAAGAGTTTTAATGTGTATTTTGAGTCCAAAATCATAGTATGAGCTTGTATATCCATGATTGTGTATGTGGAATATGTTTGAAGACTTTAAAGCAAAGTATAGCATGGGTTGGTCTAAATTATGATTTAATTGTATAACTCGACATCTAAAATGAAAAGAGGATTAAAAGGTGCTAGGTGACGTGTTGGGGCTCGAGGTGGACAACTTGTGGGCAGCAAAAGAATATTTCAAGGTTGAAAGGATTTTAAAGCGTCTCTTAAGGGGGGGTAACTCTAAACTGTGAACACGTGTAAGGTTATAGTTATTGTTGTGCTTTGATTGTATAAGTATGAAGGGTCTTCGGACCAGAGATAAAAGAGATCCTTCGGGGTCGACAAAGAGACCCTTCGGGGCAGAGATCCTTTGGGATCAAATATAGACCTGTTAATGTCCTTCCTGGGGGGTAGTATGTCTGCGGGCATCCCTACAGGGCCAAAGATGTTCATTAACGGGGGCATCATGATGTTTAGACCCTACGGGGTTGAGACTAGTCTCCACAAAGTAAAGAAAAGTCCATATGTTATATTTTCACTTGTACAATTGGCTATAACTGTTTACAGTGTTCCCCACTGAGTATGTTGTTAAATAATCACCCCATTCATTCAATGAATTTCAGGTTGAGGAGTTAAGGCCGGGGTAGGAGCGTTGTGAACACAAGAGAACCCCACAAGCTTGTGTTTATCTTTTGCATGCTCTTCTTTTGAAAATACTTACATTATTATTATTACATTGATCACTCTTTTTTCTTTATGATCAATGATTATTGGGGATGGGAATAGCCCGATCTTTTGTAGGTTATGATGTATATAACTTGATATTATGCAAAATAATTTAAAGGCGGGTCGTTCGACCTTGGAGCCTATTATGTATGAAGTATGTATGTTGAAATGGTGGATGGTAGACGGGCAGGTTGAGTAAGACCTGTGAGCCCGATAGATTAGATGCTTTTACTTAAATCCATGTTGTGTGACAAAATAGATATGATAGATTGCATGTTATAAATGTGGTTGTGAAAAATTTATATTGAAAATTATGATGCCTTACCTCATCATGCTATTATCATGTTTTGACCTTAGCTTCCGCTCATATTAAATATAAGCACACAAAATATGTAAGTAAATTGTATGTTAAGTGACGTGGCCAAACGGAGTAGTTTGGGGCGTTACAGCGTGTCCCTTGGGGTCCAGGAAGGATGAGCCACATGAGTGCACTAATTATATTCTGGCCAAGTGATATTAATTATATTATGAGCTCATGACTCATGTTGGTGTCTGGTGAAGGGAGCCAAGTTCCTAAATGTTGAAAATGCTTTTGAGATGGCATGAACGGATTTTATACATGAGCATTTCACATTTGTGGTGTGTTGTGTCTTGCACGTGTTGTGGTGCCAGTGAACATACATGTGCATGATTTCTGCTTACTGAGCTTTAGCTCATGTAGTTCATGCATTGTAGGTGAAAGTGATAACGTGTGGTGCATCGATGCATGAATGTTTAAAGCTCTGACAAGTCCTAAGAAGTGTATACATGGATGATGACCTGTGAGGAGGGCAAGGACTTCTTTTATTATATTTTATTGCTTAGGTGTCATATGTTTGAATTCAAATTTATTTGTATATTCTTAGAATTGTTTCTATAGAGAGAGCAAAGATTTCTTTACCATCTTTAGTAAATTATACTTTTATGATTATTGATAACTTTAAATGCACCACATGTTAACATAATTTTTTTTTAATGTTAACATTTTTTTTGATAATACATATTTCTATTTTTAAAAGAGACGACTCACTCGCATTTTTACATTACTTTATATTTTACATTTATTTTATTGGGGCGGGTGTTACATTGGCTGCCAAGTTTTTGCTGTTGTTTAAGTGTTTACAAATCCCACTATAATTCTGCTACTCTGATATATGTCATCTGAATTCCGAACATATTCTCTATTTCAATTTCTATGAACAACATGTCCCGAAATGATCTTATTAATACAATGATGCATATCTAGTTATATTCCCTCTTATATGTTGGTGTCTATATAATTGTTTAAGCTCCGGACGAGCATACATATTTATGTTAGTTGAAGCCCTTGCTAGTCGTATTCTTTGATCATATTTCTTTCATAGTCAAGTAACCTCATTTAATTCGTAAGAATCCCTTAATAACACCCCGTCCCCATTCATTAATCCCTATCTCGGGATCGGACTATTACAGATGGTATCAGAGCAGGCTGCAACTCTGCAGACCTGTTTCTTTGATTAAAAATAAGAGTTTGTGTGCATATGAATTGCTTTATGATTCAGCAGCAACCTACAGCTCTCCATTACCCTTGCATCTTCAACAAAAATGAGGTATGGTAGTATAGAGGATTTGGATTTTGGATTCATGGTTTTTGGAATATAGGAAAGGAAAAGATTTAAGCAAGCGTACCTCTTTATGGATAAAGGAAAAACTATGAGAATGAAATTCCAAGTAAAAAGTATTCGGGTAAAACGATTTATTGATACGAAAGGTTTTTGAAAAAGGATTCTAAATCAGAGAGAAAGTTTAAAAATCATTCTCAAATATTGTCTAAAAAGGTAAACTTTCTATTTAAAGACTTTGGGCACCAAATTTTTAATAAATGTCATCTGCTTAAAGGATAAATGCATGCAAGAGAAATAGTTTGAATCTAGACGATAGTATGATCTCAGAAGGACCTTAGGTCTCCCTCTCAAATTTAGACTGATTAAGTCTCCTTTTCTAGATGGCTAAGCGTCGATTATCTATCATGCCTCTAAAGAGTTATTACTCTTAAACTTTATTTATTCTTTGAAAATAAACCCACCTCGCTGACGAGTAGGTGGCGGCACAACAAGTTCGGAAAAATCGTCTTCTCTGCTAGCAGGTTCTGTGGGTCCTACAAGGGTCGATTTTCATCTCAGAACGACCATTATATTTTTCGGAACTTAATCTACTATAATTGGAGCTATTATTAAATTTTATTCTTTTCAAAAATATATTGCGCGACTCTAGAGACCTCGTGTACATTTAACACAGAAGGAAATAAATTCCAAAATATTATTTTTGATTTACTGAAACCAAAATATTTGACAGAGGTCACTTTCCGTAACTTGCCATTTTAATCGATTTTTATCAGATTTGTACCACAACACTTTTTAACTGTTCAAAAATTACAAAAATATTCAAAGACGATTCTATACATGCCAAGACTATAGTTTGAGAGTTTTAGAATTTTTTGATAACACATGCTTCCGGTACAAAAATAACTGTTTAAATTAAATAATCAAGATTATTCAAAACTCGTCTAAAAATTATGAAATTCAACGGGCATATAGGAAATATTATTTGGAACAACTTTGTAGTTCAAACTTTTTCGATTTGACCACCCGAAAAGGCCAAAACTGAGGAAAAACATAAACTGATCGATGATGCTTATATTTTCTGTTTTCTGGCAATTTCACCGGTTTCTGGCCTCCGGATGATAACGATTTCCACATATGAAATGTAGTACACATTTAAATACACGACATATTAAAATTTGGGCTAAAAAGGACGAGAAATGGACCGATACGATGATGACGAAAATGGGGCTGCACTAGCTTCATTTTCCAGCGACTGGCGCAGTTCCGGAGACATCTCCAGCGGCGTTACGGCGGCGGCAGGTCGGTAGTGGTGGTGGCAGCTCCTCCTCCTTCACTCTCTCTCTCTCTCGAATCTCTCTTCTCTCTCGCTCTCAAAGCTTCTCCAAGAGCACTCGACAAACGTAGAATTTGGTGTAAAAGTTGCAATTTGCTTCTCCAACAACAAGGGTCTCGACGCGGTAGTTTGGGGGAGTGTGAACAGTGCCACAGTTATTTAACCGAGACATTGTTCCTCTCGGCAGGACTGATTTCTCTTTTTTTTCATTGTTAATATTGTGGCAGCTAGTTTTATCTTTTTTTTTCTTTCTTTCTTCATTATATAATTGTGGTAATATATTTGGTTGATTTTTTATATTTTGTATTAAATTTCTTATTTTATGTTTTAAAACATAAAATACATAATTAATAAAAATAGAATTACATACATATTTAACAATACAAAACCACAAATATATTATAATAAACGATACAAAGCCACAAATATATTACAATAAACAATACAAATACATAATTAATAAAAATACAAACATAATACAATAAGAGTAAAATATTAAAAATACAACATAATAATTTTAGCTAATAATCCCCTAAACCACTTCCAGATCCAGATCCTGCACCGAGAATATCTGAAAAATAACTTCCAAAGTCGAAAGTATTATTTGATAAGGAAGACTAGCTAGATTGTTCCTGCTTTTTCACCGGAATTTTTGCTTGTTCTTGTTCAAAGTACACACGTTTAGCAAGATTAGAAATTCTATTTGTATCAAGCATTAAAATTTGGTTTTCTGCTTCCCATTTTATTTCTTCAGTAACTTGCCGTTGAGCTTCAATCCTTCTCAATTGTATCTCCATATCGCGATCTTTTTTTGCAGATGAAGTCTCAAATAATTGTTGAAGTTTTTGACTATTTTCTCTAATTTCTTCAACAACAAGACAAATCTTTACTCTTTTTTTTCATTTTAGATTTTTTAACACCCATTGGACGTTTTGATGAAGGTCCACTACCACTGCCATCACTACTTAAATTGAGATTAAATGTAGATATTCCATCAGGTGATATTGGAGAATCAGACACCGGTGTACTTGGTTGAGATGGATGTCTTTCTACTCGTTATTTCTGGCAATCAAATTTCAGGATCTTTCATCATGTTCCACACGTGATCGAACTTGAAACCCTTTGGATATTTTGGGTCTAGTTTCAGCATATCTTTTGCATAATGAATCAAACATTTTAGAAATTAATAAGATAAATAATACAAATATAATAATGACAACTTACAATATCATATTTCGATGCACCACTCGGGTTTAAAAGTTCAACTTGTTGTATGCATCCTTGCAATTTGGATATAGCATCAAGGATGATATGCATACGCGTATCAATGGATCTTTGAGGTCTATTCGACATGGATGAAGATGGGTGGGAGCTGTTATAGACCGGCGTAACACGACTCCAAAGTTTCTGATTTTTACCGTGTATTGGATCTTGAAATACATCCATATACTCTTGACAAAGATGTATATCTTCATCAACAATGTAATTGTTAGCTCTATTAGCAGCCATAGAATTGAGGTGTAGAAGATAGTGTATAATGTGGAAGAATTTAGGTGTGGAAGATTGTGTAGATTGATGGATATATATATAGAATTGAGAGAGAGTGGTTAGGTGTAGAAGGTTATGTGTAGAAAGTTAGGTGTAGAAGGTTAGGTGCAGGAATAGTTAGGTGTAGAAAGTTAGGTGTAGAAGGTTAGGTACAAAATAGTTAGGTATAGAAGATTAGGTGTGGAAGATTAGGTGCAGAATAATTAGGTATAGAAGGTTAGGTGCAGAATAGTTAGGTGTAGAAGATTAGGTGTGGAAGATTAGGTATGGAAGATTAGGTAAAGAATAATTAGGTGTAGAAGATTAGGTGTGGAAGATTAGGTGTAGAAGATTAAGTGTAGAATGCACCATATTTAAGAAAGGTGCATTATCAATCATTCTACATCTTATCCTGTAATACCCCGAAATATTTTAGAAGGTTTTATTCGACTTTTGTTAGCTGAGGGTAATCTAGGAAATAAGTTGGGTCCTTAAAGGATTCAAATAAAGGAAAATCGCAGCCAAGGAAATCTGTTAAATTTAATTTGGTCAAAAAATTACTTTAAAAAAAATATTCTGATATTTTTCTCGGGTTGATAGAAAATGTTTCAGGGATCATGCCGAACTTTGAATTTTCGAGTTTGGAGTTCGAATGAACTCTTGGCACAACTTTGAATAGAAAAAGGCTTATTCGTCATTATCCAATTTCTTTTTTCGAAATATTATCCTATTCGTAATTATCCTATTCTTTTTCCATCATTATCCTATTCCATCATTATCTTTTTCTTTTATTCGTTATTATCCTATTTATTTTTCCTATATAAATAGGAGTTTAAGGTTTCATTTTTATTCATTTTCAAAATCAAAACGCCGAGCAGCTTCCAGAGAAGGTACGTCTCTATTTTTCTATTTCAATTCCGGAATAGTCATTTTGAAGGTGTCAATGCGTAGAGCATGAATACGTGATTGAAATGATGATTTGACGGACGATCACAATGAAAAATCACCGTGAACGCCGCCAAAGACCACCACCACCACCGTACATCACCAAATTCCACCACCCACCATCATAATCACCACCGTCCACCATCAAACCAATCACCACCACCCTTCCACCACCCCACCCCCATTAATCACGACCACAACCACCACGTCAATCAACCAACCCCAAATGGAGATTAACTCCACCACCGCCACATCAGTCGTCGTAAATCGACGATCGCTTTCGGGTCACTGAATCAAAAAGTGCCTTTAGGATTTTATGTTCTATGTATATTTATATGCATTTTTCATGTTGTCACTTTTTAATTTCGGATATATTTTGGATATCCGAATATTAAATTATAGTTTGTTTCAGATCTATCCTTCATGGATAATCGTATCATACTTTTAGGCTCAAAAGTTGTTCCGTCTCAAAATATAGTATTTTTATTTAAAGTTTCATATTTTTCCAATGGGCGGATCTTGCGGTATGAATTTATTTGTACCGAATTAATTTTAGGATACGGGTTTGACCACCCCATATGCTAACACTTCCAAAAGGATTTTTCTTTATAAAAATACCCCGAGTAAAGTTCCCATAACAGTCAAAATATTTTGATGACCCGGGTGCTGCGTATTAAGATTGTAGATATTATAATATTTACTTCATAGCTAAGAAATGTTAGATTTTGACCTAATGGTAGTCTTTCATCGAAATTAAGTTGTCGGATAATCTTGTAGGCACAGAAGAAGGAGACTTCTAGTTGAGACTAGAATCAAAATCTTGATTTAGTTGTTCCAGATCCGTTTACCAGGTGGGTTTTTATTATATAAAAATGTATTTCGGGTTATTAAGCCCTGATATTTATAAAATGAATATGATTGAATATCCAACGCATGACTGTATTTAATGTGTCCTGACTCAAGTAAGTCTTACTACTGTTTTTGAAGACGAAACTACAATGGTTCACGATATCAAGCCCCAAGCAAACAGGGCAGTGTCCAACCTTAAGCAGCCGGGTTGAGTACACGAACCGACTCACCGTAAGCGTTCTAGGGGAGAGTGGCGCGCAATGATGGAACTAAAATGATTTAGGATACATGGAATATACAAATTTTCTGATTTAAAAGTTTTCCATGATATGCTTAAAATATGATTGGATATTCTGTTTTATAAAATGATTGTGAAGCTTTTCTCAAAGGTACCTACTGAGTGCATTAGTACTCATGCCCAAATCTTTTCAAATATTTTCAGGATGACCTGCGGGATGGTGGATGGCGGTGCTAAGGCTGAAGGGCTATCTTTTGATGTATATGTTTCTTTTATATGTCGAGTCTAACTGAGAACATGGTTACCTTTTGAGTATGAATAAATGCACTGCGTTCTTGTCCGCTTACTCTGATTATTGTTATGGAGTGTTCGGTTCTCCGAATCCCATTTTCTTTACTATTATTAGAGTGTTCGGTTCTCCGAATCCCACTTTCTTTACTGTTATGGAGTGTTCGGTTCTCCGAATCCCACTTTCCTTACTGTTATGGAGTGTTCAGGTCTCTGAATCCCATTTTGTTTACTGCTACTGAGTATTCGATTCTCTGAATCCCATTTTCTTTACTGTTATGGAGTGTTCGGTTCTCTGAATCCCATTTTCTTTATTGTTATGGAGTGTTCGGTTCTCCGAATTCCGTTTAATTTTCATTCCTGACTGGAAAAAGCCTAGCATTTATTTACTTTCCTTATTCAGACAGGCACAAGCCTGGCTTTACATTACTTTCCATGTCAAAGAAAAAGCCTGCCTTTATATTGCTTTCACGACAGACGAAAGTCTGGCATCTCTTTACTTCATGTATTTGGACAGACATTAGTCTGGCCTATTTCATGCCTAACCTATTAACAGTTAACCTTTGAACTGTTATTATTTACATTGAAGTTTGCCTTCACTATTCTTCCTTGGGTTTATCCTAAGAGTCATGGTATCGGGTTTGAGTCATTTCATATGCTTTAAAGCGTGGATTGATCCATTTATAGAGGTTATGCTGCCCAATTTTTTGGGGCACTAACCCTATTTCTTTGATTGCTTCTGTTCAACAACCCCTTCCCCCTTTCCCCAAGTAGCACACCGATCCCCTGCCCTTCTCCCGGGTTCGGGGCATTACATATCCATAAATTGTCTTCTGTGAAAAAATGAATCCCAATTTCTTTAGCTCTGGTACTCCAAGCTCATCTGACGATGACCTTGAAAATTTGGTACATAGCTATGATCTTGATCAAATGATACTCCAACAAATTTCCACCTACAATAATCTTCTAGCATCAATTCTCAATAAACCAAAATACCACACCTGTCCATGGAGGCTCCGTTTCTTGTCATAGAACAATCCATCGTGATCAAGAAGGAGCTGCTCAACGCCTTTTCAATGATTATTTTTCTGAAAATCCAACATATTCTGAAAATATGTTTCGTAGGCATTTTCGAATGTCTCGACATTTATTTCTTCATATTGTTGATGCTGTCAAAAATCATGATGGTTACTTTGTGTAGTGAAGTAATGCAACTGGGAGACGTGGTTTGTTCACATTTCAAAAAGTTACAACTGCCTTTCGGATATTGGCGTATACAATGCCAGCAGATGCTGTTGAGTACATTAATATTGGTGAGTCCACTACCCTTGAATGTGTCAAGAGGTTTTGTCATGTAATTGTGGAAATATTTGCTGATCAATATCTAAGATCCCCTACTGCTAGTGATGTTGCTAGACTACTTTTTATTGGTAAAAATCGTGGATTCCCAGGAATGTTAGGTAGTCTAGATTGCATGCATTGGAAGTGGAAAAATTGTCTAACTGCTTGGGCAGGACAATATGCAGGTCGTAGTGGAAGTCCAAGTATTATTCTTGAAGTTGTTGCTGATTATGATCTTTGGATATGGCATGCATACTTTGGTATGCCAGGTTTCAATAATGATATCAATGTATTGGAATGATCTCATCTATTTGCTGATCTTGCTCGAGGTATCGCCCCACCTGCACATTATGTCATACAAGAAAAAGAGTATAATACGGGATATTATTTAGCTGATGGAATATATCCAAAATGGACCACCCTTGTGCAAACAATCCATGAACCTCATTTCCCCCCCCCCCTAAAAAAATATTTTGCAATGAAACAAGAATCATGCAAGAAAGATGTGGAGTGCACATTCGGAGTTCTTCAAAGTCGATTTGCAATTGTGGCAAATCCAGTACGCTATTGGAAGAAAGAAGATTTGCAAGATATAATGACTGCATGTATTATTATGCACAATATGATTGTTGAGGATGAATGAGACCTTGATGCACCAATTAATGATGCGAGAGAAGTGCCAATTCCAGATGTTGAAATGTCGAACGAAGGAATAGATGAATTTCAAGCGTTTTTTGGCCGATTTAAACAAATCAAAGATAAAGATGCCCACTTGGCACTTCGCAATGCTTTGACTGATCATTTGTGGGAGGATTTTTCAAATTCAAATATGTAATTGTTATGACATGTAATTTATGTTTTTATTAAATGATCTACTATGAAATGTTGAATTTTATTTTGAATAAATTGATTGTTTTTACATGAACCTTTACATTTTTGTAAAATAAAAATAAATTTTAATTATATATTAATTAAAAATAAAAAATAATGAGCAATAATATTAATATATATTTTTATATTTATATATATAATCATATTCAATTAAATAATTCGATAAAAAAATTAAATCAAGAGTAAAGAGTATAAAAAAATAATATTCCATTGTAGGGTGAAATGTAGAGTGATGCTGCTGGAGATGAAAATTAAAAATCTGTAACTTTAACTGTACAATAGTGTAGAGTTAACTGTATTCTGTTGAAAACTGTTGGAGATGGTCTCATCTCTCTTTTTCTTTCTTTCTTGGCACTCTACCATCTCTCTCTCTCTTTCTTTACCTCTTTTCCTTATTTCTTTTTCTTTCTTTAACAATCTCTCTCTCTCTCTCTCTCTCTCTCTCTCTCTCTCTCTCTCTCTCTCTCTCTCTCTCTCTCTTGTATATTATGAATGGGGAAATGGATAATGAGAATCAATCAAATGGGGGGTTATATAGATTTTTTTTAGGATATTTTTAATATAATATTAATAAAATGCTTTTCAGACTCGATTTAAAAGTTCCTTTATTTCACCGAGAGTTCACTTTATTTCGCATCAAAATCTAAAAATACCAGGAGGTTCATTGGGTTATTTTCTATTGAATCAATTTCAAATGGTATGCCGAAAATGTTATTTGTTAATCGAACGAGAGAAGATTCCTTTTTAAATTAATTAAAAATTATTATTTATTTTACCAAAAATATTGTTGGGAGTTCATTTGACCTCTAATTAAAAATCTGAGATTACTAGCGGATTCTTTGGTTTGTTTCCTAGTAGAAAACTCTGACGAGTCAAGTCTTGGGACGTCGTAAATATTTCCGATTAAATTAAAAATTACTATTCACGTCCTCTTTGACTGTTGGGACTTTGATTCACCTCGAATTAAAATTTTAAAAGTACCATTGAAATTCTCATGTTGTTCTATTTCCATGAAAATCATTATTGACCAAGTGTCAAAAATATTTAAACTATTATATATATATATATATATAATTAAAATAACACCTAAAGTCGCGTCTTTTATCCATTTTACTTTATTTTCGCTCTAATAATTTCCTATAGCCTTCTAAATAAATTTAGAAAACTTTTAACTATAATCTAAAAATACGGGGTGTTACATGTATCCAGCAAACTTTTATTCAGTTGTAGTAGAAGACCGTTCTGATTTTGGAGCTGTTTTATCAGGTTGACTTTTCAGATGGCTTTTCATTCAGTTTGCTAGTTCGGCCTTCAGTTTAGTATTTCCTTCAGTTTGCAAACTTCTTTGATTGCTTCTTCAGTTTTGTCTTCAGTTTGCATGTTCCTTTGACTTCTTCTTCAGTTTGGTCTTCAGTTCGCATGCTCCTTTGACTTCTTCTTCAGTTTGGTCTTCAGTTCGCATGACTTCTTCAGTTTGCACTTCAAACTGAAGTTGTTTGATGTCCCTTCTTGAATTAAAAACTAGCTCGAGCTTAGTTTCATCAGCTTGATTAACTTTCAGGATGATCTTGTCGTTCAGTTCATCTTCAGTGTTCATCATCTTTGGTTTGGTTACGAGGAGGACTTAAGCTCAGTTTAACCTTGAGTGTTTTGACATATCATCTAAAACGTTTTGACATTTCATCAAAACTTGATCACTTGATTATTTTGCCTAACAATAATGTACATTGCAAAGTACATGGACGTCTGCATTGAAGAGAAGATTCAAGATCAACAATGTACATTGCATAGTACATGGACATCTGCATTTAAGAGAAGACTCAAAGATCAATAATGTTCATTTTAACATTCTTGAACGTTTACATGAACATCCTTTGTCTAGATTATTTTTCCAAAGATCGATGAAGCTATTCAAAGTTTACAACCATGAGAAGACTCAGAAATCTTTCCAGAAGCTGTCATATTCAACAAAGAGTTTAAAACTGAAGTTAAAGGCAGAGTTCTATTATTAGAAGAATTCCTAACATGATACGAGTTTGATATCGATTCTAAACAAGAAAAGTTTCCTTGTTTATTTCCGAATCAAACTAGGACATATGTTCCCATTTTTAGGCTATCTTTTCTCATCTATAAATAGCCTGAGATACAAATATGTTAACAAGTAGAGAACACATCGAATGGAAGCACTGCACCTGTATTGTTTAAGAGCTCTAACAGTTTTGAGCCACTTAGTTACGGTTGTGTCTTAGACTAGAGATTATTGTTCTAGTCATTGTGTATTGAAACACACTTGTTCATACACTGTGAAAAGGATTCTCAGGAGAGATTTTCTGTATGAACTAGATAGGTTAGACATATACGTTGTGAGGGGATCTAACAATTCAATTCAATGAAAGAGAGTGTACGGATTGAAAGGGTAGCGAGTGACGGGAGGTCAGTTGCGTGTAAAATCCTCAATAAACATGACACTGGAGTAGTAAATTGTTTTCCATAGACTTGACAAGTTCCCTGATGTAGATCAATTGATCAAACAGGGTTATCAAACCTCTGTGTGCTTTACTTTCTGAAATCATATTAACGTTCATAATAACGTTCTTGAACTTTATTGTGAACATCTTTCAAACATTCAACATCTTTACAGTGAACATTTTACATACCAATACTTTTCACATGGGTATGCAATTTCAATTGGCACCAAAGCAGGTCATTTTGTGTTCAAAATGAAAAGATCAAGGGAAGTACATCCTTGTGTGAAGTATTTGGTTTTAAAGCTATGCTTTCTATCAAAGAAGGAGGTTCCACTGCCAGGCTACCTCTTCTAGAAGGCAACAACTATCTCTACTGGAAAGCAATGATACGCGCTTTTCTCAAGTCCATCGGTGATCGAGCATGGAAGAGCGTTACTGAAGAATGGACTCAACTTACAGTTGCCAAAGATGACAAGTATACTCCCATGAAGAGAAAGACTGGACTGAACCACAGAAGAGATGGTTGAATGCAAACTCCAAAGCTCTCAACGCCATATTCTTCGTTGTAGATCAGGAGTCATTCGGTTTGATCTCAACATGTGAGACTGCTAAAGCTGCATGGGATGTACTTGAGACAACCTTTGAAGGAACCATCACTATCAGACTTTCAAGACTTCAGAATATTGTCTCCAAATTTGAAAATTTGAGAATGACAGATTCTAAAATAATTGATGAGTTCAACACTCGTCTAAGAAGTATATGTAATGTGAGTTTTGCATTAGGAGAAGTCATGTCAGATGAAAGATGGGTAAAGAAAGTCTTAAGGTCTTTACCAAAAAGATTTGCCTACAAAGTTGCTACCATAGAAGAAGCTAAGCATGTCAGAAGCATGAGGCTGGATGAATTGATGGGATCTCTCAGAACATTTGAGATGAATCTTGAAGAAGACAAATACATGGAGAAAGGAAAAGAAATTGCCCTGAAAGCTGAAACATCAGAGAAAGTTCCTGAAAAAGTTCTCAAAGGTGTTCCTGATAAAGATCTGATGAATTCTATGGTACTGATTACCAAGAATTTCAGAAAGATGCTGAGAAGATCTGGAAGTCAAGGCATCAACAAAAACAACAACAAGAAACAATTTCCTAGTAAGACTTCCAATAAGAACATCTCTGATTAAGATGAAGATCAAGACAAAGGAATTAAGTGCAGAGAATGTGAAGGCTATGGACACATTCAGGGAGAATGTGCCAATACTCTAAAGAAGAAGAAGAGCTGCAACACCTCGATGAGTGATGAAGGATCAAGCTCCAATGAAGCAGACTCAGAAGATGAAACTAATGTCTTCATAGCTAAAGAAAATCAAGCTTCTCATTCTAATTCTTTTGCCATCAACCTGGAATCAGATGATGATGATAATGTTAGTGACACAGATATTGTAAAGACATATCAAGAGATGTTCAGCAAGTGTCTGCAGGTTGTGGAGATCAACAAACAACTTGTTGAATGAAATCAAAAGCTCAGTCAATAAAATAATCAACTAATTATCAAAAAAACATCTCTACAAGAAAAGATTCATGGTCAAAAGAAGGCTCGAGCAATCTAATAAAGATTTGAAGGTTTTTATGAGAAACATAAGGATGCTCAACAATGGTACTAAGAATCTAGATGAGATTCTGAACTCGAGACAGACCATGAAGGTTCGACATGGTCTTGGACATTCTGGACAAAACTCAAGAGTAATCAAGTTTGTTAAAGCAAAGGATGAACATGAGAGAAAGGAGGAAGTCCAGAAGAATGTTCTCCAAATGTATCTCACAAGAAGATCTTCAACAGAAACAACTCCAACATTTTCTTTCACAACACATCAGATAAAAAGAAGATCATCTTCCACTATTGTGAGGTTGCAGATCACATCAGACCTCATTGTTAAAATTATCTCAGAGATCTTAAAAGAATGAAGAGAAGGTTTAGTCCTGCTAAAGCCAAAGCTACAACACCCTGTTAGAACAGAATAAATGATCAACACTCACCAAAGAAACAGTAGGTTGTGAAGAAACAACATGTGAACATGATAGCTCAACATCTCTCAGAGCAGAAAGTACCAATAGCTGGTACTTTGATAGTGGATGCTCAAGATATATGACAGGTGACAGTGCAGTTGTGAGAGACTTGAAGACCTGAACATCAGACTTTGTTACCTTTTGAGATGGAAAGTAGGGCAAAGTCATGGGCAAAGGAGTTCTGAATGTCGAAGGGATGCCCAACTTGAAGAAAGCTATGCTAGTAGATGGACTAAAAGCCAACCTAATCGGCATAAGCCAGCTTTGTAATGATGATATGACTGTAATCTTCACCGAAGATGATTGCAAAGTCTACAAGAAGGACAATGAAGTCTTCATAGAATGAAAGAGATTCTCTGACAACTGCTACAGATTCAATGTTCCCACTGAATGTTTAATAACTTGTCAGAAAACATTCTTGGATGAAGCTGAGTTATGGCATCAAAAGCTTGGCCATACTCACTTTAGGAATCTTCGGAAGTTGATCAACAAGGATATGATAAAAGGGATTCCAAAGATCAAGGTTGACTGCAACAAATTCTGTGGCCCCTGCCAATTAGGGAAGTAAGTCAGATCTCAACGTAAGGATGTTCAATACATTACCTATAGTAAAATCCTAGATCTTCTGCACATGGATCTAATGGGACCAATGTCTATAGAAAGCTATGGAGGAAAAATGTACGTGTTTGTTTGCATAGATGATTTCTCTAGGTTCACTTAGGTTGAATTTTTGAAGGATAAAATGGAAACTCTTACAGTCTTTAAGAAATTAGCTTGTAAAGTCTCTGTGGAAAAAGGTGTTCCAATCAAGAGAATCAGAAGTGATCATGGGAAGGAGTTCGAGAACAAGACATTTGATGAATTATGTGAAAAACATGGAATTAGCCATGAATATTCTGCTCCAAAGACTCCTCAGCAGAATGGAATTGTTGAAAGGAAGAACATGACTCTTCAAGAAATGGCTAGAGCGATGATTGCTGGAAATAACATTGCTACTCACTTCTGGACTGAAGCAATCAACAAAGCATGCCACATCAGCAATCGAGTTCACTGCAGACCAGGAACTCAAGCAACTTCCTATGAGTTATAGAAGGAAAGGAAGCCTACTATCAAATACTTTCGTATATTCGGCTGCACCTGCTACATTCTCAATGATAGAGAATATCTTACCAAGATGGAGGAACAGAGGAGTTGAGGGCATCTTTCTTGGATATTCATGAAATAACAAGTCCTACAAGGTCTACAATACTAAAATAAGAGTTGTTATTGAGTCTGCCAATATCAAGTTTGATGATGCTCAAGACTTCAGAAATGATGATGAGGAAGTTCATTAAGATATCTTTGAACATTCTGAAGAATGTTCAGAAAAGCCGGACTCTCCCAACACAGAGTTATCTGAGACTCCTAGAAGGACATGTAAGCATTTTGATAAGAGTCATCCAACAACAACAATCATTGGAGATGCGCATGACTCACCGAAGATAAGGAGTAGAGCAAAAGTTCAAGAACTAATTGCTAATGCCTGCTTCATATCTAAGACTGAGCCTAAGAATGTAAAAGAAGCTCTGCAAAATCAGTACTAGATCGAGGCTATGCAAGATGAGTTGCTGCAATTCAAGAAGAATGATGTTTGGGATCTTGTTCCAGCTTCAGATGATGTTAACATTATTGGAACAAAATGGATTTTCAGAAACAAGTCTGATGAATAAGGTAATATCAAAAGGAATAAGGCGAGACTAGTTACTCAAGGCTACTCTCAGATTGAAGGAATTGACTTCGATGAGACATTTGCTTCTGTGACAAGACTGGAATCATTAAGATTACTTCTTGCTTTATCATGTCAACTGAAGTTCAAGTTATACATAGATGGATATGAAGAGTGCCTTCCTTAATGGTTTTCTCAACAAACCTATATATGTTGCTCAACCAAAAGGGTTTGAAGATCCTCACTATCCAGATCATGTTTACAAGCTCAAGAAAGCTCTTTATGGTCTGAAACAAGCTCCTAGAGCATGGTATGAAAGGCTTGCAAACTATCTGCTAAGCAAATGATACAGAAGAAGATGAGAGGAAAAAAGTCTATTCATCAGAAAGGAGAACAATGTTGTGATCATTGTTCAGGTATATGTGGATGACATCATTTTCAGATCAAAGTCAGACAAGATGGTCATGAACTGTGTCAAGTACATGGAAACTGAATTCGAGATGAGCTTGGTAGGAGATCTGAAATACTTTCGAAGGCTACAAATTAAGCAAACAGAAGAAGGTATTTTCATATCCCAATCCAAATATGCTAAAGGTCTTGTCAAGAAATTTGAACTTGAGAGCAGCAAGCACAAGAGGACTCTAATAGGGACAATAACCAAGATTATCAAGAATAATGCTGGAACTGAAGTTGATCAGACTCTCTGCAGAAGCATGATTGGAAGTCTGCTATATCTAACAGCCAACAGACCAGACATTACATACTGTATGGAAGTATGTGTCAGATATCAGGCATGTCCAAAGGAAAGTCATCTGAATGTTGTGAAGAACATCATCAAATATGTTAATGGAATAACTAAGTACAATCTCTGGTATTCCACTGATATAAATTCAAGCATTGTGGCATATAGTGATGTTGATTGGGCAGGCTCCACAAATAACAGAAAAGGCACATCAGGTGCTTGTTTCTTTGTAGGGAACAATTATGTTTCCTGGTTCAGCAAAAAGCAAAATAGTATATCTCTCTCTACAGCTGAAGTCATCTACATTACAGCAGGAAGTAGTTATACTCAGATCGTGTAGATTCTACAGATGATGAAGGACTATGAAGCTTCTCATGATATCCCAATTTTGTTCTGTGAAGAATAATGTTCAGCACTCAAGGACCAAACACATTGATATCAGACATCACTACATCAGAGGTCTAGTTGAAGAAGAAGTTCTGAAGATTGAACATGTCAACATAGAAAATCAAATAGCATACTTATTCACCAAAGGCTTGGATACTGCAAGATTTGAGAAGCTTAGATCCTCATTAGGTCTTTGCATTTACCATTAATCAGCCTAATGGGTGTGTGTGTGTGTGTGTGTGTGTTTATTTCACACTCAACGGGTCTCAAGAAGAACCTGCAAAAAGAACGAGTTGAAATGAAGAATCAGTGAATAAAGTTCACCATAGATGTTCATGAACATCTTCTAGAAGATGATCGTGCACTTTGTTAGTATCGACTAGTTGGCATCTCTGCAATTTCAAAGCCGAAAAATACGAATTTCGCTCCAAATTTTCTGTGTCTAATACAACTATCAATCGACGTCACTAGAAGAGAAGAGATCATCTGCATAAAAGGAGATGCTCCCCGTCCAGAATCTCATTTTTTCCGTTCTGAGTTTCTGTCATCAAATCTCTCTCTCACTGAAAAAAATTACCGTTACCAGTAAAATTCTTTGCATTCTCTAAATCTTTCTTCTTTTTACCTATTCTCGCTATGGCTCTCAAAAGAAAAGCCCCTTCCAAACCCTGAAAGAGACGTGGAAAGGTCACATATGTTGGAAGAACTTGGGATGAAGACACGGGTCTTGATGACTTCGATAGACAAGTCATGGGACTTGATTCTAAAAAGGTAGAAAGTGTCCAAAAGACTTCGTGATAAAGAAGATGAGTCTGGAGATTCTGAAAACCATTATATTAGAGAATATCATGAAAGTGATGATGAAGAGGTCATCTTAGAGAAAGAATAAGAAACAGAGGTCGCGCCTTCGAAGAATGTCAAAAAAGCAAGCCATTAAAGCTTGATTAGCTGATAAAACAAGTGACTTAAACCTACAAGCCCGCTGCTGCTGCAAAAGCTCGAACAAAGAATAATGTCAAGAAGATGAACACCGCAAAGAAATCAAAGAAGATCGCGGATGAGATTTCCAAGAACTTTAATCAAGAAGCTGAGAAAGATTCTGCTATTTCTGAAGAAGAATCTACTCCAAAAGCTGATACAGAAGATGTTCAAGAACAAGTTCTTGAACTTGCTGATGGAGATGAGCATGTTCCTCTCACTCAGAAATTCAAGTTGTCTACAAATTAAGTTGCTATCAAGAAAGGAAAGGTGAAGATCATTCATAGATCTGTGGTCGCTGAAGATCCAGAAGAAGAGATTCAGAGCTCTTCTTCCTCAGATAAGGAATCCCCCACACCACAAGCAGAGAAGATGCTTACAAGTGCTCAGTACACCATCGAGCCATTCACTGTTGGATCTCCACCTCCTAGAGTCCCCATGAAGAAGAAAATCCCTAGGAAGTCTACCAAGGGATCTGTACCTGTGTCCACCAGGTCTCCAATGACCAGAAGCCAAGTCTCAGAAGAGTTTCTGGGAAGCTTCTTGAAGAAATCTACTGTTGGAAGAGAGACCAGAACAAAGACTGCTATCAAGAAGAAGAAAGTTCGTGAAGATATTCGTGAACAAGTTGGTTGATGTTCCAGGCAACTGGAAGTCATTCAAGAAGAATGTACTTCTTATGGTCTTTTTAGATCAGTTTTTCATACCTCGTTATGGGATAAATTAAAGAAAAGGAATGTCATAATGGAGATGAGGGTACATACATCTGTGTTGGTTGAAGTGGGTATCCACACTCAGATTGAGGGTGCTCATTTGTTGCAAACCATATTAAAAGTTAGCGAGTTTGTTCTAATGTTTGTCAGTGAGTTCTACTGCAACCTGACTAAGGATATAGACAATTCTGCCTCAGTAAACTTTGAGAAAGTTTAAGTTCGAGGATAGATGGTGGAGTGCTTCCCATATTTGATCAATCAGTTGATTGGATCAACTATTGATGGGGAGTTTGAAGAAATGGAAGACTGGGGTATCATCACTGCTGAACTCACAGGAAGTGAGTATGATTATTGGCCAACAAACCCCCAGACCATTCCAACAAGCAAGACTTCTAGGTTGTGAGGATTGGGAATCAATCCTTCAACAAGAATAACAGGAAGCAATTCCCTCGTAAGTCATCCAACATGAATAACTCTGATCAAGATGAAGAGCAAGGCTAATGAATAAAGTGCAGAGAATGTGAAGGTTATGGAAACATTCAGACAGAATGTGATAATGTTGGTTTTGTATACTAGAAAGCTTGTCTTTGTATACATTAAACAATATTAAGATGATATAGATTGAATAATAATTACAGTCACTGTTTGTGCATTTATTTATTATTATATATTTATATGCATGTTTCCATATACTTGCATTATAGGTGATATGGTGTGGGTGAACACACAGTAATGATTATATCATCGGATTCCTTGCAAAGTATTAAAGGGCTCGCAGTTTAGATGGTCCTGAACCAACCATTGGACACAAAATAATCTGATAGTTAGTTTATCTTGACTAACTGATTATTCTTATACACTGACATGTGTATTGAGGATGATCACGATAGAATGTTGTTCTCTGTTCTGACCCTAAAGGGAGAGAAAAAAGATCCACAAAGTTAGGGTTCTTAACCCATATATAGTGGCGGACATATATATAATATGTCTACCGCTTTGATTTATCAATGAGTGAGATTCTTGATAGGATCAATAACCTCAATATTTTGGGCAGTAACATATACGTATATGATGGGTCGTGCATTGTATATGGTCACCATGTCCTTGTGAGTCAGGTTGATGATGTTCCCTTGAGGAAGCACAAAGATCATGGGAAGTCCTGCAGGCAGAATATTAATTTATTCTTAACATGATAAAGAAATCGTGCGGTACTACTCAACAAACAAGATATTAATTAATTATAGCTTTCAAAAGCTTACATAATTAATTAATGGACATTATATCTTAAACATGGGGGAATAGCTGAACTAAAGGAGAAAGCATATTCGCAAATATGTATTAAATTGGTAGGTCAATATTATTTCTTTAGTGGAATGAAAATAATACTTAATTTATTTATTTATATCCATGTTATGGATATTAAAAAATAAATAAATTAGTATGCCAATTTAATATTCTTCTAGATCCCTGTTGTAGCCTAATTAACACGTAAGTGGACTGTGAAATAGAACAAGTGGAGAGGCCCAAACCCATTAGGTTTTAGGGAGCATAATTTCGACCCCCTCTCTATTAATTAGAGGATGGGGCACGAAATTATTGATGAAAAAAACAACCCCTCTCATGCTCACTTGATTCCATAGGGTTCTCACACAATTTAGTAATCTACAGCCCACCTTGCATCTAAACAAGGTTTGGGAATACAGCAGAAGATCAAGAAGTGGAATATCATACTTGGAGTGGTTCGAACATCACCTTGGAGGAGAGGGTGTTGATATGTGTTCGTCTCCAACAACGGGATTAGACCTTTAATCCTGTAACACCCAATATATATATATATATATGTGCAGTATTTAAATTTATTATATAGAAGAAAATTCTCGGCCTTAGTTGTTGAACATCTAAGTTAAAATTAGAATTTATATTATAAAAATATGATATTAGTGGGATCATTTTGATATCAAGTTCATTCAACTCGGACTTTATTTGACCTTCCAATGGAATTTATTCCATTAAACACTTTGAAATTAATTGATTTCTTCAAGCTCAACTTTATAAATTCAAGCCCAATTAATTACCCACTTTTTGGCCCATCCAATTTTGTCAATTCCAACCATTTAACATATATATCAACTGTTGGCCCAAGTCATTAGGAGAATCCATGAGAGAGTAGTTATAAATTTATATCATTAATTATGCATGTTATTCATTTGGATAAATTTAAAATTCCACCTATCATAATTTGCCATCTAGAAGATGTTTAATAAAGATTAGTGTTAAGGTTGAAGCACACATGTAGATATATGTGTACTACCTATCTATATTATATATATATAAGTATATACATATATAGTATATAAACGGAAGAATTAATTTGTCAATTTGGATAACCATTAAAATTTAATTTACTAAATACTTATAAACTAACATAATCATAATATGTAATGCAAAAGCATTATAACTAATAAATCACTGTATCAGATTTGTGTGATAATATGAATAGCAGAAAGCTAAATGCTACAAAACATGCCTAAACAAATAAATAATGTCAATATAATAAGAATAATAATGATAATATTAATAAAATAAAATAAAATTTTAAACCAATGGAAATTGGCTATTTGGCAAACTAATAAAATAGATTAGTGTACATAAAAGTACATGTGTAATGTTGGGTATGTATATATAAATAATTGGGGGTTTCGGCTGTGATGATCAAAATTAAAAAAAAAACAAGAAAAGAGTTAAAAAAATAAACGAAGAAGAAATGAAAAAACAGAGGAAAGAGAATTGGAGGAAAAAGAAAGAAAAATAAAGGTGAGTTTTTACCCTCCGATGTTTTTTTAATTTTTAATTCAATGTTGTTTGATTTATTTAATTTCGAATTTGGTCATAAAATATTAAATGAATCTAATTTTTAAATTCATATTCTTTCAATTCTAGTTTGGTACTTGCGAATTAAATTAGGATTTTTAGAAAACATAATTTAATGCTAAGTAAGATATTGCATATTTCTCAAATAAAATCACTAACTTGATTTAATCCGTCAAATGCGTATTATTCGCCCATTTAACTCTATTTCAATTACAAATGATCCCAAAGTATAGGAAATCTTTAATTAAGTTATTTAGGACCTAAGTTATTACCGTAATGACCTATTTGAGGTTTTTAAGCTAGAATTTTAATTTTATAGGTCGAGACGATCGTGAAGCATAGTAGCATCGCATAAAAATTTCATCGCACTTTGAGATCTTCAAGGTGGGTTTTTCTATAACTCACAACTATATTTTTAAATTCGTCCATAAAAAGCATGTTAAATATTTTAATAGCATTGTTTACGCAATGATTGGATGTTATGAGACTTCATGCACAGATAAATTTAGACTTACGAGCATAGACGGTTTACTTTGTGACTAAATGTCTAGATAAGTAATCGTAAAGTACCATGTGATCACATTGGGTCTCTCATACAATGAAGGAGAGTAATTAAACTATGTTATAAAGTATGTTTATGATTGATTTTTAAGCATGAAAGTATGACTTGGACGAATAATAATGCCCACTGAGTGTTTTTGTTGGGGTTTTTTTGAATTGAACCACCGCAGGATCTAATTGGTTGTTCATTAATCCTAATGTCATGTAGATCATAAATTCATGCATCTCATATGTTTTAATTAACCGAGTTTAATTAACATGCAAATCCGGTTTAAACGATTCTACTAAAGCGGAAACATAGAATCGAAAATGACTTACAAATTAAACGACGGGTGGAGAACAAGATTAAAGGTCTAATCTTGTTGTTGTGTATGATGATGATTGGCGCCCCACAGTGATATTCCACTCCTTGATCTTCTGTTGTATTCCCGGACTGAATCTAGTTTCAGGGTGGGCTGAAATCTACTAGATCGGTATGGAATCTGTGGAGATAAAGAGAACACGAGAGGGGCTGATTATTACTCTTAAAATTTCGTCCCCCACCTCCCTATTTATAGGGGAGGTGGTCGAAATTTCAGTGTCCCAACCCTACTGGGTTTGGGCCTCTATCCCTTTTTCTATCTCCAGTCCATTAAAGTCATATTGGGCTACAACAGGGATCTAGAAGAATATTAAATTGGCCTGCTAATTTATTTAATTTCCAATATCCAATAAACTTAGGATATTATTAAATAAATTAAGTATTATTTTTATTCCACTAAAGAAATAATACTGACCTACCAATTTAATACATATTTCTGAATATGCTTTCTCCTTTAGTCCAGCCATTCCCCGCGTTTAAGATATAATGCCCATTAATTAATTATGTAAGCTTCTGACAGCTATAATTAATTAATATCTTATCCTTGAGTAGTACCACACAAGCTTTACTCATGCACGGAATAAATTCCACCTGCAGGGTTTCAGCATGAACTTGCATTTCCTCAAGGGGACACCATCAAACTGGCGCACCAGGACACGGTGCCCCTACATGTTGCATAACCCATCATAAGTGTAAATGTCACAACCCAAGATATCGAGATTATTGATCCTTATGAAAGAATCTCACCCTTTGATAAATCAAAGCTGCAAACACTACACGTATATGTCTGCCAACACATAGGGGTTAAGAACCCGAACTCTGTGGATTCTTATTCTCTCATTTAAGGTCAAAATAGAGAATAGAATCCTAAGTAGATCCTCCTCAATACACTTGACCATGTATTAGAATAATCAGTTAGTCAAGACAAACTAACTATCAGATTATTCTACGGCGTACCGATAGCAGGTTCAGTGCCATCTAAACCGTGAGCCTTTTAATACATTACAAGGAACCTGATGATATGATCTAACCATGTGTTTACCCACACCATATCATCTACAATGTAAGTATAGTGAACATGCATATAAATATAACAATTTAAATGCAAACAGTGACTGCAATAATATTCATTCTATATCATCATAAAACCATTATTAATAATGTATACAAAAGACAGGTCTTCTAGTATACAAAACCAACAATCTCCCACTTATACTTGAAGCATGTCTTTCAAATATAAAACAAACTGGCTAACTCTCCAACTCTAACTAAAATCTCAAACGGCAACCCCGGGTCTGCATCTCACTCCCATTTTCTCCACGTGACCGTAGAAGGTCTTAGCCAGAAGGCTCTTCATGAATGGATCAGCTAAATTGTCCACCGATACAATCTTGACCACTGCCACATCTCCTCTCTTAACGATTTCTCGTATAAGATGGTACTTTCTCTCTATGTGTTTACTTGCCTTATGGGCTGTGGGTTCCTTCGAATTTGCCACTGCACCCGAGTTATCACAATATACTGTGATACTCTTAGGCAAATCAGGAACCACGCTCAAGTCCAACAAGAAGCTCTTGAGCCAGACGGCCTCTTTTGCAGCCTCAGAGGCAGCTACATATTCGGCCTCCATGGTGGAATCCGCAATGCATTTCTGCTTTATGCTCCTCCATGCAATGGCTCCACCTCCTAAGGTAAACACATAGCCTGAGGTAGATTTACTCTGATCTTTATCGGATTGAAAATCTGAGTCCGTGTAACCCAAAGGCACTAGACTATTAGAGCGGTACACCAGCATATAATCTCGAGTCCTTTTTAGGTACTTGAGTATATTCTTAACCGCAGTCCAGTGACCTTGTCCAGGGTTAGACTGATATCTGCTTACCATGCCGACTGCATAGCATATATCAGGTCTAGTGCATAGCATAGCATACATAAGGCTTCCCACAGCCGAAGCATATGGAACGCCCTTCATCTCATCTATCTCAGCCTGTGTGTGGGGACACATATCCTTGGATAGATGAATTCCATGCCTGAAAGGTATAAGACCTTTCTTGGAATCCTGCATGTTAAACCTAGCTAGCACTGTGTCGATATATGTCGCCTGAGATAAGCACAGCATCCTTTTCTGGCGATCTCGAATTATCTTGATGCCAAGGACGTGTCCGGCTTCTCCCAGATCTTTCATATCGAACTGCTTGGACAACCACACCCTTATGTTAGATAATACTTTCTTACTGTTTCCAATAAGTAAGATATCATCAACATATAGCACGAGGAAAGCCACCACGTTTCCGTCACTCTTTTTGTACACATAACTCTCATCCGGACATTGCACGAATCCATATGACTGGATAACCTCGTCAAACCGGATGTTCCAGGACCTTGACGCCTGCTTAAGTCCATAAATGGATCTCTTAAGCTTGCACACTAAGTGTTCTTGGCCTTTAGCAATGAAACCCTCTGGTTGCTTCATGTGGATGTTTTCCTCAAGACTTCCATTCAGGAAAGCTGTCTTGACATCCATCTGCCAAATCTCATAATCCAAATGAGCGGCAATAGACAAGAGAATCCGGATTGACTTAAGCATGGCTACCGGCGAAAAGGTTTCCTCATAATCGATCCCTTCTTTCTGAGTATACCCTTTCGCCACCAATCTTGCCTTGAAGGTTTCAACCTTCCCGTCAGCTCCTCTCTTGCGTTTGTAAACCCACTTACACCCAATGGGTTTTACCCCATCATGTGGTTCTACAAGCTCCCAGACTTGATTGTGATCCATAGATCCAATCTCAGACTCCATTGCAATTTTCCAAGAGTCTGCATCTTTGTCTTGGATTGCTTCATCGTAGGTCCTGGGATCCAATTCATTTAGTCCTTCAGGGAAATCAGAAGATTCTCCCAAACCAATGAATCTGTCAGGTTGGCGTACAACCCTCCCACTGCGATGAGGCAGTTCCTGTACTTCTGTGACACGTTGTGCAGTAATTTGTGGTTCCTCTTCTTGTACTGTTGGTGTCAGATTCGAATTTTCCCCTCGTAGTTCCTCGAGTACTATCTCACTTCTTGGCTTGTGATTTATTACATAGTCTTCCTCTAAGAATCGAGCATTGGTACTCACAATGATCTTCTGATCCTTAGGACTATAAAATAAACCACCTTTCGTTCCTTTGGGATATCCAACAAACAGTCTAACATCCGTACGTGGTGCCAACTTATCAGCTTCCTTATCCAGCACATGTGCTGGACTACCCCAAATCCGAAAATGTCCAAGACTGGGCTTTCGTCCAGTCCAAAGTTCTGTGGGCGTAGATGAGACTGATTTTGATGGAACCACATTTAGAATATAGGTTGCCGTTTCCAGGGCATATCCCCAGAATGAAATAGGCAGATCTGAATAGCTCATCATCGATCTAACCATCTCTAACAATGTTCTGTTCCTTCTCTCCGCCACGCCGTTCTGCTGCGGTGTTCCCGGCGCAGTCAACTGGGATGTAATCCCATTCTCTGCTAAGTAGTCCCTAAATTCATTCGAGAGGTACTCACCACCATGATCAGACCGTAGTGATTTGATACTTTTACCTGTACGTTTTTCCACTTCCGCTCTGAATTCTTTGAAAGTCTCAAAGGATTCTGACTTGCGGCGTAACAGGTATATGTATCCATACCTTGAGTAATCATCAATAAACGTGATAAAATACTCGTACCCTCCTCGAGCCTGAACTGACATAGGGCCACATAAGTCAGAGTGAATCAAATCTAGTACCTCTTCAGATCTATTCCCTTTATCCTTAAAGGGTCGCTTGGTCATTTTACCTTCCAAACAGGATTCACACAAAGGGAACGATTCTAGGACCAATGAAGACAAGGGCCCATCGCTTACTAGTCTTTGTATCCATTTAAGGTTAATATGTCCGAGCCTAAGATGCCAAAGATAGGTTTGATTCATTTCCGAAGGTTCTTTTCGTTTGTTAGGGTTTATGACCGATGTATTCAGTAAATGCATTTGCGTAGTGTTTTGCATAGGATTAAGTAAATAAAGATGTCCATCCAATGTGCCAGAACAGATAGAATGTTTATCACTAAAAATAACAACCTTGTTATCAAAAGAAACAGAATATCCATCCATAAAAAGTTTAGAAACTGAAATCAAGTTTCGCCTAAAACCAGGCACATAAAGACAATCCTTTAAAACTAATATCCTATCACTACTAAAAGATAAGGTTACGTCTCCCACTGCAACTGCCGCCACTTTCGTAGCATTGCCCATGTAGACTGAAATCTCTCCATCACTCAGCTGTCTTTTTGCCAGGAACCCCTGTAAAGACATGCAAACATGATCAGTAGCTCCAGTATCTACTACCCATGACTGAGTAGAACAAGTAGCTAAACATGTTTCAACGACGAGAGATTGAGACGTACCCTTTTTCTTCTTCTTGTTAGGACAATCTGCCTTCCAGTGACCTGGCTGGCCGCACTTGAAACACTTTGTCTTTGACTTAAATTCCTCGGGAGGAATCTTAGTCTTAGACTTCTTCACCTTAGGCGTCCCCTCTGCAGCTTTCTTGGGTGCGTTCTTCTTCTTCCTTTTAGTACCGGAAGAAGACACCCTATTTTCAGCTAGGTGTGCCTCCGGATTTCCTTTTTGAAGTAACTCAGCCGCCTGAAGATCCATGAGCAGTTCAGTCAGGCCGACATCCCTTTTAATCATGTTAAAGTTCAGTCTGAACTGCCCAAACCTCGAGGACAGGCTATGAAGAACAATGTCGATTTGAGAATCGCCATCCAGCTCTCCACCCAAGGTCTCGATCTCAGCCAGATACCCCATCATCGTGAGAACGTGATCCCTAACAGGTGTGGAGTCAGACATTCTCGCATCCATTAGTTTCTTCATCGCCAAATGGCGTGCCGAGCGGTTCTGATGACCGAAGAGCTGCCTAAGGTTGTACATGATATCATAAGCGGTTTTCATAGGTTCATGCTGATGTTGCAACACATTTGACATAGATGCCAGAATGTAACAGCGTGCCACCTCATTGGACCTAACCCACTTATCATATGCAACCTTTTGGGCTTCGTCAGAACCCTCATCTGGCTTCTGAGGACATACTTCTTCAAGTACGAATTTGTGTCCTTCCGCAGTGAGAACAAGATTAAGGTTTCGAATCCAATCATTGTAATTTTCACCGATTAACTTGTTTTCTTTGAGAATAGTGGACAGGTTGGAGAGTGCCATGATGATATAGAATAACTGAAAAGTAAACATGCAGTACAGTCACAAACTTTAGGATACTCACATATAATCGTATACCTCAAAAAATTATATGTAATCCACTGACATTTTAAAAATGTTTCTTATAAGCCACGTTAGTGTGGATGTTTATAAAATTCATCTTTAAACAGGTAAAACCACCTTTAATTTACCTCCAGTCAAATTTCCTTATGACAAGTAAATTAATAGTCGGAAATAACCACAGTCGTGTAACCTTCCAATTAATAAGCCACGTTAGTGTGGACGTTTATTAATAAATTACACCTAAGTGTGAACACCATCATCTTAGCACCAAGTCCACTATTTCGAATTCCCTGCTCCAGTTGGAGGAGTCAGTTTGTTCTAGTAGTGTTCTACAGCTATCTTGATAAAGAAGTTTAATTTCTAGAGATAACAGTGATATGACACATCCGTTATGGAGGAAGACCTATTGTCAACTCGCATGTCAATCACATCTCAATTAAACAAGATTAATGGAGACCGTTTGAGATTTCTACATACTTTGGTATGAATCTCTCCCACTTAGTTATTTAAGATTGAGGTTTCATTTTATCCCATTGTAAAACATGCAAACATCACATAAAAGGATAAAACACCATTGCATGCTTCAAACAACATAATAAGCAATAATAATAAAAACCAACTATCATGGCTTATATCTCATGTTGCTGAATGAGATAAAACTGGAAAGTCAGCTCCGGAAACTCGGGCATGGCCGCCGCCCTTATCACTGCGCCTCGCCGAAAACCTAGCTCCAATTAGGATTTCGGGACGTGAATCAGTGATACTTCCTTTCTTGAGCTGTACTACTCTCCTTCTTTGAGTTGATCTTCAAACTTTATTCAATATAGAATATCTATTCCTTAAAGGAAAAAACTAATAAATCTAGAATAAAATTACAACTCAATGACTTGGTCTAACAGTTTTATTTCTATTACATTAAAACAACATAAAATAAAACCTACACCTAATCCATGGATTTTCTCATGGATTAAAAACACGTAGCCAAACCGGCATACGACCCATCATACATCCAACATAAATTAAAACATACATCACATAATTAAGGAGCCATGATAGTCGGTAACCCTGCAAACAAGTCAGTCTACAAATCCAACAATCACAATTATATGATTAACATAAAATAACATATGATATCCAAACATGACATATTAAATAATATTCGAATTTTACAATTAATTAAATTAATTAATTCGATATTATCCACAAGATAAAAATTGGAAATTAAAATAATTATCCACCAATTTAAATCTTGTTAAATTTCGAAAATATATCTTAAAATAAATCTGGAAATTATTTATAATTATCCACCAAATTTATTTAATATTTTCTAACCACCCTAATTAAATAATAATTGGATATATTGATATAAATCAAAAATCTAATCCAAATATTATCCATAAGAATCTAAATCTTCAAGGATAAGGTTTGGAGATTTGATTCCAATCCAAAATCTTCCAAAACTTATCCAAATTTAAAATCTTATCACAATTGGATTTTGATAATTATTTGTATATATCCAAAATCACCTTATCCAATATTTAATCAATAGATTTCGAAAATATCACAAATAATAAATTTGGAAATTTGATCCACTTCAAATTCTTCCAAATTTAAAATTCTATTTTCAAATCTATCTAGATTAAAATTAGGCAAATTAAGATATACATCAAATAATATCAAATCTTAACCCAATCTTCCAAATTTTCGATCCACCCTAATAAATAAATCTGAAAATTTGATTTTCATCAAAATCTATCCCAAATTAATTTATTAAAATCGAAAATTAACCTATATTTCATATTTGGAAATTTTGACATTAATCAAAAAACTTATTCCAAATAATATAGTGTAGGTTTCGAAAATTACAAGAAAAATAAATCTGGAAATTTTGATCCACTTCAAAAATTACTAAATTTAAAATTCTAATTTCAAACCTATCTAGATTAGAATTAGGCAATCTTTGATATACATAAAAAATCACCAAATCCCATTCTAATCATCTTAGAATTTTCGAACCATACTATCAAATAAATCTGGAATTTTAATTTTCATTAAAATCTTCTCCAAATTATTTTAATAGTACCGAAAATTCAATATACAAAATTAGGGAACTTAAAACATCAAATTTCGAAAAATTTGATTCAAAATTTTCGATCACCATCATAAAACAAATCTGGAAATTTGAAGAATATCAAGTGTCATCCCAAATTTAATTTTATGACTATCGAAAATTCCACAAAACCTTAAAACTAGAATTTTCGAACTACATCAAAAATTCATCCAAGTTTTGAACATACCATTCGAAAATTACCAACATATAAATCTGAAAATTGAAGTAACATAAATATTTCATCAAATTTATACATATTTTTCGAATTAATCCTAGGATTAAATCTAGAACAGTGCCAAATCCCGCTCTGATACCAGTTGTTCGGGTTTTTTTGAATTGAACCACCGCAGGATCTAATTGGTTGTTCATTAATCCTAATGTCATGTAGATCATAAATTCATGCATCTCATATGTTTTAATTAACCGAGTTTAATTAACATGCAAATCCGGTTTAAACGATTCTACTAAAGCGGAAACATAGAATCGAAAACGACTTACAAATTAAACGACGGGTGGAGGACAAGATTAAAGGTCTAATCTTGTTGTTGTGTATGATGATGATTGGCGCCCCACAGTGATATTCCACTCCTTGATCTTCTGTTGTATTCTCGGACTGAATCTAGTTTCAGGGTGGACTGAAATCTACTAGATCGGTATGGAATCTGTGGAGATAAAGAGAACACAAGAGGGGCTGATTATTACTCTTAAAATTTCGTCCCCCACCTCCCTATTTATAGGGGAGGTGGTCGAAATTTCAGTGTCCCAACCCTACTGGGTTTGGGCCTCTATCCCTTTTTCTATCTCCAGTCCATTAAAGTCATATTGGGCTACAACAGGGATCTAGAAGAATATTAAATTGGCCTGCTAATTTATTTAATTTCCAATATCCAATAAACTTAGGATATTATTAAATAAATTAAGTATTATTTTTATTCCACTAAAGAAATAATACTGACCTACCAATTTAATACATATTTCTGAATATGCTTTCTCCTTTAGTCCAGCCATTCCCCGCGTTTAAGATATAATGCCCATTAATTAATTATGTAAGCTTCTGACAGCTATAATTAATTAATATCTTATCCTTGAGTAGTACCACACAAGCTTTACTCATGCACGGAATAAATTCCACCTGCAGGGTTTCAGCATGAACTTGCATTTCCTCAAGGGGACACCATCAAACTGGCGCACCAGGACACGGTGCCCCTACATGTTGCATAACCCATCATAAGTGTAAATGTCACAACCCAAGATATCGAGATTATTGATCCTTATGAAAGAATCTCACCCTTTGATAAATCAAAGCTGCAAACACTACACGTATATGTCTGCCAACACATAGGGGTTAAGAACCCGAACTCTGTGGATTCTTATTCTCTCATTTAAGGTCAGAATAGAGAATAGAATCCTAAGTAGATCCTCCTCAATACACTTGATCATGTATTAGAATAATCAGTTAGTCAAGACAAACTAACTATCAGATTATTCTACGGCGTACCGATAGCAGGTTCAGTGCCATCTAAACCGTGAGCCTTTTAATACATTACAAGGAACCTGATGATATGATCTAACCATGTGTTTACCCACACCATATCATCTACAATGTAAGTATAGTGAACATGCATATAAATATAACAATTTAAATGCAAACAGTGACTGCAATAATATTCATTCTATATCATCATAAAACCATTATTAATAATGTATAGAAAAGACAGGTCTTCTAGTATACAAAACTAACAGTTTTCTGGCACTCAACCCAAATATTTTTCAAATGCTTTCAGGTCCTAGAGATCGAGCTGGTTGATATGAGCTATTGGAGTGGGTTTTGATGATTGACCTATATGTGATTTTTGCTTAAAACCATCTTTAAACCTTTGTTTGTATATTAAATATTAAATGCTTCTATTGATACTCTGCAAAATCTTTATGTTTGAAAGTTGTTGACCCCGGTGGTCAATTTTGACTGTATATATAAATATTTTGAATGTATATAAGGGTTGACCGTGGAGTTTTTGAATGACTGACTTTATTGGCTATGTATATTTTCTTGTTAACAGGTCATAAGATTATGTGTGAGTTAGTGATTTTGAAAAGCCTTGTTGAAACTAAAAGCCTTGTTGAAAGTTGACTTTTAAAGCACCTGCGTGTGTGGTTGAACATTTTTAAGTTGAGGTGCTGTCCGTTTATAAATTATTTATAAAGTTAATTTAATTTCTTGAAAAAAAATTATCACGTAAGCATGTATGCATGTCTTTTGGTGATGTTTTGGTCCTAATGGGACTGGGGCATTACAAATACCGTCTGCAACCCTAGTACTCGATGTTAGTGATTTATCGATTCTATCTTTCCGCCTGTGTTAGAACCAATTTTCTTGCATGCTTATTCAACATTGTTAATACTTAATATCATACATAAAATATGATTTACATGTTGTAGAATTAAGGAGCATCCGATTAGATCCTGTGGGGGGTACAATTCGAAAAAATCTCAACAACTGGTATCAGAGCAGGAATCGGCACTGTTCTAGAATTAATTCTAGGTTATATTCAAAATTTATTATTAAATTTGTAGATGAATTTATTTGTTTAAATTTTCATATTTAATTGGATATAAATTTCGAGCATGTTGTTTTTAAAATTGGAGAAATTTTTGATAGAATTCGGAAAATCCAATTTTATGTTTTTCATGTAATTTTTTTTATCTCATCAAGTAAGATTTGGATTGATATTTGATGAACAACAAATTTCTATATTTTCAGATCATGTGGGTCGAAAATTAGTGTTCCAAAAATTCCATAATTTTATTTTGGTATTTTTGAAATTTTAGTGTTGGATTTGGAATAGATTTTTTATGTTTATCAAAATTTTCCAAGTCTAAACTAAAGGGATTTCGAAATTATCATGAATTTTAATTGGAGAAGGTAATTTTTGATGTATATTAAATGTTACCAAATTTTAATCCAAGTAGGTTTCAACATAGAATTTTAATTTTTGAAGATGATCAAAACTACCATATTTTATTCTAGTAATTTTGATACTGATCATATAATTTGGAAAGAGATTTGACTAATGTCAAAATTCCAAATTATTTAATTAGGGATGAACGAAATTTAGGTTTTAAATGTGGAGGATTATTTTTTGATTAATTTCAAAATTTACAAATTTAATCTTAAGGCAATTTTTGAAAATTTGAGATTTAATTTGGTAGAAAATTATTATTAATTTCCAAATTTTATCTTAAGGGAATTTTTGAAATTTTGTGAGATTTAATTTGGAGTTAAAATTTTGAATATTTGATGTTCAATTAGTTCCCTAAATTGATCCATAATTTTCGAAAATTTAGGATTGGATTTGAAATAGATTTGTAATGTTATCAAAATTTTCATATCTAATCCTAGAGATATTTTGAAAATATAGGGTATTATAATTGGATAAGGTAATTTTGATAGATATCAAAAGTTACCTAATTATAATCAAAATTGGTTTAAAAAATAAGGATTTTATTTGGAATAGATTTTTTTATTAAGATCAAAATTTCCAAATTTATTATTTTTTGAATTTTCGAAACCTATAGTGTTTTATTTGGAATAGATTTTTGATTAATATTAAAATTTCCGGATTTAATTATTTAGGGATTTTTCGAAAAAAATAAGGAATTTTATTTGGGAATGTTTTTTTATAAATATCAAAATTTCCAGATTTATTCCTTATGTAATTTTCGAATGTTTAAGATTTAATTTGGTGGAAAATTAAAATTAATTTCCAAATTTTATCTTGGTGTAATTTTCGAAAATATTTAATTTAATTAAACGGTGATTTTTGAAAATTGAAACATGTAGGGATATCATGGGATATTTTATGTTTAACATTTAATTTTGGTAGTTGTATCTGTGGATGGTTTTATTTGCAGGAGGTACCAACTATCATGGCATTCTAATTATTTGTTATGTGATGATTTAATTTTATGTTGAATGTATGGTTGGTCGTATGCCGGTTTGGCTACGTGATTTTTATCCATGAGAAAATCCATGGATTAGGTCTAAGCAATTTATATTATTATGTTGTTTTAATGTAATAGGAAAAATAAATTGTTAGACTTAGTGATGATTCCCTAGGGTTCCCACACAGTTTAGTAGTCTGCAGCCCACCCTGCATCTAAACAAGGTTCGGGAATACAGCAGAAGATCAAAGAGTGGAATATCATACTTGGAGTGGTTCGAACATCACCTTGGAGGAGAGGGTGTTGATATGTGTTTGTCTCCAATAACGGGATTAGACCTTTAATCCCGTGTACAACGCTACTACGCGATGTAAGTGGTTTATCGATTCTATCTTTCCGTCTGTGTTAGAACCGATTTTCTTGCATGCTTATTCAACATTGTTAATAATTAATATCACACATAAAATAGGATTTACATGTTGTAGAATTAATGAGTATCCGATTAGATCTTGTGGGGGTACAATTCGAAAAAACCCCAACAGCTAATACTCTGAAGAAGAAGAAGAAGAAGAAGAAGAAGAAGAAGAAGAAGAAGAGCTATAATACTTCAATGAGTGAAGAAAAAAAAGCTCTAGTAAATCAGATTCAGAAGATGAAGTTAATGCCTTCACAACCAGAGGAAACCAAGCATGTCATATTGATCCTTTTACCATCAATCAGGAATCAGATGATGATGGTGTCAGTAACTTAGATGTTGAAAACACCTATCAAGAGATGTTCAACAAGTAGTTGCAGGTTGTTAAAATAAACAAACAACTTGTTACACAATATCAGAAGATCAGCCAAGAGAATAGTCAACTGATCAACAAAGAAGCATCTCTGCAAGAAAAGGTCTGTGATCAGAAAAAAGAGCTTGAGCAAGCCAATGAAGATCTGAAGGTGTTTATGAGAAACATTAGGATGCTCAACAATGGTACTAAGAATCTGGATGAGATTTTAAATTCAAGACAGACCATGAAAGTTCGACATGGTCTTGGGTACTCTGGACAAAACTCAGAAGAGATCGAGTTTGTCAAAACAAAGGAGGAACCTGAGCAGAAGGAAGATATCCAGAAGAATGTTCTGAATGTTGAAAAGAATGTTCATCGTCCAAGTTTACCTCACAAGAAGATCTTCAACAGAAACAATTCCAATGTTGCCTTTTACAATACATCAGATAGAAGGAAGATCATCTGCCATTATTGTGAGGTTGCTGGTCACATTAGACCTCATTGTAAAGATTATCTCAGAGATCTCAAAAAAATGAGAAGAAGGTTTGTGCATACCAAAGTCAGCACCATGTCAAAACTGAAAAAAGGAACAATACTCACCCAAGAAGCAGTGGGTAGTCAAGAAGCGACATGTGAGCATGATTGCACACACCTCTCTTAGAGCTGAAAGTTCCAATAGTTGGTACTTTGACAGTGGATGTTCAAGTCATATGACAGGTGACAGTGCAATGGTGAAGAATTTAAAGACACGTGGATCTGACTTTGTGTCCATCGGAGATGGAAAGAAGGACAAAGTTATGAGCAAAGAAGTTCTAAATGTTGAAAGGATGCCCAATTTAAAGAAGTTATGTTAGTGGATGGACTGAACCTGATTAGCATCAGTTAACTATGTGATGATGATATGACTGTGATCTTCACCAAAGATGACTGCAAGGTCTACAAGAAGGATAATGAAGTCTTCATGGAAGGAAAGAGATCTTCTAACAGCTGCTACTGGTTCAACGTTCCCACAGAAAGTTCAATAACTTGTCAGAGAACATCCTTGGATGAAACTGAGTTATGTTTTCATGGTTTTCTTTCTTTGTGTATGTTGGGGTGTGAACGTACATTTATGGGGTTTGTTGGCACTTATGTTATAGCCCTAATCTAATAGTGTAATGTACATGTATGAATGTATTTTAGTTACTCAATTGAAAGGCTATTTGGCTTTAATGAGTCATGCGTCTCCATTGTTCAGAACAACATCTTTCGCAATCCCTGATTGTAAATTTTTAAATGAAGTATTTTGGATTCTTGTGTGTTGGTGATATTGAACTTGCAAGTTTATGATTTTGTGTTTATTATTATTTTTCTAGTTATAGAAAGGGGGTATGAAAATATAGCAAGGAGCTATGTTAAGGTTTTAGTGTTGGGGCTAAGGGATAAAAAAGTTTAATCATAATTATATTTATATTTTATAAAATAATGGGGGTTGTAAGCAGTAAAATAGGAGATGTGTTTAGGATTTCCCAACACTAATATTTTACTTGTAAATATATTTTCCCAAAACCGGGCTATTACAGATTTAGTTTTTTTTTTTTTTGAAAATCAAGGCGGGTAGTAATAAAGTTGTCTCTAGACTATATTTACGTTTGTGTCAATATGAGAAAATAGTCATTATTACTTAGTAAATAATGTAAATAGCCACTTTTTAAAAATATAATGTTTCAATACCCTTAATAATAATATAAATAATTTTTAACATTAATTATTTCCTAAAATAAAAACACCCTAATATATTAACAAAAAAATATTATGGGGCGATAATTTCTGAATCTATCTTTCGCACCCTAAAAAAAATTCTATCTTTCGCTGCCGATTTACGTTAAAGTCTCAGAAGTCACAACTGTCAGGTCTTTGTTGTCGTCTTCTGTCACTGTTGTTGCCGGTGATGAAAATTACAAGATTCAATTGTCATCTCTGCCAAGGTTCAAACGCTATCATAACTAAACAATCATGGACGATGATTTCGAACAACTTCATCCTCATAATGAATACACGAGTACATGAGTGCAATGACACGAGTAGTCCAAGTTGTGTTTCCATGCATTAGTTCAATAATAGTTTACTACACGAGTACACTAATAATTCAATGTGGCAATTCAAAAATAACACATGCATGAAAATGCGATTAGGGTTGTTCGTATACACGAGTATAGTTGAGCATTAAATTAATATACGACTGCATGAGTATGCCTATTCGTGCACTAATTAAAAAAATGCATAGATACACGATTGCATGAATTTGCTAATTTGTACCCTCTTGCAACAATTAAAAGTGAGATTGCACGAGTTCACAAATAAATTATTGCACGAATCAACTCCAATACTCGTGTACCGAAATGAATTGATTCGTACACCAAAGAACATTCAATTTTTTTCCACCCATTCTAAAGAAAGATTCAAAAACTTACGAATCAACTCCAATACTCGTGTACCGAAATGAATTGATTCGTACACCAAAGAACATTTAATTTTTTTTCCACCCATTCCAAAGAAAGATTCAAAAACTTAAATATGGAGATCAGTATTTATTTACAGGCTGGACATGGTGCCGAATGCCCCACCCTTAGGGGTGTTTTTTTTTTTTAAAAAAAAAAAACTTAAATATGGAGATCGATAAAAAGAGTACGAATCCGTAAATATCATATATGTTATTATCACAAAAAACAACACGTGTGATGTCAACAAAACTTCAAAAAAATTCCAAATTCGCAAGGAATCTCTAATTTTCGACATTGCAACAATAATTTATTGCTGAAACGGGAATTAGAGAGAAGAATCATGATAATCTTCAAAAATCATAGCTTGATAATTTTCACCAACTGTAGTTTTGATTCAATTGATAAAACATAGATTGAAAAATGAGATAGGCGAGAGAACAACATTTGAAGAGGGAAGAGAGAGAAAATCAGATCTTTTTACTAATAGTATTGATATATGAATATATACATAAATAATAATTTTTTAAAAAGTGACTATTTACATTATTTACTAAGTAATAACGACTATTTAAAAATTTCTCTATTCATGTTTTTACTAGAAAATAAAGTAACAATATCAATTTTCACAGTCCCTATTCCATACATTATATTTATTATCATAGCATTACCATGAGTTATTCTGAAAAACTAGAGTGCATAAGATGAGATGCAGATTCGTTACGTAACAGCGCATAAGATCATTATACTTTCACGTACGAAAAAGCTAAATCTGCAACCAAAATTGGACTAAACCTATGAGATATAATCCGACAATTACCTCATATAATAATCTCTAGGGAGGGCACGGTAAGGACCCTTAAGAAAAGGGTTCATCCTTTATAAACTCGTGGCTTTATGATAGTTAACAAGGGATGAAGCCTATGAGTAGTTAGCCCCAATGTGTCGACATTTTCTTCCTCTCCAATCCCGAGTTGCCACTCGAACTCTTGCACCAATCTAGCAATTGCCATACAAGAAATTGTCATTGCTTGGAGAGCTCCAGCACAGACTCTCTTTCCCCCACCAAACGCCATTGTCTTGTGCAATTCCATCGTATCATCCTTTCCAGTGAGGAACCTTTCCGGATTCCAGTCTTCTGGGCTATCCCAAACATTCTGGTCCATGTTACATCCATATATGTTTATAGCTATCTGCAATGGAAATTTATCGTCGCAAACTTGTACGTTAACCCAAATTCAATTGACTAGATGTCAAGGTAATGGCGATTATAACCTCAGTGCCTTCAGGGATGTTATATCCTCCTAACTGTGCTTCTTCGTGCATATACCGCAGTGGAACTATTGGGACAGGACTGTGCTTCCTCAATGTTTCATGGAAAACAGCAGCCAAGTACGGAAGTTGGCACAATTTCTCCTCTCTAACCTTGTTGAATCCACAGGCATTTTGGATTTCTGACAACAAATACGTCTGCTTCATTGAAAGGAAAAATTATCCACTAATGCTAATATCAACAAAAAATAATTAATGGTATTAGAAAGGGAGTAGCAAAGATCACCTGTCTGTTTGGATCTTTAGAGAGTTCATACATGGCCCATTCTGTGCTCACTAATGTCGTATCTGATGCTTCAATAATGGCTTCCCAAAGAAGCATCAGTATTTGCTGTTCAGATAATGTGTTTGCTTCAGATAACAGATGATCTAGATAGCAGTTAATTTCCTGTCGCATTGTTTACTGTTAATTAATTTCACGTCTAACAATAAGCTTTATGCATGTAACTAAATATGAGAAATCTATATACTGGGACTACCTACCTTGCCAGAAGCAATGCGTTTTTTCTGCTGCTCGATCAAGGCCTTCATCACTGCCTGCCTGCGGAAATGCATCTGCTGAATTTTATTCTCGAATTCTTGGTTAGGAATCCACTTCATATATGGGAAAAAATCTCTCCAATCCACCTCAATGGCACCTTCCATAGGGTCAAGTACTAATATCTTGAATACCTCTTCTCTTGACAAGGTGATGCCTAAGTCCTCCACATAAATGGATTCCACATCTTCTCCAATAGACTGTGAATAAAAGAAAGAGGTTCGTTATGTTGTAAGTTTTAGTAAGAACATTAAGTTGTGCAGAGAAGGGGGAAAAGCAGCCAAGGAAGTAGACAGACTCACTTGTCTCATTGATAATCCAAAAAGTTCATACTGAAATATTTTCCTGAAGTTTACAGCTTCGGATGGATATTTAGTTGCATGAGCATGAAACTGATCACATATGTTATTTATCATATTGTCCCTGTGAATACGGTTCCTTTTCTGCAGTAAGCAGCGCCATAAATGTTAATCTCTTACACTATATACATAAACATTGCAATGAACAAGCCTCTAGGATACTTTTAGCAGCACAAACCTGAGCATTAGTTCCGAGAGTACTTGTAAGCAAGTGGCGTTTGGCTGTCTTGTAAAATTCATTGTAATCACTCATTGCAACAATACTTTTATCAGAAGTGAGAATCTTCAAAGCATTTGACAGCTTTCGAGTTGAGATGGAAGAGTATTTTGTGACCATTGCCTAAGGCAAGACAAAGCACCTATAAAATAGTGGAGATATTCCGCAATCTATAGACAACATATAATAGAAAGGCACACAATCATGCAAAACACATTTGAATTCCGAAAGTATCTATCATAATCCAATGTTTGTTGCATTTTGGTTTGTCTCGTGATCAAATTTGAAGCACAAAAATCTCTTGTAGGCAACATATTCAAGAGCACGCCTGAAATTTAAGAATCAATCGAAAATTGAGCCACATGTTTGAAAGATATTAACCTCTTTGGCAACATCATTAGTGTTGAGCACAACCATAGTATTTGAGCCTGCCCTTATAGAATATATCGGACCATATTTCTCAGCCCATTTGGTAAAAGTTTTGTGGGGTTTCTTTTCTTTCAGTTGCAACAAATTTCCAATCACTGGTAAGCCTGGCACCTCTGCATCAAAACAATAATTCCTTACTTTCCTACATAATTATATGATTGCAGAACTCACACTGAAAGGGAACATAGCCATTAAAACCGCCGATCGAGCACATAAGGCTAAGAAAGTTTAACGAGATTTTAGTTCACATGGATGTTTTGTAATCTCACAAAATTCGTAAACGAATGATTTTTTTATCATAATAATGAATTTGGAAAAAAGTTGATGAAGGATGTTTGAGTTTGTGATGGATTATAAAATTATCTCAGTCCTAATAAGTCTGAACACGTCAAAAGATTTTCTTGATTGAAGTCTGGACTTCAGTAGATTATTCAGATTCTTCCTCAAAGAAAGAAAAAAAAAAGATTATTCAGATCCGGCACAAAATAGAAGAATCATATACATGATAACTTTATCAAAAACCCATAAAAAGTAATAGAGAGCCTAAATCTTCGTTTAATAATCAGCAACTTGCATTATAAAAATAAAATGCTATTTGAGTAATGCAGCAGAAATCATGGAGATCAAAACCGAAGGAGAGTACCAGGTGGAGGAGGGAAGCTAAGAGATTTCTTCCGTTGATCCTTGGCATATTCTCTGATGAAAAACCAAGTGATTCCGCCGATAGCCACCGCAGGCCCGCCGATTGAGGCGGCGGTGGCCGGCAGAGCTTGAAGATTCAGCAACGTATCCATTGATGATTGGTGCACGAACACAAAAACAACGAAAGGAATCTTTAAATTATTTTGTAAACTGTTTCGGGTTAGAGATATATAAAGAAGTAAGGTGCTAGATATATGCTCCAAGCCTCGGACAATATGCCGAAGGGGAAAACGCCAGAAATAAATAAAATCCAAAAAAGCGGTGCCAGTCACAAACTCGTTGAAAACTGAAAAATTAGACAAGCAGATTGGACTGAGAAAGACGACAGCAACTCGTCTCCTCGGTTGTTCAGCTTACACTATTGTTATCAGCAACCACTCCAATCACCCAACCATCGAATTACTTTAATATTTAATTAATTTCTCTCTCTTCCATATCATCAATGTTCATCTAATCCAACCACATTCATTTTACATATTTTATCAATAACCACCCAACCACACCATTATATATAATAATTTTATTTTATTTTGTATTTTTTTAAATTAAAATATTACTTGCAATAAAAATAATATTGTTCGGATAAAATAGTCAATTCCAAAAATATTACAAACTAATTAAACAACATTTTATAAAATTAAAAAAAATCGCACTCATTAAAATGTATTTCCCAAAATTACATGATTTTTTTTATTATTTGGATATATAGAAAACTAGAGAAAAAATAGATAATTTTAAAATGTGTTGAAATATAGCAAAATTAATGTATATTTGTAAAGAATAAAAAAATATGAATTTTGGTATATTTTTTATTTATTTTTATTATATTTTATATATATTTCACTACAAAATTAATTGGCCGATAGGATGAAGACAAGTGTCTCCATCCTATTGGCCGAAGCAAAGGGTTGGGAGGAGACCAAGTGGTTGAAAAGGGGTGCTGGTCGACCTACATTAATGGGGCAACAACCATTTTTCCTTTTTTTTTTTAGTGATGTGGCAGGCGACCACATGGGAAGTGGTCGCCGTTAATGCCAGTCTTAGCGACATGGTGGAATATGACAGATGAATTAAAAAAGAAACCAATACTCCGTGTGAATCCCCTTGTGTAACACTATCCATATTAGTGACTTTAAATAAAATTGTTATAATTCGTTGCCTCAAATACTGTGAAAAAAAAATCACGTGTAATATTATACACAATATTGTAGTTAATGTTACTCACATTACCAACAATATTGTCACACGAATTAATAAACAGTTTGCACGAAAATATCTTTAAAACACAAGCATAAAACAGCTTCTGAAAAAGGTCAAAGTGCAAATAATAGAGTGATGTTGAAGCTAGTGTCAAACACTATGCCTTCAACACGCAGCGAAATTTTAAAGAACAACTTGCACGAAAATTAATTTTAAATGACACACAATACATATGTGATTGCCTCAGGTCGAAATTGCACTCTACTAGTGTTGAAAATTACAATGCTGATATTGTCCGTGTTCACTCCCTTGACAACACAACATACAATACAAGGACCTATTCTAGTTTCACTCACTTGAATAATTCCTCTAAAAAACATTATCTAACATTTAGATAGCCAAATAATGAGTCTACTCGAAGAACTACTAACAATCAATCTAATCAGTACCTACACACACAACTAAGATAAAACCTATCTATAGTTGATCCAAACAATAGATTTGATGTCGACTTGAATGTTGGCAGAGCTCTAGTAGACACAAATGCAAGCTTCAAGTTTTCTCACTACTCCAGGTGAGATTTTCTCTACTTGCATACAATACTGCAGAGATCCAACAACACTTGAAAACGTAACTCCTTACAAACACAACTAAGATATGCAGATCTTAGTTGATCGAGACAATAGAGAAGATGTTCATCGCAATGTCGAAGAGATCTTTAACAGAAAAGTACTGCAACCTTCAAGCTTCTCACGTTCACTCCGTGATGGTCTCTTCAGCTGGGTGACTCAAGCTCGGGATTTTCTCACTCACAACGGTGATATTTTCTCTACTTGAGCAACCTCTTCAATTGTAAATTATGCTCTTTATAAAGCACTCTGCACTTGAATCGGTTGAAGTCCATGTCAACCTCTTGAACGTGTGTTGAAAATAACCGCCACCACTTCTATGGATTGGAAGAAACCGCCCCTTGTTGTGGCTGGAAGAAAATCCCATGTCCTACACCATTTCTCTAGTGTTCCAGCAAGTTAACTACTAAGAAGAAACGGTTAAATAGAAGATAACATGATTCCTAAAAAATAGGACATATATTTGACCAAATCAACTTAATTTAAAAATTAAAAAAAAAACAATATCTCAATCATATATATCCATTATTTGAAATATAAATTTCGTGGATATATATTGTTAGAATTTGTTGCCTGTAACAATGTGAATTACGGATGTAAATTGCAAAGTTAAATGAAATGTTGAAGGTAGTGTTACCACATTGCCTTCAACATGCAGCGGAAACTTAAACAAAACTTTGCACAAAATAAATTTTAAATCACACTCCTTACGGTGTGTGATTGCTTCAAGGAAAAATTCACTATCATAAGTGATAAACAAAAACAATGCTAATGTTGTCTCGGTTCACTCTCTTAACAACACTGCATAAAACATACAGAGGACTATCCTAGCTTCACTCACTCGAATAATCACTCAAACAAACCTATCTAAACACATAGATAGATTACAACAAGTCACTTTAAATCCTAGACTTCTCAAAGTTGACTATCGAACCTACACATACAACTGGAATGAAAGTCTCCAGCAGAGTGAGACGCAATGCAGATGTCGAGGAAGATGTCTTGGACTTTAGAGGTGACACTAGATGCAAGATTCAGAGCTTCTCACAAACCATGGTGATAACCTGCTTGCATAAATGATTTTAAGGCTTGGAAACACCTTAAATACTTCCTCCATCTCGGCTTAGTTTCTCCACGATCTTTGATGAATCAGATACAAAACTACCGCCTTCCACTACTCTTGCTGAACTGGACTCGAGATAACCGGCCTCTGCACTGCGTGGCACACGTTCTTCAACATCATGTAATAATGGCGGTTACTCCAGCGACCCACGTTCTCTGCAACGGTTAGTATCTAAGATCAAGTGGGGAACATCACGTCCCTTGAAACTCAGAACAGATTCTGACCTAGTCAAAATCAAGCATAATCCACGATTTATTCCATAATTAAATCAGCAATAAAATCCTAAATACGTGGAAAATGAAATGTGACAAAAATCACAATTTAATCAGATTAATTTAAAATAAATTAATCCTAAAAACTAGGAAATGATAAGATTAGCATCCTGAGTGTTACACTCGATGTAGCGAGAATAACGGACGACATTGGATACGAAATTGACTTCGATATTATCAACGAAGTGATAACATCATCTGAAATCCATCATTCTCAACAATCTCCCCCTTAAGCTTATCCTTTATGCACAAAACATAAAAACTCAATGCATACAATTAGAGCCGCAGCGGAATACGATCAAAACTACATGGAGATACAACCACTCCCCCTTAAGTTATTATCTATACAATAGTATACAAATACAAGTGGGTAATCATCCCCTATACAGGCAATGCTGAGAATACACCCAACATAAAACATAACATAGATTAAACTATGTGCATGACAATGTTAAGATCATTTCCAACATAAAACATCACATATTGCACAATATGCGAGCAATAAGGCAACAATACTGAGATTATCACCATATAAACAATATGCAAACATCAAGCATATATAGATATCAAAATCATCAGACTAAACTAATGATTAAAATCAACTATTCAAGAATATTCATGTAACGCCCCAAACTACTCCGTTTGGCCACGTCACTCAGCATACTTATAACGTCCCAAACTACTCCGTTTGGCCACGTCACTTAACAATAATTCATTTACATGTATTTGCATTCTCATAATAAATTGAGCAGAAGCTAGGGTTAAATAGGATAATGAGGTATAACATCATAATTCCGAATATAAAATTTCCTTCCACAATTATAACATGCCACCTATCATAATCTACCATGTCACCCAACATCGTATTTAACGGAAGCATAGAATAAACCCATCCACATCATTCATACAGTCATCTAACCTATCGGGCTCATATGTCTTAGACGACCCGCCCGTCTAGCACCCTAACATAACCATCACAAAATTTAGGGATTCATCGACATACATTTTCACGACGTAGGCTCCTAGGTCAATCGACCCGCCTTTAAATCATTGACATGTTATAACAAGTTAAACATAGCATAACTATAAAAGATCGGGCTATTCCCATCCCCAATAATCGTTGATCATAAAGCAGAAAGGATGAACAATGTAATAATATTAACAATACGCATATTCAAGAGCAAGCAAAATTAAACACAAGCTTGTGGGGCTCTCTTGTGTTCACAACGCTCCTACTCGGGCTCCGACTCCTCAACCTGAAATTCATTGAATGAATAGGGTGAGTATTTAATAACATACTCAGTGGGGAACACTGCAAACAGTTATAGCTAATTGCACAAGTGAAAATATAACATATGGACTTTTCTTTACTTTGTGGAGACTAGTCTCAACCCCGTAGGGCCCAAACATCATGATGCCCCCGTTAATGAACATCTTTATCCCTGTAGGGATGCCCGCAGACATCCTACCCCCCAGGGAGGACATTAACAGGTCTATGTTCGATCCAAAGGATCTCTGCCCCGAAGGGTCTCTTTGTCGACCCCGAAGGATCTCTTTCATTCTCTGGTCCGAAGACCCTTCATACATATACAATCAAAGCACAACAGTAACTATAACCTTACACGTGTTCACAGTTTAGAGTTACCCCACCTCACGAGACGCTTTCAAATCTTTCTCAACCTTTGAAATACTTCTTGGCCGTGCACAAGTCATCCACCTCGAGCCCCAACACGTCACCTAGCACCTTTCAATTTTCTTTCATTTTAGACGTCGAGTTATTTAATTAAATCATAATTTGACCAAATCAAGATATACTTTGCTTTAAGGTCTTTAAACATACCCATATACACAAATGTGGATATACAAACTCTCAACGTGATTTTGGACTCAAGATACTCATTAAAAACCCCTTGAAACATTTAATCGAGCACATTACGTGCATCCATTTAAACCACTAAAGCATAACTCAATTTAAATCATTTAAACTCACCATTTCAAACACAAACACCTTCATCCTAGAGCTCTAACATACTTGAAAATCAACCCCAAACAACCAACACAACACCTCCAAACAATTATCAACAATTCAAGGGTAATTATGTCAAAAAATCCAAACTCTAGCAACAATGAACCATAGGAATTCGATATAACTTCACATATAGCCTCAAGGAGGTAAATAAACCATATGTTTAAGATATCAAGGCAAGAAGATCAATAAAAGTGGAAACCCTAATTTTGGTTATCAAACCCTAGTTTCCAAAACAACAAGAAATGGGTGTTTAATCCCCATGAAGGAAAGGTGTAGTGGTTACCTTTGTTGATGGTGGATGTTGAAAGGATTTACTCCAAAAGATGAAGAGTTTCTTGAGAGAGAGATGGAGGAAATCGCCCAAATGAAAATGGAGAAAATGAAGATGAAATGAATAAGTGTGGTATTTATAGGTAGGAAAATCGGCCCAGCCCGCGCGACCGCGCGCCTCCCGCAACCGCGGGAGGGAGCTCTCGGCCCAGGCTCACCGCGAGCGCGCAGCCCCTGCGGGCGCGCGTCTCTCGGCAGCCCCGCGGGCGCGCAGTCTCCCGCGACCGCGCACGTCCCCACGGGCGCGCACCTCCCGCGAGCGCGCGACATGCCAAAAATCACCCCCTTATTTTAAACGACTCCCGAACTTAAACCACTCCATTTTCCTTTAAATTTTCAAGGAACTTTTAATACATACCGAAATTAAATGCAATAACATTCATTCATTATCATATAACTCGACACTTTAGTATTAAATTCAATCCGTGTTATACACTCAGTATAACATCACTGTGCTGTGACGTATCGGCTCAAGTAGAACAACCTGCATTAAATCAACGGCATAATACAAACATACTCACATGATTAATATTCAATTTCAACACCATTTTCCAAAAATTATAATTCATAATTTAGAAAAAGGGACGGGGTATCACAATTCAAAACTTGAATACCCAAAACATCCAAACATTAAAAATAAAGTATGTGTCCAGCACATAGAGCAAAAATATAGATGTGTCCAGCATATAACAGAAACATCAAATAAAATTGTTTTTGAAACAAAAGAATTAAATCTTCTTCTTTCCCTTGGACTTGGCCACCGACTTTCCACCCTTCTCCCTGTCAGCACCAACATCACCAGCGACATCCTCAGCAGCTGCTGCTACTCCTCCTTTTTGTGCAGAAAGTGCACTTCGCAAAGCTTGGCGATGTTCAACCATAGCATTGGTGAGGACTGTGCTTTGATGGATCATAGAATCCATCTGCTTGATAAAGGAATTTAACACCTGCACAGAAAATGCCACCAAATTGTGAAGATGCACTAGCCAATTCACTCTCAGATCGTGGGGGAGAGAGAGCAGTCTCTATTCCAACATCCTGATCAACATCTCTGGAGGCAGTCGTGGAGCTTAGAGCAAGGTTGTAAGGGAGATCCATGATGAAGCCATGCAAGGCCTTGAAGAACTAAATCCGGAGCTGCCATTTAGAGGTTCAATTACACGATTTCGAGCAATATAATTGCAAGGATTTTTCCAAGCATTTGTATGTAAGAAATTCGAAGATGACAAAGATGTTGAGAGCAACTCCAAAATTGTTACTTTGCTAGTAATTAAAGATTGGAGATCAAGGTTTGAAGAAGAGAACATGAAGAACTCATCGAGTTGTGCATGCGTGCACGAGATCAGATTTTTGGCCCTTTAATTAATTTAATTATGGGGTTGATTTTATTTAGACTATAGTATTTATTTTATTTAATTAAGACTATAGTTAAATCAGATTTATTTAATTATTTGGGAGTAATTTTCGTCCATAATAAGCATAGGTTTGACTAGAATTGTATTTAAGGCAATTTCCTACCTTGAATAGAATTCTAGCTTAGGGAACTTCCTAGTATAGTTAGAGATCCCTTTTGGATCAATTTTTAAGCCTTTTTGATGCTAAATTTCATCCCCCATAGTATTATAAATAGGGGATCATTATTACATTGATACTTTAGACTATATTTGATTAATTAAGCTTTGCTTTCAATATTGTCTCAACCCCCTTTTAAATCTTTGTGAGTTTTGACTTAAAATTCATATTCTTGGAGCTAGCAACTTTAAGTCTTATTCAAGGGTATTGCTTAATCCACTTGAGGGATTAACCGGTATTCGCTATCCGAAGATCAACTTAGAGATTTCATCCTTGGGTACGTTCGAGATTCAAGGAGGCTATCGGGTTGTGATTCACATCAACGAATCATCATCCATCTACACCAAACGACGACTCCCATCAAGCCATCCACGTCCATATCCGTCCAGCCACCAATCGATTGAGTCTCTTCCACAAGACGAGTTCGAGTTCTACCCCATCTACACGTAAGTTCGATTCATCTCTAACATATCCTATCTACCCAAGCCTTTCTTCACCATCAAACACACGTTCCATACACCAAATTACAGTCATAATCTCGTCCCTATACAACCCTCTATTCCTTTGTTTTGTGTTACATAATTCGTGTCATTTTTCTAGGTATTTTAGTTGTCTAGATTGTCTATTTTTCCATTGTTTATCGAGTCGGATTGAAGCCCTTCATTCGCTGACGTGTTTCGTATCCAGAAGTCTTCCGCTACGTTCTCAAGATTCATCCTAGCATAGTCCGGGTCGTATCAATCCATCACACAACCATCATTCCCTTTTGGTTTGACAATTGTGATAGTCGATGTTTTAGTGACTATCTTCTTCTTGTTTGGCTTCACACCTTGCTCAACCATAACTGCATAGATGAGGCAGGGAAAATGAAGGATGCTGGTGTTGCTAGTCTTTGTAGCAGCTTTCATCACATAATCAAAAATGTAGTCTCCAAGGCTGAAGGGGATCTTAGTGCCAAGTTTAAAGAGCAGAAATGCTTGATCAACAGTGAAGACTGATGTGTTAGTGGTAGGTAACCAATTACACACAATAATCTTGTGTAAAACAGAGTATAAAAATGTAAGCTTAGAGGTGGAAATTTTGTTCGTCCACTTGGTTACCAATCCACCAGTTATAGTTGACACAACATCATTAATAAGATCTAGATTCACAACATCATTGTCATTACCTAGACCCAAGAACTTGTTGATCACCATCGGATTAAACTTAAACACATGATCACGCATATAAATTTCTGCATATTTGCTCCTCGTTTTATCACCCATATCAAGCGACACATTGTCATAGAATTCAACAATCACATCATGCTCAAAAGTCAACAAAGTTGAAACAGATTTCCACAGACCCCTCTCTTTCAAAAACACATCCATGCCATACTTCTTAAAGCTTAAGACATCAATTTGTTTCTCAACACGCACAGGACGATTGCACATAATTTTGTATTGAGCCTTAGCATGCTTAGAGTAGAAAGTCTTACTAAAAGCATAAGTAACATCATGAGGGGAACCTGGTGGATAGACTGGTTCAGAATCTCCAGACTCAACATCATCTTTGACATTGCCTGACTGAGTGGGGGAGAGAACATCTCGAGCAGTGCCGGAAGAGACCAGATCATGAGAAGAAGTGGGAGAAGTGGCTTTCTTCACAGCCTCAGAAGAAACTCCGATCTTTACATCTTCAGGAATCTCCGAAGTAATTTTCTCTTCTTGTTTAGCATCCACTTCAACATCAGCAGAGGCTTTAATAGGGGAGTTCTCAGGAGGATTCTCCTCATCATCCAACTCATCCTATAGAGACCTCACCAGCTTGGTCTCCATCTTCAGAGTTCTCCTAGCCTTCTTGCTAGTTTCTTCAACCTCTTCTTTTTCAGTGTCTTGAGAACTATGAAGCCTCTTAGATTTACGTGTTGGCCCAACCTTCTTCTTCTTGCTGGCAATAGCTTGAATGTGCACCCCAAGATCGGGATCTATGGGGTTTTCTTCTTCTCCTAGGAGCACTTGTTGAAGTGGTTTCGGGTTCAGCACCTGAAGCTCTTCAGGAATCTCAGCTTCCTTGATCGGAGTGTCAGCATGTTCAGTCAGAGGAGATGGGAGCTTCTCCGGCACAGATTTAACACCTTCCTCAAGCACTCTTGTTGTTACAGTGACTGCGGGAGTTGATGTTGAAGTTCCAGCAGGAACTGAGGTTGAAGATGGAGTGCCCATGGTTTTCTCCAACACTTGTTTCATCATTTGAAACATAGCAGCTATATCGCTTGGATCCACCATGGATGTTCTGAAAAAACTCAAGAGAAAAACAGAGAAAAGAAAGAAAGACAAGATGAAGAGAAATGAAGCGACTCGCTAGATAGAGAATGAGTGAGAGATTTCAAATTTGATTCGAGATATGGATGTCAAATCCCTCAAATCTCGGAACTCTCCAAAACTGTCACATCGCTTCAACAAGACTAAAAATTTCAAAAATTGGATTAGTGGATAGGGATAACCGAAGGTGTACTTATCACCAAAGTACAATTAGAGATATTCATGGGCCCCCTGAACAAATCAGTCCCTTTCCCCCTTCTTTTTTTTATTATTTTTTTTAAGTAAGATAATAAACAGACAGAATCTATATACATAACAAATATAATTCTAGGTATATATTTTCTAACGATTATCATTTTTCTGCAATCTTGGTCACAATATCAGCTACAACACAGACAAACAGTGAATAAACCCAACTATAATTCACCTTATAGAATTACGGGTAGTTCATTCACAAACACAGACATAGAATTTCAAGTAGCTGATTTTGTTAGATAGAAGCAGAAACATAACAATTTCATTAAGTCAGCCTTGAGTTATACTTTAAAAGAAATGACTAAAATAAATAAATGGAAAACACATATGATAAACAACTGATGTTGATGCGAAGAACTAACATAGAGTTCAACATCAGTAAACAAGAAGAACTAATTAAATAGAACACATTCCAAGAGACTTTTTCAAGACAGAAAATCTCTTGAAATCAAGGGGCTTGGTAAAAATATCCACTGTTTGATTCTCAGTGGATATGTATTTGATGTTTATGATCTCCTTTTCCACCAAGTATCTGATGAAGTGATGTCGAATGTCGATATGCTTAGGGCGTGAATGTTGAATAGGGTTCTTGAAAATTTCAATAGCACTAGCATTATCACACAGCAAAGTTAGTGATGAGCTTGTCATGCCATAGTCCTTCAACATTTGATTCAGCTATACCAACTGAGCACAACAACTAGCAGCTGCAACATATTCAGATTCAGCTGTTGACAAGGAGATGCAATTTTGTTTCTTGCTTGACCAAGAAACCATATTGCTCCCCAAAAAGAAACAACCACCACTCGTGTTCTTCCTATCATCAACATCACCTGCCCAATCTGAATCACTTTATCCAATGAGGCTGGTATTGTTGTCTTTGCAATATCTGATTCCAAAGTCGACTGTGCCAGCAACATATCGAATTATTCTTTTGACAGCCTTCAAGTGTGACTCCTTGGGTTTAGCTTGGTATCTAGCACAAACTCCAACACTGAACATGATATCAGGTCTACTGGCAGTTAAGTAGAGCAAGCTACCGATTATTCCTCTGTACATTGTTGGATCAACATTGACTCCAACATCGTCTTTGCTCAGTTTTTTAGAGGATCCCATTGGTGTTTTCATGGGTTTTGCAGCTTCAAGTCCATAGCGCTTGATCAAATTTTTGGCATACTTACTTTGGGATATGAAAATCCCATATTTATCTTGCTTGATTTGGAGACCAAGAAAGTAGGCCAATTCACCGACCATGCTCATCTCAAATGTGCTGCACATTGCATCAACAAACTCCCTAAGGAGATTAGAACAAGTGGATCCAAACACAATATCATCAACATAGATTTGTGCAACAGTGATGTGTTTGTCAATATTTTTGATAAATAATGTTTTATCTACCACGCCTCTTGAAAAACCAAAGTCAATTAAAAACTAGGTAAGTCGAGCATACCAAGCTCTGGAGCTTGTTTAAGCCCATACAAGACCTTGTGTAGATTCAGCACATGGTTTGGTTTTTCATGACATTCAAAGCCTTTTGGTTGTTCAACATAGGCTTCCTCATTCAAAATACCATTCAGAAAGGCACTTTTGACATCTATTTGATGCAATGTAAACCCAATGTGGCAAGCAATGGCAAGTAGGAGACGAATACACTCTATTCTAGCAACATGAGTGAATGTTTCATCATAGTCTATGCCTTCTACTTGAGTATAATCTTGATCCACTAGCCTGGCTTTGTTTCTGATCACATTACCAGACTCATCAGTCTTGTTCTTAAAAAATCCATTTGGTTCCAATTACATTTTCATTTTCAGGCCTTGGAACCAATTCCCACACATTATTTCGAACAAACTGGATCAACTCACCATGCATTGCATCTATCCAGAATTCATCTTTTAGAGCTTATTTGACATTTTTAGGTTCAACATTGGATAGAAAGCATGAAATGGACACAAGGTTAATAACTGACGATATACAAACTTGTTTGGCCAATTCAGCAACATCGGTTGAGCTCTTTGTTTTGGTTTTGACTCCTTGAGATCCATCACCAATTATTTAGGAATTCGGGTGATCTCTTTTGATTCTCCTTGGAGAATCATGTCTTGGTTCATACTGAGCCAGTGGAAGATGGTCATCATCGCTTTTAGAGGAGGATTCTCAGTCTGGTGTTCGAGGTGATGTTGATCCCTTTTTCTGAGGGAGAAAAAGCATTGGATTTGACATCAGGGCTTCTCGTAGGGCTTTTGGCAGTTCCACTAGACTCCTTATCAGCAACATATGGTTCATGTAAGAGAAATGACACATCATCTTCTTCAGTTCTTGTTGCCAGACCTGCAAGATCATCAAACACAACATTGACAGATTCTTGTACGACCTTAGTTCTTAGGTTAAGAACCCGATATGCTCTGCTGTTTTGAGCATATCCCAAGAACAATCCTTTGTCACTCTTGGAGTCAAACTTTCCAAGATAGTCTCTGTCATTCAGGATGTAGCAGACACATCCAAACACATGAAAATATTTGAGATTTAGCTTTCTTTCTCTTAGAAGCTCATACGGAGTCTCCTTTCTTCCAGGTCGAAGATAGACTCTGTTCCCGATGTGACAAGCTGTGTTAACAGCTTCAGTCCATAGCTTCTTTGAAAGCCCTTTAGCCTGCAACATTGCACATGACATTTCCTGCAGAGTTCGATTCTTTCTCTCTACTATTCCATTTTGTTCTGGAGTTTTAGGAGCTGAATACTCATGAAGTATTCCTTTTCTTTCACAAAAATCATTGAATGCAGTATTCTCAAATTCTCTTCCATGATCTGTTATTACACATGCAATGTTAGTATCAAATTGCAGATACATTGTGCGGCAGAATATTTTGAAGACTTTGAATGTTTCAGATTTTTCCTGCAGAAATTCAACCCAAGTATACCTTGAGAAATCATCAACAACGACAAGGATGAAACTCTTACCACTCATACTCTTTGTATCTACTGGTCCCATGATGTCCATGTGTAAGAGTTGAAAAGATCTTGTTGTTTGACAACCACCCAGGCTTTTGTGAGGAATTATGGTTTGTTTTCCCTTTTGGCAGGCACCACATACAACATCGTGATCAACATTTAGTTTTGGTAGGCCACGAACAGCATCAGATACAATCAGCTTTTTCAAATTTACCATGCTCACATGGCCGAGCTTTTGATGAATAAACTTAGCTTCATCATTTACAGTCATGTTGCAGGTTTCATCTTTGTCAGCATGATAGCAATTGTCAGATGCTCGGCTCCCAAACATTATGCATTTGTCGTGTTTGTCAAACACTTCACAAGTATTTTTATCAAACTTGACATGCATACCATCGTCACAAAGCTGACTAATACTGATCAAATTGGCCGTCAATCCTTCAACATGCAGGACATTCTGAAGCTTAGGAAAATGTTTGACATTTAATGTACCTTTTCCAACAATGTTTTCTTGAGCTCCTCCTCCGTAACTGACTTTGCCTTTGTTTGTAGTGGTGTATTCTTCAAAAAACTCCTTATTGCTAGTCATGTGTCAAGAACATCTACTATCGAAGTACCATGTTCCAGTAATGTTGGCCTTCAGGGATGTGTACACAACATTGCATGTAACCTTCATCTTTTTGGACTTCTTCAGATTGTTGTTCCTAGATGTGATCCCTGATGTTGTTCTTCCAGTTGCAACATCATCGTGAAACTTGAAGCAATGTGGTTTGATATGTCCAGGCTCTTGACAGTAATGACATACATATTTCCGCACATTTAAACCCTTGCATTGCTTCTGATCATCATCTTCAACATTGTTCCTTGTAGTCATGCTTGAGTTGTTACCTTTCACAAACTGAACAACATTGTTGTTTGAGAAAGACATGGAGGATTTATTAGAGAATCCCAATCCAGCTCTATTTGCCTGTCTCAATGTTAAGGCTTCATTTAGGACATTAGTTCCTTGATTCCACTTCTTAAATGTTCTTGAGGTGTCCTCCACTTCCTTCTTTAGCTTGCTTATTTCAGCATCACTCCTGGTAAGCCTAATTTCCAGACTTACAACCTTTTCTTTTAGAAGCTGGTTTTCTTCCATGAGAAATCTCAGCTCTTTTGATTGAGTTGTCCACTGAGTGCAGACTTCATTCACAACATTGTTGAGTTCTTGAAGTGAGACAGTAGGTTGTTCTTCATGTGGATCATGTTCTCTGATTTCAGAAGCCTGATTGAATTCATCCAGAAGAGTCATTCCATACCAATTTGTCGTATTAGGTGAAATCATAGTAGCTTCTGCTTCAACATCTGGAAGAACTTCATCTTCAACTTCACATTTTTCAATGTCAAGTTCATCAAGATCATCAAGTTCATCAATATCATTTAGAGCGTCAATAATCTAATCATCATCTTCCATGACATTGATGAACAACACTCTCTGATTTGAATCATGTTCAGCATCATAATCATCACTCAGAACAACATTAAAATTATTTTTTTGTCTTCTTCATGCTGTTGGACATTCATTTGAATAATGTTCATACCCAGAGCATGCTCTACATTGAACTGAATCAATGTCTTTCCTAGTGTTAGCAACTTCCTTCTTGACATCTTATCTACCAGAATTTGATGTTGATGAGGATGGAGAGTCAAAAAACCATCGAGGTTTGATATTTGGGGGGCTTTTCTTCATGAAACGAACCAGTGAGTTAAACTTCTTTGTTAAGAGTGCAACACTTAGATTCTCTTCCTTATTGATTTCTTGAAGACTGTCAACATCATCATGAACATCAGATGACACAGTTGTTGTCTGGAGAGCAATTCCCTTTGAAGTTGAGTTTGCTTTCTGATTTTGCAGGTTCATCTCAAATGTTAGCAAGATGCTGACCGCTTCACTCATACTCATGGTTCCTACATCATGTGCTTCTTCGATTGTAGAAATTTTCATATTGAATCTTTCTGGGAGAGTTCGAAGCAACTTGCTCACCATGTTCTCATTAGATATTGGACTTCCAAGAGCAGTCGATTGGTTTGAGATCTCACATAATTTTTCAGCATAAGATGAAATAGTTTCATCTTCAAACATGCGCAAATTTTCAAATTTTGATGTGAGTAACCTCAGTTTGGTCTTCCTTACACTGGCAGACCCTTCACAATGTTCCTAAAGAATGGTCCATGCTTGATATGCAGTAACACAATTGCAAATCATTTTGAAACATGGAACATCGATTGAAACAAAAATTGCATTCAGAGCGCGAGCATTAAAATTTGAAATTATTCTCTCATCATTTGTCCATTGAGATTCCGGAGTTAGCACAAAATCTCCATTTGGACCTTCCATCCTAGGAGGGCTCCATTCTTCAATAACTGTCATCCATGCTCTTTCATCGATAGATTTGATGTAGATCTTCATTCGAGATTTCCACATAACATAGTTACCACCATTGCTATCTAGAGCAGGAGGACGATATTGATTAATTTGAATATCCATCACAGATTTCAAGCAACACCGGATCGAGTACTTAGTGTGTCAAGTACCGGCTCTTGATGCCACTTGTTAGAATTTGTTGCCTGAAACAATGTGAATTACGGATGTAAATTGCAAAGTAAAATGAAATGTTGAAGCTAGTGTTACCACATTGCCTTCAACATACATCGGAAACTTAAACAGAACTTTGCATAAAATAAATTTTAAATCACACTCCTTACGGTGTGTGATTGCCTCAAGGCGAAATTCACTATCATAAGTGATAAACAAAAACAATGCTAATGTTGTCTCGGTTCACTCCCTTAACAGCACTGCATAAAACATACAGATGACTATCCTAACTTCACTCACTCGAATAATCACTCAAACAAACCTATCTAAACACATAGATAGATTACAACAAGTCACTTTAAATCCTAGACTTCTCAATGTTGACTATCTAACCTACACACACAACTGGAATGAAAGTTTCCAGCTGATTGGGACGCAAGGCAGATGTCAAGGAAGATGTCTTGGACTTTAGAGGTGACACTAGATGCAAGATTCAGAGCTTCTCACAAACCACGGTGATAACCTGCTTGCATAAATGATTTTAAGGCTTGGAAACACCTTAAATACTTTCTCCATCTCGGCTGGGTAGTTTCTCCATGATCTTTGATGAATCGGATACAAACTACCGCCTTTCACTACCCTTGCTGAATGGGACTCGAGATAATCGGCCTCTGCACTGCGTGGCACACGTTCTTCAACATCGTGTAATAATGGTGGTTACTCTAGCAACCTACATTCTCTGCAACAGTTAGTATCTAAGATGAAGTGGGGAATATCACATCCCTTGAAACTCAGAACAGATTCTGACCTAGTCAAAATCAAACATAATCCACGATTTATTCCACAATTAAATCAGCAATAAAATCATAAATACGTGGAAAATGAAATGTGACAAAAATCACAATTTAATCAGATTAATTTAAAATAAATTAATCCTAAAAACTAGGAAAGGATAAGATTAGCATCCTGAGTGTTACACTCGATGTAGCGAGAATAACGGACCACATTGGATACGACATTGACTTCGATGTTATCAACGAAGTGATAACATCATCTGAAATCCATCATTCTCAACATATATGATTTAATATATACAAATTAATTATATCAAATTAAATTAAAAAGAAATTCCTAAAAAATAGGAACAAACTTTGACATTTTCAAAGCCAAGTTTATCCACAATCTTAACGACCTATATCCACTTATTTTAAAATCAAATTTTGTGGATATATTTAATTAAGATTGACAAATAAATCAGATTAATTCAAAAGAGAATTAATCCTAAAAATTAGAAAATGATAAGATTATTATATTTGAATGTCTCGAACAATGTTGCAAGAGTTCAGTGTGACATCAACTTCGACATTGGACTCGATGTCATACACCTTCTCACAATCTTCCACTTAATCTTATCATTTATGCACAAAACATAAAAAGCTCAATATTTACAATTAGAGCCGCAACGGAAAAAACTTTGGAGATTAAAATCTCCTCCTCAAGGTTTGCTTTCCCTTAAGTTATTAACTGTACAATAATATACAACAATTGTGGGTATAATCCCCTGTACAGGACTATATGTAAACATTAAGATGTTTACATATCTGGACAGACATGTTAGCGCAACATGCCAAAAATTTAAAAGACATATGCGAGCATATATCAAATACAATTTAGGATGAATCAACATCATCTTAAAGACAAAGTCAGATGAATCATAAATCATCAAAAATCAATAATCATATCCCATGATTAAAAAATAGATATCACGTCAATATGAAAAGCAAAGATGTATATTGACATACACACCCCAAAAATGATGTTTAGCACATCAGCAAATAAAAGCGTTCAACGCTCATAAACCTTAAAGAGTTCAACTCTTTAAAACATCAACCATCATCAGCAATCTACTCCCCTTTTTATGTAGAAAGAAAGACTTTGAAGTCTCTCAGTAAATCCACCATATCACTATTCATAGAATGTGATGTGGTGAATTAGAACATCTGGGCAGTATTGACTTCAGTATCTATTCTATCATTAATCAAAACATTAGTAATAGAAGGAATAGATACAAACAGCTGAATCAATTAGGGTACCAATCCCCTCAACAACACCGTCGTCAACATTAACATGAACATTGGCTTCTGGTGGGATAAATATAGAGAGTGCAATGACAAATATATGGTAGATCCACAGTACGATCTCCCTTATCATGAACAAACACTGCATTATACATATTCTTGCACGAGAATCCAATATCAGGAACTAAGTTAAAAAATATCCAATATAACATTAGCATTAAAAGGACAAAACTTAGTTACCATCTTCCGAAGATGTTTCTCCATAAATAAACATCCATATCATATTTCTTAAGGCTTAGCACTTTAATAAATTTTTTATATTTAATTGGTCATTGAGACATAATTTGAGACAAATCATGGATCGCATGAGAATAAAAAGATTTGCTAAATGCCTTTAAAAAAATAGAAAAAACATGAGGAATAGGTATTGCCTGTATTGAATGATTGAACATCCATTGCATTATCATGGTCAGAATGAGCTGAAAAAAAACTGAGCAGCTACTGATGTTGAAACTGGTGTGTCCTGGACAGAGACAACATCCGCTACAACATTCAAATTCTGGATATTCATATCAGCTTTGAACCTTTCGCTGCATATTTTCTTCAAAAAAGAATGATATTTTTCTCTTTTGATTTATTTTCTCTAGTGGTAGTCAGGACATCAGCTTCTTTGAACTTCTTCCAACTCGACAACAACATTGATTTCATGAAGCCTCTTTTATATTGATAGAATGCATGATATTCATCATCATTACTCCTTCAGCAGGACATGTAACATTTAGTTTCAAATCTAGATTTGTGGGGTTACTAGAATCTCTCAAATAGATAACATTTAGTGGCTTTAGATTCAAAAAGACTTGTTGTTGGAGACCAGCATGTTCAGTCATGGTATGATTTGAAGTGACAGTCGATGTTAAAGTTGATGATGGAGTTCCAACTGACTTCTCATACAATTCATTGAACATTGCAAATAACTCCTTTGGATCAGCCATTCTAATCCTGTGAAGCTTTTAGAGAAGAAAAAACTAGAGAAAATGATGAGAAAACATAAGAGCCAATCAAGAAATGAGAAAAATTAAGAGCCACACAAGAATGTTAATAGGAAGAATTTTCTTAAAAAAATGGCTCATCAAATCACCATTCACATCAACAAACTCCCCCTTTATCCAATAAGAGGTAGAACTCAAGTATCACCATTTTAGAATATATATATATATACATATATATATGGGTGGGTCAAAATGAGAACCAACCCCCTGTGTAGGAACTAGGAACTATTAATAGCCATTCATCCACCTAATTTGAATGGTCAAGATTCAATTAGATAATTAGGGGGCTAAGTGCAAAAAAATCAATTTTTAAAACCCTATCTGATTTTATAGGGGTAAATATGTAACAAATAGATCTGCAAATTAATAAATCCCGATCTTTCGGTTTAAAGATGCTATAAACGATGGCTCCTCCATAGAAGAAACAGAGAAGAACGTCGCCACCTCCACTCTCCGCCTTCTTTCTCGTCGCCCCCTCCGCCCTTCTCCACGTCGTCGAACGCCCCACCTCTACCCTCGTCCAGATCGCTGCCTCTGCCCTCCTCCACATCGCCGAACGCCCCGCCTCCGCCCTTGTACAGACGCCGCCTGCCGCTGTCCTGACTGAGGCGCCGCCCTACGCAGCAGACGCCGCTCGCACTCCCTACGCTGCCAAACGCCGCCAGATGGCAACGCCAGATGCCGGCAGTCCTTCGCTGCCGGAAGCTCGCCCTTCACCGCTGCATGCTCGCCGAAATAACAATGAAGGGGATGAAGGTCGTACAAATTGGGTTTGTTTATAACATATTTATATTTGCTTTATAGCAAATTTTTAATATATGATTAGCAATTTGAGAGGCTGGATGATTATAGAGGTTAATATAAACCATTTTTTCAAATTTTTTTGTGATAATTTGATTTGATGTATTTAGCATATTTTTTGTATATTATTAGCGATATTGAAAGTTATTGGGTGTTGAATAATCTACTAGTTTAGATCTGTTTTGGTTTGAGTATTGGCAAATAAAATGGATATGATTAGCAAATTAAATGTTTATACTTAGCAAACTTGATCGGTATTCCTTTTTGTTTTATCATTTTTTTTATTGATTCTGATTTGATTTGTCTTGATATATTTAGCAAATTAGTAAGTTGTAATTAGCAAGTTATTTATGTATGTTTAGCAGAGTAACTTGATAGGGTGTGGTTTTATGAATATTTGTTATTTATATCAAATTGGGTTTGTTTATAGCATATTTATATTTGGTTTATAGCAAATTTTTAATATATGATTAGCAATTTTAGAGATTGGATGATTATAGAGGTGAATAGAAACCATTTTTTCAAATTTTTTTGTGATAATTTGATTTGATGTATTTAACATATTTTTTGTATATTATTAGCGATATTTAAGGTTATTGGGTGTTGAATAATCTTACTAGTTTAGATTTGTTTTGGTTTGAGTATTGGCAAATAAAATGGATATGATTAGCAAATTAAATGTTTATACTTAGCAAACTTGATCGGTATTCCTTTTTGTTTTATCGTTTTTTTATTGATTCTGATTTGATTTGTCTTGATATATTTAGCAAATTAGTAAGTTGTGATTAGCAAGTTATTTATGTATGTTTAACAGATTAACTTGATAGGGTATGGTTTTATGAATATTTGTTATTTATATCAAATTGGGTTTGTCTATAGCATATTTATATTTGGTTTATAGCAAATTGTGAATATATGATTCGCAACTTGAGAGGCTGGATGATTATATTGGTGAATAGAAACCATCCAGACTTGCGTTCTAGCAACTTAGTATGATTTGACCAGCACATGTTGCATCTGTGGAATTTTGCTACTGAGATTCATGTTTTAGCAAATTGATATTTTGTTTTAGCAAATTATTAAGATATGATTAGCAGATTTGTTAGACATGCTTTTATGTGTATTGGTTAATAATAGCAAATTGTGTTCTTTATATCAAATTTTCATTATATCTGTAGCAGATTGGTATTGGTTTATATCAACTTAGTAAAATGAGATTATCAATATTTGCAAATCTATATCTTCTTTTTAGCAAATTGATAATTTATTTATAGTAATTTGACATGTTGTTTAAACTATTCACAAATTTCTCTTGCATTTTGAGTAGATCTTCTAATTGATCTCCCTTATCATAAAAAAAAACTATTATACGAGACCACAGTCCACAGTGTTATTTGACTTTTTTTCATAAAAAAACAAATCATATTTTTCACATAAAAATATTACCGATTTTCTATTAACACATCTATAATGTGCTACTTACAATTAAACAATTTGCTAAATGTCGTACATACGCATTACAAATAGATTCTGCCCATATCCCTACACCTACAAAGATCGATACATTAATGAATAACATAATATGCATCCAAATAACAACACCATCCATCTTTTTTTCGATCCAAGCCGAATATCGAAACCACCAGCTTGACCATAAATCCGATAAAAGGTAGTTGCTTCTTCGAGATTTTTAAACATCTGACCAACAAATGGCTTCAAAGATTGATTACATTCTGATATGTAGCTTCCACAAGGACCCAAAACTAAATCAGCATTAATTCCTACTATATAAAATAATGCTATAAGCACGTACAGTATATGCTATACATGAGTATATAATATGTTATAAATAATTTCATACTTTAAAAGTAATCATGCATACACTATTTTATTTTCTTAATAACTTTAAAAATTCCACAACCAAATACGAAAAGCATCTATCAAAAATTCCACAACTAAATACAAAAATCATCTATAATAAATATGAAATGCCCATTCACTGCGAATATATCAATATCATGCAAAGCAAGTTGAAACCATTAAAAAAACACAAAAGACCATCTTATCATAAAAAAAATCGTTTGTTCACATAAAGTATTCCCAATTTTCTATTAACATATATATAATTTGCTATATATACATAAAACATTTGCTACAAAGATACATTAATCGATAAGATAATACATGTATCTTTCATAATCAGACGATGACGAGAGTGATGATAATATACGATGGAGTAAGAACTTATGGAAAAAAATACATTCTTATTTTGCACACAACAATTCATGCCATTTTAACTATTTTTCTTAATAACTTCAAAAATTCCACAACCAAATACGAAAAGCATCTATCGTCTATAATAAATATGAAATGCCCATTCTCTGCGAACATCTCAATATCATGTAAAACATATTGAAACCATTTAAAAAAAATCGTATTTTCACATAAAAGTATTTTCGATTTGCTATTTACATATATATAATTTACTAATTATGCATAAAAAGTTTGCTAAACGTCAGAAATACGCATCTGTACCAGATTCCACACATATCTCTACACCTAAAAAGATACATTAATGGAGAACATAATATCTGTATCTTCCATAATCAGACGATGACTAGAGTGATGATAATATACGATGGAATAAGAACTTGTGGAAGCCGATAATAAAATTCTTCAGAATGACTTCTTCAACCGTAAGAGAACGCAATCAATATATGAAACACCGATAGATACAACTCTGTAAAAAAATGAGTTATGAAAACCGTCCAAAATAAAAAAAACCGTTCCATATAAATCCCACTATATATGGAAGAGATATATTTACTGCAGATTTTTAATATGCATTACAATGACATATATACCCTCAACTTAATATAATTCTTAAGATATTGCATTTTTTACCCCATTTTTTTGAGATTGATCTGAGCCTTAGAAAATCATTGATCCAACACTCCATATTAGTTCCTAGTTCCTACACAGGGCATTGGTTCTCATTTGATCTCTATACTATATATATATATATATATCTTTAGTAATTCAAAAAGCACCATATCTTTTAAGGCCACACATACACACAAGAAAAATAAACAAATGCATAACTATAAACTAAAAAGATAAACATGCAATTTAATATAGATATAAATTTCAGAAAAACTAATTTCGAGAATAACATCTCAGTAAACATTAGTTGCAACAGAGTCCACAAATTTCATTGAATTTCGATGATGAATGAAAAGATCAATTTCTTACCTCTTTTTGACAGAACACACTATCGTATTGAACACCATGTGTCTAGATAAAAATCGATCAAAAATGTATTACCTTACCACCACTTTACTTGAGTGCATTGTCGCCGCGAACGTCGTGCCCCGAGTTACTAAGTGATAATCATACATTTTCAGGAGAGTGCACATGATCTGTAACATCCAAGCCTCACTCTTGTGCTCATAGTTTTATATCAAGGCAAACTATTCACCATCATATATTTATACCGTGGACATTTCTGTAAAGAAAGACTGATCATTGAGACATTAAACACGATCAAAGTGCAACTGAAATAAATATCTAAGATTAAACAAAATGCAACATGCATATGGTACAGAAAGAAAACATAAATGAAAATAGATGTTGGATGAACAGACACAACACAGTGCCCAACATTGACTATGCAAACATTACATAACACACAAACCAAGAGATTCCCAAAAAGAATAGAATCTTTAAAAAACAACATGGGTCTTTATAAAGATATCTTCATTCAATTTTTCAGATGATATATATATTCAATGGAAATGATACATTTGTTCACCAAATCCTGGATAAAGTGATGACATATGTCAATATGTTTGTTGTGAAAGTGTTGGACCAGGTTCTTTCACATTTTAATCACATTCGCATTAACACAGAACATGGTCAACACTCTGATTGACATCTCATAATCCTTCTCAACATAGCAAGCATATCCAAATACATGAAAGTACTTGAAGTTTTGATTTCTCTGTTTCAAACTCTTATTTTTTTTTCCACAAAGAAAAATCATGTTTCTAATGTGATATGCAGTGTGACAATATCAGTCCATAACATAGCTTTTTTAGTAACCGTTTGAACTGCAACATCTCTTGTAGTGTCAGATTTTTCCTTTCTTTGCATAGATAACATCACAATCAACATTCTCGAATTTTCTGTCATGGTTAGTTAAAATATAAGAAACACTAGCACAAAATTGAGAACTCATAGCCAAGTAGAGTTTCTTAAAAAAAACTTTAACACTTCAAAATTTTCATGCAGGAAATCAACCTTAGAAAATCAGGAAAAATCATCAACTACAACATGGAAAATATATTTTTTTTCATGCTCTTAGAAACCAATATACCTTGATAATCATGTGCAAAAATAAAAAATCAATTATGTGTGCTCATAATTCGGATAAAATTTACACAAAGAAAATGCATAAGACAACACATAAAAAATAATAAAATGCATGCGAATGCCAAAAATAATAAAAATACAAGAAAAAAAATGTTGGGTTCAAGATTTGAAACTTTTGCCCTAACATTGGCAAATCAAGCACTATAACATACATGCATTGAGAGATTTCTGAAATCTTGAAACTCTCTCAATATCAAGAGCTTTGGTCAAAATTTTAACTGATTCTTTTTCATCGGATACACATTCCAAATTAGATTTCCTCACCCATTTGAGAATCAAACCTTTATATTTTCGATGGATGTTGGATCTAATATTGGAAAACATTTTGTCCGACATTTTACCAGTAACATTATGCAATTTATAACAAAAAGGCATAATGTGACCAGGAGAAAAACAGTAATGACACATAAAATTTCTCTTTCTAAACTTAGATTTATCAGATTTATGAGATTTAGTGTGACTTTTACCACTAGTATTTCCTTTAACAAAAAAAGTACATTTAAAATCATCATTAAAAATCATTAGAAAATATTGTGGTAGAAGATTTAACCTGCCCAAGCCCGGATCTATCGATCTTATCAATGAACAATACCTTGGTGGGTGTGGAAGATCCTCTCTTCAATTTCTCGACAGATTGAGAAGCATTTTTGAGTTGTTCCTTGACATAAATCAACTCCACATTTTTCCTTGTGAGGATCACTTCCAAATTCGTCACTTGCTCTTTCATATCTTCTTTATTGAGTGACTCCACAACTAAGTTTTGTTTCATCCACTTGGAAAGAAGCTCATCATATAACACTTTTACTTCTTCTACAACCTTTTTAGCTCCAAAGTTGTCATGTTGTAGTGAATCTGTCTCACATAATATAGACGAATTAAAATAGTTTATATTATACTTCTCAGAGCTTTCATACATGTCAAATGTTGTTCTAGATGTTGAAACACAATTCGAGCCAACATCAACATCTGAATCAGACTCATTGACTTTAGCAACAAGTAAGATAACTTGGTCATCTTTTTCTTTTGATTCCGAATCTCCTAATTCATCATTGTTGGAGTAAACCAAATTCATTGTCATTAGACACCAACCTTTCAAGTTCCATTCATGTATTCTCTAAATACATGAACATGATTATTTATTATGGTTTGAATTTAATAGGTTAATGTATTAGAATTAAATATTGATGCATGTATTAGATTTATTTTCATGTAAGGTATCACCTATAAATACCCTATGCTATGTGAACATTTACAAGTAAGTCAAGTAAATCAAAGACAAAGGCAAAAGTTCAATTCTTCATCTCTTTTATCCAAAATCCATATCATCATATTCTATATATTATCTACAAACTGGTATCAGAGCCAGAGATAAAAAAAATGTCCAATAATCTAGTTTCACTCATTCCTCGCTTCAATGGTGAAAAATTTGATTATTGGAGCAACTTGATGAAGTTGTGTCTTGAATCTCAAGACCTGTGGAATGTTGTCGAAGAAGGTGTGAATTCACTCATAGATGAATCTACGTCAAATGCTCAAAGAGATCTTCTAAAGAGCATGAGACAAAAAGATCAGAAAGCACTCTTCCAAATTTATCAAGCACTCGATGTCCTGTCTATGAAAGAATATCAAAGGCGAGCACTACTCAAGAAGCATGGAAAATATTGACAACAACCTATTGCGGTCAAGATCAAGTACAAGAAGATCGTTTGCAATCTCCATGGGCAGAATTTGAAAAGTTGGAGATGCGTGACAACGAAAAGATTGTGGAATACTTTACTCGAGTAAGTTTCATCATCAATCAAATGGCATCAAATGGAGAAATAATGGAATCTCAAAAGGTTGTCGAGAAAATATTGCGAAGCCTACCGAAAAAAATCGATCATGTGGTTGTGGCTATTGAAGAGTCTTAAGACGTTTCATCAATGTCTTTGGAAGGTTTGCAAGGAAGATTGGAAGCCCATGAAGTTAGAATACTTCAAAGAAATTCTCAAACTCCTTCTCAAGATCAAGCTCTAAAATCTCAGTTCACATTCACGAGAGGCTGTGGTTCTTATCGTGGACGTAGAAGAGGACATTATCAAGAAAGAAGCAGAAATCACTCAAGCAATCCACGAGAGTCGGAGCAAAGGAACTTTGAATCCAAAAAGGATGAAAGACAAACTTCGTTCAATTCTCAAAGAGGAAGAGGACGAGGTACATACAAAGGTAAAAAACCTTATATTGAATGTGATTTTTTTCACAAAACGGGGCATAAAGTGTATAATTGTTGGGAGAAATATCCAGAAAAGAAACATGAAGCCGGTTTGATGCATGAAAATGAAGCTGGAACTTCTGAAACTTTATTAATTGCTGTCGATGGTCATGTTGAAAATATTTGGTATTTGGATAGTGAAGCAAGTCGGCACATGACTGGAAATAAAAGTCTATTTTCCACCCTTGAAGAATCTAACCATGGACTGGTTACTATTGGTGACGCTAGCTCCTACAAAATTCAAGGTGTTGGAGAAATCTCATTCAAATCCAAGTCTGGAAAAATAGAAAATATGTCGGAGGTATTTTATGTCCTTGGATTAAAAAATAATTTGCTTAGTCTTGGTCATTTGATGAAAAAGGGTTTTGATATTAATTTTGGTGATAACTTTTGCATCATGAAAAAGTTTGATCAATATGTGGCCAAGATTGCTGTGGGCTCAAATAATTTGTTCCCTTTGAAACTTGACGTTCAAACTGCTAGTTGCTTTCTCACTAGCAATGAGAAAATTTCAAAATTGTGGCATGACAGATTTGGACACTTGAACTTTTGAAGCTTGAAAGAATTGTCGAGCAAAAGTACTGTTCTAGGGTTGCCGAAAATTGATGTAGTAGATAAAGTTTGTGAAGAATGCCAGTTGGGAAAACAACACCGAGCACCTTTCCCATCAAAATCCAAATGGGAATCAAAGCTACCATTGAAGCTTGTCCACACCGATCTTTGTGGACCGATGCGAGTTCCATCATTTGGAGGTAATCGGTATTTTCTGTTATTTGTTGATGATCATACAAGAAAAATATGGGTATACTTAGTCAAAGAAAAATCTGAAGCTCTAACTTGCTTCAAAGACTTCAAAGTTCAAGTCGAAAAGTTCTCGGGTCATCAAATAAAGAATTTAAGAAGCGATCATGGAGGAGAGTTCTTATCTTCTTTATTTGAAGAATTTTGCCAGCACCATGGCATTTGACATGAGTTGACGACTCGGTACACACCTCAACAAAATGGCGTGGCGGAGCGGAAAAATAGAACAATCATGGAGATGGTTAGATGCATGTTGAGAAAGAAAAATCTAGCTCCCGAATTTTAGACTAAAGCTATTTCATGTTCTGTTTATCTAATAAACAGGTCACCAACAAAGAGCTTGCAAGATTTCACTCCAAATGAAGCTTGGTATGGAAGGAAGCCAAATGTGAATCACTTGAAGACATTTGGTTGTGTTGCTTATTCACTTATTCCTGATGTTATGCAGACAAAACTTGATGATAAATTTGAAAAATGCATTTTCATCGGATATAGTGAGCGAAGTAAAGCTTACAAGCTTTACAATCCAAAAATAAAGAAGATTGTGATAAGCCGAGATGTTCATTTTGACGAAATGGCTTCTTATGATGATTCAGATGCAGGAGGCTCATCGGATTTGAAAGAGCTCGATTTTGAAGAGAATGATTCATCACAAGAACCCACTTTTGAAGCAAATGAATCTGCACAAGATTCACCGGTGCAAAGAAAAACAAGAAGTTTGAGAGATATCTATGATGCTACCGAAGAAGTCAATGGTGAAAATAAAGTGTTATTTGCATTCTTTGCAGGAGAAGATCTAATTTCTTTTGAAGAAGCATCAAAGGAAGAAAAATGGATTGATTCAATGAATGAAGAAATCAAGGCGATTAAAAAAAATGAGAGATAGGAGCTGACATCCTTGCCATCACACAAAACTCTAATTGGTGTGAAATGGGTGTTCAAAACAAAGAGAAATTCCGATGGTTCAATCAACAAGCTGAAAGCCAGGTTGGTAGCTAAAGGCTACAAACAAAAGAAGGGTAAAGACTACAATGAGGTATTTGCACCCGTCTCTCGTCTTGATACAATTCGATTGATTATCTCTCTTGTTGCTCAAAATGGTTGGAAACTATTTCAAATAGATTTGAAATCAGCTTTCTTGAATGGTGTCATTCAAGAAGAAATTTACCTTGAGCAGCCGCCTAGATTCGTGAAAAGGACGAGGAGGATAAAGTGCTTAAACTTCAAAAAACACTTTATGAAATGAAGCAATCGTCTCGAGCATGGTATGAAAGAATTAATGCTTATTTTTTGAAATACGACTTTGAAAGATATCCATTTGAGCACACGCTCTACATAAAAAAGAATTCAACTGGTGGGGTTATGCTTGTGAGTCTTTTTGTTGATGATCTAATCTTCACTGGAAATGAATTTGAGATGCTCGCAGATTTTAAGCTCTCCTTGATGAATGAATTTGAAATGACCGACTTGGGAGAGCTGTATCATATTTTGGGAATTCAAGTTCAACAATTAAAGAATGGAATTTTTATTTCACAAGAAAAATATGCAGGTGAAATTCTAAAAAAAATCAAGATGGAGCATGCTAATCCTGTTTCTACACCTTGCATTATGGGCTTGAAATTGAGCAAAAATGGTGAAGACAAACTAGTTGATTCAACTATGTTTCGAAGCTTAGTTGGAAACTTGATGTATATAGCAACTAGGCCTGACATCATGTTCGCAGTGAGTTTGGTGAGTAGGTTCATGGAAAAACCTTACTTAAACCATTGGGAAGCTGCAAAAAGAATCCTTTGATATGTCAAAGGAACCATTGATCATGGAATTTTTTATGAAGCAAATGTTCCTGTTAAACTTGTTGGCTACACTGACAGTGATCTCGGTGGAAGCATTAATGATTCAAGAAGCACTTCGGGTTATGCTTGCAACCTCGGAAGTGGAGTTATCTCATGGTGTTCCAAGAAGCAACCGATTGTGGCACTCTTCACCACCGAAGCTGAGTACATTGCTGCTTCTTCAGCTGGATGTCAAACCTTGTGGTTAAGAGCAATTTTGGAAAATATAAAATGCAAGCAACATGGTTCCACAACCTTATTCTGTGACAACAGTTCTGCAATCTCTATTGCAAAAGATCCAGTCTTACATGGAAAATTAAAGCACATCCGTTTGCGGTTCCATTTCTTAAGAGAGTTGGTGACAGAAGGAAAAATTAATATTAAGTAATGCCGCACCGATGAGCAACTTGAAGACATCTTTACCAAGCCACTTGGAGGACCCGTTTTTTCAAGAAATGTTAACGCTATTGGAGTTAGAAGCAAATTTGGTTTACGGGAGGCATTGTTGGAGTAAACCAAATTCATTGTCATTAGACACCAACCTTTCAAGTTCCATTCATGTATTCTCCAAATACATGAACATGATTATTTATTATGGTTTGAATTTAATAGGTTAATGTATTAGAATTAAATATTGATGCATGTATTAGATTTATATTCATGTAAAGTATCACCTATAAATACCCTATGCTATGTGATCATTTGCAAATAAGTCAAGTAAATCAAAGCCAAAGGCAAAAGTTCAATTCTTCATCTCTTTTATCCAAAATCCATCTCATCATATTCTATATATTATCTACAATCATCATTCAAATGATTGTTCAACTTCATCTTTTGTCTTCGCAATACGGCTTGATCGAAGATTCTCTTTGACTTTCTAGTTGGTTGAACATGGACTTTGTCATTTCTTTTCTTCTTGTTCACATCTTTGTTCACATTCATGTCGACACCAGTATCAAGTGAACAAGAATCTTCACTTGGAATTATAGTTTTGAGCGGACTAGAAAACTTGACACCTTCAGTTGATGAAGGTGGTGGTGGTTCAAATGTTGATGGCGATGTTACTCTTTGAACTGCAATTTCTTTTTGTCGTACGCCTATATATCCTTCAAAATATTCTTGAAGAATATCCCGTGCATACTTGGTTGTAGTACACTTTGAGATCATTTTGAAACAAGGAACGTCAACACAAACAAAAATAACATTAAGAGCCTTAGAGTTGAAGTTTGAAATGGTCTGTTCTTCAACACTCCATCAACTTTTAACCTTGTTGACGACTTCTCCAACTTCATTTATCTCTTTTGGAATAGACCATTCCTTCAAAACTGTCATCCATGCACACTCATTAATAGATTTGATGTACATACACATTCGAGTCTACCATATAATTCGTTCCAAAAATACTAAGCGCTGGTGGATGACATTGAGAAATGGAAACATCCATCACGGTAAAACAAATCAACATAGTATGTTAGCAACACCGGATCGAGTACTTAGTGTGTCAAGTACCGGCTCTGATACCACTTGTTATAATTCGTTGCCTCAAATACTATGAAAACAACACCACGTACAATGTTATACACAATGTTGTAGTCAATGTTACTCACATTACCAACAATACTGTCACAAGAATTTATAAACAGTTTGCACGAAAACATCTTTAAAGCACAAGCATAAAACATCTTGTTAAAAAGATCAAAGTGTAAATAATAGAGTGATGTTGAAGCTAGCGTCAAACAATATGCCTTCAACACGCAGTGAAATTTTAAAGAACAAGTTGCACGAAAATTAATTTTAAATCACACACAACACGTATGTGATTGTCTCAGGGCAAAATTACACTTTACTAGAGTTGAAAATTACAATGCTGATATTGTCTAGGTTCACTCCCTTGACAACATAACATACATTATAAGGAACCTATTCTAGTTTCACTCACTTGAATAATTTCTCTCAAAAACACTATCTAATATCTAGATAGCCAAATAATGTATCTACTCGAAGAGCTACGAACAATCAATCTAATCAGTACCTACACACACAACTAAGATAAGACCTATCTATAGTTGATCCAAACAATAGATCTGATGTCGAGTTGAATGTTGGCAGAGCTCTAGTAGACACAAATGCAATCTTCAAGTTTTCTCACTACTCCAGGTGGGATTTTCTCTACTTGCATACAATACTACAGAGATCCAACAACACTTGAAAATGTAACTCCCTACAAACAAAACTAAGCTATACAGATCGAGACAATAGAGAAGATGTTCATCGTAATGTCGAAGAGATCTCTGACAGAAAAGTACCGCAACCTTCAAGCTTCTCACGTTCACTCCGTGATGGTCTCTTCGGCTGGGTGACTCAAGCTCGGGATTTTCTCACTCACAACGGTGATATTTTCTCTACTTGAGCAACCTCTTCAATTGTAAATTATGCTCTTTATAAAGCACTCTTCACTTGAATCGGTTGAAGTCCATGTCATCCTCTTGAACGTGTGTTGAAAATAACCGCCACCACTTCTATGGATTGGAAGAAACCGCCCCTTGTTGTGGCTGGAAGAAGAGCCCACGTCCTACACCATTTCTCTAGTGTTCCAGCAAGTTAACTACTAAGAAGAAACGGTTAAATGGAAGATAACATGATTCCTAAGAAATAGGACATATATTTGACTAAATCAACTTTATTTAAAAAGTAAAAAAAATCAATATCCCAATCATATATATCCATTATTTGAAATACAAATTTCGTGGATATATATGATTTAAGATATACAAATTAATTATATCAAATTAAATTAAAAAAAAGTCATAAAAAATAGGAACAAACTTTGACATTTTCAAAGCCAAGTTTATCCACAATCTTAACCACCTATATCCACTTATTTTAAATTCAAATTTTGTGGATATATTTAATTAAAATTGACAAATAAATCATATTAATTCAAAAGAGAATTAATCCTAAATACTAGGAAAGGATAATATTATTATATTTGAATGTCTCGGACAATGTTGCAGGAGTTCAGTGTGATATTAACTTCGACATTGGACTCGATGTCATACACCTCCTCATAAAAATATTAATTTCTCTCTCCTCCACATCCACAAGACAACCCTCAACATTTTAAAAATGGACAAGTCTCCTGTACATCTTATGTATAGGAGTATTTGCGTTTAAAAATTATATTCCATGAGTGACACTTATCCAACCCGATATTTAATTAAAATATTATTTTTTTCTTTCTTCCAATCTACATAAAATATTTATCATTTTATTTTTTAAATAAAATATTATTAATAATAATTTTTACTATATTTAAAAAAATCAAAATTAATTTAATAGATATAGTTTTTAAATTCATAATTAAAAAAATACCCATACAATTATAAATTCATAATTTACTTGATTTACAAATTAAAAATTGAATATAGGTGAAATAAGATATATGAGAAAAAGAGAGTTTAGTTGTTTGTAAAAAAATACCAATATTGGCTCTATTTATAGAGAAAAAAAAAACTGTGAATATTGATATTTTTTTATAATTATATAAATTATTTAAATTTTAAATTAATATATATAAAATTAAGTGACACCCAATCAGAGGATGCCACGTGTACAAGAAATTGATCCAACCTAAAGGTTGGATGACCGATCAGGTCGTGAATTTTGATGACCTTTTCCTTTTTTTTAAATACCTTTGTCTTTTGTCTTTTTTTTAAATATCTTTAAACACAAAAGGGGGAGTAGATTGCTAATGTTGGTTGATGTTTTAAAGAGTTGAACTCTTTATAGTTTGTGAGTGTTGAACGCTTTATTTTTGCTGATGTGATAAACATCATTTTGGGGGGGGGTGTATGTCAATATTCATCTTTGCTTTTGATATTGTCGTGATATCTATTTTTTAATCATGGGATATGATTATTGATTTTTGATGATTTATGATTCATTTGACTTTGTGTTTCAGATGATGTTGATTCATCTTACATTATATTTGATATATGCTCACATATAGGGATTATACCCACTAATGTTGTATATTATTGTAGAGATAATAACTTAAGGGGGAGCAAACCTTAAGGGGGAGTTTTTAAACTCTAAAATTTTTGTTTTCCGTTGCGGCTCTAACTGTAAATATAGAGTTTTTATGTTTTGTGCAGAAAGGCTTAGATTAAGGGGGAGATTATTAAGAATTGTGTTACATCAACTGTGTTCAACATTGTTGATGACATTAAGCTTGATGTTATACTTAATGTGTAACAACATTCTGATAAGATTGACCGAAACATTAGGTATAGTGTTAGTGCCACTGCATGCACTAAGTTTTTGTGTTGTTAAATTGGCGAGATATGTTCAACAATGTGTGCCTGGGTATGTCCCACGAAGATTTATTTTTCGCTGTGCAAGAAAAGAAAGAACAGTTGGTGAACTGTTCCAGAGTTTGTCCCAGACAGAACCAGGGACACTCTATTTATGGCAGTTTCCTTATTGGAAAGATCTTGCGCCAAACCAGTTTGGAAGCTCAAGATAGATTCGTTTTACTGCCTTGTGGTGTAGATCCGGTGCTGAATTAACCCTCCTACACATGGGAAGTATCTACACACGTTTGGAAGGCCACAAACCACTTACCTAGTTGGCGGAAGGTAAGAGATTGACGCCAAGCTAAAGAGAAGTCTATATATGAAGACCGATTTGTGCAGCAATCGGTACCACTGATATTTTGGTCAGATTCTAGTGTTAGAATCAGTTTGTGGTCGTTTTTGTAACTAGTAGTTGTTCATTAAAACGTTCAACATGATAGACTAGCATTGAGTGTTTTCGAGTGAAACACATGAGGGGATTTTTATTCCGTTTTGTACGTAATCTCGGGAGAGATTGTAAGTTGAAGTCGTGGGTAGCTAGAGGGAGTCTAGTGTCACGATTGTGAGGGGATCTTACAACTTTCGGCTAGCGAAAGAGTTCGAGGAGAAGAACGGGCGACATAAGGCGGGAGGCTTGTATGTGTAAGATCCTTAATACACTCTTCGAAGGAGTACCAGTCGAATCTTCAAGTTTGGGAGAAATCCCCCCAGAGTAGGTTGTTTGAACCGAACTAGGTTACCATCTCGTGCGTTTTTACTGCTTTATTCTTTCATGTTCTTGCATCTGTCCCACACATATCACAGAATAATTTTTAAGTAGTTAACTAAAAAATGTTTAAGCACGGATTAGTGTTTTTCAATTGGCACCAGAGCGGGTTGCCTGTATTCAGGGTTGATCTTGGGGTATTAATCCGTGTTATTGTGTTGTTTTTGCTGAGATGAACTCGATGAAAGAAGGAACCTCGATGGTGCGACCTCCGCTCCTTGATGGCAATAATTATGCCTATTAGAAAGCTCGTATGACAGCTTTCATTCGCTCAATTGATGAGCGTGCCTGAAAGATGGTGACTGAAGGGTGGAAGCCTCCTATCAAGAAGGATGAAAAAGGCAAAGTGGTGCTGAAGCCAGAAGAAGAATGGGAGGATGCCGACTTCCATGTCATAGGGCTAAATGTTAAAGCCATGAATGCTATCTTCTCTGCTGTTGACATGAATGTCTTCAAGCTCATATCCACATGTGACAAAGCTAAGGATGCGTGGGATATCTTGTAGACCACGTTTGAAGGAACTAGTAGTGTTCGTGCCTCTCGAATGCAACTGCTTACCACCAGATTTGAGAACCTTCGCATGGATGAAGGTGAAAATCTTACTGATTTCAATGCCAAGATTTGCGACATCGCTAATGAAAGCTTTGCGCTTGGAGATGCGATCTCTGAAGAGAAACTTGTGCAAAAGGTTTTGCGATCTTTGCCTAGAAGATTCGCTTATAAAGTCACGGCCATTGAAGAGGCCAAAGACGTGAGCAAGATGAAGTTACAGGAGCTGATGGGTTCCTTGCGAACCTTTGAAATGGGGCTGGCAGATGAAGAAATAGTGCAAAAGAAAAGCATAGCTTTTCAGGCAGGTTGCAGTACTGATGTGCCAAGTAATGTTCCTGACAGTTCGGACCTTGCAGAATTAGTTGCATTACTTTCAAAGAATTTTTCCAGGTTTACAAGACAATTTGAGAAATCATCTCAAAATTATTCTGCCAAGAACAGGTTCTCTAAACCTCGAAAAACCAAGGATGATGAGTCAAATGATGACAGTTATAAGGAAGCGAAGTGTCGTGAATGTGGTGGTTATGGTCACTATCAAGTCGAGTGTGCTAACACTCTAAAAAAGAAGAACAAGTCATATTGTTCTACCTTCAGTGAAAATGATGATCCTGATTATAATGAAAGTGATGAAGAAGGTGTAAGCAATCATATTGCTTTCATGACACACTTTGTCAAAGAGACTGTGCCTGTATCTGTTTCTGACAGTGAGGTCGAGAAAATTTCAGAATGCAGCAATGATAAAGAAGATGAAGAATTCTCTATGGAATCAACTATGGAGACGTATAAGAAGTTGCATTCTAGTTGGATCATGGTGGTTAAGGTCAATGAAGACCTGTTAAAAGAGAATTCCAATCTCTTGAAAGAAAGAGATAATCTCTCTACTCGCCTTAATGAGGTGCAAAATGAATTGCTGCAGTCCAGAAATAGTGCTCAAGCACAGAATGCTAAACTCCAACACCTAAAGAAGCTTGTCAAAATGATGAACTCCGGATCATCTCAACTGGATGAAATTCTTTCCAAAGGAAAGAGTCCTCAAGATTGTTCTGGGCTCGGATATAATGGCGCTCACACTTTTAACGTATTCTGTCAAGGACAGTCATCTGGAACAAAAGATTCAACAGTTCCAGAGTTGAGAGCTGAGCCAAAGAACAAGCAGCAGCGAAGGAAGTCTCCTCAAAAGACATGTGTTGTGTGTCATTATTGTGGAAAACCTGGTCACATTCGACCATACTGTAGGTACTACATCAATGATCTCAGAAGAATGAGGAGGAAAGGTCGATCTCAGAATGACCTGAATTTCAAAAGACAATCTGTGCGGAACAGATCCTGGAACAGTCACAGGAACTATGTTGTTCACACTGCCCTCAATATTCACGCAAAGAGCAGCTGGTACTTTGACAGCGGATGCTCACGACACATGACTGGAGATGCCAGTATGTTGAAGAATATCCAAAAGGATTGCTCTTATCAATCCGTTACTTTTGGAGACGGTGTTAAGAGAAGATTTCTTGGTCGTGGTCATCTAAATGTTGAAGCGATGCCCAACCTGGAGGACGTGTTGCTTGTAGAAGGTTTGGAAGCTAATTTAATTAGCATTAGTCAGTTGTGTGACCAAGGTCTCTTGGTGCATTTCACTCGAGACAAATGCCTTGTGAAGAACAAAGAAAGTGTTCTTCTGATGGATGGGGACAGATCGAGGGACAACTGTTATCTCCTTAATGTGAAGGGGACTTGCTTCAAATCTCAGATTGGTGAAGTGAGTTTATGGCATGAAAAGCTTATCCATAGCATTTTTCAAAATGTTCAAAGACTCATGAAAACTGAAGCTGTAATTGGTGTTCCAAAGTTGAGTATTGCTGAGAAGAAAAATCGGACGCTTCAAGAAATGAGCCGAGTCATGATGAAGGAAAAATCTGTCTCTGACAACCTCTGGGCTGAAGCGATGAATACAACTTGCCATGTTATTAATCGGGTGTACTTCAAACCCAAGATGAGAGTTACTCCTTACGAGTTGTGGAAAGGGAAAAAGGCCAACTTAAAGTACTTTCATATCTTTGGGAGTACTTGTTACATGTTGCGAGACCAAGAACAGCTTGGCAAGTTTGATGCCAAAGGAGATGAATGTGTGTTTCTTGGGTACTCGAGGAATAGTTGGGCCTATCATGTTTCCAACAAAAGGACTAAGACTGTGTTGGAGTCCATTAATATTGTTGTTGATGATCTGGAAGAATCTGCTGCCCAGATTGATGAAGAAATCGTTGATGCTACTATCCATGTTCCAGCATCTATTCCAGACAGTTCGGAACACAGTGTTTCTGCAGAAGTAAGAAGTGAGAAACTGGATGTCTACAATCCTTCAAAAGGTGTTCAGAAGAACCACTCTACATTAGACATCATCGGTGATATGAGTGAAGGAGTTCGAACAAGAGATGTTCGAAAGAACTATCGTGAATTGATAGCCAGTGTGTTTTACACCTCAATTATGGAGCCCAAGAATGTTAAGGAGGCATTACAAGATGACCGATGGATTCAGGCCATTCAAGAAGAACTCTTGCAATTTGAGAGAATTGAAGGTGTGGATTTCAATGAGACTTTTGCTGCAGTTACTCATCTTAAATCGGTGCGTTTGCTCCTTGCCATGGCTGTTTGGATGAAGTTAAAATTATTCTAAATGGACGTGAAGAGTGCCTTCTTGAATGGGTACTTATCGGGAGATGTTTTTGTTAGCCAAATCAAAGGTTTTGAAGACCCCCACCATCCGGAGTATGTGTACAAACTGAAGAAGGCTATCTACGGCCTCAAACAAGCTACTCGAGCTTGGTACGAACAGCTAACCAAGTTCCTTCTGGAGAAAGGATTTGTTCATGGTTGAGCTGATCAAACTCTCTTCAGTAAGAGAGAAAAATCTGATGTAATCATCATCCATATTTATGTCAATGATATTATCGTTGGATCTGTCCTAAATAGAATGGTGGAAGAATTTGTGGAGAACATGACTTCAGAATTCGAGATGAGTCTTGTAGGTGAACTAATCTACCTTCTGGGGCTTCAAGTGAAGCAAAATAATGATGGAATCTTTGTGTCTCAAAGAAAGTATGTAAGGAACTTGATCATCAAGTTTGGCATGAATAGTTGTAGCCCGAAAAGAACACCGATGGGAACATCTTTGAAGATGTCAAAAGATGAAGCTGGTGTGTCAATTAAGCAAACCTTGTACCGAAGCATGATTGGTAGCTTACTGTATCTCACTGCAAGTCGGCCTGATATCAATTACAACATTGGAGTTTGTGCACGCTACCAATCTGATCCCAAAGAAAGTCACCTGAAATCTGTCCTTACAATATACTGTGACAATATGAGTGCAATAAACATTTCGAAAAATCCTGTTCAGCACTCTCGAACTAAGCACATAGACTTTCGTCAGCACTTCATCCGGGAGCTTATTGAAGACGGATCTCTCGTAATTGATTATGTTGCAACAAAGGCACAACTTGTGAACATCTTCGCTAAGGCACTTGATAGTGCAAGGTTTGAAACACTAAGATCCTCCTTGGGTCTTTGTGTTCTCTAAACTTCTCCGTTGTGAGAAGACTCTCTATATAGTCTTGGTCAGTAATGTATGTATAGAGAGTATAAAATGACCATGGTTAATATGGTCTATATGTGTTGTGCCAATATTTGTCTCGGACAGTTTCTGCTTTGGAGGAACGGTTACTTTTCAATGGCTAGTAGTGCCTTGATTTTCGCACCATGATCGGTGCCATTTCTCCACACCAAGCTGCGGGGTGTTGTGTGAGGAATAAGTGAGTTAAGGAAATTTCCTTTTAGAGTTTCCTAATTAAGCTCTTAACCTTATTTTTCAAAAGAGACAGAATCGTTGCAAAATTTCCAAGCCGTTCTCTCTCTGTGGTGTGTGTTTGATTTTTTGTTGTTCGAACTCTAATGGCGAACAAAGTTGTTTCTTCTAAGCCCTCTCAAGCGAAGAAACCCAGAATTTCTACTGAAGACTTGCGGCGACAACTTGCGAAGCTTTCTCAACCTATTGTGTTTTCATCTGCAATTGCCTCTGTCTCTGTGAAGCCATCTGTTGCTTCCTCTGAAGCGCTTGCTTTTGTGCCAACTTCTGTGGCACCTTCTGCTGATTTGCCACCTCGATCTGTGTCTGAGATAGATCTCGATGTTCAACCCTCTCCTAGGGTTTCTGAAGTGCCATCCTCTCCGCCCATGGTGTCTGCGGAAATTTTAGATGCCTCAATTGCGGCTACCATTGAGAATGTTGGAGGAAATGAAGTCTCCATGGCCTCTGTTGAAGATGATGTTGCCGTCACCCCTGCTATTGACGAAGATCCTATCTCTATTGAGGAATTTGCTACATCTCTTGATGCGCTGAAATTTATTCAAGCTCTGTCTATATCTACTGCTGATCCTGTGGTGAGTGACACGCCCGTTGTCACAGTTCAAGTTCCTCTTGGTGAAGTATCACCTGCTGCTGCTGCTGAAAACCTTGTTCATGATCAAGGTGAAGATGATGTTGATATCTCCTTCCTCGATGAGGAGTCTCCTGTTTCTAAGGATGTTTCTGTCCCTCCTCCAAAGGCTACCTCCTCCAAAACTCGCGGGTCCAAACGCAAGTTGGAGTTGAGAGATGAACCAGTCACTCCTCCGGTGTCTGATGATGAAGATGACACACCCATTGCCAAATTGAAATCCAAAGTGTTGGCCAAGGTTGCTGCAAAGAAGAATTCTCCTTCCAAAACCCTCAAATCCAAGAAAGTTGCTGCTAATAAGGGGTCTTCATCAAAAACCCCGAAATCAGTAAAGCCTGCTGGAAAAAAGATTGTGCCTAAGAAGTCTGAGGTAGTTCCTGCTCATCGTATTACACAGAGTGTGTCGGAGCAGAGGATGGGGTTGATGTCGGGTCGTCGTCACCCGCTGATGAAGCAAGCCAGAGCATCTTCCCCCTCTGATGAAGAAGTAGAGGATGCCCCTGAGTTTGTTCCAGACAAATCAGATTCCGATTCTGAGGACTTTGATTCAAGTAAGTTTATTTCTGCCCTTCACCAAAATCAATTCAAGATTGTTGCTGGTCGCTCGTTGATATCCGAGCATTGTTTGGTTAAGTCCGATATCGAGGGAACTAGTGTTGATTCTCTGTTGCATGATCTCCGTTTAGAGAAATCTATTTTTTCTGCTCCTCCTTTTATTGCTGCTGTTGTGCATGAATTTTATGCCAACTTGTCTAAGCGTATGTGTGATGCTTCCTATGAGCATGCATTTTCTGTGTTTGTGCGGGGTCATTGGATTGCATTTTCCCCTACTGTGATCAATGAATTTTTGGGTCGTGAGAACCTTGTTGCTCCTGCGCCCGTGTTTGATCTGAATGAGGTTGTGTCGGAATTGACTAGAGGAATTCGGGTGCTTTGGCCCTCAGGGCGTGCGTTGTTGGCGTCTGATCTTAGTGTGAAGTACTCAATACTTCACAAGGTTGCTGTTCGGAATTGGTTGCCCAGTACTCATGATTCTACTGTTGGCAAGTCCATGGCTTTGTTGTTGTTCACTGTAGGCACTCGTAGTGAGTTTAATCTTGGCCTGCTGATCTTTGAGAATGTCCTTGCTCATGCCGAATCAACTCGTACCCAACAACCTGTTGGCTATCCTGGCCTAATTTTCAGCATCATAATGGCCCAGCGTGATGTTGTTTCTGCAAATGATGTGTATGCGCCTGTTGCGCAGCCACTGTCCATCAGCCATAAGCTCTTTTCATCCCAGCATGCTCCGGATGTTCCTTCCCGCGATGCTGATGAAAGCTCGAGACTTGTGCCACCATCTGTCCCAGACAGATCTGCTGCTTCTTTTGCTGTCACTTCTGTTTTCTGTGACAGGCATATCAAGTCTCTGGAGCATGAAGTTGTGTTTCTGAGCAAGTCCATTCGGACTTTCAAAACCAGGAAACAAGAGTTGGAGGCCTTGCTGATTGATCTCCGGGCCCGAGCCCTTGGCCTTGCCTCGCCGCTTGACGCGCCGAGTGCTTCCTCTGTTCCTGCTGCTGATAAGCCGGCTGCTACTGAGGCCGATGTTGATGATGATGCTGCTGCCTCCCCGGTCTGAAGTTTGGTGTTTGCTGTTTCTGGCAACAATTAAGGGGGAGAAGAATGTTGGTACGCAAAGGCCAGTTAGATGAAGGATGGTCTGTTGATGATGCTGCTATGAGCGTGTGCTCATTTTTTTTTTCAATATTTGATGATTTCTGAACAAACAATTATATAGGGGATGTTGTTTACTCCACTTTATTTTTGTTGGTCTGTACTATATTTTTGATCGACTGACAATGCAGTTCTACACTGCGAAAACAATGCTCTGATCATGATGAAGGCACTCCCAGTTCAGATTCAGGGGGAGTGTGCTTGTAACTGTCTCTGATAGTTTTTGAATGTATCACTCATTTTGATATATTGTTGATCTGCGAAGTTTATTCAAGTGTTGTGCAGATCGTGATGATAATTGTCGACCATAAACGCCAAAGGGGGAGATTGTTAGTGCCACTGCATGCACTAAGTTTTTGTGTTGTTAAATTGGCGAGATATGTTCGACAATGTGTGCCTGGGTATGTCCCACGAAGATTTGGTTTCCACTGTGCAAGAAAAGAAAGAACAGTTGGTGAACTGTTCCAGAGTTTGTCCCAGACAGAACCAGGGACACTCTATTTATGGCAGTTTCCTTATTGGAAAGATCTTGCGCCAAACCAGTTTGGAAGCTCAAGATAGATTCATTTTACTGCCTTGTGGTGTAGATCCGGTGCTGAATTAACCCTCCTACACATGGGAAGTATCTACACACGTTTGGAAGGCCACAAACCACTTACCTAGTTGGCTGAAGGTAAGAGATTGACGCCAAGCTAAAGAGAAGTCTATATATGAAGACCGATTTGTGCAGCAATCGGTACCACTGATATTTTGGTCAGATTCTAGTGTTAGAATCAGTTTGTGGTCGTTTTTGTAACTAGTAGTTGTTCATTAAAACGTTCAACGTGATAGACTAGCATTGAGTGTTTTCGAGTGAAACACGTGAGGGGATTTTTATTCCGTTTTGTACGCAATCTCGGGAGAGATTGTAAGTTGAAGTCGTGGATAGCTAGAGGGAGTCTAGTGTCACGGTTGTGAGGGGATCTTACAACTTTCGGCTAGCGAAAGAGTTCGAGGAGAAGAACGGGCGAGATAAGGCGGGAGGCTTGTATGTGTAAGATCCTTAATACACTCTTCGAAGGAGTACCAGTCGAATCTTCAAGTTTGGGAGAAATCCCTCCAGAGTAGCTTGTTTGAACCGAACTGGGTTACCATCTCGTGCGTTTTTACTGCTTTATTCTTTTATGTTCTTGCATCTGTCCCACACATATCACAGAACAATTTTTAAGCAGTTAACTAAAAAACGTTTAAGCACGGATTAGTGTTTTTCATATAGTAATATTATCCTTTCCTAATTTTTAGGATTAATTCTTTTTGAATTAATCTAATTAATTTGTCTATCGTAATTAAATATATCCACGAAATTTAAATTTAAAATAGTGAATATAGGTGGTTAAGATAGTGGATAAACTTAACTTTGAAATTGTCAAAGTTAGTTCCTACATTTTAGGATTAATTATTTTTTTAATTTAATTTGATCTAATTAATTTGTCTATCTTAGATCATATATATCCACGAAATTTATATTCAAAATAATGGATATATGTGACTAAGATATTGGATTTTTAAATTAAGTTGAATTAGTCAAATTTATTCCTATTTTATATGAAGCTTGTTATCTCTTATTTTAACCGACTTGTTTTCAGTAAATATCTTGCTGGAACGGTTTAGAAGGATGGTGAAGGACGTGGGCTCTCCTCCCAACCACTACAAGCAACAGTTACTCCCAAACTAAAAAGTGGTGGCGGTTTTTCTCAACCCACGATCAAAGAGATAACATGGCCTTCAACCGATTCAATTGAAGATTGTTTTTAAGGAGCATTCTTCATGATTGAAGAGGTTATTCAAGCAGAGAAAATATCACGAGTCACGTGAGAAAATCCAGAGCTTGAGTCACCCAGCTGGAGAGACTATCATGGAGTGAACGTGAGAAGATTGAAGGCTGCGTCACTTTTCTACTAGAGATGTCTTCAACACTGCAATAAACATTTTCTCTATTGTCTCAATCAACTAAGATCTGCATATCTTAGTTGTATTTGTAAGGAGTTGATTTTTCAAGCGTTGCTGCATCTCTGCAGTATTGTATGTAAGTAGAGAAAATATCACCTTGAGTAGTGAGAAAATCTGAAGCTTGCATTTGTGTCTACTAGAGCTCTGTCAATATTCAACTCGACATCAGATCTATTATTTGGATCAACTATAGATAGATTTTATCTTAGTTGTGTGTGTAGGTACTGATTAGATTAAATGTTACTAGTTCTTCGAGTAGATATATTTTTTAGCTATTTAGATGTTAGATAGCGATTTTGAGAGGGATTATTCAAGTAAGTGAAACTAGAATAGGCTCCTTGTATTATATGCTGTGATGTCAAGGGAGTGAACCTGGACAACATTAGCATTGTGTTTGGTATATATTTATCCTATTTTATCATAGGAATTTAGTATCTTTAGTAGGTGTTTCTCCCTTATTTTTGTGTGATTTTTATGTTATTTCCTTCACTTTTGCTATTTTGGTGAGTTGTGTATATTTACACAATATCTTGAGAAAATGGAGGATAAATGTCTGCAAAATTTGAGGAATTCAAGACAATGGAAAGATAGAGAATCGAATAAGGAGTGCATAGCAAGTTGAATCGGATCAATCGGCCGAGAAACGAGGGAGAACGAAGCAAAATCGTGGAAGCTGCCGAAGACGAAACTAACACAGTGCGCGACTGCGCGGCTCCCCTCTCGGCCAAAAGACCCCCGCGCGCGCAGGAGACTGCGACGGCGCACATTCTCTCCCGCTCCGCGGGTGCGCGGGTGCCCAGTTTCGCCTCCCGGATCAGTTTTTGATGCAGATTAATTTTCTCCCTTTCTCCAATTTCGATCAAGACTTTAATTTTCCCTCATTTCACAGTTGGATTTATTAAATTAGTAGGAGAAGATTTTTGGAGTATAGGTTAGTAGGGAATAATTTCCTATTCTATCTTTTGATTTTTCTTGCTCCCAAATCCCCTACAAATTTCCTCATATCTCCCACAATAACTCTTCATTTTGATTCTCTCTCTCTCTCTCTCTCAACAAATAAAGGGGACTTCTCCCCAATCAATAATCACTTCTCATTGCACATCTCTCTCACTTTATTTTCATTTTTTTCTCTCCATTCACCACTTCTTCTTTTTCCACTTCTCTTTACCTTCACCACCACCACCACCGATACAAAGAAAGAGGAAGGAGGAAGAGAAGAGGCAAGAGGCCTAGAGCTTGAGGAGGAAGGCCCGAGAAGAGAAGTCCAACTCCAAGCCGTCCGCAAAATCTAGTCTTACGGAAGGAGTTCCACTTTGATGATGGCCCGAGAAGAAGAATCCAAGTTTGAGTGGACCGCGGTTGCTAAGCTTAAACGAGGAGCTTCGCTTTGGTAATTCTTTCTTTTAGCTTTAGCCCATTTGTGGGGATTTATCCTAAAACTCTCGAGACAACAAATATTGTATAAGTTTGTATTTTATCTATCTTTCGATTTATGAAATAAAGAACTTGTATGATTCTTGTGTGTTCTTGAGCATGGTGTTGGGCTAATTTCTCCATTAGGGGGTGGAGGATCGATTTGATTTTGATTTATGCTTGTGATGGTTGGTTGTTGTTGTTGGATTTGTGATTATTATGTTGAGTACTTGATCACTACTTAGCATTGCTAGGCTTTAGATGAGACCGAAAGGAGATTCTAAATCCCGACCAAGGTTCCTTCAATGTTAGGTGGACTGGGTTCATAAACCTAATATATTGATCTTGCTCGTACGATATAGCTGATAGAGGTTTAATGGATAGACGGTGACAATAATTGAAGTTAAACCAATTGAAGGGCCTATTGTGTGTTTGAGATCAATGTAACCAACTTGAAGCAAGCTTAATGACAAACCAATGAGAAAATCCGCACGCTAATGCTCTTCTCATAATCCGATCCTCTATCTTTGTGATTGGTGGTGTTGTTAGTTAGTTTTACTTGCTTTAATTAGGTAGTTTAGTAAAAACCTTCCATTCCCTCGTTTAGAATGTATAGGTTGTATTTTATTTTATGTGATCATTGACAATTATGCCATGGAAAGATAATCGCCCACACGAAGCTTTCCTCGAGAGACACAACCCGAGTTAGCTCACCGCCCTACAAATCGACCCCGTCCTCTTACGGGGGATGTATCCGATTGGAAGAACTACATCGTTCAATCAATTGGCGCCCTTGCCGGGGAAGGCTTTAGGTTTATTGTCTTTTTGTGTTGTAATTGTTTTTGTGTTATCTTCATATTTTTATGTTTTTGTGTTTGTTTAAGTGCTTGTAATTTTGTGTGTTTTGTGTTGTCTTGTTTTTGTTTAGTTCTTCATGTTTATTTTCTTTTATTTTTCTTTAAGCCTTCAACTCTTCTTCCTCAGTTGCGTGTGATCCTTTTTCTTGTTTAAGTCTGTGTATGCAAGGTCAAAGATGTCTAAACAGGAAGCTAGCCCTGTGTTCAAAAACATTCATAGACCAAGGAGGAGAGGAGTGCCCAACTAGGAAGAGAAAAGTTCGAGTGAAGCTTACTCCTAAAGTAACGAAGCTTGAAATGAAGGCTAACTATAGGAGTAAGGCTTCGAGCCGATCGTGCTCGTTGATCCTCCATGATAATTTATTGAGGCTCTGTCCAGCCCGGGACATTAAAATGAGTGTTGCATGGGAGACAACCCATGATTTTATCGCTTTCTTATTTTGATTTTAGTTTTACCTATTTAGTATGTTTAAGTCTGTGCTTTTGTTGTTGTCTCGTAGAATCAAGGAGTTGAGAGTGCCTCACTGGGATTGAACTGATTGAAAAATGGCTAAGCTTAGGCTTGCGGCGCGGCACCTCATCTCCTATAAATAAAGACTCCAATTTCGACCCTAACTCCTCACAACTTCCACAACCAGCTTCACCACTTTCTCAACCACCCGAGCAGTGAAGTGTTTTTATTTGTTTTCCTATTTTGTGTTTAGTGTGCGTTGTTATTCATTTTCCTATTTCTGTATTGTTTTCTTTGTTCGTCGTTTGTTGTTTGTGTTGTTTTGTAGGACCTGCACCTATTGCCGATCTTCTACATTCTGTAACATTTTCTCTCCCCTTTATTTCTTGCATCTCCTTTAATTCGTTATGGGCAATGCATGATTTAAGTGTGGGGGGTGAACTTGTGATTTTGTCTTGTGTTGTACTTTGGATTTTGTTAGGTATCTTTTTAAGTCTTGTCTTTGAATTGTGTCTTTATTTTGTTTTGTGTTTTATTTGTTTAAACCCCCCTCTTCGCATGAATTGTCTTGTCTAATTGTCAAACTTGGTTATTTGGAATATGAATCTTCAAGGGATTATTGTTAACATGATCATGGTGCATGAAATCATTCCCATTATTTCATTGTAGAATGTGAATTGTCTTGAAGAATGATTATATTTACATGATTTGTGTTGTGCGGTCTTGTCCTCTAAGAATTTGAAGGCTTGTTCATTCTCTTATCAAATGTGTCAATCATGCTCGAAAAATCTGTAACAGCCCGGTCCCGAGATAGGGATTTACGAGTGGGGATGGGGTGTTATTAAGGGATTAACGAATAAAGTTGTAGGATTTACCAAGAAGTTTAAGAATCAAGACATGCCTTAGAAGTTATATGGTGATGCTCGGGAGTGTATCAGAGTAGCGGATACACTCTGATAGGACTTAAACAGAATTGCTATTATGTTTAAGAATCAAGACTTGTTAGGCCTATGCTATGGGAGATTATTCATTGAGTCTTGCTAAACACAATAGGACTTAAACAGAATTGAAAGGAGTGTATCAGAGTAGCGGATCACAAAGTGGGATTTCATGGAAACATTAGATAATAGCAAAATAGTCTTGGCAGCCAACCCACATTCACAGCCACCAGCATCCTCAGCATCTCAACCTGAAAACATTTGAAAACATGGGGCATGAGCACTAATGTACTTAGTGGGTTTGAGCAAAAATGCTTTAATAACCTTTTTCTTTTCCTTTGGGCCCAACTTAGCTCAAACCTGTCGTCAACTGTACTCTTAGGCATGCCATAGGATAGATGAGGGATTACCTCAAATATACGAATGAGTTTGCGTGGGAAAAACCCAGCAGTGACTTCCTTAATGATTCTAAGCTCACATCCTGCTTAAGTGAAAAGCTAAGTTCCTGCTCTCCCTATTCTTGCTAGCAATACCAAGCTTAGAACTATGTCTAATGCTAATACCTTATTACTGCATGATCTCGGCCTACAAAGGGGGTAAAGCTACCCTAACAAGGCAAATCCTTAATCCTTAACTATGCGAGCTTTTACAAAGCATAAACATTCAAATACGAGGAAAATGAACGCGGATAAACATTGATTGCAAATAAAGCAATTCTAAACACCTCATGCTAGCATAAATTGTAAATAAACAATTCTAGCATATCTAAACATACTTGAGAGCTCACTTAACTTATACTAACTTCCTTTACTTTATCTAACTCAAATAACAATTCAACATAATCATGCATATAACTTTTCTTATTCATTTCCTTTCCTTGTATAGAGATCAATCAGGCTGAGCAAAAATACTTTATTGGATATCTCATTTTGCCCTAACATGCTTCTAGAGCTTATTAGCTCAAACTTTAGATGAGTATAGATTTACCCACCTTGATTATGGGACGGAAGATGAGGCAACGAGCTGGTGGTTTTCCTTAGTATTCCTTCGAGGCTCGATCCCTCCTACAAAAGTCGAATCGTCGACTTAGAAGCCTCCTTCGAAGATTTCTAATAACATGATATTAAATAACACCCAACTAATAAACCCTTAGTTAGGACTTAACATGGATAGCACGACCTTGACTTAATAAGGGTCCGAAAAGGATTTATTTTATTTTAAGGGACTTCTCGACTTGATTTCTAAATTTTTAGACGAAAAAGATCTTGAATGATTTTCTCGAAATAAATCGGAGGAAGCTTGAAAAATCTTCTTAATTTAAACTTGAGAATTACTCGGAAAAACATGACTCGAAGAAAAACTCAAAAAGTTGGAAAGACGAGCGTCGGACAACATGGGGGGGGGGGGAAGCGTCGCGTGCCGGCGGCACCCCGCGCGCCCGCGCAGCCCCGCGCCCGTGCAACCTCCGCGCCCGCGGGGTCCTGGGCTGAGGGAGGCGTCGCGCGGCCGCGCACCCCCTGCGGTCGCGAGACCTGCTTTCTCTCTCTTCCTGGGTGATCTTCAACTGGGTTCTTTGTGTTCGTTGATTCTTTCGACGAACACGAAGAACGCTATACCTGAAATTTCTCAAAAACAACGTGCTTGAATTTATCATGCAACAACATGCTTTAACTTAAAAATAATTTTGGCATTATAACGGCATAAACACGATAATCCTCCGAAATAGTTAATAATGGCTTGAACGGATTTTTAACGGAATAACGAGGTTAATCTTCTTAGAATAACAATAATGGAATTTAGAATGAGAATATAACGCACAAGTTATTATCTTGGAATTTCAACAAAAATCGAAATGTAACTCTAGATGAGAAATAATGAAGAACGTGAAGAACGTAAAGAACGGAAAGTAAATGCGAAAATTTAAAGACGAAAAAGAAATGGAATTGAGACCGATGAACGCAAATGGACGGGGTCAGGTGCGTCGAAGGAATGTGGTTAGCTCGGCGTCTCGTCGAGTCACAATGGCGGCAGAGCCGCCTGCTACGATTTCAACGGTGCCCCTAGCACATTCCCTCACTGCATCCCTTCCACGCCACTCCACTCGTCGTCTTGAAGAACACTCACGAAGAACGCTTTTTATTTCGACAGAACCTTCTCGGCTTTCAAAGCTTTTCACCTCTCGATTTAAAAGTGAAGGGAAAGAGTGAAATGAGCAAGAAAAGCTAAAAGGGTGGTCCCCTATATATAGGAAAAGCTTTGGCTTCCCTTGGAAGCCATTGTTGTGCGGGAATACTGCAAAAGTTGCTCCGGGTTCGGTTAAAAGCTGCTTTATTCGATGTCGAGGTTCAAATGACTTCAGACACGAAATCTAAAAATACCGGGAGACTCGTTGGCTCAAATACTAGTGAACCAACTTGATTCGTGAAGAAGACGGAGTCGTCTGAAAAGAGACGAGCAAAGATTCCCTTTTTGGAATTACTTTTTACTATTCACTTAGACTGACAGATTCGGCTCCCGAGCGTTCGATTGACCTCAGAATGACAATCCGTGAACGCCAATGGAATCCTTGAGTCGTTTCCCATAAGAGGGGCTTGACAGAACTGAACTTGAATAAACGAGGAGGATTTCGTAAATTTCTCAAAACACGAACGCACGCAAAAGTTACTATTCATTCTTCTTTTAAATGCGTTTTTCATCACCGGGAACTCAAATGACTTCAGAATTAAAATCCGAAAACACCGGCATACTTCTTGAGTTAAAACCATTCTAACGAGACCACGGATGATCATAAAATAGTTAAAATCACATTTCTCGAAAAGATGATCTTCACGAAAACTGACTCCAAAAGTCGTGACTGACATTCAACCTTAACTAACCTTAATTAAATTCCTTTTTTAATTAATTAACTATTATTAATAATTCTCTAAACCTTATTCGGAAATCTGGGGTATTACAAAATCATTCCCTCTTCTAACTCCCTTTTGTTTGAAAAAAAAATGAAAAATGAATAAAATGTTATGTATGTTTTAATAAAGTGAGGATAATAAGGATTTCTGCTCCTCTAGTCATCTAATTGACTATGTTTTATCCTTAAGGACTAAACCTTGTGAAGCTTGATCCACGTCCTCTTGTTTTATTATCGTAATAAATGGGATTGCACTTTGGATTCTACTCCTATCATGTGTGTCATTCCTTTGAATCTATCCATGATGAGTATGGGAAACCATGTTAGAAAGCTCGGTTCATCCCGATGATTTTACCTAATGAATTATATCCTTTGGGTGCATTCCCGGATTATTTTTGAATAAAGTGTGGGGGAGTTAGTGAGAAGAATGTTCTATAAAATAATTGTCGCATTTTGCCTTGAGAACATCTTGCCTGTTTATGCTCATTGGATGAGCCACATTCCTTGTTTTATAAATGTGTCATTCTCCTCGATGATAAGCTTTCTAGTTTGAAATAGTGTGGAATGCTCCTAGTGTGTATGATCTTCTTGGGTGCAATTCCTTCTTGCTTCATATCTTGAATGATTCTGTTTGCTTGAGGACAAGCAAAAGGTTAAGTGTGGGGGAGTTGTTTGGTATATATTTGTCCTATTTTATCATAGGAATTTAGTATCTTTAGTAGGTGTTTCTCCCTTGTTTTTGTGTGATTTTTATATTATTTCCTTCACTTTTGCTCTTTTGGTGAGTTGTGTAGATTTACACAATATCTTGAGAAAATGGAGGATAAATGTCTGCAAAATTTGATGGATTCAAGACAATGGAAAGACAGAGAATCGAATAAGGAGCGCGTAGCAAGTTAAATCGAGTCAATCGGCCAAGAAATGAGGGAGAACGAAGCAAAACCGTGGAAGCTGCCGAAGATAAAACTGACACAGTGCGCGAGCGCGCGACGTGCAAGACCGCACGGATCCCCTCTCGGCTAAAAGACAGCCGCGCACATAGGAGGCTGCACCGGCGCGCATTCTCTCCAGCCGTGAGGGAGCGCAGCACCCCGCGGGTGCCCAGTTTCACCTCCCGGATCAGTTTTTGACGCAGATTAATTTTATCCCTCTCTCCAATTTCGATCAAGATTTTAATTTTTCCTCATTTCACAGCTGGATTTATTTAATTAGTAGGAGAAGATTTTTGGAGTCTAGGTTAGTAGGGAATAATTCCCTATTCTATTTTTTTATTTTTCTTGCTCCCAAATCCCCCACAAATCTCCTCATATCTCCCACAATAACTCTTCATTTTGATTCTCTCTCTCTCTCTCTCTCTCTCTCAACAAATAAAGGGGACTTCTCCCCAATCAATAATCACTTCTCATCACACATCTCTCTCACTTCATTTTCATTTTTTTCTCTCTATTCACCACTTCTTCTTCTTCCACTTCTCCTTACCTTCACCATCACCACCACCACCGATTCAAAGAAAGAGAAAGGTGGAGGAGAAGAGGCAAGAGGGCTAGAGCTTGTGGAGGAAGGCCCGAGAAGAGAAGTCCAACTCCAAGCCGTCTGCGGAAGCTAGGCTTGCGGAAGGAGTTCAACTTTGATTACGGCCCGAGAAGAGGAATCCAAGTTTGAGTGGACCGCGGCTACTAAGCTTGAACGAGGAGCTCCACTTTGGTAATTCTTTCTTTTAGCTTTAGCCCATTTGTGGAGATTTGTCCCAAGACTCTCGAGACAACAAATATTGTATAGGATTGTATTTTATCTATCTTTCGATTTATGAAATAAAGAACTTATATGATTCTTGTGTGTTCTTGAGCATGGTGTTTGGCTAATTTCTCCATTAGGAGGTGGAGGATCGATTTGGTTTTGATTTATGCTTGTGATGGTTGGTTGTTGTTGTTGGAGTTGTGATTATTATGTTGAGTACTTGATCACCACTTAGCATTGCTAGGCTTTAGATGAGACCGGAAGAAGATTCTAAATCCCGACCAAGGTTCCTTCAACGTTAGGTGGACTAGGTTCATATGCCTAATATATTGATCTTGCTCATACGATATAGCTGATAGAGGTTTAACAGATAGACGGTGACAGTAATTGAAGTTAAACTAATTGAATGGCCTATTGTGTGTCTAAGATAAATATAACCAACTTGAAGCAAGCTTAATGAGAAACCAATGAGAAAATCCGCACCATAATGCTCTTCTCATAATCCGATCCTCTATCTTTGTGATTGGTGGTGTTGTTAGTTAGTTTTACTTTCTTTAATTAGGTAGTTTAGTAAAAACCTTCCATTCCCCCGTTTAGAATGTTCAAATTATATTTTATTTCATGTGATTGTTGACAATTATGGCATAGAAAGATAATCGCCCACATGAAGCTTTCCTCAAAAGACACGACCCGAGTTAGCTCACTGCCCTACAAATTGACCCCGTCCTCTTGTGGGGGTGTAGCCGACCGGAAGAACTACACCGTTCAATCACATTATAATTTTCAACACTAGTAAAGTGTAATTTCACCCTGAGGCAATCACATACCAAAGGTGTGTGATTTAAAACTATTTTCGTGCATATTGTTATTTAAATTTCCGCTGCATGTTGAAGGTATAGTGTTTAATATTAGCTTCAACATCAACTCCAATTTTTGCACATTGACTTTTTCACAAGTTGTTTCTGCTTATGTTTTAAAGTTATTTCCATGCAAACTTTTTTTATAAACTCCAGAGACAATGTTGTTGGTAATGTGAGTAACATTGACTACAAGATTGTGTATAACTTTGCACGTATGTTTTTTTTTCACAGTATTTGAAGCAACGAATTCTAACAAGTGGTATCGGAGCCTGTACTTGACATACTAAGTGTTCGGTCCTTTATGTTGCTGATTATATACTGTGATGGATGTTTTCATTTCTCAATGTCGTCCACCAGTGCTTAGTTTTCTTGGAACAAATTATGCCTTATGGAAGACTCGAATGCGTATGTACATCAAACCTATTGATGAACGTACATGGATGACAGTTTGAAGGAATGGTCTATTCCAAAAGAGACTAATGAAGTCATCAACAAGGTTAAAAATTGATAGAGTGTTGAAGAACAAACTTTTTCAAACTTCCACTCTAAAGCTCTTAATGTTATTTTTGTTTGTGCTGACGTTGCTTGTTTCAAAATTATCTCAAAGTGTACTACAGCCAAACATGCATGGGATATTCTTCAAGAACATTTTGAAGGATATATAGGCATACGGCATAAAGAAGTTACAGTTCAAGGAGCAACATCGTCATCAACATTTGAACCACCGCCATCTCCATCAACTGAAGGTGTCATGTTTCCTAGTCTACTCAAAACTACAATCCCCAGTGAAGAATCATGTCCAATTGATTCTGGTGTCGACATCAATTTAAATAAAGATGTGAACATGAAGAAAATAACCAACAAAGCCCATGTTCAACCAATTCGAAAGTCAAAGAGAATCTTCGATCAAGCCATATTGCGAAGATAAAAGATGAAGTTGAATAATCAATTGAGTGATGACGAATCAGAAGATCCGGAATCGAAAGAAAAAGATAAACAAGTTATCTTACTTGTTGCTAAAGTTAATGAGTCTGATTCGGATGTTTATGTTGGCTTGAATTGTGTTTCGACATCCAGAACAACATTTGACAAAAATGAAAGCTCTTAAAAGTATAATACAAACTCTTTTAATTCTTCTATTTTATGTGACACAGATTCACTACAGCATGATGACTTTTGAGCTAAAAAAGTTACAAAAGAAGTAAAAGTGTTATATGATGAGCTTCTTTCCAGGTGGATAAAATAAAACCAAGTTGTGGAGTCACTCAATAAGAAAACTGAAGAGATGAATGAGTAAGTGATCCCCACAAGAAAAAAATTGGAGTTTATTTCTGTCAAGGAACAACTAAAAAATGCTTTTCAATCTCTCGAGAAGTTGAAAAGAGGATCTTCCATACCTAACAAGGTATTGTCCATTGATAAGATTGATAGATCCGGACTTGGGCAGGTTAAATCTTTTCTACCATAATATTTCCTAATGATTTGAATGATGAGTTTAAGTGTACTTCTTTGGTTAAAGGAAATACTAGTGGTGTGTGTCACACAAAATCTCATAAATCTGATAAACCTAAGATTAGAAAGAGGAATTTTGTGTGTCATTATTATTTTTCTCCTAGTCACATTAAGCCCTTTTGTTATAAATTGTATAATGTTGCTGGTAAAATGTCAGACAAAATGTTTCCTAACATTAGATCCAACATCCATAGAAAACATAAAAATTTGAATCTCAAATGGGTGAAGAAATCTGATTTGGAATGTGTATCTATAGAAAAACAATCAGTTGGCATTTTGAGCAAAGCTCTTAATTTTGAGAGATCTTCAAGCTTTCACAAATCTCACAATGCATGTGTGTTGTAGTGTTTGGTTTGTCGATGTTTTTTTCTCTTTTCTTTTCTTTTATTTTTTGTTTTTATTTTTTTTGCATTATCATGCATTCTTTTATTTTTATATGTTGTCTCATGCATTCTCTTTGTTTAAATTCAATCCGAATTATGAGCACTTATGATTTTTTTTTATTTTTGCACATGGTTGTCAAGGTATATTGGTTTCTAAGAGCATGATAAAAAAAGTATTTTCCATGTTGTAGTTGATGATTTCTTGATTTTCTAAGGTTGATTTCCTGCATGAAAATTTTAAAGTGTTTAAAGCTTTCAAGAAACTCTACTTGACCTTGAGTTCTCAATTTTGTACTAGTGTTTTTTGTATCTTAACTAACCATGATAGGAAATTCAAGAATGCTGATTGCGATGGTGTATATGCAAAAAAAAGGGAAAAATCTGACACTACAGGAGATGTTGCAGTCCAAAAGGTTACTGAAAAAATTGTGTTATATACTGATGTTGTCACACTGCATATCACATTGGAAACAAGGTTTTTCTTTGTGGAAAAGAAATGAGATTTTGAAACAGAGAAAGAAAAACTTTAAATACTTTCATGTATTTGGATATGCTTGCTATGTTGTGAATCATTATGAGATGTCAATCAGAGTGTTGACCCTGTTCTGTGTTAATGCGAATACGATTAAAATGTGTAACATCCCATAATTTCAGAATATCTTAGTGAGTTTTCTAAATTTATTTAGAAGACTAACGAAAATAATTAGAGCTAAAATAAAGTAAAACAGATGTAAGTGGCGACTTTTTGTGTCTTTTATGTTAAACTTGATTTATGAGGTTTTTCGTTTGCTGCCGGAAGATAGTCAATATTGGTCTTATCTAGAATGTAATGACCTAAAGGAAGTTGTTGGTGCTTTCAGAATTTTATTCTGACCTCTACATGAGTCCAGTAATTGAAACTCGTAAAGGGAAAACCTGTGAATAGTAATTTATGCGTGCGTTCGTGATTCGAAAAATTTATGAAATCTTCCTCATTGATCTGAGACTTCTTTTATCAAGCCTATATTATAGGGAATGACCCAGGGAATCCTTTTGCGTTCACGGATTGCCAATCTGAGGTCAATCAAACACTCGGGAGAAAAAATATGTCGGTCGAAAGGAACAGTAAAAGTAATTTTTGAAAGGGAATCTTTCTTCATTTTTCTTTAAATGACTTCATCGTCATCTCGAGTTGGGTTGGTTCAATAGTACTTGAGCCAACGAGTCTCCCGGTATTTTTAAATTTTGTGTCTGAAGTCGTTTGGACCTCGACATCGAATAAAGCAACTTTAATTGAATCCGGAAAATACTTTATCAGTATTTTATACCCGGAGTGGCTTACCGGGGAAGCCAAGCCTTTTTCCTATAAATAGGAGACCTTGGATTCATTTTTAATTGCTCATTTCTGTCTCTTCTCTCTCTTTCTCTCTCGTTCGTGTTGAAGAACGAGAGAAACCCGGGCTTGCGCCGAGTATATCGCGCATGCGGGCCCAGGTTAAGTTTTGTTGGGGGTGCTACTGCGGGAGCAGCTGTCGAGCACTGGAAGGCTGCCGGAGAGCCATCGCCGCTGCCGTGGATGGCCGGAAATCACCGTCGTCGTGCCGTCATTGCGCCGCCGCTTCGGATGTCTCGTTTCGGTCTATTTCTCATCCTTTATAGTTGAAATTTTAATATGTTGTGTGTTTTAAATAGTGCTTCATTTCGTATGTTGAGTGCGTCGTCGTCCAGTGGCTCAAAACCGGCGAAAACGCCGGAAAACGTGAAAAATAAAGGGACGCCGATCAGTTTCGGTTTTTTCCCATTTCAGGTCGTCAAATCGAAAAAGTTTGATCTAGAAAGTTGCTCAAAATATTATTTCCTATAGGACTGCCATGTTTCGTAATTTTTCAATAATTTTTTATTAAAATCAAGTATTTTAATCAGACGGTTATTTTTATAACTAGAGCTTGTGATTTCAGAAAATTCCAGAAATTTGTATAGTATATGTGGGGTTATGCCTGATTGTTTTCATAATTTTTGGATAATTGAAAAGTGCAATCGACGTTAGCTGTTTAAATTTTGATTAAAATGGCAAGCTACGGAAAGTGACCTCTGTCAAATCTTTTGGTCCTATTAAATTAAAAATTATATTTTGGAATTTATTTCCTTCTGTGGGAAAGTTGTACGAGGTCTCTAGAGTCGCGCATTCTTAGTTGAAATATAATTAAAGTAAATTAAAGCTCCAATTAAATTAAGTCGAGTTCTGAAAATTCGAGCAGCAGTCCTAAAATAAGGTTTGACCTTGTAGAATTTGTTGAGCCAATCAGAGGAGCTGACGGATGAGTATCAAGAAGTTTGATCACCTGAGTTGATCTAATCAAGGTGGGTTTATTTGCAAAATCTATCTATATTTGAGTTATTAACTCATAAATGTGATAGTCATAGTTAGAATATCCAAATAAAATATTTGAGAAATTATCTGCTCAAGTCTCTGCTAGAGTAATAGTATTATACTGTTATATAATTATTGAGAACATAGATTATGATGTGCCATAATTACTGAGAATATAGATTATGCTTTGCCATAATTATTGAGAACATAGATTATACTTCATCATAATTATTAAGAAAATAGATTCTGATTTGAAGTTACATAAACTGGACGGTCATGTTCATCATCATGTGCTTGAACATTATTGTGAACATTTATGGTTAGAATATAAAAACCTAAGCAAATAACGAATATGAGGTTGGTAACCCTGTTCGATCAACAGATCTACGTCAGGGGGACTTATCAAGTCCGTGAGAAATAGTTTACTATTCCGTTGAATGGTTACAAAGGTTATTACACGAAGACTCCCGTCACTCGACCTCTTTCCTACCCGATTCAACCTCTTTCACTAAACTGAATTGTGAGCTCCCCTCACAACCTAGAATCCCTCTAGTTTCCACAGGAAATCTCTCCTGAGACTCCTCTAAGTGTGAATGAAAGTGAGTTTCAAACACATACTAGAAACACAATGATCTAACCGATCAAACCTAGTCTATCCGAATACTATATGCTTCGAATGTGAAGTCTTTTAACTCTCAGCCCTTTTGTATATTTGTAAAAACTCATGTCGACTAATCTAGTCTGATTCCCAGGCTATTTATAAACAACAGCTATAGCCTTAACAAGGTAATCAGAAGTCCTACTTTGACTAGGATTCAACAAGGAAACAATTTCATTAATTAAATTGGACTTTCCTAGTTTAGATGTCTTCCTTGAATAGAACTCCTTCTTTCCTTCTTGATCATCATCACGAACAAGGCAGCTTCTATTCTGAAACATCCATCTTGAATCTGCAGCTTGAACTTCTTGAATCTAGCATGGCACATCTCTTCTAAACTCTCTGGACAATCATGTAAATGATCATGTCTCTGAACATGATTAAGTACGTGTCTTGATCTTCAATCAGATTGGCAGCGAAATGTTCACAAAATATCCATTACATGTTATTCGAACACGAATAATCAAAATCTTTTGTGTTCTTTTGAAATTACCATAATATCTAATTAGATAATGACAATCCCCAACACTTTAGTGCATATGGCACTAATAATCTCCCCCTTTGTCTTTATCTGGTTGCAAATCAGCTTCATGTTTTAAAAGAACACAATCCTTGAACTGTAGGATCATGTACTTAAAAACATACTTGGATGTTGTGAAGAACATCATATGATTCAGCTGTTTTTCACTTTCTTATCAGCTTATACCTGCTCTGCTATATTGATTTTTTTTATATATTTTTATCTTTTGATAGCAGTTTCAATTTTTTAGCAGATATGAATCATATGGGGAAGAAAATAATTTGTTCCATAACAAAATAGCTATTACAAGCTATTAAAGAAAAAACAACATACCTTGCAAAACATGATGCAAGATAAGTAGAACAAAAAACATAAAAAAAAACTTATATTGCATTACTCCCCTTATTTTCCACCGAGAAAGACAAATGAGTAATAACGAGCAGCTACTCGGATTTATCAGGGTCTTGATCATCATCATCATCTCCTTCAGATCCTCCTTCTTCAGAACCTTCTTCTTCATCTTCAGCTTCTATCTCTTCATCAGCCTTTTCTTCGCTCTCAGCTTCCTCTTCCTCATGAACTTCTTCTTCAGCAGCCTTTTGCTCTTCTTCATGAACCTCTTCTATAGTCTCTTCTTCAATAGCTTCAGCTTCCTTCTCTTGTGCTGCAGTCTGTGCTTTCCCTTGCTTTGATGCTGGAGTAGACTTCTTCTGAGTAGCAGCTTTGGCAGTACTTGCAAGCTTGTGCAAGTTATGTATATTCTCAGGAACATTTGTTGCTGGGAAGGAAAAATCTTCACTTGATGAAAGATCAGCAATCATTGCTTGAATCTTCATCTTCTCAATAGTATGATTAGAAATCAGCCGAGCATAAAACTCCAAGCTTCTCTCTAGAAACTTCAGTATAGCACCTTTTGGAGAGGATTCTTCAACAGGATCATCCATTCCTTTCTTGGATGACAGGTACTGCTTGAATTGGAGGCGAAGATGAGGATCTCCTATCTCAGGAGAAACCTTGATCACAAGAGGCTTGTTGAGTGGAACAATTTTGTCTTTCTTTGAAGAGACATTCTTCTTTTGTTGCTTGATTAGGCTGTAGATTAGCGAAGGATAGCACAGAGGTCCATTGACCACTGTAGATTCAGCACTGCTGATGATCTTGCTGAATACAAACTCATCATAATTGAACTTCTTGCCAGTTTCGAGGTCATACAGAAACTTCCCTTGAGCTTGAGTCACAGTCGATCTGTGCTTCGTGGGTAGCCAATTGTGGATCAAAATCCTGAATAGAGCACCATACTTGTGAGTCAGCTTGAAAGTTGGAATAGTCTGCGGATGCGATGGCCACTTGTTGTAGATGCCCTGGGTCAGTTCCTCAGCAACCATCCCCTAGTCATCGATCTCCTTGTACTCCCCCTCAGATGCACATCCCAGAAATTCATTAATGAGATCTGGAAAAAACTGCAGCATCTTTCCTCTAACAAACACTCTCTGAAAATCTTCAGACTCTCCATCATCAATCTTTTTGGATAGATTACAGTAGAACTCAGACACAACATTAGGTACAAACTCTTCTTCAGCAGCCTTTTGCTCTTCTTCATGAACCTCTTCTGTAGTCTCTTCTTCAATACCTTCAGCTTCCTTCTCTTGTGCTGCAGTCTGTGCTTTCCCTTGCTTTGATGCTGGAGTAGACTTCTTCTGAGTAGCAGCTTTGGCAGTACTTGCAAGCTTGTGCAAGTTATGTATATTCTCAGGAACATTTGTTGCTGGGGAGGAAAAATCTTCACTTGATGAAAGATCAGCAATCATTGCTTGAATCTTCATCTTCTCAATAGTATGATCTAGCAAATGGATCATATTGAGCAGATGCAAGCAACTTCTCCTGTTGTGGAACATGAGTCTTCTTAGCAAATTCAGAAAATGAACTCTGAACAGCTTTTTTCTCTATTGGATCAGCAACTAAAGGTCTGTGAATGACCTTATTCTTTCCTTTCGCAAGAGCAGTACTTATGGCTTTCATCTTCAGGCTTAATAGAATATCATCTTCTCTATCTTCATCATCATCTTCTGTAGTAGAAGGTTGAATAGCCGATTTCAGCACAACACTTGCTGGAGTAGATGTTTCCGCAGTGTTCTTCTCTGTAACATGTTCCTCAACATGTTCAGGTACATCTGAAGCCTTATCTTGATCATCAACAGCAGATCCCTTCTCTTTCTGAAGGGCTTAGGCAGCAGGTGTTGTGACGATCTTCTTTGATGTAGGGGTTGTAGTCTTTTTTGTTTTCTTGACTGCAGTTCTCTTTGTTCTCGCCTTCTTTCTGTTGACATCGTATGACTTCGTGGCTTCCTTCAAAAGATCTTGGATTGAAAGACTTTGGATCTTTGTTTTCTTCACAGAAGAAGCAATTTCTTGCTCTTCTATCTCCATATTTTCTTCCTCTTCGTCTTCATGGAATGTTTCAATCAATTCTTCGGTATCTTTGCTTGAAGACTCATTGCAAAGTGCCCTCTGAACAGACTTCTTGTATGTTGATTCACCTCGAACCTGACTGTCAAACTGATCCTCCTCATAGAACTGATCTTGAGGCTTGGAATATGTAACCATTCCATACCTCATTCTTGGTTTCACGACTTTCTTGGAATGGACAAGTTTTTGTTTTGGAGCCATTGATTATGGGTGATTGATGGGAACGATTAATAAGAAAAACAATGGTAAACAATGGAGGTAACTCAGAAAACTCAGAGTATTTATCAAGAGAGAAGGGTTTTTGATTTCAAAAATTTGAAAAGTGAACGTTCTATCTAAAAGGCTAAACATATTTATAAGAGAGTATTTCGTTCATAAAATAGGCTCAGGTTTCTATTAGACTAAGAAACCGGAGGGAAATCCTGAAAATCGGAGATGACGATAGCACGTCAGAACTAGCCACTGACAAAGATATACGCAGAGTTTGAATCATGATCATGTACATCTGTAAGAACATTTATAGGAATGTTCAGTCCCTTTGTGCAGGAATGGTTCTTTCCTGCTGAGTGTGAAATAGTCACACTCATACCCTTCATCGTGGTTTTACTGAACCAAGCACACCCCAAGGGATGCTCTGAGTTTCTCAAATCGAGCTGCATCCAATCCCTTGGTGAACAATTCAGCTAGTTGATCTTCTGTCTTCATGTGTTCAATCTTTAACACTTCTTCAACCAGTTCTCTGATGAAGTGATGTCTGATGTCTATGTGTTTGGTCCTCGAATGTTGTATGGATTCTTTTAGATGTTGATAGCACTTATATTATCACAGTACAAAATAGGAGTATCATGACTAATTTCATAGTCTTTCATCATCTGCATTATCCAAATGATTTGAGTAGAGTTGCTCCCTGCTGCTATGTATTCTGCTTCTGCTGTAGATAGAGATATGCAGTTCTGCTTCTTACTGAACTAGGAAACAACATTTTTTCCTAAAAAGAAACAAGCACCTAAAGTGCTTTTTCTGTCATATGGAGATCCAACCCAATCAGCATCATAGTATGCAGATATACTTGCATTTGTATCTGAAGTATACCATAAACCATAATCGGCAGTTCCATTGATGTACTTGATGATGTTCTTAACAGCCTTCATGTGACTCTTCTTGGGACAAGACTAATATCTGGCACATACTCCCATACTATATGCTATATCTGGTCTGCTTGCAGTGAGGTATAGAAAACTACCAATCATGCTTCTGTAGAGAGTTTGATCAACTTCAGTTCTTGCATCATATTTTCCAATCTTGACTGTAGTGCTAATAAGAGTTCGTTTGTGCTTAGAATTTTCAAGCTCGAACTTCTTCACCAGGTTTCTGACATACTTGGATTGAGAGATGAATATTCCTTCCTCTGTTTGCTTTATTTGAAGTCCTATGAAGTATTTTAGATCTCCAACAAGGCTCATCTCAAATTCAGTTTCCATGTCTCTGATGAAGTCTTTGACTATCTTATCAGACACTGATCCAAACACTATATCATCCACATATACTTGAACCACAATTACTTGTGATTTTTCCTTCCTGATGAACAATGTTCTGTCTTCTCCTCCTCTGTTGTATTCCTTACTTACTAGATATGTAACCAGTCTTTCATACCATGCCCGAGGAGCTTACTTCAAGCCATATAATGCCTTATTTAGTTTAAACACAAACTCAGGATGATGTGGATCTTCAAATCCTTTAGGTTGTGCAACAAACACATCCTTCTTCAAAAATTCATTCAGAAAAGCACTTTTGACATCCATCTGATATAGTTTGAACTTCATGATGCATGCCATGGCTAGAAGAAGTCTGACTGATTCAATCCTTGTGAGTGGTGCAAAGGTTTCATCAAAGTCAATGTCTTCTATCTAAGAATAACCTTGAGCAACCAGTCTAGCTTTGTTTCTTGTAATGTTTCCAACTTCATCAGTCTTGTTCTTGAAAATCCACTTGGTTCCAACAATGTTGACTCCTTCAGGTTTCTGCACAAGATCTCAGACATCATTCTTTTTTAACTGAAGAAGTTCTTCCTGGATGGCTTCTATCCAGTAGTCATCTTTAAGAGCTTCTTGGATGTTCTTTGGTTCAATCTTGGAAGTGAAACAGACATAGGATATCTCATCATGCATCCTCTTTCTTAGTCTACTTCTGGTCATCCTTCCTACATGAATATCTCCTAATACTTCTGAAGTAGGATGATTCTTGATGATCTGCTTCAAAGGCTTTCTGTGCCATATTGTCTGTTCTTCAGTTTCTTTGTCGGTATCATCATGAACTTTAGAATGTTCAAAGACATCTATGTGAACATCATCTTCAGGGGTATTGACAATATTGTCATGATCATCAAATCTAACATTGATTGTCTCAATCACAACCTTTGTCTCTTTGTTGTAAATCCTGAATAATTTACTATTCGTAGAGTAACCAACAAACATCCCTTTAACTCCTCTTTTGTTCATCTTGCTGAGATATTCTCTATCTTTGAGAATATAGCATGTGGTTCCAAACACATGAAAGTTCTTCACTGTTGGCTGCTTTTCATTCCAAATCTCATATGGAGTAGTGAGAGTACCTGGTCTGAGATGAACTATGTTGTTGATGTGGCATGCAGTGTTGATGGCTTCTGCCCAGAACATAGCAGCAACTCCTAAGCAGCAATCATGGTTCTTGCCATCTCCTGAAGAGTTTTGTTCTTCCTTTCCACAACTCCATTCTGCTGAGGAGTTTTGGGGGCTGAGTACTCATGACTGATACCATTCTCACTGCAGAATGTATCAAAGTACCGGTTCTCAAATTCCTTGTCATGATCATTTCTGATTCTAATAATCTGATCATCTTTCTCAACTGTGATCTTGCAGGCTAATCTCTTGAATGCTGTGAAAGCTTCACTCTTGTCTCTGAGAAAGTCAACCTAAGTAAACTTTGAGTAGTCATCAATGCAGACAAGGACATACTTCTTTCCTTCATAGCTTTCCACAGCCATAGGCCCCATTAGATCCATATGAATGAGATCTAGAATTCTCTTGGAAGTTTTGTCTTGCACTTCTTTATGTTGAGATCTGGATTGTTTCCCAATCTGACATGGACCACAGACTTTGTCTCTGTCAATTCTGATCTGAGATAGCCCTCTGACAATCTCCTTGTTGATGATCTTCTGAAGATTTCTGTAGTTGATGTGTCCAAGTTTCTGATGCCAGATCTCTGACTCTTCAATAGATGTTCTTTGACATGTTAAAGAACATTGTGCAGGAACATGTAGCTGATAACAGTTGTCAGCTGATCTCTTCCCTTCAATGAATAAGTCATTGTTCTTATTCATAACTTTACAGCTTTCCTTGGTGAAGACTACAGTCATGTTATCATCACATAGTTGACTGATACTTATCAGATTAGCTTTGAGTCCATCAACTAGCTTAGCTTTCTTGAGTTTGGGCATTCCTGCAACAGTCAGTTCTCCTTTTCCCATAACTTTACCTCTCTTCCCATCTCCAAAGGTAACAAAATCAGACGAGCAAGCTTCCAGATTCTGCATAATAGAGCAGTCTCGTGTCATGTGTCTTGAACAGCCACTGTCAAAGTACCAGTTGCTTTTGTCTTAAACTCATAGTGAAGTATGGACAATCAGACTGGTCTGCTTGACAACTCATTACTTCTTCTGTACAGGCTTCTTCCTTTTCTCAGTAGCTGATTTCTTCTAGGGGTTGCTGGAATGATGAGCCACAAATCTTCTTCTCATTCTCCTCAGATCAAAGAGATATTTTTCACAATGAGGATGAATGTGGCCTTTTTCTTCATAATAATGGCAGATGATTCCTTTTATGTTGCCATTATTTGCAGTCATCTTCTTGATAATGTTCTTCGAGATGTTCTGAACATTATTTTGTACATGCACTGGCTGGCTTGTACTTGTTTTGACAAACACTGTCTTGGATTGTCCACCATTGTATCCAAGACCTGCATGACTTTTCCCAGAATATCCTGGGTAGTAAGAATCTTATCAAGATTCTCAGATCCATTGTTCAGCATGTTGACATTCTTTTTTATGGACTTCGGTTCTGTAGACAGCTCTTCAATTTCCTTCTTTTGCTGCTGAATAATGACCTTCTGTTCTGAATCAGATCTGATTAATTCCCCTTTTTCTTTGAGTAGATCTTGGTTGTGAGATTGCAAAGTCTTGTTGATCTCAGCTACTTCAAGCTATTTAGCATACATCTCTTTGTAGGTCTGAACAAACTCCTCATGGCTGAAATCTTCATTGTCTGAGTCTTCATCTTCTGCAAGTTTGAAAGGATCCTGAAACTCAAAGACTTTTGCTGTAAAAGCATAGGTCTCTTCTTCTGATTCACTACTACTTTCTTCAAAATCATTATCACTAAGAGAGGCATTGTAGTTCTTTTTATTCTTGTTCAGAGTGTAGGCACATTCAGCTTGAATGTGTCTAAAACCATCACACTCTCTGAACTGAATTCCTCTATTTATATTTGAAGGTTGAATCTCTTTCTGTTCACTGTTAGAGTTTCTATCTTGCTGGGGATTACTAGAAGATTGTCTTTTGTTATTGGATCTCCTGGAAGCCTGCTTGTTTACTCTTTTAAGCATTCGACTGAAGTTCTTGGTGATAAGGATTGTTCATTGTATCTGAATCAAGTACAGGCTTTTGTTTCTATACATGTTCAGATACATCTTCAGAGACTTCAGTTTTAAGAGCAATACCTCTCTTTCTTGAGCTACTATCTTCATCCTCTAGATTTATCTCGAACGTCCTCAATGACCCTATCAGTTCATCAAGCCTCATACTCTAGATGTCCTTGGCTTCTTCAATATCAGCAACTTTGTAGGCAAACTTTCTTGGAAGAGATCTGAGAACCTTCCTCACAAGCTTCTCATTGCTGATAGGCTTTCCAAGGGCAAAACTCTCATTTGATATGCTTCTCAGTCTAGCATTAAACTCTCCAATGGATTCAGATTCTTCCATTCTGAGACTTTCAAATTTTGAAGTCTTGACAGCCTCACAGAACTTGTCCCTTCAAAGGTAGTCTCCAGAATATCCTATGCAGCTTTTGCAGTCTCACACGTTGAAATTAGACTGAATGTCTCAAGATCCACTACAGAGAATATTGCGTTGAGAGTTTTGGAGTTGACAGTGTACCAATTCTTCACGGCACAGTCCATTCTCCTCCTTCAATCTCCACATGCTTTCCTTCTTTCGCAACAGTTGGCTTTTTCCATCCTTCAGTGACACTCTTCCATGCGAGTTCATCAATCGATCTTAGGAAAGCCCTCATCCTTGCTTTCCAGTATGGATAGTTGTTTCCTTCTAGCAATGGTGGTCTGACCGTAGATCCTTCTTCTTTGATTGCACCCATGGTTGAACTATAACCAAAACTTTCATTCAGATATGTAGCTTTAAGGACTCTTTTCACACTAACACCAAAGGCGACCAACTCTGGTACCAATTGAAGTTACATAAACTGGACGGTCATGTTCATCATCATGTGCTTGAACATTATTGTGAACATATATAGTCAGAATATAAAAACTTAAGCAAATAATGAACACAAGGTTGGTAACCCTGTTCGATCAACAGATCTACGTCAGGGGGACTTATCAAGTCTGTGAGAAATAATTTACTACTCTGTTGAATGGTTACAAAGTTTATTACATGAAGACTCCCGTCACTCGACCCCTTTCCTATCCAATTCAACCTCTTTCACTAAACTGAATTGTGAGCTCCCCTCACAATCTAGAATCCCTCTAGTTCTTGTAGGAAATCTCTCCCGAGACTCCTCTAAGTGTCAATGAAAGTGAGTTTCAAACACAGACTAGAAAGAAAATGATCTAACCAATCAAACCTAGTCTATCCGAATACTATATGCTTCGAATGTGATGTCTTTTAACTCTCAACCCTTTTGTGTATTCATAAAAACTCATGTCAACTAATCTAGTCTGATTCCCAGACTATTTATAAATAACAGCTATAGCTTTAACAAGGTAATCAGAAGTCCTACTTTGACTAGGATTCAACAAGGAAACAATTTCCTTAATTAAATCAAACTTTCCTAGTTTAGATGTCTTCCTTGAATAGAACTCCTTCTTTCCTTCTTCATCATCATCACGAACAAGGTAGCTTCTATTCTGAAATGTCCATCTTGAATCTGCAGCTTCAATTTCTTGAATCTAGCATGGCACATCTCTTGTAAACTCTATGGACAATCATCTACATGATCATGTCTCTAAACATGATTAAGTACATGTCTTGATCTTCAATCAGATTGGCAGTGAAATGTCCAAAACATGTTATTCGAACATGAATAACCAAAATTGTTAGAATTTGTTGCCTGAAACAATGTGAATTAAGGATGTAAATTGCAAAGTTAAATGTAATATTGAAGCTAGTGTTACCACATTACCTTCAACATGCAGCGAAAATGTAAACAGAACTTTGCACAAAATAAGTTTTAAATTACACTCCTTACGGTGTGTGATTGCCTCAAGGTGAAATTCAGTATCACAAGTGAAAAACAAAAATAATGCTGATGTAGTCTCGGTTCACTCCCTTGACAACACAGCATAAAACATATAGAGGACTATCTTAGCTTTACTCACTCGAATAATCACTAAAAAACAAACCTCTCTAAACACATAGATAGATTACAATCAGTCACTCTAAATCCTAGACTTCTCAAAGTTGACTATCTAACCTACACACACAACTGGAATGAAAGTCTCCAGCTGATTAGGATGCTACGCAGATGTCGAGGAAGATGTCTTGGATTTCAGAGATGACATTAGATGCAAGATTCAGAGCTTCTCACAAACCACAGTGATAACCTGCTTGCATAAATGATTTTAAGGTCTAAGGAGACCTTAAATACTTCCTCCTTCTTGTATTGGTAGTTGCTCCACGAACCCAACAGACTTGGACTTGAATCAACTGTCTTCCACTACCCATTGCTGAAGTGGACTTGAGATAACCGTCTTCTGCATTGCATGGCACACGTTCTTCAACATCGTGCAATAGTAGCGGTTACTTCAGTTACCCACGATCTCCTGCAACAGTTAGTGTCCAAGAAGGAGTGGGAACATCACGTCCCCATGAAATCTGGAACAGATTCTGAACAAGTCAAAATTAATCATTATCCATATTTTAAATCAAAATAAAATATCTAATAAATCCCTAAAAATGTGGAAAATGATATGTGACAAAAATCACAATTTATTCAGATTAATCTAAAATAAATTAATCCAAAATACTAGGAAAGGATAAGATTAATGATCCGAGTGTTATACTCAATGTGACGAGAATGACGGAAAATCATTAGATACGACATTGATTGCGATGTTATCAAACGAAGTGATAACATCATCTGGAACACGTCATACTCAACAATCTCCCCCTTAAGGTTATCCTTTTTGCACAAAACATAAAGCTCAATATATATGTGATTAGAGCCGCAGCGGAATACGATCAAAAATACTGGAGTTCAAAAACTCCCTCTTAAGGTCTGCTCCCCCTTAAGTTATTATTTGTAAAAAATACAATGTTAGTGGGTATAATCCCCTATACAATAGTATACAACAACGTTGGATTTTTATCCTTGTACAAATAAATATGTGGGTAATTATCCCCTATACAGAAGCTCAATGTTGAGAGCATACTCAACATAACAATCATCACATATTAAAATATGCGAGAAACAAAATATCAATGTTGAGAGCATCCTCAACGAAAACATCAGACATATAAAATATGTACCATAACATATACATATAAAAATCATCAGATCAATACTGATGATTGATACCAAAATATCCAAGGATATTCAACACGTGAATACCCAAAACATCATAAATCAAAAACATGTGTTCAGCACACAAATAGAAATAAACAAGGATGTAAACACATCCAAAATAAGAATGTGTCCAGCACAATACATAAACATGAAATAAAATTGTTTTTGATAAAGAAAATATCATATTTTCTTCTTCCCATTTGCCTTAGCCACGGACTTTCCAGCCTTCTCCCCTTCAGCACCATCATCACCAGCAACATTACTAGCAGCTGCAGCAGCGACATCTACTCCCCCTTTTTGTGTAGGAAGAGTTCCCCGAAGTGCTTGACAAAGCTCAACCATTGCATTGGTGAGCACTGTGCTTTGATGAATCAATGAATCCATCTGTGATATATAAGAATTTAACACCTGAACAGAAATTATCGTCAAGTGCGAGGAAGCACTTGCTATATCACTTCCTGAAATAGGAGGAGAGAGTGCACAATCTGCAGCAACATCTTGCCCAACATCCCTTGATGCAGCTGTTGAACTTTGACCGAAGGTATAATGGAGATCGATCACACGATCTTCATTGCCTTTGTGCTTGATGATAGAGATAATTGCAGTTTCAGTAACTATCTTCTTCTTATTTGGCTTCACACCTTGGTCAACTAGGATGGCATAGATTAGGCAGGGAAATGGTAAAATGATGGTAGTGTTTGTCTTCGCAGCCGACTTCATCATGCAATCGAAAATGTAATCTCTGAGATTGAAGGGGATTTTTGTACCAAGTTTAAAGAGGAAGATGGCTTGATCAACAGTGAGGACTGAAGTGTTGGTGGTGGGCAACCAATTACACACAATTAATTTGTGTAAAACAGAGTAGAAAAATGTGAGCTTAGAAGTGGAAATTTTGTTAGTCCACTTAGTCACCAAACCACCAGTAACAGTTCCTACACATCATCAATTAAATCAAGGCTAATAACATCAGAATCATTGCCTAGACCCAAGAATTTGTTGATCAGCATGGGGTTAAAAACATAGATTTTATCTCGCATATAAACCTCCCCAAATTTTCTCTTAGACTTATCGCCCATTTCAAGAGACACATTCGTATAAAATTCAGTAATAACATCAGGCTCAAAAGAAGACAATGCAGTGACAGATTTTCAGAGACCCCTCTCTTTCAAGAAAACATCCATCTCATACTTCTTAAAACTAAGCATATCAATTTGTTTCTCGACTCGCATGGGGCGAAGAATAACAGTTTTATGAGATGTTTTAGCACACTGAGAATAGAATCTCTTACTGAAGGCAGAAGAAACATCATGAGAGGAACCTGGAGGATAGACAGGTTCAGAGTCATCTGAATCAGCATCATCTTTAACATCGTCTGAATGAGTGGGGGATGGAGATACTATCTCTTAGGCTGTGTCGGAGGAGACCATTTCTTGTGAAGAGGTGGGGGAGAGTTCCTTCTTCTTAGGGCCAGATGTAGCACCCTTTTTCACTTTTCCTTTCAAAGTTTGTCCTGAAGTCGCAGGCTTGGCAGGAACATCGTCCTCTGGTATCACAGAAAGAGGCTCTTCTTGTTGTTCAACATCAACTTCTACATCATCAATAGCTTTGGCTGGAGAATTTTCAGGGGGGTTTTCTTCATCCTCAGACTCATCTTTCAATGATCTTGCTGGTTTTTCTTCCATTTTCAGCGTTCTCCTTGCCTTTTTACATGAACCCTCACCGGCCTCTTCCTTAAAAGACCCTTGTTGGCCATGAAGTCGTTTTGACTTGCGAGTAAGGCAACTCTTCTTTTTCTCGGCAAGAGCTTGAGTGTGTAGCTCCAGATCTGGGTCGATAGGGTTTTTCTCTGCACCAGGACTTAAGTGTTGGAGAGGAGTGGGCTTTAGCACTAATATGGAGTTAGGAGCAGTAGTGCCTTCCATAGAAGCATTTGCATGTTCAGCTGGAGGAGATGAGGGTTTGTCAGACTCCGATTTGGGTCCTTCTGGAGTGAGTTCGGCTGTTGCAGTGACTGCAGGAGTTGATGTGGCGGAGGGCGTGAGAGCTGATGTTCCAGCAGGACCAGAGGCAGAAGATGGAGTGCCCATAGTCTTCTCAAACATTTGTTTCATCATCTCGAACATGGCAGAGAGGTCTTTGGGTTCAGCCATTGATATTCTGCAAAAAGCTTGAAGGAACGAGAAACCTAGAGTGAGAGACAAAGAGGCTTCGAGAGAGAGAGAGAGAGAGAGTAATAAAAAATATTTCCAAAAATGAGTTGATATAACTCTCACCCTCAAAAATCGGAACAACCTCCTGTCACATCACCCACTTTTTCTATTTTCCTTATCAAAGAAAATATTTAAATAAAGTGGAATTAGTGGATAGGGATACACCATATCAAAACATGTATTTATCACAAAAATTCAAAAAGTGAATCGTTATGGGCCCCAAAATAGTTTATGTTTGTTTTTTTTATTTATTTATAAAAGAATAAAAAGACGGAAACCACACAAAAATAATAATTCTAGGCATATATTTTCTGAATAATATGGTTTCTCTGCAATCTTGCACACAACATCAGCTACAACATTTATGAACAATGAATGAAATAAATCCAAAATTTTTATAGTTTACCTTTTTAAGGTCAAGGGCATTTTATTCACAAACACAGATACATAATTTCAAGTAGCTGATTTTGTTAAATTACGAGTAGATCATCCATAATTTCATTAAATAAACCTTGAACTTTACTGAAAAAGAAAAAGATAACAGCTAACAAGATAGACAACTGATGTTGATAAAAACATGCTCACATCGAGTTCAACATCAGTAAACAGAAAGATCTGATTAAACAGAGCACATTCCAAGAGACTTTCTCAAAGCAGAAAATCTCTCGAAATCAAGGGGCTTGGTAAAAATATCTACTGTTTGATTTTCAGTGGATATATATTTGATGTTTATGATCTCATTTTCCACCAAGTCTCTGATAAAGTGATGGTGAATGTCGATGTGCCTAGTGCGTGAATGTTGAACATGATTCTTAGAAATTTCAATAGCACTGGCATTGTCACACAGCAAGGTAAGTGATGAGTTTGTCATGCCATAGTCCTTCATCATTTGGTTCAACCACACCAACTGAGCACAACGACTAGCAGCTGCAACATATTCAGATTCAGCTGTTGACAAAGAGATGCAATTTTATTTCTTGCTTGACCAATAAACCATATTGCTCCCCAAAAAGAAGCAACCACCACTTGTGCTCTTCCTATCATCAACATCGTCTGCCCAGTCTGAATCACTGTATCCAATAAGTTTGGTGTTTGTATCTTTACAATACTTGATTCCAAGGTTGACTATACCAGCAACGTATCGAATTATTCTTTTGACAACTTTCAAGTGAGACTCCTTGGGTTGAGCTTGGTATCTAGCACATACTCCAACACTGAACATGATGTCAGGTCTGCCAACAGTCAAGTATAGCAAGCTTCCAATCATTCCTCTATACATTGTTGGGTTAACATTGACTCCAACATCGTCTTTGCCCAGTTTTTCAGAGGATCCCATTGGTGTCTTCATGGGCTTTGCAGCTTCAAGTCTGAAACACTTGATCAGATTTTTGGCATACTTACTTTGGGATATAAAAATCCCATCTTTATCTTGCTTGATTTGGAGACCAAGAAAGTAGTAGGCGAATTCACCGACCATGCTCATCTCAAATGTGTTGCACATTGCATCAACAAACTCACTGAGGAGATTAGAACAAGTGGATCCAAACACAATATCATCAACATAGATTTGTGCAACAGTGATGTGTTTGTGAATCCTTTTGATAAATAATATTTTATCAACCACGCCTCTTGAAAAGCCAAAGTCAATTAAAAACTCCGTAAGCCGAGCATACCAAGCTCTAGGAGCTTGTTTAAGCCCATACAAAGCCTTGTGTAGTTTCAGCACATGGTGTGGTTTTTCATGACATTCAAAGCCTTTTGGTTGTTCAACATATGCTTCCTCATTCAAAATGCCATTCAGAAAGGCACTTTTGACATCCATTTGATGCAATGTAAATCCAATGTGATAAGCAATGGCAAGTAGGAGACGTATAGACTCTATTCTAGCAACAGGAGCGAATGTTTCATCATAGTTTATTCCTTCTACTTGAGTATAACCTTGTGCCACTAGTCTGGCTTTGTCTCTAACCACATTCCCAGACTCATCAGTCTTGTTCTTAAAAATCCATTTAGTTCCAATTACATTTTTATTTTCAGGCCTTGGAACCCATTCCCACACATTATTTCGAACAAACTGAATCAACTCGTCATGCATTGCTTCTATCCAGAATTCATCTTTTAATGCTTCTTTGACATTTTTAGGTTCAACATTGGATAGAAAGCATGAAATTGACACAAGGTTAATAACTGATCACATGCAAACCTATTTGACCAATTCAGCAATATCGGCTGAGCTCTTTGTTCTGGTTTTGACTCCTTGAGATCCGTCACCAATGATTTGGGAATTTGGGTGATCTCTTTTGATTCTCCTTGGAGGATCACGTCTTGATTCATACTGAGCCAGTGGAAGTTGTTCATCATCACTTTCAGATGAGGAGTCTGAATCTGGTGTCTGGGGTGATGTTGATTCATTCACTGACGGAGAAGAAACATTGGTTTTGACATCAGGACTTTTCATAGGACTTATGTCAATGCTACTGGACTCCTTGTTGGCAACATCAGGTTCATGTAAGAGAAATGACACATCATCTTCTTCAGTTCTTTTCGCTAGACCTGCAAAATCATCAAACACAACATTTACAGATTCTTGTACGGCCTTAGTTCTTAGATTAAGAACCCGATATGCTCTGCTGTGAGCATATCCCAAGAATGGTCCTTTGTCACTCTTGGAGTCAAACTTTTCAAGGTGATCTCTGTCATTCAGGATGTAACAGACACATCCAAACACATGAAAATATTTGAGATTTGGCTTTCTCTCTCTTAGAAGATCATATGGAGTCTCCTTTCTTCCTGGTCGAAGATAGACTCTGTTTCCCATGTGACACGCTGTCTTAACAGCTTCAGCCCAGCTTCTTTGAAAGCTCTTTAGCCTGTAACATTGTACATGACATTTCCTGCAGAATTCGATTCTTTCTTTCCACTACTTTATTTTGTTGTGGAGTTTTGGGAGCTGAATACTCATGGAGTATTCCCTTCCTTTCACAAAAATCATCGAATGCAGCATTCTCAAATTCTCTTCCATGATCTGTTCTTATGCATGGAATGTTGGTGTCAAATTGCAGACACATTGTGCGGCAGAATCTTTTGAAGACCTTGAAAGTTTCAGATTTTTCCTGCAGAAATTCAACCCAAGTATACCTTGAGAAATCATTAACAATGACAAGGATGAAACTCTTACCACTCATACTTTTTGTATCGACTGGTCCTATGATGTCCATGTGTAAGAGTTGAAAACATCTTGTCGTTTGACAACCACCCAGGCTTTTGTGAGGAATTCTGGTTTGTTTTCCCTTTTGGCAGGCACCACATACAACATCATGATCAACATTCAGTTTTGGTAGACCATGAACAGCATCAGACATAATCAACTTTTTCAAATTCACCATGCTCACATGACTGAGTTTTTGATGAATCAACTTTGTTTCATCATTTACAGTCATGTTGCAGGTTTCATCTTTGTCAGCATGGTAGCAATTGTCAGATGCACGAATCCCAAACATTATACATTTGTCGTGTTTGTCAAACACTTCACAAGTATTTTTTTTAAACTTGACATGCATACCATCATCACAAAATTGACTAATAATGATCAAATTGGCCGTCAATCCTTCAACATGTAGGTCATTCTGAAGCTTAGAAAAATGTTTTGACATTTAATGTACCTTTTCCAACAATGTTTCCTTGAGCTCCTCCTCCGTAACTGACTTTGCCTTTGTTTGTAGTGGTATATTCTTCAAGAAACTCCTTATTGCCTGTCATGTGTTGAGAACATCCACTGTCGAAGTACCATGTTTCAGTAATGTTGGCCTTCAGAGATGTATACACAACATTGCATGTAACCTTCATCTTTTTCAACTTCTTCAGATTCTTGTTCCTAGATGTAATTCCTGATGTTGTTCTTCCATCTGTAACATCATCGTGAAACTTGAAGCAATGTGGTTTGATATGTCCTCGCTCCTGACAGTAATGGCACACATATTTCCACACCTTTGAGCCCTTACATTACTTCTGATCATCATCTTCAACATTGTTCCTTGTAGTCGTGCTTGAGTTGTTACCTTTCACAAACTGAACAACATTGTTGTTTGAGAAAGACATAGAGGATTTATTAGAGAATCCCAATCTAGCTCTATTTGTCTGTCCCAATGTTAAGACTTCATTTAGGACATTAGTTCCTTGATTCCACTTCTGAAATGTTCTTGAGGTGTCATCCACTTTCTTCTTTAGTTTGCTAATTTCAGCGTCACTCCTGGTAAGTCTAATTTGCAGACTTAAGACCTTTCCTCTTAGAAACTGGTTTTCTTCCATGAGAAATCTCAGTTCTTTTGATTGAGTTGTCCATTGAGTGCAGACTTCATTCACAACATTGTTGAGTTCTTGAAGTGAGGCAGTAGGTTGTTCTTCATGTGGATCATGTTCTCTGATTTCTGAAGCCTGATTGAATTCATCTAGAAGAGTCATTTCATACCAATTTATCATATTAGGTGAAATCTCAGTAACTTCTGCTTCAACATCTAGAAGAACTTCATCTTCAACTTCACATTTTTCAATGTCAAGTTCATCAAGTTCATCAATATCATTCAGAGCATCAATAATCTGATCATCTTCTTCCATGACATTGATGAACAACACTCTGTGATCTGAATCATGTTCAGCATCAGAATCATCACTGAGAACAGCATTAAAATTATTTATTTGTCTTCTTCATGCTGTTGGACATTCATTTGAATAATGTCCATACTCAGAGCATGCTCTATATTGAACTGAATCAATGTCTTTCCCAGTGTCAGCAACTTCCTTCTTGACATTTAATCTTCCAGAATTTGATGTTGATAAGGATGGAGAGTCAAACAGCCGTCGAGGTTTGATATTTGTGGGGCTTTTCTTCATGGAATGAACCAGTGAGTTGAACTTCTTTGTCAGGAGTGCAACGCTTAGATTCTCTTCCTTATTCCTAAAGACCGTCAACATCATCATGAACATCAGATGACACCGTTGTTGTCTGGAGAGCAATTCCCTTTGAAGTTGAGTTTACTTTCTGATTTTGCAGGTTCATCTCAAAGGTAACCAAGATGATGACCGCTTCACTCATACTCATGGTTCCTACATCATGTGCTTCTTCAATCGTAGAAATTTTCATATTGAATCTTTCTGGGAGAGTTCGAAGTAACTTGCCAACCATGTTCTCATTAGAGATTGGAATTCCAAGAGCGGTAGATTGATTTGAGATCTCACATAATTTTTCAGCATAAGATGAAATAGTTTCATCTTCAAACATGCGCAAATTTTTTAATTTTGATATGAGCAACCTCAGTTTGGTCTTCCTAACACTGGCAGACCCTTCACAATGTTCCTGAAGAATGGTTCATGCTTGATATGTAGCAACACAATTGCAAATCATTTTGAAACATGGAACATCGACTGAAATAAAAATCGCATTCAGAGCGCGAGCATTAAAATTTGAGATTATTCTCTCATCATTTGTCCATTGAGATTATGGAGTTAACAAGAAATCTCCATTCGGACCTTCCATCTTAGGAGGGCTCCATTCTTCAATCACTGTCATCCATGCTCTTTCATCGATAGATTTGATGTAAATCTTCATTCGAGATTTCCACATAACATAGTTACCACCATTGCTATCTAGAGCAGGAGGATGACATTGATTAATCTGAATATCCATCACAGATTTCAAGCAACACCGGATCGAGTACTTAGTGTGTCTAGTACCGGCTCTGATACCACTTGTTAGAATTTGTTGCCTGAAACAATGTGAATTATGGATGTAAATTGCAAAGTTAAATGTAATGTTGAAGCTAGTGTTACCACATTGCCTTCAACATGCGGTGAAAAAGTAAACAGAACTTTGCACAAAATAAGTTTTAAATCACACTCCTTACGGTGAGTGATTGCCTCAAGGCGAAATTCACTATCACAAGTGAAATACAAAAACATTGCTGATGTAGTCTCGGTTCACTCCCTTGACAACACAGCATAAAACATACAGAGGACTATCCTAGCTTCACTCACTCGAATAATCACTCAAAAACAAACCTATTTAAACACATAGATAGATTACAATCAGTCACTCTAAATCCTAGACTTCTCAAAGTTGACTATCTAACCTACACACACAACTGGAATGAAAGTCTTCAGCTGATTGGGACGCTAGGAAGATGTCGAGGAAGATGTCTTGGATTTCAGAGATGACACTAGATGCAAGATTCAGAGCTTCTCACAAACCACGATGATAACCTGCTTGCATAAATGATTTTAAGGTCTAAGGAGACCTTAAATACTCCATCCATCTTGTATTGGCAGTTGCTCCATGAACCCAAGAGACTTGGACTTGAATGAACCATCTTCCACTACCCATTGCCGAAGTGGACTTGAGATAATCGTCTTCTGCATTGCGTGGCACACGTTCTTCAATATCGTGCAATAGTAGCGGTTACTCTAGTGACCCACGATCTCCTGCAACAGTTAGTGTCCAATAAGGAGTGGGAACATCACGTCCCCATGAAATTCGAAACAGATTTTGAACAAGTCAAAATCAATCATTAACCACGTTTTAAATCAGAATAAAATATCTAATAAATCCCTAAAAACGTGAAAAATGATATGTGACAAAAATCACAATTTATTCAGATTAATTTAAAATAAATTAATCCAAAATACTAGGAAATGATAAGATTAACGATCGGAGTATTATACTCAATGTGACGAGAATGACGGATATCATTAGATACGACATTGATTGCGATGTTATCGAACAAAGTGATAACATCATCTGGAACACGTCATACTCAACAAAAACCTTTTGTGTTCTTTTGAAATTGCCATAATATCTAATCAGGTAATGACAATCTCGAACACTTTAGTGCAGATGGCACTAACAATCTCCCTATTTGTCTTTATCTGGTTGCAAATCAGCTCCATGTTTTAAAAGAACACAATCCTTGAACTGTAGGATCATGTACTTAAAAACATACTTGGATGTTGTGAAGAACATCATATGATTCAGCTGTTTTTTACTTTCTTATCAGCTTATACCTGCTCTGCTATATTGATTTTTTTTATATATTTTTATCTTTTGATATCAGTTTTAATTTTTTGAATAATTATCTGCTCAAGTCTCTGCTAGAGTAATAGTATTATACTGTTGTATAATTATTAAGAACATAGATTATGCTGTGCCATAATTACTAAGAACATAGATTATGCTTTGCCATAATTATTGGGAACATAGATTATGCTTCATCATAATTATTGAGAAAATAGATTCTGATTTATCACAATAAACGAATATAGATTATGCTTCGACATAATTAAATAGAATAGATTATGCCTTGTCATAACTAAAGTTTATGGGTTAAAAGTTAAGGTGTAGAGTTAAAGTTCATAGTATATAGATTAAGGTTAGATGTTATATTTAAAGTCTAATAGGCATAGTTTAAATTTACAGTAAATTAAATATTTATTTTGTATTGATTATACTTGTGTATAATGAGTTATAATTTTTAGCTTGTGCATTTATTATCAAACTCAAGTTATAGAATGATTTCCGCTTAAGGAGTAAGAAGCATAATTGAACTAAGTTGCTAGAGGAATTAAAGGCTAGCATAGTTGCTATATTAAGAGGATGACATAGTTTTTGTGCTTATGTCATATTACGCGCTTTATAGAGAACATAGATCAAAGGATAAGCAAGAACTGTGATTCTTGCAGTTGTGATGTTAATCACTAAAGGTGTCACTGTGAGGTAGCCCCTGCACATATACGTGATCTGGGCATCACTATAAGGAGTCAATGTTAGGTAACCCCTGGTATACTCAGGGTCAATGCTAGGTGATCCCTGGTACACTCTTCTCGGATTAGCGAGGTAACCCCTCCGTTTTCCTATCAGCGACATGTCGTAGAGTACAGTAGACGACAGAAGGAGCTACAGGGTACCAAAGAGAAGTAAAGGTTTGCAGAAATGGGAAGGGCTTTCGCGTTTTTCTTTCCATTATTTGTATTTATATTTTGGATATTCTGTTACAGTTTTTATTAAAGATTAAGTTAAAAGTTTAACACACTGAGTGCTTTAGTACTCACGCCCAAAATATTTTTAAAATGTTTTTCACAGGTTGAGATGCTAGAAGTGATGGCTCGATGTACTGTTGTGGGTTGATCAAGCCTTGTTGTCTCGTTCAGACTAAATTATTGCTCATGAGTATGTTGTTATGAGATACAATATTACTCAATTGTTTTCCCCTTAAACTCTGATACAGTTGTCCCATAGTATGATTGCATGCTATGTTTTATTTTTGGGCTTATCTGAATTGTATTCTTTATTGAATCATGATAAATAAAGTCTCACTTCTTTTCATAAATCCAAGCATGTTTCATTACAGTTTTCGACCTATGAGTTGGTCATATTTGGTTGAGTCCTGAATTCTGTTTATTTTCCAGTTGACCTACGAATGGATCTTATCTTGATTAATTGCTTCTGTCCTATGAATGGGACATAAAATAGTTTATTTTCATCTGACCTATTAATAGGTCTTAGTTGTTGTGACCTATGAAGAAGTCTTGTTTATTTGAGGAGCCAGAATCCTATTTATTGATTGTTGGATTCTGCTTAAGTTCGATTGGCCTATGAATAGGCATTCTTTGACTTGATTGAATCTATTGACTTTGTTGATACGTTGAAAGTACTTCCTTTTTGGGTAACATCCCGACCCTCATTTATTATTTCTTTTGGGACCGGGACATTACAGAGGACCCTCTGGATTTTGGATTATGCTACCTTTTTCCTTGTATTTTTCCCGTAATATCCCCGTCCTAATACTTGGGACCGGGGCGTTACAAAATGTGAAAGAACCTGGTCTAACACTTTCGCACCAAACACATTGACATATGTCATCACTTTATCTAGGATATGGTGAACAAAGGTATCATTTGCATTGGATATATATCATCTAAAATATTGAATAAAGATATCTTTTTAAAAGCGCATGTTGTTTTTTTTAGAGATTCTATTCTTTATGGAAATCTCTTCGTTCGTGTGTTATGTAATGCTTGCATAGTCGATGTTGGGCACTGTGTTGTGTCTGTACTATCCAACATTTGCATTCATTTATGTCTTTTTATTTTGTCTGTACTATATGCATGTTGCATTTTGTTTAATCTTAGATATTTATTTCAGTTGCACTTTGATCGTGTTTAATGTCTCAATGATCAGTCTTTCTTTAGAGAAATGTCAATGGTATAAACATATGATGATGAATAGTTTGCCTTGATATAAAACTACGAGCACAAGAGTGAGGCTTGGATGTTACAGATCATGTGCACTCTCTTGAAAATGCACGATTATCACTAAGTAACTCAGGGCACGACGTTCGCGGTGATGATGCACTCAAGTAAGATGGTGGTAAGGTAATACATTTTCAATCGATTTCTATCTAGACACATGGCATTCAATACGACAGTGTGTTCTGTTCAAAAAGAGGTAAGAAATTGATCTCTCCATTTACTATCGAAATTCAATGAAATATGTGGACTATGCTACAACTGATATTCATTGAGATGTTATTCCCGAAATTAGTGTTTCTAAAATTTATATCAATATTAAATTGCATGTTTGTCTTTTTAGTTAATAGTCATGCATTTGTTTATTTTTCTTGTGTGTGTCTCTGGCCTTAAAAGATATGGTGCTTTCTGTATTACTAAAGATATATATATTCTAGAAAGGTGATACTTGAGTTCTACCTCTTATTGGATAAAGGAGGAGTCAGTTGATGTGAAGGGTGATGTGAACTACCAAAAAAACTTTCATACATAACACTTCATACATAACGGATATTTGAAATATTTGTTATCTATGAGCGTCTTTTTTGTATATATAACGGATATTTCAAAAATCCGTTATGAGAGAAGTGTTAACTCCGATCATATATAATATTTTTGAATCTTACGTTATCTGTAAGTGTTATATATTATTCACATTAATAACGCTAATTTGGTACCGTTATGCATTGTGTTATGTTCAAACACATTATATAATGGTAGCATTTACCGTTATGAATATCCATTATGTATATGTATTAATTATATTTTTTAATTCAAAATTAAATTATATAGATCGAAAATTTTCTAAATATATCTCTTTGCCGCTACTCTTCATCCCCACGAGCCTCTTTCCGCTGCTCTTCATCCCCACGCCGTTCGCCACCGTCCTTTGACGCCGTCGTTCTCTGTCGTCTCTTCTTCTCGCTCAAAGGTAAAGCCCTAAAATCTCTAAAATACCCAATTTTTTTCTCTTCCTAAAATTCCCAAAATTGAAAACTTTTTACTTTAAATCCGGAATAATAGGGCCCTTTGACTCGCTTAGAGAAAGTTATCTATGCATAAACTGGTTGATCAGTTATGACTGCTTGGTGCAGATTGTGTGAACTTGTGTACAGTTTAAATATATACAATAGTCAAAACAATACAGCACACAAGTGATTTATAGAGGTTCGAAGTCTCAAACTTCTACGTCCTATCTTCCTTCCGCAGAAGGGCAACTTCACTATATAACTTGAGTTTCTTTACAAATTACACAATGAAGGACAGTTGGCTGAACCTGATAACTGCTCGCTGCCTCAGCAGGTCGACGGCTCACACTTGAAGTCCCTAACTGCTCGCTAGAAAGGTAGGTGCTATTGTCATCTTTACAAGGTTTTAGATCTCTTTTGATCTTCAAGAAGTTAGTCTTGAACAGGGGGTATCAACTGATGTGTTCCTTCAATTGAGCTGGGTAGTTTATCATTGTATAGCTAAAACTGAGAAGGCTGCCCTGGCTGAATCGTCAACAGCTGGCTGAATATCTCAGTTGAATTCTTCTTCTTAGTTGGACTCTCGCACGTTTTATCAAATGCTGAACTTGAGCTAATTGGGAGGGAGAAAAAAAAGCTCTTGCTTGAATATTTCAAGAATGTATATGCGAAAGTTGTGGAGGTAAAGGGTGTTTAAAAATTTGATTTTTTTACCGTTGAGTTTCATTGATCGGTGGCTCTATTGGCTCATTAATGGCAGATGGTCTTTATTGATCACTAGAGCTTTTGGTTTAAGTAGCCGTTACTTTGCCAATCGATCTTCATTGGATATTTAATTCCAAGATCTTCGTTGAAGTATTTATTCCAAGATTCACCGGTTTGAGCAATAACTCCAGGGTTCTCTGGCTTCAATTTTTCTAGCAGTTTTGAGTTCCAGTTAGCAGTTCTAAACTTGTCTGTTCAGTTTGGCCATTGCTCCAGTTGGTAGTTTTGAGCTTGTCGTTGCTTCAGTTGGCAGTTTTGAGCTTGTCAGCTCAGTTTGGCCATTGCTCCAGTTGGCAGTTTTGAGCTTGTCAGCTCAGTTTGGCCGTTGCTTCAGTTGGCAGTTTTGAGCTTGTTAGCTCAGTTTAGCCATTACTCCAGTTGGCAGTTTTGAGCTTGTCAGCTCAGTTTGGCCGTTGCTTCACTTGGCAGTTTTGAGCTTGTCAGCTCAGTTTGGCCATTGCTCCAATTAACAGTTTTGAGCTTTGTTTCTCCAGTTCGACTGATCCCAAGTTCTTAGCTAGCTTGTCAGCTTGACTGATTTCTCTTGAGCTTTATTGTCAGCTTGAATAATCATAAGCTGACTGACTTCAGTTCTGACCTTTAGCTGATTTGTCTTGTTTACTTCAGTTTGGCCATCAGTTGGATACTTCCAGTCTTTAGTTTAAACTGATCTCTTATCAGTTTCTTCAGTCTTAGTCGACTCTTTTCTCCCTCAGCTCAGCTGACTTAGTTGTTAGTTTGTTTCGACTGGTTTGACTTTTGACTCCTTAGTTGAGTTGAATTCTGACTGAATGACGTATCCTTCAGCTTGCAGACCATACTCTCGATTGGTTAACTTTGGCTTTACTTGAGTTCCTTTTTGATGCTCTGGATTGATCAGCTCAGATCTATAACTTGAATTTTAGTTTGTTTTTCATAGATAGTTTTGACATCTCATCAAAACCTTTTCTAGAGGTTCCTTGATAGTTTTTCCTAACAATTTTCCCTTTTTTTGATGATGTCAAAACCTTGTCAATGATGATGGAAAAACTGTAAAAGTTTATTTGATAGACATGTTGTAGTTCGCTTAGGCAAATTCTTGAAATCAGAGCATGTTAGAACATTAAATTCAAGTATCAGAGCATTCATGAAATTCAAGTATCAGAGTATTCAAAATATATTTTCATTTTAGTCATGCTTTTATTTTAAGTAATTAGTGTATGATTGTCCGAGTATCAGAGCATTCAAAATTCATGTATTTGTATTCTCATTCAGGCATGTAATAGAGCAAGTATAAAGTATGGATCAAAATTATGTCAAATAATCTTTTGAAAGCAAGTTAGAACTGCTTCTCTTCTTTGAATGCTTCATCTCTTCTTGCTTGATTCTCATCTTTCTTGAGCTCCAAATTTTCTCCAACCTTCCCCCTGAAGCTGAGCTGCTTCCCCTTCATGATGTATTTCTCTTTGGATTTGATCCCAAAGAGTTAAGCTTTCATCATCATACTTTCCATCTTCTCCCTTTTTGCCATCATCCAAAAGCTGGGGTGGATCGCACGATGGTATTGTGAGATTTGGCAAGAATGAGAAGGCAGTTGCCAAATTGTCATCATGAACTAAGAGAACTGAAGGAATGGGCATGGGCGAGGAGAACCATGCATAGGCTTCTTCAGTTGTCATGAACTGACCATGATCAGTGTGTTGAGAGAGTTCTTGCTCTCTGAAGTCCATGGAGGCTAAGCTGGTGAATATCTCATCGGTTGTAGCGATTAGAGGATCTTCGAGGAATGGAGTGCAGGAGGAGTTGGTTGGGTCATTGTTAGGAAGAGGAGCGTCAGCTGATACACTTAGCTGGATTCTTTTGATCATTGAATCCATTATCTCTGATAGCGTTGGCGGTGAGGAGAGTGGATGATTCATCCATTGTCTACTCCATTCTCCTTCGTTGATCCAGAAAGTGGATCCATGAGTGTTGATGAGGTGGAACACTGTGGCCTCATTGAGTTAGAATCGCCACATGTGGTACTGGAGGTACCTTTTCAGTTGCTTGAAAAGGGAGGGATCAGTGCCCTCAATGAGACCGAAGCAGCTCCTCAGCTGATGGTCTAGAACTACCTCAAACTCAACCTCAATTGAGTCGCGATAGACTAAGGGTAGAAGTTGTGAGATTGCTGGTATTATAGACTGATTACTCAGTCTAGAGAGGGGCTCATTCTCAATCATCAGCTGTCATTCTTCTGAAGAGCTGGCATGGGCGACCGCCGGTTGCTCTCCACGACTTAAGTCGGGAGTTCCTGGTTGGCGGGATCTCTTCGAGATTAGATTGCAGTAGATGGTAGGGAGCATGTCCCTTCTTTTGAGCGGTTCACCAGTTGGAATAATCTCATCAAACTCGCTTTTAATGATGTGGCTTATGCGACTCATAAACCCAACTTTTTCTCACAACGAGCCAGTTGATGGATCATATTCTGCTCGCTCAACATTTACTCGTATTTGAGCAAGAATAAAGGAGGCCCAGTCGGCTTTATACCCAAAGTAGAGAGCGGCCGTTAAACGGGCTATGATGTCCGAGAATTGGACTGTCTCAAAGTTTCCATGCAGGATATGACCGGTGATATCTAGAAGTTGGATGATCTCGTTGGGCAGGCTTTCCTTCAGCCTATGTGAGCAGTCATGATAGTGTACATGAGGATGTTTCCAAAGACCCCACAGTGCATATTTGCATAGTAGTGCCAGTTCCATCACGTCTGGACCGTCGCCGGGGAGAAGAAGTGTAGACATCATTGTTGCTTTTGTCACCGTTATCTTTTTGTTCTGGACGGTGGAGATGATGTTGTCGCTGGAGATGGTTGCGTTGTACTAGAACTCCGCAGCATGGGAAGGTATATTCTTGAGTGGCACGATTGTCAAAAATGGCAGTAGTCCAGTTGCCTCCAATGGCCTATAAATTCTTTGAAAGTTTTCAGAGCCGAGACGTGCGTTAAGATACTTTAGATTAAGAGTCTTATCTTTCTTTAGCTTCTTAATAAGCAGATTGGCATCTACCATCTGAAATGAAGGCTTCATTTCTGCTAAAAGATGGTGTTGTGAGATATGCAAGTGTGAAGAGAGAGTTTGCAAGTAATCAAAGCAAGGAGGAGATTGAGTTTGCAGATGATCGGAGTCTCCATCTCCTTGCATAAATATATTCAGCATAACATGCATTGATCGAGGACACTTGAGTGCTTCTCTTAGCTGATCAGCTGTCCGATTTGATGGATGATTAGCTGAATTAATGATACATGCATCCCAGCCATTCGATTTTGATTCATCTTTATGATCATGTAGCTGAGATGGAGTTATTTTGAAAATGGGGTAGTTGCCATAAATAGCGAAATATTTTCTGCAGATCATGCCATTTATATCTCATTAGAAAATTATATTTTCCTTTTCATTTTTGAAGAGTTAATTTAATATCAAGGCAGAGATATTAATGGAAACTTGTGAGATAGAGCCCTATTTTCAAATTGTAGCCGTTGAATATAATATAAGAAATTTCATAATCACAACTGTAACAATTTAATTATAATAAGTTTGGAAAAATTAAAAAACTTATCCGGATTTAGTTGGGATACAGTCCAACTGATTGAATGCTCAGCGGTTGGATGATCAGTTAAGTCTTGGTTCTCAGTTGTCGCTGATAAGCTGGCTGAAGCTAAAGCTGCAACTGAATTGAATTGATCAGTTGGCTTGATCAGTTGCTTGGCTTTCAGTAGACAGTTTCCGCTTCTTGAAGGGCCTAGCTGGACTGGCTGCACTGCTTCCTTTGGAGGCAGTTTTGTTCTTTGGCAGTTCAGGCCTTGCTGTTCTCCTGGCTTGGCAAAGGTGAAGCTGGATTGCAACTGACGAGTTTTTCATCCTTTGACTAAGGGATTGTGAAGTTCCCTTTGGCGATGATCGAAATTGATCATTTTTCATAGGTAATTGCACACCTTTCGAGCTAGATGTGAGCAGTGGAGTGACATAGCTCTTGGATAGGAGACTTGGTGATGTGGCAGTGTCTTCATCATTACTATCGCTCTCATCAGCATGCCTTAGATTCTTCTAAGAAGCCACGACTTCAGTATGTGAAAGATGTGGTTATATTCTTTTGATGACAGGTGGAGTTTGTCGTGATGGCTCAGCTGACTGACTTGATAAATTATCAAATTTCAGTTTTCGACAAAGCGAGCCAGTTGACTGATTGATTTGCAATCCCAACTCCTTGAGGCATGATGCTGGTCTTGAGTTCAGCTAACAAGGCGGGTGCTGGAATTTTGTTGACAAGCCGGTGATTCATGATGTGTTGGACTTGCACAATAGTTGGAGGAAATGTATTTGACGATCCAATCCATTTAATGCTCCAAGTTTCTTCTCATTGCCAGTAGCTCATGCCATGAAAGGCAGTTAGCAAAAAGTGAGACTGGATGGACATAGAATGTCTCCAGTTATACCAGTAGAAATACCGGTGGAGTTGTTTGAACAGCTCTTGGTCACGTTGTGCAACAAAAGCAAAGTGAGTGAAAAGGAGATTGGTCACTTCCTTTTGTGCACCTTTGACTGCATATTCACCACTGTAGAAGGTGCGAATATTTTCTTCAGTCAGCTGGAGAGGAGGGCATGTGCTTCTGAAGTAGTTCGCTCCATAGTTTGGATGAGGGATTCCAATGAATGGAATAAGCTCATCTGGATCAGAGCAAACCTGAAAATCAACTGGTGATCCGTTCTTTGATTTTGGAGAATGAACGGCGGTGGTAGTTGAGTTGCTTGAAGTGTGGTTGCTTGTCTTTGCCTTGGCTTTTCTCTTTTTCCTTAGTGACTGAAGATGGGCAGTTCATTTCTTGGGAATCTAGTTAGAGATAAGAACTGGTAGTGCTTCATCACTTGGAAGTTTCAGCAGGTCTTCAAGCATTTTGCTCATTCTTAGAACAAGTCCTACCTTGGATTCAAATTTTCCAGATTTCTTTGAATAAGAGGCCTTGATGACTTGATGCTTGAATTATTAAAAGACAAATTCTGTCCGGTTTGTTTGTCACCCTTCAGCAAGGTGAATCATAACCTTGTATCTCTCTTGGGTTAGTTGACTCAGGCTTCCAATGGCCCCGAACAACATCTTGTTCGTTATGTCAAGTAGAACACTATACTCGGGCTTCTGATCAGTTTTAGCTCTTGTAAAACTGAATTGCTTGTTGCAGCTGGAAGTTTTCCATTCTTTCCAGTATGCTTCTGCAAATTCCTTTAGTTCTTGAACGGATGAGCCTTCTTGTGGAAGTTGGAACACTTCTGCAATTGTTCTTTCAGTGATTTGAAGTGGTCGTCCTTGAATCACTGATGACACTGTCTTTCCATCTGCAGATAATTTTACTTGAAGCAAAAATTCACTCACCAAATTTTGTCTAAAGAACTTTGGTGGTGTTTCCAGGTAGTAAAGAATTTCTGTCTTTTGAAGATTTGACAGAAGGATTGGATTGTTTGATTCATCTAGAATCAATAGAAATTTCTTCCTATCAAGGAATTTATCTCTCATAAGTTGCTCTTTGAAGGAATTTGAGGATCTGGATAATTCGGCCATCTTTGGGGTTGGCTGAGATTTTGGGAAATTCAAGATCTTTGAGAGAGAGAGTTTTTTTATATTGTAGGAGGAGGAGGCTTTTTGAGAGGCTTGAAAGGGGGGACTTTTTATGAGTGTTTGGACAGGCTCATAGATCTGATGGTTGGAATGGTACTAGCCCCTGTCCTCTTTTGGTCGTTGGCATTTAATGACTTTAACACGTGTCATTATCTTGCAACGGTCAAAATTTTCAAAAATAAATGTGAAGCTCGACATTTATTTGAAATAAAAAAGATAATCTTTTTATATATAAATATGAATTAATAATTACAAACTTAATAAAAAGAAGTAAACTTAGGGCTTTCTAATCAGTTTCAACTTGATCAGCCACTTAGTCCTTCTTGTGATCAGTTTTCCTCATTTTGGCAAGCAGTTCAGTGATGTCCTTTTTTTCATCCTCATCGCTGCTTGATAACTCAGTTTCAGCTGACTGGAGTCTTGGATGAGCTTACAACCGCTGGATCTGCTCAGTGTGCAGTTTAACTTGTTGCTGCAGGGTGTGGATCAGTTCTTCATAATTAGGAGGGAGCTGGATTATTGAACTGCTTGGTTGAGCATCGAACTGAACTGCTCTTGAGTCAGCTTCCTCTCCTGCTTTAGTTCCAATTAGTTCCTCGCAAGGAACTGTGTGGGATATTTCATCCGTCTCCATAATGATGGTCTCATCATGACTTGATTGGTAGGCAAGTTGATCATCTCTTTGACCTGACTGATCAGTTGTCTTGTCAGTATGAGTTGGCTCTGGATCAGCTGGAGGAATAGATGAGATGGCTCCTTTCCCAGCAGTTGGCTCTTGTGAAGGGGCTGTTTGGGACTCAACTGCCTCATCAAACTGATGAGCCTTATCAGCTGATTCTTCTGACTCTTCGGGAATGATGTTTATTTCAACTTCAGCTTTGTGAGGAGATTTCTCAGAGCGAATTTCTCTTATCACTTCATCAATGACATCATCCACTGGTGTGAATGTTTGATCTCTTACTGCAGTTGATGACTGTCCAGATTTATGGCTTTGTGATTTCTTCATTAGCTCGTTAAATAGCCATTTGTGTTGAACATAGGTGTGTGTCCATCTTTCTCGTTCCCTTTCTGTAGTGATGACTGGCATTTTTGAGCCTCGAAGAGTGCACAGTTCATCGAACACATCTTTCATCGACCCTTCAGATGGGTTTGAGCACTCTTTCCTCAGCTGTAGCTGCCTCATAAGATGTTTGCCCTTAGTGATCCTGGCATTCTCACTGTCCGTCCACCATAGGCTCCATTCTTTTTCTCGCTTCCAGAAGCTCATTCTATGGAATGTGAGTAATGAGAAGAAGGGCTCTGACGGATATACATGTCTCCACAAAAACCAGTAGATGTACCTGGTTAAGGTGTGGAAGAGCTCCTCATGGCTAGTTAGTTCCTGGGCATAGTGTTGAGCCATATGTTTTTGTGTGGTTTCATCAGCCCATTTCTTCACGGACTCTCCTTGTGAGTAGGCTCTTATATTTCCTTCAACTTGAGCCATTGGTGGGCACGCCATTTGGAAGTAATCTGCTCCAGCTCCATTATAAGGAATCCCTCTTACAGGGATGATATCTTCTGGATTCTCGCACGGAGCCATATCCTTAATAGTTAGATTTGGTGGAACTGTTGGATCTGGCATGGGACTTGATTCCTTTCTCTTCTTGGATTGGGGAAGTAAGATCCTTTTCCTGTTTGTTTAACTAGCTTGCCTCTTCTTTCGAGCTGCTCTGACAGCTGCTCATCTAGATGATTGTCCAATGATGTCAGCTCTGGTGGTAACTGAGCTCTGTTGTCTGAATCTCTAGGCTATTGGGATGTCATCATCAGAGTCATCAGTAACTTGCTTCTTTCCCTTGCCTTCAGCTGCATGTTTTCTTTCTTTTTGGCTGATCAGTTTGGTCAGGATCATTTTCCACAATTTTGAATGGTTTTGAAATAAAGTCATTGCTCACTATGGTTTTGAACTCTGTTTTCTCAGTCATCCAGGAAAAATGTTTCTCCAAAATAATGCTCACTCGACTGATGTATCCAATTCTTTGAGGGAATTTCTTATCATCCCAGCCTCTCTCAATGATGTTAAAATATCTATTCAATTGATCAAAGAAATATTGTACCCAGTTGATCTCCATTCGATTGTAGATGGCGGCGCAAATCTTGTATTTTGTTTCTGACATTTCAGATTGATTTCCAGTTGTCCCAACCATAATTTTTGAGGTGATGGCAGCAAGCACCTGATATTCATCTTGAAACTTTGAGATGAGGTGATTGCTTTTATAAGGTTGAGCTTCGCCTTTATTTTTCCAGAAATCATAAGCTTCCTGGAAATTGATTTGAACTTCTTCCAGCTTGAGTCCGTTGCTGGGTAGATCGAACATGTTGCTTAGTGATTCAGCTGTCATGATCATATCATGTCCTCTCACTTCATATCTGATCTCTTTGGGATTTGAAGAGCCATTTGAATTTAACAAAAATTCAGCAACCGGTTCTAGGTAAATGCGTTCTGGAAATACCTCTAGAAACGTCTTCAGCTTGGCCTGAGAAAGCTTTTCTATGATCATTCCACTTAGAGGAGAAGCTTTGCAGGCTTGAAGGAATCCAGCTGGGTTGAAAAACTTGTCTCTGTCGAGCTTTTCACAAAAAGCTTTAGAGTCTTCTCCAGACTGACGGAAACTGAATCTTCTGCGAGTTGGGTTTTGAGCCATAATATTTTGATGGGAGATTAATTTGTGAGGCTGAGGAATTGATCTTTGAGGGCTGAAGAATTTTGCTTTTGCTTAGAGATGAGAGATAGATAGGAAGGGATAAGTCGGCAGTATAAATAAGAAACTTATCTCGAGCATTCAGCCGCTTTATTTTTAGGAGATGATGGGGTTCATCCAACGGTTATGTCGTTTTGTATACCTTGATTTTGACGGTCGGATTGATTCAATCGACACGTCGATTAGCCTTTCATTTCTATCCGTTGGGGATAAATGAAGAGAGAGAGAGAGAAAGTTCAACGGTAACATTTGAGTGACACGTATTTTTACCGTTTTCACTATTGAAATTTTTGAACTTATCTTTTCTCTCTAGCAGTTTCTTCTTGGCTTGAAACTGATTACGTCATCAATTGGTTTCGACTGTAACTGATGATCTTTCTGTTGATCAGTTCCAACTGAAATGTCTTCTCATCAGTTCCTGACTGGTCTTGACTGCTTGGACCTTCATTCAGCTGTTTCTCAGTTCAGCTGTTTTCCTTCAGCTGGTTCTTGAACTGATATCTCTTTTTGAGTTGATTCCAGCTCCTATGATTTCTTCATCAGTTTGATCAATTTGCAGCTGGTATGTTCTGCATAACTGACTAGATCATCAGTTTGAGCGAATGAACTGATGATTTAGTTGAGTTGATGGGGTAAACTGATCAGCTCCAGTTTACTTTCTCTCCACAGCTTCTTGTTTCATCTCAAACTGATAGCTTATATGTCCAACTGATCAGTTTCATGACTTTTTCAGTTATGAGTTGTTTGTTCTGATGAGTTGAAGCTTTTCAGCTCAATTCCTCTCTTCAGCTGAAGTGATTCCTTGGCCCTTTTCTTCCAGTTGATCATCTTCATCTTTTGATGCTAGCTCAAGTAATCCCAATTGTATGCATAGCTCCATAAACCTTGCTTCAGGCAGTGGTTTGGTAAAGATGTCAGCTATCTGCTTCTCAGTGTTGACATATTTGATGCATATGTCTTTCTTCTCGATATGATCTCTGATGAAGTGATGTTTTATGTCAATGTGCTTGGTTCTTGAATGTAGAACTGGATTTTGAGATATTGCAATTGCACTATTGTTGTCACAGTAGATATGTACTTCTTCAGTTTCAACTTTGTAGTCCTTCAACTGTTGCTTCATCCAGAGTATCTGAGCACAGCAGCTTCCAGCAGCTACATATTCTGCTTCAGTTGTTGACGTGGCAACTGAGTGCTGCTTCTTGCTAAACAAGGATATCAGTTTGCTTCCCAGAAACTGACATGTTCCACTAGTGCTTTTTCTGTCGATCTTGCATCCACCAAAGTCTGAATCTGAATACCCAATTAGACTCAAACTGTCATCTCTGGGATACCATAACACAAGATTTATGGTTCCTTTGAGATATTTGATAATCCTCTTTGCTGCTTCAAGATGACTTTTCTTTGGGTTAGCTTAGAACCGTATGCATAGACCGACTGAATAAGAGATGTCTGGCCAGCTAGCTGTTAAGTAAAGTAGCGACCCAATGATTCCTCTGTAATATGTTTGGCTAACTGATTCTCCTTCTTCAGCAAGAGTTAGCTGAACTGATGTATTCATAAGAATCTTGAGAGTTTTTCCTTTACTTACGCCAAACTTCTTGACTAGCTCTTTAGTGTACTTGGCCTGGCTGATAAAGATCCCATCTTTCAGCTGTTTCACTTGGAGTCCTAGAAAGAATGTCATTTCTCCCATCATGCTCATCTCAAATTCACTTTGCATCAGTTGAGCGAATCGTGTGCATAGATCTTTGCTTTTTGATCCAAAAATTATGGCATCCACATAAATTTGAACCATTAAGATCTCAGTTGATCATTCTATTTGGAATAGAGTTCGATCAATAACTCCCTTTTGAAACCCATTTTTCAGCAAAAATGTTGTGAGAGTTTCATACCACGCTCTAGGAGCTTGTTTCAGTCCGTAGAGGGCTTTCTTCAGTTTGAAGACTTGATCACCAATTTCAAAGCCTGGCAGTTGCTCGACATACACATCCTCCTTGAGCATTCTTTGAAGAAAAGCACTCTTGACATCCATTTGGTAGATTGTGAAATTGAAGTGAGCTGCATACGCTAGGAACAGTCTGATGGCTTCCAATCTTGCAACTGGTGCGATTGTCTCATCAAAGTCAATTGCTTCACTTTGTGAGTATCCTTTGGCTACCAGTCTAGCCTTGTTCCTTGTGATCACTCCTTGTTCATCCAGTTTGTTGCGAAAAACCCATTTTGTACCAATGACCTTTTGGGTTTTTAGTCTATCAACAAAAAACCATAAGTCATTTCTTGTGAACTGATTCAGTTCTTCTTGCATGGCCATGATCCAGTCTGAATCTTCTAAGGCTTCTTTGATGTTTGTCGGTTCAGTTTGAGATATGAAAGCATGTGAACAATGCATGCTCAGTTGAACTTCCAGTTTGAACTCGACTTCTTGGGTTACCAACTATCTTGTTAGTTGGATGGCTTCAGAGCCATTTGGGCAAGATAGCTTCAGCTGGTTCCACTGTAGTAACATCATCAGTTACCCTTTCATCAGTTGGTTCGACATCTTCATCAGTTCTTCCTTGTGTTTCAGTTGTGGGGTTTATGGTCTCAGCACGATTTGTGTCTTCATTGACCATGTTGTTCTCAACTAGTTTAGTACCAGTTTCATTACCTTCTTCTAGTGAAACTTCAAGCCGCTCTGGAACAATGTGATCCACATAGTCCTGCGAGTTCTCAGTTTCATTAGGTAGTACTTGAACTGATGTGTCTATTATTTCTTGGTTCCTGTACTCATTAGCAAATTCATCAAATACCACATGACATGTTATTTCCACAACAAGAGTTCGTTTGTTGAACACTCTGTAAGCTTGTGCATGAGGTGAATTATACTAAAGGAATATTCCCTCATCAGCTTTAGCACTAAAGGCTTTCAATTGAGTCTTGCCATTGTTGTGAATATAACATTTACAGCCAAATATTTTAAAATATGAGATAGAAGGCTTACGACCCTTATACAGCTCATAGGGTGTTTTGTCATGTGCAGCGACTATTGTACTTCGATTTTGAGTGTGGCATGTTGTGTTGACTGCTTCAGCCCAATATCCTTCAGCTATGTTAGCATCAGCTATCATTGCTCGAGCTGCTTCTTTAAGCATTCGGTTTCGCCATTCAGCTACACCATTTTGTTGTGGAGTTCTTGCAGCTTAGTGTTCATGAGTGATTCCAAGTTGGTTGAGAAAGCTGATCATTTGTTGATTCACAAATTCAGTTCCATTGTCGGAGTGAATCCTTTGAACTGATCTTTCTTTTTCAGTTTGTAGCCTTCTGATCAACGTCGTTAGCTTATCATAAGTTTCATCTTTGCTTCTCAAGAATTCCACCCACGTATATCTTGAGAAATAATCCACTACTACAAGAGTGAATCTTTTGTCTTTTGGTGTCTGTGGTCTGACTGGACCAAACAGATCCATATGTAGCAGTTGGAGGCAATCAGTTGTGCCTAGTGGATGACTTCTATTCTTGAAGGATGACTTCACTTGCTTTCCTTTTTGGCATGGTCCACATATCCCTGTTTTCTTATATATCTCCTTGGAAAGTCCCTCAACTATCTCTTTCTTGGCTAGGTAGTTGATTGTTTTGAAGTTGAGATGGTTCAATCGTCGATGCCATAGCCAGCTTGCCTCAGTTGATCCTTTTGAAAGAAAGCAAGCTTCTGAGTAGCCGGTTGACCAGTCAACAATGTACATGTTGTCTCTTCTTATGCCAGTGAGAAGAATTACTCCAGTTGACTTGTCTCTTATGCTGCAGGAGTCTTTAGTGAAGTCAACTAAGTAGCCATTGTCGCACAGCTGACTGATGCTGAGTAGTTTATGTTTTAGTCCATCCACGTGGGAGACTCCATTTACTACAACTTTTCGCTTGACCACAAACCTTTCTCCAATGGTTCGACTTTTGGAGTTGTCTCCAAATGTGACAAGTGGACCTTTGACTTTTTCATAACCATCGAGATCTTTTCTGTCTCCGGTCATGTGCTTGGAGCACCCGCTATCTAGATACCAAATGTCATTGGCTTTCTTCATAGATAGGATGCTCTTGTCCTGTAAAAACAAGGATTAGCATTTAGGGACCCGTTTCATATCGGGTCCTTATTGATACATCAAGCTTTTTGGAATCCAAACTTTCCAAACTCTCGGCTTTTTATCATTCAGAGATCCAACTGACTTGTATCGCCTGATCAGTTTAGATTTTCTCTCAACTCTTCTATTCTGATTTGAATCAGTTGAGTGATACCTGCGTTGAGAGTTAGTTGGATAAAACAATTCAACTAAAATGCTTTGGTCTTGAGACCTTTGAGTTCTATGATCAGACCAGTACTTTGTATGTTTCCAGTTTATTGGATTGAACCTTTTTGGTTCATTTCTGGAATCCAGGTACTCATTATAGTGATGGTAGGGTTCAAATGAGTTTCTTTAATCTCTCCTATAGGTGTTCTGATTGAACTTCTTGGTAGGATAGGCTTGAGATCTAAATTGATTTTTCTTTCTAAAGAGGGCTGATCTATCAGTTTGCCTTGGGGGCATTCTTTGTTGAGCTGGTGATCTCTGTTGAACTGAAGGCTTTGAATGAATGGGTTGGTTTGAGTGAACTGTTGGTCTTGACTGGAATTTTGGCTTTAGTTGACCTGGTGTTTTTAGTTGGGAGAATTGACTGAATTGTCTGGGTTGAGTTTGAGGATTTCTCAATATTCCTTTGCCTTTTGTTGGCTCAGCTGGGTGATCATGAATTGACTTAGTGAATCCTTTTAGGATTCCTTTATCACTAGGTTGAGCAATTGCTTTTCCTTTTTCTAAAGCAATGAACTTGCTATATCCTAACCCTGAGCTGCTGGTTCCAGTTCTCTGATGATTTAATATCTCATCTAGAGTTTGAGACCCCTTTTTGAACTTAAGAGTTACTTTTTTCTCTCTCATGGATCTCTTGCTTGAGTTTTTGATTCTCGGCTTCTAGGTCAACAATTCTTAGTTTCAACTTTTCAAATTCCACAAACTGAGACTCAAGATAATTCATTCTTTCATGATCAATGCTCAGTTTTCTAACTCTATTTCTCAGTTCATCATTTTCATCTTTCAGTTCAATATGCAAGCAAGATATTGAAGCTAATTGATCTTCTAGCATCATAAGTTTCATATCAAGTTCATTGCTATAGACAGTTGTTTCATTAATATGATAGAATGAGGTTTGAGAATCAGCTATACTAACCTCTTCATCATTGTCAGCCATGAGGCAAAATAGCGCTTCATCATCTGAGCTATAGCCGTCAAAATCAATTCCAGATGGATAGTTTGAATCGTCTAGCACGGCATTCTCGTAGTTTGCAACCATTGCTTTTCTTTTGAAGAAGCTTCTCCTCACTTTGGCTTTCTTGTCTTCAGGAAGTTCTGGACATTCATATCTGTAATGTCCTTGTTTGTGATAATGAAAGCATTCTCCTAGATTTCGATTGCCACTCCTGAACAGTTCAGCTGATCGTTCAGCTGGTTGATGAGTTTTCTCATCTTTTGGGATTTTATCAGTTTGAGGTGGAACTGATTGTTTATCCCGAACTCTCTTCAATTTTTCTAACAACCTGGTAACTGACTGAATTTGATCATTGATGTCTTCAGTCAAGTTTTCCTTCTTTTCGGTTGTTTCTCTTTTTCGTTCGGATGAATATTTACCTTGATTTTCTCTGGCTGGCAAGCTCCTGGGCCGAAAGTTGTTCCTTCCTCGAGTGTCTCTGAACCGGTTCCTTTCACCATAAAAGGCTGCATCTTGTGCTGATGATGTTGATGTTTCCTTCTTTCGGTTTAGACTGTACTCATGAGCCTTGAGAGAGCCAAACAATTCTCTGGGAGTGATGCTATTTAGATTTCTTGATTTTTTTGTACCTATCACTTTCATGTCCCATTCTTCAGTGAGATTATCCAAAACTTTGGAATTCATCTCAGAATTGGGATAACTTCTCCCTAGGTTGGTCATCTCACTGATGATACCTAGAAATCTGGTTTCAAGGCTTGAGATGGACTCTTCTGACTGCATTTTGAAGGACTCGTATCTGTCGACTGCCAGTTGGACCTTGTTTCCTTTTATGGCTTCGGACTCTTGGTATAGATCTGCTAGTAAGTCCCATATCTCCTTGGCAGTTGTACAATTCTTTGTGTCCTTCATTTTGTCTTCATCTAGAGTTTGAAATAGTGTAGCTTGAGCCACAAACTCTAGAATCTTCAACTTCTTCTCTTCACTGGTGAGAAGATTAGTTGGTTTTGGGATCCTTGCTAGTTGATTGATATCAACTATGTGAGCATCATTGTCCATCATGATGATGATTGGACCATATTCAATGACTTCCCACATATTCTCATGAATTGAGCAGAGATGCGCCTTCATTCTCCTGCTCCAGTTATCATAATTCTCAACTGAAAACAAAGGTAGCTTATGGTTTCCCATAGCTGGAATGTTAGCACAGATAAGTAGATCTGATTCAGTTGATCCGTAGAAATGGCTGATCCTTAGAATCAACCGCTCTGATACCACTTGTTGGTCCCGGACGGATCGATATTAGTTTAGAGGAGGGGTGAATAAACTGATTGAAAACTTTTTACTTTAAATACGGAATAATAGGGCCCTTTGACTCGCTTAGATAAACTTATCTATGCATAAACTGGTTGATCAGTTATGACTGCTTGGTGCAGATTGTGTGAACTTGTGTACAGTTTAAATATATGCAATAGTCAAAACAATACAGCACACAAGTGATTTATAGAGGTTCGAAGTCTCAAACTTCTACGTCCTCTCTTCCTTCCGCAGAAGGGCAACTTCACTATATAACTTGAGTTTCTTTACAAATTGCACAATGAAGGACAGTTGGCTGAACCTGGTAACTGCTCACTACCTCAGCGGGTCGACGGCTAGCATTTGAAGTCCCTAACTGCTCGCTAGGAAAGTAGGTGCTATTGTTGTCTTTACAAGGTTTTAGATCTCTTTCGATCTTCAAGAGGTTAGTCTTGAACAGGGGTATCAACTGATGTGCTCCTTCAATTGAGCTGGGTAATTGATTGTTGTATAGCTGAAACTGAGAAGGTTGCCCTGGCTGAATCGTCAACAGCTGGCTGAATATCTCGACTCTTTGAATTCTTCTTCTTAGTTGGACTCTCGTAGTTTTTATCAAATGCTGAACTTGAGCTAATTGGGAGGGAGAAAGAAAAGCTCTTGCTTGAATATTTCAAGAATGTATATGCGAAAGTTGTGGAGGTGAAGAGTGTTTAAAACTTTCATTCACTCGTCTTTCATAGAGCACTGATTTTATGACCGTTGAGTTTCATTGATCGGTGGCTCTGTTGGCTTATCAATGGAAAATGGTCTTTATAGATCGCTGGAGCTTTTGGTTGAAGTAGCCGTTACTTTGCCAATCGATCTTCATTGGATATTTAATTCTAGGATCTTCGTTGAAGCATTTATTCCAAGATTCGCCGGTTTGAGCAATAACTCCAGGGTTCTCTGGCTTTAATTTTTCTAGCAGTTTTGAGTTCCAGTAGCAGTTCTGAACTTGTCTGTTCAGTTCGGCCACTGCTCCAGTTGGTAGTTTTGAGCTTGTCGTTGCTTCAGTTGGCAGTTTTGAGCTTGTCAACTCAGTTTGGCCATTGCTCCAGTTGGCAGTTTTGAGCTTGTCAGCTCAATTTGGCCGTTACTTCAGTTGGCAGTTTTGAGCTTGTCAGCTCAGTTTGGCCATTGCTCCAGTTGGCAGTTTTGAGCTTGTCAGCTCAGTTTGGCCGTTGCTTCAGTTGGCAGTTTTAAGCTTGTCAGCTCAGTTTGGCCATTGCTCCAATTAACAGTTTTGAGCTTTGTTTCTCCAGTTCGACTGATCCCAAGTTCTTGGCTAGCTTGTCAGCTTGACTGATTTCTCTTGAGCTTTCTTGTCAGCTTGACTAATCATAAGCTGGCTAACTTCAGTTCTGGCCTTTAGCTGATCTGTCTTGTTTACTTCAGTTTGTCCATCAGTTAGATACTTCCAGTCTTTAGTTTAAACTGATCTCTTATCAGTTTCTTCAGTCTTAGTGTACTCTTTTCTCCCTCAGCTCAGCTGACTTAGTTTTCAGTTTGTTTCGACTGGTTTGACTTTTGACTCTTTAGTTGAGTTGAATTCTGACTGGATGACGTATCCTTCAGCTTGCAGACCATACTCCAGATTGGTTGACTTTGGCTTTACTTGAGTTACTTTTTGATGCTCTGGATTGATCAGCTCAGATCTACAACTTGAATTTTAGTTAGTTTTTCATAGATAGTTTTGACATCTCATCAAAACCTTTTCTAGAGGTTCCTTGATAGTTTTTCCTAACAGAGTCACTTATATAATTTAAATGTGTGTGTGTGTGTATTCATGAATTTTTTTGGTTCATGTCAATTTGTTTGGTGCTGGGAGGTGGAAACTTACTTTTGTAGGAAGAAGCAGATCCCGAAAAAAACCCAACATAGGACAACTAAGATCCAACAAAGTGCTATTAATCTGCAATAGTATATATCTATGAGAAACTCTTTTCAGTTTAATCAACATAGTAATCTAAGCACTAATTCTGAGAACTTACACTTGAAGGGGCCTCTGAAACTTTAAAACTCCGAAGACTGTATTAACAAGAGCATTTTGGTGCCAGTGAAAAAAGGAAAATGCAGGAAAGAAAGCTCGATTATTGTGACTAGTTGGTGGTTTACTTTCAACAAAAGACTGGTTTGTTTTAATACAACTTATCTTTGGAATTAGAGTAGCAGATATACTTATTTGGCCTTACCTAGTAGAGAAATTACTACAAGTATAGTTAATGCTATCATCACTGTTGTTATTGCATACCTGCCAATATCAGAAAGAAGTAATAATAGATCTATTTCAGCATTGAGTTAAAACAAAACAGGGAGAGCATTGAGGAAACATACGATGTTTTCAGTCCCTTTTGGATTAAGTGCTTGTTCTTGGATACATGTCTTTTTATATCAGAAGCCTGAGTCTCGAGATTTTGGGTTGTTGAAGTTATTAAGTCATTGCCCTTTCCATCAACTTCTTTCAATCTGGTGTTTATTTCCTTCATAGCTCCAGTTATGTTGTATATTGTGCTGGATGCGCCATCTGCTGTATCAAGAATAATTCTGTAACACCCCAGATTTTCGATTAAGGTTTAGAGGATTCTTAATGATAATTAAAAAGTTAAGAAAGAAATTTAATTAAGGTTATTTAAGGTAAGATGTCAGTCACGACTTTAGGGGTCAGTTTTTGTGAAATCATATTTTCAGAAAATTTGATCTTAATTCTTTTATGGCTATTCATGGTTTTGTTAGAAAGGTTTAAACTCAAGGAGTATGCCGGTGTTTTCGGATTTTAATTCTGAAGTCAATTGAGTTCCCGGTGATGAAAAGCGTATTTAAAGGATGAATGAATAGTAACTTTTGCGTGCGTTCGTGTTTTGAGAAATTTACAAAATCCTCCTCGTTGATCTGAGTCTAGTTTTGTCAGGCCTCTCTTATGGGAAATGATCCAAGGATTCCGTTGGCATTCACGGATTACCATTCTGAGGTCAATCGAACGCTCGGGAGTAAAATATGTCAGTCTGAGTGAATAGTAAAAAGTAATTCCAAAAAGGGAATCTTTGCTCGTCTTTCTTCTGACGACCCCGTCTTTTCACGAATTAAGTTGGTTCACTAGTATTCAAGTCAACGAGTCTCTCGGTATTTTTAGATTTCATGTCTGAAGTCATTTGGACCTCGACATCGAATAAAGCAGCTTTTAACCTCGTAAGTTAAGAATTAAGGTTTGCCTTGTTAGGGTAGCGTTAAATCCCTTATAGACCAAGATTATGCTAGCCCTTAGACATTGCTCTAAGATTGGTTTTGCTAGCAAGATTAAGGAAGAAAGGAACTTAGCATTTCGCTTAAGCAGAAACTGAGCTCACAACTTTTAGAGGGAGTCACTGCTGGGTTAATTCCCTCACAAACTCGTTTGGATATTTGAGGTAACTCCTCTTCTATCCCATGGCATGCCTAAGGGTACAGTTGACATCAGGTTTGAGCCAAGGTTGGGCCCAAAAGTAAAGAAAAGGTTTTGCGGATATGGAGAGGGCTTTTGTGTTTTGCTCTCCATATACCGATAATTTATTATTTGATATTTCTCAAAGTTATTAAAGAAGCTTTTATTAAAACCCACTGAGTACATTAGTGCTCACGCCCTCTTTTTCAAATATTTTCAGGTTGAGATGCTGAGGATGATGGTGGCTGTGGATGTGGGTTGGCTGCCAAGATTATTTTGCTATTATATAAGTTCTTTGAAATCCCATTATGTGTTCTGCTACTCTGATTAACCCTTTCTAAATTCCGTTCAAAGTTCTATTTTGATTATTTGAGACTCTAAGAATATTTCCAAACATGATTACATATATATAAGACGCATATTAAGTTTGTTTCCGCTTTTCGAGTATGTTTTTCTTTCACCTATAAAAGGGCCTATGCTTGTTGGTATCTGATTAATTCACTACAAGAAATTCGCTAATAGACAACACTTTATAGACAACGGTTTTTACATGGGTTGTTGTCTTTACACATATAGACAACGGGTTTTGTGTTGTCCGTTGTCTATCTCTGCATCTTTTATTTATTTTTTATTTTTTTAATATTGCAACGGTCGTTGTAACCGTTGTCTATACATATAAACACAACGGTCAATTATACGCCGTTGTCTAAGTCTGCATTTTCTAATAGACAACATCTAGTAGACAACCTGTAATCAAACTGTTGCCATTTTAAGACGGGTATTTTGCCCGTTGTCTCGAGAATTGCTTAAAGCTACGTTGTATCATCAGGGACTTCAAAATTTTTCCTCTAAAATTCTCATTTCCCTCGCGAACTTCTCAAATTTTTTCCCCAAAATCCTTTCCCTCCGGTATTCCCCCTCCCGTTCCCATCTCCCTACTACCAACTCCCCACCGTCGTCTAGTCCTCTTTTTCCCTTAGTCACCCACAATCATCTCATCTGCTCCTGTAAAACCTAGGTTAAAGGGGTTAGATTGCGAAGATAGCGAAGAAGGGAAAGAATCTGGTGGGATCGTTGTAGAGAGTTCAAGATTCGGTGCAGCAGCAGTCAAGGAAAAGATCTAATCGCGTTATCTAAACGGCTTCTTAAGCTTCAGATGCTCCTTTTTTCAGAGAGAGATTGAAGAATTAATCTCCCCCACATGCAATGGGTAAGTCGATTCAAGTGTTTGTAGCTTCAATTGTTCTCTATGTGTGTAAATTTTTTTTCCTTACTAAATGTGTTACTGTTGTTATTTTTTTTATTGTTTTACAATTTAAATAGATAAAAGATATAATTTCCCCCTTCAAATTTCAATTTCATTACTTGGCACGATTTGGAACATACTTTTGGAAAAGCAACCTGCCATGTATAAGGTTCAATTTTGATGATTTTCAAGTTCCAAGGTTTTCCTTTTTTTCACAAGTGCTTTTCTTGAACTATCTGTATATCTCATGTTTGAGAAATTTAATAGAAGTTGTGATAGAATTCTTGTCTTTTTTGCCCTACACATTGAGTTCTTTGTTTATTTTCATTTTTCACTTAGATTTAAATTAGTTATGGCAGTCCATCCGCATTTATTGTGTAATACCTTGTGAAACATGGGCATCTTGATGTCTAATGGGTAAAGATCTATCTTAGTTGAGGTGTATGTGTTGTAGTTCTCATGGTGATTTCTGAATTTTTGCTCTGTGGTTTTGGATCGGGCAATTTCATGAAGTCTGGTATTGAGTGTTTCTCTAGAATTGAGTTCATGTATTTAAATCTCTTTTGATGTTTAGTTTCTTCATTTCAGACCCTAGTACTATTTTGTTAACCAAGCATAGTTAATTTCATCTGTGGCATTACATCAAGGATTGTTAAAGACAGACTAAATCGGCTGAAACTAGTAGTGCAGAGTAAAATAACTAGCCAGGTGTCAAGAGCTGTGGAACTTCTCCCTTTCAAAGTTGAAGTTTTCCTGGTCAATTCTTATTCTGATGAACTATTTATTTTAGGATCAAGCCTGCAGTTGGTATGCCTCAACAAAGCATAAAGCAGGATAATTCAAGGTTCAGTTTCAAATGCAATGAACGTGCCGAAAGAAGGAAACAAGTAAGATAGATATTTCTCTGTCAACTGCATGATGCTTTAGATAGTTCTCTCTCTCAGAGGAATCTCTCTCTCTCTCTCTCTCTGTTTGATAGGAAGTTAGAGGAAAAGATGCATGCAAAAGAAGCTGAGATGCACCAACTTTAAGCAAAAACTCAGGTAAATTGAATTTCTATGAGCTCGAGAGCAAGCTTTTTCATTTTAAATTTTCATCTGTAGTTGGATCAAGCAACAATTAGGTTAAAATTTTCATGTTAAATACTTCCAATTTTAATTTCAATTTCTATTATCCAAACTAATATCTTTCTCACATTAAGCAAGACATGACTGTGTTTTGTTCTTTGTAGAAAAATACAGAAGCTGAGATTAAGCAGCTGAGGAAAAGCTTAAACTTCAAGGCCACACCACTGCCTTTATTTATCGAGGAGTCGTACATGAGTCGGATAGAAACAAGTCTTCATCACTTTGAAAGCTCGAATTGAATTCTAGTGGGTATTCGGATTGTTAGGATGTTAGCTTTTGATATTCCTGCAGGGCATAGCTAGAAATGTTAAACCGCGATGAGCACGGACAAAATCCTCTAGCAGTAGCTCTCAATTAAGCTCCATAGCAGGCATAAGTAAAGAGAAACCTACCAATCCAGCACAGGCAACGGAGGTAATGAGCTGCAATTCAATAGTAACATCGGACAACAATCTCTCGTCCTCGGCTGCAGAGATCAGTAAGGAAATTAGGAGTTGCTTACTGAGCAGTGAAGAGAGGGCCTTGAATGTGGGTTGTTGTTTGCGGTATTCAACTCAGAAATTCTACTCCAATCACTCTGATGTATCGAATCAGAGTTCTGGTGAGTTTTTGGCAGCAAAATTTAATCGAATTTCTCAGTTGGTAATGTCTTTTTTTAAGCTTTTTTATTTTTATTTTTATGTCTGGAATATTGATTGAGATTTGTTTATGATGATTTGATTATGGAATTTTATCTAAATCTCGTATAGTTCATATGGCAAAATGTTATCACCTTTTTTTAATGTTTGGAGTATTGCTGAATATTTGGTTGAGATGATTATGGAGTTATATATTTTCATGTTGTTTTATGATGCATAGATGGTGTGAATTCCTAGTTTGTTTCTCGTCATTTGATGTAAATTAGTTGGGGTTTGATCCCTCTTCAGTTTTCTTTTTATTCTTGGTGTTTATTAGTATTTATCTAACTTTTGTTTTGTTAATTTTTGTAGCAATTCTGTCTTTTTTTTATCCGTTGTTTTTATTATCACTTATGTTTATCTCGATTTGAATTATGTTCATGTTTAGCGGCTTCGAAAAGGCTGATTTCTTGGCTTCTAAGTTGGACAGTGATATTTTTTTATATTTTTATTTTAAATTTACTCATATGACATATGTTGATCCATTGTATTCAAACTGTTTGGCATTGTTTGATTATGAGATTTTCAGGTGCTTCTAGAAGAGGGGTGATTATTGCAATTTCTTTGTCTGTGGTTGCCTTCTGTATGTTGTCTCTTTGGTGGTCATGCTGTCTATCGAAGATGGAAGAGACAAAAACAAGGTATTTGAGGCGATATAGTTCTAATACAAGATGATTTGAGTGAATGAGCTTCTGATGGCATTTCATTTCGTCTGAAGGCTGAATGTGATAATCTTGGTAGGATTTCATACTCATACAACAAGTCGAGTTTAAACTTCAAATACGAAATCCTAGAGAAGGTGACAAATTATTTTGATCAGAGAAAGATTGCTTCAAGCTATACGTCAATTTTGGCTAAATGCTGATTATGTGAAGTGTTTTCCTGCAACTGGGGAGTCATTTAGTGGGTATGTTGCATTCTTCAAAATCCTTTAATTTATGCTAACTGCTAAACATTTATTTTTTTATAAAAGGTGATATTTTGGTGATGCTCTTCAGTTGTTTTCATCTCTGCTCTTATATTTTTGGATTTGCAGATTTTCCAATTTCGATTGCATGCCAAAGTATTAACCATCTAATATTAAGTTTTGTTTGGTACATCCAGTATCAAAGTCATGAGGGTAATACTTAGAGTCTCTGATATGAACTGCAACAACTGTTATATGTGTTCAGTTTGGGTGTATTGACTCCTACTGCATTAGAGATGAAGTAGGGAGGGCTTAATGTGATTAATATGTTGTTATTTGATGCCCTGCTATCTTTGTTTGCATGTTTTGATTGAATGGTAAGAGTTAAGATCACGGTTCCCTTGCTATTTCTATTGTATATGGGCTGCATGCGATGTTATTATCTGTCAGTTGCAGACTTGCAGCCCTCGCAGGTTCATATGTGTTTGAATGATTGAAATATTGTTGAATCATGTGTGTTCGTATACTTCTTGATCCCCCTTCTATACTTTTAGATTGTTTGATTTTTTTTTATTTCATTTATAATTTTTTTTGTTGTTGCATTTAGTTGATTTCATGCAGTGGTCAAAGCTTAAAACAACGCAAGTGAAGGAGCAAAAGGAAAGAGAATGAAGAATACTTGACTTCTTTTTTAGGATTTCATGAAGTTTTTAATTTTTAGTATTTGGATATTAGTCTTTTAATTAAGTATTTGGATATTAGTTTTTTAATTTTCTCATTCATGAATGTATAACGTACATTGTATATATGTTTTGTTATATGAAGTGGATTATTGTTGATTTTTAATTATTTATTTTGAGAAAATTTGTAAGCAGGTATCAAATTGTGAAAAAAAATATAAAATTACAAATTAATATAATTTAAAAATATAATAAATCAAATTACAACGGGCATACTGACCGTTGTCTACTGTTTAATAGACAATGGGCAATCCACATTGTCTTTAGAAAAACGGGTGTTGTTAATAGCGGTGTTGTCGTTGTCTATTAACAAATAGACAATGGGTATTAACTGTTGTCTATTAGCATGCGCTAATAGACAACACCTCTATTAACAACGCCCGATTTTTCTAAAGACAATGCGGATTTCCCATTGTCTATAAGCGATTTTCTTGTAGTGATTAGTCGTTTTATTCCACTAAAGCATGTTTCCTTCTTAATCAAGTAAACCCGAGAATCATCATCTATCTTCAAAGCGTACCTTTATTCTTAAACTTCTTCGTTAATCTTCTGACTTTACTCGTTAAATCCCTTAATAACACCCCGTCCCCATTCGTTAATCACTATCTTGGGACCGGCTGTTACAAATTCCTATCACTTTCTTTGCTCTGGAATGGGACTTTGAAATGCCTCCAAAAGCCAAGCCACAGGCTGTTCTGAAATGATAGGAATAGGTAACAATCATTTAAATCCAGTGTTCTGAACTTAGAGAACTAGTTTTGATGTTATATATGTTTTTCACTTATTGCTTATAATTCATTGGAATTTTTTATGTGACTTCTCTCTTTTCATTTATATCCTTATCAAGACAATCAAGAAAAAGTAGGATTTCTTTTTTACAACAAAGAATTGTTGATGCTGCTTTGGTTTTATTTTGTCACTATGTGATAAAGAGTAGATGTGCTGCCTATTACTTACACTGCAATGAGCGTACAGAAAATTGCCAAAAGAAGAGGCATTAGATGGTACCGCTCACGACACGATGATCTGTTCTTGTGCTTTCTGCTGCTCTTACAGCAACCCGTTCTTACTAGAAGAAGTACTCCATACCCTAGACCACACAGGAGCCATATTAGTGTAATGGCATATCCAAATATGCCTGTAAAAGCTGTTGACTGCACAAGAGCGCGAATGCATTTGGTTATCTGATCAGTTAGTCCTTGCAAATTTTCTCTCTCTTTTCACATGAACATGCAAGTTAACTGCATGCTGCCAGTTTTCTTTCTTGTAATAGATAAAGAGATGAGGCACTTAAGACCTTGCCCCGATACTTACACTCCAGTAATGGTTATTTGTTACGTTATATCCTCCTATGTGTTTCTTCAAACTGTTTAAATGGTCTATTCTTACAGTATTATCCATATCTATACTCCCTTCTGTTAAAACTCATCCTGAAAGTTTAAAAGCCATCTTATCAATTTTCTTACCAACTGTGCAGACGTGTAAGCTACAGAGCTTTCGTACAAAGTTTATAGCCACATCAAAGTTTGTGCAGAGAATCAAATGAAGACAAAAATAAGTCACCTGCTTCAGAGCTGCCAGACAAGATAAGTACTTCTGCAACTCTTGTGAAACATAATGCGAGCATCACGAGAATCACATGCTTTGCCATCCATGTTCCACGAAAGGTTCTCATTTCTTTTACCTGCCAAACTAGTTTTTTTTTTGGGGGGGGGGGTTTTAGGGTACCTGAGAAACTAGTTGTTAACGATATTTTGTGTATACTTTGGTAATGGTTTGGATAAGTGATTTACCGAATGTTTAACACCAACCTAGGACATGAGAAATATAGAAATGCCTAACCTATCACTATGTGTAGAGCTTCTTGTTCCCAAATACGAGAAATAAGCAGAGTTCGGTCCTGCTTACACTCGAACTTATGCCGGTCAACACACATCCCACATTTTGTTTGGTGCATTTAGTAGTTACTATTCGAGGAAGTAAGTTGGGGATAACCTAACGGTATTTAGAGAAAATAGTGGATTTATTTGTTTAATTTTATACTAGAGGCTATAGTTAGATGTTCTGTGTAGGTGTGCAGTAAGCATTAGCATTGAAGACTAGGAAAAGAGAGGACAAGGGAAAATGTACTTTTAATGTGAGATAAAGAGACTGAACTATGCTAAAAGAAGAGAAAAAATGCTTATAGCTTTGTAGAATTAGCTTTCTATATGTTTTTTTTTCCGTTATTAATAAATTGGCAGGAGTCTACCTATATGGTTGAGCATTTCTCATGTTAAGTGTAGGTGCTGAAAATTGAAAATGTATTATAAATGGTGTTTTTATTTTGAGTGTAAGGCATTAATGCATGCGACGTGTATAGACTATATAGTGTTGATGTGAGGAGATGAAGGAAAGAGGGGAAGCAGTGAAAATCATGAAAAAATCACGGGGAAAATGAACTGCTACTTCTTTTTCCTCAGCAAAATTCGTGTCACAGAGCTCTAGTTTATTGTACCTCTACTTATGAAGTTTTGCTCAGGCAGCCAATTTGAGTACCTTTAGATAATGAAAATTACAAAAATAAAATTAAATAGTGATCTTTTTTTTAGTTTTTCTCTCTTTCTCCATTTTATTTTACTGAATCTAACTAAAGAAAGGTAATAATATAGGCTTGCAGCTATTCTTTTACTACTTACGTAAAAGGTCATATTTGATGAACAAAAGAGATGAGATGAGTGAGTATTCAACTAAAATATGTCACTCAGTTTTTATAATTTAGAATTGTTTATTTTGCGTCACATTTGAAGGAATTTACGGGTGTATATATAGCATATATGATCTGTTGTATGCAAGCACAGGCAAACGATTTATATTATATTGAGGTCTTAGCAAACCATGTCCTTATAAGAATGGTGTGATTGTATCTTCACTTTGTAATTTGTGTGGTTGTTTTTTCTGAAGGTGAGAAACCTTGCCTACTCTTATACTTCCGTTCTTCTCTCAATTTTTGATCTTAGAGGGCCAGTGCAAAGGAACTTCTTAAGTACGTACCCATAATAATTTCTTGAGGAGGAATATATTTTATGTCATCTTAGTTGAGATTGGGTTGTTGTTGAGTATTGTGTTGATTAATTGTTATCACTTACTTCTCCAACCGTGGCAGGTTTATAGTTGAGCAGTTGAGTTGAATGAGCGCCTCTCAATCACCGAAAAAGTTGTTCCGACCAAAATGGCTAGCTAGCTAGCTAGTTACAATATATATGTTATCTTTGTTTTGACATTAGTACAATATAAACATGTGTAGAAAGTTGATTATATTTGGATGAATGTATGAATATTTTTTGAATTAGATATACGATGATTTATGAGAATTTCAATTATTTTTATTATTTTGGAATTATTTTAATTACTAAAAATCTATAAAACTGTTATGTATAAGACCTAAAGATAATGAAAACTAAAAATATTTAATAACGGTAAAAATCTGTTATGTATCAAAACATACATAACGTAAAAAAGCGTTATCTAAACTACAAATAACGTTATGTATTAATTCATGTGGTATATTTCATAATGGAGAAAATTGAATTTTCATAACGATACAAATCGTTATATATAACAGTAATAGATCACGTAATGAAGAGTGTTGTGTATGAAAAAAAACCCGTTATGTAAAAGTTCATAGATAACGGAGATAGTTAAACTTTCATAACGGAAGAAATCGTTATGTATGAGAGTTATAAATAACATAATATCCGATGTCATGTTTGTTGCTACAACCGTTATGTATAATAACATAGATAACGGATATTATTCTGTTACGTATGAGCGGCAACATACATAACACCAGTATACATAACATAGCTTTTTTTACATACATAACGGATAAAATCCGTTATCTATGAGTGTCTTTTTTGGTAGTGAAATTTTTAAGAAAATTCTTCCCATAAACATTCTTGTGTGGCTCTTAATTTCTCTCATTTCTTGATTGACCCTTATGTTTTCTGATCATTTTCTCTAATGTTTCTTCTCTAAAAGCTTCATAGGGTTAGAATGGCCAATTCAAAGGAGTTATTTGCAATGTTCAATGAAATGTACGAGAAGTCAGTTGGAACTCCATCATCAACTTCAACATCGACTGTCACTTCAAATCTGATGTGATCCGGACTGAGATAGGATCAAACTCACGTCGACTCAACTGTAAGGGTTCTAATACTTGACCAATACGCGGAATTAAATAAGATGACTCGAATTAAGACTAATTAACTAGACTCCAAAGATACGATTAGATACTTAGAATTGTGACTCGACACTAAATGAAACACAACTAAAAGAAATAGAAAGGGGTTGTTTTGGGTTCAAACGTTGAAGGGTGAGGTTAGGGCGTGTATTAGGTTGATGTGTAGTGAAGAAAGGCTAGGGTAGGTAGGGTATGACAAAGAAATAGAAAACTTACAGAATACTTGCTCAACTCGGTGAGATAAGCACGTATAAATGGACTCGGCTCGAACAGCTTCAAGACTTGAAGAATTCGACTCGAACTTGGTGGAGTATCGTGTTATGGATGTTGGATGATTGTTGGAGGTCGTTGATGATGGTAGGTGACGTGGATGTTGTTGAGTGAATCGAAATCGGGGTGAAACTTCAAGTATAAAAAGATACACAAAAAGAATCACTACTTGACTTCTCTTCGATTGTAAATCCGACCCTAACTCATAAGAGAATTAGAATAAGAATTAAGATTAAAACTTAAAAAGTTGCAAGCTTCTTAAGAGTTAATTTTCAGCTGAAAATTATAAAGAGGATCTAAAGGTGAGACAATATTGAAAGGTAAATGCTTCTTAATCAAATATGGTCTAAAGTATAAAAGTCAGAATATGATCCCTATATATAGGTATAGAAATCGAAAATCCTAAGTAGAAGATTAAAGGAATTCGAAAAATAAAGCATCGTAATCTAACTAGGATTCCTACCTTAATTAGAACTCTATTTAAGGTAGTTCTAAAAAGACCAAAACTTAAATAATAAAAATCTAAACTAGGGATAAAATAAACCCAACACTTTGGGCCTTCAAATTGGACTTTAATTAATTAAATGATGACCGAAAATTTAAGAGATAAAATCAGCCCACATGATTTAATTATTCTTCATGCATGCATCTTCGAGATTTGTTATTTCCCATGCAAAACACATGCACACGTCCAAACTCCTTCTTATCACTTCAAGTGCTCATCTCCATCTTCATGCCTTGATCTTCATCTTCAATAGACAACATGGTGATCCACTTTGGGCTGTAATGCTCGACTATTTTGTTAGGAAAAACTATCAAGATTTTTCTTACAAGGGGTTTTGATGAGATGTCAAAATATGTCAAAATATGAAAAGAGCCTTGAAAGAACTGAAAAGAAATCAAGCAGAAAACTAAAGATGATCATACAGAGTCAAAGCTGTCAAAGCCAACAGATATGATCAATTTGTGTGAAAGAGGAGAGAAGAATAGAGAGAAAAAGAAGACTGTAACTTGCTAGAATAATTAGCAAGGCAAATTAGAAGTTGTAGGTACCCAAGAGAGAATGTACCAACTGCCACCAGTCTACAGTGATGAACTGATGGACATACCAGTTCAAGGTCGACACCAGCTGAAGAGATGTTCCAGCTGAAGTGATGAACTGATGGACACACCAGTTCAAGGCCGACACCAGCTGAAGAGATGTTCCAGTTGAAGTGATGAACTGATGGACATACCAGTTCAAGGCCGACACCAGCTGAAGAGAACTGAAGCACATACCAGTTCTAGGCAGCCACCAGCTGAAGAGATGTTCCAGCTGAAGAGAACTGAAGCACATACCAATTCTAAGCAACCACCAGCTGAAAAGATGTTCCAACTGAAGAGAACTCAAGCACATACCAGTTCCAGGCAGCCTCCAGCTGAAGAGATGTTTCAGCTGAAGAGAACTAAAGCACATACCAGTTCTAGGCTGCCACCAGCTGAAGGGAAGTCCCAGCTGAAGAGAACTGAAGCAAATACCAGTTCTAGTCCAATACCGGCTGAAGAAATGTTCCAGTCAAAGGAAGATCCTAGCTAAAGGGAATACCAACTGAAAGAGAAGAATTGAGGGAAATACCAGTTCTAGATCATTCCCGACTGAAGAAATACCAGTTGAAGAGCACATTAGTTTGAACTCATAAACATGCCAGTCCACGATGACATCAACTAATGAAGACTGCTAGCCGAAGAGAGGATAATCATGAGCTAAAGAAAATAACAACTCAAGATATTCCAGCTGAAGAAAATACCAGCTGAAGAGATGTACCAAGTCTAAAGATCCATGCTGAAGGAAATTCCAGCTTAGGATATTCCAATTGAAGGAACATACCAACTGAAGAGAAGACTAAGGTACAAGCTGATGGAAAATACCAGCTCAAAGAATACCAGCTGAAGAACGAAGCTCCAGTTCGAAAAACCCCTGCTGAAAACGCATCAGTTTTGAAGTCCAACTGATAAAGCGCCAGCAACCGAACTGAAGACCAGTCTATGAAAGTTCAAGCTGAAGGGACACAAGTCCAAAATACCAGCTAAAGAACACTGGTTCAAACTGCCAACAGAAGCATAAGTAAACTGGAGCTCAGAAGGCATCAAGCCCAAGCCCAGAAATGCCAGCCGAAGATGATCTCAACTGAAGCTTTCCAAACTGCCAAGGGACACGCAGAACTGACAGACAAAAGAACTGAAGATTCCAGCGCCAGACAAAGATCAGAACTGAAGATCAAAAAGTGAGCCGCAACTGAAATTCAGATAAGCCAAAGAAGATCTTGAAGTTAATGCAACCGAGATCTTGAAGCAAAAGCTCGTCAGAAGAGCAATGGCAACCCAATGGCCCCATTAAATGAAAGTCTTGCAACTGGCTTTATCATTTATGATCCAACAGTGATCACCAAAGGTCACCAACTGTAACGCCCCGATCCCGGGAGAAGGGCAGGGGACCGGTGCGCTACTTGGGGGAAGGGGGAAGAGGTTGTTGAACAGAAGCAATCAAAAAAATAAGGTTAGTGCCTCAAAAATTTGGGCAGCATAACCTCTATAAATGGATCTATCCACGCATTTAAAACGTATGAAATGACTCAAACCAGATACCATGACTCTTAGGATGAACCCAAGAAAGAATAACAAAGGCAAACTTCAATATAAATAATAACAGTTCAAAGGTTAACTGTTAATAGGTTAGGTATGAAAAAGGCCAAACTGATGTCTGTCCAAATACATAAAGTAAAGAAATGCCAGACTTTCGTCTGTCAGGAACGGAAAGTAAATGGGATTCGGAGAACCGAACACTCCATAACAGTAAAGAAAATGGGATTCGGAGAACCGAACACTCCATAACAGTAAATAAAATGGGATTCGGAGAACCGAACACTCCACAACCGTAAATAAAATGGGATTCGGAGAACCGAACACTCCATAACAGTAAATAAAATAGGATTCGGAGAACCGAACACTCCACAACCGTAAATAAAATGGGATTTGGAGAACCGAACACTCCACAACTGTAAATAAAATGGGATTCGGAGAACCGAACACTCCATAACAGTAAATAAAATGGGATTCGGAGAACCGAACACTCCACAACCGTAAATAAAATGGAATTCGGAGAACCGAACACTCCACAACCGTAAATAAAATGGGATTCGGAGAACCGAACACTCCATAACAGTAAATAAAATGGGATTCGGAGAACCGAACACTCCGTAGCAATAATCAGAGTAAGCGGAAAAGAACGCAGTGCATTTATTCAGACTCAAAAGGAAGCATGTTCTCAGTTAGACTCCATAGCGGAAAAGGAAACATATACATCAAATGATAGCCCTTCAGCCTTAGCACAGCCGTCCACCATCCCGCAGCTCATCCTGAAAAATATTTGAAAAGATTTTGGGCGTGAGTACTAATGCACTCAGTGGGTACTTTTGAGAAAAACCTTCACAATCATTTTATAAAACAGAATATCCAATCATATTTTAAGCATATCATGGAAAGCTTTTAAAACAGAAAATTTGTGAATTCCATGTATACAAAATCATTTTATTTCCATCATTGCGCGCCACTCTCCCCTAGAACGCTTACGGTGAGTCGGTTCGTGTACACAACCCGGCTGCTTAAGGTTGGACACTGCCCTGTTTGCTTGGGGCTCGATATCGTGAACCATTGTAGTTTCGTCACCAAAAACAGTAGTAAGACTTACATGAGTCAGGAGAGCACATCAAATACAGTCATGAGTTGGATATTCAATCACTTTCATTTTATAAATATCAGGGCTTAATAACCCAAAAATATATTTTTATATAATAAAAACCCACCTGATAATCAGATCTGAAATAGCTAGATCTAGATTCTGATTCTGGTCTCAACTAGAAGTCTCCTTCTTCTGCGCCTACAAGATTATCCGACAACTTAGTTTCGATAAAATACTATCATTAGGTCAAAATCTAACCTTTCTTAGCTATGAAGCAAATATTATAAAATCTATTATCTTAATACGCAGCACCCGGGTCATCAAAATATTTTGACTCTTGAGGGAACTTTACTCAGGGCATTTTTATAAAGAAAAACCCTTTTGGAAGTTTTGGCATACGGGGTGGTCAAACCCGTATCCTAAAATTAACTCGGTACAAATAAATTCATACCGCAAGATCCGCCCATTGGAAAAATATGAAACTTTAAATAAAAATACTATATTTTGACACGGAACAACTTTTGAGCTTAAAAATACGATAGGGCTATCCACGAAGGATAGATCTGAAAAAGACTATAATTTAATAATCGGACACTCAAAATATACCCGAAATTAAAAAGTGACAACATGGAAAATGTACATAAATATACATAGAACATGAAACCCTAAAGACATTTTTTTGATCCGGCGACCCGAAAGAGTCACCGATTTGAGAGGGTGGTTGCGACTTTTGGCGGTAGTCACGACGATTTTCCATCGTGATCGTCCGTCGTGTCATCATTTCAATCACGTATTCGTGATCTACGTGTTGACACCTTTGAAATGACTATTTCGGAAATGAAATAGGAAACTAGAGTCGTACCTTATCTAGAAGCTGCTCGGCGTTTCGATTTTGAAAATGAATGAAAAATGAAACCTTAACCTCCTATTTATAAAAGAAAAATAAATAGGATAATAACGAATAGGATAATGATGGAAAAAGAATAGGATAATTACGAATAGGATAATATTTCGAAAAAGAAATTGGATAATGACGGATGTGCCTTAGTTATCCAAATCTATTACCTTTCACCCTAAAAATTGTGCCAAGAGTTCATATGAACTCGAAATTGGAAAATTCAAAGTTTGGCACGATGCTTCGAACATTTTCTAGCAACCTGAGAAAAATATCAGAACATATTTTTAAAGCAATTTTTGACCAAATTAAATTTGAATAGATGTCCCTGGCTGCGATTTTCCTTTATTTGAATCCGTTAAGGACCCAACTTATTTCTTAGATTACCCTCAGGTAACATATGTCGAATAAAACCTTCTAAAATATTTCGGGGTATTACACCAACTCACCTATCTTTAAAAGGTGAGCTACCACAGAGAAGACCGTGGGACTTTTGAGAATTTGGAGAGCACTTTAGTTAAGTCTTTCTGTGAAGATGTTCGCTGAAGCACTAAAGCCTCACGCTCAAAGAACTCAGAAAATCAAAAGTTCCAACTGATGAGAATGAGCCTTAACGCTCTTCGAGCTAGCTGTTGAAGATTTCCAGCCAGAGCTGTTCTCTCAGTCACCGTGCATAAGTTATCAACTACCCCAGCTCAGACGCAGACGCGCAAATGAGCAACCCAGTTGATACCAGTTTCAAGACTGTACTCTTGATGATCGAGCATGATCTAAAATCATAAAAAGACAGACAATAACACCTTATCTCTCCAGCGAGCAGTTGGAGATCGTAAGTGTGAGCTGTCGACCTACCGGCTGAGGAAGTTGAGAGTGCAGCTTCCGGGATAGAAACTGTCTTCACTGTGTAACTGTAATAAAGGAACTTTACACTTTCATAGTGAATTGCCCTTCTGCGGAAGGAAGAGATGACGTAGAAGTTGAGCTTCGAACCTCTATAAACTGCTTGTGTGCTTTGTTTTAAATTTCAGTTTAGTTGCATGTTTTTAACTGCACACTATAAGCACACACATCACCCTGAGCTAGAAGATCTTCTCAACTGATCTCTACATAGCATGGATAATATTTGCGAGTCAAAACAGGCCCTGAATATTCCGCATCTAAGTTCAGTTTTGTAATTAATTTATTCACCCCTCCTAAACTGATTCTGACTCGCCCCGGGACCAACAAGTGGTATCAGAGCAGTTGATTCCAAAGATTAGCCGTTTCTGGAGATCAACTGAATCAGATCTAGTCATCTGTGCTAATCTGTAAGAATTATCATTTATTAGTAAGATGGAAAAAGCTTGAATGTTATTCTTTGTTATTTATTCATCGGAGTTCCATAATTTGAATGCTCATTTTCATAACCTTAAGCTTGCATTGAGAATTTTGGAACTCAATAATTTCAAATGATAGATGCACTCTTGATTGAAAGTATAATATGCAATATTGATTTTTACAAGGAAGATGGCTGGCCGTTTAAAAAAAATCATAAGAGATTTTTTTCAACAATCATCTACACTACACACTCAAATATTCCCCTGATCTAACTATAAAAAAAATAATATCTTTTATATTATGTATTTATGTATTTCTCTCTTCATTCAGTTTGAAGGATTTTTTGTGGATATTGGAGGTGTTGGGATTTTGAGATTTCATACAATGGAGGTGTCGCTATGGCAGGAAGTGCCCACTCCAACTGCTTTATTTGCAGAGCAAATCATAACCCATCAGTAGGGCTGAGCAAATCATAACTCAATGGAGGTTGTTGCTTTCAAAAGAGTCTCTTACTATTCAGGATGAGTGTAGAAAGAGCAAATCATAACCCATCAGTAGGGCTGAGCAAACGGTCGGTTCGGGTAGGAATCGACTGAATTTTGCCCACCCGAAACCACCGAACAGGGCCTTGTCCACCGATTGACCACCGCACCGGCGGGTGTCATCACCGAACTGACCACCAAACCATTGGTTTCGATCGGTTTTGGTCGGCCAACCGCACAAAAATAAGAAAAAAAATTACAGCAGATTTCTGCAGATTTCAAAACCACAGATTGCAAAAAAATAAATTAATTAAAGGATCGGTTCGTTCATGTACTCTTCGTTTGAAAGTCTAACATGAGTCGCTCTTTGTTCGTGTCTTGCACCGAACTTCACAACAACATTTTTAAAGGTGTGAACAAATTATAAATTTGGTAAATATTGTATTATTGAAAAATGATTTCCCGTACAAAGTACGAGTGCAAGTCTAGTCGAATTAAGAATAAGAAAGTTATAATTATTTTTTTTTTAAAAAAAAAATTCATGACATAACTCTAACCAAAAATTTTCGTATCTCATTTTTTTAGCGGGCTCAACCGCATTTCAAACCAACCTGGCCCGGTACAAAGGATGCACCATGTCCACACGGAAAATTATACGCTACCCTCCGGGTAGTGCCTTTTTCAAGTTTTTTCCACCTCATTTTTCATATCTCCACTCTCACTCTATTTTTTTATATCTCCACTCTCACCCATTTTCTAAAATGATAATGAAATTCAAATTAAAATATTTCACAACCGATGTCATTTTCTCCCATAACATAGTTTTTTAATAACAATAAAAAATTTTCCGATACGGAATATTTCATAAAAATAACTAAAACGTAATTGTCGATGTATGTGCCGATATGAAAAAATTATTTTTCAAATGCCAAAATTATTTTTCAAACGCCTTATTTTTGCACATTTTAACTAATTAATTTAAACATTATTAAATTTAACAAAATTGCGTTTATTTTTACATAACAAAATAAAACAGGAAATCCATTTAATTCATATTCTCACAAAAAAAATGTTAAAAATATTTCATAATCGATGTCATTTTCTCCCATAACATAATTTTTTAATAACAATAAAAAATTTGCCGATACGGAATATTTCATAAAAATAACTAAAACATAATTGTCGACGTATGTGCCGATATGGAAAAATTATTTTTCAAAAGCCTTATTTTTGCACATTTCAACTAATTAATTTAAACATAATTAAATTTAACAAAATTACGTTTATTTTTATGTAACAAAATAAAAATAGGAAATCTATTTAATTCATATTCTCACAAAAAAAATGTTAAAAATATTTCAAATTAAAATATTTCATAATCGATGTCATTTTCTCCCATAACATAATTTTTTAATAACAATAAAAAATTTGCCGATACGGAATGTTTCATAAAAATAACTAAAACATAATTGTCGACGTATGTGCCGATATGAAAAAATTATTTTTCAAACCAAAATATTTCATAATCTATGTCATTTTCTCCCATAACATAATTTTTTAATAACAATAAAAAATTTGCCGATACGGAATATTTCATAAAAATAACTAAAACATAGTTGTCGACGTATATGCCGATATGGAAAAATTATTTTTCAAACGTCAACATTATTTTTCAAACGCCTTATTTTTGCACATTTCAACTAATTAATTTAAACATAATTAAATTTAACAAAATTACATTTATTTTTACGTAAAAAAATAAAACAGAAAATCCATTTAATTCATATTCTCACAAAAAAAAAGGTTAAAATAAAAGTATTAAGTTTAGTAAAGAAAAACAATAAGAGATTTGGAGTGTCTAAGGAAAAATAAAAGTATAGATATCAACTTTATGAGACACTTGTCAAAATATTAGACCCTAAGGCACTACCCGGAGGGTAGCGTATAATTTTCCATGTCCACACTACCCAGAAAAACACACAGGGTGAAAGACTGATAGATGTTGGATTTAAGGGCATTCTTGGGAACTTATCTCATGCCTCGAAGTTCGCGGTCCCACGCGGCTACTCCCATGCGTTATGTTCCTAGAAGGGGACAAAACCATAACGTAATCCAACCTCCTTTCCCTCCTCTCTCTCATCAATCACCCCGCTCACATAAAGCAATTCATCGTTATTTCTTCTCTTCCACTTATCATATGTCAGAAAACAACTAGTATAATAATTGGGCTTTATTACTATCCTAAGTCATCTGATCTGTATTAATTATTTTTGTTATTTCAAAAAGTTCTCTCACATTTAAAACTCCTATACCTTTTCAAGATTTTATAGCATACCGCTTCTGGGTTGTGTGCATGTGCTACAAAAAATAAAATTTTAGATGGGTGTCGGTGATTGCTGATTAGTAGGGAGGGTGATTCCTGGAATTAAGTTCCTGGATGTAAGAAAAAAATCCCACAACCCGATAGTTTTTTAAAAAAGAAAGAAGATTTTTGGTTTGGTAGGACTCTTTGAAGTGCAGAATAAAAAAAAACTTGGAAGATGGTGGAAACAGCAAATCACAATCACAACCACCAGATGCCGCCGGGTCAAGCGGCTCCGCCGCCACCCGTGATAGCGCCGCCGCTAGGTGCTGCTAGAGGCCCTGTTTATCCTCCTGCAGAGCAACTACTTCAGCTCCATTACTGCATCCACTCCAACCCTTCTTGGGGTTAGTACACTTTCTTCTACCAAAGGGACATACATGCATACATCCATTTATATGTATTCATTGATCTTACATTTAATTGCACCAGCCTGCAATACTACCTTCTTTTGTTCGATTGATGTGCCTTTTGGATATCTACTCTGCGCTCGCGCGACCGTATACATATATAAATACCGCATACATGTACGTGTTCAAGTGTTAAATTGAAGAAAGTCATTACTTTGTTTCTGAAGATGTAGTCTTTCTGTTCATTGCCAATTTTTTCCTAACTTGCATGCTGTTACAAAATCGTGCTCTAAGATTATGAAAATCTATTCCAATTTAGTTTCTTGGCTTACTGCAGTGGATGGAGACTTGTAATTAAAATTGAAATGGAATGGGAATTGGGGCAATTTTGTGTATTTGTGGTGTCGTCTGCCTATACTATATCGGAAGTTGTATCTGTATTTCTTTTTAGTTGTAATTCTATTAGTTGCTCTTCGTTAATCCTATAATTCACATATTGCAGTTCAAACAGCGGCCTTGGCTTTCCAACATTACATAGTCATGCTTGGAACCACCGTGATGATTGCCACTGCACTTGTGCCTCGGATGGGAGGCGGCCCTGTATGTCTATTTACATTCTTCTGCATTTGTTAAAAAGGAGTGAATGATTGTAGTTATTTTCTTCCTCGTTTCACCATGTCCTAAGCTTCACAAAATATTACCAACAGGGTGATAAAGCTCGAGTTATCCAATCACTACTCTTTATGTCGGGAGTGAATACACTATTGCAAACATGGTTCGGTACAAGGCTTCCAACTGTGATGGGCCCATCATTTTCCTATATTATTTCAGTGTTGGCGATCATCAATGATTTATTTGATAGCGATTTCCAAAATGATCACCAGGTATGCAAATTTGATATCAGATGCCTGTTCATTTTGGTTAATTCTCTTGATTATCTTGCCACTTATAACTATAAAATGCTTTAAAGTTTGTCATATTGTCTACAAATGTTCTTTTGCCATGCATTTGAGGTGTAAATGATCAATTGAAGTTTGTATGCCCATTGCATTATGCTAGCTAATCATTTATCTATTGTTGCCCCTTCTTAGGTACAATCCAAGTACATGCAGACTTCTTTTGATAGAACTCATATGCACAATGCAGACTTCTTTTGATAAAACTTTATACGTACATTATTATCTTTTCGCATTCTTAATGCGTCATCATCGAAATGCTGATATATGATTCCTTTCTTGGGCTTCCTGTGATATTTTGCTGCTTGTGTAGATGATTATTCTGGTTCTGTTGTTTTGGAACAATTCTTAATCTCCTTTAGCTGGTTGCTTGTAGAGATTCACTCACACCATGAGAGCCATTCAAGGATCACTAATTGTATCTTCATTTGTGAACATTATACTTGGATATAGCAATGCCTGGGGAAACCTTACAAGGTACATTAATGTGTGTCCTTTTTTCTTTTCATACTTCTAGATGAAGACATAAGGCAGTTTTTTGCTAGTCTCCTTGTTCTACCATTTCTTTCCCATTCTCCTACTTAGTTTTGCTTTTGAACAGGTTCTTCAGTCCAATAGTTTTAGTACCAGCTGTCTGCGTGGTGGGTCTTGGCTTATTTTCCAGGGGCTTCCCCCAGGTATCTTCTTTTTTTTTTCTTCCTTGAAATTGCACAAACTCGATGTAAACTATGAACATAGAAAACCCCTATAGCTCATTTGTCTGTGTGCATCCTACAGCTTGGTAACTGTGTGGAAATTGGCTTGCCTATGTTGATTCTACTTGTTATCTCTCAACAAGTAAGAAATGATTATGTTGATCATGTTTATGGCTGTATTTTTTTTCAAAAAGGATAATTCATTTGAAGTATATGCTATATGCAGTACTTGCAACACCTCCATCCAATTGCCAGGCCAATGCTTGAGAGATATGCTTTGCTTGTGTGCGTTGGAATTGTTTGGGCTTTTGCTGCAATTCTTACTGTTTCTGGTGCTTACAACAATGTCAAGCAGCAGACCAAATTAAGCTGCCGCACAGATCACTCGTTTCTTATGTCATCTGCGCCATGGTACGTCCTGCATTCTTGGATTCTTGCTCTTTGCAACTCGGATACCTCTTAGCTGTTGCTTGATGTTGCTTCTTTTTAGGATCAAGATTCCGTATCCTTTTCAGTGGGGTACCCCAATATTCAGAGCAAGTCATGTATTTGGGATGATGGGTGCTGCACTTGTTTCTTCTGCCGAGGTTTGTTTATCTTTTCTAGCTCTAAAGGACCAGCTGCTTCTATTTTACCCTTTTCAAGCACTTTAGGCTGGACATGTGATCTTTTTTTTTTTTTTTTAATTATCAAGATCTTATTTTTTGTATCCTGATTGTGTTTCTGCGCTGGTATCTTTGGCAAGTTAACTGTATCGCATGTATGCTAATGGTATTTTAGATGCCTTAATACAGTTCATCCTTATTGCAGTCCACTGGAACATTTTATGCTGCAGCGAGGCTTTCTGGTGCTACTTCACCTCCAGGGCATGTGCTGAGCAGGAGCATAGGTCTGCAGGTCTGGGTATTTTAGAATTTATTGTTTGGATACTAGGCTCCCCTTGCTTTTCTTTAAACAATTTATGACTATCTGTGGACAATTATGTGGGATATTGATAGTCTTAGACCAACTACACCGCCAGTTGTATAGTAGCTAAGATATTGGCCAGACATGGATTGTTTTTGCCGATTATTAATTCTTCACAAATATAACAATTCAAAAAAGTGGTATGCTTGGAAGTATAGTAAAATCTCTTTAAATTAATGCTCGATAAATTAATAATTTCTCTAAGATAATATTTTTCCGGTCCCTACTTGGATCAGTTGAAAAAATCATCGATTTCGATATGATAAAAAGATAATATTTTTTTCAGAAGACCCATATGTAAATTTATGATCCTTTTAATATCATAAATTAATAATTGTTATGGTTCTTTTAATATCATAAATTAATAATTTTTTAAAACTATAAACATAATTAAGATACTTTAATGAAATATGATTAGTGTTGTTTATTTTTTCTTAAAACTTAAATCTAGTTGGAGTTTATGCGTTAATTTTTCTTACTATATCCAAAAATACAATGAACAATATTGGATTATTAAGAAACAATGAGCATTACTTATTAATTTGCTCTAATATCACGTGAAATGAATTTATTTTTATATAAATTCAATGAATATGATACATAAATTAGTAGGATACAATAACTTTTATTTATTTATAAGATATAATAACTTTTGATGTAATCAAAATTCAATTTAATTGAATCACGAATACACTTTAAATTAAAAAATATTAAATTATTGGTTAATTAATATTTCTGTAAAATAATAAAATCTCATAAAATATCATGGTCCCAACTCTATCAATTTATAGAGATTTTATTGTATGTTAAAAAAAAAGTAACGCAGTGTGTAAATATAAGCCGAACCAAGAACGGGAACTTCTAAGGTTAGGTTTCACCAAACATGAACCAACCATCTCATAATGACAAAGTGTTTTTGGAATATTTTCTATGTTGAATCATCCTGAAGTAATTATTCACTTTATTTGACAATAATAAATTGCCTAATTGAACCAATCTATTTTATCAGATTGTTTTAATTTAAATTCCTTTGAGTTCCTGGACAATTCAATGCCTCAATAGGCAGGACACCTAATTATATGATCAAGCATGTAAATAGCAAGAAGAAAATTGAATCCAACCATCTTCACAACCTTGTGTTGAATGTTAGGAGAATTTTTGTTTTGTCTTTTCTCCTTGGAAAAAACTCAGTTTGGAGATTGGAAACATCAAATAAATTAAATAAAAAGAAAAGAACATATATATATTGGGGCAGAAAGATGGAAATTCAAAACATTAAACTCTATGATAATAAAACTGCTAGGCTGCCAGCAGTATGTTTCATGGTCATTATGTGCATCATTGTTAGGTCACAACAAATTTTCAAGTGATAAAATTCAGGGAAAAACTCCAACTAGCTTCAAGGGTGTGACTAGTGTCATGGATCACAACATCTCTAGACTAATCCAACCTTCTTTTCAGTGTCTGTCATGTCCTTGATCTTTTCAAAGGTCTAGCCATAATGCTCTGGATATAAAATGCAAAGCTTGAAAAATAAGAGAATTTTTGTTTTGTCTTTTCTCCTTGGAAAAAACTCAGTTTGGAGATTGGAAACATCAAATAAATTAAATAAAAAGAAAAGAAAAGAACATATATATTTGGGCTGAAAGATGGAAATTCAAAACATCAAACTCTATGATAATAAAACTGCTGGTGGTATGTGTCATGGTCGTTATGTGCATCATTGTTAGGTGATAACAAATTTTCAAGTAATAAAATTCTGGAGAAAACTCCAACTAGCTTCAAGGGTGTGACTGGTGTCATGGGTCACAGCATCTCTAGACTAATCCAATCTTCTTTTCAGAGTCTGTCAAGTCCTTCATCCTTTTCAAAGGTTTCGCCATCATGCTCTGGATATAAAATGCAAAGCTCCATACCGTGTCTTGTACTTCCTTTCTTAATTTTTTCCCACTAGTCATGAATATTCACGTAAAAACAATTTATCTGCACAAAAGCATACTACCTGCACAGAGTAGTGAATTCAAACCCGTATAGCATAAATAGATGCGTGGATGAATAGCAAATCATGATCAAAATATATTATTTGATAACTTTGTTAGGCATGTTTTTTCCTAAACAATTTATGGTTTTAGCATGTAGATGATCACATCACTTTCTGTTGTAGGGTATAGGCCAGCTGCTTGAAGGCATATTCGGTGCTGTGGTTGGAACTACTGGTTCTGTGTAAGATATTTTCATGATACATTTGAATTCTTACATCTCTTTCAGTTAAACATGCCTCATGCCTTCTTGATTATTTTGTCACTTATTTTTTCAGATCTGGGGCAATTTGAAATGCATTATGTGAATTTTTAGAGAGATCACAATTTTCAGTAATTAATAGCTCAGGATATCTAAACATAATACTTAATATTAATTCAACTATGATTGAACTGGCATGCTGGTCTTTGTTACCTAATATTGTTATACATATGTTCTTCTTTGCCCTTGGGAACTTAGGGAATCTGTGGAGGTCATTTAAAATAACTTGGAGCATACTCCAGAAGAAAAGAAATCAGGATGTATAGGTGTCTAGCAGAGCAATCAATTATCCCAAGTTTTCATGATATAGTTTGGTGAAGCAACTCCCGTCCTTGTTGTTGCTGCTTGTCGACAGATTATAGATATTATCTTATATATTAAGCCGTCTACGTTTGTGTAGGCATGCCAATGTGCATATGCATGCATGGGTATGTCTTGCGATGGGAAAGTAACTTAGTTTTCTTTCATAATTAGAGCTATCAATAAGATTAATATAATTGTTTTTGTCATCACTATGCAGTGAAAATGTTGGCCTTCTGGGACTAACTCGTGTTGGGAGCAGAAGAGTGGTTCAAATATCCACTGCTTTCATGATCTTCTTCTCAATATTTGGTTGGTTAAATTACCCCCTTAGTATTATTTTCCTCTATTTTCTCTTGGTTACTTGGGGGAAACAGCAAATAGAAATGGAAAATAAAATGAATTCATGAAGGGGAGAAGGCTGCAATCTGGATGGTGGTATACATTTCTGAATGTATGACTGAGAGTTCTTGCTTTGCAGGAAAGTTTGGGGCTTTTTTTGCAATGATCCCATTGCCTATATTTGCCGCAATTTACTGCATCTTATATGGCATTGTTGGTAAGTGTTTCTGACCAATGATACCTGTTACATTTTTTTCTGTAATTTTTAACTGGAATCCAACTAGTATATTCCTTTGTCTCCTCAGCGGCGACTGGGATTTCACTTATTCAATTCACAAACAACAATTCCATGCGAAACATCTATGTTTTGGGTGCCTCCCTGTTTTTGGGTATATCCATTCCTCAATATTTTATCATGAATACAGATGGAGTTGGGCATGGACCTGTCAGAACGAAAGGAGGATGGGTAAGAATTATGCATTTTAGCTTTTCTTTATTTTCTTGGAATGGAAACATATTTTAGGCATATACAAGAGGTCATTATTGCAAAGAAGGCCCGCATTTTGCAGTTTACGCTTTGAATTATTCCTCCTTGGAGCATGTGAGGTTCATCTCAATATAATGTTGAATCCAGGGTGAATGATTGTTAGACCAATTGTTCAATGAAGAAATTAAACTATAGCCCTAAATTGTCTTTATTGCAAATATCCACTTGATGCTTTATGTATCTATAAATTTATGTAAATTAAACCAAAACCATCAACATAGAATTTATGGATATTAAGGCCAGAAGATGGTGCAGGTAAACTTCAATACAATAAATAAATATAATAAAAAAATAGAAAAGAAAAAAGAAAAGAGAAAAGAGAGTTGTGCGAGCAGACTTTCTGACACTGTGTCCTACACAGAGGAAATCCTAGTATATGAGTGCAATGGTAAAATGGCGAGTTTTGTTCATAAGAATATGTGTACCATTTAGATACTACAGAGGAGTCAAATTTCAGTTGGAGAGGCTTCTTCTATGTAATGGGAGGGTGTTGCATATTAAATGGGGATAAAAGTTCTGAGCAAAGGTCAGAATTAATTTTCAAAACAATTAGTGCAGAAGAGAACCTTATATACCATTAGCTGCCAATATTTTGGTTCACTTACTGATGGAAATTTTAGTATATCGGATGGAGGTTTTAGTGTATGTAAAGTTGACTTGAACTTGGAACTGATGTTATGTATATGAAAGATCTGGCAGTTATACAGATGGAGCTCTTTTTTCTGTTATACTTTCATAATTATTACTGCATTAAAATCCTTTGCAGAAATAGACACAAATGGAAGTATCCTTCATGTTTAAGGATGTTAGACCTTCAAAAGAATCAAAATGGAACCTATCCGTGCCTTGGCTGTGAGCTGTCACAACTTAGAAGAATTGCTTTAGGTTTTTTGTAGTTTTGTTTTGAGGATTTGTTCTGAGTGGAGAGTTTGGGAGAAGGTTTTCAAATGATTCAATGTCAAGTGGATTTCAAGTAAACCAAAATCACTCGAGCAGTTAAAATGAGAGTAGTGGATTATAAAGTTAACCCATCCAAACAACCAGCAATGGATTTTGCCATTAATTTCAATTCCATATCTAAATACAATCCAAATGCCACCTTATTTTGTAGTTTACTTTTAATTTGATTATTAGATTGTGATTATCACGACCCTTCACCTTGGCGAATTCAGTTATAACTCCTTTTGAAACTAGATAATGTTGCTCGTAACTAAACTAGATTTTGGAGCCCTGAATATTCTTGCTGCATGTAATTTCTTTATTTCTTGCATCATTATGTACACCTAAAATGTTCTGATTTCTTGCAATGAGGCTTGTACGGTGAAGAGTATATGAGAAACTAAGGGCAATCCATCAATGTGTTTAAACTCATGCGTACTGATCAGTATCTTGGTGCTTGGGTACATCTGAAGTTATTGGTGCTGGATTGGTTAATGTTATTTATACCCCACCGTGGAGAATGGACATTTGACTTGATTTGATTCAGCCAAAGCTTTTGACTAACTAGATATGTGATACATTAGAAGTTACTTGGTTTTCCTAAGTTGTTATTTTAATAGAAAATGACCAGATGTTAATTTTCTGGCTACTTAATTGACAGATAGCCTGCAATTTAGGAATAATATCCGTTGATAAAAAAATATGCCAAGAACCCTGAAGGTCTCTAATAATGGTGGGTAGGCGGCTTTGATGTTGGAATATTGTTGAGATTCTCAGTGACAAGCACACTATGACACAATACTCTTTATGATAGTTTAAACTTCATTTAATACAATTGTCGTTCTATACTCATAATCCAGTGCCATGTATCCCAACTTACACAAATGTATGTGACATGAAGCGCAGCTTCTTTTCCTCGGCAAAACGGTGCTAATGTTATTTTCATGTGTCTTTGCAGTTCAATGATATCTTGAATACCATCTTCTCTTCACCGCCTACTGTGGCGCTAATGGTTGGAACACTTCTGGACAACACACTTGAAGCAAGGCATGCTGTTGAGGAACGAGGACTTCCATGGCTGCTTCCCTTCCATCATAGGAAGGGAGATAGCAGAAATGAGGAATTTTACAGCTATCCTCTAAGAATAAATGAATACATTCCCACCAGATTTCTCTGACAAATTATGCTAGTATGTATGTATGTATATATATACATATATATATATATATATTCAGGAATTCAGTTCTCGAAAAGAGAGAAAAATGTATGAACGCTACTCAGTTCCCTTGTAATCTCTTCTAGCTCCAAGTAAATGGCCCAAAGGTAGAACACTGGCTTTATGTTGGTTGATGAGAGATTTCTTTAAGCTTATTGTATTTTGATCGTATGGGAAGCTGATTTTAACGGCTACATTGAGTTACAGCCAATGATATTTTTCTTTTTTTATGATGCAATAGACTATTTTATTTTCCTCTCAGACATGAATCTCATACCGTATATTACTGAACAGGAAGTTTTCGGAAGTAAACGTATACTTGTTGACTAGTCGGATGCTTCCTAGTAATGTGAATGAATGGAAATAATGATGAGGGCAGAAGAAAGAAAACTCCAACCCTCATTCTTCACTGGTCACTTCAAAGGGTCCACAGAGGGTTGAAATTGCCTGGGTTTTCCTTTGTTGTTTTATATTGATTGAGATATATTCCACTAGGACCAGTAGCAGCCACAAAATTAAGTGTTTACACTTTTTAACTCGATCGTAATTAAATATTGTTAGAGATAATGATGTATCTCATTGAGATATACTACTGATATTTGTTATTATCTAATGTAGTTGAATTAAATAGGATTGATCTTTATTTATTGTTATCTTATTCCATTTCGTATCTAGTATTAGGGTTCAGAGATCTCTATATATATCACTGTATTATAATGATCAAGGAAAATCTCATACGTTCGATCCATGACCTGCTCTCTTTATTTCTTTATACTTCAATCTGATTTCTTTCATGGTATCAGAGCAGGTTAATACTTGTCTCTGATGCTCACCCTCCTCAATGACAGAAATACTTCAAGCTCTTCTATATCCACCATGGATACACTTGCCACAGTATACAATCTATTCATATACAAAACTGTCCAATATCAATTAAACTGATAGATACCAACTACCTCATTTGGCGACAACAGATTCGTGCAATCGTGAGAGGATATGACTTTCTATTAAATGAAAATGAACCTCCACCTCGTCTGATTCTGGATAGCGAGATAAAGCAATAAAAACCAAACCCAAAATTCAATGCATGGATGCGACAAGATCAACTTTCTGTCAGATTGGCTCCAAAACTCTTTAACTGAAAATGTCATGATCTTAGTCGTAGGATTGTTCAAAGAGTTTTAATGTGTATTTCGAGTCCAAAATCACAGTATGAGCTTGTTTATCCATGATTGTGTATGTGGAATATGTTTGAAGACTTTAAAGCAAAGTATAGCATGAGTTTGGTCTAAATTATGATTTAATTGTATACCTCGACATCTAAAATGAAAAGAGGATTAAAAAGGTGCTAGGTGACGTGTTGTGGCTCGAGGTGGACAACTTGTGGGCGGCAAAGGAGTGTTTCAAAGGTTGAGAAATTGTGAAAGCGTCTCATAAGGTGGGGTAACTCTAAACTGTGAACACGTGTAAGGTTATAGTTATTGTTGTGCTTTGATTGTATAAGTATGAAGGGTCTTCGGACTAGAGATAAAAGAGACCCTTCGGGGCATAACAGAGATCCTTCGGGGTCGACAAAGAGACCCTTCGGGGCAGAGATCCTTTGGGATCGAATATAGACCTGTTAATGTCCTCCCTGGGGGGTAGTATGTCTGCGGGCATCCCTACAGGGCCAAAGATGTTCATTAACGGGGGCATCATGATGTTTGGATCCTACGGGGTTGAGACTAGTCTCCACAAAGTAAAGAAAAGTCCATATGTTATATTTTCACTTGTGCAATTAGCTATAACTGTTTACAGTGTTCCCCACTGAGTATGTTGTTAAATACTCATCCCATTCATTCAATGAATTTCAGGTTGAGGGGTCAAGGCCGGGGTAGGAGCGTTGTGAACACAAGAGAACCCCCACAAGATTGTGTTTACTTTTCATGCTTTTGAATACGCATATTATGATAATTTTATTGATCGACCTATTTATCTAATGATTAACGATTGTTGGGAATGGGATTAGCCCGATTTTTGTAGTTATGATTGTATTTAACTTGATATAATATGTCAATGTTTTAAAAGCGGGTCGATTGACCTAGGAGCCTATGTTGTGTAAATATAAGTCATTGAATTCCTATGCTATGTTTGTTAATTTAGGGTGCTAGACGGGCAGGTTGTCTAAGACCTATGAGCCCGATAGGTTAGATGATTGTATGAATGATGTGGATGGATTTATTCTATGCTTCCGTTAAATACGATGTTGTGTGACATGGTAGATTTTGATAGGTTGCGTGTTATAATTGTGGAAGAAAAATTTATATTCGGAATTATGATGTTATACCTCATTATGCTATTTGACCTTAGCTTCCGCTCAATTTATTATGAGAACGCAAATGCATGTAAATGAATTATTTGTTAAGTGACGTGACCAAACGGAGTAGTTTGGGACGTTATAAGTATGATAAGTGACGTGGCCAAACGGAGTAGTTTGGGGCATTACACTGCTCGACTATCGACCATCAATATAGATGGTTCACAACCATCAGCTAATCACATAGCACATTCATCGTGTCCTCAAAACACATATAATCCAGGAAGAGGACGTGGATATCAACACCACAATACCGGAAGAGGACGCGACAATTTTCGAGGTGGTGGTAGAGGTCGCTCTCAAGGAATTAATCGAACACCATCTAGATCTGTGGACTTCGCAATCATGAAACTGATAAGTGTTGACATCGGCATGATTTAAATTATGGTGCAAATCAAAGTCAGCAAAACTTTCGGAATCTGACTATCAACATGGCCAGAATCCCTTCCAGTTATGCTTTCTCTGAAAGCAACATTGATACATCTTGGAATCCAGATTCAGGTGCTACCAACCATGTGACCAATGATCTTACTAATTTGAATGTTGCAACTGATTATCAAGGAGACAATCGACTTCAAATGGGAAATGGAGTAGGAGTCGACATCGCTCACATTGGTACTTCTTCAGCTAAATCCCCTTTTCATCCTCGTATCTTCTTTCTTAACGAGCTTTTTCATGTCCTTTTCATTGCTAAAAATCTTCCGTGTCTCTCAATTTTGTCATAACAATAATGTTTTCTTTGAATTTTACTCCTCTGTTTGTTTCGGGAAAGACCATGTAACAGAACAAATACTCCTAAAGGGTATTCTTAAAGATGGTCCGTACCAATTTCATCTCCACAAGGTTGATTCATTGTTTCCTACTCCTCCTGCAAATAAAGTTTCTCCTATCATGTCTCATCCTAGCAAATTCCCTTTTGGTTCAGTTAATAGAGCTTCTTTAAATTGTCTTAGTATAGAATTGTGGCATCAAAGAATGGGGCATGCTGCTTTTGACATTGTTGCTAAGGCTTTGAGAATTTGTAATATTAAGTTTCATTCCCACAATTCTACTAATTTGTGTCATCCATATTATGTTTCAAAAATTCATCATTTGCCTTATACTTTGTCTGATGCTACGCATACAAAACCCTTTGAATTAATTCACAGTGACTTATAGGGCCCTTCACCAGTTGTATCTTCTAATGGCTATCAATACTACATTACATTCATAGACCATGCCACCGGATTCTCTTGGTTATACCCGCTGAAAGCTAAGTCAGAAGTTATGAATGTCTTTAAGCATTTTAAAGCCATGGTGGAAATCCAATTAAATCTGAAAATACAAAACTTCGAAAGTGATTAGGGAGGGGAGTATCGTGGGTTAACTAATTTCCTTAAAGAAGATGGCATCCATCATAAGATATCTTGCCCCTACACTTCTCAACAAAATGGTGTTACCGAAAGAAAGCATCGACACATCATTGAAATAGGTCTTTCTCTTCTTTCACAAGCTTCTTTGCCACCTGAGTATTGGGATGATGCTTTTACATATGCCATTCATCTTATCAATCATCTCCCAGCTAAAAATCTTCACTTTAATAGCCCATTTGAACAGTTTTTCGGCCACAAGCCAAATTACTTTAATCTTAAAGTTTTCGGCTGCCTTAGTTATCCCCTTCTTCATCCCTATAATCACAATAAACTCCAATTTTGGTCTGAAAAGGGTGTATTTTTGGGCTTCAGTAGTAATCATAAATGGTATAAAGTTCTCCTTCCAAACGGTAGGATTGTTGTCTCACGTGATGTCCTGTTTGATGAGCAAGTCTTTCCTCAGTCCACTACCACTACCACTAACTCCGATTTCACTTCTTCTCCAAATCCTAATGCCTTATCACTCATTTCCAATCATGTGTCTTCACTGCCAACTCTTCCCAATGTTCCTGAATCTATCTCTTCTCATAACATAACTAATTCGGAGTCTGCTTTCCCCATCACATCTATCTCTGATTCTCCTTCTCATTCTTCACAATCCATCAAGCATGTTGATCCCCATTCTCCAAGCCCTCCATGTTTACATCCCATGGTCACTCGATTTCATGCGGGCATTTTTAAGCCCAAAACATATAATGTTGTTGTTACTAATGAATATGAACTTAGAACTGTTGCAGATGCTCTCACGAGTCAGGATTAGCATCAGGCAATGCAAGATGAATACCGGGCTCTTCTTCACAATAACACTTGGACATTGGAACCTTTACCTCCTGGCAAGAATCTTGTTGGTTGCAAATGGCTCTGTAAAATTAAATGTCATGCTGACGGGCATATTTCACGCTACAAGGCACGCCTTGTAGCTAAAGGCTTCTCTCAGGAACCCGATTTCGAATTCACTGACACATTTATGGAACATTGCAGGATGAAATTTATATGCAGTAGCCACCAAGTTTTGAAAAGGATTCCACAAAAGTTTACCGTCTCACAAAGTCGATCTGTGGTCTTAAACAAGCATCTCGATTATGGTTTCTAACTATAACATCTATTCTTATGAAGTTTGGGTTCTATCAATCTTGTGCTGATCATTCTTTATTCTACCGAATAACCATTATCTCGCACCTATCTATTACTTTATGTTGACGATATTAGTTACAGGTAATAATTCAAGTGAAGTCCAAGCTGATGTTACTCACCTTTGATGTTATTTTTCCCTAAAGGATCTTAGTGAAGTGCATCATTTCCTCGACATTGAAATCACACGCACTTCATCTGGTCCGCATCTCTCCCAATGCCAATATATCTCGTACCTTCTTCATCGTGTTCACATGTCTGAATCAAAGAGTTGCCCGATGCTGATGGTCACTCACCCTCCTTTATCCAAAGTTGATAGGAGTCCAACAGATGATGGACAGTTATATCGTAGCACAATTGGTACTTTGCAGTTTGCTACTATTTCTCGATCGAAAATTGCCTTTAGCGTTAATTAAGTGAGTCAATTCATGTCTTCTCCCCTTGATAAGCACTGGAAAGCTATCAAGCGTATTCTCTAATATCTTGTTGGTTCTACTGATCATGGACTCGATCCAGTATGATCAAATGCTCTAAATGTCACCGCCTTTTGTGATTCTAAATGGACAAGTGACCCCGATGATCGAAACTCTATTTTTGGTTATTGTGTTTATCTTAGCCCTAATCTTGTGTTGTGGTGCTCATAAAAGCATCATGTTGTGAGTCGATCAAGCACTGAAGCAGAGTGTCTTGCCTAAAAAGCAACTGAAATCACTTGGATACAATCACTCTTGCATGAATTAGCTATTTCTACGTCTTAAGTTCCTCAAGTTTGGGGCCATTGCCATTGCATCTAATCATATATTTCATGCTCGTACCAAACACATTGAAGTTGATGTACATTTTGTTCAGGATAAAGTGGCAGCTGGTACATTTACTCTCCACCATGTCCCCTCTGTAGCTCAAGTCGCCGATATTCTCACTAAACTCCTCAGTGCGCAATTCTTCACGAGACTCAAGAACAAGCTCACTATGGTCTCTCAACTTTCGCTCGAATTACGGGATCGTGTTAGAGATAATGATGTATCTCATTGAGATATACTACTGATATCTGTTGTTATCTAATATAGTTGAATTAGATAGGATTGATCTTTATTTATGTTTATCTTATTCCATTTTGTATATAGTATTAGGGTTCAGAGATCTCTATATATATCACTTCTACTTGTATTATAATGATCAAGGAAAACCTCATACGTTCGATCCATGGCCTGCTCTCTTTATTTCTTTATGCTTCAATCTGATTTCTTTCAAATATATTGTTGTTAATAGTTGAATTGTGTTTGTAAGTGCATCAATGGTGGTGGTCCCAATTCAAAAAATGTGTTACGTCACTACCAAATCAATATCGAGAGAAAGTGTGACAGTGTGCATATGTGGGACCCATTTTTTCCATTTTTTGGAGGAAGCAAAAGTGTTATTTATTTCTAGACAAAGGTCTAAAAGAGCTCCTAAACTATTTAAAAAATCTTATCCAAACACTTATTTTTATTTTGGACCATTTAAACACTTTAACTATTTAAAAAGGTGCCAACACACCCCTTGCTAACTATTTGAGTTAAACGCCATCTATGCATAGTGACAACACGTTTTCTTTTCTCCAAATCTCGATTTCTCACCAATTAATCCTTCCAATTCATTATGCAATTCAAGGACACAACCTAGAAAATTTGCATTGAAATCAACACAAAAATGCGGAGGCAACAATGGTGCAAGTGATTTAAATTCATCATCAATGAAAAGACTGTTGGTTTTGTATACTAGAAGACCTGTCTTTTGTATACATTATTGATAATGGTTTATGATGATATAGAATGAATACAATTGCAGTCACTGTTTACATTTAAATTGTTATATTTACATGCATGTTCACTATACTTGCATTGTAGATGATATAGTGTGGGTAAACACATGGTTAGATCATATCATCGGTTCCTTGTAATGTATTAAAAGGCTCACGGTCTAGATGACACTGAACCTGCTATCGGTACGCCACAGAATAATCTGATAGTTAGTTTATCTTGACTAATTGATTATTCTAATACACGGACAAGTGTATTAAGGAGGATCTACTTAGGATTCTATTCTCTATTCTGACCTTAAATGAGAGAATAAGAATCTACAGAGTTCGGATTCTTAACCCCTATATGTTGGCGAACATATACGTGTAGTGTTTGCAGCTTTGATTTATCAAATGGTGAGATTCTTTCATAGGATCAATAATCTCGATATCTTGGCTTGTGACATTTACACTTATGATGGGTCGTGCAATATGTAGGGGCACCATGTCCTGGTGCGCCAGACTGATGGTGTCCCCTTGAGAAAATGCAAGTTCATGCTGAAACCCTGCAGGTGGAATTTATTCCGTGCATGAGTAAAGCTTGTGTGGTACTACTCAAGGAAAAGATATTAATTAATTATAGCTGTCAGAAGCTTACATAATTAATTAATGGCCATTATATCTTAAACATGGGGAATGGTTGAACTAAAGGAGAAAGCATATTCAGAAATATGTATTAAATTGGTAGGTCAGTATTATTTCTTTAGTGGAATAAAAATAATACTTAATTTATTTAATTATATCCTAAGTTTATTGGATATTTGATATTAAATAAATTAATGGGCCAATTTAATATTCTTCTAGATCCCTGTTGTAGCCCAAAAAGAGACTGAATTGGATTGGAGATAGAACAAGAGATAGAGATAGAAGTTTAGTCCAACTGGGACACTAAATTTCATCCACCCCCTTATAAATAAGAGGGTGGAGGCATGAAATTTACATCATAAAATATCAGCCCTCTCGTGTTCTCTTGATCTCCACAGATTTCATACCGATCTAGTAGATTTCAGCCCACCCTGAAACTAGATTCAGTCCGGGAATACAACACAAGATCAATGAGTGGAATAGCATCAAGGGGTGCCTATTATCATTCATACAACAGCAAGATTAGACCTTTAATCTTGTCCTCAACTCGTCGTTTAATTTGTAAGTCATTTTTCATGTAACACCCCGTGTAACAACCCGCGTTTACGTACTTTGAATTATTTTAAATTGTTTAATTATTTGGGATTAAGTTTTAATTTATTTGATATTGCTCAATAGAATTAAATGAACTTGAGAAAGTCTGTTATTGCGCCCCTAGTATAGAAAAGAAAATTTAAAACTTAAACTTGAGCCTTAGAATCATTATTTGATGTTGTTTAAATATTTTTGAACTTATCTCTCATGTGCTTTTGAAAAAAAAAAAAGTTTTATTTGAAGATAAACATGAGATTAAAATTAATATTATCTTTATTTTTATTTTTTTATTTATTTTCCAAAGTTATCCTCAAAACTTAGCTTTATCATTATTATTAAAATATTACTATTCTTAAAGTTTATCCGAATTGTTAGTATATTACAAATATAAAATTTCCTAAAATATATATATATATATATATATATATATATATAATCATTTCGCCGTACGGATCCAAAAGTCCACCCCCCCTGCCGAATTGGTTTCTTTTGCCGTAAGAAAAGAAAGAAGCAAAAGAAAGAAAAAGAAAGAAAGAAAAAGAGAGTAGAGAGAGAATAGAGAGCCGAGAGAGATAGAGTTGAGCGAGAGAGTAGATATCGGAGAGAGAGAGAAGTGCAGCTGCTGCTGCGCCGTACCACCACGACGACTGACCTGCAGCCGCCTTGCCGTCGCCGTTTGCCGGCGAACAGCCATAGCCGCTGCCATCACAGCCACCCGCCTTCGTCGTTGTCGTTTGGGTTCATTTCTTTTCCTTTTCTCTTGATTTTCGAATATGTCGTACATTGATATGTGTTCTACGTTTCATCTTTTGATGTCGTTGTCATCCGGTGGTCGGAAGCAGGCGAAATCGCCGGAAAACAGAAAATTCAAACGTCGTCGATCTGCCACTGTTTTCTTCAGTTTTCAGGCCCTTCGGGTCCTCAAATCGAAAAATTTTATTCACGAAAGTTGCTCGCAATAATATTTTCTATGCGCCCGTCAAATTTCGTAATTTTTAGATGAGTTTTGAAAAATCTCAATTATTTAAATTAAACAGTTATTTTTGTACCAGGAGCATGTGTTATTGAAAAATTCTAAAACTCTCAAACTATAGTATTGGCATATATAGGATGGCCCTTGAATATTTTCGTAATTTTTGATCGGTTAAAAAGTGTCATGGTACAAATCTGATAAAAATCGATTAAAATGGCAAGTTTTGGAAAGAGACCTCTGTCAAATCGGCTGGTCCCAGTAAATCAAGAATACTATTTTAGAATTTATTTCCTTCTGCGTTAAATGTACACGAGTTCTCTAGAGTCGCGTAATATATTTTTGAAAAGAATAAAATTTAAATAATAGCTCGAATTATAGTATATTAATTCCCGAAAATATAGCAATTATTCAGAATCGAAGATCGACCCTTGTAGGACCTGCAGAGCCTGCTAGGATTAATGAACCATTTTTGAAGTTATTGTGCCTCCATGTGCTCGTCATCCAGGTGGGTTATATATATCTTTCTCAAATTATGTTCAGCTATTAAGCTCAACTATTTATCAACTGTGAAGCATGAATATCTGTATCAAAATGATTTAGCTCACTGTTCGCGTTCACCAGTATCCTATGAAAACATTGAGTGCTTAACTAGACTCGAGTTCGGATCCTTTAAGCTTTGGGACCGTATACACTATCCTTTATTAGACAGCTGGGCTGGAGGACATGTATATAAGTTAAGACACTGTAGGAATGGACAGTTGAGATAGTGCGTGCAAGTAAGGTGAAAAGAAGCTTTGTATACATGGAATGCTTTTGAGATTTGAAACCTTTCCAGTGTTATACTTGTGTGGATACGATATTCATATTTATAAAATGTTTGTGAACTGTTTATCAAAATCTGCCCACTGAGTACGCTAGTACTCAGCCCAAATCTTTTCTAAATATTTTCAAGTTAAGAGGCAGGCCAGAAGATGACGGAGCTGGGATGAGGGCTTACTTGTTGTTATATGTTTGCCCTTTTTGTGTTGTTCATAAATCTTAGATACTTTTTATCAATTAAGTGCTTGCAAACAATTTTACTTGAATTGTGCTCCGCGCTTGTTCCGTTTACTCTGATACAACTTGTCTTCAATTGTTTGAAGCATGTTATGATTTCAGCATTTTGCTATAATGTTCATTTATAATTGTTGGCGGGATAAGTTCCCTTTGATGATTGGTAATTTATTCAGGTTCTTTCTAAACGCCTTAGTGCGTGGTTCTATTACAGTTATAGAGGTTATCCTGCCCAAATGTTTGGGGCACTAATCCTATTTCTATGATTATGTTTATGCCACAACCCCTTCCCCTTTCCCCTAGTAACGCACCGGTCCCTTGTCACTATTCTTTCGGGATCGGGGCTGTAATGCCCCAAACTACTCCGTTTGGCCACGTCACTTAACATACAATTTACATACATATTTTGTGTGCTTATTTTAATATGAACGGAAGCTTAGGCCAAATATGATAATATACAAAGCATGATGAGGTAAGGCATCATAATTTTCAATATAAATTTTGTCCTATTAAGCATGCAATCACCTAACCTATCGGGCACATAGGTTTACGCAACCCGCCCGTCTAGCGCCTAAATTAACAAACATAATATAGGGGTTCATCGACATAATTCGCACATAGAAGGCTCCAAGGTCAAACGACCCGCCTTTAAATTGTTCTACATAATGTCAAGTTATATACATCATGGCCTACAAAAGATCGGGCTATTCCCATCCCCAATAATCATCGATCATAAGGCAAAAAGAGTGATTAATGTAATAATAACAATAATAATATGAGTGTTATCAAAAGAAGAGCATGCAAAAGATAAACACAAGCTTGTGGGGTTCTCTTGTGTTCACAATGCTCCTACCCGGGCTCCGACTCCTCAACCTGAAATTCATTGAATGAATGGGGTGAGTATTTAACAACATACTCAGTGGGGAACACTGTAAACAGTTATAGCTAATTGCACAAGTGAAAATATAACATATGGACTTTTCATTACATTGTGGAGACTAGTCTCAACCCCGTAGGGTCTAAACATCATGATGCCCCCGTTAATGAACATCTTTATCCCTGTAGGGATGCCCGCAGACATCCTACCCCCCAGGGAGGACATTAACGAGTCTATTATCAATCCCGAAGGATCTCTGCCCCGAAGGGTCTCTTTGTCGACCCCGAAGGATCTCTTTCATTCACCGGTCCGAAGACCCTTCATACATATACAATCAAAGCACAACAATAACTATAACCTTACACGTGTTCACAGTTTAGAGTTACCCTACCTTAAAAGACGCTTTTGAATCCTTTTATCCTTGAATACTCCTTTTCCGTGCACAAGTTCTCCTTCTCGAGCCCCAACACGTCACCTAGCACCTTTCAATTCTCTTTTCATTTTAGACGTCGAGTTATTCAATTAAATCATAATTTAGACCAAACTCATACTATACTTTGCTTTAAAGTCTTTAAACATTTTCACATACACAACCAAGTATATACAAGCTCATACTATGATTTTGGACTCGAAATACACACTAAAACTCTTTGAAGCATTTGATCGAATACATTACGGGCACACATTTAAACCACATGCTCAAAACTCATTTTAAATCATTTAGACCCAACATTTCAAATACAAACACCTTCATCCTAGGGCTCTAACATACATGAAACTCAACCCCATACAACCCTCATAACATCTTCATACAATTATCAACAAAACAAGGGGAAATAAGGGCAAAAGTCCAAACCCTAGCAACAATGAACCATAGGAATCCAATATAACTTCACATATAGCTTCAAGGAGGTAAATTAACCATATGTTTGAGATATCAAAGCAAGAAGATCAACAAAAATCCAAAATCCTCAAATTTGGATAACAAACCCTAGTTTCCAAAACAACAAAAAAATGGGTGTTTAATCCCCAAGAAGGAGAGGTGTAGAGGTTACCTTTGTTGATGGATGATGATGGAAGAATCTACTTCAAAAGATGAAAGATTTGTAGAGAGAAGGGGGAGGAAAATCGCCCATATGGAAAGAAAATGAGGAGGAAATGAATAAGTGTTGTATTTATAGGTAGAAAATCCCCGGACCCGCGCGACCGCGCAGCCCCTGCAACCGCGCAGCCCCCGTGACCGCGGAACCCCTCTCTCGGCCCACGCTCCCCGCGAGCGCGCAGCCCCCGCAGGCGCGCGTCCCTCGCCAGCCCCGCGGGCGCGCAGTCTCTCGCGACCGCGCACGGCCCCGCGGGCGCGCACCTCCCCGCGAGCGCGCGACATGCCAAAAATCATCCCCCTTATTTTAAACGACTCCCGGACTTAAACCACACCATTTTCCTTTAAATTTTCAAAGCACTTTTAATACATACCGAAAAAGCAGGGGGCGTTGCCCCCTAGCCCCCAGCGAGACCCCCGATCAACTCAGCGTTAGGGTGTTCAAGGTATGGCAAAATATTAATTTAAATATAAACACACTCGATTATCATCACATAACTCGACAAATTTTAACATTAAATATTAACATGTATTATACACTTAGTATAATACCACCGTACTATGACGTATTGGCTCGAGTAAGATAACCTGCAATAAAACAATGGCATAACATACAAATATACTCACATGATTGATATTCAACAATATTAATTCGAAATCATTTACTAAAATTATAAATTTATAATTTAGCAAAAGGGTCGGGGTATCACAGGAGCGTTACAGATTGGTATCAGAGCAGGTTTGCAACTCTGTAGACCTGCATCATTATTCTTTGAATTCAAAATTATATCTATTCTCTTCCACTATTCATTCAGTTGCCCTCAGCACGTCATCTACGCCGCTCTCAACAAAAGGTATACATGTATTTTAAAACTGATGCACATGAGAGTGCAGTTTGTCACGCTAAATATTTTTTTTTTTCAGGTTTCACTATCAGATATCGTGACTCATTTATTAAAGCTATTTTGAGGTTTCATGATAAAAAAAATCGTGATTCGTTCTCTTCAGGTTTTATGACCAGAGATCATGATTCAAAAGCTATTTTCAGGTTTCATGGTGAGTGATCATGATTCTATTACCAAGTTTCATGATAAGAGGTCATGATTCTTATATTATCAGGTTTCATGATGAGAGGTCATGATTCGTATATTTTAAGGTTTCACGATTTGATATCATGATTCGTTTATAAAAAAAGATTTTCGGGTTTCATTATCCGTTATCGTGAATGATTTTGAAAATATTTTACATGTTTTATGATTATATTTCATGATTCATCATTTGGTTAAGAATTATTTTCAGGTTTCATGACAAGAGGTTGTGATTCATTTACAAGAGAGTTATCTCCAGGTTTCACTATAAAGTATTGTCATTCGAACTTATATTAAGGTTTCATGATGAGGGTTCGTGATTCATCTAAAGTTATTCAGAGATGTCGAGACATCTAGATTTTGGTTTTGACCAAAAGATGGAAATAATTGAAAGAGGTTAGAATTGCTTTAAGAGATGAGAATGAGTTGTGAATGGATTCTAGTTTGATCATAGCAAAGAATCTAGACTATAGTGGCTTGAACTTTGGATTGAATGTTAAGTTATCATGTTGTTTTTGAGAATTTAGGCAACTAAGAGGCTTTCTTTAGATAGGTAGATTGGATTTTAAGTTGATGATTGTTAAGATTCTTATGGAACATAGGTTGATTAAGTGTTTTTCCACGTTCAAGATTATGAGCCCACATGTATTGGTTCCACTAAATGTATCAATTTGTTATGATGTGAAATTTCAAAAGAATATGTTATGCCATGTTTGGATTGAATCCTGCATGAAAGAGGGTTCACGGTAAGGCCGTGATTCACCTATGATTTAATAGGATGTCTGGGACATCTGTATTCCGGTTCAACCGAGAATTTGATGAGTATTATAAAAAGCGGATTGATTCAGAAAGATGGGAACGATTATGTAGTGTCTTGTAGACTTGAACGTAGGAAGAACTTAGAATGGATAGGTATATTCTTTTAGATGACTTAAGTTATATGGATTTCTAGGAAATGCGGTTCGTGCGTATATATATTTGAGGAGCATGTTGGGAGAATTTTGAATGTCTATGAAGAATCGCGATAGAAAGATCTGTTCTCGCTACTCCTGTCTCTATACATTTGTGATCGAGGAGCAAGGACAAGTTCGAGACTGGATGTCTTAACTTCCGGGTGACGTATGTGATGATTGAGATAATATGCTTTGATTCAAGCAGATCGATATCTATTTTCTATTTCTTTTCTCGACTCAAAGGATGATGCTAAAGAAAATTTGAAGAAAGCTGCAGAGAAGAATGTATGAAGATTTATGCGCATCAAGTTAAAATGGATCAAGACAAAGTATACGTCTTAGTAAGATTTACGACTTGAAAGGAACAATCTATTTGCTAGGAATGATGAGGTAGCTTATAAACTAGTCATATTGCTTATTCTAGCTAAGGTTCGTGATTGATGTTTTAATATTGAGGAAATGTAAGTTGGATCCTAATCACGTTATTAAGAATGAGTAAATGGTTATGAATAAGGATTTTTCTATGAGGAAAGACCAGAGGCTATTCTTGACAAAGGTCCAAGAATTACGGAACAAACAAATATCACTGGTGAAAGTTCTATGGAATAACCATGGGAAAGAGGAAGCTACCTAAGAGCTTGAAAGCAGAATTAAGTGGTTGTACCCTGATTTACCCTATAGAAGTATGCAAATTTCGGGACGAAATTTTTGTTAAGGAGGGTAGAATGTAACACCCCGTGTAACAACCCGCGTTTACGTACTTTGAATTATTTTAAATTGCTTAATTATTTGGGATTAAGTTTTAATTTATTTGATATTGCTCAATAGAATTAAATGAACTTGAGAAAGTCTGTTATTGTGCCCCTAGTATAGAAAAGAAAATTTAGAACTTAAACTTGAGCCTTAGAATCATTATTTGATGTTGTTTAAATATTTTTGAACTTATCTCTCATGTACTTTTGAAAAAAAAAAAATTATTTGAAGATAAACATGAGATTAAAATTAATATTATCTTTATTTTTATTTTTTTTATTTATTTTCCAAAGTTATCCTCAAAACTTAGCTTTATCATTATTATTAAAATATTACTATTCTTAAAGTTTATCCGAATTGTTAGTATATTACAAATATAAAATATCCTAAAATATATATATATATATATATATATATATAATCATTTCGCCGTATGGATCCAAAAGTCCACCCCCCCTGCCGAATTGGTTTCTTTTGCCGTAAGAAAAGAAAGAAGCAAAAGAAAGAAAAAGAAAGAAAGAAAAAGAGAGTAGAGAGAGAATAGAGAGCCGAGAGAGATAGAGTTGAGCGAGAGAGTAGATATCGGAGAGAGAGAGAAGTGCAGCTGCTGCTGCGCCGTACCACCACCACGACTGACCTGCAGCCGCCTTGCCGTCGCCGTTTGCCGGCGAACAGCCATAGCCGCTGCCATCACCGAGATACCACCCCACAGCCACCCGCCTTCGTCGTCGTCGTTTGGGTCCATTTCTTTTCCTTTTCTCTTGATTTTCGGTTTGTCGTACATTGATATGTGTTCTACGTTTCATCTTTTGATGTCGTTGTCATCCGATGGTCGGAAACAAGCGAAATCGCCGGAAAACAGAAAATTCAAACGTCGCCGATCTGCCACTGTTTTCTTCAGTTTTCAGGCCCTTTGGGTCGTCAAATCGAAAAAGTTTATTCACGAAATTTGCTCGCAATAATATTTCCTATACGCCCGTCGAATTTCGTAATATTTGGATGAGTTTTGAAAAATCTCAATTATTTAAATTATACAGTTATTTTTGTACCAGGAGCATGTGTTATTGAAAAATTCTAAAACTCTCAAACTATAGTCTTGGCATATATAGGATGGCCCTTGAATATTTTCGTAATTTTTGATCGATCAAAAAGTGTCATGGTACAAATCTGATAAAAATCGATTAAAATGGCAAGTTTTGGAAAGAGACCTCTGTCAAATCGGTTGGTCCCAGTAAATCAAGAATAATATTTTAGAATTTATTTCCTTCTGCGTTAAATGTACACGAGTTCTCTAGAGTCGCGTAATATATTTTTGAAAAGAATAAAATTTAAATAATAGCTCAAATTATAGTATATTAATTCCCGAAAATATAGCAATTATTCTGAGTCGAAGATGGACCCTTGTAGGACCTGCAGAGCCTGCTAGGATTAATGAACCATTTTTGAAGTTATTGTGCCTCCATGTGCTCGTCATCCAGGTGGGTTATATATATCTTTCTCAAATTATGTTCAGCTATTAAGCTCAACTATTTATCAACTGTGAAGCATGAATATCTGTATCAAAATGATTTAGCTCACTTTTCGCGTTCGCCAGTATCCTACGAAAACATTGAGTGTTTAACTAGACTCGAGTTCGGATCCTTTAAGCTTTGGGACCGTATACACTATTCTTTATTAGATAGCTGGGCTGGAGGACGTGTATATAAGTTAAGACACTGTAGGAAGGGACAATTGAGATAGAGCGTGCAAGTAAGGTGAAAAGAAGCTTTGTATACATGGAATGCTTTTGAGATTTGAAACCTTTCCATGTTATACTTGTGTGGATACGATATTCATATTTATAAAATGTTTGTGAACTGTTTATCAAAATCTGCCCACTGAGTACGCTAGTACTCAGCCCAAATCTTTTCTAAATATTTTCAGGTTTAGAGGCAGGCCAGAAGATGATGGAGCTGGGATGAGGGCTTACTTGTTGTTATATGTTTGCCCTTTTTGTGTTGTTCATAAATCTTAGATACTTTTTATCAATTAAGTGCTTGCAAACAATTTTACTTGAATAGTGCTCCGCGCTTGTTCCGTTCACTCTGATACAACTTGTCTTCAATTGTTTGAAGCATGTTATGATTTCAGCATTTTGCTATAATGTTCATTTATAATTGTTGGCGGGATAAGTTCCCTTTGATGATTGGTAATTTATTCAGATTCTTTCTAAACGCCTTAGTGCGTGGTTCTATTACAGTTATAGAGGTTATGCTGCCCAAATGTTTGGGGCACTAATCCTATTTCTATGATTATGTTTATGCCACAACCCCTTCCCCCTTCCCCTAGTAACGCACCGGTCCCTTGTCACTATTCTTTCGGGTTCGGGGCGTTACATTTCAGTATTCTATGTTTCCGCTTTAGTATAATCGAAAATCGGCTATGCATGTTAATTTTAACTCTGTTAATTAAAACATATGAAATACATAAATTATGATATACATAAAATTAGGATCAATGGACATCCAATTAGATCCTGCGGTGGTTCAATTCGAAAAAACTCCAACAAAGACGAGTAGCACAGAGGAATCAAATCAAGTGCAGAAAATCATCAACAAATTAGTGTTTTTTATACCTTCTTAGATCTTCCATGGCTCTGATTTTATTTGGGGTTTTTTTATCTCCTATTACACCTGCAGAAATTGATGAAAAAGTGTAGAAATTATTCAGTTTTTTGAAAGAAAAGGATTGACGATAAGAATAATGCCGCCAAATTTGATTGAGGATTTCCACAAACATCAGGAGTTGATTTACGATCATTATGGTCATTTAACAGAAGAATTGAGGAACAAGTTTCATGGCAAGCACGGAAAAGAGAGTGCCTAGTCGAGCTAGATTCGTCGGATGATGTGAGAGAAGAAATCGATATCCAAGAAATTGGTAAGAAATCGATATTCGGGGGAAATCAAAATTGGTCAGAACTATATTTGATGAGTATGAGCCAAGCATCGAGCAAGAAAATGAGGAGCTATAAGAAAATGAAGAGATACAATTCAAAGGTCCAGTCACGAGACTCCGAGCCAAGAGATTGCAAGCTTATTTACAAGTGACCGTGAGGAAGAAACTCAAAGAAGAAGAATTGATGAAGAGTAGCCCAAGTTGGATCACGATGCTATTGATCGAAGACGAAGAAGATGGCCAGCCAGGCTGCACGGCCCGTGCGGAGTAGCAGGCCAGCCACACAACCCATGCAACCCTTGAAGGACCGAGCCCAGAAGGTTGCACACGGACCGTGCAGTCCAATCCCTCAAGTGCACGACCCGTGCGCCAATTCAGCCCGATTGGATTTTCGTTCATGTTCGACATGGATTTAATTCATGAAGTCCAAGTTCGAGTTTCCAGTTCATTATTGAAGGTCCAAGTTTGTTGGGATTTATTTTATCTAGATTAGATTTTTATTTATTTAATTTTTGGTCTTTTCTAGAATTACCTTGTTTAGAATTTTACATAAGGTAGAACTCTTTTTCCCTTTGGTATTTTCTGCCCTCACATGTTTTAGGCCTCATTAATTTCGTTACGTACTAGTATAAATAGGGATACACTATGTTTTTAATACTTGAGACATTGATTGATATTTGAGTTTTCTATCTCTGTGTCTCATGATTCTTAGGTTGATCAAACAAACACTTTTATTGCTTTAGTTTAAAAGTAATACTCTTTAGGTCCAGCAAATCTAAAGTTTTATCAAGCTTAATTAGTTCGTCTCTTGCTAAGGAAGTTGCTACAAGTGAAGATCGAAGGAGCTGCATTTCGTCTATCGAGCCGGGGTTCAGCTAAAGATTGGATCTACCTCAATTACATCTGCCACCACCGCCGACAACCTCAACTATCCTCGTCGTCCGTCCGCCATCGACCAGCATTCCCAAGCTGCTCATCGTTGCCATCATTAGACCATCATCCATTCCTAGTAAGATAATCCCATGTTTTATCTCTAATCCATCACCGAACCAAGTCATCTTCTCCCACCTACAACCTGATCGTACAACCTGTTCCTCGCCTTATTTGAGTTGTGTTTTATTTAGTTGTTGGTCATTGTCTAGGTATCTTAGTTGTCTAATTTATCAAGTTTAATTCCGCTGCATAATTGAGTCATATTCTTCGTGTGGAATTTGTTTATATTGTCTAGTTTAGTCAGATTGAATCTTTTATTCCGCTGACGTTGTTCGAGTTCTTGAAGTCTTCCGCTAGTGTCTCTCTTGATTTGGCTTAGACATATTGTTCGGGTCACATCATAAATTTGGCATCAGAGCCACGTAAGCATTACTGGTCGTGGTTCAGTCTGACATGTCATCTATGTGTCATGCACGTGTCATTTATTTTGCTTTCGTGTCATCAAGTTGTAATCTGAATATTCATTAAAAAAAAGTAAAAAAAAAATAGATTTAATTTTGAATTTCCTTATGCTTTCCAAGTTGTTTTAGACTCTTACCATATAGATAGATATTCTAGGATATTTAGATTGTGTCCACACTAGGTGAAACACATCCAAATACCTCCTACCTTATTTATCTAGGTTCTTGCTTTATCTTTCTTTACTCTATCCTAATCCTTTTCCACCACCCATAATCTTTTCTCCTAGCCATAATTTTTGAATCCTACAGCCTATTAGGGTTGAAAATTATACCTCTGGCCTATCTACACCCGGTGCACTCATACACACGACCCGATCCAATACACCCGTACACCACACGCACCCTACACCGGTACACCTATACCATACACCCAATACAGCTGGTCCACCTACACCAGACAGACAACTTCAGCACACCACTTTTTTGATTCCATTCCTTTCACTGTCGCATTCTACCGAGGTTCATGATCTACTAGTTCGAGCTTGCTTAAAGACCAAGAGGAGCTGATCAAAGAGCCACAATTTTTCGATCAACCCACTCCATATACACATATCACACGTGCACGCACATATTGAGTGCAAACAAGAGTGGTAAAATTTAGAGCGTACATCAAATCGAATGATTATGAGGAATTGTAAGGTCCTATACCTTGTTTTTCTTTCACGTTTGTTCGTTTTGTAGGTACAATAAAGAAGGACAATAAGAATGAGTTGCCCAAGGTCAATGAGGACGACCCGAAGTCACCCCTCACATCGAGAGATGAGGCATCCTATTCCAATACACCAGCATGGGACGCCAAGTTCCACTTTGACGCATTGACTCAATATTTCAACCGTCAAAATCGTGAGTTGGAGAATAGGCTTGATGATCAACTTGCCAAGTTAGCTGAGCAGATTGAGAGCCTCAAAACTCAATCAACTGAAGCTCAGCAGTCCAAGGACCCGCAGAGAGGCCCGTTGAGCTTCAAGAAGCTACAGAGAGGCAAGTTGAGCCTCAAGGAACCGCATCTGAAGCTGCAGTGCTATACAGGGCTACCGTCAGACAACCTCAGCTGCCGCCTGAGCCGGAAGATGATGATGCCGAACCCGAGTCTGATGATTATGAGGAGTTTGAAGACAACCTCATACCTCCAAGATGGGACAATCATCGAGATCATCCCAGAGCACCTTATAGACGCGCATTCCGCGTCGACAAGCCCCGATTCGAGGAAGACAACTCCATGGTAAATAACATCAAAACCACTATTCTGGAATTTGAAGGACATCACGATCCAGACACCTACCTCGATTGGGAAAGGAAGGTCAACAAGATCTTTGAATGCTATGATTTCCTTGAGTTAAAGAAGGTACAACTAGCTTCTATAGAGTTTAAGGGATACGCAGCCGATTGGTAAAAAAATCAACTGAAGAGGAGACACCGTGATCGATATCCATTGATTGACACATGGCAAGAGATGAAAAACATCTTAAGAGGACATTTTATTCCAGTATACTACGAGCGGGAACTAGAAAAGAAGTTGAATCGGATCAAACAAGGTGCTCGTTCAATCGAGGAGTACCACAAGGAGCTAAAAACGATGCTAAATCATGTTGGAAAAGAAGAGTCTCTCGATGCCACCATAATCCGGTATATCGAAGGTATGAATCTGGATATTTCTTGTGAGGTCGAATTTAAGGATTTTTCAAGCATCGAGGAAATGGTGCACTACGCTGCAATCATCGAACACCAATTGAGGGAAGGTCGCCGTCAGCCTATGTACAGCTCGGCCCCTCCACGCCAATCTTGGGGTCAAAACAGTGCATCTACATCGGCCAATGAGACCCCATGACCGAGAGCTCTACCGGAGCAATCCGCTCGACGCTTTGATCACACTACATCATCACTAAGCCGTAGACCCGAGTCTACACCACCCGCACAGTCTAGGCCACAACCTACATGGCTTAATCCTCAAAGCCAGCTGCCTAATGCAGCCCCTCCATGAGCCCGTGACGTTCAATGTCATAAGTGTCAAGGTTGGGGCCACTTTCAAGCCTAATGTCCAAACCGGCGTGTTCTATTCCTTTCTGAACACAATGAATTAGAATCAGCTAGTAAGGAAGAACTTGAGGCCTTAGGCGATGCCAAGCATGAAGAAGCTAAGGAAGATGATGCCGATCCTGAAGAAGTCCGCCCGGATGCGCTAATTGTCAGCCTTGTGACAATCCGGAGCCTTAACATCATTTGAGATGAGGAGCAAGATCATCAATGAGAAAATATCTTCTACACCCGTGCGATGATCCAAGGAAAATTGTGCTCCATGATTATTGACAGTGGTAGTGTCATCAATGCCATTAGTCAATATGCCGTAGACAAGCTCGTCCTGACTATGCAAAAGTATCCAAAGCCATATCGACTGCAATGGCTTACTGAAAGAGGTGAAGTCCGCGTTCTCCACCAGGTTAGTGTCAATTTTTGAATTAGTTAATTTTCTGACACTATTTTGTGTGACGTCATCCCGATGAATATGGCATATTTGTTGTTGGGGAGATCGTGGCAGTTTGACAGGTGTGCAGTCCATGATGGACGTCTGAACACATACACCTTGAAACACAAAGGCCGTACTTGTATTTTAAAGCCATTGGGCCCGAAAGACGTTGCCGAGGATCAACAATGAATGCAAGAAAGGTTCAAAGAAGAGACACGCCACTTTCTCATATGCAGCACCTTAGGCACGTTTTTAAGTTACTTAGGAAGTTGAAATTGTATGGTAACTTGTCTAAGTGTTCATTTTACCTGAATGAAGTCATTTTTATAGGCTTCATTGTTAGTGAACGCGGTATAGAAGTAGACTGTTCCAAAATCAAGGAGATTGAGAAATGGCCGACTCCTAAATTGGCGTCTGACGTCTGATCTTTCCACAGACTTGCTAGCTTTTATCATTACTTTGTGTGTGATTTTTCCAGGATAGTCGCGCCACTCACGGAGTTGAGTAAGAAAGATTGTAAGTTTGAATTGGGTCTAGCTCAAGAGCATGCATTGAACTTGTTGAAATATTATTTATGTGATGCACCTGTTTTATGCTTGCCGGATGATGAGTTCATAAATTGCACTCATTTGCACTCATTTTGAGTGCATTTGCACTTGGTTATCATGTATATATGTTGTAAATATTGTTAATATTGTTTAAATCTTATGTTTGGTGTAATGTGACCAATTTAGGGAGTTTTTGGGTTCAAACAATGCAAAATAAGTCAAGTTCGTGAATTGGATCGAAAAGGTAGCACAAAGACGAGCAAATGACAAGAAAACCAAGACAAAAGCTGAAACACGACCCCAAAGCCCAGCAACTGGGGTCGCATTTCAAATACACTGCAAAGCCCGACCCCAAAAAGCTACTCATGGGTCGCACTTTAGAGCACTTCAGAGAGGAGTTTTTCTTTGTTGAAAGCCCGACCCAAAAGCCCTAGCACCTGGGGTCGCGTTTCAAATACACTGCAAAGCCCGACCCCAAAGCCCTAGCACCTGGGGTCGCATTTTAAATACACTGCAAAGCCCGACCCAAAAGCCCTAGCACCTGGGGTCGCGTTTCGGACTGACGGAATTGAAAGTTCACTTTTGGCATCCAATTATTGGTCCATTACTTTATATATCTATTGGGGATTTCAAAGGACGAATCTAACACTTCTCCCACTCGAAATACACTTGAAGAAACACTACATTTGGGGATTTTTGAAGATCAAGAAGAAGAAGGAAGATCCATCCATCCATTTGAGGATTCAAGCCAAGGGATTGAGAGAGATTGTTCAACATTGGGTTTTATCTTCTCCTTCCCTCTTTTACTCTTGTACTTAGAATGGATTTTTGAATCTTCCTTTTGTATTCTTGATTTTGTTGTAAATATGGTTGGCTAGAGCCTTAGGGCTCTAGGATGTGGAGAAACAATGTGAATCTTGTTCTTGACTAGGGTTTAATCTATGGGTGTGTTTTGTCAAGATTTCAATCTTTGCTAGTTCTTGTATGGTGTTGTTTGAAGTGGCATTCATTTTACATCAAATGTTTGAATCACATGCATCTAGTCAATCTTGTGATCATAAGCATGTATGGATTGAATCTATGTATTTGTACTCTTCGTTGAATGTCGAATATGTGGAAGGAAATGTGACCCCTTAGAGCCTTTGGTAGGTGCGACCTTGGAATGTGTTAGAGATAGCCATCCTTGTCGCATTCGCAATTAAGGAGATTTTCGAGAGACGTTCCATCTATATTCGTGGTCTTCCTATCTATGAACTTAGCATAATTGTGTGTTTAACCCTTGTTGTTTGATCAAGAGGAATGTTGTGAATCCATATCCTAGAGTCTTGCCCTTATTTATCATCTTCAAATATCTCTCTCTTGTTGGTATTGTTTATTTCATTTGCTATTTAGATTGTTTATTGTTGTTGTTTGGTATTGCATTATTTAGTTTATGTGTTGGATTTGTGTTATGATAATCACCCCTCATCTATTCATAGTCTAGATATTTCATCAATCTATCGTCGCGGTACTTGAATTTTTACGTTTAATTAATTTTCCCTGTGGATCGACCTCGTATCATCATATCTACAATCATATGCTTATACACTTGTAGGCATGACACGAGTTTTATAAATATTGAAACCATTGTGGAGAGAAAATATCACGCATCAAGTTTTTGGCGCCGTTGCCGGGGACTTGTGAATTAATTTGATATGTGCAATATTGTGATAACGATTATGTGGATTAGTTTAGACATTTTATTTTATTTTTTTAAGATTTGCATTGATTTCTTGGTTCTTTGACAGGTAGTGTATGCACACTCGATCTAGAGGTGAGCCACCTATTGACTTGGATCCAGAAATTGAAGCAACGGTGCGCCACAACAACGCACGTAGACGGAGGAGAATGGCGGATAACCTTCCACCAGTTCAAGATCCTATGATTGCCCAAATACAAAGGCAATTAGAGGTTATGCAAGGGCAATTGAGAGCCAAGAAGAAGCACAACATATAAATATGGAGGCCCCAATTCGAAACCTTTTTCAACCCGTCGTGAATCAAGGGGTGGCGAATGGACCACCCATTCAAGCCAACAATTTCGAGTTCAAGACGTCCCTTATACTCATGATCCAACAACACTCGTTCCGAGGAACGCCAATAGAGGATCCAAATGAGCACATACGCAAGTTTCTTGAGTATAGTGGGATGATAAAGACGAATGGAGTCCCGGATGATGCAATCCGAATTCGGCTATTCCCATTTTCTTTGAGCGAGAAGGCGGAGACTTGGTGGTTAAGTCAAGCCCAAGGATCATTCCAAACATGGGATGCATTGGTGACAAAGTTCCTTCAAAAGTTCTTCCCACCCGGAAAAACTCTCAAACTTAAAGGTGACATCACCGTGTTCAAGCAATGGGATGAGGAAAGCATGTATGAAGCGTGGGAACGCTTTAGAGAGATGCTAAGAAAGTGCCCCGGGCATGGGTTTGGAACCGACCACCAAGTGTGTATCTTCTATGGTGGAAGTAAACCCGAAGTGAGAACACTAATGGATGCGGCTGCGGGAGGATACTTATTAGCAAGAGGCCCGGATGAAGCCATGAGAATCATAGAGGAAATGGCCTCTAATTCATTTCAATGGCCGGTTGCAAGAGAAGATATTCAAATAATGAAGAAAGTTGCATCTACCTCAAATTCAGATGCACTTGAGCTATTGGCGGCTCAAGTATCAACTCTAAACTCAAGAATCACTACAAGAAAATCGCTAATAGACAACAGTCTATAGACAACGGGTTTTCTGAAAACCGTTGTCTTTTCAGACATAGACAACGGCTACACTCTAAGCCGTTGTCTATCTCCGCATTTTTTTATTTTTTTATTATTTTTTTACCTGCAACGGGCAAAATAACCGTTATCTTTCTATTAAAAGACAACGGATATATCTTGACCGTTGTCTACCTCCATTTTCTTTATAGACAACAGCATATAGACAACTCGTCTCTAAACCGTTGTATTTTTGAATTGGTTAAAATGACACCGTTTTGATTTGTTAATCAACCTTCTCCCCAAAAACAACCAGATCGAGTACACCGTACACTATTTCCACCAGAGAGAACACCTTCAGATCAGAACTCTCCGTCTCTCCTCTCCCGTCGGTAGCTCATTCTTGTCCAATTAAGAAACACACCAAAAGCTCTAATTTTCTCTACCGCTTGTAAACATTTCAGAAATTTTTCTCCCAGATCTCTCGCCACATCGCCGCCTACGATCTTCTCGCCTGCCGCCGTCTCTCTACCGCCATCTCCCTTCCGCTATCTATCTGGCCCTCCCCTCGGTCGCCCGCAGTCGATCTCCCACACTATTGCAAGACCTAGGGTCTTTTGCGATTGATTCTCTGGCCAAGGCAAGAATGCAATTTTAGCTCTCTCGATTTCTCTCGATCTTCTCTCTTCTCTCTCTCTAATTTAGGATTTCATCATACCCATTTCTTTACGTCCGATCCAGCTTTACCATTTCAAAATTCTTCTTAACTTCTGTGGTATGTGAAGTGGGATTTTTTATTTCTGTTTTTTTAATCAATATATTTGATGTATTATTTCATTCCCTTCATTTTTTTTGTGGGTTTCTTGATTTGAACTTGGAAAAAAGTGTTGAGAATTTGGAAGAGGAAGAGATGGAGAGAGTTTTTGCGGTGAATCTTAAAGGAAAGACCTATAGTTGCAAGCACTGTGGAACTCATCTTCCGCTTACTGATGACATCGTCTCCAAGGTTCAACATTCTTCTTTCAATCTATGGGAAAGATTAATTTTTATATATTTTTTTAGTTTTTTTTCTAGCGATGAATTTTATGCACAATGATCAGTGTTGGTTTCTTGATAATATAAACATTCTTGGTGTTTGAGATCTGATATTAGACTGATCAAGCAAAAAGGTATTCTAAACTCTTTTACTGGTTTGTATGTGAGAAGCATTTTCTTATCTAAATCAAGAAAAGTATGCTAAATCATTTTTCTTAAATGACTTGTATAATGGAACATCCAAAAAGCTATCTCTGTCGCGCAACGTGCTCTGCCCCAAATGAAAGGGGTGAGTTTTATTGTATCATATGTTAGAAATTCAGCTACTGCTTAATATGTGACAACTGTTGAGTCATTATTTTAATGTAAATTTGCAAGTTAGCCATTACTGAACTAGTATGTGTTTTATGTGGCTGCAGGAAGGGTTAAAACCTGGAGTTTCAATGAAATGTGCAGATTGTCAAGGTTTTGGTATGAAAGTTTCTATTAGACACCTTGGCCCTTCTATAATTCAACAGATGTAGCATCCTTGCAATAGCTATAAGGGTTCTGGTGAAACTATTAACAACAAGGACCGCTGCCCTCAGTGCAAGGGTAAGAAGGTAATGCAGGAAAAGAAGGTTTTTGAAGTTGTAGTTGAGAATGGTATGCAGCATGGACAGAAAATCACATTTCTAGGTGAAGCTGATGAAGCGGTAATTGATACTACTGCAACTTTCTTTGTCATTCACCGAAGAAGCATCTTAAATTTATGTGATTCTGACTGGTAGTTGATATTTTTGCAGTCTGGTAGTTGATAGTTGTTGGAGCCATGTTTCCCTTAATCTTTTTAGTTGGTTAATTATATATCTATTCATTAGTGCATTTGGTAGTGTTGACAAGTGATGTTAAACCCCACCATGGATCTTTAATCACATTTCAGTATTTCATCTTTCATTTTCATCTTAATAAAGTTTGGTTGATGAAATGCATATGCAGTCTGAAGTGCAAGAACCTGAAAGTTTTTGAAGCTGTGGCAGCAACTAAGGTTTGAATTTGTATTATTTGGTGAAACTTGTGCACTAAAATACGTCTGTTTTGAACTTTCAAGTTGAAATCGTACAGGTTATTGTCTCTGTCTTCAAGGATAGATAGATAAATTTGGGGATGGCAATGTATAAAGAACTTACTGATATTAAAAAAACCAATGCTTGACAAGAACTAGATTAGCCATTGACTTATTCTGCTTCTCTATGCAGAGGTTATATTTACCATTTGTTGTTCTTGGTGTTGGGTTTGTTTATCTTGAATTTTGGTTGTCAAAGATTTGATCTTTTCTTGAATGCAGTAATTTCTCGGGTGTCAATCTTGATGGTGAAATTTTGACTACTATAGGCCAGCTGAGAGCCCTTTAGTCCATGTAAAACCACTATTTTCTCGTAGTTTTATATGTTTAGTAGATCATAACATCTATTATATAACATTTTTGGTCGGGGTTTTATGAAAACTGACCATCTCCCTTGAAGGTATCTACATGCGAACAGGATCCATTCTTGCTGATCTCAGGGATTTGTCGAAGCTCCACTATCTGTAAGGTTCTTTTTCTCTTTTTCCTCCTCTTTTTTTTGAGTTTTGCTTGATGCTTGATGATTATAATGTTTAAAGAATTGCATGCATCATGCATGGACAATATATGTTACTGTTGTTAACTGCACTTGGTTCTCCACCCTAATCCCGTCTAAATGGCTTTCCCGTTTACAGGGAATTGAATAATAATCTTCTCACTGGTCTTATCCATCCTGAACTTGGAAAGCTAACTGATTTGTTCGACCTGTAAGATCTTCGAATTAACCTTCTCATATTAATATTTAATAATTTGTATGGTTAAGTTATTTTTTTTAACACAATACACAGTAATGTTGCCAACAACCACTTGGAAGGACACGTACCAGAGTCTTAGCTCGTGCACAAAATCTTAATAGCCTATGAGCATCTCGTCATGTTTAAAAACTCAGTTTTCTATTAATCGATCGTTTCTCTCAGACATTTCTTATTTATTATTTTGACAGATGATATTATTCCAAAAAGGGAAATTGATGAAGTTCATACACCGTGGAGTGAGTTACATATTATTTATTTGTTATTTATTAGTTTAATTATATAATTTTCTTAAAACTGACATTGATGCTATATCATATTTGATGCTAAGATTTTTTATTTTTATTTTTTGTATTTCTTTCATTAAGCTCTTATTTTTAAGTTAACTATTTAATATGTGTTATATATATGCATTAGTTTTCTGGAGGATATTACTCAAAAAATGAAATCGATGAAGTTCGTAAAGAGTGGGCTGAGTGTGTCCAAGATTTTACAGATTGACAATGTAAGTTTCATACCACAACTTTGTTTCTTTTAAAATGATATTGATGCAATATTTAATGGAATACTTAGATTTTTTTTTTCATTTATTTTTTGTTGTATTTAGTGGATTCAAGTAAAAGAGAAGTGAATGAGCAAAAGGACAAAAAGAATAGACCATTCGGGAGGCTTTCATAAACTTTTTACTTTTGAGTATTTAGATATTAGTTGTTTGGTTGAGTATTTGGATATGAACTAATGTATTTGGATCTTTTACTTGAGTATTTTGGATATTTGGATAAGTATTTGGGATTCTGAATATTGATGAATGTATGTGTACATTGTATTTATTATGTTATATGAAGTTCATTATTGTTTACTTTTAATTATTTGGCATTTTGGGAAAATTTGTAAGCAAGCAGGTGTGGAATTAGATTAAAAAAAACCTAAAAAATAAAAAACAAAGGACAACGGTCAGAAAAAACGTTGTTGATTTTTTTTTAAAAATACAACGGTCAATATACACGTTGTCTATAAGTAAATAGACAACGGGTTTTGGATGTTATCTATTAGCGAACATCCGTTGTCTATAAGTAAATAGACAACAGGTTTTGGACGTTGTCTATTAGTGAACACCCGTTGTCTATAAGTAAACAGACAACGGGTTTTGGACGTTGTCTATTAGCGTCCGCTAATAGACAACACTCCTATTAACAATGCCCGATTTTTTAACAGACAACGGGTATTACCCGTTGTCTATAGCTGATTTTCTTGTAGTGAATAGAAGCCTTCACCAATCCAAAAGTCGAGACTTCTCAAAGTTAATTTGAGAAAGTTAATTATGTGAATCAAGGAGGAGGCTATTCAAATCAACAAAGGCCATACAATCAAGGATACACACCACAATATGGAGGCCAATATGGTGGAAATCAAAATTATCAAAATAGGGCACAACATCCAAACATGTCCTATGGTAATCCAAACAACACCATTCAAACACCTCCCGATTTCTTAGTTACCAATGGTGTGATAGATGAAGAAAAAGAAACCTAAAATGGATGATCTCTTGATGGCATTCATGGGAAAGATGGAAAAATACATGGGTGAGACACAATCTCGCTTTGAAAAATTGGAGAATCATGTGGGAGCGATTGGCACCTAAGTGAATATGCTAGAGAAGCAAATGGGTTAACTTTCTACAATCATAGGGAATCAACACCAACAAGGCAAGTTCCCGAGCAATACAACCATCAACCCAAAAGAGCAATGTAAGGCTATACATGTGTTGAATGTTGGGTCAGTGGAAAAATTGGAGGTTTCTCGTATAAATCTTGAGGAACGAAAAGTTGAAAATGGATTGAAAGCTAAGGATTGTGAAATTGGAATTGAGAAGAAGTCAACGGAGAAAACTTCAAGTAAGTCACTTCCATCAACTTTGCCTCCCTTCCCTGTTGTTATTCCATATCCTGAAAGGTTGCGAAAGAATGAGTAAGATGAACAATTCAAGAAATTCTTGGAGGTGTTTCGAAAAGTCCACATCAACCTCCCTCATGTGAATTTGTTGCAAAGAATGCCAAACTACGCAAAATTCTTTAAGGAAATGTTTTCAAAAAAGAAAAGGTTGAGGAAGTGTGAAGTATTGAGCCTCACAGGGGAGTGTAGTACTTTTCTTCAAAAAAAAATGCCACCAAAGTTAAAAGATCCGGGGAGTTTTGTTATCCCATGTGATATTGGTGAAAAGTTGATTATGAATGCACTTTGTGATCTTGGAGCAAGTGTGAACCTTATGCCTCTTTCTTTCTTTCATAAGCTAAAAATTGGAAAGTTGAAGACGACAAATGTTTGCTTGCAATTAGCAGACCATTCTATTACTCATCCAAAGGGGATCATTGAGAATGTTCTTGTGCGAGTAGGCAAATTCATTTTTCCTGTTGATTTCTTGGTACTCGATATGAAGGAGAATGAAGGGATACCACTCATCCTAGGAAGATCATTCTTGAGTACCGCAAGGGCCCTAATTGATATGGAAAAAGGTGAACTTACTCTCAGGGTTCATAACTTGTCGATCATGTATCAATTAAAGGAGAGAAGAGAAGTTCCTAAAGAAGATGGATCTAAGGATACGGAGGAGTGCAAGGTGATTCAAAAAGTCAAACCGGGCAAGATGATTTGTCAAGAAAAGAGTGAAGAAGATATTCTAGATGAGTATTTTAGAATCTTTGAACCGGACTTGATTACAATGCCTTGGAGAATTCAAGAAGGTGCTCTTGTGTGGCATAGGAAGCCACCATATCTTCTTGGTTGACTATTGGCCATTGATATCCCGTCGAGCTCATGACGTTAAATTAAGCGCTTGTTGGGAGTCAACCCAATGATTTTTATGTTGTTTTAATTTGTTGTCTTATTTTGTTTATCCTGTTTAGTTTAGATTTGTTTATAAGGGTGGTGTTTTGATTGAAAGTTGATGATTAATGTTTATGTTTGTGGAGTGAAATGAATGCAGGGAGTTGTGTTGAATGACGGGAGAACATAAGTGTTCGAAAAGAGATGTCAAAAGAAGCATGAAAAAGGCTCAAAAGCTAAAAACACGGAGCTCAAAACTCGAGAAACAAAGTATGAGAGCCGAGCCCGACCTCATTCCCGAAGATCAAAAACCAATCCCAGTTCATGTTGTCATCATCTTCTCAACCATTGCCACATTAGTATCCGCGCTATCCACCTCACTGAGCCGTTAGTGAGCCTTGCCACCATCTTTTTACCTCCAAACTTATTTCCTCTCTTGGATCAAAATAAGTTTGGGGGAGGGGGAGAGAGTTATGGTGGCAAGGGTCTTTTCTGCTCATTTTACCGCTTTATTTAAATAATTGTCTAGTTAGTTTATTTATGTTTTCGGATATTGGAGCATGTTCGGATGTTTGAGCATGCTTATTTTATTTATGCTTTGGATTATGCTTGATTTTTTAAGTTTTTATGTTGGATTGATTGGATGGAGGCATTGATGGATATTTGATTACATGTCGTTTTGCTTCATGAGCATGTGATGCTTTATCTTTGTTTTTGTTCAATTGCCTTATGATTTTTGGCTTGGGGATATTTTGACTTAAATAGGTGTATGTTCTTGTAACATGATAGGAGTTATGAGAGTATGTTTTTGATGAAATGGGAATCGTTGATGAGCATGAGCTTATGTTCAAAATTTTTGAAAAATGTTGATAAAAGGTAAAATTTTATAGCATGATAATGTAAACAAGGTTCTTTTCGTATCTCAAAAGTACAATTATTGAAGGAAAAACTTTCCTTGGAAAGATTTTGATCCAAAGATTACACAAGTGTAATTTTTCTTTGATGAGTGATTGATGGTCTTCTTAGTGCACTAGTCTTTCTCTAGAACTTGCTTGGTGACTTAATTGAGGTTACAATTGTGTGTTTGATTTCTTGAAAAGGATTTAAGGCTATTTATTGTTTAACCTCATGATAATCCAAATATTTTTCTTTCCAATACAAATTGAATCCCTTGCAAGCCCTTTTTTAGCCTTGAAATATTCTTGATTTTGTTGGGTTGGGAATGAAATAAATGACAAGTTGTGTATATTCTTTCAATTGGAACTTTTGAGAAATCTTGTAATTGGAAAAAGGTAAAATGTTGAAATACTCTTGTGATGAAAAGATTAAAAAGAAGTGAATTATCTTGATTTGAATTGAAAATCCTTAATTGAAGAAAAGAAGAGAGATGTTCACATCGTGATCACAAACAAAAAGAGTAAGAAATGATGAAAAATTTGGAAAAATCTCAAAGAGATTGGGTTGTAAAATAAAAAGGATAAAAAGGACTTGTGTGGTTCTACTTGGTTGATAATGTATTGATTTGGTATTTTGGGACGCCACTTTACCAAATATTTTTCCTACCCTTCCGAAAAGCCTTCACTACAACCCGAAAAGCCATTAATAATTCTTGTTTGAGAACACATGTGGAGTAGTGGAGATTGTAGTCACTTTGCAAGCATATGGTAGGATTCTAGTGCACTCTTGACCTTGAGCGATACACATTTAGCCTATACACTCGAGAGTGAGCGTTTATTGATCCTTGAGAGAGCTTGAACTTCATTAATTGTATCATGATGATTTTGAGGTTCTTTGTTTATGTTTTATTGTCAATATCATCTATGCAATGTCTATCTCTTGATTTTTGAAGCAAAATGCCATCTTGATTCCACTATGCTCAATTACTATGCTCTTTTACTCTTGTTTTTGTTTGAGGACAAACAAATATTTAAGTTTAGGGGAGTTGATGAGTGCATAAATTGCACTTATTTGCACTCATTTTGAGTGCATTTGCACTTGGTTATCATGTATATATGTTGTAAATATTGTTAATATTGTTTAAATCTTATGTTTGGTGTAATGTGATCAATTTATGGAGTTTTTGGGTTCAAACAATGCAAAATAAGTCAAGTTCGTGAATTGGATCAAAAAGGTAGCACAAAGATGAGCAAAGGACAAGAAAACCAAGACACAAGCTGAAACACGACCCCGAAGCCCTAGCAACTGGGTCGCATTTCAAATACACTGCAAAGCCCGACCCCAAAAAACTACTCATGGGTCGCACTGTAGAGCACTTCAGAGAGGAGTTTTTCTTTGTTGAAAGCCCGACCCAAAAACCCTAGCACCTAGGGTCGCGTTTCGGACTGACGGAATTGAAAGTTGACTTTTGGCATCCAATTATTGGTCCATTACTTTATATATCTATTGGGGATTTCAAAGGACGAATCTAACACTTCTCCCACTCAAAATACACTTGAAGAAACACTACATTTGGGGATTTTTGAAGATCAAGAAGAAGAAGGAAGATCCATCCATCCATTTGAGGATTCAAGCCAAGGGATTGAGGGAGATTGTTCAACATTGGGTTTTATCTTCTCCTTCCATCTTTTACTCTTGTACTTAGAATGGATTTTTGATTCTTCCTTTTGTATTCTTGATTTTGTTATAAATATGGTTGGCTAGAGCCTTAGGGCTCTAGGATGTGGAGAAACAATGTGAATCTTGTTCTTGACTAGGGTTTAATCTATGGGTGTGTTTTGTCAAGATTTCAATCTTTGCTAGTTCTTGTATGATGTTGTTTGAAGTGGCATTCATTTAACATCAAATGTTTGAATCACATGCATCTAATCAATCTTGTGATCATAAGCATGTATGGATTGAATCTATGTATTTGTACTCTTCGTTGAATGTCGAATATGTGGAAGAAAATGTGACCCCTTAGAGCCTTTGGTAGGTGCGACCTTGGAATGTGTTAGAGATAGCCATCCTTGTCGCATTCGTAATTAAGGAGATTTTTGAGAGATGCTCCTTCTATATTCATGGTCTTCCTATCTATGAACTTAGAATAATTGTGTGTTTAACCCTGTTGTTTGATCAAGAGGAATGTTGTGAATCCATATCCTAGAGTCTTGCCCTTATTTATCATCTTCAAATATCTCTCTCTTGTTGGTATTGTTTATTTCATTTGCTATTTAGATTGTTTATTGTTGTTGTTTGGTATTGCATTATTTAGTTTATGTGTTGGTTTTGTGTTATGATAATCACCCCTCATCTATTCATAGTCTCGATATTTCATCAATCTATCGTCGCGGTACTTGCATTTTCACGTTTAATTCCTTTTCCCTGTGGATCGACCTCGTATCATCATATCTACAATCATATGCTTATACACTTGTAGGCATGACACGAGTTTTATAAATATTGAAACCATTGTGGAGAGAAAATATCACGCATCACCGGACTTTAACAAAACCTTTGAGATTGAGTGTGACGCCTCGGGCAAAGGTATTGGAGCTTTTCTTATGCAGGAAAAATATCCCATTGCCTACTTTAGTGAGAAGCTACATGATCCAGCCCTACGGTACCCGACGTACGACAAGGAGCTGTACGCACTCAAGAGAGCTCTCGAGACATGACAACATTACTTGTGGCCGAAGGATTTTGTGATTCAGACGGATCACAAGAGTTTGATGCACCTCAAAGGCCAACAAAATCTGAACAAGTGCCACGCTCGTTGGGTCAAGTTCATAGAGTCCTTTTCGTACATCATCAAGTATAAGAAAGGTGAAGAAAATGTGGTAGCTAATGCGTTGCCAATGAGGTACGTACTCCTTAACCTTATGCATGTCGAGATGTTGGGATTTGAGTCGATTAAGAGTTTGAATGAGCAAGATACAAATTTTTCGTCCATCTATGCTTCTTGTTCGACTCGTTCTCGTGCCATTGATGGTTACTATTTGCATGATGGTTTTCTATTTAAAGAATCAATGTTGTGTGTTCCTAGATGTTCTATGCGTGAATTACTTGTGCTAGAATCGCATGCTGGAGGTTTAATGGGTCATTTTGGTGTGTCTAAGACGTTAAACTTGTTGCATGAGCATTTTTATTGGCCACACATGAAATCTGATGTGCAAAAGGTGTGTGTTAGATGTATTACTTGCAAGAAGTCGAAATGCACCTCACACCCCTTTGGTTTATACACGCCCTGATTAGGTTGTTATTTCGTATATATTGGGTCCTTTTTGGTATGTTTTTGCAGTGTTACTCATCCCATGGTCAAGTTTTGTGGAAGAATTCATGTCTTGTGGTTGACATTGAACTGGAGATAATGTCATTGTTTTGAAGGGTTTGGACACAATTTGATTGAAGAAAAGCTGAAGAGTCTGGAAAACAGTCGGTATGGGCATCCCAACTAATGGATTATGCGAGTATTTGGGCTGGAGATAATGGATCTGCACCAGTTGTGGGCCATGGATGAAATTTAGGCAGTTTTTATTACTTTTGGACTTTATTTTTATTATTTTCCTAGTTGGATTATGATTATGATGCTTTTTAATTAATTAATTAAGGATTTGTATAAAAAGACTTCTAGATAGAGTAGGACTCTATCCATTGCAGTATAGATTATTCCAGACACTGAGAAACGCTAGGAACGTGATTTTCTCTGCAGATTATTTCACTATTCAATTTCTTTCTTTCTTTCTTTCTTCATCGTTCGTTCTATCAATTAATTTCTGAAGTGTGAATCCAATTATGAATTCGAGTTAAGCGTGTTCTATTCCGGTGAAGATTAACGAATCCCTGACGTATTTATTCTGTGAGATCTAATTCGTTCTTATACTTTAATTATATGAATGCATATGTAATTCTCTGTGTTTAAAGTTGTTAATTGTTTCGATTCTGCTAGGTAGGTGCACATATTTAGTAGATCGAAATTAATTAGTAACCAATTAAATCGGCCATCCGTAATTGTGGTTTAAGTTTAATTAGTGGTACAATGATTTTTCAGAATCGAGAAAAGAGCAGTCTTAATTCGATAGTCCTGTGTCAGAGTTTGTTGGTTTTGAATCGGACTTCTCTAGTGTATAAAGCTGTCGGCTCATTAAATCTATAGAGTGTCTCTTACGGTTGTCAGTCGATTAGGGAAATAATTAGTGAAGTATCTTCCTGATTATCGAGAAGCTAAGGAGAAATTAGGCTGCGTCAGAAGTGTCTTCGGTGGCTATAACTGGTTTGCATTAATTAATTAAAGTTATTATTGTGTCAGTGATCGGAATAATTAAGCTAGGGTGGAGTTAATTGGAAGTCGGAATACCTTTAAATTTGTTAAGAAAACTATTCTTTGGTTTATTTGCTTTATTTTAGTTTTTGCGTCATAACAACAAAATTCGTGTGGAAAGTTTGGTTACTGCAGACTGAAGGTTCGAATAATTCTTACCGGTCCTTTGGGAGACGATCTTGGTTGCCACTATTCTAGGTAGTGTGGGCATACCGACTGCGTGTCGGATTATTTTTGATAAAAATGACACACCACGCCCCTTCCAGCCCCATCGTCCCCTTAGATTGATTTGTCTATGGACTTTGTTTTGGGGTTGCCTAGGTTTAGGTCGGTTCTCCAAGATGGCACATTTCATTGCGTGTTGAAAAACCGATGATGCTGTTCAAATCGCCAATCTCTTTTTTGTGCATGTTGTGCGTTTACATGGTATTCCTAGAACTATTGTTAGTGATAGGGATTCCGAATGATGAGTACGAGCCAAGCATCGAGCAAGAAAATGAGGAGCTACAAGAAAATGAGGACCAATTCAAAGGTCCAGTCACGAGACTCCGAGCCAAGAGATTGCAAGCTTATTCACAAGTGACCGTGAGGAAGAAACTCGAAGAAGAAGAATTGATGAAGAGTAGCCCAAGACAGATCATGATGCTATCGATCGAAGACGAAGAAGATGACCAGCCAGGCCGCACAGCCCGTGCAGAGTAGCAGTCCAGTCACACGGCCCGTGCAACCCTTGAAGGACCGAGCCCAGAAGGTTGCGCAAGGACCGTGCAGTCCAATCCCTCAAGCGCACGGCTCGTGGGCCAATTCAACCCGATTGGATTTTCATTCGTGTTCGACATGGATTTAATTCATGAAGTCTAAGTTCGAGTTTCCAGTCCATTATTGAAGGCCCAAGTTTTTTGGTATTTATTTTATCTAGATTAGATTTTTATTTATTTAATTTTTGGTCTTTTCTAGAATTACTTTGTTTAGAATTTTACACAAGGTAGAACTCTTTTTCCCTTTGGTATTTTCGGCCCTCACATGTTTTAGGCCTCATTAATTTCGTTCTGTACTAGTATAAATAGGGATACACTATGTTTTTAATACTTGAGACATTGATTGATATTTGAGTTTTCTATCTCTGTGTCTCACGATCCTTAGGTTGATCAAACAAACACTTTTATTGCTTTAGTTTAAAAGTAATACTCTTTAGGTCCAGCAAATCTAAAGTTTATCAAGCTTCGTTAGTTCGTCTCATGCTAAGGAAGTTGCTACAAGTGAAGATCGAAGGAGATGCGTTTTGTCTATCGAGCTGGGGTTCAGCTGAAGATTGGATCTACCTCAATTACATCCGCCACCACCGCCGACAACCTCAATCATCCTCGCCGTCCGTCCACTGCGTCGACCAACATTCCCAAGCTGCCCATCGTCGCCATCATTCGACCATCATCCATTCCAAGTAAGACAATCCCATGCTTTATCTCTAATCCATCACCGAACCAAGTCATCTTCGCCCACCTACAACCTGATCGTACAACCCGTTCCTAGCCTTATTTGAGTTGTGTTTTATTTAGTTGTTGGTCATTGTCTATGTGTCTTAGTTGTCTAATTTATCGAGTCTAATTCCGCTGCATAATTGAGTCATATTCTTCGTGTGGAATTCGCTTATATTGTCTAGTTTAGTCGGATTGAATCTTTCATTCCGCTAACGTTGTTCGAGTCCTTAAAGTCTTCCGCTAGCGTCTCTCTTGATTTGACTTAGACATATCGTCCGGGTCACATCAGTATTTCTGACTATGTGGAGATGACGTTAAACTCACAACCTCTACAAAGGGCACATTTGCACCTTTTGAATTGTTTAGGTGTTTATTTGTGCCAAAATAAAAATAAGTGTTTGAATGAGATTTTTAAAATAGTTTAGGAACTTTTTTGAACGTTTGCCTTTATTTCTCCTCTTCTTTCTCCCAACTTCCCCCCCTTTTTTCCTCCACCTCATCAACTCTTCCAAAATTTCCTGCTAATGTGGACGCTCTAAGAAAGCAAGCAGTTCTCATGCATCTGAAATCAGATTGTATGTAAGTTGCTGCTCCATACATATTAACATCATATTATTCTTATTTACAGCCAAATTGGAAAACACATAAAAAGATTCACTCAGCAAGCCAGTCGAGGGTAAAGCATTCCTGCGGAACTTGACAGAGACCTGGTCTACCCTTCTCCAAGTCTTTCCACAGCCAAGAAACCTCTTCATCACAAATAACACGACGCAGAGTTAGCAACGCGGCCACCGAAGAAGGGAGACTCTTCATCTGCGGGCACTCTCTCATGTCGATCTTCTCAAGATTCACACACCCACCAATCCCCTCCGGCAGGCATCCCAAGTTCACACATTGCGAAACGTCGAGGTACTTGAGGCGAACCAGGCAGCCGACCCCTGCTGGAAGCCTCTTCAGACATGGACATGCAGACAGTCTCAAGATTTCTAACGAGCTAAGTCTCCCCAAATCCGAGGGCAGCTCCTGCAGACTGTCGCAATTGGTGACACTGAGGCTCGTGAGCGTACGCATCTGGCATATGCTACTAGGCAACTCCGTCAAGTTGATGCAGTGATCCAATGTGAGCTCTGAGAGACGGGGGAAGAGAATAGGCAGGCCGAAAACTGAATGGTTTACACTCTTGCTTATGTCGCATAGGACTAGCGACACCTTTTGCAGGTTCTTCAAAGGGATTGTGGTGTCGGGTAAAAGCGGGAGAGAGATCTTCTCGAACCAGAGGCTCCTCAAATTGGTCAAGCTGCTAAAAACCGAGGTGTTGTGGAGAACCGCGTTGGTGGTATTGTAGTTTATCAGTATCAGGGCCCTTAGCCTCGGCATCCTGTCGAGGAAAGGAGGCAGAAAGTATGCAGCTGACGAAAAATTTATCACCAGCACTTCAGTTTTCGGGCAGTCCATTTGAAACCACTCCATGTCACCCATTTCACCTGCATCACAAATGATTAACATATATCTTGTTTGTCAAAAACTTGTTCATAATTTGAGGTTACAAGGTCGCAATACCTGTATGTATCGATATAACTTGAGCGTTGAACGGTTCATCCGTATTCCTCTCCCAGTCTCTTGGAAGCCCTGCTTCTCTTCTCGGCATTAGCAACCTTCTCCGTTGATTTACGGGGCCAACATTGCTCAGATGTATTGCTAGATCGCGCAATACATCGTGCTGATAAACTGAAATCTCATAGTAACTGCTGTATTTATCTCCAGACCTGAAAATAAAAATATGATGCAAAATTTCCATCAACTGAATCAAAAAAGTAAAAGAAGGATATATAATTATATATACCTTGCATCTTTCACCAATGTAAGCAGATTCTTGTCCGACAGCTGAACTAATACTGCAAAGGCTTCTTCTTCAGGGATATCATGAAGCTCCACCCACATATTGATGAGAATATGAAGTGGGATTCTCTTATCTTCCGGGAAGGCTCCCAAATCCAAGAAACATTTCCTCTCCGTCTCCGACAGATTGTCGATGCTCATTTTCATTCGTTCGAGTAGCTGGACTTCATGGGATTCGCAGAGAGGCTGGCCTCGCGATAACCTGCTCTTGGCGCTCGTCCACGACATCTCTGACTGCCCTTTAAGTGATGCTCCGATCACTTTTAGAGCAAGTGGAAGTCTTCCGCATTCATCCACAACCTAGTCAAATTGAAATTTGAAACTCGAAAAATCAACCCAAGAATCCCCACGGAAAATTAAGGATATTTATTATGGTTACCTGCTTAACCAATTCCTCATCAACACCCACAGGTATGGAAGTTTGCCCGAAGGCGAAGTGGCAGAACAAGGACATGGCCTCATTTTCAGCAAGCAAATCGAGTTCGTAGGAGCAGTCGACAACTGATGGCGGGAACTTCAGCCGCGAAACCACAAGGATTTTGCAGCCAGGGATCTTGATCAATAGCTGTTCAAGAACAGATTGTTTCCAGACATCATCAAGAACTAACAGAGTTCGTGCACAACTTTCAACGTCGTATCCGAGTTTTACTTGGGGAAGCATGTTGACGTGACCGACTGTGGTAGTACTCCCGGATACCATTCCCCATATTTTTGACTTGACTTGCTCCATGTTAGGAGATTGAGATACAGTAAGAAAAAACACCCTGCTATTGAAATAACCTGAAAATAATAAAATGTTTTCCTTAACGCCTGAACATGGAGTAGTGGTGATGGATTGATATATTTATTACCTTTAATTTGATCATCTTTACAGATTTCTCTAGCGAGGGTGGTTTTGCCGATGCCGCCAATCCCATGAATCCCGACCACGCTGGATTGGCTGGCCATTAACATCTCCTTCACCTTCATCTTGCCGAGCTCCAATCCGGTGCAGCCAAAATTTACCAAATCCTCGCACCACTTCTCTTCTTCCTCAACCCTCTTAACTGCCGCGCCCAACCACCCCCCTTCCCCATCCACGCCGATTTTCATCGCCCCCAGCTTCCAGTTCAGCTGATCAAACTTTTCTGCCATATCCACCCTCACGTGATGTACATCTGCTAGCACGTGAGCCTGCCCCCATTAACCACACACGATCTATTAGGATCAATCTTTAGGATATTATCGTATGGAAGCAAAACACACACACACACACACACACATGTAAAATATATGTGTGTAGATCGTACCTGGACAGGACCCTTCATGAATCTGGAAACGTTCTTCTCCAACTTCTCCATCTTCTGAGCTAAGCGAATGTTACGGTACAAGTTCCAGCGAGGAGAGTTGAGGACTTTGTTGGCCAACTCGAGGCCGCCGGAAAGAGTCTCGGAAAAATGGTCGAGCTGGCGCTGCCGGTGCTGAGGAAGCTCGTTGCCGGCCATCTTGATTTCTTGGATGATCGGGAGAAGTTGGGTGATGTAGACGATGAGCTGCTCGGCGCTGGACCGGCACGATGCCGATTTTCGAGTGATGGTGATGAGCTGTTTCAGGAGCTCGGTGGCTATCTCGCCGGCAAAGAAATCTGTTACTGCCATTTTTCAGAGAAAGAGGAGAGGCTATCCAATCCACCAAGGCAGGCACAACTACGGGATGAAAGGCGGCTTTTAAGGTTGAAGAAAAAATGCTGAAATGACGTTGGTTGTAATGACGAAGATACCCCTGACATCAAAATATCGACTGCTTTTATTACTATTTTTTTAGATGTTATTTTATAGGGCTGGAGACTCCACACCACAAATTAATTTCCTTTTTCTTTTAAATTAATTATATATTTACTTAAATATCCTTAATAAATAAAGAACAAAATTAAAAAATTAATTAAAAAAGAAAAAGAAAAAGGAATCCTCCTGCATTCTGTGTGCCGTTCGGCCACTCATCTCTCCACCAAAAATTCTATGCTCTTCCCCAAGTAATACGCGAGCCCTCTTCAGATGCCGCCACGTGTCCCAGTAATTTGAAATACTTTTTCTTTAATTTGCAGGCATATATCATCATATTTGGAATAAAAGAGGCCTTTTAGCTATTATAACACTTTCGAGCAGAAATGATTGCCGTGCACAATGAAAGTACGTTGTGGGTCCAACCCTCATTTCGGGGAATGTCGGCAAGATTTTTTCTGGCAAGAACTAAACATTTTCTGGCTACTTTTTCACGCAGGTGCAGGTGCCGGAACAGTGATGGAGAAACGACTATTTCTGTTCAACTTCACATGTTTTCAGAATTTTTTCGGAAAATCATAATGCTTAAATGGGTATGGTTATGTTTTGAAGATGGAAATAGTTTAAAGGCAAGAAATTGACGGATTTTTTATTTTGGGCGGAAATTTTGAACCTGTATTATATTTTAATAAATTTTCTTCTCCAATGTGTCATTCCCCAAAAAATAGATTTTGAAATACAGAATGTTCTTGTTTTTGTGTCGCTGAAGTTGAATTTATCTATTAACAAATATAGTGTGCGTCATCGGTTGTTTGATTCCAGAAGTTAGGCTAGCTGCGAGGTATGTAAATTTTAGGGCTTTTGCCATCCTTGGATTGATGAACAAAATTGGGTATAAAATTTTTCGCAACATATGCAGAATATCGATAGATGTTTATTGTAACGCCCCAATTCCTAGTGAATAAGAACGCTACTAAAAATCCATTTATTCATGTAAAATATTTTAAAATATAATGCGGAAGCTAGAAAGTAATAAAAAATTAAAAGTAAAAATAAAATAAAAATATTTATCTATATTTATATGTCATGATAATGGAGTGGAAGAGAACTTGCCTAACCAACCTAATAGATGTCATATAAATTAAGGGCAATTTCAAAAATTAGAATTCATATACTAATTCATAGTCCTTCGACAAATTTTGCAAAATGAAATATATACATCCTAGTTGGGTAACAACCTGCCACAACATAAAGTATGCAAAAGCATGATACTTGGGCCACAACCCACAAACTCAAGTACGGGTCTTAGTCATTGACACGCTATTTATTAACAAAATAACACGTACCGCAAGTGCACGTTGCTATTGTAATACCTAGGTAAGTAAGAGTATCTTATCCTATAGAGACTGTATTAATTGACTCTTATCAAGTACTCACTTAATATCTAGACACAAAATATCACGTAAAAAGAGAGCAAAAATGAATAGCATAAAATAACACAAATATCGAAAATAAAGAGATAAACAATTAATGGAAAAACCTAGGTTTTAGGATATTGGTTTTATTATTTCATTTAATATAATCATTGACTCTCTCAACCCAACTTCTTGTCTTTAGTCTATCAATAGTGGGGGATCACTAGGTTGTTATCATGCTGCTTTCAAAGGCATAAACCATAACATAGATATAATGAGTATGTACTTCACACATGTCATCACTCCTGATCTAGCACACGAAGATCTATTCAACCTTATGTGATACTTGTTCACTTGGTCGGTCCTTTCAAGCACATATAAAATGATTTCTATCTTTCTATCATTAATCCTTCTCTGGTCAGTGCTTCACATTAACGACTAGCATGCATAAATGGTTATCAAGCATCCATACAAGATATAAAATAAATCATAAAAATCAAATCCCAAGAGATAGCATGAACAAAAGTAATCGGGTCATATATTTAAATCCATAATATTCCACACCCTAAAACCTAGCTAGAAATCTAGCTAAACATGGTAAAATAAACAAAAGAAGCTAGAGTAATAGTGTTCATGACAACAAAGATAGAAAAACTGAAAAATGCGGAGTAATCCAGTAGTCTGTCTTCACTGCAACGACACTCCGTCTCTATCAACCTTGTCGACTTCTCTCGAGGTCTAGTGTGTGATAGCTGTGTATTTTATACAACTTTCAGATATGAATTGATGTTCTTTATTATGTGAAGTGTACTTTATATAGTTTTAGTGCTTATATTGCGATCATTTGGAGTTTTTTTATGTGTTTGCTAGTTTTGCAACAATAGTTGTGTTTTGACTGCATATTTGGAGGAAAATGAGCAAATATGGTCGAGAGAAGCTAAAGAGGTGTCTAATTAGGCTATTGAGCTTAATTAGATGCTAATTTGGAGTTAATAGACTGGATTAAATGATTGAAGTCCGAAGAGATTCGAAGCCCAGTACAAGAAAGAGACCGGGTAGACCCGAAAAGTGTCGGTCGATCGGTCCCCATGCAATTTGCAAAGGGGTGGGTCGACCTTATGTAAAAACATGCCTCTGGGTCGACCTACTGAGCTCGGTCGACCCATACGGGCGGGTTCATGGGACTTGATTTTATCCACTCCAACTCAGGGTTTTTGATCTAAATATAAAAGCCTCACTTGATACAAACGAACATTATCGTGAGATATCTTCGAAAATACATCAGACATCATCATACATCTTCAAGATACAACTGGAGACACCGAGATACTTGAAGGAGAAGCACTAGACCTCGAGGAAGTCGACAAGATTGATTGAGACGGAGTGTCGTTGTAGTGAAGACGAGATTACTAGATTACTCTCATTTTTCAGTTTTTCTATCTTTGTTATCATGAACACTATTACTCTAGCTTCTTTTTGTTTATTTATTCATGTCTAGCTAAATTTCTAGCTAGGTTTTAGGGTGTGGATATTATAGATTTTAATATATGACTCGATTACTTTTCTTCCTGCTATCTCTCGGGATTTAATTTCTATGATTTATTTAATATCTTGTATGAATGCTTGATCACCATTTATGCATGCTAGTCGTTAATGTGAAGCACTGACCAGAGAAGGATTAATGATAGAAAGATAGAAAATCATTTTATGTGTGTTTGGAAGGACTGACCAAGTGAACAAGTATTGCATAGAGTTGAATAGATCTTCGCGTGCTAGATTAGGAGTAACAACATATGTGAAGAACCGACCGTAGTGAAACATGTGTTTGTTATATCTATGTTATGGTTTATGCCATTAAAAGCAGTCTGATAACAACCTAGTGATCCCTCACCATTGATAGATTAAAGACAAGAAGTCGGGCTGAAAGAGTCAATGATTTTATTAAATGAGATAATGAATCCACTATTCCTTAAACCTAGTTTTTTCTATTAATTGCTCATCTGCATATTGGACAACTTAATTAAAATACTAAATAAAAATCTGAATTGGACAACTTAATTAAATAAAATACTATATGATAAAATTCGAACCACTTAATTAAATTAAGGAGTTTCGAATTTCTTCAATCTTCAACTCGGCGCCATGCATGGATATGCACACGTCAACTTCCATGCATCAATCTTCAAGCTTTGATCTTCATCTTCAATTGTTAACAATGTAACAATATTATGGCTGCATTTAACTCCATCTCCTTCTTCAAACTTCTTGCGCACAATTGCTTGGAAATAACCTTGTAATTGCTTTGGTCATAAGAGTGTAATTGGACCTCTTAATTGTAGCTTCGGGTATAAAATAAAGCAACAAGGAAATAAAATTTCGATCACTCTTTTTTTTATCGAAACTCTTTTTTTTTGAACGATCTATTTTTTTTACCTTTTTTCACATTTTCTTTTTCATATCGAACTAAACACAAAGAACCGTAGATAAATGACACCAAGAATTGGATTGAACCACGACCAGCTATGCTGACCTTACTCTGATGCCAAATTTATGATGTGATTTCGACAGATAATCGACACCGGATGAATATACACGCAGAAGACTTAGTAACGAACACATGCAGCGGTGGAAGGATTCAATCTAATGAATAATGATGTTGCTGGTGTATGAGATGAATTTGATAAAGAGAACGGGTATTTTTGTGTGTTTTTGGCTATATGTGCTATTTAGTTCAAACCGGACACGTATAAGATCTGAATTTAGAACGGACTTAGAAACGACTCTATGGACTTGGAAAGCTTGTGGAAATCATGTGAGGGTTGGGAATAAGTGATACGGACGTGGGTGAAGAATGGTTTGGAGTAGATAGCATATGTTAAGGACGAAAGGACTTACGATTTTGGACGAAAGAAGAACGAACTGTATTGGACTTATATTGTTTAACTCGAATGTTGTTGATGAAGAACTCGTGGAGATGGATGATGGTGGATTGTGGATTGACGTGAATCAGACAGCGGCGGTGAGTTTTTGAAGTAAGTTGAGTTGAAACCCGATATAAACCCCGTAGTTTAAATACTACAAAACGTGTATCTTGAAGTAGCTTCTTGAGATAGCGAGACCACCCTAGAACTTGAGAACTAGAACGATACTCTTGAATAAGACTTAAAGGTTCTAATCTTTAAGAATGATAAAATTCGAAACCAACAAAAAGGTTTATGAGACAATGTGATTTAATTCAAAAATCCAACAAAGTCTAAAGCATAATAGAATACAATGGTACCCTATATATACTAAGAGGGACAAAAATAATGTAAAGAAAATTTCCTAAACTATAACTCTAACTAGGAAAGAAGTTTTCATAACTAGAATTCTAACTAGGAAAGAAGTTCCCATAATTAAAAATCTAATTACCTAACTAATAAAATCTTCTAGAAAAATACTAAAATAAAAAAAATGAAAATAATAAAAAAAATCTGAATTATCAACTAAATAAATAAAATATCTATTGGAGAAAATTCGATCCCCTTAATTAAATCAAGTCTTCAACTCTTCAATTCACGTTCTCGCCATGTACATGCAAACCATGCAAGTGTTCAAGCATACATCAATCTTTCGAGTCTTGATCTTTAATTATTAACAACGTAACAATATAGCTGCATTGAACACCATCTTCTTCTTCAAGCTTCTTGCGCACAAATGCTTGGAAATATCCTTGCAATTGTTTAGCTCGAAGGCGTGTGATTGGACCCTTTAATGGCAGTTCTGGATTTGATTCTTCATTGCTTATCTTGGCTTCATGATTCCCCTCCTCTTGAAAAGAATTCGTTCTCGAATTCGAACCTCCTGGATCAAAGACTAACATGAACTGACCATCGAACTCCTTTTGCACAAACTGCGTAAGTCGCATCTTCATGATCATGAACGTGAACATCCACCAGATGTCAAATGGTCAAAACTCTAGCACCATAGAATGCGTTGACATGGCATCTGCGAACAAATCTGGTGGTACATCAACATCCAATGGAACATCTTCAACAACCTGTAAAATAAACACATCCAAATAAAGTTGTTAACGATAAACATTAGCTTTTGACATATCCATCATGCATGTGTGCTTGAGTCCCATTTGATCCGCAACCGCATATGATTGTAGAATCATTCCCTTGTCGCCATCTTTCTCTCCTAACTGCTCTTTCTCCACTATGAAAACTCCAAGTACATTGTTTCCCAAATCCGGCACCTCCAAGTTTAGATATCTAAAAACTGACTCCTCTAACTTTGATTCTTTTTAAACTATCATCTTCATATTAAACTCTTCCAAATTTGGTCTATATGGATCAAAACCACCATCAACAGTCTCGTTTTCTTCTTCAATTTTGCCCGTGTGAACGGTCAGCAACCCCATTTCGGGTTCTTTGGAAATCGGTCTTCTGAAGTGAGTTGTTTGCATGATTTTCTGCATTTGGTTTGCAGTCACTTCACAACCGAATCCGTTCTCCTTCTCAGTACTTGATTGTAAGATAAACTCCTCTCCATCTCTTTTCTCTTCTTCGCTCAAAGGTTGTTCCGCTTCCAATGTAGATTCTTGATGAACAGAATCCTCTAGAGCTGACACCTCTAGATTGGGCTCTTCCACAACCTTCTCTTCTTTTCCAACATTTTCACAAGTGGCAACACATATCAATTCTGCAATAGGTGCTTCAACTGAAACTGTTACCTCGAGAATAGAATATTTATTGGTGGCAACGAACTCAGTTGGTAACTCATCATTGGTCTCCACTTGAATCACTTCCTTTGACATCATCTCTAGCTCCTCCAGCCACTTTTCTATCTGAATGGCGTATTACACCATGTCCTCCAACTCTTCAAAGTTCTACAATGGGACTCTTTCATGAATTGCCCTTCGTAGACCAGTTAAAAATCTATCCATTGTATCTTCTAGATATTTCTCTACATCAGCTCATCTCATGGCTTCAATCATATTGTTGTAGTATTCCTCTATGCTACAGCCTTTTTGCATAAGCTTTTGTAGTTTTTTGTCCAGCTCTTGTTGGTATGAATAAGGCACATGTCACCTTTTCAACACCTCCTTCATTGCTTTCCATGTCTCTATTGGTATCCCCCTTTGTCGCCTAATGGAATAAGAGTGTTTCCACCAGATGGGAACTTCATCAGAAAAACTAATAACTGCTATTTTAACTTTCTTTCGCTCGGGATAGTTATGACAATCAAACATCAACTCTATCTTCCGCTCCCATTCTAGATTCACTTCAGGATCATCGTTTTTCCCATAGAACCCTTGGAAGAGAGGAACTTCAAACTCATTATGTAACGCCCCGATCCCGGGAGAAGGGCAGGGGACCGGTGCGCTACTTGGGGGAAGGGGGAAGGGGGAAGGGGTTGTTGAACAGAAGCAATCAAAGAAATAAGGTTAGTGCCCCAAAAATTTGGGCAGCATAACCTCTATAAATGGATCTATCCACGCATTTAAAACGTATGAAATGACTCAACCAGATACCATGACTCTTAGGATGAACCCAAGAAAGAATAACAAAGGCAAACTTCAATGTAAATAATAACAGTTCAAAGGTTAACTGTTAATAGGTTAGGTATGAAAAAGGCCAGACTGATGTCTGTCCAAATACATAAAGTAAAGAAATGCCAGACTTTCGTCTGTCGAGAAAGCGATATAAAGCCAGGCTTTTGCCTTGACATGGAAAGTAATGTAAAGTCAGGCTTGTGCCTGTCTGAATAAGGAAAGTAAATAAATGCCAGGCTTTTGCCTGTCAGGAACGGAAAGTAAATGGGATTCGGAGAACCGAACACTCCATAACAGTAAAGAAAATGGGATTCGGAGAACCGAACACTCCATAACAGTAAATAAAATGGGATTCGGAGAACCGAACACTCCACAACCGTAAATAAAATGGGATTCGGAGAACCGAACACTCCATAACAGTAAATAAAATGGGATTCGGAGAACCGAACACTCCATAACCGTAAATAAAATGGGATTCGGAGAACCGAACACTCCACAACCGTAAATAAAATGGGATTCGGAGAACCGAACACTCCATAACAGTAAATAAAATGGGATTCGGAGAACCGAACACTCCATAACAATAATCAGAGTAAGCGGACAAAAACGCAGTGCATTTATTCAGACACAAAAGGTAACCATGTTCTCAGTTGGACTCCACACATAAAAGAAACATATACATCAAAAGATAGCCCTTCAGCCTTAGCACAGCCGTCCACCATCCCGCAGCTCATCCTGAAAATATTTGAAAAGATTTGGGCGTGAGTACTAATGCACTCAGTGGGTACTTTTGAGAAAAAACCTTCAGAATCATTTTATAAAATAGAATATCCAATCATATTGAGAGCATATTATGGAAAGCTTTCAAAACAGAAAATTTGTGAATTCCATGTATACAAAATCATTTTCGTTCCATCATTGCGCGCAACTCTCCCCTAGAACGCTTACGGTGAGTCGGTTCGTGTACACAACCCGGCTGCTTAAGGTTGGACACTGCCCTGTTTGCTTGGGGCTCGATATCGTGAACCATTGTAGTTTCGTCACCAAAAACAGTAGTAAGACTTACATGAGTCAGGAGAGCACATCAAATACAGTCATGAGTTGGATATTCAATCATATTCATTTTATAAATATCAGGGCTTAATAACCCGAAACATATTTTTATATAATAAAAACCCACCTGGTAATCTGAGTTAGATCTAGATTCTGATTCTGATCTCAACTAGAAGTCTCCTTTTTCTGTGCCTACAAGATTATCCGGCAACTTAGTTTCGATGAATGACTACCATTAGGTCAAAATCTAACCTTTCTTAGCTATGAAGTAAATATTATAATATCTACTATCTTAATACGCAGCACCCGGATCATCAAAATATTTTGACTCTTAAGGTAACTTTACTCAGGGCATTTTTATAAAGCAAAACCGTTTAGGAAGTTTTGGCATACGGGGTGGTCAAACCCGTATCCTAAAATTAATTTGGTACAAATAAATTCATACCGCAAGATCTGCCCATTGGAAAAATATGAAACTTTAAATAAAAATACTATATTTTGACACGGAACAACTTTTGAGCTTAAAAATACGATAGGGCTATCCACGAAGGATAGATCTGAAAAAGACTACAATTTAATAATCGGATACCCAAAATATACCCGAAATTAAAAAGTGACAACATGGAAAATGTATATAAATATACATAGAACATAAAACCCTAAAGACACTTTTTGATTCGATGACCCGAAAGAGTCACCGATTTGAAAGGTGGTGGTGACTTTTGGCAGCGGTCACGATGATTTTCCATCGTGATCGTCCGTCGTGTCATCATTTCAATCACGTATTCGTGATCTATGCGTTGACACCTTCAAAATGACTATTTCGGAAATGAAATAGGAAACTAGAGTCGTACCTTCTCTAGAAGCTGCTCGGCATTTCGATTTTGAAAATGAATGAAAAATGAAACCTTAACCTCCTATTTATAGAAGAAAAATAAATAGGATAATAACAAATAAAAGAAAGAGGATAATGATGGAAAAAGAATAGGATAATTACGAATAGGATAATATTTCGAAAAAGAAATTGGATAATGACGGATGTGCCTTAGTTATCCAAATCTATTACCTTTCACCCTAAAATTGTGCCAAGTGTTCATTTGAACTCGAAATTGGAAAATTCAATGTTTGGCACGATACTTGAAAATTTTTCTATCAGCTCGAGAAAAATATCAGAACATATTTTTAAAGCAATTTTTGACCAAATTAAATTTTAATAGATGTCTCTGGCTGCGATTTTTCCTTTATTTGAATCCGTTAAGGACCCAACTTCTTACCTAAATTACCCTCAGGTAACATAAGTTGAGTAAAACCCTCTAAAATATTTCGGGGTATTACACATTATTTCTAAACATTATTTTTTTGTAGGACACAACAGGGTCGACTAGTATGTATGTAGGGGTGTAGGCGTGTGTATTTATGTATATAGGTTAGGGTAGTGTGGAACGTGTGGGTAGGCTAGTGATCTCGATAAAATGATCGTGGTTCAGTCGAATTTCTTCAATCTTCAACTTGGCGCCATGCATGCACATGCACACGTCAACTTCTATGCATGAATCTTCAAGCTTTGATCTTCATCTTCCATTGTTAACAATGTAACAATATTATGGCTGGATTTAACTCCATCTCCTTCTTCAAGCTTCTTGCGCACAATTGCTTGGAAATAATCTTGCAATTACTTTGCTCATAAGCGTGTAATTGGTCGTGGTTCAATCGAATTCTTGGTGTCATTCATCTAGGGTTCTTCGTGTTTAGTTCTTTCTGAAAAAAAAAATGTGAAAAAAAAAGATCAGATTCTGAAAAAAAAGTGAGTTGATAAAAAAAAGTATTGTTCGAATATTTTGTTTAATTGTTTTCTTTGAATATTGTTTTATTTTTGGTACTTTTCTTCTTGTATACTAGTTTAATTAGGTTATTTAGATTGTGTCACACTTGTGATATACATCCAAATCTAACCTTCCTTGTTTACTACCTTGATTTTCCTTATTTGTTTTTTTCCTTCCATCTTTATTCCTATTTCTTTTTCAAACTTACATTGTTTGTCAATTAGGACTTGAATTTGATTCCTACACCAATTAGGGATCTAATTTTCTGTCCTAATTTCCTTCATAGCCTATCCACACGTCCCACACTACCATAACCTATATACACAAATACACATGCCTACACCCCTACATACATACCGGCCGAACCTGTTGTCTCCTACAAAAAAAATAAAAATAAAAATAATGTTTGCAAATAATGAGTCTGAAGTCCCTCTCTTCCAAGGGTTCCATGGGGAAAAGGACGATCCTGAAGTGTATCTAGAATGGGAGCGGAAGATAGAGTTGAAGTTTGATTGTCACAACTTCCCCGAGCGAAAGAAAGTTAAAATAGCAGCTATTGGTTTTTGTGATGAAATTCTCATCTGGTGGAAACACTTTTATTTCCATTAGGCGACAAAAGAGGATACCAATAGAGACATGGAAAGTGATGAATGAGGTGTTGCGAAGGCAACATGTGCCTTATTCATACCAACAAGAGCTGGACAAAAAGCTACAAAAGCTTAGGTAAAGAGGCCGTAGCGTAGAGGAGTACTACAACAACATGATTGAAGCTATAAGACGAGTTAATATAGAGGAATATCTAGAAGATACAATTGATAGATTTCTAGCTAGTCTATGAAGGGCAATTCATGAAAGAGTTGAAGAACATGGTGCAATATTCCATTCGGATAGAAAAGTGCATGTAGGAGCTAAAGATGATGTCAAAGGAAGTGATTCAAGTGGATACAAACGATGAGTTACCAATTGAGTTCATTACCACCAACAAAGATTCTATTCTCGAGGTAACAGTTTCAGTTGCAGCACTTATTGAAGAATTGATAGGTGTTGCCACTTGTGAAAACGTTGGAAAAGAAGAAAAGATTGTGGAAGAGCTCAATTTAGAGGTGTCCGCTCTAGAGGATTCTGTTCATGAAGAATCTACGTTGGAAGCGGAACAACCTTTGAGTGAAGAAGAGAAAAGAGATGGAGAGGAGTTTATCGTACAATCAAGTATTGAGAAGAAGAACAGATTCGGTTGTGAAGTGGCTACAAACCAAACACAGAAAATCGTGCAAACAACTCACTTCGAAAGATCGATTTCTGAAGAACCTGAAATGGGGTTGCTGACCGTTCATACGAGAAAAATTGAAGAAGAAACGAGGGTGTTGATGGTTGTTCTGATCCGTAGAGACCAACTTTGGAAGAGTCTAATATGAAGATGATAGTTTAAAAAGAATCAAAGTTGGAGGAGTCAGTTTTTAGATATCTAAACTTGGAGGTGCCGGATTTGGGAAACAATGTACTTGGAGTTTTCATAGTGGAGAAAAAGCAGTTAGGAGAGAAAGATGGCAACAAGGGAATAATTCTATAATCATATGTGGTTTCGGACCAAATGGGACTCAAGTACACATGCATGGTAGATATGTCAAAAGCCAATGTTTATCGTCAACAACTTTATTTGGATGTGTTTATTTTACAGGTTGTGGAAGATGTTCCATTGGATTTTGATGTACCACCAAATTTGTTCGTAGATTCCATGTCAGGGCATTCTATGGTGCTGGAGTTTCGACCATTTGATATCGAGTGAATGTTCACGTTCATGATCATGAAGATGCGACTTATACAATTTGTGCAAAAGGAGTTCAATGGTCAGTTCGTGTTAGTCTTTGATCCAGGAGGTTCGAATTCGAGGACAAATTCTTTTCATGAGGAGGGGATGATGAAGCCATGACAAGCATTGAAGGGGTGAACTCGGAGCTGCAATTAAGAGGTCCAATTACAGGCTTACGAGCAAAGCAATTCCAATGTTATTTCCAAGGATAATTGAAGAAGGAGATGGAGTTAAATGCAACCATAATATTGTTACATTATTAATAATTGAAGATGAAGATGAAAGCTTGAAGATTGATGCATGGAAGTTGACGTGTGCATGTGCATGCATGGCACTGAGTTGAATATTGAAGAAATTCGAAACCCCTTAATTTAATTAAGTGGTTCGAATTTTATCATATAGTATCTTATTTAATTAACTTGTCCAATTCAGATTTTTATTTAGTATTTTCATTTTTTTTTATTAAGGGATTTTCTAGAAGGTTTTATTATTTAGGTAATTAAAGTTTTAATTATGGAAACTTCTTTCCTAGTTAGAATTCTAGTTATGGTATACTTTTTTATTCCTAGTACAAATCAAATTCCACTAGTATAAATAGGACATCTATGTGTTTTATTTTCTTTAGACTTTGTTGGATATTTGAATTAAATCACATTGTTTCCTAAACCTTTTGTTGGTTTTGAATTTTATCATTCTTAAAGATTAGCACCTTTAAGTCTTATTCAAGAGTATCGTTCTAGTTCTCAAGTTCTAGGATTGTCTCGCTACAGTCCGAGAAGCTACTTCAAGACACTCATTTCGTTGTATTTAAACAACGGGGTTCGTTCCGTGTTGCAACTGAATCACTTCATCATCATCGTCGCTCCATCTACAATCTGCATTCATCCTCACCATCGTTCATATTCATGAGTTCATCAACATCATCGTCTGAGTTCAACATCTACACGAGTTCTACAACATCAAGATCATCAATGCCGTAAGTTTACATATCTCTAACATACCCTATCTACTCTAGCCATTCTTCACCATACACGTCTTAACCAAACCGTCCAAATACCATCCCTAAACCAATTGTCCATTCGAGCCCCTTAAACGATTTGGTTGTGTTTTGGTTTATGTTGATCATAGTCTAGTTAGTTGTCTAGTTTAATCGAGTAATTTCTATCTCATATAATCGAGTCTTCCACAATCTTTGTTAATCGAGTATAGTTAGGTTGGATTGAATCCTTACAAGCTATCATGTGTTTGATTTCTAAGGTTCCGCAATATTTTATCTGGTGTTGATCATCTATTGAGATCACATCAACACCTCTTTAACTCCTCTCGACCATATTTGCTTATTTTGCCCCAAATATGCAGTCAAATCACAACAATTGCTGCAAAACTAGCAAACACATAAAAAAACTCCAAATGATCACAATATAAGCACTAAAACTATATAAAATACACAACTTTATATAATAAAGAGCATCAATTCATATTCGAAAGTTGTGTAAAATACACATCTATCAGTCCTCATCAAATACATATATCCAAAGTCCAAAAGATTGGGTCACAACCCACCCATAATAATCAACATTTGTCAAATAATCCAAAATATGATCAAGATAAATTAGTAATAGCAAAAGTTATAGACGTGTGTAATTAAGAGAACATAATGGTCACTTCCCCGCCCGCTTCACCTCTTGACTCCTTAACCTGTAACATATTAAAATAAATAGGGTGCGAGCATTTAAACATACTCAGTGGGGTGTACACTGCAAGCAGGTATAACCAATTGTGTAATGCATCATACAAATGAATACATAAACTTAGCTGATACAGTGAGACTAGCCTCAGTCCCTTGTGGACCTGACCCCTTGTGGGAAATCAACTTCGTCGATCCCTTATGGATTGTGAACCCCTTGTGGGCCACATTAGTTCATAGGTATGATACACGATACAACAATGATTATAAACATGTAACCACTATGCTTATAGATATAATTAAACCCCACCTCGAATGATGATTGTTTGGTATTTATTTGTCCTATTTTATCATAGGAATTGTGTACCTTTTGAATGTGTATTTTCTGTGTTTTTATGTGAATTTTATGTTTTTATCTTCACTTTTGCTCTATTGGAAGAATATGCCAAGTTTGTGCAAACTTGAGCTTTTGTCTAAAAAGCAGGATTTTTGGGCATAAAGTGGCAAAGAGGTGAGCACCAAGGAAGAGCTTTAGTTGAGGAGTTAAGCTAAGGGACCAACTATTGGCTGAGCCCAACTGGCGCCCCAAACTGATGAATATGAGCTAGAACTGATGAAGTGAAGAGCTGAGCTAAAGCAGAACTGATAAGTTAAGCTCCAGCTAAAAAAGAAAACTAGAGCCGCAACTTAAGGAGCTCAGCTGAAGCGTCGGAACTGGAGGCGAAAAGATTGACTGAAAAAGAAGCCAAAGAGTGAACTGATCTGCCCCGCCGGCGCGCGGACCCCCGCGGCCGCGGGACAGTGCCTACGGCAAGGAACCCCCGTGAGCGCGCGCCGTCCCACGAGAGCAGGGCACACCGCCAGTGCGCGGGGCGTCAGTCGCAGCTCTCTCGATCAGTTTTTGATTCTGCGATTAGTTTTCTTCCTTTCTTCCATCAGTTCCAGCTTTGAACGAGACTTAAATCCTCCATATTTCTCCACCACATGGCCAGCTGGATAATTAAGAGGCTAAGACTTTTGGAGCCTAGAAGAGTAGGAGAGTTTGGGATTTAATTTCCCCAATTACAACGCCTCTTAATTACTGTCTCCCAACTCCCATACCATATCTTTCCATATCTTAATTCCTTCTCATCACCAACGACTCTCCATAATTCATTCACTATAATCTCACTTCAAAAGCCTCACCATCTCCGATTCTCATTTTCTTTACACACACTTCACCATTCTATCTTCTACTTTCACCACCACCATTACGCTCCAAAGAGGGAGGAAAGAGCAAGACAAGAGACAAGAGAGCTTAAGCTTGAGGAAGGAGGCACGAGAAGAAAGGTCCAATCCCAAGCCGTTCGCAGAAGCTAGGCTTGTTCGAGGGCCTCCTTTTGGTATTTTCCATTCTAGCTTAATTCATTTGTGGAGATTTTGTCCCAAAACTCTTAAGACAACAAATATTGTAGGAGTTTTATGTTATTCATATTTGATTTATGAGATAACGAACTTGTATGATATTTGTGTTGTTTTGAGCATGATGGGCTAATTCCTTTCATTAGAGGGTACATAATCGACTTGGTTTCGATCCGTGCTTGTGATAGTTATGTTCTTATTGTTAGAATTGTGCTTGTTCATGTTGAGTGCTTGATCACCACTTAGCATTGCTAGGCTCTATATGAGACCGAAAGAGATTCTAGAGCCCGACTTAGATTCCTTCAATGTTAGGTAAATCAAGTTTCATAAGCCTAATTATTAATCTTGTTCATATGATATAGCTGAAGGGGGTTTAATGGATAGACGGTGACAGTAATTGAAGTTAAACCACTTGAAGGGGTCTATTGTATGTCCAAGATTAATTTAACCAACTTGAAGCAAGCTAGAAGAGAAACCAATGAGAGAATCTATACCCTAATGCTCTTCACATAATCTTTCCCCTTATCGTTGATTTTGTTATTGATTATATTGATTGTGTTGATTAGTTACCTTTATTTGGTTAATTTCCTTAGTCTAGCAAAAACTTCTTAACCATGATTAGAATGTTTAGGTTGTATTATGTTAGTGCCACTGCATGCACTAAGTTTTTGTGTTGTTAAATTGGCGAGATATGTTCGACAATGTGTGCCTGGGTATGTCCCACGAAGATTTGTTTTCCGCTGTGCAAGAAAAGAAAGAACAGTTGGTGAACTGTTTCAGAGTTTGTCCCAGACAGAACCAGGGACACTCTATTTATGGCAGTTTCCTTATTAGAAAGATCTTGCGCCAAACTAGTTTGGAAGCTCAAGATAGATTCGTTTTACTGCCTTGTGGTATAGATCCGGTGCTGAATTAACCCTCCTACACATGGAAAGTATCTATACACGTTTGGAAGGCCACAAACCACTTACCTAGTTGGCGGAAAGTAAGAGATTGACGCCAAGCTGAAGTGAAGCCTATATATGAAGACCGATTTGTACAGCAATCGGTACCACTGATATTTTGTTTAGATTCTAGTGTTAGAATCAGTTTGTGGTCATTTTTGTAACTAGTAGTTGTTCATTAAAACGTTCAATGTGAGAGACTAGTATTGAGTGTTTACGAGTGAAACACGTGAGAGGATTTTTATTCCATTTTGTACGCAATCTCAGGAGAGATTGTAAGTTGAAGTCGTGGGTAGCTAGAGGGAGTCTAGTGTCACAGTTGTGAGGGGATCTTATAACTTTTGACTAGCGAAAGAGTTCGTAGAGAAGAACGGGTAGCATAAGGCGGGAGGCTTGTATGTGTAATATCCCTAATACACTCGACGAAGGAGTACCAGTCGAATCTTCAAGTTTGGGAGCAATCCCCCCAGAGTAGGTTGGTTGAACCGAACTGGGTTATCATCTCGTGCGTTTTTACTGGTTTATTTATTTATGTTCTTGCATCTGTCTCACACATATCACAAAACGATTTTTAAGCAGTTTACTAAAAACATTTAAAGCACGGATTACTGTTTTTCAATTGGCACCAGAGTGGGTTGTCTGTATTCAGGGTTGATCTTGGGGTATTAATCCATGTTATTGTGTTGTTTTTGCTGAGATGGACTCGATGAAAGAGGGAGCCTCGACGGTGTGACCTTTGCTCCTTGATGGCAATAATTATGCCTATTGGAAAGCTCGTATGACAACTTTCATTCGCTCAATTGATGAGTGTGCCTGGAAGATGGTGACTGAAGGGTGGAAGCCTCCTATCAAGAAGGATGAAAAAGGTAAAGTGGTGCTGAAGCCGGAAGAAGAATGGGAGGATGTTGACTTCCATTTCATAGGGCTAAATGCTAAAGCCATGAATGCTATCTTCTCTGCTATTGACATGAATGTCTTCAAGCTCATATCCATATGTGACAAAGCTAAGGATGCGTGAGATATCTTGCAAATCACGTTTGAAGGAACTAGCAGTGTTCGTGCCTCTCGAATGCAACTGATCACCACCAGATTTGAGAACCTTCGCATGGATGAAGGTGAAAAACTTGCTGATTTCAACGCCAAGATTTGCGACATCGCTAATGAAAGCTTTGCGCTTGGAGATGCGATCTCTGAAGAGAAACTTGTGCGAAAGGTTTTGCGATCTTTGCCTAGAAGATTCGCTTATAAAGTCACGGTCATTGAGGAGGCCAAAGACGTGAGCAAGATGAAATTACAGGAGCTGATGGGTTCCTTGCGAACCTTTGAAATGGGGCTGGCAGATGAAGAAATAGTGCAAAAGAAAAGCATAGCTTTTCAGGCAGGTTGCAGTACTGATGTGCCAAGTAATGTTCCTGACAGTTCGGACCTTGCAGAATTAGTTGCATTAGTTTCAAAGAATTTTTCCAGGTTTACAAGACAATTTGAGAAATCATCTCAAAATTATTCTGCCGAGAACAGGCTCTCTAAACCTCAAAAAACCAAGGATGATGAGTCAAATGATGATAGTTATAAGGAAGCAAAGTGTCGTGAATGTGGTGGTTATGGTCACTATCAAGTCGAGTGTGCTAACACTCTAAAAAAGAAGAACAAGTCATATTGTTCTACCTTCAGTGAAAATGATGATCCTGATTATAATGAAAGTGATAAAGAAGGTGTAAGCAATCATATTGCTTTCATGACACACTCTGTCAAAGAGACTGTGCCTGTATCTATTCCTGACAGTGAGGTCGAGAAAATTTCAGAATGCAGCGATGATGAAGAAGATGAAGAATTCTCTGTGGAATCAACTATGGAGGCGTATAAGAAGTTGCATTCCAGTTGGATCATGGTGGTTAAGGTCAATGAAGACCTGTTAAAAGAGAATTCCAATCTCTTGAAAGAAAGAGATAATCTCTCTACTCGCCTTAATGAGGTGCAAAATGAATTGCTGCAGTCCAGAAATAGTACTCAAACACAGAATGCTGAACTCCAACACCTAAAGAAGCTTGTCAAAATGATGAACTCCGGATTATCTCAACTGGATGAAATTCTTTCCAAAGGAAAGATTCCTCAAGATTGTTCTGGGCTCGGATATAATGGCGCTCACACTTTTGACGTATTTTGTCAAGGACAGTCATCTGGAACAAAAAATTCAACAATTCTAGAGTTGAGAGCTGAGCCAAAGAACAAGTAGCAGTGAAGGAAGTCTCCTCAAAAGACACGTGTTGTGTGTCATTATTATGGAAAACCTGGTCACATTCGACCATACTGTAGGTACTACATCAATGATCTCAGAAGAATGAGGAAGAAAGGTCGATCTCAGAATGACCTGAATTTCAGAAGACATTCTGTGCAGAACAGATCCTAGAACAGTCACAGGAACTATGTTGTTCACACTGCCCTCAATATTCACACAAAGAGCAGCTGGTACTTTGACAGCGGATGCTCACGACACATGACTGGAGATGCCAGTATGTTGAAGAATATCTAAAATGATTGTTCTTATCAATCCGTTACTTTTGGAGACGGTGTTAAGGGAAGAGTTCTTGGCCGTGGTCATCTAAATGTTGAAGGGATGCCCAACCTGGAGCACGTGCTGCTTGTAGAAGGTCTGGAAGCTAATTTAATTAGCATTAGTCAGTTGTGTGACCAAGGTCTCTTGGTGCATTTCACTCGAGACATATGCCTTGTGAAGAACAAAGAAAGTGTTCTTCTGATGGATGGGGATAGATCGATGGACAACTGTTATCTCCTTAATGTGAAGGGGACTTGCTTCAGATCTCAGATTGGTGAAGTGAGTTTATGGCATGAAAAGCTTGGCCATAGCATTTTTCGAAATGTTCAAAGACTCATGAAAACTGAAGCTGTAATTGGTGTTCCAAAGTTGAGTATTGTTGAGAAGAAAAATCGGACGCTTTAAGAAATGAGCAGAGTCATGATGAAGGAAAAATCTATCTCTGACAGCCTCTAGGCTGAAGCAATGAATACAACTTTCCATGTTATTAATCGGCTGTACTTCAGACCCAAGACGAGAGTTACTCCTTACGAGTTGTGGAAAGGGAAAAAGGCTAACTTAAAGTACTTTCATATCTTTGGGAGTACTTGTTGCATGTTGCGAGACCAAGAACAGCTTGGCAAGTTTGATGCCAAAGGAGATGAATGTGTGTTTCTTGGGTACTCGAGGAATAGTTGGGCCTATCATGTTTCCAACAAAAGGACTAAGACTGTGTTGGAGTCCATTAATATTGTTGTTGATGATCTGGAAGAATCTGGTGCCCAGATTGATGAAGAAATCATTGATGCTACTATCCATGTTCCAGCATCTGTTCCAGACAGTTCGAAACACAGTGTTCCTGCAGAAGTAAGAAGTGAGAAACTGGATGTCTACAATCCTTCAAAAGGTGTTCAGAAGAACCACTCTACATTAGACATCATCAGTGATATGTGTGAAGGAGTTCGAACAAGAGATGTTCGAAAAAACTATCATGAATTGATAGCCAGTGTGTTTTACACCTCAATTATGGAGCCCAAGAATGTTAAGGAGGCATTGCAAGATGACCGATGGATTCAGGTCATGCAAGAAGAACTCTTGCAATTTGAGAGAATTGAAGGTGTGGATTTCGACGAGACTTTTGCTGCAGTTACTCATCTTAAATCAGTGCGTTTGCTCCTTGCCATGGCTGTTTGGATGAAGTTAAAATTATTCCAAATGGACGTGAAGAGTGCCTTCTTGAATGGGTACTTATCAGGAGATGTTTTTGTTAGCCAAATCAAAGGTTTTGAAGACCCCCACCATCCGGAGTATGTGTACAAACTGAAGAAGGCCATCTACGGCCTCAAACAAGCTACTCGAGCTTGGTACGAACAGCTAACCAAGTTCCTTCTAGGGAAAGGATTTCTTCATGGTGGAGCTGATCAAACTCTCTTCAGCAAGAGAGAAAAATCTGATGTAATCATCGTCCAGATTTATGTCAATGATATTATCGTTGGATCTGTCCTAAACAGAATGGTGGAAGAATTTGTGGAGAACATGACTTCAGAATTCGAGATGAGTCTTGTAGGTGAACTAACCTACCTTCTGGGGCTTCAAGTGAAGCAAAATAATGATGAAACCTTGTGTCTCAAACAAAGTATGTAAGGAACTTGATCATCAAGTTTGGCATGAATAGTTGCAGCCCGAAAAGAACACCGATGGGAACATCTTTGAAGATGTCAAAAGATGAAGCTGGTGTGTCAATTAAGCAAACCTTGTACTGAAGCATGATTGGTAGCTTACTGTACCTCACTGCAAGTCGGCCTGATATCAGTTACAGCATTGGAGTTTGTGCACGCTACCAATCTGATCCCAAAGAAAGTCACCTGAAATCTTTCCTTACAATATACTGTGACAATATGAGTGCAATAAACATTTCGAAGAATCCTGTTCAGCACTCTCGAACTAAGCACATAGACTTTCGTCAGCACTTCATCCGGGAGCTTGTTAAAGATGGATCTCTCGTGATTGATTATGTTGCAACAAAGGCACAACTTGCGAACATCTTCGCTAAGGCACTTGATAGTGCAAGGTTTGAAACACTAAGATCTTCCTTGGGTCTTTGTGTTCTCTAAAATTCTCCGTTGTGAGAAGACTCTCTATACAGTCTTGGTTAGTGATATATGTATAGAGAGTATAAAATGACCATGGTTACTATGGTCTGTAAGTGTTGTGCCAATATCTGTCTCGGACAGTTTCTGCTTTGGACGAACGGTTACTTTTCAACGGCTAGTTGTGCCTTGATTTTCGCACCACGATCGATTCCACTTCTCCACACCTAGCTGCGGGGTGATGTGTGAGGATTAAGTGATTTAAGGAAATTTCCTTTTAGAGTTTCATAATTAAGGTCTTAACCTTATTTCTCAAAAGAGACAGAATCGTTGCAAATTTTCCAAGCCGTTCTCTCTCTGTGGTGTGTGTTTAAATCATCATTATTCAAACTCAAATGGCGGACAAAGCTGTTTCTTCTAAGTCCACTCAAGTGAAGAAACCCAGAATTTCTACTGAAGACTTGCGGTGACAACTTGCGGAGCTTTCTCAATCCATTGTGTTTTCATCTTCAATTGTCTCTGTCTCTGTGAAGCCATCTGTTGCTTCCTCTAAAGCGCTTGCTTCTGTGCCAACTTCTGTGGCACCTTCTGCTGATTTGCAGCCTCGATCTATGTCTGAGACAGATTTCGATGTTCAACCCTCTCCTAGGGTTTCTGAAGTGCCATCATCTCCGCCCATGGTGTCTGCTGAAATTTTGGATGCCTCAATTGCGGCTGCCATTGAAAATGTTGGAAGAAATGAAGTCTCCATGGCTTCTGTTGAAGATGATGTTGCCGTCACCCCTGCTGTTGATGAAGATCCTACCTCTATTGAGGAATTTGTTGCATCTCTTGACGCACTAAAATTTGTTCAAGCTCCGTCTATCTCTGCTGCTGATCTTGTGGTGAGTGACACGCCCCTTATCACAGTTCAAGTTCCTCTTGGTGAAGTATCACCTGCTGCTGCTGCTGAAAACCTTGTTCATGATCAAGGTGAAGATGATATTGATATCTCCTTCCTCGATGAGGAGTCTCCTGTCACTGAGGATGTTTCTGTCCCTCCTCCAAAGGCTACCTCCTCCAAAACTCGCGGGTCCAAATGCAAGTTGGAGTTGAGAGATGAACCAGTCACTCCTCCAGTGTCTGATGATGAAGATGACACACCCATTTCCAAATTGAAATCCAAAGTGTTGGCCAAGGTTGCTGTAAAGAAGGGTTCTCTATCAAAAACCCTCAAATCCAAGAAAGTTGCTGCTAAGAAGGGGTCTTCATCAAAACCCCCAAAATCAGTGAAGCCTGCTGGGAAAAAGACTGCTCCTAAGAAACCTGAGGTTGTTTCTGCTCGCCGTGTTACACGGAGTGTGTCTGAGCAGAGGATGGGGTTGATGTCGGGTCATCGTCGCCCGCTGATGAAGCAAGCCAGAGCACCTTCCCCCTCTGATGAAAATGCAGAGAATGTCCCTGAGTCTGTTCCAGACAGATCAGATTCCGATTCTGGGGACTTTGATTCAAGTAAGTTTATCTCTGCCCTTCACTAAAATCAATTCAAGATTGTTGCTGGTCGCTCGTTGATTTTCGAGCGTTGTTTGGTTAAGTTCGATATTGAGGGAACTGGTGTTGACTCTTTGTTGCATGATCTCCGGTTAGAGAAATCTGCCTATTCTGCTCCACCTTTTATTGCTGCTGTTGTGCATGAATTTTATGCAAACTTGTCTAAGCCTATGCGTGATGCTTCATATGAGCATGCTTTTTCTGTGTTTGTGCGGGGTCATTGGATTGCTTTTTCCCCTACCGTGATTAATGATTTTTTGGGTCGTGAGAACCTTGTTGCTCCTGCACCTGTTTTTGATCTGAATAAAGTGGTGTCGGAATTGACTGGAGGAAGTCGAGTGGTGTGGCCCTCAGGGTGTGCGTTGTTAGCGTCTGATCTGAGTGTGAAGTACTCAATACTTCACAAGGTTGCTGTTCGGAATTGGTTGCCCAGTACTCATGATTCTACTGTTGGCAAGTCCACCATGGCTTTGTTGCAGTTCACAGTAGGCACTCGTAGTGAGTTTAATCTTGGCCTGCTGATCTTTGAGAACGTCATTGCTCATGCCGAATCGACTCGTAGCCAACAACCTGTTGGCTATCCTGACCTAATTTTCAGCATCATAATGGCCCAGCATGATGTTGTTTCTGAAAATGATGTGTATGCGCCTGTTGCGCAGCCACTGTCAATCAACCATAAGTTGTTTTCGTCTCAGCATGCTCCGGATGTTCCTTCCCGCGATGCTGATGAAAGCTCGAGACCTGTGCCACCATCTATCCCAGACAGATCTGCTGCCTCATTTGCTGTCACTTCTGTTTTCTTTGACAGGCATATCGAGTCTCTGGAGCGTGAAGTTGTGTTTCTGAGCAAGTCCATTCGGACTTTCAAAACCAGGAAACAAGAGTTGGAGGCCTTGCTGATTGATCTCCGGGCCTGAGCCCTTGGCCTTGCCTCGCCACTTGACGTGCCGAGTGCTTCCTCTGTTCATGTTGCTGATAAGACAGCTGCTGCTGATGCTGATGATGATGATGATGCTGCTGCCTCCCTGGTCTGAGGTTTGGTGTTTGCCGTTTCTGGCCACAATTAAGAGGGAGAAGAATGTTGCTATGAGCGTGTGCTCATTTTTTTTAATATTTGATGATTTCTGAACAAACAATTTTATAAGGGGATGTTGTTTACCCCACTTTATTTTTGTTGGTCTGTACTATATTTTTGATCGACTGACAATGCAGTTTTACACTACGAAAACAATGCTTTGATCGTGATGAAGGCACTCCCAGTTCAGATTCAGGGGGAGTGTGCTTGTAACTGTCTCTGACAGTTTTTGAATATATCACTCATTTTGATATATTGTTGATCTGCAAAGGTTATTCAAGTGTTGTGCAGATCGTGATGATAATTGCCGACCATAAATGCTAAAGGGAGAGATTGTTAGTGCCACTGCGTGCACTAAGTTTTTGTGTTGTTAAATTGGCGAGATATGTTCAACAATGTGTGCCTGGGTATGTCCCATGAAGATTTGTTTTCCGTTGTGCAAGAAAAGAAAGAACAGTTGGTGAACTGTTCCAGAGTTTGTCCCAGACAGAACCAGGGACACTCTATTTATGGCAGTTTCCTTATTGGAAAGATCTTGCGCCAAACCAGTTTGGAAGCTCAAGATAGATTCGTTTTACTACCTTGTGGTGTAGATCCGGTGCTGAATTAACCCTCCTACACATGGGAAGTATCTACACACGTTTGGAAGGCCACAAACCACTTACCTAGTTGGCGGAAAGCGAGAGATTGACGCCAAGCTGAAGTGAAGCCTATATATGAAGACCGATTTGTACAGCAATCGGTACCACTGATATTTTGTTTAGATTCTAATGTTAGAATCAGTTTGTATTCGTTTTTGTAACTAGTAGTTGTTCATTAAAACGTTCAACGTGAGAGACTAGTATTGAGTGTTTACGAGTGAAACACGTGAGGGGATTTTTATTCCGTTTTGTACGCAATCTCGGGAGAGATTGTAAGTTGAAGTCGTGGGTAGCTAGAGAGAGTCTAGTGTCACAGTTGTGAGGGGATCTTACAACTTTCGACTAGCGAAAGAGTTCATAGAGAAGAACGGGTGGCATAAGGCGGGAGGCTTGTATGTGTAATATCCCTAATACACTCGACGAAGGAGTACCAGTCGAATATTCAAATTTGGGAGCAATCCCCCAGAGTAGGTTGGTTGAACCGAACTGGGTTATCATCTCGTGCGTTTTTACTGCTTTATTTATTTATGTTCTTGCATCTGTCCCACACATATCACAGAACGATTTTTAAGCAGTTTACTAAAAACGTTTAAAGCACGGATTACTATTTTTCATATTATAAATTCTTATACAAATTTGCATGAGTAGCACAAAAAGATAGTCTCCTCTAAGCTTTCCTCGAGAGACATGACCCGAGTTAGATTACTGCCCTACAATCAACCCCGTCCTATTGCGGGTCTGGATCGAAGTAGTTTGTGTAAGACAAATAAAAAACAAAGAACTGGCGTCGTTGCCAAGGAAGGCTTTAGGTGTATTATCTTTTTGTGTTGTAATTGCTTTTGTGTTTGTTTTTGTATTCGTCCTTTTGTGTTTGGTTAAGTATTGGTGTTTTTGTGTTGTTTTGTTTTATTTTGGTATTTATGTCTATTTTTGTGTATTTGTGTTTAAGCTTTCATTCCTTTTTCCACAGTTGCGTGTGATCTCTTTTTGTGTTTGTGGTTGTTTATGCTAGGGAGATGAAGTGTCAATCGAACATTAGCCCCCGTGTTTGACAATATCCATAGACCAAGAAGAATTAATGTGTTCGATTGGGAAGAAGAAATGGAGGCCAATCATATCAACAACCCCGACAATGTAAATGCGGTACGGAATATGAGAGATTTTGCTCGTCCCGTGATTGCGGTGTCGACATCTTACATAGTCCTTGGAGAAGCCGCAAGGAACTATGAGTTGAAGAACATCCATTTCAGCCAACTACCGTCATTCTACGGGATGCCGGTTGAAGATGCGTTGAACTTCATCTGGGAGTTCTATGTCGTAGTTCAAACCTTTCCCTTACAAGGTTTGAATGAAAACCAATTGAAGATGCAGTGCTTTCCTTACACCTTGAATGATCATGCCAAGACGTCGTTCATGTTGCTCCTGGCTAACTCATTAGCCAATTGGAACGCCGTGTACGAGAAGTTCATGCCCAAGTACTACTCCAATCAAAATTCCCAAGAGTTGAGGGCTCAAATAGTCACCTTTGCCCAATCTCCGGGTGAAGCATTTCATGAAGCTTGAGATCGATTTAGAGGACTCCAACAACAATGCCCGCACCACCATCTCGCGCCCGAGTTACTCAACCAATTTTTCTACTACAGGCTTTCACAAAATTTCTAATATATAGTGGATAATACCATGGGAGGAGATATTGGAGGCTGGACCGCCGAACAAGTCTCAAACATCTATGAGACTATGGCCACAACTTCTTAGCAAAAGAGTGCTAGGGGGAAGAGAGCTTCGGTGAATGAAGCCAACCCTAGCTATGATGTGATGAGGCACCTAGCCGAGTTGACGAGGCAAGTGGACATGCTTCGGACTTTCGAAAGACCACCTCAACAAGCCGTCTCCGTTGAGACTTCTGGAATTTGTGGGGAATATGGCCACGGGGCCAATGTGTACCAAAAGTCACTCGAGCCGGAATCAAATGAAAAAGCACATTTCCATGCTCTTCAAGAGCAAGTTCATGCTCTCTAAGGGTTCCAACCTTGCCAACCATACAACCCGTACGCTCAATCATACAATCCAGGGTAGAGGAACCATCCCAACTTCTCTTGGAGGCAACCGCAACCATCTCAACCACTTCAATAACCGCCTTCACCTCAACAAGCCGGAGGTGGCCAAGCTCCACCTTATCCAAGGCCGTAACAATACCAGGCCTAACCAAACCAACCGCCTAGGACATCATTGCAAGACACCTTGCAATCCTTCATTCAAGCTACGCAACAAAGGTTCGAGTCCGTTGAAGATTCCGTGAAGTGGATTGAAACTCAAGTGGGGCAAATAGTCGGGACCGTTGGAGAGTTGGCCAAGCAAATTAAGCCAGGCAAGTTGTCAAGACAACCGGAGCAAGCTCAAGCCATCACCGTCCTTAGAGGAGGCAAGATGATTGCCAACAAGATTTGGAAATCGAGCCCAACCAAGGAGGATGAAAAAGAAGGAGAGGCTTCTCAACAAGACCAAGAGGAGCCCGAGCAAGAAAATGAACCAAAAAAGGGGCCCACACTCCGCAAGACCGCCAATCCCTACAATCCTCCAATTCTATTTCCAAGCCGATTGAGGGACGAGAAGCAAGACAACCAATTTCAACAGTTTTACAAGCTCTTGTCCAAGGTGAATGTCAACCTTCTGCTCCTTGATGTCATCCGCAATGTGCCAGCCTATGTCAAGTTCTTCAAAGAACTAGCCTCCAAGAAGAGGAAGTTTGCGGAGGATGAGAAGATTGTTGTGTTCGAGGTGGCAAGTGCAATCCTACAACAACAACTACCACCCAAGCTCCGTGATCCAAGTAGTTTTACTCATAAAATTACCTTGGGAAATGGTAAAGAAACATGTGGTATGCTAGATCTAGGAGCTGGAATTAATTTGATGCCCTACTCTATCTTTAAACAATTAGAGTTAGGTAATTTGAAACCAACTAGAATGTGTCTACAATTGGTGGATAGGTCCGTGAGATATTCTAGAGGCATAATAGATGACATTCTAGTTAAAGTGCGTGGTTTGATAATTCCTGTTGATTTTGTCATTTTGGATGTACGCAATGTTCAAGAAACCTGAAAAGAGCGCACACTTCTATTAGGTAGACCTTTTATGGATACAACTAACACCTTAATCGAAGTTAAAAATGGAACCTTGAAATTTCAGTGTTAGGAGAAACCGTGTCTTTTTCCTTGCATGAAAATAAAGCTATATCGGTCTCCTTATTTGAAGAAAATTGTTCTTTTATAGATGCTATTGATCTCATGGCCGAGGAGGTTTTCTTGCAGGAAATTGGCTCCAAGTGGAGGAGTGAAGCCTTGTCCGATGAGATAGTAATGGAAGAAGCTAGCCTCAAGTGTGGGGAGACGAGTTGGACGCTGAAGAAATAGAGATATTTCTAGGAGAAGACATACGCTTAATAGAAGTCCTAACCTCAACCGAAGAGGAAGTGAAACCTTCTCCCGAACTTGAGCTAAAGGAGCTCCCATCTCATCTCAAATATGTGTACCTCGATGAAGAGGAGAAGAAGCCCATGATCATCTTTGCGGGCCTTGAAAAAGATGAAGAAGACCTCTTAGTAGCCGTGCTAAAGAGCAACAAGCAAGCCATTGGGTGGAGTCTTTCCGACATCAAAGGCATTAGCCCTTCAACGTGCATGCATCGAATCATCCTCGAAGAAGGGGCTAAGCCAGTTCGAAAAGGTCAAAGACGGCTTAATCCCGTGTTGATGGAGGTCGTCAAGAAGGTGATCCTTAAGCTCCTTGCGGAAGGAATCATCTATCCAATAGCCGAAAGTGAATGGGTGAGTCCGGTCCATGTGGTGCCTAAGAAGGGAGGAATCACGGTGGTGGAGAACGACAATGGAGAGCATGTGGCTACTCGAACCACCATCAGATGGAGGATGTGTATCGATTATTGAAAGCTAAACATAGCTACCCGCAAAGACCACTTTCCCCTTCCTTTCATTGATCAAATCCTTGATAAACTTGCCGGACATAGCTTTTATTATTTTCTTGACGGTTTATCGGGTTATTTTCAGGTGGCTATTACGCCGGAGAACCAAGTGAAGACTGCATTCACGTGCCCGTTTGGCACATTTACGTGTAAGAGAATGCTGTTTGGACTATGCAATGCACCGGGCACATTTTAAAGGTGCATGTTCTCTATCTTTTCTGAAATGATTGGGGATTTCATTGAAGTATTTATGGATGATTTTTCAGTCTTTGGTTCTTCATTTTCAGATTGTTTAGATAAGTTAGAACTTGTTTTGAAAAGATGCATTGAAAGTAGCCTCACTCTTAGTTGGGAAAAGAGTCATTTCATGGTTACTAGTGGCATAGTCCTTGGGCATGTTGTCTCGAAAGAAGGAATGAGCGTAGATAATGCTAAGGAGGATGTAATTGAAAAATTACCCCCACCCGTTAATATGAAAGGTGTTAGAAGATTTTTAGGCCATGCAGGTTTTTACCGGAGGTTCATTAAAGACTTCTCAAAAATTAGCCAACCTCTATGCCATTTGTTTGCTCAAGATGTTCCTTTTGAGTTTGATGATAAGTGTTTGCATGCTTTTAACACTCTAAAGGAAAAATTAATCACCACACCTATTGTCATTCCCCCTTGTAATATCCTGAAATATTTTAGAAAGTTTTATTAAACTTATGTTACCCTCTGGTATGTTAGAAAATAAGTTGGGTCCTTAAAGGATTCAAATAAAGAAAAATCACAGCCAAGGAAAACTGTTAAAATTTAATTTGGTCAAAAATTGCTTTAAAAATATGTTTTGATATTTTTCTCGGGCTGATAGAAAAAGTTTCAAGGATCGTGCCAAACTTTGAATTTTTCAATTTCGAGTTCAAATGAACTCTTGGCACAACTTTGAATAGAAAAAAGCACATACGTCACTATCCAATTTCTTTTTCAAAATATTATCCTATTTGTAATTATCATATCCTTTTTCCATCATTATCCTCTTTCTTTTATTCTTTATTATCCTATTTATTTTTCTTCTATAAATAGGAGCTTAAGGTTTCATTTTTCATTCTTTTTAAAAATCGAAACGCCGAGTAGCTTACTGAGAATGTACGTTCCTAGTTTTCTATTTCAATTATGAAATAGTCATTTTGAAGGTGTCATTGTGTAGATCATGAATACATGATTGAAAAGATAATTTGACGGAGGATCACGACAGAAAATCCTCGTGACCGTCGTGAATTTGGTTAACCAACCATCAGCGCCCCCATTCAATCACCACCGCCAACCTCCACCTCACGCCACCATCACCACCATAATCAATCACCCCACCGCCAACCATCATAAATAACCATCCCATCCCACGTTAATTACCACAGCTCCCCCCAAATTAATCAACACCATTGCCGCCACCAATTCCCACACCACCGCTCATAGTCACTTTAAACCGGCGACTTCTTTCGGGTTGCCGGATCAAAATGTGCCTTTAGGGTTTTATTCCGTCTCAAAATATAGTATTTTTATTTAAAATTTCATATTTTTCCAGTGGGCGGATCTTGCGGTATGAATTTATTTGTACCGAATTAATTTTAGGATATGGGTTTGACCACCGTATGCCAAAACTTCCTAAAGGGTTTTTCTTTATAAAAATGCCCTGAGTAAAGTTCCCTTAAGAGTCAAAATATTTTGATGACCCGGGTGTTGTGTATTAAGATAGTAGATATTATAATATTTACTTCATAGCTAAGAAAGGTTAGATTTTGACCTAATGGTAGTCTTTCATCGAAACTAAGTTGCCAGACAATCTTGTAGGCATAGAAGAATGAGACTTTTAATTGAGAACAGAATCAGAATCTAGATGTAGCTATCCAGATCAGATTACCAGGTGGGTTTTTATTATATAAAAATATATTTCGGGTTATTAAGCCCTGATATTTATAAAATGAATATCCAACTCATGACTGTATTTGATGTGCTCTCTTGACTCATGTAAGTCTTACTACTGTTTTTGGTGATGAAACTACAATGGTTCACGATATCGAGCCCCAAGAAAACAAGGCAGTGTCCAACCTTAAGCAGCCGGGTTTTGTACACGAACCGACTCACCGTAAGCGTTCTAGGGGAGAGTGGCGCGCAGTGATGGAACTAAAATGATTTAGTATACATGGAATTCATAATTTTTTTATATTTTAAAAGCTTTCCATGATATGCTTAAAATATGATTGGGTATTCTGTTTTAAAAAATAATTGTGAAGCTTTTCTCAAAGGTACCCACTGAGTGCATTAGTACTCATGCCCAAATCTTTTCAAATATTTTCAAGATGAGCTGCGGGATGGTAGGCAGCGGTGCTAAGGCTGAAGGGATATCTTTTGATGTATATGTTTCTTTTATGTGTGGAGTCTAACTGAGAACATGGTTATCTTTTGATTCTGAATAAATACACTGCGTTCTTGTCCGCTTATTCTGATTACTATTATAGAGTGTTCGGTTCTCCGAATCCCATTTTGTTTACTGTTATGGAGTGTTTGATTCTCCGAATCCCATCTTCTTTACTATTATGAAGTGTTCGGTTATCCGAATAACATTTTCTTTACTGCTACGGAGTGTTCGGTTCTCTGAATCCCCCTTTTTTATTATTATGGAGTGTTCGGTTCTCCGAATCCCATTTTCTTTATTGTTACGGAGTGTTCGGTTTTCCGAATCCTGTTTACTTTCCGTTCTTGACAGGCAAAAGCCTGGCATTTATTTACTTTCCTTATTCAGACAGGCACAAGTCTGACTTTACATTACTTTTCATGTTAAGGCAAAAGCCAGACTTTATATTGCTTTCACGACAGACGAAAGTCTGGCATCTCTTTACTTCACGTATTTGGACAGACATCTATCTGGCCTTTTTCATACCTAACCTATTAACAACCTATTAACAGTTAACCTTTGAACTGTTATTATTTACATTGAAGTTTGCTTTCTTGGGTTCATTCTAAGAGTCATGGTATCTGGTCTGAGTCATTTTATACACTTTAAAAGCGTGGATTGATCCATTTACAGGAGTTATGTTGCCTAAATTTTTAGGGCACTAACCCTATTTCTTTGATTGCTTCTGTTCAACAATCCTTTTCCCCTTCCCCCAAGTAGCATACCGGTCCCCTACCCTTCTCCCGGGATCGGGGTGCTACAGAGTGGTATCAGAGCAGGTTGCAACTCTGCAGGCCTGTCATATTATTGATTGAGTCTAGTTCTCAGTGTAGTCTCTCATCTTGCTTCAAAAAGAAAGGTACACAAGTTAAAATATTTTTGAGATTCAATTATGTTTACTAATTTCAAAAAGGAATGTGGATAATGACCATTGTCCACATTGATAGTTTTTATGAAAAGTCGCGCCAATGATAGGTTCGAAAGGATAATAGTATTTTTTTGGGAGTATGTGCCCATATGATGATGATTATGAATAAAAGAGACTCATTGTCCATGATGGTAAAATTTTAGGACATTGTGCCCAAATAATATTAAATGATTATTTTGAATGGGACTATATGTCCATTATGTTGAAATGAAATATGATGTTTTAAATGGGACTATATGTCCATGATATGATTTGAAAGAATGTGATGATGATAAATTGATGGGAAACCCAGAATGCTTATGTAGATGGAATGTGAACATAGATTGATTTGATTGAGAATGTAGATGAATATAGCCAATTATGACTTATACACATATATTGGATTTTAAGTGCCTCTCTTAAGATTCATGTGGAACGTAGACTGACTAAGTGCTCCATTTTCAAATAAGTAGACCGATTAGAATTGCATGAAAAATGTTGTTGAGCATTTAGGTTAGAAGATATCTCACCTTTGTATTAAATTAAGAAAAAGGGGATTTTATGTTAGTCAATTCTGAAGCCTAAAATTTTCCAGAATGCCGCCTAAGAAAAGAACACAGAATCAAGGAAACCATGGACAACCTGTACCAATTCCAATCCCCATACCGGTATCAAGAGCAGAAGAAGCTTTCCGAAAACATCACCCGCCTACTTTCAACGGGCTAGGTGACCCAACAGATGCAGAAAAATGGATTTAGTCTCTAGATTGAATATTTGATTACATGTCTTGCACGAATGAGGAAAAGCTTACATGTGGTCCATTTCAATTGACTGATGATGCAGACTATTGGTGGGAGTATGTAAAAAGAACTATGACTTATGAGCAATGGTAGGTATTTACTTGGGAAGACTTCAAGGAAGAAGTTTATCAGAAATACATTCCTGATTGCTATAGAGAAAAGAAAGAGTCGGAAGTTTATCGGCAGTTTAATCAATTCGCACGTTATACTCCACATCTCGTTGACTCAGACTGCAAGAAGGCTAAGAAGTTTAGGAAGGACCTTAAGCCAGAAATCAGCATGACTCTTATGAGGCATGATGAGATGTCGTATGCACAAACACCGTGTCAGGCTTTGAACATAGAGTCTGCTATGCCAGCTGAGAAAACCCAACCACAACAATCTTCCCAATATCTAAAAGGAAAGAGAAAATGAGAAGATAGAAATGCAGTGGGAAATAAGCAACAGTGGGTCAAGGAAAATACCAATTATGGGCAACAAAATCAACAAGGAAATATGACTTCCTGCCCCATCTGCCAGAAGTTTCATTTAGAAAAGTGTATGAGGAATACAGATGGATGTTTCTTCTATCATCAACCTGGACATTTTGCTCGAGATTGTCCTAGGAGTAAAGGAAATACATGTATTCCTCCTAGACCAACACAAGGTGGAAATATATCAAAGGCCTAACCAAGGGAAAAATCCTAGGCCTAATCAGGGTGGAAACTTAAGGCCAAATCTGCAAGGAAACTTTAAGTCAAACCAAAGACAATGCGCCCCACAGCCAGCCAGGACATATGCATTTCAACAACAGCAGACAGAGTAAGCTCCATAAAATTTGGCAAGTATGATTAACATGTTTAATATACTTGTGCTCACTTTATTTGATACTGAAGCTACACACTCTTTTATTTCAGAAAAGGCTAGTGAAAGATTAAAACTTAGATAAGTAGATGCTACTAATGCCTTAGAAGTTAGCATGCCTTCTGGAAAAACTGTTTTAGCTAAAAAAATGTGCTTGAATTTGGAACTCGAGATTAACAAAAAGATTTTCATCACAAATTTATATGTAATCGACATGAAGGATTTTGATATAATCTTGGGAATGGATTGGCTAACTGCAACGTATGCGACTATACGTTGTCATGAGAGAGAAGTCATATTCTAGACCAGAAGAACTAAAGGTAATTTTCTTTGGAGCAAGAATGGGTTTGAAGATACAGGTTATTTCAGCCCTCAAAGCTATAAAGCTAACGAGAAAAGAAGGTTGCCATGATTTTCTGGTTAACCTAGTAGGAAAAGAGAAAAAAAGAGTAATGATAGATCAAGTCCCTATCGTTCGAGAATATAAGGATGTTTTCCCACAGGACCTACCAGGGCTACCGCCCGATATGCAAACTGAATTCACCATTGACTTGGAACCAGGAGCAGCTCCGATATCTAAGGCACCATATAGAATGACCCCTAACGAGTTGCCAGAATTGAAGGTACAACTACAAGAGCTGTTGGACTTAGGTTTCATACAACCTAGTGTCTCACCATGGGGAGCACCTATTCTCTTTGTTAAAAAGAAGGATGGTACGTTGTGAATGTGCATTGACCATAGGGAGTTAAATAAGGTGACAGTTAAGAATAAGTATCCCTTGCCAAGGATAGATGACTTGTTTGACCAAGTAAGAGGAGCTAACGTATTTTCAAAGATTGATTTACATTCAGGTTATCACCAATTGAAGATAAGAAAAGAAGATGTGCCTAAGACATCATTTCGAACACGTTACGACCACTATGAATTCTTAGTGATGCTATTTGGGTTGACTAATGCACCTATTGTGTTCATGGATATGATGAACAGAGTCTTTCATCAATATCTGGATAGTTTGTTCTTGTGTTTATAGATGATATTCTTATCTATTCCAAAAGTGAGGAACAACACCAAGAACATCTACATATAATTCTGGAAAAACTAAAGAGAGAGAAATTATATGCCAAATTTAGCAAATGTGAATTTTAGCTCAGTGAGGTAATGATCCTTGGCCATATTGTATCATTAGAACGAATCAAAGTGGATCCTGCTAAGGTTGAAGCAGTAAGTAACTGGAAGTCACCTTCCAGTGCACATGAGATAAGAAGTTTCCTAGGGTTGGTAGGCTACTACAGACGATTTATTAAGGGATTTTCTAAATTGTCAAGGACAATGACACATTTGTTAAAAAAGAAGGCTAAGTTCATCTGGACTGAGGAATGTGAGAAGAATTTCCAAGAACTTAAGAAAAGACTGACCACAACTCCAGTATTGGTTATACCGGAAGGGAATGAAGGATTTGTTATCTTTATAGATGCGTGATGTGTCTAAGCTAGGGTTAGGGTGTGTGCTAATGCAAGACATGAGAGTCATTGCTTATGCATCTCGCCAGCTCAGGCCACATGAGTTGAATTATCCCACCCATGACCTAGAGCTCGCAGCTATGGTGTATGCCTTGAAAATTTGGAGGCATTATCTATACGGTGTCAGATGTGAAATCTACACTGATCATAAGAGTCTTAAATACTTCTTTGAACAGAAGGACTTAAACATGAGGCAGAGAAGATGGTTGGAATTAGTTAAGGATTATGATTGTTCTATTCTCTACCATCCCGGTAAAGCAAATGTTGTGGCAGATGCCCTTAGCCGAAAAGCCAGAGCAGAGTTAGGTTATTTCCTAACACAAGAAGAAAGGTTAATTGAAGAGTTTCAAAGACTAAAGCTACAGTTGGTTCGACCACCAAACTCTACCAAAGGACTTATAACTACTTTAATAGCTAAACCCAATTTAAGAAAACGAATTGTGGAGGCACAAATAGGGGATCAATTTTTGGAGAAGATACGATTGAAAGAAAGATCTGAGGATTCAAAGGGATTTGCTTAAGAAAATAACAATGCTCTCATGTATGAGAGAAGAATATGTGTGCCCCACGATGAAGAGTTAAAGAATGAAATCATGAGAGAAGCTCATGATACTCCATATTCCGCCCATCCTGGAAGTACAAAGATGTATAGAGATTTGAAGAGAAACTTCTGGTGGTGAAATATGAAGAGAGAAGTAGCTTAGTTTGTTGAACGATGCTTAACTTGTCAGCAAGTAAAAGCAGTACATCAATGACCATCAGGATTATTACAACCACTTGAAATCTCAAAATGGAAATGGGAGCATATCAACATGGATTTTATAGTAGGACTACCAAAGTCAGTGCGAGGAAACACTGTGATATGGGTCGTTGTTGATCGGTTGACCAAATCTGCGCACTTTGTGCCAATCAAGATGACACTTGGACTAGATAAGTTGGCACAACTCTATATAAAAGAGATTGCACGGTTACACGGAGTACCCACCTCGATCATCTCTGACAAAGACACCAGATTTACTTCTAGATTCTGGATAAGTCTACAAGGTGTCATGGGAACGCAACTAAATTTTAGTACAGCTTTCCATCCTCAAACTGATGGACAATCAGAAAGGACAATACAAATACTAGAGGATATACTCAGAGGAGTTGTAACTGATAGAGGTGGAAACTGGAAAAATGTTTTACCCTTAGTGGAGTTCGCCTATAACAATAGTTATCAGGCAACCATTGAAATGACACCATATGGGGCTTTGTATGGTCGAAGATGTAGATCACCACTTTACTGGGATGAAGTGGGTGAAAGAAATATATTGGGCCCTGAGATTGTTCAGACAACAATCAAAATAATTGACAAAATAAGAATGAGAATGAAGGGGGCCCAAGATAGACAAAAAGCCTATGCCGATAAACGCCGAAAGGATCTGAATTTTAATGTTGGAGATAAGGTTTTTCTCAAAATATCTCCTACTAAAGGAATTATACGTTTTGACAAAAGAGGGAAATTAAGACCACGGTATATTGGACCCTTTGAAATTCTTGAATGAGTTGGAGAGGTAGCTTATAGACTAGCCTTACCGCCAAGTCTAGCTGAGGTTCATAATGTTTTTCATGTCTCAATGTTGAGAAAGTACGTGTTTGATCCTAAACACATTATAAAGAATGAAGAGATAATCCTGAACAAGGATTTATCATATGAAGAAAGACCAGAGGCTATTCTTGGCCAAAAGGTCCAAGAATTACGGAATAAACAAATATCACTGGTGAAAGTCCTATGGAATAACCATGGGAGAGAGGAAGCTACCTGGGAGCTTGAAAGCAGAATCAAGGAGTTGTACCCTGATTTACCCTATAGAGGTACGCAAATTTCGGGACAAAATTTTTACTAAGGAGGGTAGAATGTAATGTCCCGAAATATTTTAGAAAGTTTTATTCAACTTATATTTCCCTTTGGTAAGTTAGAAAATAAGTTGGGTCCTTAAATGATTCAAATAAAGGAAAATCACAGACAGAGAAATCTGTTAAAATTTAATTTGGTCAAAAATTGCTTTAAAAATATGTTCTGATATTTTTCTCGGGTTGATAGAAAAAGTTTCAAGGATCGTGCCAAACTTTAAATTTTTCAATTTCGAGTTCAAATGAATTCTTGGCACAACTTTGAATAGACAAAGGCACATTCGTCATTATCCAATTTCTTTTTCAAAATATTATCCTATTCCTAATTATCCTATCCTTTTTTCATCATTATCCTCTTTCTTTTATTCGTTATTATCCTATTTATTTTTCCTCTATAAATAGGAGCTTAAGATTTCATTTGTCATTCTTTTTCAAAATCGAAATGCCGAGCAGCATCCTGAGAAGGTACGTCCCTAGTTTCCTATTTCAATTCTGAAATAGTCATTTTGAAGATGTCATTGTGTAGATCATGCATACATGATTTAAAACATAATTCGACGGACGATCACGACGGAAAATACGCGTGACCGCCGTCAATTTGGTTAACCAACCATCGCCGCCCCATTTAATCACCACCGCCAATCTTTACCTCACGCCACCGTCACCACCATAATCAATCACCCCACCACCAACCATTATAAATAACCATCCCACCCCACGTTAATTACCATGGCCCCCTCCCCAAAATTAATCAACACCATCGCCACCACCAATTCCCACACCACCGCTTATAGTCGCTTTAAACCGGCGACTTCTTTCAGGTTGTCGGATCAAAATGTGCCTTTAGGGTTTTATGTTCTATATATATTTATATACATTTTCCATGTTGTCACTTTTTAATTTCGGGTATATTTTGGGTATCCGAATATTAAAATTGTAGTCTTTTTCAGATCTATCCTTCATGGATAGCCTTATCATATCTTTAAGCTCAAAAGTTGTTCTGTCTCAAAATATAGTATTTTTATTTAAAGTTTCATATTTTTCCAGTGGGCGGATCTTGCGGTATGAATTTATTTGTACCGAATTAATTTTAGGATACGTGTTTGACCACCCCGTATTGTAAAACTTCCTAAAGGGTTTTTCTTTGTAAAAATGTCATGATTAAAGTTCCCTTAAGAGTCAAAATATTTTGATGACCCGGGTGTTGCGTATTAAGATAGTAGATATTATAATATTTACTTCATAGCTAAGAAATGTTATATTTTTACCTAATGGTAGTCTTTCATCGAAATTGAGTTTCCAGACAATCTTGTAGGCACAGAGGAAGGAGACTTCTAATTAAGACCCGAATCAGAATCTAGATTTAGCTATCCAGATCAGATTACAAGGCGGGTTTTTATTATATAAAAATATATTTCGGGTTATTAAGCCCTGATGTTTGTAAAATGAATGTGATTGAATATCCAACTCATGACTGTATTTGATGTGCTCTCCTAATGGCAGATCTTGCGGTATGAATTTATTTATACCGAGTTAATTTTAGGATACGAGTTTGACCACCCCGTATGCTAAAACTTCCAAAAGAGTTTTTCTATATAAAAATGCTTTGAGTAAAGTTTCCCTAAGATTCACAATATTTTGATGACCCGGGTGCTGCGTATTAAAAGAGTAGATATTATAATATTTACTTCATAGCTAAGAAATGTTAGATTTTGACCTAGTGATAGTCTTTTATTGAAACTAAGTTGCCGGATAATCTGTAGGCTCAGAATCAGAATCTAGATCTACCTTTCCAGATCTGTTTGTCAGGTGGGTTTTTATTATATAAAAATGTATTACGAGTTATTAAGCCCTGATTTTTAAAAAATGATTATGATTGAATATCCAACTCATGATTGTATTTAATGTGCTCTCCTGACTCATGTAAGTCTTACTACTATTTTTGGTGACGAAACTATAATGGTTCACGATATCGAGTCCCAAGCAAACAGGGTAGTGTCCAACCTCAAGCAGTCGGGTTGTGTACACAAACTGACTCACCGTAAGCGTTTTAGGGGAGAGTGGTGCGCAATGATGGAACTAAAATGATTTATTATACATGGAATTCACAATTTTTTTTATATTTTAAAAGCTTTCCATGATATGCTTAAAATATGATTGGATATTCTGTTTTATAAAATGATTGTGAAGCTTTTCTCAAAGGTACCTACTGAGTGCATTAGTACTCATGCCCAAATCTTTTCAAATATTTTCAGGATGAGCTGCGAGATGGTAGACGGCGGTGCTAAGGCTGAAGGACTATCTTTTGATGTATATATTTCTTTTATGAGTGGAGTCTAACTGAGAACATGGCTACCTTTTCAGTCTAAATAAATGCACTGCGTTCTTGTCCGCTTATTCTGATTACTATTATGGAGTGTTCGGTTCTCCGAATCCCATTTTCTTTACTGTTATGGAGTGTTCGGTTCTCCGAAGCCCATCTTCTTTACTATTATGGAGTGTTCGGTTCTCCGAATCATATTTTCTTTACTGCTACGGAGTGTTCGGTTCTCTGTATCCCATTTTCTTTACTGTTATGGAATGTTTGGTTCTCCGAATCTTATTTTCTTTATTGTTACAGAGTGTTCGGTTCTCCAAATCTCGTTCACTTTTCGTTCGTGACAGGAAAAAGCCTGGCATTTATTTACTTTCCTTACTCAGACAGGCACAAGCCTGGCTTTACATTACTTTCCATGTCAAGGTAAAAGTCTAGCTTTATATTGCTTTCAAGACTGATGAAAGTCTGGCATCTCTTTATTTCATATATTTGGACAGACATCTATCTGGCCTTGCTGCGTCGTTTTACACCAAAATAAATTTCCCGACAGCAGTCAGTATGCCCTTACTGCACGAGTACAACGATGAGCGAGATCGTCTCCCAAAGCACCAGCGAGAATTACTCTATACTTTCAATCTGTATATCCAAACTTCAAAAGGGGTTTTTGTGATTATAATAAAATAAACGAAAGTGACAATTAAACATAAAATAAATGCACACGTAATTAAATTGAACGAACTTAAAATATGAGAAGAAATATTCTGGAATCCAATTAACTCCACCCTAGCTTACCTAAACCGATCCTTGATGCAATAATTAATTCAATTAACACATACAAATCAGTTATAGCTACCGAAGACGCTTACTGACGCAGTCTAATTCCTCCGTAGTTTCTTGATAATCAGGAATACGCTTCACCAATTATTTCCCTAATCGACTGACAACCGTAAGAGACGCTCTATAGGTTTAATGAGCCGACAACCTTAAAAACTAGAGGAACCCGATTCATAATTAACAGACTCTGACGCAGGATCTATTAAATTAAGATTGTTATTCTCCCTGGTTCTGAAGAACCGTTTTGCCACTAATTAAACTGAAACCACAATTACGGATGGCCGGTTTAATTAACTACTAATTAATTTCAATTCACTAAGTATTTGTAACTACCTAGCAATATTAAAATAATTAACAACTCGAATTACAAAGAATAACAAATGCATGCAAATAATTGAACGATGAACACGATTAGATCTCACAGCTTATTTAAGCCAGGGTTTCGTTAGTTGTTTCCAGAATAAGAAGAAATTAGCTAGCACTCATATTAGGATTGAATTGCAAAAATATTGAAATAAGAAATACCATGAAAATAAAATGAAGAAGATTAACTAATCTGCTCCAGAGAGGAAAAACGTCTGTTGTTCTGTTCTTGCGTTCAGAATTGAAGACCGAATATACAAAATATGATAAGTTCTAATCTATATATCAAATTCCTAAAATAAGATAATATTAACAAGGTAATAACCATCCTAATCTATTCCAACAAGGAAGTTAACAAAAAACGGGACTCTTGAGGCGGTGGGAACTCTTCCAGCTCGCGTCCAGGCCTTGGGCTTAAGTAATTTTCGTGTTCCAGCCCATTCACGCACGTTCAGGCCCAGTTCTTGAGTTATCCGCCCATTCGTCCTGCCGTATGCCCATACGGCATGGCTTTACTTCCTTCAATTCCAACTTCTTGTGCAAAACTCATTTCTTCACAAAAAACACACCCTTTTCTTTATCTTTGTGTCAATGCCCTGCAAAAAACCTTCAAGGTACAACTTCTTCCAAAATAGCATCATTATATAACAATTAACACAAATAAACCATATCAAAACACCCCAAAATATCAAGTAGAATTAGCCTGATCAAATCCCCCCATACTTAGATAACGCTCGTCCTCGAGCATATCCAAACACACAAAAGAAAACACAAACTCCGACAAAAACAAATAAAGAACAAAAGGTATCAGCTACCTTGATCCGAAAAATACTCGAAGTAGGAACTATGATTAACCTAACCACAAACCACAAATCTGTTCTATTCTAAGGAATACACCAAAACTTCTCATTTATGTCAAGAAAGTGCTCAATGATCCAGCCTCACCATGATTCACTCCAAATCTCTCAAAGAAGGGAATATAGAAATTCACACAAGTCGTGATTTGTCATTCTCAGCATAGCTTTGCCTATATGTCACTGGAATTATCAACAATCAAGATCAAAACATAAATCAAAAGGGTTTTATCAAGGGTTGTAACGGGGCTTAGGTTTAGAGGTAAGATTCTTTTGGATTTAGTAGCTCAAAAGGAGAATATGCAAGCATTCCAACATAAAAATCTCACACCCAGCTGCACACATTTACAATTCAAAAGCTGGAGTTCCTCAATTCATATAAACACAGGGATGTTTTTATTCACTTTTTTTTATCCCTCCTTGTTGTTCCATTTTTTTTTTCTTTTTCGAAGCTTTGCTTCTTCTTTCTAATCTTTCTCTCTTTTATCTTTTTTTTCTTTTGAAACAAGCGCATAAAATCTGCCTTCCTCACTTTCCAGCATCTGCTACCATTATTGAAGCTTAATTTGTTAGGAAAGAACTTGCATATTCTCACGGTCAAAAGAAGGCTAATCAAGGCTTATGGCTTCATGTATAGTGGCTGTAACAAAAATCATAAGGCATATAAAGCTCAACAGGCTCACTAATTGGCAATTTGAAGGGCAGGGAATTTTTAGGCCAAAGCTTGGTTAATTCCTAGGTGCCTTTATCATTTCCATGTTTGAAACTCAAAAGGGATAAAACAGGGGCAACAAGGCAAAGCAAGCATTGAATAAACACAATCCGACACTCTCACAACAGAAATGGGAGCTTCATAACGATGATTCATGCTCACAGGCTCAAGAACTCACATTTATAGGCTTAAAAAAAATGATCAAAAGCACAATCCATCGTTCACAAATTCATCAAAGATTGGTGTATCTTTATCACAGAACAACAACCAACAAACCATTAAAACCAAATCATAGCCCCTCCTCCTCATACTTCCCAAATCATGGCAGCCAATACTTAACAAAATAAACAAACAACCAAAACACTGAAAAGAAGCAGAAACACCAAAGTGTAAAATGTTTTTTTTTCTCTTTTTGATTTTATGACTCGAAAAACTAACAATCTCCCCCCCCCCACTTAAACACCACAGTGTCCTCACTGTGCAGGGAAGAAAACAGACATAACATGAAGTAAAGAAAATAAAAACAAAAGGATAGAGAGGGCAAACTGGCAATCAATGAGGGCGACGGTCAGTAAGGGCATACAGGCGAACGCGCAAGTGCAGTAACCCAGCTTGGTGATGGTCAAACAGTTCCATGAGCTCGTCAAGAGTATGGGTAGCGCTAGAAGAGGTACCTGCACGGAAAGGCTGGACTAGGTTTTTTTTTTTATTTTTTATTTTTTGAAAAGCAGCGATATATAGAAAAAGAAAACAGAAAGAAATGAAATAAGAGAAAAACGGAGCAGGAAGAAGAAAGCAAGGGAAAAGAAATCGGGTTGCCTCCCGAGAAGCACCCTTATTTAATGTCGGAGGCTCGACGAAGTGAGCAGGATCAGTCGGTGTGTACCGGGGTTGCCAAATCGACCCCATCAAAACTAGACCAGTCAGACGTGGCACAATAAGGCTTGAGTAGCTGACCATTAACGTGTAACAGCTTCCGCGTAGCGAGACTACGAATTTCCACTGCTCCATGGGGACTGACATGAACAACCTCAAATGGTCCGATCCAACGAGATTTCAATTTACCCGGCATGAGTCGGAGGCGGGCATTGAAAAGAAGTACCTTCTGGCCTACTTCAAAAGTCTTGCACCGGATGTATTTATCATGGAGAAATTTAGTTCTGTCCTTGTATGCACTGGCACTGTCATAAGCTTCCAACCGAATTTCTTCCAGCTCTTGTAATTGATAACGCCTCTCAGAACTGGCGAGATGAGGGTCGAAATTACATTGCTTGACTGCCCAAAAAGCTCGATGCTCTATCTCAACTGGTAAATGGCATTGCTTCCCAAAGATCAACCGATAAGGGGACATGCCGATAGGGGTTTTGAATACTGTGCGTTATGCCCATACGGCGTCATCCAAGTGCAGACGCCAATCCTTGCGGTGTGGGCATACGGTCTTCTCCAGAATATTCTTGATCTCTCGATTCGAGACCTCGGCTTGCCCATTGGACTGGGGATGATAGGCAGTAGCGATGCGGTGGTGAACACCATATTTCTTGAACAAGGCTTCTAAGGTGCGATTGCAAAAATGAGTGCCCTGGTCGCTGATGATAGCTCGAGGGATGCCAAAATGCTGAAAAATTTGAGTTTTGAGGAACTTACTAACCACCTTGGAATCGTTTGTTGGTGTAGCTTTAACCTCGACCCACTTGGAGACGTAGTCGACGGCTAGCAAGATGTAGGACTGACCAAACGAGCTCGGAAAGGGGCCCATGAAGTCCATCCCCCATACATCAAAGATTTCGCACACCAGAATAGGCACTTGGGGCATCTCATTCTTGGAAGAAATGTTACCTAGGCGTTGGCATCGATCACAACCCTTGCAAAAGTGATAAGCGTCCCGAAAAATCGTCTCCCAATAAAATCCACAATCAAGGACCTTTCGGGCTGTTCTTCTTGGTCCAAAATGGTCGCCGCAGGCATGGGCATGGCAGAAAGTAAGAATGGAGTGGATCTCATCATCAGGGATACATCGATGAATCACTTGGTCGGCACATGTTTTCCACAAATATGGATCATCCCAAATGAAGTATTTGGCCTGGCTTCGTAACTTGTTCTTCTTTGCAGTTTCGCTACCTTTAGGGAAAATTCTAGATGTTAGAAAATTCACCAAATCCGCGTACCAAGGGGCTGTATCCGCAGCAGCAAGTAAGAGCTCATCAGGAAAATCATCCGGTATGGGCATACCGTCGGGCTCTGTCAACAGTCTGCTCAAGTGATCTGCAACATTATTTTCAGCTCCTTTTTTGTCTTTAATCTCTAAATCAAACTCTTGCAGTAGTAAAACCCAGCGAATGAGGTGCGGCTTTGATTCTTTCTTGGAGAGCAAGTATTTCAGAGCGGCATGGTCTGTGTACACCACCACTTTCGATCCAACAAGATAGGATCTAAACTTCTCACATGCAAAAACTACGGCCAAGAGCTCTTTCTCCGTTGTCGTGTAATTACATTGGGCTAGATTAAGGGTCTTGGAAGCATAATATATGACATGACTTTGCTTGCCACTCTTTTGTCCAAGTACCGCTCCAACCGCAAAATCACTGGGGTCGCACATAAGCTCAAAGGGGAGTCCCCATTGTGGTGGCTGAATGATGGGTGCAGAAGTGAGCTTTTCTTTCAAAATATCAAAGGCTTCCTTACATGTATCATCAAAATCGAAAGGAGCATCTTTTTGTAGCAGCTTGGTCATTGGTTGGGCGATCTTGGAGAAATCTTGAATAAAGCGCCGGTAAAAGCCTGCGTAACCTAAGAAAGCACGGATCTCCTTCTCATTAGAAGGATAAGGCAGCTTGACAATCAAATCAACCTTGGCCCGATCAACTTCGATCCCTTTTGCAGAGATGACATGGCCAAGCACGATACCTTGTTGCACCATAAAATGACACTTCTCGAAATTCAATACCAAGTCAGTCTCAACACATCTTTGGAGTACTTTATCCAAATGTTCCAAACATTGCTCAAATGAATCTCCATGCACGGTAAAATCATCCATAAAGATTTCGATGCAGCTCTCAATCAAGTCGGAGAAGATACTCATCATACACCGTTGGAAGGTGCCAGGGGCGTTACACAATCCAAATGAGATCTTCCGGCAAGCAAACATTCCAAACGGGCTTGTGAAAGTCGTCTTTTCTTGATCTTCTTGGGCGACAAAAATCTGAAAGTAGCCCGAATATCCGTCAATGAAACAGAAGAATGATTTCACAGCCAACCGTTCAAGCATCTCGTCAATGAAGGGCAAGGGGAAATGGTCTTTGCGGGTTGCATCATTCAATTTTCAAAAATCTATGCACATGCGCCAACCAGTTTGCAACCGCATTGGAATCAACTCATTGTTCTCATTCTTCACAAGCTGGAAACCAGATTTCTTAGGGACCACGTGCACTGGACTAACCCATTCACTGTCGGAGATAGGGTAAATAATCCCGAGCTGGAGTAGCTTGAGGATTTCTTTGAGAACCACCTCTTTCATCACCGGGTTCAATTTTCTCTGTGGATCTCGGGACGGTTTGTTATCCGGCTTCAGAAAAATACGATGCATGCAGATATCTGGACTAATGCCTTTGATGTCTGCCAAGGTCCACCCGATAGCTCCTTTGTGTAGCTTCAAAATTGTTAAAAGTCGGCCTTCCTGGTCAGGTGAGAGATCTTTGCTAATGATGACGGGCAGCGTATCTTGCTCCCCTAGGTAGGCATATTTCAGATGTTCAGGGAGGACTTTCAGTTCCAGAATGGGTGCTTTCACATGAGAAGGTAGAATCGGTTCAGTGTCCGTCGGTATAGGCATAGGGCCTGCGAGATTTCGAACTGGAAATTCACTGGTGGCATAGAGTTGCTGAATAATCTCTCTGATTGTGGCTTCTTCTTCTGAGTTGGCGGCTGTTTCAGTCACTCCATCAAAAAGAACCTGTTCTAAATGGTTATCCTTGAAAGTATGCTCAACAAACTCGTCAACTAGTGTATCAACAATATCAACCATATAAAGAGCCTCAGGATCCTCAACATGCTTCATGGCTTCAAATATATTAAATGTAACAATGTCACCATCAAATTCAAAGCTAAGCATGCCAGTATCAACATCAATGTTGGTTCTTGCGGTTTTCATGAAGGGGCGCCCTAACAGAATCAATGATCTATGGGCAGAAAGAGAGTCATCCATATCAACAATGTAAAAATCCACAGGGAAAATTAATTCATTCATTTTGACCAAAACATCTTCGAATACACCCTGAGGATATGCATTAGACCTATCAGCTAACTGTATGATGACTCGAGTATCTTTCATAGGGCCTAATTGCAAGTCTTTGTACATAGATAAAGGCATAACATTTATGGATGCGCCTAAATCTAGCATGACTTTCTCAACCTTTTTACTCCCAATGATGCAAGGGATAGTGAACATACCTGGATCCCTGCATTTCTGTGGCAATTTCCGTTGGATCACTGCGGAGACATTTGCACCAACTTGAATTCGAGCATCCTTCCCATATCGGATCTTCTTGGCACATAATTCCTTCAGGAATTTTGCATATCTGGGTACTTGCTTGATGGTATCAATTAGAGGTAGATTGATTTCCACCTTCTTGAACAGCTCCAGAATTGCCTTTTCATCATTTTCTTTCCTGTTGCGAATCAACCTGGAAGGGAAAGGAGCTGCAACTACAGAATTAGAATTTTTAGAGTCAGCTTGTACCTCAATAGGGGTGGGCTCGGTAACTGCAGAAGGCTGTTCTTTCTTTGGGTTAGATTCATCTTCAGTCTGTGCAGTATGCCCATACGGCATGCTCTTCTCGGCCTTTTTCTCCACTTCCACCAATTCTTTCCCACTTCGGAGGGTCACGGCACTTACATTGCCTCTGGGGTTTTGTTCAGCTTGTGAGGGTAGCTTTCCTGTATGCCCTTGCAACTTATTCATCTGTGTGGCTAGCTGAGTGATCTGTGTGCCCATACTACCAAGGGCAGCTTGTGTTTCTTGCTGGAATGCCTTCTGATTTTGTGCCAAACTATTCACCAGAGCATTGCTTTGTTCCAGACATTTCATGATTTCACTCATGCTCGGTGCAGGTTTGTCCGTATGGGCATACGGACTGTCTCTCGGTGGTCTCGGAGGTAAATCTCCAACTGCAGGCTGGTCGCCAGGCTGTTTCCAGCGGAAATTTGGGTGATCTCTCCATCCCGGATTGTAAGTGTTGGAGTAAGGATCATTGGTCCGCCTTCTCCGAAAGTTATTGCCTCATGGGGCATCGTAATGAATTCCTCTGAGGGCATCTTGCTGTGCGTCGCCCGAGCCATAACAAGCTTGCTCGGTGGAAGGGTCCTGCAATGTTGGGCACTCATCGGTAAAGTGTCCACTTTCTGTGCATACACCGCATCGGGAATGCTTCGTTTGGGCAACCGCTAGGCCTCTAACTAAAGAAGTTAGTGCATCAATCTTTTCATTCACTCCACAGTTCTCAGCTCGATCAATCTCTTTTACTGGCCTGTATCGATCATCATCCTCGTCTTTATATTGTTGACCTCCAGATACCATATCAATGATGAGTTGTTTTGCCTCATCCAAAGTCTTGTTAATGAGAGATCCTCCACTGGCCGCGTCCACAATTTTTCGATCAAAAGACGACATGCCTCGGTAAAAATAATTTGTGAATAACTGATAATCAGAGAATCTGTGATCTGGGCATTTGCGGCACAGTTGCTGGAATCGTGCCCAGTACTCGGCCAAACTTTCATGTTGCTTCTGCTTGATACTGCTAATGGCCATCCTCAGATTTGCAGCTCTTGATTCTGGGAAGACTTTGCGCAAGAACTGTTCTTCCAACTCCTCCCACGAAGTGATCGAACCAGATGGTAAATCAAAGAGCCACTCCCTGGCTCTTCCTTGCAAAGTGTGCGAAAAATTCAGTAGCCGCAGATTATTGGCAGAAAATCCTTGGGGACGTAATGTGGAGCAAACTAGATCGAATTCAGCCAGGTGTGTGTGTGCACTCTCTCCAGGTAGATCGCTGAACTTTGGCAGAACTTGTATGAACCCTGGCCTGATCTCTGCATTATTTGAAATGGTAGGTAAAACGATGCAGATAGGCCTGTTGTTACAATGGCGCCCCAGCTCTCGAATCAGTGGAGCAGGTTCAGCGGGATTGACAAGGGCTCGATTCTCGTTGTTGTTGTTGGCCATACTTTCTTCGAACAATTGATGGAGATCAAAAGCTTCGTGTTCAGATGTGAGAGCCTCCATAGACTCCCTAGCAGCCCTCCTTAGCTTATGCAAAGTTCTTTCCGGCTCAGGATCAAACAACAACTCTTCTTTTTGCGAGGAACGGGTCATGCACTGAAAAGATAAAACAAAAATAAGAAAAATATCAAACTGAAAATATGCGAGTAATTACTGCTTTAGAACCGATCCCCCGCAACCGCGCCAAAATTTGGTGCGTCGTTTTACACCAAAAATAAATTTCCCGACAGCAGTCGGTATGCCCTTACTGTACGAGTACAGCGATGAGCAAGATCGTCTCCCAAAGGACCGACGAGAATTACCCTATACTTTCAATCTGTATATCCAAACTTCAAAAGGGGTTTTTGTGATTATAATAAAATAAACGAAAGTGACAATTAAACATAAAATAAATGCACACGTAATTAAATTGAACAAACTTAAAATATGAGAAGAAATATTCTGGAATCCAATTAACTCCACCCTAGCTTACCTAAACCGATCCTTCATGCAATGATTAATTTAATTAACACATACAAATCAGTTATAGCTACCGAAGACGCTTACTGACGCAGCCTAATTCCTCCGTAGTTTCTCGATAATCAGGAAGACGCTTCACCAATTATTTCCCTAATCGACTGACAACCGTAAGAGACGCTCTATAGGTTTAATGAGCCGACAGCCTTAAAAACTAGAGGAACCCGATTCATAATTAACAGACTCTGACGTAGGATCTATTAAATTAAGATTGTTATTCTCCCTGGTTCTGAAGAACCGTTTCGCCACTAATTAAACTTAAACCACAATTACGGATGGCCGGTTTAATTGACTACTAATTAATTTCAATTCACTAAGTATTTGCAACTACCTAGCAATATTAAAACAATTAACAACTCGAATTACAAAGAATAACAAATGCATGCAAATAATTGAACGATGAACACGATTAGATCTCACAGCTTATTTAAGCCAGGGTTTCGTTAGTTGTTTCCAGAATAAGAAGAAATTAGCTAGCACTCATATTAGGATTGAATTGTAAAAATATTAAAATAAGAAATACCATGAAAATAAAATGAAGAAGATGAACTAATCTGCTCCATAGAGGAAAAACGTCCGCTGTTCTGTTCTTGCGTTCAGAATTGAAGACCGAATATACAAAATATGATAAGTTCTAATCTATATATCAAATTCCTAAAATAAGATAATATTAACAAGGTAATAACCATCATAATCTATTCCAACAAGGAAGTTAACAAAAAACGGGACTCTTGAGGCGGTGGGAACTCTTCCAGCTCGTGTCCAGGCCTTGGGCTTAAGTAATTTCCATGTTCCAGCCCATTCATGCACGTTCAGGCCCAATTCTTGAGTTATCCACCCATTCGTCCTGCCGTATGCCCATACGGCATGGATTTACTTCCTTCAATTCCAACTTCTTGCGCAAAACTCATTTCTTCACCAAAAACACACCCTTTTCTTTATCTTTATGTCAATGCCCTGCAAAAAACCTTCAAGGTACAACTTCTTCCAAAATAGCATCATTATATAACAATTAACACAAATAAACCATATCAAAACGCCCCAAAATATCAAGTAGAATTGGCCCGATCAGGCCTTTTTCATGCCTAACATATTAACAACCTGTTAGTGCCATCTGCACTAAGTGTTTGAGATTGTCATAATCATTATGGCAAATCAATGTCATAATCAGTATGGTAAATCAATAAGAACACAAATGGTTTTGGTTTTTCACTAAGTTTGAAAACTATGTTCTGGACATTGTTATGAACATTCCACTGCCAATCTGATTGAAGATCAAGACATGTACTTGATTATGTTCGTGAACATGATCATGTAAATAAGTTGTCCAGATTACTTGCAGAGACGTGCCATTAGAAGATTCAAGGGATTGAAGCTGACGACTCAAGATGGACATTTCAGAATAGAAGACTGCCTTGTTCGTGATGAAGATTAGAAAGAATGAAGGAGTTCTATTCAAGGAAGGAATTCCAAACTAAGGTTGTCTGAATCTAATTAGGAAAGTTTTACTTTATTAATTTGAGTCAATATAGGACTTCTGATTTCCATGTTAAGGCTATATCATCTATTATAAATAGCCTGGGATCAGAATCTAGTTTATGAGTTGAGATTTTGACAGACACAAGTGCACAAATTCATCTAGAAAAAAAGACTTCAGTTTTGAAGCACTTAGGCATTCGTTTATAGGATAGAGTTGATCAAGTTTGATCATAGGTTTTCTAGCTAGTGTTTGAAGAGTTTATTCATTCACGACTTAGAGGAGTCTCGGGAGAGATTTTCTGTGGGAACTAGAGGGAGTCTAGGCTATAAGGGGATCTTACAGTTCAGTCTAGTGAAAGAGGTTGTGAGGGGTAGGAAAGGGTTTGAGAGATGGGAGGTCTTCATGTAATTGCCTTTGTATCATTACAACGGAGTAGTAGACTATTTTCCACGGACTTGAGAAGTCCCCCTGACGTAGATCGATTGATGGAACAAGGTTAACATATCGTGTGTCTCTGCATTTACATTATTTATTCTGACTGACTTAACATGTTCTTTACAATATATGTGTACATCATTGTGAACATGTGCGCACAGGCTGTGTAACTTCAATTGGTACCAGAGCTAGATCGCCTTTGGTTTGGTGTGCAAAGAGTCCTAAAAAGCTACACATATGCGTGAAGGTTTTGGTTGTAATTCATCATGAGTTCAATCAAAGAAGGAGGTTCTACGGTCAGACCACCTCTGCTTGAAGGCAACAATTATCCTTACTGGAAAGCAAGGATGAGGGCGTTTCTGATGTCCATTGATGAGCTAGCATGGAAAAGCGTCACAGAAGGATGGACAAAGCCTAATGTTGCTAAAGATGGAAATCATGTGGAAATTGAAGAAACGGAGTGGACCATACCGCAGAAAAACTGGTACAATGTCAACTCCAAAACTCTCAATGCTATATTCTCTGTAGTTGATCTTGAAACTTTCAGTCTAATCTCAACTTGTGAGACTGCAAAAGCTGCATGGGATATTCTGGAAACCACCTTTGAAGGAACTAGTTTTGTTAGACTATCAAGGCTCCAGAACCTTACTTCAAAATTCGAAACCCACAGAATGGAGGATTCAAAGTCCATTGGTGAGTTTAATGCTAGATTAAAAAGCATATCTAATGAGAGTTTTGCCCTTGGAGAACCAATCAACAATGAAAAGCTGGTCAGAAAGGTTCTCAGATCTCTTCCAAAGAAATTTACCTACAAAGTTGCTGCTATTGAAGAAGCCAAGGACATCAAGAACATGAGAGGAGCTTCAAGATAAACCTGGAGGATGAAGACAGCAGCGCGAGGAAGAGAGGATTAGCTCTTAAAGCTGAAATCACAGAAGATGTACCTGAGCATGTACAGAAGCATAACATTGTACTTGATTCAGATACAATGAACAATATGGTTCTAATTACAAAGAACTTTAACCGCATGCTTAAGAGAGTTAACAAGCAATCTTCAAGAAGAGCTAACATCAGAAGATAAACAACTGGAAACACCTCTCAGGAAAGGAAGTTCAGCAATGAGCAGAAGGAGTCTCAATCATCAAATCCCAGAAGAGGAATCCAGTGCAGAGAATGTGATGGATTTGGTCACATTCAAGCAGAATGTGCGAACACACTGAAGAAGAACAAGAAGAACTACAATGCATCTCTCAGTGATCATGAATCTGAAGAAAGCAGCAGTGATTCTAAAGATGAGACTTTTACTTTTACAATGAAAATTTCCGTGTATCAGGATCTCTTCAAGACTGCAGAAGAAGATGAATCAGATAATGAAGACTTCAGCCAGGAGAAATTTGTCAAAACCTACAAGGAGATGTATGACAAATGGCTGGAAGTAGTGGAAATCAACAAAACTCTAGAATCCTACAACAAGAGTCTTGTGGAAGAAAAGGAGAAACTGATCAAGACTGATTCAGAACAGAAATATATTATCCAACAGCAAAAGAAGGAGATTGATGAACTTGCTGCTGAACTCAAATCCATTAAGAAGAATGTCAATATGCTGAATAACGGAGCAAAGAACCTTGATAAGATTCTGACTACTCCTGGACATTCTGGAAAAAGTCATCCTAGTCTTGGATACAATGGAGGACAATCTGAGACAGTTTTTGTTAAAGAAAGCACAAGCCAAGAAGCTAATGTTCAACATCATGTTCCGAACATTCAGAAGAACATGACAAACATCAGGATGACTTATGGCAGGAAAAAGGTATTATGTGCCACTACTATGAAGAAAAATGACATATACGGTCACATTGTGAAAAATGTCTCTATGATCTCAAGAGAATGAGAAGGAGATATATGGCTCAGCATTCCAACACCAGAAAGCCAGTCAAACAGCAGAAGAAGAAGAAGTCTGCACAGAAGAAGTAATGGATTGTAAAGTAAACCAGTCTGATTGCTCACACATCCCTTAGGGTTGAAGACAAGAGGAACTGATACTTCGACAGTGGTTGATCAAGGCATATGATAGATGATTGTACTGTTGTACAGAATCTCAAAGCTTGCTCTTCAAACTTTGTCATATTTGGAGATGGAAAAAAGGGGCAAAGTGGTAGGCAAAGTAGAACTGATTGTTGAAGGAATGCCTAAAGTAAAGAAGGCTATGCTTGTGAATAGTTTAAAGGCAAATGTTATTAGCATAAGCCAATTATGTGATGATGACATGACAGTGGTCTTCACTAAAGAAATGTGTAGGGTAATGGATAAGAACAATGACTTATACATGGAAGGAAAATGATCTGCAGACAACTGCTATCAGCTGCAGATCCCTGAACAATGTTCTATGAAATGTCAAAGAACATCTCTGGAGGAGACAGAAATCTGACATCAAAAGCTCGGCCACATCAACCACATGAATCTGTAAAGAATCATCAACAAGGAGATTGTTGGAGGACTTTCTCAGATGAATATTGATAGAGATAAAGTGTGTGGACCATGCCAGATTGGAAAGCAATCAAGATTTCATCACAAAGAAGTACATGATAGAACTTCTACAAGGATTTTAGATCTCATTCATATGGATATAATGGGGCATATTGCTGCAAAAAGCTATGGAGGAAAGAAGTATGTGCTGGTCTACATAGATGACTACTTAAGATTTACTTAGATAGACTTTCTCAGAGATAAAGGAGAAGCTTTCATGGCGTTCAAGAAACTTGCCTGCAGAATTACAGTAGAGAAGAGTCAACCTATTATCAGAATTAGAAGTGATCATGACAAGGAATTTGAAAATCAGTACTTTAACAATTTCTGTACTGAGAATGGTATTAGCCATGAATACTCAGCCCCCAAGACTCCTCAACAAAATGGAGTAGTTGAAAGGAAGAACAGAACTCTCCAAGAGATGGCTAGGACTATGCTTGCTGCTATGTTCTGGGCAGAAGCCATCAATACAGCTTGCCATATCAGTAACAGAGTTCATCTTAGACCAGGTACCTTGACAACACCCTATGAAATATGGTATGAGAAGAAACGTACTATGAAATACTTTCATGTGTTTGGAAGTATCTGTTATATTCTTAATGATAGAGAATATCTTAGCAAGATGAACAATCGAGGAGTAGAAGACATGTTCATGGGTTACTCTAGAAACAACAAGACGTACAAGATCTACAATAAGGAGACCAAAGCTGTAGTAGAAACAGTCAATGTGAGGTTTGATGATCATCAAGTCACTGTCAGTCCTGCTGAACAAGATGTACACACGAATGTGTTTGCACATCCTAAAGTACATACTGATACTTATGGAGAATCTGAAGAACATATTTTTTAGCAAAGGAAGCCATCACAGCAGATCATCAAAGATCATCCTACTTCTGAAGTTATAGGAGATATCCATGAAGGATGGATGACCAGAAGCAGGCTTAGAAAGAGATTACATGATGAAATCTCATATGTTTGCTTCATATCTAAGATTGAGCCAAAGCATGTTCAAGAAGCCTTAAAAGACAATTACTGGATTGAGGCTATGCAAGAAGAACTTCTTCAGTTCGAGAAGAATGATGTCTGGGATCTTATGCAGAAACCTGAAGGAGTAAACATTGTTGGAACCAAGTGGATATTCAGAAACAAGACTGATGAAGCTGGCCATATTACGAGAAAAAAAGCTAGACTTGTTGCTCAAGGATATTCTCAGATAGAAGGAATCGACTTCGAAGAAATGTTTGCTCCAGTCACAAGAATTGAATCTGTTAGACTTCTACTAGCCATGGCATGCATCATGAAGTTCAAGTTATATCAGATATATGTCAAGAGTGCCTTTCTGAATGGTCTACTGAAGGAAGAAGTCTACGTTACTCAACCTAAAGGATTTGAAAATCCTTATCATCCAGACTATGTATTCAAACTAAAGAAGGCCTTGTATGGTTTGAAACAGGCTCCTCGGGCATGGTATGAAAGATTGGCAACTTACCTTGTCAGCAAAGGATATAACAGAGGAGGAGAAGACATAACTCTATTCATCAGAAAGGAAAAGCAACAAGTCATAGTAGTTCAAGTCTATGTGGATGACATTGTATTTGGCTCAGTATATGATAAGATGGTCAAGGACTTTATCAGGGACATGGAAACTGAATTTGAGATGAGTCTTGTTGGAGATCTAAAATATTTCCTAGGACTTCAGATCAAACAATCAGAAGAAGGCATATTCATCTCTCAGACAAAATATGCTAGAAACTTGGTGAAGAAGTTTGCCTTGGAAAGTGCAAAACATAAGAGGATACCTATCGGCACTACCATTCAAATTAGAAAAGATGAGATAGGAACTGAAGTGGATCAGACTCTCTACAGAAGCATGTTTGGGAGTCTACTATATCTCACAGCCAGCAGACCAGATATAACATACAGTGTAGGAGTCTGTGCTAGATATCAGGATTGTCCTAAGGAGAGTCACATGAAGACTGTTAAGAACATCATTAAGTACATCAATGGAACAGCTAATTATGGTTTGTGGTATGCTTCAGATACAAATGCAAGTATTACTGCATACTGTGATGCTGATTAGGCTGGATCTCCAGATGACAGATAAAGCACTTCAGGTGCTTGTTTCTTTTTAGAAAACAATGTTGTTTCTTAGTTCAGTAAGAAGCAGAACTGCATATCCCTATCTACAGCAGAAGCATAATACATTGTAGCAGGGAGCAACTCTACTTAGATCATCTGGATGATGCAGATGATGAAAGACTATGAAGTTAGTCATGATACTCTTATTCTGTACTGTGATAATATAAGTGCTATCAACATCTCAAAGAATCCAGTGCAGCATTCGAGGACCAAACATATAGACATCAAACATCACTTCATCAGAGAGTTGGTTGAAGAAGAATTGTTAAAGATTGAACTCATGAAGACTGAAGATCAACTAGCTGATTTATTCACCAAGGGTTTGGATGCAGCTCGATTTGAGAAACTCAGAGCAGCCCTTGGGGTGTGCTTGGTTCAGTAAAACCAAGAAGAGGAGTATGAGTGTGACTATTTTACACTCAGCAGAAAAGAACCATTCCTGCACAAAAGGACTGAACATTTCCATAAATGTTCCTATAGATGTACATGATAATGATTCAAACTCTATGTACATCTTTGTTAATGGCTAGTTCTGATGTGCTATCATCATCTCTGATTTTCCTGGATTTCCCTTCGGTTTCTTAGTCTAACGGAAACCTGAGCCTATTCTAAGAATAGAATACTCTCTTATATATATGTTTAGCCGTTTAGAGAGAATATTCACTTTTCAAAATTTCTGAAATCAAAACTCTTCTCTCTTGATAAAACCTCTGAAATTTCTGAGTTTCCACCCTTGTTGCAATTATTTTTCTTACTGATCATTCCTATCATTCACCCATATATTAGCAATGGCACCAAAACAAAAACTTGTCCATCCTAAGAAAGTTGTGAAGCCCAGAATGAGGTATGTAAAGGTTACATATTCCCAACCTCAAGACTAGTTCTACGAGGAAGACGAGTTCGACAGACAGGTTCGAGGAGAATCAACTTACAAGAAGCCCGTCCAGAGGACACTTCACGATGAATCCTCAAGCAAAGATACAGATGAGTTGATCGAGACATTCCATGGAGACGATGATGAAGAAGATTTGGAGACAGAAGAGAAAGAAATTGCTTCTTCTGCAAAGAAATCAAAGACTCAAAGTCTGTCAATCAATGATCTTTTAAAAGAAGTCGCGAAGTCATACGATGTCAACAGAAAGAAGGTTAGAACAAAGGGAACTGCAGTTAAGAAATCCAAGAAGACTACAACCCCTTCATCAAAGAAGATGGTCACAACACCTACTGCCCAAGCCCTTCAGAAAGAGAAGGGACCTGCTGTTGATGATCAAGTTAAGCCTTCAGATGTACCTGAACATGTTGAGAAACATGTTAGAGAGAAAAGAATTGTAGAAACATCTACTCCAGCAAATGTTGTTGTCACACCCACCCCCAATAAAATCAAAGAAATGAAAAATATAAAGTAATGTGAAAATGTGGGTGAGTCACCTCTTTTTAAAATATAAGCATGTACTTTTCCATTAAAAAGTGTTGAACATTAAAAATTTAGGTTAACATGTGGTGCATGTAATTTAGGTCAGTAATTATAAATTATAACTTACTAAAGAGTATGAAGAAATTATTGCTTTCTTTGTAGAAAATATTCTAAGAATATCCAGATAAATTTGAATTCAAACCTACGCTATCTAAGCAGCAAATTAAAATATAAGAATATAAGCCCTTGCCCTCCTCACAGGTCGTCATCCATGTATACACTTCTTAGGACTTGTCGGAGTTGTAAGCATTCATGCGTTGATGCACCACGTGTTATCACTTTTACCTACAATGAATGAACTACATGAGCTAAAGCTCAGTAAGCAGAAATCATGCACATGTATGTTCACTGGCATCACAACACGTGCAAGATACAACACACCACAAATGTGAAATGCTCATGTATAAAATCCGTTCATGCCATCTTAAAAGTATTTTTAACGTTTAGGAACTTGGCTCCTTTCACCAGACACCAACATGAGTCATGAGCTCATAATATATTCAATATCACTTGGTCAAAATATGATTAGTGTACTCATGTAGCTCATCCTTCCTGGACCCCAAGGGATACGCCCCCTGCCTGTTCCCTTTGATCCCACATGAAAGTCATCCCACATCAGCCACTCATCAGCTCAAAGGTGCAGTCGAAATGGACCATCCTCCCTGGACCCCAAGGGACACGCCCCCTGCCTGTTCTCTTTGATCCCGCATGGAAGTCATCCCACTCGAGGCACAAATATCAACACAGCACAACACGGGCTGGTGGTGACCAATCCCAAATAAAACATTTTCTCTCTCTCAAAATCCATTTCGTGCATGCAACCTTGATAATATCTACATGACGTGCATGCATATGCTCGTGCTCATGTACAAGATATTTAATGCAAAGAAATACAATAACACAAGTATATTGCATCACACAATCATACAATATAACACAATAATAAATAATAAATTATAAACACATAGTCAAATAATACTATGTTCATATATTGTAGTTGAGGATGGATTTTTACTTACCTCAAGTCCAAAGCTTAGAATATTTATAATCCTAAATCAGATGCTTCTTCTTGAAGATCTAACCAAAATAAATAACAAACACATATTATTAACTGTACACAATCCACAAGTTAATAATCTCCTCTGCCTAGTAAATTTTAATTTAGCTATCCTTCAATTCCTTCACATCATTCATTATTAAGGCCAACATGTAAATAATATTAATTTGTGCATATATTTAAAGTTATGGTACTCACCTAATGTCATAGCTAGGTTATAGCTTTCATATAGTGAAATATACACATTCACAAATAATCAAATATATTAAGATTTACCGATTTAAATTATTAAAATCAACTCAACATAATAAATGTGAAATAAAATTGAAATCAAATATTCAACCAATTATATTCTAACCACAGTAAATCCTATAATTCAATTGCTAATACACTACAGCCACTATACGTTCACCTATAATTCCATTAAGTCCAATTAATAAAATTTTAAATACAATTAATCCTTTATCAAATACCAATAACCAAAAATAACGATATCTTTAAATCAAAAATTATAAATTTAAATTGAGAGCTAATCCATGAGTATGCTATAAATAAACACTTTAAAAGAATTAAGACTATTATTATGAATCAAATTTGATACCTTAACATCTTCAAGTTTCATCAATCTTCTCTCCCTTGTTTTTTTGTCCAAACCCCACTTTTCTTGATTATAAATTATAATTTAGATACATGATAGATCTATTAATGTAGATACATATATATATATATAAATGCTATAGTTTATTATTTGATAATCATAATAGACTAAGCTATAGCTAACACTTATCTTCTTACTCAATTGGTGGCATCACTATACAATGCCACCTAGCGTATATAATACACTTTATAAGTTATCCCCATATCTTTATTCATTCTTCTATATTTATTTATTCATTTAATAATAAATACTATCGAATATTAACAATATACAACCTACAATTCTAATATAGACACGTATACCTAATGTGTATATATGTAATTAGAACCTTATATTCATCACCCTTTCAAGGTCATGATTAGTTATAGATATAACTAGTAAATTTTATATTTATTTTGGTTGATCTATCAATATTATTATTATTATTATTATTATTATTATTATTATTATTATTATTGTTTTAATTGTTTAATTATCCACTAGCTAACCTGATACTTATAAATACAATTATACAATATATTCTCTTATAGTAAAATATTAATTTTACTAGAATATGCATGATACAAACATTAATTTATTATATTCATCGTAAATCTAGAATTATTAGATATATTAAATAAAAAAAATAGTCATGATTATGTTTACACGTATACCTATATAAACACAATTAGCATGTTAATAACACATAGTACTAGTGTAAAACATGTATCAAAATAACCATTAAATAGTGAAAGGCCGGGGTATTACAGTTGTGTTGAAGTCACCTACTCAAACTTCTACTGCAGAAGGTGACGATGGAGATAGGGAAGATGATATTCCCTTAAGCTTAAAGATGAAAGCCATAGCTGCTGCTCTTGCAAAAGGTAAGAAGAAGGTCATTGATAGACCTTTAGTTGCTGATCCAATAGAGAAAGAAGTTGTTCAGAGTTCATCCTTTGAATCTACTGAGAAGACTCTTGTTCCACAACATGAGAAGTTGTTTGCATCTGCTCAGTATGATCCATTTACCAGATCACCTATCAAGAAGAAAACCCCCAGAAAGAAGGCCTCAACTGCTATGGTGCAGTTAGTGCCCAGAACTCCTGTGACATGAAGTCGGGCATCCTCCACTCCACCATCCACTGCTGTGTCTGTAAAGAAAAGAAAAGCTGCTGAAATGACTAGTCCCTCCAAGAAGGCCAAGAAAGCTGCTTAGCTGAAAGATGTACCTGAAGATGTTCACTCACATTCAAGTGAACATGAGGCTGAAACTCACAAACAGCTTGATCGTGTTCAGGTACTTTAAGTCAATCCATCTTTCATTCTTCAAAGTATGCTAAATTGTGGGAGAGAGTGAAGCAGAGGTCAATGATCTCTGAGAAGAAGGTTGACGAGAATACACTATTGGCTACTGGTGTATACCTTGTTGGAGAAAGCTGGTCTTTTAGGAACCGTGCAGAAGGTGCAAGAGTATGTGCCTAAGGTTGTGTCTGAGTTCTACTGTAAACTAACCAAAGAGATTAATGATCCGGAGTCTGAAGATTTTCAGAAAGTATTTGTTAGAGGAGAGATGCTGCAGTTTTCTCCAGATCTCTTTAATGATTTTCTGGGATGTGCATCTGAAGGGGAGTACAAGGAGATTGATGATTGGGGGATGGTTGCTAAAGAACTGACCCAGGGCATCTTCAACAAATGGCCATCGCATCCGCAGACTATTCCAACTTCCAAGCTGACTCACAAATATGGCGCTCTGTTCAGAATCCTGTTCCACAATTGGCTACCAACTAAGCACAGGGCAGCAGTGACTCAAGCTCAAGGGAGGTTTCTGCAGCATAACCTCTATAAATGGATCAATCCATGCTTTTAAAGCATATGAAATGACTCAAACCAGATACCATGACTCTTAGGATAAACCCCAAAATGAAGGCAAACTTTAATGTAAATAATAACAGTTCAAAGGTTTACTGTTAATAGGTTAGGCATGAAAAAGGCCAGACTAATGTCTATTCAAATACATGAAGTAAAGAGATGCCGGACTTTCGTCTGTCATGAAAGCAATATAAAGCCAGGCTTTTGCCTTGACATGGAAAATAGCATAAAGCCAGGATTCTGCCTGTCTGAATAAGCATGTAAATAAATACCAGACTTTTGCCTGTCCGGAACGGAAAGTAAACGGGATTCGGAGAACCGAACACTCCATAACAGTAAAGAAAATGGGATTCGGAGAACCGAACACTCCGTAGCAGTAAACAAAATGGGATTCGGAGAACCGAACACTCCATAAAGAAAACAGGATTCGGAGAACTGAACACTCCGTAACAGTAATCAGAGTAAGCAGAAAAGAACGTAGTGTAATTATTCAGACTCAAAAGGAAGCATGTTCTCAGTTAGACTCCATAGCGGAAAAGGAAACATATATATCAAATGATAGCCTTTCAGCCTTAGCACAGCCGTCCACCATCCCGCAGCTCATCCTGAAAATATTTGAAAATATTTTTGGGCGTGAGTACTAATGCATTCAGTGGGTACTTTTGAGAAAAACATTCACAATCATTTTATAAAATAGAATATCCAATCATATTTTAAGCATATCATGGAAAGCTTTTAAAATAGAAAATTTGTGAATTCCATGTATACTAAATCATTTTAGTTCCATCATTGTGCGCTACTCTCCCCTAGAACGCTTATGGTGAGTCGGTTCGTGTACACAACCCGGCTACTTAAGGTTGGACACTGCCCTGTTTGCTTGGGGCTCGATATCGTGAATCATTGTAGTTTCATCACCAAAAACAGTAGTAAGACTTATATGAGTCAGGAGAGCACATTAAATACAGTCATGAGTTGGATATTCAATCATATTCATTTTTGAAAAATCAGGGCTTAATAACCCCAAATACATTTTTATATTATAAAAACCCATCTAGCAAACAAATCTGGAAAGCTAGATCTAGATTCTGATTCTGGTCTCAATTAGAAGTCTCCTTCTTCTGAGCCTACAAGACTATCCAGCAACTTAATTTCAATAAAAGACTATCTTTAGGTCAAAATCTAACATTTCTAGCTAAGTAAATATTATAATATCTATTATCTTAATACGCAGTACCCGGGTCATCAAAATATTTTGACTCTTAAGGTTTTTATACAGAAAAACTCTTTTGGAAGTTTTGGCATGGGGGTGGTCAAACCCGTATCCTAAAATTAACTCGGTATAAATAAATTCATACCGCAAGATCTGCCCATTGGAAAAATATGAAACTTTAAACAAAAATACTATATTTTGACACGGAACAACTTTTGAGACTAAAAATACGATAGGACTATCCATGAATGATAGATCTGAAAAAGACTATAATTTAATATTCGGATACCCAAAATATACCCGAAATTAAAAAGTGACAACATGGAAAATGTATATAAATATACATAGAACATAAAACTCTAAAGGCACTTTTTGATCCGGCGACCCGAAATAGTCACCGTTCTGAAGGGTGGTGGTGACTTTTGGCGGCGATCACGACGGTTTTCTATCGTGATCGTCCGTTGTGTCATCGTTTCAATCATGTATTCATGATCTATGCATTGACACCTTCAAAATGACTGTTTCAGAATTGAAATTGGAAATTAGAGTCGTACCTTCTCTAGAAGCTCCTCGGCGTTTCGATTTTGAAAATGAATGAAAAATGAAACCTTAAGCTCCTATTTATAGAGGAAATATAAATAGGATAATGATGGAATATGATAATGATGGAAAAAGGATAGGATAATTACGAATAGGATAATATTTTGAAAAAAAAATTGAATAATGACGGATGTGCCCTTTTTATTTAAAGTTATGCCCAGAGTTCATTTGGACTCGAAATTGAAAAGTTCAAAGTTTGGCACGATCTTTGGAACGTTTTCTACCAACCCGAGAAAAATATCAAAACATTTTTTTAAAGTAATTTTTTGACCAAATTAAATTTAACAGATTTTCCTGGCTGCGATTTTCCTTTATTTGAGTCCTTTAAGGACCATATAACTTAAGTCATCTAAAAGAATATACTTATCCATCTAAGTTCTTTCTACGTTCAAGACTACAAGACACTACATAATCGTTCCGACCTTGTTAGTCAGTCTGTTCTTTATAATCATTTATCAAATTCTTGCTTGAATCGAAATCCAGATGTCCCAGACATCCCATTAAAACCATAGGCGAACCACGGCCTTGCCGTGAACCCTCTTTCCTGTAGGATTCAATCCAAACATGACATAACATATTCTTTTGAAATTTCACATCAAAACAAATTGACACATTTTAGTGGAACCAATCCATGTGGGCTCATAATCTTGAACATGGAAAAATACTTAATCAATCAATATTCCACAAGAATCTTAACAATCATCAACTTAAAATCCAATCTATGTGAATAAATTACAGCTAGCTATGTTCATCTACATTCTCAATCAAATCATTCTATGTTCACATTCCATCTGCATAAAATTCTGGGTTCCCATCACTTTCACATCATTACATTTCTAATCACTTACACATTATAACATTTCTAATCATAGGGCATTGATTGCTATCATCGCACTTTCTTTCAGAATATATCTTAGACATATAGTCCCATTCAAAACATCACTTTTCATTTCAAACATAATGGACATATAGTCCCATTCAAAATAATCATTTAGTACCATCTGGGCACAAAGTCCAATAATTTTACCATCATGGACAGTAAGTCCCTTCCATTCATAACCATCATCATATGGGCACATAGTCCCAAAATGATACCATTATCCTTTCAAAATCATCATTGGCGCGACTTTTTTATAAATACCATCAATGTGGAGAATGGTCCTTATCTACATTTTTTTTTTTTAAATCAATAAATATAATTGAATCTAAAAAACATTTTAAACTCACGTACCCTTCTTTTTGAAGCAGATGACTGCAGTGCAGGCGACGTGCTAGGGCTATCAGATAATCAATTAAAAGACTACACTGAGAACTAAACTCAATCAATAATATGACAGGCCTGTAGAGTTGCAGCCTGCTCTGATACCACTCTGTAACGCCTCAGTCCCGGGAGAAGGGCAGGGGACCGGTATACTACTTGGGGGAAGGGGGAAGTGGTTGTTGAACAGAAGTAATCAAAGAAATAGGGTCAGTGCCCCAAAAATTTGGGCAGCATAAACTCTATAAATGGATCAATCCACGCTTTTAAAGCATATGAAATGGCTCAAACCAGATACCATGACCCTTAGGATGAACCCAAAAATGAAGGCAAACTTCAATGTAAATAATAACAGTTCAAAGGTTAACTGTTAATAGGTTAGGCATGAAAAAGGCCAGACTAATGTCTATTCAAATACATGAAGTAAAGAGATGCCGGACTTTCGTCTGTCATGAAAGCAATATAAAGCCAGGCTTTTGCCTTGACATGGAAAACAGCATAAAGCCAGGATTCTGCCTGTCTGAATAAGCATGTAAATAAATACCAGACTTTTGCCTGTCCGGAACGGAAAGTAAACGGGATTCGGAGAACCGAACACTCCATAACAGTAAAGAAAATGAGATTCGGAGAACCGAACACTCCGTAGCAGTAAACAAAATGGGATTCGGAGAACCGAACACTCCATAAAGAAAACAGGATTCGGAGAACTGAACACTCCGTAACAGTAATCAGAGTAAGCAGAAAAGAACGTAGTGCAATTATTCAGACTCAAAAGGAAGCATGTTCTCAGTTAGACTCCATAGCGGAAAAGGAAACATATACATCAAATGATAGCCTTTCAGCCTTAGCACAGCCGTCCACCATCCCGCAGCTCATCCTGAAAATATTTGAAAAGATTTTTGGGCGTGAGTACTAATGCATTCAGTGGGTACTTTTGAGAAAAACATTCACAATCATTTTATAAAACAGAATATCCAATCATATTTTAAGCATATCATGGAAAGCTTTTAAAACAGAAAATTTGTGAAGTCCATGTATACTAAATAATTTTAGTTCCATCATTGCGCGCTACTCTCCCCTAGAACGCTTATGGTGAGTCGGTTCGTGTACACAACCCGGCTACTTAAGGTTGGACACTGCCCTGTTTGCTTGGGGCTCGATATCGTGAATCATTGTAGTTTCGTCACCAAAAATAGTAGTAAGACTTATATGAGTCAGGAGAGCACATTAAATACAGTCATGAGTTGGATATTCAATCATATTCATTTTTGAAAAATCAGGGCTTAATAACCCCAAATACATTTTTATATTATAAAAACCCACCTGACAAACAGATCTGGAAAGGTAGATCTAGATTCTGATTCTGAGCCTACAGATTATCCGGCAACTTAATTTCAATAAAAGACTATCACTAGGTCAAAATCTAACATTTCTTAGCTATGAAGTAAATATTATAATATCTACTCTTTTAATACGCAACACCCGGGTCATCAAAATATTGTGACTCTTAAGGAAACTTTACTCAGAGCATTTTTATACAGAAAAACTCTTTTGGAAGTTTTGGCATACGGGATGGTCAAACTCGTATCCTAAAATTAATTCGGTATAAATAAATTCATACCGCAAGATCTGCCCAGTGGAAAAATATGAAACTTTAAACAAAAATACTATATTTTGGCACGGAACAACTTTTGAGATTAAAAATACGATAGGGCTAACCATGAATGATAGATCTGAAAAAGACTATAATTTAATATTCGGATACCCAAAATATACCCGAAATTAAAAAGTGACAACATGGAAAATGTATATAAATATACATAGAAACACCAACAGACAAATCCGAGTAGCTTTTCTGATTACTCCATTGCCTTTCTCGGTGGAAAATAGGGGGAGTAAATGCAATCTATTTTTTTTAGATTTTATGTTTTTGAAATTTTGTTTTGTTCATTAAATTATCTTGCACATTCTTATGTCTGCAGGATAGTTATTTTATTTTGATTAAGATGTAATATTTCTGTTGAGTGTTGTATGACATTGAGGTTCAATATTGCACTCGATGTGAGACAGACTCCCTGCGACATCGTTTGTGACATAGTCGCAACTAATCTTATCCTTTCCTTGTTTTATTTATTATTTTAATAAATAAAATAACTTTATATATCTTAAAATATATGTGTATATCCACGAAATTAATATTTCAAATAATTGGATATATACATATTAGATATATTATTTAAAATAGAGTTTGACAAAGTCAAAACTCTATCTCCTATTTTTTAGGTCTAGCGGTTTCTCTATTTAATTCTTTTTCTTTTTCAGAAAATTATATTTGCTGGATATTTAGTAAAAGAGCATGAACGTGGGGAAGCTATCAACCTCGCCTTGGAGGCAGTTTCTTCCATCTACGGTGAAGTCATGGAGTGAAGCGGTTATCGTCAACCTATGTTCAAGAAAGAGAAATCGTGGACCATGTTGGATTCAAGTGAAGAAGAATATAAGGGATGTGTTCGACACTCGAAGACTTATTCAAGCTCAATCCATTTTCCACTGCGTGATGATTGAAGAAAGCTTGAGTCACAAACTTAGTTTAGGTTTCGTTCTTGGTTCCTTCTTCTATCTTAATGTTTATTGTTGTTCAATCCTTTCACGGAATAGATTGTACAAGTTAGGATAGATAGCAAGGTTGTGAAACCTTTACTAGTTTGTATACAAGTCGACGGGATGTCAACTTGTATGATCTAGTTTGCATATGAATTGACGGGATGTCAATTTGTATGTTGTAGTTTGCATATGAATTGACGGGATGTCAATCTGTATGTTGTAGTGTTCATATGAACTGACAGGATCTCAATTTGTATGTTGTTGTTTGTATATGAATTGACGGGATGTCAATTTATATGTTTTAGTTCTTTTTAGTGATTGTCTAAATTAGAACTTGTAATTTTTCTGTAGTGTTAAGAGCCTTCACATCTAACATTAACGGCTTGAAAATTTTGTACTCTTACTAGTATAATTTCACTCTGTGGTAATCATACACATGTTGTGTATGATTTAAAAATTATATCGTGTATTCTTGTGCATCTTATTTCCAGCATATTTGTGTTAAGATAAGTTGTGTTAACTGTCTTTAACATTAAGTTTGACATTACGAATCTGTGTCTAATTTCAGTGTTTGTGGCAACAAATTACAACAAGTGGTACCAGAGCCGGTACTTAACACACTAAGTATTCGATCCTTGGTTTGTTGACTCACTAAAAGATGGATATTCAGATCAATCAATGCCGTCCTCCGGCATTGGATAGTAATGGCAAGAATTATGCTATGTGGAAATCGCGCATGAAGATGTATATCAAGTCCATCGATGAAAGGGCTTGGTTGGCTGTAATTGAAGAATGGTCTCTACCGAGGATGGAAGGACCAAATGGAGTGTACATTCTTACTCTGGAGACTCAATGGACTAATGATGATCGAATCATTTCCAACTTCAATTCGAGGGCACTCAATGCTATTTTTGTTTCGGTTGATGTTACGTGCTTCAAAATGGTGTGTAATTGCACCACGGCATATCAAGCATGGAGCATACTACAGAAACATTATGAAGGATCGATCAGTATACGACAAACAAATCTTAGGCTACTCACTTCCAAATTCAAAACTCTACGAATGTTAGAAGATGAGACTATCTCAATGTACACTGAACGATTGTGTGAAGTGTCAAACGAATCCACAGCTCTCAGATGTCCGATCTCGAACGAAAACATGTTTAGCAAACTTCTTTGCACACTTCCAGAGAGATTCAACATGAAAATCTCAGCAATTGAAGAAGCTCACAATGTATCAAACATGAGTTTGAGTGAAACAGTGAGCATTCTACTTACATTTGAGATGAATCTTGAAAATCAGAAATCAAACATCTCCTCCAAAGGAATTGCACTTCAATCAGTAACATCAAGTTCAAATGTTGAACTTGATGTCAAGAACATTCAGGAGATTACTGAAGATGAACCCCTGAGTGTTGCACTGCTTACCAAGAAGTTCAATACCCTTGTGCGGTCAATGAAAAAAGGTTCCCCAAACTTCAAACCACGGAGATTGTTTGATTCTCCCTCTTTAACATCATCTGGATCGACAAAATCTTCAAAATCTCCAGATGTTGCAGTAAGGGACATTAACTCAGTTCAATGTAGGGGATGTTTTGGTTTTGGACACTATGCCAATGAATGTCCTACTGTCCAAAGGAAGCAGAGGAGAAATTACAGTGCTGCCATGTTAAGCGACGAATCCGATGATGAAGAAGCTGAAAAACAAACTGTATTGTTTGTACAAGTCAATGATGACTTAGATGAAATGATTGGCGCTTTAACTGACATGGAAAGTGTTGATTATGACTATGATGCTAGTCTTGATCATGTGACTCCAGATGTTCCAAACAATGTTATGGAGAATGTTACACAAGAAGTCTCTAACATTCCTCCAAATACCACTAACTGGTATGAAATGACATTGTTGGATGAATTTTGCAACACTGCTGAAGTGTCTCAGGTGGAAGGAGACAAGTCTGAAGTCAGCCACCAAGAAGCTCTACAACAATTGCACAAGGTTGTAGATGAAGTTTGTGTCCAATGGACCGAACAATCAAAAGAATTTGGGATTCTTGTTGAAGAAAACCAAACTCTAAAGCAACAAGTACTAGACCTTGAGATTCGACTCACTAGAAGTGATCTTAAGCTGAACAAGTTGAGAAAGGAAGTAGAAGCTGCCTCGAAAACCTTTCGACAACTCAATCAAGGAACATCTACTCTGAACGAGGTTCTGACATTGGGACAGACCATAAAAGCAGGCTTAGGATATACATCGAGTTCATCAATGTCTATCTCAAATCCTATCAAGTTTGTCAAAGGAGAAAACTGCAAGGATGTTCCAATCAATGTTGACGGAAATGTCAAACCGAATGTCAATGACAAGTCCAAGGACAAGAAATTTGTTTGTCATTATTGCCAAGAGCCTGGACATATGAAACCTTATTGCTTCAAATATCATGATGATATAACAACAGGTAAGATTGTTGTGGAAAATTCTTCTAAATCTATCAAAAAGAAGAAACCCTCAAAGAAGGCAAAGATCTCGTGTAATGTTGTCTACACATCTTTGAAAGCTAACATTGCTCGTACGTGGTACTTTGACAGTGGGTGCTCATGGCACATGACAGAAAATTCTAAGTTTCTCGATGACTATACCACGACAAGCAAAGGAAAAGTTAGTTATGGTGGAGAAGCACAAGGCAAGATAGTAGGAAAAGGAACCTTGAATGTCAAGAACTTTCCCAAGTGAAGCAATGTGCTTCATGTCAAAGGTTTAACATCGAATCTGATCAGCATAAGTCAGCTATGTGATGACGGCATGTATGTCAGATTCAATAAGAACACTTGTGAGGTTTTTGATAGCGAGAATAAATGCATTATGTTCAGAAGTCGGGCATTGGATAATTGCTATCATGCTGACAAAAACGAAAAATGCAATATTTTAGTTAATGTTGATACTCAACTCGTACATCAAAAACTGGGTCATCTCAGCTTTCGAAGTTTGAAGAAACTAATTGAAGTTGATGCTGTTCGAGGTATTCCACCTGTGAAGAACAATCTCGATGTTGTTTGCAGTGCATGTCAAAAAGGCAAACAAGTAAGAGCTTCACACAATAGTTACTTATCTTGTCAAACCACGAAGTGCTTCGATCTGATTCACATGGATATCATGGGTCCCGTCGACACCAAAAGCATGAGTGGAAAAGATTCATTCTGGTGATAGTTGATGATTTTTCGAGATTCACATAGGTTGAATTTCTTCAAGAAAAATCTGAAGCTTTCAGGATGTTCAAGAAGTTCTACAGGTTGGTGTCAATACAACATGAGTCCAACATCAAATGCATTCGAACAGATCATGGGCTCGAATTCGAAAACTCGATGTTTGAAGAGTTTTGTGAAAAACGAGGCATCATCCATGAGTTTTTTGCTCTAAAGACACCTCAACAAAATGGGGTGGTTGAGAGAAAAAATCGAACTCTTCAGGAGATATCAAGAGCAATGCTACAAGCTCAATGTTTGTCCAAGAAGCTGTGGGCTGAAACAGTTAACACTGCTTGTCACATCGGGAATAGAGTGATTCTTCACCCAGGCAGAACTGTGACACCGTATGAACTTCTGAAGGGAAAAATGCTCAATTTGAAGTACTTTCATGTGTTTGAATATGTATGTTACATCGTGAATGACAGGGATCATCTAGGAAAATTTGATTCCAAAAGCGACAAAGGGATTTTCTTGGGTTACACATCTGACAGTCGTGCTTACCGTGTGCTTAATCTTCAGACAAAAACAGTCCAAGAATCAATTAACATTGATTTTGATGACCACACAGGTATTGCTTCAAAATCTGAAGAAGATGATATAATTGATCTCATTGACACAGGTGAAATGTCAAGTGATCAGACTGAAAGTGATTGTGAGAACAAGACATCCACTGAGAATGTCAACGTCAATGTTCCACAGAGTGATGATGCTTCAGTCAAAACAACAACACCAACATTCACTTCAGACAGTGAAGATGATCAGGTGGTGACTGCCGATGATGAACCAAGAAGGGATCCTCCAAGTCGAATTCGAAAGAATCATCCAGATTCACAAATCATTGGTGAACAATCCGAAGGAGTTCAAACTAGAAGCAAGAACTCAGAGGAATACAAAAAAATGCTGAAACTGGTATGCATGTCTTCTTTAAATGTTTGTATGTCAAACACGTGCTTTCTGTATAACATTGAACCGAAAAACATTAAGGATACACTTAATGATGATTTTTGGATCAATGCTATGCATGAGGAACTAAACCAGTTCGTAAGGAACAATGTATGAGAATTAGTTCCACGCCCTAAAGATAAAAATGTGATTGGGACAAAATGGATTTTCAAAAATAAAACAGATGAGTCTGGCAATGTTGTCAGAAATAAAGCTCGTCTAGTCGCTTAAGGCTACACCCAAGTTGAAGGGGTAGACTTTGACGAAACATTTGCTCTTATTGCAAGGATTGAATCCATTCGTCTTTTACATCAAATGGATGTTAAAAGTGCTTTCTTGAATGGCTTTCTCAATGAAGAAGCATATGTCGAACAACCTAAGGGGTTCGAATGTCATGAGAAACCATTGCTCAAAGGCTTTGTACGGTCTTAAACAAGCCCCTAGAGCATGGTATGCTAGACTGACCGAATTCCTACTCCAATTTGGTTTTGAAAGATGTCAAGTCGATAAAACATTGTTTATTAAGAAGAATAAAAAACATATTACTGTTGCTCAAATCTATGTTGATAACATTGTTTTTGGTTCAACGTGTACTAATCTGCTCAAAGATTTTGTAGACTCAATGTGCAACACATTTGAAATGAGCATGGTTGGAGAGCTCAACTATTTCCTTGGTCTACAAATCAAGCAAGATAAATATGGAATCTTCATCTCTCAAAGCAAATATGCTAGAGGACTGGTCAAGCGTTTCGGATTAGAAAATGCTAAACCTATGAAGACACCCATGGGATCTTCTAAAAAGTTGAGCAGGGATGATGTTGGTAGCAATGTTGATTCTACCATGTATAGAGAAATGATAGGTAGCTTATTGTACTTAACAGCTAGTCGTCCTGACATTATGTTTAGTGTTGGTGTTTGTGCGAGATATCAATCTCAGCCTAAAGAATCTCATCTTAAAGTTGTTAAACGTATCATTCGCTATGTCTCTGGCACAATTGGGTTTGGTGTTAAATACTTCAAGAGTTCTAACATTCATCTTGTAGGTTATAGTGATTCCGATTGGGCAGGTGATGTTGATGACAGAAAAAGCACTAGCGGAGGTTGTTTTCATTTTGGCAACAATCTGATTTCTTGGTCAAGTAAGAAACAAAATTGTATCTCACTCTCCACGGCCGAATCAGAGTATGTTGCTACCGCTAGTTGTTGCTCTCAACTGTTGTGGTTAAATCAAATGGTGTTAGATTATGGTCTGGATAGTCCTTCTTTGACATTGTTATGTGACAATGTTAGTGCAATTGAAATTTCGAAGAACCCAGTCCAACATTCTCACACCAAACACATTGACATCAGACATCACTTTATCCGTGATCTTGTGGAACGAGATATCATTAAATTGGAATGCATTCCTATAGAGAATCAAATTGCTGATATTTTTACTAAACCTTTGAATTTTGAGAGATTTTCTTCTCTAAGGAAATCTCTTGGAATGTGTGTCTATTAGTCAATGTTGACATTCTGATGTTAAAGTCAATGTTATGATTTTTGACATCAGATTCTGTAATTCTGAAATTAATAAAAATATGGTACGATGATATGATTGTTTTATGAATCAATTCATGAGAATTTATTCAATCACGACTCATCTCCATTAGTTTTATTTATTTTTAGAATTTTTTTTATTATTTTTTATTTATTTTAAATAATAAATAAGTGAATTTTTATTGATAAGCAGATATACTTATCTGCATATCTTTTGATATGATAAGAAAGAGAGAATGAGAGATATCACTTTCATTATTTTAATATAATAAAGTGGTTTGTCCTTATCTCTTTTTTAATTCAAAACCCCCTCCCTCTCTCCATATATGTTTCGATTTTCTCTCTCCAAACGATTCATCTTCTCCATCTCCTCAAAATGATTTTCTCTCCTTTTTCATCCATGGTGGACCAAAACCCTAATCATCTACAAGCCATGATGATGATGTTGCAGCAAATGATGGAGCTCACAAAAGGATCCCCATCATCGGCCTCAACTCCGGCTGCTGCAGTACAACCCCCACTCTCTGCAACATCAACTCAGACCCCTGACATTGCACCTCCAACTACTCAGGCTGATCCAACTACAGCGAATGTCACTGAGCCTTCAACATCAAAGGCGATGCCAACTGAAGCTGAAGTTCATCCCGATCTCATTATTTCTCCTAGAACCGAGATTCTAAACCCTAAGCCGATTAGGATGAATGTGCTTGGAGATTTCACAAATCCAATCGACCCAGAAGCCACTTCACACCTACAATCTTTGTCAAAAATGGCGAAGAATTCTCCTCCGACAAGGAAATCAAAGCGACTTCACAGTGATGACACTGACAAACCTGATGTCGTCTCCTCCAAGAAGGTGAAGAAGGAAGGGTCTAAGGCTACCTCCAAGTCACTGAAAGATGAGTCCGACTCCACTAGTGAACAAGTTCCTACTTCTTCTCCTGCTAATGTTACATGGAATGTCAGTCCTTCTGCTGAGCCCGTGGATGAGGATTCTGGCACAGATGAGGACTCTCCGCTTGATGTCACGTAAGCCTTTAGTAAGACTTTCTATTCTGAAGAGGCTAAGAAATCCCATGCCCTTTATGTTAAGAGAACTCTTAAGGTTGAGAAAATGATAGATGTTCTTAGCTTTAAAAAATATGGGATGGATGTGTTTCTTAAGGAGAGATGTTTATGGAAACCTGTTACGTCGCTAGTGTCATATGATCCTGATGTTATTCATGAATTTTATGCTAACATCATTTCTGATATGGGAGATCCCTCTAAACTGTGTTTTGGAACTGTATTTGTTAGGGATAAAATCTATAAGTTTTTCCCTAATGTTATTAACACATTTCTTGAGTTGGGCAATGAGGATACAATCATATCTTTGGATTTGATTGATGATGTGGTGAATGTTATTATTGGAGGTTCGGTTTCGAAATGGCTCAACAAAGTGCCTGCTTCCAAGTTAACATTCTTTTACTCAGTGTTATACAAGCTTGCAGTGTACAATTGGCTACCCACATCGAATGCCTCTGTCATCATAGTTGATCAGGCCATTCTCCTGTACAAGATAGGAACTCAGCTTCCTTTTAACCTTGGTGCATACATCTTTGATACTACATTGAAGGCTGCCTCTAAGTCCAGTTCCTCGAACTTGCTTCCTTTCCCATGTTTGATCTATGGGATCCTTAAGAGCCAAGGGTTAAAGGAACGCAAGAAGAGTGTGCTGTCTGAACAAACCACCTTCTCCGTAATGAAGCCCAAGGGGAATGATGACAGGATCATTGATCTTCTCTATCCTCATGATGCTGCAAATCCAGTGCCTCCTTCTGCCGAAGGTACCCCTGCTCCTTCCCAATCTGATGTCTATCCTGATGTTGCCTCCATGCCTTCCATTCCCATTGTCATGATGCCGCTGGAGTCTCTTCAACATCAAATTGCTCTGCTTGATCAAGTGATCGGTCAACTCACCAAGGCTCGAGATTCTTTTCTGACTCTCCTTTCTACACAAAAAGGGGGAGTGGATGATGATGCTGATGGTGATGATGCAGATGCTGGAGACATGGATGCTGGACCGAGTGTTGCTGGTAAAGCAAAGGGGAGAAAAGGTGCAACCAAAGGAAAAAGGAAGATGATGTGAAGCTTAATGTTTAAGCTTCTGAAATTTAAAACTTTTTTGTTAAAAACAATGTTTTATGTTTTCTGTTTTCATATGTGCTAGACACATGGTTTTTTATATGCATTTCATGCATATCTTGGTTTTTATTGTTGAATGCAATTTATGATTGTGTTCTTGTTTTTATATGCTTATTTAGTTTTTGATATTTGTGATAGATCATTATGATTAGGCATATTGAATTTGTTTTGAGATATTGAATGATCAATATGTCTTGATTATTGTGTGTTGAACGTTGAGTTCAACATTGATATTATGTGTGGAATGTTTAGTTCATCATTGATATTGTTGAGTTGTACTTTCTGTTCAACATTGATTTTATAATAGGACAAGTTTCTATTATATGATGATCTAATTAAGGGGGAGTAACCCTTAAGGGGGAGATTTTAAGATCTCCATTTTCCGCTGCGACTCTAATTGTACAAAATACATTGAGTTGTATGTTTTGTGCAGAAAGGCTAAGATTAAGGGGGAGATTGTTGAGTGCTGTATGACATTGAGGTTCAATGTTGCACTCGATGTCAGACAGACTCCCTGCGACATCATCTGTGATATAGTCGTAACTAATCTTAGCCTTTTCTAATTTTATTTATTATTTTAATAAATAAAATAACTTTATATATCTTAAAATATATGTGTATATCCACGAAATTAATATTTCAAATAATTGGATATATACATATTAGATATATTATTTAAAATAGAGTTTGACAAAGTCAAAACTCTATCTCCTATTTTTTAGGTCTAGCGGTTTCTCTATTTAATTCTTTTTCTTTTTCAGAAAATTATATTTGCTGGATATTTAGAAAAAGAGCATGAACGTGGGGAAGCTATCAACCATGCCTTGGAGGTATTTTCTTCCATCTACGATGAAGTCATGGAGTGAAGCGGTTATCATCAACCCATGTTCAAGAAAGAGAAATCGTGGACCATGTTGGATTCAAGTGAAGAAGCATGTAAGGGATGTGTTCGACACTTGAAGACTTATTGAAGCCCAATCCATTTTCCGCTGCGTGAAGATTGAAGAAAGCTTGAGTCACAAACTTAGTTTAGGTTTCGTTCTTCGTTCCTTCTTCTATCTTAATGTTTATTGTTGTTCAATCCTTTCACGGAATAGATTGTACAAGTTAGGATAGATAGCAAGGTTGTGAAACCTTTACTAGTTTGTATACAAGTTGACGGGATATCAATTTGTATGTTTTAGTTTGTATACAAGTCGACGAGATGTCAACTTGTATGATCTAGTTTGCATATGAATTGACGGGATGTCAATCTGTATATTGTAGTTTGCATATGAATTAATGGGATGTTAATCTGTATGTTGTAGTGTTTATATGAACTGACGGGATGTCAATTTTTATGTTGTTGTTTGTATATGAATTGACGGGATGTCAATTTATATGTTTTAGTCCTTTTTAGTGATTGTCTAGATTAGAACTTGTAATTTTGCTATAGTGTTAAGAGCCTTCGCATCTAACATTAACAACTTGAAAATTTTGTACTCTTAATAGTATAATTTCGCCCTGTGGAAATTATACACATGTTGTGTATGATTTAAAAATTATATCGTGTATTCTTGTGCATCTTATTTCCAGCATATTTGTGTTAAGATAAGTTGTGTTAACTGTCTTTAACATTGAGTTTGACATTACGAATCTGTGTCTAATTCAGTGTTTATGGCAAAAAATTACAACAATTTCTTTATCATTGAACAGAGTTTTTATCTTCCCCATATGATCCTAGTCTACTTAAAAATGAAACTGCTGTTTAAAAAAAAGAGCTTAAACAGAAAGAACGCATTACAGTAGAGCAGATATAAGTTGATAAAAAAGTGAAAAACAGCTGGATCATATCATATTCACAGAGTCATTCAAGATCATTTTTTGAGTACATGGTCCTTCAGTTCAAGGATTGTGTTATTTAAAAACATGGAGCTGATTTGCCACCAGATAAAGATCAAGACATGTACTTGATTATGTTCGTGAACATGATCATGTACATAAGTTGTACAAATTTCTTCCAGAGACGTGCCATTAGAAGATTCAAGGGATTGAAGTTGCTGACTCAAGATGGACGTTTCAGAATAGAAAACTGCCTTGTTCGTGATGAAGATCAGAAGGAAGGAAGGAGTTCTATTTAAGGAAGGAGTTCCAAACTAAGGTTGTCCGAATCTAATTAGGAAAGTGTTACTTTATTAATTTGAGTCGATATAAGAATTCTGATTTCCATGTTAAGGCTATAACGTATATTATAAATAACCTAGGATCAGAATCTAGTTTATGAGTTGAGATTTTGACACACACGAGTACACAGAGTCATCTAGATAAAAATACTTCAGTTTTGAAGCACTTAGGCATTCGTTTATAGGCTAGAGTTGATCAAGTTGGATCATAGGTTTTCTAGCTAGTGTTTGAAGAGTTTATTCATTCACAACTTAGAGGAGTCTCAGGAGAGATTTTCTGTGGGAACTAGAGGGAGTCTAGGCTGTAAGGGGATCTTACAGTTCAGTCCAGTGAAAGAGGTTGTGAGGGGTAGGAAAGGGTTTGAGAGACGGGAGGTCTTCATGTAATTTCCTTTGTACCATTGCAACGGAGTAGTAGACTATTTTCAACGGACTTGAGAAGTCACCCTGATGTAGATTGATTGATCGAACAAGGTTAACATATCATGTGTCTCTGCATTTACATTATTTATTCTGACTGACTTAACATGTTCTTTACAATGTATGTGTATATCATTGTGAACATGTGCGCACAAGCTGTGCAACTTCACAACCTATTAACAGTTAACCTTTGAACTGTTATTATTTACATTTAAGTTTGCTTTCTTGGGTTCATTCTAAGAGTAATTGTATCTGGTTTGAGTCATTTCATACACTTTAAAAGCGTGGATTAATCCATTTACATGGGGTTATGTTGCCCAAATTTTTAGGGCACTAACCCTATTTCTTTGATTGCTTCTATTCAACAACCCCTTTTCCTTCCCCCAAGTAGCGTACCGGTCCCCTACCCTTCTGATGTAGATTGATTGATCGAACAGGGTTAACATATCGTGTGTCGCTGCATTTACATTATTTATTCTGACTGACTTAACATGTTCTTTACAATGTATGTGTACATCATTGTGAACATGTGCACACAAGCTATGTAACTTCACAACCTATTAACAGTTAACCTTTGAACTGTTATTATTTACATTGAATTTTGCTTTCTTGGGTTCATTCTAAGAGTAATTGTATCTGGTTTGAGTCATTTCATACACTTTAAAAGCGTGGATTGATCCATTTACATAGGATTATGTTCCCCAAATTTTTGGGGCACTAACCCTATTTCTTTGATTGCTTCTGTTCAACAACCCCTTTTTCCTTCCCCCAAGTAGCGTACCGGTCCTCTATCCTTCTCCTGGGATCGGGGTGTTATACCCCTAATTGGTCATTACCATTTGAAATCTTGTGTGATGCATCTAATTCTGCCGTGGGTGCTGTTTTGGGTCAACGAGTTGATAAAATTCTTCATGTGATTTACTATGCTAGCCTTACATTGAATAGTGCTCAAATAAATTACACCACAACTGAAAAAGAGTTGTTAGCCATTGTGTTCTCATTAGATAAATTTAGATCCTACATCTTAGGTTCTAAAGTTGTTGTGCATAGTGATCATGCGGCTCTTAGGCATTTATTGACCAAACCCCAATATAAGATTTTTAGCAAAGTACAGGTAGCACTTTTGGGAGGATCCATACCTTTTCCATCTGGGGAAAGATGAAGTGATCCGAAGATGCATCCCGGAGGGGAAGCAAGCCGATGTTTTAGCATTGTGTCATGCCTCACACTATGAAGGGCACCTAGGAGGGCACAAGACGGCCCGGAAGGTCTTGCAATCCAGTTTGTATTGGCCTTCTTTATTTAAGGATGCTCATAACTTTTGTATCTCCTGTGATAAGTGCCAAAGGCTTGGCAATATTGAGAGGAGAAATGAGATCCCCTTGAACGTCAACCTTGCGATCTAAATTTTTGATATTTAGGGTATTGATTTTATGGGTCCATTACCTAACTCATTTGGCTTTGAATACATTCTATTAGCTGTTGATTATTTGTCTAAGTGGGTTGATGCAATCCCCACTAGGTCGTGTGATGCTAATGTGGTGATCAAGTTTGTGCAAGTGCCCATTTTGAATAGGTTTGGATGCCCAAAGGCCATTATAAGCGATGATGGAATACACTTCACTATCAAGCTCTTTGAGAGGCTAATGAAGAAGAATGTAGTGACTCACAAGGTTGCCACTCCATACCATCCTCAAACTTTTGGTCAAGTCGAATCGAGCAACAAACAAATCGAAAACATATTGAAGAAGACCGTGAATGTGATGAGGAAAGATTGGTCTACAAAACTAGCGGATGCTCTTTGGGCATACCGGACGGCTTATAGGACTATCTTGGGAATGAGCCCCTACCACCTTATTTATGGAAAAGCGTGCCATCTCCCTATAGAGATCGAGCACAAGGCCTATTGGGCCAGTAAGGCGGTAAACTTTGATCTAATTTGTGCAAGAAAGGAGAGAGCCTTGCAAATTTCCGAGCTCGATGAGTTGAGGAATAAAGCCTACGGCAATGCAAAAATCTACACAGATAAAGTGAAGAGGCTTCACGATAAGAGCATTACAAAGAAGCACCTCGTTTCGGGCATGAAGGTCCTCCTTTTCAACACACGATTGAGGCTCTTCCCTGTAAAATTGAAATCGCGTTGAAGTGCACCATTCATGATTTAAGAAGTGTTTCCATCTGGTGTAGTTACATTGCTACATCCGGTGACGAAGGAATCATTCCAAGTGAATGGACACCGAGTCAAGCCATACCTTGAAAGGCAGCCCCTAGGGGCCGAAATTGAAGCTTTCAAGCTCGAAAGCTCCACCTAGCTACCCCAGTGGTTATGTCTAGCTCAAGAAAGTAAAATGAGCACTGCATGGGAGGCAACCCATGATTTTCTTATTTTTATGTGTCATTCAATTTTTACATATTTTTGTGTGTTTAAGTTTTGTGTGTTCTTGTATTTGTTTTGCAGGGACAAGCTTGGAGTGTTGTGGGGATGAAAACTAAGAAAATGGCTAAGTATGGCCCCGCCAATGCGGACCTCGTGCGTCCATGGGGGGGAGCTCTCGATAAGACCACTCCACAAGCATACAAGCCCCGCTAGCACGAGAGGCCCCCAGACCCTGCGAGCGCGGCAACCCCCGCGAGCGTGGAGAGAAAAATTGCGAAAACAGCATGCGCGAGCGCGGCCTACCACGTGGCCGCGTGACTTACCTCTCGGTGGAACCTACCGCGCAAGCGCGTTCTTCCCATGAGTGCGGGTATCAAACACCACAAAATTGCAAAATACCCATTCCCATCGTGCTTGCTGCCACTCACCACTGCTCTAACACACACTGCCTTTGCTGCACCACCGCCGTCATACTCCACCGCAGTCTCTCTCTCTCTGATGCACTCCGAGCCCCGCGCCCGCGCACGGACATATAACCGCATCGGCCTTGTCACCTGCGCCACCCCGCAACCATGCAGACTCCCGTGGCTGTGCCCTGCTAGCCTAGGCACGCCTACCATGCACCACTACTCCCGCTCACGCGCCAGCTCTCCATCCCGAGCTTATTCCCGATTCTAATCCATCTTCACTTTTCTTTTGCGTTCACCATGCCTCCAAGGACCAAGAATGCCTCCTCCTCCCACACGGATGGCGATGAGAATTTTCAAGAGCTATACAATTGCCCATTCCACATCCGTAACTATGTGGAAGGTAACCGCTATCAAAATTTCAATGAGTTTCACATTATTTCCCCCAGTTACCTTGATTGGAATTTGTTAAAGTCCTTGAAGATTGAGAATAAGGTGACAAAGTATTTGAAGGTGTTGACATTGGATAAATTTGCAAAGATGAAATATGTTGGCTTTAATCCATTGTGCCTTGAGTTCTTGGTGACATTCAAGCTTGATTCACAAAATTTGAAAATCACTTTTCGCATGCTTGGAGAGGAATTTGAAGTGATGTTGGCTAGAATGAAAGCTTACTTCGGTTTTTTGACAAGTAGGGTGCGAGATAGGCTAATAAATTTCAACACAGCTGTAGCCTGACAAGAACATATAGGCTTCAACAACTAGGATCCTCAAGGGACATCATGCACAAGTTCCTTGCATACTCCATTTCTGGAAAAGAACAAGCCAATAAGGTTAATTCCATGGAGGTATATCTTCTATGGTGTGCCCTTCACAACACCAAGATCTGCCCATTCTACTTCATTTGGACAGCCATCCAATAGATGATGAGGCGTAAGAAGCAACATCCCTCCTTTTGTGCTTTAATCACCGCTCTAGCTGTTAAGCTAGGACTGATTCCAGACAGAGGTCCCCTCCTAGAGGGACAAAGCAAAGTCAAGGAATATATGATCAATTTGGACGAGTTCAGACGAGCCCAGCTAGTGATTGATGAGCGGAGACCGGTTTCCAACACCGATCGGCCCTGTGTATTAAAGCTCATGAATGCACAACTTGCGGCCCTTCGACGTGATGAGGGAACAGGCCCATCTTCTGCTCCACGGGGGGACGATGATGATGAAGAGAAGAAAGAGGAAGAGAATGAAGAGGAGCAAGGAGACGAAGAAGAAGAGCACGACCAAGGAAGTCAAGCCAACTACCAGCCACTGCCTTACCCCACGACGATGCCCCAGTATGGGTATCAGATGCTGCAAGACGACTTGAGGTCCTTCAGAGCCCACTACGACAACACTCTTGGTGATTTCCGCCATCATGTGGACACAACGATTGGTGAATTCAGACAGCATCTAGATACTACCATTGACGACTTCCACCATGAGCTAGGAGATTTCAGACAGGAGGTCTATCACCACTTTGATCAGGAGGATCAGCGGATGATGGCTCTGGAGCAAAGCTGGCATAATTAGACTCTCTCCTACCCGTACCCCCAACCACCTCCACCACCTTTTGACCCACCAGAGCAGTGAAGTATTTTTATTAATTTTCAGTGTTTTCTGTGTTCGTGTGTGTTGTTAGTTATGTATTTTTGTATCCTTTCATTTGTTCGTTGTTGGTTGTTCGTCTTATTTTGTAGGAACCCGCGTTGTCGGTTCTCTTTCCCTATGATCTTTTCTCTCACCCGTATTTTCTTGCATCTCCTTTCATACATTGAGGACAATGCATGATTTAAGTGTAGGGGGTGAACTTGTGTTTTATGCTCTATGTTTTGTGTTTTATGTTTTATGTTTTGAGATTATATTTGAGACTTCATGTTAGATTTTGAATTAGGTTGTATTTTGGATTATTTTGCTATGTGTTGTCTTTTGTTTATTTTTTTTATTTGCTTATCTTTGAGTATGTTGTGAATCTTGTTTTGTGTCTCCCACTTACCATGATTGTCTTGTCCAATTGTCAAACTTGAGAAGTTGGGATATGAATCTTCAAGGGATTGTTGTTTAGTTAATCATGTTGCATGAAAACATTCCGCACCATTTCATTCTAGAATGTGAGTTGCCTCGAGAATGATTATATTTAGATGATTTGTGTTGTGGGGCCTCGTCCTCTAAGAATTTGTTGATCTGTTCGTTCTCTTATCAAATGTGTCAATTATGCTCGAAAAATCATTTTGTTTCCCTAACTTCCTTTCATTTGATTTATATATATATATGTGTGTGTGTGTGTGTGTGTGTGTTTGTGTTTGTGTGTGTGTGTAAAAGAGAGAATGATATGATATGAATGTTTAAATAAATTGAGGATGTTAGGATTTCTGCTCCTCTAGTCGTTTAAATCGACTATGAGCATGGGAAATCACACCAGGACACTGGGGATTTCATCCCTAAAGACTAAACCTTGTGAAGCTTGATCCATGTCCTCCTGTTTAATTGTCATAATAAACGGGATTGCATTTTGGATTCTAGTCCTATCAGATGTGACATTCTTTTGAATCTATCCATGATGAGTATGGGAAACCACGTTAGTAAGCTCCGTTTACCTCGATAATTTCACCTAACTAATTATAACCTTTGAGTGCATTCCCTGTTTAAGCTTGAATAATTCTTTAGGGAGTTAGTGAGAGGGATATTCTATTGAATAATTGTTGCATTTCGCCTTGAGAACAACTTGCATGCTTATTCTCATTGGACGAGCCACATTCCTTGTTAACAAATGTTGTCATTCTCTTTGGTGATAAGCTCTCTAGTTTGAAATAGTGTAGAATGTTCTAGTGTGCATGATCTTCTTGGGGAAATTCCTTCTTGCTTCATGTCTCGAATGATTTTGTTTGCTTGAGCACAAGCAAAAGGCTAAGTGTGGGGGAGTTGTTTGGTGTTTATTTGTTCTATTTTATCATAGGAATTGTGTATCTTTTGAATATGTATTTTATGTGTTTTTATGTGAATTTTATGTTTTTATCTTCACTTTTGCTCTATTGGAAGAATATGCCAAGTTTGTGCAAAAGTTGAGCTTTTATATAAAAAGTAAGATTTTTGGGCATAAAGTGGCAAAGAGGTGAGCACCAAGGAAGAGCTCAAGTTGAGAAGTCAAGTTGAAGGACCAACTATTGGCTGAGCCCAATTGGCGCCCCAAACTGATCAGTTTTAGGGCCAAACTGATGAAGATGAGCCAGAACTGATGAAGTGGAGAGCTAAGCTAAAGCAAAACTGATAAGTTAAGCTCCAGCTGAAAAAGCAAATTGGAGCCGCAATTGAAGGAGCTCAGTTGAAGCGTTGGAACTGGAGGTGAAAAGCTCAACTGAAAAAGAAGGCAAAGAGTGAATTGATCTGCCCCGCCGGCACGTAGACCCCCGCAGTTGCAGGGCAGTGCCTACGGAAAGGTGCCTCTATGAGCGCGCACCACCCTGGCCTCACGATCTCGGGGTACACCGCCGGCGTGTGGGGCGTCAGTCGCAGCTCTCTCGATCAGTTTTCGATTCAGCGATCAGTTTTCTTCCCTCCTTCCATCAGTTCCAGCTTTGAACAAGACTTAAATCCTCCATATTTCTCCACCACATGGCCAGCTAGATAATTAAGAAGCTAAGACTTTTGGAGCCTAGAAGAGTAGGAGAGTTTGGGATTTAATTCCCTCAATTACTACGTCTCTTAATTACTTGTCTCCAAACTCCCATACCATATATTTCCATATCTCAATTCCCTCTCATCACCAATGACTCTTCATCATTCATTCACTATCATCTCACTTCAAAAGCCTCACCATCTCCAATTTTCATTTTCTCTACACACACTTCACCATTCTATCTTCCAGAGAGGGAGGAAAGAGCAAGACAAGAGGCAAGGTAGCTTAAGCTTGAGAAAGGAGGCACGAGAAGAAAGGTTTGATCCCAAGCCGTCCGCGGAAGCTAGGCTTGTTCAAGGGCCTTCTTTTGGTATTTTCCTTTCTAGCTTAATTCATTTGTGGGAATATTGTCCCAAAACTCTTAAGACAACAAATATTGTAGGAGTTTTATGTTATTCATATTTGATTTATGAGATGATGAACTTGTATGATATTTGTGTTGTTTTGAGCATGATGAGCTAATTCCTTTCATTAGGGGGTAGATAATCGACTTGGCTTCGATCCGTGCTTGTGATAGTTGTGTTCTTGTTGTTGGAATTGTTCTTGTTCATGTTGAGTGCTTGATCACCACTTAGCATTTCTAGGCTCTAGATGAGACTGAGAGGAGATTCTAGAGCCCGACTTAGGTTCTTTCAACGTTAGGTGAATTGGGTTTCGTAAGCCTAATTATTAATCTTGTTCATATGATATAGCCGAAAGGGGATTAATGGATAGATGACAAGTCCAATTTATCTCGTGTTTCTAGAGTCTTTTTCTCATCTTTTGTCTCTGTTTTTGTTATTTTAGAGTCGGAAAGAGCCAGAAATATGAGTAGGGGCGCAAAGAGAGCAAAATCACGCACTATGGGTATTTTGGAGCTGAAATACGATAAGGCAAGCTCGATGAGATTTTCATAGCACCAATTTCCATGAAAGGTGCCAACTTGTAGAGTCTATCATATTTTAATGTTGCTGAGAAATGGCCATTTGCCCACAAGACTCAAGGAGATTCTAAACCTGACAGACTTGTTATGGACACAACGTGAGAAGTTCGGCAGAAGTCATTCAAGATATTCCAGATTTTGTTCAATAAGGAAAGAAGATTATGTCAAAGAGGATATTACCAAATCTGGAGATGATATCTTAAAGCTTTTAGAAGACCAATCTTCTCTATAAGAAAAGTGTTCTCATGTGGGCGTGAGCTGCAGAGATAGAATCAGAATCTACTCTACAAGGAAACTTGACCTATCTCTACAAGGAAAGTTGATCTATCTATACAAGGAAAGTGCAGCTGCCAGAAAAGGAAAGAATGGGCATGCCGAGAGACAGTCCAGAATTAAGTCTTTTCATGGGCCGATTTGAGCTTCAAACTTACTTGTGGCCCAAGCATGCTAGGGATTCGACTTATCTATATAAATACCACTAGAGAGGATCATTCACACACGTCACAAACACCATATACATTATTATTTTACTTTTTAATTGTATTTTTAATTTTCAGTTTATGTTGTTAAGTTTGACGTTGGAGTCGAGACTCATTTCTTATTTATTTCAGTAAGTTTTTATTTAATTTCATGTCTTTAAATATTTTCTTTATGTTTATGTCTAGCATGCGTGGCTAGATCTTTTATTCCGGATTGAATGGAGATGATAACTTAACAAACATGTAAAAATCGTGAGGCAATTGGGCATAACACTGTGTGAATTTGGTTTCCGTCGTGTATTGATTTCTTTGTTACACTAAAGCATGTTAAGCTGGTTAATGTGGCTGGCCACTCATTAATTAGAATTGGGCACGCTAAATCTATACATGGTCAATGAATCGTAACTGTGTGTTGATCATAAAGGGACTGGGTACATCACGGGGTATTGTGGGCACACGAGAAATCAGTGTTTGCAATAGATCTGGGTCTGTCTAGGGGATAAAGCTGCTTGTTGCTTACAATCAAATGAGAAATCGGGGTTAGGTAACAAGTTAGGGTTTAGGGGACGAGAAATCACCTCTAATCTAATCTGAATGGATGGATTGGGCACAAATGAAGAAATTCGGGTGCATATAACTTGATGATTTAATTCACATAAGAAATTGGTGTGCCCATGATCGAGAAAGTGTTTGTTAAGTTTGATTCAAAATTCTAATCCGCAATACTTTACTACTAATCATTTACTTTGTTTTTCTTTGTTTCTTTTTATTTCTATTTTTTACAAGATTTACTTTAAAGTATTTACATACGAAGTACGGAGACCACAATAACTCAAACTCTTTTTAAGCTGGTGACATTGGAAGGTAGAATTCATAGCTCCTCGTTGTATCGACTCTTTACTCACATTGCTGGCTACGCTCACTATGGGCATAAGGATAAGTCTCTCTTGAGATTTATTCTGACCGCGAAACGACCGTGCGTCAGAATTGGCACCGTTGCCGGGGAGCTGATTTAAGTACTTCTATTTTCCCAAATTTTTAGCCTGGCCAGTGGATGCACAACTCCTCTATAGAGTTCTACGAGTATGATCCAGAGCCAGAAAGGACTTTGCGAAGGAGAAAGGTAGAAGCACGAAGGGCATGACAAGCCGAAAGACTTGCTCGTGAAACCATCCTGGAGGAAGAAGAACATTTTCAACCAGAGCACGAAGCAAGAGAAGAGCATCAAGTAAGAGAAACTATGGCTGGAGAGAGCCGAACACTAAGGCAGTTAGTCTTTCCCACTAACATGAATCTTTGTCCCATTGGCATTCTGCTCGCAACTATCACTGGAAGTTGGGAACTCAAGGCAAATTTTATCCAAACTTTGCCTAAGTTTCATGGGATGACTGGAGAAGATCCTTAGAGACACATACAAGATTTTGAGATGGTGTGTCAAACCTAACCTACGGATGGGTGAAAAGATCAATATATACGACTGGTGTCATTTCTGTTTACTCTACAGGACGGGGCACGAGACTAGTTGTACACTCTGCCAAGTAGCAGCGTGACCACATGGGCACAGCTGCAACAAAAGTTTTTGGAGAAATATTTTCCCGCATCCAGAGTGCAAGAGATGAGAAGAAAAATTGGAAAAATGAATATGGGCACAAACGAGAGCTTCTACGACTATTGGAGTCACTTTCAGATCATGCTGACAAAGTGCCCACAACATCAGATCCCAGATCACGATCTGATTCAATACTTCGTATCAGGCTTGAGGGCACATGACAGGATCATTATCAATGCCTCTTGTGGAGGATCAAGAAACTGAAAAATTCAAGCACACAACTTACCCAAGCCATGAAGCAACTTGAAGAGAAAACTGGGCAATTACCATCTCAAATGGTAAAACCCCGAGAGCAAGTGAATGTTGTGACCTTGAGAAGTGGAAAAGAGCTACCAGAAGTTGTTGCAGAACCAGAAGCTGAGAAGACAGAAAACACCGAGGGCACAGAAGAAGAGGAGCAGAAAGAGAAAGAAAAGGTTGCAGAGCCCAAGATGAAAAAAACAAAGGCTGTCGGAAAACCACCTTTTCCAGAACGTTTTGCCCACAACAGAAAGGAGGAAGAAATGAAAGACCTTCTCAAGATTTTTTCAAAAGTGGAAATCAATATTCCACTCTTGGATGTAGTTTGGCAAGTACCTCGATATGCTCGATTCTTTAAAGAGCTCTGCACTAAAAAGGTACGATTTGAAGATGACGCCAAACTATTTGTGAGAGAGAATGTTTCGGCAGTTTTACAAAAGAAAATACCCAAGAAGTGTGATGATCCTGGTATGTTTATCATATCATACATCATTGGCAATAGAAGGATTGAGAAGGCCATGTTAGATCTCGGAGTATCCATAAATGTCATGCCCATGACGATTTATGAGGAACTAAAACTGGGACCACTTAAACAAATAAGGGTGATCATTCAGCTCGTGGACAGATCTAATGTCTACCCAGAAGGCCTGATAGAAGATGTCCTAGTCAAGGTGGGGGAACTGATTTTCCCAGCTGATTTTTACGTGCTCGATATAGGCACAACAACACCCATCTCATTTGTGTTACTACTCAAAAGACCATTCATGAAGACTGCTCGCACCAAGATTGATGTTGATGAGGGCACACTGATGTGAGAATTTGATGGGCAGATCGTCGTATTCAATATTTTAAAGCAATGAAATACCCTGAAGACCCAAAGTCAGTCAACTTTGTGAGCCAATGTCATGCCCAAGCCACGATTTCCAGAATGAACAATTAAGAACCACTATAATAGGCATTACAGGCTGGCCTAACTGATTGTGATGCCATTGATGAAGATGACGATATCATAGAAGCTATCATGATACTATATTCCCTGGAGGAAATGCCATGTGGAGTGGTAGATTACAAGTTTCCCACCACGAGTCAGACTGAAAAAATGATACCCTCTGTGCAGAGGGCACCACAGCTGGAACTGAAAGATCTTCCTGGACACTTAAAGTATGCCTATCTTGGGAATAATGAAACATTACCGGTTATCGTAAGTAAAAGTTTGAACTTAATGGAGGAAAATCAGTTGATGAGATTGTTGCGTCTGTATAAGAAAAGAATGAAAAGAACCTATGACAAACTCATCCGCCATAAGCCATTTGAGCGTGGGAAAATGGTAAAGTTGTTTAATTCCAGACTGAAGCTGCTAGGAGACAATCTCAAGTCCAAATGGACTAGTCCTTTTTTGGTCCACACCTCATGCCTAAATGGAGCCGTGGAGTTAATAGACATGAACACTAGAGGAAGGTTCAAGGTCAATGGACAATGACTGAAGCATTACTATGGGCATAAGGATTCTGTTTTAGAATCTGTTAGGCTCATCGAGCCCATCTACATGTGCAGAAAGAAGTAAGTATCGTGCCCGTGACAATAACTAAGGCGCTGACTGGGAGGCAACCCAGGTTTTTTTTTTAATTTCTTACAATTTATTTTAATTCTATTATTTCCTTTAAAGTTTTTTTTTCTAGTGGATAGGATGAATTTTACTGTTTCCTCTAGTTGTGTTTTTACAGTATAGGGCACGGGAAAAAATGGCTACCATTCTGGAATGCATTAGCAAATGCCCTCCACACCAATTCAAGCAAGCCTGATTTACCGAACATCCTGCCCTCTCTGATCTGGTTCTCTCTTTCCATTAGTTTAGTTCTTTTATCTTTGTAGAGTCGCCCTTGTTCACCCACTTTGCCTACAGCAAAGTATGTGGGTGGTGAGGGCATTTTGAAGTCTGTTTGCTTTTGTTTTATTTGTTTCAGTGACCATCTTATTCACCCACTTTGCCTAAGGCAAAGTGTGTGGGTAGGATGGCCACTTAGTTTTTATTGAGTTTTGTTTTCTATGTTTGTGACATAACCTTTTCATACCCACTTTGCCTAAGACAAAGTGTGTGGGTGAGGGTTATTTCACTTTCTTTTGTTGGTTTGAGTTGAGTATAGCATGTGTAGATATTTGAACTTGAAAGCATGGAGTCTAGGGTCCTGTGACCATTAGGCAGCCTGTTTTTTGCATATTCATGTCAGCATGCCCGTAACACTGTTTAAATGATAAATGAACTAAGTACCCTGTGAGGAATTGAGCATATCTTCATGATGTCTGCAATAATTCTTTCTTGTGTGATTTTTGCATCTTTGAATTTAGGAGAACCAGAATTTGCTTCTGCTCTATTCCAAGATCACAATGAATTTGGGGGTACATAAAAAATGCTTAGGCAATTTTCTTTCTAAGCCACAAGACCAAATAAAACCACCCTTTAAATTATCTCTGCAGCCTCTTTTGAGCCAAAATTTGTAATGCCCTGGTGATGTTTCTTTCACAAAACCTAAAAAAAAGAGACCATGGGCACAAGGAGAGGATAATATGGTGTGTTACAAGGCATGAAGTGCCCAAGAAGAAAGAAAAAAATAAAGAAAAAGAAAAAAAAGAAGGGGTCAAAATAAAATTAAAAAAAATGATAAAGAAACCCCAAGAAAATAAAGTACAGAGTGTCCACAAAATAAAAAAACTAGGACATGTGCTTCATAAAATGGGCACGGTGGCAAAGGCCAGTAAGAGTCAAAATAAATCCTCCCAAAGGAAAACCTGACTAAATTGAGCCCAGATCCAAATATTTACTACCTATGACCCGAAGCCCCATTTCAACATTCTAAGTCCTTAACATATGTCTGTTCTCAATTCTAAAAAGTGGTGGAGGAAAAAGAGCAGTTGCAAGCCTTTAGTGACACTCAATTCAAATATGTTTTCCTTGAGCGTATACATTGAGCCCAAAATACTTTGAGTGAGGAAAATATGAGTGAATCCATCACTTAGTTCATTTTGATTCGCAGTGGGCACAATGATATGTTAGGCAATTTACATGTTGTGTTATGAGATCAGTAACTTAGCCTCTATGCCCGAAAGAGAATGTCTATGCATGCTTTGTGTCGAGTATTTGTATGTCTGTCTTTTCCGCCTTTCTTTTATTTTCTTTCATTTCTTTTAGGCACGTTGTACCCCATGCTTGAGGACAAGCATATCTCAAGTGGGTGGGTCTGACAAGTCCAATTTCTCTCATTTTTCTAGAGTCTTTTTATCGTTCTTTTGTCCTTATTTTTGTTATTTTAGAGTCGAAAAGAGCCAGAAATATGAGTAGGGGCGCAAAGAGAGAAAAATCACGCACTGTGGGCATTTTGGAGCTGAAATACGATGAGGGAAGCCGATGAGATTTTCATAGCACCAATCTCCATGAAAGGTGCCAGCTTGTAGAGTCCATCGCATTTCCATATTGCTGAGAAATGACCATTTGCCCACGAGACACAAGGAGATTCTAAACCTGGTAGACTTGTTGTGGGCACAATGTCAGAAGTTCGACAAAAGTCATCCAATATATTCCAGATTTTGTTCAATAAGGAAAGAAGATCATGTCAAAGAGGATATTACCAAATCTGTAAATGATATCTTAAAGCTTCTAGAAGACCAATCTTCTCCATAAGAAAAGCGTCCTCCTGTGGGCGTAAGCTGAACAGATAGAATCAGAATCTACTCTACAAGGAATGTTGATCTGTCTGTATAACGAAAGTGCAGCTACCAGAAAAGGAAATAATGGGCACGCCGATAGACAGTCCAGAATTAAGTCTTTTCATGGGCCGATTTGAGCTTCAAACTTACTTGTGGCCTAAGAATGCTAGGGATTCGACTTACCTGTGTAAATACCACTAGACAGGATCATTCACACATGCCATAAACGCCATATACATTATTATTTTACTTTTTTACTTGTATTTCTAATTTCCAGTTTATATTGTTAAGTTCGACGTTGGATTCGAGACTCGTTTCTTATTTATTTTAGTAAGTTTTTATTTAATTTCATGTCTGTAAATATTGTCTTTATGTTTATGTCTAGCATGCATGGCTAGATCTTTTATTCCGGATTGAATGGAGATGATAACTTAACAAACATGTAAAAATCGTGAGGCAGTTTGGGCATAACACTGTGTGAATTTGGTTTCCATCGTATATTAATTTCTTTATTGCACTAAAGCATGTTAAGCTGGTTAATGTGGCTGGCCACTCGTTAATTAGAATTGGGCATGCTAAATCTATGTGTGGTCAATGAATCGTAACTGTGTATTGATCATAAAGGGACTGGGTACATCACGGGGTATTGTGGGCACATGAGTAATCAGTGTTTGCAATAGATCTAGGTCTTTCTAGGGCATAAAGTTGCTTGTTGCTTACAATCAAATGAGAAATCAGGGTTGGGTAACAAGTTAGGGTTTAGGGGATGACAAACGACCTCTAATCTAATCTGAATGGATGGATTGGGCATAAATGAAGAAATTCGGGTGCCTATAACTGGATGATTTAATTCACATAAGAAATCGGTGTGCCCATGATTGGGAAAGTATTTGTTAAGTTTGATTCGAAATTCTAATCCGGATAACTTTACTACTAATCATTTTCTTTGTTTTTCTTTGTTTCTTTTTATTTCTATTTTTTGCAAGATTTACTTTAAAGTATTCATACGAAATACGGAGACCACAACAACTCAAACTCTTTTTAAGCTGGTGACATTGGAAGGTATAATTCACAGCTCCTCATGGGATCGACCCTTTACTCACATTGCTGGCTACGCTCGTTGTGGGCATAAGGATTAGTCTCTCTTGAGATTTATTCTGACCGCGAAATGACCGTGCGTTAATAGACGGTCATAGTAATTGAAGTTAAACCACTTGAAGGGGTCTATTGTATGCCCAAGATTAATTTAACCAACTTGAAGCAAGCTAGGAGAGAAACCAACAAGAGAATCTACGCCCTAATGCTGTTCTCATAATCTTTTCCCCTTGTCGTTGATTTTGTTATTAATTGTGTTGATTAGTTACCTTTATTTGGTTAATTTCCTTAGTCTAGCAAAAACTTCTGAACCATGATTAGAATGTTTAGGTTGTATTTTAAATTCTTGTACAAATTTGCATGAGTAGCATAAAAACATAGTCTCCTCTAAGCTTTCCTCGAGAGACACGACCCGAGTTAGCTTACCGGCCTACAATCGACCCCATCCTCTTGCGGGTCCAGATCAAAGTAGTTGGCGTAGGACAAATCGAAAACAAACAATGATCAAAGCGGACCTCTTAAAGCTTCATGTTATTGTCCGTCTTCGAGCTCCAATTGCACCACTCCTTTCTTAGGAGAAAACCGATAGAGGGAGATTGAGAGCTTGTGTGTATATGTGTGAGAGAGCTTACTCTTTTTTGTTTCCAAGGAGTTGGAGAGAGGAGAAGAGAGAGAGAGAGAGAGAGAGAGAGAGAGAGAGAGAGAGAGAGATGGAGACGAGTGTATGTATATTTCTTTTGAGAGAGAGATAGAGAGAGCTTTCTAGAGTATTTGAGAAAGAAAGATATATACATATATATATATATATATATATATATAATGTACATATCTATTATTTCAATTTGATAAAATATCTATGAAATTAATATTTTAATTATCTACCCACTCATTCCATTCCCCTATTTTTTTTATTTACTAAATGTAGTGAAATATCTACAATATCTACTACTATTATTTTTATCTAATTCAAGCTCTTGATTCCCTAATACTTAATTTATTAAATTCCATTCACATAGGCCCGATGCTCATTTAATTAAAAATCTCAGATTCTATATTTTATAGTTTATAATATTACTTTATGTCAGGGCACATCGTAGCTCAAGTGTCGGACAACCTGTAAACATTTAAATCAAAAGCAACAAATATCACAAAAAAATAATTTAATTTGCAAAATAATAATTTAAATTTAAAAAGATTCGGGGTATTACATCATACCCCTTTAAATAATTTTGTCCTCAAAATTAACCTGCTAAATCTTTCCCGTGAGGGTATCGAGGTATAAGTTCATCTTCTCTTTCCCACGTGGCTTCCTTGGGTCCATGCCTACTCCATTCAACTCTTAGGGTATGCACTTTTCTATCTAAGATATCAATTGGAGTCTCCTCATAGGTTAGGTCTTGAGAAGTATGGACGTTTTTATGTGAAATGACATGGCTCCGATCCGAAACATATCTTCTAAGCAATGACATGTGGAACACATCGTGAACGCCCGCTAAGTCTGGGGGTAGGGTTAGGCGATAGGCAACGTCTCCAATCTTTTCAAGTATATCGAACGACCCCACAAAGTGAGGTTGAGTGTTTCCCTTTCTACCAAGTCTGATTACTCCTTTCATTGGCGCTATCTTCAAGAACACTCTGTCTGCAACATCGAAATGCATGTCTTTTCACTTCGAATCAGCATATGACTTTTGATGATCTTAGGCTGTTTTAATTCTTTTCCGAATCTTTGCGATCACTTCAACAGTCTTCTCTACGGTTTCGGTTCCCGAAATTCGTCCCTTGCAATGGATTGGTGATTTACATTTTCTTCCATATAGTGCTTCATAGGGCGCCATTCCTATTGTTGCTTGTTAGCTTTTGTTGTAGGCGAACTCAACCAGTGCTAGATGATTCTCTCAGCCTCCCCCTAAGCCTAGCACGCAGGCACGTAGCATGTCTTCCAAGATTTGGATCGTTCTTTCTAACTGCCTGTCAGACTTCGGATGATAAGCTATGCTAAATTGTAACTTGGTGCCTAAGGCTGATTAAAGACTTCTCCAAAATTTGGAGGTAAATTTGGTATCATGATCAGAGACAATCGATACTGGAATTCCACATAGTCTTACAATTTCATTGATATAAAGTTGAGCCAAATGATCCATGCTAAACACCACCTTCACAGGAAGAAAGTGAGTGAACTTTGTCAACCTATCAACAATATGATACGAACCCGAAAAGAATAAAAGAATCAAATCCAAGAATGTCATTGAGAGCTTCAAAGATAATCATGTTGTCCAAGATTAAAGATTGGAGATCAAGATTTGAAGAACACAAGTGCATGAAAATATTCAGATATTTTGGGCAGCTCATGAAGATCAAATATTCAGCCCGAGATTGGTCAACATGTTATCATTTGATGATGAAAAAGGAAGCATGAAGACGTGAGAAGAAGAACGACGCCATTTGGACGTGTGCATCAAAAGTTATACGCGTTTGCATGGGAAATCGGGAGATGCTGTTTTTCATGCAAAGGTGGCAAGAATTCCACACACATGGGCCACGAAATTAATACACTTAATTCAGCCCATGGACGTGTATTTTGGGTCCAAGAATGGCGAGAATATCCAGCCCAAATCCACTTTGGGATTTATCCTTATCTAGTTAGATTTAGATAGATTTTTCTTATATTATTTTTGGTAACTTTTGATTTTATCCTAGTTTGACTAGAACACCTTTAGATTTTCGATTTCTCCTAGATTTAGGGTTTAATTTTCGTTCATAATCCCTACCCTATATAAAGGGATCAGTTGTGAACTTTATTTTTCAGACGTTGCATGAAATAAAGAGTTAATTTCTCAATTGTCTCACCGATCCTTTGGTTGATCACATTTATCGATCCTTTGGTTGATCAAACACAATTCTATTGATCTAGCAATTCAATAGTCTTATTCAAGTTCTTCAGGGTACAACGAGTACTTGGGAGAATTGCTAACAAATCGGAGAAGATCGAAGTAGCTGCGTTTCGTCTCTTGAAGCCGGGGTTCAGCTGAAGTTCCAATCCATTCTACCTATCATCTACATCTCGACGCCACTACCTTCATCCACAAGACACTATTCATCCGCCTCCTATCTTCCACAAATTATCCTAGTAAGTTCTAGTTTAATCGAGTCTTTTATTCTTATTTTAGTTGAGTTTTAGTCTAGTTAGTCGGATTGAATCCTTCTTAATCTGACGTGTTTCGAGTCCTTAAGTCTTCCGCTACGTGTTCTGTTGATTTGGCTTAGATATCTTGTCTGGGTCACACCATAAATTTGGCATCAGAGCCACGTCAGCTCTGCTAGTCGTGGTTCAATCCGACTTGTCATCTACGTGTCAGTTTTTCTGTCGTACGTGTCATTTAAATTTTGCATCGTATCTATTGTAATCTGATTGTTATTCATTAAAAAAAGAGGAGAAAAGACATTGGCTAAGTAAAAAGAAAACGAAAAAAAAAAGTCGCCGAAAAAAAAAAATGAAAATCAGATTTTATTTCTTGTTTATTTCGATTTTCTTGTTGTTTTCTAGTCTAGATAGGCTTGAATCCATCTTAGATAGATATTTTGGGATTTGTTAGATTGTGTTCACACTTGGTCAAACTTATTCAAAAATATTCTACCTTATCCACTAGATTTCCTACCTTCTTTAGATATCTTCCATCCTCATCCATATCTAATCAAGATCTTCCATTCCTATCCACCTAAAATTCGATCCCCACTTTATCTAGGCTTCGAATTTTGCAGTCCATATATCCATACACCCTCTAGGTTTGAAATTTTCATATCTTTCATACCTACACCCGGTTCACCATATACACCACATACTACATACACCCATACACCCGTACACCCGTACACTCGTGGTCTACAAACACCAAAACAGCAGGTTTACCTACACCATCCATACAACAGCCCCACATCATCAAGTTAGATGGATCCAGTTCGAGCCCGCCCGAATCGATTTAGAGATGTCGATGGTCTACACCGCAACAAGATAACCATCCCAGAGTTTGAGGGTCTATACGATCCAGAAGTGTACCTAGATTGGGAACGCAGAGTTGATAAGTTCTTTGAGCGCTACTACTTCCCCGAGCCAAAGAAGGTGTAATTAGCCACATTGGAGTTTAAAGACTACGCAGCAACATGGTGGGAATTCCAGCAAAATCGATGCTACCGAGATCACCTTCCACCTATCGACACATGGCGTGAGTTGAAAGATTTAATGCGGAAACGCTTCATTCCAGACCACTACCAATGGGGGTTGGAGGAGAAGCTATACAAGCTTAAGCAAAGAGATCGAAGTGTAAATGACTACTACTACAAAATGATTGAAGCCATGAGACGAGCTGATATAGAGGAGTATCTAGAAGATACCATGGATAGATTCCTAGCTGGTCTACGAAGGGAAATCCGAGAAAAGGTAGCAATGTATCACTTCGACAAGTTGAAAGACATGGTGCAATATGCCATTGAGATAGAGAAGTGGTTGGAGAGTCTGCAAAATGAAGTGGTTCAAGTAGAGTCAAATGTAGAGTTGTCACCTAGAGCTCATCGCCAAACAGCCCCATTTCGATGGTGCGAACCTGAGTCATTCGAGGAGTTTCTACATACCTATGTACCACCTACACGGCCTGCATCACCAGTTCAGCTGGTCATGGATGTGCCAAGCCAAGCCAGCAATACTCAAGAGGAGATCCATGTTGAGTTACCATCTGAGATCGTTGCCATCAAAGAAGATTCTACTTTTGAGGTAACAATTTCAGTTGATGCGCCTATTGATGAATTGATAGATGTTGCTACTTGTGAAGATGTTAGAGTAGTCTAGAGAGAAGAAATGAAGGTTGTTGCCGCCGTTGAGGAATCCGAAGAAGTTGAGAAGTTGATGGAGATACAACCTTGTTCTGAAAAGGAGAATGTCATCAGTGGAGCAATGGTTGAAGATCACAAAGAATTCGACCAAGCAAGCATGGAGGAGCTTCCGAATTCTAACATCATTTGTCAAACATTTTCTTGTGCTATCTATATTTTACAGGTTGTTGAAGTTATTCCATTGAAAGTTGGGTTTGTGCAAAGAAAGATTGATGATCCATTCGCGTTCGTCTTTAATCCTGGAGATTTGAATTCGAGGACGAATTATTTTCAAGAGGAGGGGAATGATACGAACCCGAAAAGTATAAAAGAATCAAATCCAAGAATGCCATTGAGAGCTTCAAAGATAATCATGTTGTCCAAGATTAAAGATTGGAAATCAAGATTTGAAGAACACAAGTGCATGAAAATATTCAGATATTTTGGGCAGCTCATGAAGATCAAATATTCAGCCCGAGATTGGTCAACATGTTATCATTTGATGATGAAAAAGGAAGCATGAAGACGTGAGAAGAAGAACGACGCCATTTGGACGTGTGCATCAAAAGTTATACGCGTTTGCATGGGAAATCGGGAGATGCTGTTTTTCATGCAAAGGTGGCAAGAATTACACACACATGGGCCACGAAATTAATACACTTAATTCAGCCCATGGACGTGTATTTTGGGTCCAAGAATGGCGAGAATATCCAGCCCAAATCCACTTTGGGATTTATCCTTATCTAGTTAGATTTAGATAGATTTTTCTTATCTTATTTTTGGTAACTTTTGATTTTATCCTAGTTTGACTAGAACACCTTTAGATTTTCGATTTCTCCTAGATTTAGGGTTTAATTTTCATTCATAATCCCTACCCTATATAAAGGGATCAGTTGTGAACTTTATTTTTCAGACGTTGCATGAAATAAAGAGTTAATTTCTCAATTGTCTCACCGATCCTTTGGTTGATCACATTTATCGATCCTTTGGTTGATCAAACATAATTCTATTGATCTAGCAATTCAATAGTCTTATTCAAGTTCTTCAGGGTACAACGAGTACTTGGGAGAATTGCTAACAAATCGGAGAAGATCGAAGTAGATGCGTTTCGTCTCTTGAAGTCGGGGTTCAGCTGAAGTTCCAATCCATTCTACCTATCATCTACATCTCGACGCCACTACCTTCATCCATAAGACACTATTTGTCCGCCTCCTATCTTCCACAAATTATCCTAGTAAGTTCTAGTTTAATCGAGTCTTTTATTCTTATTTTAGTTGAGTTTTAGTCTAGTTAGTCGGATTGAATCCTTCTTAATCTGACGTATTTCGAGTCCTTAAGTCTTCCGCTACGTGTTCTGTTAATTTGGCTTAGATATCTTGTCTGGGTCACACCACAATAACCCATATTCCATGATGACCTTTGATCGTACAAGGTAGTCCTACCACGAAGTCCATTGCGATATGCTCTCATTTCTACTAGGAAATCTCCAGTGGGTTTAGTAATACAGAAAGGCATTGATGATCAGCTTTCACTTGTTGACAAGTGATACATCTCTCTAAGAATTGGGTGATGGATCTTTTCATGTTCCGCCACCATTAGATTGTCTTCAGATCATTGTATATCTTGGTTCCTCCTAGGTGCACAGAATATGGAGTGTTGTGAGCTTCTTCAAGTATCTCTTGTCTTAACTCCTCATTCCTTGGAACGCATAATCTTCCTTCAAAATGAAGTGTGCCATCGTTTCCACCGCAAACCCTTGGATAGTGTTATCCAAAGCTCATTTTCATTTCGCATAGAAACGGATCATTGCTTTGAGCCTCACAAATTCAATCACATACCATCGGTCGAACCACAAGTGCAATCAAGACACCCATTGTGGTGTTTGGCAAGATCATCACTTCTAAATTTAATCTTTTGAATTCTTTAATTAGTTTCTCTTGCTTGGTCGGTAATGCATCAAGATAACTTTTTTGACTTAATGCATCTGCTATAACATTCGCCTTTCCAGAATGAAAATGAATCATACAATCGCAGTATTTAACTAAGTCCATCCATCTTCTCTGGTGAATGTTCAACTCTTTCTCGTGTGAGAAGATACTTTAGGCAAGAGTGATCGGTGTAGATTTTACACTTGCTGCCATAGAGATAGTGTTGCCATATCTTCAATGCGCGTACCACTGAGGGGAGATCTAAGTCGTGTGTTGAATATTTTGTTAGTTTTGATTATCTATTTTGAAACGTATTTTACAAGCTGCTATGCTGCATTTTTACTCATCCATGTCCTTGTTTCGAGACATCGGTATGGCTGATGAGTTATTTTGTATGCTCATGTACGGTCAACATCGGGAGTGTCATTAGACGTTACTTTACCTTTTTGGAAGCTCCTTTCGCACTGCTCATTCTATGAGAATTTTTTTTATCCTACGTGTTAGGTGTGTCAATGGTTTGACGATCTTGGAAAATTAATCTAGAAATCTTCGATAGTATCCCGCTATCCCAAGAAGGTTCCTGATGTTGTTCACATTTGTTGAAATCTTCCAATTAATCATTTCTACCTTAGTCAGATTAACCTCTATTCTACTTTTCTACCTTAGCTCAATCAACATCTATTCTACTTCCTATCACCACGTGCCTTAGAAACAACTCGATCTATTAAAAATTATTACTTTTAGAATATTGCATACAACTTTTTTTCGTAAAGGTTTCGAAGACGAACTTGAGATATCGTGCGTGTTGCTTTGTTGCTCGAGTGTACTAAGATATTATTGAAGAAAACGATCATGAACTGATCAAGTACAAGGGACATACACGAAATATCAAGTCTGTAAAGACGCCTCAAGTCGATCATTCAAAACAAGTTGGCTCATTTCAACTCATCAAACAAATATTTAATTTTTGGCATTGCAAGTCTTTGTTTGCTTCAGATGTCATAGAATTCGATTTTGGGTGCCATCTCTTATTTCCTGAAGAATTCTTGTCCTTTCTTCAATCCTTGAATTTTCGTTTACCGAAAATATTTTGTTGCCTTTGATCTTTGAGATCCAACTACACATTATTCGAAAATCACTTGAGTACGTTTAATTACGTCTTCATAGATTGGAAATCTCAGTATATTAATATTCATGGTCATAAAGCTCTCTCAAAGTGATGTTGTTTTTTTTTCATTGGTGATAACTAGGAATAGTGCATATCGCGACTACTGAAGGAATCCTTATTTCGTTATGCTAGACTCAACCTATCTATTTTACCTTAGCGACTCCGTTGAGAGGTTGTCAAAAATAATTTCATAACCATTAAATTAGGTGTGTTTCCCTTGCATCTCGTAGATGCTTGCATTTTCTATTGTTAAATGATCTCATACATAGTGAGTATGAAGTATCACACGTGAAGTCGACTATGTTATCGATATATGTAGGACTCATTCTCATTTTTTGTATACACATATATGTGTCGTTCCTTGTAAATGAAGGTTGAGTGGGCATTGTCCTATCATCTAATTGTATAACTCAATCAATAAAGTCGAATTCCTAAAGGTTATATCTTGAGGACGACTTGTAGAGTAACATAAAATTCATAATCAATAAAGCATTGCAATTCATAGTCCGTTATGATCATTTCCAAAAAAAATTTAAAAACTCTTTCAAATACTCATGAATAAATCTCTGTAAAGAATTTGTCGAGCACATAAGCCATCATAATTGATCATAACAAGCAAACCATAATCATACTTTGTCCCTTGTGGACAAAATCAATCCTTCACATAATGCATCATGATATGATCAAACTTTCAAACTTATCACGACACAAATATCTCATGCTCACACCAAACTTTAATTATAACTACTGGAATTTGTTGCCCAAATTACTGAAAATAGAAGACAGTTGGTAACGTTAAACTCAATGTTAAATATAGTATTTTCACTATCTTAACCAAAAATGCGGTGAATAAAATCAAGATTGCACGAAGATAAATTTTAAATCACACACAACGTGTATGTGATTGCCACAAGGCGAAATTAGGCTTACACAAGCATAAACAAAATAGTTGAGTATGTTTGAACAAATGTTCCTAACACATCAACAAAAGTACATGAACCTAAATCTAGTTTTCAACTAAATCAAATTCAAAACTTCAAATTAACCTACTAGTTAATTTGTATACAATGCAGCAACAATTCCTAAGTTTTGATATCTTCTACCTAAACTAACTTTAACAATTCTTTCATAAGAATTGTTTGAACGAAGAAAAACACATAAAGAAGAAGATAGAACCCTAGAAATCTAGTTGCATAAAAATGACTCGAGCTCTTGATCTTCTCACTCTCAAGGTGATATCTTCTCTGCTCGAATAACCTCTTCAAATGTGAATCATGCTCCTTAAATACATTCTTCACTCGAATCAGCTTGAAGTCGAAGTCATCTTTCTGAACGTGTGTTGTAGATAACCGCCACTACTACATCGTGTTGAGAAAAACCGTCTCCTTGGTGTGGCTGAGAACATAACTCACGTTCTTCACCATTTTTCTATAATTCCAGTAAGTCATTTTCTGAAAAAGAAAAATGGTTAAATACAAGATAACTAAAGACCTAAAAAATAGGAGATAAAGTTTGACTTAATCAAAGTCTATTTAAATATTAATATATCAACCATATATATCCATTTATTTGAAATATAAATTTCATGGATATATATAATTTAAGATATACAAAATAATTATAGTTTATTAAAATTAATAAATCCTAAAATCTAGGAAAGGATAAGATTAAGAACATCAAATTTTACAGATAATGTTATAGGGATTCAGTATGACATCATGTTCAACATGGAACTCAATGTCATACATCACATTACAATCTCTCCCTTAATCTTAGCCTTTCTACACAAAACATACAACTCGATGTATTATGTACACTTAGAGTCGCAGCGGAAAAATAGAGACACAAATCTCCCCCTTAAGGGTAACTCCCCCTCAAGTTAATTAACATACAATGGGTAATTATCCCACATACAAAAGAATGTTGAATTAAAGTCCAACACAAAATAATTAAGGCAATTCGAGAAACTAGCCCATATTAATCATTCAACATGCCAAAAAAAATGATGCTCAACAATTAAGATATCATCAATCAAATACAAAAATAGAGAATATCTAAAATTAACCATCCAACAAAAAGATGCACCAATTATCTTTAAAAAAAAACTTGTTCACAACACATCCATAAAAAAACACAGATGCACTAAGCATCTTAAAATGTGTCCAGCACATATAAGCCAAATATAAAAACATTGTTTGAACAGACATGAAACATTGTTTATAAAAACAGTAGCTTCAAATGAGCTTCCTCTTCCCCTTGGCAACACTCTTATGCTCATTTGCTTTAACAGCATCACCAGCACCCTCTTCATCATCTCTACCCTCCTCTTCATCTCTACCCTCCTCTTCATCATGGTCTCTCCATTTTTGTATAGAAAGGAGAGTAAGAAAATCGTCACGAATAGAGGTGAGGTGAGTGATTGCTTGATCCAATAATGCAACCTGATGTTCAAGAGCTTCTAGTGGCAACATCACAATGGGAATAATGTTTGGCATGGAAGTAGATTCAGGGGAAACATCAGAGTGCGAGCGTGCATGAGTAGCCTTAGAGGTAACTTTCTTTGCAGGGGCAGTAGAGGAGTGATATGGCAGATCAATGATCCTGTTATCATTCGACTTGGGCTTTATAATGGAAAGAGAGAGCTGCTCTACTACTAATTTCTTCTTGCTCTCATTCAGACCTTGACTCTTAAGAAGAGCAAAGATCAAACAAGGGTAGGGGAGCATGTTGGAAGGGATGGATTTGGACGCAGCCTTCATGGTAGCATAAAAAATGTAAGCACCAAGATTGAATGGAATCTAAGTTCCTAGCTTATACAGGAGAATAGCTTGATCAACTGTGAGAACAGACGCATTGGATGTGGGAAGCCAGTTACACACAGTTAACTTGTGAAGCACTGAGTAGAAAAATGTTAACTTAGAGGTAGGGACTTTATTCATCCATTTTGACACCAGGCCTCTAGTAACCACTTTCACCACATCATCAATCAGATCCAAGGAAATGATTATGTCCTCATTACGAACACCAAGAAACGTGTTAATCAAATTAGGGAAAAACTTATAGACTTTGTCCCTAACATACACAGTTCCAAAAGAGTGTTTCGTAGGATCTCCCATATCAGGAATTATATTAGCATAGAACTCAAAAATCACATCAGGATCATATGCCATAAAAAATGTCACTGATTTCCACAAACCTCTCTTCTTCAGAAACAAATCCATCCCATGCTTTTTAAAACTAAGGACATCTATTATTTTCTCGACTCTAAAAGATCTCTTAACAAGAAATTGATGAGATTTTTTAGCTTATTCAGAATAGAAAACCTTACTATATGCTGAAGAAACATCTAGAGGAGAGTCTGAGTCAATCTCCATACCTTGGTTCAAGTCAATTGGATCAGTGGAGTGAGCTACTTCCTGATCAATATCAGCAAAGCTAGGATTTTTACCTTTGGAAAAAGAGGGATGCTCGGTAGAGGAGTCGGACTCATTGTGACGAGTGCGAGTAACACCCTTAGACCTTTGAGTCTTAGCCTTCTTCGAAGAAGCCCCTTCTGATTTCACAGATGATTCGCTGTGAAGACCTTTGGATTTTCGAGTCGGAGAAATTGGGTTTGAGGAATGGGCCAAAGCTTCATTATGATATTTGAGGTTTGGATCGATGGGATTTGTAGGATCTCCAAGGACATGAATTTTGAGTGGTTGAGGGTTTAGTATTTCGGTGCCATGAGGGATTATGAGATCAGGATGAATATCTACGGTAGTGGGTGTTGTAGAAGGAGATGTGAGTTTAGTTGAGGAATGCGGAGGAATGGCAGTTTCAGTATGAGAGGGAACAGACGGAACGATGGAAGGAGTGGTGAGAGGAATGGGAGATGGAGTCGTTGATGAAGTAGGGTTTGATGTTGGGGCAAGAATGGATGAAGAGGATGGAGTGCCTTGAGACATCTCCATCCTCTTTTACAGCACCATCATCATTGCCTGATAAGGGTTCGGATCGCCCATGGATGCAAAGCTTCTCAAGAAATTTCAGAGAGAGATAAGAGACGAAGAAGAAGAACAGTTTTTGGAGAGAGAAAGAAGTAGAGAGAATGAAGACAAAAAGATAAAAAAAAGTGTATAATAAAGTGATTTTCATTGGACCCACTTATCATATCCAAAAATGTTGATACGAAGAGACGCGTATCACATCAAGCCCAGTTATATATTATTTATTATATACATATATGTATATATAATTTTTTTTATTTAAAAAATTAGGTTCAGTCAAATAAATAATTTTGACTAGTTATAACTAAATAAATTCTCATGAATTAATTCACAATATAAAATTATAACAGTCAATCATAACTTTAATTGTTCCGAATCAAAACAAAATTTCCCAATGTCAAGACACACCACATGTGACTTAACATCAGGATTACAAACATCATCTAAACAACACACATTCCAAGAGATTTTCTTAATGAAGAAAACCTCTCGAATCCAAGGGTTTAGTAAAAATATCAGCTATTTCGCTTTCTGTGGAAATGTAATCCAGCTTGATGATTTCTCGTTCCACAAGATCTCGTATGAAATGATGTCGAATGTCAATATGTTTGGTACGGGAGTGTTGGACTGGATTTTTAGAGATCTCAATGACACTCACAACATAGTAATGTCAGTGATGGACTTGCCATACCATAATCAAGCACCATTTGATTCAACCATAATAATTGAGCACAACCACTAGCGGCAGCAATATATTCTGATTCGGCCGTAGAAAGTGAGATACAATTTTGTTTCTTACCTGACCATGAAATCAGATTGTTGCCAAAATAAAAACATCCACCGCTAGTGCTTTTTCTGTCATCGACATCACCTGCCCAATCAGAGTCACTAAAACCTACAAGTTGAATGCTAGTGTCTTTGCAATATCGTATTCCAAAACCAACAATGCCTAAAATATGACGAATAATTCTTTTAACCGCTTTGAGATGTGTTTCTTTAGGCTTAGATTGATATCTAGCACATACACCAACACTAAACATAATGTAAGGTCTACTAGTTGTTAAATACAATAAACTTCCAATCATTCCTCGATACATGGTAGAATCAACATCAACACCAACATCATCTCTATTCAACTTTTCTGAGGATCCCATAGGAGTCTTCATTGGTTTATCATCTTCTAGACCGAAGCGTTTAACCAAGCCCTTAGCTTACTTGCTTTGAGAAATGAAGATGACATCCTTGTCTTGTTTAATTTATAGACCAAAAAAGTAGTTGAGCTCTCCAACCATGCTCATTTCGAATGTGCCACACATTGAGTCTACAAATTCCTTGAGCAAATTAGTACAGGTGGAACCAAAAACAATATCGTCAACATAGACTTGAGCAACAATTATATGTTTTTTATTTTTCTTTATGAAAAGATTTTTATCCACTTGGCATCTTGAAAATCCAATTTCAAGTAAAAAATCAGTTAGTCTAGCATACCAAGCTCTTGGAGCTTGTTTAAGACCATACAAAGCTTTCCTAAGCTTAAACACATGCAATAGTTTCTCATGACATTCAAATCCTTTAGGTTGTTCAACATCGGCTTCTTCGTTAAGATAACCATTCAAAAAGGCACTTTTAACATCCATTAGATGTAAAGTGAAACCAATATAGCATGCAATGGCACACAAAAGACGAATAGATTCAATCCTTGCAACAGGAGCAAAGGTTTCGTCAAAGTCTACTCCTTCAACTTGAGTGTACCCTTGGGTGACTAGACAAGCTTTATTTCTGACAACATTGCCAGATTCGTTAGTTTTCCATTTGGTTCCTATGACATTTTTATCTTTTGAACGAGGAACCAATTCCCACACACTGTTTCTAACAAATTGATTTAATTCTTCATGCATAGCATCAACCCAGAAGTCATCTTTAAGAGAATCCTTAATGTTCTTGGGTTCAATGTTAGATACAAAACATGTGTTAGATAATACATTAGTTAGGGAGGACATACATACCAGTTTCACCATTTCCTTGTAATCAACCAAATTCTTCTTTCGAGTTTGAACTCCTTCAGATTCTTCACCAATAATTTGAGAATTTGGATAATTCTTCCTTATTCTGCTTGGTGGATCTCTCTTTGGTTCACTTTTAGCAGTGATAAGCTATTCATCTTCATTGTCTGATGTGCAAGTTGAAGTTGGTGACTTGATGAGAACTTTGTCACTTGAAGGAACATTGTCTTCAACATTGTCTGAAGACTTGTCTTTAACATCATGTTCAGACTTCTCACTTGACATTACCTCGGTTTCAAGAAGATACTCCACTTCATCCTCTTCAAATTTCGAATTTGCATCAAACTTTCCTAAGTGATCCCTATCATTAAGGATATAACATACACATCCAAAGACATGAAAATATTTCAGATTTGGCTTTTTGTTCTTTAGGAGTTCATAGGGAGTTTCTTTTCTGCCAAGACGAAGAATCACTCTATTTCCAATGTGACAGGCAATGTTAACAGCTTCAGCCCAAAGTTTTTAGACAAACGTTGAGCCTGTAACATTGCTCTTGACATATCCTGAAGAGTACGATTCTTCCTTTCAACCACACCCTTTTATTGAGGAGTTTTCGGTGCGGAGTACTCATGGATAATGCCTTTCTTGTCACACAAATCATCGAACATCGAGTTTTCAAATTTAAACCCATTGTCAGTTTTTACATATTTGATGTTAGTCTCATACTGACGAGACACTGATCTGCAGAACTTTTTGAACATCATAAAAGCTTCAGATTTTTCTTAAAGAAATTCAACCCATGTGAATCGAGAAAAATCATCTATTATAACAAGAATAAATCTTTTCCCACTCATGCTTTTTGTATCAACATGACCCATTATGTCCATGTGAATCAAATCAAAACATTTAGTGGTCTGACATTCAGTAAGACTTTTATGAGGAGGTCTTACTTGTTTGCCCTTTTGACATTTTCCACACGCGACATTGAGATTAATCTTTACTGGAGAAATTCCTCTAACAGCATCAGCATTAACAGACACATTAACAGACACATTGCATTTCACATGTCTTCAGGCTTTGGAAGCTCACATGTCTAAGTTTTTGATGTACAAGGTGTGTGTCAACATTAACAGACACATTGCATTTCACATTCTTCTCTGCATGATAACAGCTATCTACTGCATGACTACCGAACATGATACATTTATCATTACTGTCAAACACTTCACATGTGTCTTTGTTAAACCTGGCATGCATTCCGTCATCACATAGTTGACTAATGCTTATCAAATTTCCTGTCAGACCTTCAACATGAAGCACATTACGTAACTTAGAGAAGTTTTTCACATTCAAGGTTCTCTTACCAACAATATTACCTTGTGCTCCTCCTCCATAGCTTACTTTTCCTTCACTTGAGGAGGAATACACATCAAGAAACTTGGGATTGCCTGTCATATGATGTGAGCAACCACTATCAAAATACCATGTACCTGCAATCTTGGCTTTCAAAGAGGTGTAAACCACATTGCAAAAGACTTTGGCTTTTTTGGATCTCTTCTTCTTCTTATTGAGATTGGGAGGTGTTTCCACAGTGATCTTCCCTGTTGCTATATCATCATGATACTTGAAGCAATAAGGTTTGATGTGTCTAGGTTCTTGATAGTAATGACAAATATATTTTTTTGTTTTTGTTTTGTCATCAACATTCTGCTTGACATCGGTATTCACATTGTCTGGAGAACTTCACTTGACACCATTTTTCACACTTTTTGGAACACCCTTCCAGCTTTCACCTTTCACAAATTTTACAAAGTTGTTAGAAACAGACATAGATGAACTAGAGGCATAGCCCAAACCTACTCAGGTGGTTTGTCCCAATGTCAGAACATCATTTAAAGTTGATGTTCCCCGATTAAGTTGTCAAAAGATTTTCAATGCATCATCAACTTCTTTCTTCAACTTGTTCATCTCAGCATCATTTCTAGTAAGACGAATCACCAGATCCATCACTCTACGTCTTAGAATCTGATTTTCTTCCATGAGAATTCCAAATTCTTTTGATAGTTTAGTCCATTGGACACAAACTTCATCCACAACATTGTGTACGTGTCGAAGAGCTTCCTTGAGATTGATATCGGACTGATCTTCTTCGACCTGAGATACTTCAGAAGTGTTGCAAAATTCATCCAGTAGTGTCATCTCATACCAATTTGTGGTATTTGGAGGGATGTTAGCAATTTCTTGTGTAACATCGGCTGAGACATTACTCGGAACATTTGGTGTCTCACTGTCAAGATTAAGATCGTAGTCGAAATCAACTTCATCAATGTCAGTCAATACATCTATCATCTCATCAATATCTTCATTGACTTTGACAAACAAAACTGTTTGCTTTTTTGCTTCCTCGTCTTCGGATTCATCACTTACCATGCATGGTAAGCCGATGTGTAGTTGTATACCATTTTAAAACATGGAAAATCCATTGAAACAAAAATGACGTTCAATGCCCTAGAATTGAAGTTAGAAATTATTCTATCATTATTAGTCCACTAAGTTTCTGGAGTAAGGATGAAATTTCCATCTGGTCCCTTCATCATCAGAGGAGTCCAAGCTTCAATTACGAACATCGAATGTTATAGACAATGTTGTAGGGATTCAGTATGACATCATGTTCAACATGGAACTCAATGTCATACATCACATTATAATAATATTTATAAAAATAGCATAAATACATGTTACCTTGGAGTCGGAGTTGAGAAGCGGTCATGAACCACATATTCTCCCAATTTCAAAATCATGAACAAATACATCACAGCAAAACTTGAATATACCATTTAACAAAAGATGCAAGTCTACAAGAGTGTAAATCTGGCTCTGATACCACTTCTGTAACGCCCCAATTCCTAGTGAATAGGAACGCTACTAAAAATCCATTTCTTCATATCAATTATTTTAAAATATAATGCGGAAGCTAGAAAGTAATAAAAAATTAAAAGTAAAAAATAAAATAAAAATATCTATCTATATTTATATGTCATAATGGAGTGGAAGAGAACTTGCCTAACCTGCCTAATAGATGTCATATATATTAAGAGCAATTTTGAAAATTAGAATTCATATACTAATTCATAGTCCTTCGACAAATTTTGCAAAATGAAATATATACATCCTAGCTGGGTTACAACCTATCACAACATAAAGTATGCAAAAGCATGATACTTGGGTCATAGCCCACATACTCAAATACGTGGCTTAGTCCTCATTAAATACATATATCCAAAGTCCAAAAGATTGGGTCACAACCCACCATAATAATCAATGTTTGTCAAATAATCCAAAATATGATCGAGATAAATTAGTAATAGCAAAAGTTATAAACGTATGTAATTAGGAAAAACATAATGGTCACTTCCCCACCCGCTTCACCTCTGGACTCCTTAACCTGTAAAACATTAAAATAAATAGGGCATGAGCATGTAAACATATTCAGTGGGTGTGTACACTGCAACAACTATAACCAATTGTGTAATGCATCATACAAATGAACACATAAACTTAGCTGATACAGTGAGACTAGCCTCGGTCCCTCATGGACCTGACCCCTTGTGGGCCTACCTCTTGTGGGCAATCAACTCCCTCGACCTCTTGTGGATCGTGAACCCCTTGTGGGCCACATTAGTTCATAGGCATGATACACGACACAATAATGATTATAACCATGTAACCACTATGCTTATAGATATAAGTAAACCCCACCTCGAATGATGATCAAAGCGAACCTCTTAAAGCTTCAAGTTGTTGTTCGTCTTCAAGCTCCAATCGTGCCACTCCTTTCTTAGGAGAAAACCGACGGGAGGGAGATTTAGAGCTTGTGTGTGTATGTGTGAGATAGCTTACTCTTTTTTATTTCCAAGGAGTTGGAGAGAGGAGAAGAGAGAGAGAGATCGAAAGAGAGAGATGGAGAGGAGTGTATGTATTTTTATTTTGAGAAAGAGAGAGAGAGAGAGAGAGAGAGAGAGAGAGAGTTTTCTAGAGTATTTGAGAAAGATATATATATATATATAATGTGCATATCTATTATTTCAATTTGATAAAATATCTATGAAATTAATATTTTAATTTTCTACCCACTCATTCCATTCCCCCTTTTTTTTTACTAAATGTAGTGAAATATCTACTACTATTATTTTTATCTAATTCAAACTTTTGATTCCCTAATATTTAATTTATTAAATTCCATTCGCATAGGCTTGATGCTTGTTTAATTAAAAATCTCAGATTCTATATTTTATAATTTATGATATTACTTTATGTCAGGGCGCATCGTAGCTCAAGTGCCGGACAACTTGTAAACATTTAAATCAAAAGCAACAAATATCACAAATAAATAATTTAATTTACAAAATAATATAGTTCTTGAAGAGACGCAACTTGATTTTCCTCGGGAGGATCCACATCATCATATTTTGTATCCGAAACATGACTGAATTCTTTCAACAAAGTCATCTCATACCAATTTGTTGTGTTGGGAGAGATTTCAGCAACTTTATCTTCAACATCAGGTACCACTTCGTCTTCAACTTAACTGTCTTTAACATTGAACTCATTAAGCTCATCAAGGTCGTCCAGAGCATCAATAATCTGATCATCTTCTTCTTCGACATTGACAAACAAAACTTTTTGATCTACATATTTTTCTTCATCGGAGTCATCACTTAGGACAACATTGAAGTTGCTCATTTATCTTCTTTGTGCAGTTGGACACTCATTGGAATAATGTCCATAGCCTGAACATGCTCTGCACTGAACTGAGTCAATGCTATTCTAAGAGTTAACCACTTATTTTCTCGAAGTTGATCTTTTCAAGCTCGATGGAGAGGGGGAAGATGAATCAAATAAACATCGAGGTTTGATGTTTGATGTGTTTTTCTTCATAGATCGTACAAGAGAATTGAATTTTTTAGTTAACAGTGCAACACTCAAGTGATCATCTTCGTGTATTTCCTGAAGACTGTCAACATCATCTTGGAAATTGGTTGACACAGTCGTCGTCTGAAGAGCAATTCCCTTTGAGCTTGAGTTTGACTTTTGATTTTGAAGATTCAACTCGAATGTTAGCAGGATGCTTCCTCTATTGCTGAGATTTTCATGTTGAATCTCTACGAGAGTGTGCGAAGTAGTTTGTTAAACATCCTAATGTGGTGGATTCATTAGAGATCTCACACAATCTTTCAGAATAAGAAAAAATTATTTATTCTTCAAGCATTCGAAGAGTTTCAAACTTCGATGTTAGAAGTCTCAATTTAGTCTGCCGAATACTAGCAGACCCTTCACAATGTTCCTGAAGAATGGTCCATGTTTGATGTGCAGTAACACAGTTACACACCATCTTGAAACATGGAACATCAACTGAAACAAAAATAGCGTTCAAGGCTCGAGAGTTAAAATTGGAAATGATTCTCTCATCCGCCGTCCATTATGTTTCTGGGGTTAACACAAAATTACCATCAGGACCTTCCATCCTTGGTGGTATCCATGGTTCAATAATTGCCATCAATGCTCTTTCATCGATAGACTTTATGTATCTTCATTCGAGAACATGGCATAGTTTCTGCCATTGCCATCAAGGGCATGAAGGCGACATTGACTGATTTGAATATCCATCATGAACTTCAAGCAACACCGGATCGAGTACTTAGTGTGTCAAGTACTGGCTCTTGATGCCACTTGTTAGAATTTGTTGCCTGAAAAATTGTGAATTTCGAATGTAAAAAACAAAGTTGTAAGTAATGTTGAAGCTAGTGTTTCCACTATGCCTTCAACATGCAGCGAAAGAATAAAAATTACTTTGTACAAAATGTGTTTTAAATCACACTCCTTACGGTGTGTGATTGCCTCAGGGCGAAATTCACTATCATAAGTGAAAAACAAAAACAATACAAGTGTTGTATCGGTTCACTCCCTTGATAACATTGCATACAGCATACAAAATATCTATTATAGCTTCACTCACTTTAACAATTTCTCGAACAAGCACTATCTATACATATAGATAGAAACTACACGTCAATCTAAATCCTAGACTCACAATATTTGACTATCTAACCTACACACACAACAGAAACTAATTTTCAGTTGATTGGGATGCTAAACAGATGTCGGAGAGGATGTCTTGGATTTTCGAGACGACACTAGATGCAAGATTCAGAGCTTCTCACAAACTACGGTGATAACTTGCTTGCACAAATAATTTTAAGGTCTAAGGAGACCTTAAATATTTCCTCCATCTTGCCTTAGCAGTTGCTCCACTATCACAAGAGATGTGGACTTGAATCAACTGCATTCTACTTCCCATTGCTGTAGTGGACTTGAGATAATTGCCTTCTGTATTGCGAAACACACGTTCTTCAACATCGTATAATGGTGGCAGTTACCTCAGTGACCCACGATCTCCCGCAACGGTTAGTGTTTAAGATAGAGTGGGAACATGACGTCCCCTATAAATTCGGAATTGGTTTTGAACAAATCAAAATCAAATATTATCCAATTCAGAATAAAATAAGCAATAAATGCCTAAATACGTGGAAAATAAAATGTGACATGAATCACAAAATAATAAGATTAATTTAAAATAAATTAATCCTAAATAATAGGAAATGATAAGGTTAGCTTTCAGAGAGTTGTACTCCATGTCACGAGAATGACCAAATACATCTGATACGACATTGATTTCATGTTATCAAACGAAGTGATAACATCATCTGAAACACATCATTCTTAACAGATAGATATCTTAATTTTGTGAAAATTTTTAAAAAATTAATTGAAATGAAACGGAGGTGGGAGTATATATAATAATATATTTATGAAAACCACCTCATTTCGAAGAAAAATATGTTTTATGCAATGTTGACTATTTTGAAACGAGGGTGTTACATCCCTGAATCTATGTCCCCTATATTTGCTGCTTAAATTCGAATTAAGTACACACTTTTATGTCTGTAGTTTAATTTGGTGATGAGATAGTATGCCTTCTCTTTGGAGTGCACTATCTCTGTCATCGTCTTCGAGTCGTAAGCGGTCGTTGCAGGGGAAGGGCAAGAGCAAGAGCTCTAACGATATCTTGAACAATTCTGCGACTAGTAATGATCAGAAGAGAAAGCTGCTGACTCGACAGAGGAAGTTGAGGCATGTCACTGATGATGAAGTCGGCGTCAACTCCACTTCTACTGCGGTCATCGAAGAGAGATCTCAGTCCTGGCCCGTTTCTCCGGTTTCTGGTTCGGTTCCCGCGTCTGGTGCCCCAACTCCTCACCACGCCGCCTACGTTGACCACTGGTCCAAGTCGGTGGTGCCGCAGCCGCTGCCTCGCCCTGAAATGAATAATCAGCTCCCCCAGAATGATAGTCCCAGAAGGTTTGATTTTCTGATTTCACTATTTAATTTGCTTAAAACGAAATCAAATTTTCAGTTGACTCGACCGATATCAAATGCTTCTATTAGAAATGTTAAGGCCGTAAGGCCCACAATCAAATCGATTTTTTTAGAGATGTTATCATTTATGTATGTGACGCTGTATGTCTTAGAACCGAGTTCAACTCCAGATGGAAGATCACAGCTGACAAGTATGTATATTAATGGTTTTCAATTGTGTAGAAATCCTTCTCCTCAAATTTATGGGAAGACAACTGATGATATTGTCCGGAGAACGTATCTATCTCCAACATACCGTCGCAGAGGATTCCCTCAAGAGCTACATGTTGATACGGCAGCATATGAGTTTGATCTGCATTTCCCTGCGAGGAGTGCACCGGGAAGTGGTTACTCGAGTCCAGTTCTTAGCCCACAAAGATATAGTACAGTGGACCTATTCCGTCCCACATTTCAGCTCTCATCAGCTGTAGAGTCTTCAGCTTCAGATAGAAGATCTAAGTCGTACCAAATATCACCAATGCCTACTCCTGAGCACTCACCTTTGCATAGCCCGACGAAGCATGGGAAAACCAAAAACTCGAATGGTATCTTTGCACATTCACATAAGTCTCTCGGTGATGGTCTTGCAGCAAGGCCTGATTCTAATAACTCCAATGTTCATCCATTGCCCCTTCCACCACCTAGTTCTTCTAGGCCATCACCTACTATGCGTCACAACATTGACAGACAAGATTTTTCATCCATTAAAGGCCAGTGGCAGAGGGGGAGACCAATAGGGCGTGGTACATATGGCAATGTTTATATTGCAACTCACCGGTATGCAAAAATGTACTCGAGGATCTTTTGCTATGTTATCTTGATTGATCCCCCTCAACTTAATGTTGTCTTTCTGATAGTGAAACTGGAGCTACATGCGCCGTGAAAGAAGTTGAGATGATACCTGATGACCCTAAATCTGAGGAATGTATAAAGCAGTTGGAACAGGTTACTCCGAGGTCTTTAAAAAATCTTTATACTTAAAATGACACTATTTGCTTTTCTCTTACCCTTGCACTATAGTTTTATGCACTTTCTCCTCTTACATTTTCATGCCAAATAACTGATTATATGTTGCATGCTCACGTGCTCTGTTAATTTGTGGATCAGGAGATCAAATTTCTTAGAGAATTGAAGCATCAAAATATTGTACAGTACTATGGGTGTGAAATTGTAAGCAAATCTTTCGATTCAGACTTTTTCCTCTGCTCTCTCAGCCAATATCATATTTTATCCCTTTCAACAACTATAAAGAAAACAACATATTTTGTGATGCTGTCAGTCTATTTTAATGAACTGATTTCCAGAGCATAATTCGTTGCAGGTTGAGGATCGTTTTTGCATATATTTGGAGTATGTGCATCCAGGATCAATTAATAAGTATGTCCAAGAAAACTCTGGAGCTATGACAGAAAGTATTATTCGAAATTTTACCCGCCATATTCTCTCAGGGTTGGCTTACTTGCACAGCAAAAAGACAATACACAGGTAACTTTAGCTAGTAGGAGATGCATCCTGCTTATTGAAATGAAAAGAATAAGGTACCAGCAAATCATAGCTGGAAAATTTCTTAATGGTTATGGAAAAATTGACATATTATTGGTGCTTGAATATTTCTGAAGTAGCTGCCAAGACTAAATCTTAGTGATTCATTATATAACAGGGATATCAAAGGGGCAAATTTACTTGTCAATGCATCTGGTGTTGTCAAGCTAGCTGACTTTGGATTAGCGAAACACGTAAGCTTTCCATAGCTTTCATACTATCTTGTGTTGTATCAGGCAGTTAAATTATACTATTGAAGCTTGGACTTTTTTTCTCAACTCTTAGCTCCGTTCATGTAGCTAAGGGGGTTGATTTTCCCTTACTTGCATGTTATTGATTTCTTTCTCTTTAAATATCTAATGACTTCAAGTCATTCTGCTTTCAAAGTTTAAGATATTTCAGTAGAGGATTCAGTTGCAAAATAACTTCAATAGCTAATAGAGGATTGTAAGATTTTATGATTCTGATTGAGCACATCATCTTATTGGTTTGGTTCATTAACACATATTTCATTTTGAAATTGATATTTAAATATCTCACCCTATCTACATGAACTGTTACATCGCCCTTCTGTATTGTTAGTCTTGTTTTTCGCTCTCTCTGATTTTTTCTTTCTTTTTTGTCTATGGACATACAAGACGCCATTCAAATATGAGATTATGAGGATGATAAAACTATTGAATAATTAGTTTGCACTAGAGCAGAAGCATTTTCAGTTTTAGTAATATTGTTTGACTACTTTGTACTATTATCGTACTTCTAACTGATCTCACTAATCTGCTTCGAATTTCTTTATCCATCCAGCTCACAGGATGTGGAGTTAATCTTTCTTTGAAGGGTACTCCACATTGGATGGCTCCAGAGGTGTCTCAATCTCTCCTTTTCTAACTTGTATGTTGTGGCGGGTTAGTTAAACAAATGTCTGATTTAATTTTTGTTTTCTGCAGGTATTGCAGGCTGTAATGCGAAATGATGCAAATCCGGAGATAGCCTATGGTGTAGACATCTGGAGCATGGGTTGCACCATTGTTGAGATGATGACGGGAAAACCTCCTTGGGGTGATATTAATGGGGTAGGTATCTGCGTCAATGTCCCTGATGGTTTATCTGACTGTTTGTTTGATTGTATTATGCTTCTCGTAATCCCGTAAAGATATATATAATTCAGTTACTAGATTGTGTGAAGATACTTTGATAGAGAGAGAGAGAGAGAGAGAGAGAGAGAGAGAGGGTGTAATGGACAGAGGCAATATCAGCAACCACTAATTAGGTGGTAACACGTTTTGGATGCCCTGAAAATTACAAAAGTTGATATCACAAGATTAAATTCCTCACACCCTATAACTGATGTTTTTTTTTTCCATTGTAAACCATGAATAGTTAATTTGATGATGATAGGTGCAAGCAATGTTTAACGTGTTGAACAAAGCACCGCCAATACCAGAAAATTTGTCTTCTGCGGGGAAGGATTTCCTTCAATGTTGCTTCCAGAGAAGACCTGAAGATCGACCTTCAGCCTGTAATCTGCTCAAGCACCCTTTCTTACACAGTTCACAAGAACATCTTTTTGCAGGTTTTGTGCAAGAATTTTCTGGACTAAAATTACACGTGAGTCTCAAAACAAGGCATCATGCTTGAACATTAATCTAATATTCTATAGCAATATCATATTCATTCCATATTTTCCTCTGATAAGAACATCCTTTTCCATTAAAAAAAAGAAATTGGCTCAAGTCGTAGATAGTGCGTGTGGCCAGACTCGACAGAGTAAGGAGACAACGCCACTCTCATCGGTTGCAAGATTCCAGCAAGGAAAATTGCCAGTACACTGTGGGTAAGTGATTCCATCCCGTTCCTTTCACTTTTGCTGCAATTCTTAGTAGAAACAGTCTTCCATAGTTAGTCTGTTTCCCACGAAAAACTTGTTTCTTTTGCAGGGAAACGAGCCGACAATCTTGCTCAGAATACCCAGACTCGAATGTACTTCCCCATCACTCTCCTCGTTCTACTCTTGAAGTCCTTCCTCGTATTCCTTCAGCTGAGTTGAATCGATGTTCAAACAGTAATAGCCCTTCAAATGCAGAGAATAACGCCCTCCTCGGAGTTGCGAACAATGATATCTACAACTTCTCCTGTAAGGGGAACCTCACTCTATTAATGCCGAAAATGGCAGAAAGAAAAAAACATAACTGCAATGTAGAACAAGAAATAAATTAGCAATAAATTTGATATTATGTACCTTGTAATCATTACAAATTCCATGGCATTCTGATCTTTCTAGAATTAAAATGCATATACTGATGCTTTAGGTATTAATTAGACGTCCACAGATCTGACCTCTGATATATAATATATTGTAATTGGTTTGTGTGAGAGTGATAATGGGTGAAAAATTCTTTGTAGTGTACATGTAACACGTTAATGTTGAGACTTCTATTTGAGCCGATCATTTCTTACCTATATCTTACTATGTTATATATAGATCTAGGATATCATGCGTGTCACCAAACGGATGATGAGGACCTGAAGTGATTCTGTGATATTTATGTTGGAAGCTTTGGGCACAAATTCTTGGTGTGTCTCATTTGTCAATCGACGTATAAAGGTGGAATCGTGTTCTACTGTTGGTCCCGGACGAATTATATTCAAAAAATACATAAATTCTTTTTCAAAAATACTTAAAGATGCAGAATAAATAAGAGCTCTGACTTGTATTAAAAATGTTTGTACCTTAACAGATGATTGTATGAGTATCTTCAGTTGTGCATAGTGTAGCACTTGTGTTATAGTTAGATATGAATGAGACAACTTAAAGCAAAGTACAACACACAGAGGATTTTATAGAGGTTTGAAGTTGAACTTCTACGTGTTCTTCCTTCTTCTTGAAAGGAAATTCACTATATAACTTGAGATTACACTTTAAAAATTATATAGAAAGCGAGAGTTGAACCTGGTAATAATGACTTACTCGACATGATTACCTTAACTGGGTTGACTTGAGTTGGGTCACACTTATAATTTCCGGCAGATAGCTATTGCGATAGTAATTTCTTTAGCAGCGGTTCACACTTAAACGGAAAGTTAGGTGCTATTGAAATTTTTATAAGATTTTAGATATCTTTTGATCTTCAAGAGGAATTCTTGAAACTGTATAAACCTACTGTGCTTCTTTTAAATAAGCGGGTGTTGATGACTTGTAATCATGTAACAGCCCAAAACTAAATTCGAGTCCAATCTTTTATTTAGGGCACAATTGTTGTAACAAGTCATTTTATTTTAAAAATAGACAAGTATGAGACTTTTGAGCCCCACTTTGAGCCAATCCATAAATATTTTTATTTCAGCCCAATTGTTATTGGAACAAGAATGAACGAACACATTAGACGATAAATCTCGTCGAAACTTGATTTTGGCCCAATTACTCGACCCATTTCAAAATTACTATTGATCTCATTTTATTCTAATTAGAGTTCATTTATTTTGAGCCCAAATTATTTAAAATTGAGGCACAAAATAAATAAATAAATAAATCCAATATATATATATATATATAATTTATATATGGTTGGGTTCCCGAAGGAACCACACCTTAGGTGAGAATCGAGAACCAATCTGAGTCATAGATCCGGTATATTTGGACGACCTAGATCTGCTCCAGATTTTAAAAACTGCGGTGGCAATCTCGTAATAACGTCCAACTTCGCTGCCCCTGAATCTTAGTAAGGGTAAAATCAGAAAATATATGAATACTCAGAATTTACGTGTATATTTTTCAATTTAGGGTTTTAGCACTGTCATGGTCTTTTTTAGCATTGTCATGACTTATTTTAGCATGACTCTTTTTTAGCATTAGCATAAAAAAATGTCATCGATATTGTAAAAACACCCTGAACAAACACTGTTACATGTTGAACTATCAATATATGAATACTCAGAATTTACGTGTATATTTTTCAATTTAGGATTTTAGCACTGTCATTTCTTATTTTAGCATTGTCATGGCCTTTTTTAGCACTGTCATGGCCTTTTTTAGCATTGTCATTACTTATTTTAGCATGACTCTTTTTTAGCATTAGCATAAAAAAATGTCATCGACATTGTAAAAAAACCACGAACAAACACTGTTACATGTTGAATTATCAATATATGAATACTCAGAATTTATGTGTATATTTTTCAATTTAGAGGTTTAGCACTATCATTTCCTATTTTAGCACTGTCATGGCCTTTTTTAGCACTGTCATGGCCTTTTTAGCCTTTTTAGTACTGTCATGCCCTTTTTTAGCACTGTCATGACTTATTTTAGCAGAATTTGTAAATTACAAAAATACCCTTAGTTCATTAAAAAGTAGCTAATATTACAAATATGCCACCGCATTTTTTTCAATCTTGGGACAGATCTTGGCCGTCAATATAAGAGCGATTTGTGGCTGAGATTGGTTCTCAGTTCTCATATGGGTGTGTGGTTCTCACATGATCCCATCTCTCTCTCTATATGTGTGTGTGTGTGTGTGTGTATTATTTCCCCATCCCCAATTTATATTCATTAGAGAGAGAGAATGTTAGGAAAAACTATCAAGAGTTTTCATGACTGGGGTTTTGATGAGATGTTAAAGTATGTCGAAATATGCAAAGAGCCTTGAAAAACTGAAAAGAAATCAAGCAGAAAACTAAGGTTGATGAAAAACAAAATATGAGCTATCAAAGCCTGAAAATGATCAATCCTGAGAGAAAGAGAAAAGAAAAGAAAAGAAAAGAAAAGAGAGAAAAGAAAAAAGAAAAAGAAAAGAAAAGAGAGAGAAAAGAAAAGAGAGAAAAAGAAAAAATCCAGCCCAAGAGCTGTTGAAAAGGAAAACTGTAGCTTAATTGCTAGATCAGTTAGCAAGACAAGTAAAAGTGAAAGATGCATGTACTGTCAAAGCTCGAAGTACCAACTGTCATTAGTCTATTGTTATGAACTGAAGAAAAAATACCAGTTCAAGGCACCAGTTCAGAAGTGCCCAATTCCAGCTGAAGAAGAATACCAGCTAAAGAAAGTTCCAGCTGTAGAAGGCCGCCAGCTGAAGAAGAGAGGACCCGTTCCAGCTGAAGAAGAATGCCAACTTAAGAATACATCAGTTCGAGTTGAAGGATATACTAGCTCAAGAAAGTTCCAACTGAAGAATGAAGTTCCAGTTGAAGATGTACTAGTTCAGAGGATACCAGCTGAAGACGCATCAGTTCAGAAGTCCAACTGAAGAAGCGCCAGCATCCGAATTGAGGACCAAAGTTCCAGTTGAAGGGACACCTGTCCAAAATGCCAGCTGAAGAACACTGGTTCAAAACTGCTAGCTGAAGCAAACCAAACTGGAGCTCAAAAAGTATCAAGCCAGAGTCTAGAACTGCCAGCTAAAGATGATCTTAACTGGAGCTTACAAAACTGCCAAAGATGTGCAGAACTGACATCCGAGGTACAGAAGATTCCAACTGCCAGCAGAAGCCCAGAACTGAAGATCAAGACAGAAGCCGCAACTGAAATTCAAATTTCAGAATAGCCAACAAGAAGATCTTGAAGTTAATGCAACCGAGATCCTAGAACAAAAGCACGTCAAAGGAACAAAGGCTACTCAATGGCTCTTTAAATGAAAGGTCCCTCAATGGCTTTATCATTTATGATCACACAATGATCATCAACGGTCACCAGCCTTTCATCTATAACAGATGAGCAACCCAGAAGATGGCTTTGACTTTTGCAAGACTTTTGGCAAAAAGATTTTTTGCTTAGACTCTTTGCTAAAACTTTATGCTTAGACTCAGCGAAGACATTCGCCAAACCTCTAAAGCCTCAAGCTTAAAACTCAGCAAAGCAAAAGTCCCAACTGAAAAGAAGGAGCCAGACCGCTTATCAAGCTAGCTATTGAAGAAATCCAGCCAGAGCCATTCTCTCAGTTCTGCTCTACAACGATCAACTACCCAGCTCAAGCCGAAGACGCGCTAAGGAGCACACACCAGTTGATACCATTTTCAAGACTGTCTTCTTGAAGATCGAAAGAGATCTAAAACCTTGTAAAGGTGGGTAATAGCACCTAAAGTCTCAGCGAGCAGTTGGGACCGGTAAGTGTGAGCTGTCTACTAGAAACCGGCTGGGGAGGCTGCTATCATTGGATCATCGCTTCCGGGACAACACCAGTAGGAAAGGAATCCGTGACTCGTAAAGTCACCGTCAGCCAGGTCCAACACCTGTCTTTATTGTGTAACTATAATAAAAGAACTTTACACTTGCATAGTGAATTGCCCTTCTGCGGAATGAAGAGAGGACGTAAAAGTTGAGCTTCGGACCTCTATAAAATTGTCTGTGTGCTCTGCTCTATTTTCAGTCTTCACTTGCATGTTTTAAACTGCACACCTCTAGCATGCACAACACTCTGAGCTAGCTGATCATCTCAACCGATCTCCTAACAGCACGAATAACTCCGCGAGTCAAACGGGCCCTAATTATTCCGTAAAATATTGTTAAGTTTTAGATTAGTTTATTCACCCCCATCTAATTTATTTAATTCTCAATATCCAATGAACTTAGGATATTATTAAATAAATTAAATATTACTTTTATTCCACTAAAGAAGTAATACTGACCTACCAATTTAATACATATTTGTGGATATGCTTTCTCCTTTAGTTCAACCATTCCCCATGTTTAAGATCTAATGTTCATTAATTAATTATGTAAGTCTCTGACAACTATAATTAATTAATATCTAAAAATCTTGAGTAGTACCACACAACCTTTATCATGTACGGAATAAATTCCACCTGCAGGGTTTCAACATAAACTTGTGTTTCCTCAAGATAACATCATCAACCTAGCGCACCAGGACACGGTGCTTATATATATTACACGACACATCATATATGCAAATGTTATTGCCCAAGATATCGAGTTTATTGATTCTATGAGAGAATCTCACCCATGGATAAATCAAAGCAATAAACAAAGCATACATATGTTCGTAAATAAATATAAGTTAAGAACCCAAACTCCGTGGATCTTTATTCTCTAACTTATAATGTCAGCGTAGAGAATAGTATCCTATCGTGATCCTCCTCAATACACTAACAAGTGTATTAGAATAATCAATTAGTCAAGACAAACTAATTATCAGATTATTCTACGGTGTACCGATGGTGTATTCAAGACTATCTAAACTGTGAGTCTTTTAATACAATTCAAGGATCTGATGATATGATCTTACTGTGTGTTTACCCATACCATATCATTTACAGTGTAAGTATATTGAACATGCATAAACAGTTATATAATAATGTAAATGCGAACAGTGACTGAAATAAGATTCAATCTATATCATCATATCATCAGAAAAGTATACAAAGACATCTCTTCCAGGATACAAAACTAACAAATAGATCTTATCCCTCATATAAACCTCCCCATACTTGCCCTTGGTTTTATCACCCATTTCAGGAGACATATTAGCATAACATTCAACAACAACATCAGGCTCAAAAGAAGACAATGCTGAAACAGATTTCCAAAGGCCCCTTTCTTTTAAGAAGACATCCATACCATATTTTTTGACACTAAGCACATTTATCTATTTCTCGACACACAAAGGATGGAGACACATAGTTTGATGTTCAGATTTAGCATGCTTAGAGTAGAATGTCTTACTGAATGCTGAAGAAACATCATGCGGGGAACCTGGAGGGTAGAATGGTATGGAATCACCAGAGTCAGCATCGTCTTTGACATCTATAGAGTGAGTAGAGGATGGAGAGATAATCTCTTTGGCTATACCAGATGAGACCATTTCTTGTGAAGAGGTGGGAGAGAGATCTTTCTTTTTAGATCCAGATGTAGCGTTTTTTTTTCCTTTCCTTTTCGATGTTTGTCCTGAAGTCGCAGGCTTGGTAGGAATATCGGTCTCTAGCATGGAAGGGATAGGCTCCTCTTGCTATTCAACATAACCTTCAACATCCCCAACAGCTTTGTCTGGAGAATTTTCGGGGGGATTCTCCTCTTCATCAGATTCATCTTTCAAAGACCTTGCTGGTTTCTCCTCCATCTTCAGAGTTCTCCTTGCCTTTTTGCTCAAACCCACACCAGCCTCTTCTTTGACATGCCCTTGCTGACCATGAAGTCGCTTCGACTTGTGGGTAGGGCAGCTCTTCTTCTTCTCGGTAAGAGCTTGAGTGTGTAGCCCTAGATTTGGGTCGATAGGGTTTTCCTCTACATCAGGACTTATGTGCTGAAGAGGAGTGGGGTTTAGCACCAATATGGAATCAGGAGCGTCTGCCTCTTCCATAGAAGCATCTACATGTTCAGCAGGAGGAGATGAGGATTTTTCGGACTCCGATTTGGGTCCTTCTGGAGTAAGTTCAGCTGTTTCAGTTACTGCGGGGATGGTTGTGGCAGAAGGAGTGATAGTTGATGTTCTAGCTAGACCAGAGGTAGAGGATGGAGTGCCCATAGTCTTCTCAAATATTTGTTTCATCATCTCGAACATTGTTGTGAGATCATTGGGTTGAGCTATAGTTGATCTGTAAAAAGCTTTGAAAGAGAGAAAAAAAAGAGTGGGAGATGAAAAGACTTCAAGAAGAGGAGAGTGAGAGGAATAAACAAGAAAAGAATTCCAAATAGGAATTGATATATTCTCTCACCCTCAAAAATCTGAACTGCCTAATTGTCACATCACCCACTTTTTGATTTTCATTATAAAAAAATATTTAAATAAATCGAAACTAGTGGATAGGGATACACCATATCAAAACGAGCACTTATCATAAAAGTTCAAAAAGTGAATCTTTATGGGCCCCAAAATAATTTCTGTTTTTTTTTATTAAGATAAAATAAAGGGACAAAAATCACACACATAAATAATATAATTCTAGGCATATATTTTCTGAAATATATGGGCTCTCCGCAATTTTAGCTACAACATCAACTACAACATAGATGAACAGTGAATGAAATTGCACCAATTTTACACAATTTTACCTTTTTAGGCTCATGGGCATTTCATTCATAAACACATTTACAAACTTTGAAGTAGCTGATTTTGTTAAAGTCTTGTGCAGACAGACTATAATTTCAGTAAATCAACCTAGAATTATATACAAAAGAAATAAATTGAAAACAACTGTTGTTGATAGAAAAACAAACACACACTGAGTTCAACATCTGTAAACAGAAAGAACTATTTAAACTGGGCACATTCCAAGAGACTTTCTCAAGGCAGAAAATCTCTCGAAATCAAGGGGCTTGGTAAAAATATCTGCAGTTAGGTTCTCAGTGGATATGTACTTGATATTTATGATCTCTATTTCTACCAAGTCTCTGATTAAATGATGTCGAATGTCGATATGCTTAGTACGTGAATGTTGAACAAGGTTCTTAGAAATTTCAATAGCACTGCCATTATCACACAGAAAGATAAGCAATGAGCTTGTCATGCCATAGTCCTTCATCATTTGGTTCAGCCACACCAACTAAGCGCAACAACTAGCAGCTGCAATATATTCAGATTTAGTTGTTGACAAGGAGATGCAATTTTGTTTCTTGCTTGACCAAGAAACCATATTGCTCCCCAAAAAGAAAAAACCTCCACTTGTGCTCTTCCTATCATCAACATCATCTGCCCAGTCTGAATCACTGTATCCAATGAGGCTGGTGTTGGTATCTTTACAATACCTGATTCTAAAGTCAACTGTACTAGCAACATATCGGATTATTCTTTTGACAACCTTCAAGTGAGACTCCTTGGGTTGAGCTTGGTATCTTGCACATACTCCAACACTGAATATGATATCGGGTTTGCTGGCAGTTAAGTAAAGAAAGCTTCCAATCATTCCTTTATACATTGTTGGATCAACATTGACTCCAACATCGTCTTTGCTCAGTTTTTTAGAGGATCCCATTGGAGTCTTCATAGGCTTTGCAGCTTCAAGTCCGAAGCACTTGATCAGATTTTTGGCATACTTGATTTGGGATATAAAAATCCCATCTTTATCTTGTTTAATTTGGAGACCAAGAAAGTAGGCCAATTCACCGACCATGCTCATCTCAAATGTGCTGCACATTGCATCAATAAACTCACTGAGGAGGTTAGAACAAGTGGATCCAAACACAATATCATGAAGATTTATGCAATAGTGATGTGTTTGTGAATCCTATTGATAAACAATGTTTTATCAACTACACCTCTTGAAAATCCAAAGTCAATTAAAAACTCCGTAAGTCGAGCATACCAAGCTCTAGGAGCTTGTTTAAGCCCATACAAAGCCTTGTGTAATTTCAGCACATGGTTTGGTTTTTCATGACATTCAAAGCCTTTTGGTTGTTCAACATAGGCTTTCTCATTCAAAATGTCATTCAAAAAAGGCGCTTTTAACATCCATTTGATGCAATGTAAACCCAATGTGGCAAGCAATGGCAAGTAGGAGATGGATAGACTCTATTATAGCAACATGAGCGAATGTTTCATCATAGTCTATTCTTTCTAGACTAATCAGTCTTGTTCTTAAAAATCCATTTAGTTCCAATTACATTTTTATTTTCAGGCCTGGGAACCAATTCCCACACATTTTGCAAAAGATGCGTGATTGGTTGATCAATCTTTGCAAAATTTTTGATGAATCACCGGTAGAACCCAGCGTGCCCAAGAAAACCTCAAACTTGCTTCACCGTAGCGGGGTAGGGTAGCTTCTCAATGATGTCCACCTTAGCTTTATCCACCTCTATGCCTCTCTCTGAAACAACGTGCCCAAAACAATCCCCTCACGAACCATGAAATGACATTTTTCATAGTTTAGCACCAAACACTTATCCATACATCTTTTTAGCACCTTTTCAAGGTTTTCGAGGCATACATCGAATGAATTCCCGTAGACTGTAAAGTCGTCCATGAATACTTCAATACAATTCTCCAAAAGATCCGAGAAATACTCATCATGCATCGTTGAAAAGTTCCAGGGGCATTGCAAAGCCCAAAAGGCATCCTCCGGTAAGCAAATGTGCCGAATGGGACCGTGAAGGTAGTCTTCTCCTTGTTTTCTTGATCCACTACAATTTGCATGTAGCCTAAATATCCATCAAGGAAACAAAAGAATTTGTTTCCAGCCAATCTCTCCAGCATCTGATCTATGAACGACAATGAAAAGTGATCCTTTCTTGTGATGGTGTTGAGCTTCCGATAGTCTATACAGACTCTCCATCCAGTTTGTAGCCTCGTGGACACAAGCTCATTTTTCTCATTTTTCACCACCTGGATTCCTGACTTCTTGGGCACGGCATGAATAGGGCTTACCCAATTGCTGTCTGAAATGGGATAAATGATTTCCATATCTAGCAATTTGCGTATCTCCTTCAGCACGTCCTCCTTCATTGCGGGGTTCAGTTTGCATTGGGCATCCCGCACCGGTTTGGCATCATCCTCCAAGAGAATTTTGTGCATGCATACTGCAGGGCTTATTCCCTTGATGTCGGCCAAAGTCCATCTCATTGCTTCTTTGTATATGTGTAACAGTCTCAATAGCCGGTTTTCTTCCACAAGATTCAGTCCTTTGCTTAAAATTGCCGGCAATGTTTCATTCTCCCCAAGATAGGCATACTTTAAGTGGTCAGAGAGATTCTTCAATTCTAACTTTAGTGCCCTCTGAATCGATAGAAGCATCCTGTCTGTCTGAGTCATGGTGGGCAAATTGAAGTCCACCACTGCATGCGATAATTCTTCCAGAGAGTACATCATCATGATGGCATCTCTAGTATCCTCATCTTCGTCGAGGGTAATGTAGTCAGTTAACCCAGCTTGCAATGCCCATTCTAGAGGTTCTTAGTTGTTCATGTGACCCAGAATGGCTTGAGATTGGGCATAGCAATGGTTCACAAAGTGGACTGACTCCGGATCCCTTGGGTACTTCAAGGCTTCATAGATGTTGAACACAACTATCTGTCCATCGAACTCACACGTCAGTGTGCCCTCGTCAACATTGATCTTGGTTCGAACAGTCTTCATGAAAGGCCTCCCTAACAGTAGAACGGATGTGGATGGTGTCATTTTGCCCATGTCCAAAATATAGAAATCTGCTGGGAAAATTAATTTCCCTACCTTCACCAAAACATCTTCTATTAGACCTTCGGGATAGACATTTGATCTATCTGCCAACTGGATGACCACCCTTATTTCCTTGAGTGGTTCCAGATTTAACTCTTCATAAATCGTCATGGGCATGACGTTTATGGATGCACCGAGATCAAGCATCGTCTTTTCAATCTTTTTACTCTCAATTATGCATGGTATGACAAACATACCAGGATCTTCACACTTTTTTGGCATCTTCTGTAGCACTGCATAGACATTTTCTCCCATGAAAAGTCTCGCATCATCTTCAAATCGTACCTTCTTGGTACACAACTCTTTCAGGAAATGGGCATAATGAGGAACCTGCCTTATTGCATCCAGTAGCGGAATATTGATTTCCACTTTTCGAAAAGCCTTGAGAAGTTCCTTCATCTCCTCTTCTTTTCTGTTGTGGGCAAGACGTTCAGGAAAGGGAGGCTTCTTCTTTGTTTCTTACCTTGTGGGCTCAGCACCCTCTTCCTGTGTCTGCACTTCTTCTTTCGTTATACCTTCAATGTCTCCTTTTAGTTCAGCTTTCATTGCTGTTTCTTCATTCCTTGTGGTCACAGTGTTCACCTGCTCTCGAGGATTTACCACTTGAGATGGTAATTGTCCGTTTCTTTCCTTCAGTTGGGCAAGGTCTTGAGCTAGTTAGGAAATTTGCTTGCTCACATGCTGCAGACCGGCCCTTGTCTCTTGTTTGAATCTTTCATTCTCCTGTTGTGACTTCACATTCTCCTTGGCCAGGGCATGGGCTAGTTCGGCCAGGCTAGGTTCTTCTCGTGCCCTCGGCTGTGGTAGTGGCAAATCTGGTTGGTGGGTATCATTCCTCTTCCATCTGAAATTCTCATGATCCTTCCATGCAGGATTATATGTTTGAGAGTGGGGATCATATCTCATATTGTTGTTATTATGCCCACCGAGAGAGTTAACTTCAAAAACGTCCTCCTCCTACAGTGTTGGGCATTCATCAGTGAAATGGGCCACACTCTTGCACACTCCACATACTCTTTTCTTTGGTGCCCCAGTATGGTTCATCACTCTCTCTATCTAGTCCAAAATTCTCTCCATCTTGACCTCAATGTGTGTTGATTTTCCAGCATCTGAAACTGTCCTTGTGCCCTCGGCACTTTCATCTCGATTTTCATCAGCCATTTCTGCTAGAATTCAGAAAGCTTCTGTTGGTAGCTTGTTCAGGATAGATCCTCCACATGAAGCATTGACAATGATCTTATTATGTAGTCTTAACCCATACACAAAGTATTAGATCAGATCGTGATCTGTGATCTGGTGTTGTGGGCATTTTGTCAACATGCTCTGGAATCGACACCAGTAGTCATAGAAACTCTCATTTATGCCCATCTTCATACTTCTGATCCTTCTTCTCATCTCTTGGACTCGGGATGCAGGAAAATATTTCTCTAGAAATTTCTGCTACAGTTGTGCCCATGTGGTTATACTGCCAGTTGGCAGGGTGTATAACCAGTCTCGTGCCCCGTCATGAAGAGTGAATGGGAATGAGACAAGCCACACATATTGTTCCTTTCCTCCATCTGTGGGTTGAGTTTGACACACCATCTTGAAATCTTAAATATGCCTCTGAGGGTCTTCTCCAGTCATCCCGTGGTATTTGGACAAGATTTTGATGAAACTTGCCTTCAACTCCCAGCTCCCAGTAATGGCTGGGAATGTTATGCCCATGGGACGTAAATTCATGTTAGTCAGAAAGACTAACTGCCTCAACGTTCTTCCTTCTTCTTCAGCCATTAGGGCTAATCTCAGTTGTTCGTTCCTTTTCAGTTGCGCTCTTTCTTACTCCAGTTCTCTTTCATGAGCACGTCTCTCTGCTTGTTGTGCCCTCCATGCTTCTGTTCTTCTCCTCTTCAGAGTGTTCTCAGGTTCTGGATCGTACGAGCAATCTCCTTCAGAGGTATTGGGCATCCACCGACCAGGCTAACAAGTTGGGAAAATAGAATTTCAAGAACCAGCTCCCCGACAACGGTGCCAATTCTGACACGCGGTCATTTCACGGTCAGAATAATTCTCAAGAGAGAGTTATCCTTATGCCCACAGCAAGGCGTAGCAAGCTAATGTGAGTAAGGGTCGATCCCACGAGGAGATGTGAATTCTATCTTCCAGTGTCACTTTTTGAAAAGGTTTGAGGATTGTTGTGGTCTCCGTGCTTGTATTTAAAAGCTGTAAATTAAATAACAAAAAAAATAAAAGAAGAAAATATTAATAGTAACGGTATTCCGGATTAGAACTCAGATTTCGAACTTAAAAAACACTTGACCGATCATGGGCACGCTGATTACTTATGCAAATCTAATTATCTGGTTAAAGGTACCGGATCTCTCTCAACGTACCCAATCTATCTTTTCAGTTTATCTTAGAGGTGATCTCTCATCCCCTAAACCCTAACTTATTACCCAACCCCGATCTCTCATATGATTGTAAACAACAAAGTAGCATTATGATCTAGACAGACCCAGATTTACCTAGACAACGATCTCTCTTATGTCCTCGGTACCCGTGATGCATCCCATCCCTTTATGACCAACACACAGCTACGATTCATTGACCATTTATAGAGGTAGTGAACACAATTCTAATTAACGAGTGATCAGCTACAATTAACTAGCTTAGCCCACTTTATAATACAACAAAGAAAATGATTACACGACAGAACCAGATTTACACAGTTTATGCCCATAAGCCTCACGGTTCTTACGTGTTCATTAAGTTCTTATCTTTGTTCAATCCGGAATAATGAGTCTAGCCGCTCATGCTAGAGTTAGCATAATAAAAATAAGTAAAAGAAATAAAACAAAATATAATATAAATGAAAAACTTACTTATATTAAACTGCAAAAGAATCCAACACCAACGCTGGATTTGAAGAATATAAACGAAAAACTTACTAATATAAACGAAAAACTTACTTATATTAAACTTGCAATTTTGCGTTGTTTGTTTGCTTCCATGACATCTACTTATATAGGAGTACGAAGACACTAGGTAAACTCTCTGACAGGCCGGGGATCTTCAGCCCAATTCGTAGCCGCCATGCCTAAAGCTTTCCATGTCTGGCAGATTCTTCCCTTATTTAGAAGATTCCGAATCGCAGATTATGTACTCGCCGTGCCCTAGTTGCGCCGACATAGCAACTTTTCTTGTAGAGCCGAGCATCCTTCTAGAAGATCTCACTTTCTTTCCGCGGCTCCTCTTTCCTTCGGCGGCTAGGGTGCATTGCTCCTGCTGTAGCTGGCATTTGTTTCCTTATGCCCAGTCTCCTTTCCTTCTCCTCTCAATCACTCTGGGGTTGTTGTGGGCACAATCACAAACTTCTCCTTCAGCTTTTGCTGGAATGGTGGGCGATTTCCACCATTCTCGAGAGAGAGCTTTTCGCTGAGAAGTTGTTGCCCATCTTGGTATCATTGGCACCATTGTGCGCTCCAGAAGTGATTCTCCTGCCTTCTGCTGTCCATTGTGCCCATTCTGGCTCTTTCCGACTCAAAAACAGAAAAAACAAAGGACAAAAGAATGAGAAAAAAGACACAAAAACACGAGTAAAATTGGACTTATCATCCACTACCTATTGCTGAAGTGGATTTGAGATAACCGTCTTCTGCATTATGTGGCACACGTTCTTCAACATCGTGCAATAGTAGCGATTACTCTAGCGACCCACATTTACCTTCAAGGGTTAGTGTCTAATGGAGAGTGGGAACATCACGTCCCCTACAAATCCGGAACAGATTTTGAACAAGTCAAAATCAAACATTATCCATATTTTAATTTAAAATAAAATATCTAATAAATCTCTAAATACGTGGAAAATAAAATGTGATAAGTATCACAATATATTCAGATTAATTTAAAATAAATTAATTCAAAATACTAGAAAAGAATAAGATTAATGTTCCGAGTGTTATATTCGATGTGATGAGAATGACGGAACAACATTAGATACGACATTGATTGCGATGTTATCAAACAAAGTGATAACATCATCTGGAACACGTCATACTCAACAATCTCCCCCTTAAGCTTATCCTTTCTGCACAAAACATAAAGTTCAATATATATATATGATTAGAGCCGCAGTGGAATACGAAAACAAAAATAATGGAGTTTAAAAACTCCCCCTTAAGGTCTGCTCCCCCTTAAGTTATTATCTGTAAAGCAAAATGCAAGGTTAGTGGGTATAATCCCCAATATAGTAGTATACAACACGTTGGGTATTTACCCCTGTACAGAACAATACAATGTTGAGAACATTCTCAATATATCAATCATCACATATTAAAAACATGTGAACACAATCACGATGTTGAAATCATTTTCAACAGAAAACATCACATACTATAAATTATGTGAGAAACATAATATCAATGTTGAAATCATTCCCAATAAAAACATAACACCTATGAAATATGCGAACAGAAATATATATAGCAAAATCATCAATTAACACTGATGATTAAAAACATAATTATCCAAGGATATCTAACCGTGGATACCCAACAATAAAAAAAATATGTGTCCAGCACATCAAAAATAAACAAGGATGTAAACACATCCAAAATAAACTTGTGTCCAGCACAATACATAAACATAGAATTAAATTGTTTTTGATAAAGAAAATTTTAAATTTTCTTTTTGCTCTTTCCCTTGGCCACGGACTTTCCAGCCTTCTCAGCTTCAACAACCTTAACATCTTCATCAACACCAGCACCAGCAGCAGCTACATCTACTCCCTCTTTTTGTATAGAAAGAGTTCCTCGAAGTGCTTGATAAAGCTCAACCATTGCATTGGTGAGCTCTATGCTTTGATGAATCATTGAATCCATCCGTGATATATAGGAGTTTAAAACCTGCACAGAAATTATCATCAAGTGCGAGGAAGCACTTGCTATATCATTTTCTGAAAGAGGATGAGAGAGTGCACTATCTGCAGCATTATCCTGACCAACATCCCTTGATGCAGCAGTTGAACTTCGACCAAAGGTGTAAGGAAGATCGAGCACACGATCTTCATTCCATTTAGGCTTGATGATAGAGATAGTTAAGGTTTCAGTAACTATCTTTTTCTTATTTGGATTCACACCTTGGTCAACCAGGATGGCATAAATAAGGCAGGGAAAAGGTAAGATACTGGTGGTGTTTGATTTTGCAGCAGCCTTCATCATATAGTCAAAAATATATTCTCCGAGGTTGAAGGGGATTTTTGTTCCAAGCTTGAAGAGCAAGAATGCTTGATCCACAGTAAGGACAGAAGAGTTGGTGGTAGGTAACGAATTACACACAGTTAATTTATGTAAAACAGAATAAAAGAAAGTGAGTTTAGAAGTGGAGAGCTTGTTAGTACACTTTGTTACCAATCCACCAGTAACAGTCGACACCATATCATCAATTAAATCAAGGCTAACAACATTAGAATCATTGCCAAAACCTAAAAACTTGTTAATGATCAAGGGCTTAAGTGAATATATTTTATCCCTCATATAAACCTCCCTATACTCGCTCTCTGTTTTATCACCCATTTCAGGAGAGATATTTGCATACAATTCAGCAACAACATCAGGCTCAAAAGAAGACAATGCAGTGACAGATTTCCAGAGACCCCTCTCTTTCAGGAAAACATCCATGCCATACTTTTTAAAACTAAGCACATCTATTTATTTTTTGACACGTGTGGGGTGAAGAACAATAGTTTTATGAAGCGATGTAGCATGTTGAGAGTAGAATGTCTTACTGAATGCAGAGGAAACATGATGAGATGAACCTGAAGGATAGACGGGTTCAGAGTCAGCAGAATCAGCATCATCTTTGACATTGGCTGAATGAGTGGGGATGGAGAGACTATCTCCTTGGCTGTGCCAGATGAGACCATTTCTTGTGAGGATGTAGGGGAAAAATCTTTCTTTTTAGGGCCATAAACAGTGCCCCTTTTCCCTTTTAATGTTTGCCCTAAAGATGCAGGCTTTTCAGGAACATCGGCTTCTGGCATAGCAGGGAGAGACTTCTCTTGCTATTCAACACCAGCTTCCATTTCAGGGGGATTATCCTCTTCATCGGACTCATCCTTCAGAGACCTCACTGGTTTTTCCTTCATTTTCAGAGTTCTTCTTGCCTTTTTGCTCGAACCCTCACTGGTCTATTCCTTGACAGACCATTGTTGGCCGTGAAGTCATTTAGACTTCTAGGTAGGGCAGCTTTTCTTCTTCTCGGCTAAAGCTCTAGTGTGTAACCCTAGATCTGGATCAATAGGGTTTTCTTTTTCTTCTAGACTGACTTGCTGGAGTGGAGTAGGGTTTAGCACCAATGTAGAGCTAGGAGCAGCAGTTTCCTCTATAGAAGCATCTACATGTTCAGCCGGAGGAGATGAGGGTTTTTCGGACTCCGATTTGGTTCCTTCTGGAGTGAGTTCAGCCGTTGCAGTTACTACGGGAGTGGATGTGGCGGAAGGAGTGACAGCTGATGTTCCAGCAGGACCAGAGGTAGAGGATGGTGTGCCCATGGTTTTCTCAAACAATTGCTTCATCATCTCATACATTACAGATAACTCTTTGGAATCTGCCATTGATAATCTTTAAAAAGCTTGAAGAAACGAGAAACCAAGAGTGGGAGACAAATAGGCTTCGAGAAGGAGAGAGTGAGAGAAATAAATAACAAAATAATTCCAAGAATGAGTAGATATAGCTCTCACCCTAAAAAATCGGAACTGCCCAATTGTCACATCACCCACTTTTTGATAAGAAAAATTGAAATAATTTGAAGTTAGTTGATAGGGATACACCATATCAAAATGAGTACTTATCACAAAAATTTAAAAAGTGAATCTTTGTGGACCCGAAGATCTTTTTTTTATTAATGAATAAAAAGACGAGAACCACACATAAAAAATAATATAATTCTAGGCATATATTTTCTGAAGGATATGGTTTCTCTGCAATCTTGGCCACAACATGAGCTATAACAATGTCGAACAATGAATCAAATACACCAAATTTTCTATAATTTACCTTTTTAGGGTCATGGGCGTTTCATTCACAAACACAGATTCAAAATTTCAAGTAGCTGATTTTGTTAAATTAAGAGCAGATCAACCATAGTTTCAATAAGTAACCCTTGAATTATACTTATAAGAAATACTAAAGTAAAACGAGATAAACAACTGATGTTGATAGAAAAACAAGTTCACACCGAGATCAACATCAGTAAAAAAAAACTAATTAAACTGAACACATTCCAAGAGACTTCCTCAAGACAGAAAATCTCTCGAAATCAAGCGGCTTGGTAAAGATATCCACTGCTTGATTCTCAGTGGGTATGTACTTGATATTTATGATCTTCTTTTCCACCAAATCTCTGATGAAATGATGCCGAATGTCGATATGCTTAGTGCGTGAATGTTGAACAGGGTTCTTAGAAATTTCAATAGCACTAGCATTATCACACACCAAGGTAAGAGATGAGCTTATCATGCCATAGTCCTTCATCATTTGGTTCAGTCATACCAACTGAGCACAACAACTAGCAGCTGCAACATATTCAGATTCTGCTGTTGACAAGGAAATGCAATTTTGTTTCTTGCTTGACCAAGAAACCATATTGCTCCCCAAAAAGAAGCAACCTCCGCTTGTGCTTTTCCTATCATTAACATCGTATGTCCAGTCTGAATCACTGTATCCAATAAGGCTGGTGTTTATATCTTTACAATACCTAATTCAGAAGTCGACTGTGATAGGGAACCATATTGAGTTAACCTTCCATATATTAATGAGCAGATACTTTTTATGGACATTATAGTAAATATGTTTAATATGCAAACTATTTATTGAATGATCAAGTATATTTCAGAAATTAAAAATCCCACTGAGTGTTTTCTGGCACTCAGCCCATCTATTTTTTAAAAATATTTTCAGGTATATGATGATGGCTGGCGGCTGGCGTGGACCAATGAGAACTTCTTATTTCATTAACCACTTTTATGATTTTTAATTATTGATTATGTGTAGTTTGTGGTCAATAAGTATGAATTTTATGCTTTTGCTTTATAATCATGAAACATTTAACTATTTTATGGACTCTTATGAATGTTGTGGTCTTTTAGCACATTTTAAAGGTTGATTGTTGAATTTTAACTAGTCTTGGTCGTACATGTTTAATCGGTTGTTGAATAGTAAGCGCTTGTGAGCGTTGATATTTTGAATATTTTAAACGAAATATTGCCCAAATTTTTATGATCTAAGGGAAATATATATTTTGAATTGTGAAAATTTCTATTGTCATTTCTTTTGGTGTGTGTTTTCGTTAGCATCTGGGCCTTCAGGTTCGGGTCGCTACAAATCAAATGAAAGCTTACAAAGAACTAAATTTTCTATGTTATTCGAAGATAGAAATAAGCTACAGACTACGAGTTATGCTTATATTTTCCTTTATAGAGTTCTATTGCTTTCAGAGTGTATTTGCTTGTTTTAGCTTTTCGTTTGGATCTTAATTATATGTTCTATAGACATTCACAAACTTATTTGGAATGAACAAACTTTTCTTATTTATAGAGAAGTGCTTCCAAATATGACTATTAGTAATTTAAGTGAAGACAATTGTTGACGGTTGAGTGTGGGTGTTCATCAGTTGAGTGTAGATGACCGTTGATGTCCTCCACTTGTCGAGTAGTTATTGTTTCTTCAGACAGTGGTGTCAGTTTTTTGAAGCATCAGTTGCAGGCTTGATTTGTTGAGCCATTGACGAATCTTCAGTTTTATCGTGCTCCATTAGTTGCAAGGATGAGGCAAGTGATGCTTTTTTCAGGTTGCTCCAGTATTGACAAGTTCTGACATATTTTAGTTAGCATACGTCAGTTGTCCATACTTCAGTTAGTGTCCATGGTTTTGCTTTTAGACTGATCAATTGATTCTTTTAGTTAAATGACTCAACTGATGCATTGAGTTGACTTCTAGATTTTGAGTTTTCAGTTCTGTTTTCTTCGAAGTTGTCCTGCTTTCTCGATCTTTGAGTTTTTGACATTTCATCAAAACTTACAATATTTTTCTAACATTTACCATGTGAGAACTTCAAAATCATATATTTGTTTGTCAAAGTTATCTTGGAATAAATCAGAAATATATGCTTAAAATGTGAGTGTTGAACAAAATAAATGATTTTGAAGTGGATTTGCCCTACGTGGAAAAGTTAGTGGTACACTTAATTAAGTGTATTGCATGTTGATATGCTTCAAGTATATCATATTCCGTTTTGATCCATACGGGATGAATTGATTGAATGCAAACTTGTACCTTTCTCACTATTTGGAGCATTTTAGTACATGTTTTTCTTAGTAGCTTGGGTAGTGTGAAGTTTGTAGAGCATGTTTTTGGTTAGATGTAAGATTAGAAAAAAAAACACCAAATCATGCACTACAAAATACTCATCATGTTTTCTTACAGAAAAAAAAAATTCAATTGCCAGCAGTTTAAAGGCCTCCTAAAGTTTTGGAAAACTTGCTTTACGGAAATGACCAAAAGAGAAAACATTTACTTGATAATGTCCATTCATACAATAATATGTTTTCTTTTACATCAATGGGAGACAAGATATATTTATTTTAAATAGTGGTAATTCTCCATCAACATTCCGATTGCACGGTCATAATTATCATATAATTGGTAATTTACTGCCACTTCAAGGTTCTACACCAAAGTAATGCTCAGTTATATATTTATGAAGCTAAAAATGAAGTTGCAAACAGAATGATGTCTTTGAGGTAAATTTTATTTATTTTTAGAGGCACATTTGTGTGTGACCGTCTAACGGATCTCTTACGTTAGACGAATTTCTATTTAACTCATTCGGTGGCTCCTCTCTCTTTTTTCCTTTTTTTCTTTTTCAGTGAAGACCATTCGCTTTCCATCACCTTTTCTCTGTTTTTTTAGTTCTTTTTTACTTTTTAATTTTTTCATTTTTTTATAAACATATATTTAATCTTTTTGGATTAATTTAATTTTTTCAAAATAAATATATACCCTAAAATGAAATTACTGAATTCTAAAATTGAATTGAATTAATTTAATTTAATTGGGCTCATGCACTAGGCTCGATATAAAATGAAGATTTAAAAAAATGAAAAAAGATGAAAAAATCGAAAAAAAAACGGGGGCTACTAGATGCTTCATAGATAAGGATATTTCGCTTCATTACTAGTTATACTTTATTTCATACATAATGGTACTTGTTGTATGGAGCATCAACAAACATATTCTAAAAATAAAAGATAAATGAATCAACTAAATTAAAAGTCCGCATTATGATTTATGTAGAAAATAATTAATTTTTTTCTTAGCATGTAAAAACATTTCATAGTTGATTATAATTTAATTCATATTAAGTGATATTTCGACACACAACTAGTGATACTTTACTTCAAAATAGTGATACGTGATGTTGGAGAATTAACAAACATATCTAAAAAAAACAAGATAAATGAATCAACTAAATTAAAATCCCACATTATGATTCATGCAAAAAATAATTCATTTACTTTCTTTTTAGTGTATGAAAATACTTCATATTTTGTAGCGCCCCGAGCCCGGAGGCCCGGTGCGCTAACAGGAACATAAGCGATAAAAGAAAATTACAATAAAATTTTCGCAAACTAACATGAACCATTTTCTCCAATTATAAAAATTCGGACAACACTTCGTTTAAAATACTAATAAATTCCACACTCATAGGTGTTTACCATTCAACAACTAGCCACATAAGATAAGACTTTTCAACCAACCTATCATTTTAAAATCATACCTTTCGAATAACCAATTAAAACATGGTCAAGCTTCAAAAATAATCATACCTTGACGAGTCCAAAAATCCAATATTCAACCTTCAAATTATGCCAGCAAGGCCACGACGATCACACGTGTTCATAAAATATTTAAATAATCCATAAAGATACAACAGAAGCATAAATAATCATATTTGTTGACCACAACTAAAATAAAGTCAAAATTTCAAAAACTAAAATCTGGTCAACCATACAAGATGTCCCCATTAGTCCATGTCTGCCACCTACCATCATCAATTAGCTGAAAATATTTTTATATAGTGGGGTTGAGGGCCAGAAAACACTCCGTGGGAATACTCATACATTCGCCCAATAATTTGCAATAAGAATATCAATAAATTCATATTTGACATGTCATAAATCATACACTCAATAGACATAGTGGAGACCGACCCTAATGTGATCACATATAAACTATAACATATTCATAAGTAATTGCACTGGAGTGCCACATTCGGAATTCCTCATATGAGTCGTGTCAATCCACATTGAGCAACATAAGCATAAGTCATTTTTCATAGCGGACAAAAGTTTAAATATATTTTTGAAAGCATTTTAGTAAGTAAACCCACCTTATAGCTAAATTAGTTGAAGCTTTATTCACGACTTCTCGTCCTAAGCCTGCTGTCGTGGATTAGGACCTTATGCTTAACTAACTATAGGAATAGCCTTAATCAACGTCCTAAGCAACTTGGGTTAGGGCCTATACATAAGAACCATGCCTTAATAATATAATAATATTTTAAACATATACTATAACGTAATTTAAGAGTCTAGGGAAAGAGTGCCTAAAATAAGAGCATAACCTGACGTCGCTTAAAGATTGAACGGGATCCTAACTTAATATATATCGGAGTCCTTGATCGTGCAAATAAATGCCTTAAATTCATAGGGGAAAATTATAAAAATTAATTTAAGATTTAAAGGATCATATAATATTAATATGAAAATACTGATTTATTATATCATACGCTTAATTTTGAATTTAATCTAAATTAAGCAAAATAGACCAAATAAAAATAAGATAAAAATATAATATGATTATGTAGTCAAGAGGGCTTGAACCCTTGACCAAAATATAAGTGAAATAATAATCACTTAACAACTAGGCTAGAAGAATTTATACAACATTAATTAAACTGCTTATACAACATTAATTAAACTGCTTTTATTAAATACACCCATAAATGCTTGAGTAAAAAGAGGATTATAAAATGCATCAAAGTGGATTGAACCTTAGACCTCTAGCATAAAATTTAAACTCTCACCATTAGACTAAACACAATTTTTGAAAATTGATTAGTGTTTTAATTAAATAAAGTTGATAATTATCTTGGAATAAAAAAAATAAATAAAATGCATTCTAAAGGTTTTGAACCTTTAACCTATCTTAATAAAATACAGAATATAACCATTGGGCCAAATGCCATTTTTGAATATTACAATAAATTTTTATTTATATATAGTGCAGAATAATATTGGAATAAAATCCATAAATAAAATGTTAAAAATACGTTTCAAACCCTTACCCTTTAATTATTAATTTAAAACATATCCACTAGGCTAGATGCTATTTTTGAAAATTATTCCAATTAAATGTTTATTTAAATATAATCCAGAATGATCTTGGTATAAAATGCATAACTAAAAATAAAGAGATTTGAACCCTAGATCATTTAACAATTAATCTGGAACACAAACCATTACACCAAACCTCATTTTTGAAATTACAACAAACTTTTAATTAAATAAAATCATAAATACATCCATCAATTAATTAAAACATTAAATTGCCCCAAGGAGAATTGAACTATAGATCTCCCAACATTAAATTTGTACATCAACCATTAGGCCATAGCTAATTTTCAAAATTTAAAGTATGTTTTTAATTAAATAAGGTTGTATAACATTAAAATGGGTCTTAAAAATGCAATTCATAAGATTCGAACATTAGAGCTATCATTATTAAATCAAGACTCTAACCATTAAACAAGATATCATTTTCAAAAATTACATCATGTTTTTAAATTTAATAACTTAGAAAATTCATGAATTAATTAAAATAATAAACTACTTCAAGTAGATTTGAACATTAGACCTTTGCATATAAAATTAAATGATTATCCATTAGGCTAACATTTCAATTTAGACTTTAACCCAATCTTTTTAATTATATAGATCAACACTATATGTATTAGAAAAAAAAAGCAAAAGATAAAGAAAAATAAATAGCAACTAACGCACACACACATCACACACGCGCGCGCGCACACACCCCACAAAAATCAACCTCACACTATTAATTTCAAACACTATTTTTCAACCAAGAACATCTACAAAATGTTTTTATCTTGGTTTGAAGCAAATGAGGAGTATCCAGAAACACATAAACTTACTTATGTTGAATTCCCAACAAAATGTGTTTGAAAAAAGCTACAAAAGAATGGGTACCTAGAAAAAATATTTCTCAATTGGAAGAATTTTTTTTGTTCCTCCCGGTAGTGGAGAAATGTACTATTCGAGGTGTTTACTTAATGTAGTATGAGGGCCTACATGTTATGAAGACATTAGAAAAGTTAATGGTGTCCAGTATGCTTCATTCAAAGATGCATGTTATGCACTGGGATTATTGGACGATGATAAATAATATATGATGAAATTATTGAAGTAAGTTATTGATCATCCGCTCAACTTTAAAAAAATTGTTTGTTACAATTTTAGCCTCTGATTCATTAGGACGTCTTGGAGAGGTGTGGACTAATTGTTGGATATATTTATCTAATGATATATTATATAATCAATGATCATTACTGCAACATCCAGTTACATAACAATATACTAATTTAATATTAATTAAATGTTATTTATATTTTTTTAATTTACATTATTCAATATTATGTTGATTTTTTATATTCTTGTAAATTTACATAATTGCACTTAACTGGTGAACAAATTAAAGCTTATTGTCCGATGGAAATTTAAAGTTGATCAAGAGTTTTGGAAGGAATTTAAAAGAATTTGAAGATATGCCATTTCCAAATTCTAAGTTTTTTCAATCAGAAGAAAATAGATTGATAAATAATGAAATGAGATGTGATAGAAAAATTGTTGATTTTGTATACTGGAAGACCTGTCTTTTGTATACATTATTGATGATGTTTTTATGATGATATAAAATGAATACAATTGCAGTCACTGTTTGCATTTAAATTGTTATATTTACATGCATGTTCACTATACTTACATTGTAGATGATATGGTGTGGGAAAACACACAGTTAGTGTTGGGATTTTTTCGAATTAAACCACCGCAGGATCTATTGGTTTTTCATTAGTCCATGTTCATGCAAATCATATTTTTATGTCATATGCATGTTTATCACAGTTTAACAGTATTAACATGCAAAGCAGATTCGAATATAATAAAGCGGAATACATAGAAACGAATCTACTTACAAATCGATAGACGGTATGTGGACAAGATTAAAGATCTAATCTTGCTGTTGAATAAAGCAAATAAGGCGTCTCTTTTTCTCAAGAAAATCGGCCACACAGTATTTTACTGAAAGATCTTTTGTTGTATTCCCGGACTGTATCTAGATTCAGAGTGGGCTGAAATCTACTAGATAGGTACGTGAAATCTGTGGATATCTTGTGAGACAAAGAGGGGCTGATTTCTGATGCTCAAAAGTTCGTCCCCCTTCCCCTTTTATATAGGGAGGTGGGCGAAATTTACTTCCCCAAACCCTGCTGGGTTTGGGCCTCTATCTCAAGTTCTATATCCAGTCCACTAACAGTCAATTGGGCTACAACAGGGATCTAGAAGAATATTAAATTGGCCCACTAATTTATTTAATATCCAATATCCAATAAACTTAGGATATAATTAAATAAATTAAGTCTTACTTTCATTCCACTAAAGAAGTAAAACTGACCTACCAATTTAATACATATTTACGAATATACTTTCTCCTTTAGTCCAGTCATTCCCCGTGTTTAAGATATAATGTTCATTAATTAATTATCTTAGCCTCTCACAGCTATAATTAATTAACATCTAAAACCTTGAGTAGTACCACACAATCTTTATCATGTAAGAAATAAATTCCACCTGCGGGGTTTCAAGAGAACATCATCAACCTGGCGCACCAGCAGACGGTGCTCATGCATACTGCTCAACACATCATGCATACACTGTCATTACCCAAGATATCGAGTTTATTGATCTACGAAAAGATCTCACCTATTAATCAATCAAAGTAACAAATAACGCACACATATGCTCGCCAATATCACGTGAGTTCAGAACCCGAACTCTGTAGATCTTTATTCTCTTACTAACTGGGTCAGAGACAGAGAATAGTATCCTATCACGTTCCTCCTCAATACACTAATAAGTGTACTAGAATAATCAGTTAGTGAAGACAAACTAACTTATCAGATTATTCTATGGTGTATTGATGGTGTGTTCAGGACCATCTAAGTCGTGAGCTCTTTAATACAATACAAGGTTCTAATGATATGATCTTACCGTTTGACTCCCCACACCATATCATCTAAATGCAAACAGTGACTGCAATAACTTTCATTTTATATCATCATATCATCAGAAAAGTATACAAAGACAAGTCTTCCAATATACAAAACTAACAATCTCCTACTTATACTTGAAGCATGTCTTTCAAGCATAAAAACTAACTGGCTAACTCTCCAATCAAAACTAGCAACTCAAACTGCGCCACCAGGTCTGCATCTCACTCCCATTTTCTCCACGTGACCATCAAAGGTCTTAGCCGGCAGGCTCTTTGTGAATGGATCAGCCAAGTTGTCATCCATTGTAATCTTGACCACCACCACGTCTCCTCTCTTAACGATTTCTCATATAAGATGGTACTTTCTCTCTATGTGTTTATTTTCCTTGTGGGCTCTCGATTCTTTCGAATTTGCCATTGCACCAGAGTTATGACATTATATCGTGATAGTCTTAGGCAAATCAGGAAGCATGCCCAAGCCCACTAAGAATCCGCGGAGCCAGACAACCTCTTTTGCAGCCTCAGAGGCAGCTATATACTTGGCTTCCATGGTGGAATAGCAATGCATTTCTGCTTTATGCTCCTCCATGCTGGCTCCACCTCCTAATGTAAACACATAGCTTTAGGTAGACTTACTTTGATTTTTGTCGGATTGAAAATCTGAGTCCGTATAACCCAAAGGCACTAGACTATCAGAGCGGAATACCAACATGTAATCTCGAGTCCTTTTAAGGTACTTAAGAATGTTTTTGACCGCAGTCCAATGACCTTATCCAGGGTTAGACTGATATCTGCTTACCATGCTGACGGCATAGCATATATCAGGCCTAGTGCATAGCATAGCATACGTCAAACTGTGTTTGGGGAAACATTTCCTTAGATAGATGAATTCCATGCCTGTAAGGTATAAAACCTTTCTTGGAATCTTGCATGCCAAACCTAGCTAGCACTGTATCAATATAAGTTGCCTGGGACAGACATAACATCATTTTCTGGCAATCTCGAATGATCTTGATGCCAAAGACATGTCCGGCTTCACCCAGATCCTTCATATCAAACTGCTCGGATAGCCACACCTTAATGTTCGACAACACCTTCTTACTGTTTCCAATAAGCAAGATGTCATCAACATAAAGTACGAGGAATGCCACCACATTTCCTTCACATTTCTTGTACACACAGCTCTAATCCGGACTTTGCACAAATCCATATGATTGGATAACCTCATCAAATCGGATGTTCCAAGATCTCGATGTCTGCTAAAGTCCATAAATGGATCTCTTAAGCTCACACACTAAGTGCTCTTGGCCTTTAGCAATGAATCCCTCTGGTTACTTCATGTGAATGTTTTCCTTAAGACTTCCGTTTAGGAAAGCTGTCTTGACATCCATCTGTCAGATCTCATAATCTAAATGAACGGTAATTGACAAGAGAATTCGGATTAACTTAAGCATGGCTACCAGCGAAAAGGTTTCCTCATAATCGATCCCTTCTTTGTGAGTGTACCCTTTCGCCACCAATCTAGCCTTGAAGGTTTTAACCTTCCTGTCAGATCCTCTCTTGCACTTGTAAACCCACTTACAGCCAATGGGTTTTACACCATCAAGTGGTTCTACAAGTTCCCAGACTTGATTGCGATCCATAGATCCAATCTTAGACTTTATTGCAGTTTTCCAAGAATCCATATCTTTATCTCGAATTGCCTCGTCATAGGTCCTGAGATCCAATTCATTTACTCCCTTTGGGAAATCTGAAGCCTCTCCCAGACAAATGAATCTATCAGGTTAGCATACAACCCTCCCACTGCGATGAGGCAGTTCCTGTACTTCTGTAACACATTGTGCAGTGTTTGGTTGTACCTCTTCATATACAACTGGTGTAGGATTCGATCCTCTCCTTAACTCCTCAAGGATATTCTGACTCCTTGGTTTGTGGTTTATGACATAGTCTTTCTCTAAGAATCGAGCATTGGTGCTGACCATTATCTTCTGATCTTTAGAACTATAAAACAAACTACCTTTTGTTCCCCTAGGATATCCAACGAATAGCCTTACATCAGTACGAGGAGCCAGCTTATCAGCTTCCTTATCCAACACGTGTACTGGGCTATCCCAAATCTAAATATGGTTCAAACTAGGCTTTCGTCCAGTCCATAATTATGTGGGCGTAGAATGAACTGATTTTGATGGAACCAAGTTAAGAATATAGGCTGCTGTTTCTAGGGCATATCCCTAGAATGAAATGGGCAACTCAGAATAACTCATCATCTATCTAACCATCTCTAATAGTCTACGATTCCTTCTTTCCGCCACGCCATTCTGCTGTAGCGTTCCAGGCGCAGTCAACTAGGAGGTAATCCTATTCTCTGCCATGCAATCCCTAAATTTGCTTAAGAGGTACTCGCCACCATGATCAGAACATATTGACTTGATACTTCTGCCTGTTCGTTTCTCCACTTCAGCCATAAATTCTTTGAATTTCTTAAAGAATTCAGACTTGCGACGCAACATGTAGATATATTCATATCTAGAGTAACCATCAATGAGAGTGATGAAATACTTGAACCCTCCTCAAGCTTGAACTGACATAGGGCCATACAGGTCAGAGTGAATCAAATCTAATAGCCTTTCAAATCTATCTCCTTTTGATTGGAAATGACGCTTGGTCATTTTACCTTCCAAACAGGATTCACACAAAGGAAATGATTCCAGTACCAAAGAAGACAATGGTCCATCGTTTACAAGCCTTTGTATCCTCTTAAGGTTAATATGAACTTGCCTTAGATGCCAACGATAGGTTTGATTCAAGTTTGAAGGTTCTTTTCTCTTGTTAGGGTTTATGATCGATGTATTCAACAATTGTCTTTGCATAGTGTTTTCAGTTGGTTTAAGAAAGTATAAGTGTCCATCCAATGTGCCAAAACAGATAAAATGTTTACCACTAAAGATAACTACTTTGTTATCAAAAGAAACAGAATATCCATACATAATCAATTTAGAAACTGAAATTAAGTTTCAATTAAAACCAGGCACATAAAGATAATCTTTCAAAACCAAAGTTCTATCACTACTGAAAAGTAAAACAACGTCTCCAACTGCAACAGCCGCCACTTTCATAGCATTCCCCATGTCGATGGTGATCTCATCCTTACTCAAATGTCTTTTTACCAGGAACCCCTGTAAAGACATCCAAACATGATCAATAGCTCCAGTATCTAATACCCATGACTGGGTAGAACAAGTTGCTAAACATGTTTCTATAACCAGAGTGTGAGATGTACCTCTCTTTTTCTTCTTCTTGTTAGGGCACGCCGCCTTCTAGTAACTTGGTTGGCCGCACTTGAAGCATTTATCTTAGACTTGAACTCCTTATGAGGAAACTTTGCCTTTGGCTTCTTTGCCTTAGGCGTCTCATCTGCAACCTTTTTAGGTGCGTATCTCTTCTTCCTTTTTCCACCAGAAGAAGACACCCCTTTCTCAGCTAAGTGGGCCTTAGGATCGCTCTTTTGGAGCAATTCAGCTGCCTAAAGATCTATGAGCAGTTCAGTCAGGCTGACATCCCTTTTGATCATGTTAAAATTCAGCCTGAACTGCTCAAACTTCGAGGATAAGCTATGAAGAACAATGTCGATTTGAGAATCGGCATCCAACTCTCCACCCAAGGTCTCGATCTCAGATAAATACCCCATCATCATGAGAATGTGATCCCTAACAGGTTTGGAGTTAGCCATTTTCGCATCCATTAGCTTCTTCATTGCCAAATGACATGCCGAGCAGTTCTGATGACCGAATAGCTACCTAAGGTTGTACATGATATCATAAGCGGTTTTCATAGGCTCATGCTGATGTTGCAACACATTCGACATAGATGCCAGAATGTAATAGCGCGCTATCTCATTAGACCTAACCCACTTATCATATGCAACCTTATGGGCTTCGTCAGAACTCTCATTTGGCTTCTGAGGACATACCTCTTCAAGCACAAACTTGTGTCCCTCAGCAACAAGAACTAGGTTAAGGTTACGAATCCAGTCATTTTAGTTTTCACCGACGAGTTTGTTTTCTTTGAGGATTGAGGACATATTGGAGAGTGCCATTGATGATATGAAATAACTGAAATTAAAACATATAGTACATTCACAAACTTTAGGATAAACAGTATATAATACAAAGCTTCACAAAAATTATATACTTTTCCACTGACACTTTAAAAACGTCTTCTATAAGCCACAATAGTGTGGACGTTTATAAAATTTATTTTTAAATAGATTAAAACCTTTAATTTGGCTCCAGATGAGTCCTCTTACAACAAAAAAATTAATAGCTGGATAATAAACACGGTCATGTAATCATCTAACTGATAAGCCACGATCGTGTGGACGTTTATCAATAAATTACATCTAAGTGTGCATACCATTATCTTCGCACCAAGATCACTATTCGAATTTAAACGCTCCAGATGGAGGAGTCAGTTAGATCTAATAGTGTTCTACAGCTATCCATTTAGGAGATTTAATTTATAGAGAAAACTATGATATGACACATCCTGTGATACCCCGATCCTTTTTGCTAAATTATAAATTATAATTTTGGTAAATGATTTTAAGTTGATATTATTTGAATATTAATCATGTGAGTATGGTTGTATTATTCCGTTATTTTATTGCAGGTTGTCCTACTCGAACCGATACGTCTTAGCACACAGTGGTATTGTACTGAGTGTATAATTCAGTTTGAATTTTAAATACTAAAGTGTTGAGTTATGTGTTAAAGGATGAATGTTATTGCATTGAATTTTGTTTGCCAAACCTTGAACACCCTAACGTTGAGTTAATTCTGTCCAGATTTCTATCTTTAAATACCACACTTATTCATTTCCTCCTCATTTCTTTTCTATTTGGGCGATTTTCTCCCAATTCTCTCAAGCCATTCTTCAACATTTGGAGTGTGTTCTACCATCACCATCCATCAACTAAGGTAACCTCATACCTCTTTATCTTGGTAATTAAACACCATTTTCATGATGGATTTGAATCTAGGGTTCATACCCAAAAATTAGGGTTTTCGATTTTATTGATCCTCTTACCTAAATCTCTTGAACATATGGTTTATCTGCCTCCTTGAAGCCATATGAGAAGTTATATCGAATACCTATGGTCCATTGTTGCTAAAGTTGGAATTTTTGCTCTAATTTCCTCTTGATTTGTTGATAATTGTTTGGAGGTGTTGTGATGGTTATTTGGGGTTGATTTTCATGTATGTTAGAGCCCTAGGACGAAGGTGTTTGTATTTGGAATGTTGGGTTTAAAGGATTTAAATTGAGTCTTGATCATGTGGTTTAAATGGGTGCACGTAATGTGTTCGATTAAATGCTTCAAAGAGTTTTAATGTGTATTTTGAGTCCAAAATCATAGTATGAGCTTGCATATCCATGGTTGTGTATGTGGATTTGTATGAAGACCTTAAAGCATGTATAGCTTGTGTTTGGTCAAAATTATGGATTTAATTGTATAACTCGACATCTAAAATAAAAAAGGGATCTAAAGGTGCTAGGTGACGTATTGGGGTTCGAGGAGGACAACTTGTGCATGGCGAGGAAGTATTTCAAAGGTTGAAAAGATTTGAAAGCGTCTCATAAGGTAGGGTAACTCTAAACTATGAACACGTGTAAGGTTATAGTTATTGTTGTGCTTTGATTGTATAAGTATGAAGGGTCTTCCGACCGGTGAAATGAAAGAGATCCTTCGGGGTCGACAAAGAGATCCTTCGGGGTTGATAAAGAGGTCCTTCGGGATTGATAATAGACTTGTTAATGTCCTCCCTGGGGGATAATAATCCTGCGGGCATCCCTACAGGGATAAAGACGTTCATTAATAGGGGCATAATGATGTTTGGACCCTACGGGGTTGAGACTAGTCTCCACAAAAGTAAAAAAGTATCCATATGTTATATTTTCACTTGTGCAATTGGCTATAACTGTTTACAATGTTCCCCACTGAGTATGTTGTTAAATACTCACCCCATTCATTCAATGAATTTCAGATTGAGGAGTCGAGGCCCGAGTAGGAGCGTTGTGAACACAAGAAAACCCCCACAAGCTTGTGTTTATCTTTTTGCATGCTCTTCTTTTGAAAATACTCATATTATTATTAATTCATTGACCACTATTTTTGTTTATGATCGATGATTATTGGGGATGTGACTAGCCCTATTTTGTAGTTATGATGTATCTAACTTGACATTATGCAAAACATTTTAAAGGCGGGTCGTTCGACCTTGGAGCCTTCTATGTGTGAAGTATGTTGTTGACCCTATATTATATATGCTAATTTATGGTGCTAGACGGGCGGGTTATGACAACCTCTGAGCCCGATAGGTTAGATGATTGTATGATTGATATGTTTGGGCCTATGCGATGCTTCCATTAAATACCATGTTGTGTGACAAATTAGATCCGATAGGATGTATGTTATAATTGTGAAAAATTTGTATTGGGAATTATGATTTCATTCCTCATAATGAAACTTGACCTTAGCTTCCGCTCAATTTAAAATAAGCATACCAAAATGAGTAAGTAAATTGTCTGTTAAGTGACGTGGCCAAACGGAGTAGTTTGGGGCACTACACATCCGATATGGAGGAAGACCGCTGTCAATGCGCATGCCCATCACTTCTCAATTAAATCAGATTTAATGGAGACCGTATAAGATTTCTACATACTTTGGTTTGAATCTCTCCCACTTAGTTATTTATGCTTGAGGTTTTATTTTATCCCATTAACGAACATGCAAACAAGACGTAAAATGATAAACATCCATTGCATGCTTCAACATAATAAGCAACTGTAATATTCCAACTATCATGACTTATATCTCATATTGATCGATGAGTTAAAATAGGAAAGTCAGCTCCGGAACATGGCTTGGCCGCCGCCCCTTCACCGCGCCTCGCCGAGAACCCTAACTCCAATTAGGGTTTCCGGACGTGAACCGGTGAACCTTCCTTCTTGGTGCTGAACTGATTTCCTTCTTTGAGTTGATATCCGATCATTATTCAATACAGACTATCTATTCCAAAAGGAAAAATCTAATATTGCTAGAATAAAAATTACAACTCAAAAACTCGGTCTAACAACTTTATATCTATTACATTAAAACAACGTAAAATAAAACCTAGACCTAATCCATGGATTTTCTCATGGATTAAAATCACGTAGCCAAACCGGCATACGACCAACATTCATTCAACATAAACATACATCACATAAAATAAAGGAGCCATGATAGTTGGTAAACCTGCAAACAAACACAGTCTACAAATCCAACAATCATATTATATGATCTACATAAATTAACATATGATATCTATGCATGAATATTAAATATCGAATTTTACAATTAATTAAATTAATTAATTCGATATTATCCACAAGATAAAAATTGAAAATTAAAATAATTATCCACCAATTTAAATCTTATGATTTTCGAAAATATCCTCAAAATAAATCTAAAAATTATTTAAAATTATCCACCAAATTTATTTAATATTTTCAAACCAGCCTAATTAAATAATATTTTGATATCTTGATATAAATCAAAAATCCAATCCATATATTATCCATAAGAATCAAAATCTTTAAGGATAAAATTTGAAGATTTGATCCACTTCAAAATCTTCCAAAACCTATCCAAATTTAAATTCTTATCACAATTGGATTTTGATAATTATTCATCTATATTCAAAATCACCTTATCCAATTTTTAATCATAGATTTTCAAAAATTACTTAAATAATAAATCTGGAAATTTGATACACTTCAAATTCTTGCAAATTTAAAATTCTCTTTTCAAATCTATCTAGATTAAAATTAGGTAAATTAAGATATACATCAAATAATATCAAATCTAAATCCCATGCTATAAATTTCGAACCAATCATTAAAGAAATCTGAAAATTTAATTTTCATTAAAGTTTCCTCCAAATTTAATTTAATAAAATCGAAAATTACATAAAATAACATATTTGGAAATTTTGACATTAATAAAAAAATTATTCCAAATAATAAACATAGGTTTCAAAAATTACAAAAATTAAAAATCTGAAAATTTTGATCCACTTCAAAAATTACCAAATTTATAATTCTAATTTCAAACCTATCTTGATTAGAATTATGTAACTTTTGATATACACCAAGAATTACCTATCCTAATTCTAATCCTCCAAATTTTCGAACCACAACCAAATTAAAACTGAAAATTTTGATCTTGATAAAAAAAAATCCAAATTTTTAATTCTAGGACCGAAAATTTAGAACAAAAATTAGGGAATTTTATACATCAAATTTTGAAAATTTGATCTCCAAATTTTCGACCCCTATGAGCATAAAATCTGGAAATTTGAAGAATATCAAATATCATCCCAAATATACATTTCATAGTAACCGAAAATTCCATAAATTTTTTTTTTCCCAGCCTGTAAATAAATACTGAAATGTCTCATACAATGTCATGAGCGGAATATGTCCCAAAGGTGAACATATTCCTAACCAAGAGCTGGAACCTGATAAACACAACAAAATATAGGAGATGCATCCACAACACGAATGCTAACTCCTAAACTAAATAAATCACAAACAAGTGGAACGCAGCCACAAGCTAACTGAGACTCCAAACACAAAACCAAACCAAAACAATAAAATAAACAAAACATAGAAAACACGAACCTCATCAATGATACCGAAATCGAAAGTTGGGATAACCCAATTGATCCATCCATACCAAGGAGAGCAGATATGGAGGTGCTGAAACATCATCATAAAATGTCAAAGCCGAGGTCTGAGCCCCTCGACCAGCCAAGAAATCAGCCGCCCAGTTCTCCTTACGATGGATGTGCGTGAACCGAACAAGCCGACCTCTACACAACAATCTGATGGAGGTGAGCGTATGTTGGGTAACAGCCGAGCCCTGACGTCCTGACTTCAACACCGACATAACAGACGCCGCATCCATCTCGATCCGAACATGATCGGAATACTGAACTGCAAGCCAAAGACCGTGAAGTAGAGCCTGGAACTCAGCATCAAAGTTGGAGGCCGTCCTCAAGGGCGCACAAAAACTAACCAGAAGGGAACCTGTATGATCTCGAACAAGTCCCCCCCCACCAGCCGCCATCTGAAGATTCATCGAGAAAGATCCATCCGTGTTGAGCTTCACCCAGGGTGCCTCCGGAGGCCGCCACGACACCATTCTAGATCGTAACTCTCTAGGAACGGGGTCAGCAACAGGCATAAAAGGCACCTAAGGGTAACAGCCCAACCAATGCTGCGGAAGGAGCTTCCCAGCCGAAACCAGAAGATGAACGTGATGTTGTACCTGCCAAACAATGTGAGACACAAGGAAAGGAACGCCACGGTGCTTGCGGCTGTTCCTCTCCGTCCAAATAAACCAGAAAGCCAAGCAAGGAATCAAAAAGCTAATGTGCTTCAGAACGGACCGTGGGAACAGCCCCCTCCAAAACCCAAAAGCACGTGCAACAGTGTGTGCACGTGGAGCAGTAATATGGAACCAATTCGCAACATATGCCCACACCGATTTCGCAGACTCAGACCAAAGAAAATTATGCTCAATGGACTCGACCTGCGGATCGACACAACACTGACAACGAGACGCAAGATGAATACGATGGGACTGCAACCTAATAACAAGAGGAATGCGATCATGCATGAGATGCCAAAGAAAGACAGATATAGTGGGAGTGAGACAATCATGCCAAAAGGACCCAAAGATGGCACGTTCAAGCCACCAGTATCTGACCTGATCCCAAGCAGAGGTCAAAGAGAACTCACCTATCGAGGTCAAATTCCACCGCATACTATCCCTCTCTTCCCACATCACCAGAGTCCGGATCACCGAATCAATCAAATCAACGGGCAAAGCAAAATGCTCATGCAATGCATGCAGACGCTCAACATACCAAGACTCACCAGATAAGTACCAATCAATATGCAAATGATCAAAACGAGAAGCAGGGCAATAAGAAGATAAGGGAACATCATCACACCAAATATCATCCCAAAAACTAACCTGTCCGTCCCCAAGGGACCACCGGATGTGATCCTGAGCCCAAGCACCAACCCTAACTACTCTCTTCCAAACCCGGCTGTCATACGGACCCAACGGCACCCTCAAAGGATACGAACGACCCCTGCAATACTTAGCCCACATGTATCAGGCCCACAAAGAATCACGAGCTCTGAACCTCCACCAAAGCTTCCAACTGAAGGCAGTGACCAGATCACCAAACCGATGGATACCCAAACCTCCCTCAGAAACTGGCAAACAAATGGTCTCCCAACTGATCCAGTGCATCTTCCTCTTCTCCCCAACAGAACCCCAAAAGAAACGAGCAATCATCTGCTCGAGCTGATGAAGGACCCCCTGAGGTGGCTCCATGACCTGGAAGATGTGCAAAGAAACAGTAGCAAGGGTGCTCCTGATGAGCGTCAGACGACCTCCAAAAGACAAGTGCTTATGCGACTAGCTGTGAATCCTGTCACTCAAACGCTGTCTCAAAGGGATTTAAAACAAGCACTTCAGAAAGCCTCCGTAGATTGGGACCCCAAGATAAGTGAACGGCAAAGAACTCCATTGATACCCATAGACGGGCTGAATCTGGTGATGCCAAGTCGGAACAAACTTCTCCATGATGTAGAAGTTGCTCTTACCCCGGTTCACCAGCTGGCCTGAAACCAAAGAATAGTGCTCTAAGCAGTCCACAAGCCGACCCAAACCATCCGGGTGAGCTCTAGTAAAGATGATTATGTCATCAACATAAGACAAGTGAGAAACCGGAAAACCCTTCTTCATCGTCCTGTACCTCATGACCGGATCACCACAAATCAATCTGTCCAGAATCCGAGACAAGTAATCAGCTGTAAGAACAAACAAGGAAGGAGATAGAGGATCCCCCTGTCTCAACCCTCGGGAAGAGGAAAAGAAACCAGCTGGGGCCCCGTTCACGAGGACTGAGAACCAGCAATCCTTGATACACCTGCTAATCATGTCCACCCACTGATCCGAAAAACCCATATGTCTCAAAATAGCAAGCAAAAATTCTTCCAAGTTTTGAATACCATAAAATCAAAATACATGTACAATTAAATCTGAAAATTTAAACACCATAAATTTATCATCAAATTTAATTATGTATATCGAAATTATGCTCGGATTAATCCTAGAACAGTGCCAAAATCTGTTCTGATACCAATTGTTGGGGTTTTTTCAAATTAAACCACCGTATGATCTATTGGTTGTTCATTAATCCATGTTCATGAAAATTATATTTTTATGTCACATGCATGTTTATCAAAGTCTAACAATATTAACATGTAAAGCAGATTCGAATCTAATAAAACGGAATACATAGAAATGAATCTACTTACAAATCGATAGACGGTCTGTGGTCAAGATTAAAGATCTAATCTTGTTGTTGAATGAAGTAAAACAAGCGTCCCTTTTTCTCAAGAAAATCGGCCACACAATATTCTACTCTAAGATCTTCTGTTGTATTTACGGATTGTATCTAGATTCAGAGTGGGCTGAAATCTACTAGATAGGTTTGTGAAATCTGTGGATATCTTGAGAGACAAAGAGGGGCTGATGTCTGATGCTCAAAATTTCATCCTCCTCCCCTTTTATATAGGGAGGTGGGTGAAATTTACTTCCCCAAACCCTTTTGGGTTTGGGCCTCTATCTCAAGTTCTATATCCAGTCCACTAACAGTCAATAGAGCTACAACGGGGATCTAGAAGAATATTAAATTGGCCCAGTAATTTATTTAATATCCAATATCCAATAAATTTAGGATATAATTAAATAAATTAAGTCTTACTTTTATTCCACTAAGGAAGTAAAAATGACCTACCAATTTAATACATATTTACGAATATACTTTCTCCTTTAGTCCGACCATTCCCCGTGTTTAAGATATAATGTTCAGTAATTAATTATGTTAGCCTCTAGTAGCTATAATTAATTAACATCTAAAACCTTGAGTAGTACCACACAAGCTTTATCATGTAAGGAATAAATTCCACCTGTAGGGTTTCAACATGAACTTGTGTTTCCTCAAGAGAACATCATCAACCTGGCGCATCAGGACATGGTGCTAATGCATACTGCTCGACACATCATACATACACTGTCATTATCCAAGATATCGAGTTTATTGATCTACGAAAAGATCTCACCCATTGATAAATCAAAGTAACAAACAACGCACACATATGCTCACCAACTAGGTCAGAGACAGAGAATAGTATCCTATCGTAATCCTCCTCAATATACTAATAAGTGTACTAGAATAATCAGTTAGTCAAAATAAACTAACTTATCAGATTATTCTACGGTGTACCAATGGTGTGTTCAGGACCATCTAAGCTGTAAGCTCTTTAATACAATACAAGGTTCTAATGATATGATTTTACCGTGTGACTCCTCACTCCATATCATCTATAGTGTAAGTATATGGAACATTGCATAGAATAATCATATAACATAATCATAATGCAAACAATGACTGCAATAACTTTCATTTCATATCATCATATCATCAGAAAAGTATACAAAGACAAGTCTTCTAGTATACAAAACTAACAGTTAGATCATATCATTGGTTCCTTGTATTGTATTAAAAATCTCACGATCTAGATGGCACTGAACCCGCCATCGGTACGCTGTAGAATAATCTGATAGTTAGTTTATCTTGACTGACTGATTATTCTAGTACACGTATAAGTGTATTGAGGAGGATCACTATAGGATTCTATTCTCTATTCTTACCTTAAATGGGAGAATAAGAATCCACAGTGTTCGGATTCTTAACCTCTATATGTTGTCAAACATATATGTGTAGTGTTGCAGCTTTGATTTATCAAAGAGTGAGATACTTTCATAAAATCAATAATCTCGATATCTTAGGTTGTAACATTTACACTTATGATGGGTCGTGCAATATGTAGGGGCACCGTGTCCTGGTGCACCAGGTTGATGGTGTCTCCTTAAGGAAACACAAGTTCATGTTGACACCCTGCAGGTGGAGTTTATTCCGTACATGAGTAAAGCTTGTGTGGTACTACTCAAGGATAAGATATTAATTAATTATAGCTGTCAGAAGCTTACATAATTAATTAATGGGCATTAGATCTTAAACACGAGGAATGGCTGAACTAAAGGAGAAAGCATATTCAGAAATATGTATTAAATTGGTAGGTCAGTATTACTTCTTTAGTGGAATAAAAATAATACTTAATTTATTTAATATCATCCTTAGTTTATTGGATATTGGAAATTAAATAAATTAGCAGGCCAATTTAATATTCTTCTAGATCCCTGTTGTAGCCCAATATGACTTTAATGGACTGGAGATGGAAAAAAGGATAGAGGCCCAAACCCAGTAGGTCTGGGACTTGATAATTTCGACCACCTCCTAATAAATAGGGAGGTGGGGATCGAAATTTCGAGAGTTACGAATCAGCTCCTCTGTGTTCTCTTTATCTCCACAGTATCCATACCTATCTAGTAGATTTCAGCCCAACCTGAATCTAGATACAGTCCGAAAATACAATAGAAGATCGCGAAGTGGAATAGCACAAGGGGTGCCATTTTTATCATACACAACAACAAGATTAGACCTTTAATCTTGTCCTCAACCCGTCGTTTAATTTGTAAGTGTTTATTTGATCTCTATGTTTCCGCTTTAGTAGAATCGATTAAACCGGCTATGCATGTAATTAAACTTGGTTAATTAAAACATATGTGCTGCATAAAATTATGATCTACATGACATTAGGATTAATGAACATCTAATTAGATCCTGCTGTGGTTCAATTCGAAAAAACCCCAACAACTGGTATCAGAGTAGATTTTGGCACTGCTCTAGATTTAACACTAGGATTAATTCGAAATATATGTATAAATTTGATGAAATATTTATGTTGCTTAAATTTTCAAATTTATATGTTGATGTATTTCGAATTGATGTGATCAAAACTTGGATGAAGTTTTGACGGTGTTTCGAAAATTCTAGTTTTGAATTATTTGTAATTTTCAGTCACATCTCAATTGGATTTGGAATAGTTTTTTGATTTATCAAAATTTCCAAATTTAATTAGATGTGTGTTTCAAAAATTAAGGTGTCAAATTTTTCAAAATTTGATGTGCTAAATTCCCTAATTTTCTTGTTGAAAATTTCGATCCTATTAGATTGATTTGGAGAAGTTTTTGATTGAAATCAAATTTCCAGATTTATTCAATAGGTGTTTCGAAAATTTGGTGTATAAGAATTAGATGTGTTAATTTTGATGTATATCACAAAGTTACCTAATTCTAGTATACATAGGAATTGAAAATAAAATATTAAATTTGAAAAAGTTTGAAGTGGATCAAATTTTCAGATTTATTATCTGGTAATTTTTTATTTTTATGTGCTTTAGAGTTGGATAAGGTAATTTTGATATATATCAATAAATATCAAATTCTATATACAAAAAGATTTGGAAATAGATTTTAAATTTGTAAAATTTTGGAGTGGATCAAAATTCCCAAATTCATTATCTTGAAATTTTAGAAATCTTATTAAGATACAAATTGGAAAAATAATTTTTGGTGCATATCATAAATTATTTAATTTTAATCTAGATAGGATTGGAAATAGAATTTAAATTTGGAAATAGTTTGAAGTGGATCAAATTTCTAGATTTTAATTCTTGTATTTTTCGATCCTAACCTAATATTTGCGATGGATTTTGATAGATATATTAAGATTTCGAAATATTAATTAATTAGGGTGATACTTGAAAATTTAGAAATAAATTTGGTAGATAATTTAACAAATTGCCAGATAATTATTTTACTTTCCAAATTATATCCTGTAGCAATTTTCAAAATTATTAATTTAATTAATTGGATTTTTCAAAAATCATGTCATGTATGGATATCATATGCTATTTTGTGCTTATCATGTAATTGCGATTGTTGGATATGTAGACTGTTTTTTGTTTGCAGGGTTACCAACTATCATAGCTCCTTAATTATGTGATGAATGTTTTAATTGTGTTGAATATATGATTTCGGTCGTATGCCGGTTTGGCTACGTTATTTTAATCCATGAGAAAATCTATGGATTAGGTCTATGAACTTTTATTTTATTACGTTGTTTTAATGTAATAGGAAAAATAAAATTGTTTAGACCTAGTAGTGATTTTCAAAAATCACTAAGTTATTGAGTTATAATCTTTATTCTATATATATTAGGATTTTTCTTTTAGGAATAGATATTCTATGTTGAATAAAGATTGAAGATCAATTCAAAGAAGGAAAGAGATGCAGCCCCATCAAGGAAGGGCATCCCGATTCAGTCCCGAAATCCTAATTGGAGCTAGGGTTTCGGCGAGGCGCGGTGGTGGTCGGCGGCGGCCATGCCAGAGTTTCCTGTGCTGATTTTCCTATTTTATCTCATCAACAACATGAGATATAAGCCATGATAGTTGGTTTTATTATTATGCTTATTTTGTTGTTTTAGCATGCAATATATGTTTATCGTTTTATGTGATAGTTGCATGTCTTTAAAATGGGATAAAATGAAACCTCAACCTTAAATAACTAAGTGGGAGAGATTCATACCAAAGTATGTAGAAATCTCAAAAGGTCTCCATTAATCTGGTTTAATTGAGATGTGATTGACATGCGAGTTAACAATAGGTCTTCCTCTATAACGGATGTGTCATATCCCTGTTATCTCTAGAAATTAAACTTCTTAATCAAGATAGTTGTAGAACACTACTAGAACAAACTGACTCCTCCAATTGGAGCATGGAGTTTGAAATAGTAGACTTGGTGCTAAGATGATGGTGTTTACACTTAGGTGTAATTTATTAATAAACGTCCACACTAATGTGGCTTATTAATTGGAAGGTTTCACGACCGTAATTATTTTCGGCTATTAATTTACTTGTCATAAGGAAATTTGACTACAAATAAATTAAAGGTGGTTTTACCTGTTTAAAAATGAATTTTATAAACGTCCACACTAACGTGGCTTATAAGAAATATTTTTAAAATGTCGGTGGATTACATATTATTTTCTGAGGTTTTCGATTGTATGTGTTTATCCTGAAGTTTGTGACTGTACTGCATATTTTTTTTTCAGTTATTCTATATCATCATGGCACTCTCCAACCTGTCCTCTATTCTCGAAGAAAACAAGTTAATCGGTGAAAATTATAATGACTGGATTCGAACCCTTGACCTTGTTCTCACTGCGGAAGGACATAAATTCGTACTTGAAAAAGAATGTCCTCAAAAGCTAGATAAGAATTCTGGCGAAGAGCAAAGGTTGGCCTATGCTAAGTGGATCAAGTTTGATGAGATTGCACGCTGTTACATTTTGGCTTCTATGTCAAATGTGCTGCAGCTGCAACATCAGTCTATGAAGACTGCTTATGATGTCATGTATAACCTTAAGGATCTCTTTGGTCATCAGAACCGCTCGGCACGCCATTTGGCGATGAAGAAACTGATGAGCAGGAAAATGGCTGACTCTACACCTGTAAGGGATCACCTTCTCAATATGATGAGTCATCTGGTTGAGATTGAGACCTTGGGTAGAGAACTGGACGCTGAGTCTCAGATAGACATCGTGCTTCACAGTCTGTCCCCAATGTTTGAGCCGTTTAGATTGAACTTCAACATGATAAAGAAGGATGTTACCTTATCTGAACTGCTCATGGATCTTCAGGCAGCTAAGTTACTTCAGAAGGGAAATCCGGAGGCACACCTAGCTGAAAATAGGGCGTCTTCTTTTGGTAATAAAAAGATGAAGAAAAACGCACCAAAGAAAACTGCAGAGGAGGCACCTAAAGTGAAGAAGCCCAAGACAAAGATTCCTCCCAAGGAATTTAAGTCAAAGACATTCTCTGCCATGTAATCCTTAAATTCTCTTGAGAGGTACTAGCCAACGCGATCAGAACGCAGTGACTTGATACTTCGACCTATTCATTTCTCCACTTCCACTTTAAACTCTTTGAATTTCTCAAAGCATTCAGACTTGCGACGTAACAGGTGGATATATCCATATCTAGAGTAATCATCAATGAGAGTGATGAAATACTTGAACTCTCCTCGAGCTTGAACTAACATAGGGCCGCACAGGTCAGAGTGAATCAAATCTAATAGCCCTTCGGATCTATTTCCTTTTGACGGGAAAGGATGCTTGGTCATCTTACCTTCCAAATAGGATTCACACAAAGGATATGATTCTAGTACCAAAGAAGACAATGGTCCATGGTTTACAAGCCTTTGTATACTCTTACGGTTGATGTAACCCAGCCTTATATGCCAAAGATAAGTTTGATTTAAGTCTGAAGGTTCTTTTCTCTTGTTAAGGTTTATGATCGATGTATTCGACAGTTGTCTTTGTGTAGTGTTTTCAATTGGTTTAAGAAAGTATAAGTGTCCATCGAATGTGCCAGAATAGATAAAATGTTTACTACTGAAGATAACTACTTTGTTATGAAGACAAGCTATGAAGAACTATGTCGATTTGAGAATCGGCATCCAGCTCTCCACCTAAGGTCTCGATCTCAGCCAGATACCCCATCATTATGAGAACGTGATCCCTAACAGGTGTGGAGTAAGCCATTTTCACATCCATTAGCTTCTTCATCGCAAAATGGCGTGCCGAGTGATTTTTATAACCGAAGAGCTCCTTTAGGTTGAACATGATATCATAAGTGGTTTTCATAGGTTGATGCTGATGTTGCAACACATTCGACATAAATGCCAGAATGTAACAACGCGCTATCTTATCAGACTTAACCCACTTATCATATGCAATCTTTTAGGCTTCGTCAGAACCCTCATCTGCCTTCTGAGGACAAACCTCTTGAAGTACAAACTTGTGTCCCTCAGCAACTAGAACGAGGTTAAGGTTACGAAACCAATCATTGTAGTTTTCACCGATGAGTTTGTTTTCTTTGAGGATTAAGGACAGATTGGAGAGTGCCATTGATGATATGAAATGACTAAAATTAAAATATGCAGTACATTCACAAACTTTAGGATAAACAGTATATAATCGAAAGCCTCACAAAAATTATATACTATTCCAGCGACACTTTAAACACGTCTTTTATACGCCACGATAGTGTGGACGTTTATAGAATTTATTTTTAAATTGGTTGTTAAACCTTTAACTTGCCTCCAGTTGAGTTTCCTTACAACAAGAAAATTTATAGCCGGATAATAAACACGGTCATATAATCATCTAACTGATAAGCCACGATCATGTGGACGTTTATCAGTAAATTACATGTAAGTGTGCACACCATTATCTTCACACCAAGATCACTATTTTAATTTAACCGCTCCAGATGGATGAGTCAGTTAGTCCTAATAGTGTTCTATAGCTATCCTTTTAGGAGATTTAATTTCCAGAGAAATCTGTGATATGACACATCCGATATGGAGGAAGACCGATGTAAACGCGCATGCCCATCACTTCTCAATTAAATCAGATTTAATGGAGACCGTATGAGATTTCTACATACTTTGGTATGAATCTCTCTGACTTATTTATTTATGCTTGAGGTTTCATTTTATCCCATTAAGAGCATGCAAACATCACAAAAATGATAAACATACATTGCATACTTCACAAGAACATAATAAGCAACAGTAATATTCCAAATATCATGGCTTATATCTCATGTTGATTGATGAGATAAAACAGGAAAGTCAGCTCCGGAACAGGGCTATGGCTGCCGCTCTCTTCACCACGCCTCGCCAAAACCCTAGCTCCAATTAGGGTTTCGGGACGTAAACCGGTGAACCTTCCTTCTTAGTGCTGTACTACTTTCCTTCTCTGAGTTGATCTCTGATCTTTATTCAATGCAGACTATCTATTCCGAAAGGAAAAATCTACTATTTCTAGAATAAAATTACAACTCAAAAACTTGGTCTAACAATTTTATTTCTATTATATTAAAATAACATAAAATAAAACCTAGACCTAAACCATGAATTTTCTCATGGATTAAAATCACGTAGCCAAACCGGCATATGGCCAAACATTTATTTAACATAAACATACATCACATAAAATAAAGGAGCCATCATAGTTGGTAAACCTGCAAACAAACACAGTCTACAAATCCAACAATCATATTTATATGATACACATAAAATAACATATGATATCTATGCATGAATAATAATATTCAAATATTACAATTAATTAAATTAATAAATTTGATATTATCCGCAAGATAAAAATTGAAAATTAAAATATTGTTATTTTTGAAAATTATCCAAAATAAATCTAGAAATTAATTAAAATTATCCACCAAATTTATTTAATATTTTCGAACCACCCTAATTAAATAATATTTGGATATCTTGATATAAATCAAAAAACTAATCTAAATATATCACATAAGGGCCTAAAATTTAAGGGATAAAGTTTGGAGATTTGATCCACTTCAAATTCCTCCAAAATATATCCTAATTTAAATCCTTATCACAATTGAATTTTGATAATTATTTATCTATATCCAAAATTACCTTATCCAATTTTAAATCTATATATAGATTTTTGAAAATTACACAAATAATAAATCTGAAAATTTGATCCACTTCAAATTCCTCCAAATTTAAAATTCTATTTTCAAATCTATTTAGATTAAAATTAGGTAAACTAAGATATGCATCAAATAATATCAAATCTTAATCCAATACCATAATTTTTGAACCACTTAATAAAATAAATCTGGAAATTTGATTTTCATCAAAATCCTCTGCAAATTAATTTATTAAGATCGAAAATTAACCCTATATTTCATATTTGGAAATTTTGACATCAAAAAATATTCCAAATAATATAGCTAAGTTTCGAAAATTTCAAGAAATATAAATCTGGAAATTTTGATCCACTTCAAAAATTACTAAATTTGAAATTCTAATTTCAAACCTATTTGGATTAGAATTAGGTAACTTTTGATATACATCAAAGACTACCTATCCTTATTCTAATCCACCAAAATTTCGAACCCTATCCAAATTAAATCTGAAAATTTTGATGTTGATCAAAAATCCATCCAAATTTAATTCATAGTGACCGAAAATTTTGAACACAAATTAGGGAATATTTAAACATCAATTTTCGAAAAAATTGATGTCCAATTTTCGAACACCATCATAAAATAAATCTGAAAATTTTAAGAACAACAAATATCATCCCAAATTTAATCTTATGATAATCGAAAATTCCTAAAACCTTCAAAACTAAAATTTTCGAATTGTATCAAAAATTTATCCAAGTTTTGAATACCATATAATCGAAATACATGCACAATTAAATCTGAAAATTTAACCACAATAAATTTATCATCAAATTTAATAATGTATATCGAAAAATATGCCTGGATTAATCCTAGAACAGTGCCAAAACCCGCTCTGATACCAATTGTTAGGGTTTTTTCGAATTAAACCACCGCAGGATCATTTGGATGTTCATTAATCCCATGTTCATGCAAATCATAATTTTATGTTCAAGCATGTTTATCAACGTCTAGCACAAAACCATGCAAAGCAAAATGAATCTAATAAAACGGAAAGCATAAATCCGAATTACCTACATTTGTTAGACGGTCTAAGGACAAGATTACAGATCTAATCTTGCTGTTGAATGAAGATGAAACATGCGCCCCTTTTCTCTTCTGGATCAGCCACCACAGTATTCTACTCCGAGATCTTCTGTTGTAGTCCCGGACTGTATGTAGATTCAGGGTGGGCTGAAATCTACTAGATCGGTATGGAATCTGTAGAGATAAAAAGAATATCAGAGGGGCTTATTTGAGTAGTAAATTTCGAACTCTCCACTATCTATTTATAAGGGGGTGGTCAAAATTCAGTGTACCAACCCTACTGGGTTTTGGCCTCTATCTCTTTTTCTATCTCCAGTCCATTAAAGTCATATTGGGCTACAACAGGGATCTAGAAGAATATTAAATTGACCCACTAATTTATTTAATATCTATTGAGTGTTGTCTGGCATTGCTATTCTATGTTGAACTTAATGTCATATAGACTCCCTACGACATTGTCTCGGACATTCATCACGACTAATCTTATCCTTTCCTAGATTTTAAGATTTATTATTTTTAATAAATTATAATTATTTTGTATATCTTAAATCATATATATCCACGAAATTTATATTTCAAATAAATGGATATATATGATTGATATATTAATATTTAAATAGAGTTTGATTAAGTCAAATTTTATCTCCTATTTTTTAGGTCTTTTGTTATCTATTATTTAACCATTTTCTTTTTCAGAAAATGACTTGCTGGAATTATGAGAAAATGGTGAAGAACGTGGGTTACTCTTCTAGCCACAACAAGGAGCGGTTTCTCTCCAATCCATGAAAGTGGTGGCGGTTATTTCAACACACGTTCGAAGAGATGACATGGCCTTCAATCGATTCAAGTGAATAGTGCATATAAGCAACATGATTCACATCTGAAGAGGTTATTCGAGTGGAGAAGATATAACCGTTGTGAGTGAGAAAATCAAGAGCTCGAATCACAAACTTTACAACTTGATTTCTATGAATTTCTTCTTTCTCTTTTCGTGTTTTCTTTATTTAACCAATTCATGTGAAAAGGTTGTTCAATTTAGATTAGATAGAAGATATCCATGATTAGGAATCGTTGCTGGTTTGTAATCAAATTAACTGGTAGGTTAATTTGAAGTTTTGAATTCAATTTAGTGGTAGACTAGATTAGGATTCATGTATCTTTGTTGATGTATCGAGACCACAGCGTTTGACATCATCAATTGAACTATTGTTTTGGCTCGTGGTAGCTTAATTTCGCCATATGGCAATCACACACATGTTATGTGTGATTTAAAATTAATTTTCGTGCAAATTGTTTTTTAAATTTCCGCTGCGTGTTGAAGGCATATTGTTTAACACTATCTTCAACATCAAATCTAATTTTTGCACATTAACATTTTTCACAAGCTGTTTTATGCTTGTGTTTTAAAGATATTTTCGTCAAACTGTTTTATAAATTCCTGTGACAATGTTGTCAGTAATGTGAGTAAAATTGACTACAACATTTTGTATAACATTGCATATGATTTTGTTTTCACAGTATTTGAGGCAACGAATTCTAACAAGTGGCATCAGAGCCGGTACTTGACACACTAAGTACTCGATCAGGTATTGCTTGCATACTGTGTTGATTTTTACTGTGATGGATGTTTCCATTTCTCAATGTCGTCCACCAGTTCTTAGTTTTCTTAGAACAAATTATGCCTTATGGAAGGCACGAATGCGTATGTACATCAAATCTATCAATGAACGTGCATGGATGACAGTTTTGAAAGAATGGTCTATTCCAAAAGAGACAAATGAAGCTGGAGAAGTCGTCAACAAGATTAAAAGTCAATGGAGTGTTGAAGAACAAACCATTTCAAACTTCCACTCTAAGGCTCTTAATGCTATTTTTGTTTGTGTTGACGTTCCTTGTTTCAAAATGATCTCAAAGTGTACTACAGCCAAGCATGCATGGGATATTCTTCAAGAACATTTTGAAGGATATATAGGCGTACGACATAAATAAGTTGTAGTTCAAGGAGCAACATCGTCTTCAACATTTGAACCACCACCACCTCCATCAGCTGAAGGCGTAATATTTTCTAGTCCGCTCCAAACTGCAATCTTCAATGAAGATTCTTGTCCAACTGATACTGATGTCAACATCAATGTGAAGAAAGATGTGAATAGTAAGGAAATAAATGACAAATTCTATGTTCAACCAAATGGATGAAACAAAACTAAGTTGTGGAGTCACTCAATAAGAAAAATGAAGAGATGAAGAAGCAAGTCACGAATTTGGAAGTGATTCTCACAAGGAAAAATGTGGAATTGATTTCAGTCAAGGAACAACTCAAAAATACTTCTCAATCTATTGAGATATTGAAGAGAGGATCTTCCACACCCACCAAGGTATTTTCTATTGATAAAATTAATAGATCCGGGCTTGGGCAAGTTAAATCTTCTACCACAATATTTCCTAATGATTTGAATGAAGATTTTAAGTATACCTCTTTTGGTAAAGGAAATGCTAGTGGTTCATGTCACACAAATTCTCATGAACTTGATAAACCTGAGATTGGAAAGAGGAATTTTGTGTGTCATTATTGTTTTTCTCCTGGTCATATTAAGCCTTTTTATTATAAATTGCATGATCCTGCTGGAAAAATGTCGGCCAGAATGTCTTCCAATATTAGATCCAACATCCTTAGAAAACGTAAAAGTTTGAATCTCAAATGGGTGAGGAAATCTGATTTGGAATGTGTATCAACTGAAAAACAATCACTTGAAATTTTGAGCAAAGCTCTTGATATTGAGAGAGTTTCAAGCTTTCGAAAATCTCTCAATGCATTTGTGCTGTAGTGTTTGGTTTATTGTTGTTGGGGCAAATGTTACAAATCCTGAACCCAACATTTGTTTTATTTTTTATTTTTTTTGGCATTCTCATGGGTTCTATTATTTTTATATGCTATCTCATGCATTCTATTTGTGTAAATTGAGTCCGACATATGAACACATATGATTGATTTTTTTTGGCACATGGTTGTCATGGGTATATTGGTCACTAAGAGCATGAATAAAAAAAATTATTATTTTCCCTCTTGTAGTTGATGATTTTTCCTGATTTTCTAAGGTTGATTTCTTGCATGAATTTTTTTTTAAGTATTTAAAGCTTTCAAGAAACTCTACTTGATCTTGAGTTTTTAATTTTGTACTAGTGTTTCTTGTATTTTAAATAACCATGATAGGAAATTCAAGAATGCTGATTGTGCTGGTGTCTATGCAAAGAAGGGAAAAATCTGACACTACAGGAGATGTTACAGTCCAAAAGGTTACTAAAAAAGCTGTGTTATGTACTGATGTTGTCACACTAGATATCACATTAGAAACATGGTTTTTCTTTGTGGAAAAGAAATGAGAGTTTGAAACAGAGAAAGCAAAACTTCAAATACTTTCATGTATTTGGATATGCTTGCTTTGTTGTGAATGATTATGAGATGTCAATCAGAGTGTTGACCTTGTTCTGTGTTAATGCAAATGCGATTCAAATGTGAAAGAACCTGGTCCAACACTTTTGCACCATACACATTGACATATTTCATCACTTTATCTGAGATTTGGTGAACAAAGGTATCATTCACAATGGATATATATCATCTGAAAAATTGAATGAAGATATCTTTATAAAGGCCCATGTTATTTTCTAAAGATTCTATTCTTTATGAAAATCTCCTATTTTTGTGTTATGTAATCTCTGCATAGTCGATGTTGGACTCTGTGTCGTGTCTATTCTGTCCAACATCTGTATTTGTTTGTCTTTTTTCATATGTAATCTCTGCATAGTCGATGTTGTTTGTTTGTTCTCTACATACACACTACACACACTAAATCTCTACACCACCATTCCTCACCATTTTCACCATCAACACCTCCACAAAAGAGAAGAGGAGAAGAGGGAGAAGAAGGGAATCAAACCAAGGGAGACGGAGAAGACACGAGACGGACTACGATGAGCCATCCATGGAAGCTAAGCTTGGAGAAGGTTTATCTTGTGTCTTTCTTTACATTTCTTGGATGTTTGTGGGGATTTGTCGCAAAACTCTTGAAGGACATAGAATGTTGTAGAAGTTATCTTCATTTATATTTGATTCATGAGATGATGTTCTTCTATAGTGTTTGCATATTTTTTAGCATGTTTAGTGGCTAATCTCTCTATTAGGGGATAGAGGATCAATGTGGTTTTGATCTATGCTTGTTCTCGTTGATTGTTGTTGTTGGAATCGTGCTTTTTCATGTTTAGGTAATTGATCACTACTTGAACATTGATAGGATTTAGAGGAGTCTTGATTGTGAATCTAAATCCGAAAATTGGTTCCTTCGACGTTAGGTGGATTAGGTTCCTAAGCCTAATATGTTAATCTTACTTGTACGATATAGCTAAGAGAGGTTTAACGGATAGACGGTGATAGTAATTGAAGTTAAACTAATTGGAAGGGACTATCGTATTTGTGAGAGTAGCATTAACAACTTGAATAAAGCATAGTGATAAAAACCATTGAGAGAATCTACACCCTAATAACTTAATCAAAATTATTTCCTCTAATCTCGATTTAATTCGTGTTTTTGCATTTAATTATCTTGTTTTATTGTCTATTTTGAATTCCTAGCATAGTCATCATCAAACCCCCTTGTTAGAATGTTTAGATCTTATTTTAGTTGTTTACTTGAAAGCATGTGTAGCCTTTAGATAATTCTTTCCTATAAAGTCTTCCTCAAGAGATTGACTTGGGTTAAGCTTATTGCTTCTACAATTGACCCAGTCCAATTGTGGGTGTTGTCCTAAGTAGTGTCTAGTAAGCATAAACCGGAAAATATAAATAGTAAATTTGGACCCCAATCAAATTTTGGCGCCATTGCCGGGGAAGGCTTTTAAGAATTGTCTTTCTAGTGCTATATTTGCTTTTGTGTTATTTGTTTGTATTTGTGAAAGTGATCTTGTTAAAGTGTCGTATTTGTGTTGTTGTTGTTGTTTTGATTTTCTTTTGTTGATTGTTTAGTCTCACCTCGCTTTCCGCAAGGTACGTGTGATCTCCGTTTTGTTTGTGTTTGTGTATGCTAGGGAGGAGAAGCCTCAATCGGAGACTAGCCCCCGTGTTTGACAACATCCATCGACCGAGGAGATTCGACGTGTTCGAGTGGGAAAGAGAGTTGGAAGCTAACCCCCTCAACAATCCCGAAAATGCCAATGCGGCTAGGAACATGAGAGATTTTGCTCGTCCCGTGATTAGGGCATCAACTTCTTGCATAGTTCTTGGTGAAGCCGTGAGGAACTACGAGTTGAAGAACATCCATTTTAGCCAACTCCCCTCATTCTACGGGATGCCGGTCGAAGATGCTTTGAACTTCATCCTGGAGTTCTATGCCGTCGTTAAAACCTTTTCTTTACAAGGTTTGAACGAAGATCAATTGAAGATGAGGTGTTTTCCTTACACCTTGAAGGATCGAGCCAAGATGTGGTTCATGTCTCTTCCGGCCAATTCATTGGCCAATTGGAATGTCGTCTATGAGAAGTTCATGGTAAAGTACTATTCCAATCAAAAGACCCAAGACTTGAGAGCTCAAATTGTTACATTTACCCAATCTCCGGGTGAATCGTTTCATGAAGCTTGGGATCAATTTAGAGGTCTCCAGCAACAATGCCCTCACCACCATCTCGTACCCGAGTTGCTCAACCAATTCTTCTACGACGGGCTTTCACAAAATTTCCAATATATGGTGGATAATGCGTCGGGAGGAGACATTGGAGGCCGGATTGCCGAAGAAGTTTCAAACATCTATGAGACGATGGCCACAACTTCTAAACAAAAAAGTTCTAGGGGAAAGAGAGCTTCCGTCAATGAAGTCAACCCTAGTTATGATGTGACGAAACAACTTGCCGAGTTGACAAGGCAAGTAGAGATGCTTCGAACCTCCGAGAGACCACCCCAACAAACCATGACCGTTGAGACTTGTGGGATTTGTGGAGAGTATGGCCATGGAGCCAATTTTTGCCAAAGGTCGATCGAGCCGGAGTCAAGCGAAGAGGCTTATTTCCATGCTCTTCAAGAGCAAGTGCATGCCCTTCAAGGATTCCAACCTCGCCAACCTTTCAACCCATACTCTCAATCATACAATCCGGGGTGGAGAAACCACCCAAATTTCTCTTGGAGACAACCTCAACTGCCACAACAACCACCTCCACCCTAACAAGCCGGAGGTGGCCAAGCTCCACCTTATCTGAGGCCGCAACAATATCCGGCTCAACCGAACCATCCCACAAGGCCGTCCTTAGAAGAAACACTACAAGCTTTCATGCAGGCCACTTAACAAAGATTCAAGTCCGTGGAAGCCTCTGTCAAGCAGATTGAAGTCCAAGTGGGCCAAGTTATAGATACAGTGAGTGACCTGTCCAAGCGGCTAAAGAGCGGAAAATTACCAAGCCAGCCCGAGCAAGTGAACGCTATAACTGTGCTCAAAAGTGGCAGCATTGAGGAGAACAAGGTTGGAGAGCCCAAATTGAAGAAAGTTACCTTTGAAAAAGAAGAGGAGGCTATTCAACAACAACAAAAAGAGCCCGAAAAAGAAAAAAAAGAAGTGAAGAAGCCCACACTCCATAAGGCCGCAAATCCCTACACTCCTCCAATTCCATTTCCAAGCCGGTTGAAGAATGAGAAGCAAGACAACTAATTTCAAGAGTTCTACAAACTCTTATCAAAGGTAAATGTCAACCTTCCACTCCTTGATGTCATTCGAAAGGTGCCGGCCTATGTCAAGTTTTCAAAGAACTAGCTTCCAAGAAAAGGAAGTTTGTGGAAGATGAAAAGATTGTGGTGTCCGAAGTGGCGAGTGCAATCCTACAACAACTACAACCAAAGCTCCGTGATCCAGGTTGTTTTACTCTTAAAATTGCTTTGGGGAATGGTAAGGAAGTATGTGGGATGTTAGATTTGGGGGCAGGAATAAACTTGATGCCTTACTCCTTATTTAAGCAACTAGAGTTAGGGAACTTGAAACCCACTACAATGTGCCTACAATTTGCTGATAAATCTATTACATATCCCAAGGGAATTGTTGAGGATATCCTTGTGAGAGTAGGTGGGTTGATAGTCCCCGTTGTCTTTGTTGTCTTAGACGTAGGAGAAATCCAAGAAAATGAGAAAGAATATACATTGCTTTTAGGTAGATCTTTCATGGCTACCACAAACACCCTCATTGATGTTAAAAATGGAACATTGAAAATGTCTATTTTTGGAGAAATTGTATCTTTCTCTATGTTTGATCCTCTTATGCCTGATAACCCCATAATCAAAAATTGCTCTTCCCTTGATGCTATTGATGCCGGACCCGAGGAAGTTTTTGTGCAGGAAGGAAGCTCAGAAAGCGAGTGCAAGGAGATTGAGAGAGAAAAAGTGAAGAAAGTCCCTGATAAATGCACTTCGAGTAGGAAGGTTGCCCAAGAGCTTCAAAAGTTGGTATCCAATACCCACAAGAGGTTGTTCCTGGGCAAATCCAAGTCTAAAGAGAGTAGGGAGTTGATGAATGAAGAAGCATTTTCTTCTGGAGAACTCGACTTTTTAGCCCATGGACGAAATGTTCCTTCCAAGTCAAGGGGCACAAGTCATCGCGCTCCACGAACCCCCATAATCTCTAGCCAAGGACTTCGTCTAGCTCGAGACATTAAAAATGAGCACTGCATGGGAGGCAACCCATGATTATCTTCTTTTTACTTCTGTTATTTAATCTCTTTTAGTGTTTGTGTGTTTAAGTTTTTCGTATTTTTGGTATTTGTTTTGCAGGTGCGAATCGAAGTGATGTTGGGGAAAAATAGTAGAAAATTGGCTAAGCCTTGGCCCGCGTTCGCGCACCCCGCGTGACTGCACGATTCCCCTCTAGGCACCCGGACTTCGCGAGTGCGCAACTCCCGCGAGCGCGTGGCTCATTTGGCCAAAATTCACCCCCCGCGAGCGCAAAAGGCTCCGCAGGTGCGTATCCCTCGAGACCTCCACCACATTTTCAGTCACCAAGAGCAGTGAAGTTGTTTTATTTATTATTTTTCCAATTTTCGTATTATCTTCCTTGTTCGTCGTTTGTTGTTTGTGTTGTTTTGTAGGAACCTGCGCCTGTTGTCGGTCCTCCTCAATTTTTGTAATGTTTTCTCTTCCTTTTATTTCTTGCATTGAGGACAATGCATGATTTAAGTGTGTGGGGGGAGGGGTGAACTCGTGTTTTATGTTTTTATGGTAGTACTTCATTTTGTTGTTTTATGTTAAATTTTAAAAAAATTATTGTGAAAATTGTTATGTGTCATTTTTGTTTTGCTTTGATTATCTTTTATTGGTGGATACCCGCACTTAGCATGATTTGTCTTGTCTAATTGTCAAACTTGATTATTTGGAATATGAATCTTCAAGGGATTATTATTAAGATGTTCATGTTGCATGAAATCATTCTCATTATTTCATTGTAGAATGTAAGTTGTCTTGAAAATGATTATATTTACATGATTTGTGTTGTGGGGTCTCATCCTCTAAGAATTTGAAGGCTTGATTCATTCTCTTGTCAAATGTGTCAATTATGCTTGAGAAAAAAAATCATTCTCTTCTCTAACTTCCTATCATGTATTTTATATAAAAAAAAATGAATGAAAAAAATGAATGAAATAAATGTATGTTGAAATAAGTGAGGTTAATAAGGATTTCTGCCCCTCTAGTCGTCTATTCGACTATGAGCATGGGAAACCACACAAGGACACTTGGAATTTTATCCCCAAGGGCTAAACCTTGTGAATTTTGATCCATATTCTCTCGTTTAATTGTTGTAATAAACGGGATTGCATTTTGGATTCTACTCCTATCATGTGTGTCGTTCCTTTGAATCTAACCATGATGAGTATGGGAAACCACGTTAGGAAGCTCGGCTTATCCCGATGATTTCACCTAATGAATTATATCCTTTTGGTGCATTTCTGTATTATTTTTGGAATAAAGTGTGGGGGAGTTAGTAAGAAGAATGTTCTTTAGGAAAATTGTTGCATTTTGCCTTGAGAACAACTTGCCTTCTTATTCTCATTGGACGAGCCACATTCCTTGTTTTATAAATGTTGTAATTCTCTCCGATGATACGCTTTCTAGTTTGAAATAATGTGGAATGTTCTAGTGTGCATGATCTTCTTGGGGGCAATTCCTTCTTGCTTCATATCTTGAATGATTTTATTTGCTTGAGGACAAGCAAAAGGTTAAGTGTGGGGGAGTTGTTTAGTGTATATTTGTCCTATCTTATCTTAGTAGTTTAGTATCTTTTGTAGGTATTTTTCCTTTGTTTTTGTGTGATTTTCATGTTATTTCCTTCACTTTTGCTCTTTTGGCGAGTTGTGTAGATTTGCACAAGATCTTGAGAAAATGGAGGATTAATGACTACAAAATTTGACGGATTCAAGACAATTTCAAGGTAGAGAATCGAATAAGGAGCGCGTGGCAAGTTGAATCGGGTCAATCGGCCAAGAAACGAGGGAGAACGAGCCAAAACCGTGAAAGCTGCCGAAGAAAGAATTGTCAGAGTGCCGCCCCGCGAGAGCGCGGTTCCCCCGGGCGCGCGCACCTTTGCACCCCGCGGGCGTGCGGCGTCCCGCCGGTGCGCTAGACGCTCTGTTTCGTCCGATTTGCCCTGTCTTGCACTCGACTCTCGCATTTTCTTCACCATTTTGAACAAAGAGGCATTTCCTTCAACCTCCATCATTTTGGGCAAGTTGGAAACTAGACTCTTGAGTCACCCTAATCTAAGCAATAGAGGGATAGGGATTGATTTCCCCTAAGCTCACTTTGTGGACTTTTGCTGCCAACAAATCCTCCCCAAATCCCTCTCATTTAATGGTCCATCACCATCATCTCACCACAATCCATTCTATTCACCATACCTCCCACCATACTCTCTCACTCCCCTCTCTCATTTCATATATAGATTTTGGGGACCATTCACCATCATCTATCTATCTCATCATTCATTCATACACCACTCTGTTGGGGTTTTTTTCGAATTGAACCACCGCAGGATCTAATTGGATGTTCATTAATCCTAATGTCATGTAGATCATAAATTCATGCATCTCATATGTTTTAATTAACCGAGTTTAATTAACATGCAAAGTCGGTTTAATCGATTCTACTAAAGCGGAAACATAGAAATCGAAAAACAACTTACAAATCAAACGACGGGTGGAGGACAAGATTAAAGGTCTAATCTTGTTGTTGTATGTATGAAAAATGGCGCCCCACAGTGATATTCCACTCCTTGATCTTCTGTTGTATTCCCGGACTGAATCTAGTTTCAGGGAGGGCTAAAATCTACTAGATCGGTATGGAATCTATGGAGATAAAGAGAACACAAGAGGTGCTGATTATTAACCTAAAAATTTCATCCCCCACCTCACTATTTATAGGGGAGGTGGTCGAAATTATCAAGCCCTAAATATACTGGGCTTGGGCCTCTATCTCTTTTCCAATCTCCAGTCCATTAAAGTCATATTGGGCTACAATAGGGATCTAGAAGAATATTAAATTGGCCTGCTAATTTATTTAATTTCCAATATCTAATAAACTTAGGATATTATTAAATAAATTAAGTATTATTTTTATTCCACTAAAGAAATAATATTGACCTACCAATTTAATACATATTTCTGAATATGCTTTCTCCTTTAGTCCAACCATTCCCCGCGTTTAAGATATAATGCCCATTAATTAATTATGTAAGCTTCTGACAGCAATAATTAATTAATATCTTATCCTTGAGTAGTACCACACAAGCTTTACTCATGCACGGAATAAATTAGGGAATTTAATACATCAAAATTTCAAAAATTTTGATCCAATAATTTTTGAATACCTATTAAAATAAATCTGGAAATTTTGAACTCATCAAAAATCTATTCCAAATCTGATTTTAATATAATCGAAAATTACAGCAAACCTCAAAACTAGAATTTTCGAACCACATCAAAAATTAATCCAAGTTTTGAATACTAACATTCGAAATACATCAACATATAAATCTAAAAATGTAAGAAACATAAATATTTCATCAAATTTATACATATATTTCGAATTAATCCTAGGATTAAATCTAGAACAGTGCCAAAACCCGCTCTTATACCAGTTGTTGGGGTTTTTTTCGAATTGAACCACCGCAGGATCTAATTGGATGTTCATTAATCCTAATGTCATGTAGATCATAAATTCATGCATCTCATATGTTTTAATTAACCGAGTTTAATTAACATGCAAAGCCGGTTTAATCGATTCTACTAAAGCGGAAACATAGAAATCGAAAAACAACTTACAAATCAAACGACGGGTGGAGGACAAGATTAAATGTCTAATCCTGTTGTTGTATGTATGAAAAACGGTGCCCCACAGTGATATTCCACTCCTTTATCTTCTGTTGTATTCCCGGACTGAATCTAGTTTCAGGGTGGGCTGAAATCTACTAGATCGGTATGGAATCTGTGGAGATAAAGAGAACACAAGAGGAGCTGATTATTAACCTAAAAATTCCACTTGCAGGGTTTCAGCATGAACTTGCATTTCCTCAAGGGGACACCATCAAACTGGCGCACCAGGACACGGTGTCCCTACATATTGCACGACCCATCATAAGTGTAAATGTCACAACCCAAGATATCGAGATTATTGATCCTATGAAAGAATCTGACCCTTTGATAAATCAAAGCTGCAAACACTACACGTATATGTCCGCCAACATATAGGGGTTAAGAACCCGAACTCTGTGGATTCTTATTCTCTCATTTAAGGTTAGAATAGAGAATAGAATCCTAAGTAGATCCTCCTCAATACACTTGACCGTGTATTAGAATAATCAGTTAGTCAAGAAAAACTAACTATCAGATTATTCTACGGCGTACCAATAGCAGGTTCAGTGCCATCTAAACCGTGAGCCTTTTAATACATTACAAGGAACCGATGATATGATCTAACCATGTGTTTACCCACACCATATCATCTACAATGTAAGTATAGTGAACATGCATGTAAATATAATAATTTAAATGCAAACAGTGACTGCAATTGTATTCATTCTATATCATCATAAAACCATTATTAATAATGTATACAAAAGACAGGTCTTCTAGTATACAAAACCAACACACTCCATCTCCATTTTCTCTACACACACACACTATACACACTAAATCTCTACACCACCATTCCTCACCATTTTCACCATCAACACCTCCATAAAAGAGAAGAGGAGAAGAGGGAGAAGAAGGAAATCAAACCAAGGTAGACGCAGAAGACACGAGACGCACGACAACGAACCATCTGCGGAAGCTAAGCTTGGAGGAGGTTTATCTTGTGTCTTTCTTTACATTTCTTGGATGTTTGTGAGGATTTGTCCCAAAACTCTTGAAGGATATACAATGTTGTAGAAGTTATCTTTATTTACATTTGATTTATGAAATGATGTTCTTCTATAGTGTTTGCATATTTTTGAGCATATTTAGTGGCTAATCTCTCTATTAGGGGTAGAGGATCGATGTGGTTTTGATCTATGCTTGTTCTCATTGATTGTTGTTGTTGGAATCGTGATTTTTCATGTTTAGGCAATTGATCACTACTTGAACATTGATAGGATTTAGAGGAGTCTTGATTTTGAATCTAAATCTGGATATTGGTTCCTTCGACGTTAGGTGGATTGGGTTACTAAGCCTAATATGTTAATCTTGCTTGTACGATATAGCTAAGAGAGGTTTAACGGATAGACGGTGACAGTAATTGAAGTTAAACTAATTGGAAGGGACTATCGTATTTGTGAGAGTAGCATTAACAACTTGAATAAAACATAGTGATAAAAACCATTGAGAGAATCTATACCCTAATACCTTAATCAAACTTATTTTCTCTAATCTCGATTTAATTCGTGTTTTTGCATTTAATTATCTTGCTTTATTGTCTATTTTGAATTCCTAGCATAGTCATCATCAAACCCCCTTGTTAGAATGTTTAGATCTTATTTTAGTTGTTTACTTGAAAGAATGTGTATCCTTTAGATAATTCTTTCCTATAAAGTCTTCATCGAGAGATCGACTCGAGTTAAGCTTATTGCTTCTACAATTGACCCCGTCTAATTGCGGGTGTGGTCCTAAGTAGTGTCTAGTGAGCATAAACCAGAAAATATAAATAGTAAATTTGGACCCCAATCAGTCTCAATGATTAGTCTTTCTTTAGAGAAATGTCCATGGTATAAACCTATGATGATGAATAGTTTTACTTGATATAAAACTACGAGAACAAGAGTGAGGCTTGGATGTTACAGATCATGTGCACTCTCTTGAAAATGTATGATTAACACTTAGTAACTTGGGTCACGGCGTTCACAGCGACGATGCACTCAAGTAAAATGGTGGTAAGGTAATACATTTTCGATCAATTTCTATCGAGAAACATGGCGTTCAATACGACAATGTGTTCTGTTCAAAAAGAGGTAAGAAATTGATCTCTTCATTCATCATCAAAATTTGTGGACTATGCTTCAACTGATGTTCATTGATATGTTATTCCCGAAATTGGTGTTTCTGAAATTTATATCTATATTAAACTACATGATTGTCTTTTTAGTTTATAATTATGCATTAGTTTATTTTTCTTGTGTGATGTTTGGCCTTACAAGATATGGTGCCTTTTGGATTACTAAAGATATATAGATGATACTTGAGTTCTATCTCTTATTAGATAAAGGGGGAGTCAGTTAATATGAAAGGTGATTTGATGAGCCAATGTTTAAGAAAATTCTTCATATTAACACTCTTTTGTGGCTCTTAATTTTTCTCATTTCTTGATTAGCTCTTATATTTTCTCATGATTTTCTCTAGTGTTTCTTCTCTAAAAGCTTCACAGGGTTAGAATGGCTGATCCAAATGAGTTATTTGCAATGTTCAATTATCATGTATGAGATGTCAGTTGGAACTCCATCATCAACTTCAACATCGACTGTCACTTCAAATCATACCATGACTGAACATGTTGGTGCTAAAATGGATGAATTGTTGCGGTTTTTTTGAATTAAACCACCGTAGGATCATTTGGTTGTTTATTAATTCATGTTCGTGCAAATCATAATTTTATGTCACATGCATGTTTATCACAGTCTAACAGAAAAAGCATGAATAGCAGATTCGAATCTAATAAAGCGGAAACATAGAAACGAATCTACTTACAAATCGATAGACGGTCTGTGGACAAGATTAAAAATCTAATCTTGCTGTTGAATGAACACTGTAATTGGCGCCACCTACACCTCAAAATCGTCCACCACAGTATTCTACTCCAAAATCTTCTATTGTATTCCCGGACTGTATCTAGATTCAGAGTGGGCTGAAATCTACTAGATAAGGTTGTGAAATCTGTGGATAACTTTGAGAGACAAAGAGGGGCAGATTTCTATGACTGTAATTTTTGAACCCCCTCCCTATATTTATATAGAGGGTGGCCGAAAATTATTATCCAAACCCTACTGGGTTTTGGCCTCTATCTCAAGTTCTATATCCAGTCCACTGTCAGTCAATTGGGCTACAACAGGGATCTAGAAGAATATTAAATTGGCCGACTAATTTATTTAATATCCAATATCCAATAAACTTAGGATATAATTAAATAAATTAAGTTTTACTTTTATTCCACTAAAGAAGTAAAACTGACCTACCAACTTAATACATATTTACGAATATGCTTTCTTCTTTAGTCCAGTCTGTTGGAACCGTTAGGTTCATATTTATCTATGATTATTATTTTGTCTTTCTTTGATTTAATTGTGTGTAGATCATTATGTTGATTAAGGAAATATTGAAGCATGACCGAGTCTTGGAGATAAAGGCTGGAGATATGTTTGTTCCTATATCTATGGAATGGTTGTTATGTTTGCGGCTAAAGTCAAGGAAAGATAGGAGTATGGTTTGTGCGTTTCGTGCAAGATACATGAGTGGAGATCAAGATATTAGTTTAGTATAAAAATGATTTATATTCATAAATTAGATATGCGTTCAGAGAGAATTATTCAGATTATAGATCAAGTTTTGTATTCTGCAGATTTTCTACTAGATTCGGTTAAGCCAACTTTAGTCTCGACTTTCTGTGAAGGAAGAGATAAAGTGTCTTAATATTTTAGTTAGTATTTTTCTAGTAGTGTTTTTGTAATTCACATATTTTATATAGTGAAGTTTTCACCCTGAGGCATTTCATGAGATTATAGAAATATAATCTCGTGAAAATTTCAATTCGTTGTTCTGTTTTAAATTTCCGCTGCGTATGCAAAGTTGTCTCAACTTTATACACAACTTTGTACACAACTCTTTTAGAACCAAGACTTTGGTTTATTCAATTGGCATCGAGAGCAGACACTTGATACACTAAGTGGTGATCCTGTTTTCGTAAGCACAATGGATTGCACGAACCCGCTGTTCAACAAACCTCCCGTTCTAGATGGCATGAACTATTCCTTTTGGAAAGTTCGGATGAGATCATGCATCAAGTCGATTGATGCAAGAGCATGGAATGCAGTTCAAAAAGGATGGACACACCCCAAGACCGTGGATGCTGAAGGAGATACATGCCGTACACCACAGTCAGAATGGAGCAGAGAGCAAAATGAAGAAGCCACCTTTAATGACAAGGCGCTCAACGCGATTCAATCCTCCCTAGACGTTCAGATGTTCAAACTTATAAGGAATTGTGAGACGGCTAAGGAAGCTTGGGATATACTCCAGCAGCATTGCGAAGGTGATGTTGGAATTAAAGAATCAAGGCATCGGATCCTCACCACAAAGTTTGAAAACATGAAGATGGAGGATGATGAGTCCGTAGGAGACTATTGCAACAAACTACTGGAGATTGCCAATGAGTGCAACGATTTGGGTGATCCAATCACAAATAAGAGGTTAGTATCAAAAACTTTGAGGACTCTAACTTCTCGTTTTGACATGAAAGTGGTTGCAATTGACACTGCTACAACTACTGGAGCCTTGGATTTCACCAAACTAATGAATGATCTGAAGACATTTGAGATGGAATTAATTGAAAAGGGTGGACAGAAGAAAAAGGGAATTGCCCTGACTGTCGGGGCAACTTCAAAGACAACTTCGGCTTATGTTGAAGAAGATGAAGATCTTGAAGAAATCACTGAGAAAGATCCAGATTATGCTCTCCTTACTCGAAGAGTTAACTCTCTCATTCGAGCCAACAAAGGGAAACAACAAATGGGAGGTAGAGAACAGCGAAAGCCTCGAACTGACGCCTCTGGATCCTTAGTTCTCTATGACAGACTTATTACACCCGGAAAGGAACCAAAAATCATTAGGCGTGCCGCATCAGAACACTTCAAACCAAAAGAAGTGACAGATTTCTCTACAGTCCAGTGTTATGAATGCAAGGGTTTTGGGCACTTTGCAAATGAGTGTCCCAATACGTTTCGCAAACGTGGGAAACATGTAAATTTCTTATCCTTTAGTGACAGTGAGCTGGACACCTCTGGAATTTATGTAGAAGAGATTCCTAATGACCCACCAACCGAGCATGCCGCCTTAACTGCAGTATGTGTTGAAGAGGATGAGTCAAATCTCACTGAAGTTGCGATAACTTCAGACATGTATGATGAAATTTATTATAAAACACTTTTCTGTTTCAACACTGTTGTGACCACTACGGAGGAAGAGGAAGAAGCTTCGGATGAGGTTACTCTAGAGCTACTGATAAAGATGCAAGAAAAGTACAAGACACTGTACGTCAAGTGGTATAAACAGTGTAAGGTGGTAGAGTCACTGAATGAAGAAGTTTCTATGCAAAAATCCTCACTGCAAAAACTAGAAGTCATGCTAACAAAGAAGGATGCTGAGTTGGACAACATGAGGATTAAACTCAATCATACAGATGAGACCTTCAAAAGATTAAACACCGGATCTTCAAAATTGAATGAAGTTCTATCACAAACTCAGGCAACTACACATGGTCTTGGATATGATCCAAGTGCAAGTTCAGGCTTCACCCGGATTCTATCTACCCATGGAAAACCATTTGTGAAAGCTAAGGAAGTTCCTTCCACTTCATCAGTAAAAAGGAAACGAAGAAGGTACATCTGTCATTATTGTTTTCTTCCTGGACACATTAAACCCTTCTGTCATAAGTTCATTCAGGAACAACAAAAGGAGTCACATCTGTGGAAGCGAGCATCAAAACCCATTCTTACAAGCAAGGGTGACAAGTCCAAGAAACTGGTGTGGAGACCCAAAATTACCACCACTGTTACTTGCCAAGTGGTCTTCACCGCATCCATAGACAATGACTCAACTACCTGGTACTTTGATAGTGGATGCTCACGTCACATGACAGGTTCTAAATGCTACCTATCAAACTATCAAAGAATCAATGGTAGTGAAGTAACTTTTGGAGGAGGATCTAATGGCAAGATTGTTGGACGTGGAACCCTGGACAGTCCTGGTCTTCCAAAACTGGCCAATGTTGCACATGTTGAAGGACCTACAACAAACCTTATAAGCATCAACCAACTCTGTGATGACAACTTCAGAGTCATCTTTGATAAAGAGAGGTGCACTGTGATGGACAGCAATGGAAACCATGTAATCTCAGGGGTAAGATCTTCAAATAATATCTATGAAACTAACAGAAACAGTTGTCTTAGTGCACAGGTAAATGAAGTACAGCTTTGGCACCAAAAGTTGGGACACACCAACTTTCGAAATATAAAGAATCTCCAGAGATTAAATGTCGTCCTAGGTGTTCCTAAGCTGAATATTGGAAGCCCTAGCCTTTGTGGAGACTGTCAAAAAGGAAAACAAGTCAAAGTGTCGCACCCTGTTGTGACGACTTCTGAGAGACCTTTCTCAACGCAACGCTGCTTCGAACTGCTTCATATGGATCTTATGGGACCAGCTGAGGTTGAAAGCCTTGGAGGTAAATGGTACTCCTTTGTGATTGTAGATGATCTATCTAGGTACACGTGGGTAAAATTTTTGAGAAACAAAGGTGAAACGTATGATTCCCTTTTGGAATTGTACGCTACAATTAAGAACTTTTATCACGCTTATGTCAAAATAGTAAGATCAGATCATGGGAGGGAGTTCGAGAATTTTCAACTCCTCAACTTTTGCACCAAAGAAGGTATCCATCATGAGTACTCATCTCCGAAGACACCTCAGCAAAATGGTGTGGCCGAATGAAAGAATCGAACCTTACAAGAGATGGCAACTGTGATGCTGCACTCAATGAAGTTGGCCAAATGGTTCTGGGCTGAAGCTTTAAACACTGCATGCCACGTAAGTAACCGAGTTAACCTGAGAACCGGAACCACCATGACATCATACGAGATTCTGAATGGTAAAAAAACCCAACCTTAAATATTTACATGTATTTGGTTATGTTTGCTATATTTTGAATGATAAGGACTATCTTTACAAGTTTGACCCTAAAAGTGATAAAGGTGTGTTCATTGGATACTCTCTCAACAGTCATGCTTACCGTGTGTATAACCTCAGGACCAAAACTGTAATGGAGAGTGTTAATGTGAGGTTTGATGATTTAGCCAGTCTTTATACTCCTACTGATGATACTGACGGTGTAATTGAGATACAGGGAAGTACAGGTACCACTGCTGGTGCAGAACAAGTTGACCCAGAAGTGGAGCCCACCTCAGTGACAAACAAGGATACACCCTCAGATGAGCCTGACTCGGATGCTGATCTTGATGATTTAGCAACCCCAGAAGTTATACAAAACAGTGTTCGTCGAGACCCTCCCAAGAGAATTCGCAAAGATCATCCAATCGACCAAGTCATTGGAGATATTCACGAAGGGATCCGAACAAGAGGGAAAGCAATTGCTAACTACAAGGAAATTGTAAGGAAGGTGTGTCTATCATGTGTCATACATGAAGTTGGCACAATTATGTTTTTATCCATGATTGAACCTAAAAATGCTGCTGAAGCCCTAAAAGATGAATTTTGGATAAGTGTCATGCAATCTGAGCTACTTGAGATTGTGAGGAACAAAGTCTGGAGACTTGTGCCTAGACCTTCTGATGTTAATGTTATTGGAACTAAGTGGATATTCAAGAATAAAACTGATGAATTTGAGAATATCATTAGAAACAAGGCTCGCTTAGTTGCTCAGGGATACACTCAAGTAGAAGGCATCGACTATGATGAGACCTTTGCACCCGTTGCACGAATAGAGTCCATTAGGTTACTTTTTGCTATTGCATGTTATCTTAACATTACTCTTCACCAGATGGATGTCAAAGCAGCTTTCTTGAATGGAATTCTCGAAGAAGAAGCCTATGTGGAACAACCTAAAGGGTTCGAAGACCCATCTAAACCTGACCATGTCTACAAACTCCACAAGGCCCTGTATGGACTAAAACAAGCTCCTAGAGCTTGGTATAGTCGACTAACCGAGTTTTTACTTGACTTTGGTTTTTTCAGGGGACATGCAGATAGGACACTTTTTCTCAAAAAGGAGAAAAACTTCCTAACTATAGCCCAAATATATGTCGATGACATAGTATTTGGGTCAACAAGTGAAAAAGCCTTGAAAGAGTTTGTGGAAGCCATGTCTACCTCTTTCGAGATGAGCATGGTTGGAGAACTGAGCAACTTTCTCGGACTTCAAGTTAAGCAAAATGAAAGTGGAGTGTTTGTCTCTCAGACGAAATATGCAAAAAATCTTGTGAAAAAGTTTGGATTAGAGACTGCAAAGCACATGAGAACCCCCATGAGCACAACTGAGAAACTTTCGAAAGATGCAGTTGGGCCTGAAGTTGACCCAACTTTGTACAGATCGATGATCGGGAGTCTCCTGTACCTGACCGCAAGCTGACCAGACATTATGTACAGTGTATGTACATGTGCTCGTTTTCAGTCATGTCCTAAAGAGGAGCATCTCAAGGTGGTAAAAAGAATCATTCGATACGTTGCCGGCACTTGTGAACTAGGCCTTTGGTTCACAAAAGACACAACCACAGATCTTGTTGGATACAGTGATGCTGACTGGGCTGGTGAAACTGATGATCGGAGGAGTACAAGTGGTGGATGCTGTTATCTGGGTAACAATCTCATATCTTGGCACAGCAAAAAGCAAAACTGCATTTCGCTGTCAACTGCCGAGTCGGAGTACGTGGCTGCTGGAAGTTGTGCAACACAGTTGATTTGGCTGAAATCAATGTTGGATGACTATGGATTAGAGAGCAACCCTCTGGTGATGCTGTGTGACAATACAAGTACCATCAACCTTGCAAAGAATCCCGTTCATCACTCCAAATCTAAGCACATTCATTTAAGGTATCATTTTATTAGGGATTTAGTCGAAAAGAAGTTATTAAAGTTGGAGTATATTAGTACAGATGTTCAACTGGCTGATATATTTACAAAAGCATTAAGCTACGAGAGATTCTCGACTTAGAGAAAATCTCTTAGCTTGTGTTCAATATGAAAAATACAGTTGTCCCAACTGGTGTCACAACTTTTGGCATATCATCGTTAACTGTGAAGCTGAACAGATTCGAGGATGAAAAAAACCTATTATAAGGTGAAACCATGATTGCTCTTATAAAATCATATAACTAGATCAAAGATCTTAGATAAATGATTTTTATGAGATTCTTTTGGTTATTCATCTATTCATCATCTGCTTCTCTTCTTAATAAGTTTTCTATGATGTATCAAAAGATTTCTGATAAATAAAATTTTAGTGACAATAGTTGATAATTTAAAATAATAATATAAAAAAAAAATATTTGAAGTCAGTTGAATGCATCTGGGAGTATATCTTACTCCTCCTTTAATATCTCATTTTGACTATATCTTTAATGATTTTGACTCCTATTTTTGTGGCGGGACGAATCTGTTTGTTACACTGTATATTTAAAATTCCCGTCTCTACCTTAATAGGCTCTCTCCTATCTCTATTTTTGCTTCATATTTCATCAGAAATTATTATTTCTCTCAAGTTTTTCAGTTTTTCCCCAAAATCTTTTCGTCTTCCTTTCTCATCTTCTCCAAAAACCCCTCATCGTCGCCGGTCACCATGACTCCAGAGAAACTCAAGCAACTTCAAGAGTTCATGAGCGACCCAGAAGCCACCGCTTATCTCCGACAACTCGCCACATTCCCCCCTCAACCAACCCTAACTCCACCGCCTCGCTCACTCATCCCAAATCCATTCCGGTTGCTTTCTCCGGAAACTACTCCTCTTCTCCGACCGACGGTTCTTCTTTCGCCGTCCCGAGGAAATGCTCCAATGGAGATATCTCCTGAGATAGGAAGTTGTGCAGAAGTCCAATCGACTCCTCTTCCTCTTCCGGCTCCGACCCCGACCTCGACGGAGATCTCCTTCTCCCCATCGGAAAGCTCTCAGGCAATTATTCTTGCTCCTGACGGAGTCATTATGCCCATGCTTGACACGGCAATTCTTGCTTCTACAGAGGACGAACCTCTGGATCCACTTATTCACTACGCTCAACCGGAGTCTCATGATGGCGGTCCGGTCGAGGTTCCTTTCTCTGAGGTTGAAGAAGAGATCCCTGTTCATGCTCCTGCCAAGTCGCCAGTTGTCTCTCGGAAGAAAAAGACTGCTAACCCGAAGAAAAACCCTCCACAAAGACGCTCTAAGAGGCTACACACTACCGGCAGCTCTTCAAAACCTCAATCGGAGCCTATCCATCTCGATAGCGATCCTGAAGATGAGGAGAGTGAAGCGGAGGAGTTCCAGGACGAATCAGAAGAGCATACACTTTCGGGTCAAGAATTAGAATCCAAGGAGGATGTTGAGGAGAAAGATGTCATAGCCTCAAAGAAAGGAAAATGGAAGCTTGCTTCTTCTCCACCATCTAAATCTCGAAGCAAAGATGCCAAGAGGGCAAAGCGGAGTGCTGCTCATTCTGCACCGGAGGACGATTCAGAATCAGATATTGAGGTATCAAAGGCTCTCTCTCCTTTGTTTTATTCTGATGTTGGTAGAAGGAATTGGGAATATTTTAAGAGTAGAGAAATTTTGAATGATCGATCTGTGGATTTGAAAGATTTTGCATCCTACAATTTGGTTGTGTTTTTGGAAAAAAGGAAGGTGCTTGGGTCTGTGACATATGTGAAATCATTTGTGGCTGAGGTAGTTCGTTATTTTTATGCGAATTTAACTCATGAATTTTGTAATCAATCCTCGAAGTTGTATGGGAAGGTGTATGTGCGTGGGAAGGTTTTCACTATCACTCCTTCACGTATAAACAAGTTTTTAGGTGTGCCTAATGTGATTGAGGATGATGCTGAAGTTGATGATGACTTCGAAGCTAATATGGCTGATGTTGTGACTGGAGGGAAGGCAGATCAGTGGGTTGCAAATAAGAAACCAAATAGGCATGCCTCTGTTCTTACCTCATTATTTTCTACTCTTCACAAAATTTGTGTTTTGAATTGGCTACCTACCTCTAACACGACTACTGTACCATTTGATCATGTATGTTTGATTTATAAAATTTTCAAAGGGGAGAAAGTGAACCTCGGGCAGAGGATTTTCAATGCCATATCCGAGATTGCTATGATAAAATCCAACAAGAAGCTCATTGTTCCTTCCCTTATTTTCAACATGCTAATTGATCAAGGTCTCAAGCTTACCAAGAAGGATGTTCTCTCCGACCGACTGCCTCTACAGATTGTTCAACAAGCCTTCCTTGCTGATACCCGCACAAGAGATCTTCCTTGGATTGAAGTGACTGACAAAGATGCCCCAACTGAAGAACTATTTTGTTCTGTTCCTGTGTTTCTTTTGCAGGAACAAATTCATTTCTTGTCGGAGCATATCACTATCTTTGAAAGACAGCGGCGCATCCTACAAAAATTTCTTTCTTTCCAAAAAGGGGGAGATGAAGGACCAAGCTATCGAAGGAGTGAAGGTCAAGATGCGGATGAGGAATGAAGCTGAAAGTTGTGAAAGCTTGAAGAACCTGAAGGCTGCAGTCTGTTGCAGTTAAAAATTTCTTTTGTGGTCGGAAGAATTTCTAAAACAAACTAACTTTTTATTTTTCTTCTTTGCTTCTGAAACTTAACTTATTTTTGCTAATATGGGATGCTCTGTCAGATTTGATTATGTTCTTTTAATGATCAGTTTTTATTGAAGTTGTTCTGACAGGGGGAGCAACTTTGATACTTAACCATAAAAGTTTATTTTGCGTTTTGGTGACAGGGGGAGCATTATGATTTGTGTTTATTTGTTTCAAGGGGAGAATCATATTTTATTTAAGATTGTTTGGTTTTGGAAAGAAAGACAAAAAGGGGGAGATTGTTGGAACCGTTAGGTTCATATTTATCTATGATTATTATTTTGTCTTTCTTTGATTTAATTGTGTGTAGATCATTATGTTGATTAAGGAAATATTGAAGCATGACCGAGTCTTGGAGATAAAGGCTGGAGATATGTTTGTTCCTATATCTATGGAATGGTTGTTATGTTTACGGCTAAAGTCAAGGAAAGATAGGAGTATGGTTTGTGCGTTTCGTGCAAGATACCTGAGTGGAGATCAAGATATTAGTTTAGTATAAAAAGGATTTATATTCATAAATTAGATATGCGTTCAGAGAGAATTATTCAGATTATAGATCAAGTTTTGTATTCTGCAGATTTTCTACTAGATTCGGTTAAGCCAACTTTAGTCTCGACTTTCTGTGAAGGAAGAGATAAAGTGTCTTAATATTTTAGTTAGTATTTTTCTAGTAGTGTTTTTGTAATTCACATATTTTATATAGTGAAGTTTTCGCCCTGAGGCATTTCATGAGATTATAGAAATATAATCTCGTGAAAATTTCAATCCGTTGTTCTGTTTTAAATTTCCGCTGCATATGCAAAGTTGTCTCAACTTTATACACAACTTTGTACACAACTCTTTCAGAACCGAGACTTCGGTTTATTCACAGTAATTCCCCGTGTTTAAGATATAATGTTCAGTAATTAATTATGTCAGTCTCTGATAGCTATAATTAATTAATATCTAAAACCTTGAGTAGTACCACACAAGCTTTACCATGTAAGGAATAAATTCCACCTGTAGGGTTTCAACATGAACTTGTGTTTCCTCAAGAGAACATCATCAACCTGGCACACCAGGACATGGTGCTCATGCATACTGCTCGAGACATCATGCATACATTGCTATTATCCAAGATATTGAATTCGATCTACGAAAAGATCTCACTCATTAATAAATCAAAGTAATAAACAACGCAGACAGATGCTCGCCAATATCACATGAGTTCAGAACCTGAACTCTATGGATCTTTATTCTCTCAGTAACTGGGTCAGAGACAGAGAATAGTATCCTATCATGATCCTCCTCAATACACTAACAAATGTACTAGAATAATCAGTTAGTCAAGATAAACTAACTTATCAGATTATTATACGGTGTACCGATGCTGTATTCAGGACCATCTAAGCTGTGAGCTCTTTAATACATTACAAGGTTCTAATGATATGATCTTACCGTGTGACTCCCCACACCATATCATCTACAATGTAAGTATATGTAACATTGCATAGAACAATTATAGAACATAATCTAAATGCAAACAGTGACTGCAATAACTTTCATTTCATATCATCAGAAAAGTATACAAAGACAACTCTTCTAGTATACAAAACTAACATGAACTTACTATGTCTCATGCTCTAGATTTGTCTATAGTGAAGCAAGAAGATAAAATGTCAGACTCAGTGACGTCTCCAACAACAAGTCCTTTTGAATCTGAAGCCATTAAATGTAATCCATTTGAGAGATGCTAGAAACCCCACAGATCCAGAACTAAATGTTACATATCCTGCTGAAGGAGAAATGATGATGGGTATCATGCATTCTATCAATATAAAAGAGGTTTCATGAAATCAATGTTGTCATTGAGTTGGAAGAGGTTTAAAGAAGCTGATGTCCTGACTACCACTAGTGAGAAGAAATCAAAAGAGAAAAAGATTATTTTTTTGAAAATATGCAATGAAAGAAACAAAGCTGATATGAACATCCAGAATTTAAATGTTATAGCAGATGTTATCTCTGTCCTGGACACACCAGTTTCAACATCAGCAGCTGCTCAGTTTTTCTTTTCAACTCATTCTGACCATGATAGTGCAATAGATGTTCAATCATTCAATACAGGCAATACATATTCCTCAGGTTTTCTCTATTTTTTTCTAAAGGCGTTTAGAAATTTTTTTTTATTCTTATACGATCAATGATGTGTCTTAAATTGTGTCTCAATGACCAATTAAATATGAGAAATTCATTGAAGTGCTAAACCATAAGAAATATAATATAGATGTTTATTTATGGAGAAACCTCTTTGGAAGATGGTAACCAAGTTTTGTCCTTTTAATGCTAATGTTATATTAGATATTTTGTTTAACTTAGTGCCTAATGTTGAATTCTCAAGCAAAAACATGTATAGTGCAGTGTTTGTTCATGATAAGGGAGATCCAACTATGGATCTACCATATATTTGTCATTGCACTATCTGTTTTATCCCACCAGAAGTCAATGTTCATGTTAACGTTGACAACGATGTTGTTGAGGGAATTGGTACCCCAATTGATTCAGTTGTTTGCATCTATTCCTTCTATTACTAATGTTCTGATTAATGATAGAACAGATACTGAAGTAAATACTGCCCAGATGTTCTAATTCACCACATCATATTCTCTGAACAATGATATGGTGGATGTGCTGGGAGACTTCAAAGTCTTTCTTTCTACACAAAAAAGAGGAGTAGATTGCTGATGCTAGTTGATGTTTTAAAGAGTGTAACTCTTTATGGTTTGTAAGCGTTGAACGCTTTTTATTTTGCTGATGTGCTAAAACATCGCTTTTATTTTATTCATGTGCTAAACATCGCTGTTATTTTGCTGATGTTTGCTGATGTGCTTCATCACTGTTATTTTGTTGATATGCTGAACATTATTTTATTTTGCTGATGTGCTGAACATCGTTTTTACTTTGCTGATGTAATGAACATCATTTTTGGGATGTGTATGTCAATATACATCTTTACTTTTGATATTCATGTGATATCTATTTTTTTTATTCATCTGACTTTGTGTTTAAGATGATGTGTGATTCATCTTAAAATGTATTTGATATATGCTCGTATATGTCTATTAAATTTTTTGCCCAAATATGTTTTTAAGGAAATATCTTTGCTTATGAATTTTGTGCAGAAAGAATAAAGCTTAAGGGGGAGATTATTGTTGGAAATGATGTTGTCATCACCTCCGTAACATTTCTCAATGTTGGAGTTGATGTGATGCTACGATCAGAAAAAAAAATCCAATTTGATTCTTGATTTACCTTTCGAGTTCTATTTTATTTTTGGTACTTTCCTTTTAGTACCAGTTCATAATTGGTAGCTTCCTTGTGAGTCTTGTTTTATTTTTTGGTAGTTTCCTATTGAGTTGTAATTTAATTTTGGTATCTTTCTTATAGAGTCTAGTATAATTAGGATATTTAGATTGTGACACATAGATTCATTCCTTTTATTTTTCGAATTCTTCCATCTTTTCACCCGGTTTTTCAGTTTTCCATCTTCTCCCTACTATTTCGGCTCCCGAGCTCCGATTTTTCTCCATGATACCATTCCAGAATCGACTTTACAAGACGAACCATAAGTGTTTTTTTTGCCAAAATCCATGATCTTCAAGGTGAAATCGCCCTCAGAAGTCCGAGAGAAGCCGATCTTAAGCAACAGAAGCTTCAACCATCACCACCATATACACACCTATCACACGAGCACCACTACATACTTGAGAGACATACACGAGTAGTAATATTCAGAGAGAAAATATGAGTGATTGTGAGATTGTGAGGTCCATTTCTTGGTTTCTTTGTTGTTTTATTTTGCTGGTTACTATGAACTCAAGCATGGGGTCTCGTACACAGTCAATATTTGACAAGCTGGATTTAATGGAAAAGTTAGTAGATCAACTCACGTAGCAATATATGCAAAACCTCCCACAGTCCAGCTGTAGGCCACCCGTTGCAAAACCCGTATATGCACTGTCACCACCAATAATTCAGCCACCTATTACTACACCGACACCACTTGTCCACTCTACTTCACCGATTCAGCCGGCCATTATTACACAGTCTACACCACTACCAGTTCAGCCTTCCATTGTCGCACCAAGTCCAACCCGTGAAGACGAGTTAGAACAGCCCTTAACCGACACCATATCTAAGGAGTTAGTTGCTGAAGTCGAGGAATAAAAAGCGGAGATCAATGTCAAGGTACCACTTGCAGTTGATGCACCTGTTGAAGAATTGATCGATGTTACTACTTGTGAAATAATTGTAGAAGAAGAGATGGTTGATGAAGAGCTCAATCTAGAGGATTCAGTTCATGAAGAATCTACATTAGAAGCGGATCAACCTTTGAGTGAAGAAGAAAAAGAGTTACAGAATGAGATCAACTTGGAAGTGATTGAAGATCATAAGGAGTTCGATCATCCAAGCATAGAGAAGTCGCTGATTTCTAACATTTTTTATCAACCATGTACTTTTAATGTCATTACTTTACAGGTTGCCAAAGATGTGATACATGCTATTGATGAGCCAGCAAAAGAGATTGATGATCAGTTCATGTTCGTTTTCTATCCAGGCCGTTTGAATTCGAGGACGAATTCTTTTCAAGAGGAGGGGAATGATACGAGTACGATAAGCATCAACAAATCAAATCCAAGAATGCTATTAAAAGGTTCGAGGATTATCATGTTGTTTAAGATTAAAGGTTGGAGATCAAGATTTGAAGAACAATACATGATGATCAAGATCACACAGCCAGCAGTATGGGCATACCGACTGCGTGTCGGATTATTTTAATTAGGAGCTGATTTAATTAGATTTTAGTATTATTTTATACTATAGTATTTATTTAATTAGGATCAAATTTTTATTTATTTAATTGTAATTTTCATTTTTATTTAATAAGGTATTTTCTAGAAGGTCTTTTAAATTAGGTAATTAGAGTTTTAATTATGGGAACTTCTTTCCTAGTTAGAATTCTAGTTTAGGTAGTTTCCTAGTCCAATTTTAATTATTTTTAGCTATAATTTTCGTTACCCCCTTATAGTATAAATAAGGGATCCATGTATTTTATTTTCTTTAGACGTTGCATGAAATAAAGAGTTATTTTCTCAATTGTCTCATGATCCTTAGGTTGATCAAACAAACACTTTTGTTATTTTAGTTCAAAAACATCATTATTAAAGCTAGCAACTTGAGGTCTTATATCAAGGGAACTTCTTAATCCACATCGAGGGATTATTGGGAACTCGCTATCGAAGAACAACTTGAAGATTCATTTTCATCGTACAAGATACGTCGGGGATTAATCGGGTTGCAATTCATCCTACCAACATCTATGCCAATTCGTCCAACACCAACATTCCCAAGCCATCATCGTTCGTTTCACCATATTTCGTAAGTCTTCCACTGTAATTTGAGTCTTATTTTCATTTCCCAGTATTAGTATAGAACTCTTACACCATCATCGTGCGTTCATTTCTGTTGTCTGCGTCTTCTGTTATTCCTTCATATCTTCGGGCATGACGGAATCACATCATGATGTTAACATCATTTTGTAACACTTAACGTGTGTTTTTCTAAGCTCTATTGTTAGGAAAAACTATCAAGGAACCTCTAGATTAGGTTTTGATGAGATGTCAAAATTATTTATGAAAAACTGACTAAAATTTAAGTTGTAGATCTGAGCTGATCGATCCAGAGCATCAAAACGGAACTCAAGTAAAGTCAAAGTCAACCAATCAGGAGTATGGTCTGCAAACTGAAGGATACGTCATCCAGTCAGAAGTCAACTCAACTGAGGAGTCAAAAGGTCAAAATCAGTCGAAACAAATTGACAACTAAGTCAGCTGAGCTGAGGAAGAAAAGACTCGACTAAGACTGAAGGAACTGATAAGAGATCAGACTGGAAGCATCCAACTGATGGCTAAACTGAAGTAAACAAGACAAATCAGCTAAAGGCCAGAACTGAAGTCAGCCATATTATGATTAGTCAAACTGACAAGAAAGCTCAAGAGAAATCAAGCTGACAAGCTAGCCAAGAACTTGAGAACAGTCGAACTGGAGAGACAAAGCTCAAAACTGCCAACTGAAGTAATGGCCAAACTGAGCTGACAAGCTCAAAACTACCAACTGAAGCAATGGCCAAACTGAGCTGACAAACTCAAAACTGCTAACTGGAGTAATGGCCAAACTGAGCTGACAAGCTCAATACTACCAACTGGAGAAATGGCCAAACTGAACAGACAAGTTCAGTACTGCTAACTGGAACTCAAAAACTAAAGCCAAAGAACCCTGGAGTTATTGCTCAAACCGGTGAATCTTGGAATAAATGCTTCAACGAAGATCCTAGAATTAAATATCCAACGAAGATCGATTGGCAGAGTAACGGCTATTTTCTACCAAAAGCTCCAGCGATCAATAAAGACCATCTGCCATTGATGAGCCAACAGAGTCACCGATCAATGGAACTCAACGGTCATAAAATCACTCCTCTATCAAAGACGAGTGAATCAAAGTTTTTAAAAAGACTCTTCACCTTCACAACTTTTGCATATACATTCTTGAAATATTCAAGCAAGAGTTTTTCTTTCCCCCTCCCACCTAAGCTCAAGTTCAGCATTTGATAAAAACTGCGAGAGTCCAACTGAGAAGAAGAACTCAAAGAGTCAAGATATTCAGCCAGTTGTTGACGATCCAGTCAGGGCAGCCTTCTCAGTTTCAGCAATACTACGATCAACTACTCAGCTCAACTAAAGGAGCACATCAGTTGATAACCCCCGTTCAAGACTAATCTCTTGAAGATCGAAAGAGATCTAAAACCTTGTAAAGATGACAATAAGACCTATCTTCATAGTGAGAAATTAGGGACTTCAAGTGTGAGCCGTCGACCCGCTGAGATAGTGAGCAGTTACCAGGTTCAGCCAACTATCCTTCATTATGTAATTTGTAAAGAAACTCAAGTTATATAGTGAAGTTGCCATTCTGCGGAAGGAAGAGAGGACGTAGAAGTTTGAGACTTCGAACCTCTATAAATCTCTTGTGTGTTGTATTGTTTTGTTTATTGCATACCTTTGAATTGCACACAACCTCACACAAGCTGCACCCAAACTGCTTTAACTGATCAATAAGTTCGTGCATAGATAAGTTTCTCTAAAGCGAGTCAAAAGGGCCCCATTATTCTGCATTTAAAGTAAAAGTTTTTAATCAATTTATTCACCCCCCCTCTAAACTGATATCGACTCGCCCGGGACCAACAAATAGTATGAGAGCGATTGATTCTAAGGATCAGTCGTTTCTGCAGATCAACTGAATCAGATCTACTTATCTGTGCTAACACTCCAGCTATGGGAAACCATAAGCTACCTTTGTTTTCAGTTGAGAATTATGATAACTGGAGCAGGAGAATGAATGCGCATCTCTGCTCAATTCATGAAAATGTGGGAAGTCATTGAAGATGGTCCAATCATCATCATGATGGACAATTATGCTCACATAGTTGATATCAATCAACCGGCAAGGATTCCAAAGCCAACTAATCTTCTCACCAGTGAAGAGAAGAAGTTAAAGAATCTAGAGTTTGTTGCTCAAGCTACATTATTTCAAACTCTAGATGAAGACAGAATGAAGGATACAAAGAACTGCACAACTGCCAAGGAGATATGGGACCTACTAGCAGACCTATGCAAAGAGTCCGAAGCCATCAAAGGAAACAAGCTCCAACTGGCAGTCGACAGATATGAATACTTCAAAATGCAACCAGAAGAGTCCATCTCAAGCCTTGAAACCAGATTTCTAGGCATCATCAGTGAGATGACCAACCTAGGGAGAAGTTATCCTAATTCCGAGATGAATTCCAAAATATTGGATAATCTCACTGAAGAATGGGACATAAAAGTGATAGCTACCAAAGAATCAAGAAATCTCAACAACATCACTCCAAGGGAACTATTTGGCTCTCTCAAAGCTCATGAGTACAGTCTAAACCGAAAAAAAGAGGCATCTATATTGTCAGCTCAAGATGCAGCTTTTTATGGTGAAATGAACAAATTGAGAGACACTCGAGGAAGGAACAACTTTCGACCTAGGAGCTCACCAGCCAGAGAAAATCAAGGCGGATCTTCATCTGAACGAAAGAAAGAAACAACTGAAAAGAAGGAGAATCTAACTGAAGACATCAACGATCAAATCCAATCAATTCCACCTCAAACTGATGAAATCCCAAAAGATGAGAGAGCTCATCAACCAGCTGAATGATCAGTTGAACCATTCAGGGGTGGCAACCGAAATCAAGGAGAGTGTTTTCACTGCCACAAACAAGGACATTACAGATATGAATGTCCAGAAATCCCTGAAGACAAGAAGGCCTAAGTGAGAAGAAGCTTCTTCAAAAGGAAAGCAATGGTTGCAAATTATGAGAATGCCGTGCTAGGCAATTCAGACTATCCATCTAGAATTGATTCTGATGGCTACAGCTAAGACGATGAAGCGCTATTCTGCCTCATGGCTGACAATGATGAAGAGGTTAGTACAGCTGATTCTCAAACCACTTTTTATCATATTAATGAAAAAACTGTTTCTGGCAATGAACTTGACATGAAACTTATGATGCTAGAAGATCAATTAGCTTCAATATCTTGCTTGCATGTTGAACTGAAAGATGAAAATGATGAACTGAGAAATAAAGTTAGAAAACTGAACATTGATCATGAAAGATTGTATTATCTTGAGTCTAAGTTTATAGAATTTGAGAAATTGAAATTGAGAACTGCTGATCTAGAGGCTGAAAATCAAAAACTCAAGCAAGAGATCCGTGAAAGAGAAAAAGTAGCTCCGAAGTTCAAAAAGGGATCTCAAACTTTAGATGAGATATTAAGTCATCAAAGAATAGGAACTAGCAGCTCAGGGCTAGAATATAGCAAGTTCACTACCTTAGAGAAAGGAAAAGCAGTTGATCAACCTAGTGATAAAGGAATCCTAAAAGGATTCACTAGATCTCATGATCAGCTAGCTGAGCCAACCAAAGGTAAAGGAATATTGAAAAATCCTCAAACACAGCCCAGACAATTTGGTCAGTTCTGCCAAACAAAAACACCAAACCAACTGAAGCCCAAATTCCAGCCAAGATCATCAGTTCAATCAAATCAATCCACTCGTTCAAAGTCTCCAGTTCAACAAAGACCACCAGCTCAACAAAGAATGCCCCCAAGGCAAACTGATAGATCAGCTCTCTTTAGAAAGAAAAATCAGTTTAGATCTCAAGCCTATCCTACCAAGAAGTTCAATCAGAACACCTATAGGAGAGATCAAAGAAACTCGTTTGAACCCTACCATCACTATAATGAGTACCTGGATTCCAGAAATGAACCAAAAAGGTTCAATCCAATAAACTGGAAACATACAAAGCACTGGTCTGATCACAGAACTCAAAGGTCTCAAGACCAAAACATTTTAGTTGAATTGTTTTATCTAACTAACTCTCAACGCAGGTATCACTCAACTGATTCAAATCAGAATAGAAGAGTTGAGAGAAAATTTAAACTGATCAGGCGATCCAAGTCAGTTGGATCTCTGAATAATAAAAAGCCAAAAGTTTGGCAAGTTTGGATTCCAAAAAACTTGATGTATCAACAAGGACCCGATATAAAATGGGTCCCTAAATGCTAATCCTAGTTTTTACAGGACAAGAGCATCATATCTATGAAGAAAGCCAAAGACATTTGGTATCTTGATAGCGGGTGCTCCAAGCACATGACCGAAGACAGAGAAGATCTCGACGGTTATGAAAAAGTCAAAGGTCTACTTGTCATATTTGGAGACAACTCCAAAAGCTAAACCATTGGAGAAGGGTTCGTGGTCAAGGGAAAAGTTGTAGTAAATGGAGTCTCCCATGTGGATGGACTAAAACAAAAACTACTTGGCATCAGTCAGCTGTGCGACAATGGCTACACAGTTGACTTAACTAAAGACTCCTGCAGCATAGGAGACAAGTCAACTAGAGTAATTCTTCTCACTGGCATAAGAAGAGGCAACATGTATATTGTTGACTGGTCAACTGGCTACTCAGAAGCTTGCTTTCTTTCAAAAGGATCAACTGAAGCAAGTTGGCTATGGCATCGACGATTAAACCACCTCAACTACAAAACAATCAACTACCTAGTCAAGAAAGAGCTAGTTGAGGGGCTTCCCAAGGAAACATACAAGAAAACAGGCATATGTGGGCCATGTAAAAAAGGGAAGCAAGTGAAATTATCCTTCAAGAATAGGAGTCATCCACCATGAACAACTGATTGTCTCCAACTGCTACATATGGATTTGTTTGGTCCAGTTAGACCACAAACCCCAAAAGGCAAAAGATTCACTCTGGTAGTAGTTGATGATTTCTCAAGATATACATGGGTGGAATTCTTGAGGAGCAAAGATAAAACTTATAACAAGCTAACGGTATTGATCAGAAGGCTACAAACTGAAAAAGAAGGATCAGTTCAAATGATTTGCTCCGACAATGGAATTAAATTTTTGAATCAACAAATGATCAGTTTTCTCAACCAGCTTTGAATCACTCATGAACACTCAGCTGCAAGAACTTCACAACAAAATGGTGTAGCCAAACGGCGTAACCGGACACTCAAAGAAACATCTCGAGCAATGATAGTTGATGCCAACATAGCTGAAGGATACTGGGCTGAAGCAGTCAACACAACTTGCCATACTCAAAACCAAAACGCCATTGTAGCCGCACATGACAAAACACCCTATGCGCTGTATAAGGGTCGTAAGCCTTCTATCTTATATTTTAAAATATTTGGCTGTAAATGCTATATTCACAACAATGACAAAACTCAATTAAAAACCTCTAGTGCCAAAGCTGATGAGGGAACATTTCTTGGGTATAACTCTCCTCATGCACAAGCTTACAGAGTGTTCAATAAATGAACTCTTGTTGTGGAACTAACATGTCATGTGGTATTTGATGAATTTGCTAATGAGTACAGGAACAAAGAAAGAATAGACACATCAGTTCAAGTACTACCTAGTGAAACTGAGAACTCGCAGGACTATGTGGATCACATTGTTCTAGAGCGGCTTGAAGTTTCACTAGAAGAAGGCAATGAAACTGGTACTAAAGCAGTTGAGAACAACTTGGTCAATGAAGACAAATCGTGCTAAGACCATAAACCCCACAACTGAAATAGGGAGAAGAACTGATGAAAATGCTGAACCAACTAATGTAAGGGCGACTGATGATGTCACTACAAAAGAACCAGCTGAAGACCCAGCTAAAGCTATCTTGCCCAAATGGCTCCGAAGCCATCCAACTAACAAGATAGTTCAACTGAGCATGCTTCATATCTCAAACTGAACCGGCAAACTTCAAAGAAGCCTTAGAAGATTCAGACTTTATCATGGTCATGCAAGAAGAACTGAATCAGTTCACAAGAAATGACGTATGGTTTCTTGTTGATAGACCAAAAACCCAGAAGGTCATTGGTACAAAATGGGTTTTTCGCAACAAACTAGATGAACAAGGAGTGATCACAAGGAACAAGGCTAGACTGGTAGCCAAAGGATACTCACAAAGTGAAGGGATTGACTTTGATGAGACATTCACACCAGTTGCAAGATTGGAAGCCATCAGACTGTTACTAGCCTATGCAGCTCACTTCAATTTCACAGTCTACCAAATGGATGTCAAGAGTGCTTTTCTTCAAGAAATTCTCAAGGAAAACGTGTATGTTGAGTAACCGCCAGGCTTTGAAATTGGTGTCCAAGTCTTCAAACTGAAGAAAGCCCTCTACGGACTGAAACAAGCTCCTAGAGCGTGGTATGAAACTTTCACAACATTTTTGCTGAAAAATGGGTTTCGAAAGGGAGTCATTGATCATACTCTATTCCGAATAGAAAGATCAACTGAGATCTTAATGGTTCAAATTTATGTGGATGACATAATTTTTGGATCAAAAAGCAAAGATCTATGCACCCGATTCACTCACCCGATCAAAAAGCAGTTTGTCCTTAGTAAAGGAAAAACTCTCAAAATTCCTATAAATACATCAGTTCAGCTAACTCTCGATGAAGAAGGAGAATCAGTTAGCCAAACATATTATAGAGAAATCATTAGGTCGCTACTTTACTTAACAGCTAGTCGGCCAGACATCTCTTATTCAATCGGTCTATGTGCATGATTTCAAGCTAACCCAAAGAAAAGTCATCTTGAAGCAGCAAAGATGATTATCAAATATCTCAAAGGAACCATAAATCTTGGGTTATGGTATCCCAGAGATGACATTTTGAGTCTAATTGGGTATTCAGATTCAAACTTTGGTGGATGCAAGATCGACAGAAAAAGCACTAGTGGAACATGTCAGTTTCTAGGAAGCAAACTGATATCCTGATTTACAAAGAAGCAGCACTCAGTTGCCACGTTAACAACTGAAGAAGAATATGTAGCTGCTGGAAGCTGCTGTGCTCAGATACTCTGGATGAAGCAATAGTTGAAGGACTACAAATTCGAAACTGAAGAAACCTATATTCTGTGACAACACTAGTGCAATTGCAATATCTCATAATCCAGTTCTACATTCAAGAACTAAGCACATTGATATAAGACATCACTTCATCAGAGATCACATCGAGAAGAAGGACATATGCATCAAATATGTCAACACTGAGAAGCAGATAGCTGACATCTTCACCAAGCCATTGCCTGAAGTAAGGTTTATGGAGCTATGCATATAATTGGGATTACTTGAGCTAGCATCAAAAGATGAAGATGATCAACTGGAAGAAAAAGGCAAAGAATCCATTCCAGCTGAAGAAAGGAACTGAACTAAAAGGTTTCAAACTCCTCATGAGCAGTTTATAACTAAAAAGGTCGTTGAACTGATCAGTTGGACACATAAGCCATCAGTTTGAAATAAAGCAGGAAGCTGTGGAGAGAAAGTAAACTGGAGCTGATCAGTATACCCCATCAGCTCAACTAAATCATCAACTCATTTGCTCAAACTGATGATCCAGTCAGCTATGCAGAATATACCAGCTGCAAATTGATCAAACTGATGAAGAAATTATAGGAACTGGAATAAACTCAAAAGGAGATATCAGTTCAAGAGCCAGCTGAAGGAAAACAGCTGAAATGAGAAACAGCTGAATGAAGTTCCAAGCATTCAAGACTAGTCATGTAACGCCCCAAACTACTCCGTTTGGCCACGTCACTCAGCATACTTATAACGTCCCAAACTACTCTGTTTGGCCACGTCACTTAACAATAATTCATTTACATGTATTTGCATTCTCATAATAAATTGAGCAGAAGCTAGGGTTAAATAGGATAATGAGGTATAACATCATAATTCCGAATATAAAATTTCCTTCCACAATTATAACATGCCACCTATCATAATCTACCATGTCGCCCAACATCGTATTTAACGGAAGCATAGAATAAACCCATCCACATCATTCATACAGTCATCTAACCTATCGGGCTCATAGGTCTTAGACGACCCGCCCGTCTAGCACCCTAACATAACCATCACAAAATTTAGGGATTCATCGACATACATTTGCACGACGTAGGCTCCTAGGTCAATCGACCCGCCTTTAAATCATTGACATGTTGTAACAAGTTAAACATAGCATAACTATAAAAGATCGGGCTATTCCCATCCCCAATAATCGTTGATCATAAAGCAGAAAGGATGAACAATGTAATAATATTAACAATACGCATATTCAAGAGCAAGCAAAATTAAACACAAGCTTGTGGGGCTCTCTTGTGTTCACAACGCTCCTACTCGGGCTCCGACTCCTCAACCTGAAATTCATTGAATGAATGGGGTGAGTATTTAACAACATACTCAGTGGGGAACACTGCAAACAGTTATAGCTAATTGCACAAGTGAAAATATAACATATGGACTTTTCTTTACTTTGTGGAGACTAGTCTCAACCCCGCAGGGCCCAAACATCATGATGCCCCCGTTAATGAACATCTTTATCCCTGTAGGGATGCCCGCAGACATCCTACCCCCCAGGGAGGACATTAACAGGTCTATGTTCGATCCAAAGGATCTCTGCCCCGAAGGGTCTCTTTGTCGACCCCGAAGGATCTCTTTCATTCACTGGTCCGAAGACCCTTCATACATATACAATCAAAGCACAACAGTAACTATAACCTTACACGTGTTCACAGTTTAGAGTTACCCCACCTCACGAGACGCTTTCAAATCTTTCTCAACCTTTGAAATACTTCTTGGCCGTGCACAAGTCATCCACCTCGAGCCCCAACACGTCACCTAGCACCTTTCAATTTTCTTTCATTTTAGATGTCGAGTTATGTAATTAAATCATAATTTGACCAACTCAAGATATACTTTGCTTTAAGGTCTTTAAACATACCCATATACACAAATGTGGATATACAAACTCACAACGTGATTTTGGACTCAAGATACTCATTAAAAACCCCTTGAAACATTTAATCGAGCACATTACGTGCATCCATTTAAACCACTAAAGCATAACTCAATTTAAATCATTTAAACTCACCATTTCAAACACAAACACCTTCATCATAGAGCTCTAACATACTTGAAAATCAACCCCAAACAACCAACACAACACCTCCAAACAATTATCAACAATTCAAGGGTAATTATGTCAAAAATCCAAACTCTAGCAACAATGAACCATAGGAATTCGATATAACTTCACATATAGCCTCAAGGAGGTAAATAAACCATATGTTTAAGATATCAAGGCAAGAGGATCAATAAAAGTGGAAACCCTAATTTTTGGTTATCAAACCCTAGTTTCCAAAACAACAAGAAATGGGTGTTTAATCCCCATGAAGGAGAGGTGTAGTGGTTACCTTTGTTGATGGTGGATGTTGAAAGGATTTACTCCAAAAGATGAAGAGTTTCTTGAGAGAGAGATGGAGGAAATCGCCCAAATGGAAGTGGAGAAAATGAAGATGAAATGAATAAGTGTGGTATTTATAGGTAGGAAAATCGGCCCAGCCCGCGCGACCGCGCGCCTCCCGCGACCGCGGGAGGGAGCTCTCGGCCCAGGCTCACCGCGAGCGCGCAGCCCCCGCGGGCGCGCGTCTCTCGGCAGCCCCGCGAGCGCGCAGTCTCCCGCGACCGCGCACGTCCCCGCGGGCGCGCACCCCCCCGCGAGCGCGCGGCGTGCCCCCCTTTAATCCCGCTTCCATTTTGACTCCCGGACATCTTAAACTCCGTTTTAAAACGACTTAGATTTTGAAACACCTTTAATACATACCGAAAAAGCAGGGGGCGTTGCCCCCTAGCCCCCACCGGGGCGCTTCGCCCCCTGAACCCCCGACTCGCTAACCGGGCAGCGAGACCCCCGATCAACTCAGCGTTAGGGTGTTCAAGGTTTTGGCAAACAAAATTAAATGCAATAACGTTCATTCATTATCATATAACTCGACACTTTAGTATTAAATTCAATCTGTGTTATACACTCAGTATAACATCACTGTGCTGTGACGTATCGGCTCAAGTAGAACAACCTGCATTAAATCAACGGCATAATACAAACATACTCACATGATTAATATTCAATTTCAACACAATTTTTCCAAAAATTATAATTCATAATTTAGAAAAAGGGACGGGGTATCACAATCTCCCCAACTTTTAAAAATTTCGTCCTCGAAATTAGCCTAACATTTCAGTTACATTTGATTATTGAGCTCTATAATGAACTTCTTTCTTCCAAGTCCTCTTCGAGTCCATTTCGACTCCATTACACCTTTATTGAGGGAAATCCCTCGAGCTTTGAAGTGTATGAACTCTTCTATCTATCACAGCAATTGTAACTTCTTCATACACCATATCTTGGGAAACTTGTACTGTGTCATATGAAATGACATGTCTAGGGTCAAACACGAATTGTCTAAACAACAACACATGGAATACATGGTGCACACTTGCCAAATCTGGAGGTAGTTCTAGGCGATAGGCAACTTCGCCTATTTTCTCTAGAATCTCGAACGATTCCACATAACGTGGCTGCAACTTACCTTTCTTCCCAAATCTAACCACTCTTCTTATTGGTGTAATCTTCAAGAATACCTTGTCACCAATTTCAATGCTTACATTTTTTTTTCTTTTACGTTGACATAAGGTTTGTGGCGATCTTGGGCTATCTTGACTCCTCTTCTTATCTTCTTTAGATTTTGAGCATTTTCTATCTTTTCTTCCTTGTGAAATCTCTCTCTAACATCGCTTAACACGATCTCTTTATTATCTTGCATTCGAGCGGATCTCTAGAAATTATTCGTGAAATGGAATGAAAGAAAAATTTGCTTAAACTTACTTCTTGAGCACTGGACGTGTGGTCTCGATGAGTCCATCCTTCTTTTATTTTGCTTGGCTTTACCTTTTGCTTCTGACTTTACTTATCGCAGCTTTGCGAAACTTCAGCGAACTTGAATAATCAGACACTTACTTCGAGGGTTCCTTTCACGTCCTATCACGTTGAAAACTTACTTTATCTTTATCTTTACTTCCTGAGGTTCGACTTATTCGTCTTCTTGGGACGAACCTCACGATGCGTTTCTTAAATTCTCACGCAACTTAACTCTAAACTTCCTCATCGCAATTGTCTCTTTTCCTTTAAGCAGTCGTCTGACTTCATGGTTTCCGCTGGTGGTCACCATCGCTTGCAGGCGTAACGATCGCACGTCTGGACTTTTAACTACGTGCTTGAAACTTACATGCCGACATTCCTTAGATCACCTCTAAATGCAACGATCTGAGAAATCTTCTTGAAAACGCGCATCTTAAACTTTAGAGAATACTATTTGGTACTTACTTTGATTCTACTTCCTACTAGGAAATAATAGCTCTTATTACTCCACCCTTGACAAAAAGGAATACTGCTATATACTCTCTGCTCTATTCCGAGGTCCACACTTGAGTTCTATAAGTGGGAATAGAATAAACGAATGCCTCAGAGTGAGGGCTTATCTTGCTTAACAATTCTTTAACAAGCCTAGAAATTGGAAGAGATATAACACTAGGTTACATGCCCCATGAAGGAATCAACGGTTAGCAACTGAAAACCGTGCAAAAATATTTTCACAAGGACGACAACATAGCCTGTCAAGGAAATGCTATTACTGATTCTTGATGATCAAAGAAGTATCATTCAAAAGATTGTAAATTATCCCAGCGAATATAATCGAAGAATTTCAAATGGTACAAATAGAGAATTTCAATTGATGCGAAGCTATTGAGGGGAAATTCATTCAATTATGAAGAGGACAAATCGATTCCAAAAGAGAATGAACAAATCGATTATATTAACACGATGATGAATAAATAGACTCAATCAAAAACTTCTATCATACTGAAACTCTCAACCTACCGATTACTAGGTCTATCTTCTTAACAATCTTTTTCTTTGGGTCTTCTCTTTCTTGAGCATCACGTACCTTCTTCTTGGCAAGGTTGATATGGAATAGCACAAGTTGGTTGGACTTTACATTGCTTCGCTTGGCTGCGGAAAGCGATATCCCAGGAATTACTTCCTATTTATCGATAAGGATACGACAAGGCGACTTGATCTTTGGATCTTCCTGGACTAAAAAAAATAACTTGACTTCAACATCTTCGGGATGCCCGGAAGAACACCGATATATCTTCAAACTATCTTGGCTATAGTCGTAACGACAATCTTCATCTTTATTAATAGGCTTGAAACAAGTGATAACTTTGGACATCGAACGTGATGTGACCTTGGATATATGATTGACGAAAGAAATGAATCTTCATTTTGCATAAGAAAGAATCATCGACTTGTGTTTCACGAACTCGATCACGAATTAGTGGTTGAACCACTAAGGCTGCTAAGATCCCTTTAGTGGTGTTGGAATGATCCACCACCTCGAGATTCATCTCCTCGAACTCCTTGATCAAATTGTTCTTACTTTGTTGGAAGATAGCTCCTTCTGGATAAAGAGGCACTTCAAGCTTTTGTGGTCGGATCGAATTATACTCGTGCGTCTTCCACTGCCTCGATGCGTACGCCACTACCTTTCATGTTGCATCCAAACGCAACCAATTCCTTGCTTCGAGGCGTCACTGTAGATGACAAAGCCTTTAGTCCCATCAGTAATAGTCAACACTGGGGCTGACACAAGGCGTCGCTTTAATTCTTGAAAACTCTGCTCACACTTTTCACTCCATTGGATCTTCTCATCCTTCCTTGTTAATCTTATCAAAGGACTCGATATCTTGGAAAACCCCTCGATAAATCTTCTATAGTAACCCGCTAGTCCTAAGAAGCTTCAGACTTCGATAACATTCGATGGCGTCTTCCAATTGCTAACAGCTTCCACCTTCGACAAATCTACTTCGATTCCATTTGATGTCACCACGTGGCCAAGGAATGCCATCCGTTCCAACCAAAACTCGCATTTTGAAAATTTTGCATAAAACTCTTCTTTCCTTAGCGTCTTCAATATGATTCTGAGAGGCTCAGCGTGTTGCTCCTTGCTTCTTGATTAAATCAAGATGTCGTTGATGTGAACTATTACAAACTAGTCAAGGTACGGATGGAAACACTCGATTCATCAATTCCATGAAGACTCCAGGCACATTGGACAATCCGAAAGGCACCACCGTGGACTCATATTGCCCATAACGCATTCTAATGTCGGCTTTGAGATGTCACTCTCCTTGATCTTCAATTGATAATAGCCGGATTCCAAATCGATCTTTGAAAACACACCGACTCCCTTTCGTTGATCGAACAAATCTTTGATTCTTGGCAGCGGATTATTGTTCTTGATCGATAATCGGTTCAACTCTCTATAATCAATGCACATCCGCATCGATCCATCTTTTTTTTTTTTTTTTTCACGAATATCACAGGTGCTCCCCATGGTGAAACACTTGGTCGGATTAAGTTTGTTATCGAGTAACTCTTGAAATTGAACTTTGAGCTCTTGCAACTCTTTTGGGTCTACATCGGGAAATTCATTCACCATTGGCACATCTAGCCCTTGGACCTTGGTGGACCTTGACTCCACTATGCTAACGAGAAATTCCTGGCATCCTCTCTTCTCCAACAACTTCATTGCCTTCATCCTTGTGATGAGTCTCTGGATTGATCTCGTTCTAGCGCCATAGAAGATTGGCTTAGGCTCGTTCGGAAAAATTAAATTCGACCCCAAGATCACGACATCGAATCGTTGCATGATTCCTACTCAACCATTCCATACCTAGGATTATGTCGAAAATCACGCACCTTAAAGACATGAAAGTCTGCTCTCAGCACTCTATTATTGATTTATAGCTTCAGGCCATACGCCATCTTACTAGAAGAAACTCTCTTTCCCGAAGGAATACTGATTCCTAACAATTCACAACTATCCTTGCATGGAACACCGAGCTCATAGGGTTTATGTCATCTTAGGGCTAATTCGAGGACTACTAAAGCACTTTTCATCATTTCATAATCAAGAAAGCACACAACTTCCAAGATTTCATTTCTTTAAAGCGTGTATCGGGAATTTTAAAACATCATAGTTGATCGTGACAACAGATACATTTCATTCATCTATATTGTCCAACTTCGGACCGTTCATTTCTTTTCTTTTGTCCAACTTCGGACCATTCATTTCTTTTCTTTATCATGCTATCACGATTTATTCAACTCTTAAACTTCTTTAACTTCTTTCCCGACACACTCTATATACACACCCCCATTACATTAATCATACTTGAAAAACCTTTAAAAAGGTACATACCTTAGGATCGGAGTCAAGCCGAGTAGCCGTTGTGAACAACCACCCACATTTCTCATTCATAAATCTAACACATACAAAAACGAGTCTACAGGAGCGTAGACCCGCTCTGATACCAATTTGTAACGCCCCAAACTACTCCGTTTGGCCACGTCACTCAGCATACTTATAACGTCCCAAACTACTCTGTTTGGCCACGTCACTTAACAATAATTCATTTACATGTATTTGCATTCTCATAATAAATTGAGCAGAAGCTAGGGTTAAATAGGATAATGAGGTATAACATCATAATTCCGAATATAAAATTTCCTTCCACAATTATAACATGCCACCTATCATAATCTACCATGTCGCCCAACATCGTATTTAACGGAAGCATAGAATAAACCCATCCACATCATTCATACAGTCATCTAACCTATCGGGCTCATAGGTCTTAGACGACCCGCCCGTCTAGCACCCTAACATAACCATCACAAAATTTAGGGATTCATCGACATACATTTGCACGACGTAGGCTCCTAGGTCAATCGACCCGCCTTTAAATCATTGACATGTTGTAACAAGTTAAACATAGCATAACTATAAAAGATCGGGCTATTCCCATCCCCAATAATCGTTGATCATAAAGCAGAAAGGATGAACAATGTAATAATATTAACAATACGCATATTCAAGAGCAAGCAAAATTAAACACAAGCTTGTGGGGCTCTCTTGTGTTCACAACGCTCCTACTCGGGCTCCGACTCCTCAACCTGAAATTCATTGAATGAATGGGGTGAGTATTTAACAACATACTCAGTGGGGAACACTGCAAACAGTTATAGCTAATTGCACAAGTGAAAATATAACATATGGACTTTTCTTTACTTTGTGGAGACTAGTCTCAACCCCGCAGGGCCCAAACATCATGATGCCCCCGTTAATGAACATCTTTATCCCTGTAGGGATGCCCGCAGATATCCTACCCCCCAGGGAGGACATTAACAGGTCTATGTTAGATCCAAAGGATCTCTGCCCCGAAGGGTCTCTTTGTCGACCCCGAAGGATCTCTTTCATTCACTGGTCCGAAGACCCTTCATACATATACAATCAAAGCACAACAGTAACTATAACCTTACACGTGTTCACAGTTTAGAGTTACCCCACCTCACGAGACGCTTTCAAATCTTTCTCAACCTTTGAAATACTTCTTGGCCGTGCACAAGTCATCCACCTCGAGCCCCAACACGTCACCTAGCACCTTTCAATTTTCTTTCATTTTAGATGTCGAGTTATGTAATTAAATCATAATTTGACCAACTCAAGATATACTTTGCTTTAAGGTCTTTAAACATACCCATATACACAAATGTGGATATACAAACTCACAACGTGATTTTGGACTCAAGATACTCATTAAAAACCCCTTGAAACATTTAATCGAGCACATTACGTGCATCCATTTAAACCACTAAAGCATAACTCAATTTAAATCATTTAAACTCACCATTTCAAACACAAACACCTTCATCATAGAGCTCTAACATACTTGAAAATCAACCCCAAACAACCAACACAACACCTCCAAACAATTATCAACAATTCAAGGGTAATTATGTCAAAAATCCAAACTCTAGCAACAATGAACCATAGGAATTCGATATAACTTCACATATAGCCTCAAGGAGGTAAATAAACCATATGTTTAAGATATCAAGGCAAGAGGATCAATAAAAGTGGAAACCCTAATTTTTGGTTATCAAACCCTAGTTTCCAAAACAACAAGAAATGGGTGTTTAATCCCCATGAAGGAGAGGTGTAGTGGTTACCTTTGTTGATGGTGGATGTTGAAAGGATTTACTCCAAAAGATGAAGAGTTTCTTGAGAGAGAGATGGAGGAAATCGCCCAAATGGAAGTGGAGAAAATGAAGATGAAATGAATAAGTGTGGTATTTATAGGTAGGAAAATCGGCCCAGCCCGCGCGACCGCGCGCCTCCCGCGACCACGGGAGGGAGCTCTCGGCCCAGGCTCACCGCGAGCGCGCAGCCCCCGCGGGCGCGCGTCTCTCGGCAGCCCCGCGGGCGCGCAGTCTCCCGCGACCGCGCACGTCCCCGCGGGCGCGCACCCCCCCGCGACCGCGCGGCGTGCCCCCCTTTAATCCCGCTTCCATTTTGACTCCCGGACATCTTAAACTCCGTTTTAAAACGACTTAGATTTTGAAACACCTTTAATACATACCGAAAAAGCAGGGGGCGTTGCCCCCTAGCCCCCACCGGGGCGCTTCGCCCCCTGAACCCCCGACTCGCTAACCGGGCAGCGAGACCCCCGATCAACTCAGCGTTAGGGTGTTCAAGGTTTTGGCAAACAAAATTAAATGCAATAACGTTCATTCATTATCATATAACTCGACACTTTAGTATTAAATTCAATCTGTGTTATACACTCAGTATAACATCACTGTGCTGTGACGTATCGGCTCAAGTAGAACAACCTGCATTAAATCAACGGCATAATACAAACATACTCACATGATTAATATTCAATTTCAACACAATTTTTCCAAAAATTATAATTCATAATTTAGAAAAAGGGACGGGGTATCACAAGTCAGGAACTAATGAGAAGACATTTCAGTTGGAACTGATCAACAGAAAGATCATCAGTTACAGTCGAAGCCAATCGACGAGTCGATTGAATTAATCCGACCGTTGAACTTAGGCATACGAAACGTCTCAACCGTTGGATGAACCCCATTATCTTCTATAAAAGGGATGGCTGAATTCTCATTTTTACTTTTACCAATCCATAGTTCAGTAAAGAATTAAAGCCTTTCTCTTTCTTCATCTCTTGAAACTGTTCTGCAAAATTTACGACAGTAAAAATTTAGTTCTAAAATTCAGTCAAAACCAAATTGTCCCTTCTGAACTATTTATCTCAAAAACTCATTGGCTGATAGATGCACACCAACTGTTTGATGAAAGTTCGAATTTAAGAGAACTGGTGAATCTTCACAAAGATTCCAGACGAATCTCTACAGAGACAAGTTCCTAGATCTAGTTGGTTACAGAGAAAGGTGCTCAGATTCTTCTCTATACAAATCACTGATCACTAAGATAGAAGAAGCTGGATTGAAGAGTTTCACGGAAGATTATCCATCCAAGGTTTACCCAGAACCCGTAGTTGAGTTCTACTTAAACACAAAAGGCTACGATGACAGAATAGTAACTGAAGTTCGTGGAGTCGAACTAATAATAACTCCAGAACTGCTCGGAAGATTATTTAAACTTCCCACTACTGGAACCCGATTACAAGATGTAGAATTTGATCAAGAGGAAGCCTATCGTCACTGAAAGCGAGTGGAATGTGCAGATCCATATAAAAGCAGTACACTCATGTCCTGCTTCCAAGAAGAATATAGAGTTCTAGCATCAGTTGTAGCTAGAATGATTACTAGGACGATTGGGAGCCATTCAGAGATGTCGGAGCACAAGTATAAAGTCTGTGCAGCAATCATCAGAAGCATCAACATAAACTGGGCTCAGTACTTCTTTGAGCAGATAATGAAGTATGTTGATATTGTTGAAAAGCACTGGACAGTAACTGAGTTCCATCAGAAGATGTGCTACCCCTGCAGGATAAGTAGCATATTGGAAAGCACTCTTAGCTCCATGTCAGAAGAAACTGACACGTTGATCATCGATAAGCTGGATTTTATACCAGCAACTATGAAAAGGCAACCAGCTGCAAAGTCAATAAAAATCAAAAGCAGTCAGCCAACTGTTGCCTTCTTAAAAAAAGCAGAGGAGCCTGCAAAAAGAAAAGGCAAGGAGATTGCTACTGAAATACCTCAAGAGGACTCCGACTCGGACGACAATGTTCCAATAAGTCAAATTATTGGAACCACAATCAAAGCTAAGCCTCTACGACAAGTTAGATGTGGATCAGCTATTGATTCACATAAAGAAGAGATCTTTACCAGGCCAGTTCACATCAAGGAAAGAACTGACAGATCAAAGAAGAAGCCCGTAGCAGTTCAATCAAAAGGGAAGAAGAAGAAATCATGTCCTCCACCCCCTCCAAAACTGCCTTCTTATAACATCAACGTGTTTGATGTGGCACCAATTGAAGAAGATGACATTGTGCCTGACAGGGGAATTCCACCAAAGGGCACAGGAGCTGATTTCTTCAGAACTGCGTGCCCCTTGATGGAAAAGACTGAAGAGAATATAAGAGCTCTATCAAGAGCTGAAATCATCAAGTGCTGGGCTGATGAACAAGTGCAGAAGTTCATAGCTGAAAACTTTATTGAAGATGTGATTGGCACTGCTACTCTGTATGCGGCTGTATCAAGGTAGGTCAACTGGTACCTTTGGAGACACTGCTTCAACTCCGAAGCCTATTTTCTCCTAACTGCTCTTCATGGGATGAGCTTCTAGAGAATGGAAGAAAGGTGGAGCATGCAATGGTGTGATACCCCGTCCCTTTTTCTTTATTATGAATTATAATTTTTGGAAAATGGTTTTGAAATTGATATTATTTGAATATTAATCATGTCAGTATGTTTGTATTATGCCGTGGATTTAATGCAGGTTGTTCTACTTGAGCCGATACGTCACAGCACAGTGATGTTATACCGAGTGTATAACACAGTCTGAATTTTAATACTAAAGTGTCGAGTTATATGATAATGAATGCGTGTTATTGCATTGAGTTTTGTTTGCCAAAACCATGAACACCCTAACGCTGAGTTGATCGGGGGTCTCGCTGACTGGGGAGGTCAAAATGGAAGCGGGGTTGAAGGGGGCACGCCGCGCGCTCGCGGGGAGGTGCGCGCTCGCGGGGCCGTGCGCGGTCGCGGGAGACTGCGCGGTCGCGGGAGACTGCGCGCCCGCGGGGCTGCCGAGAGACGCGCACCCGCGGTGGCTGCGCGCTCGCGTGGAGCATGGGCCGAGAGCCCCCTCGCGCGGTCGCGGGAGGCGCGCGGTCGCGCGGGCTGGGATGATTTCTCTGCCTATAAATACCACACTTATTTATTTCATTTTCATTTCTTCTCTCTTTTGGGCGATTCTTCCACCATATCTCTCAAGAAAATTCTTCAAGTTTTGGATGGATCCTTTCAACACCCACCATCAACCAAGGTAACTTCATACCCTCTTCACCTTGGTGATTAAAACACCATTTTCAAGTTGATTGGAAACTAGGGTTCATACTCAAAAATTAGGGTTTTCACTTTTATTGATCCTCTTGCTTTGACATCTCAAACATATGGTTTATTTACCTCCTTGAGGCTATATGTGAAGTTATATCGAATTCCTATGGTTCATTGTTGCTAGGGTTTGGATCTTTGCCCTAATTTCCCTTTGTTTTGTTGATAATCATATGGAGGTATTGTGATGGTTGTTTGGGGTTGATTTTCATGCATGTTAGAGCCCTAGGATGAAGGTGTTTGTATTTGAAATGTTGGGTCTAAAGGATTTAAAATGAGTTTCGAGCATGTGGTTTAAATGGGTGCACGTAACGTGTTCGATGAAATGTTTCAAAAGGTTTTAATGTGTATTTTGAGTCCAAAATCATAGTATGAGCTTGTATATCCATGGTTGTGTATGTGAAAATGTTTGAAGACTTTAAAGCAAAGTATGTCTTGAGTCTGGTCAAAATTATGATTTAATTAAATAACTCGACGTCTAAAATGAAAAGTGAATTGAACGGTGCTAGGTGACGTGTTGGGGCTCGAGGTGGACGACTTGTGCACGGCCAAGAAGTATTTCAAAGGTTGAGAAAGATTTGAAAGCGTCTCTTAAGGTGGGGTAACTCTAAACTGTGAACACGTGTAAGGTTATAGTTACTGTTGTGCTTTGATTATATATGTATGAAGGGTCTTCGGACCAGAGATGAAACAGATCCTTCGGGGTCGACAAAGAGACCCTTCGGGGCAGAGATCCTTTGGATCGAACATAGACCTGTTAATGTCCTCTCTGGGGGGTAGGATGTCTGCGGGCACCCCTACAGGGATAAAGATGTTCATTAACGGGGGCATCATGATGTTTAGACCCTACGGGGTTGAGACTAGTCTCCACAATGTAATGAAAAGTCCATATGTTATATTTTCACTTGTGCAATTAGCTATAACTGTTTACAGTGTTCCCCACTGAGTATGTTGTTAAATACTCACCCCATTCATTCAATGAATTTCAGGTTGAGGAGTCGAGGCCGGAGTAGGAGCGTTGTGAACACAAGAGAACCCCACAAGCTTGTGTTTAATTTTGATTGCTCTTGAATATGCATATTATTAATATTATTACATTGTTCATTCTTCCTGTTTTATGATCAATGATTATTGGGGATGGGAATAGCCCGATCTTTTGTAGTTATGATATGTTTAACTTGTTATAACATGTCAATGATTTAAAGGCGGGTCGATTAACCTAGGAGCCTACGTCGTGCAAATGTGTGTCGATGAATCCCTAAATTTTGTTATGGTTATATTAGGGTGCTAGACGGGCGGGTCGTCTAAGACCTATGAGCCCGATAGGTTAGGTGACTGTATGAATGATGTGGATGGGTTTATTCTATGCTCCCGTTAAATATGATGTTGTGTGACATGGTAGATTATGATAGGTTGCATGTTATAATTATGGAAGAAAATTTTATATTCGATATTATGATGTTATACCTCATTATGCTATTTTACCGTAGCTTCCGCTCAATTTTTTTTATGAGAATGGAAATACATGTGAATGAATTATTGTTAAGTGACGTGGCCAAACGGAGTAGTTTGGGACGTTATAAGTATGTTGAGTGACGTGGCCAAACGGAGTAGTTTGGGGCGTTACAAATGGGCTGGACAGGAGACTCCTAAGCAAAATCCAGTCATTACCTTGAAGAGAATGCTTGCCATTTAAAGGAGCCACCTCCACCCAGAACAACAAACTCTGTTGGACGTGATGAATGATTTACTCAACTGGGCCAACATCAGATTGCCACCTCTGCAAACTTAAGCTGAGCAGCAACACTGGAGAAATCCTCAAGTTCAACAGTACTGGTTGCTCAAGGAACAGCTCAACCTCAGACAACAATAGCATCAAAAGGTGCAGGACCAGTTCAACAAAGAAGCTCAGAGCAGTCAGCAAGGGGCTGCAACTGCTGCAGTGTACAACACAAGGCAAACTGTCATAGCATCTGTGGCTAAGCAGTTAACATTCGAAGAATCTCCTCAAACTGATGACATCATCATTGATCTCCTTGATGATTCTCCTGAGGTGCAAACTGTTAACGAGTGAACAGCCAGCGATCTGGAGTTTGAAGAAATGCTCACATCTCCTATCCTACCAGATCTTCCAAGTGAGGAAGAGCCACAGAAGTCGACTGAAAGACTCGACTGCCTGAGGAGCCAACTGAACCTCAAACTGCTCCTCCCCAAGAGGCAACTCCTGAGCCAGCTGAGTCTGACCAGCCAGCTAGACAGATTGCTCAAGTAGATGAACAACCTGTCTATCAATGTACACTAGCAATAACTGTGTACATTGATCCACTTAAAAGAGCTCTTCAAGCTGCCGCTCAAACTGTTGCACCAGAAATCTCATCAGACTCACGTTATGATGAGACCATCATTATGGAGACGAACAAAATATCCCACACAGTTCCTTGCGAGGAACTAACTGGAACTGAAGCAGGAGAGGAAGCTGACTCAAGAGTAGTTCAGTTCGATGCTCAACCAAGCAGTTCAATAATCCAGCTCCCTCCTTATTATGAAGAACTGATCCACGCCCTGTAGCAACAGGTTAAAATGCACACTGAGCAAATGAAGCAGTTGCAAGCTCATCCAAGACTCAAGTTAGCTAAAACTGAGTCATCAAGCAGCGATGAGGATGAAGAAGATGACATCACCGAACCGCTTGCCAAAAGGAGAAAAACTGATCACAAGAAGAACTAAGTGGCTGATCTAGTTAAGACTGATTAGAAAGCCCTAAGCTTACTTCTTGTTAATCAGTTTGTAATTACTTATTGATATATATATATATATATATAAGATTATCCTTTTATTTTCAAATAAATGTCGAACTTCACATTTATTTTTGAAAATTTTGACCGTTGCAAGATAATGACACTTGTTAAAGTCATTCAATGCCAACGACCAAAAGAGGCCAGGGGCTAGTACCATTCCAACCATTAGATCAATGAGCCTGTCCAAACATTTATAAAAAGCCCTTTCCTTCAAGCCTTCAAAAAAATATACTCCTCCTTCGCTCTAAAACTTTCTCTCTCTCAAAAGCTCTTGAAATCTCCCAAAAACTCCAGCCAGCCCCAAGGATGGCCGAATTATCTAGATCTTCAAAATCCTTCAAAGAGCAACTTATGAGAGACAAATTCCTTGATAGGAAGAAATTCCAATTGATTCTAGATGAATCAAACAACCCACTCCTTCTGTCAAATCTTCACAAGACAGAAATTCTTTACTACCTAGAAACACCACCAAAGTTCTTTAGACAAAATTTGGTGAGTTAATTTTTACTTCAAGCAAAATTATCTGTAGATGGAAAGACAGTTTCATCAGTGATTCAAGGACGGCCACTTCAAATCACTGAAAGAACAATTGCAGAAGTGTTTCAACTTCCACAAGAAGGTTCATCCGTTCAAGATCTAAAGGAATCTGCAAAGTCATACTGGAGAGAATGGAAAGCTTCAACCTGTGACAAGCAATTCAGTTTTACAATAGCTAAAACTGATCTGAAGCCCGAGTATGGTGTTCTACTTGACATAACAAACAACATGATGTTTGGGGCCATTGGAAGCCTGAGTCAACTCATCCAAGAGAGATACAAGGTTATGATTCACCTTGCTGAAGCGCGACAAACAAACTGGGCAGAATTTGTCTTTCAACAATTCAAGCATCAAGTCATCAAGGCCTCTGACTCAAAGAAATCTGGCAAATTTGAGTCCAAGGTAGGACTCGTTCTAAGAATGAGCAAAATGCTTGAAGACCTGCTGAAACTTCCAAGTGATGAAGCACTACCAGTTCTTATCTCTGACTCGATTCCCAAGAAACGAACTGCCCATCTTCAGTCACTAAGGAAAAAGAGAAAAGCCAAGGCCAAGACAAGCAACCACTATTTGAGCAACTCAACTGCCAACGTCGTTCATTCTCCAAAATCAAAGAATAGATCACCAGTTGATTTCCAGGTTTGCTTTGATCCAGATGAGCTTATTCCATTCATTAGAATCCCTCATCCAAACTATGGAGCGGACTACTTCAGAAGCACTTGCCCTCCTCTCCAGGTGACTGAAGAAAATATTCGCACTTTCTACAGTAGTGAATATGCAGTCAAAGGTGCATATAAGGAAGTGACCAATCTCCTTCTCACTCACTTTGCTTTTGTTGCACAACGTGACCAAGAACTGTTTAAACAACTCCACCGGTATTTCTACTGGTATAACTGGAGACATTCCATGTCTATCCAGTCTCACTTTTTGTTAACTGCCTTTCATGGCATGAGCTACTGGCAACGTGAAGAAACATGGAGCATTAAATGGATAGGATCGTCAAATCCATTTCCTCTAACTATGGTGCAAGTCCAGCACATCATGAATCACCGGCTTGTTAATAAGATTCCAGCAACCACCTTATTAGCAGAATTCAAGACCAGCATCATGCCTCAAGCAGTTGGGATTGTTAATCAATCAGTCAACTGTCAAACTGGCTCGCTTTATCAAAAACTGAACTTTGATAATCTATCAAGTCAGTCAGCTGAGCCATCACGACAAACTCCAACTGCCACCGAAAGGATAGAACCACATCTATCACATACTGAAGTTGTGGCTACTCAGAAGAATCCAAGGCGTGCTGACGAGAGCGATAGTGATGATGAAGACACTGCCACATCACCAAGCCTCCTATCCAAGAGCTATGTCACTCCACTACTCAAATCTAGCTCAAAAGGTATGTAATTGCCTATGAAAAATTATCAGTTTCTATCATCGCCAAAGGGAACTTCACAATCCCTTAGTCAAAGGATGAAAAACTTGTCAGTTGCCATCCAGCTTCACCTTCACCAAGCCAGGAAGACAGCAAGGCCTGAATTACCAAAGAACAAAACTACCTCCAAAGGAAGTAGTGCAGCCAGTCCAGCTAGGCCCTTCAAGAAGCGGAAACTGTCTACTGAAAGCCAAGCAACAAATCAAACCAACTGATCAATTCAGTCCAGTTGCAGCTTCAGCTTCAGCCAGCTCATCAGCGACAACTAAGAATCAAGACTTAACTGATTATCCAATCGCTGAGCAGTCAATCAGTTGGACTGTATCCCAACTGAATCAGGATAAGTTTTCTTTCAAAGCTTATCATAATTACATTGTTACCGTTGAGATTATGAAATTTCTTATATTATATTCAACGGCTCCAATTTGAAAATAGGGCTCTATCTCACTAGTTGCCATTAATATCTCTGCATTAATACTACATCATCTCTTCAAAGACAAAAAGAAAATATAATTTTCTAATGAGATATAAATAGCAAGATCTGCAGAAAATATTTTGCTATTTATGGCAACTACCCCATTTTCAAAATTATTTTTCCTCAGCCACACGATCATAAAGTTACCTCACGATCGAACGGCTGGAATGCATGCATAATTAATTCAGCTAATCATCCATCAAATCAGATGGCTGATCAGCTAAGAAAAGCAATCGAGTGTCCTCGATTCCCACATGCAAAGCAGAATAAATATGTGCAAGGAGATGAAGGCTACGATCATCTGTAAACTCTTTCTCACTCTTCCTTTGATCACCTGTAAGCTCTCTCTCTCTCCTCGCAACACACTTACATATCTAAACAAGAAAAGCATCACTTTGCAGATATGAAGCTCCCATTTCAGATGGTAGATGTCAAATCGCTAGAGCGCAAGATGAAAAAGGATAAGACTCTAAATCTATAGATTCTTAATGCACGTCTAGGCACAGAGAGCTTTCAAAGAATTTATCGGCCATTGGAGGCAACCGGGCTGCTGCCGTTCTTGACTCTAATACAAGTTATGAACATACCTACTCAAGTTACAGAGTTCTCCGGCAACAACATCATCTCCACCGTCCATAATCAAGTGATCATGGTGACAAAAGAGATGATGATGTCTACCCTTCATCTCTCCAGTGATGGCCCAGACGTAATGGACCTAGAACTGCCGTGCAAATACGCACTGTGGGGTATTTGGAAGCATCCTCATGTGCACCATCATGACTGTTCATACAGGCTAAAGGAGAGCATGCCCAGTGAGATCATCCAACTCTTGGACATCACCGGTCATATCTTACATGGCAACTTTGAGACGGTCCAGTTCTCTGAGCTCAAAGCACATCTCACGGCCGCTCTATATTTCGGTTGTAAAGCCGACTGGACCTCTTTTATTCTTGCTCAACTGCGAGAAAATGTAGAGCGAGCGGAATATGATCCCTCAACTAGCTCATTTCGAGAAAAGATAGGGTTTATGGGTCGCATAAGCCACATTCTTCTAAGCCAGCTTGATGAGGTCATTCCAACTGGCGAACAAATCGGAAAAAGAGACATGCTCCCAACTATCTACTGCCATCAGCTCCCAAAGAGATCACGTCAGCAAGGACCTTCCAACTCAGGTCGTGGAAAGGCACCTTTGGAAGCACCCGCCAGCTCATCTGAAGAAAGACAGCTGTTGATTGAGAGGGAATCTCTCTCAAGGCTAAGTGATCAGCCTACAATATCAATCAGCTTCCAACCTCTAGCCTTAGTCCATCGTGACTCCATTGAGGTTAAGTTTAAAGAAGTTTTAAACCATCAGCTCAGCAGTTGTTTCGGTCTCATTGAGGGCACCGACCCCTCTCTATTCGAGTAACTGAGACGGTATCTCCAGTACCATATATAGCGATTCCAACTGGATGAGACAACAATGTTCTACCTCATCCGCACCCGTGGATCCACCTTCTGGATCAACGAAGGAACATGTAGTAGAAATTGGATGAATCATCCACTCTCCTCGCCATCAATGCTTTCAGAGATAATGGATTCGATGATCAAGCGAATCCAGCTCCGTATACCAGTCGATGCTCCTCTCTCCGACAACGAACCGGCCAACTGATCAAGCACACCATTTCTTAGAGATGTACCCATCGCTTCAATTGATGAGATCTTCACAAACTTGGCCTTAATGAACTTCAGAGAGCACGAAGTCTCTCTCACCTCTGATCAAAATCAGTTCATGACAACAGAAGACGCCTATGCATGGCTCTCCTCGCCCATGCCAATTACTTCAGTTCCCTCACTCCATGATGACAATTTGGCAACTGCCTTTACCTTCTTGCCAGACTTGTCAATACCATCATGCGATCCACCCCAGCTTTTGGATGATGCCAAAAAGGGGGAAGATGGACAGTATGATGATGGATGCTTAACTCTTTGGGATCAGATTCAAAGAGAAATTCATCATGAGAGGGAAGATCAGCTTCAGGGGGGAGCATGGAGAACACAAGGAGTCCAAGAACAAGGAGTCCAAGAAAGAGGAGAAACGAGCATAAAGAAAAGGAGCAGTTTCAGGGAGTAAATCAGTAGTTTTAACTACTCTTGAAAATTGAAAGCCTGGATACAATATGCTTTAAGTGAAGATATAAGACATACTGCAATTATTCAAATATCATGTCTCAAATCAAGTCTTGATTATGATTATAATACTCTGATACTTGAATGAAAGCATGTCGAGCCTGAATACTCTGATACTTGAATGAAAGCATGCCCAAAATAAAAGAATGCTAAGTCTAAAAATGCTCTAAAACTTAAAGTCTAAGTGCTCTAATACTTGAATTTCATGCATACCATGAATGCTTTGATATTTGAATAAATATCATGAATCAAATTTGCTCTGATTTCAAGAATCTGCTTAAGCAAACTACAATAAGTATATCAAATGTACATTTGCAGTTTTTCCATCATCATCGACAAAGTTTTGACATCATCAAAAAGGGGGAAATTGTTAGGAAAAAATATCAAGGAACCTCTAGATTAGGTTTTGATGAGATGTCAAAATTATTTATGAAAAACTGACTAAAATTCAAGTTGTAGATCTGAGCTGATCGATCCAGATCATCAAAAAGGAACTCAAGTAAAGTCAAAGTCAACCAATCAGGAGTATGGTCTGCAAACTGAAGGATACGTCATCCAGTCAGAAGTCAACTCAACTAAGGAGTCAAAAAGTCAAAATCAGTCGAAACAAACTGACAACTAAGTCAGCTGAGCTGATGGAGAAAAGAGTCGACTAAGACTGAAGGAACTGATAAGAGATCAGACTGGAAGTATCCAACTGATGGCTAAACTGAAGTAAACAAGACAGATCAGCTAAAGGCCAGAACTGAAGTCAGCTAAATTATGATTAGTTAAACTGACAAGAAAGCTCAAGAGAAATCAAGCTGACAAGCTAGCTAAGAACTTGAGATCAGTCGAACTGGAGAGACAAAGCTCAAAACTGCCTACTGAAGTAATGGCCAAACTGAGCTGACAAGCTCAAAACTGCCAACTGAAGCAATGGCCAAACTGAGCTGACAAGCTCAAAACTGCTAACTGGAGTAATGGTTAAACTGAGCTGACAAGCTCAATACTACCAACTAGAGCAATGGCCGAACTGAACAGACAAGTTCAGTACTGCTAACTAGAACTCAAAAACTGAAGCCAAAAAACCCTGGAGTTATTGCTCAAACCGGCGAATCTTGGAATAAATGCTTCAACGAAGATCCTAGAATTAAATATCCAACGAAGATCGATTGGCAGAGTAACGGCTATTTTCAACCAAAAGCTCCAGCGATCAATAAAGACCATCTGCCATTGATGAGCCAACAGAGCCACCGATCAATGGAACTCAATGGTCATAAAATCACTCATCTATAAAAGACGAGTGAATCAAAATTTTTAAAAAGACTCTTCGCCTTCACAACTTTTGCATATACATTCTTGAAATATTCAAGCAAGAGCTTTTCTTTCTCCCTCCCACCTAAGCTCAAGTTCAGCATTTGATAAAAACTGCGAGAGTCCAACTGAGAAGAAGAACTCAAAGAGTCAAGATATTCAGCCAGCTGTTGACGATCCAGCCAGGGTAGCCTTCTCAGTTTCAGCAATACAATGATCAACTACTCAACTCAACTAAAGGAGCACATCAGTTGATAACCCCCATTCAAGACTAATCTCTTGAAGATCGAAAGAGATCTAAAACCTTGTAAAGATGACAATAGTACCTACCTTCCTAGCGAGCAGTTAGGGACTTAAAGTGTGAGCCGTCGACCTGCTGAGGTAGCGAGCAGTTACCAGGTTCAGCCAACTATCCTTCATTGTGTAATTTGTAAAGAAACTCAAGTTATATAGTGAAGTTGCCCTTCTGCGGAAGGAAGAGAGGACGTAGAAGTTTGAGACTTCGAACCTCTATAAATCTCTTGGGTGCTGTATTGTTTTGTTTTATTGCATACCTTTGAATTGCACACAACCTCACACAAGCTGCACCCAAACTGCCTTAACTGATCAATAAGTTCGTGCATAGATAAGTTTCTCTAAAGCGAGTCAAAAGGGCCCCATTATTCCGCATTTAAAGTGAAAGTTTTTAATCAGTTTATTCACCCCCGTCTAAACTGATATCGACTCGTCTAGGACCAACATCTATTCTTTCCTAGTTTTTTGAATATGATTTATTCATATCCTTGGTTTTGATATCATGGGATATCTTGTTTGGATGTTGACCAGTTTTGATCATGTCATGTTTTGATGTTAATTCATCTTAATGTTTCGATATATTCTTGCATATATCTTGTTTATATGTTGCTTCAACATTGATTTGTATATGGGATAATTACCCGTTGTATGATGATTAACTTAAGGGGGACTAATCCTTAAGGGGGAGATTTTTATCTCCATTTTTCCACTGCGACTCTAAGTGTACATAATACATCGAGTTGTATGTTTTGTGCAGAAAGGCTAAGATTAAGAGGAAGATTATTGAGTGCTGTCTGACATTGCTGTTCTATGTTGAACTTAATGTCATACAGACTCCCTACGACATTGTCTGTGATATTCATCATGACTAATTTTATCCTTTCCTAGATTTTAGGATTTATTATTTTTAATAAATTATAATTATTTTGTATATCTGAAATCATATATATCCACGAAATTTATATTTCAAATAAATGGATATATATGATTGATATATTAATATTTAAATAGAGTTTGATTAAGTCAAACTTTATCTCATACTTTTTAGGTCTTTTTTTATCTTTTATTTAACCGTTTTCTTTTTCAGAAATGACTTGCTGGAATCACGATCAGAATCCCGGTACTGACTCTCATTGTATATTCCGATAATATCACGATCCCATCACGATGCAATCCCGATTACTTAGAATGATCGGGATAACGATCCAATCACGATCTAATCCCACACGGTCTCAACATGACCCTGCTATATATCACGATCCAATCACGATCTAATCCCGATATACTTGAATGATAGCTAGGATCATGATCTCATAACGATCGAATCCCGATATATATAGAATGCTAAAAATTTAGATAACGATCGTATTCGGTGAAAACCCGATCGGTATTTGAATTTGAATCACTTTCTCGTGATTTGTCAGTCGTACACACGCACTTTAATGTAAGGGACAAAAATATCATATTGGTAGTACAATCACATGTATGTTTGTATAAAACAAGTACATATGTGTAAGGGTGGTATAAGAGACGTGTAAAAGACACACATCTGAACACTTTTTTAGAGTATTTTAGACAAATTAGATATTTATTGGATGGTTATGTTATACCGGATAAAAGAGGTTTTTTGAATAAGAAAATGGGTACTTTTATCCATTTAAACTAATAATTTTCCGGGGAATCTCATGTGTTCTGACTTGGTTTTCAAGCCCTCATTTGAGCAATTTAATTTATTTTTTATCTCCAACAATTGTGACGTAAATTTGTTTTAATAATAATGAACACATTGTTTATAGGATGAGAAATTATTAAATTGCGTGCGAGTTGAAACCTAGGAGGCTGGCTCCTTAATAATTTTCCGTGGAATCTCATGTGCTCTGACTTGGTTTTCAAGCGCTCGTTTGAGCAATTCTTTCTCCTTAATTTTCTAATCATGCAGTCATTTACAGAACCAACCAAGAATCTAAATTCAACCTAATTTGTTTCTTTTATGTGTGTTCATTTTAGCTATAACTTGTGTACATCATGGAGATTTCAAGATTCAAATCACAGGTAGTAATGCTAATTCTTGAAAAAAAAATTACAGTGCTACATTTTTGTTCCTTTCTTTATCCTCTGAACACTACTCTTTTAGCAGGATACATCGGTGATAAAATCACCTAAGAGGACTCCATTGATATTGATTATGGTGGTCTTACTTTTCGCCACGATTTATGCATTGTACATCTTCTCCATCTATGCGTGGCTAACCAATACTTTCAGACGAGCTAACCCCCTCTCAATCCTAAAGATTGATCATCGGAATCAATTCTGTCACAATACTCGAATCCAAGACCTCGACTTACCTTATTTACATTTTCCTGATCCCGAAACATTTAGCAGGTTAAAACTAATTAACTACATATCAGTGCACTCTTTCTGTTTCAAATTTGACGATCTAAAATGGTGTTATGGCTCTTTTTAGACAGGAATGTGCGTGCAATCCGGTGCTATACTTTGCCATCGTGTCAATGCAGAGATCTGGTAGTGGATGGTTTGAGACACTGCTCAACAGCCATACGAACTTGAGTTCGAATGGAGAAATTTTAGGGTCACAAGATAGAAGGACTAATGTTTCAGTGATTTATAAGACATTGGATAAAGTGTACAATCTTGATTGGTTGAGTAGTGCATCCAAGAATGAGTGCTCAGCTGCTGTAGGGTTCAAATGGATGCTAAATCAGGTAATGAGTTTTTAGTTGGTAGGAGCAATAATGCACTGTGTACGCGCGAGTATTGAAATCTAATGTTGATACATACATTGTCTAATATTCAGCACTTTATATCAGATGAAAAGATTATTAATTTCTAAAAACATTAATTAAGTAGCAGTATATTAAGAAAATGAAATTTTAATACACATCTAGGGAATGTGGAAAATAGTTTTAGGATGCACAAAAAAAGGAAGAAATAGAAAATGTGGTCATGTCAATTTTTTTATTGTGCTAAGGGATTGCTGCAGTATCATGAAGAAATAGCAGACTACTTCAACAGAAGAGGAGTTTCCATAATATTTCTCTTCAGAAGAAATGTTCTTCGCAGGATGATTTCCCTGCTTGCCAATTCATATGACAAGGAAGCAAAGCTGCTCAACGGAACCCATAAATCCCATGTGCATTCACCACATGATGTCTCTCTCTCTCTCTCTCTCTCTCTCTCTCTCTCTCCACACACACAGATAAATATGTTTAATTTGTATATTGTTAATAATAATAATGAGTTTATTTGCAGGCAAAAATACTTGCAAGATATAAACCGAGTCTGAACGTAACAGTGCTTGCATCGAATTTAAAATCCGCAGAGCGACTGATAGCAAAAGCTTTCGAATGTTTCAAAACCACAAGACACATCCTTCTATACTACGAGGATGTACTTATCAATCGTACGGTGTGCAAAAGATCTACCTTTTTTGTTAATTAATTTCAATTTCTTTTGCAGTTAATTAATCCGACTCACTCGATCAATTATTAACATCATTTTTTATTCACTCAATTGTCACTAGTACAGAAACTAGTAGATGTTCAAGAATTTTTAAAGTTGCCAACAAGAAATCTAACAAGCCACCAAGTTAAGATACATAGTGGGTCCCTCTCCGCACAAATCAACAACTTCGATGATGTTCGGAACACACTTCGGGGAACTACATTTGAAAAATTCATCAAAGCAGACTACGAATTATGAATTTTCTTCCTTCCCAAATTATCAAATGATGGAGGAAATGTTCTTTCTTCGTGTATAGAACACTATCTTTGTACGTGTAATCGATTGTTATTGAAGACATATATTGTTCATATATCAGTTTTGGCAAAGCGGCGAAGCATCCTGCATATGCCAACTAGGCAATTTGAGGCTAATACTAGATTTTATTCATTAAAAATTATGAATGTAATATCAAATATAAAATTTATATAATGTAAGGTTGCAGAACTTGCTAGACGCTATTCGGACACCTAGTGTTAGGCCATTCTTTTTATTTATAATTTATGTATTTATTTTTAACTAAATAATTTTTAAATATTCATTAATAAGTGCATGCGTACTATGACAATAAACTGATCGGCCCTCCTTTTTCCTTTTCTTTTTGATTTTTTTTTTAATGGTCTCCCCCCTTTCCCTATTTTATTTGATATTCAATTTTTATTTTTATTTTTATTTTTTTATGCACAATTGTGCTCTCTCTCTCTCACTTTTTTTTTCTCTTCTTCTTCTTCAGCACAAACGTGCTCATCCTTCTTTTTTTTTTCTTTTTTTTTTCTTTTTTTTTTCCTTTCTTAGTAGAGACGTTCTCCCCCTTTTTTTCTTTTCTTTCTTGGCAGAGACGTTCTCCCCTTGTTCTTTTTTTTTCTTTCTTTCTCGGCAGAGACGTGATACTCTCTTTTTTTTGGCAAAAACGTGCCTTTTCTATTTTTTTCTTTGACGGCTTTTCTGCCCATACTTCACTACAATAGTTACTGATACTTTTCTTTCTAATTAGTGATATTTTCTTTTACAATTGGTGATATTTTTCTTTCTAATTAGTAATACTTTCTTCTGCAATTAGTGATACTTTTTTCCATTGTAATGATGAGACACCACTTCACAGGTAATGATACTTCAACTCATAAATAATGATACTCATATATGAGTTAATGATACTTCACCTCATAAATAATGATACTCCACTCATAGTTAATGACATTTATCTATTTTGATTAAATAATTAATGTTTAATCATCAATAATATCATATTATAATCCACTTCTGAGTTAATGATACTTCATCCATAATTAATGATACTTCACATACAGTTAATGATACTTCACCAGATATATATCTAATGATACTTCACTTAATAATTAATGATATTTATCTCAATTTGAGATTATGTTTGAACTAGTACTTTTCTTTCTAATTAGTGATACTTTCTTCTGCAATTAGTGATATTTTTCTTCTAATTAGTTATACTTTCTTCTACAATTAGTGATACTTTTTTCCATAGAAATGAGACTCCACTTCACAGGTAATGATACTTCACCTCATAAATAAAGATGCTCATATGTGAGTTAATGGTACTTCATCTCATAAATAATGATACTTCTTTATATTTCTCATCAAACAAATGGCATATTCTTCTTGAAATCCTAGCCACTCTTAACATGATATTGGGAAATATTATTACTATTACTTAAACAGGCATGAAACATATGCTTGCATATTCGTCCATAAGTCAAATCAGATATGTAATTATTGGAATAATTGGTGGAGACTGAAATAATGGATATGCAAACATTATAACATATATATATATATATATAATTTTCTTAAATGTGTTTTACGGTTGTACGGTGTGTCGTTTTCTTCTTAATTTTTCTCACTGTGCTTAAAATGATAAATGATTTCGATTATGTTTGTAATGAATTTCGGCAGAACGAAATATTTAATTTATTTTATTGGGAATAATAAATGAAAAGAGTAAATTTATTCATGGATATGATTAATCAATCGATAAAATAGTTAACAAACATGAATATAACATTAAAGTATATTCCTCATACAAAAAAGCATTATATTTTTTATGCATTTTATGATTGTTTCTATTAATTAATTAATAACTGTAATTTAATTATTTTATTTGCACATACTATTTATTATAAATTATTTATATATCTCTTACCGTGCATCGCACGGGCTGTAATATTAGTTTTTTTAATACTGAAAAATTTGAGATATTATAACAGTTAATCGTTTTTCAAAAAGTATATTTTGAACGGAATCAACCAAATATCATTTCGAAAATGATAATTCAATCATATTGAAGATGTTTGAAGAGTTATTTTCGAACATTTTGCGGTGTTCAGAAAAATTGATGAGTTGTTTCAAAAACAAACTTTCGAACAATATTCATTGTGTTTGGAATTATAATTTCAAACATACGTCCATCTGTTCAATCTGTGTTTTTTCGAACCAAACACAATTTCCTCGTCAAAAATGCAAAATTTCAAGAGTTATTCGATACAAACTAAAGAAAATGACTTTTATTACTCATTTCTTCTTCATTTTCAGTTAGCATTGCTCTTTTCCACAGAAATGCCTAATTAAGTTCCACCAAGGTTAGGTGAGTTAATTCTTGTAGATGTATAAGAATGAGTAGATGTAGAAGAATTATGAGAGATAAATGTTTAATAAATATTTTATTATATATTTTCATTTTTATCTTTTTCTTTGTAATTTGTGGTGCATTGAGAAATTTTTGTGGTGTAGGAAAGCAATTTAAAAGGAATTTAAGTAAGTTCAAAATTATATAATTTTTTCTTTTTTTACATTTGTGGTGCAAATAGTAAAAGTCATAATGCAAATCTCCTTAATTCTTAATTAAAAAATCAATAATTAGGGTTTCGGTGTTTTCCAATTGAGAGAAATGAGTCATTTAAGGAAATGAGTGTCTGGGAGAAAAGTTAGTGTTGGGCTATATTTTATCGACATAAAATAAAAATTAGAGAATTATAAGCCTAAGGCATACAAGCAAAATCTAGTGAGAAGCGGATAAATATATGAAAGTGTTCTATTAAACTGAAATGACGACGTTTATCTTAAAACCGTCCCAATATAAGTGTCCCTAGCTACATCTATATTTTATTGTAGTGACCTTGTCATTTTTTTTACTTTAAATTTGCGAATTTGGTTCTTTATAGAGTGTGGCCGCTAGAGTACATGTGCTATCACGAAATTGGGTTATCATATCGCATATTGCTTTCGTTATTATGTTAACTTCTTCTTAATTAGTATAATTTGATAATTAAATTCCATTAAAACTCAGCAACCTGAGATTTATCTGCAAATTACTTCACGGTCTAACATTCAATTGACCAATTAATTACCATTGAAAAACTTTTCTCTATCCTAATTAAATGGCTATTTTAAAATTTTCGGTGTAGAAAAAAAAAAAAAAAGATACCATGGCCATGGCGAAAAAGTTAGAGAAAATTTCGATTTTGGTCTCATAGGACATGGGTTGGTCCGATTTTGGTCCCATCCCTATCACTTTTATTCTTATTTCAGAAATTGTTATTAAATATGGTCCCGTAGGACCTGGATTATCAATTTTGGTCCCACAATTTAGACGAAAAAAAAAATGGGGTAACAGCCGTCAGTTTTGGGACCAAAATCAATAATATGGAACCAAAAGTGAAATTTTCAGCGCAATAGAAATCCTAAAATGCAATCAGCTATGAATGATTTTTGATCCGAAAAATTGATCAAATGTTAGATTTGTAAAAAGGGGACTTTTTATTTTTTTTTTTAAATTGGGTTATTTTAAAAAACACTACAATAAAAACGCGATTTAACAACGGATTATATTTCATTGTTAAAATACCGACACATTAACAGTGGATTAAGATTAAGATATCTAATCACGGAGTTTTTTTATCTCAAACTTAACAAAGAACACACGTCGTATTTTAATTTAAATTTAATTTTTTTATGTTAACGACGCAATAACGACAAATTTTTCTGTCGTTACAATAGAAACGGAAAAATGCGTTGCTAAACATTTTTTTAAATCTTAGTGATGGATTAGTTGCAAAATTATTTTGTATCTAAATTAATTTTGATCTTTTTATTTTTTAAATTTTTTCTAATATTTTTTATTTTCCAATTAATGCTTAATTACAAATTTGAAATCATTTTTTTTTTAATTTTGTTTGTTCATTTTATTATTTCAAATTTATTTGATTATATTAATTTTTTTTCAATATTTTATATTGTTTTTTGATATTTTGAATTTTAAATTTTTCAATTTCTACTTATTTACGAATTTGAAATTAATCTTTTAAATGCTATTAATTTTGTATTTATTTTCCATTTTAAAATTTGTTTTATTTTATAATTTTCTAATATTATATACTATTTCTTATTATTATATATATTTTATTTTTCAATTACTAATTAATTCAAATATAAAATTTTTTAATATTTTATTTATTTTACATGATAATTTTTAATTATGAAATAATCAACTATAACAATGAATTATTAATTGAAAATTAAAATTAAATATTAAAAATAATTATAAACTCTAATTAGATGTGGCGAACGCTCATAAACAATATTGTAAAATTAAATTAAATAAAAAATTTCCCTGCCTTTAGTGGTGTAAAAGAGCCAAGTTGAGCCGAGTATCATCTTGATCGAACTCGAGCTTGACAGAAAATTAAACTAAATAAAAAAATTTGGCTTTCTTTTGATTTAGTAGTTGTAATTTGATGAGTTGGTGAGTATATATATTTAGATGCATGTTTGTGGGAAATTTGGAATAAAATCAGGTTAAATTTCTACCAAATCAGTTCAATTTTGCCTCCAATTGAATTGCTAAAAAAATTCTGCCATTTTTCTGTTTGGGACGAAATTTTCTCGAAAAAGTTACTTGAAAACTTGACTCTTGCGAATTGGCAAAGCAACGTTATTACCGTGTTTTATTAATCCAAATATGATAAATATCGATAAAACCTAAAAAATAAAACCTTAATCTAAAAATAAAATTAAAACGAGAAAAGCCCATCTAATTAATTAAATAGCCATGACATGAGTGCGTGGCCTAGACAAAATTCCTAGTTTTCATAGTAACAACCCACATAATTGTATATATATCACCCATCTATAAATAAACTCAAAACCGTACGTATACCCAATTATAACAAACAAAAAACAAAAAATAAAATAAATATAAATTTAATGTAGTCTAAGAAAAAATATACTAAGTTCTTGAGCGGATGCACCTTCAGGATTGATCATGTAAAAAGACTCAGAATTCTTTGATCCGACAACCCTATCAAATCTTGCCCTTATATACGTCAAATCCCCCTCAGCCGTACATTCCTTCTCCGACAGGGTGGGCAGAACTCCGGCGCCCATGGAAACTCCACGCAGCAGCTGCATAACATGAGCCTCTTCTTCATTCATGTTCTTCCTCCTAATCGAATACCCCATTTTCCTGCCATTGCAGTACACAGCCCACACGAACTCCTCCAGGAGCTTCCTCTTATGAGTTTTTGTGTCGGTCTCCAACGCGATTCGCAATATATCGGACGCCATTTCTCTGTGAAGAGCGGTGGTGAGCATGGGCAGTTCAATCACGAACACAGGCTGTCGATGAGGGTCCTCTTGTATAGCCAGGCTCAGTCTTCCCTTTCGGTATCCGAAGAGGGTCACTGTGGTGGCCTTGTCCGTCAGCAGTGGTTTCCGGTGGAGGCCGCCCAGTAGCGCGGCCATCTTGCAGCCGGTGGTTAGCATGGGGAGAAGTTTGAACATGCGGAAAAGGCCGCCACCTCCACCTCCGCCGCTGCTGCTCTTGGATGATTTCTTAGGGGTGTGACGCGTGGTGTGCCGGAGAAGGGAGAATAAGGTAGGGCTTTCCATATGTCTAGCATGCACGGATGACATTTTCTGTTTGGAAGGATTATATATATATATATATATATATGCGTATGAGGGATTCAGATTCAATTATAGGGATATCGGAATTGAGGACATTCCGTGTTTCTAATGAGTTTGAGGGGGGGAAAACATATGAAATAAGTAATGTGGAATGATTGGGGAAAAGTGTGAAAAAAGGAGTTAGGGAGGTTGTTTTGTCAGTGGAATCTTTCAAGTGGGGAATGGACAGCACTATGCTGGTTAACAAATGGGCTCCCAAGCCTGATCGATGTACCAAGACTCTCACTCTCTCTCTCTCACATACACCCTATCCTAATACCAATACCTCTTAGATCCATTATACGTAATTAATTATTAGGCTCACTTCACATAAACAAATTATAAATTTTTGTTCCTTCGGGATGAAATTTTTTTTTTTCTTTTTTCTTTTTACTTTTTGTAAAAGGGAGATATATATCTATTTAATCCCCCACCACAATACGATCTCCCCTCAACTTTTTCTTTTGTGTGCAAATGTTAATTGCTATATGAATAGAATGGAAAAGGGAATGATTTGTTTAGTCTATCTCATGAAAACACGTACACTTTTCTAACAAATTTTTTTTACTAATTAAAAAGACTAAAATGTCACTTTTTCTTCATGAAAAATAAATATTTTTTTCAATTCGTATGCATTGGGTATTCGTTAAACAATATCCAACTTGTGATCCTCCATATATATTCAGAACCTAATGTATAAGAGTTTTTAATTTGATATCATATATGTAATTAGGTTAGAAATATTAGTTTTTAAAAATATTTTTTTAGCAATCCACAATTCCATATTGACTAGCTTTTTTAATTAAAAATTTTCCTATTCAATATTTATCTAGCAACGAAAATTACTTGAGAGATTGAACATAGTGATATAGAAGAAAAATATCGAATTCTTATCAAAAATCGCAAACTTTGGTCAGTTTTGCGAACAACATTACTTGAAATTGTAGCATTTTAAGATTAACTTTCAATTTTTTGCAACTAAAATATCGATAAAATTAAACTTAACCAGTAAAATTCAATGTATTTGGCAAACGACATCCTTTTAATTAGCTAATTTCATCCAAATAAAACGACGACAGACATGTTGGATCCATTTACCAATTATTAATTGAACAATATTCTAATTGCAAAACGTTGAAAGTTAGTATTGTGATTGTTACAAGTAATTAGTTGTGTTATAATTGCATAACCGGCAAAAGTTCCTTTATTATTATTATTTTTTTAAATAAACTCGATACACGTAAAATATAATGCAGAAAAGGGAAAGGGACATATGTTGGTGATTTGAAAACTAGGAGACGGGTGGGAGCGGGGACGAGAGAAAGGAGTCCAAAGTCTTGCTTTACTGGTATGTATGCTGGGGGAGGATTGTAAGTTTGATGTTGACAAAGTTTAGAAAGGAATGGGGGTTTGAATTAAATTTGATAAGATAAGGATGGTTCGGACCACATGAATGAAAAGCAACGTTGATTTGCATGTGACGTGCCTTTCCTCCACATTATTATATGCTCTTTGTTCGTTCTTTCACAATCCATTATCACCCAAACCCTCGTCCACAAACATTTTCAGCCTCTTGTCAATGCTACTTTACTCTACCAAACAAGTGATTTTCCTTTTCTTCCTACAATGAACCCCTTTTAATTTCTTCTTTTTTGTGGAATAGGACTTGGCAACGATTGGCATTATGGTTTTCAAATAGGCACCGAAATAATGTGTAAACTTAGGAACTAATTAAGACCCAGATTTGATTTGATTTAATGACCATTTAGTTATTTTTCAGTCAAAGAGAGGTAAAAAATTTGTAATATTTGAGAATTTTATAAACGCGGGTTATTTTCTTGATTTAGATATTCTGTTATATTTTTCGGATTTTGAGCTCAAAATTTACGGACCCAAATCGATAACACTTTAAAACTATCGTCTTTTCAGACATCGTATTCATATATATATATATATATATATATATAATTTTCTAACTAACATGATTGGTAAATTGGCATATTCATATTAATTAGTAGCATAAATACAAGATGTTTACAATGTTGTTGTACCATGTTAACACTGCATATGTGGAATTTAGACAGTTGTTAGCTTGTATATGGATGAAAAATTAATTTTTGTATTTGTCATTCATTTTTGTTCGAATAAACATGGGAATGCGAAATCTTATCAATAAAAGAGCATGACTTTTTATTATTAATTTCATATACGATTTGCGCATAAATGAGATTAAAAATGAGCAAGTTATGATCGTTTAACATTTTGAACAAATAAAGAAATAAAGATGACATAACTTTTTAAAAAATATGGCAAAATATGTGTACACTTAATATTTTTTTGATCTCCTCTTATTTACAAGTATGTCATCGTATTTTTGTCATTCATGTCATCAAGATGTGTGAACTAAATTAGTTCACACATTCCCACGAGAGATTAAAACCTATATGGACTCACTCATATATACATATATATGTATATATGTATAGGGGATGGTTATGGTATAAACCACTCCTAGTCTATAAACTGTAAATCAATCTTCCACCACACATCCCTCAAAATTCAATGGTCCCTATTCGGTTAAAGAGGCGGTGACATTACTGTAAATAAAAGGAACTTAAGAAAACGCAGTGTCATTTTTATAATTTTCACATCAAGAAAAAATTTTAAAAAAAGGACTTCCCAAACGCGTGCTAACGGATATACAATCATATGCTGACAAACACATAATAGTGTGCGAACGCTGTAATATCATTTCATGCACAACACCTCACTTTAAACGAAAAACTGATTTTGTCGGGAAATAATTAAATGATGAATTTTATATGGTTGGAAAGTTAGATAAGCATACTTTTTAATAAAAATATAGTTTCAAAAATCTATTAATTATGGATAAAGTTATGATTATTTGATTGAAGGTTCTTAGTCGGTTTTTTTTTAACTTCAATCTACTACATTATTGTTTCGTTAGAATTATAGAATACATTCCTTTAGTATGGCATAATGATTTTATTAGTATAACATAGTGCTAACAGAAGCAAATGAAGCAATTTAATAAAATTAAATTGTTGAACCGAAAAATTGATGTGATAAACTGTTATAACAATATAGTTGATGCTAGTGAAGCATGTGTCACATGCTAATGAAACATACCTAATTGGAATGAAAATTATACAATGATTATATATATATATATATATAATATTAAACACATATGATTATGTGAGTATATTTAACTATATACTGCATTAGCATATGGGAATGCTAATGCCAGCAATGCACTAACATTATCATCCAAAAAAATATCTTAATACATTAACTGTTCATTGTCAATATATTATCCTTCGTTAGCAATATGCTACTTTTTTGTTATCATTACATTAATAACGTATTATCATTAGATAACCATTGCTAAAACATCTTAATACAATAATGTTTATTGTTATTAGTATTTAATAATCATGTCATACAAATACAACATAGTGTATATTTCTAGCGTAAATTAAATAATTTACTAATGAAAAATAATATCAGTTCATCCTACATTGAAGGTACAAACTATCAGAAACATCCAAAAATAAAAGAAAATGCTATAACAAAAAACTAAAACTGCAAGTCAATTAACCTATTTAAAGCCCAAATTCTTTCATCTCAAAGAGAAAGCCTAGATGCCTAATATATCTTTCAATTACTACTTCATTGAAGACTCACATTCTGTTAATACATCTATTCTAGTCTCTAAACTATCAAAACTTGAGTTAGTACCAGTCCTCATTTAAAAGCATCTTAGTTAGCATACACAGAAAAAATTCATTAACACAAATATTAATATATACAACAAAACATAATAACATTATGCAAACAAAATACGAAAAATATATATACTAATTCTTCAAATAACAATTAATCAATGTCATATCTGGAAACATAAACTATCAACAAACATCTTTTTTAAAAAAACAAATAAAAGAAAAAACCTAAAAATTCAAGAAACATATTTACTAATTATTCAACCACCAATATCAAAACTGAAAACATAAATAATCAATAAAAACATTATCTCTGAAGAAAGAATACATAAAAAAGATAAAAAAGTTAAAAAAAAATTACTGACGGCTCATAAATCTCATAAAATATATATCTATTGAATCTATCAAATTCATAAAAAAGAAAGACTAAAAAAATGATGGTATACGCTAATGTGAATAAAAAATACCAGACTAATTGCGATTATGTGAGAAGATCTAAAATGCAAAAAATATATCTCCAGACAAGCTTCTATCATCGATGTTTTTCCTTGTATTTAGATCTTCATCGTTGATGAGTGCTTGAATTGCACTCATTTTGACTCAATTGCACGCGCTTTTGAGTACTTTTGCTCTATGTTTATGTTTATATGTTTATTAATACTGTATATTTTATCGTTTATCTTTAATATTGTTTAAAGTGGTCAATACAGGTTATTTTTGGGTTAATATTGTACAAAGTAGAGTTAAAATGGGATTTCGATCATCAAAGGCCGCACAAGGCTTGAAAACTTGAAGTAAACCAAGTGTTGGGCTCAGCCACGGCCAAGCGGCACGACCGTGGGTCGCATTGCAGAGCCCCATCAGAGGCCCGAATCCCTTCAGCCCACACGTGACCGGGAGGCACGACCGGCCCGAGGCCGTGTTGCAAAGGCCTCCGGGCGCGGGTGCAGGGCAGGCCGCGCCCCAGAGCCTCTGCAACACGGGCTCTGGGCGCGATCGGTCTGCCCATTTTTCAGCCACTTCAGGGACTTGTTTTTGTGTGTTCCAAACTCGACCTCCAGGCGCGACCCAGACGAGGTCGCAGTCGGGACTGAGGAATCCATTTTTGACTTTTGGCACTCCATTATTGGCCCTTATATGTTATAACTCTTGGGGAGTTCAAACACTTCGACTCCCACTCGATTTCACTCAAGAAACCCATCACATTTGGGGATTTTTGGGAAAGGAGAAGATCAAGAAGAAGAGGAAGAATCATCCATCCAAATTGAGGATTCAAGTCAAGGGATTGAAGAAGAGGGTTCTACATTGGGTTTTATTTTCTCTTTCATTCTCTACTCTTGTTTTTAGAATGGATTTTGGTTCTTTTCTCTTTGTTCTTGATGTGATTGTAAATATGGTGGGCTAGAGCCCTTAAGGCTCTAGGATGTGGTGAAATAATGTGAAACTTGTTCTTGATAAGGGTTTAATATATGATTATGCTTTGTCAAGGTTTTAATCCATACTTGGTCTGGAATGATGTTGTTTGAGTGGCCTCCTTACTAGCATCACATGTATGATTCACTTACATCTTGCCCATCCCGTGAACATAAGCATGTATGGATTGAATTCATGTATTTGTACACTTCATTGAATGTTGAATATGTGGAAGGAATTGTGACTCCTTTGAGCCTTTGGTAGGTGCGACCTTGGAATGTGTTAGAGATAGTCATCCTTGTCGCATTCACAATTTAGGAGTTATTCGAAAGATGCTCCTTCTATATTCGTCGTATTCCTCTCTATGAACTTAGCATGATTATTTGGTTTACGGTTGTTGTTGAATCAAGAAGAGTGTTGTGAATCCATATCCTAGAGTCTTGTTTTAACTTATCTTTTAATCTCCCTTTGTTGATTGTTGTTCTTGCTTTCTATTTAGATTATTTATTGTTGTTGTTTGGTGTTTGTCACTTTAGTTCTTGATTTGACATTGTGAATGAAACCAACCCCTCACCTAATCATAGTCTAGATATTTCACTTATCTATCGTCGTGATACTTGCATTGTCAAGTTTAAATTCCTTTTCCCTGTGGATCGATCTCGTTTCATGATATCTACAATTATATGCTTGTATACTTGTAAGCATGACTCGACTTTATAAATATTGAAACGAATCTTAGAGGTGAATAAATATCGTATCAAGCTTTTGGCGCCGTTGTTGGGGAATTGTGAATTAATTTGATATATGCAATATTGTGATAACGATTGTGTGGATTACTTTAGACATTTTATTTTGTTTTATTAAGATTTGCATTGATTTCTTGGTTCTTTGACAGGTAGTGTATGCACACTTGATCTAGAGGTGAGCCACCTATCGACTTGGATCTAGAAATTGAAGCAATAGTGCGCTATAACAACGCACATAGACGGAGGAGAATGGCGGATGATCCTCCATCGATTCAAGATCCGATGATTGTCCAAATGCAAAGGCAATTAGAGGTGATGCAAGAACAATTGAGAGCCCAAGAAGAGGCTCAAAATAGAAACGTGGAGGCACCAATCCGAAATCTTTTCCAATCCATCGTTGATCAAGGGGTGGCCAATGGACCACCCATTCAAGCCAACAACTTCGAGTTTAAAACCTCTCTCATACTAATGATCCAACAAAACCAATTCCGAGGGACACCAATGGAGGACCCACATAAGCATATTCGTAAATTCCTTAATGTTAGTGGGACAATGAAGATGAATGGAGTCCCGGAAGATGCAATTCGAATCCGACTCTTTCCATTCTCATTGATCGATAAGGCGAAAAGATGGTGGTTGAGCCATACTAAAGGAACATTCCAAACTTGGGACCAATTGGTGACAAAGTTCTTACACAAGTTTTTCCCACCCGGAAAAACTCTCAAATTGAAAGGAGAAATCACTGTATTTAAACAATGGGATGAAGAAAGCTTATATGAGGCATGGGATCGCTTTAGGGAAATGCTAAGAAAGTGCCCCGGACATGGTTTTGGAAACGATCATCAAGTGTGCATATTCTATGGAGGAAGCAAAGACGAAGTGTAAACACTCATGGATGCGGCCGCGGGAGGATCACTCTTAGCAAGAGGACTGGAAGAAGCCTTGAGAATAATTGAAGAAATGGCTTCAAATTCATTTCAATGGCCGGCAGCAAGAGAGAGTGCAAATTCTAAAGAAAGTGGCTTCGACTTCAAGTTCTGATGCACTTGAGCTATTGACGGCTCAAATGGCAACCTTAAACTCAAAGATAGAAGCCTTTACAAATCTAAAAGCCCAGTCCTCTTACAATCAATTTGAAGAGGTGAACTATGTGAACCAAGGAGGCTTCTCGAATCAACAAAGGCCATTTAATCCGGGGTACAAGCCCCAATATGGAGGTCAATATGGTGGAAACCAAGGTTACCAAAATAGGGCTCAACATCCAAACTTGTCATATAGTAACCCAAACAATGCTATCTAACCACCTCCCGATTTTTCAATGACTAATGGTGTTATTGATGAGGAGAAGAAGCCTAAGATGGATGACCTTTTGATGGCATTTATGGGGAAGACGGAAAAACTATATGAAAGAATCTCAAACTCGTGTTGGGAAGTTAGAGAGTACCGTCGGAGCGATTGGCAACCAAGTCAACATGTTAGAAAACCAAATGGGTCAATTTGCAACTATCTTGGGAAGCCAACATCAACAAGGCAAGTTCCCAAGCAACACCACCGTAAATCCGAAAGATCAATGCAAGGCAATTACCTTGAGGAGTGGAACTGCTTATGATGGCCCCGAGATGACGAATGAAGAAGAAAGCAAAGAAAAGGTTGATGAGCAACCTAGTGAAGAGAAGAACGAAGACGGACCGAGTCAAGAGGACTTAAGTCCCAACTTGAAGAAAAATGATGAACTTGAGAAAGGGAAGGAAAAATAAGTACCACCAAGAAAGATATCGGAAGAGTAAAAAGTTCCAATACCATACCCACAAAGACTCCAAAAGGTGAAGAGTGACGAGCAATTCTCTCGGTTTCTCGACATCTTTAGGAAGGTGCAAATCAACATCCCTCTTGTTGAAGCACTTCAACAAATGCCAAACTATGCAAAGTTTTTGAAGGATGTGATTTCAAAGAAGAGAAGATTGGGGGAGTATGAGACGGTCAACTTGACCGAGAATTGTAGTCTCTACTACAAAGGAAGTTGTCCGCAAAGATGAAAGATCCGGGAAGCTTTAACATCTCGGTCACCATTGGAGAGAATCATATTGGTAAGGCTTTGTGATGTGACCCGGACAATGTATCCAAGACACGAAGAACGCATGCAGAAGACTTAAGAAGGACTCGAACTACGTCAGCTAAAGAAGGATTCAAACCGACTCGAATTAAACAGTAAAACTTACTAGAAATCGAAGATACGAACTATGACTCGATGAACACACTTGATACGTCTAAGGGTGGCTGGAATCTGATGGTGAACGACGGCGGACGGCGGTGGAGTGTTGGCGATGGCGGCGGTGGTTTGGTAGAAGGATAGGACAGATCGGTGAACCCGTGTTGAATCAACCCGAACGCACTCGTCTAGCTTCTCCGGATAGTAATTCTCCCAAGTACTTAATTATACCCTGAAGAACTTAAATAAGACTATTGATTTGCTAGAACAATAGAATTGTAGATAAAAGTTTGATCAACCGAAGGATCGTGAGACATATTGAGAATAACTCTTTATTTCTTGCAATTGTCTGAATTATGAATGAAACATAGTGGTCCTATTTATAGGGACCTAGGGGGACGAAAATTAAACCCTAATTAACTAGATAAACATTGAAAAATACTAATCCTAATCAATCTAGGATAAAATCAAAAGATACCAAAAATAAGATAACAAAAATCTATCTAAATCTAACTAGATAAGGATAAATCCCAACAACTTGGGCCTTCATAAATCTCGCCTATTTGGACTTAATTAATTACAACAATGGGCTGATTTTATTGATTAAATTCGTGGCCCATGTTATAATTAATCTTGCCACCTTTGCATGAAAAACAGCATCTCCCGATTTCCCATGCAAACGTGTATAACTTTCCATGCACACGTCCAAATGGCGTCATTTTTCTTCTCACGTCTTCATGCTTCCTTCTTCTTCATCTATGATAGCATGTTGACCAATCTCGGGCTGAATATTTGATCTTCATGGGCTGCCCAAAATATCTGAATATTTTCATGCACGTGTGTTCTTCAAATCTTGATCTCCAATCTTTAATTTTGAACAACATGATTATCTTTGAAGCTCTCAATGATATTCTTGGATTTGATTCTTTTATGCTTTTCGGGTTCATATCATTTTGTGTGATCTAGGGGCAAGCATCAACTTGATGCCCCTCTCTTTCTTCAAAAAGTTGAAGATGGGGGAGATCAAGCCTACCACCATTTGCCTCCAAATGGCCGACCGATCTTTGACGTATCCAAAGGGTGTGGTAGAAGACGTGTTAGTAAAGGTCGACAAGTTCATCTTCCCGATAGACTTTGTGGTTCTTGATATGGAGGAAGACAAGGAAGTTCCCCTCATCTTAGGGTGACCGTTTTGGAATACGGGTAAAGCCTTGATAGATGTGGAAAAGGGAGAACTTACCTTGAGAGTGAATGAAGAGAAAATCACGTTTTCCCTTCAAAAAGCAATGCAACATCCCGAAGAAGAGGCAAAGAATATCAAGGAGTGCAAGGTGCTCCAAATGGTGGATTAATGTGTAAAGGAGGAAGAGTCGAGGAGCCCAAAAGATCCTCTTAAGATTTACATTTCTAACTCTATCTTTAATCATTTACCTAATAATGATGTTGGTCTACGTGATTCTGTTTCTATGATGAATTCATTTCAAGAATCATACTTGAGAAAGCTAAAGTTCTTGCCATTGAGAGATGAGGACCAAACATCAAAAGAAGAGGAGGAGTTGAAAGCAAATGAGGAAATGGAGTTGAAACCCCTACCTACACATTTGAGGTATGCTTACCTTGATGAAGCCAAGCAAAAACCGGTAATCATTTCTTCTCTCTTGTCCAATGAACAATGTGAAAAATTGTTAAGGGTGTTGAGGAAATATCAAAGCATGATATGATGGTCAATTTCTGACCTTAAGGGCATTAATTCTTCTATTTGCATGCATAAAATCTTGCTTGAGGAAGATTATAAACCTAAGGTGCAAAACCAAAGAAGACTCAACCCTGTTATGCAAGAAGTTGTTAGGAAAGAGGTCTTGAAGTTGCTTGATGCCGGTATCATATTTGCTATTTCGGATAGTGAGTGGGCGAGTCCTACTCAAGTTATTTCTAAAAAGGGGGGAATGACGTTGATTGAGAATGAAAATAAGGATATGATTGCTACAAGGGTAGTAACGGATTGGAGAATGTGTATAGATTATAGGGCTTTAAATGTATATACTAGGAAAGATAATTTTCCATTACCCTTCATTGATCAAATGCTAGATAGGTTAGCGGGTCATGAGTTTTATTGCTATTTAGATGGGTATTTAGGGTACAATCAAAACATGATTGCTCCCGAAGACCAAGAAAAGACCACTTTTACTTGTCCCTATGGCATATTTGCATATAGATGGATGTGTTTTGGGTTGTGTAATGCACCCGCCACCTTTCAAAGGTGTATGATGTCCATCTTTCATGGATTGATTGAAAATATCATGGAGGTGTTTATAGATGACTTTTCTGTATTTGGTGATTCTTTTGATATATATCTTGATAACTTAACACAAGTCTTGCAGAGGTGTGAAGACACCAATCTCGTGCTCAATTGGGAAAAATGCCACTTCATGGTAAGGGATGACATTGTTCTAGGACATAAAGTGTCGGGTGAAGGTCTTGAAGTGGACCGTGCAAAGATTGTTGCCATTGAGAAACTACCTCCTCCACTTTATGAAAAGGGAGTTAGGAGCTTCTTGGGACATGTCGGGTTTTATAAGCGCTTTATTAGAGACTTTTCCAAAGTTTCTAAACCTCTTTGTCGTCTACTTGAAAAATCCGTTGAATTTGATTTTGATTCTAATTGTTTGCAGGCTTTCGAGACATTGAAGAAGGCCCTCATCATGGCACCCGTACTTATCACACTCGATTGGAATGAGCCGTTCAAAGTGATGTGTGATGCACCGTTCTTGGCCAAAAGAAAGACAAGCTCTTCCGGGTGATCTACTATGGGAGTAGGACCTTGGATCCGGCTCAAGTCAACTACACCACCACGGAAAGGGAACTCTGGGCGGTTGTCTATGCATTTGACAAGTTTAGGCCCTATTTCATTGGGGCCCAAACTATTGTACACACCGACCATGCCGCCTTGAGACATCTCTTTGCAAAGAAAGATACAAAGCCCAGGCTAATTCGATGGATTCTCCTTCTCCAAGAGTTTGATGTGGAGATCCGAGATAGAAAAAGGTGCGAGAACGTGGTGGCAGATCACTTGTCCCGGCTAGATCACATGAAAGAAGAAGAGGAGACCAAGAGGCCAATCAATCAAAGCTTTCCCGACGAGAGAATAATGTCGGCATCAATAAGTGTCCCATGGTATGTGGATATTGTCAACTATCTAGTTGCCAAAGTAGTGCCCATGGAGATGGAAAGCTATCAAAGGAAGAAATTCTTCCATGATCTTAAGTTTTACATATAGGAGGAGCCCTGTCTTTTTAGAAGATGTGCCGATTCCATCCTTAGAAGGTGTATGCCGGAGAAAGAATGGATCGAGATAATGAGGGCATGCCATGATTCACCTTGTGAAGGCCACTTTGCATCCAATAGAACCACTAGAAAAATTCTACAAAGCGGGTTCTATGGGCCCTCCATATTTAAGGATTGTGGAGAATTTGTGAAGGCATGCGAGAGATGCCAAAAGATGGGCTCAATTTCAAAAAGGGATGAGATGCCAATGAGTGCCATTGTTGAAGTAGAGTTGTTCGACGTATGGGGAATTGACTTCATGGGACCGTTTGTGGTTTCCGAGGAAATTCTCTACATTCTCCTAGCAGCGGACTATCTCTCCCGATGGATTGAAGCAATTCCAACCAAGACAAATGATTCAAGGGTTGTGCTCAAGTTCCTCCAAAGGAACATTTTGACAAGATATGGGGCTCCAAGAGCCTTGATTAGTGATGGAGGCACCCACTTTTGCAATAAGTGGATGATGAGCCTCCTAGCACGACATGAAGTGAAGCACAAGGTGACGACTCCCTACCATCCACAAGCCAACGGGTAAGCTGAGCTTGCAAATAGAGAGGTCAAACAAGTCCTCCAAAAGGTGGTGAAGACAAACAGGAAAGATTGGGCAAGCCACCTTAATGAATCATTATGGGCCTATAGAACGGCCTACAAGACTCCATTGGGGATGTCTCCCTATCAAATAGTGTTTGGAAAGTCTTGTCATCTTCCAATTGAGCTCACTCACAAGGCATATTGGGCCACCAAGAAGCTCAATCTCGACTTTGAGATATCGGAAAATGAAAGAATTTTCTGTTTGAATGAAATCGATGAATTTAGGCTTGAGGCCTTTGAAAATTCTTCCATTTACAAGATGAGGACCAAACTCTATCATGACAAGTTCTTGAGGAGGAAAGATTGGGCAAGCCACCTCGATGAAGCATTATGGGCCTATAGAACGGCCTACAAGACTCCATTGGGGATGTCTCCCTATCAAATGGTGTTTGGAAAGTCTTGTCATCTTCCAATTGAGCTCACTCACAAGGCATATTGGGCTACCAAGAAGCTCAATCTCGACTTTGAGATATCGGGAAAGGAAAGAATTTTCTGTTTGAATGAAATCGATGAATTTAGGCTTGAGGCCTTTGAAAATTCTTCCATTTACAAGATGAGGACCAAACTCTATGATGACAAGTTCTTGAGGAAGAAATAACTTGCACCCGGAGAAGCCGTGTTGCTATTCAATTCAAGGTTGAAGTTGTTTCCCGGGAAACTCAAAACAAAGTGGGGAGGTCCTTACTTGATTTCAAGAGTTTTTGAAAGTGGTGCTGTGGAATTGCAAGCCAAGAACGGGAATCAATTTGTTATCAATGGACAACGTGTGAAGAAGTTCTACAATGCGGAGGAGCAAGCCGGAGTGTTTGTCCTCCCTCTCAAAGATGTTTGAAGAACATATCCCGTCGAGCTCACAACGTTAAATTAAGCGCTAGTTGGGAGGCAACCCAATCCTTTTAAATTCTGTTCGTTTATTTTTCTTGTTTTTATTTTAGTTTAAGTTCTATTGTCTAGTTAGTTTCTTTTGTAATGAATTAGTTTCTAAAAATGAGGAATTAGTCTTAAAAATGGTGTTTCGTGTGTCTTAAGTGAGTGAAAATTTTTGCAGGGAAAGAAAATTAGAGGCAATGAGGGAATAAGTGTCGAAGGGAGAAGAAAAACACAATGGTGCTTGGGACGCGGGCCAGAGGCGCGACCAAGGCCGAGCCCCAGGGCACTCCGGGCGCGGGTACGAGCCGTGGGCATGGGCCGTATTGCAGAGGGCTTCAGAGAGCCGAATTTCTTCAACACGCACGCGGCCACTAAGCGCGACTTGGGACAGACCGCATTGCAGGGCCCTTCCCACGCGGGCTCCAGGCGCGAGCCAGGCCAGGCCGCGCCCCGCAACTGTCAGGTTTTTAAACCAAATTCTCTCATTCTTTTCTCATTTTTACACTCTCATACACTCTCACTACACTCACACACACGGTATCATCGACATCCCTCAAGAAATCAAGGTAAATCTCTCCACTTTCTACTAGATTTCTCCTACATTATACTCATAGCATGATTATTTAAGTTTTGAATGGTTCATATACTTGAAATTGGGGAAAAATTCATAATTTGTGCCCTAGAAATGAAATGAACGAAAATAGCATGAATCTTTCTTAAAATGAGCCTACATTTGAATTAATATGCAATTTCTATCTTGAGTATGATATGGGTGTTGGTATTTGTTGAGATTTTGATGGAATTTGCTAGTTTCTAGTTGAATTAGGGGCAAAAATGGTGAAATATGGATTTTCATGATATTTAGTTGATTATTTCTCCATTGTTGCTCAATTAAGGGTGAATTCTCATGATGATTGCGCTTAGATGACTAGAATGAAATGCATTGTGCTATTTTGAGGAAAAGTTTTCCGTTTTGGTGGATAAATTGTTGTATTTCTTTTCTATCTAGTCTAAGTTAGCTATTGCATTGTGAGGTAAATGAATATGTTGGATTTTGGTACATCTTGCTTGGGTTCATGATGAAATTGTTGAAAGAGGGCATGGAAGTTCAATTTGTCAAAATAATGTGTATGCCTTTTTGTTGTTGGAACCCTTGTTACCAAATGTTGGTGTTTTTGGCTACTTTCTTGCACAATAAGCCTATGTCATCTCCTAATGGATTTGACACTCGAGAATTAAAAGTCTAAATTGGGGGCAATTTGAATGTTTGAGAATTGGTGCAAGAATGTGGTTTTGAATGAAAATCTACATGCTCAATGTCACCTTGATGGTGTATAGAAAAAGGGAGCTTTTGTTTGTTGATATTGTTGCATTAAATGGAGTCCCCTTGTCTATATTTTAGCTTATGATTGAGTTAGAGAGTTAAAATCATTGGAAACAAGCATTGTGTTGATGGATAGTGTTGAAGAAGTTTGTTATTTGGTCCTATGCTTTTGAATTTGTCATATTTATTTGAGGACCTTTTACCAAACTCTCAAACCAACTTTGTCTTGTGTTAATCATGTTTGATTTTGGAGCACATATATATTTTGCCTTTGTTCATGATATTGTTATATATGGAATTAGGCATTTTGTAACATTTTTTAATGTGTGCCTCAACGTGCATTTTGGGTGTTGGTTCCTTGAAAGGTAAAGCATGATTATCATTTGATAGGGGGCATGAAGGTGTAAATAGTAAACTTTGATTCACCAAAGTTAGTTGAGGAAGTGTGTTGGATTTTGTCATATGTTTTGAAACCTCAACTTCGTTGTTTTAATTTTAAAGTTGGTTCTGCCCCTATATCTTATGTATTTTCTTATTTTTCTTAGGTACCACATCCTAAACACACAAAGATGGCACCAAGAAGGGGAAGGAAGTCTACAAGAAGACAAGAGCCCGAATCCGACCCCGAAATAGAACAGGAAGAGGAACAAGAAGAAGAAGACCTCGGGATAGATAATCCCATGACATATGGGATTCACTTTACTGAGCCAGAGCACAGAACAAACTGAGATAGACTCTTCCCATTAAGTATGGCCACTACACGATTTGTGTGTTCCAACACCACATATATTCTTAGAAATAATGACGATGTTTACACCCTTCTGGATAGGATTGGTTGGCTACAGGCTTTGGGGTCGGAACGTAAGACCTACCCCCTCTTGGTGAAAGAGGTGCTGAGTAGACTGGATGTCAAGAGGACACTAAAGAGAGGGCCCGTAAGGTGCACTTTCAGAATGGGCAACATGGATAGAGCTCTCACGGTTGAGGATGTTAACCGAATCTTCAATGCACCGGATGACGACATCTACCATCTTCCGTCTAGATATGACAAAGATTATGCCTATCGCCTCTTCTGCCTGACAGAGTCTGACATTGAGAAGTATAACTCCAGCTTTGCCAAGGCATCTGCCATGCCTAACCCCATCTTCAGATATCTGCACAACATTCTTGCATCTACAGTTTTTGCTAGACGAGAGAACGGTGGGTTGAGAACTTCAGAACTGTTCACACTATGGGCCATGCTGAATGCCGTTCACCTGAACTTTGGAACATTCTTTCTTGAGTAGCTTCAAAGGTAAGCTCACATGGATAATGGCTGGATATGCATTGGGGGATTGGTCACTCCAATAGCCGAGCACTTCAACATTGATTTAGATGAGTGCAACGAGAGTCCAGGATCGAGACTCTTGAATATCGCCTACTTGAGAAACATAAAGATGCTAACCTCGGACACAACCACATATCTTTTGTCCATGAGAGGAGGGGAGAACTTTCTGCTGCCAAATCCGGCTCTTACTCATGTATCCAATTTCCAAGAATGAGATAATTGGATGATAGACACACCGGCTCATCGAGAGGCTACTCGAGCTGCGGGACTTCATAGGGACATCAGAGATGCCATTGATGAGAAACCAGAAGGAGGAGGAGACAACGCTGGAGAGGGACCATCAAATGCCAATTTCAGACGAGGGCGACGCTACACCGAAGAACAAATTGCAGGCCACTTTGATGCACTTGATCGCTACATGATGACAATGGACGAGAACATGCAAAACTGGCGGACTAAGGTGCATGATGAGTTTGGGAATCTGAGGCAGGATTTGTACACCCGATTTGATGATATCCGCAGCGACATGCATAATCGAATGGGTCAGATTCAGTCAAGTGTGGATGAGCGATTTCATGCCATCCAGGCGAATATTGATGAGAGGTACACCGGCCTCAGGGGTGAGATCAGAGGCCTTTCTGACAACATGGGCTCATTTTGATCAGAGATACAGGACCTAGTCGGACTCTTCCAAGGAATTCACACCGGCTCTAGGTCACAATAGTAGCCCTATACCCCGTCACAGCATCAACAAATGACTCTCTACAACTCCTACCAGCCGCAGCCGTAGTTTCAGCAGCAACCGCCATTCCAGTCGATGTAGCAATTCCTGACTAGACAGTTCATGGCCTCCTCATCCTCCTCTCACCAATTCTAGAAGAGGCCGATGGGCCAATTCATTGTGATCTCCTCACAACAATTCCAGTAGTTCCAGACCTCTCAGTTCATGTTGTCATCCTCTTCATAGCAGTTTCTGCATCAATCTCCACACCACCACCAGCATTTACATCAATGAGCCGTTAGTGGGCCTTTCCACCAACTTTTTGCCTCCAAACTTATTTCCTCTCTTCGATAACAATAAGTTTGGGGGAGGAGGAGAGAGTAATGGTGGCAAGGACCTTTTCTGATCATTTATCGACGCTTTATTTTAAACAATGTCTAGTTAATTTGTTTATATTTTTGGATAGCTGTGCATGCTAGCATGCTTATGTTTTATTTACATTTGGATTATGTTAGGATTTTATTGCTTTATGTATGATGGATTGATTGGATGGAGGCAATTGATGAATATTCGTTCGCATGTCGTTTTGTTTCATGAGCATATGTGATGTTTTATCTATATTTTTGTTCAATTATCTTATGATATGTGGTTCGGGGATATTTTGTGACTTAAATAGGTGTATGTTCTTGTAATATGATAGGAGTCAAGAGCATGTTTTTGATTGAGTTGGAATCTTTGATGATGATGAGCTTATGTTGAAATTTTTTAAGAAAAATGTTGATAAAATGCAAGATTTTATAGCATGATAATGTAAGCAAGGTTCTAGTTGTGTCTCAAAAGTACAATTATTGAAGGAAAAACTTACCTTGGGAAGATTTGATCCAAATATTATATAAGTATGATCTTTTCTTTGATGAGTGATTAATGGTCTTCTTGGTGCACTAGTTATTCTCTAGAACTTACTTTGTGACTTAATTGAGGCTACAATTGTGTGTTTGATTTCTTGAAAAAGAGTTAAGGCTATTCTTTGTTTAACCTCATGATTATCCAAATATTTTACCTTCCTTTACAAAATTGGATCTCTTGCAAGCCCTTTTGAGCCTTGAAATGTTTCCTTGATATTGCTGGGTTTGGGAATGAAATAAATGACAAGATTGGGTTTATTCATTCAATTGGAATTTTTGAGAAATCTTGTAAGTTGGAAAAAGGGAAAAATGTTGAAATTCTTTTGTGATGAAAAAGAACAAAAAGAAGTGAACTATCTAGAGTTGAAATTGAAATTACTTAAGTAAAAAAAAAAAGAAGAGATATGTTCACATTAAGATCACAAACTAAAAGAGTAAGAAATGATGAAAAATTGGAGAAATCTCAAAGAAATTGGGTTGAAAAGAACAAAGGGTAGAAGAGAACTTGTTTAGTTCTTCTTAATTAAGTAATGAAACGACTTTGGCATTATTGGGAAGCCATTTAGCCTAATATATACCTATCCTTCCGAAAAGCCTTCACTACAACCCAAAAAGCCCTTAATGATTCTTGTTTGAGAACACCCGTGGAGTAGTAGAGATTGTAGTCACTTTGCAAGCATATGGTAAGATCCTAGTGCACTCTTGACCTTGAGCGGATACAGGTTTTGCCTATACACTCGAGAGTGAGCGTTTTTTGATCCTTGTGAGAGCTTGTACTCCGATAATTGTATCATGATGATTTCTATTGTACTTGTTTATGTTTGATTGCCAATATCATCTTTGCAAATGCTCGTCTTTTGATTTTGAAGCAAATTGTCATCTTGATTCTAGTTAAATAAAAAATCCTTGCCTTGTCTCTTATTTTTGTTTGGGGACAAACAAATATTTAAGTTTGGGGGAGTTGATGAGTGCTTGAATTGCACTCATTTTGACTCAATTGCACGCGTTTTTGAGTACTTTTGCTCTATGTTTATGTTTATATGTTTGTTAATACTGTATAGTTTATCGTTTATCTTTAATATTGTTTAAAGTGGTCAATACAGGTTATTTTTGGGTTAATATTGTACAAAGTAAAGTTAAAATGGGATTTCGATCATCAAAGGCCGCACAAGGCTTGAAAACTTGAAGAAAACCAAGTGTTGGGCTCAGACACGGCCAAGGGACGCGACCATTGATCGCATTGTAGAGCCCCATCAGAGGCCCGAATCCCTTCAGCCCGCATGCGACCGGCCCGAGGCCGTGTTGCAGAGGCCTCCGGGCGCGGGTGCAGGGCAGGCCGCGCCCTATAGCCTCTGCAACACGGGCTCTGGGCGTGACCGGTCTGCCCACTTTTCAGCCACTTCAGGGACTTATTTTTGTGTGTTCCAAACTCGACCTCCAGACGCGACCCAGACGAGGTCACGGTCGGGAGAGACGAAGCCATTTTTGACTTTTGGCACTCCATTATTGGCTCTTATATGTTATAACTCTTGGGGAGTTCAAACACCTTGACTCCCACTCGATTTTACTCTTGAAATACATCACATTTGGGGATTTTTGGGAGAGGAGAAGATCAAGAAGAAGAGGAAGAATCATCCATCCAAATTGAGGATTCAAGCCAAGGGATTGAAGAAGAGGGTTCTACATTGGGTTTTATTTTCTCTTTCATTCTCTACTCTTGTTTTTAGAATGGATTTTGGTTCTTTTCTGTTTGTTCTTGATGTGATTGTAAATATGGTAGGCTAGAGCCCTTAGGGCTCTAGGATATGGTGAAACAATGTGAAACTTGTTCTTGATAAGGGTTTAATATATGATTATGCTTTGTCATGGTTTTAATCCATACTTGGTCTTGAATGATGTTGTTTAAGTGACCTCCTTACTAGCATCACATGTATGATTCACTTGCATCTTGCCCATCCCGTGAACATTAGCATGTATGGATTGAATTCATGTATTTGTACTCTTCGTTGAATGTTGAATATGTGGAAGGAATGGTGACCCCTTTGAGCCTTTGGTAGGTGCGACCTTGGAATGTGTTAGAGAAAGCCATCCTTGTCGCATTCGCAATTTAGGAGTTATTCAAAAGATGCTCCTTCTATATTCGTGGTCTTCCTATCTATGAACTTAGCATGATTGTGTGGTTTACACTTGTTGTTGAATCAAGAGGAGTGTTGTGAATCCATATCCTAGAGTCTTGTTTTAACTTATCTTTTAATTTCCCTTTGTTGATTGTTGTTCTTGCTTTTTATTTAGATTTTTTATTTTTGTTGTTCGGTGTTTGTCACTTTAGTTCTTGATTTGGCATTGTGAATGAAACCAACCCCTCACCTAATAATAGTCTAGATATTTCACTTATCTATCGTCGTGATACTTGCATTGTCAAGTTTGAATTCTTTTTCCCTGTGGATCGATCTCGTTTCATCATATCTACAATTATATGCTTGTATACTTGTAAGCATGACTCGATTTTATAAATATTGAAACGAATCTTAAAGGTGAATAAATATCATATCAATCGTTACTACCATTATCGGTGGAAGGGTGACAATAGAAACGATGGAAAGAGAGAGAGAGAGAGAGAGAGAGAGAGAGAGATCAGATCTATGATGGAAAGAGAGAGAAAAGATTTACGTTCATATGGAGGAATGGAGAAAACTCAATTACATGTTGTTGGTCTCGGGCGAGTCGAAGTTAGTTTAGAGGGGGGTGAATAAACTAACTTATAAAATTTTAACTTCAATGCGGAATAGATAGGGCCCTTGACTCGCGAGTGGAAACTTATCAGTGCGCATAGTCAGTTGAGATGATCAATTGACTCAAGGGTGCAGCTTGTGTGAGTGAAGTCCGCAGTTTAAGATATGCAAGCAGAGAACAATAAGTATAGCACACAAGCAGTTTATAGAGGTTCGAAGCTTAAACTTATACGTCCTCTCTTCCTTCCTGAGAAGGACAATTCACTATGTAATGGTAAAGTTCCTTTATTACAATTACACAATGAAGATAATTGTTGAACCTGTTTGACGACAAGTTTATGAGTCACGGTCTCCTTTTCAACTGGTGCTATCCCGAAAACTGCAGTTCCAACGATCCGCGGTCTCCTCAGCCGGTAGGTCGACAGCTCACACTTGCGATCTCCAACTGCTGGCTGGAGAGATATGGTGTTATTGCCAGTCTTTACAAGGTTTTAGATCTCTTTCGATCTTCAAGAATGCAGTCTTGAAACTGTTATCAACCTTAGTGCTCCTTGAGTTGAGTTGAGTGGTTGATCGTTGTCTTTTGAAAACTGAGAAGCTTGCTCTTGCTGGAATTCTTCTACATCTAGCTGATTGTCTCTTTAAGATCTTCTCAGTTGGGACTTTCGCTGCTTGATGATGATTGAACTTGAGCTGTGGAGGGAGAGAAAGAAAGATCAGTATCTGTAATATAGCAGGAGTTAGAATGGCGAAAGTTTTGGGACCGAAAGTTTCGAATTAAATGAGATTCACTCTTCTTATACAGAGGAGTGATCAATGTGACCGTTGGGTTACACCAATCATTGATTCTTCTAAACTACCGACGGTAGTTGATCCTTATAGTCGTTGAAGCCTTTTTAAATTAGTCGTTGCTTAGCTATTTGATTTCTTCAGAGTATTTACCCCAAGATCTTCTCCATTAATGTCAAGATTTCTGGTTGAGAATTAAATACAGAAAGCTTCAGTTTGGCAGACTCATCAGTTGCTTGGCTTCCAGTTCTGAATTCCAGTTGGCAGTTCTCCAACTGCTCATCTTACAACTCTGGATTGGTTCGGTTGGCAGTTCTCTAGCTGCTTGGTTCAGCTGCGGCTTCAGTTAGCTAATCTTCCACGCTCTTTTGCCAATTCAACTGATCACAACTATTCAAATTGTAGATCAGTTTCGATTGGTCTTACATTGAGCTTGTTTGCCAGTTCAACTATTCACAAACTGATAGGCAGTTTGTCAGCTTGACTAGTCTTATTTTGAACTTGGTCAACAGTTTGTCTCAAGCTCGAGCTTTGAGCTGGCTGACTCCAGTTCTGGCCATTATTAGTTGACTTGTCTCTTGACTTTAGTTCAGCTGATATTTGATATTTGGCCATCGGTTTGATGATTCCAGTCTTCAGTTAAAACTGTCTTGGTGTCAGTTTTCTCAATCAGCTTGACTTGACTTTTAACTTGACTAACTTGGCTGTCAGTTTGATTCAAGTTGAGTTCTCTTTTGAGCTTTAACCCTTAGTTGGGTTATTTCTAGACTGGTTAATGTATCTCTTTAGCTGTGTTGACCACACTCCAAAGCAGTTGACTTCTAGCTTCAGTTGAGCTATTTTTGGAGTTTCTTCTTGGTAAGTTTGCTTTCTCCAGCTTGGAACTCCTGCAGTTTTTCACAAAAGATTTCCACATGTTTTGACATTTGATCAAAACCATCATTAAGGTTTTTTATAAGGAAAATACCCTAACAGGTGGGGAATTAGGCAGATCCCCGACCTGTATATATTAACATAGTGGAAATACATCATCGTCCGGGGGAGCCCAAAAGTGACTCCCCCTCCAAAAGAAAAACCATACAAATGAACCTGTGAAAGTTAAACTCGACATGGGGAGAAGAAAGCTACAGACTAAAATAATATTGAGGACTCCAAGGATAAGCCTAAGGAGGATCATAACAAATAAAACAAAACAAAACATAATAGATAAATACATGGAAATAGAAATAAAGTCAGCGCTGGAACCTAAAGTTAGGATAGCCTAACTGGTCCATCCTAACCAAGGAAGAGAGAGGCCTGGGGGCTGTCTAGGTATGAAAAATATGTAAGCTATCGACCTCATGACCGAGTCTGGTAAGAAAATCAGCAGGGCGATTGCCCTCTCTATAGATATGTGTGACTCGAACATGGCGGTCTCGAAGGATAAGCCGAAGTCAAGAGAAGTCTTTTCTAAGCTGTCCCGGACCTCGAGCATCAGATGTGATGACTGTGACCATAGCCGCTGCATCGAGCTCGATCCAAATATGGTAATCCATCTAGGGGAAGAGGAGGAGCCCATGGAGAAGAGACCGGAACTCTGCCTCGAAACTGGAACCGACCTGCAATTGGAGATAATAGGAGGTGATTAGCTAACCACGATGATCTCTTAGAAGACCGCCTCCCGCTGTAGTCTACTGTGCATGATCAATTGAACCATTAGATTTTAGCTTCATCTACATCTCTGAAAGGGGCTGCCAAGTGACTGTTCGGGACCTGAGGGGACGTCTGATAGTCTCAAAAACCGGCATGAAATAAACCTGTGGATAGCAACTAGCCCACTGAGGAGGCAAGAGCTTTCTAATGAGCACGAGCTGGTAAAGATGTCGAGTAACCTGAAAAATAATATGAGATGACTGAAAGGGACGACCTCTATGCTTACGGTCGTTCCTCTCAGTCCAAGTAAACCATAAAATTAGGCATGGAATCAGAAAAAAAATATGTTGGTGTGTGGCACGTGAAATAAGTGCATGTGAAATTTGTGTGAAGTGCGGTGGTGTGATATGAAACTATGAAGAAAAGTGCATCCAAACCGCATGTATAGAGTCTCCCTAGAAGAAAAGTTGAGGGATGGACTTAGTACTGGGAATAGAATAACATGGACACCGAGAAACTAGAGGGATCTCTCTAGCCAGAAGTTTGGTGTCGACAGAGATACGATCAAAATACAGATGCCAGAGAAAGATAGAAATGGTAGGGGTCAGGCAATCGCTCCAGAAATCAGCCAAGAGGGCCCGCCTCGAAGCCTCATTCCTGATATACTCCCAAGCAGAAGTCCAAGAAAACTCACCATGAGGGATCAAATTCAATCTCGGGGCATCCCTCTCGCCCCACAGGATCGGTGCAGACCTCAGAGAATCCTCAAACTCAGCAGGCAAATCATAAAACTCACATAATGCATGCAACTCATCTGAATTCCAAGAATCATGTAGCAAATAAAAGCTTAGAGATGCATGATCAAGTCGAGGCATAGTAGGACACATCAAATAAAGAGGAGTAGCCCCGAACCAAACATCATCCCAGAAACTAACATCATCCGTCCCGACAGACCAAGAGATATGCTACTGGGCACGAATGCCTTTAGTCTAAAGGCGGTGCCAAATGCGGCTGTCATGAGGGGAGACAGGCACACGACCTGAGAAGAACCCACCACGATACTTCTTCATGGTAAATCGAGCCCAAAGGGAGTTCTGAGAACGGAATCTGCACCAAAGCTTGAAGCTGAAAGCATCATAAATATCCAACAGGCAACGAATACCTAAACCGCCCTCAGCAGTCGGAAGGCAGATCTACTTTCAACTGATCTAATGGGATTTTCGGGCCTCATCATTCGACCCTCAGAAGAAACAAGCCATGAGCTGCTCTAACTGCTGGAGAATGCACTTGGGGGGTCTCATGACCTGAAGTAATGGAGAGGGATGGTGATCAGCATGCTCTTAGTAAGAGCGAGATGACCGCCAAAAGAGAGGTAACGGTGTGACCAACCATGGATCATCACACCGATCTTCTGATAAAGATCGAAGAAGAGCTCCTTCTTGGTGTGCTTCTTGTAGAGGAAAATACCGAGATAGGAGATGGGGAGGGAGACAGGGGATAAACCCGTAACCTCCTCAATTGAGGACTGCCAGACCCTAGCATGCTTCGAATGAATGATAAAACTGCACTTCCTGGCATTGATTTGCTGACCTGATATAGCAGAATAATGGGTAAGAAAACCCATAAGAGTGGACAAAGCATCCAACTTAGCCTGAGTAAAGATAAGAATATCATTTGCATAGGCTAAGTGAGAGATGGGAAAGCCCAGCCTAGAGGTGCCATAAATCATTTCAGGGTGGGACTTGATAAATCATATTAGAGGTCTCCCTGGTGAAGGCCACGAGAAGAGTGGAAGAACCCAGCAGGAGATCTATTGATAAGAACAGAAAACTAGCGGTTCTGCACGCATCTCTGGATAAAGCCGATCCATCTATCTGGAAAGCCCATCATACGGAGGACGACAAAGAGAAAAGGCCACTGCACCCTATCATAGGCCTTAGCCATGCCGAGCTTGAAATCAACATTCGGGGTGGGGCGAGCCTTGGGAAGATCATGGATCAACTCCTGTGCTAATAAGATATTTTTACTGATAAGCCTACCCTGAACAAACCCACTCTGATTCGGCATGAGAAGCAGAGGGAGTAAAGGAGCAAGGTGGCCGATAAGAATCTTGAATATGATCTTGTTAGTCACATTGTAGAGATTGATGGGGTGGAAATCAGCCCAAGACTGTGGGTGAGGCTGCTTGGGGAGAATGATAATGGTAGTGGCGGTAAAACTACAAGGAAGAGGGGACCCATCAAAGAAATCAAGAACAACCGCCACTACATCTGGGACAACAATGTCCCAACAAGGCTGGAAAAAAAGGAAGGAGAAGCCGTCAGGACTGGATACACGATCCTTACAGATCCCAAAGATAACTGCTCAAATCTCATCGATAGAGAGAGCAGCACATAGTTGTTCCCTGTCAACAGAATCAGGGAGGGTTTGGATATCATCCAGAATAGGAGGGTCGAGTTCACCAGAGTCAGAGGAGAGAAGGTAATGGAAAAAGGACACATCAGACTCTTGAATCTCATCATCTGAGTCTGGCAACTGATCACCAGCCTGTATCGAGTGGATCCTAGTCTTTCAGCACTTCTGCTTTACCCATCCTTGGAAAAAATGGGCGTTGAGCTCGCCTTCAGAAACCCAACGGATGTATGCTTTCTGGCGCCAAAAATCCTCCTCCATCTTAGCCCGGAGGGTGTACTCGGCTGTGGATCGATGAAGCTGGGCACAAAGCTCAGGCGTAGGTGGGAATCATAGGCGGCATGGCAGACAGCGACCGCCTCCTCTGTCGTTCTGAGCTTGTCAAAGATATTTCCAAAGACATTCTTATTCCACCACTTCAATTGTTGCTTAACCCGATTAAGCTTGAACTGGAGATCAAGAAGTCCCTAGAAACCAGTGGAAGTAGCCCAGATCATCGCAATCTGATCATGAAAGGTGTGATGTCGCACCTACATCAACTGAAAATAGAAAGAGAACTTAGGAATCTGGAGAAAAAACTGACAAGTGACAAGAAGGGGAGCATGATCCGAGCAGATACGAGGAATGTGAGAGACACGGGTAAGAGCAAAGTCAGAGGACCACGACTTGTTCAGAAGAACTCGATCGAGGCACTCTAATAGATAGCGTCCCTGCCAAGTATAATCCAACCCGAAATAACCAGCATCAGAGAGCTGATAATCAACAATGGCATCTGCAAAATCTGCCATCTTTCTGTGCCGATCCGTGGAGCTCCCAGAATGCTCATAGTAGTGGAGGAAGATATTGAAATCTCCACCCACTAACCAAGGAAAGTCCTCCATGGAAGGTGCAATCTGACGAAGAGAATCCCATAGGGGGTACCTCTCAGCCCGGTCACAAGCTGCATACACAAAGGTAAAATAGAGGGGACGAGCAAAGAGGGCGGGATCTATCAGGCGGACATGTAGGAGCTGAGGAGTGTCCAAGAGGATGTTACGGTGAAATGAGGGCGTTAAGAAAGCCCAGATCTTGTTGTTGCAATTACTCAAACCATGGAAGCGACGTAATCATCGATCGAAGAATAGAAAGTTCGGTCAGGTCATGGATTCGAGAATAGCAACAATAGAAAGATGGTGAGTGCAAATCATGTCTTGGAGTCGTATCTGGGTAGGAGAATTACCAATTTCTTGGGCATTCCAAACAAGAAAGTTCGCACTCATATGAATAAGAGAGAGAGAGGAGGGAGCACCACTCACTCCCGATCTTGACTGGGGGTCGGGATCAAAAGAGAAGGGGTGCGAACAATCATGCCTATCAGACGGGATCTCACCATCCTTAGAATGAGGAGGTGGAGAATGGATAGGATAAGGAGGAGCATGCTCATGAGAAGAGCTATCAGGATCAGTGGAGTAATGCATGCTAACCTCCTCTAAATCCCTAATCATATCATCAACCACTTTATGGAAGGTCGAGGTGAGTCGAGGTATAGACTGAGTATAATATGAAGATGCTTTAGGATCAAGGAGATCCTGCTGAAGAGAGGAATATCGATTAGAGAACACCTGCTTAGAAGAGAGGGGGGATGCAACTTTTTATGTTGCACCCGTACCCACATCATCTTCTTAGTAGGACGATGAAAAGAAGAAGGGGGATGGGAAGATGATGGAGCTGAAGGGACCACTGTCTTCCCTTTATCAGGCCGGGTAGGCATATTACAAGGAGGGGGATCCTTAACAGTGGGAAGATCCTTACGATGTTGCTTTTTTTGAGGGTGAGTATTTGTAGGGTGGCGGGAGGCCGAAATAGGTCTATCAGGACAGACAATACCATTCACAGTGTAACAATCATCAATAACATGGCCTACATGTCTACAGCCCTTACAGTAAACAAGTAAATACTCAAAACCACTTTTTGATGCATTGCAACCCCACAAATAATCAACACCACCTCAGAAGAAATAATAGCAGTCAGTTCAACCTCAATGCAAATGCGGGCATAAGATAGACGTGTTCGGGTGATAGAGTATCTATTAATCTCCACAGGAGTACCAATCAAAGATGCCACAGAAAACAGAGCATGCTTTTCAAATAAATGTACAGGTAAACCTGGTAGACGATACCAAATAGAAACAATTGGGGACTCATGCGATACACAAAAAGTGGGGGTCCATTCAAATACACGCATAGGATGTCCATGAATGAACCAAGTAGCCTATTCAGTAGCACCAAGCAACATTTTCACATAATCATATTTTTCAGCAAGATAGTTTACCCGAGAGTTTGAGGTTCCTAAGAGCTTTGGCAATTTGTTTGGCATTGGGGATACCCTAGAAGAATTTTCCCACCACAACAAGCTCCAAAAACCTGACGTGGGAAGAAGTATCAACATCAGAAAAGTAAAGAACCAGTTTACCCTCATAATAGTATTGTGTTCCAATTATTCTAGGGATAAAAGCGCTAGAGTCAATTGCAGCAGAGGGAGTATTTTTGAAGAGGCTAGCAAATGTTTTATTATATGGGTGAATGGGTTGGGGAGGAGGCTGTGAATCAGATTCATTTGATGGAGTAGGAGCCTCAAAAGTGCAAGGGTGAGGTGGAGAGCATGGAACCGAGATAGACGATGGAGCATTAAGGTTTCCTTTATAGTTTTTCCTAATAATTCCCCCCTTTTGATGATGTCAAAACTTATCAGTGATGATGGAAAAACTGAGTAATCGATGTATGACATAGGAGTTCTGTTAATCATTCATGCAAGTTCAGTTTAAACAGTATCAGAGTATATCAGCATAACTGAAGTTTAAGCATGTATCAGAGTATGAAGGGATAAGTGATTTTTTTATCATATATCAGAGCATGAAAGTATGGCTAAACCAGATGCAGAGCATAAAACTAATGATTCAAGTATGCATGAGAGTTCTGAACTTGCATCACAATAGTTCAGTTTGACCTTGTATCAGAGCATAGGACTTGAAATTCAATTTAAGTATGTATCAGAGCTTCTTATCGGAGCTTCTTTGATCAAACATGCATCAGGGCAATCATATTCTATCATCTTTCTTGAACTTGTTATCAGAGCTCGTGATCATGCTTTCAGAACTTAACATTGATACATAGCTTGACGACATCATAAAGTTCAGCTTCATGAGTGTTTATTTTGGATTTGGCATCAGAGTTATAAACACTTTTATTTTTAAGAAACATTCATGCTATACGACATAATCATATTTGATATCAGAGCTGCACGAGTATTATCATAACCATATTTGATGTCAGAGCTGCTTTCATGCTGGAAGAATCATGCTTGATTTCAGAGTCTTATGATTGCAGTCCACTATGGTTGGTTTCAGAGCAATATTCATGCTTGATATGGAGTCACTAATTTACACATTAATAAATTAACCAATAAATAAAAATACATGGAAAATCATATGTAACAAAAATCACAAATTATTCAAATTAGTTTAAAATAAATTAATCAAAAATACTAGGGAATGATAAGATTAACATCCCGAGTGTTATACTTGATGTGACGAGAATGACGGAACATCATTAGATACGATATTGACTTAGATGTTACCAAACAAAGTGATACCATCATCTGAACTCCATCATTCTCAACAATCTCCCCCTTAAGCTTATCCTTTTTGCATAAAATGTAAAAACTCAATATATACAGTTAGAGCCACAGCGGAATACGATCAAAAATTTTGGACTTTAAAAACTCCCCCTTAAGGTCTGCTACCCCTTAAGTTGTTACATGTACAATAATGTAAAAAAATACAAGAGGGTAATTATCCCCTATACATGTAATGTTGACTAACATCACATATTTTAAATATGCGAACAACAGAATAGCAATGTTGATATCATTCCCAACAGAAACATAATACATATAAAATATACGAACAAGCATATATATTGTTAAGTACCGTTCTGACATTGATGGTTCAATGTTGAACGCAATGTCATACAGACTCCATACGACATTGTCTGTGATATAGTCGTGATTAATATTATCCTTTCCTAGTTTTATTTATTTATTTTAATTAATAAATCATATTTTATATAGCTTAGATTATGTGTATATCCACGAAATAATTATTTCAAATAAACGGATAAATACATATTAGATATATTATTATTTATAATAGAGTTTGACAAAGTCAAAACTCTATCTCCTATTTTTTAGGTTTATGGTTATCTTCTTTTTGACAACTTCTTTTAAAGTTCAACGTGCAGGAGAAAAAGAAAAAAAATTGGTTTAGGTCGTGGGTTGTTCTCTCTTGCCATAATATGGAACGGTTTTCTCCAAGGCATGAAGTGGATGGCGGTTATGGAACTCAAACACACGATCTAGAAGATGAATGTGGACCATGTTCAACTCAAGTGATGAAGAGCTTATTAAAGAAACAAGAGTTACACTTGAGAAGATTTATTCAAGCACAAATCATCTTTCCGCTGCTTGTAAAGATTGAAGGGCTTGAGTCAGAAACTTAGCTTTAGATTTTATTCTTCGTTCATTCTTCTTCTTTTGTATTTGTTCAATAACTTCATGAGAATGGATTGTACAACTTAGGATAGATAGTAAGGTTGTGAAATCACGGCTAGTTTGTCTATAAATTAATGGTAGGTTAATTTGTATTTTGAATTCATTTTTGGTTGTAAACTAGAATAGGGTTCATGTACTTTGGTTGATATGTCGAGAGCTCAGCGTCTGACATCATCAACCTAACAATTGTATTGGCTCGTGGTAGCATAATTTTGCCCTGTGGCAATCACATACATGTTGTGTGTGATTTAAAATTAATTCTTGTGTTTTTGCGTTTATATTTCCAGCATATTTATGTTAAGATAGTAGTGTTAACTATCTGTGACATTGAGTGTGACATTATGATTCTGTGTCTAATTTTAGTATTTTTCGGCAATGAATTTCAACAAGTGGTATCAGAGCCGGTACTTAATGCACTAAGTATTCGATCCTTAGATTACTGACTCACTAAAAAGGAATATTCCGATTAACCAGTGTTGTAGTACCCCGAAATATTTTAGAAGGTTTTATTCGACATATGTTACCTGAGGGTAATCTAAGAAATAAGTTGGGTCCTTAACGGATTCAAATAAAGGAAAATCGCAGCCAGGGACATCTATTCAAATTTAATTTGGTCAAAAATTGCTTTAAAAATATGTTCTGATATTTTTCTCGGGCTGATAGATAATATTTCAAGGATCGTGCCAAACTTTGAATATTCCAATTTTGAGTTCAAATGAACACTTGGCACAATTTTAGGGTGAAAGGTAATAGATTTGGATAACTAAGGCACATCCGTCATTATCCAATTTCTTTTTCGAAATATTATCCTATTCGTAATTATCCTATTCTTTTTCCATCATTATCCTCTTTCTTTTATTCGTTATTATCCTATTTATTTTTCTTCTATAAATAGGAGGTTAAGGTTTCATTTTTCATTCATTTTCAAAATCGAAACGCCGAGCAGCTTCTAGAGAAGGTACGACTCTAGTTTCCTATTTCATTTCCGAAATAGTCATTTTGAAGGTGTCAATGCGTAGATCACGAATACGTGATTGAAATGATGACACGACGGACGATCACGATGGAAAATCATCGTGACCGCCGCCAAAAGTCGCCACCACCTTTCAAATCGGTGACTCTTTCGGGTCATCGAATCAAAAAGTGTCTTTAGGGTTTTATGTTCTATGTATATTTATATACATTTTCCATGTTGTCACTTTTTAATTTCGGGTATATTTTGGGTATCCGATTATTAAATTGTAGTCTTTTTCAGATCTATCCTTCGTGGATAGCCCTATCGTATTTTTAAGCTCAAAAGTTGTTCCGTGTCAAAATATAGTATTTTTATTTAGAGTTTCATATTTTTCCAATAGGCAGATCTTGCGGTATGAATTTATTTGTACCGAGTTAATTGTAGGATACGGGTTTGACCACCCCATATGCCAAAACTTCCAAAAGGGTTTTTCTTTATAAAAATGCCCTGAGTAAAGTTCCCTTAAGAGTCAAAATATTTTGATGACCTGGGTGCTACGTGTTAAGATTGTAGATATTATAATATTTACTTCATAGCTAAGAAAGGTTAGATTTTGACTTAATGGTAGTCTTTCATCGAAACTAAGTTGCCGGATTATCTTGTAGGCTCAGAAGAAGGAGACTTCTAGTTGAGATTAGAATCAGAATCTAGATCTAGCTATCCATATCAGATTTTCAGGTGGGTTTTTATTATATAAAAATGTATTTTCGGGTTATTAAGCCCTGATATTTATAAAATAAATGTGATTGAATATCCAACTCATGACTGTATTTGATGTGCTCTCCTGACTCATGTAAGTCTTACTACTGTTTTTGGTGACGAAACTATAATGGTTCACGATATCGAGCCCCAAGCAAACAGGGCAGTGTCCAACCTTAAGCAGCCGGGTTGTGTACACGAACCGACTCACCGTAAGCGTTCTAGGGGAGAGTGGCGCGCAATGATGGAACTAAAATGATTTAGTATACATGGAATTCACAAATTTTCTGTTTTGAAAGCTTTCCATGATATGCTTAAAATATGATTGGATATTCTGTTTTATAAAATGATTGTGAAGGTTTTTCTCAAAAGTACCCACTGAGTGCATTAGTACTCACGCCCAAAATCTTTTCAAATATTTTTCAGGATGAGCTGCGGGATGGTGGACAGCTGTGCTAAGGCTGAAGGGCTATCGTTTGATGTATATGTTTCTTTTTCCGCTATGGAGTCTAACTGAGAACATGCTTCCTTTTGAGTCTGAATAAATGCGCTACGTTCTTTTCCGCTTACTCTGATTATTGCTACGGAGTGTTCGGTTCTCCGAATCCCGTTTTCTTTACTGCTACGGAGTGTTCGGTTCTCCGAATCCCATTTTCTTTACTGTTATGGAGTGTTCGGTTCTTCGAATCCCATTTTCTTTATTGTTACAGAGTGTTCGGTTCTCCGAATCCCGTTTACTTTCCGTTCCTGACAGGCGAAAGCTTGGCATTTATTTACTTCTTTATTCAGACAGGCGCAAGCCTGGCTTTACATTACTTTCTATGTCAAGGCAAAAGCCTGGCTTTATATTGCTTTCACGACAGACGAAAGTCTGGCATCTCTTTACTTCAAGTATTTGGACAGACATCAGTCTGGCCTTTTTCATGCCTAACCTATTAACAGTTAACATTTGAACTGTTATTATTTACATTGAAGTTTGCCTTTGTTATTTTTTCTTGGGTTCATCCTAAGAGTCATGGTATCTGGTTTGAGTCATTTCATACGCTTTAAAAGCGTGGATTGATCCATTTATAGAGGTTATGCTGCCCGAATTTTTAGGGCACTAACCCTATTTCTTTGATTGCTTCTGTTCAACAACCCCTTCCCCCTTCCCCCAAGTAGCGCACCGGTCCCCTGCCCTTCTCCCGGGATCGGGGCGTTACAGAGTGGTATCAGAGCAGGCTGCAACTCTGTAGGCCTGTCATATTGTTGATTGAGTGTAGTTCTCAGTTCTTCCTCTAAATTGATTGTCTGATAGCCCTAGCACGTCGCCTGCACCGCACTCATCTACTTCAAAATGAAAGGTATGTGAGTTAAAATGATTTTGAGATTCAATTATATTTACTGATTTCAAAAAGAAAATGTGGATAAGGACCATTCTCCACTTTGATGGTATTTATAAAAAGTCATGCCAATGAAGGTTTCGAAAGGATAATGGTATTATTTTGGGACTATTTGCCATATGATGATGGTTATGAATGGAAGGGACTCTTGTCCATGATGGTAAAATTGTGGGACTTTGTGCCCAGATGGTATTGAATGATTGTTTTGAACGAGATTATATGTCCATGATATGTTTTGAAAGAAATTTTGATGATAGTAATCAATGCCCTATGATTAGAAATGTTACAATGTGTAAGTGATTGGAATGTGAGAATGTTAAAGTGTTAGGGAACCCAGAATGCTTATGCAATTGGAATGTGAACATAGAATGATTTGATTGAGAATGTATATGAACATAGCTAGTTGTGATTTATTCACATAGATTGGATTTTAAGTTGATGATTGTTAAGATTCTTGTGGAACATAGATTGATTAAGTTTTTTTTTCCATGTTCAAGATTATGAGCCTACATGGATTGGTTTCACTGAAAGGTGTCAATTTGTTATTATGCGAAATTTCAAAAGAATGTGTTATGCCATGTTTGGATTGAATCCTACATGAAAGAGGGTTCACGGCAAGGCCGTGGTTCGCCTATGGTTTTAATGGGATGTCTGGGACATCTGGATTCCGGTTCAACCGAGAATCTGATGAATGATTATAAAGAACAAATTGACTAAGATGGTGGGAACAATTATGTAGTGCCTTGTAGATTTGAACGTAGAAAGAACTTAGAATGGATAAGTATATTCTTTTAGATGGCTTGAGTTATATGGATTTCTAGGAAATGCCGTTCGCGTGTATATGCGCATTTGAGGAGCATGTTGGGAGAATTTCGAATGTTGATGAAGAATCGTGAATGATAGATCCGTTCTCGCTGCACCTGCCTCTATACGTTTTTGATCGAGGAGCAAGGACAAGTGCAAGACTGGATGTCTCAAGTTCGAGGTGACGTATACGATGATCAAGATAATATGCTTTGATTCAGGTGGATCGATATATATTCTCTCTCTCTCTCTCTCTTTTCTCGACTCAAAGGATGATGCTAAAGAATATTCGAAGAAAGATGCAGAGAAGAACGTATGAAGAATTATGCGCATCAAGTTAAAGTGGACCAAGGCAGAGTATACGTCTTAGTAAGATTTGCGACACGAGATAAATAGTGTTTTGGCTAGCAATGATGAGGTGGTTTATAAACTAGTCATGTTGCTGATTCTAGCTAAGGTTCATAATGTGATTGATGTCTCAATGTTGAGAAAGTATGTGTTTGATCCTAAACACGTTATAAAGAATTAAGAGATAGTCCTGAACTAGGATTTATCTAATGAGGAAAGACCAGAGGCTATTTTTGACTGACGAGTTTAAGAATTACGGAACAAATAGATATCACTAGTGAAAGTCCTATGGAATAACCATGGGAAAGAGGAAGCTAACTAGGAGCTCGAAAGCAGAATTAAGGAGTTGTACCCTCATTTACCCTATAGAGGTACGCAAATTTCGGGACGAAATTTTTATTAAGGAGGGTAGAATGTAGTACCCCGAAATATTTTAGAAGGTTTTATTCGACATATGTTACCTGAGGGTAATCTAAGAAATAAGTTGGGTCCTTAACGGATTCAAATAAAGGAAAATCGCAGCCAGGGACATCTATTCAAATTTAATTTGGTCAAAAATTGCTTTAAAAATATGTTCTGATATTTTTCTCGGGCTGATAGATAATATTTCAAGGATCGTGCCAAACTTTGAATATTCCAATTTTGAGTTCAAATGAACACTTGGCACAATTTTAGGGTGAAAGGTAATAGATTTGGATAACTAAGGCACATCCGTCATTATCCAATTTCTTTTTCGAAATATTATCCTATTCGTAATTATCCTATTCTTTTTCCATCATTATCCTATTCCATCATTATCCTCTTTCTTTTATTCGTTATTATCCTATTTATTTTTCTTCTATGAATAGGAGGTTAAGGTTTCATTTTTCATTCATTTTCAAAATCGAAACGCCGAGCAGCTTCTAGAGAAGGTACGACTCTAGTTTCCTATTTCATTTCCAAAATAGTCATTTTGAAGGTGTCAACGCGTAGATCACGAATACGTGATTGAAATGATGACACGACGGACGATCACGATGGAAAATCATCGTGACCGCCGCCAAAAGTCGCCACCACCTTTCAAATCGGTGACTCTTTCGGGTCATCGAATCAAAAAGTGTCTTTAGGGTTTTATGTTCTATGTATATTTATATACATTTTCCATGTTGTCACTTTTTAATTTCGGGTATATTTTGGGTATCCGATTATTAAATTGTAGTCTTTTTCAGATCTATCCTTCGTGGATAGCCCTATCGTATTTTTAAGCTCAAAAGTTGTTCCGTGTCAAAATATAGTATTTTTATTTAGAGTTTCATATTTTTCCAATAGGCAGATCTTGCGGTATGAATTTATTTGTACCGAGTTAATTGTAGGATACGGGTTTGACCACCCCGTATGCCAAAACTTCCAAAAGGATTTTTCTTTATAAAAATGCCCTGAGTAAAGTTCCCTTAAGAGTCAAAATATTTTGATGACCTGGGTGCTACGTGTTAAGATTGTAGATATTATAATATTTACTTCATAGCTAAGAAAGGTTAGATTTTGACCTAATGGTAGTCTTTCATCGAAACTAAGTTGCCGGATAATCTTGTAGGCTCAGAAGAAGGAGACTTCTAGTTGAGATTAGAATCAGAATCTAGATCTAGCTATCCATATCAGATTTTCAGGTGGGTTTTTATTATATAAAAATGTATTTTCGGGTTATTAAGCCCTGATATTTATAAAATAAATGTGATTGAATATCCAACTCATGACTGTATTTGATGTGCTCTCCTGACTCATGTAAGTCTTACTACTGTTTTTGGTGACGAAACTATAATGGTTCACGATATCGAGCCCCAAGCAAACAGGGCAGTGTCCAACCTTAAGCAGCCGGGTTGTGTACACGAACCGACTCACCGTAAGCGTTCTAGGGGAGAGTGGCGCGCAATGATGGAACTAAAATGATTTAGTATACATGGAATTCACAAATTTTCTGTTTTGAAAGCTTTCCATGATATGCTTAAAATATGATTGGATATTCTGTTTTATAAAATGATTGTGAAGGTTTTTCTCAAAAGTACCCACTGAGTGCATTAGTACTCACGCCCAAAATCTTTTCAAATATTTTTCAGGATGAGCTGCGGGATGGTGGACAGCTGTGCTAAGGCTGAAGGGCTATCGTTTGATGTATATGTTTCTTTTTCCGCTATGGAGTCTAACTGAGAACATGCTTCCTTTTGAGTCTGAATAAATGCGCTACGTTCTTTTCCGCTTACTCTGATTATTGCTACGGAGTGTTCGGTTCTCCGAATCCCGTTTTCTTTACTGCTACGGAGTGTTCGGTTCTCCGAATCCCATTTTCTTTACTGTTATGGAGTGTTCGGTTCTTCGAATCCCATTTTCTTTATTGTTACAGAGTGTTCGGTTCTCCGAATCCCGTTTACTTTCCGTTCCTGACAGGCGAAAGCTTGGCATTTATTTACTTCTTTATTCAGACAGGCGCAAGCCTGGCTTTACATTACTTTCTATGTCAAGGCAAAAGCCTGGCTTTATATTGCTTTCACGACAGACGAAAGTCTGGCATCTCTTTACTTCAAGTATTTGGACAGACATCAGTCTGGCCTTTTTCATGCCTAACCTATTAACAGTTAACATTTGAACTGTTATTATTTACATTGAAGTTTGCCTTTGTTATTTTTTCTTGGGTTCATCCTAAGAGTCATGGTATCTGGTTTGAGTCATTTCATACGCTTTAAAAGCGTGGATTGATCCATTTATAGAGGTTATGCTGCCCGAATTTTTAGGGCACTAACCCTATTTCTTTGATTGCTTCTGTTCAACAACCCCTTCCCCCTTCCCCCAAGTAGCGCACCGGTCCCCTGCCCTTCTCCCGGGATCGGGGCGTTACAAGTGTCGTCCTCCGACATTCGATAGTACTGATAAGAATTATGCTATGTGGAAATCGCGCTTGAATACGTATATCAAGTCCATCGATGAGAGAGCTTGGTTGGCCGTGATTGAAGAGTGGTCTCCTCCAAGGATGGAGGGACCTAATGGAGTGTTCATTCTTACTCTAGAGACCCAATGGACTAATGATGATCGAATTATCTCCAATTTCAATTCGAGGGCACTCAATGCTATTTTTGTTTCGGTAGATGTTCCGTGCTTCAAAATGGTGTGCAATTGCACCACGGCGTATCAAGCATGGAACATACTATAGGAACATTGTAAAGGGTCGAACAGTGTACGACAAACAAAGCTCAGGCTACTCACTTCCAAGTTCGAAACTCTGCGAATGTTAGAAGATGAGACTATTTCAATGTACACTGAACGACTGTTTGAAGTGTCAAATGAGTCTACAGCTCTCGGATGTCCGATCTCAAACGAGAACATGGTAAGCAAACTTCTTCGTACACTTCTGGAGAGATTCAACATGAAAATCTCAGCTATTGAAGCAGCTCACAATATATCGAACATGATTTTAAGTGAGGCAGTGAGCATTCTACTCACGTTTGAGATGAATCTTGAAAACCAGAAATCAAACACCTCTTCCAAAGGAATTGCTCTTCAGTCAGTGACATCAAGTTCGAGTGTTCAACTTGATGTTGAAAATATTCAGGAAATAAATGAAGATGAGCCCCTGAGTGTTTCACTATTCACCAAGAAGTTCAATACCCTTGTTCGATCTATGAAGAAGGGTTCGTCAACCTTCAAACCATGAAGACTTTTTGATTCTCCCTCATCAACATCATCCAGGTTAACGAAATCATCAAAGTCTCCAGATGATATAGTGAAGAACATTGACTCAATTCAATATAAAGGATGTTCTGGCTTTGGACACTATGCCAATGAGTGTCCTACTGTTCACAAAAAGCAGAGGAGAAATTACAGTGCTGCCATGTTAAGTGATGAATTCAGTGATGAAGAAGCTGAGAAACAAACCGTGTTGTTTATGAAAGTTGATGATGACTTAGATGGAATGATTGATGCTTTAACTGACATGGATGATGGTGATTTTGACTATGATGTTAGTCTTGATCATGTGACCTCAGATGTTCCAAGCAATGTTATGGAGGATGTTACACAAGAAATCTCTGACATTCCTCCAAACACCACTAACTTGTATGAAATGACCTTGCTGGATGAATTTTGCAACACTACTGAAGTGTCTAAGGTGGAAGAAGATCAGTCTGAGGTTAGCCACCAGGAAGCTCTATAATAATTGCACAAAGTTGTAGATGAAGTATGTGTCCAATAGACTGAAAAATCGAAGGAATTTGGGAATCTCGTGGAAGAAAATCAGACTCTAAAGCAAAGGGTACTGGACCTTGAGATTCGACTCACTAGAAGTGATCTTGAACTGAATAAGTTGAGAAAAGAAGTAGAAGCTGCCTCAAAAACCTTTTGACAACTAAACCAAGGATCATCTACTCTAAACGATGGACTGACATTGGGACAAACCACTAAAGTAGGCTTCGGATATACGTCAATTTCATCAATATCTATCTCTAACCCTATCAAGTTTGTCAAAGGAGAAAGTTATAAGGATGTTCCAGTCAATGTTGACAGAAATGGCAAACCGGACGTCAATGAAAAGTCTAAGGAGAAGAAATATGTTTGTGATTATTGCTAAGAGCCTGGAAACATCAAACCGTATTGCTTCAAATATCATGATGATATAGCAACGGGAAAGATTGTCGTGGAAAATACTTCAAAAACTTCCAAGAAGAAGAAGAGTTCAAAGAAGGCAAAGATTTCATGCAATGTTGTCTACACCTCGCTGAAAGCTAACACTGCTGGTACATGGTACTTTGATAGTGGGTTTTCACGGTATATGACAGGAAATTCAAAGTTTCTTGATGACTATTCCTCAACAAGCAAAGGCAAAGTAAGCTATGGTGGAGGGGCACAAGGTAATATAGTGGGAAAGGGAACCTTGAATGTCAAGAACTTTTCCAAGTTACGCAATGTGCTTCATGTCGAACGTTTAACAGCAAATTTGATCAGAATAAGTCAGCTGTGTGATGACAGTATGCATGTCAGATTTAATAAAAATATCTGTGAAGTTTTTGACAGCGATAATAAGTGCATTATGTTCAAAAGTCAGGCATTGGATAATTACTACCATGCAGACAAGAATGAGAAATGCAATGTTTCAGTCAATGTTGACACTCTACTCGTGCATCAAAAGCTCAGGCATATCAACTTTTAAAGTTTGAAGAAGTTAATTGAAGTTGATGCTGTTAGAGGCATTCCACCTGTAAAGATTAATCTCGATGTTGTTTGCAGTGTATGTCAGAAAGGAAAACATGTGAGATCTCCCCATAAAAGTTCCTCAACTTGTCAAACCACAAAGTGCTTCGATCTGATTCACATAGACATCATGGGTCCAGTTGACACCAAAAGCATGAGTGGAAAAAGGTTTATTCTTGTCATAGTGGATGATTTTTCGAGATTCACATGGGTTGAATTTCTGCAAGAAAAATCTGAAGCATTCAGAATCTTCAAGAAGTTCTGCAGGATGGTGTCAAGACAACATGAGTCGAACATCAAGTGCATTAGAATGGATCACGGACTCGAATTTGAAAAAATGATGTTTGAAAAATTCTGTGAAAAAAGAGGCATCATTCATGAGTTTTCTGCACCAAAGACACCTCAACAAAATGGGGTGGTCGAAAGAAAAAACCCAACTCTTCAGGAGATGTTAAGAGCAATGTTACAAGCTCAGCGCTTGTCTAAAAAACTTTGGGCTGAAGCAGTAAACACTGCTGGATGTGTATGTTACATCCTGAATGACAGAGATCATTTGGGAAAATTTGATTCCAAAAGCGACAAAGGGATTTTCTTGGGATATGCATCTGACAGTCGAGCATACCATGTGTTTAATCTTAGGACAAAAACAGTCCAAGAATCAATTAACATTGTTTTCGATGATCACACAGGTATCGCTTCAAAATCTGAAGAGGATGAGGTGATTGATCTTATTGACACAAGTGAAATGTTAAGTGATCAGACTGGAGGTGATGTTGAGAACAATACATCCACTGAGAATGTCAAAGTGAATGTTCAAAACACCAACATCAACATGCACTTCAGACAGTGAAGACGATCAATTTGTGAATGCCGAAGATGAACCAAGAAGGGATCCTCCAAGTCGAATTCGGAAGAATCATCCAGATTCATAGAGCATTGGTGATCAATCCGAAGCAGTTCAAACCAGAAGCAAGAACTCAGAGGAATATAAGGAAATGTTGAAACTGGTATGCATGTCTTCTTTAGATGTTTGTATGTCAAACACTTATTTTCTGTCTAATATTGAACCAAAAACATTAAGGAAGCCCTTAATGATAATTTTTGGATCAATGCTTTGCATCAGGAACTAAATGGATTTAGTTCCATTGTATTTTTTGGATCAATGCTTTGCATCAGGAACTAATTTTTGGATCAATGCTTTGCATCAGGAACTAATTTTTTGGATCAACTGTTGTTAATAGTCCCGTTGTCTATACTCCCATCAATAGACAACGACTTAAGACCGTTGTATTTTTTCTCTTTGACAACAACAATTCACCGTCCTCTATAAATCATACAACCGTTATTTATTCAAGCACAAATCATCTTTCCGCTGCTTGTGAAGATTGAAGGGCTTGAGTCAGAAACTTAGCTTTAGATTTCATTCTTCGTTCCTTCTTCTTCCTTTGTAGTTGTTCAATCACTTCGTGAGAATGGATTGTACAAGTTAGGATAGATAGTAAGGTTGTGAAATCACGGCTAGTTTGTCTACAAATTAATGGTAGGTTAATTTGTATTCGGAATTCATTTTTGGTTGTAAACTAGAATAGGGTTCATATATTTGGGTTGATTTGTCGAGAGCTCAGCGTCTGACTCGTGGTAGCATAATTTCACCTTGTGTCAATCACATACATGTTGTGTGTGATTTAAAATTAATTCTCGTGTTATTACGTTTATATTTTTAGCATATTTATGTTAAAATAGTAGTGTTAACTATCTGTGACATTGAGTGTGACATTACGATTCTGTGTCTAATTTCAGTGTTTTTCGGAATGAATTTCAACATATATATATATCAAAATCATTAAATAACTTTGATGATTAAAACAAAAAATATCCAAGGATATTCAACACATGAATACCCAAAAACATCACACTACCACAAATTTACTAATAAAAAATGGATATTTTTCGTTGTCTATTAATTACTTTATCAACTGTTGTTAATAGTCACGTTGTCTATTCTCCCATCAATAGACAACGACTTAAGACCATTGTATTTTTTCTCTTTGACAACAACAATTCACCGTCCTCTATAAGTCATACAACCGTTATATATTCTTCCCATTAGACAATATTTCTCAATGAAAACCGTTGTTTTTATCACTAATGATTAGTATAAAAATAGTATAAAAATAGAAGATGATTTTTTATGATTAATGTTGTGTATATGGAGAAAATACAACAATTTTGTTGTTAAAAACTGTTGTCTTTTGTAAGTATTCAACATTTATATATTCCATTAATTTGTATTAACTAATAACACTATCACAATAATTTTTCATGAGTCAAGCTAGAAGATATTTCCCAACATAATTCATTTAGTACAAAGTAAGACAAACTATATAACCAATCTTTAATACAAAGAATTACTTCAATGAAAAAACAAAACAATTAATTACATGACAGTGACCTTTACATTCTCAACGCCTAGGCCTTGTGATCAATCTCGGTTAATTAGGATGGATTCTTCCTTGCTTTGAATCTTCCACTCTAACATTCTTGATGCATCTCATTATAAAATCTCCTTGAAAATTTTATTCGAGCCTTCATCATCTTTCTTGCCTTGCTTTGTCATCTTTCTCAACTTGCTTTTCTACAGTTTTGATCTGCAAAACATTTGAAAACTTAAATTATATAATCTGAGATTCCTTTGGGTATGAAAGCTCATATTACTAGAAGAATTACATAGACAAATACCACAAATATTATAACAAGGCATCCAGAGAGTAACTGGTGATTGGTCCAATGTCATACCATTAGAAATGTGTATATATTTTCCACCGCTAACTGTTTCAATTAATAGCATAAAACTATGGTGTTTGCTTTCATTTTTTTCCCTTTAACAAGATTTTTTTTATCATATCTTTCAGTTTCTTATTGCATCAAATTGGTTCCTCAATCAAGAAAAAAAGAGAATATAATTAACACCACATAAAGTAGAAAACATGAGTCAATCACACGGGGAGATATAGATACAAAGCATAAACTATATAGAAAATATTTCTATTAATATAATGTAATAGTACAGAGAAAACCAACATTTAGATCGAGTTTCAAGAGCTCATATTTCAAAGTATAGCACTATGTACCTTATCTCTTTTCATCCTCTAACGATAGGAATTAAAACCTTCTATTGTAAACTGTGAGAAATCCTTTTTCTTGTTCCTGCAAGAGTAAAGATTAAAAATTTTGTATTTGTTATGTGAAGAAAGCATCTGAAAATAAATGACTTTTTTCTGGAGAAATAATAGCTTTCGTATGACAGAAAAAGATAACATATATTTATTGTATAAGTCTATAAGATATATATGCCTTCAAAATTATAACCAATAATTAATGTTAAACTCTTAAGGGGAACAACCAAATAAATAATTAATACACTGCATGCTAATTATTTTGCTCAAATTTAATCTCTAAATTGTAGTAAGGATGTTGCCTCTAATTGTCAACCATAATTTGAAAGGCAAAATTGTATATAACTTGAACTTCTGCTTTTTAATTCTCAATCTAAAAATCCTATGAACTCATGTTAAGATGCAAAATTAGACTCCGGGGTTTACAATCCACCAAAGCTCAAACTATTCCTCTTATTATAGTGTTTGTGAAAAACAGTAATCCGTGCTTATATGAGATTTAGTTAACTGCTTAAAAACTATTCTATGATATGTGTGGAACAGATGCAAGAACATAAAAGAATAAAGCAGTAAAAACGCATGAGATGGTAACCCAGTTCAGTTCAAACAACCTACTCTGGCAGGATTTCTCCCAAACTTGAAGTTCTGATTGTTACTCCTTCGAAGAGGGTATTAATGATCTTACACACACAAGCCTCCGGCCTTCTGTCACCCGTTCTTCTCCTCGAACTCTTTCGCTAGCCGAAAGTTGTAAGATTCCCTCACAACTGTGACACTAGACTCCCTCTAGCTCCCCACGACTTCAACTTACAATCTCTCCCGAGATTGCGTACAAAATGGAATAAAAATCCCCTCACGTGTTTCACTCGTAAACATTCAAAACTAGTCTATCACGTTGAACTGTTTAAGGAACAACTACTAGTTACAAATGGCCACAAACTGATTCTAACACTAGAATCCAAACAAAATATAAGTTGTACTGATTGCTGCACAAATCGGCGTTCATAAATAGTCTTCACTTCAGCTTGGCATCGATCTCTTGCTTCCGCCAACTAGGTAAGTGGATTGTGGTTTGTTGCCTTCCAAATGTGTGTAGATACTTCCAAAGTGTAGGAGGGTTAATTCAGCACCAGATCTACACCATAAGGCAGTCAAATGAATTAATCTTGACCTTCCAAACAAGTTCGGCGCAAAATCTTTCCAGAAAGAAAACTGCCAAAAATAGAGTGTCCCTGGTTCTGTCTGGGACATAATCTAGAACAGTTCACCAACTGTTCTTCTTTTCTTGCACAGTGGAAAACAAAACTTTGTGGGACATACACATGCACACTTTGTCGAACATATCTCACCAATTCAACAACACAAATACTTAGTGCATGATGGTGGCACTAACAATCTCCCCCTTTGGTGTTTATGGTCGACAATTATCATCACGATCTACACAACACTTGAATAAACTTTGCAGATCAAAAATATATCAAAAAGAGTGATATTTATAAAAACTGTCAGAGACAGTTAAAAGCACACTCCCCCTGAATTTGAACTGGGAGTGCCTTCAACACAATCAGAGCACTGTTTCACAGTTTTAGAACTGCATTGTCAGTTGATCAAAATAAAGTACAGACAAACAAATAAAATTGGGTAAACAACATCCCTAATAAATTGTTTGTTCACATACCATCAAACATTAAAAAAAATGAGCACACGTACATCATAGCAGCAGCAAAAAGGCCATCCTTCATCCAACCGTGGCCTTTGGTCACCAACAACATCCTTTTCCCCCTTAATTGTTGCCAGAAACGACAAACACCAATCTTCAGACCGAGGAGGCAGCAACATAATCAACATCAACGGCATTGTCAACAACCGGCTTATCAGCAGCAGGGACAGAAGAAGCACTCAGCACATCAAATAGCGATGCAAGACCAAGGACTTAAAAGTCCGAATTGACTTGATCAGGAACACCACTTCGCATTCTAAGGACTTTATATGCTTGTCTGGGACAGATGATAGCACAGAGGCAGAGCATTCAACAGCATCTTGGGCAGGGACATCCAGAGCATGCTGGGAAGAAAAGAGCTTGTGGCTTATTGACATCGGCTGTGAAATAGGAGCATACATGTCATTGGCAGAAACCACATCATGTTGAGCCATGACGATGCTAAAGATGAGGCCAGGATTACCAACTGGTTGCTGCGCACGAGAAGATTCAGCATGTGCAAAAACATTCTCAAAAATGATCAATCCAAGGTTGATCCCTCGTCGAGTGCCCACAGAATAGAGCAACAAGACCATAGGTTTGCCAACATTAGAATCATAAGTACTTGGCAACCAATTTCTAACAGTAACTTTGTCAAGAATAGATTACTTCACACTCAGATCAGAAGCTAAGAAAGCACGCCTAGAAGGACAAACACACTGACTTCCTCCAGTTAATTCCGACACAACCTCATTCAAATCAAACACCGATGCAGGTATAACCACATTCTCACGACCTAAAAATTCATTAATCATCATTGGAGAAAAAGCAATCCAATGACCCCGCACGAAGATAGAAAAAGCATGTTCATATTAAGAATCACGCATACGCTTAGACAAGTTGGTATAAAATTCATGTACAATAGCAGTAATGAAAGGAGGAGCAGAATAAGTACATTTTTCCAATCGAAGATCATGCAACAGGGTATCAACACCCGTCCCCTCTATATCAGACTTAATTAAGAAACGTTCGGAAACTAACGAGCAACCAGTAACAATCTTTAATTGTGATTAATGAAAAGCAGAGATGAGCTTACTAGAATTAAAGGCCTCTGAATCGGTATCTGATTTGTCTGGGACAGACTCAGGGACATCCTCTGCTTCTTCTTCAGAGGAGGAAGAAGCTCTGGTTTGCTTCATCAGTGGGTGATGACGTCCTGACATCAACCCCATCCTCTGCTCAGACACACTCTATGTAACACGGCGAGCAGGAACAACATCAGGCTTCTTAGCCAAAGCCTTTTTACCAGAGGGCTTCACTGATTTGGGGGGTTTTGATGAAGACCCCTTCTTAGCAGCAACTTTCTTCGATTTAGGGGTTTTAGAAGGGGGTCCTTTCTTCTCGGCAACTTTTGCCAATACCTTTGACTTAAACTTGGCAATCGGTGTGCCATCTTCATCATCAGACACCTGGGAAGAGGCAGGAACATCTCTCAACTCCAATTTACATTTGGACCCGCGAGGCTTGAAGGAGGTAGCTTTCTGAGATGGTTGAGGTGGAATAGAAACATCCTTAAGCACAGGAAAATCTTCATCTAGGAAAGAGATATCAACATCTTCTTCACCTTGACCTTGATCGAGGGTTTTATCAGCAGCAGTAGGTGACACTTCACTAAGTGGAACTTGAACAGTGACAATAGGTGTCTCACTAAACACAGAGGTGGCAACAAGAATAGACGGAGCATGAACAAACTTTAGAGCATCAAGAGATGCAGCAAATTCCTCAAGTGAGGTAGACTCTTCACCAACAGTAGAGGCGGTGGTAACATCATCATCTGGGGCCAAGGAGAATTCAATTCCTCCAACATTCTCTAGAACGGCCGCAATTGAAGCATCCAAGATTTTCGCAGACACCATGAGTGGAGAGGATGGCCCTTCAGAAACCGTAGGAGAGGGTTGAACAGGAAGATTTGTCTCAGACACAGACCTAGACGGTGAAACAGTAGGAGGCACCACAGATGTAGGCACAGAAGCAAGGGCTTCGGAGGAAGAGACAGACGGTTTCTCTGGAGCAGAGATAGAGGCACTCGTCAGAGAAAACACAATTGGTTGTGAAAGCTCTGCTAGCTGTCGATGCAAGTCTTGAGTGGAGATTCTGGGTTTCTTGGCTTAAGAGGGCTTAGAGGAAACAACTTTGTCCACCATTGGAGTTCGAACAATAAAAAACAAGCAAACACCAGAGAGAGAGAACATCTTGAAGATTTTACAGAGATTCTGTCTCTTTGAAAAATAAGGTTACAACCTTAATTAGGAATTTTAGAAGTAAATTTCCTTAACCCACTTATTCCACACACATTACACCGTAGCTTGGAATGGGGAAGTTGAATCGATCGTGGTGCAAAAAAAAGGCATTATTAGCCGTTGAAAAGTAACCATTTCTCCATAGCAAAGTCTATCCAGGATAGATATTAGCACAATATTTCTCAGACCATATTAACCATGGTTATTTTATACTCTCTATACATACATCACTAACCAATACTGTATAGAGAGTCTTCTCACAGAGGAGAAGATTAGAGAACAGAAAGACCCAATGAGGATCTTAGTGTTTCAAACCTTGCACTATCAAGTGCCTTAGTGAAAATTTTCGTAAGTTGTGCCTCTGTTGCAACATAATCAATCACGAGAGATCCGTCTTTAATAAGCTCCCGGATGAAGTGGTGACGAATATCTATGTGCTTAGTTCGAGAATGGTGAACAGGATTCCTCAAAATATTTATTGCACTCATATTGTCATAGTATATAGTAAGGACAGATTGTGGGAGACCATAGTCAAGCAACATTTGCCTAATCCACAAAAGTTGAGTACAACAAGTCCCAGCAGCAATATATTCTGCCTCGGTGGTAGAAAGTGATATCGAATTCTGCTTCTTGCTAAACCATGAGACTATCTTATTTCCAAGGAAGAAACATCCACCTGAGGTACTCTTCCAATCTTCAGTGCATCTGGTCCAATCTGCATCACAAAACCCCACCAAACTAGGGTTTGTATCATAAGAAAACCAAAGTCCCAACTCAACTGTACCTTTTACGTACTTAATTATGTTCTTGACATATTTCAAATGACTTTCTTTAGGATCAGATTGATAGCGTGCACAAACTCCAACACTGTAACTGATATTAGGCCGACTCGCAGTAAGGTACAGTAAGAAACCGATCATGCTTCGATACAAGGTTTGCTCAATAGACACTCCAGCTTCATCTTTAGTTAACTTCAAGTGAGTTCCCATAGGTGTTCTCTTCGAGCTGCAACTTTGCATGCCAAATTTAGTGATCAAGTTTCTTTGCATACTTTGTTTGAGACACAAAGATGTCATCATCCTTTTGCTTTACTTGAAGCCCCCAGAAAATAGGTCATCTCACCAACCAGACTCATCTCGAACTCAGATGTCATGTCTTTGACAAACTCCTTCACCAATTTGTCTGAGACAGATCCAAAGACAATATCATCGACATAAATCTGAACAATGATTACTTTAGATTTTTCTCTTTTAACAAAGAGTGTTCGATCTGATCCTCCACGAACATACCCTTTCTCTAACAGAAACTTTATGAGTCTCTCATACCAAGCACGAAGGGCTTGTTTGAGTCCGTGCAACACCTTCTTCAATTTATACACATAATCAGGATGGTGGGGGTAGAAAGTGTCTTCCTAAGTTCAAATTGTGCCAAATGGACGTAGAAAGTGTCTTTAGGAAAGTGTCTTCCTACGTCCATGGCTGCATGGATGAAGTTCAAATTGTACCAAATGGACGTAGAAAGTGTCTTCCTAATTTTGCTCCATTTAGGAAGACACTTTCTACGTCCATTTGGTACAATTTGAACTTCATCCATGCAGCCATGGCGAGAAGCAACCTGATAGATTCAAGGTGAGTAACTGGAGCAAAAGTCTTGTCGAAATCCACACCTTCAACTTGGGAATAACCCTGAGCCACAAGTCTTGCCTTATTTCTGGTTATGTTCCCATCTTCATTGGTTTTATTCTTGAAGATCCACTTCGTGCTGATCATATTTATACCTTTAGGACATGGAACCAAATCTCATACTTCAGTTCTTTCAAACCGCAAGAGCTCTTCTTGCGTGACATGAATCTATCGATCATCTTGTAAGGCCTCTTTAACATTCTTGGGCTCAGTTGTAGATGTGTAGCAGACATTTGCAATCATCTCACGATAATTCTTTCGAACTCCTCTGGTTCGAACTCCTTCACTTACATCACCAATTATGTCTGCTGCAGAATGATGCTTCTGCACACCTTTTGAAGGTTTGAAATTATCCAGTTTTTCATTCCTCAACTCAGGTTGGTCATTGTGTTCCAAACTGTCTAGAATAGAAGCTGGCACATAAATGTTGACGTCAATACTTTCCTCATCAATCTGGGCAACAGATTCTTCCAGATCATTAACAACAATGTTAATAAACTCCATCACTGTCTTGGTCCTCTTATTGAAAACTCGATATGCCCGACTATTCCCTGAGTACCCGAGAAAAATGCATTCATCTCCTTTGGCATCGAACTTACCAAGCTGCTCTCGATCTCTGAACATATAACAAGTACTTCTGAAGATGTGTAAGTACTTTCAATTCGGGTTCTTCCCTTTCCACAACTCGTAGGGAGTGACTCTTTTCTTAGGTCTGAAGTACACCCGATTAATAACATGACATACTGTGTTCACCGCTTCTGTCCATAAGTTGTCAGGGACAGATTTTGCCTTTAACATGACTCGGCTCATTTCTTGAAGAGTCCGATTTTTCCTCTCAACAACACCATTTTGTTGAGGTGGTTTTGGTACAGAAAACTCCTGAGCAATACCTCTTTCTTCACAAAAGCATTTGAAATAAGAATTTTCAAATTCACGACCGTGATTACTTCGAATTCTCATCACAGTTGTTGCTTTCTCCACTTCAGGCTTAAGACAAAGATTCTTGAATGTCTCAAAGGTTTCTCCCTTATTTCTAAGGAACTCAACCCATGTGAATCGTGTGAATTCATCCACACAAACAAAAATAAACTTTTTCCGGCTAATATTTTCTGTATGAACAGGCCATATCAAATCTATATACAACAGCTCCAAAGCTTTTAAAGTGGTAATCTTCTTACCAGATTTATGTGACGTATGAATCTGTTTTCCCACATGACACGGTCCACAAATTTTTCCACGATCAATATCAAATCTCGGGACTCTATTCAGAACTTCTATCTTCATGAGACGTTGCATGTTTCTGTAACTTATATGGCTAAGCTTTTCATGCCATACGGTTGTTTCATCAAGCTGAGTTCTAAAGTAATTACCTTTCATGTTGAGAAGGTAACAATTGTCCCTTGATCTGTCTCCATCCATCAGCAGCACACATTCTTTGTTCTTCACAAGACATTTGTCTCTAGTAAAATGGACTAAGAGACCTTGATCACAGAGTTAACTTATGCTAATTAAGTTAGCTTTTAGTCCTTCAACAAGCAGAACATCCTCCAAGTTGGGAATTCTTTCAACATTTAGATGACCACCGTTTTCCAGATTTATGTGACGTATGAATCTGTTTTCCTTAGTAAATGATTTTTAATTAAAATGGTTTAATATTAATCATGTGTTTATGTTTGTATTATGCCGTTTTTTATTTATAGGTTGTCCCACTCGAGTCGATACGGCATAGCACACAGTGATGTTATACTAAGTATATAATACAGTTTGAATTTTAAATACTAAAGTGTCGAGTTATATGATAATGAATGAATGTAATTGCATTTAATTTTATGTTTTCCATACCTTGAACACCCTAATGCTGAGCCGATCAGCGGTCTCGCTGAGCGGTCAGCGAGTCGGGGGTTCAGGGGGCGAGTGCACCGATGGGAGCTAGGGGGTAACGCCCCCTGCTTTTTCGGTGTATGCATTAAATGTGTATTGATTATGTTTTGAAAATTAAAGTTGTGTATTAAATGTGTTTTTTTAAATTTAAGTTTAAGTTATGTTTAAATTAGAAAGTTACACGGAGCTTGAAATGTCCGGGAGTTAGACTGAATTCGAAAACTAAATCAGGTCTGAAGCGCGACCCATAAGCCTGAATGAACGGAGTCGTGCCTCGCAGTAAAGCCGAGACGCGACTGGAAAATGTTACCTCCTTTAAGTCGCATTCTGAGAGGTCTACAACGCGACCTTGAAGTCTGCAAGAAGCTATGGGGACTAAGTTGAGGTTTAGCACGGCATACCATCCTCAATCCGATGGTCAATCTGAGCAGACCATCTAAACGTTAGAGGACATGCTTCGTGCATGTGTACTTGATTTTGGTGGAAGTTGGGAGATCCACTTGCCCCTTGTGGAGTTTGCTTAAAATAACATTTTTCAAGCATCGATTGGAATGGCCCCGTACGAGGCATTGTACGGGAGGAAGTGCAGATCTCCTATCCATTGGGATGAGGTGGGAGAGCGTCAACTCTTGGGTCCCGAGATCATTGAGAAGACGGTAAAAGTAATTGAGAAAATAAGAAGAAGAATCAAGGTAGCTCAATATCATCAGAAATCCTATGCTGACGTGAAGAGAAAAGGCGTGAGCTTTGATATTGGTGACAAGGTATTCTTGAAGATTGCACCAATGAGAGGAGTGGTTAGATTTAGGAAGAAGGGTAAGTTGCAACCACATTATGTGGGACCGTTCGAGATTTTAGAGAGAATAGGTGATGTTGCCTATAGCCTAGCACTACCTCCGGATTTGGCGGGTGTGCACGATGTCTTCTATGTGTCATTGCTTAGACGATACGTGTCTGATCCCAATCATGTCATTTCATATGACACGGTGCAAGTTTCCCAAGACTTAACGTATGAAGAAGTCCCAGTTGCTGTGATTTATAGAAGAGTTCAAACTCTTCGAACCTGTGAGGTTCCCTGAATAAAAGTTCAATGGAGTCGGCATGGACCTGAAGAGACCACTTGGGAGAAAGAAGTTGATATCTTAGCTCGATACCCAAATGTAACAAAAATGTTACGCTAATTTCGAGGATGAAATATTTAAAAGTTTGGGAGATTGTGATAACCCGACCCCCTTTGCTAAATTATAAATTATAATTTTAGTAAATAATTTTGAATTAAAATGGCGGAATATTAATCATGTGTGTATATTTGTATTATGCCGTTATTTATTTGCAGGTTGTCCCACTTGAGCCGATACATCATAGCACACAGTGATGTTATACTGAGTGTATAATACAGTTTGAATTTTAAATACTAAAGTGTCGAGTTATATGATAATTAATGAATGTAATTGCGTTTAATTTTATGATTGCCATACCTTGAACACCCTAATGCTGAGCAGATCGGGGGTCTCGCTGACCTGTCAGCGAGTCGGGGGTTCAGGGGATGAAGCGCCCCAATGGGGGCTAGGGGGCAACGCCCCCTACTTTTTCGGTTTATGCATTAAATGTGTATTGATTATGTTTTGAAAATTTAAGTTGTGTATTAAATGTGTTTTTTTAAATTTAAGTTTAAGTTATGTTTAAATTAGAAAGTTAAACCGAGTAGGAAATGTCCGGTTAACGATCAAGAACAACTATCCACTGCCGAGAATTGAAGATTTGTTTGATCAACTGAAAGAAGCCGGTGTGTTTTCGTAGATCGACTTGAGATCCGGCTATCATCAATTGAAGATCAAGAAGAGTGGCATGCCAAAGACGACATTTAGAACGCGATATGGTCACTATGAGTTCATGGTGGTACCTTTTAGATTGACCAATGCGCCTGGAGTCTTCATGGACTTAATGAATCATGTGTTCCATCCGTACCTCGACCAATTTTTAATAGTCTTCATCGGTGATATCTTGATTTATTCAAGAAGCAAGGAGCAGCATACTGAGTATCTCAGAATCGTATTGGAGACGCTAAGGAAAGAAGAGTTGTATGTGAAATTTGCAAAATGCGAGTTTTGGTTAGAACGATTGGCATTCCTTGGCCACGTGGTGACATCAAATTGAATCGAAGTAGACCCGTCAAAGGTGGAAGCCGTTAGGAATTGGAGGACACCGTCAAATGTTAATGAAGTCCGAAGCTTCTTAGGACTAGCGGGTTACTATAGAAGATTTATTTAGGGATTTTCCAAGGTATCTGGTCCTTTGACAAGATTAACGAGGAAGAATGAGAAGTTCCAATAGAGCGAGAAGTGTGAGCAGAGTTTTCAAGAATTAAAGCGATGTCTCGTGTCAGCCTCAGTGTTGACTATTCCTGATGGGACGGAAGGCTTTGTCATCTACAGCGACGCCTTGAAGCAAGGACTTGGTTGTGTTTTGATGCAACATGGAAAGGTAGTGGCGTACGCATCAAGACAGTTGAAGGTGCATGAGCATAACTATTCGACGCATGATCTCGAATTGGCAGCCGTGGTTTTACATTGAAGATTTGGAGGCATTATCTTTATGTGAGCAAGTGTGAGATCTACACCGACCACAAAAGCTTGAAGTACTTCTTCACACAGTAGGAGTTGAATTTACGTCAAAGAAGATGGTTAGAGTTGGTGAAGGATTATGACTGTACGATTTTATATCATCCTGGAAAGGCTAATGTTGTAGCTGATGCCTTAAGCCGAAAGATCTATCTTCCAACCAACCAAGAGCAGTTGATCAAGGAGTTTGAGAAGATGAATTTAGAGGTAGTGGATCCTTCCAACACCACTCAAGGGATTCTAGCAGTCTTAGTGGTTCGACCACTAATTTGTGATCGAGTTCGTGAAGCACAAGTCGACGATCCTTTCTTATGAAAAATGAAGAAAAGGGTATTGGAGGGTTCTATTTAGTGATTTGTCGTTGCAAATGATGGCACACTATTCTTCGAGGGAAGGTTGTGTGTGCCGAAGAATGAAGAGGTCAGAAGAAAGATTCTTGAAGAAGCACACAATACCCCGTATTCTGTGCACTCGGGAGGCACGAAGATAGTTTTTTGACGGAGAAATCCGAAGAGGTCGATTGGCCAATTCGTATCGAAGTGTATCACTTGTCAACAAGTGAAAGTCGAGCATCAACGCCCTTCTGGATTGTTGAATCCACTCGAGATTCCCGAGTGGATGTGGGAGCACATTACAATGGACTTCATGGTAGGATTACCTCCGTCATTTAAAGGTCATCATGCAATATGGGTTGTTGTTGATTGGTTGACTAAGTCTGCTCATTTTCTTACGGTGAAGATGACGTTTAGCATGGATTGATTAGCTCAGATTTATATCGATGAGATAATACATCTTCACGGTATTCCTATGTCGATAGTGTCAGATCGTGACACCACAAGGTTTACATCTAAATTTTGGTGAAGTCTGCAAGAAGCTATGGGGACTCAGTTGAGGTTTAGCACGGTATACCATCCTCAATCTGATAGTCAATCTGAGCGGACCATCCAGACGTTAGAGGACATGCTTCGTGCATGTGTACTTTATTTTGGAGGAAGTTGGGAGATCCACTTGCCCCTTGTGGAATTTGCTTACAATAACAGTTTCCAAGCATTGATTGGAATGGCCCCGTATGAGGCATTGTACGGGAGGAAGTGCAGATCTCCTATCCATTGGGATGAGGTGGGAGAGCGTCGACTCTTAGGTCCCGAGATCATTGAGAAGACGGTGGAAGTAATTGAGAAAATAAGAAGAAGATTCAAGATAGCTCAAGATGATCAGAAATCCTATGCCGACGTAAAGAGTAAAGGCGTAAGCTTTGAGATTGGTGACAAGGTATTCTTGAAGATTGCACCAATGAGAGGAGTGGTTAGATTTGGTCGAAGGGTAAGTTACAGCCACGTTATGTGGGACCGTTAGAGATTTTAGAGAGAATAGGTGATGTTGTCTATCGCCTAGCGCTACCTCATGATTTGGCGGGTGTGCACGATGTCTTCCATGTGTCGTTGCTTAGACGATACGTGCCTGATCCCAGTCATGTAATTTCATATGACACGGTACAAGTTTCCCAAGACTTAACGTATGAAGAAGTCCCAGTTGCTGTGATTGATAAAAGAGTTCAAACTCTTCGAACCCGTGAGGTTCCCTTAATAAAAGTTCAATGGAGTTGGCTTGGACTTGAAGAGGCCACTTGGGAGAAAGAAGTTGATATCTTAGCTCGATACCCAAATGTAACAGAAATGTTACGCTAATTTCGAGGATGAAATTTTTAATAGTTGGGGAGATTGTGATACCCCGACCCTTTTTGCTAAATTATACATTATAATTTTAGTAAATGATTTTGAATTAAAATGGTTGAATATTAATCATGTGTGTATGTTTGTATTTTGTCGTTGTTTATTTGCAGGTTGTCCCACTCGAGCCGATACGACGTAACACACAGTGATGTTATACTGAGTGTATAATACAGTTTGAATTTTAAATACTAAAGAGTCGAGTTATATGATAATGAATAAGTATAATTGCATTTAATTTTATGTTTGCCATACCTTGAAAACCCTAATGCTGAGCCAATCGGGGGTCTCGCTGACTAGTCAGCGAGTCAGGGATTGAAGGGGCGAAACGCCCTAATGGGGGCTAGGGGGCAACGCCCCATGCTTTTTCGGTGTATGCATAAAATGTGTATTGATTATGTTTTGAAAATTAAAGTTGTGTATTAAATGTGTTTTTTTAAATTTAAGTTTAAGTTATGTTTAAATTAGAAAGTTAAACCGAGTTGGAAATGTCCGGGAGTCGGACTGAATTCGAAAACCAAATCGGGTCTGAAGCGCGACCCATAAGCGCGAGTGCACCTAGTCGCGCTTCGCAGTGAAGCCGAGACGTAACTGGAAAATGTGACCTCCTTCAAGTCGTGTTTCGAGAGGTCTACAGTGCAACCTTGAAATGCGACACCTCCGGTCGCGTGTTAACAGCTTCAGAGAGCCATTTTTCTTCGGCTAAAACGCGACCACCTTGGGTCGCACCTCAGCTTCGGAATTTTCATCCTTCAAATACCACACTTCACCTATTTTCCTCCATTTTCTTCACACTTGGGCGATTTTCTCCCAAAGCTCTCTCAAGAAATTCTTCAAATTTTGGGAGTGGATTCTATCATCATCATCCATCATCTAAGGTAATCTCATACCACTTCCCTCTTGATGATTAAGCTCCATTTCTTGTTGTTTTGAACTTAGGGTTTATATCCAAAATTTAGGGCTTTTCAATTTCATTGATCCCCTTGTCTTGATATCTTGAACATATGGTTTGTTTACATCCTTGAAACTATATGTGTTGTTAAATTGAGATTCCTATGGTTTATTATTGCTAGGTTTTGGATTTTTGCCCTAATTTCCACTTACTATGTTAGTGTTTGGTTGGAGGTGTTGTGAGGATTGTATGAAGTTGAGTTTCATGTATGTTAGAGCCCTAGGGTGATAGACGGGCGGGTTGTGTAAAATCTATGAGCCTGTTAGGTTAGATGATTGTATGATTGTGTGGTTGGGCTTATGCAATGCTTCTATTAAATACTATGTTAAGTGATAGTGTAGATTCAATAGGTTGCATGTTATAATTGTGAAAAATTTATATTGGGAATTTTGATGTCATTCCTCATAATGAAATTTGACCTTAGATTCCGCTCAATTTAAAATAAGTACACAAATTTATGTAAGTAAATTGTATGTTAAGTGATGTGGCCAAACATAGTACTTTGGGGCACTACAAAGTTGGTATCAGAGCGGGTTTATGCTCCTATAGACTTGTTTATGTATGTGTGATGTATGAATGAGAAATGTGGGTGATTGTTCACGACGGCTACTTGGCTTGACTCCGATCCTAAGGTATGTACCTTTTCTTTAAGGGTTTTCAAGTATGAGTAATATGAATGGGAGTGTATGTATAGAGTGTGTCGGGAAAGAAGTTTAAGAGTTAATTAAATCATGATAGCATGTTAAAGAAGAGAACGGGCCTGACTTTGCTCGAGGTTTTCTAGAGACGCTCCAGGGTCTCATGGCCCAGCAGATGAGGTGGGGACGAGTAGCTGAAGGAGCAAGGCTCCAAAAAGAAGCGAACAGTTCAAAGGAAGTGACTGATGAATGGATCCGAGAAGAATGGGGCCGTCTAGGCTCAAAGGAAGTGAAGGTCCAGAAGCGATTGATGAATGGATCCAGGAAATGGAGTGAATCTTCGAGCACATTCAGTGCACCGAGGTGCAGAAACCCTTCTGTGCTATCTTTCAATTTTCAGAAGAGGCAAGCTTCTGGTGGGAAACCATTCCCGAACTCTGATGCCCGAGCAACGCCAAGCTTTGGTGTGGACCGACTTGAAAGAGTTGATCTTCACCCGCTACTTTCCCGAGTCTTTCAAGACTAAGATGGAGACCGAATTCCTCAATTTAAGGTAAGGAGGAATGACTGTGATGGAATATGAAAGGTGGCTGAACCGTCTCTCCCGCTATGCTCCGTACATCGTGGATACGGATGAAAAGAAAGCTCGATGTTTTGAGCGTGGTTTGCGTCCCGAAATTGAGGGAATTCTATTAGGACAAAGGTTGAGGACCTATAGCGAAGTGATTGAGAGGGCCTAAGCCATCTCTCATAGGCTCTAGCTGGACCTGAAGGACCAAAGGCAGCGTGAGGCCTTTGACAAGAGAAAATAGGAGCCACAGGACAAAGGAAAAAGGAAAGCTCCTATGCAAAACAAGCCGTGGCAGCAAAGGCATGGCCCACAGAGAGGAAACAACGATAGGGCTCCTTGCCCTAAATGCCAAAAGTTCCATCTAGGAGAGTGTCGTGCGGGGTAGAGGGTTTGCTTTACAAGTGGGGACCCGAGCCACATGTCCTATGACTGCCCAAAGAAGAAGAAGGAGCAAGAAAGAAAGATGAAGCTCCGACTGTTTACATTGGAGGGTGAAGAAAAGAACCCTAATTCAGGTGAGGATACTATGTCAGGTATTCTTCGAGTATCAGATCTTCCAGCTTTAGTATTGTTCAATTCTGATGCATCGCATTCTTTTATATCTGCAAGTTTCTGTTCGAAGCTCGGTATTTTATGCAAAGATAGTGGTGAATTGTTAGATATCAGTATTCCTTCAGGAAAGAAAGTTTCTTCTAGCAAGATGGCGCATGGCCTGAAGCTAGAAATCAATAATAGAGTGCTGAGAGCAGATCTTCATGTCCTAGAGATGCGTGATTTTGACATAATCCTAGGTATGGATTGGTTGAGTGCGAATCATGCCACGATTTGATGTCTTGATTATGAGGTCGAATTTGATTTTCTGAGTGAGCCTAAGCTAATCTTCTATGGTGCAGAAACAAGATCAACTCAGAGAATAATTATAGTAATGAAGGCAATGAAGTTGTTGAACAAAAGAGGGTGTTAGGGATTCCTCGTTAGCATAGTGGAGTCAAATTCCACTAAAGTCCAGGTGTCAGATGTGCTAGTGGTGAGTGAGTTTTCCGACGTGTTTCCAGACGAGTTGCTAAGGACTCCTCCTGACCGTCAGGTCGAGTTCACCATCGACCTAGTGCCAGGTGCGACACCAATATCTAAAGCTCCGTATAGAATGGTGCTAAAGGAGTTGCAAGAGCTCAAGGTTCAACTTCAGGAGTTACTTGACAACAAGTTAATCCGACCAATTGTTTCACCATGGGGAGCACCCGTGTTATTTGTAAAGAAAAAGGATGGATCAATGCGGATGTGCATTGATTATAGAGAATTGAACCGGTTAACGATCAAGAACAAGTATCCGCTGCCGAGAATTGAAGATTTGTTTGATCAACTGGAAGAAGCCGGTGTGTTTTCGAAGATCGACTTGAGATCCAGCTATCATCAATTGAAGATCAAGGAAAGGGACATCCCAAAGATGGCATTTAGAACGTGATATGGTCACTATCAGTTCACGGTTGTACCTTTTGGATTGACCAATGCACCTGGAGTCTTCATGGACTTAATGAATCAAGTGTTCCATCCGTACCTCAACCAGTTTGTATAGTCTTCATCGGTGATATCTTGATTTATTCAAGAAGCAAGGAGCAGCATGCTGAGCATCTCAGAATCGTATTGGAAACATTAAGGAAAGAAGAGTTGCATTTGAAATTTGCAAAATGCGAGTTCTGGTTAGAATGAGTGGCATTCCTTGGCCACGTGGTGACATCAAATGGAATCGAAGTAGACCCGTTAAAGGTGGAAGCCGTTAGCAATTGGAGGACATCGTCGAATGTTAATGAAGTCCGAAGCTTCTTAGGACTAGTGGGTTACTATAGAAGATTTATCGAGGGATTTTCCAAGGTATCGGGTCCTTTGACAAGATTAACGAGGAAGAATGAGAAGTTCCAATGGAGCGAGAAGTGTGAGCAGAGTTTTCAAGAATTAAAGCGACGTCTCGTGTCAGCCCCAGTGTTGACTATTCCTGATGGGATGGAAAGCTCTGTCATCTACAGCGATGCCTGGAAGCAAGAAATTGGTTGTGTTTTGATGCAACATGGAAAGGTAGTGGCGTACGCATCAAGATAGTTGAAGGTGCATGAGCATAACTATCCAACGCATGATCTCGAATTGGCAACCGTGGTTTTGCATTGAAGATTTAAAGGCATTATCTTTATGGGAGCAAGTGCGAGATCTACACCAACCACAAAAGCTTGAAGTACTTCCTCACCCAGAAGGATTTAAATTTGCGTCAAAGAAGATGGTTAGAGTTGGTGAAGGATTACGACTGTATGATTTTATATCATCCTGGAAAGGTTAATGTTGTAGCTGATGCCTTAACTTAAGCCGAAAGATCTATCTTCCAACCAACCAAGAGCAGTTGATCAAGGAGTTTGAGAAGATGAATTTAGAGGTAGTGGATCCTTCCAACACCACTTAAGGGATTCTAGAAGCCTTAGTGGTTCGACCACTAATTCGTGATCGAGTTTGTAAAGCACAAGTCGAGGATCCTTTCTTATGCAAAATGAAGAAAAGAGCATTGGAGGGTTCTATTCAGGTATTTGCCGTTGCAAATGATGGCACACAATTCTTCGAGGGAAGGTTGTGTGTGCCGAAGAACGAAGAGCTCAGAAGTGAGATTCTTGAAGAAGCACACAATACCCCGTATTCTGTGCACCCAGGAGGGACGAAGATGTTCAAGGACTTAAAGATGGTTTTCTGGTGGAGAAATATGAAGAGGTCGATTGACCAATTCATATCGAAGTGTATCACTTGTCAACAAGTGAAAGCCGAGCATCAACGCCCTTCTGGATTGTTGAATCCACTTGAGATTTCTGAAAGGAAGTGGGAGCACATTACAATGGACTTCGTGGTAGGATTACCTCCGTCAGTTAAAGGTCATCATGCAATTTGGATTGTTGTCGATAGGTTGAGCAAGTCTGCTCATTTTCTTCCAGTGAAGATGACGTTTAGCATCGATCGATTAGCTCAGATTTATATCGATGAGATAATACGTCTTCACGGCATTCCTATGTCGATAGTGTCAGATCGTGACATAAGGTTTACGCCTAAATTTTGATGAAGTCTGCAAGAAGCTATGGGGACTCAGTTGAGGTTTAGCACATCGTACCATCCTCAATCCGATGGTCAATCTGAGCAGACCATCCAGACGTTAGAGGACATGCTTCATGCATGTGTACTCGATTTTGGTGGAAGTTAGGAGAGCCACTTTCCCCTGGTGGATTTTGCTTACAATAACAGTTTCTAAGCATCGATTGGAATGGCCCTGTATGAGGCATTGTACGGGAGGAAGTGCAGATCTCCTATCCATTGGGATGAGGTGGGAGAGCGTTGACTCTTAGGTCCCGAGATCATTGAGAAGACGGTGGAAGTAATTGAGAAAATAAGAACAACAATCAAGGTAGCTCAAGATTGTCAGAAATCCTATGCCGACGTGAAAAGAAAAGGGGTGTGCTTTGAGATTGGTGACAAGGTATTCTTGAAGATTGTACCAATGTAAGGAGTGGTTAGATTTGGGAAGAAGGGTAAGTTACAACCACATTATGTGGGACCGTTTGAGATTTTAGAGAGAATATGTAATGTTGCCTATCGCCTAGCGCTACCTTCGGATTTGACGGGTGTGCACGATGTCTTCCATGTGTCATTGCTTGGACGATACGTGACTAATCCCAGTCATGTTATTTCATATGACACGGTGCAAGTTTCCCAAGAATTAACGTATGAAGAAGTCTCAGTTGCTGTGATTGATAGAAGAGTTCGCACTCTTCGAACCCGTGAGGTTCCCTTAATAAAAGTTCAATGGAGTCCGCATGGAACTGAAGAGGCCACTTGGGAGAAAGAAGTTGATAACTTAGCTCGATACCCAAATGTAACAGAAATGTTAGGCTAATTTCGAGGACGAAATTTTTAAAAGTTGGGGAGATTGTGATACCCCGACCCTTTTTGTTAAATTATAAATTATAAATATAATTTTAGTAAATGATTTTGAATTAAAATTGTTGAATATTAATCCTGTGTGTATGTTTGTATTATGCCGTTGTTTATTTGCAGGTTGTCCCACTCGAGCCGATACGTCATAGCACAGTGATGTTATACTGAGTGTATAATGCATTTTGAATTTTAAATAATAAAGTGTCGAGTTATATGATAATGAATGAATGTAATTGCATTTAATTTTATGTTTGACATACCTTGAACACCCTAATGCTGAGCCGATCGGGGGTCTCACTGACCGGTCAGCGAGTCAGGGGTTCAAGGGGCGTAGTGTCCCTATGGGGGCTAGAGGGCAATGCTGCATGCTTTTTCGATGTATGCATTAAATGTGATGAGATCGAGCATGGCAATAAAGAAGATGATCCGGAGCTGCAGTTCAAAGGTCCTATGATGCGTTTGCGAGCTAAGAAGTTGCAAGCTTATTTACAAGCTTCAATCAGGCCTAAATTCGAACTAGAAGAAGAAGTGAATGTTCAAAGCAGCCCCAAGATCGTCACTATGCTTTCAATTGAAGATAAGGATCATACTTTGATGAATTGAAGCATACTTGGCCGAAAATTTGAAGATTGGAATTTAATGTCCATCCAGAACCTGTTGGCAAATAAGGCGTGACCTTGTTCTAGTTGCCAGAAGCCTCTGAACGAAATTTTGAAGGACATAATTTGAAGAATTCGAACCCATATGTTATATTTCGGTCTCGAATTATCTTAGATATTTTATTTAATTATTTAGATCAGATTTTAGTTATTTTCTTATTTAATTTTCAGTTTTTATTGAGTCATAGTTGACTAGGATTTTTATTTAAGGTAGTTTCCTACTTTAAATAGGATTCTAGTTAAGGAAGTTTCCTAGTCCAGTTTTAATTCTTTTTAGACTAGAATTAGACGATCCCAACTATTATAAATAGTGGATCATTGTGACATTATTAATTTAGACAATTGCAAGAATTCAAGAGTTATTTCTCCTTTGTCTCCTAGATCTTTTGTTGATCGAATTTTATACAAACAATTCTATTGATTTAGCAAACCAATAGTCTTATTCAAGTTCTTCATGGTGCGTTCAAGTACTTGGGAGAATTGCTATCCGGAGAAGTTAGACGAGTGTGTTCGGGTTGATTCAACACGGGTTCACCGCCTTGACCTATCCTTCTACCACACCACCGCCGCCAACACCACCTTCATCGCCGACTTTCGCCACCACCACCGCCGAAATTCCAGCCCTCGTCAAGTGTTCCAAGTGTCCTCATCATTGTTCGAATCATTTTTCGAGTTTCTAGTAAGTTTCATCGTTTAATTCGTGTCGGGTTGAGTCCTTCTTTAGCTGACGTAGTTCGAGTCCTTCTTAACTCTTCCTCCTGCATTCTTCATGTCTTGGATACATTTTTTGGGTCACATCATAAATTTGGCATCAGAGACACGTCAGCTCTGCTGGTCGTGGTTCAATCTGACGTGTCATCTACGTGTCAGTTAATTATCGTACATGTTATTTAATTTTCATTTGTTTGGAGTTGTAATTGTTTGTTATTTATTGAAAAAAAAAGAAGCAAAAGACATCGGCTAAGTCAAAAAAAAAATAAAAAAAAAAGTCGCTAATAAAAAAAAAACAAAAATCAGTTTATTTCTTGTTGGATTTCGATTTTAATTCTTGTTTTAGATAGTGTTTCCATATATTTAGGGATTCTTAGATTTGTTCACATTGGTCAAACCCATCCAAAAGTCCCTTTCCTTATCCATTAGATTTCCTACCTTGTTTAGATACTTCCATCATAATCCATATCTAATCAAGATCTTTCCATCCTCATCCATATCTAATCATAATCTTCCATACTCATCCACCAAATTTTCAATCCATACACCCTTTAGGTTTGAAATTTTCATATCTTTCATATCTACACCCGGTTCACCTTATACACCACATATTCCATACACTCGTACACCCATACACCATGGTCCACATACACCAACCCATTGAGATACTGATCCACATGCCTACTTCTACTCTTAGCAACCTTCCGCCTTCATTCTATCCGTTGGAGCTTGAAGAAGACCCAGAGGAGCTAACCAAGAAGAAGACTGTTTCGATCCACCCACCCCCAAAATCACTCAACACGTGCACCATATCTTTGAGAGTTAAACACGAGTGGAAAAAAATCAAGAGTGACATACATGAGCGTTTGTGAGGAATTGTGAGGTCCTACTTTGTTTTTTCTTCACGTTTATTCATTTTGCAGGATAAATGGACCAATGGGAAGATATTTTCTACACCCGTTGCTCCATCCAAGATAAAATTTGTTCCATGATCATTGATAGTGATAGTGTATTCAACGCCATTAGTCAATATGCAGTAGACAAGCTCGGCCTAGTACCACAGATGCATCCCAAGCCCTATAAGTTACAGTGGCTTATAGTCACAAGTGAGTTAAGTGTTGGATTTACTATTGGTCGATATACTGACACTGTTTTATGTGATGTCGTTCCTTTAGAGGCAATACACATTCTTCTAGGTCAACCATGGCAATTCGATCGAGGAGCAGTGCACGATTGTCACGCTAATACTTATTCCTTTACTTGGAATGGATGACCCACCAGACTGTGGCCTTTGGCGTCTGAGGACGTCATTGAGGATCAGAAGTGGATGCAAGAAAGGTTTACACCTGAAAGGGAAAAGAAGGCTGCAGCTATCGAAAGCGAATCAATTGCCACCATCCCTAGCCCTACTATGACACCGTTGGAGTCTTGTTCACATCAAGACATGTCGTCTAGTTTATCCAACGCAGATCACCAGTTAAATTCAGACATGATAAGTGAAGCTAAAATTTTGTCCCAACCCATATGCATTGATCCAACACTTGATTCGGGTAAGTCGGATAATCTGTTAATTTCTCAGAACAGTGCTACTAATGATTGTTTTTCTAGTGATGTGCAGATCGAGAAGAGAGAGTTCAACTCTCAAGAGGAGATCAATGAAGAGCTGAAGTTGGAGCATGATGATGTTCGACCTAGAGATCAGCTTGTTCTAGATAAGTCGTCCAACACCCACATTGTTTATCTTAAGGATGTGTTACATAAAATCGAGAGAGGTAAGTACTGTCTATAGTATTCTAGTATTGATAGATATTTGATGTGTATAGTTGAATCCATGTTTCTTTTTAGAATTAATTTAACATTTCGATTTGACCTAAATTGCATGAAAAGGTTGGAAAGTAGAAAGCCATTGTTTGTTCCAACCAAGTGTAAGATGTGAGCATGGTATTTGAATTCGATTAGTTTGTATTTTTCCATTGCTCATTTGAAAGTTATTCATCGTGTTGAACATGCTGGAAATTGCATAATTGTTTATTATACCAGCATGTAGTTGAACACGTATGAAGCATGATATTGAGAATGTGTATAGTAGATGTATTACATGTAAGAAGTCAAAATCTACTTCTCACCCATTCGGTTTATACACTCCTCTACCAGTCCCGTCTTTCCCGTGGATTGATTTATCTATGGATTTCATACTTAGGTTACCGCGGTCTAGGTCTAGTCGAGATTCTATCTTTTTTGTAGTTGATAGGTTTTCCAAGATGTCTCATTTCATTGAATGTAGGAAAATGGATGATGTTGTACACATTGCCAATCTGTTCTTTATACATGTTGTGCGATTACATGGAATACCTAGAACTATTGTTAGTGATAGGGATTCTAAGTTTCTTGCACATTTTTGGCGTGTACTATGGGGTAAATTAGGTACCAAACTGTTATTTTCTACTACATGTCATCCACAAACTGATGGACAAACTGAAGTAGTTAATCGCACTTTGGGTACTTTGCTGCTTGCTTTAGTTAAAAACAACTTGAAATCATAGGAAGATTGTTTGCCATATGCTGAATTTGCTTATAATAGAGTTGTGCATTCATCTACCAATATGTCTCCATTTGAAGTTGTTTATGGTTTTAATCCGCTAACGCCTAATGATCTGTTGCCTTTACCTGTTGAGCATCTAACAAGTGTTAAAGGTACAAGAAAAGCGGAACAAGTTAAGGAGATGCATGAGAAATTACATGCACGTATTGAAGCCGTTGGCGCACGTAATGCTGTTCAAAAGAACAAACGGTGCAAGCAAGTGATTTTCCAGCCCGGAGATCGCGTTTGGATTCATCTGAGTCCTGGACGGTTTCCTAACTTGAGAAGGTTGAAATTTATGACAAGAGGAGACGGACCGTTCACCGTCTTGAGTCGAGTCAATGACAATGAATATCACATTAATTTACCCGGTGAGTATAAGTGTTCGTCTATATTTAATGTTGCTGACTTATCTCCCTTTTCTGCAGATGATGAGTTCGATAATGATGAGTCCCCGAATTCGAGGACGAATTCTTTTCAGCAGGGGAGAATGATGAGATCGAGCATGGTAATAAAGAAGATGATCTAGAGCTGCAGTTCAAAGGTCCTATGACGCGTTTGCGAGCTAAGAAGTTGCAAGCTTATTTATAGGCTTCAATCAGGCGTAAATTCGAACTAGAAGAAGAAGTGAATATTCAAAGCAGCCCCAAGATCGTCACTATGCTTTCAATTGAAGATAATGATCATACTATGATGAATTGAAGCATACTTGGCCGAAAATTTGAAGATTGGAATTTAATGTCCATCTAGAACCTGTTGGCGAATAAGGCATGACCATGTCCTAGTTGCCAGAAGCCTCTGAACGAAATTTTGAAGGACATAATTTGAAGAATTCAACCCATATGTTATATTCGGGTCTCGAATTATCTTAGATATTTTATTTAATTATTTAGATTAGATTTTAGTTATTTTCTTATTTAATTTTCGGTTATTATTGAGTCATAGTTGAATAGGATTTTTATTTAAGGTAGTTTCCTACTTTGAATAGGATTCTAGTTAAGGAAGTTTCCTAGTCCAGTTTTAATTCTTTTTAGACTAGAATTAGATGATCCCAACTATTATAAATAGTGGATCATTGTGACATTATTAATTTAGACAATTGCAAGAATTTAAGAGTTATTTCTCCTTTGTCTCCTAGATCTTTTGTTGATCGAATTTTATACAAACAATTCTATTGATTTAGAAAACCAATAGTCTTATTCAAGTTCTTCAGGGTGCGTTCAAGTACTTGGGAGAATTTCTATCTGGAGAAGTTAGACGAGTGCGTTCAGGTTGATTCAACACGGGTTCACCGCTCTGACCTATCCTTCTACCATACCGCCGCCGCCAACACCACCTTCACCGCCGACTTCCGCTGTCACCACCGCTGAAATTCCAGCCCTCTTTAAGTGTTCCAAGTGTCATCATTGTTGTTCGAGTCATTGTTCGAGTTTCTAGTAAGTTTCATCGTTTAATTCGTGTCAGGTTGAGTCCTTTCCTTAGCTGACGTAGTTCGAGTCCTTCTTAAGTCTTCCGCCTGCGTTCTTCGTGTCTTGGATACATTGTCCGGGTCATATCAAAATGTGTATTGATTATGTTTTGAAAATTTAAGTTGTGTATTAAATGTGTTTTTTTAAATTTAAGTTTAAGTTATGTTTAAATTAGAAAGTTAAACGGAGTTGGAAATGTTCGGGAGTCGGACTGAATTAGAAAACCAAATCGGGTCTGAAGTGCGACCCATAAGCACGAGTGCACCGAGTCATGCCTCACAGTAAAGTCGAGATGCAACTAGAAAACACGACCTCCTTCAAGTCGCATTCCGAAAGGTCTACAGCGCGACCTTGAAACGCGATACCTCTGGTCGCGTGTTAACAGCTTCAAAGAAACATTTTTCTTCGGCTAAAATGCGACCCCAAAACGCGACCACCTTGGGTTGTGTCTCATAGTGTTTTTCAAGCGCGACCCCTTCAGGGCCCGATCGCGCCCTGCTTCGAAATTTTCATCCTTTAAATACCACACTTCACCTATTTTCCTCCATTTTCTTCACACTTGGGCGATTTTCTCCCAAAGCTCTCTCAAGAAATTCTTCAACTTTTAGGAGTGGATTCTGTCATCATCATCCATCATCTAAGGTAATCTCATACCACTTCCCTCTTGATGATTAAGCTCCATTTCTTATTGTTTTGAACTTAGGGTTTATATCCAAAATTTAGGGCTTTTCAATTTCATTGATCCCCTTGTCTTGATATCTTGAACATGTGGTTTATTTACATACTTGAAGCTATATGTGTTGTTAAATTGAGATTCCTAAGGTTTATTATTGCTAGGGTTTGGATTTTTGCCCTAATTTCCCCTTACTATGTTGGTGTTTGGTTGGAGGTGTTGTGAGGATTGCATGAAGTTGAGTTTCATGTATGTTAGAGCCCTAGGATAGAGGTTCATGTATTGGAAATTATGAGTTCAAAGTATTTAAATTGAGTCATTTTCTTGTAGTTTAAATGAGTGCACGTATCATGTTCGATTAAATGTCTCAAAGAGTTTTAATGTGTATTTTGAGTCCAAAATCATAGTATGAGCTTGTATATCCATAGTTATGTATATGGATATGTATGAAAACTTTAAAGCAATGCATTGAGTGTGTTTGGTCAAATTATGAAATAAATTGTATAACTCGACATCTAAAATGACAAAAGGAAATTTAAAGGTGCTTGGTGACGTATTGGGGCTCGAGGCGGACGACTTGTGCACGGCTAAGAAGTATCTCAAAGGTTAAGGATTTTGAACGAGTCTCATAAGTTAGGGTAACTCTAAACTGTGAACACGTGTAAAATTATAGTTATTGTTGTGCTTTGATTGTATAAGTATAAAGGGTCTTCGGACCGGTTATAAGAATGAGACCCTTCGGGACAAAATAGAGATCCTTCGGGGTCGATAAAGAGGTCCTTCGGGATTGATATAGACTCATTAATATCCTTCCTAGGGATAATAAGCCTGCGGGCATCCCTACAGGGATAAAGACGTTCATTAACCGGGGTATCATAATGTTTAGACCCTACGGGTTGAGGCTACTCTCCACAAAAGTAAAGAAGTATCCATATGTTATATTTTCACTTGTGCAATTGGCTATAGTTGTTTGCAGTGTTCCCCACTGAGTATGTTGTTAAATACTCACCCCATTCATTTAATGAATTTCAGGTTAAGGAGTTGAGGCCTGATTAGGAACGTTGTGAACACAAGAAAACCCCCACAAGCTTGTGTTATTTTTGCATGCTCTTCTTTTGAATTACTCTTATTATTATTTCATTGATCACTCTACTTTGTATTTAGGAACAATAATCATTGGGGATGGGACTAGCCCATTTTTTTTGTAGATACGCTATGATAACTTCATATACTATGTATACCTTTCTAAAGGCGGGTCGTTTGACTTTGGAGCCTTCCACATGTAAATATATGTCCTTGAACTTAGGTTAGATGATTGTATGATTGTATGGTTGGGCTTATGCAATGCTTCCATTAAATACTATGTTGAGTGATAGTGTAGATTCAATAGGTCGGATGTTATAATTGTGAAAAATTTGTATTAGGAATTTTGATGTCATTCCTCATAATGAAATTTTACCTTAGCTTCCGCTCAATTTAAAATAAGTACACAAATTTATGTAAGTAAATTGTATGTTAAGTGACGTGGCCAAACGTAGTAGTTTGGGGCGCTACAACCACGGCCAAGAACTCTTCTCTTGACACCGTCTCCAAAAGTAACATATTGATAAGAACAATTATTTTAGATATTTTTCAGCATACTGGCATCTCCAGTCATGTGTCGCGAGCATCCGCTGTCAAAGTACCAGCTGCTCTTTGTATAAATATTGAGGGCTGTGTGAACAACATAGTTCCTGTGATTGTTCCAGGATCTGTTCCGCATAGTTCGTCTTCTGAAATTCAGGTAATTCTAAGATAAACCTTTCCTCCTCATTTTTCTAAGATCATTGATGTAGTTCCTACAGTATGGTCGAATGTGACCAGGCTTTTCACAATAGTGGCAGACCAACTCCAATCTTTCGAGGTTGTGGCTTTTGAGGCTGTGGCTTCTTGATCTTTGGTTTAAATTCTTATTCAGGAACAGATTCATCATGCGTTCTAGATGTTTGTCCCTGACAGAACCAGTCAAAAACCTTCCCACCAGTGTATCCAAGTCCTGTATGGTCCTGCAGACTTTTTCCTTTAAAAAGGATGTCATCGAGCTAAGATGATCCAGAGTTCATCATCTTGATGAGTTTCTTTAGATGAAGCAGTTCACCATTCTGAGAGTGAGTATTGTTTCTGGATTGTTGAAGATCATTCTACAAGTCACTGAGGCGCATGGACAGACTATCTCTTTCTTTAATGAGATCACCATTCTCTTTCATCAGCCCTTCATTGACTTTTACCACCATGATCCAGCTCTCATGAAGCTTTTTGTATGCTTCTATAGCAGACTCTTCAGTGAATTCTTCATCGTCACTGCATTCAGATACTTTGTCATTCTATATGTCAGAGACATAATTAGGCACAGGTTCTTTGTGAGAATGTGTCATAAAAGCAATATGATTGCTCACGCATTCTTCATCATTCTCACTATCATCTGGATCATCACTTTCAGTAAGAGTGGAACTGTAGGATTTATTCTTCTTCTTTAAGGTGTTAGCACACTCGGCTTGGTAGTGCCCAAGACCACCATATTCTCTACACTTGACCTCCTTCAGTTTTTCTTCACCGGCATCTTCATCTTTAGTTCTCCGAGGTTTGGAGAATCTATTCTTGACAGAATTATTCTGTGAAGACTTCTCATAACGTTTAACAAATTTAGAAAAATTCTTTGTCAGCAAGGCAATTGACTCAGCCAGATCCCGTTTGTCAGAGACATTACTCGGCACATCAGAACTGAAGCCGGCTTGAAAAGCTATGCTTTTCTTCTGAATTGTCTCTTCATCTGTTAGTCCCATCTCAAAAGTCCTCAGGGACCCCATCAGCTCCTGTAACTTCATCTTTCTCATGTCCTTGGCCTTTTCGATTGCCGTGACATTGTATGTTAATCTCTTGGAAAGAGATCACAGAACTTTCCACACAAGTTTCTCATCATAGATGGCATCACCAAGTGCAAATATTTCATTAGCTATGTCACAAATCTTGGTGTTGAAACCAGCAAGCTTTTCACCTTCATTCATTCGGAGGTTTTCAAATCTAGTAGTAAGAAGCTGCATACGAGATGCACGAACACTGCTTGTTCCTTTGAAAGTAGTTTGAAGGATATGCTATGCATCCTTTACCTTGTCACATATGGAGATGAGTTTGAACACGTTTATGTCCACTGCAGAAAAGATGGCGTTCATGGCTTTAGCATTCAGCCCCATGATCTGATAATCAGCATCGTCAAACTCTTCTTCTGGCTTCAGCACTGCTTTGCCTTCTCATCCCTCTTGGTAGGAGACTTCCACCCTTCAGTCACCATCTTCCAGGCATGTTCATCAATTGAGCGAATGAAAGCTGTCATTCGATCTTTCCAATAGGCATAGTTATTATCATCAAGGAGCGGAGGTCGCACCGTCGAGGCTCCTTCTTTCATCGAATCCATCTCGGCAAAACAACACAAGAACATGGATTCATATCCCAAGATCTACCCTGAATACGGATAACCCACTCTGGTACCAATTGAAAAATAGTAATCCGTGCTTATATGAGTTTTAGTTAACTGCTTAAAAACTGTTCTATGATATGTGTGGAACAGATGCAAGAACATAAAAGAATAAATCAGTAAAAATGCACGAGATGGTAACCCAGTTCGGTTCAAACAACCTACTATAAGGGGATTGCTCCCAAACTTGATGTTCCGACTGTTACTGATTCGAAGAGGGTATTAAGGATCTTACACATACAAGCCTCCCACCTTATGTCGCCCGTTCTTCTCCTCGAACACTTTCGCTAGCCGAAAGTTATAAGATCCTCTCACAACCGTGAAACTAGACTCCCTCTAGATATCCACGACTTCAACTTACAATCTCTACCGAGATTTCGTACAAAAAGGAATAAAAATCCCCTCACGTGTTTCACTCGTAAACACTCAAAACTAGTCTATCATGTTGAACTGTTTAAGGAACAACTACTAGTTACAAATGACCACAAACTGATTCTAACACTAGAATCCAAATAAAAAATATAAGTGGTACCGATTGCTGCACAAATCGGCCTTCATAAATAGTCTTCACTTTAGCTTGGCGTCGATCTCTTGCTTCCGCCAACTAGGTAAGTGGATTGTGGTTTGTGACCTTCCGAACGTGTGTAGATACTTCCCAAGTGTAGGAGGGTTAATTCAGCATCGGATCTACACCATAAGGCAGTCAAACGAATTAATCTTGACCTTCCAAACAAGTTCGGCGCAAGATTTTTCCAACAAGAAAACTACCAAAAATAGGGTGTCCCTAGTTCTGTCTGGGGCATAATCTGGAACTGTTAACCAACAGTTCTTCTTTTCTTGCACAACAGAAAACAATACTTCGTGGGACATACCCAGTCACACTTTGTCGAACATATCTCGCCAATTCAACAACACAAATACTTAGTGTATGATGGTGACACTAACAGTTTCTACTACATGAAAATGTCAAAGATCCCAAAAGTAATCCTAACCTAATGGTCCTTCATTTTGTCTACGACTGTGGATAAGTAACTTATATTTACAACTTGAATACAGAATCACTTGATAAACTATAGAACACTCCTCGTAAAGGTATATAAATTTTTAAAATATACTTAACTACTCAACCATAAACTATACTGTCAAAATTTCTTAGAGGTGAGGGGGGTTGGATATCTGAGCATTATCGACAAAAATAAAATAGCTATAAGATTCTCCTATAGAGATTGATGATGAAATAAATCATCACGGAAACATATTAAGTGAAACTAAATGACATTTTAATATATAAATATATATGATGCTTCTAATATAGTAGAATTTGTAAACTTACACTTGTATTAATTCTCAAGGCCACATTAGAAATCGAATGAATTTAGGAGTGCCATGGAATAGTACAAGAAGTCATGTATGATCAACTTCTTTGTTTATTTCGCATAGGTCCCAAAATGCAACCATTGTGCCAATATTTTGGGGAGAAATATACGATTAATTATCATATGTTTTCTTACAAGAGAACTAATATTTATAGCCAAAAATGGGTTAAGATAATAAATCAATAATGCCTATAATTACAAAATACTCAAATCAAGCGAATTATCATGTAGTTTTTACAGCATACTTTCAGTTATAGAAGTAGTAGAGCTTCATGCGTAAATAGATTGCACGTTTTGAGTCAACAAGCCTCCTAATGAAGTTCAAGTGAACTGTAGACTCTAAATGAGACATGCTCTGGAGAAACGAGTATCATTCAAGTATCAGACCATTTGTCATTAGCATTTGTCATTCATGTTGTTATTCAGGTATTAACGCATTTAAGATATGCATGAAATTCAAGTATTAGAGCAATTTAGACTTCAAATTTCAGAGCATGTTCTCATTCTTTCTCTTTAGGCATGCTTTCATTCAAGTATTAGAGTATGTTTCATTCAAGCATCAGAGTATTCAACAATTTTTCATTCAAGTGTCAGAGCATTATCAGAGCATTTAACTTAATCATACTTAAAGTAACAGAGTATGAGCATTATAAGCATGGTCGAAATGTATATTATATATTCACTTTAAAGCATATTATATTTTCAAGAGTAATTAAAACTACTAGTCTACTCCCTGAAAATTGATTCTTTGCTCCTTTTCTTTCTGCTTGATTCTCCTTTTTCTTGAGCTCCTTGTATCCTCCATGCTTTCCCCTGGAGCTGATCTTCCCCCTCATGATGAATTTCTCTTTGAATTTGTCTTAAAGAGTTAAGCATCCATCATTTATCTGTTCTTCTTCCTCCTTTTTAGCGTCATCCAAAAGGTGGAATGGGTCACATGATGGTAGTGACAAGGTTGGCAGGAAGGTGAACGCAGTTGCCATATTGTCATCATGAATTGAGAAAACTGAAGGTATTTACATGGGTGAGGAGAGCCATGCATATGCTTCTTCAGTTGTCATGAACTGACCGGGAGCAGAGGTGAGAGAGACTGCTTGCTCTCTGAAGTTCATCGAGGCCAAGTTGTTGAAGATCTCATCGATTGAAGGGATGGGTGGATCATCAACGAAGGGTGTGCATGAGGAGTTGGCCGGTTCATTGTCGGGGAGAGCAGCATCGGCTGGTATGCTCAGCTGGATTCGCTTGATCATCGAATCCATTATCTCTGAAAGTGTAGGTGGTGAGGAGAGTGGATGATTCATCCAGTTTCTACTCCATGTTCCTTCGTTGATCCAGAAGGTGGAGCCACGGGTGTGGATGAGGTGGAACATTGTTGACTCATCCAGTTAATATCGCCATATATGGTACTGCAGGTACCGCCGCAGTTGGTCGAACAAAGAGGAGTCTGTGTGTTCAACGAGACCGAAACAACTTCTCAGCTGATGGTCTAGAACTGCTTCAAATTCAACCTCAATGGAGTCATGTTGGACTAACGGTAGAGGTTGGGAGCTGGCTGATATTGTAGGCCGATCACTCAGCCTTGAAACAGGTTCGCTCTCAATCATCAGCTCTATTTCGTCAGAGGAGCTGACGGGTGCCTCCAAAGGTACCTTTCCACGACCTGCGTTGGAAGGCCCTTGTCGACGTGAACACTTCGGGATCGGATGGCCGTAGATAGTGGGGAGCATGTCCCGTCTTTTGAGCGGTTCACCATTTGGGATGATCTCATCAAACTGACTTTGAATGATATGGCTTATGCGACTCATAAACCCGATCTTTTCACGAAATGAGCCTGTGGATGGGTTATAGGCCGTTCACTCTACATTAGCTCGCAGTTGAGCAAGGATGAAAGAGGCCCAGTTGGCTTTACATCCATAGTATAGAGCGGCTGTGAGATGGGCTTTGATGTCCGAGAAGTGGACTGTCTCAAAGTTGCCATGTAGGATATGGCTGGCGATATCTAAGAGTTGGAGGATATCATTTGGCATACTCTCCTTCAGCCTGTGTGAACAGTTGGTGCGTCGTTTTTCACCAAAAATAAATGTTCCAACTTTCGTCGGCAAGCCCACACTGCAGAGTACAGTGGCGAGCAGGATCGTCTCCCAAAGGACCGACGAGGATTACTCTTGACTTTCAGTCTGCGTGCCCAAACCTCCAGTTTCGCGTAAATTTTATAACAAAATAAATTGAAGAATGAAATAACCAACTAAAGAAAATACTTATGCGAACAAACTGATTTAAATCAATGATAAAAAGGGTATTCCGGATCCAACGAACTCCACTCCACTTATAACACTTGATCACAGATGCAAGAATTAATTAATTAAGACATGCAAATCGGTTATAGTCACCGAAGACATTTCTGACATGACCTCATCTCTCCATACTGTTTCGATAATTAAGAAGACGCTTCATTAATTACTTCCCTAAAAGACTGACAACTGTAAGAGACGCTCTATAAGTTTAATGAGCCGACAGCAATGAGCACAAGAAAGACCCGATTCTTAAGTTACAGACTCTGACGCAGGACTGTAAAATTAACTCTATTATTCCCCTAGTTATTTGAGCAACCGTTTCACCACTTATTAAACCTAAACCACGATTACGTATGGCCGATTTAAATTGGCTAGTAATTAATCACAACCTACCAAATATTTGCAACTACTTGATAGACTTATAACAATTACGACCCGAATTCCAAGAATAACAGATACATGCATCAATCAATTATAAACAAACGATTAGATCTCACAGTTATATATGCGGAGCTTCGTCATCGTCACCGGAATACGAGTAGTTTAGCTACGTTTCATGCTATAATCGAACAGCAAGAAGTTGTATAATTGCGATATGATATCGAGAGAAAAGAAGAGAAATAAAACTGAATTAAAACTGATCACCGCTGCCTTCTTGCGCTTCTCGCGTGAATAATCTGATGATATCCTCTTTAAATAATCTCTAATACCTAATATATAATTACAATCCATAAAACTAAAAGTCTCTAAAAGGAAATAAAGTCCTAAACTAGTTAATTCCCTTACATGATACTTCAAAAGGCGGCTAGGAAGTGTCTCCGCGTTCAGACTTCGCGCGCGGGCCGAGAATTGGGCTTTAGCAAGCCCCGAAACGCGTTCTGGATTGGGCTTCCCGACTTTACTTTAATTATCCTGCTGCATGCCCTTGCAGCGTGCCCTGCTCAAACTTCTTCTTTTTACTTCACTTGTAACTTTTCATTCCAAAATGCATCCCTTTTCTCCACTCTTGCACATCCTCCCTACACAACTTCACAAAACATAATACATCCAAAATATACAAGTATAGGGCAATTAATTAGAAGAAATGGCACCAAAAGATAACAATAAAAGCAAGTAGAATACGTCCTATCAACAGTCATAGTGGTTGACGTGAGGAAGCTTCCAAGCATCTCATAGTGCGTATTTGCAGGGCAATTGCAGGGTCATAATATCTGGGCCGTCGCCTGGAAGGTGAAGGGTAGACATCATCATCTCTTTTGTCACTGTGATCGTCTTGCTTCGGACGGTAGAAATGATGTTGTCACCAGAAATCATTGCGTTGTAGTAGAATTCTGCAACATGAGAAGGTAAGTTCTTGAGTGACACGATCGTCAAAAATGGTAGCAGCCCAGTTACCTCCAATGGCCTATAAATCCGTTGAAAGTTTTCGGAGCCGAGGCATGCTTTAAGATACTCTAGACTTAGAGTTTTATCTTTCTTTAGCTTCTTAACAAGTAGATGTGCATCGACCGTCTGAAATGGGGGCTTCATATCTACAAAAAGATGTTGTTTTAGTTTAGAGATCAAGTGCTTAGGAGAGAGAAGACTTAGCAGATGATCAAAGCAAGAGAGAGAAAGGATTTGCAGGTGATCGGAGCCTTCATCTCTGTGCACAAATTTATTTAGCTTTGCATGAAGGAATCGAGGGCACTCGATTGCTTTTCTTAGCTGATCAGCCATCCGATTTGATAGAGGATTAGCTGAATAAATGGTGCTTACATCTCAGCCGTTTGATGAAGAAATAACTTTACGATCTTGTGGCTGAGAAGTAGCGACTCTGAAAATGGGGTAGTTGCCATAAATAGCAAAATATTTTCTGCAGATCTTGCTATTTATATCTCAGTAGAAAATATTTTCTTTTTCAATTTTGAAGAGTTGATTTAATATCAAAGCAGAGATATTAATTGCAGCATTGTGAGATAGAATCCTATTTTCAAATTGTAACCGTTTGAGTATAATATAAGAAATTTTATAATCGCAACGGTAAGAATGTAATTATGATAAGATTTGAAAAATAAAAACCTTATCCTGATTCAGTTGGGATACAATCCAACTGATTTGACGGCTTCAGTGGTTGAATGATCAGTTGAGTCTCGCTTCTCTGTTGTCAGTGAAGAACTGGCTGAAGTTGAAGCTATATTTGAACTGAATTGATCATTAGGCTTGAACAGTTTCTTGGCTCTCAGTAGACAGTTTCGGCTTCTTGAAGGGCTTAGCTGGACTGGCTGCACAGCTTCCTTGGGATACAGTTGTGATCTTTGTCAGTTTAGGCCTTGCAGTCCTCTGGGCTCGGCAAAGATGAAGCTGGATAGCAGCTGACGATTTTTTCATCATTTGACTAAAGGATTGGGAAGTTCCCTTTGGCGATGATCGAAACTGATCATTTATCATAGGCAATTGTATGCCTTTTGAGCTAGATGTGAGCAGTGGAGTGACATAGCTTTTGGATAGGAGGCTTGGTGATGTAACAGTCTCTTCATCATCACTATTGCTCTCGTCAGCACGCTTTGAATTCTTCTAGGTAGCCACAACTTCAGTTTGTGATAGATGTGGTTCTATCCTTTCAACGACCGGTCGAATTTGTCTGGATGGCTCAGCTGACTGACTTGATAGATTATCAAAGTTCAGTCTTCGACAAAGCGAGTCGGTTGGGCAGTTGACTGGTTGCTCTGTAGTTTTAACTGCTTGAGGCACGTTGGTGGTCTTGATTTCTGCTAATAAGGCGGTGGCTGGAATCTTGTTGACAATCCGGTGACTCATGATGTGCCGGACTTGCACAATGGTTGGAGGAAATGGATTTGATGAACCTATCCATTTGATGCTCCAAGTTTCTTTTCGCTGCCAATAGCTCATGTCGTGAAAGGCAGTTAGCAGAAAATGAGACTGGATGGACATAGAATATCTCCAGTTATACCAATAGAAATACCGGTGGAGTTGTTTGAACAACTATTGGTCACGTTGTGCAACAAAGGCAAAGTGATTGAGAAGGAGATTGGTCACTTCCTTTTGTGCACCTTTGACTGCATATTCACCACTATAAAAGATGCGAATATTCTCTTCAGTCAGCTGGAGGGGAGGGTATGTACTTCTGAAGTAGTCCGCTCCGTAGTTTGGATGAGGGATTCCAATGATTGGAATAAGCTCATCTGGATCAGAGCAAACCTGGAAATCAACTGATGATCCGTTCTTTGATTTTGGAGACTGAATGGCGTTGGCAGTTGAGTTGCTCGATGACTAGTCGCCTGTCTTGGCTTTGACTTTTCTCTTTTTCTTTAGAGACTGAAGATGAGCAGTTCCTTTCTTGGGAATCCAGTCAGAGATAAGAACTGGTAGTGACTCATCATTTGGGAGCTTCAGCAGGTCTTCAAGCATTTTACTCATTCTTAGTACAAGTCCAACCTTGGACTCAAATTTACCAGAGTTCTTTGAGTCAGAGGCCTTGATGACTTGATGCTTGAATTGATGAAAGACAAATTCTGCCCAGTTCGTTTATCGCCCTTCAGCAAGGTGAATTATAACCTTGTATCTCTCTTGGGTGAGTTGACTCAGGCTTCCAATGGCCCCGAACATCATCTTGTTCGTTATGTCAAGTAGAACTCCATACTCGGGCTTCAGGTCAGTTTTAGCGGTTCTAAAACTGAATTGATTGTCGCAGGTTGAAGCTTTCCATTTTCACCAGTACAATTCTACAGATTCCTTTAGATCTTGAACGGATGAACCTTCCTGTGGGAGTTGTAATACTTCTAGAATTGTCCTTTCAGTGATTTGAAGCGGTCGTCCTTGAATCACTGATGACACTTTCTTTCCATCTGCAGATAATTTTGCTTGAAGTAAAAATTCACTCACCAAATATTGTCTAAAGAACTTTGGTGGTGTTTTCATGTAGTAAAGAATTTCTGTCTTGTGAAGATTAGACAGAAGGATTGGGTTGTTTGATTCATTTAGAATCAATTGAAATTTCTTTCTATCAAGAAATTTATCTCTCATAAGCTGTTCTTTAAAGGAATTTGAAGATCTGGATAATTCGGCCATCTTTGGGGTTGACTGAGATTTTTGAATTTAAGATCTTTTGAGAGAGAGTTTTTGAGATTGTAGAAGGAGGGGGCTTTTTGAGAGGTTTGAAAGAGAGGGGCTGTGTATGAGTGTTTGGACAGGCTTATAGATCTGATGGTTGGAATGGTACTAGCCTCGGGTCTCTTTTGGTCGTTGGTAATTAATGACTATTACACATGTCATTGTTTTGCAACAGTCAAAATTTCAAAATAAATGTAAGGCTTAACATTTATTTGAAATAAAAAGAACTTTTATAAATATATCAAAAGATATAATTACAAACTGATTAACAAGAAGTACACTTAGGGCTTTTCTAATCAGGTTTTAACTTGATCAGCCACTTAGTCCTTCTTGTGATCAGTTTTCTTTTTCTTCGCCAGCGGTTCAGTGAGATCCTCTTCTCCATCCACATCACTGCTTTCTGACTCCGTTTCAGCTGACTGGAGCCTTGGATGGGCTTGCAGCTGTTTGATCTGCTCAGTGTGCAGTTTAACCTAGTGCTGCAGGGTTTGGATCAGCTCTTCATAATACGGAGGAAGATGGACTATTGAACTGCTTGGTTGAGCGATGAACTGTACTGCTCTAGAGTCCACTTCCTCTCCTGCTTCAGTTCCAACAAGTTCCTTGCAAGGAACTGTGTGGGATATTTCTTCTACTTCCACACTTGTTTGGTAGACAAGTTCTTTATTTCTTTGACTTGTCTGATCAGCTGATTTGTCTGTAAGAGCTGGCTCTAGATCAGCTGGAGAAATAGATGATGTGATTTCTCTCTCAGTAGTTGGATCTTGTGAGGTAGTTGTCTGGGTTTCAGCTGCCTTTTCAGATTGATGAGTCTTCTCAGCTGATTCTTCAGACTCATCAGGAATTATGTTAATTTCAACTTCAGCTCCATGAAGAGGTTTCTCAGCGTGAAGTTCTCTCATCACCTCATCAATGATATCCTCCTCTAAGTTGTCTATTTGATCGCCCATGGCAGTTGATGGCTGTCCAGTTTGATGGCTTTGTGACTTCTTCATTAATTGATTGAATAGCCATTTGTGTTGAACATGGGGGTTCGACCATCTTTCTCGTTCCATTTCTGTATTGATGACTGACAATGCTAAGCTTTGAATCTTGCACAGTTCATCAAACACGTCCTTCATCGATCCTTCAGCTGGATTTGAGCACTTTTTCCTCAATTGTAGTAGCCTCATAAGGTGTTTGCCTTTAGTGATATTTGCGTTCTCACTGTCCGTCCACCATAGGCTCCATTCTTCCTCTCGCCTCCAGAAACTCATCCCATGGAATGCGAGCAATGAGAGGAAAGGCTCTGACTGATATACATGTCTCCATATAAACCAGTATATGTACCTGGTCAAGATGTGATAGAGCTCCTCATGGCCAGTTAGTTCCTAGGCAAAGTGTTGAGCCATATGCTTTTGTGTGGTTTCATCAGCCCATTTCTTCACAGACTCTCCTTGTGAGTAGGCTCTTATATTTCCTTCAACTTGGGCCATTGGTGGGTATGTCATTTGGAAGTAATAAGCTCCAGCCCCTTTGTGAGGAATCCCTCTTGCAGGGATGATATCTTATGGATTTTCACAATGTGGCACCCTCAATAAAGATGTAAAAGAAATAGACTAAGAATGTAAGAGTGCCTCATTTTTTCTTTTGAAATAGAAAATATTACAAAATTCGAGAAAAGATAAGATTTACTTTCACACATAATTTACATAAATATATTAAGGGAAGAAAGAGTACTCCGAAGTCAAAAGAGTACAACAGGGAAGATAAAAGTTTATATACAATCAAAATGGTGAACTTCAAAGAAGTTTCACGCTTGAACAAAAACAGAGTCAAAAGGTGGTGCAAAAAGCTCATAAACAAAAGCCTATCAGGTCGTCATCCATATACATAGACCCCCAGGAACTTGTAGAAACTCCACATCCCGCACCATGCATTCTCATGCTTTATCTGAGTCACCTACAATGCATGAACTACATGAGCTAAAGCTCAGTAAGCAGAAATCATGCATGCGACCTCATACACGACACATAAAAAAAACACCACACCATGGCTAATGCTCGTGATATAAAATATTTTCATCTCAAAAGCATTTTCATTGTTTAGGAACTTGGCTCCCTTCACCAGACATCAACATGAGTCATGAGCTCATAACATATTTAATATCACTTAGCCAGAATGTGATTAGTGTACTCATGTGGCTCATCCTTCCTGGACCCCAAGGGACACGCCCCCTGCTTGTTCCCTTTGATCCCACATGAAAGTCATCCTACATCAGCCACTCATCACCTCAAAGGTGCAGTCGAAGTGGACCATCCTCCCTGGACCCCAAGGGACACGCCCCCTGCCTGTTCCCTTCGATCCCGCATGGAAGTCATCCCACTCGAGGCACAAATATCAACACAACACAACACGGGCTGGTGGTGACCAATCCCAAACAAAACATTTTCTCTTTCTCAAAAACCATTTAATGCATGCAACCTCAACAACATCTACATGTCGTGCATATATATGCTTATGCTCATGTACAACATATTTAATGCAAAGAAATGAAATTCCACAAGTATATTACACCACATATTTATTAGATAATATAATGCAATAATAAATAATAAATAATAAACACAAATAGTCAAATAATACTATATTCATGCATTGTAGTTGAGGATGGATTTCTACTTACCTCGAGTTCAAAGCTTATGATATTTGG